>OY728126.1:1293632117-1303632117 GCA_963277665.1 Viscum album | reverse complement strand
GACCTAAAATTTGGTTTTAATACATCAATAAAATTTTTATTTCAAATGGATAAAATAGATGGACAACTCCTGGTAGGAGGTTCTCAGCACCATGTTAATAGACTGGGTAATGTTTTCTTGGAATCTCCATCCTGTGGTGAGTGAGTAATAGTGTGGCACAAAGATATCCCATTTTTTTCTTATTTATACCCAAGTATAATTTTCTAATCAAATGTGACTTTTTTTATTTAATTGAAGACCACATCATGGAATCTCTCATAAAATTCATAACACGCATTATTCATTGAAAACACAGTCATGTACTCATAGCAAACATAGTGCGTCATTTTTATGAAAAGGAATATTCTTCTCAATAGTAACATGGGTGTGTACTCCAAGACCAAAGTTATGTGCTTCAATATAAATAGTGTTTCCCCCTTCTAAAAAATCATGTAAGACTCAAGGGTTAATCAGCACGTACCTAGTCGAGACCTAATTTTTTCATCCATCATATATGGTGTGTACTCTTAAAAAACATTCCATTAATATCATATAGAGTTTTCAATCATACAGTCACATGGTCATGCCTTTTTATCTTAGTGGATGCAACATGATCCTAGTCTTATATTATTTTATAATTCATACATAGTGTATGAATCATGGGATAAAATCAGGGCATATAATCTTATACATTGGGTCATGTGATTTGGTAAAACACAATATATGTATTGGAATTAGACACTAAGATTTTTTAATCATTCTAAAAAACATGAACACAAAATATATGAGATATAAAATGTTCCCAAAGGCTACAGACAATCTATTATTTATCACATTGAGAAATACAAAGTCACTGGATTATATGGGATATGAAATTTGTTCTATGAAAACACTCTTTTTGATCGGTTTTGCATCATCATGAATCCACTATCACTAGATCCATTAGTTCCATTGGAAATTTTACTCTAATCTCTGTTATTAGTTCCTCCTTTCCAATTGACTGCACCCAACACCAGTAGAACACGCCACTGCAATTTTTCAAACCACCATTAATTCCATAATATACACCACTATAATATAATCACATGGATCATTCATTGTTAGTTTTATTCACATTATTCATTACCCAACACCCAAGATAACAAATGGGATTCTCTACTTTTCTACCCTTTGTGGCCAAGCATTCCCATAGTTGATCACCATTTCCCCACTCATATATCTATCTCATTATCCATCAAGTCTCCATAAAACATTAAGGTAGATGAGATTCATTCATTATGACAAAAAATAGAGGCTAAGATAAAGAATTTTGAGGAAAATCATTAGGTACTAGGGTTTTAAAATCACCCATCCAAATATTGGAACAATCTGAGGATCATGCCATGTCAGTTACAGATTTGAAAAATTATCTGACAAGGTGTAGGGATATGAGATAGGTTGGAAGTAGTGATATAACTACCCTATATTTATTTTACAATATGATGTTGGATTGGTATATCTAAATCCTTTGATGAAATTTGGATCGTAACGATGCGTGTTTTTAAATCAGACAAAATCCAAAGGATTTTGAATTTTTTGTTTACTAGATGGGCTGTTTTTTTTAAAATGAGCTTCAAAATGAAATTTTGAGATTTGAACCACTTAAACAAGGTATTTTTAGACTTTATGGAATGTCCAATAGGTCCCTAGTAGGTCTCATTGAGTTTTTATTGTGTTAGGTATGTAGATTTCATGTTTGGAGGGTCTGTAGAGGCCACATGGTTTGTCTAAAACTGTGCGGATGACATCAGAAAACCATGCAGCCTATTTATGGAAGAAAAAACACCAAGTATGGGCTGCACATGGTTTACCCTAACCATGTGTGTTAGGTACATTATTATAGCCACTAAGGAAGTAACCTCTCACTATTAGTCACATGATTTTCTTACTGTTTGACTAACTATGTTGTGCAAACCATGTGAGGTGGATTCCAAAGTAGAGGGTGTCACACTATTGGTGCACGGTTTGGCTAACCATGTGAACCAAATCATGTGGTATGATTTTTATATAAAATAAATTAATTAAATAAAAATTAAAAACCAAATAAAATAAAAAATAAACACCCCACCCACCCCTCCTATTTCACACAATTTACACCCATCTCCCTCTCTCACTCAACGCAAAGCCACCCCTCCAAGGTCCCCTCTTCATTTGACTATTTCAACAGGATTTTCTCTGGTTCCTTATTTGATTCTATGAGGTAAGCCTTTATCATCCTTCATCTTCCTTGGTTGTTCAATTTTTCCCTCTCCTCATTGCCCTTTTTGTTCTGAACCCTAGGGTTAGGGTTGATCCAGTTTTTTGGGGTTTCATACTTTTTTAGTGTATTTGGTGGCTCTCTTCGGATGACCTTGTTCGTATTCAAGAATCTTCCACAGAAGAAGAAGTGGTTCAGATAGTTTTAGTCTTCCCATCATCAATTTTAGATATTTTTTACTCTGTTATCCTTTTTGCTCAATTTTTAATTGGGTGTATTTTAGTTCAGGATTCTCGGGTATATTTTCTTTACTACATTGAACCTCATTATAGTTCATCCAAGTTGCTAAATTAAAAGGAGACCTACCATGTATGCAGATGTAAGAATATATATGTGTGTAAGTTCCCCCGTTATATGTATATTCACCCATGGAAGTCAATATATATTTATATATGGGTTTGGGTGTAATTACATACATATATGAAAATTGCATACATGTGTTAGTGGAAATGAGTGTATGCATATATAAGCATATGTGTATGGTTCCTCTTGCACATATTCATGGACAAGAGAATATATAAATAGGGTCTAGGTTACCTTATTTATATGAGAATATTCATAATACTAGAGGTGGTAAAGAGAAAGTAGCATTGAGTGGTCGTCGATGAAAATGTTGAGTGCCAAAGTGTTCGAATTGGTTCTCTACCCTTTGATGTTGGATCCATTTTTTTTCTCTTTTGATCTAACAATGCATGAATTATTCAAATTTTTTCTTTCCATAGATATTAACTAGATCTATATGATTCTATAATGAAATTTTTTGATATTATAAATGAGTTTTTTTGATGAACAATGTTAGTTTTTTTGTAATAAAACCCCTCAATGGAGGTGTGTAGTCTTCTAAACTAAAAAATTAATTAGTGATATAATCCATGCTTATCTAGTTTCATTGGTTTTCCTATTTTCTTTGATACCTTTTATATGGATAGTTTTGTGGCATATTTAGATCATGGACCTTAGAGATGTCCCTAAATGATTTCCCCCTTAATGGTCAAATGTTTTTTACTCGGAACACCTAATTAGCTTTTGGCTTAACATTTAAATGTGATATCCCTTGAGACATGAGTATTAAATGGAACCCAATAAATCTCTTAGGTGATTGAAGAAATTATATTTGGATTTACCCATGTACATAACCTTTATCTTAAGACACCTTCTATGTTCCCATTGATCCTTATAAATTGAATCTTTGTGTTTGTTGAATTTTATGGCATTTTTTAAATATAATAGAACATGAATGATGGTTTTCTTTTCCTTACAGGAAATAATTGGTTCAAATATAAATGAATAAATTTTAATGGATGGAAGGGGCACTCTGTTTGTTCTTGTATTGTCAAATTCCTTAATTGGAATATTTTACCTTGATTATAATGGGTCATATAAAAGAAAATCATGAGAGTTAGTATCTCATAGATTGTATTGTGAATGTGATGATTCCTTTATAATGATCTTACTAAATTCAAGGCATGTAGGGTATTTCCCCATGGCCATTTATTATAGATATGATTACGCCTTACACATAGGCTGAGATATAATATTAAGGGACTCATTGAGCATTTTTCTATCACGCTCCCATATATCAGGTGTTGAGCATGGTGACTCGCACCAGTGATATGATATGGGATTTTATTATAGGTTCCACATACAATGATTAGAGTGTTTCCATGGAAACTCACTCACAATCCTAAGTGACAGGCATCACGCCCCCGCACTATTGTGACGTTGGGAATATACCCTATTACATGGTATTTTAGGCTCATTAGACTTGTCGTGAATAGTGTGAGTCATGCCATAGTCCAACAAGCACTAGTATTCCAGGTATATGGCCATTAGGAATTTCACAAAAACTTGGTTCATATAGGTGGATGAAATATAGAACTAACCTATATATATATTACAATTTATATATGTATGTACATTATCATAATTCTTTTCTGTAGTGAACAGAAGCAGATAGAGTCATCCAGGTGTATGATTGGAACCTAAGACAACCTATATTATTTTTTAATGTTTTTTATCATTTCATCTGCATTTATATTCAATAAAATGGATTGGTCTAGACATCGTGGGTGTCGTCCTACTCAGATTATTATCTCACACTCTTCTTGGGATGCATTACCTGTAGGGTACCCGAGTACACATTATATTTGTAGGACATTAGTTGTTTTCTTGTGCTGTTAAGATTGTACCTGGGAGTTAGGAGCACATGACCAATCCAAATATCAGGATTCTCATGGATCTATTCATTGGGAAGTTTTCTTTTATTACATTGTATTGTTAATGTAATTTTCATTAACTTTACTTATAGAATCATCCTTCATACATGCATTGTTGAAATTTTGAATTTTTCATCTTTTATATTCAATTTATTATCATAATTATTTTGGTGATATCTATATATCATTTATCATACTACTTCCAATTTTTCTTCTATTTATCTTATGATATACCATAGTGAAACTCTAATTATGAGGGTATCGTCTCCCCGTTATCACCTCTTTAGACCCTCGCTACTATATGGAAGCCTCTAGAATATGGGGAGGCATTCTAGAGTCCATATGACCCATAGGTTTAGCTATCTTTTTAGTGGTCTGTCGAGCTTGGATGTTATGGGGATAATTTTTGGCATCTTATACTACACACCAATCCATAACTCTTGTGGTTCAACCTCTACGGTGAAGTCACTCATGGTTTTAGGGGGGAGGGTACCATTGCTCAGGGGACCAAGGGATAAAGGCCACCAAGTCAAAAATAATTGGGAATTTTAGTAACTATGACTATAAAATATCATATCTTACTAGAGACGTCGATAAGGTATTATTTAAATGACTACTTTCACCTTATTATTGTTTCATCACATACTTTGAAGACAGTGTTACTATAGCTCTGCAGACTTCCAACCATAGGTCACTATATCATTGTGGACTTAATAAGTGGTTGGTGGAATAATGTTTTTATCTTATTTATGTTCTCATTCATGATTGGGTTTTTATGATCATGAAACTATGAAATCACTCTGTAATTTTACTAACAATCATAGTGATAATTCTTCATCACTGTGGACATGGGGTCACCATAAAATCATGTTAGGAAAAATAATAAATCATTATTCTGATAATTTCCACAAGAAGAACATTCCAAAATTTTGAATTGAAACATTAAACATAAATAATGAGGTAGAAATCAAAATCAAAGTCATAATTAATTTGAAGAATATTTTCTGCTTCTATTTGTTTGTCGAATCCCCAGAATTCGATCATCATTCCCTTGTAAATTCACCTCCACTCCATGATATGAAATCATATATACCTTGAAAATGATCTAAAATATCAATTATCTAACCCTATACAATTCACTCTAAGAAACTATGGATAATCATTGAAAATAAATATTTTAGGGATATTTATAATCAATCCACTATGTCAATCGAGTATTTCTTTAAAATCCATAAAATGGCTCGATCCAAGCATCTAAACCAAAGCACATAAATTTCACTTCTCCTAGGTAAAACACCTCATTCTAGACATAACCATGGTGTAATAATTTCCATTTATGGATCCATTTGGAAGATATTATTTTTCACATGTGTGTCATAGATATATATAATTTAAATAAATATAAAATATACCCTTACATTTAACTAGCTCAAAATCTCACAAATCATTTAATGAGGGTATACTCTACATCCAGAGATAAATGAAACAATCTAAATAAAATTTCAACATCATTTACGGTGGTGATTTTACCATTATACTGTCTTTAAGGTTTGATACTCTAAATCCTAACAACAAGTTAATTCATTCTCCAAGAAAACTTAGGTCTTTACATTCCCTCTAACTTTAAACCTTTTCATCACTAAATAGGAATAAATTAAAGGTTTCGAACCAAAAATAACATCGGAAAACATCATGTGAAATGATAATATACCCACAAAGGCGCTACTTATACCTTGGGGGTTTAAAATAATATTCTAACTTGAAATGGAAAATGTGTAAAAACATACACTTTACATTACTTTGATATGAAACTTATTCCCTATAATTCCACATCCTCACAAAAATTGATTAGATCAATCCCATTCTATGTAAAATCCTGAAAAATAAGTATAGACCGACATTACACAAATATTTCTAAGATTCCTTACCAAAAATATTTTCATCCATCGATCATTCATTATAATAGCTTGGATTGAAACTAAAAATCATTGAAATCATCAAGGATATAGTTAATTAATAATATCACCATCAATAGGAGAGTTACTTTCACTTCCTAAAAAATAGAAACCTTTAGGAATACCCCATGATAACCATTGATTCCAATCGAATCTTGTTAATGGGCACACTGATGACACTGATAACACAAAAACCCCACAAGATCTTTAATAGGACAAGTTTCTTTAGGTTTGATTCTATATCTCATCATCTATAAACAAAGAGCATGTTCCATCATTAATAATAATAAAAAACTAGGACAACACAACTCTTATAGCTTAATATTTTTTCTGAAAATAATAAAAACCACCAATCTATAACTCTAACTCCAGAAAAGATCACATCCACTGTAATAAACAACTTGTTCAGTTTATTGTATATCCCTCACAAAATTAACTGAAAACACCACACAAAAATACATTTATGAAATTTTTTTACATTAACCATGTTTATAAACATATTTAATGTAATTACCATTGTATTTAAAAAAAATTACTCAATGAGTCTAAGTAAATTAGCTGTATTTTTAAATATCACTGATTAGTTGCATTTTATAAAATGTCTCTAATTATTCAAGTCTTCAAAAATTGCTCTAATTTTAAGAATTTATAAATATATGTAATTTCTAAATCCTAATTTACCCATATTTTATGAAAACATGGGTAATGTTATTAAAAAAAAGGTAAAAAAAATATTATATATTTTTTTTGACATCCAACCTCTCAGTTTTCTATGATTAATATAAACTTAGCTTGGTAGATTATAATAATATAAAGGGTTTTTTTGTAAAATTGTCCCACATTACCAACACTATCCCTAATAATGATGCACATCCCCCCAAAATTTCTACATAATCTAACCATCCACTATTGTTTTTCCAAAATAACATGTATGATCATCCTTGAATCACCGTGAATTAAAGATAGGCATAATAATAAATCATGATTCTAATAATCATAAAAAAAGCAAAACCAACCCATGAATTGAAACATTAAAAATAAAAAATATAGTAGAAATAAAATTTCAATTCCTACTTCATTGGAAAAATATTTGTTGCTTCGATTTTTTCAACGATGACATAGTATTTAGTTGACATTGCCTCAAAAATCCACCTAAACTTCATGATATGAAGTAAAATACACCTTGAAGAATTATCTCTAAAATAAATTCTCCAACTCAATACAATTAATTCCAAGTATCAATGGATAACCATATAAGTGAACATAATATGGATATTTGGAATCCTTCAATCAGGTCATCCATGTATTTAATTTAAAATATCTAAACGATATGGTCTCATATTCAAAAAAAGAACATATATATTTAACCTCTCCTATTTAAAACTTCTTATTATTAATAGATTCAAAGTTTCATAATCTTTATTCATGGATCCATTTTAAGAGATATCATCATTCACATGTGTGACAAAGATATTTATGAATTAAATAAATATTAAATATCCCTTTAAATTAAACTACCTCATAATGCCACCAAACTTTTTCTAGGGTAAACTCTATGTCCTGAGATCAATGAAACAATATTAAAAAATTTCCAATATTATTTACAAATAGTTATTTTTCCATTTAAACAACTTTAAGGTTGAGGAATCCAAATCTTAAAAATTATATAATTCATTCTCTAGAAAAAAATTAGGTATTTTAATTATCCCCACCATTAAAGTTTTTTGTTATCAAACAAGGATGAACTAGATCTATTAAGATAAAAATATCACAGGGAAGCCTCAGGGGAATAGAACATATATCCACTCATATTATTCTTCAAACCCTAGGGGTTTAAAACTTTATCCAAACCCAAAACTCAAAACACACAAAGAAACATAAAATTTCATTCACTTTTATATTGAAATATTTCCCTTGCCTTCTAATTACTCACAAGAATTGATTGGATTGAGCCCATTCCATGGAAATACATCGATAAAATAAAAATTTATCATTATGCATATCTTTCCTAGATTCCCTACCAAAAAAATTTACATCTATTATACATCCATTACCATGGTGCAAATGAAAACTATGAATATTTGAAATCAATATGGATATAATTTTTTAATAAGGTCACCTACTATGGGAGTATTATACAACCCGCCGTTAAAGAGTGACCCAATGGAATGCCTCCTTAGAACCATCGATTCCCATCATAGATTTCTACTATGTGAACAAATAATACACAGAACCCACAAGAGATTCAAGGTGACAAGTTGTTTGAGGTTTTCTTACATTTCTCATCATTTCCCAAAAAAATTTAGGTACCATCATTGCAAACAGAAGATCACAAGGGCAATGAAAATCATCTAGCTTAATTTATTCTTTACCAATATAAAAAAAACCCATCCAAAATTGTGACTCCATACAAGATTATATGCATTGTTGTGGATGACTTGGTTGAGATTTTGTTTCTACTTTACAAAATATATTAATAAAACTACATGGAAAACACACATTATCCATGTTTTTTAACTTATGACACTTTTATAAATATATATAATTTAATTAACCATGTTCTTAAAAAAAACATATCTAAATGAAGTGTGGATAAATTAGCTTTATTTTTAAATATAGCTATTTCGATAAATTTTATAAAATGATTCTAATTAGTCATGTTTTTCAAAACATCACTAATTAGATACATTTAAAAATGTAGGTAATTACTAACACCCCATTTAGTAATATTTTTTGAACACACATGTAATGTTACAAACAATGTTGGAAAAATATATTATACATATTTTTAACAACCATACTTTCTTTTTCCGACATTTTCTAAAAAATAAGAATGTAAATTTTAACTATGAAAAGGTATTTTTATTTGAACTCACCTCACCAAACTAGCATTAGCCCTAACAAGAAAACACTACCCACCAAAACCATTATGACACTTGTATAACTCCTCATCCATACATTGACCCTAGACAAGATCACATCCACAAGAATGGATGACTTAGTTGCGCCATTTTTGTCCATTCATGAAAGTTTTTGAAAAAACTATAATAAAAATAGATTTCTACAATGTTTTTTAATATTATACATGTTTATAAACATAGTTAATGTAAATATTTTTGTGCTTAGAAAATATCTCTAAATGAGGTGTTGGTAAATTAGTTTCATTTTAAAAAATTTCTAATTAGCTATATTTTATAAAATGTCCCAAATTAGTTGTGTTTTCAAAAATGTTACTAATTAGCTATGTTTAAAAATGTAGTTAATTATTAACACATCATTTGCCCTAATTTTATAAAAAAATGAGTATCATTATTGAAAACAAGCGTAAACAATATTAAAAAATTTATTAACAACAAACTAATCATTTGTTTATGTTTTATAAAAAAATGGGTAGTTAAATTTTAATAATTAAAAGGTATTTTACATGAACCTACCTCACCATACCTGAATTTTCCTTGATTATAACTCACCCCCCAACAATTATCCAACCTACACAATTCCACATTCATAACTCTAACTCTATAAAAATCACATCCACTAATGTGTATAACTTAGTTGGGTCATTATCTCCCCTTCACTAAAACTATTGACAACATTACTAGAAATATAATTTTTAACTTTTAGTTTTTACATTATCCATGTTTATGAAAATAGTAAATGTAACCACCCGCATTTTGATAAAATTATTTCTAAATTAGGCATGGGTAAATTAGTTGAGTTTTTAAATGTTTCAAAGTAGCTGTATTTTATAAATAATCACTAATTAGTCATTTTTTCAAAGACATCGCTAGTTAGTTATGTTAAGAAAATATAACTAGTTATCGTATCCTAATTTATCCATATTTTCTACAGACAAGAGTTTTGACCCAACTAGAGCCAATTAACCCACAAAAACCGCTATGTAGCCTGCATAATTTCCCACCTATAGAGCTGACAGATCCACACACCTCTAAATTTTTAAAATAGAAACTCTTTATTTTATTAATAATATTTCAAGGTTTGAACTTACATTTCCTGAACATAAAGAAACTATTAGACCAACTGGCTCTCTATCCCAAAGGCCTTTAGATTTTTTTTATCATCATGATAAACCATCTTTTAACAATGTTGATAGGGAAACCTTACATTACCCGTAGACCCAAAGGCACAAAATACATGAAGAATACATAGGATGAATTCTTAGAGAAATATAGTCCTTGAAAGGTAATAGATATACCCTACACTGAAGAAACCCATCTATGCCTTCCTGCCATATGTCCCCAATATGTCTCCCTAAAGTTGCAAGCATGGTTCTACATCTCTGAACCACACAAGAGTAATAACTCAACCGCTCCAAGATATCCCTTCCATATGCAACCATTTTTATTTTGACTATCCTTTCACTATATTTCACTCCACTAGAGTTGAATCGCCTCTCATATAAAGTCTTAGGCGCCACATGATTGGATTGAAAGCCCAGTAGCCCGAAGACCCATACACAAGGCTCGAAATACCAATAAAAATGAATATTATTGCGACTAAAGTGTCTAACTATAGTACCGACACTACAATAGTGTTACGGCACCACATAAATCTTTATATTTCTCAACATTGAAGTTACATCTTCGATGCAGGATTATGGGGTGTTTACCACTATGTCAAACACAAACTTCCCTAAACCAACTAGTTCAGGGTCTTTTATAAATAAAGGCCTATAATCACACACATACACATATAAATGTCTGTTTGTGTGTTTGTATACATGATAAATATAAATATATTTCTTATATTAATTAGTCATTATATTTAATATATAATATTAAATATTTTATTTATAATATTTTATAATATATATATATTCAAAGACACACACAAGTACAAATATTATATATATCTGTGTGTGTGTGTGTATGAATATAAATTTATATTTATATTTATTTATTTATTTATTTATAAATAAATTTGTGTGTGTGTGTTTATTTATATATATGAATATATTTATTTATTTATGAACATTTATATATAGAATTATTTATAAATATTTATATACATATATATTTCTTTCTTTCTTTCTTTCATTACATATATTTATTTATAGGCATAGAAATTTAAACAATCATTTAGGAATATATATATATAGTTACTTATGTATATTAATGTTAATATTTAATTATACAATTATTTGATATATATATATATATATATATGTTTATTATATATTATTTTAACATTATATTATAATATTATAACATCTTTGTGTTTATATATGTATGTGTGTGTGTGGATATATATGTGTGTGTGTGAGTGTGTGGATATATATTTATAAATATTTTAATTTGTATATATTTTTAATTAAAATTTTTAAATATAGATTTATAGGTTTGCACGTAGATTTTTAAATTGTCTTTGTTTGTGTGTGTATTTGTGTGCATGTGTATATATATATTAAAATAAATTTATATAGCTATATTCTCAAAAAAATATACAAATAGTTCTTATTTGTGGATCATAAATTCTATTTTTCATATAATAAAAAATACTATATCTTTAAATTTCAATGATCAAACAATATTTTTTGAATACATGTGTCCGTGTGTGGGGGGGTTAATATATACTATTTTAATGTTATATTGTGAAATTTCATCCTGAGACCACTCTCTAATTTCTCGTTCGAGGTGTCACATGACCTCAAGCATGTTTCCCATATTTCGGAGGCTTCCAACTAGTTATGAGAGCCTAAACCATACATTGGGGAGACTATGTAATCAAATAAAATTAAAAAAAATAGAAATAACCAAAAAATAAACACAACTAACATCATAGTACACTTTATCAATAAAATAACAATGTTACTAAAAAAATAAAAGTATAATCATACTGTAATACATCTAAACTCATGACCCATTAGGCTGATCACATATGGAAAAAAATACATAAGAGGATCTACATATTCTCTAAGACTCACCACATCATAGTCTCCAATACCCATTTAGTTACCTCATCCTGGTCCACTACACATCCTATACTCTGACATGTAAAGCAGATAGAAGGTTTGTACACACACTAGAGTGCCCATTGAAAGTGTGAGAAAAACATATTAGTAGGGTCTCACCTTGTGCCCCAAATAGTTTCCATTATATATATGTGTGCATTAGAAAAAACAATAATAATAACAAGCATGCACACACAAGAACATCAAAACATAGTGTTCTAACTAGTTCACCATGATGCCCTGTATGTAAGGCCATCATGTGTTAACCAGGCCACCATTAACTATAACCATATCTAATTTGGCCTAAGATATGATATATTCCTATTTGGATACTGAACCTATATTTATTCTCATACCAAAATGTTCAGGGTAATGAATCACCATGTCACAATCACTAACTGAAGGTATGTAGTGGGGTATTTCATCCATGTCATGAACTTCCTTCTCACTCAAGCTAGAATTGTATCCAAGTCTCCAACACTATTCTCTAACATGGGGTGGGGCACATACGAAGTGGCCAGACCAGTCCTTATCTTTAATAAGGTCACCAAATAAGTATTTGGACCAACACCTATCACTTGAGAGAGGTTTCATATTATATCCACCACCCTCTCACTCAGAATGAGGTCACAACCTAACCACTCCCAATTCACTCAAGGTGGGCCGCACATGTATATTGGGACCAAATTCATCTCACTCATGGTGATCACTACTAGTACCCTCTCACTCAAAGAAATTCCACACATTTCAACCACTACCCACTCAATCAAGCTAGATTCTTCCTGATCAACTGCGACCCTATCACTCAAGACAAGGTCACACCTAACACATGAAAGTAACAATAAATAGGTGATGTAGCTCATACCAAAATCTTACCAGCTCGTCACCAGGTAACTAGTCACTTAGTACCTAGCCTTGCACTATGGTGTACCTCACCATCCATCTATCCTCAAAGTGTAACCAATTAAAGAACATGTCATTCCCAAACCTTATTAAAATCTATCTTGAAACCAAGTCCTCCTACTAAGAGACCACCCAAAACAACTCTCCCTAAGGCCCATTAGAAACCTAATATTGAGTTCTCTAGGGTGATCTTGACCAACTATATGGTTTTATGTAACATCTTCATATGAAATCTCTTAATCCATCACCCATGGAAAACTCCTCTCCATCACACCACATTTAGACTTCAAGGACTCATCTCGCTCATGAAACTTTCCAAGGATCTTATCCACCCTAAAGAGGGTTTCACTTATTAGGCATGAGATGTATGGCCATATCACCCATCTCCAATATGCCTAAGACTCACATGACTATCATACATTCTCTAGAGAACTATAAAATTCTACTCGAGTTACATATCGCATCCTAAGACATAACCAAGGTCTCTCATCAACTCAGGTGATAAATTTTTACCTTACATTCATAGTCTTCAGACAATGCCAATTCACTCAAAGTGATAAATATCACTTTTTCCTAATTTAAAGAGATTTAAATCCACCTTCTCTCTTCACCTTGGGATATATCAAACCCTATTTTTTCTACCATGGCCATTTCAAATATGAAGGTATTCACACTCATGTATAAATAATCATATAAATTCATATTATAATGATCACCTACCTACATAAAGAGTCACAATCATTTTCAATGTCCATTAATCCTTGACAAATCCCATAAAAACCTCATCCAAGATTATTTTTCCATCTGAGGTCCTATATCAAGCCATGTCACCAAAAAACTAATTACAAAAAATTTAATTAATTTTTAAATTCAATTACTTAAGGTATAAACACCTAAAAACTCATTGGGAATCACCACATCATCAAAACTACACAGAACCTCAAACGTTCATCCATTTTTGACCTTCTATAACCATTTTATACAAAAACCCCTTCAAATCAGGATGGCTCCACCACTCTCTGGTGGAATTAGTACTAAAAACCTAGTCCCAAATCATCCAAAATTATAGGGATACCATGAGTAAATAAAATAGATGAAGGAATGTAATAATGTACCAAGATTCCTTATAAAATCTCAACCAATAGAACCACTTGTAATGAGGGGTAAAATTGAGGGAGAGAGAGGGGTGATTCAGTATAATTAGACCACTCTTTATTCAAATTGACCCTAAAATTACGAGGGGAGATTCTTGGTACTTTATGAGTATTCTTTTCATTAAATAATAGGTTGTTGGGTTATTCATGAACCAATTCACCCCTGCTCAACTAGTTTGCATAACATTTCTCAAGGATCACAATGTGACTACACCGTAAAGAGGGCCAGACCCTCAACCTTTCCCCATAAAGTCATAGCCTCCATAGGTTGGGGCATGACCACTCTAAGGAACATGACCCCAACCCCCAGCTAACAAAATTGTAGTTTGGCCCCTATTGATTGTGGTGTGACACACCTTAAAATTGTGATACACCTAAGGCTCCCAATTTTAGCAATGTGTCCTTTACATCCTTCATAACTCAATGATGGAAATAGAACAGAGACTCTCACATCACGTGTAGAAATTTGAGTTCATTTGAAACTAGCCACTTATACCCAAAACCAAAAAAGGAATGGGGTCGATCAGATCCCACTCCAACTGTAACATCCCAAGTAATGAATAATAGATATTTTTATCTATGTCTATTAATGATTAAGATAGTGTTATAGAGGCTTAAAATGAAAATAAATACAATCTTATGCATGGAATACACTAATATTCTTAAAAGATTGTTTTACTGCCTTTTGATGGAAACCCATTTTTGAATCTATATTTTGACAATTTTATAAACTATTTTTGTCAAAATAAACTTATTCTTTATGATTGGGACATCAAAATTTACATTTTGTGAATTTTTGGTATTTTTCTGACAATGTTCATTTTTTAATGAATAGTGGAAAATACTGCATTTTACATCAAAACTGCTTTTTAACCTAATTTATTTATATGATTAGATTATGTTTTGAATTGGTTTTGAAGTGAAATTAGAATATATTTTTACCATTTTATCCAATGGTGGTCATTGGAATCAATTTCACTTTGAAATTAGACTTAAACTGGTGTCAATCTTTTGATACTTATTGTTTTGTAAAAACATGCGCTTTGCTCTGGCAGCAAGAATTAATTATTAAATTAATTAATGTGACTTATATGATTTTAATTTTGTAAAATAGACTTTATTTTTGAATTCGGATTATCAAATATAGCTTAGGGTGAATTTTTGGTAATTTTCTGAAAAACTTCAATTTTTGATGAATAGTGAAACCACTAAGTGGTAATCAAGAAAACTGATTTTTCAGTTAAATAAAAGTTTACCACTAATGTATATTGAATTTTGAAAATCCGACATACATGGTTGTCATTAAGAATTAAAATGTGGTTCAATGAGATTAAAATAATTTTTTGGTGAATAGTAACTTATTAAGTTTTTAATCGCGATTAGTGGTAATTAGTGTAGTTTAAGGTATAAATAATGCTTTAATAATATGAAATGACCTAGACACATGTCCCAACCTTATTGGTTGTGTCATGGCCGACCAATACAAGCCATGGGTCAACTTGGGGACCCCATGGAGACATTTTGGTTGGGAAATGACATAAATAACTTTTTATTTAATGTAAAAGTAAAAATGACACAAACATAATACGTTTTACGAAAACAATTTTTACATGGGGTTATAAAGATCATATATTTTATTATAAATAGTAATTGGAAATCTAAAAAGATTTAATACATCATAGTATTTTTTTTATGATTTTTAGACATTAAATAAATTAAATTATTTATGACATAATAATGATGCACCGGTGACATCATTATTTGACGATTTAAATAAAATGGAAAGATAATGTAAAATCTATGAACTACACATGGCCAAAAACAATTGGATGAGTGTATTTCGAACCCTTATCACCTTTTCCACAAATTATATCAATGTGGGACCTTTTAAAACCAAAACACATTTTCAAATAAAGTAGTATTTCTTTACTTTCCAAAAGTGCCCCTCCTCTCCTCTTATAAAAGGCCCCCACCTCTACCTCATTTCACACACTCCTCAAGCCTTTGGATCGGCCAAAACCTGCCCATTTACTCTCTCCACTTCCCTATCCTCATCCTAGAGGATTCCCTTTGGGCAGAATCCTTTCAAAGGAAGCCTTTAGGCTCAAATCAAAAGGAGTTACACTTTTAAAGGTAATTCATTCTCTCATGTTCATTTGTTTTATTTTGCTTCTCCAACCCCCTAAACTCTTTTTATTTACTTATTTTGTAACAAAACCAGTATCTTAAATATACTAGGATGTTGTTATAATATTTATTTGAGCTACACTCTCACACAACTACATCAAATGGTTAAAGAATATACGGTTTCCGTGGATGGCGAAATTCTGCCTCCCGAAACGATGATTGTTCAATACTCATTTAACACATTCAAAGGTGGCCATTATGATGTCACTATTTTTATATATGATATATAATATGTTTATGTTTTCCTTAAGCTTCTGTTTTTTTCATTTTGGGCATACCTTTATGGTTTCCATTATGGGTAAACACGATATCTTCATTTTAGGAAGTGCGGACTACCGCCCCCTGAAAGTGATTTGATTCGTTAATACCATATGTGGGATGTGTAAAGGATAAAGTTAATGATATTATATATGTTATTATACTGGAATTATAATATACTCTTATATCATTATGATTCCATTCCAGAAAATATGAAATAGAAATGGAAGTAGCGTTCATGCGTACGTACGACTTACCGTCTCCACGAACGGTGCATTTCATTTCTTACCGCTAAATGTGATGTAATATTATAAATAAATGTATATGATGAATATATATGATATATATGTTATCCAAATCATTAATATCATTCTGGATATAACGAACCCATGACCAAATTAACAACATGTAAGAGTAAGAAGTCTATTTTTGACTTAAGAACCAAATACCGACAAAATGAACATTATTAACTTAAATGATTACATGATGTTCATAACATGGTATAAAATGAATAATGAACGTGAAAAAGATTATTAAGAAAGTAGAGATTAACTCAAGTTTATTATTCAGGAGATTAAAGAACGGTCGGGTCAAGTCGGATACGACGCATGGGACTTCGTCTCAATCTCCTTTCATTGAGGCATATTTTATTTTATACACAACTTTCTTTTAAACGGTGTATAAACCCCTTTGAATTTTACGTTTATTCAAAGGGAATATTTTTTATACGAAGCGTTTACTAAACGACAAAAGGGAATTTTTTTGTCGTACGTATGCGGCGACAACAAATTCTCCGCTGTCGTGACCGTTATTTGAGTTTCGGCTTCCTCTACAAGCCATACCTTTTTTTTAAACGAAAAATAAATACCATGTTTTACATTGGTATTGAAAATGTTTTTCATAATGTTTTTATTATATCAATGTGTTGTATTGATATCTCGTGATTGAAATGTGGAAATGTTATGTTTCCTTTATGCATGTTTTATGTGATATGATTATGTTATGGTTCTTGGGCATTATTATGAAGACGGGTGGTTCCGTGATAAACTAAGGGCGGGTGAGCCCGTTATAGCTCTCCAATGCATTGGGTAACGCGAAGGAGTGAAACGTTAAGGTTTCTCCGAAGAGATTTAGGGAATATACTGTGATGGGTATTCCAAACGTAACCAAGAGGGTTACTCCATACGTAAGAATGTTATGAATGCCTCAAGTTACCTTTATGTCTTATGATTTCTATGATTTATTCATGATTTTATGAGGTATGTTAAAGTGCCTATGTTTTATGGGTAAAGTATGATTTCATTATTATGTATATATGAACTCATGTTTCCTTTCCATGTTTTTATAACCCATACTGAGCTTTTTATGCTCATCCCAAGTTTTTTTTTTGAAATGTTTTTCACAGGTCAAGGGAAAGGTACATCATATGATGATAGTGTCAAGGAAGTGTCAAGAAATAATCCATGTTTTATTTTAAATTTGTTACCATCGATGGGAATGAAGAATATTATCTTTATGTAACCACTTGGTTTATATGTGGAATGTAATGCAAGTTTTATGATCTAATTCTCTAAAACTCTAAACCCAAAAAGATCCTCAACGTGTAATCTTGTAATTACTCAAGATTAAGTAAGGTTTAAGGCTGGGGCCTTATACCAACATCCACATGAGCACCTGAGCCACCTCTTAGACCTCAATTCTCCTCAAAAAAACATCCCTTTGAGATGTATCAATACTTTGATTCCTGGTCTGAATCCTAATTCTTAAAATTAAAACTTCTTTGGGATAAAAAATTAAAATATTCTTAGAAACTAAAGATTATAAAAAAAATGGATCATTACAACACCCCCCCCCCCCCCCGATAATGCTTCTCATCTTCAAGATGACATAATGGTCTTATTGAAATAAATTTAGATCTTCCCCAGTCATGAATCCACCACTGGTATGCTACCTTCTATCCTTGAAATTAAAATGACTTCTATTGCATAACTATTAACAATAAGGAATAGTATTCCCCAAATACTAATCAACCCACTCATAACCATCATGGAGAGTGAGATAGAACTCAACCACACTTTTCCATCCCAAGACATCGAAGTGTCATAAACTGATTCATCCCAAGACCTATAGACCACCCACCATAATATCCTCCTCACAAGGTCTGATTGCATGTCATGGTGGTCCCCATCATAGAAATATAATACTAAGAACAAACTTATAATGGAACATAAAAAAGGATGATGTTTTTTCCACATCACTACACTTAATCCCATGAAAAACATTTCTCGAACCTCCTCTAGACAACATGTAACCAAAAACACTTGGCCTCACCCACTAACACATTATCGTATCTCCCAATCACAATGCCCTAATTCCTAGATGCACTATAGAATTTTAAAAACACCCATAATGAATTCCAATATTGAAATATAGTGTAATTTCATGGTTGGGTTGTAACATCCCCAAAATGATAAAGGGTTAAATGACTAAATGATATGACTCATGTCAACAAGGTGCACCTTCCTTTTCGGGAGCCTGTCTGATTAGAACTCCACAGTTAAGCGTGTTTGTCCTGGAGTAGTGATCAGGATGGGTGACCTCCTGGGAAGTTTCTCAGGGTGTGTGTGAGTGAGGACAAAGCACACTGGAAAGGACAAGTGTTGGCCTGTGGGGACTGTCATTAGTCAGATGACCCGTTCGGGCACGTGGGTGGACCCTGGGGTGGGCCCCACGTGTCTGCGGGGGCAACTGGTGGTACCTGGTGGGCCAGGACCCGACGGCCATGTTAAGGCGGGGTGCCTGTGCTGTCACCGGGACCCGGTTGTCACATTTGGTATCAGAGGAGGAACCCATCCTTAAGTGCGCGGTGCACTGCCTGGGTTGTGTTGTAGGGCCCACAACGAGGGCGTTGTGCTCTAAAGGGGGGGTGATTGTAACATCCCCAAAATGATAAAGGGTTAAATGACTAAATGATATGACTCATGTCAACAAGGTGCACCTTCCTTTTCGGGAGCCTGTCTGATTAGAACTCCACAGTTAAGCGTGTTTGGCCTGGAGTAGTGATCAGGATGGGTGACCTCCTGGGAAGTTTCTCAGGGTGTGTGTGAGTGAGGACAAAGCACACTGGAAAGGACAAGTGTTGGCATGTGGGGACTGTCATTAGTCAGATGACCCGTTCGGGCACGTGGGTGGACCCTGGGGTGGGCCCCACGTGTCTGCGGGGGCAACTGGTGGTACCTGGTGGGCCAGGACCCGACGGCCATGTTAAGGCGGGGTGCCTGTGCTGTCATCGGGACCCGGTTGTCACATGGGTCACCAACAACATGCACCAAAAATCATGCTCTCTCTACAAACACTACTACACCTCTGATCTAACTCACTCTTATATCACACTAACTCCATTCTAATCCTAAATCTGCCACTTAGATTTCAACTCAGACCACTATGAAACCAAAATCTAGTATTTAATGAGGAACCTAACCACATAAGATCTATCCTCACACTGGAATCATTGTTCCATCTTGACGATCCTCCAACTGTTACCACTATATACATGGCCCTTCTAACACATGGGTCATTCCTACATGAATTATACAATGCACCCTCCATTGGAGTATCATTATTATCACCATACTAAACAAAGCCCCTAATATTCACAAAACAATATCTTTTCATTACCACATATAGTGATCGGAAATGATCATGCCACTCATATCTGGAAAATAACAAGAAACATCAACCACCACATCTTCTGATATCAATATTAATTCCACCCTAAAAACACTCTAAAATTCACTAAAAATAAGGTCTCGCACTATAATATCAAATGGTGCATTACCCACCACATGGATTCACTTTTATTACTCCTCAATCACCAACACATATCAGTCCCACATGACATTCATGTCATTCCTCCTGAGTGATGCTCGCTCATCTTGTCAATTTTTGACACCACCTATTCTCATCATGACCTCAATCTACCATGATATCAAGTGTATCATCACATCCATAGGTTCTTGACCCTCACACAGCTTCTCACCAATATACCAAATAATGAAGACCACACATAACCAATGTGAACATATCCTCAAGCCTCAAGGCTTCACCCAAAAAATTCACACTATCCCTCACTCTTCTCTTCCCTAGGAAGAGTGAACATAAAAGATACCTCTCAAGGGTTATTTCCCACTATTTAACCTAGTCTCATATGAACCAAATGAGTGTGAATTCTCATAAACTCCAATCACACCACTCGACTCATGTTACCATAAGTCAAATCTCATCAAACCTAGTATCATATGTCTAACCCAATGACCATACTCTAATGCATGTAATACCATATAACCAGAAGAAAATATCCATGTATTCCTTCTAATGGGCCCAAGGAATATCACTCATACCAAGGGAAACTACACAATCACTATGCACCTAGGCATCATTGAAAAACCATAAGATCTCACCCATGCACCCATATGCCATAAGAAGTGCTCCTAAAATCAAAAAGGATAGGAATATCATTTATCATACCCTCTGAAATCCAACTTTGATACCAAAATCACTTGGAGTACTTCACATCCTAAAATCACAATGTATTTCACACGCCTTTCCTCAAACCTCATATGTGTATCCAAAAAAACCCCAGGTTCGACTATGTTGAATTTCACCAAGAATTTGTATGGAAAAACACCACATAAGTTTTTGTTGAAACTTTAAGTACTCAAACCAACATCCCAACAACCAACAAGGGGGTCCATCACCAAAGAATTAAATCCCCATACTAACCCAGAAAGGGTGAATATATATACCATTATTGAAGGAACTTTATAGTAATCAATGTCGAACATCATACCATATGATCCAAATAGACTATCATTAAAGAAAATACCATGGATCAACTAATTATAATTTCACTAAGTTATATTAAAAAACACCATATAAGTTTTTTTGACAATTTAAATAAATAAACCCACCTTCTTTGATGAAATAATTCACACACAAGCACTTGTATGTCATGTGAATCCTACATTCCAAATATTATGTTTGTACATAATCCTCTTAAAAAGTTACGAAGATCCAAAAAACATAAATAAAAAAATTATTAAATATATCATATTGAATTAACATCTCAAACATAATAGAGAAAACAAAGTGCAACAATCCCATAACCCTAGTAACCTAAACATCCCAATGGAAAAAGTGTTCTTAATACATCAATATAAGGTCCATAAAAAGATATGGAACATCCTTATTCCTTATATACCATATCAAAAATAGTAAGATAACAAAATTCCCTTTAATATCACATTGATATTACTTTTTCACACCTCAGACAGAGGCCACCCACCAGTTCCTTAATTGAGGGTCATGTGACCTCGGGAACACCTCCCTCTATGCCCGAGGTTTCTAACTAACTATGAGGTTTCAGATCACAAATATATGAATAATATCCCATAAAATCATATGTAAACACATTGGGAAAATAATAAAACAATATCCACAAGTATTAAAGTACAAATAATCAATAAAATACTAATTCTATAAAAAATCAATGTTGAATAATATTGTCCTTCATCCAAACTAATCACACACTAGGTTAATCAAATATGATAAAATAAAGAAATGAAATCAAAAATAAATAAGTTGTACTACTTCCGTCCACAATCCTCACCTCATCACATCCTCTGATAGCTGTCAATATTCCCTAACCCGATCTACTTGCATCATGTTCTCTGACCTATAAAGCATATAAAAGTTCTGAATAAACACTAGTGGGCTCATATAGAGTGTGAGAAATAAATATTAGAAAGACATATCTAATTTCCCCTAATATAAACCATCATATACATTTATTCATGTGGATAAAAAAATCACACACACATAAGAACTTTTAATTTTGTGTGTTAATCATGCCACTACAACTACATGTGCATTGAGTAATCATGTGCTAAATAGGTCACCACAACCTCCAACCATACCTACTTGAGAATAATTTGAAATTCATTCATCTCATGCTACCAAATATATATCCTGGATGGTACCTAAAGACTTAGGGTAGGGCATCATGAGGTTTTAATTTCTCCCTGAAGGTGTAGGGTAGTGTTCTATGTTTAAGTCCTAACCTGCATTCCTGCTCATGGTGGTCCTACATCTAAGTATTATCCACTACCCTCTCACTTAGGGTGGGTCCCATAACAAGTAACTAGACTAATACCTCAATCATATAAGTTTAGGAAATAAGTGTCCTAGAAATTCCCTCTCACTCATGGGAGGGCACACATTACATCCATTGCCATCTCACTTAGGATGGGGTCACAAACTGACCAATCCCCTCCCACTCACAGTGCGTCTCACTTGTATAGGTGGAAAAAAGTGCTCTCAAAAAGGGATATCTATTCTAGTAATGACTCACTCAAGAAAATGTGATGCATCCATACCACTACCTAATCACTTAGGGTAGAGTCTACCACATCATCCATAACCCACTAACTCGGGATGGGGTCTCAACCAAACCATGAAATAAATAAAAAATTGGTTGTGTTATCAATCCCACATGCTCACTAGCTCAACGTAAGGGTTCTAGTCACCCATAACATATACCTACACCTTGAAATACCTCTTCATCTGTCTGGAATCACATGATACCCTCCTTAAGACCATCCTAGTCACAGAATCATAGTTGGTCAAACCTTTAGACAACCTCTCCTTCCCAAGAAGGTAATCCACTAGGGTCCTCCAAATCTGTCTTGGTTTTTTCAAATAGGCACTAATCCATGTATGTCATTCTATAGTGGTCTCATTGATTATAATATCTTATAGACCATAACTAGAATGCCCAATCCCATAACATATCGAAATATATCTCATAGTCATGCACTTCTACCCATGGATTTTCTGAAAATACTTAACCTAAGGCCCCACATCAAACTCAATCCAAGGCCACTATGGTGATCCATATCTACTCTAGAGACCTATCTTAAATTTCACTTGGAGATATCACAATCCATCACCTAAAGTAAACTCCTATCTAACACACCTCATGTAGTCCTATAGGACTCATCTAGCTCATTGCACTTTCCATGGTTCTCATCCACCCTCAAGTGGGTATCGTGCATCAGGTGTGAGAAAGAAAATAATCTCACTCGTCACTACCTGACCTAATACTTTGATACTTATTAAACTATCCTAAGGGAACCAACCTAGGTTACTCATGCCACATATAGAAACTTGATACCTACCCAAGATCCCTCTTCATCTCTATCGACACCCTATCCCCTTGGTTATATTTTCATAAGACAATAATAATTCACATAATGAATAAAGTTCACTTTGTCTTGACTTGAGGGAGCTTATCGACACCCTATTTCTTTATATTGGGTCCCTTTAGACCCAATTTGTTCTACCCATCCCCTTTAAATAATGATAACATTCATACTCATATATAAAAAAGCATATGAATTTATATTATCGGGACCACATACCTCTATAAAGGAGTTATAATCCTTTTAAATCTCTATTAATCCTCAACTAATCATTTCCATGCCTTGTTCAAGCTTGTATCACCACTCGATCTATTATCCCAAGACACAACACTTGAAAAATTAATTATAAAAAATTATAATTAATTATTCAATTTAATTACATGAGGCATAAATGATGAAAATCACAAGGAATCACCATTTCACCAAAACCATTCAAAACCTAGTGTGTTCATCCTTCTAGGAACTCTTCTAGGCATTCTAGGAAAAATTACCATAGAATTAAAAAAATTTCAACAAGATTCAATGAAATTATCACCAAAACCCTAACCCAAAATCATTCAAAAATTAAATGGTTGTAAAGAGATACAAAAATTAAGGATCATTAGAAAAAATAGAAATTTATATGAAATCCCTTCCAAAATCACCAATTGTCATGGGGCGTAAAATGGAGGTAGAGGGAGGGTTAAGTCTGTTAAATCAATCCTTTAATAACACCTATTTATTCTAAAATCCTAAGGTATGGTTTGCTAAATTAATACTATACCCTAAAATAAAAAAATTGGGTTTTAGGTTGTTAGGTTTGATAGAGTAATGAAGATGGTATATAGGGGTTGAATAGACTATATTAAAAAATTTCAAATAAGTATATTATTTAAATTAATTATTAAAGTTAACTATTAGAGTTAGTTAGCTGAAGAAAGAGTAAATAATAGAAGGATTACTTTAATAGTAGTTATGTCCAAAGCGAACCTACTCTACTCTTATATATATCAACTCAGTTAGAGATATGTGTGAACTAATATGATTTTTGATGGGGGATCATAACCCAATAAAAAGATCCTTTTCTAGTAAATGGATGACCACAACACACTGACTTTTGTATTGGGAATCACAACAAAATTACAATACTTCACATCAGAAACTGTCAGTTACAACCCGAATAGTCCTGACTTTAGAATATGGGAGCCACAACCAAAAGAAAGAAAAGAATAATAATGATTTTATGTATATAAGCATAAACAGAAAATAGATAGTGTGCATGAGAGATTGGAAGTAAGTTTACATACATAGAAAGAAAAATGAATTGGAAAATGAACAAGTAAAGCATAGGTTCTGGTTCTCGACCAATGCAGATGTCTCATCATGGAAGTAGTATTTGTAGGATATTTCATTCATATTGAGAGATTTTATAGCTGTTAAAACAAATTATCACATGGGAATTCAGTTTATAAAACACATGATAAGTTCTATAACAACTCAAGATTTTTATAAAATAGATTTTTAAATAATTTAATTTAATTGATTGCTTTTGTAGTATGTAATAACAAATTTAAAGGAATTATGAAATATTATATACTCATTATAAACTAGCCATTAAATTGGTGAGAATAAATATGAATAAATAAATTAAAAAATTAATATAAAGGTCCAACTCAAAATGTAAGTATTGGTAAGTTATTAGAAAAATTATCAGACAATTTTTATTAAGTGTCTTTATTCTTCAAAAAATATGTTTTCTTCAAAACTGAGTTTTTCATCTATTTATGAGGGAATATTAATTTTCATAAATTATAGAAAATTTATTTAATTAAATTAATATAATTTTTAATTAATTATTTAAAAATTATCTTAAATTAATTTTTTATAATTATCTGAAAACATTTATTTCTCAAGAAATAATAAAAATAAATATTTTTCTTTAAATTTGTATTTTTTTTAAGTATTTACATGGAAAAATTATGTTTTGCATTGGTTTTAAATATTCCTCAATTAATTGGGATTTAAAATGATTAAATTATGGTTTTTTTAAAGGATTTTATATATAAATTTATTATTAAAAAAATTGTTTAAAAGGGGATATATTTTAAAACTGTTTTCAATGGAATTTCACAGATTTTATAAAATTCTAAAACTTTTTTATTTTCAATTTTGAAAAATGGATTCCATATTTGTATTCATATAGTCCAAAGTTATTAAATATTTCCCTTTTATTTTTTTTTAATATGAATTGTAACCTTAGAAAATTTTGTTACCATGGTAGAGGGTAAAATGGCTAATTTAGGTTAAAAATAAAATTATAAAGAATATAAAATGACCCTAAAACTTTCACAAATTTTATTGTATTAAATTAATTCCAATAATAAAAAAATAAGTTAAATTCAGTTTTTTAATAGAAATTGTTCCAAGAAAATGACTTATGTATTATTTAAATCAAACAAGGTCACAAAATGTCACTTTTTTCTTTTAAATATCACTTATTTATCTACATGGGGAAAATGGTAGGTTGTGAATGAATATAAGTGTCCATTTTTTTAACTTAATAAACTTATTTTTATGATATAGATTTATTTATGCCTTTTTGGGCCACTTTTATGAGATAATAATGTTTATAATATTTTTTTCATGAAAAGTCAATGATGTCACATTCATGGGATTAATAACTATTTCATTTTTAATACAGTGTTATCTGGAATATATATTTTACTATAAAAATTATAATAAAATATAAAATATTTATCTACATGATGGTATTTTATCTACATGATGGTATTTTGTTTTAGTTTTTAGAGAATAAATATGTATCATAAATAATTATACAGTGATGAGGTAGTAATTATTCAATTAATGAAACAATCAAATAAATGATATTAAAAATATTAGAAGAAATATAATTTTAGTTAATTAAGTTTCTACAAAATATATATATATATGTGATTATGACATATTAGGAGTGTATTAAATATATTTTTTGAATTTATATTGTTTTATTTATTTTCTTAAAGTCAAAGTAATGAATAGTTCCAAAATTGACACTAATGACATTTCATCAAAATAATATTTTTTTAAATTATTTAAAAATATTAAAAAAAATAAAAAATAAAAAATGATTATGATATGGTTTTTAATTTTATAAATTATTCATTTATATAATCGAATCAGCTTCATATAAGTAAAAAATAAAACCTTTTAATATTGGAAACATTGTTACTATAGTAAAAATTAAAATATTTTAACTAATGATTAATCAAAATGATAACGGTTAAAATAATAAAACAACTTTTTTAAAATATATTTTCGTATGATATTAAAACCTTATTTTATATTATCTCAGAATCCATGTTCATTTGGTGATATTTGGATAGAAAATGAATTTATTATAATTTAATCTTTTGAAAAAATCCACAAGTACCCATCACCTACATTATAAAAGGACACCACTTCCCTCACTTATTTACATCACTTGAAGACTTATATATCGACCACACCCTACAATTTTATCTTCTAAACTCCCATATATTAATTATAGAGTTTTTGGTCTTCTCATAAGACAAACCCTTGAGCTATTTAGATGAGATCCAAAGGATACATTTTAAAGAACAGGTAATCGATCAAACCGATCACTTTTTTTCTACTCTTTCTTACCTCTACTAAATATATGATTTTTTTCATAAAATTATAAATTAATTAAACATAGTATTCTTAAATTTTATTATTAATATTAAAACACCATTATAGACCCTACTTTCCATCAAAGAATAAGTGAAAGTATCACTTGTGTGTACGTATGTCTTACCATCTCCACGTAGCGATACGATTCATTTTTTATCACCGTATTATATGGATGGGTATTATGATGATACCAGAGATTATATATGATATTTATAATTTAATTATACCTCTATAATAATAATATTATATCTAACTTATCATTATCCAATCTATTGGGAAACAACAATTTTTCTCATGCATACAGATGGACTACTATATTTATTATATAGTAGGTTTCAACGTGAGAAAAGAAATTCAAGACATGAGGTAATGGATTTTATTTTTTAATCACTTAAATTTATATGGGACATATTCCTTATACACTACTTGTTTATTTTTTGTGCTGTATATACTACCCATTAATTTCTTTTATTTGTATTATCCTGAATATTATGGTATTTAAATATCTGTACAAATTTGTTTCCTTTATAGGGAATACTATTTAATTGATTATAAAGTTGTAATGGTTAATTTCCCAATCTCATTATTATTGTGGATTGTTTATATTTAAGTCTCCACTAGGGAATGTTTTTATTCCATTTCTAAGTATTTTAAATATGTTTTCCAAAAGGGTTTTACTATACTCATTTGGATGTTTAAATTCAGTTTTAACCACATTTTACTTTTTTACAAAATGGTTTGAAAAGAATATTTTTTCTATTTTCTAAACAAAGATTGTTGTGACCATTTCAACAAAAATATATAAAAGGAATGTTTTTCTACATATATAGTAAGAGAGAATTTTCCGACTTTTATTATGCCTTAATCTCTTTAATATTCCTTTAAAAACATAGAAGTTTCTCCTCATAAATTTTTTTTTACTTTCTAATTGAGTTACTTTTTGAAAAAATGTTTTCAAAATAAAAAGGATATTTTATTCAATAATTATTTTAAGTTATCTTTCAAAATCATTTTCCATCTAAGAAAACATTATTTGATGTTACATATGTTTACTGGGGTATTATCTAAGGATACCATTCTTATTGATTCCCTAAATGGCTTATGTTTATAATATCATGTCGTTTATGTATTCTCTTTCTTTTCCATGAGTGATAATATGATGAAATTTTTATGAAAACCATTTATTTTTATAAGCATGGATATGATGAATGATTAATATTATTTTGGAACACAAGTGCGTGGTTTTTTTATATGATTGTTGGGGCGTACATCTCCATCCAAAGATTTTAGTAATGATTTATATCTCATGAGATAGATAGAGCTATATTGGGGAGTTGACTTGGTTTTTTAAGGTACTATTTCTACCATGATAGTGTTGGGAGTGAATCTTTACTACTATGATGGTTTTGGGAGTGAACTTGTTCCACCATGATAGTCTTGTAAAATATCATTGAATACTAATGAAATTATTTTTTATGATTTTTTGTTTTCTAAAATTACAAATTTTTATACCATGTATAGTTTCTCATGGATCTTGTTCCAATATGGTTTGCGTCTGATGAACTACCAATATTTATTCCATGACTCAATATTACGATATGTGTTATATAGGGTATAATTTTCAAATGTTATTTTTGATAATTTTATATCCTTTTTCTCATGTGTTTCTTGATATCTACCTTGTTTACCCTTACTAAGAATCTAATATCATATATTTCTTATGTTTTCTTTCCCTTGGATATGAACAATAGTTTTAAGTAGGATTAAGGGTAAGATATTTGTGGGAAACATCTAAGAACTTTCACTATACTGTAATATTATGTTCCAAGTTTCCAAATGCACAAAACTATTACGATACTTGGGAATGTGTTTATATGATTTAATGAATATTCATCTAAAAGGATCTAATATCCACATTTGAAAACAATGGGATCTTATAATTTCATAGATTTTTCTTGTTGAAAAATAAAGAGTCAAAAATGCTAACTCTTGCATTCAATTTCTTTAAATGAAGATGAAAACCCCATTTAAATATAGATCTTTAAAGATTAACAAACACCTTCCCTCGTTAAAATAATTCAAAAATTACTCCTATTAATAATAATGATTCCATTATAAATTCCAATTCAAAAAATAATTATTCCAATTCGAACTAATTTGATTGAATCTCTATAAAGGTTGTAACAATAATTATTTGAATTCAAAATATAAATACCAATTCCCAATAATTTGAATAAATAAAAAAATTATTCAAATAGATTCCATAATAATTGTTCAAACATAATTTCAAATAAAAAATTCAAACATTGTTTGATAATTCCATGAATATTTCAATTATATTGTCTATTAATAAAAACTCCAGAATACAATCGGTATAAATACATTAAATATAAAGGCATAATTTTCATGCATTTAATGCAATAAAAAAATTTGAAAATATTTAAGAAATATTTTACAAACAATTAAAACAATGAATATAGTAAATAAAATATATGTTACAAAAATGATGTAAGCATCTACAGTTAATGAAGAATAATTTAAAACATATATTATAACTAATTAAAAAAAATTAACATAACTTCACATGGTGTCCATATAATATATATATAAGAGTTTTAGAAATTAATATAATACATAAAAAATTATAATATGTATACAGTAATTCAAAATATTAAAAATGATGAAAAATGGATTACTGAAAAAAAATAGAATAATGAAATTTTTAATTGGTGGTTTAAGCATATGTAATCATTTTGGATCTACTATTGAGAAAACAAAAAAAAATTATCCATCTCACGTTATAAAAAATAATCCACTCTTACTTATAAAAAAATTAATGCAATAGTTAGTCATAAAAAAATTTAATCCTCTATTAGTTAAAAAAAATTCACCATTAATTTTAAAAAAATTAATCTAACGTTAGTTATAAAAAATTAATCCACTATTGGTTATGTAAAATTAATCCACCCATATTTATGAAAAATTAATCCACCTTTAGTTATAAAAAAATTAATTCGCCGTTAGTTATATAAAATTAATCCTCTATAAGTTAAAAAATAAATCCACCATTAGTTATAAAAAAAATAATTCACCTTTAGTTATAAAAAAATAATCTATCATTAATTAAAAAAATATAATCCACCATTAGTTATGAAAAAATTAATCCACCATTAGTTATAAAAAACTAATCAATCATTAGTTATAACAAATAAATCCCCATTTAGCTATAAAAAAAATTAATCCAACGTTAGTTATAATAAGTTAATCCACTCTTAGTTATAAAAAATTAATCCATCATTAGTTAAAGAGAATTAACACACCATTAGTTATAAAAAAAAATTATTCTGTTGTTAGTTATAAAAAACTAATCCATTGTTAGTTATAAATAAATTAATCCACTGATAGTTATAAAAAAACTAATCAATCGTTAATTAAAAAAATTAATCCATCATTAGTTGAAAAATATTAATCATGCGCTACTTAAAAAAATAATTTAAGCACTAATAAATATTTTTAATAAATGAAATATTATTTTATGATTAATGAAAACTATATTTCATATAATATTAAAACATGTTAAAAGAACTTCAAAATTATTTTCATAGACTATACATGATTAATAAATAATTATAGAACAAAGAAACAAGTAAAAACAATTATTGTAAACGTGTAGTATTTAAAATATAAAAATATATCAAAAACAGAGATTGAAAAATATTTTGGAATGGTATCATATTTTTATACATAATGGTAATGTGAAATTTAAGTGATAGTAGTAGAAAAAAATAAAAAAAAAGTGGTGGTAGTCAAAAAATAAGTGAATCTATCATTTTATTCGTATGTAAACATAAACATTGGAAAAATTTTATCTAATATAAATGACAAAATTAGTGAAATTTCCATAAGACTTAAATTCATATAATTTTGACAGATTTCCAATGAATTAAAAAGGTCTTCAATCCAACAATTATGATAAAAGATATGATTGTAAAACTTTGAAAACATGATTACAATATTAAAAAAGACAATTCATTAATTTGGACATTTTTTAAGGCACATGAATGAAAATTTTAAATTTTCAAGTCATTTAATCAAATGAATAAAAACGTTTTATATTTCAAATTAAAATAATATGAGTGATTTTTTTCTAAATTGAATGAAATATCAATGAAATAAAGGATTTTGAGTTATAGTAAATCAATAATTCCATAATTTTTACAAGATCTTCAAAAATTGGACGTACCACTAAAATAATAAATTTAGACTTCTATTTATTATAATCAAATGAATAAAAATGATTTATATTTCAAATGAACATGTTTCATAAGAATCCTATCAGTATAACTCATGTAATAATTGAATGAAAAAAGAAAGCTAAAATGCATTTTAAACTGAGAATATTTCTTGAAACCAAAGTCATGTATTCTGTTCTAATTAAAATGTTAACTTTCTAGATATAGAATTAAACTTCTTAATAGTTTAATAAATGTTATATAGACTTATTATATTTCATATGAAATTAGAATTATTAAATTTTGATCATTATCACTCAGTTTGTAATAAAAATACATAGAGGTTGTAAAAGTATTTTTATATCTAAAATAATAAGAGGGTTTTCAATTATTAAAAACATAATCTAACATGTAATCAAGAAAAACAAAAAATACATGCTTGCACATGCACAAAAAAAAATCTCCACCTTTTTCTTTGATTACAAAACATGTACATTTAAAAAGAAATTCTCCGCATTTTGTAAATAAATAAAAACCTAAAACAAAAACTCCCCCTAAATAAATGTAAAGATTAAATAATTAAGATTCCAAAATCCCAAGCTCAGATTTTTTTTCAAACTGAGTGGAGTTTAAAGGCTTAGTAAATATTTCTAATAGATGATTTTTATAAAGAATAAATTCTAAAACAATATCTCTCTTATTCACATTATTTCTAAAAAACTAAAATATAAGATCAATATGATTTTTTCTAGAATGTTTCAAGGGATTTTTAGAAATTTAAATTATAGAATTATTTTCAAAATAAATATGAAACTTATTAAAAAACAAAAATAACATAAAGTTTGAACAATCCATAAAATTTGAGTGCAAATATTGCAAGTAAAGATATACTTAGCTTCTGATTTAGATATAATAACATATATTTGTTTCTTAGAAGACCATGAAGTTAAGATTTTTTCAAGAGAATAACAAATACATAATGTGAATTTTCAGTCAACACTATAGTGTCTAAAATTAGAGACAAAATAATATATTAAATCAAAAAAAATTATTTCAGATAAAAAACTAGAGTCAAAAATTCTATTAATATATTTAATTATTTTTGTTGCAGCTTTAATATGACTCACTTTAGGATCAGCTTTAAATATAGCACATACACAAAAAAATAAACATGATATCGGGTCTAGATGTAGTTAAATAAAGAAATATACCTATCATGCCTCTATAAACATTAATATAAACATATTTACCAGATGCATGAACATCTAATATTTAACTAATACATATAGGATTTTCCATATATTTATTAGTATCAAGACAAAACATTTTAACCAACTATTTAGCATACTTAGATTGATTATGAAATTTTTCATCTTACCTTTGGAGAATATTAAGTCCAAGAAAGAATTTTATTTCACCCATTAAACTCATGTCAAACTCAAAAGACATCAAAGTAGAATACTTGTTACAAAGTATTTCACTAGAATAACCAAAAACTATATCATCTACAAAAAAAAATTCAATTAAAATATCAATATATATTCTTTTAATAGAATGTGTAGTTTCATCCATGCATTTATTGAAACTATTATTCAATAAAAATAAGGAAATTATTTCATAACAAGAATTCATTTCTTGTTTAATAACATACAATGTTTTAGATAATTTCAAAAAATGGTTATGAAATTTTTCATTTTCAAAACAAGGGTGTCGAGAAACATAAATTTCTTCAGTTATAAAACCATTTAAGAGAGAAATTTTTACATCCATTTGATATAATTTTTAATCTTGAAAAAAAAGAAAATTCTTAAAATATTCTAATAGTAACTCACTTAGAAAAAGGTGAAAATGAATCTTCAAATTCTATGCCTTCTTCTTGACAGTATCCTTGAGTAACATGTCTAGATTATTTTTTGAAAATATATCTACATTCAATGATCTTGTTTCTAAATATCCATTTTGTTTGGATTACTTTTATATCCTTAGAAAATTTTAATAAATACCAAGATTTATTTCTAAAAAACTGATTAAGATCATATTTTTTATTAACCATCTAGTTAGAATAATTTAAATAATCAACAATATTATTCGAGATAATATCATAAATAAATGTAACATTGGAAAATAATTTAATGTAGAATTTCTAGTTTTAAAACAAAAATCAACATTACTAATAACATTTTCCACATAATAATCTATACGAATCTTCCATGTTTTGGGATCTGGTTGAGAAGAAATATGCTCTCCCTCAATTTATATGTCCTTATCCAGAGTTTTTTCGTCACCCAAATTAAATTATCTAAACTCATCATTAAAATCATTTCAATTAGAATTTAATTTAATAATATTTTCATAAAAAATAACATGAAAAAATTCTTCAATAACCATAGTTATTTTTTTATAAACTCTATAATCTTTAATATTATTAAAATAACCCAAATCATATCTTTATTAATTTTAGAATCAAGTTTATCTAAATTATAATTTGAATTAAAAATAAAAACTTTACAACCAAAAACTCTAAAATAACCAAATTTATTCTTTTTATTTTTAAATATTTTATAAAGAGTTTTCATTAATAGTGGTCTAATAAGAATTCAATGTTAAATATAACAAGCTTAAAAAATGGTCTCTTCCTAAAAATGTCATGGAAAATTATTTTCACTTAACATATATCTGGCCATTTCAATAATAGTTTTATTTTTTATTTCTATAACACCATTTGGTTACGGTGTTCTAGGAGTAGAGAATTATGAAAATAATAATTATTTTAATAGAATGTTTCAAAATATATATTATAAAATTCCCCACCTTTATCACTGTGAATAAATACAATCATATAACAATTTTCATTTTGAACTCTATTAAAACAGATAGTAAATCCTGATAAAGTATCATTTTTATGAGTAATAAAGTATACCCTTGTAAATATACTGTAATCATACATAATAACTAATGTATATTCATTTCCACCAAGGAAATAAATTTGAGTTCAACCACATAAATCTATATGTAATAATTGTAAAGTAATATTAGTAATTATATCATTTATAGGTCTAAATGAAATTTTATTATGTTTAACTTTCATGCAAGTGTCGCAAAGATGAAGATGTTATTTCTTGAAGGTAGGTAATTGAAGCATGTTATAAAGTTTAGAGAACATATGTAACATTATAAAATTAACATTTTCTAAACATTTATTCCAGATGATGCTATCACACTTCATAGAATTCAAACACTTAACATATTGAATAGTTAGTTAAAAAAAATAAATATTTTAAATATTTTCTTTTTCAGTAAGTATAAAATAATAAAGAATCATATTAGAAAACTATTAACGTATCATTTTGAAATTGAACTTCCATTGTATAATAATATAATTCATATATATTAATTAAATAATACTTTAATACTTCAACAAATAAAACATAAAAAATAAAATTTTAGTTTTAAATACCAAAATTACCAAAACCTTTTAATTTTCCATTTAAATTTTTGTCAAATGTAAAAGTGTTTCGATCACATGTGTTTTAATTGATAAAGTTTAATGTATCTCTATTCATATTCCTTGATAATCCAATATCAATGTACCATATTTCATTATTTATAGATACAATTACTTTTACTATCAAAATCAACTGCTCTACAATTTTGGTACCTAAGCTAATTTAAGTCCAATAAGATTAGTAATAAAAACATAATCTACCAATATAGAATTTAAAAAAGTTTTTTATGGTACTCCAGATATCAAGGATTTATAAATATTAATTTTTTAATTGCAATTATTATTTTAATTTAATAGAAAAATCATTTCAAAAGTCATTATTCACGCCATATTAAAAACAAGTAACAGTAGAAGTACAACATTTTTTACTTTTAACAAAATGATTTTTAAACATTTAAGTTAATCTTTTATCATATCCAAAACCATATTTATTTTTATAAATTTTATTCTAATACATACTTTTATGATATTTTTTTGAGACCTCTAATAAAATAAAATAAAAATTGTTTAAGACTCTCAACTTCCTTTTCCAATTTTTCATTCATATTGAGAGCACATTTCAAATTTCCATAAACTGTATAATAATAAGTATAGCCAGTGTTTCCTAATTATTATATTCATTCTTGGTAAGTCCTTTCTTACTATACTCATAACAAGTTACATTATAATTATTATAGTTAAAACTCCCTTTTTTATATCCCTTTTGTTTTTATTTCTTATTTTTTATCCTAAATTGGTTCTTGAATCCTTTCTTTTTCATTATTTTTGTAACATCCCGAGTTTTTAAAAGGAAACACTATGTTCGATAGCAAACATGATACACCACATTTATATTAAGAGAATAACATAATATTGTTATTTACTATGATAGTTATCATATAGCCATTACAATAGTGGGAATGAAAAGGATTAACTAAATTTGGAAAATATGGTTTAAACAAGTTTATATAATTATTCATTGGTATCCAAATAAATTAGGAAATTAAATAAAAACCAATTGAGTAGGAAGGATTTTTTTATGAAAATCTATTTAAATGAGAATAATTATGTTTATAACATAATCATATCACATTTTCTAGAATATATTAATGAAATATAAATTCAATATGATGTTTAAAATTCATCTTATATGTTTTCTAGATAAGATATAGGAACAAAAATAATTTTATACATAAATGTAGTATTTATCAAAAAAAGGTATTTTTACCACCTTTTGATGGAAAACCCCTTTTAAATATAATTTCTGACACTTTTATAAGTTATTTTTTACAAAATTAACTTCTTATTTCGAATTGGGACATAATATTTTACTTTAAGAAAATATTCGGTGTTTTTCTGATGATATTCATTTTTTTAATAAATAGTGAAAAATATTGCATTTTAATTCAAAACTGTATTTTTTAATAATTTATTTATAAATTTATATTGTCCTTTTAATTAGCCTTAAATTATATTTAGGTTATTTTTTATCATTTAACACAATTTTGGTGATTTTAGTCTATTTTAAATTGAAATTATATATAAAAACATTTCAATCTTTTGAACATTTCACTTTAAAAACCCGTTTTTTTGTTTTGTCTAGGGAATTAATTTTAAATCAAATTTTACCAATTTTGTGAATTGAATTAGGTAAAATGGATTCAATATTTATAATTATAAGTTCATTATTAAGTTATAAGGTCAATTTAATTTTTAGATATAAAAAATATTCCACGATAAAAAAATTATTTACCGTAGTGAAAGGAAAAATTTGATAAGGGTTAAAATTAAAAGTGAACAACATAACATACCTAAAGATACAAAATTTAAAGTGTGTTTTAGGTGTGTATCGACCCTAAACATCCTATATAACATAAATTACAAACCAAATTCATGTAATTTAATTCCACCTCTATATGATTGGATTTTAATATAAAATAATCAAAAAATTAATCACTTGAACCCACCTCTCCTCAAGTATAAATAACAACCATCACCTCCCCATTTCGACACAAAAAGCCTTATAACTCCTCAAATATCTACCCAAAACTCTCCTCCTTAATCTCCATATGTCCAAATACTTCTTTTCTTACCAAAATAAAAAATCCATGGTCCTCAAGGGTCTTTTAAGGAGGGGATGTTTAAGAGGTGATTTTCTCAAAGTACCTCTCTTAATTTCTTTTCTTTTTCTACTTTCTACTCACATCCTTCATCCATAAATTTAATATAACTCTATAATAATGTAAATAGTAAATTCTTATGTTTCTAATGGAATATCTCATATCCATTTCATTTCTCACCTCCTCTTATTCAAAGAAATGAAATAGTTTTCCAAGTTATATTGGTTAATTTTTTCTAAAGGTTGTGGCTGAAGCCTCATTTATTATTAAAGAAAATCAAATACCTCTTTAACTGGGTAGAGGGTGACCCATTACATAGCCTGAAGGCCTGGTGGTCATTTAGTCCATTAATGTGCTTGTTCTTTTTTCCTTTACCGCCTTCATGTATTACAATAAAACCATTATTTTGGTCAAATAATATTTTAATATTTATATTTTAATTAATTTAATTTCTTTAAATGTTATATTAAACATACCTTCGTGATTTCCAAATTGTGGTTATACGATAACTTCATTTGGGACGTGTGGACTACTGCCTCCTCAAAATGATGTGATTCGTTCACACATCACATGGAATGTATTCAGGATTATTTTAGTTAAAATATATGATATAAATTTTATATTAATGCTACTATAATGATATTATATATGTACATATATTTACATACCTTTCATTTAATGTTTGTTCTTTCAAAATGATAGGAAAAAGAAAAAAATAGTATTCATGTGTATGTACGGCCTACCATCTCTATGATCAGTGTTTTCAATTTGTATTAAAATATTATTATAAATTATTCTATAAAAAATATATAAGTTATTTATATCAGGTTTCATATTCTTTAGATGATGGACTTATGACCACATTGACTATTAACATCTTATCAAGTTCATTTTCAACTCAAATACCAAATATTAACAAAATTTCTGATCTGAACATAAATAATTATGTTAATAAGGTAATTAAGGATATAAAAGGAATAATAAAAATTAAAATGTTATGAATAAAGTATAAATTAACCTAATCTTATTATTCAGGAAGAATAAGGAACACACGAGATGAGTTGGACTCGAGGTAAGGGAATTTCTTAACCCAATTTCCATTATTGGGGTTAAACTTATACTTCTTGGTTATGTTATTCTAGGATTGTGTGAGAAATAAATTTTGGATATATTATATTTTATTTATACTTTTTTACGTTTATTTACACTGAAAACACATAATCGATCTATTTTATTAACAAAATTATCTTTGTAAGGGACTTCATATCCATCTTCTTTCATTGAGAAATTTCTTGATAATTTTCACATTTGTTCTCTTATTAGTTGTATATAAAGCCACTATGAAATTTCATATCCATATTTTATCTAAACTGATATTAATTAATGTTTTTTTAACTATATTAATTCATGGATATTAAGATTTAAATGTTCAAAGTGGTATGGGACACCTTGAACGTTTAAAGTTTTAATTATCAAATCTCTTCTTCAAAATATTTATTCACATATTTATTTGTCTAGATATAAAGGATTATACATTAAATTTTATTCCTATCATTTAATGGATTCCAAAAGGAATCTTTTTATACAAAGTGTTTTACTTTCTTTACAAAATGAAAAAAGGAATGTTTTTTGAAGTATGTGGCGACAACGAGTTCTCTATCGCTATAACCATTATTTGATATTTGGATTCCTCCATAAGCCTTAATGTCTTTTAAATGGAAAAGAAATACTTAATCCCATTTTTGGATTTTTTGGTATTGAAAATGTTTTTGAAATTAGATTGACTATTTTAATATCTTGAAATGATTTCTTTTGATTGCACATGAAATTTTATGAGTGAAATATTGATAATTGAAATCTTTTAAGTGTTATAATAATATAATGGTACTTGGAAATTTGATGGTTGGTTATGTGATAAATCAAAGATTTGTGGTTACATGAGAAACCAAATATGGGTTGTTCTGTGATAAACCAAGGACAGGTGGTTACGTTATAACCTCCAATGCATAGGGTATTTAAGTTAGTCATATAGTTATTCCATTTGTTAGAATGACATGTATATAAGTTGATTGTATGGTTATTAAATTTAAAGTAAGATTATGTCTCAAGTTACCTTTATATGTTATATGTTACTTTAATGGGTTTTATTGTAATCTTTTGATTACAAAAATTGTAAGCAATGAGGTTATATTCATTGAAGATTATTTACTACTTCTTAAATGTGAAAAGAATTACTTTATGATAAAGTATTCATGGTTTACATTATTTCACAAGACTAACAGTTTTACTTCTTTTTGTATCCCTTACTCAGCTTTTTATGCCCATCTTAAGTTTTAAAAATGTTTTTCATAGGATTTAATGTAGGATAGAGATAAAAACGGAATCAAGGAAAATGTTGTGATGTTTAAACATGAAATGAAGCCGTGTCTCTTTTTAAAAGTTTTTTTTTTATAAAAAAAATGGATAGTGAGTAGAAGTATCTACTTTGTAATATTTAAGTTGTTATATATGAGTTATGACCTAATTCTATATAACTCAAAACCTAAAAATATACTCAATGTGAATTCTTTACATAACTCAAGATTATATAATGTTTAAGGCTAGGGCCTTACACTTTTATTAACCCCAGTTAGAATCTGAGCTATGTATTCTATTTCACTATCTTATAGATTAGAATCAGAAGAGTCAGCAGAAACAACATTCACATATTTAAAAGATACACATTTCATTTTTTGTTGTCTCCTCATAAGCTATGGTTTTCAGTTCCAGTTCATACCAAAGCAGTGATCCAATCAATTCATCCATATTGTACTCTTTGAAGTTCTTACTTTCAACAATAGAGACCTTCTTTGTGTGTCATTTATTGGTTAATTTTTATAGGACTCGTTCAACAGGTAATGGGTTTTCCAATGCTTCTCTAAGATAATTCCTTACATTCATAATGCTTGTGAATTAGTGGAATATTTTGTTTAGATTTAACTTTTCATCCATCTTGATGTCTTTATACTCTCTTCAAAGTATTCCAACCTTGTTTTGAACTAATTTTTCAGATCCAAGGTGAGGGAGTGGTAGAACCTTTCAAATATCATGAGCTTTCTTATAAGTGGATACATGAGTAAAAACACTTATTCTAATAAAACAATACAAAATACTAACAACTTTTTAATTTAAAACATATCTAGTAGTATTGTTTGTAGTAAGTGTATCTAGGTTAGATTATGATAGAGTGTATTGTTTTGACAAGATGGATCAGTGTTCTATGATTAATTTCTTGAGGTATGTCTCCATTTGGGATCTCTAGTAGAAATAATCATTATAAAAAATGTGTAGTGTCTTATGGGGAATTCATGCATCATTTGGGTTCAATATTGTCATATTATAAGATCATTATTCTTATATTATGAGTTCTAGGTATAGGTTATCAAAATTAAATATAAAAAATAGACTCAATAGAAGAATTGGTTAACTGCAAAAGGAACAACCTTTGATACCAATTGTTTGGTATTGAGAAAGAAAATGATATAGATAAACTAGTCTTAAAAAAGTTACCCTCTGATATCAATTGTTAGGTCAGATAGAGTAATGGTAGATGGTCTAGAGGGGGTGAATATATCACATTAAAATTTTAATCAATTAACTTGATTATTTAAATTAATTATTAATGTCAATTATTAGAGTTGGTTAGTAGTAGAAGAGTAAATAAAATAAAGTAATTTTTTAAAGTAATTCAATCCAATGTGGGCCTACTCTACTCATATATCACTACACTTTATAAGACATATGTGGGCACTAATACAATTCTTTAGGGAGAATAATAACCCAATTACAAGATCTTTTTCTAGGGGAGGGATAACCATGACACACTGCCATTTCTATGGGGAGTCCCATCCTAATTAAAACACTTCAATTTAGATACTATGATTTACAACTCAAACAGTCCTGATTTTAAAATTCGAGAGTCACAACCCAAAGAAATAGAAGAAGAAAAAATATTTTTTGTGTAAAATAATAAAAAGAAAATAAGAAGTGTATGTGAGATATTGGAAGTAGTGTTAAGAAATCAGAAAATAGAGATAAGGCTAAAATGAAAAAAAATTGTAGGTATTGGTTCTCAAGAAATTTGGATATCTATTCAAGGAAGTATTTGTCATAGATGATTCCATTCAGCATGAGAGATTGTCCAACAGGTAAAAAAATTATCGAATGGGTTTCAGTTAGTACAACACTTGGGAAGTTCACAACTTTTTGTTGGGGTAAACCAATATTTGATTATGTTATATAGAATATTTTATTCCTTTCAAGACTTCTTAAGAAATATTTAAATATAGATCGGTAAAGATTAAGCTACATCTTCCATGGGTAAAATAATTCAAAATTATTCAGAAGAGAGAAAATCAAACTCTATAAAATTCATAACCATAATTATTTGAATTAAAAATATAAATACTAATTGAAAATAATTTGAATAACCAGTAAAATTATTCAAATATATTATATAACAATAGTTCAAACATGATTTCAAATAAACAATTAAAACTAAGGCCGATAATTCCATGAATATTGAAATTACATTAACTATTAATAACAACTTCAGAATGCAATATGTATAAATACATAATATATAAAGAAATAATTTTCATCCATTTAATACGTTAAAAAATTTTCAAAATATTTAATAAATATTTTATAATCGATTAAAATAATAAATATATCCAACAAAAGATATGTTACACAAATGTGGTAAGCTTTTGCAATTAATGAGGAATAATTTAAAACATATATTATACCTGATTATAATATTTTAAAATTACTTTTCCTAGTATCCATATAATATATATAAGTTTTTTAATTTAATAAAACACTTTATTAATTATAATATGTGTACAGTTATTCTAAATATTAAAAGTGATGAAAAATAAAGTACTAAAAAAATTAGAACAAATAAATTTTTAACTAGAGGTATAAAGTATCTATTATCATAAAATATCTAATATTTAGGAAACAAATAACTAATTAATCCACTATTAGTTATAAAAAAATATACCCTAAGTTATAAAAAAATTAACCCACCATTAGTTATAAAAAATTAATACACCATTAGTTAAAAAATAATACGTCATTAGTTATAAAAAATTAATCGACCATTAGTTAAAAAAAATTAATCCCATATTAGGTATAAATAATTAACAAACCATTAGTTATAAAAAAATTATCCACCATTAGTTATAAAAAAAATTAATCTGTTGTTCTTTAAAAAAAATTAAACCACCATTAGTTAAAAAAAATTAATCCACCATTAGTTATAAAAAAAATTCATCCACCATTAGTTATAAAAAATTAATCCACTGTTGGTTAAAAATAATAATTCTTCATTATTTATAAAAAATTAATCCAGTATTAGTTATGAAAAATTTAATCCACAGTTATTTATAAAAAAACCACCGTTATAAACAATTAATGCACTGTTAGCAATAAAAAATTAATGCGCCATTAGTTATCAAAAAATTATCCCACTATTAGTTATAAGAAATTAATTCATCATTAGTTATAAAAAATTAATTCAACACTAGTTAAAAAATTAATCCATCATTAGTTATAAAAAAAATAATTCATCATTAGTTATAAAAAATTAAATCACCATTAATTAAAAAAATTAATCTATCATATTTATAAAAAAATTAATAAATCATTAGTTATAAAAAATTAATCCATCCTTAGTTATAAAAAAATTAACCCACTATAAGTTATACAAAAAAAATTAATATACCTTTATTTATAAAAAAATTAAATCATGATTAGTTAAAAACATTAATCCACCATTAGGTAAAAAAATAAAAATTTAAGCACTACAAAATATTTTTAATAAATGACATATTTTTTTACGAACAATAAAATATATATTTAAAATAATATAATAACATTTATAAACTACTTCAAAATTGTTTCCATACAGAAAAAATGATCAATAAATAGTTTTAAAATAAATAAAATAATAAAAATAATTATTATAAACATAATATATTTAAAATATAGAAATATAATAAAAAATAGCAAGAAATATATTTTGGAATGGTATAATATTTTTTTATAAATTTTGTTATTATAAAATTTAAGTGATGATAGAAGAAAAAACATCATAAAAAATAAAAGTGGACTCAAAAGACAAAATAAATGATTTTATCATTTAATGTATAAGTATGTTAATACAAACTTCAGCTAAATTTTCTCACAACTAAACGTCAAAATTACAAAAATATCCATAATTCATAGATGTAGATAATTTTTAGAGATTTCCAATGAATCAAGAAGTTCTTAAATCTAATAAGTATGATAAAAGTTATGATCTAAAAACTGTGAAAATATGATTTGAATTATGTAGAATTTGTTACATTAATTAGGACATTTTTTAAAACACCTAAATGATAATTTTATATTTTTGTATAGTTTAATGAAATGATGAAAATTTTATTTTCATTCTAACCAAATAAATTCTGAGATATTATGATGTTAATTGAATATGATATCAAAAAAATAAAGATTTTGAATTTTTTAAAATCTTTAATTGAATAATTGTTGCGAGATCTTCATACATTTATCACACCACTGAAATAATAAAATCAAAATACTATTTATTATAATGAAATGTAGAAAAATGGGTTGGATTTGAAATAGAATAATTTTAGTAATAATCCTATCATTATAGATCATTTTATAATTGAATAAAAAAAGAAAATTATAAATCAATTTAAACTAAAAATATTTCTTGAAACCAAAACCATGTGTCATGCTCAGATCAAAATAAGACATCATAGATATAGAATTATATTTTTTCAATGTTTAAGAAAAGTTATATAAAGTTCTTATGTTTCATATAAAATTAGAATTATAAAATTTGAATCACTACAAGTCAAGATATAATTAAAATACTTAGAGGTTGTAAAAAAACAAAAACAATGATAAGAGAATTTTGGATTATTAAAAATATAAACTAACATGTAATCAAAAAAACATAAAATAAACATACATACACATAAAAAAACACATGTCATTTTGGATGTAACCTATGAGGGTTTCTATGTGACCATGGGGGTTCCTACAAGCCACTCCCTTACCAGAATAGGCTATGGTACAGTTATCCAAGATCTTGGCCCAACCCCTAGCCAACAGCGTGGTTGCACGACCCCTATTGGTCACGATGCAACATGCCTGACATCAAATCCACTCCTAAGGCCCCCAACCTCAATTGTATGGCCTTCACAACATTTAAATCACAATTCCCATTATAATTTTGGGTCTCATGCTTTGTGCACATGTAAATTGAATTGTGGTGTGGCTAGTTTCCTAAAACGAGAACCAAGAAAGTGGGCGGTCACCCCAACCCCACTTCAATGTACACCCGATACACCTCTTCAGTGTTGATCCTCATCTAAAAAAACTCCTTGATAAGTCTTGACACATGAATTCCCGATCCAAATCCCAATTCCTAAAACAACTACTCTAGGAAAAAAATCCATATTTTCTAAGAAATAATGACTAATAAAAATTTTTGGGTCATTAGAATATAAAATGATTATATAATAAATATTTATATATGTGTTTAAACACAAATGCACATGCACTCACACTCACCCATATTTTTATATATTTTTTGATACAAATTTTTAATATATATATATATATATATATTTGTGTATGTATTTATATAGCTATTTGTGTATCTATATATGTATGTGTATAGATTTATATGTATGAATGTATGTATTTATGTATGTATATATATTTGTATTTATATTTAAAGTGTGCGTATTTAATATTAAATTTCTATTTATCTATTTGTTTGATTTTATAAATTTTTAATTATTTCAATATGTATGGGTGTGTTCCTCTATAAAATTTTAAAATGCGATAACACACGCCCACACACATAAATTAACCTCATTTCTAAGAACTAATGTATACTCTAGATGGTAGTTTTAGTTAACAAAATTTTGTGATTTACTTATATCAATAGGGATATATCAATCCTCAATAGGGGTGATTTAATTTCATCAAATTTTAGATCCTAACTAATGAATCATTTGGATGGAGGTGTTGTTATGTTAACAAATTTAAAAAAACATCTTGTATACTTGTGTTCGATGGTAAATTTGGTTTTGGTATATAACATGAAATTATTATTTATTTGATATCCCCATACATATAATAAAATATTTAATAATGCTTAAAATTTCAAAATCAAATCTACACTAAAATAAATAAAATCATTTTTTTAATACAATTTTTAAATTGTTATGTTCGGCAATAAATCCAAATAGGGTCACAATTTTTTAGAAAATTCACACTGTAAATTTTTGATAAAAATTGGTAATGATTGTTATTCCCTTTTAAAATGGAACTTTTGACATTAAAATTACTAGATGATCACATACATTAATCATAATTAAAATAATAGTCACAATTATTATTAGTTTCATATTTTTATTATACATCATTGTTAGATTTTCTTTTTTTGTTACCATTTACCCACTCTATTTTTTTATAATTATTGTTTTTTTGTAATTTCTATGAAACATAGTATAAAAACATCATAAAAAATAGATAATATAAAAAATGTGTGTATATATTTTTATATATCATCATGGTATTCAATATCAAGACAGACTGGGAAAGATCAATAGAATCCATTTGGTTGAGTATTTAACACAATTATATTGGTATAATCTTAAAAAGATACATTTGATTATGTTGTAAGAACTATTATGATAATATTTACATTGACATGTGTAGTCATTATATATTACTCCTACCACATTATTACACCTATACCTAAATCCCATCTTGGTTCAGTAAACCTGGCCAAGAAAAAAGGCCTCATTAAACCTATTTTTTGCAACCAGAATATTAAAGAGCTCTATTTTTAAAGTTTGATTAATAATAAATTCAAACTCAGGTCCAATAAGTGAATTTAAAAACCTGATTATACAATATTATAATGATGTATTTTTAAAAAATATAACATTATGTACATATTATTTAAAATTTTAGATCATTATAAATAATTTTATTTAAATTTAATAATTTTTTATGGCCTAATTAAAAACTGACCATGAAATTTTTAACGATACTTTAATTATAATATTTTAAGGCCCAATTAATAAATGAGTTGATCTCGTGCCAATTAGGAAAGGCCTGATTAATAAATGATTTGATTTTTAATAACTTGAACCCAATAGGTGTGTCCCGTGTATATACCAATACATAATATTTAGATGAAACCCAATTATGAGAAAATGGAATTGTGAAACTAATATAATGTCAATTAAATTTTGGAAAATGATGGATAAATATCGAATAGAAAAATTAGATGATTATAGATGGGGAAATTAAGACATTTGATGATGTTTTTATTCTGAAGAGTAGATTGACTTTCACCACTTCATTAGTGTTCTAAATGTAACTAAATTCTCTTTAAAACACAATGTTATCTTGTCACTAGTATTTAGTGAAGAGTAATGCTTGAAAAGGTTTAGAAACAAATGCTCATAAAAGACATGAAGAAAAATATGGATTTGATTCGATTTATTTTCCATCACATGGATCCTCTATTTTATAGGAATAAATATATTACATATTGTTAGAGGATACGATGATGTGTTATTCCTAATGTAATATAATATCCAATAATCAAGGTACTTGGTTTGTGATTTAATATTGGAAATTGGATTGATATTTAAACAGAAGGAGAAATTCGGATTCAAGATTAATATTTTGTAAGAAAATTAAGAAACATAGAGATATGGCGTGATTTAGTCTATAACAGGCCTATATGATTGGAAATAACACCACCAAAATACTTTATTACTATGTAAAGTAAAAGTATCTAGATTATAAGAAATTAAAATAGTAAAGAACTGGATACACAATTTAAGTATATTCTAGGATGAAACTCATGATATGTGCAAGCATAGAAGGATACCACATCATAAATTGTAGTAAGAACTAAAAAAAGAAAGGCATAATTAACTTCTTACACATCTAGATTCGAATACAAAAACCTAAAAGAAGCTCAAGATCAACATTTTGATGTCTTCCTTTACATGAGAACATCTCGTGAAAAAGCCTATGATCTCCACTACTCTCCATCATAAACCTAGACCATATTTAATAATGAGGAAGATGATCTTCTTTTGTGGACTTTAGAATCCTAGGAAAGGATCTCTTTCTTGCACAGTTTTCGATCATTCTCTCCATTGGAATAATCATAAACGTTTTCCCTATAAATGAAAAGAAACTTGAATAAATGTCAATGGTGAACCTCAAGGTGAAATGGTGATGGAATATTAGGTAACAATGATTCAAGTAAAGAATGTTGGATGCGAGCCACATGAATAGCCTGGAAGTAAGAGGTTGTTTGGATGTTAAATCTAAGCAGTTTACCCTTAAAAGGCTATACCCTTATGAGAAAATACATTTATAAAAACCAGATATTTCCCTTACACAAGATAAGGGATACCCTTACATGAATAGTTTTTCCCTTACATGAGGAAGATATTACCTTTACATGAACTATGGACATACCCTTATGTGATCCAACATACCCTTATATGAGCCAGATTACCCTTAAGCCAACTAAGCAGTACCCTAACATATAATGGAATTATCCTTTTGTAATAGGAAACCATCCTTTATGCAAGAGGTAATATACCATTATACAAGTTTAGGGGTACCCTTACATATCTGGCATGACCCTTACATAAGAAGGATACAACCTTTATGTAACATAAGTACCCTTAAATGAGTCAGGGGTTACCCTTACATGAACCCGAGTACCCTTATGCAATAAGAAAGCTAGCCTTACACGAGGATCAATCTATCCTTATGAAACATGATTACCCTTAAATATTAGTAAATTACACTTACATAATAGGTTACCTAACTTTACTAAATTGGTAAGTTTCCTTTTTGAAAGAGGTTAGATACCTTTACACAAGTCAGCAGTACCCTTACGTGTCAGGCATGAACCTTATACAATAGGTGAGATACCATTACATAACAGGTTAGATACTGTTGAACAAGTCATGAATACCCTTACATATTGGTCATAACCCTTAAACAGGTCATAAGTTCCCTTACACAAGAGGTGAGTTACCCGTACATAACAGGTTACTTACCCCTACACTATACGTTACCTTCACGTGGGATCTATCTACAAGGTAATAAAAACATGTGAATAAAAAATTGAAAATAATAAATAGAGAAATGAATTTTTTTTAAGAAATAAATACAATCACATAGAAAATACACAACCAAACAAGAATAAATAACAATTCGATTTGATTACATACAACATGTTATATACATTTGAATTCAAACATCTCCACCTTTTCAATAAAATAACTAAATGGGATGGTGTTCTATAAACCTAGGTCATTTAGAAAGGAATAAATTCATAATTATATAAGAAATTATTAAACTGGGATAATTTAATAGTCTTAGTCAAACTATAAAATAGATTATCCAAAGTATGTATCGGTGACACAGACTATCCCATTTTGACTAACATCTGAAAAAAATCAATCTTATGTCTATGTATTTTTATCTTCAATGGTAGAAATGTTTTTTATAAATTTTTATTGAATAAAAACTATCACAAAATACTTGATCATTATCAAAGGATATACACATTTCCTTAATTAAGCCTTTTATCCCTATTGGATCTTTAATAGATTCAGTTAATGAAATATTTTTGGCATTACGGTTGGAAAGGGAAAAAATGGATTTCATACTTCATTTCCATGAAATATGACCACTACAATCCATGAATACATAACCAATAATATATTTTATAAAATCTATACTTTCAACATAGTTACAATCAATAAATCCATCATTTTCTTGACTGTAAGAATCATTTTTTTCCAAAACAAAATACATAAATTAGAAGCCATTGATAAATAACTGAGTAACCAATTTAAAGCATGTCAATATGGATTTGGAAGAATTACCATAAACCTAATCAAGGTACAAACAAAAAATGATATATCTATCTGAGAGAATATCATAGAAGGCATAAGGTTATCTACTATGTTCTCAAAAAGGATTTTACTCATAAAATATATATCACAATCATTACTAGGGGATTGTGACAAGGAAAGAATGAAATTATAAACTAAAGGAAAATTAATAGGATTCAAGCTATCTAAAAAATATATTTTTATCACATTATGAACAATGGAATACTAAGAAAAAATACAGTACCTTATCATTTTATCCTTAGTGATTTCCATACAATGAATTTTATTTTCTTGCCCTAAATAATTCATTTAAAAGTATTATATAATTGTAAATTCATTTAATTTATTAACCTAATACCTTTTAGAATTAAAATAATATAATCCCTATATAATAATAAATAAATAAAACATGCTCGATACATTTAAAGTAAATACAAAAATCATATTTACTTTTAGTGAAATAATTTTTAAGCATAAAAGAATAAAATTCCTTACACCACTACCTAGATGGTTATTTAAGGTCATTTATGGATTTTATTAAAAGGAAGACTTGATAAATTTTAAAATATATTGAAAAGAAATTAGGTCTATTCATATAAATATATTCATTAAACGTACCCTTGAAAATGAAGTTTAAATATCCAATTGTTCGACATGAAAATAATATTATGTATTAAAATATAACAATAGTATGATGAAGGAATGCTTCCCAACTAGTAAAAAATATCACTATCATCAATTATTTAACATTTTAGGAATCCCTTTGAAATAAGTATATTTTTTATTTAATTTTATTATCAACGATGTTGACTTATTTCTTCTTCAAAATCTATTTACAACCCATAATTTTCTCCTTTTCAGTTTTTTCAACAATTATCAAGGTTCGGTTTTTGGGAAGAGAGTAAATTTCATCTCTCATATAAGAAATAAAATACCTAGAATAATCATACTTTGGATATTTTTAAAATATTTTGTGTTCATCACCGCCTAGGTAAAAATCTATATGAAAGGAAAAGACAGCAACATCATTATTGGTAAACTATGTAGGAGGCATAATGGTTCTTCTTTTCATATCATCAGTCAAAGAATAATCTCAAAAGTCATAATCTCTCTCAAACTTAGACTCATATTAAGATTCACTAAAATGTTCTGGTCCAATTTGATTCAATTTTGGTTGAGACAACCTTGTGTTTTGGTTGCATTTTAGGCTTTAGTCTAACCTCCGTACTTGTAAGTCCATATAGTTTAGACTGGAAAGGATCATAAGATTTCTATTTAGACGTAAAAGCCTCATGGAAAGAAAAATCATGGTTTATTATACATTTTTTAAAACCATTCTTATAAACCCAAATCTTATACCCTTTGACAGCATGTGGGTATCCTAGAAAGTCACATTTCATAGCCTAGATTTTGATTTTATTAGTCCCGATATGTGCATATAAAGTATAACTAGAAAATTTAACATGAAATAAAGGGGTGAATGAGTCCCTGTCTCTTTAGGGGTTTTGAAATAAATGGAACTAAATGGGAATCTAGTGATTAGATTAATAGCAGAGTAAAGGCTTCTTCCCAAAAGGACTTAGGAATACCTAAATACGAGAGAATGATTTTCACTGTTTCTGAAATAGTCATATTCATCCACTCTGCTAGGCCACTCTATAATGGGTTATCTACAATAGTTTTCTGTATAATAATACCCTCATTATTATAATATTATATAAATCCATCAGAAAAATATTGTAGATGATTGTCTATTATAAGGGTTTTGAGTCTATTCCCCAATTCAGTTTCAACACTTGATTCCCAAATTTTGAGTGTTTCAAAGGATTTAGATATGTTATTTAGTATATTGATCCATAATTTCTAGGAATATTCATCTATAAAGGTCACATAAATGTTCCAACCACTATGGGAAGTAGTCTTAAAGGGACCCCATATATCATCCCTAGCCTTTTACCCATATTATTACTTGATTGTAAGCATAATTTACCCGCAAATGAAAATCCAAGGATCGTAAAGTCTAATGTCTTCGGATGATTAGGTTTATAAAAAGGAAAACATGGAAAGATAATCAAAAATATTTATTTTATTAATCTATAAATATCTCCTAACTTTCCATGATCTTCTACATTAGTATAGAATATCTTGGGGAATAAATAAAAAATGGTAGTGGTAAAAAAGCCCAATAAGGGTATAAACATATGAGTAAAACAAATCACATGAGCTAAAAAGAATAACTTGATGACATAAAAAGGAATGGATCGGTAATAAAAGTAAGGAATCATAACATGTAGAGAATGGGGACATTTAATCATGGCATCATAGGAATGTGGAAACAACACAAAACATGACATAAGCATGAGTCATCGCTAATTTCCAAGACCATTGCACATAGAGGGAAAAGTCCCATAAAGAAAGGTTTATTCCCTATCCCAATATGATTTATCATGAGACAAAAATTACCCAATAAATGGGAATACTATCTGGGCACATACATCATAACATGTTCATGCATATGTGTACCACATGAAAAATCAAGCATAACGGTTACCAATGGAATGAATTGGGTATTATAATCATGTTACAAGGCATAACAAAAGGGAATATCATAATGGTGTCCATGAAAGAAGGGATTTTCATCATAAATGGACATTACTAAGGGAAAATAGTCATAGAACATGATAAGTGGTGTCAAATTGAAGCAAAAAGACTCAAAAAACTATGTTTAAGAGACATTAGAAATGAAACATTTTAGTGCGGTTTATGGAAATTATTAAAAGCATTTAAAGTGTAAAATGCACTTTTGTTTTCATAAAACCAAAAATGAATCAAGATAGTTTTTAATGATAGAATGATTTATTTTAGAAAAATAATGGTTGATTGATACAAATTATGGAGTTTATTTAAAATTGAGTAAGAAAACGGGAAGTTTTCTTTAATTGGATTTGTTTTTCTAGAATAATTGGGAAGGGGACCTTTTTAAAACATATATTTCCCCATCAAATAAGTATGTAAAGATATAGATAAATTTTTTTGGAACATATAAACCCTATTTAGAAGAATTATACAAAAATAAATAAGACTCGCATTGGGGAAAAGAGAGAGAAAGTGTAACCCAAAGGAAAAATGCACTACGGAAAAAATGGGTATTTGCGAAGCGGTATTTGATATGGGGGAGGGTCCCATCGCAAATAATTAGTTATTTGCAATGGGTAGATGGTACCCATCGCAAACGGTTTGGTTCAAGTTGTGTGCCAAATCACAGGAAGGGTATTTGCGATTGGTATCAAAGCCCATCGTAAATACCCTGCAGTATTGTATAGTATTTACGACGGGATTTATCTCTCATCGCAAGTAGAATGTCAGCAGGTTGGTATTTCCAATGAAACCCATCACAAATATCTTTTTAACCACCGCCCCTAATTAATATGGGGGTTAGTATTTACGACGGGAATCCCATCCCAAATAATCTCGTCGCAATTATTCTAACCTATATATACCCCCATCTGTTTTCCAACCATTCCACTCCTTTCTCTACTCCTCTCTCCCTCTCTACTAACATTTTCTCTCTCAAACTTTTTCTAGGTTATAATTTTTAAATCGGAGCAATATTCACGGCTTAAATCCTTCAAAAGATTCAGTTTTAAGATATTTATCTATTTATTTTATTTTTTAGTTAATTCATTTTATTTGATATTAGTTAGAATTATTATTAATTAGTTGTAATTAAATTAAATTAGAATTAGATTGTTTTGTTCTCCATTATTTTTTTTTACAAAAATGTGTGATTAGTATTAATTTGTACAAATTAATAGTTATATTAATTATTATTAATTAGTAGTCATTAGTATTAATTAGAAAAATTGTTAATAATCATTAATAATTAGACATAATTAGTAATAATTGGGGATAATTAGTAAAAATTAGTGTTAATAAGTAGTAAATTGAAATAAATATTTATAAACAATAATAATTTGTCATAATTAGTCATAATCATTAATAATTAGTGATAATTAAAAATTAATTAGTCATAATTAGATATAATTAGTAATAAGTAGAAATAATTAGCAATAAATTTTAATAAATAGTAATCAATGTGAGTGATTAGGAAAAATTTGGAATAAATTGTAATAATTAGTAATAATTAGTAATAATCACAAAATATTAGTAATAATTAGTAATAATCAGTAATAATAATAAATAACTAGTAATAATTAGGGTTAATTTGGATTAATTTGTAAAAATTAGGATTAATTAGTAATAATTATAATTAATTACTAATAATTACGATTAATTAGTAATAATTAGTTTTAATTCGAAATAATTAGGATTAATTAGTACTGATTTGGACTAATTAGTAATAATTTAGATTAATTAGTAATAATTAGGGTTAATTATAAATAATTAGTGTTAATTAGTAATAATTTGTAATATTTAGTAATAATTAGTAATAATTAGAAATAAATAGTAATAATTAGTAATAAATACTAATAATTTGTAATAAATGGTAATAAATAGTAATAATTAGGAATAATTAGGAATAATTAGTAATAATTAGTAATAAATAGTAATAATTAGTATTAATTAGTAATAATTAGTAATAGTTAGTAATACTTAGTAATAATTAGTAATAATTAGTAATAATTAGTAATAATTAGTAATAATTAGTAATAAATAATATTAATTAGTATTAAATATGATTAATTAGTAATAAATAGGATTAATTAGTAATAAATGGGATTAATTAGTAATAAATATGATTAATTAGTAACAAATAAGATTAGTTAGTGAAAATGAGGAATAATTATTAATAATCAGGATTAATTAGTAACAATCAGGATTAATTAGTAATAATCTGGATTAATTAGTAATAATCAAGATTAATTAGTAATAATCAGGATTAATTCGTAATAATCGTGACTAATTAGTAATACTCATGATTAATTAGTAATAATTATGATTATTTAGTAATAATTAGTAACAATTAGTAATAATTTGTAATAATTATTAATAATTAGTAATAATTAGTAGTAAATAGTAATAATTTGGAATAATAAGGAATAGTTAGTAATAATTAGTAATAATTAATAATTAATAATTAGTAATAACTTGTAACAATTAGTAATAATTAATAATAAATAATAATAATAAGTAATTAATATGAATAATTAGTAATATTTGTGAATAATTAGTAATAATTAGGAATAATTAGTAATAATTAAGAATAATTGTTAATAATTAGAAATAAAATATAATAATTAGGAATAATTAGGAATAATTAGTTATAATTAGGAATAATTAAGAATAATTTGGAATAATTAGAAATAATTAGAAATAATTAGAAATAATTTGGAAAACCTAAAAATAATTAGGAATAATTAGGAATAATTAGGAATAATTAGGAATGATTGGAATGATTGGAAATAATTTAGAATAATTTGGAATAATTAGTAAAAATTTGTAATGATTAGGAATAATTTTCAATAATAAGAAATAATTAGCAATAATTAGTAATAATTTGTGATAATTCGCGATAATTCGCGATAATTTGTAATAAATTAGCATAATTTCCAGTGAATTGACGACATTCCTTTTGTTTGACAGCTCATCTACTTGCAACTTTCTCTCACTGAAATAACTATGAAAATATGATCCAATGTACGGATATCCATTTTTTATTCATGATAATTGATACGAGCACGTTGGAGTATATTTTCATACTAATTTTAGTGATAGAAAGTTACAAGGAGATGAGCAGATGGGAAAATAAGGCTCTTTTTTCAGACAACTTGTCTTTTTTCAGCTTTCTCTAACTGAAATCACTTTAAAAAATCTACTCTGACATAAGGATATCCATTTTTATATGCATGAGAATGAAGAGTAGCGCGGCGAGGCCTCCCTATTCTCCTTACTTGTGCATACAAAAATGAATATTCATACATCAGAGTTGATTTTTCACAGCGATTTCATTCTGAGAAAGTAGGAAGGATTCGAAAACAGTTATTATTAGATGATCGCATTTGGATAAATCAGTGGAGGAATCCAAATGGTTCTGGTTTAAATCTTATATATATTGGGGGTGTTAAAGCTTTCTTATCATTTTCATCATTAAAACAAAAAAAACAGAAGGGAATGTTAAGTCCTTTTATAAAAAATTTCCACTGAGGACGTTTGATGCATATGTCAACATTGAAGGTCATCTATTGCATTTTGGTTTTCAACCAGATTATGTTTTTTGGTATCAACATAGTGAAAGTAGTTTCATATAAGATACTAATAATTTGGTTCCGGAACCATCACAGTTTCAAAATTTAGTAAATGATATTGAAGTTCCATCTTTTCAAAAAATTGAAACTCAGGATGATATTGATTTAACTATTGAGTTAGAACCATCTAAATTTTATTAGTTATTGAGGTCTGCTGAGGAATCCTTAAATCATGGATTCTAGATAAAAAAATTTGAATCATTTGTAAAAGTTATGCCTATTAAATTAGATAATTGAATGTTGTATAGATATTTTGATCTGATATTATTTTTGATTAAAAGACTGCAACCTAAAGAAAATTTGTTGCTTAAAAATTTCTATAAGAGAAAGAGGTTAGTTCCTAATATGGGTCTTAGTTATTAGAAGATTTAGGCATGTTCATATTATTTCATCTCATATTATGGTAAAAATGAGTCATTGAATTGTTGTCCCACATTTGGACAATCAAGGTATAAAGAGGATCAACTAGGGAATTCAGGATTGATTCCTATAAAATAGTTAGGATATTTCTCACCCACACCCAGATTGTAGTGTTTATTTGTGTCTCATAACATAGCGACATTGATTTTATGGCACAAAATCAATATTTCAACTGGTAAAATATTAAATCATCCCCCTGATGGTGATTCATGGAAAAATTTTGAAAAAGTGAATCCATATTTTTATTTAGAATTTCAAGATATTCAATTAGTTCTTTATACTAACGATTTTGGTCCATTTACTTCTTACAGTAATCAGTATTCATGTAGTCCGGTCTTTATAAATCTATACAATTTACCTCCGTGGATGTTGATGATTGATCCATATATCTTTTTAACCTTATTAATTCCAGGACGTCTGAAAAATAATATTGATGTTTATTTCAAACCATTGATTGATGAGTTAAATTCATTGTGGATTAATGGTATTAGTACATCTAATGTTGCTGTAAAATATAATTTCCTTCTGAAAGTTGCATTGTTGTGGAAAATTAGTGAATTCCTAGTATATGGAATGTTATATGGTTGGAGTAGACATGGTCCAAAATCATGTATATAATGTATGAGATATAGTAAAGCATTTATGCCCATCAATATAACAAATCTTTGTTTTTTTAACTATCATCGCATATTCCTTCCAACTGATCATCTTTTTTAGAGGAAAAATATCATTTTAGAAAAGGTACAATTGAAAGAGATAAACCTCCAACAGTGATATCTATTACATAGGTAAAATCAATTGTCTCCTCAATACCTCCCATCACATTTTGACTAACAATAAACCAATAAAAAATAGATGGTTTAGGAAAGAACACAATTGGATAAAACAAAGATTTTTTTTGGGATATTCCATTTCGGTATGATTTGTTGGTCTACAACATGTTGGATGTCATGAATATTGAGAAGAACTATTTTGATAATTTATTTCATACAATTTTGGATATACTAGGTAAGACAAAAGATAATTTAAATGCATGATTAGATCTTGCCCAAATTTGCAGATGACCAGAACTTGAACTATTTTAAAATGTCAAATCATAGAAGTTAATAAATCCAAAAGTAGAATATGCACTATCCAAAGAAAATAAATTATTATTTTGTGAGTAGATTACTGATTTGAAATTTCTAGATGGTTATCCTTTCAATTTGGTCAGATGTGTCAGAAATAGTCATATTATCAGATTAAAAATTTAGGACATTCATGTTATAATGGAAATACTTCTTCCAATTTCATTTAGAGGTTTTTTGAATTCTATGATTTGGAATGTGATAAAAAATATCATATTTTTTCTAGTAAATTTTTATTGTGAAAACAGGATACAATTCACTATGAAGAATACTAGAATGTGATGTTTCAATTTTATCTAAATTGTAAAAAATCCTCCCATAAACTTTCTTTGAATCAATGTAACATTTGATTTTAAATTTTTCACATGAAGAAAAATTTAAAGGTCAAATGCAGTTCTGATGGATATAACAAATCAAGAGATGCATGCAGAAATTGAAGAAAAAAGTATGTAACAAAGCATCAGTTTAAGGATCAATTGAGAAAGATTATTTGCAAAAGGAAATTTCTTTTTTCTAGTCTCATTATTTTGAATCTAAATATCCCTAAAAACACAACCATATGGGTCATAATGAGGTAAATTTTAATTATGGAATGATAAATCAATTATAAGTTTTTAATCATTCAGAACATGGTTTTGGAGGCATTCATGAAAGAAGGCTTTCAGATGATGAACATCACAGAGCTCTTAAATATGTTATGTGAAACTATGAAGAAATGACATATTTTCTAATATGATTCATCATATAAATTATTCTATAATATTTATTATAGTAAATTAATATAATTTAATTTTTAGGGTATATGATAATCATATCAAGAAATAGCTTCCACAAATTACAGCAGCTTCTCATGAAAAACGTCAGAAAAATAATTTTTCCTACTGATTTAAAAACCGATAACATAAAATATATATGATTTAACATATAAAATAATTTTATTACTTGTTATATTTATAATTGTTATAAAATTTTTAGGTATATCACCATGCTGATAAACTGATAATAGATTGTGTGTCTTGTGTAATCCACTATCGAAAATGGAATCCTATAATGCATATATCATAAATGGTTTTTGATTTAATACACATGCATATGGGGAATCAAAAAGGACAATGAATATTGGTGTCTTCTTGAGAGCATCTCATCATAGAGAAAATGAAGTTGACTTTTACGACATGCTGGAAGAAATTATTGAATTGTGTCATCTAGGATAATTTTACGTAACAATGTTTAAATGTCAGTGGATGGATACTAAGAGAGGCTTCCATGTTCATCTCACCCATGTAATCATAGATATTAAATATAAAATTATTCTTGTAGTAAATGAACCATTTTTATTGGAACATTAGGCACATCAAATATATTATGAAAATTATTGTGATACTTTAAAAGAGTTTAGTGATTTTTGGAGTATAATAAAAACTAAATATTGTGAAAGTTAGTTTACTCAAAGTTAATTTGGATCCGCTGAAGTGTAAGGAATTACTATTTTTCAAGAGAATGCTCCAAATCCATATTTTTCACAATGATATATAAATATTGATGATAAAAACCCATAGTTAAGGGTCGATGGTGATGATGATGTTAATGTTGTTACAAATAAATTTGCAATGAAAAGAGATGACGAAACTAAAACTCATATAGAAATTGATGATGATGAGGAGGAATATGAAGACATTGAAATTGTTAGATATAAATATTAGGATGTCTATGAACATTGACACAGTTAAATACTAATTATAATCATATATAATATATATCTATATATAATAGTTGTTTTCAACTGTTTGATAACAATTGTCATTTCGTGTTTCATATGGAAGAGGATCTATTTTTTCAGTTGGAGGAGGCTAATATACCATTGGACGAGTTCTATACTAGATCATATGACCCTCAAAATGCTGGTGGTCCAGGGAGTACTCGGAGGGGGTGTGTTCTTGCATGATTAATGATTCGTGACCTTATCCGTAAGAGACGTTCATGTCTTGGCTTCAATCCACGCATGAGGAGGCATGATTATCTATTTATTTTAGTAATATTTCATTAATATATTTGTATACTAGTTGTTTAATTATTATTTTCTTATATTTTCTCATATATATGTTGGATAGTGGAGCACTATATTTCAAAATTATTTTTCTGAAACATAGGTCACAAGGGATGAGATTCCCTTTCATGTTCAGCATCGCATGTTCTATCATTGTCTGGTACGTAAATAATTAATATTTATTTTGAAATTTGATTAATTAATAACTTTATATTATAAATTATTTTTAGGGTTTATGGTATCCCATCAGTGAGATCATGCATGATGTTATCTAGAAGGCATGGTAGGGGTTTATGCAAGAGCACTAATGTCATCGTTTTCACAATTTGAGAAGGAAAGCAATGATTAAAGCATGAGTGATAGCATTTGATGAGTCTTGTCACGTCCACCAACCTAATTAAAATTCATCTCTAGTTTGGGATGGATTATGTTCACACTGGTTGGGTGGACATTTTTAAAGAAGATCATCAGTAGGTTGATAATACCATGGGAGAGAGGAGGTGACACATTGATCTGGTAGTTGTACATTCAGTATCCATAAGGAACCTATGGTAACTACTTTTTTTAAAATACATTATATAACTTTAAATGTAATTATCTATTTTATATTCAAATAGGTAGTCAAAAAGCCTGAAGTTATTAGGTTTGACGTTTATTGGAGGATATATAGTGATCTGGTCACTGAACAGATTAGAGGTGATTGTCAGTGTTATATTGTGGTTAGTTTAATTTCTTTTTGAGTTTTAAAATTAACTACAGATAATATTTTAGCTATTTTAATTTTAAATTGTAATTGAGGGAGTCATATGAGGTTGTGACATCTCAAACAAGGACTGAGAGTTAGGTCGAGACAGATGGTCAAACTAGTGCCCACCGATTTGATGAGGCATCATGGATGCAGGAGACCCAGTATGCCTTCGATAAAGGCTGAGTTGTTGGTATTGTCTCTTGATTGATGCATGTGAGTTATTATGGTACCACTACGATGTCAGCATCCAGCTCAAGAGGATCTCATGGAGAGTCAACATCATCTACTACAGAGTATCAGGAGCAGTTGTGAGCTTAGATTGAACTTATAGAGAGTGTGTGTAGGGAGTAGGAAGAGATGTGTCAATGGCAGCAGTAGGAGATGCGCCAATGGTAACAGTAGCTACTGGAAGAGCTATGACTACAGCAACAGGAGGAGGAGGAGGAGATACGTCAATGGCAATAGTAGTAACATGAGAAGATAGGGTATATGCAACTTCTAACTCATGGTTTAGGGATAGAGTTCATTCCACCATCTCGTCCAGCTCCTCCAAAAGACCCCCCACAAATATATTTTTTTTATAATGAAATTTTTGAATAATTTTTTTTTATATTAACTATTAAAATTTTTATATAGTAAATTTTTTATATTGTTGCAGATATGGTTTTTTTTATTATTTATTAAATTTTTTATTATTTTGTCACTTTATTTAATTTTTTTATTATTTTTATTATTTTATTATTTTTTATTATTATTTTCACGAATATTGTAGTTTTTATTAATTTATAATTTTATTTAATTTACTGATATTTATATTATTATTTCATTAATATTTATAATATTATTATTATATTATTAATATTACTTCATTTATATTATTATTATATTAATAATAACTATATTGTTATTTTATTTTACTAATATTTATATTATTATTCCATTCATATTAATAATGTTAATATTATTTTATTATTAATAATATATTCATATTATTCATATTATTAATATTGGTATTATTAATATTATTTTACAATATTAATTATTATTATTTTCTAATGTTATTTTATTTTTATTAATAATAAAATTTTATTAAATTTTATTTATTTATTTTTGTAAGATATTTGTAAAGGACCATTTTATGACAGCCATCACAAATACTATTTTTAAATAATCTTGGGAAAACTATTTCTGACAGGTCCACAACCCGATCGTAAAATAATCTCTTTGTGATTCCCTTTTCTACATTGGGTCATCTGCGATGGGGTCCTGTCGCAATAGTCTAATTTTTAGTAGAAAGGAAGTTTCATAAAGAATCCCTTACCATATGTCTGAAAGTGTTGGGCACATGATCTTAATGTCATAGGTTATCAAATTGAATCCATTAATTAATTAATTAATAACCTTATCTACATGTATTTGATTTAGTATAATATTATTTGGTTCATTTATGGATTTTTAGATGAGTTATAAGATATAATTTTATCATTCAAGAGTGTTCATTTCTTTGGTTTTCATGATTAGTTCACTTGTATAAATGTATGAAAGCTCATGTAAAATGAGAATATATTTCCATAATTGAGGATATATGTTATTAATGAACATCCATAAGATAAAATTTCTATCTCATTCATTTTTTTATTTTTAGTGAGGATGAATCATTAGATAATACACTAATGAAAATCATTAAGATTATTTTTTGGCGGTTTTTCGATCATCGCAAATTAGTTTTGTTTTATTATTCATTATTGTGCAAAAAAATTAGTTTCAGAACCTAAAAAGGGTTATAAAATTTAATTTAAAATCTTTAACAACCATTATAATTGTTTTATGTCCACCCTTGATGGTGTTGAAGAAAAATAAAAAATTATCATCCTCGAAGGCGATAAATCAACACCTCATGGGCGATATTTTCAATTTTAGAATAAAAGGATGAGGGGAAGTAACTTGATAGAGAATTTTACATTAACATAATAACATTACAGTATATAAAATATAATGTAGTTATCATGCATGTTTGAATAGAGGAGTTGAGGAAAGTATAAGAAAAAAATAAAGTTAAAAGAAAATAAAGAAATCGAAAGTGGATTTTACCTCTTGTATTATTCTCCTTGAGAACCTCCTTAAGGAAATTATTTTTGGCCTCTTCTTGAGACTAGAACCTTTTAGACATGGGGAAGAGAACTGGGAAGAGTATTGGGTTTAAATTTTAAAAGATTCAAGGCTTAATATGTTTGAGAAGAAGAGGTGGTGAGGGGGGTATACATAGTGGAGGGTAGGTGTTTTTTTATTATTTTATTCATTTTTTTATTATTATGGATCAAGTAATAAATAGTGTGAATTCATGAGGCTATGTAAAGTTACTAGTTATTTTTATTTCTAAATAATGAGTCTTATATTATTCATACATCAACAATGACCCATTTATTCATTTATTTAGCTTATACCGTAAATTACTGTATTTCAATGTTCACCTAAAATTCAAAAAAATTAAAATAATCCCAAATATTCACCCTTACCATTTTTCAATGGATATAATTCAAAAATAAACTCCATTTTAGGAAAATAATTTTCTAAATATGATAAATTTAATTTTTAATTTAAATCATCATTTATTCAAAAAAAATACAAATTTAAAAATTATAACTGCTTTTAGGACACTATGAAATATTAATTAATGTCTAATAAAATTATTTTATAATCATAATACAAAAAAAATTAATTTATTAATCAATTTTATGAAAATAAATTTTCTTTTAAATTATTATATTAATTATAAAATTGTAAATAATCATTTATGTTTCAAAAAAATACCAAAACACAATTTGTCATTTTCAAAATATTTATTTACTTATATTATGATATAATTATATCATAGTTTCATTTATTTGATGGATAATTTTTTTATAATTTCATAGGTTAGTTTACTATTATATTGGTTGGTTTACTATTCATAAGGGTAGAATTACATTTCCAAAGGTCAAGTTTCTATTACATTAGTATATATTCATTAATTTCAAGAAATGCCTCATATTTCATTCATTATTAATTTATAAATTTTTTGTCTTTCTTATGTGATTTTATGTGATTTATACTATATGAAATAATTATAATAAAGGATTTTCCTTTGATAAAAGTTTGGATCATTACATGCGTCCCCCCTTATGAAATTCTTCCCTTGAAATTTCATTTTACAGACTATGGGAAAATAGGTGAGGGTGCATTTCCTTCATTGATTCCTTCAACTCCCATGTTTCCTCTTCATACTTATGGTTCCACAATAGTAACTTTACCAGGAGAGTGGTCTTGTTACATAGGAATTTATCTCTATGATCCAAGATCTTCACTGGATACTCCTCATAAAAGAGATCATTTTCCAACTGTTCCACCTCCGAATTCAATACATGTGGGAGATCCAACATTTAATTCTTGAAGAGGGATACGTGGAATACATCATGTACTTGAGACATGGTTGGTGGAAGTTCTAGTAGATAATCTACATCTCTAATTCAAACAAGAATATCAAAGGAGTTGATGTGCATGTGACTTAGCTTTCCTTTATTCCCAAATCTCATGACCCTCTTCCATAGAGATATGCATAGGAATACCATGATTCCAACCTTAAACTCAAGGTCGTTTCGACAATTATATTCATATCTATTCTCAGGACTTTGGGCTTCTTTGATGTTTGGTTGAATGGTTTTCACCTAATTCACCATTTCTTAGATCATTTTAGGTCCTAGTAGCTTATGTTCACTAACTTCATCCTAACATGTCAGTGTTTTTCAACTTTTCCCACAAAGGATTCAGGCAGAGCCATTTGGATTCTCAAGTGGAAACTGTTGTTTCAAGAGAACTCGTCCATAGGTAGATGATGGTCTTGATCATCATTGAAGTCCATAGAAAAAATATCAACATGTCTTCGAGTGTCTGAGTTTCCCACTCAAATTTTCCATCATTTTGTGGATGAAATGTTATACTAAAGTTCAAATAAGTTTTCAGATCAGTTTGAAGACACTTCAAGAACATAGAGGTAAATCTCAAGTCTTGATCGGATACAATTGATAATGGTACTTCATGTAGTCTTACCACTTCTCTAATGTATATCTATTAAATTTGATCCAGTTAAAAGTACTCTCAAATTGTGATAAAGTGTGATGTCTCTGTAAGATGATCAACAACCCATATAGAATTATTACCTATAGATGTCTTGAAAATTCTTGGTAAAAAGTCCATGGTGACATTTTCTCATTTCCATATAGGTATGGGTAATGGTTGCATCATCCCCTTTGAATTTTTCTTTCTGTACTTTTGTTCCTGACAAACTGGGCACTTTGATATATATATTCAGTGATATCCTTTTTCATTTTGTTCAATCAATAGAACTCAGAGATATCTCTATACATAGTTTTTATCCCTAGATGAATATAGAAGGTTGACCTATTTACATCACTTATAATATATTTCTTTATATTTGGATTGGATACTACACATAGTTGTGACCCAAATCTAAAAACTCATTCCTCACCAATTTTCAACTCCTAGTATTTTCCCTCTCTTGTGGATTCCACCATCTTCTGATTTTCCACATCATTTCTTTTATCATCCTTTGTTTTATCCATGAGCGATGGTTGAGCAATCAGTTGAGAAAGGATTGATGATTTTCCTTTGTTAATGACTCCCATGTATATCCTTTGAAAATATAAGAATATTGGATCCTTATCAATTCTCATCATTAAAATGTTATAGGATCCATTCTACTTAAATAATTTTCTACATTATTTTCCTTACTAGGATGGTAGTGTATTGAGAATTCATTATCTTTAATGAGATCTAACCATATTCTCTAGAGCATATTAAGCTCCTTCTATGTGAATATATATTTGATAATCTTATGATCAATATATATCTCACACTTCCCCCCATATAGAAAATGCTTCCAGATTTTCAATGCAAAGATCATAGTTTCCAACTCAAGATCATGTGCAAGATAGTTTTTCTCATGAATTTTCAAATTCCATTAGGCATAGGCTATCACTTCATAATTTTGTATCAGTACAGAGATTAATCCCTTCTTTAAACCATCATTGTACACCACAATGAGTTCCCCACTTGTCAGTAGTGTGAGTACTAGTATAGTGATGATCCACTTTTTTAACTCTTTGAAGAAGTCTTCACATTCACTATATCATAAAAAAGTCACCTTCTTCCAATTCATCATGGTTATTTGGGTTGACAATCATGATAAGTTCTTTTAAAATTATCGGCAATTCCCAGCTAGACCAAGGAAACTATGGATCTTCACTATAGATATCAGTCTAGACTACTCCTAAATTGCCTTTTTTTCTTGGAAGGGTTCAAAGATATTACTTTACTAGTTATGACATTCCCCAATAATAATACATCCTCCATCCAAAACTCACATTTACAGTACTTTTCATAAATTTTCTACCTTCACAGAATCCTTAACATAGTATTCAAATGATCCTCATATTCCTACTTTCTCTAATAGTATATCAAAATATCATTAATAAATACTACCAAAATTTTTTTGAGGTAATATCTAAATACTCTATTCATTAAGTCCCCGAATATTTATAGAGCATTTATGAGTTGTAAGTCCATCACTATGAACTCATAGCGTCTATATCTTGTTTGAAAGGTGGTCGTGGAAATATCTTCTTTATTTTCCTTTAATTAGTGACATCACAACCGAAGGTCCACCTTTTAGAAATATTTTCTCCATGTAGTTGATTGAACAAGTATTCTATCTATGGAAGGGGATACCTATTCTGTATTTTGATTTAGTTGATCTCATGCTAATCAATACATAGCTGCATTGATCTATTCTACTTCTTGAAAAAATCGACCGATGCACCCCATGGTGAATCACTCGGGTGTATAAAACAATTAGTCTGATTCTCCTATAACTGCTTCTTTAGCTATTACAACTCAATGGTGAACATTCTGTTAGGCTTTTTTGATATAGGAATAGATCTAGGAATAAGATAAACTGAGAACTCAACATCTCGGTCAGGAAGAATAATTGGGAAGGGAACCTTTTTAAAACATGTTTTTTCCCACCAAATAAGGATATAATTATATGGATACATGATTTTGGAACATATAAACATAATTTTAAAAATTTATATAAAAATAAATAATATTTACAATGGGTAAAGGGGAGAGAAAGTGTAACCCGAAGAAAAAAATGGTGGTTAGAAAATAATCTCTTACCTTATGTCTGAAAGTATTCTGTACTTGATCTTAATATCCAAAATAATCAAATTAAGACAACTAATTAATTAATTTAGAACCTTATATACATGTATTTAATTTTTATAATTTAATTAACTTCATTTATGTCCTTTCAGATGAGTTATAATATACAATTTTATTGTTGGATGGCATACATTTCATTGGTTTTCATGAACGGTTCCCTTGTATAAATGTATGAAAGATCATGTAAAATGCGAATAGATATAGATAATTGAAGTTATATGTTATCAATGAACATCCATAATATTAAATTTTTATATAAGTCATTTGGTTATTTTGGGTGAGGATGAATCATTAGATAAGATAATAGTGATTATCGTTTAGATTATTTCGGTGGTTTTTCGATCATCACAAAATAGTTTCATTTCATTATTCATTATTGTGTAAAAAAGTTAGTTTCAGAACAAAAAATGGTTATAAAATAAGATTTAAAATATATACCAACCATTATAATGGTATTATGTCCATCATTGAAGGTGGTAAAGGAAAATAAAAACATTTAATCCTTGAAGGTGATAAATCAACACCTCACAGATGATATTTTCATTTTTAAAATAAAAGGAAAAGGAGAAGAGTCTTGATGAAGGATTTTCCATTAACCTAATAGAATTAAATTATATTAAATATAATATAATTATCCTGCATTTTTCTATAGATAAGGTCAGTATATTATAAGAAAATAAAATAAAGTTAAAATAAAATAAAGAAAGATAAAGGGGGTTTTACCTCTCGAATTATTCCCATTGAAAACCTCCTTAAGTAATTTGTTTTTGTCTTTTTGTGGGACCAGAACCTCCTAGAAATGGGGAAGATACTTGGGAAGAGTATTGGGTAAAATTTGGATAAGCTTCAAGTCTTAATATGTGTGAGGAGAAGAGGATGTGAGGGGTGGTATTTATAGTGGAGTGGAGGAGTGTTTTTTTATTATTTTATTCATTTGTTTATAATTTTTACTCAAGAAAAGCAATAGTGTGGATTATTGTGACTAAGTACAGTAAATAGTTCACTTGATTTTGAAAAAATGATGATTACATCATCCATACATCAACCATGAGTCATTAATTCATGTATTTATCTTATACCATAAATTACTGCATTTCACTATTCACCAAGAATTCAACTATTTGAGAAAAAATCCCAAAACATCACCCTAACCATTTTTTAACATGTATAATTAAAAAATAAACTCCATTTTATAAAAATAATTGTCTAAATATCAAAATAATAATTAAAATCATCATTTATTTAAAAAAATACCAATTTTAAAATTTCAACTGATTTTATAACACTTTGAAAATTTAATTAAGGTCTCATAAAATTATATTATAATCATAATTCAACAAACAATTAATTTATGAATATATTTTATTAAAAGAAATTTTCTTTTAAATTATAATATTGATTATAATATTGTAAATAAATATTTTTTTTCACACAAATATCAAAAGTTAACTTATAATTTTCAAAACATTCATTTACTTATAGTATGATACAATTATATCATATTTTAATTTATAGGATGGATAAATTTTATTTTTAATATCATAGTTGTGGTTACTATTCTATTGGTCAGTTCACTATTCATAAGGGTGACATTACTATTCCAATGGTCAAGTTATTATTCTATTGGTATATGTTCACTAATGTATATAAATACCTCTAATTTTATTCATTCATCATTATAAAGTTCTCCTAGTGTTCTTTATCTGATTTATACTATATAATATAATTATATGGAGGTAATTTCAATTGATAAAAGTTTGAATCATTACACCCCAAAAATCAGAATGTGCATCTTCTAAAGGGGATTTATCTCTATAGGTAGACCTTTTAAAACTGAATCGTTTGAACTTACCAAGAACACAATCGTCTCAAAATGTAGGATTGGTTTGGGTTAAATCATTTATGATTCCCTTTCTTCTTCATTCATTCATCCCTTTTGAAGAAACATGTCCTAATTTCTTGTGTCATAATATAGTGTTACTTTTCATGGGGGAAAGAGTTGCATTTAGTTTTTGTATATTAGTCCTACCATCTAAGACATATAGACATTTTTTGAGGGTTACTCTCATAATAGTTAGTAACCCATTATAGATCATAAGATTCCTAAAATCATACCCAAAAGAATACTCATTTTTCTCAAACATTCCTACAGAAATAATATTCTTCTTCAAATAGAACACCCACTATAACACCCCGACCAAAATCATTAGACCCAAACCGATGTGCAACGTGACCTCATGTCTGCCTACCCCTCGAGGAGATATACCAAATAATTTGACACAAAATACCGATAAAGATATACCAAGTACAATCTAACCCAGTCCTAGCACATCCCTATTGAATGGACATCCCAAAGCATGTGACACATTTTTCTAACAAGGATCATCCTTGTACACGATGATCCATGTCTGACACATTCCTCTCGATTAGATATCCCCAAGAACGTGACATGTCCAGCCTATGGGGATAGCCCAAGTACATGCTAACCAAAGTCTAGAACATCCTTCTCATAGGATAGTTCAATTGGACCGACTTGCATGAAAACTGTCAAAAACAAAATAATAGTACATAGAGTAAAAAATATATATGACAAGTCATTCATCACAAAAAACAACAACAATCATAATCATCATAATCCATATGAAATAAACATTAGAACATTAGAAACGGTACACACACCTTATGTGATCAATTATCAGACATAAGTTTCTTAGGAAGACACACACATGATAACAATCATTCCTTTGACCTATATAAGTGATGACTAAAATTTAAAGACTTCATACCTCAATCTCATTGATAAAGAACTCTAAGATTCATCAAAAAAACAACACTTGAATGATTTCTAAATGTTCATTTGGTCAAAAATCACTCCAAGGATTCCTAGAATCGATTCTAGATATTTTATTTCTAAAATAAATAAAAACTCCACAAGAAATTATAGTTTCTCTATCCTCGATAAAATAAATTAATCATTATAATTCAATATTATCCTTCTTTATAATTTCAAATGTTTTAGAGAATAATTATAAATCAAAATATAATAAATGCTTCCCCTATCTTGGATGATTTTCTAATAATCTATTTAATCCATATCATGTGCATAACAGATTATTTACCTATATAAAATTATAAGTCTATATACGATAATAATTTTCACTATTAGTAATAATCCAATAAAAAAATTTCATAATTATTATTATCATAATTTTATAATTTAAATATTATTATCACTTAAGAAATATTTATTCAATCCCTTAATAAATATTATGAAAGATTATTTTCATATCAAAAAATAAAAGGATATCCTGAAATTGACCAATTTTAAAAAATTGAACCATGGCAGAGGATATAGGAAGTAAGTCCCGCCAAGCTAGGAAACCAGAAGAAGGGTTCTAATTTATTATATACAGCTTCACAAAATGAACAGGGGGATTAATAGTCCTCCCCATAACCAAAAATGAAGTATTAAGGGTTAATACATTTTTAAGAAGACAACCTTCGTACAAGATCACAATATTAAAACCCCCAAATTAAATTCCCCATTAAACTTTACTTTGAATTTATTATTAATTTTAGAGTGTTTATAATCATTCATAAATGGATTAAAACATTTATACAAGCCAATAGAATCAAGTAAAAGGATTTTTATCTATTTAAGTATTTAAAACCATGTTATATGTTTGAACATGGAGGAAGCTAGTAAAAACCTATATAAAAACCTAACCTTATGAAAAAAAATGTGTTGTGTAACAGTAACTAAGTCATACACATACATATATAACATACTCTTAAATACACTTTTTTAGTGGTGAGTTACCCTTATGCACCCTCATAAAACAAGGTTTTACCCTTATTCTGTTAACTTTACCTTTACTCAATGCTTCAGGTACCCTTACAAAGTGCATGAATAACCCTCCTAACCTTTATATTGCAAAAATTATAACATCCTAACTTGGAAGCCACTAAATGATTCCCCAGGCCAGTGGATCACATAGCCTCAAATTAACCTCCTTGTATGCTAGAGGCTTATGACTAGAAGTGACGGACTAAGGTGTGTCTATGGGGATACTATGCCCTCATGCCAGGGTGTAATGATGTGGTACAACATATATATCAATAGTAGGAGAAAAATATAAATCAATACATAAGATAACATTTAGATGGATGTAATAATAATAAATCCCAAATATATGTCATGTACAATATTATGATCATGTCTTATCTATATAAAAAATGAAGGAAATGTGTGGAAATAGTCATCCAATACAATATATGTATCAAAAGTACAAGAAGACCAAAAAGGAACCATCTCTATCTATTATCACGATCATAGCTCGGTCATGTGTTCCATTTCTCCTATGAAATTATAAAATCAAGAATCATAAATTGCGAACTTTCTAGGGTCCCTTCCTAGATCCATGTAGTCTGTCCAAGTACCCAATGGTGTCTTGAATAGGTGTGATAATGTCCAATCTAACAACTAAAATTATATACCCATACTAGGGCTATATATAAAACATTATTAACATCAACTGTGACCTATGTTTTGTAATCAAGTGTTAAGAATGAGCTTGTCAGATCCAAGGTATAAATGACCAAGGAACCCACATCGAGTCCATGGAGCATCTTGATGGTAACTCGGTAAAGACTTGGGTGGAATACAATGAGCTCACCCAAGTCGTTCCAATAAATCTCGATTTAAGGAGTAGTAATGTCTTTGGTATCCTAGGTAATTAGCACCCATGGACAATAAATTTTTAACGAATCCTCTATAATAATCATTATAGATCCATAGAGTATAAAAGTCCATGTGATCCAATGGAATCAATATCTGAGGAGTAAAAATGACCAAGGCATCCACTACCATTATCAATATCCATAGAGTATAAATTTCCATAGCATCCAAGGTAATTAGGATTGAAGGAGTAAAAATTTCCATGACATCCACTACCATAATTGATTTATTAATCAATCTCATTTCATAATTCATTTCATAAACATTCAAAATCCCTAATTTCATCCAATGAATTTCCACATTTCCCATTTAAAAAATTAAAAAACACATCACATCATTTGATCGTATTTAAAAGGAGGCGTAATCCCTCCTTTAATCATTCATTTAACTCTTATTTGATTCAAAAAGGATCCCAAAATAAGAGGCGAGCACATACACACCCACTAGTGTGGTATGTCAGGGGAAAATATATAAACACCTCTAAAAGTTTGAACATATTGAGGTGAATGACCTCTAACTATATAATGGTACTCATAGGCAACCTAATAGGTTCCAAAAATTTTAATCAAGACATTCATTTAATTTTAGTGGAAATGCCAGAAGGTCCAACATACAGCACAATAGAAAAAATGTATATGAAACACCAAACATTAAGGTAAAGTTATAGACCACCTACCTATGTATGTGGTAGAATAATCATCCAATATCAAGCTATGATTTAGTCTAGATTAGATGAAAATATAATAATATATGAATGCCCTAACAATAGGGCATAAGATCCGACACCAAAATAACTCCATCAATATGATGAAAATGATGGAAGGAGAAAGATGAATTATGAACTCAAAAAATGGATCCAACGAGACTAAAATTAGAAGAATCAGAGTCTGGATCATGAAACAGCACCAAATACTAGGTTTAGGCTTCAAGGGGAACTCCAGTGTGTGAGAGAAAGGAGGGGTGAGGCCATATGTCAAAATAATTGGCCATGCCTCTTATTTTAAAAACTAACCCTAGTAATTTTTTTGATATATAAATTATATACATGTCGTGTAAAGATCAGGGTATTCCCCCTAAAAACACCCATTACACATAATGAATTATTCTACCCTATCCATTACACATTGTATATTGAATACACATCGTGTAAACCAAATACACATCATGTAATTCTCCTACAGTAAACCAATATCCCTGTTACCTCTTCTTTTATCAAGCTAAATCAATCAGCCCACAACCCCAACTTTAGGGTCTTATCCACAAATATAACATTACAAGAGTTTAACCAGAAACAAAAAGATTCAAAACTTATAGAAAACCCAAGGATATTAGACCTATGGTACCTTTAAGAATACATTAAAAACTTGGTTCTACCCTTACGCAACTCAATCCTTACCCTTACGCAACTCAATCCTTACCCTTACGCAACTCTATTTCACAGTTTTACATCACATATAAACTCATCATTACCCTTATGCAACTCAAATAAACCCTAATTCCTTATATATAAACTCACCCTTTCTATTATTAAACACATATATATAGGGTATTACCCATATTAAATCTAGAAAAAAGTTCCTTTAACCTTACAAATCTCATGGAAAACTACTCTACCCTTATATAGAGTCTTGGAAACCCATGTTACCTTTTCATAACCCTCAAAATACATGGTTAAGGGTAATATTTATTAGAAAAAATATTTTCACATAAGAATATTATATATTTAAAAAAATAGTTTTCTTAAAGGTCATTTAAAATCCAAGAATGTTACACCCACCTAACCACTTTAAAATATTTTACTAACCCATCATGCATCTCTAGAGAAACCATACCTCTACCCATGATTCAGTATCACTTGTATTTTTTTATGAAAACATCACCACTCTCAATAACACTCATATAGATGAAGTATTCATGTTTGGGAAACATATGAAATGAATATTATAAATCCAGTATCCATCCAACACTCATAGAATTATAAAATATATTTAGAATATCAGAGGTATTAAAATATTATTCAACTAATGATGAATGTTCACTATTATTGGTGTTGTTCATGGAATTTTCCATTACTGTAAAATTTATTTAACTGTGACTATTTTTTTTACAATGAAAACATTTTATTTTTTTATACTTATAACTTAATCAACTCCAATTCTTTCTCTTATCTATCATTTTCCCTCTATGTTCAAGAAAACTTCTAACATTAATCCCCTTGGATTCCTTCTTAATAGAACTATGATTCTTTATTTGAATATATTTAGACAACATGGTAGACTAAGCTTCTTATTGCTATAATGAATCCATACCACACATCATTGAATATTTAATTAATTTATAACCATTATATAAATATTTAAACAGTATGATAGCCAAATCTCCATCATCCAATTAAACATATATATTAAAAAAATCAAGAACAATTTTATTAAATTATTCTAAAGGAGTCATGACTTCAGTTCCAATATGCATATGAAATTTATAAAAACACCTTTTGTTATGTATTTTTACTAATAAAGTATTTTTAATATATAAAGATTGATGTTTAGGGTAGATTTGGGTAGAAGTGGATTCATAAACAACCTTAGGAAGGACCTTATCACCTAAAGATAGGAAAATTAAACTATAGGGTTTTCTAATCACATCATCAGGGATTTAAAATTTAGTAGTAGTAGACTATCAATCAGCAGATAGGGAAACAACTTTATTTTTAGAACCAAAAAAGGAATCAAGGATCTCATTATGGTTTAAAAGTTTATTTAACTTTATCTTTTAAATATTGAAATCATTTTACCCATTTAATTTTTCTATATTAAATTTTATTTTTCCCATTATTCTAGATTAAGTGTCTCTAATACCAATTTTAAGAGGCTATGATGATGTGGTAGTCCATATGAAACAACCAAAATCTGAAAATATAAGTATAAAGTTCATGACTTAACATATAAAATTAGATTAAAATTTAATAAAAGGGGAATACATATTCAAGATAAATTTCATATTGGAAAAGTAAAGAACGTGGTGATATAATATGCTTCGTTCCACTATAAGCCTGGGTCCACAGTGAGAACACCACTAAAATACTTTATCACAAAAGAAAATAAAACTTCTAGATTATAAGAAATGAAAACAATAAAGAATAAGAGACACTATCAGAATATCTTTTTAATATCCTGATATATTAATAGAACTCTATCTTTGATAGCATATAAAACATAAAACACTAATCTTAAAGGAACCATGAAATATTATAATTTCAGAATGACTACTATAACATACCAATTAAATTTGAGGGTATGAATAGGATTAAATACAAAAATTAAATATATACAAAGCTCCTAATCAATGAAAATTTATTGATAAATTCTTAGTAAATAAACACTCAATTTTTTGTAAAGTCATTTTATGCTTTAGAAATATTTTTCCTTCAAAAATGTTTTTTATTAACCTTTGTGAGAGAATATTATTATTTATTTTGGAATATTTTGAAACTTTATTTTTTTTTAAATGATATCTTTTTGAAATCATCATATTAAAATTATCTTAGGATAAATGTTTGATAATTTTCTAAAAAGTTCAATTTTTCAATCACAATGAAAAGGATGATTTTTATTGAAATTTTTATTTTTTATTCAAGAATTTACAAAGTAAAATTTCATGATAAACTGGTTTCAATGTTACACTAGTCATATTTTATTATTAATAATCAAATTAAGTTCATTTGAATCAATTTTATGGTTTAATTTTCAATAAAAACATTTTTATACTTAAAAAGGCACTTTCTGAAATAAATTGTTCTTTGATGGTTTTGAATTTTAATCATAAATAAATATCATCTACATAGAGAAATTAAATCTTGAAAATGGATTCCATAATTTTAATTATGAGGTTAAAATTTTCTGAATAGTACCCTTTTATTTTTGGTCATTATGAATAATAATCATGGTAAAAATATTTTCACCTTAGTAAGGTTAAAATGGGTAAATCCGGGTTAAAACCATGAAATAAAGTCTCAAAAACAATCCAGAAATTAATTTAATTTACTTTTATGGGATAAATGAGACCATATAAATCCCATGTTCAAATATATGTCATTTTTTTACCATTTCTCCTTGACAATGATATTTTTATTATTTTAAGTAGAGAAAATAAAAAAAATGTTTCTCTCATGGGTTTAATATCTCTAAAAATTTTTTATAAGGATAAAATAAGGATAACTTAGGTTATAAATGTTTATTTAAAATATAAATTATTTTTTTATCATATTAATTTTTTTTAATTTTTTGTGACAAAATAATTACCTTAAATTCTTAAACAATGCTGACCTGGTGTTTGTGCAAGCATTAAAAGCAACTGGTAAATGATTTTAAAAACTCTAAAACTAATATTTTTTTATGTAAGGTAAATTGTTACAAAAAACTAAAACATAAATATAACATATTAAATATTTTTTAAATGTTTATAGTCTAGTTACATTGCTATCAAGTTTTTTTCAAAGTGAGATAATGTGAATAGTAATAAAAATGACATTAATGATATTTTATAATATATAATATTTTATTAATTGATATAAGAATACTAAAAATTATATATTCAACCATTGAGTATTATTTGGATAAAAATATCAACCATTTTACATTTATGGGTAAATTTTCCATTAAAGTAACACTTTTTACCCCTAAAGTGTTGAAAACACTGATATCACAGAAATGACCAAAAAGGATAACAATGGATAAAATAAAAAAATAAAGGTGAAAAAATCACCTTAATTTTTATAAATTTTATTGTATGAGATACATTTGACTAATCCCAATACTATATTCATATAATATCAATTTTTATCCATTTTTTATTTGGAAATTAATTTATATTAACTTAGTTCTTTAAGTAATTCCAAGAGCCCCCTCCCCCAACTTGAAAAAGGCAACCTTCTATCCTATCTTCCTTACACATTTTGGCCACTTTATCATGACCAAGACCTAACCTAATACCTTTTTCAAATCCCTACATATGTAATATATGTATTATGTTTTACATAATATGTAACACCCCAAGCTTCCACTGTATGTTTCCCTTCGAATAATGCAATAGCGTGTATTGTACGCAACCTCGAGCTCTAACACACACCACAACTAATTAAACTAGCCATTGTGAATAGTAATACCTACTTTTTGAAATATTATAAATTTTATTTATAAAAATGGACTTCATTTTTGGATTCGGAATATTGAAATTAGCCTATGTTGAATTTTTGGTATTTTTCTGAGAACTTCTAAATTTTTATGAATAATGAAAAATACTTAAAAAAAACTTTTTTAATCAAAATAATTTATAGTGATAAATTATAATATTTAGTGGTTTTAAAGTATAATTATAATATATTTTTACCATTTTATCCAATGGTGGTCATTAGAATTAATTTAACATTGAAATTGGACATAAACAATTGCCAAACTTTTGATATAAATTGTTTCTTAAAAACACGCTATTTGTTGTAACAGCGGGAATTAATTATAAAATTAATTAATACAACTTATATGTTTGGAATTTTTTAAAATAGACATCATTTTTGAATTCGGAATATCAATTATATATTAGGGTGAAATTTTGGCCTTATTCTGAAAAACTTCAATTTTTGATGAATAGTGAAACCACTAAGTGGTTGTTAAAAACTGATTTTTCGTTAAAATGAAATATTACCACTTCTGTGATTTGATTTTCAAAAATCCGACATACATGGTTGTCATTAAGAAGTAAAATGTGGTTCAATGAGATTAAAATAATTTTTTGGTGAATAGTAACTTTTAAGTTCTTAATCGCGATTAGAGGTAATTAGTGTAGTTTAAGGTAAAAATAATGTTTTAATAATATGAGATGAGCTTGACACTTATCCTACTCCTATTGGATGATTCATGGCCGACCAAGACAACCCATGGGTCAACTTGGGGACCCCATGGAGCCACTTTAGTTGGAAAATGACATTAATATATATTTATTTAATGTTAAAATTAAATTGACACAAACATGAGTTGTTTTACTAAAACAGTTTTTAAGTGGGGTTACACAGATCCAAATTTTGACTATAAATATTCATTAGAAATATAAAAAGATTTCCTACATCATAGTAGTTTTTTTATAATTTTTAGACATTAAATAAATTAAATTATTTATGACATCATTATGATGCAGCGATGACCTCATTATTTAACGATTTAAATAAAATGAGAAGATAATGCAAAATCCAAGGCTTACACTTGTCCAAAGCCTATTGGATGAGGAGATTTAGAACCCTTATCACCTTAGACACGAATTATATAAGTGTGGGACCTTTATAATCCGAAAATCATTGTATAATAATGTAACATTTCAATCTTTCCAAAAGAGACCCTCCTCTCCTCTTATAAAAGGCCCCCACCTCTACCACCTTATTCACACTTCAAAGCCTTTTGGTTCGGCCAAACTCTGCCCAAATACTCTCCCAACTTCTCTCACTTCATCCTAGAAGCTTTACTTTAGTCATAAATCCATCCTAAGGAGTCCTTTTGATCAAATCAAAAGGAAGAACCCGAAGAAGAGGTAACATTTTCATCACCCTCTTTCAAGTTTCTTTCTTCTTCCACTCCCTCTTTGTTTATTATTTCAATTCTAAAATTATAAATCCAGTATCTTCTATATACTGTGATGTTATTATAAATATGGAACAACCATATTCAGTATTCTACCCATCATTTGAATGACATGTCACCATACGTGCGTACGTACGGCTTACCGTCTCCACGTCGTGGTGTAATTGTAATTCAATATATTATTATTTAGATGGGTATAATAATGATATGTAATTCATGTAAATAATAAATATAACATGATAATAATTCTGTATATATGATATACTATCCAATTATATATTATTTTAATATCAAAATAATGATATTGTCGCTCGTGCGTACGTACGGACTACCGTCTCCACGAACGCGATGAGATTCATTCTCCGTCGTATCCATTCAAGTATAATTATCATTTGATGATTTAAAAATAATGTTTAAGGACATGATATCATTCTGGATATGAATAAGATACAACCTATCCATGAAAAACACGACTTACGTAACAAAACATATAAAAGAAAACGAGTAAGTTAACCCCCGAAACAACGATAAATCTAAGATATTGTTAACAAAGCAATGTTAAAAGATCATATATGATATCATATGAATGTATATGATTCTTTTATAATTTAATAACAATTATTTCACCATTATATAGGAGGTTAACCTACCCCAACCAAGGAAAAGTACAAGGTAAGGGTTTACTTCACAACCTCTTCATTATCCAAGGTTGTTTATACATAATTATCTACTGGGACCTCGTTATCATCCACATCCATGTTTCTTAAAAATGTCTTTCAAAACATTTTTACTATTAAATGGAAAATGGGTTAAAGTCATTTATACCCTTATACGTTTTTGAAAGGAATCTTACCGTCATTTTCCAAACAATGTACTTTTTGACCTTTTTGACAAATTTAAGGTAAGAATGTTTTTTTACTTATACGGCGGGTGCGGCTATTTTCCGCCATTATAACTTCATAGAAGCTTCCCTAACAAGCTTATAAGAATATTTTCAAAGTAAATGTATTATTTTATAATTATGGGAATTTTAAATGATCTCAAAAAGGAGAGGTATTTCTCTCAAATAGCTTTGATTTCATCCATGTCAACATCCTTTGATGGGTTTTAAGTTTAATTGAAATTGATTTATGATACAAAACTTCCATTGAACATTTTGTGAAATATTTGACTATGGATGTGTTATTTTATACCATCCATAGTTTATGGAGAAATTTTTGACATTTAGTATGCTAGTTTTAATACGAATATTTATGTTATGTTTAAACCTATTCATATGAGGAATGTATTGGACTTAATATGTGACGGGTGGAGCCCGCTATAGCTCCTCGATACATCGGTAGGTCTCATGAGACAACTAGACGTGGAATTGGCCGAGGCCCTTTCCCAATTTGATTTATGGTTTTGGCCGAGTCCTTAATCATTTTAGACGTCTTGGCCGAGGCCTTGACAAAATTTTTCAGAATGTCTGGCATTATACATTCCCTCATTATGAAAGTGGTTATTGATATTTCATGTGATTATTCGTCTAGTAGAATATCCATGTGAGTAAGTAATGGAATTATTTTATTTTACTTTTTCCATATTATGCTGAAGTTCAAGTTCAACAAGGCTTTTGTTTTAGTTATACATTGCCTTAAATGCTTATGTTTTCTTATAAAAGCTTCCGCAATATTGTCATCCTTACTGAGCATCTGAGCTCACCCCTTTCAATGTTTTAATATTTTCCAGGATGTGAAGAAGTGTATTATGACTGACTTGCAAGAATAGTCAGTGAGGATATGAGTGTGGACTATGAAGACCATGTTATTGTAGTTTGTTTACTTTTTGATGTAATGAAAGACTTATGAATGTATCTAGTGTTTCCAAGGCTACTAAACTAATCGGTCTTTCGAGACTTGATCTTTTGTGATCATGCCAATGTTACGAAGTAATGCACCGACTCTGGGTAGCTGGGGTCGGGGCGTTACAGTTGGTATCAGAGGCAGTTTAGTACTAACCTTGGAAGCTAGATTTAGATAAACTCTGATTAGATCACATATCCCGAAGATAGACTTTGAGGATTAGTATAGAAGAACTTCCTAGAATTTTGGTATTGTAGAGATGTTGTGAGTTTTCCAAGCAATACATCCCTGTCTGAATACAAGCAGGTAGAGGTGGCTCTGGCACAGATGTACCTAGGGGTAAAACCCGAAAACACCGCTTTGAGCTAGACTCGAACGGGAACTGGTGCACGACAACGGGCCTTGCTGCACTCTTGGTTACGACACTCCCGGGGGATATGCTTTGGATAATTCCCATTTTCTTTACAAACCACTCTGAAGGGTTACGAGTATATACTTCCTCAAAGAAAACATTTTTATAATTATGGATTATATCCATAATTAGTTCAATTTATGTTAAGTGTTTTACAAGTATGGAATTATGTATTTTGATTCATGAACTAATCTAGTTTATGCCATTATTTAGAAATGGCGCCTAGTGGAAGGAATGGAAACCGTATCAATGCACGCACTCCATGTAGGGATTTCCCTCTTGCTCAGGATAATTATGGTGGAGCTAGTGATACAACAGGTGCTGATCAGCTTCTCATCGTACTGGGACAACTCACGCAGGTTATGAATAACAACCTTACTCGTATGGAGCACCCTGATCCGCAACGTGGAGGATCAATGCTAGACCGTTTCATGAGGCCACAACCACCAACCTTCAATGGGAGTACAAATCCTATAGTAGCTGAGCAATGGATAAATTCCTTAGAAAACATATTTCATGCCTTGGGGAGTAGTGAAAGGGAGAATGTTGTCATGGCAGTTTACCGCCTCACTGGAGATGCCGATCAATGGTGGTCACTAATTCAAAACACAAAGGAAGATGATGAATTAACAAACATGGAATGGAAGGAGTTCAAAGAGCTGTTCTTAGAAAAATACTTTCCTCGAGACCATCGAGCAGATATGGAAAGGAAATTTCTGAGTCTGAGGCAGAAGGAGGATGATAATGTCGCAAAGTATGAGGCTAACTTTACAAGGTTAGCAAGGTATGCTGCAGATTACATAAGTAACCCAAGAAGTAAGACTGATTGTTTCTTTGATGGGTTGAAACCATTTCTCCGTCGAGCTTTAGTATCACAAAGCTTCTCTTCATACGAAGGTATTGTCTCGTGCGCTATCAAGACGGAAAAGGAATTCTCTAAGTCTTATGACTTTAAATCAAAGAAAGATAAGAAGAGATCCGATGAAAACTCTGGGAAAGGAAATAAGAAAACAGGGAAGAAGGGTTGAAATGAATTTCCACCCTGTGATAATTGTGGTAGGAAGCACCCTGGTGCCTGTCTAAAAGGAAAAGGAGTATGTTACAAGTGTGGTGAAAAAGGCCACCAAGCTCATGAATGCAAGGGAAAGAAAGCGGCTGTCAACATGGAATGTTATAATTGTAGAGAGAAGGGACATTATGCAAATCAATGTCCTAAGCGTCAGGGGAACTTACCTCAGAAGAGGCCAAGGGATCAAGGCCAGACTTATGCTATCACTACTGCTGAGGTGGAAGCTCCGAAAGACATGGTGGCAGGTAATTTAATGGTTTCCTCAAGTTTAGCAAATGCATTATTTGATTTTGGATCATCACATTGTTTCATATCTTCCCAGTTTGCTAAGAAAACTAGATATTTCCAATTTGATTTAACAAGGGAGTTGTCGGTCAAAACCCCTAAGGGAAGTATTGTTGCAACAAAGTTTTGTCGATTAGTTCCCATTAGAGCACCTAAATTTTCTTTACCTGCTGATCTCATCGTCATACCCATGATTGAATTTGATATAATCCTCGGTATGGATTGGCTTTCGGACCATGATGCAAAAATTTATTGTAAGAGGAAAGAGGTTACGATTCTTGATGATGATGATAAGGAACACCTTATCTTTAGAGCAGAATCGTCGCCACATAATTCTTATCTAGATCCACCCCCAGTAGCTCAACTAAATTCAATTATTGGGGAGGAAGAGAAGGAAATTGCTGAGGATGAGGAAAGGAATATTAAAATAGAGGATGTACCTATTGTGAGAGAATATGTTGATGTGTTTCCGGAAGATTTACCTGGACATCCTCCAGAACGAGAAGTTGAGTTTTCTATTGATTTAATTCCTGGATCAAGGCCCATATCAAAGACCCCTTATAGAATGGCCACTGTGGAATTAGTTGAACTAAAGAAACAACTAGAGGAATTGAGTAATAAGGGATTTATTCGCCCTAGTTTTTCTCCTTGGGGATCCCCTGTTCTTTTTGTTAAGAAGAAAGATGGATCTATGAGGTTGTGCATTGATTATAGGGAGATCAATGCTATAACAATAAAGAATAAGTATCCCCTACCTCGCATTGATGATTTGTTTGACCAACTGCATGGATCTCAATACTTTTCAAAGATTGACCTTCGGTCTGGATACCATCATTTGTGTGTGAAGAAGGAAGACGTTCCAAAGACAACATTTCGAACAAGGTACGGGCATTACGAGTTTACAGTAATGCCTTTTGGATTGACTAATGCACCCTCTGTTTTCATGGATCTAATGAATAGAGTTTTCAAGGAATATCTTGATGACTTTGTAGTGGTATTTATTGATGATATCTTGGTATACTCCAAAAGCCACGAAGATCATGAAAATCACTTACGCATTATCCTGAAGACTCTTAGAAGACATGAATTATATGGGAAATTTAGAAAGTGTGAATTTTGGCTTCATGAGATTTCTTTTCTTGGACATATTGTCTCTAAGGATGGAATTTCCGTTGATCCTTCTAAAACCAAGGCAATCCAAGAATGGCCAGCACCGACAAGTATAACTGAGGTACGTAGTTTTATTGGTTTAGCAGGTTATTATCGACGTTTGATCCAGAATTTTTCCAGATTGGCTAACCCATTGACAAAGCTCACACGTAAAGGGATTAAATTTGTCTAGACAAAAGAGTGTGAAGAATGTTTTGAAGAACTAAAGAGAAGATTAGTCAATGCCCCTATATTGACTCTACCATCGGGGATTGATGGGTTTGTTATTTATAGTGATGCATCGAAGAAAAGACTCGGTTGTGTCCTTATGCAGAATGATAAGGTCATTGCCTATGCATCACGACAGCTAAAAATTCATGAGCAAAACTATCCTACTCATGATCTTGAGTTAGCAGCTGTGATCTTTGCTTTAAAGATATGGAGACATTACCTCTATGGTGAAAATGTGAGATCTATACTGATCACAAGAGTTTGAAGTATATTTTCACACAAAAAGAACTCAACATGAGGCAAAGGCGATGGCTTGAACTACTCAAGGATTATGATTTCACGATACATTACCACCCGGGGAAGGCAAACAAGGTGGCAGATGCTTTGAGTAGAAAATACCATGGAGTTTTGAATGTGATGAGAATTGAAAGGGATCCAATTTTCTTGGATCTAGTGAAGATGGACATGGGAATAACTAGGGAAGGTGAAACGTCAATGGTTTTTCAGATGTTTTCCAAACCATCATTACTAGAAAGGATTAAGAGTTCTCAGACCAATGATGAAGAATTTCAGAAGAAGATTAAAGGTTTGAATGATGGAAGATTGAGGGACTTTGTGTATAAGGATGGAATTTTGAAATTCGGGAAGAGACTTTGTGTTCCCGATATACCTGATCTAAAAAGGGAATTGCTGGATGATGCTCATAGTTCCAACTTCTCTATACACCCTGGGATCACCAAAATGTATAGAGATTTGAAGGAACATTTTTGGTGGGACAATATGAAGAGGGATATTGCTGATTTTGTGTCGAGGTGTATGGTTTGTCAACAAGTGAAAGCTAGAAGGCAACATCCTGGTGGAGTATTGCAACCTCTTCCCATACCTGAGTGGAAATGGGATAATATTACGATGGACTTTGTCATGGGACTACCAAAGACTCCTAGAAGGAATGATGCAATATGGGTCATTGTTGATCGACTTACTAAGTCAGCACATTTTCTGGCTATACGGGAGGATCTACCACTTGAACGTCTAGAAATACTATATATTAATGAAGTTGTAAGACTTCATGGAGTACCCCTATCGATTGTTTCTGATCGTGATCCTCGTTTTACTTCAAGATTCTGGAAAATTCTTCAAAAGGACTTGGATACTGAACTTCGTTTGAGCACTTCCTATCACCCTCAAACAGATGGACAATCAGAACGGACTATTCAAACCTTAGAAGACATGTTGAGATCATGCTCTCTTGACTTTCAGGGTATGTGGGATCAATATTTACCACTGGTAGAATTTTCCTATAACAATAGCTTCCATTCAAGTATTCAGATGGCACCATATGAAGCGTTATATGGAAAGAGATGTTGTACACCAACCTGTTGGGATGACGTTGGTGAAAGAAAACTTGTAGGCCCAGAACTGGTGGAGGAAATGGTGGAAAAGGTGAAAGTAATCCAAAATCACATCAAAGCAGCTCAAAGTAGGCAGAAGAGCTATGCCGATAATCGAAGGAAGGATTTGGAATTTCAAGTCAGTGATCATGTTTTCCTGAAGGTATCTCCATGGAAGGGAGTCATACGTTTTGGTAAGAATGGTAAATTGAGTCCCAGGTACATCGGACCTTTCGAAATTCTAGAACGAATTGGGGCTGTAGCTTACCGATTGGCAATGCCGCCAAGTCTCTCCAAAGTTCACGATGTGTTCCACGTATCTCTGTTGAGGAAATACATGCCTGACCCAACGCATGTACTCACCTATGAGGAATTAGAACTGGAACCCGATCGTTCCTATTGTGAAGAGCCCGTCAGGATTCTTGATGTGAGGGAGCAGGTGCTGAGAAACCGGACGACTCGTCTGGTGAAGGTTTTGTGGAGAAATCATAAAATGGAAGAGGCAACGTGGGAACCTGAGGAATTTATGATGAAAAACCACCCGAGTATTTTTATACAGTAATACCCTAGAAATTGCGAGGACGCAATGATTTGAAGGAGGGGAGAATGTAACACCCCAAGCTTCCACTGTACGTTTCCCTTCGAATAATGCAATAGCGTGTGTTGTACGCAACCTCGAGCTCTAACACACACCACAACTAATTAAACTAGCCGTTGTGAATAGTAATACCTACTTTTTGAAATTTTATAAATTTTATTTATCAAAATGGACTGCATTTTTGGATTCGGAATATTGAAATTAGCCTATGTTGAATTTTTGGTATTTTTCTGAGAACTTCTAAATTTTTATGAATAGTGAAAAATACTTAAAAACAACTTTTTTAATCAAAATAATTTATAGTGATAAATTATAATATTTAGTGGTTTTAAAGTATAATTAGAATATATTTTTACCATTTTATCCAATGGTGGTCATTATAATTAATTTAACATTGAAATTGGACATAAACAATTGCCAAACTTTTGATATAAATTGTTTCTTAAAAACACGCTATTTGTTGTAACAGCGGGAATTAATTATAAAATTAATTAATACAACTTATATGTTTGGAATTTTGTAAAATAGACATCATTTTTGAATTCGGAATATCAATTATAGCTTAGGGTGAAATTTTGGCCTTATTCTGAAAAACTTCAATTTTTGATGAATAGTGAAACCACTAAGTGGTTGTTAAAAACTGATTTTTCGTTAAAATGAAATATTACCAATTCTGTGATTTGATTTTCAAAAATCCGACATACATGGTTGTCATTAAGAAGTAAAATGTGGTTCAATGAGATTAAAATAATTTTTTGGTGAATAGTAACTTTTAAGTTCTTAATCGCGATTAGAGGTAATTAGTGTAGTTTAAGGTAAAAATAATGTTTTAATAATATGAGATGAGCTTGACACTTGTCCTACTCCTATTTTATGAGTCATGGCCGACCAAGACAACCCATGGGTCAACTTGGGGACCCCATGGAGCCACTTTAGTTGGAAAATGACATTAATATATATTTATTTAATGTTAAAATTAAATTGACACAAACATGAGTTGTTTTACTAAAACAGTTTTTAAGTGGGGTTACACAGATCCAAATTTTGACTATAAATATTCATTAGAAAGATAAAAAGATTTCCTACATCATAGTATTTTTTTATAATTTTTAGACATTAAATAAATTAAATTATTTATGACATCATTATGATGCAGCGATGACCTCATTATTTAACGATTTAAATAAAATGGGAAGATAATGCAAAATCCAAGGCTTACACTTGTCCGAAGCCTATTGGATGAGGATATTTCGAACCCTTATCACCTTATCCACGAATTATATAAGTGTGGGACCTTTAGAATCCGAAAAGCATTGTATAATAATGTAACATTTCAATCTTTCCAAAAGAGCCCCTCCTCTCCTCTTATAAAAGGCCCCCACCTCTACCACCTTATTCACACTTCCAAGCCTTTTGGTTCGGCCAACCTCTTCCAAAATACTCTCACAACTTCTATCCCTTCATCCTAGAAGCTTTACTTTAGTCATAAATCCATCCTAAAGAGTCCTTTTGATCAAATCAAAAGGAAGAACCCGAAGAAGAGGTAACATTTTCATCACCCTCTTTCAAGTTTCTTTCTTCTTCCACTCCCTCTTTGTTTATTATTTCAATTCTAAAATTATAAATCCAGTATCTTTTATATACTGTGATGTTATTATAAATATGAAACAACCATTTTCAGTATTCTACCCATCATTTGAATGACATGTCACCATACGTGCGTACGTACGGCTTACCGTCTCCACGTCGTGGTGTAATTGTTATTCAATATATTATTATTTAGATGGGTATAATAATGATATGTAATTCATGTAAACAATCAATATAACATGATAATGATTCTGTATATATGATATACTATCCAATTATATATTATTTTAATATCAAAATAATGATATTGTCGCTCGTGCGTACGTACGGACTACCGTCTCCACGAACGCGATGAGATTCATTCTCTGTCGTATCCATTCAAGTATAATTATTATTTGATGATTTAAAAATAATGTTTAAGGAAATGATATCATTCTGGATATGAATAAGATACAACCTATCCATGAAAAACATGACTTACGTAACAAAACATATAAAAGAAAACGAGTAAGTTAACACCCGAAACAACGATAAATCTAAGATATTGTTAACAAAGCAATGTTAAAAGATCATATATGATATCATATGAATGTATATGATTCTTGTATAATTTAATAACAATTATTTCACCATTATACAGGAGGTTAACCTACCCCAACCAAGGAAAATTACAAGGTAAGGGTTTACTTCACAACCTCTTCATTATCCAAGGTTGTTTATACATAATTATCTATTGGGACCTCGTTATCATCCACATCCATGTTTCTTAAAAATGTCTTTCAAAACATTTTTACTATTAAATGGAAAATGGGTTAAAGTCATTTATACCCTTATAAGTTTTTGAAAGGAATATTACCGTCGTTTTCCAAAGAATGTACTTTTTGACCTTTTTGACAAATTTAAGGTAAGAATGTTTTTTTACTTATACGGCGGGTGCGGCTATTTTCCGCCATTATAACTTCGTCAAAGCTTCCCTAACAAGCTTATAAGAATATTTTCAAAGTAAATGTATTATTTTATAATTATGGGACTTTTAAATGATTTCAAAAAGGAGAGGTATTTCTCTCAAATAGCTTTGATTTCATCCATGTCAACATCCTTTGATGGGTTTTAAGTTTAATTGAAATTGATTTATGATACAAAACTTCCATTGAACATTTTGTGAAATATTTGACTGTGGATGTGTTATTTTATACCATCCATAGTTTATGGAGAAATTTTTGACATTTAGTATGCTAGTTTTAATACGAATATTTATGTTATGTTTAAACCTATTCATATGAGGAATGTATTGGACTTAATATGTGACGGGTGGAGCCCGCTATAGCTCCTCGATGCATCGGTAGGTCTCATGAGACAACTAGACGTGGAATTGGCCGAGGCCCTTTCCCAATTTGATTTATGGTTTTGGCCGAGGCCTTAATCATTTTAGACGTCTTGGCCGAGGCCTTGACAAAATGTTTCATAATGTCTGGCATTATACATTCCCTCATTATGAAAGTGGTTATTGATATTTCATGTGATTATTCATCTAGTAGAATGTCCATGTGATTAAGTAATGGCATTATTTTATTTTACTTTTTCCATATTATGCTGAAGTTCAAGTTCAACAAGGCTTTTGTTTTAGTTATACATTGCCTTAAATGCTTATGTTTTCTTATAAAAGCTTCCGTAATATTGTTATCCTTACTGAGCATCTGAGCTCACCCCTTTCAATGTTTTAATATTTTCCAGGATGTGAAGAAGTGTATTATGACTGACTTGCAAGAATAGTCAGTGAGGATATGAGTATGGACTATGAAGACCATGTTATTGTATTTTGTTTACTTTTTTATGTAATGAAAGACTTATGAATGTATCTAGTGTTTCCAAGGCTACTAAACTAATCGGTCTTTCGAGACTTGATCTTTTGTGATCATGCCAATGTTACGAAGTAATGAACCGACTCTGGGTAGCTGGGGTCGGGGCGTTACATAATACCAACCATAAAGGGATTAAGGTGTAAATGAAAGAAGGTTGTCCAAATAAGAGGTATAGCTTTTAACCGAACGTTTTAGTTATATTTCTTGTTACACATATATCAAATATTATTCAACCATGATGAAATAATAAAAATGGTATCTTCCATATACTGATATTTTTTTATTTTTATGTAATAATCTATATCATCTTAAATCAAATGGGAAATGAAACCATTATTTGTGTGTACGGAAAATTATTGCCTCACGAACCGATGTAATTCATTTTCTATAACAACATCTTATAATTGTTTATAATTATGTATTTAAAGTATATATATTATATTCATTACATAATTACCATTTTTTAAAGATAATATATCATCTATTTTCTTACCTTTACATGTATTGAAAAATGATAACATCAACTGTGCATATGTGTCGATTACCACCTCCATAGAGCGATGTCATTCAATTTTCAACACCACATCACATGACTCATATATATATAGTATTTAAATAGATGGTATGATATTTATTATATAATTATATAAATATAAATATAAAATAATAATTTTATCTCATGTTCATTGAAAAATTAAAATGTTACTCACGCATATATACGCCCTAATATCTTTATAATTGTAACGAAATTCATTTTTCATAACCATATTTAATATTTAGTTTTAAAATTATAATTAATGTATAAAAATGAAAATTATTTCATGATTATTATTTTGGATATGAAGTAGCAATTACCTTTTTTACCATGATCAACATACCAAAGTCATTTTACAACTATAAACTGAACGTCCTTAAAACACACGATGTAGACTTGACTGATTAAGTGATTAAATATTTCATTTAGATAAATCAAAAAAATGGTTTAATGATAAATTAATAAACATTTAAATTATTCTTAAACAAATAAATAATTTATAGAAATTAATTATATAGGAGTTAAAGGATATATATTGCAATTTTGGACATGAGGTAAGGGATTTTAACTCAATTTTCCTTCATCAAGGCATGTATTAATATGACACCCTTCATTTATTTTATATGGTGTATATAATTCCCCTTTTAAATTTTATATCATAAACCAATTGTACTTAAAGGTATTAAAATCTTCAATTAAAATTATTTTATCCAAGTGGATTTTATTTAATAGTTACTAAGTGGTAAAGTGTTTCTTAACTTAATTTACATTCAATGGGTTATAATCCTAATTCGTTGACTTTATTACACCATGATTATGTTTGAATTTCAATGACCCACACTAATAACACATAAACATTACATATTAATAGATTAATATTACTTACATAATATAATAATCCATGCCATAATTGTTTAGGTCTAGTACCTTTGAAAACTTGGGCACATAAACAACTGGTCCATTAGTGAGTTCCATCATCTCCCACTAAGTTATTCATAACTAGAACCCATTTTAGACATATCATACATAATTCCATTATTCATAACCTGGGGAAAGAAAACATACAAAAGGGTAATATCTTCTGTTTAGTAAGGTTAATCAAGGGAGATATCAACATAACATAATTATAATGGTATGTGAACATGAAAATAACATTTCAAAACTATACCATGCACAACATGAGTCATGATATTATGATTTTGGAATAAGACATAGATTTTTACCATACATAAAATCATAAAAAACATTATGTTAAGGATACCCACAAATATATTCATAAGATGATAGGATTAGGATAACTACCTATGTACAAGCTTTGGGATTGGGGTAACCTCTCAGGTAACCTCTTTTTTAGGCTTGGGATAACTACTGGTGTACCCTTTTTTGGGCATAAGATAACCTCATGAGTCCCCTCTGAGATCGTAGAATAATAAAAATTACCTAATGCATTGGAGGGAGATATAAGTATCACCCATAACATAATCCTTACATTTTTGTGCCATATGATCATAAAACATTCAAAAATCATAACTCATAGAAAGAAAATTTGTTTCAAAAAAAACATTATAGTATAACTCCCAGAAAGAAAATGGTTTTCATAATAATTTCATTAATTCACCATAGTAAAACCGATAGAAAAGGAATCGTTTTTATAGACATCTCTTTATCATCATCATAAACCATCCAAACAAAGGACAAGGATGTAAAAATTGGATCAGATAACTCGAAAAACAAAATTAATACCAAATTATATTATTTTTTATGAATATAAATAATATAAAAATATCATTAAATCATTGTTGGGGAAAACACCCTTTCAATTTTGAAAACACTTCTTTAAAATATAAAAAAAATTCAAATATTAACTAAAAAAATCATTCATTGAAAATAACCTCGGAATATTATTAAGTGATATTAAAATCAATTATCATTCATAATAGTGGAAAATATAGTTCCTGTCAAACATGTTAAAACAAATGTTCCTTTTTCTTTTTTCGTAAAAAGTCAAGAGATCCTTATATAGAAAAACAAAAGAAGATCCTATTTAAACCAATTTTAAAAATTCAAACATGGGTAAAAATGTATTAAAAAAATAATTGGATAATAGTGAAAACTTTATTTAATATATTTTTATAAAAAATGTACATAGAATAAAAAAAATTCATCCAAAGATAAAAATAAATTCAGATTTTCATTAAAACATGGTTTTTGAATTTTGAGTACATAAAAGATAAAACTTAAAGTAAAACTTGTAATTTAAAAAAATAAACTTATGATAATAAAATTAATTAATTACTTGGGAGTTAAATCATAATATCTTGTCATTGGAAGCATAATCTTTAATAATTCTGATAAACAATGAGATCGTAACATAAATCTTTTTCCACTAAGGTAACTTTGGAATCATAATCCATGTGAAAGAAATAAACTTATATGGATATTTGTATCCCATATTTATAATGACAATAATCAAAAAATACATTAATGGGTAGAATAAATGTCACATAAAAGAAACAGGGGATGAATATGGCATTTGTCCCTGAGAAATAAAAGTGAGATGAAAAGTCTATTACCTTAAGTCTCAACATCCTTCATACAAGTTCAAACCTCCTATATAATAAATATAATTTTTTTATAAATATATTATATAACTAAAATTATATATATCATACAATATATTATTTAATTATTACATTTTTTACCTTTCTATTAAAAATTCTTTGCTAAAATCACGGTTCAGGTAATAACTACATCGTTTTTCATGTATGTTTTTGTTTGGTATTTTTTGTCTTTTTTGTTTGATCATGGTTCCATAATTAAAAAACATGTTAAAAATGATATAAATATCATATATAGTCATTATATATGTATTTAAATCCTCGACCTTATATATATTCATTTAATATATCCTTATTTCCATCCAAGTCAAAATAAAATAAAGAACATATCACATTGCTTCATGGAGGCGGTGATTCACACATACGCACGAGCGACGTTCTCGTTTCCAAACAGAATGGAATATAATATTTAGATGTGATATTATAAATTAAAAACTATAATCTTGTCATTAATATAATATATAAACATTAAATCCATCATTATATCCAAATGTGATTAGTGGTAATGTAAAATGAATTACATCGGTCCGTAAGGTATTACTCCTCTCTACACATGATTGATGGTATAATTTACCAATTAATGGAAGAGAAGATATATATAGGTCATGTAATTGATATAATATCATATAATTATACGATATATATATTTATATTATTATATCATCCTAGTTGAAGAAGATATGAAGGAGTTAGAGGAATTAATAAAATTAAAAGGCATGGTTAAGGACTATACCTCTATTCAGATAAATCCTTTAAGTTTACACATAAATAATTATTAAAAGTCTATAATAATAAAAATAATGAGTCTAGGATGTTTTTATGGAATTAAATAATGTTTTTGGACATGTATTGGTCAAAAACGTTTTGGAATTCTATAGAGGAGAAGAGAGGGGGTGCCCTTTCATAAGTGGGGGAGAGGACACATTTGTAATTTTTGAAAAGAAAAAAGTTTTCCCATGTTTTAAACATTCCATAAGGCACAAAAATGGATAATTATTGAAAATAATATTTTATAAGGTCATAATATGTCTAGAAAACTATTTTTGGATAAGTTTCAAGGTCATTTTAGTCTTTATCTTTTTTGTTTTACCTCCCGTAAACCTAGTCTAACCTTAAATATAGTAATTAATTTTTAATGTTTTTAAAATTTATTTAGAAAAAAATGACTTGAAATTATTATATAATATTAATTATATTTTTTAAAAATATAGAATAAATTTTTTCCAAATTCCATTCACATAATTGGGAAATTTTAATTTAAAATTAAACACCTAGGCATGACAAAAGAGCGGCTTTCCCAAGAGAATTTTTTTTAAGTATATAAACATTTAATATAAAATTAAATATAAAATTAATTTTAATTACATAAATTAGATTAATAAATATAAAATTTAACCAATTTTACTTTTAAATCTTCTAAAAATAACAAATTTCTTGTATGTTCATTAAATGAAAATGTGGTTTTTAATAAAATTTAGTTTTTTTATTGATCATCAAAAAATTTATCCTTATAAAAAAAATTCAAAAAATCAATAAAGAGTGATTTTGACATGTATATTTCAAAAATGAAGTTTACTTTTTTTGAAATAAGTTTTATAAAAGTTTTAAAAATTACATTTGCTATTTTTTCACAAAAATAAATAAAAAATATTTCAACAAAATATTATTTTCGAAACATATAAAGACATTATTAAAATTTAAGCATTTTTTTTATCAATATTATATATTAATATGGAAACGCTATACTTAATTTTCAAAATATGGTTATTAATATTCATTCTTCCAGGTTTAATGGTTAGGTTATGATGGTCATGTTTAAAAAATATTATTAATAAGTATATTGTGGCATGTTAAAACTCAGAGTTTCATATAATACAAGCTATTGAAGAAATTTAATTTATTAAAAATTATAATAAAAACTAGATGTGTAGTATAAACCCCACTTAAAATTAATTTGTACCCTAAAATATTTCACTTTGATAAAAAATGAGAATACTTCTACCTCATAATATCCTCGGGTTCCCATGTAGATTTTTCAAATCACTTGTTTTTCCATAAAACTGTGACAAGTTGAGTAGTCTTATTTCATTGAACCTTATCTCTATGATCCAAAATCCCCACCAGTTTTTATTCATAGTAAAGATCATGTTATGGTGGTATAAACTATGTGTTCAGTGCTTGTCAAGGATCAAGTATGTACTTCCTCAGGATAGATACATGTAACACATCATGGATTTGAGGGAGGATCAATGGAAGATTCAATCAATAAGATACTTTCCTAATATGATTAAAAATTTAAAAGTGAATAGTATAACTATGGATTATCTTTCTATTATTTCAAAATATCATTACGTTCTTCCATAGATAAATCCTTATGATAACCTTCTCACTAACTTCAAATTATAGATCACAATGATGATTTTCATCATAACTTTTTTGTCAACTCTGAGTAGCCTTAATGTGATACAGAATGGATCTGAACTTATTTCTCATTTATTCAACTAACTCCAGTCCTAATAGATTTTTTTCTCCAACTTCATCCCAGTATATTGGATTTCTACACCTCTTTATATATAAGTATTCAAAATTATCTATCTCAATACTTGAGTAAAAGCTATTTCTGAATAAAAATTCACCCATAGGAATGTGTAATCCCAACAACATTTTAAATCCATATCAAAAGATATAATAATATCCTCTGGTAATTTAAATTTTCACTTATATTGACCATATTTATGAGGATGATACATAGCGTTTAAACTTAGCTTTGTATCTAGGGCCTATTAAAGTCTTCTCCATAACTTCTAGGAAAAACTCAAAACCCGATCAGACACACTAAAATGTTGTACATCATGAAACCTTACCACTTTCTTCATGTATATCCTAGAATGTTGATCCTCAGAGAAATATTCTCTAATAGAAATAAAGTGTGCTAACAATTTATGGTGATAAATTATAACCCATATAGAGTTATTCTCTTTTGATGATTTTGGGAATTTGATAACAAAATCTATGGTGATATTTTCCCATTTCTATTATGGTATCGGTAATATTTGTAATGTCCCCTTAGATTTTGGTCTCTCATCCAAACCTTATTGACATATAAACAACCAAGATAAAAATTATGAAATATATCTCAGCAAATTTTTCCACCATAAATACACTTTCATATCTCTATATATCTTTTCATTTTAAAGATGAATAGATAATTAAGAACTATGAGCTTCCTCTAAAAGATCATTCTTAAAATCTGGTATGGATGGAAAACAAACACAGTTTATGAACCATTATTATTCCATCAACATTAAGGTTAAACTCTATAATATTTATCACCTTCTTCTACATCTCTATATCTTCCTTCTATACCACTTTAATCTTTACATAGATATATGGTTGAACACTAATTTGAGAGATACAAGGTTTATCCCCTTCCTTTAATATTTATATATTGATCCATTGAAAATCCATAAATATAGGATCTTTTTTATCCTCATCATAGATAATATATAATTATCCTTTCAACTCAAATCCTTGGACACCTTGTTTGCTTTCCTAGGGTGGTAATGTATTGAGAAGCAATAAGATTTAATCTTCTCCAACCATATTCTATACCTCATGTTCAACTATTTCTATGTGAATATATAATTTTATCACTTATTATTTGTATATATATCACACTTTTTTATATAAATTTAATGCCTCCATATTTTTATCTCAAAAATTACTACAGCTGAATCCAAATCATGAGTTGTACAATTTTTCTCATAAACCTTCAATTATCATGAGGAATAATCCATCACTATATTATTATGAATAAATACATAACTCAATACCTTATTTAATTAATCGCTATAAATTACATGCTCTTATCCATTATAGGGTAATATAACCATAGTTGTGCTGACTAATCTTATGTTTAGTTCCTTGAAATATTCCTCACATTCTTCTATCTAGAGGATCTTATCTCCCTTCTGAGATAACTTGGTGAGTGGATTGAAAATATGTGATAAATATTTCAAAAAAATTTACAATATCCAGATAAACCATGAAAATTATGGATCTTGGTCACTATAGTTATTTTATGAAATTGTTCAATAGCCTGTCTCTTTATTAGAACCACTGATATACCCTCACTTGAGATTATATGACCCAAAAATGAAACATTTTATATCAAAATATCACACTTGAAATATTTTTCATAAAACTTATCATTCCTCATAGTCCTTAGTATATTCCTAAAAGTATCTTCATTCTCTTCCTTTCTCATTTAATAGATAATAATACTATATAAAAAGGATGCAACAAACAGATCAGGTAGTGGGTACTTGTTCTTGATTTTCATCATGTTCAGTTCCTAATCATCAATGTAGAATCGAATTGTTCTATATCATTTATTAAAAAACTAAAAGGTTATCACCAAGGTGAAACACTTATCTGAATAAATGAATTTTCAAGATTCTCCTGTAATTTATTCTTCAATTATTTCAACTCAATCGGGGCCATTCCATTGGGAGTCTTTTAAATAGGTGTGGAACCAGGTGTGAGTTCTATTGAAAATTCACCATCATGATTCTATGGAATCTTCGGAAACTCTTTTTTAAATAAATCAATAAAATCATGCTCAATAGGCATATCAATTATGTTAATTTTATCCCCAACCATGTGAGATAAACACCACTTTTGAATATGAATCAAGAACCATACAACAGGTTCAATTTCCATTGAAAGATAATATTTATCATCTTACTTCTATAAGATCATAGTTTAGTTTAGAATATCAAACATTTCTAACATTAATTTTATATTAATGTGTGATTTATATAGATAATTCCAATTCATTCCTAATATAATGTCAAATTCAACTAGAGGAAGATTGAAAAGATTTACCGGAATCACATTACCACAAAATTCAACAGGAGAAGAATCATATAATTGAGATGTGATCAACATACCATTAGGGGTTTTCCATTATAGTTCAACATATAATCATTTTCATGGAATCTTGATACCCTTATCAAATTATTCAGTTGTAAAAGATTGGGTATATCTAGAGTCAAATAATATATTAGCAAGTCTAGAGTGGATAGTAAGTGTTCATTACACCACGTTATTATCATAACCCTCATCGAAAATAGTGATCACATGAAATTTCTACTTTTCTCAAGGATTAAGAGTTTGCTGACATCATTCATTGTCATTAACATTTTTATTTGATAACTTGTTAGCATAATGTCCAAACCCCTTTTATTTGAAACACTAAAGTGTAATAAGTTCATTATGTGTATATTTATATTTATTTATATCATTATATAACATTTTCCCATCACTCCAGCATTCAGCCACTTGAGGACCTTCCTTTACACACAAAAACATTTAGTAGTCCTATTAAGACAATTTCTTCAATGATTCCTTCTACACTAGAAGTATGGAAGAAAGGTCATCTTCTTCTCTCAATGATTTTTAAAGTTTACTTTGAATTTCATATTTCTTTTATTATAAATACCATGAGATTCATGGGTAACTCCAATAAAAATTTCCAACATGATAGAACATGAACTCTTCCTTCATATCTACTGAATTACCTAATGGATAATACCCTTAGAATACTTGGTTTTAATCCAATGAAAAATAAAACAACCATACTTTTAGGTTGGCTGATAACACTATAAACATACCTTGAAAATCCTATAAAATTTTCCTCATAGGTACCAATATATTCATCATCATTTTGTTTTATCTCAAGTAATTCCTTCTCCATTTTCATATAAACAATATGATGAAAGTACTTATTTAAAAATAATCTCAAAAACTCATCTCACTCCATGGATTAAATTTATTATTTTTTCATCATATTCTTGATAATAGTCTACCATTGATCCACTTATCCATCCAAAAGATAGATGGAAAAAATGAAATTTTCATGCTCTCAACATTATAGAATGGAAAAAATATATTCAGTGCTACTGATCCATTTATTGAAAACTATTGAATAAGTATAACCACTAAAATAATGTGGATGTTTCCCCATGAAGGACTCAATAGAATGATATTCCCTAGTTTTCTCTTTTGGAAGTTCAGAGGGATTTATAGCCTGAGAAAGTTTTGTGACCATGGTAATATACTTCTTTATTGAAGCTCCCATTAAATTTGGTTACTCAGGAGAAAAATCATTTCAATATCATTAGTATTCAGTGTTAACATGGTTCCTTTAGGATCCATCCATTGAATAAAACCAAAACACATAGTTTTTTAATAATAATAATAGTACAGAACCACAAAATCATGAAAAATCAATTATAGGATGTATAAATCACAAAACCTTATATAAAACCTTAGGATTAACCTAGTTCATTCAAAAACATTAAAAAAATCCTTCATGATGGTCAGTGAATTTTTTGTGAATTTCTGAAGCATATCCTTTAGTATTGTCAAGCTAAGTGTGAAGAAAGGACCATTTTCATACACTAGGTAATGATCAAGCCCAGATAAATGCACCCTTTTCAAATTTATTAACCCTATATAAAAATGTTCCAAATCCATATCCACTTATAGTATCCAAAAAAGTATGTAACTGCTTAGAAACCACTCACTCTATCCTTTATCAAAATTCCAAGCAATTTTCATCTACTTTCAATTATTCTTAGACTTATCTTTAGAGATATCCTTCATGATCTTACAAAATTTTTCTCAACATAGTTTCCAAATGTTAACTAAAACTTACTTTGATACCAACTATAAATACCCACACTTCTCAAACATAAATATTATATCTTAATATGAATATTCACTACATAACATAATGAACCATGACAAAACTATTTTGGTTTAGTGCCTTTGGAAACTCGGATACATAAAAAAATTTCCCATAAGTCAGATATGTCATATCCCGTTAAGTTATTCATAATTTATCCCCTTATTAGACATATCATATATAATACCTTTCTTTATAACCTTGGGGAAGGAAACCTTATAAAGGGTAAACTATGATTCTTAGTAACGGTAATAAAGTTAGATATCAACATAACATTAGAATAATGGTGTGAGAACATGTGAATAACATTTGAAAACCATACCTTGTATATCATATATCACAAAATTGAGTCCTGATATAAATCTTTGAAGTTCACAAGACATGAATCACAAATGAATCAAATAACATGATCCATGATATCATAACATTGTCATAATACATAGACTTGTGGCATATATATAGGAATAGAAAACCTTATATCAAGGATACTTAAAAAGACATTCATAACATGTTGGGATTGGGTAAACCACCCATTTACCTACTTCAATCATGTGATAACCTCCCATGTACCCTCTTTTTTTAGGCTTGGGATAGCCTCTCATGTACCCTCGTTTTTGAACTTGGGATAACCTCTCATCTTCCCTCTAATATCAGAGAACATTAATCATTATCCAATGCATTATAGGGAGATATTGGTCCCACCAATCATTAAATCCGTTAATTTTTGTGCCCCAAGGTCATAAAACATTCATCGTATCATAACTGAAATAATTAAAATGGTTTGAATAAACATTTCATCATAGCATAACCCAAGAAAGAAAATGTGTCTCATAATCATCTCTTCAATTCACCATAGCACAAACCATAGAAAAGGAACATGTTCCATAAACATTGATTCATCAAAACCATAAACCATCAAGAGAAAGAATAATAACAATATAATTAGATCATATCTCCATAAGAACATAATAAACACCAAAGTTTTTTGTTTATGAATAGAAATTCTATAAAAATATTATTAAAACATTATTTAGAAAAATATACTTTCCACTTTGAACACACACATTTAAAATATAAAAACTTACAAAATATTAAATATTTTTTTAGAAAATAACCTTCTAATCCTTTTAAGGAAGCTTCAAATCATTGATCGGTCATGATGGTAGAAAATAAAGTTCATGTCGTACACATTAAAACAAATCTTCCTTCCACATTTTTGATTAAAAAGTCAAGAGAGCCTTATTCATAAAAGAACAAGAATATTCTTTTTAATCAATTTTTTAAAAATTAAATCATGCATAAAAATTTCTTTAAAAAATAATTGGATTATTCTGAAAAATTTAATTAAAACATTTTTATAAAACATTGAAATGAATGAAAAAAAAATTTCGTCTGAAGAGATACATAAATTTAGTTTTTCATTAAAAAAATTTTTTGGAATCTTGAGAAGATAAAGAGAGGAAAATGAAAGGGAAACAAAAATTTTAAATAAATATCTAGAGGAGAAGATAATTTATGTGTTTAATAATAGGTAGATAAAAATATATCATCATTGGAAGAAATATCATAAACAATTCTAACAAACAATGAGGTCAAAACATAAAACTTTTAACAATTTGGAAAAAACATTAATCATAATCCCCATGAAAGAAATAAGATTAAATATATATTTATATCCCATAATTATAATGATAAAAATCATAAAATATATTTGTGGGTATTATATACACCACAAAAAAGAAACAAGTGGTAAATATGTAATGTGTCCCATATAAATAAAAGTGAGACTAAAAATCTCATATCTTAAGTCTTGAATTCCATCATATACGTTAAAAACTCCTTTATAATAAATATAGGTTTATTATAAATATATTATAGGACTATAATTTTATTTTTCATACCATATATTATTTACTTATGACCTTTTTATTACCCATTTTTTAACAATTCCTTGTTAAAATGGTGTTTCGGCTCACAACTGCTTCGTTTTTAATGTAGTTTTTAATTTTTTATTTTCAATACATTTAATTTTATCATAGTTCCATAATTTTCTGCATTTTAATAATTATATAAATATAAAATATATTAAATATATATTTACTTATAGTAATCAATTAAATTTAGAGATAGAAAATGAATTACACCATTCATCGAAACGGTAGGTAGTATGTACGCTTCAATGATGTTTCCATTTTCTCAAAGAAAGAAAAGGAAGGAAGGTAAATATTAATTAAACTTTTCATAATAATTTTAATATAATATATATCATATATATTTATTTAATATATCCTTACTACCACCTAAGTCAAAAATAATGTAAAAACATGTCACGACACTTCGTGGAGGCGGTAGTCCACACGTACACAGGAGCAATGTTATCATTTCCCAATGGATTAGAGGGTAAAAAGGGAGATGTGATATTATAGATTAATTAGTATAATAATTTCATTAATATAAAATATAACCATTAAATTCGTCATTATCTTTATCCATGAGAGGTGGTGATGGAAAACAAATTATATCGGTTCGTGGCGTGGTAGTTTGTCACACACATAATCGATGGTTTTGTTTCCCACTTGATGGAATAGAAGATATATGTAGATAAATAAATAAACATACTAATATATCATTATATGTAATATAATTTTATCATTATATCATCATGTTTGGTTAAAATTTTAAAGAGTTAGAGGAAGAAATAAAATGAAAACACGTGGTTAAGGACTATACCTCCAAATCGGAGAAATCCTTTAGGTTTACACCTAAATCCTTCTTAAAAGGGTTTAATATTAAAAAATAATGCCTATATGATATGGAAAGATAAATAAATAATGTATTTAGGTAGTTCTTGGATAGAAAAAAGGTTTTGGAAGTGTGTAGATGATAGGAGAGTGGGTTCCCTTTAATAAGTAGAGAAGTGGAAACAAATAGAATTTTTAAAAATAAAAAGATTTACCCATGTTTTAAACAATCCATGAGGCTAAAAAATGGATCCTTATAAAATCTTATATGAGATAAGGTCTAAATATGGCCATAAAGTTGAATTTGGACATGTTTTTATTTCAGTTTACCCCTTATCTCTTTTTTAACCCTAAGTAAACTCATTTTAACCTAGACCATGATAATTAATTTTTATAGTTTTTACTATTAATTTTGACCAAAAATTAACTTGGTTGTATTATATAAAATTAATTATTCATATTCAAAATATTTAATAAAATTTTCCAGGTTCCATTCACATATTTTTTAAAATTTAATTTAAAATTTAACACGTACTTGTGACAAAAAAATAGTTTTCTAAAGAGAATATTTTCATAATTATATATATTTTTAATATTAAAATTAAATATTAAATTGATTAAAATGACATAAATTGGACTAAAAATATATAATTAAACTAATTTCACTTCTAAAATCATCTTAAAATAAAATTTATCTTGTAAATTCTTTAAATGAAAAGGTTGTTTTTGGTAAAAATCGGTATTTTTTATTATTCTTCGAAAAATTAATCTTTACAGAAAATTATCAAAAAATAACTCAAATAAAATTTTAACATATAGATTTAAAAAAAATATTTCATTTTTTAAAATTAATTTTCCAAAAATATAAAAATATTATTTTTATTATTTATTCACAAAAAGAAATATAAACATTTTTTTAGAGAATAGTGTTTTCAAAACATATAATGACCCTACTAAAAATTAAGTAACTTTTTATCAACATTATTTATTTATATAAAACCGTTATAATTTGATTTTAAATTTTTTTTATTCAAATACATTAAATAAATTTTTATTACTAGGTTATAAGAATCATGTTTAGATAATAATATTAATAGAATATTGTGGATTGTTAAAATGTGGTGTTATGTGTAATTCAAGGTATTGAAGAAATTTAATTTATTCTAATTAAAATCATAAAAACTTATTGAGTTGCATGAGAATATATATAAAAAAATTTATTCTATACTTCCACTTGTTTTATTGGATTAATTATCTCTTTAAATGTTATGATATTTGTAAGGATTTAATTTGTATTCATCTAGTTTTATTTAGACATGTTTTATGGCATCAATTATGATTTCCTTTAGTGGAATAATTAATTCCCCATGAATGAATAATTTTCATATTAATTCATTTTATTCATGGGATTTATAGATCGATATCATATCATATCTTTCAATTAATTTGTATTTCAAAAGTTACCAAAGTGTTAAAGGATTTATGTTACAATCTAATTTCTTTTTGGAATTGTTTATGTACAAGGTTACTTTGAAGAAAATCATATGATATAATTTTCTCGAATTAAATATATTTACTTTTCCTCTAGTTATTAATATAGTTTACATGTATGGTTTTTATTTCCTCCCATATTTATTAAATAAACATTAACAAGCTTTTTTATAAATGATATTGATCTTTGTATCTTCTTTTATATGAGGAATATTACTCTTACATATCCATGTTTTCTAAAATGGTTACGAGAATGTTATTTTCTAAAAACAATATTTCCAAAATTAATTTTACAATAAATTTTACCTTATTTAAAAATGATTTAAATGGATATTTCTTAATGTTTTCATCATGAATCTCTTTTGACTCTCTTTACAAAACTTTGAAAAGAATGTTTATTTTTAATATTTATAACATGAATTTATTTTACCATAATCATGATAAATATTTTATTTAAAGATTCCTTTATTGGTTTACATTTTTCTATTCAAATAAAATACTTTACTCAATATCTTTTTAATTTCTATATTTTAAAGGTATCAAAAAACTTTCTATTTTTTATATTTTCAAATAAACGTTTTAAATATTCTTTTAAAGTTATTTTCATCTATTTCAATTTCATATAATAATTCCTCTGATTATTTGAATTTATGATTTTATGATACCATTAATCTTATTTTTCTATATGGCTTAGAATGATTATTTTTATTATATTTTTTCGAAACCCATTTCTTTTTCATGGGTTAACCAAGATATAAAGGAATGATAGTTGTTTTAAAGGGTTTTATGTTATAAAGTGAACAATTATAACTATTTAACTTAGGAATGGTAATTTGACATTATTATTGATGATGGTTGATCTTGATAAAAAATTTATGAATGAGTGATCCTGATATAACTTATATAAATGAGTGATCCCAATACAACTTATACAAATGGGTGATCCGAATATAGATTATTTTATTGGGTGATATGATAAAACTTATATGAGTGGTTGAGCTAGATGTTTCTATCCAATTATTTATGTAATGTTACTTGTAAAAAAAATAAAGAATGAGGGGTAAAGTAGGGAGGATTATCATATAGATCTTATTCATCTCAAGTTATTTCAAACATGGTTTATGAAGATAATTTTCCAATATAACAACACATTTTTTTATAATCGATATGGGTAATTCATATTTTATTTGATAAATATTGAAATCACATGACTCATGATTATTAATTCCTATAACTATTTACTTTGATAAATATTTGTTCTTTATCACATATTTAATCATATATATATTGATAGGTATTAATTCTCTTATGTTATTCTCATGCACTTAGATTATGTCAGCATACCCTTATTCCCATCTTATGGTCATTGATAACATTGAATTTTTAATGATTATGTTTATACTTACTAAGAATTTGATTTCACCCTTCCAATTTATTCATTTTATCATGGTTATGAAGAATTATGTAAAATTTAATATGTTTATAAAGATTTCATGTGTGAAAAATTTTATTAGAGATGTTGAAGACTAAATATTGAATAGGAAAATCTGGTTATAGTGGTAAAAATACTCATTTGAAGACCAAGGTATTATTATGTAAGAGATTTCCCTAATTATATAAAATTATAAACCAAAATTTTCTCAAGAATATATGTGGTAACATTTCTTTTTTTGATTTTTTATATTTTGAGTAGTTTAAATTGGGTCACATATATTGATACCAAAACTAGAAATTTTAAGTTTAAGTTTTTGCACCTTATCTGGGAGTATATGTTCAGGTATGTTATTATTGGTATCATAGGAGGGTTATAAAAGTTTGGAGATTAGGATGTTTTCTTATGACATTATCATAAGAGTTATAGACACCAATAGTGGATGTAGAAGGATTCATTACTCCAAATCCTAGGAAAACAAAAAAGCATAGAGATTACTCTCACCTTGAGAGAACCATTTTTACATGATCCTTAGATGCCTCAATGAAGTAAATCACTAAACCCCACAAATCTTAAACGGTGGTGGATCACTCGACTGATGAGGATGATGGTGAAGGAAAATAGAACCCTCTGTATATATATACTTATTGTAATGAGGAGGAAGTTGGGGAGGAAGTATGAGATTTTATGGAGGATAAAGACGAAATCATATTCTAGAAATATATAAATAATACTACTACTAGAGAGAATTATCTCAAAATCAGGAAGCGTATGTTCCTAAAGATGTTGGATGAATATAAAAAGAATCATGATTTCAATTTCAAATATATTCCATGGAAATGACTTTTTCCATCATTTAAATCTATTCCTTCTTGGTCTTTTTTATTTTTTCTCTTACTCAATGATTTTTGTGGTTGGTTTCTTGGATTAGGCAATAGTTGTCTTTCTGTTCCTTTTTGGAGCTAAATTGTTTTCTCAGTTTTTATCTTTTTAAAGATTGTGTTGACCATACTAGCTAAAGTAGATTTTTTATATGTGTGGGATATGTTGTTTTATGTTCTTTATAGTGGTGGGAGTAGATGGATTTCAATTATCTTAGGATTGCAGCTAAATCTTGATTTTTCCCCTATTTGGTATCAGAATTCAGGCAATTTTTGAGGGTGTCTCACTTGGTGAATCACCTGCTCAAAATGGGTTTTATTTATCTATTTTGAGGAGTCCGATATTATGTATTTTTTCCTTTCTAGATATGGGTGATGTAAGGCTATCACAATGTACAAAAATTTAGTTTGGATTATATATCTTATTTACTAATTATGATGAGTCTGAATCTGGTAAGTCTATTACCTTATGTCCTAGATTTCTCCGAAAACTTGTTTTCCATAGCAGACTAATTTTCCAGTTATTGTGTTAGTGGAATCATGAAGAACAGGGCATTATTTCAAGAGGTTCTTATTTATGTGGAAACATCTGGTCATGTTCCAGTTTCTCATCAATGGACGGTATTCAATGTTTTTATCTCTTTTGTCGGTATCAAGTGACATGCTTATTATTTTTGTCTCCTTAAGTGTGTAGATTTTGAGAACTTATTTTCTTTAATTTGGGTTTCTCCTAGGCTGAGGAAATGTTAAAGATAGTTTTGTTTTCTTTCAGATGTTTTTATGTCTCTTAAGATTATATTTCCCTCAATCCCATGATGTTTTGATCTTTTCACACCTCCCATTTGTATTGGGATTGTTTATTTTTATTTTAATAAATTTTTCAAACATGAATAGGGTAACCAATTCATGTTATAGTTTTTATAGAAAAGGTTATTTGGGATATAATGTTATTTATTAATGGAGTGATCTATGTTTAAATTTTTTGTGTTATTTTTGAATTTCATTGATTAATATATTATTTCTTTATATAATTATATATACATTTCAAATATTATATTATATTATACAAACATTTTTTGGTTTTGATTAATGTCCAAAGATATGAGGAATGTATTGTTATCCTTTTATGAAGCATTTTATTGATTAAAATTTTATTTTAGTGCATTATCCATTAAATATTCATCTTGAATGCTAATCATTTGGAGTAAAATATTAAATTAAGGAAGAAACTGATATAAACACACAACAAAGCGATGAAATTGTATTTATATATTTAAAGAAAATCAAATAATTATATTTCCTTATGTTATTGTTCTAGATAGGTAAATTAATTTCTAAACTTTATAAAAATAATCTTAAAAAATTCATATTACATTTATTTTCAATGAATCTATGGTCTTTTTAACAATATTGATTTATGGTTTTTGGATCACTAATTTTCTCTTTCTATTTCACTTTCTTGTGATCAATGTTATCTTCCACTCTCCATAATTATATATATATTATGTTTTCTTCCATTCTTATATTTTCACATCTAACTAATTTAAACATATTTGGAAACTTATTTCTGTGGTATTCGAGATTACCTCTAAATTTCTCTTTTTCTATTATTAATAGGAAATTTTATTAACACTTTTAATGATATTGGTTTTGAAAAAAGGTATTTTCAAATATCAAACCATTTATTACCAAAATAAAGTTCAAATTATGAGGAAGAAATTTATAAAAGGGGGATAATTTAATATCCCTATAATTTAAAATAAAACCATGTTTGAAATCATATACAACATGCAAAATGGAGTCTAAATGAACCATGAAATATTATTATTTAAATATGACCATTATAATATGCTCGTTAAATTAGTGGGTATGAATAGGATTAACCAAATAATGAAATATTTATAATGTCTTGACTCAATAAAAATGTATTGATAAATTCCTAGTAAAAAATCTCTCAATTTTTATAAAATTCATTTTACCCTTCAATAATATGTTTTCATCAAAAATTATTTATATTTATTTTTTATAAGAAAATATTATAATTTTTGTTTGCAAAAATTATAAATTTTTCTTGATAAAAATGATATAGTTTTCGAAATAATAATTGAAAAATTATATTAGGATGATCTTTTAAGAATTTTTATTGAAAGGTTTGGTTTTTTAATGAATACCAAAAATTATTTATTTTTATAGAAAATTGTATTTTTGTTTCAAAAAATTCCAATTTAATATTTTTTAAAATGATTTTAAAGAAAATTTAGTTCTATTATATTAATAATAATCCAATTATGTTCATTAGAATCAATTTTATAGTTAAATTTAGTAAAAAGAATTTTTATAAATAAAAAGAAATTTTTCTAAAAAATCGATTTCTCATTGATTTTGGTGCTTTCATCATCAATTAATTAATGACATTTCAATAAATTTAATCTTAAAAAATATATTCCATATTTTTATTCATGAGGATCAAATTTGGTTACTACGTCACTTTTTATCATTATGAATAGTAACTGTGTTAAGTATTTTTTTTCACCACAGTAAGCTTAAAATGGGTAAATTGGGGTTAAAACCATTAAATAAAGTCTAAAAATCAACCCATCAATTTTCTTAATTTAATAATATGGGATAAATCTTATCCTACCCATACCATGTTTCAATATATGGTATTTTAGAGTCATTTTCCTTTCTTAGTGACATTTATATTATTTTTAGTAAACAAAATTCCAAAATTTCACTCTCTTGACTTTAATATCTCTAAATTTCTTACATAATAATTAAAAGAGAATAATATTAGTTATAAATATTAATTTTAAATATTAATTAAATTTTTATCATATTAATTTATTACTAATTTTTAGAAACAATATTATTACCTTAAATGCTTACAAAAGGATTGAACGGTGCTTCTCCAAACTCCAAAAAAACAAGTAAATGATTTCAAAAAATCTAAAAGTAATTTATTTTCGGTTATTTAAAGCGTTTCTTGAATCTTATATATAAATATAATATCTTAGAGTTGTTTTAAAGGTTTTTATTTAAATTCCATTGGTTCATGTTGTTTTCGAATTCAAATCATGTGAATAGTTTCAAAAAATGACATTAATATTATTTTATAAAAAAAAATATTTTTATCAAATGATATTAAATGCATAAAAATTTTATATTCAGAAATTATAATGATATATTGTTTAAAATATAAATAATGGTCTATTTCTCAGTCACTTTTCCTTTTATAGTAACTTTTTTTACCCTTAAAAATTAAAAACATTGATATCATAGTAATTACCAAAAGGGTTAACTGGGGAAAAAATAAAGAGATATGAAAACATCACCTAAACTTGAAAAAAAATTATTATATGAGATAATTTTAGAACATATAAATCCTATATTTTTATTATATAAATTTGGAGCCATTTTTTCATGAAATTGTTTTTATATTAATTTAGTACTTTAAGTGATTTCATGAGTTTCCCTCCCCACACTTATAAAAGGGAACCTCCTATCCTCTCATCCTCACACATTATTTAAACATTAACTTGTAAAATATCTACAAAAATCCATTTATAACATACATTATTGTGTTCTATAGGCCTTAGTTATTGTATAATACCAACCATAGAGGGATTAATGTGTAAAGAAAAGAAGTTTGTCTGAAAAAGAGGTGTTTCTTTTAACCGAACATTTTAATTTTATTTCTTCTTCCACATCCTATAAATATTATTCAAAAATGATGAAATAATAACATAATTATATTCAATATAATTATATATCTTTATGTTAAATTAATATATTATATATATATAATCTTCCATAAAATAGGAAATGGAACCATCATTCATATGTACGACGGAATAATGTCATGTAAACCAATGGATTTTCTTTTCGATCATAACCTATTTTGGTTATTTATAATTAGGTATTTAATTTATATATATGATATTAATGATATAATTATCATTTTTTATAGATAATATATTATAGATTTTCTTAACTTTCTAATCATTAAAAAATGATTACATCGTTCGTGCGTAGGGGTGGGTTACCACATCCATGAAGTGATATAATTCATTTTCCATCATCGCATCATGTGGATTGTATATATAAAGTATTTAAAGACATAATATTATATTTATTATGTAATCATAATTACATAAAGTTAAAGTGATACTTACCATATCTCTATCATGTTCTTTAAAAACTGAAAACGTTACTCATGCGTATGTACAACATACCATCACCGTGATTGTAACATAATTCATTTTTCATAAAAATCATTAATATTTGGTTTTTAAAGTATAATTAATAAAATAAATTATAAATATTTCATTATAACTATTTAATATATTTTTGAACAATTACCTTTTTGACCATGGGAAACTTACCAAAGGCATTTTCTAACTATATAATGAACGTCTTCAAAAACACACAATATGGACTTAACTGATTAAGTAATTAAAAACTTAATTGAGATAAATGAAAAAAATGTTTAATGATAAATTAATAAAGTGGTAAAGGGTTTCTTAACTCAATTTCCTTTCGTTGGGTTATAATTCTAATTCATTGAATTTCTTATTCAATTATTATGTGTAAATTAATATCTAAATTTTTTTATATATTTTAAAAAAAAAAAAAATTTACATATGTTTACATAATCACTTCATGGTTGCTTCAAAAATTATAATCTTTGCATGGGTTTTCTTTGCCTCAATCTCTTTTTCCTGTGACATGTTTCATGGTCTGCACCATGATTTCCTTTAATGGTGTAATTAATTCCCCATTAATGAATTTTTATATATTAATTCATGGTATTCATTGTATTTATATATCCATATCATAATATTCCTTTCAATGAACTTTTATTTTAAAAGTAACCAAATCAGAAAAGGCTTTATGTTACAATCTCATTTATTTTCAAGATTGTTTATATTCAAGGTTTCTTTGAAGGAAATAATATATCCAATTTTTATGATACCAATTATATTTTCTTATCCTCTAGTTATGAATGTGTTTTACATATATATATTTCAATTCCTTTGAAGTTAATTAAATAAACCTCAGTAAAGTTGATTACAAGTTATATTGATCTTGTATCTTTTTTAGATCATGAATCTTTCTCTTCCATATCCTTATTTTCTAAAATATTTTCAATAATTTTATTTTATAAACAAAAATTAGTTTAAAAAGTTATTTTTACATGACCTTTGACCTTATTTGAAAAATTTAGAATTGGATATTTATTATCATTTTCCACATGGGTCACTTTTGACTCTTTTTACAAATATTTGATAAGAATATTTATTTTTAACATTGATGATGTGAATGGATTTCCTTATATATGATAGTTATTCACTTTAAATATAAATTTTTAATTTTACATGGTTATTTTCAAATAAAATAATTTTATCAATATTTTTTATTTTAAAAACTTTAAGGCTTCAAAAGAAAGGGTATTTTTCCTTATTTTCCAAGAAATGATTTAAATGTTCTTTTAATGGTATTTTAATCTATTTAAAAATCATATAATGATTCCTATACTTTACTGAAATTGTGATCTAATTATACTATCAATATTCATTACCATGAAGAATTATGATGATTTTTTTAATAATATTATCATGAAACTTGTTTATTTTCCATGGGTTAACCAAGTAGTAAAAGAATGGTGATATTCTTTCAAGGGTGTTCTGTTATAAAGTGAAAGATTCTAACTATTTTAATCATGAATAGTACTTTGAAAATATTTATGTTGAATATTGAGCTTGATACTATTTATACGAATGAGTAATCCAGATACATATTGAAAGGACTCATCTATAAACGTTACACATTCTAATTACTTTAGACTATAATTCTCTTTATTCCTTTCCAAAAGTTCTTAAGGTTTTTATTTTTAGAGAATTAGGAAAAACTATTATATAGTAAAATAATACATTACAATTTTATACCTATAATCAATATTTTTTTTTCAAAAAAAACTAAACCCTTTTAAATAAAAAATGATGTCTTTTCATGAAAAACCTTCATAATTTTATTCTTGACCTAATCATTGTCTCTATTCATCCTTAAACCCTATTAAAAACATATTAAAATGTGGAATAATAACAAAAAATATTTTTAAAGGACATGAAAATTATAAATATGTTCTTCTAGTGCAAAACATGAAATGCCACAAAAATCCACTTCAAAAAACATAACTTTTTTACTGCGAAAAGTGCGTCATATTTATCAAAAAAAATCTGCATCATACCTTTTTTAAAATTAAAAAACTTTACTTGAAAAATCATTAACGATAATATAAAATTTATATAGGAAACTTGAGACATCATATTCCATATCACACATATAAACGGAATAAACATTATGGTCAACTTCCATCTCCGGAGTGCCCAATACATTGGAGGTTATAAAATAACCACCAATCCTATATTTATCCTGGAACAACATTTCCTTAGTTAATAAAATAACCAACCGACCTTGGTTTATCTTGGAACCACCATTAATTGGTTTATAATGAAGAAACTTAACATCATAAACAATCACCAAGAACCATATCATAAACATAAAACATGAAATATTGTATCATAAAACACTTCTTGAAGAAAATGACCATTCTATTTTGAAATCAATTCTAAAAATCTAAAAATTATACATGTATTAAACAAAAATTTTCATAAACAATTTATGAAAACTTACGAAGAAAACATTAAATAATTAATTCTTCATAATGGTGGTAAAATATTCTCATGCTATATAACTTAAAAAACATTCCTTCTATATTTTTTTTTGAAAAGTACCAAAGTACCTTCTTTGGAAAGAGGAAAAATGATTCCTTTCAAACCATTTTTTAAAAAGTAAAACATCAGTTTAAATGATTATAAAAAAATTATAGAAAATAGTAAAACCATTCTCTAAAAAATTTTAGAAAATAATAAACTTCAGTTAATCATTTACTAGTTGAAAAATAAATTAAATTTTTTATTCCCTTTATTTTATCCCTTACCAACCAATATTTAATTATTTAATTAATTAAATTATCTTGGGATATTTTGGTGATATACGTTTTGTAATTCCAAAATGTCTTTGGTCGGTTTACTATAGTCAAAGATATCATTATTTTATCATCTGAAAAATAAAAATAATAAAAATAATTTTATTTATAGACATAAATTTTACATTTAAATCAAAACATTAAATATGGTTATGAAAAAATTACAATGTTATTATGTTGGAGACGGTATGTCGTACGTATGCATGAGTAATGAATCAATCTTCCCATGATAATAATAAAAAGAAAGTGAATATTATTTTATCTTTAAATAATTATAATAATATCATATATGTCATATTATTTCTTTTAACATACATATATATATATATCATCCATGTTATATTGTGATGAAAAATGAATCACATCGCTTCATGGAGGTGGTAGTCCATATATACTCATGAACGAAATTATCATTTTCTTGTGCATGAAAAGATAAGAAGGTAAATGATATATTATCCTTTAATAATGATAAATATTTCATGAATATTATATATAAATATTAATTCCATCTTTATAACTATTTGTAAGATTCTATTATCTGAAACGGATTATATCAGTTCGTGAGGTGTTAGTTCGTTGTACACAAGAATAATGATTTTGATTTGTATTTGATTGAAAATGATATGGATATAGGATGTTAAATATACATAAATGGCCTTATTATATGTAAGATACTAATTTAAAAATATAATCATGGTTTAATAAGTTTTTAGGAATGTGTAAAAAGGAATCAAACAAAAACAAGAAGATAAAATCAATACCTCTTCTTTGGAAAACCTTTTTTTCTTAATGACTTAAGTCTAATAATATTGGTGTTATTTCTAAAAAATAAATCTATAATGGAATGATAGATTATATGATGGAATTCAGGTAAGTCATGAAAAAAAATAATGTTTTTTTAAGTGTGGATGATTAAGAAGAAGAGGTGCCCTTTTATAAGAGAGGGGAGGGGCATTCTTGGAATTCCAAAAAATATTAAATTAATGTAAATTGATTTTTGATTAAAACTAGGTAACAAGTGATTTATTTTGATGATATATGATTATGGGTTTAAATATCATCATCTAATAAAAACAAAATAAGTTTTTACTATATTGATAAACATATATTATGGATTTAACCTTTACTCAACCCCTTTAACTCTTACCACACAGACATGGATTTTTCTATTTGTGGGTTAATACAGCTACTATAAAATGAAAAACAAGCCATAAATGAACCAGTCTTGATATTTTAAACCTTATAATAATCAATTTTCATTATTTAACATTTCAAAAAAATTTATATCATTTTATAAAATATTATTTACTATAAAATATTCATTATATTAATTTTTTGAACTATTTATTACATTAAATTTAATAATATCAAGAAACCCATTAAAATTAGAAAAAATTATTTCAACATATTCTAAAAATTTAAAATTAATGTAAAAAAAATTTAATACATTAATTACTTCAGATTTAATTACTTTTAATATTTTTAACATCATTTATTTGAATTTTCCATTACCTGAATAATAACTCTATCAGCGTTGTGTAAGAACGTAAGGATATTATTTCTTCACTAAAATTTAAAAATAAATTAAAATTATGATTATAAATATTCTTTAATTAAAAATAATATTTATATTTCAACATATCTTCCGGATAACACCATATTAAAAATATTACACTTATTAAAACAAGAGTGTGGCAAGGTTGACTTTTTAGTAAATAAAATACTATAAAGGTCATAATATCATCCAAGTGAAAAATAAAACGTTAAAAATTAGACCTTTATATGATTATGTTTGATATATACACATAAAATAAATTTTTTAAAGTTTTTGGGTTATTTGACGGTTATAGTTATTTTATTTTTAACTTAAATTACTCGATTTACTGTATACCATGGCAATAAAATTACTAAATTTATTATTCATATTGACCAAAAATAAAAGGGGTGTATTTACTAAATTTAGAACCAATGATTAAAATTATGGAATACATTTTTCAAAATTCAAAAAAATAAGTTTAATAATTTTTTTTAAATTGAATAGGAAAAAAGCAATGAAAAATATTTTTTTAGAAAAATTCCCTTTTTAAATATAAAATGTTTTTATACTAAAATCAAGTATAAAATCCATTTAAAAACCATAATTATATTCTTTTAAATCAAAATTAAATAATTAAAATTTAAAAATAATCCAGAACAAAATTTGACCATGTAGATACATCAAAAACATAATTTTTAATATAAAATGATATTTTTCATTATACATTGAAATATAAAACTTTTTAAAAAATTAACAAAATTTTACGAGGGGATAAGTTTGATATGATGATTTAAAAAATGAATTTAATTTTATAAAATAAATTTTATTAAATTTTGGTAAATTAATTATATTTTTTACATTAAAAAATAAAAAAAATTTGGAAGAAAATATATTTTTAAAGAATAAAATGAATTTAATAAAAATTAATAAATTATTTCCTATTCCTTATTTAATAAATTTATGTTGAGTAAGAAATTTTTTTATTTCATATATAAATTTTTCATATTAACAACCTCCAATTTAAATGCTCGGTTATAATGACCACATTTAAATAATAATAATTTTTTGTTTATTTAAGATAGATATTACTTGTCTTGTATGCTATCGGACGTAGTATTTTATTTTAAAAATAAACTTATTATATTAAATTATCACCCCCCCCCTTAAGAAAATATTTTTTATCAATATAAAATCATGGTAAAAAATAGAGGGTTTGAATTTTCCAAATACCTTTTTTGACATCTCATATCATAAAAAAGGATTAATGAAAATTCCTCTTTAAAAGATGGTAATGAATGTACGAAGATCATCTAGAATAACACATAACTAGATTTTCAAGAAGGTGAATATATGGGGGGAGTGAAAACCTAGATATGAAAGACAGATAAAACATTCAAGGACAAATAGATATTGATAGAGAAAATAGTCATGAGAAAGTTAACCATCACAAAACCACAAATCTGTGATGGGTCAAAAGGCCATTGATTTCTTGATAAGAAAAATAAATGAATGTGATTTTTTCCATATAATTTTTATAAAATTGAGAATTATTTTACTAACTAGAATAATAACTTAAATAAATATACTTATATGACATGTATAATTTTTTCCTCCAATCAGTTTCTACCAAAATATCATCTTCTTTTCCAAACGATGAGTATTCAGGAAGAATTTTTTAGGCCTGAAACTTTAGAGTCAAATTATATGGATCATAAAATCCACAAATTAATAACTATCTATTTCTATTTTTATTTTTAATTAACCAAAACCAAAATGTTTAGGATAGAAAAATATATTACCAAAATTAATAAACCTCCAAATTAAGAAAAACTGCTTTAATTTCTAAAAACAAATAGTAATACAAAAATTTAAAATTAGATCATTCAATAAATAACTATACATAAAATTCCTAAAAAATATTCCCAAATAAGATTTAAATCCAAAAATATATATTATTCGATCACATAGTCTTCCAATGTGAATTCAATATTTATCTCCAAATAATATCAATCACGCTTAATGTCTCAAACCAAAATGTAATTGTCCTAATCACATAATCTTCAAGATATGCTAATCATTTCCTTTAATCACATGAATCACTAAAAATCCACATTATGAAAATATATGATTCCAAAATATAATTCAACATTTATTGATCAAATAAAATCATATAATATTTTATTTACCCTAATCCTATATCATTCCCAAAAACAATATAGTAATATTTTTCTAAAATACTTTTAACGACTTAATCACCAAATAATTTTCCAATCACAATTTTTATCAAAATGATAAAACATATGTTTCCAAAATAAAATTATTCTTCAAATATAAAATTGTTTTACTAATAATTTATTTTTAAACTAATCGGGACATAACTTAGTCTAGTGGTAAGTGATTCACCATTATGGCCCTTTGATGGTGGGTTCAAAACTCATTTCCATGTTAGATGTGATGGGTTGTCACCGGATGTACGGGTTGTCCTTATCTAAATCTATTTAATTATTATGACATTCCCAAAAATATGATATAATCTTCAAAATAACATTAATATATTCAAAATTAAATATATGTTTTCACCTAAAATGTTATCACATAATTTTAAATTTGCATCCAAAAAATTTCATGACCAATAATTTCCTCAAAAAATAAATGTCACCCAAAATAACATTATTCACCATAAAATTTCTTAACGTAAAGCCTCAAAAGGGGTTTCTAAGATAGTGAAGTTATGGCCAAACTTAAAATTATAAACACATTATGATATCCATAACTCTTAAGAAAATTTCTCAATCTTCAAAGTTATCTAAAATTTTCTCTACTACTAACTGTAAGGACTCAGCCTTCAATATTACATATTCAAATTAGTTTAGATTATAATTATATTTCTTTCTTTCTAAAATATCTTTCAGGTTTAGAGTTAACAAAATTTGGAGAAACTCTTACATGTTAAACTCATACATTACAAGTGGACACTTCCACCCCATATCTATTTTATTCACACACAAAAAAACCCTTTTAAAGAAAATATTATTTCTTTTTATGAAAAACATTCACAAATTTCTCCTTGACCTCATCCTTATCCCTACTCATCCTTAAACCCAGTGGAAAAAAATTTAAACGTGGGATGAGAAAAAAATCTCAATAATGGACATAAAAAAAATATGTTATTCTATTAAAAACAAGAAATCCCATTAAATTTTATTTCTTAAAACATACCTTTTATACCATGAAATGTATAACACCCCCAAAATTTTAAAAGAGTAACTTTTATTGTATAATGTGTATGATACGCAACACAAAGTGAAAAAGGGAATATAATATCCTGAGAATTTAACATATAATTACTATTTTAAATAAATTTAATATATGATATAACTTTAAATTCATGGAATCCTAATTTATCTTTCATTTTATTAAATAAAGACTTTCTTCAATAGCTTGCATTACATGCAACACTTAGTTTTACAAATCAATAATATATAATTAAAATATTGTTATTCAATATAATTCACTATAACCTAGCTACTAAATTATAGATTATAAAAATTATTAACTAAATCATAAAAATATATGGTTTACACAAATATATACTGAATTCATTTGTTACTAAGATATTATAAAAGAATATAAAAATCAAGTGAATATAAAGGAAATTTTTTTATGCACACAAAGGTATTTTATCCTAATAAATTAAATTAATTTCTATTAGTGAATGATATTAATGAAATTTATATATTATATATTAAATAAAATATTTTTGATATTCATCCAATAGATTTTATTGTCAATAGATAAGAATAAACTCAATATTACACATAGAAAAGCTATATTTCTATAAATGCATTTTTACTACCTTTTAATTGAGAACCTATTTTAAATCACATTTTTGGGACTTTATTTAATTTATATGAAAAAATGGAATTCATTTTTGAAATAGTATCATAAAAATTAGCTTATGGTGAATTTTTGGTATTTTTCTGTGATGTTTCATTTTTTGAGAGATAGCGAAAAATAATGAATCTTAATTCAAAACTACTTTTTCATATAATTTATTTATAATGTTAAATTATATTTTTGATTGGTTTAAAAGAATAATTAGATAAATTTTACATCAATTAATACAATTTAGGTCATTGGAATAAATTTCACTTTTGAATTGGATATAAAAACATAGAAATGTTTTGAATGTTTTTTACTTTAAAAACCTGCATTATCATCCCATCTGTGGGATTACTTTTGAGGTATTTTATGCCACTTATGTGATTAAAATTTTTGAAAATTTTATTCTTTATTCATAATAATAATAATTTATAATTTATAATAATATTAATTAGTTTTTCACCTAAAATATTAGTAAAATTAATTCAAATTAATTACAGAAATTAAGAGAAAAAGTAGTTTACTAATGGACTAAACCTTTAAATTAAGGTCCAAAAAGACCTTAACTGGTCCAAAATCCATTTTATGTTTATATTTAGAACATATCCTCCCTTGAATCTAATTTAGAGCATTATTGGAGCCACTTGACATCAAAAAACCGTGGGTGGAATTCCCTTTTCAAAAATTTAAAATAATATCACTCCACTTTCATTATAATAATGCACTCAAACCACCTACTTATTTACACATCTAAAGCCCTTTGGCTCACAAAAAATTTACTCAAATAATCTCCCAACATCCCTACCCTCAACCTAGAAGTATCACATTTGAAGTAAATCCAACCAAGGAAGTCTTTTGGTTAAAACCAAAAACAGTTACCTGAAAATGATGTAACATTCTTCAACGATCACTTTCATTCACTACTACAAAACCCACATTTAATAGTGCTAGAATTTATCAGTGCTAGAAAAATGTTCTGATAAAGTCCATATTTATCAGTGCTAAAATAATTAGTGATCAAGGTATCCCTTTATGAGTGCTAAAAAGGTGCTGATAAAGGCCACCATTTATCAGTGCTTTTTTTAGCGCTGATAAAAAGTAAACTTTATCGGTGCTTTATTTTAACACTGACAAATGTTACCCTTTATCTGGGATTTATTTTAACCACTAATAAAGGTTGGCATTTATTAGTGATTTATTTTTATCACTGATAAAGGGATCCCTTTATCATCTCTTTTTTAGCTCTGAAAATTCCCAGAATAAAATGAAAAATTAAACCAAAAAAATAAAAAAACAAATTAACAATTTCACTAATTAAATAATTATTGTTAAAAGTGAATAAATTGAATATACATATATAAATATTTTAAAAAATAATAAATTTTATATATTAAATATATATATATATATAATGAATATAATGAAATAATTAAAAAAATAAATATTCAAAATGAGTAAATTAAGAAAATTATTAAACATTTCATTAATTAAATAATTATTGATAAAATGAATAAAATGATAATTTAAACCATATTAATGTTTTATTCATTTTTTATTTTGTTTTATTTTTAAATTTAACATATTTCAAACATTGTGTTATATTGATTTCACGTACATATATATATGTAATTAATTCATTTTTATATACAAACGCATACACAAATATATTTACATAATATATAGAAACACATACGCATAATATTTATGTAATTTAATCAAATTTTAGAATATTTTATAATTTCATTATAACAAGATAAATTTTATATATTATGTTTTAATTTCTCAATTTTATTTATTTTTTTTAATACTATAGTTAGGGTATTCATTTTTAATATTTTTTATTTTTTATTTTATTTTTGAATTTGATAATTTTCTATTATTTATTTATATATATTTATTTACTATGTTTTATTATTTTAAATTTGTATTCATCCAATTCAATATATATATATATCCATATTTTATTAATAATTTATATTTAATTAATAAAGCTTATCTATTTTTCAATATTTTTTAAGTGTACATGTTTTGAATTATTCAACCTCAGTCATTTTTAAAATGCACGTATTTAAGATTATATATTCACTAATAATGTTAAAAATATATTTATAAATAAATATATCTATAAATATATATTTACCAAATTTATAAATATATATATTTATAATTATTATAAATAAATATTTATTATTTTTTAAATAAGTAATCGTATAATTATTAATAAATAATTATATATATCAAAATAATTTTGAAATTATAATAAATACTTATAATTATAAAACCTTTATCAGTGCTAAAGTTTTAGCACTCATAAAAGGTATATTTATCAGCATTGTTTTAGCACTAGTAAAGATCGATCTTTATCGTCACTAGAAGAACGCTGTTAAAAAAATTATCAATGCTAAAACATTAGTGCTGGTAAATATGTCTTTTATAAGTACTCTTTTCGCACTGATAAAGATCAATTTTATCAATTCTTATCAATTTAGAACTCATAAAAGGGTTATTTATCTTGTATTTTCTTAAATCACCGTTAAAAGTTTCCCTGATGTATTTTAAAGAACCCTAACCGTGACTCAAATACTCAAGATTCTCAAGCTCCCACAGAACTCCTCTTTTGTCGAAGCATGTGAAGACCCACTCTATACAAATATGTCCCTCCTCAGCTGGAAATGAAATAAGAGAGATAATTACCCCTGACTCCCACCTCTTGTGGGCCATAGGGAGGCGACCAGTACCAAGGGTATACAAATCTCACAAAATAGGAGGCATTACCCTTTTTATAGTAACCAAGATTGAGAGATAAGATGTATTAGCCTCAAAGAAACTCCAAGAAATATATATATATATATATAATCCAAAACCTTCCCATATTCATGTTTAAAACAAAACTGCTATAAATACAAATGAACTCCATTGTAAATACCCAAAACAAAATCTAATCAGCGACACAAAAACTGTCCCAACATCCAAGATAGTAAGGTCCACCACATTCTATGTAAACCCCCTAGAATCCTGAATATAGTTTTATATATATAGGGTGGGAATACAAGTGTACTGAGTAAGAAAATATAAAGTCTCTCATGCACAAGAAGGAGAGGCATACTAATGATCCTGTGAGAAAATAGTAGAAGCCAATAGCACCTATCATGTAATACTAGCCATCCCAACCTCAACAAGGCACACTCACCAAATATCACAAGTAATTAATGTAATATAATAATCACATCGATGATTTTGGTACATCGCACCACTTCCCACTGGTTAACTACTCATACCCTAATAGAGAAATTCCTAATGCTTCCACACTCTTCCACAAGCCCCATGTCACAACACACCCGCACATTCTTGGTCCAAAAAGCTAGTCCCGAAACCTAGGAAAATGAAGCTCGCCATATCCCACCCGCAGACACCAAGAAGACAATAATACCACATCTCTCCCACAAACACATAGTCCACAACCACATCTCATCCCGTAGACACCTTGAAAATCACCCATCTCCCACAGACACTTGGGTCTCAAAACTGAACCACAACCTTCCCAAAGAGTCTTGGGATACCAATGCCTAAAAGAGAGAGAAGGGAATATCCAATAATCATCCATCCATCCTCCCACTGAGATGTTTGGAAAAGATACCCCCCCCCATGAGAATGGGGGTGTTCGGAATATAATGTTCAACTAGTGTGGGAGCATATAGAAATCACAAGGAAATATGTGTCTGTGTGTGTGTGTGTGTGTCTATTTAATACCAAGAACACAAGCCCAACCTATGGGTTTCCAACCAAAAAACATCCCACAAAACCATCTTTTCTGATACCTCTAAATTCCCAACTACATAAGAAGCCACAGTTCAATTCATAACTCCAGTAAACTCATTCCCCCAATCATCATTATTTATTAAGAAATCCATTTATTCATTCTATAAATACCAAGTCAACTATCAACCACAACAGGAAAAAATACACCTATCATAAAACACACAAGGAAGAATAACTATAGTAAAACAACCCACTGCACATTTCCTCCCCACTTAACAACCATTCCAACTACTGCGAACATCATTATTAAAAGTCATTCCTCTAGAAACCATCCCCTCAATAGAGTAAAACACCCAATCACAGTCACACCCATAAACACCTCTCATCATACCAATTCTCATTATCCCCAATTTAAAAACATACCACACCCAAAAAATCTAGAAACATGAAAAAAACAAAGCCTGTTGTAGTCCCACTACACAACACTACCCAACTATCCTTGGAAGAACTAATGCCTAACACTTATCATCCACCCCATAAGCACATAATAGAATAATCCAACCACAACCACAAAGTGAAACACTTCACATTCATTACACATCCAAACAAACCCTCAATCATAGATTCCATAACACCACCCAAACCACACCACATCACAGGTCCATGCCTATGATCCCACAATAGCACAAGTCCAAACAAATCCTCATACTACATGCCACCACATGAAACAGGTCAAGGTGTATTAAGATTTAACAAACCCTTTTTCTTTTCATACTACCTTATTAATCTATGGGTGATCACATAACGTTTATAATCCTAGGGCATCCATTTATTTAACCGAATGTAAGTGGTTAATATTTTTTATGTATATACGGTCATTCAACATAAAACCAATAGAAAGATTCCATAATCCATCACCCATGTGAAAAAAAATACCACCAATGGACATGATTTTTAATAGGAATATAACCCATACAATTTACAAGATGAATCAAAATAACAGATAAAACAATATGAATATCAACATCATCTTCCCAGTCCCTCATTTATTGTATCGTAATAGGTCTGATTGACTTCTAATGGGTTTGATTATCTACATTAAATTTGGATTAACCATATTCAAAAGGAATCATGAGTACACCCACCCTTCATGATACACAATTAAGAGAGAGATGAAGGGATCACTACCTTGAGAAATAGATGATCAACACATCCCCCTTACTCAAAATAGAGGGTGTATAAGGCTCCATGTAAATGCAATCTAGGGGTGCAACACAGACGCATGGATCATCGGGCTAGAAAGGTTCTAGGGATGTCCGGTATTAGGAGAAATAAAGAATGAAATAATTAAGGAAGAGTTTCTAGCTTTTAAGAATCAGATCTCATTCTAATGGGATATGAAACCATTTTGAATTCAACATTAAAAGTGGATCTTGACCAAGACCACATGCTTGAAAATTTAAAAGTATTGACATTTTATAAATGTATAAGATATGATTTATGGTGCTTGAAATGGACTAAAAACATTTAAATATGGTTTTGAACTTAATTTACGTCAAAGGAAATGTTAAAGGGGCGAATTTGGAAAAACTGGGAAAACTAGAATTTGAAAAACTATCTGAATTAACTCATAATTGTGTGAGTCATCGGTGCAAGATACTGGTGGTTGAGTCACAATTGGGTGACTCACTATTGAATGATCCACCATTTGATTTCTCACCATTTGGTGGTTCACCATTCAGTAAGATACTATTTGGTGAGTCACTATTCGGTGAGCTACCAATTGCTAAGTCACTATTTAGTGATCTATCATTAGGTGAGTCACTGTCACAACTCATAGTTGTGACTCACTATTGGTCAGTCTCCATTCCAAATCACCATTCATGAATCACCTTCAGCAACTTATCATTCTTAACTCACTGGTTGCGACTTACCGTCAGTGACTCACTATTGCAAGTCACTGATGTGAGTCACTATTATGACTCACTGGTCCCAGATCATCGGTGGATGACTCACCGTCAGACGAGATATAGTTATAAAAAATGGAATCTTGGAAAACTCTAGAAATTAATCACAGTTACTTATAGAATAGCAAGGACATTGATTTTTGACAAAGTAATAGGCCGAAGAGGTTCAGGTCTTTACATCAAATACCACTCAAACTATTATCCTCCTTGAGTATCTAAGAACAAGTGCATAAAGGAAGAGGGGTCCGAACAACAGCCTCATGAGATACCTCTCAAGGATTCTACAACAATTGAAACATTTTTAACAACTAAACACATCAAAGTTCAATGATAAACCACCCTGTATTGTTTGAAATCTAAAGTGAAACCTCAACATCCAAGAACACCTCCTCCGACATTTACTACCCCAACCGACCACAAGACATACCACACAAGAAGCAAAATCCACACTATTCCGACACATGAATCCTATAATTTCTTCATCCATGTCAATATATTATCTGCTTTTGGTGGAAATGACTCACCCGCATGGGTTTAATCGCATCTAAATTAATACGTCTTAATTTGGAATAAAGTCCTCCCCTTTATACATGCCATGAATTAATCGTACATTCCACCACACACATCACAAGTTGAGGAGAACATATGATCATATAAAACCAGGTTCAAACATCACAAAACAAGACAAAATAGAGAGAGAAAAACTCAGAACAACTCTGGGTACTGGGAATGCATATGCGTCTCTTATTCCAAGTACTCTCCTCCAAGCCACCATCCCTCCACAACATTATAACCAAGGGAATGTTCCATCCATAAAACACCATATCCTAATGATCCTAGATCTCTACTGTCCTCTCTACATATGTTTTTTCCTCTTCAATATCCAACTCTCCCCAGTTAATTATGTGGGTGTCATCATGAAGATACCAATAGAGTTGACTGACGTGGAAAACTTTATGAATCCTCCCAAATTATGGTGGAAATTCCAACTATTATTCCACCTCGCCAACTCATCCCAACACCTCAAATGGTCTGATGAAACTCAGATAAATCTTTCTCCATCTGTCAAATCTCTACTTCCCACGTCAAGGGAAAACCTTCAATAACACGTGGTCGTCAACTTTGAACTCTAAGGGACTCCTCCTCTGATCGGAATATGAATTATGCTATTCGTGTACTACTTTAATCCTTTCACGAACAAGCTAAAACTTTTCTGTTGTGATTTTCACAACTTTAGGACAAAGAACTACTATTTCTCCAACTTTTGTCCAGTATAAGGGAGAATGAAATGGTCTTCTGTATAAGTCTTCAAATTGAGTCATGCTAATGGAATAGTGATAACTGTTATTATAAGATAACTCTACCAAGGGAAAGTGTCACACCCAAGATCCTCTGAAGTCCAAGATGCACTCCCACTGCATATCATCCAGCTTATGGATAGTTCACTCTATCTACCCATCTATCTAAGGGTGAAAAGCAATGTTGAGGCGTAACTGAGTTCTAAATCATACTGCAATCTCCTCCAGACATGTGAGGTAAATGTGTATCCCTATATGATATTATGGATCTCAAAACTCCATGAAACTACACCACCTCATCTACATACCTCTTTTCCAAGGTATGAATTGTGCCCAAATCCTTGATCATGAAGAAGTTGGCCGATTTGGTCAGCTGATCCACTAGTACCCAGATATCATCATAGAATCCTAGAGCTATGGGTATCCCTATGACTAAATCCATCAATATTTCATCCTAATTCCACTCGGGGACATCTAAGGACTATAGTAAACCACTAAGAACATGGTAGTCATCCTTTACCTACTGTAACACTAAGCACCTTGCCAAAAAATCTGCAACTTCTCCTTTCAACATGATCCGCCAAAACTACATCCTCAAGATATACTATATCTTTGAATTTCATAGGTTCACCAATAAAGGTGAGCTATGAAACTTGGGGATGACTCCCTCGTACATCGACACTGGAACAAATTTCCTCCCATGGAATAGCATCTGGTTCTGACCATCTTATGTCCTTCCCTCTAGAGCATCTCCCTGGTCAATATGATCATGTATCACCTCTGCCTCTGAGTATCCCCACTGACACTCCTCCACCAGCTGTATCAGGGTAGACAACACTGTAATCTGAAATAAATAGCCTTTTCCACCATCTTTTCTTGAATCTAAGTGTAAGTCTTATAACTTCTCCATAGCCTTCCAAGAATCTGTATATTCCTGAACTACCTCTTTATGTGACTTCCTTATCAAGGTGTTGGCCATGACATTCCCCATTCCTGAGTTATAAGAGATCTCAAAATCGTAGCCTTGAAGAAACTTCATCCACCTTCACTATATCAATTTCTTATCATGTTGGGAAAAGATATACCTTAAGTTCTTATGATCCGTGAAGACCAAAAAGCACTACCCAATGAGGTAATACCACCACAACTTCAATGCAAAGAAAGCTGCTTCTAGAACTAGATCATGGGTGGCATTGTTACGTTTGTGGGGACATAATAGCCTATATCCATAAGAGATCACTCACCATTGTTTCATCAACATGTATCCAAATACCAAATGGGAAGCATCACAAAAAACCTCCAACATCCCCACTTACCCTGAAAACTGGATCATTAGAGCATTGATCAATTTCCCCTTCAGGTAGCTGAATGTTTCTTGACACTGCTCACTCCACACAAAATCCTGCTCTTTCCAGTTCAGGGCCATAAAAGGAGATATAACTCAAGATAAATGTAGTAAAAATATATAGTAATGTCCTACGGGACCAAGATAGTTGGAAACCACTACAATATTCCTGGGTTCCTCTCAATAAACAACTGTCTCAACCTTTGATCAGTCAACTGCCACACCCTACTGTGACGCCATGTGTCTAAGGAAGATCAAATATAGCATCCAAAAATGTCACTTGGACAACTTTCCTTAGAGTTGGTGGCATCAAAAAATTGTAGGATTGTCTTGAGATGCTTAGCATGATCCTCCTATGACCTCGAGTAGATTAGGATGTTGTCAATGAGTATGGTGATGAATCGGTCTAGGAACTCCTGAAAGATGGAGTTCATAAGTCCCGTGAACATGGCTGGTGAAATCATAACACTGAATGTAATGACCACAAACTCAAAGTTCTTATAATTTTACCTAAAAGAAGAGTTCAAGATATTCTTCTCCTTAACCCTCAACTGGTGATATCCAGACTACAGATCAATATTAGAAATCCGACTTACTTCCCTTAGTTGGTTGAAAATATCATCTACCCTGAGAAGAGGTTAATGGTTCTTGATCGTCACCTAATTCAACCTCTGTTAGTTTATTAAAAACCTCATACCACTATCCACCTTCTTTAAAAACAAGATTAGATCACCCCATGGTGACACACCGGGCCCGATGGAGCCCTTATTCATCAGGTCATCAGTCTGAATCCTGAGATCCGGTAACTCATAAGATTCCATCTGATAAGGAGCCCTCGGGGATCGGACTAGCATCAGGTTGTAAGTCTATCCCAAACTTATTGTCATGTAGAAGGGGTAGAGTTAAAACCTCCTTAAGAAAACATCCATGAACTCCCCAACCGCCCTGGGGACCTCCACCATCTCAACATTTACTGATTCCACTGATAGTTCATTCAACAAGGAAATAAGAGGCTCCACACACCGACTGGCCACCTGACATCCCATCTCACCAATGAAATCCACATATTGGCCATCTGTGTCTTAAAATAGGACTCTCCTCTATAAGTAGTCAATAATGGAATGTAAAGAATAAAACTAGTCAATGTTGAGGATAACATCATATGGTTTCATCTATAGCAAAATGATATCCCCATGGAACTAATGCAGTCCCATCATAAGTCTACATCCCCTACACACATCAAATAGGCTAATCTGACATCTGACTAGCGTACTCAACATCAGGGACATAGGAATTCTCTCTACGTATAGTCCCAAATAATGGGCTAGACCTGGTGAAACAAAAGAGTGTGAAGCTCTTGAAACAAACAAAGTGCATCCCATAGTACTGAAATAATTGATCATCCCTCGAATGATCTCTTGACCTAGTGGAACTACAGCCTCTGTGGCGTGCAATTGACCGCACCCATATCATATTCCCCTCTGCTGAAAACCACCTCTACAACAACCCCAGTTAGAGTCCCCTGAGGAACACCCCAAAGTCATCCTCCACCTTCTCTATCTTCCCTTGGTGGAGTAGGATCCTTCTATCCCAACTGCTGTAATAACCCGACTCGCAACTACTACTGAGGTGGGTGCTGAACCTACCCACCTCCACCATAATAAGCTTGAATAGCCATTGATAAATGACTTTTAAGATGTTCATAGGCTCCAAAATTGAAATAACTTGGCCCCAAGTTCATGGGAAAAGCACAAGGACCTGAAGGCCAAAACAGGAACTGCTGAGGTCGGCTCCCCAATGGTCGGAACCTCAAAGGCCCTGGCGCCTGGGACCTGCTGCTGGTGACCTTTCCCTTTGAATAACTCTATCTTCTACCCTCTCACGTTAGACCGCCTCGTGACTGAATCCTCTCAACTACCTATACCTTCTTCCGGACCTCCAAGTATGTATTCATGGTAAAGGGAGTAACCACATCCTGGAGAGAAGGATAAAGTGCCTCCTCTATATATCTTGCATCACACTCCACGTCCAGAAAGAGATATAGAGTAAAATTAAGAAGATACTTGAACTTGGTCACCAAATCTTGTACCAACATACTTCCATGCTGGAGAGAGATTAACTCTTGCCTCTTACCCACCTTCTTGGTTGAACAAAGGAATTCTGCTCAGAACTCCTTCTCAAAATCGACCCATAGAACATTAGCCTCCTTCCTCTCCCCTAGGTATAGTGTCCACCAATAATGTGCAACTCCCCTAATCTGACTCATTTACAAAGGAACCCAGTACTCCCTCGTATCCTGAATGAAGATGAAGGTTATAATAAGATCCTCGAGCCAACTCTCCATCTCTATGTTTGAAATGCTACCCTCATACTTTCTCAGACCCTACCGTTGGAAAGTAGGTAACTTTATCTTCCTCTGGTCTTCCTCCCCCACATGATAGAACCTTCAATAATCAACTGAATCAGTCTTTTGAGCCTCAACAGCCTAATCCAGACATGGAAGACAACCAAGATCTATATCTAAAAGGGTTAATAAGAAATTTCTAGGCCAGAGTACTATGGAATGTTTATTTAAGATTCATTTTAACTCATTTAACTCATCAATTATTTAAAATTTCCCAAAATCCTGACTTCAAATTGGAACACAAGTCATTGTGATGCATGTATCTTTCCTATGGTCTCTACTCTACAAATGGTGTAGATTCACTTGGTTGTTCAGTAAGCTCAGAGTTATTGCATCGAATCACGGGGGGGCTAAAATCCCATGTCCTAGTGGATCTTCCCTAACTTATGTCACACACCAATATCACCTAACATTGTTTCCCTAATAGCCCATGAAATCCTCATTGTGCCTAACTCCAAACCTCATCATATCTCTCAACCATCACCTATGATACCATTCTGTCATGACCCCTCTCCCTCTAAAGATGCCCCTCCTATACTGGAAATGAAGGAAGAGAAATAATGGCCCCAAATCCCCACCTCCAGTAGGACTTGGGGTGGTGACCAGCACCAAGGGTATACATATCTCAAAAAATAGGAGGCATTACCTATTTTATAGTAACTGATATTGGGAGATAAGATGTATCAACCTCAAAGAAACTCAAATATATATATATATATAAGAAATAAAAAACCATGCCACATTCATGTTTAAAACAAAACTTCTAAAAATAAAAATGAACACCAAAATAAATACCCAAAAGTAAAGCTTAGTAGCGACAGAGTAATTGTTCCAACGTATGATCTAGTAAGGTCGAGTATGGTCCAAATAATCTCATGGAATCCTGTAGGGTGAGCATACAAGTATACTAAGTAGGAATATCAAAATTCACTCGTGCACAAGTGGGAGAAGTATACTAATTCCCCTACGAGAAAATAGTAGAAACCAACAGTGCCTAACAAGGAATACGAGCCATCCCAACCTCACCAAGTCACACTCATGAAATAATGCATATAAAATAAAATAATAAGCACATCAATGATTTGGGTACCCCTCACCACTTCCCACTAGCCAGCCTCTCATATCCTAATGGAGAACATCCTATGCTTCCACACTCTTCCAAAAGGCCCATGTCACAACCCACCCACACACACCTGGGAATCAGATCTAGTCCCACAACCTAGGAAAACGAAGCTCCTCGCAAGCCACCCAAAGACACCTAGGACACAACCATACCACATCTTTCTCTTAGACACCTGGGCCCCAACCACATCTCATCCTATAGACACCAAGGAAATCACACCTCTCCATAGACACCTAGGCTCACAACTACACCAAAACCTACCCGAAGAGTCTTGGGCTACCAATACCTAAATGAGGAAGCAGGGAAGATCCAATAACCATCCATCCATCCTCCCATCGTAATGTTGGGAAAAGACACCCTCCCCCATGAAAATGTGAGTGTTCATCACATAGTGATCAACTAGGGTGGGTGCATATATAAATCACAAGGAAATACATGTGTATATATATATATGTATATTTAATACCAAGCACTCAAACCCAACCTATGGGTTTCCAACCAATAACCAGCCCATAAAACCAATTTGCTGCAACCTCTAAATGCACAAGTATGTAACAAGCCATAATTAAATTCAAAACCACGGCCAACTCATTTAAGAAATCATCATTCTTTATTAATAAATCCATTTGTTAATTACCTCCCTATAAATGAAACTATCAACCACAGCACACAACAATCCATAAAACATAAAACACACAAGGAAGAAGAATCAAAGTAAAACAACCCACTACACCTTTCCTCCCCATTTAACACCTGCACCAACCACTGACAACATCATTCTTCAAATTCATTCCACTAAAAACCAACCCATAAATATATTAAACCACCAACTCACAGCCACATCGATCAACACCTCTCATCACAAAAATTTTGGATAGCCCCGCTGCACAAACATACCACACCTAACATATCCAGTAACATGAACAAAACACAACTCAGTGCAGTACTATTGTAAAGAACTACCCAACCACCCTTAGAAACCCCACTGCCTAACACTTCTCATCCACCCCATAAGCACATAATAGAATAATATGATCATAGCCTAACTATGAAACACTTCCCATTTATTCCACAACCAAACAAACCCTCAACCAGAGATTTCAACACACCACCCGAACCACCCCACATCACATGACCATTCCCATGATCCCACAACAAAAAAAGTCAAAACAAATCCACATATTGCACACTGCCACATGAAATGGGTTGATCTATATTCAGATTTAAGAAACTCTATTTCTTTTAATTCCTTATTGATAATTCATGGGTGATCACAGATGGTGTATAATCTTAGGACATCCATTTATTTATCTGCAAAGTGGTTAATCAGTTTTAGGCTCATAAAGCCATTCAACATAAAACCAACAACAAGAATCCATAATCCATCACCCATGAGAAATAAAAAAACACCAACAGCTATGATTTTCAGTAGGCATATAGCCTATAAAATTCACAACATTGATCAAAATAACATATAAAACAATATGAACATCATCATCATCTTACTATCCCCTCATTTATTATATCGTAATAGGTCTGATTGAATTACAATAGGTTCAATTATCTTCATTAAAATTGGATTCATCCTAATTCACAAGGAGACATGAGTACACCCACCCCGAATGATACACAATTAAGATATAGATAAAGGGATCCCAACCTTGAGAAATAAAGGATCATCACCTCCTCCTTGCACCAAACAGGGGGGTACGCAAGGCTCTAGGAAAATTTGATCCAGGGGTGAAACATAGATGCACAGATCTTCAAGGAAGAAAGGTTCCAAGTACATCTGATATAAGGAGAGATCAATGTGGAAAGAATGAAGGAATTTATCTAACTTTGAAGGATCAGATCTGAGGCTAACGGGATATGAAACTGTTTTGAATTCCCCATTAGAAGTATAACTTGAACAAGTCCACACGCTTGAAAATTTAAAAGCCTCAAGATTTTAGAAAGATTAAATATATGATTTTTAGATCTTGAAACAACTTCAAAAATATTTAAATATGGTTTTGAACTTAATTTACATCAAATGAAACATTAAAGGGGAGAATCTGGAAAAACTGGGAAAAAATAGAATTTTGAAAAACAATGGAATTGACTCACCATTGGGTGAGTCACTAGTGAAAGATACTATTGGGTGATTCACCATTCAGTGAACTTCCATTTGTTGAGTCACCGTTTGTTGAGAAACCATTCAATGAGTCATCATTCGGTGAGCTACTATTATGTGAGTCACTGTCGCGACTCACTATCGTGACTCACCATCATCGATTCACAATTATGAGTCTCCAGTCCTAACTCACCATTAATGACATACCATTCCTGACTCACCGTTGGAAACCTACATTCCTTGACTCACCATTGCGAGTCACCGTTGTGACTCACCGGTCCTAACTCACCGATGGATGACTCCTCGTCAGACGAGATATTATTGGAAAAACTGGAATTTAGAAAAACTCCCAGAATAAGTCATCATAACCTCCAGAAAAACTCAAAAATTTATTTTTGAAAAAGTAATGGACTAGAGAGGTATATACCATTAAAGTGTGTCTCCTCTATATTCCCTTGTATTAATAAAGGATAGAATCTAATGTATGTAATTTTCTATTTTTATCTATCATTGTTTGATGTTTTGGGTTCCATGATTTCTGTTTTTGCACTGTTCTTAACCATGAAAAACCCTACATCTCATCTCCTCACTAATGAAATAGAACTAGTGGTCTTATCACACTCCGTTTTTGAAATTCATATTTGGTCCTAGTTCGGTTCGGTTTTTGGTTATTTTCTCAGGAACCGGGTGTGATGGGTTTTAGTTTTTGAAGTGTTCTTCTCTTCTATTCTTGTCTTAGCTCTCCTCCTTGGGGTAATTCCTTGATTTTTGGGTGAATTGTAGGTTTTTGCGGTGGAGTGTACCCTTATAATGGTTACTGCGTGGTCTTTCAAACCATGCAACATGGCCTAGGTAACTATGCAATAGGTTATAGAACCTACCATGCGGTAGGTTCTAGGTAACCATGAGGTACCTCGGTTCCTCAATAGTAGTGGTCGCATTGATACTCTACATTCTGACAAACCATGTGGACTAACCATGCAACTTTCCCAGTTTTAAAAAAAATGGGATTTTCCCTTTTTTACCTCCTTGATTTTTGAAAAACAATTACCCATTCCTTCACCATTTGGGTTCATTCATCCTAGGTGCCCCTCCCCCCCCCCTCAAATGGCCCAAAGGCTTTCTTTTTATTTTTATTATAGATAATCCCCCTTTTAGGGTTGAAGGGGAACCCGTACATGACCCGTAGGCCCAAGGCACAAGGCCCGACATGACTTGTAATACATGACCCAAAGGCCCAGAGGCATACCATACCCATACATGACTCGTAGGCCCAGCCCACTAGAACTGCCCCTCCCCAGCGTCTTTCATCATTTATCTCTTTAGATCCCCACCTTGCATTGCTGATCGGCTATCATTGCCCCGTACAAATCTGCATGGTGCCTGGTCCTGATGGTGGTTGTCATACCCTCTCATTCTTCCAATCTAGTTAGCTCTTCATCTGGTGGCTACTACTCTTGTTTCTCTAATCCTCTTATGGGGCCTGTTCTGTGTGAACTGGGCTACTCTATGGTCTACGTGACCTGAAGGCCCTATGTCCTGAAGGTCTTTGATGACCTGAAGGCCCTAGAGACCCATAGTCCCAAACCGGTGGCCCGAAGGCCCAAATCGGGTGAATAGTTCCGGCTGCTACAGTACCGAATAGTAACTGCTACAATACTACTACAGTACCCCCAGAAATTCGCCTCCACCCGGTTTTGAACCCGGGTCTCTTGGATGCCAAGTAGAAGCCCTTACAACTCGGGTACGGGCTCGTTGGCGCCCCCCCCCCCCCCCCCTTCTCTTTGATCCTTGGAACTCCAATCATTGGGTGTTTTTTGATCTATTTCTTAAATATATCTACATGTAAGTTCATCTTCCTTTGATTTCTCTTTTTTCCCAAGGGTTTTTCTTCACCTTTTTTGGATTTCCTTTTCTCCAGTGGTTGGGATCCAATTTTTAGGGTTATATCCTTAAATGTTGGGTTCAATATTGTTGTTTTTGATTTTTTTGGGTCTCTATTGGGTCTAGTAGTGGTGAAATTGATGTTTCACACCAGATTATGGAAGTTTATTCATTCTTGAGGTAGGACCCCATTGCATATTTCCTTTCAAGCTAGGTTTACATTGATTTATTTATTTTTTCACCTTATTTAATTGCTAAGTAGGAATATATGGTTGTTAGAATAATTATATTATGTGAAATTAGTTGGTTTCCCCATGTTTTTTTATTTTTTGGAATGGTTGGAAGGTATTTTGTACCCCAAGTGGTTGTTAAATGTCCTGGTTGGATCTTTTATTTGATTAATGGTTTTTAAAGACATTATTTGGTTTTTATAAATGTATTGGTGATGTTCAAATGGTTATTGGAGTTTTTAATTGGGTTTTTACACATTAAGGGCTTTTTAATATACCATTTTGGCTATTGTAAATGAGTTTTGTTTTTGAAGGGTGGTTTGGATTATAAAATGGGGTTGTTTATACATATTTATGAAATGAATTTTTTTTTGAAAATGTTATAAGGCTTGTTTGGCATCTTGAATTGGTTCTTCAGAAAACCCCTCTATGAGGGAGCCACTGTGTAGTGGATTGAAAAATGGGTGGGAATGTCCTCAACTTGGGAATGCACCCATGTAATTCTTTTTTAGGGCATGGGATGCTTCTTTGGGAGGATAGGTTGGTGCTGGTTTTGTTTGTGTATGATAATATATACGTGTAACTTGTTGCATGCATTGTTTATCACACCCCCTTAACAACATATCATGGGAAGCTAGCATAGAAAATATGATTTTTGAGAACGTTTGATGCACTAGTCTAGATTATTATACTATCTAGTGGAACATAGCAGGTGGATACTTGGGTTTATTGCTATTGGATCAGGCCCCGTGACTAGGCCAGGTACGGAGATGATCGGGCATTAGGGTGTTATGATGTCATCAAGTAGGGAATGTTGTTGGAATGAGCCACATGTATAGTATGTTCTGGTTCTCCTCTCTAAGTTCCTAGGTGTTCCCATCTTTCTCCAACACTAGTATCGTAAGTCATTTCCCTCATTTTGTGATTGTATTCCATTGTCCTTGGGTTTTGGGTGTTCTTTTGGGAAATTGTGAAATTTTAGTTGTGCTATAACTGTTTTAAGAAAAACATTGTGATCGAATAAGAGTTTTATCTATTTCTCTTTATAATGAATAATTAAAGATTTATTATTTGGTTTCCTTTGTCATTCTCCCCTATCAACTTAACTTATCTCCTTGAATGATTATTATTTTTAAATGTGAAGGAAATTGGATATGTTTTGTTTATTATGAAATGAAAAGTATGGAAAACCGATGTTTATATTTTGTATTTCAAACCTGAAAATAAATATCAATTTATTTAAAGGATATGCATTTGTAATAGAAATATTATAGGCCTATCAACTGAGTTTCAATGATGTGTCTATGTTTTCTTGTTTTTAGTTTCTACTATAGGTTTTGACTTTGGTTTGATCTCCTTGGGCTATAGTTGGTTGTGGATTAAAGACAGACCATTAGGTTCATATGGAGATGTTGGGTTATCAATTTTAGTTTGAGTTTTCTTATGTAGTTTTTGTTCAATTTTTTTTTTGTTTTAATTTGTAATTTAAATGATTTAAATTATTTTAAATTCATAATGGGTTTGGTTTTTTACTTTATGTGTTCCACTGATTTTGTTTAAACATATTTATATTAAAAAAAATCGTTCCCTTTTTTTTTCTTATGATGGCCTTCAAATTTGTTTCCATCCCAGGAGGATTGGGAATGACTCTCGGTCCTTGTAAAAGATCAGATCAGGTGACTATTTCAGGGTTGACCTGGGTTGGTTTGTGACAAAATGCTATCAGTGGAGAGGTTGGCTCTTTTTTGTGGACCTTTCTTTTAGAGGTACCATTGTTACATGGGGATATCAAGATAAAAAGAGTCGTATTGTGGGGCTCGAGGTATAGGTGCAAGAAAAGCATCATGAACTCTTGCTTATTCTAAACCTCGGGTTACCATGGGATGTACAGTTTATTTGGTATCTTTGGTTCTTGTGGATTGTTTGGTATTGGAAAATGAAAAGGAAGTTGGATAGTGGCCTCCGTGAGCTCGTAGGGCCTGTAAATCCATGTAGAGCTGAGGACATTATCCTGGAATACTCTATCTGATAGAGGTGTAACTGGTATATTTCTTCCAACCATATGGCTGAGTCACCCATCGATTCTAGTTTCCCCCTTGTGAATTATTTGGGCCTTCATTAATTCTAAAAAAATTGAAAAGTCTTGTTCTAGAATTGTGAAAAATTGAATTTAAAATGGAAATTACCTTGTTTTTGTAAGTGGAAAATTTGGTATTTGTGAAATGAATGTTTGAGGTAAAATTAAAATGGTTTTGATTGGGTTGTTTGTAAATTCTTGCGAAGTTTTCTAAAAAAATTTAAATAAATGAAATGATTTGGATTTGGTGTGAAAATCTGGAAAATGAGTTTTTACTGAATGGTTGGAGTTTCTTTGAAATGGATTTTTTGATATTTGGGATGAAATTTCAAATTTTTGTGGGTATAAGTTTTTTGAAAAGATCATTGTAGCATTTTAAAAGGAAGGGTGAGTTAAATGTTTTACCATTGGTGTTTCCATGAGATATCACATGCATATATATTTATGAGAAAATGATCAGGTGCTTGGTATGGAATGAGAATGTTCATGGGTGAGGATCATGGGACATTATTAGTGGGTATAGAATTCAATCAAGATTGTTTTCCTTTCGAAATATTTTTAAAGAAAATTTTGATGTTTTGATAGCTTTTGGTGGTGTGGTGTGTCCCAAGACACTTCGGTGGTGGTGTGGTGGTGAAGGTGAGTGGCACATCCACGCTGTTCTTTGCGAGGTTCAGGGTTCAAATCCTGGGAGTCTGCTTTCGGGGCGAAACTCTCCCCCGGGATCCACCCACCTTGTCAGGTCACCCTGTCTCATCTAGGCAGGCAAAATGAGGTGTGGCCCAATCGCTGATGGATCGCTTGATGGACCATCGTTGTCGGGTCATCACCCTCCGGGACGCTCTTCCATCTCGGCTGCCAACGACTCCTTCCCAGTTGGGGCTCTCTCCAGAGTGACCCCTTCATGGGGAGGGGGGTTCCCTTATGTGGAGGGTTCTAAAAGGCCACACAGGGGAATTCCCTTTTCAAAAAAATAGTGGTGTGGTGTGTCCCTTTTATTTTGGAAGTTGATGTTTCTCTTGTGAAGTTTGATGTGAAGTATATGTGTTGTTGGATTGGTTTAAATAGATTACCTTGTTTCCCTTGTCTCTTATTGTCTTCCCCTACAAAGTTTTGATAAATACCCAAGATGAATCTTTGGGTGGTACATATATAGTGAGCACTCTAGTTAATCAACCCACAAACTATGTTCCTGAGTTACAGAAGTTAAATCCTCCTCTTTTATATGGTCAATAGGATCCTCTTGAGGAAGATGAGTGGTTGTGGAGGATTGAGAGGGACTTCAGTTTTATCGAGTTACCTCAGACATTGAGGGTAATGTTTTATAACTTTATACTCAAAGGAATATCCTTGAAATGGTGGAAGTATTTGCCTTATAGAAAGTCTTAGAAAGATCTTACCAGGGATTTCTTCATGTCTATTTTCATCCAACTATAATTTTATGAGATGATGAAGGTGGGGAAGAGGATGGATTGGTACAATATTTAGCACGGTGTTGGATTTGTGTTGGAATTATTTCTTCACTTCTTATACTTATCTCTGTTTGAACTAGGATATATTGAAAGTGATCCCCTGAAAGCTCAAAAATTCGATCTCATGCTTCATCCTGGGTAGCAGTCGAAGGTGGAAGAGCTCAACCTAAAAACATTCCCCAATGTCATGAGACAATACTGTCATTCTGAAGTTGGGATAACAGGAGGGCTTGAGATGGATAGTCTTACTCTAGTCTCTAGAAATAGAAAATAGGATTAGAGTTAAATGAATGGGAAGTATCTAGAAGCTGGTGGTGCTGGTAGGGGAATTAAGAGGCCTTTGGAGCTATCATCAACCTCATCAAGGTGTAATGTTTTGACCTATCACCGATGTGGAAATATCAGTCATAACATAGTATCATGCTCAAGTACTCCAAGAACATGCCACACCTGTGGATGTTTGGGTCACTTGAAGCAGTTCTGATGGGGTGTTTATAAGAAGCATCGTGAAGTGAGACCCAATTCATCGAAGGACACCCTAGGCCATTTCTAGAAGTAGGGCACTGGTTGGGGTTAGTTTTTCAACTCTTTCTATGTAATGTTATTTGAATATAATATTCAAGTATAGTGGAGTTTTTTTGTGTTTCTTTCTCTTTCAGTGGTAAGAGTGGTTTTTCCAAACCCTTGTGAACTCATGTTTCAATGGAAGTGTTTTTATCAAAGTTTTAATCTATTTGTTCTGTTCAGGGGTTCCTGAAGTTTGACAGTGAGGTAGGAGATGCTTGAATCATCATAGCTCCGGACATAGGTCTCAAGGTAAAGCTAGAACATAGTTAAGAGAACCCTAGAGGTATAGAAAGGCTTAGTTTTAAGTTGTGTTCTCAGTGTGGGAAGTGGAGGTAGTTTAATTCTCCCTAGTATTTGTCTTGTTTTCAGTTGTCCTGTTTGGTGAAAGGTGGCATGGGAACCTTAATTCCACATTGTGACCCATGTGGGTGTGATATTTTTCTTCTTCATTATAAGGATTTATAGTCAACTCATTTTATTAAGATCTCAATGTATGTGTTCCATTGAATGTGGGTCTCCCTTTGATGGCCCATACATCCTTCTTGTGCTAGTTAAGTTTGGTTTGTTAGTGGTTATCTAGTGAACATTGAGATGTTGGTGTATGTCTTTAGTGGTTTTTATGGTCCATTAAATGGGCCCTCCATCCCCTCCCCTTGTGGTGGGATTCTTTGGTTCATGTGGTAAAATTATCTAGTTCATTTTATCTCGTTAGTTCTTATGGTGGGGAGACCCACTGTGGGTCTCATTGAAATCTGCCCATGAATTGAAGTAGTGGCAGTGGGTGGTCTTCTACGGGACTACCTAATTATATGTTCTCCTTTTGAGTAAAGAGTTGGGATGGGAATAATACAGTTCTTGGTTGGAGTAAGGTTTTAAAATTTACTTATTATTGTGGTTTAATTTATTTTGTTGGTATTGGGAGTATGGTTTTGTTCCTCTTAATTTCTTTTAGGATGTTGTGTTTTAAGGTTGAATTAGGGGAGGTCAAAAATTTTATATCCATGGACTGATCAACTAGAGGTGTTTAAATTCTTGGGGTTGGTGGTACTTAGTGGGGATTCCAATTTGGTCTCTCAAGTTCTTCTTGTTAGATTTTATTCTTATTTGGGATCTTTTGATAGCCTCTTCATTTTTCATTCTTTAGAAATATACTCAGGTTTTAAAGGAGTAGTGGTTCTGCTTTCGTTTTATTCCTTGAGTCAGCTTTCCAGGGGCAGAAAGCATTATGGTGGGGATAATTTTCACACCTGGGTTTTGAAATTCATCTCGGGTCCTGGTACGGTTTGGTTTTCAGTTCTTTTCCCAGGAATCAGGTGTAATGGGTTTGAGTTTTTAGGCGTTTATTCCCTTTTATCCTTGTCCTAGCTCTCCTCCTTGGGGTTCTTCCTTGAGTTTTGGGTGAATTGGAGGTTTTCGGGGTGGATATTATCATGAGCATGATCACTGCACGGTCTATCAAACTGTGCGGCACGACCCAAGTAACCATGTGGTAGGTTCCAAGTAATCGTGAGGTACCTTGATTCATCGGCAGTAGTGTCACATGGCTACTGCACTGTCTAACCGACCATACAGACTAACCATGCGACCTACATAAATTTAAATAAAATGTGATTTTTCAATTTTTCCCTCCTTGATTTTTAACCCAAAATCTCCCCTTTAATTTCTATTTGGGTTCATTCGTCTTTGGTGTCCACTCCCCCTTCTCTTGGATCCTCAGAACTCTACTCCTTGGGTGTTTTTGGCTCGATTTATTCAAGGGATATCCATGTAGGTACCCCCTCCTTTGATTTCACTCTTTTCTCTAGGGTTTTTATTCTCCTTTCTTGGGTTTCCTTTTCTCTAGTGGTAGGAATAAGATTTTTAGGGTTATATCCTTAAATTTTGGTTTCGATCTTGTGTTTTTAGGTTGGTTTGAGTCTCCCTTGGGTGCGGTGGTGGTGCGGTTGAATTTTCTCACTAGATTCCGAAATTTTCTTCATTCTTGAGGTAGGACCCCATTTCATATTTCTTTTAAATCTAGGATTACATTGATTTTTGGATTTTTTTTCACCTTCTTTAATTACTAATTAGGCATCTATTTTTTATAATAATTATATCATGCAAAATTAGTTGGTTTCTCCTTGTTTTATAATTGTTTGGAATGGTTGGAAAGGATTTAGTACCCCAAGTTGTTGTTAAATGGACCGGTTTTCACTTTTAAGTAATTAATGGTTTTTAAAGGAATGGTTTGGTTTTTATAAATGTATTAGTGATGTTCAAATGGTGATTATAGTTTTTAATTGTGTTTTTACACATTAAGGGCTTGTTGATATTTCCTTTTCGCCATTATAAATGTGTTTTGGTTTTGATGGGTGGTTGGGATTATAAAATTGGGGTTTTGTATGGATATTTATGAAATGAATTGTTTTTATAAAAAAAGTTATAAGTCCTATTTCTCATATTTGATTAGTTCTTTAGAAAACCCCACTAGAAGGGATCTATTTTCCAGTTGATTGATAAACAGTTGATAATGTCCTTGGCTTGGGTCTCCACCCATGTAATTCTTTTTTAATCCATGGGATTATCTTTTAGGAGGATGGGGTGGTGCTGGTTTCGGTGTTGTATGATACTATATATGTGTGAATTGTTCCATGAATTGTTTGGAACACCCCATTACGAAAATAGTATGGGAACCTATCATAGCAAAGAGGATTTCTGAGAATTTTTGATGCACTAGTATAGGTTATTGTACTATCTAGTGGCCCATATCAACTGGATAATTGGGTTTATTGATATGGGATTGGGCCCACTGACTAATCTAGGTGGGGATATAGTCGGTGATAGGGTGTTATCATGTCATCGAGTAGGGTATGCCTTCAGGATGAGTCACATGTATAGTATGTTCTAGTTGCCCTCTGAGTTCCTAGGTGTTCCCAAGTTGCTCTGACACTAGTATCATTATCTCTTTACCTCATTATATGATTTTATTCCCTTTTACTTGGGTTTGGGGTGTTCTTTTGGGAAATTTTGAGAGTGTGGTTGTGATAAAAAAATTAATAAAAACATTGTGAATGAAAATGGGTTTTATATGTTTCTATTTTTTAATAAATAATGACAGTTTTCTTATTTGATTTCCTTTATCCTTCTCCCCTATGAACTTAACTAATCTCCCTGAATCATCCTTGTATTTAAATGTGAGGTCAACGGGTCGTGTTTTGTTTATTGTGAAATGAAAATTATGGAATACCTATTTTTATAGTTTTTATTTCAAACCTGAAAACAATATTGATTTATTTCAAGGATGTGAATTAGAAATATAACTATTTTAGGCCCACCTATTGAGTTTTAATACTCATGCCTATAGTGTTTTCTTGTTTTTAGTTTCTATTGTAGGTTATGGATTTGCTTAGATCACCTAGGGAGATAGTTGGTTGTGTCTTTGAGAGTGACCTATGGGGTGACATAGAGATGATGGGTTGTCAGGTTTCATTTGAGTTTTCTTTTTTATTTGTTTTTAATTTTTTTTGTTTTAATTTTTAATGTAAATGATGTAAAGTATTTGAAATTCATATTGGATTTGTTTTTCTCCTTTATGTGTTCCACTTATTTTCTTTACTCATATTTTTATTGGTAGAAACTGTTCCCATTGTTATTTCTTATGATACCCTTGGATATTTTTGCCAACTCGAGAGGATTGGGAATTCCTCTCGGGCCTTGCCATGGATTGGCTCGGATGACCAGTTCAGGGTTGACTCAGGTTGGTTCATGAAAGGTCTTATTTCACTATTTTCTTCCATAAATAGTGGTTTCAAAGAAAGAGAAGGATGTTTTCATATGGTTAGATTAATTAAAATATGTGTATGGACCTGAATGGATAAAAAAAGAGTGTTTTCCCCACATGCTATTGAAAAGGTAATGCTGGATTTATAGCATGATCAAATTGAGTCTAGTTAAACATTGAATAGGTTAACCCATTTCTCAAACATGTTATTTATATCCCTTAGTAGTGATACAAGACTTTAGTAATTGGTAAGTATGCCTGAGGTGATGTGTTGAACTTAATTAGGAACTATTTGGTTATATTAGTTCGATAATATTACAAAATGGAGTCAGATTGAAACTAAGGATATTGGTATTTATTATATCCAAAAAAGAAAAAACTTTCCAAACATAAGAATTCAACCATAAATATGTATGGATAGCATAATTATGTGGGATAATTTAGTTACCATAAGAATTCTAGGCCGTTTTTTGTTTATTTTTTCCTTGAACTATCTTCTTGAGTATCATGCCTCTTATTTAGAAGTTTACATGTAGGAATCGGCAAGAATATATGAAGTGTCATGTTCTTATGTGTGTTTGATTATTATTTTTCTAGAATCAATTGTAAGTTTATATTATAGAATCATAAAAAATAAATAAATATTGTATTCTTAATTACTTATTAGTAATGATTAGGTTTATATAACTTCTTAATTGATTGAGTTTATTTTGTAACCCCCTTTATCGATAGTATTAGTTAGTTGTTTCATAATTATATTTAAAACAATTCTTTTAACATAATTTCAAATTATATATAATGTATGAAAAGACTTAGTAAAAATGAAATGAATGAGAGAGAGGGGCATGAAGTTCACATTTAATATAAATTATTTTGTACCTATTTAGGAAAGATTATTGCTTTGTTGGGAGGAAATTATTTTAATCTCTATATTAATATAGAATATGTCACCACTATATCCCCTATATCTCCATATTAAGGATCCCATAAACATACTATGTATGATAGAACTTATATTAATCATCATTTCATAGAGCTAATTGTAGATGTACTTCAAGATACATGGTATAATTTTCAATGATGGGAAGTATCTATGGTTCCACTAATATTTTATGGTAACATATCATAATAATAAAATTTGGATTACATATAATATATTAATTTAATTTATAAGAATAAAAAAATTATAGATTAATATTGGGAATAAGATGAAAAAATTACCCTTTATAGGGATGTATGTTAATGGACGGATCTTATGGTGGATTAAAAAAATAAAAAAAATTAGAAGGTGAGGAGTCCTTGAGTAGACAGAAGTTATGTTGAATGCAGGTGGGTTGAGATTCATTTATTCAAGACCACTATAGTGGAGGTATTGTTTTTTTAAAGGTTTGGGTCGAAGCCTCAATTTATTATTTAAATCAAAGACCTCTTTAGTGTGGGTAGAGGGAGACCCATTACATAGCCCTAAGGCCCAAGGCCAAGTGGCCTGAATACAAGGCTTGAAAGCCCTTTTTTCCCAAAGGACCCCTCAGTGAACAGTACTGCTATAGTAACCGCACTGCTACAGTACTTGTCGCCGCTACAGTACCGATGCCGCTACAGTACCCTGCAATAGTTCCTCCTCCACTACAGTGTCGCTACTGATGCAGTTCTACCACTGCTACAGTACCCCAGAAATTCATCCTTACCCGTATTTGATCCCGAGTCTTTTGGATGCCAAGTAAGAGCTTGTACCACTTGGGTACAATCTCGTTGGCTTATAGTGGAGGTATTTTAATTTCTCTTCAATTAAGGATACTTTTTGAGTAATTCCATCAGTGTAGGTTCCTAAGACACTTTAATCCTTATTTCCTCTTTTATGTGAAACATTTATATCGACATGGTAAATTGGGGAACCTCTAGTAGTCCTTTTGATCTATTACTTCTAGTCAGGGTCATTAGATAATACTTGTATATTATTTATTGTTGATTAGTCTATAGATGATGTTATATAGGGTTATTCTATAGTGATAGGTAAAATATTAGTATATCATACTCTTTTTTATGGTCTTAGGACACAGAATCTTCCTATTATTTATTTATGAGTATCTAATATTTCATCTCGGATTGGGAATATAACTTATTCATAATGTTATTAACATCAATATAATCTATAAGTAAACATATGGAAAAAGAGTAATTAGTGTGAACTTTATACAATAGTGGTGGGCACAAGTGGTTATATCTTCCTAAATTGAAAGTGAACATTTCCTCAAAATTGATGAGTATTGATATACCTAGATAAGATGGATGTAATATGTGGAATATTTCTAAATTGAGATATTATAAATAAGGATTTATTTTGGTAATATTGATATACAATAAAATACCCTACATTAATAAAATTACACAATTTCATGGATCTTTCATGAAAATTACCACTGCCTTAAACATAGATACAATTATTCAGTACTATAGTACAACTAACCTTCACTACCGTTATTTAATCCATCCTCATATGCATGATTTCTTTCCATATCTTGATGATAGATTGGATTCCCTCTTCCAAACTAGACTTCCTTGTGTCATTGTAGTTCCAAAGTTCCTTGATGACTACCACCCGCTCATATTTTATTCATTAATTTCCACCAAAATCATTACCATGGATTTGAATACTGCATCAAAAAACTCATTCTTCAACGCTTTCAACATTTCATCCTCCACATTTTATACTTCTTAAGAACAAAAAAATGACACTAAAAATTTAATAAAAATATAATGAATGAATTTGTTCAGTTTCTTGATAATCATTTTCTAATATGACTCACTCAGTTACTTTTGACAACACTTCATCCTCTTCATTTTCTTAATATGTTAGAAAAAAATTAAAATTTTATTTAAGTTATATTTGAACCTCAGGGGTAACTCTACTATCAGCTCCTAAACAATTATTATTTCATTTTGTTTCTTGAGACTCATCCCTCGTCTCTTCTATATTATTTGAACTACTCTGAGTTGTAGTCATCCAAAATGATCAACAGTACATTGTATGGGATGACTTTTGGTTAGATTAGTCCAAGATATTTTGGTGGATGTCCAAAAAATATGGGAGATAAATATCAAACATTAAAATGAAATAATAACTATTTTGTAGGTCTTTCATCAATGAACTTTAGAACCACAATAATGGGAAGAAGGTTAGTTTGAAATAGGGAGTCAAATACATCATTAAGAGATAGAAGAAAATCAAGTGTTTGAGGAAGGATTAAATAGGGGTAGTAAAGGATAGTTGTGTTGTAGTATTGAAGTATTATATCTCTCTTTAAGACAATAAAATATTTCATGCAAGATGCATGCAATTGTGGACTTATGCATGGAGTGTTATGTATTGTTGTTATTTAAGACAAATTAAATTTTTGAATACTCTTGTAGAAAATGTATTTTGAGCATGATAATGTTACCAATCTTGTGTAAGAACATACTTTTGATGATGAAACTATAGAATTATTAGCGGATCAACAATATGTTGATGAAAAACAATAACGACATAGAATCATAGTTTTGAATAAAATTATCAAGGAAATAAGTCAGGGAATAAAATTTGAGGTTGGTTGGAATCAATGAGGCCAACCTATTGACCCTATAAAGTCAACGTTACTTAGTTATATTGGGGTCATAATAAGGATGAATGTTAACATTGATATTAACTAATGGAGTTTCACCCAACCTATAAAGAAGAAAATCCTTTGGAAAAATATAATGGTAATGTTACAATATACTTTCTCTATTTTACAGAAAAATTATATAATGAAACATTGATTTAATTTTCATTATTACATGAAAAAATCGTTTATTTTAGAATATTTACAAAATAAATTTGTCTTAATGACCATTGGAAAATCACATGGAGGCTTCTATATTCTTTTAACAAAGTTACATCTTTGGGATGTCGATGGAAAAATAAAGACCCACCCACCACATAGTTTTGCACACATTATAAAGTATGAAACATGGAATACTTTTATAAATCGTTGTAATGAGAAATCAATTCAGGTTCATTGAATTCAATAATATATTATTTGAAATTATTTATTTTATGCAACTTGACTCAAAATTGTTAATTTATGAAATAGAAAAAGAATGTTGAAAATAAACAATGTGCATAAAAACCAATTTAACCCTACTAAAAAGGAAGGATGGGGTATGCACCATTAAAGGAGAAATTGGTATATATTTTAAATCAAAAACAATAGTTTAATTATTTTATATGATACAAAATATATTCTTTTATTTATATACAGATTGGTGAATCAAAATCTGAATCCACTTCTATCCCACGTCATGTGCTATAGAAGGAGGCTCATGTAAATAAGGAGGATGAATAAGTTTATGAAAACACCAAAGTAGTATGGGAAGAAAGTGCAAGTATGACATAATTATAATTAGTTATACTTTATAACAATATTAAATAAAAATATCTATTTATGTTTATATTTTTTCCTATGGTTTAGACACAACAATCAAAAATGGTAGTGCCAGAAGAAAAGATACTTTGATTATCTTTTAAGTGGCCTGAATAATATGGTTTCATTAGAGGATTAGGTTTTTTTAGTCTCTCATAGAACATATTTTAATAAGATAAAACCACACAAAGATATATATAATATGATGAGATGATTTCACACACAAACAGACTCACTGTAAGATATTATTTTGCAGTCTAGTTTGACAGACCAATGTATAGGAAAGGATATAAGCAAACCAGTGGTGAAGTAAATATCCAAACATGAACCAAATTATCCCACTAGATTTAAGGCTAATAGTTCCCCCAATCACATACCTTACCTGGGGTAATAAATTTTTTCATTACCCTTTATCCTAAATGTGAATCAAACAACATTTGATAATTCTATATTAGTAAAATTTTGTAGGTTACTGTTGTTTGTGATTTGTATTTGTAAACACCCACATACTATCATGTTGCAATGGGTAAATTTTATAATATCTCAAGAGACCAGCTAAAAAATAAACCCTTCCAAAAAGTTCACAAGATAATGGGGATTGAAGTAGATTATGAGCTAAATGCTAAGTTTCCTATTCCAATTGATGGTCCAAATATTACAAAAGTCAAAGATTCTATATTAGATTTAAGAGCATGGTCGTATAATATTATAAAAATATATGAGGTATGTATTTAACAAATTTTTTCATATGAAAAACATATAATAGTTGATGATAAAAGGTTTTAAGTGAGGTATGATACCACAAATTAATAAAGAGGAAAAGAAAAGGAAGGTCAAATCAAGAAAATCTACTAAATCGATCAAGAAAAAAAATGACCTTCCAAGAGTACCTTCTCCCCGCTAGTTCCAAACCAACATTTACTATCATTTAAAATTCATGTAGATACCACATTTAAAGAAAAACATATGACTTAAATTGAATATTAATATTAAATATATTGAGTTTCCATGATATAAATAATTGGTCTTGAGTGTCTAAATGATATTCTCAAGCATGAATGGTTGGGAATCTCAATTTTGAATACATAAATAAGGTACATTTTCATAATACGGTTGTCCAAATATTGAGATAATTTGTTTATTAAAGTTAATAAATATTCAAATTTTGTACAAGAATTTTTATCACAACTATATAAAGGAAAGATCATGAAAATAATGATTTGGATTCATTAATATCTGTATCATTTCTACCCCAGAACTTACTTTGGAAAACAATGAAATTGAGAAGAAAAAAAATCAGCTACTCAAAATATTTAATAAAAAAGAATCAGATTACAGACACTTTTTTTCTTACAATGAAAAGGTAAAACTCTACAATATAATCATATAAAATATATTTTTAATTTTTACATTACATAATTTTTTTGTTTTATTAGGGAGAACTAGATACTGATAGTAGTCAATCTGGACACCCTAAATATTTTTTGTAGATCCAATGCTTGGACTTGCTACCATCTAACCACACATTATGTGTATTGTGAATATGTAATACACTATAATCAAAATTTTATAGATAAACTTTAAATTATATGTTTAGTCTGTGTTTTAAAAAGAATTTTGTTATGAAAGGGGGGTTGCTCAATAAAGGCTAGATCATGGAATGAAGTCGGTGTTTAAAGGGATAAAGGCTCTGAATTACTAAAAATAGAAACAAATTAGGGTATATATATAACTATTTAACTATCCAAACATTTCAAAATGATTTACTTATTTTTATTGGTGTTTCTGTAGTGTATGAAACAAGATAATGACATTGATTGGGGATATTATGTTTGCAAATTTATGAGAAAAATCATAAATCATGAAAATAACAACATCCCACGATATTTAATTTCTGAAGGTAATTAAATTTCATCAAATATATTTCATAATCATTTCTTTTTTTAAGTTTTCTCAGTACTATCAATATTTTCAACAACCTAGTTACTTAAAAGAATAACTCAACTCATTTAGATATTAGTGGGCAGCGTACTTTTTTTCAGAATGTATGATTATAACAAATTTAGGTGATTACTAGTTATGTTGGTGATCTAGTATGAGTTATAACCTTTAAAATATTTTTGGGTTGTGAACAATTAGTGTCAGAATGGTTATATATTATTTTTAATCTCTTTATCAAGGAAAAGAATAATGGAGGAAATCAATTTGTTTAGAAGCGCTGACCTACAAAATAATAAAAATGTTGGGAAATAACATAGGCATAGGTGGAGGAGGAGGTGGAGGTGATTTAATTGTTATAGGTGAAGGTGGAGGTAGAGTCTGAGGCAGAGTCTGAGTTAGAGACCAATGTGGAGGAGGAGGTAGAGTCAAATACTGAGGTTGAGACCAAGGTGGCGGAGGATAAGAAGTGTTGTCTTGAAAAAAATAAAATTGTTTGGAAATTAAGTATAATTAGGATCATACCATGACTATGATTGATAAAAAAATTAAAATTGCACCCAACACTTGAAACTTAAGATAATATCCATTGTGCAAGTTTTTCAGGTGACTTATTGAAATAATGTTTTTCACTACTTGTTTAAGTGACTTCATAGAGGGTAGTAATCCACATTTAATATAATTCTGTATTAGTATTTATATTCATAATTCATTTATGACACATACAATTCAGTCTTATGTAAACCCCACAACGATTCGTGAGTCATTTGGGATGTGTAGGAATCATCTGCACCTCAATCCCACGCATGATATGATTGTTATGACTCCAAGTATTTATTTTTATTAAAACTAAGAAAATTAATTCATATTTTTTTAGTACATTAGGAAAATTATCCATGTGTAATTTGGTACATGTAACAATATTCACACCTCAATCAGACGCATTGTGTGACTGGTATGACTCCAAGTGCGTCTTTTTATTCAAAATTGACATTAATTTTAATAATAAAAAAACAAATGACATACTCAAAAATAATAAATTGAATTTGTATTATGATTTTTCTATAATAAAATTATCCATGAGTCATTTGGGACATGTATCAATCAACCACACCTCAATCTGATGCATGGTGTGACCGGTTTCACATTGAAGTGTTCGTTATCATTTTAAAATTGACATTTTAAAACAAAAAAGTATCACTAACTCTAAAGTGAGAAAAGGCACTCGAATTATCTTTATAATTTGTATAAAATATTCATAATTCATTTTTAATTTGTTTTAATTAGACTCATGTCAAAGCCACACATGATTCCACCTGTATGATACAAAGTTTGTGTTTTTAGTTTAAAATGACATTTTAGTAAAAAACACATGTGGCATACCCAAAACTAAGTAAATGAATTATGATTGACTTGATAATTTATGAAAAATATCCATGAGTCATTTGGGATCTATATATATTAGTCTAAACTCAATCCAACACATTGTGTGACTGGTAAGACTCCAAGTATATCTTTTTATTAAAATTTGACATTAATTTTACTAAAAAAAACAATTGACATACTCAAAATAAAGAAAATGAATTCTTATTATTTTTGTACTTCATTAAAATTATCCATGTTTCATTTGGAACATTTAATAATCAGTCACACCTCAATATGATGCATGGTGTGGCCGGTATGACTCCAAGTGCTGCTTTTTATTCAAAACTGACATTAGTTTTAAACAAAAAAAACAACTAACATACTCAAGACTCATCAAAAGCACTAAAATTGTTTTAGTACATTAATAAAATGATCCATGGGTCATTTTTGATGTTTTTTTATTATCCTCACCTCAATATGATGCATGTTTTCATCAGTATGGTATCAAAGTGGCTATTATCAGTTTAAAATTGACATTTTAATACAAAAAAGTGTCACTTACTAAAAACCAGAAAAACGCGCTCATATATTCTTGATAATTTGGGATAGAGATTCATAAATAATTTTTAATGTGTATAAATCAGTCTCATATCAAACCCACACATTATTCCACTTTTATGGTTCAATGTGCATGTTTCCAGTTTAAAATGACATTTAAGTAAAAAACACAAGTGGAATAATAAAAACTAAGGAAATGAATTTTGAATGTTTTTATACTTTAGTAAAATTATCTATGAGTCATTTTGGATATGTATAAATTAGTCTCACCTCAATATGACACACGGTGTGACCGATATGACTCCAGGTGCTTTATTTTATTCAAAACTAACATTAATTTTAGTGAAAAAAACATTTGACATACTCAACACTGGGAAAATGCATTTGGAATGTTTTTCTACTTTAGTATAACAATCCATATGACATTCTGGATATTTAATAATTAGCCTCACCTGAATTTGATGCATGGTGTGACCAGTTTGAATCCAAGTGCATCTTTTTATTCAAAACTGACATTAATTTAAATCAGAAAAACAATTCACATACTCAAAACTGAGAAAACACATTTTTATTCCTTTGATAATTTAATAAAATGATCCATGAGTCATTTGGGATGTATAAAAATAATCTGTACCTCAATCCAATGCATGGTGTGACCGATATGGTGTCAAAGTGTCTGTTATTAATTTAAAATTTCTATTTTTATACAAAAAGCGTCACTCACTGAAAAATCGAGCAAACATGCTCAGATTTTCTTGATAATTTGGGATAGTGATTCATAATTAATTTTTGATGTTTATGAATTATTCTAATGTCAACACCACATAGTATGTCACCTTAATGGCTCAAAGTGCGTGTTTCAAGTTTAAAATGACATTTTAGTAAAAAACACAAGTGGCCTACTCAAAACCAAGGAAACGCATTATGATTATTTTGATACTTTAGGAAAATTATCCATGAGTCATTTGGTATGTGTAGAAATTAGAATTACCTCTATTCAACATAGGTTGTGACCAATATGACTCCAAGTGCATCTTTTTATTCAAAACTCACATTAATTTTAGTGAAAAAACAACTAACATACTCAAAACTAAGAAAATGAATTAAGATTGTTTTGGTACATTATGAAAATGATAAATATGTTATTTGGGATGTGTATAAATAAGGTTTGCATCAATACAATTCATGGTGTGACTGATATGACTCTATGTGTGTCATTTTATTCAAAACTAACATTAGTTTTAATCAACAAAACAACTGACAAACTCAAAACCAAGAAAATGCATTCAGATTGTTTTGGTACTTCAGGAAAATGATCCATGAGTCATTTGAGATAGGTATCAATAAGACAAACCACAATTCGAAAAATAGTGTGACAACTATAACTCCAAATGCTCCTTTTTATTTAATATTTACATTAATTATTGTAAAAAACAACTCACATACTCGATGATAGTGTTTTATTTTACTTGTATTTGTGTTAGAAATATTATTTAATTTAAATTCAGTATTTGTATCTTAATTTGGAAAAAAAATCACTGGTGATATAGTGTGTTGTTATAGAACACTTCACTTGTTTTTGGTAATGCAGTGTGCTGCTGCTTCACACTGCAGTTTTCAACATTATCCACGCTACTAAATGCACTGATAAAGATCGCCTTTATTAGCACTACTAAATGCACTAATAAACAAAGCCTTTATCATCACTTCTAAATGTGATGATAAATATAGCCTTTATCATCACTAAAAAATGCAATAATAAATATATCCTTTATCATTTCTTTTAAAAGTGTTGATAAAGTGGATCTTTATAAGAGCTTGTAAAATTTTTGATAAATCCTGCTTTTATCAGTGCTTTTTCAAGCACTGATAAATGTTTATTTATCAGAACTTTTATTTTTATTGAAAAATATATCTTTTATCAGTTCTTTTCCAATGCTAATAAAATCCTTGTCCTTTTAACTATGTTAAGGTATTCATTTCTATTCTAGTACTAATAAAGGTCGATTCTAGTGTTGTTAAAGGATTGTTTTGTAGTAGTGATTTTATTTCCTTCTCAAACAAATCAAATATACTTATTAAATTCTTATACAATAACCAATTTATCCTTAATATACTGATATTTTATTATTCTAAGGGTTAGACCTATACTTACACACACTTTCATCTAATGGGAAATGAACTTATCGTTTGTGCGTACAGCGGACTACAACCTCATGAAATAGAGATTATTCATTCTTCCTTTACCACCACTCGTGGTGATAATTATGATGGAAATACTTTTTTATATAATATTTATGATATTTATGATGTCTTTATTCATATTTAATTTTTATATAACACATACCTTTATTAACTCCATTTGGGGGAATACAACAACAACGTTTGTGGACATATGGACTACCTTCTCTTCAAAGCGATTTGATTTGTTCATGTTATACATGGAATGAATTAAGGGTTATGATAATAAATAAATGTGACATATATGACATAAATATGATACCATAATTATAATATACAAATATATATCATTTATGTTATATTATTTTAAATATGAAATAGAAATGGATATTGTGTTCATGCGTACGTACGGCCTACCATCTCCATAAATGGTGCATTTCATTTATTATCTCCAAATATTATTGATTACTCTAAATAAATGTATATGGAATTTATATTATAATTAAATCATGTTTTAAATCCTGTTGATGATGAAATCGTGATCGGTATAATAAGAACAAAAATAACAAGTCAAAATATACTCGAAAAACTAGGCTATTAATGCATGAAATAGTGAAAATAATCAAGGATTGTTAACAAAAATGTAATAAGATATTATAATAATATAATATATGAAAATATAAATATTATTATGGTTCTTTTATAAGTTATTAATATTTCAAAAACCATTATACAAGAAGTTAAATGATGTTCTCTCAAAATGAAATGTAGGGAAAGGTATTTTCATCTCATTTTCTACATATGTAAGATAAATGTCATATTCACCACCTAATTATTTTGTGTTATGTATCTACTTCCCATTTTCATATTTTATATCATGAATTATTTTATCTTCATGTATTTTTTAGCCTCAATTTTAATTATTTTTATAAGGGGGTTTTAATTAAAAGTTATCAAGTGGTAAATAATTTCATTACCTGATTCCTTTTCATTAGGTTGTATTACTTACCCATTATTATTAATATTATATTATTATGAGATTAATTAATTTTTACAATGTATTTTTATATTTCCAAATTTTTTAATTGGATTTACATTTTTCACACATAATCTATTCATTGATTGATTCTCATATAAACATTATGTTCTTTTCAAGGGTTTACTTCACAATCTCATTTTTTCGAGATTATTTACAGTTGAATTTCCATTATAGTAAATTATTGGATAATTTATTAAAAAAATACTTTAATTAAATTCCACTCTATTTAATTATGAAATTTCTAAATTAATAGTACCATTTTTTCCCTCTTTGGAACTCAAAATGTTTTAGAAATTGTTTTTAAGAAAACCCGACTTCATTTCTCTCATTAGTCGGAGAACTTGTTTTCTTATAAAACCCCTTTTTTATAAAATGGTCTTCAAAAAATCAACTTTAAAAATTATTTAATAAATAAATTATTACCCTTTTTTTATTTTACAGATGTTTTCATAGGAATCTTTTTTCCTCTTTCTGAAAAATGTGTTTTTCTATCCTTTTACCATACAAAATAAGAGTTCTTTTTACCTTGTAATAAATGTATGGATTTTCCCACCATAATTTATTCAAAGCTTCCATTTTACATTTAAAAGACTAATTTTCAAAGAAAATGTTTCGAAAATTGATTTTCAAGGAAAATAATTTTCAAAAAAAATCAAAACAAAAAGGATATTTTCCTCAAGAATGTTTCAAAAAGATATTTTTATAATATTTCCATTCATAAATGACAAAACGCTTTATTTTTAATCCACTTGGGATGTTTTTTATTAATACCCTCCTTATTCTTCCTATGTATTGTTTTTTATTTATTTTTCCAAGTTTAGTATTAACAATTTATAGTCCCCTTGAAATATTTAATTCCCTATAATACTTGAATTTCTACCAATTATACATATCATTTATCATGGATATGTTCATAGCATAAACCATATACAATTTTTACATATATTATTTACTTTTAAAGTTATTTTATTTGCTGGATATATACTGATATATTGGTATCCTTTACTCAATATAGATATTTGAAAAGAAACATTGTTTTTTATTTAAATCGGTCATTCCATATCTAAAGAATGCTTTAGACATGAAATACATGGGTTGGGAACCATTTAAAGTAATACCCTCAATGCATTGGTAGTCTCATGAGATTTAATGATTTGGATAAAACACCTAAGATTTTGTTTTTAAATATAATAGATGGTTTTCTACCCATAGATTTAAATTGTCTTGTGAAAGTATTTGATAGTAGTATTCAAAATCGTCTTGTGAAAAGTCTTAATGGTAAAGGTATCATGTGCCTAGGAAATATGATGTCTGATAATTAAGCATTTACTTAATTAAGATTTAGTATTTATCATCCATGAGATTTTCACTATGAAAAATTCTATGGATGCATTTCATTCTCAGTTTATTGATTAAATAGAATGTGTTTTCAGTTTCTTACCTTTCCATATTGATTACAACATATCCAGTTATTTAAATAGCAATTGTTCTTATTCATTTAGTTTTCCATATTTTTTATGTGCATCCTTCTCAATTTATTTATTACATGGCATGTATGTTCAGTTATTTAACATTCTATAATGATTACCCTCATTTATTCATTATTGATTTTGTTGTACTTACACTTAGAAAGAATTTGAGTTAACCCTTATTATGTATTCACTACCTTGGATTACTTAAAGTGTGATAAGAAGTATATGAAAGGATATTCTAGATAGAATAAATTTATTGTCCTCAAAAAAATTTCTATATTCATTTATAATACAAGACTCGTTTATTTTACTAGTTTCCCAAGACTAATAAAATTTTCAGTCATTTAGGGCATCACTTACTTTTATATTATGATAATGTAATGGTAGAATGACAGAAGCTCTAGAATAGCTCGAGTCAAGGCACTACTATTGGTATAATAGTATGTTTAGTATAAACCTTGAAAACTATATTTAGTGAAAAATAGATAAGAGAACATAACCCTAAGATCGACTTTGAGGATAAGTATAAAATGACATCCTAGATTTTTTGTAAGGTATATATTATGAGGTTCTTACTAGAAATACATTCTTTTCTGGATACTATAAGTGTAAGTGGTTCTAAAACAGATGTACCTAGGGGTATTAACTCTGAAAATGATTGTCGGGCCTGACTCAAGTGTAACCTAGTACATGAAAATGGGCCTTACTATGCAATTAGTTTAACAGTCCTAGGGGATATACTTAGGATAATTCATATTTTATTTATAGAAAATTATGAATTATTTGAATAGATAATGACAATGAATGACCTATGTTAATCCTTAGACCAAAGGATAACCTATGTTGAAATAAAATTAATGAAGTATTTATGTATTGAGGTTGTATTTAAAACCTTAGTTAAAAGGCAATTTAGCAATTAACCTTATTTCAAGGATGTCCTTCACATTTTTGGGGATTTCAAAGGAATTATATTAATATAGTCTATAAAAAGATAAATCCTCATACATGGTGACAAACTATTACGTTCGACAAGTCGGTGGGTCTTGAACCCATGACTGAAGGACGATAAGGGTTTTGGGCCCACCATTGTCCTATGTGATGTCTTGGTTAATACGTAATTATTTTTAGCTAAAAATTTGAATAATAAATATTAAAAATGAACCAGTAGTATTAGATTTTAGGGTTGGAGATTAATTTATTAACCATATTGGTTTTGTAAAATAGTTAGAGACAAATATAATGACTTATTTTATGGGTATTATAATCCATTAAAAGAAAATTTTAGTGCTTCAAAAAATAGGATTCATTCTAGGATATCCATTTCATTAAGTAAGTTATTAATTATAATTTACTTGAAACACAACCAAAATATGGAATTGTTCATATGAAATTGAAACATTTCAATTAGTTATATTTCATTATATTCTTAGGCAGTAAAATAATTACTCAACATTAAGAAAATGATCAGAAAAATTATTATCCTAATATATTAGTTTTTGTTCAAATGATGGTCTTATAAATCATAAAATGTTTATGGATTTTAGGCCCTCAACATTCCATTGATCATTTACTTGTTTGTTATTTTTTTCCTCAATCACTCCCTATAAATATTTATGCTTTTACCAATATATGTATCTCCACCTTCCACTAATGTTCTCCTACTTAGACACCTAGGTTTAAGTTAGTCCATGTGACCTTTGTCCTTCTCATTCTCTATTATTAAAAGGATATTTTTTAAATTCAATCTATGATATCACATTGAATGAATTAAATATTGAGTCGGCTTGGATTATAAGCAACAATGACTTTTTTCTATGGCACGTATTACATGCAAGACCGAGTTTTACCAAACAAAAATATGTTATTAAAATATTATTATTTAATATAATAAGATATAAAATATCCTTTAAATTAGTGATTATGAATATTATTGACTATATTATGAAAATATATGGTTTAAAAAAATTTAAAATAAATTAATTTTTTACTAACTAATTAGAAATTAATATAAAAACCAAGTGATTATAAGGGAAATGTTTTTATGCTCACAAAGTTGTTTTATCCTAATAAATTAAATTAAATACTATTAGTGAATGATATTAATGAAATTTATATATAATATGTTCAATAAAATATTTTTTATATTCATCAAATAGATTTTATAGGCATAATATTAGAACTAACTTAATATTACACATAAAAAAGCAATATTTTTATAAAGGAACTTTTACATCCTTTTAATGGAGAACCTATTTTAAATCCAATTTTTTGAAATTTTATAAATTTTATATTTAAAAAAAAATATTTTTTTAAATTGGAACATAAAAATTAGTTTAGGGTGAATTTTTGGTATTTTTTTATGCGGTTTTTTTTATGAATAGTGAAAAATACTGAATTTTAATTAAAAACTGCTTTTTCTTCTAATTTATTTATAAGTTTAAATTAAAATTTTATTGGTTTTAAAACTTTATTAGATCAATTTTAAATATATAAATCTAATTTATGTTATTTTAATAAATTTAACTATTAAATTGGACATAAAAACATAGAAACCTTTGAAATGTTTTTACTTTAAAAACATGCATTGTCATCCAATCTACAGGATTAATTTTGAATTAATATATACCACTTATGTGATTGTAATTTAGAAAAATGGATTCCATATTTGGAATCCTAATAATTTATAATTTTTAATAAGTTCAACTTATTTTTTTCCAAAAATATTATTGAAATTACGTAAAAGTAATTACAGTGATTAAGAAAAAAATTAGCATGATAAGGGTTAAACCTTAAACTAAAGGGACAAAATTACCTAGAAAATTTTAAAAAGGCCATTTTTTGGTAATATTTCGACCATATACTACATTATATAAAATTTTTATGATTATTGGATCCACTTTACATGGTTAAAACATAGGAGGAATTCTTTTTTCAAAAATTTACAAAAATCTCAATCATCCTCCACTATAAAATGGAACTCACCCCTCCCACTTATTCACACCTAAAAATCCCATTTAATCACCAAAAATATGCTCAAATAATATCTCAACATCCCAATCCTAAAACTATATTCCTCACCTTTGTAATAAATCTGACCAAGGAAGTCTTTTGGTATAAACCAAAAGGAGTTTCACGAAAATGTGGTAACATTCTTCAACGATCACTTTCATTTAATTTTCTCCTCCACCCCCTTAAATATTATTATTTAAGGATTTTATAATAACCTAATTATCTTAAATATATTGATATGTTTTTATAATTTGTATACCTATACTTATACACACTTCCATCTAATGGGTAACGAACTTATCGTTCGTGTGTACGGCGGACTACTGCCTCGCGAAACGATGATTGTTTTTTCTTCCTTTACTACCTCTCATGGTGGGAATTATGATGGACATACTATTTTTATATGATATTTATGATATTTATGATATCTTTACACATATTTAATTTTTATATAACACATACCTTTATGCACTACATTTGTGGGAATACAATAACATCATTTGTGGACGTGTGGACTACTGCCACCTCAAATCGATGAGACTCGTTCACTCTATACATGGAATGTATTAAGCATGGTTTTAATAAAAACATGTGAAATATAGGACATTAATATGGTAATTTTATTATAATATATATTTATTTATCATTTACTTTTCATTATTTTAAATATGAAATAGAAATGGAAGTAGCGTTCATGTGTATATATGACTCGTCACCTCCATGAACGGTGCATTTCATTTCTTATATCCAAATATTATGGATTATTATAAAGAAATATATAATGTATTATATATATATATATGATAAATAAATCATGTTTTCATCCTTTATATGATTAAAACCTGTTCGACATAATAAGAACAAAAATAACAAGTCAAAACATACCCGAAAAACTAACTAATTAACACCCAAAAAAGTGAAAATAATGAAATATTATTAAAAAATTAGTAATATATATTATAAGAAGATAATATATGATATTATAAATATTATTATGGTTCTATTAAAAGTTATTAATATTTTTAAAACCATTATACATGAATTTAAAGGATGTTCGCTCAAAAGGAGATGTTAGGTAAGGGATTGTCATCTCAATTTTTACATATGTGTGATTAATGTCATATTCACCAGTTACTTATTTTGTGTGGTGTATCTACTAAAAATTTTGAAATATTATATCATTATTTACTTTATATTTATGTTATTTTAAGTCTCAATATGAATTATTTCTTCTAATGGTATTTGAGTTAAAATTTTCCAAGTGGTAAAGAATTTCATAACCCGATTCATTTTCATTACGTTACATTACTTCCTCATTGTCATTAATATTATAATATTTTGTGTATAAAAAATTTTTACTGCATATTTTTTTATTCAAACTTGTTTTTTTTGGATTTAAATTTTACATGCATAATATTTTCATTACTTGATACTCATATCAACGTTATGGTATTTTTAAGGGCTTCCTTCACAATCTCATTTTATTCAAGATTGTTTACACTTGAAATTATATTAGAGAAACTTATTGGATAGTTTTTTTAAAAATACATTAGTTTATTCTCTTAGGGTTATTCATGACCTTTATCAAGTAATAGTACCATTTTTCCACTTCTTGGTACTCAAAATGATTTAGAAAATGTTTTCAAGAAAACTTGACTTCATCTCCCTCTTTAGTTGGAGAAACTATTTTCTTCTAAAAACAATATTTTCTAAAAATGTTTTCAAAAATGTTTTTAAAATTTCCAAAATGATTTATTAAATTCATTTTTACCACTTTTTTCTTTTACAAATTTTTTCAAAGGAATATTCTTGTCTCTTTCTGAACATGGAACTTTTCTAACCTTTTTACCATGTAAAAGGAATGTTCCTTTTACCTTTTACGGAATGTACAGATTTACCTACCATCATTTCTTCGATGCTTCTTTTTCATGTTTAAAATTTAATTTTTTTAAAGAAAAAATCTCAAAAGTTATTTCTATATAAAAGGATTTTCAAAAAAATCAAAATAAAAAATGATATTTTCCTCAATAATATTTTTAAAATATATTCTTATAATATTTCAATTCCTCAATGAAAATAACCCTTTATTATTAATCTACTTAGGATATGTTGTATTGATACCATCCTTATTCTTCATCTGTATAGTTTCTAATTTATTTGGCTAAGGATCAAAATGATATTCACTTCCTTGATTCGTTTTTGTAGTTCCTTTGAAATATTCAATGTCCTATGATCATTGAAAATTAAATTTCCCCTAATTATCCATATAATTTATAATGTATATGTTTATTTACTAAACCGTATACTTTTTTTTATTATGGTCTTTACTTTGAAAGTTATTTGATCTACTAGGGAAATATTGATAAATTCATATCTTTTACTCAACAAAGATATTTGATAAGCCTCATTGTTTTTGAATTAAATCAATTATTTGATATATGAGGAATTATTTGGACATGATAGAAAAGATTAGAAACCATTTAAAGTAATCCCCTCAATTCATTGATAGTCTCATGAGATGAAATAAGTTGGTGACAAACCCTTCTATTTTGTCTCTAAATAGAATAGACGGTTTTATACCCATAGATTTAAACTATCTTGTGAAAGATCTTAATAGTCATATGCTAAACCATCTTGTAAAATATCTTAATGGTAAAGTTACCATGTTCTCAGAAAACATGATCTTCAATAATTAATCATTTCCTTTATTAAGATTCAGTATTTATTATCCATGACATTTTCACTATAATAAATTCTATGAATGCATTTAATTCTCAATTTATTGGTTAAATGGAATTTGTTTTCAGTTTCTTACCTTTACATATTTATTACGATTTATCAACTTATTTAAATAGAATGTGTATTTAGTTATTTACCTTTATATATTTTTTATTCACTTCACTCTCTATTTACTTATTACATGGCATGTGGGTTCAGTTATTTACTATTCTATAATGATTATTATCATTAATTATTTATTTATTCTATTTTACTTACCATTACTAAGAAATTGAGATCACCCTTACTATTTTTCCTCTTCTTATGATTACCAAAAGTGTGCTAAGAAATATATATAATGATACTCTAGATGGAATAAAGTTATAGTCCTTGAAAACAATTATGTTGTAATTTTTGTATTCATTTATAATATAATACTCATATGTGTATCTGGTTTACCAAGACTAATAAACTATTCAATCCTTTGGGATTTAATTTTCTTGTATCTTATGGAAATGGAATGGTAGCATGACATTAGCTCTGGGCTAGTTCGTTTCACGGTCCTATAAAACGGGCTTCAGTTTTTCAAAAAAAACATTATCATACCTTTTATGAAATTAAAACATTTTCCTAAAAACTCATTATAAAGACTAAAAAATTATGTAGGTAACTCAAGACATCATTTTTCAAATAACTATTATAAATTGAAAAAACCAATATGGTCAAATTCCATTTCTGTAGTACTCAGTGCATTAGAGGTTATAATGTAACCACCCCTCCATGGTTTATCACAGAACCACCCATCATGGGTTAATATTGTAACCATCCATCCAAGATTTATCATAGAAACACCCATAATTAGTTTATAATTTAACCATTAATAATCATAAAAAATTATAAAATAAACAATAGTATAATCATAAAACATTAAATCTTTCATTATAAAAACACTCTTTGAAGAAGGAAAAAACTTTCCGTTTCAAAATTAATTCTTAAAATCTAAAAACTATACACACATTAAAGAAACTATTTTATTAAAAAAATATGAAAACTTATAAAAGAAAATTCAAATCATTAAGTCTTGATAATGGAAAAAAATCTCATCATTCAATATAAATTTTAAAAACATTCCTCCGGTATTAATATCATAAAAGTCACAGAGTACCTCATTTATAAAATAAAAAAGATTCATTTAAAACCATTTTATAGAAACTAAAACATGGGTAGAAATTAATTTAAAAATTTTTACAAAAATATTAAAAAAATTCTTCAAATTATTTTTAGAAAATATTGATATGAAATAAAATTATATTTTTAAGAGAAACTTTAAAAAGATAATTTTTAAAAGATAGTCCCTTACCTTGAGTCTGACTCATCAAAGACATTATTTATCTTCATGAATAATAAAATAAGGTTAATTATTTAATTAGTTAAGAAAATTTTTCTACTTTATTATTCCTTTTATTTTATTTATTACCATGATATATTAAATTATTTAATTAATTAAATCCACGACATATGTTTTGATGATATTCATTTCATAAGTTCAAAATGAATTCAGTTGGTTGAATATGGTCAAAGAGATAAATATTAGATTATATCTAGAATAATAATAACTATTTAATTATCATATTCACACATAAATTTTAATTTTAAATGAAACCATTAAATGTGGTTATAAAAATGAATTATATTACAATCATGGAGATAGTAGGTTCTACGTACGCATGAGTAATGATTCCATTTTTCAAATATCATTATAAAAAGAAATAAAATATTATTTTATCTTTACATAATTATAATAATATAATATAACCCATATTATTTTTTAAATATACTTATATATATCATCCAGGTGATGTCGTGATAAGAAACAAATAACATCACTTCGTGGAGGTGGTAGTCCACACGTACGCATAAACGATTTTAACATATTATAGTACATGGAAAGGTAAGAAGGTAAATGATATATTATCATTTAATAATAATAAATACTTTATTAACATAATCTATAAAAATTAATTTCATCATTATAACTTGTCTTGAGATATTTTGGTGGAAAATGAATTACATCATTTCCTGAGGAGGTAGTTCACCGTACAAATGAATGATGATTTCATTTCCCATTAGATGGAAGAGGATATGTATATAGGTTGTTAAATTAACATAAAAATGCTTTATATTATGGAATAAATTTATTTTATTATGTAATAATAGTTGAAGAATATTTTTTGGATGTTGAAGAAGAAACAAAAGTAAAACATGCAGATAAAAACTATACCTCTTATTTGTAAAAGCTCATTTGTTTAACAACCTAAGTCCCCAAATAAAGGTAATATACCTAAAACAAGACCTATATAATTAAAGTATGGATTATTGGAAGGTATTTGAGTATTTATTGGCCAAAAAATGGGTTTTTAAGTGTGAAGGATTGAGAATAAGATGTTCCCTTTAATATGAGAGGGGAGGGGTTCTCTTGGAATTCCTCCAAATTTTAAATTTATATAAATTAATTTTCAATTCCAAATGGCTAAAAAGTTAATTATTCATAATATAATATATTATTTTTCAAAATAACCACATAAAATAAAAACTATACAAGTCTTTACTATATTTATAAATTTATCTTTTGGTTTTAACCCTTACTTAACCCCTTTAACTCTTACCATGGCAACATGGACTTTTACTTTTTGAGGGTTAATATACTTACAATAAAATGAAAAAAGACCCATAAATGGAACTTGGTTGATATTTTAAGAATTATAATAATAACTTTAATAATTTCAAAAAATTTGGAAATTTTATATCATTTAATAAAATATTATTTACTATAAAATAACCAAAATGACAATTTTTAGAACTATTAATTACATTGACTTTAATAATACCAATATAACCATTAAAATTAGAACCAATTTATTTTAATTTTTATAAAATGAAAAATTAATGTGTAAAATTATTTTATTTCACTAATTATCTCGAATTATATTAATTCTAAAAATTTTAATATATTTTATTTGAATTTTCTATTAATTGAATAATTAATGCATCAATGTTGTGTAATCATTTAAGGTAATTATTTATTAAAAAAATTTCAAAATAAATTACCATGATAAATATAAATATTTTAGATCTTAAAATACTATTTATATTCTAACATATCCTTACATTATACAATAATAAAAAATTTACACTTATTAAAACAAGAGCGTGTCATGTTTGACTTTTCACTAAATAAAATACTATAATAGTCATAATATCATCCAAGTGACCTAAAAAGGTAATAAAATAGACCCTTGGATGATTATGGTCGAGATATAATCATAAAATAATATTTAGGTAAGTGTTTTGGTCATTTTATGGTTCTCATCATTTTATTTTTAACTTAAATTACATGATTAACCCTTTTTCGTGGTAATAAAATTATTAAGTTTACTATTCAAATTGATCAAAAATAAAAGATAAATATTTACTAAATTAGAACCCAATGATTCCAAATATGGAATCCATTTTTTAAAATTCAAAACACAGAATTTTAAAAATTCAAACTGTAAAAACGCAATGAAAATTGTTTATCAGAAAAATTCCCTCTTAAATATAAAATTTTTTTCTACTAATTTCAATTATAAAATCCATTTATAAAAGAATAATTGTATTATTTTAAATAAAAATTATGTGATGAAAATTTAAAACTAATCCAAAATATAATTTTAACTTGCAAATACTTGAAGAATATAATTTTGAATAAGAATCTATATTTTTCACTATTCATTAAAAAATCAAAATTTTCAGAAAATTATCCAAATTTCACCATAGGATAATTTTGATATGATTATTTAAAAAATTAAGTTCCTTTTATTAAAATAAATTATAAAAGTTACAAAAATTAATTATATTATTTAAAAAAATAATAATTAAAATCATTTTTGAAGAAAATATATTTCAAAAGAAAAAAATGACTTTAATAAAAATTAAACAACTATTTCCAAAGAATTGTTTAATAAATTTATTTTAGTATTAAATTTATATTTATTTCATGTATGAGTTATTTATATTCATAACTTCCAATTTAATGGCTAGGTCATAACAGCTATATTTTAATAATAATATTCTGTTGTTCATTTAATATCAATATTGCATATCTTTCACAACGTCGAACATAGTATTTCCTTTTAAAAAGAAAATTTTGATATTAAATCCTCCATCCCTTAAAGAAATTGTATTCTCGCAATTTGAACTCGGTATTGAAAACCAAGGATTTGAATATTGGAAATACATTTATTTAAATCCCACATTGTAAAAAGGATTAATAAGACTTCCTCTTGAAGAGAGATTGAGGAAAGTATGAAGGTCATTTGGAATGACACAAAACTAGATTTCCAAGTAGGATAATATTTTTATGAAGTGAAAACAAGGATATGAAAGAGAAAACTAACTCCCAAGGACTGATAAAGATTGATAGAGGACATAGTCAAGAGAATGTTAACCATAAAAAACCATAAATATTTGATGTGTTAAAAGGTCATTGATTTATTGGTAATAAATGTAAATTAATATAATTTTTGTTTCAATATAATTTCCCTAAATTAATGAATTATTTTACTACCTAGATTGAAAACATAAGGAAGTATGCTTACTTGATAAGTATAATTTCATGCTCTAATCAATTTCCCCTACAATCTCATATTTTTCTCAAAATGATGAGTATTCAAGATGAATTTTTCATGCATTAAACTTTAGAATCAAATTCTACAAATCATAAAATAAATAAAATAATAACTATATATTACTACGATCATTGGGAATTAACCTAAACCAAAGTTTTAAGGACAATATAAGATAATTAGCAAAATTATTAAAGCTTTAAATGGAGAAAACCTAATTTAATTTACAAAATTCAACAGTAATACCAAAAGATAATCCTTGATCATTAAATAAAAAATATCCTTAAAATTACTCAAAAATATTCCATACTAAGTTCAAAACCAAAAAATTATAAGGATTAGATCATATAGTCTTCTAAGATGAGCTAAAAATTTCTCTCTAAATAATATCAATAACTCTTACATCTCATACCGAAATTTGATTACCTTAATCAAATAATATTTGAGGTATTCTAATCATTTCTATAAATCACTTGAATCACCATAAAGACACATTATGATCATATATTCTTACAAAATATAATTCAACCTTTATTTCTCAAATAAAATCTATTAATATTCTATTTACCATAATCATATAATTTTTCCCAAAAAATTATAGTGATCTTCTTCTAAAATAACATTAATCACTTAATCATCAAATAATTTTCTAATCACAATGTTTATCTATACGATAAAACATATGTTCCCAAAATCAACTTATTCTTCATCTATAAATTTTTTTAAAAAAAATAAAATTCCATACTAACCTAGACTTCACATAGTCTTGTTTTTTGTGATTCACCCTTTTTCCCTTTTTATGTGGGTTCAAAACTCATGGCCTTGATGGATGTGTTAGGTTACCACCTGGTCTACAGGTTATCCTTTTCATAAACTATATAATTATTATAAAATTAAAAAAAATATGATTAAATCCTCAAAATAAAATTAATATATTAAATATTAAATAAAAATTTTAACCTCAAAGCTTTTCTCATACTTTTTATTTTGAATCCCAATATGTAATCACCTATAATTGAATATAAAAAAAATGTGTCCAAAAATATCATTAGTCACCATAAAATTTCAAAACATAAATCCTCAAAAGGGGTTTATAGAATACTGAACTTGTTATTGACCTTATAATTATAAACCCATGATGATATCCATAACTCTTAAAAAACATCATAATCTCTAAAGTTATCTAAACCATCCTTTGATGCCAATTGTAAGGAATCTCCCTTAAACATTACACATTCTAATTACTTTAAACTAAACTTATATTTATTTCAATCCAAAATATCTTTTAGTTTTAGAGTTTTAGATAATTATGATTAAATCTTACATAGTAAACTCATACAATACAAGTGAAAACTTCTACTCAATATCCATTATTTCTCAAAAAAACACATTAAAATAAAATTTGATTTCTTTTTAGGAAAAATATTCTCAATTTTCTTCTTGACCCGATCCATGTCCCTACTCATCCTTAAACCCTATGAAAGAAATTTTAAAATGATTTATGATCCAAAAATTCTCAATAATTTATATAAAAATAAGAAATATGTTTGTCTAGTGAAAACCATTAAATCCAATGAAAATTTATATCTTAAAACATATATTTTTTAAAACATACATTTTCTACACAGAAAATTAAATTATATTTTTTTAAAAAAATATTATCATAACTTTGATAAAATCAAGAAATTTCCATGAAAACTCATTATAAATCATCGAAAATATATATAAGTAACTTGGGATATAATTTTCTATTTAACTCTTATAATTGGAATAACCAATATAGTCAACTTCTATATTTGAAGTACCCAATGCGTTGGAGGTTATAACGTAACCACCCATCCTTGGTTTTTGAGAGAACCAATAATCATTGGTTAATAATGTAACCACTCAACCTTGGTTGATCATAGAACCGTAAATAATTGGTTTATAATGGAACCACTCATCATCATAAAAAATGCACAAGATTAATATCATAATCACAAAACATGAAAGCTTGAATCATAAAAACACTCTTTGAAGAAAATAACATTTCCATTTTAAAATCAATTCTAAAAATATAAAGACTATGTACATATTAAAGAAACCATTTTATTAATAAAATATTAAGATTTATAAATAAAACTTAAAATTGTGAAGGTTTCATGATGGCTGGAAAATTATATCATTCTATATAAGTTAAAAAACATTCCTTCCATATTTTTTCAGAAAATCCATAGAGTACCTCATTTAAAAAATGAAAAAAAAAGATTCCTTTCAAAAAAATCAAAAAGTAAAACATGGGTAAAAATTATTTTAAAATTTTTTAAGGAAATAGTAAAACTATTCCTTAAAAATTTTCTATAAATTATGGATATTTAATAAAACAATACTTTTAAGGGAAACATTAAAAAGATAATTTTTAAAGGATAGTCTCTTACCGGGAGTCTAAATTATCACATACATTATTTTATATTATTTAATAATAAGGTTATGTTAATTATTTAATTACTTAATAACTTTTTTAAGGTTTATTATTCATTTTATTTTATCTCTTACCATTATATATTTAATTATTTAATTAATTAAATTCATAACGGAAGTTTTAGCGATATTCGTTTCATAAGTCCCAATTGACTTCAGATAGTTTACTATGGTCAAAGTGGTCATCATTCTATCATTTATGGAATAATAATCATGAAATAAATATAATTTTTATACATAAATTTTACTTTTAAATATAACCATTAAATATGGTTATGAAAAATGAATTACCTTACGATCCTTAAGATGGTAGGTCGTAGGTACGCATGAGTAACGATTCTATTTTTCAATGATTTTTATGGAAAGAAAAATTATTTTATATTTAGATAAATATAAAAATATAATATAATATATATATATATTATTTATTAAAATATACTTATACATATCATCTATGTGATGTCGTAGTGAAAAATGAATAACGTAGCTTCGTGGAGGTAACAGTCCCCATGCACACACTAATGACATTATCATTTTACAATGAATGAAAACGTAAGAATGTAAATGATATATTATATATTAATAATGATAAATATTTTGTGAATATATTATATAAACATTAATTACATCATTATTACATATCTTGTGATATGGTTATGGAAAACGAATTACATTAGCTCATGAGGCGATAGTCCACCGTACACGCGAACGATGATTTTTTCCGATTTTATGGAAGAGGATATGGATATAGGTTGTTAAATTAAAAAAACACATTATTATATGTAATATAAGTGTTTTATTTTATAATAATGGTTGAATAAGGTTTTATAGAGGTATAAAAAGAAACAAAACTAAAACATGCATATAAAAACTATACCTCTTCTTTGGAAAACCTCCATTGTTTAACAACCTAAGCCCTCTTAGATTAGTATTAAAACTAAACCAATATCTATATAATGAGAGAAGTATTTCAATGAACATATTTGGTTAGTTATTTTCCAAAAAAATGGTTTTTTAAGTATGATGGATTGAGAATAAGATATTCCTTTTTATAAGTGAGGGGAGGGGAACTCTTGGAATTCTTCAAAAAATTTAATTAATATAAGTTAATTTTCAATTAAAAATGTATCAAAAGTGATTTATTTTGAAAATAATATTATTAAGTGTCAAAATACCAACATAAAATAAAACTTATTCAGGTTTTTACTATATTTATACCCTTATATTTTGGATTTATAACCACATTAACTCTTATCGTGGCAACATGGATTTTTACATTTTTAGGGTTAATATAGTGACTATAAAAATAAAAAAGACCCATAAATGCACCATGGTTGATATTAAAAACCTTAACTTAATAAATTTTCTGAATTTTATATTTTTACACGTTTTATATCATTTAATAAAAAAATTATTTTCTATAAAATATCCATAATGTCTTTTTGTATAACTATTTATTGATTTGACTTTAATAATATCAAGATGACACTTAAAATTAGAAAAAAAAATATTTTAAAATATTCTTATAATTTAAAATTAATCTATAAAATTCGTATATTACATTAACAATATCCAATTATCACACTTTTAGTATTTTTAATATCATTTATTTGACTTTTTCATTAATTAAATAATTACTACAACAGTATTTTATAAGCATTAAAGGAAATTATTTTTTCACTAAAATTTGAAAATAAATTACAATGATAAAGATAAATATTTTATATTTCAAAATAATATTTATATTTCAACATATCCTCTATATAACACCATATTAAAAATATTACACTTATTAAAATAGGAGTGTGATGTGTTCTACTTTTCAATAAATAAAATGTTATAAAGGTCATAATATCATATAAGTGGCCCCAAAAGGTAATAAATTTTACCATTGGATTATTATGGTCAATAAATATTTATAAAATAATATTTAGGTAACTTTTTGGTTCATTTTATGGTTCTTATCATTTAATTTTTAACATAAATTTCCTGATTTACCCTTTAGTGTGGTAATAAAATTGTTAAGTTTAATATTCATATTTACCAAAAATAAAAGGAACTTATTTAATAAATTTAAACCTAAAAATTCTAAATATTCAATCTATTTTTAAAAATTCAAAAAAAACAAAAGTTCAATAATTTAATTTAAAATTAAACCGTAATACGGAACGAGAAACTATTTTTCGGAAAAATAATCTTTTAAATATAAATTTTTTTTATGATAAATTCAAGTATAAAACACATTTTGAAACCCATAATTGGTTTAATTTAAATAAAAATTAACAAATTAAAATATTAAACTAATCCCCAACATAATTTTATCATGTGAATGCTTGAAAAATATAATTTAAAAAAAATCGATATTTTTCACTATTCAATGAAAAATCATACTTTTCAAGAAATTATAAAAATTTCACCATAACATAATTTTAATATAATGATTTAAAAAATTAGGTTCATTTTATGAAATATATTTTCTAAAATTATAGAAATTAATAGTATTATTGTTACATAAAAAACAATAAAAATCATTTTTGAAGAAAATATATATTTTTTAACAGTAAGGTGAATTAAATAAAAATTAAGAAATTATTTCATAATAATTATTTAATAAATTTATATTTAATAAAATAATATATTTATTTCGCAAAATAATTATTCCAATTCACATCCACAAATTTGATGTCTATGTTATAACGATCACTTTTAAATAATGACATGTCATTATTCGTTTAAGATTGATATTGTGTATATTGTAAACTATTTAACATGGTATTTTATTTTAAAAAACTCATAATATTAAATAGATTATAAAAATGGGTGATCCCAATATAGCTTATATAAATGAGTGAGTCTGATATATCTTATAAAAATGGGTGAACCCTTTACAGCTTGTATGAACATGTGATCTTGATATAGCTCTCCAATGAATTGAGTAATATTCCTTATCTTAAAAGGAAATAATGAGGGAGTTAGCCAAGGAGGTTTATTCTATGGGTTTAATTTTGATATATTTATTTTTGACATGAGTTATTAAGATAGTGTTCAAATATACCAACACATTTTTATGCTTGCTGTGGGTATTTGATATTTCCATTGATCAAGAAAAACATCACATGGCTCGTGATTATTCATTCCTATAACTCATGAATTTGTAAAATATGTATTCCATTTCACATATTTAATGATCCAAATATTAATGGATATTAATTATCTTATGTTATGCTTATTATCTTTGATTATGTTATCATACCCTTACTCTAATCTTATGCTCACTTATGGAATTGAATTATTAATGCTTATGTTTAACCTTACTAAGAAATTTTTATCACCATTTCTATGTTTTCTTTTTCTTAGTTTATGAGGAATTATATTAAATTAAATATGTCTCATAATGTTTAATGTGTCAGTAATGTTATGGGCAATTTTGATGACTTAATGAAGAATTGAAAAATCTGGGTATAGTGGACAAAATACTCATTTGAAGACATGGGTATTATTATGTAAGAGTTTTTTATAACTATATAAAACTCTAAAAATAAAAAGATCTACTAAAATGTAAGTGATCCAATTCTCCCTTTTTATGTTGTAGTTTTTGGATGATTAAATTATTTTCCTATTTATTGGTAAAAACCTATAAATGTAAAGTTTATGTTTTTAAGACTAGATCTGAGAGTACAGGTTCGGGGATGTTATAATATTTCTGGATGAAACTCATGTTATGCACAAGCATAGAAATATAGAGTATCATCCATAAAAAAGTAACTAAAAAATAAAGGAGTAATTAACTTCTTACATATCTGGGTTCAAATACCTGAACATGGAATTAACTATAATGGATCTTGAGATACTAATGTCTTTCTTTACGTGATAATGTCCTGTGACGAAGGTCTAGGATCTCCACCGCTCTCCAATAAAACCCTAGACCAGGTTCAAAAATAAAAAAATGATCTTCTTTGGTGGAATTTGGGGACCTATGATGGGATCTTCTACTTGCATTGTTCTCAATCATTCTCCCTATAGAAAGAATCTGAAACTTTTTTCCCTTAAAACACACTAAAATTCGAATGAATGTCGATGATGTTCCTTGAGGTGCAAGGATGATGGAAGAAAAGGTGTTAATGAGTCATGTAGTGAATGTTGGATTCAGGCCACATGGATAGCCTATAATAGATAGGTAGATTGGCTGTTAAAAACTAATCAGCTTAACCTTACATGATTATACACTTATGCAAATTTAATTTTATGAAAACTAGGTACTACCCTTGTATAAGATAATAGTAACCCTTAATCAAAAAGGATAAACCTTACATGATACAGGGTGTAACACCCCTGTATTTTATGGTATGCCTTTTTATAGATTTAATTTCTTGGACATCATAGGTTTCACACAAAACCAATCTTAAACAAACAATGATATACAATTAAATATCATTTTTTTAAAGTGACTCTTATAACCTAACTGTTAAATTAGAAGGTAAAAATAGTACTAACCAATTTATTAAATTTATATAATATATATTTAATCAAATTTTTTTACATTTATCCAAATTATTTTATATACATAAGATAAGAATGAATCCAATTTCACGCATTGAAAGGCTATATTTTTTAAAATGTAGCTTTACCACCTTTTATTGGCACATGTATTTTGAAACAAAATTTTGAAGCTTTTATAAATTATATTGATCAAAATAAAATTCATTTTTAAAATTTTAATTTCAAAATTATTTTAGTGTGAAATTTTGGTATTTTTCTTGAAATATTTATTTTCCAGCGAATAATGAAAATCCCATTTTTTTATAAAACTATAATTTTCATTATAATTAATAGAATATTTATGATTTTAATAGAAAAATCACCTATTAAAGTATAAATAAAATTTATGTATCTTATAAATGAAAACATGGTATATTTATATCATGGAATAAGTAAATAAATGTTTTAAAAATGATTAATTAAGTATTAGTATTTTTGTTAAACATAAATAGTTATTTACAACTTTCTAATCAATATAATAATTTAAAATAAAATATATTTTCATAAAATATATTCATAAATTGATAAAAAAAATTCTTATTATTACAAGATTATTTTATGAGAACCTAGTTTATATTTTAAAGTGTCATAAAGTCAGCTATAATTTTAAAATTGGTATTTTTTTGAATAAAATATGATTTTCATTAAAAATAAATTTCTAATATTTATAAAATTAATTTCATAAAATAAGTACATTTTTGGATTCTACACATCAAAAAATTATTAGGGTTAATTTTTTAGATTTTTCTAAAATAGTTGAATTTTTGTAAATAGTGAAATATGGTAATTTACCGTATTTAATAAATACATGAATTATTGAGTCATAGATGATGTATAGATTATATAAGAATATAATATAACAATATCCTTAATTATTTTAATATATTCATTGATAATTATCAAACTATTAACAGTCTTGATCCAAAATAATAAATAAATGAACAAAGTAATAAAAAAACATCCCTCTCCTCTACTATAAATACAACCCCCTTCCACCCCTTCTCCTCACACCTCCAAACCCTTGAAGCATGATTATATTCTACCCATTTCCTCTCCCAATCCCCTCTCTCACTTTTGTTTCTTCATTTTCCCACCCAAAAGACCATTTCAAAGTTCCTTAAGAAGGTTCTGGAGGAGAGGAATTCAAGATGTAAAATCCCCTTTCGTTCTTTTGATTTCCTTTCAATTTCTTTTCATTTATTATCCTTTACAAAACTATCATGTCCAAAAGTGACATGATAACTTTATTATATTTTATATATTATAATTTTATTATGTAAAAGTAAAATCCACTATCAAATCTCTTCTCCTTTTTCGTTTATTTTAAATATGAAAAACATCGTCTGTGAGGTGTAGATTTACCGTCTTCGTGGACGACGTGTTTTTGTTTTTCAATTCCTCATTCAAGTCTAGTCATAAAAATATTATTATGGTTAAATATTATTTTCCTATAAATATTATAATTCATATAATATTCTATAACCAGTATATATATATAATATTAATAAATAAAACAAAACTAGTTCATAATAATCGACAATTCACCAAAATTAACTAACAATCGTCATTCATGTTTTATCTAATGAATCATCCTAATATATGGAAACAAAATGATATAAAAGAAAATTTAATTCTATTTAATTTCATTAGTAACATATAATTTTAATTTTTTAAAATTAATCCTACTTTACATGAACTTCCATATATGACAACCCTGTTTTTTTTATTACACGCTTAAACATGATTTATTACATAAACTCTTCACTTGATACAATATGGAAGATCGATAGGCCTAGTTTATTTGGGGAATAAGAACATTACATAACAACCTAAAACATAAAAAACAATATATTATTGAAAACTTCTTTTACAAGACCACTACATTCCCTCGTACTTAGCGTTGCATGGGATAACCTGAGGACATGCATAGGAAAAGGGTGAGCTATAAAGCCTGGTAAGGGAGTAAACAAAGAAAAACATGAATATTACAATACATGTTATTCAATAGGAATATAAATGGAGTAAAATAGAAATATAAACATAAAGGCATGATAAATCATGATAATCATAACATGGAGATGTGGCAACAACACTTAACATGGAATTAGCATGTGCCAAGGCTCATTGCACATGGCGCATGAGTAATCCCTCATTGAACATGAATCACGAGTAAACCCACATTTCAATTTAATTATCATTATTCAACAATAATTTCACATGATGTATCATGATACTATACCTTATCCAATGCATTGGAGCGCTATTAGGGCGCACCCTTCTTAAATATTTCATTTCATGTATAATTGTGCTACATGAATCATAAAACATGGAATCATTCATCATAATTTATTCCATGATAAAGGGATGTGGAATACATACATGAATCTTTATAATCAATATGTAAATGTTAATAATGTTTAGTACCCTTGATAGAGAAATGGGCATGGTATTCACTACACAATGACATTGGCTTGGAAAATCGGTGCAATTTCGGTAGCGTAGCTGCGTGACATAAGAATTCATAAAAATGGTTGATCAGAGAGAAAGAGTTGTCTCATAATATATACATGAAATGTACAGTAATGGGGTCATATGGATACATGTCCCAACATAGGTAATGAAATTTATATTCTTAATACAATATAATTTCTTGAATGTAAATAAGGATAGAGAAATTCCTTAAAGAATTTCGGCATGGTAACAGGTATATATGGAAAGAATTAATGAGAGAGAAATGGGATATATAAATATTAAAACATAAATAGGCAGGTGTGGGGGAGGTGATAAATCAGACCCCAACATCTATAATTGAAAATAAAATGTCATAACTATATTAAGAAACTTGGATAAAATGAGAAAGGATGGAATCCCTTACGGAAATTCAGCATAGTAACGGCTTAGGTAAGGGTCAAAATGAGGAAGGAAAAATAATTTCTCATTAAAATTACATCACATGGAAAGTAATAGAATGATTATAAAGGAATTAAATTATAACCAGTTGAAATTAAAAGATCTACTTTCAAATAATATGCTTGAATTTGAAATGAGAGAAAAGTGAGGATCCCTTACTTGGAAGTGTGATCCCAAAAGCTTAGGAGAGGCCTGAGAGATAATTATTGGGAGCTTGGGGCACCTTGGGAGGATTATAGAGATATGAGGGAAGGTTTTGGTCAAACTCAAAAGGCTATGATTGAAGAGTAAGTGGGAGCTTGGGTGGGTTTGTATAGGAAATGAGAGGGAATTCTTTATTATTTAGGTCCAGGACACCTCACATTAAACTAATCAAAACCACAAACCAACCCATGATTTTTGCCCATGGTTTTTTTAAAGGGGAATGGAAAACAATATTTTATAATTCCAATGTTCTAACTTCTTAAAATAATAGGGTTTCTTATGTGGAGGTGAGTCACACTCTGAAGGAAAATAATGTAAAAACACAAAATGTTTTATATGCCTTGAAGGGTCCACTAAATCTTTGTAAAGTAAATAAAACAAACCCAAAATAACATTATTTTAATGGTAAATAATATATTGGACAAAAAAAATTATAATATTTTATTTCATCACTATTGAGTCATTATGATGTCATAAAAAACATTATATATTTAAATGGTATTTAATTTTTACCCAAAAATTTGGCTGGCTCAAAAATTTACCAAAAATTTACCATTTGATAATTTCAATGTACTGATTCCAAATATGATATTAATTTTTTCTAAATAATTTTCTAAATATTTGAATTTTTAATTTTAAAATAAAAACCGACATTTATTGCAAATTCATGGGTTTTAACAAAAACTACTTTCAAACCTTAATAAAAATTACAATTGCATTCATAAAATTATATGATCATTTATATTTAATAAAAATTAATTTAATAATAATAATTTATTAAAATATTATTTAATTAAGAAATCCAATAATTCATCGAAATGTATTTCTAAGTTTAATATTAACTAAAAAAACTATTTGTTCTTTAAAAACTATTTACAAAGTAACAATAATAAAAAGAATGTATATTCTTTATACAAGAATAATGTACATAATCTTAGTACTAGGGTCTTGTTACATAACCCATTAAAACATCCTCATAAGACCTTAGGGTAAGGTGCACGTTGGTGACAGACTTTTGGGGTGGCTCAGATAATGTTTCTTGAGTGTTAATCTCTATCAACATCCATTTATCTCATAGGCAATTCCGCTCAAGCTTAACATATTCAAGATCAGGTTGGGATTGGTTAAGAGTGAATCACAATGATGGCAGCTCCTTTCTGAGCTCCAACAAATGGGATTTGTATGGGGTAGGTCTACTGGATGAGGTCATCACTTCCTTTTTCTGAGTAAATTAGATTTGTTAAAGCCCAATATTTATACTAATCATGTGATCATTGTTAAATGGCTATATTAGCAACAGTCAAAATTCTTAATGATATTTTATAATCCAAATTTTAGAACCAAATAAGTTCATATATTTTACATAACCATAAGAAAATATTTAAATAGACCAAGAGGAATTTTCATTAATAAATTTTTGGGTTGTTACAATATTCCCTCCTTAAGAAATTTTTCCTTCGAAATTTCCTTTTCCCACTATAAAACAAATGTGGCTAACTCTACTTCATCACTTACTCTAATTTCTATGTCGCTTCTTCAAACTTGTGGTTTTTTAACAACACCTTGATTAGGGGCATTTTCTTATTTCATAGAACTTTTTTTCTACAAACTAAGATCTTCACTGGTATCTCCTCATAAGAAAGATCATCCTCTATCTGTACTACCTCTGAAGAGAGTACATGTGAAGGATCTGGTATATACTTACTTAAGAGGAATATATGAAAAACATCATATACTTGGTCCATGGTAGGTGGAAGTTCTAGCCAATAGGCTACAGCCCCAACACGATCAAGAATCTCGAAGGGGTTGATGTACCTAGGACTTAACTTCCCTTTCTTTCCAAACCTTGTGACCTTATTCCATGGAGATATGTGTAGAAATACCATTTCTACAACTTTAAACTCAAGGTCTCGTAGACGGTTATCTACATAACACTATTGTCGGCTCTAGGTTACCTTAATATGCTACTGAATGGTTTTCACCTTCTCCACCATTTCTTCGACCATTTCTGGTCCTAGCTGCTTACGCTCACTGATTTCATCCCAACTGTTGGTATTCTGAACCTCTTCCTATATAGGGCTTTATAAGGTGTCATTCGGATGCTCGAGTGGAAACTATTATTATAGGAGAATTCAACCAGAGGAAGATGTTGATCCCAACCTCCTTTAAATTTCATTGAACATGATCTTAACATATCTTCCAGTGTCTAGATAGTTCACTCATATTGGCTATCAGTTTGAGGATGATAGTCCATACTGAATTTCAGTTCATTATCCAAATCATGTTGAAGACTCTTTCAAAACTAAGAGGTGAATCTTGGATCTCGATTGGATATAAGAGATAGTGGTACTCCATGCAGCCTTTCCACTTACTTGATGTATATCTGTGCCAGTTGATCCAATGATAAATCCTCCCAAATTTCAATGAAGTGTGAATACATTGTAAGAAGATCCACAACAACGCTGATTGCATTGTTTCCTTTGGATGTCTTTAGATGTCCAGTAAAAAATTACATGGTGATGTTCTCCCGTTTTGATATTGTTATGGGCAATGGTTGCATCATCCCCTTAGACTTCTTCCTCTCTTCCTTCACTTTCTAACACACTAGGCACTTTGGTGTATACTCAGTGATATCCTTCTTCATATTATCTCACCAATAATGCTCTCAGATATCTCAATACATCTTTGTGTTTCTTGGGTGATAGATAAATTTGAAATGTGTGCATCATCCCAAAGTTCCTTCTTCATCTCCAGATTTGATGGAACACATAGTATTTTCTCAAATATCATAATTCCTTCTTTATTAACATTTACCACCTTGTTCACTTTACCAGGGTGGTAATGGATTGATTAGTCATAGTCTTTGATCAGATCTAACCATCTTCATTGGCTCATGTTCAACTCTTTCTGTGTGAATATATACTTGAGGCTTTTGTGGTCCATATATATTTCATACTTCCCCCCAAAGAGATAATTCTTCCAAATTTTTAAAGCGAAGATCACCGCAACCAACTCCATATCATGTGTTAAATAATTCTTCTCATGAACTTTCAATTACCTTGAAGTATAGGCAATGAATTTTTCATTTTTCCTCAACACATAGTCTAGGACCTTCTTCGAAACATCAATGAATACCACAAAAATTTATCCACTTATGGGTAAAGTGGGAGTAGTGATAAGCCTCCTTTTCAACTCCTTGAAGCTTTTTTCACATTTATCAATCCAAGATAACTTTAATCCCTTCCGAGTTAGCTTGGTAAGAGGTTTGTACAATTGTGAGTAATTTCTCACAAATCATTGATAATATCAAGCTAACCCCAAAAAGATATAGATATCCATTACCGATGTTGGCCTTGTCCATCCCTCTATTGCAGCTGTCTTCAAGGGATCCACAGATATCTCATTGCTTGTGATGATATGGCCTAAGAATGATACCTCCTTCAACCAGAACTCATACTTGTTGTACTTTTCATAGAGATTCTCCTTCCACAAGTTCTCTGGTACAGTTCTTAGATGCTCCTCATGATCCTCCTGGGTTTTGGAGTATATTATAATATCATCTATAAAGAACCATGAATTTTTCGAGGTAATCTCTAAAGACACTATTCATCAATTCCATGAATATTTCTAGAGAATTAGTGAGTCTGAAAGGCATTATTATGAATTCATAGTGCCCGTATCTTATACGAGAAATAGTCTTGGGGATATATTCCTTCTTCACTATTACTTTATAATATCCTGACCGCAAATATACCTTCGAGAAGTATTGTGATCTATACAGCTGATCGAACAAGTCATAAATACATGAGAGAGGATACTTTTTCTTTATTGTAATTTTTTTAAGCTTGTGATAATCGATGCAAAGGTGCATTGACACATCTTTCTTCTTGACGAAGAGGACTGATGCACCCCATGGTGAAGCATTTGGGTGTATAAACCCTTTATCTAGATTTGCATGTAGTTGTTTCTTCAGCTCCTCAAGCTCCACAACAGCCATTCTATACAGAGTCTTGGATATTGGTAATGCCCCAGGTATAAGATAAATTGTGAATTCAACATCTCTTCTAGGTGGAAGACTAGGAAATTCCTTGAGAAACACATCAAAAAATTCCCTCAGAATAGGCATGTCTTAAAAGATAGTTTCCTCCTTAGACTCAATCATATGAGCTAAATGCAGGTGATCATAAGTCAGTAATATCCACGCTTGAGATGATGGAGCTAAAGAAGATTCATCTTCCTCATTGTACTTGTACAGAATCAGGGGTCGATTATTCACATGGAGAGTGATTTCCCTCTCATGACAATTTATGTGGGATCTATATAGGAAAATCCAATCCATGCCAATAATTGAATCAAATTTCACTAGAGGGAGTATTATGAGGTTCTCTAGGAAGTTTAATCCACTTAATATGACAGGGGAGGAGTTATATTCATGGGATGAAATGATTGCCCCATTTTTCGTACTCACCGACATCTTTACTTCCATGATTTGTGGTGGTGTTGGTATTGTTCTACTAAACTTTCTATATATAAAACAATGTGTAGAACTATGGACAATAACCCTACCTTTAACTTTTTGAAAATAGTTCTACATTATCCGGTATAGACTTGGTAAGAGTTATTATGAACTATAAAACACATAAAGGGGAATCCAAGGAAAAAAATGATTACATATAAATAACTTTTACTTTCTTAACTTGTGAATCTATAAGCTTCAATCTATGTTATACATGATATACTTTCTAACATATATTCTTTGGGGAATATTTTTTTTATTCCCTTAATGATGGTTCATACTAAGCTTGTGAATTTAACAATGCATGTCCCATGAGAGTGTCGTAACCAAGAGTGCAGCAAGGCCCGTTGTCATTTACCAGGATACCCTAGGTCAAGCTTGAAACTCCTTATCAGAGTTTTCACTCCTAGGTACATCTGTGCCAGAGCCGCCTCTATCTTCTCGTATTCAGACAGGGGTGTATTTTCTTTATAAACCACTTACTCAATACTCACCAAAACTTAGGGATGTTTTTATTATACATAGTCTTGTCTCTAAGGCTTTACTAGGGTTTTCTAATCCTAATCCCAAAAATAAAAAAAACTTATCCTCTGATATAAACTATGACAACCCTTCTTTTTTTATTACACACTTAAACTTGATTTATTATGTAAACTCTTCACTTGATACAACAATGAAGGTCGAGAGTTCTAGTGTCTTTGAGGCTTAGAAACATTACATAACAACTTAAAACATAAAACACAACATCTTATTGAAAATATCCTTTACATAACCACTACATTCCCTCATACTTATCATTGCATGGGATAACCTGAGGACATGCATAAGAAAAGGGTGAGGTATAAAGCCCAGTAAGGGATTAAACAAAGAATAACATGAAGATTACAATACATGTTAGCCAATAGGAATATCAATGGATCCCAATCTAAATATAAACATAAAATCATGATAAATCATGACAATCATAACATGGAGATGTGGCAATAACACTTAACATGGATTTAGCATGAGCTAAGGCTCATTGCACATGGAGCATGAGTAATCCCACATTGCACATGAAGCACGATTAAACCCTCATTTCACTAGAATTATAATGAGTCAACACTCATTTCACATGAAGTATCATGATACTATACGTTATCCAATGCATTGTAGCATTATTAGGGCACACCCTTCTTAAACATTTCATTTCATGCATAAGTGTTCCACATGGATCATAAAACATAGAATAATTCATCATAATTTATTCCATGATAAAAGGATGTGGGATAAATACATGAAGATTTATAATAAATAATTAAATTTGCATAAAGTTTAATACTCTTGATATAGAAATGAGCATGGTATTCACTACACACTGACATTGGCTTGGAAAATCGGTGCAATTTTGAGAGCGTAACGGCGTGACATAAGAATTCATAAAAAAGTTTGATGAGAAATAAATGGGTGTCTCATAATATATAAATGAAATGTAAAGTAATGGGTTCATATGGATACATGTCCCAACATAGGTAATGGAATTTATATTCTTAATACAAAATGATTTCTTGAACGTAAATGAGGAGAGGGAAATTCCTTACGAAATTTCGGCATGGTAACAGGTATACATGGAAGGAATTAATGAGAGAGAAATGGGATCTATAATTATTCAAACACAAATAGGTAAGTCTGGGAGAGGTGATAAATCATACCCCAACATTTATAATTGAAAATAAAAGGGTATAACAATATTATGAAACTTGGATAAAATGAGAAAGGAAGGAATTCCTTACGAAAATTCAGCATAGTAACGGCTAGGTAAGGGTCAAAATGAGGAAGGAAAAATAATTCCTCATTAAAATAACATCACATCGACGGTAATAGAATTATTATAAAATAATTAAATTATAACCATTCAAAATTAAAAGAACTACTTTCAAATAATATGCTTGAATTTGAAAGGAGAGGAAAGTGAGGATCCCTTACTTGGAAGTGTGATCCCAAAAGCTTGGAAGAGGAATGAGAGATGATTCTTGGGAGCTTGAGGAACCTTGGGAGGATTCTAGAGAGAGGAGTTCAGGGGTTTTTCAAACACCAAAGGCTTTTATTGAAGATGAAGTGGGATCTTGGGTGGGTTTATATAGCAAAAGGAGAGGGAGTTCATTATTATTTAGGTTTGGGACACCTCACATTAAGCTAATCAAAACCACAAACCAGCCCAGGGTTTTTGCACATGGTTTTTTCCAAAGGGGAGTGTAAAACAATATTTTATAAGTCCAATGTCCTAAATTCTTAAAATAATAGGGTTGCTTATGTGGAGGTGAGCCACACTATTAAGGAAAACAATTTAAAAAGGAAAAAATGTTTTATAAGCCTTGAAGGGTCCACTAAATCTTTGTAAAATAAATCAAAAAAACCCAAAATAACATTATTCTAATGGTAAAACATATATTGGCCGAACATAATGTTTATAGTATTTTATTACATCACTATTGGGTCATTATGAAGTCATAAAACACATTATATATTTAAATGGTATTTAATTTTTACCCAATAATTCGATTATCCTAGAAAATTACAAAAAATTCACCATTGGATAATTTTGACATCCTGATTCCAAATATAATATTAATTTTATATAAATAATTTTCTAAATATGTGAATTTTTACTTTTAAAATAAAAACTGACATTTATAAAAAAATTCATGGGTTTTGACAAAAACAGCTTTCAAACCTTAATAAAAATTACAATTGCATTCATAAAATTATATGATCATTTATATTTAATAAAAATTAATTTAATAATAATAATAATAATTTGTAAAGAATTTATTTTATTAAAAAATCCATTAATTCATAAAAATATATTTCTTAGTTGAATATTAACTAAAAATACAATTTCTGTTTTAAAAACTATTTACAAAGTAACAATAATAAAGAGAATGTATATTCTCTATACAAGAATAATGTAAATAATCGTAGTACTAGGTTATTGTTACATAACCCAATAAAACACCCACATAAGACCTTAGGGTATGGTGCGCGATGGTGACAGACTCTTGGGGTGTCTCAGATAACATTTCTTGAGTGGTAATCTCTATCAACTTCCACTTCTCTCGTAGGCAGTTCTGCTCGAGCTTAACGTATTCAAGCTCAGCATGGGCTTGTTCTAGAGCGAAGCCCAATGATGCCACCTCCTTTTTGAGATCTGATAAATGGGTTTTGTATGGGTCAAGTCTACTGGATGAGTCCATCACTTCCTTTTTCTGAGTAAATTAGATTTTTTAAAGCCCTATATTTATACAAATCATGTGATCACTGTTCAACGGCTTTATTAACAACGGTCACAATTATTAATGATATTTTAAAATCCAAAACATAGAACCAAATAAGCTCATACGTTTTACATAACCATAATAAAATATTTAAATAGACCAAGAGGAATTTTCATTAATAAATTTTTGGGTCATTACACCATACATGTATACAAGTGAACCAATCATGAAAACCAAGGAAATGAACACCCCCGAACTACAAAGCTAAATCTTATAACTCATCAAAAAGGCCATAAATGAACATAATAAGTTTATAATAAATAAAATACATGTTAATTATGTTATTAAATAATTTATTACTGAATCTAGTTTCATTATTCAGTATGTTAAGTACCAGTACATAATTATTTAGTACACAAGGTAATGGTTTCTTCCCGAACCACCATTTTTCATTCAGGTTACGCTTTCCCAGTATTTAACCTAATTTAATTACTAATTATTCTTATATAATTATTCTAAATTATGTTTATTTGTCCCAAAATCATTTTTCTAGATCAGTCTATATTATTTTTATCAGTATGTACAAGTTTTATAAGGATCTATTCACAGTTCCTCCTAAAAAGCAAGCCTGGTTAAAGAGAACTTCCCAATTTCATATCCATTTCTATGTATAATCCATAATATATTTTAAGAAAAATTATTTCTATAAAATCACTCATTTTGTCATTAAAAACTATCTTAGTTCATTTATTTTTCAAATCAAACAATTATGTATATTCCTCTTTAAAGACTCTTTTATATTTCCCCTTAAACTGTCCTAAAGTGGCTCATTTATAAAGTTTATTAAATGATATTTTTATAATTTTTCACTTTAATGGGAAATATTTTTCCAAAAACATAATTTCACTTTCCATAATCATTATCATTATCATCATATTTTCATTTTTATTCAAGTATAAAAGGTACAAGGAAATCTAGCCACCCAGGGCCTAAGGAGGCCTGATGTAATATAGGTCAAGGGAATCCCCTTGAATAAAAGACATCCATACAAATTTAAAGCAAGGTATGTTCAAAAGATAGGTGAATTAAAAGGCTTGATCATCCTGGGAAGCTAGGTGGTCTGCTACTTTGTTCCCTTTTAAACAGATTTGGGTGACCTTTATATTATTGGAGAGAAGAGATCTGTATTTTCTAATGATGTATGAGATCGAACACATAGTGATCCCCTTACCCTATAAGGAGTCATGAATGGTCATAGAGTCGGTTTCCTCCTAGGAAATGTGGACTTTATTCTAGATGAGTAGATTGATCCCAGTCATAACCGCTTTTTCCTTAATGAGTAAGGAATTACCAATTCCATAATGAGACTTTAAATCCAGCACAACACTCCCCCTCTAGTTCGGCATGACCCATACTTCACATATAACACCCTCTATGCAAGATTTGTTCATTTTTTTTTTTGAAATTATCCACTGGATGAATTCACTGCACTCACTAGCCTTGTATCCTGTAACTTGGGGTTTGAGCCACTGTGGAGGAAACACAACGACCTGAGAGAGGGTCATTCCTTCAATTTTCTGAAGGAGTTCACCAGGTCTTCCAGTAGGCTTGGTGTTCTCACGATGATTGAACGCCTTGTTGAGAGAAACCCCTCATATATCACTCATTTACTTTCTTACCATAAACACCATCACAGTACATTGAGGATTATAGAATGTTCCATTCTTTCCTGGCATGTGTTTTCAGTCCCTTTAAACCATCACTCTAGGAATGGTTCGTCACAGAGGACCTGAGAGTAGTACGTAATAAGCTCACCAAAGAAACTCTAGACCATATTGTCCCATTCACCTTCAAAGAAAATGTTGTTCTTGTTCTACTCCCATCTATTTTTTCAGTAGTAGCAGTTGGATTCTAGAATTATACCCAACTCTTTAATACTATCATCTACGGGTATAGAGTGATTCTTAATTCTCCATATGATGAATTTTTACTTTGTAGGGATCTTCTTGCACCACACCACCTCATTCCATCTGTATCTTTGAGTATGAGGAGTGGACAGCCTTCATAAGTACTATTCATTAAAATTCCCTCGGGTGTATGGAGTAAATAAACATTTTTTTGGATATGAGTTGGTGATTATCATATCAAACACCTCCTACTGCTTCTCATCCAAAACATTCGAGATGAATCCTAGGTGTAGAATTTCCTACTTAAAAGAGAGGGTAGTGGTAGGGAAACCTAGATACCTGATCACGTCCCCTACCCAGTTATGATGCCAAAAAAGGATGTTCCCCTCCCCTCCTATACAATGAAATTTTTATTGAAGGTCAGGGATGATGGTGCTGATCGAGGACCAAAGAGGCGATCCATGTATAGATGAACTGCCTGCATTACCTCCCAATCTTTGAGACATCATCTTACACCACATTATGTGGTCTTCAATCATCTCCCATTCCAATTTCACATATATTCATTGTATGGTTGCCTCTAAGATCTTCATGTTGATTCCCCCTTCGTGGATGGGCCTGGACATTCTATCCCAAGAGACCCAGTGTATTTTTCCCTCCAGTAAAGCATCCCAAATAAACACATACAACATTTTATCGATAGCTCTGATAACCCCTTTAGGCATATTGGCAGATTCCAAGGCATGAACTGGGATTGTTGATACTATATGGTTAACCAGAGCAATCCATCCCCCGAAAGATAAGAAATTTTATTTCTAGTTGAGGACTCATCCCGCGATCTTACTCACCCCATGGTCGAAGTCCCGGATGAAAATTTTTCCTGGGGATATAATAGTGTCAAGATATTATAGAGGGAATAGGCCTTGTTTCATTCCCAACTTAAAACTCAGGTATATAGCTCTCCTGGGTGTGCATTTGTTTGAAATATAGAATTTAATTTTTTCATTTTTTTATGGCTTGGGAACTCTAGTGATACTATTCTTTTAGAATTATATTCATTCCCCATAGAGATAACCTTCCATCATTCATGAATATGATTAAGTCATCAGGAAACACTAGATGGGAGACTGAGGGGAGGTTCAGTTTCCTTCCATAGGGGAGGATTTTTCCATTGGACATACCTCTATTGATCATTCGGCTGAGAGTATCCTTTACTAAGATAGAGATACTTGGGGATATGGGATCACCTTGGCATAGACCCTAATTCTCCTTGAATAATATATTGGTTTTCCCAATGAAAGAAACCACCAACCAAGGAGAACTATAAAATCTAAAGATAATATCATGCGCCCAAGCTGAGAAACCCATTGTAGCCAGCACCATATTAGTGTAACCCCATTCCACCATGTCATATGCCTTGACCATGTCCAACTTTAAGACTATATTTGACCTATGAGACCTGGTTTTAATATCTCTTAGAAACTCCTTGGGAAAATATATCTTCCCTTGGATTGATAGGCCTTTCACAAAGTTGTGTTTTTTGAGGGAGATCCATCGGGGAAGGTGAACAGATAACCTCAGGTTGATGATACTTTACAAAATTTTGTATAATAAATTTCCCAAACTTATGGGTCTGTAATGAAGGAGGGAGGATGGGTCCTTTATCTTTGGAATAGGCACTAGGGACATAGCACAAGCCATTCGATAGAGGCTACCTCCTCGAAAGAAGTCTTGTATCGTAGCTATAATATCTTCATTGATCACCTCCCAAGAGCCCCTATAGAATGATCTTTGGAAATTTTCTTGACCCAGAGCACTCTCAGGTTTGAGCTTCATCATAGCCACAAAGATATATTCCTCTTCGGGTATCCCCTCCAAAGATTCATCATCATGGGAAGAGACAAGATTGGGAACCTCCACCCAAAAATTTTCACCCCCTGTCAGATAACCATTACGCTGAATGGATTGAAGGCCTTTTTTTACTAGTTTTTATAATCCATAATTAAAGGGATGAGGTGCAACCCATACAAGGCCTGAAGGCTTAGAAACAATTACATGACCTGTAGGTCTTAGAAGAAATCAACCAGACAAGACTTCTTGGAACTCCTCCACCCAGCATATGTCATACCCTCTCATTCTTCCAATTCTGGTTAGCTCTGCTATGGTCAATGTGCTTTATTTGATCCTCGTATGGAGCCTAATCTCTTTTAGTCTGTCTGGTACATTTACATATTCATCTGGCTCAAAGTCCTTGGGGTGGCCCAAAGTCCTTGGATGGCTCGAAGGCCTTGAGGTGTCCTGAATTCCTTAAGAGAAAACTGGCCTGATGGCCTTGGATAGCCCAAAAGCATTGCAGGACCCAAGGACCAAATTGGTTTCCCAAAGGCCCACATGGATGAATAGTTACAGCTTCTATAGTACTGAATCTACATTTCCTGCTATAGTACTACTACAGCACCTACTACAGTATCCTAAAATATGTCTCCACCCGGATTCGATCTTGGGTCTCTTGGATGCACTTGATAAGTCCTCACCAGCTAGATAACTATTAAGAATTATTATACTAGGCCATGCCAACTGATATTCAAAAAACATATGAATCATCCTCCTGACCACATCTCTATCATTGGTATAAGAACCATCTTCCATTACTATATTAGGTTTTATAGGGAGACACTTCTCTCTTATGAAAGCATAGAAAAAAATCATTATTTTTGTCACCGTCTCAAATATATTTTATCTTTGAGCTTTCCCTATCCTTTCACTCCTAGTAAAGGACCATGACAAATAAATTATTATTTTTATCCAAGATTTATGCAAAAACCAAGACATATCAGGACTCCTCTAGACTGGTTTCCAATAGCTCCACATCCTGCTTCAGCTCTTCCAAATTATGGTCGTTGGGGGGAAGATATCTAGCCCACAATTTCAACCCTTGTTTGAGTTTCCTTATCTTGTTTTGAAATTCCACACTGGTATGACCTTGGGTCAGTTTTCCCCAGGAATTCCTTACCAACTATTGGTATCCCAGATTCTCTTTCCACTGACTGATAAACTTGAACCTTTTGTAGTCAGCCTACAAAGGATACAGAGCGAGCAAAATAGAGAATGATCAGAGATACCTCGGGCCAAGTGTTTAACCATGGAGTTTGGAAACATGGATAGGGCATGGATGTTGGAAAGAAAAGGGTCAAGATGGCTCCAACATCATCTTCTCCACCGTTTGTTTTTGTACCAGGTAAACTGATCACCAAAATACTACATGTCTATTAATCCTTTGCCCGGCAAGAACTGGAAAAAGTATATACTAGCCTTCCAAGAGAACGCTCCCAACCCTTTCTTCTCTACTGGTTCCATAAAAACGTTTAATTCACCCCTATTATCCAAGTCATTCCCCCTGTGTTGAATCCACTAAGCTCTTACCAAAGTGCCTCCCTTCTTTGCATATTGTAGTTGTTGTAGACAAAGGACACAAAGATTTTATTCGTTCCACAAGTGATTTTTGTTGTGATATATTGCTCCCCAACCTATACTAGGTCGACCGATATCCCCCGGTTCCAGAATACCCAAATTTGTTTACTGGCGGGGTATGCATGCATGGAATTATGCAGTTTCATTCTGCGAGTAAACTCACTGATTCTATTGGGATTCTGCTTATGTTCGAGGATGGCTGCCAACTGAGCCATGTTCTTCTTGGATTTCGATTCTATGAAATATGTTTTAACCTACACTGTAATTTCATGGGAGTTCCATATGAGGATAGGTATCATTGGAAAAGGAGGGCCCGTCTTTTTCCTTAGGCACATTGGTCTCTTTGCGAAGGGAGATATATGCCTTGTTCACCACTTATTCCTTGTGTTTGGTGTATGTACTACCCTTGATATATAATATCATGAGTATTCTTATTCTCGTGGTATTATACATTTTATTTAATTTTATTTCTTCATAGGGATTATCATTTAATTGTTTCAATATGGTATGGGACACTTTGGAATGTTTAAATATTATTTTCCTCATTAATTTTTCAATGGTCTCATTTAAAATTATCTTCATCTATTTCAATGCACTTTATTGAATCTTGTACTTAATTTAGTATTATCTATTATGATACCATATACCATATTTTTTGAAGGTTTTATGATCTATTTGACTATGTATGTGCTATTTTGATACCATTCATGGTTGATGGCCAAATTATTCACATTTTGTATGCTGTTTTTCTAATACAAATGTTTATATTGTTCATGTTTCACCCTTTTCAAATGAGTAATATATTGGATTTAGTAAGTGATGGGTGGGGCCCTCTATAGAGCCTTAATTCATCTGTAGGTATCATGGGACAAAAAATATGGATTTAGCTGAGGCCTTGAACATTTATTTTTAGAAGTCTTGGTTGAGGCCTAGACGGTATGTTTATGAAGTTAAGCATTACGAATTTCCTCATTATGATATTAGTAATTGATAATCCAAGTGATTATTCAACTAGTAGAATATTCATTGTTAAGTTTCATTCTCATGTAATAATTTATATAGAATTATATATTCATCCTTTATTCCTATCATATTATGCTCAAGATTATGTTCTAATATCATTTTCCTTTAGTAATTCCTCATGCCTTATTATTTATGTTATCTTCTGTTTTATTTCTTAACCTCACTTAGCATATGATCTCACCCCTTTCTTATGTTTTATTTTTCCTCAGGATGTGAAATTTTGTATTATGAATGACTTTTAGGGATAATCTAGGAGTCTATTAGTGTTTTGTATGGATTTTATTTGTTTTTTTGTTTCATGTGGAAATGTTTCAATTATTTTTGTATCTAGTTTTCCAAATCTTCTAAACTATTTAGTCCTTTGGGAGGTGAATTCCTTGTTTATTATACCAATGTAATTAAGTATAGCACCGGATCTGGGCTACTAGTGTCTACATAGGGATTACTTTTACATGTGTTAGGGACTTACCATTATGTGATCCAAGTAACCCTTTCATGAGATAGGTTACCCTTACACCATCCAAGGAGTACCCTTACATATTGGAAAATTTACCTTACATAACAGGTTACATAACTTTACTTAATAAGTGATCTACCTTTATGCAAGTTAAGAAGTACCCTTACCTTTCGAGTACAACCCTTATGCATGGTGGATGTAACCTTTATGTTACAAGAGTAACATTACACAAGTAAGGGGTTTCCCTTAGGTGAATAAAAGTACCCTTATGTAATAGGTAAACTACCCTTATGAAAGGAAAAATATACCCTTACACAATAAGAGTGCCCTAAAAATTAGGGCATTACACTTACACAAAAACTTACCTACCATTATGCTAGAGGTAAGATACCTTTATATAAGAGTTTAGTTACCATTATAAAAGTTATGAGTACCCTTACATATTAGGAATGACCCCTATGCAAGATAAAATCTACCCTTATGTAAAAGGTTAGACACTCAAATGTAAGTCATAAGTACCCTTATATATCAATCATTAACCTTATGCAAGTCAGGAGTAACCTTACATGAGAGGTGAGTTACCCTTACGTAACATGTTAGCTACCCTTAAAAAACATGTTACCTTTATGCGAGATCTGGCTACAGAGTAAGGAAAACTTGTGAATTCAAAATTTCAAAGAAGAAACAAAGAATTTAATTTTTCATGAAATAAAAAGAGGCATAAAGAAAAAAATATAAACTCAATAAGAATACATATTAATTCAATTTTATTAAACACAAGAAAGTACATAAATGATAATTTACACTTCATGATGTCTTCACCATGATATGGTGAAATTTTAAATGAAACCCAATACCAAAATAATTTAAAATTAAAGGGTTTCAAACTGAAACCAAAAAAATAAAAGTAACAGAAGAACATATTTGGGATTTCCATGGAATCTATGCCAAAATAATCAATTGGAATGGGGAATTTATGAGAGGTATTAGGATAGGAGATACATATTAATTCTCCCTCTTATAATTCCCCATTACCCTAAAATTATGGGGGGATTATTGGTTAATTAACCATATTTATTTCATTAAAAAATAAGTTCATGGGTCAGTCACGTTGCAACAGTCCCCCACTCGACCAGGTTCCAGAATAGTTCTCTTGGATCATGATGTGACTACCCCAGGTATAGGGACCAAACCTTATCCTTACCCCATCTTTATGTGGCCTCTCTATATTGGGGAATGACTGATCCAAGGTCGGGTACCCCAACCCCCAACTGACACAGTCTTAGTGAATCCCCTATGGTTTTCACTATGACGCGCCCTATAATAGAGCGGAATCAATTTCCCCTAGTCCTTTTGGTTTGGCCTTCATGTCTTTCATAACTTGATACTGGAAATAGAATGGGGCCTCTCACTTCATGGAATTAACTTTGAGTTGTGGTGTGATTGCCTACTTACTGCCAAAACTAGTAAAGGGGCGGGGTCACCCTGAACCTACTCTAGCATCCACTCAAGAACTTTAATCACCTCCCAAGATTAAATACTCATACAAAAAACATCCCCTTGATATTTATCAATACTTAGATTCTTGATCTGAATCCTAATTCTCAAAATCACACCTTCCTCGGGACAAAAAAAACTCAAAAATTCTCATAAACAATGATGTAAAAAAATTGGTCATTACAAACCCCCCACCTCCCATAAAACTTCACATATTCAAGAAGAGAAACCAACCAAACATCTTTTTTAATTTTCAAAAAAATCACTTTTTGGTGAATTGAGAACCAAACAAGCATCCGGGAATCAAACCACCATTCAAAACAAAGAAAAACCGGGTTAGTCAAGGAACCCAATCCAAGAGAAAACCCGCCTCAAAAGAAAATGAGGGAAGGAAATAGGCCTTGAGAACCCATCCCATAAATTCCCTTATCACACCCTTATCACGCATCACATCACCGATTAGACAGAAATACCCATGTCTATAGCCAACGTCATGTCGGAGGCCATGAGATAACTAGAGACGATCTCTGAAAGAAAAATCATCAATAGAGAAAATGTTGTCGAAACCAATGGTGCACCGGAAGAAATGGAAAGATGACCCATGTAGCAATGTGGGACAAACCAAAACCCCCATAGCAGTACCTCCATCTTCAGAGACACCAACACCATCCCAAATCACCGAAGAAACATTCGAACCAGACCAGAGTGGGGTCATGTGTGTAGGGACAAGTAAAAAAGAGCATTGGATGACTGTCGATAGGTAGAACCTAACCTAGGTAAGAAAAACATAACCTCACTGGTCCATAATCATACTAATTCTTATGATATCATATATGGTCATATTCTTAGCTTATTATTAGTAATATTTCATTGCTACTTGTTATTCGGGTGTTTATTACTTTTTGTTCTTATGCGTGTTTTGTCGAATAAATTCGTATTATTCTTTTTAGGTTATAGATACCTCATTTACAGAATGGTATTAGTGTAAAATATATCATATTTATTCACTCAATTCATTTATATAATCATTATGTAATGAAAATCATGTAGAACGAGTCGCATCACATCCTGGAGACGGTATTCCGTACGTACGCACGACCGATGATATCGTTCCCATGATCGTGGAATTGTATTGGAGTGTATGTATACTATTTCAGAATCAATATCACTTTACAATAATCATATATATTCATTATTTACACCATTATACCCATCCAAGTAAGGTGGTTGTGGAAAATAGATTACACCACGGTGTGGAGACAGTATTCCGTACGTACGCACGTGCGTTGATTTCGTTTTCCGTAGGATGGATAGATGGTGAAATAGGGTTGTTTCATACTTATAATAAAATATAAGTATATGAGTGATACTGATGTTATTAATTCATAATGAAACAACTAAATAAGAATAAGTGGAAGAAGAAATGAAGTTGAAAGAATCGGTAACGGACATTACCTCTTCTTTAAAGCGCTTCTTTGAGACCTCCTTTTAGGGCACTAAAATTGGTCTTTGAAGAAGACCAGGACCTATAAGATGTTTCTAGGGAAGTGGAGAGGATAAATTGGCAGGGTTTGGCTGATCTTGAATGCTCAAAGTGGTGTGAGGAAGAGAGGGAGGAGCTGCCCTTTTATAAGGGAGGAGAGGGGAACCTTTGGAATAACTAAAAATATTATTTTATTATAAAGCCATATTCGGTTTTAAATAGCTCCAAATTAATTTATTTAAAAGACAAGGTGGGGATGGGTCTAAATCCTCTCATAAAATAGAATTTGGACAAGTTTAGTTTACTATTTTAACCTTATCATTTAGATTTAACTTTAAGTTTGATAATTTTACTTTTACCGTGTCTTTTTTTGTTCTTACACTATAAGGTTAATAAACATACTATAACAAGCCAAAATAACCCCAAGTTGTTTATTATTAATATAGATAACCTTATCTAAGTCATTTGGCCGAACCTTATATTTTAGGAATAAAATAACAATTAATAATATAATATTTGTTTTAAAAACTATTTTAAGTCAATTTTGATACTATTTGGTAATTGATTTTTTTGAAAATCATAACATAATTATTAATTCGAAAAAAGTTAATTACATCAATACTAACATGTCATATTAACCTATAAAATTATTGTAATTCCTAAAAAGTCTCAAATTACATTTATTTGGGTATTTATAACATCAATTATGTCAATATTTCATTAATAAGATAATTACCGCATCATCTTTGTGTCATAAATAAATTAAATTATTTAATTTCAAAAAATTACAAATAAAATAAAATTATGTAGGAAATATTTTTAGATTTCTAATTAATATTTATAGTCGAATTTATCATATGTATAACCCCATATTAAAAATTATTTACTTATTAAACTTTGATTTTAACTATTTTAACCCTTCTTTAAATAAATTAATAATAAATGTCCAAATCTAATCCAAGTGGGCCTAAATGGTCATATTTTATTTCTAAGGTTGTTTTTGGTCTAATTACACTTATCCAATAGAATTAGGACATGTGTTAGGGTAATAATAATATCATTTTTACCCTTAATTACCCAATTTACTTTTAACAGTGGTAAATAAAATTAAAAAAGTTATTATTCACCAAAAATTATTTTCATCTCATTGAACCACATTTTACTTACTGAAATCAACCGTGTCTCTCAGATTTTTGAAATTCCACTCACAGAAGTGGTAAAATTAAGTTTTATCTAAATTTACAAATTCTCCTAGGAGATGGGTAAAAGACGGTAAAAAGTTCAATAAAATTTTTATATATCTAAAATTATTATAAAATTACTCCAATGAATTACATTGAACTTATATAGGTATTATGTATCAATTTTAAATTAAAATAAATTTAAATAAAATAAATAATTATTTAAATAAAAATTTGGTTTTTAAATAGTAACCCAGTTTTTTCACTATTCATCAAAAATTGAATGTTTCCAGAAAAATACCAAAATTTCACCCTAGGCTAATTTTGATATTCTGAATCCAAAAATGAAGTCCATTTTGAAAAATAAAATTTACAAAATTTTATAAAGTTGTTATTACTATTCATAACGGCTAGTTTTAATAATATTTTAATAGCATATCGTTGTTTAATGAAACTCGGTATTGCGTATGACGCAAGCTATCAAGGAAGGTCGTGATTGCATGTAAAGAAAGCCAAGCTAGTGTTGTGTGTAGTGAAAGATTCCTTTTAAATAAATATATATTATAAAAGTCTCGGGTGTTACATTCTACCCCCCTTAAAATGAATTTCGCCCTCAAAATTCATCGGTTGTAACAAACAGATGAGGATACCTCTCCCTCATCATATCTTGAAGCTCCCATGTAGCTTCTTCTAATTAGTGGTTCCTCCATAAAACTTTCACCAAGCGAGTGGTCTTGTTCCGTAGGACATTTTCACTATGATCGAGAATATCTATCGGTTGTTCTTCATAAGAAAGATCTTGTTCCAGCGGTACAACTTCTGAGCTGAGTACATGTGAATGATCAGGTATGTACTTTCTCAGGAGAGATACATGGAACACATCGTGAACTTGAGAGAGATTCGGTGGAAGCGCCAATCGGTAAGCTACCTTCCCAACATGATCCAGTATTTCGAAAGGACCGATATACCTAGGGCTCAACTTTCCCTTCTTTCCAAATCTCATAACCCTCTTCCGGGGAGATATTCGTAAGAACACTTTATCACCCAATTCAGACTCTAAGTCCATTCTTTGGTTGTCGTCATAAATTTTTTGTCGACTCTGAGCTGCTCTTATGTGTTGTTGAATAGATCTGACCTTTTCTGTCATCTCATCAACAAGATCAGGTCCTAATAGCTTTCTTTCCCCAACTTCATCCCAGCAAGTTGGAGTCCTGTATTTCTTTCCATAGAGAGCTTCATAAGGAGTCATCTGAATACTGGAGTGAAAGCTATTATTATAAGAAAATTCCACCAAAGGTAGGTGTTGATCCGAACCACCTTTGAAATCCATAGAGAAAGCTCTCGACATATCTTCTAGAGTTTGAATTGTCCTCTCAGACTGACCATCTGTCTGAGGATGATAAGCAGTGATGAAACTCAACTCTGTATCCAGAGTATGCTGAAGACTTCTCCAGAACTTTGAGGTAAACCTCGGATCCCGATCAAATATAATAGAAAGTGGTAATCCATGCAATCTTACCACTTCCTTTACATATATCCTGGCAAGATAATCCAGAGATAAATCCTCTCTAATAGCAATGAAGTGTGCGGACTTTGTAAGACGATCAACTATGACCCAGATAGCATTATTGCCTTTGGATGTTTTAGGAAGTCCTGTGACAAAGTCCATAGTGATGTTTTCCCATTTCCATTCAGGTATGGGTAATGGTTGTAACATCCCCTTAGACTTCTATCTCTTAGCTTTAACTTACTGAGAAACCAAGCATCGAGAGACATATTCAGCAACATCTCTTTTCATACCATCCCACCAGAAGTACTCTCTCAGGTCCCTATACATCTTCATGCTTCCAGGATGAATAGAGAATGAAGAACTATGAGCCTCATCCAGCAGCTCCTTCTTTAATTCGGGGATGGGAGGAACACAAACTTGATTCCTAAACTTTATTATCCCATCACAATAAAGGTTGAATTCAGGAACATTTCTCACCTTCTTTTGTAACTCTACATCTTCTTTCTGTGCCTCTTTAATCTTCACAGGTATAGATGGTTGAACATTCATTTGAGAAAGATACGATTTTTCCCCTTTCATTATAATTCCAAGATCCATCCTTTGTAAATCCATAAATATTGGATCTTTTGTGATCCTCATCATGGATAAACTGGCATGGTCTTGTCGACTTAATGCATCTTCCACCTTGTTTGCTTTCCCAGGGTGGTAATTAATTGAGTAGTCATAATCCTTAATCAGCTCCAACCATCTTCTTTGGCGCATATTCAGCTCCTTTTGTGTTAAAATATACTTTAAACATTTATCATCAGTATAAATATCACACATTTCTCCATAAAGATAATTCCCCCAAATCTTTAATGAAAAGATTACCGCAGATAACTCCAAATCATGAGTTGGGTAATTTTGCTCATGGATTTTCAACTGTCGTGAGGCATAAGCTATCACCATATCATTTTTCATAAGAACACACCCCAATCCCTTTTGGATGCATCACTGTAGATCACAAACCTTTCTCCACTACAAGGAAGTGTGAGTACAGGTGCACTGGATAACCTTCTTTTCAACTCCTTCAAATTATCTTCACATTCCTCTGTCCACAAGAACTTAACTCCTTTTCAAGTCAACCTGGTGAGTGGATTAGATAATCGTGAAAAATCTTTCACAAAACGTCGGTAATATCCATCCAAACCAAGAAAACTTCGGATCTCAGTTACTGTTGTTGGTCTTGACCATCTTTCGATAACCTCTTCTTTTGATGGATCCATAGATATCCCCTCTTTTGAGATTATGTGACCCAAAAATGAAACTTTTTGAAGACAAAATTCACACTTGGTAAATTTGGCATAAAGCTTCTCCTTTCTCAGGGTCTTCAATATAATTCTCAAGTGATCTTCATGTTCTTCCTTGCTCTTTGAATATACCAGAATATCGTCTATAAAGACTACCACAAACTGATCAAGATAGTCTCTAAAGACTCTATTCATCATAGCCGTGAAGATAGAAGGGGCATTAGTAAGACCAAATGGCATCACTATAAATTCATAGTGTGCATAATTTTTACGGAAAGTCGTCTTTGGTATATCCTCCCTTTTGAACCTTAATTTATGATAACCTGAACGAAGATCAATCTTGGAAAAGTATTGAGCTCCGCGTAGTTGGTCAAATAAGTCATCAATGTGCGGGAGAGGATATTTGTTCTTGATAGTGATCTTGTTAACTTCTCGATAATCAATGTAGAGTCTCATTGATTCATCTTTCTTCTTAAAAAACAGAACAGGTGCTCCCAAAGGTGATGCACTAGGACGTATGAACCCCTTATCAATATTCTCTTGGATTTGCTTCTTCAATTCCTACAACTCAATAGGGGCCATTCTATATGGTGTCTTCGAAATGGGTAAAGAACCCAGTACGAGTTCTATTGAAAACTCAACTTCACGATTTGGTGGAAGACCCAGTAATTCCACCAGAAAGACATCGTCAAAATCACGTACAATGGGAATATTCTTAATCGTGAGTTTCTCACCAACCATTTGAGATAAATAACCTTCATTTAGTGGAATCAAGACCCATAATATGGAAGAAATTTCCATTGGAAGGTTATGTTCATCCTTGCATCGATAGAGGATCATAGATTGATCTAGAATATGAAATGTGACTTCCCTTCTTTGGAAATTGATATGAGCTCCATATAAAGAAAGGCATTCCATGCCAAGAATCACATCAAATTCCACTATAGGAAGGATCACAAGATTTGTAGGAAGCACTTTCCCACAAACTTCAATCGGAGAAGAATTATAAACTTTTGATGCGACTGTTGTGCCATTAGAGGTTGTCATAGCTAACTCAACATATAATTGTTGAGGTAATACGGTGACACCCTTAGAAAATTCTTCAGAAATAAAAGAGTGGGTGGATCCAGAATCAAATAAAATATTTTCTACTTTAGAGTGGATGGTAAGTGTACCTTTCACCACTTCGTTATCGTACTCCACATCACTGATAGAAATTGCATGTTACTTTCCTTTATATTTTTCCTTAAGAGTTTGTTGACGTCGACCATGATCATCAACCCTTGGATTTGGGCATTGATTGGAATAATGCCCCATTTCCTTCCACTTGTAACATTGAACTGTAGGAGGTGCACTCTATGTAGCCTTTTCATTGTTCTCATCACTAGACATCTTCTTCCCATAATTGCGGTATTCAAATGCCGGATGACCTTTCTTTCCACATTTGAAACATTTACTTGTCCCTTTAAGACAACTCCCTCCATGTTTCTTTCCACACTTTGAGCATAAGGGAAAACTCATCTTCTTTTCAGTGCGCTCTTTAGATTTTCCTTTGAATTCTAGTTTCCTCTTCTTATCAAACCCAAATGACTGGTGGGTTACTCCAATCTCCATCTCAACTTTGAGAGCACATCGAATGATTTCCTCGTAGCTATTGAAGTCCCTTATGGCCAATTCCCTTCGAAGACTTGGTTTTAAGCCACTAAAGAATCGATCGATCTTACTCTCAGGTTGGATAATAATACCAGAAGCATACCTTGCAAGTCTTGTAAAATTTTCTTCATAGGTACCAACAGATTCATCATCCTTTTGCTTTAGTTCAAGAAACTCCTTCTTCATCTTTGTTCGGAGAATACGAGGAAGTACTTATTGAAAAATAAGTTCTTGAACTCGTCCCATTCCATGGACTCAATTTCATCTCTTGGCCTCGTATTCTTGATAAGATTCCACCATTGATCAGCATCACCTTCCAAACGATACACTGCTAAGATGACTTTATCATGTTCAGAACATTGAAGAACTAAAAATATCTTTTCAGTAGTACTGATCCATTGTTCAGAAACTAATGGATCAGTAGACCCGCTGAATGAGGGTGGACGCTTCCTCATGAAGGATTCAACAGAATGTTGCTCCTTCCTTTGCTCATTTGTAAGTCCTACATGATTAATAGCTTGAGAAAGTTGTGTGAGCATGGCTATAAGATTTTTCATTCCATCTCCCATAACATTTGGTTGCTCAGGGGGACAATCATTGCATTGCCCGTCGCATTCCGCATTAACACGGTTCCTTCGGGTTCTAGCCATTGACTAAAACCAAGAAGAATAGTGTGAGTAACACTAATTATGATAGGAAAACCACATAATCAAGAATAAAATTTCACACTTAAGGTCTTATCCTAGTTTATTCATGGCCATTTCTAAAACACTAATATTGTGTTCTATGCTTAGACTTATCCTTATGACTCTTACTAAGGCTTTCACAACCTAGTTTCCAAAGGTTGACTATACCTTTCCTTTGATACCAACTATAGAGACCCATACTTTACATACATTTTTAGTAATTCAAAATTGAAGTACACTTATTACAACATATAAAAAAACCATGAAAGGACTGTATAGGTATAGTGTCTTTAGAAACTGGGAAACATAAACAACTGGTTCATAAAGCGTCTACACTATCTCCCATTTATTTCATCATATCTATAGTCCCTTTTGGAATATCTTACTTAATAACCTTCTTCCTGACCTGGGGAAAGAAACATACAAAAGGGTGAGCTCAAATGCTCATTATGGGTCAACAAAATAAATATCAATCACATCATATTCATAATAACATAAAATTTTGGAAATATTACCCTGCAAAAGAGATCATAATTTCATAACATGGGATAAATCATGGTGGTGAAATTTAATCACAATAATCATAACTTAAAACATGAATCTTTGTGGCATACACACATAATCATAGAGAATCATTTCTTATTAGTCAAGACTCATTGCCAAGACTATCTTAGTGGACAAAGTCTATTTCTGAACCGAGTTCATTCCTCGTTTCAGTCCTGTTTCACTGAAACGGTTTAACCTGCCGTTCCACCCATGTCTATCTCATGAGATATAAAATCTTTAACCAATTCATTGGAGGGAGATATAGGTCCCACCCATCTCATAATGATACCATTCTTATGTGTTCCACAAAATCATAAACCATACATCATAGCATAACCCATGTAATAAAAATGGGATTCTTAAACATCGTGACATCATAAAAAAATTCATATAAGATAAAGAAATTCATAAAAATAATTCCACCACAACATAATCAAATCAATGTAATAATAGGGATAGAAACATACCCCTTTATTATCTTAGATGGAAAATAATTTTGATAAAATACTTGAACACCATTCTTGAGGAAAATATCCTTTCTACTTCAAAAACACTTTTCATTTCTTAACATGTCATACAATTATAAACTAAAAGAATTTGATTAAAAATAAACTTGTAAACTTGTAAAGGAATATTCTTGGAAATAATGTTTTAAAAATCCATTCATGCCGTATAAGTTAAAAAAACATTCTTCTCATACTTTTGTCGGAAAAGTCAAAAAGTACCTCGTACGAAAAACGACAAAAGGTTCCTTTCATATCTTTTACTAAAAACTCACCAAAGGGTAAAATTGGATATAAACTATTTTATAAGGATATAAATATTACATATTGAGGAAATATGTATGTGGATGATAAAATACACCCCAGTAAATTCCAAAGTATAAACAATCTCAGATAAAAATGAGATTATGATATTTCCCTTACCTTAGGTCTGATTTGCTTCGTAAGTGTCTGAACCTCATGTATAATGATTTAAATAATGTCATTGACTTATTCCAAAATCATAATAATTCTTATGATATCATATATGGTCATATTATTAGCTTATTATTAGTAATATTTCATTGTTACTTGTTATTCGGGTGTTTATTACTTTTTGTTCTTATGCGTGTTTTGTCGAATAAATTCTTATTATTCTTTTTAGGTTATAGATACCTCATTTCCAGAATGGTATTAGTGTAATATATATCATATTTATTCACTCAATTAATTTATGTAATCATTATGTAATGAAAATCATGTAGAATGAGTCGCATCACATCGTGGAGACGGTATTCCGTACGTACGCACGAGCGATGATATTGTTCCCATGATCGTGAAATTGTATTGGAGTGTATGTATACTATTTCAGAATAAATATCACTTTACAATAATCATATATATTCATTATTTAAACCATTATACCCATCCAAGTAAGGTGGTGGTGGAAAATAGATTACACCACGGCGTGGAGACAGTATTTCGTACGTACGTACGTGCGGTGATTTCGTTTTCCATAGGATGGATAGATGGTGAAGTAGGTTTGTTTCATAATTATAATAACATATCAGTATATGATTGATACTGATGTTATTAATTCATAATGAAACAACTAAGTAAGAATAAGTGGAAGAAGAAATAATGTTGAAAAAATCGGTAACGGACATTACCTCTTCTTTAAAGCGCTTCTTTGAGACCTCCTTTTAGGGCACTAAAATTGGTCTTTGAAGAAGACCATAACCTATAATATGTTTCTAGGGAAGTGTATAGGTGAAATTTTCAGGGGTTGGACGAGATTTAAGGCTCAAAGTGGTGTGAGGAAGAGAGGGAGGAGGTGCCCTTTTATAAGGGAGGAGAGGGGCACCTTTGAAAAAACTAAAACTATTATTTTATTATAAAGCCATATTCGGTTTTAAATAGCTCCAAATTGATTTATTTCGAAGATAAGGTGGGGCTGGGTCGAAATACTCTCATCCAATAGAATTTGGACAAGTTTAATTTACTATTTTAACCTTATCATTTAGATTTAACTTTAAGTTAGATAATTTTACTTTTACCGTGTCTTTTTGTGTTCTTACACTATAAGGTTAATAAACATACTATAACAAGCCAAACGAACCCCAAGTTGTTTATTATTAATATATATAACCTTATCTAAGTCATTTGGCCGAACCTTAGATTTTTAGGAATAAAATAACAATTAATAATATAATATTTGTTTTAAAAACTATTTTATGTCAATTTTGATACTATTTGGTAATTGATTTTTGTGAAAATCATAACAGAATGATTAATTCAAAAAAAGTTAATTAAATCAATACTAACATGCCATATTAACATATAAAATTATTGTAATTCATAAAAAGTCTCAAATTACATTCATTTGGGTATTTATAACATCAATTATGTCAATATTTCATTAATAAGATAATTACTGCATCATCGTTGTGTCATAAATAAATTAAATTATTTAATGTCAAAAAATTACAAATAAAATACCATTATGTAGTAAATCTTTTTATCTTTCTAAATAATATTTATAGTCGAATTTATCATATGTATAACCCGATATTAAAAATTATTTACTTATTAACCTTTGATTTTAACTATTTTAACCCTTCTTTAAATAAATTAATAATAAATGTCCAAATCTAATCCAAGTGGGCCTAAATGGTCATATTTTATTTCTAAGGTTGTTTCTGGTCGAATTACACTTATCCAATAGAATTAGGACATGTTTTAGGGTAATAATAATATCATTTTTACCCTTAATTACCCTATTTACTTTTAACCGTGGTAAATAAAAGTAAAACGTTACTATTCACCAAAAATTATTTTCATCTCATTGAACCACATTTTACATACTGACATCAACCGTGTCTCTCGGATTTTTGAAATTCCACTCACAGAAGTGGTAAAATTAAGTTTTATATAAATTTGCAAATTCTCCTAGGAGGTGGGTAAAAGACAGTGAAAAGTTCAATAAAATTTTTATATATCTAAAATTATTATAAAATTACTCCAATGAATTACATTGAACTTATATAGGTATTACGTATCAATTTTAACCTAAAATAAATTTAAATAAAATAAAAAATTATTTAAATAAAAGGTCAGTTTTTAAATAGTAACCCAGTGTTTTCACTATTCATCAAAAATTGAAAGTTTCTAGAAAAATACCAAAATTTCACCTCAGGCTAATTTTGATATTCCTAATCCAAAAATGAAGTCCATTTTGAAAAATAAAATTTATAAAATTTCATAAAGTGGTTATTAGTATTCATAATGGCTAGTTTTAATAATATTTTAATAGCATATCGTTGTTTAATGAAACTTGGTATTGCGTACGACGCGAGCTATCAAGGAAGGTTGCGATTGCGTGTAAAGCAAGACAAGCTAGTGTTGTGTGTAGTGAAAGATTCCTTTGAACAAAATATTTCTTATAAAAGTCTCGGGTGTTACAGGGCTCGAGGAATCTCACTCATTCCATGGAAGATTGTACGATCACTCACCACCAATAGACCATTAAAAACTACAATCTCCTAACCACACACCCACTGTTACATAGAAAGTGATCCCAAAATCAATAAGGGAAAGCATCCCATTGGTCCTTCCCGTAAAACCCAACTTTAATACAAAAAGAACTTAGAGTACTTCACATCCTGAAATACCAAGGATTTTTAATATTACTTTCCTCAACCCTCATAGGGGTATCCTTATAACCACCCACTTAAAATAAGTATAATTCCACCAAGATTCTATATGGGAGAACACCACATAGGTTTTTGTTAAAACTTTAAGTACATAGACCAACATCCCAACAGCCTACAAAGGAGTCCACCACCAAGGCTTTAAATTCCTACATTGACCCACCAATGGTTACTATACAACCCTTTCTTGAAAGAATTATATATCGATATTTAGTAAACATCATTTCATAAGATTTACAAGACCAATAATAAGATAAAATACCATTTTTTAACTGATTATAATTCCTCTAAGTTTTATTAAAAAACACCGTATTAGTTGTTGTTTACACTTAAAATAATATGTCCCACTAACATTGCTGAAATCCATCACACACAAGAAACTTGTATTTCATGTGAATCCCAGATTCCAAATACAATGAATTGACATAGTCCTCTTACTAGTGTACCATTATCCAAAAACTAAAAATAAAAAAACTATATTAAACACATCATATTGAATCAAAATCGCAACCATAATAGAAAAAATAGAGAACAACAATCCCAGAACCATAGTAACCTAAACTTCCCATCTGAAAAGGTGTTATTAACTCACCATTCCAAGGTCCATCAGAATCTCTAAAACATCTTTATTCCATGTCAACCATATCACAAATATTAAGACAATAAAAATATACTCTGATACCACTTTGTGACACCGTATCTAGAGGTCACTCACTAGTTCCTTGATCGAGGTGTGATATGATAATAGGAATACCTCCTCATATGTGAGAGGTTGTTGGCGAATAATAAAATCCTAAATCCTATATATAGGTATACTATGACCTAAAATCAGAGGAAAAAATATAGCATAAATAACAATATTCATGACAAACATCAGAGTGCATATAATCAATAAAATAATAATGTTATAAAAAATTAATATGGAAGCATACAATCATTAATCCTAACTAATCACTCACTAGATTAATCACATATAAAAAATAATTAAAATAAATCAAAATACACAAGAGGCTCTATTACCATCCACAAGACTCACCTCATTATAGTCTCCAATACCCGTCAAGATTCCCAAGCTCGATCCATTACACATCTCATTATAAGTCCTATAACAAAGAAATAAGGTCTACACCCACACCAATGTTATGATAAAGTGTGTGATAAATATATCTTAATAAATCCCCACCAAGTTAACCTAATGTATTACATCATATATGTGTGTTCATTAGGACAAAAAAATATCCAATCACACACAAACACATCTAAATGTCAGATGTTAACCATGACACCAGGACTCCATGTGGGTGGAGTTATCATGTGTTAACCAGATGACCATGACCCCCCAAAAATACCTACTTCATCCTAAGCTAAAATCCAATCACCTTATGATAAAAAAAAAATGTATCTTGGATATTACCCAAAGACTCATGGTAGGGAGTCACCAATTCTCAATCACTACTTGAAGGTGTAGATAAGGTAAGGTTTCCAAGTCCTGACAGGCCTTCTTACTTAAGGTGGTCAATCATCTGAGTCTCATCCACTACCCTCTCACTCAGTGTGGGTTCCATACCAAGTGCCTAGACTATTCTAACACTCAGGAAATTTTGTCCAATAAGTATACTAACTATCCCCTCTCACCTATGGGAGGCCACACATTATATCCGCTACCATCTCACTCAATACAAGGTCACAACTTGACTACTCCCCTCTGACACATAGTGGGTCTTACAAGTAAAGGTCGACCAAATCCAACTTACTCAAGGAGATATTTTCTAGTACCATATCACTAAATACAAGGCCATGCATCCCAGCCACAACCCAATTACTGAGGGAAGAGTCTACCACTTATTCCACAACCCTCTCACTCAGGAAAAGGTCAAAACTATCACATGAAAGAAATAAAAAATAATGCATGTATTCCCACCCACAAACTCAACAGATCATCACCAGGGTGAAAATCACATGTAACCTATCCCCAAATCTCAACATACCACATTATCCATCAGTAATCATAGGCTGAACTCCTTATGAATATCTTCATGCATAATCACATCCCGTCAAAACATTCGATATCCTCTCCTTTCCCAAAAGGAAATACCCTAGGGTCCTCCAAACCCATATTGGTCTTTTCTCACTAGCACCAATCCATTTATTTCATTATGTAGTGTTCTGATAGCTTATAGTATCTTCCTAACCATGGCCTTAAAGTCCAATCCCAAACCTCATTGAAATCCCTCTCAAAACGGGGTCCTCCAATATAGGGATCATCTGAAATATATCTCCCTAAATACACTCATCAAACTAATTCCAATTCATCTATGGTGATCTCAACTAACTATAGATTCCTATCATACAATTACCTAGGATACCACCCAATCCATCACCCAGAGTAATACCCTCTCTAACACACCTAATCTAGTCCCAAAGAAGTCATCTAGCTCATTACACTTTCTGAGGTTCTCATCTACCCTCAAGAGGTTTTTACTCATCAAGAATGAGATGTAAAACCATCTCACAAATCACCACTAGACCTAAGCCTTTGATATATACCCAAATAGCCCTAGGTAACTAACCTAGGATACCCATGCCACATATTGCATCATGATCCTATCCAAGATCTCTCTTTAACTCTATCTACACCCTCAACCCTTGGTGAAATTGTCATCAGACGATCCCAATTCACTTAAATGGATAAATAGAACTTTCCATACCTCTAGGAGGATTAAGGAAACCCTCTCAATTTACATTAAATTCTCTAGATTTCTATTTGTTTAACTCAGTAGCCTGAAAACATGTAAGTATTCTTACTTATTTATAGATAATTATGTGAATTTATATTATCGGGAACACCTACCCTATAAAGGATTTATCATCCTCATAGAGATCTTCTCATCCTCATACAAGAATTTAAATGCCTCGTTTAAGCTCGTATATCCACTAGAGATCTTATATCAAGCCACAACACTCAAACAATTAATTATAACAAATTATAATTAATTATTCAATTTAATTCCATGACGTATAAATGTAAAGAAACTCACTGGGAATCACCACATCATTAAAACCATATAGAATCTAGTGTGTTCATACTTCTAGGAACTCCTATAGACATACCTCTTAAAGTACCCATAGAATTAAGAAAATTTCACCATGATCTGGTGGAATTTTCAGAAAACCCTTTCCAAAAATTATCTAAAATAAAAATCCTATAAAGAGAAACCAAAACGGATGAAGAAATAGAATAACACACATGGAATAACTATGAAATCACCACCCAAAGAACCCCATGGAATGGGGAATCAAAGGTGATAATAGGGAGGGGAGATTCGGTCTAATAAACCCTCTCCTAACACCCATTGCCTCCAAAATCCCAAGGGAGTGACTGGTAAAATAATATTCCATCCCTAGTTAAAACATTTTAAAAAAATTATACTACAAAATATTTATAAAAAATGGTAACAATTGTGAATTCCTTTTAAAATGACACTTTTGAAATTAAAATTACTATATGGTCATATACATTAATCATTGATAAAATAATAGTTGTGATTATTATTATTATCATTTTTTAATCACACATCATCATTAACTTTTTTATATTTATGTTACCATTTACCCACTCAATATTTTTTATAATTATTTTTTTATTATAATTTTTTATAAAATTAATATAAAAATGATAACATATTTTTAAGAATCTTTACAAAAAAAATAATAGATAACATACATAATGTGTATTTATATTTTTATATGTCATCATGATATTAAATATCAAGATAGTATGGGTTAGATTAAGATCATACATTAGGATAATAATTTAACATAATAATATTTGTAGAATTTTAAAAAGAAACATTTTATTATTCTATAAGAACTATTATGATAATATTTAATTTAACTAGTATAACTATTATATATTACTCCTACCACAAAATTATACTTATACATAAACTTTCATCTTATCCAATAAACCCAACTAGATAAAAATGATTCATCAAACCTAATTTTTTTAACCAAATATTAAACAAATACATTTTTAAAATTATATTAATAATAAAGTCAAGATCGAGTCCAATAAGTAAATTTCCTAACATGATTATAAAGTATTATAATAATGTATTTTTAAAAACTATAATATTATGTGCATATTATTTTAAATTAGTGACCATTATATATAAGTTTAATTAAATTTAATAATTTTTTAAGGCTTGATTATTAAAGAACCGTGATTTTTTTAACGAGTATTTAATTATGATTTTTTAATTACCAATTAATAAATGGTTAAAGGTTGGTCCAATCTATCCAATACCAATTAATAAATTAGTCTTTTTTAAACTTAAAAACAATAGGTGTGGAAAGTGTATAGTTCTATACATAATATTAGATAAAATCCAAATGTAATAAAATGAAATTGTGTAGCCAATAAAATGCCAATGATGTTTTTGGAAAATGATGGGTAAATAAGAAATGGAAAATTTATATGATTATATATGGAGACCATAAAGACATGTTATGAGGTATCTCTTCTTAATAGTGTATTTAAATTCAACACTTTCATTGTGTTATGAATGCAACTAAATTATCTTTAAAATACAATGATGACCGAACACTGGTATTTAGTGGAGAGTAACCCCTTAAAAATTTTGGAAACAAATGATCATAAAATATATAAAGAAAAATATGGATTGGATTAGATTGATTTTCTATCACATGTATCCTCTACTTTATAGTCATGAACATACTCCTTTGTGTTAGGGGTTACAATGATGTGGTAGTCCCTATAAAACAACCATGATACAACAATCTAGGTATTTTTATTGTGATTTAATATAGGTAATTCGATTAATAATTAAACATAACAAGAAATTTTAATTAAAGATGATTTTAGTGAAAGAAAATTAAATAACATAGTGATATAACATAATTTGGTCCACTGTTAACCTGTTTACATGGTGAGAATACCACCAAAATACTTTATTTCTAATGAAAAGAAAAACATCCAAAATATAAGAAATGGAAATGGTAAAGAATCAGAGACACTATATAAGAATATTCCTATATGAAACTCATGGTATATGAAAGTATATAAGGATACAACATCATACATGGAAGCAAAAAATGAAACAAAGAAAGGCATAATTAACTTCTTACAGAGAAAGTTTTAAATACTTAAACTTGGAAGAAGCTCGAATGGACCTTAAATTGTTGATGTCTTATTTCAAGTGATAAAATATCATGAAGATGGATGATAACATCCACCACTCTCCATTGATACTCTATACTATATTTGACAATGATGAAGATGATCTTCTTCAGCATACTTTAGGATCCCATGATAGGATCTCCTTCTTTCACTACACTCAATATTTATCTCCATAAAAATAATCAAAAACTTTTTTCCATAAAAACATGCTAAATTTATAATTAATATTAATTATGATCCATAAGGTAAAAAAATAGATGAATTAAAGGTGATGGACAGTCATGCAGTGAATACATGATGTGGGATACATGGAAAAACCAAAAGCAAGAGGTGGTTTATCTGTTAAAAATGATTGTCTTGTCCTTACATGGATGTAGCCTTACATGGAATTACCTTTAAAAAAGTAGGTATTAACCTTACACATGATAAGGAATACACTTACACAGATATTCTAACCCATACACGAGCCATATATTACCTTTACACAATCTAGGGACTTACCCTTACATGAACTAGGTTACCCTTACATGATCCAGGTTGCCCTTACGCCATCTAGGGAGTACCCTTATGTATACAGGCATTACTCTTATATAACAAGTTACCTACACTTTCATAAGAGGTAATTTACCTCTATAAAAGTTTATGATTAACCTTACATATTGGTCATGACCCTTATATTTGAAGGATACTACCATTATGTAACAGGAGTACCCTTACATGATCCAGAGTGTTTCCCATATGAAAAAAAAAGTGCTCCCTTAAGCAATACCCAAGCGACCCTTAATAAAGGATAAAGCTAACCATATGTAACATGAGTACCCTTACATATTAGGAAATTACACATACGTAATAGGTTACCTGCCTTTATACAATGGGTAAGTTTCCTTTACACAAGAGTCTATCTTCTTTTACACAAGTCAGGTGTTGCCCTACATAAAGGGCATGACCCTTATGCATGAGGTGAGATACCATAATTTAATAGGTTATCTACCCATAAAAAATTTAAATAATACCCTTATGTATTAGGGATGACCCATAAGAAGGTCATAAGTACCCTTATGTGAGAGGTTAGTTACCCTAACATAATAGGTTAGCACCCTTATTCAACTGGTTACCTTTATGCGGGATTCAGCTACAGGTTAAGGAGAAATTCTGAATTGAAAATTAAAAAGAATAAATAGAGAATTTAATTTTACATTAAATAAATATAGGAACATGTAAAACATACAACCAAACAATAATACATAGTAATTCAACTTGATTGTAGAAAAAAAATTCATACATGCGAATTCAAAAATATCCACCTTTGCAATAAAATAATTAAATGTGTTGGGGTTTTTAAAACCTTTTTCATTTAAAATAGAATGCATTCATAAGTATAAAATAATTCTTAAAAAAGAAAATTTTAACTTCCTTAGTCAAAATATTAGAAATATTTTCCAAATTATGTATCTTTGTGAAAAATACAGTCCCATTTTCAATTAAATCCATAACAAAATTCAATCTTATGTCTCTTTGTTTTGATATTCTTGGCCAAAAATTATTTTTATAAAGGTGAAATAAAGAATGACTATCACAAAATACTTCAACATTATCACAGATAAATCTAGTTCATTAACTAAGCCTTTTAGCCAAATTTCTTCTTTGATAGCTTCAGTTAATGTTATGTATTTGACCTTAGTGGTGGAAAGGGAATCAATAGATTCCATATTTTATTTACATGAAATAGTAACACCAAAATCCAAGAATATATAATGATCCATATATTTTCTAGTATCTATATTTTTAGCATAGTCAAAATCAATAAATCCAACAAAATCTTGATTATAAGAGTCATTTTTTCCAAAACAAATACACAAATAAGAAGACATTGATACATAATAGAGTGAACACTTTAACACATGTCAATGGTTAATTCTAGTACTTCATTCAAACCAACCCTAGGTACAAATAGAAAAGGTTTTATATGGTCTACAGCATATCATGTCATACAAAAGTCTACCAGTTATGCTTGCATAAGGGATTTTACTTATAAAATCTAACAACATTCTGATGGAGGAATGCTTGAAAATATGTTAAAAAATATCACTATCATCAATTCCTTAATGTTGTAAGAATACATTAAAAAAATTATAGCTTTGTATTTAATTTTATTATCATCAATTTTGTCATATTTATACATAATAAATCATTTACAATCCATAATTTTCTCCTTTCTTAGTATTTCAATCATTATCTTGGTTTTGTTTTTAGGAAGGGAGTCCATTTCATCTCTCATGGAAGCAAGACACTTCCTGGATTCATCAGACTTAAGATCATTCTTAAATATTTTGGGTTCATCACTACATAGATAAAAATATATATTAAAGTAAAAGGAAGAAAAATATACCTTGGTCAATTAGGATAGAGGAAAATAGGTTCTTCTATTCCTATCATGAATCAGCTGGTAATCTCTCAAGTTTATATCTCTCTCTGCCTCATTCTCCAATTCAGATTCTCTTTTAGGTTCTGGTCCAATTTGAGTTAGTTGGTGTGGATTATTTTAGATATCCTCGGGTTTAGGCTATATTTTAGGCTATAATCTAACCTTTACACATACATGTTCAGATATCTCATACTAGATAGGATCATAAAATTTATATTTAGAAATATAAGCCTCATGGAAACAACATTATAGTTGATTATACATTTCTCAAAATAGTATTATCAACTCAAATCCTATACCCTTTGACACCATTTGGCTATCCCATAAATATACATTTCATAGCCCTAGGTTTTTTTTATCAATCATGTTATGTGCGTATTCAATAAAACCAAAAAAATTAAGATTATCTAAACTAATGGGTGAACCAATCCGCATCTATTCATGGGTTTTGAAATAAATGGAAGTATAGGGGAATCTATTATCCAAATGGATAGAAGAATTGGAGTATTATTTAGAAAGTTACTTTGGAACACTAGAATATGAGATCACGCTTCAGAATCTTTCTAAAATAGTCTTATTCATCCTCACTTCTAGTACATTATATTGTGGGGTATCCATAATAGTTTTGTGACTAATAATACCTTCAGAACTATAGTAGTCTATAAATTCATCAGAAAAATAATCTAGACCAATGAATGTCTTAAGGGTTTTGATTTTATTTCTAGATTTAGTTTCAAAACTATATTTATGGACTTTTAAAGTTTCAAAGGTTTAATTTTTTTCTTGAGTATGTAAAATCATAATTTCTAGGAATAGTCATCTATAAAGGTCACATAATTGTTCATCCCACTATGGGAAGTATTCCAAGAGGGAACCCAGAAATCTTAATGAACATATTCTAAAGTTGATTTAGATCTATTTGTATACCATCTAAAACTGCCTCGTTTGGACTTACCAAGAACACAATCTTCACAAAAGGGAGACTATCGAGGGTTATATCATTTAAGATTAAATTCTTTCTTAGTTTATTTAGTCCCCTCGAACTAACATGTCCAAATATCTTATGTCATAACATAGTGTTATATATCATGGGGGAAAGAGTAGTATTTATTTTTTTCATAATATTTTGTCCATCAAAGACATATATTCCATTGGTTAGGGTTCCTCTCATAACAATAAGTGGCCCATTAGAGATCCTAAGAGTACCTGAATCATACCTAAAAGAAAAAATATTTTGGAATAATACACCGAGGGAAATATGATTTCTCTTTAAATCATACACCCACTATAACACCCCAACCTAAACCACTAGGCTCAAGACAAAGTTTTGCAATACCTCATGTGTACCTACCTATACATAATAATTTTCAACTAGTATTAGGTGTTTAACTCCGTCAGTGGGGAGACTATACCCTCAATATCATGTCATAGGATCTACAATGGAATAATTCAAAAATAATAAACAAGTAATGAATAAAAAAATAACCATAATTGTAATAATAAATAGAATAAAACCATCCCATGCAAAAAAAATATTACATGCTAGATATATAAATCAAAACTAAAAAATGATACGATGTAACAACCCGAGATTTTAAGAAATATCTTCTTTAAAAATAATTTAAATTATTTGATAGCTTGTGATACATGATATTCATAGTTCATATTTATTTATACAGAACACCAATTTTATCTTTCATTTCATGTAAAATTGATTTTCTTTAATAACTTGTGCTACACATAAGGTCGAGGTTTACTCTATAACAATATACTATTAATTTTATCATTTGACATGATAGTTATCACCTAGACTTTGAACTGAAGAAAATGTATAATATTAACTAAATTAGTAAAATATGGTTTACACATGTTTATAAAATAAATTCATTGGCTTCCAAATTAATTATAAATGAAAATAAAAATCAATTGAATATAAAGGATGTGTTTTATGAAAAAACTATTTTTATGACCACAATGGTGTTTTATCATAATAAATTAAAATATCCACTATTATTGAAAGATATTAATGAAATTTATATTTTATATCTTTGATAAAATATTTTCAAATTCATCCAATAAGTTTTCTTGGCATAAAATAAGAACAAATCTAATTTTAAGCAAAAAATATATATTTTTCTAAAAGGTTGTTCTCTCACCTTTTAATGGAAGACTTGTTTTAAAACCAAATTTTCACACTTTTATAAATTTTATTTGAAAAAAATAAACTTATTATTTTAAATATAAATTTAAAATTTATCTTATGGTTACTATTCTATATTTTTCTTAGAAGTTTCATTTTTTGATGAATAGGGAAAATAATGAATTTTAATTAAAAACTAACTTTAGTATAGATAATTTTTATTGTTAAATTATATTTCAAATTATTTTTAAAGTAATAATAGTCATATAATGCATAAATTAATACAATTTACATCATTGTAATCATTTTTATTTTTAATTTGGACATAAAAACTTAATAACTTTTGAACATTTAACTTTAAAACCCAACTTTCTCGTTCTGTTTACAAGATTAATTTTAAATTAAATTGTTACAATTATGTGAATTTAATTTCCAAAAAATTATTATGAATTTTGAATCATAATAATTTACAATTTATATTAAGGAAAAATTATTTTTTTACCAAAAATATTAGCGAAATCAATTAAAATTAATTAAAGTGATTAAAGTAAATATGAGTTTTCTTAGTGGTTAAAGTTTAATATCAAAGGGTAAAATAAACTAGAAAATTACTAAAACACATTGGACTAAAATATTTAGACCAAATATTCTATTTTCTCAAAAAAAAATCATTATTGGAGGCATATTATGTAATGGAGATCTCCCAATAGTGTTTGTTTTTTCATATTTACAAGAATGCCACTCTCCCTCTATTATAAAATGGCATTCAATATCCTCCATTATATACATATATCAATCCTTCGATATCATCAAAAATCTTACCAAATTACTTATCAAAATCCTATATCTCATTCTAGATGCCTCACTTTGGGCATAAATCAAACTAATGAAGGTATATGGTTAAAACCAAAAGAAGTTACCAGAATAAGAGGTAACATTCATCTATGAATGTTTTTGTTTTATTTGTTAATAAAAACTCTTAGATTATTTTTATATAAATATTATATAAAAACATTATTATAATAAATATAATTATATGTTTTTATGTTATGGGAATGATCTAAAACTTCACTCGCTTTCATCAAATGGGATACGCAATCATCATTTGTATGTATGGTGGACTACTATCTCGCGAACTGATGTCATCCATTCTTCCATTACCACCTCTCAAAATTGATCATAATGATGGACATGATTTTTAAATATGATATGTATGATATTTTTTACATATTTATTATTATATAATTATTATATAACACATACCTTCATTCTTTCATTTTTGTGAGAATATTATAACGTCATTTATATGTATGAAGGTCTACCACCTCACGAAGCGATGTGATTCATTCAAGCTTTGCATGAAATGTAATAAGGATCATTGTGATAGACATATCTCATATATAATAAATAATAATTACAATGTAAAGATAATATATATATATATATATATATCATTTACTTTTTTTCTTTAAATGTGATAAGAAAATGGAAATTTTGTTCATGCGTACATACGTCCTACTGTCTCCATGAAAGGTGTATTTTATTTCCAATTTATATATTTTATAGATTGTTATAAATAAATATATACTGAATATGTAGGATATTTATATCATAGTTTTAATTATTTAAATGATTAAATCATGATCAAAGTAATAGGATAAAAAATAACAAGTCAAAACATATACGAAAAACAAAGTAGTCATTACCCGAAACATAACTTTAACATGGAATATTAAATAAAAGGTTAATATAAAGTCATGGTAAAATAATATATGGTATGATATTTATTATTATGGATATTTTATATATGTTTAATAAAATTATATTTATTATACAAGAGGTTTTAACAAGTACGATGAGAGTCAAGTCTTAAGGTAAGGGGATTTCTAGTCTCGCTTTTATTTTTACGAGACTTATGCCATATTCATGAATCATTTCATTGTTGTGGTGTATATATAACACTATGAAAAGATATATAATGAATTTAATATATTTCATGATAATAAAATTTTCTATTGATGTTATTATTTCAGAGATATCATGATTCAAAGGTTACACAAGTATTAAGGGTTTTTCTCATCTCACTTTTATTTTTGTGTGATAGATTCCATATTCACCACTTATTCTTGTTGTGTGGTGTATATATCTCCCATGAATGTATTATATGATTCATATAATTTCATTTATGGGGATTTAAATATCCAATTTATCACCTCTCTTTCATGGGGTTTTTGGATTCAAAGTTACCAAGTAATAAAGGGTTTTTGTCACAATTTACCTTCTTTGAGACTTATGTCATGTTATGCACCTATATTATTTTATGAGTTGTATATAAATCCCCTTTAAAATTCTATATCATGAGAATAATAATTTTTATGGTATTATAAATTTCATATATTTATTTTATTTATTGATGATTTTGATTCAAATTTACCAAAGTGGTAAGAGTTTTTGTTACATTCTAATCGTTTAACGGGATTATACATGATTATGTTTTGGGTGTTGAAATCTTATAATTATCATTAATTATATTATAATATATTTATTCATGATATTTTCAAGTAATTTTAAAATTTTATACTCTTTTTTATGTGAAATATTTCAGAATGTGCTTTTAAGAAATTTCGACTTCATTTCTATCTTCAGTCATAAATTTATCTTCTTTCAAAACCATGTTTTCTAAAACTGTTTTCAAAATTATTTTAAAAAGTTTTTATAAAATATAAAAAAATTACTAAATAAATGTTTTAATTTATTTTTAAAAGATTTTTTTATAAGTTTTCAAGTTTATTTTAAAATAAAATTATTTTCAAAATGTTTTATGTTTAAAAAAAGTGTTTTTCAAAATGAAAATGATATTTTCCTATAGAATGTTGTTAATGATCTTTTAATGGTATTTACATTAATAAACATCAAAAAAATCTCCTAAAATGGGAATATTTTTTATTTATATCATCCTCAATATTTTCTAGGTGGATTAATATTATTTTAAAAAGACTATTATGGAACTTTTTTGTTTTCCACGAGTTAATAATGTTTCAAAGATACTGTCAGAAACCCCATTTATCTTCCATGGGTAAATAAATTTATGGAAGGGATAATGGTTTTTCCTAAAATTTTATGGTGAAATTAAATATTTTATGTGTTAGTATTATGTAATGGTACTTGGAAATTTGATAGGTGGTTATGTTATAAACCAATGAAGGGGGGTTCCATGATAAACCGATGACAGTTGGTTCTATAATAAACCAAGGATAGGTGAGTACATGATTTTCCTCTAATTAATTAGTTATAAAATTCAAACATATGGTTATTCCATTTTTAAGATTCATTATAAGATTAAAGTTAAAATTATGTCCCAAGTAAATTACATGTTTTATATAGGGTTACTGTGGGTTTTTAATGTTTCTCATGACCAAGATAGATATCACATGGATTATGATTATTGATTCTGATGAATCTTTACTTTTCATGTTTTTATATTCGATGACCCAATTACTTATGGGTTTTATTTATTTTATGATTATCTCATGAACTTTGATTATGTCATCATACCCTTATCAACTCTTATTTGAATTGATGACATTCAATTGTTAATGCATAGGTTTACCCATAATGATCATTTGAGATCACCCTTATTGTTTTTCCTTTCCCCTGGGTTATAAATAATGATGTTTAATAATTTATGTTTATAAAGGGTTTCACAAGGATTATATTGATTACCTAATGTGAAATGATAAAAACTGGGTTAAATGGGAGAAATTTTCATTTTAATACTTGTGAATTGTTTAGTAAGAGTGTTTCCTAATTACCTAAAACTCTAAACATAAAGGCTAACTCAAAATGTAAGTGATCCAAGTTTTCATTTTTATGTTGTAAGGTATTTGTGGAAAAAAATTGGGTCACAATTATCAGCATCAGAGCCAATAATATAAAGTTTTGGATTTTAGTACAGGATATGAGAGACTAGTTATTGGGTTGTTATAGTTGGTATCAAAGGAAAATTTAAATAAATTTGTAGATTATTATGTTTTTATGTGGGTTTATCTTAATAGATATAGATACCATCATATATCTATCATATTAAGGATGATAATAAGTTCAAAGTATTAGACATGCCTTTTAAGTTTTAAAAGATGATATCATAAAGTTGTTAATGGAAATTTTGGAGAGGTTTTATTGGATTTAGGTATTTGTAACCACTAAAATAAATATGAATTATAATTTAAGGTGGAATTATTTTTATTCTTTAAATAAAAAAAACCCACTTGTATGATGAGTGATAACTAGTTGTATCTAGAAAGACCTTGGGGATTGAACTCGGACTGAAGGATAATAAAGGTTTCGAACCTACCACTAGACCACATGACATTCTGGTTAGTATGACATTTTTTATTAGTAAATATTAATTTTATTACAAAAAATATATATTATTTTATTTGAGGAATAATATTTTATTTATTTTTGAAGAATATATGACCAAATAATTCTAATATTTGGTTTTTAAACTTGGTCTATAAATGTTTGAATAATTCTAAGTATATATTTTTATGGAATGGTTTGGTTTGAAATTTGAGTATTAATTTTGAATATTAATGTATCATATGAAGGTTTACTCATTTTTTGAATTATATTACCTTATTCTAACAATTTTGTTTTTGGTTAATGTCTAAAGATAGTTGGAATATCTTGACTATCCCATTCATTGTTATGTTTTCTTTAAATTTTAATTTTTATACTTCAAGCAAAAGAAAATTAATCCTAAATACTCATCATCTAGAGATAAATATGATATTTTTGTGGAAATTGGTTAAAGTGTAAACTTTAATTATCAATTAAGTATATTTCTTTCAGTCTATATGGTGAAATAATACTTCAAATTTAGAAGAGGATCATGAAATAAAATATTACCCTATTACAATATTTCTTGATGATGTTAATGAACTTTTCCAAACCTATTTTGTTTTTGGTTTTTTTCATTGACTTCCTACATACCATGTTCTCTATCACTCTTTATTATTCTATGGGAATTATTTTTCTCTTCTAAATCCATCTTTTAGTTTCCCACCAACGTTCTCCCTATGTGGAATCTTAGTTATATGTATCTTCATTTGACCTTTATGTTTACCATTTTCCATTTTTATGGGATGTTTTATTTATTTAATTTTTATGATGTGGGTATCAATAAAGGAATTATAAAAATGCTAATCATTTTATAACCAAGATAAATTTCAAGGAAAATTCATTTTTTTAAGGGGGGTAGGTGGTAACATCTCGATAATTTAGTAAATATCTTCTTTAAAATTAATTTAAATTCTTTGATAGCTTGTGTTACGTGCAATTAATTTTTTAGATTATGTTATATGAAACACCAAGTTTATCTTTCATTGTATGTAACATTGAGTTTTTTTGATAACTTTTGTTACACACAAGGTTGAGTTTTACCAGACAATAATATACTATTAACATTATCATTTAACAATATATTTATCACCTAGATATTGTAATAGTGTGAATGGATAATATTAACTAAATTATAAAAATATGAAAAATCAATTAAAGTATTTATTTTTATAAAGGATTTATAAAAATCAATTGAATATAAAGGATTTATTTTTATAAAAAAACTATTTATATGCCCACATAGGGGTTTTATCTTAATAAATTAAATTAATAGTTATTAGTTAATCATATTAATTAAATTTATATGTTATATATTCTGATAAATATTTTTAAATTCATCCGATAAGCTTTATAGGTATAAAAAATCAAATTTTAAATAAACTTGTACTTTTCTAAAAGGCAATTTTGCTACCTTTTAATGGAAGAATTATTTTAAGCTAAATTTTGAAAGTTTCATAAATTTTAGTTGAAAATATAATCTTATTATTTAAAATTGAAATTTAAAAATTATCTTAGGGAGGATTTTTGGTACTTTTCTGAGAAGTTTCATTTTTTGATGAATAGTAAAAAATACCGAATTTTAATTAAAAGCTAAATTTTCGTCTAAATAATTTATAATGTTAAATTATATTTTGAATTGGTTTTAAATTCAAACCAATTATATTACACATATATTAATCAAATTTATCTCATTAGAATAATTTTTATGTTGAATTTGGATATAAAAACTTCGTAAACTTTTGAAAATTTTCAGTTTAAAAATGTGTTTTCACATTCCATCTATGGGATAAATTTTAAAATAAATTCTACCAATTATATGAATTTAATTTTGAAAAATGTATTAAATAATTAAAATCAGAATAATTTATTATTTATAGTAAATTCAACTTAGTTTTTATCAAAAATATTCCTGAAAGAAATTAAAATTAATTGCAACGATTAAAGTAGAAATGATTTTACTTAGTGGTTAAACTTTAACCCTAAGTGGCCAAAAGACCTAGAAACTTTTACGAAACACATTTTATGTCCAAATTTATACCATATCCCATATTTTGTCAAAAAAAATTAATTTTTATAGTCACATGATTTAATGGATACCTCCCAAGAGTGTTTGGTATTTTTATTTACAAGAATTCTACTCCTCCTATATTATAAAAGAGAATTCACTCTCCCCCTTTATACACACCTATAAATCCTTTTTTCTCCCACAATATCTAAAAAATTACTTCCCAAAATCCTTACTAAAATCTTAGAATCCTAAATTTTTCATAAAGAAAACCTATAAAGGCCTTTGGTTCAAACCAAAAGGAGTTACCCGAAGAAGAGGTAACATTCATCAACAAAACTTTTTGTTTTATTTCTTCTTCAAACCATTTGAATTTTTTTATATCAAGATTATATAATAGAATAATTATATTCAGTATAATTATGTTATTTTATGTTATGGGTATGACCAAAAACTTTACACACTATCATTAAAAGGGATATGCACTCATTATTAGTGTGTATAGTGGAATATCGCATCGCAAACCGATGTCGTTCGTTATTCCATTACCACCTCTAAAGGTTGGTGATAATGATTTAAATGATTTTTATATATGATATGTATTATTTTTATTATTTATTTATTATTATTTAATTATTATATAACACATACCTCCACGCTCTCCATTTTGTGAGAATATGATAACGTCGATTGTGTGTATGACGGACTACCACCTCACGAAGTGATGTGATTCATTCACGCTTTACATGGAATGTATTAAGGATTGTTGTAATAGAAATATGTAATATATAAGAAATAATAATTCTACATTAATAATAATAATATATATCTATATATATATATATCATTTACTTTTATTTCTTTCAATACCATAAGAAAATGGAAACAACAGTCATGTGTACGTACGTCTAACCATCTCCAGGAATTATGTATTTCATTTACTATTTATATATTTAATAGATTATTATAAATACATATATAATGAATATATATTATATTTATATCATGTTTTAAATTATTTAAATTTGTAAATCATGATCAAATAAATAGGACCAAAAATAACAAGTCAAAACTTATATGAAAAACAAAGTTGTTATTACCCGTAATGTAACTTTAACATGGAATTATAAATTAATGGGTAATATAAATACATTATAAAATCATATATTGTATGATATATATTATTATTATTCTATGATATATGTATAATAAACTTATATTTATTATACAGTAGGTTTTAACAAGTGTGATGATATTCAAGACTTAAGGTAAGGGGATTTCTATTATCACTTTTATTTATGCGAGACTTATTCCATATACACCACTTGATTATTTTACGCTATTTATATAATTGCCTATGTAATTTTATATCATGAATTTAATATATTTCATTATATTAAAAGTTTCAATTTATTTTATTCTTTCATTAAACTCGTGATTCAAAAGTTACTCAAGTATTAAGGGTTTTTCTCGTCTTACTTTTATGTCTATGAGATACATTCTATATTCACCACCTATTCTTATTTTGTGGTGTAAATAATGCACATGAATGTATTTTATAATCCTTATACTTTAATTTATGGTTATTTAAATAATAATTTTAATATCACTCTTTCATGCGGTTTACGGTTTCAAAGTTATGAAGTGGTAATGGGTTTTTGTCACAATTTTCCTTATTTGAGACTTATATCATGTTATACACATATCTTCTTTTATGAAGTGTATATACATACCATTTGATGTTTTATATAACTAACCTAATTATTTTCATAATATTATAAGTTTTATTTAGTGATATTATTTTTTAAGGATTTTGATTCAAAGTTACCAAATTGGTAAGAGACTTTTGTTACAATCACATAATTTATCTGGATTATGTATGATTAATTATCAGATGTTAAAATTCTATAATTATCATGAGTTATATTATACTCTACATATTCATGATATTTAATGTAATTGTACCATTTTTCCACTCTTTTTTACTTGAAATGTTTCTAAAAGTTTTTTAAAGAAAATCTGACTTCATTTCCCTCTTCAGCCAGAAATCTATGTTATTTTAAAACCATGTTTAATAAGAATATTTTCAAAAAGGTTTTATTTTTTTTTCAAATTTTAAAGGATTTTTTCCTCAAGAAAATTTTTAAATTATTTTTAAAATATTAATTTATATGTTTTCGAGGTTATTTTCAAAAAAAAAATTTCAAAAAAATTGTTATAAAAAAGTTTTTTTCAAAATGAAAAGGATATTTTCCTCAATAATGTTTTAAATTATATTTTAATGGTTTTAAATTAATAAATTTAAATAACACTTGTTTTTACTTATCCTATACTGGGAAATTTTTTTTTGATACCATCCTCATTCTTTTCTGGATTGATTAATATTATTTTAAAGAGATTTTACGGAACTTGTTTCTTATCTATGGGTCAATCATGTTTCAAAGAGTTTTTTACAGAACCCATTTATTTTCCTTGGTATAATGAAGTTATGAAAGGGATATTTTTTCCTATAAATTTATTATTATATTAAATATTCTTTATGTTATGATTATGAAATGGTACATAAATATTTGACGGGTAGTTAAGTTATAAACCGATGATGGTTGGTTACATTATAAACCAATGATAGGTGGTTATGTGATAAACCAAGGACAGGTGGGTCTGTGATAGATCTCTAATACATTGGGTATAGAATTTGACCATGTAGTTATTCCATTTGTAAGAGTTATTGTAATAGTGAAGTGAAAATTATATCCCAATTTTTGTACATGTTTTCTTTATTCTTTCTATGTGTTTATAATACTTCTCATTATAGAGATTAATATCAGATGGCTCATGACTATTTATTCTCATAAATCTTTCCTTTTTCATTTTTTTATATTTCATGATCTAGGTATTAATGGGTATGAGTTATTTTATGATTCGCTCATGCAATTTGATTATGTCATCATACCCTTATGCACTCTTATTCTCATTGATGACATTCAATTATTAATGTTTATGTCTACCATTACTAAGAATTTGAGATAACCTTTATTATGTTCCCTTTTACCTAGGATATAAATAATGTTTTTGAATAATTTATGTCTATAAATTATTTAACAAGAATGATTTTCATGGACTAATGTGAACTAAGAAAAGATGGGATAAATGGGAGAAATGTTCATTTGATGACTTGTGAATTTTTTATGTATGAGTTTGTCTTATTTATATAAAACTCTAAACCTAAAAGGTCCTTCAAAATGTAAATGATTCAAGTTTTTCTTTTTATGTTATAAGTTTTTTATGGAAAAAAATTAGATCACAATTATCAGCATCATATCTAGGAATGTAAAGTTATAGATTTCATCATATGATCTAAGAGTGTGGGTCCTAGGATATTATATATAAGGTATAGGATAAACTGGTAAATAAATTTAGTAATATCTTTACAACTTGAACTCCATCCTTTGAAATCTACATCATCCTATTCCACTTACTCAACCATCCACCATGGGTCCATTTCCCTTCGTTGGATCCCTAGTCGTGAAATTAACAAGCACAACAAAATTCCTAAGTATAGTGTGAGTGTAAGACGTTGTAGGACACCACTAATAACCCTTAACATCAGTGCATAAAATATACAAGTTCATTCCAGTGATATAAAAATGATATATATATAAACAATATTATATATCACATAAGTAAAAACATATTTCAGGTCCCTAGGAACCGTCTATACCTACTTTGGATCTTTGCTGAAAAGAAACATTGGTATCCCACCTAATACATCCCCCTCGATGGGATATCCCTAAGAATGCGACACATCTTGTCAGATGGGATAGCCCAAGTATATATCAACCCAATTCTGGAACATCCCTATTGAATGTATAGTCCCAAGTATGTGACACATCTAACTAACTAGGATAGTCCAAGTACATGTTGATACAATTCTAGAACATCACTCTAAAGTGGATATCCTCATGCATGTGACACATCCCACTAGCTAGGATAGCCTTAGTGTATTCCAAAAAAAATCTGGAACATCCCTCTCATAGGATAATCCTATAAGCTCAGCCTGCATAGTCAACTATATAAAATAGAAGAACATCACATATGATACAAAATATAAATGAAAGATCATTAAATTTGTCAAAAAACATGTATCAGATGCATCAAAATCTATGTACTAGCAATACAGGCATAGGTAAAAGGCTACACACACACCTCATGTGATCAAGAATTATATTTAGATTTCTTAGGGCTACACATACATGTCAAAAATCATTCCAATTACCTATATAAGGCATGAATGAAGTTTAAGGACTTCCTAACTCAAGCTCGGTGATGAACAACTCCAAGTTTCATCGGGGAAATATAACCTGAATCGCATTCATATGTTTGTCACCTCAAAATTCTCAAAAAAGTATTCCTATAATGGATTCTAGATATTTTATTTCCGAAATATATAAATCACCACATGAAATAATGGATTCTCTCTCTAAAATGATCTAGAATAATCATTATAATTCTATATTATCTTTCTTGATAATTATATATTATTTTATAGAATAATTACAATTTAACATGTGATAAATAGTTTCCCTCTCCTGGATAATTACCAAATTATCCATTTCATACATAGTAAATTCTTACCAAATTATTTCCTTAGATAAAATTATAATTCCATAAATAAAAATAATTTTGTCTCTCCAGAATAATCCTAGATAAAATTGTGATGATTATTATTATCATACTTTGATAATTTCTAGATTATTATCACTTAAGAATTATTTATTCAATCCCTATAGAAAGCTTAAAAAATCTTATTTTTAAATTTATAAAGAAAATAATTCCTAGAAATTAATCCTTTTTGAAATACTACACCATGGTAGAGGAGATATGAAGTAAGTCCTTCCAATCTAGAAAACTAGAAGAAGGATTATGATTAATCATAGAAGGCTTCACCAAAATTAACAATGGTATTAATATTCTTCCCATACATGACAGAATAACCCAAAACGAAGTAGTAAGGATTAAAACATTTTTAAGAAGACAACCAACATACCAGATCATATAACTAAAACCCCCAAATTAAATTCACCATTTATTTTTCCTTTTAAGTGATTTTTAACTATAGAGCCTTTATAATATTTCATAAAGAGATTAAAACCTTTAAATTATCCAAGAGAATCAAATATCATGATTTTTTTCCTTTAAAATAGTCTAAAAATCATTATAGGTTCAAACAGGGAAGAAGAGAACTGAAATTTGGATAAAAACCAACTCTTATGCATAAAAGGATGTTTCCTATATATCCCCTCATAATTTTCATACATAGATATTATATCTTAATAGATGAATATTTATTTCTTAACATTCTGATCCATTCTAGAATCATTAAGGTCTAGTATGTTTGGAAACATGGAAGCATAAATAACTAGTTCATAATAGTTCTATATGGTCTCCCACTTAGATCTTGATAAATATCACCCTTCTAAGTCATATCATACATTAAACCTTTCTTTATAACTTGGGAATGGAAATAAAATAAATTGTGTGCTCTGATTCATAGTAAGGATAAACAAAAGAGATATCGATGATCATATAAGAAAAACATGATAAAAGGGGTGTGAGAACATGAGCTCAACATTTTAAAACCATAATCTTCATATCATATATCACAATATTGAGTCATGGAATAAATCTTTTAATTTTATAAGACATAAATCTTTTAAAAAAATTAAATAACATGAGCCATAATATAATAACATTAGGATAAGACATGGAATTATGGCATACACAGAATCATAGAAAATCATTTCCTTAGTATTTATGGATCTTTTCCAAGACTATCATGGTGTAATGGGTTAACTCCCCAAACCATAACAGTAATCAAGGTTCACTACTAAGAATATCAAAATGGATAAATTCACTTACTAAACTAGGTTCACTCCCCATTTAAGTCTTGCTTATCTCATGAGATATCAATATTTAGCTAATGAATTAGAGGGAGATATAATTCCCACCTCTTACATAAAGAAAATAATATATGTGTCCCACAAGATCATAAACCATTAAAAAAATCAAAATCTATTAAAATAACTCAGTTCATAAACATTTCATCACAGCAAAACCCATGGAAAATTAAATGGGTTTCATAAACATTTCATCACAACATAACCCATGGAAAAGAAATGGGTTTCATAAAAATTATGCCATAATATTCATAAACCATCCAGAGAAAGAATAAGGATAGTGTCACAACCCATCCCCCGGGGCCCGTATCATGACTACCCCAAACCCGCCTTCCATAGGCGAGGGGCTGGCGACTAGCACCAAAGGTGTAAATCCCTAAACTGGGAAGGAATTCCCTTTATAACTATAAAAAAACACATCAGAGTACATAATTGGAACCAAAACACTAAGTAAAACTATATACAAAAGAAGTGATGGAAAGTAAAAGGGTAATAAATACAAGACCAACATGAAAGTACAAGTACAACTAAAAGAAAGTACAACTGAAGAAAAGTAAAGAAGCTATTGGGTCATCCTTCGGGGCTCCTACCTGAAGGGAAGGTACAAATAGCCTCCTCATCACTCCACGTCTGTCCATCTACTCCGTGTACCGTCACACCGAGTGCTCCACCTCCGGGTACCATACAGTCCTGCTACTCTCTGCCTCAATCAGTGTTGTCCATCATCTGCAACCAACACAACGAGGTGCAGGCAGAGCCTGTGCAGGGGTGAGTATAATGATACTCAGTAGGGACCCCGATACCCTCAAGGTCTCACAAAAATCTAACAAGGATAAACCACAAAATATGAAATCAACGGATAACCATTACTTAGGTATATGCCCATACATATACCTAAGTTATCTAGTATCCCATCTCAATCATGAGGAAAACACAAAATTAATTGACTCATCTCAAAAAAAAATTCATTATCGAAACCACGGCTGTGAGATAACTCCTCCTCTATTGAGTAAAGTGGGCTTGTCGCAAAACCAAGGCACTTCTCACTAACCTTGGACTACTGAGCTAATACTCCTTTCGAGTATCGTGGGTCTGTTGCTAACTACCAGGTGCTCCTCCATTGTGGGTCTTCCGCCAACTACTAGGCGCTCCCCCTAATAGCTTGCAGAGGAACTCCTCCTATCGAGTACCATAGATCTAATGCCAACTATCAGGTGCTCCTCCGTTGTGGGTCTGCCGCCAACTATTAGGCGCTCCCCACTGGGCTAGTCTAATCACTCCTAGTCGAATCGGTCAAGAAGTCATCAGGTCTTCCAGCTACTAGGTCTCCGTACTCTGCCTTCTCGTCACTGGAAGGATCCGCTCCATGAGCTACTGGGCAATACTCCAACTGTCTTGATGTTCCACGAATAAGTATCTCAAAAGTCCTCCACGACATAGGGGTCTCAACGCAATAGACGGCGCGTCAATAGGATGTATGGTCTGTTATTTATTATCCGTCCCAGGGGCCCGGTTGGATTCGTGTACGATCCAACCTGACCGTAACGCAAATATACCCTGAACTCCAATGGGGTATTCTCAAAGGGACGGCTTCATTCCAAGAATATCGGTGTCGCTGACGGTTCGTCAAACTGTCGTCCGGTGCCAAAGATATGTCCAACAGAAAGAAAAGGGGTTGGTATTGGGCCTAGGCCCGGTCTGACCCGTTCGGACCGTCTCGGCCAAACCCAGACTGGGCCAACCCATTCTGGGTTGACCTGGTCCACCCACTAGGTTTAGCCCGGTCCGTTGGGCCCGGGCCAACGGACTGCGGGGGCGGTTCGACCCAGAGGTCGCCACGTAGGCGACTTGGTTGGAAGGCCAGGGACAGTTCGGCCAGCGCCGTGAGGGGCGCGGCATGGGCGACTCGGCCTGGGAGGTCATCGGTAGGTCTCGAGGGTGACGGGCAGGCCGCGGGGGCACTGGGCAAGGCGCGGCAGTGGCCGGGCAGGCCGTGGGAGCACCGGCAGGGCACCGGGCAGGCGGTGGGTGCGCCGGTCAAGGTGCGGCAGCAGCTGGGTAGGCTGCAAGGGCGCCGGGCAGGCAGCAGGTGTGCCAATTAGGGTGCGGTAGTGGTCGGACAGGCTGCGGGGGCACCGGCAGGGTGTCAGGTAGGGGCGGGTGCATCGGGCAAGCGACGGGTAGGCGGGTCGTGTGCCGGGAGGCCGTGATCTGGCGGGCCGCACACCGGTAGGGCGTCGGGAGGCTGCGGGTAGGTGGGTAGGGCGCCTCTCGGGCCGGTGGCGTTCGGCAGGGTGCATAGGTTTGCCGTGAGGGCGGCGTGATTCACGGAGGCTGCGGGTAGCACATCCTTCATTGTTGTCGCCTTCGTCGTCGTAGCCTTAACTCCATGCCGTAGAACGTCACAAGAAGATAGATCGACGGAGGATGTTGGGACACATTAGGTTGGCTCACACCCTCCACGATTAAGGTGATAGCAATTGGTTCACAAGAACGAAGCACAACATTCAACCCGCAAAAGATAGTCATCATCGTTCTTCATTTTTAAAATAAAGGAAGAACATGACACTTAAAAGAAACTAAACCCCTACCTTTGATTCACCGGTCATCTTTCATTGACGTCACAGAAATATGGTCGTCGATCCGTGGTAGACGAACACGTCCCACATCCAAGGAGTCCGAGGAAGAAGGTCGGAGGAGGTCGTTCTTCTTAGTGAAAGACGTCCCTCATCGGCGTTCTTCGTCGAGAGAGCGTTCTTCGCCAGAAGAGCATTCTTCGTTGGAGAGTGTTCTTTGTTGGAGAGAATTCTCTTTTATCCCAAGCTCCACCAAAATAAAGTGCCCAAAATAATATTTTGTTTATTATTTTAATTGTTGGCATAAATTCAAAAAGGTGAATTAATTACGTAGGCTCCTCCAATTAATCCACGAGAGGTTGGCATATTAAATAAAGGTGGTTGGCTCCATTTAATTAAAGGGGAAGGTCAAGGGGTTTCTCCCCATTTAATGGAGAGTTGAGGAGGTTTTAACCTCTTCCATTAATAGGGGTTAAGCCTCATGTGGTCCCCACGTCATAACCTCTCACGGGAGGTTATGCTCGGGTGGGTCCCACCACCATAACCTCTCATGGGAGGTTAGGGTGTGGCGGTCCCACCTTCAACTCCCAATTGGAGGTTTTAACCAACACACAAACAAGCCATCTTAAAATAAAATAAATTGTTGGATAATTTATTTTATTATTATTTTTAAAAAAAAAACCAAAAATAAACTTTTATTCTCGACCAACTGTCGTCGAGGTGAAAGTCTTCTTAAGCGAAAATCGGCGTTGTGAGTTCAACGGTGCCCTCATATTTTAGTTCCAAACACCGGTTCAAAAGTTGTAAAAACCCGCTCGTACGTTTACTGAACGTACCCGAACAAAACATCAGAAATTGATTCTAGGCACACGGGGCCTCGGAATCACGCACCTTCAGTTTTTGCAGACTCATAAAAATCCCATGTTTTTAAGAAAAAAAATTCCATGGAATTTCTGGGTCTTTACATTCTCCCAACCTTAGGGCTTTACGTCCCTGTAAGATACAACTCAAACTATGGGAACAAATGGGGATACTAAGAACGCATCTGAGCCTCCCGCTCCCAAGTTCTCTCCTGGAGGTTCCTATGCTTCTAGCTAACGTGCACCATAGGTATTGACCGTCCACTTAGGACCTGCTCCTATCGATCATCAATCTCCACTATAACCTCTGTAAATGTCTCTCCTTCGTTAACGTCCAACTCTACATGGTCCATGATGTGGGAAGGGTCATGCATGTATCCCCTCAACTGAGATACGTGGAAGACGTCTTGTACCTGGTGCAACTGAGTTGGAAGAGCTAAGTGGTAATCCACCTTGCCTACTCTGTTGAGGACTTGGAAAGGTCTAATGAACCTCGGAGATAACTTTCTACCTCGTCCAAATATCCATAGACCTCATCGAGGTGAGACCTGTAGAAAGACGTGGTCTCCATCCTCGAACTCCAGATGTCTTTGTCTCCTGTCAGCATATGACTTTTGCCTGCTCTTTGTAGTCTTCATCCGCTCTTGGATGATCTACACCTTCTCCGAGTAGCTTCCACCATCTCCGGTACCACTAGTGCTGACTCCCCAGGGTCATTCCAGCACAAGGGTGATCTTCAAGGTCGCTCGTACAAGGCCACAAAAGGTGTCATCCCTATGGTGGAGTGATAGCTGTTGTTGTAAGAAAACTCCACCAAAGGAAAGTGATCCTCCCAGATGTGACTGAAGTCTAGGACACATGAACATATCATGTCCTTGAGGGTCTGAATGGTCCGCTCAGTCTGACCATCCATATGAGGATGGAAGGTGGTGCTCAAGTGAAGTTGTGTCCCGAAAGCTTCCTGCAACCCCTTCCATAGCCGGGAAGTAAACCGTGCATCACGGTCGGAGACAATAGAGGAAGGTACTCCATGTAAACTCACAATATCCTGCACATAGAGGCCTCTCAAGCTCTCTACTGAACCCCACTCTCTGATCGGTAGGAAGTGGGATGACTTGGTGAGTCGGTCGATGATCACCAAAATCGAGTCATGACCCCTGGATGTACGTGGAAGACCCATCACGAAGTCCATGGATATCCCATCCAACTTCCACTCTGGGACATCTAAGGGCTGAACCAAGCCTGCTGGTACCTGGTTCTCTAAGTTGACTTACTAGAAAGTGAGGCACCGTGAGACAAACTCTACTATTGCCTTTTTCATACCTGACCACCAATGCTGTCGTCGAAGGTACTGGTACATCTTTTCCACTCCTGGATGTACCGATAGAGGGGATGTGTTGAACTCCCTCAACACTTCCTCCTGAAGTGCCAATGGTACTAAGGTACGTTCTCTAAATAGGATGAAGTGCTCCCCACCTTCAGAAAATCCATCAGGTGCTAGCCCTGTGGATATCTGAGCAGGTCGAGTCTCATAGTCAGCGTCCCCATGCTTTGCCTCCCTGACTCACTGAAGAAGTGGGGGAGAGACTGTAAGAGACTCTAGATAGGCTGCTTTATCTCTATCCACAAAGGATATCTGTAAGGTAGCTAGCTACTCTGTCGCCTCTCTTAGCAGCCATATACCAGTCCTCCTGGTGAGTGCATCAGCAACAACGTTCCCCTTTCCAGGAGTATAGATTGTCTCGAAGTCAAAGTCCTGGAGGAACTCAAGCCATCGTCGTTGTCTCAGGTTCAGGTCTTTCTGAGATAAGATATACCTGAGAATCTTGTGATCAAAGTACACGGTAAAACATTCACCCATCAAATAGTGTCACCACATCTTTATGGCGAAGACCACTGATTCTAACAACAGGTCATGGGTAGCATAGTTCTACTCATGATTTCTCAGCTGCCGAGAACCATATGCGATAACTGCTCACTCCTGCATCAGGACACACCCAAGTCTGGTCCCTGATGTGTCGTAGTAAACTACGTACCCTATTCCCTCCTCTGGAAGCATCAAGATGGGGGAACTAGTCAGCCTTTGCCTCTGCTCCTGAAATCTCTATTAGAATCTCTCCGACCACAGGAAGGTTTTCCCCTTCCGCGTCAAGGCTGATAGTGGTGCTGCAACTCTAGAGAAGTCAGGAATGAACCTATGATAGTATCCAACCAAACCCATGAAACTCCATAACTCTGTCACACTCCTGGGTGGCTCCCAATGAAGTACCACTTTAATATTTTCTAGATCCACTACAACTCCAGCCTCTGAGATGACATGTCCCAAGAAGTGAACCTCACGAATCCAAAACTGGAACTTCGAGAGCTTACCATAAAGATAGTGCTCTCATAGTGTGTCAAGTACTACCTGCAAATGGTAGGCATGCTCCTCCTTAGTAGTCAAGTAGATTGGAATGTCGTCGATGATGACTACGACAAAGCGATCGAGGTTTGGCTGGAAGATCCTGTTCATGAGTCCCATGAACACTTCTGGAGAATTGTTTATGCTGAAAGGCATAACCAAGAACTTGTAGTGGTCATACCAATATCTGAAGGCCCTCTTCTGCACATCCTCATCTCGAACTCTAAGCTGGTGATAGCCTGATAAGAGGTCTATCTTTGAGAACCACCATGCTCCCTTCAGCTGATCAAAGAGGTCGTCAATCCTCGAGATTTGGTACTTGTTCTTTATAGTCACCTTGTTCAGGTGATAGTATTTGACACAAAGCCTCAAGCACCCATCCGCCTTCTTGGAGATATTGATCGGGGTTGCCCAGGGAGAAAAACTGGTCCGAATGAATCATCTCCCCTGCAAGTCCTCTAGATGTACCCACAGCTCACAAAGCTCAGCGGGAGCCATCCGATATGCTGGAGTAGATATTAGTGTCGTCCCGGGGTATAGTTCAATGTACAAGTACACCTATCTATGAGGAGGTATTTTTGGAACATCGTCAGGGAAAACATCCGCATACTGGTCCACCACTAAAGGATTAGTCGAACTCTCTACCTCAACTGCTCTGAGAGTAAGGTAGGCCAAATGATGAGAGATCGGCTGCACCCTCCTCTGAGTAAGTCCTTCATGTGCTGGAAAGGTTCCCTTCTTAGCGGTGAAGGTAAAACTGGTCTCATCCATCCGAACACACCACACTTTTAGCCTAATACAGTCGATCTGAGCATGGACTGTAGATAACTAGTCCATACCAAAGATGACGTCGTAAGGCCTCGACGCCACTACAAGGAGGTCCCAGCCAAAGCTCTAACCTCTTAGAGTAAGCTCACACATCCGGCACCAGTGAGAAATCAAAGAATCAGCTCTTGTTGGAGTCTCTAGCCGTAAGGATAGAACTAACTTCTCCTTCGGAATCTTCGAGCTCCGAACGAGGGAAGTGGAAATGAAAGGGTGACTGGCACCTATGTCTATAAGAACTACAGCTAAGTAAAAGTAGACACAGATCATACCTTGAATCATCTCTGGAGCACTGTGATCATAGGCCTTAGCTGCCTGAAGATAAGCTCTCCCCTGACCACCCACTCCTTGTGGTTGGGGCGGGCCTCCTGGTGGTGATGGTGGTTACACCTCGTAACGTCTTCCACTGCTAGCTGCACGTCTAGATCCTCTGCCACATCCGCCTCATCCCTGTGGACCACCTCATTCGAACCTTTGCCTCTTCCTGGGAGGTCCCTCAACTATCTGCTGATTATCAGAATGGTGGGTCGAACAGTCACGAGCCATGTGACCAAGCACGCCGCATGAGTAACAATGCTCACTCCTGGCATGACTGGATCTGTCTCCACTCCAGGTGCCCCGCACAACTGATCCTGAGTCATGCGGTCGACCAACTATAGGTCTGGTCCTCTTGGACCTCTGTGAGATTTTTCTACTGCTAGCTGTAGAAAACTCCGCTGCGTGTCAGCTAGTGGTGGGTCTCGCTGCTGGAGACTACTCAGCAAGGAAACTCTCCACCAAGAGGGCTCTCTCTAGCACCCCTGTCTGTGTCGGGATGCTAAGTGAGATCATCGGATCTCTGATCTCTCACCTGAGCCCCTGATAGAAGGTCCGGACTCTGAATAATAGGACCCGCACCATATCTGTGGAGTAGCACGAGAGGTAGTCGAAGCTCGCTGAGTATTGTGCTACGGTCATGCTGCCCTGTTGCAGATGAAGTAGATCTTGTATCCACACTGCGCGGAGAGTGGCGGGGAAAAACTCCACCCGGAACAGGCTCTCAAAGTCTGCAAAGAGCAGTTTCACCTCTTCATACACCTGTAGCATCAGGCTCCACCATCTATCTACTGCTTCCTGAAAAAGGTTGGCAGCAAGGATCACCATGAAGTCGGCTGGTGTCCCTACCAGTCTGAAGACTCTCACCACAGCCTTCAGCCAATCCTCAGCCTCCTATGGGTCTGTCTCTCCCCTGAACCTAGGTGGCCTCTGGAACAGGAACTCGTGCAACATGCTCAAGCAGCGTTCATCGTCTTCTGCTGCGACTGGTGGCATCGGTGGCCCAACGGGGAGTGGTACCGCCGGTGCCTCCGCTGAAAAGGGGCCCTACACTGAGGCCTCATCACTCAGTGGGCTGTCAGTATGTACGACTCTCAGGGGTCTAACTAGTCATCCGTGGGGAGGCATCCTGAAATAAAAAAATGAAACACGGTCAAAAGAATATACCTGATGAGCTGACATGGTTGAGCTGACTTAAATAAAACCTTTTGAAACATGCACGCAATCAATTTTTTCATGTACTGAGTCGGAAATCAGAAGTTAGGGTCATAGTGTATGGATACGTCGGCCACCCATACCATCACTGGACTCCCTGAACTGAAAACCACACTTAGTACCCTTAACACTATTTATTTATAGAAAATAAAGATTAGAGACCTATGTTCTATAGTAAAATTGACCCCTCTTATACCAATTTGTCACGACCCGTCGCCCGGGGCCCATATAGTGACTACCCCAAGCTCGGCTTCCATAGGCCAGGAGCTGGTGACTAGCACCAAAGGTGTAAATCCCTAAACTAGGAAGGCATTGCCTTTATAACTGTAAATAAACACATCATATTACACAAATGGAAGCAAAAAACTAAGTAAAACTGTATACAAAAGAAGTGCTGGAAAGTAAAAGGGGCCAGAAATACATGCCCAACATTAAAGTACAAGTACAACTAAAAGAAAGTACAACTGAAGAAAAGTAAAGTAGCTATTGGGTCGTCCTCTGAGGTTTCTACATGAAGGGTAGGTATAGGTGGCCTCATCAACACTCCACGTCAGTCCGTCTGCTCCGTGTACCGTCACTCCGAGTTGTCCACCTCCGGGTACCGTTCAGTCCTACTACTCTCTGCCTCAGTCAGCGTTGTCTGTCATCTGCAACCAACACAAAGAGGTGCAGGCATAGCCCGTGTAGGGTTAAGTATAACGATACTCAGAAGGGACCCCGAGACCCTCAAGGTCTCACAAAATCCAATAAGGATAAACCATAAAGTATGAAATCAACAGAAAACCATTACTTAGGTATATGCCCATATATATACCTAAGTTATCTTGTAAACCATCTCAATCATGAGGAAAACACAAAAGTCATTGACTCAGCTCAAACCAGAATTTTCATTATCGAAACCACGGCTGCTATAGAACTCCTCCTCTGTCAAGTACAGTGGGTCTGTCACAACACCAAGGTGTTTCTCACTATCCTTGGACTGCTGAGGTACTCCTCCTGTCGAGTACCATGGGTCTGCTTCCATCTACCAGGAGCTCCTCCATTGTGGGTCTGCCGCCAACCACCAGGAACTCCCCCTAATAGACTGCAGAGGTACTCCTCTTGTCGAGTACCGCGGGTCTGCCGCCAACTACTAGGCGCTCCTCCACCGGGGGTCTGCCACCAACTACCAAGCGCTCCCAACTAGGCTAGTCGAATCACTCCAAGTCGAATTGGTCAAGAAGTCGTCAGGTCTTCCAAATACTAGGTCTTCGTACTCTACCTCCTCATCACTGGAAGTATCCGCTCCACGAGCTACTGGGAAATACTCTAACTTTCGCGAAGTTCCACGAAGAAGTATCTCAAAGGTGCGCCATGACATAGGGGTCTCAACGCAATAGACGGAGCGTCAATTTGACATCGGGTCTGTTAGTTATTATTCATTTAGTCCCGAGGGCCTAGTTAGATTTTTGTGCGATCCAACATGAACGTAACTCAAATATAACCTAAACTCCAGTGGGGTATTCTCAATGGTACGGCTTCGTTCCAAGAATATCGGAACCGCTGATGGTTCGTCAAATGGTCGTCCTGTGCCAAAGATATGTCCAACAGAAAGCAAAGGGGTGGGCAATGGGCCTGCGCCCGGTCCGACCTGGTCAGACCATCTCGACCCAACCCAGACAGGGCCGACTAGGTCTGGGTCGACCCGGTCAGCCTGCTCGGTTTGGCCTGACCTAGAGGACTGCGGGGGTGGTTCGGCACAGTGGTCTCCATGTAGGCGACTCGGCCCGAAGGCTGGGGCCGGTTCGGCCAGCGCTGCGAGTGGCGTGGCTCGGGTGACTCGACCCAAGAGGTCAACGGCAGGGCGCGCGGGTCGTGGTTAGGCCATGGGGGCACCGGGCAGGGAGCGGCAGCAGCCGTTCCGGACATGAGGGCACTGGCAGGGCGTAGGGCAAGCGGCGGGTGCGCCGGGCAGGGCACGGCAGTGGCCGGGCAGGCCGCGGGGGTGCCAGAAGGGCACCGGGCAGGCGGCGGGTGCGCCGGGCAGGGCGCGGCAGCAGTCGGGAAGGCCTCGAGGGCGCCAGCAAAGCGGCGGGTAGGCGGGCTGCGTACCGCGAGGTCGCGGGATGGCGGGACACATGTCGGCAGGGTGTCGGGAGGTCGCGGGAAGGCGAGTCGGGCACCACTTGGGCCGGCGACATTCGTCCGGGTGCGTCAGTGCACTGCGGGGGCAGCGCGATTCGCGGAGGTCGTGGGTAGCACAGCCTTCGTCGTTGCCGCCTTCGTCGTCATCGCCTCAATGACATGCCATAGAATGTCACAAGAAGAGATATCAACGGAGGATGTTCATCCATGTTAGGTTGGCCTGCACCCTCCACGATTAGGGTGATAGCAATTGGTTCACAAGAACGAAGAACAACATTCCTCCCACAAAAGATAGTCATCATCATTCTTCGTTTTTAAAATAAAGGAAGAACATGACACTTAAAAGAAACTAAACCCCTACCATTGATTCGTCGGTCATCGTTCGTTGACGTCACAGAAAGATGGTCGTCGATCCATGGTATACGAACACGTCTCACGTCAAAGGAGTCCGAGGAAGAAGGTCGGTGGAGGTCATTATTTGTAGTGGAAGGCATCCTTCATCGGCGTTCTTCATTGGGAGAGCGTTCTTCGCTGAAAGAGCGTTCTTCATTAGAGAGAATTCTTTATTGTAGATAATTCTCTTTTCTCCCATGCTCCACCAAAATAAAGTGCCCAAAATAATAGTTTTTCTATTATTTTAATCGTTGGCACAAATTCAAAAAGGTGAATTAATTACGTAGGCTCCTCCTATTAATCCACGAGAGGTTGGCATATTAAATAAAGGGGGTTGGATCCATTTAATTAAAGGGGAAGTTCAAAGGATTTCTCCCCATTTAATGGAGAGTTTAGGAGGTTTTATCCTCCTCCATTAATATGGGTTAAGCCTCGTGTGGTCCCCACATCATAACCTCTCACGGGCGGTTATGCTCGGGAGGGACCCACCACCATAACCTCTCATGGGAGGTTAGGGTGTAGCGGTCCCACCTCCAACTCCCAAGTGGAGGTTTTAACCAACACACTCACATGGAAGCTTAAAATAAAATAAATTGTTGGACACTTTATTTTATTATTATTTTTTTTTTAAACCAAAAACTAACTTTTATTCTTGACCAACTGTCGTCAAGGTGAAAGTATTGTTAAGCAAAAACCAGTGCTGCGAGTTCAACAGTGCCCTCGGATTTTAGTTCCAATCACCGGTTCAAAAGTTATAAAAACTCACTTGTACGTTTATTGAACATACCCGAACAAAACATCAGAAATTGATTCCGGGCACACTGGGGCTCGGAATCATGTGCCGTCAGTTTTCACGGACTCGCAAAAATCCCATGTTTTTAAGAAGAAAAATTTTCAATGGAATTTCTGGGTCTTTACATTCTCCCCACATTAGGACTTTATGTCCCCGTAATCTACAACTCAAACTATGGGAACAAATGGGGGTAATGAGCACGCATCTGAGCCTCCCGCTCCCATGTGCTCTCCTGGAGGTTCTCGTGCTGCCAGCGAACACGCACCAGAGGTATCGACCATCCATGTAGGACCCACTCCGGTCGATCCTCAATCTCCACTGGAACCTCCGTAAAAGTCGCTCCATCGTCGGCGTCCAGCTCTCCATGGTCGATGATGTGGGAAGGGTCATTCATGTATCCCCTCAGCTGAGATATGTGGAAGACGTCGTGTACCCGGTGCAACTGAGGTGGAAGAGCTTAGTCGTAATCCAACTCGCCTACTCTGCTAAGGACCTAGAAAGGTCCAATGAACCTCAGAGATAACTTATCACCTCAGCCAAATATTTGTAGAACTCATCGAGGTGAGACCCATAGAGAGACGTGGTCGTCATCCTCGAACTCCAGAGGTCTCCGTCTCTTGTCATCATATGAATTATGCCTGCTTTGTACAGTCTCCATCCACTCCTGGATTATCTGCACCTTCTCCGTAGTAGCTCAAACCATCTTCAGTCCCACTAGTGCTGATTCCCCAGGGCCAGTCCAGCACAAGGGTGATCTGCAAGGTCGCCCGTACAAGGCCTCAGAAGGTGTCATCCCTATGGTGGAGTGATAGTTGTTGTTGTAAGAAAACTCCACCAAAGGCAAGTGATCCTCCCAGCTGCAACTGAAGTTGAGGACACATGCATGTAGCATGTCTTTGAGGGTCTGAATGCTCCTCTAGGTCTGACCATCCGTCTGAGGATAGAAGGCGATGCTCAAGCGAAGCTATGTCCTGAAATCTTCCTACAACCCCTTCCATATCCGGGAAGTAAACCGTTTGTCATGGTCGGAGACAATAGAGGAAGGTACTCCATGTAAACGCACAATCTCTTGCACATAGAGGTGTCCCAATCTCTCTACTGAACCCTGCTCTCTGATCGGTAGGAAGTGCGATGACTTGGTGAGTCAGTCGACGATCACCCAAATCGAGTCGTGACCTCTGGATGTATGTGGAAGACCAATCACGAAGTCCATGGATATCCCTTCCCACTTCCACTCTAGGATCTCTAAGGGCTTAACCAAGCCTGCTGGTACATGGTGCTCTACCTTCACTTGCTGGAAAGTGAGGCACCATGAGACAAACTCTGCTACTGCCTTTTTCATATCTGGCCACCAGTGCAGTCATCGAAGGTACTAGTACATCAACACCACTCCTTGATGTACCGCTAGAGGGGATGTGTGTAACTCCCTCAACACATCCTCCTGAAGTTCCACTAGTACCAAGTTAAGTCCTCTGAAGAGGATGACGTGCTACCCACCTTTAGAAAATCCATCAGGTACTTGCCCTATGGATATCTAAGAACGTCGTGTCTCATAGTCATCATCACAATTCTGTGCCCCCATGAATCACTGAAGAAGTGGGGGAGTGACTATAAGAGACTATAGATAGGCTGCTCCATCTATATCCACAATGGATATCTATAAGGAAGCCAGCTGCTCTGTCACCTCTCCTAGCAGTTGTATACCAGTCCTCCTGATGAGTGAATCAGCAACAACGTTCCCCTTTCTAGGAGTATAAAGTCATAGTCCTGGAGGAACTCAAGCCATCGCCGCTATCTCAGGTTCATGTCTTTCTGGTAGAAGATATAATTGATATTCTTGTGATCAGAGTATGTGGTAAAACGTTCACCCATCAGATAGTGCTGCCACATCTTCAAGGCGAAGACCACTGCTGCTAACTCCAGGTCATGGGTAGAATAGTTCTGATCATTCTATCTCAGCTTCCGAGAACCATAAGCGATCACTACTCACTCCTGCATCAGAACAGAACCAAGTCCAATCTATGATGTGTCGTAGTAAACTACGTACCTTATGCCCTCCTCTGGAAGCCTCAAGATGGGGGGAACTAGTCAGCCTCTGCCTCAGATCCTAAAAGCTCTACTGACATCTCTCCGACCACACGAAGGGTTGCCCCATCTTTGTCAAGTATGATAGTGGTGTTGCAACTCTGGATAAGTCTATAACGAACCTCTGATAGTATCCATCCAAACCCAAGAAACTCCCTACCTCCGTCACACTCCTAGGTGGCTCCCAAGAAAGTACCACTTCAATCTTCACTGGATCCACTACAACTCCAACCTCCAAGATGACGTGTCCCAAGAAGTGAACCTCTCAAATCCAAAACAGGAACTTCGAGAGCTTACCATAAAGCTAGTGCTCTCGGAGTGTGTCCATTACTACTTGCAAATGGTAGGGATGCTCCTCCTCAGTAGTCGAGTAGATCAGAATGTCGTCGATGAAGACTACGACAAAGAGATCGAGGTATGGCTGGAAGATAATGTTCATGAGTCCTATGAACACTGTTGGAGTGTTGGTTACATCGAAAGGGATAACCAAGAACTTGTAGTGTCCGTACCGATATCTGAAGGTCGTCTTCTGCAAATCATCGTCTCGAACTCTGAGCTGGTGATAGCCTAATCTGAGATTTATCTTCAAGAACCATCGTTCTCCCTTCAACTGATCAAAGAGTTCTTCAATCCTTAGGAGTGGGTACTTGTTCTTTACATCCACCTGGTTCAGGAAACGGTAGTCTACACAGAGCCTCAAACATCCATCCACCTTCTTGATGAACAGGATTGGGGCTGCCTCGGGAGAAACACTAGGTCGGATGAATCCCTTCACCTGCAAGTCCTCTAGTTGTAACCTCAACTCGCAAATCTAAACGGGATCCATTTGATATGCTGGAGTAGATATTGGTGTCGTCTCGTGGTACAGGTCAATGTATAAGTCCACCTATCTGCAAGGAGGAAGTCCTGGAACATCATTAGGGAAAACATCTGCGTACTGATCCACCACTACAGGATAAGTCGGACTTTATATCTCAACTGATCTGAGGGTAAGGCTGGCCAACTGATGAGTGATTGGTTGCACCATCCTCCGATTAAGTCTTCCCTGTGCTGCAAAGGTTCCCTTCTCACCGGTGAAGGTAAACCTAGTCCCATTCTTGCAGACACACCGAACTTTTCACCTAATACAGACGATCTAAGCATGAACTATAGATAACCAGTCCATACCCAAGATGATGTCGTAAGGCCTCGACGCCGCTACTAGTAGATCCCAGCTGAAGCTCTCGCCTCCTAGAGTAAGCTCGCACTACTGGAACCAGTGGGTAATCATCGAATCATCTCCCTTAGGAGTCTCTAGTTGTAAGAATCGAATAAATGGATCTTTCGGAATCTTCGAGCTCCGAACGAGGGAAGTGGAAATGAAAGAGTGACTGGAACCTGTGTCTATAAGAAATGCATCTAAGGAGGAGTAGACACAGATCGTAACTAGAATCATCTCTGGACCATTGTGATTGTAGGCCTCATCCACCTGAAGTTGAGCTCTCCCTTGTCCACCCGCTCCCTGTGGTCAGGGTGGGCCTCCTAGTGGTGGTGGTGGTGGTGGTAACACCTCGTAACGTCTTCCACTTCCAAATGCATGTCCATATCCTCTGCCACGTCTGCCTCCTCCCTGCAGACCGCCTCGTTAGAACCCTTTCCTCTGCCTGGGAGGTCCCTCAAATGTTTGTTGATCATCAGAACGGTGGGTCAGACAGTCACGAGCCATGTGACCAAGACCGCCGCATGATTAACACTGCCCACTCATGGCATGACTGGCTCTGTCTCCACTCCAGGTGCCCCACACAACTGATCCTGAGTCATGCGATCGACCACCTATAGGTCTGGTCCTCTTGGACCTTTGCGACATCTGTCTACTGCCAGCTGCAGAAGACTCCGCTGCGTGTCGGCTAGTGGTGGGTCTCGCTGCTGGAGACTGCTCAGCAAGAAAACTCTCCACCAATATGGCTCTCTCTAGCACCCCTATCTACATCAGGATGCTAAGTGAGATCATCGGAGCTCTGATCTATCGCCTGAGCCCATGCTTGAAGGTCTGGGACCTAAATAATGGGTCCCTCACCATATCTATGGAGTAGCACAAGAGGTAAGTGAACCTCTCTGAGTATTGTGCTACTGTCATGCTGCCCTGCTGCAGATAAAGTAGCTCCTATATCTGCACTGCACGGAGAGTGGATGGTAGAAACTCCTCCCAAAAGAGGATCTCAAAGTCTGCCCAGAGTAGAGTCGCCTCGTCATGCACCTGGAGCATCAGGATCCACCATTTTCTTGTTGCTGCCCGAAGGAGGCTGGCAGCAAGGATCACCATGAAGTTGACTGGTGTCCCTACTAGCCTGAAGACTCTCACCACTGCCTCTAGACAATCCTCAGCCGCCTGTGGGTCCGTCTCTCCCCTGAACCTGGGTGGCCTCTAGCACTGGAACTCGTATAACGTGCTCAAGCAGCGTGCATCATCTACTGCTGGGGATAGTGGCATCGGTGGACCAACAGGGAGTGGTACCACTGGTGGCTCCGCTGGAAAGGGTCCCAGCACCAAGGCCTCGTTGCTTGGTGGGTTGTCAGTAGGTACGACTCTCGGGGCTCTAACTGATCATATGCGGGGAGGCATCATAAAAGAAACAGACGTGACACAGTCAAAAGACTTTACCTGGTGAGCTGGCCTGGTTGAGCTGACTTAAAGAAAACCTTTTGAAACATGCACGCAATTACTGTTTTCATTCACTGAGTCGGAAATCAGAAATCAGGGTCCTGGTGTATGGATACGTCGGCCGCCCGAACCAACACTGGATTCCCTAAACTGAAAACCACACTTAGTACCCTTAACATTATTGCTTCACAGAAAAGAAAGATCAGATTCCTAAGTTCTGTAGTAGAATCGACCCCTCTGATACAAATTTGTCACGACCCGTCCCCCAGGGCCAATATCATGACTACCCCAAGCCCACCTTCCATAGGCCAGGGGCTATCTACTAGCACCAAAGGCGTAAATCCCTAAATTGGGAAGGCATTTCCTTTATAACTTTAAAAAACACATCAGAGTACACAACTGGAAGCAAAACACTAAGTAAAACTATATACAAAAGATTGCTAGAAAGGAAAAGGGGCCGGAAATACAAGCCCAACAAGAAAGTACAAGTAAAACAAAAAGAAATTACAACTGAAGAAAAGTAATGTAGCTATTGGGTCATCCTCCGAGGTTCCTACCTAAAGGGTAGGTACAAATGGCCTCCTTAGCACTCCACGTCAGTCCGTCTACTCCGTGTACCATCACACTGAGTGGTCCACCTCTGGGTACTGTCCAGTCCTACTACTCTCTACCTCAGTCAGCGCAGTCTGTCATCTATAACCAACACAATGAGGTGCATCCATAGCCCATGCAGTGTGAGTATAATGATACTCAGTAGGGATCTCGAGACCCTCAAGGTCTCACAAAATCAAACAAGGATAAACCAAAAATTATGAAATCAACGGATAACCATTACTTAGGTATATTCCCATACATATACTTAAGTTATCTAGTAACTCATCTCAATCATGAAGAAAACACAAAAGTCATTGACTCAGCTCAAACCAGGATTTTCATTATCGAAATAACGGTTGCTGGAGAACTCCTCCTCTATTGAGTACAGTGGGCATGTCACGACACCAAGGTACTTCTCACCAACCTTGGACTCCTGAGGTACTCCTCCTATCGAGTACCGTGGGTCTCCTTCCAACTACCAGGCGCTCCTCCGTTGTGGGTCTGTCGCCAATTACCAGGTGCTCCCCCTAATAGCCTGCAGAGGTACTCCTCTTGTCGAGTACCATTTGGGTATGCCGCCAACTACCAAGCTCTCCTCCATCGTGGGTCTGCCGCCAACTACCAGGCACTCCCCACTGGTCTAGACGAATCACTCCGAGTCAAATCGGTCAAGCAGTCGTCAGGTCTGCCAGCTACTAGGTCTCCGTACTCTGCCTGATCATCATTGGAAGGATCTGCTCCATGAGATACTGGGAAATAATCCAACTATCGCGAAGTTCCATAAATAAATATCTCAAAGGTTTGCCACAACATAGGGGTCTCAATGCAATAGACGGCGCGTCAATAGGACGTCTGGTCTGTTAGTTATTAGCCTTTTAGTCCAGCGGGCCCGGTTGTATTCTTGTACGATTTAACCTGACAGTAACTCAAATATACCCCAAACTCCAGTGGGGTATTCTCAAAGGGACGACTTTGTTCCAAGAATATTGGCACCGCTGACGATTCTTCAAACGGTCGTTCGGTGCCAAAGATATGGCCAACAGAAAGCAAAGGGGTCGGTAATGGGCCTGGGCCTGGTCCGACCCGGTCGGACCGTCTCGACCCAACCCAGACTGGGCCGAACTGGTCTGGGTCGACTCGGTTAGATGCGTTGGGCGGGTCATCTGGCTAGGTTTGGCACAGTCCGTTGGGCCCGGCCCAGCGGACTGCGGGGGCGGTTCGGCCCAGACGTCGCCACGTAGGCGACTCGGGATAAAGGCCTAGGCCGGTTTAACCAGCGTAGCGAGGGGCGCAGCTCGGGCAACTCGGCCCGAGATTAGGGTGATAGCAATTGGTTCACAAGAACTAATCACAACATTCAACCCACAAAAGATATTCATCATCATTCTTCATTTTTAAAATAAAGGAAGAACATGACACTTAAAAGAAACTAAACCCCTACCTTTGATTCAATGGTCGTCATTCGTTGACGTCGCAGAAAGATGGTCACTGATCCATGCACTACAGCAGAAATTGTGTTTAGTGGTAGTTTTTTAGCAGCGGTTTATAATAAACCGTCGCAAAACATTTTTTTTAACACTGCTGAACCTTCCCCCCACCTCGACCCTCTTCTCACCTCGCTTCGCCCGCTTCCCCTGGCCCGCGGCTTCCTCCGCGACTCTGGCCCCCCGCGACCCCGGCGACCCCGCGACCCCAGCTACCCCGCGACCCCGGAGACACCGCGACCCCATCAACCTCGCGACCCCGCTTCCCCCGGCCCCCTGTGACCCCGAAGACCTAGGTATATTGATACTTCATCTCTTTTTTATCCTTTTTTCTTCTCATTATTCATTTAGAGAATTCTCCATTAGTCTTAATGGTCTATTTTTTTATGAGTTTGTGATTATGTGTTTCCTTGTTTCATTTGGAGTCTTTGGTTAAGTAATGTGATTTGGGGACTTAAATTGAGGTTTTAATTTTTAAACCCTTCACAAACCTTTTTGTGTTTGTTGATGATGTAAAACCAAACCCAGTGATACCCATGGAATATTCCAAAACCTTGAGAATGGTGAAATAAATTGGTGAAAAGTATAACGGGGTAAATGTTAGAGTGAATGTGTTCTAAATTTTAATTAGGAATGTGGGTGTGGTTAAAGGGTAAAATGAAATGATTATATGTAATTATTTTTGAAATTACCAAGGGTCTCTTGAAATGGTTTGAAATATGTGTTTTGGATTTTAATCAGGTTATGAATTTTATATGATGAAAATGATGCTTTAAAGGTGGGTTTTATTATGAGATTTCAAATGATTATTTGAATTTGGGGTTTAAAAAATATATTATGAAAACTCTAAATGGTTGGTTTGAATGGTTGATTTAGAAATGAGAACCTTGAGGAATTTTTTAGTTTTAAAAGTGAAATACCCATGTTTTAAGTGGTGGATTCGAAATGATTTCAAATGTGTTCTTGAATTGTGTTTACAACATTATTTGGTTTTAAAGGTTTTTTGGGACCATAATAATTAATTGGATATATTGTTTAGTGAGATATAACCCATGGGGATTTTGTTTTCATGTGAACATTTTTATGAATTGAACTAAATGATGAATGTTACTAGTTAACAAACCATGATAAGGGGGTGTGTGGAATAATGGTATATGTGTAATGGGTTATGTATGTGAAAGATAAATGTGTTAAATGTTTATGGTTATAAATGGTAAATATGTTCAATGGTTGTGTTTTTTAGTTGATAGATTAGTTAGTGATAAAGAAGCATGTTCACATGGATTAATAGTGGGTGGGGTTTTGGATTGAGGCTCCTCCAACAGGTTGATCAGACTGATACTCTAGAACCACCAAAGTATTTCATGGTTTAGGGAGTAATACTGAGGCTCTACGTCCCTGATTAATGAAACTATAAATTCCCTTGTATTGAGGCTATAGGGTGAGGTAATTCACATAGAAATAGGCTTCAAGAGGAGGTAATGTAACAATAATAACTAGTAATCACCCGTGCTATTGTACGGCGCATTAGATTACTGGTTTTTCTTTAAATAAGAGATTAATATTTATAAAATTTGAGAAGAAAATGTATTGTTGAATAAATTATAATTAGAATGTAATGGTGTATGATAATGGAATCCTACCTCCGATAAACAAATCACCGAATCCAAAACCAACAGGACAGACCCAACCCGACCTGCTAATAAACAAATCACCGGATCCAAGGTGAGGGTAGGATTCTATCCATACTTCTGTGGATATTTTCATAGATAAAGATTTTGTCTTGTTTCATTTACACAGTGGTACACGAATGGGATGTATCAATTTCAACTCCTTATTAACCCAAAAAAATAAAAACTGAATGAAAAAATCACAAAATCCAAACCTTAAAACCATCTTACCCCATCATCTTGAATAGATCTTCAACAAAAGGTAGTTACAACTGAAGAGAAAAGAAAATATTTTATTAAAATAGAATAAAATGATCAACTTATACATGAAAAAGAATATAATAACTAAAATAAAATAGAATAAACTGATCCAGTTATACACGAAGATGCAAATTCATTTTTGCTAAATTTCATCAATATGCCATCGAAATCACTGGCCAACTAGTACCTGAAAACGCAAAATCATTTATGCTCAGAACAAATGCAACATGCATATAGAAATGGACTCAAAAACAGAGAAAAATCATGAATTTGACTTGTTTTGACCTATAAAATGTGATGTTTTGATTCAACCGAACATCAACTGTACCACAAATATTTAGGGGTATACACATGTACGAACATAAAACAATATATAAAAACAAAATCAGATTAGTAGAATCATATCAGTAAAATATATAAAAACCCATTACCAATCGGGGGCGGCATACGGTGAGTTACTTTCAAATAAGGTAAGAGTACTCTACATGATGTAATATACATTTTTATACATATATGAATTCATAAAATAGATATGAAAACAAAGTAAACATAGTCATCATGTATTAATACCATACATGTATTAACAGGTGAGTGTTAATTCCACCCTTGTCAAGTGCAACGGGTTGTGTAGGTCCTGGAAGCAGTAATATGCAGAGATAGTTATGTAATGTAAGTTGTAATGTTTGTTTGAAAGTAATAATAATGTTACCATTATGGTAAGCTTACCTGGCGCCAATATCTACCAGAACTGAGATGCAACTGCTGGGAGGAAACTCGCGTAGTTTGTAGCACTGATTGAGCATGGGAAATCCTGAGTGGTGGAGGCTGTGAAGGAAATAAAATGTCGGTGTGGATATGATGCAGTTTCCCAGGTGTCTTTGGGAAAGATGAGATGGCTAGTTACACACAGGGTGCTTGGTATGATGTAGTTGACTAGGTGTCTTTAGGTGGGATTATATATAAGGTATTGGATCACTTGGACATATGAAATTAGAGTTTATTTTAAATAGGGTTGGCTGATAAAAATTTTGGTGTCCATATGTGTGTTCCAATATCCTTCATGTTATAACCTAGTGAGTTACACATAATTCTTGGTTCCCATTGATGATTACTTAGTGTATCCCATTTCCTACCTAGATTGAACCCATAGACCTTGCCTTTTTAATTCAGAACCATTTCTTGGTAGATGTTTATATAGTTATTTAGTAATATCTTAGTGCTTATTTATGTTCATTTCTTGTTTTAGTTATTTTTTTGGTTTTATGTTTACTATATAATGTGTTAAATCTACCCATTTTTTATATAGGAATTGTAGATTTTTTACTAAAATGGCTAAATCTTGTGATTTATGTATTTTAAAACTTCTATATGTGAATAATAAACTCTAGAACTATATTTAAAATAAGTATTTTTGAATCTTTTTTATAAAATGAATTACAAAATATTTCTAGGACTATTTATATCACACTTTTCATACACATTCATGTGTGTGTGTAACTTCTATCTTTTCATTCTAATTCCAAGATTATGATTTCTAGTTATTAGTTTCCTCTTGTTCCATTAATGGACATTGGAATGTTGTGACTTTTTTCGGATCACATGGAGATGTTTTGAGTTTTGAATATGGTTGTGACTTTTTTTGGGAACTTTTATTATTAGATAGTCCAACTAGGTTTATTTTTTATTTAAATTTTATTTGTATTTTCTTTCTCTATATGTTATCCAAACTAGATGATTTTTCATTAATATGTATAGTCTTGGATGAAATTAATCACTTTCATTGAATATTATGTTTTTGTAATCTTACACTATCGTATATATGAATCTATTTCTCTATTTAGTAGTAACTATGTGTTTTAATTTTTTTTATTATAGTGTAGGCACATTGTGATATACATGGATAAAAGTTGGATCACATTACTGAGGAACACATCTCAGTATGTTAAGGGTTTGAATGAGTTTTTAGATTTTTCAATTTCTAATCAATCTGTTGAAGGGATAATAATATTTCCATGTCCTAAATGTAAATTTAGAACATGGTTGAAGAGAGATAAAGTTTATGAACATTTAATACTGAATCAATTCCCTGGTCAATATTTTTTTTGGGTTTGGCATGGATAATCGAACGTTACAGAAAGATTGAGTACTAATGTTAATCCATAGAATGAGGTCCCAAGTTCGTCAACAATGGAAAATGAAATACAAAACCCCATAAATGATGCATTCAACACTACAAGACACTACTATCAACATCAAAACATATCAGAACAACCAGAAGAGGGTGCTACAAATTGCAACGTGACAAGTGATGTTTTTGAGACTGTAACACAAGCAGATCAAGATTGTAACATATCATTAGATATTCCTCTTGATTCTATGGAGCCAAATGTAAGAGAAAACTTCCTCTAAGAAAAATGTGTTTCATGATTTAGTTGACGATGGAAATCAAGAGTTGTATAGTGGGTGTTTGAAATATTAAAATCTTTCATTTCTGCTAAAGTTGTACCATATCAAATGTCACTGTGGAATTACAAATACGGCAATTTCCATGATATTGGAATTGATTCATGATGTATTTATTGAAGAAAAAAATACCAGAATCTTTTTATGATATGAAAAAAGTTGTTAACAAGTTTAGTCTGAATTATACAAAAATACATGTGTGTCCCAATGATTGTATTCTTTATTGGGGAGAGTAATCAAGTAGACAGAATTGCAAGAAATGTTCTTCTTCTATATGACAGTCAAAGGGTGATGTTGGAAGTATGAATGAACATAATTTCATAGAGAAGAAGAAAACTAACACACCTGCAAAGGTTTTGCGTTACTTTCCCTTAAAGCCTCAATTGCAAATATTATTCATGTCATTGAAAACCGCTGAACACATGAAGTGGCATTCTGTAGATAAAAACAATGATGGGTTAATAAGACATCCATGAGATTCTAAATCATGGAAGACATTTGATTCATTAAATCTAGATTTCTCATCTGATCCTAGGAATGTTTGATTGGGATTGGCTACCGATGGATTCAACCCATTTGGGACTTTGAGTACCATTTATAGCATTTGGCCAGTTGATTTGATCCCTTACAATCTGCCTCCATGGATGTGTATGCAACAAACATCTTTTATCATTTCGATGATTGTTCCTAGAAACAAATTCCTGGAAATGATATTAATGTATACTTATAGCCTCTGATTGACGAATTGCAGGAGTTATGGAGCAATAGTGTTGATACATTTTATGCTTCTTCTAAAACAATGTTCAAAATGCATGCTGCTTTAATGTGGACCATTAGTGACTTCCCTAGGCTTGGGAATTTATCTGGTTGGAATAATTACATGGGTTTGGCTTGTCCCATTTTTAACTTTGATTTTGAGCCCAAACGGCTACCTCACAGTAGAAAATGGTTCTTCTTGTTCCGTCAAATATTTCTCGATGCATCTCATAGATTTCGGCTGAACATATCAAAATTCAATGAATCTATTGATCGTAGACCACCTCCAAAGTTTTTAACTGGTTATGAAATATTGAAACAGCTTGAAAATGTTGAAACAGAATTTGGGAAGGTTCATCATTTGAATGATAGCATAAAACGGGTCCGAAGTGCATCGTCAGGTGAAATCAGAACGCAACAATGGAAGAAAAAAAGTATATTCTTCAAACTCTCGTATTGTAAATTTAATTTGTTGCTGCTCAATATTTATGTGATTCATATTGAGAATAATTTCTGTGATAATTTTATTTTCACATTACTTAATGAGCATGGAAAGTTGAAGTATCATCTCAATGCCCACAAATAATTACAAGTAATGAACATAAAATGTGATCTCTTTCCATATGAGAATGAAAAGTATGCTCCGACCATTTTTGCAATGAAAAATAGGGATAAAGATATATTCCTTCAAATTTTAAAGAATGTGAAGGTATCTGATTGGTATTCGAGTAACATCTCTAGGTGTGTTTACTTGAAGAATCGTAAGTTACATGGATTGAAAAGTCACGATTCACATATTTTGTTATAACAGTTACTACCATTGACATTTCGTACATTATTACTTGAAAAAGTTACTGCTATTTTAATCCAATTCTGTACATTTTTCAGGCAATTATATGAGAAATATCTACATCCATTTCAACTTGACAACCTCTAGGAGAGGTTTTTATTGACCCTTTGTGAAATGGATATGATCTTTCCTCCATCGTTTTTTACTGTCATGATGCATTTAACTGTGCATTTGGTTGAGGAAGCTAAGTTAGGAGGCCCTGTTCATTATCGATGGATGTATCTAATTGAGAGGTATTTTATTTATATGTTTTTCATTTAAATAAACAATTTTTGGAATTTAAATAAATTCATAATATTATTATTTTATTTCACAGATATCTTGGGCATTTGAAAGCATACGTGAGAAATAAAGCTCAAACAGAAGGCTCTATTGCTGAAGGATATTTGGATTAGGAGTGTCTTGCCTTTTGTTCAAGATATTTGGATGATATTGAGACAATACTTAATCGATTTGGACGTGTTGACAACATATCAAATCAATCTCAAATGCATCAGAAATCAAAAATATTTCCTGTTATTGGCCGATCAGTTGGGAGGACCTCAAATGTGACACTGACAGTATTGGAATTATTATAGGCACATAGATATGTGATGCTGAATAGTGAAATTGAAGATCCATTTATTGAAGAGTTGAGGATACAAACAAAGACACGAATGAAAGTCCAAACATGAAATAAGAAATATATAACGAAAGCTGTGAATAAAGAGCTTGTAGAATGGTTTGCTCGACGTGTAAGTTCATAAATATTGCAATAAATACGAATATTAGTTTGACACATAAATTTTTTAAATCTATTAAATTATATTTCTTTTTTCAGATCATTAATACTGATACTTGATCATACTTGTCAGAAGATTTGAAGTTTCTTTCTAGAGGTCCTATAAAACAAGTTAGAAAGTTCGACGCTTGTAATGTGAATGGATTTAGATTTCGTACAGTCGATCGAGAAGTGGGTTTCAAAACACAGAATAGTGGTATATTTACATTTTATGAAGTGGGATAATATGGAAAGCTGTATGATGTTATTTAATTAAACTACCACAAACATTTTTATGTTGTTTTATTCAAATGAAAATGGGTCAATATTATCAGAGGTGTTAAAAGAGATTCCTTTCAATTTACTTCTGTGAACTTATCTTGCTTGATGGATGTTGGTGATCATGAACTGCATGATCCATATATCTTAGCATCGCAAGAAAAAATGGTATATTATGTGAACGATGTTGTGGAAGAAGGGTGGAGTGTAGTTGTTCACGTAATACAAAGAGATTTGAATGATATGGGTAATGAAGTGGAAGATTTGACCTCTAAAATTGAATTTCATCAACAATAGGAAGTAGAATTATTTTTCCATCATGATATTGAAAATATTAGTCTAGCAAGGATGAATGAAGTGGATGAAGAAATGGAGTAGGAAATTGACATGATTGGAGGGGAAAATAATTGTATGTACAATTATTTATTCATTCAGCAACCACTTGATTCATTTTTGTATTCATTCATTATCATTGTTATATATATTTTTTCTGTTAGTACTAGGCATCTATTATCATTTTTAATTTGTTTTTCTACATAATTTTTTTGAAATATATATTCTGAACTAAATTTTATTTGATTAAATGACAGCAATGACAAGGAAAAAGTGGTACACTATTTCATCTAGTTCTGTGATAGATGACAATCAATCTGGCTCCCTCCCCATGGCATGTGAGGCACCAGCTGCTTACACCCCTACACCATCTCCCCTTACACCATCTCTCACACCATCTGTAGGTGTCCCATTAGAGGCTGAGTCGTCGACTCCCCCTTTAGAAGCCACAGCAGTGGGGCAGCGACACGCCCCTTCCAGCTCATCACGGATATACTGGAGTGTCACTGTCATAGGTATAAATTTTAATTAAATAAATTTATTTCATTTGTTTATACTAATTGTTTACTCATTGAAGATGAAAAAAATGCAACCATGGAGAAAAAATTAAAAATTACATATGTTTGGAATATTAATGGAGAGAAGATAGTCATGCCATTTTATTCTTATGGGGTCCCTACAGATGACGCGGCGGGGTTACTTGGCCAGATTCTAGGCCAGCTAGCAGCGGAGACCATTTCCCTGCCTATTTCTTATGATGATTGGAGTCATATGCCTCCTATCTGGAAAAATGAAGTTTTTTATTCCCAAATAAAGGTAATTTTATTACATTTTGGTTTAATTCAATGTCATTTACTAATATTTTCAAAATGATTTTTTGTATACAGATGTTCTTCCACTTTACAGTTGCTGATGTGATAGCACAGAAGTGGACATTGAAAAATCTTGGTAAGAAATGGAAAGATTTCAAATGGATATTGTGGTGTGATGTTAATGATACTTCGTTGACCGTGCAACAAATGTATGAGAAGCTACCCAGTGGGGTATCGAAAGAACAGTGGAAAGTTTTTGTTGACAAACATCGTGATGAGAAGCGGATGGTATTGAAATATATATTATTATATGATCCTCATTTTACATTTATACATGTATATAAAGAGGAGATGACATTGAATACATTACTGTTAAATTTCATTTTATTTATTTCAGGATCTCTGAAGATAGAATGCATCAAACCAGGCTAAGAAAGTCATCCCTCACACTGAGGAATCCAAAAGCTTTTCTAGAATCCAAACGACATTGGTAATATTTTAATTATTTTAAATATTTATAAGACAATATTATATGTTTAATATATTGAATTGTTTATTTATCTTTTCTTAATGCAGTCATAGAGTTTAGGCCACGAAGCATCCCGAACTGAACTGTGGTTGGATGTTCACAAAATATCAGATGGAAGTTTTGTTAATGAGACTTCCAAAGAAGTTGGGGTATGAAGTCAATTTTTTATTATAATAACTTACTATCAGTTTTTATTGTGTTAATATATATTGATATTTGATTTATAGGTAAAAATTAAAGAACTATGGGATCCCAATCCTGGGCAGTCCTACTTAGTCTCCCAGGATGACCCAGTTGCTAAAGTCCTTGGGAAGGAGCAACCTAGTAGAGTGCGCGGGATGGGTTTCAGACACGTACCATCTGAGGTCTTTGTCATTCCATCATTGATTCCAAATGCATCTACTCCTAGTTATAGTCAGTCCATACCCGAATATGCTCAGAGGTATATTGCTTCTCTACAAACCAAAGTTCAAGATCAGGGGGCTCAGATATCCGATTTGCAGAAAGCGATGACTGATATACATCAGAAGATGAGAAAATATTCCCCCGGTGGTAGTGTATCGACTGGTAGTCAGCAGGTAAATCACAAAAAATCAAAATCCTTTAGTTTTCAAACTTTCATTGGTTTTAAGTTTTAACATAAATATGTAACAGTATTTAATTTTCAATATAATTTTCTTATAGGTGATAGCAGAAAGTGTAGATGGAGGTGGAGAGGGTGACGATGGAGGAGAGGGTAAAGATGCGTCATTAGATTGTGAGTATTTGTATTGTTGATGTGTTCAACAAATATGGGAACAGTTGGTTTGTATATGTACCATGTGTGGAACATATTTTCCACCAAAAAATTTCATATCCTCACATTTTCTTGATTTCTCATGTTTCCTTTAATGCATTTTATTGATTTCTGATGTTTAATTTTATGTCCTAATTTCTCAAGTGTGGTATACATCATTCCAGTTAGGCCTGTGTTTGAATTGGCAGTCGAGATTTTGGATGACTATGAGATAAACCCATTGTTGATGTGTTGAATAAATTCTTGATGCCTAATATTATAATATTTAATTATTCAATATCATCATCCATGAAGGTAAACCCTTCTGGAATTGGTATCCTATGACACCGTGAATCACAAAAAAATGTGGATTTATAACTCTTTATTAGGAACTATTTTCTATGAAACTAATAGAAAATGATTTTCATTTTTCATAACACAAACATAACCTTGTTTTCTATGTGAGCCTAATATGATTCATGTTATATTAATCCTGATTTCCTAAAATTATTCAAGAATATATAAAAAATTACATGTCGTTCCATGAATAAAACCTTAGAAAACAATAATATCTCACAGCTAGCATATCACCCAAGGTGAAATAACATCCAACTATGAAGTCAAACAACAAGAACAACAATCCCACACTGAGAACCTGGGTTCTCGCCCATATATGGGTTAGATAATCCCACAAAAAAACACATTACCAAGGACTGAAACACCTTAATATCATATAAAACTTTCAAAAAAAATATACAATAGAAAATAAAATGGATTTGATACAACATTGTGACGCCATTACCTAGGTTCCACTAAACTGGTTCCCCAAACCAATGTGCCACATGACCATACGAATGCCTCCTCATATACAAGAGGCTTCCTATTAGTATTGACGGTCCAATGAGGTATGTGGGGATAATATACCATCTTTACCAGTGTAAAACAATAGTATAAATGGGTTTTACATTTTTATTAACAATAATGGTAATTCATTAATCATTTAAAATTCATATACTGTGGTACACTAATCAGTTCACTCATATCATACACATAGGCTTTAGTTCCTAGAAATCCATGTCAATACACTATCCAAGCATAGGAAACTCCATATACATCATAACAAGTCCATTATGTCAAATTTCATGTCTAGCCATCCCACATCAAAGATAAGGAATTCCTTGTAAAAAAATTCTTACCCATGGGTGGGATCTACTGTATCCCTCATCATTTACTAATACATCAATACACATTCTACAAGGTCAAAAACACTTTACCTTTTTAACAAATTACCATATCAAGGGTGAACTTATTTCATTTCACCAATATTCACATTGTTTATCACTTTCACTGCACTTAACGTAATTCCATAACTATTCTATTTTAATATTCATTTATAACAAAAACCATTGTACATATTTTCAATTAAATATTATATCATGGATATTCCCACATTTTCCATTCGTTATTTATCCCCTTAGTTATCTCACAACCCATTTAAACATAAAAGTTATGATAAACCACTTATTCCATTTTGACATGCTAAAAATATCTATAACTTGTTTAATCTCACAAACCCTTCAATTTATCATTTAATAACTAAATTCACATGTTAAAGAGATTGGCACACCCCATGGGTGGCCATAAACTCAGTCCACTATTCATAAATATTTCCAAAAACATCCTTGAAAGGTCCAACACATCATTGAGTTGATGTTATTTTATGAGATTGTGTCTGGTTTGACATGTTTTTCAGGACAGTGGTGTAGTGGAAGCAGAAAATTTATATTTTTTTCTGGTTAGCTTTTCGCAGCGGTTTTAACCACCACTATAGAGTTGCATCACCCACGTGCATTCTATGGTGGTTCTCATGACTTTAGCTGCGGTTTTAAGGCCGCTGGATTTTATTTTATTAGCGGCGGTTATAACCGCTGTTAATAAAAAATCTCAGGCTCTTAAAAAACACCGCTAAAGTGATGATAACCGCTGTGAAATGAGGTATCTACGATTCTTTACTTAAACCGTCAGTAATAGTTTTCCGATGCCAAATTTAGCGGCGGTTTTTGTAAACCAATGCCAACTCATGTAGGAGCAGTTTAAACCACCGCTAAATGCAAAAATAACCGCCATTAAAGGGCGGTTTTCTTATAGTGGTGGTAGATGAACACATCCCATGTCAAAGGAGTCAGAGGAAGAAGGTATGAGGAGGTCGTTCTTTGTAGTGGAAGGAGTCTCTCATAGGGTTTCTTCATCAGGAGAGCGTTCTTCACTGGAAGAGCGTTCTTCGTTGGAGAGCGTTCTTCGTTGGAATAATTATCTTTTCTCCCAAACTTCACCAAAGGAAAGTGCCCAAAATAATAGTTTGTCTATTATTTTAATCATTGGCACAAATTCAAAAAGGTGAATTAATTACATAGGATCCTCTAATTAATCCACGAGAGGTTGGCATTTTAAATGAAGGGGGTTGGATCTATTTAATTAAAGGAGAAGGTATAGGGGTTTCTCCCCATTTAATGGAGAGTTGAGGAGGTTTTATCCACCTCCATTAATAGGCGGTTAATCCTCATGTGGTCCCCACGTCATAACCTCTCACAGGAGGTTATGATCAGGTGGGCCCCACCACCATAACCTCTCATGGGAGGTTAGGGTGTGGCGGTCCCACCTCTAACTCCCAATTGGAGGTTTTAAACAACACACTCACATGGAAGCTTAAAATAAAATAAAGTGTTGGACACTTTGTTTTATTATTTTTTTTAAAAAACAAAAATTAAATTTTATTCTTGACCAACTGTCGTTGAGGTTAAAGTCTTATTAAGAGAAATCTGGTGCTACGAGTTCAACGGTGCCCTCGGATTTCAGTTCCAAGCACAGTTTCAAAAGTTATAAAAACCCACTCATACGTTTTCTAAACGTACCTGAACAAAACTTCAGAAATTGATTTCGGTCACACCGGGCCTCGGAATCACGCGTTGTCAGTTTTCACAGACTCATAAAAATCACATGCTTTTAAGAAAAAAAAATTCCATGGAATTTTCGGGTCTTTACAAATAGAATACTTGGATCTTATCCCCAGTAAATCATAATTTAAATCAAGTGTTATTTTTTTTTATGAATAGAACTACCAATATAGTATCATTAAAACATTCTTGAGGAAAATAATATTTCCATTTTGAAATAACAATTTATTAAAAAAATGAAAATATAAAGTAAATAATTTTATTTGAAAAGATCCATGTAAACTTGTAAAGTAAGATTCAAATTAAAACATTAGTCGTGAAAATGTGAAAATTTGTTCATGTCATATAAGTTAAAAAAACATTCCTCCAATACTTTTGTCGAAAAAGTCCCAAAGTACATCATTTAGAAAACAAAAAAAAACGATTCCTTTCAAACTATTATGTAAAAAGTAAAACACGGGTAAAAATGACTTTAAAAAATAATAGGATAATAGTAAAAACCAACTTTAAAACATTTTTAGAAAACATGGATATGGAATAAATATCTTTTTTACTGAAGAGAGAAATTAAGTTTATTTTCCTTAAAATCATATTTTTAGTATTTTGAGTTTGTAAGATGATGGAAATGAATGGAAAATAATTATTTTAAAGAAATATCCATAGGAGAATAAAATTAAAGAGTATATTGAAAGTTTTATTAAAATATTTCATCATTATAACATAATAATAAACAACCCAGATAAAATAATTTATTATACTTTTATAAAATAATTATTTACATAGTTCTAATATGATATATGATCACTTTATAAAATTTCAACACCTGCTTTTGTCAATAATTTTTTATTAAAATTATTAGTTTCGGGTGTTAACATTTTTTTTATCATGAGTATTTCAGCTCAGTAGTTCTGATCCTTGTACATTTATATTGGTTACATCATATCTAAAATATTAATCAGGATATAAATATATTATATATTAATTCTATATATATTTATAGTCTTATTCATAATTTATAGATATAAAAATGAAATACATCATTCAGGGATAAGGTAGGTCGTACATAAACATAAATGCTATTTTCATTTTTTGATGGATGGAAAGATAGAAAGGTAAATATTAATTAAAATTTATAATATCATAATTATATCATATATATCAAATATATTCATTAAATTTATCCTCATTACCATACAATTAAAATATAAATAAAAAACAAAACACATCACTTCATAGAGGTGGTAGTCCACACATACTCATGAATAGCATTATCATTTCCCAAAGGATTGTATAGTAAGTAGGTAAATGTGATATTATAATTCAAGAAGTATAATTAGGTTATATATATATAATATATAAATATTTATCCCATCATAATACCCATCCATGATATATGGTGATGAAAAATGAATTGTATCACTACGTGGAGACAGTAAGTCGTACGTATGTATAGGGAATACTTTCACTTCACATTTGATAGGAAATAGGGTTTATAATTTTGTTTTCAAAATAAAAATAAAATATTAGCATATTTAGGATAATTATTTATTTATTCTATGATAAATAACATAGATTTATAATAGTTAAATAAGAGTATGAAAGAAAGTGATTGATTAAGGTGGTTGCCTCTTCTTTGAAATGACTCATTTAGATCATATATAAAGGGATACAAGGTCTGTATTTCATTGATACTAGAACTTATATAATTTGTCTAAAGAATTTGAGAAAATGAATGGAAAATTTTTTGTTGATATTGAAGGTTCAAAGCCGTGTAAAGAATAGATAGAGGAGGTTCCCTTTTATAATTGAGGTGAGGGGTAATTTTGTAATTTCATAAAATATTAAATTATAATAAATTTATTCTCAAGCCAGATGCCTCCAAATGTATAGGGATCCAAAGATAAGACTATATAGGTTTATACTCTTATAAACAAGTATAATTTATACAAGTTTTGGTGTCATTTTAAACCTTATCATTTTGATTAACCCTTAGTTACCCAATTTTAATTTTTAACTATAGTAACAACTTTTTCAATAGTAAAGGGTTGTAGTTTTTACCTATAAAGTGATAATTGGACAATAAATGGCCAAGTTATGAAATTTACTACCATATAATATACACCTTGTCTTTTTTCAAGATTTTTATTATTTTTAAATAATTTAATAAAATATTATTTTCATAAAATGTCATTATTGTCAATTTTGACACTATTCATTTAATTTGACTTAAAATAAATAAAGAAAAACTTTTAATTCGAATATAATCTTATAAAACAAAAATAATATGTTATATTGACCTATAAAATTATTATAACACTTAAATGTAAAAAAATTACAAAACTTTTAATATTTTTAAAATCATTTATTTTATTTTTATGTTAGTTAAATAAATATTGCATTAGCATTGCACAATAATCTAAGGTAATTATATAATACCTAAAGATTCACTACTGGAAAAATGACCTATACCCATAGATCAAAACCATAGGTATATCCCCCAAAACTGTGGGTATAGTCTATACCCACGGTTTTGGGAATAGTGGTCAACTGAGGTGTCGGTATAGCTCCACGGCCTATACCCATGGTTTTCCAAACCATCAGTATAGCTTTTTAGCACTGTGTCATAGCCTTATACCCATGGTTGGAAAACCGTGGGTATAATTTTTTTAAAAAAAATATAGCTACCTCGTAGGTTTCAATCCCGCAACCGGGTCCTCTAACACCCATCATCTTACCACTCAACCTTATTAACTTACTTGTATATACATATACATTTACTTAATATTTTAATATAAAATGTCTATATTAGAAAAAAAATGGTGCTGAGTTTCAATCTCGTAACCTCTTTTTCTAGCACCCAATGACTAACCACTCCAGCTACAGGACTTACGTTAATATATATCCACATTTAATTAAATAAATTAATCTAAATCATTAGTACTAAAAAAATCCTACTGCGAGTTTCGAGCCCGTGACCTCCTCTACCAACACATAGCGCCTCAACACCCCACCAACATAACCTACGTATATATAAATCTATATTTAGCTAAATTTATTAATCTAAACCATGGGTATAGGAGGGAAGACAGTCGGCATAGGGTTTCAAAACCCTAAATTTTTTATTCTTGTGGAAATTTTTTTCCCACAGTCAGGAGGGAAACTTATACTCAAGGTTTTCTCAAACTGTGGGTATAGGGTTTTTCACCCCGACCTATACCCACGGTTTTCCTATAGAACTTTCGGTACAAGTCTTGAACCAAGATTTATACCCACGATTTTAGGAAAACCATGGGTATAGGTTTAGAATAGGCCCCTATACCCATGGTTCTGGGAAAACAGTGGGTATAGGTTCAGACAAACCCCTAAACCAAAGGTTTTTTCCAAAATCGTGGGTATAGAGGCTTTTTCCAGTAGTGATTTGAAATAAATTAACATCATGAATTTAATTTTTTTATTCAAAAAATTAATCATAAAATTTGTTCATAACAAGTTTTTGTCCTTGTGTGAACCAATAAAGTATATTTAAAACTAAGAGAGTGACATTTTCTAACTTTCTTTGATTTAAATAATATATAAGTCATTTTCATGGAAAAGTGTCCATTAAACTAATAAATTTAGAGACTAATATAATAAGAGACAAATATTATTCATCCAATAAATATTTAGATTAAAATTATTCCTTTGTTACTTGTTTTTAATCTAGATTGACATGATTTACCCTTTACTGTGGTGATGAATTTTATCACTATTACTATTCATATTAACTAAGAATAAAAGAAGCCTATTTACCAAATTTAAACCTCATAATTCTAAATATATAATTAATTTTATCTAATTTAATACCTATAAATTGATGAAAGTAATTTTAAATTAAGTGCGCAAAATGAGGAAAAACTCCTTTTTAGAAGAAAAAATACATTTTATGCATAAAAAAAAGATTTATTCTTATCCTGTGATTAGAAAAATATTTATTGATTATTTAAAACATTTGATCAATTAAATAATATATAAATTTAATAAAAATAATTACCAATAGTTATTAATTTAATTTATTAATATAAAAATACATTACGTTCATAAAAATAATTTTTCAGAAAAAACATCACTTTTTATTTTTTAGATAAATTTTATTTTAATTATAATAATTTGATAACTAATGAATTAATTTTAAAAATATGATACTATTTTTTCATAATTTAGTAATTATTATTCATACATTTCAATCCAATGACTAGGAAATAACAGACACCTAATATTTTAATAATGTTTTGTGGTTCGTCTGAACTCTTTATTGTGTGTAAGCTATCGAAAAAATAAGATTATATGAAGAAAAACATTTCATAAAAATATTGGGGTGTTAAATTATATCCCCCTTAAAATTAATTTCACCCTCAAACTTCAACACTCTAAAACAAATAGAAGAGGATACTTCTACTTCATTACATCCTTAGGTTCCCACAGAGCTTCCTCAAATTGGTGGTTTCTCCAAAAAAAACCTTGACCAGTTGAGTGGTCATGTTTCATAGAAACTTTTTTCTATGATAAATAATATCAATCAGTTTTTCTTCATAAGAAATATCTTGCTTCATTGGTATAACCTTTGATTTCAATATACATTAATGTTTAGGTATGTACTTTCTTAGTAGAGATATATAGACCACATCATGAACTTGAGAGAGATTCAATGGAAGTTCCAATTGATAAGATTCCATCATGATAAAATATAGATTTTTAAAGGACTAATATACCTAGGGATTAGCTTTCCCTTCTTTCCAAATATCATCACCCACTTCTAGGGATATATTCAAAGGAACACCTTGTCATTAACTTCAAACTCTAGATATTTCTGATGAGTGTCAGCATAATTTTTTTTAAACTATGACATACTATTATGTGTTTTTGAATGGATCTAAATTTACCTATATTTTCCTCTATTGGATCAATACCTAATATATTTCTTTCTGTAACTTTATTCCAGCATGTTGGAGTTCTATTCTTCCTACTGTAGAGGGATTCATAAGGATCTATCTGAATTATGGAGTGAAAGTTATTGTTGTAAGAAAATTCCACCAAAGGAAGGTATTGAACCCAACCACCTTTCAAATCCATATATAAAGCTCTCATCATGTCTTATAGAGTTTTAATGGTCCTCTCAGAATGACCATCTATTTGAGGATGATAAGTAGTGATGAAATTTAACTTTGTATCTAGATCTTGTGAATAATTATCCAAAATTTTAAGGTAAAACTAATATCTTGATAAGATAAAATTTCCATTGGTACATCATATAATCTTACCACTTACTTAATGTATAATATAGTAAGTTAATCAAGAGAGAACTCTTATTTAATTGAAATGAAGTGTGTTGAATTTGTAAAGTGAGCAACTAAAACCTAAACAGAATTATTCCCTCTAAATTTTTTAGTGAGACAAATGAAAAAATTTATGGTGATTTTTTCCCATTTTCATTCTGGTATGGGTAATGGTTGTAACATACCCTAAGACTTCTATCTCTTGGCCTTAACTTACTAAAATACCAAGAACTGTGAAATAAAATCAGCAATATTTCCCTTTATTCTTTCCCACTATAAATACTATTTTAAATCTCTATACATCTTCGTACTTCGAGGATGAATAAAGAATAAATAAATATGAACTTAATTCATCATATCCTTATTCAAATATGGTACCGAAGGGACACATACATGATTACTGAACCATATTATTCCATCAAAATCTATGTTTAACACAAGAACATTTCTCAACATATTTTTTCTCTCTACATCTTTCTTTTATTCCTATTTAATCTTAACTCGGAAATATGGTTGAAAACTTATTTAAGAAAGATAATATTTCTCCAATTCCTTCAATATTTCAGGATCCATCTTTTTCACATCTAGAAATATCGAATATTTTGTAATCATCATCATAAAAATTCTATCATGATCATTTTGACTCAGAGAACCTTCTACCTTGTTCACTTTCCTATGGTGATAATGTATTAAGAAGTCATAATCTTTAATAATCTCAAACCATCTTATTTGGTTCATGTTTAGCTATTTTTGAGTCAAAATATACTTTTAACTTTTTTTATCAATATATATGTCACACCTTTATCTATAGAGATAATTCATCTATATCTTTAATGAAAAAATTATTTCATCTAACTCCAAATCATGAGTTGGGTAATTTTTTTCATGGACCTTCAATTGTTGTGATGAAAAAGCTATAACCATAACATTTTTCATGAGGAAACATATCAAACCCTTATTTGATGCATCGCTGTAGCTCATAAATCCCACTTTACTATAGGTTAGTGTAATCATAGTTTCAATGACTATCCTTCTCTTCAGTTCCTTAAAACATTCCTCACATTCATCCATACAAAGGAACTTGGATCCCTTATGAGTTAACATGGTGATTGGATTTGATAGAATAGAAAAATTCTCCACAAAGAACTGATAATATTTATACAAACCAATAAATATATGTATCACAGTCATAGTGGTTGGTCTAGGAAAATGTTAAATAACGTATATCTCTGAAGGGTCGACTGATATAACATCACTTGAGATTATATAACCCAATAATGAAACTTTCCAAATCCAAAATTCATAATTAGTAAATTTTTCATAAATATTATCTTTCCTTAGGGTCTTCAACACAATCCTTAAGTGATATTAATGCTCTTAAATTTTATTTTAATAAATAATAATATCATCTATAGAGACTACCAGAAATTGATCAAGGTAATCTATAAATAATCTATTTATTAAATCCATGAATATAGTGTTATAATTAGTAAAAAAAAGTGGAATAATTATAAATTCATAGTTTCCATACCTTGTATGGAATATTTTCTTGGGTATATCCTCCTTCTTGACCCTTAATTGATGATATCTGAAACAAAGTTCAATCTTATAAAATCATTGATATCCATGTATTTGATAAAACAAGTCAACAATATGTGGTAGAGGATACTTGTTCTTGATAGTGATTTTGTTAAGTTCTAGATTATCAATGGAAAGTGGCATTGATCCATATTTCTTGTTAACAAAAAGAACTGGTGCACCCCATTGTGATGCACTTGGATAAATGAATACCTTTTCAAGATTCTCCTGGAGTTTCTTTTTAATTTATTTAAACTCAATTTAAGTCATTCTATATAGAGTCTTGCAAATAGATAAGGTACTAGGTATGAGTTATATTGAAAAATCATCTTCATTATTTAGTGTAAGTCTGGGAAACTCTTCCAACAATACATCAACAAACTCTCGCATGATAGAAATATATTCAATATTGAGATTCTCCCCATGAATCTGAGATAAATGGCCTTTTGAATAGGAATACTGAACTATATTATGGATGTAATTACTATCAGAAGTTCATTTTTTTTCATCACACTAATAGGTGACCAAAGGTTGGTTCAGAATACCAAACATAACTTCCCTTACCTGATAATTGATGTGAGATTAATGTATAGAAATCCAATCCATTCCCAAAATGAAATTGAATTCATTATGTGGGATTTTATTTCTAACTCAACATATAATTTTTTAGGTGGTACTATTGTACAATAAGGACCATGCCTTAAACATTGCATATTATGGTGTTTTTGGACTAGAATTCACATTCTTAAAAATTTTATGATATTTTCATTTTATAGTTTTATATATTCATGAAAAACTCTTATAAAGAAAACCTATACATTACAAGTGGTCACATTTACTAAGTGTACATTTTTCCACCAAACAAAACATTCTAAATATGAAATGTGGTTTTTACTTATGAAAATTCTTCACAATTTTAATTAGATCTCATACTTGTCCCAAATATTCTTTGAAACTTTTATAAAACATGTTAAAACTTGGTATGAGCACGAAAATCTCACTAAGGGGTATTAAAAAAAGGAAACTATTAGTTCAGAAAAAATGTGAAAACCCATGAAAAACACTTTTCTTAAAAACATAACATTTTACCCATAAAGGGAAATATCATTAATTTTAGAAGATAATTTATTTTACCTTTTTTTTTTAAAAAATCCATAAAAACACATTAGAAAGCATAGTTAATTAATGTTGGTTCCTTGGGACATAATCACATAAAACCCTTACAGAACCCTTATAAATGTAATAACCATACGGTCAACTTTCATCTGTAGAGTACCCAATTCATTACAGTGCTAAATAGATGAACCCATTATTTATAATGTCCAATAACCCTAATATTAATAAAATATTTTATCATTTTAAAAACTCTTTCAAAGTCATATGCAAATCACTTTCAGTTAATAAAATACCATTTTCTTTCAAAAGACCATTTTCAACACAAAATTCAACTTTATTTTGAAAAACCCATTTTCAATAAAAAAAATACCCAATATAATGGGAAAGAGGTTTTTAAATTTAATAAGAAATTTAATCTTTAAAATTTATCTAGAAATCAAAATGAAATTTTGTATTCACCTTATATTAAAAATAGGATACTTCATTTGTCATTTTTCAAAATGTTCCATCTAAAATGTGAAAAAAGATTCTTTTGGAAAAACTTTGAATAAAATTAAAAATATAAATAAAATTTACTTTATAGTAATTTTATATCAATATAAATGAACATATAAAATAATATCATGAATATTGGTAAGGAGGAAAATATTTTGAAATTAAATCTTTAAACATTTAAAAATATAATTCTAAATCAAACTGTTACATACCACATTGAAATATTTGAATCATAAACCCCATGAAGGAATAAAATTTAATAAAAAATTGAATAAAATGAGAATAAATAAATTCATTATATGATATTTCAAAGGTTATGTGTATACATATCATAAAATAAGGTGGGTGTATAACATCAAAATATTCCTCAATGAAAGGAGATTGAGGCGAATTCCCTTACCTTATGTCTGATTGGTCATGTATGTCCTTAAAATTAATTAATAAAAAACTTATTTTAATTATTTACTTTCTTTATATACCTTTTAATTTATATCATTATTTTTATATCACATATTACCATGTTATAACAATTACATAATTATTTAACTTCACGTCATATGTTTTGATGATATTTAGTACTTGAGTCCAAAATGAATTTGGTATGATGTATGTAGTCAAATTTTTCATTTGTCCATAATATATTAAATAATAATCATGAAATAATAATAATATTTATATATCAATTATTATTTTAAACCCAATAAGGTAATATGGTGATTAAAAATGAACCAATGTTTTGATCACGGAGACTGTAGGTCGTACATACGCATGAGTAACATTTCCATTTTCAATCATTATTATGATAAGAAGGTAATAATTATTTTATATTTATAAAACTATAATAAAATCATTAAAATAATTTTCATCATTTTAATAAACTTATATATAACATTCATGTGATTTGGTGACAAAAAATGAAGCACATCACTTCGTCGAGGTGATAGTTCACACGAACGCATGAACGATGCTATCATTTTTATGTGCATGGAGAGGTATGAACATAAACGATATATTATTATTTAATAATTAAAAATATTTCATTAATATTATATATAAATATTAATTCCATAATTATAACTATTCTTGAGATACGGTGATGCAAAATTAATTATATCGGTTTACTAGGTGGCAGTCCTCCGTACACACGAATGATTAATTCTTCTCCAATTTACTGAAGTGGAGACGTATTTAGGTAATGATATTAAAATAATAACATAAAGTTATATTTAGGACACTTTATTTATTATTTAATAATGGTTTAATAATATTTTAATGAATTTTAAGAATAAATACAACAGAAATACTCGATTAAAACAATACCTCTACTTCAGACAATCTCCTTTGCTTAACACCTTAAGACCATTAAGGATGGTGTTATACTGAAAATAAGGGCTCTAGAATATGTTTAGGATTATAGGAAGGTATTTGGTGGGATATTTTCAAAAAAAATAGTTTTTGAAGTGTGGAGATAATAGGAGAAGAGGTTCCCTTTTACAAGAGTGGGGAGGGGCACACTTGGATATTCTTCAAAAGATTAAAATAATATAAATTAATTTTATTTTCCAAATGGATCGAAAATAATTTATTTCAAATATAGGATGATTATGGTTAGAAATCTATTCATATAATGAAATTTAGATTTTTTTTTTTTACTATTTTTTAATCCTTATCCTTTTGTTTTAAACCTTATATAACCTCTTTAACTCTTACCATGATAACATGTAATTTACACTTTAAGGGTTAATATAATTACTATAAAAAGGAAAACGACCCATAAATGAATCGTTTATGAAATTTTAAACCTTATTCCAATAATATTTTTAAATTTTATATTTTAATAAATTTTCTATCATTTAATAAAATATTATTTATTTTATAATATCTTTAATGTAAATTTTGGAACTATTCATTATTTTATCTTTTACAAAAATCCAAAAAAAAAGAAGATAAATTCAAACAAAGACTTATAAAACATCACTAAAATATCAAATTTTTCTATAAATTTTTTTATTACATTAATTATCTCAAATTTTATTTATTTTAATATTTTTTATATCATTTATTTTATATTTCCACTAATTAAACAATTACTTCATCATCATTGTGTAATCCCTTAAAGTAATTATTTATTTCCTAAAAAATAAAAATAAAATACCATGATTAAGATAAAAAAATTTATCTTAAAAAATAATAGTTATAGTAGAATATATCTTCTAAATAACCACATATTAAAAATGTAATAGTTATTAAAAACAAGAGTATGACATCTTTGACTTTTCTTTAAAATAAAAAACTATAAAGGGCTTAAAGTCATCCAAGTGGCTTCAATAGGTCATAAAATAGTCCCAATGTAGAATTTGGTCTAAAATAACTTATCCAATAAAATTATTAAAACTTTTATGATAATTATCTAATATTTATAATATTATTTCTACCCTTAATTACTCGATCTACTATTAACCGTGGTAATAAAAAAATACTAAAGTTACTATTCATATTTTTTAAAGATAAAAGGTATCAATTTATTAAATTTTTAAATTATGATTAAAAATATGAAATCAATTTTTAAAAATTAAAGACACATAATTTTCTAAAATTAATTTTAAATTAATCCCATTGAAATGGTGAGACAATTAGTTATTAAAGTGAAAATGTTCAAATGTTCATAAAGATTTTATATATGGTTTTAACAATAAATTGATTATAATGAACTAAATTGTATTAAATAATATTAAATTTATCTAATTATACTTTAAAACAATAAAAAATATAATTTAACATTTTAAATTATTTATATAAGAAAGTTGTTTTCAATTAAAATTCAGTATTTTTTATTATTTATCAAAACATGAAACTTATCAGAAAAATACAAAAAATTAAACCAAAGTAAATTTTGATATTCTTATTTCAAATAATAAGTTTACATTTTAATATATAACATATATAAAATTTCCAGAAACTATATTTAAAACAAGTGCTTCATCAAAAGATAGTAAAACTGCTTTTTAGAAAAATACAGTTTTTTAAGTGTAAAATTGGATTTGTTATTATATTATGTCTAGAAAACACATAGAATTAATGTAAAATATTAAATTGAATCTATTATATATAAATTTAATTAATATAATCAAACAATTTTTATATGTTTATTTATTGGTATAAGACACACTTATGTACATTTAAATAGTTTTTCAGAAAAACATTTCCTTTTTTTAAAAAAAGTGTTTTATTTTCATTTATAATTAATTGGAAAACAAATTAATTATATATACATATGTAAACCATATTTTCATAATTCAAATAGTCATGTTGATACCTGTTATTCTAATGGATAAGCTATAATGGTAACATTTAAATAATAATCTTCAACTGTTAGCTTATGCTCGATGTGGCATGTCATGTACGATATCGAACATAGTGTTTTTTATTTAACTCGGGATGTTACATACCCCCCCCCCACACACACCTTTAATAAATTTTAACCTCATAATTTTAACTTTTTCTTGGTAACTAGGGTTCTACTATTCAAGATACCTTTTTTGAAAACCCATAATGGAAAAAGGATTAATAAAACTTCCACTTTAAAAGAAAGAAAGGGTGAAATGAAGGTCACCTGAGATAACATGTACTAGGGTTCCATGTTAGAAAAAATTGACATAGATGATAATAAAACAACCATGTTATGATGGAGAGTGATATAGAACATGGTCATTTTAAATTTAACCACCATAAAATTGAAAAAAAAATTGATGTGTTAAAAGGTCAATGATTTCTTATTAAGAAAATTAAATGGATAAAAATTTTGTTTTAATATACTTTTCAGAGATTTGAGGAATTATATTACTACTTAGAATAATAACATAATAAAATATACTTTAGAAACATAGTTTTATCCTTTAATCAATTTCCATCAAAAACTCATTTTTTTCTCCAAATGATGAGTATTTAAGATGATTTTTTCACACCCAAAGCACTAGAATAAACTTCTTGAGATTCACATAATACATAAAATATTAACTTTATATTTCTCTAATCTTGAAACATTAAGAAAAATAAAAATGGTTAGGATAAGATTATATAATTATTTAAAATTAATAAACCTTTATATGATGAAAAACTAATTCAATCTCCAAAATTCAATAGTAATACCCAAAGTTCAACATAGACCTTTTGATAAATAACTATCCTTAAAATTCCTAAAAATAATCCAAAATAAGATTTAACCTCAAAATCCATAAGGATTTGATCACATTGTCTTCTAAGATAAATTTTAATAATTATCTTCAAATAACATCAATTACTCCTACATTATTATAACAAAATTAATTTCCCTAATAACCATCAAGATGCACTAACCAATTCTATAAATAACTTGAATCGCCATAAATCCATAATAAAATCATATATGGTTCTAAAATATAATTAAAACTTTATTTCTCAAATAAAATCCATTAATATTTTATTTACCTTAATCTTATAGTATTCCCAAAATAGTAAACATATTTTGAAAAAACATTAATCACTTAATCACCGAATCATTTTCCAATCCCATGGAAATATATTTGATAAAACATATGTTATGAAAATCAAATTATTATTCATCCATAAATTTTTTTATCAAAAAATAAAAATTCATACTAACTATGACATCACATAGGACAATGATAGGTTATACACACTTTTCTCTCTTTGGTTGTGGGTTCAATTCCCATGGATTTTCTGGATGTGAAGAGTTTTCACCCATCCTTTAGGTTGTCATTTTTCTAAATATATATTAAATGGATCCTTATAAAATTATATAAATGTGATAAACATCCTCAATATAACCATAATATGTTGTAACCTTATTGGTTTTCTCATATCATTCATTTTTCATCCCAAAATGTAATAACCCATAATTACCTAAAAAATGAATGTCTCCAAAAATCCTACCAGTCACCTTAAAATTTCACAATTTAAAGCCTCAAAAGGTCTTATAAGACACTAAAATCATTTTTTTCATAAAAATTATAAACCCATAATGATATTAATAACTCTTAGAAAGACGCCCTAATCTCCAAATTTGTCTAAACCATCCCCTGATACCAACTATAAGGACCCAGCCTTAAACATTATATACTCTAGTGTTTTTGAACTAGAATTCACATTCTTAAAATTATGAGAATATTTTTAGTATATAGTTTTAAATAATTAGGAAAAACTATCACAAAGAAAACCCATACATTAAAAGTGGATAAATTTTTTGAGAGGATGATTCTTGTGCAGCTAATTTTTTTTCAGGATTGTTTCATAATGATTTGTGTAAGGAAATATAAAGTTATGAAGCTCTAGGAGGGTGTGGTAACCTACTTAATATGTTAATCAGGGATCCATTGGTGTTATGTGAGTCTTTGTTCATCACCTATAACTACCACTTGAGTTCAGATCTAAATTTGAAAGGGTTTCCACTACGTGATCTCAAAGTCTGTTGATCATGCATCAAGATATCAAGCACACGTTTGTTTTCAGACTATCATTTTCTACATGTTGTTCTCAGTGAAGACCTAGGCATTATGGGCTGATGCATTGTGGATTCTTTAATATATTCTTGTTGAGATATTTTATGGCCTTGTAGGGATAGTTTAGAGGTATTCCCTATCACTTTTTTATTATTTTCAATTTTTCTATTTCTCATACAAGCTTATTGTACCTCATGAATCAACTGACATTTATATTTTTCTTAATAAATTTTGGGGAGCTTGGGTTCTACTCATGCTCCAAGCCATTCTGAGTAAAAATAAAATATGATTTTTCTTTTTGAAAAGTATTCACAATTTTCCTTAAATATCATTCGTGTCCTAAATATTCCTTAAACACTATGAAAAATATTTTAAAACTTGGTATTAGAAAGAAATTTGAGTAAGATATATAAAAAAAAGGAAACTGTTACTTCAAGAAAACATGAAAACCCATTAAAAACGCTTTTCTTGAAAATATAACATTTTACCCATAAAGGGAAATATCATTACTTTATAAAGATCATTTATTTTAGCTTTTAGAAATAACTGATTTCCATAAAAAATCATTAGTAACTATAGGTAATTCAAGAGGGTCCCTAAGGACACCTCACATAGAACCCATACAGAACCCATACAATTGGAATAACTAAACGGACGAATTCCATTTTTTGAGTACCCAATGCATTGGATCGCTATTTGAGAACACCTATTATTTATAATTTATAAGAAAAAATATAATAATAAAGCATTTCATTATTTAAAAATATCTTTTAAACTCATATGCAAATCACTTTCAGATAATAAAATACCATTATCTTTCAAAACCATATTTTCAAAAAAAATACACCTTTCTTTTCAAAAACCATTTTCAATACCGAAATATTCAATAGAAAGTGAAAGAGGGTTTTAAATTTAATAAGATAGGTAGTCTTGAAAATTAATCTAGAAATCAAAATGAATGGTCATAGTCTAAAAACATTAAAATAGGATATTTAATTTTTTGTTTGTCAAAACATTACATTAAAAATTTGTAAAAAGATTACTTTTAAAAACCTTTGAATGAAATTAAAAAAAATATAACATATCCTATATAATACTTTTATATCCCTATAAATTAACATATATAATAATATCAAGAATATTTACCTGGAGGAGAATATTTTTAAATTAAATCTTTAAATAATTAAAAATATATTTTTAAATCAAAGTGTCCTATACAACTTTGAAATATTTGAATCCTAAGCCCCATGAAGGAATAAATTTTAAAAACACATTAAATAATATGAGAATAAATAAATTCAACATATGATATGTAAAATGGTCTATATATATAACTCATAAAATAAGTTGGGTGTATAACATCAAAATATGTCTTAATGAAAGGAGATTAAGATGAATTCCCTTACCTTGAGTCTGATTCATCACGTTTTTCCTTCAATTTTCTAAGTAATAAAATTATGTTAATTATTTAATTTTTTTATATCCCTCTTCTTGTTTATAATTCATTTTATATCACTTATTACCATCTTATAAAAATTACTTAATTATTTAAGTCCATGTGAAACATTTTGATAGTATTCGGTACATGAATCCAAAATGAATTTGGTATGATGTCTATATTAAAAGTGATCATTAGTCCATCATCTCAAGAATAATAATAATAAAATAATAATAATAATATTTATATATAAATTATTCTTTTAAAATCAATAATGGAATATGGTAATGAAAATGAACAAATGTTACCATGGAGACGGTTGGTCGTACGTACACATGAGTAAAATTTCCATTTTTCAATGGTCAGTATGGACAGAAGGTAAGTATTATTTTAAACATTAAAAAATATAAAAATATAATTAATATCATATAAATAATTTAAATATACTTATATATATCATCCATTTAATGTGGTGATGAAAAATGAATCACATCGCTTCTTGGTGGTGATAGTTCACACGTATTCACAAACGTCGTTATCATTTTTATGTGCATCGAAAGGTAATAACATAAATGATATGTTATTCTATCATAATTATAAATGTATTATTAATATTTTATAAAAAAATTAATTCTATCACTATAAATAGTATTGATAGATGGTGTTGGAAAACAAATCATATTGGTTAGTGAGGTGGTAGTTCGTCGTACACACGAACTATTTATTCTTCTCTCATTTGATAGAAGTGGAGATATATTTAGATGATGATATTAACATAATAACATATAATTATATTTAGGACAATATATTAATTATTTCATCATGGTTGAAGATTATTTTATGTAAGCTTAAGAATAAATAAAATAGAAATACTTGATTAAAATAATACCTCTTCTTCGGATGATCTCTTTTTCTTAATAACTTAAGACCACTAAGGATGGGGTTCTTCCTAAAATGAAAGATCTAGAATGTGGGTAGGTATTCTATGAAGGTATTTGACCATATATTTTCCAAACCAAATATGTTTTTAAATGTGAAGAGAAGAGGATAAGATATACCCTTTTATAAGAGAGGGGAGAGGAACTCTTGGAATTCTACAAAATTTTAAATTAACATAAATTAATTTTTGATTACAAATGTCTCCAAACTAGTTTATTTAAAATATAACCTGATTATGGGTCTAAATATATTCATCTAATTAAATTTAGACATTTTTTAACTATTTTTTAATCCTTATATTTATGTTTTAACACGTATTTTACATCTTTAACACTTATTGTGATAACATGTAATTTAGACTATGATGGTAAATATAATTACTATAGAATGAAAAATTAACTCTAAATGAATCCTTGGTAACATTTCAAACTTTATCCCAATAATTTTTCTTAATTTTATATTTTTTTTTTAAATATTATTTAATGAAATATTATTTACTTTATAATATCATTAATGTCAATTTTGACACTATTCATTATTTTTTCTTTTACAATAATCGAAACAACAAGATAAATTAAAAACAAGACTTATAAAATATCAATAACATTTCAAATTTACCTATAAAAATCATGAATTACATTAATTATCTCAAATTATAATTATTTTAAAAAAAATAATATACTTTATTTAAAACTTCAATTAATTAAACAATTAGTGCATCATCATTGTGTAAGCCTTTAAGGTAGTTATTTATTTCCTAAAAATTAAAAATAAAATACCATGTTGAAGATAAACATTTTATATTTCAAAATACTATATATATTTGAATATTTATTCTGAATAACAACATATTAAAAATGGAATAGTTATGAAAAATATGAGACTAACATCTTTCACTTTTCTTTAAAATAAAATACAATAAAGGAATTAAAGTCATAAAGTGGATCCAAGAGGTTATAAAATCGGCCCAAAGATACTTTTTGTTGACAATAACTCATCCAATAAAATTATTATAAGTGTTAGGGTGATTTTATAAAATTTATAATATTATTTTTACCCTTAATTACCTGAATTACCGTTAATTGTGGTAATAAAAAAAATTACTAGTTTTTATTCATATTGTCCAAAAATAAAAGGGACCTATTTACTATATTTTTTAATTCTGATTCCAAATGATGAACCCATTTTTTGAAATTCAAAACAAATAATTGGCTAAAATTAATTTAAAACTAATCTCATTTACGGGGTGACAAAATGTGTTATTAGAGTGAAAAAGGTTCAAAAGTTCACAAACTTTTTATATCCAATTTCAATAATAAATTGATTAAAATGAACTAAATTGTATTAAATGATATAAAATTTATCTAATTATACTTTAAAATCAATCAAAAATATAATTTAACACTATAAATTATTTATATGAAAAAAAATCAATTAAAATTCAGTATTTTTCATTATTCATCAAAATATAAAAATTATTTGAAAAGTACCAAAAATTAAAACAAAGTAAATTTTGATGTTTCTATTTTAAATAAGATTCTTATTTTTTAAAATATAATTTATCAAAAGTTTCAAAAACTAAATTTAAAATAATTACTCCATCAAAAAGCGGTAAAACTGCTTTTTAGATAAATACAATTTTTTTAGTGTTAAACTATATTTATTATTATATCATGTCTATAAAACACATAGGATGAATGATAAAAAATATATTTAATATATTATATAAAAATTTAATAAATATAATCCCAAAATATTTATTTTTTTATTTATTGTTATAAAACACACTTATGCACATTTAAATAGTATTTCAAAAATACATTTCCTTTTATTTTAAAAAGGGTTGTATTTTCCTTTATAATTAATTTATCAAAGAATTAATTATATATAAATATGTAAGACATATTTTCATTAATAATTTAATCTTGTTCATACCCTCCATTCTAACAGCTTGGTTATAATTGTAACACCCCAAAATTTTATGGTATGTCTCTTTTTTAAGTTAATCTTTTCAAAAGCTTACATTTATCACAATGCACAACTTAAACAAACAATGAAATATTATAATAACCTAACCATTAAATTGGAAAGAATGAATAGTATTAACCAAATTATGAAATTTATATACTATATATTCAATCAAATTTTTTGACATTCATCCAAATGATTTTATAGGTATAGGATAAGAATAAATCCAATTTTATGAATTAAAAGGCTATATTTTTCTAAAGAGATTTTTACCACCTTTTGATGGCACACTTGTTTTAAATATATCTTTTAACACTTTTATAGATTATATTTTAAAAATAAACTTCTTATTTTATATAATAATATAAAAATTAACATTGGTAGAATTTTTAGTATTTTAATGATAAGTTTCCTAATAGTGACAAAATATTTCATTTTAATTGAAAATTGTTTTTTCATATAAATAATTTAATAGTGTTAAATAATATTTTTAATTGGTTTTAAAGTATAATTAGGTAAATTTTTATCAATTAATGAATTTTAGGTCATTCAAATAAATTTCACATTAACTTTAGATATAAAAACATTTCAATCTTTTGAATGTTTTCACTTTAAAAACATGTTCTCACATTTCATCAACAAAATTAATTTTAAATTAATTTTAGAAAATTATATGTTTTGAATTTTTAAAAATATATTCCATATTTGGAATCAAAAGGTCCAAATTTATTAAATAGATCACTTTTGTTATGTCTCGGACCTCCTTGGTCCCTTTGTCAAAATCCAATGTTTGGGGTGTTTTGGGAGGCAACAGTAGCTCATTACAAGAGTTTTCAAAATTTCTAGTTTTTTCATCGGTGATTCAGGGTGTCAGTAGTTTAGGGAATTGGTGAGTCAAGGTGTTGCTGATTTAGGGCATCGATGAGTCTGGGCGTCGGTAGGTCAGGGCATCTGTGAGTCAGGGCATCGGTGATTTAGGGTGTCGGTAGGCCGGGCATCGGTGAGTTGCGCCGATGGCTTAGCAGTAGTGGCTCGTCATTGGTGAACAATTTTAGTAGCTCGTGTAGGTGGGTCGCTTTGGGGACTCACTATCGGTGATTCATTTCCAACCTTTTCCAGTTTTTCCAATTTCACCCCTCATACGTTTTAATTAATGTAAATCGATTTTAAACCCTTTTTGAGAATTTATAAATAAATTTCAAAGGATATTAATTATATCTTTAATATCCTAATGCTTCGGGGACTTTGAAATAGTCAAACTTTATAATCTTGATCGTGATTTAACTTTAATGGCCCTTGAAACCACTCCCTTTTATTGATATAGGATTGGGAACTTCTAAGATGAGATCTTCTCTTCCCATTGTTTTTTCTTTTTCTCTTAGTGCACCGAGAACCTTTCTTACCTGAGGAGTCATGAACTTGGGCTAATATATTAGCTTGTTTAGTTTTCCCTTGGAGTCCTTCATATTTCTCGTGTGACCCTCTATTCTAGGAATAAGGAAGAATTGTTGATCGTCTGTTGTTCCAAGTAGGGATTTCCTTCATTTCTCTTTTAATTGTGTATCATGTGGGGTGGGTGTACTCATGAACTCTTGTGAATATAGTTAAACCAATTTAATGAAGATAATAATATGTAATAAATAAGTAGTTTGGAGTATGATGATGATGATCTCTTTGTTTTATATGTTATCCTTGATCCATGTTGCAAATTGTATGGGTTTTATTCTTATGAAAATCAGGGTTATTAGTGGTATATGTTTGTGCACCTGTATGACCTGTAAATATTTGATGTTGTTTCCCTTTTGAATGGCTGAAATATGGAAATTTTATTAATCACATATATTTGTTTAAATGTATGGATGCACCGGGATCAAACTTGTTCTATGATCACCCCTGAATAATGAAAATGGAATTAAAGAACGAGTGATGCTAAATATGAATAAACCTTTCCTTAATTGTTTCATTGTTTCTTGTGTTGTGTTTAGTAGTTGCCTAGGTAGGGATGTAATGAAAATATGGTTTGTTAAATAAATAATGACAGTTTGTTAAATGAATTGGATGGGGGTTATGAATTGGGTTTACCACTGTTTGTGTGGTTGTACATTTAGAGGAAACAAAAAAGTTAGTTTTGTGTGGGATGGTTGTTTGTTTTAAAACCCCATAGTTTGGGTTGAGTGTTTGGTACCTATATACATATATATAGTTCCTTGTTCTTTCTATATACACCCCACCTATGTTGAGAACTACATATCGAACACATCCATTGTTATGGGGGAGGGTGTCCTTTACCAGAATCCCAATGGGAGGATGGATGGATGGTTATTGGATATTCTTTGCTCCCTCTTCTAGGCATGGTTAGCCCAATACTCCTTGGTTAGGTTATGGGGTGGTTTTTAGGCCCAGGTGTCTGTGGGCGTGGTGTGTTTTTTCATGTGTTTTTAGGATGAGATGTGTTTTGATTTCCCAGGTGTCTTCGGTATGGGTTTGTGGTTTGTGGCCCAGGTGTTTGTGGGAAGGATGTGATGTGGTATGTGACCCAGGTGTGTGCGGGAAGGTTGTGATAGTGGGGCTTGGGGAAGAGTGTGGTAGTGTCATGATGTTTTCTATTAGGGATGAGTAGATAACCAGCGGGAACTGGTGTGGGATACCCAAATATAGATGTGCTTACTACATTACTTTACTTTACTTGCATTATTTGGTGAGCATTCCTTGGTGAGTTTGGGGTGGATAGTATACCTTTTTAGGTGATTTTTAGTTTCTATTGTTTTCTCACAGGGGCACTAGTTTTCTTCTTCCACTTGTGCACAGGTGACTTTGGGTTTTCCCTACTAAGTATACTTGTATTCTCACCCTACGCATATAAAACTATTTTTAGGTTTCCAATTAGATTATGCAGACTGTACTGGACCTTACTAGCTTGGACGTTGGGGATGGTTGTTGTGTTGTTGCTTAGTTTTATATTGGTACTTACTTTAGAGTTTTCATTTTACTTTAAACATGCATGTGGGATGGATTTTGGTTTCCTTATATATTTGTGTGTGTGTGTGTCTTAGAGTTGTTTGAGGTTGATACATATTATCTCCTAATTGTGGTTACTATAAAAAGGGTATTGTATCCCATTTTTGTGAGATTTATATACCCTTGGTGATGGTCTCCACCCCAGGGTATATTAGAGGTAGGACTCGTGGGGTTATTATCTCTCCTTCATCTTGAGGAAGGAAGGTCTTAGAATCTTTCAATCACTTCCCTCATCTTGAAGAAGGAATGTCATGACATATTGGTATCAAAGTATATGTTTGAGGGATAGAATGGAGTTTTGAGTTTGACGTAGTGAGGATTGCCTGGGATGGTAGTGAAATAGTGTGGGTGATCTTAGTGCATGACATAGGTCAGGGAAGACCGGCTTGGACATGAGATTTTAGAGCCCCTTGTGATCTGATACAGGGACTCTGAACTTACCAAACGACCAAGTGAGGCTACACCAATTATGGTATAGAGACCCTAGGAAAGGTACATACATCATGATGACTTGTGTTCTTGTTTTTTTGGGTGTTTTTGGGAAATTAAAAAAACAATGAGTTAAAATGAATCCTAAATAAATTTCATACTACTCGGGCTCAGGAGTTCCCAATTTTCATTTCAGCTATGGCTCCCAAACATCTCCCATGTGTGGTACGAGAAATGGAAGTTTAGTAGGCCAATTCAGATGATCTGTATAGGGTTTATCCAAAGGAGGAGGACAAACAATGTTAGAAGATGCTTCATGTTCTCCAGTGGCAGACTCTTAGAAAGTAAAAAAGGAAACATTTCAAATATAAAGATAGAGAGTTGTATTGAGGAGCTAGAGATCACCTTCACCTTGATCCGAGCTCTAACTGAGTACTAGGTTCCCTTGGTAGTGAACTAGATGAGGTTATCATTGCATCAGTGGTGGACACTTTACCTTATGGAGAGGAAGGAGACAGATGTTTTGTGGGTAGACTTTGAGAAGGAGTTTCGAGCATAATTCCACTCTTCGAATATGAAGTCTGAGAATTGATAGGAGTTACTCCCCCTATATCAAGAGATTATGTCGGTATGGGAGATAGGGATCAAATTAGAGTATCTCATTCACTTTTCTATGGATCTTTTTCTAGATGAGGAGTCTCGGGCAAGACGTTTAGAGGAGGCACTATGTCCTTCTCTTCAGTACGCAGTTACTCCGTTCACCTTACCGAAATGCTTAGAGGTTCAGTAGAAGGATAAGGTAGTTTAAAGGATACACTCATGAGGATTTGTATCATGATAGGGGATCTAGTTGAGTTTTTTAAAGGGGAAGACTATCAGCAGTAGGTATCCAGTGTCAGGACCTTCCAGGTTTCGACTGATGAGGAGACGACCCCAACAGTTTCAGTTCCAACCTTTGGGTCCTCATCCTATTTTAATAGGATTGGGAATGAGGTTTTCCCCTTGTAGAGTTCATATTCACCATCAGATTCGATGCCCAATTCGAGATCAGTACGGTGGAGGTGGGTAGGTTCAGCACCCGCCTCATTAGTAGTTGTCAGGCAGGCCATTTCAACAACATGGATAGTAGGCTCCTGCTCCACCGAGGGGAGATAGAGCAGGCAGAGGCCAACTTCAGGGAATTATATAGAGACCTATAATCCTGAATGGTTAGGGTGACAGCTGACATCAAAGGGGTAGAGGATCTAATAGTGTTCAGTTGCACACTGTAGAGGCAGTAGTTCCAGTAGGACCAGAGATCATTTGAGGTATGATCAGTTTTCTCAGTACTCTTGTTTGTGCCTTGTTTGATTTAGGAGATTTTTAATACTTTTTCACCTGTTCTATCCCATGCTATGAGACTATACATAGAGATACTTTCCATACCCTTGGTGTTGAGTATGTTAGTCATAGGTCAGACCACCTTGTTTGATGTTTTTCGGAGATGTAGACTGATGTTGAGGCCACATTAGTCCAATGGGGATCTCTTTCTACTACATATGCAGACATATTGTGTTATCCTTGGCATCTACTAGTTTTACTCTATGTGTTTTGTTATCAACTACTTCTAGAGAAGATTCTTTCTTTTAGACAAGGATGGACAATGTGTTACTTTTGTTGGCAAGTGGAGTAATTTGATGGGCATTTGGCGTGTGGAGACTATTATTTCCTTGTTCGTTGAGATGTCATTAGAATCGGTGGATGCTAAGATGGTGGGGGTTACTAGAGTTTTTGGGGAGTTCTTGGATGTTTTTATCAAGGAGGTTGTGACTCTACCCCCTTGATGTGACATTGAGTTCGGGATAGACTTGAAGTCAGGTACTTCTCTCATTTCAATGGATCCTTATCAGATGGAACCATCTGAGATGCGGAAGATAAGGATTCAGATTGATGTTCTGATGAAGAGGGTATTTATCCAGTCCAGTGTTTCATTGTGGGGTGCTCCAGTCTTTTTTTTAAAGAAGGAAGATTGTGATTTGAGGTTTTGTATAGACTACTAAAGGATAAATCAGGTAACAGTCAAGAATCGTTACCCTCTCCCGAGGACAGATGATATTTTAAACCATATGAGGGGCGCAAGTTGGTTTTCTAAGATTGATCTATGTTCTGGGTGTCACTAATTGAGGGTAAAGGAGGATGACATCCCGAAGACTACTTTTAGGTGCAGGTATGGGAACTTTGAGTTTATCATTATGTCGTTTTGTGTTATGAATGCACCAGTCATGTTCATGGGACTTATAAAATATATATTTCATGAGTTCCTAAACAGGTTCATCATTGTATTCCTCGATGACATCCTAATATACTCGAAGTCATAGGAGGATCATAATGATCATCTCAGAACTGTCCAAGATTTCCTTTGCCAGCACCATCTCTATGAAAAGTTATCCAAGTGAAAGTTTTGGACATTGGAGGTCCACATAATTAGACATTTAGTGTCTTAGTAGGGTATATCAGTAGACCCATCAAAGGTTGAGGTAGTTTTTTCTTGGTAATCACCTAAGAATGTGGTAGGTTCGTATTTTTCTCAGTCCGGAAGTCTATTACTGAAGATTCGTACCAGATTTCTATTGAGTAGAAACTCCATTGAAGGCTCTGACCAGAAAAGGCCAAGATTTTGTATAGAGGGAGTAGTGCAAGGCAGTATTTGGCTATCTGAAAGGGAATTTGGTCAGTTCTCCAGTGCTCAGTTTTCTAGAAGAAGGGGTTATGATCAATGTGTTTTGTGATGCTTCTCGTCTGGGCTTGGGGTGTGTGCTGATGCAACAATAAGGAGTGATCTCTTGTGGGTCTAGGAAGTCATGTCCCCATGAACTTAACTATGATACCCATGATCTGGAACTATTATTGTTCATTTTTGTGCTAAATTTTTTATGGCATTACCACATTGGGGAGTGATTTGTGGTGTTCACAGATCACAAGAGTTTGATGTATGTCTTTTCCCAGTGAGCTTTGAACCTACGACAACGAAGGTGGATAGAGTTTCTTTAGTAAGATGATTTTGATATCTCTTATACCTTAGGAAAGGGGAATTTTGTGGCTTATTCCTTGAGTAGGAATTCATAGAACAAGGTAGTTCAAGAATCCATGGATGCTAAGAGGGTAATGGAGGAGTTGGTTACCATACACTTAGAAACAAAAATGGATGGAAGTAGAGGCTATCTATTTCAGATGATGTTGTAGTCATCTATGAGGTAGCAGGTGGATGAGTCTTATTGGGGAGACTTGGTGGAAGAGGTGATACATGACCACGTTGACCAGGGTGATGCTTCAGAGGGATGGTCGGAGGATGGTCAGAATCGGATGATGTTTTGTGGGAATCTGTTTGTTCCAGTGCCGATGCGCAAGGAATTTCAGCATTATTTTTATAACTCACCCCTACCAGTACACCTAGGAATTTCCAAGATGTATCATGGCTTTAGGGAACAGTTCTGGTGGTCCAGGATGAAGCAGGAAGTGGCGGAGTTTGTGTCAAAGTGCTTGGTGTGTCAGCAAGTTAAGGCTAAGCACCGTGTTCCCAATGGGTTGTCACATCCCCTAGAAGTCCTTGAGTGTAAGTGGGATGAAATCTCAAAGTATTTCATCATAGTATTACCTAGGGATTAGGCAGAGTGTGATACAATCTGGGTAATAGTGGATCGATTGATGAAATCGTCTTAGCGATAAAGGAGTCGAGCGCAATAGATGCCTTAGCACAGAGGTATGTGGATGAGGTGGTGCGGCTACATGGGGTTCTAAGATCCATCATCTCATATTGGGACATATGTTTTGCCTCATGATTCTGGGGGGATTACAACATGCCTTTGGCAATGAGTTATGCCTCATCACTGTTTTCCACCCTCAGATAGATGTGCAGACATAGAGGACCATCCAGATATTGGAGGACATGTTACAGGAATGTGTTCTATACTTTGATGGGTCTTGGTTTTGACACTTTCTTTTGGTGGAGTTTTATTACAATAATAGTTATCACTCTTCCATTGGCATGGATCTATTTGAATCCCTCTATAGGAGACCATTTCATTCCCCTTTGTATTAGACAGAAGTTGTGGAGGCATTTGTTCTTGGTCTGGACTTGGTGTGGAGTACAACCAAGAAGGTGAATCTTTTCCATGAGAGGATGAGGTCATCACAAGACCGACAAAAGTCATATTCTAATCTCATGAGGAGGCCCTTGGAGTTTCAGGTTGGGGACCACGTGTTCTTGAAGGTTTCCCTTCAACATGAGTAGTGGTGGTTCGGTAGAGGGAGCAAGCTTTCTCCCAGGTTCATCGAACCCTTTGATGTATTAGGATGATTTGGTGAGGTGTCATACCAGTTTGTATTTCCACTGCATTTGAGAAGGATCCATGAAATATTTCATGTCTCTCAACTTCATCGGTATCTTCATGATGACTCCCATGTCATTAATTAGAGAGAGTTGGAAATCGAGGATGACACAACATTTGTGGAGGGACTAGTAGAGATCCAGGATCTTCAGGAGAAGGTGATGCACGGGTAGAACATTACCTTGGTTTGTGTGTTGTGGAGGAATGGTGTCCTAGAGAAAAGTACTTGGGAATGGGAGTCACAGATGCATTCCCAGTACCTTGAGTTGTTTTAAGTTTTTCTTGTGTGTTTTTATTTGTGATGTAGTTCTTGAACCTTGTTTTTTATAAGATGGGTTACTTCCCCATTCCTTATTGTGCTATGAAGTCCAAAACATGTGAAAAGGGGGGATACCAGATTCCTAATCAAGACGCATTAATTGAGATATGATTAAACCCATGCAGGCAAGTCTGTAAGAACCTCGGTTTTTGAGCCTGTGACTTTGAAAAATTTATTGATGTTATTCCAGAGCAGGGCATTTAGACGGCGTGCAATTCCGAGCCTCGGTGTGGCTGGAATTAATTTTGGCGTGCATTCACACTGGGCGGGCTAAATAAATAGAATAACTTATAAACGGTATCTTGGATGGGAAATCTGAGGGCACCGTTGAGTCCAGATCATGCCGTTTACCCTAGGAGGGGTATAATTTTCGCAGGCGCGGGCCAACTGTGAAAAACGCCCCCAGGGGCATTTTTGTAATTTAGCGGCCTCGGGCGTCAGATTTTATAACCCTCAGAACTGAGGCTCGGATTAAAAATCTGAGACCACTGTTGCACTCATAATGTGGTTTTTATCCTAAAGGCATCACAATCCAGGCCCCAACGAAAGTTCGGGTACGGGCCGACGGGCGGGTGGTTAAGTGTGTTTTTCTATTTAAACACACCCACCACCCTCTTCACCTCTCCTTGGTTGGTTCTTACCTAGCGCAAGGGCTCTCAACAAGGATTTAACCTCTCATCCACCACTCCATCAAGGCGCGGCGGTTCCGGCATCCTAATCGTGAAGCGTCGGGCAACGCCCCTCGAGGTAGGCTCGTGTTTTATCATTTTTCATTCTCACAATATTCTTCAATTTAGTTTAGTCACATGGAATCATTTCCCGGTTATATAGATAAGCCCTTGTCTTCGTAGGGATCGAGTTTATCTTCAAAATGATCCTTTCGTATCAAATTTTGGAGTCTCGGGGTGCCCGGGGTGGCCCCGGGAAGTTTTCCGGCCAAATACCCCTTTTCCGGTGGAACTAGAGTGGTCCGGCGACCTTTGGCGGCAGCGCGGCGCATTCCGGCAGCAGCGGTGGCTCTCCGGGATGGCGGCGCGGCAACGGACTCCTCATCGGCGGCGGCTCCAGGCGGCTCTCCAGGTCGGCGGGGTCGACAGCAAGCGGGCCGGGGTCGCGGCGCGCGACCCCAAGCGGGAACCAAGACCCGCTGGTCGCGGGTCTTCACGCAGCAAGGAGGCCGGCCATGGAGGCTGGTCTACGAAAGGGGGGGTTTTGGGTAATTGCTGGTACGCGCGGATGAACCGTGGGCCAGCGCTGTGAGTCGGGCCGGCCGGCGCGGGCCGGCCCAAACCGGGCGGACCGGTCAGGCCAGGCCGGTCCAGCCCAAGGGGCTTGTCCCCTCCAACTTCGGACACTCGTAACTCTCGTTACGAGTGTCTGTTTTACATTCCGTCTATGGAAATGTAATCCTAGGCTCGAGGAGTAAGTTTTGATATGGTTTCGAGTATTTTTAATTCCCGGTATAGGGGCTCGGTGTCGCAGCATGCTCGTTAAGTGTTATGTCGGGATTCTTGTTTTGATTGGCGCGGACACACCCAATGTCCGATTTGAGCGCCGTCAGTGGCGATACGACCCTGGAGTCGAGGCGGAGATTTCCAATATGATTTTGGGCGTTGAAGTGGGAGTTGATACATGGGCCCTACGGGCCGTCTTTGAGCTACGTGCAGCGTTTTTGCGCCTTTTCCACCAGACATTCGTTTGAGGTGTTTAAGTAGCCGATTCTACGTGTTTTTCCGAGAGCATCGCGATGGCGCAGTTCGCCCGATGAGTATCAGAGTCGGGGCGATGGCCCCACACGATATGGCTACGGTGAATAGTACCATATTCATCGGTTGTCTGTTTTGGGTGATTAAGTAGACTATCTCACGTGTTTTTCTGCAAGGATTGCAATGGTGGAATCCGTTTGGGAATGTGAAGCCTCTTTGGAAATAATGTTAAATGTGGAAGCATGGGAAGGTGCTGGACAGAGGTCCCTTTTGACGCACTCTGAACCAACTCACGGAGGCGTTGTTTGTGACACCTGGTGATATCTATAGTGGTGCAGAGCAATCAGACCGATTTTGGGTCTACCCTCCAGCAGGGCTGGGAAGTGGGTCACTCGTCGTCATGTTTCAGGTCTACCCTCCAGCAAGACTAGGAAGTGGGTCTCATGTCGACTTGTTCTGGGTTTACCCTCTAGCAGGGCTGGGCAGTGGGTCACCCATCGGCTTCTTTCAGGTCTACCCTCCAGCAGGGCGGGGCAGTGGGTCGCCTGATGATGTTTTAGGGTTTACCCTTCAGTAGGGCTGGGCAGTGGGTCACCTGACATCTTTTGTGGTTTACCCTCCAGCGGGGTTGGGTAGTGGGTCACCCGACATCTTTTGGTGTTTACCCTCCAGTAGGGCTGGTCAGTGGGTCACCCGTTGGCATTTCAGACTCATCCCTTCTTATGAGGGTAGTCATTGACTTTTCCTCCGTCACTACTTGAGCGGGACCCAAATTGTGCGGATCAGTGGTGTGACAGTTTTAACGTTACCTAAGGACCCACAATGAAGAGGGGTACTTTCCCCACTGAGACGCTTCTTTGAGACGTGACATAAAATCGTGAGGGAGAGTTAGTGCCGCCCAAAGCGGATAGTATTGAAGTGCGGTGATTGATCCCCTCTGACTTAGGCTTCCTAGGTGGACGAGACAAGATGCTAGGCTGTGAGAATGGTTTTTTTTACTTGGAACTGATGGCGACTTATCCTGGGTTGAGTTTGGAGATGAATATCCCCTTACACACTCGTTTGGGTTTCTTGTTGAGCATATATATATATATATATTTTTACCCTACTTTCATTCCCATCCTTGGGGTCCATGCCTACTTATTTCTTTTGGGTTGAGCTTCACTCTCTTTACTAAACTTTTCTACTGTTCTTGTTAGTCTACTGCTCACCTATTTAGTGTATCCTTTGTTTCTCCCTCAAGCTTTCGGGGCATCCTACTGAGTATCTTTATACTCACCCCTTCTTGGGATTTTCCCACACCTAGTGTGCCCTTGTTAACGATGAACAGGTTGATCGTGACTACAGAGGAGCATAGAGGTCACAGCAGTTGGAGCAGTGTACCTCAGTCGTGCTAGAGTATTCAGGTGGGATTTTATCCAGTTGTCTTCTTTTGTTTACCTATTTTCGGGTTGTGGCATCTTTTTTTTTGGGTGCGTGTTTTCCCTTTTTACTTTTCATTTTACTTTTCAGTACTTCCAGCACTTCACTTACTCTTTTTTTTAGTTGTTGATGCATGATTGTGGTTGGGGTATAGTTGCCTATATTTTGGGTTTCCTTTTTACTCTGCACTACTACATCGTGTGGGTTGTGTGTGCGTGAGTACAGGTACTTAGGAGAAGTCCTCCTCAAGATTTTTACACCTTTGGCGCTGGTTTCCAACCTCTAGTCTATGGAGGCAGGCTTGAGGTAGTTGCGGCTCGGGACCGGTAGGGTCGGGTCATGACAAAGTGGTATCAGAGCTATTTCGTTCCTTGGGGAGTTGTTCGGACATCCCTAAAAAGGAATTGTTTGGGTTTTAGGTCAATGATGTTGACGTGTCTTGAGAGAAGCTCTCAGGCCAGGGAGTCCAGTAATGGTACGGGCGGCCGATGTATCCATTCGCCAGGACCCTGATAACCCGCTTGTCGACTCGGCATACTGAGACACTTGTTGTAGGGAATTTTGAAACATGCATCCCGTAGGAATGAGTCTTTAACTATTTTTGTTTGAGTCATCTCCCCTTTGTTATTACTGTTATGTGTATATATGCTCATATGATCGTGGTATCCCTTGATAATTTTCAGGATGCCCCCATGACAACAGCTAGTCAGGTTACCCTCTCCAGCTCATGACGATGATCTGGCGAGTGACGATGCATTAGTTCAGGACCCTCACGTGATCCCCTTATTCTCAGTGCTTCAGCAGTATCCCCTTCACCTAAGGAGCGGTAGTTAGTACCGGAAGCTCAGGCCGAGGTTTCACGCAGACTAAGAGCGCTTCGAGATTTCTAGCGTCAGAGGCCGCCGAGGTTCTGTAGGGACCCGGATCCCCAGGTGGTGGAGGACTGGCTTGAGTCAGTGGCATAACTCTTCAGGCAGGTACAGACCCCATCAGACCAGATGGTGGCCCTATCTTCCAGTCTTTTCCTCGGGACAGCCGGGCGATGGTGGGATCTGGTGACGCAGACCCATGACGAGTCATCCCACACATGGGATGGATTCCAGCATCTTTTTCGGGAGGAGTACTCCCCCTCATGTTTGCGCTCTGTTTGGATCTAGGAGCTTCTGGAGCTGAAGTAGGGAGGGATGTTCGTGTCCCAGTACTCGGCCCGATTCACTGATCTTACGCGCTACTCGCAGGACATGATCTGCGACAGCTACTTCCGGGCGCGAAAGTTTGAGCAGGGTCTTCGCAGAGAGATTCGTGCTAGCGTGGTACCCTTGTGCATCCCCAATTACGTCGGGGTGCTGGAGCGGGCTCTTGTGACCGAGAGCTTCGTAGCTGAGGGGCACCAGATAGCAGGACCTAGCAGTGGCCATTTTAGAGCGGAGTCTTCATTAGGCAGACGACAGAGGGTTGGGCCTCAGCTGAGGAGGCCCTTCCGTGAGAAGACCTAGGGCCAGGGTCGCACACCGCAGTGGCGTCTTAGGGCGCTGGGGAAGACAAGAGAGAGTCGATTATATTATTGTGATGGACTTGTTCACCAAGTATGAGATTTCCCGATCAGGCATACAGATCAGTCGTGGTAGGCAGTGGGCGCACCACAGAGGCAGAGGCATCACCGTGACCAGGGGTCACCTAGGCGGGGATCGGGTGGTCCTCAAGGAGGTGGCGTAGGCAGAGCGGCAGGACCAGGAGGTGGAGGATAGAGTTCCAAGATCCCTCCACCACCACCACCAGGCGGCCCATGCCAGGCTTAGGGAGCTGGCGGTAGGGGTCATGGGCGGCTTCATTCCATGGGTGTTCGAGATCCTCCAGTGCACGAGATGGTCTGAGGTACTCTTTGTGTTTACTCCACACTTGATTCAGTACTAGTAGACACGGGCACCAGCCATTTCTTTATATCACTACTATTGGTACGGGAGTTGGAGCTTCCAGTAGAGGTACTAACACCTGCACTTAGCCTTGAGGTTTCTATGGGAAGTGGCTCATTAGTGACCTTTATCTGTAGACAGTGCAAACTATTGTTTAGAGGAGGGAGTTTCAAATGGGACCTTCACGTCATCACGATGGAACCTTACGACATCATCCTAGGCATGGATTGGCTTTATTTGGTTCACGTTCAGATTGACTGTCGTCACAGATGATTCAGAGGCGAGTTTTATAATGGGACGAGGTTCACCATCCTTGGTGAACGAGACCTCGTGGCAGAGCAGATGGGTACTCTGATCAGGAGACCCCAACCTTTTTCATACCATCTAGCGAGTATGGATCTCAGAGAAGCGGATGCTACGAGCACCTAGATCTCTATCGTGGTAGAGGACTACATGGACGTCTTTCCCTAGGATGTTTCAGGACTACCTCAGAGGCGAGAGATGGAGTTCTGCATTGACTTGCAGTCGGGGACTGCTCTGATATCTTGTGCAGCATATCGGATGGCACCCACAGAGATTCGAGAGCTATGACTTCAGTTGGATGACCTTCGTGAGAAGGGATTCATCAGGCCCAGTGTGTCCCCCTGGGCAGCTCCAGTTCTGTTTGTGAAAAAGACAGGTGTGAGTATACGACTTTGTGTGGATTATCTTCGCCTGAATCAGGCCAAAATAAAGAACAAGTACCCTTTGTCGAGGATCGACAACCTCTTTGACCAGTTGCAAGGTGAGAAGTGGTTCTTGAAGATCGATCTTCGATCTGGCTACTACCAGTTGCGGGTTCGTGAGGCTGATATCCCGAAGCTGGCCTTCCGTTGTCGATATGGGCACTACGAGTTTCTGGTGATGCCCTTTGGTGTGACGAACGCCCCCGCTGTCTTCCTGGCTTTGATGAACCAGATTCTCCAGCCGTACTTGGACCAGTTTGTGGTTGTCTTTATTGATGACATACTCATCTACTCGGTGACAAAGGAGGATCACGCGGAGAATTTAAGGATGGTCCTAGAATTAATTCAAGAGAACTAGTTGTACAGGAAGCTCTCGAAGTGCCAGTTATGGATTCACGAGGTTCACTTTTAGGGGCACGTCATTACGGAGCATGGTTTGGCTGTGGATCCCGTAAAGATAGAGGCACTGCTTTCTTGGGAGCCACCCAAGAATGCGTCTGAGGTGCGGAGTTTCCTTGGTTTGGAAGGGTACTACAGGAGGTTTGTAGAGGACTTCTCCAGGATTGCTGCCCCTTTGACCGCACTGACGTGGAAGGGGCGACTATTTACATGGACTGATCAGTGCCAGAAGGCATTTGAGGAGTTGAGGTAGAGGATGACTAGTGCAACGGTGTTGAGGCTACCAGAGGAGGGCGATGATTTCGTCGTATATTGCGACACTTCAGGAGCTGGGCTTGGGTGCCTGCTGATGCAGCAGCAGGCAGTGATTGCATATGGGTCGAGGTAGTTGAGGACCCATGAGCAGAATTATGGGACTCATGATTTGGAGCTGGCAGCGATGGTCTTCGCCTTGAGGCTATGGAGACACTAACTTTTGGGTGAGAGTTCTGTGGTCTACTTAGATCACCAGAACCTCAAGTATATCTTCACTCAGGGGGATTTGAACCTGAGGAAGAGGCGCTGGTTGGAGTTTCTATAGGACTATGATTTCGAGATAGTCTACACTCTAGGGAAGGGAAACGTAGTATCAGATGCCCTTAGCAGGAAGTCCCAGGCTCATCTAGTGCGGGAAGCTTTGGATCAGTTGGCTTCCCTTCGGCTGACCTTGGTGGAGCAGTAGGATACAGCTTTTCTACAGTCGATGGTGTTGACTCCTTCGCTCCTCGAGCGTGTGAGAGAGTCGCAGCTGGGAGATGTCGACAGCGAGGTACTGTGTGATCAGATATCCACGGTCGACGCACCCGATGGCCATTCTGAAGGAGCGAATCATGAAATCATGTTTCAAGGGTGAGTTGTAGTACCAGTGGAGATGCGGGAGGAGGTGATGCGGGAGTTCCACACTTCTCCCTTGGTCGTGCATCCCGGTGTGCGGAAGATGTACAAAGACCTTCGGAGGCAGTTTTGGTGGTCTGGCATGAAGCAGAGCGTAGCCGAGTTCATTTGTCGGTGTCTTACCTATTAGTAGATGAAGGCAGAGCACCAGGTTCTGGCAGGGTTGTTGCAGCCCCATGATATCCCAGAGTGGAAGTGGGATGTAGAATCTATGGATTTCGTCACAGGGCTTCCGCGCACAGCGAAGGGACATGACTCCATTTGGGTGATAGTGGACCGACTCATGAAGTCGGTGCACTTCCTTGCTATCAGGGATCAGAGCTTGGTGGAGAGTCTGGGGCAGTTATATGTCCGGTAGATCATCCGTCTTCATGGAGTACCCTCGATGATCGTCTCCGACCGTGACGTGCGGTTTACATCACAATTATGGCGAGGCCTGTAGGAGGCATTCAGGACTCAGTTGCGGATGAGTACATCTTTTCACCCCCAGACTGACGGGAAGATCGAGTGCACTATCCAGGTGTTGGAGGATATGCTTAGGGTGTGCGTGTTAGACTTTGGCTGGAGCTGGGAGGATCACCTACCATTGGTAGATTTTGCATATAACAACAGTTACCACTCTACTATTGGCATGGAACCTTTTGAGGCCCTCTACAGGAGACCTGCAGGTCACCCTTGTGCTGGAAAGAGGTTGGGGAGACCTCCCTCGTGGGCCCAGAGTTAGTGCAGGCGACAACGGAGAAGGTGCAGGTCGTTCGTAAGCAGATGAGTATGGCTCAGAGCAGACATAATTCCTATGCAGACCGACGGCGCTGGCCCTTGAAGTTTGATCAGGGAGACTATGTCTTTTTGAGAGTCTCCCCACGGTGTGGAATGCGGAGGTTCGGCCGGGGAGGCAAGCTATCCTCGAGGTTCATTGGACCCTTTAAGATCGTGTGCCAGGTTGGTGAGGTCGCCTACCATCTCTCTCTACCCCCGTAGCTGGAGAGAGTGCATGATGTCTTCCACGTGTCACAGCTGAGGAAATACGTGCACAACCCCACACACGTTATTTATTAAGGAGAGCTGGACATTGAGGATGGATCCACCTTTGCGGAGCACCCGGTGGCGATTGAGGACCGGCAGGAGGAGACTCTGCGCGGACAGGCTATTCCTCTAGTTCGTGTGTTGTGGCAGCACGGGAGGGTGCAGGAGACCACTTGGGAGCGGGAGAGCCAGATGTGGGCTTAGTGCCCCAAGCTGTTTTTGTAGATTTGTTTTTCGGGGATGAAAAACATGAAGGAGGTAATGATGTAAGAACCCCGGTTTTTGAGCATGTGACTTTGAAAATTTTCTTGATGTTATTCCAGAGCAGAGCGTTCAAACGGCGTGCAATTCTGAGCCCCGGTGTGGACAGAATTAATTTTGGCACGCGTTCACACTGGGCGGGATAAATAAATAGAATAACTCCTGAATGGTAGTTCGTACGGGAAAACTGAGGGCACCGTTGAGTCCAGAGCATTCCTTTTACCCTAGGAGGGGTATAATTTTTTCGGGTGCGGGCTGACTATGAAAAACGCCCCCAGGGGCATTTCTGTAATTTAGCGGCCTTGGGAGTCATATTTTATAACCCTTAGAATGGAGGCTCATATTAAAAATTATATACCGCCATTGCACTCTGAACATGGTTTTTATCCGAAAGGCATCACAATCCCGTCCCCGGCGAAAGTTCGGGTACGGGCCGACGGGCGGGTGGTTAAGTGTGTTTTTCTATTTAAACACACCCACCACCCTCTTCACCTCTCCTTGGTTGGTTCTTCCCTGGAGAAAGGGCTCTCAACAAGGATCTAACCTCTCATCCACCACTCCGGTAAGGTGCGGCGGCTCCGGCATCCTAATCGTGAAGCGTCGGGCAACGCCCCTAGAGGTAGGCTCGTGTTTTATCATTTTTTATTCTCGCAATCTTCTTCAATTTAGTTTAGTCACATAGAATCGTTATCTGATCATCGAGATAAGCCCCTGGTTTTGTAGAGCTTGATTTTATCTTCACAACGATCCTTTCAGATCAGATTTTGGAGTCCTGGGGTGCCCGGGGTGGCCCCGGGAAGTTTTTCAGCCAAAAACCCCTTTTTCGGTGGAACCAAGGTGGTCCGGCGACCTTTGGCGGTGGTGTGGCGCGTTCCAGAGGCGGCAGCGGCTCTCCGGGATGGTGGCTCGGTGGCGGAATCCTCAGCGGCGACAGCTCCAGGTGGATCCAGCGGCTCCAGGCAGCTCTCCGGGTAGGCGGGGTCGACAGCCAGCGGGCCGGGATCACGGCGCGCGACCCCGAGCGGGAACTAAGACCCGCTGGTCGCGTGTCTTCATGCGGCAATGAAACCGGACATGGAGACTGGTCCTCGAAAGGGGGGACCATGGGTCAGCGCTGGTCCGCACGGCTGAACCGTGGGCCAGCGCTGCGAGTCGGGCCGACTGGCACGGGCCGGCCCAAACGGGGCGGACCGGCCGGGCCAGGCCGGTCCGGCCCAAGGGGCTTGTCCCCTCCGACTTCGGACACCCGTAACATTCGTTACGAGTGTCTGTTTTACATTCCATCTATGGTAGTGTAATCCTCGGCTCAAGGAGTAAGTTTTGAGATGGTTTCGAGGATTTTTAATTCCTGGGACGGGGGCTCAGTGGCGCGGCACGCTCGTTAAGTGTTATGCCGGGATTCTTGTTTTGATTTGCGCAGACACACCCAATGTTCGATTTGAGTGCCGTCAGTGGCGATGAGACCCTGGAATCGAGGCGGATGTTTACAGTATGGTTTCGGGCGTTGAAGTGGGAGTTGATATGTGGGCCCTATGGGCCGTCTTTGAGCTGCGTGCAGTGTTTTTGCGCCTTTTCCACCAGACATCTGTTCGAGGCATTTAAGTAGTCGTTTATGCGTGTTTTTCCAAGAGCATCGTGATGGCGCAGTTTGCCCGACGAGTATCGGAGTAGTGGATCGGGCCCCACATGGGCTGTCTATGGAGAATAGTACCATATTCACCGGTTGTCCATTTCATGCGAGTAAGTAGACTATCTCACGTGTTTTTCCGCGAGGCTTGCAACGGTGGAATCCGTTTGGGCATGTGGAGCCTATTTGGAAATCATGTTAAATGTAGAAACATGGGAAGGTGTTGGACTAAGGTCCCTTTTGACGCACTCCGAACCAACGCACGGTGGCGTTGTTTGTGACACCTGGTGATGTCTGTAGTGGTGCAGAGCTATCGGACCGATTCTGGGTCTACCCTCCAGCAGGGCTAGGAAGTGCGTCACTCGTCGTCTTGTTTCAGGTCTACCCTCCAGCAGGGCGGGGTAGTGGGTCTCCTGTCGACTTGTTCTGGGTTTACCCTTCAGCAGGGCTAGGCAGTGGGTCACCCATCAGCTTCTTTCAGTTCTACCCTCCAGCAGGGCTAGGTAGTGGTTCACCTGATGATGTTTTAGGGTTTACCCACCAGTAGGGCTGGGCAGTGGGTCACCCGATATCTTTTGTGGTTTACCCTCCATCGGGGCTGGGCAGTGGGTCACCCAACATCTTTTGTGGTTTACCCTCCAACAGGGCTAGGCATTGGGTCACCCGTTGGCATTTCAGACTCATCCCTTCTTATGAGGCTAGTTGTTGACTTTTCCTCCATGACTACCGGAGCAAGACCCTGATTGTGCGGATCAGTGGTGTGACAGTTTTAACGTTACCGTAGGACCCACAAGGAAGAGGGGTACTTTCCCCACTGAGACGCGCCCTTGATATGCGATCTAAAACTATGCGGGTGAGTCAGTTCCACCCAAATCAGATAGTATTGAAGTGTGGTGATTGATCCCCTCTGAATTGGGCTTCCTAGGTGGACGAGATGAGATCTGTGAGAATGGTTTTTTTACCTAGAACTGATGGCGACTTATTCTGGGATGATCTTGGAGATGGATATCCACTTACACACTCATTGGGTTTCTTTTTGAGAATATATATATATATATATATATATAATTTCACCCTACTTTCATTCCCACTCCTTGGGGTTTGTGCCTACTTATTTCTGTTGGGTTGAGTTGCACTCTCTTTACTAAACTTTTCTACTGTTCTTGTTAGTCTACTGCTCACCTCTTTAGTGCCTCCTTTTTTTCTCCCTCAAGATTTCAGGGCATCCTACTAAGTATCTTTATAATCACCCTTGCTTGGGCTTTTCCAACACCTGGTGTTCCCTTTCAGATGACGGACAGGTCGATCGTGACTACGGAATAGCGTAGAGGTCACAGCAGTTGGATCAGCGTACCGCGGTCGTGATAGAGTATTCCGGTGGGAGTCTATCCAGTTGTCTTCTTTTGTTTACCTGTTTCCGGGTTGTGGAATCTTTGTTTTTGGGTGTGTGTTTTCCTTTTTTACTTTTTAGTTTACTTGTCAGTACTCTCAGCACTTTACTTACTCTTTTTTTAGTTTTTGATGCATGACTGTGGTTGGGGTATAGCTGCCTGTCTTTTGGGTTTCCTTTTTACTCTACACTACTGCGTCATGTGGGTTGTGTCTGTGTGAGTACAGGTACTTAGTCGAAGGCCTCCCCGAGATTGTTATGCCTTCGGCGCTGGTCTCCAGCCTCTAGCCTATGGAAGCGGGCTTGAGGTAGTTTCGGCTCGGGATCGGTAGGGTCAGGTTGTGACAAAGTCAGTGTCGCCGATAGTGGATAGTATCTTGACATAGAGAAGTGAATTCCCTGATTCATGTGTCTAGATATTTGGGGATTTTTTGGGATATATTTTGGATGTTAGGGTTAGAATATGTGGGAGGAGGTGTTCTTGGATATTGAGGTTTCACTCCACCTTTCAAACAATATAGGGTGGTTTATCCTTGAGAGGTATCCTAATGGTGTGGTTGTTCGGACCCCTCCTTCTTATCAGTTTAATTTTGAATTCTCGAGGGTGAGAATAGTTTGAGAGGTATTTGATGTAATTTCCCAAACCTCCCTAGTTCATTACTTTGTAAAAATCCAGTGTTTGGGGTGTTATGGGAGGAAATGGTAGCTCATTATAAGAGGTTTCCAAAATTTCTAGTTTTTCTGTTGGTGAGTGAGGGAATTGGTAGGTCAAATCATCAGTGAATCAGGGCATCGGTAGGTTATGGTGTCAGTGAGTTAGGGCATCAGTGAGTCATGGTGTCGTTGATTTAGGGCATCAGTAGGTCAGAGCATCGGTGAGTTGGGGAGTCGGTGAGTTGGGGTGTCATAAGGTTAGGGAGTCAGAAGTTTAGGCGTCGGTAGTTCAGGCATTGGTGAGTCACGTCAGTGGCTCAGTTTCAGTGGAACAACATCAGTAGCTCATTTAGGTGGGTCTCATCGGTGACTCACTATTGGTAACTCACCCATTGGTGTCTCATTTCTAGCCTTTTCCAGTTTTTCCAATTTCACCACTCTTACATTTTAAATGATGTAAATCAAGATTAAAACCTTTTTTGGGTGTTTATAAAGGTTTTTCAAAGGATATTAATTATATATTTAATGTTATAATTATTTGAGGACTTTAAAATAGTCAAAATTCGTAATCATGGTCAGGATCTGGCTTTAATGGCCCTTGAAATTGCTCCCTTTCGTTGATATAGGATCTGACTCTTCTTAGCCATGATCCGCTCTTCCCAATGTGTTTTCTTTTTCTCTTGGTTCACTAAGTACATTTCTTCCCTGAGGATTCGTGCACCTGTACTACTATAGAAGCTTGTTCAATTATCCCTTGGATTTCTTCCTGATGCTCGTGCAACCCCCTATTTTCGGCACAAGGAAGAATTATTGATCATCTGCTGTTCCAAGTAGGTATTTCCTTCATCTCTCTTTTAATTTTGTATCATTCAAGGTGGGTGTACTCATTTACCCTTGTCAATACGATTGAAATCAATTTAACGAAGATAATAAGAAGTAATAAAATAGGGGTTGGGAGTACGATGATGATGATCACTTTGTTTTATATGTTATCCTTGATCCATGTTGCAAATTTTATGGGTTGTATTATTCTAAAAATCATGGTTTTTAGTGGTCTCTATTTTCACACCTATATAACCTATGAATATTTTTTGTTGGTTTCCTATTTAATGAATGAAATATTTAAATTTTATTAATCGTGTATATTTGGTTAAATGTATGGATTCCCCAGGATCAAACTTGTTTTGTGATCACCCCTGAATAATGAAAGTAGAATTAAATAATGAGTGCTTATAAACATGAATAACCCTTTCATTAACTATGTGGTTGTTTCTTGTGTTGTGTTTGGTAGTTTCCTGGGTAGGGATGGAATGAACAGATGGTTTGTTAAATAAATAATGATAGTTGGTTAAATGAATTCACCGGGGTTTATGAATTGGGTTTACTACTATTTGGGTGATTCTTCATTTATAGGTAGTAGAAAATGTAGTTTTGTGTAGTATGGTTGTTTGTTTTAAAACCCCATAGGTTGGGATGAGTGTTTGGTACCTATATATATACATACATGTAGTTCCTTATGATTTCTATATGCACTCCACCCGTGTTGAGCACTATGTGTCGAACACCCCCATTGTAATGGAGGAGGGTGTCCTTTCCCAAAATACTAGTGGGAGGATGGATGGATGGTTATTGGCTCTTCTCTACTCCCTCTTATAGTCATTGGTATCCCAAGACTCATCAGGAAGGTTTTGGTGTGCTTTTGAGGCTCAGGTGTCTACGGGTGAGGTATGTTTTCCTATATGTTTTCGGGATGAGATGTGTTGTGCTTTCCTAGGTGTCATTAGGATGGGGTTGTGTTTTGTGGCCTATGTGTTTGCAGGAGAGATGTGATGTCGTACATGTCCAATGTGTGTGTGGAAAAGTTATGATAGTAGGTCTTATGGAAGATCATGGTAGCTTCAAGATGTTCGTTGTTAGGGACGAGTGGTTAACCAGTGGGAAGTGGTGCGAGGTACCCAAATATCAATATTCTTACTAATTTACTTTACTTTACATGCTTTATTTGGTGAGCGTGCCTTGGTGAGGTTGGTGTGGATAGTATACATTGTTAGATTATTTTGAGTTTCTATTGCTTTCTCACATGGGCATTAGTATGCCTCTCCCACTTGTGCATGGGTGAATTTTCTTTTTCCCTATTGAGTATACTTGTAATCACACCCTACGTATATAAAACTATTTTCAGGTTTCCAGGGATATTATGATGACCGTGTTGAACCTTACTAGATCAGACTTTGGGGGTGGTTTATGTATCACTGCTTAGTTTTATTTTGGTACTTACTTTAGAGTTTTCTTTGTATTTCTAGCAATTTTACTTTAAACATGCATATGGGATGGATTTTGGTTTACTTATATATATATATATATATATATATTTCTTGGAGTTTTTTGAGGTTGATACATATTATATCCCGATCTTGGTTACTATAAAAAGGGTAATTCCTCCCATTTTTGTGAGATTTCGATACCCTTGGTGCTGGTCGCCACCCTGGGGCCTACTAAAGGCGGAACTCGGGGGTCATTATCTCTCTTCAATAATGAGGAAGGAAGGTATTTGTCACATAAATGACTTATTTTAAAGTTAAATTTCATTTAATTTCCATTAATGCTTTGTTTTAGGGGTTTCACAAGCTTTTATAGAGGAATGAATGAGTTTTCATGAATTGGGCCAAACCGTGAGCCCAATTCCAGATTTAAAAATAAATTTTGATTCCTTTATAAATCCTTCATTTTTTTAAAAAAATCATCCATTAAAATTCCTACTTGTCATCCCCTGACCTATTATCACCACCATATTAATTTGGGCCATTTAGGAATCCGTAATCATGTTGGATATGGGTTTTTATTTAAGGGATTGGGCTTGCCCGAAAGCCCATTTCCTGCATAAAAAATATTTTTAATTCTTTAATATATACTTCAATATTTACGTTTTTTCAGTGATTCTAACTTTCCCCTGAGCCTACATACCCAAGACGCGCCCTAATTCTCTCCTACCCCTATTTGGAGCTCAGTTTCATCGCGAATTTGGATGAAACTTCTCTAAATTTCTCAAATCGCCCAGATTTGAAGAGGTAAATTGATTATTTCATAAATCTTTAATTTCTCACTATTTTTTCCCCATTCTAGTTCATAAATGATCTATTCAACCTTTTTATAATCTCCCTATATTGTTTGGATGTTTTAAAATTCAGATACAGGTGTATTTGGGGTGATTTCTTCAATATTTTTCAACGTAAGTGATTCCTTCTTGGTTTCTTCCTTTTCCCCTAGGGATTCCTCCCTCTTTCACTATGTTATAAAATGTCTAGAAGTTAGGGTTCTTATATAGGGTTTGATTTGGTCTCTTTTTGTTCAAATATTGTGGTCTAGGGATGGATTTATATTCCTTGTTGTACAGCGGTGGTGCGGTTGATGTTTTGCACCAAGTTTTGAGGGATTCGACACTTTCGGTAGGTGATTTCATGGTCAACCATTCCTTGATGAGTTATTTTTCTTGTTTTATATATTTTTCATGTTCCCCATATGTTGTGTGTGGTGAAAAAACTATTTTTGAGGGATTTGGTTAAGCATTTAATTTTATAATTGCATTTTTGTTGAAGTTGTGATCTTTTTGAATGTATCGCATGTGTTATCTTTTCTGGTAGTTTTATAAAATATTAAATTGATTTATTAGTTATTTAAAGGGGATAAAAATTATGTTTTTTAATGCCTTGGTGTCATTTGGTTTTTGGAATATGTTTGTTGTGTAAAACTTTGTTATACTTCTTGAGAGCATTTTATGAAAATGGGTGTTTTCATTTGTATCTTTTGTGGTATTATCCAAGGTGATTTTATAACACTTGAAAGTGGTTTTATAAATGTATCTAGGGCTGAAAATTATACTTGTTTAGTGTTTTGGTGTTGTTTTGTCCTTGAAATATGGTTTTGAAATGGCATTTATGAGCAAATATTGGGTATACTCTTTGGACTTGTTTTATGAAATATTTGAATGATTTGATGATTTATGTAAGTGGTGAAACCATATTGGAAAAATGTTTTGGATTGTGTATATTCTAAAATGGTACATTTTAAATGTGAGAGGGGATGTTTTTTGATGTGTTCCATCTTGAAAATGTTTTACAAAAATGTTTGAAGGATTTACTAAAGTGTGTAAGAGATGTGAAAGTGATTTGGGATGTTTTGTGTGAGTGTGATGTGAAAAATGGATTTTGGTTATGAAAAAGTATATTATGTAACTTGTGAGTGGGCTATCATGTGAGTAGTAATATATTGGAATGGTTTTATAAAATTTTTTAATGGATTTGTGGAAGTGTTAAAGAAATGTGAAAAGTGTTGTGGTCTATTTTGGTGTGAGTTGGATTTCAAAATCAATTTGAATGAAAAGTGGACTTTTGTGACTTGTGTGGTATACATGTGGGTTATTTCGTGAATTTGTGATATAGAAATGATATTTTCATGTGAAAAGTATATTTCTTGACTTTTTGAACTTGTTTGAGCACAAAAGGAAAACCCGGTATATTTGGAGTGTGTATATTTTGAAATGGTGCATTTTAAATGTGAAAGGGGATGTTTTGTGATGTGTTCCATGTTGGTAATGTTTTATAAAAATGTTTTAAGGATTTACTAAAGTGTGTCAGAGATGTGAAAGTGATGTGGGATGTTTTGTGTGAGTGTGATGTGAAAAATTAATTTTGGTTATAAAAAGGGTATTATGTAACATGTGAGTGGGTTGTTATGTGATTTGGAATATCTTGGAACGGTTTTATAAAAAAAATTAATGGATTTGTGTAAGTGTTAAAGAAATGTGAAAAGTGTTATGGGATATTTTGTCATGAGTCGGATTTCAAAATTAATTTGAATGAAAAGTGGACTTTTGTGACTTCTGTGGTATACGTGTGGGCTGTTTGGTGAATTTTTTATGACAAAATGATATTTTCATGTGAAAAGTATATTTCTTGACTTGTTGAACTTGTTTGAGCACAAAGGGAAAACCCAGGTATCTAGGTGGGTGGACGTGTACTAGTATGCTATTGAATCTTTGGGGTTTGTCCTCAGTTTCACTTAGCAAGATTGATGCTTACAAATCTAACTAAACTATGATGATAATGATTGGGGACCACTAGGTTATGGGTCTATTCCCTACTAGTGGCTCATGCATGAGAATGAATATTTTTTATGGTTACTCTCACCGAGATACGAGGTACCTGGAACCCACAACGAGCTAGTGGCTAGGGGTTATTTCCTATTGCTTTCACTCATTAGATCCTTTATACTTACCATCGGCATATGGTATATTTGGCTGGAAAATTCAGTGTCTTGGGAATTTATTTTAAAAGTGTTGATTCTTTAAATTATCCCACTTGAAAACAGAATTTTTTTTAAGTTGAATCTTTTAGAAATTGTAACTAGAAATTACATGTTTTTTAAAACTTTCATTCTTTTTGTCTTTGAATTTTTATCTCTAGAATATATTAGTGGTGGTATCTTACTAGGCATTGGCTCACACCCTACTTACACCCTTGGGTGTAAGTAGACTTTGTTATTTTTGTTGCCGCAGGTTGGGTACAGTTTTTAGTTCCAGTGGTTCAGGTTTCTAGAAGGTCCTTAGTGGTGAAGTCTTGTGGATATGGCTTGAGGGTGGTTCCCCTTGCCATGAGGGTTCTTGGGATGTTTCCTTTTGGTTTTTTACCTTTGTTATAGTCTTGTTGAGTTGTTTTAAAATATGTAATTCAGTTCTGAATTTTTGTAAAATATTATTTGGTTTGAAAAATCCAGATTCCTTTTATTGGATTCTTTTGTTGTTTTAAGTTTATAAACTCAGGAAAATCATTCCCAATTCTCATTTTATGATACCCGGACACTAGTGTCAGCCCGTGGGGATTGGGAATGCCCTTAAGACTTTGTCATGGGCCAGGTTTGGTACCGGTTTTGGTGGAAAGCAGATATGGTTTGTGACAGTCTTGGAATCTTTCTATCCCTTCCCTCATCTTGAAGAAGGCATCTCATGACACTTTTACTTTTATACAAAATATGAATAGTAAAAAAAATTAATTTCATTACCACGCTTAAGGGTAAATCGAGTAATTAAGGGTAAAAATCATATTATAGATATCAGAAAATTATCCTAACACTTGTCCTAATTTTATTGAATGAGTGAATGTTGACCAAAATCATCCTTGGGGTGATTTTATATCCTCTTGGAGCCATTTGGATGAATTTAATCCATTTATATTATTTTATTAAAATTCAATTCAATTTTTTCAAACTTTCTTTTTAACAGGTTAAATATTTTTAACATGGGATTATAAAGGGGATATGTTCAACTATAAATAGTAATTGGAAAGCTAAAATGTTTATCTTCATAGTGATAATTTATTTTAAATTTTTAGGGAATAAATATTTAAATTAAAGGGTTTCAAAATGATGATGCAGTAATCGTTTAATTAATGGACATATTAAACAAATATTATTAAAAATATTAAAATAAATAAAATTTGACGAAATTAATGTCAAAAAATGATTTTATATATTACCTAGACATATTTTTTATGTATTAAATATTTTTTATTGAATTTATATTTTTTTATTGATATTTTTTGAAAATTCAAGAAATGAATAGTATCAAAATTGATATTAATCATATTTTAAAATAAATAATATTTTATTAAATGATATAAAGATCATAAAAATATAAAATTTTGTAAAATTATTGGGATAAAGTTTAAAATTTTATCCATGACTCATTTATGGTTATTTTGGCGTTTTATAGTAACTATATTAGCCCTTAAAGAGTAAAAAGTCCAAGTAGTCACGATAAGAGTTAAAGGGTTTAACTAAGGGTTAAAGATAAAAGATAAGGATAATAATTTGACTTAAATATGTCTAAAAGTTATTGTTTAAGATTATTTAAACCCATAATCATCCTATATTTTAAATAAATCTCTTTGGAGCAATTTGGAATTGAAATTTAATTTAATTTTTTGAGAGTTCCCAAAAGTGTCCCTCACCTCAATTACAAAAGGGAACTACCTCTATCACTTACTCACACTACTTTGAGCCTTCTGGGTTGTCCAAAACCTTAAAAAATAAGAAAAAAACTTCACTCCTCTCATCCTATAATCCTATCTTTTATAATAAATCCAACCAAGGAATACTTTTTGTATAAACCAAAAAGAGTTACCCAAAAATGAGGTAACGTTCTTCAACGATCACTTTAGTTATATTTCTCTCCCCACTCCTTAATTTATTATTAATACATGACTATATAATAAAGAATATATACTAAATATACTAATATTTTGTTATGTTAAAGGTTCTACCTACACCTATGCACACTTTCATAAAATGGGTAACAAATTTATCGTTCATGTACGGTGAACTACCACCTCGTGAAATGATGTCGTTCGTTTTTTCTTTACCACTTCTCATGGTTGGTCATTATGATGGACATGCTATTTTTATATGATATATATTATATTTATGTTTTCTTAATACTTCTTTAATTTTTATATAACACATACCCTCTTTCTTTCCATTTGGTGTAAATATGATAACATCGTTTGTAGAAGTGTGGATTACTGCCTCCTCAAAGCGATGTGATTCATTCACACTATACAAGGAACATATAAAGGATGGTTTTAATAAAAATATTTGATATATATGACATATATATGATAATATAATTATAATATTCATATATATCATTTACTTTTCATTCTTATAATACAGAAAATAAATGAATGTAGCGTTCATGCATATATACAGCCTGCCGTCTCCTTGAATGGTGCATTTCATTTCTTATATCCAAATTTTATGGATTATTAAAAATATTTATATACTAAATATATGTGATATTTAAATCATGGTTTACATTATTTAGATGACTAAATCATGATCTATGAAATTTTAACAGCAAATAACATGTCAAAACATACTCGGGAAACTAGGCAATTAACAACCGAAATAGTGAAAATGATGAAAGATTATTAACAAACGAGTTATAAAATAATATAATATCATATTTGATATCATAAATATGTATAAGGTTTATATATAAATTAATAATCTTATTTAAACCATTTTATAGGATGTTTAATCATGTAAAACTAAAAATTAAGTGTGAGGAAAGATATTTTTTTCTCACTTTTATTTCTATGGGACACATTCCGTATACACTACTTGATTCTTTTGTGTGATGTATAAAATTACCATGAATATATTTTATGAATATTATTATAATGATTATGGTATTTTAATATCTATTTAATTTTATTTCCTTCATGGGGCATACTATTCTACTGATTATAAAGTGATAAGGGTTATTTCACAATATCATTATTATTTGGGATTGTTTAAGTTTAAGTCTCCACAAGGGAACACTTTTCTTTCATGTCCATGTTTTCTAAAAAATATTTTCAAAAAGGTTTTTACTGTTATCCAAAAAAAAATTAAAATATTTTTACCCATGTTCTAATTATAATAAAATGGTTTGAAATGAATCTTTTTTTCCTTTTCCAAACAAGGTACTTTATGGCTTTTTCGACAAAATACAGAAGGAATTTTTTTTAAACTTATATGGCATAAATGTAATTTTATGCTGTAATGAAGCCCTAATGTTTTGAATATTCTTTTAAAAATTTACAATTTTATTTTCAAAGAAAATATTTTCATTTATAAATGCGTATCCTTTTAATAAATTATTACAAAGTGGTAAGGGGTTTATTCTTAATTTCATTTCATTAGGGAATATTGTAATGTTATTCACCTAGTTTCTTTAATATGGTGTATATACTGCACTTTTGAAATATTATATCATGAATATACTTATTTTATTGACATTATATGTTTCATTTAATGTTATTTATTCATGGGAATTATGATTAAAATGTTTCAAATTGGTATGGGACACTTTGGAATGTTTAAAGATTATTTTACTTAAGAATGTTTTAAATGATCTTTCAATAGTATTTTCATTCATCAACATCAAAAACCCTTATTCTTACTTATATTTCAATAGATAGTTATTTATAATTATATATTCTTTATCCATTATAGATATTTTATAATTCATGTTAATTATTAATTAAATTTATTACTCGATATGAGGAATACTTTAGAATGGAGGTGACGGGTGGGGCCTGGAATTTACATTGCCCCTCGATGCATCGATAGGTTCTCATGAGAAAAATTATTTATAAAAATTAAATTGGTTTCTAACCATGGTTTTAAACCATCTAGTGAATGTTCTTGACAGTATAGGTTTTTATGTACCTCGAACCTGATGTCCAATAATTGAGTATTTCCTTCGTAGATATTGCATTTATTATTATTATTATCCATGATATTTTCATATGATAAAATCTATAGATTCATTTAATTGTCATTTTATTGAATAAATGGAATGTGTTTCAGTTATTTACCTTTCTATATTGATTATTCCTTATCTAGTTATTTGAATGGTATGTGTCATCAGTTATTTACCTTGTTATATTGATTATGTCTTATCTAGTTATTTGAATGGCATGTGTGATCAATTATTTTCCTTGACATGTTTATTTATTCTCATTAATTTATTATTGGTTTTGTTTTACTTACCGTTACTGAGCATTTGATCTCACCCTTATTTTGGTTCCTTCCTCAAGAATCAAAGAAGTGTACGAAGAATGATATGCAAGGATATGCTAGATGAAATAAAGTTATCCTTAAAAGAAAAAATATATATATATTGTAATTAGTGTATTAATTTGTAATAAAAGACTCATTTATGTATCTTGTTTTCCAAGACTACTAAACTGATCAATCCTTCACACTGTATTTCCTTATAATTATGCCAATGTAATGATAGTAGACACCAGATCCAAGATTATTGGGGTTGGGTCGCAGTAGTTGGTATCAAATAAGTTTAGTAGAAACCTTGGTAACTAAATTTAGGAAAACATATATTACAAAACATGACCCTGTGGTAGGCATTGAGGATAAGTATAGAATAACATCCTAACATTTTGGTCAGATAGAGATTATGTAGTTTCCCTAGAAATATATCTATGTCTGGATACTATAAGTGGAAGTGGTTCTAGCATAAATATACCTAAGGGTAACAAATCTTAAAATGTGTGACAGTCCTGACTCAAGAATAACCTGGTACATGACAACAGGCCTTATTACACACCTTGTTTTACACTCCTTGGGATATGTTTAGGATAATTCACATTTTCTTTATAAACTATTATGTTGTATTTAAATAAATGATGAAAATTAATAACCTAGGTTAAACCTAAGTTGTGTTGGATTGAAAATAATGTGTCGTGGTATTCTATATATGATTGTAAATTTTCTTCACTATGATTATTATTACTCACACTATGCCTTCTGGCTTTAGTCAATGTCTGAAACCTGAAGTAATCATGTTAAAATTGAACATTAAGGAAAAGTTGGTGGTGATGAGAAATAAAATTGGGTGTTGATAGAAGTGAATGATATTTTTTTCAAACCTAATTTATTTTCCATAAATATTATTAACTACATATACCTTAACCAACTCCTGAACTCACCAAAAAAGATATAGATGGATTCGGATAAGATCTCCAGTGGTAGAGACCATGGAGAAAAGAAGGATCGATTTCCATAATGAAATAAATATGGAAGGATACACCTAGGAAAGTGTCTCAATAGAAAAAATAAATTATTTATGTGTGGGAAAGAAGGATACAAATAAAATAATTAACAAGTAAAAATGAAGAGTATGACATAAGTAAAACACATCCTAAGAATCCATTTGTAGTTTATTACATTAAATATGGTGAACCTTTTCATTTACTAAGTCAATTCTCTATTCAATCGAAAAAAATATAGATCAAGGAAGGACCTGTGTGGAAATAAATGGATGAATTATTTATTTAGTAGGGTTGTATTGAAAACCTTAGTTAAAAGGCTATTTACTTATTAACCTTATTTCAAGGATGTCTATCATATTTATTTTTGGAAGTTATATTAATATTGTTTTCTAAAAAGAACAACCTATATTATGGGTGACAACCCATCACGTTTGGAAAGTCCATGAGATTTGAAACCACATCCTAAGGGAGATAAGGGTGTAGAGCCTACCACTAGCCTACGTGAAGACCTAGTTAGAATCACATTTTTTAGTTAAAATATTTTAATAGATAAAGGTTATTTTGATTTTAGAGATATTTTTTTAATATATAACCTTGGGATTGGAAAATGATTTTGTGACTAAGTGATTAGTGTTATTTCAGAAGACATTCTCTATTTTGGAAATCCTATAAGATTAAGGTAAACATAATATTTTGAGGAATAAAGGTTGAATTTTATTTTGGAGTCAAATATGATTTTATTGTGGAATTGTGGTAATTTATGTTATTTATGGAAATATCTTAGTGATTATGTGACTTAGAAAAATAAATTTTTAGTATAATACATTAAGAGTGATTGATGTTATTTGCACGAAAATATGATCAAATCCATCTGATTGTTTTGGATCTCAATCTTAATCTAGAATATTTTTGAAGAAGTATAATTATTTTCTAAATAATCTACGTTGGACATTGAGTATTACTTTTTTAATTTTGTAGATTAAAGTTTTTTCATCATATAAAGGTTTATTATTTTTAGGGAATCTGATGTTCAGATTGATTTTGGAAATTTGGAGACATTTTTGGACTCTGAGTTTGGATAGAAGTATTTTGGACGAGTCTTAAGGTTGGAATGGATTAATTTGAACATTATATAATATTATTTGAGGTTAAAGTATGATTTATTGGATAATTTATTCTAACCATATTTTTCAGTAAATTTTTAAAGTCTAAAGGAATGACTGGTGGATCTTATGATTCATTAAAGTGCTTCAAGTATGAAAAATTCAACTTGAATATCCATTTCCTCGAGTAAGAGATAAACTAAAAATAGACCAAAGAACAACCAAGGGGTAAGATCATTCTTATAACATGGAATAAAATCAAGTAATATTATTTCATCAAGTAATTCTCTTGATAAAAAAATAATCCCTCAATTATTAGAAAGGAATTTAAAATGAAAATTCTATTTGTTTAATTTTCTTATCAAGAAATAAATGGCCACTTTAACCCATCATAGATTTATGGTTTAGTAATGGTATACTTTATGATGAACATGTTCTCTAACACTCTCCATCAAAACTTGATGTTTTAATTTCTCTTCAATGTACCAGTTTTCAATTTCCACTAATTATTTCCAATTCTGGAGCCTAATTTGGTGGTGACCTTTGCATCTCCCTTTCCCACTTATTAAGAGAATTTTTTATTAACCCTATTTCTAATGTGGGTTTCCCACAAATTAATTTTCAAGTATCAACCTTTGAATTTTGAAGTACAGTTTCAAATTACAAGGACACAATTTATTGAAGGAGGGTAGAATGTAACACCTGAATATTTTACATTATGTCTCTTTTTAAAGTTAATATTTTCAAAATTTTATGTTTCATGAAATGCCCAACTTAAACGAACAATGAAATATTATTATAACCTAGCTATTAAATTGGTAGGAAAACCAAATTATGAAATATATATTATATATTTAATAAAATATTTTTACATTCATTCAAATGATTTTATAGGCATAAGATAAGAATAAATCCAATTTTAAGCATTAAAAGGCTATATTTTTCTAAAGATAGTTTTACCGCCTTTTGATGGCACACTTATTTTAAATCTAGTTTTTAACACTTTTATAAATTATATTTTAAAAAATAAAATTATTATTTTAAATATTAATATAAAAATTTAATTTGGTTGCATTTTTTTATTTTTCTGATAAGTTTCATGTTTTGATAAATAGTGATAAAATATTACATTTTAATTGAAAAAACATTTTTTGTCTAAATAATTTATAGTGTTAAATTATATTATTAATTGGATTTAAATTATAATTTGATAAATATTTTATCATTTAATATAATTTATTTCATTATGATCAATTTTATATTGAATTTGCATATAAAAACATTTCAATCTTTTGAATGTTTTCACTTTAAAAACTTGTTCTCTCATTCTATCAATAAGATTAATATTAAATTAATTTTAACTAATTATGTGTTTTGAATTTTGAGAAATAGATTCCATATTTTGAATCATAAGGGATAAATTTAGTAAATAGGTCCCTTTTATTTTTGGACAAAATATGAATAGTAAACTTTGGTAATTTTGATACCATGGTTAAGGGTAAATTGGGTAATTAATGGTAAAAATAATATTATAAATTTTAATAAATTACCCTAACACTTGTCCTACTTTTATTGGATGAGTTAATTTCGATAAAAATCATACTTTGGTCAATTTTATGGCCTCTTGGATCCACTTTTATGACTTTAATCCATTTATAGTATTTTATTCAAAGAAAATCAATTTTGTCATAAATTTGTTTTTAACAAGTTAAATTTTTTAATATGGGGTTATATAGGGTATATGTTCGACTATAAATAGTAATTGGAAATATAAAAATTTTATATTCATCATGATAATTTTTCTTTAATTTTATATAATAAATAATTAAATTAAAGTCTTGCACAATGATGATACGACAATTGTTTAATTAATTGACATATTAAATAAATGTTATTAAAAATATTAAAATAAATATAATTCGATATAATTAATGTCATAAAAAATTATAGATTACCTATACATATATTTGACATATTAAAGGTTTTTATTTGAAGTTTTTTTTGTGTATTGATATTTTTTAAAAAGTCAAGAAATTAATAGTGTCAAAATTGACATTATTGATATTTTAGGATAAATAAAAATATATTAAATGATATAAAATTCATAAAATTATATAAAATTCTTCTAATTTATTTTCTTAAAGTTTAAAATTTCATTAATGACTCATTTATGTTTCTTTTTTTATTTTATAGTAACTATATTAACCCTTAAAGAGTAAAAATCCAAGTTGTCATGATAAGAGTTAGAGTTTAACTAAGGGTTAAAGCCAAAAGATAAGGGTAAGAATGTGAACTAAACATGTCTAAAAATTATTTTACAAGATTATTTAGACCTATAATCATATTATATTCTAAATAAATATCTTTGGATCCATTTTTAAATGAAAATTAATTTATATTAATTTAATATTTTGAAAGTTTCCAAAAGTTCCCCTCACCTCAACTATAAAAGGGAACCTCCTCCCTCACTTACTCACACTACTTTGATCCATTTATATCATAAAAAACCTACCTAAATAATCTCCAAAAATCCCTCCCCTCGTCTTATAATCATCCCTTTTTGAATAAATTGAACCAATGATGTCATTTGGAATAAACCAAAAGAAGCTACCTGAAAACAAGGTAACATTATTCAATGATCGCTTTAGTTTTATTTATTTCCCATCTCCTTAATTTATTATTATTACATGATTATATAAAAAACCATTATCCTCAATATACTAATATTTTTTTATGTTAAGGGTTCTAACTACACCTACACACACTTCCATCAAATGGATAACTAATTTACCGTTTGTGGTACGGAAAACTGCCTCCGCACAAAACAATGCCGTTCATTTTTCCTTTACCACCTCTAATGGTTGGTAATTATGATGGTCTCATGATTTTTATATGAAATATATTATATTTATTTTTTATTCATACTTATTTAATTTTTATATAACACATACTTTCATTCTTTCTATTTTTTGTAAATATAATAACATTGTTTGTGGAAATGTGGAATACCATCACCTCAAAGCGATGTGATTCGTTCACACTATACATGGAACGTATAAAGTATGGTTTTAATAAAAATATGTGATCGATATGAAATATATATAATAATTTAATTATAATATAAATATATATCATTTACTTTTCATTCTTTTAATACGAAAAATAAATTAAAGTAGTGTTCATGCGTACATACAGCCTACTGTCTCCATGAACGGTGCATTTCATTTTCTATCTACAAATTTTATAGATTATTGTAAATATATATATATATATATATACTGAATATATATGATATTTAAATAATTTTTTACAATCTATATATGATGAAACCATGATCTAACTAATTGGAACAACAAATTACAAGTCAAAAAATACTCAAGAAACTAGGCAATTAACCCCCAAAATAGTGAAAATGATGAAAGATTATTAACAAATAGGTGATAAAATAATATAAGAAGATAATATATGATATAATACATATTAATTAGGTTATTATATAAATTAACAACATGATTTAAAATATTATACATAAGTTTGAATCGTGTACAACTAAAAAGGAAGTGTGAGGTTAGATATTTTTGTCTCACTTTTATTTCTATGGGACACATGCCATATACACATGAAATGAATGTATTTAATGGGGATTATTCTGAAGATTATGGTATTTTAATATCCATATAATTTTCTTTATTTCATGGGGCATACAATTCTACTGATTATAAATTGGTAAGGGTTATTTCACAATCTAATTATTATTCGAGATTGTTTAAGTTTAAGTCTCCACTAAGGAACATTTTTATTCCATGTCTATGTTTTATAAATAATATTTTCAAAAAAGTTTCTACTATTATCTTATAAATTTTTAAAATATTTTTACCCATGTTATACTTTTAACAAAATGGTTCGAAAGGAATCTTTTTATCATTTTCCAAAAAAGGTACTTTATGACTTTTTCAAAAAAAATACTGAAGGATTGTTTTTTTAACTTATACGACATGAAAGGAATTTTTCAACCATCATGATTCCCTAATGTTTTAAATATTCCTTTAAAAATTTATAAGGTTATTTTAAAATAAAATATTTTCTTTTATAAATAGGAAGCCTTTAAATAAATGATTACAAATTGGTAAGGAATTTCAACTCAACTTCATTTAATTGAGGCATATTGTAATGTTATGAACCTATTTTCTTTTATATGGTATATATATTACCCTTTTGACATGTTATATCTTGAATATTATTATTTATTTTATATTATAAGTTTTATTTAATTTTATTCCTTCATGGTAATTATGATTTAAATGTTTCAAAGTGGTACGGGACACTTTGGAATGTTTAAAGATTATTTTCCTTAATAATGTTTTAAATGATCTTTAAATATTATTTCCAATCATCAACATCAAAAACCCTTATTGTTACTTATCCTACACTGGAGAATTATTTATGATTCCATATTATTTATTCAATAAATATATTTTATGAGGTATATTAATTATTGATTAAATTGATTACTCGATATGAGGAATACTTTAGACCGGTAGTGACGGGTGGGGCCCAGACATTATATATCCCCTTGATGCACCAAAAGGTTCTCATGAGTTAAATTAGTTGTGAAAATTAAACGGGTTTTTACCTATGTCTTTAAACTATCTTGTGAAAATTCTTGACGGTATAGGTTTTTGTGTGACTCTAATATGACATCCAATAATTAAGCACTTCCTTCATAGATATTTTAGTTATTATTATTATTATCCTTGCAATTTTCATATCATAAAATCTATGGATTCATTTCACTTTCAGTTTATTGATTATATGGAATGTGTTTTAGTTATTTACCTTATCATATTAATTATTCCTTATCCAGTTATTTGAATGGCATGTGTCTTTAGTCATTTACCATGACATATTGATTATTCCTTATCTAGTTATTTGAATGGAACGTTTCATTAGTTATTTACCTTTACATGTTGATTTATTCTCATTAATTCATTATTTATTTTGTTTTAGTTACTATTATTGATCATTTGATCTCACCATTATTTTGTTTCCTTCCTCAGGAATCTAAGAAATGTTCTAGGAAAGATATACAGAGATACACGAGATGGAATAAAGACATCCTCAAAAGAAAAAAAATGTTGTAATTAGTGTATTCATTTGTAATTCAATACTAATGTATGTATTTTGTTTACCAATAATAATAAACAAATTGGTCATTCAAGATTAATTTCCTTGTAATCATGCCAATGTAATGATAGTAGACATCATCTTTGGGTTTACAGGGGTCGGGTTGCTAAAATAATAGCAAAATTTAAATAATAATATTCAGTTGTTCACTTATTCTCGATGTGGCATATCATGTATGCTATCAAACATGGTATTTATTTTAAAAAAACTCGAGATGTTGTAGATATGCTTATAAAAGTATTTAGATATAAATGAGTTGGTAGATATAGAATAAAATCAGACTTTAGTAGTTCTAGAGTATATGGTAAGTGCACATTTCACCATGTCGTTATTGTACCCCTCATTAAAAATAGTGATCACATGATATTTCCCTTTGTATTTAGGATTAAGAGGTTTTTGACTCGATCATTATCATTAACCTTTAGATTTTAACAATAGTTATAATAATTCTCAAACTCATTTCATTTAAAAAATTGGAGTGTGTGTGGTAAATTCTATGTATATTTCTCTCTATTTTTATCATTAAGTAACTTCTTCCCATCACTTTGGCATTAGATTACTTGATGAAATTTTTTTCTACACTTAAAACATTTACCAGTTCCCTTAATACAATTTCCCTTATGTTTCCTTACACACTTTTAGAATAAAGAAAGTATATCTTCTTCTCTCTATGGTTTTTAGAATTTCCTTTGAATTCCATTTTTCTTTTCTTATCAAAACCATAAGATTTATGGGTAACTCTGATCTCCATTTCCACCTTGACATAACATTTCACAATTTTTTCATAGCTATTGAATTCCTTTATTGATAACATTCTTATAAGACTCGGTTTAAAGACATTAAAAATAGATAAACCTTACTTTTAGGTTGGATGATAATACCAGAAGCGTACTATAAAGGTCTTGTGAAATTTTCCTCATAAGTACCAATATATTCATTATCCTTTTGTTTTAACTAAAGGAATTATTTCTTCATATTTGTAAAAATAATATAAGTAAAGTACCTATAGAAATATAATCTTTTAAATTTGTCCCGCTCTATAGATTTAATTTCCTTTTGTTCCCTCGTGTTCTTTATAAGGGTCCACCATTGATTTTCTTCTCCTTCCAAATGATAAGTAGCTAGAATAACTTTATCATGTTCTGAAATTTTAAGAACAAAAAATATCTTTTCAACAGTACTATTTCATTGCTCAGTTATTAGTGGATCATTGGAGCCACTAAAATAAGGTGGGTGTTACCTCATTAAGGACTCAATGGAAAGTTTTTCCCTCTAATTTTCATTTCAAAGCTCAACATGATTCATAGTTTGATAATCTTGTGTGAGAATAATAACAAGATTTTTCATTCCAACTCTCATAACATTTGGTTTCTCAGGAGGACAATCATTTCATTGAACATTGCATTTTGCATTAACACGATTCCTTCGGGTTCTATCCATTGAATAAAATTAAAAAGAACAGTGTGAGTAACAATAATCATGAAGGTAAACCACATAATCATGAAAATCATTTTTATAATGTCTAAATTTTGATTCCTTCTTCAAGGACTCCTTAGGTTTGACCTAGTTTATTCATGATCATTAAGAATACTTTAAGATTTTATCCTATACTTAAACTTATCCCTAGGGTTATTACTAAAGTTTTTTCATCCTAATTTCCAATGGTTAACTAAAACTTACTCTGATATTGACTATATCAACCCATAATTTTAATACATATATATTATATTTTAATATATGAATATTCATTATAAGAAATGTTGATCCACGTCAAATTTGTTTAGTTATGAAATCTTTGGAAACTTAGAAACATAAAAAAATTGGTTCATAATAGTTCTACATCATCACCCACTTATATATTCATAACTATCTCCCTAGTTATTCATATCATACATAAAACATTTATTCAAAACCTAGGGAAGGAAACATAAGGAAGGGTGAGCTCTGATACTCGATAAGGGTAAAAAAGTGTGATAACAATGATCATGTAAGAATAACGTGAGAAAAAGGGTATTAGAACATGAGATTAACATTTGAAAACAATACCATGTATATAATAGATCTCAATATTGAGTTATAGTAAAATTATAGAAAATTTATAATACATGAATCATAAATAAATCAAAGAACATTAACCATAAGAGAATAATATTGGCATAAGACATCGAATTATGGCATACCCATAACCATAGAAAATAATTTCCTTAGTAGTCATGGATCATTTCCAAGACTATCATAGTGGAATGGGTTCACTCCCCAAACCATCTTAGTAGTTAATTTTCACTCCCAATACTATTATAGTTGACAAAGTCCCTCATTTAACGGGATTCAATCCCCATTTCAACCCTATTTATATCATGAGATATTAGTCTTTACCCAATATATTCGAGTGAGATATAAGTCTTACCTGTCACATAAAAAAATCATTTATGTGTGCCTCAAGATCATAAACCATTCATTATATCAAAACCCATAAAAATAAATGGGTTTCATAAACATTTCATCATAGCATAAACCATGGAAAAAATATGAGTTTCATAAACATTTCATTATTTCATTATAGCATAAACCATGGAAAAGAAAAGGGTTTCATAAAAATTGTTTCATCACATTCATAAACCAACTAGAGAAAGAATAATTATGTTATCCTTAGATCATATCCCCAGTAAAGTATAAGTTAAATCAAGGTTTCTTGTCTCTGATGGATTGAAATACCATTAAAATATCTTTAAAACATTCTTAAGAAAAATAACTTTTCCATTTTAAAATAACTTTATATAAGAAAAAATAAATAAATATAAAAGGAAAAAAATTATTTGAAAAACACATTTAAAATTTTAAAGTAATCTTCAAATAAAAAATTAGTCATGATATTGGGAAAATACGTTCATGTAGTATAAGTTAAAAAAATATTTCCTTCAAACTTTTGTCGAAAAAGTCTCAAAGTACATCATTAGAAAAACAAAAAAAATTACTTTAAAAAAATTTTAAAAAAGTAAAAAAAGGGTAAAAATAAATTTAAAAATCGCCTTAGAATAGTAAAAACTATTTTTAAAACATTTTTAGAAAACATGGATATGGACAAAAAAAGGTTTTTCTGACTAAAGAGAAAAATGAAGTCGATTTTCCTTAAAAACATATTTTTGATCATTTGATTACATAAGGTTGCGGAAATAAAAGGAAAATAATTATGTTAAAGAAATAACCATAGCATAATAAAATTAATGAGTAACTTGAGATTTTTTTCATAATATTTCATCATTATAAATTTATAATAAACAACCTCATTAAACAATGATATTGTAACATAAAACTCTTACCTCATGTTTTCCTTGATTAGAAATCACTCTAACCTCATGTATAATAAATTTAAATTTATAATAATTATATAAAAGTTTTATTTTCATAATTATACTATCATATATGATCCTTTTATAAAATTTTAACACCCTTTTTATCAATAATTTCTTATTAAAATTTTTATTTCCAGGTGTTAATTGTTTTATTTATCATGAGTATTTCAGCTTACTAGTTATGATCCTTGTAGATTTATATTGGTTAAATAATATCTATAATATTAATCATGATATAATTATAATATATATTTATTATATATTTATTTATAATCATCCATAGAAGTTATAGATAGTAAAATGAATTACATTGTTCATGAAGATGATAGGTCATGCATACACATGAATGTTATTTTCATTTTTCAACGGATGGAACAAAAGAAAGGTAAATACTAATTAAAATTTATAGGATAATTATTATATCATATATATCATATATATTCATCCAATTAATCCTCATTACCATCCAATTAAAATAAAAATGAAAAAAACCATATTACATTGTAGAGGTGGTGGTCCACACGTACGTGCGAGCGATGTTATCATTTCCCAGATGATTGGATGGTAAGTAGATAAATGTGATATTATATTTAAATAAGTATAATTAGGTAATGAATATTATATATAACCATTAAACCCATCATAATACCCATCCATAAGATATGGTGATGAAAAATGGTTTGTATCACTCTATGGAGATGGGAAGTCGTACGTATGGATGAGTGAAACTTTCACATCACATTTGATGGGAAAGAGAGTGTATAATGGTGTTTTCATAATAATAATAAAATTTAAGAATATTTGGGATACTTCAGTTATTATTTTATTATAAATACCATAGATTTAGAGGATTTAAAGAATATTATAAATGAAAGTGATTGATTAAGGCGATTACCACTTCTTTGAAACGACTCCTTTATATCTTCTCTAGAGGGATCTAGGGTTGGTATTATAGGGAGAAAATAACCCCTATAATGTGTTTAAGTAAGTTTATAAGATAAATTGGGAGATTTTTATTGATCTATAATGCTGGAATTCATGTAAATAAGTGAGGGAGAAGGTTCCATTTTATAATTGAGGTGAGGGGAACTTTTGGAATTTCCCAAAAGATTAAATTATTATAAATTCATTATCCATAAAAATTCCTCCAAATATAAAAGGATTAAAATATAAGGTGGTATAGGGTTATAATATTATAAAAAATATAATTTAGACAAGTTTTTGTGTTATTTTAAAACTTATCATTTTTATTAACGCTTAGTTAACCAATTTTAGTCTTAAGTACAGTAATAACTTTTTCAATATTAAAGGATTGTAATTTTTACCTATAAAGTAAAAATTGGACCATAAATAACCAAGTTATGAAATTTTAGACCATATAATATTCACATTGTAATATTTTGGGATTTATATTATTATTAAATAATTTAATAAAATATTATTTTGATAAAACATCATTACTGTCAATTTCGACACTATTCATTTAATTTGACTTAAAAGACATAAACACAAAGTTGGAATTCAAATATAATATTTTAAAACAACACTAAATTTCATATTCACATTTAAAATTCATGTAAAAATATAATTTGCTCAAATTATATCCCTTTTAGTATTTTTAATGTCCTTTATTTTATTTCCTTCTTAACTAAATAAATATTGTATTATCATTGCATAAGTATTTAATGTTCTTATATAATACCTAAAAATTAGAAATAAATTACCATCATGAATATAATTTCATTATTCACAAAATAACTATAATATTCCTTCATAACAATTTTTATCCCTATGTGAACACATAAAGGATATTTAAAACTAAGAGAGTGACATTTTTTAACTTTATTTGATTTAAATAATATAAAAGCAATTTTAAGGGAAAAGTTCCCATTAAAACAATAAATTTCGAGCCTAAGGTGATGATGTTAAATTCCATTCATCTAATAAGAATTATAATGAAAAATTATTACCTTGTCACTTATTTTTAATCTAGATTAACCTGGTTTACCATTACATAGGTGATTATATTGACAAAAAAATAGATTAGTTAAAAAATTTTAACCTTATAATTATAAATATATAATTAATTTTATCTAATTAAATACCTATAAATGGAAAAAAATAATTTTAAATTAATTGTACAAAATGCGACAAAAACTACTTTAAAAATAAATTTTAAGCCTAAAACTGGATTTATTCTTATCATATGATTATAAAAATATTTTTTGAATGTTTTAAACATTTTATCAAGTAAATAATATATATATTTCATCAAAAAAATTAAATAATAGTGATTAATTTAATTTATTAATAAAAAAATACATTATATACATAAAAATAATTTTTCAAAAAAACCATCACTTTTATTATCAAATAATTTTTGTTTTTAATTCTAATAATTTCATAAATAATGAATTCATTTTAAAAATATGAAGACCATATATTTTTTATAATTTAGTTATTATTATTAATAGTCGCCAATCCAACCGCTTTGATACAATGGACACATAATATTTTAATAATATTATGTGGTTTGTCTAAAATCATTATTGTGTGTAACACAAGCAATCGAGGAAATAAAATTATTTAAAGAGAAATGTTTCATAAAAATATCAAGGGGTTATAGTATAAGGGTAACTATATTTTACCCTTATAATGATCATATCCCATGGCATACCCTTATGTAATGGCGGGTTACCCTTACACATATATAGAAAACTAGAAGTTATCCTTAAAAATATCACATTACCTTTATGTGGCACTTTAGGTACCCTTGTACAGTGCTTGAAGAACCACCCTTACCTTTACGGAGTTCCTATGGTACCTTTATGATTTCTTTGAAAACCTAGGGAAACCCTTATGTAACTCAACCCTTACCCTTATTCCACTCCAAATTACCTTTACACATCTCATATAAATTTGGAATTAGCCTTACACAACTCCAGGTTACCTTTACGCATCACATATAAACTCAGTCTTACCCTTACGCAACTCTACGTTACCCTTCCACATCTTATATAAACTTAGGATTACCCTTAAGTAGTGTGTATACATAGGTTATTACCCTTAATCAACCTATGGAAAAGTTTCTTTACCCTAATGAAACTCATGGAAAACCAATCTACCCTTACATAGAGGCTTAGAAGCCAATTTTACCATTACGTAACCCTTAAAATATAAGGTTAAGGGTAATATTTATTAGAAAAAATATTTTCACATAATAGGGATTATAAATTAACTAAGAAGGGTTTAAAGGTCATTTAAAAACTGATAATGTTATAATTCTCCCCCTCTAACGACTTCTCATGCTCAAGAAGTACTCCAAGCATTCTTGATTTAACACCTTAGATAAATACAATATCTTAAACAAGGAAATTGAAAACCATATAGGCAAAATTAGGGGTTCACAAAAAATTTAACCTAAGAGGATACCCATAAGTACAAGTCATAACCCCCTAATCACTATCCAAAACTCAATTCAATACTTTGATACCTGCATGTTAGTCACATCCACATATATACACTCAAGCATAGAATAAAAAAAGGCCAAATAATAATGTAAGAAATAATGCACCAATAATAGATCACAATTTCTATAGGCATTTAATTATTTTGGTTCTATCTAATGTAAGTAATAGGTATATTTGTCCTATGAACCTACATGCTTGGCATGATGCATGAACACGCACCAAAACCCATAAATCACATATCAGCATCATGTATATCATCCATGGTGAATTTAATCAATGGTAACATCAAACAACAAAAACATAAAATACCACCTTCCTAATAACTCAAAGTTCCACTACATAATGTTGTCCAAACACTGACATTATTACCTTTATAGAGTCCCAACTGTCATATCTCTCATTTACCCCACCCCAAATCAAGATAAAGAGAAGAATCAAGTTAGTGAACCTAGTTCTCTAAATCCATTTTGTAACACCCCAACATAAACAATTGGGTTCAAGACAGAGTTCTACATATCCTTATGCGAGCCTCCCCATATGCAAGAGGCTAATGACTAGTAGTGAGGGTTTGAGTCTGTAAGTGGGGATAATATATCCTCAATATCATGTCATATGATAAATAAAGGAAGTGATAACAAATAATCAACAAGTAATTAATAAACAAATAATAATTAGAGTAGTATAAAATAAAATTAAACTAGACCATACAATTATAGTATGGAATGATATATATATATATATATATATAAACTAAATAAGGATCCAAGGTACAAGATAAGTTAGTAAATAAATGCCAAAGTTGATTTACTACTCAAATTCCATCTAAAAATATTTTCACCCACCTATTCCACCTACTCAACCATCTACCATAGGGCCCCTATCCTTTGTTGGATCCCTAGTAATGAAATCTACATGTGCATTGAAATTCTTGAGTATGGCGTGAGTACATGACTCTGTAGGACACCACCAACGACCCTTAATATCAATGAATAAAATATATAAGTTCATGTCATGGATGTAAATAGAGTACATATATAAATAAAAATATATATCACACAAGTACAAAACATATTTCAGGTCCTCCAAGAAAGGATCTACCTTCTTGGGAACAATAGAATAAAGAAACATTGATCATCTACCTCACACACCTCCATTTATGGTATAGCCCAAAGAATGTGATACATCCCACTGATCGAGATCACCCAAGTACATAACCACCTAAGTCAAGAAAGCATGTGATACATTATGCTAACTGGGATAGTCCAAGTACATGATAACCCAAGTATGACACATCCGTCTCGAGTGGATATCCCCAAGCATGTGACACATCCTACCAGATGAGATAGTCCAAATACAAGATAACCAAATTCTGACACATCCCTCTTAGAGGATAGTCTAATAGGATGAACTTGCATGATTAACTACGGAATATAGAATAATAGTTCATATGATACAAAATACATATGATGGGTCATTCATCATATAAAACATTAAGTATCAAAATCATCACGATCCATATTAAAGCAATATAATAATAGGTAAAATTATATACACACACACCTCATGTGATCAAGTATCATACATAAGTTTCTTAGGGCTACACATGTATGCCAAAAATAATTTCAATAACCTGTATAAGACATGCATAAAAGTTAAGGACTTCAAACTTCAAGCTCGTTGGTAAAGAACTCCAAGTTTCATCAAGTAAATATCACTTGAATCATATCCACATGTTCATTAGCTAAAAACTCTCTCCAATTATTCCTAGAACTGATTCAATATATTTTATTTCCAAAAGAAATAAAAACACCACATGCCATAATAGATTTTTTATTCTGGATAATCTAGAATAAGAATGATAATTCCTTATTATACTTCTTGATAATTCCAAATTATTTTAGACAATAATTACAACTTAACATGTAATAAATAATTTCTATATCTTGGATAATTTCCTAATTATCCATTTAATTCATATCATTTGCTTAACATATTATTTCCTTAGATAAAATTAGTATCCCACATACGATAATAATTGTCTCAAAGGAACAATCGAATATAAACTTTTGATATTATTATCATCCTTTTATAATTTTAATATTGTTATCACTTAAGAAATATTTATTCAATCCCTCTGTAAATCTTATGAAATATTATTTTCCAATTGAACAAGAAAAGAATTCCTGGAAATTATCCATTTTCAAAATGATGCACCAAAGTTGATAAGAGAGGAAGTAAGTCTTTCCAACCTAGGAAACCACAATAAGGGTTCGGATTGATCATAGAAGGCTTCACCAAAATGAACAATTGAATTCCTAGTCTTCCCAAAATTATGATAATAACCAAAAATGAAGTAGAAATGCTTCATACATTTTTTATAAGACAACTTGTGGACAAGATCACAATATTAAAACAAACTAATTAAATTCACCATTTAATTTTCCATTGAAGTGGTTATTAATTTTTGAGAATTTATAATAATTTATAAAAAGAATAAAACATTTAAAAAAGTTTATAGAATCAATTCCCGCGATTTTTGTCTTTTAAAATAGTTAAACTGTGTTATAGGTTCAAACAGGGAAGAATGTAATGAAAATATAAATAAAAACCTACCCTTATACACAAAAGGGAGTTGCATAAGGGTAACTAGGTTCTAACATTACATAGAAAAAATCCTCCAGAACACCCTTATGTAGTAGTAGGTTACCTTTATGAACCCTTATAAAAATAGGAGTTACCCCTATGCAACTCACCATACCTTTACACAACACTTTAGGCACACTTTCACAACTCTTGAAGAACCCTCCTTACCATTACGTTGTGCCTATGGTACCTTTATGCATGCTTTTAAAACTTAGTTATACCCTTACATAACTCAATACTCATCCTTACATAACTCTATGTTACCTTTATGATTCTCATATAAACTTCTCCTTAGCCTTATGCAACTTCAAGTTACCTTTACACATCACATATACACACAGCCTTACCTTTACGCAACTCCATGTTGCACTTACACATCTTATATAGACTTTCCCTTACCCTTTTGCAGCTCATATACTTTAACAGCTCTATTTTTTCTATATAATAATTTGGAATTTTTTTAGGAATTCTTTCAAACCTAGGCATTGAGTTAGTGAGGAATTCTAGGGCCCGAGGAGGTCCAACATTGATATAATAAAAAAAATTAAATATATTACATCACCTGCATGAAATTTTTATAGATAGTGAAATAACTCTTAAAAATAGTGTTGGATTGGAAATATAAGACCTACATTAAATTTTTAATGCATTTTTTACCCTATGTGTGTCATAAACTTTGTTGGTGTTGGTCGTTTAGTTAAAAGTGGTCATGAGAAATGGTAAATTAATTAATTTTTTAATTATTTTTTTTTCATGACCTGAAACTCCTCTATTTAAACCCAACTATCATAAAATCCTAAGGTTAGCTGTAAGTATTTTATAGGAGTGTTGGATGAAATCAATATCATGGATCGATGATCGGAGTACCATAGGGATCACCAACACCAATGGAGTTTGTGAATATCACCAAGGAAAACATTGTAAAAACGTTCTACATCAGCAATCAATCCAACCCTGAGGTAGGGTGTTTGATTTTGTGTATTTTACACCAATTTGTTTACCTCATGTTAGACACAAGTCAATACATCTAACAATATTGATTTGAGGATCGATGGTTGATTTTCGGGTATCGTTTTATCTTTCTACAACTAGGAATTTATAACATTTAATTGTTGATCTTTGTTCATCATCCTAATGGAAATGAATCGAGGCCAACCTATGTTAAAATTTCTATATGTGGGTCTTTGAAAAATTACACAAATTACACATCTTTATTTTCCCAAAAATGGGTAAAAATGAGCATCAAATGGGTTAATGAAAATAAGTTTAATGACGCATATGTTTAATGAAAAATATGTTTTATTCCCGTCAAGGTTTAATTAAAATAATAATAATTTAACATTTTTTAAATGTTATGGAGGTGAATTAACATACAAGGTTTGTTCATAATGTTCTTGTTTTGTTATTTTCTCCAATAATTCTTCATGTGTTCATTATAGGTATTTCCTTTGGTCGACTGTTCAATGAATACCCAAAAACCAATCATTTCACAACCAATATTTGGTGCATCAAGAACACAATCGAGGTGCATTTTGGTATGACGAGTAATTCAGAAGATGAATTAGAGGAGTCCTCCCAAGGGTTTCAATGTTTAGTAGTATAAAATGATAGAGGTTTTCCTAAAGTATATCGTGTGGCCGAAATCTAGCCACTGGTGAAGGATCAAGAATAGTTGGACCAAGATCTTCACTCCTCAGTGTGATTAATGAAAGATCTAGTGGTAGTAGTGAAACAAGTGGATGACGGGTGAAGTATATCTATTTCTGTATAAATCCAAACTACACATCATGTAGTTTAGGAACACATATCATGTAGTCCCCTATGACTGGTGGATAGGGTTTATGCATGGATATAAATATCACATGCCATGTGGTGGTATCACATGTCATTTGAACCTTAGTCGGATGGATCTACGTGTACAGGGGGTACACTCCTAGGGTGTTCATGTGATCCCACATGTCGTGGGGTTGGATCAACGCATCGTGCACCCGTTTTTTTTAGATGGAAAAGTTTGTACAGGGACTACATGCCCAGGATACCTTGTGGCTTATACACACTATGTATAGAGGGACACATGACATTTACTTTAGAAGGTATATGGGAATGGGAAGATGAAACATGTTGAGTGTCAAGTTGACCTCTACACGTCATGTATATCTAGTGGGAACACCATTTATATAGAGGAAGACATTCCATGTGAGTGTGAGATATGGGTATCTCTAAACATAGAGACACATGTTCTATACCCCATGGGACATATTATGTACTCCTATTAGGGTAGGTTGGAGTCCTTAATTTTACACCTTGTGTATCTCCTCATTCAGGACTCAGATTTTGGGCCACGGGTAGCCTATACTGAGAAATTTTCCACATAGAATGTGATGGTATCCTTATTTGTTTAATTAGAGGTATTTTATAAGGTAAAATGAGTGTGATTATTACTTTAGTAATTGTTTCACAATGATATCGATCAGGTTTGACCTATAGTGAGATGTTGGGGTTGAAAATTCCTCTATTATACCAGGGCATGGGTCCCATATACTCTATCTAACTAGAAGCAATTGGGTGTGATCATTAGAGAGATATAGGGTTGGTACTCCCCTATCATATTAGGGACTGGGACCTTCATATACTTTATATAGGTATATTCGGTACTCCCCCACACTACGGAACGATGCGGGTCCTCTATCTATGCAGGGGTACTCCCCCTTCTTCATGTTCTGGTTGGGAGTGGTTCCTCCACTAGAGTTGTGGATCCCTTAGTTTTGGAGTAAATCAGCGAGGTGTAAGACCCTCCATATAGATTATTTTGAGGTTGTGCATTATTTGTGGCATCAGAGATGGACCTTTGGAGATATATGCTAACTTATTATTCTTAGCTGGGTTATGGAGATAGAGATACCATTTTTCTCTTCATTTGGGATTATTGTTGAGAATATCTAGGTTATTGTTATGGATGTTATAGTTGTGTTTGTTGTATCATATTCTGATTGATACACCCTCATCATGATGAGTTGAATACTCTCTCTTGATGCTTCATGTTTCGTGATTTTGGGGTTATTTGGTATGTTTATACTCACCCATATGTGGGCACTGCCTGCATGTGTCATATATTATGAAGATGAAAGGAATATTAACAATGACTATGGTGGACTTTGTGTTAGTGGATCTTAATAGTACATGTTTCCACTGACCTTTTTTAGTGGCCAAAATCTAGGATTTGGAGTCAGGATCTCCCTCGCTTTACTCTTTACAACTGATGTCATTTTGGTATTTCCCCTGTATTTGTGATTGAGTGTATATTTTTTCCCTTTTTATCATTTTTATTATACTAATATACTCTAATTTATGTAATTTATTGAGTTTATTACATGTAATATTATACCCTAGATGTTCATAAATTTATTTTAACTTTGTACTATTGTATAGAGTTGTTTGTGTGTGTGTGTAAGTGCACTTTAGTCTAAGTCCTCCCATTGTAGTATAACACCTACTCAGTGCTTGTCATCATCCCTTAGCCTATTAGAGGTGGGCTTGGGGTTTTTACACTTAGCTTACTACCATCCAGGAGGTCCCAATTGGATCAGGTCGTGACATATACATAGGGTATTGCCCTTATGTAACCTATGTAATAATGCCTTTACCCATACGCAACTCAGGGGAAACCACTCTACCCTTACATGGAGGCATGAAAATCCATTTTTCCCTTACATAACCCTAAAAATACATGGGTAAGGGTAATAATTATTAGAAAAAAATATTTTTACATAAGAATATTTATAAATTAAAAATGAAATAGGGTTTACAGATCGTTTAAAAACTGGGAATATTAAACCTGCCTAACCCCTTATAAATATTTGACTAAACCATCATGCATCTCTAGAAAAATAATACCTCTACCCATGATTTAGTATCTCTTTTCATTTCCTAGGAAATCCTCACTGCTCTCAGTATCTCTCAATTCTATGAAGTAATCATGTTTAGGAAACATATAAAATGAATATCTAGAATCAAGGACCCATTCAGCACTCATAGAATACAAAAATATATTTAGAACATCATTGGTATCAAAATCTTGTTCAGCCAATAATGAATCATCACTATTATTAGTGTTATTCCAGTAATTGGTTGGTAATAATTCATTCTAATGTGACTAGGTTATTTATAATGAAAACCTTATATTTTTTTACCCCTAAAAATTGATTGGATTCTAGACTTGATCTTACCTCTCATTTCCCTCTCTCCTTAGGATTAATTATAACATTAGTCCCCTCATATTCTTGTTTAACATAACTAGGATTATTATTTTGAATTTCTTTATATAACAGGGTATACTTAACTTCTTCAAGGTTTAAGGAATCCATACCATACATCATTGAATCTTTAGTTTAAGTATAATACTCATATAAATATGTAAATAGTATTATATCCAAATATTTATCATCCAACTTAACTTCTATATTATAAAAATTAAGAAAACTTTTATTAGAATCATCGATATGAGTCCTGACAGTAGTTTTAGGATGCATACAAAAGGTATAAAATTGCATTTTATTATATAGTCAGACTAATAAGGACTTTTTTATATAAAAAAGTTTCAAGTTTAGGCTATATTTATCCAGTGATGGATTCATAAGCTACCTCAAAAAGGAACTTATCACTTAAAGACTGGATCATTTAACTATAGGGATTTCTAATCATAGCAGTAGGGATGTTGGCCTTAATAGTAACAGACTATCCATCAGTGGATAGGGTAACAGATTTCTTTTTAGGACCACAAAAGGAATCAAATATATCTTTAGGGTCTATATGTTCATTAAAATTTATCCACAATGGATTAAAACCATTATCCCTACTAAATTTCTCTATAAAAAAATTCATCAATCCCATTATTATAGATTAAGTGGTTCTGATATCAATTGTTAGGAGCTATGGTGATGTGGTACTCCCTATGAAATATCCAAGATCTAATCATATAGGTGTCGATTTCACGATTTAGTAGAGGAAATTTGATTAATAATTAAATATAAGGGGAAATGCATATTCAAGATGAATTTAGTGTAAGAAAAGTAAATAAATTGGGGATGTAATGTGCTTCAGTTAACTATGGATATATGTGCATGATGAGAACACCACTAAAATTCTTTATTACCAAAGAAATGAAAAATGTTCAGATTACAAGAAATTAAGAAAGTAAATACTTGGAAACGCTATTGAGGATCTTTATTATATATAAATATTTTAATAACCATAATTCATAGTTTGTTTTAAAAGTATAATTAATATATAAAAATGATAATTATTTCATGATTATTATTCTAGAGATTATGTAACAATTTCCTTTTTTACCAAGGTCAACATACTGAAGTCATTTTGCAACTATAAACTGAATTTCCTAAAAACATACGATGTTGACTTAACCGACTAAGTAATTAAATATGACATTGAGATAAATGAAACAAATGGTTTAATGATATATTAATAAACCAATAAAATTTTCTTGAATAATAAAATAATTTATATACATATATTATATAGGAGTTAAAGGGAATGCATGGAAAGTCTAGACTCGAGGTAAGGGATTTCATCTCAATTTCCATTCATTGTGGAAAGTTTTAATATTATGCATTGAATTTATTTTATACAGTGTATATACAGACCCTTTTACATTTTATATCATGAACCCTTAATACTTCATGGTATTTCAAGTTTCAACTAAAATTATTTTATCAAAGTGTATTTTACTTGAAAGTAACCAAGTGGTAAAGGATTTTTTAACATAGATTCCTTTCATTGGGTTATACTCCTAGATAATTGACATTATTATGTATTGATTATGCGTTAATTTAGCTCTAAATTTTTTTATTCGGTATTTCCAATTATTTTAAGATAATTTTCATATGTTCACATAATCACTTCAATAATTAATTATTGCTTTAAAATTTATGACTTTTATAAGGGCTTTATTTGTCTTAATATCATTTTCTGGAGACATGTTTCATAGTGTGCACCACGATATCATTGAATGGTATAATTACTACCTTATTAATGAATTTTGACATATTAGTTCATGTAATTAATAGTATTTATAGATCTATGTCATATTATTTTTTAAATGAATTTTGATTTCAAAAGTTACCAAATTGGTAAAGGCTTTATGTTAAAATATCATTTATTTTTGAGATTATCTATGTTTAAGGTTCCTTTTAAGGAAATCATATGCTCTTATTTTATTTAAACAATACTTTTTTCTTCTCATATGGTTATGAATATGGTTTACATTTATTATTTCCATTTCATCCCATATTGATTAATGAAACATCAAGAATATTGTTTATAAGTGATATTGATCTTGTATTTTCTTTTATATCAGGAATCTTTCTCTTCCATATCCATGTTTTCAAAAATGTTTACAAGAATGTTCTTTTATAAAAAAAATATTTCATAAAGTAATTCTACATGACCTTTGACCTTATTTTAAAAGGTTTTAAAAATAAATTTCTTAACATTTTCTGCATGGTTTACTTTTTAATCTCTTTACAAAATTTTCAAAAGAATGGTTATTTTTAACATTTAAGGCATGAAAGAGTTTTACCATCATCATGACATTTATTTTATTTATAGATTTATTTATAGGTTTAAATGGTTATTTTAAAAGAAAATAATTTTATCGATGTTTTTTAGATATTTATATTTTAAAGGTATCGAAAGAAAATGGTATTTTCTGCTATTTTCAAATAAATATTTTAAATGTTATTTAGAAGGTATTTTCATCTATTTTAGCTTCCTATGATGATTCCTCTATAATACTAAAATTATGACCTTATTATATCATCCACCTTCTTTCTTTGGATGGATTCTGATGATTATTTTAATGGGATTTTCATGAAACCCATTTCTTTTCCACAGGTTAACCAATCTATAAAGGAATGATGATTTTTTTCAAGGGTGTTATGTTATAAATCACAAGATTCTAACTATTTTACTCATGAATAGTACTTTTAAATTATTGATGGTGGTTTATAATCTCGATACAACTTATATTAATGAGTGATCCTGATATGGCTTATACAAATAGGTGATCCGGAAACAGCTCATACGAACAGGTGAGCTTGATAAAGCTTATATGAATGGGTGAGCCTGATACAAATTATATGAATGGGTGAGATTGATATAACTCTCCATGAATTAGGTATTGTTCCATGTCTTTAAAGTTAATAAGGATGGAATTAAACAGGGTGTATTATCTTATGGGTTTAACTGGGGTCTAGTTATTTTTTAAATGGGTTATGAAGATAATGTTCCAAGATGTCAGCATGTTTTCTTTATTCTTTTTATAGGTATTTGATATTTTTTATCAAGATTGACATCATATGGCTCATGATTATTAATTCATATGACTCTTTCCTTTTTAAAATCTTTATTCCATGTCATATATTTAATAATCTAGATATTTATGGGTATGAATTATATTATTTTATGCTCATGAATTTTTATTATATCATCATACACATATTTCTATCTTATACTCACTTATGAAATTGAATTTTAAATAATTATTTTCATCCTTACTCAGAATTTGAGATCACCTTTTATATGTTTTCATTTTACTCAAGTAATTAGGAATGATGTTAAATTTAATATATATATATATATATAAATATTTCATGTGTGAAGAATTTTATGGTAGATGTTGAATACTTAATGTGGAATAGGAAAAGTTGGGTATAGTAGGAAAAATACTCAATTGAATACATGGGTATTATTATGTAAGAGTTTTTCTTAAATTCTATAAAACTCTAAACCTAAAAGTTCCTCAAGAATATAAGTGATCCAATTTTTTATTTTGATGTTGTAAGTTTTTGATAGTTGAAATTAGGTCATAATTATCAGTTCCAAAGTTAGAAATATAAAGTTTATATTTTTAGAATTAGATCTTGGAGTGAGGTTTCATGACTGTTGTAGTTGGTATCAAAGGATGGTTTAAACAACTTTGTAGATTAGGATATTTTCATGTGAGGTTATATTAAGAGTTATAGATACCATCATAGGTTTATAAGTTTAAGTTTTATCATAATTTAAAAGTCTTATACACAAATTTTGAGGTTTTAAGTGATGGTATTTTAAGGCGACTAATGATATTTTGGGATATTTTTTATTGGGTTGGGGTATATGTAACCCTTAGGTTTAACATGAAGTATTATTTTAAAATAATTCTATTATATTTATAGGGATGTATGCTAAAAGGTTTAATATAACCATTGAGGTTAAAACTTTATTTAATGTTTATGTTATTGAGGTTATTTTGAATATAAGGTTATTTATTTATGGAATGATATATAATGAACTTTTGGTGTTATTGTTAAATTTTTTGGATTAATATATTAAGTTTTATACATTTCCAATATTATATTATCTTGTATGTCTGTGTTTGGTTTTGATTAATGTATAATGATGGGAGGAATAGCCAGTTATCCTTTTATGGATCATGTGATTGGTTAGAAGATGATTTTAGTGCTTTAGGCATGAAATATTCATCTTGAATACTTTTCATTCAGATTAAAAGATGGGATAAATGTGGAAACTGATTGAAACATCCAACCAAAGGATGAAATTACATTTATGGATTTAAAGAAAGTCAAGTAAGTATATTTCCTTATTTTCTTGGTCTATATAGGTAAAAGAATTTCAAAAATCCAGGAAAAGTATCTTAAAATAAAAATTTTGTCCTATTATATTCATTTTTGATGAATCAATTGTCTTTTTCAAACCTCATTGATTTAAGGTTGTTTGGTCATTAACTTTCTCTTTATTCTTCACATTTTTATGATCAATGTTCTCTATCACTCTCAATCGTTATTTGAATATTTTATTTTCCCTCCATGTATATATTTTCACTTCCCACTAATGTTATCATATTTGAAAACATATTTATGTGTTATTTTAGATAACCATTAAATTTCCCTTTTCCCTATTTTAAGAGGAAGTTTTATTAAACCATTTTATGATGTGGGTATTCCAAAAAGGTGTCTTAATATGTCAAACCCTTGATTACCAAAATCAAGTTCAAATTATGAGTAATCAATTTATTAAAGGGGAGAGAATTTAATATTAAAATATTTTAAAATAATACTATGTTCGATAGCGTATGCAACACACAATGATGAATTTAAATGAACTATGAAATATTATTATTTAAATGTGACAGTTATAACTTGGTCATTAAATAAGCAGGTATGAATATTATTAACCGCATTATTAAATATGTATAAAGGTCTAAATAAATACAAATTTGTTGAAAATTTATTAGTAAATAATAAGTCAATTTTTAGTGAATTCATTTTATGCTTCAAAAATATGTTTTCTTCAAAAATGATTTATATTTCTTTTTTGTGAGTGAATATTATAATTAATTTTTTGGAAAAATTATAAATGTTATTTGATAAAAATAATATCACTTTTAAAATAATAATGTCAAAATTATCTTAGTATGAATTTTTAATAATTTTATTAAAAGTGTGATTTTTCAACAAATAGTGAAAAATACTGATTTTTATTGAAAACTGTATTTTTTTTCAAGCATTTAAAAAGCCAAAATTTGTTTTAAAATGGTTTCAAAGTAAAATTAGTTCAATTATATTATTAATTATCCAATTAAATTCATTTGAATCAATTTTATTGTTGAATTTTGTGTAAAAACATTTTTATACTAAAAGAGACATTTTTCTGCAAAACTATTTTTCATTGCATTTTTTTATCATAAATTAATTTATGAAACTTAAATAAATTGAATATTGAAAAAAAAAAGATTCTGAATTTTTAATTAGGAGGTTAAAATTTGGAAAATATTCACCTTCTTATTTTTTTCATTATGAATAGTAACCATGTTAAATATTTTGTCAGCTCAATAAGGGTAAAATGTGTAAATTATGGTTAAAACCATGAAATAAAGTCTCAAAGTCAGCCCAAAAATTTAATTAATTTAATTTTATGGGATAAATTAGACCATATTCATCACATATTCTAATATATGTAAATTTCGTGTCATTTTCCCTTGAAAATGATATTTATATTATTTTAAGTAAAAAAAATTCCAAAATGTTACTCTCTTGACTTTAATATCTCTAAATTTTTTGCATAAGGATAAAAAGAGGATAAGTTCAGTTATAAATATTTAATTGAAATATTAATATTTTTTTCATCTTTTTAATTTATTTTAAATTTTTAGTTACAAAATAATTACCTTAAATGCTTACATAATGTCGACACAGTACTCATATAGGTAGTAAAAAAACAAGTAAATAAATTTTAAAAACACCAAAAGTAATATTTTTTCTGTGATTTAGGGTGATACGTGAATTTTAAAAATAAATTTAATATATTATATATTTTTTAATGGTTTATATTCAAAATTAATTATCATCATGTTGTTTTAAAAGTCAAATTGTCTGAATAGTTCCAAAAATGACATTAATGATATTTTATAACAAATAATATTTTATTAAATGATATAAAATGATTGAAAATAATATATTTATCCAATTAAATGATATATGGTTTAAAATATATACCATATTCTATTTATGGGTCAATTTTAATTTTATCGTAACTTCCATTACCCCTAAAGAGTTAAAAATGATGTCGTGGAAATTTTTAAAAGGGTTAACGGGGGATAAAACAAAGAGATGAGGGTGAAAAAATAACCTAAACTTTTCAAAATTTTATTTTATGAGATAATTTATACTCATACCAATACTATATTCAAATTATATCAATTTTGGTGAATTTTTCTATGAAAATTAATTTATATTAATTTAGTACTTGAAGTAATTTCAAGAGTGCCCCTCCCCTCACTTATAAAAGGTTACCTCCTCTCATCTATTCCCCACACATTTTAAGAACTTTATATTAGAAAATATATACCCAAATCTCTTTCTAACATACCTTAATATTTTATAGAGGTCTTAGTTTTGGAATAATACCAAATATTGAGGGCTTAAAGTGTAAAGAAAAGAAGGTTTTCTGAAGAAGTGGTACAGCTTTTAACCGAATGGTTTAGTTTTATTTCTTATTACCCCTCCCCAAAATATTTTTCAACCATGATGAAATAATAAAATAATTATATTACATATAATTAGATGTTATTATGTTAATGGAATTACCTATATCCATCTCCTCTTCTATCAAATGGTAAATGAAACCATTGTTCGTGTGTATGATGGACTACCACCCTGCAAACCAATGTAATTCATTTTCCATAAAAACCTCTTATGGATGTTTATATTTATGAATTTAATGTATATATATTATATTAATGACATAATTATAATTTTTTAAAGATAATATATCATATATTTTCTTATATGTCCATCTATTTAAAAATGATAATGTCGTCCATGCGTACCAATGGATCTCCACCTCCACAAAATGATGTAATTAATTTTTTATCACTGCATCACATAGATGATATATATAAATAATTTCAAGAGATAATATGATATTTATGATATGATAATAATAATAATATAAAGTTAAAATAATAATTACCTTCTTTCTCTCATGTTCATTGAAAAATGAAAACATTATTCATGCGTATGTACAGCCTATCGTCTCCATGATTGTAACATAATTCTTGTTTCATATCCATCATTCATAGTTGGTTTTAAAAGTATAATTAATGTATAAAAATGATAATTATTTAATTATTATTATTCTGGCTATTATGGAACAATTACCTTTTTTACCATAGTTAACATACCGAAGTTTTTCTGCAACTATAAACCAAACATCTTCAAAACACATAATGTGAACATAACTGATTAAGTGATTAAATATATCATTAAGATAAATAAAAAAGGTTTATTGATAAATTAATAAAACTCTAAAAGGTTTTTAAATAATTAAATAATTGATATAAGTTTATTATACATGAGTTAAAGGACATTCATGTCAAGTCTATACTTGAGTTAAAAAAAATTTGTCTCAATTTCCCTTCATCAAGGCATGTTTTAATATTATGAACATAATTTATTTTATATGGTATATATAATTTTACTAATACATGATTCATGGCATGCACCATTATTTCCTTGAATGGTGTACTTACTACCACATTGATTAATTTTTACATATTAATTCATGATATTCATGGGATTTATATAACAATATCATATTATTTATTTCAATGAATTTTGATTTCCAAACTTACCAAAGCGGTAAAGGATTTATGTTACAATCTCATTTCTTTTCTAGATTATTTATGTTGAAGATTCCTTTTACTAAAATCATATGATCCTATTTTATTTAACCCAATATATTTTATTCTCCTCTAGTTATGAATTTCATTTACATTTATAGTTTTCATTTCCTTACATATTGATTAAAGAAAAATCAATAAAGTTGTTTATAAGTGATACCAATCATGTATCTTATTTTAGATGAGGAATATTTCTCTTCTATATCCATGTTTTATAAAAAAAATCAAGAATTTTATTTTATAAACCAAAATGATTTCCTAAAGTTATTTTTCATGATCTTTAACCTTCTTTTAAAAGGTTTTAAAAGGAAATTTCTTATCATTTTCTTCATGGTTCACTTTTGACTCTCTTTACAAAATTTTGAAAAGAATGTTTATTTTTAATATTTACAACATGAATGTATTTTCCTGGGATCATGATAGTTCTTTATTTTAAATATTATTTTATAGGTTTACATGGTTATTTTAAACGTAAATAATTCTATTAGTATTTTTTGATTTTTTTGATTTTAAAGGTATCATAAGAAAAGGGTACTTTCCCTTGTTTTCAAAGAAGTGATTTAAATGTTCTTATAAATGTATTTTCATCTATTTCAACATCCTATAATTATTCCTACTCTTTACCAAAATTATGATCTTATGATACCATCCATCTTCTTTATTTGTATGGATTATGATGATATTTTTAATGAGATTTTTATAAAATTCAATTCTTTTTCACGGGTTAACCAAGATATAAAGGAATTATGGTTGTTTTTAAGGGTGTTATATTATAAATTGAAAGATTATAACTATTTTAATCATGAATGGTGATTGTACATTATGGATGATAATGGGTGATCCTGATATAGTTTATATGAATGAGTGATCTTGATATATCTTATATGAATGGGTTATCCAAATATAGCTAATATGAAGGGGTGAGTCTGATATAGATTATACTAACAAGTGATCCTGATACCTCTTATATAAATAGGTGAACCCAATATAGCACTCCAATGAATTGGGAAATGTTCCTTGTCTTCAAAGGAAATAAGGAGGAAGATAACCAGGGAGGTTTCTCCTATGGATTTAACTAGGCTCCAGTTATTTCTGATAGTATTTATGAAGACAATGTTCCAAGATACCAATAAAATTTATTTAATCTTACTGTAGGTATTGGATATTTCCTTTAATCAAGACTTACATCACATGGATCATGATTATTGATTCATATGAATCTTGTCTTTGTTAAATATTTATTCCATTTCACATATTTAATGATCTATATATTGATGGATATGAATTCTATTATGTTATTCTCGTGCACTTTGATTATGTCACCATACCCTTATGCCAATCTTATGCTCTTAGGACATTTAATTGTTAATGATTAATTTTACCCTTACTAATAATTTTAGCGCACCATTCCTATGTTTTTCTTTACCCCAAGTAATAAGGAATGATGTTAAATAAAATATTTCATGAAAGGTTTCATGTGTGAAGAATTTTATGGGAGATGTTACCAAATTAATTTGGGATAGTAAAATATAAATATAGTGGTAAAAATACTCATTTGAAGACATGGGTATTATTATGTAATATTTTCTCCTAATTCTCTAAAACTATAAACCTAAAAGGTACTCGATAATATTAGTGATCCAATTTTAACTATTAATTTAGTAAGTTTTTTATAGTTGAAATTGGGTCACATTTATCAATACTAAAACTAGAAATGTAAAGTTTAGGCTTTTAGCACCGAATTTGGGAGTGGGGTTTCATGGTTGTTATAATCATATTGGATGAAACTCACACTATGCGCAAGAGTGAAAGGATAAAACATTGTACATGGCGGTAAGAATTAAAACAAAGAAAGGTGGAATTAACTTCTTACTAATCTAGGTTCAAGTACTAAAAGCTGGAAGAAGATTGAATAGAGCTTGAGATTTTAATGTCTTCCTTTACATGATAATGTCCCACGATGATGGATGAATATCTCCACTGATCTCCACCAAAAAACTAGACTAGGTTCATCAATGATAAAGATGATATGATTTGGTAGACTTTGGGGACCTATTATGAGATCTACTTCTTACACTACTCTTAGTAATTATATCCATGTAAAGAATATGAAAAAAAAAACCCTCGCAACATAATGATATTTGAATGAATTCATATGACGATTTCTGAGGTGCAAGGATGGTGGAAGATGAGGTGACATTGAGTCATATGTTGAATGTGGGATGCGGTCTACATGGATTCCTGAGAAGTTAGAGGAACTTCAGCTGTTAAAATTAATCATTTTATCCTTACATGGATATACCCTTATATGAAATTACCTTTACATAGACCAGTTATTACCCTTACACATTCCAATGTTTACCCTTACTTGAATAGCCTGAACCTTATGTGATATAGGGATTACCTTTACATGAGCTAGGGACTTACCCTTATGCAATCCAGGTTACCCTTAAGGATCCATGTTACCCTTACACCAGCCAGGAAGTACCCTTACGTATTGGGGCATTATCATTATGTAACAGGTTACCTACTATTATGCAAGATGTAATCTAACTTTATGTAAGTTCCGGAGTACCCTTACATGTTGATCATCACCATTATGTAAGGAGGATTCTAACTTTATGTAATAGGAGTACCCTTACGTGAGTTAAGGGGTCACCCTTATGCAAACAAGAGTACCCTTTTGTAATATTCTAGATACCCTTATGCAAGGATCAATCTACCTTTACGCAACATGAGTACCCTTACATAATGGGGAATTACCCTTATGTAACAGGTTACCTACCTTAACACAAGAGGTAATAAAACTTTATACAAGATTTTAACTACCTTTATGCAAGTCAAGATTACCCTTACATATCATCCATGACCCTTATAAAAGAGGAAATCTACCCTTATATAATAAGTTTTCTTTCCTTATTCAAGTCATGAGTACCCTAACATATCGCTCATAAACCTTACGCAAGTTAGGAGTGCCCTTATGTGATATGTGAGTTACCCTTATGTAATAGGATAGCTACCATTATGAAATAGGTTACCTTTATATAGGATCCATATATACGGTAAGGAAACCTTATGAATTCAAAATTTCAAAGAAGAAATAAAGAATTGAATTTTTCATGAAATAAATAGAGACATATAGAAAACATGAAACCAAACAAGAATACATATTACCTCGGTTTGACTTAAAACAAAAAAGTGAATACATGTGAATTCACACTTCAAATATATATATTTGGTTTCAATCTTGTATAGTGAGCTAAATCAGTGGTTCAGGTTACACTGATGAAGTTAGAATGATATATTCAAAGTGTATCATTATAGCATCACATTGCACAATTGTGTGCATTCCTATAGACATTGTGATGTAACATACCATTATAACCCAACCCCTTTATAAGGTTACCCCTTCTCTCCCATTTTTACTTGTAGAATAATAACTTGATATTGTCATGTGAAATAAAACAAAATAAATATATATAAACTTTATTTTAAAACATAAGAGGGTTTTGCGCCTCCTCTTTACATGAGGTTTCATCTCCTCTCTATAGAAGTTTATTTCTAGGGTTTCTACCAGATTTTCACCATTGGGTGGTATGGAAATTGGTGTCCTTTTTTTCATTAGTTTTTTCAGATTGTTAGACGACTTCTCCATCAATATCCTTGGATCATTGGATCATTGGTTTCTTCTATTTTTGTATTGGAACTATCATGAGCTTGGAAACTCATGAATAGTATGTAGGATTTTTTATGGTGTGAAAAGTATTCCCCTAATGTGGTTTCTTTATCCAAAACCATATTAAAATGAAAGGACATGTGCAGTTTGGTTTTTAAATCTGAGTTATTCAGTATCTTACCTGTTGAAAGAGTGGTCCATTCTGATGGACTTTGAATTTTATGGAGTGTGGATATTGAAGCTAAGGTGATACAATTTTTAGGAAATCATATTTAAATTTCCATTTATCACTCATGAAGTCCCATCTGGACATTCATTAGCTTTTTTGGTTGGATAGTTTTGGTAGATAGGCAAAAGTATCAGGAGTTAATTAATTCCCTCCAATGTAATACTGATGGTTCCCTATTTATTTTAGGTGACTTTAATGAAATTTTATATAATTATAAGAAGAAATTAGGTCTTTGAACAAGTTATTTTTTAATGGATCATTTTTAGGATTGCCTTTCTTTGAATAGAATAGTTGATCTTAGATATTCGGGAGACCCCTTCACCTATTTTGATGGGGAAAATGTTGTTTCTCAAATTTCGAAGTGACTAGATAGATTTTTGTCATAGAATGATTGGCTCTCAATCTTTTTCAATTTTAATATATTGCACCTTCCACCTAATTATTCAGACTATAGTCTGATATTTCTCAATACTTTTCATGGAATTTTTTTGAGTAGATATACATGAATTTTAAGATTTGACTTTTTATGGAAAAATAATCTCTTCTATGAAGAAAATGTTGATGTGTCATGAAAGTCGGCAGGCGGACGGGTTTAGGATAAAGTTGTTTCTATAGTAGAGTGTTTGAAAACATGGAGTTGCAATAATTATAGGCCATTTGATAAGCGTTTTGTCTATATTGAGAAGGACCTTAAAAGGATCTATATTATGGTTGTTGATTATGAAAACCATAGGAAAATAATTTCTCTAGAAAAAGAGGTGGATGAGTTCTTAAGGGATAAGAAGCCCTATTGGTTCATGAGATCGAGGGAATATTTTATTAACTATGGTGACCAAAAAACTTCTTTCTTCCACCAAAATGATTCTACCCAAAGATGAAAACATGACATTCTTAAGTTGTATAATAATGATGGTTCTTAGTGTTTTAGTATGGATGATATCCATACTCAACTCTGGAAATTTTATAAAAAATACTTCACATCCAAAGGCTCCTCATTGCATGTGTATATTTATGTGTGTTTTATGTTGATTTTTATGGAGAAGATGAATTCACATCTAGAGAAAGATTTTTTAGAATATGAGATTTTGTAAACCCTCAAAAGTATTCATTCTTCTAAACTCCTAATCTTAATGGTTTCTATACGCTATTTTTCAAGAAATTTTAAAACCTTGTTGGGGATAATATTATCATTATTATGAGGGAACTTTGATAGGATCTATCTAAACTTTACATAATCAATAATACTCTCATTACATTGATTCTTAAGATTTCTTCCCTAGTTAAAATTATGGATTTCAATCCTATCATTTTGTGAAAAAAAATTTATAATATCTTTTCAAAAATTTAAACAAGTCATTTAAAGGGGGTTTTTACTTATGTTATCATTGAAAAACAAAGTTATTTTTTTCCTAAAAGTTTTATTACAAATAATGTTTTTATTTCCCATGATATTTTCCACTTGATGAAAACTTTTTTGATAACTAGGAATGGGGTATTAGCTTTTAAGATCGATATGAAAAAGTCATATGATTGTGTTGAATGGTTGTTTTTTACTTTTGTTCTTTATAAAATTGGATTTGGTTCTAAGTGGATTGGGGTTGTTTTTTAATGTGTCTCCTTATTTTCAACTAGGATCAAGGTGAAGGATGGACTCACAAATAATTTCACACCCTCCATAGGTTTGTGACATGGTGACCCAGTCTCACCTAATCTTTTTATTATGGTTGTCGATGAGTTTTATAATATTTTTATTCATTCCATATAAAAAGGTTCCATTTATGGTGAAAATTTTTATCTAAGGGGTCCTCCTATTTCTCATTTATTCTTTGCTGGTGATTGCCTCCTTTTATCTAGAGTTACTCTTCGATAGTGCTCTATGATTTTATGCATTTTTGAGATTTATTAATAATATTATAGGCAAAAGGTTAAAATGTATAAATTAGATATTTCATTCAGTAAAGGGGTAAACAATGTGTATAAGGGGATTCTCCATGGTCTTTGTGGCCTTAAATGTGTTTGGGAAACACTAAAAATGCTTAAGCCTCCCTGTTGTTTTTTTAAGATCAAAGAAGGAGTTATTTTATTCTATTTTGGACATGGTTAATTAAAATATCCATAGGTGGTCAGGAAAGACTATATAAAGATCCAAACTTCTCATATAAAGATATTACATCTTTTTAGATGAATGTTCAGTACATTACACAAACACGCACCTGAGGATCGTAAAGGTATAATTCCTTTGAAAACTTAGAAACATTAACAATTGCTTCATAGGAGTTCTACATCATCATCCACTTAGTTCCTCGTAACTAGCACCCTTCTTAGACACATCACACATAATACCTATCATCATAACCAGAGAAAAAGAAACATAAGAAAGGGTGATCTCAAATGCCTGATAAGGGTAAATAAGGGAAATATGTAAACATAACATGATCATAAGGCTATAAGAACATGATCATAACATATTAAAACCATGCCCTCCACATTAAAGATCAAAATCTTGAGTCATGGCATAAATATTGATAGTTCATAAGACATGAATCATCTAAAAATCAAAGAAAATGATCCATGAGAGCATAAAATTGACATAAGACATGGATTTTTTCCATACACATAAGAATAGAAAATCATTTTCTTATTAGTCAAGGCTCATTGAAAAAACTATCAAAATAGAATGGGTTTACTCCCCAAACCATCATAGTAGTCAAGTTCCACTCTCAATACTATCATAGTGGACGAAGTCCCTTATTGAAATGGGTTCACTTACCATTCAAATCCTATTTATCTCATGTGATATCAATCTTTACCCAATGCATTTGAGGGTGATATAGATCCCACTCATCTTTGGTAATAACATAACCACCATCCTTGGTTATAACAAAACCATTGTACTTGGTTATAATGTAACCACCATCACATAATGAAAATCATACATATGTGTGATACAAGATCATAAAACATTCATCATATCCTAACCCATGAAAATAAATGGGTTTCATAAACATTTCATCATAACATAACTACTATAAAAGAAATATTTTTCACAATCATTTCATCATTTAATAAAATCATAACCCATAGAAAAAGAAGCGTGTTTCATAAAAAATTTATTAAGATATAAACTATGGAAGAGAAATAGGTTTCATAACCATCTTATTTTCATAAAAAAACCATCCATAGAAAGAATAAGAATGGTATCCTTGAATCATATCCATAGTAAAGCATAAGTAACATCAAAGGATGTCATCTTGTATGGAAAATGATTTTGAAAGATTTCTTGGAACATTTATTGAGGACAATAACTTTTCTTTTAAAAAAATTATAAAACTAAAAATTCATAAAATAATTTTGGAAATAATTTTCTTTGAAAATGGCCTTTAAAACTTATAAAGGAATATTTGAAAATCATTTAAAACATTTCTTGAGAAAAATATCCTTCCCTTTTGAAAAAAAAAATTTAAAACATAAAACATTTTCAAAATCCTTTTCTTTGAAAACAACCTTGAAAACTTATAAAGAAAGATTTAAAAATTATTTAAAATATTTCTTGAGGAAAATACCCTTCCTACTTTGAAAACACTTTTAAAAACATAAAACGTTTTAAAAATTATTTTCCTTGAAAATAACCTTGAAAATTTATAAAGGAAGCTTTAAAAATTATTTAAAATGTTCCTTGAGGAAAATATTCTTCCCGATTTGAAAAACACTTTTTAGAACATAAGATATTTTTAAAATACTTTTTATTTAAAAATAACATTGAAAACTTATAAAGGAAGCTTTAAATTCATTTTTAAAATTTATAACACCCCAAGATTTTGTGATATTAATCTTCTTAAACCAATTCAATTTATTTTATAGCCTACATTTCACGCAACACCAAGCTTAAATGAACCGTGATATAATATTAAATATTAACATGACCATTGGAATAGTAATGTGACTATTAGGAATAGTAAACTATACATTAGAATAATAACCTCACTTATGAATGTATAAATAAAATTTAGGCATCTCATAAATGAAAATTTTATATATTTATATCATGGAATAAGTAAATAAATGTTTTAAAAATGATAAATTAAGTGTTGGTATTTTTGGGAAACGTAAATGATTATTTAAAATTTTATAATTCATATAATGATTTAAAATAAAATTTATTTTCACAAAATATATTCTTAAATTAATATTTTTTATTATTATAATTATAATATATTTTTAGGAGACCATAATAATTTTTTTAAAGTGTCGTAAAATCAGTTATAATATTAAAATCCTTATTTTTTGAATAAATAAAGATTTTAATTAAAATATAAATTTCTCATATTTAGAAAATTATTTTCATAAAATGGAGTCCATTTTTTAAAACCACATTTTGAAAATGGTAAGGGTTAATTTTTGAATTTTTCTGAAATAGTTGAATTTTTGTGAATAGTGAAATATGGTAATTTATAGTATTTAACAGTTTAATCCAAATACATGAATTTTTGAGTCATGGATGATGTAATAAATAATTATTTTGAACTCAAATTCACTAGTTAATTTACTTATTCATAAGAATCAACAATATCGATAGTCTTGAGCCAAAATAAAAACCAAATGAATAAAATAATCAAAAAACACCTCTCTCTCCTCCACTATAAATACCACCCTTTATCATCACACATTAAAAGACTTTGATCTTGATAATATCATTCCTAATTAATCTATCAAGACTCTTCAAAACATCCTATTCTTATTGGTCTTTCTAAAATACCATTTCCAAGTGTCTCAAGGATGTTCTCAAGGAGAGGATATTCGAGAGGTAAAATCCTCCTTCTTTCTCTTTAAATTTCTTTTATTTTATTATTCTATCCTCACCTTCCCTATAAAAAGTGACATGAAAACTTCATTATCATACATATAATTTAATTTTTTTTGTTTAAATGGAATATCTATCATCAAATATATTCTCCTCTTCTTTTAATTCTAAAAATAAAAACATCATCTGTGAGGTGTCGAATCACCTCCTTCATGGACGACGAGTTTTCATTTTCCATTACCGACTTAAAGAATTTTCATAAAACCGTTATTATGGTTAAATAATATTTTAATATACATATTATAATTATTATCATGTTCTGGAACCAACGCATAAACATAATATTAAATAAAATGTTACAAGTGTGTGATGGTCGTAAAAACTGCCAAAATAAATTAAAAATATTTTCATCAACATTTTATATAATGAGTCATCCTCATAACATATAAACAAATTATATATGAGACCATTTAAAATTATATAAGTTCATTAATAATAAATAATTTTACTTCCTGAGTTTTTATTCCATTTTTCAAGAACTCCCATAATTATACACAAAGGAACCAACCATAAAACCATGAAACGAACCCTCCCAGAATAACGAAATTAAACATTATAACTCATCAGAATAGCCATAAATGAACTTAATAAAATTATAGTAAATCAAATATATTTTTAATAGGTTCTTAATTAATTAATTAATTAATCTAATTTTATTATCCAATACATTAATTATAAGTGAATAATTCTTTCAGATATAATGTAAGGGGTTTCTCATCTCACTTTTATTTCTATGAGATATACCTTATTAACCACCTATTTATTGTTTGTGGTTTATATATAATTTCATTTTATATATCATATCATTAATCTATTTAACTTTATGGTATTCAATATTTTATTTGATAATCATTAATTTTAGGGGGAATACAGTTCGACTGATTACAAAGTGGTAAGGGACTTCATCTCAATTTTCACCTCATTGAGACTTAATTGGTATTGTGCACCTAATAATTTTTATGTGGTGTATCTAATACCACATTGAGTTCATTTTTAATTTGAATTATATTTCTCTTAAATATCTATATTATTTATATCTTGTATATGATTATTTCCTAAACTGTATACCATACGGTGCTTACATTGAATGTTTTTTTAACTGGGGAAATATTGAGAAATATGTATCCTTTACTCAATATAGATATTTTGATAAGATGTATTGATTCATGAATTAAATAGATAATTTTTATATTTTATTAATTCTTTGTACATAAAGATGTGAGTGGGACCCGATTATATATATCCCTTCAATGAATCAATAGGTCTCATGAGACAAAACAGTTGGTGACAAACCCTCTGTGTTTGTTTCCAAGAAGAATTAGACGAGTTTCTACCCACAGACTTAAACCATATTATGAAATGTTTTTTATGGTAGTGGTTCATGTGACAGATACATTATTTCCAACAATTAAGAATTTCCTTCACTTATTATTCATTTATTACTATCCATGATATTTTTACTATGACAAAATCTATGGATTCATTTTCATTCTCAGTTTATTTATTAAATGGCATGTATTTTTTATCTATTTATATTTCCATATTTATTATGCCTTATTGATTATGATTCACTTATTATTCATTCATGTAACCCTTACTGAGCATTTGAGCTTGCCCTTTTTTTTGTTTTCCTTCCCTAGGTTGTGAAGATAAAATCATTGAATAAGTGTTAAAGAAGAAGTTTATTTTCCTTTGTTGTGTTCTATGTTTAATTACCAATGTAATAAGGAACCATATATGTATCTAGTTATTCAATACTACTAAATTGATTAATCCTTGGTAATGTAATCTATTGTATCTATTCCATTGTAATAAAATAACTATCGAATTTGAGTTAACGGGGTAGAGGTGTTATAGTTGGTATTAGAGAAAGTTTAGTAGAAACCTTGGGAACTAGATGTTAAATAAACATAGCTAAAATGAGAATCTTAATAATTCCTTATAGTATTTAAAAAACTTTTACCATTAAAGGAATTTTTATTTTGTGGCTCAACACTCATGATGGTTATGGGTTAACTTAGTGTGAACCATTATTTAGTGATGGCACCTAATGGTAGGAAAATAATCAATACCCGTGGAAAATGTAGGGATTTTCCCACTAAGAAAGTCAACATAGTTAGTGTTGGAGATGAATAGATCTTGACCATATTAGGATAGCTTACTCAGGTTATGATGAATAACCATAATACACCTATGTTGAATCATTTTATGTGGTAGAGGTCCCCATATTTTAATGGGACTACTAATCCAATGGTAGCTAAGTAATGGATCAAGTCCCTTGAAAAGATATTTATAACATTGGTATGTGATGAAATGGAAAAGGTAGTACTAGTAGTATATTACCTCGAGTTCGATGTTGATCAATGGAGGTCGTTGATCCATAATACTAAAAAAGAAGATGAAATTGAAGACATGGAATGGAGAATTTTTTAAGAAACATTCTTTAGAAAATATTTCCCTTGTGAGAAACGAATTTAAATGAAGAGAAAAATTCTTATTTTAAAGAAAAATGAAAAAGAGAGTGTTTCATAGTATGAGGCTTCCATCACAAGATTATCTAGGTATTCTATGGATTATATATGTGATTCAAAAAACAAGATTGATCATTTCTTTAAAGGTCTTAAGCCAAGACTCAGAAGGGCACTAGATTCTCAAACAGTTTCATCATATGATGAAATAGTATTAAGTTCCATCAAAATAGAGAAGGAATTTTATATATCCTATATGTTTGAGGGAAATAAAGAGAAGAAGAGTTCTTCTGATAACCATGAAAAAGGTAAAGCATCAAAGAAGAATAGGGGAACAAAGAAATTCCCATTATGTGGAAATTGTGGAAAGAATCATCCTAGGAAATGCTTGAAAGGCATGAGAGTTTATTATAAGTGAAGAGAAAATGGTAATCAAGCTAATTAATGTAGGTAGAAACAAACTAATGATATCCAGTGCTTCAAATGGGGCATTTTTCAAACCAATTTCCCAAGATCCATGGGAATCTACCACACGATAGGCCAAGGGAATAGGGCCAAGCTTATGCGATTACTATAGTTGAGGTAGAAGTACCCAATGATGTGGTAGCTAGTATATTAATCCTATCATAAAATTTAGCCAATGATTTATTTGATTCCAGGTCATCACACTTTTTATATCTACCTAGTTTTATAATAAAATTAGACATTTCCCTTTTGATTTATTAAGGTATTTTTCTGTTAAAACACCTAAGGGAAGTCTCATTGCAATTAAGATGTGTCGATTAATCCCCATTATGGCATATAAACATGATTTATTTTCTGACCTTATCATCATACCTATGGTTGACTTTGATATAATCCTCAGTTTGTACTGGATTTCAGAATATAATGCAGAAATTTATTTCAATAAGAAGGAAATTACAATTTGTGAGGAAGATGTAGAATTCATTATCTTTATAGCAGAAACTTCATCATCTGATTCTTATCTAGATCCACCCCAAGTATCTCTATTGAATGAAATTCTTGGAGAAGAAGAGAAGAAAACATCTAGGGATGGGTAAATAAATCTTTAAATTGAGGATGTACCTATTGTACAAGAATACATTGATGTATTTCCTAAGGAATTACCTGGACACCACCCAGAGCATGAAGTTGAGTTTACCATTGATTTAATACCTAATGAAAGACCAATATAAAATACTCCTTATATAATTTCCATTGTGGAATTACTGGAGTTGAAGAAACAACTAGAGGAGTTGATTAATAAGGTATTTATCCACCCTAGTGTTTCTTTATGGAGAGCCCCGATTCTCTTTGTTAATAATAAGGATGGATCCATGAGAATTTAAATTAACTGTATAGAAATAAATGATATTAAAATAAAGAATAAGTATCCTCTAACTCATATTGATGATTTATTTAACCAACTTCATAGAGCTCAATATTTTTTTAAGATTGAAATTCATCCTTGGTATCATCAATTGTGAGTAAATAAGGAATATATTCCAAAGACAGCTTTTCAGATGAGGTATAGGCATTACGATTTTAAATTAATTATATTTGGATTGACTAATTCACCCTCGGTTTTCATGGATCTAATGAATAGAATATTCAAGGAATATCTTTACTTTTTGGTTGTAGTATTCATTAACAATATTCTGGTGTATTCTAAAATCTATTAAAACCATTAGAATCACTCGTGGATCATTCTTGAGACTCTCATAAGGAAAGAGTTATATGTTAAATCTAGAATGTGTGAAGTATAGCTTCAGGAAATTTTTTTTCTTGGCCATCTTGTCTCTAAGTATGGAATCTCAGTTAGTCCTATAAAGATAAAGTCAATCCAATAATGGCCTATGCTAACAAACATAACTGAGGTGTGTAGTTTCATTGGTTTAGAAAGTTACTATCCGTGTTTTGTTCATAATTTTTCCCGTTTGACTAACCCATTAACCAAGACCACACGTAAAGGGGTTAAGTTCATATGGAAAAAAGAATGTGTAGAATTTTTTGAAGAATCGAAGAGAATATTAGTCAATGCTCTGATTTTGACTCTACCATCAAGAAATGATGGGTTTGTGATATACAGTGATGCATCAAAGAAATGACCAGGTTGTGTCCTTATAAAAAATGATAAAGTTATTGCATATGCATCAAGGTAGTTAAATATTAATGAACAAAATTATCTAACTCATGATATTGAGTTATAATTCATAATATTTGATCTAAAAATATAGAGACACTATCTCTATAGTGAAAGATTTGAGATAGATATGGATAATAAGAGTTCGAAATACATATTTACATAGAAAGAACCCAACATGAGGAAAATATGATGGCTCAAATTACTCAAAGATTATGATTTCTCAATACACTACCACCCAGAAAAATATAATTAGGTAGTATATACATTAAGAAAGAAATATCATGGACTTATAACCTAAATTAGGATTGAGAAATATCCTATGTTCATGGATTTAATAATGACGGATATGGGAATTTATAAGGAAGAGAAAACATCACTCCTTTTTCAAATTATTTTGAAACCATATTTATTGGAAAACATAAAAATCTCTCAATCTAACGATGAGAATTTTCAAAATAAAATTAAAGCTGTTAAGGATGGAAAATTGGCAGACTTTGTGTATGAGGATGGAATTCTAAAATTTGGAAAGAGGTTATGTGTTCCATCAATACCTAAGCTAAAAATGGAACTATTAGATGATTCTCATAGTTAAAATTTCTCTACACACCCTAGTAGTACCAAGATGTGTAGATATATAAAGGAACATTTTTTGTGGGATTATATGAAGTGGGAAATTGTTGACTATGAGTCAAGATGCCTAGTTTTTCAACAGTTTAAGGCTGGGAGACAACATCCTAGAGTTTTCATGCAACCTCTACCTATTCCTATGTGGAAGTGGGATGATATTATGATGGAATTTGTCATAGGACTACCAAGGAACCCTAGAAGGAATGATGTGGTATGGGTTATTGTTGATTGACGTACAAAATTTAAATATTTTCTTGCTATAAGAGAAGATTTACCTCTTGAGAACCTAGTAAGACTCTATATTAATGAAGTTTTAAGACTTCATGGTGCACCTCTATCGGTTGTATCCAATCTAGATCCCCATTTTACATCAAAATTATGGAAGATTCTTCATAAGTATTTGGATACTGAGCTTCATTTGAGTACTACTTACCACCCTCAATCGATGGATAGTATAAAAAGACTATTCAAACATTATAAGACATGTTGAGATCATTCTCACTTGACTTTCAAGGTATGTGGGATCAGTATTTATGTTTGGTAGATTTTTACTACAATAATAGTTTTCATTAAAGTATTTAAATGTCACCATAAGAATCATTATATAGAAAGAGATTTCATACTCCAACTTGTTGGTATGAAGTTGGTGAAAGGAAACTTATAGGACCATAAATTATTAAAGAAAAAATGAAAAAGGTAAATACTATTTAGGCTCATATTAAATTAGATCAAAGTAGGCAAAAGAGTTATGCTGAAAACCAGAGAAAGGATTTAGAATTTCAAGTGGGAGACCATATCTTTTAAAAATTATCTCCATGGAAGGGTGTCATAAGATTCGGTAAGAAAGGGAAATTGAGCCTTAGGTGTATCAGACCATTCAAAATTCTAGAAATAATTGGAGCTATAGATTACCTATTAGCAATGCCACCATGTATCTCCAAAGTTCATTATGTGTTCTATATATCATTTTAAGGAAGTACATGCCAAACCCAATGCATGTACTCAACTATGAGGAAATAGACCAGGAACCTGATTTGTCTTATTTTGAAGAGCTTATCGAGATTCTTGACATTAGAGAGAAAATATTAAGAAATAAAATGACTCGATTGGTAAAGGTTCTTTGTAGAAACCATAAAAAGAAAGAATCAACATGGGAACCTAAGGATGTTATGAAGAAGAACTACCCTCATCTGTTTAGAATGAAATATTCATGAAAAAATTATGAGGATGAAATTTTTGAAGGAGGGAATAATATAACACCCCAAGATTTTATGGTATGTATCTTCTTAAATAAATTAAATTTATTCAATAACCTATATTTCATGCAACACTGAGCTTAAACGAATAGTGATATACTATTAAATATTAACAAGATTGTTGGAATAGTAATATGACCATTATGAATAGTAAACTGGCCATTAGAATAATAACCTCACCTATGAAAGTATAAATAAACTTTAGGTATCTCATAAATGAAAATATGATATATTTATATCATAGAATAAGTAAATAAATGAGTTAAAATGATAAATTAAGTGTTGGTATTTTTGGGAAACATAAATGGTTATTTATAATTTTATAATTAATATAATGATTTAAAAAAATATTTTCAGAAAATATATTCATAAATTAATATTTTTTTGTATTATAATTATAATATAATTCTATAAGACCATAATTAATTTCTCAAAGTTTCATAAAATCAGTTATAAAATTAAAATTTGTATTTTCTTGAATAAAAGAAGATTTTAATTAAAAAGGAAATTTTTCATATTTAGAAAATAAATTTCCTAAAATGGAGTTTATTTTTGAAATCTACACATCGAAAAATGGTTAGGGTTAATTTTTGTGATTTTTATAAAATAGTTTAATTTTTTGTTAATAGTGAAATACGGTAATTTGTGGTATTTAACATTTTAATTCAAACACATGAATTTTTGTGTCATGAATGATGCAAGAAACAATTATTAGTTTGAACTAAAATGCACTAAATATTGTAATTAGTCACAATAATTAACACTATTGATAGTCTTGAGCCAAAATAATAAAAAAATGAATAAAATAATCAAAAAACGCCCCTCTCTGCCACTATAAATATCACCGCTCACCACCCCTTCTCCTCACACATTATAAGCCTTGTATCTTGTTAATATTATGCCTAATTACTCTCTCAATTCTCTTCTCCATGTCTTGGTCTTGTTGGTCTCACCAAAAGGCCATTTCCAAATTCCTTAAGTAAGTTCTCAAGGAGACGATATTCAAGAGGTAAAATCCTATTTCTTTCTCTTTTAATTTCCTTTCTTTTCTTATTCTCTCCTCACATTTCCTATAAAAGGTGACATTATAACTCCATTATCATACATATACTATCATTTTATTGTTTTAATAGAATATCCATTATCAAATATCTTCTCCTCTTCTTTTAATTCTAAAAATGAAAACATCGTCTGCGAGGTGTCGATTCACCGCCTTCGTGGATGATGAGTTTTTATCTTCCATTACCGCCTTCAAGGATGGTAATAAAACCATTATTATGGTTTAATTATATTTTAATATAAATATTATAATTTATATCATGTTATTTAAGCAACACATAAACATAATATTAAATAAAATGGTACAAGTTCATGATTGTCGTAAAACCCGCCAAAATAAATTAAAACATTTTCAACAACATTTTATCTAATGAGTCATCCTAATAACATATAAACAAATGATATATGAGACCATTTAAACTTCTATAAGTTCATTAATACTAAATAATTTCACTTAAGGAGTTTTTATTCCATTTTACAAGAACTCTCATAATTATACACAAGGGAACTGACCATAAAACTATGAAACAAACGCTCCCATAACAACGAAATTAAACATTATAACTCATCAGAATGGCCATAAATGAACTTAATAAAATTATAATAAATCAAATATTGGTTAAATAGGTTCTTAATAAATTAATTAATTAATCTAATTTGGTTATATAGAACATTAAGTGCAAGTGCAGAATGCTTTCGTCCATATGGTAAGGGGTTTCTCATCTCACTTTTATTTCTGCAAGATATGCTTTATTCACCACTTATTTCTTGTTTTTGGTGTATGTATACTTCCCTTTGATATGTAATATCATTAATCTCTTTATCTTAATGTTATTTAATGTTTCATTTGATAATCATTAATTTTATGGGGCATACAGTTCAACTGATTACAAAGTGGTAAGGGAATTCATCTCAATTTTCACCTCATTGAGACTTACTTGGTATTGTGCACCTAATCATTTTTATATGGTGTATCTACAAAAAAATTGAGATAATTTTTCATTTGAATTATATTTCTCCTAAATATCCATATTATTTATATCATGAATATATATATTCCCTAAACTTTATACCATATGGTGTTTACTTTGAATATTTTTTTAACTGGGGAAATATTGTTAAATCTGTATCATCTACTCAATACAGATATTTTGATAAGTCATATTGATTCATGAATTAAACTGATCATTTTTATATTTGAGGAATTCTTTGGACATGCAGATATAGGTGGAGCCTAGTTATAGATATCCCCTCGATGCATTAACATGTCTCATGAGACAAAACAGTTGGCAAAAACCCATTCATGTTTATTTCCAAGAATAATAAGAAATCTTTCTACCCATAGACTTAAACTATCTTGTGAAAGGTCTTGATAGTAATAGTTCATGTGCCAGATACATGACATCCAACAATTAATCATTTCTTTCACGCAATATTTAGTTATTATTATCTATGATATTTTCACTATGACAAAATCTATGGAAGTATTTTCATTCTCAATTTATTGATTAAATGGCATGTTTTTTTTGGATATTTAAGTTTCCATATTCGTTATTCCTTAATTATTATTATTTTATTATTATGGATTTATGTAACCCTTACTGGGCATTTGAGATCACCCTTTTATTTTTTTTCCTTCCCCGGGTTATGAAGATGAAATATTTGAATAATTTTCATGGAAACAGTTTATTTTCCTTTGTTATTTTCTATATTTAATTACCATTGTAATAAAGGAACTATGTATGTATCTAGTTCTTCAACACTACTAAACTGGTCAATCCTTAGTAATGTGATCTCTTGTATCTATGTTATTGCAATAAAATAACCAAACTCTGGGCTACTAAGGTCAGGATTATTATAACATTTATTAAGGAAAATATCCTTCGAGCTTTGAAAAACACTTTTTAAAACATAAAACATTTTCAAAATACTTTTCTTTGAATATAACCTTAAAAACTTATAAAGGAATATTTAAAAATACAAATGGGAAATGTTTGGAAAACAAAATTAAGATTCCTTTGAAAATGTTTTTTAAAAATTAAATCATGGGTAAAAATATCTATAAAAAATCATTCAAAGAATTTTCATAATATTTTTTAAAACATTTTTAGAAAACATGGTTGTGTAAGAAAAAGGGTTTTCAACCAAAGAGAGAAATAAAGATTATTTTTCTTAAAAACGTGATTTTGAACTCTTGAGTACATAAAGAGAGGAAAATAAAGGGAAAACATATATTCATCATAAATAACTAGGTTATAAGAAAATAGATGATTTTATTAAGAGATAGATCATAATATTTCATCATTGGAATCATAATCATGAACAATCCTAACAAACGATGAGATTGTAACATTAATTCCTTACCACTTTAGTCACTTTGAATTATAATCCCCATGAAATAATAACATTAAATGAAACTTAGAATATCATGAGAATAAATAAATTCATGATATTACATGTCAAAGGGGCTGTATATACACCTCATAAAATAATATAGGTTCATAACATAACATATGTCTCAAAGAAGGCAAATTGAGATAAAAATCTATTATCGATTTGTTAACTTTTGAACCATAAACCCCATGAAAGAGAGATCATCAAATGGATATCTAAATCCAAATAATTTTTATGAGAATAATCATAAAATAAATTCATGGGTAGTATATACACCACATAAAATAAATAAGTGGTGAATATGGCATGTGTCTCACATAAGTAAAAAGTTAGACGGAAATCCCTTACCGTAAGTCTCGACTTCTTTCATACATGTTTGAAATTCTTGTATAATAAATATAAGTTTATTATACATATATTATATATCTATAATTATATATATCATACCATATATGATTTACTTATGACCTTTTATTACCTGTTTTTTAATAGTTCCATGTTAAAGTCATGTTTTGGGTAATAATCGCTTTGTTTTTCATGCATGTTTTGATTTTTTTAAGTCCTCTTACTTTGATAATGATTCCATAATATAAAAAAATTTAACCATGATATAATTATCATATATATTTATTATATATTTATTTATATTAATCCATTAAAGTTTGAGATAGAAAATGAAATACATCGTTTATGGAGAGAGTGTGTCATAAGTACGTATGAATGATGTTTCCATTTTCTTGATGGGTGAAATGAAAGAAAGGTAAATAATATATTACCTTTACATAATCATTTTTATTTCATATATATATATATATATTATTTAAACATGTCTTTATTACCTTCCATGTAAAGCGTATGTGAAGAACAAATCACATCCCTTCGTGAGGCGGTAGTCTGCCCTACACACAAATGACGTTATCGTATTCTCATAAAATGGAATGTAAGAATAAATTTGTGATATAATGATTACAGAAGCCTAATAATACCATAAATATTCATATATAAACAATAAATCCATCATTATATCCAGCCATGAGAGGTGGAGATGGAAAATGAATAACATCGGTCTGTGAGGCGGTAGTAAGTTATACACATGAATAATGATTTCATAACCCATTTGATGGATGAGGATAAGAATTTAGGTTATATAATTAACATAAAAACGTATAATTATATTGAATATAATAAGGTTATTATATCATCATGATTTAATAATAATTTAATGAGGTGAAGGAAAAAATAAAATAAAATGCTCGGTTAGGGATGTTACCTCTTCTTCAGTCAACTTCTTTTGGTTTGCACCAAAAGGATTCTCAGGATGAATTTATGAAAAGCCTAAGGATTATAGGATTATATGAGGTAATTAAGGAAGTTTTTTTGGAATTTATTGGATGAACCAATGGATTTTGGAAGTGTGAAGAGGAGAGGAGAGGGGGTTTCCTTTTATAAGTGAGGTGAGAAACACACTTGTAATTTTTGAAAAGAAAAAGGTGTACCCATGTTTTTCATATGTCAAAAGGCTTAAAAATGGTCAATTATCAAAAATAAAAGATATAAGGTCAAAATATTTACATAAAATGGGTGTTGGATAAGTTTTGGATCATTTTGAACCCTTATCATTTTAGTTTAACCCATGGTAAAACCATTTTTACCTTAACAACAGTATATAATTTTTACTGTTTTTATTATTCATTATGGTAAAAAATTAAGTTGAGGTTATTAGATAATATAAATTATAATAATTAAAAATATATAATTAATTTTTACAATTTAAATTCATTGAATTAGAAAAAATTAATTTAAAATTAATCCTGCATGCGTGATGAAAAAGCGGTTTTCCAAAGAAAAAATGTTTAAAAGTTTAAAATGTTTTTATATAAAAATTCAATACAAAATTGATTATATTGAACTAAATTATATTAATATATATATAATTGAACTATTTTTACCTTTAAAACCATCTTAAAATAATTTTTATGTTTTTAAATGCTTTAAAAGAAATGAAAATTCTTAATAAAAAGCAGTATTTTCACTATTCATCGAAAAATTTATCTTCTCAAAAAATTCAAAAAAAATCACCCTAAGATAATTTTGATATGATAATTTAATAAATTAATTAAATTTTTTAAAATGAATTTTCTAAAAGTGACCAAAATTAATTTTAAAATAAGTGCGCAAAAAGGTGAAAAAACTACTTTTTAAAAAAATATAGTTTTTAAGCGTAAAATTGGATTTATTCTGATCTCTTGTCTAAAAAAATATAATATGAATGTTAAAATTTTGATATAATATAATATATTTATTTATTTATTTATTTAATTAAAATCATTCACCAAAAGTGATTTGTTTAATTTATTAAGGTAAAATGCATTTGTGTGCATAAAAAATAGTTTTTCAGAAAAAGATTTCATTTATTTTCAAATAGTTTTTAATTTAATTTCTAATTAATTGGTCACCAAAGAATTATTTATACATAATTGTGTAAACCATATATTTTTATAATTTATTTAATCCTACTTATACCCATCATTCCAACAGTTAGGTGATAAATATCATATTAAACAATAATATTTTAATAATATGTCGTGTTTCATTAAAACTCGGAGTTGAGTGTGACACAAAATAAACTCAGTGTTTCATGTAATGAAAAATATTTAAAATATTAAATTTATTTGAAAAACAAATCAAAAAAATCTTAGGGTGTCACATTCTACCCCCCTTAAAATCAATTTCTCCCTTGAAATTCGTCACTTTGGTACCAACAACTAAGGATATTTTTGCCTCATTACTTCCTCAAGTTTCCACGTAACTTCCTCAAGTTAATAGTTTCACCATAAAACATCTAAGAGGTGAGTGGTCTTGTTTTGTAGAAATTTATATGTATGATCCAAAATTTCCACCAGTAGTTCCTCATAAGAAAGATCATTCTCCAGTGATATAACCTCTGAGTTCAGTACATATGTTGGATCTGGTATATACATCCTCAGGAGAGATACATGGAACACATTGTTAACCTAAGAGAGGTTTAGTGTAAGTACCAAATGATAAGTTATTGTCCTGATGTCATCAATTATTTCAAATGGATCAATCTACCTAGTGTGTAGTTTTCCCCTCTTTCTTCCATGGATAAATTCATAGAAACACCTTCTCACCAACTTCAAATTATAGATATCATCAACGATTATCAGTATAACCTTTTTGTAAACTTTGTGCTTACCTTATGTGTTGATGAATGGATATAACCTTCTCTATCATTTCATCAGCTATATCAGGTCTCAATAGATTTCTTTCTAAAGCTTCATTTCGGTACATCAGATTTCTACACTTCTTTCCATAAAGAGTTTCATAAGGAACCATCTGAATGCTCAAGTAAAATCTATTATTATATGAAAATTAAACTAGAGGAAGGTGTTTATCCCAACCACCTTTGAAATACATAGAACAAGATTTTATCATATCCTCTATGGTTTGAATTGTTCTCTCAAACTGATCATCTCTCTAAGGGTGATATGTCGTGATGAAACTTAACTCCATATCCAATGTCTCATAAAGACTTCTCTAGAACTTCAAGGTAAACCTCGGATCCAGATTAGATACAACAGAATCTTGTACTCTATGAAATCTCTAATAGTTTCTTAATGTATATCCTAGACATATTATCCAAATGGAAATATTCTCTAATAGAGATAATTTGTGTTGAATTTATAAGGAGATAGACTACAACCCATGTAGCATTATTCCCTTTAGATGTTTTGGGGAGTCACTAAAAAAATGACCCGATTATAGGGGGTTATTTTTTAGTTTAGAAGGGGTTATAAACCCCTCTAAACACATTAGCGGCAGTTATGAGGAACCACCGCTAATGTTCCCGCCTACTGTTGTTAGAGGCGGTTTTGAAGAACCGTTGTTAAAGTGATGGGAAAATTAGCGGCGGTTAGATTAGAGGCAGTTTTAACCCCCTCTAATTTCATCACATGAGGAGGTTTTAACCCCCTCTAATCTATTCCTCAAATTAGTGGTGGTTGGAAACCACCACTATTTGAATGACATCCTTACATATTAGAGGCGGTTTCCAAACCCGCCTCTATTTAAGACTATATTAGAGGGGGTTAAAACCCCCCTCTAAGAGAGGAAATATTAGAGGCGATTATGGAATCACCTCTAAATTAGTTTTTTTTTACCCCAACCCCTCCTATTCCCCCACCCCTGTACAGCCACTTCCCTCCGGTTCTGGTCCAGTCGCGTCCCGGGCAGCACACCTCCTTCCCTCCTTTTCAGGTCGGTTCTGGTCCTGTCCCACTGAGCAAACTGGTTCTGGTAGCATCCAAGCCCAGGAACACCCTTCCTTCCCTCCATTTCCTGATGTGGTTATGTCCCCTCCCCTCCCATAACACTCAAGTTCCATCGTGGTCTGCTGCACCGCACCCCAAACTGTCTAAAATGTCAACCAGTGAGATTTGAACTGCAGACCTCCTGCATACAAAGCCCAGATATTTACCACTATGGAAGTCTAATTTTTGTTTATTAACTACACATTAGTTTATTTATATATATTAATAAGGTGATTTAAATATATATTATTTTAATAAATATTTAAATAGATATAAATATTTATATATGATATATTTGTGTGTAATATTTATTTATAATATATATTTGTGTATAATATATATATATATATTATCAGTTTATAATATATATATATATATATTTATTTATACATATATTTGTAAATACATTTATATTTGTGTGTGTGTTTATGTATTTATATAATATTTATAGATATAATATAATTATAGTATATGTAACATCCCAAGTAAGTAAAGAATTATGGATTTTTATATCTATGTCTATTTATGAATTAGATAGTGTTTTAGAGGCTTAAAATGAGAATAAATCTAATCTTAAGCATGGAATACTCTAATATTTTTAAAAGATTATTTTACCACCTTTTGATGGAAAACCTTTTTTAAATCAAAATTTTGACAATTTTATATGTTTTATTTGTCAAAATAAACTTATTATTTATGATTGGGACATTAAAATTTACTTTGGATAAATTTTTGGTATTTTTCTAACAATGTTCATTTTTTAATGAATAGTGAAAAATACTGCATTTCACTTCAAAACTGCTTTTTCATCTAATTTAATTATATGGATAGATTATCTTTTTAATTGGTTTTAAAGTTTAATTAGAATATATTTTTACCATTTAATCCAATGTTGGTCATTGTAATTTATTTCACTTTGGAATTGGGTATAAACAAGTGTCAAACTTTTCATAGATATTGTTTCAAAAAAACCAGTTATTTGTTTTGACAACGGGAATAATTTTTAAATTGATTACTGAAATTTCTCTGTTTTTAATTTGGTAAAATGGATTCCATATTTGGAATCATAAGTTCCAAATTATGTAATTAATACTCTTGTTTTTGGACATTATGAATAGTAACAACGGTAATTATCTTTAATTATCATGATTAATTAGTAATCTGGTAGTTAAGGATAATAAAATAATATCATAATAATAACAAATGACCCCAAACATGTGTCCTAATTCTATTGGTTGTTTCATGGCCAACCATGGGATTCCTTTTGCAAACTTTGGGACCCCATGGAATCACTTTTGTGTGATAGTGCCATTTTATCATTTTATTTTTAAAGAAAGGAAAATATAACAAAAGTATGTAACACCTAAGTAAAACAATTTTAGTTTTGTCTGTGTAAGCGATCTCTTAGACTATAAATAGTCATTGGAAATCTAAAAATATTTCCTACATCATAGTATTTTTTTTATAATTTTTATACATTAAATAAATTAATTTATTTATGACACCATGATGATGCAGTGATTACCTCATTAATGAACGGTTTAAATAAAATAAAAACATAATGTAAAATCTAAGACTTACACTTGCCAAAAACCTATTGGATGGGTGTATTTCGAACCCTTATCACCTTATCCTCGAAATATATCATTGTGGGACCTTTAAAATCTGAAACTCATTTTAAAATAAAGTAACATTTCATGACTTTCCAAGAGTGCCCCTCCTCCCTCTTATAAAAGGCCCCAACCTCTACCCTCCTTACCCACACCTATCAAGCCATTGGCTCGGCCAAAATCTGATCATTTTATCTCTCCACATCCCTATCTTCATCATAGAAGCCTTACCTTAGGCAGAAAACTCTTCAAAAAACCCTTTTGGTTCAAACCAAGGGGAGTTACCCAATTTAAAGGTAAAGTCTTCTCTAATGTTCTTTTGTTTTATTTTGATTATCCAACCCCCTAAACTCTTTTTATTCCTTTATTTTGTAACAAAAACAGTATCTTCAATATACTAGGATGTTTTATGAGAAGTATTTGATTTACACTTACACACAGCTCCGTCTAATGGTTAAAGAACATACTGTTTCTGTGGATGGCGAATTTCTGCCTCACGAAACGATGATTGTTCAATCTTCTTTTAACACCTTTCATGGTGGCCATTAAGATGTCACTATATTTAAATATGATATATATTATGTTTATGTTTTCCTTATGCTTCTGTATTTTTCATTTATGGCAAACTTTATGCTTTCCATTATGGGTAAACGCGATAATTTCATTTTAGGAAGTGCGGACTACCGCCCCCTCAAAGTGATTTGATTCGTTAATGTCATATGTGGGATGTATAAAGGATGGATTTAATGATATTATATATGATATTATACTGGAATTATAATATAACTTTATATAATTATGATTTAATTCCATTAAATACGAAATAGAAATGAAATTAGCGTTCATGTGTACGTACGGCTTATCGTCTTCATGAACGGTGCATTTCATTTCTTACCTCTAAATGTTATGTAATATTATAAATGCATTTATATACTGGATATATATGATATATATGATATCTACATCATGAATATAATTCTGGATATAATGGATATTTTACCACATGAATAACTTGTAATTATAAGAAGTTTATTTTTGACTCAAGTACCAAAGATCGACAAAATGACCGTTATTAACATAAATAATTACATAATGTTCATAATATGGTAATAAGTGATATAAAAGGAATAATGAACTTGAAAAATGTTCTTAATAAATTAGAAATTAACTCTAGTTTATTATTCAGAAGATTAAAGAAAGATCGAGTCAAGTCGGACATGAGGTAAGGGACTTCGTCTCAATCTCCTTTCATTGAGGCATATTTTGTTTTATACACAAATTTATTTTATATGGTGTATAAACCCCTTTGACTTTTACACTTATTCAAAATGAATCTTTTTATACGAATCATTTTACTAAACGACAAAAGGAATGTTTTTTCTTACGTATGCAGCAACAACGACTTCTCCACCGCCGTAACCATTATTTGAGTTTCGGCTTCCTCTACAAGCCATAACTTTTTTAAATGAAAAATAAATACCATGTTTTACTTTTCTTTTATTATGGTATTGAAAATGGTTTTGATAATGTTTTTATTATATCAATGTGTTGTATTGATATATTGTGATTGAAATGTGGAAATGCTATGTTTCCTTTATGCATGTTTTATGTGATACGATTATGTTATGGTTCTTGGGCATTGTTTATGAATACGGGTGGTTCTGTGATAAAATAAGGGCGGGTGAGCCTGATATAGCTCTGAAATTCATTGGGTAACACGAATGGTTTAAACGCTAAGGTTTCTCCATAGAGATTTAGGGAATATACTGTGATGGGTATTCCAAACGTAACCATGAGGGTTACTCCCTACGTAAGAATGTTATGAATGCCTCAAGTTACCTTTATGTCTTATAATTTCTATGAGTTATTCATGAATATTATGATTTCATGATGTATGTTAAAGTGCTTATGTTTTATGAGTAAAGTATGATTTCATTGATTCTTATGTATACATGGACTAATGTTTTCATTCCGTATTTTTATATCCCTTACTGAGATTTTTATGCTCATTCCATGTTTTTGAAATGTTTTTCACAGGTCAAGGGAAAAGTATATGATGTGATGATAGTGTCGAGGAAGTGTCAAGAAAGAATCCATGTTTTATTTTAAATATGTCTCTTTTTATGGGAAAAATGAATACTATCTTTTATGTAACCACCTTGTTTAAATGTGGAATGTAATGCATGATTTATGATCTAATTCTCTAAAACTCTAAACCTGAAAAGATCCTGAATGTGTATTCTTGAAATATCTCAAGATTAAGTAATGTTTAAGGCTGGGGCCTTATAGTATATATATTTATATAATCATTTTTATATATTTCTATATATGTATGTGTGTGTAACAATAATATTATTAATTATTTTTATTTTTATTACACCTGTTTTTTAAACTATAAAAATTATATGTTGATTTTATAAAAACTATACATTTATATATTTTATGATTTATATTATACATATACTATATTAAATACATTTATACTTTATATCTATGTATGTGATTTTATACATTTATATATATACACAAAACTAAATACATTCATATAATTAGAAATATATAATATAATTAAATGATATATATATATATATACTAAATTAAATTTATAATTAATATGGTATACTACATTATATATAAAATAATTCTATAATATATATAAATTTATATATAATTAAATATTTATAATATATTATATTATATATAATATGTATATATGTATATATGTATATTTATATTTAATTTGTCAATATTACATATATTTGTATACATAATATAATATAAATGTATTTATGCAAAAATATACAATAAAAATGTTTTTAATATAATATATGTATAATATAAATCATAATATAAATGTATAGTATTTATAAAACCATATATAAATTTTATAAATTTGAATAAATATATTTATAATTACGTTTATATTATGTATACCAATATTTAAATATGTATAAATTTTTTTTATATGTATAAGTATTTATTTAAAGTATTTATATAATGTCTTTATATATATATGTTTATATTTATATATATATATAATGTATTTAAATACATCTATATAATGTGTTTATGTAATATATACACACACACACATATGCACACATACATATATATTATAAATTTTGAATTTATATGAGATTTATTTTAAAAAATAAATAAATAATTAGAGGGGGTTTAAAACCCCCTCTAATCAAAGGGTTTAGTAGCGGTTCATGAGCCCATCAAATTTCTTGAATTAGAGGGGGTTCAAAATCCCCTCTAATGTCATCAATTAGAGGGGGTTCAAACCCCCCCTCTAATGTCATCAATTAGAGGGGGTTCAAAACCCCCTCTAATATCTTAAATTAGAGGTGGTTGTGAACCCCCACTATTTACTTTTAGAAAAATTAATTATATATATATATATATCCAAACAAATGTTATATATATATCTCCTCTAAAATCCAACTGAATATATAATGCCACTAATTATTAAATTGACAGCGATTTTGACATAACCGCCTCTAAAATCAAACTAAATATTGAAAAAGTAATGCTAAAAAATTAGAGGGGTTGTACATAACCCCCTCTAAAAACATGCCGCTAATCTGCTGTTTTTTTTTTGGAGTGAGTCCAATGAAAAAACCCACAGTGATGTCTTCCCATTTCCTTTCTGATATGGATAATGGTAGTAGCATCCTTTTATACCTTTTCTATCATCCTTGACTTTCTAACATACTAATCATTGAGATACATACTCAGAAATATCTCTCTTTATGGTGTCCTACAAAAAATAATCTTTCATGTAGGCCAGTGGTAAGAGTTATACCCTTATTTCCCTTCAATTGTGGTTTTAAGCCCTATGGCCTTGCCGGATGCAACAGATTATTGCCCGACTTATGGGTTATCCTTTTTCAAAAACTATATTAATAAAAAAAAATTAAAATTAAAATAACCCATAATTACCTTAACATCAAAGATAAGATAAATCCTACAGGCTTCCAATACCTTTAATCATATGTCCATAAAAAGGTATTCCTCCTCAAAACTAAATAGTTGTATTTCCATAAATGTCTCTCAAAATTTCCTTAATCTTGATAAACTCCCATCACATAAAATATCATAAGGGGTGTCTAAGACTATGATCTTATGATCAACCTTAAACTTATAAACCCATGATAGAATCCATAACTATAAAGTTAATCTTACATAGAGACATATATGCATCCAAGAATAATAAAATCCTTGGAAGTTTCATGATTCTTATAACCAAAATACCATTGGTAAAATAATTCTACAATATAATTCTCGAATCCAAATACATAAATACTTAAACCCTTTTAATTAAATGATTTGGAATAGCATTGTTCCTTCCTTATTCTAGGGGCTAATTAACTCTTAGTTTAGGGCATTAACTCGGATAATTCCCAAGTTTCTCACATATAATACTTCAAATTACATGGAAATTTATTGCTCTATAACCTTAATTTCCACATAGAAAACATCTTCCCATCTATTTTAGATATTATTCTAGGTTATTCTTTCCACCTTCTTGGCATGTATGAAGTTGAATATTTTTTTCCTCTATGTTTATTTCCACATGAAATTTCATAAAATTCCATCTTCCTCTTATTTGATGTGTTAGGAATCTCACTGAATTCACATTGTTAATCATGTATCATGATAGCTGATTAGGAATAATCACAATATATTTCTCTCTAGTCATCATCCAATTTGGTTGCTAATAATCATTGAATTTTCCATCATATTTAGTGGTAACATGATTCCTCCATGTTCCATCCATTGACTAAAACAAAAAATCATAGTATTATAAATAATAATCATAGTGGGAAACCACATAATCATGAAAAATCACTTATAGAATGTCTAAATCATGATACCTTCTTTTAAATATTTGACACCTTAGGCTTTACCTATGTCATTCATGGTTATTATTAAAATCCTTTATAATGGTTCATAAAGAGTCTGTGAATTTCCAAAGCATGTCCCCCAAGAGTGTCAAACTAGGTGTGCAACAAGACTTGTTTTCATGCACCAGGTGATAATCAAGTCTAGATCAATGCTCCCTTTTCAGAGTTATTACCCCTAGGTACCTCTGTTCTAGAGCCACATCCACTTATATCATCCCAAAATGGATGTAATTTCTTGGAAACCACTCGCTTTATCTTTACCAAAATTCTAGTACATTTTTCGATACTTTGACTCATCCTTAGAATTATCCTCAAACATATCATTAGAAATATCCCAATGGATCCCACAAAAGTTCTCTCATCCTAGTTTCCAATGTTTAATTAAATTGTTCCTTTGATTCCAACTGTAAAGACTCAAAATTCTAATACATAGATATTATATCTTTTTAGATTAATATTCAAACACATGCCTGAGGATCATAAAGGTATAGTGCCTTTGGAAACTTAGAAACATAAAAAACTTGTTTATAAGAGTTATACATCATCTCCCACTTAGCTCCTCATAACTAGCACCCTTATTAGACATATCACATGTAATACCTATCATTATAACCTAGTGAAAAGAAACATAATAAAGGGTGAGTTATGATGCTCAGTAAGGGTAAATAAGGGAAATACATAAACATAATGTGAGCATAAGTGTGTGAGAATGTGAGCATAACACATGAAAACTATACCCTACATATCAAAGATAAAAATCTTAAATCATTTCAAAAAGATTGTAAATTTATAAGACAATAATCATTAGTAAATTAAAGAACATGTGCCATGAGAGCATAAAATTAACATAATATATGGATTTTTGGCATACACATAAGCATAAAAAATAATTTCCTTAATAGTCGAGGCTCATTTCCCAAACTATCATAGTGGAATGGGTTCACTCCCCAAATCATCGTAGTAGTCAAGGTTCACTCCCTAGACTATCATAGTGGATAAAGTCCCTTACTAAACTAGGTTCACTCCCTATTCTAGTCATGTTTATCTTGTGAGATATCAATCTTTACCCAATACATTGGAAGGTGATATAGTTCCCACCCATCTTCGGTTATAACATAACCATTATCCTTGGTTATAACATAAACACTATCCTTGGTTATAACATAACCACCATCACATAATTAAAATCATAAATATGTGTTCCATAAGATCATAAATCATTCATCATATCAAAACCCATGTAAATAAATGGGTTTCATAAACATTTCATCATAACATAACTTATAGAAAAGAAATAGGTTTCATCATCATTTCATCAAATCATAACCCATGGAAAAGGAAGTGGGTTTTATATGAATGTTATAATTTTATAACCCATGGAAGATAAACAGGTTTCTTAAACATCTTTTCATCATAACTTAATAGTATAACCTAAATCCTTTTCCTCTTCATGAGGCGGTAGTTTTTCGTACACACAAATGATGTTATCGTATTCCCATAAAATAGAATATAAGAATGAATATGTTATATCATGATTCCAAAAGCATAATAATATCATAAATATCATATATAAACAATAAATTCATCATTATTTCTAATCATGAGAGGTGGTGATGGAAAACAAATAACATCGGTTCGTAAAGCAGTAGTCCATCGTACCCACAAATGATGATTTTGTAACCCATTTGATGGAAGAGGATAAGGATTTAGGTTATGATATTAACATAATAACATCTAAATATAATGAATATATTTAGGTTATTATATCAAAATGGTTTAAAAATAATTGAAGGAGGTTTGAGAAAAAATAAAATAAAACACTCAATTTGGAACGTTACCTTTTTTCAGACAACTTCTTTTGGTTTGCACCGAAAGGATTCTTAGAATGGATTTTTTACCAAACTAAGAATTATAGGATAGTATTATAGAATTAAGGAAGTATTTTGGGTAGTTATTTACCAAAACAATGGGTTTTATAAGTGTGGAGAGGAGAGGAGGGGTGGCCTTTTATAAGTGAGGTGGGTGGCACGCTTGTAATTTTTGAAATGAAAAAGGTGTGCCCATGTTTTTTACATGGAAAAAGGGTCCAAAATGGTCCATTTTTTAATGTAGAAGAGATAATGTCTAAATATTTCCATAAAATTAGTTTTAGATAAGTTTTGGATCATTTTTAACTCTTAACTTTTTATTTTAACCCCCCGATAAAACCATTTTTACCTTAACTGTAGTAAATAAATTTTATTGTTTTCACTATTAATTATAGAAACAAATTAAGTTGGACTTATTAGATAATATAAATTATTCTGATTCTGAATATAAAATCTAGTTTTCCAAATTCCATTCACATAAGTGGAAATTTTAATTTAAAATTAATCTCACGAACGCGATGAGAAAGTCGTTTTCCAAAGAGAAAATGTCCAAAAGTTTAAAAAAAATATATCAAATTTCAATATGAAATTGATTCCAATGAAATAAATTAGATTAATGGATATATAATTGAACTAATTTTACCTTTAAAATCATCTTAAAATAATTTGGATGTTTTAAAATGTTTTAAAAGAAATGACAATTCGTAATAAAAACTAGTATTTTTCATTGTTCGTCGAAAAATTTATCTTCTCAAAAAATTCTCAAAAATTATCCCAAATATAATTTTAACATGATTATTTAAAAAATAAATTTTATTTTTTAAAATATTTTTTTTTAAATCGGAAAAAATTAATTTTAAAATAATTGCGCAAAAAGGCGAGAAAACTATTTTTTAGAAAAATACAGTTTTAAAGCATAAAATTGGATTAATTCTTATCTCTTGTCTATAAAATACATAAGTTGAATGTTAAAAATTTTATTGAATAATATATATATATATATCATTAAAACCATTCAACAAAAGTGATTTTTATAATTTATTGAGATAAAGCGCATTTGTGTGCATAAAAAATAGTTTTTCAAAAAAAGATTTCCTTTATTTTCAAATATTTTTTATTTTCATTTCTAATTAATTGGTCACCAAATAATTATTTATATATACTTGTGTAAACCATATATTTTCATAATTTAGTTAATCTTATTCATACTCGTCATTACAACGGCTAGGTGATAACTATCATAGTAAATAATAATATTTTAATAGTATGTTGTGTTTCATTAAAACTCGGTGTTGTGTGTAACGCAATCTAAACTCAGTGTTGCGTGTAATGAAAAATATCGAAAAGATTAAATTTCCTTGAAAAAATATCTCAAAATCTTAGGGTGTTACAGGATATATCTAAAGCTGGGAAAGTGATTCTTCTAAAATTAGTTTCTCAAGTGATCCCTTCTTATGTGATGTCCCTCCCACATTCTCTTTTTCATCATCTTCGTTCTTCATTTTCTAGGTTTTGGTGGGTTCATAATAATGGAAGGGACAAAAAAAATTGGCCTCTCCAGGATGATCTTTGTGCTCCTAAGGCATTTGGTGGCTTGGGATTTAGAAATTTAAAGTGTTTTAATGAGACTCACCTTGCCAAACATGGTTAGAGGCTTTTACAGGATCCTAACACCCTTTGTGCTAGAGTTTTAAAATCTAAATATTTTCCAAATTCTTCCTTTTTGAATTCCTATTTAGGTATGTGGTCCAAATTTTTTTAGAGGAGTGTGTGGAGCACCAAACTTACTCTTGATCATGGTTTGTACTGGAGAATCACTTGTGGGGATATAGTGAATATTTGGAAGAATCCTTGGCTCTGTGAGGGAGGTATCCTTAGGCCCACATTTAACCCAGTTTCGGTTTTTGAAAATTCTACTACTCATGATCCGCTTCTAGATGATCTTAATGGTTGAGATAGTGCCTCCTAGTTCAATTGTTTTGATCGATTGGCTATTCAAGTGATCCCTCTCATTCCTGATTAGGGTGGTGACCATATTTGTTGTAGTAAGTATCTGTCACAAAAAATATTGTCCATTCAGGGTATAGATGTGTAGTTGGTTTCCTTGGCCCCCAAGTGGATTTTCCTTGGAAATGATTATGGCAGTTCAATGTCCCAACTAAAGTGAGGCTCGTCTGCTGGTAGATTTATAGGGGTATCCATCTAGTTCATGAGTTTTTGTTCAATTGCCATCTTTATGAGAATATATTGTATCCCTTTTTTTAGATGAAGGTGGAATCGAATTTTCATGGATTTTTTGGTTGTTCCTCTTTGTTTGGTTTGTGGTAGCTTGATCATGAGTTGTAGAGCGGTCCATGGAAGAATTTTCATGATTTTAATCAGATTTTTCAGGTTTGGCTTATATATTTTCCCATGGATGTCACATTTAGTTTTTTTATCCATGCTTGGATGGTTTGTTTTAGGCAAAACGAGCTGATTTTTAACTATGTTTCTAAGGAGGATTCTGTCTAGATCAATAAATCCCAGTTGTGGTTAGCGATTTGGAGTTCTAACCAGGTTTTTATCCCTTTGATAGACATATAAAGATCTATTGTGAGGTGTTTTCTTCCTCCTTTGGGAGTGGTTAAGATTAATGCGGATGTGGTCATGCATGGAGTGGACAAGATCAGTATCGGGGTGTCTTTCCATGTTGATTTCAGAAACTTTCTTATTGCCTACCATAAATCCTTTGTGGTTAACAGAAATCCTCTAGTGGTCAAAGAAATGGTGGTGCTTATTGGTTTGGATCTTTCTATTTCTCATGGTTAGAATGATATTATTCTATAATCAAACTATCAAATGATTGTCTATGCTCTAGAGTCTCGAAAAGAGAATCAAAAAATGTTTGAATCTATCCTTGACAAAATTTGGGATATCTCTATGAACTTTCTCTCTTGTTGTTTTTATTTTTTCAAAGAGAGGAAAATTGTGTTGCTCACTTTTTGGTTTGTTTGGGGCATCTTGAGGGGAAATATGTTTAGTCTTTATTTTTTAATGATGATCTTTGTAATGTAGTTCACGTTGATCATGGTCTGATGAGTGTAGTGGCATCATGAGCGTGTTGAATCCAATTGAATTTTTTATTGACCCTCAAAGAAGGTAGTTGTTGATTCTGGTTTGGGCAGTGTGTGGTTTCCCCCCTTAGAATCAGGTTGGGATCTAATGAGGTTTAACCCTCTTTCTCACTCTTCAGAACCTGTGGATTCAGGGAATCACATTGTTCTGAAGGTTTCAAATACTTTGCAGGTAGGTATTGCTGCCTATGAAAGATTCTTCCCTGATTTTTTAAGTGACTCAACAGTCACTCACAACCAGATCTTGAGGAATGGTATCCTTGATTTTATTGAAGAAAATCCTAATTTCTTCGAGGAGATAATCGAGGCTTATAAACACTCCATTATTGCACAGCTAACCCCACAACTGAAGAATTATGTCTAGAAACATGAAGATCTGAGGAAGTATCTTCTCTAGGTATGGGGATTTGATGGTTGGCACTTGGTGTTGATTGGAGTGGGTTATTTCCATACTAATTTCCCTTCTCAAGATCTTAAATTAAGGGCATGGAGTTGCGAATTTTTTAATCTCATACCATATGTCCTTATATTTCAAGATTGAGATCCTTGGTTCGATCTATTTCAAACCAAGAACTCTATCGCACAATCTTGGATTTGGGTTAAAGGCCTGAATTGGTATTTTTTTTGCACCTAGGTATTCTCTAGGATGTTTCATTGGCTATTGGAACCCCTATTGAATTTGACAAAGATACTGATATGGCCAGGTATGGGCATTATGCCCGAATTTTGGTTGAGTTTGATCTTATTTCAACTTCTATTGAAAATGTTGTATCTGGTTGCTAGTGATTTTAAATTTGATCTTTCAATTGAGTATGAACATGTTCCTAACTTTTATTTCAATTGCTTTTGCATCAAACATGTAAGAGATAATTGTTGCAAGGCTTTTAGATGCTCTAACTGTAAGAAATATGGGCATTGTGTTGACAGTTTTAAGTTTAAGCAACCCATTATTAATGGGAAGAAGTCGTTGATTGACAAGAACACAGCACCCGTGGCTGGGAAGAATAATGTGCATGATCCTCCCCTTGTGCAAGGAGGAAATAATAGAATTGAAGGAGGGATATGTAGTGAGATGCAGGGCAGAGTGGTTGTTGCTAGTTCTCTGCCTCCCAAGGGCAACATTTTGGTTACCAGACTTTACAAGCCCGTGAGTGAGAATAGGGCTCTTCCAGTTCAAGCTTCTATTTCGTTTGATGATGTGGTTGTTGGCACCAACCTGAAGTCAAGCACTAATTTTATTTCAGTGAAATCTTATATCATTGTTGTGTCTTGTAAGAACCCGTGTTTTTCCGGACTATCGTTTTGAGCAGAAATTTGAATTTTTGTTGTTGGATGCTCATGAGGGGTAAAATGCTATTTTTTCCCCTACCAGCTGATCTTGGATATTTTTTTTTTGACAACTCCGTTGGTCCCGGAATAGGGATATTACCCTAGGGCAGGAGTTTGGTGGAAATCTGAGTTGTTCGAATTTTAGTAGAATATTTAATATTTAATATTATTAAATTAAATATTAAATTATTCGCACATGTTTGTTTGTCAATAAATTCTAAACTGAGCATCAGATTGATATTTTGTCTGTGCCATTGAGTCCGGAATGGGGAGTTTAGCCTAGGGGAGGCATAAACTCGTGTCGGGCGCTGGGGCCGGGCCGGACCCCTTTTTCTTCCTTTCCTTTTCTTTTCTTTTCTTCCTTCTCTTCTTTCCTCCTCCTCCTTGCGCACGTCTCCTACGCCGCCCCCTTGGTTGTGACCTATGGGAGATATGGAGATTGAGAAAGAGGGAGAGTTGGGGGGCAAGAGGGGTACCGACTCGAAGCTCTCGACACGCTGAGTCGGCGTGCGACAACCGGGAGCCGTGAAATCAACCAAAGCTTCAGCAGTTTCCGCCCGAAGGTAGTTCTGTTTATGTTTTCACCATAGATCCCCTTTAAACATGTTTTTTTAAGTCTTTAAAGCCTTATATTTCTTTCTTGTAATCCCGTGGGGCTCGATCTGTTGTTTTGGGGGGAAAACGGGTGTTTCGAGTGTTTTCAGGGATTTCTCGTCGGAAAACCCAGAATACACGGCGTGTATTCCAGGGGTACACGCCGTGTGTTCTTCCAGTTTGGGGAAGACAAAGTTTTCTTAAGTACATGCAGTGTACTTTGAGTACACGTCATGTAGTGGGTGGCCATGTGGCTGGCCGTGTGAAATAGAACACAGAATAGTGGTTTTTAAGGAGTACACATTGTGTAGTGGTACTTGGGCATACACAGGGTGACTTTTTTTGAATAGTATACGTTGTGTATAGTAATGTACACGTCGTGCACTATTACACAGGCAGGCCCAATGTGCTATGGCCATGTGATCTGGCCATGTACTACTTCAATTTAGTAATTTTGGAATATCTTGGGCTCTAGAAGTCAGAATTGGGTGTGTGAGTAGTAGATTCTGAGTGTTTTCCCACGTAGATCGCAATGATGGAATCCTTTTGACATTTAGAGGTCATATAAAGGATTTTTTTAGGAGTTTCTATCTAAATGGAGGGATTCTTCCTCCAGTTATCGAGTTCAGTTGTCACCTGAGAGTGAGACTTGGCGTGGATGATAGGTTGGGTGTTCGGACCAACTTAGTTGAGACCTTTAATAGGATATGAGCTATGAGCTATCTTCTGTAACCTATGCTTTAGAGGATGTTTTCCTCATGAGATGTTCCTTTCTGGTCTATGAGGCTTTGAGACAGGGTACTTCTGAGGATCCCCTGAGGGATGCCTTTGCTTGTGTGCTGACCTAGGAAGTCCCTTGTAGGATCTCTCTCTTGTTCTTCCTTTGACATGAACCATGTTATGGAATGTCAATGTTGTCCTTCCTTTGAGGATCCCGTGTAGGATCCCTCCCCTGCTCTTCTCTAAGGATCCCGCGTTGGATGCCTTCGCTCGTGTTTACCTGGAGGATCCCAAGTATGATGCTTCCTCAGTGGTTGACTTGAGGGACCCAGCAGGTGCTCATTGTTTGACCGACCCTGTGTTGTTATGTCAGGTTTGGGTAGCGATGGTGATCGGGCGTCACCTAGAACTCGTGTCATACTGGTGATCCCTTTGGGCTTTGGATGTATTGTTGGGTTGGGCGTTCAGGCCACCCTCACTGTTTGTTTATATCTGACTTGGTTTGCTGATGTTGTAGTGTTTACCAGAGGTGCTTCCTGGTTGGTGGCTGTTGAGCCTGACGTGATGCGTCTTTCTTGTTTGTCGGTATGCCTACTATTCCTTGTGTGTCTGAGTAGAGGTGGTTTGATTGTAAATAGTGTATTTTACCTTGCTGTGGATGTGTTTGCCCATGTTGCTTGATTTTGACTGTTTGGTCTAGTTTTACCTGTTAGGTTGCCTTGTCTCCATGCCTAGTATTGTTAGGATGGAGTGGTTATATTTATGATATGCTGATATGCTGTAGAATGTTAGTCAAATAGTTCTTGAGGTTTACTTGGGCCGTTACGTGATGTTATACTTGTTTGACTTACACAGGGCCGTAAGAACTTGGTGTAGTAGACCATAGGGAGAATGGACGTAAGGGCTTCTCCAGAGTGTCTTTATAATTATACGATGCGAGACCATATGGGGAATTGACGTTGAGTGCTTCCCCAGAGTGTTTGTAGTTCCTCGACGCGGGCCACAGGGGGAATTGACATTGAGTGCTTCCCCAGAGCGCCTTTAGTACGATACGAGACTATAGGGGGAATTGACAGTGAGTGCTTCCCCAGAGAGTCTGTGCTTTAGCTAAACCAGAGGGGTGAGACTGTGTGTGCTGCCCAGGGAGTTTCTTGTACTTGTTAGGTAGGACCAGAGGGGATGACTGTGAGTACTTCCCAGAGGGTTACCTGTTGTGTTATTTGATTTCTTGTGTTTGATTTGTTGAACTAGAGGGTTGCTTGTTTTGTTTAGCTTGTTCAGAGGCATATTTCCGGCGTTGGCCGAAGCAGGTACATGTTGATGGGATTACAGACCCAGAGATCGACTTAATGATACACGGCTTGAGTGGCACGACGTCCAACTCAATGCCCTTGCACAGGATGTCCAGGAGTTCGGGCTTATGGTCCCAAGGATCGACTGCTGATGTTGTTTCTTGTTATTTGAATCACTTAATCATGAATATTCATATTTATGTATATGTGTATATGTATGAGACAGACATGTGTACGTATATAGATATGGACATCCATGGTGGCATTTGCCCAGTTGACAAGGATTACATACCCTGAGTTCAACTGTGGTTGCACGTTTGGCTTACTTCCTTTTGTTGTGTTCCAGCTAGGCTGAGCACATTGCTGTTGCATACACCTTTTGCAGCACAGTTATAGGTTGCTTGTCGGGGTGCCCTACTGAGATTATTTTTCACCCCTGCACGTGCGCCTCGGTGTATGTATAGACCTTATGTCTGCTTTTCAGGTTGAGCATGAGTTTCATGGTGGATAGGGCTGAGGCCCAGTGTTGCATGATCGAGCAAAGCTGCTCGAGTGGTTCTACTGATCGGGCTGCTGCAGTTCGACATTGTCTGGAGATCGGGTACGTGGATTGGCTCGGAGTTAGTAGCAGAGCTATGTACTTTACTTTCAGTTTCTTTTGTACTTGTATCTGTATGGTCGGCCCGGTGGGTGACCAGTGTTGTATTGTATTGCATAGTTGTTCGGGCTTTTACACCATTTTACTATTACAGCTTGTTCTATTTAATTTGTTTATTACTTCCGCACTCTGTTTACTTTCTGTTGTGTATGATACTTAGTTATTTCCGTTGTTTGTTTACTCTGGTATGAGGGTATAGTCTCCCCACTATCACACCCTAGCCCCTCGCTGTTAGTCGGCAGCATCTGGCGTACGGGGAGGCGCCCTTGAGGCCTTGTGGCGAACCGGCTCAGGGCACTGGTTTAGTGGCTTCCGGGTCAGGACATTACATGTCTCATAAAGGTGTTGATATTGAGGCTCATGATAAGGGCTCTCATCTGAATTTGAGTGGCATTGTCGGCTTGTTGAAGGATGGTGTTGTTGGTGCCCAAATATTGGGCAACTGAGGTGGGCGTCCTGGCTGGAGAACATGTATCCTAGGCCTCGCATCAGGTGAGTCATGCGTCCTCTGATTCTAAAGATGGGACGAATTTTGTTGATTTTATTAGGGATGATCATTTGAATGCTAGTAACAACAAGAGAAAGACTGCCTTTTGGTTTAAACCTCAGAGAAGTTGAAGGATCTTGACCTGGTGAGTCCTGTTGCTGGGAACGCTCGGGGGATGACTTTCTCCCCTTCTTATGTTGTTGCTCCTCATGATCAAAGCAATGTGGTCAGTGGCATTGCAAAGATGGCAAGTGATCAAGCCGCAAGACTATTAGATCCAGTTGATGTTATCGCTACGGAGTCAAATAAGGGAGTGGACAAGGATGCAAAATCTGGTCTTGAGAAAGCAGTGGACATTCTAGCTACTTGTGGTACCCTAAAAGGGAATGATGACTTCTTTTTCATGCTTGAGTCTATTAATAATTTGGGATTTGATCAACTTTACCTTGAGGGCTTGGAGAAATCTAGTGTTCGAAATAAAAGGGTCTCTCATTCAATGAAGGAATGTTGTGTGGAGACAACTAAAGCCCATGTGCATGATCAAAAGCAAGGGGGATCGTGTTAATGAACACGTCTTGTCAAGAGATGGTAATGATGGAAAGGAGGAGGGTTTGCCCAATGTTGCTCCAGAGGGCTCTAGACCGGTTGAAGAGTCCGAGAATAAAGACAGGCTGGACAGGTACCTAAGCAAAGGGCTTGCAGGTGGGGCTAGGTATTTGGCTCTTCAAGTGGGAAGCGACATTGAAGTGGAGATGAGGCCGCAAGCTAAAATCAGACTAGTTGGACATCATGAAGCGGCGGACAATGAGCCTGCATCTCAGGAGCAACCAGTGGCCTTTGGGCATACATAATCTGATAAAATGGCTTCTTTAGGCAAGAATGTACAATCCTGTGACTTGGAAGAGAGCATGAATGAACAGGAGTCAAGTGAAGCTCAGGAAGAGACCATCAAAAGTATAGATGATCGAAGCGGCCCTTGGGTTACTTCTAAATAGAGAAGGGGATGTCATCCCCAGAGCCGTGGTAATGCATGGAATGCAGGTAATAGGTGTTAAAAGAAGATTTGATGCTCGGTCTTTTCTTTTATGTGCATTGCAAATGGACTGAATGTTGGATGGCAAAATATGCCTTTTGTGTTATGATGACATGTGTTTGCGCTATTTTTCTGCATCCAGTTGTTTTGTGTTTTAATTTTTCTTAATAAATTTTTTAGAGGCATGAGTTTTTAACTTATGATTTGCACCGTCTTGGATAGTTCGCGCTGATTTATAACATTTAATTTATTTTATTTTCAAAAATGAAACAAAAACAGAATAAATATTTTAAAATCAATTAAAATATAACATGAAATACCACCACATGTTATAAAGAGAACTAGAAAGATAAATGTTAGCATATTTCATTAACATTGACATTAACTTTTTATATTTGTCATCCGATGGCAATTTCAATTCAATTATTAATTTAATTAATGAAAATGCAAAAAATGCACGGGATCCCGCGGCCTGGAAGTTGACAGTCTTTTTGGATGTACTGAGGGCGCACATGCGGGGTCATATTTTTATTGTCCATTTCAAAAACCAAAATCCCAAACGTCAACGTCAATAATTAAATAAATAAATAAAAAACGAATTTAACCAATAATTTTAAAATTTGAATATATTTATCAACAGTTCAATCATTTAATTAATTACGTGTATCTTTTCATTTTTAAAATTATCCATAAGCACACGAATTTCTAAAAAGTGACCTATAAAATAAAATGTCAATCATTAATGTAATTCAGATAAATAATTTAAAACAACCACAATTGTTATTCGTAAATATAGGCGACATTCAATTTTTAGTCGATTTTATTATTTTATTATCAATGATTTTAAATTTTTTATTATTCATTTATTCGTAAAAAAATTATAACTAATAAATTGTGAATTATTATTTAAGGTTTTTATGATTTATGTAATTCAAAAAGTTTCATTCTCCGAAATAAATATTTTTCTTTAAAAAAGAATACAAAATAAAATGACCTGGCTTCCTATAATGCAGCTCCAATCTGGCTACCACAAAAGCCAACAGAGCCAGCTTTATTAACTATATTTATTTTACAAAAAACTGTATTTATTGTCACGCAATGTCCGCTTATTAGGGAATAACGGTCGGCCTATTATTTAGCCTCTATCATGTTGAAAATTTGATATTGATTGTTGTTGTAATATATAGAGACAATATATTATATTTTACAATTATTATTTATTTTGAATTTCCTATAAAATGTTTATTGAATCTTACAAGGGTTCTTCGCCTGTTTTTTTTTTTTAATGGGTAGGGGCAACTCCCATTTTTATTAATAAAATATTCACATCTTTTCAACATGGTTTAAAGGTAACTTTTACATGACCCGAAGTCTCGATGGTTTGGAGGTCTATTACAATTTTTGATGGCCCGAAAACCCAATATGAACACCCAAACTTCACATCATGATCCCAGTGTTCTATCTGCCATGCCCCCTCCCCCACCATCAGTTGTTGTATTGCACCACCCCACCTACCTTCGCATAGCACCACTCGTTAATTTGTCATGCAATTTGTTCAGTATTATAAATATTGAAATTATCTTTAAAAAAATTCATTACTCAAAAAAATTATAAAATAAATTATTTGTAACTAGCAATTGATGACGAAAATTATTATAATATAATAAATCAAGAACATGTGATATAATTGTAACACAAGAACCGCGCACCTTCAAGATCGTGAGAACAATTAACTAATGATGATAAATTATTAAGTATGGTGGGGTTAAACACTTAAAAGCCTAAAATTCCCGAGACCCACTGTCGCGTATGATGGGTTATTAAAATGATAAATTTGATTAACCAAGTGATTGCAAACGTACAAATCAAGAATTATTCCCAAACAGAATACTGGAATAATAAAACAACAAATGCGGAAAATTAAACGAACAACAGATATAACGTGCTTTGGTCCCTTTGGGACTTACGTGCACGGTGAGAACACCACCAGAGTAACATATTTATTAAGAAGCAATGAAACACACAAGGCTAATACATACTCGAAAGCAGAATAAAGAAAGGACCACAAAAACTATCTGAGGAGGTCGAACTTGCTGAACTAGGTGGCAGTGATCAACCCTGTCACGTAAAGCCAGCCTCGTCCACTCCTGGACGCACTCACGCACACACCCAAAAAGGATACACTAGAATACATGACAAAAGAAAAGAAAATTGCTACAGAGTCGGGATTCTTTACCGAACCTTGGTTACGATTGAAAGTATGTCAAGAACCGAAACCTTCTTGGAGCGTAGTCACCCGAAACCCAGAACCGAGACGATTCCCCATCGAGTCTCCATCGGAGAAGTACTCCGGTTGAAGGAGGTGACACAAACTCAGCAAAGGGGAGTGCAGGTGGCCGGAACCCTTAGTTCCCTTCTTCTCCGCGAAATTGAAGCAAAACCTCACCTCTAGAGAAACCCTCGAACCATATGAGAGGAACAAGGCGAGAACCTTGGGTGAAAAGAGAGCCCCTCGAGAATCAATGTGCATACAACGTAATCAAGGCATGCCAGGGATCATCAGACAGAGACGCGAGATGACTACCATGTGGATGACTCAGATTCGTGAGACGGTTCGCGTAAAAAACAGTGGCACAACTCATATGACAGGCGGCACGACTGGATTGAAGCGACGACGAAACTAGCGGATCGAAGCCGCACGAAGAAACACACCCAGGGTAATGCTGGGTCGTTGGATCACGGGTTATCAACGGTCTAGATTGCAAACAACTAAATATAAAGAATCCAAAAACACACACTAGATCCACAACAGAACCGGGTAAAAGCAATTTCGGCAGAAACAAAACACGCACATAAACAGTGCCATGCAAACCATGCAAATTCAAAGAATACAAACAAATGAATCAAATTCATTTAACATGTTTAACATATTAATTCATTTAATTGCAACTCAATATGCAGGAGCATAAATCAACAAATCTCCACCTTGCAATTAAAAGAAATTCAATGATGATATTCTCGCAACATAAATTATAGAATTGGGATTAAATTCACAAGTTTAAGGCAGTGCATGAATTTAGAGAATGGCACGGTCTTAGTCAAACTATCGGCCGGGTTGTCTCTAGTGGGTATCTTGGTGACACTCACTTTCCCGGATTCTATAATATCCATAACAAAATGAAGTCTAATGTCAATGTGTTTCGATCTATCATGACATACATAGTTTTTAGATAAATGTAAAGCAGATTGGCTATCACAGTGGACCACTATGCTATCAGCAGATAATGACAATTCAGAAAGCAAACCTTTCAACCACATAGCCTTTTTAATGGCTTATGTCAAGGCAATATACTCTACCTCGGTAGTGGAAAATGCAACCACTAATTGCATATTGCACTTCCAGGAGATCGGTCCTCCACATGCAAGAAATACAAAACCAGTGATAGATTTTCAGGTGTCAATATTTGCAGCATAATCAGAGTCAACAAAGTCAACTATATCATTATCAAAACTACTATTTAATCCATATCGAATGCATAATTTATCAGATATAAATACATACCCGAGGAGCCATTTCAATGCATGCCAATGAGGCTTACCAGGTTTCCCCATAAAACTGCTCAAAGTACAAACAACAAAGGCAATATCTGACCTAGAATAGACCGTGACATACATAAGACTTCCTATAACATTAGCATATGAAACCTTATTCATGAAGGCATCTTCATCTTCATTTCTAGGGGATTAGTTAATGGATAGTTTAAAATGTTGTCATGAGGGAACACTAATGGGTTTAATATGCTCAAATAGGTATCTCTTTAAAACCTTTCTTACATAAGCAGATTGAGACAGGTACAAGGTTTTGGCCTTCTTATCTCTAATTATGTCCATACCTAAATTTGATTAACATGTCCTAAGTCTTTCATTTCGAAGGCACAGTTCAACTGGTTCTTGACAGAATTTATAATCCTCATGTTTTTACAGATTAACATGTCATCAACATATAATATCAGGTAAACAGACTCATATTTAACAGTTTTATAATACACACATGCATCAAATCTACTTCTAGAAAATCGATTTTCAATCATGAAAGAATCAAACCTTTTATACCATTGTCTTAAAGATTGCTTAATCCCATATAAGGACTTCTTAAGAAGACAAACTTGATTGGGATTGAACAGTTTTGAAAATCCTCCAGGAGGAGTCATATAAATTGTTTCATCAAGAGTACCATGTAAAAAAGCAGTTCTCACATCTAATTGTTCAACATGAAAAATCAAACTTAGTAGCAAAAGCAAGAAGAATTCTAATAGATGAATGTTTAACAACTGGAGAGAAAATTTCACTATAATCAATGCCTTTATACTGAAGAAAGCCTTTAGCAACCATTCAAGCTTTAAAAATGATTTTAGTTTTTCCAACATTGTTCTCCTTCTTTTTGTAAATCCATTTAGAACCTATGACCTTCTGGTTATTAGGTCTAGGAGCAACAACCCAAGTGTTGTTCTTAAGAAGAGAATTCATCTCCTCTTGTATTGCATTCAACCACCTAGTGGATTCTTTAACTTAATAGCTTGCATGTATGTTTGAGGTTCATCATTAAACAAGTCCCGCGCTATATTAAACGGATAGGCAGTAATGTCTGCCTAATTGAAATGGGCTAGAGGTCTTATAACTCCCCTCTCTCTATCCCGAGTGAGTTGATTGTTTCTCAGGTCATCGAGTTCCTCAGTTTCATGTTCAGAATCTGAACTTGAGTTAGATTCAACATGGGTCTGGGCAACAGGGGGAATAAGACCAGTCGTAGACTAGGAGTGGTCACCGGATTCAAAAGGGTCTTCAACACCTAAGGGTGTTGGTACCCCAAAGGGTCTTACATAATCACCAGAAGCCTCTATAGGTTCAGGTCCCTTGTCATTGGACATACCAGATTCATGAAACACTATGTCTCGGCTAACGAAACATTTCTGATACCCCAGTTTATCTACCCACAAATGATACCCTTTAACACCCTATGGATATCCCATGAATATACACTTAATAGCCCTAGGAGCTAGCTTATCATTACATTTATGAGCATAAGCTATGGATCCGAAGATCCTAAGGTGTTCAAGACTTGGGGGTGAACCTTTCCAAAGTTCTTCAGGTGTCTTAAAGGAATTAACATAAGATGGGAAATGGTTAATGAGGTACACTATTGTCAAGGCAGCCTCGGGCCAAAAAGACCTGTGGAGTTCTGAGTGAGATAATATACACCTCACCCTCTCAAGAACAGTCATATTCATTCTTTCTACTAATCCATTCTACTGTGGGGTTTCCACAAAAATTCAGTATCTTTTTATTCCCTCAGATTCACAAAATTCAATGAATTCTGTGGATAGATATTCTAAACTGTTATCAATCCATAATGCTTTGAGTTTCCTATTACTCTCACTCTCAACCCCAACTTTCCATTTCTTGAATGTATGAAAGGTATGAGACTTATGTTTGAGTACATAAATCCAGTCTCTCCTAGAGAAATCATCAATAAAAGTCATGAAGTACAAGCCTCCATCATGGGAGGTAACCCTAGAAGGACTCCATAAATCAAAATGTACACATTCAAGGGGTTCTTTAGCCATATACATAGACCTACTAAAGCTGACTCTTCTGGACTTACCATATACACAGTCCTCACAGAATGGTAGGCTGCTAGAAGTGACATTACATAAAAGGCCCTATATTTTGAGTTCACTTAGACCCTTGGCACTAACGTTCCCTAGTCTCCTATGCCACAAAGTGGTGGAATCAAGTTCTGAACTAGAAGAGGTGTTTGACTGACTTCTACGAACCTTACTATCTAACACATACAGGCCATTGCTAAGGGTTCCTTTCATAACTATGAGGGATCCTTAGGCAACTCTAAGACTTCCAAAACCTGACTTGAAGCTATACCCTTTCTGTTCATGGATTTTTAGGGATATTAGGTTTCTTTTCAATTTGGGTACCCACCTAACTTCCTCAAGAGATTTGACAGTACCATCATGAAGCTCTAGAAAAATAGAGCTTATTCTTATAATGTGGAATCTCTTGTTATTCCATAGAAAAACCTCAACATATTTTATTTTCCTTAACTCAGTAAAGAACTCCTTCCTAGGACACATGTGGAATGAGAATCCTGAATCCAAGATCCATTCATCAGATATGGCTATGTCATAAATATTTAACAGATCAGCAGTGTCAAAGTCTTACTCAACTAACAAGGAATGGTCATTACTACTGTCTCTATAGTCACCTTTCCTATTAGGGAAGTTCCTCTTAATATGTCCTGATTGTTTACATTGGAAACATTTGTTAACCTTTCTTTTAGATTTGTTTCTATGCTTCTTGGACTGACCCCTTTCTTTTCTCCCACTCCTTGACTCACTTTGGCCTCTAGATGCACTCTTGTCCCTATACTCACCTCTGTCCCTAACATTTAAACCCTCAACCTCAGCCTTAATACTGCCCTTCCTTTGAAGGTCTTTCGAGAGTAAAGCAAATTTTACTTCTTTAAGAGTGTGTCTTTTCCATACACCATAGAGTCTTTAATAGAATTAAATGAATCATCTAATGATGTTAATAATATAATGGTCTGGTCTTCATCATCATCCAATTTGATATCTATGTTGGCTAGATCTAATAAGATTTTATTAAATTCATCAATGTGTATCCTGACTACAATTCCATGGTGCATTTTGAAAGTATACAATTTCATTTTCTTATACAATCTACCAACAAGAGGCTTAGTCATATAAAGGGATTCAAGTCTATACCATATACCTATGGAAGAGGACACATAAGAAACTTCTCTTAACACTTTATCTCCTAAAGATAAAATTATAAGGCTACGGGCTTTCCTAAGGATCTCCTCAGGGACATCAAGATAAGTAATAACAGTTTGTCCATCAGGGGCAGTAGTGGTGATTTTCTTTTTAGGACCGACAAGGGAATCTATTAGGTCACTGTGGTCGAACAAGGCTGTCATTTTAATTCTCCAGAGATTAAAGTTGTTTTCATCATCAAGCTTATCAATCTCGAATTTAGAAGAACCCATATTAATGTTACAATAGGCTATGATACCACTTTTTGGGGTTAAATACTTAAACCCTAAAATTCCCAAGACCCACTGTCGCGTATGATGGGTTATTAAAATGATAAATTTGATTGACCAAGTGATTGCAAATGAACAGATCAAGAATTATTCACAAATAGAATTCTGGAATAATAAAATAAAAAATGCGTAAAAGTAAATGGACAACAAATATAATGTGCTTCGGTCCCTTTGGGACCTACGTGCATGGCGAGAACACCACCAGGGTAATAGATTTATTAAGAATCAAGGAAACACACAAGGTTAATACAGACTCAAAAGAAGAATAAATAAAGTACCACAAAAAATATCTGAGGAAGCCAGGCTTGCTGAACTAGTTGGTTGTGATCAACCTTGACACGTAGAATCAGCCCCGTCCACTCTTGGACAGACTCACACACACACCCAAAAAGGATACAATAGAATACATGACAAAAGAAAAGGAAATTGCTACAAATCCAATATTCTTTACCGAATCTTGGTTACGATTGAAAGTGTGTCAAGAACCAAAACCTTCTTGGAGTGTAGTCATTTGGAACCCAAAACCGAGATGATTCCCCATTGAGTCTCTACCAGAGAAGTACTCCGATTGTAGGAGGTGGTGCAGACTTGGCAAAGGGGAGTGCGGGTGGCCAGAATCCCTAGTTACCTTCCTTCTTCTCCACAGAATCAAAGAAAAACCTCACCTCTAGAGAAACCCTTGAACCATATGAGAGGAACCAGGTGAGACCACCGAGTGAAAATAGATCCCCCAAGAATCAATGCACATACAGCGTAATCAAGACACACCAAGGATCGTCAGACGGAGGCGCAAGATGATTTTTGTGTGGACAACCCAAATCCGTGAGACAGTTCATGTAATAAATGGCTGCACAACTCATAGGATAGGTGGCATGACTGGATTGAAGTGGTGGTGAAACTAGTGGATCAAAGCCGCATGATTAAACACACTCAGGGAAATTCTAGGCCATTGGATCATGGGTTATCAATGGTCCAGATTGCAAGCATCTAAATATAAGGGATCTAAAAAAACACATGGGATCCATAACAGAACCGGGTAAAAGCAATATCAGCAGAAACAGAACACGCATGTAAACAGTGCCATGCAAACCATGCAAATTCAAAGAATACAAACAAATTAATCAAATTCATTTAACAGGTTTAACATATTAATTCATTTAATTTAAACTCAATATACAGGAGCATAAATCAACAAAGTTTCATCATGTCTCTATTTGACCTCATATGAGAATTAAAATAGTCGAGGTCATGGTAATAACCAACATGTTGAGACTGAGAGGAAACACATCCTCAAGGTGATTTTTTTTTCATAAGGCCAAGCATAATCCCCTTTATTAAAAAAATAAGACTAAAAGGGGAGGTTGGGATCAGATAAATCATTTCTTCCCTCATCCAAAATACATTTAACCGAGAGTGTGTACTCATACTATGATAAGGAATTCCCCCTTCTCGACCACGAGGATGCTAACCCCTTCTCCATGTCTTGACCTGTGGCCTAGGTCCACTATTTTCGTCTACAAGAACATCATCAAAATCATTAAAACCCTCTACAACTTTAGAGTCACCATCACTTCTTTGTCCCTCCTCACCAATTTCAGTATCAAGTAATTAAAAAGAATTATGAGTAAGAACCTTATCACTTACCTGAGAAAAAGATCATTTTTTATCTCTAAAATCTATTATTGCAGGATGTACTATGTAGGTTGGGCTCCTATAATCATCAAGATGTGCTGAAATTTCATGAATCTTTTTTGGAACAATAAGTGGATCACCATCATTTATCCAAACCCTTGGGGAAGCTACCACTCCCAAAGCATTTTTCTCCGTTACCGGAACTTCCTTGAGCCATGTTAGAAGGCATGGATCAAGTACCCTCTACTTCATCATAAAATCTAATAATATTAGGGGGACCCTCTATCTGCTTCACAGACCTTACTGGACTAGCATCAACCACTTATTTACCAACAGTCTTGACAGTAGTCCTGCAAGTCTCCAATTTATTCTTACTACACTGCACTGTATGTGAGACTCTTATGTGAGAGGGTCCACCCTCATCATAATGTAAACTAGGATGGTTCACATATTTATTATACTTATTTGAGGTAACAACCACCACTTTGGTCTTTCCTTTACCTTTGATAGTAGCTAAAATATGATATTGTCATAATTATGAATCAACTATAACCTGTGAAACATACTCACTGTTAGATTGACCATCAAAATCATCCATAGGAGTTGTATCCACATCAAACCCTTTAAAAAGAGGATCTCTGAAAGATGTTTCAAGACAGATTATCTTCCCAATAGCCTCTTCTTCCTCTGCGATGTCAACCTTAGATCTTGAGGCTTTGGGTTGGGGGACATCCTGGACACCAAGATATTTAGAACCATTTTCTATAGATTTGGGGGCAGGCGCTTCCCTAAAAGGTTGGGGAACACAACAGTCTCCAACCATAGGGGGTTCTCCAGCCACCTTAGGAACTTCCCCCATATTAATTGGATCCCCTTTCCTCTTGTAATCTTTATATTAATGGCTAGATTGAGACCATAAAAGGCAGGAAAGGTTCCTTTTGCAGCTTGGGCTCCTTTTCCCTATAACTTTACAAAGAGAAAAAATTAAGGAATCCTTTTATACATAATTTTCAAATAAAATTCCTCATTGACTGTAGTGATGAAGACTCTATCAATAAGAGTGAAATTAAGATCCAGCTCTACCAGAATACGATCATAATGAAAAAACCAAACTATTTCTATTTCCTTGTCTAATTTAATTGGAATGCTGATAGAAAGATAAATTTTATACAAAATCCTTGAATTCGATAAAATCCAATGAAGCCCATAAATTCTAATCCATACCTGCACAATTGTGTTCATCTCAATCGGATTGAGATTGAAACCCCAGTGTTGTAAACACAGAAAGACTGGCTTGAGGGGAAGATACCCGAACCCCCACACTTTCATCCTCAGATCCTCAAAGGGGAAAAGCATATAGAAGAAACTTATAACCATCGATACATAAACCCAATAATTGAAACCCAAAATGGAGGAAAGACAATTTTCCAAATCACCAATCCTGCATGGTTTTAAACCCCATAGAATCTACAACCCTGAATTGGGAAAAGGATCACAACCCAGATTTTTCCAATTTTTGAAGATTTTCAGAGGGATCTTTCTGGACTTCGAAGATACCATCTCGAAGGCTATAAATCCCAACCGAAGCTTCGTTGGGAAGTAACACTGCCCAATAAAGACCTCCCAATAGAATATTCTTCCCCAAATAATGTGGAATCAACATGAAGATGGAGGAACCTTACTCATCGTTATTGTTGCAATTGAAACTCACCTGAATCCTCATCCTCTCTCCCAATGAAACAATTCATCCTCGAGATCATTATAAAAATGAATCAAATTAAAAGAATGAAGATCATCACTATAAGAAATTGAAATGAACAAGATTCTAAAAAAATACTGAAAATGAATGTTTTTGGTGTGGTAAGAAAGTCCAATGACATTTTGGTCATTTCACACCTGAGGGGGAAAATGGTTGTTTTAACCTAGTAAGCAATATCAAATGAAAATTTTGAATCTTCCATTGAGTTCATAATGTGGTGTTTACCTTGGTGTGAGTGTTTGGTGTAATTATGAAGTGTTTGATTTTATGAGGATTTTAAATAAATAAATAAATAAATTATTTAACTGACGTGACATATTTACTTCAGTTTGATAAAAAAATGGACATATTTCCTCAATAGGACTATCACCCCCACTGGTAATGCTCATGGTTTGAAAGTGAAGAGAGGGATGGAAATCGATGAGAGAGCTAAGGGTTAGCTAGGGTTCGAAAGGATATATTAAAAATAAAATAAGGGAAGTCACAACCCTCTATTTATAGAGGAACCCCTCAAGACCTCTACCACAACATAGTAACTCCCACTACACTCGAGGTGATTACGGTCAGAGGGAGATCCTGAGCCGTAGGCATTTTATGTAACATCCCACTACCCTATACCACTAAATATCTCTCAGACTAGTATCCACTACTTACCATGAGCACATCTCACCATACGCCAGAGGCTGTTGACTAGCATTGGGGGTCTAAGACCATGGTAAGACTATACCTCCTATATCAAAGTGTGAAACCATACATAAATAAATAACCAAACATCATCCACACTAGAGTATGAAGAAGAAAAAATACACTGAACATGCTAATATAAATGGGAATGCATTCATACAACATACAAAACTAATCTCCCACTAGGACGATCATATATACAAATAAAAATTGAAAACAAATAATGATAAATTTAGGAAACACTACCATTTTGAACCATACCTCGTCCCAAACTCCTGATATCACCTGAGCTTCTCCAGCTCGATCATGAAATCCTAAGCCTTATCCTAACCTGAACCTAGAAAAATATGGGGTTGCTTAGATACCCAAGTGAAGTGGAGGCCCCAACAGGGTGTGAGTACACAACTCAGTAGGGCACCACCAACATGGTCCCACACTATACCATTAATGCAGTGATATGTGCATGTGACATGTTCATAATAAATAAATAACTACTAAACCATAAATAAAATAAACAATAAAAAATACATACTTCGGCCTAATTCCATGGTTTTTATGAGTAAATCACATGGACCATTCCAATCTATGTACCATGTACCAAACTGTTGTCGATCCTTAGGTTTGTGACCTCGATTAACTATACTTACTTTGACCGGTGTCAAGGTTTATCTTAGAATTTCATGATGACCGTGCCTCCTAAAAATGTAATGGGTCTCCTTGATATATAGATAAGTATCATGGAACTCCCTTATGAGAGTTTTCTTAACATGATCATATGCTCATAAATATAATAAACCTATAAAATTCTCTTAGAAATATCCATCCCAATATACCAGATAAACCCTAAGCTATAAATCCCTACCATCCCCACTAATAGTATCATTGACCTCCCTTATATGAGTTTTATTAACCAATAATAACCCAGAACTCCCCAACATGAGTTTTCTTAGCCAAGGGGATAATCCCACAAGTAATAAGAACCCACCCTACGTGAGTTTTCTCAACCATGTAAACCAGCTAGCCCTGATGGAATTTTCTATAACAAAAGTAAAAGGATTCTGCTATAGATGTTTCACAAAAAAAGTAAAATACCACCCTATGGGTGATTTCTACTCCAAAACTACCCTGATGGAGTATACTAAGTCAAAATAAAATAAACACTTCCCAAAGGGAGTTACTATTTTATTTATAAAAACAAAGGAAAATGAGTGGATTGATAACACCTAAACTTTCCATAACCAACCATACCCTATCCCATCCCCTCACCGAGGCCAAAACATCATTAGGGAACCCACTGGGGTCCATGGGGTCACATCACTACAACGGGGCCCCCTACTTAGAGTCCTCAATCTTGGTCAAGTCTTGGATCATCGCCCATCTCACGAAGGGAATCGACTCATCAAAAGTGTCTTAAAGATACATTTCCATAGGGATAGACAAGGAATCACTCCCAAAAGATGGTGTGAATCCCATCTCAAAAACCAAAAACATCAATATGTTGGTTTGGTCACCCAACCTAAGTTCATTCCACCTATAGGCAGTCCTCCTAGGCCAAATAGATTCTAGAGGGGAAAATTGCTCACCCATGTTTTGTTTAATGATCCCAATAGCTCTAAGGTGTCACAAGGGTCCTCACATGGCCTTCTCAAACCATTCATCTCAAATCATACCACACCCCTCTTGGAGGTATCTACATGATTTGGGAGTCTAAGTGTTAAGGAAAATCTATATGGGTCACAACCTTGGCCCTCAGTGGCTGAGGAAACCAAGCCCATGCAGAAGGCCTATCATGGCCTTGGCACCTCATTCGACCACTCAAGGTATCCAATCTAAATTAAATGTTTTATTTTAATTTAAGCACAAAAATTAATAAGTCAATGGGAAACACCTTTAGTGGTGATCCCACACATCCACATGTATATGAATAGATCACATAAAATCCATAGGGTGAGAACTATGACTTCCTACCTCATCCATGAAGCTTCCCAACTTAATCTCTAGCCTAAAAACTATTTCCCATGTCCGCTGAGTACTGACCAATCCTGTTCAAGGCCAACCAGTCACTTCTAACATCTGAAAGGTCCAAAATTAGACCTAACATAGCCAATAACTAATATTAATGAATTAAAATCAATTAGGAAACTCCAAAGAAATAAGGTACAATCACTTAAATTCCACTGGGTGTCTTATGATCATCAAATACTTGAGATATAGGGTCCCAACCATCCCCGTCACACCCTTGAACTCATAACAGGTCAAATCCCCAACCTACACTGCTAATTAAGTCATTAAATAAATTTATTTTTAATGAAAAATGGAATAAAAATCCATGGATTTGAATACCTTTGAAAAAATGATGAATGAATATAGGAAGACAACGTCTCATAATTCCCTCAATGAAAGCAACATGAAATCCCCATTTATAGTGGGTGATTTCACAATCCTCCGATGAAATACCATCAAAAACCTAATAAAAAACATGTCAGAATCAAGTAAAAAAGGATGAGGTTTGGGATGGAGGAGGAATAAAAAAACATACCTTGAATTTGTCATGAAAAACATTAAGAATCACACCCCAACCCAAGGGGGTGAAGGGAGGATAGGGGGTTCAGATCCCCGATTCATTCACCCAAAAGAGAGGGAGAAGGAGGGGTTGCCTCATCAAAAACCAAAGGGGTTAAAAATGGGAAACCCCCATTTTTAAATCCCACCATTTGGCCAATGGTTTCTAAAAGTAGTAGTTTCTAATTCCAAACACCACTGGCCAACCAGTGGTGCCTCCTAGAAAGTTGATGGTTTACTACAACTTAGGTTGCAACAATCATCCTAGCCTCTCTCTGGGATTTTTTGAGCCCCAAGTATGCCTCTTGAGATTTATTCCTCATCCAAAATAAATTTTTTGAGGTATTCCAACCTTTAGAATTATATTTCAAATCACAGTTCAAAATTCAAATCACACTCTAATTAAAAAATTCAAATTCTCCTTGAATTTCAAACATGACTGTACACATGGGATATTACAAACCCCCCACTATAAAACTCCTCATCCTTGAGAAGTATTGGTGGTCATCCAACTAAACATCTCGACCTACCCTGATTGCCAATTCCTATTTAAATAGCGCAAATCTATATATAAAAACCAAATGATCTCTCATAATGCAACTCCAACCATAAGGGATTCAAATTGCTGAAACATGATCCATATCTCAATTTCATTACTGAAACACTAAGGCGGTGCTCACCTATGCTTGTCTATCCCGTGACATCTGGGTTTTCCTCATCTAATTGGTCATTTATCACATAGTGTTCCCCACCATAGGACTTAGGTCATAATTTTCAATTCTAATGCTTTGGTGATTCGTCCATTGGAATTGCCTATTGGAAATCCATACTTACTTTCCAAGAATGTTCTCAACATGGTTCCAAACTCACTGAGCCCAAACATATAAGAAATCACACCTCTAATGTCAGTACCCATCTCTATTCTCAAATTCAAAATAAACAGATAAGCCACCATCATCCAAGAACCTTTCCCATAAGTAGATCCTTTCCTAAAAAATCCCCATCAAATTCTCAAACACCACACCTATGTATCATACAATGATCCTAACATGGTTTTTTTCGCACCTTATCTATTTATATGCAAAGATTCCTATCATAAATCCTCCAACTAACTTCCTTTGGAAATTCTTGGCTGAACGCGCTAACGTGTTATCGATATAACCGATCATGATGCCTTAAACTCCGAAGGCATAATGTGTCCATACAAACACATTCATTGAAGCCCATACCCTACTTTCGATGAAGTTCCATGGTTGAAACATCAATCGTCCTTTTCTTATATCATTCCATATCACGAGCATCAAATCACCACCAACCTAATCACATTCAGATCACCTTAAAATCATACCAAGCCTGACGTTGATGCTCAGACTCCATATGATATCCCATCTAAGGTTATACCTGATATTAACCAAGGAATATAGGTTAATTTGGCCCAAATAATTTATTTTCAGCCAAATTCCACAATGATTATCCAATAATTGACCTCATACCTCTATGAACCTTCTCACATGAGGCCCATTACACCTACAACTATTATCATGATCCAGACCATAGGAATATCATCACCATCACACTACCAAACCAACCTTCCAATAATTGTGGCCCATGCCCCATAAATCACTGAACACATTAACTAGCATGGACATGTTCACACATAACCAAGTGCTAACAAGAAACATTAGGTTACTACCTATTCCAAGCTCAGGGAAGTGTCATCCATGATTCCCATTGAAAAAAAACTCATAACCAGGGTCATCGACCTTAATCATCTACTGGTGCACCACCCATAGTTTGGCACCACTTTCTCCACTCCAAGATCACCAAATCAATGGGGGTACATCACCAAAGAGAGAGAGTGTGTGTCACTATTTATGAGGTACACTCACTAAATTCTTGGGCTACTTGTCCCATAAGAAACTAACAAAATTCAATATGTTCTTAACCCACCCACGACCTTCACCAATTCAATATCTAGCTGGAATCCCATGCATCAAACACACACTACCTTGTTACTACTTAAACATAGTGGGCGTACAGTCCTTTACCATCCCATCAGAATATTTGACTCCAGATCCCATGTTTTGTACAACACCAAAACTAGGCTTAGGAATATAACCACTGATCATTACCCCCAAGAATTTCAATCTCATCCAACTAGGAGTATCTAGGATTATCTTATCAAAAAAGGGGTCTTACACCTCTCCTATATCAAGGATCACCATCTAGGACCACTGCTAATGCTTCTAGCGCACGCCAATTCCAACTAAATAGGATAACCCTAGGAATTCCTCTTCAAAATTGGGCACCTTACCCATGTTTGGTTTCACCACATGACTACCATCCGTCGAAATCATTTTGAAACACAAGCATCAGCCTATGCTCTCACCATGCTACTAAGTTGTATCCCAAAACAACTGAGCAAGACATTTGAATGATCTTGCCCTCTAGAAACCACCCTCGATACCGAGACACTTCAAGTGCCTTATGTTTTGACCACAAACACTCAAGGTTATTTTTATGAAGAAATTCACTATGCCATCACCATGCCTATACCATAGCCTCAATTGAACCTCTCATGCACCAAATTCAATTTAAGGCATCTATCCATTCTCTTGTTTCTAAAGGATTCAAAAGCTCTGACCAACCCCTCACTAGGGATACCTCGTAACCACTAAGAACCAACCCACTAGGGTCCGAGTTGAAACTAAGGGTCCCTGGGTAACCCACCTAGCCCAAAATCCAGGTCTATTACAAATCATAAACCATGAACCATGAACCATGGGGCATCAACCACACTCCTGCCTCAAATGAAACATGAATTCACATGTTCCAAAACACCCACTTGTGGTTCTCATATATTCATCCCATATATCACATTCTAAAAACATCCACATATTAGGGTTCCAAAACTTAGCCTATTAGGGCACTAATACACACTAAGTATCCACCAATGAGACTACTCCCTTAAGAATCACAACTTATAGGTCTACACTTCCATAACCAATGGAATCGTCCTAAAAAAATCACCACCAAGGGAAACCAAAACCACTGGATTGGTTAAGTAAAATTTCATTTCAATCTATATAGTAGAGCACCATATAGGTTGTTACTAAAAATTTAAATAACCGAATCAGAAATAATAACCAACCCAAGGGGCTTCCTGCCAAGGAATCGTGTGCCTTACTAACCTACTAGGGTCACTGTACTTATTGTGCACACGGATTATTCCATTAGTTTCTATTAAATAGAAATACCTATACCGGTCATCCCATATGAGTAGAATTCCACCAAGTACTTATAAAGAAAAATTCCGCATGGGAATTTGTTTTTAATTTAAACAAATAAACCTCTCATCAATGATAAAAATACACACATACAGGCATACATGTCATGTAGATCCTACATATCTAATCAGGATGCATGATATGAATCTTGCCTCTACAGGCCAAGAGCCAAATCCAACAACTGGATTCTTTCTAATGGTCCAAGAGCCAAAATTCCAATTAGAAAATCACTGACCTCAAACACCATGTGTATCACATGAGGTGAAAATCATGTCATATGTAACATCAAAAATCTAAAATTCCAATCCCAGGACCTAGAAACCTAGAATTCCCAATAGAACAGTTATTCATGATGCACCAACCTGATATCCATCAAAAGCTCTCACACATTCCTATATCTACTCGATAGCATATCTAAAAAATTAAAACAAAAGAAAAAGGCAATGATCTAATACAAATTTGTAACATCCTTCTGCCTTGGACACTAAAATATTCTTGGACCAACAATCTCTACTTAACTATGGTGCACATCCCTATATGCCAGCGCTTTATGACTAGCAATGAGGGTCTAAAATGGTATTATGGGGAGACTATACCCCCTATAATAGAGTGAAAAATCACAAATAAATAACCAAGCATCATCTATACCAGAGTATGTAGAATAATAATTAAACTAAACATACTAATATAAATTGGAATGTGGTCATACAAGTTACAAGACTAATCACCCACTAGGTTGATCACATATATAAATAAATAATCCAAAACAAATAATGATGCACCGAGGCACCACTTTCACTTAAAGCCACACCACATCCCAAACCCCTGACATTATCTAAGTTGTTGCAGCTCAATCATGCAATGCTAGGCCTTATCATAACATGACCTTCAAAAAGTGAGGACTGCTCAGGTACCCTAGTGCAGTGGTGACCCAAGCAGGTCGTGAGTACATAACTCAATAGGGAACCACCAATACAATCTCGTACTATACTGGAAATATAGTGATATGTGCATGTGACATGTTCATAATAAATAAATAATTTATGAAGAATAAATAAAATAAACAACCAACAATGCCTAATTTATCCCAACACCAAAATTTATTTGAGCACATTGCATAGACTGTGCCAACCCACGTACCGCATACCAAACTATTTTCGATCCTTAGATATATTACCCCGATAAACTATACCCACATTGACCAATTTTAGGGTGTCTCTAAGCACATCGCAATGACCACACCTCCCAATAACATATCTGGGTCTCCTTGGTATATAGATAAGTATCACTGACCTCCCCTACAGAAGTTTTTCCACCCTGATCATAAGCCTGTAAGTATAAAAAAACCTAAGGAATAGTTTTAGAAATCTATATTATAGTATAATGGATCAAACCTAGGATCAAAATACATGGAAACCTCACTAATAACACCATATAAATCCCCTATGAGAGTTTTCTAATGAAAGGGAATAAGCCCATAAGTTACATGGATCACTCATGAGGAAGTTTTCTCAGCTAGGAAAACTAGACCTCCCCAAGGGAATTTTCTATAACAAAAGTAAAGGACAACCCCAATTGATGTTTACCAAAAGAAAAGTAAAAGTCCACCCCTAAGGGAATTTTCCACTCCAAACCACCCTAAAGGTGTATAGCAAGACAAAATAAAATAAACACCACCCCAAGGGTGTTTTCATGTCATTTATAAAAATAAAGGAAAATGAGGGGTTGAATGAATGCCTAAACTCATCATCACCAACAATACCCAAGACCACCACCTCACTAGGGTCAAAACATCACTAAGGCACCTTTTAGGGTCCCTTGGATCACATAAACCCAATAGTGGCACCCCACTTGGGGTCCTCAGTCTCAGTCAAGTCTCGAAAAATCACCCATCTCATAGAGAGTATTACACTACTCGACAGTGTCTTAATGAAACATGGCCTTAGTGTAATGGCCCAGACCTCTCCAACCCATTCCTTTGTCAAAATGAAGGTCACTAAGTGTTCTGGAGGGTAAAATGGAATTTTCTCACACTTTCAGAATTTTGAAACGACACGCCGTGTAGTGTGAGTACACACCGTGTACCCCCTTGCCGGGTATACCCCGTGTTGAATGCCGTGTCCTTGCCGTGTGAAATAAATGGGTACACTCCGTGTGTCCAATACTACACGCCGTGTAGTCCCTCCCCACATATGCGTTACCCTCAAGCCGTGTGTTGACCAGTCAACGGCCGCGTTCCTCGTTGAAGGCCGTGTTGGAAGCCGCATGGTGACCGTGTGAAACGGTCGAGTACACGCCGTGTACCATAAAGTACACATCATGTACTTTTTCTTTCTCACCTATAAAGGGAGGGGTCCCCTCATCCTTTTCAACTCACCCCTCTCCTCCCCATTCCTCTGAGCAGAGCTCTCCCAAGAGACTCGAAGACTCCTTTTCTTCCATAACTTCTTCGTCCGAGCTCCGATTTACGATCCGTCAACGGCCACGAGATCGTAATGACGAGGCAGAACTTCTGATCTTGGATCTGTTGTCCTTCCTTCAGCCTTTCTTTTCCAACTTCCACCTGAGGAGGTTTTATCGGGACTCGACAGAAGTGACGGACACCGATAGACGTCTTCTAAAGTTGATCTGGGGGAGTGTTGTGATCAGAACCTATTGAGGTAGGGATCTTACCTTCGTCTCTCTAAATTTTGCAACATGTAGGGTGGGTATCCACTTGTTTTCATGAGAAACGGTTGAACCAATAAACGAAGATAATAACTAGTTAAAGAACGAGAATGGGGAAGTTGTTATGTTTATCTTTATATCCTGTGATATTATGTTGTGAATTGAATAGGCATATGACTACTGAAAATCACGGTCGTTGGGGGCCTTTGCTTGCGCAATTAAATGTTTCCCTATATTTCTAGACCGTTTTTGTGAATGGAACTTTGTTTAATGTGGAATTTGGTTAATCACGTAAAGTTGGTTGATTTAAAATCTGGAACCCTTGTGTGATCACCCCGGTTGAACAAAATGAAATAATGAACATGTGGGTGTTGGCTTGGATACGTGGCATGTGATGGGGGTGTTTTGTGGGTTGTTGTGGATCGGGTGAGCAGCGGGGCTACGGTTGGCTTGCTTGTGGGTTGGTGTGAATGCTATGTTGGTGATGGGCAGCGGGTCTGCGATAAATGGTATCAAGGGATGACGATGTACAGGTTTCGGTGTGGTTGTGGTTACGGTAGTTGGCAGCGGGGCTGTAGGGATGGGTTTAAATGTGAACGAACTATGGGTTGTGAATAATAAATAAAAAGTGGAAGAGTTAATGAATGGTGGGTCATGGTAATGAAACGGGATTAATAATCAATGGGGTTGGTTGGTTAATAAGAAGGACTTGGTTGTGTTGCTTGTGTTTTCCTAACTTGATTTGTGGATGGAAGGGATATGTTTTACAAACGATCAATGTGGTTGGTTGTGGATAGCTGCCCAGTAGTTAAGGAACTAATAAACTAATTCTATTGAAACATGAAAACCTAAATGGGGTTGGGTTGTTTGTTGTATGCATGCTTCGTAGTAGCAGTTCCAAGGCACATGCTTAGTTCTCTGTTTAGAAGCCATAGGTTGGGTTGAGTGTTTGGTATATATATATATCTGTATCTTTGTGTTTTGTCTCACCCCACCCATGTTGAGAACTTAGTGCCGAACACTCCCATTTCATGGGAGAGGGTGTTTTCCCATAGTTACTAGCTCCTTCCTGCTCCTTCTTCCATAGGCTATGATGGATTGAGGCGACCATACACCCAAGACTCTTCAGGTAGGTTTCAATTGGAGTGGTTTTTATACCAAGACTCTTCGGGTAGGTTTTACTATTTCCCAAGAACCTTCGGGATGAGGCCCAAGTGTGTGTGGGCGGGATACGTGGTTGTGAGGCCCAGGTGTGTGCGGACAGGATATGTAGTTGTGAGGCCCAGGTGTGTGCGGGCGGGATAGGTGGTTGTGAGGCCCAGGTGTGTGCGGGCGGGATATGTGGTTGTGAGGCCCAGGTGTGTGCAGGCGGGATATGTGGTTGTGAGGCCCAGGTGTGTGCGGGTGGTGAGAGTGTGGCAGCGTCAGGACGTTCGCCGTTAAGAAGAGCATCTTACTAAAGGGAAATGGTGCGGGGTACCCAATACTCTTGTTCTTATATAGTACTACTACCTATTGTGATTGTGTTTTGGGGAGTGTGGCTGGTGAGGTTGGGTGGATAGATTTCCCTGATAGGTTTCTTCTGTTATTCTCACGGGACATTAGGATGTCTCCCCACTTGTGCATGAGAGATTTAGGTTTCCCTACTGTGTATACATGTATGCTCACACTACGTTTACTTTCAGGTTTCCAGGAGGACTAGTAGGGCCGTGCGGGACCCTACTAGTCGGGACAGTTGGAGTTGTTGTAGTTGCTGTATACTTGTTTCTTTTGGTATTGTACTTTTGATCTTTCTTTTACTTGTACCTTGTTTCAGAACTATTTAAACATGCATGTGGGGATGGTTTGGGTTTATTTCTATACACTTGTTCTTTTCCTTTTTGGTGGTTGACTTGTCCAACTTCCTGATCTTAAATAATAAAAAGGGTAATGCCTCCCATATTTGTGAAAACTCATACCCTTGGTGGTAGTCTCCACCTCGGGGCCTACTGGAGGTGGGACTTGGGGGTCATTATCTCCCTTTCACCATCGCCAGCTTAGGAGGGGCATCCTTGGTGGGAGGGGGTCGTGAAAGAATGGTATCAGAGGTTATGGTTGAGAGATAGGATGGAGTCTGGAGTTTGGCACAGTGAGTATCGCATGGGATGGTAGGGCAACAGTGTTGGTTAATCTTGGTGCGTGACATAAGCCAGGGAAGACCGGCTAGGACATGAGATTTTAGGGCCCCCCGTGATCCGATGCAAGGACCCTGAGCCTACCGAACGACCAAGAGAGACTACATTGATTGCAGGGAAGAGACCCTAGGGAAGGTACATGCATCATCATGATTGTGTTTTACTTGATTTGGGTATTCTGGGAAAGAAATTGAAATAAAAATGATAAAATAAAACCTTGAGAAAGTTCCTTACTACTTGGGCTTAGGCGATCTTTGTTTACCGTACAGCTATGGAACCTGGACGTCGTCCCCGGGTGGCTCAGACGGCCGAGGCCCAGCAGATTCAGGCGGTCGATCAGTTGAGGATTGACCGAGAGGAGGAAGATAGCCAGTGGCCGAAGACACTCCGTTCTTTCCAGCGGAAAACCCTCAAGAAGTATGGGGGTAGTACTTTGGATACAGAGACAGAGGGGTGGCTTGAGGAGCTAGGGATCGCTTTTATCTTGATTCGTGCTCCGAGGGAGTACTGGGTTCCCCTAGCAGTCAGTCAGCTGAGAGGTGCGGCGCGATAGTGGTGGACGCTCTACCTAGGAGAGAGGATAGAGGCAGATGTTTCGTGGGATGACTTTGAGAATGAATTCCGAGAGGAATTCCTTTCTTCCATGATTAAGGTGGAGAAGCGGCAGGAGTTACTCTCCCTTCATCAGGGGAGTATTTTTGTACGAGAGTTGGGGATCAAGTTCAAGGATCTTCTGCGCTTTTCTTCAGATCTCTTTCCGGATGAGGAGTCTCAGGAGAGACATTTGGAGGAGGCGCTTCGTCCTTCGCTCCAGTATGCTGTCACCCCCTTCACCCTTCCGACGTACTTGGAAGTAAAGAAGAAGGCAGAGGTTGTAGAGAGGATGCACTCGCAGGGAGGTGCACCACATGAGGGGATCCATCCAGGTTCGTCGAAGGGGAAGGTAGTCAGCAGCAGGTCTCCTGCGATGGGACCTTCCAGGTTCAGGCAAGTGGGGAGCAGGCCCCAACAGTTCCAGTTCAGATCTTCAGGTCCTCATCCCTTTTTCACGATCCCAGGACCAAAGTGTTTTTCTTATGGAGGTTTTGGGCACATTCAGAGTCGGTTCCCGACCCGAGCACAGTACGGTGGAGTTTGGCAGGTTCAGCGCCCACCTCAGTAGCACCAGTTTCCAGCGAGGCCCTTCCAGTAGCAGCAGGACCATGTTCCTCCGAGGGAAAACTTTGTGGGAGGAGGCCGACCTCAGGGTGATCCTCAGGGACCTCGACCATGGTGTGGTTGGGGAGGTGGATGACATAAGAGAGGCAAAGGAGCTGGGCGTGGACATTTTCACGCAGCAGAGTTGACAGCTCCGGCGGGACCAGAGGTGGTGCGAGGTATGATTTGTTTGTTCAGAACTCTCGTTTCTTCTTTGTTCGATTCGGGAGCTTCGCACTCCTTTGTTGCACCTGGTCTAGCCCATGCTTTGGGACTAGAAGTAGATAGACTTTCCATACCACTGGTGCTGAGTACACCAGTTGGAGGCTAGACCAGCGTATCTTGTGTTTTCCGGGGATGTGGGATGACGTTGGGACCACATAGATCTAGTGGGGACCTTCTTCTGTTACAGATGAAGCCATACGATGTCATCCTAGGCATCGAATGGTTGTTTTTTGTTAGTGTCTTCATCGACTGCTTCTGGAGAAGAGTCGTGTTCTCCGACGTAGACGGGCCGCGTGTAGCTTTTGTTGGCGAGAGGAGCTATCAGGTGGGAAGCTGGCATGTGGAGCCTCTCCATTCCTTGTTAGGCGAGTTATCATTGGTTCCTGCTGATACAGAGATGATGGATGTCCCAGGGGTTATTGGGGAGTTCCTCGATGTTTTTCCTGAGGAGGTTGTGACTCTACCCCCCGACGTGACGTTGAATTCAGGATAGACTTACAGCCTGGTGCCCGTCCGATTTTGATGGACCCTTATCATATGGCACCTTCGGAGTTGCGGATTCAGATTGACGATCTGATGGAGAATGGTTTTGTTTGACCCAGCGTATCGCCATGGGGTGCTCCAGTTTTGTTTGTGAAGAAGGAAGATGGTGGTCTCAGGCTATGCATAGAATACCGAAGGTTAAACCAGATAACGGTTAAGAACCGTTACCCCCTTCCAAGGATAGATGATCTCTTCGACCAACTAAGGGGAGCATGTTGGTTTTGTAAGATTGATCTACGATCTGGATATCATCAACTGAGGTTAAAGGACAGTGAAATCTCGAAGACGGATTTCAGGTGCAGGTATGGGCACTTTGAGTTTGTAGTGATGCCGTTTAGAGTTACGAATGCACCAGCCGTGTTCATGGGACTTATGAACTTTGTCTTCCAAGAGTTTCTGGACTGGTTCGTCGTTGTGTTTATCGATGACATCCTGATCTACTCAAGATTAGAGGAGGAGCACGTTGAGCATCTCAGGGCAGTCTTGGAAGTCCTTCAACACCACCAGCTTTACAGAAAATTGTCGAAGTGTAAGTTCTTGACGCAAGAAGTACACTTCCTTGGACACGTAGTGTCTCAGCATGGAGTGTCAGTGGACCCGTTGAAGGTGGAGACAGTTTTTTCTTGGGCAGCACCCAAGAGTGTGGCAGAAGTTCGTAGTTTCCTGGGGTTGGCAGGTTACTATCGGAGGTTCGTTTCAGAATTCTCTCAAGTTGTTGCTCCATTGACAGCTTTGACTAGAAAGAATCAAGTCTTCCTATGGAGCGAGCAGTGCCAGAAAGCTTTCGACTACCTGAAGGAGAAGTTGGTCAGTGCTCCCGTACTCAGGTTGCCAGAGGAAGGGTTGTTGTATGAGGTGTTTTGTGATGATTCTTGCCTTGGTCTAGGGTGTGCGCTAATGTAGAAGAAGGGAGTGATCTGTTATGGGTCTAGGTAGTTACGCCCTCATAATAGTAACTATGCCACCCATGACCTAGAGCTTGAAGTAGTAGTGTTCTCACTGAAGTTGTGGCGACATTATCTCTTTGGGGAGCACTTTGTGGTCTTCTCAGATCACAAGAGCTTGCGTTATATCTTCTCCCAGTGTGACCTGAACCTGCGGAAGTGGAGATGGGTTGAGTTTCTCCAAGACTATGACTTCGAGATCTCTTACACTGAAGGTAAGGGCAACGTTGTGGCTGATGCCCTGAGCCGGAAGTCGCATAAGGAAGTGGTTTGGGAATCCGCTGATGCTTGGAAAGCGATGGGAGAGTTGGCCACCTTGCACTTGGATACAAGGGTAGAAGGTGTAAGAGGCTGTTTGTTTCAGATGACGGTGCAGTCCTCCTTGTTGCAGCAGGTGAAAGAGTCTCAGTGGGGGGACTCTGAGGAAAAAGTGATGCGGGATCGTGTCGATCAGGGAAACGCTCCAGAAGGATTGTCAGAGGACAGCCGACATCGAATTATTTTCCATGGGAGTTTGTTTGTCCCAGAGACAATGCATGGGGGAGTTCTCCGTGAGTTCCATAGATCAGCCTTGGTGGTACATCCGAGAGTTTCAAAAATGTACCGAGGCCTGAGGGAACAGTTTTGGTGGCCCGGGGTGAAATGGGCAGTGGCGGAGTTTGTGGCTAAATTCCTAGTGTGTCAGCAAGTGAAGGTTGAACATCATGTTCCCAGTGGTTTGTTTCATCCTTTATATGTCCCTGAGTGGAAGTGGGATGAAATCTCAATGGAATTCGTCACAGGACTACCCAGAGCTCAGGGTGGTTATGATGCTATTTGGGTAGTGGTGAATCAACTGATGAAATCAGCTCACTTCTTAGTAATTAAGGAGTCGGGCCTGGTGAGTACCTTAGCACAGAGGTACGTAGACGAGGTTGTGTGGTTGCATGGAGTCCCAAAGACTATCATCTCAGATCGAGATACTCAGTTTACCTCCCGAGTCTGGAGGGGGTTACAACATGCTTTTGACACCCAGCTATGCCTTAGCACTGCTTTCCACCCCCAGACCGATGGGCAGACAGAGCAGACTATCCAGACATTGGAGGACATGCTGTGAGCATGCGTTCTGGATTTCGGAGGATCATGGGTACGACACTTGCCTTTAGTAGAGTTTGCCTACAACAACAGCTTCCACTCTACTATTAGCATGGCACCATTTGAGGCTTTTTATGGAAGACCATGTCGTTCACCCATTTGCTGGGCAGAGGTTGGTGAGGCAGGTGCTCTTGGGACATAGGTAGTGTAGAGCACCACAGAGAAAGTCCAGCTTGTACGTGAGAGGATGAAAGCAGCTCAGGACCAACAGAAGTCTTATGCTGATCGTCGGAGGAGACCCTTGGAGTTCGAGGTGGGATATCATGTGTTCTTGAAGGTTTTCCCTCGACGGGGTCAGTAGAGGTTTGGGAAAGGGAGCAATCTCTCACCTAGGTTCATCGGACCTTTTGAGGTGCTGAGGCGAGTCAGCGAGGTGGCATATTAGCTAGCCCTGCCACCTCAGTTGGAGAAGGTTCATGACGTCTTCCACGTCTCCCAGCTACGTCGATACTTACACGACGACTCTCATGTTATAGAATGGGGAGAGTTAGATATGGGAGACGACGCGACTTTCGAGGAACGACCAGTCAGAATCGAGGATCGTAAAGAGAAGGTGCTCCGTGGACGAACCATTCCCTTGGTTTGTGTGTTGTGGAGGCATGGCGGCCTCGAGGAGAGCACTTGGGAGTGGGAGGCTCAGATGCACGCTCAGTACCTGGAGTTGTTTTGACTTGTGTTTTCCCTTGTTCTTCTGAGCTTTTTTTTGATGTTATAATCTGTACCTTTGATATATGGAATGCTTGACTTGTCGGTTGTGAGATGTTTTGTTTCCTTGTTCCCTGGAAATGTGTAAGATGTCTGGAAGTGTGGGGAAAGGGAAAAACTTGACCCTTAATTAAGACGCATTAATGCGGATGCGATTGAACCCATGCGGGCGAGTCAGTGCCACCTAAAGCAGATAATATCTTGACATAGGAGAAGGAATTTCCCCAAAACCACGTGTTTGGGAAATGTGTGGGTTGTACGGTGATGGGGATAGTGTAAGTTGGAAAATCCTAATATATGGAAGTGGGAAGGCCCAATCCTTAATCGAGAGGCATTAATGCGTATGCTATTAAACTTGTGCAGAAGAGTCAGTGCCGCCTAAAGCAGATAATATCTCGACATAGGAGAGGGAATTTCCTAACACCTATGATTAGGGTTGTTGGTTGGGTTCCTGTTATAACGAAAACCCTAAGAGGTATTTTGTTGGGTTCCTATGGGTTGGTTTTTGAATTATTGGGGACGATAATGTTTTAAGAGGTATCTGATGTAATGGCCCGGACCTCTCCGGCCCATTCCTTTGTCAAAAAGAAGGTCACGAAGTGTTTTGGAGGGTAAAATGGACTTTTCCCACACTTTTCAGAATTTTGAAACAACACGCCATGTAGTGTGAGTACACCTCGTGTACCCCCTCACCGGGTATACCCTATGTTGAAGGCCGTGTCCTTGCCGTGTGAAATAAATGGGTACACTCCCTGTGTCCAATACTACACGCCGTGTAGTCCCTCCCTGCGTATGCGTTACCCTCAAGCCGTGTGTTGACCAGTCAACGGCCGCGTTCCGCATTGAAGGCCGTGTTGGAAGCCGCGTGGTGACTGTGTGAAACGGCCGAGTACACGCCGTGTACTTTTTTTTCTTTCCTATAAAAGGAGGGGTCCCCTCCTCCTTTTCAACTCACCCCTCTCCTCCCCATTCCTCTGAGCAGAGCTCTCCCAAGAGACTCGAAGGCTCATTTTCTTCCATAACTTTTTCGTCTGAGCTCCAATTTATGATCTGTTAGCGGCCACGGGATTGTAACGACGAGGCAGAACTTCTAAGCTTGGATCCATTGTCCTTACTTCGGCCTTTCCTTTCAAAGTTACACCCAACGAGGTTTTTCCGGGACTCGAAAGAAGTGACGGACGCCGGCGGATGTCTTCTAAAGTTGATTTGGGGGAGCATTGTGATCAGAACCTATTGAGGTAGGGATCATACCTTCGTCTCTCTAAATTGTGCATAATGCAGGGTGGGTATATTCTTATTTTCATGAGAAATGGTTGAACCAATAAACAAAGATAATAACTGGTTAAAGAACGGGGATGGGGAAGTTGTTATGTTTATCTTTATATCCTGTGATATTATGTTGTGAATTGAATAGGCATATGCCTACTGAAAATCACGGTCATTGGGGGCCATTTCTTGCGCAATTAAATGTTGCCCTATCTTTCTAGACCATTTTTGTGAATGAAACTTTGTTGAATGTGGAATTTGGTTAGTCACGTAAAGTTGTCTGATTTAAAATTTGGAACCCTTGTGTGATCACCCCGGTTGAACAAAATGGAATAATGAACATGTGGGTGTTGGATTGGATACGTGGAATGTAATGGGGGTGTTTTGTGGGTTGTTGTGGATCAGGTGAGCAGCGGGGCTGCGGTTGGCTTGGTTGTGGGTTGGTGTGAATTCTATGTTGGTGACGGGAATCAGGTCTATGATAAATGTTATCAAGGGATGACGATGTACGGGTTTCGGTGTGGTTGTGGTTACGGTAGTTGGTAGCGGGGCTGTAGGGATGGGTTTAAATGTGAATGAACTATGGGTTGTGAATAATAAATAAAAAGTGGAAGAGTTAATGAATGGTGGGCCATGGTAATGAAACGAGATTAATAATCAATGGGGTTGGTTGGTTAATAAGAAGGACTTGGTTGTGTTTCTTTGTTTTTTCCTAACTTGATTTGTGGATGGCAGAGATATGTTTTACGAACGATCGATGTGGTTGGTTGTGGATAGCTGCCCAGTAGTTAAGGAACTAATAAACTAATTCTGTTGAAACATGAAAACCTAAATGGCTTTGGGTTGTTTTTTGTTTGCATGCTTCGTAGTAGTAGTGCCAAGGAACATGCTCAGTTCTCTGTTTAGAAGCCATAGGTTGGGCTGAGTGTTTGGTATATATATATCTGCATCTTTGTGTTTTGTCACACCCCACCCATGTTGAGCGTGCCGAACACTCCCATTTCATGGGAGAGGGTGTTTTCCCATAGTTACTATCTCCTTCCTGCTCCTTCTTCCATAGGGTGTGATGACTTGAGGTGACCTCACACCCAAGACTCTTCGTGTAGGTTTCGATTGGGGTGGTTTTTAGTCCAAGACTCTTCGAGCATGTTTTACTATTTCCCAAGAACCTTTGGGATGAGGCCCAGGTGTGTGTGGGCGGGATAGGTGGTTGTGAGGCCTAGGTATGTGCGGGTGGGATATGTGGTTGTGAGGCCCAGGTGTGTGCGGGCAGGATACGTGGTTGTGAGGCCCAGGTGTGTGCGAGCGGGATGTGTGGTTGTGAGGCCCAGGTGTGTGCGGGCGGGGAGAGTGTGGCAGCGTCAAGATGTTCACCGTTAGGAAGAGAAGCTAACTAAAGGGAAATGGTGCGGGGTACCCAATACCCTTGTTCTTATATACTACTACTACCTGTTGTGATTGTGTTTTGGTGAGTGTGGCTGGTGAGGTTGGGTGGATAGATTTCCCTGATAGGTTTCTTCTGTTGTTCTCACGGGACCATAGGATGTCTCCCCACTTGTGCACAAGAGCTTTAGGTTTCCCTACTGAGTAAACTTGTATGCTCACCCTATGTTTACTTTCAGGTTTCCAGGAGGACTACCAGGGCCGTGCGAGACCCTACTAGTCGGGACAGTTGGAGTTTTTGTAGTTGCTGTACACTTGTTTCTTTTGGTATTGTACTTTTGAGCTTTCTTTTACTTGTACCTTGTTTCAGAACTATTTAAACATGCATGTGGGGATGGTTTGGGTTTATTTCTATACACATGTTCTTTTCCTTTTTGGTGGTTGACTTGTCCTATTTACCGATCTTAAATAATAAAAAGGGTAATGCCTCCCATATTTGTGAAAACTCATACCCTTGGTGCTAATCGCCACCACGGGGCCTACTGGAGGCGGAAATTGGGGGTCATTATCCCCCTTTCACCATCGCCAGCTAAGGAGGGTCATCCTTGGTGGGAGGGGGTCGTGACAGAATGGTATCAGAGGTGATGGTTGAGAGATAGGATGGAGTCTGGAGTTAGGCACAGTGAGGATTGCATTGGATGGCAGGGAAACAGTGTTGGTTAATCTTGATGCGTGACATAATCCAGGGAAGACCGGGTAAGACACTGGATTTTAGGGCCCCCCATGATCCGATGCAAGGACTCTGAGCCTACCGAATGACCAAGTGAGACTACATTGATTGCAGGGTAGAGACCCTAGGGAAGGTACATGAATCATCATGATTGTGTTTTACTTGATTTGGGTGTTCTGGGAAAGAAATTGAAATAAAAATGATAAAATAAAACCTTGAGAAAGTTCCTTACTACTTGGTCTTAGGCGATCTTTGTTTACCGTACAACTATGGCACCTGGACGTCTTCCCCGGGTGGCTCAGATAGCCGAGGCCCAGCAGATTCAGGCGGTCGATCAGTTGAGGATCGACCGAGAGGAGGAAGATATCCATTGGCAGAAGACTCTCCATTCTTTCCAGCGGCAAACCTTCAAGAAGTATGAGGGTAGTACTTCGGATACGGAGACGGAGGGGTGGCTTGAGGAGCTAGGGATCGCTTTTAACTTGATTCATGCTCCAAGGGAGTACTGGGTTCCCCTAGCAGTCAGTCAGCTGAGAGGTGCGGCGCGACAGTGGTGGACGCTCTACCTCAGAGAGAGGATAAAGGCAGAGGTTTCATGGGCTGACTTTGAGAAGGAATTCCGATAGGAATTCATTTCTTCCATGATCAAGCTGGAGAAGCGGAAGGAGTTACTCTCCCTTCAGTAGGGGAGTATGTCAGTACGAGAGTTGGGGATCAAGTTCAAGGATCTTCTGCGCTTTGCTCTGGATCTCTTTACGAATGAGGAGTCTCGGGTGAGACATTTAGAGGAGGTGCTTCGTCCTTCGCTCCAGTATGCTGTCACCCCCTTCAACCTTCCAACGTACTTGGCAGTACAGAAGAAGACAGAGGTTGTAGAGGGGATGCACTCGCAGGGAGGTGCACCACGTGAGGGGATCCAGCTAGGTTCATCGAAGGGGAAGGCAATCAGCAGCAGGTCTCCTACGACGGGACCTTCCAGGTTCAGGCCAGTGGGGAGTAGGCCCCAGCAGTTCCACTTCAGATCTTCAGGTCCTCGTGCCCTTTTCACGAGCCTAGGACCGAAGTGTTTTTCTTGTGGAGGTTTCAGGCACATTCAGAGTTGGTGCCCGACCGGAGAATAGTACGGTGGAGGTGGGCAGGTTCAGCACCCTCCTCAGCAGCACCAGTTTCCAGTGAGGCCCTTCCAGTAGCAGCAGGACCATGCTCCTCCGAGGGAAGACTTTGCGGGAGGAGGCCAACCTCAGGGTGCTCCTCAGGGACCTCGACCAGGGTGTGGTCAAGGAGGTGGACGACATCAGAGAGGCAGAGGAGCTGGGCATGGACATTTGCACGCAGCAGAGTTGACAGCTCCGGCGGGACCAGAGGTGGTGCGAGGTACGATTTGTTTGTTCAGCACTCTCATTTCTGCTTTGTTCGATTCGGGAGCTTCGCACTCGTTTTTTTCACCTGGTATAGCCCATGCTTTGGGACTAGACGTAGAAATAATTTCCATACCACTGGTGCTAGGTACACTAGTTGGAGGCCAGACCAGCGTATCTTGTGTTTTCCGGGGATGTGGGCTAACGTTGGGACCACATAGATCTAGTGGGGACCTTCTTCTATTACAGATGTAGCCATACGATGTCATCCTAGGCATCGAATGGTTGTTTTCTATTAGTGCTGTCATCGACTGCTTCTGGAGAAGATTCGTGTTCTCTGACGTAGATGAGCAGCGTGTAGCTTTTGTTGGCGAGAGGAGCTATCGGGTGGGAAGCCGGTGCGTGGAGCCTCTCCTTTCCTTGTTAGGGGTGTTATCAGTGGTTCCAGCTGATACAGAGATGATGGATGTCCCGGGGGTTGTTGGGAAGTTCCTCGATGTTTTTCCTGAGGAGGTTGTGACTCTACCCCCCCGACGTGACGTTGAATTTGGGATAGACTTACAACCTGGTGCCCGCCCGATTTCGATGGCCCCTTATCGGATGGAACCTTTGGAGTTGCAGGAGTTGCGGATTCAGATTGACGATCTGATGGAGAATGGTTTTGTTCAACCCAGCGTATCACCATGGGGTGCTTCAGTTTTGTTCGTGAAGAAGGAAGATGGTGGTCTCAAGCTATACAGAGACTACCGAAGGTTGAACTAGGTAACAATCAAGAACCGTTACCCCCTTCCAAGGATAGATGATCTCTTCGACCAACTGAGGGGAGAAGGTTGGTTTTCTAAGATTGATCTACGATCTGGATATCATCAAATGAGGGTAAAGGACAGTGACATCTTGAAGATGGCTTTTATGTGTAGGTATGGGCACTTCGAGTTTGTAGTGATGCTGTTTGGAGTTACGAATGCACCGGCTGTGTTTATGGGACTTATGAACTTTGTCTTCTGAGAGTTTCTAGACTGGTTAGTCAGTGTGTTTATCGATGAAATCCTGATCTACTCAAGATCAGAGGAGGAGCACGTTGAGCATCTCAGGGCAGTCTTGGAAGTCCTTTGACACCACCATATTTATGGGAAATTGTCGAAGTGTAAGTTATTGACGCAAGAAGTATACTTCCTTGGACACGTAGTGTCTCAGCATGGAGTGTTAGTGGACCCGTCGAAGGTGGAGGCAGTTGTTTCTTAGGCAGAACCCAAGAGTGTGGCATAATTTCGTAGTTTCCTAGGGTTGGCAGGTTACTATCGGAGATTCATTTCATACTTCTCTCGAGTTGCTGCTCCATTGACAGTTTTGACTAGAAAGAACCAAGTATTCCTATGGAGTGAGAAGTGCCAGAAAGCTTTTTACTACCTGAAAGAGAAGTTGGTCAGTGCTCCCATACTCAGGTTTCCAGAGGAAGGGTTGTTGTATGAGGTGTTTTGTGATGCTTTTGGACTTGGTCTGGGGTGCACGCTAATGCAGAAGAAGGGAGTGATCTGTTATGGGTCTAGGAAGTTACACCCTCACGAGCGTAACTATGCCACCCATGACCTAGATCTTGCAGCAGTAGTGTTCGCACTGAAGTTGTGGCGAAATTACCTCTTTGGGGAGCACTTTGTGTTATTCTCAGATCAAAAAAGCTTGCGTTATATCTTCTCCCAGCGTGACCTGAACCTGCGACAGCAGAGATGGGTCGAGTTTCTCCAAGACTATGACTTTGAGATCTCTTACACCGAAGGTAAGTGTAACGTTGTGGCTGATTCCCTGAGCAGGAAGTCGCACAAGGAAGTGGTTCGGGAATCCGCTGATGCTTGGAAAGCGATGGGAGAGTTGGCCGCCTTGCACTTGGATTCAAGGGTAGAAGGTGTTAGAGGCTGTTTGTTTTAGATGATGGTGCAGTCCTCCTTGTTGCAGCAGGTGGAAGAGTCTCAGTGGGGGGAATCTGAGGAGGAAGTTATGTGGGATAATGTCGATCAGGAAAACGCACCAGAAGGATGGTCAGAGGAAAGCCGACATCAGATGCTTTTCCATGGGAGGTTTTTTGCCCCGGAGACAATGTGTGAGGGAGTTCTCTGTGAGTTCCATAGCTCGGCCTTGGCGGTACATCCAGAAGTTTCAAAAATGTACCAAGGCCTGAGGGAACAATTTTGGTGGCCCAAGGTGAAACGGGCAGTGGCGGAGTTTGTGGCTAAATGCCTAGTGTGTCAGCAAGTGAAGGCTGAACACCGTGTTCCCAGTGGTTTGTTGCATCCTTTAGATGTCCCCGAGTGGAAGTGGGATGAAATCTCAATGGACTTTGTCACAGGACTACCCAGAGCTCAGGGTAGTTATGATGCTATCTGGGTAGTGGTGGATCGACTGACGAAATCAGCTCACTTCTTAGCAATTAAGGAGTGAGGCCCGATGAGTACCTTAGCACAGAGGTACGTAGACGAGGTTTTGCAGTTGCATGGAGTCCCAACTACTATTGTCTCAAATCGAGATACTCGGTTTACCTCACGAGTTTGGAGGGGGTTACAACATGCTTTTGACACCCAGCTACGCCTTAGCACTGCTTTCCACCCCCAGACCAATGGGAAGACAAAGCAGACTATCCCGACGTTGGAGGACATGCTGCGAGCATGCGTTCTATATTTCAGAGGATCATGGGTATGACACTTGACTTTAGTAGAGTTTGCCTACAACAACAGCTTCCACTCTACTATTGGTATGGCACTGTTTGAGGCTTTGTATGGAAGACCATGTCGTTCACCCATATGATGGGAAGAGGTTGGTGAGACAGGTGCTCTTGGGCCAGAGGTAGTGCAGAGCACCACAGAGAAAGTCCAGCTTGTACGTGAGAGGATGTAAGTGTCTCAGGACCAATAGAAGTCTTATGCTGATCGTCGGAGGAGGCCCTTGGAGTTCGAGGTGGGAGATCATGTGTTCTTGAAGGTTTCCCCTCGACGGGGGCAGTGGAGGTTTGGGAAAGGGAGCAAGCTCTCACCTAGGTTCATCGGACCTTTTGAGGTGCTGAGGTGAGTCGGCGAGGTGGCATATCAGCTAGCCCTGCCACCTCAGTTGGAGAAGGTTCATGAAGTCTTCCACGTCTCCCAGCTACGTCGATACTTACACGACGACTCTCACATTATTGACCGGGGAGAGTTAGATATGGGAGACGACGCGACCTTCGAGGAACGACCAGTCAGAATCGAGGATCGTAAAGAGAAGGTGCTCCGTGGACGAACCATTCCCTTGGTTCATGTGTTGTGGAGGCATGGCGGCCTCAAGGAGAGAACTTGGGAGTGGGAGGCCCAGATGCACGCTCAGTACCCGGAGTTGTTTTGACTTGTGTTTTCCCTTGTTCTTATGATCTTTGTGTTGATGTTATACTCTGTACCTTTGATATATGGAATGCTTGGATTGTCGGTTGTGAGATGTTTTGTTTCCTTGTTCCCTGAAAATGTGTAACATGTCCAAAAGTCTGTGGAAAGGGAAAAACCGGACCCTTAATCGAGACGCATTAATGCAGATGTGATTGAACCTATGCAGGCGAGTCAGTGCCGCCTAAAGCGGATAATATCTCGACATAGGATAAGGAATTTCCCCCAAACCACATGTTCGGGCAATGTGTGGGTTGTACGGTGATGGGGGCAGTGTAAGTTGGAAAATCCTATTATATAGAAGTGGGAAGGCCCAATCCTTAATCGAGATGCATTAATAAGGATGCGATTAAACCCATGCATGCGAGTCAGTGCCGACTAAAACATATAATATCTCGACATAGGAGAGGGAATTTCCTAACACCTATGATTAGGGTTGTTGGTTGGGTTCCTGTTATAACGAGAACCCTAAAAGGAATCTTGTTGGGTTCCTCTGGGTTGGTTTTTGAATTCTTGGGGACAATAATGTTTTAATAGGTATCTAATGTAATGGCCTGGACCTCTCCAGACCATTCCTTTGTCAAAAAGAAGGTCAAAAAGTGTTCTGGAGGGTAAAATGGACTTTTCCCATACTTTTCAGAATTTTGAAACTACACGCTATGTAGTGTGAGTACACGCCGTGTACCCCCTCACCGGGTATACCCTGTGTTGAAGGGCATGTCCTTGCCGTGTGAAATAAATGGGTACACGCCGTGTGTCCAATACTACACGCCGTGTAGTCCCTCCCCGCGTATGCGTTACCCTCAAGCCATGTGTTGACCAGTCAATGGCCGCGTTCCGCGTTGAAGGCCATGTTGGAATCTGTGTGGTGACCATGTGAAACGGCTGAGTACATGCCGTGTACCATAAAGTACACGTCGTGTACTTTTGCTTTTCTCACCTATAAAAGGAGGGGTCCCCTTCTCCTTTTCAACTCACCCCTCTCCTCCCCATTCCTCTGAGCAGAGCTCTCCCAAGAGACTCGAAGGATCCTTTTCTTCCATAACTTCTTCGTCCGAGCTCCGATTTACGATCAGTCAGCGGACATAGGATCGTAACAACGAGGCAGAACTTCTGAGCTTGGATTTTTTGTCCTTCCTTCGGCCTTTACTTTCCAACTTACACCTGAGTAGGTTTTTCCGGGACTCGACAGAAGTGACGGACGCCGACGGACGTCTTCTAAAGTTGATCTGGGGGAGCGTTGTGATCAGAACCTGTTAAGGTAGGGATCTTACCTTCATCTCTCTAAATTGTGCATCATGCAGGGTGGGTATCCACTTGTTTTCATGAGAAACAGTTGAACCAATAAACTGAGATAATAACTAGTTAAAGAATAGGGATGGGGAAGTTGTTATGTTTATCTTTATATCCTGTGATATTATGTTGTGAATTGAATAGGCATATGCCTACTAAAAATCACGGTCCTTGGGGGCCTTTGCTTGCGCAATTAAATGTTTCCCTATCTTTCTAGACCGTTTTTGTGAATGGAACTTTGTTGAATGTGGAATTTGGTTAATCACGTAAAGTTGGCTGATTTAAAATCTCGAACCCTTGTGTGATCACCCTGATTGAACAAAATGGAATAATGAACATGTGGGTGTTGTGTTGGATACGTGGCATGTGATTGGGGTGTTTTGTGGGTTTTTGTGGATCGGGTGAGCAGCGGGGCTGTAGTTGGCTTGGTTGTGGGTTGGTGTGAATGCTATGTTGGTGACGGGCAGCGGGTCTGTGATAAATGGTATCAAGGGATGACGATGTAAGGGTTTCAGTGTGGTTGTGGTTACGGTAGTTGGCAGCGGGGCTGCGGGGATGGGTTTAAATGTGAACGAACTATGGGTTGTGAATAATAAATAAAAAGTGGAAGAGTTAATGAATGGTGGGTCATGGAAATGAAACGGGATTAATAATCAATGGGGTTGGTTGGTTAATAAGAAGGACTTGGTTGTGTTGCTTGTGTTTTCCTAACTTGATTTGTGGATGGTAGGGATATGTTTTACGAATGATCAATGTGGTTGGTTGTGGATAGATGCCCAGTAGTTAAGGAACTAATAAACTAATTCTATTGAAACATGAAAACCTAAATGGGGTTGGGTTGTTTGTTGTATGCATGCTTCGTAGTAGCAGTGCTGAGGCACATGCTCAGTTCTCTGTTTATAAGCCATAGGTTGGGCTGAGTGTTTGGTATATATATATATCTGTATCTTTGTGTTTTGTCGCACCCCACCCATGTTGAGCACTTAGTGTCGAACACTCCCATTTCATGGGAGAGGGTGTTTTCCCATAGTTACTAGCTCCTTCCTGCTCCTTCTTCCATAGGATGTGATGGCTTGAGGTGACCTTACACCCAAGAATCTTCGGGTAGGTTTCGATTGGGGTGGTTTTTAGCCCAAGACTCTTCGGGCAGGTTTTACTATTTCCGAAGAACCTTCGGGATGAGGCCCAGGTGTGTTCGGGCGAGATACGTGGTTGTGAGTCCCAAGTGTGTGCGGGCAGGATATCTGGTTGTGAGGTCCAGGTGTGTGAGGGCAGGATACGTTGTTGTGAGGCCCAAGTGTGTGCAGTCGGGATGTGTGGTTGTGAGGCCCAGGTGTGTGCGGGCGGGGAGAGTGTGGCAGCGTCAGGACATTCACCGTTAGGAAGAGAAGCTAACTAAAGGGAAATGGTGTGGGTACCCAATAATATTGTTCTTATATACTACTACTACCTGTTGTGATTGTGTTTTGGTGAGTGTGGCTAGTGAGGTTGGGTGGATAGATTTCCCTGATAGGTTTCTTCTATTGTTATCATGGGACATTAGGATGTCTCCCCACTTGTGCATGAGAGATTTAGGTTTCCCTACTGAGTATACTTGTATGCTCACCCTACATTTACTTTCAGGTTTCCAGGAGGACTACCAGGGCCGTGCGGGACCCTACTAGTCGGGACAGTTGGAGTTGTTGTAGTTTCTGTACACTTGTTTCTTTTGGTATTGTACTTTTGAGATTTCTTTTACTTGTACCTTGTTTCAGAACCATTTAAACATGCATGTGGGGATGGTTTGGGTTTATTTCTATACACTTGTTCTTTTTCTTTTGGTGGTTTACTTGTCCTATTTCCCGATCTTAAATAATAAAAAGGGTAATGCCACCAATATTTGTGAAAACTCATACCCTTGGTGCTAATCGCCACCCTGGGGCCTACTGGAGGCGGGACTCGTGGGTCATTATCTCCCTTTCACCATCGCCAGCTCAGGAGGGTCATCCTTGGTGGGAGGGGGTCGTGAAACTTAGTGACATACAAGGCATCACTCCCAAAAGATAGCATGAAGCCCATATCAAAAACTCAGAACATCAATAGGACAATCTGCTCACCCAAACCAACTCCATTCCACCCTTGGTCAGTCCTCCTAGGTTAAACACATGCCAAAGGGGAGGGTCACTCACACATGTTTTTTTAATGAGACCAATGACTTAAGGTATCACAAGGGTCCTCACATGACCCACTCGAGCTGTTAAAGTCAAACCATCCCACACCCCCTCTTAGAGGTATCCATGATCTCATATGAAGAGATCCGCTCTGTCATAACTATTTAATTTTTACTACGGAACACCCTTTAAGTATCATGGAAAAACTATTTTGGTTATGACCTTGACCCTTGGTGGCCTATGCAACCAAGCCCGTGCACAAAGGCCATTGTGGTCCTGGAACCTCATTTGATCACTCAAGGTATCCAACCTAGATTAAACATTTTAATTTAATTTAAACATGATAATTAATGATTCAAGGGGAAATGCCTTCTGTGGTGATCCCACACATCCACATTCATATAAAAACTATATAAAAATCCTAAGGTGAGTACCAAGACCACCTAGCCCATCCATGAAGTTTACCAATTTAATCACTAGCCTGGAAGCTACTGCCCAGGCCCACCAAGGGTTGACAAATTCTATCCATGAACAACCAACCATTCCTAACATTCATGAGGTCCTGACTCAAAACCAACACAGACAATAATTAATTTTAATGAATTAAAATTAATTATAAAACTCCAACCAAATAAGGAATAGTCACCTAAATTTCATTGGGCATTCGACCATCATTGAAACCTCAAGCAACAAGGTACTGACCATCCCTGATACCCCTTCGAACCTATACCGGGTCAAATATCCAACCTACACTGCTAATTACATCATTAAATAATTTTATTTTCAATGAAAACCCTAAGAAAAATACAAGGAAATCATACCTTTGAAAAAAAAATGAATGAAGATAGGAAAGAATTGTCTTGGGATGCCCTCTATGCAAGAAACATGAAAGCCTCATCCATAGAGGGTGATTTCAGCATTTTCTAGTGAAATATCCATAAAACCTAACTGAAAACATTTTAGAATCAAGGAAATGAAAAGTAGGTTAGGGAAAAAGGAGGAATCAGACAACATACCTTGAATCTTCCTTGAAAATACCCAAAATCACACCCCAAAACAAGAAGAATAATGGTAGGAGAGGTGGTTTGGACCCCCTAGATGTGCGCCCAAAAGAGAAGGAGATGGAGGGTTTGTCCCATTAAAAACCCAAGGGCAAAAAAAATAGGGAATCCCCATTTTAAATTCCACTAGTTGGTGAATGGATATTAGTAGTAGCAGATGCTACTGCCATATACCATCGACGAGTCATTGGATCATTGCATCCTAGGATGCAACAAACACCACGACCTCTCCTGGAGATTTCTTGAGCCTCGAGATGTCTCCTAAGATTCATTCCTCATCCAAAATAATTTTTTTGAGGTATTCTAACCTTCATAATTATATTATTAATAATGGTTCAAAATCCAACCCATCCACCAATTCCATAATTAAAATTCTATTTGAATATCAAACATGTCTATACACACAAGATAAAAGTGCTTCAGGTATACAAATTGTCCGTGTGCCATCCATTTTTATTTTGGTAAATATTTAAAGTCCAAAGGAATAAATTATTGATATTTTGATAAAAGTGCTTCAAGTATAGAAATTTGTCTAAAATATCCATCTCTAGGTGTATTAAATGAAGTGGAAATAGATCTAAGCATAACCATAGGATGAGATTATGCCATGGAATGAAATCAAGTAAGTTTATTTTCTCAAGAAAATTATTTGAATAGTAAAATAATCCCTCAACTCTAAGAAAATTATTTTTGAACAAAAATGATATTTTTTTACTTTTCAATATGAGAAATCAATGGTCTTTTAACGAATCATATAATATACGGTTTTGTGATGGTTGACTTTCTAAATTCCATGTTATCTATCACTCTTTATCAAAACTGGATAGTTATATTTCTCTTCCATATCCATATTTTCACTTCCCACTAAAGTTCTCCTAATAATAATCCTAGTTTTGTGGTGACCTTCACATTTTTCTTTCCCTCTTTTTAAGAGGAAGTTTTATTAACCCTTTTTACGATATGGGTTTCCCACAAAGGAATTTTAAAATACCAACCCTTGATTTTCAAAGTTCAATTTAAAATAGTGAGGATGAAATTTATTGAAGGGGTAGAGAATGTAACACACCAAGATTTTATTCTATGATTTTATTTTAAATAAATTTAATCTTTTCAATATCCTGTGTTGCCCGCAACACCTAGCTTAAACGAACAATGAAATATTGTTATGTGATCATTATAACATAGCAAATAAAATGGTAGGAATGAATAGTATTAACCACATTATGAAATATATAATTGTCCAACTCATTTTTAATGTATTAATTAATTCTTTGTGAATAAGAACTTAATTATTAGTAAAGTCATTTATTCTTCAAAAATATGTTTTCTTCAAAAATGGTTGTCTTGATTTTTATGGATATTATAATCAATTTATGGAACTTATATAAAATTTATTTTATAATACTAATATCAATTTTGAAATAATCATATTAAAATTATCTTATGGTTAATTTTTGAGAATTTTCTGAAAAGATTAATTTTCCAGTGAATAGTGAAAAATAACTATTTTTATAAAACTATCATTTTATTTATATTAAAAAGTATATTTATAATTTAAATTTTATCTAAAAGTAAATTAAGTTATATTTAGTTAGTTATAATTCAATTTATTTTATTTTAATTATTCTTATACATTATTTTGGAATAAGTACATTTTTTGGCTTCAAATGCATTTTTCAAGAAAATTGTTTTTCATTGCATTTTGCAGGATTAATTTTAAATTAAATTATGAAAATTACGATTTTTTAATTTTGAAAAATGGATTTAATATTTGGATTTCAAATTTCCAAATTTATTAAATATTCCCCATTTATTTTTTTCCAATATAAACAATAACCTTGGTAATTTTTGCTACCATGGAAAAGGGTAAATTAGGAAATATGTTAAAAATAAAATGATAAGGACTATAAAATGACCCTAACACTTTCCCAAATTTTATTGTATGACTAATTTTTATCCATAATAATTTATGGTTTATTTATAGGACCATTTATGGACCTTTGAAGGAGATTATGATATTTATAATATTTTATTTAATGAAAAGTCAAAGATGTCACATTCATGGTATTAATAACTATAACATTTTTGATATGGTGTTATTCAAAAGATATCTTAAAATATAAATATTATTTGAAATATAAAATATTTATCTACGTCATGGTAATTTATTTTTAATTTTTAGTAAATCAATAATTATCTTAAATAATTACATAACGATGATGAAGTAATTATTCAATTAATGGAAAAGTAAAATAAATGATATTAGAAATATTATCATAAATATAATTTGAGATAATTAATATCATACATAAAATTTCTAGATGACACTGACATATTTGGGATGTATTTAATGATTTGTTTTGAAGTTATCTTATTGAATTGATTTTATTAAATTCAAAGTAATGAATATTTATTAAATTGATATTGTGAATATTTTATAGTAAATAATATTTTATTAAATGATATAAAATTCATAAAAATATTAAATTATACAAAATTATTGGGATAAGATTGAAAATTTCATATATGATCCTTTTATAATTAGTTTTTCATTTTATAATAAATATATTAACTCTCAAAGAGTAAAAATCCACATTGTCACGGTAAGAGTTGAAGAGGTTAAATAGAGGTTAAAACCAAAAGATAAGGGTGTAAATTTAGTAAAAACTTATCTAAATTTTATTTTATGAGGGTATTTTGACACATAATAATATTATATTATAAATTAATAAGTTTTAATCCATTTTTAATTGAAAATTAATTTATATTAATTTAATATTTTAAGAAATTTGTAAAGTTCCCCTCACTTCAATTATAAAAGGGCACATCTTCCTTCACTTAATTACACCACTTGGAGCCATATATCTCAAAAAAACCCTAATAATTTGTATTATAAAAATCCTTATAAATGTTCTATAGGTTATATTCCTTTCAAAAAGACCAACCCTTGTTTCCCTAAGAAGATATCAAAAGGAAGTTCGCTGAAGAAGAGGTAATCGTCTTTATCAGCTCTTTCAAGTTTATTTCTTCTTATACTTACACTTCAAGAGTTGTTTACATAGTAAAGTAATAATTATAGTATCATATATATTTTTATATTTTATTATGATTATGGTACAAACATATTCTACCTTTTATCCATCCTATGAAAAATGAAAGCATTGTATGTGTGTATGTACAATTTACCATCTCTACACAGTGATGAAATCCATTTTTCATCGCCACTTTAATTGGATGCATATAACGATAAAAAATAATGGATATATATGATATATATGATATTATATTTGTTCTATAAAATTAATATATCATCAATTTACCTACCCATTCACCATTAAGAGAATGATATCATCGCTCATGTGTACGTACGACCTACCATCTCTACGATGTGATGCGATTCATTTTCTATATTCAAAATTCAAGAAAGGTTATAAAAATAAATTTAATGATTAAATATTATATTTATAACATTAATATAATTATGTATATGATGGATTTATATCCCATGTAATAGAACTGAGACTTTCATGTTAAAACATACATAAGAAAACATGGAAATTAACACCTAAAACAATGGTAATAACAAAATATTATTAAAAAATAGGTGATAAGATGATATAATAGAATCATATATGATATCATAAAAATTAATATGGATATATTATAAATTAATAACATTATTTATACTATTATACAAGAGTTAAAATTATATTCAACTATAGGAAAGCACAGGGTAGGAGTTTCTCATCACACTTTTACTTATGTGAGATATATGCCTTATTCACCACTTATTTTTTTGTGTGGTGAATATACTTCCCCTTTAGTATATAATATAATTAATATAATTATCTTCATGGAATTAAATGTTTCATTTTATTATTATTACCTTTATGAGGCCTAGGATTTAGAAGTTACCAAAGTGATAAAAGTTTATTTTACAATCTCATCATTATTTGAGGTTGTTTTTTTTAAATCTCCATTTGGGGAATAATTTAATATTTATATGTTGAAATAAATATATCTACTTATTATATGGTAATTCATGAACTCTTCAAGTGATAATACCATTTTTTACTCTTTGGTACTTAAAATTATTGAGAAAATGTTTTTAGGAAAATCCGACTTTATTATATTTTCGATTAGAAATTTGTTTTTGTCAAAACCCTTGTTTTCTAAAAAGGTTTTCAAAAATGTTTTTAACTTTTCAAAGTGATTTTTAAATACATTTTTACCTATTTTTAAAAAAAATTGAAAAGAATGTTCATTTTGTTTTTGAAACAATGCTCGTTTGGCTTTTACTGAAAATGTGAAATCGAACTTTTCTTTAATGTACACAATATGTATATAATTTACTACTGTCATGACCATGAAATTTTTTAAAATAAATTTTACAATTTTTAAAAGTCTATATTAAAATAAAAGTATTTTTAAAATGTTTTATGAACTTTTAGTTTTAAAAAGTGATTTTCAAAATGAAAATGATATTTTCCTCAAGAAGTTTTAAAGTTATTTTTATTCATCAATGACATAAAACCTTTAATTTTATTATGATCCACTGGGGATATGTTGCATTTATATTATTCTTATTCTTTATTTGGATCATTTATGATCAATTTTATTGAAAAATATTTCATATGAATAGTTCCTCCAATACAAATAGTTATTGATTTTTTAAGGCATGTTGATTCAATTGTGAGGAATGCATTGGACTTAGTAAGTGATGAGAGGGTACAACTATAACCCCTCAATGCATTGGTAGGTATCACAAGACAAACTAGTTGGAGTTTTGGATGAGACCTTACCTTTTTATGTATGGTTTCTTGGATAAAGTCGATATGGTATGTTTATGATGTCCTACATTATGCACTTCCTCATTAAGAGATTAGTTGTTGATATTCTATGTAATTATTCAATTAGTAGAATATCCATGGTTAAGTTTCATTATCATGTGACCATTTATATGGAATTATTTGAACATCAATTATTCATGTCATATTATGTTAAATTTATTGATTAAATGGAACGTGTTTTGGTTATTTATCTTGCCATATTTTTTATGCCTTATTTATTAATAGCTTCCGTTGTATGCTTACCTTTGCTGAGCATTTGAGATCTCCCCTTTATTATGTTTCATTTTCCCCCAGGATACAAGGAAGTGTTTTGTGATTGATATGCAGGGACACACTAAGGGGGATAATGGAATTCTCAAAGAAAATTATTTGTTTATTTTATGTTTTAAAATGTAATGTTAATTAAAAGTACGTATCTAGTTTACCATGAATAATAAGTTATTTGGTCCTTTGTGATGTGATAACTTGTTCCTAGTTCTAATGTAATAAAGTAACCACCAACTCTGGGCTACTAGGGTTCTTTACAATAATCATAAGAAATCCCGATAAATGATGAGATTGTAATATAAAACCCATAACAATTTTGTAAATTTGAATCGTAAAACCCATGAAAGAATAACATTAAATGAAACTTAAAATATCTTGAGAATAAATAAATTATTGATATTACATTTCAAAGGGGATGTATATATATAACACCCCATTAATTTGTTTTATAATTTTAAATACATTAATTTATGAAAAATAAAAATTTAAAATTAATTGTTTTAATTAATAATAATACTTATAAATAATTATAATGTATAGCTTTAAAATTAATTAATTAAGTTTCAAAAAAATACTATTTTATAGTATTATTTTGTGTAAAAAAATATTTTAATATGAATATATGTATTTTTATTACAAAATTCATTTTTATCAATAGATTATTTAATTAAATATTTTAAGAATAATATATATATTGAGTATTATAATTATTTTGATAAATACTAAATTATGTTATGAATATATTCACTATTAATATGACATCCCAAGATTTTATGGTATGTTTCTTCTTAAATAATTTCAATTCATTAGATAGCATATTATGCATGCAACACTGAATCTCTTTGAAACAAAACTTTGTTATATGAGATAGTTATAACCTAACCATTAAACATAATTTTTCCACTTTTGTGTTTTGAATTTCAAAAAATAGACATACACGGTTGCGATCAGTAAGATATTTGGGGTCTGATAGTATCAACTTAAATTTTTGGTGAATAGTAACTTGACCCTTTGGAATAGAAATTTTACCATTATGAATAGTAATATGACCAATGTAATAGTTACCTCACCTAATAAAGTATAAAAAAATTATTATTCCATCATTTATGTTTTGAGTTTAGTTTTTCTTAAAAATATGACGAATTTGATAAATTAATTTTTCGGGTAAAAATTGTACATTTCAGAGAGATTTAAATTATTATATCAAACTAAGGTTTTATTAATGTTTTCTATAATGAAATATTCTCATAAAAACACTTTTCTTTAATTATAAATGATAAAATAATTTTAATTTTTTAAGTGTCGAAAATTTTACTATGCATTTTACTCTGTATTTTATGTCCGCTATTATTTTTAATAAATAAGTATTTTCATAGATAAAAGTAAATTTTTTCATATTTATAGAATTATTATGATAAAATAAATTCAATTTTTGAATTCATAACTTTAATATTAGGTTACATTGAATTTATGAGAACTTCATAAAATACTTTAGTTTTTCATGAATAGTAAAAATACAGTTTTGTGTTTTCAGTATGTTTAATGAAATCATAATGATGTAATAATTAATATAAAATTCTGGTCAACTTTTTTACATTAAAATATTATAAGTGGTGTCCCAAGTGGACAATACCATGGGAAAATACCATGGGCAAGCCCATGGTTTTGCATATACCACTGTTGAGGTGTCCTTGAAAATTAATAAAAAATTCCCTCACTTTAGCTATAAATACCCACCCATTTATTCAATTACTTTAATTCCAAATTCATAATACTAGAATCTCAGGTAGTTTTACCTCATTTGAAGTCCTCAAAATGTGTCCTCAATCCCCCAAGGTCCCAACCTTCAAGTTTTAGGAGTTACTCTACAAGGTAAGGGAATCTACCACCCTTCTCTTTTTCAAAAACTCCTTTTGTGTTATTCCTTTTCAATTTCCATTGGATTATGTTGGGATATCTCATTAAATATACCCCTTACTTTCCATATTATTTAAGAATGGTGAGATACCCATTTTTCTCTCATCAACATGTTGTTTGAATTTTTAAGTGATGCCGTTAGGTTTCCAAATTTTCGTAAGGGATTTCTCAACTTCTCTTTTTCTTTCAAGTTTCTTTATTTTATTTTCTCTCATAAAATACCCTCATAAAAAAGGTATGATAACTCCAATATCTTTAATATACTCTGATTTTTTATTATAATGGAATAATTCATCATCAACTCTCCTTTCCCCTTCTTCTATACAAATAATTAAAACACCGTCCGAGATGCGTTAATTTATCACATTCAAGGATGATGAGTTTTCGATTTCTATTACCATCTTCATATCTGGTAATGAAACCATTTTTATGATTGAACCAGATAATAATATATAAATTTTATCTTATTTAATGTTCTGGAATCATCATACACACATGACGTGAAATAATAAATCAAAACAAACTCATTGTGAGCGAAACTGCTCAAAATAATCCAAGCAATTATCATTAAAGTTTTATCTAATGATTCATCCTCACCCAAAATATAAAAATGAATTATATAATAATTTAATATTATGTATGATAATTAATAAAATATAACTTCAATTATGTGCTTAAATTCCCATTTTTCATGAACTTCCATACTCTTACAATCAAGCAAACCAATCATGAAATCAAGGAAACGAACACTCTGAAACGAAAGAATTCAATATTATAACTTAACAATAAGGATATAAATGAAATTAATAAAACTTTAATGAATAAAATATATTTATATAATGTTATTAATTAGTTAATTAATGGATTTAATTTTATCATCTAGGACATTAAGGTCAAGTGCAGAATACATTTAGACATAAGGTAAGGGTTTCCTCATCTCACTTACATTTTTGTGACATACTCCTTATTCACCACTATTTATTGTGTATGATGTATTTATACTTCCCATTGATATATCATATCATTAATCTATTTATTTTTATGATATTAAATGTATACTTTTATTATTATTAATTTTTGGGCATATAATTCAATTGATTACAGAGTGGTAAGGATTTTACCCAAACCTCCATTTTCATTCAGGTTACTCTTATTATCTAGTTACCTCAATGAAATTATTATTTATTCTTATTTAATCCTCATAAATTATGAGTAAATGTTCTATATATGTATACCAACCAGAATATTTCTTTAGTTTATAGTGAGTTACATGCTTTAAAAGGATCTTTCAAAAATTCTTCCTGAAATACAAGCCCGTTTCAAGGGAACTTCTCAAATTCATACCTATTTTCAAGTGCACTATGTAATCTGTTTTAATCCATAATTATTTTTATAAAATCACACATTTAATCATGAAAAACTATATCATTTAATTTCTGGTTTTATGAAAACAAACATTACTTTCCACTTTAGAATCTCTTTAATAATTTCCTTAAACCGCATTAAAATGGTTTATTTCTAAAGCTTCTTAAAAACACTTTTTACATGATTTTACTTTAGTGGGAAAAAATTTATGCCTAAAATATAATTTCAATGTCCATCCCTTTTATTTTCTAGTATTTACATGTTTAAAATACTATTTTATGACAAATACAAATTATTTTACAAAATAAATCTTCTTTTCAAAGTAAAAGAGTATTTTTCTCAAGAATTACTCAATGATTTTATAAGAGTAATTTTATCTATTTCAATACTCTTTTTGAATATTATATATAATTGGGACTAATATTTTATGATATCATCTACCATATTTTATTTAATGGTTTATGATTAGTTTTACTATAAATGTGTAATCTTGAAACCATTGACCATATTACTCTGAATGGTTAGTGTTTATGTTTGAGGAAAGTTATTTACATTTCATATGCTAGTATCAATATGAATATATATTGTTTAAGTTTATCCCCATTCATATGAGGAATGAATTAGAATTATTAAGTGACTGGTGGGGCTTGCTATAGCCCCTCGATGCATCGGTAGGTATCATGAGACAAACAGATATGGATTTGCCCAAGGCCTTGACCATTTTTATATATGGTTTTGGCTGAGGCCTTTATCATTTTTAGATGTCTTGGACGAGGCCTTGACAGTATGTTTCAGAATGTCCAGCATATGCATTTCCCTCATTATGATATTAGCAATTGATAAATCATGTGATTATTGAACTAGTAAAATATACACGTTAAAGTTTCATATGATATGTTATATGGATTTATTTACTAAACTTTCATTCATGACATATTATGCTCAAGTATATGTTTAAAGGAATGTGTTTTTAACTTCTCAACATGCCTAGTGTTTATGTTTATGATTACTTCTGCTGTATTACTTACCCTTACTAAGAATATGAGCTAACCCCTTATGTTTTATTTCCCTAGGTTGTGAAGATGAATTTTATGAATGTCTTGTAGGGATAATCTAGGAGTTATATATATTTCCATTTGAATTGCTATATTATTTTTCCTTTCAAGTTGTAATGTTGAACTTATGTATGTTTTTGGTTTTCCAAAACTAATAAACAATCTGTTCCTTCAAGATTTGATTCCTTGTAATCATAAAAATGTATTTAATAATGCACTGAATCCATGCTTCTAGGGTTTGGGTGTTACAATATACACCTCATAAAATAATATAGATGCATAACATAACATATGTCTCAAATAAGGCAAATTGAGACAAAAATCCCTTACCGATTTGGTAACTTTTGAACCATAAACCCCATGAAATAGAGATCATAAAATGGATATATAAATCCAAATTATTTTCATGAGAATAATCATAAAATATATTCATGGTAAGTATATACACCACATAAAATAAATAGGTGGTGAATGTGGCATGTGTCTCACATTAGTAAAAAGTGAGACATAAATCTCTTACTGTAAGTCTCGACTTCCTTCATACATGTTCGAACCTCCTGTACAATAAATATAATATTATACATATATTATAGAACCATACTTATATAAATCATACCATATATTATTTACTTATGACCTTTTGTTACCTATTTATTAACAATTCCTTTTTAAAGTCAGGTTTTGGGTAATAACCACTTTGTTTTTCTTGCATGTTTTGATTTGTTATTTTTAGTCCTTTTACTTTGATAATGGTTCCATAATCACCATAATTTTAACCATTATATATATATAATATATATTCATTATATATGTATTTAAAGTAACTCATAAAATTTATATATAGAAAATGAAATACACCGTTCATAGAGACGGTAAGTCGTACGTATGCATGAATTTTGTTTCCATTTTCTTGATGGGTGGAAGGAAAGAAAGGTAAATAATATATTAACTTTCTAGAATAATTATTATGTCATATATATAACATGCGTTTACTTAAACATGTCCTTATTACCTTCCATATACATCATATGTGAATAATGAATCACATCGCTTCGCGAGATGATAGTCTGTTGTACATGAATGATGTTATGTCTTCCATATACATCATTGGATGAGTGTGTTTTGACCTAAATCATCCTTGAGTTGAAATGGTGTCCTTTGGATTTTACTTGGATGAGATTAGGATATTTAATTTATTTTTATTTGAAGAAAAGTTAAATATGTCTTACACAAATTTTAATAACTACACCATTTTTAATATAAGTTTATACAAAATATAAATTTGATTATAAATACTCATTTGAAATATATATTTTTTATTTATCATGATAATTTATTTTTAATTTTTAGAAAATAAATAATTACCTTAAAGAATTATACTTTAATGATAAAAAAATTATTTAATTGATGAGAAATCAATAAAATAATTATTAAAGTGATAATAATAATTAATAGAACTAAATAATTGAAAAAATATCATTGGTTGGGTATATCTTGACCATAACTATACAAGGGTTGAGTTATTTACCGTTTAGAGCCTTATAGAAGAGATTATGGCACTTATATTATTTTATTTAATGTGATGATAAACTTGTCACATTAATGTTTTAATAAGTATAACATTTTTAATATTTGATTTCACAGAAGATATATTCGAATAAAAGGATTATTATGAAATCTAGTAGATTTATATTCATCATAGTATTTTATTTTTAATTTTTATTCAACAAATATGTATATTAAATAATTACACCAAATTGATGTTGTAATTATTTTATTAATGAAAATAACAAATAAATGAAATTAAAATATTAAAATAAATATAATTTTAGATAATTAATATGTAAAATTTATTTTATAAATTACCTTAACCTCTTAGTAATGTAATAAAATATTGGTTCGAAATTATCTTTTTATTTTAATATTTTTAAAAATCAATGAATTGAATAGTGTCAAAATTAACACTATTGTTTGTTTATGAAAATAATATATTATTAACTTATTTAAAAATCATAAAACTTTTTTAAAAAATATATAATAATTATTATATGGTTTAAAATGTTCTAAGGTATTTATTTACTATCTAACTGACATCAAATAAGTAAATATTGCACTCTTTTAATATTAAAATATTTGTTACCCTAGTTAAAAATTAAATAAAATAACAAAGTGTTAATTAAAATGATAAGGTTTAAATTGATATAGAAACTTGTGTAAAATTTATTGTCTGATGATATTACAACCCTATATTATCTCATATTTTAAAATGGGACATTTTGGAGGTTTTTTGATGGGGTTTGATTTTATTATAAATTAATATTTTTGGAGATCCCAAAAGTGCCCCTCACCTAAATTATAAAAGGGAACCTCCTCCCTCAACTATTTACTTCACTTTGAGCCTTAAAGCTCATCCATACTCTAAAAATTTTCTTTCTAAACTTCACTAGTAACATTATATAGGTTTTCATCTTCTTCAAAGACGACCTTTAGTTCTTTACCAGGAGATTTAGAGGGAGCACGTCGAAGAAGAGGTAATCTTCTCTACCGATTCTTTCAAACTTCTTTCTTCTTATAATTCCTCTTTATGAGTCGTTTAATTATAAATATATAAATCTATAATAAATTATATAATAATATTATATTATTATTATTAAACAACCATATTCTATCTTCTACCCATCCTATGAAAAACGAAATCACCACACGTGCGTACGTACGACTTACTGTCTCCACATCATTTTGTAATATGTTTTTCACCCCCACCTTACTTATAGGGGCATAATGATAGAAATAATAACTATATATGATTTTTATAACATTATATCGTTTCTAAAATATTATACACCATACACTTTAATACCATTCAATAATTATGGTAATGATATCGTCGCTCGTGCATACGTACGACCTACCGTCTCCACAATGCGATGAAATTCATTATACATGATCTTTAATAAATCATGATTATATAAATTAATGGAATGAATAAATATGATATATATTGTAATAATATCATTTTTTAAATGATATAACTATAACCTATGAATAAGAACAAAAACTTATTCGAAATAACATGCGTAAGAAAATAAAGAAGTTAACACCCAATGGATGAGTAATAATGTTACTAACAAACATATGAAAATATAATCATATATTATATCATAAAAATGAATATAGTTCTGAAATAATTCAATGAAATTATTTAAATCATTATATATGAGATTTGGATACATACAAAGGAAATCGGGCCTAAGGTAAGGGATAATTTCATAATCTCATTATTATTCAAGATTCTTTATATGTAATTATTTACTGGGGTATATTTATCATCCACATAAATGTTTCCTAAATATGTAATATTTTTTCTATTCTTCCTCAATTTTTTAAATTCAATTTTACCCATTGGTGAATTTTTATTAAACGGTATGAAAATAATCTTTTGTCGTTTTTTGATACAAGGTACTTTTTGACTTATCTGACTAAAGTATGATAAGAATGTTTTCTTTTAACTTATACAAAATGGTGGTTTTTTACATTTTCATGACACCATATTTATATGAAGATTACTTTACAAGATATCAAGTTTATTTTCAAGCAAATTCTTTTGTTTTAAAATTGTGTGGCATTTTGAGAACAAAAAATGTTTTTGAAGAAGAAAGGATATTTTTCTCAAGAATTAATTTCAAGTGTTCAATAAAAATTATTTTCTATATAATATGACATTATTTAATAGGGTTTTATTTCAAGTATACTATCCCTATTATTATTATGGTTTTATTATATTTTTTATAGAATTATATTTATGAAATCCATTTGTTTTACATGGATTTTTTTATGATGGAATGATGTTTTAGAAACCCATTTTATTCTATGGGTTATGCTATGATGAATGATTTATGTTTTTGTGGAACATGTAAGAATGATTTCATTATGTTATGGTTTGGTCCTATATTTCCCTCTAATTCATTATGTAAATATTTATATCTCATGAGATAGACAGGTCTGGAATGTGAAATGATATCGTTTCAGTAATACAGGGCTGGAATGGGGAGTGTGCTCGATTCAGTAATGGACTATGTCCACTATGATGGTATTGGAAATGAGAATTAACTAATATGAAATGATTTTATATGATTATGTGTGTTCCAAAAATTTTCATGTCTTATGTTATGAATTTTGGAATTACCTTAATTGATTCTTATGAACTTTTGTTATTTATCCCACGACCTGATATCACAATCATTCATATGCAAGATTAGATTTTCAAATGTCATGTTATTGTGTCTGGTAATTATGATATGATTGATATCTCCCTTGTTTTACCTTACTGAGCATATGAGATCACCCTTTCATATGTTTCTTTTCCCCAGGTCATGAAGAAGGGTATTAAGTAAGATATGTCAAAAAGGGTTCTAGTTATGATGAAATAAGTGGGAAACAATGAAGATGTCTTATGAACTAGTTGTTTATGTTTCCCAGTTTCCAAAGACACGATACCTATATGGTCCTGTCATGGATTTGTTATATTTTTTAATGAATATTATTCAATTTTTAAGAAATATTAATGTATGTAAAGTATGGGTTGCTATATATAGACTAAATATCATCATATCGATAAATTAGATGTCATCACACTGATAGACTAAATATCGTCACACCAATATATTAGGTATTCTCATACTGATAGACTAAATATCATCACACTAATATATTAGATATCTTCATACTGATAGACTAAATATCATCACACCAATAGATTAGACATCATCATACCGATAGACTGAACTTTTGTTAATCCGATGGAATAGACTTCTGTCAATCGATGGATCAGACTTGTATAGAAAGTTTATATTCTTTTAGCTAAGAATCATTACTAAATTTTATAGAGTAAGTAGTTTTCTACAATAAAAATTATAAAACTTGGGAAATATAAATTCCGTAAAAACACCTTTTTAATAGTGTGTTATGATTTTTATAACTAAGGATAAAAAGGGTATAAAGTAAACTTTTGACTCTACATATACCATGTCAAAATAAAATAAACACCAGACCAATGGTGTTTCAATGTCATTTTTAAAAATAATGGAAAATGAGGGGATGATTGAACACCTAAAATCTCCATCACCAACCATACCCTAGCCTATCCCATCACCAATGTTAAGACTTCACCAGGGAACCCACTGGGGTCCTTGAGGATACATCACTACAATGGGGGCACCCTACTTGGGGTCCCTGGTCTCGGTCAAGTCTTAGATCATCACCTGTCTCATGAAATCAATCAACCTCCTCAATAGTGTCTTAAAGATATATGGCCTCAGGGATAGACAAGACATCACTACCAAAATATTGCATGAATCCTATCTTAAAAACCCAAAACACCAATAGTTTGGTCTCCTCTCCCTACTTATGTCTATTCCACCTATGGGAGGTGCACTTAGTCCAAAGAGATTCTAAAGGGAAGGATTGATCACCCATGTTTTGTTTAATGATCCCAATGAATCTAAGGTGTCACAAGGGTCCTCACATTTCCTGCTCAAACCATTCATCTTAAATCATCCCACACCCCCTCTTGGAGGTATCCTCGTGCTCATGGGAGTCCATGTGTCAAGGAAAATCTATTTGGGTCACAACCTCGACCCTCAGTGGTTAGGGTGACCAAGCTCATGCACAAGGGCTATCATGGCCTTAGAACCTCATTCGACCACTCAAGGTATCCAACCTAGATTAAGTGTTCTATTTTAATTTAACCATGATAATTAATCAATCAAGTGGAAACACCTTTAGTTTCAAGCCCACACATCCAAAAGTATATAAATAGACTACATAGAATCTATAGAGTGAGTACCAAGACCACCTAACTCATCCATTAAGCTTTCTAATTTAATCTCCATACTGACAATTAATTCCCATGCCCGTCGAGGACTGACTAATCTCATCCATGCCAACTAGTCACCTCTAAAATCTGTGAGGTCTTTCCACAGGCCTAACATAGCCAAAAATTAATATTAATGAATTTAAATCAATTATAAAACTCTAAATAAATAAGGTAAAATCACTTAAATATCACTGGGTGTCTAAAAATCATCAAATCCTTGAGCAACAGGGATTCAACCATCCCTATCACACCCCTAAAACCATACTGGGTCAAATCCCAACCTACGCCGCCAATTAAATCATTAAATAAATTTATTTTAATAAAAAACTAAATAAAAACCCACGGTGTGGTGTACCATTGAAAAAATAATGAATGACTATAGGAAGGAATCATCTCAGAATGCCCTCTATAAAAGCAGTATGAAATCCCCATCGATAGTGGAAGATTTCACAATCCTCTAATGAAATACCATCAAAACCCACATTAAAAACATGTTGGAATCAAGGAAATAAAGTGGAGGTTAGGGATGGATGAGGAATCCAACAACATACCTTGAATATGTCATAAAAAACATCAAGAATTACACCCCAACCCAAGGGTGATGAATGGATGAAAGGGGATTTGGACCCTAGGTCATGCCCCCAAAACAAAGGGACAAGTAGGGGTTTCCTCCTCAAAAACCTAAGGGGTAAAAAATGGAAAATCCAAATTTTTAAATTCCACCATCTGGATGGTGGTTTCTAGAAGTAGCAGTCACTACTTTCAAACACCCCCAGCCAATAGATGGTTACAATTTTAAAGTTGATGGTTTGTTAGAGCTTAGGTTGTAGTAACCATCCTGGAATCTCTTAGGGTTTTCTCAAGCTCCCTAGATGTCTCCTAATATTCATTCCTCATCCAAAATATTTTTTTGAGGTATTAAAACCTTCATAATTCTATTCTAAATCAAAATTCAAAATTCAACCCATCAACCAATTACAAAATTCAAATTCTCATTGAATTTAAAACACATCCATATACACGATACATTACAAACCCCCACCATAAAACTTCTCATCCTCAAGAAGTCCTAGTGGTCATCCAACCAATCATCCTGAACTAACCTGATCATAAATTCCTATTTAAATAGTCTCGTTCTATGATAAAGACACAATGGGGGGGGGGGGTGAATTGATTCGTTTTAAAAATCTTGAAAAATGTAAAATGTACCTCTTGAAATGAAACAATCCTTTCTTTCTTTCTTAAAGTTGAGTGAGTAGTGTAAGTAAATAAAGTAAAAAAAATTATGTATAGTGGTTCGGGGCACCGAAATTCCCTAGTCCACTCCATAAATGCTCTACTCCATGATCTTGGTGATTTTCACTAGTAGGTACTCTTATCTAGAAACATATACAACCGAGTACAGGTAGTTGACACCTTAAAAGGATTTTACAAGGCCTTCTAGTTCTTTTACAGGGAACCAAAATATCTACAGCTTGGTTCAAGAAGATAACACTCCACCACAATTGATTCTGAGTAGCTGATACTCCAAATAAAATAGATGAGATGAAGTTTGTTTTGAAATAGGTTTATCTTATAGTTGAAACAACAACTAAAAGATGTAGACGATCTTTAATAATGCACAACAATAGCAACAAAATGATCTTAAATGTTTCACAAGATTCCTCTTCTTGAAACAACAAGAAATATATTAGACAGTGTATCAAAAGTTTCATTCTTCTTTACATCATGAGATAATAAGTATGTACAAAGAATAATTATCTCTTCTTCAAAATAATGAGCAGTAGAATATTTCATAACTTTATTTTCATTAGAGTTTTCACATCACCACTCTCTTCATGTATTTTTTATTTTCCTTAAAAATAGAGATATATATAGTGAATAAATATCCATAAGTAAATGCATAATTCCATTTCCTTTTGATACTTAAATCCCTCATAAATATTCCAAGAATTGCGTAGCACCATTGGATTCTTCTGGTAGAATAAATATATAATAAAAGAATTTAATATAAGTTGAATAAAACTTCTGGTAAAATATCCAGAATAATAGAAACGTTGAATGATTTAAAAATACCTTTTAAATCTATCCAAAACTCTTTAAATAAATTTAAAATAGTTCCTCAAAACTATCTGTACAATCTGAACATAAATTCAAATATTTGAATTTGATTAACTTTCTATCCTCTGATTTTACTGGAAAAATGATGTTAGAAAAAACTGGCCATTTTCTCTCTAAATACTATACTATAAACTTTTCTATCTATTCATCCATAATACTCTAGATTTATTAGAATTTATACAAATTATAAACTACTAAAATTATTCCATGTAAGAATGTAGAAGATTGAATTATTATGAAACATATAAAGTAGAGTACCGTAAGCTGCTTAAACTCCATGCTCTGCTTTTTGTATATTTCACCTTTTAAATATTAATTTATTTAAAACATGAAATAGATGTATGATTTTTTCCATGTAGAAACTATCTTGAGTTCCTCATTTCTTATATTCCTATACATCTCCACAATCCCTTTGCATACCCTTATTTTTCAGCTTGTTTATCTTCTCAAGCAACGAGCAGGTGTTCAAAAAAATATATTTCAGCATCTTTATCCTTCAATTTCATGTGATGTTCATGAAATATTTCTTAGAGGAGTTCTCCTTTATATTTACTTATATTCATAATTATTTATGATGATAAATATATGCTATGATTCTCTACAAGATGCAGCAAATAAACTTTTATCATACCGAGTTACATTGTGTAAACATGGAGGAAACACAACTTCAATTTCCTACATGAAAAATTCGATCTAAACCTCATCTTTATAGAACATAAGAGATCAACATTTCATCAGGTGCTTTATCCCCAAGAAGATAACTTTTTGAAATATAGATCAGGTTATGTAGCATAAAAAGTTTCAATAAACACTCTAAAATCTCATCACATTGTAGGTCATGATTCTATATTTTTGTTGCAAAAGTATGCAGTGAATTTAATCTCTTTGGATGAAACATTTGAGCTTGTAAATATAAGAATGATAAACTTAGTTTTATTTCTAAGAAAAATAATACAAGGAAATAATAGAAAATTAGGATACATTTTTCCCGAAATGTAGGGTTCGAGAGCACGAGGTTCATGAATGCAGGCTTCATGAACGTTGGGTTCATTACCAACCTAGAATAGGGTTCATGAACGTAGGGTTCATTACCAACATATAGTTAAAGAACCATACTTTTTTCTTATAACAATTAGGCTTGAAAACTAAGGTCTGAATAAAAGCGTAGGGTTGATTAACTATACTTTCCCTTTCTCAAATATAGGGTTGCATGGTTCGGAAAATAGGGTTCAGAAACTGGACAACTTGCCTTTAGACACTTCAATGATTTTTTAGATGCATTTAACAACATATTCAGCCTTTTTACTAGAATAATTATGTTTAGGAAATATAAATATCTTTATATATAATCTGTTAGGTCCACAAGGCTGAATACCCTGAGAGGGGGGGGGGGGGTGAATCAGGGTATGACAAATTAAAAATTAATGCCCGTTCTGATCTTGTTTTGCTGTTAAGAAAAACACTCTTCTCTCTCTTTCCTATTGCACAAAGTAAACAGAAAGTAAAGCATGCACATGAAACAACAATTTTACTTGGTTCACCGCAAAGGGCTACGTCCAAGGAGCATACGCCGACAAGTTGCTGGTCGTACCAATTCCACTAAACTTCACTAGCTGTGGATTACAAAGTTTGGGCTAGATCACTTCTATGACCAGGCTCACTGCCTTTACAAGGTTTAGGGTCAGATCACTGCTTTCCCAAGGGTCACTCCCTATTTCTCTCTCTGGATCACTGCCGGTGGAGAGGATCACCTTCTTCCTCTTCCTAAGCTCACTGCTCTGTGAAGGGATTCACTCACAGTTTATAGACCTGTAGGTCTCTTCATTTGCATGACTGCATGCATCCTTAACTGATGATGGATGCTATGTTAATGTCCAAATTTCATCCACTGATGAATACCTCTTTGCCTCTGAACATTGGGAAATTCCTTTTGGAAACACCTTCGCAAAGCACCCTACTTCGTGAGGCTCCCAATTTCACGAAGCTCAAACAAGCCTTCACGAAGCTCCTGCCTTTTCACGAAGCTCTCTCGTGAAGCACTCTCACGAAGCACTCTCGCTAAGCTCAACTTATTGCAAACCAAATTCTCTCGCGAAGCTCACTGAGCCAACATGGAGCACACAACTTTTGCGGAGCTACAATAGACGCCGCGAAGCTCCTCTTTCGCAAAGCACACTGGCTCCGCGAACTACCTTCGCAAATCGAGAGCGAATGATCTTCTCTGAAAGTTCTCTCTTATTCTCTCAAGGGGGTCGGTCTCTATTTATAGGCGATTCCACCGACCCTCGACCTTTCCGCATGAATTCAACGCCTCGTCATTGCAAATCGCAAAGCTCCGAAGTTTCCACCAGAATTCTGTCCAAATCGCGAAGCACCATGGAAATTTTCCGTTCGTGGAGCTTGACGTAGTCGCGAAGAATCACCATCAACATACCTTCGCGCCTTCGCCGCAAAGATCCCTCGCAAAGCCCTTCACCGCCGCGATGCGCTTCAGCCTCTTCCGTTCGCGAAGCTTGACGTAATCGCGAAGCATCACCATCAACATTCCTTCGCGCCTTCGCCGCGAAGCTCCCTCGCAAAGCCCTTCACTGCCGCGATGCGCTTCAGCCTCTACCGTTCGCGAAGCTTGATGTAATCGCGAAGACTCACCGCCTCCATTATTCTGGTCTTCGCGATTTCCAAACCATGAATCCTATCTTCGCTAAATTCATGCCTTTGCCATATTAAATTATGATCTTCATGGAAATACTATTTTTGCGATGCTCACCAAATTCCAAATTTTGGACCCCAAAAATTTGGCAAACACTGGGAAATGGCACCACCTTGTACTGCTCTTTTGTACCGCCTCCAGATCGTCCTTTCCTTTGTCATCGTTCTTTGTCAACATTGATTGTCAACAACTTCTCGAGAACTCGACAATTCTCCATGGAAACCTTCTTTGTCAACAAACACAATCAACCCAGAAAAATACTTCAATGTTACCTTGAGGGATTTTTGCCCAACATAATCAATAATCAAATAAATACAACTTCTAAAGCTCCTGATATCTTTAAAAAAGAGAAGAAATAACATTCTGAAAAAACTTCAGTTCTAAAAAATCATCTCAGAAGTTTATACAATTTATTCACCATCCAAATGACCTTTTTAGACTTCAATTTAAACCAATTAAATCAATATATTCTTCTTGGATTTACATCCCACTAGGTTTTGAGTTATTCTGATATATTTATAACTTGTAGTAAATCAAATATAGTAGCTTTTCAAGTATGTTCCCTGTGGATTTGTAAAACCATTGAAGAAACTTCAATGTTATTTTAGAGTACCAAAAAATAATTTTAAGACATCCTCATAAACTAGAAAAGTTAAATAAATCTATTATCTATCCAATGGTATAATTCAAACAAAAATTTGTTCAATATATCTTGATATATAGTCAAAATTTATAGGTGACTTTAAGATAAAAACTGTAATGTCACTTGAACAGTTTGTAACTGCTTCAGTGAAGTTTTGTACCATCAAATGAACTGAATTGGACATCGACATTAACAGATTAAATGAAGATAATATTCCTATATTTCCATTGGAACAAACATCATATGATTTTGATAAATATTTTTTTAGATATAAAATAAATACCATGACATACAAAATCTAAAACACTTAAAAAAATCGTTAAAAAAATAGAATGATGGGTTGAAGTAATTATTAAAACTATACCAAGATGAGAATGACAAGGAGCCACTCAAAATTATCCCCCATTTTGATAATTAAAAAACCCTAATTCTATACCAAATTTTCTCCCTTTTTTGTAAGAATCAAAAAGATTATTTCTTGAGTATATTAATAATATAATATATTTACCCAATTTTATATAGAACGTGAATTCGAAATTTTAGTAGCAGCGTCAAAAAATTTTAAATATTGAAATACAATATTTTCTTCCCCCATTTTATAAATACCAAAAAGATGAGTTCTTGAGAATGATATGAAAATATATTTTGAATACACGTGGTAATATAAACTCCCCCTAAATTCATCCTTTCTTTAAAAAGATAAAAATATATAATCAATGAGCCATGAAAACATATATAATATTATAGAAAGGGTTAAAAATAAATATATTAAACCATGTAATTCATTCTATAATAATAAAACATTTAAACACATGACAAATATTTAAAATAACTCCCCTTAGGACATATCATAATTGTAAAATATATTCAAGGAATTAAATAAAATATTTTTAAATAATTTAAAATAAAGAAAAAAATGACTTTTGCACATGTTATAAAAGACTAAAACACTTTAATCTAGTAATTTACCACATACAGTTGGATTTTAATTTATCACATGAAATTAATTTAAATAGTAAGACATAAAACACATGATTACAAGAAAGATAACCATTTCTATAAAATCACAAGAGTAAGCTTGATGGTCTTTGGTTAATAAAATAATTCAACAAATTAATTCATATGATAATAAAGAGAGAAGATGATTTAATAGTTTAATCATACAGATAAATAAATGTAGGGAAATAAAATGATAAAAAATTTAAATATTTTCTCATATTGTATAAAACAATTAGTACATTGATTGTTGAAAATAAAATACTTCCTGGATTAACTATTCCACCTCTAATGAAGTTATAATTTAATAGAATAGAAAACAAAATATAATAAATTTACATAATTTTCAGGCAGCCACTTAATGATGTAACAATGAAGTCTAGTGGCGCATACTTGAAAAATATCAAATATAAGAGCCTTTTGATGCCCATATACTCTTGGGTCTAGAAGTGTTAGAAACTAAAGATTTAGGTAACCAAATATGTTTATTTTGATCGAACATATTATAATTAAAGCTAGATAATTTTTTTGAATAAAGAACATTCTTGACACCACAAAATTGAGGTTTTCTAAAATAACAGTCATTATAATAATGTCTCATAATTCCATAATAAAATAATTTTATGTTAGAAATTATTTTTTTGTTTGAACTGGGAACAAAATAATTCTTATATAGTTTTGGTTTTTCTCCATTCCTACCAATACCGAGTTTTCCTTCATGATTGTTTTACTTTTTTTAATAGAATCTCTGAGAGTGTCCTTTTCAAACCCTCCACACCTAGAAACCCCCCTCCCCACAAAGAGGTCATCAGGAGAAGCCCCAACTGGAAAGTATCAATTACTAAGTCTGAGTATCTAATACTCCAAAGAAAATAAATGAGATGATGTTTCTTGTAAAACAGGTTTAGCTTACCGTTGCAACAATAATTGATACATGTAGATGATCTTCAATAATGCACAAAAATAGAATCAAAATTATCTTAAACATTACACAAGATTCCTCTTATTTAAACAAAAAATAGATTAGACAATGTCGCTCAGTCTTACTTGTTCTTTATATCATGAGGGAAAAAGGATGTACAAAGAAAATTTCTCTCTTATTCAAAATAATAAGTAGTAAAATATTTCAGCACTTTATTTTCATATGAGTTTTCACATCTCTTCTCTTATTCGTGTATTATTTCTTTTCCATCCATATATTGATATATATAAGAAATAAATATCCAATAGTAACTACATCTTTCCTCTTCCTTCAGATACTTAAAGACTTCATAAATATCCCAAGAATAGTATAGAACCATTGGGTTCTTCTAGTAGAATAAATCTATAATAAAATAATTTAATATAAGTTGAATAAATATTCTAGTAAAATCTCTAGAATAATAGCATTGTTGAATGATTTAAAACTCCCATTTAAATCCATTCAAAACTCTTTAAAGAAAGTCAAAAATTTTCCTGAAAACTAGCAGCAAAATCGGAACATACATTCAAATATTTGAACTTGAATAACTTTATGTCCTCTAACTTTGATGGAAACATGATGTTAGAATAAACTGGCCATTTTTCTCTCTAAATAACGCACCATAAAAATTACAATCTCTTCATCCAAAATCCTTTGGATTTATTAAAATTTATCCAACTGATAATCTGCTAAAATAATTCCATGTAAGAATTTAATATATTAAAATACCATGAAACATATAAAAGAGAGTATCGTAGGTTGCTTAAAATCCATGCACTACTTTTATGTATATTTAAACTTTTAAATATTTATTCCATCCAAAAACACATCAGGCATGTGATATTTTCCATGTAGAAACCATCCCGAGTTCCTCCTTTATCATGTTCCTGAACATCTCCAAAATCCTTTGGGTGACCTTATTTTTCGATTTGTCAATTTTCTCAAGCAACGAGTAAGTGTTAATAAAAACATATTCCAACATCTTCATACTCCAGTTTCATGTGATGTTCATGCGGTATTTATTTATAAGAGTTATCATTCATATTTCCTTATTTTTAGAATGATTTATGAGGATAAATATATGCTACGAGCCTCCACAAGATACAGAAAATAAACTTTCAGAAAATAGTGTTTCATCATGTAAACATGGAGGAAACACGACTTCAGTTTCCAGCTTGAAACAGTGGATCTAAACCTTCATTTTTGAAAAACTAAACACATAACCATTTCATCAGGTGATGTATCTACATGAAGAAAAATTTATGAAATATACAGAAGGTTATTTGTTAAATTTTTTTCAAATAAACACTCTAAAAACTTAGCACACAGTAGGTTATGATTCTATATTTTAGTTCCAAAAGTATGCAGTGAATTTAAACTCTTTGGATACAATGTTTCAGCTTATAAATATATTCACAACAGGATTAGTTTTTTTTTTCCAGAAAAACAACACAAGGCAGCATCAAGAAAGTAGGGTACATTCTGCCCAGAACATAGGGTTCATGAAAGTAGGGTTCCTTTCCAACATAGTTTAGAGTTCAATGAAAGTGGGTTCATGAAAGTAGTGTTTATTACCAGTGTATGGTTAATGAACCATAATTTTGTATCAAAATTAGGGTTGAAAACATAGGTTTTAATACCAATATAGGGTTGATTAACCATACTTTCACTTTCTCAAACATAGGGTTGCACCATTTATAAAGTGAGGTTTAGAAAACTGGACAGCTTGCCTTTAGATACTTCAACAATTTTTTATTGCACTTTAACAACAAATTAAGACTTCTTTATACCATACTTATATTTATGAAATATTTATATATTTATAGTGAGTCAATAATTGAATTAAGACTACTTCTACAACTCCCTATATCTTCAAAAAATAGTATCAATAACATTCTGAAAAAACTGCAGTTATGAAAAATCATCTCTAAAATTTAGACAATTTATTCACCATCCAAATGACCTTTTTAGACCTCAATATAAACTGATGAAATCAATATAAACTTATTTTATTTCCTTCCCAATAGGTATAGAGTTATTTTTATATCTTTATAACTTTAAGTAAATCAAATACAATAGGTTTTCAAGTCTATTCACTATAGAGTTTCAAAACTATTGCCGCAACTTTGGTGATGTTTTAGAGTACCAAAAAATCCTTTTAATACTTCCTAATAAACTAATAAACTTTAGATAATTCTCTTATATTTACAAAGGTATAAGGATAAAAAAAATCCATTCACTTTATCTTGATATATCATCAAAATTCAGAGGTGAATTTAAGATAAAAACCGTAATGTCACTTGAACAACTTGTAACTGCTTCAATGATTTTTTTCACAATCGAAATAACTGAATTGGATTTTGATATTAATAGATGAAATGAATATAATATTTCTATATTTTTATTGGAACAAACTCCAAATGGTTTTTATCACTATTTATTTAGATATAAAATAAATACTATGACATACTAAATCTGAAAAACTTATACAAAATCATTAGAAAACAAATAATGATGGGTTGAAGTAATTTTCAAAACTAAACCAATATGAGAATGAAAAGGATACACTAAACATGATCATTCCACCAATGAATTACAATCACATCCAACTAGTATCATCCAAGATTATATTATCCATAAAGAGTATTTACACCTCTCCTATGCTAAGGCTCACCGTTTAGAAACATTTTTGGTGTTCTTAGTGCACATCAATTCCAACTAACTAGAAGCACAATAGGAATTCCTATTCAAAATTTAGAACCTAACCTATGTTGGGTTTCATCACACAACCACCCATCCATTATTTTCATTCTGAAATAGGTTCATCAACCTAAACTCTTTCCATTCTTCTAAAGCACATTTAGAAAAAAATGAGCAGGGCATATGAAGGATCCTACCCTCTAGAAACCAGCCTCGAAACCAAGACACTCTAGGTGCCTTATGTTTCAAGCACCAACACTCAAGGATATTTTTTCTAGAAACTAATTATTCCATTATTATTCTTATAACATACCCTCAATATCACCTCTTATACACCAAATTTAGTCCAAGGCATCTATCTATGCTCCTATTTATAAAGGATTTACAAGCCCAGACCAACCCCTCACTTGGGTTTCCCTCTAACCACTAAGAATTCACCCTCTAGGGCTCGAGTTGAAACTATGGGTCCCTAGGTTCGCCACCTAGACCAATATTCAGGTCACTCACAAATCATAAACCATTAACCAAAGGGAATCAATCATTCTACCATATTAAATACAACATGAATTGACACGTTCCAAAACACCCACTCATGGTTGTAATATATTCATCACATATATCACATTCTAAAACCATCCACCTACCAGGGTGCCAAAAGTTATCCTATTGGGGTACTAATCTGTACCGAGAATCCACCAATGAGACTACTCTCTTAAGAATAAAAAATCATCGTTTTACACATCCTTAACCAATGGAATCATCCTAGAAAATCCCCACTGATGGAAACCACAACCCCTAGATCGGTTAATTAGAATTCCATTGAAAGATACATCGTAAAACAATATATAGTTTGTTACCGATAATTTAAATAGCTAAACCAAAAATAATTACCACCCCAAGGGGGTTTCCAATAAATAATCATGTGCCTTACTAACCTAATAGGGCCACTGTATTTTTTGTGCACATGGATTATTCCATCATGATAAAGCACCTCACCATAGATCCAAATGACCTTCCATAAAATGGAAATACATATACTAGTCATCCCAGTTGAGTACAATGCCACCAAGTACTTATACGGGGAAAACCATATGAGTAGTTATTGGTATTTTAAACATTTGAGCCTCTCATCAATGATAAAAAAAATACACCCAAGCATACATACATGTCATGTAGATCCTACGTGTCTAATCTTGATGCATGAGATACCTCTTGTCTCTATAGGTGAAGATCCAAATCCAACAACCAGATTCTTACTAATGGGAAAAGGGCAAAAAATCCAATGATAAAATCACCAACCTAAAACACCATGTGCATCACATGAGGTGAAAAATCATATCATATGTAAATTTATAAATCTATAATTCCAATCATATGCCCTGGAACAAATACTTCCTTCCAGAATAAGTGTTCATCATGAACTAACCTGATATTCATCACAATCTCTGACATAATCCTAAATATCTTGGCTAGAATATCCTAAAAATAAAATCAAAAGAAAAAGGCAATGATATAATACCTATTTTTAATGTCCTTCCACCCCAAACACTAAAAGGTTCTTGGACCTGTGGTCTCTACTAAACTCAGGTGTGCCTAGACATATGCTAGAGACTGCTAACTAGGAGTGAGGGTCTAAAATGGTACTATGGGGAGACTATACCTATATATTAGAGTGAAAAATCATAAATAAATAGCCAATAATCATCTATACCATAGTATGTATAATAATAATTAAACTAAACATGCTAATATAATTGGAAAGCATTCATAAAACATAAAATACTAGTCACCCACTAGGTCGATCATATATACAAATAAATAAGACAAAAAAAATAATGATACAATGTGACACCACTTCCACTGAAAGTTATACCTCATCCAAAATTCTTGACATCATCTGATTTTCTCTAGATCGATCATTCAATGCTAGGCCTTAGCCCAACATGAACTGTAACAAGTGAGGACTGCTCAGGTACTCAAGTGCAGTGGAAACCTAAGCAGTGTGTGAGTACATAACTCAGTAGGGAACCACCAATGTAGTCCCATACTATACTGGTAATGTGGTGATAATTGCATGTGACATGTTTTGGATAAATAAATTACTGATGAACTATAAATAAAATAAACAAACAATAATACCTACTTCATCCCAATGCTATAATGTCTCTGATCACATCATATAGACTGTACCAACCCATGTTTCACATACCAAACTGTTGTCGATCCTTAGATCCCTGACCCTGATCGACCATACCTACTTCGACTAGTGTCAGAGTGTCTCTAATCACATCTTGATGACCATGGATCCCAATAACATACTCGGGTCTTCTTGTTATACAAATAAGTATCATGGGCCTCCCCTATGGAAGTTTTTACACCCCAAGAATAAGTCTGTAAGTATAAAAAACCTAGGAAATTATCCTATAAAGCTCTATTCTAGTATACTAGATCAACACTAAGATCCAAATACATGGAAACCCCAATAATAGTAATACATACCTCCCTAATGAGAGTTTTCTTAGTTAAGGGAATAAGCCCATAAGTTACATGGAGCTCCCATATGGAGTTTTCTTAGCTAGGTAAACTAGACCACCCCAAGGGAATTTTTCAAAACAAAAGTAAAGACCACCCCTATGGGAATTTCCAAAAACAAAATTAAAAAACCACCCCTATGCAAATTTTCCACTCTAAAACCACCCTAAGGGTGTAACTAATTTGAAATAAAATAAACACACCCCAAGGGTTTTTTCATGTCACTTCTAAAAATAAAGAAAAATTTGGTGTTAACCTAACACCAAAATTCACCATCACCAACTATACCCAATCCCACCACCTCACTAGGGTAAAAAAATCTTCAAGGCACCTTTTGGGGTCCCATGGGTCACATAACCATAATGGGGGTACCCCACTTAGGATCCCTAGTCTCGGTCAAGTCTTGAGCCGTCACTTGTCTCATAGAGGGCATTACACTGATCGACAATGTCTTAAAGATACATGGCCTTAGGGCCACACTACTACAAAATATACTTTTAACAGTGATACAAATGGAATTTATCATCACAAGAGAAGCACTGACTATTGGATTGAGATTAAAAACCCTAGAATTTTATTGGTGATAAAAAAGCATGGATAAAAGGGCACTTTATCATCACTAAAAAACACTGATAAAGGGGTCTTTATCATGGATTTTAGAAGCACTGATAAAATATATCATTTATCAGGGCTTTTATTTAGTGCTTATAAATGGGCATACTATAGAGTGTTGTAATAGCACACTATAGTACTAGTGTAGTATGTTGTAACAACACAGTACAACACCAGAAACACCACCAAATGTCAAAAAAATAAAGTAACAAAAGAGAATTTAAATATAATAAAATTTACAAAATATAATAAATAAAACTATATTATAGGTATTTAAAACCTTGGTTTATAAAATTACATATTTACAGATTATTATATATATTAAAAAACATCAATGTTCTATTATCTTTTGGTCATGACCCTGAATAATGGTATTTCTAAAAAAACTAACCCTTCTTGAGAAAAAGATGCATCTGTATAAGAAAAAAATTCTTATGTTAGTAATAATACAAAGAAATAAATTAATATAAAGTGTTAATTTTAAACTAAACTTTGAGTTATACCTTGAACATTGTGTATCAAATTGAGTTGTGGTTTATTATTGCATGTCACACTATTTCTTGTTCATCTTCAAACATTATCTTTGTGAAAAATAATTAAATAAGTCAAAGATAAAAATGATAATTAAATAAAAAAAATTAATAATAGATAAAATTATGAGAAAACAATCTAGGCTCATTTTCTTGGTTTTGCGATGTGATGCACGTTTTAAACTGGAAACACACACTTTGACACATATTGGTCACATCATGTGTTGGTTTTATGTGAGAATGATTCCTACATGTCAAAAATGAATTATAAATCATTTTACTAAATTAGAAAAAATAATCTAAGTGTGTTTTCCCAGTTTTCAATGAGTGACACTTTTTGAACAAAAATGTCGATTTTAAACTAATAATTAACACTTTGAGTCATACTAGACATATAATTCGTTGGATTTATGTAAGATAGATTTATACAAATTAAAAATGACTTATGGATCATTCTCTTAAATTATCAAAACAATTTGAATGCATTTTATTAGTTTTGAGTTGGTCAGTTGTCCTTTTTACTAAAACTGATGTCAATTTTAAATAAAAAGATGCACTTGGAGTGATACCGGTCAAAATGTATACTGGATTGAGGTGAGACTGATTTATATATATCAAAAATGAATTATGTATCATTTTCCTAAAGTATAAAATCAATACGAATGCGTTTTATTAGTTTTTAGTATGTCACTTGTCTTTTTTTTTACTAAAATGCCATTTTAAACTAGAAACACACCCTTTAACTCATATCGGCCACATCATGTATCGTTTTTACATGAGACTAATTCTTATACATCAAAAAGTTATTTATAAATCATTTTACTAAATTATCAATACAATCCAAGCATGTTTTCTCTATTTTCATTGAGTGACACTTTTTGAAATAAAATGTCAATTTTAAACTGATAATAGACACTTTGAGACATACCAGGCACATCGTGTATCAGATTGAGTTGAAGTTGATTCCTACATGTCAAAAATGACTTGTGTATTTTTTTTTAAAAAAGCATTAATACAATACTAATGTGTTTTATTAGTTTTGAGTAGGTCGACAATCTTTTTTACTAAAATTGATGTCAATTTTAAATAAAAAGACACACTTGGAGTCATACCAGACACACCCTATGTCAAATTGAGGTCAGTTTGATTAATAAATATCTAAAATGACTTATAGATAATTTAATGAAATTATCAAAACAATCAAAATACGTTTTATTGGCTTTGAGTATGACACACGTCATATTTAAATAAAAAGATGCACTTGGAGTCATACTGGTCACACTGTGTATCAGATTATGGTGCAGTTGATTCCTATATGACTCAAATAAAATATGAATCATTTTAATAATGTATCAAAATAATAAGAATCTATTTTCTCAGTTTTGAGTGCATCACTTGTCTTTTTTACTAAAATGTCATTTTAAACTGGAAATACCAACTTTGACTCATATCGATCACATCATGTTTTGGTTTGAAGTGAGACCAATTCCAACACATAAAAAATTATTTATAAATAATTTTTTAAATTATTATGATAATATGAGTGTGTTTTCTTAGTTTTCAGTGAGTAACACTTTTTGAACTAAAATGTTGATTTTAAACTGATAATGGACACTTTGAGTCATACTGGGCACATCATGTATCATATTGAGGCGTGGCTGATTCCTACAAGTAAAAAATGACATATGTTTTTTTATAAAGTATAAAAAAATATGAATGAGTTTTCTTGGTTTTGAGTAGGTTATTTGTCCTTTTTATTAAAATTGATGTCAATTTTGAATAAAAAGATGCACTAGGAGTCATACCAATCACAATATGCATTGGATTCAGGTATGAATTATTCATACATGTCTAAAATAACAGTTGTATTGTTTTCCTAAATTACCAAAACAATCTGAATGTGTTTTCTCAGTTTTGTGTATGTCACTTATCTTTTTTACTAAAATTTCATTTCAAACTAGAAATATGTAGTTTGAATTATACCAGTCACATTGTGTTTCGATTTAACATGAGAAAAATTACTAAAAATAAAAAATTATTTAGAAATCATTTTATTAAATTATTAAGAGAACCCAATCATGTTTTCTAATTTTTTAGTGAGTGACAACTTTTGAACTAAAATATCAACTTTAAACTGATAATAGACACTTTAATTCATACCAGAAACATCATGTGTTAGACTGAGGTGAGTATGATTCTTAAATGTAAAAAATGACATATATACCGTTTTCCTAAAGTATTAAAACAATCTAAATTTTTTTCTCAGTTTTGTGTGAATCAATTGCCTTTTTTACTAAAATTGATGTCAATCTAAAATAAAAAGATACACTTGATGTCATACTAGTCAAACTGTGTGTCAGATTGAGGTTTGGATGAGTATTACAGGTATCAAATGAATTATGGATCATTTTCCTAAAGGATCAAAACTATTTGAATGTGTTTTCTTGGTTTTGAGTATGCCACTTGTCGTTTTTACTAAAATGTAATTTTAAACTAAAAACACATACTTTGACTCATACTAGTCGCATTGTGTATCATTTTGATGTGATACCAATTCCCACACATCAAAAATTATTTATGAAAATTTTTCTTAAATTATAAATATAATTTGAGTGCATTTTCTTAGTTTTCAGTGAGTGACACTTTTTGAACTAAAATATTGATTTTAAACAGATAACAGACACTTTGAGTCGTACCAGGAAGATCGTGTATTGGGTTGAGGTAATAATGATTTAAACACATCAAAAATGACTTATGGATCTTTTTTTAAAGTATTTGAACAATTTGAATGTGATTTCTCAGTTTTGAGTTGGTCAGTTGTCCCTTTTACTAAAATTGGTGTCAATTTTAAATAAAAAGATGCACTAGGAGTGATCCTGATCACAATGTGTGTCAGATTGAGGTGAGGATGATTCTTCCACATGTAAAATGACTTCAATATCATTTTATTAAAGTATAAAAACAATCTGAATTTATTTTCTCAGTTTTAATTACGTCACTTGTCATTTTTACTAAAATGTCATTTTAAACTCGAAACATGCACTTTGACTCATAATGGTCACATCGTGTATCGGTTTGATGTGAGACTGATTCATACACATCACAAATTATTTATAAATATTTTCCCTAAATTATCAATACAATACTATCATGTTTTCTTGGTTTTTATTGAGTGACACTTTTTTAAGTAAAATGTTGATTTTAAACTGATAATATACACTTTGAGTCATACTGGGCACATTGGGTATCATATTGAGGTGAAAATGATTTCTACATTTAAAAAATTAGTTATGGATTGTTTTACAAAAGTATCAAAACAATTTGAATTCATTTTTATAGTTTTGAGTAGGCCAGATATCTTTTTTACTAAAATTGATATCAATTTTAAATAGAAATATGTACTTGGAATCATACCGGTCACACCATGCATCAGATTGAGGTGAGGTTGATTTATACACATATAAAATGACTTATGGATAATCTTACTAAATTATAAAAACAATATGAATATGTTTTCATAGTTTTGAGTATGTCAGTTTCCTTTTTTACTAATATTAATGTCAATTTTAAATAAAAAGAAGCAATTGGAGTCATAGCGGTCACACCGTGTGTTGGATTGAGGTGCAGTTGATTCCTACACATCATAAAGTCTCAAAAAAATACCAATTGATAATTTCACCATACTTTTCATTGGATTTATTTGTTGAATTTGAATCATTTCATATTTACTCAATGTTCTTATCCAAAAAAACCTTTTTAGGCTAAGAACATCAACTTAATACATAGTGTTAAAGTTAGGAAAAGAAAGGAAATGGAAAGCATGGTAACATTGGAAGAAAGGAACATTTTATCTCTTTTTTGGATTGTTGTAAATAGTTTAAATAGATATGCGACATCCCAAAATATCATTGAAAAAAACTAAATATGTATTAGAACAAAATGATAAGGAAATTGACTTATAAATAGTAGATAAAACGATGAAAAATTAATTAATAACTATTGAGAATTAACCTTTTCATGATGTTTGTATGAATTCTTTATGAATTTCGTTATTTTTATTCTCTCATTTGTAGGCTTGAAGTCCAATATCTCATGAGCATGATCATCTTTGACCAAACCAGCCCAACTCCAATAAAAGAATCCATCTGAATAAGAAAAAAATTATTATATGAGTAAAACTAAAAATATATAAATTAAACATAAATACAAAACAATACATTAATTATATGAACAATGATTTCAATGTTCAAATATAAATATGACCTTTGTGATTGAGAAGTGGATGTAACTTTAAGTAAAGTGATAAATTTTAACACCGCATGTGTGACAAGGTTTTGAGGGAGAATAAATCTCTGGAAGTTTTGGTAGATAAAGACATTAAAGATAGAAGAAAATATTTTAAAATAAAGGAACTGTGAAAATATGACTTCCCAATAGATCTATGAAAAAAACTAAATAAGTATTAGGTATAAATGATAAGGAAATTAACTTAAAAATATTAGATAAAATGATGAAAAAATTAATTCAATAAGTTTTAATAATTCACCATTTCATGATGGTTGTATACATTATTGACCCATTTCCTTGTTTTCATTATCTTAGTTATATCCTCAAAGTCCAATCTCTCACGAGTATGAATAGATTTGAACCAACCCACCTTGACCAAAACAATCCATTCTGAAATAAATAAATTAAACATAAATATGAAACAATTCATTTATTATTTGGATAATGATTTTACTGTGCAAACATCAATATTACTTATGTGATTGAGCAGTGGAGGGAACTTGAAGGAAAGTGATAAATGCCAACACTATATGAGTGAAAAAGTTTTAAGGGAGAATATGCATGCAGAAGTTTTTGTGTATAAAGGCGTGAAATTTTGACAAAAATCTTTTAAAATAAACAAAATATTCAAGGAATAATGAAAATTAAATCAACATTTAATTATATATATTTTTTTTTGTAAAATAGAGATAGTATATCATAACTCCACCTTTACATATTTCCAAAGGGTTTCCTTCATTATGCTTTGTTCTTCCATGGGATTGGAAACATCCCCATATGCAGAAGAAATTTCCTGCATGAGTTTTCAAACATTTAATTTAGATTATGTTAATGCAGTAGAGAACATATAATATTATAAGCAAAAACATAGTATACTAAAAAAAATTTACCCTTTCATTGAACTCTCTATTTTTAAAGGTTTTAGGGATTTGGTTCCTCTACCAAGAATCCAAATCCCCTATTTGTGGTCCCCTCTAACATACAATACATTATCTATATTGGGAACATCATGAACTAATTGTGATCTACCAATGAAAGGGTCATCCTCGATTGAATTTTCATCTGACCCGACATTTGTTTTAGTAACTAGTAGAACAATCGACTGATTCTTGTTTGGTGGATCTGAGACATAAAATACTTACACTAATTATGATGTTATTAGTAATGGAATGTCTTTTCCACTTCCATATTGAAATTCACCTACATGAATTCCATTTCATCCACTTTCACCGCAATCATATTTTCAAACCGTTTGCAATAGAATATCAACACTTGAAATGTTGTATAATCCAACTCGTATATCTATTCGATAATTCCAAAATATGATATATTTTCATAAATTATATTTCTATCCTTGGATCCAGATATGTATATCACTTCCTCCACAAGTTTAACACCACTGTTTTTCATCATACTACAGTCATTATGTTCTTTTGTATAGAAAAAATAAGCATTGATTACAAAAACCAGTGTAAGATATAACATTTTCATTCTATCCCCTGGCTAGCCATCGAAGTCATTTAGCAAATAATTTTTTATTTTCAGATAAATATTTATAAATTTGATCTAAAAAACAACCTATAATCTATTGATTATGTGTATTTGATATCCATCCTTCATCCCTTGATGGATTCAAATATCTAAGAATTTCTTTGTAGTCTACAATGTATGGATCAAAATATTCACTATTATGTAAAATGTAAAGGGTTGATTACTCCCTATCTATCAAGGTAATTGTAGTAACATCTCTTCTAAAAATCCATTGGCCCATAAGGCGTCTGCTGCGATGAGACTTTGGGAGACCGATACTGTCAACATCTGATAGGTAATCAGTACATAATTCAATAGCTTCTTTAACAATATATCATTCTGAAATACAACCTTCTGGATGGAAGACTTCGATTCTTTACATACCATTTCAAAATATTCATATTCCATTCAATGGGGTACATCCATCTATAATGGACAAGACCCCATAGTTGAACCTCTCTAACCAAGTGAACCATTATGTGGACTATTATATCAAAGAATAATGGTTGGAAGTACTCATATTCATCCCCTCTGGTCCTACCTAAGAAGTACAAGCAACCCTCTGGGCAGTACACTCAATCTAACCTCTCTAGTTATGTCATAAGAATTCATAAAGACTCTTTGAGGAAGCACTCACAGTCAATTCCCCTTATAGTCTAAGGTGGTCAATGACTCTTTGAGGACGCTCACTCGGTCAATTCCCCTTATAGCCCCAAGGTCAAGGAATCTCTGAGGAAGCTCACTCAGTCAATTCCCCTTATAGCCCAGGTTGTTCAATGTAACTCAAAGACTCTCTGAGGAAGCTCACTCGGTCGATTCCCCTTATAGCCCAGGTCATTCATAGTAACTCAAAGACTCTCTGAGGAAGCTCACTTGGTCAATTCCCCTTATAGTCTAGAGTAATCAACGTAATTCAAAGTAAAAAAAAGACTCTCTGAGTAAGCTCACACGGTCAATCCCCCTTATAGTCTAAAGTAGTCAAGGACTCTCTGAGGTAGCTCACTCGGTCAATTCCCCTTATAGCCCCAAGTGTTCCTAGGCTCTCTGAGGAATCCTACTCAGTCTATCCCTGTTATAGCCTAAAGTTCTCAAAGACTCTCTGAGGAAGCTCACTCGATCAATTCCCCTTATAGCCCCAAGTGGTCCTAGGCTCTCTGAGGAAGCTCACTCAGTCTATCCCCCTTATAGACTAAAGTACTCAAACACTCTCTGAGGAAGCTCACTCGATAAATTCCTCTTATAATCTACTACACCAGGTTATCACGGCCCTGTGTAGTTAAACGAGTATAGAAATACAATATGGACAAAGTAAAACTACATAACTACTTGGTTAACCAGTCTACAACATATCAAGAATGTCATAAATACAAACTCTCCATCCTACAACAACAGGCATGGAAAACAGGCAAGGCGGCCAAACTGGATAAACAGGACCAATAGGTCATAAAGATAACATGCATGGTAAATAAATCCACAACATATAAATCAACCCTATTCATATCCAAATAACCTCTACACAAGCATACAAGCATGGTAGGCAATCAACAAGGGTAAAACAGTAAACATGCAATACCCCATTCAAGGTTATTGGTGGAATTTGCACATAATACTCAAAGAATTTGAATGGAAAGGCACAAAACACCTACCTCTACGTTAGGAGATCTCTATATGTGAAGCTCGAGGCTTGAATCACTTTAGAATGCCAACGATCTACAAAAACATCTAAAACGTTCAATAGAGGATAACTGAGGAAGGAATAAGAATCAGGAAATGAAGCTCTAGGAGAATGAAGATATTACTGAGGCGATCCCAATGCAATCGATGGTGGTCGATTTGGAGAACGGTTGCTCAATCAGGGGCTCAGAGAAGTTCCATGACCGTACCCTCACTCTCGGACGAACCAGGCCTAGAAGGAGTCGGTTCTATCCGTCAGATGCGACCCTAGTGCGTTTAATAAAAAAAGAAAGTACACGGCATTTACTTTTTAAGTACATGGTGTGTACTCACCGCTTCCATACTCCGCTTTAGATGGCCTCCAGGTCACCCCCACATGGCCGTGTGCATGGCCGCTATACGGCCAACACACATCTACCTACGATAACCAAGTACACAGTGTGTACTCATAAAGTACACGACGTGTACTTCAAAAATTTCCAAAAATTCCTTTTTTTTCTTAAAAACGACCAGAAAAGGAAAACATACCTGAAAAGAAGGTCCGGGTTCTTACAAACTTCCCCCCTTAAAGAAATTCATCCTTGAATTTCCCTAGCATGACGTAGATGAAGAAACCTTGAACAGTTCCGACCACTGTGCTTGTACATTGGCCTCCCTCTCCCAAGTCTCATCCTGCACTTGCTCGTGCTGCCATAACACCCGTACCAGAGGGACATAACGACCATAGAGAACCTTTGTACTGAAATCAATAATCTGGATAGGATGCTCCTGAAAGGATGCATCCACTTCCAACTCAACCTCTTCAGGTTGGAAAACATGAGCCGGGTCTGAAAATTAATGTCGAAGATGAGAAACATGGAAGACGTCGTGCATAGCTCGGTACCTCTGAGGTAACTTCAACCGATAGGCAACCGGCCCAACTCTCTCCAACACCTCAAATGGCCCGACGTACCTTGGAGAAATCTTACCTTGTCTCTTAATCCTCTTGTGTCCCAACCTCAGTGTGACACACAGGAAAACCTGATCTCCAACCTCAAACTCCAGAGTTCGTCTCTGCTGATCAACATAAGACTTCTATCGAGACTACGCAGTATCCATCCTCTTCCGAATCAACTCTATCTACTCTGTGGTCTCCTGAACAAGATGAGGTCCCAGTAAAGTTACCTCTCCTGCCTCTAGCCAACATAAGGGTGTTCAACATGGCCTACCGTACAAAGCCTCATAAGGTGTTATCTGAATAGTTTCTTGAAAACTATTGTTGTAGGAAAACTCTACAAGAGGTATATGCTTCTCCCAAGATCCTCCAAAATATAGAATGCATGCTTGGAGCATGTCCTCAAGCACCTGAATCATATGCTCGGACTGGCCATCTGTCTGGGGATGGTAAGTTGTACTCAAAAGTACCTATGTACCCAACACCTTCTGAAGCCCCTTCCAGACCCGAGAAGTAAAATGCGCAACCCTGTTTGAAACAATGGAGTGTGGAACTCCATGAATACGTACAATATCTCGGATGTAAAACCATCCCATCTCATCAACACTGAAGGTCTCCTTAATCGGTAATAAGTGAGAAACCTTCATAATCCTGTTAATGATAACCCATACTGCATCATTCTCTCGAGGAGACCTCAGTAAAACGGTCACGAAATCCATCGCGACATCATTCCACTTCCACTCAGGAATGGGTAACTGCTGTAGAAGCCCTACTGGTCGTTGATGCTCTACCTTCACCTGCTGAAAAGTGGAACACCTCATGACGAAACGAGAAACATCCCTCTTCTTACTTGGCCACCAATACTGATGGTGTAGATCATGATACATCTTGGTGACGCCAGGATGAACTGCCCAAACTAAGGAATGAAAGTCCTGCATCAGCTCCTCACATATATCTGATAGCACCCATACGCGCCCATGGAAACACAAGATCTCATCCTTTCCTATAATTCATCAAGGAATTGGGTCCTCTCCTGACACACTCTTCTTTAGGACTAGGCCTTCAGAATCTGATAGATTCCTAATTCGAACTCGTTCAAGAAGAGTATAGGTAAAAGCTACAGAAGATAGAAAAGTCTTCCCCTGTCTGTCATGCACCTCCAAATGCATCTCAAAGAACAGATCCATAAGCTGCCACTCACTGCTGGCCTCCTGAACTGCCTGTATCTGAGTCCTCCTACTCAATACATCAGCCACAACGTTGCCTTTACCAGGCGTATAAGCAAGCTCAAAGTCAAAGGAATAAAGGTACTTGACCCACCTCTACTGTCTTAAATTCAGATCACGCTGAGTGAAGATGTACTTGAGAATTTTTTGGTTAGTGAAAACAAAAAAAATGATCTACTAGAAGATAATGTCTCCAACAGTGTAGGGAATGAACAACAGCTGCCAACTCCATATCATACGTTGGGTAATTCCTCTCATGTGGCCTCAACTGCTGAGACCCGTACGCAACGACTTCATCTCCCTGCATAAGAGCAGCTCCCAGCCCGATACCTGATGCATCACAGTAAATAGTATATCTCTTTACTGGATCTGGAAAGACTATTATCGGTGCTAAATTCAACCTCCCTTTCATCTCATGAAAGGAAGACTGTAAAGAATCTGACCATAAGAACTTGACACCCTTCTTAGTCAGACCTGTTAGCGGTGATGACAAATGTAAAAAGTCCTGTATAAAACGCCTGTAGTATCTAGACAGCCCTAGAAAACTCTGCACCTCAAAGATGTTCTTCAGCTACTCCCTAGAAACTATAGCTCTCACTTTCTCTGGGTCTACTGATACTCCTACCTTTGAGATAACATGACCTAGGAAGTGAATCTGATCCATCCAAAAGTGGCACTTTGAGAGCTTAGCATATAATTGATTCTCCCTCAATGTACTCAAAACAATCTCAAGATGGGTAGCATGGTCTTGTCGAGTGTAAGATTACACCAAGATATCATCCACGAAAACAACCACAAAGGAATCCAAGTATGGATGGAACACTCAGTTCATTAGTGCCATGAAAACTACAGGCATGTTCATGAGACCGAACGACATAACCATATACTCGTATAGACCATACCTTCTCCGGAAGGCTGTAAGAGTTATAACTGATGGTCTAATGCAAAAATAATGATAACCGAATATCAATTAAATCTTTGAGAACACCCGGGATCATCAAAGCTGATCAAAGAGATCATCAATCCTTGGAAAAGGATAACAGTTCTTGACCATCAACTGGTTCAACTTCTGATAGTCCACACGAAGTCTGAGGGTGTCGTCTTCCTTCTTTGCAAACATGACAGGCGAACCCCAAGGAGAAGTACTGGGTCAGATGAAACCCTTTGCCTAAAACTCCTCCAACTGTTTCTTGAGCTCCTACAACTCTGGTGTAGCCATCCTATAAGGAGAAATGGACACCGGTGTCACTCTTGGAACAAGCTCAATCGAGAAGTCTACCTCACGCTCCAGAGGCAAACCTAAAAAGTCTTCTAGAAATAAATATCTGAAACGATCCACCACTGGAGTAAATCCCATATGTGAAGTCCCCTGGTCATCCAGATATAGAATAGAAATCTGGGATATAACTCTTCCCAACCCATGATGCTCAGGTCCCGCTCTGCTCGTCTGGACGTCCCATTCACCCCTATGAAGAAAGGATCCACCCTCTGGTGATACGAAACTCACCCTACGATGATAAAAATCGACGAATACCTGGAAGGGAACTAGCCATTCCATTCTGAGAATGAAATCATAACATATCATCTCTAGGATATAGAGGTCCCATAGAAAGTGAAATCCACCAACCTCTAGTGGGAACTCCTTGAACTGACGTACACTAGCCGTTCTAGTCCCCAACGGTGTGTCTAACGTCAAACTATCAGTAGAGGAAAAGATGCAGAGGCCAGGGATCTCCACAAAAATAACATATATAAAGCTATGGAAATCCCCTATATCGAAAAGAGAAGAATCTAAAACTAAGGCTACTAATATCATACCTCTAACTGTAGAGGGTTCGAGATCCTGTTCCTGCTGGGTCTGCTCCACTAAAAAATTCTGGTCTAAGCCGCAACCCTGTGACCCTGCCTTACCGCTCTGAGCTGATCCACCCTACTGTCGCTAAAGAACCGGTGACTGAATACCACGACCATGAACTCCACCTCAGCCCGAACGGCCGGAAGAACTACATTTCCCAAAACTGGTGAGAAACTTGTGGCACTGCTCCTGAACGAGGAGTCATAGAAGAACCCCTGTCACCAGTAGCTGGTGAGAAAAACTGACAAAATCACTGAAGGTGACCCATCTTTCCGCAATATCAGCACTCCACTGGGTCTCTTGGGCAACGTGGCCTCATATGCCCGCTCTTCCCACACTGGTAGCACACCACCTAGCTACCAGAAGATGCATCCCGCCTACTCTGATCTCCTCGTGAAATATCCCTACGACGCTTCTTTTTTTAGGAGGAGGAATACTAACTCTGGATGCCGAACCGCCCTATCTCACTACTTTAGAATCCCTCAAATTGTGCTCTGTGATCAGTTCCTGGTTGACGATAGAAGATATCGAAGTCAACCTGAAGATGTTTACCTGTGATTGGATGTTGTGCCTCAGACTATCCTCAAACTTCCGTGCAAGTAAAAACTCATCACCTCATAGAATAGGTGTGAAATGTTGTAGCTCTGTGAATCAATAGGAATACTCCATAAGAGTAAGAGTACCCTGCTCCAGACTCATGAACTCTCGGGATCGATTGGCCCTCAAGGTCTCCGGATAGAAGTAATCATAGAAGATGCGCCAAAACTCTTTCCAAGCCATATTCTAATGGGATATCGCCTGTGTGATCATGTCCCACCACCTCTTGGAAGAGTCTCGAAGCATACAGGTAGCGAGCTTCACCCTCTTCTCTGGAGTTATCTCCAGATGCTCGAAAATCATCAGCATGGATTCTAGCCATGACTCTGCAGCCTGGGGTCCTCCATCCCCTAAGAAAGTAGAAGGATGCTGCTGCTGAAAGACCCGCGTCAATTCTTCCATCGACGGGGCAGGAGGCGACGCTCCCTGAAAGGTCTGCATCATCCTCAAAAAGCTCTCCCGGAACTAAGAATCAACTCCTGTGTCAAGTATAACGGCTGGTGCCAAGACTGGGATGACAGAAGGATCTGCTAGCAGTCCCTGATCATCCATGTCCGGTGTTTGGTCACCGCATGGAAACTAGCGCATAACCAGAGGACGTCTTGATGGCATGACTCTGCAAGGTCATGTGCACACCTTAGATCAAGATTAGTAGGGGATGAAACAAAGAAGTGTAAGAAAGTAACAAGATAAAGAATACATTCAAGTTTCACAAAACATGACTGCACAACATATACTTTTCTTACATGGTGTGTTCCCTTAAGTCATTTACATGGGTGTGTACTCCTGCCTAAACTGGTCATGTAACACCCCAAACATATGACGTGTTCTGCTAACACACGATGTGTACTTGAATCCTATTCCCCTTCCCGAGTCCCTCTACATTGTTAAGCCACACGGCTCTCCTAAGACAAGAATAAATGGCATGTTCAAGGTAGACACGACATGTACTAGAAAAGATACACCTGGCCCGTGTTGTTAGTGACATGACCTGACACATGGATCACACTACACGGTGTGTTCTAGATAGACACGGTGTGTACTTGGAAGGATAACATTGACCTGTGTTTTTAGGGACACGGCCGGGTACCTGGGTTGCACTACACGACGTGTTCTATACGGACATGGCGTGTATTAGAAGGGACTCAAACGACCTGTGTTGTTAGCTACACGACCGGGTTCCTAGGATTACACTACACGTTGTGCTCAACTGGTACATGGCATGTTATCATAAGAAGTTCCATATCCCGTGTCTCTGCCGACATGGCCTATGACACGGTTAGAGACTACATGGTGTGTACATAAAGTACACTGCGTGTACTTAATAAAAACAGTTTCTTCCCGAACAGAAGAAGACATGGCGTGTAGTGAAAAACTACATGGCATGTATTCTAGGTTTTTCTGGATAGTAAACCTCAAAAACTACTCTGGGACCCAGAAAAACACTGAAACGAACATTGAAAGTGCCAAATTACGATCCTTGAGGGACCATACTCCCCGCAAATCAAATATTGGCATCTTATACATGTTATAACACGATAAAAGAGTCAATGATCCACCAAATTACGGTCTATGTGGGCCCATAACACCTAAAGAACCAAAGTTTGGTGTTCATACAAACAAAAAATTACACAAAAAATACCCTATCAAATAGAAGGTATTTTTATCAAGGCATCTATCACAACAACATGCATATTCTACACAACATCTATCACAACAACATGCAATTGCTAATGCATCCTAGATGGAATGGCAAGAATGCATGACATGTGATTTATAGCAAGTGTCTATATGATGCATGAGATGACATACCCTCATATTATCAATTGTGATAGAAATAAAACCTCAATAACATCAACGATAACAGCACAAAACATGTGAATCACCCAACGGTGAAATCAAATCAACTGTAAAATCACAAAACCAAAAAAATTGCAATAAACGAGGTAGATTGGATTTTCCCTGGACACGGGTTAGATACTCCTAGGCACAACTTATTACCAAGTACCTATTCTTTCATATCCCTGGCTAAAGGCTCCAAACAGTAAGTCAAGAGAAAAGAGTTCCTCTGATACCACTTTGTAATGTCCCGGTTCTGGAATCCACCCAGATGCGCCCCGTACCCGGTTGATCACATGGACTCGAGCGCATTTCCCCGAATGCCAGAGGCTGCCAACTAGCAGCAAGGGCCTTGGGTGTGATAGTGGGGAAAATATTTCCTCATTGTAAGAGTAACACAATCGAAGAGAAAACAAATATACAACAACGGAAGTAGTAAATATCCAACAATAATAAACAATAGAAGACTAAAGTAATAAACAACTGGAGCACATATATATAAAATGATGAATGATGCATATGTCTAGGAAAATAGCCAACATGTCACAATTCTGAATACAACAGTACTAAAGAAATGTAAAAAATAAACAGATAAATATCTCCTCAGCATCACAAGCCTAATCTTATTCCCATGATCTCCAGCCCCACAGCAAGTCAAGTACCTGAAGTCGAAGGGCGCTTTCCCTTATCTATACCTACAGCAATATAATCTATTTGGTCCCAAAAGCATGTCCCAAACTGGGTGTGAGACTAAATCCCAATAGGCAACCACCCGAATATCCGTGCCTAATAGTCAGTGAATATATGGCAGGTAAAAGTACATAAAGCAGACGGGGGTTCTTATAGAAACAAGCATCAAATCTTGAATCAAAACATGATAGTCGTGTGATTTTAGTCTCTGTAACTTCAAATTAGTTATTTAAATGACATTCTTTATGTTTGATGAATACCCCTTTGGAACTTTTACACTATTAAGGAAAATAAAAAATTGAAATTTTTCCAATCTGGATAGAGTGTAAGCTGTTAGAGGAAGAAAACTCCACCCTTTAACCTTCATTGGTTCCAACTCTTACCTTATCCTCATGTCAATAATTTCCAGCCTATCCTTGATTCTATATTTTTTTTCTAGTTACATTTATTAATGTTCCTATAACACTATCAAATACATTTTTTTCTACATGTATGACATCAAGAAAATGTATGACATACAAGCAATTATAATAGGGTAATTCAAAGAAAATTTATCTCTTATTCCAACCTAATTCCATAAGGTTTTTTAAAAATGGTTTACAAAAAATAGTGTCAATGTATTTTGATTTATCAAACAGTTGATCACCCATTACAGGATATGGTGTTTTACCTATTTTGATATTCTCATCAAATGATGTTATCCAAGATCAACATTTATACAGCCGAGGTAAAAATTTACGATTTCCTAAAAACATATACTTTGAGGAATGTTTCAACTGAACTGAGTGTGTAAATTTTTTACAAGTGGGACACCCCAAGATTCCTTTAATGTTATATCTTGACAAATTTTAATAAGAAGGGAAGTTATTTATCATCCCGTACAACATGGACCTTAATGTGAGTTATTTACTTCTATGAGAATCATACATTGTAACACCCGTATACTCATAAATTTAAGATCATCGATCAATGGATCTAAATAGAAATCAATATCATTACCAAGTTTCTATGGTGTAAATATAAACAGAGATAACATAATTTATTTTCTCTTCAGGCATAACCATGGTAGAAAGTTATAATTTACCAACATTATGGGCTATGTACAATGAGAACTACTTCATAAACCAAAAGGATTTATTCTATCTATAAATAACATAAGATGAAATTTTATAAGCTTATTTCCAAATTCAGGATACTCATAATCATTGTTATTCCATTGAGGAGAATCGGCAAGAGACATAGGTTCCGATCCTTAATTCTTGTATCTGCATGCTATGTCAATTGTCTCATGGTTTCCTGATATCTATATAGTGTCATGAACCCCTCCCCACAAAGTGTACCCCTCCTGGGTAGGTAATGGGAGAAGAGAGATAGTGACCCCTAAGTCTCTCCACCAGTAGGCCCCGAGTTGGCGACTAGCATCGAGGGTATAGTAAACATGCAGATGGGAGGCATTTCCCTCTAAGAAAAAACACATGTGGAAGAGAGAGATAAGATAGAAACCAACCAACTCCTGCTTAGACTAAAATATAAAAGAAAAACCAAAGTGAAGATATGTAATGTCATGTAATAACTACTACAACTGAAAGGGGAAAATGGAAGTACCAATAGAAAAGTAAATATAATAGATACCACAAAGCCCAAAAATCTCCTGCAACCCATAATCTAGTAGCAACCAAACTGATCTACAACCTTCTCCAACTGACCTGAAAAATAGTTTATATATATTTAGGGTGAGTATAATAGTATACTCAGAAGGATCCTCCCCAGATCATCTCATGTAAAAGTAAATAAATCATGCTAAAGAATAGTGAACAACAAGTGAAACTAACTCATCCCCAAAATTGGTATACTAAGTTCCCAACCTCACCATGGATACTCTCACCAAGTATTGAATACAAGAGCATATAATATAATAAATAATATCAAGGGTTACCTACTACTGCTTCCCCACTAGTTTTCTACTCTGCCCCAATGTCGTACATCTTGAGCATCTCTCTCCAAAAAGGCTAGCCTGCAGACACATGGGAAAAACACTACAACACAAACCTCAGGCATCGACATGAACCTCATGCATCACACCACCACATCCACATAACCGAAGTAACTAGGTAGTTTATAGGAACCAACACAAACCACATAACATGTATCTTGAATTGGGCATTAAACCTAAATCCATTACAACCCATACACCAAGTAAGGATCCTTAATCCATCAAAACCCATACACGTTGTACCTATAGTATCCATTAGAAAACTATATCCAGAATATATGTGTGTAAAATAACCACAAGCCTTTACAGTCCTCTACACACATATATGGGAAAAAATAACTATCGTTCATACCATCATAAGTAACAACCAAGATAAGAGAGTGGGGCCAAAGAGGGTAGTCATCCATCTATCCTCCCACTAGGATGTTGGGGAAAACTCCCCCAGGGCTCATAATCCTTGGGGTATGAATTTAACTAACCGATAGTTTGGAGTAGTGAATAGAAACACAAAATGTACATGATATAAAATAGATCACAACCATACTATGGTTATAACCTAGTATTAGACTCAACTGTAGCTAATGTATCTCGAACTCCCAACTGCCACTACTAAGACTAAATATTCTATAAGCACACAACCATTTAAAGATCTAAAGTAAATTAATTTATCCATTTTTATAAGTTTAACTTTATGTCAATTAATTCTTAACCATTAATTTACCATTATCATTTCTACATTACATTTCATTAGCATCTCAACAAAGATCCATTCCCTCCAGACATGAGAAAACAAAGTCCATGACTTCTTAGAATTTCAACCTTAGCATTGTGTCCCAGCAAGCTCCAACCCCATGGGTTAAACATTTATTTATTTATTTAACAATCACAACCACTTTCCATATTTATAGGTATTTTACAAAAAACATTCTAAGCTACCAAACACAAGGGGCTCAACACAATGAGTAGATGAACTACTCGTAGAGTCTTTACCACCCATAGCAGGAACACAGACTCATCTAACCATGAGAATCTTAACAAAGAAAGCAAATTCATCTGACTCAAGCAGTGGGGAAAGGATAATAGATAAAAAAACAATAGATTCAAAAAAGAATCCAACTTTCATAACAATGGGTAATCCCAGCTTCAACTTATTCCATCATCTCTAATGTCCTCCTCAACATCCATATGTATATACTGATGCATCTCGCCACTCCAGGCATCAACTTCCACCACAAAAATGGGGCATCCTTACCCCAAATACCATAAAATCCCTCCAGGATCAGCCATCCTAGGCTCACATAACATCAGGGCCTCCTTGCTCCCACAACCACAATAGCCCTCCGAGCTCATCCATCCCAATATCACATCACATCACAAGTATCAGGAAACAAACATAGCAACGATTTCTTGGTCCCAAAGTAAGGCATTCATCCTTATCGCCGAACGATCTCTCACGACTCCAATGCACACTTTACTTGGCCTTTACAAGAAACTGGGTAACTCAGACCCTATAAGGCATTATATTTTATTACACAATCGGTTCTTTCTTCCATCTTGAATTAACTAGTTCATTATTCATAGTTTCCAACTATGGGAAACATAAACAAAAAGATTCCATAAATTAATTAAACAATTAATTTTACATACCATCAATTCCCTTTTTATAATGAGCATAAACACACTTTAGGTTCTTTAACCAATTCAATTAAACATGCACACTTGCATCAATTTGATTAACATAAAATTATAACAACATTCCTCTTTAATATTTTAGCCAATTAATTATCAACTAATTTTGACTTTACATTCCTTACCAAGTTCAATCAAGAACAACATGTTAAACCAAGAAATTCATAAATATCACACTATCTAGAAAATCAAGAGGCAAACTATTATCACCGTACAACATAACAACATCGCTATGCGATCAATACCAATTATTTAATCCAGTTCAACTAAGTATTAGGTCAATTTTATTGTGATCCAAGGGGCTAAATCATGCTAACTCAATGATTTCATGTAAGGAAATATATAATCAATAAATCCCCTACCTCAAAAGGTCGTCGACATTCTTTTCACAAGAATAGACCAATGCAATAGATCTACGATCACCTCTCCCGTAAGATCTAAATCCATCCCAGGACACTGTCGCACCACCACACCAAAAACAACCAAGAGAAACCCCATTAGAAACATGGGTAAGAAAAAGTAATAACATGGAAAGAATAATGGGTGGAAAACAAGATCAATCTAGGAGAAAGCTCTAGAAAATGAAGGAAAACACACCTTGGATCAAGTCGGGTCAACATGAATCGAAGATGGATACCCAAGGATCGATCCACATTAGAGGGATATCCAAAGCGTTGAAGAGGGGACTGCCGAGTCACCTAGAATGAGAAGGGTAAGCAGCAGTCATAAGGATTGACAACCCGAGCAAATGGAATGTTTTAAAACATTATATCATCAGGGGATTACAAGATTCAAAATCCTCTTTCACGTCATGTAATGCCTTGAGGTCAATTTCTACAAAAAAAATCACATTTTTTATTTATTTTATTTTTTAAACCCCAAAAAATTACACATAGTGAAACTCATATTCATTCAGTGTAACCCTCTTTCATGATGTGAAATATACCTACTTCTAGATTTTAGCAATAGAGTCCCTCCAGTCTTCCTTCAAGCCTCCTCCGAGCACTTTTATCTTTGGAAACATACAAAGGGTCGATCCACATGGATTCAGGCCCTTACATTTGATACCTCTCAAAATATTTTGATCCTATAGAATCAAAATCCAACCCATAGAGAAAATAGAAAATGGGTTGTCCGAACAACCACCCTGTGAGATTCTTCTCAAGGCTCTCACCACAGTAAGAGCTCAACCGCTTCATCAAAGAAACAACATTAAACCATGAAATAACCACAAGCATCATCTAAAAACTCTCTATGGGGAGATAACTATCAAAAGAGAGTAATCCACAACCAAAAAAAGAGAGATACATCTCATAAATAGAATATTTATACAACCACCAAATGAACAATGTTACAAGAGAAGAGATAAAGATCAAACAACTTGGGGTAGTGAGCACATATCTGCGACTCACGTTACCAAGTAATATTATGTACAACAACATGCCACCACAAGTCATGAATAAAGGGGATAAAACACCCACAAAACACCTTCTCCTTGCGGTCTTGGATCTATATAGGATGCTCCTCGAAGGTCGAATCATCGTCAATGTCGATATTTCCCCAATCAAAGATGTGAGATTCGTTATGATGATAACGAAAGATCTAAGACTTGTGAAAAACATCATGTATCTAGGTCATCTGTGGGAGAGGTGATACCAGATATTCCATGACTCCAAAATGACCCAAAACCTCGAAATCACCAAAAATTAGGGATACATATTACTCCCACGACCAAACCTTTGTTGTCCTCGATGGGGAGTCACCTTCAAAAACACGTGATCCCTAACTCCAAACTCTAGAGGTTTCCTCCTATGAATGATATAGGATTTATGATGATCATATGATACCTTCTTCCTCTCATGAATTGCCTGGACCATCTTTGTTGTATTCTGTACAAGTTCTGGTCTGAGAATTGATAACTCTCTGACCCCAGTCTAGCACAATGGAGAATTACAAGGTTGACCATACAAAGCTTCAAATGTATCTATTACGATGGTGGGGTGAAAAATATTATTTTAAGAGAACTCAACTAAGGGTAGGTGCCCCATCCACAAACCTCAAAAATCTAGGATACAAGATCCCAACATTTCTTCAAGTTTCTGGATGGTCTGCTCTATTTTATCATTTGTATGTGGATGAAAATTAGTGTTAAGGCATAACTGAGAACCAAAAGAATATTGGAGACCTCTACACTCCCTGGAGGTAAAATGAGGATATCAATTGGAAATTATCATCCTCGAGACTCCATGGAGTATCATCACCTCCTCTAGCTACTGCCTTGACAAAACCTCCACTAATCTTGACTCCTTGATCACTATAAAGTGGGATGATTTTGTCAAACAATCCACTACCAACCATATAGAATCACATTCCACTTCAGTGGTGGTGTGATGGTGAAGGTGAGTTTCCAAACATGGTTGCTCTTTGGGAGGTGTAGGGTTCAATTCCTGGGAGTCCGCTTTCGGGGGGTGAACCTCTCCCGTGGATCCATCCACCTTGCAGGGTTGCCCAGATTCTTCTAGGCTGGCAAAGTGAGGCGCGGCCCAACCGCTGACGGATTTCTGTGTCGATCCATCGCTTCCAGGCTGTTACCCTCGGTACGCTCTGCCATCTCGGCTGGAAATGGCTCCTTCCCTAGCTGGGGAGTTGCCTCTGGGCACTACCTCTTTGTGGGGGAGGGGGGTTTCTCTGTGTGGAGGGTTCGAAAAGGACACACAGGGGAATTACCTTTCCATAAAGTAACCATATAGCGTCATAGCATCCCTGAGCATGAGGTAAACCCATAACAAAGTACATCAAGATGTCCTACCACTTTCACTAAGAAACATATAATAGTTAGAGAAAACCACCAATGTCATGACCCACTCTATTTAAAGATACCCCTCCTAGGCTGATAATGAAGAAAGGAAGAAAATGACCCTTGAGTCCCACCTCCAATAGGCCCCGAGTTGGCGACTAGCAATAAGGGTGTAGAAACCTCACAATATGGGAGGCATTACCCTTTATAAGGAAACAAGATCAAGATATAGGATGTATCAACCAAAAACAACACCATGAAATGTTATAAAAGAAATCCAAACCATCCCACAATGCATGTATAAATCAAAACTGATAGATATAAAGTCTCCAAATGAATTCCCAAATGAATAAAAGCTAAATAAGTGACACAACAAAAGCACCAAAGCCTCGAACTAGAAATTTCCAATATGGTCCACAAAGTCCTCCTGGAAACATGAAAATAGTTTTATATATGTAGGGTGAGCATACAAGTATACTCAATAGGAAAAGACAAAGTCTCTTGTGCACAAGTGGAGGAAGCATATTAATTCCCCTGTGAGAAAATAACAGAACCAACAGAACCTAACAAGTTATAATATCTTCCCCAACCTCACCAAGGCACATTCACCAAGTAACGCAAGTCAAGTAAAGTAACATAGTAAGCACATTGCTGGTTTGGGAACCCACTCCACTTCCCACTGGTTAGCTGCTCATACCCTAATAGAAAATGTCCTGACGCTTCCATATCTTCTACAAGCCCCACATCACAACCTGCCTGCACACACCTAGTCCATAGAGCTAGTACCATAACCTAGGAAAACGAAGCTCACCACATCTCTCCCCCACACACCTAGGTCAAAACCATATCACATCCCATCCATAGACACCTGGGCCACAACCGCCCCTCATCCTAAAGACACCTAGGAAAGCACAACTCACCCACAGACACATGTGAGTCTCAACCATACCACAACCTACCCAAAAAGTCTTGTGCTACCAATTACTAGAAGTGGGAGTAGGGAAGATCCAATAACCATCCATCCATCCTCCCACTGGGATGTTGTGAAAATACACTCTCTCACGTGATGATGGGGGTGTTCAGTACATAGTTCTCAACTTTGGTGGGGTGCGTATATAAATCACAAAGAAATAAATGTGTGTATATATATATACATTTTACCAATCACTCAACCTAACCTATGGGTATTTAATCAAATAACTAGCCCACGACACAGTAAACTTTTCTACTACCTCTAAATGCATAAAAAACCATACAAAAAAACAAAAACCACAATTTGTTTTAATCTTGAAGCCACATACCATAGTTTTTATTTTATAAATAATTCACACTTTATCAGCCATATAGATATGTGTATTCAACATTTATTAAAAAACCAATTTCATAAAAAAATGCATGTTATTTCATATTCCCAACCACATATCATAATAACAACATCATACAAGCAGAACACAAGCCACAATCCACATTATACTTTTAATCCACATTTAGTTACTTAACATAGTTCACAAATATTGAATAATCCCATATTAACAAAAAATATTCATTAAAATCCATCCTGTTATCATTCACTATTTAGATTTTCACATTCCACATTCTATTTCAGATAAACCATTTTTCCAAATTCTTCTCGAGAATGGATATTCCAATTTAGTTCCATACTTCCCAAGAAACTAGAATTAATTCACTCAGTACAATAACAAATATATAGAATGTAGCACCACACAACAACCCATTAATTTCTTTCGAATAATACCACATCAACACCAATTTATATCCACATCCCCCTTTTTGCAGCCTTACTGCACATCCACACCATAACCATAATACAACCCCGCTGTATAACCATACCCATCACAACCCCATTATACAACCATGTGTGCAATTAAAACAAACACAACCCCACTGCATCAAACATCTCATCCACTACCCCCACATATCACAATACAGTCATATTAACTTCATCATATCACCGACGCCAACCCAAAGCACACAATCATGTCCACAAAGAAGTTACAACACATAACATAGCAATACATGCTTCCATATTTAGTAGGGCATCCCTTATTCAATTCCACTTAATATAGGGTGTTATCACAAAAACCATATAATATTCGAGAATCCATTTATTTTAACCAAATATACATGGTTAGTAGATTACTTGAATTTGTTTAACCAAAAAAAACATGCATTCATAGAAAATCTATACGCAACCAAGGACCCCCAATGGACATAATTTTTAGTAGTCATATATCCTGTATAATCACAATATCAACAAATAACAAAGTAGAACATACTTCACTTTTCTTAGCCCCACATATTGATCTTAAACCGATTCAATTATCTTTATTAATTTAGTGTTCTACTATATTCACAAAGGAGACATTCATACACCCACCTCATATGATACACAATTGAAAGAGATGAAGGAAAACCTATATGTAAGGAAGAATCCTTTTTCCTAGAGTCACTGCACCAAAACAGGGGGTGTGTAGAGGAGGAAACTACTTCAGTGGGGGGACTCGAACCAATTACATCACCTCATTCCAAGACTCTTATGGGAAGAAGCATTCAAATCCTCTTGTATTAAGAAAAGGAGAATTAATGAACTAAGGGAAGGTCTCTAGATTTGAAGGATTAGATCTGAATCTCATGACATTTGAAACGGATTAGAATTTCTATTAAAGTGGATCACATTAAACCACACAGTTTGACCATTTAAAAGGCTCTGAATTTATAGAAAATTAAATATATGATTTATATCAATTTAAATGGCTTCAAAATCACTTAAATATTGCATTAAAATCATTTTACGTTAAATGAAACATTAAAGGAGTGAAACTGGAAAAACTAGAGGAAAAATAGAATTTTGAAAAAATAATTGAAATGACTCACCATTGGGTGAGTCACTATTGAGAGTCACTGGTAGATGATTCACCGTTGGGTGACTGACCATTGGACGATTTATCAGTGGATGAGTAACCACTAGTGACCTACCTATTTGAGTCACCATTGCGACTCACTGTAGGATGAGTCACCATCGCGAGTCACCGCTCAACGAGTCAGCGTTGTGAGTCACTGCTGGATACCTACTGGTGTGAGTCACCATTGCGACTCACCATCATGACCTACCATCATGGATTTCCATTCCAAACTCATCATTACTAAACCTTCGTTGCGATTAACTGTTGCGAGTCACTGATGCAACTCACCGTTGGGATGACCTAACGTTGAAAAGACAATAATTTTGGTAAACTTCTGAAATGAGTCACTGTTACCTTCCAGAACACCTTAAAGATTTTATTTTCACAAAGTAATGGACCAGAGAGGTCCGAGACATTACATCATATACCAATAAACTAATCTCTCCCTCAATAATTCAAAACCAACCCAGAATAAAAGAGGGGAGGGGTCCAAACAACCATCCCTTGAGATACCTATCAAGGATCTTGTTAAACCTAAAACACTATCAATAACTAAACCCGTTTCCCCAAACACCCAAAATATCATAACATAACATACATCCTTGAACATAGGAAAAAGGGAATACCACCCTCCAGGACACCATGCCTATCCAACACTTGAACAAGGGGAATGGTTCGTCCTTGAGAACTAAAACAAAACTTGTAGGAAAGTTAATAGTGGTCTGACCAACCCATGAGATACCTATCATGATTCTAAATATATTTGGAACACAAAAACCAAAAGGGAAAAGAAGTGTAAATCTACACAATACATTAAACACAACCCCCTGGGTAGATACCTCTCAAATAAGAACACAGTCACATAGATAGGTATAAAAAGTACAGTATGCAATGCATAAAAGATCAAACAACCATAATAACACGAAGGAATAGAGAACATTCAAAAAAAATCTTCACATTATTTAAAATGTAAGTAATTGTTTTAGATCAGATAAAACATTTTTATGCCTTTTATTTCAATGACCTCACTTAGAAATTCCATTGTATGAATACCCATACATTCCTTATCCTCATTTTTTAATTCATAAAATTTTATTTCAAAACATTTAAAACATATCATGCTTAACATATCATGAAGGAAAAGATTACCATGATTGAGTAACAATTTATTAAAAACATATACAATATATTTACAACACTTTATTAAACCATTTTGGTGGAATTTTAATGCTAAGAATGATTTTTCAAATGATCTATTACATTCCAGACATGTGTCTAAAATTTTATTTTGAATCATGTTAATTGCCTAATAAAAAATTTTCATGAAAAAATTAAAACAAAATTTATTAGACTAAGAAAACCACCTTGAGTCAAAACCCATTTTTAATCCTTTTTATAGGCATGGAATTTATCAAAATATTCTTTGTGAAAACACTTTCAAAATTTTTTTTAAAACCACATTTCTTCAACCTATTTCCCAAGACCACTTATATAAATTTAAAGGGTTCATGATTTCACAATTTTTTTTCTATTCTACTAATATAACACTATCATGCTATTTACCAAGTTAAAATCAACATAGATAATCATAAAATTTAGAAAACTCGAATTAATATATGGTATGCATCACAAATATGACATGAGTTTCTAAAAAACCCACCTTATCCAAGTATAAAGTTTCTTCCATGTTCTTCATCAATATAAGGTAAAATAAAAAAAATCTCAACCAACAAGGTAGTAGTCAAACATCTCCTTCACTTACTTTATAAAAAGAAAATTTTGGCATGGGAGGCAAGCCCATATTTATTAATTTCTTGATCCCCAAAACAATCAGTTTATTTTATTACCGACATTAAGTGATTAATCCTTTTTATGAGAGGTGAGGGATTCTATCAATATAATCAGAACACATAACAACAAAACACAAGTCATCTTACCACACCAACCACACACCTCTTCCGTCACACATTACTACCACTACACAACACAACCACTATCCAAACTTACCATCCAAAAAAAGCATCCACCAGAAATTTCACACAACCACATCACCACACCACTTTACCATCCACAAAACCACCCTCTTACACATAAACAATTTTTTCGCCTTATCCTCCACATTTACCCAACTAATGATCATCATTATCATCACACAAATCCATAGGCGCACAAATTGAGGAATTCCCTCCCCCATGTCGAGATATTATCCGCTCTGGGCGGCACTAACTTGTGCTCATGGTTTTAAAAACGTCAAAGTATAAAATTTCTCGGTTAGGGATCGAGTTTTCCCCTCTTTATATGATTGAAGTTTTTAAATCACATGTCACACAAGGAATCACAACAATAACCATCACACATAGTAGCAACACATAGAATATTCTAGAACAATTAATGGGATTTCATTATTTCATCTTATTATTTCACATGGGAACTTTCACACAATTTTAGATTTTCTATGGGGGATCGGTTTGTTAGACATATATATGTGATTAGCCTTTTTACAACATGGTGATCTTAAAACAATAGTCATAAAAAAGGTCTCATAATCTACAACAATCACAGAAAAAACAAGGTTTCCAAAAATTTCTATTTTCAGCAAGGCATATCAAAACATAAATGCAATGATAACAATGTAACCACAAAGAACACTTAACATTAATAGGTTATTTCTAGCGAAAAATTCTATCTTGAATTTAAATAGCTCTAACATGGTTCCCAGTTAAAGACAAAACTGCACACATGTTATATCACACACCATGTTCAATATTCTAAAACAATACATTATTGGTTCATCTTATTACCAAGGAAAACACTTCCAACTTAATTTGAAAAAAATTACACATGCTATGTTCTTGTGTTTAGTTAAAATACTACATTATATAAACAACATTTTTTCATAATCATAAAAGTAAAACATGATTTCTAACAACAAAATTTGAACTACACATGTTGTATTACTGCATTTCATGCTTCATCATGATCAAGGTGAATATTCTTTAATCACTTAATTTCTCAAGTAAAATGATTTATGAAGACAACAATAAAAATGAACATGTTATATTAATAAATATCATGATTTACCATGCTCAAGATTAACATCATTTAATCATTTCACAGTTTAAGAAAACATGAATACATACTGAAATGAGGACAACATGATTCTAATTACATATTTAAATGCAATGTATAAATCATGCTATATGCATAGGTCTCTCATACTAGAATTTCCATAGTTACCACACTAATGATTTCTAATTTAGGCATGCTTCCCATAACAGACTACTCGTGACTTAACTTGCGAGTTAGGGTTATTTCAGCACATTAAAATTCTTATTAGTCATAAAATAGTAAGTTAAATCACTTATATATCTCTAAGTCTCAAAAGTTACCACCAAGTATGCTTATCATGTTACAAAATTTAGAAATAAAAGTCACATGAATTTCTACCCTAACACATTTATAAAAGATATGGTTATATAAATAATTCATAACTAAAATTGAGGAAAAAAATAAGAAGCAAGTTATTATTGCCAAGGATTAAAAAAAATTATCAATAATTAACATGGGCATTTTCCGAAATTTCTGAATTTAAATGCCTGAAGCCACATTTTAAAATAATCCAACAACACATGCTTATGAAAAATTATAGATGGAAATAAACCCAAGACTTATTAGTTCACATGGAAACTAGAATACTTATAATCATGGTTTCAAATTAATTTATTTTATCATGCTAGTATAAAATATACTTTAAGGTTACATGCTTCACAAAGATTTTCAGAATTAAACAGTTGATCTTAACAAAATACACTAGGCATGTTTCTCCAACAATTTCAAACATTAGAAAAATTAGGTGGCATGTTATAGATTTATACAAAAGGAAGATAAATCCAATTTATTAAGAATCATGCTATATCAGGAAAGGAAACAACATATCCAAACCTAAAGAAGGTTTCAAACAAATAATCCATGCAATTTAACCAACATATTACTCTTTCCTATTTATTATAAGAATTATTCATCAAAAAATTAATGAATATTATTAGAAAAAAAGATGTAAGAACCTGGGTTTTTAGAATGGGTCAAAATCCCAACCATGTTTGAATTTTGACTGATTTATGAGGAAACTAGAGAAAATGGGCAGTTTCAGGAAATTTCCAGACTACACGCCATGTACTTTAAGTACAATCCGTGTATATTCTAAGTGAGTACCAGCCGTGTGCTCACCGAGTACATGCCGTGTGATGACCGTGTAGAAAATTTCTTACTACACAGCGTGTAGTTATAGACATTCCATGTACCCGCGACCGTGTGGAGGCCATACATGGCATGTAGGCCTGTTGGCCGGGTAGATTTTTTTAAACCAAGAACACACCATGTTCCCTTTGAACACGTCGTGTATAAGGGATATACATGGCGTGTGGGTAAGTCGGCAGGGAATAGAAACGAAGTACACGCCGTGTACTCATGTCAGTAGGTTCGAAAAGTAAGTAGGCAGAATTCCAGCTTCCAAATTAATAGTTAAATGATATACACGGCATGTAGTCATGAAGTACACACCATGTACTTTTTTTTTGTGTTAAAATGGGCAGTAACCTCGTTTTGAGGCGGAACTCATTTTCTTCCACCAGGTTTTGAAAACCAAGCCGACCGGGACTTCAGTCCTCTCCTCGATCGTCATCTGAACTCTGTTTCCATCACGGATTGTTCCATCAGAACCCCCTCGGTAAGGCCTCGATTCCTCTTGAGTTATTTTGTTTGATTTATGTTCTAGAATGAGTTATAGGGGTTTGAGTGGTTTTGATTCTTTTGTAGATCTACCGCATTTTAGACTGAATTAGAGGTTTTTACCGGAGGAGTTGCATCATACGACTCTCAGGTAGGTGGTGCATACCTATTTCTGTGTTTTCATGGTCATTTGGGTGACGCGTCCTTCGATGCGTTTTCAGGTATTTTTAGAGAGACCCGTTTTATCTACTGTCTCATATTGAATTGTTTATTAGACCTATGGGATTCCTTTGGGTATGACCTGTTACAAGTTTTTCTTGAGCGAGGCCCAACGAGGGGCCGTAGCTCATCGGGGCATTTTGGCCGGGGGATGCCAAAATGGTTTAACTTGAATTATATTGTTATAAACTGTTGAGTTTAATTTATTATACCTGATATAAATTGTTAGAGGAATTTAAGACCTTAGTGCTGGTATGGGACAACACCCTGCATAGTGAAAATCAACTGTTTAGTTTGTTTTTCTTGTTTATGTTTTCTGTTTAAATATTTTATATATGCAATTGCTGAATTAAATATGTTGTACCCCTTTGGGTGGTGTTGGGCATGGCTCGAATATTCTTGGGTGATCCTGATCACAGTTTGGGCTTGGCCTAGGTTACTTTGGGAGGTTTTGACCACAGGATTGGGCATCATGGATGTCGTCTTGAGGCAGTATGACTGTCAGGTTGGGCATGGCCTGGGTTACATGGGTGGAGAGGCCATCAGACTTGAGCGGCATGGTCGCAGGTACATGAGGTGTCTGTTGTGTGGTGTCTTAGGTAAAATTTTGGTGATTGCTGCTCACCCAGAACATTGAGTAGTGTGCACATAGAGATACTCCGTGATGAGGTGGTTTTGACCACTTGTGTGGGTAGAGGCCCCCATAGATGTGTTTTAGGTACTTTGGTTTGGGGTTTCTTGTCATAGGAAGCCATGTGGGAGGTGAGGAGCCTTCAGGGGATAATGCTGAGGCTATCAGGTGGGGGACCGAGGCTCGCCATTATTTGAGGGAATATATCACTGTCCCTCATGATACTTTGTTCGAGGGAAGACATCGCTGTCCCTCCAGCTATTTATTTGAGGGTAGATATCGTTGTCCCTCCGAATACATTATTTGAGGGCAGACATCTCTGTTCCTCCGGGTTACTTCTTGGGTGTGCCTTCAGGATGTCAGTACTTGATCCACGATGTGTCAGGAGGCACAAGGTGCTGGGTTACTATTCTTGGGCGTGCCTCCAGGACGTCGGTACTTGAGACACATGGTGTCAGGTGGCACATGGTGTTGGGTTACACGATAGAGATTCCGGCATTGGCCGAAGCAGGTGACACTCCATGGTGGCTGCTGAGCACCAGTGGAGTTAGTGTTTATTTGTGAATTGTCCTATTTACTTCTTTCCTTATAAATAAATGTCTGCTTAAACAATTTTTTTAGGTATGCACCATTGGGTTGTATCCTACTGAGATTTGTCTCACACCCTGCATGGGCCATCCGGGACGCGTGCAGACTTTATGGATTTACGTGCAGGAAAGAGGCCAGCTTCAAGAGCTAGGCTCCGTTAGTTATTTCATGGAGATGATATGGATCTTGAGGTATTATCTAGCTGAGGTTTACTTTGTTTTGTTTTCTTTTATATATCGGCATTCTTACTTGTTGTAGGTATAGTTGGTTAGCCATTGGCGCCCTTTTTATATTCAGTTATGTATGACCTGCTTTGGATGAATGTTTTACTCTTCAGTAGTAGTTACGTGTTATCAACATGCTATTTTTTTTATTTACGCTTCTGTGGTTTATATTTACTACTTTTTCTATTTATCTATATTGATTTTGCTTCCGTTCTGTGGGTCTGGTTCGAGTCTGCTGAGTCTTTTATTCCTCTGCATCTTTACTGTTATACTCGGACCAGTACCGTTATTATTATCCTCCGAGAGAGTATAACCTCCCCACTATACCTATCAGACCCTCACTGCTAGTTGGAATCCTTTGGCATTCGGGGAGGTGCGCCTAAGGTAGTAACACCCGACCCGTTTAGCATTGTTCAGGTGGCTGTTCGGGTCCGGGACATTACAAAATGGAATCAGAGTAGTTCTTGACAGGGATTTAGTAGCAGCGTTTTACTGGATACTAATGAGATTGATACTTCTCTTTTTATTTCTGTTAGTCTTACTATTTGGGACATGGTAGATTGCCGCTTCAGTGGTGCCGTAGTGGTGAAGGAGAGGGGTACAACATCACCGTTCTTTGGGAGGTTCAGGGTTCGAATCCTGGGAGTCCGCTTTCGGGGCGAACCTCTCCCCCGGGACCCACTCGCCTTGCCGGGTCACCCGGTTTCTGACTGGGTGGGAAAAATGAGGCGCAACCCACCCGTTCTAACGGATTGCTTGACGAACCATCGCCGCCCGGGTTGTCACCCTCTGGGACGCTCTGCCATCTCGGCTGGTAACGAATCCTTCCCGGCTGGGGCTCTCTCCGGAGTGACCTCTTCATGGGGAGGGGGGTTTCCTTGTGTGGAGGGTTCAAAAAGTACACACAAGGGAATTCCCTTGAAATTAAGATAAATTTTTTTTGGGACATTGTAGATTGGAGATAGGTTGTTACTAGAACTGGTTTTCTAGATTGTTCTAGGGTTCCTGCAACCCCAGTTACGAGGGATGGACCAAGTTCCCATGGGTGGGAATTATTGTTTTCTTTTGCTCATATTACAGTTTATATGATTTCCACCTCGATGGATCACTTGTTGTGCGATGTTATTGATTTTGATATATAACCCTTGACTGGTGTGGTAAGGGAGACTTGGACCTTGGCCCGGTATGGCAAGGCTTGTTTACTTGGATTTTGATTGGCACATTTTTAGGGTATTTCAATTTCATAACCGCATGTATGCTTTGTGAAGTGATAATACCGTGTGAATAAAATCAATTGCCATGCTTGTATGCTCTGAACTGTGAATTGGTGAAATTCCTGATAGAATTGATTTTAGTTGCAATGTGTATGCCATGCTTTATATTTGTAGAATTGAATGTGGAAGGATATTTGGGTCTGACTCTTATGAGAGAAGGTAGGTACTATCAGTTGAGGTGATTTTTATCACCAAGATTGGGAGACTCGGTTGTCGGTTTTAGGCAACGTGAGTTGTCCGGATGGGCATGGCCCGAGGTACTTTTGATACTTGGCCCGGATAGGGTGGGTAAGGAGGCCATGAGGCCAGGATGTCATGGGGCATGGGTTGTAGTGGGGGAGAGTAAGGGTAGTAGTTATGCACCGCCTTTTATTGCTTTCCTTATCTGCACTGAATATATATAGTTATATATATATATGGGCTGTCTGACCATTTATGGTATTCAACAGGTTCCTTTTTGGCATGACCTATAGAGGCATGTCCATTTTGAGTGCATGGGGTGTAAAAGATCTATGTGGAATGACTAGATGCTAGTCAGTGGGATTGGCACCATATAGGGTGCGTGATATATTCTATATATATACGTATGAGATACGTAGCATCAGGGCATCGAGGATGCGGGTTACTTGAGGTGCCTTGGGTATCGGGGCATCGAGGATGCAAGTTACTTGAGGTGCCAGGCACCAGGACCTTGTGGAGGTGGACACCGAGGCGGTGCAGGCTACGTTGGGTTTCAGGAGCGACACAGGAGCACCAATGAGGTGCAGGGGTGACGATGCATCACAGAAGGACTATGCATCTGGAAAACAGGTTATTAAACCTTGTTTGCTTTAAGTTTTGTTGGGTTGACACCAGGTTAGGTGATTCCTAAGGTGGGGAGCCCCCTTGAGGAATTTATCTAGGACCTTTGAGACTGGGGAGTCTGGGTTGCTTTCTTTGGGTTGGTATGTTTGGTTCCATCTCCAGGTTTCGTTTGATAGCTCGGGGACGAGCTATGTTAAGGTGGGGTGATTATAAGAACCTGGGTTTTTAGAATGGGTCAAAATCCCAACCCTATTTGAATTTTGACTGGTTTATGAGGAAACTGGAGAAAATGGGCAGTTATGGAAATTTCTAGACAACATGCCATGTACTTTAAGTACACGCCATGTATATGCTAAGAGAGTACTGGCTGTGTGCTCACCAAGTACATGCCCTATGATGACTGTGTAGAAAATTTCTTACTACACGACGTGTAGTTATAGAAACTCCATGTACCCACGACCATGTGGAGGCCATACATGGCGTGTAAACCTATTGGTCGGGTAGATTTGTTTAAACTAAGAACACGTCATGTTCCCTTTGAACATGCCGTGTTGTCTAGCTGTGTATAAGGGATATACATGGCGTGTGGGTAAGTCGGAAGGGAAGAGAAATGAAGTACACGCTGTGTACCCCTAGGTACACATCGTGTACTCATGTCGGCAGGTTCGGAAAGTAAGTCAATGGAATTCCAGCCGCCAAATGAACAGTTAAATGATATACACGGTGTGTAGTCATGAAGTACATGCCATGTACTTTTTTTTTGCGTTAAAACGGGCAGTAGCCTCGTTTTGAGGTGGAACTCGTTTTTTTCCGCCGGGTTTCACGAACCAAGCCGGATGGGACTTCAATCCTCTCCCGGATCGTCGTCTGAACTTCGTTTCTATCATGGATTGTTCCATCGGAACCCCTTAGTAAGGCCTAGATTCCTCTTGATCTATTTTGTTTGATTTATGTTCTAGAACGAGTTATAGGGGTTTGAGATGTTTTGATTCTTTTGTAGATATAACGCGTTTTAGACCGAATTGGAGGCTTTTACCGGAGGAGTTTCATCATACAGGTCTCAGGTAGGTGGTGCATACCTCTTTCTGTGTTTTCGTGGTCATTTGGGTGATGCGTCCTTCGACGCGTTTTCAGGTATTTTGAGTGGGACCCGTTTTATCAGCTGTTTCATATTGAATTGTTTATTAGACCCATGGGATGCCTTTGGGTATTCCTGGTTACCAGTTTTTCTTGAGCGGGGCCGGGTGAGGGGTCGTAGCTCATCGGGGCATTTTGACTAGGGGATGCCAAAATGGTTTAACTTGAATTATATTGTTATAAAATGTTGAGTTTAATTTATTAATCCTGATATAAATGTTTATAGGCATTTAAGACCTCAGTGCTGGTATGGGACAACACCTTGCATAGTGCAAATAACCTATTTAGTTTGTTTTTCCTATTTATGTTTTTTGTTTAAATATGTATTTATGCAATTGCTGAATTGCATATGCTGGACCCCTTTGGGTGGTGTTGGGCATGGCCCAGATATTCTTGGGTGATGCTAATCACAGGTTGGGCTTGGCCCGGGTTACTTTGGGTGGTTTCGACCACGGGATTGGGCGTCATGGATGTCGGCTTGAGGCAGTACGACTGTCAGGTTGGGCATGGCCCGGGTTACGTGGGTGGCGAGGCCATCAGACTTGAGCGGCATGGTCTTAGGGACACGAGGTGTCAGCTGTGTGGTGGCTTAGGTACAATTTTGGTGATTACCGCTCACCCGAAACATTGAGTAGTGTGCACATAGAGATACTCCGTAATGAGGTGTTTTTTACCACTCTTGTGGGTAGAGGCCCCTGTAGATGCGGTTTAGGTACTTTGGTTTGGGGGTGCTTGCTGTAGGAAGCCATGTGGGAGGTGAGGAGCCTTCAGGGGATAGCGTTGAGGCTATCGGGTTGGGGGAAGAGGCTCGCCGTTATTTGAGGGAAGATATCATTTTCCCTCTGGATACTTTGTTTGAGGGCAGACATCGTTGTACCTCCATCTATTTATATGAGGGTAGATATCACTGTCCCTCTAGATACGTTATTTGAGGGCAGACATCGCTGTTACTCCGGGTTACTTCTTGGATGTGCCTTCGGTATGTCAGTACTTGAGGCACGAGGTGTCAGGAGGCACAATGTTCCAGGTTACTATTCTGGGGTGTGCCTTCGGGATGTCAGTACTTGAGACACACGGTGTCAGGTGGCACATGGTTCCGGGTTACGTGATAGAGATTCCGACATTGGCCAAAGCAGGTGACACTCCATGGTGGCTGATGAGAACCATTGGAGTTAGTGTTTATTTGTGCATTGTTCTATTTACTACTTTACTTATAAATAAATTCCTACTTAAACACATATATTAGGTACGCAACATTGGGTGGTATCCTACTGAGATTTGTCTCACACCCTGCACAGGACCTCCAGGACGCGTGCAGACTTTATGGATTTACGTGCAGGAAAGAGGCCAGCTTCAGGAGCTGGGCTCCGTTAGTTGTTACATGGAGATGGTATGGACCTTGAGGTCTTACCTATCTGGGGTTTACTTTGATTTCTTTTCTTTTCTTTATTATCATGATTACTTGTTGTAGCTACTATTGGTTAGACATTAGCACCCTTTTTATATTCGGTTATGTATGACCTGCTTTGGATGCATGTTTTACTGTTCAATAGTAGTTACGTGTTATCAGCCTGCCGTTGTTTTTATTTACTCTACTGTGGTTTATATTTACTTCTTCCGCTGTTTATCTATATTGATTATGCTTCCGCTCTGTGGGTCTGGTTCGAGTCTGCTGAGTCTTTTATTCCACTGCATCTTTACTGTTATACTCGGACCAATACCATTATTATTATCTTCTGAGAGGGTATAGCCTCCCCGCTATACCTATCACACCCTCACTGCTAGTCGGCAGCCTTTGGCATTTGGGGAGGTGCACCTAAGGTAGTAACACCTGGCCTGTTTAGCACTGTTCGGGTGGCTGTTTGGGTCCGGGTCGTTAAAAAAAGCATGAGAAAAGTCATAGAAACACACATAAAATTTCATTATTCATTTAATTAATTTTATCTTCAAAATAACACCCAATTCAAATAAGAACACAAGTTATTATGATGCATGTACCTTTCCTTGGGTATTTACCCTACAAGGAGTTCCACCTCACTTGGTCATTCGGTAGGCTCAGAGTCCATGCACTAGATCATGGGAGGCCCTAAAATCCAATGTCCTAGCCAGTCTCCCTGGCCTATGCCATGCACCAAGGTGAACTGACACCATTTCCATACTAACCCATGCATTTGTCAATATACCTAACTCCAAACTCCACCCTATCTCTCAACCATCAGCCTATGATACCATTCTATCATGACCCCCTCCCTCCAAATACACCCCTCCTAGGTTGGTGATAAATAAAGGGAGATAATGAACCCCCCTGAGTCTCACCTCTAGTAGGCCTTGGGTTGGCCACTAGCACCAAGGGTGTACAAATATCACAATATGGGTGGAATTACCCTTTATAAGGAAACATTATTGGGAGATATGATGTATCAACCAAAATAAACACCATGAAATATTATAAAGAAAGCCTAACCATCCCACAATTTATGTATAAGTAAAAACTAATACATATAAAAGTCTCCAAATAAAATCTCAAAAGATTAAAATCTAAGCCTGCAATATAGAGAAAGCTCTGAAGGCCCAAACTAGAAATGTCTAGTATGGTCCACAAATTCCTCCTGGAAACCTGAAAAAGGTTTTATATACTTAGGGTGAACATAAAAGTATACTCAGTAATTAAAGACAAAGTCTCTAATGCACAAGTGGAGGAAGCATACTAATGATCCCGTGAGAAAATAAGAGAATTAATAGCACCTAACAAGGTATACTAGCCACCCCAACCTCACCAAGTCACACTCACCAAGTAACGCAAGTCAAGTAAAGTAATATAGTAAGGACATCTATGGTTTGGGTACACCGCATCACTTCCCATTGGTTAGATTCTCATACCCTAATAGAAAACTTCATGGAACCTCCATCTCTTACACAAGCCCCACGTCACAACCCTACCACACACACATGGGCCACTGATTTAGTCCATTTATCAGGGAAAATGAAGCTCACCGCATCCCTCCCACACACCCTGGGCCACAACCATGTCACATCCCTCCCTCAAACACCTAGGCCACAATCGAACCTCATCTTAAAGAAACTTGGGAAAATACAACTCGCTCGCAGACACCAGGGACTCACAACCATTCCAAAACATGCCTGAAGAGTCTTGGGTTACCAATTCCTAGAAGTGGGAGTAAGGAAGATACAGTAACTATCCATCCATCCTCCCACTAGGATGTTGGGAAAAGACACCCTCCCCCATGATGATGTGGGTGTTCGACACATAGTGCTCAACTAGGGTTGGGTATGTATAGAAATAACAAGGAAATACATGTGTATGCATATATATATATATATATATGATACCAAGTACTCAACCCAACCTATGGGATTTTAAAAAAACAACTAGCCCACAACATAATCAACTTTTTTTCTACCTTTAAATGCATAAGAAATCATACAAACAAAACACAAACCATAATTAAGTTTCAATCTTTATGCCACATTCCTTGGGTTTTTTATCAATAATTCCCACTTTATCAGCCACTTAGATTTGTGTATTCAAAATTTATTATAAAACCCATTTAATTTATAAGGGAATCTTATTTCATATTCCCAACCACATAGAATAAGAACAACATCATACAAGAAAAACAAAAGACACAAGTTACATTATACTTTAAATCCACATTTAGCTGCTTAATAGATTTAAAAAATATTGAATAATCCCATATTAACAACACATTTTTTCATTAAAATCCAGCTGGTTATCATTCATTCTTTAGATGTTCCCATTCCACATTCCATTTTGAATAAACCATTTTTTAAGATTCTTCCCAATAATGGATATTCCACAATTGTGCCATACTTCCCATGAAACTAGAACTAATTTACTCAGTAAAATAAAAAACACCCAGTAAGAATCACCACACAACAACCCATTACTTTCTTTCCAATAATCCCACATCACCAAAAATTTAAATCCACATCCCTGTTTTGTCGCCTTGCAGTACATCCACACCATAACCATCATACATCCCTACTATATAACCATACCCATCACATCCCCATTGTACAACCATATGCACCATTACAACAAACAAAGCCCCACTACATAAAACATCTCATCCACTACCCCCACATATCACAACATAGTCATATTCCCTTCATCATATCACCAGATCCAACCCCAAACACACAATCATGTCCGTAAAAAAGTTATAGAACATAACAGATCAAGACATGCTTCCAGATTTAGTGGGGCATCCCTTATTCAATTACTCTTAATTTAAGGTGTTATCAAAGAAACCATATAATCCTAGGGAATCCATTCATTTTAGACGAATATGAATGGTTAATATATTCCACATATTTGTTTAACCATAAGCAGACAAACATGAATTCACAGACATTCTCTACCCAACCAAGGACCCCCAATGCCCACGATTTTTAGTAGGCATATAGCCTGTACAATCACAATATCAACAAATAACAAATCAGAATATACGTCACTTTTCCCATCCCCACATATTGATATTAAACCAATTTAATTATATATATTAATTTAGTATTCTACTATATTCACAAAGGATACATTTACACACCCACCCCTCATGATACATAATTGAAAGAGACAAAGGAAGAACTACTTGAAAGGGAGAAACTTTTTTCCCAGAGTTGCTGTACCAAAATAGGGGTACGTACAGGAGGAAACTTATTCAGAGGGGGGAATCCAGCCAATTGTAGCACCAACTTGTTAGAATCCTATGTGAATAAGAATTAGAAACCTCCCATATCAATAAAATGAGAAGGAATGAACTAAGGGAAGGTCTTCTTCTTTGAAGGATTAGATCAAGGTCTCATTATATTTAAACCAGATTAGAATTTCTATTAAAGTGGATCATATTAAACCACACAATTTAACCATTCAAAAGCCTTTTTTTTATAAAATAAAAGATATGATTTATATCCCATGAAATGGATTCAAACTCACTTAAACATGGAATTAATCTCATTTTACATCAAAGGAAATGTTAAAGGGGAAAAAGTGGAAAAATTGGAGGAAAACCAGAATTTTGAAAAACTGCTAGAAATGACTCACCATTGGGTGAGTCACCATCCTAAGTCACTGGTGGATGATTCACCATTGGGTGATTCATCACTGGATGAGCTACTGGGGGATGAGTCACCTAACTCACCGCTGGTGACATGCTGCTATGAGTCACATTTTCAACTCACCATTGAACGAGTCACTATCACAAGTCACCACTGGATGAGTTATAGTCACAAGTTATTGCTAGTGAACTACCAGTGTGAGTCACCATTGAGAATGACCATCACGACCTACTGTCATGACTTGTTGTTCTTGAATCAGCAGTCCTGACCCACCATTGTGAGTCACCACCATGAGTCACTGACACGACTCACTATTGGGATGACCTACCATCGGAAGAAATAGAATTTCTGAAAACTTCTGAAATGAGTCCCCATTACCTTTGAAAACACCTTAAAGACTAGATTTTAAAAAAGTAATGAAACAGAGTGGTCTGGGTCATTACAACTATGAACACGGTGCTCAGACATCACTTTTTGGAAGATCAAACACCGAGACACACACTCTACAACTACACGATTCAACCCAGGCCACCAAAACTGAGCTCTCAAATATTGGTACATCTTTTTCACACTAGTTTGTACCAATAAGTGAAAAATATGGAACTATCTGAGAACCATATCGCACATTACTAAATAGATGAAAATCCTTCCCTGAAACAACACTCAATGTTGTTCATCTTCAGACCAAACATCCGGGGCCTCACCACAGACATCTTGGTCTTTATAGACCTCCACCTCAAGATCCCCCAAATAGGATTCCTCCACTTGTTGCCCCAAAGATAACTACACCATCATCTGAAAAAGACAACCTATGCCCCAACTTCTCCTATATCCAGATGTAATGCCGAAAGTTCTTCCATTACTCTCTAGGAATCACCAGATTCACACACTGCATCACTACGCGACTTCCTGCTCAACGTATTGGCCACAAAATTACATTTTCTAGGTGTATATGAAATCTAGAATTCATAATCCTATAAAAACTCCATCCACTGATGATGGTTCATGTTCAAGTCATGCTAGGAGAAAACATACCTCAAGATTTTATTATAAGTGAAGACCATGAAGCGCTTGCTGATGATGTAATGTATCGACAACTTCAGGACAAACACCACTACTACTAACTCGAGATAAGGGTGGAATAGTTAAGATCATGGGAACATAACTACCAAGACCCATAAGAAACAACTGATCTCTGCTACATCGTAACATAACCCAACCCAAGACACGAAGTGTTACAAAAAAACCTAAAACTGAACTCTTTATGTTGGAAAACAAAGAACCATATCACTGACCAACTACTCCTTTAGATACCCCAAATCCACTTGACACTGATCAGTCTATAATAATGCTAGATCCTTTATGGTCTATGATTTCATAGGTGTTGAACCCAAGAGAAATCGGCTACGAACCTCCTGTTATAGCCTATAGGACCAAGGAATCTTCACACCTCTTCCACTGTCTTGGGGGATTCCCAAGACCAAAATATTTCTATCTTCAATGGATCCATAGATACTTCCCACTAGGATAAAACATTCCCTTATAAATGGAATTCTAGAGCCCAAAACTCACACTTCGACAACTTCCCAAATAGCTGATGATGAAGAAGAAATCCCAAAACGGCACAGAGATGGCCTGCATTCTCCTCCCCAGACACAGAGTACACAAGGATGTCATCAATGAAAACCACCAAAAATTTATCCTGGGACTCACAGAACACAGTGTTCATTAACCCCATGAATACATCTGGTGTATTCACCACACCAAACAGAATCAAAACAAACTATTAATGCCCATGATGACAACAGAAAGAATTCTTTGGGATATCCTCATCCTTCACACACGTCTGATGATACCCTGACCACAAATTGACCTTCAAGAACCAACTTGAACCCTTTAGTTGATTGAATAAATCATCAATCCATGGAAGATGATATTGGTTATTCACTATTACTTGGTTCCAGAGATGATAATCGATACACAACCATAAACTTCCATTGGCCTTCTTTATGAACAAAACTGGTGCACCCCACTATGACACACTCAGCTGAACAAAACCACACTGCAACTGACTATCGAGTTGTATACGCATCTTCAACAACTTAGAAGATGTCATCCTATATAGAGACATTGAGATAGGAGACACATCTGGATATAGCTAAATCCTGAACTCGATATCTCATTGAGGGGGTAACAATAAAACCTCCTATGCAAAGACATCAGGGTACCCTTATAAGACCTTGGGAAATGACAAATGATGAACCTATGATGAACTAATAATCATCTCATCCATAAATGATGACAAGGAACACACCTCTGACCAATCCAAGGGTCTCACTCGCAAACATACACTACTGGCTCTCCATCAGCATCGAAGAACACAACCCACCTCCTAAAGAAATCCACGATAGCTTGAATATAATACAACCAATTCATACAAATGATGAAATCATATGGTTGTATCCGTAAACATAAGAAGTATCCTCAAGAGTGGTGATTCCCCAGCACTAGATTACAGTCTCTATATACTTCAAAAAAGTTAGCTCAATCTCCAACTGGCATAGTTAATGCCAAGGTCACTGGAATCATCTCTACCTCAAGTCCCAAAGCTTGGAAAAGGGATGGTGATATGAATGAGTGCATCAATCCTAAATCAAACAAGGCATGAGACCAAGTATAAAACAAGTAAAGGGTACCTTGAATGATGTTTGGCTCACTTTGTGATGGCAATGGTAAGGCATGAAGCTGACGACAACCTGCTCCATAGCCTCTCTAAACCTACTGATGACCAACTTTGTGGATTCACTCTTCTCTCTAAAGATGGGGAATATCCCAAATCTATCCTCTTCCCACCCCATCTTCTATCTACTGACACCAAACTGGAGAAACTTGTTGCTACTACCTCGATTGGAATTGCCTCAATGGAGGAAGCTAAAGAGGAACACCTAACACATGCTGACTGCTCAGAAGGGTCAGGCACTCTCGTCACTGATGACCTTGTCCTTCACAATAAAAACATGCATCGGTTCCCTTATCATAGGTATTAGAGCCACCATCCTTAGAGAATTGAGAGATTGAGGGCTGGGACCTACCTCTGGAAGATCAGAAGTTCTTATGTCTTGACAACTGGGAACCCCAGACCACAACTCTGCTTTATGAAGAATCTTGAAGACTCCCCTCTCATGATGATCTGGTTCTGGATAATGTCCTCTTAATGACCTCTAGTCTTTCCAACACCTCAAGATAAGTATTCAACATAAATGGGGTGACCTAGTGTTGGATATGTGGATGAAAAACCTCCTCAAAAATTCCTCTGTCTATTCTCCTCATCCGACTATATGTCCGTATCATATCACATAAGGTTCCCAAAACAGATTCCAAACTCTCCCCTACCAAAGGGTAAGAAGCTCCTAGAAATTGGTCTGCTTCACAGTCAAAGAAAGAAACTCAACTCTGAACCAGTCTCAGAACTCCTCCCATGAGTCTACTGACCTCTCACGATCTTCGAGGAATAATAACCACCACTACCTCACTTCCCCATGTGGCATCGTCACAACTAATGATACCCAGTGCTCCTTCTGAGCACAGATAGAACTAAAGGCTATCTCAACCTCCTACTACTAGTATTTTGTGACTTCATCTTAAATGGATCCCTCATACCTCTATAGACTCTAGTTTTGAAACTCTTAGAGTTTCCTTCGCTAAGTTTCTTCATCATCAATAACCACTATATGGTAATGTACTAGAGAAAAATACTCAACATATTCTGCGCAAACCTGATGAGGATTTTGACATATAGCCGTACCTACAAAAGAAAAAACAATTAGAGTTCCTAAACCTGGAATATAGAATACTTTAACATTAATTAATTATTTTGTTTTATTCATTTTAGGTTAACCTATCCCAAGTTCTACCCATTCAATCATAGGTGAAAATATGAATGATGCATGATCATTTCCTACGTCTCTACACTATAACCAGTATCACCTCATTTAATAGCCACTGTAAGCTTAAATATCTGTTCATAATATCACAGGGGGCCTAAATATCCATGTCCAAGCTGGTATCCCATGTTTACAATGCTTTATAAACTTAGTTGACACTATTTTCCTACCAACTCATGCAACCTCACCCATGACTAACTCTAAACTCTATCCTATCCCTCAACTAGACCTTTGATACAACTCTGTCACGACCCCCTCCCCAAAAAGTGTACCCCTCCTGGGCCAACAATGGGAGAATAGAGATAGTGACCCCTGAGTCCCACCTCCAATTGGCCCCTAGTTGGCGACTAACACTGTGGGTATAATAAACATGTAGACGGGTGGAATTACCCTCTAAGAGAAACACATGCGAAAGAGAGAGATAAGATAGACACTAACCAACTCCTTCTCAAACTAAAATATAAAATAAAAACCAAAGTGTAGATATGTAATGTCATGCAATAACTAATACAACTGAAAAGGGAAACTGCAAGTATCAAAATAAAATTAAAGATGGTAGTGACTCTGAATCCCAAATTGTTCCTACAACCCACAAGCTAGTTGTAACCATACTAATCTCCAAACTGCTCTAACTGACCTAAAAATGGTTTATATATACGTAGGGTGAGTAAAATAATATACTGATTAGGTGAAAGAGTAGGTCTCCTAGAACCAACTAGTTGTAATTTTATTACATGGATATTTAATATATTTAAATATTAGACATCTTATTAAATATTGTTCATTTTTCAGCATGATTGTGATGTAATAATGTCCTAGAGTATTTGTTTCATTGATAAGGTCATGGAAGTTCCTTACTATGACGAGAACCTTGAAATTCTATAACAATATTCTAAAATATAGTTCTATGATTGGATGACATACTATGATGGGACACATAGCATACAGATCGTCAGGTGCAAGTACTCGTAATCAGATGAGACTTCCTCTCATGAAGTTCTTACTTGGTAATCTCCAAGACAGGAGACTATGAGAACAGACCTACCAGTAGGAATTCCGCATGATTTGGTGTCATCGTATATTACTATCTACAAGCATGTGTAATGTTCCTTAGACTTTAAGATTATCATTAATATGTGTCACGACTCAATCACTTTGATTTACTAACGAAAACCGTCATGCAGATAGTTGGCGGGAAGTAGAGTACGTTGGGTTCATAATGAGTGGAATGTTATTAAGGGATAAGTCAAGGAAGGATTTGTCCCTTCCATTTTTGAAGGTTGATATCTCGGCCCTTTGATTGAAATAGAACTATCGCGCGAAATTCCATTTTCATGGTGTAACGATGAGTTTATTTCAGGTTGTCAAAGAATGATGTATCCAACATAAAGGTTGATGAAACTATCATGAAACCATCTTGATGAGATATTGAGACAAAGAAATTATATTAAATACTGATCTTTCGTATGTAGATGTCATTATTACAATTTTAAGTTCTTTCTCTTGGGTATCTTGACCCATTGCTAGATAGTAATCTTGGACTTTAGGCAAGGTTGCCTAATTCCAACAAGAAATAATCCTAGTGGGTCACAGAACAAGTGATTTTTGTTGTCTTAGATAAATTATATTTGAATTTAATTAATGGAATAAATATTATTCTCAAGATAGTGGAATAATTTTATTCAATTTAAAATGATTGCATAAATTAAATAAATATTTATTCACTAGATTGTGAGTAAAATATATTTATTTATTTTATCAAAAATTTAATAAATATTTTTTTTACTATTTTGTAAATAAAATATTTATTTAAGAAAATAAATAAATTATTTATTTATTCGAGTGTTCAATAAATGGATGTGGAGTTCGAGAGGACCAAGGCCGGTTTGGTAGTAAAATAATTATTTAAAAGATAGGAAATAATTATTTAAATAGTTTTAACAAATTAAAATAATAATAACACTGCTATTATTTTATGATGTGGAATTTTATTTATAATTCCGTGTTGCAGAAGTTAGAACACAATAAATAATGACGCAGTATTATTATTAATGACATGGGTTTTCTATATGGTTATGAATGTATTTAATTGCTGTTATGAAATTAAATATTGTAACTGAAGCCCCATGTCGATAAATAGACACAAACATCTATTATGCCATGTACCAAACTGCATGCTTGGTGAATTGAGAATTGTTGAGCTAAATAATTTCTCTCTCGAATCCTCTTACCTCCCCTCTCAAAAATGAGATATGTTCTTCAACGTTGAAGAACATGCGATCAAGAAAGACCAACATAAGACCCTCGCTTCATCGTACTAGCACCCAGAGAACAAGTGGTGTCGATCGGAGGCCATCAGAGCACATATGGATCACTACTAGAGGGATTCTAGTTTGGATCCTCGTAAGCGCAACGAGATAATATGGAAGGGTCATTCCGGATGATCAATATCATCAAGGAAGAAAGTACAAAAGATCCAAGCATTCTTTTCTTTATGAAATTAATTATAATCATTATGGGAAATATCCTATCTAATGGTTTTGGGCCTCTTCCTTCTTTATCTAAATATTTTATTCTATTTAGTGGAGACTAGAATTCATCATCGTATTGATCCCAGAATAATCATTGATCATGGTAAAAATAAAAGTTGGGTGTCATCCCAACAATGCTTCCGCTGCGCCTGGAACCTTCAAGTGGTATCAGAGTAGTTACATAATAGTTTATAATTATTTAAATATTTCGTTGATGATTTACATATTTAAAAATTTAGTTGTATCAATTCAAGTTAATAGTTCTACAAATATGAATCTCGAGATCTGTTTCTCCTCTTTCATTTCTCGTTCACCTTACAAAAACAATCGTTTCTTTTAATTATGATTAAAATAAAATAGAGGATCTCATCCAGAGGTGCCAAAGGTTCATGACAATACAACACTAGAACACATGATGTGTATTCAACAATACATGTTGTGTAGTCAAAGTTCAATGCATCGGGTCTGGTTCGCCAAACCAAAATGTGTCATTGGAGTTTGTCTAAGTCTTAATGACTCTGTGTGTTTACTAGGAACAAGTGGCATGTGATTTCTGAATTACACTCCATGTGGATGACTGGACACAATGTGTAGTCCCTTCAGGTTAGGGTTGGAACAAGTACCATATACACAGCTTGCCTGGATGGAGACCATGTAACATGAATATTACATGGTGTGTGGTCCACTGGACACACTGTGTACTCTGAAGATTTCCGAAGTACACTCACACACCATATCCTTGGGAATGTACCTCAGATGGATAGGGAACAATAGTACACACCATGTAGTTAGAAGTACACATCGTTTACTCATCCAAATTATGCATATTTAATAAAATTTATTATTATATTATACAAACCCTTGAGACGTGTACAATGGTGCAGACGTAAAGCTGAGGCACAACTTGTGATATGTGTTTTATATATATGTGTTTAATTTAACATTTGTGTAATGTTCATTTCTACTCATCGGGTAGTTATGAACATGAATTCCCTGGGTTTCCTCCAAGGTACAAGTTACATACAAAGATAATTTTAAATGAATTTATTTATTTAAAATTATAGTAGATTATAATCTCAATAAAATTCAAAAAAGGGTTTAAGATAAAAGGATTGATTAATTAAATATGATAATTAATTGATTTGAGTGTGATTTATCTTTAACAAGAATGATTAAATAATTTAATTCTAGTTTTATTTATGTGTAAATATTGTTTCATGTATGAATAATGATGAGCTAGACTAGGACCTTTGTATGTGGATGGTTTCTTTTAATTTATTTATTTAAATTAAATTTGTTGTCCTATGAGCCTTCTCCTCCTTAATATGTAGGGCATTCATAACCAAGGTTTATTTTATGTAAAACCCTATTTTATCCTTCACATGCATGTGAGTTTAAAATCATATGTAATGGATATAACTCCCAAGATAGTGGAGATGGTTCAAGCTGGAGTCAAGATGAGACCAATCCCAGGAGATATAGAGGCGGACAAGTAGAAATCTATAAAAATGAACCTAAAAGATTCAAGGTGTTTCTCCCCTAGGTCAGGGTTAGTATATCAACTGATATATAAACTAACCATTAGAAAATATCATGATCATTCCCTTTTCTTTATTATATTTCTTTCAGTCGCATGGTTTATCATTATGGATGTTTTATCACGATCACATAATTAATGAATTAAACAAGTATACAAGATGGAAATAAAATAAACTAGTATTATGCATAAGTATTATCAAGACATGTTCAATCACTTAAGTATGTTCCAATTAATATTAAAAATCATGTGATAATGATAATAAGAAATTCATGCATAAGAGACAAAAATCCATCAAACAAAATATTAAGTTAGACAAATCCTTTCGTTACTTGATTAAGGGAAAAATCAATAAAACTATTTGTTTGACCAACCATTGTAGGAAAACTTAATTTTATATAGGAATCCCATATAAAAGGTTTCAGGTTGAATTAAACATATTAAATCAATAGGAGTATCCCTTTCTAGACTTGGTGTAATGTTGGAGTCAATAGTCGAGGAAATCCAAAATTCAGGATTTTGGGATTGGGGAGTCAGCTCAATAGATTTGGAGCTGCAAGCCCACAGTTGGAAAAGACATACCTACCTAAATATCTTCAAATATCTTGACCAACCCTTGTTAGGGTTATGAGAAGACGAATATGGATCCTTTACACTAGAATGTCATGGAAAGTGGACATTCCGAGTTCAATGGTGGGGGCCATTGGGGCTTGATAAAATAGTGGGAGACTTAATAAAATTATTTTTTTATTTCTCATAAAATGTGATCAAGAAAGTACTAATGATATTATCATTTAATTGTAGAATAAAAATGACATGCTCGTTAACCACACTATCCCTGCGATCAATTCTAGATAAAGACAGCATCCTCATCGGCAGTAACTTCCAAGAATGGTTTAGATGCCTTTGAGTCATCCTATGCCATGAATAGAAGTCTTATGTGTTGGAGTCATCATTAGCTGATCCACCTGGAAAAGAGGCGAGTGATGAGGATTTATTGGTCTATGAGAAACATATGAATGACATGATTAATGTTCAATATTTTATGCTATCATTAATGTATAGTGAGCTCATGAAGTCTCACAAAAAATGGATTCTTATAGAGTGCTCAAGAACCTATGTGGTCTTTAACATGAGGGAGTAAGAAAAGAAATGTTTGAGATCTCCAAGGCACTATTTCAGAGTAATCTTGGATAGGGTTCCCTAGTTGGGCCTCATGTATTCAAGATTATTGGATACATTGACCGGTAGGAGGTTCTAGGGTTTAAACTTCCTGAAGAACTAGGCACCGATCTCATTCTCACATTACTACCTCAGAGGTTCTCCAGTTTTGTTGTTAATTTTAATATGAAAAACATTCAGAAGACACTATTTGATCTTCTTATCATCATTCTCCAAGTGTAAAAATATATGAAGCACTAAAATCCTTCTATCCTAATGGTGAATAAGTGGAAAGGAAAGGTGGAGATATTTAATCCCAAAGATTCTTCATTCCCTTCCAATAAAAGGAAGATCAAAGGGGAGGCAAGGGAACATGGATCCATTTGTTTCGCATATGGCAAGAAGGGTCACTGGAAGAAGAACTTCCCCCAACCTAAGAAGCAAGGGGAAGCTTTAGGTGCATTTGTTATTGAATGTAATCTATCTTTATCTACAAATTTGGTATTAGATACATCTTTTGGTGCTCACATTTGTATCCAAATATACGAACCATGTAGATTTTGGAATATTGACCAGGGAGAGGTAGATCTATGAGCAGCCAATGGAGCTAGACTCACTGCTATAGCTGTCAGGGACTACTACCTCACATTGATAACTTGGATGATCTTGGTGATAAAGGGTTGTTATTATGTTCCTTATATTACTAGAAACATTATTTATGTATCCATATTAGATACAAATGGATTTGTTTTCATGTTTGGAAATGAATTTTGCTTCTTTTACAAAGATATAATTTATTTTGGTAGGGCACATTTATACAATGGTCTTTACATGTTGGATTACACAAACTAAGTAATAGAAATATATAATAAAGATACTTCACATGACTCGTACCACACCCAACTTTGGAATCACTAGCTAGGTCATGTAAATGAGAAATGATTGACAAAGTTATATCAAGATGGATATTTAGATTCTTTCAAACTAAAACCACCTGGCGTATGTCATGCATGTTTACAAGGAAAAATGACCAAAGCCCCATTTAGCAGGAAAGGTGAAAGGGATAAAGAGATTCTTGAATTAGTTTATACCGATGTGTGTTGACCATTTCCAATTGAAGAAAGAAGAGGGTACTCATAATTCATAACTTTTACTGATGATTTTAGTAGATATGGATATATCTACTTAATGAGGTATAAGTTAGATTCTTTTGATAAGTTCAAAGAATACAAGAATGAAGTTGAGAACCATCTTGGTAAGAATATTAAGAAACTCTGCTCAGACTGAGGTGGAGAATATATTAATCAAGACTTCATTGATTACTTACAGGATTTTGGGATCCAATCCAAACTCACTCCTCCTTACACACCCTAGTGGAATGGTGTGAGCGAAAGGAGAAACCACGCCTTGTTAGACATGGTGAGATCAATAATGAGTCTTGCGAGTCTTCCATTATCCTTTTAGGGATATGTGTTACAAACAGCGGTGCATATACTAAACCAAGTACCAACTAAATTGATAAATTCTATTCTATATGAGTTCTAGAGTGGAATTAAATCCATGTTATTGAATTTACATGTGTGGGAGAGTGATGTGTTTGTTAAGTCCACTTTAGGTAACAAAATTTCACCCCAAGGTAAAAAGAGTACATTTATAGGATACTCGAAGGAAACAAGGGGATATTACCTATAAAACCCCTATGAAAAAAGGTTATAGTGGAAAGACATTCCAAATTCCTTGAGAGAGATCACATCTCCAAAAGAGATAGTGGGAGTAAGATAGACATCGATGAAGTCGAGGCTCAAGGTACACAAGAGTTAGTACAGGAACAGATTTCACAAAGCCCCGTGGAAGAAAGAACTTTTCTAGAGACACAATAATTGCATAGGAGTACAAGAGAGTTTAGAGAACTATAAAGGTATAGTTTTATAGTAACGAAGGATAGTGACTCATTATTAGTTTATAATAATGATCCTCTAACCTACAAGGAAGTAGTAAGTGGCACATATGTTTCCAAGTGGAAAGAATCCATGAATTCTGAAATGGATTCCATGTACCAAAACCAAGTCTAGATTTTGGTAGATCCTCCAATTGATGTAAATCCAAATTGGTTTCAGATGGGTATTCAAGAAGAAAATAGACATGGAAGGAAAATTCAGTACCTATAAGGCACAACTGGTTGCAAAAGGGTTCAAGAAGCGTTAAGGCATTGACTATGACAAAACCTTTTCACAAGTTTCAATGTTGAAATACATCAGAATTCTATTGGCAATTTACACTTACCATGACTATGAGATTTGGAAAATGGATGTCAAAATATATGTACTTAATGGGATCCTTCAGGAAGATGTCTACATGACACTACCTGAAGGGTTTTCACTCTAAAGGATTCTAATAAGGTATGCAAGTTTCAAAAATCTATTTATGGATTAAGGAAAGCATCCAGGTCATAGAAAATTCATTTTGATGAATCTATAATGAAATTTGATTTTATCAAGAACTAATGTGAGCCTTGTGTCTACAAATGGTTTAGTGGGAGTGTAGTTATTTTCCTAATAGTATATGTTGATGACATATTACTTATTGGAAAAGAGAGACCAGTCTTACAGTCTGTTAAGGAATGGTTGAATCAATGCTTATCAAATGAAGGATTTGGGTGAGTCATAATATATTCTTGGGATCAAGATCCATCATCATAGATCCAATATATTGTTGGTCCTAAGAAAAAGTATATATATTGATAATATACTGAAGAGATTCAGTGTGGAAAAATCCAAGAAGGGATTATTACCAGCATCACATGGAATTCATCTTTCCAAGAAAATGTGTCCTCAAACACATGAGGAAAGAAAGATAATGGTAAGTAATCCATACACATCAGTGATTGGGTCAGTCATATATGTCATGCTATATACTAGGCTGGATGTCGCCTGCACATTGAGTGCAGTAGGCATATATCAAGCTGACTCAGGTGACCGTCATGGGATGGCAGTCAAGAATATCCTAAAGTATATGAGGCATACTAAGGATATGTTCCTGGTTTATAGAGTAGATAAGGAAATAGTCATCATAGGATATGAAGATTCTATTTTCCAGATTGATCAATCGATATGAAGTCACAAACGAGATACATCTTCACTTTGAATGGAGGTGTAGTGAGCTGGAAGAGCTCAAAGTAGAGTGTGGTTGTAGATTCTACAGAAGAGTCCGAGTATATCTCAACTTCTGAGGTAGCTAAATAAGAAATTTGGATGAGAATATTCATCTAGGAGTTAGATGTGATACCTAGTAGTAAAGATCCCATCACACTGTATTGTGATAATACTACAACAATGACTCTCAAAAAAGATCCAAGGTCACATTAGTGGACAAAGCACATACTTCAGAAGTATCATCTCTTGAGGGATTTTTCTCAGAGAGGTGAAGTTGTAGTGAGAATTATTTCCACATAAGACAACGTGGTAGACCCCTTGACTAAAGCCTTGAATCAGCAGAAACATGATCATTATGTGAGACATAGCGGACTGAAAGTGGTTGGTAGTTGGCTCTAGTCCAAGTGGGAGTTTGTAAGATTTGGTGTCCTAGAACTAACTAGTTGTAATTTGATTACATGTATATTTAATATATTTAAATATTAAACATCTTGTTATATATTTTTCATTGTTCTACATGATAGTTATGTAATAATTTCTTAGAGTATTTGTCGCATTGATAAGGTCATGGAAGTTCCCCACTATGATGAGAACCTTGAAATGATATAACAATATTCTTAAATATAGTTCTTTGGTTGGATGATATACTATGATGGGACACATATCATACAAACCATCAGTTGTAAGTACTCATAAGCAGATGAGACTTCATCTCATGAAGTTCGCACTTGGTAATCTCCTAGATAGGAGATTATGAGAACAGACCCACCGTAAGGAATTCTGCATGTTTTGGTGTCATTATATATTTCAATCTACGATCATGTGTAATGATCCTTAGACTTTAAGATTATCATTAATACATTTCATGACTCAGGCACTTTAATTTATTGATGAAAACCGTTACAAATATAGTTGGATGGAAATTGGGTACATTGGGTGCATCATGAGTGGCATGTTATTAATGGATAAGCTGAGGAAGGATTTGTCCCTTCCATTTATGGAGGTTGATATCTCGTCCCTTTGATTGAAATAGAACCCTCACACGAAATTTCATGTACATGGTGTAAAGATGAGTTTATTTCAGGTAGTCAAAGAACTACGTATCAAGTATAAAGGTTGACGACACTATCATGAAACCATCTTGATGAGATATTGAGACAAAGGGATTATATTACACAGTGAGCATTTGTACGTTGATGTCATTGTTGCGACTTTATGTTCTTTCTATTTGGTGGCTTGACCCATTTCTAGATATTACTCTTGGACTTTTGGAAAGCCCACCTAATTTTAATGAGAAAGAATCCTAGAGGGTCACACACTAAGTGTTTTTGGTGGTCTTGATTAAATTATATTTGAATTTAATTAATGGAATAAATATTATTCTCAAGACAGTGGAATAATTTTATTCAAGTTAAAATGATTTCATAAATTAAATAAATATTTATTCACTGAATTGTGTGTAAAATATATTTATTTATTTTATTGAACATTTAATAAATTTTTATTTACTAGTTTTCAAATAAAATATTTATTTAAGAGAATAAATTATTTATTTATTTATTTGGGTGTTCAATAAATGGAAGTGGGGTTCGAGTGGACCAAGTATGGTCCGGTAGTAAAATAATTATTTACAAGTTGGTAAATAATTATTTAACTAGTTGACACAAATTAAAATAATAATAACACTGCTAATATTTTATGCCACACAATTTTATTTATAATTTCATGTTGCGCAAGTTGGAACACAATAAATAATGATGTGGTATTGTTATTAATGGCCCGTATTTTCTCTAAAGTTATGAATGTATCTAATTGAAGTTATGCAATTAAATATTGTAACTGAAGCCGTGTATCGATAAACAGACATGTACATCTATTATACCATGTACTGAACTGCACACTCGATGAATTGAGAATTGTTGAGCTAAATAATTTCTCTCTTGAATCCTCTTTCCCCCCCTCTTAATAATGATAGACGTTCTTCAAAGATGAAGAACAAGCAATGAATAACGACCGACACAAGACACTCACTTCACCGTGCTAGTACCCGGAGAACGAGTGGTGTCGATCAAAGACCATCGGAGCACGTGTGGATCACCGCTAGATGGATTCTAGTTTGGATCCCCGCAAGCACAACGAGATAATCTGGAAGGGTTATTTCAGATGATCAACATCATTAATGAAGAAAGTACCAAATATCCAGGTATTTTTTTCTTTATGAAATTAATTAAATTAACTATAAACCTGATGTGCAAGATTCTCTCTAAAGGTTTTGGGCCTCTTCCTTCTTTATCTAAATCTTTTATTCTATTCTATGGAGACTAGCATTCATCGTTGTATTGATCCCAGAATGCCAATGAGCCTGTACCTGAGTGGTAAGGGCTTCTGCTTGGCATATAAGAGACCCGGGTTCAAAACCGGGTGAATTTTCGGGTACTGTAGCAGTACTGTAGCAGTTACTATTAGGTACTATAGCAGTCGGAACTATTTACCTGATTTGTGCCTTTGGGCCACCGGTTTGGGACTACGGGTCTCCAGGGCCTTCAGGTCATCAAAGGCCTTCGGGCCACAGGGCCTTCGGGTCACGTTGACAATTGAGTAGCCCAGCTCACATAGAACAGGCCCCAGAAGAGGATCAGAGCATCAGAAGTAGCAGCCACAAGATCCAGAGCTAACCGGATTGGAAGAATGAGAGGGTATGGAATCCTCCATTGGGACCAGGCACCGTGCAGCTTTGTACGGGGCAATACTAGCTGATCAGCAATGGAAGGTGGGGTGCTAGGTGATCAATGACGCAGGCAGCTGGGGAGGGGCAGTTCAAGTGGGCTGGGCCTACGGGTCATGTATTGGGCATGGTATGCCTCTTGGCCTACGGGTCATATATTACGAGTATGTCGGGCCTTGTGCCTTGGGCCTACGGGTCATATACGGGTTCCCCTTCAACCCTTAAAAGGGGGATTATCCATAATAAAAATAAAAAGAAGGCCTTCGGGCCATTCAGACTATTGATCCCAGAATAATCATTGATCATGGTAAAAATTAAATTTGGGTGTCGTTCCAACCATGCTTCCATTGTGCCTGGACCCTTCAATAGGATCCTCCCCGGAGCCTCTCATGCAAAAGTAAATAAAGCATGGTAAAGCACAGTGAACAATAAGTGAAACCAACTCATCACCCAAATAGGTATACTAAGTTCCCAACCTCACTATGGACACTCTCACCAAGTATCACATACAAGAAAATATAATATAATAAAGAATATCAAGGGTATCCTTATACTTCTTCCCTACTGGTTTTCCACTCTTCCCCAACATCATACGTCCTAAGCATCTCTCTCTAAAAAGTCTAGCCCATCGACGCCTTGGTGAAGCACCACAACACGCACCCCGTTCATCACACCACCCCATCCACATAACCAAAGTAACCAGGTAGTTTCTAAGAACCACCACAACCCACATAAAGTGTATCATACATCTGTTATTATACTTCAAGACATTAAAACCCATAAACTGAGTAAGGATCATCAAGTCATCACAAACCATACATGTTGTACCTATAGTATCCATTAGGAAAATATATCCAAAATATATGGGTGTAAAATAAACACAAGTCATTACGGACCTCTACACACATATATGTGGAAAAATAATCGTCATGAATACCAACACAAGTATATGCCAAGAGAAGAGAGTGGGGAAAAAGGGGGTAGTCATCCGTCCATCCTCCCACTGAGATGTTGGGGAAAACACCCCCAGGGCTCATCATCCCCAGGATGTTAGTTTCCCTAATAAAAAAGGTGGAGTATCATATAGAAACACAAAATTTACATGATATAGTATACCTCAAAACCACACTATAGGCATAACCTAGTCTTAAACTCAACTGCATCTAACATCTCTTGGACTCTCGGTTGCCACTCCAAAGAGTAGATATCCTATAAGCACATAACCATTTAAATAGATAAATTAAATTACTTTATCCTTCTTTATTAGTTACACTTTACATTAATTAATTCTTAACAATTAATTAACCATTATCATTTACACATTATATTTCATTAGCATCTCAACAACAATCCATGCCCTCCAGGCATAAGTAAACCGAGTCCATGACTTCTCAGAATTTCAACCTCAACATTTCATACCAGAAAGTTCCAACCCCATGGGTTAAAATTTTATTCATTTATTTAAGAATCATTACTACTTTCCATATTTATAGGTATTCTAGAAAAAAATTCTAAGCTACAAAAAACAAGGGGCTTCACTCGGTGAGTAGATGAACTATCCGTCAAGTCTTTTCCACCTATAGGAGGAACATAGACTCATCCAACCATGAGAAGCTAAACACGGAAGTCAAGTGACATACCCCATGCATGTTTGCCTCTCTTGGAAGGAGAGTAACCAAAACCATATTCCCCAATCAGTGGGGAAAGGATTGTAGATAAACAAACAGTAGATTCAAACAAGCATCCAACTTTTATAACAATGGGTAAGCCAAGATTCAACTTGTTCTGTCATCTCCAATGTTCTCCCCGATATCCATATGAATATACTAATGCATCTCACCACTCCAAGAATCAGTTGTTTCCACAACAACTAGGCCTCCCTACCCTACATACCACAATAGCCCTCCAAGCTCATCCATCCCAGGCTCACATCACATCCGGGCCTCCCTTCCCCTACAACCAAAACAACCCTCTAGGCTGATCCATCCGAGGTTCACATCACATCACAAGCAGTAGGAAACAAACATAGAAACAAGATCTCACCCCCAAATCATGGCATTCATCCTTCTCACACAAAAAGCTCTCATGGCTCCAAAGCACAAGGAACTTGGCCTTTACAAGAAAGTGGGTAACTCAGACCCTATAAGGAATTATTTTTTATAACAAAACCAGTTATTTATTCCATCTTGAATTAACTGATTCATTATTCACAGGTTACAACTATGAGAAACCTAATAAAAAAGATGTCACAAATTAATTAATCAATTAATTTAACATGCCTTTAATTCCCTTTATCCAACAAAAATCAACTTGCTTGAGGTTCTTTAACCAATTAAATTAAACATTCTCACTTTCATCAATTTTATTAACATAAAATTAAAACAACAAAAATCGGATTCATTAATCACACCTCTTTAATATTTTATCCAATTAGTCATCAATTAATTCCGGATTAATGTTCTTTACTAATTTTCATCAAGAAAAATATGATAAACCAGGAAAGGCGTAGATATCACACTATCTAGAAAATCAAGAGGAAAAATGATATCAAGGTACAAAGCAACAACATCACTATACAATCAATTCAAATTCTTTAATCGAGTTAAAATACTTATTATGTCAATTTTATTGTGATACAAGGGGATAAATCATGCTAACTCTACGACTTCATGTAAAGAAATAGAGAAGCAATGAACCCCTACCTCAAAAGGCCATCAACGTTCTTCACACACAAATGAACCAACCTAACGGATCTCTGATCACCTCTCCTGCAAGATCTGCATCCATCCGATGATTCCATGGCACCATGGAACCAAAAAAAACTGAGAGAAACCCTATTGGAAACATGGGTAAGTAAACAACATAGCACATAGATAAGAACATGAGGAAAATGAGATCAATTCAGAAGAAACCACTAGAAAACAAAGGAAAACACACCTTAGATCAAGTCGGATCAACACAGATCAAATATGGATAACCAAGGATTGATCCCCATTAGAGGGATCTCCAAAGCACATAATAGGGGACTACTGGGTCACCTGGGATGAGAGAGAGGGTTGCAACAACTATAAGGTTTCACAACCCAAGCAGCTGGAATGTTTTAAAACATTACAAAATCTGGGAATTTCATGACTCGTAATCCCCTTTCATGTAGTGTAATGCCTTGAGGTTAGTTTCTACTGAAAAAACACCACATTTCGCATTTATTTTATTTTTTGGACCCTGAAAAATTACACATCATGGAACCTATATTCACATTGCATAACCCTATTTCACGACATGAAAACTCCCTACTTCCATATTTTAGGAGTTGTGTCCCTTTGGACTTCCTCCGAGCCTCCTCTGAGTACTTCGGTCTTCCGAAACATGCAAAGGGTTTATCCACACATATCTAGGCCCTTATATACAGTATTATAAACTATGTAATGATAAGAAAGTACCATATATATTTCAAAGGATATGATTCATTTTTCTTATATTGATATGTGACACACTTAGGTCATTTTATAAGTGATTCACAGTCCTTTCAAAACAGTATGAAATCATTTTGACAAGAATTTATTTTCTTAGAGATCATCCCCATTGAAATTAGTATTCATTTAGTGTCTTATGTTCGACATAGTAGTTCATTTTATTCTGGTAGTATATCATTCAGAAGACCAAATAGTTCTTTAAAGCTGGTGTCACTCCATTAGATACCAACTTTAAAATTATATACCTTCAATACAGCTGACAATGTTGTGTATTCAGTACAACTGACATTTTATTTTCTTAAAGGGAATTCCTATGTGTGTCCTTTTCGAACCCTCCACACATGGTAACCCCCCTCCCCCGTGAAGAGTTCATTGCCCTGAGGTAGAGACCTAGCCAGGGAAGGATCCATTGCCATCCATGATGGTAGAGTTTCCCAGAGGGTGACGACCCGATTGGTGACGGTTCATCGAAGAAATCCATCAGCACAGTGGGTTGCGCCTCATTTTTCCCGGTCCGTCGAGACCAGGTGACCTGGAAAGATGGGTGGATCCTGGGGGAGAGGCTCATCCTGAAAGCGGACTCCCAAGATTTGAACCCTGAACCTCCCAAAGAATGGTGTGGTTGTACCACTCACCTTCACCACCATGCCAACACCGAAGTGGCATAGTACAATAGATATAAAATGGTCTCTAGGCATAAATGTTTAATTTATAAAATAACTTTGTATAATCACGAAGGACATATTCAATTTCCATTGTCATTTCTTTCATGTGATCTCCATCATCATTTACACTGGTACTCATATCAAATGCTTCATAAACCACAATATCATCCCAATTGACATGAAAGTTCATTTTTTCCTTATTTTAGTCCTAAATTTATAGCTCTGATCTATTCCATGAAAAATAAAATTTTCTTCCAACTCTTTAGAACATATTTTTATTGAATAAAAACAATGTAAACATGGAAAAAGGATTTGATAAGGGTCGTATGCATGATCCATTACAAATATGATGAACTCTTTAACTCTATATTCATACAGTTTTGTCAAAAGATTAGCATGCATCCAATTTTGATTCATATCCATCCTATTGGGTTTATAAAATATTCATTTTATACAATAATTAAATAAATATATGTAAGATATTAATTATCAAAGGTGAAATTTATAGATAATTATAATAAGATAAACCCAACATTTTATTATTTCAAATAATTTTAGTATGATTTGAAGAAAATGGGTAATTGAATTTAAGAAAAAAAATATTCAACAATGCCAGGTGTTACCCTTTGAATTCATACAAAGGTGAAAGTTATAGACAACTCTCATCCTCATTATCTCATCTCTTAAACAATTAACATTTCATTTTATTGTTTAAAACTAATCCTCCATCTCTTATGTAAATTCACATATCTTTCTAGAAATATTCTTAATAGTAGTCATCCATGGGATGACTACTGCTCAGAGGAGTACAAGCAACATAAAATAGATGAAGGATAAATCTCAAGCAAAAAATTGCAATAATTATTGTTTGGGAGATGTGGTTGATGAGGATGATAGTTGTACTCCATTGTGTTCTCTAAAAGGGTTAATTTATGTATATCTAAAATGATAAATACCTAAAAATAATTTCTCATAATTATTCCAACATATATAGAATTTGATAACCTTCATTCTATTTTTTAGATCAAGTTATGTAACAACCTATGGAATTATTAAATTTTATATTAATGGTATATCAAATATTTGAAATCATCTCAAAATTATAATTTTAATTTCAATTAAAAATCGATACGGAATGGGAAAAATAATTCTTGGAAAATAACCTAATAAATATAAAGTTTTTAAAACATCTCAAAATTCTTAGTTGATAAATTGATTCAAGAATTATGTCTAGATAGGTTGAAAACAAGAATTATTTTCAAACATATGAAGAGTGGGAATTATAAGAAAAATTCATTTTCATGACCATTATGGGTTTTACGGTGATTTTGGGAAAATAAAATAAACTTTTAATCATAAAGAGATAAATAATACTAATTATGGAATATATAGAGGTTTTAAGTTAACAGATATATGAACCACTCTTACAAAAATGGTTTCAAAGTGAGATGAATATTCATAAGTAATATTGGATGTTGAATTTCAACCGTTAAATTAACTCTATAAAACATGTTACAAATTAAAGAGTTGTAAGAAGGATTGTCATGATTTTTTAAAAACATAGATGAATGTGAAGAAAGAATTAGAACTGTATTGTGTGAAAAATAATGGAATCTAAGAAAAATTTATTATTACTTTCACACTAAAGGATTTACAAAAGAAATATCCTTTCATATTAGATATTGGTTGTTCATTTCATTTCAATGAAATATTTTCTATATTACACATTATTTTTAAATTATTCCACACTTTTAGGTCATTATCACATGTTATAGGGTTTTTTACTTGTTTTTTATCCATGTCATAAATTGTATGCTTACTTTACAATATGTTTATGGTCTTATGTTACTCTAACATGATTTATGACTATCATCACCTCTTGCATCTTTCTAATCTTAATTTTTTACATGAAGGTAGAGTTCTGGTCAATCAAACATCTAGTGATGACAACCCTCATGACCATTTTTTGATAGGCTTAGTCTTTTTATTTTGGGATTATTCATTTCAAAGAAGATTGGGAGGTCTGGGATGCTAAAATGCTTTTTCTAATTGTAATTAAATATTCAATACACAAATAATAGATGTTATTGACATAAAATACGTATTATTATTTTTAATTTATTAATATATATTTAATATTTTAAAAATATTTTTATTTCTTTATTTAATTGTATAATAGTATTTATTAGTTTTAAATAAATTAAATTCTTTTATTTAATAAATCATTACAATTATTGTTATAATAATAAAAACACATTAATAAATTCAAAAAAACTTATTTTATTTTCTCAAAAACATCTATTATTGTTTTAGTGGATTTTAAATTACAAATAAAAAGATAACGTTATGAGTCCTTCACACTGATAGCTAGTGATGTCCCAATCCTCACTAAAATGAATGTTTTTGAAATAAAAATTCATTGAATCAGTCAATTGTGGTTATGGGGGTGGTCATAACTTGATTCTTGATTAAATAGAATGATACTTTTTGGTACATGGTTAGGAGAAATGGAATGTAGTATCTGTTGATAATTTTGAATGTCATTTGCATGACACTTGAAATAGAGGTCTCCATCTGAGTCACAAATGCAACCACAATAAATATGAAATAAGACTATATTAGATTATGACATTGTCATCAATGGCGTGTGCCTTAGCATGCCTTGAAGTGAGGTGAAGTGAGGTGCACCTGGTATGCCACTCCACTAGTGAGGTGGTGCGACCTCACCGTGATGCACTTAAGGTGCGCGCCTCACGTTCCAATTTGAGAGTCGTTCTAGCACCAGGCACAGTAAAGGCGTACCACTAGCTACTAGAATCAGGGGGAATATGGAAGAATAAATCATGGGTATAGGGGATGTGGAAATCAAGGGTGACCTAATAGAAACCAGTGGTGGTGACAGAAATAATTGTGATAAAAAATGAAAATAGATATCGCCAAACAAGCAATCAATGACTGAGGAGGAGGATAAAATAACATATCTTGGATTGAATCTTTGAATCGTTCGAGAGAAAGTAGATATATCTCCAAATCAGGAAATCTTTCAAGCCTTGGATTTGTTAGACCCTTGAATCATTTGAGCTTTGGATTCAAGGCTTGTAATTGTTCGAGCCTTTATTCAAGACTTGATTTAAGCTCGGATTCGATTAGGAGGAGTGATGTCAGCAAGTGTCTTCCACGGAATGCTTCAGATATCTCGACTGGTTCATGAATGGCTAGGGTTCATAAAGTAGATCAATACAATTTTATTAGTGCTTCCAAAAAAGTGATGATAAAGATTCCTTTTATCAGCGCTAAATTAATAAGCACTGATAAAGAATCATTTCATCAGTGTTTATTACTTAAGCGCTCATAAAGGATTTATAATTATAATTATAAATAAATATTTTTGAAAATATATTTATATATTTTTGTTTATATTTAATAAATATATATAATTATAAATATATTAATTATATTCACCATTTAAATATATTTATTATAATTTCATAATTATATAAATATATAATTATTTATTTATGATTATATTAATTTTTTTTAAAAATATTTATATATTTATATCATTATATATATTTATATAATTATATATATAATAAATATACTAAATATATTCATTATTTAAAAAATATATTATAATTTTAAAATTATTGAAATATATATAATTAATTATTTATAATTATATAAATACTTTTAAAAAAATATTTATTTATTTATAATTATAAATATATAAATGTAAATATAGTAAATATACATATATAGATATATTTATTTATAAATATTTGTTTAAAAATATATTTTTGACATTATTAATGAATATTTAATTATAAGTACATGCATGTTACAAATGAGTGAAATTAAATAATTAAAAATGGGTACACTTTAACAATATTGAAAAAATGAAATTGTTTTTTAATTTAATGTCAATTATAAAAAAAATATGGATATATATTGAAATAAAGATGAATACATATTGAAAATATTAAAATATAGTAAATAAATAAATATAAACAAATAATAGAAATTGATTAAATTCCCAAACAAATAAAAAATATTAAAAATAAATTAATACCTAACTATAATGAAATTAATAATAAATAATAAATAATTTCCAATTAAATACAAGATATATTAAATGTATCATGTTATAATGAAATTTTAAAATGAATACTAAAATTTGAATAAATTACATAAGGATTTCATTAATTACGTAAATATTTGTGTGTGTGCATTCTATATAAAAATGAATTAATTACGTATATATGTATATGAAATCAATATAACACACGTTTGATATATTTTAAATTGAAAAAACAGAATACGTTCAATTATGTCCATTATTCAATGCAATTAGTTAGTATTTTTTATTCATATTAATTTTCAATTATAAACTATTCTTTATTAAATATATGACTATTTAATGTAAAACATAAATATTTTGTACTATATAAATCATATTTATATACATTCATATATATATATTTATATATATTTAATATATACTATTTATTAATATTGTCAATAATTATTTAATTAATAAATTTTTTAATTTTTTTCCTTAATTTATTAATTCTTAATTTTTCTTTGTTTAATTTTCATTTTATATATATCTATATATTTAATATATAATATTTATTAGAACTTATAATTTATATATAGTATAATCAATTTATTCATTTTTATCAGTAATTATTTATCAATAAATATTTAATAATAAAATTTTAATATTTTTTTAATAAACTTGTTTTTATTTATTTAATTATTTCATTTTATTTGGGACCTTTATCATCGTAAAAAAAGCGCTGATAAAGGATTAATTTATCATCATTGATAAAGGATTCCCTTTATCAGTGCAAAAAATAAAGCGCTGATAAAGGGTGCCTTTATTCAGTGCTAAAAAAAATGTTGATAAAAGTTTCCCTTAATAGTGCTAAAAAAGCATGATAAAGTGTACCTTTTATCAGTGATAAAAAAAGAACTGATAAAAGGTGCCCTGTATTAGTGATTTATTCTAGCATTAATAAAGTCTAGCACTGTTAAAGACATGTTTTTTAGTAGTACTAGACAATGCATCACTCCCAAAAGATGCTGTAAAGCTCCTCTAAAAAACTCAAAACATAAATATGTTAGTCTGCTCACCCAACCCAAGTCCATTCCACTTAAAGTCAATCCTCCTAGGTTAAACACATGTCAAAGTATAGGATTACTTATACATGTTTTATTTAATGAGACCAACAACTCTAAGGTGTCCCAAGGGTCCTCACATGACCCGCTTGGGTTGTGTTACTTAAATAATCCCAAACCCCCTTTAGAGGTTTCCATGATTTCATAGGAAGGGATCCAATATGTCCTGAATATTTAATTTTTACTATGAAACACCCTCCAAGTGTCATGAAAAAATTATTTGGGTCATTACCTCGGCCTTCGATGGCCGATGTGACCAATCCTATACACCAGGGCCATCATGACCCTAGAACCTTGTTCGGTCACTCAAGGTATCCAACCTATATTGAACATTTTAATTTAATTTAAACATGATAATTAAAAATTCTAGGGGAAGCACCTTATGTGGTGATCCGACATATCCAAATTCATATAAGAAACTATATAATAGTCATAAGGTGAGTACCAATAAGACCTACCTTATCCATGAAGCTTGGCAATTTAATCTCGAGTCAAGAAGCTACTACTCAGGACCGCCAAGGCATGACCAATCCTATACATGACCAAGAAGCTGTCGCTAACATCCACAAGGTCCTAACCTATACCCAACATAGGAAACTATAAATTTTAATGAATTAAATTAATTAGACAACTCCGACCAAATAATTAATAGTCCCTTAACTTTCATTAGGCATCTGACCATTGCTGAAACCTCGAGTAATGGGGCGCCAACCATCCTTGACACTCCCTCAAACCTATACCAGGTCAAATACCCTACCTATACTAAGAAATACATAATTAAATAATTTTTATTAATGAAAAAATAAGAAAAAACCAAGGTGAAACAAACCTTTGAAAAAATAACGAACGATGATAGGTGGACGTCATTTTGGGATGCCCTTTATGCAAGCAACATGAAAGCCTCATCGAAAGAGGCTGATTTCACCATCCTTGAGTGAAATATCCATAAAAAAACTAATCAAAAAAAATTCTATAATCAAGGAAATAGAAAGGAGGTTAGGGATAGGGGTGGAAGCAGACAACATACCATAAATTTTCCATGAAAACACCAAAAAATCACACCCCAAACCAAGGGGGATAAAGGGAGAAGAGGTGGTTTGGACCCCCTGGTCGTATACCCAAAAGAGTGAGAGAAGGAGGAGCTGCCCCATTAAAAACCTGAGGGAAGAAACATGGGAAATCCCCCTTTTAAATACCACCAGCTGTTCAATGGCTATTAGAAGTAGTAGCTGCTGCTGCCAGACACCACCGTTGAGCCATTGGTTTGCTGTAGCCTAGGATGTCGCAACCACCCTAGCCTATCCTAAGGATTTTCCAAGACCCGAGATGTCTCCAGAGCTTCATTCCTCATCCAAATTAATTGCTTTCAGGTATTACTACCTTTAGAATTCTATTCTTAATAACAGCTCAAATCTAACCCATCCACCGATTCCAAAAATTAAAATTCTCGTTAAATTTAAAACATGTCTATAAACACGATACATTAAAAAATATCTACCATAACACTTCTCATCCCTGAGAAGTCTTAGTGGACATCCAACTGAACATCTCAACCTACCTAATTCAGTAATTCCCATTTAAATAGCCTTGTTCTACCTCCGAACCACAAACACGCTCTTATACTACAACTCGAATCGTAAGGCACTCGAACTACCAAAATAAGAGCCATCACTACATTCCATTTCTGAAACATTGAGACAACACTCACTCACTCTTTTCTATCCAAGGACACCCAAGTTATCCTCGTCTAATTGGTCATTCGGCCTATAGTGCTCTCTGCTATAGAAATTATCTCACAATTACCAATTCTAATGCTTTGGTGCTTCTGTCATTGGAATTTCTAACTGGAACTCTATACTCACATTCCAATGAAATGATTGATGTGGTTCCGAACTCACTAAATCCAAACAAATAGAAAATCGCTTGTCCAATGTTGGTACCCCTCCCCATTCTCAAATTCCATATAAAAGTATGAGCGCCCATCATCCAAACACCCTTACCATGAGATAGCCTTTTCCTCGAAAAGATGAGACCCTTTCTCGAAATCCACAACCACATCTCAAATGAAACTTCTATCCAAGTTTTTATCACACCATGTCCAATTATATACCAAACCCCCAATCAAAACTACATTGATATACCCAATCATGATTCCTTAAATCACGAAGGCATCTCGTCACTAAAGGAAAAATGGCCATTTGCGACGGGTCATGGGCGCATCACAAATAACCCGTCAGAAGGGGCTATTTGCGACAGACCCATTGTCCTATCGCAAATAATAGGCATTTGTGACTAGATGATAAGGACCCATCACAAAAGGTTTGGCGTGAAATGTGCGCCACACCGCGAGAAGGACACTTGCGACGGGTTTCCTATTCCCATCGCAAATGCCCGACAATGATTTTTAGAACTTGCGATGGGATACTTCTCCTGTCGTAAATAGTATGTCGGCAGGTACCCATTTGCAACAGGACCCGTTAAATATAGTTTTTTTCGACCAATTGTAATTAATGCAGGCAGTGGAATTTGTGACGGATCCCATCGCGAATGCCACTATTTGCGACGAGCTTACCGTCGCAAAGAATCTAACCTATATATACCCTCATCCGTTTTTCCTCTCATTCTACTTCTTTCTCAACTTCTCTCTCTATCTCTTCTGAAAAATTTTCTTCTAAATTTTTTCATAGTTTAAACTTTTAAATCGGAGCATAATCCACGGATTTTAAACTCCAAAAGCTTCATTTTCAAGGTATTTATCTATTTCTTATTGATCAGTTAATTATTTTATTTTAAATTATTTATTATTTTTGTTAGTTAGATGAAACTAAATTAAATTAGAATTAGATATTTGTATTTTCAGTATTTATTTTTATGAATAATTATGTCTAAGTGTTAATTGTAAATAATTAGTAATAAATTGTAATAATTAGTAATAAATTGTAATAATTAAAATAAATTTTAATAATTAGTAATAAATTTTAATAATTAGTAACAAATTGAAATAATTAGTCATAAATTTGAAATAATTAGTAATAAATTGAAATAATTAGTAATAAATAGAAATAATTAGTAATAAATTGAAATAATTAGTAATAAATTGAAATAATTAGTAATAAATTGGAATAATTTGTAATAATTAGGAATAATTTGTAATAATTTGTAATATTTTGTAATAATTAATAATAAATTGTAATCATTAGTAATAAAATGAAATAATTAGTAATAAACTGTAATAATTAGTAATAAACTGTTATAATTAGTAATAAACAGTAATAATTATTAATAAATTGTAATAATTAGTAATAAATTGTAACAATTTGTAATAAATTGTAATAATTAGTAATAAATTATAATAAATTGTAATAATTTGTAGTATTTTGTAATAATTTGTAATAATTTGTAATAATTTATAATAATTTGTAATAATTTGTAATAATTAGTAATAATTAGTTATAATTTGTAATAATTAGTAATAATTAGTTATAATTACTAATAATTACTAATAATTAGTAATAATTATGAATAATTGGTAATAATTAGTAACAATTAGTAATAATTTTTAATAATTAGTAATAATTTGTTATAATTAGAAATAATTTTTAATAATTATAAATAATTTGTAATAATTAGAAATAAATTTTAATAATTAGTAATAAATTGTAATAAATAGTAATAATTAGTAATAATTAGAAAAAAAATCAATAATTAGAAATATTTAGTAATAATTAGTAACAATTATTAATAATTAGGATTAATTAGTAATAATTATTAATAATTAGTAATAAATTTTAATAATTAATAATAAATTGTAAAAAATAGTGATAAATTGTAATAATTAGTAATAAATTGTAATAATTAGTAATAATTAGTAAAAAATAGAAATAATTTGTAATAATTAGAAATATTTAGTAGTAACTAGTAATAATTATCAATAATTAAGATTAATTAGTAATAATTATCAACAATAAGTAATAAATTGTAATAATTAGTTATAATAAGTAAAAAATTGTAATAATTAGGATTAGTTAGTAATAATTAGTAATAATTAGGATTAGTTAATAATAATTAGGATTAATTAATAATAATTAGGATTAATTAACAATAATTAGGATTAATTAGTAATAATTAGGATTTATTAGTAATAATTAACAATAATTCAGATTAATTAGGAATAATTTGGAATAATTTGTAATAATTAGATTTAATTTGAAATAATTAGGATTAATTTAGAACAATTTGTAACAATTAGTAATAATTAGTAACAATTAACAAAAATTAGGATAAATTAGTAAGAATTAGTAGCAATTGGTAATAATTAGGATTAATTAGTAATAGTTAGGATTAATTAGTAATAAATTGGAATAAATTTGAGTACATTGATCAAATGGCACAATTTTCTATGGATTGGAGGCATTCATTTTGATTGATGCCTCAACTCCTTACAACTTTTTTCCCACTAAAATCAGTATGAAAAATCTGCTCTGACGTATGTAAGAGCAGATTTTTCAGAGAGATTTAGGTCAGAGAAAGTTGCAAGGAGGTGAGCCGTCGGAAAAAAGATGCTCCTTTGTCGGGCGACTCATCTCCTTAGAACTTATCTTACTAAAATTACTATGAAAAGTATGCTCCGATGTGCGGATATCAATTTTCATATGCATGAGCATGGAGAGTAGCGCGGTGAGGCCTCCCTGCTCTCCATCCTCATGCATATGAAAATGGATATTCTTACATTGTAGAAGACTTTTCATAGTGATTTTAGTCATAAAAAGTTGCAGGGGGATGATTCATCGGGCAAAAGAGCTGTCGCCAATCCATTAGAAATTATGTCACTGATAATTAACAATAATTAGTACAAAATACTTGTAATTAATAATAATTAGTGGTAATTAGTATAAATTTTCATAAATGTGTGTAGAGTAGTATAAAAGCTTAAAAAATAATATAAAAACTATAAAATAATAAAAATTATTATAAATTGCTAGAAAAAAGAATTTAATTATCTTATCTTTTTGGATACTGTTTATTTTATATCTAATTATAAAAAATAACTAATTATTTTATATTTTTTAGAAAAATATGGAATAAGGAAGTCGAAAAGAGTCATTATTAGATGATCATGCTTGGATAAATCAGTATAGGAATCCAAACGGTTCTGGTTTAAATATTGTATATATTGAGGGTGTTCAAGCTTTCTTATCCTTTACATCATCACAACCAAAATTTGTTTCAGAAAGGACAATTACATTTTCTTGTAAAAAATGTGCTCTGAGGACGTATGATACATTTGACAATATTGGCAGTCATTTATTCTATTTTTGTTTTCATCCAGATTTTGTTTTTTGGTATCAACATGGTAAACTCAATTCTAGAGAAGATACTAATAATTTAGTTCCGAATCTAGCACAGTTTCAAAATTTAGTACATGATGTGACAGGTTTGTCTTTTCAACAAATTGAAACTCAGGATGATATTGATTTAACTCTTGGGTTGTAACCATCTCATTTATATGAGTTGTTGAGGTCCCCTGAGGATTTCTTATATCCTGGTTACAAGATAAGAAAGTTTGAAGAAGTTGCTAAATTTATGGCTATTAAATCGAATAACGGAATGAAAATTAGTTGTTTTGATCAGATATTATATTTGTTAAAAACACTAATTCCTGAAAGAAATGTGTTTCCTAAAAATTTCTATGAGAGCAAGAGGTTGGTTCATAATCTGGGTATTGGTTATCAAAATATTCATGCATGTTCAAATGACAACATCTTATATTATGGTGAAAATGAGTTTTTGGATAGTAGTCCTACATGTGGGAAATCAAAGTATAAAGAAGCTCAACCAGGGAAGTTTGGATTTGTTCCTGTAAAACAATTGAGATATTTCCTGCTCACACCCAGATTGTAGTTTTTATTTTTGTCTCAAAACACAACATCATTTATGTCATGGAACAAATCCAAAATTTCAACTAGTAAAAGCTTAAATCACCACTCTGATTGTGATTCCTGATTTTTTTGATAAAGTGCATCCATATCTTTCTTTAGAAGACTGAAACGTGCGATTGGGTCTTTCTTCTAACGGTTTCTGTTCATTTGGTTCTTACGATAGTCAGTATTCAAGTTGTCTTATATTTATAATTCCATAAAATTTACCTATATGGATGTTGATGAAGGATCCATATATCTTTTTGACCATATTAATTCCAGGTTATCAAAAAAATATTGATATTTATTTCAAACCATTGATTGATGAGTTAAATTCACGGTGGAGTAATGATGTCAGTACAAATGATATTGATGCAAAACAAAACTTTCTACTGAAAACTGCATTGATGTGAACAATTAGTGACTTCCCAGCATGTGACATGTTATCTGGCTTGAGTACACATGGTCTAAAATCATGTTCATATTTTATGAGATATAGCAAAGCGTTTATGCTCATCAATGGAAAAAACCTTGTTTTCTCGACTGTCATCAAAGATTACTTCCAACCAGTCATCCTTTTCGAAGAAACAAATATCATTTTAGAAAAAGAAAAATTGAAAACAATGGGCCTCCAAAAATGATCTCAAGTACATAGTCAAAATTAATCATCTCATCATTACCTCCCATCACATTTGGACCAACAGTAAACTAACAGAAAATCGATGGGTTTGGAAAAGAGCACAACTGGATAAAACCGAGATTTTTTTTGGGATTTTCCATATTGGTCTGATTTGTTAGCCTATCACATGTTGGATGTGGTGCATATTGAGAAGAACTATTTTGATAATTTATTTCATGTAGTTTTGGATACACCTGGTAAGACCAAAGATAATGTAAAGGTACGATTAGATCTTGCCCAAATTTTCAAGTGACCGGAACTTGAACTATTTGGAAATGTCAGATCAAAGAAGTTAATGAAGCCAAAAGCAGCTTATACACTGTCCAAAGAGAGTCGATTATTATTTTTTAGTGGATTATAGATTTGAGACTTCCAGATGGTTACACTTCTAATTTGGGTAGATGTGTCAAAAATATTTATATTACTAAATTGAAAAGTCATGACTGTCGTGTTTTAATGGAAAGACTTATGTCGATTGGATTAAAAGGATTGTTAAATACTATGATTTGGGATGTGATAAAAGATATATAATAAATTTTCAAGTCATTTTTGTATTGATAACTGACTACGATGCAGTAACCAAACTGTAAGAAGATGTCGTTTTGATTTTATGTAAACTGGAAAAAATCTTTCTGCCGAGTTTCTTTGACTCAATGGAACATTTGATATTACATTTACCATGTGAAACAAAATATATAGGTCGAGTACAGTTCTGATGGATGTACCCATTTGAGATATGCATGCAGAAATTTAAAAAAAGTATGTAACAAAGCATCAGTTGAAGGTTCAATTACAGAATCTTATTTGCAAGAGCAAATTTATTTTTTCTGCTCGCATTACTTTAAATCTGAGTATCTCTCAAAACAAAACCACATGAGCCTTAATAAGGGAAATGTTGAGGAAGACATTATTAATCAATTATCAGTTTTCAATCAGCTCGAACTTGGCTTCAGGGGAGTTTATGAACTATAGCTTTCAGATGATGAAAATCACATAGCTCATACATATATTCTTCTCAACTGTGAAGAAATAACACTATTTGTAATGTGAGTGCTCATATCACTTATTCTATAATTTTTATAATTGTACATTAATCGTATTTTATTTTTATGTTATATGATAATAATATCAAGAAACAGTTTCCACAAATTACAACAGTTTCTTTTGATGAACGTTATCAAAAAAAATTCCTATTGGTTTCAAAAATTGGTAAAATAAATTATTTTTTATTTCACATAAAAATCAATTTAATACTTTTTATAGTGATAATTGTTTTACAACTTTTCACGTATCTCAAAATGATGATAAAATTGATAATCGATTGTGTTTATTGAGTAACCCACCATTCAAAATGGTTAAATATTATAATGCATATGTGGTGAATAGTTTTCAATTTCATAAACATGCATATGGGGAATCAAAAAAATAATGAATTGTGGGGTTTTCTTGAGAGGATATCATCATAGAGAAACTGAAGTTGACTTTTATGACATACTAGAAGAAATCATTGAACTGTGTTATCTGGGACAACATTACATAACGTTGTTTAAATGTTATTGGTTGGATAATGAGAGAGGCTTGTGTGTTCATATGATCCATAGAATCGTTGATATTAAATATAAAAGTCTTCTTATAGCAACTGAACCATTTTTATTAGCTCATCATGCACATCAAATTTGTTATGAAAACTAGTATGCTACTTCAAGGGAGTTTGGTGATTGGAGGAGCATAATAAAAATTAAACCTCAAGAGAATCAGTTTACTGAAAGTGAATGTGGTTCCAATGAAGTACAAGGAATTGAAATTTTTAAAGAGAGTTCTCTGAATCAATCTTTTACATGAAGAGACACAGATACTATTGATGACACGCCACAGTTAGGGGCTGATGGTGATGATGATGTTAATGATGTTACAATTGAATTTGAAATGACAAGAGATAATGAAACTGAAACTAATATAGAAATTAATGATACTGAGGAGGAAGATGAAGATATTGACATCGACAACTATGAAGATGAGGATGAAGATTGACATGGACATAGTTAAATGTTAGTTAAAATTATATATAATATATATTTATATATAATAGTTGTTTTCAACTGTTTTCTAACAACAATAATTTCATGTTTTAGATTGATGGTGATATTTATTGTTTGTTAGAGGAGGCCGATCTACCTTTGGACAAGCAGGAGATTGGATCATCCGACCATCAGACTGTTGTAGATTTAGGGGGCACTCAGAGGGGGTGTGGTCTTGCCCGACTGATGATTCCTAACCCTATCCCCGAGTGACGTCCACATCTTGGATTCAATCCACACATATAGAGGTATGTTTACCTATGTATTTTAGTTAGTTTTCATTGATGTATTTATATGCTAATTTTTTGATTAATTGTTCCTTTTGTTCACAGCTTTATGCATATAGTTGTTGGATAGGGTAGCACTATATTGTGTAATTATTTTTCTGATGCCTGGGTGTCATGAGATCAAATTCCCATTGTTGTATAGCACCATATGTTTGAGAATTGGATGGTACTTAAATAAATAATATTTATTTTGAAATTAATTTAATTAATAACTTGATATAATAAATTATTTGTAGGGTTTATGGTATCCCTTGATGAGAGCATTCATGAGGCTATCTAGAAGGCATGGAAGGGAGCTATGCCTCGGCGTTGCACTCAGTTTTTGTACAATTTGAATGGGAAATCAATGGAGAAATAAGGAGTGACAAGGTTTGATGAGATATGTTTCATCCACCATTCTTATTATATTTTATCTCAAGTTTGGGATGGATTATTTACACGTTGGTCGAGTAGGCGGTTTTAGAGTAGATCATCAATAGGTCAAAAAAATCAGGGGAGATAAGAGGTGACACATCAAGATGGTAGTCATACATTCAGTATGCATAGGGAGCATATGGTATGTACATTTTTAAAATATTGTATATAACTTTAAATGGAAAGAGTTTATTTTATATTCATGTAAGCATTCGAACAACCCGATATTACGAAGTACGACTTTTATAGGTGGATGTACAATGATCCATCCACTGGAGAGATTATAGGTGATCACTAGCATTAGATTGTGGTTAGTATAATTTCTTTTTGAGTTTTAAATTTAACTACAAATAGTATTTAAATAATTTTAATTTTAAATTGTAATTTAATGGGTCATATAAGGCCGCGACAGCTCAAACATATGGTGAGAGTCAGGACGAGATTGATAGTCAGATCAGTGCCCCTAATTTAATGAGGAAACATGGATGCAAGTGACCAAGTATGCCTTCAATAAAGGCTGAGTATCAGCTTTTTATTGACCCCTGGGGGTTTTTATTCCACCTCTGCGATGTCGGCGTCTAGCTTGAGAGGTGATCATGGAGATTCAACATCACCTCATGCACAGTATGAGGAGAAGTTGCGAGCTGAAAGAGTGCTTATATAGACTATGAATAGGTAGCAGGATCAGATGCGTCAGTTACAGTAGTAGTAATAGGAAGGTTTCTTGCGACAACAACTGTAGAAGCAACAGGAGATACAAGATGAGATGTGTCGATGGCGGTATCGATAGGAGCAGGAGCATATGGAGTACAAGCGACCTCTAACTCGCAGTTTAGGGATGGAGTTCCCTCCACCATCTCCTCTAACTCCTCCAAACGACCCCCACCCTCAGTGATGTATTTTTATTTTATAATGAAACATTTGAATGTATTTTTTTTTGTAATATTAACTATTTGAAATTTTAAACAGTTTGTTTTTTTATATTGTCTCGAATATTACAATTTTTATTATTTATTTAATTTTTTTATATATTTTTTTTATTTATTAATATATTTTTATATTTTTGGGAATACTGAGGTTTTTATTGTATTACTAATATTAATATTATTATTTCATTCATATTAATAATAATATTATTATATTATTTAATTATCTTATAATTAATTTTTTACAAATATTAATATTATTATTTTATTTATATTATTATTATTATTATTATTTTATAAATAATTTTATTGTACTAATATTAATATTATGATTACATTTATATTAATATTATATTATTATTAATATTATTTTATTTATTTATTTTTCAACTATTTGCGATGGGCCCGTCGTAAAAGGTTTTGTTTTTAGTATTTGCAATGGTCCGTCGCAAAAAGGTAAAAATCGGGAAAACTATTTCCAACGAGTGGTCGGCCCATCACAATATGATTTTTTTAAAAATTGTCGAAACTTTTTACGAAGGCTCCACTACCCATCTTAAAATGTAATATTTTCAGTGCCCTTTTCCACAACAAGCCATTTGCGACGGGACCCCGTCGCAAAAGAGCATTTGTGACAGGGACCCGTCGCAAAAATCCATTTTGTCAGTAGTGTGTGACTATCTGAACATGCTCATTGAAGCTCGTACCCTACTTCTAGTGACATTCCAAGTTTGAAACATCAATCATCATTTTTATACCGTGCAATAATGTGATCACCGAATGACCACTGAAGCGATCACATTTGGATCACCTCAAAATCATCTTAAGCCTGTCATTGATACTTAGATTCCATTCAAAATCCAATATGTGGTTATAACCGACATTCACCAAGGAATCTGATTGAATTCAGCCCTATTAATTCACTGTCAACCAAATTCCACAAAGATCATCTGGAAATTGATCTCATAGATCTATGACCCTCCTCATACGATGGTTATTACATCTGTGACTACTATCATGCTCCCCACTATAAGAACATCATCAATGTTTCACTACAGAAACAACCTCTTGATAAGTTCAAAATCATGCCCCATCTATCACCGAACACATTGATTTCTTGGAAAATCTCATACATAACCAAATTCTAACAATAAACATCATATTACTACATGTTTTCAGCTTAGGGTGACATCATCTTTGAGTCCCAATAAAATACAACCCATAATTTGGGCCATTACCCTTCCTCAACCACTAGTTCACCACCCACCATGTGGCCCCACTTTCTCCACTCAAAGAGTGATGCCTCAATAGGATTCATCAGCAAAGCGCATGTGTATCTTTTTTTGGGACACACTCGCCAAATTCTTAGGCTACTAGGCCCCATAAACAACTCATAGAATTTCATCACTCCTCCTCTTTCCCATGGCCATTATTGATTTATAATTTAATCAGAACCATGTGACTCCAAAATACATTAAATCCTTATCACTTAAACATAACTGGAGTATTCTCTTGTACCATCTCATCGTAATACCTAACTCATGATCTCATGAGTTATAAACCACTAAAACTATGCTCGGGTAACTAACCACTAAGCATGCTTCTTAATCATTTGAGACTCATCCAAATAGAAGCATCCATTATTCTCTTATCTAAAAAGGATCCTCACACCTCTCCTACTCCAAGTCTCATCATCCATCACCACTGATGATTCTCCTAGGGTACTTCAGTTCCCACTGACCAACATCACCAAAGGCATCCCTCTTCGAAACCAGGCACCTTACCTATGTTATTATTTATCAATGAACCACCCATATATCGAAAATATTTTGAAACATGTGTGCATACTTATTCTCTCACCACACTCCTAAGGTTAATATAAAAACAATTGGGTTATCCATCTGAATAATCCTACCCTCTTGAAACCAGTCTCGATACCAAGCCAATCGAGGAACCTTACATTCCAATAAAAAACACTCATGGTGATTCTCATGATGAAATTCACTATGGAATCACTATATCTATACCATAACCTTGAGATCACCTATCGTGCACCAAACTTATTCTGAGGTATCCATCCATGCTCTCATTTCAAAATTATTCATTATACCAGGCCAACCACTCACTTGGGATGCCATCATAACTGCAAATAACTGACCCACTAGGGTTATAGTTGAAATTAAGGGTCCCTAGGTACCCCACCTATCCCAAAAGTAAGGTATCTTAAGAATCATAAACCATTAACTATGGGGCTTCAACTGTAATCCTATATCATATGCAACATGACATCATATGTTCCAAAAAAATGACTCATGAGTATCATATAATCTTCCAAGAAATCACATTACAAAACCATCCACCTACTAGGATTCCAAAAATTTCCCTACTAGGTACAAATCCACATAGAGAGTCCACCTATAGGATTGCTCCCTCAAGAATCACAACTCATTAGTCAATACCATAATAATAAATGAAATCATCCTAGATAATCCACACCAATGGAAATCATAGCCGATGTCTCATTTAAGTAGAAATCCATTCCATGATATATTGGAAAACATAATATAGGTTCTTATTAACACTTTAAATAATTGAACCTGAAATAATAACCACCCCCAATGGGATTCTTATTGAGGCATCATGTGCCTTACTGACCTATTAGGGTCACTACATCTCATGTGTACATGAACCATTCCATCTTCATCAAGAGCATCACCAAGGATCCACATGAATTGCCATCAGAAAGAAAATATATATATACCAATTGACCCATTTGAGTTGAATTCCACCATGCACTTATATTGGAAAAATTTGAATGAGCAATTGTAGAAATTTTAAAGATCTGGGCCCCTCATCAGTGATAAAAAACACACACATGCAGAAATTAATGTCATACAGATCCTACATTTCTAATAATGATGCATGAGATGCCTCTTTCCTCAATATTCTAAGATCCAAACCCAATAAATGGATTATTTCGAACAGGAAAAGAGCCAAAAATCCAAATATGAAATCATAAATCTGAAACACCATTATCTTTACACAAGTTGAAAATCATATCAAACATGATGTTGAAAATCGAGAATACCAATCCCATGCCCTAGAAACACAGAATTCCTATCAGAATAGGTGGTCATGACGCATCAACTCAATATCCATCAGAGGCTCTGACATAATACTATATCTCTTAGCTATCATATCCAAAAAATTAAAACAAAAGAAAAATACAATGCTCTAGTATCATTTCGTAATGTCCTGCCTCCCTGAACCACTAAACAGTTCACCAACCGATGGTCAATACTTATGTTTAGTGCACCTCCCCATACACCAGAGGTTTCCAACTATATATGTAGTTCTAAAATGGTACCAAGGGTAGACTATACCCTCTATATTAGTGTGTGGGATTATAAATAAATAACCAAGAATCATCCATACCAAAGTACATAGAAGAATAAATAAACTGAATATGCTAATTTGAAATGGAATGTTGTCATATAGTATACAAGAATGATTACTGACTGGGACAATCACATATACAAATAAGAAAATAAAAATAAATAATGGTATACCAAGGAACCACTTCCATTCTGAGCCATACCTCATCCCAAAATCTTGATTCTATCTAAGCTGCTCCATATCATTCTTGCAATCCTAGTCCTCATCCCAACCGAAAATTGTAAAAAATCAGGGTTTCTTGGGTACCCAAGTGTAGTGGCATCCTAAGCATGGTGTGTGTACATAACTCCATAAAAACCACTAATGTGATCCTATTCTATATCAATAATGTAGTGACATGTTCATGTGACATGCTCAGAATAAATAAATAGTTTTTGAAAAATAAATAAATTAAAAACCAATAGTACCTGATTCATCCTGATGCTGAAATGTCTATATGCACATTTCATGGAATCGTTTAACCCACGTACCACATACCAAACCATTATTGATCCTTAGTTCCATGACCCCGATCGACCATACCTGCTTTTTCCATCTCTTGGGTGTATATGATGAAAATACCATTCCCACTTTTAAAAATCATTTAAAAACTCCTTGAGGAAAAAATCCTTCCCACTTTGAATGACAATTTTTAAAACATAAAACATTTTCAAAAAACTTTTCTTTGAAAATAACCTTGAAAACTTATAAAGGAAGATTTAAAAATCATTTAAAAAGTTTCTTAAAGAAAATATTGTTTCCTATTTGAATTTTTTTAAAAAACATTTAAAAAAATTCAAAATAGTTTCCTTTGAAAATAACCTTGAAAACTTATAAAGGAAGATTAAAAAACCATTTAAAACATTTCTTGAGGAAAATATCATTTTCACTTTGAGAAAAAATTGAAACATAAAAAAATCAAAATAATTTTCTATAAAAATAACCTTTAAAACTTATAAATGAGATTCAAAGAAAATAATGGTCATGACGGCAGGAATATTTCATTCATGCAATACACATTAAAACAAGGATTTCATCCACATTTTTAGTAAAATCCAAACAAGAATTATTTAGAAAACAAGATGAAGATTCCTTTCAAAACGTTTTAAAAAAAATTCAAACATTAGAAAAAATGTCTTTAATAAAACATTTGAATAATTTAAAAAGAATTAGAAAAAAAAATTTAGGAATAAAATGGTTTTTGACTAAAGAGTGAAATAAAGATGATTTTTCTTAAAAAAATAAATTTGAACTCTTGAGTAGATAAAGAGAGGAAAATGAAGGGAAAATGATTATTCTCTGTAAATAACTAGAGGAGAAGAAGTGACATTAATTTATTGGGAGATAGATGATAATATTTAATCATTGGAATCATAAGCATGAGAAATCATGATAAACAATGAAATTGTAACATAAATCCCTTTCCACTTTGATAACTTTGAATCGTAATACCAATGAAAGAATAATGTTAAATGAAAATTATAATATCATGATAATAAATAAATTCATGATATTACATGTTAAAGGGTCTGTGTATACACCTGAAAAAAGAATATAGGTGCATAACATAACATATATCTCAAAGAAGGCAAATTGAGAAAAAAATATCTTACTGATTTGGTAAGTTTTGAACACTATACCCCATGAAATAGATATCATAAAATAGATATGTAAATCCATATAATATTCAGGAGAATAATCATAAAATATATTCATGGGTAGATTATACACCACATAAAAGAAATAGATGATGAATATGGCATGAGTCTCATATATGTAAAAAGTGAGACAGAAACCTCTTACCGTAAGTCTCAACTTCCTTTATAAACATTTGAACCTCCTGTATAATAAATATAAGTTTATTATAAATATATTTAAGAACCATATTTATATAAATAATATCATATATTATTTACTAATGACCTTTTATTACCATTTTATTTACAATTCCATAATAATGTCATGTTTTGGGTAATAACCGCTTGGTTTTTCATGATTTTTTTGATTTTTTATTTTTGGTCCTATTACTTTGACCATAGTTACATCATTTCAAAAATGTTAAACACGATATAAATATAATATATATACATTATATATGTATTTATAATAATCAATAAAATTTGGAGATAGAAAATGAAATATACTATTCATGGAGATGGTAGGTTATACGTACGCATGAACACTATATCCATTTTATCAACAAGTAAAATGAAAGAAATTTAAATAATATATTACCATTAAAGAATAATTTTTATTTCATATATATATAATTTTTATATTTAAACCTATACTTATTACCTTCCTTGTAATGTGTATGTGAAAAATGAATCACGTCACTTCATGAGACGGTAGTCCGCTATACACACAAACAATGTTATCGTATTACTACGAAATGGAATGTAAGAAGGAATATGGGATGTAATGATTATAGAAGCATAATGATATCATAAATATAATATATAAATAATAAATCCACCATTATATCCATTCTTGAGAGGTGGTGATGGAAAACGAATAACATCGGTTCGTGAGACAGTTGTCAACTGTACACATGAATAATGATTTTGTAACCCATTTGATGGAAAAAGAGAAGGATTTATGTTATTACATTAACATAATAACATCTAAAAAAAGGCTTATTAGGATGAATTTACAACCAAAATAATGCTTCTAGGATGAGAATAGAGAAGTAAGGAAGTGTTTTGGCTTGGGATTTTTAAAACCATTGGGTTCTAGAATTTTGAATAGAAGTGGAGACTCGGTGACCTTTTATAAGTGAGGTGAGTGACATACTTGTAATTTTTGAAATGAAAAAGTTATAACCATGTTTTTCACATGACACACGGCTCCAAAATGGTTTATTCTCCAACCTAGAAGATATAAGGTCTAAATATGGACATCAAATGGGTTCTGGACAATCCTTTTTCATTTTTAATCCTTATATTTTTAGTTTAACCCTCCAGTAATACCATTTTTACCTCAAACGCAGTAAATAATTTTTACTCTTTTTACTATTCATTATGGTAAAATACTAAGTTGAACTTATTAGATAATATAAATTATTATTATTCCAAATATGGAATATATTTTTGCAAAGCTCATTTACATAAGTGGAACAATTAATTTAAAATTAATCTCACAGAATTTATGAGAAAATGGTTTTCCAAATAGAAAATGTTCAAAAATTTAAAATGTTTTTACATAAAAATTCAGTATAAAATTTATTTCAATGACCTAAATTGGATTAATATATATATAATTGAACAAATTTTACTTAAAAACATCTTAAAACAATTTTGAAATTTGTAAATTATTTAAAATAAATGAAAATTATTAATAAATTTTCCCCCATGAGGTGGACTAGTGGTTAGGGTTGAGGGTTATGACCGTCAGGTCCAGTGTTCGATTCCTATTGATTGTAGGTTTCAACTGAGGTAATTTCATGCCATGTTATTTGATGCCTCTAAAATGAAAGGTAGCGTGGGGAGACCAGTTTTACCTTGTCGGGTTTCGGTTAGAATTCGATACCTAAGGACTGGTACACCCACATGGGAATAGACTATACTAGGAAGATCATTAATTTTATTGTTCGGCTAGGGTTCCTGTGCAAAAAAACCAGTATTTATCACTATTCATCAAAAAAATAACTTCTCAGATAATTTTACAAAATTAACCCTAAGATAATTTTGACATGGTGATTTCAAAAATGAATTTAATTTTTTAAAATAAATTTTCTAAAAGTGGAAAAAATAATTTTAAAATAATTATGCAAAAAGGCGACAAAACCGGTTTTTAGAAAAATACTGTTTTTATGCGTAAAATTGGATTTATTATTACCTATTATCTAAAAAACACATAAGGTGAATTTTAAAAAATTTATTGAATATATAATATAATTATATTTCAATAAAATCATTCACCAAAAGTGATATATTTAATTTAATGAGGTAAAAAGTGTTTGTGTGCATAAAAAATAGTTTTTCAAAAAAATATTTCATTTATTTTCAAATAGTTTTTATTTTCATTCATAATTAATTATTTGAAAAATAATAATTTATATATACTTATGTAAACCTTATATTTTCATAATTTATTTGATCCTATTCACACCCATCATTCCAATATTGAGGTGATAACTATCATATTAAATAATAAAATTTTAATATTATGTTTCATTTCATTAAAACTTAGTGTTTCATGTAAAGAAAGAGAAACTTGGTGTTATGTGTAATGAAAAATATTTAAAAGGTTAAATTTATTTGAAAAAAAATCAAAAAAACTCAAGGTGTTATAACATATCTCCAAAGTAGGGAAAGTAGTTCTTCTCAAATCAGTAGCTCGGGCAGTCCTTTCTTATGTGATGTCCACTTTTAAACTCCCTCATTCTCTTTTTCACCAGGTTCACACTTATTTTATTGGTTTTGGTGGGTTCTTAATAATGGAAGGGAAATAATCAACCTATCTACAATGATCTTTGCACTCTTAAGAAATTTTATGGCTTGGGATTTAAGAATTCAAAAGTGTTTTAATGAGGCTCACCTTGACAAAAATGGTTAGAGGCTTTTACAATATCCTAACACCCTTTGTTCTAGAGTTTTAAAATCTAAATATTTTATACATTATTCCTTTTCAAGTTTCTATTTAGGTATGTGGTCCCGCTTATCTTAGAGGAGTGTGTGGAGCACCAAAATTATTCCTGATCATGGTTTGTATTGGAGAATCGCTCATGGGGATAAAGTGAATATTTAGAAGGATCCATGACTCTGTGAGGGAGGTAACCTTAGGACCATGTTTACCCCAGTTCCAATTTTTGAATATTCCACTACTCTTGATCTGATTCTGGATGATATTAGTGGCTAAGATAGTTTGAAACTCACCTCCTGGTTCAAATCTTTTGATCGGTTGGCTATTCAAGTGATCCATCTCATTCCTGATTAGGGTGGAGACCAAATTTTCTAGAGTAAGAAGTTTCCATACAATTTTTTTTTTCTGTTCAGGGTATATATGTGCAGTTGGTTTCTCTGACCCCAGTAGATTTTACCGATAAATGATTGTGGCAGATCGGTGTCCCATAAAAATTGAAGCTCTTCTACTAGTAGGTTTTTTGGGGTATCTGTCTAGTTCATGAGTTTCTAGCCAGTCTCTATATTTAAGAGAATATCTTGTTTCCCTTTTTTAAGATGTATGTGGAATCATATTTTTATGCCCTTTTGGGTTTTTCCTCTGTGTTTGGTTTGTGGAAGCCTGATCATGTGTTGCATAGTGGTCTATATTATCATTTGCGTGATTTAAATCATATTTTTCATGTTTGATTTTTGTCTTTTCCCATGGACGTCACATTTATTTTTTGTATTCATTTTTGGATAGTTTGGTTTAGGTGTAATGTGTTGATTTTTAACCACATTTCTAAGGAGGACTCTATTTGGATCAATAAAGCCTAGTCATGTCTAGCGATTTCGAGTTCTAACTTGATTGGTAGCCATTTGATAGCTATATAAAGATCTTTGTGAGGTGGTTTCCTCATCCTTTGAGAGTGGTTAAGGTTAATATGGATGTGATCATACATGGAGTGGAAAAGATAGGTGTAGGAGTGTATTTCTATGATGATTTAGGAAACCTTCTTACCGCCTACTATAAATCCTTTATGGCTCTCTGGAATCTTATGGTGGCCAAATCTATGGCAGTTCTTATCAGTTGGAGCTTGCTATTTATCATGGTCGGAATTATATGATTCTAGAATCAAACTACCAAATGATTTTCTATGATTTGGATTCTTGAATGGATAATTGACAAATGTTTGGATTTGTCCTTGAAATTTTTTGGGATATATCGATAAACTTTCTCCCTCCTTGTTTTTCTTTTTTTTAGAGAAAGGGAAATTGTGTTTCTCACTTTTTTGGATTGTTTGAGGGGTCTTATTGGAAAATATGTTTTTTCTTCATTTTTTAATGATGATATTTTTAATTTAGTTCACATTGATCGGGATCCAATGAGTGTAGTGGCAGCATGAGCATGTATAATCCAACAGAAGTTTTCATTAGCCCCTCAAAAAAGGTAGTTGCTGATTCTAGCTTGGGTAGTGTGTGGTTTCCCCCCTCAGAAGAAAATTGGGATTTGATTAGGGTTAAAACTATTTCTCCCTCTTCATAACCTATGGATTTGTGTAATAAAAATGTTCTTAAGGTCTCTAATTCTTTATGGGTAGGTATTGATGCTTGTGATGGATTTTCCCTGGTTTTCTGAGCTAATCAACAGTCAATCACAACTGAATCTTGAGGAATAGTACCCATTATTTTTTTTTGAAGAAATACCCAAGTTATTCAAGGAGAGGATTGAGGCTTGTAATCACACCATTATTGGGTGGATCACCCCACAACCGAAGAATGATGCTTGGAAACTTGAAGATTTGAAAAAGTAATTTCTCTATGTATTGGGATTCGACGATTGACCTGTGGTTTCAATTGGTATAGATTATTTCTATAATGATTTCCCTTCTCAAGAGATTAAATTAAGGGTGTGGAGCTATGGATTTGTTAATCTTATTTTTGGTGTCCTTAGATTTTAGGATTGGGATTCTTGGATTGATCTATTTTAGGAAAGAATCATGTTGCACAATCTTGGATTCTTGTTAGGGGATTGAATAGGTTTTTTTTGGATCCCAAGTAGTCTCTAGGATGTTTCTTTGGTTGATGGTGGTGGAGTCAGTGTCCTATGACTAACTGTTTGTACTTTGATTACATGTATATTCGATGTATTGAATATTAATAAAAATTCTTATTATATATTGTTTGTTGGTATGCATGACTCTAATGTAATAATGTACTAGAGTATATGTCATATTGATAAGGTTATATCAGTTCCCCACTATAATGATAACCTTTATATGCTATGAAAATATTAAAAAATAATGTTTTGTGGTTGGATAAAGTATAATGATGGGACACATAGTACATAGACTTTTAGGTGTGACTACCTAAAAGTAGATGAGGCTTCTTCTCATGAAGTTATCACTTGGTAACCTCCAAGATAGAAGACTATGAGAACAGACCTATTGGTAGAAATTTTTCATGTTTTGGTGTCATCAAATATTCCTATCTATAAGCATGTGTGTTGGTCCTTAGACTTTAAAATTATTATTAATTCATTTTACAACTCACATACTTAGATGTATTTCGTAAACCACGATGATAACAGTTCATGAAGAAGTTGGATATGTTGGGTGCGTCAGGAGTGACATGTCATTATTGAATAAGTCAAGGAATTAATTTTCCCTTTCATATTTATGGAAGCTGATATCTCATCCCTTTGATTGAAATAAAACCATCACATTAAATTCCATGGCCATGGTGTAATGACTTGTTGATTTCAGATAGTCAAAGTAAGACATATCGAGCATATAGGTTGGTGACACGGATGTGAAACCTTCTTGATGAGTCATCATGATAAAGGGATTCTGTTACATAGTGAGTGTTTGTATGTGGTTTTCGATGTTGTGAGATTAAGTTATTTATCTTGGGTGCCTTGACCCATTACTGGATAGTAATCTTGGACATTAGGTAAGCTCGCCTAATGCTAATGAGAAATAATCCTAGAGGGTCACACACTAAGTGTTTCTGTTGATCTCAATTAAATTATATTTGAGTTTAATTAAGGGAATAATTATTATTCTCAAGTATGATGAACAATTTTATTCAAGTTATATTGATCGTATAAATTCAATAAATATTTATTCACTAGCTTGTGAATAAAATATTTATTTTATTTATTGAATATTTTAAAAAATATTTATTTTCTAGATTGTGAATAAAATATGTATTTATGAATAAAACATCTGTTCGGTTGTTCAATAAATTATATAAGAGTTCGAATGGACCAAGACCAAGTCTGGTGACAAATATTTGTTAACAAGACTGTTTTTTGTTGCATAAGTTGGCGTACACCCCAAAATAATAATTATATAATTATTATTATGAAATATGAGATTTATTAAAGGTAATCATTAGAGTATACGTCCCACATCATATTTTTGGTCTTATTTGATCTTTATTATTTATTATAATGTAACCTCAAGGTCTTCCTTAGAGATTCATATTGGGTATTGGGTTTACCTCTTTTATCTTTCTACGTGTTATCAGAGGAGTTCTGATCCAAAAACCTCCCTCTTATTTAATTCTCCCCATCTAGGCTATTTTTTCTATAAGGATTTTCTAGGGGAGGCGGCAGCTCTAGACTCGTCATAGTCACCCACCCCCTGTCGGCTCCCTTATCCGGGCTTCCCCTTGCCTGCCCGGATCTTCCGCTGTGATCCAACGCCATCCAGGACACGCTAGTGTTACCTATCCATCGACACCCCGCCTCCCTAGTTTTCCCCTATGTAGCAGCACAACTTCACCCGATGGCCCCTCCTATGGATCCCTGCTTCCCATCGTCAGAGCCTCATGTGGAATCCCTACCTCCTCACGTTGGCTGACCTTCCAAATCTGGACCAATGAGTGGAGGTCCTCCCACCAACCTACCTTCCCACCAACCTTTGTTTCACATGTATTGCTCAGATCCTCTTCCTAATTGGCCACTATCACCCTCCCGCATTGGCACCTCCCTCCACCACGACTCTTGTGCAACGACTCCTATGTGCCAGCCTCAGCGGATCCTCCATGGTATCCAACCCTTTGCGGACACACCTCCCTGCATGTGATGTCCCTCTACGACTCTCTCCCTATGCATGACGACCCTTTGAGGCCCCCTCCCTATGCGCGATGTCCCACTTTTCACCCTCTCTGTGCACGATGGCCCTCTCCTACACCTCTACCTGCACGCGATGACCCATTTATCCATCTTTCCCCTCTCACCCGCACTATAGTTTAGCTCCCTCAAGCCCCCTCACCGGGCTTCCTCTATCCCTGTTGTGATCACTCCTGTGAGGCAAAACCCCTCGCCCCATTTTTGGCCCTCCACTCGGCAGTCCTATGTCAGTCTGACGCGGCTTTTCTGGCATCCAATTAACTGGTCTAGTCTGTCCTTCCTGGCACCCCACTGGCCTAGACAGTGTGGTTGTAAGAACCCAGGTTTTTGGAACGGGTCAAAATCCCGACCCTATTTGAATTTTTGACTGGTTTCTGAGGAAATTGGAGAAGATGCGAAGTTTCTGGAAATTTACAGACTACACGCCATGTACTTTAAGTACACACCATGTATGTGTAGGAGAGTGACCGGTCATGTTCTTGCCGAGTACATGTCGTGTGATGACCGTGTAATAGTTTCTTACTACACGACGTGTAGTTTTGAACATGTCGTGTATGCCCCCGAGCGTGTGAGGCCATACATGGCGTGTTGGCCTGTTGGACAGGTATAACCAAGGGAACAACGTGTTCCCTTTGGACATGCCATGTAGTCTAGCCGTGTATAAGGGAAACACATGGCGTGTGAGTAAGTCGGAGAAGAAAGGAAAAGGAACCAAGTACATGTTGTGTACCCCTAGGTACACGCCGTGTACTCATGTCGGCGGGTTCAGAAAGTAATTCAGTGGAATCAGTCGTCCTTTGAACAGTTAAATGAAATATACACGGCATGTAGTATTAAAGTACACGTCGAGTACTTTATTTTTTTCGCTTAAAATGGGAAGTAGCCTCGTTTTGAGGTTCTGGACAGAACCTCCTCCCTCAAATTGGCTGAACATTCAATTGCTTCCCAGTTCTATGTCTGAAGTCAGATCCGATCTCGGTTGGATGCATTGGAACCCCCTAGGTAAGGCCTCGATTCCACTTTGGCCATTTTGTCTGATCTTCATTCTAGAATGAGTTATAGGTGTTTGAATGGTATTGAATCTTTTGTAGATTTACCGTGTTTTAGACCGAATTGGCAGGTGTTACCGGAGGAGTAGCATTGTGCGAGTCTCAGGTAGGTGGTGCATACTTCTTTTTGTGTTTTCGTAGTTGTTTGGGTGACGCGGCCTTCGACGCGTTTTTGGGTATTTTGAGCAGGACCCGTTTTATCTGCTTTTTCATACTAAATTGTTCATGGGACCTCTGGGATGATTTTGGGTATGCCCGGTTACCAGTTTGCGTGATCAGGGCTGGGTGAGGGGTCGTTGCTCGTCAGGGCATTTTGGCCGGGGAACTCCAAAATGGTTTTAATTGAAATGTTATTGTTATAAACTATTTAGTTTAATTTGTTAAAGCCATTTAAATTGTTATAGGAATTTAAGACCTCAGTGCTGTTATGGGACAACACCTGGTATATTGCAATTCGACTGTTTAGTTGGTTTTTCCTGGTTATGTTTTCTGGTTAAATATGTTATATATGCAATTGCTGAATTGCATATGTTGGACCCTTTTTGGGTTGTGTTGGGCTTGGCCCGGTTACGCTAGATTGATGCTGATCAGAGGTTGGGGATTTTCCCGGGTTACTTTGGGTGGTTTTGACCACGTGATTGGGCGTCATGGACGTTGGCTTGAGGCAGTACAACTATCATGTTGGGCATGTCCTGGGATACTAGGATGACGATGTCATCATACTTGAGCAACATGGTCGTAGGGACACGAGGTGTCAGACCTGTTGGTGGCTTAGGACTATTTTGGTGATTATAGCTCACCTGAGACTTTGAGTAGTGTGCACACAGAGATACTCCGTGATGAGGTGGTTTTGACTACTCGTGTGGGTAGAGGCCCCCGTAGTTGTGGTTAGGTATTTTGTTTGGGGGTGCTTGCCGTAGAAAGCCACGTGGGAGGTGAGGAGACTTTAGGGGATGAGCGTGCCTTCGAGATGTCGGTACTTGAGACACAAGGTGACAAGAGGCACATGGTGTCGGGTTACTGTTCTTTGGCGTGCCATCGGGATGTCGGTACTTGAGGCATGAGGTTTCAGGAGGCACATGGTTCCAGGTTACTATTTTGGGTGAGCCTTCGGGACGTCGGTACTTGAGACACGAGGTGTCAGGTGGCACATGGTACCAGGTTACACGACAGAGATTCTGGCATTGTCCGAAGCAGGTGACACTCCATGGTAGCTATTGAGCACCAGTGGAGTTTGTGTTTATTTTTGCATTGTACTGATTACTCCTTTCCTTGTAAATTAATGACTACTAAAACACATATATTTGGTACGCACCATTGGGTGGTATCCTACTGAGATTTGTCTCACACCCTGCACGGGCCCTTTGGGACGCGTGCGGACTTTATGGATTTATGTGCAGGAAAGAGGCCAACTTCAGGAGCTGGGCTGTGTTAGTTGTTTCATGGAGATGGTATGGACCTTGAGGTTATACCTAGCTGGGGTTTACTTTCTTGTGTTTACTTTTCTGTATCAGCATTCTTACTTGTTGTAGCTACTGTTGGTTAGCCATTGGCGCCCTTTTATATTCAATTGTGTATGACCTGCTTTGGATGTATGCTTGGTTGTTTACAGTAGTTGTAGCAGTTGATTGCTGGCATGTTGTTCTGTTTACTTTCTGCTGCAGTTGTTTCTATATTGCTTCCACTTTTTATTGATATTGGATATGCTTCTGCTTTGCGGGTATGGTTAGAGTCTGCTGAGTCATTTATTTCCGCTGCATATTTTAGTATTATACTCGGACCAGTAACGTTCTTATGATCTTCCATGAGGGTATAGCCTCCCCACTATACCTAACAGACCCTCGCTACTAGTCGGCAGCCTTTGAAATTCAGGGGAGGTGCGCCTAAGGTAGTGACACCCGACCCGTTTGACACTGTCCGGGTAGCTGGTCGGGTCCGGGTTGTTACAAAGTGGTATCAGAGGAGTTCTTGAAAAGGATTTAGTAGGAGTGTTTTTATGGATACTAATGAGATTGAGACTTCTCTTTTTATTTCTGCTGGTTTTACTATTTGGGATATGGTAGACTGGAGATAGGTTTTTACTGGAACTGGGTTTCTAGCTTGTGCTTGGGTGCCTGCAGCCCCAGGTATGAGGGATGGACCAAGTTTCCAAGGGTGGGAATTGCTGTTTTATTTTGCTCAGATTATGGTTTATATGATTTCCACCTCAGTGGATCACTTGATGTCTGATGTTGTGGACTGTGACATGAGACCCTTGACCCGGTATGGTAAGGGAGAATCAGACCTCAGCCCGGTATGGAAAGGATTGTTTTTGGCTTTTGATATGCACATTTTTTTGGGTATTTCAATTTCATAATTTCATGTATGCTTTGTGAAGTGATAATACCATGTGAATAAAATCAATTGTCGTGATTTATATGCTTTGAAATGTGAATTGGTGAAATTCCTGATAGAATTGCTTTTTTATTGCAATGTGTATGCCATGCTTTGTATTCTGTAAAATTGCATGTGCAGGATATGTGGGTCTGACTTCTATGAGAGTAGGCAGGTACTATGGATGAGGCAGTGTAACTGTCAGGATTGGGAGACTCGGTCGTCGGTTTTAGGCAACGTGAGTTGTCGGGATGGGCATGGCCCGAGGTACTTTGATACTTGGCTCTGTTGAGGGCAGGTAAGGAGGCCATGAGTCCAGGATGTCGTGGGGCATGGGTTGCAGTGGGGGGGAGTAATGGTAGTTGTTATGCACTACCTTTTACTGCTTTCCTGATCTGCATAGAGTATATTGCTGTATATGTATATGGGCTGTCTGAACATTTATGGTATTCAGCGGGTTACTCCTTCATGACTCGATGGAGCGTCAGGAAGGAGACGATACAACACCATAGGATCAGGGTCAGGATTCGGTACAGGCAGAGCACGAGCTGTAGGTACAGGCCCAGGGACAAGATCAGGCTCAGGATCCAGTGCAGGCAGGACAACAGCCGGGTTTGGCATCGTTTGGTTCGTGGCTCGACGAGTACATCTGAGCGATCCTGCCACGCATCTTGCAGGGGATTGACAGAGGCACGCAGGGTACAAAGCCTTCTATGGCATATCTGATGCGGGAGTTCTAGTCGCAACACCCGCCGCTTTTTCAGGGTGAGGGTGGTCCACAGGCGGCAAAAAACTGGATAGAAAGTATGCAGATGATCGTTGAGCAGCTAGAGATACCTCTAGGGCGGAGGTTCAAGATGGCGACGTACATGCTGAGAGGACTGGCGAAGTGTTGGTGGGACGTACAGGTTCAGGTGCGTAAGCCTGAGGGACTGGCATGATAGGACTTTGAGGATAGGTTCTTTGATCACTTTTTACCTGGATACATTGAAGGCAGAGAGAGCTCGGGAGTTTTTGAGTCTTCATCAGGGGGATATGTCCATCATGGACTACGCAACTACCTTCACAGAGTTGTCCCGTTTTGCACCTGGTATGGTAAGCGATGATGCGGCTAGGGTGAGGTGCTTTGAGGATGGATTACGACACGCAATTCGGGTCCAGGTGAACATCTTCAGGCTGGGTTCCTTCTCTGAGGTGGTGAATCAGGCGCTCATAGCTTAGGGCAAAGAGAGGGAGAAATCTCGCTTGGGCAGGATGACAGATTCGAGTGACGGTTCGGACAGCAGGAAGTGAGGAAGGGATGAGTTCCCATAGGGCAGTCAGGCCATGGATTCAGCTAGACCACCTCGAGGGAGTTCTTCAGTGATTTTCTACCAGTGTGGACAACCGGGACATGTTCGGGCACAGTGAGATAGGCCTCCGAAGGAGTCCCGGGCATGTGGACAGGACATACATCTGGAGAGGTTTTGTAGGCAGCCTTCGCAGATAGCTGGCAGGCAGGGACTAGGACAGACTGCCGCGTGTGGAGTTGGTTCAGGTTCGGTACCCGGAGAGGGTAATCGAGGTTCAGTTGCACGCGGAGGATGTGACAGAGACAGAGGGACCCACGTGAGGGGTCAGTGGTCGGAGACTGGAGTAGCATCGGGAGGTCAGGCGTCAGGCAGTCGTGTTTTAGGCTAGGTGCACGCTGTGGAGCTGCTAGAGGCTGAGTAGGCTGGTGAGCCGATGAAGGTTAGAGGTACACTACGGTGTGACCATGATCTCCATGTTTCCTTTTTGGTATGACCTATAGAGGCATGTCTTTTTTGAGTGCACATGGTGCACAAGATCTATGTGGACTGACTAGATGTTAGTCAGTGGTATTGGCACCACATCGAGTGCGTGATATATATATATATATATATATGAGATGTGTAGCATCAGGGCATCGAGGACGCGGGTTACTTGAGGTGCCTTGGGCATCGGGGCATCAAGGATGTAGGTTACTTGAGGTTCTAGGCACCAGGACCTCATGGAGGCGGATACCGATGCGGTGCGGGTTACGTTGAGTGTCGGAAGCAACACAGGAGCACCAATGGGGTGCAGGGGTGATGATGTGTCACGGGAGGACTATGCGTCTGGAAAACAGGTTAGTAAACCCTATTTTGTTTAGTTTTGTTGGGTTGAGACTGAGTAAGGCGATTCCTAAGGTGGGGAACCCCCTTAAGGAATTTAGCCGGAACCTTTGAGACCAGGGGAGCCCAGGTTATTTTGATCGGGGTGGTATGTTCGGTTCCATCTCCAGGTTTGTTTAGTAGCTTGGGGACGAGCTACGTTAAGGTGAGGAGTTTGTAAGAACCTAGGTTTTTGGAACGGGTCAAAATCCCGACCCTGTTTTATTTTTTGACAGGTTTCTGAGGAAACTGGAGAAGATGCAAAGTTTCTGGAAATTTCCAAACTACACGTCGTGTACTTTAAGTACACGCCCTGTATGTGTAGGCGAGTGAATGGTCGTGTGCTCGCCGAGTACATGCCGTGTGATGACCGTGTGGTAGTTTCTTACTACATGGCGTGCAGTTTTGAACACGTCGTGTATACCCCCGACCGTGTGAGGCCATACATGGCGTGTAGTCCTATTGGCCATGTAGAACCAGGGGCACGCCGTTTTCCCTTTGGACACATCGTGTAGTCTAGCCATGTATAAGGGAAACACATGGTGTGTGAGTAAGTCAGCAAGGAAAGGAAGAGGAACCAAGTACACGTCGTGTACCCCCAGGTACACGCCGTATACTCATGTTGGAAGGTTCAGAAAGTAAGTCGACAGAATCAGCCATCCTTTGAACAGTTAAATGAAATATACACGGTGTGTAGTTCTAAAGTACATGCCGTGTACTTTCTTTTTTTCGCTTAAAATGGGCAATAGCCTCGTTTTGAGGTTCTGGATAGAACCTCCTCCCTCAAATCGGCCGAACATTCAATTGCTTCCCCGTTCTTCGTCCGAAGTCAGATCAGATCTCGGTTGGATGCGTTGGAACCCCCTCGGTAAGGCCTCAATTCCTCTTTGGTCTTTTTTTTTCTGATTTTCGTTCTAGAATGAGTTATAGGTGTTTGAACGATATTGAATCTTTTTTATATTTACTGCGTTTTAGACCGAATTGGAGGGTGTTAACGGAGGAGTAGCATCGTGCGAGTCTCAGGTAGGTGGTGTATACTTATTTTTGTGTTTTCGTAGTTTTTTGGGTGACGCGGACTTCAACACGTTTTCAGTTATTTTGAGCAGGACCCGTTTTATCTACCTTTTCATATTAAATTGTTCATGGGACCTCTGGGATGCTTTTGGGTATTCACTGTTACTAGTTTGCGTGAGTAGGGCCGGGTGAGGGGTCGTTGCTCGTCGGGGCATTTTGGCCGGGGAACGCCAAAATGGTTTTAACTGAAATGTTATTGTTATAAACTGTTTAGTTTAATTTGTGAAAGCCTATTAAATTGTTAGAGGCATTTAAGACCTCAGTGCTGGTATGGGACAACACCTGGTATAGTACAATTCGACTGTTTAGTTGGTTTTGCTTGGTTATGTTTTCTGGTTAAATATTTTATATATGAAATTGCTGAATTGCATCTGCTGGACCCTTTTTGGGTTGTGTTGGTCTTGGCCCGGTTACGCTAGAGTGATGCTGATCATAGGTTGGGGCTTTTCCCAGGTTACTTTGGGTGGGTTTGACCACGGGATTGGGCGTCATGGAAGTCGTCTTGAGGCAGTACGACTATCAGGTTGGGCATGGCCCAGGATACTAGGATGGTGATGCCATCGGACTTGAGTGACATGGTCTCATGGACATGAGGTGTCAGACGTGTTTGTGGATTAGGACTATTTTGGTGATTACTGCTCACCCGAGACTTTGAGTAGTGTGCACACAGAGATACTCCGTGATGAGGTGGTTCTGACCACTCGTGTGGGTAGAGGCCCCCGTAGTTGCGGTTAGGTATTTTGGTTGGGGGTGATTGCCATAGAAAGCCACGTGGGAGGTGAGAAGCCTTCCGGGTATGGGCGTGCCTTCAGGACGTCGGTACTTGAGACACAAGGTGACATGAGGCACATGGTGTCGGGTTACTGTTCTTGGGCATGCCTTCGGGACGTCGGTACTTGAGGCACGCAGTTTCAGGAGGGACATGGTGCCGGGTTACTATTTTTGGCGTGCCTTCGGGAGATCGGTACATGAGACACGAGGTGTCAGGTGGAATATGGTGCCGGGTTACACGACAGAGATTCCGGTGTTGGCCGAAGCAGGTGACACTCCATGGTGGCTGTTGAGCACCAGTGGAGTTTGTGTTTATTTCTGCATTGTACTGATTATCGATTTCCTTGTAAATGCATGGATACTTAAACACATATATTTGGTACGTACCATTTGGTGGTATCCTACTGATATTTGTCTCACACCCTACTTGGGTCCTTTGGGACTCGTTCAAACTTTATGGATTTACGTGCAGTAAAGAGGCCAACTTCAGGAGCTGGGATGCATTAGTTGTTGCATGGAGATGGTATGAACCTTGAGTTCATACCTAGCTGGGGTTTACTTTTTTGTGTTTACTTTTTTGTATCAGTATGCTTACTTGTTGTAGCTACTGTTGGTTAGCCATTGGCACCCTTTTTATATTCAGTTGTGTATGACCTACTTTGGATGCATGCTTGGTAATTTACAATAGTTGTTGCAGTTGATTGCTGGCATGTTGTTCTATTTACTTTCTGCTGCAGTTGTTTTCTATATTGCTTCCGATGTTTATTGATATTGGATATGCTTCCTCTTTGCGGGTCTGGTTTGAGTCTACTGAGTCATTTATTTCTGTTGCATATTTTAGTATTATACTCGGACCAGTACCTTTCTTGTGATCCTCCATGAGGGTATATCCTCCCCACTATACCTAATAGACCCTCGCTGATGGTCTGAAGCCTTTGGCGTTCAGTGGAGGTGCGCCTAAGGTAGTGACACCCGACCCGTTTGGCACTGTTCGGGTAGCTGGCTGGGTCCGGGTCGTTACAGTGGCTTTCCCAACTTCCTGTTGATCAGCCCCTCCAGTACGGCTTTACCAGCACTCTGTTGACCAACCCCGCTTATGTGGGTATCTTGATGACTGACTCTCATGTGTGGATTTCCTGACATCACATTGACTGGATCTGCCTATGCAGTTCCTCTGCTACACCTTTCAACTTTCCACACCACTAATTTCATCTAACTATTTCAGCTACATTTTATCATCTTTCATTTTCATCTCAAGGTAGAGCTGTGATCGTGGATGATTTATTTATATTTTTTTCATCTTGTTTTGTAATCAAGCTGGGTATGTCCAGCTTGGGGGGGGGGGGTTGCAGTATTTCTTATTTTCTTTATTTTCTTTAATTATATATCTAAGCTAGGTAGTCTTAACTTAAAGGGGAAGTGTTGGAGTCTGTTCCCCACATCAGACTTGTGGTATTATGTGGTCTTTATTATTCATTATAAAATAACCTCAAGGCCTCCCTTAGAGATGCATCTTGGGTATAGGGTTTACCACTTTTATCATTCTATAGTAATAAATGTTATTTATTGGCTGGTATGTAATTAAATAATATTTTAACTTAAATCGCAACTCTTTAAATTGGAAGTTATGTATATTTTCTAGAGTATAGAAAAATTAAGAATAGAAAATTGTTGCATATAATGAATTCTCTTTCAACTCCTCCTTCTCTCACCCTCTCAAGAATGGGAAGTGCAAGAGAGATTTATTCAAGACCGAAGAATGAGCAGTAAAGAATGAACAACACAATACATTAGACTCACCACATTAGCGCCCAAAGATTGAGTGGTGTTTCTCAAATATCATTGGATCATGTGTGGATCACCTCTAGAGTGATTCTATTCTTTAATACCCATAATGCAATTAAGGAACTCCGAAATGGTCTTTTTTGATATTCAACATTCACCAATGAAGAAAGTTCCTAAGCCTAGATATTTATTTCTTAAAATATTAAATAAATTAATTTTAAATTTGATATAAAATATCATCACTATTGGTTTTGGGTAATTATTATTAAAATAAATTTTAATATATCACCCACCTCATCATGATTCCACTGCACCCGAAACCATCAAGCAATATCAGAGGGGTCATGTTTAAATTTAGAATTATTTAATTGATTGTTGATGTATGCACAATTTTTGTTAGATTTTCATTTCAAGTTATTAGTTATTTAATACGATTTGAATTAACATGTTATCAGCATATTAATCATGTTCGTTCAGCATTTGATTTTCTTAAAGGTTTAAGAAAAAAATGAATAATGACAGGAGATTCCATCGAGAAGTACCAAATCTTTGTTCGGTAAAGTTGGGTTACACGATGTGTAGTAGGAGAACATGTCGTATACCCATGCACATTGTATCTAGATTCACTGAGCAATTAATGACACACAATACTTTTATTGCATACCACATGTTGACCAGGCCAACCTGGAACACAACAAGTAGACACATGGTGTGTAGTTGGCATGTACACACCGTGTAGTCTGGCCTAATTAATGCGTTAAATCCCCAGGCGTGTGACATGGATATATAAAAAATTAGGTACATGGCATGTAGCTACATATACATACAGTGTTGTCTCCCATTAATGGATAAAATTAAAATTAAATTAAATTTGAAAAGTGAAGCATTAAAACCTTATTTTATTTATTGGCACAACATTGTGTGTTTGATAATCTAATAATGGTTTATAAGAATTTTAAATGCTCAGTTATTTTATTGTAATTAACATGTCATTATTAGTTCTGCCATTTATTTTCCATAAATTCCATTAATGATGAGTATCTTCAAATAATATCCAATGATCGTTAAAGTTGAAAGGGAATTAATTAATTAATTAATTAATAAATAAAAACATGTTTATCTTAAATAATAAAAGAAATAATAAAGAAATGGATGTTATCCATTTACTTTTGTTTATTCTTTGAATGTATAACCACTCATGAGCTTGACGAATACCTATGTATGTGTTGGATGTTTTAATTTAATTTATTACATGGATTTGAAATTATTTAATATTAAATTAAATGATGTCTTGTGAGTCATCCATCCCTCCATTATTATGTAGGACCTACATATCCAAGGATATTTATGTAATACCCTTTAACCAATAATTTGGTTCCCCTCACCCACATATGAGTAATAAATATTTGTAATTAATGGAGCATCCCAAGGCGCATGGAGGTGGTTCGAGATGGAACCATAATGATGTCAAGCTAGGTGATACACTGACAGACTACTAGAATATTGTAAATCATGCTAAGACCAAAAATAAGAGTTATTTCTCTTAGGTTAAATGTTGATTTAAGTTACTCTCATTAAATCAACTATTAAATAAATCTCATAAATGAGACATTTAATTATTTATTTATTTCTGCCTATGCAATTATTTATTTTATGGATGTAAGGGCATGATCACATAAATAAATAAATTAATGTGCAAATAAAGAAATTAAATAATTGAATTATGTGGAAATGTTTTATCCAACATGGTTGATTAATTAAGTAGCATCCACTAAATATTAACAAGATGTGTAAAGGATAAAAAAAGAAAAAAACTATGCATGATAAATTAAATCCCCCAGTTAAATATTAAGTCAAACTAAGCCTTCCATTAATTGATTAGGAATGAAACCATAGAACTAAGTGCAATACATGGACAAAGTATGGACACTTTTATTGAGGAGTTCTCATGAGAGTTTTGGTTTGACTTAACTGAAATTAAATTTATTTTAACGGCCAAAGTTTGTTAAATGAAAATTTGGAAGAAAGTGTTAAGGAAATCCAAGTTAATATTTTAGGATAGGGGGATCCACTCAACAGATTAAGGATCTCTAAGTCCGTAGTTGGCAAGACCAGCTACTTGATTACTTTATTATGGTTTTCAGGTCCAACATCTGGATTATTAAGAAAAATAATGGGGATATTCTCCTCTATAATGTAAAATGCAACTATATATTCCAAGTTCAATGGTGAGGGCCATTGAGACTTGATAAAATAGCGGTATATTTAATAAATAAATAAATAAAACATTTAATTTATTATATCTTACTTATTTTGTAATCAAGAAAATTACTAATAATCTGTTATTTTTAATTGTAGAATAAAATTAAAAGTTCATCATACACACTATATCTATAATAAATATTCGATAACAATAACCTCCTAACTGGTAGTAAATTACATGAGTGGTTTAGACACCTTTGGGTTGTGCTACTCCATGAACGGAAATCTTACATTCTAGAATCCTCAATGCCTGACCTTCCTAATAAAGAGGCAAGTGATGAAGAGTTCCTTATCTATGAAAAATATCTGAGTGACATAGTTTAAGTTCAATGTTTTATTCTTTCGTCAATGTATTATGAACAAATTAATTATCATGAAAATGTGGATGTGTATAGAATTCTTGATCACCTCTGTGGTCTTTAATAGGAGAGAGCTAGATAGGAATGGTTTGAGATTTCCAAGGTGCTCTTTCAGAGAAAGCTTTGAGAGGGTACCCCTGATGGGCCTCACATTGTCAAGCTCATTGGATATATTGAGCGCTTAGAGTTTCTAGGGTTTAAATTCATAGAATAAATGAGAACCAACCTCATTCTGACATCAATCCCTCAAAGTTTTTCTAGCTTTGTTTTGAATTTTAAGATGAACAACATTGAGAAATATCGGCAAGATCTTCTTACTCTTCTTCACCAAGTAGATAAAGATAAGAATCGTGAAGAAACTTCCATCCTTATAGTAAACTAATGGAAAGGGAAAGAAAATAGATTTAAGCCCAAAGCTTCATCACACCCTTCTAAGAAGAGGAAGATCAAAGGGAAAGCAATGTAATATGATGTTGTCTATTTTGCATGTGGCAAGAAGGACCAGTGGAAGTAAAAATTCACCCCACCAAAGAAGGAAGGGGAAAATTCTGGTGAGTTTGTTATTGAGTGAAATTTATCTTTTTCTAAAAATTGGGTATAATATATAGCTTGTGGTTCTCACATGTGTATTAAAATACATGAACCAAGTAGATTCAGAAAGATTGATAGAGGAGATGTAGATATTTGAGAAGCCAACTGAGCTAAACTTTCTACTATAGCTATCAAGGAATACCACCTCATGTTTCCAAAAATAAAGATATTAGTTTTAAATGGTTGTTATTATGTTCCTTCAGTTACCAAAAACATTATTTCTACATATAGACGTGATATGGATGGATTTATTTTCAAATTTGGGAATAAATGTTTCTTCTTTAATAAATATAGCATTTTTTATGGCAAAGAACATTTAAATAATGGTCTTTATGTATTTAATTACACAAACCAAATAATGATAATCGATAATGAAGTTACTTCATATGACTCACACCACACCTAACTTTGAAATCACTGGATATGTCATATTGATGAAAAAAACTTGACTAAATTACATCTAGATGAATATTTAGATTATTTTGAACTAAAACCACATGTTTTATGTCATGCATGTTTACAAGGAAAATTAACTAAACCACCATTTAGTGGGAAAGGTGAAAGGGATATAGAGCTTCTTGAATCAGTTCATACCAATGTGTGTGAACCATTTCCTATTGAACCAAGGGGTGTGTACTCATACTTCATAACTTTTACTGATGATTTTATTAGATATGGATATGTATACTTAATGAGGTATAAGTTGGAATCTTTTGATAAATTAAAGGAATATAAGAAAGAAGTTGAGAACCATCTTGGTAAGAAGATTAAGAAACTTCACTCAGAACATGGTGTAGAATATATTAATCAAGAATTCATTGATTATTTATAAGATTTTGGGATTTTATCTCAACTCCCTCCTCTTTATATGCCTCTATGGAATGGTGTAAGCGAAAGGAGGAATTGAACCTTTTTGGACATGGTGTGATCATTGATGAGTCATGTGAGTCTTCAATTATCCTTTTGGGAATATGTGTTATAAATAGTAGCATATGTACTAAATCAAGTTCCAACTAAAGAAACAGATGGTATACCATACCAATTATAGAATGGAAAGAAACATGTGTTTTCTTACTTACATGTGTGGGGTTGTGAAACATTTGTTAAAGAATCTTTAGCTAAGAATCTTATAGTTTGAGGCACAAAGTGAATTTTTATAGGATATCCCAAATAAAAAAAGGAATATTACATATAAAATCCTTGAGACAAAAATCTTGTGGTTGAAAGATGCTAAACATTTATTGAGGAGGATCTTATCTCTAAAAGAGATAGTGGGATTGAGATAGAATTTGATGAATTCTAGGATCAAGATACACAAGAGTTGGCATAATAACAAATTCCACAAATCCCTGTGGAAGAATAAATTGTTCCAGAGACACAATTACTATATTAGAGTACTAGAGAGGTTAGAGAACCAAAACGGTATGGTTTTATAGACACCGAGGATGGTGAATCGTTATTAGTTGATAATAATGATCTTATAACCTACAAGGATGTAGTAAGTGGCATATATATTTCCAAGTGAAAAGAAGGAATGAATTCTGAAATGAATTCCATGTACTAAAACCAAGTCTGGATTTTAGTAGACCCTCAGGTAAATGTAAATTTTGTTTGTTAAAAGTGGGTATTCAAGAAGAAACTGGAAATGGAATGACAAGTTAGTATATATAAGGCATGAATGGTTGCAAAAGGGTATAAATAGAGTCAAGGAGTTAACTATGATGAAACCTTTTCACCAGTTGAAGTTCTAAAATCCACTAGAATTATACTTTCCATTTTGGCTTTCCATGATTATGAGATTTGGAAAATGGATGTCAAAACAATCTTCCTTAATGGGAACCTTCTAGAATATGTCTATAGAACCTTCCATGATTATGAGATTTGGAAAATGGATGTCCATGATTATGAGATTTGGTTTCATAAAGAATGAATGTGATCCATGTGTCTATAAACAGTTTATGGGGAATTCAATAATTTCCTTAATATTATATGTTGATGATATATTTCTTATTAGAAATGAAATACCAATCTTACATTCTGTTTAGGTGTGGTTGAATAAATGCTTCCCTATGAAGGAATTGGTCAGGGAAACATATATTCTTGGGTTCAAGATCCATAATGATAGATCTAAGAGGTTTCTCTGCCTAAGTAAAAGTACATACATTGACAAGATACTGAAGAGATTTCATATAGAACAATCCAATTGGGGATTTTTTTCCATCATCACATGACATTCATATTTCTAGGAAAATGTGAAGAAATATAATGAAAAAGATTCCATACACATCATTGATTGGGTAAGTCATATATGTTATTCTATGTACTAGGTCAGATGTATTCTATGCATTAAGTGTGGTAGGAAGATATCAAACTGATCCAGGTGACAGACATTGGATGGCAGTCAAGACTATCCTTAAGTATATGAGATGTATGAAGGATATGTTTCTGGTTTATGAAGGAGATGAGGGACTATTTATCATAGGATATATAGATTCTAGTTTACAAACTGATCAAGATGTCATGAAGTCATAAAAGGGATGCATCATTAATTTGAATGGAGGTGTTGTGAGCTAGAAGAGCTCAGAGTAGGCTATGGTTGCAGATTATATAGTAAAGTCTGAGTATATTGTAGTTTATGAGGAAGCTAAAGAAACTTTATAGATGTGAAACTTTGTCAAAGATCTTGATGTGGTATCAAGAGAAGTTTGAATGGACCAAGATTGATTCTGGGGACAAATATTAATAAGCAAGACTGTTATATAATATTTTTTATTTCCCAAGTTGGCGCGTTCTAAAAAATAATAATTATATAATTATTATTATGTTAAATGAGATTTATTAAAGGTAATAAATGTTATTTAATGGTCAGTATGAAATTAAATAATATTTTAACTTAAATCTCAACTCCATAAATACATAGTTATGTCTATTGTGTAGAGCATCCAAAAATTAAGAATAGAGAATTTTTGTGCAAAATGAATTCTATTTCAACTCCTCCTCCTCTCTCCCTCTCAAGAACATGAATTGAAAGAGATATTTCTTCAAGATCAAAGAATGAGAGATCAATAATGAACAATGTTATACAATCGACTCACCATACTAGAACCCTGATATTGAGTGGTGTTGCTCAAAAACCATAGAAGTACGTGTGGATCACTGCTAGAAGGATTATATCCTTGTATTATCATAGCACAATGAAGGTAATCTGAAAAGGTCTTTTTGGATGATCAACATTCATAAATGAAGAAAGTTCTTAAACCTAGATATTTACTTCTTAAAATATTAAATAAATTAATGATAAATTTGATGTGCAAGATACTCACTCTTTGTTTTGGGAAACAATTATGAAAATAAATTTTAATATATCGCCCACCTCCCATAGCTAGAAATTCAGGCTATAGCCATAGTTTATAACCATGTCTATAAGTCCTAAAATAATGGCACCGATCAGTGTGGAAATAGGACCAAGTCTCTAGCCATGGTTTTGAATTGTGGCTATATATTATTCCATTCAAAATACATCCATAGTTTAAATATGTGGCTATAGATCTAGTTCCATGCTGGAAACTATGGAATTTTACCTATAGCCATGGTTTCCAACGTGGAACTAGAGATAGAGCCATGGTTTAAAACTGTGGCTATAGACTGTTTTTCTAGAAAAAAATTCATACAATCTTAGTATGCATTATGCTTTTCATTGGTTCAAATAAGTTTATTTATAATGGGGAAAATAAAATATGGATATTTTATGTATACAATCCATCAATTTGATTACATTAGAGATAAAAATAAGCCTCAAAGATACAAAATTCCACTCTACATAAACCCTCATATCTATTTCAATGCCCCTTTGTGGACTCACATGACTTGTGCCACTATTCACACTAGACATTTAGAAACTGTGGTTCCTTCAGGCCTTTTGAACCCAACCCACAAGCCCTGGATGGATGTGTCCTTAAAATATTTCCCTATTGAATGAAGTTCTCATCTTCAACATCCACTTTTAACACAAATAAAGCACAAAAATGTTTTAGAAACAAGAAAAGAAATTGGAATTTCTAACATGAAATCACGCACATCATTGTGCAAGTAAATAGGTCATCCCCAAGTATCATGGAGCTGCAGCTACCTCAAACCAGTATCTAATTTAATAGTGGAAGGGATTCATGAATTATCAACTCAATCTAGCGGTGAAACACTTCGATATAGAGATTGATCATCATAGTTGTTGAGTCTATTAAGAACCTTGAGAGGATATGAGGAGTGGTGAGGGGATGAATAACTTGGAGGTCTGGATTCAATAGAATGACTTAGGATCCGGCTTGAACGAATCTTGCTCCCACTTTCAACAGAACGACTCATGCTCCTTCTCTTTTGGTTAGGGGTCATCACAGAACGACTCTTGATCCTTCTTTCAACAAAATGACTCATTCTCCTACTCTTGTGTCCATGGGTCATCACAGAATGAATCCAACTCCTTCTTTAAAGAGAACATCTTCGGCTCCTACTCTTGTGGAGATGGGTCATCTTATCGACACCTTTTCCATCATTTGTGGTAATCAGGACTATAGTTGTGTCTTATAATTTGATGGTGATATTCCCTTTCCCTCAAAGAGTTCCTTGCATGATCTTGCCTATCATGGTTTCTAGTTAGATCCTATGCTTTTAGGAAATGGTTCAATTATCCCCCCCTTTTGAATTTTCTATGCATTAGGCCCATACTTTGCGAACTTAACCATTATTTACTTACCATCAATAGTCCTTCCATCAACCCTGTCAACAAAATTCTGTTCTTGTTCAGAATACTTTTATCATACAAATTCAAAACCTCGTCACTCGCTAGTCCTTATGTATCTTAGGATAAATATATCTACAACCATCTTGTACCTGTAAAAAAGAGGTAATATGTCATCTTCAGGGATATAAAAGTGAGACATAGTCATAGACACTAGGCTCGGATGCCTAAATCATTTACCTAAGTCACAATGGCATAGATTGGGAGGGTGTTGTAACTATAGAATAACTGAATAAATTCCCTGAAAAATGTTACACATTCACTTCCAGTGGATAAAATATCCAAAAGAGAAGAAAATTGTAACACCCCGAGCTTCCACGATACGCTTCTCTTTCAATAATGCAATAGCTTGCATTGTACGCAAGTTTGAGATTCTAACGCACCACAACCAATCAAAGTAGCCATTGTGAAAAGTAATACCTACTTTTTGAGATTTTATAAATTTTATCTTTCCAAATGAACTTCGTTTTTATATTCGGAATATCGAAATTATCCTAAGTTGAATTTTTTGTAATTTTCTGAGAACTTCCAATTTTTATGAATAGTGAAAAATACTTAAAAACAACTTTTTTAATCAAAATATTTTATAGTGATAAATTATACTATTGAGTGGTTTTAAAGTATAATTAGAATATATTTTTACTATTTTATCCAATGGTGGTCATTATAATTAATTTCACTTTGAAATTGGACATAAACAATAGTCAATCTTTTGATATATATTGTTTCTTAAAAACACGCTATTTATTGTGACAGCGGGAATTAATTATAAAATTAATTAATGCAACTTATATTTTTGGAATTTTTTAAAATAGACATCATTTTTGGATTCAGAATATCAATTATAGCTTAAGGTTAAATTTTGGCATTGTTTTGAAAAACATCAATTTTTGATGAATAGTGAAACCACTAAGTAGTAGTTAAAAAACTGATTTTTCGTTTAAATGAAGCATTACCACTTATGTGATTTGATTTTCAAAAATCTGACATACATGGTTGTCATTAGGAAGTAAAATGTGGTTCAATGGGATTAAAATAATTTTTTGGTGAATAGTAACTTTTAAGTTTAATTAATCACGATTAAAGGTAATTAGTGAAATTTAAGGTAAAAATGATATTATAAAAATATGAAAATACCTTTACACTTGTCCTACCCATATTAGATGTGTCATGGCCGACCAAGAAAATCCATGGGTCAACTTGGGGACCCCATGGAGCCACTTTGGTAGGAAAATGACATAAATAACTTTTATTTAAAGTTAAAATAAAAATGTCACAAACATAAGTTGTTTCACTAAAACAATTTTTAAATGGGGTTATACAAGTCATATTTTTAACTATAAATATTAATTATAAAGATAAAAAGATTTCCTACATCATGATAGTTTTTTTATAATTTTTAGACATTGAATAAATTAAATTATTTATGACACCATGATGATGCAACGATTACCTCATTAATTAACGATTTAAATAAAATGAAAAGATAATGTAAAATCCAAGGCTTACACTTGTCAAAAACCTATTGTATGAGTAGATTTCGAAGCCTTATCACCTTGTACTCGAATTATATAAGTGTGGGACCTTTAAAATCCGAAACTCATTATATAATAAAGTAACATTTCATTACTTTCCAAGAGTACCCCTCCTCTCCACTTATAAAAGGCCCCCGCCACTACCACCTTACTCACACTTTAAAAGCCTTTTGGCTCGGCCAACCTCTGCCCAAATACTCTCCCAACTTCCCTCCCTTACTACTAGAAGCCTCACTTTGGGCAGAATTCTTCCCAAGGAAGCCTTTGGCTCAAATCAAAAGAGTTACCCGATTTTAAGGAGGTTAAAGAACGATTGAGTCAAGTCAGACATGTGGTAAGGGAACTTCTTAACCCAATTTCTATTCTTTGGGTTACTCTCCTACTTTCAAATTATGTCATGATATTGTTATATCCTATATTGTATTTGTAATTTCATTATGTTTACTTATAGTGAATACGCATAATATATCTATTTTATTTAAAAAAATGATCTTTGTAAGGTACTTTGTCTCAATCTCCATTCATTGAGGCATATTTTGTTTTATACACAAATTTCTTTTATACGGTGTATAAACCCCTTTTACATTTACGTTTATTCAAAAGAAATTTTTTTATACGAAGCGTTTTACTAAAGGACAAAAGGAATTTTTTTCTTGTCGTACGTATGCGGCGACAATGACTTCTCCGCTGCCGTGACCATTATTTGAGTTTCGGCTTCCCCTACAAGCCATAAATTTTTTTAAATGAAAAACCAAAAAACCAAGTTTTAACTTTCATTTATTTTGGTATTGAAAATGGTTTTGATAAGGTTTTTATTATATCAATGTGTTGTATTGATATCTTGTGATTGAAATGTGGAAATGTCATGTTTCCTTTATGCATGTTTTATGTGATACGATTATGTTATGGTTTATGATATGTTTAAACATATTCATATGAGGAATGAATTGGACTTAATAAGTGATGGGTGGAGCCCTCTATAGTTCTTCGATGCATCGGTAGGTCTCATGAGACAAACTAGTGTCTTGGCATGAGGCCTTGACAAAATCTTATTTGTGGTCTTGGCACGAGGCCTTGGCTACGTGGTTATGATAGTCTGGCATTATGCATTCCATCATTATGAAAGTGGTTATTTATATTTCATGAGATTATTTAACTAGTAGAATATCCATTTGAGTAAGTAAATGGAATTATGTAATTTTATTTTTTCCATATTATGCTGAAGTTCAAGTTTAAAAAGGCTTTTGTTTAGTTATACATTGCCTTAAATGTTAATGTTTATTTATGAAAGCTTCTGCAATATTTTTATCCTTACTGAGTATCTGAGCTCACCCCTTTCAATGTTTTAAAATTTTCTAGGATGTGAAGAAGTATTTTATGAATGACCTGCATGGATTGTCAGAAGAGGATATGAGTGTGGACTATGAAGACTTTGTTATTGTAGTTTTTCACTTTATGATGTAATTTAACATTTATGAATGTATCTAGTGTTTCCAAGGATACTAAACTAATCGGTCTTTCGAGACTTGATCTTTTGTGATCATGCCAATGTTACGCAATAATGCACTGACTCTGGGTAACTGGGGTTGGGGCGTTACAAAAATGCAGGGTAAGATCTTACCCGATAACAAGTCTGTGAATAATGAACCCACCTTTCCCCATAATTCATTAGTCAAATCCATAATGAACCTATAAATAAGTTGTAACCATGGTTTTTTTTAAGATAAAAAACAAATGGATAAAGTAAAATAATTTATTTACCCATATCCATAATAAGAAATCCAACTCAAAATAATTTTGGAACAAGATTATATGAATCAGTATGATCACAACTTTGGGGTGGTGGAACCAATAGTCATATGATGGTTGAACCACCAAATCTCCTTCATTGGATATATGTTTCTTAGCAACTTCATGGGACAGCTCATTAATCACATGCTCTAGTTTAGTAACCACATAAAGTAAAAGTTGTTACTAAGGTTCACTATGAAAAATCACTAAAATGGGAATGAAAGTGTTTGGGAATGTGCATATTCATTAGAACACTAAAATTATATGTTACAATACTAACTATGAAGGGAATGAAGGCTATCTAAAAATATTCATGCCAACCTGCATAGGAAAATAAGAATGTGTAATCTTTTGACACCAAGGATATTTATTTACGTATACAAAACCACATCACTAATACTTTGGTACATTCACTAAGTTTTCATATCATAGTGCATGGGTTTAATTTTAGTATATCATTATTTTAAATTTGATATTTTTCTATCTTCATTAACATTAGGTTTATCTAGTATCAATATCACTATCTCACACATATATACATAGAAGAATTGGAACAGGCTATATGTTTTCTTTTAAAATTCTTCCTCCTCATTTCTATCTTGTTCTTTCCCCAATTCAATTATTCATTTAACTACAATTGTTTACTCAGAAATAGAATAAATGCCACTTATTTTTTTCTAACAGCTTATAATAAGTTATAAATTCTATAAGCAGTTTTCAACAAGTGGTGTCAAATAAACTATAATACTTAACAAGTGAAGATGAGAGATCATAAAACATATAATCATAACAGTTTTAGGGTTGAAATGTAGACACATGCCACTCCCACCTATCAAGGGATAATATTATTATAGTTACAACATGAAATTGAATTAGTTTCAGGAATATTAAAATAGAAAACTTGAGTACATCCATGTGTGAGGGAGAAGAGTGAGGAATAAATAATAAAGATAATCATGCATGAAATAAATAATAAGATTACCAAAAACATTGAGGAATAATAAACCCACCACAAATACTAACTTCAAATGAAGAAACTCAATCCACAACAAAACAACTAAAATAATATCTCTTAATTCATTTCAATAATTGACGACATTTTCAAAAAATCAGGCCTAAAAACTCCTTGACATATCCCTATTTAAGATAAGATTTGGAAATTTGATGAATACCTAATTAAGAGAAGCTTTATACATTTTAGGAAATAAAAAAATTACTTTCGATAGATCACTCACCTAATTCCAACAACTTTCTTGATATCTCCTTCAAGGGCACGCATCTTGTAATTATAAAAATTAAACTTCAGTTTTCCCCTACAATGGGTCTATAGTAAAATCCAATGCTCATCACTAAATGCACTAAGAAGATTTAAAAAAACTTCAAAGAACTTAAATTTACCATGATTAACCCAATTCACAGTGTGGTATAATCATACTAGTTTACAAAATCATAGAATTTCTTGAAAAATGATTACTGACAAATAAATAGAAGATACACACCCCCTACAAAAAATAGTGGTTTACCAATAAGTATTATTTATCAAGGATAAAAACCAGCTTAAAAATAGTATTTTATCAAGCACATACCTGCCTAAAAAATTGTACTTATGAAAGGACATATATTGAGACAATAATATAAATACCCTCTTGAATATATACCAACTTAGATCGATCATAGTAGTTGATCAAGAACACATCTGATTGAATATATAATGTAAAAATAGTAGTTTTGTAAGAAAATATATACCTACTTGAATTAATCATAGAAATTTATCAAGAAAATGTATGCTTGAATATAAAAATAACATAATATAGTGGTTTTTCAACATGTGTTATTTAAATAAGTGTCATAAAATAATTTTTTTTCCAATGTGATACATTTCTACAAAAGCACTTGTCAGAGGAGGATAGTATATTATGAGCATGTGTGATGTCTAACATATATATTGGTATCATGTTAGGTGGATGGTAATAGGTCTACTATAACAACATATAGTGGCACAATAATCATGGCTAAATGCATAACATGTCTAGATATATGAATTTTTATAAGTCGTATGTTATTCCATAGATAGATGGTCCATGTAGAGTGCATATTCCTTGATCATGGGATGTATGAGTTAATATCCTTCTACGTTTAAGAGAAGAGAATGTTAGGATTCATATTCATGTGTTAAAAAGGATTATTAGTCATGGTCTAGGGTTGGACAAAGTGTCATACTATGATTGGGAGTATTATCCTTAAATTACACCACTATATGTTATACATATTACTCTGAGGGGTCGTTTTGAGTTTTATTGAAAAAGAATTTTCTTATTGTTTCTAGTGTATGAAATATTTTTGTTGCATGTCCTTTATATTATCCTGATTAGGTAGATCCAAGAAAATTGGTTTTTTCCCTCTTTTACTAATTTAAAACTTCAATTTAGTTATGAGGGATTTTATTATTTTTTTTAATCATAGAACAAGATCGTTGATGAGTGTTCATTTCAGAAAGACTGTGATACCCTAATTGAAATCCCCCTTTCATGAAAAGTCAAGATAAAAAATATAAAATTTCAATATCAATATCATCATAATAAAAAAAACTATATGATAAAATTCAATGTATAAACCAAGAATAAAATTTTTATCTGAAATGTACCTCAATATCAGTATCACCAGAACCATCACGACCCATGGAAACAAGTGAAGTACCGATCAATGTTAGCCCATGAATTCACATTGAATTTCCTATATGAAGATATATGGTAAATGTAATAAAAATTTTAAATTCACAATTACAAAAAACACATATAGAACCCTGAAATAGTATATATAAATACATTCTTGGTGATAGGTAACAAAGAGAATAACATAGTGTCAAAATTTCACTAAAGTAGTTAACAATGGATTATACATGTAAATGTTACATACGGGGAGAGGAATAGTAGAGAAAGAGTCATTAGATAGAGATAATACATGAGATTTCAATATAAGAACTTAGAAATAATAAGTTAATTGTGCATACAAAGAGGAAGAGATACCTTAAGACAATGACAATCTGGAATATATCAGGTTGGGAGAATATAGTGGTGTAGAATGTACCTGATATAATTTAAAGTGGCAAATATACCTGAAATAATTTTAATTATAGTTATTACATATTATTTCAACTACATAATTCATTTTCATAAATATGTTGGTAAATTCCATTACATAATTTTTTTGGAAACAAAATTCATAAATCATATGAGTAAACTGTATGCATATATGTGTAAACTATATTCATACAGTATAAGAATAATGTGGAATGAAACTATATAGAAATTATGTGGATACTCTACAGGAATGATTTGGATACACTATAGGTGTAATGGTCCAGACCTCTCCGACCCATTCCTTTGTCAAAAAGAAGTTCAAGAATTGTTCTGGAGGGTAAAATGGACTTTTCCCACACTTTCCAGAATTTTGAAACTACACGCCATGTAGTTTGAGTACACGCCGTGTACCCCCCTTTCCGGGTATACCCCATGTTGAAGATCATGTCCTTGCTGTGTGAAATAATGGGTGCATGCCGTGTGTCCAGTTCTACACACTCTGTAGTCCTTCCCCGCGTACGTGTTACCAGTCAATGACCATGTACCGTGTTGGATCCGTGTCCTTGCCATGTTCAATAAATGAGTACACACCGTGTGTCTAAACTACACGCCATTTAGTCTTTCCCCGCGTATGCGGTACCCTCAGACCGTGTGTTGACTACTCAACGACCACAGAGCCATGTTGGAAGCCGCATGGAGGCCATGTAAAATAACCGAGTACATGCCGTGTACCATAAAGTACACACCGTGTGCTTTTCCTTTTCTCGCCTATAAAAGGAGGGGTCCCCTCCACCTTTCAATTCACTCCTCTCCTCCCCTTTCCTCTGAGCAGAGCTCTCCCAAGAGACTCGAAGGCTCTTTCTTCCATAACTTCTTCATCTGAGCTCCGATTTACGATCCGTCAGTGGCCACGGGATCATAAAGACGAGGCGGAGCTTCCGATCTTGGATACATTATCTTTTATTCGGCCTTTACTTTCCGACTTCCATCCGAGGAGGTTTTCCCAGGACCCGACAGAAGTGACTGACGCCGACGGACGTCTTCTAAGGTTGATCCGGGGGAGCATTGTGATCAAAAACTGTTGAGGTAGGGATCTTACATTCGTCTCTCTAATTTGTGCATCATGCAGGGTGGGTATCCACTTGTTTTCATGAGAAACAGTTGAACCATTAAATGAAGATAATAACTGGTTAAAGAACGGGGTTGGGAAGTTTTGTGATTGCTGTTACTTTATATCCTGTGATATTATGTTTTGAATTGAATGAGATTCTACCTACTGAAAATCATGGTCGTTGGGGGCCTTTGATTACACAATAAAAATTTTCCCTCTCCTTCTGGATTTTCTTATGGATGGAAACTTTGTGGAAAGTGGAAATTGGTTAATCACGTAAAGTTGGCTGTTTAAAATCTGGAACCCTTGTGTGATCACCCCGGTTAAACAAAACGGAATAATGAACATGTGGGTGTTGTCTTGGATACGTGGTATGTGATGGGGGTGTTTTGTGGGTTGTTATGGATAGGGTGAGCAGCGGGGCTGTGGTTGGCTTGGTCGTGGGTTGGTGTAAATGTTATGTTGGTGACGGGCAGCGAGGCTGCGATAAGTGGTATTAAAGGGATAATGATGTACGGGTTTCGGTGCAGTTGTGGTTATGGCGGTTGGTAGTGTCAGGACGTTCTCCTACTGAGTATACTTGTATGGTCACCCTACGTTTACTTTCAGGTTTCCAGGAGGACTACCAGGGCCGTGCGGGACCCTACTAGTCGGACAGTTGGAGTTTTTGCAGTTGTTGTACTCCTGTTTCTTTTGGTATTGTACTTTGATCTTTCTTGTACTTGTACCTTGTTATAAAATTATTTAAACATGCATGTGGGCTTGGTTTGGGTTTATTTATATACACTTGTTCTTTTCCTTTTGGTGTTTGACTTGTCATATTTCCCGATCCTAAATAAATAAAAAGGGTAATGCCTCCCATATTGTGAAAACTCATACACTTGGTGCTAGTCGCCAACCCGAGACCTACTGGAGGCGGGACTTGGGGGTCATTATCTCCCTTTAACCATTGCCAGCTCAGGAGGGGCAACTTTGGTGGGAGGGGGTCGTGACAGAATGGTATCAGAGGTGACGGTTGAGAGATATGATGGATTCTGGAGTTAGGCACAGTGAGGATTGCATGGGATGGTAGGGCAACATTGTTAGTTAATCTTGGTATGTGACATAGGCCAGGGAAGACAGGCTAGGACATGGGATTTTAGGGCCCCTCTTGATACGATGCAAGGACTCCGAGCCTACCTAACGACCAAGTGAGATCACATTGATTGCAGGGTAGAGACCCTAGGGAAGGTACATGTATCATCATGATTGTGTTTTACTTGATTTGGGTGTTCTGGGAAAGAAATTAAATAAAATGATAAAATAAAACCTTGAGTTTTCCTTACTACTTGGGCTTAGGCTATCCTTGTTTACCGTACAGCTATGGCACCTGGACGTCATCCCCGGATGGCTCAGACGGCCGAGGCCCAGCAGATTCAGGTGGTCGATCAGCTGAGGATTGACCGAGAGGAGGAAGATAGCCAGTGGCAGAAGACTCTCCGTTCTTTCCAGCAGCAGACCCTCAAGAAGTACGAGGGTAGTACTTCGGATACAGAGATGGAGGGGTGGCTTGAGGAGCTAGGGATCTCTTTTACCTTGATCTGTGCTCCGAGGGAGTACTGGGTTCCCCTAGCAGTCAGTCAGCTGAGAGGTGTGGCGCGAAAGTGGTGGAAGCTCTACCTCGGAGAGAGGATAGAGGCAGAGGTTCCAAGGGATGACTTTGAGAAGGAATTCCAAGAGGAATTCCTTTTTTCCATGATCAAGGTAGTCAGTAGCAGGTCTCTTGCGACGGGACCTTCCAGGTTCAGGCTAGTGGGGAGCAGGCCCCAGCAGTTTCAGTTCAGATCTTCGGGTCCTCATCCCTTTTTCACGATCCCAGAACCAAGGTGTTTTTCTTGTGTAGGTTTCGGGCACGTTCAGAGTCGGTGCCCGACCCAAGCTCAATATGGTGGAGGTGGGAAGGTTCAGCGCCCACCTCAGCAGCACCATTTTCCAGCGAGGCCCTTCCAGTAGTAGCAGGACCATGCTCCTCCAAGGGCAGACTTTGCGGGAGGAGGCCGACCTCAGGGTGCTCCTCAGGGACCTCGACCGGGGCGTGGTCGGGGAGGTGGACGACATCAGAGAGGCAAAGGAGTTGGGCGTGGATAGTTTCACGCAGCATAGTTGATAGCTCCAGCAGGACCAGAGGTGGTGCGAGGTACGATTTGTTTGTTCAGCACTTTTGTTTCTGCTTTGTTCGATTCGGGAGCTTCTCACTCCTTTGTTGCACCTGGTCTAGCCCATGCCTTGGGACTAGACGTAGAGAGACTTTCCATACCACTTGTACTGAGTACACCAGTTGGAGGCCAGACCAGTGTATCTTGTGTTTGTCGGGGATGTGGGATGACGTTGGGACCACATCGATCTAGTGGGTACCTTCTTCTGTTACAGATGAATCCATACAATGTCATCCTAGTCATTGACTAGTTGTTTTCTGTTAGTTCTATTATCGACTGCTTCTGGAGAAGAGTCGTGTTCTTTGACGTGGACGGGCAGCGTGTAACTTTTGTTGGTGAGAGGAGCTATCAGGTGGGAAGTCGGCGTGTGGAGCCTCTCCTTTCCTTTTTCGGTGGGCTATCAGTGGTTCCAGCTGATACAGAGATGATGGATGTCCCAGAGGTTGTTGAGGAGTTCCTCGATGTTTTTCCTGAGGAGGTTGTGACTCTACCCCCCCCCCCCCCCCGACATGACGTTGAGTTCGGGATAGACTTATAGCCTGGTGCCCGTCCGATTTCGATGGCGCCTTATCGGATGGAACCTTCGGAGTTGTGGGAGTTGTGAATTCAGATTGATGATCTGATGGAGAAGGGTTTTTTTCGACCCAGCGTATCGCCATGGGGAGCTCCAGTTTTGTTCATGAAGAAGGCAGATGGTGGTCTCAGGATATGCATAGACTACCGAAGGTTGAACCAGGTAATGGTCAAGAACCGCTACCCCCTCCCAAGGATAGATGATCTCTTCGACCAACTGAGGGGAGCAGGTTGGTTTTCCAAGATTGATCTATGATATGGATATCATCAGCTGAGGGTAAAGGACAGTGACATCTCGAAGACAGCTTTCAGGTGCAGGTATGGGAACTTCGAGTTTGTAGTGATGCCGTTTGGAGTTAGGAATTCACCGGCTGTGTTCATGGGACTTATGAACTTTGTCTTCTAGGAGTTTCTAGACCGGTTCTTCATTGTGTTTATCGATGACATCCTGATCTACTCAAGATCAGAGGAGGATCACTTTGAGCATCTCAAGGTAGTCTTGGAATTCCTTCGACACCACAAGATTTATGGGAAATTTTCAAAGTTTAAGTTCTTGATGCAAGAAGTACACTTCCTTGGGCATGTGGTGTCTCAGCATGGAGTGTCAGTGGACCCGTCAAAGGTGGAGGCAGTTGTTTCTTGGGCAGCACCCAAGAGCGTGGCAGAAGTTCGTAGTTTCCTGGGGTTAGCAGGTTACTATCGGAGGTTCGTTTCAGACTTCTCTTGAGTTTCTGCTCCATTGACAGCTTTGACGAGGAAGAACCAGGTCTTCCTATGGAGCGAGCAGTGCCAGAAGGCTTTTTTCTACCAGAAGAAGTTGGTCAGTGCTCCCGTACTCAGGTTTCCAGAGGAAGGGTTGTTGTATGAGGTTTTTTGTGATGCTTCTAGCCTTGGTCTGGGGTGCGTGCTGATGCAGAAGAAGGGAGTGATCTGTTATGGGTCTAGGTAGTTACGCCCTCATGAACGTAACTGTGCCACCCATGACCTAGAGCTTATAGTAGTAGTGTTCGCACTGAAGTTGTGGCGACATTACCTCTTTGGGGAGCGCTTTGTGGTCTTCTCAGATCACAAGAGCCTGTGTTATATCTTCTCCCAGCATGACCTGAACTTACAGCAGTGGAGATGGGTTGAGTTTCTCCAAGACTATGACTTTGATATCTCTTACACTGAAGGTAATGGAAACATTTTGGCTGATGCCTGGAGCAGGAAGTCGCATAAGGAATTGGTTCGGGAGTCCACTGATGCTTGGAAGGCGATGGGAGAGTTGGTTGTCTTGCACTTGGATTCCAGGGTAGAAGGTGTTAGAGGCTGTTTGTTTCAGATGACGGTGCAATCCTCTTTGTTGCAGCAGGTGGAAGAATCTCAGTGGGGGGACTCTGAGATGGAAGTGATGCGGGATCGTGTCAATTAGGGGAACGCTCCATAGGGATGGTCATAGGACAGCCGACATCAGATGCTTTTCCATGGAAGGTTGTTTGTCCTGGAGACAATGCGTGAGGTATTTCTCCATGAGTTCCATAGCTCAGCCTTGGCAGTACATCCCGGAGTTTTGAAAATGCACTGAGGCCTGAGGGAACAGTTTTGGTGGCCCGGGGTGAAACGGGCAGTGGCGGAGTTTGTGGCTAAATGCCTAGTGTGTCAGTAAGTGAAGGATGAACACCGTGTTCCTAGTGGTTTGTTGCATCCTTTAGATGTCCCTGAGTGGAAGTGGGATGACACCTCAATGGACTTCGTCACAGGACTACCCAGATCTCAGGGTGGTTATGATGCTATCTGGGTGGTGGTGGATCAGCTGAAGAAATCAGCTCACTTCTTAGAAATTAAGGAGTCAGGCCTGGTGAGTACCTTGGCACAGAGGTACATAGACGAGGTGGTACATTTGCATGGAGTTCCAAAGACTATCTTCTCAGATCGGGATACTCGGTTTACCTCACGAGTCTGGAGGGGGTTACAGCATGCTTTTGGCACCCAGCTACGCCTTAGCACTGCTTTCCAGCCCCAGACCGATGGGCAGACAGAGTGGACTATCTAGACATTGGAGGACATGCTGCGAGCACGCGTTCTGGATTTCGAAGGATCATGGGTACGACACATGACTTTAGTAGAGTTTGCCTACGACAACAACTTCCTCTATACTATTATCATGTCACCATTTTAGGCTTTGTATGGAAGACCATGTCGTTCACCCATTTGCTGGGCAGAGGTTGGTGAGACAGGTGCTCTTGGGCCAGAGTTAGTACAGAGCGTAATAGAGAAAGTCCAGCTTGTTCGTGAGAGGATGAAAGTGGCTCAGGACCGACAGAAGTCTTATGCTGATCGTTAGAGGAGGCCCTTGGAGTTTGAGGTGGGAGATCATGTGTTCTTGAAGGTTTCCCCTCGACGGGGGTGGCGGAGGTTTGGGAAAGGGATAAATCTATCACCTAGGTTCATCGGACCTTTTGAGGTGTTGAGGCGAGTTGGCGAGGTGGCATATCAGCTAGCCCTGCCACCTCAGTTGGAGAAGGTTCATGACTTCTTTCACCTCTCCCATCTTCTTCGGTACTTACACGATGACTCCCACATTATCGACTGGGGAGAGTTAGATATGAGAGACGACGTGACCTTCGAGGAACAACCAGTCAGGATCGAGGATCTTAAAGAGAAGGTGCTCCATGGAGAAACCATTCCATTGGTTCGTGTGTTGTGGAGGCATGGCGGCCTCGAGGAGAGCACTTGGGAGAAGGAGGCCCAGATGCACGCTCAGTACCCGGAGTTGTTTTGACTTGTGTTTTCCCTTGTTCTTATTAGCTCTGTGTTGATGTTGTACTTTGTACCTTTGATATATGGAATGCTTGGCTTGTCATTTGTGAGACCTTTTGCTTCCTTGTTCCCTGGTAATGTGTAGCATGTCCGGATATGTGGGAAAAGGAAAAAACCTGACCCTTAATCAAGACACATTAATGCTTATGCAATTGAACCTGTGCGGGCGAGTCAGTGCCGCCTAAAGTGGATAATATCTCGACATAGGAGAAGGAATTTCCCAAAACCATGTGTTCGGGCAGTGAGTTGGATGTGTGGTGTTGGGGGTAGTATGAGTTAAAAAAAATCATAATGTATGGAAGTGGGAAGACCCAATTCTTAATTGAGACACATTAATGAGGATGTGATTAAACCCGTGCAGGCGAGTCAGTGCCGCCTAAAGCGGATAATATCTCAACATAGGAGAAGGAATTCCTAACACATATGATTAGGGTTGTTGGTTGTGTTCCTATTATAAAGATAACCCTAAGAGGTATCTTATTGGGTCCCTCTGGGTTGGTTTTTGAATTCTCGGGGACGATAATGTTTTAAGAGGTATCTGATGTAATGGCACGGACCTCTCCGGCCCATTCATTTATCAAAAAGAAGGTCAAGAAGTGTTTTGGAGGGTAAAATGGAATTTTCCCACACTTTCCAGAATTTTGAAACTACATGCCGTGTAGTTTGAGTACACACCGTGTACCCCCCTTTCTGGGTATACCCCGTGTTGAAGACCGTGTCCTTGCTGTGTGAAATAATGTGTGCACGCCGTGTGTCCAGTTCTACACGCCTTGTAGGCCTTCCCCGCGTACGCGTTACCAGTCAACGGTCGTGTACCGTGTTGGATCCATGTCCTTACCATGTGCAATAAATGGGTACCCTACGTGTGTCTAAACTACACGCCGTGTAGTCTTTCCCCGCATATGTGTTACCCTCAAACCGTGTGTTGACCAGTCAACATCCGCGGAGCCATGTTGGAAGCCGTGTGGAGGCCGTGTAAAATAACCGAGTACATGCCGTGTACCATAAAGTACACGCAGTGTACTTTTCCTTTTCTCGCCTATAAAAGGAGGGGTCCCCTCCTCCTTTCAATTCACTCCTCTCCTCCCCTTTCCTCTGCGCAGAGCTCTCCCAAGAGACTCGAAGGCTCTTTCTTACATAACTTCTTCGTCCGAGCTCCGATTTACGATCCGTCAGCGGCCATGTGATCGTAACGACGAATCAGAACTTATGAGCTTGGATCCATTGTCTTTTCTTCGGCCTTTCCTTTCTGACTTCCACCTGAGGAGGTTTTTTCGGGACCCGACAGAAGTGACGGACGCCGATGGACGTCTTCTAAGGTTGATCTGGGGGAGTGTTGTGATCAGAACCTATCGAGGTAGGGATCTTACCTTCGCCTCTCTAATTTGTGCATAATGCGGGGTGGGTATCCGCTTTTTTTTCATGAGAAACAGTTGAACCATTAAATGAAGATAATAACTGGTTAAAGAACGGGGTTGGGAAGTTTTGTGATTGTTGTTACTTTATATCCTGTGATATTATGTTGTTAATTGAATGAGCTTCTACCTACTGAAAATCATGGTCGTTAGGAGACTTTGCTTACGTAATTAAATGTTTCCCTCTCCTTCTGGATTTTCTTATGGATGGAAACTTTGTGGAATGTGGAAATTGGTTAATCACGTAAAGTTGGCTGTTTAAAATCTGGAACCCTTGTGTGATCACCCTGGTTAAACAAAATGGAATAATGAACATGTGGGTGTTTTCTTGGATACGTGGTATGTGATGGGGGTGTTTTGTGGGTTGTTGTGGATAGGGTGAGAAGCGGGGCTGCGATTGGCTTGGTTGTGGGTTGGTGTAAATGTTATGTTGGTGATGAGTAGCGGGGATGTGATAATTGGTATTAAAGGGATAATGATGTATGGGTTTCGGTGTGGTTGTGGTTATGGCAGTTGGCATTGGGGCTACAGGGATGGGTTTAAATGTGAACGGACTTTGGGTTGTGAATAATAAAATAGGAAGAGTTAATGAATGGTGGGGCGTGGTAATGAAACAGAATTAATAATAAATGGGGGTTGGTTGGTTGATAAGAAGGGCTTGGTTGTGTTTCTTGTGTTTTCCTAACTTGATTTGTGGATGGCAGAGATATGTTTTACGAACGATTGATGTGGTTGGTTGTGGATAGTTGCCCAGTAGTTAAGGAACTAATAAACCAATTCTTCTGAAACGTGAAAACCTAAATGGGGTTGGGGTTGATTGTTGTATGCATGCTTTCTAGTAGCAGTGTCGAGGCACGTGCTCAGTTTCTCTGTTTAGAATCCATATGTTGGGTTGTGTGTTTGGTATACATATATATATATCCGTACCTTTTGTGTTTTATTGCACCCCACCCTTGTTGAGCACTTAGTTCCGAACACTCCTATTTCATGGGAGAGGGTGTTTTTCCCTTAGTTACTAGATCATTCCTTCTCCTTCTCCCCTTGATGGGAGGGGGTCATGATAATAGGAATGATGTGGGTATCATGATATTGTATTTAAAAATCAATCTCACGATATTGTTTTATAATTAAATCTGTATGCAAGTAAACTAAATATATTAGAAATTTTCATTTTATTTATTGCTGATTATGGAACTAGATAAAATATAAATAAAAAAATGTTAATAAATTTAACCACTGATACCAGGCATATAAAGAGTACAACTTACTTTTCCAGTATATCCAGTTTTTATTATGGATTTCTTTAGTAATTCAATACCATCTTTGTTTTCCTACAAGTTTCAGGGAGGAAAATAAAAATGAACTGTTAAAAACATGCATTTAAAAAATGCATGTATAACTTTTCACCTAAAATGTGAAATGATTCAAAGGGAAAGAAGGAAACAGGCAATTGGAAAACAATGGTGAAAGAATCAATGATACAAAAATACTACAAAATAGAGACACAAAAGCCTGATGAGTCATAAAAAACCTAGATATTAGGAGCAATGTCGCCTTCATTTTCATCTTGACCATACTTACTCTTAATAACAGCCTAAAAACATATAGCAACAAAATATGTAAGCTAATATCTTCTTGGGGAGAAAGTAAAAGATGAAACAACTACAAGATCCTGCCATTAAGTGATGATACACTTCTACACCCATCTTCATGGATTCTTTTCCTGAATGGCCTGAAGGCCTTCTTTTTTATTGATTTTTGATAACGATCCTTTTAAGGGATGAGGGGGACCCCTTACAAGGCCCATAGGCCTAGAGATTACATTTCCCATAGTCTTGGAGACATTATAGGACCTGCAGGTCATAAGGAAATCATATAGACTGTGACTACTTGAAACTGCTCCTCCCTAACATTCGCATCATGATTAGCTCTCTACCTTTGAATAGTTGTTCGACTAGCTATCCTATGCAGGGATGCACATGCACGATACAGATGGCAATGTTATACCCTCTCATTCTTCCAAATCCATTTATACCTGCTCTGGGGAATGTGTCCTACTCTTGAATCCTCCTCTAGAGCTGGTTCCTTATAGAATCTATCTGGTCATCTGTAAATCAGGTGGCTCTAAAGGCCTTGAGGTTGCTCGACACTCCAATAATACCATGTGAGTTTTTCAAAAAAAAATCAAACATTAAAATATCTTTTGCCTAAAAAGAACTTGACATAACAAATAGGAAATGGAAAACAAAACTTTTGTTGTATGGATTTAACAACAAATTCACAAGGATACAATACGATTGGAAAATTTGTATTATAAAATAGGTTGGGGTGAAAAATTAAAGTAACTATAGAATAATAACACATAATCACACCTAAAGAAGCCTCCCAACCCCCTGAAGCACCCCCTGCAGTATCCCCCTAACCCAACCCCCCCCCCTATAGTAGCCCCCCAGCCCTGCCCCAACCAGCCCCCTGCAGTAGTAGCCAGCCTAGCACCCCCTCTAGCAGACCCACCATCCCAACCCCCTCCCCCCCCCCAACAGTACCCCCACACTAGACCAACCCCCTGCACACCCCACGAGTCCCACATCACCCCCCCGTAGCAGCCCCCCATTCAAGGCCCCTACAGCAGCCACCCATCCCCACCATCCAAGAAGCATACTTACTGGGTATCCCTCCTAGCAACCCCCTAACCCATCCCCAACTAGCCCCCCCACCCATCCCCCTATAACAGCCACCCCCCAGCAGCCCCCCAGCCCCACTATCCAAGCAAATAATTACTGGGAATGTTCCCTCCCAAAATCACAACATTAATCTGTTGAAGGTTATCATGTTATTTCCATTATTGGGAAATATGTTCTTTATTAGATATTAGATCTATAGCATATAATTACCAGTGTGTTTAGTATACAAATATGTCTTCAAATTTTTCCTTTTTATTGAATCATTTGGTATGCGATAATTGCATATTGTAAAGGGGTTTGAATTCTTGACTATACCTTTTCCCTCAGGTGTGTACACACTAAACGTGTATTTTAGTTTGAGGGGAATTTTCTAATGGGTCATTATTATCTAGTTATTTTTCCACACCATATATGGCTGATTTTTCCTTCCTTATAGTGATAACATACTACAAGAAATTAAAATTCTCAAACATTCGCACAAGCACTTTCCAATGAAAGAATCATGATATTGCACAACCTAATTGGAAAAAAATCATGTACAAGAAAAAACTAAAAACATGAATAAAATATGAACAAATCAAAACAAAATATAACTTATGATTAATCAAATGATCGTTCAATAAAAATGATCACACTGCAATAAAAGCATGTTGATGAAGGAAGAAGACTAACTGCGAGCGAGAGGAGTATAGTTCGCAGAAAGGGTAGTGTTCGACTCACACGAGTCCCACTCATGGAAGGTTTTGACTATAGAAATCATGCATGGTCCACTTGAAAAATTAAAAGGAGAAATATTTTAGAAGGAAAATATTCATCATATTAAGCATAGAAGAGAAGAAAAAAATTGGTTAAAAAAATTATTAACACATACTGTCAGAGGCATGCTAGAAGAGGTAAGGAGGTGGCTACCTTATAACAACATCGCCGAGGAGGTGCAATGGCCGCGTTGGAGGATAAAATTTAATATAATAATAATAAAACCTAACTATTATAGAAAGATACACCATAATAAAATAATTAAATATATGTAGAAACATACATACACACCAAAATACAATTCAATATAACTATATTAAAACTTAACTACATAATAAAATTCAACATATAAACAAACCAAAAATAAAGTTAACATCAAAATTGAGCCTCAATATTAGTATCATCAGAACTATGATAACCCTCATCCACACCTCCTATAGAAACACAATAACCACCTCTCACACCACCAGTATCAACACCACCACCGGCATCAGCATCGGCATCAGCAGCGACACCGACATCGACATCGACACCAACATGAGTAGAGGGATCTACATAAATAGAACGTATCAAAATAAAATAGGAATAAACCATTGTAACATCTTCTGGTGAAAGTGTATAAGAAAAAGTATACATATCTTTCATTATATATTCATTTATCATCTTTTGATGTTGAGTCTCTTCTACTTTTTGAGCTACTTTTCCTTATTCTATTATGGCATTAATTTGTTCCACTGTAACCATACCATAACTGGTACTCGAAGAAATTTTCTCAGTGGACCAATATCTAGATGGTACAATCTTTTTCCCAGGTCAACAACACACTCTATCGTGATTCTTATCTCCTAATACTTGATGTAGATGATCATTCAACACCAAATTATCAGGTTCTTTTTGTGCCAATTCCTCCAAAGAAATATTTTCAATGTAATATAACATATATTAAAATAATAGAATAATATAAATAATTAAATTCAGTCAAAATTAAAGAATTAAAATATACTTACAATTGTCTCCTGAGTGTCACTATTTACCACAATTTCATCTCTTTTTTTCCTACTTGTACAAAACAAGGTAGAGCAAGGAACATGACCCTCGGTATTCAATGCCTTTTTCAAGAAAAATAAATAAATAAAGTAAAATTAAAAGAGCACTTGAATATTTTAGTAATAAAATATTGGATTTTTTATAATCCATAAATCATAAATTCACAATGGAAGCCCATTTAAATATTTTAAACGTTAAATTACCTGTGCTTGCTCATGATCTGGGAGTGAAGTGTGTCCAAGATTATGAATTTAATTCATTACACTATTATTTATTTTATTTTTGATGATATCTCTAATAAAAAAGAAAATATATAATTCCATTAACATAAATAAAATAAGTAATTTATCCTTTAAAAATTATTTTCAAATAAATAAATGATTATACTTAGAAATTTAACTAATACCTTAAACTATGGGCTATTCCAACAGTTGATCATCTCTCTATATTGTAATATTTGGAAATCATGAATGATCGATATTTCTTCAAGCTCTGTATCAACTCTCTCTTTCCAACCATCATACAAGTCATACTTGTACGTTCACCACATATCACCTAATTTCATTAACATTGCGGCCTTGACATTTTTTCCATCAAGAAAATTATATCGAAGATGCATTGGAAAAAATATTTGTTAAGAAAATATTATAAATTAATATATATAAAAGTTGATTAATATTACTTACCCAAATCTCAGTCCAGGCATTGTTCTTTATTTTTTCTCCAACCTCCCTCTAAATTATTGGTTGAACCGAGATGATAATATTGTTTTTAGAAATTGTTCCCATAAAACTTTTACATTCCTTACCATTTTTCCAATCATAGAATCATTATCATTGTATTGAACCCTGATCTGCATGTTTCGATTCCATAACCCTCGCATTTTTGTGCGACCTCACCATCTATTGGAGGCTATATCTAGTCATGAAAAATGATTCAAAAAGGAAAATAATATATAAAAATTAATTATTAATCCCTGTTAGTAATGTTTAAACACATACCGATAGATGGGGGATCTACTAATCGTTGAAGTGTTGTGTCTAGAGAAGGGGGATTAGCCTCTATGGTATGTGGTATATCTATAGTAGGAGTAATCTATATAGTCGATGATGATAAGTGTACTGATGGAGGGAAAAACCAGATGGATGGCCTTATACAAATGAGGGTGGATATGGATACGGATATGACAGTGAGATATATGGGGGAGCAGTGCCATGTACTGTAGATGATGGGAATGGGTAATAAGGAGGGATGTGAACCTAAGAACTACCATCTTGTGTGGGTGCATGTGGAAAGGGATATGGAAAAGTTGGGTATGGTAAATATGGAGATGGAATAATTGGAGGATTCCCTTATGGTGACTGAAATGGGATAAAGGGAGGCTTAACTAAATGACCTCCCCATGAATAAAGTGGCATAGTGGTAGGATGAACTATAGAATCAGTTGTACTAGTACCCCCCACCATACTATAAACCTCTACAGCATAATCCAACCGTCTCCTCACTGATTTAGCCTAAAATAACAAGGATGATAAAATAAAACTAATGATAACAAGAAAAATAATATGAAAGAACATAATATTCAAACATAAATTGTACTTGGAGACATGCCTAAATCTCTGATACGTTGTTCATTTCTCTACATTATTCTTCTTCTAACATCATTATAATAATACATATTGACCTAGAAATTTAAAATAATATACTAAGTTTGAAATTCTACTCAATACCATAGAGATTTTTCTTGGAGAAAATGAATTTTATGTTTCTAAAATATTGTAATAGTAACTCTATGTTCCTTAATTTTTTGGATAAGGAGAGGATTGATAAAAATGGATCTATTATATTGTTTTTTATGGGGATACCATTAATAATGAGCGGGATATATCCAACTCTATAGTTAGAAACTTTGATTCTCTCTTTAACAAGTAGGGTTTGGAAATTGATGAAATAGTTCTTGGTTTGATATCCTTATCCCTAAGAGAGATCATTCTACCGAAGTTGCTAAATACAGATCCATTTGGTTTGGTAATACCTTTCATAATATCATTAGTAATGTGGGGGAAATGATATTGGGTGATATTTCTTATATGATTGTTTCTCCTAACCGGTGTAGGTTTATCTCAGGGATAATGGTTCATGAGTGATAATTCAAAACATTTGAATATGTCAATATTCTTCATCTTGTTTGTTATACGGGTAAGTCCTTATCCCAGGTAGTCTAGATTTTTCTTGTTAATTCAACGATTATATCATTGTTTTCATATGGTTTTCATAGCTATAAATAGCCTATGGATTTTTGGAAGAGGATTGGAAATTCCACCCATATATGAGAAATATTGTGAATGTTTCATGGGGGGATTTTTGTTAATTTAACTAGATTTGGTTTCCTTAACATTAAGAAATTGGGACTCTAAGTATTCCATAAATGTTGGGTTTCTTTAACATTTACATTGAAAACCATCTACTCTAATGTACTTCCATGAGGATAGATTATTTTCAAGGATTTATAAAGGGAAAATCTTTTGAAAACAAAAAATCTTATAGGCAACCTTATGTGACTCATATAGGTCAATTATGCTGTAGGAAAAATGGGTTCATCCCGAGTAATTTGTTCTAAATTTCTGGAGTACAAATTAGTTTGTTACACATGTTGATCAATATTGATCAATTATATTAGATTTAGATCATTTTATAATTAGTGAATCTATTAATCTTCTCATTCATATTGAAGAGAGTATTTCACTTAAATTTTTATATCGTATTCATTATTATGGTTTTAATGGTAAATACCAATCCCTTTGAATATTGGTTAGGTAAGGTGTCCTCATTACTAAGCAATATTATTCTAATCTATCTAGATATATTGATTCACCTCCACTATGCCTTTGTAAATTTAAGAAGAAACTCATTCAACCCTTGATATTACTTTTACTTTAGAATGTTTAGAATAATTGGTAAAAAATAGATGATCACCTTATTATTATAGGTTTTTGATATCTCTTTCATCATATAATCTCTATCAATTAAAGATAGTTTTTTACATGTTTTGACCTACTTTAAATTTTTATTCCCCGAGTACTGCAATATAGCATCTCCTAGATTTTCTCTAGTAAGGTTACCAAAGAAGTTATTTTCACTTTTTATGTTTTTTATAGATTATGAAATTTTAATGTTCATTTTAATCTTTTTCTCATTTTTCTAAGGTTGAACTAAGTAGTAAAAATTAAAGTTTTAAATATTTTGAATTAAGGCAGCCTACTCTTAGGTTGTACCAATTATAACTCTTTCTTTATTGTATTAATTAACTTTCATCTCTGAATTTACACAAATGTAAGGTCAATAATCATTCACTCAACATTTCAGATTGAATTTTGTGCACATTATTGATACATTTGTAGTAATATATCTCAACTCTGCTTGTCATCAAAAATAATATTCTGAGAATATAAACAAATTATTATTTCATTTAAAAAAATATTGTGCATAGTTTAATGTTTTATATTTTTAATTCACAATCAACACATTATTTAAAAAACACATCATATATCATGAAATTGAATGGGAAAATACTAGTTAATTTGATATCATGTATGAAATTAAAAAAACACTCAATATTGCAATAATATCAGGTAAATACTTACAAATGTGCCAACTCTATGTGTGCTCTATGACAATTTATGGTTCACAATCTATTCTAACAAATGAATCATTTGTTTCATCAAATGCAACATTCGAATAAATACCAATAGGTTCATCCACAATGTCATTATCATTCATGCCTTCATAAAAGAATATGACTTGGAATGACATTGAAAATAACACCAAATTGTTGTTTTTACAATTCAGTTACATAAAACACTTGTTTAGCTTGTGATGCAAGAATATAAGGTTCATCAGTATAAATCTAGTGGTTTATATCAATCACCCTAAATCCATAGTTATCTATATGCATGCCTTGTTGTTTCATTGAATCAAATCAATTGCATTTCATCATTGCAACATGACCATGTGCATAGTAATCTCATAAAATGATTCTTTCAACAACCCCATAATATGATAGATTTTCTGATCAAGGTTGTTTGTCTAATGCACTGGTATAAAAATCGTTTGTAGCACTTATCATGACACTATCATGCTGTGGTGTCATTTTTGTTGTATAGATATTTATAATGAATTTAAATCCATTTACAACCATTGACTTAAAATCACGTACCACATTGTTTGGACCAAAGGCCAACACTCTTATTTCATATAATACATTATTCATTAGTAAATTTAAAAAATGAAAGATACCAACATCGAATATTAAACAGGTACCTATGATTATGTTATGAGGAAAAAAATAAATCTATTACCTTTGAATTAAACCAAGTAGTAAATTATTTATTGTGCAATTTTTCCTTCCTCTTACTAGATAGAGAATGATGTCTCCTTTTTATAATTTCTAAATGATCTCTAAAAATATGAAATCATTAAAACACCAGAAGATATGAAGAAATCACACAGTGAACAAATGAATATTTATTAGTTTACTTACTTGATGTAATCATCAAGCACACCACAGTTGAATAATACTATATGATGAGCCATTTCCCACTCTTCCCTACTTAAAGTACACAATGAGTGTGATCCAGATATCCCCCTATTTGGAGTAGTGAATGAAATGCATGGTCAATGGGATCATATTACTCATCTTCAATTCTCATTAGTCCATTAGACTTCATAGTGACATTATCCAAGTGTGATGAACATAAATCCATGCATTATTTTTCTAAATAGCCTTTCACAATAGATCCTTTAGGATGATATTTATTTCTCACATAAGATAATGTAAACATCATTCTTTCTGTCAGATACATTCATCGACTAGAAATAGGACCACCAAAAATAAATTTTGTGGGAATATGCACAGTCAGATGTAACATATATATGAAAAGTGACAGTGTAAATTTTTTTTCCAAGTCATATAGAATAATTGGTGCATCTCTATGCAATTTCTAAACAAAACTTCTTCTCAGAATTTTGGCACAAAGATCTTGGTAAAAATGACATAACTTAATCACAACAACTCTAACATTATGTGAAAGTAAATTTTGAATGGAAATGGGAATCAAATAATGTAACAAGACATGGTAATCATGAGTTTTAAGAGATTTTAGTTTCAAATATTGTGTACTAACTCTTTTAAAAATGTTACTTGAACAACAATATGGAACATTTAAAATTTCCAAAACCTGAAGAAATTGTTTTTTCTCTGCATTTTTCATTGAATGACAGGAAAAAGGGACTTTCCAGTTATGTTGACCATTAAACTAGGATGAAGTCTTGCTCCTATACCCCAATCCATCAAATCATGGTGTGATCGAAAATCATATTTTGTTTTTCCTTTGACATTTTAAAGAGTATAAAGTAACATCTCACAAATGTTTTTCTCGATATGCATTACATCCAAACATTGACACAATAAATTCAATGACCAATACGGAAACTCAAAGAATATACTTTTCTTTATCCAATTATTATTCAAATTTGAATTAACATGATTTCACTTTCTAATATTTTATTGCCTCTTTCCAAGAACATAATTCAAACCATCAAGTTCATTAACAATATAATTTCCCGATATTTGTTGAGGTGTTACATCTATCTCGATGACATTATCAAACTGTCTCTTATTTTTCCTGTATAGATGATCCATCAGTAGAAATCGTCGATAACCTATAAAAATAAGATTTCATTGAAAATTTAACCTCCAGGAATGTGTATTTTTCATACAAATAGGGAAGGACAATTTCCCTTTTGTACTCAAACAATACATAATTATGTAAGTAGAGAAATAATTTATCATCCATAATAAAGTTACATGAAAAAAAATTACTCCTTCATGAATGCATCATATTCTTTCACACCAAAAATACAAAGCTCTTTAAACTCATCTAGTAATGGCTACAAGTATAAGTGAATGTCATCTCCAGGATCACTGGGTCCAAATATTAATATACTCATGATAGTAAACGAATTCTTCATACACATCCATGAAGGAAAGTTATAAATGTGAATGAAAATAGACCAAGTACCGTGCGCATTATGAATTTGACAAAATGGATTGAAAACTTAACAAGATAATCACTATCTAACATTTGGTGGGTCAGATACAAAATTAGGACGTAACCTATCAAATTTATTACAATCTAACCCATCTGTAGGATGCATTATTTCATCATTATCCTTATTTCTTTCATCTTCATGCCATCTCATAATATTTTCTATTTGTTTTGAAATAAAATTTTATGAAGCTTGGAATTAAAGGGAAGTTCCATATCACTTTCTCTATATACAAGATTGAGTTCTGTCTTTATTTGTCTTCCACCTTGATGTACCACATTGTTTGCATTGACTCAACTCTGTATTTTCCTTCCAAAATAGACAATAGTCTTTGGGGAAAGAATGAATCTTAGTAGATGAAAATCCAAAATTTTCGACCAACTTTAATACCATGTAATTATTTTCTGGAATAAATTTATCATCAGGTAGTAAATCATTAATAAATGTAAGGAGATATTCGACTTTAGTATTACTAAATCCATACATTTATTTCCCAGCATATAATCACATTAAAAACTCAAGTTTACTCATTTTTTCACATGCCTGATATACTGGGGTATTCACAACTTTTGTCATATTTATAACACTCTCAACATCATCATTATGATAAATAGATGAAAAATCTATTTTGGTATTAATTTCCACTAGCACTGGTTTACATGAGGATCTGGCTTCAGAAAAAAATGGAAATCGATCGGAAATAAAAAATTTCATACCAATCCTTTCAACCGAATCAATATCATTATCCACTTGATCTTTTTCTCCATTGTGATAACATGTGATATTTTTTTTGGAAACCATGCTAAGTGATATGGTAACTCACTTCCCCATGATTTAACCATGGTCTTCTAGCGCAATCAAAACATGGTCATCAAATAAATATGCCATCTGAATCATTATTGAATGCAAAGTCCAAAAAACATCATAACTCTTTCTGAAAGTCATCAGTGATCTGATCAACATTATACAACCAACTTCTATCAATACTGAGACAAATAACATGTTTATAAAAATATCATAAAAAATATCTTAAATGGAAAGTAAAATAATATAAGTACACACTCCTTAGAGATAGCCTATGCTATTGAGTTCAATCTATTTTTCATATACATTATATAATTTATATGTTTCTCTAATAAAATAATTATGATTATTAAATTATGGCCCTATTGGCATGGTTATTTACAGCGCATAGAGCACAATGGTAACAAGGGCCTCCAACACAAAATCTCATGTACAACACAACATGTGGAAAATATTAACTTGTGGAACACAAAAGGTATATAAGAACATTGAAATAATAACAAATAACAAGTTAGATGATAGGATTGCTGGTTATACTTGGTCATGGCACTCGACCAATGCATCACATAGAGTTGGGGGGAGGAAATAAGGGCATCACTTGACTTACGACAGGGTGTTTTAATAAAGGATATTAATAGAGGTGTCATAGCAGTTCAAAAAGGTGCAAAAAAATAAAAAAAAATATGATTGTGCAATGGGGAACACAACGCCAAACTGCACCATGGCGCAACATAGTGCATACAACAAAACGCCATCTCAATTGGGAAATTGTGCAAGCATTGAGTGGCGCAATGGTACCTAGCGCTACCCATGGTGCAATGGAATTCCATGGCACCCACCATCATTAACTATGCCTAATGGGGAGATTTTATTCATCATTAAAATATTCTGGTGATTAGTTTCTGCATGGATGACTTCATAGTTGTCAAGGGCGTGTGGTGCAATAAGACGCAGAGGCCTCTTGAGGATGAGACATGAACCACTCAAATGAAACCCTATATCGTGATACATTATTCTTATTTATTACTATCAAACTCTATTTCATATATTCTGATACACTACTTTCTGTTTTTCATATTCTTATTCTCTAATTCATTACATTAAAAAATTACATGCTTTGATATCCTTATACTTTCATACCCAGATACTCATATCCTGTAAACTAACAAATGATATTATAAAATCCTAGAAACTACTGTGGTGAAGAATGGATGGTATCAATTGGGGGGAGAAACTAAATAAGTCCAATCTTCAAAAAAGTATTCATTTCACAAGAATATATAATTCTAGATAGATTTTATAAAATTGAAGAAAAAGGATTATACACTTTCTTGAAAATCTAATTGGACAGCCCCATGAGAAAGAAAATCAAAACTAATATTACATGGTGGTTTATTTATGGACAATGTTGTTGTCTAAGTATTTTACTTTTTTTATCTAAACCATGCTAGTCCAAGTAGACATAGAGTTGTCTAGTTGATGGTACATTGCAAGGAAAATTATGATTCCACCCTTCTCACATTGAAATAATTAAAAACATAGAATGTGAATGAATTCATTGGGAGAAGATGAGTTTCTTAAAATTAGAAGAGATTGATATGAGAAATCCATCCATTGGAAGTTTTTTTTCATAATTATGGGTATGAATTGAATTTCAAGGCTTCCCTGAAATTCTAAAAATGGAGGAGACCAAATTTCCATCCTTTTCATTTATTGTAAATTAGGTGGTGAAGTATTGGATTGTATCTTAAGAAAATTTAGAATTTACATCTTTAAAGGGGGAGATTGACATTCACTTGGATGTGTAAATATGATGTTTTATTTTTTATCATTTAGTGAGTGTAATTTATGTTGTAAATTTATATTATAAGATTCCATTGAAGTAGAAAAATAGAAAGTGGATTAAGATAGAAAAGGTATGTAAGTAGACTACCCATGGAATATGGGTAATAAAGTTGGTTACTAGGTGAAAAACCAATTTCATGTTATGATTTTTGAACTATTATTCATGTTAAAGAAAAGTACCAAGGATTTATAAATACTATCTAAAAAATTTAAAAAGTTGATGAGGTGCTAGCTGTTTTTTACAATGTGTGTTATGTTATTAAAAAAGTTTAGCCAAGTTTGAATAGGATATTAAAGTGATATATCTATTGAGAAACCATCCAATATATATCACACATTAAGGATAATAAATATAAGTGTTTAATAAAACTTTGATTAATTTATGAGAAGAGTGGAGATGGCTTAAAGTTAGTTTTTGTAGCTCTACATTAATTTGATGAAAACAAAAAATTTGAAGATAAGGTTGAAAAATGGCTATCTTGAGAACTGTGTATGGGTTATTTCCCAATGATATGTAATTATCATATATTATGTTCACAAGTATCATTTATACCATTCATAACCATCATCTAGTAAAGTTGAGTGGAAAATATTAATGTTTTGTTCAATGTAAGCATCATCTATGTTTACATAAACTTCATTTTGCCTCAATGTATGAAAATTATAGATGAGTAGTAATAGATCCTTGTCAACGCAAAAAAAAATATTGGCCTATATAGACATCATTATCTCTCTATGTATACATGATTTAGGTTTGTGTAAGAATGAAATAATCTACATTAGTATAAATACTTAGAGAAATTATAATTTTTTGTAGAGTGAGATATGAAGTTTCCATATTTTATAATCTGAATTGATAGTCCATTATAATAATTACAAATTCCCTAACATCCCAAACAACCATTAGGGTTTTTGATTAAATTAATAAAATTAGTACAACTTATCATTAATCTCAAAGATGAAGATCACAGAAAGAATAAGAATCCAAGAGAATTTTTAAAGTCTCTAAATTGGGATTCTATACGAAAGAAGCAAAAAGTCATTTTAGATAAATAATTAAATTAGTAAAATCAAATGCGAAGATCAGGTCTATTGCTGAGTAGAAATAATAGTAAAAGAAAAATAAAATTCCTAATAAAAATAGCTATACTTAAATATCTCTCTCTCTTGTGTGAGAAAAAACAAGTAAAGGTAGATTGAATAGAATTATAGGCAGCCTTCATCCAATTGTTATGGATAAATTATCAAATATAAGATGGGAAACCTAAATTAGCAGAAAATAACTACCATCAGTAGCTCTATATGATGCAGACAATTACTACCATCCGAGGCATAACAAAATATAAACCTGAAAATTCTCAATGATTATTGAGATGAATGACTAAATTAGTAAACAATAACTACCATCTGAGGCATAATCAAATATAAATCTAAAAATTCTCAATGAGAAGCTCTATATGGTGCAGTCAATGTGAGAAAAATGTAAACATACATCTATAATATCAAAGAAAATATAAGATGATCAGCCTAAAATGCCTTACAGTCGAGGGATTATAGTTGATCTTATGGATCTAAAACCTAGTATAAACCTGGTCGGGACAGTTTTTCTAGTTTTTTCTAGAACCCTCCTACGTGCAAAATCTAAAACAGTAGGGGAAGAGGCGTGCCAGATGAGGTGGTGGGGAAGCCGCCAAGAAGCAGCGTCAGCGGTGAGGTGTCCATGTTCAGTGGAATCGTTGGGGGAGGAGGGTCGTGGAGAGGATATCTTGTTGGGTGGCAGCAGGAGGTGGTGTCGTGAGGGGAAACGTAGGGGAAGAGGGTCGGGGAGAGGATATCCCATGAGGAGAATCGTTGGGGGAAGAGGGTTGAGGAGAGGAGAGCTCATGGAGGAAGATGGTGGTGCAGAGGGGAGGGTCAGGGAGAGGAGATCTCTCAGGGAAGAGGAGGTTCGCATAGAGAAGAGGGTATAATTGGAGGGTGTTGCGGAGGAGGAATGGATTAATCAACCCTATCATAAGGGTGTAATTTTGGCCCGGTGGCCCGAATGCCCGACAGGCCTGGCCCAGAAGCCCGAGCAGCCTGGCCTGACAAAGCCCGCATTGGGCCAAGCCAGGCTCGGGCCGTAGGTTCATCAGGTCGGGCCTGGGCCTATCCAAGAAGGCCCACGAGCCAGGCCAGGCCAGCTTGAAAAAGCCTAGCCCGCTGGCCCGTTTGAATCCCAGCCCGCTGTAAAAAAATTTAACGGGAAACTACTGGTAGGGAGATTCGATCCCCCTAAATCAAGCTTTCAAGGCTGCGCCTGGACCAACTGGTCCAGGCACTGCGCCTATAATATTATCACTAGAATTCATATATATGTATATATATATATATATCATTATATATTAACAAAAAATAATATATAATATATATATTATATTTAATAATGTGTATATATATAAATATAATTATTATTATATATAATCATAATGTGTGCGTGTGTGTATATATAAACAACGATATATAATTATATATATATATAATGTATATATATAAATAAAGCCATTTATAATATATATCAATTAAGTGTGTCTTCTAAAAATACATTAATAATATACATATAAATGATTTAATATAATATATATATAAACAAAGATATTAATATATATATATCAATGATTTAATATTATATATATATATACAATAACTTTTTGTATATTAATAACAAAAATAACACACTCACCTAATGATGTTCATACACGTCCCGCAACCACATTATTTTTTTTAAGTATGTTTCAACTTGCATATATTATATATACTATACATCTAAAAATCTATTTAGAAAAAAATATTAACTCACCCACTACAGTGCACCCCTAACCCCTAATTATTATTTTTTCAATTTTCTCATATTACATATATATATATATCAATCATTTAACATTATATATATATATAATAACTTATTATATATTAAAAAAACATACTCACCCAATGATGTTCGCAAACACCCCCCAACCTCATTAATTTTTTTAAAATATGATAATACTTGCATATTATATATATATTAAACAAATCCATTAATAGTATATATACCAATGATATGATTTAATATATATATATATATGTATGTATATATATATATAAACAAAGCCATTAATAATAATATATATATAAAGCTATTAATAATATATATCAATTAAGTGTGTCTTTTAAAAATCCATGAATATTATATATATATATCTGTGTGTGTGTGTGTGTCAATGATTTAATGTTATATATATAATAACTTATTTTATATTAACAAAAAAAAATAACACTCACCTAATGATGTTCGTGCACATCCTCCAACCTCATTAATTTTTTTAAATATGTTTCCACTTCATATATTATATATAAATTTATTTTTTAAAAAATTAACCCACCCACTACGGTGCACCCCCCAACCCCTAATTATTTTTTTACAATTTTCTCATATTATATATATATATATATAATAACGTATTATATATTAACAAAAAATAACTACTCACCCAATGATGTTTGTACACCTCCAACCTCATTAATTTTTATTAAATATGATGAAACTTTCATATATTATATATAATATATATACATATATAAATATATATAAAAATAATTAATTCACCCACTACTGCACACCCCTTAAGGCTGTAATTTCGACCCGACCTGAATAGGATCGGGTTGGGTCGGGCCTACCATGAAAAAAAATTAAAAAACGTTTAAAAAAATGTTTTAAATTAAACAAACACTTAAAAATAATTTTCATAAACAAGTTAAAAATAATAAATGTAAAAAAAAATTAAATAAATGATAAAAAAACATTTAAATAACAACGCTTTAAACCCACTACCCACTGCTACGCACCCCCAATCACTAATTAATATATATTTTTTCAATTTTCACATAATATATATAAATTCATAGACATATATAAATCTATTTAAAAAAAATAACAAATCCATCCACTGTAAAATGTTAATTAAAAAATATTTTTACATAAAATATGTTAAATTTTTTAAAAAAATACATGTAAAAAACATGCATTCAAAAAAAAGTTCTAAATCAAATGTCTAAAAATATATGTAAAAACATTTTAAACAAGTGTTAAAAAATTGTTTAAAAAATGTTTAAATAAAAAATTTTTAAACAAAAGTTTAAAAGAAGTTTTTAAAACAAACACTTAAATTAATTTTCTTAAAAAAACACTAAAAAATACTTTTTACATTAAAATATGAAAAATGTTAAATGTCTTACAAAAATACTTATAAAAAGCATGCGTTTAAACAAAATTAAAAAATGTTTTAAATTAATAATTAAATTTTTTTAAAAAAATGTATTAAAGAGATGTTAAAAAACGGTTTAAATAAAAACTTTTAAATAAAAAAATTTAACAAATTCTTAAAAAATTATAAATAAGTTAGAAAAATTAAATGTAAAAAAATGTTTAAAATAAATGTTAAAAAAACATTTAAATAACAAGACTTTAAACTCACCCACTACTGTGCACCCCCCAAAACCCCTCATTAATTTTTTTTACAATTTTTAAATAATATATATAAATTCACAATATATAAATCAATTTAGACAAAAAAACATATCCGCCCACTGTAAAATGTTAATAAAAAATAAAATAACATTTTTACAAAAATCATCCGTTTAAAAATAAATGTAATTTTTTTAAATAAATGTTAAAAAATGTTTACATAAAAATGTTTAAAAAAAGTTTTAAAACAAACAATCATTTTGAAAATAATAAAGGTCCACCATGGCCCACCTTGAAAAATCCTGACCCGGCCCGAACCGATGCTTTGGGCCAGCTCGAGGCCGAGCTCGGGCCGCCTCATGGGGATGTTCGGGTCGGGTCGGCCCAGCCCGAATAGTGGCCAGCGGCCCGATTTTTTTTATGTTAGGCCCGGCCGGGCCCAGCCCTGTCCGGGCTAGGCCGGGCTGGGCTTGGTCGGGCTGAAATTACACCCTTACCCTATCATTGTGATCCTTAGTAAAGAGTGGAATCAAATACCCATATAGCCACTGTTTTAATTAACCCATGGCTATAAATTAGGCTATAGCCATGAACCTTTAAAATCATGGCTATATGTCGGTGGCTATAGATCATTTTTCTAAGAGTCTGCATGCTTCCGCTGCACCCAGAACCATCAGTTGGCACCCCAATTAAGTTTGACAATGGGACCAAGATGACCGGGTTTGAACATTATGCTCGAATTTTGGTTGAGTTTGATCTTAGTTCAACTCTTGTTGAAACGGTGTATCTGGTTTCTAGTGATTTTTAATTTGACCTTGCAAATGATTATGAACATTGTCATAACTTTTGTTTCAATTACTTGTGAATCGGACATGTAAGAGATAATTGTTGCAGGGGTTTGAGATGCTCTAACTGTAAGAAATACATGCATCGCGTTGACAGTTGTAAGTTTAACCTACCCATTATTAATGGGAAGAAGTCATTGAATCACAAGCACAAAATGCCCATGAATGGGAATAATAATATACATGATCATCACAAGTAGAAAATTGACCTATAGACATGATTTAAAACCATAGATATAGCCTCAAAAAACGTGGCTATAAGTTATAGTCAATATTTACATGCACAGTGGCACATATTGGAGTTCCAATAGCTAAAAGCTATAGCCACAATTTTTGGGGATGTTTCCACGGTTGTCCACCATAGTAATAGGTCTCATAGTTTTCCAACGTTCCAGTTGAGCTATAGCCACGATTTAAATCGTGACTATAAGTGTTTTTGTCACGGTGGACAGTTGTGGTTATAACCCTCATAAACTATGGTTGTAGCCCAAAAATAATATGTTTCCGACCATATTCAATCTTTGTACCTCACCTATGTAACTCACCAGCCTAACATCCACACCACAGAGAACTTCAAGTATATATATATATATATATATATATTAAAACTTGTGGCTATAAAAATAAAATTGGGGCAATAGAGCTTCCAACTCTTTTTTTGTTGGAAAAATTTTCTCCTGTGTAACCACAGGAGACCTATAAACACGATTTCATAAAACGATGACTATAGCCTTTGAAGAAACACCTATTGCCACGGTTTTGAGAAAACTGTAGCTATATGTCCCATTTATAGCCATAGTTTTTGGGGAAATCGTGAATATATAGCTAATTTCTAGTAGTGCATCTTCTTGTGCGAGGAGGAAATGATGGAATTAAAGGAGGGAGAGGTACTGAGGTGTAGGGAAAGGAAGCTGTTACTACTTCCATGCCTCCCAAGGGGATCATTTTTTGTTACCCAACCTTACAAACCCGTGAGCGAGGACATGAATCTTCTAGTTCATGCTTCTATTTGGTTTGTTGATGTGGTTGTTAGCACCAACCTGAAGTTAGGTATTGATTTTATTTAAGTGTCATCTAATGTCAATGTTGTGTCTCATAAAGGCATTAATATTGAGGCTCGTGATAAGGGAACTCATCAGAATTTGAGTGGAACTAGATGCTTGTTGAAGGATGGCATTTTTGGCACCCAAATATTGGTCAATACTGTGGTGAGCGTCCTAACATGTATCCAAGGCCTCGCATCATGTGAGTCATGCATAATTTGATTCTAAAGATGGGAAGTATTTTGTTGATTTTATTGAGGATGATCATTTGAATGTTGGTAACAGCAAGGGAAATACTACCTTTTGGTTTAAACCTCAGAGAAGTCAAAAGGTGAACAAAGGCTCTCCTGACTTGGTGAGTTTTGGTGCTACAATGCTCAGGGGATAACTTGCTCCCCTTCTTCAATTTCTACTCCTCATGATTAAATCAATGTGGTCTGTGACATTGCATAGATGACAAGTGATCAAGACACAGGACTATTAGATCCAATTGATACACAATATTCCATTTTTGTTTTTGATGACACGTGTGTTTGCGCTCTTTTTATTCATCCCTTTGTTCTTTGTTTTTCTTTTTCTTAATAAAATTTTCAGTTCTATGAGTTTTTAATACATGTTTCACACCATATTTAATAGTTCACACTGATTTATAATATTTTTATTTACTTTGTTTTCAAAAAAGAAACAAAAAACAAAATAAATATTTTAAAATCAATTAAAATATAACATGAAATACCAACACAATTATAAACAGAAGTAGAAAGATAAATTATAGTATATTTCATTAACATTAACTTTAAATTTTTATATTTTTTATCTGATGGAAATTTCAATTCAATTATTAATTTAATTATGTTGTGAAATTGATTGAACGCCAATTGAAACCACGAAGCATTTTGAAACCGAAAATGTAAGAACAATCGTAGGAGAATCACATCGTTAAGAAAGCGAGTGTCCAATTTGCGTATGACGATGATAATGAAAAATGGAAATAAAAATACAATAGAAATACAAAATGTAAAGAACACAATTTAGAGCCAAAAGTCCATATTATTTTATTAACATATCTCCATATTTATAGAGTACATGAGATCTGATCCAACAGTGAGAATATGAAAGGTTGGTCATTAAGAGGGAAATTAATTAGGAATTGAGGAGTCATCATTATTGTCATAATTATGATATCCATTAATAACATTTCATAACACTCCCCCTTGGATGTCTTAATTTAATGGAACCTTATTTAATATTCACTTAAAAAAACCTTGTGGTAAAAGTAATTGAAGCCAAAATAAAATAATTCCATGTCCTGCTGCCTCATTAAAAACCTTATCAGGAAAACCCAGTTGGAAAAACCTAATGAAGGGAAAAAGAGTACAGCGTTCCCAAATCCCCTTGATTATATCATTTATTTATGTCTTGATGACATCAATTAATATTATTATTTAATTATGTCTTCAGGACATAGAAGGAAGACCATAGGTAATAATGAATGGTATCATTAAAATTACCACTCATGGGGAAGACCAATAATTTCCATTAATTATAGATATCCATAATAATTTATAACATTCCCTTGGATATCTATTATGATGTATGATTGCCTCATTAAAAACATCATCAAGGAAAACCCCTTCAGGGGAAAACACTTGATTAGGGAAAAAGAGTACAATAACCTCAAGTCCCCAGAGTGTTGCCTCATTAAAAACCTTATCAAGAAAACCCAGTGGGAAAAAACTTGACTAAGTGAAAAAGAGTAAAACAGTTACATCTCCTATTCATAATGATCATAATTTATCTCATATAATGTCCATGATCAATTCATAAAAAAACATTCAGTTTTGAATTTTGGAATAATAATAACTTATACCCTTTAGATTTCAATGAATGGGGAAGAACATTAACTTGCATCATATTATGATTTATTGTCATTTTCAAGGTACATATGCACATGTACATTTATATCCTTCATGGATTAATAAAATGTGCATTTATATTTAATCCTTCTGGGATAATTATGCTCTTCATCAACCCCTTATGTATGAAATATATCACTCTTAGAAACAAGAGATTTAATTATTCATTAAGGGTAAAACCATTCCAAAAATTTAATATTTCATCTTCAGGATTATTAATTCAAAAATGAAAGGACATTAAATGTAATTTCATGATCAAATAAGTCATTTATTTTAGAAAACTCTTCGAGAGTTTAGATGTTTTTTAAAACATATTAATAATATAATGAATATAATGATTCATACAAACCATGGGATAATAAATTCAATTTATATTCTTCCTTAATATGGATAAATCTTATTTAGTTCATCCCATAATTTATCAGATTGGGTGAAACTTTCATAATTTTGAATAGGCTTCAGGAATTTAGAACCCTTCTATGATTCATATAAATATCCAAATATATAAGGATGAATATTTCTTATAATAATATCATATATATGCAATAGTCTTGATAGTTTGGATAATCAATCAAGAACTTTATATGTTGAACATTTCATAAGTTCCTTTAATAATTTTGGTCAATTATTATGATGTTCACGTCTATAAAAATCCATTGTCATCAATGATTTTTAAAATAATTCATAGAAAATATATGATCAACAATATTTTATTGAGATCTCATAATTTTTCTGGTACCAGTGTCACTTCAAGGACAATATCTAAAAAGATATAATGTTACTGACATATTCATTTTTCTCTTCAAGGGAAAATATATGTATTTCTTTCTACTCATTATGAACAATGATTTTATATAATTACTTCAACCACACTTCAGGTGTATATAATCGGACTATTGGTTTACAACACTTTACATTCATGTGAGTGTTGTGAGCATCTTGTTAATGGACCTAAATGACCATAAAATATATGATACTCAATATTTCTTTTAATCAACATGCATATCATGCAATGTATACTCACCAGTAGTAAATAACACCTGTGATCATTTAGTGGACGTGTCTTTCATATAGATGGATCACATTGTAGGTGGGTGCACCCATATATACTTCTTCATAAGTATATGGGAAATTTATTTCCATAATAGCTGCTAATGATATAAATAATTTACCTCAAAAATGGGTACCTTAGTGTAAATTATTATATAGGTGGAATTCATAATGACTTAATGATAATGAATTCATTGAAATTTTTTAGACATGCATCCATTAAATAAATTCATCATTCTCCCCCTCATGGATGTCTACTATGTTATCAATAAATCAATGCTCGTGTATATTTTAATCAACGTCTTTCATTATAATTGATCCCAAATGGCCTAAATCATCATGTCATATATTTGAAGTGTCAGGATCAGTAAACTTTTGGTTTACCATTATTGATTTGATTGTATATAACAAATTATTTATAATCACTTTTATGAATGATCATTATATATCTAGGTACCTCTTTTATCCAGTGTCTCCATATGATATTAATTTTCAAGAATACCATTCATATATCTCATCAAGACTTCAGATATAACAAAGAATTAAGAATTTGTATTATGAGGTAGGAATATATTTTCTCTTCTGGAGTCGTTAGTTAATTTTCTCTATCGGTAAATTTACTTATATGAGCATATATTATCGCATATATGATTTATTTTAAATAATTTAATCAAAATAATATTTATAAATATTTTTCTTCAAGATCAATGCATATAAGATCTCAAGGATATTTCATTGTGCAAACTCGTATTTTTCGTTAAAATTTCCACTTATGGTGGTTGATGAATTCATAATATAATCATAACGGGTTAGGCCCATCACCAAGTGTATTATTCCATAATTTAAAACTTCTGGAAAAAATATTTGGGAACTTTAGGCCCAAATATTATTTTTCAATACATCTACCTAAGATAGGATCCCCCACGTCTTTTGAAGCTGGTGAATGTGGTAGTGATAACTGATGTGGATCTTCTGGATTCACCACACATACCTTATCACCATCCAAAAATAATAATTCATAAAAAACATTCACTTTATCAAATGAAGGAGAAATCATTTGATCAAACCTCATCAACTCTCAAATATTCATGATATCAAAAATTATATCAAATATCCATGAATAATTTCATTCACTTCAAGGATTGAGATACAGTAATTAAAACTAAATTCACTTCAGGGAATGAATTCATTCATTAGATTTCATGATCCATGAATGATAATTTGTTATTTATCAATAATGATCATCTTTCCTAAAATATAAATTTTATTGATTATGATGATCATTGTTTTAACCACATCGGGTGGAAAAATCATTTTCATAATATATATTAGATTATAAAAACTATGTAATTCAATCATTTAATTTATGAATTATATGAACAACAACATCTACTTTAGGGGATAGATGAATTACATGAGATGATATGGATAATCCATAAGAATATGATAAATAATAATGTTTCCCTTGATATTGTTGTTATGGGAACAATAAATTATAAATGAATATATTCTTCAATATATTGTCGAAGGACATTATTTTCATATCATCCTTTTGGAATGTATTATTTTATAAATATCAATAAAATTAATTGTGCTCTATAAACATATACTATCATCAAACCATTTCTTGTGGTTATATTTTTATTATTTTTTATAAACAAAAACAACACAATGATCATTTGAAAAAAATAATATTTACCTCGAACTTGATTTATAATAAAATCAAGTATATTGGTATTCACTTAGGATAATGAAATAAATCATTTTCAATAAATATTCTCATTCACTCAAGGGAACAAAATAAAATTATTTGTTCGAGTTTTATAGTGTCTTCAAAAAAATTTCATGAATATTCAATTCAGTAATTTCATCAATTTCATCCACTTCGGGGGATTAATATATATATAATATATTTATGCTTGTTCATCAAGAATATTTAATTTCTCTAAAACATTTTAAAAGACATAAAAGAAAGAGAAAAGAAATAAAACAAATATATTTAAATATTTAAAGTAAACATCATCTCTATCATGAACTTTCATATAGTATAATCAATCTTTACACCTTCAGGGTGAACAAGAAATAAGAGATATGAAATTTCATGGTTCATGGAATGATTATAGAACTTTAGATCAATGTACGATAGGTACGTGATGATCATCAAACTTTAGCTCAACGTATGACGGGTACACGATGTTCATCAAACGTCATCTCAACATATGAGGGGTACACTATATTCATCAAACCTCAGCTCAACATACAATGGGAATGCAATGTTCATCATTCAATGACTCGACGTACAATGGGTACGTTATGTTCATCATTCAACGACTCAACGTATGATGGGTACGTGATGTTCATCATTCAAAGGCTCAACGTACGATGGGTACACAATATTCATCATTCAACCACTTCTGGTGGTGTAGTTTTTTATTCATTTGATGAATGATGTTAGTCTTGGAATCTACTACATCAGTTATTAATCAAACAAATTCTCTCCAAGGAATAAAGTGAAATTTTTCAACTGTGAGTCATTACAGCTCTTCAGGAGCTCATTATTTTTCCCACAACAAAAGATTAAGAAAATCATATATTATTTTCATATTTATTAAGTGGGGAAAAATAAATGTTACATATCTTACATGTAAAATAAGACTCATTTTTTGATGTATCACTTCGAATTAGTGGAGTAGATGAGAAAGAGAAAGAGTATGTCAAAAGAATAATGTTTATAAAAACATGTGACATACCTTTTCCCACAAATTTTTTCTTATGCCGATGATGGGGATGAAGGAAGTGTTGTTACGATGCACAATCCAGAGAGCAAGATCGTGCTAATAATGTGTTGTGGAAGGGATCGAACGCCGATTGAAACCACAGAGCATTTAGAAAACAGAAATGTAAGATCAATTATAGGAGAAGCACATCATTGAGAAAGAGAGTGTCCAATTTGCGTATGATGATGAAAATGAAAAATGGAAATACAAATACAAGAGAAATACAAAAAAGTAAAGAATGCAATGTAGAGCCAGAAGTCTATATTATTTCATTAACATATCACCATATTTATAGATTACATAAGATCTGATCCAATGGTGAGAATATGAAAGGTAGGTAATTAAGGGGGAAATTAATTTGGAATTGAGGAGTTATCATTATTGTCATAATTATGACATCCATTAATAACATTTTATAAAAAATTAATGATAATACAAAAAATGCATGGGATCCTACCACCTGGAAGATGACACTTTCTTTTTGGATGTACTGAGGGGGTCATTTATTTATTGTCCATTTCATAAATCAAAATCTCCAACATCAACATCAATAATTAAATAAATAATAAAAAAACGAATTTAATAAATTTAAAATTTGTATATATTAATCAACAGTTCAATCGTTTAAATAATTACATGTCTTTTAATTTTTTAAAATATCCATAAACAAACGAATTTCTAAAAAGTGACCTAATTTATGGATGAAATAAAATGTGATACATTAATGTAATTGAGATAAATAATTTAAAATAAACACAATTTTATTCCTAAATATAGGTGACATTCAATTTTTATTCGATTTTATTATTTTATTATCAATGATTTTTAAATTTTTTATTATTCATTTCTTTGTAAAAAATTTATAACTAATAAAATTTGAATTATTATTTAATGTTTGTATGATTTATGTAATTCATTAAGTTTCATCTCAGAAATAAATATTTTTCTTTAAAAAATAATACAAAATAAAATGACCCCACTTCCTATAATAAAGCTCCATGATTGCTACCACAAAAGCCCACAGAGCCAGCTTTATTAACTATATTTATTTAAAAAACATATTTATTGTCACGTATTTTCCACTTATTGGGGAATATTCATTGTTGTTGCGATATATAGAGACAATATATTATATTTTAAAATTATTATTTATTTTTAATTTTCTATAAAATATTTATTGAATCTTATAAAGGGTAATTCACCTTTGAAATTCGTATATGCAATAATTTGTTATGCAATTTGTTTGATATTATAAATATTGAAATTATCTTAAGATTTTTCATTACTCATAAATTTTATAAAATAAATTATTTGTAATGGTTAATTGATGAAAAAAATTATTATAATATAATAAATCATGATTTTAATGAGAAAATGGTTATTTTAACTAAGTAAATGATCACAAATGAAAATTTTGAAGCTTCCATTGAGTTCATAATGTGGTGTTTACTTTGGTGTGTGTATTTGGTGTAATTATGAAGTGTTTGGTTTTGTGAGTTTTTTAATTAATTAATTAAATTATTTATTTAAGTAACGTGACATATTTATATAATTTTGATGAAAAAATAGAAACAAGAGTGATTAAAAATCAAACAAAGTCACGAATCTCTATTTATAGAGGAATCCCTAATGACGATTACTACAACGTAGTGACTCCCATTAAACTTGTGGTTTCTAGGTCAAAGAGAGATTTGGAGCCTCAAGCGTTTGATGCAATATCCCCCCACCCTAGACCACTAAATGGTGGCTAGATTGGAAGCCACTAATTATCACATGTGTGTCTCACCGTACGTTAAAGGATGTCGACTAATAGTGAGTGTATAAGATGGTACTATGAGAAAACTATACCTCCTATACCAGAGTACAAAATCATAAATAAATAAATAACCAAACATAATCCACACTAGTTTATGCAAAAGAACAAGCACACTAAACATGCTAATATAAAACGGAACACAATCATACACCATACAAAACTGAACTTTCGCTGGGTCGATCATATATACAAATAAATAAGTGAAAACAAATAATGATACATTGAGGCGCCACTATCGCTCTGAGCCATACCACATCTCGAACTCCTGACATCAACCAAGTTGTTCCAACTCGATTATGCAATCCTAGGGCTCAACCTAACCTCAACCTACACCAAGCGAGGGTTTCTCGGATACTCAAGTGTAGTGGCAGTCTGAGCAGTGTGTGAGTGCACAACTTAGTAGGGCCCCACCAATGTGGTCTCATAATATACTAGTAATGTAGTGATATGTGCATGTGACATGGTCAGAATAAATAAATAACTACTAAACCATAAATAGAATAAATAATAAACAATACCTGCTTGAGCCTAATTTTTGAATGTCTCTAAGTACATCACATAGACCATGCCAACCCAGGTACCACGTACCAAATTATTTTCGATCCTTAGGTTCATGACCCCGATCGACTATACTTGTTTCGACCAGTGGAAAGGTTTATCTTAGCAGTTCATGATGACCGTGCCTCCTAAAAACAAACCCAGGTCTGTACAATATATGGATAAGTATCTCAAACCTCTCCTTTGAGAGTTTTCTCAGCATGAGTATAAGATCATAAGTATCAAAATCTTGTGGAATGCTCCTAGAAATATTCATCCCAATATACCAGATCAACCCTGGGCTCCAAAACTCTACCTTCCCCGGGCTCCAAACCCCTACCTAATTAGGGTTTTCTTAGCCAAGGGAATGATCCCATAAGTAACAAGAACCTCTCCTATAGAAGTTTTCTCAACCATCTAAACCAACCAGTCCTAGTGAAATTTTACAAAACAAGAGTTAAAGGTTTCCTCTATAGACGTTTCCCAAAACATAAGTAAAAGACCACCCCTATGGGAATTTTCTACTCCAAAATCACCCCAAGGGAGTATAATATTGGATCCTAAGAGTATATAATGGTTGTAATAGGTGTAAGAGGTGAATTGTAGTTTAAAACTTTAAATAATTTAAAACCCAAACCTCTTATTTCATTTATCGGACTGAGTATGCATCTGATGGGCAGAGTAACTTGTATCGAACTCAGAGTGTGTCCGGTAAATCATAGTATAAAAATTTTACTAAAAAAAATTTCTAAAAAAATTACATAGTTTAAAAATATAACTTGTTGAAACAATTAAAATGCAACTTTATAAAGTCCTAAATAATAACTAACAAAAACTTTATAAAAGAAAGAATATACTTTAACCTTAGTGTAAAGGAAGTCAATAACCTTGACTTAATGTTTCTACAATTAAAAACAAATTGTCACATCCATCTTTCTTCAGCAGAAATCCCTCGATCACTAATATTGGAATAAGCTCTATCTTCCTAGACTTAGAATCCCTCGATTATCCAGATCGGATCCAGCCATCTTCCTATTCCCAGAAGCCCTCGATCATAACCCAATATCAGACACAAAATACAATTGAAAAAGTTTTTCTAAGAATTTTACAATTCCTCACATGGAATCCTTAGAATAGAAATCTCTCTGGAAACTTTATAAAGTAAATGTAACGATCAGTTACAACAGAGAAAAATCTTGGACAGGTTGAGTTCACAAAAGTATCAGCTCCTATCTCCTCGAATGCACCTCTATTTATAGACATCTCTCCAATGGTCATATTTCTGTGAATCTCGTAGTAAGTAGAAACTACCTCATATGATCTTCACTTAATAGCTCAGAAAATCATTCTTCATAAGATGTCACTCTGGTAGCACCATTACAATTCTTTTACAAATGTATTCTGACAAGTAGAAATAATTCTAACTATGATTATAAACTTCTTATTCTGATGGAAAAAAACCTGTCAATCTGATGGATTAAAATTCTATCACACTGATTGATTAAATATCACCATTCTGATATATTAGATTTTGTCCCACTGATAGACTAAATATCGTCACAGTGATATATTATATATCATCATACTGATGGACTAGATATCATCATGCCGATAGATTAGATATCATCACACTGATAGATTAGATATCATAATACCAATAGACTGGACTTTTGTTAATCCGATGGGCTAGACTTATGTGAGTCCGATGGGTCAGACTTGTATGGAAAGTTTATATTCATTTAATTAAGAATAATTCCTATGTTTGGTAGAATAAGTTGTTTTCTACAAAAATATTCCAAAATTTGGGAAATATAAAGTTAGTAAAAACATATTTTTAAGAGTGTGTTGTGATTTTTAAAACTAAGTATAGAAAGGTTAGAAATTAAACTTTTGACTCAAAAATATCCCACTTTTCAAAATCACAAAACACAACACATAAAGATAAAACTTATAATTTTGAAAAACCTACAGTCCCATTAATTATTTGAAAACACATATCCATTTACTATTCTTATCTTCCCCTTTCATTAAGGGTCTTTTATTTAATATACTTTTTCCAAAATAAAGAGATAAAATAAATTCTTAAAATAAATCTCCCCCTAAATAATATGTTCTCCCAAAAAGAAATTTTTTAATGAAAATTTTCTATCATATTAATTTCTCTGAATAATTCTCCCCAAATTACTTCTCACAAAACTTCCCCCCACCCTTATGATTTTAAAAAAGAATTAAGGGAGGTAAAAATTACATGAAATGTTATAAATAATAATTCTAAAAACTAATTTATGAAAGATAGACGTACATCCAAAAAGTATAGAAAGATCAATCATCCAAAAAAAATTGGAAAATAATCAATCAAATATATATAAATGGAAGAAAATTTAAACTTTCATTCATTAAAAAATGAATATTAGATCATTAAGAGTTCATATAAATGATATTATTATTCTTTAATCAACTTCCTCTTAATGATTATCATATTTTTTAAAGCTTCTTGATTTTTTTCATTGTATGGTTACTTTTCTCCCAGCTTCGCTATCCTTTCATCCATCACTTGAAATCATAAAACTTCTTACTTTAGACTTTCAACTTCTTCTATGAGGAATTTGTTTTGTGTATTCTCATATTTCAATTTCTGAACTTCTTATTTCAGCAACTGATTCTTAATATTCTCAGTCACCAGCTTCTCAATTTATTCTTCGAGTAACAATTTTCTTTACTTCAATTATTTAATATGTACATCTTGAGATTCTGATAAGCATTTGAAATTCTCAACTAACTCAAACTTGCCATCAACCTCTGAAGAAAACTTTGGAAAAGAATCAGTAATTTCCAGTGAAGTCTTCTTAACGATATCAGTTTGTTCATCATGAAAAGACATATCTCTCTCTGTATATTTCAACAATATAATTATTTGTTTAACCCCCCTTATTTTTGATTTTGAATCAACCTTAAGATATTTGAACTGTATTTCATTTTTTACAATGGTTTCAACCAACTGATTGGGAGCTTCCGATTTTTATAAAACACATAACCACTTCTGAATATGTTTGAAGGAATGGAATTGAATTGATCAGATTCTTCAAAGACTCACTGAAATATGTAAATCAAGATTATATTCACTTATTGGAACGAGTTACTTGATAATTTGTTGAGTCTGATGAGAAATCAAAAACAAATTTTCTATATGGTCTAATAACTACTTATTTTTTTCTTCCTTTTTCTCTTTTTCAACTTCTAAAACTTCCATCACGTCTAAATTTATATCATAATCACCTTTGTCTAATAATTTACTATGAGATTTTTGATTTTCAATATCTTTCCCAAAACTCTCTTCCTTATTAGAAATAACCAGATCTATATCTATCTTTGACTGAGTTGTGAAAGAAGATGTTTGTTTGGTAGTTTTTCTTCCATATCTTAATCTTCCGATTCTTCTTCTAAAGAATTCACTTAGGATACTTCTTCCATTTCTTCTTCTAACCACCTAAACAATTTTCCTTGGCTTCTCAAATCATATTTTACACATTTTTTTATACTTTTCTTAACTTTAATGACTTTTTCAGAAACATTTTTTTAAACTTCTACAACTTAATCTTTTCCTTTCTCAACAAAAAAATGAACTTGATAAGTTACAACAAGTTTAGTTTATATAATAGATTGAGAGATGATAACCATAACTAGATCAAAAATTGGTTGAACCATAGATAAAGTGAGAGATAAAAATAATTCTTTGACTTTACTCTCTAGTAGTTGTATGGAAATCACTATGTTCCCTCTCGACACATTTCATCATTCTTTCAATTACTTTAACATCCTGAAGTCTTTTATTCTATTTTCTATTTTTATCATATTCTTTCAACTATTCTTTGGTTCTTTGTTTTAGAGATAAGGCTTAATACTTTTCTAAACCAACTTTTAGATCTCCTATATTCTTTTTAGATTTACTTTTCATCATTTAATTATAAGCCTCATCAATCATAGTTTTGATTTTCTTCTCTGGCTTAGGAGGAGATGATATAACTTTTCTCTTTTCTTGTACCATTTCATTTAATTGTTATACTTTAGCTTTAGACACACCTTTTTCTAACTTATCCAAAAAAAAAATTCAACTCTGGCATGAAAAAAAGTTTCATCCTCAAAATTGCTTCTTCACTAATAAATGATACTTTTTCCCTCATTGCTACAACTTTATTTTTAATCAGCATCACTAACATGGAGTTTAACAACATATTATTTATGAAACAATTAAACCGAAGAATCCTTAACTTCATTTGGGTTTTCTTGACTTCCTCAACTGATAGAAAAATGTATTTTACCAAATTGATTTTCCTCATGTTCATGAAAAAAACTAATGCAAAGATGTTAAATTCTTTCTGGGTGTCTTGGTGACCCTTCCTTGGTGTAATAAAACCTAGAATCCATAACATGATTACCCTTATGTTAAGTTTCAAATGAAATACTTTCCTAACTTTATCAAAGTAAGGGAACAATAAGGACTGAATTTTTACTTTTTCAGAACTTCTCAACTTCTTTGGTAGCTTATATATAACAAGATAAGATTCTCCAACCAATGGGACTTCAACCAGGTCTAATACTTATTGGATTTTCAAATTGCACTTTTCACCAAAAAGATTAAATATAATTACTTCCAAATCATCTTCCTTACTAAACTCAACATAAGAATAAAATTATTTAACAATAGTTCGATATTGAAGATCAAAATCTTCCTTTTCAACACACAACTTTTCCCAACCCTAAAAATGAATTATTTCTTTTAGAATAGAGTCATTGTTATCATACAATTTTTTCTCTATTAGTCTTTCCTCCGCTACCTCTTTATTTATAATATCTTCTAGAGTCAACATCTTATAGAATCATGAACTGACTAAGGAATCTTATCAAACGAAGCAGAACTGAATCATACAAATGCCAAACAATCAGACTGGTATAAAAAATAAGAGATGAGAGTTGTCAAACATCTGAAAAACCTATGTGGGATGTGGTGACCCACTCGTATATTTATAGGCATGGGGTGATAATTTGAATCCCTCAGATCTGATAGCTTATATTGAATTCCAAATATAATCTGATGACTGAGAATATTCCATAAAAGACTGAAATAAATTTTATTAACTCTTAATTTTTTTATTACAAAACATTTGTTGAAATTAGAAATTTTCTAGAAGTTAAAACTTTAATATTTTTTTTAAAGTATTTGAAGTTTACAAAATATAGACAAAAAAACGTAAACAACAACAAAATAGATAGAGTATAAAAAGTATACATTGAATATTAGATATTACCTTTCGGAGTGAAGATATAAATTTCTATAAAAAATTCATTATGGTAAAATTTTCTTCTTGGTTTTTAGAAAAATTATTATTTTTTAAATAATCTAAAAATTAGTGAATTTGAAATATTTTTAAAAACTAAATATGGTTTGAGAAACAAAAGTTTTTATAAAACCAAAATATATGTGCCCCTTTTTAAAATGAGTTCATTAATGTAATGATATTGGTAAACAAGAAGTAGATATGAATAATCACTAAATATTGGTCATTCCTAGATTTTGTTTAATATATTTAAATATATCAAAATTTAGGGGTTTAGTAAAAATATCATCAAGTTTTTTTTTGTTCTGATGAATTGTAAAATGATATCTCTTTTTTTATGTTTGATCTGAAAGGAAATGGTGTCTTATATCTATGTACTTTTCTCGTGATTGATGTGCAGGGTTTCTTACTTAAAGTAATGGAACTTGTGTTATCACCCAATATTTGAGTTTTACTAAAACCCATGCCATTTTCTATGAGTGTCTGTTGCATCCAAAACACTTGAGCATAGAAACTTCCAACTACAAAATATTTGGACTCATTAGTGGAAAGTGATACTAAGTTTCATTTCTTATAAGTTCAAGAAAGTAAATCTTCTTTTAATAAGTGAAAAGTTTTGAAAGTACCTTTTCTATCTATTTTACGTCCCCCAAAGTAAGCATTCAAAAAAATATTTCAAAATCATTTCTAGAAGAGTAAAATAATCCTAAATCCATAGTCCCCTTAGGATAATTAAAAATTCATTATACAAATTTAAGATGGTATTCTTTTGGATTTTGTTGATATCTTTCATATAAGCAAACAGAAAACATTAACTCAGAATGACTAGCTGTTAAGTAAAGTAAACTTCCAATCATTCTTCTAAAGATCTTTCGATCAACTGGTTTCCTAAATTCATAAATATCTAAAGTATTCAAGGTTTTGATAGGAGTACTAATACTTTTAGTATTATCATATCTGAATTTATTAAGAAGATATTTTATATTCTTATCTTGAGATATAAAATTTCATTCTGGTTTTTGTGAAATTTAAAAACCTTTAAAATAAGTATGTTCTAACATCATGCTCATTTTAAAATCAGAATTCATAAGATCCACAAAGGATTTTGTTAACGGTTTTTTGGTTATACCAAATATAATTTCATAGACATAAATTTGAATAATTATAATGTTTTTATAAACTTATTTTATAAAAAGTGTTGGATCCGCAGCTTCTTTAAAGTTCCTTTTTATGTTTAAAAACATGTTATGGATATTTTGTATTTTCAAAACCAGAGGGTTGTTCTACATTAAATTCCTCACAAACATATCTGTTATGAAATTCACACTTCACATCCATTTGATAAAGTTTGAAATTTTGAAATGTTGTATATGATTTAAGTATATAAATAGATTCAATTATATCTATCAGAGAATAATTTTATTCATAATCTATTCCATCTTATTTATTATATCCTTTAGAAAAATGTTTAACTTTATCTCTAACTATAATTCCATTTTCATCACATTTCTGAAGAAAAAAAACCATTTTACTTCAATTCCAAAAGTATATTTAGGTCATTCAACGAGAGTCCAAACTTGATTCCTTTCGAATTCATTGAGTTCATCTTATATTGTTTTATCAAATCTTCATCACTTAAATCCTGATCATAATTTTTAGGTTTGAATTGTTATAAAAATGAAAAAATTTCAATTTCATTTCTTAAATAAATTCTAGTTCTTACGGGTTGCTCTACATCATCAATGATGCTATCACTAGGATTAATCCTAAGGATCAAATGATTCTTTTGGTTTAGCAAATTCTATCCTTCAATAACATGTTGAAATTCTTCTTAAGGTAAAACTTTAGAAACATATTTTTCAGTTGTTTTCTCACGAGAAGAACTTTTCAACATTGGTTGATAATAAGTTTTTGAAATAACATCTGAAGATGTTGGTTGAGGTTGTTTGAAAACAAAAGGACCAATTTCATCAAATTTAACATTTACTATTACCTCAACAATATCTGTGTTTTTATTAAAAACTATATGAGCCTTACTAGCTGTAGAATAACCTAAAATTATTCCTTCATCGGATATTGGAGAAAACTCATTTAGATTATCTTTAGTATTCAAAATTAATACTTTTCTTCCAAAAACTTTAAAGTAATACAATTTTTGTTTCTTTATGGTCTATAACTCATAAGGAGTTTTATTAATAAAAGATATTATTAAGCTACTTTGGAGGTGGCGCGGTGGTGAAGGTTAGTAGTACAAACACACCTTTCATTGGGAGGATTAGGGTTTGAATCCTTGGAGTCTTCATTTGTGATGAGCCTCTCCCCCAGGATCCACCCATCTTACAAGGTCACCCAGTCTCGACTGGGTGGGAAAAATGAGGTGTGGCCCACTATGTTGATATATTTATTTAACAAAACATCATCGATCATTCCATTACCCTTTGGGATGCTCTTTCATCTTAGTTGGAAATGACTCCTTCCCCGGATAGGGCTCTACCTCAGGGTAGTTACCTCTTTGTGGGGGATTATGGGTTAGAATGTGTGGAGGGTTCAAAAATTCCAAACATGGGAATTCCATTTTTGAGAAAAAAATAAAGAATAAAATAAAATGTCTTATTAAAACTCAATTTATAGTATAGAAGGCAGTACTAACTGCTTCAGCCCAAAAATGTTTAGCAACTGAGTATTCACTCAGCATTTTTCTAGTAATCTCTGAAAGAATGCTATTTCTCCTTTCAACTACACCATTTTTCTATGGAGTTATAGGTGACGAAATATTATGTACTATACTCTTTTTACTACAAAACTTTCAAAATTAGAATTAAAAAATTCTCCACCATGATCAATATGAATAGTTATCAAGGATAGATTTTTCTCATTTTTAACTCAGGATACAAATTTTTTAAAACAACAAAAGGCTTCAAACTTATTTTCTAGAAAATAGACCCATGTATATCTAGGGAAATCATTAACTAAAACATATACATAGTATTTTTCACTGATACTTCCAGTTTGTATAGGACCAAACTAGTCCATATGAACTAACTATAAAACATTAAAAGGTAAGACTTCACAAATATATTTAAAACTTGATTCATGTTTCTTTTTTAATTAAAAAGGATCACAAACTTTTGAAGCATCAAACTAAAGTTCTGGTAGATATTTAGCCTATCATTTCTTAGATAGTTTAGCTAAAATTCTAACATTACAGTGTCATAATATTCTATGTCATAACCAAGATTGATATTCCATTACACTAATTCAAGGTATATCTTTCCTCCTAAGGTTTTCTAAGTTTACTGTATAAAAATTACCATGCCGATTAACAGAATGAATATATTCATATTTTGAACTATGAACAAAACATTTTTCATTCTAGAAGTTAAGAATATATCCCTCATCCCAAAATTGAATTATGTTAATAAGGTTATACATATGACCTACAACAAATAAAAAATTCTAAATTTGGGATTTTCTAAGAAGAACAATGTTACCCATTCTGATGATTTCTCCTTGAGCATTATCCCCGAAGGTAACTTTTCCACCTTTTATTTTTATAATATTATTGAAGAAATCCTTATTTCTATTCATATATTTAAAACAACCACTATCAATGTACCATATATTGTTGTTGGTGCATTTCTTATTTTCCTGAAAACAAAAAGATTATCTTTTCGGAACCCAAACCTTCTTGGGTTTGGTATTATTAGAAATTAGAATATATGGAATCCACATATGTCTAACTTTTCCATGTTTTAAAAATATTATTCTTTAGAAAAATATGCTTTATGAAAACCTAGATATTGTAATTTATTCAAAGAACATTTATTTTTCCAGTGACCACCACTTTGACATTTAGTACAAAATGGAGCACCTTTTGGAACAAAATAGTTATTTTGATAATTTTGTTTTCTATTAGTAAAACCCATTTTGGATATTATGATGATGCCTAATTTGATTATACATATTATTAAAGTTTTCCTTACTAGTAGTAAACTTTAAAAAAAATCAATCTAGATATTTCAAAGTTTAGTTTTACAATTAGATTATTATCCTCCGCAAAAGTTGTATTCGAACTAAGTTTTTCTATATCTTTTAATAAACTAGTTTCTCAAAATTATACTTCTTTAAATCTTTTGAAATACCATTTTTCAAAAAATTTGTTTTATATAATTCTTTTGAAATATCTTATATCTCCATAGTAAGATTAAAAATTATTGAATTTTCTTTCACTGGTTTTTCTTGAGCAATATCATTTTTTAGAGATTTCAAAATTATGACTTTATAGTAGTTTTGAAAATATATAAACTTCTTCAAAACTAAGTAAAGTGTTATTTTTTTATGAAGAATATTATTAATCAAAAGATATAGAATTATTATTATCAACACAATTTGGATAGTTTTTATTTAAAGTGAGATTAGTTAAATATTCAGCAGTTACCTTTGCTATGAAACAATTTTTGATTTTCAAAATCTCATCATAGAATCTGATATTAATTTTATCTTAACTTACACTATCTGATGAATTCTCTATTGAACTATCTATACCAATATCACTCAAAGTATCTAAATCTTTCAGAATTTTCTTATTCTTGTGCTTGTATTACTTCTTAGAATTTATTTTAGAATTTATATCCTTATTATCTTTTCTTTTCAACATCGGACGGTCCAGTCTTATATGTACATCCTTTTTACATTCATAAAAAATAACTTAAGAAGAATCCCCCTTATCACTTATTTCCATGATATTATTCTTATATCTATATCATAAATCCTTCTTTACAACTATCTTAGTCATTATATTTTCAAGACTAGGTAATTAATTTCTAGATTATTCTGATGAACTACAATCTGATTCAACTAAAACCCTCTTCTTTTTTGAATACTTTGAAATTTTCTTAGCAGATTGAAGTTTATTTGAAATGTTCAAAGTTGTATAAAAAAATCCTCCATTCTTTTTGTTCATCTTTTTTGTATCACCTTTTAGTCTTCCCTCATACTGTATAAGGGTTCCAATCAAATAATCTAGAGTCGGATGTGCAATTCTTCTAGTATCATCCAAAATAGTTATCTTAGACTCTTATTCTATAGAAATGATTCCAATAATCATGTCAACTAAGAAATCAACTGTAAGATACTTATCTTCAAGTTATTGTAAACTATTTACAGTTGTTATGAATATTTGATGCATCTTTGCAACAGTTTCACCAGGTAAGGAAATCAAATGCTTGGTAATGAGCATGAAACATTACTCTTCTAGTTTCAATGGATTTTAATTTTCCAAAATGAGTTACCTTATATTTATTACAAATACTATTAGAAACTTCACATGAAAAAATATGATTGTATATGTTTCAATTCATATAACATAACAAAGTATTTATCACTCTATAATTCAATTGATATTCTTGCTTCTAAATATTAATAAAGGTAGAAAATTCTTTCTCAGGAATCTTATTGTTTCCAGTCAACATAATTTTTTTTTCAACACCCGTATTAATAAAAAAATCTTCATCATGTCTCTCCAATACTCATAATCAGCAACATCAAATATTGGTGGTCTACTAGGATTTAGATTTTTGAGAGTATCAATAATTAAACCTACCATATTATAGAAACAAAACTCTTTCTACAATTTACATGTTAGTGTAATAAAAATTTATAAACAAACAAGTTTATAAAATATTTTATAACTTATAGTAATATATCAATAGTAAGAACCAACAAGTAAAGTAATAGAACCTACACTGATACCAATTGTTGGAACGTAAGAGTATACGGTGACTATAAGGGGGGGAATTGTAGTTTAAAAATTATAAAATTTTAAAACCCAAACCTTTTTTTATGTTTATTGGACTGAGTATGAATCTGATGATCAGACTAACTTGTAACATTCTTAGAGTTTGTTTGTTAAATCAGAATATAAAAAGTTTACTAAAAAATAAACTTTCTAAAAAAATTACACCGTGGAAAAATATAACTTGTAGAAACAAGTAAAATAAAATTTAACAAATTTCTATAAAATAACTAACATAAAATTTATAAAATAAAGAATACACTTTAACCTTAGTGTAAAGGGAGTCAATAGCCTCGACTTAAGATATCCAAAATTTAAACCAAATTGCTAGGTCTGTGTATCTTTAGCTGAAATCCCTCAATCACTAAGATCTGAATTAGCTCTATCTTTTTAGCCCCAGAAGCCCTCAATCAGTTTGATCGAATCCAGCCATTTTTCTATCCCTGAAATCCCTCGATCTAAACCCTAGACCAAATTCATAATATAATTGTAAAAAAATTTCCAAGGATTTTACAATTCATCACACAGAATCCTTAGAACATAAAACTCTCAGAAAAATTTACAAAGCAGATTTCAGGAGTAGTTTCAATAGAGAAAGATATCATATGGGTAGAGTTAACAAAATCTTTAACTCCCAACTCCTCTAATTCATCTCTATGTATTGTCATCCCTCCAATGGTTATATTTCTGTGAATATCGGAGTTGGTTGTAATGACCTCAGATGATCTTCACTTGACAACTCAACAAATTATATCATCATATGTTGTCGTTCTCATAACACAATTACAATGCTATTATAAATGACTTCTGACAAGTAGTAATAATTCTAACTCCAATTATAAACTTACTATTTCGATGGAATAAAACATGTTAGTTTGATGGATTAAAATTCGGTCACACTAATAGACTAAATATCATCATATCGATAGATTAGCTATCGTCAAACCGATAGGTTAAATATCATCACACTGATATATTAGGTATCTTCATACCGATAGAATAAATATTGTCACGTTGATATATTAGATATCTTCATATCGATAAACTAAATATCATCACACTAATAGATTAGATATCGTCATACCAAAATATTGGACTTTTATTAATCTGATGGAACAGACTTCTGCCAGCCCGATGGATGAGACTTGTTTGTAAATTTTATATTCATTTAGTTAAGAAGCATTCCTACATTTGATAGAATAAGTTTTTTCTACAAAAACATTCTAAAACTAGGGAAATATAAAGTTTGTAAAAACATATTTTTAAGAGTGAGTTTTTATTTTTAGAACTAAGGCTAGAAAGGGTATAAAGTAAACTCTTGACTTTACATATACCAAGATAAAATAAAATAAACACCACCCCAAGGGCGTTTCCATGTCATTTTTAAAAATAAAGAAAAATGAGGGGATGATTGAACACCTAAAATCTCAATCACCAACCATACCCTATCCTTTCCCCTCACAATGGAAAAAACTTTACCAAGGCACCTGTCGGGGTCCTCGGGGTCACATCACCACAATGGGGGCACCCCACTTGGGGTCCCCAGTCTCGGTCAAGTCTTGGATCATCGCCTATCTCATGAAGGGAATCGGCCTCCTCAATAATGTCTTAAAGATATATGCACTATCGGAAAAACTGCTTTTTGTGATGGGTTATTTGTGACAGGATAGTTTCTCGTCGCAAATAATTAGTTATTTGTTATGGGACTTGGGGTCCCGTCACAAAATGCTACGCACGTTTTGGCACGGTTTACGCACCAAACCGCGTGGAAGGGTATTTGCGATAGGGGGAAACTCCTGTCGCAAATATAGGGAGGCGGTAAAAGAGTATTTGCGACAGGGAATTCCCCGTCGCAAATAGTGCGTCCGGTGGAGTGTATTTGCGAAGGGTCCCGTCGCAAATACCCGGCGGCAGTAAATAATATTTGCGACGGGATGCTTTCCCATCACAAATAGTGTGTCGGCAGGTCACCTTTTGCAACTCGTCCCGTCGCAAATACCTTTTTAACCACCGACATTAATTAATGTAGTCGAAGGTATTTGTGACGGGAATCCCGTCACAAATATTTCCGTCACAAATAATCTAACCTATATATTCCCTCCATCCGTTTTTTCCTTCATTCCCCTCATTTCCTACTTCCTCTATTTCTCTACACTCTAATTTTAGAGTGAAAATTTTTCAGAGTTAGTTTTTTTTACAAAGAAGTTGTGAGGCCGTCTACAATTATAAGAGATCAAGTTTAAAGGTATTTATGTTTTATTTAATTTAGTATTTATTTCAGTTTTTATATTAATTTTAATTATTGTTGATTAGTTGTAATTAAATTAGATTTAAATTATTTTGTCATTAGTATTTATTTGTAATAATAAATTGAAATTATTATTACTAATTCTTAGTAATTAGTAATTATTAATAATTATTAACGATAATTAGTAATATATATAAATAATTAGCGGTAATTAGTAATTAGTAGTTGTAATTTGCAGTAATTAATATTAATTAACGCTAATTAGTAATAATTAGGAAAAAATAGTAATAATTAGGAAAAAATAGTAATAAATATTTATAATTAGTAATAAATACTAATAATTAGTAATAAATGGTAATAATTAGTAATAAATGGTAATAATTAGTAATAAATGGTAATAATTAGTAATAAATGGTAATAATTAGTAATAAATGGTAATAATTAGTAATAAATGGTAATAATTAGTAATAAATGGTAATTATTAGTAATAAATGGTAAAAATTAGTAATAAATGATAATAAATAGTAATAAATGGTAATAATTAGTAATAAATGGTAATAATTAGTAATAAATTGTAATAATTAGTAATAAATAGTAATATTTTGGAAAAAATAGTAATAATTAGGAAAAAATATTAATAAATATTTATAATTATTATAATTAGTAATAATTAGTAATAAATGGTAATAATTAGTAATAAATGGTAATAATTTGTAATAAGTGGTAATAATTAGTAATAAATGGTAATAATTAGTAATAAGTGGTAATAATTTGTAATAAATGGTAATAAGTAGAAATAAATGGTAATAAATAGTAATAATTAGTAATAATTAGTAATGATTAGGAAAAAATGGTAATAATTAGTAATAAATGGTAATAATTGGTAATAAATAGTAATAATTGGTAATAAATGGTAATAATTGGTAATAATTAGTAATAATTGGTAATAATTAGTAATAAATGGTAAGAATTAGTAATAACTGGTAATAATTTGTAATAAATGGTAATAATTAGTAATAAATGGTAATAATTAGTAATAAATGGTAATAATTAGTAATAAATGGTAATATTTAGTAATAATTGGTAATAGTTAGTAATAATTAGTAATAATTAGTAATAATTAGTAATAATTAGGAGAAAATTGTAATAATTGGTAATAATTAGTAATAATTGGTAATAATTAGTAATAAATGGTAATAATTAGTAATAAATGGTAATAATTAGTAATAAATGGTAATAATTAGTAATAAATGGTAATAATTAGTAATAATTAGCAATAATTAGAAATAATTAGCAATATTTAGGAATAATTAAAAATAATTAGGAATAATTAGGAATAATTAGGATTAATTTGGAATAATTAGAAATAATTTGGAATAATTAGAAATAATTAGGAATAATTAAAAATAGTTAGGAATAATTATGAGTAGTTAGGAATAATTTGGAATAATTTGGAATAATTAGGAATAAAATTAATTGTAATAAATTGTAATTACTTGGCACAATTTCTAGTAGATTGGCGGAACTCCTTTGGATCGATGACTCTTCTTTTTTTGGATAGTTTTTTTCTAATTTCAAATTATTCAAAAAGAGTAATGATTTTATATTTTGTAAAAAAATATAGAATAAGGAAGTCGACAACAATAATTATTAGATGATCATGTTTGGATAAGTCAGCACAGAAATCCAAACAGTTTTGGTTTAAATCCTATATATATTGAGGGTGTTGAATATTTATTATCATTTGCATCATTAAAACCAGAATTTGTTTCAAAAGGCATAATTAATTGTCCTCGTAAAAAATATGCTCTGAGAACGTTTGACACATTTAACATGGTTGGGGGACATCTCTTGCATTCTGGTTTTCTACCAGATTATGTTTTTTGGCATTAACACGGTGAACACAATTTCAGAGAAGATACTAATAACTTGATTCCAGATCCATCACAATTTAAAAATTTAGTACATGATGTTGCAAGTCCATCTGTTCAACAAACTGAAACTCAGGATGATATTGATTTAACTCCGGAGTTGGAACTATCCGAATTTTATGAGTTGCTAAGGTCTACTAAGGATACATTATATTCGAGTTGTAAGATAAGAAATTTAAAATCGGTTAAAAAATTTATGGCTATTAAATCAGATAATGCAATGTCAAACAACTGTTTTGATCAGATATTTTCTTTGGTTAAAACACTGTTACCTAAAGGAAATGTGTTTCATGTAAATTACTATGAGATCAAGAGACTGGTTCGTAATCTGGGCCTTAGTTATCATAATATTCATTCATGTGCAAATTGTTGCATCTTATATTCTGGTGAAAATTGGTCGTTGGATAGTTGTCCCACATTTGGAAAATCAAGGTATAAAGAAGCTCAACCGGGGAAGTCTGGATCAATTCTTATAAAACAGTTGAGATACTTCCCCCTTAAACTGAGGTTGCAGTATTTATTTATGTCTCAGAACACATTGTCAATGATTTCATAGCACAAAACCAAGATTTCAAATTGTAAAATCTTGAATCATTCATCTGATGGTGATTCATGGAAACATTTTGACCGACTGCATCCATCTTTTTCTTTAGAATCCTAGAATGTGCGATTGGGTCTTTCTACTGATGGTTTCTATTTGTTTGGTTATTATGTAGTTAGTATTCATGTTGGCATATCTTTATAACTCCGTATAATTTACCTCCATGGATGTTAATGAAGGATCCCTATATATTTTTTACCTTATTAATCTCAGGACATCCAAAAAAGAATATTGATTTTTATTTGAAACCATTGATTGATTAATTAAATTCATTGTGGAGTAACGGTGTTAGTACATATGATTTTTCTACGAAACAAAATTTCATATTAAAATATGCATTGATGTGGATGATTAGTGACTTCCCGGCATATGAAATGTTATCTAGATGGAGTACACATGATCCTAAATCATGTTATTACTGTATGAAAGAAAAAAAATCATTTATGCTCATCAATGGAAAAACATTTCTATTTTTACTGTCATCACATATTTCTTCCAACTGATCATTATTTTTGGAGGAACAAATCAAATTTTATAAAAGGCACAATTGAAAGGGATGAACCTCCAAAAATGATCTCAGGTACAGAGTTTAAATAAATTTTATTTTCATTACCTCCCATCACATTTGGGCCAATAGTAAACCAGAAGAAATTTCATGGATTTGGGAAAGGACATAATTGGATAAAACGGGGCATTTTTTGGGATCTTCCAGATTGGTCTGATTTGTTGGTCCGCCACATGTTGGATGTCATGCGATAGAGAATAATTGTTTTGATGATTTATTTCATACAGTTTTGGATACACCAGGTAAGAACAAAGATAATGTAAAGGCGCGATTAGATTTTGCCCAAATTTTCAGGTGACCGGAACTTGAACTATTTGAAAATGTTAGATCACATAGGTTAATGAAGACAAAACATGTTATACACTTTCCAAAGAGATTCTCTTATTATTTTGTCAATGGATTATAGATTTGAGACTTCCAGAGGGCTATGCTTCCAATTTGGGTAGATGTGTTAAGAATGGTCATATTACCGAATTAAAAAGTCATGATTGTCAGGTTATAATGGAAAGTATTATACCAATTGGATCCAGAGTTTTGTTGAATTATATGATTTTCGATTCAATAATAGACATATCATATTTTTTTCGAAACATTTGTGCGACGAAAACATACTACGATGCGCTAATCAAACTGGAAGAAGATGTTATTGTCATTATATGTAAACTGGAAAAAATATTCCAATCATCTTTCTTTGACTCAATGGAACATCTGATATTACATTTTCCACATGAATCTAAATATGGAGTTCTGGTATAGTTTCGATGGATGTACCCATTCGAGAGATGCATGCAGAAATTGATGAAAAAAGTATGTAACAAACCATCAGTTGAAGGCTCAATTGCTGAAGCTTATTTGCAAGAGGAAATTGATTTTTTCTTCTCTCATTATTTTGAATCTGAATATCTATCAAAAAAAATCTCATGAGATAGAATGAGGGGAATATAGATGATGAAATGGACAATCAATTATCAGTTTTTAATCCACCAGATCTTGGCTTCGGTGGAGTTCATGAACATTGATTTCAGATGATGAACATCACAGAGCTCATACATATGTTCTGCTCAACTGTGAAGAAATGGCATTATTTGTACAATGAGTGTTTCTATCACTTATTCTATAATTTATGTTACAATAAGTAAAATTATTTTATTTTTAGGTTATATGATAATCATATCAAGAAACAACTTCCACAAATTACAGCAGTTTCTCTTGAAAAACACCGACAAAAAAAATTTCTCAATGGTTTCAAAAACTAGTAACATAAATTATTGACGGTTTAACATATCAATTCAGTTTATTATTTATTATATTTATAATTGTTTTACAAATTTTCAAGTGTCTCAACATGCTGATAAAATTGATAAGAGATATTGTATATTGAGTAACCCACCATCCAAAATAGTTATATCTTATAATGAATATGTGGTGAATGGTTTTTGATTTCATACACATGCATATGGGGAATCAAAAAAACAATGAACAGAGGAGTTTTCTTGAGAGTATCGCATCATAGATAAACTGAAGTTGGATTTTACGACATGCTCGATGAAATTATTGAACTGTGTTATCTAGGGAAAAATTACATAAAGATGTTTAAATATCAGTGGTTGGATATTGAGAAAGGCTTTCATGATCATCTGATCCATGGAATCATTGATATTAAATATAAAATTCTTCTTGCAGTAAATAAACCATTTTTACTAGCTCAACAAGAACATAAAATATATTACGCAAAGTATTGTGCAGCTTCAACAGACCTGAGTGATTGGTGGAGCATAATCAAAATGAAATCTTGGAAAAATCAGTTTACTCAAACTGAATGTGGCTCCACTGAAATACAAGGAATTGAAAATTTTCAAGAGACTACCCAAAATCCATCTTTTTCACAGAGAGACATGAATATCGATTATGACACCCAATAATTAAGGGTCGATGGTGATGATGATGTTAATGATGTTAAAAATGAATTTTAAATGGCAAGAGATGATGAAACTGAAACTCATATGGATATTGATGATGCCGAGGATAAATATGAATACATTGACATCGTCAGATATGAAGATGATGATGAATGTGAACATTGACACAATTAAATGCTAGTTATAATCATAACTAATATATATCTATATATAATAGTTATTTTCAACTATCTACTAACAACAATCCTTTTGTGTTTCAGATGGACCCTGATCTACTTCGTGAGTTATAGGAGGCTGAGCTACCTTTGGATGAGGAGGATTTAGGGTCATTTGACCCTCATCCAACTAGAAATTCCGGGGGTACGTGGAGGGGGCACAGTCTTGTTTGAATGATGGTTCTTAACCCTATCCCCGAGTGACTTCCACATCTTGGATTCAATCCATGCACACATAGGTATGGTGACCTGTGTATTTTAGTTATCTTTTATTAATTTATTTATATACTAATTATTTGATTATTTATTTTTTTTCACAGTTTTGTGCATGTAGCTGTTGGAGAAGGGAGCACTATCTTGCACAATTATTTTTCTCATACATGGATCACATGGGAACAGATTCCTGTTGATGTGAAGCTTGGCATGTTCAATCATTGGATGGTACGCAAATAAATAATATTTATTTTGAAATTTATTTCATTAATAACTTGATATTATAAATTATTTGTATGGTTTATGGTATCCCATAAATGATATCATGTGTGATGCTATCCACGCGGCATGGGAGGTGTCTATGCGTGAGCATTTTCGTCAGTTTTTGCACAATTTGATAAGGGAGACCATTAAAAAAGGAGTGATAGTATTTGATGAGTTGTGTAGATCCCACTGACCAGAGTACATTTCATCTAACATTTGGGATGGATTATGTTCACACTGGTTGAGTGGTGGATATCAGAGGAGATCTTCATTAGGTTGACAGAATTGGGGGAGATAGGAGGTGACACATCGACCTGGTAGTTGTACATTTAGTATGCATAGAGAGCATCTGATAAGTTTCTTTTTTAAATATTTTATATAAAATTAAAAACAAACAGTTTATTTTATACTCATCTAGGCAGTCGAGTATTCTGATATTATGAAGTACGACATTTATCGGAGGATGTAAAGTGATCCAGCCACTAGAGAGATTAGAGGTGATCGCATGTGTCAGATTGTGGTCAGTATTTTTTCAGTTTGAAAATTAACTGCATGTAGTATTTTCACTATTTTAATTTCAAATTGAAACTGAATGAGACATGTGAGGCTATGACCTCTCAGACACAGGCTGAGCGTCAGGCCGAGATGGATGATTAGACTAGTTCCCACCATTTCGATGAGGCGACATGGATGTAAGCGACCCAGTATGCCTTCGAGAAGGGCCGAGTAGTTGGTATCGACTCTCATTTGACTCCTGTGACTTATTATGGTACTACTGCAATGTCAGCATCCATCTTGAAAAGAGCTCGTGGAGAGGAAACATCTTTTGGCTCACTATATCAGGAACAGTTGCGAGCTCAGACTGAGCTTGTAGAGAGTTTGCAGAAGTAGCAAGAAGAGATGTGTCAGCAGAAACAACAACAACAACAGTATGAGGAGAATATGCATCGATGGTAGCAGTAGTAGAATCAGCAACACGAGAAGGAGATGCGTCGATGGCAGCAACAACAACATGAGAAGATGAAGTACATGCACCGTCTGACTCGTAGTTTAGGGATGAAGTTTCCCCCATCATCTCCTCCAGCTTCTCCACCTCCTCAAGAAGATAATCCCCCAGTGATTTTTTTAATGTTAAGAACATTTAAATTCAAAATTTATTATAATATTAATTATTTACAGTTTTTGTCTTTTATATTGGTGTGAATATTGCATAATTTAATTGTTTATTATTTTTTTTATTTTTAATATTTTAATATTTTAAATATTTTATTATTATTATTATTAGTATTATATTTTTTAATGTTTTTTTGTTTTACTAATAATAATAATAATAATATTTTATGATATTTATATTTTTTTTGTGAATATTGAGAATTTTATAATTTTTTATTATTTTAATAATATTAATATTATTCTTTCATTAATCATAATTTTATTAAATTTTTTTTTATTTTATTCATTATTTGTAACGAGACCTTTTGTGATGGCACCCCGTCATAAATAGTTTATATATATATATATTTAAAAAGGTATTTGGGACGGTAAAAGGACCCATCGCAAATACTCTTTTGGGACGGGCCCATCGCAAAAGGTTTACGTATATATAACATATATAAATGGAGAAGTATTTGTGATGGGATGGTTGGACCATCGCAACAAGTTTTAATATATATAATATAAATAATCAGAGATCTATTTGCGACGGGACAATTTTCCATCGCAAAAAATACTAGTTGTGACGCCATTTTCTGCAATGGGCTATTTGCGACGGGGCCCTGTCACAAAAGAGCTTTTGCGACAGGATTCCATTCCAAATAGCCTGTTTCCAATAGCCCATAATCCAGTAGTGATGGACTCGGGGCTAAACAAGGCATCACTCCCAAAATATAGCATGAATCCTATCTCAAAAACCCAAAACATTAATAGGTTGGTCTGCTCTCCCAACCTATGTCCATTCCACCTATGGGTAGTGAACTTAGGCCAAAGAGATACCAAAGGGGAGGATTTTTCACCCATGTTTTGTTTAATGATACCAATGACTCTAAGGTGTCACAAGGGTCATCACATGGCCTTCTCAAACCTTTCATCTCAAATCATCCCACACCCCCTAGGAGAGGTATCCACATGTTCATGTGAGTCCAAGTGTCAAGGAAAATCTATTTGTGTCACAACCTCGACCCTCAGTGGTTGAGGTGACCAAGCCCATGCACAAGGGTTATCATGTCCTTAGAACCTCATTCGACCACTCATGGTATCCAACCCAGATTAATTGTTTTGTTTTAATTTTAGCATGAAAATTAATCAGCCAAGTGGAAATGCCTTTAGTGGAAATCTCACACATCCATATGTATATAAATAGACAACATAAAATCCATAAAGTGAGTACCAGGACCACCTACTTCATCCATTATGCTTCCCAATTTAATCTCCATCTCGACAATTACTTCCCATTCTCATTGAGGACTGACCAATATTGTCCATGCTAACTAGTCACCACCAACATTTGTGAGGTCCGCACTCGAGCCTAACATAGCCAAAAATTAATATTAATGAATTAAAATCAATTAGATGACTCTAGATAAATAAGTTAAAATCACTTAAATATCACTGGGTGTCCGACAATAATCAAATCCTTGAGAAACGGGGTTCTAACCATCCCTCTCACACCCCTAAACGCATACCGGGTTAAATAACTAATCTACACCGCCAATTACATCATTAAATAAATTTAGTTTTAATGAAAACCTAGATAAAAACCCATTTGTGGTGTACCTTTGAAATAATAATGAATGACAATAAGAAGACATCATCTCGGGACTCCCACTATATAAGCAGCATGAAATCCCCATCGGTAGTGGGTGATTTAACAATACTATAATGAAATACCATCAAAACCCTCATAAAAACATGTTGGAATCAAGGAAATGAAGTGGAGGTTAGGGCCAGAGGAGAAAGTAGACAAAATACCTTGAATATTTCATGAAAAACATCAAGAATCACACACCAACCCAAGGGTGATGAAGGGATGAAAGGGGATTTGGACCCCTGGGTCATGCACCCAAAATAGAGAGACAAGGTGAGGCTGCCTCCTCAAAAACATAAGGGGTAAAAAGTGGAAAATCCCAATTTTTAAGTACCTCCATTTGGATGATGGTTTTTGTAAGTAACATCCTCTACTTCCAAACACCACCGGCTAACCGGTGGTGCCTACTGAAAATTAGGTGGTTTGTTATAGCTTTGGCTATAGTAACCGTCTTAGCATTTCTTGGGGTTTTCCCGATCCCCCAAGATTCCTCCTAAGCTTCATTCCTCATCCAAAATATTTTTTTGAGGTATTAAAACCTTCATAATTCTATTCTGAATCACGGTTCAAAATTTAACCTGTTAACCAATTACAAAATTAAAATTCTCCTTGAATTTCAAACACGTCCATACACACAAGACATTAAAAACACCCACTATAAATCTTCTCATCCCCAAGAAGTCATGGTGGTCATCCAACCGAACATCCTGACCTACCCCACATCATCAATTTCAATTTAAATAGTCTTTTTATATATATGAATACCAAATTTGGTCTCATAATGCAACTCCAACCATAAGGGACTTAAACCACTTAAACATGAGCCATCGCTCAATTTCATTACCGAAACACTGAGGCTGTGCTCACCTATGCTCATATATCCCATGAAATATGAGGTTTACTCATCTAATTGTTCATTTATCATATGGTGTTAGCCACCATAGGTTTTAGTTCATAACTATCAATTCTAATGATTTGGTTCTTTTTCTATTGGAATTTCCCATTGGAACTCCATACCTTCATTCCAATTACATGCTCATCATGGTTACAAACTCACTGAAGAAAAAAATATGATAAATCACCCCTCTAATATTAGTACCCCTCTCTATTCTCAAATTCAAAATAAAAAAAATGATCCACCATCATCCAAGAACCTTTCCCATAAGTATAATTTTTCCTCAAAAATCCCCATCCAGTTCTCAAACACCGCACATATGTCTCATACAATGCTCCTAGCATTTTTTCCATCACACCATATATAGTGACCTGAACCCATATAGCCCAAACCTGATGTCAAATATCAATTACATTTTCATGATTACAAGTAATAAAATCCTAAAAGAATAAGAGTTTAGTATTATTGGTAAACCATATACATAAATGAGAATTGTATTACATATGAATACACTAATTACAACACAATTTTTTTTCTTCTCCTTTTCCTTTCTAGGTTAAAAAAATTATTCCATCTATTATAGCCTTATAAATCTTACTTAGTACACTTATTGGAATCCTAGGGAAAGGAAACATAATAAGGGTGATCTCAAATGATCAGTAAGGGAAAAATATAGTGGAAATAATAATGAATCAATGATAAATAAATTAACATGGAAAAGTAAATAACTGAAAACACATTCCAAGTAATCAATAGGGTGAAAATTAAATTAATAAACAATAAGACAGTGTAAATAAACACAAATTTCATTAAAATAACTAGAAAAGGAAAAATAAATATAGAAAGGTAAGAAACTAAAACACATTCCATTTAATCAATGAAATGAAAATGAAATTAATTTATAGATATGACGATGCAAAATCTCATGGATGAATAATAACTGAAACTAAATGAGGTAAGTGCTTAATTATTGGATTCCATGTTTCCAAGGTACATGGAATCTGTATCATCAAGGCCTTTCACAAGAAGGATTAGCTACCAGGTAAAAAACCATCTAATGCAGCTAGCCAACAAACTCATCCCATGATACTACCAACACATTGAGGAGATATCTATAGCAGAGCCCACCCATGTCACACCTATCTAAAAAATACCTCATATATCAAATAAAAAATTTATCAATGTGCCTTACTAATATCTGTATAAAATAGAAGATATGGATTTAACAATATTTCCCAAAATATTCAAATAACTTTCAAAGTAAACACTATATGAAAAATGTTATATGGTTTAGGCAATGATCATATCCAAGAAATATTATATGGAGACTTAGGGTAAATTCAATGTTAAATGATTATAGGAATTTGAATATTTCAAAGGGACTAAAAAGGATTAAGGAAGTGAATGTTAATACTATCCTTGGGAAATCAATCAAAAACCATATAGAGGAAGGATAAGGATTCTATCAACACAAAATATCCCAAGTGGAGTAAAAATATAGGGTTGTTTTCATTGATGAAATAAAAGAACTTAAAAAATATTCTTGAGGAAAATAAACTTTTATTTTGAAAAACCATTTGAAAAAAAATTAATTTTAAAATCCCTTTTAAAAATATTTTCATTAAAAATAAGCCTCCTAAACTTGAAAGGAATGCTTTAGAGAAATAACGGCAGATAAATCCATACATGTCGTATGAGGTAAAAAGAAACATTCATTTTTCAACGTAAAAGGGTTAGAAAAATGCCTTGTTCAAAAAGCAATAAGAAGAATCCTTTTAAAACATTGGTAAAAGAAAAAAGGGAAAAAATTTCTTTAAAAAATCATTTTAAAAACATTTTTGAAAATATTTTAATAAAACATGGTTTTTAGAAGAAAATAGGTTCTTCGACTAAAGAGAGAAATGAAGTCGGGTTTTCTTAAAACATTTTCTAAAACACCTTGAGTACCAAAGAATGGAAAAATGGTACTGATACTTGGAAAAGGTCATGAATTAAAATAGGAGAGGAAAATGAAAGGGTATATTGAACAATGGTCATATAATTTCCTCAAATTTAAATACCATTGAAATTTTTTTAGTATTATTTTGGTGTAAAATAATCATTAAACATTCCAAAGTGTCCCATTACACTTCAAAATATTTTAATTCATAATCCTCATGAAGGAATAAAATTAAATGAAAATTATAATATCATGAGAGTAATTATATTCATGATATATCATGTAAAAGGGAAGTATATACACTATATAAAAGAAACTAGGTGCATGACAACAAATAAGTCTCAATGGAATGTAAATTGAGACGAAATCCCTTACCTTGTGTTTCCTTTTGGGTGAACATCCTTTAGTTTATTGTATAATAAAATAATTTTAAATATCTAATTTATTGTGAAATTTTTTCATTTTTATCATGACTTTTACTCCAATCATTAATTTGTTTTATATAACTTCATAAACAATTAAGTTTGCGTTGGTTGTTTTGACCAAATTCGGTTTATGTGTCAAAATAACTTTGGTAGGTCAACTATGGTCAAAGGAGTCATTATATAACATCTATAGAATAATAATCATGACATAATTTTTATATTTATACATAAATTTTACTTTTAAAAACAATCATTACTTATGTTTATGAAAAATGAATCAACATTACGATCATGGAGAGGGTAGACATATGTATGCATGAGTAACATTCTCAATTTTCATTGATCATTATAGAAAGAAGGTAAGTAGCGTTATATCTTTCAAGAATTATCATTATATAATAAATATCATATTATTTAATCATATATATATAAACACACACACACAGATATATATATATATATATATATATGTAATTCTTGTGATGTAAAAGAGACCACATCGTGTCAAGAAGGTGGTTGTCCACACGTCCACGACCGACATTATCACTCCTTGGTGTGTGAAAGGATAATAAAGAAAATGATATATATATATATATATCTTGAATGTTAGTTATGTCATTATTATCATATATATTTTTTATATGTCACACATTTTTAATTAAAACCATTCTTTATACACTCCATGTATCATGTGAATGAATCACATCGCTTTGAGGAGATGGTAGTCCACACTTCCTCAAACGATGTTATTGTATTCCCAAAAAATAGAGTGTATGAAGATATGTGTTATAAAAGTATTATAGAAGTATAAATACATTATAAATATCATATATTATATATATAAACATATTTTCCATTATAATGGACAACCATGAAAGTTGGTAAAGGAAAAATGAACAATCATCATTTCGTGAGGCTGTAGTTCGCCGTACACAGAAACAGTATTTTCGTTACCCATTAGATAGAAGTGTGTGTAAGTGTAGGTCGAACCCTTAGAATAAAAATATCCTCATATATTTATGATACCGGTTTTTTTATACAATCATATAATAATAATATTTTAGGGGTTGTAGAATGGAAATAAAACTAAATAGCTTAAAGAAAGATGTTACATATTAATTGGGTAACTTCTTTTGGTTTGTACCAAAAGGATTCCTTGGATGGATTTATTACTAATGGTAGGCTTCTAGAATTAGGGGAGGGATGTGGAAAAGTATTTGGGCATAGATTAGTCAATCCAAAGTGCCTTGAGAGGTGTGAGGAAGTGGGAGGAGATGAGGCTCTTTTATAGTGGAGGAGGAGTGGCCCTCTTGTAAGATTTTCACAAAGGAATTTCATGCATGCTTTTCACATTAAAAGTGGCTCTAATAATGGACCCAATTATAGAAATGGTATGATAGGTTCTAAATGTTTCAAGTCAATAGCTCTTGGAAAAGTTTATATATTGTTTTGGGCTTTAAGGTTAAGGTTTTGTCACTTATTAATCTTAATTTAACCATAATAGTTGTAATTAATTTTAATTACTTTCACTAATTTTTTTGTCAAAAAAAGTTGATCTTATTAGACATTATAAATTATTTTGATTACAATTATTAAATCCATTTTTTCAAATTAAATTCATATAACTGGCAGAAATTAATTTAAATTTAATCATGTGGGCGCGATGATAATGTGGGTTTTAAAAGTAAAAACATCTAAAAGTTCTCTATGTTTTTATAATCAATTTCAAAGTGAAACAGATTCCAAAGACATAAATTTCAATAATTGATAACATTATGATCTAATTAAACTTTAAAATCAATAAAAAGTATAATTTAACCTTATAAATAAATTAGATGAAAACGCAGTTTTGAATTAAGATTCAGTATAGTTAACTATTCATTAAAAAATGATACGTTTCCGAAAAATATAAAAAATTAACCCTAAACTAATTTTTATGTTTTTATTGAAAATATGTAGTTTATTTTGAAATATTAAATCAATTAAAGTGTCAAAATTTAGATTTATAATGGTTTCACTATTAACAGATGGTGTAATTGCCTTCATAAAAAATATAGGTTTTTATGTGTGAAATTTGGTTTGTTCTTATATTATGCCTATAAAACATGATGGATGAATATAAAAAATATTGTATTGAATATATAACATATATATTTTATTAAAATCATTTAATAATTGTAATTAATTATTTTTATTAATACAAAACTCCTTTAGAAGCATAAAAATAATAATATTTCTATTTTATATTCAATTGGTTCTTATTTCCATTTCTCATTAATTGGTAACCAATTAATTTATTTTATATTTATATAAATCATAAATTTTCATAATTTAGTTAATACTATTCATAAACACTAACAAAATGGCTAGGTTATATCATATTATACTAAATAATAATATTTTAATAATACATTGTTATTTGGTGAAACTCAGTCTTGTGTGTAATGCAAGCTATCGAGGAAGGTTGCTCTTGCATGTAATGCAATCTAACTTGGTTTTTCATGAATTAAAATCTATATTGAATTTATTTGAAATAGTAAATATATAGTAGAGTCTCGTTATATTATATTCTATTATGCTCTTGGTGATGCATGTCATACACACTATCAAATACAAGGTTCTAACTTTAGAATTTCAGGGCGTTACATTCTCCCCGCCTTAATTAAAGTGTATACTTACAATTCAAAATATATCTTGGAAATAAATTGTTTGATGTTTTCTTTATTGAATTCCTACATCGTAAAAAGGGTTCGTAAAACATCCTCTAAAAAAGAGAATGATAAGTAAAAAGGTCACATGTACTAACATGTAACTAGATCTCTAAGAAAAAGAACATTAGTGGCAAGTGAAAATATGAGTTTGGAGGAAAAGGGAAAATATTTATGAGTGAATGAGGTCATCAATCACAAACAAGTGATTAATCAATGGAAAACTGAGGGCCTCAAAGCAATAAATATTTTTATGATTTAAGAGACCTTCAGTTCAACTAAAATTAAGGCATTAAGACAACATTTTAGTTCGGATTTTATTTTTATAATGTTGGGTTATTCATTTACTGATCGAGAATATAAGGAAATATTCTTACTTGATAATTTTAAATTTCATTTGAACAGTCCAAAATTTTGGTTATGCTTCAATCAAATTCTATTCACTCCCTTTACTCCTAGAAATTAATTACAAATAATGAATTTTTTATTCCTAAAGCACTAAAAGAAACCTTTAAGGGATCATAAGACCTATAAAAGAGTGATCGGTATAACTATTTGTATTTTACTATATTCTAAAACCAATATGGTTAATAAATCAATCTATAATCCTCAAAAGTTATACTACTAGTTCATCATTAACACTTATTCATAAAATTTTTTAACAAAAAACAATGAAAAACTATCAGGACATTGTATAGGTCAGTGGTTGGTGTGAAACCCTTATCGACCTTCTGTCATGGGTTTAAGACTCATAGCCTTTCCGGATTTGATTAGTTGTCACCTAGCCTACAGGTTTTCCTTTTATAAAACCAAATTAATATAATTTCCAAAATAACTATGATGGATATCCTTGAAATAAGGTTAATCATAAAATATACATTTAAATAAGGTTTTCAATACAAACATAATATATAAATACAACATCCATTTATTTCCACAAAGGTTCTTCATTGGTCTAGATTTTATCCATAATATAATTTGTAGGAATTCTAAATCATGACACCTTATTTTCAATCTAAACACCATTAGTTTAACCAAGGATATTCATTTTCATTATCTATTCAAATATTTATTAATGGTTTATAAAGAAAATGTGAATTATCCTAAGAATTTATCCCAGGAGTGTCAAACCAGGTGCGTAGTAAGGCCCGTTGTCGTATACCAGGTTACCCCGAGTCAGGCCTGTAACACCTTATTAGAGTTTTTACTCCTAGGTACATCTCTACCAGAACCACGTCCACTTGTAGTATCCAGTCAGGGATGTATTTCTACAAATACCCACATAATCGCTACCTTACCAAAATTCTAGGATGTTATTATATACTTATCCTAAAATTATACCTTAAGGTTATGTTATGTAACCTATGTTTTATTAAATCTAGTTTCCAAGGTTTCTACTAAACTTCCTCTCATACCAACTATAGTGACCCAACCCCAGATAGCCCAGACCCAGTGTCTGTTATCAATTACATTAGCATGATTACAAGAAATCAAATCCCTAAGGACTGAGATTTTAGTAGTCTTGGTAAACCAGATACATAAACAAGACATGTATTATAAATGAATACACTAATTACAACATAATTTTTTTCTTATCCTTTTCCTTTCTAGGTTAAATTTTTTATTCCATCTATCGTATCCATGAAAATTTTTCTTAGTACACTTCTTGGAATCCCAGGAAAAGGAAAAATATTAAGGGTGAGCTCAAATGCTTAGTAAGGGAAAAATATAGCGGAAGTAATAATGAATCAATGAGAAATAAATTAACATGGAAAAGTAAATAACTGAAAACACATGCCAAGTATTCAATAGGATGAAAAGTAAGTGAAAAAACAATAAGGCAAGTTAAATGAAAACAAATTCCATTCAAATAACTAGATAAGTTAAAATAAATATGAAAATGTAAGAAACTAAAACATGTGCCATTTAACAAGGATAATGATGGTATCAATAGAATATATCCTAAGTGGAGTAAAAATATAGGTTTTTTCTCATTGATAAAATAAAATAAGAACCTAAAAATATTCTTGAGGAAAACAACCATTTGTTTTGAAAAAACATTTGAAAATACTTTTAATTTTAAAATCCATCTTAAAAAAAATCATTAAAAATAAACCTTTTAAATTTTAAAGGGAATATTTTGATAAATTATGGCGGATGAATCCATATATGTCATACGAGGTAAAAATAAACATTCATTTTTCAAGGTAAAAAGGGTTAGAAAAATGACTTGTTTGGAAAGCGATAAGAAGTTTCCTTTTAAAAACCCATTAAAAGAAAATAAGGGTAAAAATATCTTCACTAAATTATTTTCAAAACATTTTTGAAAACATTTTAACAAAACATTATTTTTAGAATAAAAAATATTCTCTGAATAAAGAGAGAAATGAAGTCGGGTTTTCTTGAAAACATTTTCTAAAACACATTGAGTACCAAAGAGTAGAAAAATGGTATTAATACTTGGAAAAGGTTGTGAATTACCAGATTATATGAATATTAAAGGGTTTATTGAACAATGGTCATATAATTTTTTTGAATGTAAATACTATTGAAATATTTTTAGTATTATTTTTTAGGAAAATAATCATTAAACATTCCAGTATCTCATACCACTTTGAAACATTTAAAATCATAAGCCTGATGAAGGGATAAAATTAAATTAATGTTATAATTTCATGAGATTAATTATATTCATGATATATCATGTAAAATGTCAGTATATACACCATATAAAAGAAACAAGGTGCATAACAACAAATAAGTCTCAATGGAATGTAAATTGAGATGAAATCCCTTACCTTGTGTTTCCTTTTGGGTGAACATATTTTAACATCCTGTATAATAAAAATATTTTAATTATAAACTTTATTGAGAAATTTTTTCATGTTTATAATAAATTTTATTTGAATTATTATTATCTTTTATATAACTACTTAAACAATTAAGTTTTCATTGGTTGTTTTGACCAAATTCAGTTTATGTGTCAAAATAACTTTGGTAGGTCAACTATAGTCAAAGGATCCATTATATAACATCTCTAGAATAATAATCATGACACAATTATAATATTTATACATCAATTATATTTTTAAAAACAATCATTAAATATGGTTATGAAAAATTAATCAATGTTACTATCATGGACACGGTAGGTTGTACGTACGCATGAGCAGTGTTCTCATTTTTCATTGATCATTATGGAAAGAAGATAAGTAGCATTATATCTTTATATAATGATCATTATATAATAAATTAAATATTATTTAATTAAATATAATTTTACATATAATTATTGTGATGTAAAAGGAATTACATCGTGTCGAGGAGGTGGTAGTCCACACATCCACGACCAACATTATCACCTTTTAGTGTGTGAAAGGATAATAAAGAAAATGATATATATATATATATATATATTTAATTAATTATGTCATTAATGTCATATATATTTCTTCTATGTCACACATGTTTAATTAAAACCACTATTTATAAACTCCATGTATCGTGTGAATGAATCACATCGCTTTGAGGGGGCGGTAGTCCACACTTCCTCAAACAATGTTATCGTATTCCCACAAAATGAAGTGAATAAATATATGTGTTATAAAAGGAACAAATAAGTATAAAGGCATTATAAATATCATATATTACATATATAAATATGGTTTCCATCATAATTTTCAACTATGAAAGTTGGTAAAGGAAAAAATGAACAATCGTCATTTTGTGAGGCGGTAGTTCGCCGTACACAGAAATAATATATTCATTACCCATTAGATGGAAATGTGTGTAAGTTTAGGTATAACCATTAGAATAAAAAACATACTAGTATATTTTTGATACTTTTATTTTTATACAAGCATATAATAAGAATATTTTTGGGATTGGAGAATGAAAATAAAACTAAATAGCTCAAGGAACGATGTTACCTCTTAATCGGGTAACTTCTTTTGGTTTGTACCAAAATGATTCATTGGATGGATTTTTTACCAAGGAAAGGATTATAGGATCAGGGGAGGGATTATTAGAATATATTTTGAAAGAACTTGGTCAAGCCAAAGTTTCTTGAGAGCTGTGAGGAAGTGGTAGGAGATGAGGTCCTTTTATAGTGGATGAGGAGTGACACTCATGTGATATTTTCACAAAGGAATTACCTGCATGTTTTTCAAATTGAAAGTGTCTCCAATAATATACATAATTATAGAAAAGGTATTATAGGGTATATATTTTTCCATACAATAGATATTGGACAAGTTTATGGGTCATTTTGGGCCTTAAGGTTAAGGTCTAGTCCCTTGTTAATCTTAATTTAACCTTAATCGTTGTAATTAATTTTAATCACTTTCACTAATATTTTTGGTAAAAACCCAATTTGGTATTATTAGAATTTATAAATTATTCTGATTAAAATTAGGGAATCCATTTTTCAAAATTAAATTCATATAAGTGGTAGAAATTAATTTAAATTTAATCTCGGAGGTGGGACGACATTGCTGGTTTTTAAAGTAAAAACATCCAAAAGTTTGCTATGTTTTTATAATCAATTTCAACATGAAATTGATTCCAATGAAATAAATTTTATAAATTTATAAAAATATTATCTAATTAAACTTTTAAACAAACTAAAATCATAATTTAACCTTATAAATAAATTAGATGAAAAGGAAATTTTGAACTAAAATTCCATATTTTTTACTATTAATTAAAAAATGATATGTTTCTGAAAAATATCAAAAATTCACCCTAAACTAATTTTTATATTTATCTTGAAAATATGAAGTTTATTTTTTCATATTAAATCAATTAAAGTGTAAAAATCCATATTTAAAATGGGTTCTCAATTAAAAGGTGATATAATTGCCTTTATAAAAATATAGGTTTTTATGTGTGAAATTGGGTTTGTTCTTATCTTATGACTATCAAACCTAATGGATGAATATAAAAAATATTTTATTGAATATATAACATATTTATTTCATTTAAATCATTCACTAGTTGTAATTAATTATATTTATTAAGATAAAACTCCTTTAGAAGCACAAAAATAATAATATTTCTTTTTATATCCAATCAGTTCTTATTTTCTTTTCTCATTAATTGGTTACCAATGAATTCATTTTATATTTATATAAAGAATAAATTTTCATAAGTTAGTTAATAATATTCACAACCTCTAACATAACATCTAGGTTATATCATGTTGTATTAAATAATAATATTTTGATAATTCATTCTTATTTGGTGAAACTCGGTCTTGTGTGTAACTCAAGCTATCGGGGAAGGTCACTCTTACATGTAACAAGATATAACCTAGTTTTTCATTAATTGAAAGCTATATTGAATTTATTTAAAATATAAAATATATATTAGAGTCTTGGAATATTATATTCCAATACGTTCTTGGTGATGCATGTCATACACGCTATCAAATACAAGGTTCTTACTTTAGAATTTCACGATGTTACACCACATCTTGTTTTATGAAAAAATTGTAACACCCCAAGGTTTTACAAATAAATTTAATATAGAGTGCATGAAACCTTGAGCTCTTGAGAAACAAACACTTTGTTATAGGTGATTGTTATAACCTAGCCGCTAAACATAATTTTTCAACTTCTGTGATTTAAATTTTGAAAAACCGACATACATGGTTGCGATCAATAATATATTTAGAGTCAGATAAGATCAACTTACATTTTTGGTGAATAGTAACTAATCCTTATGAATAGTAATTTACCCTTATGAATAGTAATGTATCCTTATGAATATAAACCTCACCCATGTATGTATAAATAAAATTTAGGCACCATATAAATGAGAGTGAATATTTTAAAAATTAATAATTAAGTGTCGATATTTTTGTGAGTAATAAATATTTAATTAAAATTTTAATTTAATAAATTTATTTAAAATAAAATTAATTTTTATAAAATTTATTCATAAATAAATATTTTTTTGTCCTATGATTTTAGAATAATTTTATGAGACCTCGATTAATTTTTGAAAGTATTATAAATCAATTTTAAATTTAAAATATGTTTTTTTAAAGTAAATAATTAATTTATTTAATAATTAAATTTCTATTATTTATGAAATTATTTTTATAAAATGGAGTTCATTTTTAAATTCTAAACGAGAAAAAATAGTTAGGGTTAATTTTTAGGATTTCTCTGAAATACTTGAAAATTTGGTGAATAGTGAAATTCGATAATTTATGAAATATGTTAAATAAATGAATTTCTACATCATGCTTGAGTCATGGTTGATTTAAATGGCCATTGGTTTGAACTCATATGCACATATTACTATTTTTGGTCATAATAATCAATCACTTATCTTGAGCAAAATAATAAAATAATGAATAAGATATTCAAAAATCACTCCTCTCATCCATTATAAAAACTACCCCTCACTCCCTCTTATCTTTACTCCTCTAAGCCTTTAAACTTATCAAATTTATGCCAAAATAATATTACCTAGTATCTTCCCAATTTTTTTAGATCTTTTTATTTCTAAAATACCAAAACCCCTTCCCTTAAGGAGGTTCTCAAGGAGGAGTACTCAAGAGGTAAAATCCTCTTTCTTTTTTCCTTTTAATTTCTTTTAAGTTCTTTATTTTATTATTATATCCTCACCTCCTCTTCCCAAATGATCACAGTAACTCAAATATAATATATATACTATAATAATATCATGTTAAAGGAAGATCTATCTTCAATATCCTTACTCTCTCTTTTTTAAAACAAAATCATCGTCCAGGAGGTGGTGATTGACAACCTTTGTGGATGGCGAAGTTTTGTTCTTCAATTTTTCTTCAAGGATGGTCATGAAACCATTTTTATTGTTAAAAAAAATTAAAAAATATGTATTATATCTTATTTAATGATTTTTAACCATTATTAATACATGATATTAAATAATAGAACAAAAATAGTTCGTTGTGATCGAAATTCCGCTGTAAAAATCTAAACGATTATCACTAAATGTTTTATCTAATAATTTGTACTCTTACTATATAACCAAATGATATGTATAAACATTTACAATAATTTATGTTCATAAATATCATATAAATTCAATTCTATATAATTATACCCATTCCACATGAACTTCCATTATCATATACAATTATACCGATCATGAAAACCAAAGAAAAGAATGATCCCGAGCGATGAATTTATATATTATAACTCATCAAAAAGACATAAATAAACTTAATAAAATTATGAATAATAAAAAGAATGTAAATAAGATTATGTATAAAATAATTAATGGATTTAATTTGATTATCCAGGATGTTAAGCTCAAGTGCAGAACACATTCAAACACAAGGTAATGGTTTTCTTACCGAACCTCCATTTTTTTGTGTTACTCTTTGTCTCACTTAATTCCAATTAAATTATTAATTATTCTTATTTACTCCTCATAAATTATTTTTTAATGTTCTATATATGTGTACCAATCATAACCCATCTTTATTTTACGGTGAGTTAAATGTTTTATAAATATCTTTCTCAATTCTTCCCGATAAACAAGTTCAATTCAAGGGAACTTCTCAAATTATTACCTATTTTCAAGTGCACTCTATAATCTGTTTTAAGCTGCAATTATTTTTCTAAAAACACTCATTTAATCATGGAAAAACTACATGAGTTCATTTCTTGTTTTATGTAAATATTTTTCCAAAATAACTCTTCTTTTCAATGTAAAAGTGTATTTCTCTCAACCTCGATGGTTTTATTAGAGTATTTTGTGTATTTCAAAACCTCTATTTAATTTTATGTCTTATTGAGGTTAATATATTATGTTTATCATATGAAATATTGTATTAAATGGTTTATGATCAATTTGAATGTGGATGCGCTATCTTGATACCATTCACTATACTACTCAGAATGGTTAGTGTTTATGTGTATAGATTGGGGAAAGTTATTTCATATGTTCATATTGTTTATGTTTAGTCCCTTTCAGATGAGGAACACATTAGACTTATAAATTGATAGGTAGGGCCCTATATATCCCATCGATGCATCGGTAGGTCTCATGAGACAAAACAGAATTGGGTTTTGGTTGAGGCCTTACCCTAGAATATTCAGACGTCTTGGCTGAGGTCTTGACAGTATGTTTCAGATGTCCGGCATTATGCATTCCATCATTATGGTATTAGAAATTTATAAAGAATGTGATTCTTAGACTAGTAGAATATCAATAGTTATGTTTCATTCTCTTATGATCATTTATATGGCCATATTTAATCATCTTTCATTCCTTCCATATTATTCTCAAGTATATTTTTAAAGGAATGTGTTTTTAGTTATTCCTCATGAATAGTGTTTATTTTTATGATAACTTTCACTATAATACTTACCCATAAAAATAATCTGAGCTCATCCCTTTCTCATGTTTTATTTTCCCCAGGTTTTGAAGATTAATATTATGAATGACTTGAGAGGATAATATAGGAGTCATATGGATTTGCTATTATGCATTTCTTTTCAAGTTGTAATTTTGAACATATATTTTTTCCAAAACTACTAAACTATTCATTCCATCAGGATAAAAATTTCTTCTAATCATGCTAATGTAATAAAATAAGGCATCGGTTCTAGGCTACTAGGGTTGGTTCCTTACAAAAACACCAATCAAAACTCCTCTAATAGACTTCCTTTGGAAAAACTCATCTGTACACACCAACATGCTACCAATATACCTAATCATGATTCCTTAAATCCCAAAGGAATATCATGACCATTAAAACACATTCATCAAAGATCATACCCTATTTCTGGTGATGTTCTATGGTTGAAACATCAATCGTACCTTTCCTCCATCATTCCATATCACGGGCGTCGATGCACCACCGACTTGATCACATTCAGATCACCTCAAAAGCAACTTGATCCAGGTGTCAATGCTCAAACTCCATCAGATATCCCATACAAGGTTATACCTGATATTCACCATGAAATATGGATTAATTTATAACTTTTCATTCACCATCAACCAAATTCCATAATGATTATCCAACAACCGATCTCATACCTCTATGACCCTTCTTGCATGAGGTCTGTTACACCTAAAATTGTTATCAGGCTATTGACTATATGAATGTTCTCATTATCACACTATTAAACCAACCTCATGATCATTATATCCCATGCCCCATCCATCACCGAACAAATTAACTAACAAGGACAAGCTCGTGATAAATAATCACTAACAAGAAATATCATGTTACAACCCATTCTTGGCTTAGGGAAACTTTATCCATGAACCCCTTTGAAATACAACCCATAATGAGGATTGTCACCCTTCATCGAACACTAGTGCACCACCCACAGTGTGGACCCACTTGATCCACTCCAAGAGATACACCTCAATAGGATACATCAAAAAATCATGCATGTCACTCTTTCAAGCCAACACTTGCCAAATTCTTGGGCTACTAGTCCCATAAGCAACTCATAAAATTCCATCAGTCCTTAGCCCACCCACGACCATCATCAACTCACAATTAAACCGGAATCGTATTCCTCCAACACCCACTACCTCATTACTATTTAAACATAGTGGTAATACACCCTGATAACATCTTATCACAAAATTTGACTCATGATCCCATGAGTTTTACACCACCAAAACTAGGCTTGGGAATATAACCACAAATTTTTGGGTCAGAATGGCTATGATGAAGACACAAGAGGGGGGTTGAATATCATCCTTTTAAAAATATTAAGAAACGTGAAATGGACCTCTTAAAATGAAGTGATCCTTTCTTTATATCTTAAATTTTAGCGAGCATTGGAAATAAATAAAGGAAAAGAACACAATGATGTATAGTGGCTCGAGGCAAAGAAATCCCCTAGTCCACTCTATGAGCTTGGTGATTTTCACTAGTAGGTCCTCTTATTTGGAGACTTCAAAAACTGAGTACAAGTAGTTGAAATCCTTTAATTCTTTTACAGGTCCTTCTGGTTCTTTTACAGAGAGTCAAAATATCCACAGCTTAGTCTGAGAAGTTGACACTCCACCACGATTGAGTCCAAGTATCCAATAATCCAAATAAAATAAATGAGATGAAGTTTGTTGCAAAATAGGTTTAGATTACAGTTTCAACAACAACTGAAAAATGTAGATGATCTTCAATAATGCACAGAAAAATCAGTAAAATGATCTTCAATGTTACACAGGCTTCCTCTTCTTTAGTAAAGAGAAAATATATTAAATAATGTTTCTTAGGATTCCTTCTTCTTTACGTCGTGATAGAATACAAATGTAAAAATTATATTTCTCTCTTCTTAAAAATAATGAGTCGGAATGGCCCGAAGGCCTTATTTTTTATTGATTTTTGATAACCCCTCTTTCAAGGGATGAGGAGGAATCCTTACAAGGCCCGTAGGCTCATAGATTACAAGGCCCATAGGCTTAGGAGATTACATGGCCCGAAGGTCTTAGGGAATTTAACCAAACTATATACAAGGAACTTCCCCTCCCCAGCATCTGCATTGTGATAGTATCTCTCCACCTTCACATAGTCGTCTGGCCAGGATTCCCGTGTAAGCACAGGCTCATCCTGATGGCATAGCCATACCCACTCATTTTGATAATCCATTTGGCTCTACTCTCCTAAGTGCACCTGCTCTCAATACTCTTCTAGGGTTTCTCCTTTTTTGTAGAGTCTGTCTGGGGCAACTGCATGTGTCCCGAAGGACTTGAGGTGGCCCGAAGGCCTTAAAGGTGGCCTGAAAGCCCTACTGACCTGAAGGCTTGGGTGTCCCGAAAGCATTAAGGACTCCAATCCCAAAGAGATGGCCCAAATTGAATAGTTCCAGCTGCTACAGTACCAAACAGTACCTGCTACAGTGCCCGCACAGTGTATAGTACTGCTGCATTGCTCTTATTCATGTATTTTTTCTTTTCCTACCAAAGATAGATATGTACAGAGAATAAATATCTATCATTAACTGCATTATTACTCTTCCTTAGGATACTTAAAGACTTTATAAATATCCAAAGAATAGAGTATCACTGTTGGATTCTTCGTGTAGAATAAATCTCTAATAAAAGAATTTAATATAAGTTGAATAAATCTTCCACTAAAATCTATAGAATAATAGTAGTGTTGAGTGATTTAAAACTTATGTTTAAATATATTAAAATCTATTTAAATAAAGTGAAAAGGATCTTTAAAACTAGCTGTACAATCCAAACGTAAATTCAAATATTTTAATTTGAATAACTTTCTATCCTCTAACTTTGGAAAATTATTTTCATCATATTTTTCACATCACTACTCTTCTTCATGTATTTTTTCTTTTCTTAATAGAGAGATATATGTATAGATAATAAATATCTAGAATTAACTACATTATTACTCTTACTTAGAATACTTAAAGACTTCATAAATATCCCAAGAATATATTAGCACTGTTGGATTCTTCCTAAATAATAAATATCCAATAAAATAATTTAATATAAGTTGAATAAATATTTAGGTAAAATATATAGAATAATAGCAGTGTTGAATGATTTAAATTTTTTGTTTAAATCTATTCAATCCTCTTTAAATAAAGTCAAAACATTCCTTAAAACTAGCTGCACAATCCAAACGTAAATTCAAATATTTGAATTTGAATAATTTTCTATCCTCTAACTTTGGAGGAAAAATGTGTGAAAACTGGTTCACGGTGACAGCACATACACTCCACCATAACATGGTCGTCGTGTCCTGCCCGCCAGGTACCACCAGCTGCCTAACAAACACATGGTCCTTACCCCGGGGCCCACCCATGTGCCCAAACGGGTCATCTAACTAATGATTGTCCCTACAATCCAACACATGTCCTTTTCAGTGTGCTATGTCCTCACTCACACACACCATGGGAAACTTCCCAAAAGGTTTCCAATCCTGATCACTACTCCAAGCCAAGTACACTTAACTTTGGAGTTCTAATCAGGTAGGCTCACGAAAAACAAGGAGCACATTGTTGACATGAGTCATATAATTTATCCATTTAACCCTTTATCATTATGGGGTGTTAAAATCACCCCCCTTTATAGTACAATGTCCTCATTGTGGGCCTTACATCTCAACCCAGGTAGTATACTACACTTAAGGCTGGGTACCACATCTAATACCAAATGTGACAATTGGGTCCTGGTGATAGCACAGACACACCACCATAATATAGTCATTGGGTCCTGGACCACTAGGTACCACTAATTGCCATGAAAACACATGGTCCCCACCCTAGGGCCCACCCACATGCTTGAACGGGTCATCTAACTAATGATTGTCCTCACAGGCCAATACATGTCCTTTTCAGTGTGCTTTGTCCTCACTCACACACACCCTGGGAAACTTCTCATAAGGTCATCCATCCTGATCACTACTTCAGGACAATCACTCTTAACTATGGAGTTATAATCAGGTAGGTTCCCAAAAAGGAAGGTACACCTTATTGACATGAGTCGTATCATTTAGCCATTTAATTCTTTATCATTCTGGGGTGTTAAAAAATGAAATTAGAATAAACTAGACATTTTTATCTCTAAATACTGCACCATAAAATTTTTAATCTCTTCATCCATAATCCTCTAGATTTATTAGAATTTATCCAAATGATAAACTGTTAAAATTATTCCATGAAATAATGTATCATATCGAAATACCATGAAACATATAAAATAGAGTACCATAGGCTTCTTAAACTCCATGCTCTTATTTCTGTATATTTCACCTTTTAAATATTTATTCCATCCAAAAATGCCACAATAGTATGAGTTTTTTTATGTAGAAACCATCTTGAGTTCCTCCTATATCATGTTCCTATACATCTTCACAATCCTTTTTCGGCCTTATTTTTCATCTTTCTTATCTTCTCAAGCAATGAACAAGTGTTCAGAAAAACATATCTCAACATCTTCATCCTCTGGTTTCATGTGATTTTCATGCAATATTGTTGTAAAATAGTTCTCATTCACATGTATTTATTTTCATAATGATTTATTATGATAAATATATGCCACAATCCTCTACAAGATATAGAAAATAAACTTTCAACATGCAGCGTTTCATCATGTAAACATAGAGGAAACACAACTTTAGTTTACAGCTTGAAACAGTGGATCTAAACCCCCATTTTTGCAGCACATAACAGATCACCATTTCATTAGGTGATGTAGACACATGAAGATAACTTTCTGAAATATAAATTAGGTTATGTAGTAGCAAAAGTTAAAATTAACACTCTAAAATCTTAGTGCACGGTAGGTCATAATTCTATATTTTAGTTTAAAAAGTATGAAGTGAATTTAATCTCTTTGGATGAAATGTTTTAGCTTGTAAAGATATGCATGATAGGATTAGTTTGATTTTTCAACAAAATAACACAAGGCAATAATAGGAATGTAGGGTACATTCTACCCAGAATGTAGGGTTCAAGAATGTATGGTTCATGAAAGTAAGGTTCATGAACTTAGGGTTCATTAACAACGTAGTGTAGGGATCAATGAAAGTAGGATTCATGAATCTAGGGTTCATTAACAACAAATGGTTCATAAAAAATACTTTTTTATCAAAAGTAGGGTTGACAAGATAGGTTTGAATAAAAATATAGGCTTGATTAACCATACTTTCTATAGTGACCCTGCTTTTTCATACATTACTATTAAATCATTTTAATGATAAAAACTTAAAAACATTACACAATGAGGATACAAATGTTTAGTGTCTTGGGAAAACTAGGACCACACATAACTTTTACAACATAAAACATAAAAATTTATTTAATTCCTTCTTCTCTAGCTTCTGATTGTCCCTTGTGTTCTCCTTAGTACATGTAGTCTCATGAGGATATACATCAAAAAAAGGGTGAGCTAAAATCCCACTAAGAGGATAGACAAGTACATGAAACAATATAACATGGGGTAGGAATAGTCATTATTAACATAACATGGGAATTTTATCAAAATCGTGATAGGAATCATTAAGAAAATACTTGGAATGGGGAAATGCATAAAAATAAAACATCATGGCTTAGTGGTCAACTACCACACATAGTTGTGAACAAAGATATAATCATGTTCACGCATATTTAACTCTACTCATGAGGTTATTTAAATTACCTAATATATTGGAGTTCTATATAATTCTGGGTGCACCCGTCACATTATAACATTTACATTGAACTATATAATTCTGGGTGCACCTGTCATATCACAACATTTACATTATCATATATGCCACATAGAACATATATCAATCTTGAACATATAATAACCAGTGGAAATTAATGGGTTTAATTTCATAAGAATAAATTCAAAAACATTGGGTTCCCAAATGAAATAGGTAATAACATACTTGATATCATATTCATCAACCTTGAGTTAAGGAAACAATCTTGAGAAGTAAAAGCTGTGTTTTTTTTAAGAAGAGTTCTTTTGGAAAACAATGTGTTTGTAATAAACTAAAGAAAAAAAAAATATATCCCAAAAAAGATAATATAATGATGAAAAAATAATTTTTATGGAATATCCATACTCAAAATGGAGTGAAATAGGGAAAACCCAAAGAAAGAGAGTTGGGCTCAAGAATTCCCCTTACCTTTTGTCTGAAAGATTCCTTCATGTTAATATCCTATATAATCACATTATATTCATTAATTATAAATTCTAGAACCTTTTATACATGATTATTATTCATTATGGTTTTATTATGTTCTTTTATATGCCTTTGGATGAGTTATAGAGTTTAAATTCATTGTTTGGTAGTGTTCATTTTCTTAGTTTCCATGATCGGTTCACTTGTATACATGAATGGGAGTTCGTGTAAGATACAGATAAAAATCAAGAATTATTATTATATTTTTTTAATGATATTCTATAATTATATATGATATTATTAAGGATTTGGTTATATACCTTGAGGATGATTCATTATATAAAAGTTATTATGGTCGTTCTAGGTTAATTTTGGCAGTTTTTTATCACAATGAACTTGTTTTGTTTTATCATTTAGTATTATGTGTATAATTTAGTTATAGAAAATAAAAGGGTAAAAACATTCACTTTAAAAAAATCAACCATGGTGTCACACAAATTTACCCAAGTTCTAAGGGTTAAGTGGTCTCTTGTAGTGTAGCTTGGGTTGTCGAATCCTCAGAGACCTTAGAAGATCCTTAGACACACAATAAAGAGAGATGGGTTTTTGGATATGAAGTGGACAGATTGGGTTGATTTTATATGGTTTTAAAAGAGCACTAATAGATATATGTGAATTAAAATTATGAGAAAATTATTTGATTCTAGGTTATTTCTCGAGGTGGATTGGATGAATTATTTTTTTTCTTTTACAATTTCAATTTCATTATATTGAGAAGGATTCATACAATGAATTCAAAATAACCTCATCAATTACTAATTAAGCACATTCACAAACCCATGATAATAATCTATAAACTTTTAGGATAAAATTTATCCTCGTATGTCCTATAAATTACTGTAAAATATCAGCCCAAAATAATATGTGGTTAGCGAGATATGATTTAAATGGTGGGATGTTTTTCTGGGCCTTAGAATCTGGCCCAGAATTTCATCATCAACTTGGGTCGCCTGTAACACCATTAAAAAATCCAAATAAGCTTGGGACACTGTTAAATTAAATGTTTCCAATAATATCCTCTATATGAATTTAAATTTTCATAATCACTGGGCTTCAATTATGTCCTCTATAGTACTTTTATTGGTCTGCTTTCCAAATCACTTTGCCCAGAATGTGGTTGGTTCAAAGCCCACTTTGGCGGTCTTCCAAATTGAATCTTCAATTGCTCCAAAAGAATGAATTGTTCCTTATATCATGGGAAACCTGAAAATATATATAAACATAAAATCAAGACCATTATGTGTTTTATGAGATGTTCAAGAAGGTATCATGTAATAATGCATTTTAAGAAGGAATTACAATCATAAAATGAAAGAATGTTAAAAGTGTAAAATACACTAATAATGGTGTCTATGATTAATAAATCACATGAATATTATACTATAAAAATGAATATTAGACTATTTTAGAGGCTAATCACACCCCCCAACTTGAGTTTTTCTAGTCCCGAGCAAAATATATCTCAAAAATATGAAATTTGAATTCCCTTTTCCAAAAACATTTTAATACACATTTCTCACCCAAAGATATCATACCAAAAAAATTATGAAACCCATAAAAATAATTTAAAACAAGATATTTCCATAGGCATATCCCAAGACCAAGCTCATTCCTTTGTTCAAATTCATCTCTATATTTCATCCAATTTCAATTAAGCATGATGAAGTGTTGTGCGTCATAATAGACATGGGGGTTCATTTTCATTCGAGGGAGAAAAGATGGAAGTGATAGGAGGAATCAAAATTAAATATTAAGATGAGTATTCATTTTTTCCCTTTTTTTTGTTTTTTTGTTTTTGTTTTTTTTTATCAATTTTTACATGGTAATTGAAATTGAACTCAATCGATTAAACCCATGTAGCAAGACTTTGCCGATGAATCCCAGGCTCAAAGACCTTAGGGCCCCAAGTGAAGCTCACATACTCAGGAATCATCTCGAGTTATCTCAATCAAAAACAAATTCTAATTACCGCAAATAGAGATAAAATGCCCAACTTCGGGATAGAAAATTATGGAGTCATGATCCCCAAGTGCCGAAAGCCACACATTAGGTCAATCCATTGCTCTATGTGCTTTTTTTTAATACTCATGTTAAAATTAAAATGATCACCAACCCTATGCAATTTATTATAGACCCCAAGAACTCAAACTAATACCCTACAATCTAGAGGACATGCATTGTGTTTTTTTAAATAAATAGATGAAAATATAAATGGTGAAAATTCACATCGGACAACCGCACTTTCCAAAATCTATGCACATGAACTTAAACTTGCATTAAAATTAGAATCAAGGCATTCAAAATTATTTTATATCCAATTTCATAGTTTGTAATGTGTGTTATCATGTTCAATTTTTATGAAAATTTTCCTTCTACAAATTTTATGATGAAAACAAAATCAATGTTTTTATTTTATCTCCCCCAAACATAGAATAACACTATCCCCAGTGTTTAAAGAAATGAAAAATTAGAAGGGGGTTGGGTAGAATTTCAAAGAAGACATTGAAAATTAAAATCATGGAATGAAGTCACTTGGTGGTTGATGTTGAAAATGCATTCCCCAGTCTCCCTTCAGTCCTGGTTTGAGTCCCAATGGCTTGGACGGTTGTGACCAGCTTTTCCCAATGACCTACGACATGCCTTAAAAAAATTTAATATTTATTTTTTATTTTTTTTAAACCTAAAAAAAGAATAAAAAATAAAATTAAATAAACTGATGATACATTGTATTCTCTTAAATTTCTGGGTAAGGTATTACTCAGGGATCACACCATGTGACATGGATGAATATGGTGCTCCCCTTTCATACCCATCCTTACTCATAAAAGAAGAACAGTTCAACAGTCTAAGGATTTTTTTTTTCCTTTAACAAACAAACACAGATAAATAAAACAAACTGATGATACATTGTCTTCTGTTAAATTTTTGTGTAATGAATTACTCAAGGATCACACCACGTGACACAGGTGAATATGGTTCTACCCTTTCATACCCATACTTACTCATAAAATAAGAACATGTCAATAGTTTGAGGTACTAATTAAATAAAATAAAACATGAAAACCACGGGTTGCCTCCCGTGCAGCGCTTTTGTTTAACATCTCTAGCTCGACATGAACCCGCTAACCTACCCAATACCAACTTTAAACATTTTAAGGACCCCAAATTTCTCCACTTATAATTTATTGAGATTTATTATTTGTTTATAATTTGTTTCATGTACAAACCTATGTTCTAAAAAGAGTGGGAAAATACAAGGAATATCAGAAATGGTTGATCTAGATTCCTCTGTAGTCTTTCCTAAGAAATCAATGATCATTCCAAATTTTTTGGTTTCAAGAGAAGAATGAATTCCAATTGAAAGCTCCTGATTATACCCTGTGAAGGGATACTTGGGTGGGGAAGGAAGGATAATAATTTTGATATTGGTTTTCATAGGACATTCAAACATAGGTTGAGATTTTGAATCCAACTCAGTTTCATTTTCCAAATTCCTCAACAAAATTGTTTCATTTTGAACAGAAGATTCAACCATAAAATTTGAAAGAACATTGTTAAAAATGGGTATAGACTCAATGTTTTTTATTTCTATCAATGGTTTAGGGATTGGTTTTTTTGAAAAATCTTCAATAGAGTTATACTTAGGAGACTCAATCCACGATGTCAAATTTCCCTCTTATAAATACATGAAATTGATTTCTTTCTGATTTAAAGACCATTCAAAAATTTCTTGATTCACTTCCCCTACCACAAATCCAAAGGTCGGTTCTTTAATAAATTAATGAGAGGTTTTTGGGAAACTAGACACTCCACATAAGGTTTTGGAAGGTACAATTTGTGTAGGGATGAGTTCCTCACAAGTATTAATGCATTGTAGTACTAATCTCAAAGATGATACCTCAGAACTCATTATATCCATTTGATTACACAATTTTTCAATCATTGTTTGATTAATATAATTTTTATGTGGTTGATCATCATGGACTTACCCAAGATTCATTTCTTCAACCATCCTTGAGAGGGATGGAAATTTATCATTTAAATATTCATCATCCCAATGATTGTACATGTCACCAGGTGTGTGGTAATTAATCAAGGGTTGATCAAAGAAATTTTCTAATTTAGGGGATTCCCAATATTGATTTTCCACTTGATTATAGCATGAGTTTGTGACATGGTAATTTGAAAGATACTCCATTATAGAAGACAGAAAGTTGGATTCTAGATTCTCAGGACACACACAAACGGAAAGAGGTAAAGATAAGAGAGAGGGGGTGAGAATAGAGAACGTGGGGTGATAAAAGGATGATAGTGTCTAAGGTAACTTACTTGGGTCCCCAGAAATGGTGCCAAGATTTGGTGTCAACCAAATTTACCCAAGTTCTAAGGGTTAAGCGGTCGCTTGCAGTGTAGCTTGGGTTGTCAAATCCTCAGAGACCTAAGAAGACCCTTAGACACAAAATAAAGAGATATGGGTTTTGGATATGAAGTGGCCAGCTTGGGTTGATTTTATATGGTTTTAAAATAGAACTAATAGAAAAATTTGAATTAAAATTATGAGAAAATGTGTTGATCTGAGGTAATTTCTTGGGGTGGATTGGATGAATTATTTTTTTCTTTTACAATTTCAATTTCATTATCTTGAGAAGGATTTATACAATGAATTAAAACTAACCTCATCACTTACTGATTAAGAACCTTCACAAACACATTATAATAATCTATACACTTGTAGTATCATTTTCATGAGCACTCCAAGGTAAAGGATCTACTTATCACATAAAAGTGGGGTGAATAAATTCAATAAGGAAGAGGAAGAGAGAAAATCATTGAATGAAAGAAACTCAAATAAAAGAAATTAATAACCTTTAGAGAGTGATAAATAGCATCCAATACATCCCCTTGATACTCCCTTGGATTAAAACATAAAATTTTTAGCCCTCCATTGATGACATTTTGTCAAAGGAAGCGGGAAGTAGACTTATGAGGGTGGAATTGAAGAAGTAAAAACAACAGAATAACGAACACTCCGCCGTTGTGTGAACAAAATCACAAGGTTTGGTGTGAAAAAGTTCACACCTTGAGGAAATGGTATCAATGTGATTTTAATAATAACAGAATAAGAGAAGAAGAATAAATTTTATTGAAAACTAAGGTGATTCGAACAACTTACATGAGAAGGAAGAACATTACAAAGACAAATTGGCATAATAACATTACAATGAAAACAAAGCTCCCAGATTCTTTAAATCCTCCACCACTACTACCTTAAATAGGAATTTTGGATGTCTTTGTTCGACCCCCCATCATCCCATGTAACTTTATTTAATTTTTTTGGGGAAAGGTGTGTGGAAAATTAATGGAGATGTGACTTTTCCACTCTTCCCCCGAAATGGCATCCAACTTGCATCCACCAGAAAGTCTCACCGAAAGGAACTTCTAGATGAAATAATTAGAGTGGTACATATAGTGGTAAAATTTATACCCTTATTTCCTATAAATTGCTGTAAAATTTCAGCCCAAAATAATATGCAGTTCGCAGGATATGATTTAAATGGTGGGCTGTTTTTCTGGGACTCAGAATCTGGCCCAGAATTTCATCATCAAATTGGGCCGCCTGGAACACCATTAAAAAATCAGAATTATCTTTTTCCACTATTAAGTTAAATGTTCAAAATAATATCCTATATATTCATTTAAAATTTCAGAATCATTGGTCTTAAATTATGTCCTCTACAGTACTTTTATTGGGATGTTATCCAAATCACTTCGCCCAGAATGTGGTTGGTTCAAAGCCCACTTTTGTGGTCTTCCAAATTGAATCTCCAAGTGATACAAAATAATGAATTGTTTATTATATCATGAGAGACCTGAAAATAAAATATAAATATAAAATAAATACCATTATTTCTTTTATTATATGTTCAAGAAGGTACCATGTAATAGTGAATTTTAAGAAGGAATTACAATAATAATATGAAATAATGTTCAAAGTGTAAAATGCACTAATAATGGTGTCTATGATTAATAAAGAACTTGAATATTATACTATAAACAATGAATATTAGCCTATTTTAGAGGATAATCAAACCATTTAATGGTTTTATTAATATCCTTGAAGGAATTTATGGAAAATGAAAGTTCATTGCCCAAGATGTCGGTAAATTGACTCTTCTCGGGCAATGATTTCATTTTTAAGATAAAAGAGAGAGAGGGAGGAGATTAATGTTGGATATTAAATTAAAAAGATATAATTCAAGTATATTTAAGGTACTGGAGTTTTCATTCGATTTGGATTAGGGGGGGGAGGATATAATAAGAAAATAAATTGAAATTGAAAGGAAATTAAAAGAAAAGAGAGAGGATTTGCCTCTTGAATTCTCCTCTTGAGATCCTCCTCAAGGAACCTAGGAATGGTATTTTGATGAGACCAAGAGATTATAGATGTGTTGGAGGTACTAGGAATGAGTATTGGGTATAATATTGAGAATTATCAAAGCTTGATAGGTGTGAGGAGAAGAGGGTTTGAGGGGTGGTATTTATAGTGGAGGAGAGGGATGTTTTTTATTATTTTAATTATTAGTTTATTTTGTTCAAGAGAATAAATGGTGAGGATTATTGTGACTAAATACAATAATTATTGCATTTAAGTTTGAATTGATTTCCATTTACCTCATCAATGACTCAAGCATGATGTAAAAATTAATTTATTTAGCATATTTCATAAATCAATGAATTTTACTATTCATCAAAAATTAAAGTATTTCAGAAAAAACCCAAAAATTCACGCTAACCATTTTTTGATGTGTAGAATTAAAAAATGGACTCTATTTTATCAAAATAATTTTATAAATTTTTGAAATTTAATTTTTAAATAAAATCATCATTTACTTGGAAAATAGAAATTTTAAAATTTTAACTAATTTCATAACACTTTGAAAAATTACTTAAGGTCTCATAAAATTATCGTAAAATCATGGGACAACAATATATTTATTTGGGAATAAATTTTATGAAAATTAATTTTATTTTAAATGAATTTATTAATCCAAATTTTAATTAAATATTTATGACTCAAAAAAAATACCAACACTTAATTATTATTTTTTAAAATATTCCCTCACATTTATATGGTGCCTAAATTCTATTTATACTTTCATGAGTGATGTTACTATTCATTTGTTAAGTTTACTATTCATATGGGTCATAATACTATTTATAAGGGTAACATTACTATTCATAAGGGTAAGTTACTATTCACAAAAATTAAGTCAGTCCTATCAGATTCTAAATATCTTACTGATCGCAACCATGTATGTCATATTTTCAAAATTCAAAACACAAAAGTGGCAAAATTATGTTTAATGGCTGGGCTATAAAGGTCAAATAGTATTTAGTAGTTCATTTAAATATGATGTGGTGCTGTGTTTCCAAATGTGATTTTATGTGACATAATTATAAGAAGGGAATTTCCATTGATAAAACTTTGGTTTGTTACATTCTTCCCCCCTTTTGAAATTTCACCCTCAAAATTTATTTTTACAAAAACAGGTGAGGGTACTTTTCCTTCATCACCTCCTCCAGTTCTCAATTTTCTTCTTAATACTTATGGTTCCTCCATAACACTTTGACAAGTTGTGTTGCCTTTTTGCGTAGAACTTTATCTCTCTAGTCCAGAATCTTTATCGGTTTCTCCTCATGCGATGGATCTAGTATGTACTTCTTCAGAAGTGATACGTAGAGCACATCATGAACTTGATCCATATTCGATGGAAGTGAAAGCCAATTGGCCATGGATCCTATGAGATCAAGGATCCCAAAGGTAATAATATACCTTGGGATTAACTTACCTTTCTTTCTAAATCGCATGACTCTCTTCTATGGTATTATTTGAAGGAAGAATTTATCTCCAACGTTGAACTTCAAGTTCCTACGATGGTTGTCAGCATAGATTTTTTTCCAACTCTGAGAATCTTTGATATGTTTCTGGATGGCTTGAACTTTACTATAAACTCGTGTTCAAGATCAGGTCCAAGTAGCTTTCTTTCTCCAACTTCATCCCAAGAGGTTGGAGTTCTACATCGCTTTCTATACAGAGCTTCATATGGAGTCGTCTGAATAATCGAGTGGAAGCTATTGTAGTATGACAACTCAACCAATGGGAGATGCTGATCCCATCCAACTTTTAATTATAATTAGGATTATCTTATCATATCTTCAAGTGTCTAAATAGTCCTTTCATATTGGACATCAATTTGGGGGGTGATAGGTCATGCTGAAATTCAATTCAGTACTCAAGGCATGTTGAAGACTCCCCTAGAATTTATATGTGAACCTGGGATCATGATCAAAGACAGTCAAGAGTGGAACCCCATGTCGTCTTATAACTTTATTCACATATATCTTAGCAAGTTGTTCAAGTAAAATATCTTTCGGAATAATGATAAAGTGGGAAATCTTAGTGAGTCAGTTCACCACAACCCATATCGCATTATTTCCTTTGGATGTCTTCAGGAGACCCATGACAAAGTCTATGGTGTCATTATCCCATTTTCATATGGGTATGGGAAATGGTTGCATCATCCCTTTGTATTTTTTTTTGTTATGCTCTAACTTGTTGACATATCAAGCACCTTGAGATATATTCCACAATCTTCTTCTTCATGTTATCCCACCAGAAGCGTTCTCAGATATCACGGTACATCTTATTACTACTAGGATGGATAGAGAAAGTTGATCTATGTGCATTATCCAATATATCCATCTTTATCCTGGGTGATGAAGGTAGGCAGAGCCTTATTCCAAATCAAATTACAAAATCATCATCGGTTTGGAACTCTTTTAGATTCCCTCCCTTTACTACATTCACCCTCTATCATTATGATTTCCAACTCCATCCTTTGCATTTCCAAGATTATAGAGTCTTTCTCAATCCACAACATGGATAGAGTATTAGGTTCTTTTCTTCTTAGAGTATCAGCTACCTTTTTTGCCTTTCCAGGATGATAGTGAATAAAGAAATCATAGTCTTCTATTAGATCTAACCATATCCTTTGATGCATGTAGATCTTCCTTGGTTTTAATATATACTTTAGGCTCTTATGTTCGGTATATATGTCACACTTCTCACCATAGAGGTAATGTCGCCAGATTTTCAAGGATAAACCACAACTGCTAGCTCTAGATCATGTGTAGGGTTGTTCTTCTCATGGATCTTCAACTGTCATAAGGTGTAGGCTATAACATTATCATTTTTCATGAGTAAAAAACCCAAGAATATCTTGTAAGTATCACTATATATCATAAAACTTTCTCCAATTTTCAGTATTGTGAGTACAGGTGAAGTGATCAGCCTTCTCTTTAGCTCCTTGGAGCTTTCCTCACATTCTTCCATCCATAAATACTTTACCCCTTTCCTTGTTAACTTAGTTAGTGGGATTGATAATCATGAGAAATTTATCACAAAACATTTATAGCACCCTTCTAAGCCAAGAAAACTATGGATTTATTTGACACCAGAGGGTTTGGTCTATTCCTCATTTGCCTTGGTTTTTGTAGGGTCCACAGAAATTCCTTCACTTGTGATCACATGTCACAAGAATGTGACTTGATGAACTTGGAATTCAACTTATCCTACCTCAATATTACCATAAAAAGTCTTATATGTTCTTAATTTTTCCCCTTTATCTTAGAGTAGATGATAATTTCATCAATAAACACTACCAAAAATTTGTTGAGGTGATGTATAAATACTATATTCATCAAATCCATGAAGATTGTAGGGGCATTAGTAAGTCTGAAGGGCATCACCAAAAACTCATAGTGCCTATACATTATACAGAATTCATTATTCTGAATATCTTCCTTCTTCACCTTTAGGTGATGATATCCAGAACAGAGATCCACCTTTGAGAAGTACCGAGCTCCTATAAACTGATCAAACAAGTCATCAATCCTAGAAAGAGGATACTTGTTCTTTATGGTGATCATTTTGAGTTCCCGATAATCGATATATAGTAGCATTGATTCATTCTTCTTCTTGACAAAGAGCATCAGTGCACCCCAAGCTGATGGAATATGAACCCTTTATCTAAATTCTCTTGTAGCTACTTCTTTAACTCCTCTAGTTCGATAGGATCCATCCTATAGAGAAACTTTGAGATAGGAGTATCTTCAAGTATGAGTTATATTGATAACTCTGCCTCAATATCCTGGGGTAGTATGGGTAATTCTTTAAGAAATACATCACTTTATTCCCTCATGATTGGCATTTATCCTAGGTGGATAAATTCCTTTAACTCAACCATTTGAGCGAGATATGCCTATTCATAGGGAATCAACACCCACACCATTGAAGGATTTTTCAAAAGAGATTCATGATCTTCCTTTCATTTTTATAGGAGAATGAGATGGTTTGGAATATGAAAATATATTTCCTTCTTTAAAAAGTTTATATGTGCTCTATATAAAGAGAGACAATCCATCCTCAGTATAGCGTCGAATTCCACCATGGGAGGTATCATGAGATTTTCTAGAAGAATCTTCCCACATACACCAATAGGTGAAGAGTCCAACACTTGGGTTGCAATGATTTAACCACTGGGTTTTTTATGTATATCTCTACTTCAAGGTTTCAAGGCCTTAGTTCAATAGTTCTATAAAACTTGTGAGATATAAAGTAATTCATAGAACCATAATCAAATAATAATTTTTCCATTCTTGAGTGAAAAGGAAGTGTACCTTGTATGGATTAATTTTTCTTGATCCACTTCCACAATAGTGATGTAGTAAGCCTTTATTTTCTCCTTTGGATTTGGTGGCTGATGACACTGATTACCCTTGAAAACTCGGGGTTTAGTGAACTGACTTAAAAAGTTCCCTTACTCCATACAGTTATAGCATTAGACCGTGGTTGGTGTTCTCCTTTCCTCCACCACATTTTCCAGCCTTTTCATGTCTTTTTGAAATTCACGAGCTTGGTGGCCTTCTCTCTTAAATTGGAATAATTTCCCCATCCCTTTGAGGAAGTTCCCATGATTCTTCTTTCCACATTTTTGACATGTGGGTGGTTGAGTTTTCTTTCCACCTTTTTCATTAGATCCTCTAGCTTGAAATTCTATCTTTCGTTTCTTATCACTATATCCATGGGACCATTCTACAAATTCCATCTCCACTTTGAGATCACATTGAACAAATTTTTCATAACTCCCAAAGTTTTTAATTTCAATAGCCTTTCGAAGGTGTGTTTTTAAACCACTAAATAATCTATCAATTTTTCTATCATTGTTGATAACAAAACCCTAAGCATACCTTGAAAGCCTTGTGAAATTTTCTTCATAGGTCATGATAGATTCTCCTTCATTTTTCTTCAACTCTATGAATTCTCTCTCCATTTTAGTTCAAGTATTTCGAGGGAAATACTTTTTAAGAAACATTATCTTAAAGTCTTCCCACTTCATCTCTTCAATTTCATCCCTCTGCTTGGTGTTCTTAATAAAATCCCACCATTGATAGAAATATACATCTATATGATAAATGGATAGAGTCACCTTCTCCATATCAGAACAACAAAGCACAAAAAAGATATTATCCATTGAGTGGACCCACTGTTCCACAATTAATGGATTGAAAGATCCACTAAACTTCGATGGTTGTTTCCATATAAAACACTCAATAACCAGTTTCTCCCTCTTAGGTGAAAGAGGATGTTCAACATTATTCAGGTTATTGTTCATAACCTGAGATAGCTAGGTAATCATCACCATGAAATTTTGAACTCCACCTCCAAAAGCATTGGGGATGTCATTCGGAAAATCGATGCACTATCCCTCCCATGGGTTTTTTGCCTGGCTTCTCTTGGTTCCCACCATTTTCTAAAATAGAAAATCTTCGAACAAAACATAAGTCAACAATTCATGAATATATAATTTATTCATTTTTTAAATTAAGTCTAAATGTATATCTTGTGGGATACCTATTTTTTGAAATGAATATTGGGTTCTTACTTATACTTAGTCTCATACTAAAGGTTTTCACTAAGGTTCTCTAATCCTAATTCCCAACTTAACTAAACTGTCATTTAATACCAATTATAGTGACCCTGCTTTTTCTTATATTACTATTACATCATTTTAATGATAAAAAACATAAAAACATTACACAATGAGGATCCAAAGGTTTAGTTTATTGGGAAAACCAGGACCATACATAACTTATAAAACATAAAACATAAACATTTATTTAATTCTTTCTTCTCTAACTTTTAAATGTCTATTGTGTTCTCCTTAATACATATAGTCTCCTAAGGATATAAAACAAAAAAGGGTGAGCTAAAAGGACAGTAAGAGGATAGATAAGTACATGAAAAAATATAACATGGGGTTGGAATAATCATTATCAACATAATATAGGCATAGAATCATAATCATTAGAGGAATCATTAATAAAAGACTTGGAATGTGTCAATGCCTAAAAATGAAACATTATGTATTAGTGATCAACTACCACACATAGTTGTGAAAAATTATAGCATCATTTTCATGCATATTTCACTTTAGTCATGAGGTTATTCACATTAACCAATGAGTTGGATCTCTATATAATTTCAGGTACACCCGTCACATCATAGCATTTTCATTGCACTATATAATTCCAAGTGCACCCGTCACATCACAACATTTATATTATCATGCATGCCCCATAGGACATATATCAATCTTGAACATATAATAACCCATGGAAAGGAATGGGTTTCATTTTAGAATCATGCATTCATAAACATTGGGTTCCCAAATTAAAGTGGTAATATCATACTTGATATAAGAATCATCAACCTTGAGTGAAGGAAACAATCTTGAGAAGTAAAAGGTGTGTTTTTTTTTGAAAGAAGAATTATTTTGAAAAAAAAAATTGTAAAAAACTCAAGTAGAAAACATTTTTATCCCAAAAAAGGTAATATAATGATGAATAAATTATATTTAAGGAATAACCATACTTAAAATGGAGTGAAAGAGGGAAAACCCAAAGAAAGAGAGCTGGATTCAAGAATTCCCCTTACATTTTGTCTGAAAGATTCCTTCATGTTAATATCCTATATAATCATATAAAATTAATTAATTAAAAATTAAAAAACCTTTTATACATGATTATGATTCATTATGGTTTTATTATGTTCTTTTATAGGCATTTTGATGAGTTATAGAGTTTAAATTTATTGTTTGGGAGTGTTCGTTTTCTTAGTTTCCATGATCGGTTCACTTGTATACATGAATGGAAGTTTGTGTAAGATGAGGATAAACATCCAGAATTGTTATTATATGTTTTTAATTCCATAATTTTAAATGATCTTATGAATGATTTGGTTATATACCATGAGTATTATTCATTAGAAAAAAGTTAATGATGATCATTTTAGGTTAATTTTGGCAATTTTTTATCATAATGAACATGTTTTTTTATCATTTAGTACTATGTGTATAAGTTAGATATAAAATATAAAGGGGGTTAAAACCTAAAATTACAATCTATTTTCAACCATTTAATTATTTTATTAATATCCTTTAAGGAATTTATGAAAAATGAAAGTTCATCTCCCATGATGTTGGTAAATTGACACTTCACAGGCGACGATTTCATTTTCAAGATAAAAGAGAGAGAGGGAAGATTTTAATGATGTATATTCCATTAACATGATATAAATTCAATATATGTAAGTTTTTAGAGTTATAATTACATTTAGATGAAGGGAGATAAGGATAGAAAAAGAAAATAAATTGAAATTGAAAGAAATTTAAATGAAAAGAGAGAGGATTTACCTCTTGAATTCTCATCTTGATATCCCCCTAAAGGAACCTAGGCTTAGTATTTTGGTGAGACCAAGAGATATTGGATGTGTAGGAGGGACTAGGGAAGAGTATTGGAAAGAATATAGGAAAGAAACAAAGCTTTAAAGATGTGAGGAGAAGAGGGTGTGAGGGGTGGTATTTATAGTGGAGGAGAGGGGTGTTTTCTTATTATTTTAAGCATTAGTTTATTATTTTGCTTAAGACAAGAAACAGTGAGGATTATTATGAATAAATACAGTAATTAGTGCATGTGAGTTAGAAAAAATATCCATTTACATCATCCATGAATCAGGAATGATGAAAAAAATCATTTATTTACCATATTTCATAAATTATATAATTTCACTATTCACAAAAATTAAAGTATTTTAGAAAAATCTAAAACATTCACCCGAAACATTTTTCAATGTGTGGAATTAAAAAAATGACTCCATTTTATCAAAATAATTTTCTAAATATGTGAAATTTAATTTTTAAATACAATCATCATTTACTTGGAAAATACAAATTTTAAAATTATAACTGATTTTATAACACTTTGAAAAATTACTTTAAGGTCTCATAGAATTATCCTAAAATCACAGGACAACAATATATTTATTTAATAATAAATTTTATGAAAATAAATTTTATTTAAAATAAATTTATTAAATTAAAATTGTAATTAAATATTTATTACTCACAAAAATACCAACACTTAATTATGAATTTTTAAAATATTATCTCTCATTTATAAGGTGCCTAAATCTTCTTTTAATTTTTATGGGTGAGGTTACTATTCATTTGGCCAGTTTACTATTCATAAGGATAACATTACTATTCATAAGGGTATCATTACTATTCATAAGGGTAAGTTACTATTCACCAAAAATTATGTTTTTCCTATCAGAATCTAAATATCTTACCGATCGCAACCATGTATGCCAAACTTTCAAAATTCAAAACACAGAAGTGGAAAAATTATATTTAACAGCCAGGCAATAAAGGTAACATAATATTTAGTAGTTAATTTAATCATGATGTGGCAATGTGTTTCCAAATGTGATTTTATGTGACATATATAAGAATTGAATTTCCATTGATAAAACTTTGGGTCATTACACTTTCCCTTTCTCAAACGTATGGTTGTACTATTCAAAATGTAGGGTTCAAAAAACTGGACAACTTGCCTTTAGATATTTCAATGCGGCCTTTGTCCTAGAATAATTATATTTAGGAAATAATAATATCTTTCTAATAGATCAATAATTGAATCAATCCATCCTCTATAGCTCCCAATATCTTTGAAAAAAAGAAGCAATAACATTCTGGAAAAACTGCAGTTCTGAAAAATCATCTCAAAACTTTAGACAATTTATTCACCATCAAAACAAAAAAAATAGACATCAATTTAAACTAATTAAATAAATTTAAACTTATTTTATTTCCATAACACTAGTTTTTGAGTAATTTTGATATCTGTAGAACTTGCAGTAAATCAAATACAGTAGGTTTTCAAGTCTGTTCACTCTAGAGTTGCAAAACTATTGCAGGAACTTTGGTGATTATTTAGAGCAACAAAACACACTTTTAATACTTATTAATAAAATAATAAAGTTCAGATAAATCTCTTATTTATAAAATGGTATAAGTCTCACATAAATCTATTCACTGTATACTGAAATATCATCAAAATTCAGAGGTGACTTTAAGATAAAAATTGTAATGTCACTTAAAGAGATTCTAATTACATTAGTGAATTTTTGCACCATCAAAACAACTAAATTGGATTTAGACATTAACATATGAAATGAATATAATATTCCTATATTTCTATCAAAAAAAACACCACAAGATTATGATCACTATTGCTTCATATATAAAATAAATACCATGACATACTAAATCTGAAACACTTAAACAAAATCATTAAAAAACAAATAATTATGGGTTGAAGTAATGATCAAAACTAAACCAAGATGAGAATGAAAAGGATCCGCTCAAAATTCTCCCCCTTTTTGATAATTACAAAACCCTAATTCTATACCAAATTTTCTCCCCCGTTTTGTAAGGATAAAAAAGATGAGCTCTTGAGTATATTAAATAATATAATATATTTACCCTGTTTTATAAAGAATGGAAATTCGAAATTTTAGTAGCAATGTCAAAAATATTTAAAATTTGAAAAACAATATTTTCTTTCCCATTTTTTAAAATATAAAAAATTTGAGTTCTTTAGAATAATATGAAAAATATATTTTGTATACATGCAGTAATATAAAATTCCCCAAAATGCATGCTTCCTTTAAATAGATAAAAATATATAATCAAGGAGCCATGAAAACATATATAATATTATAGCAAGTGATCACAATAAATTTATTAAACTATTTAATCCATGCCATAATAATAAAAAATTTAAACACATGATAAATATTTAAAATAACTCCCCATAAGATGTAGTATAATTGTAAAAAATATTTAAGGAATGAAATAAAATATTTTCAAATAATTTAAAATAAAGAAAAAAATGAATTTTTCAAATGTTATAAATGAATAGAAAATTATAATCTAGTAATTTTCCATATACATTAGTAGTTTAATTTATCACATGAAATGAATTTAAATAGTAAGACATTAAACACATGATTACAAGTAAAATAATCATTTATATAAGATCATAAGAGTAAGTTTGATGCTCATTGGTTAATAAAATAATTCAACGAATTAATTCATATGATAATAGAGTTATAAGATGATTTAATAGTTTAATCATTAGGATAATTAAATATAAAGGAATAAAAAGATAAAAAGTTTAAAAAAATTTCTCCTGTTATATAAAACAGTTAGTGCATTGATTATTCAAAATAAAATACTTATTTGATCAACCGTTATAGATCAAATGAAGTTTTAATTTAATAGAATAGGAAATAGAATTATAATAAATTTACATAATTTTCAGTCAGTCACTTAATGATTTAAAAATGAAGTCCAGTGGTGCATACATACAAAATATCAAATACAAGTGTCTTTTGGTACCCGTATACTGTTGGGTTCGGTAGTGTTAGCAACTAAGTATTTAGGTAACCAAATATGTTTATTTTCACAAAATATATTATAATTAAAGCTAAATAATTATTTTTAATAATGAACATGCTTGACATCACAAAATCAAGGTTTTCTAAAATAACAGTCATTAGCATAATGTTTGTTAATGCCGCAATAAATTCATTTAATGGTAGGTAGGATTTTTTTATTTGAACCTGGAATAAGATAATTCTTATTTAGTTTTGGTTTTTCTCCATTACTACCAATAATGAGTTTTCCTTTATGAAATTTATTTTTACCAAGAATTTGATTTAAATAATTTTCTCCCTTAATAAGCATATTTGAATCTTGTTTTAAATTATCAACTTCATCCAAAAATTCTTTAATTTTAGTTTCATGTAGATCACAAGAAATTTTGGAAGAATTTGATCTTAAAGATGCAATCTGTTTTAAAAAACTTTCATTATCAATTGAAATAGTATCATAATATTTCCTAATTTTTCTATGATCTTTCTTTAAGGATTAAAATTTCTCCTGAATCATAAAACGATATTTATCATGTTCATCATGGGAAAAAATTTCTGAATCAGAGTTTTTAGTCTAAGATGATTATACCTCATCATCATGATCCATAAGACATGCATTTCCCATTTGTATTTCAAGGTCAGGTTTTTAGTTTATAGTAGATTCATCGCTTGAATCCGAATGACTAGAATCAAAAAAAATCATCCATTGAAACTTTTAGTACACCATTTTCCTCTTTGATATAAATATTATTTTCATTTTATTCTTGAAACTCATCTTAGAACATCTCAATAAAGTCCTTTAATGCTTATTTTTTTTCTAAAATTAGATTTCCCAAGGAATCATCATCATTATTAAATTTTATCAATTTATTAGTTCCTTCATAAGAAACTACAATTTTCTATAACATCTCATAGGCTAGATCACATTGAGAAACATGATTAAAATCATCAGGAAAAAGTCCACATATAATTTCATTCATCTCTCTTTAATTAATATCATATTTATCTTCCTTCTCATCATCCTACATTTCTGGTTCTCTAGGGATTTTATAAGGTTTAACAGTCTTCATGTAAACTTTGAAACCAAGATTCTTCAAATATATAGTCATGCGATTTTTCAAGAATCCATAATTATCACCATTAAAATAAGAAGCACAAATCATCAATAAACCTTCTATAATATCATCCATTAAAACTTATCTTCATCTAAATCTTTAACTCAAGATTGTTAGAGCCAGTAAATATTCTTGTTTTTGTACAGTACAGTAGGGACCTAACTTTGATAACAATTGTTGGGTCATAATGGCTATGAAGAAGACACAAGAGGGGGTGAATTGTGTCCTTTTAAAAATCTTAATAAATATAAAACGTCCCTCTTGAAATGAAGTGATCCTTTCCTTCTCTCTTAAAGTCGAGCGACTAGTGGAAATAAATAAAGTAAAAGAACACAATGATGTATATTGGTTTGGGGTACAAAAATCCCCTATTCCACTCCACCAACACTCTACTCCATGATCTTGGTGATTTTCACTAGTAGGTCCTCTTATCTAAAGACCTCTACAACTGAATACAGGTATTTAACACCTTACAAGGATTTTACAGGGCCTTATGGTTCTTTTATAGGGAACCAAAATATATAAAACTTAGTCTGAGAAGATGACACTCTGCCACAACTAAGTCTGAGTAGCTAATACTCTAAAGAAAATAGATGAGATGAAGTTTTTTATGAAATAGGTTTAGCTTATAGTTTCAATAATAATTGAAAGATATAGATGATCTTCAATAATACACAATAGTAGTAGAAAAATTATATTCAATGTTGCACATGCTTATTCTTCTTTAAACAAGAGAAAATAGACTAGATAATGTGTCTTAGGCTTCCTTCTTATTTATATCGTGATAGAATAAGGATGAAAAAATAATATTTCTCTCGTCTTTAAAATAACGAGAAACATAATATTTTAGCACTTTATTTTCATCATATTTTTCACATCTTTTCTCTTCTTCATGTACTTTTTCTTTTCCTATTAAAGAGAGATATATATAGGGAATAAATATCCAGTAGTAAATGCATCATTCCTCTTCCTTCAGATACTTAAATCCTTCATAAATATCCTAAGAATAGCATAGCACCATTGGTATATTCTTGTAGAATAAATATCCAATAAAAGCATTTAATATAAGTTGAATAAATCTTCTGGTAATATCTCCAGAATAATAGAAGCATTGAATGATTTAAAACTCCCATTTAAATCCATTAAAACCTCTTTAAATAAAGACAAAATAGTTCATCAAAACTAGAAGTACAATCTGAATATAAATTAAAATATTTTAATTTGAAAAAACTTTTTGTCCTTCGAATTTGTTGGAAAATGAAATTTAAATAAACTGGACATTTTTCTCTCTAACTACTACACTATAAACTTTACAGTCTCTTCATCCATAATCCTTTGGATTTATTACAATTTATCCAACTAATAAACTAATGAAATAATTCCTTGTAGGAATGCAGCATATTGAAATACCATGAAACATATAAAACAGAGCATTGTAGGCTGCTTAAACTCTATGCTCTGCTTTCTATATATTTCACGTTTTAAATATTTATTCCATCCAAACATGTAGCAGAAGTGTGAGTTTTTTCATGTATAAACCCTCTTGAGTTCCTCCTTTCTCATGTTCCTGTATATATCTGCAATCCTTTGTCCAACCTTATTTTTCATCTTGTTCATCTTCTCAAGCAACAAGCAGGTGTTCAACAAAATATATTTTAGCATCTTCATCCTCTGGTTTCATGTGATGTTCATGCGGTATTGCTGTAGAAGAGTTATCCTTCACATGACCTTATTTTTAAAATGATTTATGATGATAAATATATGATACGAGCCTCTACAAGATTCAACAAATAAACTTTCAACATGTAGCGTTTCATCCTGTAAACATGGAGAAAACACAACTTCAGTTTCCAGCTTGAAACAGTGGATCTAAACCTCCATTTTTGCAGCACATAACAGATCACCATTTCATCAGGTGATATATCCACATGAGGATAACTTTTTAAAATATACAGTAGGTTATGTAGCAACAAAATTTCCAATAAAAACACTAAAATCTCAATGCATAGTAGGTCATGAGTCAATATTTTAGTTGCAAAAGTATGCAGTGAATTAAATCTATTTGGATGCAATGTTCCAGCTTGTAAAGTTATGCATAGTAGGTATAGTTTGATTTTTCTGAAAAATAACACAATAAAATAGTAGAAAAATAGGGTACATTCTTCCTAGAATGTAGCGTTTAAGAATGTAGGGTTCATGAAATTAGGCTTCATGAAAGTAGGGTTCATAACCAACATAGCGTAGGTTTCACTGAAAGTAAGGTTCGTGAATGTAGGGTTCATTACCAATGTATGGTTCTTGAACCATAATTTTGTATCAAAATTCTGGCTGAAATCATAGGGTTGGATACCAATGTATGGTTGATTAACCATACTTTCCCTTTCTTAAATGTAGGGTTTCACTATTCAGAAATTAGGTTTCAAAAAACCGGTCACCTTTCCTTCAGATACTTAAATAAATTTTTAAATCCCTTTAACAGTAGATTCAAACTTCATCCTATAAGACTTATATTTAGGAAATATTAATATTTTTTTAATATATTAAGAATCAAATCAATCCGAATTTTATAGCTCCCTATGTCTTTAAAAAAATAGAATCAATAACATTCTAGAAAAACTATAACTCTGAAAAATCATATCATAAATTTAGACAATTTATTCACCATCCAAACATCCTTTTTAGACTTTGATGTAAACTAATAAAATCAATATAAAATTATTTTATTTATATCCCACTAGGTTTTGAGTTATTATGATATATATATATATATAACTTGTGGTAAATCAAATATAGTAGGTTTTCAAGTTTGTTCACTGTTAAGTTCAAAACTCATACATCAAATTTGGTGATGTTTTAGAGTACCAAAACATCCTTTTCAGAATTCCTAATAAACTAATAAAGTTTATATAAATATCTTATATATCCAATAGTATAAGTAAAAAATAAATAATTTCACTATAACTTGATATATCATCAAAATTCATAGGCGACTTTAAGATAAAAACTGCAAGTCACTTGAATAGCTTGTAACTACTTTAGTGAATTTTTTGCACCATCAAAACAACTGAATTGGATTTTGACATTAACAGATGAAATGAATATAATATTCATATATTTCCATTGGAATAAATAACATATTATTATAATCACTATTGATTCATATATAAAATAAATACCATGACATACTAAATCTGAAACACTTAAACAAAATCATTAGAAAACAAAGAATGATGGGTTGAAGTAATGATCAAAACTAAACCAAGATTTAAAAGGAGACACTCAACATGATCATGTCCCCAAAGCATGATGATATCATAAAACTAGGATCATCCAAGATTCTATTATCCAAAAAGGGGACTGACACCTCTTCTATATCAAGGCTCATAGTCTTGGAACATTTTTGGTGTTACTAGTGCACGTCAATTCCAACTAACTAGGAGTACCATATGAATTTCACTTCAAAATTGGGCATCTCACCTATGTTGGGTTTCATCACACAACCACCCATCCACCATTTTCATTTTGAAACACAATCATCAAAATACACTCTCATCATGCTCCTAAGGCGCATCCAAAAAAAACTGGGCAGGGCATCCGAATGATACTGTCCTCTAGAAATCAGCCTTGAAACCAAGACACTCATGGTGCCTTTTGTTTCGAGCACCAACACTCAAAGATATTTTTTTCACAAAGTAATTATTACATAATCATGCCTATACCATAGCCTTAATACCACCTCTCATATACCAAATTCAGTCCAATGCATCTATCCTTGCTCCCATTTCTAAAGGATTCGCAAGCCCATACCAACCCCTCACTTGGGTTTCCCTTGTAACCACTATGAACATACCCACTAGGGACTGAGTTGAAACTAAGGGTCCCTAGTTATCCCACCTATACCAATATTTAGGTCACTCAAAAATAATAAACCATGAACCAAAGGTCATCAACCATACTCCCGTCTCAAATACAACATGAATTCACACATGCTAAAACACCCACTCATGGTTCTCATATATTCATCCCACATATCACATGCTAAAACTATCCTCCTACTAGGGTGAAAAATTTAGCCTATTAGGGCACTAATATGCACCAAGAATCCACTAATGAGAATAATCCATTAAGAATCACAACTCATCGGTCTGCACTTCTATAACCAATGGAATCATCATGGAAAATACCCACGAATGGAAACCACAACCACTAAATTGGTTAAGTATAATTCCATTGCAAGATATATGGTAAAACACTATATATGATTTAACAATAATTTAAATAAATGAACAAGAAATAATTACCACCCCAGGGTGATTTTCACTAAGGAATCATGTTCCTTACTAACCTACTAGTGCCAATATACTTCCTATGCACATGGATTATTCCATCACTATCAAGAACCTCACCATGGTTCCACATGACCTTCCATTAAAAGAAAATACATATACCAGTCATCCCAATTGAGTATAATTCCACTAAGTACTTATATGGAAAAAAAAATTATGATTTGTGCTGTAATTTTAAACAACTGAGCCTCTCATCAATGATAAAAGACACACATAGACAAAATTACATGTCATGCAGATCCTACCTATATAATCTTTGTGAATGAGATGCCTCTTGCCTCTACAGGTGAAGTGACAAACCAAAATGATATCCATCATAGGCTCTAACACAATCCTATATCTCCTGGATATTATATCTGAAAAATAAAATCAAAAGAAAAAGGAAATGATCTAATACCACTTTTTAATGTACTTCCACCCCAGACACTAAAACGTTCTCAGACTAGAGGTCTCTACTAAACTCAAGTGAACCTCCTCATATGCCAGAGACTACTAACTAGAAGGGAGGGTCTAAGATGGTACCATGGGGAGACTATACCCCCTATATCAGGTCGAAAAATCATAAATAAATAACCAAGATTCATTTATACCATAGTACATAGAATAATAATTAAACTAAACATGCTAATATAAGTTCTAACGTGGTAATACAACATAATAGACTAATCACCCACTAGGTCGATCACATATACAAATAAATAATCCAAGAAAATAATGATACACTATGGCACCACTTCCACTCAAAGTGATACCTCATCCCAAACTCATCACATCCTCAGACCTGCTCCAGCTTGATCATGCAATGCTAGGCCTCAAACCAACATGACCTGTAACAAGTGAAGACTACTCGGTTACCTAAGTTTTTTGGAAACCCAATAAGAGTGTGAGTACATAACTCAGCAGGGCACCACCAATGTAGTCTTGTACTATACTAGTAATGTGGTGATAATTGCATGTGACATATTCAGGATAAATAAATAAGTGATTAACTATAAATAAAATAAACAACCAACAATACATGCTTCATCCCAATGTTGGAATGTCTCTGAGCACATCATATAGACTGTTTCAACCCATTTATCCTATACCAAACTGTTTTCATCCATAGATTCATGACCCTGATAAACCATACCTACTTTAACCAGTTCCAGGGTGTCTCTAAGCACATCTTGATGACCATGGATCCCATTAAAAAACTTGGGTCTTCTTTTTATACAAATAAGTATCATGGACCTCCCCAATGGAAGTTTCCCCACCCCGAGTTTAAGTCTGTAACTATAAAAAACCCAGGGAATGATCCTAGAAAGCTCTATTCCAGTATAATGAATTAACCCTAGGATCCAAATCCATGGAAACCCCACTAATAGTAACATTGACCTCCCTTATGAGAGTTTTCTCGGCCAAGGGAATAAGCACATAAGTTACATGGTGATCCCATATGGAAGTTTTCTCATCCAGGTAAACTAGACTACCCCAAGGGTGTTTTCCAAAACAAAAGTAAGATACCACCCCCTATGGGAATTTCCAAAAACAAAAGTAAAATACCACCCTATGGACATTTTCCACTCCAAAACCAACCTAAGGGTGTAACCAAGTAGAAAGAAAATAAACACACCCCAAGGGTATTTTCATGTCATTTCTAAAAATAAAGGAAAATTAGGTGTTGAATAAATACATAAACTCACCCTCACCAACCATACCCAATACCACCACCTCATTATGGTCAAAACATCTCTGGGGCACCTTTTGGGGTACTCTGGGTCACATAACCACAATTTCGGTACCTCACTTGGGGTCCCCAGTCTCAGTCAAGTCTTGAGCCATCACTTTTCTCACGGTGGGCATTACACTGCTCGATAGTGTCTTAAATATACATGGCCTCAGGACCAAACTACTACAAAATAGGCCTTTAACAGTGCTAAAAATGGCCTTTATCATTGCTAGAGAAGCGCTGACTACCGGAGCGAGATTAAAAGTCAAAGACTTTTATCAGTGCTAAAAAAGTGCTGATAAAGGGGTCTTTTATCAGCACTTTTAGAAGCATTGTTAAAAATTATCATTTATCAGGGATTTTATTAGCATTGATAAAGGGGTATACTACAGAGTGTTGTAATAAAACACTGCAGCACTAGTGCAACATGCTATAACAGTACCCCATAGCACCAGAAACCCCACCAGATATCAATAAAAACAAGTACCAATACAAAATTTAAATAAAATAAAATATATAACACAAATACAATAAAAACACTATATTATAGACATTTCAAACATTGGTTTATAAAATTACATAAGTACAAATTATTATATACATGTAAAATAATCGATGTTCCTTTGTCTTTTGATCCTGACCCCGACTCATGCTATTGTCGAACAAAGAACCCCTGCTGGAGTAAAAGAAGAACCTATATAAGAATACAATTCTTATGTTAGTAATAATATAAAGAAATAAATTTATATAAAGTGTTAATTTTAAACTAAATTATGAGTCATACCATGAACACTGTGTATCAGATTGAGTTGTGGTTGATTCTTGCATGTCACACCATTTCTTATTCATATTAAATAATTATCTATGTGAAAATTAATTAAATAAGTATAAGATAAAAATGATAAGGAAATCAATTAATTAATAATAGATAGAATGCTGATAAAACAAAATACTCTTGTTTTCTTGGTTTGGTGATGTGATGCACGTTTTTTTAAACTAAAATGATGCTTATATATTGAAAAGAAAAAATTAGAGTCGTACTGGTTACACCATGCATCAGATTGAGGTGATACTAATTCTTACACATCCCAAATGACTTACGGATAGTTTTAATAAAGTATCAAAACAATCTGAATGCGTTTTCTTAGTTTTGATTATGTCACTTGTCTTCTTTACTAAAATGTAATTTTAAACTGGAAACACACACTTTTACTCATACCGGTAACATCATGTGTCAGTTTTTTGTGAGATTAAATCCTACATGTCACAAATTAATTATGAATCATTTTACAAAATTATAAAAAATAATCCAAGTGCATTTTCTTGGTTTTCAGTTAGTGACACATTTTGAACTAAAATGTCGATTTTAAACTGATAACAAACACTTTGAGTCATACTGGGAACATCGTATATAGGATTGAGGTAAGACAAATTTATACACCTAAAAAATGACTTATGGATCGTTTTACTAAAGTATCAAAACAATCTAAATTCATTTTCTCAATTTTGAGTAGGTCAGTTGTCCTTTTTACTAAAATTGATGTCAATTTTAAATAAAAAGATGCACATGGAGTGATATTGGTCACAATGTGTGTTGGATTTAGGTGAGGATGATTCCTACATGTCTCAAATGACTTATGTATCATTTTACTAAAGTATCAAAACAATCCTAACGTGTTTTCTTAGTTTTAAGTATGTCACTTGTCTTTTATTACTAAAATGTCATTTTAAACTCGAAACACACACTTTGACTCATACCAGTCACATCGTGTATCGGTTTGACATGAGACTGATTCCTACACATCAAAAAAATATTTATAAATCATTGTATATAATTATCAATACAATCAAATTGTGTTTCTTGGTTTTCAGTGAGTGACACTTTTTGAACTAAAATATCGATTTTAAACCGATAACATACACTTTGAGTCATACCGAGCACATCATGTATCAGATTGAGGTGAAGCTGATTCCTATAAGTCACAAATGACTTATGGTTTTTTTTAAAAGTATTAAAACAATACTAATGAATTTTCTTAGTTTTGAGTAGGTAAGCTATCTTTTTTACTAAAATCGTTGCCAATTTTAAATAAAAAGATGCACTTGGATTCATATCAGTCACACAATGCATCAGATTGGGATGAGGTTGATTAATACAAATCTCAAATGACTTATGGATCATTCTCTTAAATTATATCAGAATAAATTTACTTTCTTTGGAGTATGACACTTGTTATTTTTACTAAAATTAATGTCAATTTTAAATAAAAGGATGTACTTGGTGTCATATCGGTCAAAATGTGTGTCGTATTGAGGTGAAGTTGATTCCTAAATGTCTCAAATGAATTATAAATCATTTTACTAAAGAATAAAAACAATCCAAATGTGTTTTATTGGTTTTGAGCGTGTCACTTTTCTTTTTTACTAAAATGTCATTTTAAACTGGAAACACACACTTTGACTCATACTGATCACATCGTCTATCATTTTGAAGTGAGACTGATTCCTATATGGTAAAAATGATTTATGAATATTTTTTATAAATTATCAAGACAATATGATTTTGTTTTCTTAGTTTTCAATGAGTGACACTTGTTGAACTAAAATGTTGATTTTAAATCGATAACGGACACTTTGAGTCATACTGAGAACATCATGAATCATATTGAGGTGAGGATAATTCCTACAAGTCAAAAATGATATATGGATTGTTTTACTAAAATATAAAAACAATATAGATGATTTTTCTTGGTTTTGAGTAGGTTAGTTTTCTTTTTTACTAAAATTGAAGTCCATTTTAAATAAAAAGACACACTTGGATTCATATCGATCAAACTATGCATCGTATTGAGGTGATAATGATTCATAAATGTCTCAAATAACGTATTTATTGTTTTCCTAAAGTATCAAAACAATATGAATGGATTTTCTTAGTTTTGAGTATGTCACAAGTCTTTTTTACTAAAATGTCATTTTAAACTAGAAACATGCACTTTGACTTATACCAAACACATTGTGTATCATTTTTATGTGAGACCAATTCATAAATATCAATAAAAATTATGAGTAATTTTCATAAATTATGAAGACAACCCAAGCATGTTTGCTCAATTTTTAGTGAGTAACACTTTTTGAACTAAAATGTCGATTTTAAATTGATAATAGACACTTTAATTCATACCATACACATAGTGTATCGGAATGAGGTGAGGCTGATTTATAAAAATAAAAAATTACATATGGATCATTTTAATAAAGCATTAAAACAATCAGAATGTGTTTGCCCAGTTTTGAGTAGGTCAATTGTCTTTTTTACTAAAATTGATGTCAATTTTAAATAAAAAGACATACTTAGAGTCATATTGGTCATATTTTGTGTCATATTGGGGTTTATATGATTCTAAATGTCTCAAATAAATTATGTATCATTTTTATAAAGTATCAAAATAATATAAATGTGCTTTTCTAGTTTTGAGTATGTCACTTTATCTTGTTTACTAAAATGTCATTTTAAACTAGAAACACACACTTTGACTCATACCAGTCACATAATATATCGATTTGATGTGAGACAAATTTCCACACATCAAAAATGATTTGTGAATCATTTTCCTAAATTATCAAGATAGTCTGATCATGTTTTCTTGGTTTTCAGTGAGTGGTACTTTTTGAACTAAAATGTAGATTTTAAACTCATAATGGACACTTTGAGTCATACCAGGAACATCATGTATAATATTGAGGTAATAATGATTTAAACACATAAAAAATGACTTATGGATCATTTTATTAATGTATCAAAACAATATAAATGTGTTTTCTTAGTTTTGAGTAGTTCAGTTGTCCTTTTTACTAAAATTGATGTCAATTTTAAATAAAAAGACATACTTGGAGTGATACCAATCACAATGTGTGTCGGATTGAGGTGAGTCTGATTTATAAATGTCTCAAATGACTTTTATATTGTTTTCCTAAAATATAAAAACAATCTGAATGCATTTTCTCAATTTTGAGTATGTCACTTGTCTTTATTACTAAAATTTCATTTTAAACTAAAAACAGACACTTAGACTCATATCGGTCACATCATGTATTGGTTTAATGTGAGACTAATTCCTACACATCAAAAATTATTTATGAATAATTTTTCTAAATTATCAATACAATAAAAGTTTTTTTATTAGTTTTTAGTGAGTGACACTTTTTGAACTAAAATGTGGATTTTAAACTGATAACAAACACATTGAGTCATATTGGGAAAACTGTGTATCAGATTGAGGTGTGCCTGATTCCTACATGTCACAAATGACTTATGGATTGTTTTTCAAAAGTATCAAAACAATACGGATTTTTTTTCTTTTTTTGAGTAAGTTAACTATATTTTTTACTAAAATTGATGTTAATTTTAAATAAAAAGGTGCACTTGGATTCATAACGATCACACAATCCGTCATATTGAGGTGAGGTTTATTCCTACACATCTAAAATGACTTATGGATCATTTTACTAAATTATAAAAACAACATGAATATGTTTTCTCAGTTTTGAGTGTGTCAATTGTCTTTTTTACTAAAATTAATGTCAATTTTAAATAAAAAGAAGCACTTAGAGTTATACCAGTCACACCATGTTTTAGATTGAGGTTATAATGATTTTTATATGTCCCAAAGTCTAAAAACAATCCTAAATTACAATTTTACCATAATTTCCATTGGATTTTATTTTGGAACTATAAACAGTGCATATTGACTCAATGTTCTTAGCCAAAAAATATTTTTTGTATAAGAACATCTACTCAATATGTAGTGTTGTAGCTCGACAAATAAAGAAAATTAAAATCATGGTAACATTGGAAGAAAGGAATGATTTATCTCTTTTTTTTATTGTTGCAGATAGTTTAAAGAGAAACATGACTTTCCAAAAGATCTTTGAAAAAAACTAAAAAAAGTCTAGATAAAATGATAAGGAAATTAACTTACAAATAGTACATAAAATGATGAAAAAAATAATTAAATAAGTAGTAATAATTCACCTTTTCATGATTGTTGTATTAATTCTTGATGCATTTCCTTTTTTCTATTATCTTAGTTGTAGGCTCGAAGTCCAATCTCTCACGAGCATGAGCAGCTTCGAACAAACCACCCCAAATCAAACAAAAGAATCCACCAGAATAAGAAAAAAATATTATATAAGTAATAATAAAAAGAAATAAATTAAACATAAATATGAAATAATACATTTATTCTATGGGCAATGATTTTATAGTTCAAACATCAATATTACCTCTCTGATTGAGCAGTGGAGGGAAATTGAAGGAAAGTGATAAATTTTAACACCACAGAGGTGAAAAGGTCTTGAGGGAGAAGGAATATATGGAATTTTTGGTGAATAAAGACATGAAATATGAACAAAAATCTTCTAAAATAAAGGAAATGTGAAAATATGACATCCCAATAGATCTTTGAAAAAAACTAAATAAGTATTAGATAAATATGATAAGGAAATTAACATACAAATATTAGAAAATATGATGACAAAATTAATTAAATAAGTAGTATGAATACACCTTTTCATGATGGTTTTATACATTCTTGACCCATTTCCTTGTTATCATTATCTTAGTTGCAGCCTCAAAGTCCAATCTCTCATGAGTATGAGCAGCTTCGAACAAACCATCCCACCTGGAACAAAAGAGTACACCTATATAAGAAAACAATTATTATGTGAGTAATACTAAAAATAAAATAAATATAAAATGATACATTAATTCTATGGATAATGATTTTACTAAGAAAACATCAAGATTGCCTCTTTGATTGAGATGTGGAGAAAACTTGAAGGAATGTGATAAATTCCAACACTATAGGGGTGAAAAGGTTTTGAGGGAGAAGAAGTATGTGGAATTTTTGGTGTAGAAAGGAATAAAATATGAACAAAAATATTCTAAAATAAACAAAATTTTCAAGGAATAATGAAAATTAAATCAATGTTTCATTATATAATTTTTTAGTAAAATAGAGATAGTATATCATAACATTACCTTTACATCTTACCAAAGGGTTTCCTTCATTATAGTTTGTTCTTCTATGGGATTGAAACCATCATCATGTGAAGAAGAAATTTCCTACATGAGTAGTCAAACATTTAATTTAGATTATGTTAATGCAGTAGAGAATAGATAATATTATAATAAAAAATATAGTGTATTAAAAAACTTTTTACAGTATCATTAAACTCTCTTTTTTAAAGGTTTTATGGATATGGTTCCTCTATTAAGAATCCAAATACTCTATTTGTGTTCCCCTCTAATGTATGAGACATTGTCTACATTAGGACCAACATGAACTAATTGTGATCTCCCAATGAAAGGGTCATCCTCAATTGAATTTTCATCTGACCCGAAATTTGTTTTAGTCGATAGCAGGACAATTGACCAATTCTTGTTTGTTGGATCTGAGACATAAAATAATTGCACTACTTTTGAATCCATTATGAATGGCTCAAAATATTCCCCTTACACACTAAAATTCACCTTCACAAATCCCATTTCATCAACTTTCACTATACTCATATTGTCAACCCATTTGAAATGTAAAATTGACACTTGAAATGTTGTATAATGCAACTTGTATATCTATTCAATAATTCCAAAATACGAAATATTTGCATAAATTGGATTTCTATCCTTGGAACCAGATATGTGAATCACTTCTACCATAAGCATAACACCACTGTTTTTCATCTTACTATAGTCATCATGTTCTTTTTTATAAAATGTATAACCATTTATTACAAAACTAGTGTAAGATATAAAATTTTCATTTGATCCCCTGGGTAACCATAAAAGTCATTCAACAATTGAATTTTGATTTTCAGATAACTCCTTATAAATTTGATCGTGAAACCATCCTATAAACTTTTGATTATGTATATTTGATATTCATCCTTCAACCCTTGATAGATTAAAATCTATAATAATTTCTTTATGGGATTCAATGTATGGATCAACATTTTCACTATTATGTAAAATGTAAAGGTGTGCTTACTTCTGCTCTATAAAGGTAATTATAACAACATCTCTTCTAGAAATCTATTTTCCCATAAGTTTTCCACTGTTACGAGACTTTGAGAGACTGATGCTATCAACATATAATAGGTAATCGATACAAAATTCAATAGATTCTTTAGAAATATATCGTTCTGCAATACAACATTCTAGCTGACTTCAATTATTGACATACCTTTTCAAAATCTTCATATACCATTCAATGGGTTACATCTATCTATAATGGATAGGACCACATAGTTGAACATCTTTAACCAAGTGAACCACTAGGTGGACCATTATATCAAAGAATGATGGTGGGAAGAACATCTCTAATTACCATAATATGAATGCAACCTCCTTATTAATGATTGGAAACTTTTTTGGGTCTATAAATTTATTGCATATGGATTTAAAAAATAAGCAGAGTCTGGTTAATGTATGTAATACATTTTGAGGTAGAATGCAATAGAAAGAAATAGACATCAAATCTTACATCAAAACATGATAGTCGTGTGATTTTAGTCCCCATAATTTCAAATTAGTTATTAACATTATATTCTTTATATTTTATGAATACCCCTATTGAACTTTTACACTATTAAGGAAAAGAAAAAATTAAAATATTTCCTACCTCTATAGAGTGTAATCTATTAGAGGAAGAAAATTATGCCCTTTAACATTCACTGGTGCCAACTCTTACCTTATCCTCATGTCAATCATGCCAAACCTAGCCTTGATTCAATATTTCATTTTTCCAAGAAAATTTATTAATGTGAAAATAACATTATCAAATACATTTTTTTACATGCATGAAATCAATGATATTTCTAACATACAAACAATTCTGATATGGTAATTCAAAGAAAATTGATCTCTTTTTCTAACCTGATTTTGTAACATTTTTTGAAAATGGTTTACCAAAAATAGTTTCAATGTCCTCTACTTTGTTGAATAGGTGATCACTCGTTACTGAAGATAGTGTTGTACCATGTTCGATATTCCCATCAAATTCTGTCATCCAGGATTGGTATTTATTTCATCAAGGTAAAAATTTATGATGTTCTAAAAACACAGTCTTCGAGGAATATTTCAACCGAATTGAGTGTGTGTGTTTTTCACAAATGGGACATGCCAACATTACTTTAATGTTATATCTTGATAAATTTCCATAAGCGGTGAAGTTATTTATCATCCCATACAAAATGGCCCTCAATTTGAATTCTTTACTTCTTTGAGAATCATACATTTTAACTCCAGTATCCCCATCAATTTCAAATATTCAATCAATGGATCCAAATAGACATCAATATTATTACCAGGTTTTTTTGGTCTAGATATAAACTGAGATAACATAATGTATTTACGCTCTATGCATAACCATGGAGGAAAGTTATAATTTACCAACATGATGGGACATATACTATGAGTACTAATCTATACACTAAAAGGATTTATTCTATTTGTAAATAACGCAAGATGAAAGTTTCTCGGCTCATTTTAAAATTTAAGATACTCGAAATAAATTTTATTCTACTAAGGAGAATATGTTGGATGACGTTGGTTTCCATCCTTAATTATTGTATCTGCATGTCATGTCAATTGTCTCATTGTTTCATAACATCCATATAGTCTTCTAAACCATGGAATGATAGGAAATTACCATATATATTTCAAAGGACTTGATTCATTTTTCTTGTATCGATCTACACCACACTTAGGGCATTTTATGAGTGATTCATGTTTCTTGCAAAACAATATGAAATCATTTGGACAGGCATGTATTTTTTAGAGATCATTACCATTGAAAGTGTCATTCATTTAGCATCATATATTCAACATGGTAGTTCATTTTATTAGGTAGCATATCATTCAGGATACCAAGTAGTTCTGTAAATCTAGTGTCACTCCATCTGCTGCCAGCTTTAAAATTATATAACTTCAATACAGCTGAAAATTTTGTGTATTTAGTACAACCGATATACAATTCTATATTATAAAAACAATTTAATTTCTCAAAAAACTTTGGACAATCATGAAGGCTCTCTTAAATTTCCATTTTCATTTCTTCCATGCAATCTCCATCATCATTTACACTGGTATTCATATCAAATTGTTCATAAACAATAGTATCATCTAAATCGACATGAACATTCAGCTTTTTCCCATGTTTAGTCAAACATTTATATCTCTAATATATTACATGAAAAATAAAATATTCTTCCATCTCTTCTAGACTAATTTTTATTGAATAAATACAACGTAAACACAGACAAAGGATTTGAGAAGGGTCGTATGCATTCTCTATTGCAAACTTGATAAACTCTTTAACTCCATATTCATAAACTATTGTCAAAATATTATCATGCATTTATTTTTGATTCATATCCATCCTATTGGTTTCATAAAATATTCATTTTTTATAATAAATAAATAAATACACATAAGATATTCATTATCAAAGGTGAAAGTTATAGATAATTCTAATAAGGGAAACCAAACATTTTATTGTTTCAAAGAATTTTAGTATGCTTTGAAGAAAATGGGTGATTGAATTTAAGAAAATAATTATTCAATTGTGGTTCATTTTCCCTATTAATTCATCTAAATATTAAATTTATAGACAATTTTCATCCTCATTATCTCATCTCCCAAACAGTTATCATTGCATTTTTTTTTGACACTCATCCTCCATCTCTTGTGTAAATAAACCAATGTTGCTTGAAATACTCTAAGAAGTAGTCATCCATGGGATGAATACTACTCAAATTAGTACAATAAACATAAAATAGACGAGGGATGAGTATCAAGCAACAAATTTCAATAATAATTTTTCAAGAAATAAAGATGATGAGGATGGGAGTTGTACTCCATTGTGTTCACTAAAATGGGTAATGCATGCAGACCTAAAATGATGAATACCTAAAAATAATTTCTAATAATTATTCCAACATATATAGAATTTTATAACCTCTATTCTGTTTTTTAGAACAAGCGATGTAAGAACCTACAGAATTATTACATTTAATATTAATGGTATATCAAATATTTGAAAAAATCTCAAAAATTGTAATTTCAATTTCAATTAAAAATCGATAAGAAATGGAAAAAATAATTTTCGGTAAAGAATATACCTAAAAACGATAATGGTTTTAAACATATCAAAATTATTAGTTGATAAATTGATTCAATAATTATGTCTAGATGGGTTCAAAACAAGGATTATTTTCAAGAATATGAAGAGTGGTCTTTACAATAAAAATTCATTTTCATGTCCATTATGGGTTATATGGTGATTTTGCCTACATAGAATAAAATTTTAGTCATAATGAGATAAATAATAGTAATTATGGAATATATAGAGGTTTTAAGTCAAAGGGGAGATGACCCATTCTTAAAAAAATAGTTCTGAACTCAGATGAATATTCATAAATAAAATTAGATAATGAATTTCAACCATTGAATGAACTCTATTAAACATGTGACAAATTAAACGATTGTATGAAGGATTGTCAAGATTTTATAAAAACATAGATGAATGTGAATAAAGAATTGGACATGTATTTTATGAAAAATAATGGAATCTAAGAGGAATTTATTATTGATGTCACGCTAAAGGATTTACAAAAAAAATCTTTTAATATTAGATATTGGTTGTTCATTTCATTTCAATGAAATTTCATATTTTCTTAATTAAACATTATTTTTAAATTATTCCACACTTTTATGTCATTCTCACATTTTATAGGATTTTTAACTTGTATTTTCATCCACAACATAAATTGTATGCATACCTAAAAATCTTTTTATATTCCTATGTTACTCTAACATGTTTTATGGTTATCATCACCACTTTTATATTTATACTCCTAATTTTTTACATGAAGGTAGAGTTCCAGTTTACCAGGCATCGAGTGATGACAACCCTCATGACCATTTTTTGATAGGATCAGTCATTTTTAATTTTGGGATTGTTCATTGCAAAGAAGATTGGGAGGTCTGGGATACCAAAATGTGTTTTCCAATTGTAATTAAATATTCACTAAATAGATAATAGATGTTATTAACATAAAATATGTATTTTTTAAATTTATTAATGTATATTTACTATTTAAAAAAATATTTTTTATTTAATTAGATAATAGTATTTATTAGTTTTAAAGAAACTAAATCATATTAATTAATAAATCATTACGATTATTGTTATAATAATAAACACACATTAATAAATTTGAAAATACATATTTTATTTTTACAATAGAATCTATTATTGTTTTGGAGGGTTTTCAATTACAAATAAAAGAATGACATTTTGATTCACCTACACTAATAGCTAGTGATGTCCCAGTCCTCACTGCAATGAATGTTCTTGAAATAAAAAAATCAGTCAACCAGTCAATGGTGGTTATGGGGGTGGTCATAACTTGATTCTTGATTACCTAGAATGATACCTTTTAGTAAATGGTCAGTAGAAATGGAATGTAGTAGGTATTGATAATTTTGAATTTCACTTGCACGACACTTGAAATATAGAGATCTCCATCAGAGTCACAAATGAAACTACAATAAAAACCATAATAAATATGAAAGAATTCTATATTAGATTATGGAATTGTTGCTAAAGGCACACGCCTTAGCGCACCACAGAATGAGACGAGGGGAGGCGAGGTGCGCCTGGTCTACCTCACCACTGCTGAGGCAGTGCGACCTCACCGAAATGCACCAAAGGCGTGCGACTCGTGTGCCATCTCGAGAGGCGTTGTAGCACCAGGTGGGGTAAAGGCACACCACCGGCTGCCGAAATCGAGGGGAATAGGAAGGCAGAAATCATGGGTACAAGGGAGGTGGAAATCAAGGGTGACCCGATGGAAATTGGGGGCAGTGGCGAAAAGAATGATGATAAAAATTTACAAATAGATATCGCCAAACAAGTAATCAATGAGTGAGGAGGAGTATAAAATAACGTACTTTTCATTGAAGCTTTGAATCTTCTGAGAGAAAGTAGATATATCACCAAACCTAGAAATCATTTGAGCCTTATATTTGTTTGACTCTTGAATCGTTCGAGCCTTAGATTCAAGCCTTGATTCGAGCCTTGATTCGAGCTTGGATACGATGAGGAGGAGCACCGACAGCAAGTGACTTCCATGGAATGCTTCGGATATCTCGACTGGTTCACAGATGACTAGGGTTCTTAAAATAGATCAGCACACTTTAATCAGTGCTTCTAAAAAATACTGATAAAGATCCCTTTTATCAGTACTAAATTAATAAGCACTGATAAAAATTCATTTTATCAACGCTTATTACTAAAGCGCTGATAAAGGATTTATAATTATAATTATAAATAAATATTATTATAAATATATTTATATATTTATATATTTATATATTTATATATATATTAAATAAATAAATATAAATATAAATATAGTAAATATATTTATTATTTAAATATATTTATTATAATTTTATAATTATATAAATATATGATTATTTACTTATAATTATATAAATACTTTTAAAAAATAATATTTATATATTTATATGATTATATATATTTATATAATTATATATATATATATATTTAATAATTATAATAAATATAATCATTATTTAAATAAATTTATTATAATTTTAAAATTATTTAAATATATATAATTATTTATTTATAATTATATAAATACTTTTTAAAAATAATAATATTAGTTTATTTATAATTATAAATGTATAAATGTATAAATATAGTAAATATACATTTATAGATATATTTATTTATAAATATTTATTTACAAATATATTTTTAACATTATTAATGCATGTTTAATTTTAAGTGCATGTATGTTAAAAATGAGTAAAATTGAATAATTAAAAATGAGTATACTTTAACAATATAGAAAAAATGAAAATGTTTTATTAATTAAATATAAATTATTAAAAAATATGGATATATATTGAAATAAAGATGAATACATATTTAAAATATTAAAACATAGTAAATAAATATATATGAATAAATAATAGAAATTGATTAAATTCCCAAAAAAATAAAAAAAAAATAACATTTAAAAATTAAAGACATGATATATTAAATTTATCATGTTATAATGAAATTCTAAAATGAATACTAAAATTTGAATAAATTACATAAAGATTTCATTAATTATGTAAATATTTGTGTGCGTGTGTTGTATATAAAAATGCATTAATTACATATTTATGTATGTGAAATCAATATAACACACATTTGATATTTTTTAAGCATATTAATAACTGGAAAAACCGCTTCCTCTCTTTCAGAGGGAGGATCACCCTCATTAATAGTGTGTTGTCTTCAATCCCTATGCACATTCTTTCTATCCTGAAGGTTCACAAGTCTATCATCAGCCGAGTGGAGTCTGTTTTGAACTCTTTCTTGTGAGATTCCCATGGTGAGGGGAGATCCAGATGGGCCTCTTGGGGAAAATTGGTGATGGATTTGGATTATGGTGGAATTAATGTGCTAAGCCTGAGGGAGTCCTTGTTTTACTTGCATGGTAAGTTGGCTTGGGAAGTTATTGAGGGTCGGATGTTGTGGAGCTAATTTATCAAAGGTAAGTACGGTTTTGGTTTAAGGTAAAATGACAGGAATCCCTCCCCTCTCTAGAGCTCTCTTCACAGCCATGTGTCATACCTTCAGCAACACTCACTTTGGATCATTAGACAGTGTGAGGCCAGCTTTTGGGAATGCGATTGGGGCAGTGAGATCCTTGGATTCCCGGGCTGCCCGACACTAAATCTCTTGGTCGGAGAAGATTCCCTTCACCCCTCCTTCTTCAAGGCCATCCTCAACCCATCCTAGGAGGTTGTTTTACATGATGTCTTCCTGGATGGATCCATGGATAGGTGTATGTTTTGGAACTCCCCTTCTGGAAGATTCTCGACAAAGGACTATGGGAAAACCAGGACTGGACATCCAGCTAGTGAGCCCTGGGGCAGTGTTCTTTAGTGAAAATACATACCATCCAAATTTAGTTTCCTCGTAGGGAGAGCATGTTCTAATGCCATTCTAATAGATATGTCCATTAAATCCAAAGGTATTACTCTATCCTCAAGATGTTTATGTTGCACCGCCCATAAAGAAGAGTCCTCCTTCCATCTTTTCTTCTGAATCGGCTAGGATGGCTACCTTTGTAATGTGCTTGGGGGTTTTATGGATACGTTGGAGGTGGTTTCTTCACAGGAGGAGTTTTTTCAGCACTGGTTCCATGGGTCCTACACCAAGAATGAAGAATATGGTTGTTCAATCCTTCTTGTTGCGGGTTTCTAGTGTTTTTGGAAGGCGCTCAACCAGGTATGACATCTTGGGTCTCGCCTCTCCCTCTATGGTTTGCTTCTCCGAAACAGATTTATCATCGTTGAACTGGCCTCCCTTCATAAGCATCATGCAGCAGCACCTTCCCTTTGTCACTACACTAACATCGTGTTCCTTTCAGCCTCTTCAACTCCTCCACAACTTGGCTTTTGGGTTAGATGGCACCCCCCCCCCTCCCCCTCTTATGGGCTCAAACTTAACACCGATGGGGCTTGTGGTCAGGGGGGATGAAGGGAGGAGGGGTTGTTTGGGACCCTTCTGGATCATTCATTCTTGCTTTCAACGCTTTCTACGAGGAGGGAGACTCCCTTGTGGTGGAACCCAAGTTGATGCACAACGGCCATGAGATTTGTCTTTTAAAATCTTTTCCCCTGACTTCAGTGGAAACAGACTCTAAAATCATTTGGGCTTCCCTCAAGGGAGACAACCCCCCTGGCAGATCACATACCTCATACGCAAATGCAGGGTGTTTCTCTCTAGTGACGCTTAATTCCTTCACACGTGGCGGTAGGGTTACCATTTGGCTAACGTTTTGGCCGCTAGGGCATCCCACGACCACCCTCTATTGGTGTTCAATTCCCTTGGGTCCCTTACTCTGGATGGTGTGGACATCGCTATCAAGGATGCACTTGGGCTTTACTTCTACAGACCTCCTTGATTTTTCTATTTAGCTCGATTTCCTCCATTGACTCTATTGCTTTCAGGGTTGTTGGGTTCTATCTTTGTCGTTGTCTCTGTTTTTTGAAATAAATAAATAATGACTGTGTTTGAAAAAAAAACCATTCTTCACTAAATATATGACTATTTAATGTAAAATATAAATATTTTGTATTATATAAATCATATTTATATACATTCATATATATATAATATCTACTATTTATTAATATTTTCAATAATTATTTAATTAATAAAATATTTAAAAAAAATCTTAATTAACTTATTTTTAATTTTTATTTGCTTAATTTTCATTTTACATATATCTATATATTTAATATATACTATTTATTAGTGATTATAATTTATATATAGTATAATCAATTTATTCATTTTAATCAAAAAATATTTAATAATAAAATTTATAATGTTTTTTTAATAAACTCATTTGTATTTATTTAATTATTTCATTTTATTCGAAACCATTATCAGCACTAAAAAAGTGCTGATAAAGGGAACCTTTTATCAGTGATAATGAAAAGCGTTGATAAAGGGTACCTTTTTTTCAATGCTAATGAAAATCCCTGATAAATGGTACATTTTATCAGTGCTAATGAAAAGTGCTGATAAAGTTTACCCTTTATCAGTGTTAAAAAAACCGCTGATAAAGCCTACCTTTTATTAGTGCAAAAAAAAGCACTGATAAAAGGTACCCTTTATCAGTGCTTTTTTCTAGCATTGATAAATGCCAGCACTGTTAAAGACCTGCTTTGTAGTTGTTCCAAACAAGACATCACTCCAAAAAAATGGCATGAATCTCATCTCAAAAACTCAAAACATAAATAGGTCAGTTTGCTCACCCAACCCAAGTCCATTCCACCTACGGTCTATCCTCCTAGATTAAACAAATTTCAGAGGAGAGGATCACTTACACATGTTTTATTTTATGAGACCAACAACTCTAAAGTGTCACAAGGGTCCTCACATGACCCAGTCGAACCGTATAACTCAAATAATCCCCAACACCCTCATAGAGGTTTCCATGATCTCATAGGAAGGGATCCACTATGTCATAAATATTTAATTTTTACTATGGAACACCCTCAGAGTGTCATGGAAAAATTATTTGGGTCATGACCTCAACCTTCTGTGGCCGATGTGACAAAGCGTGTGCACAAGGGACATCGTGGTGCTAGAACCTCGTTTGATCACTCAAGGTATCCAACCTATATTGAACATCTTAATTTAATTTAAACATGATAATTAACATGTCAAGGGGAAACACCTTCTGTGGCGATCCCACACATCTAAACTCTTATAAACAAACTATATAACATACATAAGGTGAGTACCAAGACCACCTACCTTATCCATAAAGATTACCAATTTAATCTCGAGTCAAGAAGCTACTTCCCAGGACCGCCAAGGCCTGACCAATCCTGTCCATGACCAACCAGCCATCGCTAACATCCACTAGGTCTTGACTCGTGCCCAATATAGGCAACAATTAATTTTAATGAATTAAAATTAATTAGACAGCTCCAACCAAATAAGAAATAGTCCCCTAACTTTCATCGGGTGTCTGACCATTGCTAAAACCTCGAGCAATGGGGTGTTGACTATCCTCAACACCCCCTCAAAACTATACGGGGTCAAATCCCCAACCTACAACGCAAATTACATCATTAAATAAATTTATTTTTAATAAAAACCTAAGAAAATTTGAGCAACACAACTTTGAAAAAATAACGAATAATGATAGGCGGATGTCATTTTGGGATACCCTCTCTACCAAAAAAACTATAATTTAGCGACTTTTACCCCAAAAACTTTGCTAAATTAGGGATGTTTCAAAAAAAATGTCACTAATTGAGCGACGCTTCTTCAAAAACATCGCTAAATCAGCGATGCTGCCTCAAAAACGTCACTAAATTAACAAGGTTCCCAAAAAAACGTGCCTAAATTAGCGACGCTTCCCCAAAAACATCGCTAAATTAGTGATACTTCTCCAAAAACATCGTTAAATTAGCGAACTTTTTCAAAAAACGTCGCTAAATTAGCAACACTTCCCCAAAAATCTCACTAAATTACAGACGCTTCCTCAAAAACACTGCTAAATTAGCAATGTTTCCCAAAAAAGTCGCTAAATTAGCGACGCTTCCCAAAAAACGTCACTAAATGAGCGATGCTTCCCCAAAAAGGTCAATAAATTAGCAATGCTTCTCTAAAAACATTGCTAAATTACCGACGCTTCCAAAAAAACGTCGCTACTTTAATGACGTTTCCCCAAAAACGTCGCTAAATTACCGACACTTCCCAAAAACATGGCTAAATTAACGACGCTTCCCAAAAAAACATCCTTAAATTAGCAACGTTGCTCTAAAAACGTTGCTAAATTAGCGATGCTGCCCCAAAAACGTCGCTAAATTAGCGATGTTTTCAAGAAATGTCGCTAAATATATATATATATAGCACATTTCCCTGCATCGATGTAAATATCTATTTAGATATATATATATATATATATATATTAATATATATAAACATAGAGACATATATATATATAAACACATATATATTTTAAATTTATTTACATTTTAAAAAAATGTGTATATTTTAGTGGTAATTTTACCAGTGTTTTAAAATATAGAAAATTATATACATATATATATATATATGTGTGAATGTATATATATAATTATATATATACATACACATATATATTTACACACACACACACATATATAAACTTATATATATATGTATAAACATATACATATATATATAATCTATATAGACATAAAATGTAAGCACACACACATATATATATATAATATAAAACATAAACATATATATAATATAAAATATAAACATATATGTAAAATATAAATACAGACACACATATATATATTTAAACATAAAATATAAATTATAAACACACACACACACACATATTAATAAATGTATATTAATATATAAATATATATATATATATATATCTAATATTAATTTTTAAATACTGAAATCTATTTATATTATATATAAATATAACATAACAAAAGTAAATATTTTAAATTTAGTCACATTTTTAAGAAAATATGACTATTTTAGTGACATTTTTACCAGTGTTTTAAAATGTCACTAATTATATATATATATATACATACATATATATATACACATACATATATACATACATACTTACATATATATATATAATTATAATTATATATATGTATACATACACATATATATTTACACACACACATACACATATATAAGCATTTATTTATATATATATATATATAGAATATAAACATAAAATATAAACACACACACACATATGTATATAATATAAAATATAAACATATATAAATATATGTGTTTATATGAACATAAAATATAAAATATAGAATTAATATATAAAATATAAAAATTTATATATATAATATTAATTTCTTAAATATTGAAATCCATCTATATATATAAATAAAAGATAATACAATTTGATAATAAAATCTCAAATAGCTTGGTTGGTTGTGTATTTCACTTGTAGTGTGCAGGTCTATGGTTCTAATTCAGTGAAGAGCGGCATTTTTTTGAAGGGTAAAGGAGGTGCAGGGTGTGGCGTGTACAGGTACAGGGCGATGCATTGCAGGAGGGGATAGGTCAGGGTACTGAAGGGAGAACGTGGGGTACATGAGAGAAGAGGGGTGAGGGACGAGGGGTGGGAGGTAGATTGTTGGAGTTGGGGTACAGGTAGGTTGAGGGGAGTAAGGTAAATAGGGGGTATTTTCATATTTTTATTACAAATAAATAAATTTCAAAAAAAAATCAACAATACAATTTACCGACATTTTTAAAAAACATCAGTAAATGAGGTGTCGCTAAATTAGCGATGTTTATAAACAATGCTAATTTAGCGACGTTTATTTACTAATGTTTCTAAAAAATATTGTCAAATAAGGTGTTGCTAAATAGCTACACTTATAAACATCGCTAATTTAGAAATGCTTGTAAACACCGTCAAATGATGACATTTATAAACACCGCTAAATTAGTGATGTTTATAAACATCATTAAATTAGCGACACCTCATTTAGTGATGTTTTTAAATGTCGGTAATCCAAAAAAAATGTCGCTAATTAGTGTTTTTTTTTGTAGTGCCATTATGCAAGAAACATGAAAGCCTCATTGAAAGAGGGCGATCACACCATCATCCAGTGAAATATCTATCAAAAACCTAATAAAAACATTCTATAATCAAGGAAACTATTAGGATGTTAGGTATAGGGGAGGAAGCAGACAACATAACTTGACTTTTCCTTGAAAACACCCAAAAATCAAACCCCAAACCAAGGGGGATAAAGAGAGAAGAGGTGGTTTGGACCCCTTGGTCATGCACCCAAAAGAGTGAGAGAAGAAGGGGTTGCCCCATTAAAAACCTAAGGGTAGAAAAATGGTAAATCCCCCTTTAAAATACCACCAACTGGTCGATGTCTACTAGTAGTAGCAGCTGCTACCGCCAGACACCACCGGTGAGCCGATGGTTTGCTGCAGCCTAGGATGTAGCAAGCACCCTTGCCTCTCCTAGGGATTTTCTGAGCCCCAAGACATCTCATGAGCTTCATTCCTCATCAAAATTAATTTTTTTTAGGTATTTTAACCTTTATAATTCTTTTCTTAATAATGGTTCAAATCCAACCCATCCACCAATTCCAAAATTAAAATTCTCCTTGAATCTCAAACACATCCATAAACACGATACATTAAAAACTCTATACCATAACACTTCTCACCCCTGAGAAGTATTGGTGACCATCCAACTAAACCTCCCGACCTACCTCATTCAGTAATTCCCATTTAAACAGCCTTGTTCTACCTTCAAACTGAAAACATGCTCTTATAGCACAACTTCAACCATAATGCACTCAAACTAACAAAAATGGAGACATCACTAAATTCCATTACCAAAACATTTTGAAAACAATCACTCACTCTTGTATATCCCAGGAAACCCAATTTATCCTCATATAATTGGTCATTAGGCCTATGGTACTCCCCACCATAGGAATTATCTCATAATTACTAATTCTAATGCTTTGGTGATTATGTCATTGGAATTACTAATTGGAACTCCATACTCACATTCTAATGACTTTCTCAATGTGGTTACCAACTCACTGATCTCAAACAAATAGGGAATCCCTTGTCTAACATTGGTACACCTCTCCAATCTCAAATTCCATATAAAAGTATGAGTCTCCATCATCCAAACATCGTTCCCATGAGCTGGCCTTTTCCTCGAAATGACCAGACCAACTGTAAAAAATCACAACCATGTCTCAAATGACACTCCTGGCCTAGTTTCTATCACACCATGTCCAATTATATACCAAACCACCAATCAAAACCACACTGATATACCCAATCAAGATTCCTTAAATCATGAGGGCATCTCGTGACTATCAGAACACATTCATCGAATCCCATACCCAACTTTCGATGATATTCCATGGTTAAAACATCAATCATCATTTTTTCCATTCCATAATGTGATCACCGACACACCACAAAATCGATCACATTTGTATCACCTTAAAATCATCTCAAGACTGATGTCAATTCTTAGAATCCATTTGAAATCCCATACGAGGTTTTAACCAATATTCACCAAGGAATCTGATTGAATTCAATCCTATTAATTCACTGTTAATCAAATGCCACAACTATCATCTGAAAATTGATCTCATAGATTTATGGCCCTCCTCACACAATGGTTATTACATTTGTGACTGTTATCATGCCCCCACCATAAAAACATCCTAATTGTTTCACTACTGAATCAACCTCTTGATCAGTTCAACCTATGCCCCATCAATCACCGAACACATTGAATAACATGTAAAATGTCAAATATAACTGAATAATAACAATAAAAATAAGAATACTACATGTTTTCAGATTAGGGAAACATCATCTGTGACTCCCGTTAAAGTCTAACTCATAATGGGGGTCATTACCCTTCCTTAACCACTAGTTCACCACCCACAATGTGGCCCCACTTTCCCTACTCGAAGAGCACTGCCTCAGTGGTATTCGTCATCAAAGAACACATGTCACTTTTTCCTAGACACACTCACCAAATTCTTAGGCTACTAGGACCTATAATCAACTCATGGAATTCCATCAGTCCTCATCCTACCCATGTCCATCACAGATTCATAATTTAATCAGCACCACGTGACTCCAAAATACATTACCTCCTTACCACTTAAACATAGTGGGAGTACTCTCTCGTACCATCTCATCACAAGACCTAACTCATGATCTCGTGAGTTATGTACCACTAAAACTAGGATTAGGAATCTAACCACTGTGAGCATGATCTTCAAGCATTCTATACTCATCCAACTAGGAGCATCCATTATTATCTTATCCAAAAAGGGTCCTGAAACCTCTCCTATTTCAAGGCTCACCATTCAACACCACTGATGACGCTCCTAAGGTATGTCAGTTCCCACCGACCAACATCACCCTAGGCATCCCTCTTCCAAATCAAGAACCTTACCTATGATATTTTTTATCACACAAATTCTCATACATAAATAATATTTTGAAACATGTGAGCCTACATACTCTCTCACCTCACTCCTAAGGTGCATACTAAAAGAACTGGGTTGGGAATCTGAATGATCCTACCCTCTCAAAACCAGTCTGAATACCAAGGCAGTCTAGGCACCTTATTTTCTAAGCATAAACACTCATGGTGCTTCTCATGAAGAAAGGCACTATGGAATCATTAGGGATATACCATAACCTTGATAGAAACTCTCACACACCAAACTCAGTTTTAGGCATCCATCCATGCTCTCATTTCTAAAGGATTCAAAAGAATGGGCCAACCACTCACTTGGGATGCCCTCGTAACCACTAATAACTGGCCCACTAGTGTTCGAGTTGAAACTAAGGGCCCCTAGGTACCCCACCTATCCCAAAAGTAAGGTATCTCATGAATCATAAACCATGAACTACAAGCTGTCAACCATGCTCTTATCTCAAATGCAACACGACATCACATGTTCCAAAATAACCACTCATGGGTCTCGTATACTCATCCCATAAATCACATTCCAAAACCATACACTTACTAGGGTGCCAAAAAATTTCCTATTAGATAATGGATCCCCATTGAGCATCCACCTACAATGTTTTTTCCTCAAGAATCACAACTCATCGGTCAACACCACAATAACCAACGACATCATCCTGGATGATCCAAACCAAGGGAAACCATATCCAATGTCTCATTTAATTATAATTCCATTCCATTATATATGGGAAAACATAATATAGGTTTTTACCTACACTTTAAATAATTGAAATTGAAAAAATAACCACCCCAAGGGGATTCTTGTTGAGGCATCATCTGCCTTAATAGCCTATTAGGATCACTACACCTCATGTTCAAGTGAACTATTCCATCTTCATCAAGAACCTCACAATGGATCCACCTGAATTTCCATTAGAAGAAAATATACATACCAGTTGACCTAGTTGAGTTAAATTCCACCATTCACTTATATAGAAAAACACAGTATGAGCAATTGTAGAAACTTTAAAGAGCTGAGCCTCTCATCAGTGATAAAAATCACACATAGGTAGAAATTAATGTCATGTGGATCCTACATGTCTCATAATGATTCATGAGATGTATCTTTCCTCTATATTATATGACCAAAATACAATAACTAGATTCATTACAATAGGACAAGATCAAAAAATTCAAAGAGAAAATCATCAATATCAAACACCATGTGCATTACAGGAGGTGGAAATCATATCAAACATGACATTGAAAATAGAGAGAACCTGAAATGCCTGGATCGGTTGTGATCACTGAGAGGGGAGGGGTGAATCAGTGATAACTTTTTCTTTTTATGAATTGTTCCCTTTGGATTATCAATTCAACCTCTGCAGCTGGTTAAAGCCTAGATCTACTCTTTTAGTAATGCAGTAATAATGAGAGCACAGAACAAAAAGATTTACAAGGTTCGGTACAAAGACATACTCCTTGCCGTGTTGGTTACACCCCCCAACACAGATTCTTCACTATGCCAAAAGATGATTACACAGTAATTGGTTATACCCCCCAATTACAAGTTGGTTAAACCCCCCAACTCCACAGCATCATCTTCATCATGGCTCCACTTCACTTCTTCAAAGGTGTTGTTCAAAACTTCAAGTAGCTTCAACAGTCTTCAAAAGATCTCGTTGGTCTTGCTCACCAAAAAAAACAATCACTTAGAATGATCAGTTCTTTTGCATTCACACACTTAAGTGTGTACTCCTCTTCTTCTTATGGTTTGTCACTCTTTTTCACTTGTGCACACATACACAACTCATTTTGAATGTACTCAAATGGGTACAAGCCGAACCTCGGCCTCTTCCTTTCTTTGCACACTCACAAGCCTCGGGCTCTTCACTTCACACACACTCAAGGTGTGTTCTTCACTTTGCACACAAGGTGCAAGCCTCCTCACTTGCTAAGCACACTCATGCAAGCCTACGGCCTTCTTCCTTCATTTCACACACAAAGGCTACGACCTCGGGTTCTCTTGAATGCAAATAACCCGTAGGGTCCTCTTACTCCATTTGCACACACACACTCAAAGTGTGAACTCCACTGTTCTTCAAGAGCCGCGCAAGCACAATGGGTGCAAGGGTGCGGCCAACCTCTTCCTTCACAACTGCCGCGCAAGTGCTTACCGCGCAGGGGGCCGCGGTGCACCGAGGGGGCGCGCAAGTTCGCGCTGCTCACCCTCCTTCCTGTCGCGCAAAGGATAGCGCGCAGGGGGTCACTTTCGGGCCTCGGGTGGCACCGAGAACAACAGCCGCGCAAGGTAGTTGCGCGGTGGCTCTTTCTTCGCGAGGCAGAAGGCTCTCGCGGATCACAAAAAAATTTTCAGCAACACTCCTCGAGGGCTCGGCCTCATTTTTATAGGCAGAGGAGAACAAATGGATTCTGCGGAATTCAACACATGAATGCCCGATAAAAGTGGCGTTTTGAAAACTTCAAACACGGGCCGAGAATCTCGTTCTTTCTCTCTTCACAACGCGGACTTCCTCTCCTTCTCCTTTATCCACGTGCATGCATTCTCGAACGAATGCATGGCCTCTTTAATACTTGTCTATGCATACCACGAACACCATGGCCTCGGCACTTTGTTTGCCTCGGCCTTGTTCGAAATTCTTTCTCGATGCATGCATGCAACATTTTAATGCATGCATGTGATCATTATGTCGAGATGATCACAAAGGTGGCTACAGCATGATCATTGGTGGCCGGAAGCTTCATCTCCGTCGTGCGGGAGGTCCCTGGTTCGACGGAGGCATGCGGGTGGCTTCGTATGGCGCGGGGAAGAAGACGCGCGGAGAGCCGTCGGATCAAAGATTTGGACGGCCGCGATCAGGATGGGCCGCGGCGGATTAGATGTGCGGCTCGGATCGTCCGCGAGATCAGATGGATGGCCACGATTTGCTCTGCGGAAAAATTGTGCGTCCCACATCGAAACGGCGCGCTGTTTTTCCGCGGTTTATCACCCAAGCGCTGCCGGCTTCCCTTCAGTTGCACTTCTCCCCTCCCGGTGCCGCCCCGCACCGGGTTCTCTCTGCGGGCGCGCTCTGCGCCCACTCCTGCTCCCTTCGGGCGCGCCACTGGCGCCCACTATGCACTGCTTGACACTCGCGGGTGCGCTCATGCGCCCCTACCGCGCTCCTCCGGGCGTGCCCCAGACGCCTATGCGGTGTCTTGGGTGCGTCCTGCCGCCCTGGGCTCGCCCCACAGGTTCCCCCATGTGTGTGGTGCCTAGCGCCCATGCCTTGGGGTTGAACCCTCAAGGTGTCCATGGCTGGCCATATTTTTTGGCAAAGGCATGAATAAGACTTTGTAAAATACAAAGTTATTCTATGAGTATAATCCAAATGCCAAGCCCTTCAAGCCTTTCTTCCTCTTCATTTCTTCTCATCTTCTTCTTCATTTGAATTCCTCAATGCTTCTTAATCATGTCTTCAATATTTATTCATCACTTAGGAATGGAATTCACGAAGGGTCTTCATCTTCAACTGAGCTCCTTAATCACATAATTTCTTCCATCTGCTTCGTTGATCTAATCAGAGATCAAATTGGTTCTTCTTCTAATTCACATGCACTAAGAAATAGTACATGGACTTTATTAGCACCACTTCATCCACTTAGTGATTGTGGATGGATCACTTCATCTCCTCATGCATTGTCAGTACAATGCATGGTCTTCAAACAATGTTGTGACATTGTATCTACTTGATACAAGTTCTTGGAACTTAAAGATCAGCTCAACAATCGTCTGATGTTATGCTTCCTCAATCATCAATCTTCAAGATGTACTTCATCAGATGGCACACGAAGACAAGTTATTGACAACAAATGCAATCACTTCACTTGGGCACAACAATCTCCCCCTTTGTATTTGGTTGTCAATACTCCTAAGCACACTTAGAGAATGTCGTGTGCCTGATGATTTCTCCCCCTTATTGGCCAACAAATGCAAAGGGATGAATGGAAACCATACTCAGAATATAGAGCTTATGGAACCTGCACATATTTAACTGCCAATCCTCCCCCTCAGGGGATGCACTCATCTCCTTCAATTCCCTGCATGTCAGTACAAGAATACAAAAAGTTAGGGAATAAGGAGGGACCTTCTTCTTCCTCAAGTTAGAGGAGAAGGCTGAACATGAAGATTCAGCCTTAGCTCAGCAACTTTTTATGTAGTCATAGCTTGTATCCATTGTTCAACTGCTTCAGCCACTGTGTGAGGTTCAACTTGAGAAACCCGTGCACTCTGATCTTCCAATATCAACATTCTTCTAGTTCTTACTGAGGAGTGTGGTTCACCCAGGACATTTTCTGTGTCAGTATGTTTCTTCAATTGGTTGTATTTCCTTCCACTTTTATTACCTTCCTCTTCATCACTGGTGTATTCAGATTTGATCTCAATTTGAAATAGGTTTCCAGTGGTTCTTCTTCCTTGAGTGATGATCTGTCCATCCTTCGAGCTCTTGATGATGCATGAATCTTTCTTGAACAGTACTTCATGACCATCATCACATAACTGACTTACACTCAGCAGGTTGTGTTTCAATCCTTCGACAAATAACACATCATTGGATTTTAGATTTTTTGTTTCAACCAGTGCCTTTCCGACTCCCTTTATTTTTAGAGAACAATTATTTCCAACCACCACAGTTCCTTCTTCATGACTTTCTATGTTGTTTAGAATTTTTATATCACCAGTCATGTGTGATGATCATCCACTATCAAGAATCCATGACTTGTTTCTGCTGCTGGCTTTTGGAGCAACTTCAGCAAAGCATGTGATTTCTTCATTGGTTTCCTGAATGCCTTTCCCTTTCATGTCTTTGACTTTTTGTTCGGGAAGAGTAGTCATACATTTATCATCTCTATGACCTTGTTGGTCACATCTTCCATAAGCTTCACTTAGGCAGTCAAATGTGTTCTGAATTGGAGGTTTTGATACTTTCTGCACAACACTCTGGGTTTCAGGATGTCTCCCCCTTGACTCATGCCTCATTCTTGGAAGAGACATGTTATACCAGCATGCATAGGCCTTATGACCAAACACACCACAACACCAGTAGTAGCCTCTAAACTTTGACCTTTTCCGCTGATAAGAGTCATGTTGTAATTTCCTGTCCAAGATTTGATTAGTCCTTCCTGAGGATTTCATTTCTTCCACTGAAGATGATTTTGAACAGGTTTGTTTATGACATGTTTGTCTCAATTTTATCTTTGAACCTGCATAGTTATAAATAACAGAAGAAAATATAGATTTACTGAGTGGTGAGTCGACCTGCCTCTGAGCACCAGTGTGAGATGATTCTGCCTTGACCTCAATAGCCTTGTTAAAGTCTTCTCTCATCTTTTTCAAGTTATTTTGTGCTTCAACCCACTTGGACTGTGTTACTGATTGTTCTTCTTCTTTGAGGTGAAGTTTCTCCTCAAGATCTTTTTCTATCTTATCCAGCTCAGCTATCTTCAGTTTGTGTCTCTTGATTTCATCAATGTACATTGTCTCTTTCTTCATACATTCTTCCAACTCCTCAGTCATCCTTTTGGTTTCCTTTTGTAACAATCTCTTCTCTTTCTTGAGTTTAGTGTTCTGTTCAAGGCAAGCCACTAGTTCATCTTTCAACATGTGTTCGAGCTCTGTTCGTTCATTTTCATCATCTTCACTGCTGCATGTGTCAAACCCTTTTTCCACATGAGCCATAAAATTTGTTTCTTCTTCTGATTGACTGGCTGAAGTGAAGTCTGATTCTTCCTCTCTGCTAACATAGCTTCTTCTTTCACCTGGAACAAACCTTTTCTTTCTTGCACCAGATCTGTTTCTTTCTCTTGGGTATCTACTCCATTTCTTATTTTGTGACTTATCTTCTTCAACTTCCGGAGCACTAGATCTTTTCTTGGGACAGTTAGCAGCAAAGTGTCCGATGTTATTGCAATTGAAACACCTCGATGGTAATTTCCCTTTTCCCCTGAATTTAGTTTTTCCAAACCATTTAGATAAAAGAGAAATAACCTTGTTGAGATCTTCATCCTTTTATTCATTGTCCGACTCATTTGATCCTAAGACTTCGTCATCTCTTATCTTGAGTTGTCTCATGGCCTCGAAAGCCATCTCATCCTTGATCTTCTTTTTGAATACTGGAATCTTCCTCATTTCATATGTAATGAGAATGTTGTGAAGTTCATCAAGAGAGAGATCATCTCTGTCTTCTAGTGCGGAGACTTTGGGATCAAACCTGTCAGGAAAGTTTCTCATTAGTTTTTTAACAATAGTTGAGTCCTCCAACTTTTCTCCAAAGCCTCGAATGTTACTAACAATTTCATTGACTCTTGTAAAATAATCGTCAATACTTTCTTCTTCTCCCATCTTAATATCTTCAAACCGACTTCTCCAAATTTGTAATTTAGCTTCCTTGACTTTCATGTTGCCTTCATAACTACTCTCCAATTTGTCCCAAATTTCTTTGGCATTCTTGAGTCCCATGACTTTTGTGTAAACCTTTTCTGAGAGAGACATAAGAATGGCATTTTGAGCTTTACCATCAACTTCCATATTTCTTTTCTCAGCAGGTGACATAGCAGCTTCATCAGCATGAGGAGGGAATGCAAATAAGGCTGCATTTCTAACTTCAAGGCTGAGAGATAGAAGGTAGGGTAACATCCGATTCTTCCAGCTGTGGTAAGTTTTTCCATCGAATGTAGGAACACCCCTACTATTAACAGAATTCAGATTGTCCATCTTCTCAGAAGTAGATCCTTACAGAGGGAACCTCCCTCTGATACCACTTGAAATGCCTGGATCGGTTGTGATCACTGAGAGGGGAGGGGTGAATCAGTGATAACTTTTTCTTTTTATGAATTGTTCCCTTTGGATTATCAATTCAACCTCTGCAGCTGGTTAAAGCCTAGATCTACTCTTTTAGTGGTGCAGTAATAATGAGAGCACCGAACACAGAGATTTACAAGGTTCGGTACAAAGACCTACTCCTTTCCGTGTTGGTTACACCCCCCAACACGGATTCTTCACTATGACAAAAGATGATTACACAGTAATTGGTTATACCCCCCAATTACAAGTTGGTTAAACCCCCCAACTCCACAGCATCATCTTCATCATGGCTCCACTTCACTTCTTCAAAGGTGTTGTTCAAAACTTCAAGTATCTTCAACAGTCTTCAAAAGATCTCGTTGGTCTTGCTCACCAAAAAAAACAATCACTTAGAATGATCATTTCTTTTGCATTCACACACTTAAGTGTGTACTCCTCTTCTTCTTATGGTTTGTCACTCTTTTTCACTTGTGCACACATACACAACTCATTTTGAATGTACTCAAATGGGTACAAGCCGAACCTCGGCCTCTTCCTTTCTTTGCACACTCACAAGCCTCGGGCTCTTCACTTCACACACACTCAAGGTGTGTTCTTCACTTTGCACACAAGGTGCAAGCCTCCTCACTTGCTAAGCACACTCATGCAAGCCTACGGCCTTCTTCCTTCATTGCACACACAAAGGCTACGACCTAGGGTTCTCTTGAATGCAAATAACCCGTAGGGTCCTCTTACTCCATTTGCACACACACACTCAAAGTGTGAACTCCACTGTCCTTCAAGAGCCGCGCAAGCACAATGGGTGCAAGGGTGCGGCCAACCTCTTCCTTCACAACTTCCGCGCAAGTGCTTACCGCGCAGGGGGTCGCGGTGCACCGAGGGGGCGCGCAAGTTCGCGTTCCTCACCCTCCTTCCTGTCGCGCAAAGGATAGCGCGCAGGGGGGTCACTTTCGGGCCTCGGGTGGCACCGAGAACAACAGCCGCGCAAGGTAGTTGCGCGGTGGCTCTTTCTTCCCGAGGCAGAAGGCTCTCGCGGATCACAAAAATTTTTTCAGCAACACTCCTCGAGGGCTCGGCCTCAATTTTATAGGCAGAGGAGAACAAATGGATTCCACAGAATTCAACATATGAATGCCCGATAAAAGTGGCATTTTGAAAACTTCAAACGCGGGCCGAGAATCTCGTTCTTTCTCTCTGCACAACGCGGACTTCCTCTCCTTCTCCTTTATCCACGTGCATGCATTCTCGAACGAATGCATGGCCTCTTTAATACTTGTCTATGCATACCACGAACACCATGGCCTCGGCACTTTGTTTGCCTCGGCCTTGTTCGAAATTCTTTCTTGATGCATGCATGCAACATTTTAATGCATGCATGTGATCATTATGTCGAGACGATCACAAAGGTGGCTACAGCATGATCATTGGTGGCCGGAAGCTTCATCTCCGTCGTGCGGGAGGTCACTGGTTCGACGGAGGCATGTGGGTGGCTTCGTATGGCGCAGGGAAGAAGACGCGCGGAGAGCCGTCGGATCAAAGATTTGGACGGCCGCGATCAGGATGGGCCGCGGCAGATTAGATGTGCGGCTTGGATCGTCCGCGAGATCAGATGGATGGCCACGATTTGCTCAGCGGAAAAATTGCACGTCCCACATCTAAACGGCGCGCTGTTTTTCCGCGGTTTATCACCCAAGCACTGCCGGCTTCCCTTCAGTTGCACTTCTCCCCTCCCGGTGCCGCCCCGCACCGGGTTCTCTCTGCGGGCGCGCTATGCGCCCACTCCTGCTCCCTTCGGGCGCGCCACTGGCGCCCACTATGCACTGCTTGACACTCGCGGGTGCGCTCATGCGCCCCTACCGCGCTCCTCCGGGCGTGCCCCAGACGCCTATGCGGTGTCTTGGGTGCGTCCTGCTGCCCTGGGCTCGCCCCACGGGTTCCCCCATGTGTGTGGTGCCTAGCGCCCATGCCTTGAGGTTGAACCCTCAAGGTGTCCATGGCTGGCCATATTTTTTGGCAAAGGCATGAATAATACTTTGTCAAATACAAAGTTATTCTATGAGTATAAGCCAAATGCCAAGCCCTTCAAGCCTTTCTTCCTCTTCATTTCTTCTCATCTTCTTCTTCATTTGAATTCCTCAATGCTTCTTAATCATGTCTTCAATATTTATTCATCACTTAGGAATGGAATTCACGAAGGGTCTTCATCTTCAACTGAGCTCCTTAATCACATAATTTCTTCCATCTGCTTCGTTGATCTAATCAGAGATCAAATTGGTTCTTCTTCTAATTCACATGCACTAAGAAATAGTACATGGACTTTATTAGCACCACTTAATCCACTTTGTGATTGTGGATGGATCACTTCATCTCCTCATGCATTGTCAGTACAATGCATGGTCTTCAAACAATGTTGTGACATTGTATCTACTTGATACAAGTTCTTGGAACTTAAAGATCAGCTCAAAAATCGTCTGATGTTATGCTTCCTCAATCATCAATCTTCAAGATGTACTTCATCAGATGGCACACGAAGACAAGTTATTGAAAACAAATGCAATCACTTCACTTGGGCACAACAATATCCCCCTTTGTGTTTGGTTGTCAATACTCCTAAGCACACTTAGAGAATGTCGTGTGCCTGATGATTTCTCCCCCTTATTGGCCAACAAATGCAAAGGGATGAATGGAAACCATACTCAGAATATAGAGCTTATGGAACCTGCACATCTTTAACTGCCAATGCTCCCCCTCAGGGGATGCACTCATCTCCTTCAATTCCCTGCATGTCAGTACAAGAATACAAAAAGTTAGGGAATAAGGAGGGACCTTCTTCTTCCTCAAGTTAGAGGAGAAGGCTGAACATGAAGATTCAGCCTTAGCTCAGCAACTTTTTCTGTAGGCATAGCTTGTATCCATTGTTCAACTGCTTCAGCCACTGTGTGAGGTTCAACTTGAGAAACCCGTGCACTCTGATCTTCCAATCTCAACATTCTTCTAGTTCTTACTGAGGAGTGTGGTTCACCCAGGACATTTTCTGTGTCAGTATGTTTCTTCAATTGGTTCTATGTCCTTCCACTTTTATTACCTTCCTCTTCATCACTGGTGTATTCAGATTTGATCTCAATTTGCAATAGGTTTCCAGTGGTTCTTCTTCCTTGAGTGATGATCTGTCCATCCTTCGAGCTCTTGATGATGCATGAATCTTTCTTGAACAGTACTTCATGACCATCATCACATAACTGACTTACACTCAGCAGGTTGTGTTTCAATCCTTCGACAAATAACACATCATTGGATTTTAGATTTGTTGTTTCAACCAATGCCTTTCCAACTCCCTTGATTTTTAGAGAACAATTATTTCCAACCACCACAGTTCCTCCTTCATGACTTTCTATGTTGTTTAGAATTTTTATATCACCAGTCATGTGTGATGAGCATCCACTATCAAGAATCCATGACTTGTTTCTGCTGCTGGCTTTTGGAGCAACTTCAGCAAAGCATGTGATTTCTTCATTGGTTTTCTGAATGCCTTTCCCTTTCATGTCTTTGACTTTTTGTTCGGGAAGATTAGTCATACATTTATCAGCTCTATGACCTTGTTGGTCACATCTTCCATAAGCTTCACTTAGGCAGTCAAATGTGTTCTGAATTGGAGGTTTTGATACTTTCTGCACAACACTCTGGGTTTCAGGATGTCTCCCCCTTGACTCATGCCTCATTCTTGGAAGAGTCATGTTATACCAGCATGCATAGGCCTTATGACCAAACACACCACAACACCAGCAGTAGCCTCTAAACTTTGACCTTTTCTGCTGATAAGAGTCATGTTGTAATTTCCTGTCCAAGATTTGAGTAGTCCTTCCTGAGGATTTCATTTCTTCCACTGAAGATGATTTTGAACAGGTTTGTTTATGACATGTTTGTCTCAATTTTATCTTTGAACCTGCATAGTTAGAAATAACAGATGTAAATTGAGATTTACTGAGTGGTGAGTCGACCTGCCTCTGAGCACCAGTGTGAGATGATTCTGCCTTGACCTCAATAGCCTTGTTAAAGTCTTCTCTCATCTTTTTCAAGTTATTTTGTGCTTCAACCCACTTGGACTGTGTTACTGATTGTTCTTCTTCTTTGAGGTGAAGTTTCTCCTCAAGATATTTTGCTATCTTATCCAGCTCAGCTATCTTCAGTTTGTGTCTCTTGATTTCATCAATGTACATTGTCTCTTTCTTCATACATTCTTCCAACTCCTCAGTCATCCTTTTGGTTTCCTTTTGTAACAATCTCTTCTCTTTCTTGAGTTTAGTGTTCTGTTCAAGGCAAGCCACTAGTTCATCTTTCAACATGTGTTCGAGCTCTGTTCGTTCATTTTCATCATCTTCACTGCTGCATGTGTCAAACCCTTTTTCCACATGAGCCATAAAATTCATTTCTTCTTCTGATTGACTGGCTGAAGTGAAGTCTGATTCTTCTTCTCTGCTAACATAGCTTCTTCTTTCACCTGGAACAAACCTTTTCTTTCTTGCACCAGATCTGTTTCTTTCTATTGGGTATCTACTCCATTTCTTATTTTGTGACTTATCTTCTTCAACTTCCGGAGCACTAGATCTTTTCTTGGGACAGTTAGTAGCAAAGTGTCCGATGTTATTGCAATTGAAACACCTCGATGGTAATTTCCCTTTTCCCCTGAATTTAGTTTTTCCAAACCATTTAGATAAAAGAGAAATAACCTTGTTGAGATCTTCATCCTTTTCTTCATTGTCCGACTCATTTGATCCTAAGACTTCGTCATCTCTTATCTTGAGTTGTCTCATGGCCTCGAAATCCATCTCATCCTTGATCTTCTTTTTGAATACTGGAATCTTCCTCATTTCATATGTAATGAGAATGTTGTGAAGTTCATCAAGAGAGAGATCATCTCTGTCTTCTAGTGCGGAGACTTTGGGATCAAACCTGTCAGGAAAGTTTCTCATTAGTTTTTTAACAATAGTTGAGTCCTCCAACTTTTCTCCAAAGCCTCGAATGTTACTAACAATTTCATTGACTCTTGTAAAATAATCGTCAATACTTTCTTATTCTCCCATCTTAATATCTTCAAACCGACTTCTCCAAATTTGTAATTTAGCTTCCTTGACTTTCATGTTGCCTTCATAACTACTCTCCAATTTGTCCCAAATTTCTTTGGCATTCTTGAGTCCCATGACTTTTGTGTAAACCTTTTCTGAGAGAGACATAAGAATGGCATTTTGAGCTTTACCATCAACTTCCATATTTCTTTTCTCAGCAGGTGACATAGCAGCTTCATCAGCATGAGGAGGGAATCCAAATAAGGCTGCATTTCTAACTTCAAGGCCGAGAGATAGAAGGTAGGGTAACATCCGATTCTTCCAGCTATGGTAAGTTTTTCCCTCGAATGTAGGAACACCCCTACTATTAACAGAATTCAGATTGTTCATCTTCTCAGAAGTAGATCCTTACAGAGGGAACCTCCCTCTGATACCACTTGAAATGCCTGGATCGGTTGTGATCACTGAGAGGGGAGGGGTGAATCAGTGATAACTTTTTCTTTTTATGAATTGTTCCCTTTGGATTATCAATTCAACCTCTGCAGCTGGTTAAAGCCTAGATCTACTCTTTTAGTGGTGCAGTAATAATGAGAGCACAGAACACAGAGATTTACAAGGTTCGGTACAAAGACCTACTCCTTGCCGTGTTGGTTACACCCCCCAACACGGATTCTTCACTATGCCAAAAGATTATTACACAGTAATTGGTTATACCCCCCAATTACAAGTTGGTTAAACCCCCCAACTCCACAGCATCATCTTCATCATGGCTCCACTTCACTTCTTCAAAGGTGTTGTTCAAAACTTCAAGTAGGTTCAACAGTCTTCAAAAGATCTCGTTGGTCTTGCTCACCAAAAAAAACAATCACTTAGAATGATCAGTTCTTTTGCATTCACACACTTAAGTGTGTACTCCTCTTCTTCTTATGGTTTGTCACTCTTTTTCACTTGTGCACACATACACAACTCATTTTGAATGTACTCAAATGGGTACAAGCCGAACCTCGGCCTCTTCCTTTCTTTGCACACTCACAAGCCTCGGGCTCTTCACTTCACACACACTCAAGGTGTGTTCTTCACTTTGCACACAAGGTGCAAGCCTCCTCACTTTCTAAGCACACTCATGCAAGCCTACGGCCTTCTTCCTTCATTGCACACACAAAGGCTACGACCTCGGGTTCTCTTGAATGCAAATAACCCGTAGGGTCCTCTTACTCCATTTGCACACACACACTCAAAGTGTGAACTCCACTGTTCTTCAAGAGCCGCGCAAGCACAATGGGTGCAAGGGTGCGACCAACCTCTTCTTTCACAACTGCCGCGCAAGTGCTTACCGCGCAGGGGGCCGCGGTGCACCGAGGGGGCGCGCAAGTTCGCGCTGATCACCCTCCTTCCTGTCGCGCAAAGGATAGCGCGCAGGGGGTCACTTTCGGGCCTCGGGTGGCACCGAGAACAACAGCCGCGCAAGGTAGTTGCGCGGTGGCTCTTTCTTCGCGAGGCAGAAGGCTCTCGCGGATCACAAAAAAATTTTCAGCAACACTCCTCGAGGGCTCGGCCTCATTTTTATAGGCAGAGGAGAACAAATGGATTCCGCGGAATTCAACATATGAATGCCCGATAAAAGTGGCGTTTTGAAAACTTCAAACGCGGGCTGAGAATCTCGTTCTTTCTCTCTGCACAACGCGGACTTCCTCTCCTTCTCCTTTATCCACGTGCATGCATTCTCGAACGAATGCATGGCCTCTTTAATACTTGTCTATGCACACCACGAACACCATGGCCTCGGCACTTTGTTTGCCTCGGCCTTGTTCGAAATTCTTTCTCGATGCATGTATGCAACATTTTAATGCATGCATGTGATCATTATGTCGAGACGATCCCAAAGGTGGCTACAGCATGATCATTGGTGGCCAGAAGCTTCATCTCCGTCGTGCGGGAGGTCACTGGTTCGACGGAGGCACGCGGGTGGCTTCGTATGGCACGGGGAAGAAGACGCGCGAAGAGCCGTCGGATCAAAGATTTGGACGGCCGCAATCAGGATGGGCCGCGGCGGATTAGATGTGCGGCTCGGATCGTCCGCGAGATCAGATGGATGTCCACGATTTGCTCCGCGGAAAAATTGCGCGTCCCACATCGAAACGGCGCGCTGTTTTTCCGCGGTTTATCACCCAAGTGCTGCCGGATTCCCTTCAGTTGCACTTCTCCCCTCTCGGTGCCGCCCCACACCGGGTTCTCTCTGCGGGCGCACTCTGCGCCCACTCCTGCTCCCTTCGGGCGCGCCACTGGCGCCCACTATGCACTGCTTGACACTCGCGGGTGCGCTCATGCGCCCCTACCGCGCTCCTCCGGGCGTGCCCCAGACGCCTATGCGGTGTCTTGGGTGCGTCCTGCCGCCCTGGGCTCGCCCCATGGGTTCCCCCATGTGTGCGGTGCCTAGCGCCCATGCCTTGGGGTTGAACCCTCAAGGTGTCCATGGCTGGCCATATTTTTTGGCAAAGGCATGAATAAGACTTTGTCAAATACAAAGTTCTTCTATGAGTATAAGCCAAATGCCAAGCCCTTCAAGCCTTTCTTCCTCTTCATTTCTTCTCATCTTCTTATTCATTTGAATTCCTCAATGATTCTTAATCATGTCTTCAATATTTATTCATCACTTAGGAATGGAATTCACGAAGGGTCTTCATCTTCAACTGAGCTCCTTAATCACATAATTTCTTCCATCTGCTTCGTTGATCTAATCAGAGATCAAATTGGTTCTTCTTCTAATTCACATGCACTAAGAAATAGTACATGGACTTTATTAGCACCACTTCATCCACTTAGGGATTGTGGATGGATCACTTCATCTCCTCATGCATTGTCAGTACAATGCATGGTCTTCAAACAATGTTGTGACATTGTATCTACTTGATACAAGTTCTTGGAACTTAAAGATCAGCTCAACAATCGTCTGATGTTATGCTTCCTCAATCATCAATCTTCAAGATGTACTTCATCATATGGCACACGAAGACAAGTTATTGACAACAAATGCAATCACTTCACTTGGGCACAACAGAACCAATCCCATGCCCTAGAAACCTAGACTTCCTATCAGAATATGGGTTCATGACGCACCATCCTGATATATATCATAGTCTCTAACATAATCCTATATCTCCTAGATACCATATCGCAAAAATTAAAACAAAAGAAAAATACAATGCTCTAATTCCATTTTGTAACATCCCACCTATGCGAAACACTAAACAGTGCACCGATCGATGGTCACTACTTATGTTAAGTGAACCTCCCTATACACTAGAGGTTTCTAACTAGCTGTGGAGGTCTAAAATGGTATCTTGGGGAGACTATACCCACTATATTAGAGTGTGAGATCATAAATAAATAACCAAGAATCATCCATACCAGAGTACATAGAAGAATAAATAAACTGAACATGATAATATGAAATGGAATGTTATCATATAGTATACAATACTGATTACACATTGGGCTAATCACATGTACAAATAAAAAAGTGAAAAAATAATGATATATTGAGGAACCACTGCCACTTCGAGCCATACCTCATACTAAACTCTTGACATCATCTAAGATGATCCATATCAATATTGCAATCATGGGCCTCATCACAACCTAAATTTATAACAAATGAGGGTTTCTTAGGTACCCAAGTGTAGAGGTGTCCCAATCATAGTGTGTGTACATAACTCAATAGGGAACCAATAACGTGGTCTTGTACTATATCAGTAATGCAGTGATATGTGTACATGACATGCTCAAAATAAATAAATAGTTGTTGAACTATAAATATAATTAACATCCAATAGTACCTAATTCAGTCTAATGATGAAATATCTCTAATCACATTGCATAGAATTTTCTAACCCATGTAACACATACCAAACTATTTTTGCTCTATAGTTCCATGACCCCAATCAACCATAACCACTTTTTGAATCTCCTGGGTGTCTATGACGAAAATATAATTCCCACTTTTAAAAATCATTTAAAAAATTCTTGGAGAAAATATCCTTCCTACTTTGAAAAACACTTTTTAAAACATAAAACATTTTCAAAATCCTTTTTTTAAATAATCTTAAAAACTTATAAAAGAAGATCTAAAAATCATTTAAAACATTTCTTAAGGAAAATTTTGTTTCCTCTTTAAAAAACACTTTTTAAAACATAAAACATTTTCAAAATCCTTTTCCTTTAAAATAACCTTGAAAACTTATAAAGGAATATTTAAAAACCATTTAAAACGTTTCTTGAAGAAAATATCCTTTTTTCTTTGAAAAATAATTTTTAAAACATAAAAAAATTTCAAATAATTTTATTTGAAAATAACATTTAAAATTATAAATAAAGCTTCTAAAGAAATAATGGTAATGACGGTGGGGAAATTTTTTTCATGTCGTACACAATAAAACAAATATTCCATTCACATTTTCAGTAAAATCCAAATGAGAATTCTTTAGAAAAAAAGATGAAGATTCCTTTCAAAAAAATTTATAAAAAGTAAAAAATGGGTAAAATGCCTATAATAAAACATTTTAATAATTAAAAAAATTAAAACATTTTTATAAAACGTTTTTTAATAATAAAAAGGGTTTTCGACTGAAGAGTGAAATGAAGATGATTTTCCTTAAAAACATTATTTTGAAATCTTGAGTACATAAAGAGAGGAAAATGAAGGGAAATGAGTATTCTCAATAAATAACTATAGTATAATAATCAAAATAAACTTATTGGGAGATATATGATAATATTTCATCATTGAAATCATAATCATGAGAAATCCTGATAAACGATGAGATTGTAACAAAAAATCCTTACCACTTTGATAAATTTGAATCATAAGCCCCATAAAATAATTACATTAAATGAAACTTATAACATCATTAGAATAAATAAATTCATGATATTACTTGTTAAATGAGATGTATATACACCTCATAAAAGAATATAGCTTCATAACAAAACATATGTCTTAAAGATGATGAATTGAGAAAAAAATCTCTTACCAATTTGGTAACTTTTGAAGTGTAAATACCATGAAATAGATATCATAAAATAGATATGTAAATACAAATAAAATTCAGGTGAATAATTATAAAATATATTCATGGTTAGTTTGTACACCACATAAAATAAATAGGTGGTGAATATGGCATGTGTCTCATATAAGTAAAAAGTGAGATAGAAATCCATTACCACAAGTCTCAAATTCCTTTGTACACATTCGAACATCCTATATAATAAATATAAGTTTATTATAAATCTTTTTAAGAACCATTTTTATATGCATAATCCCATATATGATTTACTAATGACCTTTTACTACCCATTTATTAACAATTCCATGATAAAGTCGGGTTTTGGGTAATAACTACTTTGTTTTTCATGCATGTTTTGATTTGTTGTTTTTGGTCCTATTACATTGATCATGGTTACATAATCACCATAATTTTAAACATGATATAAATATAATATATATTCAAAATATATATATATAAATAGAGTAATCTATAAAATTTAGAGATAGAAAATGAAACACACCATTCATGGAGACAGTAGGTCGTACGTACGCATGAACACTGTTTCCATTTTATCGATAGGTGAAATGAAAGACTGGTAAATAATATATTACCATTATAAAATATTTTTTATTTCATATATATAACATGTGTATATTTAAACCTATCCTAATTACCTTTCATGTTATGCGTATGTGAAAAATGAATCGCATCATTTCGTGAGGCGGTAGTCCACCATACACATGAACGATGTTATCATATTCCTACGAAATGAAATGTAAGGAGAAATATGTGATATCATGTTTATAAAAGCATTATAATATAAAAAATATCATAAATAAACAATGAATCCATCATTATATCCAGTCTTGAGAGGTGGTGATAGAAAATGAATAACATTGGTCCGCGATGCGGTTGTCCACCTTACACGCGAATGATGATTTTATAACCCATTTGATAGATGAGGAGAAGAATTTAGGTTATTAAATTAACATAATAAAATCTAAATATATGGAAGATTTTTAGTTTATTATATCAACACTTTTTAATTTTAACTGAATGAGGTGGAGGAAAAAATAAAATAAAATGCCTGGTTGGGGATGTTACCTCTTCTTCGGAAAACTTCTTTTGGTTTGCACCAAAAGGCTTATTAGGATAACTTTATGAACAAACTAAGGATTATATGATGATAATAGGGAAGTAAGTAAGTGTTTCGGGTAGTTATTTTCTGAACCAATAGGTTTTAGAAGTTTGAAGAGGAGAAGAGAGGGCTGACCTTTTATAAGTGGCGTGAGTGACACACTTGTAATTTTTGAAAAGAAAAAGGTGTACCCATGTTTTTCAAATGCAACAAGGATCAAAATAGGTTATTCTTGAACCTAGAAGATATAAGGTATAAATATGTACATAAAATGAGTTCTAGACAAGCCTTTTAATTTTTAACTCTTATCTTTTTAGTTTAACCCTTCGGTAAAACCATTTTTACCTTAATTGCAGTAAATAATTTTATTATTTTTAATATTAATTATGGTAAAAAAATAAGTTGACCTTATTAGATAATATAAATTATTTTTATTCCAAATATATAATCTATTTTCTCAAATTGAATTCATATAAGTATAAAAAATTAATTTAAAATTAATCTCATGGAAGCGATGAGAAAACAATTTTCCAAAGAGAAAATGTTCAAAATTTTAAAATGTTTTTATATCAAAATTCTATATAAAATTCATTTAAATGACCTGAATTGGATTAATAGATATATAATTGGACTAATTTTACCTTTAAAACCATCTTAAAACAATTTTTAAGTTTTTAAATTCTCTAAAATAAATTAAAATTCTTAATAAAAACCAGTATTTTTTCACTATTCATCGATTTTTTTTTTACAGAAAATTATAAAAAATTCACCCTAAGATAATTTTGATATGGTGATTTCAAAAATTAATTTAATTTTTTATGATAAACTTTCTAAAAGTTGAAAAAAATAATTTTATAATAATTGTGCAAAAAGGCGACAAAATCAGTTTTTAGAAAAATATAGTTTTTATGCATAAAATCGGATTTATTATTATATAATATCTAAAAAACACATAATATGAATTTTAAAAATTTTATTAAATATATAATATAAATAAATTTTATTAAAATCATTCACCAAAAGTGATTTATTTAATTTATTAAGGTAAAAAGCATTTGTGTGCATAAAAAATAGTTTTTCAGAAAAAGATTTCATTTATTTTCAAATAGTTTTTATTTTCATTTATAATTAATTAGTAACCAAATAATTATTTATATATACTTATGTAAACCATATATTTTCATAATTTAGTTAATCCTATTCACACTCATTATTCCAATGGTTAGGTGATAACTATCATATTAAATAATAATATTTTAATAGTATGTCGCATTTTATTAAAGTTTAGTGTTACATGTAACGCAGGCGAAACTTGATGTTATGTGTATTGAAAAATATTTAAAAGACTAAATTTGTTTGGAAAAAATTTTAAAAATCTCATGGTGTTATGAAATATCTCCAAAAATAGGGAAAATGGTTCTTCTCAAATCAGTTGCTCGGGCAATACCTTATTATGTGATGTCCTGTTTTAAACTCCCTCATTCTATTTTTCACTTACTTCACTCTTATTTTTCTAGGTTTTGGTGGGTCTGTAATAATGGAAGGGAAAAAAACATTGACCTATCTAGGATGATCTTTGCGCTCCTAAGGAATTTGATGGCTTGGGGTTTATGAATTCAAAGTGTTTTAATGAGGCTCACTTTGCCAAACAAGGTTAGTGGATTTTACAAGATCCTAACACCCTTTGTGCTAGAGTTTTAAAATCTAAATATTTTCCATATTATTACTTTTTAAATTCCTATTTAGGTATGTGGTATGTGTAGCGACCCCGGTACCCAGGGGGCCTCATGAGACATGATATACTTAGCATTTCATTACAACATTTACAAAAAATTATATCATGTCCCATGACTACAGAAGATCGCGAGGCTCAGGATTCTGGGAAACCAGCTGCTCTGATAAACTTCATCAGTATATTCCATGCCTGAAAAATTTTAAACAAAATGTAGGGTGAGCAAAAATGCCCATTAAGGGGTTTAAAAAAACATTTTAAGAAAATCCTTTCTCAAAGAAGACCTTTTTGAAGAAAATAAAACACTTTGATAAAACTAAAACATTGTCTTTTCTTAAAACATGAGATCCATTTTTCTTTGAAAACCACTTGCACAAAGAAACACGTACTTGAAATGATCTTTAATATAAACATGATCAGAGTGCGCAATATAAGAAGAATAAATAATGCATAATGCTAAAAACAAAGTTACTTTACTTCTAAAAGAATTCTATGACTAAACAGGGAAGACATGCATATCATGGATCATGAGTAAAATGCAGATCATCTAACAGTTTACCATATGAACACAGTTCTTGTTGCATAAAGTACATTTTCATGTTCTTGGGAGTTTTGAACTAGGGGTTTTTCTGTTAGTTGAACTAACCCCTGGTTAACCTTTATCATTACATGCAGAGGGGATGCATAATACTGGACTTTGTCAAGACCTCGCGTCATGACCTTAAAACATAACTTTAGTACGGGTCAAGGCCAAACGCCAATCCCGTTTCCCATGGTAGCACGAGTCAATCCTATCCGCCAAGACCGTTGCACATGATAGCACGAGCCAAGGCCATTCGCCAAGACCGTTGCACATGACGTCTCATGAGACTCTTGCTTTACCCAATGCATTGGAGCGCTGTATAATTCCGGGCGCACCCGTCCATAAACATTTAAGTCCTATACATCCCTCACATATCTTGACATGGTCATTCATTCATGGGGTTCCATACATTCATAATTAAACCCCATTTTTCACATACATTTTCATAACATGTAAACAGTTCTATCATTAAAAACATTGTGATATGCATGCTAAAGCTTCGTGCACATAAAAAAGTTAACATCTGAAAATTTGGGTTTTAAGAAGAAAAAGGGCATAACACTTTAACATTCCATACATCATGATATCCAACTAAAGCATGGTCGTTCACATATGATGATAATTTGGATGTCATGATTGTTTTATACAGGCAGTTGAAGTTACAAAGTGTATATTCAAGTCCACCTTTGGGAAAAACATAAGTATATGATTGTGCATGTTCTTTAGATAAACTTCATCATGCTATAAAGTAATAAATTACAAAACATGGGAACCAAATTCATAGTAATGTAAATGTGACTTAGTGTTTCAGTTAATTAAATAATACTCAATTCATACATTACCTGATTCACAAACTCTAGACTAGAATTGTTTCAGTCGTACTCATATTTATGTGTTTGTGCAAGAGGGGTTTACTAGGTCTTATGTATATGTACATATGTACTCATATATATATATATATATATATACATATAAACCGAACTACAAGGAAACACAAATTAGACTTGGTCTCCCACCTTTATATTTTAGAGCCTATATGCAGAAGAGGGATTCTCCATGACATTCGGGTGTGATTACACATGGTGCGTACATACACATGGTTATATATATACTTATAAAACTGATATATATATATATACACATAAACAAACATTAAATCAAATGACATGTGTTAATTTCATACCCAAACTAGGTTCTCCAAGAGAGGAAGAATACTAGTATACAAAAAAAGAGGGTCTTATGGACTTGCGTCTATGTAGGGGTATACATTTATATAAACTTGCATATATATAAATATATCCGAAGTAACATAAGACACAAAACCATACTTAACCCTTACATGTTTTTCATACATTAAGAACATCATTTCCTAAATAAATTATCCTCAATTGAAAATCATAAAAACCCGAGATGGTTTGTTTCACATATACATAAATAAATATGTATATACATATATATAGTTTAAACAACACAAAAATAGGTTAATCAAAACCCAAATAAAATCAGATTCTTTGAACCCTTACTCCAGAATTTGGTTTTTTTCATGTTCAGACATAACAGGAAAGTTTAGGTATTTATATATATAACGTATATATATGTAAATACACATATACATAGTTATATATATACCGAATCTTGACAAAACCAACTGAAATTGAAACATGTCCCTTACCTTGCTCGGGGAGGAGGAATGGGCGAGGCAAGAGGGATCGAAACATGTAATTCCAGCAGGTATACATATATATATATATCATGTTTATACTTATATATATTAGTATATAACAACCGAAGCTTAACCAAACAAATAAAAAAAATAAAAATAAAGGACACAACCCTTACCTATTCAGAGGGGAGGAGAGGGTGATGCGGCAAGGAGGTAGGGGAAGCCAAAGGTGTATACACAGGATGTACACGTACATATATATATAACCGGCATATGTTTATATACATGAAAACCGATATTTGGAACAAAACTTAAAAAAACAGACTTCGACCCTTACTTGATTGACGAGGAGGAGGAGAGCACGAGGCGGCGACGAAGCCTCGGAGGTCGGAGAGATCGTGAGAGCTGGGGTTCCAAAATGAAGCTTCGGTGCAACAGAGGTTTTTAAAAAAAAGAAAGAAGAAGATGAAGGACTTCGGGGGTGTCGTTGGGGGAACCGAGGTCGGTAATAAAGAGGGCGGCGCCGACTTTGTGGAAGAATAAGAGAGGGGTTGATCGTTGTTGGCTCGGGCGGAGGAAACGAATGCCGAGCCCGACTGGTTCAGCGGCGCGACGAGGAAGAAGAAGGCAACGGTGTGAGGGAGATGCGAAAAAAGGACGAACGGCCAGGATTAGAAACAGCTGGATCGGACGGCTAAGACATGATGTGGTGATAAAAGGAACGGATGGCTGCGATCAAGGGGAGAGGATCGGACGGCTCAGATTCGCCCTGGTATTTTAAACACGCGGCCCTCCCCTCCCCCGATTCTCTCATCACTGTTTTTTTTTAAGTTTTTATCTTATAAAAAAAATCTGTTATTTTATTATTTTATTAAACCTATTATAAAATCATTAATATAACCTTATTAATAAACTATTATTATCCTAAGTCAAGGGTTATTAATACCCCTATATATTAAACTATTAAACCCTTATTTTAAACAAAAGTTATATTTTTATTTTTCTCTATTTCTTTTTATCAAAACATATAATTTAATAATTAATGATACTTATCTAAATTCAAATTTACATGTTAACAAAAATATTATTTAACCCAAATTTTCAAAGTAATAAATTTTTATTTTATATCGAAGAAAACATAATTTTATAAAGTATGGTAACTTAAGATAATTGTGCTAACATGAAAATATTTATATATATATGTATATATATATTTTAATTTCCTTTGTTCGTTAATTAACTTAATATTCTCAATTAAGGATTATTTTTAAACATAACTATATTTAATCAAAGTGTGTTGATATAATTACGAAATACGTGAATATAAGAAACCGTAGTTTCCAAAATAGTTAACAAAGGTCAAATTATAAAAGAAATAATATATCTAATTTGATGCAACATATATAACTCATAAAATATAAATCCGTCAGGTTTAATATAACTAGAAAATAAAAGTTATTGTTCAAATTGATATGCATAGTGGTAGAAAACAATAATATTAATTTTTTTTTTGTTTTGAAACGTAAAATAAAATTATCATTTTTGGGAAAACAAGAGGTAAATTAACTAAATTAACATTGATGTCATTTTGAAATATTAAAGCAAAATAAACACTTATCATACCGATCCTTTTTGGGGTAAATCATCATATTTCCAACGGTCAACATAGAGGATAAGGAGACCCAACGGTCAAAATAAACCAACGGTCAAAAATATAGCCGTTCGGGGTTCAACGGCCATATTAGGGTGCTTATAAAAAGAAAGGTTTGGTCTCGGGTGTCCCTTACCCCAAGTGACCGAAGGAGAAGCAAATATGGTTCGTGTGATCCCCTTGGTGCTGAGTACGGTCGCGGTGGCTTCAGCAATCCTTATGTTCCTTATGATGGATGCTCGAAATCCCTACCGCATTCTCGGGCTCTTAGTAGTTTTAAGCAGTCTACCCATTATTGTAATCGGTTTCTTAGTTGGGATATTTGGTTAGTGAGCTTTTCTTGTAGCCCGAAAAATGTAAGACCCTTCAGTGTTGAGTTCATTAAATAAAATTTACGTGTTTTTTTTATATTTTACATTCTGATTGTTTTAGAGAGAGAGAACTTCAAAAGCACAAAATGCCGAATTTTCATTTAAGAGGTTTGAAAACTTCGGGGTGTTACAGTATGGGTTTTTTTAGAGGAGTGTGTAGAGTTCCAAACTTTTTCCTAATCCTGATTTGTATTGGAGAATTTCTCATGAGGATATAGTGAATATTTGGAAGGATACATGGCTCTATAAGGGAGGTAACCTTAGGCCCATGTTTACCCCAGTTCTAATTTTTGAAGATCCCACTACTCATGATCTTCTTCTGGATGATATTTGTGACTGAGATAGTGAGAAACCCACCTCCTGGTTCAACTCTTCAGATTGGTTGGCTATTCAAGTGATCCCTCTCATTCCTAATTAGGGTGGAGACCATATTTTCCGGAGTAAGGACTTGTCACACAATTTTTTTTCTGTTCAATCTATAGATGTTCAGTTGGTTTCCTTGACCCCCGAGTGGATTTTCTTTGGAAACTATTATGGTAGCTCGATGTCCCACCAAAATTGGGGCTCTTCTACTGGCATATTTTTGGAGTATCATTCTAGTTCGTGGGTTGTTGGATAGTCTCCATCTTTAAGAGAATATCTTGTGTCCCCTTTTGATATGGAGGTGGAATCATATTTTTATGACCTTTTTGGTTTCTACTATGTATTTGGTTTGTGGAAGCCCAATAATGTGTTTTAGAGAGGTCTATAGAATCATTTTCATGATTTAAATCATATTTTTCAGGTTTGGATTAAATCTTTTCCAATGGATGTCACATGCAGTTTTTTTGTTCATGTTTAGGTGGTTTGGTTTAGGCGGAATGAAGTGAATTTAACCACATTTCTAAGGAGGACTCTGTCTAGATCAATAAATATTAATCGTGGATAGTGATTTGGAGTTCTAACCAGGATGTTAACCCTTTGATAGTTGTCTAAAGATCTTTTGTGAGGTGGTTTCCTCCTCCTTTGGTAGTGGTTAAGGTTAATACAGATGTGATTGTAAGAACCTGATTCTTCCTCTAAGGTACAGATCTTTCCTATTTAATTTATACTTATGAAAATGAAGGAAAATAGGTCAATGGCTAGTTGTAGTCTTGTTACACGACGTGACTGAGGCCTAAACGCCATGTAGTTTTAAGTACATGCCATGTATGGAGGGCTACATGCCATGTAATCCTAGTACACATCCATGTAATGGTCTGGTTAGAAATTGTATAGACATGGCGTGTAGTCTCAAGTGCACACCGTGTACTTTTCTTTTTTTGATTAAATCATGAAGTAGTGTCATTTTGATTCATACAGACAAAAATGACTCTTTTTCAATGTACGGTGCACCCAGAAAATCCGAATGAGGGTTTGGATCCTAATTTGTCATACGATATTCAATTTGAACACCTTCAGATCCATTGGAATCCTTTCAGTGAGTGATTGATTCCTCCTAAACCTTTCTTCATAATTTCTTATCTCGATCTAGTTATCGAGGGTTGAGATTTTTTCTTATTTTTGTTGATCTACTCCAATTTAGGTCGATTTGAAAGCCAAAAATGGATGAGGAGAGTCATACGAACACAAGGTAGGTTGTCTTGTTCCTTTCTTTGATTTTCGAGTTGATTATATATGTTGGAGTGAAACATTCCCACTTTTAGGGTGTCACTTGATTGAATAATAAACCATTTTGTTGCCTATTGATGATTAGGTAATTAATTATATGATTTGAAATCATGTTTAGGGTTGTGAACCTTGATTCAGGGCCACTCCATGGGTGTGTTTCACTCGAATGGCCTTTTTGGCTGAGAATGAATTAGAGGCTTGATATGAATTCCTGATGTGAGATAATTAAATGCTTAATACATGTAATAGTATAAACTTCATGGGATAGTTGTTATGTGATTGTACCATGTGAGTTGTTTAAATGATAATCCATGTGATAGTTTAATTCCCATGTGTTGCTTTTGTTATGGAATTGAATTGTGAAAAGGGGGTGTAATTAACAATGGGTGAGCCACAATCTCATTTAAAAGACAAGGTTGGGATCATGTGAATAATTTCACCTTATTTATACCTTGGGTGAACAAGGGTCTCAGTTAAAAGACCGTGAATGAGATCAAGAGGTAATTATGTGTAAGGGTCGTGAGCAATCCATGATGGGGTGTTTAGGCTCATAGAGGATTGTTTAAAATTCCAAACAAATATAGGATCCATTGATGGATACCCAATCCAGGCTCCATTAGAAAATGATTAAATGACTATTATGTCATGAGTTGATGGTTACTTTCATACGGGGGATCTTCAGGCCTAGGACGGACCTCGAGAATTTTATATAATTCAAGGAGCTTGAATAATGAAATGAATGACTTATGATGCATCTACCAAGACAAAGCATAAGCTTGGATTTGGTCTTCACTTATACTTGTTTACATTGTCTTATGAGACGTCTATTGTGCTTTCTTTTGAGTACCCACTATTTACTACTTTCACTATTGTACGCCACCTGTTATATATATATATATATCCACTGATAGACTGGCACAAACCTTGGGTGGTTCCCTACTGGGATTTAGTCTCACACCTTGTTTCGGTCATGCTTTTGAGTCCAAACAGATTATATGATTACAGGTGTTGATCAGGGAAAGCTCCTTGCTACAGGTACTTGATGTGCTACATAGGGACATGAGAGCATGGAACTGAGTTGATTCTTGTGATAATTTTTAGCTTCCTTTGTTTCTTTTAGGATTTTGGAACATATATTGTAGATTATTACAGTGTACATGTTTTGGATGTTTTTGTAGAACATAGAATTCTACATCATCTTTGTATGTAATGTTGCTTGGTTATTTATCTTATTAGTCTTCCTCTATTTACTTCAGTTGTATGTTGTTTACTACTTCCACTATTGTATTATTATTTATTCTGTTGTGTTACATTCTACGAATGAGGGCATAGTTTCCCCACTATCATACTTAGTCCTTCACTGCTAGTCGGCAGCCTCTGGCGTTTTGGGAAAAGCACTTGAGGCCATGTGGCCAACCAGGTACGGGGCACCAGTTGAGTGGCATCCGGATCCAGGATGTTACAAAGTGGTATCAGAGGATTTATTTTCTGGTTTTCTTTATTGTTTGGAGATGATAAAAAGAGATGAAAGTTCAAGGGATTTGGTACTAAGTTATGCCTGAGAGTAGCTACCCCGTGTACAGGGTAAATCCAAATTGCCTCGAATGAAATTGTAATTTTTGGATTTTAAGCTATTACAGTTGATTCAATTTCACCATTGAGTGAATCACTTTTTTTTTACTGTTATTATTGATATTATTGTGGTTCTATATTGTTTCAACCCGGTGACATGAGGGTATTCCATCTCATTCATCATATAGGCACTTGTTAGAAATCACATGTTTTGCATTCTTACCATGCCATTTAGAGAGCATTACTGATTGCATGCTGTTGTGATAGATGTCATGCTAAATATACATGTTGTTGTGATAGGTACCATGATAGATATACCTACGGTTGTGATAGGTGTATTGATACATGTTATGGTTTGAATTTTATGGATTCCAAGCTTTAATCCATGAGGAGTATAGTCCTTCTTGGATTGGAATTTGGTGGATCATGTTTTAGAAATGAACTGAAATTTTGTTATTATGTGCTATATGTGATGAAAAAATTTGATTCACGGGGAGTATGGGCCCCCACAGATTGTAATTTGGCACAAAGTTGCTTTATTTTGAAAAAACAGGGTTTTAGAGAAGTTTCTAAGCCTTACTATTTGGAAACCCAGACAACACAACATGTGGGTCCATGAACACACACCATGTGTTCTTCTGTTTGGTAAGAGATAAATTTTCGTAAGCACACACCATGTACTTGGAGTACATGTCGTGTGTTTTTTGACCATTTGTCCGACCGTGTGAGAGATAACATGGGATGTTGGGTTTTGAGAAGAACACATTGTGTGCATTAGGTACACCCCATGTAGTTTTACAAAGGCAGGACCTGTGTGAGTCTGGATGTGTAGAAGTACCTGGACGGGAGGGGAAACAAAAGTACACATTGTATGTCACTCTGACATGCCATGTACCTAGGACATTTACACAACCAAGGTAGGTAGAGGTACACAACCATGTAAGATCTTAAGTATACATGCCATGTATGGTACCTACACGCTGTATACTCATCTTTTGTTAACTTTTGAGGGTTTTATGATCCTGTTTAGTTCTTACGCTCTTGAACTGCGAACCTAGATGATCTTGAACTGAGGTGTGTGATTGAACTTTTAGAGTCATGCCTCCATGAAGACCTCTAGTTGTGCGCTAGGAGAGTGAATATGATCATACCCCAAAGGTGGCAGGCCATGGGCTAAGAGTGGACCCTCCAGTTATGCCAATTGTGGCACCAACTGTTATACCAGACACAGGTGTTGACGCACAGTTCCATGAAGGATTTATGAGGTTAATGTAAATCTTTCAGGGAGCACCACAGCTGGCCATATCTATAGAAAAACTGACACGAGTGTTTCAGCAGAAACATCCCACCACATTTTCTAGGGATAGGGGACACAGGCTGTTGAGTCATGTCTAGAGGCCATGTAATCTATATTTGAGCATCTAGAGACGCCTCCTAAGCGGAGGTTCAAGCTCAAGATTTACATTTTGTGTGATTTCGCCAAGAGATGGTGGTATGTTACCACACAGACAAAGCATCAACGGGACATGGCATGGGAAGAATTTCAGATATTCTTCTATTACTACTTCTATCCTGAGATGCTGAGGACCGACAAAGCCTGTGAGTTTATGCATCTAGAGCAGGGCACTCTATCAGTTATGGATTATTCTACCCACTTTATTGAGCTCCATAGCTTCACACCTATTCTGATGGGTGACGATATGTCAAAGGCTAGGCGATTTGAGGATGGTCTCAAGTACAACATCCGCTCGTAGGTGAATATCTTTCGGCTGACTATTGTATCTTCTATAGTGAACCAGACACTGATTACTGAGAAGAATCAGAGAGAATTTGGAGGTGTGATCCAAGGAGATTCAGTACTTAGATCTGGTACTATTTTGACTGGTGGCAGGAAGCATCATCTAGAGCTTACGTGCAGTGAATCTAGTACTTAGAATGTATCTTCTGGTAGCCAGGTGAGGCGCTTCTAGTGTGGAAGAATTGGGAATACTAAACCTCAATGCCCAATGGACCCAATTGAGTGCCGATCTTCAAGAAAGATGGTCCATTTACAGCATTTGTGTTGGATGTTTCCACTAGAATCTAGTGAGAGAGGGTATGCACCAACTCTACATTTAGAAGCAGGGTCAGCAACTTCTCCCCAGTAAGAAACTGGAATATGTCAGGTAATTTAGGATGAGGTAGTGATCATGGACGTGGTAGCCAGACCCCAGGATCACAGCGACAGTAGGGAAAGCCAGCTCAGGGTATCTAGGCAGTGTCTCAGGGCCATGGTACAGGCCAAACTTCTGTAGTGCAACAGACCCAATAGGAACAGGATCTTGAACCTTCTACTATCATAGGTAGTATTCTAGTCACCTCTATTTTATCTTATGCACTCTTTGATATAGGGGCTTCACATAGTTTCATATTTGTGCTCATTGTGGAGAGCCCAGGGCACTATGTTTTTACTTTTGACAATTTTATGAAACTAGACACCTTGTTAGGTATTAGGATGGCAGGTGTGTGATAGTGCAAGGAGTTCCCCCTTGAAATTGGTGGGTGTCACTTTGTTTGGGGTCTCTATGTCTTAGAGATGACAGGATTTTATGTCATACACAGAATGGACTGGTTGGTCTCCTTTCAAGCCTTTGTCGATTGCTATCGTGGTAGGGTTAGTTTTATGTCACCAAAGGGTAGATCGTTTCTACACAAGGGTGAATGAGATGTCCAGGTGAGCTGAGCTGGACCTAAGCATCATGGGTTGAGTGGGATGATAGCACAGATTTCCAGTTTATACTTGGATGACCAGGGGACACATTATATGGATTTTCTTCCAGTGGTTGATCGTTTCAGGGATGTCTTCCCAAACAAATTTTCAGGTTTACCTCCGATAAGCGAGATAGTGTTATCTATTGATATAGTATCAGGAGCCTCACTAGTATTCATTCCTCTTTATAGGATATCTATGATAGAGTTTCAAGAGCTCAAGAGGTATCTAGAGGATTTGGAGGCTAAGGGTTTCATCCGAACCAATACTTCTCCTTGGGGTTCGCCGGTCTTTTTACAAAAAAAGTTGGAAGGTACACTCAGGCTATGCATGGATTATCAGAAATTGAAATAGTTTACGGTTAAGAACCAGTATCCTCTGTCATGAATAGACAATCTCGTCGGTCATCTCTAAGGAGAACATGTATTCTCTAAGATCGATTTGAGATCTGGTTATCATCAAGTGTGTGTTAGATCATCTGACATACCTTGTATAGCCTTTTGGAGCATGTATGGTCTGTATGAGTATTTAGTCATGTCGTTTAGTCTCACGAACATGCCTGTAGTCTTTATGGAACTGATAAACCGAGTGTTTCATCCTTATCTTGACTCGTTTTTTTTTTGTTTTCATGGATGAAATCCTGGTGTATTCTCATAATCTACATGACCATGCCACCAATCTTGAGATCATTTTGAGTACACTGAGAGAGCATCAGTTATATGCTAAGCTCAAAAAGTGACACTTCTGGATAGATCAAATTCACTTCTTGGGTCACAACATATCAGAGACAGGAGTATCAGTGGGCCTAGAGAAGTTGAGAGTAGTAGTTATCTGGGAGTATCCCAAGAATGCGGAGTTTTCTGGGGCTGGTTGGATACTACAGGCGTTTCATACAGGACTTATCACGCTTAGCAGTGCCGATGAAGGGCTTGAAAAAGAAGGGTGTGAAGTACATATGGTTATATTCTTGTGAGATGACCTTTCAGGATATGAAAGGAATATTAACATCAGCATAGATATTGATTTTTCTAGAGTCGGGCAGGAGTTACACTGTGTACTATGACACATCAGGTATTGGGATGGGAGAAATGCTTATGCAGGGGGATCGAGTTGTTGCGTATGGGTCTTAGTAGTTGAGTCCATATGAGATGAACTACCTGGAACACGATCTTGATTTATCCACATTTGTTCATGTATTATGTTGATGGAGACATTACTTATTGGGGGATCATTTTTGGTGTACACGAATCGCAAAAGTCTCAAGTACATATTTACTCAGTGAGATCTAAATCTAAGGTAGTGAAGGTGGGTGGAGTACCTTTAGTATTTTGACTTACATATTTTTTTCACACCTAGAAAAGGCAATGCAGTGGCTAATTCGCTAAGCAGGAGGACTCAGATGCTAGCAGTGTAGTAGGCTAGTAGTGAGTGGCAACTTATGGCGTTGTTCTCTGAGATGCACTTGGAGGAGGTGCACGACGGTCAGGGACAGACTTTCCTTGCATCCTTAGCCGTTACCTCTATATTACTGGATAGAGTGAAGATGAGAAAGCTATCAGATTCCAAAGGCCTAGTTCTACAGAAGAGTATGTCAGGTGAGGACCCTCCTCCTAGTTGGACTATTGATGAGGATGAACTCATATGGTTACAGTGTTGCATATGGGTTTCTTCAGATATGTGTGAGGAGATGAAATGGGATTTTAATGATTTAGTTTGGGCGGTGCATCCTGGTGTCACTAAGATGTATTAGTATTTACATCATCAGTATTGGTGTCCAGGTATGAAGAGATTTATAGCTGGTTTTTTCATGAGATGTTCCACCTGTCAACAGGTAAAGGCAGAACAAGAAAGACCAGCAAGACTTTGCAATAGCTACCCATTCCCGAGTGGAAATGGAATGACATGGAGATGGATTTTGGGACCGGTTTACCAAGGTCACCCTGAGGTAATGATACTGTATGGTTTGTGGTTGACAGGCTTACGAAGGTTACACATTTCCTACCGATCAAAGAAACCTTTGGTGTTGATGAGCTTGGGAGGTTATATATCTATGAGATTTTACGAATTCACGTGGTTCCACATTATTTTTTTTTAGATAGGGATTTTCAATTTACTTCTTGTTTCTGGAAAGGGATACAAAGGTTTTTGGGTACACAGGTGCTTCTGAGCACAGCTTACCACCCCCAGACAGATGGCCAGTCAGAGTGCACGATTCAAGTGCTGGAGGACATGCTTTGGGCATGCATCCTGGATTTAGAGGGTTCTTGGGAGACACACATACCCCTTTTTTAGTTCTCATACAATAATAGATTCCATGATACTATTCAGACTTTTTATGGTAGGCTATGCCGATCACCCCTGTGTTGGCTAGAGGCAAGAGAGGCAGAGATGTTGGGTCCTCATCTTGTCCAGGAGATCACTGAGTAGGTTCAGTTGATTCGAAAGCGGGTGACAACTACACAGTATCGTTATAAATCATATTCTGGTCACTGTAAATGACCTTTGGACTTCGAGGTTAGAGATCAATTTTTCCTATGTGTCACACCGAGGTTGGGACACAAGAGGATCAGGAGACAGGGTAAGCTTTCGTCGAGATACGTCAGTCCATTTGAGATTCTAGATAGGGTTGTTCCGATTGCCTATAGATTATAGTTACCTTAGAGGTACATGTCTATTCACGATGTCTTCTACATTTCTCAGTTGTGATGTTACTTTTTGGAACCATCTCACACCTTTCAGTCTAAGGAAGTTGAGTTACATGAAGATGCATCCTTTGAGGAGCACCACATTCGTATTGTGGATTGTAGAACAAAGGTTCTCCATGGTTGATCTATTCCTTTAGTAAGGGTGCTATGGTAGTATAGCTGAGTGAAGGATGAGACTTGGGAGAGGGAGGCTGATGTACAATCATAGTGGCCAAAGTTGTTCTTAAATAGTTCTTCATCACCCCTGGAAGGGAAATTCGGGGACAAATTGCTTTAAGGGGGGAAGTTTGTAAGAACCCGGTTCTTCCTCTAAGGTACGGATCTTTCTTTTTAAGTTTATACTTATGAACATGGAGGAAAATATGTCAAGGGGTGAATGTAGGCCCGTTAAATAACGTGACTTGGACCTACATGCCATGTACATTTAAGTACACGTCGTATATAGAGGGAAACACGCCATGTAATCCCAGTACACAGCCATGTAATAGTCTATCAAGAAATTGTACGGACATGGTGTGTAGTCTCAAGTACATGTCATGTACTTTTATTTTTTTGATTAAATCGGGCATTAGCGTCATTTTGTGTCATATGGAAAAAAATGAATCCTTTTAAATTGATTCGTCATATGATCTCCAATTCGAACACCATTAGATTCATTAGAATCCTCTCGGTGAGTGCTCGATTCCTCTTGAACATTTCTTCCTGATTTCTTCTCTCTACCTAGTTATCAAGGGTTTAGTATTTTTCTCATTTTTGTAAATCTACTACGATTTAGGTCGATTTGAAGGCTGAATTTGGACGAGGAGAGTCATACGAACACGAGGTAGGTGGTTTTGTTCCTTTCATTGATTTTCGAGTTGATTATATATTCTAGAGTGTCGCATGCCCACTTTTAGGGTGTATCTTGATTGAATAATAAACCCTGTTATTTCCTATTGATGATTAAGTAATTAATTAGATGATTTTAAAGAGTGTTTAGGGTTGTGGACCTTAATTTAGGGCCACCCCATGGGTTTGTTTCCCTCAGATGGCCTTTTTTGCCGAGAATGCATAATAGGCTTGATATGAATTCCCCATGTGAGATAATTAAATGCTTAATCCCTGAAATAGTCTAAATTTCATGTGATACTTATTATTTGATTGTTCCATGTGATTTTTTTAAATGATAATCCATGTGATAATTTAATTCACATGTGTTGCTTTTGTTATGGAATTGAATTATGACAAAGGGGGTAATTAATAATGGGTGAGCCACATTCTCAGTTAAAAGACAATGTTGGGATCATGTGAAAAATTTCACCTTATGTATACCATGGGTGAATGAGGGTCTTGGTTAAAAAACCATGGATGATCTCAATAGGTAATTATGTAAGGGTATTGAATGATCCATGATAGGGTGGTCAGGATCATAGAGGCTTATTTAAAATGCCTAGTGAACCTAGGATCCATTGAGGGATACCCAAGTCGGGCTCTATTGGAAAATGATTAAATGACTATTATGTCACGAGTTGATGATTACTTTCATACAGGGGGTCTTCGGGCCTAGGATAGAACTTGAGACTTTTATATAATTCAAGGAACTTGAATAATGAAATGAATGACTTATGACATGTCTACCAAGCCAAAGCACAAGCTTGGATCCATTCTTCACTTATACTTGTTTACATTGTCTTCTGAGACATCTGTTGTGATTGCTTTTGAGTACCCACTATTTATTACTTTCACTATTGTACACCACCTATTATATTTATATATATATATCCACTGACAGACTGACACAGACCATGGGTGGTTGGCTACTGGGATTTAGTCTCACACACTATTTGAGTTATGATTTTGGGCCCAAATAGATTATATGATTGTAGGTGTTGATCAGGGAAAGCACCCTACTATAAGTACTTGATTTGCTTCATAGGGACAGGAGAGCATGGGACCGAGTCGAGGATTGTGATGCTTCTTATATTCCTTTGTTTCTTTTGTAATTTTGGAACATATATTGTGTATTATTACAGTGTACCTATTTTGGTTGTTTTTGTAGAACATAGCATGTTGCGTCGTCTTTGTATGGAATGATGCTTGGTTATTTATCTTATCAATCTTATGTTGTTTACTTCAGTTGAATGTTGTTTACTACTTCGGATATTGTATTATTATTTATTACATTTTGTTACACTCTGCTAATGAGGGCATGGTTTCACCAATATCACACCTAGGCCCTCACTTCTAGTCGGTGGCCTCTGGAATTTGGGGAAATGCGCTTAAGGACATATGGACAATCGGGTACGGGGCACCAGTTGAGTGTCATTCAGATCCGAGACGTTACAATGATCATGCATGGAAAAGAAAACATGGGTGTTGGGCTGTCTTTCCATGATGATTTAGGAAACCTTATTACTACCTACCATAAATCCTTTATAGCTCGTTGGAATCCTATGGTGTTTGTAACTCCCCAAGATTTTGTGAATTATTTTCTTTCAAATTAATTTATCCTTTTTATATTTTTCATTTAATGCAACACTGAAGATAACATATTTTATATTAAATTACTATGTTTTTCTTGAGTTATATGCAACACCAAGTTAATCATGCACTATACACAACATAAACTTTGTCTTGATCTACACAGAATACTGAGGTTAGTTTGCGTTATACGCAACAATGACTTTCCTTGAATACTTGCATAACACACAAGACCGAGGTTTACCGAACAATAATATATTTTTAAAATATGATTATTTAATATAATAAGATAAAACCTTGATGTTAAATTAAAGGTTATGAATATTATTAACTAATTTATGAAAATATATGATTTACATAATATAATATGAATTTATAGGTTACTAATTAATTATAAATGAATATGAAAACTGATTGAATATAAAGGGAAATATTATTATGGTCATAAAGGTGTTTTACCCAAATAAATTAAATTTTCATTTATGTCTTGCAATTCACTAAGTCAAACATTCCTTTTACGTAGAACATCGACTTGATGTACGTTACACGCAACACCGAATTTCTATGAAACATCATTTTATTGTTATAATTATTTAAATGAGTTAGTTATAACCTAGCTGTTACCTTTCTTTAAAAAGGTAATTTTCTAGGTGTGGCCTTTTCAAACCCTCCACGCCAGGAAACCCCCCTCCCCATGAAGGGATCACTCCGGAGAGAGCCCTAGTTAGGAATTAGTTGTTTCTAGCCGAGATGGAAGAGCATCCTGGAGGGTGACGACCTGATTAGTGATGGTTCAAATCAGAAATATGTCACCACAGGTGGGTCGCACCTCATTTTTCCCACCCAGTCATGAACTGGGTGACCCAACAAGGCGAGTGGATCCTGAGGGAGAGGTAATATTAATATTAATAAATAATTTTCCAATATTTTTACAATGGTTTTATATAAATAAAAAATATTGGTAATAAAAGATATGATTTTTGGTAAAGTCCTTTTATGTTTAAAAATATTTTTTTCTCGAATGAACCGCTTTTAATGTCCTTCTATGAAAAACAATAAAATTATTTTTAGACTCATTTAGAAATTTAATTTGGTAAAATAAACGTTTTTTTTAATTCATAATATTGAAATTATTCCATGGTAAATTTTTGGGATTTTTTTGAGGAACTTCTTTTTTTGATGAATAGCAAAAACTACTGCATTTTAGTTAAAAATTGCCTTTTTGTTTAAATAGTTATTAATGTTAAATTATATTTCAAATTTTTTTTAAAGTAAAATTAGATAAATTATACATCTATTAACACAATTTTGTTCGTTATAATCAATTTCACTTTTAAATTGAATATAAAACCTTAACACACACATTTGAACAATTTTCTACTTTAAAAACTCGTTATTTCATCTCATCTATGGGATTAGCATTAATCTTAATTTTCCCACTTCTGTGAATTGAATTTCAAAAATATTACATACACCATTGTATTAATTATAATATTTATAGTCTAATAAGCCCAATTTAATTTTTGACCAAAATGATTAGTAAAAGTGATTAAAATTAATCACAGCGATTAAGGCCAAATTAAGCTTAATTAGGCACTAAAGCTAAAAATTAAGGGCCCAAATGACCTAGAAACTTTTCCAAAACCCATTTTATACCCATATTTCTTCTATTAACCTTTCATTATTTAGTTTTATTGGTTTGGTATGACTTTTTTTAGGTAAGAACATGTGTACACCAAACTTGTTTCTAAAAATTCCAAGTGAGTCCTTTTCCTTCCCTATAAAAGGCCACCACCACTCCCACTTCCTCACATATCTTAAACCTATTAATTTTGGAAAATACCTACCCAATAACCTTCCAAAAATCCCTCTCTTCCTCCTATAATACTTAAATTAGTTAGAAGATAATCCAAGGAATCCTTTTGGCACAAACCAAAATGAGTTACTCAATTAAGAGGTAATGTCTTCTCTCAAGTCCTTTATTTTATTTTCCTTCTCCACCCTATACAAATATATTTATTCTATTCTTATATAAAAACACCAGTACCTTAAATATACTATTATTTTTTTATATAAATTTTTTAACCTACACTTTCATACACCTCCATCTAATGGGTAACGAACATATTGTTTCTGTGCACGACAAACTATGGCCACGTGAAATGGTGATTGTTCATTTTTCCATTACCACCTATCATAGTGCCCATTATGATGGACACTCTATTTATATATTATATATTTATAATTTCTTTATGATTGTGTAATTTTTATTTAGAAAATACCTTTATGTTTTCCATCTTATGTAAATCTGATAATTTTTGTTTGAGGAAGTGTGGACTATCGCCCCCTCAAAACGATATGATTCGTTCATACAATACATAGATTGTATTAAGGGTGGTTTTAGTGAATATATATGATATCATAAATATACTTTAATAATGATATATATATATATATATATATATTCATACATATTTTTATTTTACTTCCTTTCTATCAACACGATAATTAAACAGAAATAGTGCTCATGCGTATGTACGGCCTACCGTCTCTATGAATAGTGAATTCCATTTCATACCTATATATTCTATAGATTATTATAATAAAAATATAATATATATAAATTATATTTATATAATGTTTTAAATTATGGAATCATGATATAATTATAAGGACTAAAAATATAACAAATTAAGACACATATGAAAAACAAAGCGAATATTACCTGAAGTGAAACCTTAACATAGGATAGTTAACAAGAATGTAATATAAGGTAATAATAAAACCATATATGGTATTATATATAAGAATATGTTTTTTTAAAATATTTTTAATAAATTTATATTTATTATACAGGTGGATTGAACAAGTATGATGAGATTCAAGATACAAGGTAAGGGGATTTCATCTCACTTTTTATTCCCATGAGATACATGTTATGTTCATCACTCTTTCCTTTTGTGTGGTCTAAGTAATGAACATTATTGTATTCTATTTATCTTATAACTAAATTTATGGGTATTAACATATCATTTTTATAAAATTATATATATGGGGTTTTAAGTTTCAAAAGTTACCAAATCGATAAAAATGTTTTGTCTCAATTTTCCTTCTTTGAGACTCATGTTTTGTTATGCACCTAAACTATTTTTCAAGGTGTATATACTTCCATTATACATTTTCTATCATGAATATCCTTATTTTAATGATATTTTAAGCTTCATATAATTTCATTTTCTTACATGGAGAGTATGATCCCAAGTTACCCACTTATAAGAGTTTATTGAGACAATCTCATCGCTTTTAGAAATTGTTTACATTTATGCTTCCATTGATGAGTTATTACATTCCATATATCAAGAAATTCATGAATTTTATTATCCTATGGTTATTCCTGATATATTAATGTATTGGTGCCATTTTTTACTCTTTGGTATATAAGATAGTTAAGAAACTATTTTTAAGAAATCTCAACTTTACCCTATCTTCCGTCAGAAATCTATGTTCCTTAAAAACCATGTTTTATAAAAAGGGTTTTGAATAATATTATACTAAATTACTATGATCATTAAAAGAAATTTTTATCCGTTTTGTCTTTTAATAATGTTTTCAAAGGAATGTTCTTATCAGTTTTAGAATGAGGAAATTTTCTATCCTTTTTACCGTGAAAAAGGAATGTTCTTTTTACCTCGTACAACATGTATAGATTTATCTATCATAAATCCTTTGAAAATTCATTTTTATGTTTAAAGGTTAATTTTTGTTTAAATAGTTTTTTAAAAGAAATATTTAAGAAAAATGGTTTCCAAAACGTTTTCAAACTTATTTTATACATTTTCATGGAAAGTGGCTTTCAAAACGTTTTCAAGCACTATTTATAAGTTTTCAAAGTATTTTCAAAGAAATTATTTTCAAAATGTTTTCAAGATTTATTTATAAGTTTTTAAAGTGTTTTCAAAGAAAAAGGTTTTTAAAATGTTTTGAAGCTTATTTTATAAGTTTTCAAGGAAAAAGGTTTTCAAATGATTTCAAATCTTATTTATAAGTTTTAAAGGTATTTTCTATGAAAATTATTATAAAATGGTTTTATGTATTAAAAATACTTTTTCAAATAAGAAATGATATTTTCCTCAAGAAATGTTTTTGAAAGATGTTTCGAAATTATTTTCCATCTAAGATGACATTTTTCGATGTTAATCATGCCCTTCTAGGGAATAATATAAAGGTTCCATTCATAACCTTTATATTAATGGGTTATGCTTAATTTCATGGTCTTTATAAAACCCATTTCTCTTCCATGGGTTATATGTTTATGAAATATGTTTCTCTTCTATGGGTTAAATGTTTATGAAATCAGTTGTTTTTTCATAGGTTATATGCTTTTAAAACCCACTTCTTTTCATGGGTTATACTTTGATTTAATGATTATGAAACCTGTCTATTTTCCATAGGTTATGATTTGATAAAATGTTAATGATACCCATTTCATTTTTTGGGTTATGATTTGATGTTTATAGAACCCATATCTTTTCATGGGTCATGATATGATGAATGTTTTGTGGCACATGCATGTATGATTTCATTATGTGATGGGTGGGATCTATATCTCCCTCCATTGTATTGGATAAAGATTTATATCTCATGAGATAGACTAAGATGGCCATGGGAGTGAATAGTGACTACCAAGATGGTATGAGGAGTGAACTCATGCTACTAAGATGGTCATGGGAGTGAACCATGACTACTAAGATAGTATGAGGAGTAAACTAATGCTACTAATATTGCCATGGGGGTGAACCATGACTACCAAGATGGTATGGGGAGTGAAACCATACTACCATGATGGCCTTGGTAGTGATGCCTTGACTACTATGCATGAACCTGATTACATATTCACAATGTTATGCATGGACCTGGTTGCATGTCCATAAGTTTATGCAAGAGCCTGAACTCATATCCTTAACCTAATTAGTGAACATATTTCTACTTATACATGTTCACAATATTATATGATTATGTGTCTGCCAAAATTCCATGTTTTATTCCTATGTTATGCTTTAATGGCTTATGTTATTTATTTCTTTATGATTCATGTCATATGAACTATTATGCTTTATGCCATGATTCATGTATATGATCTTTGATATGCAGGATATGATCTTCTATTTTCATGATCATATTATTATACTCTTATTCTTATAATTATGCTTACATATTTCCCTTATTTACCCGTACTGAGCATTTGATCTCACCCCTTTCTTATGTTTCCTTTCTCCATGTTATAAAGAAAGGTTTTAGGTAGAAGTACTAAAGGTGTAGATCTTTATGGGAGATGTTGAAGATCATTCACCAGGATAGAATATTTTTTTTCCAAGTTTCCAAATACACTAAACTATTACGGTCCTCAGGCATGTATTCTTTCAATGTACAAAATATTCATCTAAAATGATTTAATATCCATGTATGTTAAGCCTGGGTCGCTATAGTGGTTGAATCTATGGTAGTGTTTATCGGTTTGAGCTTGTTGTTTCTCATGGTTGAAATGATATGATTCTAGAATCAGGATATCAAATGATTTTCTATGCTTTAGATTCTTGAAAGGAGAATCGAAAAATATTTGTATTTGTCCTTGATAAAATTTGGGATATCTCAACAAACTTTCTCTCTTGTTTTTTTTCTTTTTTTCGGAGAGAGGGAAATTATGTTGCTCACTTTTTTACTTGTTTTATGGGTATTGATGGGAAATCTATTTTTTCTTTATTTTTTCATGATGATATTTTTAATGTAGTTCACACCGATTGGGATCTAATGAGTGTAGTGGCGGCATGAGTATGTCCAATCCAACATAAGTTTTCACTGGCCCCTTGAAGAAGGTAGTTGCCGATTTTGGATTGGGAAGTGTGTGGTTGCCTCCCTCAGAATCATATTGGAATATGATGAGGGTTAAACCTATTTCTATCTCTTCAGAGCCTGTGGATTTGGGGAATCATGATTTTTTGAATCTTTATAATGCTTCATGGGTAGGTATTGATGACTGTGATAGATTTTCCCCGGTTTTATGAGCTACTCAACAGTCACTCACAACTGGATCTTGAGGAATGGTGCCCTTTCTTTTGTTAAAGCAAACCCTAAGTTCTTCGAGGAGTGGATCGAGGCTTATAAGCACTCCATTATTTCATGGCTCACCCCACAACCGAAGAATGATGTCTGAAAACCTAAAGATCTAAGGAAGTAGCTGCTCTAGGTATTGGGATTCGATGGTTAGAATGTGGTGTTGATTGGTATGGGTTATTTCCATAATAATTTCACTTATCAAGATCTTAAATTAAGGGCATGAAGTTGTGTCATTGTTAATATCATACTTGGTGTCCTTATATTTTAGGATCGAGATCCTTAGTTTAATCTATTTCAGGCAAGAATTCTGTTGTGCAATCCTGGATTATAGTTAAGGGCCTGAATTGTTTATTTTGGCACCCAAGAATTCTCTGGGATGTTTCCTTGGCTATTGGTGTTGGAGTTGGTGTCCTAGGACCAACTATTTTTTACTTTGATTACATGTATATTTGATTATTTGAATATTAATAAAACTTCTTATTACATATTGTTTTTTGTTCTACATGACTCTAATGTAATAATGTCTTAGAGTATACATTACATTGATAAGGTCATAGAAGTTCCCCACTATGATGAGACCCTTGATGTGCTATGACAATATTCTCAAATAATGTTCTATGGTTGGATAACGTACTATGATGGGACACATAGTACATAGACTGTCGGGTGTGAGTACTCATAAGCATATGTGACTTCTTCTCATGAAGTTTTCACTTGGTAATCTATAAGATAGAAGACTATGAAAACAGACCCTCTAGTAGGAATTTTTCATGTTTTTGTGTCATCTGATATTCCTATCTATGAGCATGTGTGATGGCCCTTAGACTTTAAGATTATTATTAATGCATGTTATAACTCACGTACTTATATGTATTTCATAAATCATGATGATAACAGTTCATGGCGAAGTTGGATATGTTGGGTTTGTCATGAGTGACATGTCATTAATGAATAAGTCGAGGAAGTAATTTTCCCTTATATCTTTATGAAAGCTGATATCTCGGCCCTTTAATTGGAATAGAACCATCACATTAAATTCCATGACCATGGTGTAACGATGTGTTTATTTCATATAGTAAAATAAAGACATGTCGAGCATATAGGTTGGTGACATGGATGTGAAGCCTTCTTGATGAGATACCATGAAAAATAGATTATATTGCACAATGAGTGTTCATATGTGTTTTTCGGCATTGTTACATTAAGTTCTTTCTCTTGGGTGACTTGACTCATTGCTAGATAGTAATCTTAGACTTTAATCAATCCCACCTAATGATAATGAGAAATAATCCTAGAGGGTCACACAATAAGTGTTTCCATTGATCTCAATTAAATTCTATTTGAGTTTAATTAATGAAATAAATATTATTCTCAAGTCTGGGGAATAATTTTATTCAAGTTATATTGATCGCATCAATTAAATAAATATTTATTTTCTGGTTTGTGAATAAAATATTTATTTTATTTAGTGAATATTTTAATAAATATTTATTCACTAGATTATGAAAAAAATATTTATTTTTTAATAAAATATTTATTCGATTGATCAATACATGCTAGAAGAGTTTGAACGGACCAAGACCGGGTCCGGTGACAAATATTAATTAACAAAACCATTATATTATATTTTCTATTGTGTAAGATGGCTCACGCCACAAAATAATAATTATATAATTATTATTATGTGATATGAGATTAATTAAAGGTAATAAATGATATTTAATGTCTGGTATGCAGTTAAATAGTATTTTAACTTAAATACCAACTCTATAAATAAGTGGTTGTGTCTATTGTGTAGAGAATTTAAAAATTGAGAATATAGAATTTTTGTGCACAACGAATTCTCTCTCAACTCCTCCTCCTCTCTCCCTCTTAAGAATTGGAAGTGAAAGAGGGATTTCTATAAGACCGAAGAACGAGCGATCAAGAATTAACAATGCAAGACATTCAACTCATCATGCAAGCACCCAGAGATCGAGTGGTGTTGCTCAGAGATCATAGGAGCACATGTGGATCGTCACTAGAGGGATTCTATCCTTTGATCCTCACAGCGCAATGAAGGTAATCTGAAAGGATCTTTTTGGATGATCAAAATTCACCAATGAAGAAAGTTCCTAAGCCCAGAGATTTATATCTTCAAATATTAAATAAATTAATTATAAATTTGATGTTCAAGATCCTCACTCTTGGTTTCAGGAAACTATTATTAAAATAAATTTTAATATATCACTCACCTTCGCATACTTCTATTGCACCTAGGACCATCAAGTGGTATGAGAGGGGGTTGTGTTTAAATTTAGAATAATTTATTTTATTGTTGATCTATGCACAATTATGGTTAGATTTTCATTTCAATTTATTCATTATTTTATCCGATTTGAATTAACATTTTATTGGCATATTAATCATGTTCGTTCAGTGTTTCACCTTCTTAAAGGTTTAAGAAAAAAAGAATAATGAATAGAGATTCCATCAAGAAGTACCAAATCTTTGGCCGGTAAAACTGGGTTACACGGCGTGCAGCCGGAGCACAAGTTGTATACCCATGCACATTGTATCTAGATATGTCGAGCAATTAATTACACATAGTGCTTTTATTGCACACTGTGTGTTGACCAAGACAACCTGACACACGACAAGTAGATAAAAGGTATGTAGCTGGCATGTACACACCGTGTAGTCTGGCTGAGTCAATATATTGAAACCCCAAGTGTGTGACTTGGATATATAACACCTAAGGTACATGGCGTATAGCTGCATTTACACACTGTGTAGTCTCCCATGAATGGAAAAAATTAAAATTTAATTAAATTTGAAAATTGAAACATTAAAACTTTATTTTATTAATGGGCACATTTTTGTGTGTTTGGAAATTTAATAATGGTTTTAAAGAATTTTAAATTCTCAATTATTTTATTATAATTAATATTCCATTATTGGTTCTTCTATTTATTTTACATTAATTTCATTAATGATGAGTATCTCCTAATAAGATCGGATGATCATTAAAGATCAAAGAGAATTAATGAATTTATTTATTAATTAATTAATTTAAGTGTGTTTATCTTAAATAATAAAATAACGAATAATGAAATGAATGCTATCCATTTACTTTTGCATATTCTTGCATGTATGACCACTCATGAGCTTGACCAAGATTTATGTATGTGTTGGATGTTTTAATTTAATTTATTGCATGGGTTTACAATTATTTAATATTAAATTAAATGATGACCTGTGAGCCATCCCTCCCTCCATTATTATACAGGTCGTGTATGTACAAGGGTATTTATGTAATCCTCTTTAACCAATCCTTTGGTTCCCCTCACCTGCGTGTGAGTAATAAATATTTGTAATTAATGGAGCATCTCAAGGTGTGTGGAGGCAGTTCAAGAAGAAACCATAATGATGTCAAGCCAGGTGATACATAGGTGAACTGTTATAATGTTGTAGCTCATGCCAATACCAGCAATAAGAGTTATTTCCCCTAGGTCAACGGTTGATTTAATATGCACTTGTCAAATAAACCATTAGATAAAGCTCATGAATGGGTCATTTAATTAATTAATTAATTTTTTCTATGAAATTATTTATTTTATGGATACAAGGATGTGATCACATCGATAAATGAATTAATGTGAAAATACATAAATTAAATAAATGAATTATGTATAAATGTTTTATCCAATGTAGTCAATTAATTATGTAACATCCACTTAATATTGAAAAGATGTGTAAAGGATAAAACAAGATAAAATTTATGCATAATAAATTAAAATACCTGAATTAAATATTAATTCAAACTAAGCCTTTCATTACTTGATTGGGAATGAAACCATAGAACTAAGTGCAGTACATGGACAAAGTCTAGACACTTTTATTAGGGAGTTCTCGTGAGAGTTTTGGGTTGTCTTAACTGAAATTGTATTGATTTTAATGGAAAAAGTCTTTTCAATGCAAATTTTTAGGCAAGTTTTGAGGAAATCCAAGTCAGGATTTCATGATAGGGGAATCCACTCAACGGATCAAGGAGCTACAAGTCCACAGTTGGCAAGACCTCCTACCTAATTACTTTATTATGGTTTTCATTTCCAAAGTCTGGATCATTAAGAAAATTAATGGGGATCCTTTCCACTAGGCCTGAATGGCCCGAAGGCCTTCTTTTTTTATTTTATTATGGATAATCCCCCTTTTAAGGGTTGAAGGGGAACCCGTACATGACCTGTAGGCCCAAGGCACAAGGCCTGAAAAACCCGCAATACATGACCCAAAGGCCCAGAGGCATACCATGACCAATACATGACCCGTAGGCCCAGCCCACTTGAACTGCCCCTCCCCAGCTTCCTGCGTCATTGATCACCTAGCTCCCCACCTTGCATTGTTGATCGGCTAGCATTGCCTCATACAAAGTTGCACGGTGCCTGGTCCCGATGGCAGCTGTCATACCCTAGTTGGGCCTCATGTAGTCAAGCTCATTGGCTACATTGAGTGATTATATGCTTTAGGGTTTAAACTCCCTGAAGAACTGAGAACCAACCTCATTTTTTCATCACTCCCTCAGAGCTTCTCCAACTTTGTTGTGAATTTTAATATGAACAATATTGAGAAGTCTATTATGGATCTTCTTACTCTTCTTCACCAACTAGATAAGTATAATAAGCATGAAAAATCTTTTGTCCTTATGATGAATAAACGAAAAGGGAAAGAAAATATCTTTAATCCCAAAGATTCTTCACACCCTTCCAAGAAGAGGAAGATCAAGGAGAAATCAAGGGAACATGATGCTATCTATTTCATACGTAGTGAGAAGGGCCACTGGAAAAAAAACTGCACCCATCTAAAGAAGGAAAGGGAAGCTTTAGGTGCATTTGTTATCAAGTGAAATTTATCTATTTCTACAAATTGGGTATTAGATAAAGCATGTGGTGCTCACATATATATTCAAATACAGGAACCAAGTAGATTCAGAAATATTGATTGAGGATAGGTAGATATTTGAGTAGTCAATAGAGTCAAACTTGTTGATATAGCTATCGGGGACTACCACCTCATGATGCTGACCAGAATGATCTTGGTTTTAAAGGGTTGTTACTATGTGCCTTCAGTTACCAAAAACATTATTTCTATATCCAAACTTGATATGGTTGGATTTATTTTTAAAATTGGGAATAAATATTACTTCTTTTATAAATATATCATTTTTATGGTAAAGAATATTTAAATAACAGTCTTTATGTGTTGGATTGCACGAACCAAATAATTGCAATCGATAATGAAGTTACTTCACATGACTCACACCACACCCAGCTTTGAAATCACCACCTAGGTCATGTAAATGAAAAAGAACTTGACTAAATTACATCACGATGGATATTTAGATTCTTTTGAACAAAAACAACTTGGAGTATTTCATGCATGTTTACAAGAAAAATTGACTAAACCCCCATTTACTAGGAAAGGTGAAAGGGCTACAGAGCTTCTTGAATTAGTTCATACTGATGTGTGTGGACTATTTCCTATTTAAGTAAGGGGTGTGTACTCATACTTCATAACTTTTACTAATGATTTTAGTAGATATGGATATGTATACTTAATGAGGTATAAGTTGGAATATTTTGATAAATTAAAGGAATATAAGAATGAAGTTGAGAACCATCTTGGTAAGAAGATTAAGAAACTTCACTCAGACCATGGTGGAGAATATCTTAATCAAGAATTCATTGATTATTTATGAGATTTGAGGATTTTATCTCAACTCACTCCTCTTTATACGCCTCAATGGAATGGTGTAAGAGAAAGGAGGAACTGCACATTTTTGGACATGGTGTGATCATTGATGAGTCATGTGAGTCTTCCATTATCTATTTGGGGATATGTGTTACAAATAGAAGCATATGTACTAAATAGAGTGCCAAATAAAGCAACATACGGTATACCATACCAATTATGGAATGGAAAGAAACCTGTGTTGTATTACTTACATGTGTGGGGTTGTGAAACATTTGTTAAGGACTCTTCAGGTAACAAGATTGCACTCTAAGGCACAAAGTGTATCTTTATAAGATGTCCCAAAGAAACAAAGGGATACTACCTATAAAATCATTCAAACAAAAAGGTTGTGGTTAAAAGATGTACCACATTTCTTGAGTAGGACCTTATCTCTAAAAGAGATAGTGGGATCGAGATATACTTCAATTAAGTTGAGGCTCAAGATATACAAAGTTTTTCACAGGAATAAATTCCACAAATCCCCATGTAAGAAGAAATTGTTTCAAAGACACAATTACTATGTAGGAATACTAGAGAGGTTAGAGAACTAGAATGGTATGATTTTCTAGTCATCAAGGATGGTGACTCATTATTAGTTGATAATAATGTTCCTCTAACCTATAAGTAAGTAGTAAATGACATAGATGTTACCAAGTGGAAAGAAAGCATGAATTATGAAATGGATTCCATGCACCAAAACCTAGTCTGAATTTTGGTAGACCGTCTAGTAGATGTAAAGATTGTTGGTTCCAAATTAGTATTCAATAATAAATTGGACATGGAAGGATAAGTTGGTACCTATTAGTTACAAAAGGTTTTAAACAGAGACAAGGAATTGACTACGAAGAAACCTTTTCACCAGTTATAGTGATGAAATCCATAAGAATTCTACTTGCTATTTTGTCTCTCCATGATTATGAGAGTTGTTAAATGGATGTAAAAACAAACTTCCTTAATGAGAACCTTCATAAATATGTTTATATGACATGTCCCAAATTTTATGTGACTCCAAAGGATCCCAACAAGGTATCCAAGTTACAAAGATTCATTTATGGATTAAAGAAAGCATCTAGATCATGAAACATTCATTTTGATGAGGTCAAAATAAAATTTGGTTTCATAAAGAACAAATGTGATTCATGTGTCTATAAACTGTTTAATGGGAGTGCATTCATTTTCTTAATAGTATATGTTGATGACATATTACTTATTAGAAACAAAATACAAGTCTTACAATCTATTAAGGCATGGTTGAATAAATTCTTCTCTTAAAAAGACTTGGGTGAGGAAACATATATTCTTAGGATCAATATCCATCGTGATAGATCCAAGAGGTTTCTCATCCTAAGTCAAAGTATATACATTGATAAGATACTGAAGAGATTCAGTATGGAGAAATCCAATAGGGGATTATTTCCAACGTCACATGACATTCATCTTTCTTGGAAAACGTATTCTTATACACATGAGGAAAGAAACAGAATGACCAGGATTACATACACATCAGTGATTGGGTTAGTCATGTATGTTATGTTATATACTAGGCTAGATGTCGTCTATGCATTAAGTGTGGCAGGAAGATATCAAGCTGATCCAGATGACTGCCATTAGATAGCAATCAAGACTATCCTTAAGTATCTAAGGAATATGAAGGATATGTTCCTAGTTTATAGAGGGGATAAGGAACTAATAATCAGAGTATATGCAGATTCTAGTTTCCAAACTAATCAATATGACATTAAGTCACACATGTGATATATATTTACTTTGAATGGAGATTTTGTGAGCTGGAAGAGCTCAAAGAAGGTTGTGGTTGTAGATTCTACAGTAGAGTCTGAGTATATTGCGGCTTTTGAGGTAGCTAAAGAAGTAGTATGGTTGCGCAACTTCATCAAAGATCTTGATGTGGTATTTAGAAGTAAAGATACTATGACACTCTATTGTGATAATACTGTAGTGATGACTCTTGAAAAAGAGCTAATGTCACATCAATAGATGAAGCACATAATTCATAAGTATCATCTCTTGAGGGATTTTTCTCAGAGAGATGAAGTTGCAGTGATTAGTATTTCCATGGAAGACAGCATGGCAAACCCCTTGACTAAAGCCTTGACTCTATAGAAGCGTGATTATCATGTGAGGTCTAGAGAACTGAAGGTTGTAGGAATTTGGCTCTAGTTGAAGTGGGATTTTGTTAGAGTTACTATCTTAGGACCAACTATTTTTACTTTTATTACATGTATATTTGATGTATTGAATATTAATAAAACTTCTTATTACATGTTGTTTGTTGTTATGCATGACACTAATGTACTTTTTTGTGAATTTTAATATGAACAACATTGAGAAGTCTCTGCTAGGTCTTATTACTCTTATTCATCAAGTAGATAAAGATATGAAGCGTGAAAAAACTTATGTCTTTACGATGAACAAATAGAAAGGTAAATCAAATATCTTTAGGCCCAAAGCTTCTTCACACCCTTCCAAGAAGAGGAAGATCAAAGGGAAAGCAAGGTAACATGATGTTGTTCATTTCGTATGTAGAAAGAAGGACCAAGAGGATAAAAACTACACCCATCCAAAGAAGGAAGGGAAAGCTTCAGGTGCATTTGTTTTCAAGTGAAATTTATCTATTTCTATAAATAGGGTATTAGATAAAGTTTTTGGTGCTCGTGTATGTATTTGAATACATAAACCAAGTATATTCAGAAAGATTGATAGAGGAGAGGTAGATCTTGAGTAGCTAACAGATCTAAACTTACTAATGTAGCTATCAGGGACTACCACCTCACGTTATTGATTATAATGATCTTGGTTTTAAAGGGTTGGTATTATGTGCCTTTAGTTACCAAAAACATTATTTATGTATCTGGAATTGATATAGATGGATTTATTTTCAATTTGGGAATAAATGTTGCTTCTTTTATAAAGATATCATTTGTTATGGTAAGGAATATTTAAATAATGGTCTTTATGTGTTGAATTGAACAAATCAAATAATGACAATCGATAATGAAGTTACTTCACATGACTCACACCACACCCAAATTTGGCATCACCAGCTAGGTTATGTAAATGAAAAGTGCTTGACTAAATTACATCAAGATGGATATTTATATTCTTTTGAACTAAAACTACTTGGTGTATATCACGCATGTTTACAAGGAAAATTGACCAAACCCCCATTTATTGGAAAAGGTGAAATGCCTATAGAACTTCTTGAATTAGTTCATATCAATGTGTGTGGACCATTTCCTATTGAAGAAAGGGGTGGGTACTCATACTTCATAACTTTTACTAATGATTTTAGTATATATGGATATGTCTACTTAATGAGGTATAAGTTGGACTCTTTTGATAAATTTAAGGAATACAAGAATGAATTTGGGGAACTAGCTTGGTAAGAATATTAAGAAACTTTTATCAGACCATGGTGGATAATATCTTAATCAACACTTCATTGATTATTTACAGGAGTTTGGGATTTTATCTCAAATCACTCTTACTTATACACCTAAGTGGAATGATATAAGCGAAAGGAGGAATCGCCCTTGTTGGACATGGTGTGATCAATGATGAATTGTACAAGTATTCTATTATTTTTTTGGGGATATGCATTACAAACAGTATCATACATACTAAACTGAGTGCCAACTAAAGCAACAGATGGTTTATCATACCAATTATGGAATGGAAAAAAACTTGTGTTGTCTTACTTACATGTGTGGGGTTGAAAAATATTTTTTAAGGCCACTTTAGGTAACAATTTTGCACCCCGAGGCATAAAGTTCATATTTGTAGGATATCCTAAAGAAAAAAAGGGATACTACCTATACAATTCTTTAGAAAAAAAGGTTGTGGTTGATATATGTCCCACATTTCTTGATGAGTATCTTATCTCTAAAAGATATAGTAGGATTGAGATAGACTTTGATAAATTCCAAACTCAATATACTAAAGAGTTGGCATAGGAAAAAATTCCACAAAGCCCTATGGAATAAAAAATTGTTCTAGAGACATAATTACTATGTGTGAGTACTAGAGAGGTTAGAGAACTAGAACGGTATGGTTTTCTAGTCACCAAGGATGGTGACTCATTATTAGTTGATAATAATGATCTTATAACCTACAAGGAAGCAGTAAGTGGCACAGATGTGTCCAAGTGGTAAGAAGGCATGAATTCTGAAATGGATTCCATGTACCAAAACCAAGTCTAGATTTTGGTAGACCCTCCAATAGATGTAAATTCTATTGGTTAAAAATGGGTATTCAAGAAGAAACTGGACATGTAAGGACAAGTTAGTACCTATAAGGCATGAATGGTTGAAAAGGGGTTTAAACAGATTCAAGACATTGACTATAATGAAACCTTTTCACCAGTTACAATGCTGAAATCCAGTAGAATTATACTTTCCATTACAACTTTCCATGATTATGAGATTTGTAAAATGGATGTCAAAACAGCCTTCCTTAACAGGAACCTTTAAGAAGATGTCTATATGACACAACATGAAGGGTTTGTGACTCCAAAGGATGCCAACAAGGTATGCGGGTTACAAAGATCCATTTATGGATTAAAGAAAGCATCCAGGTCATGGAACATTCATTTTGAGGAGGCCATAACATAATTTGGTTTCATAAAGAATGAATGTGATCCATGTATCTATAAACGGTTTAGTGGGAGTGAAATAATTTTCTTAATAGTATATGTTGATAACATATTACTTATTATAAACAAAATAACAGTATTATAGTCTCTTAAGGTGTGGTTAAATGAATGCTTCTCTATGAAGGACTTGGGTGAGGGAGCATATATTCTTGCGATCAAGATCCATCATGATAGATCCAAGAGGTCGATCAGCCTAAGTCAAAGTGCATACATTGACAAGATACTGAAGAGATTCAGTATAGAACAATCCAAGAGGGGATTATTTCCAACATCAGATAACATTAATCTTTTTAGGAAAATGTGTCCTCAGACACATGAGGAAAGAAATAGAATGACAAGGATTCCATACGCATCAGCGATTGGGTCAGTCATATATGCCTTTATATTTACTAGTCTAGATTTCGCCTATGAATTAAGTGTGGTAGGAAGATATCAAGGTGATTTAGGTGACCTCCATTAGATGGTCATTAAGACTATCCTTTAAGTATTTGAGGCATACGAAGGATATGTTCCTGGTTTATGGAGGAGATGAGGAACTAGTCATTTGAGGATATGTAGATGCTAGTTTCCAAACTGATCAAGATGACATGAAGTCAAAAACGGGATACATCTTCACTTTGAATGGAGGTGTTCTGATTAGGAAGAGCTCAAAGTAAGTTTTGGTTATAGATTATACAGTAGAGTCTGAGTTTATTATGACTTCTGAGGCAGCTAAAGAATCAGTGTGGATGCGCAACTTCGTTAAAGAGCTTGATGTGGTATCTAGTAGTAAAGATTCTATCACACTCTATTGTGATAATAATGCATCAGAGACTATTGAAAAAGAGTCAATGTCACATCAATAAACAAAGCACATACATCGAAAGTATCATCTCTTGAGGGATTTTTCTCAGAGAGGTGAAGTTTCAGTGATTGGTATTTCCATGGAAGACATCGTGGTAGACCCCTTGACAAAAGCCTTGACTTAGTAGAAACATGACTATCATTTGAGGTCTAGCGGACTGAAGGTCATAGGCAGTTGGCTCTAGTCGAAGTGGGAGTTTTTTGGAGTTGGTGTCTTAGAACCAACTATTTGTACTTTTATTACATGTATATTCAATGTATTGAATATTAATAAAACTCTTTATTACATATTGTTTGCTTTTCTGCATGACTCTAATGTAATAATATCCTAGAGTATATGTTGTATTGATAAATTCATAGTAGTTCCATACTATGATGAGAACCTTGATGTGCTATGATGATATTCTCAAATAATTTTATGTGGTTGGATAACGTACCATGATGGGACACATTTTACATAGAATTTCAGGTGTGTGTAGTCATAAAAAGATGAGGTTTCTTATCATTAAGTTCACACTTGGTAATCTCCAAGACAGGAGATTATGAGAACAGGACCGCCAGTAGGAATTCTGCATGTTTTGGTGCCATTGGATATTCCTATCTATGAGTGTGTGTGATGACCCTTAGACTTTAAGACTATTATTAATGAATGTTACAACTTGTGTACTTAGATATATTTCGTAAACCATGATGATAAAAGTTTATGATGAAGTTGGATATGTTAAGTGTTTCATGAATGACATGTCATTAATGAATAATTCGAGGAAGGATTTTTCTCTTCCATCTATATGAAAGCTGATATTTCGACCCTTTGATTGGAATAGAACCATCGTATTAAATTTCATGGTTATAGTGTAACGACGTGTTTATTTCAGATAGTCAAAGAAAGATATATTTAGAATATAGGGATGTGAAACCTACTTGATGATATATCATGACAAAGGGATTATATTTCACATTGAGTGTTCATATGTGGTTGTCGACGTTACGACATTAAGTTCTTTCTCTTGGGTGCCTTGACCCGTTGCTAGACAGTAATCTTGGACCATAGGCAAGTCCACTTAATGTCAATGAGAAAGAATCCTAGAGGGTCACACACTAAGTCTTTTCCTTGATCTCAATTAAATTTTATTGGAGTTTAATTAATGGGATAAATATTATCCTCTAGTTCGAGGAATAATTTTATTCAAGTTATATTGATCACATAAATTAAATAAATATTTATTTGTCAGCTTGTGAATAAAATATTTATTTTATTTATTGAATATTTTAATAAATATTTATTATCTAGATTGTGAAAATGATATTTTTTATGAATAAAATATTTATGCAATTGTTCAATAAATGCTAGAGGAATCTGAAAAGAATAAGACCGATTCTGGTGACAAATATTAATGAACAAGACCGTTATATAATATTTGTTATTGCGCAAGTTGGCGTGCACCACAAAATAACAATTATATAATTATTATTATGTTAAATGAGATTTATTAAAGGTAATAGATGTTACTTAATGGCCGATATGCAATTAAATAATATTTTAACTTAAATCTAAACTCTATAAATAGACGAAAATGTCTATTAATGTAGAGCATCCAAAAAATTAGAATAGAGAATTGTTGCGTACAACGCATTCTATCTTAACTCATCTTTTTCTCTCTCTCTCAAGAATTAGAAGTGCAAGATAGATTTCTTCAAGACCGAAAAATGAAGGATGAAGAACGAACAATGCAAGAAATTCAACAAGTTGTGTTAGCACCCGGAGATCGAGTGGTCTTGCTCAGAGATCATAGGAGTACGTGTGGATCACTGCTATAGGGATTCTATCCTTCGATCCTCACAACGCAATGAAGGTAATTTGAAAGGGTTTTTTTCGGACGATCAACATTCACCAACGAAGAAAGTTCATAATCCCAAATATTTATTTATTCAAATATTAAATAATTTAATTATAAATTTGACTTGCAGGATCCTCACTCTTGGTTTCGAGCAACGATTATTAAATATATATATATATATATATATCACTCACCTTCACATGCTTCTGCTACGCCTAGAACCGTCATTTGACACCCCAATTAAATTTGACAAAGAGACCGAGATGACCAGGGATGAACATTATGCTTGAATTTTGGTTGAGTTTGATATTAGTTCAACTCTTGTTGGAACGGTGTATCTGGTTACTGGTGATTTTAAATTTGACCTTGCAATTGGGTATGAACATGTTCATGACTTTTGTTTCAATTACTTGTGCATAAGACATGTAAGAGATAATTAATACAGGGGTTTGAGATGCTCTAACTATAAGAAATATGAGCATCATGTTGATAGTTTTAAGTTTAACCTGCCCATTATTAATGGGAAGAAGTCATTGATTGACAAGCACACAACACCCATGGATGAGAAGAATAATGTCTATGATCATTTAAGTAGAAATTGACCTATATCCATGGTCCAAAACCATGGCTATAGCCTCAAAAACATGGCTATAAGCTATAGCCACAATTTAGATGGACAACGGAATGTATTGGTGTGGAAATAGCTAAAAGATATAGCTGTTATTTTCTAGGTTATTTCTATGGTTGTCAACTATGGCAATAGGTCTTCTAGTTTTCCACCGTGGTGGTTTGTGGTTATAGGTGTTGTTTCCATGGTAATTGTGGCTATAACTAAAAAATAATATGTTCTCGACTGGATTTGATCTATACACATCACCTATGTGACTCAGTCGCCTAACCCCTACACCATGAAGAACTTCAGGTATATATATATATATATAATGTTATATATATTATTAAAAATTTTGGCTATTACATAAAAATCAATAGAGCTTCCCGCTCTTTTTTCGCAGGAAAATTTTTCTCTTGCGCAAGCGCGGATGACCTATAGCGACGGTTTCACAACTATAACTTTTGAAGAAACGCCTATAGCCACGGTTTTGGGAAAACCGTGGCTATAGATTCCATATATAGCCAAAGTTTTTGGGAAAACTATGGCTATAGATATAATTTCTAGTAGTGCATCCTCTTGTGCGAGGATAAATGATGGAATTAAAGGAGGGAGAGGTAATGAGGTGTTGGGTAGGGAGGTTGTTACTACTTCCCTACCTCCCAAGGGGGGGATTTTGGTTACCTAAACTTACTTTTGGGGCGGATCCCAACGTCATAGTGGAAGCAGTCGTACAAAACACACACAAGAAGATTCACCTAAAGGCCTTTCATCACCCGAAGACATTTTTTCACCCAAAGGAATTTTAGACATCACCCAAAGGCCTTTTACAACTCACCTGAAGTATTTATCTCTCAACACACCCAGAGACATTTTTTTCATACTCACGTCAACCCTCCATTTTTATGTATCATCGGTCATCATAACTGGGACACGTCGCTTGATCTCCGCAACCAATAGGACTTTCGATACATGGCACCGTCATCACATGTCATCTTCAACGATCTCAATCATCATCGTTGGCGCACCATCATTGATGTAATCACCATCTTTGCTTCATTCTCATCATCATCGCTTCACATCGGTTACTGCAAACACGACAACACTTTCCTCGTTCTCTTTTGGCATCTACATCTTTGTCGACACACCCCTCCAAAACATGTTTCTGCATCCTCTTATATAGACACTCAGTCCATATCTTCAATTGATGGAGTCAATGTTAATTATTTCATTAATTAATATTGAGAATAACTCTCCATTAATTTTGGGAGAAAATCCTCCATTAATGTTGAGATAAATCCCTCTATTAATAATTTTCTCTCTCTACAATATTCAAAGTTTAAATCATAAATCCCAACAATCTCCACCTTGATTTAAAATTCAAATACTCTACATTCATCTTCACTATCTAGTTCAATGTGATCATTTACTCCACCAAACTCCAAATGTCACCCAATGAACAGAACACATTACTTGACACCTGCAGCCAAGAAGACTTTTGATATTCCAGCAACATCACTGATAACACTGCCATCTTCCGATGACATTCTTCTGGAAACCTAATAGACCACCTAACTTGAGTAACTTCAGCAGTATTCTGCCAAACTCTGACTGTCACCAACAAGGGAACATGCCTCATGACTCCTGGTAGTTAATCAGACTTTTGATATCCCAAAAACACCTCTGGTACCACCGCCATCTTCCACCGACGTCTTTTTCCACTATCTTCTAATAATGTCCTTCGAGTTCTTGATAAACTGCTCCACAAGATACCTACCACTGTGTTCTTTAATTGAACATTTCAACCAATCCCTTTGATACCATTATTGGGGCGGATCCGAATGCTGCAAACACGGCAACTCCTTCCTTGTTTTATCTTGATGGCTATATCTATAGCCAGAGTTTTTGGGAAAATCGTGGCTATATAGCTAATTTCTAGTAGTGAATCCTCTTGTGTGAGGAGGGAATAATGGAATTGAATGGGGGAGAGGTATTGAGGTGCAGGGTAGGGAGGTGCTAAGGTCCAATTCAAACTTCCATTTCGTTTGTTGATGTGGTCATTGGCACCAACCTGAAGTTAGGTATTGATTTTATTTAAGTGCCATATGATGTCAATGGTGTGTCCCATAAAGGTGTTGATATTGAAGCTCATGATAAGGGCACTCATATGAATTCAAGTGGCACTACAATCTTGTTGAAGGATGGCATTTTTTGCACCCAAATATTGGGAAATACTGAGGTGGGCATCCAAACAAGCACCCCATGCCTCGCATCAAGTGAGTCATGCCACATCTGATTCTGAAGATGGGAAGTATTTTGGTGATGTTATTGAGGATGATCATCTGAATGATGGTAACAACAAGGGAAATACTGTATTTCAGTTTAAATCTCAGAGAAGTCAGAAGGTGCACAAAGTCTCTCCTAACCTGGTGAGTTTTTGTTGGGATTAATTACATAAGCCCTTAATAAACTAAGATCCATTGTTCGGTTTTAATGGAGATCAATTCGGTAAGTTTAATTAACAGATTATTTATTGTCACAATGAATCAAGAAAGATAAACATACAATGCAAGAATATAAAGAGGATAGAAGATATAACGTGTTTCGGCCCCAAGGGGACCTATGTGGACGGCGAGAACACCACCAGGGCAACCAATTTATTAAGAAAGCAAGAAAGGAAACAAGCAGTAATTACAGACGCGAATTCAAAAATTAAAGGACCACAAAAACTATCCGAGGAGGCTAGGCTTTCTAAACTAGGTGGTAGTGATCAATCCTGTCATGTAGAGTTAGCCTCGTCCACTCCTGGAAGGACTCACGCACGCACACAAGTAGGATACAACCGCATACATTTTGAAGAAAAAAAATTAATCGTTATAGAACCAAGATCTAAAAACCAAAACTTGGTCACGATTATAAAAGAATGTAAAGATTGTTACCACTTGAAGCATAGTCATCAAAATACTCAGAGTCGAGATGATTCCCACTGAATCTCCACCAGAGAAGAACTATAGTTGCAAGAGGTGGAACATACGGTGGCTACGATGAGTGCGGGTGCTCGGAGGATCTTGGAACGGTCTTTCTTCTACTTCACAGAACCGGAGCAGAGTTATGCTCACCGGGAGCTGCCATGGAACCAGAGAGAAAGAACCAACCAAAGCATACCCATCCATAGAGAAACAAAAGGGCGCAATAAATACGCATCAGAGAGCGGTCAGTCGGTTCGGCGGAGGAATGGGATGAAGGCTGTGTGGACGGACAGAATCAAAGAGGCCATTCACATAACTGCAATAGGTACAATGCATAGAATGGATGGCACGATGAGATTGGTCGGGCGGCATGAAGAGTGGATTGAGGCTGGGCGAGGAAGCACACCGAGAGCTCACCATCGTCGTTGGATCAGCAATAATCAACGGTTCAGAACGGACCCGCTAACAAGTAAGGAAAATGCACAAACCGGGTTCTAGAAACGAACTGGGAAAGGTAAAGGTAAAACAAAAAAATTGGAAAATACCCACCTAAGAGTTCCATGCAACCATGCAGGAGAACAAAATAATAAATGAAACAAACTAATTAATTTCATTGCAACGGGAATCATGCAGACATATTCAACAAATCTCCACCTTGCAATCAAATAAAATATAGTGATGATGTTATTGAAACCTAGATTATAGAATTGGGACTAAATTCATAAGATTAAGACAATGCATGAATTTGGATAACGGAACGGCCTTAGTCAAACTATCGGTCGGGTTATCTCTAATGGGTATCTTTGTGACACTCACCTTCCCAGATTCTATAATATCTATAACAAAGTGTAATCTAATGTCAATGTTCTTAGATCTACCATGGAATACATAGTTTTTAGATAAATTTAAAGCAGTTTAGTTGTCACAGTGTACCATTATACTATCAGTAGATAACGATAATTCTGAAAGAAAACCTTTTAGCCAAATGGCTTCCTTAATTGCCTCTGTCAGGGCAATGTACTCTGCCTCAGTAGTGGAAAGTGCAACCACTGATTGCATGTTGAATTTCCAGGAGACCAGCCCTCCATATGCAAGAAAGACATAACCAGTGATGGACTTACGAGTATTAATGTTTGCAGCATAATTAGAATCAACAAAGCCAACTATATCATCGTTAAAACTATCATTCAATCCATATCTAATGCACAATTTATCAGGCATTGAAACGTACTTTAATAGGTACGTCGTGATCTTCTTTAAACATCTTTGAATCAATCCCCTAGGAATGAACATGAAACAACCTTTATGAATAAGATTCCATATGCAATTTTTGTAGGAAGTATTATGTATGCCATGATCTTCTATAGACCAGATATAGCATTTTATTTCATTTCAAAAGCACTGTTAATCTAGTGCTTAACCAAATTTATGATCTTTATGTTTTTACAGATTAATAACATGTCATCAACATATAATAAAAGATAAAAAAACTCATGCTTGACAGTTTTAAAATAAACACATGCATCAAATCTACTTCTTGAAAACCGATTCTCAATCATAAAAGAATTAAACCTTTTATACCATTGTCTTGAAGACTGTTTAAGCCCATACAAGGACTTCTGTAAAAGAGAAACATGGTTAGGCTTGAATAGTTTTGAAAATCCTTCAGGAGGAGTCATATAAATGGTTTCATCAAGATTACCATGTAAAAAAATAGTTTTTACATCAAGTTTCTCAACATGCAAATCAAGTTTGGCAGCAAATGCAAGTAGAATTCTGATGGGATGAATGATTAACAACGGGAGAGAATATTTCACTATAATAAATGCCTTCATGTTGCAGAAAACCTTTAGTAACCATACAGGCTTTGAATTTAATTTTAGACTCTCCTAAATTGTTTTCTTTCTTCTTATAAATCCATCTTGAACCTATAACTTTCTGGTTATTGGGTCTGGGGACAACAACCCAGGTGTTGTTCTTAAGAAGGGAATTCATTTCTTCTTTCATTGCTCTCAGCCAGTTACTGGCTTCTTTGGACTTAAAAGCTTGCTTATAAGTTTGAGGCTCATTGTTAAACAAGTCATGAGCTATGTAAAAGGAATAGGCAGTAATGTCTGCCTGGTTGAAGCGATTTGGATGTCTAATAACCCTTTTTTCTCTATCTCATGTAAGCTGATAGCTGCTCAGGTTATCATGTTCTTCCCTCTCAGGTTCTAATTCCGAACTGGAATCTGATTCAGGATGGACTTAGGGAACTAAAGGAGTAGGACCAACACTGGACTGGGGTTGGTCCCCTGATCTTAAAGGAACGTCAACACCTAAAGGTGTTAAGACTTCTAAGGGTCCGAAAACTTCATCAGAAGTTACAACAGGTTCTGGTTATTTCCCACTGGTCACACCAGATTCATGGAAGACCACATCACGGCTAATAATGCATTTCTGATAACGTAGATTGTCAACCCATAACCTATATCCCTTAACACCCACTAGATATCCCATGAATATGCACTTAATAGCCCTTGGAGCTACCTTATCATTGTGTGTATGAGTATAGGATACGGATCCAAATATCCTAATGTGGGCTAGATTTGGGGGTGTGCCCTTCCAAAGTTCTTCAGGTGTCTTAAAGGAGTTAGCAGAAGATGGACAACGGTTAATGAGGTACACTGTTGTCACAGAAGCCACGGCCCAAAAGGACCTGGGGATTTTTGAGTGGGATAACATACACCTCACCCTCTCGAGAACAGTCTTATTCATCCTCTCTGCTAACCCATTCTGTTGTGGGGTTTCCACAACAGTCCAGTATCTTTTAATTCCTTCAGATTCACAATATTCAATGAATTCATTGGACATATACTCTAAACCATTATCAGTTCTTAAGGCCTTAAGCTTCCTATTAATTTCACTCTCTACTGTAGCTTTCCATTTCTTAAAAGTATGAAAGGTATCAGACTTGTGCTTAAGTATATAAATCCACACTCTTCTAGAAAAATCATCAATAAAGGTCACAAAATATAAGCATCCACCATGGGAGGTAATCCTAGAGGGACCCCATAAATCAGAATGCACACATTCAAGAGGTTCTTTAGCCTTATAGATGGACCTACTGAAACTGACTCTCCTGGACTTCCCATATACACAGTCTTCACAAAACGGAAAACTGCTAGGAGTGATATTGCTTAGAAGCCCCTGCTTATTAAGCTCACTAAGACCCTTGACACTAACATGCCCTAGTCTCCTATGCCAAAAGGTAGTGGAATCAACTTCTAAAGTTGAAGAGGTGTTCAATTGACTTCTATACACTTTACCATCTAACACATACAAGTTGTTGTGGAGGGTTCCTTTCATTACTGTGAGGGATCCTCGGGCAACTCTAAGGCTTCCAGATCCATACTTGAAGCCATGCCCTTTCTGGTCAAGGGTTCCTAGGGATATTAGGTTCCTTTTTAATTCGGGTACCCACCTAACCTCCTCAAGAGTTTTAACAGACCCATCACAAAGCTCTAATAAAATTGATCTTATGCCCATGACGTGACACCTCCTGTAATTCCCTAGAAAGACCTCATCGGTCTTGCCTTCGCTTAATTCAGTAAAGAATTCTTTCTTAGGGAACTTATGGAATGAACATCCTAAATCTAGGATTCATTCATCTAAGATGGCAGTGTCAGTGACATTTAACACATCAGCAGTGTTTAAGTCCTGTTCAACTAATAGGGAATGGTCATTATTATTATCTTTATAGTCACCCTTCCTATTAGGACAATTTCTTTTAATATGCCCAGGCTGCTTGCATTGAAAACATTTGATTACCTTATTTCTAGACTTGCTTCTATATTTCTTGGATTGTCCCCTATCCTTCCTCATACCACTTGACTCACTACGACCTCTAGATTCACCTTTGTCCCTAATATTTAAACCCTCAGCCTCAGTTTTCACACTACCCTTCCTTTGAAGGTCTTTAGAAAGCAAAGCAGATTTCACTTCTTCAATAGTTAATGTGTTTTTCCCATACATCATAGAGTCTTTAACAGAGTTAAACAAATCATCTAATGATATTAATAATATGATAGTTTGGTCTTCATCATCCAGTTTAATGTCAATGTTGGTTATGTCTAACAAGATTTTATTAAATTCATCAATGTGTATCCTGACTGCAATTCCATGACACATTTTGAATGTATATAATCTCATCTTCTTATATAGTCTACCAACAAGAGATTTAGTCATATAAAGGGATTCCAATTTAGACCATATACCAGCGGCAGATGACTCATATGCAACTTCTCTTAACACTTTGTCTCCTAAAGATAAAAGTATTAAACTACGGGCTTTCCTAAGGGTCTCCTCAGGGACATCTACAAAAGATGTAGCAGCCTTCCCATCAGGGGTAGTGGTGTTGATTTTCTTCCTAGAGCCACCAAGGGCATCTATTAGATCATTGTGATCTAACAAGGTTGTCATCTTAATTCTCTATAGATTAAAATCATTCTCACCACCAAACTTATCAATATCAAATTTAGTTGAACCCATGGCAACAGAAAAGTAGGCTTGGATACCACTTGTTGGGATTAATTACTTAAGCCCTTAATAAACCAAGATCCACTGTTCGGTTTTAATGGAGATCAATTCGGTAAGTTTAATTAACAAATTAGTTATTGTCACAATGAATCAAGAAAGATAAACATACAATGCGAGAATATAAAGAGGACATCGGATATAACGTGTTTCGGCCCCAAGGGGACCTACGTGCACGGTGAGAACACCACTAGGGCAACCAATTTATTAAGAAAGCAAGAAAGGAAACGAGCAACAATTACAGACGCGAATGTAGAAATTAAAGGACCACAGAAACTATCTGAGGTGGTCGGGCTTGCTAAACTAGGTGCCAGTGATCAATCCTGTCATGTAGAGTTAGCCCCGTCCACTCCCGGACGGACTCATGCACGCACACAAGTAGGATACAGCCACATACATTTTGAAGAAAAAAATAAATCGTTACAGAACCAAGATCTACAAACTAGAACTTGGTCACGATTATAAAAGAATGTAAAGCTTGTTACCACTTGAAGCGTAACCGTCAAAATACCCGGAGTCGAGACGATTCAGCCACTGAATCTCCACCGGAGAAGAACTCCGGTTGCAGGAGGTGGCACGTACAATGGCTACGGGGAGTGCGGGTGCCCGAAGGATCCTGAAACGGTCTTTCTTCTACTTCACGGAACCGGAGCAGAGTTACGCTCGCCGGGAGCTGTCTTGGAACCAATGAGAAAGAACCAACCAGAGCATACCCATCCGTGGAGAAACAAAAGGGCGCAATCAATGCACATCAAAGAGCGGTCAGTCGGTTCAGCAGAGGCACGGGATGAAGGCCGCGTGGATGGCTAGGATCAAAGAGGTCGTTCACATAACCGCAACGGATACAACACACTGAATGGATGGCACGACGTGATTGGTCGGGTGACATGAAGAGTGGATTTTGAGGCTGGGTGAGGAAACACACTGAGGGCTCACCATCGTCGTTGGATCAGCAATAATCAACGGTTCAGGACGGACCCGCTAACAGGTAAGGAAAACGCACAAATCGGGTTCCAGAAACGAACCGGGAAAGGTAAAGTTAAAACTGAAAACGGAAAATACCCACGTAAGAGTGTCATGCAACCATGCAGGAGAACAAAATAATAAATGAAACAAACTAATTAATTTCATTGCAACAGGAATCATGTAAGGAATCATCAGGGCCGGCCTGGGCGTTATCATTGCCCAAGACTGAAATTCCAAATGTTGCCCTTCACGTATTAGAATGAAAAAATATAAACAAAATGAAGATATATGCAAAAAAAATTAATGAATATAGATCAATTATACATACTCACCCTCGCGAGACATCGCAAAAAAAAAAAGGCAGAGAGCAGGCCTCCGGGAGTCGTGGTGGGGGAGGCACCGACTGGGATGCGAACGAGTGCAGCAAAGTAAGACATAATCACAGAGAAGTGTAAGGGGTGCAGGGAGGAAGGACGAAGAGTGGCATTGATATGGGGTTGTGAAGAGGGAGGTAGGGAGGTAGGGAGGCGGTGAGGTGGTCGTGGAAACGGTGAAGGTGGGAGGCGGAGAGGTAGATGAGGGAGATGCGGCGGCAAAGACAACATTGGCAGAGAATGGTGCTTTTATGGTTAGGGTTGCGGAAGTCGCATGAGTGGAGGAGGTGGCTCGTTGCCTTTTACTGGCTTGATGCCCTAGCCCAAGGGCTCGTTGGGCTTGCCCTCGGGCCGGACCTGGGAATCATGCAGGCATGTTCAACAGTTTTGGTGTTGGGAACGCTTGGGGGATGACTTGCTCCCGTTCTTTCATTGTTGCTCCTCATGATTAAAGCAACGTGGTCGGTGACATTGCAAGGATGACAAGTGACCAAGCCACAAGATCATTAGGTCCAGTTGATGAGAATATGTCATCTGTGTTTTGATGACGTGTGTGTTTGCGCTCTTTCAAGCTTCGCACCATCTTAGATAGTTCACGCTGATTTATAACATTTCATTTACTTTGTTTTAAGAAAAGAAACAAAAACATAATAAATATTTTAAAATCAATTAAAATATAACATGAAATACCACCACAGTTATAAAGAGAAGTAGACAGATAAATGTTAGTATATTTCATTAACATTAACACTAACTTTTTATATTTGTCATACGATGGCAATTTCAATTCAATTATTAATTTAATTAATGAAAATGCAAAAAATGCACGGGATCCCGCCACCAGGAAGATGACACTGTCTTTTTGGAAGTACTGAGGGCGGACATCTTTATAGTCCATTTCAAAAACCAAAATCCCCAACGTCACCGTCAATAATAAAATAAATAATAATAAAATGAATTTAACAAATAATTTTAAAATTTGAATATATTTATCAACAGTTCAATCATTTAAATAATTACGTGTATCTTTTCATTTTTAAAATTATCCATAAACACACGAATTTCTAAAAAGTGACCTCATTTATGGATAAAATAAAATGTCATTCATTAATGTAATTCAGATAAATAATTATAAACAACCACAATTGTTATTCGTAAATATAGGCGACATTCAATTTTTATTCGATTTTATTATTTTATTATTAATGATTTTAAGTTTTTTTATTATTCATTTCTTCGTAAAAAAACTTATAACTAGTAGATTTTGAATTATTATTTAAGGTTTGTATGATTTATGTAATTCGTTAAGTTTCATTCTCTGAAATAAGTATTTTTCTTTAAAAAAGAATACAAAATAAAATGACCTGGCTTCCAATAATACAGCTCCACGCTGGCTACCACAAAAGCCCATAGAGCCAGCATTATTAACTATATTTATTTAAAAAAGCTGTATTTATTGTCACGCAATGTCCGCTTATTGGGGGATAACGGTCGGCTTATTCTTTATTTATAATATTGTTATTTGGCTCCTCTTGTACAAGATTCAACTTTTTAGCCTGTATCATGTTGAAAATCTGATCTTCATTGTTGTTGTTATACAGAGAGACAATATGTTATATTTTACAATTATTATTATTTTTTAATTTCCTATAAAATATTTATTGAATCTTACAAAGGGTTCTTCCCCTTTAAAATTAGTATATGCATTTATTTGTTTTTGGTGTGGTATGAAAGTCCAATGACATTTGTGTCATTTCACACGCGAGGGAAAAAATGGTTGTTTTAACCTCGTAAACAATCTCAAATGAAAATTTTGACGTTTCAAGTTCATAATGCGGTGTTTTCCTTGACGAGTGTTTAGTGTAATTATGAAGTGTTTGATTTTATGAGATTTTAATTAATTAATTAAATTAATTATTTATGTGACCTGACATATTTATTTAAAAAATGGAAATATTTCCTCAACAGGATTGTCACAACCCCACTTCAATGGTACCCTTATTGGGTCGACAATGAAGAGTGGGATGATGACCCCTAAAGCCCGCCTCTATAGGCCACACGTTGATGACTAACTCCGATGATATATAATTTATACAATGGGAGACTTACCCGCGATATATAATTTAAGGAATACGAGATAAGATGAGATCCACCAATCATCACCATGCATAAATAAAGAGGCAATCCAAATACATGAATGTGATGTTATACAAACTGAAGCAACTAAAAATATCAAAAGAAGCCTAGACAGCGACCATGATCTCCAACAACTCTTGTACAACTCCATGAGCTAGCAATGACCATCTTGATCACCAACCAACTACTATGGACCTGAAAAATAGTTTACATATACGTAGGGAGAACAAACAAGTATACACAGTAAGATTCTCATCAGAACCACTCATACAAAAGGTCAAACGAACATACTAAAGCCCATTGAATAAACAAAAAAAAAACCAACACATCACCCAAGAAGGTAAAACTATATCTCATTCTCACCATGACTCGCTCACCAAGTAACACATACAAGTGAGAATATCCATATCAAAACATATATGTAAGAAATGTTCTCTGTTTATACTTCCCCACTAGTTTGTCACTCTCATGCCCCCATGCCAGACATCTTGTGCTCATCCCTTCCATAAGTCATCTTGCCTCAAACCGAGCAATCAAATCAAAACCATACTGCATTCCATGCAGCTCATCACAACCTCGTCATCATCTCGTCCTGTAACCAAGTAGAAGTCCGGAAGCCACTACAACCCGTGTATCATGCATTACACCCTCAAGCCATTATAAACCATGTGTATACACCTGTGAGAAACTTTAGTCACTAAAGCCGGATACAAGTATGTGTTATAACCTCAAGCCGTTACAACCCGCACATAAATGTATAGAAAAACTGCGAGTCATCACTTCCTATGTGAGTTCATTCCCTATACCTTAAGCCATCATAGTGCGGATATGCCCCCACATGATACTATAACTAAAGGGAGAGCGTGGGAGAAGAAGAATCAGTTATCCTTTCCCTCATCATCCTAGATATTACAGAAAACATCCCCCAAAACATTTGAGTGTCGGTTACCCTATCAAATAGGGCAGTGAAGTGTATGAAATCAGAAAAAAATAAAGGATAGTATTACACACAACCACACTGAGGGAAAATACCTAGCCTTAGACTCAATTGAAGCTATTGTTTCACATGACACCCGACTATCACTACTAAGGTCTAGGAAATAAGATTCCAAAAGAGCACACAAGCCTCATGATTCAACATCAATAATCATTTTCACTTAGTAATTAGCAAATCACAATTCATTCATTTAATAATCCAGCAATTTACCCATCATTCATTAGCCCATCATTAATTCCGGTTTAACCATTTCATTTCATCACAAGCCAACATGTTTTCATAAATCATATTACAATCCAGATTCAATACTCATACTCTTCGAGCATTAATCCAACCATCCCATAGTTCTCATTATTTATAATTCAGTATGACCATCAACGACACCCAATCCCATGAGTTCATTATTAATCTATTTATCATTCCATAATTTATGGGTACTATATGACTCATCTTAAGTTACCACAATCAAAGATGCAATTGCAGTGCCCAAAACCAATTACAACAAACGATTTAGAATCATTGAAATCAACCATTCAGAAATCCTTCCATAAAAAAAAGAAAACACCAAGCATATAGCCAATGAGCAATCCCATCTCTCAACTTATTCCAACCACCTTAGTGTCATCCCTAATACCATTGCGCTCAACAAATTCCACCCCACATCACCGACATCAAGACGCAACTAGAACCCGAGCAACCCAACCCATTATTCTCCAAATATACCAACAATTCTAGGTTCACAACAAATCACATCAAGGCTATATCATTCTACAACAAGTATCAAAAGCATTTTTTGCATGACACACTCACGGGGAAACTAAGACCATAACTCCAAGTCATACAAGCCTTTTAAAAACAAGAATGAGCTCACTCATCCCCACACATTTATCTTCAGCAAACAACCTTTTCATTACTGTATTGAATTAACAGATTCATTATGTATAGGTTTCAATAATAAGAAACACATAACCATCAACTAGTGTTAGCTAGAAATCAACCAAAGACATGCTTCAAGAAATACTTTCATGTTCATTTTTTTAGAAAGGATAATAATTAAATTCATATCCCTCTTTTATTATTCTTTCATCATTATATATTTATGTTGTTTAAAAAATTTCAAGCATATTAATCATGCTAAACAAAAAAAAAACACAATAAATAAATAACACGCTATCTAGAAATCAAGAAGCACCAATAACAAAGCATCTCCACATGTGATCGCAATACCCTTCTAATTTCACTTTCATTCTAGTTATTATCTTTGTTAAGGTTGATTGCACCATTACCCAAATAAGCTAAAGCATGATAGTTTAACACTTTCACGTAAAACAAGAAAGGAGAAATAAAAAACTCCCACCTCAATTAGAAGTTCAAAATTATCTAAGAAAGAATGGACGAACATGGATCTACCAACACTAATCTCAAAGAAAACCGCCTCATAACCTATCTGCAACAAACCACCATCAATCCACGCTTGAAACTTAACCCAAACTAGAGAAACTCCCATAAAATGAACCTTTAGAAATAAAAAGAACATGGAAAATGAAGAGAGGAGGAGAAAAGAGAGTACCTTGATCCACAAGACTTTGATTCGATGATCCAAGGTGTTTAGATTCTTAAAGGAAGTAGATGGAGAGTGAGGAGAGAGCTAGGGGTTAGCTAGGGTTTGAAAGGAGAGATTAAAAATTGAAAAAAGGATGCCATGAACCTTTATTTATAGAGGAACCCCTAAAGACCTCTATCATAGTGTAGTGACTCCCACTACACCCATGGTGCCCATGGTTAGAGGGAGATCTAGAGCCTCATGTGTTTGATGTAACGTCCCACTTCCCTAGACCATTAAATGGTGCTTGGACTGGTAGCTACTACTCACCACTGGCACATCTCACTGTAAACTAGAAGCTTCCGACTAGCAGTGGAGGTCTAAGATGGTACCACGGGAAGACTATACCTCTTATATCAGAGTGAAAAATCATAAACAAATAGCCAAACATCATCCACATAGGGTACACAGAAGAAAAAATACACTGAACATGCTAATATAAAATGGAATTCAGTCATACCACATAAAAAACTGATCTTCCATTAGGCTGATCATATATACAAATAAATAAGAAAAAAATAATGATATACTGAGGCACCATTGCCACTCTGAGCCATACCTCATCCCAAACTCCTAACACCGTCTGAGATACTCCAGCTCGATCATACAATCCTAGGCCTCAGCCTAAACTAAACCTATAACAAGAAAGGGCTACTCGAGTACCCAAGTGTAGTGGTGGCCTAAGTAGAGTGTGATTACAAAACACAGTAGGGAAACACCAACGTGGTCCCATACTATACCGATAATGTAGTGATATGTGCATGTGACATACTCAGAATAAATAAATAACTGCTAAACCATAAATAAAATAAACAATAAATCATACATGTTTCTCCCTAATGCTAGAATTCTTCTAAGCACATCACATAGACCATGTCAACCCTTGTACCACATACCAAACTATTGTCAATCCTTAGGTTCGTGACCCCGATCTACTATACTTTCTTTGACCAGTTCTAAGGTGCCTCTTAGCATTTTATAATGATTGTGCCTCCTAAAAGCATACTTGGATCTCCCTGGTATATAGATAAGTATCACAAACATCCCCTTTGAGAGTTTTCTCAGCATAGGCATAAGGTTATAAGTATCATAAACAGGGTGAATGCTCCTAGAAAGGTCCATCCCAATATACTGGATAAACCCTGGGCTCCAAACCCATGCCATCTCCACTAATAGTATAACTGACCTCCCTTACAAGAGTTTTTCTATCCAGTAGTAACATAGACCCCCCCAACAAGAGTTTTCTCGACCAAGGGAATAAGCCCATAAGTAACAAGAACCTCCCCTATGAGAGTTTTCTCATCCATGTAAACTAGCCATCCCCAAGGGAATTTTCCAAAACAAAACTAAAAGGCTGTAATTATAGAAGTCCCCCCCCCAAAAAAAGTAAGAGACTGCCCCTACCAGCGTTTTTCACTCCAAAACCTCCTCAAGGACGTATACCAAGTAAAAAAAACACCACCGAAGGGAATTTCCATGTCATTTCTAAAAATACAGGAAAATGAGGGGATGAATAAACACCTAAACTCACCATCAGCAACCATACCCTATCCCATACCATCACCAAGGTCAAAACATCACCAGGGTACCCACTGGGGTCCCTAAGGTCACATCACTACAACGGGGGCACCCCACTTGGGGAACTTAGTCTCGTTCAAGTCTCGGATCATCGCTCGTCTCATGAAGGGCATTGAGCTCCTCAAAAGTGTCTTAAATATACTTGGACTTAGGGATAGACAAGGCATTACTCCCAAAATATGGTGTGAATCCCATCTCAAAAACCTAAAACATAAATAGGTTGGTCTGCTAACCCCCCTCAGTCTATTCCACCTTTGGTCGGTTCTCCTAGGCCAAATGGGTTCCAAAGGGGAGGATCACTCACCCATGTTTTGTTTAATGAGACCAACATCTCTAAGGTGTCACAAGGGTCCTTACAAGGTCTGATTAAACCATTCATCCCAAATAATCCCACACCCCTCTTGGAGGTATCCACATGCTCATGGGAGTCTAAGTGTCAAGGAAAATCTATTTGGGTCACGACTTCGACCCTCAGTGGTCGAGGCGACCAAGCTAGTGCACATGGGATATCGTGGCCTTGGCACCTCATTCGACCACTCAAGGTATCCAACCCAGATTAAATGTTTTATTTTAATTTAAGAAAATAAATTAATGAGTCCAGGGGAAACACCTATAATGGCAATCCCACACATCCACATGAATATAAATAGACTACATAAAACCATAGGGTGAGTACCAGGACCACCTACCTCATCCATGAAGCTTCCCAATTTAATCTTCAACCCGACAACTGCTGCCCATGCCCACCAAGGACTGACCAATCCTATCCATGGCCAACTAGTCACTACCAACATATTCAAGATCTGGAATCAGGCCTAACATAACTAACAATTAGTATTAATGAATTAAAATCAATTAGACAACTCCAAATAAATAAGGTACAATCACTTAAATCTCACTGGATGTCAGACGATCATCAAATCCTCAAGCAATGGGGTTCCAACCATCCCTATCACACCCCATTAACCCTAACCGGGTCAAATCTCCACCCTACACCACCAATTACATCTTTAAATAAATCTAGTTTTAATGAAAAACTAAAGAAAAATCCATGTCATGGTGTACCTTTGAAAAAATAACAAATGATAATAGAAAGACATCATCTTGGGATGCCCTCTATACAAGCAACATGAAATCCCCATTAGTAGTTGGATATTTTACAATACTATGATGAAATACCATCAAAACCCTAATAAAAAACATGTCAGAATCAAGGAAATGAAGAGGAGGTTAGGGATAGGGGGAGGAAGTAGACAACATACTTTGAATCTGCCATAAAAAACATCAAGAATAACACACCAACCTAATAGGGATGAAGAGAGGGGAGTGGGTTTGGACCACCCAAGTCATACACCCAAAAGAGAGGGAGAAGGATGGGATGCCTCCTTAAAAACATGAGGGGTAAAAAATGGGAAATCCCTAATTTTAAATGCCTCCATCTGGATAGTGATCCCTACTGGAAAGTCGGTGGTTTGCTATAGCTCAGGTTGTAACAACCATCCCGACCTCTCTTAGGGATTTCCTGAGCCCCCAAGATGCCTCCCAAGCTTCATTCCTCATCCAATTTTTTTTTGAGGTATTCCAACCTTTAGAATTATATTCTGAATTGCAGTTCAAAATTCAACCCATCCACTAGTTACAAAATTCAAATTCTCCTTGAATTTCAAACATGTCTGTACACACAAGACATTAAAATCTGATAAGCTGAAATTGTATACAAATTTCACAATCATTTTATTAAGAAATATTCATGTTTTAATCGATAATGCACCATGTATGTGTTAATTATTATAGGAAATAGGTTTCCAAGGTTTCAAAGGAAAAGTTGAAGAAAATGGAAAAAATGATCATTACACATCATGAAATCCACTTACATGATGTGTATGCATCATTCACAGCGTATCACAAGTTGTGAAGCAAGTAATGAAGGAATTACAATCCATGAAATGATTACAAAATGTGAATATTGAATACACTTCGTGTAATGTTTGAAATTCAATTCCTGATTTGAAAATATAGTTAAAGGAAGAAACACATCGTGAATACCAGTTACACATCGTGAAAGGAGTCAAACTTCCAAATCTTGAAGATTCAAGATGAGATTCACGCAAGATTTATACTGAATTCAAAATTCACAAAGAAAATCTTGGATTGAAATTACATGATGTGAAATGTTTACACGTCTTGTAAAACCCTGACTATTTACATCTCAGACGTGCACAACAACGATAGAACACACAACCCTCTTTGGATTTTTGTTTTTTTTCTCGTTCTTCCTTCATCTTATGTTCTTCCTTCTCTCTCAACTCAAATTTCATCAATTATTTTTATTGTTTTACATATATTCAAGCACCGTGGATCACTTTGAAAGTGTTCTTTGTCCTTTTTTCACCACCAATACTAGTTTTCATGGGTTCTCTGTTTCAATCACCATTCGATGATGAACCCTTGCTATGTTCTTTCATGTTCCTTGCTTCAAGTAAGTTTTTGGTTGAAGTTGTGATTGATTTAATTTTTAAATTGCTTGATTTCAATTGTTATTGATAAAATAAACATGTTTTCAATTCTTTACCTTATTATGATCAATTCTACCATGAGTGGCTAAACCGCTTAGGGTAGGGGTGTTTGAACATAATGAATCTTTAATTCTCAACTTGGTAAGCCCTAAGGATAATAATCAAATTAAACAACAATTTTTTTAACGAATCATTTTAAGCAACCATGACTATGGGGAGTTTGAATAAACAACCCTGACCTGATTGAAGTGGATGAAGTTATGACCAATAGCCTATGATACTTTTTCCTTAGAATCCAGGCTTAATGCATATAGTTTATAGCTATCTATAGACCAAGAAATAGTTTTCTTTTAGATAAATCTAGTTGGTTTGACCATAGTTAACTAGTGACATTTTCTTGCTTCACAGCCTAAATCTTAGGAATGTACCAAGTTAGGATTAAGATTATTCTTTACCCGAACCCTGAAATTGATCCCAGTCCATTTTATCTCCCTGATCTTAAATCTAAAATCCATTAGCATTAGTTTACTCCCAACTCAACCAATTTGTGAGGATTCCTACACACATGGTTCAAAGTCTTGGTTCTTGTCATCCGGTTCAATTTTCATAGGACCAACCCCACATTATCACTATACCACGCTTTAGTAACAAGTGTAGTTTAGGAAAAAATAATCTAATCTAATCGCAGTTCGTGCGATTTAAACGACGTGTGCGGGGATGCAAAATTTTAGCTCTATTTTCAGGGATCAAAAAATATGATTCAGCATGGAAACCGATGGCAAGAACCTAGGATTACCTTACCCATACCCCCTTTCCAATTTCAATCTTCCTTCTTTTATATTCGGACACCACTGCATCCTTCTCCTTGAGTCTTAGTGCATGCATCAAGGCCCTCTTACTCGTTCAAAGATCCTTGACACATAAGAAATATTTTACTTTAAACCAAAAATCTAAAGGTACATCTTTTCATGCCGCCATTCAAAAATGGCCAACCACAATAATCCCGCAGGTCCCAACCCACCAAACATGCAAAATGTGCGACCCGCACTATATGGGGAGTGACCAGTGCAACAAGAACATACTATTATGGATTATGACTTGCTGTCAATCAATGGTGATACACCCAATATTGTACACTCTCATGTTCAGGCACACACCTTCAAGATTAAGCCTAGTCTCATTCATATGATCCAAAATATGGGTGTAAAGACCCGAAAATCCCGTGGAAATTTTTTTCTTAAATACATGGAAATTTTACGAGCCCGAAAAAATTTACGGCGCTTGATTCTGAGGCCCGGTGTGCCCAGAATCAATTTCTGAAGTTTTGTTCGGGTACGTTTAGTAAACGTACAAGTGGGTTTTTATAACTTTTGAACCGGTGCTCGGAATTGAAATCCGAGGGCACCGTTGAACTCGCAGTGCCGATATTCGCTTAAGAAGACTTTCACCTTGATGATAGTTGGTCGATAATTAAAGTTAGTTTTTGGTTTTTTATGAAAAATAATAAAATAAAGTGCGTAACAACTTTATTTTATTTGAGCCGCCTTTGGGTGTGTGGAGGTTAAAACCTCCAAGAGGAGGTTGGAGGTGGGAGCCACCACACCCGAACCTCCAATGAGAGGTTATGGTGGTGGGGCCCACCCGAACATAACCTCCCGTGAGAGGTTACGTCATGGGGACCACACGAGACTAAAACCCCCCAATTAATGAGAGGGTGGAAAATCTCCCAACTTCGCTCATTAATAAGGGGGGAGTCCCTTGACCTCGTATACCATTAATTGGTGCCACATTTCCCTTTTAATTAATTGCGTCAACACATGAAATTTATTAAGGGGAGCCTTTTAATTTTTTCTCCATTTGAATTACGTGCCAACAATAAAATAATAGACAACCTATTATTATTATTTTGTTGGCATTCTCTTTTGATGGAACAGAGGAAGAGGAGAGCTAGGGAGAACCATCCTCCCAACGAAGAACGCGAAGAATGCCAGCGACGCTTCTTCCTTGGTCTTTTACCCCGGACACTTGACGTAGAGAAACTTCCCTCCTCATCGTTGTCAACGAACCAACGCACGAGCTTGGATTGGGAGTGCGTGACGAACGCGACGAACGACGAACTTCATCGTCTTCTTTCCGCAACATCATCAACGAACGACGAACGACGACCGACGAATCAAAGGTAGTGGGTTTACCTTGTGCTTTATTCCTTTTCTTTTCTCATCATCGTTTGAAAAGAAATTGTTGCATGGTTGTAAATAATTTTCGTTCATCTTTCATTTTTTTGATGAACCAATTGTTATCGCTTTAAACGCGGAGGATGCGGGCCGACCTAACATGGCCCGATATCCTCCGTTGATTCTTCTCTCTTGTGGTGTTCTACAACAAGGCGATGAGGCAACGACGACGAAGACGACCACGACGAAGGCCGCGCTACCCGCGACCTCTGCGAATCGCGCCGCCCCCACGGTGCACCGGTGCTCCCGGCCGAACACCGCCGGCCGAGCAGCGCCCGACCCGCCTACCCACGGCCTCCCGATGCCCTGCCCGGCGCGCGTCCCAGCTGAACCCGTGGCCTGCCTGGCCCCGCCGGCGCCCTGCCCGGCACACCCGCGCAATGCCCGCGCCCCGAAGCGCTGCCCCACGACCTGCCCATCCCTGCCACTGCCCTGCCCAGCGCCCCTGCGCGCTGCCCCGCTGCCTGCCCGGCCCCTGTCGATGCCCTGCCTGGTGCCCCCCCCCGCGTTGCCCGCGCCCCTGCGCGCTGCCCTGCGGGCTGCCCGGCCCCATCGGCGCCCTGCCCGATGCCTCTGGGTGCTGCCCGCGCTCCTACGCGCTACCCCTGCGCGCTTCCTGGTACCCCCGACGCCCTGCTGCGCCCTACCCGGTGCCCCGACCGAAACCGCGGCCTGCCCCGCGACCTACCCAGCGCCCCCGGCGCCCTGCCCGACGCCCTACCGCGGCCTGCCCGACACCCCCGGTGCCCTACCGCGGCCCGCCCGGCCCCTGACGCGGCATGCCCGGCGCCCCCGCGCCCTGCCTGGCGCCCCCATGGCGTCCTGGCTCCCTCGCGGCCACCCGGCCGAGCCGGTGTCCCGACCCCTCTCGCGGTGCCCTGGTCAAACCGGCCTAGCTGTGCCGGGCCGCGCCCTCGCAACGCTCCAGGCCGAACTGGCCCCGAGCCCGGGTTGAATCGCCCTCGTGGTCCGCTGGGTCGGGCCCAGCGTACCAGGCCAAAACATAACGGCCTGACTCGCCCAACGGGCCGGGTCGGCCCAGATGAGGTTGGGCCGAGTCGGTCCGACTGGGTCGGACCGGACCCGACCCCATTACCAACCCTTTACTTTCTTTGGCCATATCTTTGGCACCGAGCGTCCATTTGACAAACCATCAGCGACACCAGTATTCTTGGAGCGTAGCTGTCCCTTTGAGTATATCCCAATGGAGTTCGGGGTATAGTTGAGTTACGGTTAGGTTGGATCGTACATGAATCCAACCGGGCCCCAGGACTAAAAGGCTAATAACTAACAGACTGAGCATCCGATTGACGCGCCGTCTGTTGCGTTGAGACCCCTATGACATGGTGGACCTTTGAGATACTTTTTCATGGAACTTCGCGATAGTTGGAGTATTTCCCATTAGCTCGTGTAGAGGATCCTTCCACCGACGAGCAGACAGAGTGCAGAGACCTAGTAGCTGGAAAACTTGACGAATGCTTGACCATTTCGACTTAGAGAGATTTGACTAGCCCAGTGGGGAGCATCTGGTAGTTGGCGGGAGACCCATGGCGGAGGAGTGCCTGGTAGTTGGCGGCAGACCTACAACGGAGGAGCGCCTGGTAGTTGGCAGCAGACCCGCGATACTCGATAGGAGGAGTACCTCAGCAGTCCAGGGTTAGTGAGAAGCACCTCGGTGTCATGGCAGACCCACTGTACTTGAGAGAGGAGGAGTTCTCCAGTAGTCGTGGTTTCGATAATGAAAGTCCTGGTTTGAGCTGAGTCAATAAATTTTGTGTTTTCCTCATGATTGAGATGAGTTACTAGATAACTTAGGTATATGTATGGGCATATAACTAAGTAATGGTTATCCGTTGATTTCATACTTTGTAGTTTATTCTTGTTGGATTTTGTGAGACCTTGAGGGTCTCGGGGTCCCTACTGAGTATCGTTATACTCACCCCTACACGGGCTATTCCCGCACCTCGTTGTGTTGGTTAGAGATGAAAGATATCACTGACTGAGGCAGAGTGTAGCAAGACTGGACGGTACCCAGTGGTGGAGCACTCGGCGTGACGGTACACGGAGGAGACGGACGAACGTGGAGTGTTGAGAAGGCCATCTGTACCTACCCTTTAGGTAGGAACCCTGTAGGATGACCAAGTAGCTGTTTTAATTTTCTTCAGTTGTACTTGCTTTTCAGTTGTACTTGTACTTTCCTGTTGGGCTTGTATTTCCAGCACTTTTTACTTACCAGCAGTTCTCTTGTATTCAGTTTTACTTAGTGTTTTGCTTCCAGTTGTGTACTATGATTAGTTTGTTTGTAGTTATAAAGGTAATGCCTTCCTAGTTTAGTGATTTATGCCTTTGGTTCTAGTCGCCAGCCCCTGGCCTATGGAAGATGGGCTTGGGGTAGTCACGATACGGGCCCCGGGGGACGGGTCGTGACAATGGGTCAGTTTAGTGGTCTTCAAAGTGAAGATCCCCATGAACACATCTCCAACTTCCTGTAAGTCTGTGATACCTTTCACAAAAAGGGAATATCTTTTGATTCTATAAGACTAATACTATTTCCCTTCTACCTATGAGAATGATCCAAAAATTGGATCAAAAGTCAAGCTCCTAAGTCCATCACAACTTGGGATGATTTAGCCAAGAAATTCCTGGAAAATTCCTTTCCACCTATCTGAACTTGGAAACTTTGGAATGACATCTAGAATTTTACTCAAACTGATGGAGAGTTAGCATGAGAAGTTTGGGATCACTTCAAGGAACTCACTCATAAGTTACCACATCATGGTCTTAATATTTAGACATAACTACAAACATTATATCAAGGCCTCCAACAAGCTGCTCGAATAGTCATTGATGCTGCCACTAATTGAGGGATGATGTTTAAAACACCCGAGGCTGGCTAAGCTATTTTGGATGAAGTATCTCATAATGCCAGTCTGTGGCAGAGTGATCCTGGACTTCCCCAAAGGAATCTATGAAGTTGAAGAAAATACTTGACTAGCTGCATAAGTAGAATCCTTAACCAAGAATCTATAATATATTATACTACTTACTGCACCACCTCCCCCTCATGCTCCTATAATGGAGATCCAATCCTATGAAATATGTGGTGTCACACACCTATATCAAGACAACATGACATGTGTTGAGAAACAACAACTCCAAGATTGTAATTACATTAATTACAATCAACAGAATCAATAATTTTAGCAACCACAATAGTATTATCAGTAGAGTCCCATGCAACAACCGCAACAAAATAATCACGGGTACTACTAGAAAAGAAGTGGTCAAGAACCATTCAAGAACCCAAGACCACTGAGATATCCTCCAATGAATCCTATTCTTATAGCACCACAACAAGTAATACAACAACCCTTCCCTCCTAGAGCACAACAATAATTTCAACCACCTTCACCAAGACCTCCACAACCAGCCGTTACTCACTACTGGAAATATGATATATACCAACAGTTTTGGGCAAACCGTTGGTATAGATCACTAATTTGGACCTATACCAATATAGGTAACTTATATGACCTATACCAATGGTTTTGGACAAACCGTTGGTATAGGGGGGACCTATACCAACGGTTTGGCCAAACCGTTGGTATAGGTTGGTATAGGTCCCCCCTATACCAACAGTTGACAAACCATTAGTATAGGTCCCAAAATCAAAGAACCTATACCAAAGGTTCTCAAAACCGTTGTTATAGGTTTATACCAATGGTTCTCAAAACCGTTGGTATAGGTCTATACCAACGGTTTTGAGAACCATTGGTATAGGTACATGTATTTTTAATGGAATCTTCTTACAGAGGACATTAAATAAATCAAAATTTAAAATGATTATGATAATACATATATATATATATTTATGAAATTATGTTTACAAAAGTAAGTTAGATTAGTGGTTAAGTTGTTCAATCACAAACAGGAGGTACTGGGTTCAAAACCAAACGAATGTTTAGTTTTTGAATTACATATACCAACGGTTTTATGGAATTATTGGTATAGATTTTCATATTACCTATACCAACGGTTTTCAAAACCATTGGTATAGGTATATACCAACAGTTTTCCCAAAACTGTTGGTATAGACCTATCCCTACGGCTTACTTGTCCACGGTTCTCCAAACCGTTGGTATAGGCTATACCAACGGTTTGGAGGCCTATACCAACGGTTCCAAACCGTTGGTATAGGGTATTTTTCCAATAGTGCCTCTTCAATCAAATTTGGAAAATCTAATCTCAGACTTCGTTCAAAAGGAAGATCAGAGGATGACCAACAAAGATACATAAATGTATAATCAAAGGGTGGCTTCTCATAACCTAAAGCATCAAATGAGTCAGATCTCAAATTCCTTTTCAGAAAGATTACCAGGTACTCTACCTAGTAATACAGAGTCATACTCAATGGAATAGGCAAAGGAAATGGTTCTGAGGAGAGGGAAAGTTTTGGAATTTAAACAACCATGTGGAGGATAATAAAAACAAGTTTAGGAACCCAAAAATCATACAACCATCATAGAAGAATAAGATAATTGAAAAGAAAATGAAACTACTCAAGAGATACCTCAAGAAGTACCACCTTCTACAAAAGCCATGACAAAAGGGAAACCCAAATAAGATGTAAGCATTATTCCAACACCTTATAAACCACCTATCCCCTTTCTATAAATAATTAAGCAAGGAAGTATTCAAGGGAAATACATGAATTTTTTGGAGATGTTCAAACAATTGCACATCAACATTCCATTTTTCGAGGCAATCACCCAAATACCTGCCTATGTGAACTTTCTTAAGCAACTAATATCCAATAAAAGAAAAATGGAAGACCTAGGAGTTGTATCACTAAATGAAGAGTTTTATACATTTTTAGCATAAAATTCCACCCAAAATGATAGATCCCTGGAGTTTCTCAATCCCACGAACAATAAGAGAATGTAATTTTGGAAGAGACTTATGAAATTTAGGAGCCATCATTAACCTCATGCTGATGAGTGTATTCTGAAATATGGGACTCATGGAACTCAAACCAACTAGAGTGGAACTCTAATTAGTTGGATGATCAGTAAATTATCCCCAAGGAATTATTGAGGATGTCTTAGTCAAAGCTGGTAAGTTCATTTTTCTAGTGGACTTCCTTGTTCTGGACATGGAAGAGGAAGAAAACATTCTAATAATCCTAGGAAAACCATTATTAGCCACTAGGAAGGCACTGATTGATTCTAATCAAGGGAGAATCATCTTACAAGTTGGTAATTAGCAAGTTGTGTTGGACCTGAAAAAAGTAGTACAATCAATAAATGATTCTTTTGATTGTAAAGCTATCTTTCTTACAGATGAAAGAAATGACTACTTAAACATTATAGAAGACAATGACGAGATTCTCCCTAATTAGGAGGATAGATATGGATTTGAGTAATTAAAATATATAGAACCTATTATAGGAGAAAATATTCCACCATTCATACCTTAGGTCATTCAGTCACTGAAACTGGAACTGAATCCCCTCCCTAGTATACTCAAATATTTTTTTTTCTAGAAACTACTACTGCACTCCCAGTCATCATTAACTCCGAACTAACACAGTCACAAGAGGAACAATTGATAAAAGTCCTACAAAGACCTAAGTAATGAATAGATTGGGGGTGGATGACATCGAAGGCATTAGTCCTGCATTATGCACTCATAAAATTTTATTAGAAAAAAATGAAAAACCCAAATGCCAACTTGAGAGGTGACTCACCCCACCAATGAGAGAATTAGTTAAGAAAGAATTACTGTCAATTATAGATGATGGAATAATTTTTTCAATCTACGATAGTGAGTGAGTGAGCCTTCTATAGGTCGTTCCAAAGAAAGGTGGTCTCATAGTTAAAAAAAATGATGAAGATGAATTGATCTCAACTCGCACCATCACTGGATGGAGAGCATGCATGGATTACAGAAACCTAAATGTGGAAACCCCAAAAGTTCATTTCCCCTTTCCCTTCATGGATATAATATTGGAGATACTATAAGGACATGAATTTTATTATTTCCAAGATTGATATTCAGGATACAATTAGATAGCATTAAACCCAGATGATTACTCTAAAACAACATTCACGTGTCCATTTGGTACCTTTGCCTACAAACGCATGTTGTTCAGTATGTGTAATGCACCAGTGAACTTTAAAAGGTGAATTACACACATATTACATGATATAGTAGAGGAATTATTAAAAATTTTCATGGATGACTTTTTATTTTTTGGAATATAATTTGAGGTCTTCCTAAGAAATCTTGAGTTAGTCCTACAACATTGTGAAGAGAAGTTCTTGGTTTTAAATTGGAAAAAATCCCAGTTCATGGTTCAATGAGGCATAGTCCATGGACACAAAATTTCCAAGGATGGCATGGAAGTGGATCCCACTAAAATAAAAGTGATCAAAGATTTACCTGATCCCTCAACATTTATAGGCATAAGGAGCATTCTAGGCCATGATGGATTCTATCAGCGATTCATGAAAGATTTTATGAAAGTTTTCTACCATATCACACACCTGTTATCAAAGGAAACTCCATTTGAATTAACTAACAAATGTCAGCAGGCATTCAACACTTTAAATAAAATCCTGGTAGCAACTCTTATAATTATTTTACCATATTGGAAAAAATAGTTTGAATTGATGTGCGGCTCCAGCGACTTCGCTGTTGGTGTTATTCTAGGACAGTGATTCGGTCACATATTTTTCCCCATATACTATTCCATCCACACACTTAATGAAGTATAAGTGAACTATACAACTACAAATAAGGATCTCTTAGTAGTTTTTTTTTCTTTCAAGAAATTTTTCTCCTATCTGACTCTGTCAAAGGTAATTGTGCACATAGACCATACTGACCTATGATATTTGATGAATAAAAAGGATGAAAAAACAATGATATGGTGGATCCTATTTCTGTAATAATTATACATCTTCATCAAGGATAAAAAAGGAAAAAAAATGTTGTTGTCGACCATTTATCCCAACTTTCACTACCCCCTATAAAGGATGATGAAGATCTAGACATCAAAGCCGATTTCCCAGATGAAACTCCCTTAAGAAGAAATACAAAGGAACACCCATAGTTTTCAATCATTGTAAATTATCTATCTACATGATCCCTTTTACCAGACCTCACTTATAAAAAATGAAGGATATTTTAGTTGAAGCTTCACACTACTACTGGGATGAACTGCTCCTTTTTAAGCATTGTGCAGATGGATTATTACAACGCTGCATCCTAGAGGGTGAGGTATAAAATGTATTAGATGTGTGTAATGCATCACCAAATAGAGGGAATCATGGACCATAATGAATAGTAGAAAAAATTCTATAGAGTGGACTTTTCTGGCCCACACTACACCAAGATGCAAGAGATTATTTTAAAAAATGTGATCATTGCCAACGAATTAGCACCATTGGAAAAAGAAATAAAATGCCCCAAAACCCAATAATAGAAGTCAAAATCTTTAACATATGGGGAATATAATTCATGGGGACATTTACTAATTCATATAGAAGGTTTTATATCCTTGTTGGCATGGTCTATGTTTCTAAATGGGTAGAAGCTGAAGCTACAACTCATGATAAGACAAAATTAGTCATGAATTTCTTAAAGAAAAATGTGTTTACAAGATTTAGATTTCCCATAATACTCATTAGTGATCGGGGAACATATTTTACCAATCAAGATGTTAAAGGACTATTGAAAAAATATGGAATTAGGTATAACATAGGAACTCCCTACCACCTACAAACAAGCGGGAAAGTTGAATTGTCCAACAGGAAAATTTAAAAAATCCTTAAAAAGACTATAAACACAAATTGAAAGGATTATAGTGTGAAGTTAGATGATTAAATATAGGCATAAAAAACTGCATACAAAACACCCATTGGTACCGCACCCTTTTGATTGATATATGGAAATCCATATCATTTTCCAGTAGAACTCGAGCATTGCTCATATTGGGAAATTAAGAATCCTAACATGGATTCTCAAAAAGATGGGGAAGCTAGGATGTTGAAATTGGATGAATTGGAAGAAATCAGAAATGATTATTATGAAAATTTCAAGATCTATAAAGAAAAAACCAAGAAATGGAATTATCAACACATTGCGAAATGAATTTTTGTCCTAGGGAATAAGGCCATATTGTTCAAATCTAGATTAAAACCATTCCCTAGGAAGCTCAAATACAGATGGTGAGGACCCTTTGTAGTCATTCGGGTATTTCCTTATGGGACCATAGAGATTCAGAAAGGAGGTGAACCACCATTCAAAGTAAATGGACAAAGGTTGAAAATCTATCAAGAAACCTTCCATGAGGGGTGTGTCATCAGCTTGAAATTTCTATGAGCAAAAAAGAGTCAATCTATCAATGTTAAACGAAGCACTGATTGGGAGGAAACCCAAGTTAGGCCACCCTAGGCTAGATTAATTTAGTATAATATTTAGGATCACTTGAGGCATGTCGAGAGAAAATGACTAGAATCTGATTCCAAGCTATAACAAAATTACAAAATACACATCATGTAATCAAAATTCATGATGTGTACCTTTCCTTACATGAGTTTAATAAATTAAAAAATTACATGTCATGTATCTCAATACACATAGTGTAATGTCCCAATATTTTTAATTCATGACCCTAGGGTTCACGATGCACAAATTCCCTCCCCCCCTCCACTCGCCACTCATCGTATGCACCCGACCCCCCTCCTCCCGCCGCTCACCACTCACACCCAACCCCCCTTCTTCCTCCTCCCCCTAACACCTTCTCCTTCATCCAAACCTCTTTGCAGCCAAACCTACCCTTGAAATGGTGTGCATGATGATCATGTGAACTCCTCCTCTTGATATTGTGCTTGAGTGAGATGATCCATCACCAATCAAGCATTTATGATGTGCCACACATCCAACACCTTGCACATCTTCCTCCTCCACCTCCGTTGTAGTCCCTAAAGAGCCAGCTAAACCTATGGATTCTCAATCCAACTCTAGTGGGTCTTATGGGGACACCCACCCCCACCTGCACCCATCCTACATTTTTTAGATCCCCAACACCATGTGGCACTCAACCATCTATAGGAAAAACCAATGAGGACTAACAAAACTCTCGATATGGCCATCCTCACACACATGCATATCATCCAGGAAGTACTCCAACTCCTCGACTGCTTGCACATCTCCTCCATTATCGATGTGCAGGAGGAGACATACTGGGAACTATTACTCGAGTTCCTGTCCACCTTAGAGGTCATAGTTGATATCCCCCACTTCATATTAGGTGGATGACCTCATGATATTTCTTTCACAGTGTTTGGAATAGGGCATGAGATTTATAATGAATACTTTTCCACATAAGGGGTATTCCTGACCTTGCCACTTGATCCATCCAAGTCAAATTCCAAAAGTCTCTGGAGGGTGATTTCATGGGATGCTTACACTGAGAATGATCCCATGATTATTAAATCCACACAGCTCTAAAGGTCTATCAATCTGAATTCTTTATAGGGAATTGACTCATGCTTGGTTCACTCGAGCCGAGTCTCACGATAGCGTTATCCCGATGGAAATCATCATCCTCTCGATAGTCATGGGCGGCCCTACCATCAATATGGCATCACATTTCACCTCATACTGCAAAGATCATACACAAAGGATGTGAGGTACACTTATGGGTGGATCTTTCATCACCCATTTAGCCTGTCATATTAGCATTTTCAACGCCGCCCTTCCACTTACCTCCCTCGGTCCCATGGAGTCTATCGACTTCCTTTTACCAAAAAAGATGCAGCTCCTCACCAAGGATGATGACATATACCGATGGGCGCCAAGAGTGTTTGAGGCTGCTGATGAGGCACCAGGTGATCATGCAGCCGAACCTGCAATAACTCCAACTGCCACTTCTGCCCTATCCCCTATTGCATCTATACTCACCCATAAACCGACCCATATTCCTACATCTACCACCACCAACTACCCTATTGATCCACCCACCCCATCATGTACAACAGATATCTAGGCTATGCACCTCTGCATCCTGGAGAATCTATGTTAGATCTCCCAACACCTACACATCCTTTTTGCAGAGTTCTCTCATTTCACTACCCCTACAACACCATCATACCAGGCATCTTCTTAGCCACTAATGGCCTCTGCCAACCCTTCGTCATCTACCACTCCTTCCCCAACCACCACCCCAACTAACATTCCATCCGACCTGAAAGACCCTATTTCCCAGTAGGAGTTTCTGGAAGAGAAATCTTGGAGGGGCAAGGGCCCAGCAGCCACCCCACCCACTGAGGTTTCCTTCATTGATCCGACTGCCAGATCCATGGCCACACTATTAATTAGTACCTAACCACCACCCACCAATGAGATAACTGCCAACAATGTGACACCACCATCATCATTTGATCCACCAGCTCAGTCTTCCATTTCCGATATTGACCTGGTATGCCAGATATATCCACCCTATATTCAAGAGCTGACTTTATATGAGGTACATGATGATGTTGATTACTCTTATTCTACCTCAGTCCCCTCCCCCATTTTTGTACACTATCTAGGTGCTCATTTTTGTACTGTATGTATTACTTTTCATTGCTGCATCATTGTACTTCATATATATTTATGGGATACTATTTTTGGTTCCTTTTACTTGGATTATTTTTCAATTCATTACACTATTATAATAGTCATGTCTAGCTTCTCTACTTATTCTATAATCATCGATGTGCCTGTTCCATCACCATATTCCATTGTTCTACAGATGACTCAGCATCTGGCCGATATTGAGTGCCATATTTAGGAGATATCACTAGAGATCCATGCTCAATAGGCATCACCACCACAATAAGAGAAAATACCTTTCCTCCTACACTAGATTCATGGTTGGTATGCTCCTGAGGCGATCAATCCTACCAAACGATCACAGGAGTTAGAGGATACCACCACCTATAGCCACAAAAGACCACAGAGATATGATCAGATGGATGATACTTGACTGATACACTAGTCCATCTGTCTGGATGAAGACGTCATTATTATGTCTTTATGGGAGACAACCCATATTTCATTTTTTCCTTATTATTTGTACTTATGATTTTATTTTCATTTTCCTTTTTTAGATTCATCTTTTTATTCATCAGTCACTTTGATATTTATTGTATAAACATACCTGTATTTATATAAAATGAATTAAATTTCTATTCACTATGTGCACCTACCCATTATACTACTTACAAAATGATTAAACCCTATGGACTAATGTTTTATCCAGTGCAGGATTTTTATTTCTCACTAATTATGCAGGTAGATGAATTCCAAAATCAAGATTGATCAATTTTACCCATGGCATTCCACTCATTATAGTGAGATCTTGATTCTTTAGTATTAAATTTTCAAATTGAAATTTCAATTTTCTATAATTTATCTTTCATACCTCTCCTATGATACTTTCATAGAAAATTTAGAAACTGTCTTATTATAAGAGTGGGGGAGTCTTTCTTGAGTTTCAATATCGATACAATAGGATTATTTCCTCTTCTAATTTATCTAGGAGACATTTTTCATTTGGAAGTATTCTTTAAACCTGAAACTCATTACACCCATTTAAATAAAATAAAAATTTAAGTTGGAAATTATTAGTAATCCATGTTTTTCTTTAGTTTATATTTGTAGAATGATTAATAAGTTTATTAATTTAATTCAAATTCACAATTTTTGAAATTGATTTTAATTTAATTATTACTTAATTTTATACCCTGAGTGATTGCCAGTTTTCTTTATTTACTCTCATTCCTAAGACGATTCTGAGCCTATGATTGCATATTATTTTCTGAGTATATTTATTAAGTGACACCTAGGACATGTAAACCTATCATAACTTGCATTGAGATATTATTGAGGCTATGTCTGAAAAAATTCAATTTTAATACGATTGAGGTAATCTTTGTTGAGCCACTTTTTCCTGAGACCCACCTCAAAATTTTCCTTCATTTAGCCCATAATTTATATGAATTAACTTAGTAGGATGCATATATTCCAAGCTAATTATCCCTTCCTACCTTGGTCTTTGTATTATGCATGACTTTACTTTAAAAAAGTGTGGGGGAAATTTTCATCCAACGAACATGAGATGTTTTGATCAAGGGGATGTATTGTGGTGCTTACTACACTATTTTATTATGATCCATGTGTAATTTTTGGCATTTTACGCCTATCCTGTTCCTTTTAAAAAGAAAAAAAATGATTGGGTTGTGTATTAGTAAGGTCAAAAATCACCATTTACTGACTGATGAATCCCATGAAGGATCATATGTGGTTAGGGGATGGATGTGAGATCTATTCTAGACATGACTTTTGAAAAATAAATAACAAGAAAAAAAAAATAAAGGAATAAGATACCTTATGGACTCACTTGATATATTTAGGGATCCACCTTGAGTTTTTGGGAGCATGGACTTCATTTATTATGGGAGGAGTTATTTCATTACACCGTTTACAACATTCATGCATTATACTTTAGAGATTACCCTCCCTTTTGATCTTTTTTTTTCACTTTCTACCCACCTTCCCACAACCTTAGAGTCATTTGAACATTTTTTTCTCAATCCCTCATGATTAATTTTTTATTTTTCTTTACGAAGTGGAGATGATAGAACCAATGGAATCCTATAGTTAGGAACATGAATTCAGGGTATGAGCATAACTCTAGTTTTATTTTACGCTGAGTGATGAGAGAAAATTCATTGTGAGGTAAATTGAAAATGGTTACAGAATTTAAGGAACCATTAAGAAATTGTAATTAAAAGAGTGAAAATTTGAATAAAGAACTGAACTATGAGGTATGAATGATTTTCTATATAGGGATGATTCTAGAGACTAACTTTTTCTACTTACACTTAGTTTTACTTTCCTAGTTATATTGAATGTTTCTTGATTTAAAAATTTCTTACCTTTTGTTTTCCCTATTTAGATACTTTTTTATTGAGGAAAAGCAATCATTCATGTGCAGGGGAATTTGATAAGATGAAACTGTGTACACATTTCACAATCATTTTATTAAGGAATATTCATGTTTTACTCAATAGATTACCAGGTATGTGTTAATTATTGTAGGAAATAAGTTTCCAAAATTTCAAAGGAAAATCTAAAGAAAATGGTTAAAAATGATCATTATACATTGTGAAATCCCCTTACACAAAATGTATGCATCATTCATAGCATATCAGAAGTCATGAAACAAGTTATGAAGGAATTACAAGATATAAAATAGGTACACGATCTGAATATCTAATACACACCATGTAACATTCAAAAATCAATTCCCACTTTGAAGATTCAGCTGAAGGAAGAAACACGTCGTGAAGACTAGTTACATGTTGTGAAAGGAGTCAAAATTCCAAATCTCAAAGATTTAGGATGAGATTCGCATGAGATTCATGCTAGATTCAAAATTCATAGAGAAAATCTTGGATTATAATTACACAATGTGAAATTTTTACACGTTGTATAAAACCTCGACTATTTACATCTTAGATGTTCACATCAGCGACAAAACAAATGACCCACTTTGGATTTTCGTTTTCTCTCCCATTATTCCTTCTTATTTTGTTCTTACTTCTCTCTCAACTCAACTTGCATCAATTATTTTTATTGTTTTACATATATTCAAGAAACATGGATTAGTTTTCAAGAATTATTCACCCTTTTTTCATTTCCAATATCGGTTTTTGTGGGTTCTCCATTTCAATCCCCATTCGATGACAAACCCTTGCCGCATTCTTTCTTATTCCTTATTTCAAGTAAGTGTTTGGTTGAAGTTGTGATTGATTCGATTTTTAAACTTCTTGTTCTTGAATGAATGATCCTTAACTGCTTGATTTCAATTGATATTCTTAAAATAATAATGTTTTCAATTATTTACCTACTTATGATCAATTCGAACATGAGTAGATAAACCTATTAGGGTTGGGGTTGAGAGTAGGGGTGTCTGAACACAATGAGTATTTAATTATCAACTTGGTAACCCTAAGGGTAGTAATTAGGTTAATTTTTTTATCTAATTATTTTAAGCAACCCCAACCATGGGGAGTTTGAATGAATTACCCTGACCTGATTGGAGTGGATTAGGTTATGACCAATAGCCTATGATAATTTCTTCCTTTGAAGTTTGGATTAATGAATATAGGTTGTAGCTGTCTCCATACCATGGAATAATTGCACCTTAGATAGATCTAGTTGGTTTGAACATAGTCAAGTAGTGACCTTTTCTTGCTTCATAGCCTAAACCTTAGGACCATACCAAGTTAGGATTAAGATTATTCTTTAACTGAACCCTGAAATTGATCCCGATCCTTTTCTCTCTCCGATCTTAAATCTCAAATCCCTTAGCATTAGTTTGTTCCCAAACTCAAACAATTTGTGAGGAATAATACACATAGGGTTCAAATTACTATTTCCTATAATCCAGTCCAATCCTCATGGGACTAACCCCACACTATCATTGTACCACGCTTTAGTATAAAGTGTAGTTTGGGAAACAATAATCCAATCTGACTGTATCCCGCACAAATTAAATGATGTGTGCGGGTGCGTCACAAACCCCCCCCACTATAAAACTTATCATCCTCAAGAAGTCCTTGTGGTCATCCAACCAAATATCCCGACCTACCTCAATTTACAATTTCTCTTTAAATGACACTGTTCTACATTTTTAGACCAAATGCGCTATCGCAGTACTTATCTAACCATAATGAAATCAAACCACCAAAACATAAGACACCACTCAATTTCATTACTGAAACACCGAGGTGGTGCTCACCTATGCTCATCTATCCCATGAAATCTAAGGTTTTTTCATCTAATTGTCCATTTAGCATATGGTGTTCCCCACCATAGGACTTATCTCATAACCTTCAATTCAAATGCTTTGATGCTTCTACCATTAGAATTTCCTATTGGAACTCCATAGCTACATTCCAATGATGTGCTCAGTGTGGTTCCAAACTCACTAAACCCAAACATATGGTAAATCACCCCTCTAATGCCGTTACCCCTCTATGTTTTCAAATTAAAAATAAACAGATGAGCCTCCATAATCCAAGTGCATTTCCTATAGTTAGACATTTTCCTCAAAAAGCCCCATCCAATTTTCAAAAAGCACACCTATTTCTCATACTATGTTCCTAGGATGGTTTCCATCACACCATATCTTGTTACATGAAAAACCACTAGTCAAAACTCCTCTGACTGAATTTCTTTGGAAATGATCAGCTGTATGTGTCTACGTGCCACCAATATACCCAATCATGATGCCTTAAATTCCAAAGGCATCCTTTGACCATCCAAACAGATTCATTGAATCTCATACCCTACTTTTGGTGATCACTATCTAGGACCACTACCGATGATCCTAGTGCACGTCAATTCCAACTAACCAGGAGCAACCTAGGAATTAATCTTCAAAATTAGAAACCTTACATATTCTTGGTTTTAGCACATGACCACCCATATATCAATGTTATTTTGAAAAATGATCAATGACCTATGCTCTCACCAAACTCCTAAGGCACATCTCGAAACAACTGAGCTAGGCATCTGCATGATCTCGTCCTCTAGAAACCGTCCTCAATACCAAGACACTCCAGGTGACTTATGTTTTGAGCACCAACACTCAAGTTTATTTTTATAATTAAAGTAAAAATCCCATCACTTCACCTATACCATATCCTCAATAGCACCTCTCATACACCAAATTCAATGAAAGGCATATATCCATGATCCCATTTCTAAAGGACTCACAAGCCCGGGCTAACCCCTCACTTGGGATGCCCTCGTAACCACTAATGACCAACCCAATAGGTCATGAGTTGAAACTAAGGGTCCCTAGGTACCCCACATTTCCCAAAATTTGGGTCTCTCACAAATCATAAATCATAAACCATGTGGCATAAACCGATCTCCCATATCAAATGTAATACAAATTCACATGTTCCAAAACACCAACTCATGGTTCTCATATATTCATCCCCTATATGACATACTAAAACCATCCAACTACTTGGGTAAAAAAACTTATCTGACTAGGTCACTAATCTGCACTGAGCATCCACCAATGAGACTACTCCCTTGATAATCACAACTCATTGGTCTACATTTCCATAACCAATGACATCATATTAAAAAATACCCACAAAGGGAAACCATAACCACTAGCTTAGTTAAGTAGAATCACATTTCAAGATATATGGTAAAACATCATATATGTTGTTAAAAAAAATTTAAATAACCAAATCAGAAATATCAACCACCCCAAGGGGCTTCTTGGTAAGGAATCATGTGCCTTACTAACCTACTAGGATCACTATACTTCCTGTGCACACAGATTATTTCATCATCATCAAGAATATCATCATGGGTCCACATGACCTTCCATTTAAAGGAATTACATATACCAGTCAGCCCAACTGACTAGAATGACACCGAGCACTTATACAAGAAAACAATGTATGAACATTTGTTGCCAATTTAAAAAAAAGAGTCTCTTATCAATGATAAAAAAACACACAGGCCGAAATACATGTCCTTAAGATCCTATGTGTCTAATCATGATGCATGAGATGCCTCTTACCTCTACAAGACAAGATCCAAATCCAACAACTGGATTCTTTTAATGGAACAAGATCCAAAATTTCAATGAGAAAATCACCAACCTCAAACACCATGTGCATCACATGAGGTGAAAATTATATCATATGTAACTTCGAAAATCTATAATTCCAATCCCATGACCTAAAAACCTAGACTTCATACCAGAATAAGTGTTCATGACGCACCAACTTGATATCCATCACAACCTTTGACAAATTCCTATTTCTCCTAGATAGTATATGCTAAAAATTAAAACAAAATAAAAAGTTAATGATATAATACCACATTGTAACATCCTTTCTCCCTAGGCACTAAAAGGTTCTCAAACTGGTGGTCTCTACTTAACTTTGGTGCATCTCCCCATATGCCAGAGGCTGCTGACTAGTAGTGAGGGTCTAATATGGCACCATGGAGAGACTATAATCCCTATATCAGAGTGAAAAATCATAAATAAATAACCAAGCATCATTCATACTAGAGTACAAATAAGAATAATTAGACTAAACATGATAATATAAATTGGAACGTGGTCATGCAATATACAATACTAATCACCCACTAGGTCGATATCTTATACAAATAAATAATCTAAAACAAATAATGATACACTAAGGCGCCACTTCCACTCCAAGACACACCTCATCCCAAACTCCTGACAGCATTCATGCTACTCCAGATCGATCATGAAATGCTAGACCTTAACCCACCATGACCTGAAATGAGTGAGGACTACTTGGGAACCTAAGTGCAGTGGTGGCCTGAGTAGGGTGTGGGTACATAAGTCAATAGGGAACCACCAATACAGTCCCATACTATATGGGAAATACAATGATATGTGCATGTGGCATGTTTAGAATAAATAAATAACTGATGAACCATAACAAAATAAAGAAAATACGTTCTTTATCCCGATGTCTGAATGTCTCTAAGCACATCGTATAGACCGTACCAACCCATGTATCACATAAAAAACTATTTTTTCTCCTTAGATCCATGACCCCAATAAACCATACGTGCTTCAACTAGTGTCAAGGTGTCTCTAATCATGTTGTGATGATCACACCTCCTAATAACAGACTCAGGTCTCCTCGATATACATATAAGTATCATGGACCTCACCTATGGAAGTTTTCCCACCTTGACCATTAGACTGTAACTATCAATAACCTAGGGAATGATTATAGAAATCTCTATTTGAGTATACTGGATCAATCCTAGGATTAAAATCCATGGAAAACCCACCAATAGTAACAAGGACCTCCCCTATGAGAGTTTTATCTTCCAGGGGAATAATCCCATAAGTTACATGGAGCTCCCATATAGAAATTTTCTCATCCAGGTAAATTATACCACCCCAAGGGTGTTTTAAAAAACAAAAGTGATAGACCACCCCTATGGGAATTTCCAAAAACAAAATTAAAATACCACCCCTACGAACATTTTCCACTCCAAAACCACCCTGAGGGTGTATAAAAACTCAAAATAAAATAAACACCACCCAAGGGTGTTTCTATATTATTTATAAAAATAAAGGAAAAATGAGGGGTTGACCGAACACCTAAACTCACCATCACCAACCATACCCAATACCACTACTTCACTGAGGTCAAAACATCACTTAGGAACCTTCTAGTGTCCCCTAGGTCACATAACCACAATAAGGGTACCCCACTTGGGGTCCCCAGTCTTGGTCAAATCTCGAGCCATAACCCATCTCACAGAGGGCATTACACTGATTGATAGTTTCTTAAAAATACATGAAATTAGGGCTAGATAAGGCATCACTCCCAAAAGATGGTGTGAAACTCATCTCAAAAAATCAAAACATAAACAGGTCAGTCGGCTCACCCAACCCAAGTCCATTCCACCTACGCTCAGTCCTCTTAGCTTAAACACATTCCAATGGAGAGGATCACTCACACATCTATTATTTAATTATAACAACAACTATAAGGTGTCACAAGGGTCCTCACATGTCCCCCTCAGGCTGTTTAACTCAAATAATCCCACACCCCCTCTTATAGGTTTCCATGATCTCATAGGAAGGGATCCACTATGTCATAAATATTTAATTTTTTACTATTGAACACCCTCTAAGAATATGTAAAAACTATTTGGGTCATGAACTTGACCCTTGGTGGTTGATGTAATCAAACCCCTACACAAGGGCCATTGTGGGCCTAAAACCTTGTTTTGTTACTCAAGGCATCAAAACTAGATTGAACATTCTAATTTAATTTAAAAATGATAATTAACGAGTCAAGGGGAAATACCTTTTGTGGTGATCCCACACATCCAAATTCATATCAGAAAACTATATTAAAGTCATAAGGTGAGTACCAAGATCACCTACCACTTCCAATAAGCTTACCAATTTAATCTCCAGCTAGGAAGCTACTACCCAAGCTCGCCAAGCCCTGACCAATCCCGTCCATGACCAACCAGCCAGCGCTAACATCCATGAGGTCCTAAATCAAACAAAAAATAAACAATAATTAAGTTTAATTAATTAAAATTAATTATACAACTCCAACCAAATAATGCATAGTCACCTAAATTTCATCGAGTGTCTGACGATTGCTGAAACCTCGAGCAACGAGGTATTGACCACCCCGACACCCCCGCAAACCTATACCAAGTCAAATCCCTAACCTGCACTTCCAATCACATCATTAAATATTTTTTAATGAAAAACATAAGAGAAATCAAGGAGAATAATACCTTTGATAAAATAATGAACGATGATAGGTGAATGTTGTCTTGGGATTCCCTCTATGAAAGAAACATGAAATCCTTATAGAGAGATGGTGATTTCACTATCCTTTGGTGAAATATACATCAAAAACCCAATAAAAAACTTTCTATAATCAAGGAAACAAAGAGGAGGTTAGGGAAAAAGGTGTAAATAGATGACATACCTTGAATATTCTATGAAAATTCCCAAAAATAACACCCCAAACCAAGAGGGATAAAGGGAGGATAGGTGGTTTGGACCCCCTGGTCGTGCACCCAAAAGAGAGGAACAAAGAGGGGTTACCCTATTAAAAACCCAACAGTGGAAAAATGACAAATCCCCCTTTTAAATGCCACAAATCTGCCTATTGTTTCTGGTAATAGTAGCTGCTACTATGATACACCATTGATGAGCCGATGGTTTGCTACAACCTAGGATGCATCAATCACCCTGTCCTCTCCTAGGGATTTCTTAAGCCCCGAGATGTCTCCCAATATTCATTCCCCATCCAAAATAATTGTTTTAATGTATTCAAACCTTTATAATTCTATTTTTAACAATGCTTCAAAATATAACCCATTCAAAAATTCCAAAATTAAAATTATCCTTGAATTTCAAAGACATCCATACACATAAGACATTAAAAAAATTCACACCATAACACTTATCATACCCAATAATTCCTCACGGTCATCCAACTAAACATACTGAGCTAACGTGTTTGAAAATTACCATTTAAACACCCCCATTATACCTCCAAACCCCAAACACACTCTTACAACACAAGGGTTGGCCACCTTAGGCCTATCTAGGGAACTGGCCCAAGCCCAAGGGTTGTCCACCTTGGGCCCAGCCGGGGAGGTGTGGCGTGCGGGTGGTATAAGGCCGCACCTATACACGCGTTAACCGTTAAACACTTTTGCCACTTCGGTGGTAGTGTGATGGTGAAGGTGAGTTGACAAACACGGTCGTTATTTGGGAGGTGCAGGGTTCGATTACTGGGAGTCCGCTTTCAGGGGGTGAACCTCTCTTATGGATCCATCCACCTTGCCGGGTCACCCGGATTCTTCTGGGCGGGAAAATTGAGGCGCGACCCAACCTCTTCCATCTCGGCTGGCAACAGCTCCTTCCCCGGATGGGGAGTTTCCTCTGGGCGCTACCTCTTCGTGGGGGAGGGGGGTTTCTCTATGTGGAGGGTTTGAAAAGGCCACCCAGGGTAATTCCCTTTAAAGAATAAAATGACACTCTTACAACACAACTCTAACAATAAGGAACTCAAACTACCAAAACAAGATCCATCACCAAATTTCAATACTGAAACATTGTGACAATACTCACTCACCTCTATCTATCCCAAGAAACCCAAGGTATCATTGTTTAACTAGTCATTCAGCCTATGGTTCTCCCCACCATAGGACATAGCTCACGACTACCGATTATAATAATTTGGTGATTCTTCTATTTGAATTACCAATTGGAACGCCATACCCACATTCCAATGGTACGCTTGATGTGGTTCCCAACTAACTGAACCCCCCAAAAAGGAAATCATTAGTCCAATGCTGGTACCCCTCTCCATTTTTAAATTCCATATAAAAGTATGACCATCCATCATCCAAACACCTTTCCCATAAGTTGTCCATTTCATTGAAAATCATAAACCAATTCTCAAACACCACAATTGCATATCAAAAGAAACTCCTGGCATAGTTTCCATCACACCATGTCCAATTATATGCCAAACTACTAGTCAAAACTCATATAACCACCTTCCTTCATAAACACTTGGCTACATGCACTAGTGCACCACTGATATACCTGATAACAATGCCTTAAATCATGAAGGAATCCTGTGATCACCTGAAAACATTCATCAAATCCTGTACCCAACTTTTAGTGAAATTCCATGGTTTAAACATCAATCATCATTTTTCCACTGTGCTATAACATGAGCATCAACACACCACCAAACCAATAACATTTGGATCACCTAAAAAGCTTATATAGTCTGACATTAGTGCTCAAATTCCATTCGATATACATCTGAGGTTATACCCAACATTAACCAAGGAATCTGATTGAATCATTATCTATTCATTCACCGTCAACCAAATTCTACAATGATCATATGAAAATTGATCTCATAGATCTATGACCCTCCTCACATGATGGTTATTACACTCCTGACTACTATCATTATCCCCACCATAAGTACATCCTCATTATCTCACTACCAAACCAACCACCCAATCAGTGTGACCTAGGCCCCATATATCACCAAACACAATGACTAGAATAGAAAATCTCACACATCATTGAATGCTAATAATAAAAATTATATTACTAAGTGTTATCAGCTTAGGGAATCATCATTCATAATTCATGTTAAAATCCAACCCATAACGAGGTTAATTACCCTTCATTAACCAATAATTCACCACCCACTATGTGGCCCCACTTTCCCCACTCAAAGAGATCCACCTTAATAGACTCCATAAATAAATCACATGTTTCTCTTTTTTTGGGTCACACTCACCAAATTATCAGGCTACTAGGACAATAAACAACTCATAGAATTTTATCGGTCCTCAGCCCACCCATGGCCATCACCAATTCATATTTTAAATGGAAAAAAATTCATCCAACATACATTTCCTCCTTACCAATTAAACATAGCTGGAGTAAACTCTCATACCATCCCACCATAATACCTAACTCATGATCCCATGAGTTATACACCACCAAAACTAGGATCAGGAACTTAACCATTGAACATGCTCCTCAGGCATGCCAGCCTCATCTAACTAGGAGCATCCAAGATTATATTATCCAAAAAGGGGATTGACACCTCTCTTATTCCAAGGATCACTACCCATCATCACTGATGATACTCGTAGTGTGTGTCAGTTCTAACCGACCAATATCACCCTTGGAATTCCTCTTACAAACTAGGAACCTTACCAATGTTAGGTTTTATCACATAGCTATCTATTCATCGACATAATTTTGAAACCCGTGCACCCACATATGCTCTCACCACACTCATGAGGTACACCCCCCCAAAATAGGCTAGGCATACAAATGATCTTTCCCTCTCAAAAATAGTCTTGATACCAAGGAACTCCAAACACCATACATTCCAAGAACCAAAACTCATGGTGTTTATCATGAAGAAAGTCTCTATGAAATACCATGGCTATACCATAACCTTGATAGAACCTCTCATGCACCAAATTCAATATGAGGCATCCATCCATGATCTTATTTCTATATAATTCATAGGATTGGGAAAACCACTCACTTTGGTTTCCCTCAAACCACTAATAACTGACCCACTAGGGTTTGAGTTGAAACTAAGGGTCCCTAGTCCCCCCACCTATCCCAAAAGTTAGATATCTCATGAATCATAAATCATGAACTATGAGGAATCAACCACACTTTTATATCAAATGAAACATGACATCACATGTGCCAAAAAAACCACTAATGGGTCTCATATACTCATTATATCCATCACATACCAAAACTATCCACCTATTATGGTGCCAAAACTTAGCCTACCAGGGAACTGATCCACACCGAGCATCCACTTACAAGATTTCTCCCTCGAGAATCACAACTCATAGGTTAACACCGTAATAACTAACGATATCATCCTGGGAGATCCACACCAAGGTAAACCATAGAAAATATCTTATTTAATTATAATTCCATTCCATTATATATAGGAAAACACAATATAGGTTGTTACTGACACTTTAAATATCTGAACCAGAAATAATAACCACCCCCAAGGAGATTCCTACCGAGGAATCATGTGCCTTACTGACCTATTAGTGTCACTACACCTCATGTTCACATAAAATATTCCATATTCATCAAGAACCTCACCATGGATCCACATGAATTTCCATCAGAAGGAAATATATATACCATTCGATCCATTTGAGTTGAATTACACTTTGTACTTATACATGAAAATTCCATATGAGTAGTTATTGAAACTTTAAAGAACTATGCCTCTCATTAGTGATAAAAATCACACATAGGTAGAAATTAATTCCATGAAGTTATTACGTTTAAAATAATGATACATGAGATGCCTCTTTCCTCTATATTCTAAGACCCAAATCCAATAACTGGATTCTTTCCAATGGGACAAGAGAAAAAAATACAAAGAGAAAACCATCAATTTGAAACACCATGTGCATCACATGAGGTGAAAATCATATCAAACATGACATTGAAAATACAGAACACCAATCCTATGCCTTAGAAACCTAGAATTCTTATTAGAATAGGTGTTCATGATGCACCGACCCGATATCCATCAGAGGCACTGACACAATCCTATACCCCCCAACTACCATATCATAAAAATTAAAACAAAAGAAAAATAAAATTCTATGATACCATTTTATAACATAGAGCCACCTCGAACCACTAAATAGTGCCTCTAATAGTGACCACTAATTATGTTAAGTGCACCTCCTTATACACTAGTGGTTTCCAACTAGCTACAGAGGTCTAATATGAAACTGTGGGTAGACTATATCGCCTATATTAGAGTGTGACATCATAAATAAATAACCAATAATAATCCATACTAGAGTACACAGAAGAATAAATAAACCGAACATGCTAATATAAAATGGAATTCTATTATACACTATATAAGACTGATAACCCACTAGGTTGATCAAATATAAAAATAAAAAAGTTAAAACAAATAGTGATATAATGAGGAACCACTACCAATCAGAGACATAACTCATCCCAAAATCTTGATGCTATCTAAAGTTTTCCATATCAATATTGCAATCCTAGGCCTCATCCCAACTTTAACTTGCAACAAATGAGGGCTTCTCATGTACCCAAGTGTAGTAGCATCCTGAGAAAGGTGTGAGCACATAACTTAGTAGGGAACCACCAACACGATCCTATACCATGTCAATAATTTAGTGATATGTAAATGTGACATGATCAAAATAAATAAATAACTGTAGAACTGTAAATATAATTAACAACCAACAATACCTGATTCATACTGATGTTGAAATGTATCTAAGAATATTTCATGGATTGTTCTAACCCATGTACCACATACCAAACCATTTTTGATTCATAGGTCCATGAACCTGATTGATCATACCTACTTTGACTAGATTCAGGGTGCCTATGAGAATGTAGCAATGACCGTGCCTTCCATTATCATACCTGGGTCACCCCAGTATACAAATAATGGAACTACCCTACTGAAGTTTTTTATCACAAGCATAAGAATAAAAGTATAAAAAAACTAGGGAATGCTCCTATAAATCTTAATCTTAGTGTACCAGATCAACCCTAGGATCCAAATCCATGGTTTTCCCACTAATAGTATCACTTAACTCCCTTATTGGAGTTTTTATAGATAGTAGTAACACATACCTCACCTAAAATAGTTTCTCAGCCAAGGGTATAAGCCTATAAGTAACATAAAACCCACCTATAGGATTTTTCTTATCCAGATAAACCAGACCACCCCATTGTAGTTTTCCAAAAAAAAAGTAAAAGACCACCCCTATGGGAATTTCCCAAAATAAAAGTAAAATACCACCCTGATGGGAATTTTCCATACCAAAAATACCCTAAGAGAATATACCAAGTCAAAATAAAATAAACACCACCCCAAGAGAGTTTACATATCATTACTAAAATTAAAGGAAAAAGGGGCTGATTAAATGCCTAAACTCTCCATCACCAACCATACCCAATCCCACCTCCTCATTGGGGTCAAAACATCACCAGGAAACCTACTGGTGTCCCCTAGGTCACACCACCACAATAGAAGCACCCCTGTTGGGGTCCCTAGTTACGGTCAAGTCTTGGGTCACCACCCATCTCATAGAGGGAATCACTATCATGGACCAAGCCGGATCGCCATCTGACCCAGTGCCCAACCCGGTCCACGGCAAGGTCAGAGGGGCGTTCTTGATCCCCACGGGTTGGCACAAGTGCCCGGGTATCAAATAAATGTTTGGGAATGATTTACCTGATAAACAAAAGACAAATAAATAAATAAAAAAAACAAATTTAAAATGAAAAATTAGGTATATACTATCCACATAAAATAAAACAAATATGTCCAGTTAAACATATCTCCAAGTGACCTCATGGGTCACCATAGAATATAAAACCACACTCTCCCTAAGAGCGAACTGTGACTAGAGAAACCTGAAACCAGAAAAGATAGAGTAGGTGTGAGCACCAAGATTCTCAGTAGGAAAGCCAAGGATAAATAATTCTCTATGCCCTTACCTTTAAAAATAAACCTAAAACGTGCTAGTTTGAAAATATGACATAATAAAATATTTTTTTTCATTCTTTTCAAATTCAAGTTACAAATTTTAATTTTCAAGAAAAGAATTTCTCTTCCACTATGTTTTAAAAATTGGTTCCAATCATGCATTAACATTTTAAATTAAATGGAGACCAATTTAGATTAAAAATATGGTTTTCACAAAAGAGGGAACAAGCATGAAACAACTAAATTTAAAATCACATCATAAGAACCATGTCACAAACTAGCACCATGGGGAATCCCTATTGTTAACTAGCACAAGTGGGACCCCAAAGACCTTGTACCTCGGTGAAACATGGTATAACAACCACAAACAACTGCATTCTCATGCACAATCCAATAGGGGGAATCACATCCCATGACTTAGTGGTTTACAATAATATCATGAAAATATGGTATAGAAACCAAGACCATCAACATTATCATGCACGAGCCACTAGGGGGGAATCACATCCTAAGGCCCAATGGTCTCTGATCATATCACATGTTTAGTTAGTGTTGTATTGTCAATCCTAGTAGAATAAACTGGGATAATCTACTTCCTAATTAACTAGCGTATTAGTCCTAGTCTACCCATTTAGATACCCAGGGCTTCCCATGTTCCCTATTTCAAGTGGTAGTGAGTTTTAATCAAACTAGCATACATGAACACATAATTTTCTTTATACAAAACACATTCACCCTCTCACCACCAATCTCCACCTCGAGTGAATTTTCCCTTTTTCCGTCACACAATAATGCACAAGCCTCTTTACTAGGAACATAACACAATTCCCACATTCAACACACATCATTTTCTAAAACAAGGGCCATGTATCAAAAGGGGTTTTCCTCTTTCTCAAACCATTATCAAAGTTCCAGATGAGCCTCATTATTTTACAAGGAATAAATTTGCTTTAGAAAACAAGCTCAACCAACACTTTTAAGTTTTAAAACCATTTGAAATCCCAATTAAACAACAAAGGAATCTCATATTTTAAAAAAACTTGAAAACCATGCTTAAATCAAAGAAACTAATTTAAGAAAGGCAAGACACTATTTAGCCTTGAATTCATGTCAAAATCCATAAATCTTTCCTAACTTACCAAATCAAGGGATTTACCCTTTTTAAATAAAATCACACACCAAACCATCTTTATTCAAAATAAAATTTCACAGCAAACATACAAGTCAGTCATTTAGGGAAGCCACTTATAAATATTTAACATTTTAAAACTATTTAAGCATTAGAAAGGAATTATATTTTCCAAACAAGGTTGAGAGCATATACCAATAGGAAAAACATATATTGGGAACTTAAATAAATTATGTAAAACAACGAATAACTATTTCTAACAATTAAAACTAGATTTCATAGCTTATACACATACTATATAAATATAAAAACATATTTCTAAAATAATAAAGTAGTTATGGAATTTAAATCAAATGGTTATGCCTAGGGGAACCTACCCTAGGGTGGAACCAAACCAACTTTCAACTCTTGGCCCTTTCTAACTAGAAGCTACTTCTCCCACTACTACAAATACGAGAATTAACAGTGCTAAAAATGGGCTATAACAGCACTGATAAAGGGGTACTTTATCAGCACTAAAAAAGCGCTGATAAAACAACTCTTTATCAGTGCTAAACAAGCGCTGATAAAACAACCCTTTATTAGCGCTAAACGAGCGCTGATAAATGAGTGTTTTATCAGCTCTCCTTTAGTGCTGATAAACTCATCTTTTATCAGTGCCTTTTTAGCGCCGATAAAGGTGTAGTTTATCAACTATTTTTTAGCACTGATAAAAGCACGATTTATCAGCACTAAAAGAGTGCTGATAAATGCCCTCTCTGCTGCTACCATAAATCTGCATCAGCACACCCGAACACCTGCAAAAAAAATCAGCATCTCAATAAGCTAATTAAAGAATGTATACCCATACAAAATTAACTCTTAAATCATAAGCTAATTAGACCAAGTATACCCGTACAACAAGTATATCCGTACACAATTAACACACAATTCATAAGTTAATTAAGTACATACAGAATTCAATTCAGAATTAAGGGGGTTTGGGGGCTGTTCAAGGGTTTGGGGTGACTGTCCAAGGGAGGTAGGGGGTGTCCGGGGGGCTTTCCAGGGGGGTGGGTTGGTGTCCAAGGTGTCGGGGGGGGGGGGGGGGTTACAGGGGGTGGGGGGGTGTCCAGGGGGTGGATTGGTGTCCGGGGGGGGGGGGGGGGTGGATTGGTGTCCAAGGATACAATACATCCCTATTAGAGTGAAAAATAAAAATAAAATGACCATTCATCGTACACAATATAGTAAATAGAATAATTAAACTAAACATACTATAATTAAATGAAATTTATGATACAACTCAAATGGTCATTCTATACACATCAATTGGCCATCCACCGGGTCAAAAACACATACATGAATGAATAAAATAAATAAAAGTAAAATAATACTAAAAGAATATTATCTTTACAATATAACCATTCTCTAAAAGCTTATAATCCTACTCAAGTCCAATCCTAAGGCTACACATGGGTGTGTTTTATCAATACATAAATCTTTGGACTTTTCTCTATCCACTATGAATCATGTTCTCAACCTCAAAGAAGTTATAAGGTTTGTACACACACTGAGGTGCACATACTTGGGGGGGGGGGATGAATCTCATTAATAAACCCCCAATATTAAACCTACAATAGGCTATTGTAAGTACATGATCAGGAAATATGCACAACCTAGTTGAGAAACAACTAGAATAAAACTAATAAAAAATCATCATTGATCCTCAAATCCATGACCATGATTAAACCAAAATTAATTTTCCAAGTGCTGAACTTTTACCAAGCATGTCACAAGGATCGTGTCAACATTATAAAAACATAGTTTCACCAAGTCCTACCCCATCTACATCAAGACACATTGATCCTCAAGTATTAAATCTTGATCAACTATACCTACTTCATCCAATGTTAGGGTTTCTCTGAGTACATCATAGGAACCACACAAAACATATAATATACCATGGTCTTCCCACTATATAAATAATTATCATTGACCTCAAATATGTGAGTTTTATTTATACTCTATCATGGAAATCCACTTATGGGAGTTTTCTCATCCAGGGAATACCCTCAACAGTATCTCAGACCACCCATATGTGTTCTTCCAATTCCGAGGCATAAGACCTACAAGGATCTCATCCCTATACTATGGGAGTACCCTTATTTAGGGAATAATACTAAGAAGCATATATTCTTTAAAATATGGGAGTATTATCATCCAAATAATAATCCCTAGAAGCATATCAACCCTCCAATATGGGTGTATTCTCATTTGAGGCATAATCTATATAATCATCTCAGTCCTCCCCTATGGGATTATTTTCATTTAGTGAATATTCCTGATAAGAATCTCATCCCACTCCTTTGGTTGTATTCTCATCTAGGGAATAATACCTATATACATCTCATCCCTCCCCTATGAGAGTATTCTCATTTAAGGAATAAGACCCATAAGCATATCCACCCTCCCATATGAGAGTATTTTCATCCAGATATAAGCCCATAAGTATCATAGACCCAAAAACATGATCACCCTAGTATACCAGGACAACCATAACTTGATATATATGAGGCCCCTGATAGATCACATGCCACGACCCCCCATTTAAATACCCTTTATAAGATATCACATAAATAATCACTCTAAAAAGCATGACTCAAACACATATAAACCTATCCAAAAATCACTAATACTCCATGAGAATTTCCATTAATTCATAAAAAATCATATCCATTACTATATAACAATCCTATATATATATATATATAAATTATTATGAGTGTTCATATGAAAAATCCACCCTGACAACATGGATAGACTCTCAAGAGTGTGACCCATGTGGTTACAACACTAACAAGCTCAACACATTGACTCTGGTACCTAATAAATACCCATAATTGAATTTACCCATTCCCATGGATGCATTCTCACCAGGGAAAACAAGTTATTATTGAACCTACTAGGGTCTCCTAAGTCATCATATAACAAGTCACCCCATTTGGGGTCCTTGATCTTAATAATAACCCTTGGTCCAACGTCAATATCTTAGTGGTAAAACATCCCACAACCCAATCTCTAATATATCCTATCCTCAAAAGGCAAATATGGATATTATTATAAGGTAGATGACCTCAAGTCCATTTCCTTCATAATTTACTCTAAGTTTAAGTGAACACCCAACCTATCTACCTCCTCAAGTCACAACCTAGTCCCTTTTTCTTGGGGTTGTCCCAAGATACTCCATTAGAGGAACTTGGAAATCCCATTCCATTTCCTCCAACCATTCTCATGACCCTCTTCTAGTTATAATACCAATTCTCACTCCTAGGATACCATCATATTCAATTAACAGAGGAAAAAGGATCTATCATAAATTAATGCCCTTGAATCACCTCTTAAAAGTACTAAAAAATACTTTAACGATTACACCATCATGATCTACATAGATAAATAATAAATATGGACTCCAATTTTTCACAATTCTGAATATAGGGTGAAAAATTACCATGAATCCTCAAATGTGTAATAAGGGAATAGTACAGGACATGTACCTTGAGTAAACGGTGTATAATCCAAAATATCCAGCCAATATATATACTTTAACATAACATATGTACAATAATGTTCTATTCATGTACTACTACATGAAAATGGAACAAAAATGGGGTCTGACTATGTATTAATATATGGACAACACATATATGGTTCTTATAAAAGATCAAGGAAATCCGAATGCATTTGGATGGATTTCCGTAGGTCAGTTGTTGTTTTCACTTAAAATCATGTCCATTTTAAACAAAAGAGAGACCCTTTGAGTTTTACTGGACACAAAATGCCTCGGATTGAGGCGGGAATGACTTTTACACGTCACCAAGGACCCTTTTATCATTCTTATAAAATATCAAGGCAATCCGAATGCGTTTGGTCGGATTTCTGTAGGTCAATTGTTGTTTTAACTTAAAATCGTGTCCATTTTAAACAAAAGAGATACCCTTTGAGTGATAGAGGTCACACCATGACTCGTATTGAGGCGGTAATGACTCGTACACATCACCAAGGACCCTTGGATCGTTCTTATAAAATATCAAGGCAATCCAAATGCGTTTGGATGGATTTCCGTAGGCCAGTTATTGTTTTCACTTAAAATCGTGTCCATTTTAAACAAAATAGAGACCCTTTGAGTGTTAATGGCCACACAGTGCCTCAGATTGAGGAAGGGATGAATCTTACACATCACCAAGGACCCTTGGATCATTCTTATAAAATATCAAGGCAATCCGAATGCGTTTGGTCAGATTTCCGTAGGTCAGTTGTTGTTTTCACTTAAAATCTTGTCCATTTTAAACAAAAGCGAGACCCTTTGAGTGATAGAGGTCACACCATGACTCATATTGAGGCGGGGATGACTCTTACACATCAAAAAGGACCCTTGGATCATTCTTATAAAAGATCAAGGCAATCCGAATGCGTTTGGCTAGATTTCCGTAGGTCAGTTGTTGTTTTCACTTAAAATCGCGTCCATTTTAAACAAAAGAGAGACCCTTTGAGTGATAGCGGTCACACCATGCCTCGGATTGAGACAGGGATGACTCTTACATGTCACCAAGGACCCTTGTATCGTTCTTATAAAATATCAAGGCAATCCTAATGTGTTTGGTCGGATTTATGTAGGTCAGTTGTTGTTTTCACTTAAAATCGTGTCCATTTTAAACAAAAGAGAGACCCTTTGAGTGTTACTGGCCACAAAATGCCTCAAATTGAGGCGGAGATGACTCTTACACATCACCAAGGACCCTTGGATCGTTATTATAAAAGATCAAGGAAATCCAAAGGTGTTTGGTTAGATTTCCGTAGGTCAGTTGTCGTTTTAACTTAAACTCGTGTCCATTTTAAACAAAAGAGAGACCCTTTGAGTGATAGCGGTCACACTGTGCCTCATATTGAGGTGGGGATGACTCTTACACATCACCAAGGACCCTTGGATCTTTCTTATAAAACATCAAGTCAATCTGAATGTGTTTGGCTGGATTTCCGTAGGTCAGTTGTTGTTTTCACTTAAAATCGTGTCCATTTTAAACAAAAGAGAGACCCTTTGAGTTTTTTTGGCCACAAAGTTACTAATATCGAGGTAGGGATGACTCGTACATGTCACCAAGGACCCTTGGATCTTTATTATAAAATATCAAGGCAATCCGAATGTGTTTGGTCTGATTTCTGTAGGTTAGTTGTTGTTTTCACTTAAAATCGTGTCTATTTTAAACAAAAGAGAGACCCTTTGAGTGATAGCGGTCACACCGTGCCTCATATTGAGGTTCAGTTGACTTTTACACATCACCAAGGACCCTTGTATTGTTCTTATAAAATATCAAGGAAATCCGAATGTGTTTGGTCAGATTTACGTAGGTCAGTTGTTGTTTTCACTTAAAATCGTGTCTATTTTAAACAAAAGAGAAACCCTTTGAGTGATAACGGTCACACCGTGCCTCAGATTGAGGCGTGGTTGACTCTTACACATCACCAAAGACCCTTGGATCGTTATTATAAAATATCAAGACAATCTGAATGTGTTTGGTCAGATTTCCATAGGTCAGTTGTTGTTTTAACTTAAAATCGTGTCCATTTTAAACAAAAGAGAGACCCTTTGAGTGATAGCAGTCACACCGTGCCTCGGATTGAGGTGAGGTTGACTTTTAAACGTCACCAAGGACCCTTGGATCGTTCTTATAAAAGATCAAGATAATCTGAATGCATTTGGTCGGATTTCTGTAGGTCAGTTGTTGTTTTAACTTAAAATCGTGTCCATTTTAAACAAAAGAGAGACCCTTTGAGTGATAGCGGTCACACCGTGCCTCGGATTGAGGTGCAGTTGACTCTTAAACGTCACCAAGGACCCTTGGATCGTTCTTATAAAATATCAAGGCAATCCGAATGCGTCTAGTCGGATTTCCGTAGGTCAGTTGTTGTTTTAACTTAAAATCATGTCCATTTTAAACAAAAGAGAGACCCTTTGAGTGGTTCAACATTCTTGCATGTTGCTGGTGCATATCATCTGTTAAAATGGGAAAATGACTCATTGGAGAAAGGATGTTTTATTTAATAACAATTACAATTTTCCTACGAACATTTACATACAACAATGTTTCATCTTTTGATCCCCTTAACCCCTCTAAAAATTGACCACCAATTGTACATGTCCCCAAGTCAGATCTTCATTGTATTTGTGTACAATCTGCCATCAGGTATGTGGCCCACTCGTTTCTGAAAACATCTATATCATCTTGTGAGTATGAGGCTTTTCAGCAGTCATATTAGTACTGAAAAATAAAAAAATAAAGAATTAATAAATAACTTAAACGAACTCGTAGTTGTTTTAAAAAATACCTCTTTAGGGATGCTAGTTTGCTGATGAAAAATGATCTCTTTCATAAATTTACAAACACAATAACCGCAATCATTATCATTTGTTTTTTTTGTACACTGCAAAAAAATTGATCATTAGGAGAATAACTAACTTGTGTTGATATGTGTTTGGATAGTGAAATTTTATTATATATACCTTGATATTTGTCCTGACGTAGTACTTTCTCGCCTCCCTATGCTTAACCCCAGTCCTCATTCCTTTTTTAGATGATAATGATACACCACCCTATCATAATATACTCCTCAGTAAAAGATAATATAAATTCTATTACTTGATGTTTAGACCTAAAACGTAAGATATAGTGTCTTACAGATTCACAAACTCCATCATGTGTGGTTGGTTTGATGGATATCATTGCTTTGAATCCATAAAATAAATCTTCGGAGTATCCAAGTTCACCGCAATTAGCAAACAATGTTGCCTAAAAACACAAAAAGGAATAAGTAATAAAAGAAGGGAAAATATAATTGATATGCTTTAATCGTAGAGTATTACCCCTGCATGGTTGGTATTAGGAAAAAGTCTGTCATCTATAATATTGCGTTCAAATGTTTTCAGCAAGCCGTTCACTATTGCATCCCTTTTTGATGACTCTATTTTTGTTAGGTGTGTTAATGTGATATGAGGTCTAACCAGTCCAAATCTTAGATCATGGGAAAAATCTTTCAACTGTTTTTCATAAATGCATCTGTCAATAATATAAAATGCATTTAGTCATAATTTTAACATTAGATCAGCGTTTAGAAAATCAATTCATGGAAACTTACCTCATATATACATTTACAACTCTGATGCCTAGCCAACCGTTTTCAAGGATTTCATTTACATTTTCAACAAAAACGAAATCTTGACTTTCCTCTCCGTATATATTCTCTTTGAAAACCACTATACGACTATTACCATATTTTAGCTTCGTATCCAGATGAGTCTTCAATGCTATTAAATGTGGATAGAGAACAGGTGGTGTTATTGTGCTTTCAGTAGCTCCTTGGGATCAGTTGGTCGATCCTTTATATGGTTTTGAGCTGATGTTTGTCACCCCCTTCCCTTTCTCCATCTATAAAAACAATCATTGGTTCAGACTCTTTTTTCATTAATTGTTAAGGGTTTATCTTGAAAATAAAAGGAAATAAATACCTCTTTGTCTGCATGTACTCTTACAAGTTGTGATGACCATGCAATGAATGTCCCAATAGCCTTTTCGACCGTATGAATATCATCATCATCAAGTGGAATAGGTAGCTCTACATTTGGCTCATGAGCTACAGTAATCGTCACTTTCAGATGATCTTTCGGAAGTAGTCTATTATGCAGTGTGTCATCTGGGATATTGAACACTGTATCCCTCGCTATAAGGTGATAGGTGGGTGTTGACAGATATAAATCACAATCATTATCACCCTGTAGAAGATCAGTACAAAAAAATTATCAGTGTTTGTCTGATTCATATTTCATGGGAAAAATTATTAGAATATTGATTACCCCAGCTAAGATAGTTCTTTGAGGCGAATGGCTCACCTCAATGTTGGTGGGGGGGTGGAGCGGGATGTTCATGCGGCGATTGTTCCTGAGTTGTGTCTTCCCTTTGCTTCATACCCATAAAAGTTTCTAGCAACTCCCCCTTCAATTACAATCGTTCTTCAAGGGTTTCTATTTTTTTCACTCATTTGTTCCAATTTTTTATCTGTATCATCCATTTTTTTCTTCTTCCCAAAATATACTCGGGGTGTCACCCCAAACCCTGCACCTCTAACACGATCGTATTTTTCTGGCTGCTTCAAAGCCGTCGATAATAGGTCTATACCAGCTACAGGAGTAGCTGATTCCTGTGTCTGTCAGATATAGGAAAATAACTAATTTTTTTATGTAATAGCAATTTTAAACAAATTTTTTTATCGTCGTGTCATACTTACACATATTTCCCACACTTTCTGTGTGTTTTCATCTACTAACTTCACTTCTTTGTTCACACATGACACCTTCCATAGCACATGACGTGGGATGGAAGTGCATTTGGTTTTAGACTCATCAATCTACATATAAACATATAAATATAATTATGATGTTGTTTATTGGCACCTAACAATATTACTGTAAATTTAAAATACGTACCATTTTCTTTTCTAATGAAGCGTACCCCATCCTTGCTTTATGATAGGGGTATGTTGGTTTTGATGCATGTTCCTTATTTTCAGTACAGAGTTTCTGTTTCATAAATGAAATATTGACAATCAAATTGATGAATACAGGTATCCTCAAACAACGTATTATCACCCATAATGTACCTGAAACTTCTCATCCCCACGACGGCCAATAAATTCATCCCATGCTTCTTGGGATATCAGGTGAGCGTATACAATGGGTGGGTGTGGGTTTATTTTACCTTTAGAATCTTTCAGGTGGCATCTTGTTAAAATAGTGCGAAAACCTCGATGAATCTTTCCTACAAGCCTTAGTACATAATCATTGTGTGAATCGTCTACTATAAATGTACTCTGCAAGATATTGATAAGAGTAAGACATTATTTCATTATTTTATTTTCTAGTAAATTAAAGAAATAAATTGATAATGTTACCGTAATTTCTTCCCAGATCACAGCCTTCTGCCCGGACACAACATGGTGCCATGAATCTATGTCAATCGGAACGCGTTGCCGAGTTACAACTCCAATGTAGCTGCAAAACATATCCTTGTTGGGATTCACATGTTGGCCTCGTGCATTCCATTCGACTTAAAATTTGATGCCTTTTCTTTTCACCTTAAGAATTTTGGCTAACACCGTCAAACTATGACGCACCTGTGTTTTCTACGATGTCGGTCCTTTATTCCCTACCATTTAATCGATATCAACATCATCTATATGTTCATATAGAATGGTATCAATGGCATGTGCTGATGGTTGTTGGACCTCAACACTAAGAGCATTAGGATCCGCAGCAACAGGAGTAGTAGCAGGATCAGCAGGAGTAGCCGGAGCAGCAGGAGCTACAGCAGGAGGAGCAGCAGGAGCAACAGGAGCCGCAGTAGGAGAAACAGCAGCAGCAGCATCTGTAGGAGCAGCAGCAGGAGCAACAGCCGTAACAACAACTGCTTGAGAGACTTGTTCAACCTCAAGGTTAGGAGCACCAGAATGTGCAGAAGTCATTATCTGCAAAAGTGGTTGAACAGTTAATTCAGATTACATAAATTCAGTAATTATAATATAATAACATGAGATAACAAGATCTATATTACAAACAAAATATAACCTGTTTACTAAACTTTATTTCTTTTTTTCAAATGTTGAAGGGATTTTACACCTCTATCGACTATCCAAATCCCTTCACTGTGGTCTCCTCTAACATACAAAACATCATCTTCATTGGGACCACTCCGAAATGATTCCAACATACCACTAAAAGGATCTTCCTCAACTGAATTTTCATTGGAACCTTCAGTAGTTTTGGACGATAACAGAACAATCGACCACTTTCGGTTTGCGGGATCTGGAACATAAAAAACTTTTTACCGCTTGTGATGCCATTATAAACTATTCTTCTTTGTACCCTTCTTTACTAAAATCAACTTTCACAAATCCCCATTCATCTATTTTAACACCACTATTGTTATCAATCCATTTGCATTGAAAAATCGGCAATTGGAATGTTGTATAATCCAACTCCCATATTAGTTTGATAATGCCAAAGTATGACATATTTGCATAAATTGGATTTCTGTCCTTACTACTAGAAACATGCATCGCTTCAGCCACTAGTGTAACTCCACTATTTTACATGGTACTATCTTTATCATGTTCATCTGTATAGAATATATAACCATTAATTACATAACCACTGTAAGATAATACATACACACTTGGTCAGCGACTAGCCATCGAAGTCGTTCTGAAATTGAATTCAGATTTTCATCCAACTGCTTAAAAATATGGTCCTGAAACCATCCTATAAACTGGTGATTATGTGTATATGATAACCATTTTTCATCCCTCGATGGATTCAACTTCCTAATAATTTATTTGTGAGTTTCAATATTTGGAGAAACCTCCCAACTGTTATGAAAAACATAAAGATGATCCTGCTCCCGATCTGTAATACTGATTGTCACAACTTCTCTTCCAAAAATTCCCTCACCCTCAATGCATCCAATGTGACGAGATTTTGGGAGACCAATGCTTTCCACATTAGATAGGTATTCAGTAAAAAATTCAATAGCTTCCTCAACAATATATCGCTCCACTATACAACCCTCTGGACGACTTCAAGTTTTGGCATACCCTTTCAAAATATTCATATACTGTTCAACAGTATACATCCATCTATAGTGCACAGGACCACAAAGTCTAATCTCTCTCACCAAGTGAATCATCAAATGAACCATCATATCAAAGAATGTTGGCGGAATTTTTTTTTCTAATTCACATAATATGATGAAAATTTCTTTTTCCATAGCTGGAAATTTCCCCGGGTCTAAAACTTTCCTACATATAGCTTTGAAAAAGAAACAAAGTTTGGTTAATGTGTGAAGAACATTCTTGGAAAAAATGCAACGTAAAGCTATAGGAATTAGATCTTGCATCAAAACATGGCAATCATGTGATTTCAAACCTTTTAACTTCAAACCATTCATTGACACAATGTTCTTGATATTTGATGAGTACCCCTCTGGAACCTTTACATCATTGAAGAAGTTGCAAAACTGATATCTCTCTGCCCTAGAAAGAGTATAAGAAGATGGGGGAAGAAACATTCGATTTTCACCCTTTACGAGAGCCAACTCTTCTCATATTCCCATTTCAACCATGTCCAACCTTGCCTTAATTCCATATTTTGTTTTTCTAGGGGAATTTAGCAACGTTCCGATAACACTGTCACATACATTTTTTTCCACATGAATCACATCAAGAAAATGTATGACGTACAAACAATTCCAGTATGGTAATTAAAAAAAAAACTAATATCTTTTTCCAACCAATTTTCGTAAGGTTTTTCGAAAATGGTTTACCAAAAACAATGTTAAGATCTTTTGCTTTCTCAAACAACTGATCACCTATTAGTGGAGACGGTGTTGCGTGTTTTTCTGAACTTCCATTGAATGATGTCGTCCAAGATCGGTACTTATGCCGATGAGGTAGAAATCTACGATGTCCTAGAAACACATATTTCGATGAATGTTTCAACCTAATTGATTTTGTATCTTCTTCGCACACGGGACACCCTTGAGTTATTTTAATGCTATAGCCTAACAAATTTCCATAAGTAGGGAAATCATTTATTGTCCCATACAACATCGCTCTCAACGTGAAGTATTCACTTTTATAAGCATCATACAACATTACAACTGAGTCCCACAATAACTTCAAATCCTTGATCAAAGGAGCCAGATAAACATCAATATCGTTACCTGGTTGTTTTGGTCCTGATATAAGCATAGATAACATGATGAATTTCCGCTTCATGCATAACCAGGGTGGAAAGTTATAATTTACCAACATAACAGGCCATGTACTATGAGTGCTGGTTTGAAAACCAAAAGGATTCACCCCATCTGTAGATAAGGTAAGATGAAGGTTTCTCGGATCTTTTCCAAATTCAGGATACTCATGATCAATTTTCTTCCATTGAGGAGAGTCATCTGGATGACGTAATAACCCATCTTTATTTCTTTTATCTGCATGCCATGACAATTTTCTTGCAGTTTCTTCACTTACATATAGACGCCTAAACCATGGAATGATTGGAAAGTACCATACAAATTTCGTAGGATTGGATTTATCTTTCTTGTATTGAGAAGAACCACACTTTTGGAATTCTGTAAGTGATTTTTTCTCCTTGAGAAACAATATATAGCCTTTCGGGCAGGCATGTATTCTTTCAGAAATCATTCCCATCGAGCGTAGAATTTGTCTAGCTTCATATGTCCGGCTTGGGAGCTCATTATCTTCCAGGAGCATGTCATTCAAGAGAGCAAGTAGTTCTGTAAAACTAACATCACTCCATCCGTTTCCTGCTTTCAATTTATACAACCTTAGTACAACTGACAATGTTGTACACTTAGTGCAAGCAGCATGCAATGACGTCTTTGCACAACTCTTTAACTTCTCAAACAATTTTGGGCAATCACAGAGTTCATCTTGAATTGCCTTTTTCATTTCCTCAATACGATCTTCATCATCATTGACATATGTAATCACATCCTCCATATGGTATTCTTCATTATCCATATTTGTATTCATATTTGACGATCCATAAAACACAGTTTTATCCCATCCAGTAGTTACATTCGCTTTTTCTCCGTGTTTATTCCAACATTTATAACTCCGATCTATTCAGTGAAATATCAAATGTTCTTCCAACTCCTCTGGAGTAAGTAGTCTAGAATAACAACAACGTAAACATGGACAAAGGATTTGGTAAGGATCCTTTGTGTGATCCTTTGAAAACTTGATGAACTCTTTCACTCCGTTCTCGTACTCTATTGTTAAACGATTTGCATCCATCCAATCTTTATTCATCTTCATCCTATTTGAATATCAAATATTAGTATTTATGGTTAAATTACACAAAACAAGATTTCCAAATACAGTAGAAGAGAACCAATTCCTTGTAAGGAGATCAAGTAGTCTAACCTATAATCAAGATTCATAAAAAAGAATATTAGATTCACTAAAAAGATGATGATCTATAACTCTATAAGGAGGATATAAGAGGAGATAGATGATTTCCAATCGATGAGAGATCCCCTTATCAGAGAGAAACCAAACGCATCCAATAGAGCTTCTATATGAGAAGAAGGGAGTTTGGAGGAGTTAAAATGACTCTTGTAATCCTTAAAGAATCAAGATTTCAACTGAGAGTTGTGTAGGAGAAAAAAGAATATAAAATGGGGCTCATGGAATTTAAGACTATAAAAAAAGATACCATGTTGCAACCTCCCATGGACATGATATAGAAAGGATTTAGACAACCATACTATGGTATAGACTTCTTGTCATGAACTAGGCCAGGTTATCATCCCACTTGACACCTGACCCAACTTGTGGGAAGGTCCAAAGGAAATTACCAATCCCCATGGGTTGTAACTAGTGCCTAGGCATTGAGTAACACCTTTGGGAATGGTTTTTTCATGGAAAAAACCATAAATATTACATAATAATCAAACACCATATCATAACCAAATTTCACAATATAATAGACCAAAATATAACACTACAATAGGGGATAAGCATTTAACAATTTCAACCAAAACCAAAATAACAAAAAAAAGGTAAGGGAACCAACAATACAACCAAGCCTCCATGAAACATGAGGGTCAACATCCCCATTCCACAACCAATAACAGTCACCAAAAGGGGAACTACTAGCACATATATGCACCATCACCACCAAGGGAACCTTGCCTTTAACTGGGTAAAACAAAAGAAGGTCTACATAAACCTGAGGGTGTATATAAGGTGTGAGCCAACATACCTAGTAGGACACAACAAAAATAGATTCCATGTAATGAAATTATGATAAGCATTAACATGTTATTTTTTTTAAGAAAAAGGAAGATACAATTTAAATAAAACATTCTTTGAAATAAAAGAGATAGTAAATGTGACAAGATAATGGTAAGAATAGTATGATCACTATAGAAAATCTCAGGTATTAGGGTTACTAGGGTCCTAGGATCCTCGTACTCTTGGTGATCACATCTCTTAGACATGAATGTCCTATTTGAGCCTCCAATCCCTAGCACATGAATGTTTAGTTAGTGTTGTTATGTATATCCTTATTAAAAAGACCAATCATCGACCTGACTAATTCACGTAATATACTAGACCTAGTCTACCCACCTAGATAACTAGGATTCCATTGTTCTCAATTCCACCCCCTATATAAAATTATATCTATTTTAAACAATCACACTTCCAATAATAGAAACACACATGACAAACAACCATTTACAATAGTCAAGTCATTATCAAACCCTTACGCACATCAAAAAAATTGGAAAACATGTTTCCCACAACCCAAAAAATTTATAAAACCATTTTAGAACCAAATAAATCATATTAAACACCTAAAACAATGTCAAATAATGGAACAACCTACCTATTTCTTGATATCTTCACCAAATCGGAATGAAACCACTAACTGAACTAAGGAAAGGCCCTAAGGATGCAATTAAACACCATAACCATAAAGATTTAACCCAAATAAATGATTCAACCAACAACAAGAAGAATATTAAAAAAATATTTGGAAAGCATGCCTTAAAGGGAGGTCCGGGTGTTGCGGGCAGTGGAGGTCCGGTAATCCGAAGAGGAAATTGCGGGCGACAGTGGTCCGACAACATGAACCGAGGGCGGCGGAGGTCCGGCAATAAGAAGCCGGGCGTTGCGGGTGGCAGAGGTCCAGAAAACCGAAGGGGCATTGCGGGCGGTAGAGGAACGGAAAACCGAAGGGGCGTTGCAGGCGGAGGAGGACCGGAAAAGAGAAGTGAGGGTAGAGGAGGTCCAATAACGAGAACTCCACGAGCGGTAGAGGGGAGTCGCAGGGTTCCAGTACCGCGAGAGATTTATGTCGCGATAAAACTAGGGCACTGTGCAACCGACTTTATAAAAAAACAGACTAAGGTTTTATCAGCGCTAACATTTTAGCGCTGATAATGGTAACCTTTATCAGCGTGTTTTTAGCGCTGATAATGGTACTCTTTATCAGCACTACAAAAGCGCTGATAAATCATACCTGTATCAGCGCTAAAATTTTAGCGCTGATACAGAGAGTCTTTATCAGCGCTTTTCTAGCACTGATAAAGGGTTGTTTTATCAGCACTTATTTTGCGCTGATAAAGGTTACCCTGTATCAGTGCTAAAATTTTAGCGGTGATATATGTGTTCTTTATCATCGCTTTTCTAGCGCTGATAGAGGGCATCTTTATCAGCGCTAGAAAATCGCTGATAAAGAGGCCCTGTATCAGCACTAAAACTACAGTGCTGATAAAGACCACCTATATCAGTGCTAAAATTTTAGCACTGATACAGGATAACCTTTATCAGCAGTTTTGCTTAGCACTGATATAAGAGGGCGCTTCCCTTTCCCGTTTTTGTAGTAGTGTCCCCCAATAAGAATACACACTTTCACATACATATAAGGAAACCTAGCCCCTATGCACACATCCGCATGGCCATGAACACATGCAAGGGGATACTTACATATCTAATTATATGCATATACTAGTCTCTACTAACCTACGTATGCATTTTCACATATACACATGGGAACAACTATCCCCATACATGTATATTCACTACCATGGATGAAGATAAATGTAACGGGGGAACCCACACACACACATATATATACTTACCTATGCACACGCAAGTTAGTCGCCTTAGATCCGACGAATTGAAACCACAAAGTAGGGACCACACACTACACATATAATTTAATAAATCCAATTAAAGAATTTAAAAAACACTTCAAATTAGAATACAAAGGTTTACACTACAAACCCACCTGATTTCATACAAAAATTCTACTTTAAAACCAAATGTACAACATAAGCATATCAAAACATGATTTTCATTATTCAAAAAATTTTCAATTCAATTTCAAGGGTGCGAAAAAAACTCAACATGCCAAGGAAATACACTTTTTATTAAAAACCTCATTTCCAACACATTATCATCTTATGTGTTTTTGAAAATATGTTTTGCACCCAACAACCAACCCATAAAATTTTTTCACGAAACATCACGCTAAATCACACACAAAAAATCTAACCCTTTTCCCTTAAAAAAATCTATTCACACCACATAGACATACCAAAAAACTTATAAAAACTTTTTTCACCACACAAACAGATCACATAACATATTTATAAAATCAAATAAATATACTAAATTAATCAAATAATGCTACGGTATGGAACCACCTAACTTAGGTGTTGAAAACTCCAAAAATCGATGCAGAACTTCAATTGTATGCCAATCGAACCATCGAAAAAATAAAATGAACCCTAATTCAAGAATTCGAAAAAAAGTCAAGAACGAATCCCTCAACAAAAGAAACCCTAACCGAAAACCCTACGAAAAGCAGGAATAAGCTCACCGGAGCAAATCACGCAATGGGGGAGGCCTCAGGAAGGGAGCTGCATGCTAAAGGGAGGTCACCGAAGGGACATGGTGCTGGTCAGAGTCTTGCTATAAGGGGGGGGGGGGGGGGTGCAGCTAGGGGATTCCGTCCAAGAGAGTGGCCAAGGGAGGGAGGCGTGCTAGGCTGTACAAAGGAGGTCGGGGTGGCATGATGTGGTTTGCCGATAGGGAGTGCACTCACCATTAGTTCATCAGTCAAGGGGTCACCGTCCAAGGAGGAGGGAGTGCACTAGGGTTTGAAGGGGGGGGAGTAGCATGATGCAACAAGAGGGGGGAGGAAGAGAATAAATGAGAAAAAAATTAAAGAAAGAAAATAAAAGAAAATAAAAGAAAATAAAAGAAAAAGGAAGTAAAACATAAAAAAACCCTAACTTCAATAATAATAATGATAATAATAATATAATTAAATAATAATAATAATAATATTATTATTAAAATAATTCTTAATTCATTATTATTTTTCTTACTTTATTTTGTGTTCACATTATTATTCATCTCGTTCATTAATCAATTAATAATAATATTTTTTTGAACATCGGGAAGGCGTGCGGTGACTTGTGTGAAGCCGCTCAGTGTTGATAGTGCTTTGACCATGCATTGAATGTTTTCAAAACCAAAACATTCATTTGTCATAAAAAACAAAAAATTTAAATCTGACTCAGCCTGCACCTCAACAAAATATTTAAAATCCATATAAAATAATAAAATAAAATTATTTCATAGGTATGGATATGAAAATTCTCCCCACCATAATGCTTTCCTCCCTCAAAAAGCCATCCCGAGGTTGATTTGAAAAAAAGAACCAGTACTCCATTACAAAATAAGGAGATTCTCGAACGAATGAAAAACAAAAAGATTACAAGAACACTACCATTAGGAAAAGAGGTTTATGAGTCAAACTCGAGAGGCCTAAATGGACTCCCCGCTATGAGCTACCCACCCCCAAGAGATTAAAAATCTCCCGTTGATCAATAAAAAAGGAAAGAATTTACACAACGCAAGAGACAACATCCCGAGACAAAAACCTTAAACATTATCAAAGAATATCACACACGTTATAAGAAACAAGCAATGAATTCAAAGAATTCTACCACAACCTTGCTTTACAAAACCATTGGGCGCGCTTCGACCCCAATATTTTACTCAAGAGAGGGGCTTGGGGTTAGATAGCTCCGAACGAGACTACCAACTACCGAACCAACACTTGAGACAAAACTAGATTACTGACATGGGGAGGCCCAGGTTGAATCCCCACCATAAGGGGAAACTAACACCCAAGACGGAACCAGGACACTAGCATGGGGAGGCCCAAACGAACTCCCCACCATAAAGAATAAGTTGATACTATTTCATTAAGTGAAACTTTTAGCGAGACCCATGGTGGTTCTCCATACCATAAGAACTAAGTATCTTAATCGACTAACACACACCGATATGAAAAACCCTATAAAGGCTCAATATTCATTGTAAGGGGACAAATTAAAGAAACTATAAACTAAACAAAAAACTTCACATAGTCCATTACTCCTGCAGGGCATTACCATTCTCAAATAATCCCAAACCAAAACCAAAATTGAAATGAACTTACAAGGTTGTTCATACATGGAAAACCACATGGAGATTCACACCCACAAGGGTATAAGGATTAAGGTTCATGAAAATAAAACAACTCCTCCTCCTTATAACCAAGGAGTAACTCTTCCACCTACACAGGTCACTACAATGAGGAGCAGGGTCCCCATGTCCCTTTCCACCGCACAGGACCACTAGAAATGCAACTACCACATCGAATGCTTAGACTGTCTCCATTTCCGACATGAAAGATAGAAATTAGACTGGGATCCCTTAAACTCATGGGGTTCCTGACTACGTGCTGACTTCACTTCAAGTCGTATTGATTAAAGTGTATCCTTCCTCACAGTCAGACATTGAAACCCCTGAATGGAAATTCCCTTATTGGTGGCAAAAGAAACCACACTGTGACCTCGACAACACCAACTAAGACAACACATACCAAAATTTTCTTACCCTTACATGGAACCTTCACCAAGACAGGGGCTTAAAAGATGACTACGCATAACCCCTTTCTAATTCGAATGAGAAACATCGAGAGGAAAGACAAATAGTAGACAATTTCCTCTAAAATGGAGGAATTCATAATTTCCTGAGGGAAAACACACTTCTGTCAAAACAGAGGTGCTCGGAAAATTGCACAACCTTCAACCTTGCAGTCGAGCAAGAACACGACACTATAAGGAAAATACAAACATGACCCTTACAATTAACATAGAAATTATAAGGAGGGGGACTTTTAACTGAGTCCCTAACAACATAAGATTACGGTAAGTGGACATAACAACCTCTTATAACCTGATTCACCACCCAGATGGATTAATGTGATCTCTTACTTAGATGAAACAAACGAAAGACCCAAAGTCCCTTTTTTTTAAATAGTAGGCTACACCGACAACTCTAGACTGCTTCAACGTTTCCCCACTAGAATTTCTTTCACTACTTCCAGACAGGACCTATAGACTTAATGATGTCGAAATCCACATTTAATAACACAGGCAACCCAAGAGACCAAAGTTTCTTCCAACTCCTCTCGCATCTGCTCTCCCACTGTGTGAGGATCCACTAGGCCGCAAAAAGAGAGGTGGATTCATATTATTATGTTCAAGAATAATAATGTTATTACACTGATCAACTGGAGGATCTACCCATAGAGAATCACCCATGGATGCACTTCAACCATGCACTAACTCTTTATGGGGGTGTACACTTGTTAGCGAAGAAAAAGGCCCAAGGACCCAATCAAATAGGTCCGTTGGCCAAAACATGACACAAACCAAAACCAAACACACGAGGGGGTGCCACCACAAAGGCTTCCTGAAACACTTCTCAAAAGAGAAAACAAACCATCATTTCAAACCAACTTATCAACGATACACAAAACAAAAACATCATTCAAATAAAGGGGTTTCAAACTCAATACATCATACAAAAACATTCTTGGGAATATAATAAGACACAAGATGATGTAAGAGGAAACTAGTGCCAATGGGTGACCTAGACATATGGTTGGTGGCCATACGCCAGTCACACAACCATCACAAAGAGTGTTCTTGGACCATTTCCTTAGATCCACATGGCTTTCCAGGCCCTACGAGATCACTGAGACTAATGGTACAACCCTATTTTCATTTCCTAAATAATGAACAACTACAAGGACCAAAAGACACAGATGAAACCCAACTTCCCCTGGTGACTTGGGTCCCGTCACAATGTCTGTTAGCCAAGCATCGCACTCATGACCAGAACATCAAGTACCGATAATCCTAGATCCTCTACCCAGACTCTTCCCCAAGGAACAAGACTCAAAAGTGAATAACCTCCTTTGATACAATTTTATCACAAACTAAGCCTGGTCGCCATCTGACCCAACACCCAACTCGGTCCGCACCTAGGCCTAAGGGGTGTTCTCGATCCCCATAGGATGGAACAAGTTATAGAGTATAAAATAAACGTCTGGGAATGATTTACAAGATAAAAAAAAGTGAAATAAATAAATAAATAAAACAAATGTAAACTAAGAAAAATAGGTAAATACTAGCTGTGGAAAATAAAACAAAGATGTCCAGCTAAACATACCTCTAAGTGACCTCATGGGTCACCATGGAATATAAAACCACACTCGCTCCAAGTGTAAACCATGGATAGATAAACCTAAAACTGGAAAAGATAGAGTAGGTGTGAGCACCGATATTATTAGTGGGAAAGCCAAATATAAACAACTCCATATGACCTTACCTTTAAAAAGAAACCCAAAGCATGCTAGTTTGAAAATAAGACATAAAAAAATAATTTTTTTCATTCTTTTCAAATTCAAGCAACAAGTTTTCATTTTCAATAAAATAATTTCTATTCAAATACTTATTAAAAATAGGTTCCAAGCATGCATTAACATTTCAAAATTAAAGGAGACCAATTTAGATTAAAAACACAGTTTTCACAAAAGAGGGAACAAGCATGAAATGACTAAATAAAAAATCACATCACAAGAACCATGTCACAAATAAGAACCATGAGAAATCCCTATAGGTAACTAGCACAAGTGAGACCCTATAGAATTCATACCTCGGTGAAACATGGTATAAAAACCGCAACCAACTATGTTTTAATACATGAGCCACTAGGGGGGAATCACATCCCAAGGCCTAGTGGTATCTAATCATATCACAAAAATGTGGTATAGAAACCACAACCATCAGTGTTATTGTGTACGAGCTACTAGGGGTAATCAAATCCCAAGATCCAGTGGTCTCTGATCATTTCACATGTTTAGTTAGTGTTGTAGAATCAATCCTTCTAGAAGAAACTAGGACAAGCCACTTCCGAATCAACTAGCGTACTAGTACTAGTCCACCCACATCGATACCCCAGGCTTCCCATGTGCTTTATTTCAAGTGGTGGTGAGTTTTCATCAAACTAACATACATGAACACATCATTTTATTTATTCAAAACACATTCACCCTCAAACCACTGATCCCCACATCAAGCACATTCCCCCCATTTTTCATTATACAATAATGAACAAGCCTCTTTACTGGGCACATATCACAATTCCCACATTCAATGCACACCATTTTCTAAAACAAGGGCCATGAATCAATAAGGGGTTTCCACTTTCACAAAACATTCTAAAAGTGCCAAACGGGCCTCATTATTTTACAAGGAATAACTTTTCTTTAGAAAACAATCTCACCCAACACTTTTAAGTTCTAAAACCATTTGAAATCCAAATTAAACAACAAAGGCAAATCACATTTTAAAACAACTTGAAAACCTTGATTAAATAAAAGAAAATCATTTAAGAAAGTTAAGAAACTATTTATCCTTGAATTCATGTCAAAGTCCATACATCATTCCTAACTTACAAAATCAAGGAATTTTTCCCTTTTAAAGAAAATTACACACCAACCCATCTTCGTTCAAAATAAACTTTCATAACAAAAATAAACGCTGGTCATTTAGGGAATCCACTTTTAAAGATTTAACATTTTAAAAACAATTGATCATTATAAAGGTATTACATTTTCCAAACAAGGTCAAGAGAATATATCAACAGGAAAAACCTACATTGGGTACTTAAATAAATTATGTAAAATAATGAAGAACTATTTTTAATAATTACAACCAGATTGTAAAACTTATAAATATAATACATAAATATAAAAACACACTTCTAAAATAATAAAGCAGTATGGAATTTAAATTAAAGGGTTAGTCATAGGGGAACCTACCTCAAGGTATAACCAAACCGACTTTCAACTCCTGGCACTTTCTAACTAGAAGTTGCTGCTCCCCCACTAAGCATATGCACATTCACATACATATAAGGACACTTATCCCCTATGCACACACCTGCATGACCATGAACATGTGAAAGGGGATCCTTAAATATATTCTTATATTAATATACTAGTCTCCACACACCTACGTATGCATTTTCATATATACACATGGGCACACCTAGCCCCATACATGTATATTCACTACCATGGATGACTATACATGTAACGGGGAACCCCCCCACATACATACTAACCTATACACATGAAGGTGAGTTTCCTTAGACCTGAAGACTCGAAACCACAAAGCATATACCACACACTACACAAATAATTTAATAAATCCAATTAAACAAATTACGAAACACTTTAAATTAGAACACAAAGGTTTACACCAAAAACCCACCTGATTTTATATAAAAATTCTACTTTAAAACCAAATATACAATATAAGCATATAAAAACTTTCTTTCCATTATTAAAATAATTTTAAATTAAATTTCGAGGGTGCGCAACATGCTCAACACACCAAGTAAACACACTTTTTATTAAAAACCTCATTTCCAACACATTATCATCTTATGTGTTTTTTGGAAACATGTTTCGCACCCAAAAACCAACCCATAAAATATTTTCATGAAACATCACGCTAAATCAAACACAAAAAATATAACCTTTTTCCCTTAAAAAATATCCATTCACAACACATAGACATACCAAAAAACTTAGAAACACTTTTTCTCACTGCACAAATAAATCACATAACATATTTATAAAATCAAATAAACATACTAAATTAATCAAATAATGCTACGGAATGGAACCACCTACCTCGGGTTTTGAGAACTCCAAAAATCAGTGCATAAATTCAATAGAATTCCAACTACACCACCAACAAACTAAAACAAACCCTAATTCAAGAATTTGAACCAAGAAAGTCAATATCGAATCCCTTAACAAAAGAAACTCTAGCAAAAAATATAACAACCATGCTCTTTATTACACACTTAAACGTTATTTATTACATAAACATGAACTTAAGACAAATTATAGGATAAATAGGTCTAGTGCCTTGGGAAATTAGTAACATTACATGAAACCTTAAGACATAAAAGAAAACATCTTTATTGAAAAATTATTTTACACGACCACAACATTCCTTTGTACTTATCATTGCATGGGACAACCTGAGAACATACATAAGAAAAGGGTGAGCTATAAAGCCCAGTAAGGGAGAAAAAAGGCATAAAATTAATGATAAAATACATGTTAGGTAATAGGCATATTAATGGAGAATAAGAGGAACATGAAAATAAAGGCATGATATAGCATGATTATCATAACATGGAAATGTGGCAACAACAGTTAACATGATATTAGAATGAGAAAAGGCTCATTACACATGGAGAATGAGTAAACCCTCAATGAAATTAAATTAGCATGAGTAAACCCTCATTTCACTTGACGTATCATGATACTAATATTTACCCAATGCATTGGAGCGCTATCCGGGCGCACCCTTCTTAATCATTTCATTTCATGCATAAGTGTGCCACATAGATCATAGAACATGGATTCATCAAACATTATAATTTATTATATGGATAAGAGATGTGGAATGAATAAATGTAAGTACTCAATCAAAATGGACATGTTCAAAAAGGTGAATACCCTTGATAGAGAAATGGGTATGGTATTCACTTATACGATGATTTTGGAAAGTAAATTTTGGTGTAACTTTGGCACCATAACAACGTCAAATAGAAATCGTAAAATGGGTTGATGAGAGATAAAGGGGTCTCTCATCAATTATACATGAAATGGAAAGTAAGGGGGTCATTGAAAATAATATCCCAAAATATTTAATGGAATTTAGATGCATAATATAAAAGAATTTCTTGAATGTAAATAAGAAGAGAGAAATTCCTTATAAAATTTCAGCATGGTAATAGACACATAGGAGGAATTAATGATAGAGAAATAGGTCTATCATAATTAAAACATAAGTAGGGAAGTATGGGGAAGGTAAAAAATCATTCCTAAACATTTTTAATTGAAAATAAAAGGGTATAACAATATAAATAAATTTGGACAAAAATGAGAAAGGAAGAAATCCCTTACTTGGAAGTGTGATCCCAAATGCTTGGGAGAGGTTTGAGAGAGGCTTATTGGGAGATTGGGGAACCTTGGGAGGATTATAGATAGAGGAGGGTAGGGGTTTGTCAAGCTCTAAATGGTTTGAGTGAAGAGGAATGAGATATTGAGTGGATTTATATAGAAAAGGAGAGGGAATTCTTTATTATTTAGGTTTTGGACACTACACATTAAACTAATCAAAACCAAAAACCAGCCCATGGTTTTGCCCATAGTTTTTCCCAAATGAGAGTGTAAAAAAATATTTTATAAGTAAATGGCCAAAATTATTAAAATATTAGGCTTGCTTATGTGGAGGCGAGTCACACTCTCAAGGAAATCATTTTAAAATGTTAAAATGTTTTATAAGTCTTGGAGGGCCCACTATGGCCTTGTAAAATAAATCAAAAAAATATAAAATAACATTATTATAAAGATAAAACATATATTGGACGAACATACCTTTTATAGTATTTTATTACATCATTATTCAGTCATTATTATGTCATAAAACACATTATATATTTAAACGGCATTTAATTTTTACCCAAAAATTTGACTGTCTTAGAAAATTTTGAAAAAATTAAACATTGGATAATTTCGATGTCTTTATTCAAAAAATAATATTAATTTTATATAAATTTTTTTCTAAATATGTGAATTTTAACTTTTAAAATAAAAACTGACATTTATAAAAAATTCATGGGTTTTGACAAAAACAGTTTTCAAAATTTAATAAAAATTACAGTTGTATTCATAAAAACTATACCACAATTAATATTTAATAAAAAGTAATTTAGTAATAATAATATATTATTAAAATATTAATTAATTCAAAAAATCTATTAATTCATCAAAATAGATTTCTCAATTGAATTTGAATATTAACTAAAAATACTATTTGAGCTTTAAAAATCACTTACAAAGTAACAATGATAAAATGAATGTATATTATTTATAAAAAAATAATGCACATGAACATAGTTCTAGGGTATTATTATATAACCCATTATAACACCTACATAAGACCTAAGGGTAAGGTGTGTGATGGTGACAGACTCTTGGGGTGGCTTGGATAACATTGCTCGGGTGGTAATCTCTATAAACTTATACTTTTCCCATAGGCGATTCCATTCATGCTTAACATTTTGAAGCTCAGCTTGGGAATGGTCAAGAGAGAAGCCTAATGATTCTAACTCCTTTCCAATCACCAAAAAATGGGCTTCGTATGGAGAAATTCTACTAGATGAGGCCATCACTTCGTTTGTCTGAGTAAATTGTATTTGTTAAAGCCCTATATTTATACTAATCATGTGGTCACTGTTCAACAACTATATTAGCAATGGTAACAATTCTTAACAGTATTTTAAAATCCAAAAACATAAAACCAAGGAAGTTCATATGTTTTATATAACCATTTTACATAATAAGACATTTAATTAAATCAAGAGTAATTTTTATTTATAAAAGTTTGGGTCGTTACAATCTTCCCCCCTTAAGAAATTTTGCCCTAGAAATTTCTTTTTCCAACACTAAAATAGATGAGGGTAACTTTGCTTCATCACTTTCTCTGATTCCCATGTTGCCTCTTTAAAATTGTGGTTTCTCCACAACACCTTGACGAGGGGAATTGTATTATTTCGTAGAACTTTTTTCCTACGATCTAAGGTCTTCACCGACTTCTATTCATAGGAGAGGTCATTCTCCAATGGTACCACCTCTGGATTGAGTACATGTGACGGGTCAGGTATGTACTTCCTCAAGAGTGATACATGAAATACATCATGTACTTTAGATAGGTTCGGTGGGAGTGATAGTCGATAGGCCACTGCTCCAATGCGATCAAGGATCTTAAAAGGGCCGATGTAACTTGGATTAATCTTTTCATTATTCCCAAATCTCATAACTCTCTTCCACGGTGATATGTGGAGGAATACCATGTCTCCAAATTCAAACTATAGTTTTCATCGATGATTATCAGCATAGCTCTGTTGTCGACTCTGAGCAGCTTAAATGTGCTTCCGAATGGTCTTAACCTTCTCCACCATTTCTTCGACCATTTCTAGTCCTAAGAGTTTTCGCTCCCCATCTTTACCCCAACATGCCAGTGTTCTATACATCTTCCCATAAAGGGATTTATAAGGATCCATTTGGATGCTTTAGTGGAAATTATTATTGTAAGAGAACTCAGCCCGAGGAAGATGTTGATCCCATCCTCCTTTGAAGTCCATTGAGAAGGCTCTCAACATGTCCTCAAGTGTTTGGATAGTCTGCTCATATTGACCATCAATTTGAGGATGATTAGCTGTACTGAAGTTCATCTCAATATTCAGAGCGTGTTGGAGACTCTTCCATAAATTAGAGGTGAATCTTGAACCTCGATCAAATACAATAGATAGTGGTACTCCATGAAGCCTTACCAATTATCTGATGTATATTCATTCTAGTTGATCCTATGAGAAATCCTCTCAAATTACAATGAAGTGCGTAGTCTTTGTAATACGATCCACAACAACCCAGATAGCATTGTTTCCTTTGGATGTCTTCATAAGTCCAGTGAAAAAGTCCATGACTATTTTATCCCATTTCCATGTTAGTGTGGGTAATGGTTGCATCATCCCCTTAGACTTATGCCTCTTAGCCTTCACCTACTGACATACCGGGCACTTTGATGTATACTCAAGATCTCCTTCTTCATGTTATCCCACCAATAATGCTCTCGAAGATCTCAATACATCTTTTTGTTTCCTGGGTGAATGGAGAAATTTTAACTATGTGCATCATCCAAAAGTTCTTTATTCAACTCCATATTTGATGAAACACATAGTATTGACCCAAATCTCACAATTCATTCTTCATTAACATTGAACTCTTAGGATTTCCCTTTTCTGATAGTTTCCACTTTCTTTTAAATTCACACATCATCCTTTTGATAATCCTTTAACATTTCCAAAATAGATGGTTGAAAAATAATTTGTGAAAGGATTGATGATGTTCATTTTTTTATGATTCCCATGTCCATCTTTATCAAATCTAAAAAGATCGGATCCTTTTCAGTTCTCATTAATGATAGAATTTATGGGACCTTTCTACTTAGATCATATTCCACCTTGTTCGCTTTCCCAAGGTGGTAATGGATTGAGCGGTTATAGTATTTGATCAGCTCTAACCATCTTCGTTGGCGCATGTTCAAATCTTTCTTCATGAATTTATACTTGAGGCTTTTGTGATCTGTATATATTTTACACTTCACCCAAAATAGGTAATTTCACTAAATTTTTAAAGAGAATATTACTACAGACAACTCTATATCATGTGTTGGATAGTTTTTCTCATGAAATTTCAATTACCTTGAAGCATAGGTAGTGACTTTGTCATTTTTCATCGACACACAACCCATGCCATTTTTCGAAGCATCACTGAATACCACAAAAAGTTCTCCACTTGTGGGTAGTGTGAGAACAGGTGCAGTGATAAGCCTCCTTTCCAACTCCTTAAAGCTTTCTTCGCATTCATCACTCCATTAAAGCATGACTATCTTCCGAGTTAGATTGGTAAGAATGTTTGAAAATCCTGAGAAATTTCTCACAAATCATCGATAATATCCAGCTAACCCAAGGAAGCTATGAATATCCATCACATATGTTGGCCTCAACCACACCTAAATTGAATTTTTCTTGTAGGGATCTATAGATATCCCATTACTTATGATGATATTACCCAATAATGAAACTTCCTTCAACCAGAACTCACACTTGCTGTACTTTTCATAGAGCTTCTCCTTTCACAAGGTCTCTAGTATAGTGCTTAGATGATCCTCATGCTCCTTTTTGGTTTTGGATTATATTAGAATATCATCTATAAAGACTACCACAAATTTTTCGAGGTAATATCTAAAGACTCTATTCATCAAGTACATAAATATTTCTAGAGCATTAGTGAGTCCTAAATTCATTACTATGAATTCATAATGCCCATATCTTGTACGAAAAGTAGTCTTGGGGATATCCTCCTTCTTCACCCTTACTTGGTAATATCCCGACCAAAGATCCACCTTAGAGAAGTATTGTGCTCCATGTAGCCGATCAAACAAGTCATCAATTCGTGGCAGAGGATACTTGTTCTTTATCGTGATTTTTTTGAGCTCATGATAATCAATGCAAAGGCACATTGACCCATCCTTCTTCTTGATGAAGAGGACTAGTTCACTCCATGGTGAAGCAATTGGGCTTATAAACCCTTTATCCATATTCTCCTGTAGTTGTTTATTTAGCTCCTCAAGATCCACAATAGCCATTCTATATGGAGTCTTGGATATTAGAAATTCCCCAGGTATAAGATCAATCGAGTATTCAAAATTTCTTTTAGGAGGAAGACCAGGAAATCCATCAGGAAACACTTCAGAAAATTACCTCACAATATGATTGTATTCAAGGATGGTTTCTTCCTTAGAATCAATCATCTAAGAAAGATAAACATGCTCATAGGGCAGTAATATCTACTCTTGAGATAATGGTACTAAAGAAGATTCATCTTTCTCATTGCACTTTTATAGAATCGGGGGTTGATTCACCATGTGGAGAGTGATTTCCCTCTCACAAAAAATTATGTTAGATCTATATAAGTAAATCCAATCAATGCCAAGAATTAAATGAAATTCCACTAGAGGTAGTATGATGAGTTTTTTTGGGAAGTTCAATCCATAGATTGTGATAGGGGAGGAGTTATATTCATGGGATGCAATAATTTCCCCATTTTCTGTTCTCACTGACATCTTTACTTCCATGATTTTTGGTGGTGTTGGGATTGTTCTAATAAAATTTCGAGATATAAAAGAATGCATAGAATCAGAATCAAAAAGTAGGTTCTCTATTATTGAATAAATAACTAGCGTACCTGTCACCACTTTTCTATTGGGGTTTACTTTGGTAGAAGTGATAGAAAAATCTCACCCTTCCTACCTTGTAGGTTGTTGGTTACATCTGAAAAACCTTTTATTAGGGAACTAGTTTGAAAATTGCCCCGGTTCTTTGTAGTTGAATCAATAAACAATTCATTGAGAGTTGAATGGAGCGTTACTCTCCTCTATCATAGTAGTGGGTTTTTCTTGTTGGCAGTTAATGGTCAGGTGATATTCTCTTCCGCACCTAAAGCATTTCCTTGTCCCCTTCAGGCAATTTCTGGGGTTCTTCTTTCCGTACCTTTGGCAAGTGTGGTGTTGAAATATCTTAGCACTGTTGGATTTATCCATTGGACCACCAGAATTAAAGTCCACTTTCCGCTTCTTATCCCCATGATAACTTTGAGATTCACTAATCTCCATTTCGACTTTGAGAGCACATCTAAAAATTTCCTAATAGCTATCAAAGTCATGGATCTCTAGGGATTTCCATATGCTAGGTTTTATCCCACCAAAGAAGCGATCAACCTTGCATTCGTGGGTAACGACAAAGCTGGAGGTGTATCATGAAAGCCTTGTGAAGTTTTCCTCATACGCTCTGATGGATTCGTTGTCTTTTTTCTTGAGGTCAAGGATGTCCCTTTCCATCTTAAGTTGGAGGGTGTGAGGAAAATATTTATCGAAAAACATTTTCAGGAAATCCTTTCATTCCAACGCCTCAATATCTTCCACATGATTTGTATTTTTGATCAATTTCCACCATTGATCAGCTTCAACCTCCATATGATAAGCAGCAAGAAGAACCTTCTCTTGTTTGGAACATTGAAGGATGGAGAAGATCTTTTCAATGGAGTTGATCCATTGTTCGGCGATTGAGGGATCAAATGACCCATTAAAAGTAGGAGGCCTTTGTCTCATGAAGCTCTCGATTGCATATTTTTCTTTCTTTGGGGGGGGGGATTAGAAGTTCCTCTTGACCCAAGTTTTTATTCAAAACTTGAGTTAACTAAGAGAGTATCGTGACAAATTTTGCGATTCCCACTCCCATTGGATTGGGCATCTTATTAGAACAGTCGTCACATTGATCTTTGCATCGGTTGTTAGCCTGAGTCCTCCTATTACCGGCCATTGGCTAGAATAAAAGGAAAGTTAGTGGTAACACATAAAGGGGAATCCAAATACAAAAAAGGATAACTTATAAATTACATTTATTTCCTTAACTTATGAATTTATAGGCTTCAATATATGTTATCCACGATATACTTCCAAATATATATTCTTAGGGGAATTTTTTTATTCACTTAATAATGTTTCATACTGAGCTTATGAATTTACCAAAGAATATCCCCTAGGATTGTTTTAACCAATAGTACAGCAAGGTCCACTGTTGTGCACCAGTTCCCATTCGAATCTAGCTCAAAGCGGTGTTTTTGGGTTTTATCCCTAGATACATCTCTGCCAGAGCTGTCTCTACTTGTTCATATCTATATAGGGATGTATTTTCTTGATAAACCATTTACTATATACTCACCAAAATTTAGGGAATTTTTTATTATACTTAGTCTTATCTCTAAGGCTTTCACTAGGGTTTTCTAATCCTAATCCCAAAAATAACTAAGCTTATCCTCTGATACCAACTATAACAACCCTACTCTTTATTACACACTTAAAAAATGATTTATTTAATAAAATTGAACTTAAGACGAATATGAGGATCGAGAGGTCTAGTGTCTTAGGAAATTAGGAACATTACATGTCAACTTAAGACATAAATTAAAACATCTTTATCGAAAAATTCTTTTACATGACCACAACATTCCTTTGTACTTAGCATTGAATGGGATAACCTAAGGACATACATAAGAAAAGGGTAAGATATAAATACCAATAAGGGAGTAAAAAAGGCATAACATGAATAATAAAATATAGTTCAGGAAATAGGAAAATCAATGGAGCATAAGAGAAACATGAACATAAAGGAATGATATAGCATGATTACATAGCATGGAAATGTGGAAACAACATTTAACATGATATTAGAATTAGTCAAGAATGATTGCACATGAAGCATAAGTAAAACATTATTGCACTTGAATTAGAATGAGTAAACCCTCATTTCACTTGACGTATCATGATACTAATCTTTACCCAATGCATTGGAGCACTATTAGGTGTACCCCTCTTAATCATTTTATTTCATGCATAAGTGTGCCACATAGATCATGAAACATGGATTCATTAAGCATCATAATTTATTACATGAATAAGAGATGTGGAATTAATAAATTTAAGTCCTCAAGAAACAATTACATGTGAAAAAAGGTGAATACCCTTGATAGATAAATGGGTATGGTATTCTCTTACATGATGATTTTGGTACATAAATTTTGGTGTAACTTCAACAGCATAATGACGTCAAATAGAAATTGTAAAATGGGTTGATGAAAGAGAAAGGAGTATATCATAATTTATACATGAAACGGACAGTAATGGGGTCATTTAACATAATATCCCAATATATGTAATGGAATTTAGATGCATTATATAAAATAATTTCTTGAATGTAAATGAGAAGAGAGAAATTCCTTACAGAATTTCGGCACAGTAACATGTGTACATGGGAGGAATTAATAAAAGAGAAAGAGGTATATCATAATTCAAACATAATTAGGGAAGTATGGGGAAGGTGATAAATCATTCCCCAATATTTTTAATTGAAAATAAAACTGTATAACAACATAAATAAATTTGGACAAAAATGAGAAAGGAAGAAATCCCTTACTTGGAAGTGTGATCCCAAAGGCTTGAGAGAGGCTTGAGAGAGGCTTCTTGGGAAATTTGGATGCCTTGGGAAGATTATAGAGAGATAAGGGAAGGGTTTGGTCGAGTTAAAAATGGTTTGAGTGAAGAGGAATGTAATATTGAGTGGGTTTATATGGGAAATGAGATGGAATTCTTTATTATTTAGGTTTTGGACACTACACATTAAACTAATCATATCCACAAACCAAACCATGTTTTTTGACCATAGTTTCTCCCAAAGGGGAGTGGAAAACATTATTTTATAAGGAAAATAGACTAAATTATTAAAATATTAGGATTTATTATGTGAAGGTGAGTCACACTCTCAAGGAAATCATTTTAAAATGTTAAAATGTTTTATAAGTCTTAGAGGGTCCACTAAGGCTTTGTAAAATAAATCAAAAAAATATAAAATCACATTATTTTAAAATTAAAACATATATTAGCAGAAAATACCTTTTATATTATTTTATTACATCACTATTGGTTCATTATGATGTTATAAAACACATTATATATTTAAACAATATTAATTTTTACCCAAAAATTCGACTGTCTCATAAAATTATGAAAAATTCACTGTTAGATAATTTTGAGATCTGGATTCGAAAAATAATATTCAATTTATCTAAATAATTTTATAAATATGTGAATTTTAACTTTTAAAATAAAAATCGACATTTATAAAAAATTCATGGGTTTTGACAAAAACAGTTTTCAAACCATAATAAAAATTACAATTGTATTCATAAAAATTATACGATCATTTATATTTAAAAAAAAGTAATTTAGTAATAATAATATTTTATTAAAATAATATTTAATTAAAAAATCCATTAATTCATCAAAATATATTTCTCAATTTAATTTTAGTATTAACTAAAATACTATCCGTGCTTTAAAAATCACTTACAAAGTAACAATAATAAAATGAATGTATATTCTTTATACAAAATCAATGAACATGATCATAGTGATAGGGTATTGTTTCATAAACCATTATATAACTCCCACATAAGACCTAATCGTACGGTGTGTTATGGTTAAAAACTCTTGGGGCTACTCGGATAACATTGCCCGAGTGATAATCTCTATTAACATTCACTTTTCCCGTAGGCGATTCCGTTCAAGATTGACGTGTTGAAGCTTGGCTTGAGCTTGGTCAGGAGTGAATCCCAATGATGCTACCTCCTTTCTAACCTCTGATAAATGGGCTTCATATGGAGAAATTCTACTGTATGAGGCCATCACTTCGTTTGTCTAAGTAAATTGGATTTGTTAAAGCTCTATATTTATACTAATCATATAGTCACTGTTCAATGGTATATTAGCAACAGTAACAATTTTAATGGTATTTTAAAATCCAAAAACATAAAACCAAGGAAGTGATTATGTTTTATATAACCATTTTACATAATAACACATTTAATTAGATCAAGAGGAATTTTAATTAATAAAAGTTTGGGTCATTACAGAAAACCCTACGCAAAGCGGGAAGAAGCTCACCAGAGCGAATCGTGCAAAGGTGGAGGCCACCGAAAGGGAGATTCGCGCTAATGGGAGGTCACCTAAAAGGGAATAGGTGATGATAAGAGTATTTATATAAGGGGGTGGGTGGGGGGGGGGGGGGTTCTGGCAAGGGGTTCCAACTAGGAGAGAGACCAAGGGAGGGAGGCATGCTTGGCTGTTCGAAGACGGTCGAGACGGTCTGATGCTATTTGCCGAGAGGGAGTGCATTGGCTGGGAGGTCACTGGCCAAGGGGTCATCGACCAAGGTGGTGGGAGCATACTAGGGTTATGGGGGGGGGGGAAGAAGTGTGATGCATCAAGAGGGGGTATAAATAGAGGAAAGGAGAAAGAAATAAAGAAAGAAAATAAAATAAAAGAAAAGAAAAAGGAAATAAAACCTAAAAAAAATCTAACTTTAATAATAATAATAATTGAAATATTCTTAATTAAATATTGTTGTTATATTAATAATAATAACTTTATTAAAATATTAACAATAATAATAAATATATTAATATTTTTAAATAATAATAATATTATCATTATTATTAAAAAATTCTTAATTCATTTTTAATTTTCTTACTCTATTTTTCATTCACATTATTATTCATCTCATTCATTAATCAATTAATAATAATAATTTTTATGAACACTAGGCACACATGTGGTGACCTGTGTGAATCTGCTCAGTGTTGATAGTGCTCTACCCATGTGCGATACATTGTCAAACCCAAAACATCTGTTTATCAGAAAAAACACAAAATTTCAATCGGGATCGACCCGCATATCGACAAATTATTTCAAATCCATATCAAAAAATTAAATTATTTCAGAGGTCCAAGTGTGAGAATAATGCTCATCAATAGTGTTTTAAAGATACATGGCCTCAAGGCCAATAGAGAAATCCCATATCAAAAGCCCAAAATATCAATATGTTGGTTTTCTCACCCAACCCAAGTCTATTCCATCTATTTTCAGTCCTCTTAGGTCAAACACATGCCAAAATGAAGGATCTATCACCCATGTTTTTCTCAAAGAAACCAATGTTTATAAGGTTTCACAAGGGTCCTCACATGGTCCGCTTAGGATATTCATCTCAAATCACCCCAAACCCCCCTAAGAGGTATACATAGGCTCATAGTAAGTGGGACACTATGTCATAACTATTTAATTTTGTTACTTGGGAACACCCCTCATGGGGGTCGAAGGGTCAAGGAAAGACTATTAGGGTCACAACCTTGGCCCTCAGTGGCCGAGGCGACCATGCCCGTGCACAAGGTCCATCATGGGCTTGGATCCCCATTTTTTCACTCAAGGTATCTAACCTATATTAAGGGTTGTAAGTTAATTTTAGAATGAAAATTAATGATTCAAGGGGCAACTCTTTCAATGGAAAGCCCACACCTCCACATGAATAGAAACAGACTGCATAAAATCTATAGGGTGGGTACTGAGACCACCTACATCATCCAAAAAGCTTCCCAATTTAATTTATAGCTTGGTAACTACTTACTAGGGCCACTAAGACCCCAAAAATTCTATTGATGGATAACTAACCACAACTAACATCTGCAAGGTTTTGACTCGCACCCAACATACCAAAAAATTATTTTTAATAAATTAAAATTAATTAGAGAACTTCAACCAAATAAAACATAATCAATAAAATATCATCGAGCATCTTAAGATCATTGAAACCTCAAGAAATGGGGTGTCATATATCCTTGAACCCATACCAAGTCAAAGAGCCAACCTACACCACCAATTACATCATTAAATAAATTTAGTTTTAATGAAAAACTGAAGAAAAATTCGTGGGACAATACACCTTTAATGAAATGATGAATGGCTATAGGAGTATTTCATTTTGGGATTTCCTATATGAAAAAAAATAAAATCCCCATAAAAAACTCGTGATTTAACCATTATCTAATGAAATATCCATCAAAACCCTATTCAAAAACATCCTAAAATTAGGGCAACCAGGAGGAGGGTAGATATGGGGGAGGAAGTGAAGAAGATAATTTTAATCTTCCATAAAAATACCCAAGAATAACACCCCAAACAAAGGGAGATAAAGGGAGGATATGGGGTATATACCCCCTGGTCATGCGCCCAAAAGAAAGGGAGAAGAGGGGCTTCTGCCTAAAAAATGGAGGGGAAAATCCCACGTTTTAAATGACACAGGCTATTTAGTGGATACCGGTAGTACAAAATTCTTCCTCTTGAAACCCTTATAGAGCCGATAGTTCATACTGACCAACCATTGGTTTAATACAACCTAGGCTGCAACAACCACCCCAGCCTCTCCTGAGGCTTTCTTGGGCCCTAGAGATGTCTCATAAGATAAATTTCCTTTTTAAAATATTTTTTAGGTATTCCAAAATTTGTGATTTTATTCCAAATCATGGTTCAAAATATAACCCATCCACCAATTCCAAAATTCAAATTTTACTTGAATTTCATACACTTCCATACATAAGGGACATTACATTTAAAATTCCTTATCCTCACAAATAACACAGATTTTAAAATCACATTTAAACAGTTTTGACTGACACCACACCTTTCACCATGACATAGTTCAAGGAGTTTTGGATGCCCAAAAACCCAACATGACCTACACCATGACATAGGGGAAAATTACTTTTTTTACCCACCACGCCAAGGCCTTTGGCATGGTGAGCTACCATTCTTAGTTTCCTCCTCTCTCATGGGCCCAACTATGATATGAATTCACATTCCAAAATTCCCAATACAAGGTCTTTTTAGTTCACCATTTTACAAATGAGGAACTCTAAAAGAACTATGATGATAGTGATCCAAGCCTCTAACACATATCATTACATGAGTTTTAACATAAAAATCCACTAGCACAATCCTAAGGATCTAAAGGTTTAGTGTCTTTAGGAGACTAGGTTCATATTCTATCAACAATTAACTAAAATAAAACAAATTTATTTTAATCTCCAAAATTAGTTCTTAAATCCATTTGATATTCTAAAACTACACAAGATAACATGGGGAATACATAAATAAAAGGGGTGAGCTATAAATCCCTATAAAAGAATAAACATGATAATGAATCATAACAGATGAGTCAAAATGCATAAAATTATATCATAAAAGTAAAGGATCATGAATAATAATATGGGAGAATTACATAATAATATGGAATAATAAGATCATGGTAACATAGGAATGTTTCAATAATATAAAACATGACATAATCATAAGTCAAGGATCACTTCCAAGACAATAAAAAATGGTAGAAATGGTCCCATAAATTAATTGGAGTTCTATGTGGGTGTCCCCATAATAACATGTACATGCATAATATTCCATATAAAGGAATCAAACATAAGGTATAAACATAATAAATACCCATGAAAAGTAATGGGTTACATAGTCTTACCTGAAATCATAATCAAAGGATATTTCATAAAGATTCTAAATAGAAGAAGGAATTTAATATTTTGGAAATTCATATATGAATCAATAATCATAAGTATAAAATACGTACTTCTTTTTAAAAATTCATGAAAAGGGGTAGAGAATTGGGCATAGGAATGAACCTTTAAAAAAAGGTGTTTTTAAGGAATCAGTAACAGACTTTTAAAGAAATCAAGAATATGAAATTTTCTTTGAAACTAGGGGTAAAAAAAAGATATCCATAAAATAATTCTTATTTTATAAAATATTAATGGGTAAAATACTTCAATAGAGTGTTTCATGAATGGATTAAGGGTATAAAAGTTCCTCTTAATAGGGTTTAATTTTGAGGAAGGTATAACATAAGGCATGTATAAACCCAATAAAGAAAGGTCGAATAAGATAAGTACATATATAAGAGAAATATATAAAAAATTAAGATTAAATTTATAATATTAAATTTAGATATAAAGTTTGGTAGAGAGAAAAAGGCATGATTCAAAGAAAAATGGGTGGTTTGGAGAGTTACCTTGCCTCTTGTCCATATTTGTTCTTCTGTTTCACTTAAAGTACTAAATAATAAAATTATATTTATTAAACACTTTATTTAGATCTTAATTCAACTATATTTTATCAATTAATATTATTTTATGTTATTATAGAGTTATTTAATCGAGATACTCTCAATATCCAAAGGTTGTTCATTTCATGGTTTTAAGTCTGCTTTAGTTTGTGGACAGTTATTGAAGTTCTTATGAAATATGACTACAAATATGGAAGTGAAATGAAATGATATAAATGTATTAATATAATTTTAAATGGTCCCAAATATCCATTTATGTGTTCTGACATAATGATGATTCATTTAGTACAAACATTATTATTATACGGTAAGTTAATTTAGGAGCTTTTATCGACTATCATAAACTAGATTCATTTTATTTAATTAAATGATTATTAATATATTCCAAAACATTAATTAAGTTATAATATAATTATTATAATAATATTTAACCATAATATTATTTCTATAACCAATCATGAAAGTGGTGGATAAAAATGATGTATATTATTGATGGAGCCAGTTAACCCACCATAATCGAAACAACTATTTTCATTTTAGAATGAAATGAAAAGAGGTTTGATAATTGATATTTAATTAACATAATACAATTCTAGTATATTTATTATACCATAGTTATTATTTATTTTTGGATGGATAAGTGAGTAGGAGATAGAGGAATATAAGATTAAAGGGTAGTTCGGTTAAGAATATTACCTCTTTGGATGTCCTCTCTAGGACGATTCTTTAAGGCACCTTGGTATGGTCTTTTTGTAAGAAAAAAACTCCTTGAATGTGGGTACAAGTATATAGATATATTTAGGGTAGAATACAATAAATATAATAATCTTATAATGTGTGTGTGTGTGTGGGGGTGGATGGTGAGGGGTCATATTTTTAAGGGGAGGAGAGTAGTGTTTTTGAATATAATATTGATTACATATTATTTTTACTCAAGACTACTAAGAGTGATGGATATTATAACTATATATAGTAATTTTTTCATGTGATTTTGAGATAATTATTGATTACATTAACCATGAATCAGTTATTCATGTATTTATCTTATAATGTCAAATACCACATTTTTCTGTATTTCACTGTTCACTAAAAATTCAAAATATTTGAGAAAAATACCAAAAATTTTCTCAAACCATTTTTTGACATGTAGATTCCAAAAATAAAATCCATTTTATAATTTGTTTTAAAATAAAACTCGTATTTATTTAAAAAATATAAATTATTATACTACGATCGATCTTCCAACCCTTTGAAAAATTACTTATGGTCTTATAAAATTATATATTAATTATAATGAAACTTAATATTATTTTATAAACTCATTTTATGAAAATAAAATTTCTTTTAAAATTTTATGTTTATCATAATAATGTAAATAAAATATATGTGCCTTTTAAAAATCTAAACACTTATTTCATCATTTTTTAAAAAATTATTTATTTGTATCATGGTATAAATTTACTATATTTTATTTTTATAAGATAACTATATATAATTTTAAAATTAAATAGGAGAGGTTACTATTCTAATGGTCAAGTTACTATTCCTAAAGGTCAGATTACTATTCCAATAGTCAGATTTGTAACGGTAATTTGGGTTCTCTACTTTTTATAAATACTTAATATTTCATTGAATCTTAATTAACTTATTTTCTCTAAAGTTTGCAGATGTATTTATTTTTAAAATGTATATTTCATTACAAATATTCTATTTCATTTATATAACGTTGTTCATGAGTGTGATCATTCTAGGGGATCAAGCAAATCCAAATTTTCTTATTATATTTATCTTATTTTCTATTTTTTTCCCATTGTAATGTTTGGAATTTTATTGAGTATATTAATAATCTAAATGCAATGTTCAAGTCAATATAATAATAATTTGTTTTGTTTTATCATGAGGTACATGTGCTTTATATAATCCTACATTACTAAATATGAAACATTCATATAATCTAAATGGAAATTCCAATGCTAAAAATCCAAGTTATTACATTCTTCCCCCCTTACGAAATTTTTCATCAAAATTTCATTTTACCCACTAAGATAAAAATAGTTGAGTGTTCTTATATTTTATTAACTCCTCAGGTTCCCATTCTACCTCCTCACACTCATGTTTCCAATATAGTACTTTGACTAGGTGAGTAGTCTTGTTGTGTTGGACTTTGTCTCTATGGTTTAAGATATTTAGTGGATGATCCTCATAAGTGAAATCATGATCAAATTGTACCACCTTCGGATTCAGTACATGTGAGGGATCTGATATATAGTTCTTTAAGAGGGATACATGGAACCCACCATGTACTTTATATATGTTGGTGGGAGTTCTAGTAGATAGGCCATAGCTCTGATGCGATCACTAATTTAAAAGGGGCCAATGTACCTAGAACTTAGCTTCCCCATCTTCCCAAATCTCATGAATCTCTTCCATGGATTTATGTAGAGGAACACTTTATCTATAATCTCAAACTCTAGGTCTCTCTGAAAATTATCAACATAGATCTTTAGTTTACTATGATCCATCCCTATGTGTTGCTGAATGGACTTGAGATTTTCTACCATTTCTTCAAAAATTTAATATCTTAAAAACTTGCATTCACAAAAATTCAACCCAACACACAGGTTTCATACATCTCATCCAATAGAGTTTTTCATATAGAGCCATTTGGATGCTTAAGTGGAATCTATTATTGTATGAGAACTAAACTAATGGAAAATTTTGATCCCCACCTATTTTGAAGTCCATCAAGCATGCTATTAACATGACCTCAAGTGTCTAAATCATTTAATTATATTGTTCATTAGTTTAGGGTAATATCCTGTACTGATGTTCAACTTAGTAGTCAGAGAATGTTAGATAATTTTCTATAACTTGGAGGTAAAACTTGGATCTTGATCATATACAATCGTTAGTGGTGTTCCATACAACCTCACTACTTACTTGATGTATATCCTTGAAAGTTGATCAATTGATAAGTCCCCCCAAATAGAAATTAAGTGAGAAATATTTGTATGATCATCCACTACAACCCATATGGGATTATTTCCTCTGTATGTATTTGGAAGACCTATGACAAAGTCTATGGTGAGATTTTTCCATTTCCATATAGGTATGGGTAATGCTTTCATTATTACCTTGTATTTTTTCCTTTATTCCACCACTTGTTAACATAAAAGTCACTTTAATATATATTTTTTGATTTCCTTCTTCATATTGTCTCACCAATAGTGCTCTAAGATATCTTGATACATCATTATGCTCCTTAAGTGGATGGAGAATGTTGATCTATGTGAATCATTAAATAACTCCTTATTTATCTTAGGCTTTTATATAAAATGTAGTCAAGACACAAATCTTAGAAATCTTTCTTAATTAATTTATAATTATGAGGATTTACCTTTTATTATGGATTCCAACTTCTTATATATTTCGACATCACCCATTTTAGCATATTTTATCATCTCTAGAATGGATAGTTAAATAATCATTTGATCTAGGTAGGATATTATTACTTACTTTATGAATCCCATATCCATCCTTTTCAAGTATAAGAATATTAGATCCTTATCAATTCTCTTTATTTATAAGGTTGTAGGATCCTTTCTACTTAGAGAATCTGCCACTTTATTTTCCTTCCCAGGATGGTAAAGGATTGAGTAGTCATAGTCCTTGATCAAATATAACCATTTTTTATATCGCATATTAAGCTACTTCTATGTCAATATATATTTGAGGCTCTTATGGTCCACATATATTTCACAATTCTCCCCATAGAGATAGTTCCACCAAATCTTCAACACGGAAATCATTATTTCTAGCTCCAAATCATGTGTTGGATATTTTTTCACATGGAATTTAAACTAACTTGAGGTATAGGATACCAATTTATCATTTTTCATGAGTAAAAAACCCAATACCTTCTTTAAAGCATCATTATATACCAAAAATATTTCCCCCTTGAGGGTAGTTTGAGTACTGGTGTAATGATAAGCTTCGTTTTCCATTCCTTGAATCTATTTTCATATTCATTATTCTATATAAACTTCACTCCCATAAAAGTTAACTTAGATAATCTATTTTACAATCATGAGAAATTTCTCAATTTTTTAGATAGTACCCAGTTTGTCCAAGGAAACTATGGATCTCCATAATAATTGTTGGTCTGGACCACTCCTCATTCTCATTTATCTTTAAAGGATCCGCAGATATTCCCTTTCTTGTTATAACATGCTACAAGAATGATATTTGATCCACTTAAACTCACATTTACTGAAATTTTTATATAATACATCTTTTATCAGAGTGATTAGTATAGTAACTAAATTATACTCATGATCCTCCATTCTTTTAGTGCATATGAAAATATTATCTCTAAAGACCACAACAAAATTTTTCATGGTAATAACTAAATCCTCTATTAATTAAGTCCATAAAGATTGCTGGAGAATTCATGAGTTCAAAGGGAATCACTATGAACTCATAGTTCTTATTCCTTGTTCGAAAGGTAGTCTTGGGAATATTTTTCTTATTAACCTTTAATCAGTGATATCCTGACCAGAGTTCCACTTTAGACAAGTATTGATCCCCACACAGGTGATCAAATAATTCATCGATTTTTATGGGATAAATGTTATTTATATTTCTTATATTGAGTTCATGATAATAAATGTATAGGTTCATAAACCCATCCTTATTCTTGAAAAATAGGACCAATTCACCCCATGGTAATGCACTCGAAGGTATAACAACCTTTTTCTAGATTCTTTTACAACTACTTTATTAGTTCTTACAATTCTATGGTGTCCATTATATATAGAGTCTTGGATATTGGTATATTTATAAGTATAAGTTCAATTTAAAACTCAAATAATCATTTTAGAGGAAGAACATAAAACTCTTTTGAAAATACATCAGTATAGTCCCTCATAATGAGAATTTATTCAAGCATGATTCTCTCCTTTGCCTCAACAATTTGAGTTAGATATTCTTAATCATATGAAAATAATATTTATTATTGAGAAGAATATTCCAACAGAGATTCATCACCCTCCTTACACTTTTATAGAATCATAGGATGATTTAGGATATAAAAGGTGATATCCACATCATGATAATTAATGTTAGCTCTACATACAGAAAAATAGTACATGTCTAATATAAAATTGAATTCCACTGAAGGTAGAATGACATAGTTTACTAAGAGATTCATCCCAAAAAAATTATTTGGTGAGGAGTTATATACTTAAGATTCAATAATTTCCCCATTTTCTATTTTCACTAATAACTCAACATCCATGTTTTGAGGGGGTGTTTGAATAGTTCTACTAAACTTTCATGATATGGAAGAATTCATAGAACAACTAGCATGCTTATCACTAATTCATTATTGAATGCACCTCAATAGTAGTGAAAATATATTCATTCCCTTTTTACCTTGGATTTGGAGTTTTTTTTGTTGGTTATCATTGAAAACCCTTAGCTTAGAGAATTAGTTCACATATTTTCCATGTTCTCTACAGTTAAAACATTGGATCATAGGCTGAGGATTGATCAAAACCTTCATTTCCTCCATCACATTAGTGAATTATTCATCTCGTTCAGGAATTATTTATCTTGATTCCCTTCCCTTACACACTTGAAGCACCTCCTTGTTCCCTGAGGTAGTTTCTAGGGTGCTTCTTCCTATAATTATAACACATGGGATGTTGGATTCTCTTACTACTATGAGTATTATCCGATGATCCTCCTCCTCCAATGGCCTGAAGGCCTTCATTTTTTATTGATTTTTGATAATCCACCCTTCAAGGGGTGAGGTTGAACCCTTACAAGGCCCATAGGCATAATCATTACATGGCCCGTAGGCCTTAGAGGAATTCATTGCCCGTAGGCTTCAAACATTACATACAACCCAGACTAACTACTTAGAACTGCTCCTCCCCAACATCATTATCGTGAAATCAGCTCTCCACCTTCGCATGGCTGTTCGGATAGGATTTCCCATGCATGCACAGGCTTATCCCGATGGAAGGTGCCATACCCTCTCATTCTTGCAATCCGTTTAGCTTATGCTATGGTGAAAGCTCCTTGCTCCTCATCCTTCTGAAGTTTGTTCCTTGTAGGTTTTCTGGTTTGCATCTGCACTTAAAGGTGACCTAAAGGGCTTGAGGTGGCCCGAAGGCCTTACTAACCCGAAGGACTGGGTGGCCCGAAGGCCTTAAAAGACTCGAGGACCAAATCGGTGGCCCGAAGGCCCAAATGGGGTCATATTCCCGGCTACTACAATGCCAAACAGTGCCTGCTACAGTTCCCGCTACAGTACCTGCTATAGTTCTGCACAGTATCTGCTACAGTGCCCTGCTACAGTACTGCTACAGTATATGCTACAATACCTGCTACAATACTGTTATAGTACATGCTACAGTACCCCCAAAATTATCCCCCACCTGTATTTGATCCCAGGTCTCTTAGATGCACTTAAAAAGTACTCACTAACTGGGCTGAGGCTCATGTGCTCCGATGATCCTCCAAAGTTAAACTATATTCTTAAATTTTTATCTCCATACCCTCTAGAGCATTGAGAGTCACTAATATCCTTCTCAACCTTAAAGTAATAACAGACAATATCTTTATATATTTCAAAGTCTTGAATCACTAAAGATTTTCATAGACTTAGATTTAATACAAAAAATAAGCAGTCCACCTTACTTTGGGTGTTTATAATGATGTCAAAGGTATATCATGAAACCCTTTTGAAGTTTTCCTTATAAACCTTGATATATTTATTCTACTTTTTCTTTAGTCCAAGGAGTTCCCTCTCTATTTTAAGATGGATAGTTCAAGGAAAATATTTATTGAAAATTATTTTCTTGAATCCTTCCCATTATAAGGATTCAATTTCCTATATGGGATTCATGTTATTTATTAGTGTCCACCACTGATTTAATTATCCCTATAGGAAATATAAGTATAATATATATTTATAATATTAAAATCATTTAATTATAAAAATATATTATTATTAGAGTTAATACATTGTTCCATAACGAGGGGATCAAAATATCCACTAAAAATAGGAGGACTTTTTCACATAAAAGACTCAACCACAACTTTATCTTTTTTATGAGAAAGAGGATGTTTCATAAGATTCAAGTTATTATTCATAACTTGATTCAATTTTTCTAGTACTACTATGAATTTATTGGATACCACTCCCATCATGTTATGCATATTATTAGGGGAATCATTACATTTCCTATAAAATTGGTTATTGGAATGTTTTTTCATATTTCCTACCATTAAATAAAATAAATGAAAATTATATATGTGAATACTCAAACTAATAATAATATAAAATATAGAATGTAAACTTAGAAGTAATAAATCATAAATGACATGTATATTATAACTTATGAGTATCTAGGTCTCAATAGAGGTTATACAAGGTGATTTTCTATGAATTTCTATAACCTAAAAATCAATTCAAGTCCTTCATAATGGTTTGTAAAGATTTAGTGAATTTACTAAAGCATACCCCATAGGAGTGTTAAGATAGGAGTGTATTAAGGCCTCTTTATTATGTAGTAATTACATGATTATTTAATACCCAATGATACCTTTTGTGGTTTTTACCCCTAGGTATATATATACCAGATCCACATCTACTTGTAGTATCCCGACAATGATTTCATTTCTTGGAATCCATTTTCTCTATGCATTACCAAAATTTTAGAATATTTTCTTATAATTAGACTTTTACATATCATTTTCACTAATGTATTTATTTATAACCCCACAAAATAACTATAATTTTCTTTGATACCAACTATAGAGACTCAAGCCTTTTATACACATCATTACATGATTTTTAACATAAAAATACATAATCAAAACCCTAAGGATTTAGAGGTCTAGTGTCATTGGGAGACTAGTATCATACTATATAAATATTTAACTAAAATAAAAAAACTTTAATTTATTATCTACAATGATAACCTAAATCCCTTTTACCTTCTAAAACTTCACAAGATAAGCTGGGGAATACATAAAGAAAAGGGGTGAGCTATAAAGCCCAGTCAAGGAATAAATATGATAACGAAGCAAAACATACGGGTCAAAAGGCATACTAGGATATTATAAAATATAGGAATCATGAATAATAATATGGGATCATGAAATAAAGAATATGTAATCATAATATCATGACAATATAGGAATGTGGAAACAATATAAAACACGACATAAGCATAATTCTAGTATCATTGCCAAGACAACATAACATGGTGGAAAAAGTCCCATCGAGGATTGAGTTTACTACCTAATCCTATACATACCATCTCATGAGATATAAAAATTATCCAATTCATTGGATAAATATCTAGGTTCACCCATCATAACATACACATGCATTTGTGTTCTACATAAGGGAATTAAATACGAGACATAATCATAAGAGATGGCCATGGAATGTATTGGGTTACACATTCTTAATTTAAATCATAATAAAATAATATTTCATAATCATTTTTAAGAGAAGAAGTAATTAAATATTTTTTATTTCCATATTTTAATCAATAAGAATAGGTTTCAAATAAGTATTTTATTTGAAAAATTTATGAAAAGGGTATAGAATTGTAGATAAAAATGAACCTTTAAAAATGGTGTTTTTAAGGAGTCGATAAAATACTTTTAATGAAGGAAGGAATATTGATATTTTTCAAAAATAGGGGTAAAAAAATGTTCAACCCTAAAATATTTCTTTTTTTATAAAGTCATGAATGGGTAAAATACATTAAGAGAGTGTTTCATGAATGAATTAAGGGATTGAAGAGATCCTTTTAATCGAGTTTTATTTTAAAGAAGGTATTGAGAAATAAACATAAGGAATTTATAAACCTAGAAAATAAAGGGAGAATAAGATATTTATATATTTAAGAGAAATATATACAAAATTTATAGTCATTCTATGATATTAAATAAAGAGATAAAGTGAGGTAGGGAGAAAAATGCGTAACCAGAAGAAAAGAGAGTGGTCCCTTACCTCACATCCAGATTCAATTTTCACTTTCATTTAATTTATTGAATGATACAATTATATTTATAAAAAACTTTATTAAGAAACTAATTCAATTATATTTGATTTATTATTAATATTTTATGTCATTTTAGTTTCATTTAATTGAGATACCATGTCCATAATCACTGTCTCAGTGTCGTTTGTTTCTTGGTTCCAATATCTCTTTAATTTGTGGATAATTATTGAAGTTATTTTCAAAGGTTAATAAAAATCTAGAAGTGATATGAAATTATATTCATTTAAATATAGAATTTTAAATAGTCTCAAATATACATATGTGTTCTGATATAGGTATGATTCATTTAGTATAAACACTATCGTTATATGGTTGGTTTATTTAGGCAGTTTTACCGATCATCATAAACTAGATTCATTTTATTTAATTAAATAATTTTTAATAAATTAAAGGACATTAAGTAAGTTATAATATACTTATGAAAATAATATTTAACCATAATATTATATCTATAACTTTCCATGAAGGTAGTGGAGAAAAATGAAGTATTTAGTTCATAGAGGCAATGAACTCACTATAATATGAAAAATCATTTTCATTTTATAATGGAATGAAAAGAGGTTTGATAATTTATATTAAATTAATATAATGAAATTATATTATATTTATTATAATGGATTCATTATTTCATATTGGATGAAGGAAGTGATGAGGGGGTAGAATAAGAGAATATTAAAGGATAATTCGGTTAAGAACATTACCTCTTTGGATGCCATCTCTTAGAAGAAACCTTAGGACACTTGGTATGGTATTTTGGTATGAAATATACTACTTGGATGTGAGGATATAGTTGAGGAAATATTTGGAAAGAATATGGTCTAGCTAGGAATCAGATAAAGTGTTATGCGAAGGGGTGATATATATAAGGGGGGGATGAGTATTTTTGAATATAATATAGATTAGTTTATTATTTTTTCTCAAGAATACTAATGGTGATGAATATTGTGAATAAATAAAATATTTTTTTACATGTGATATTGAGATAATGGTTACTTACATCATCCATGGTTCAATTATTCATATATATACCTTATAATGTTAAGTACCGTATTATGTCATATTTCACTATTCACTAAAAATTAAACTATTTTAGAAAAATACCAAAATGAACCATAACTATTTTTCAATATTTAAATTAAAAAATTAAATCCATTTTATGATTTTCTTTAAAATATGATAATTTTTTAAAATTAAACCCATATTTAAAAAAAAATACAAATTTTAATATTATGATCAATTTTATGACCCATTGAGAATTTACTTATGGTCTCATAAAATTATATTATCATTATAATGAAACTTTATATTATTTTATAAAACTATTTTATGAAAATAAAATTTATTTTAAATATTTATATTTATCATAAAAATGTCAATAAAACTTATGTATTTTTCAAAAATCTAAACACTTATTATATCATTTTCAAAACATTTATTTATTTGTATCATAATATAAATTTAATATATTTTCATTTAATAGGATAAATAAATATTATTTTACAATTAAATTGGTGATGTTACTATTCTAATGGTTAGGAATCTATTCCTAATGGTATGATTATTATTCTAATATTCAAATTACCATTCCAATAGTCAGATTTGTAACGGTCATATGAGTTGCCTAATTTCTATAAATAACTTATATTTACTTCATTATTCATTCAATTATATTTTCTCTCAAGGTTATAAATATTTTTGTTTTTAGAGTGGATATTGAATTTCTAATATTCTATTTTATTTCTAAGTGTTGTTCGTGAGTGTGATTATTTTAGGGGATCAAGAAGATCCAAATTTTTATACTATAGTTATATGATTTTCTATTTTTTTTATCCCATTGTAATGTTCAATTAAATATAATAAAATTTTATTAGTTCTATAATACCACATTAATAAATATGACATAATTATATAATCAGAAGGGAAATTCCACTGATAAAATTCTGGATTGTCACAACTTCCCACAACACGGGTGTTTCAGCGATTTCTGTTCCTGATAGGGAAAAACCCCAAGGAACCCAAAGGAACCACAACCTATACTATGTAATGGACCACTTCCCTATTTCAAATAGGGGAAAACATTAGGAAAATCACCTTCCAAAATGTCTATCCAAGATATTTCACTCACTATGGTGCACTAAGTGCCATAAAACTAACTCTAAAATTCCCAAACCTCAAAACGGAAAAGCTCGAAATATATAATTCCATGACCAAGCCTCTAAAATACTCACCATAGCTAGAACCGCCTCACTTATATGGCGTGATGGTCCTCAATATGGAAAAAACTCATATATAGCCTCTAAAACCCCTCTAAAATCACTCTTAGCACCTCCAAGACCTGAGAAAATGCAAAGTGAGGGATCTTGAAAACCAGTCCCTTATATCAAATAACTCTAAAACAATTATAATACTTGAGAATTTAAAACCAAACTTGATAAGGAAGGAAGGGGAAACAAGAAACCACCCCATGAGATACCTCTCAAGGATATTTCAACAACAAGAATACAACCAAATCATCATGTGTAAAATGTGAATAAATAATAAAAACTGATAGGATTCTCATAAAAAATCAAAGGCCAAACAAAGAATCTCACCAAAGATAAAACATAAAAAAACTCCGGATATTGATCTCTTATCTATGAATCCTGATCCCAGTTAAAGTTATTTATGACACCGTGCTTCCAGAGGACATGAACTAAAGGAGTAGTGTGCCCATGCAACACCTTCTCCCAATGGTCTTGGATATCAACGGGATTCTTCACTCTGGTTGCATCATATTCAATATATCTCTCCACCTAATCAGTGATATATGAATAATAATGAAGCTACTGGTGAATCCATAACACATAAAAGATGTCATGTATCTGATTCATATATGGTGGTAGTGTTAACTGATACAAAATAACTCTAACATTTACCAAAACCTTGAAAGTTCCAATAAATTGGGAGACATATCACTCAAATGACCAAACCTTTACTACCGATGACAAGGAGATACCTTCAATCATACATGATCTCCAATTCTGAACTTCATAGGGCTCCTCCTATGATCAATATGTGACATATTAGGATCTTGTTCTACCTTCATTCAATTGTGGATCACCTATACCTTCTTTTTAATGCTTTTCACCAATTTTAGTCCAATAATTGCAGACTCCATGACTTCAAACTAACATAACAGAGATTGATAAGTTTTTCCATACAATGCTTCGAATAGAATTATACCAATAGTGGAGTGGTGATTTTTATTGTAAGAAAACTCCATAAAAGGTAGGCACCTCATTCACAAACCTCAAAAATGTAGGATGCATATGTACAACATTTCCTACAATGTCTGGATAGTCTGTTCTTTCTAACTATCCATATGTAGATGAAAATTGATGCTAAGGTATAACTAAGAACCAAAAGAATGATAAAGGCCTATTAAAATCATGGAGGTGAAATAGGGATCATGATTAGTGATGATCAGCTTCATAACCCAATGAATTATCACCACCTCCTCTATATACTACTTTGACAATGCCTCCACTGAGATTGACTCCTTAATTGCTAAGATGTGAGCTGAATTTTTCAAGCGGTCCATGATCATCCATAAAATATCACAGCTTCCCAGAACTTAGGGTAAAAAAATGAAAAATTCAATCAATATTTCCCCTCACTTATACTAATGAACATAACGTTCCTAGAGAAACCCAATAGGAACATGGTGATCAACCTTCACCTTCTTGAAAACCAAACATCGAGAGACAAACTTTGTAATAGATCCCTTCATGCCAGACCACCAAAAACAACTTCACATGGTGCAATATATCTCATTCACACTAGGATACAACACCAATGGTGAATAATGGAACTCATAAATGAACAAATCATACATTACCAAAGGAATTATGATCTTCCCCTGAAACTATACCTTATTATGATCTTCCCTAGACCATCTCATAGGGGCATCACAACAAACAACTTGATCTCACCAAACCTCTACGTCAGAATCTCCCAGATGGGACTCATCTACTTGTTATTCCAAATAAAACATCACCATCATCTGATAAAGGTACCCTCAACCATCAACTACTCCCATGTTAGGTATATCCTAGAAATCCTCTCTACCACCCTCCAAACATCATTAGACTCATGCACAATATCACTACATGAATTTCTACACATAGAATCAGAAAAAGAATTTCCTTTCCTAAGTTTATAAGAAATATTGAAGTCAAAATCCTACAATAATTCTATATATAATCATTTTCAAAGGTTTAAATCACACTAGGAGAATACATAACTCATGATATTATGATTTTTGAAGACAAAAAAGTTATCACTAATGTGGTAATACAACAAAAAATTCAGAGAAAACAAAACCAAAACAAGCTTAAGATCTTAGATAGAATAGTTACATTCACGAGGGTATAACTTCTAGGACCCATAAGTGATAACTACCCTTTTATACATAAAAAAAAAAACCCAAGATATTAAATGAATCATTTTAATAAACCTCAAACATAATTCCCTCTTATGAAATTCAAAATATTATAGCAATGACTGAATTCACCTTCAAATAATAAAAAGTAGCTTAGCATTGGCCAGTCCACACAAACACATGGTCCTTTCTAGTCAAGTTTTGTTTATAGTTGTAATCTAAGTGAATTTGGGAACAAACCTAATGTAGTAAAAAAAACCAAGAAAACTATGCACCTTTGGAATGTTCTTAGGGGACACCAAATAAGAAACTGTCTCAATCTTCAAAGTATCCACATGTAGATTTTTTTTTTAACTTGAAATAATTTAAAAATTTTAAATAAATATTTTTGAAGCCAGGTGATGAGAAGGCATGAGATTTTGAGGCCCTATGAGCCCAGAATTTATTTTTTTAAATATTAAATATGTTAATATCACGCTTGTAGTTTTTTGGAATAATGGAATTAATCCTGAATGGAGCCTCATATCAGAAATATGAGACCACATTTGGTTATGGGATGTAGGGTTTACCCTAAGCATGACCTAAGTTTGGTAGTGATAGACGTCCAATGGAGGTATCCATTAGCGAGTGCGTTTAATTAAAATAAATAAATAAATAATTTATTTGTTTTATTAAATGATATAATTAAAATCCTATATAAATACCCTATTATTATGATTTTATAAGGGATAACTGCATAATCCTTAGGATATCTAAGAGGAGGTTTAGAGTGTTCCTCATTGTAGAATCAAAATTGAATGATGAACGATGATCTGATCAAGGTGGATTGAGATGAAACTAACATAGCAGGTATTCTTGTTCACTGGAGATTGTGTTCTTCACTAATGATCGATCCTTTTTCAAGGTAGGTCTCATATATTTTGGTTTTCACCCCTTTTATTAAAATTTTAAGCATGTATTTGTATTTTATATTCTTGATCTATGTTTTCTCACCCTTTTCATGACCCCGTTTAAAAAATTAAAGTATTTATTTGATTTATTCTTGTTATGAAATTATTTCAACCTGATTATCCATGTTAATGTATTTTTTCCAAGAACACTTGTACAATGATGGTTTCACCCGTGTTCTTATGGCTTTACACCATGTTTTCTTCGTGTTCTTCACCATTGACCAGTGGGGTCACAATTTGAATTTACCATGGCGAGTCTGAGTTTGATCGGACCCCCCAGATTCATGGTGGATGTATGAATGATGGCTAGATTGGTAATTTCAAGATATATTTGGTTTATTTTTTGGTAATTTTTCATGTATTGTGGATATGGAGTGGTGATATGTGGTGATGCGAGGCACTACGGGTGACAGGAGGCGATGCAGACTTCAATCGGATCATTGAATTCTTTTTTTGACCATTAGAGGTTGGGAAATGATGGATGGAGGTGGTTCCTTCCAATTTTGAGTGTTCTATGAGTTTGATTTGTGGTGATGAGAATAGATATGGAAACCATGTGGAAGAACTTTAATTTCTTCAAAAATCCCAACTACAGTCTTTGTATCCCAAAAGAACACATGACATTTAGCCCCTTGGCTATGGTGATAGGGTTTTGGGTGAAGTTAAATATCACACATAATGTAGGTGGAACTAAATTCTATGTGACCCTACCTAGGTTTTGAAACAATGTGCCATCACACATTCCCAAGGACCCATATGGAATTAAACGCCATATACTGGCATACACGGGCACATCAAGTACTACATGGGCATAGGTTGAGATGCACAACCAGGACCTCGAGTGGTCATACATTTGGCATATCCTAGAGGAAAATCCATGTACATTTACATATATTCCCAATCCATGTATACAGATAACATGGCCAGGAAGTGGAGTAGGGAAATATGCTGTGTGGAACCCATACAAATCGTGCAATCCTATGTGATTATTCTATCTCTCATATTTCCTTTGTTTGGACTTAGATTTTGTCCTGTGAGTATCTTCTAATAAGTGTTTTTCCATATAGAACTTGACATTATAATTCATAGTGGATTTTGACATACGATGAAATATTTTACAATCATGATGTTTATTCAGGTGATGCTTGATGATGGAACTGATCAAGCAAGATAATTAGATAGATATCGGGGTCAGTACTCCCCTATTACACCAAGGCATGGGTTACCTATTATATTTGAGAGATTCTGGAGTTAGTACTCCCTTGTTACACTAGGTTGTGGGTTCTAAATTCTATTATAGAGGTTTCAGGGTTAGTACTCCCTTGTCACACTAGGGTGTGGGTTCCTCATACTATTAGAGAGATATCAGAGTCAATACTCCATTATATCACCAGGGCATGGATTCCTCATTTATTTATAGAGGAAGGGTCAGTACTCTCCATATTATTATTGGGTATGAATTATCTTCCAACAGAGCAATACTCCCCCTTATTCAAGCTCCAGTTGGGTGTGGGTACTCCACAAGACACGTGTGTTCCCTTGGATATAGAATGTAGTTGTAAGGTGTGGGACCCTCCACTCATATTCTGGTGAGGTTGCGTTTGTTGCTGGGCATTGGTGATGGATTTTTGAAGCTTTAGGATTATTCATCGATTTTGAATGGGTTGTGAGATGGAGAACCCCTTTGTCTCTCATATAGGTTTCTTTATGAAAACAAACAAACACACACACACAGACATAGATATATATGCATGTGTGGGTATCTGATGGGTTTTATTTCCCTCTTTATTTGTGTTGAGATGATTTTTTTTGTATCTCTATATCACTACCTTTTAGTTTTGGCCCATCCTAATGGGTATGTATATACTCACCCCTATATGGGATTTTACTATAAAGGTCTTGAGTTATACAAATGATTAATAAATCGACAGTAATTATGGTGGATGATAGTGATACCTGGGTGCGCTGACCACACATGGTGGTCAAGAATTAAGATCAGGAGAAGGGCTCTCTCACATGTTTCTTTATTTCTAGTTGTTGTTAGTTTAGGAATTCATTTCTGGCTGGGTGTATATTTTTCACCTTTGTGCTTTGGTTTTATTCTATTGTACTCTATTATATTTCCTAGAGTATATTTCAGGAATGGTTTATCTCTAGATGTTATAGTATTTAATTTATATTCCTATAAAATATTTTATGGATATGGTTGGGTGTGTGTATATAGGTTCTTTAGGAAAATGACTCCCATTATAGTTATTCTATTTGGATGCTTTCCACCAGCTCTTGAACTATTGGGGGTAGGCTCGGGGTTGTGATGGATTATCCTTCCACTAGGATGGCAACCCCCGGTGGGTCTGGTCATTACAAAGTGATAATCGAGTTGTTCATTCCTTGGGATAGTGTTCAGAGTCTTCCCCTTATGAGGATTGTTTTAGACTTATGGAAATGGTGTCAAATTGTATTGAGTGTGGATTTCAGGATAGGGAACCCATTATTGCTGTGGTGACTGACATATCCATTCACTAGGAATTTGAATACCTTCTTGTTGGCTCAGATTATCGAGGTACAAGTTATAAGGGACATTGGTGGATGATTCATATAGGATTGAGTCCTTTGATTATACTTCTTGAGTCTGCTCCCTATTTATATATTGTCATCTGACCATGGAACGTGTTGATTACTTTCAAGTTGTCTCCATGAAGACAACCAACCAAGTTGCTGATTCAGGATCTTGACGATAATCTGATGAGTGATGAGGCCTAGGTTTAGGGGCTATCCCACAATGTGTTTCCTCAATGTGGTAAGGTAACATCACCTTCTTCTCTCAAGTATTAGTTAGTACCAACAATTTAGGATGAGGATATGCACAATCTTAACACACTCCATGAGTTCTAGTAACATAGATGACCAAGGTTAAACAATGATTCACATACCTAGGAAACATAGGTTTGGATTGATTTGGTAGAATAATTATTCAAGTTGGTGTGAAACCTTATAGATCAGATGGTTGTGTGGACATACATTATTTTCCATGGAAAAATTGAGTGCTGGTGGAGTTTGGTTACGTAGAACCATGAGGAGACTATGCTCTCATGATTTAAAATTATAACATTTTATCAATGAAAGAGAAAAAATCATAAAAAGAAAAAAAGAAAAAAGTTAATGGGGGCCCGATCTAAGAGATTATTGAGATGAAAAAGGGTATCATGAAATTAATTGAGTATGTTGTGAGTTTCACTGACCTTATCCACTATTCCCCTAACATGGTTTTAGACAGATTCTTCAGGGTGAGGATGTTCGAGTAGGGTCTCTATTGAGAGATTCAATCTAGTGTGGTTTTCTTATGTCTAGACACTTATGATAAAGTGCTAGAGTGGGATCTGGCGACTAATATATTACTAGTAGAGGGATGCTGGAAAGTTGGAGATAACAATGTGTAGCATGTGGTTGAGTTGTCTTCTATAGGTAGCAGGCATTAGACATTGAGATCTTAACAGAGGAGGAATTCTCCGATTCAGATGCATGATTTTTTGGCTTAAAGATCACGTAGAGGATCTAGTTATCCAATAGAGGGGTGATGTTATGATTATGATGGGTGTAGTCACTTGTCTCGTGATTAATATACCCATAAAATTGATCAGGAAAGGTAAAGAGTAGATGGACCTCCAGGATGGAGGAATCACCATAATCAAGGATCTCCTAGATGTGTTCAGGGTGGACCTTAGGGAGGTGGTTCTAGAAAAGGAGCAATAGAAACTATGGAGGGAGGAGCAGTTGGAGGAGGACAATATTATGAGATCCTATCACCACCACTACTAGGTGGCCTACATCGGCTTGGGGAGCTGGTGGTTAGGGTCATGGGTTGTTGCATTACATGGTGGGAAATGACCAGGCTGCACATGAGATGATACGAGGTACGATCCAAATTTATTATAATATTTCCTTATTATTAGTAGACACATGTGTGAATAATTCCTTCATCTCCTTATTCCTATAAGAACCCAATCTTTTAATTGATACCTAAGCCCAGTATCTATGGATTGAGGTTACTATAGGGGGCGATTATTCGATACCACTCACTTTCCATCAGTGGAAGTTATTGCTTGGTGGAGAGAGTTTTATGTGATACCTCTTGGTTGTTATGATTAAAACTTATGATATTATCTTGGGTATGGATTAGTTGTCCATGGTTCAATCCCAGATTGAATGTCATCATGAATGGGTTATATTCCTTCAGAAAGATGGGAAAAAATTATCCTTTATGGGCAAGAGAGATCTTATGGTGGAATGATTGGGCCTTACGTGTAGGAGTCTATAGCCCATCAACTATCAGTTGCTGAGTTTATACCTTAGCACAATGGAATATTCAAGAATATGAATTCCATTGTCAGTGGAGGACTTTATGGATGTCTTACCTGAGGATGTTATAGGACTACCTTCACGGTGGAAGATGAATTTATGCATTAACTTTCACCCTAGAACCATACTGATATATTCTTTAGCATATCGAATGGCCCCTACCAAGATTTGAGAGATGAGGGTGCAATTGGAGGACCTTTTAGAGAAGGGTGTTATCAAACCTAGTATTCCCCCAGGTTTTGTTTATGAAAAAAGATTATAGGATCTTGAGTATTTTTGTTGATTATTGTAATATCTCTATTTTTTCAATGTAAACATTTGAAATATATATTGTAATATTTTTGGATTTAAGAATTGAGATGATGTGATATTCCAAAGCTCGGCAAGCCCAAAATTAATATTTTAAAAATATTAAATATATTAATATCACATGAACAAAATTTTCCAAAAAAATTGGAATAAATCAACATTGGAGTCTTGGATTTGAAATATGAGTCCACCATTGAATCTAGATCATGAGTTTCAACCCAGGCACAATATAATATTTGAGCACAATGGATGTTCAGTTTGGGCGCTATCATGGGAGAATGTTTAAATAAATTTATTTATTTAATTAAATTTACATTACATAATTTTGACTATAAATATACAACTATGAAAAAAATATTAGGGTTATCTGCATAAGCCTAGAGATCTAGAGGATCTATTGGAGGAGATCTAGGTGAACAGAATGGATCCCGATCGATAATTAAGGATCATCTTCACTAACAAAACTTATGGATCTCACCAATTATATTAATGTATGATCATTATTTGCCAGCGATTGATCCAAATTGAGGAAGAATGTTTTTTATGGATTCATCCCATATATTTACCCCATGTTGAACATGGATAAAATCCCTGAACAATAATTTATTCACAGAGTGAAGGTTGATTTATTTTATGGTTGATTTATTTTTTCATTATTGATTGATTATCTACCTCTTAGTTTGTTTATTCTATGACAAAGGATTGAGGTTCAAATGAACAAAGGATGAGGTTTGTTTCTCATGTTTATTTTCTTATGGTTTTTCCCTGTTTCTTCACACATTCATCACATGCAATTTCTTTGGCCTAGGGTTGGATGGATACCCGATATTCGATCATTTCAAGAATTTATATTTGGTGAAATAGATCGATATCATGTGTAAAATTTGAAATTGAATACATGATAAAGGATAAAAAATAATAGAGGATGAATGGAGGTAGATTGGACTAATTACTTCCATTTTCCTAGTTGGGCGCACAATGATGGAATGAGAAATGAGAGTGTTTCCCATTCGATTGAGATAGATAAAGATAGATGTTTGATGATGATAGAGCTTGATTGACTGAGATCTATGATCCATGGGAGGGATTTGTGGTAGATTTTTTGATGGTGGAATAGATTGACAATACATGATAAACCTACAGGTTCTGAAAATTTATAAACTACAGTGTGTGTAATCTAAAGATACATGCTATGTGAGTCCCTGGATACAATGTTAGAATTTCTTTGGAAGATATAAGGATCACATGTCATATGGTCCCTACCTGTAACAACTCAAAGTTTTATCAATGGAATCACCTTATTATAATTATACCTTAGAGTATTATCACATTAGGAAGCACAATTACATATAATGATACTAAATATTATGTGACCATTAAACATAATTTTTCCACTTCTATGTTTTGAATTGTGGAAATGTGACATACACGATTGTGTTTAGGATGATTAATGGAGTCCAATAGAACAAACATAATTTTTGGTAAATAGTAAAATACCCTTATGAATAGTAACCTACCCTTATGAATAGTAATGTGAAACTTATGAATAGTAAGTCATCAAAAGTAATCGTAACCTAACCCTTGATATATTAAATAAAATTTAGGCATATTATAAGTGACAGTTTGACCTTAGTAAAAATATTGGTATTTTTGTAAGTCATAAATAAATAATTATAATTAATTAATTAATTTAAAAGAAAATTTATTTTCTTAAAATTTATTCATAAATTAAAAATTCTATGTCTTCTAGTTTTAATATAATTTTATAAGACCTTATGTAATTCTTGAAAGCATTATAAAACCAGTTTTAATTTTAAAAACATTATTTTTCAAGTAAATTATGATTTTATTTAAATATTAAATTAATCACATTTAGAAAATTATTTTTAAAAAATGGAATTCATTTTTGGATTCTACACGTCGAAAAATTGTTAGGGTGAATTTTTGGGTGAATAGTAAAAATACACTTTTTCACATAACCGATGTATCTTAAATTGCGTCATTCATGATGTAATGATGACATAAACTTTATAGAACTTTATATTATTCCTTGTTATATTTAATTTCATAAATTGTTCCTTAAAATATAATAAACTCAATTTCTAAAGCTAAAAAGAACTTTACAAAGCCTAAAGTCAAAAGGTGATTCCTTAAAGTATCTTTTTCTCTTTCTTTCACTTTCCTTTTAAAAAATTAATGAATTAGAATTATAAATATGGTTTAAAGTCTAAAAAGAATTATATTATACTAATATATGATTTATGATGTTAAAAATCTACTATTACAAGTTTAACATTTGTTATATTATTTTATTTAATATTTTATTCTAAAAACACCCCCTCCCCATGTATAAATAACCCCTCTCCCTCCCCTTGCCAAAACACAAATTTCAAGCTTCAAGACTTGTCTCAAATCTGCCCAAGAATCATCCATATCCCCTATCCTACGTCCAAGAGCTTCTAGTCTCATAAAGAGACCAAGCCTAGCTTCCTTAAGGAGGATCTCAAGAGGAGGACTCAAGAGGTAATTCCTCTCTCTCTCTTTTCCTTTAATTTCCTTTCAATTTCAAGTTATTTTATTATTCTCTCCCCACCTATATTGTTACAAATTGTATGGTAACTCCAATATCATAAATTTAATGTAATTTTATGATACTAATGGTATATTATATCATCCAACCCCCTTCTCCTCTTTTTTTTTTTAGAAAGGAAAATGTTGTTCGTGAAGTGTTAATTTATCACCTTCAAGAACGACATGTATTCTTTTTTCCTTTACCACCTTCATATTTGATCATGAAACCATTTTTATGGTTGAACCAGAATAATTTATATTTATTATGTACTATTTAATGTTCTATAACTAACTAATGTACATATTACTAAATAATTAAAAGAAACAAGTTCGTTATGGATGAAAAACCGCTGAATTAACCCAAACAATCATAATTAAGATCCTATCTAATTATTCATCCAAATTGTATATAATATAATCAATTATATAATAATTTAAACTCCTATAATGTAATTAATAACATTTAATATCATTTCTATATGTTTAACCATGTTTTACACGAACTTCCATTTATGAATACAAGTGAACCGCTCAAGAAAACTAAAAAAATGAACATTCCCGGACAACGTTTTCCTAAACTCTATAACTCATAAAAAGGATCATAAAATAACTTAATAAAACAATAATAAACCATATTAATGTACACAAGGTTTTGTAATTGATAATTAATGAATCTAATGTGGTTATACCGGACATTAAAGCGAAGAAATCATTCTGATACAAGGTAAGTGGAAATTCTCAAACCCAACTTTCTTTCTTCAGGTTCTACCTCTTTCACTCCATTTTTGGTATGATCACTCCTTAAAAATTACTTCTTCATCATTATCTTAACTTTTCTAGGATACACATTTTTCCACTGGAGTTTATGTCAAACAAATGTTTTCTAAAAGAGCTCTTCTTTCAAAAACAGACCTTTTACTTCTCACTCAAGGTGGATGGTTCTAATATCAAGTATGTTATTCCAACTTTATTTTGGGAACCCAAAGTTTATGAATGTGTTATTATGATATGAAACCCATTTCCTTCCATGGGTAATTTATGTTCATTTTCAGTATATGATCTTTTTGGAATGAATGATAATGATAATGTTATGATGTGACATGTGCGCCTGAAATTATATAGTGTAAAATGAATGTCATGATGTGACGGGTGCACCCAAAATTATACAGCACTCCAATTCATTGGGTAAAGTGAAAAATATCATGATTTAAAGTGAAATTATGTGTGAACAAGATTCTATATTTTTTCACAACTATGTTCGGTTGTTAACCACTAAGACATGAATTTTTCATTTTTATGCATCGCTACATTTCAAGTATTTTATTAATCCTTCCTCTCATGTTCACGATCCTTTTCCTATGTTATGATTATGCTCATCCATTGTTATATTGTTCATATGTATCCTCTTACTGGAAATTTAGCTCACCCCTTTTTGATTTATATCCTTAGGTGACTATATGTACTAAGAAGAGGCCAAGTGCCAATAAGAAGCTAGAGAAGAAGGAATTAAATAAATGATTATGTATGATGTTGTAAATGTTATGTATGAACCTAGTTTTCCCAAGACACTAAACATTTGGATCCTCTATGTGTAATACTATTATGTTTTTTATATTTATAATGATGTAATAGTAATTTAAGAAAATGCAGGGTTTCTATAGTTAGTATCAGAGGCAAGGTTTAGTTAATTTGGGAATTAGGATTAGTGAATCCTAGAGAAAACCTCTAGAATGAGACTAAGTACAAATATGCACAAAATAATCTTTACATAGGGATCCCATAGGTTATTATTTTATAGAAAATTGTACAAATTAATAAGTTATTTATTCAAGACTTGTTGAATTATGTTTTTTTGTAACCTTTTCTATTTTAGAAAATGGTGGGAACCAAGAGAAACCAGGCCAAAAACTTGTGAAGGGCCAATATAACGATTTCGCGAATGACATCCCCCATGATTTGGGAGGTGGAGTTCAAAACTTCATGGAGATTCTTACCCAAATCTCTCAGGTTATGAATAATAACCAGAATAATGGGGAACATCCTCCTTCACCTAAGAGGGAGAAACTAGATGTAGAGTGTTTTATACGACAATGACCATCGACATATAGTGGATATTCTAATCCACTAGTTTCAGAAAAATGGTCCAACTCCATGGAAAAGATCTTTTTTGTGCTTCACTGTTCTGAGAAAGATAAGGTGACACAAGCTGTTTATCATCTAGATGGAGAGGTCGATCAATGGTGGGATTTGATTAAGAACACCAAGCCAAGGGAGGAAATTGAAGAAATAAAATGGGAAGAATTCAAAATAATATTTCTTAATAAGTATTTCCCAAGAACTATTTGTATGAAGATGGAGAGAGAATTCATAGATCTCAATAATAAATAATTAGAATCTATCACAACCTATGAAACGAATTTCACAAGGCTCTCAAGGTATGCTTGAGGTTTTTTTATCAACAATGATAGAAAAATTGATAGATTCTTTAGTGGATTAAAACCGCACATTCGAAAGGATATTGAAATTAGAGACTTTGGGAGTTATGAAGAAGTTGTTCGATGCACTCTAAAAGTGGATATGGAGTTTGGATAATGGTCCCATGGCTATGGTGATAAGAAACGAAAGTTGGAGTTCCAAGCTGGAGGATCTAACGATAAAGGTGAGAAGAAAACTCCACGACCCACATGCCAAAAATGTGGGAAATTTCATCATGGGAGATGCCTCAAAGGGATGAGGAAATTATTCAAGTGTGGGAAAGAAAGATACCATGCTCAAAAGTGTTAAAAAGACATGAAAAATAAGGAGAATGTATTAGAAGAAAGGGGATCACCACCGATGGTCCAATACTACAAATGTAGGGAGAAAGGGAACTATGCAAGACAGTGCAATAAACCTCAAGTCCCTGAGGGTAATCAGCATCAACAGCCACCAAATCCAAATGAACAAGAGAAGGCTTATTCCATCACTACGGTGGAAGTGGAGAAAGATAATGAAGTCGTACAAGGTACACTTCTTATTCACTCAATAATGGAAAAATTATTATTTTATTCTGGTTATATTCATTCCTTTATATCTTAAAATTTTCCTAGAACTATAGAATCTAATCCCCCAAAACATGAAGTAGAGATATCTATAAAAACACTAAGTGTTGAAATCATTGCAAACCAAGTGTTTGACTCTTCTCTTGTTGGCATACATGGGAAGATTCTTCCAGTAAATCTCATAATACTTCCCTTGGCATAATTAGACGCTATAATGGGAATGGATTAGCTCTCGTTATATAGAGCACATATCAACTGTTAGGAAAAGGAAATATCTTTTCATATTTTGAACCATCTCATGATCCTTTACAAAGTTAAGGAAGATCATTAATCTATTTTAAAAAATCCTTCAATAGTGTGGGTGTTGATACCCTAAGAAGAAGCATACCTCACCCAAATGTTTGAGTCAAAGATAGTTCCAAACTTGAGGAAATTCCCATCATGAGAGAATACAGTGATGTATTTCTCGAAGAGTTACTCAGACTTCCCTAGATCATGAGGTAGAGTTATCAATAGAATTCATACCTAGATCTAGTCCTATCTCAAAGTGTCCCTATAGGATGAATCCTATCAAACTGGAGGAGTTAAAGAAGAAGCTACAAGAGAATTTGGGAAAAGGTATCATACACCCCAGTGTATCACTTGGGGGTGCGCCAGTACTCTTTGTGAAGAAGAAGGATGCAACAATATGGCTGTGTATCGATTATCAGGAACTCAACAGGATTAACATAAAGAACAAGTATCCTCTTCCAAGGATTGAAGACTTGTTTTATCAGTTAAGAGGATCTAAATACTTCTTAAAGGTGGATATTTTTTCCGGATATCATCAAATTAAGGTGAAGAGGGAAGACATTCAGAAGACAACCTTCCGTACAAGTTATGAGCACTATGAGTTTCTGGTGATGCCCTTCGGACTTACTAATTCCCCTGAAATCTTCATGTATTTGAGGAATAGTGTCTTTAGACAATACCTCGACAAAATTTTGGTAGTGTTTATCGATGATATTCTCATCTACTCCAAGAGAAAGGAGGAATAAGAAGAACATATAAGACATGTTTTGGAGACATTTAGAAAGTAGAAGTTGTATTCCAAATTCAAAAAGTGTGACTTTTGGATGAATGAAGTCATGTTCTTGGGACATGTGATCACAAATGAGGGAATTTCTGTAGACCCTTCTAAAAAAAAGGTGATTGAGGAATGACCCAGGCCCTCTAGTGTCATAGAAATATGTAGTTTTCTTGGATTAGCTGGGTAATACCGACGTTTAGTGAGAAATTTCTCACTATTGTCAATCCTACTAAGTTAAAAAAGAAAGGGGTAAAGTATGTATAGACGGAAGAATGTTAGGGAAGCTTCAAGGAGCTAAAGAGAAGGATAATCACTGCACCTATACTCACACTACATAAAAGTGGAGAAAGTTTTGTGATATACAATGATGATTTAAATAAAGGATTGAGTCTTATAATTATAAAAAATGATAATGTGATAGCCTACACCTCACAATAGTTGATGTTCCATGAGCAGAACTACCCGACACATGATCTAGAGCTGGGAGCTGTGATTTTTGCCTTGAAAATCTGTCGGAACTACCTTTATGGTGAGAAGTGTGACATATACACCGACCATAAGAGACTAAAGTATATATTCACACAAAAGGACCTAGAAATGAATCAAATAAGATGGTTAGATCTAATCATGGATTACGATTTCTCTATTAACTATCATCTTAGAATGGCGAACAAGGTAGTAGATTCTCTAAGTAGAAAAGAACCTTCTACTCTACCCAGGCTACATATTGAGAATGAACCTATATTCTTGGATATGAAAATGAAGGATTTGGAAATAATAAGGGTAGGGGTTACATCCTACCTTTCCCAAATGATTGTGCAACCATCAATCTAAAGGATGATTAAGGAGGAACAAAGGAATGATCTGTAGTTACAAAAGAAGGTGAATGCAGTAAAGGAAGGGAAGATATAATAGTTCCATATCAATGATGATGGTGTGATTCAGTTTGGAATATGACTTTGTGTGCCTTCATCACCCATGATAAAGAAGGAGCTCTCAGAAAATGCACATAGCTCAACCTTCTCAATCCATCCTGGTAGCACCAAGATGCACTGAGATCTCCGTTAACACTTTTGGTGGTATAACATGAAAAAAGAGACCACGAAATATATCTCAAGGTGAATGGTATGTTAGCAATTTAAAGCAGAGAGAAAAAGTCCAAAAGGTTGATGCAGCCATTACCTATACCCCTATGGAAATGAGAGAATGTCACTATGGACTTTGTCACGAGTATCTTGAATACGTCGAAGGTAAATAATGCGATATGGGTTGTGGTTTATCGACTCACCAAGACTACCCATTTTATCACTATTAGGGAAGACCTATCACTTGAAAAAATTTCAAAAATACATGTGAAAGAAGTGGTGATATTTCATGGTATTTTACTCTCCATAATCTCTGACCATGATCCAAATCTCAGATATAAATTCTGGAGGAGCCTTCAATATTCTTTGAGTATTGAATTAAATTTCAGCATGACCATCACCCCCAAACTGATGGCCAATCTGAAAGGAATATTCATACACTTGAAGAAATGCTAAGAGCCTACTCTTTAGAATTCAAAGGTGGATGTGATCAATATATCCCATTGGTTGAGTTATCATACAACAATATCTTCCATGCGAGTATTCAGATGGTTCCATATAAAGCTTTGTATGGAAAGTGATATAGAACTCCAACCTGTTGGGATGAAGTTGGATAAAGAAAGATACTTGGATATCACCTTGTGAAAGAGATGACAAAGAAGGTTCAAGTCATCCATAAATACATCAAAGCTGCTCAAAGTCAGAAAAAGAGCTATGCGGACAACCATTGAAGGGACTTGGAGTTCAATGTTGGAGATAAATTCTTCCTTCAAATATCACCATGGAAGAGATTCATGCGGTTTGGAAAGAAAGGGAAGATAATCCCAAGGTACATTAGACCCTTTGGGACCCTTAACCGCATAGGATCCGTGGCCTATCAGATTTAACTTCCACTGAATATGGCTCAAGTTCATGATTTGTTTCACGTATCACTCCTGAGGAAGTACATACTAGATCCCTCACATGTACTTATCTCAGAGGTAGTGCAGTTGGAAGATGATCTATTCTATGAAGAACAAACAGTAGAGATTATAAACAAGATAGATGAGGTTCTACACAACAAGACAACCCACCTCGTAAAAGTGTTGTGTAGGAACCATAATTTTTAAGAATCTACATGGGAACCGGAGGGGGCGATGAAGGAGAAGTACCCTCACCTATTTTTGTAAAACCAAATTTCAATGGAGAAATTTCATAAAGGGGGAGGAATGTAACGACCCAATGTTTTATCAATGAAATTATTTTCTTATAATTATTCCTTATATTATAATCAAATTAGGAAGCACAATGACATATAATGATACTAAATATCATGGGACCATTAAACATAATTTTTCCACTTCTATGTTTTGAATTTCGAAAATATGACATACAAGATTCTGTTCAGGATGATTTTTAGAGTCTAATAGAACAAACTTAATTTTTGGTAAATAGTAACATACCCTTATGAATATTTACCCACCCTTATGAATAGTAATAAAAACCTTATTAATTTTAAATCATTAAAAGTAATAGTAACCTTACCCTTGATAGATTGAATAAACTTTAGGCATCTTATAAGTGGCAATTTGAGCTTAGTAAAAATATTGATATTTTTGTAAGTCATAAATAAATAATTACAATTAATTAATTAATTTAAAATAAAATGTATTTTCTTAAATTTTTTTCATAAATTAACAATTCTATGTATTCTAGTTTTAAGATAATTTTATAATACCTTATGTAATTCTTGAAAGCATTATAGAATCAGTTTTAATTTTAAAAACTATATTTTTCAAGTAAATTATGATTTTAATTAAATATTAAATTAATATTATTTATAAAATTATTTTTGAAAAAAGGAATTCATTTTTGGATTATACAGGTTGAAAAATGGTTAGGGTAAAATTTTGGTATTTTTTTGAAATACTTCAATTTTCAGGTGAATAGTAAAAATACATTTTTTCACATAACCTGTGTATCTTAACTTGCATCATTCATGATGTAATGATTACATAAACCATCTACAACTTTAGATTCTTCCATGTTTATTTAATTTCATAAATGTTTTCTTAAAATAAAATAAACTCAATTTCCAAACCTAAAAAGAACTTTCCAAAGCTTAAAGTCAAAAGGTGATTCCTTAAAGTATCTTTTTCTCTTTCTTTCACTTTCCTTTTAAGAAATTAATGAATTAGAATTATAAAGATGGTTTAAAGTATAAAAATAATTATATTATATTAATATATGATTTATTATTTCAAAAAACTACTATTAAAGTCTAACATTTGATATATTTTTTTATTTAGTATTTTATTCTAAAAACACCCCTCCTCATATATAAATTACCCCTCTCCCTACCCTTGCCAAACCACACCTATAAAGATTCAAGACTTGTATAAAATATACCCAAGCATCATACCTATCCCCTCTACCACATCCAAGAGCGTTTGGTCTCATCAAGAGACCATTCCTAGCTTCGTTAAGGAGGATCTCAAGAGGAGGACTCAAGAGGTAATTCCCCCCTCTCTCTTTTCCTTTAATTTCCTTTCAATTTCAAGTTCTTTTCTTATTATCTCCCCACCTATATTAATCCAAATGGTATGGTTACTAAAATATCATAAATATAATGTAATTTTATGACACTAATGGGATATTATATCATCCAACACTTTCTCATCTTCTTTTTATTTTAGAAAGGAAAATGTTGTTCGTGAGGTGTTAATTTATTACCTTCAAGAACAATATGTATTATTTTTTACTTTACTGCATTCAAATCAGGTCATAAAACCATTTTTATGGTTAAACCAGAATATTTTATATGTATTATATCCTATTTAATGTTCTGGAACTAAATTATGTACATATTACTAAATAATTAAAAGAAGCAAGTTCATTGTGGACAAAAAACTGCCGAATTAACCCAAATGATCATCATTAAGATCTCATCTAATGATTCATCCACATGGTATATAAAATAATCAATTATATGATAATTTAAACTCATGGAATAAAATTAATAACATTTAATATCATTTCTGTATGTTTACCCATGTTCTACACAAACTTCCATTTATGAATACAAGTGAACCGCTCCAGAAAACCATAAAAACGAACATTCCCAAACAATGTTTTTTAAACTCTATAACTCATCCAAAGGCCCATTAAATAACTCAATGAAACCATAATGAAAAATATTCATGTAATAAAGGTTTTTAAATTGATAATTAATGAATCTAATGTGGTTATTCAAGACATTCAAGTGAAGAAAGCGTTCAGATACAAGGTAAGGAGAAATTCTCGAACGCAACTTTCTTTCTTTGGGTTCTCCCTTTTTCATTATATTTTTGGTATGTTAACTCCTTAAAAATAATTCTTTCATAATTATATTAACTTGTATGTGATATAAATTTTTTCCAATGGAGTTTATGTCAATCAAATGTTTTCCAAAATAACTCTTGTTTCAAAAAAACTCCTTTTACTTCTCACTCAAGGTGGATTGTTCTAATACCAAGTCTGTTATTCCCACTTTCTTTTGGGAACCCAAAGTTTATGAATGTGTTCTTATGAAATGAAACCAATTACTTTACATGGGTTATTTATGTTATTTTTTGATATATGATCTTTTTGGCATGCATGATAGTGATAATTTTATGATGTGACGGGTGCACCTAGAATTATATAGCGCAAAATGAATGTTATGATGTGATGGGTGTGCCCAGGATTATATAGTGCTCCAATGCGTTGGTTAAAGTGATGAATATAATGAGTTAATGTGAAATTATGTGTGAACACTATGCTATATGTTTTCACAACTATGTGTGGTAGTTAACCACTAAGACATGATGTTTCATTTTTATGCATCACCACATTTCAAGTCTTTTTTTAATACTTCCTCTCATATTCATGATCCTTTGCCTATGTTATGATTTTTATCACCCATTGTTATATTGTTCATATGTATCCTATTACTGGGCATTTAGGTCACCCATTTTTGATGTATATCTTTAGGTGACTACATATACTAAGGAGGGTTCAAGTGCCAATAAGAATCTATAGAAGAAGGAATTAAATAAATGATTATGTTTGATGTTTTAAATGTTATATATGGTCCTAGTTTTCCCAAGACACTAAAACTTTGGATCCTATATGTGTAATAATATTATGTTGTTTATCTTTATAATGATGTAATAGTAATGTAATAAAAGTCAGGGTTGCTATACTACCACATGCTATGTGGGCTTCGGCTGACGACATGCTGTGTATCTCAGAGGATACATGGACACAAGATGAGTACACATGAAAATTTGTATAGTTGGACATGGACAAAGTACATAGGATGAGCCATGTACACAGATATGACAAGGTGTACACGGGCATGGACCAAGGTACACAGGAATAAGAAGTGGGACAGGGGTATTGAAATGGGCAGGTCCTGATTTAGTGGTACATTCTGTGTACCCTATGTACATGATGTTTACTTCTTCAAAGATGGATTGGATCCATTCATCTATTCAGTATAGACCAAGTCCAGTTGAGTGAGATACCTTGGTCCTTTACTGTGGGGGTATAGTGAGACATTATTTCCTTGAAAAAATATTTTTATCCCATCTATAGGTATTGTATTGGATGGAGTTCAGTGTATACCCCTATAGGACCAGGGTGGTGTCCTCTATCATTCCTAGGTGGGTTTCATGGTATTAGTGTGACCACCATGCATAGGGCGTTGATCCCCTATATTGCGTGAATATCCAGTAGGATTTTTGGTGTACCCCAATGGCCCTGGGTGTGACCCCTACTTGGATGATGAGATCTTCTTAGATCCAGTGAGTACTATTTGGTTAGGCCTCAATGATCATGACCTCTTGGATGATCATCACTAGTGATAGTGTGGATCATGAAGTGCGTGATCTCGGAATGAGCGTTACCTTGATACATAGAGAAAAATATTGTATATGTAATTATTGGTTCATATCACTTGATGTTGGTTTTTTGTTATGATATACTTGTTTTTTGTTAATTTATTATTTTTGTGAGCTAACTACTCTTAAGGATTTATGCTTATAAATTTTGGGGTGTCTGTAACACCCCGAGTTTTTATGGATGTGTTTTTTTCAAATAAATTTTAATTTTAATTTATATCTTAAAACGAACTAAGTAAAAGATTCCTTTCACAGGGAACTGACTCAGCATATGTTATATACAACACCGACTTGGTGTACGTCCATGCAACACTGACTGGGCGTACGATGTATGCAACACTGAGTTGGCGTACGATACACACAACATTGAGCTTCTATGAAATCTATTTTTATTTATTTAATTATTTAAATAATATATTTATAACATAGAGTCTAAAATTACTAATATTAATAGTAATAACTAATTTTCAAATATTTTTCATAATTATTTTATATAAATAATACATATGATTTTTGGTAAAATCCTTTTTTTGTTTAAAAACATCATTTCCTTGAATGAAATACTTATAATAATAAAATTAATTTTAGAACAATTTAAAAATTGAATTTGATAAAATAAACTTTCTTTTTTAATTTATAATTTTGAAATTATATTAGGGTGAATTTTTGGAATTTTCTGAGAAACTTCATTTTTTGACGAATTGTAAAAAATACAGCTTTTTAGTTAAAAACTGCATTTTTTTCGAATTAATTATTAATGATAAATGATATTATAAATTAATTTTAAGGTAAAATTAGATAAATATTACATCTATTTATACAATAAAATTCATTATAATCATTTCTTATTTGATACGAAATATAAAATCTTAACAAACTTTTGAACTTCTTCCTACTTTTAAACTCTGTTATTTCGTCCTGTCTGTGGGATTAGCACTAATATTAATTTTGCCGCTTTTGTGAAGGGAATTTCAACAATCCAACAAAAAACATTATATTCAGTATAATATTTAGATTATAATTATACAATGTTAATTTTTGTCCAAAATGATTAGTAAAAGTGATTAAAATTAATCACAACAGTTAAGGCCAAATTAAGCATAATTAGGGACTAAACCTTAAAATTAAGGGCCCAAATGAACTTGAAAGTTGTCCAAAACCCATTTTATATCCATATTTCGTCCATAAACCTTAAATTATTTAGTTTATTTTGTTTTTAATACTTTTTTAGGTAATAACATGTTCACACCTAACTTGTTTATAAACATTCCACGCGAGTCCTTTTCCCACCCTATAAAAGGACACCAACTCTAACCATTACTCACACCTATCAAACCTCTTAAGTTCGTCCGAGATATGAAATAGTAGCCTCAAAAAAATCCTACACTCACCCTTGAAGACTTCCTTTGGGAATAGACCCTCTCAATGCAGCCTTTTGGTACAAATTAAAAGAAGTTACCCGATTAAGATGTAATGCCTTCTCTCAAGCTTCTTTCCTTACTTATCCAACACATCCACTCTATTTATTCTCTTATTGTATGAAAAAAAAATATAAAACATATTATAGTATGTTTTTATTCAAGTTTTCTGACCTACACTTACACACATCTCCATATAATGGATGTTGAACATACTGTTTCCGTGTACGGAGAACTACTGTCTCACGAAATGATGATTGTTCATTCCTCATTTACCACTAATCATGGTGGCCATTATGATGGAATTTTTTTAATATATATAATATATTATATTTATTATGAATTTAATATTTTGTATTACTTTTAAAACACACATCTTTTTACCTTTCTTTTGGTGTTAATACGATAATCTTGTTTGAGGAAGTGTGGACTACCGCCCCCTCAAAGCAATGTGATTCGTTCACACACCACATGGAATGAGGTTAATAAAATTATATGATATATGTAATATAATAATGATAATATTATAATTATATATACACACAAACACACACACACACACACACATATATATACATATTTCATTTATATACTTTATTTCAATAAGACAATAAAAACAGAAATAATGTTTATGCGTACGAACAACTTTCCCTCTCCATGAACGGTGTATTCCATTTCATTATTAATTATGATATAAAATATTATAATTTACATATACTAGATATAAATTATATTTATATCATGTTCTACATTTTTTAATCATGATAGAAGTATAATGACCAACACTATAATAATTAAGACACATGTGAAGAATAAAGCGAATACTACCCGAAGTGAAACTCTAACATAGGATCATTAAAAATAGGGTAATATAAGGTCATAATAAAAACATATATGGTATTATGTATAAGAATATTATTATGTAAAATATTTATAATAAACTTATATTTATTGTACATTAATCTTGTACGAGTACAGAGAGTGTCAGGACACAAGGTAAGGGGATTTTCACCTCACTATTAATTTATGTGAGATGCAAGATATGTTCGTCACTCTTTACTTTTTTTGGTGTATATACTAGCCATTATTGTATTATATTTATCTTTCACTTAAATTTATGGGTATTCACATATCCATTATATCATCCTTCTTTCATGGGGTTTAACTTTTAAAAGTTACCAAATCGGTAAAATAGTTTCGTCTCAATTTTCTTTCTTGATACTCATGTTTTGTTATATACCTAAAATCCTTTTCATAGTGTATATACTTAAATTTTAAATGTTATATAATGAATATAATTATTTAATTATATATTAAGCTTCATTTAATTTCCTTTTATTACATGAAGAGTATGATCCCAAGTAACCAAGTAATAAGAGTTTATTGAGACCGTCTCATCACTTTTAGAGATTATTTATGTTTATTCTTCCTTTGATGAAATATTATCATACATAGTTAAAGAATATTAATAAGTCTACTTATCCTTTGTTTATTCAAGATACCATCATTTTTAGTACCATTTTCCACTCTTTGGTCCCTAATATAATGTTTTTAGTAAAATCCGACCACCTCTCTCTTTGGTCGGAAATCTATTGTGTTCAAAAACCATGTTTCCATAAAATGTTATTAAAAGATCATTGAAGATAATTATTAAGGAAAAATTGATTTTAAAAATATTTTTTTGTTTTAAAATCTTATTTTATAATTTTTCAAATCTATTTCAAAATAAAAAGTTTTTCAAAATATTTTATGTAATAAAAATAATTTTTCAAAGAATAAAGGATATCTTCTTCAAGAAATGTTTTTAAAAGATCTTTCAAAATTATATCCCATATAAGATAACATTCATTGGTGTTAGTCATTCCTTTATGGGGAATTATTTAATATCTCCATTCATATTGTTTCTCTTAATGGTTTATGTTTTGATGGGATGATTTTATGAAAACTATTTCTCTTTCACGGGTTATATACTTTTGAAACCTATTTCTTTTCATGGGTTATGTTTTTGATGAAATGATTATGAAACACACCTCTTTCCACAGGTTATGATATGTTTAAATGTTTTTTTATATACCAATTTCATTTCTTGGGTCATGATTTGTTTATGATCTTGTGGAACATATATGTATGATTTTATTATGTGACGAGTGAGACCTACATCTTCCTACAATGCATTGGGTAATGATAAATGTTTTATGAGATCAGAGGGAATAGGGGAGAAAATACCAATGCGGAAACAAGAGAGAACATGTGAGAACATACCAGTCCCAAAACAAGAGGGAACAATGGAGAAAATCCCAATACCGAAACAATAGGGAACATGGGATAACATCCCAATCCTGAAATAAGAGGGAACAAGGGAGAACATCCTAGTCCCAAAAAAATATGAAATATGGGAGAACATACCAGTCCCAAAACAAGATGGAACGAGGGAGAACATATTAGTCCCAAAACAAGAGGGAACATGGGAGAACATCCCAGTCCTGAAGCAGGTACATGGGTTCTTAACCCAAGACTAAATTGTTACAACGACCTTGGTAGGCCACCTTTACATATGGGGTTTTATGTTCTTATATGTTTCCATAATTCCATATCTTAATCCTATGTTATGATTTCATGGATTATGTCCTTTACTTACTTTTGATTCATGTCTTATGAACTTCCAAACTTTATTCAATGATTGATGTATATGATCTTTGATATGAAGGGTATGATCTTCTATTTTCATGATCATGTCCTTATATCATTATGATCATATTTATACTTACATGTCTCTCTTTTTTACCCTTACTAATCATTTTATCTCACCCCTTTTTTATGTTTCCTTCCCTAGGCTGTGAAGATATGTATTATGTTTGAGGTGTCTAAGAAGGGTACTAGTCAAGAGGAACCTAGTGGGAGATAATGTAGCTCATTTATGTACTAATGTTTTTGTTTCCATGCTTCCAAAGGCACTAGAATAGTATGGCCTTCTCACATATGTTTGTATAATGTTTATGTATTCCACAAAAGTTATGTAATGTAATGTTTATAAAGAAAGGGTCTCTATAGTGTCCCACTATGTATTGTTATACTCACCCTTGCATGAGATCTTACCATGAATGAAATGTCTTATATAGATGAAGAAACTTTTGATGGTGTATTAGGAGGACAAAAAGGAGGCATATAATAGTTAGGTTAGAAAAACCGATGTGTTTTATGGGTGGTTGCATCAAATAGTGGTCCCCTCCTTCTGAGCAGGTTGGACTCTCTGCAGTTTTTGTTTTGGATGGTATTTGAGACCTTTTCATCTTTTATTAATTTTTTCATACACTGATGTGGGATAAATTTTTGTGCATGAATTTATGGTACTAGTCATTTTTTACTTTCATATAATTGTATATTCTTGGAGATGTGTGTATGTGTACAACTATATTAGGCTAATGCCTCCCATGTATGGGTTATGCCTACTTGGTGCTGATTGCCATACCCAGGCCTATTGGTGGTAGGCTTAGGGTATTCACACTCAAGTTATCTCCATCTAGGAGGGATTCAGTGGGTTGGGTCATGAAATAGTGGTATTAGAGCATTTAGTTCTACCTTAAGACCAAGGCATAAATTTTTGTCTAACTGTGAGATTGGTTTAGGATTTATGACAACAATGTTAAAGTTTTTTAAGTTTGGATATCTATTTAGGAACTTCAGTGTTGGTGTGGAAATTGACGCATCCATTCACTAGGAATCTGATATCCTGCTTGTTTACTCGGTACATAGAGATACTAGTTTCAGGGAAAACATTTGGTACATGTATCATTTTGGGATGGGTTTTGGTTTCCATGTGCTTCTTGAGTCAACTCCCTAGATATACTATTTGACCATGGTACATATTATTTATTTCAAGATGTATTTGTGAATACAGCCAACCATGATTCCACTATGAGATCATGAAGGTGATCTTCCAAGTGTCGAGGAATTGTTACAGGTTCCTATACCAGATGTGGTACCTTTGGTTGGTTTTCCAGCCATGCCACCACTTGTTGAGTACCAGTTAACACCAAAAGAACTAGATGATAATTAATGAAAGATGAGTGCACTACATGAGTTTCATAGGTAGTTAAATCATTGGTTTCAAGGTGACAAAGACCCCTAGGTGGCTTATGTCTAGATAGAGTCAGTCAACCAAGTTTTCTGCCTCACAAGGATGATTGAAAATTAAATGGCCTCCCTCACAGCAAGTCTTTTTCAGAAATATGCTAGGCTACGATGGAGTCTGGTGAGTTAGTCACATGAAGATAAAACTCTCTCCTAGTCCTAATTAAAGCCTCTCTCTAGTGAGGAGTTCTATCTAGAAACATTATGATAAATGAACATCTAGAATCTTCTGCATCTATAGTAGGATATTATGACCGTGGCAGAGTATTTTGTGAATTTACTGATATATCAAAATACTTCATGGATATGGTGTGATATCCATTCTTCATCTCACATACCTTTGAGCATGTATTACTCTGAGATATTAAGGCTTCAATGATATCTATACGCGTTCCCAGTTATGCTGGAGTGATTGCACGTGCTTTAGTTGTGGAGAGATTCGTGGAAGAGTAGATGCTGAAAGTGGGTGTTGGTAGTGGGTACCCAAGAGTAGAGACCTCAATAGTTTGTATACAATGATAGTCTCAAGGTTATGATTGTGCGACATGATTTAATATGAAATCCTAGGATAGTGGATCAATAGTTCAAGGCTCTCAAAATGGATTGAGTTAGCCTTGGGATAAGAAGTGCTTCTCATGCGACGATCTTGGATATATTGCATGGGATTTTTTGTCTTGATGTATAGATGACAGATTTATGGTTAAGGGAATGAAAAAATGGAGGAAAATTTATAAGTAAGTGGTCTTTAGGTTGGAAGTCATGGAAGAGGGGCAGGTAGAGGAGTAGAAGGTGGAATGCAGTTCTACCTATTTCCACCACCACCCTAGGTGGTCCACGCCAGTCTTAGGGAGATGGTTGACTGGGACATGGAAAACTGAAGGTAGTTGATCCCTATAACCTTGAGTTTCCCAAAATTATTATAGGTATGATCTCTGTCTACTCTACTTTATCTACAGTACTGATGGACATGTGTGCGAGCCACTTCTTTCTTGAAGTTCTCTGGTTCATGACATAAATATTCTGATTGAGCCATTGGCTCGACCCTTGCACTTAGAGAATTTGACAGGAGGTGACTCAGTTATCACACACTTCTTATGGAAGTGTGACCTAACTCTTGGATATAAGAGCCTTATATAGGATATCTTTATAGTATCAATGAGGAATTATAATGAAATCTTAGGGATGGACTGAGTATCCACCATTGATGCATAGATCAACTATTTTAGGTGGAGGATGTGGTGTGTCAATGATGATGGGATGGGTTTTTCCTTCATGAGTGAGAAGGAAACCTTGGTATAGAAGGATGGGATCATACATAGGAGAGTGAAGCTGATTCCTCATCAGTTGGATATAAAAACTCTTAGAGTAGTGGATGCTATGGGATACTGGTTTCCTATAGTGGCGGCGGGGTATGAGAACATATTTCTTAAACATGTCCTCGATATAAATCTCCACTAATACATATAATTATTTATTGAATTACACCCCATTATGGACCTTATATCTACACCTGTATATTTTATTGATCCCATATAGTTTTGAGGGATGAGGGTGAATTTAGAGGAGTTGTAGAGGAAGGGATTTGTGAGACCTAATGTTTCACCATAGGTAGCCCCAATTCTCTTCCCTAATAAGGAATATGGGAGCTTTAGGTTGAGTGTGGATTATTGTTTCCTGAAATATATGACTATAAAGAATAATTATCCACTATCAAGTATCAACAAACTCTTCAATCATTTGAGAAGGACATGATGGTCGAAGATTGACCTTAGATCAGGCTATCACTAATTGTGAGTACAAGATGAGGATATACCAAAGATAGAATTTATATGTCTCTATGATCTCTATGTGTACATGGTGATTCCCTAAATCAGGAATAATTCCTCAATAGTGTTCATGGGACTCATGAACCATATCTTTCAACCTTTCGTAGACTTGTTTGTGGTGGTCTTCATCAATGAAATCCTAGTATACTCAACATATGAGGCGGAGCATGTGTGACACTTAATGATAGTTCTAGACACACTAAAAGAGAACTAGATTTATGGGAAACTCTCTAAGTGTCAGTTTTGGATTTAGGAGGTCCAATTTCTGGGACATGTCATCTCAGATAATGGTGCATTAGTAGAACTGGCCAAGGTCGAGGTAGTTTTCACTTGGGAGCCACCAAAAAGTGTGATGGAGGTGTGGATATTCCTTGGTTTGTTAGGATACTATAATTGATTTATGTCTAATTTATATAGGATATCAACAACTTTGACTAGTTTTACTTAGAAAGGGTAACCTTTTGTTTGGAAATAAATCTACCAGAAATCTTTCTAAGAGCTGATCCAGAGGTTGATGGGCACACCCATATTGAGGTTTCTAAAGGAGGGTGTCGTGTATGTAGTGTTTTGCGGTGCCTCAGGGAATAGACTTTCTTGTGTGTTAATGCAGAGGTAGGCTGTGATTGCCTATGGGTCTCAGTAGTTGAGACCACATGAGTAGAAATACACAACCCATGATATTGAGTTGGCAGTGGTAGTATTCACCCTGAAGATGTGGAAACACTACCTTATGGGTGAGTGATTTATCATATACTATTTCCATAAGTTTCTCAAGTATATATTCACTTCTAAGGATCTTAAATAGAGATATAGGTGAAGGATAAAGTTCCTCTAGGAATATGACCTCAAGATATTCTATACTCTTAGGATGGGAAATGTGATGGAAGAAACTCTCTGAAAGAGATCTTGTTCTCAGTTATTGGATGAGGTGTGTAAGTAGTTATCCTCATTATAGTTGTCCTTAGTGGATAAGGATGGTGTTTCATATCTTCATTTGATGGTTTTTACCCCACTTATTTTACAACATTTTAGGGAATATCAACATAGAGATACCGACTATTCATTAGCACAAAACTGAGTTTCCCTAATGCAAACCTTTATCAGCACTAAAAAAAAGCACTGATAAAGGGAACTTTTAACAGTGCTAAAAAAAGCTCTATTAAAACTAACCCTTTATCAGCTCTTTTTTTAGCATTGATAAGTGCACCTCCTTTATCAGCACTTTTTTTACCACTGTTAAAGGGGACCCCTTTATCAACGCTTTTTTTAGTAGCGCTGATAGGGGGGGGGGGGCTTTATCAGTGCTTTTTCCTAGTGCTGATAAAGTGTATATTTCAAAAAAAAAAATCATGAAAATTAATATATTGATATATAAGTATATTTATATTGATATAAATATAATATATATTTTTTAAATATGTTTTAGATAAGTATAAATAGATTCTTACATTTAATATATAAGAAATTTAGTGAAAATGGATTGAAAATATTTTAAAAAATATTATTAATTAATAATTTACAAATTATCATTGACTAATAATCATTTAATAACAATTTGAAGACACAAAAAATCAAAAACATTAATAAAAGATCTAAAATAAGTTGAATATGTAACTCAAACTTCAAACAACCATAACTTTTGATCCGGGTGTCCGTTTGAGCTCTACAACATTTCAAATCAAATCTTGAGATGATCTCTACGTGCTAGTGACCAAAGGTAACCTTATCTCACATTTTTCAAGGCCAAAAAAGTCCCAAAAGGCCTCTAAAACTGAATTTTTAGTCGGGATACCCCATTTTTTTAACATTCAAAAAGCTATAACTTTTGATTTGGATGTATTCTAGGCCTGTACCACATATTATATCGTATATTGTTTCATTTTATTTGATTTGACTATTTGTGGAGTTGAAACTGACTTCTGGATTAGATGTTATGGTCATTTTAACATTCTATGGCTTTTAAAATACACACATATATCTATTTATTCATATATATATATATATATATATATATGTGTGTGTGTGTGTGTATGTTGTATATATGTATGCATGTATTTATTTATTTATTTATAAACACACATAAAAAATCATATTTTATAAATGTATTTAAAACTTATCTTATAAATATATATTAATATACAAATAAATATACAGATAAAAAATTATAACTAAATATATATATATAAATAGATATAAATATATATTAATATATGAATAAATATATATATATATTAATATATGAATAAATATATATTTATTAATATAACTAAATATATTTGTATTAATATGAATATATATTAACATACAAATAAATATAACTATATATATATATAAATAAATAGATATATCATTAAATAGAGAAAAAAACTAAATGGCTTAGTGGTAAAGGTGCAGACACGCAAGGGGGGAGGTCACGGGTTTGAGTTCTAGTGGAAGAAAGGGCGCATGGGCAAGTGGGAGGGGGTTGCGCGGGCAAAGGCAACATGTAGTGAGAGGGAGGGGGATCTACCTAGCGCCGATAGGGGGGTCAAGAACTGTTAAAATCTCCCCCACCATAATATATTATTTTTAATTATTTTTAATTTTTTTGACTTTTATCAGTGCTTAAAAAAAGCACTGATAAAAGGGGTATTTTATGAGTGCTAAAAAAGCCCTGATAAAGGACCTTTTTTCAGCACTTTTTTTAGCACTGATAAAAGACACCATTTATCAGTTATTTTTTTAACATTGATAAAAGGGGCCTTTATTAGCACTTTTCTGAGCACTAGTCAAAGGGACCCCCTTTATCTTTTCCTCGATTAACAGCGCTTTTCTAGCACTGTTAATTCCATTTTCAAGCACTGATAAAGGCCATATTTGTGGTAGTGATTAGATCTTGTGTACTCAGGTATCCATTGGACATGCTCATGATGTATTTTTTGAAGGTGGGGATCATGTTATCCTTTTTAGAGGATGGAAGATGGTACTAGTGATGTTGTGGGAGGAGGTGATGAGGGAGTTTCATAAATCCAATTTTGAAGTACATATAAGCGTGGAAAAGATCTACTAGGACCTCAAATTTCTATTTTAGTGGAAAAGCATTGAAAAGTCAGTAGCATAGTTTGTCTCTTGATGCCTCACTGGTTAGAAAGTGATCGATGAGCACTAGGATCCAATGGGTTTAGCTTAACCCATTGAGGTGTTAGAGTGGAAGTTGGATGAGATATCCCTGGATATTATGATGGGGTTACCACATATGTCTAGAGGACACAATTCTAATTTGATGATTAGAGACAAAATCATGAATTTGGCCCACATACTAGCTATTCCGGAGCATAGTTCAGTATAGAGCATGAGACACCTTTATGTGTAGGAGATAGTCTAGCTCCACAGAGTTCCCTTGATGATCATTTTAGAAAATAATGATCACTTCACATCATAATTATGGATGGGAATTTTGGAGTCCTTTGGGTCTCAGTTAAGATTGATCATGATGTTTCACCCCCATATTGATGAAAAGACTAAGTAGACCATTCAGGTTTTGGGGGACATGCAGGAAGCTTACATGTTAGAATTTAGATGTTGTTGGGATGATCACATACCATTGGTGGAGTTTTCATATAATAAAAGCTGTCATTTGACCATCGGTATGACATTGTTTAAGGCCTTTTATGGTCACCATTTTAGGTCAACACTTTGTTTGAATGATCCAGGTGAGTCAGTACTCATGGGTCAGGAGTTGGTGTGAGCTATGACAGAGAAGGTGCAGATCGTCCAAGAGTGGATAAGGAATTCATAGAGCTTCATGAAGTCTTATATATAACGATGATAAAGGAATTTGGAGTTCTATGAGGGAGAAAATGTGCTCCTTAAGGTCTCAAATTGATGTGTATTATGAATATTTTACTTGAGAGGAAAGATATCTCCAAGATTCATTGGTCCTTTCTAGATACAACATAGAGTTGGTGAGGTAGCAAACTGCTTGGCTCTACCACTACAATTGGACCTGGTATATGACATCTTCTATGTGTCACAACTGAGGAGGTATGTGTACACCCCATTACATGTTATTGATTAGGGTGAGATGGATATTTTTAGACACATACAATTTATCATTTTTATTAAAATACTGATTTATTTCATAAAAACAAATAACATTGATAATATTTTACAATAAATGTATTTTTAATCTTAAAAAAAATTCATTAATTTTTTTACATTCTATGATGATTCATTTTGAAATTAAATTTTCTCAGCCAAATTAATTATATTTGATTAAATTAATTCCATATTAGAGATAATTTTTTTTAATTTAGGTATTAAATCCAATCATAATTTTTCATATTAAAAATAATTACCATGTTTAAAAATTAGTTACCGAAATTTTAAAAAAACTAAGGGAAAACCCTAAAAAATTGTAGTTGTATCCATAATATATAAATGATATTATTCTAGACATTAAATCGTAACAAATTAAATTATTTTAAACCTTTTTATCCTTTTACCTTGGAATAGTGTCATTCTCTTTTTGAAAACTAAGGAGTATTTTGAAATATGCCATTTTTCTTCAATTATAATATCTGAAAACTTACACTACATAATTATAAACCATCCATTAAAATTTAATCATATATATCATCCATTTTTATAAACCTATATTCCTATCAAATGTACATAATCATTTTTTCTCAATTAGTTATCCTAAGGTTCCAATTTCCAAGGAGATTTCAAAGATAAATCTCAAGTTCTCAACATAAGTAAAAACTTTTCCAAAATTTATTTTTTTTATATAATTACCTTTAAAATATATTTTTTTCAATAAAATTTAATTAATTAATTATTTATAATATAATTACTATTTTCATATCTCATGAATAATTATTTTTCCTTTCCTCCTTTCCCTTTAGAAAAACATAAACTACATTTGTGCGTGCGTGCAGACTATCGACTCCACAAAGAATCTTATTTCATTTTAACCCACCACATTATATGTCTGGTCATATTAGGAATCTAATAAATAAATACTATTTTTATGAAGTTATTTAGATTTTTTAAGGAAAATTGGACAAAATATTAAAAATATGAGAAAAAAATGTTCATTGAAAATTCTTCTTTCTAAGATAAATGTACCAAGAGGAAAACAAGTTATTCATAATATTTTATATTTTTTTATCCATTAAACCTTACTCTAATTCCATTATATTATGATTTATCACTTATAATTTTTATGATTTAATAATTAGTATACAACTAGATTACTTTATAATCAACCATTAATGAAGAATCCAACATCTATTCGTTAAAAATGATTGAAATATGATCACTGCTAATTTCATCTTTAGGGATCCTGATAAAAAATATGATAGATTGAAATTATAAAATTATAATAATTTTAAATCATAAATTAAAATCCCTTTAATGATCTAGGAATGATGATATTTTATAGTAAAATGAAGAAAAACACCACTATTATGAAAGCAGTTAAAAAAGACCATGATTACCCACACCCAATATTGAAAATAGATAATAATGGACAAATATAAATATATAGAATAATTATAAATGAGGTTAATATAAGATTATATATATTTAATATATTATTAAATATATGATAAAGATATTTATTAATGTTATATAGGATATGTAAGTGATTTAGTGAAATTCATTAATTAACCTAATATGTTTATTCTTTTAAATTTAATTTCTTGAGAAATATTTCAGATTGTGCCCCATGATATTTTTGATATGGTGGTATTACATCTTAATGAATATATTTTACCATATTCATGTATTTTATGAGGTTTTAAGTTCCATTTTTTTAGTTTAATGTATTTTGATTCAAAGGAAATGAAGGTTTTAAGGATTATTTGATACTATTTTCAATTCCATGAGACTTGTTTGACATTGAACACTATCACTTATTTTATATGGTGTATTCAATAAAATATTGAATTCAAGATTAATTAATATTTTTAATTTCATGATATATAAATTTCCATTTGATGGGAGGCCTATTTTTTTCTTTTTATCATTATGTTTCCACTAGCATACAAGTTTTTTCACCACAATTCTGATTCATTGAGGTATGATACATATTCACGAACTTTTCACTTTTTTTGGTTGTTATATTCACCATGGATTTTATTTATCATTATTTTTTTTATTAAATATAAGATATTTATAAATCCATCTCACTTTCTACCTTTCATGGATTTTCAAATATAATCATAACAAATAAGTAAGGGTGTTTATTCTAAATTTCTTATCATTGATACGTGTATTGTTTTAAGAAATAAATTTTATTTAAATATTCTATAAATTTCATACTATATATTTAATTTAATTAATTTTATTTTAATTTTGGTAATTTATATATAATTTCAAAATCTCTATTTGAAGCAGTTCTATTAAAATATTATTCATCAGAATTGGTTTTTCTTGACTGATCTCCTCTTCTTTAGTCATAATGATTTCCGAATGACTATGTTCTTTCAAGATGGTTTTTTCTTATTTAACAATGACTCTATAATTTTGTATCTCTTTGTAGAATGTGAAACTTGAAATTCAAATACTTACCTACATGAATTTATTTCTCTATAGAATATCACTATTAAGACTAATTCTAATCCACCTTTACAATGGTTTTCCATCATTGTCCATATTTACCATTCTATCCAATGTTATTATTTATATTTAAAAATATAATTATGTGTTATATCACTTATCCTTCTCCTTTCCCTTATCTTCCTTTAGTTTTTTTAAAACCATTTTATGATGTGGGATTTCAATAAAGTTTTTTTAAAATATTCAAATGATTTTCCATTCCTGATTGTATGTTTTATCTTCTATACAAAATTTCCTCTAAAAAAATTATATACATTTCATGGAAGAATTTTGAATACCCCTTTTAAAATTTAATGATTTCCAATTTCCTCACTTCATATTTTTTATACTAAATTTTGAATGTGATTCGTATCATTTTGTTTTATGAGTATAGTGGATTTTTTTTAAAACATCCTTAATGGTTTATCTCATAGTATGATCAATTTTCATTATGAATTTTCTATTATATTTTTTAAAATTATTTTCCAAATTATATTACCTCTTAATGATTTTCAAGAGAAAAGGATATGATATTATATTTTCTAAAAGTAAAATAATAATTTTAAAAAGGGATTCTAGATTTTTAAAGGGGTTTTAAAGGCTTCTGTTTTTTTATATGAAAGAACTATTTAGTGTTTTTATGTCTTCTTGAATAAAGTTTTTTTTAAATAATCATTCTTCAATTAAATTTTCTTTTTGAAATTCCTTTTTTGGTTTTATGAGATAATTTTCAAATTTTTTATCAAGCTGAAATATTTAATTTTAAAGAAAATAGTTTTAAAGATTCTTTACACCTTTAAAATAAATGGAAATTCTATTTATTTTTCATTCTAATTATATAATAATAAAAAAAATTGTTTCTACTCTCTATTAACATCATTTTTTATTTTTATGATATTCTTGGGATGTTTTTAAGACACTATAAAAAACCATTCTCTATGTGGCTCATGTAATGTTATTGATTTTTTATGAAACCCATCTCTTTTTCATGGGTAAATTATGTGATTTCTGAATTATGAATGTTTTCATGTTCTAGTGAAACACAAATGTATGTATGATTAATATTATAATGTTTATGGTGTTATATTTCCCTACAATGTATTGGTAAATGATTTATATCTCATAAAATAATTTTGTGAATCAAGTTTATATGTTTTCTCTACCATGGGAATCATAAAGTGATAAAATTTCCAATATATTATTATAATCACATAGTGATTCTTGCTCAACTATTATTATGGGAATCAGTTAGTGATACCACCTCCAATGTCATAATAATGTATTCACGTCTCTTACACCATGTTATGGGATACGAGTAGTGATTACCACTCAACTATTTTATAATTTCTACATGAATGTTAGTTCCTCAGTGTAGATACCCCGACCCCAGAAACCCAGGAGTCGGTGCCTTCTGAACATGATGTGTTATCTTAAAATAAAATACACTTTTTTAACAACACATCATGTCCCATACAGAGGATCGTGTGCGTTTCGGGTTCTGGGAAACCAGCAACTTCTGAAACAACTCATCTTTCAAAAGCTGATACCTGAAAATTTTAAATCAAAACGTAGGGTGAGTATTAAAATACTCAGTAAGGGGGTTTTTAAAAAGAAATTAAAACATTGTAACATTTGAAGACATTCCTTTTTAAAGAGATTGAACACTTATTAAAGGAAAATTACAACATATGACATACAAATGCTCAAGGTTTTTAAGAAGAACATGAAAAAATTATGTCAATTCTTGAAGGAGTGATAATGGTTATTATGAACAAGTACTACATATGATTTACTTAAGCATAAATTGAAATAGTTAAAAGTAATACATAATCAGAGTTGCGCATAAGGAAACAACTAAATTTTCATATGTTGGTTACCATTCTATTAAGTGATAACACTGGTCATGCTTCAAGCTTTAAGCTAGGGAAATAAGAACTTTATGAAAACTTTAAAGGCATCAGTCGTGAAAGAACTTTATCTTGGAAAGAACTTGTTACATAACTTGAATTATGTGGCATCAACATTTAACTTAGACAATCATGAACATATCACCAAGGTCCATCCCCAAGGTGTCATTAAAAATTACCAAGGTTATTCACCAAGGTATCAGTCTAAAAGTCATCTCTAAAGATTAAGTATTTACCCAATGCATTGGAGCGCTATCAGGGCACACCCTTAAATTTGCCTTTATTATCATGTGAGCCACATCGTTCATGCTTTACTTAAATGATTATATATATTCAAGATGTCCCATACCACCTTGAATATCTCATTCATTTTCATTTTTACCCAAGGTATCCCATACCACTTTGGGTAATCCAATTTCTTAGTTCATTTAGTGATATGTCATAATCATGCATTATGTACAACAATAAATAATGAACCACCACAAATCGTGCTAATATAGGGTATGATGGTTAATCTTGAAAAAATGTATCAGTAACTAATCAAAGGCATACATATCTTAGTAAAACATCCTTTACACTAAAGCATATGATTAATGATATACTAAATGATGAATCTTTGTCATTATAAATCCATGGAAAAGGAGCGCTTAAGGAAAACACTTGAAATTAGTTATGGTGATAAATAGGACCTTGATCGTGTAAATGAATTAAATCATGACTTGATTAATTAATACATTCAACAAGGTAGGTTCATTATGAATATAACATGATATCATGATCCATCAAATCTTAAGTCCTTTAATACATCTTAAATCAAACCAAATTACACCCTTTATGGTAAACCAATTTCAAACAACCCTCATTAACATATGGTGCATAATATTACATGTTGGGTCATTTTGAAATCCGAAAAATAGATAGAGTTTTGGTTATAAATATTCGTATATACATATAGAAAACTTTATTTTTTATATCAATAAAGGTTTTATGAAATATAACCGAAAGAAACGATCAAACTTAACATCCAGATGCCATGCTCAACATAGATCATTAAAAAAAAAGATTATACCATCCATGCATGTATATATATATATATAAAATAGTTAACCCGTATATATACATACAAAACATATTTTTTTAGGATTGGTTTAAAACGAAGTAAGATAATTCTTTTGTAACCATTTTATTAAACTTTTAGGAAAGGTAATCCTTTTTGAAGACATCACCACCCGAGGGGTTTATATTCAAAATATGCATATGTAAAAATTATATATATATATACCGAGAGAAAAGATATGGGTTTATCCAAAAGAACACAAAACAAGGAACCATGCTTACACATGCACCCTGATGTATACACGAAGGCCAGTTCCTTGAAGGAGGCACTATCCGAGGGGTATATATATATCAAGTATATGTATATAAATATAAACTGTGTATTTATAGAAGGTTTCTTTAAAGGAAGACAAGCATGCAGGGACCCTTACCTTGCTTAAGGAGAAGCTCGGACCGGGTGTACCACGCTGATCCTGCTAGAAGTTTGTGGGAGAGCAAGGAGAAAAAGGAGAGGCCGCCGCGGTTTCAAGATGCCAAAGGTGTTTAAAAAGGTCTCGGTAAACCGTGGGGTGACTCAACCCAAGAGGCTAGACCGACGTGGGAAGACAAAGGAACAGAGCCCTAAAAGGGGGTGTTCGGTAGTCAAAGGAGCAGTGCGGGGGGGGGGGGGGGAGGGGTAGGGATGCCGAGGCGTCCTCGGTTGCAGGCTTACTGGTCAGGTGCCGACTCGAGGAAGAAGATGACGGGGTCGACGCAGAAGAGGAAGGGACGGCCGAGATTAGATCTTGGGGAGATCGAACGGCTGGAGAGGGCGCGGGAAGAAAAATAAAATGACTAGTTTAAAAGAAACCAATGGTCAAGATTAGATCTCGAGTGAGATCGGATGGTCGCGGTGAAACGCGGGGTGATCGAGCAGCTAAGAGGGGGCGGACTGTCGAGATCGACACGAGAGTCGATCAGACGGTCGCGGTTACACGGAGCACGTCCCACATCGAAACGCAGCGCGGTTGAGGTGCGGCTTATAAATCAAAGCCTTCCGCCTCCGGTTAAAAACACAAACACACACACACCGGTGCCTTATACACTGGCCCCATGCGGGCTTCGGCCCAACCCTGCGCAGCGCGTGCCACGTCCTTACACACAGGCCTGTGCACGACCTAGAGCACCTATGCACGGCTCGGGACACGGTTGGACACCCACATGAGCGCTTGGGGGACCCCCTCGGGTCCCTTGGTTCTTGGTCTCAGCCTAGAGGGCTTGTCCCTTAAGGGATGCCCTTGTCTTTGCCGGGCCCCAAACTAAATTTTTTATTAGAAACTTATCTAAATTTCTAAAACATTCAGTATAAGTATACTTATTTCCAAAAAAATTGTAGTATAAATATTTATACAAAATAGAGTTAATTTAATAAAACAAATAGTCTTAATTTAAAGTCTAAATCCTTTTACTAGCTTATGTATTATATTTCACATCAACAAACTTTTTTTTATAAAAAGAAAATTTATTTAGACTTTCAAAATGTAAATATTTGCACAAAATGAGTCAAAATAAAATAGTTTAAACTTATAATTTAAATCCCTTTACCAATTTACATATAAATATTTTAAAAGACATACCTTTCTTATTTTACATATAAAATCATTATTTGGATCTTTAAAGAAATTCTAAAAGACCACTAGTTAATTTAAAAATTCATAATTTTAGAGCTCAAAAGATGTTATTATTGATACCCTTTAAATATATCTTTTATAAAAAGAATAATAAGTTTTCAATATATAAGTATCCCTCGGAATTTTTTGGAAACAAGAGTATTTATTTCTGAGAATAATCCTTTTTTAATATAACTTTTGGGAAACATATTATAATAGTTGAAATATTATAAAATTATAAGAGCATTAAAACAAGTTTTGAAATAAAGATAAACTTTATCAACGGAACCCAAAGGTTGTTTTGAAACCAAACGGCTATATTCCAATGGTCAATAGTCACAGGACCATTATAAAACCAGTGGTATTTTACAATAACAAAACACTTGAACCAGAAAGGATGGCTCTCCTCATACCATTGACGTTGAGCATGTGTGTTGTGGCCCTGACTGTTATATTTTTCACGCTGATGGACTTGAAAGATGAGGACTATCCAATTACTCTAGTTGTGGTTCTTAGTAGTCTTTCTATGGCTGTGTTAGGTCTTGTGCATGGTATTTTCAACTAGTTGGGTCTTGTTGCAATGTAATGTTTTAATATATATCAGTTTACCTTATTCTCCATGTTTTATTTTATTTCTAATTCCTTATTAGAAAAACAAATAAAACAAGAGACATCATTAAAGGAATAAAATTTCTTACTTGAACTAGTTCATAAAACCTGGGGCGTCACATTATCCCCCGCTTTAGAAAATTGCATCCTCGCAATTTATTTCACAACACTACAAGGTTCAGCAACGTTCCTACCACCTCCACCAACGAATAGGGTCAACAAGTGCATTTAGAGGGATCCTCGTAGCGAAGCTCACCTCATCCATCTCCCTAATCCACATACACCTAAGACAGGAGGGGTTGCACTTATGTTCCGGGCCTTCAGGCCTCCAGAGGGAACCTCGAACAGTACAAAGTTCTGAAATGTCTTTGCAGACCAATGTACGAAGGACTTTCCAAATTATTTCTCAGTCGAGGATATCGAAGCCATAGATACGGTCAAATAGGCTAAATATGAGAAGTTGGAGCATATAATCCGCATAAAAATTTCCCTCTAATGCAGCCTCCTGAAATTTCACTCTGGTCGTGTAGTTTCGGCCTAGGGTGAAACAAAGAAAGAGCCCTTCGTGGTAACTTCCTTGGCGTTCACGTCTGGCTATCTCTGCAGAGCCAATGCGGTAATAGATGGAGGCATTCCCCTGGCAGGTGCGGAGAATCTCCGGACCGTTTGTTACCTCAAACCACTGGTTTCACGTTCTTCGCAGACTTGCGAAGGGGTCATACTCGTCCTCACACATTTTGATCGCAATGATTTCCAAAATCTCAGTGGGAAGAGATAACAGGTGGGTTTGTCCTTCCATATGAAAGTTTTAAGACATGAGTTCAAACACTTGAAAATCATTCACAGACAAAAACAAAGTAAAGACAAGGAAGGGGAAAGACAACATTTCAATAAACATACGTTCATTATTATTATTGCTTGAGTTTCCCTTACTCATTGACTAAACGAACTCTACAAAGAGAAGAAAAACTCCCTAACTCCTCGAACCAAACACAGGCTGAGCATTCAGGGAAAAACTCATGAGGACACCTATGAATTCTTATGAGTCTAGCATGGGGGGCATGAAGTTGAGAGACATCTTCATACACTTGTAGTTTGCAAGACAATCGGGTGGATTCGTCTTCTAACCTTCCGAAGTCCAACAACTGACCCCAAAAGCCATAGTTTAAAATCTGACAAAGGTAGCCCGCTTGGAGGTCTCCGTCAAAAGTAGCTTCTTGAAAAGGTTTATCAATCATGGTGCCAAGGCTCTCACCCGCCGTGAAAATCCAGAAAATTCCCTCATAGTACCTTCCTCGACGTACATAGGAGGGAAACTGGGTTATTATCATAAGAAGGTAATCTATTCCTACCCCTTGGTGTAGCTGAAGCACCCGTGGTGAATTGGATATGTCGTAAAGGTGTTTGCATGTCATGAGGATATGGGCATAGTTTAGAAAGTCCTCATGGCTATCTAAAGACACAATGGTCTCTAGGGCCTCTGTGGGGAGAGATAAGAGATTTGTGCCTTCGTTTTCCATCTGAAATTTAAGAAAACCCAATTTTTAATAAAACTAAAATACATATACATATATATATTTTTGTCTCAGTTTCTGGCTTTCCAGAGTTATCCAAACTGAACCTCTGATACCAACTGTAGAGACCCCGACCCGAGAAACCCAGGAGTCGGTGCCTTCTGAACATGATGTGTTATCTTAAAATAAAATACACTTTGTTAACAACACATCATGTCCCATATAGAGGATCTTGTGCGGTTCAGGTTCTGGGAAACCGGAAACTTCTGAAAGAATTCATCTTTCAAAAGCTGATACCTGAAAATTTTAAATCAAAACATAGGGTGAGCATTAAAATACTCAGTAAGGGGGTTTTTAAAAAGAAATTAAAACATTGTAACATTTGAAGACATTCCTTTTTAAAGAGATTGAACACTTATTAAAGGAAAATTACAACATATGACATAAAAATGCTCAAGGTTTTTAAGAAGAACATGAAACAATTATGTCAATTCTTGAAGGAGTGATAATGGTTATTATGAACAAGTACTACATATGATTTACTTAAGCATAAATTTAAACAGTTAAAAGTAATACATAATCAGAGTTGTGCATAAGGAAACAACTAAATTTTCATATGTTGGTTACCATTCTATTAAGTGATAACACTGGTCATGCTTCAAGATTTAAGCTAGGTAAATAAGAACTTTATGAAAACTTTAAAGGCATCAGTCGTGAAAGAACTTTATCTTAGAAAGAACTTGTTACATAACTTGAATTATATGGCATCAACATTTAACTTAGACAATCAAGAACATATCACCAAGGTCCATCCCCAAGGTGTCATTAAAAATTACCAAGGTTATTCACCAAGGTATCAGTCTAAAAGTCATCTCTAGAGATTAAGTCTTTACCCAATGCATTGGAGCGCTATCAGGGCGCACCCTTAAATTTGACTTTATTATCATGTGAGCCACATCGTTCATGCTTTAATTAAATGGTTATTTATATTCAAGATGTCCCATACCACCTTGAATATCTCATTCATTTTCATTTTTACCCAAGGTGTCCCATACCACTTTGGGTAATCCAATTTCTTAGTTCATTTAGTGATATGTCATAAGCATGCATTATGTACAACAATAAATAATGAACCACCACAAATCATACTAATACAGGGTATGATGGTTAATCTTGAAAAAATGTATCAGTAACTAATCAAATGCATACATAGCTTAGTAAAACATCCTTTACACTAAAGCATATGATTAATGATATACTAAATGATGAATCTTTGTCATTATAAATCCATGGAAAAGGAGCGCTTAAGGAAAACACTTGAAATTAGTTATGGTGATAAATAGGCCCTTGATCGTGTAAATGAATTAAATCATGACTTGATTAATTAATACATTCAACAAGGTAGGTTCATTATGAATATAACATGATATCATAATCCATCAAATCTTAAGTCCTTTAATACATCTTAAATCAAACCAAATTACACCCTTCATGGTAAAAAAATTTCAAACAACCCTCATTAACATATGGTGCATAATATTACATGTTGGGTAATTTTGAAATCCTAAAAATAGATAGAGTTTTGGTTATAAATATTCGTATATACATATAGAAAACTGTATTTATTATATCTATAAAGGTTTTATGAAATATAACCGAAAGAAACGATCAAACTTAACATCCAGATGCCATGCTCAACATAGATCAATCCAAAAAAAAGAATATACTATCCATGCATGTATATATATATATATAAAATAGGTAACTCGTATATATACATACAAAACATATTTTTTTAGGATTGGTTTAAAACGAAGTAAGATAATTCTTTTGTAACCATTGTATTAAAGTTTTAGGAAAGGTAATCCTTTTTGAAAACATCACCACCCGAGGGGTTTATATTAAAAATATGAATATGTAAAAATTATATATATATATACTGAGAGAAAAGATATGGGTTTCTCCAAAAGAACAAAAAACAAGGAACCATGCTTACACATGCACCCTGCTGTATACACGAAGGCCGGTTCCTTGAAGGAGGCACCATCCGAGGGGTATATATATATCAAGTATATGTATATAAATATAAACTGTGTATATACTGAAGGTTTCTTTAAAGGAAGACAAGCATGCAGGGACCCTTACCTTTCTTAAGGAGAAGCTCGGACCGGGTGTACCACGCTGATCCTGCTGGAAGTTCGTGGGAGAGCAAGGAGAAAAAGGAGAGGCCGCCGCGGTTTTAGGATGCCAAAGGTGTTTAAAAAGGCCTCAGTAAACCATGGGGTGACTCAACCCAAGAGGCTAGACCGGCGTGGGAAGACGAAGGAACAGAGCCCTAGAAGGGGGTGTTCGGTAGTCAAAGGAGCTGTGCGGGGGGGGGGGGGGGGAGGGAGGCCGAGGTGTCCTCGGTTACAGGCCTACTGGTCGGGTGCCGACTCGAGGAAGAAGATGACGGGGTCGACGCGGAAGAGGAAGGGACGTCCGGGATTAGATCTCGGGGAGATCGAACAACTGGAGAGGGCGCGGGAAGAAAAATAACATGATCGGTTTAAAAGAAACCAATGGTCAAGATTAGATCTCGAGTGAGATCAGATGGTCGTGGTGAAACGCGGGGTGATCGAGCAGCTAAGAGGGGGCGGACGGTCGAGGTCAACACGGGAGTCGATCGGACGGTCGCGGTTACATGGAGCACGTCCCACATCGAAACGCAGCGCGGTTGAGGTGCGACTTATAAATCAAAGCCTGCCGCCTCCGTTTAAAAACACAAACACACACACACACCGGGGCCTTATACACGGGCCCCATGCGGGCTTCGGCCCAACCCTACGCAGTGCGCGCCGCGGCCTTACACACGTTCCTGTGCGTGACCTAGAGCACCTATGCACGGCTCGGGACACGGTTAGACACCCACTGAGCGCTTGGGGGACCCCTTCGGGTCCCTTGGGGCTTGGTCTCGACCTAGAGGGCTTGTCCCTTAAGGGATGCCCTCGGCTTGGCCGGGCGCCAAACTAAATTTTTTATTAAAAACTTATCTAAATTTTTAAAACATTCAGTATAAGTATACTTATTTCCAAATAAAGTGTAGTATAAATATTTATACAAAATAGAGTTAATTTAATAAAAAAAATAGTCTTAATTTAAAGTCTAAATCCTTTTACTAGCTTATGTAATATAGTTCACATCAACAAACTTTTTTTATAAAAAGAAAATTTATTTAGACTTTTAAAATGTAAATATTTGCACAAAATGAGTCAAAATAAAATAGTTTAAACTTATAATTTAAACCCCTTTACCAATTTACATATAAATCTTTTAAAAGACATACCTTTCTTATTTTACATATAAAATGATTATTTGGATCTTTAAAGAAATTCTAAAAGACCACTAGTTAATTTAAAAATTCATAATTTTAGAGCTCAAAAGATGTTATTATTGATACCCTTTAGATATATCTTTTATAAAAAGAATACTAAGTTTTCAATATATAAGTATCCCTCGGAATTTTATGGAAACAAGAGGATTTATTTCTGAGAATTCTCCTTTTTTAATATAACTTTTGTGAAACATATTATAATAGTTGAAATATTATAAAATTATAAGAGCATTAAAACAAGTTTTGAAATAAAGATAAACTTTATCAACGGAACCCAAAGGTTGTTTTGAAACCAAACGACTATATTCCAATGTTCAATATTCATAGGACCATTATAAAACCAGGGGTATTTTACAAGAACAAAACACTTGAACCAGAAAGGATGGCTCTCCTCATACCATTGATGTTGAGCATGTGTGCTATGGCCCTGGCTGTTATATTTTTCACGCTGATGGACTCGGAAGACGAGGACTATCCAATTACTCTAGTTGTGGTTCTTAGTAATCTTTCTGTGGCTGTGTTAGGTCTTGTGCATGGTATTTTCAACTAGTTGGGTCTTGTTGCAATGTAATGTTTTAATATATACCAGTTTACCTTATTCTCCATCTTTTATTTTATTCATAATTCCTTATTAGAAAAACAAATAAAACAAGAGACATCATTAAAGGCATAACATTTTTACTTGAACTAGTTCATAAAACCTAGGGCGTCACACTCAGTTTGCTATTATTCTTCATTTACATGATATTCCTTATCATTTTGTTTATTATTTTACTTCATGGTTCACATTTATTGTCTCATGGTTCCACAATATTATTCCATGATATATGTTTTCCATTTTTAGATTACATGTCTTACTATAATGTATTGTGAATAAATCTTATTATTTTATGATATTTGAAATATGATATATCCCCCATTGTCCTTTTTTCTATCATTTTTATTACCCATCCCATGATGAATAATTGATGAGTTTTCCATTACTGTTCTTTTGATCTCACCAATTTTTTTATGTTTCCATTTCTTAGGTTTTGAAGATGAGTATAACTTATGAGAAGTCTAGAAAGGAGTCTAGTATGGATCAAATATTGGGAAATATTTACAATTTTTTTAAAATGATATCCTTATGTAGCTAGTACTTAATGAAAATAAACTAATATAGAACCTTTGTTAGATATTTTAAATCTTTAGTAACATTTCATTCTAATTTGAAAATTATTCTCTATATTTTCATTTAATTAAAGATTTTAATAGATATATTTAGCTTTGTAATTCATTAGAACCCACATAATTATTTCTAATTTAAAACCAATTTATATCATAAAAATAAATTACCCTGATTATTATATACAATACATAAATTTTGTGCATAAGATGACATTTTTATTAATGGTTTTTTAGGAACTATGTGAATTTATTTTGAAATTAAATTTTCTCAAAGAGGGGAATTTTATTTGTAAAAAAAAATTAAATTTTATGGATTGAAAAGTTTAAATCAAGTAACAAGTTTAATTTTAATTTTATTCATTAAAAATAATAATCTAGGCTATAAATTAGTTATAGGAGTAAACATTAATTATTTGTAAAGTAAAAAAACTAAGGTAAAAAGTCTAAAAGCACAAAAAATATCCCCAAAATGTATGTTTTATAGGATTACAAACCTTAAATTGTCAAAATTTACCTTATTTTCCACATTCTGATCCTTTTACCATAGAATAGTGTCATTACATTATTTAAAATCGAAGGATTATTTTTTTAAAAATCCATTTTTCTACACTTATAAAATGGAATAACATCTCCCAAATCATGATACACCTATATATTAGAATTAAATACTAATAATATTAAAAATTTATCCTCTTAGTTTAATCTCTCTTGTTCATAATATTTTGGTATCAATTAGTTAGCCTATTCTCTCTATTTCCAAATATATTTCTAAGATAAATTTAAGGTTCTCAATGTAGAGCTGACATTTCTCAAACATTTTTTTATTTTCTATCATTATTTTTTAATTTTTTTCCCAATATAATACGATGAAGTTAGTATTTTTAGTATAACTAATATTTTTTTATTTTGGGATTGAATACTAGACAACTTTCACCTTTTCCAATAGGTAAAACTATAATGGAGTTTGTGTATACGTGTAAACCACTAATTCTAAAAAGATCAGTGTTTCATTTTCCCTAACACCATTACTTTGATGATACTAATGTGGAATTTAATGGATAAATATTATGTCTATAAATTATTAAAATTATGGTAAGAGAATTTGGAAAACCTATTAATAATAAGAGCAACACATGATTGTTCTAAATTTAACAATCTAAAATGAACATACTAAAGGAAAAACATTTATTCATATTGTGTAATAGTATTTTATTAAGTAAGACATCTTATATTTATCTTAAATTTGGATTTATACCTGTAATAAAACCTAAAAAGTATCATTATACCACTAGAATAATGATATTATAACTAAATCACTTCATAATCAACCATTAATTAGGGTATGTTCATGTTTGGGTTAGTATAATATTATACATGAAAAATAATATTAAATAATATTACAGAAGACTCTAAGAACATAATTACTAATAATATATGATTTAGATAATTAAATAATGGTTTGTTTTTTTTTAAATTGTGTCATTAATATCAAACTCCTGAGGTAAGAATCCAATGTTTAATCGTTAAAAATCATTTGATCATGCTCATCGTTGATTTCATCTTTATAGATTGTAATAAAAAATATCATAGAATTAAACTATAAAATCATAAGTAATTATAAGGAATCAATAAAAATACATTTTTTGATCACAAAATTATTAACTTTTTAGGAAGAATGAATAAAAAAAACTATTATGAAACTTGTTCGAAACGATCAAGATTACTCACACCTAATATTTAAAATACATAATAAATTAATAATATATACATAGAGAATAATTATAATTGAATTTTATAAAATTTTATTCATATAAAAATGTTTCTCACAGTAGGTAATTAAAAGTTTTATTTTTTTACAGGACATTCAAGTGCTATAGTGGATATTCGTAATTAAGGTAAGTGTTTTATTGTATAAAATGTAATTTTTTTAGAAATATTTTATATCATAAACTATGATATAATTAATGTGGTTTGATTAATTCCTAATGAATTTATTTTACCATATCTATTTAATTCACGGGGTTTGAAAATCCATATCATCTTCTTCTTTAAATGTGTTTTGATTCAAAGGATAAGATCATCATAAGGGTTATTTGTTTATATTTTTAAATATATTAATGATGTTTAATATTATGCACCATCATTTACTTTATATTTTTTTATAAAATACCCTATTTTAATCATTTGTTGTTATTAGTTTTCATTTGATGATATTTGAATATACATTTCATGGTTACACCCATATGTTATTTTTATTCTTACATTATCACTACCCTAAGGGTTTTTGAAACATAATTTTCTCCATTGAGATATGATGGAAATTGAAAAATTATTTCATTTTTTTTTGGTATATATTGGCTAGGTATTTTATTGATCATATTTTTTTTCATGAAATATACGGGATTTAAAAATCCATCTCAATCACTCTCTTTTAAGGGGTTCCATTAAAATGTTTCTCAAACTGTTAGGGGTTTTCTTGACTCAAATTCCTTTCTTGTGGCATAATTATTTCTTATTAAATACAGTTATACAAATTGTTTTATTATAGTCTATGATATAATCCCACCTTTCTATAGATAAACTAATTTATTTAATTGAAATATGTACCTTGGAGAATATATTTCTCAAAAGTATATCATTGGTGAAAGTAACTCTTAATAGTAATAATGATGGTTTACCCTCATTATAAAAATTCCCCTTTCACACTATTATTATCCATTATATTTAGGTACTTAATTTTGTTTTATCTCATGTTACGTTCTTATTTCCTATATCCACTTTTAAAAATTATTTTTTATCAAACTTTTTTATGATTTTGGATTTCAAGAAATGCACATTAAAATATTCAGAATGATTTTCATCCATTGTTGACATTAAATTTTTGAAAATTCTATTTCAATGTGATTTGTAGCTTCATATTTTATGATAAATATGAAAATGTTTTGTTAGAATCTCTTTTATTATTTTTCTCACCATATAAGCATTATTCTTTAAGAAGATTTTGTTTCTTATTTTAAAATGTTTTTGAGAATTATTTTATATCTTGATGGTTTGAAATAAAAAATTAAATGTAACATGTATTCCAAAATTAAATGTTTTATTTTAAAAATTGACTCATGATTTTTAAGAGTTTTTTAATTATTGTGTTTTTTCATAAGAATGAATTCATTAGTATTTTTATGTCTTATAAGTATTATATTTTTTTGAAATTGTGTTTCCTTTAAAATTTATTTATGAAAACTATCATCATTGGTTATAATAGACAAGTTTTAAATGTTTTATCAAGCTCATGTATTTCAATTTATAGAGATTTTTATGGAGTTTTTAAGACTTTCAAAAATGGGTTTCCATTTTATTTTTAAAGAGATTTATCCAGTGATCATAAAAATTTAATTTTAATTTATGTAAATATCCTATATTCTCTTTATTTTACACTTGGGATATCTTATTGACACCATACTAATTATTTAATTGGATGCATTATGTAATATTCTAGGAATTATTTTTTCTTAAACCTATCTCTTTTCTATGGGGTAATTATGCGATGTCTAAATTATGAATGTTTTCTTATTCTATGGCACACATATGTGTGGATAATTAATATTATGAATTATGGGGTCCTATATTTCCATAAAATTCATTAACTAAATATTTTTATCTCATTATATAATTATATGAATTTATTATTGATTCTCACTCCACTATAGGAATTTGGAAATGATGTCTACTCCACTATGATATAGGAATTAGGTAGAGATTAATTCTCCCTTATATTTATGGGATTCAGTTAGTGATTCGTGATATACTATTGGAATCATGAAGTAATGCCTACCCCACCATGTTATGGGAAATGTGTAGTGATTCCCACTCCACTATTTTATAACTTCTAAACCAATTTTAGTGCTATAGTAAACTGTTTTACATCATTTACATGGCATTCCATATCTTTATGCATATGATTATTCTCCATGGATCCTATTTAATATTTTTTATGAACTCTTATTCCACGGTAAATGTTTTCCCATTTGATATAACATGTCTTGATATCATGTCTTATAGACCACTATTACCATTACATTTTCTTTTAAATAATATATTTCTCCTTAGATTATGTTTTTTTTCATTCTTATAATCTAACTCAGGGTAAATTGTTAACGATATTTCCCTTTTTAAGTATTATATATCCCAATTTTTTCTATTTTCATACCTCAGGTTATGTAGATGGTTATAACATATGGGAAGTACAGAAGGGTGTCTAGTATGGCTCAATTATGGAGAAATACCTACATGTACTATAAAATGATTTTCTTATATAACTCATCCAAAAAGAAACTAAACCATTATGGTTTTGGTATTGTATGATTATTGTGTAATGTAATGATTAAATTATTTAAATATAAGAATGTTTTTCATGGTTCATCTCACCTTGAATGAAGTCCAGTGTTTAAAGAATGTTCATTTATCACTAGAACCAAGAGTAATAGTATAATGTTTTCTAATACATATGTCATAATTCCTATTTTGTTTTGGGATATATAGTGACATATAAACTGTATGCTTTGGACCCAGTTAATAATCCTTATCCACCTCCATTTTCCTTCATAATCCCTAAATAAAAAAGTTATGGTTAGTTCAAGATTCGAATGTTCCATCCAAATCTTTAATTTTCTCTTCCATATGTAACACATCATACGACAAGTTTTTTGATTCAATAAAAACTATTCATATATATAAGTAACATATGAATTCTAAAAAAAATAAAACCTCAACTTGGTAATGCTTGAGAGTCCATATTATTCACTATTATTGAGAGGAATATTTTCATCATGATGGGAAGGGATTATAATCTCTGAATGAATTCATTATCAATATCATGGAAACTATCATTAGAATACTTGTAGTTATTAAACCTTATAATACTAGTTTGATCTCGTAATCTTGATCCAAATACCTCAAGTCCTAATATAAAACATTTCATTTCCCTTTCAATGGTCTTGGTACACTCATAGCTTTTTACTCCATCCGAGTTGTCATATCACACCCCTAATTTTTTTCCAAGAACTATAAGATTAATATATGTTAACATCTCTCTCTGATAGTTTATATTAAAATTATGTTCCTTATTCAATGTAGGATATAACCTGTCCATTCTCCAAATAGTATATCTCACTATTTGTTTATAACATGAAAAATTAAAAATTAGTTATTTTTGATCTAAGAACTATGAACATAAACTATGTTCACACATCCCTATAACTATCTATATATAGCATTGGATCTCCATTAATCTTAGGTTTTATCTCTCCCTTACTATATAAGCTATCACATTTTTCTGGTTGAGGAACTACAACCATAACCATGTGTATCCCCTTCCAAGATTATCTATAGTAGCACTAAGACATCGATTCACATTAGGTTTATATAACCCCTTTTATATTTTATCAATTTAAAAATTTGTCAAAGTGATATGATATAAGACTTCAGAGACATTTTTTTGAAGCCATATGACCTTAAAAAGAATTCCCTATTGGTCTAAATTTTATAACCCATAAACCAAAAATCAAATAGACATAAATGTTATTATGTCAAAAGTCCTGAAAGGGTATCCCAATGAAATTTTATATCTCAATTCAAAAAGTTATACATTTTCATGAATTAGTAAAATAGTTAGAGTGGAAGTAAAATAAGGAAAAGAGATGGTAAGACCCACCATATGGCCCTAGGAAATTCTAAGATATGCTCATTGGAATCACTGGTGTAGGAAAATGTTAGAGCAGACCAACTATATTTTTATTATGTACAGTCACTGAATTTGTTTCATTTTATAGAATTTTAACCAAATGTTGATTTTAGTACAATGTGGATAAACCTTCATGGATTTCAAACCATTTAATAATATCCCATCTCACATAAAAATTTGACATTAATTAGGGGTTTTAATATTCATAAACATTTCATTGGTTATCCGTAATGAGTGTATCCATCTCCAAGAGACACCCCTACTTGAAAATATTCATTCTAAAATAATTAAAACTTGTAAAAATACAATTCTTTTTTCTTAATTAAAGCTCCACTAATCTTCTAATGTCTTGACAATTTCATTTTTGAACCCATCATTTGAATGAGGTCAATGGTCATCCCTCTTTTACCTATTTCATCCCAATATTTTTAATTTCAAATATTTTTTGTTATAATTTAATCATATCACAACCTTGATGATTAATATTATTTTAATACCTTTAATGACATACATTCATGTATTATACCCATTTTTAAGGCAATATTGTGACGTTATACACTTTTTATCCTTAATGGTTCTCATCGCATGAACTGACACTACATAATGTTGTGGCCTAAGAAATAAAACCTTAAATTATGTTCAATATCATTTGAGGATGTCTATTCTTATGGGGTCCCTCACTCAATCATTAAGGGTCAACCTTGCCTCTATATTTCTGACATAGACTCACATATCCTAGTTTGGTAAAAAAAAATTGACCCTAAACATCATGAATATTTGGTATGGGAAACATAACCATAAAAATGATGTGCCTTTCCATGAGGCTATATATGTTAGTGGTTTTGGGACACTAATTCTTGTTAGGTTTATTTCTCCCATGATAATGGATAGAAAACCTCACATTTTTGGGCTAAAGTGGCTACACAATAAAAATAAGTAGCCTTTTTAATCAATATGACCTTATACCAACATGCACCATTCCTAATAATCCTATATATTTTCAATGATGTGAACTCCATTCATATTGGATATTATTCACCTATGTGAACTACCTCATTAATATATGCATCATGTTTTTCCATAAACTTCAGTAATTGAGGTTTAACATGAAAAACTATGAAAAAACTAGTTGGAGAGATAAAATATTTGGCTGGTGGAAAACCTATTATATAATATAAGGGAAAAAGTAAAATCCATACTCATTAGGAATTAGTTTCATGTAACCCTAGAAAAATTGAGGGTTTGAAAAAGGAAAAATAAGTAAAAATCATCATTTTGAATATCCAAAATAGAAATTTTTATAAAAATATGATTTCCTTCCCATAGGGTCTTCCACATTTTATGATTAGGAAAATGGTACCACTAAAAAGAAAGATATGTTTTTTAGATTCCACTATAAAACCGTTATAAATTCAATATATGATCCCTAGGTCATCTAATATAGGAAAAAATATTCTCACACTTCTAATCCTCAAATACATAAATTAAAATCCCCACTGTAAATTATGAGAGTATATAGACTATCATTGAAAACCCCCTTCCAAATCCCCCTTTTGGATTTCTACTTTACTAAGTCACATAACAATTGTATTTAAATCTACTAAATATAGAATACAGAGATATTATATACACTATAACATATGTCATAGTTATAATAATCCATAAGAATGCATTTAGGAGAAATTCAAAATCCATGTCCAAGTTGAATGACACTAATATATGGTGATTATACATTCAACACTATATCCAACATGACTATACCAATCTCTAAGTACATATCATAAATTAAACCCCTTATAAATCAAATATTTATGAATAATGATTGTTGAAATCCATTATATTCAATGTCTCTATGTATTTAGTCATCGTGATATTACTCTTTGTGTATTTTTAGGTTATCATGAATTGATAAGTATAGCGACCTGGACTTTTCTTACATTAATATTACATCATTTCAAAGATAAAAAACATAATAGTATTACACATAGAGGATCCAGAGGTTTAGTGTCTTGGGAAAACTAGGACCATACATAACAAATACAACATCAACCATAAACATTTATTTAATTTCATCTTCTCTAGCTTCTTATTGGCACTTGTCCTCTCCTTAGTACATGTATCCACCTGAGGATATACATCCAAAGGGGTGAGCTAGAAGCCCAGTAAGAGGATAGATAAGAACAATACATCATGGGGTGAGCATAATCATGACATAGGAAAATGATCATGAACATGAGAGGAGCATAAACAATAAACTTGAAATGTGGCAATGCATAAAAATGAAACATCATGTCTTAGTGGTTTACTACCACACATAATTGCGAACAAAGCTAGAATCATGTTCACACATAATTTCACATTTACTCATGAGATTCATCACTTTACCCAATGCATTGGAGTGCTATATAATTCCGAGCGCACCCGTCACATTTAAACATTCATATTGCGCTAAAAAATTCTGGGCGCACCCGTCACATCATAACATTATCATTATCATGATTGGCACATAGAACACATATCAAACATGTACATAAATAACCCATGGAAAGGAATGGGTTTTATCTCATAATAACATATTCATAAGCTTTGGGTTCCCAAAATAAAGAGGGAACAACATACTTGATACAAGAACCATCAACCTTGAATGAGAGGTAAAATGTGAGATCTTAAAAGAAGAGTTCTTTTGGAAAACATTTTGATGGAAATAAAAACCAGTGAAAAACATTTATATCCCAAAAAAGTAAAGGAAATGATGAACAAATGATCTTTGAGGAGTAACCATATCAAAAATGGAGTGAAAGAGGGAGAACCCGAAGGAAGAAAATTGGGTTCGAGATTTCCCCTTACCTTGTACTCGAATGCCTCCTTCTCTTAAATGTCCTGTATAATGACATTATATTCATTAATTAGAAATTCCAGAAACTTTTATACATTAATAGGGTTCATTCTGGTGTAATTATTTCATATTATTTTCCTTTGGATGACTTATAGAGTTTAAAAAAAACATTGATCGGGGATGTTCATTTTCATGGTTTTCTTGAGCGGTCCACTTGTATTCTTAATTTGATGTTTGGGTAGATCATGGGTAAACATACAGAACTTATATTACATGTTATTAATGATATTATAGAAGCTTGAATGATTTTATAATGAGTTATATTAGATCCATGTGGATGAATCATTAGATAAGAATTAAATGAAGATTATTTGGGTTAAACCATAAAAATGGTTTCATGACCATATTTAAGGTAGAAATGGAAGAAGAGAACATGTAGTTTTTGAAGGTGATAAATTTAACACCTCATGAACAACGTTCTCTTTAATAAAATAAATGGAAGAGGGAAAGGGTGTGGGGTGATATAATATAACATTAGAATCATAATATTAAATTATATATATAATAATGGATTTACAGAACAATTTGGATGAAGCTAGTTTGGGAGAGATCAAGAAAGGTACTTGAACTTGAAAGGAAATTAAAGGAGAAGAGAGAGAGAAATTACCTTTAGAATCCTCCTCTAGAGATCCTCCTTAAGGAAGCTAGGATTGGTCTTTTGATGAGACCAGAAGATTTTAGACGTGGGTGATGAGCTAGGGAAGGTTTTTGGGCCGATTTTAGAGAAGGCTTGGAGCTTGAGAAGTGTGAGGAAAAGAGGGAGTGAAGGGTGGCTTTTATAGTGGAGGGGAGAGGGGTTTCCTTAATATAAAATTGATTAGCTTATTAATTTCACCAAAGACAAGGAATAGTGAGTCTTGGATGAAAAATAATAGTAATTTTATAATGTAATCCCGAACCAAGTGAGCTTACATCAGCAGAACATCATCGATGACTCAATTAATACATTATTTAGCTTTTATTGTAAATTACCGGATTCCACTATTCATAAAAAATTCAAGTATCTCAGAAAATTCCCAAAAATTTACCCCAACCATTTTTCAACGTGTAGAATCCAAAAATGAAGTCAATTTTTCAAAAATAATTTTTTAAATATTATTAATTTAATATTCAAATAAAATCATAATTTACTTAAAAAAACAGTTTTTAAGATTAAAACTGATTTTATAGTTCTTTCAAAAATTACGCAGGGTCTTATAAAATTATCTAAAAACTATTAGAAATTGATTCAATAATTTAAGAATATATTTCAGGAAAATAAATATTCATTTAAATTAATTAATTAGCTATAATTAATTATTTATGACTTATAAAATACCAAAAACATTTACTAAGGTCAAATTATCACTTTCTATGATGTCTAAATTTTATTTTATTATTCATGGGTAATGTTACTCTTATTTACTATTCATAAGGGTCATAATACTAATCATAAGGGTAGGTTACTATTCATGAGGGTAGGTCACTATTCACCAAAAATTATTTTTGTTACATTAGACTCCAAAAACCATCTTGAACATAACCGTGTATGTCAGATTTTTAAAATTCCAACCATAGGGGTGACAAAATTATGTTTAAAGGTCACTTATCACTTAGTAGTTCATTATTTTGTGTTTTTATGACATAAGTATAAGAAGGGAATTTTCCATTGAAAAACTTTGGGTCGTTACATTCTTCCCCCCTTAAGAAATTTCTCCCCCGAAATTTCACTTTACACAAACAGGTGAGGGTACTTCTCCTTCATTGCCTCTTCTGGTTCGCAAGTTGCTTCCTCAAACTTATGGTTCCTCCACAACACTTTGACAAGGAGGGTTGTCTTGTTGCGTAGAAACTTATCACTTCGGTCCAAAATTTTTACCGGCTGCTCCTCATAGGAGAGATCATCCTCCAGCTGTACCAACTATGAGTTTAGTACATGTGAGGGGTATGGTATGTACTTCCTCAGTAGTGATACGTGAAACACATCATGAACTTGAGCCATATTTGGTGGAAGTGTCAGACGATAGGCCACGACTCCTATACGATCAAGGATCTCAAAGGGGCCAATGTACCTTGGGCTTAGCTTCCCTTTCTTCCTGAATCTCATGACTCTCTTCCATGGAGATATTCAAAGGAAGACTTTATCTCCAACGTCGACCTCCAAGTCCCTTCGACGGTTGTCAGCATAGCTCTTTTGCTGACTTTGAGCAGATTTGATGTGTTTCTGGATGACTTGAACCTTCTCTGTCATCTCTTGAACAAGATTGGGACCAAGTAGCTTTCATTCTCCAACTTCATCCCAAAAGGTTGGATTTCTACATCGTTTCCCATAAAGAGCTTTATACGGAGCCATCTGAATACTCTAGTGGAAGCTATTGTTGTATGAGAATTCAACCAATGGGAGTTGCTGATCCCAACCACCTTTGAATTCAAGAGAGTAGGCTCTTAGCATATCTTCAAGCGTCTGAATAGTCCTTTCAGACTGGCCATCAGTTTGGGGGTGATAGGCCGTGCTGAAATTTAATTCAGTACTCAAAGCATGTTGAAGGCTCCTCTAGAATTTAGATGTGACCCTTGGATCACGGTCAGAGACAATCGAGAGTGGAACACCGTGCAGTCTCACCACTTCCTTCACATATATCTTTGCAAGTTGTTCAAGTGATAGGTCTTCCCGAATTGTGATAAAATGGGCAGTCTTGGTGAGTCGATCAACCAAAAACCATATCGCATTATTTCCCTTTGACATCTTCGGGAGTCCCGTGACAAAGTCCATAGTAACATTTTCCCATTTCTACATGGGTATAGGCAATGGCTGCATCATACCTTTGGAATTTTGTCGCTCAGATTTAACTTGTTGACATACCAAGCACCTTGATATGTATTCCGCAATCTCCTTCTTCATGTTATCCCACCAGAAGTGTTCTCAGAGATCACGATACATCTTGGTACTTCCAGGATGGGTAGAGAAAGTTGAGCTATGTTTATTATCCAATAGCTCCTTCTTTATCCTGGGTAATTAAGGCACACAAAGCCGCGTTCCAAACCGAATCACACCATCATCGTCGATATGGAACTCTTGCAGCTTCCCTTAATTTACTTCATTCACCCTTTTTTGTATCTCCACATCATCCCTTTGTGCTTCCTTAATCTTCTGTTGGATGGATGGTTGTGCAATCATTTGGGAAAGGTAGGATGTATCCCCTGCCCTTATGATTCCCAAATCCATCCTTTTCATATCCAAGAAGATAGGGTCTTTCTCAATCCTCAACATGGATAGAGTTGCAGGTTCTTTTCTACTTAGAGCATCAGCTACCTTGTTCTCCTTCCCAGGACGATAGTGAATAGAGCAATCATAATCCTTGATTAGATCTAACCATCTCCTTTGACGCATGTTGAGCTCCTTTTGTGTGAATATATACTTTAGTCTCTTGTGGTCGGTGTATATGTCACACTTCTTGCCATAAAGCTAGTGCCACCAGATTTTCAAGGCAAAAATCACGGCTGCCAGCTCTAGATCATGCGTCGGGTAGTTCTTCTCATGGATCTTCAACTGTCGTGAGGCGTATTCTATCACATTATCATTTTGCATGAGTACACAACCCAATCCTTTCTTTGAAGCATCATTGTATATCACAAAAATTTATCCACTTTTCGGTAGTGTGAGTACAGGTGCAGTGATCAGCCTTCTCTTTAGCTCCTTGAATCTTCCTTCACATTCTTCCATCCATACATACTTTACCCCTTTCCTTGTTAACTTAGTTAGCGGGATTGACAATCGTGAGAAGTTTCTCACAAAACGTCGATAGTACCCAACTAAACCAAGAAAACTATGGATTTCTGTGACACTAGAGGGCCTTGGCCATTCCTCAATCACCTTTGTCTTTGAAGAGTCCACAGAAATTCCCTTTCTTGTGATCACATGTCCCAAGAACATGACTTGATTCATCCAAAAGTCACACTTTCTGAACTTGGTGTACAACTTCTCCTTTCTCAATGTCGCCAACACAAGTCTTAGATGTTCTTCATGTTCCTCATTGATCTTGGAGTAGATGAGAATATCATCGATAAAAACTACCACAAATTTGTCAAGGTAATGTCTAAAGACTCTATTCATCAAATCCACGAAGATTGCAGGGGCATTAGTAAGTACGAAGGGCATCACCAAAAACCCATAGTGCCCATACCTTGTACGGAAGGCATTCTTCTGAATATCTTCCTTCTTCACCTTTACTTGATGATATCCAGAACGAAGATCCACCTTTGAGAAGTATTGAGCTCCTCTTAACTGATCGAACAAGTCATCAATCCTTGGGAGAGGATACTTGTTCTTTATGGTGATCTTGTTGAGTTCCCGATAATTGATACACAGCCGCATGGTACCATCCTTCTTCTTCAAAAAGAGCACTGGCACACCCCAAGGTGATGCACTAGGGCGTATTAACCCTTTGTCCAGATGCTCTTGCAGCTACTTCTTTAACTCCTCCAGTTCGATAGGAGCCATCCTATAGGGGCACTTCGAGATAGGAGTAGCTCCGGGTATGAGTTCAATTGATAACTCTACCTCACGATCCAGGGGAATTCTAGGTAACTCTTCGGGAAATACATCACCGTATTCCCTTACGATGGGCATTTCCTCAAGGTTGGAACTTTCCTTTGACTCAAACATTTTTGCGAGGTATGATTCTTCGTAGGGAATCATCACCAAAACCATTGAAGAATTTTTCAAATGATATTTATGATCTTCCTTGCATTTGTAGAGGAGCATGGGATGGTTCAGAATATGAAAATATATTTCCTTTTCCCGACAGTTGATATGTGCTCTGTATAACGAGATCCAATACATTCCCATTATAGCGTCGAATTCCACCAAGGGAAGTATTACAAGATTTGCCGGAAGAATCTTCCCACATACATCAATAGGATAAGATTCAAACACTTGGGTTGCAATGATTGCACCACTTGGTGTTTTTACAGATATCTCTACTTCAAGGTTTCGGGGCTTCAATTCTATAGTTCTAGCAAACTTGCAAGATATAAAGGAATGCATAGAACCAGAATCAAATAAGACTTTTTCCATTATTGAGTGAATAGTAAGTATACCTTGTACGACTTCATTATCATGTTCCACCTCTGCAGTAGTGATGGCATAAGCCTTCCCTTGTTCCTTTGGCTTTGGTGGTTGTTGGTGCTGATTACCCTCGAGAGCTCGAGGTTTAGTGCACTCGTTTGAATAGTTCCCTAGCTCCCTATAGTTGTAGCATTGAACCACGAGTGGTTCTATCCTTTAATCAGCCACATTATCCTTCCTTTTCATGTCTTTTCGACACTCGTGAGCTTGGTGTCCTTCCTTCCCACACTTAAAGCATTTCTCCATACCTTTGAGGCAGTTCCCATGGTGCAACTTCCCACATTTTTGGCATGTGGGTCGATTTTTCTTCCCACCTTTGTCACTAGATCTACCAGCTTGAAACTCCATATTTCTTTTCTTATCACCATAGCCATGGGACCATTCTCCAAACTCCATCTCCACTTTGAGAGCACACCGAACAAATTCTTCATAACTCCCAAAGTCTCGGATTGCAAGAGCCTTTCGAAGATGTGGTTTTAATCCCCTAAAGAATCTATCAATTTTACTATCATTGTTGATAATAAAACCCGAAGCATACCTTTTGAGCCTTGTAAAATTTGATTCATAGGTTGTGACAGATTCTCCTTCTTTTTGCTTGAGCTCTATGAATTCTCTCTCCATCTTCGTGTGAAGAGTTCTTGGGAAGTACTTATTAAGAAACATTATCTTAAAGTCTTCCCATTCCATCTCTTCAATTTCCTCCCTTGGCTTGGTGTTCTTAATCAAAGCCCACCATTGATCAGCTTCTCCATCTAGACGATAAACAGCTAGAGTCACCTTCTCCGTCTCGGAACAGTGAAGAAAAAAAAAGATCTTCTCCATGGAGTTGACCCATTGTTCCGCAACTAGTGGATCAGAAGATCCACAAAACGTCAGTGGTCGTTGCCGCATAAAACATTCGATTACTAGTTTCTCCCTCTTTGGTGAAGGAGGACGTTCCCCATTATTATGGTTATTATTCATAACCCGAGATATTTGGGTAAGCATCGCCATGAAGTTTTGAACTCCACCTCCAAAATCATTGGGGATGTCGTTCGAGCAATCGTTGCATTGGCCCTCACAAGAGTTGTTGGCATGATTTCTCCTGGTTCCCACCATTTTCTAAAATAGAAAAGGTTAGAACAAAACATAAGTAAACAAGTCATGAATAACTTATTCATTTAAACAATTAAACCAAAAACATAACATATGGGATCCCTTGGTAAATATTCTTGTGTACATATTTTTACTTATTCTCATGCTAGAGGTTTTCTCTAGGGTTTACTAATCCTAATTCCCAAATTAACTAAACCTTTCCTATGATACCAACTATAGCGACCTGGCCTTTTCTTACATTACTATTACATCATTTCAAAGATAAACAACATAATAGTATTACACATAGAGGATCCAGAGGTTTAGTGTCTTGGGAAAACTAGGACCATACATAACAAATACAACATCAACCATAAACATTTATTTAATTTCATCTTCTCTAGCTTCTTATTGGAACTTGTCCTCTCCTTAGTACATGTATCCACCTGAGGATATACATCAAAAGGGGTGATCTAGAATCCCACTAAGAGGATAGATAAGAAGAATACGTCATGGGGTGAGCATAATCATGACATAGGAAAATGATCATGAACATGATAGGAGCATAAACAATAAACTTGAAATGTGGCAATGCATAAAAATGAAACATCATGTCTTAGTAATTTACTAACACACATACTTGTGAAAAAAGATAGCATCATGTTCACACATCATTTCAAATTTACTCATGATATTCATCACTTTACCCAATGTATTGGAGCACTATATAATTCCGGGTGCACCTGTCACATTTAAACATTCATATTGCGCTATATAATTCCGGGCGCACCCGTCACATCATAACATTATCATTATCATGATTGCCACACAGAACACATATCAAACATGTACATAAATAACCCATAGAAAGGAATGGGTTTAATCTCATAATAACACATTCATAAGCTTTGGGTTCTCAAAATAAAGAGGGAACAACATACTTGATACAAGAAACATCAACCTTGAATGAGAGGTAAAATGTGAGATCTTGAAAGAAGAGTTCTTTTGGAAAACATTTTTATAGACATAAAAACCAGTGAAAAACATGTATATCCCATAAAAGTAAAGGAAATGATGAACAAATGATCTTTTAGGAGTAACCATATCAAAAATGGAGTGAAATAGGGAGAACCCGAAGGAAGAAAATTGGGTTCGAGATTTCCCCTTACCTTGTACTCGAATGCCTCCTTCTCTTAAATGTCCTGTATAATGACATTATATTCATTAATTAGAAATTCCAGAACATTTTATACATTAATAGGGTTCATTCTGGTTTCATTATTTCATATTATGTTCCTTTGGATGACTTATATAGTTAAAAAAACATTGATCGGGGATGTTCGTTTTCATGGTTTTCTTGAGCGGTCCACTTGTATTCTTAATTTGATGTTTGGGTAGATCATGGGTAAACATACAGAACTGATATTACATGTTATTAATGATATTAAAGAATCTTGAATGATTTTATAATGAGTTATATTATATCTATGTGGATGAATCATTAGATAAGAATTAAATGAAGATTATTTGGGTTAATTTGAGCGGTTTTTGGATCACAACGAACTCGTTTTAACTTTTCACTTAGTAATATGGCCATAGGTTATTTACAGAACTTAAAATAGAACATAATACATATAAAATATTCTGTTTCAACCATAAAAATGGTTTCATGACCATATTGAAGGTAGAAATGGAAGAAGAGAACATATAGTTTTTGAAGGTGATAAATTTAACACCTCATGAACAACGTTCTCTTTAATAAAATAAATGGAAGAGGGAAAGGGTGTGGGGTGATATAATAGAACATTAGAATCATAATATTATAGTATATATATAATACTGGATTTACAGAACAATTTGGATGAATATATGTAGAAAGAGATCAAGAAAGGTACTTGAACTTGAAAGGAAATTAAAGGAGAAGAGAGAGAGAAATTACCTTTAGAATCCTCCTCTTGAGATCCTCTTTAAGGAAGCTAGGCTTGGTCTTTTTATGAGACCATCAGCTTTGGAACGTGGGGGATGATCTAGGGAAGGTTTTTGGGCAGATTTTAGAGAAGTCTTGGAGCTTGAGAGGTGTGAGGAAAAGAGGGAGTGAAGGGTGGCTTTTATAGTGGAGGGGTGAGGGGTTTCCTTAATATAAAATTGATTAGTTTATTAATTTCAGCAAAGACAAGGAATAGTGAGTCTTGGATGACAAATAATAGTAATTTTATAATTTAATCCCGAACCAAGTGGGCTTACATCATCAGAACATCATCAATGACTCAATTAATACATTATTTAGCTTTTATTGTGAGTTATCGGATTCCACTATTCATAAAAAATTCAAGTATCTCAGAAAATTCCCAAAAATTACCCCAACCATTTTTAGACGTTTAGAATCCAAAAATGAAGTCCATTTTTCAAAAATAATTTTTTAAATATTATTAATTTAATATTCAAATAAAATCATAATTTACTTAAAAAAACAGTTTTTAAGATTAAAACTGATTTTATAGTTCTTTCAAAAATTACGTAGGGTCTTATAAAATTATCTAAAAACTATTAGACATTGATTCAATAATTTAAGAATATATTTCAAGAAAATAAATATTCATTTAAATTAATTAATTAATTATAATTAATTATTTATGACTTATAAAATACCAAAAACGTTTACTAAGGTCAAATTATCACTTTCTATGATGTCTAAATTTTATTTTATTATTCATGGGTAATGTTACTATTATTTACTATTCATAAGGGTCATAATACTATTCATAAGGGTAGGTTACTATTCATGAGGGTAGGTTACTATTCACCAAAAATTATTTTTGTTTCATTAGACTCCAAAAACCATCTTGAACACAACCGTGTATGTAGGATTTTTAAAATTCCAACCATAGGGGTGAAAAAATTATGGTTAAAGGTCACTTATCACTTAGTAGTTCATTATTTTGTGTTTTTATGACATAAGTATAAGAAGGGAATTTTCTATTGAAAAAATTTGGGTCGTTACAATAAGTTCAGTAAATGAAGACACCTTGAGTTGACATCGTCATTTTAGTGAACATCCTATTATTGGTGTATCTACATTAAATTATTATTTGATGTTCATATAATGAAAAATATTCCCAATATTACATTAGAGGCATATAATTTTCATCCCAAATAAATCCAAATCTAAGTTGGTGAATTTTTTTCTACTGGAAACTATGCTCCATGAGCATTATCATTGAAACATTGATACAATCATTACAAAGATGACTCTAGTTAAGGGTGTGCAGAAAATTATCATCTAGAATAAAGAAAATATAAATGATATATCTATGTTACATATGATTTCTCACTAGTTGATGGATAGAGACTACTCAAAAATGTTTCCCAGCCCTATAAAATTTGAAAAGGTGATTCTGAATAATAAAACCTAGTTTTTATGATCTTCTATTGATTTTTTGTTATAAAAAACACATACTATATGGAAAACCCATATCCTGGTGCGTAAATCATTTCATATGTTTTTTTGATTGGTTATGTTACCAAAGTGTACTTACATATAAAAAGTGATAATCATTTGATGTTGTAATATTATGAGGTAGTTTTATTAAATTACATTAATATGTTATGGTATGGATGCCTATGTTTGTTCAACCAGTTCTAGTTCTCCAAGGACTCTTAGAATTACTTATATATCTCATTAGTACTTGAGTGTTTTATCAACTATATTCACTCATACCACCCTGTGCACAATAGCTTCATCTAAAAAGAACATTTTTGTGATCCTGCCAGTGTTCCCACTTCCTTCGGACAACAGCCTTGTAAAGAGACACCTATGTGAGATGACTTTTACACATTACACATATACCCTACTCATATAATTTTTCTTTATATTGACCCTAATATTCTCATTTTTTCACACTTGTGAATAGTGATTAGATACTTGGAAGTTGGAAAATGGGAGGCATAAAAGTGAGAACCATTGCACACCATAGACTTTAATCCCCATGATATATCTTAAACAAGCATGACACTTATGGGAATATAATATAAAATTTCTGAAAATTTATCTCCAAAAGGATCATAACATTAAAATATCCATCAATAATAAGTTATTCCCTAGAACTCAAGAAGAATAACCCCATCTGAAAAGTCATAGAATAACACCTCATTCCCATGACACACCTTGAGACCTCCACACTTGGGAGAACCATCACTCAATGACATCTAATTAGGAGATCAATTCACCAGTCCTATCAATCAGATCCACCACTTTATCTACCCTAGTATTGGTGGAGACTTCTCCCAAGACTCTATAATAGGGTAAGCACATATCTCTACTCCGGAACAAGGTTGACCTTTTTCCAAAGCCTCAAAACAATTGTGACCACATCACCGTACTCTGGTACTTGGTTGAACCTTTCCCCTTGCCTCTATAATATGATGTCCACTTATCTATACCTATTTTCATAGATTAAACTTCACCAAATAATCTCTAAAAGGTAAATCACATTATCCAAACCTGATTATAAGTTAAACCATTACCCAATCCTCTATAAAAGAGTAATGACTTCACACTATCACCTAAAGAGGGAGAAGATAAATCAAGAATCACCCGTGATTCATACTTGGGTTATATCTCTCGCATATACCTTACTAAGAAATATATTATTTCCACTTTCATCCTGGTTGATAACATACTATAATAATTTACTTTCCTAGTTTACAATAGACTAAATAATCCTCTACATCCTCCTAAAATATGTGATAGGGTCTTGCACACCATCAAAAGACACATTGATCATGCATAACCATGATAAAAGGAATATACCACTAGTCCTCCCCAACTGATAGACCCCTCAAGGAATTTAAAATAACACACCCCTTGATAATTTGGTCCATCATCATGAAGAAATCCGTTATTCCTCCCCAAGATCACGATATATATCTTGAATACCCTATATCAACTTTTCATGCTACCTGAGAATTTGGTTGATGCATTTAGTCTATTCTATGTTCTAAGGAGAGAGAAATATTTACCTATGCGTAAAAGCCGACTCCTCCATATTGAAGATATATACCCCATGATTTTGGTGTTCTTTCACAAACCAAGAACCAATCAATAGTAAGTAGACCTATATGTAAGATATATTACTTAGGTTTAATCCCCAGTCATACTGTAACTGATGTTCACATCTTTGTAATTCATTAGTGAAACAAACCCCGATTTTAACACAAGCATAAGACCCATCCACTTTCTTATGGATCCACTTCATCAATGTTTCCATTCATTATTCCTTATCCTTCCATCCATCAAATGAATGTAAACATGCGTATGGGACTCCACATTCTTGTATATAACACATGTTTTCTTGATGATGCCATGAGAATCCATGAGATTTTATTAGGTGTAATCATCGATGTATCTTCTAAGGGAAACCTATGTGTAATCCCTAACTCCTTTCATTTAGGTCCATATCACCTATTTCTATAGTTTTCCATCACTAAAGAAACAAAAATTGATTAAATGTAAATCCATACATAAGATCTCCTCTATAGTTTCATCTCATAGTAATATGCTCATTAATGGTCTTATCTTAGAGATCTATTTGTGAGATGCACAAATGTTGGCATCCTATATATAATCCCCAACTCATCCTCATGGGGAAATATACTCTATGAGATCCTCCTCAAAGGTCCATATCTTTTACAATCTACAATTCCTCAAAGATAAATAGTCCAAGTGATCCATATTTCATAAAGGGCTATATATAATTCAAGAATCCATCCTCATAAGTTTATAATACCTATGAATCATCACTCTATAATCATTCATATCCCATGAAATCCATAATTTTTCAAAGTTCCATAATTATGATGAACCTTAAAAAAGAGGAATATTCCCTATGAACTATCTTTGGAGGTAGATATTCCCTATGAGATGAACCCAAATGGGAATTCTGTGTATATTTTCTAAAAAAACCACTTCTTGGACATATTCCCTTATATTTCCCAATAAAATGAATTAAAATTTCACAAAACTTGTCCTTTCAGCATGACATTAAATTACATGAATCAGTCCTATGATATGACCTTAAACTATGTAACTAGAATTACATATGATTTGATACATGTTAATAAAGATATATAGGATGCCATTTAAGGTTCAATATTAATACATCATTGGTTATCGATGTAACACCTAAAAATTCACTTCAATGGTCCTTACCATAATACTATGAAAGGTGAAACATGTCCCATTAAGTGACACTATTTTATGCATGTTATAATTCATTTAATAGGAATAAATAGAATACTAAACTAATTTTCCCAATCCTATAAAAATTAACAAAAATCAACATACAATACATTTACATACTCTATAGTTCCTTATTTTTTGGATTCAAACTGTATAATTACAAATTGATAAGAGAATAATGGATAAACACTAACACATAAAAATGTGGACATCAACACATGGTTTTGAAAAACTCACTATCTTAGAGGTACCTAATCTCAAAATAGCATTTTAGATGGATTCACAAACTTGTTTAATTAAATTAAAGAATATCAATGTAAGAAATAATTCCCCCCAAAATAGAGTAAGATGTTTTAGACCTTACATCCTCTCATTCAACATGTATTTAAAAAGTATCATTGTTAATTTATAAGAGTCTACCATCCATTGGATTGAATATTTTCAGTGACTCAAAATGTCACGAGGTTGAGAATCCATTAGAAACAATTGTCCTAGTCTTGCATGATAGATTCTCCCATTTTCAATGCATACCATACGCTATGTTAATTCAATATATAGAATATAATTTGAATGAAGAACCATTGTATGGATAGATCATGTTTAATTAGCGATTCCATGTGGGAGAGTAATAAATGGTGAATGGAAAATTTTTAGAATAAAATAAAAAACCACTGTAATTAAATAACACGAAAGTAGTTATTTTACTATATATTTTGATAAGTAAATTACTATTTTTACCTAAAAAAACTTCATAGAACACACATAAAATTCAGAATAAATAAAGTGATAAAAGTTATTTGGATGTTATCCATCGAGTGTCTGATTACCTTGATACACTATAATCCCATTTTTCATTCTCAATATCCCTCTAAAAATTTCATTCCATTTTAGTTCTAAATCACTTATGATCCCTTAATTAATTAGTTGATAATTAAATGAAAAAAAATACTCACATAAATATTGATGGTAAATATAATATGTTTGGATATTTTAAATATCATAATTTATAATAAATTAATGTCATTAATTTTATTAAATACCAATGTATACGGATGTATTATAATAAAAGACATCAATATAAAAAAACTATCCCTTCATATCAATCTATCTTGGATTTATAAACATTTTAAAAATGAAGAATTAATGTAGGTTTGAAAGTCCAAATAGGTTGGCCATATATATTTTAATATTGAATAAAATATATGGTTGATATACTGGTGGTATTTCAAATTATCATATGTATTTTATAAATTGTTTCATTATATATTATTAACATTAGAGTATCTATTTAAGTATATAAGATTTAATTTCATCAAAAGGGTTTGTAATACAAATAGTGATAAATAATGAATCACTATAATTATATATTATTTGGCTGGTATCTATTTACTTTTAGGGAATATTTTCATTGGTATTTGGTGGATGGTCGTGATCATGTGACATGGGATACATTCATTCTTCTGATGTAACTATACATTTCCATTATTTGTTTGTATTGGATCCATTGAAAAAGAAATTATATTAACTACCATGAAAAATTATGGTATTTAATTACATTGAGTTGAATTTACTAGTCGGAAGAATCAATGGGTTTTTATGTATTAAACCGAAAAAAACACATTTTTATTTTTTATTTTTTTCTTTCTGAATTTTTAGTATGGTTAAGGATTTTTTATATTGGTATTAAATTTTTCTAAAAAAATCCCCTTTTTAATAATATTTATATTAATATACAGAAAATTGGGTATTGAATATAAATATAATCATGATAACCTTTTAATTTTATAGAAGGATGTTACATTTAATAATTATAATTTAATATATAATAAATTTTAAATGATAATATTTATGAAAGGGGTTATATTAGACATAAAATTTTACTTTTTGTCAAATTATTTTAATAACTACAAATTGAAATATATATAGTATATAATAATTTATTATCAATAATTACGTCATGAATGATAAGAAATCAATATACATTTATAAAATTGAATAATAAACTGATATTTATAGAGGATGAACCATTTTTAATGATTTATATACAAAGAGACAATAATAAAATGATTAAAAATGTTAAATTTATTTCGAATATAACATATAGATTTCAATATTCATTATAAGGAAATTTAAATTTTTAAATTTTCTATTTTTATGTATTGGTTAGATTAATTGGGTATTAAACCATACCAATAATATTTTATTGTGTTTATAATTAAATATAGTCATGTTAAGCCAATGACATAGGAGGAACATGATGATCATTTTTGGGAAGATTTGGTATTGTATTAGACACATGATTTATAAGGGAATGTAAAAAAATATAGTTATTTTTATTCATTTCCCAAGAATTTTTTAATAGATAACGATATTTAATGGATCTTATGAAGTTTTAAGCAATGGTATATTTGAACCATCTTAGGCATATCTGTGTTGTAAGAAAAATTTCTTGGTTAATTTTTTATTATTACAAGTTTTCAATTTATTTTTCTCAATTACCCACTAAACTAACAACATTATCCTTTAAGGGTAATTATATTTTATAGAATGATTAGTTCAAAGTCACAGTTGAATTTTTTATGGGGAAATTAAACTAAACTACTATTGTTTACTTATAATAATAGGCTATATAATTGATATTTTGTTATGATAATTTAAATGGTGGATTGAATTGTGATCTAATGCTTGTAAATTTTTTCATTCTAAAAAAATAATAAATTTTATTTTTATATGAACTGAACTATGCTATTAATTATTTTAAATATTCTACATTATTCAATTTTTTTGAATTATAACATACTTATTTTTAAATAGAAATCATTTGGTACTATATATAAAATAAAAGCACGTAATATATTTTCTAAAAAAAATTTAAATAAATTGTGGTAGCTATATGTATAGTTTCATAAAAATTAAAACATTATGACCAAATTTTAACCAAGAAATTTTATTTAGTAAGATGATGTGTTATCTAAAATAACATATAATAGTGTTGAAAATTTGTAATGTAAGGAGTGAAAGATGATATAACAATATATCATATTGCACTATGATTATGGGGACATTCATGATTAGTTTAGTCATTATAAAAATAAAATATATTCCTTATTTTTTATGTAAGTGATATATTATTTTCTTTGTGATCATAAAACAAAGTTAATAGGTATTTTAGTCATCATTGTATTTCTCTATAGGGTTAGTCTGAGTAAGTGTAGATTTAAATAAATTATCAAGGTTAATGATATGTTCTACATGGTATGCATGAAGATGTAATGAAGGATGTTCTATGTTATCCCCAATAATATCATCATAGAATCATCAAATTTTATTATTTATTACATTAATGGTACTTATTTATTAGAATAAAAAAACTAGAAGTAATAATTTTAAAATGGTTAATATATTTACTAATAATTTTTGAGATTAGACACTAGATAGTTTTATGAATCCATTATGCATTCAATTACGGATATGAGATGAAATATAATTTTTTTCCTAATTAGTTTCCATATATAATAAAATTTCACTAAACTATTTGAGTAATTATACCTTGATTGAAAATATTTTATGATAATGTGATATTTATGAAATTGTGTTTAGTTAAGAGTTTATATGTAATGACCCCAAAATTCCCAAATTATTTTCCTTCAATGAATATTTTTAGTAACTTATTCTCCACAAAAAACCAAAAAAATGGAAATAATGATATATTAAAATAAAATTTATTTGTAATAATATTGCTATTAAATTAGGAGTTATAAATGGAAGTAACCATTTTCAAATTCTATGAAAAAAAGAAAATGCATCAGTTAGAAAAAGTATCCCATATGAAGCTCATTTTCCATGTATGGATTATAGGTAGCTTTACTAGGGTTTCCTTATACCAATCCCAATCCAAAATCTACAAACTATTTTATGAGCTAAATCGTATGTGAGTGAAATTCATGCTTATAGAAATTGCTGGAAAATCCCTGAAAGCGGAAGTACCACCCGTGATTACCACTAGAGCCTAGCATAATAATAGATATTAAATGTATATCTTAAGGGGATATGTAACGAATAGTTATTATTGTGTAATCATGTAATTATTAATTTAATAATTTACTTTAAATATGTATTTTAAACAATTAGAATGTTTACTTTTATAGAAAGAGAATGTTTATTTTTATAAAAGAGTTTTTTATAACATTTAATATTTGAAAGATAAGTTTTATAATTTTACAATTTTAATTTGGTGAACATAAATTGATTTTTTATTGATATTTTTAATATTAATATAGAAATAATTTTTGATATTTGTTTGATATAATTTATTTTTGGTGAATAATTAAAATACCAATTTTGTAAAAAAATAATTACATTTATGAAATTTTCTAAACATAAGAATGACATAAAATTTTATAAATCATTTTTTAATAAAATATATATTTAATAACTAATATTAATATTCTATAAATACTTTTTTAATTTATAAAACACATGTTTATAATTTTAGAAACTCAAAAAACATTTCACACTAAAAACGTTTTTATATGCTTATATTTAAAGATAAATTTTATCACTTTTAGATTATAAATATGAAAAATGGGTGTCATTTTTGATATCAACATGCACATATTAATTTAGAAATTCATTTTCACTATTTGGAATAAAAATATGATTACTAGGATTAATGTTATTTTCCAAGATAATGGTAAAACTGCTATTTTCTATGAATTATTTTGTTAACATTTTGTAATTTTTATCCAATAAAACAGATTAATATAATATAAAAAATTAAATTAATATAATTTTTTAACCTATATATAAATATATTATCACTCATTTAATTGGTAATAAATATTAAATAAGAATAAGAAAATTTAAAGATTAAAACAACATTTTTCTAAAAATAGTTTTTCTATATATTAAATATTTTAAATTAAAAATTAATTTTATCTTTTTTAGAAAATTAATAGGATTAAATAGAGGTAATGTTTAGGTTATACACACACAAATTTTGTGTTAATCATTACTTCTTTAATTTTTTTAAAATATAGATTATATGGTTAAAAACTAGTTACTTCGATAAAAATTAAAATGTTTATATGTAAGAATATAATTTTATATGATGTGTAATTTGATTAAAAAATTTGTTAAAATTAAGTTTTGATGCTTGATAACCTTATCTTATCCAAAAATCCATTATTTATCACCTTATTATCTTTTTACCCTTAAATAAGGTCATTCCATTATTGAAAAATAATCAATGTTAAAAAAAGAACCCTTTTATTCACTTATAGAATGGAAAAAATTACACCCCTTTATGCCACACCTATACCATAAAATTTCACCATTAAATACTAATTTTTATTCTACTTTAATTTAATAAATATTTAGTATTCCTTTGGTCTCAATTAGATACCATATGGCCTCCTTTTCCAAGGGGAATTCCTAGAGAAATCTCAAGTTCTCAACTTAGTTATTTCTTACCCTTTACTCATTTCTTCTTAATATTACACCTTGAAACTTCTTCTAGATACCATGTTACAATGAAAAAAGTATTATCAACGTATTTAATGTTATAATATTAATGGATTAACTATCATTTAATATATTCCATTCACAAGGTAATACAAAATAACATTGGTCATGTGTAGATGAAGACAACATCTCCACATATTGACATGGTTAATTTTTTATCACCGCATTTAATGGTTAGTAATAAGAATTTATTTTATTGAATAATATTATAATATTTAAAAATTATAAATTTTCATATAAATTCATTCAATCCAATTCATCGAGCAATGTAATCATTACTCATACATACAACGGACAACCACTTCAACAAATGACTAATATATTTTTTCATCACCAAACATAATGGATATTCCTAAGTACTAATTTAATGAATATGTATGATGTTTATGACATGTTTAAATTTTTTTAAAAGTCATATTAATAATATATAAACACATATTCTTCCTCATGAATTCATTATAACAAGCTCTTGTTTGGGTCTGTTTTTGGAAAAATATATTAACAATGTTATAGTTTTTAAACTATAAATTATTAAGGAATATTATATAATTGTAAAATAATTTGATAAAAATTTATTTTATATGTTTTAGTTATTATTTTAATATGTTATCAATAATTAAAAATTACTCACACCCGAATTTGAAAATAGAAAATATATAACTAATATAAATATAGAAAATAATTATAAATGATGTATGTAATATGTTATATATATAAATAATATTCTAAAATAGTTTATTATGATATTTTTTTTACTATACAGGAGGTTACAACATATTCTAGTGAGGGGGAATACAACGTAATGGTTTTTCTTGACTCAACTTATTTTCTTGATTCATAATGATTCCTTATTTAATATTATTTTATAAGATGTATTTATGATATTATATGATGATAATCTATTTCCTCTTTTATTTATAGAATGTGAAAATTTTAATTTAAATGATTACCTTTATGAATATCATTATAAAAATTATATAATTTTTGTGAATAATTTGCATATTCTTTAATGATGATTTCCCTTGATTGTATATATTTCCATTTTTCAGAATTTATATCCATTTTTTATAAAATCCCAATTATATATTATCATATTTTATCTTAATAATTTCCTTCTCTAATTTTTAAAAAAGATATTTTTCACACTTTTTAGAATGTATTTTTTCAAAAATGGTATTTAAAAATATTAAAATAAGGTTTTTCATGCTTCCATAATCATATATTTTATCTTCCACCCAACATATCCTTCTAATTACCCTTATATATTTTATAGGATTTATTTTTAAAGTTTATTTTTAAAATTAATTTTTTTTAATTCTTTCACTAAACCATTTTGAAAATGTATTTTGAATGTGATACGTGACTACTTATTTTTTGGGAATGTAATAAACATTTTATAAAAAATACATTTTATAGTTCCATTAACATTTTACTATTTCTAATAAAAATTATTATGTACTTGGAAATTATTTTTCATTTGTAACCAAATAATTTTTCTAATTAAATAATCTTTCTGTTTGATTGATTTTTTTGTATCAACCATTTAGATTCTTGAGGAAAATTTGGGTGAAACTATTTGGAAATATTGTGAAAACCATTTTTATTTCCTTTAGTTCATTATGTTATGATGAATAAAATCCATTTTCTTCCTAGTGGTTTTCATTATATGTTGAAATGATAGATATATTACAAAAAAATATGTATGTATGATGATGGGTGGGATCCTATATCTCCCTCAAGGGCATTAGTTTATGTTTTATATCTCAAGAGATCTTATAGGGTAAGCCATCTTAGATAATCTCACAAATTAAAGGATGATCCATCAAGGATATTCTCAGAAACTAAAGGGTTGGTCTTCTTAGATATTCTCATGAACTAATTCATGCGACTTAATTTATATGATAAAAATATGATTATACCCTATTATTATGTTTATGAATATACCCTATTATTATGATTATGATTTAATCATATGCTTATTATTATGACTATGTAATTCTCTCATGGATCATGTTTATTGAATTATATTTCTAGTCTCTTGATTCTTTTCATATGTTTTTCCATGTAGTATTATATAAATCATGTTTTATCATCTAATTATTATTATGTTTTATTTTCATATGTACCTTTATTATACCCATATGCTCATTTTATCCCCACTTATGATCTTTGATGGTTATTTATTATCTTTACCTTTACTAAAAATTTGATATCACTATATTATTATGTATCAATTTACCCAGGTTGTTAAGAATAGTTATAAAAATATTTTTTCTCAAGATATATACATTTTTAATATTTTATAGGAAATATTAAAGACTTATAATGGGTTAATAAATTTTTATTTGTTAGAAAAAATTTCCTTTTGTTGAGAAAGGTATGAGTTATGATTGTTAATGTTTTTTCCCTAATCTTATAAAACAATAACACCTAAAGTTATTAGGAATGTATTGTAATTAAAAATTTTCTTTATGTTATGTAATCAAGAAAATCATGTCTACAAGGAATCATTTTTTGTATTAGAGTAGTGTGAAGATATCATTGTAAGTTAGGATATTAATTGATGATAATTTATGTGTTGATAATGTGTGGTTGATCGTAATTATAGAGGTATTTATAAAACATTAGGTTATTGATGTAAAATTCATTATTTTGTATTGTTTATGGATTAGGATTAGAGATCATTTGTGAAAACCCTTGGGATAAGTCAAAGTTAAAAGTATATATATAGAATAACATCCTGAAGTTTTTCTATTGTAGATTTTGTGTTTTTCATAAAAATTATATCTCAGTTTTGATAATGGAATGTGCATACAACTATGGTATAAATGAACCTAGATGTAATCACCCCAAAAGGTTATTTTAGTATCAAATCAATCTTCACTCTGGTTAAAGATGAAGGGGCCTAATATTTCACACATGGTGGGACACTCAGAGGGGATATGATTTGGTTAATAAAATTCTATTTATTTGAAATTATTAATTATTTAGTTTGTTAAGGAGTTAATTAAGGTTATATTAGAGAACCCGAATTAAAGAAACCTAGATTTAATATAGAGTGATATAGGTTTAATTAAATATTAATCTTACGGTTTCAATGAGTAAGAAATTTCAATTTTAGTTTTATATGATTTTATGTATGAATATTATCTTATGATATCAATCTATAATCACTCATATTAACTCCTTTTGGATTCATAAATAGTAGAATCCTAAAGGATACAAGTAAATAATAGATGCCATGGATAATACATAGATTTGAATAACAAGAAACCTAATGGGATAAGAACCAATGTGAGAAACCTGGTGATAATTCTGAAGCATCTATTAATAATTATGGTTAACAACATGAACATAGATGAATTTCCAAAAAAACTAAAAAATATAAGGATAGAGTCTCAAGGATGTTTAGGTGACAAAGATGATGAAGGAATGAATTTAAGTTTTTTTATTTTAAAATATGTGTGAAGTATCCCCAAAAAAAATGTCTCAAAGGAACTAAAATATATTTTAATCATTGGAAAAAGTGGTCATAGAGAAACTAATTTCCAAGGAAAGGTGAGGATCTTAGTTGAAATGGTGTAAGGAAAGAGATTTCATCCTAATGCACCACTAATAATTTATTATATTAAATATGGAGAATATCATAATTATACAAGTCAATTCCATAATCCAAGGTATAAAAAGGATGACAAGAACATGAAACTTCCATGAAAAATGAATGATGATATAACCATGACCATTTAAGTGAGTTCAAAATATAACTTGGAATGTGGAATACTGATGAACCACTTAAGAATAGTGATTATTGTATTCTTATGTTGTTCAACCACCTTCTTTATAACTAGTACATTTTCTAATAACATAAAATCACCACCTTAATGAATTAATTAATAAATATTAGTAAATAATTTTAGTGGTATGATTATTTTACGTTATATATAAAACTCCTTTATAATATGTTCTTTATGAATTTTCTTCATATAAAATCCTATTATTCACCCATTAGTAAAATTAGGTATGGTTTTTGTCAAGGATTTCTTTAAATGAAATTGAGTCCATGATAGTCTGAAATATATTAAAATAATATTAAATATCAACCCATGACTACCATTTAATAAAAATATAACTATAAACTCCATATTATAAATTAATCCCATTATATTATGATATTTAGCGTAATTGGTGAAATAAAAACTCAACATTAGTTATAATAATATTAGGGGATAAAAGTGGAGTTAAATAAGAATAAAAATAAGTTATTATGAAACATAATTAAAAATAAAATCTTTTTTTGGTCTATATTATAACCACCCTTACCCATTTCATTGGTTAGAAATATTTAAAAATTTTCTGACACAACTTATTTAAGGTGAGATAAATTTAGAAAAAAAATTAACCTATTTATTTTCCTTAATTTAATTTTATGTTAATATATTATTCTACACAATATACGTTGAAAAAACAAAAACCTAATATATTAAAATTAAATTTTACCACTATAATTTAGTTGTTAAATTAGTAGGTATAAAATGAAGTGACAATATTATGAAATATATAAAAAAAGAAGTGGCATCGGTTAGGGAAATTCTCCCTCATGGGGATCATTTATACAATATAAAAAATTATGTAGATTCACTATGGTTTCCCTTTGAATATGACAAATATGAACTCTAATAATTACTGAAGTAGAGAAATCATATGTGAGGGAAATTCAAGCTCATTTAAATTTCCAAGAGAACCACGCTAGCGGAAGCACCATCCGCGACTGCCACTATTTAATAACTTAATTATAAATGTTACATAAATATATTGGGGGTGATATATAAAAATAAATTAGGATAAAATAATTTTGGAAATTATTAGTTTAATAAGTAATTTATCACATATATTTTACACATTTCTAATTTTAACTTTTAACGAAAAATAATGGATATTTTTTATATAAAAATAGACTTTATTTTTCTTAAACATTTAAAACATAAATTTGATAATTTAATAAATTTAATTTTATGAACATAATGTTTTTCTAAGATGGATAATGTTAATATTTACTTAAGATACATTTTTTAAATTTTTATAAAATAATTAATTTTTTTGTGACTATTGGGAATAACCATTTTTCTAAAAACCGTTAATTTTATAACATTATATTAACACAAGAATGAAATTAATTTTTATGTAATATTTTATATAAAAAAAATATATCCAATAATTAAAATAAATCATTTAAAAATACTATACTGAATTTACAAAACACATGTTTAACAGTTTGGAAGCTAAAGTTATATTAACTCTAAAAAGTGTTTTAATGCACTTGGATTAAAAATTATAATTTTTGTCAATAATAAATTAAATATAAATAATGAATTTCATATTATGGATTTAAATTTCCAAATTAATTGAAAATTTAAATTTCATATTTATGCAAAAAATATGAAAACTATGATTAATGTTATTTACTGTGATAATGGTTAAATTGTTTTTTTCCATAAAATTGTTTTCTTATCATTGTGTAATTTTTATCAAATAAAATAAATTTATATCATTTAAAAATTTAAATAAATAAAATTTTTAGGTCAATATATATAAGTATATTATCACTCATTCAATTGGTAATCAATACTAAATAAGATTAATAAAATGAATAGTTAAAACAATAATTTTGTATAGAATAATTTTTATAGATATTAAATGTTTTAATTTAAAAGTTAACATTATTTTATTTAAAAATTTAATAGTTTTAACTGGTGGTTAAATTTAGGTACATAGGACTGAAATTTTTTATGAAGGGTTATTTTATTTTTTTTGTAAAAGATATGTTACTTGGTTAAAAACAAGTTCCCTATGTTAAAATGAAAATGGGTGAATGTAAAATATTAATTATAAATTACTTGAAACATGTATAAACATGTGTTAAAATTCCATTAAGAGTATGTATTGACCGTATATCACCGAAAAATCCCTTATTTCTCACTTTTAGAGCTTCTGACCCATGAATAGTGTCATTCGATTATTGATAAATAATGGGTGTTCACAAGATTTTTCATTTTATTCACTTATAAAAGGGGAACACTTACACCCCTTCATGCCACAAAAAACCATTATAATTTCATGATAAAACTCTTTCATATATCTCAAATTATATTTTTATCTCATTTTCATTACCCTCTATTTTTTATTAGATATATTAAGGCCCCAATTTCCTTGGATATTTTCAAAAGAATTCTAAAGTTCCCAATGTAAGTATTTCATACTCCTTAGTCATCATATTAAAAAAATATTCAAGAAATAATTACATAAAGAAACTTGTGTTATTTATATAATTTAATGTTATTATATTAATTTATAAACACATATTCAATCCTTTCCATCCACTATGTAAAAAACAATATCGATCATGTGTACGTGAGACTAACACCACCACGAAATGATGTTGTTCATATTTCATCATCAACTTTTAGGGTTGGAAGTAAGGATAAATTTAATGGATGGATATTCTGTATATTTTATTATTATAATTTTATCTTGATAATTTATTTTATATATTCATTATATCCCCTTCTTTGAGAAATAGAACTGTTAATTATGTGTACGATGATGGACCTCATCCACGAACAGTGAATTTATTTTTTCATCACCAACCTTCATGGATGGTTCTAAGAAATAATTTAATGAAGATATATTATGTTTATTATTTTTTAATATTTTATAAATGTTATGTTTAAGTTATCTAAAAACATACCCTTACTCATAAAATCGTTAACAAAAGTTCCCATTTGGGCCAATTTTTACCACTTATGTGAACAATGATATAATATTTAAATCATGAATGGTTAATGAAAGATATATATTGGTAATATAGTTTAATAAAAATTTATTTAATATCTTCTAATCACTCAATAATTTTTTTATTAATTTTTAATATAATTTTTAATATATCAACTTTCGATCACAAAATGCGTTAAAACTTTTTCATCATAATTTCAATTTTCAAGAACCGCCTCCATGTATTTGACCTAAATAAATAGTAGGTAATTAATATAAAAAATTAATATTATAGCTTTAATATTCTAGGAATAATGAAATTTAGTATAATAATGAATAAAAACACCTCTATTATGAAACTATTTCTAAACGATCAAGTTTACTCTCACACAATATTGGAAATAAATAATAACTAACAATTCTACATGTAGATAATAATTAAAAATAATGTATATAAAATGTTTTATATATTAATATTTTTCATAAATAGGTTATAAATATGGATATGTATTTTATATAGGAGGTTTGAGTGCATTCAACTAAATAAGAATACAAGTAAGGGTTTTTCTTATCAAAAATTATTTTCATGAGTCATAATGATTACTTTAATACTATGGTTCTAAAATATGAATATATTATACTCTATGATGATACAATATTTACTTATTTATTTTGGAAATTTATATTTTTAATTCAAATATTTACCTTGCTGAATTTATTTCTCTAAATCATATCATTGGTTTGAATAATTCTAATACACTTTAACGATAATTTCCCTATATTTTATATATTTTTAATTCTTGGAAATAATCTACATTTTATATAGAAACTATATTATGTGTTATCTTAGAATACCCTCATATTTTCCTTCCAATAATTTAATAAAATATTTTTTTACCCTTTTTATGATGGTTTTTTTCAATAATGGTACTTTAAAATATTAAAAAAATGTTTCCTTATTTTGATAATAAAATATTTTATCTTACACACCCAATTCCATTTTATAACCTTTATATCATTTTAGGGTTCTATATTGAAATTTTATTTTTAAAATTAAAATTTTAATGTTTTCTCTTCCCCTTTTTGAAAATTACCATTGAATGTGATAAGAAACTATTTTTTTTATGAAAATGGTAAAATATTTTCTAAAAAAACACCTTTGCACTATGACTTGAATTTTTCTATTTTTTTTATAAAATACTTTATCTAGATGGAAAATATTTGCATGAATCATACTATACATGTTCTTATGAAATAACATTTTAGGTTGATTAATTTTTTCGTATCAACCGTTTATATTCTTGAGGTCAATTTTTTTGATATGAATTGGAAATGTCATGAAACACATTTTTCATTCCATGGGTTCTTCATGATGTGATGAATCAATTCCATTTTCTTTTTTTAGTTTTCATGATATATTTAAATTATTGATATCTTATGGCACATATATATATGAATGATGATGGGTGGGGTTATATATCTCTATAAAATTAATTGGATACTACTTTATTTCTCATGAGATAATTTATCATGACACTTTATATATATTATCAGAAACAAAATGCAGAACCTTCTGGTATTTTATTACAAATTAATGGGTATCCCTTTTTGGATATGATAAAAAACTAACGCATGGTAATTATTGTATATTCTCATAATATGATAATACACTATGCTTATGTTTGTTCCAAAATATTATTCATGTTCTTATGACTCTATCCTCAAATAATATTTATTGACTTAAGTTTCCACACTCTTCAGATTAAATTATTTTATTATTACATTTCTTTTACCATGACTCATGTTTTATGATATAAGAATTTTTATGTGTGATTTTATTACATGTCTTGATTATAGCCATCTTTTCATTTTATGCTCACTTATGATCTTTGATTTTATTAACCACATTTACCCAAACTAAGAAACTGAGCTCACCTATTTCTTATGTTTCTATTTCTACAGGTTAGCAAGATAAGTAAATCATACTACGTGTCTATATGACTATCTAATGTGGATATTTTATAGGAAATTTTGAATACTTATTATTGTTTAATTTTTTGTTTGTATATTTGGAAAGATATCCTTTAATTAAAAAATACATGAGTTTTGTTAGTTAATGTTTTGTCCCAATTTTTTAAAACTCTAAACCTAAAATGTCTAGGTAATGTATTTTAATTTAATATTTTCAATAAGTTAAGTAATTATTATGGTTACATTTGTTATACATCATATTATAATGTCAATATGAAATTATATTAATTATTTTAAATTGTTTTCATAAGAAATTTTTAAAAAATATTGATGCTTAGTTTACATCACATATTTTTATAGTATTAGAAAATTAATTAGGAACCCAAAATTTTAATTGTAATATATTCCATCCATATATATATAGTGAAACATATAAGACTATTTAACTATTTTTTATATTCTAACTACATAAATTTATGTTTTTTAGATCATACGATCATGTATTACCCCTATATAAATTTTTATAATAATAATTACTATAAAAAATATGACATCGAAACACACATATATTCAAATGTCAATCGTTATATCTAATATTTTTGTTCGGATAAAAATAGTGAATTAACCAATACTAGGATAGATATTGTATATGGTATATTAGGCCTAAATGATATAAACCATATATAAATCCATATTATAGAATATATTTATATATATGTATTTGGGATGAAATGTGATGATATTCAATATGGGTGTCTTCTTATTTCAAATGATTTCATAAAAGAAACACAAATAGAAGTATATAAGGGTATTTATATTACCATGATCATTCATTGATAAATTTTATTATGTTTAATAGTGTTTTTTATATTCTTATTATTTGGTACTTCAACCAAAATTAAAAAATTTAATTGATTCCTTCATGTATTTTAATATCTGATATATTTTCATGATTGATCTCCTATTATTTATTTGATAAAATTGATATTATTTAATATGATGTGTGTAAAATATCTTACGTAAATTTATGATTATAATTTGATAGTTTTTAAGGATATAATATTTAAATAGTGGGAGTTAAATATGAACAAGGTGGGTTATATGATGAATCTTAGGAATAAGAATCCATCATATTAGTTAAATATCTATGATTTTATACTTAATATTCTAAAAAAGGTTTTTTTGAATCATGGATAATGATTTAATAAAATTTAATTTGAATGTTAATTACTATTTTATATAATATATTTTTTATCCTTTTATGGGGATTTTTTTAATGATGTATATATTATAATGACCAGGAAAATTTTATTTTTTCTTAGTTTATATATTTGTTAAGTGTATTATTTTCGATTTATAAATAAATTAAAATTTAATAATTCTAACCTATATGTTCACTATTATGTTCAATTTTGTGCTTACAATGAGTTTCATAATAGTCCATTTATTCATGGTATTATCTTTGTTATAATATTTTTAATAGGGACATTATCAAATTTATTTTAATGTAAATAATTTACTTATATAATATTTTAGAGGTGGTTTGTTTTAGATGGATGATTATAGGGTGAATGTTATATATATTATTTTTTGTTATTTTTTGTGTAGTATAAGTGATTGGGAATGTATGTTTTTGAGGTCAAGAAACTTTGGAAAACTTTGAAAAATTAGTATTTCCGTGTCATCTTCCTCAACTTTAATTAGAGTTTAGATGATATTTCCCTCTTTTATTTTGAGGATTTAGAGAAACACATGCATAAGTTTTTCTAATGAGCAATTACTTCCACATAAGTTCTCCACATACCTTATATTGGAGATGGATCAATAACAGTGTTTATTGTATCCAGATGTAATGATGGGAAAGTTGTGGTTGAGGCAAAAAAAGGAGGGGATTAAATAATGGTTAATTTTTTTTTTAATTTTCAATGATTGGAAATATTATTCTTAGTGACTCTAAAAATACTCGGTCCTTATAGGAACTTAAAGATATATTATGTTAGTTTATATGATTATTCACATGATTCTTATCCTAATAGGATGGTTTTATTATCATCTAATATTTTAATATACTAATGAGCTATCTAGAGCATGGTACTTTAGAATTATTAAAATTAATTTTAAATTTCCAAGGATCTCATAGTTGGATATTTACTTCAATATATTTCTATAGTGACATAAGAATACACATTTTTGGTTCAGGATTATTGGGATAAGTTAGTTCTTACAGAACCCACAAATTCGGAATGATCATTTCACCTATATTGTAACTCCCTTAAATATATTAGATAATACCATGGAAGGGACGCTCATGTATTATTGTGCAATCCTAGTTGATGATAATATGATGGAATTCCTTCCATAATAGGTCCAACTTAATTTGAATGGGAATAATTCCATGTCAAAATTTAATTTTAATCATGACTTTAGTTTTGAAAGTACTATAATGTTTTTTGGAATTCCATATCTACCTATATAGTGGTACAAGAATTCAAAATGAAGACTAATTTTTATTGGTGAAGAAGGATAGTGATGTGAAGATGAAGGATTAAATGATTTATTAATCTAATAAGGAGTAACAATATTAGATGACATTAAATGAGGAACATAAAAATATTAAAAAAATATAATTAGTACATGGTGGAGTAGGAATATGGTGGAAATTCTATAGTTCTATAGGTGGTGGGTGAAGAGGTGTCCAAACAAGTGAATTTTAGAGACCCTAATTGTTTAGAGAATGAAATTAAGGAGGCTATGATAATCATATTGTGTTTTTAGAATGCTAAAGTGACTCATTATTCCTTCTTTAATTGAAATAGAATAAATACACACTATGGTGGATGGAGTGGTGTGAGAAAAACCTAAATATTCTAGGGTTAAATATAATCAGAAATTAGGGGACGTCACTACCCCAGGAATAACCCTATAGGTGATGAGAATAATGATAAAGAGTTTCCAAGTTTCCCTTAGAGTAAAATCATATAGTTTTTACCCTGATAAGGATTCCCATAACAGTTCTAAGATTCTATACAATTAAAATAATGGTATAGTTCCAACTATTGAAAATAATACTATTATTAAAAACTAATAATGCCAAATGGAATTACTTAAAAAAGACTCACTCATGTAGTTAGAGTGGTAAAAGGGAAGACGGAAAAAATTCAATGTCCTCATCTAGAACATCATGATTTTATATAACTCTAGAACTAATTTTTCCATGTATCTTATGATTAAGATGAATAGTTCTATTATAATTCTAATTTCAGTTCCCATGTGTTATTTCTACTTTTTTTGGAATGAAGTTTCACAATACTAGATAATGGTAGACTTATTCTTTTATTAGGATACAAAATATGCAGTATATCTTGGTTATGGTTTCCAATAATATTTTTAAAATTTTATTTTACCAAGCCTGTCAATAAATGGTAACATGAAAAATCACTTTTGATGATCAGTTAATGTTTTTTCCATGGTCTATGCTCCTAATATACATCCATAGGGAATATTATTTTGGGGTGAAGTTTATCTGTTTATGAAATTTATTGATGATCCATGGTTGATCAGTGGGGAAATCATTGTCATTCTATAAACACATGAAAATATTGGTAAAAATTTCTTATATATTACTACTGGATTATTTAAATCATCCATGAATAAAAGTAATATAATTGAGGTCAACTTAAATGGGGCCAAAGGTAGTTGCTATAAAAATATTCTTAATAAGATGACTAATAAATGGATGGATAGATAATTTAATTATTCTAGTCCTATTTATTTTTTTGATCTAATCTATTGTATGAACCTCTATAGGTTTAATTATGATTATCATCCCATTCATACTACTTCAAAAATTAATATAGAAAAAAATTCCTAAACATTTTTGACATATTAATTCATCGATCTCTAATGAGAAATGTATAATGATTTTTGAGGAAATTTGGGAAGATATTAGGTATTATTGTGATATTTTTTATATCTACAAGAATTTATAGATACAAAAATCTATGATTCTTCATTACAGTAGAGCAACATTTTCTTGAATTTATGGGGAGATATAAGACAATTAAAAATAGATTGAGGATTTTAGATCTCTATCTCACATAGGGTTTCTAATGGTACTGTTCTCACAAGAGTCTTCATTAACATTAAAAATAATTAAGTTGTTTTGATACAAAGTGGAGATCATGAAAGAAATTTATAGAGTTATGTTATTAAAGAATATAGGTTGGAAATCGACCATTTTCACTAGGCCTCAAAAAGTTAAGAAGGGGAATACAACACCATGCTATCTTAATAAGGATAGTGTTATACTCTCCAAGAGGTATTATATTTCTTCTTATGTGGTATATTATTATTAAAACCTTTTATATGATTTAATTCCAGCTAATTTTCATGATCTGGAGGATATCATCCCTATAGGTTTTGACACTTAGGATAATTTCATACTGAATTCCCTTTATAATGATGAGAAAATTAAGGATTACTTCTTTGATCTTAATAATAATAGTACATATGGTCTTAATGGGTTTTCTAATAGGTTGTTTTAATCCTTTAGGTATATCATTCATGAAGATTTTAAAATAATGGTGAAGGCCATTTCTAGAGTTAAAAATGTGAAAACTGGTCTTAAATATCAGATTCATGTTCTCATTCCAAAATAAAATAATGTTGATGGAATTTATATGTCTAGGAATATTACCATGATCAATTATATGTTAAATATTATACAAAATATTATGTCCCTTATTATGACTTGTATTGTTGATAAATTTTTATTTCAAAATCAATTTGGCTTTATCTTTGTAAATAATTTCCAGGATTTCTTTATAATAGACTCTGAAATAGTCAATATATTTTGGAAAACAATAGGTGGAGGAAATGCGGATTTAAAGCTTGAAATAGGTAAAGACTCTGATATCATCAAGTATAATATTAGTATTCATTATTTGAATAGATTTTTCTTCAATTATCATTATATTTAATTAATTAAGGGTATATTTTAATAATAAAAATATCTCTATTAATTATTTTCTCACCATAAGGATTCTCATCATACTCTATATTGGGGTTATATAAGGAGATCCATTGTCTTATTGGATCATTTGTATTACTGAGAATTATATTATAAAATTAATCTTGGAGAATATGGAAGAAGGTCATATTAAAAAAATCAGTGTTTTCAGGGGTTTAACCATTCCATTCTACTTGATCTATGTTGATGGTATTATTTTATTTTTTCATGGAGGTAAAAAATAACAACCAATATATTAGTAAATCTTTTGAGATGTATGGATATATGTCTGTATAATGTATTTATTGGACTAAATATCTTATACTTATTGGTAGTGGAAAGTTATTAATTATAAATAATCAAATTCATTATATCCATGTTATCCATGGATGGAAAATTACCAAAATGTATATTAGGGTACCGTTGTTTTAGGGAAAACCAGATCCCACGTGATTTTTCAATATTTTCCCCATGGTTAACAAGTATCTTTAAACCTATATGGAATATTAAAATTACATGAAAAGTATGGATTTTCTTATTTACTCTATCATTTTTAAATCTTGTGCATTCATTTATGGTTTATAAGTCACCTATTAATATTATTAAAAAACTCAATTCTGTACTGAGAAACATTGTCTAGACTGGATGCGTAATGGAAATAAAGTTTTTCAATTTGAAGTTCTCCAATTGTTTTTAACCTATTGAGGTCGGTGGAATGGGAATAAAATTCCTAAGGAGCATTTTTGATGCTATTCAAGATTAGTATATGTGGTGGTTAGTTTAATATAGTGAAGAATCAATAATATTTATAAGAGATAGATTTTTTAAGAGGCTTAACAGGGGTATCTCTTATTCCACTCACTCTTCTATTTGGATATATTTTGAGGATATTTATAATTCCATTATGATGTACACCGGTTGATTTATTTTTAAAGTGTCTCCCTTTATTTTTTTGAAATATAATTGGATTGGAACCACTCTTGATGATATTATTCCTCCTCATTTGGATATTCAAGACATTGATATCTCAGTCAATGATTAATTGTAATATTCATTTAATGACCTTCTTAGTTTCTTAAAGGATACCATTAATGTTTATAAGTTTATGTCTAATAGGGACACCTTGGTTTGTAAAGCTATGAGAAATTGTGTTTTAAATTTCATATCATGTTATCCATTTGTCAATTGATAACCTACATAAAGTGTAATGATTTTTAAAAGTATATATAGCCATTTATTCCATTATCTTTTTTAATTTATTATTTGGGTATTTTTTCATGGAAAACACCACATTGAAAATGATATCAGTTGTTCTGGAATTTCCATTTCCTACCTTTTACCATACTATAAGTTTGAGGATTAAATCATGGATGATATTTTTTTAAATGTAACTTTGATAATGACATTTGGTATATCATCATTGATATTTTTAACATTTATTATTTTAAGGATTTTTTTACTCTAGATTTCATTTACTACTATTTGAATTTGAGTATATCCTCGCAACTGAGTAATTTAATTCTAGATCCTCTTCGAGATTCTCCGAATATTATATGGTTTAACTAAAATTTAAATAATCATTAGGGTCATAGGGCCCCCTCGCTTTATTATGTCACATATTCTAGATATATTCATAAGGTCTTTCACTCTTTAGAAGGGTAGATTGTATAACTTGGTGAATTACCTATGTATTACCCTGAATCTGGGTATTCCAAGAAATTTTTCTACATATATGGGTGTCCTTTTTAATCTTTAGAGAGAACCCATATAGTTTGGATCATGATTAATGTAGATAGTGGTGCTAAGGAATGTTTGGTACCTATTAGTTATGGATTCATCTTACAAAATTTATTGTTATCTATGGTGATATGATCTTAAAGGATATGTGGAGGTGTAGTATTTCTTTTAGCATAGATCAAGGGTCTCATTATAAATGAACTCATGGCCCAGATTAAAGGATAGAAACACCTATGGATCAAGTTTGATTATTTATCTTAGGTTTACCTTGTTAAATCTAGAATCCTATTGTCTTGATACATCGTTAATAAAAAATTGGATAAATGGTTAATTTATCTCAATAGTATAAATTTGTGTATTTCACATGTGTTTTGAGAGTTTAATCAAATAGTACATGGTCTCATGAATAAGGGACTGGAATCTACTAGCTCAGTTCCACATAGTTAACTTCTAATTGAGTGATTTAGTCTATCTATTTTGGATATAACATTATCCCCTATAGCATGCCTTTATTTATTTATTTTATATTTATATCCCTTGAATCTTTACACCATAATGGATGCCTTTCTTGTTTTTTTGGTTTTTTAGAGAAAACTTTAGATTTTTTTGGTTAGCATTTATGAACATTAAAGTTATTATGTATTGAAATTTGAATTTAAATTTCTTGTTTTCAATAAATTATTGTCGATGGAAATATTATTATGGGGATAAATATATCCTTAATTAAATTAAGTGTATTGTCACCAACAATTTATATAATTGATCTTTCTCAATTTATTAAATATTTATTATTCTATTTTACACTCTACTCTATACTACACATGTTTACCTATGATCATTAAAATTATAATACTAATTGATGAATGTAAATTCAACATCATTTCATTGTATGAAAATATATTCATAATAACTTTAAGATATATGGTTGGAGAATTATAATTAATTTTTGTTTATAATTTAAAAAATCTTACTAAACTATTGATAAAATGTATATGTTTAAATGGAAATTGAGATATTATAAAACATGCTATGGAATATTTTAATCATTAATATATAAAAAAGTGATCTAAAAGATTATATAAATAAAGTATTAGTATTCTATATAATAAATTTCTATAAAATAAAACAAACTCATTTTTTATCCAATTTTATCTTTAATCCATCTCACTATAATATCATTCTCTAAATCCTCAAACAAAATTAGGGTAGTATTAATGAATATATAGTAAAAGACATATCTTGTACTTTCTTCCTAAGTTGTTTAGTGACCGTCATTACCTAATGAATTATATTATGTTTATCTCATCCCTTTCCTCAAGGACATACCACAACCTTATAACAAAACCATTCAACCAACTTATGTTCAATACATACAAAAATTACTATGACATAAAATACCATAACCATGACTAGAAGGAAGAGAAAGAGTGGTGGTGTAGGCAACCATTACACCACATCCCAGAATTTGGAGATTCTCTCAAATCCTAATAACTCATTTTTTATCTTTTAAGTTATCTATCATGGGAGGTGGTGCATAAAAAATTAACATCAAAAGATATAAAATCACTCAAAATCACATCCAATGACCCACATCCCATTAACTCACTTCTATAACCATATCTCATATTCCATGTCCACAACTCTAGATAAATACTTATAGAATAATTAATCAAATAACTTGAAAAAAACACCAATCAAATAATTTAATTGAAAAAAATACAAATCATCTATTCAATTTCAAAATAATTTACCTATAATCATATAATCCACAATGATATTCTTCCAATTTTTTGAACATTTTCAATGCTATTAATTTTCCATCTTTAATAAATTAAAACATATGTTAACTGATAAATTTTTAAATAATATCTATTTTTTATTTATTAAATTAATCACCACATCCCATCCCATTCCTCTATTACAATTCATTGATTGATAAATTCATATCCATATATTGGATTAATTACTCAAAACATCATAATAATGTTTTCCCAACCATAGTACCATGTATAATAATAGACACCATAAAACTCATTTTACCACACCAATTTTATATTGACACACATATATAATTAATTCTACCCACTATAATAACATATTATAATATAATCTCTTAAAAAGGGAAAAAAATAATTTCAAAAACTAAAATATATTTTCTCTATATAAAAGTAAAATATATTATAATAATTAATCATTATAAAAAAATCTACACAAATAATAAAATATCATGATAATATAAAATATGAAATACTAAATGAAAATGTGTTATATAATCACCACCATAAATTAAAATCATAAATTATTGCATCATTATAAGGATGAATCCAATGATAAAATTTTCATAATTTCATAAGGGAATCATAGGGAATTATTAGTCCATCAATCCCCATGTCAATCCTCTGTCAATAATATTTATATAACCCTAAAAAAAAAATAAAAGAATGAATTGATGTAGGATGACCTTGATCATTATTGACTCAACCCATCCTAGTAAAAAACACTCCCAATTAATTATTTAGTGGAAGATACTAATTCATAGTGAATAGAAATTATATGACAAATATCATGATTAAAATATTCACCTACACACCCGTAAAATATTAATAATTTGTTAATAGATTTTTTAAACAATGCTCATGATGGACTAACTAGGTCCTCTATGTGTTTACTCATTGAATGAAATGGTTCTATCAGTATTCAATCTACTAAAATTGATAAACCCAATAAAAAACACATAACAAGGGATCAGATATATAAGGATATCATCAAATAAAATAAATGATAGTTTTTTTCTTGTAGGTGATTATACACACCATGATATTGAAAAGGACTAAATAGGATCAATGTATCACTAAGAGGGGTAGGGGTGAATTAGTGATGTCTATTTATTTTATAATATCTTTATTTTATAACAAACTTCATTTCTTATTAAATAGCTATCACTTTTCTGAAAACAAAACATTCAAACATCCATAAGAACACAAGTATTTACAAGGTTAACTAATCAAAAATAGTAGCAAGTTATTAGAATGGTTTGGAAATAATCCAACACCACAAAATCCACTAAAAAATAATCCTTTTGGGTGGATTAAACAACTTGGGAATACCCTTACACTTGCGTAGTACAATGATCAATATAATAGTTCATGTGATTCTTCTAGCACTAATGATGGAAACAAGTTTGTGTAAAAAGTTAAGAAACCTTCACCAGTTGGTTCCAAGCATGTAACTGTACTACTTCAGTAACTTACACTTTTATATTTATTCAAAACACAATTATTCACTTTTCTACATAATATTAAGTGGAAACAACTCTTTTAGACTTCATAAAAAAATCTCGTTTGGTGCCTCAGCCCAACTCCTTCATTCCAAAAACAAAAAATCTTAATAGATACCTCAAAAAAAATCTGAATGCTTATTTTATTCCATGGAAAAGTTAATCTGATGGATCAATCTAATCTAGTAACTTATTTTTTCTTTTTATTCTATAAAAAAAAGTTATTTTAGAAAAATCTATATGAAATATTCCTTTTCCATAAAATTACTGGCTCTATCACTCTATCCCACACGTGAACAATGATCCATCATCAGAAAGTACAATGTACTTCCTTTTATTTATAGGAGACCCAAAAATAAAATGGGATGGAAACTATTTTTACTTTCTCAATCAATAGAATATCTAGAAAATCAAATTTGACTGACATTTTGACTTCATCTTTGACTATTTTAGTACATCCCGTCTCTTCTGAAATCTTCTCGAGACTTGTAAAATCTTCATACAAATTCAGCCTACTTCAAAATTCCTAACAACTCTTCTATCTGATGAACTTGGTCATTCTAAATATGATTCTTGTTATGATGAGGCATATGATCACTCTAATTTTATCAACCTAATTGAAAACATATGAGAACTAAATACTTATCATTTTGATGCTCCATACCAACCAAAAGACATAAAACTTTGAAACTATTCATCTTTAAACATTATTTCAACTTCATTGGAATTATTTTTCTTTTCAAAAAATTCTTTACAACTTCTAAATATACTATAAATCCCATGAAAATAGTTTAAAAACTTTCTTTAAATCAATTCTCCCTTTCTTCAATTATTCCTCAATTCCTCAGACCGATGATCTTGCATCTTATTACCTATTGGTGTCAGGATTCTTATGATGGATAAAACTCTGTTTTAGTTCAACATATCTTTGTCATGTTGTGTCCAAGTAATCTTGAGCCACAAAAAACAAATCATCACTTACTTTTCTCATGATATAATTGAATAAAAATACAACCTGATGAAAATGGTTGACTACATTGTTGAACATCATCCAGTTGTTCGATATCTGATCCCATATGATAGATCAGTCTATAATTCTGTTCTCATTCATCGATCCCAAAGACTTTAACTTACTATTTGGAATTGAAAAAATATTCTCTGATCATTCTCAAAAAAACATATAAACATCTTTTAATAGAACTGTACATTTGAAGCCTTAAATCTACGAATAATGTGTCTGATGAATTAGTGTCATAACTCCTCTGTTGGATCAGTGGCATGTCAGGCCTGACAGACCAGTGTCAACAGTGAATTCTTTCTTCAATTATTTTTGCAACTGATGATTGATCTTTTGAAATGATTCATTCAGTGAATTGGATAGTCAGATGAATTAGCCAGTCCGATGTATCGATCTCTCAACAATTCAGTAAAACTTCAAACTTCCTATACTTCAAACAATTTTTGTGTTTGATGTTTTTTAAATTAATGATACAAGACTGAAATAATTCATATTCAAAAACTTTATTCTTATATAAACTTCTTCTTGGATCATGATGTATTTATTATGTTAAGAACCTTAGGATTGGTATAACAACACCTAACGTAGTGTACCAAACACATCTTCTCCCATTTATTTCAAGAATATTGGATCACAATTTACATATAAAACTTGTGATATTGGAAAATTAAAGAATAGAAAAGTGTCATCATATTTGGTGTTAAATTTCTTGAAATATATTCAGACTCTGATACAATTTCTCATACTGATCAAAAACTTTATTCTACATACAATGTGAGTCTAAAAACCACCTCACCCAGAAAACTTATTCAAAATAGAAAACTAAAGACGATGAATTTTAATATCAAGAATTCATCCAATCTTCTAAGTATGATAATCCTTTCATTAAATAAAGACCAGTAACGAAGAAAATTATTTTTTCATAATGACAGCAAAATACAAAACAATCATCACAAAATTATTCCAGCATCGAAAGACTAACGTCCAGGGAACTTGGTCCCAAAAATCCCCCCCTTTGGATTTTATTATCAACCAAGGTTCATAAATCACTAAAATTTGTAACCTCAATATATGGATCACTAATCAACAATTCTAATCCTATGTCTGTAAACACATTATAGGGGATTAAAATCATTGATAGAAAATCCTTATTATACAAAATTGGTGACTTATTAAACATATTCATGACTCTTAAAAACCTTAAAAACATTTCACAACACTTAAAAGAATCTTCCTCTTTAATATAAAAGTTTCCTACACACACTTCAACAAACTATTAAAATATTTCAAACTTTATATGACGAGTTCATAGCTTATCCACAACCCCCCCTTAATACACGCTTCCTTGAAAGGTTTAGCACAAATCAATTGATAGATTTATGAAACATTCTTTTTCTTCCCCTTAACAACATTATTTAAAGACTATATGAGATATGGGATAGAAAAACCTAACATAGAAATAGGTCGGGTGCCCAAGTTTGGCCTCATTTCAAAAAATGTTCTCTTTAGTAAAGGTTTTGTGAAAATGTCAACAAATTTTTTCGATATAGGAACATACTCTAGCTTGAGTTTATTATTATACACATGATATTTGATAAAATGATATTTGATATCAATAAGTTTTGAATAAATTTTTTTTAGTGGATTCCTTGTAAGGTTAATAAAACTTTGATTATGAAAAACCAAGTGCAGAGGTAACTCCACTTTCACAAGTAAGTCTTTTAACTAAATCTTAAGACATATAAGTTGTGTTGCAGATTGAGTGGCCAATTTTTTTATCTTTAACTGTTATAAGAGTTACAAAATTTTGTTTCTATGTATTCCAACTTTCACAAATTACCCCTAGAAAGAAAACTACAACTAATCTGGATCTTCTCTCATGAACACTTCCTGTCTAATCAACATCTGTATAACCAATCCAGTCAATTCTTTTTGAGCTATCACAGCTAATTCTGAAATTTATTTTTCCTTTGATATATCTTAAATTACTTTTTCTATCAAATATATGTGGTTATAATGGAGTAATTTTGAATCTAGAACAAAAGGTAAAAATATAAATATTATCCAGTCACGAGGTAATAAGATACAAAAAACTTCCTCTATGCTTTAAAAGCTCTTCAGAGTCCACTTACTTACCTTATCAATCATTAAAAAACTTTGTTACCATTGAAATTGGTGTGAAAGAAGGTATTGAATTTTCTATTCCAAACATCTTAAGAAGTTCCATAACATACTTTAATTAAGAAATTAAAATGTATTTCTTCTTTTGTAAGATTTATAACCTAAGAAAGTATTTCATTTCACCAAGCATGGAAATTTCAAACAAAATTTTCATTTCATTAGAAAACCTTTCACATGTTGTTTCATCATTCCCAGTAAAGATAATTTCATAAACATAAACAATAACAATGAGAGAAATATCCTAACTTATATCGATGTAAAAATTACTATCAACTCTTCCTTTCTTAATGTTAAACTTCCTTAAGAAGGCATCCAATTTGGAGTACGATTCCCTTATAATTGTATTTATCCCATACAAGTTTTTCTTTAACTTTCACACATTAATTTCATCCATACTAATAGAAAAACCATAGGTTGTTCAATATAAACCTAATCATGAAGTTATCCATTCCGAAATGTTCGCTTCACATCCTTCTGAAAATTTTTATAACTTTGATGTGCATAAATTTCAAGGAATATTCTAATTGTTTATAACCTTCCCATTGGAGAAAAAGTTTAATCAAAATCAACGCCTTTAATTTGTGAGTCACCTTTTCACACCAATATTTCTTTATTTCCTATCAGTTCTCCTTCACTATTCAACTTTTTCTAAAACACGCATTTTGTATCGATTTTTTTTTCATTTTTATTAGATACGAGTTCCAAAGTATCATTATTCTTATTCTGATCCAACACTTCAATCATAAAATTAATCAATTTTGAATGATCAAAATCTCATTAAAATCTTTTGGCACAAATTTTAAAGACAAATAAATATGTTTAATAACTTTTAAAGTTTTTATTGTCTGAACCATTTGATGTTCATCACTAATAATATTTTAGGCTTCCAACTATTCTCTCATCCTAGGATGAGATGTAGGAACCTATTCATCATCACTAGAAATAAGTAATTATAATTCTTCAAAATTCACACCATCACCACTATTAGAATTATTTTCAAGTATTCTTTCATCTTATTCATGTTTCTCTCCTACATGTGTTTGTGGAACATCTTCCTCATCCTTTTTATGAATTTTTATATGAACATAATAAAAAATTCAGTATGTTTATTTATTGAAACATATGTACCTTATTCCTTTTATAGAGTATCCCAAAAATATTCCTTTTTCACCTATTTGATTGAACTTTCCAAGATTTACACCCATATTCTTTATGATGTAGAGACTCCCAAAAAATCTTAATTTTTTGAAACTAGGAGTTTTATCATAAAATATTTCATAGGGAGTCATATAAGAACATAGACTATAGAAACAACAATTATGATTATAAACAACTGTGCTAATAGGATTCCTATAAAATAAATGAGAACGACTATGTTCATGCAACACAGTATGCCCCATTTCAAGCAAACTTCTATTCTTTATTTCAACAAAAACATTTTGTTGTGGTATATATGGTATACTGAACTCATGCCTAATTATATATTTTTTAAAATAACTTCTGAACTATTTATTATTTTATTCTATTCCATTATCAATTCACAACTTCTTTACATAATACCCACATTCCTTCTCAACTCTTCTCTTGAAACTTTCAAACATCTTCAAAGCATCTGACTTATTTTTCAAATACATAACACAAGAAAGTGAGTAAAATAATTAATGAAAGAAATGAATTACTTATCTATGAATGTTTATTATTTTCTAATTTTCCCACAAATATCATAAATTATAAGTTCTAGGGGATGATTTGAATGAATATCAATTTTCTTATGCACAATGATTTTAATCATCCCTTTCTGAAAAATTGTGCAACACCGATCTCTTCTTCTGGATATATCCAGAATAATTTTGACACCATATCACTTTAATAAATTTCTCATGTTTCTCTGATACATATGTCCTGGAATTTTATTCCACAACTTATTTTATTCCATCATGCTTAAATAACATGAATTATTAACTTCACCAACTTGAAAAAAATTTCCTTTTGTACATTGTACTTTTTATGCAACACCTTTGATTTTGAGAAATTTATCATTTCTATGCATCACCATTCCTTATTTAAAATATTTTACATTATTCAACAATTTAAAATTCCCTATCATATGAGAGGAAAAACCACTATCCAAGATCCAAGAAAGTTCTCCTTTTATTTCCTTGAGATAAGTTTCTATCAAAAGATATATTTTTTCACTTAATCTTTCTTCACATATAGATTTTGAGAATTTTTATAAATATTTTGTTGTGTTGGTTACAAAACAAGGCACCCTTTTGTAAGATGTGAGGATTATTCACATATTTCAAAATTAGTTTCCAAAGGGTTTAACCTGTTACCAAATTTCAAAATTTCTTTCTCAGAATTCATTCTTTATGAGTATTGACACCCCCTCAAAATTTTATTTATATAACTCATTTGACAATTGTAATGTTTTTAGTTAATCCAAAAAATACTTTTTGTATGCCAAAATCCAACACAATACCAATATTAACCATAGAAAGAATACTTACCTCTATAACTTTCATAATTTCTGGAGTTGTGATCATGTTTTCTAGCAACTTTCTAATCTGTCACATCTGAACTTTTTTATCCCATAAACTATCTGTTATCACCTGAAATCTTCTTCTTTAATTAATATTTCTTTCCAAAACTATCTTAATCAGAAATGATAGAAACTTTTTTTTTGGACACAGATTTTTTTTGAATCTTGTGAACTTCCATATTTATTGGTTTTAGGCACATACACAATTTTATCATCCATATTCTTCTTAGAATCATTTTTAAATTTCTTTCTAATATTTGAAGGTAAATTTTTTAGATACTTGTTAGGTTCACCCTCTCTATAAATCTCACTAGATTCAGAGATATAGTTATTAAAACTTGTAACTCCATTCTTATATTTAGAACACTTTAATTGAAAAAGTTCCAACTATTCATTTTTTCTTTTAACTTTACTTTATGATGTTCATTCTGATTGTTTTATTTTTTGAGATTCTTCTTTTGAAAATAAATATCTTATTGAAACTTAGATTTTTTTTCAATAATACATTCTTGATTTTTTTCGGTAGGGTTTTCCTTTTTAAACTTATTGATCTATTTTTCAAGTCTTACAATATTTATTAGAAATTATTTCAATTCTATATTTAGTTGAAACTCTAACTCAATTTGTTCTTCTTCTTATTCTTCTTCTTCAGATATACTATTTCCAAACTCTTCATTATTAACTTTTTCAATGAAAGTATTTTCTATAAAAACTTCATTAAATGTTTTGGAATCAACTTGTCTATCTTGCTATTTATGATCTTTAGATACAAATATTTTCCTTTTGGATTTGGAGAACTTTTTATCTCTTCCCATAGAGTAGGATTTTGAGTTATCACTACGTTTCTTCAAAGATATTCTTGAACTTATGTCATCTTCATTACTATATTCTTCATTATTTCTTTGAGTAATATTAGATGGAATGTTCCCAATGAATCTACATTAAAAAAATTTCAGGAGTGGATTCCCTTGATAATTTCCTATACCTCTTTTCACATTTTTAGAAAAAAAGTATGAAAATTCATCTATATTGTTGCTAAAATCATTTTTATATTTTAAATCATCATCTTGTTAATATTAAAGATTCTTTATATACTTCCTTTTATTGGAATCGTTGAAGGAAATTTATTGATCAAATTTTTTTTCTTTCCTTTCATTATATTGTACCTTCTCATTTCATAAGTAATGAAAGAACTATGAAGGTCATCTAAAGATAATGTTTCAAGATCTATTCCAAAGATAAAAATTTGGATTCAAACTTATTATGAATAATTCTAAACATATTTTCTAAAATATTTTATTATTTTAGATTCTCACTAACATATATTGTGGTGCTAAAAATATCATTCACCCCTATAAAGAAGTCACCAACATATTCATACTCACCCATTTTGATATCTTTATAATTTAGCCTATATATTTGTAACATGGATTTATTCACCTTCGTATTATATTTATAAATGTTCTTCAAATTAACCCAGATACCTTTGTTAGTAGAAAATACCATAACTATTAGAAACTCACTTTGAAATAGTGATGAGAGTAGGGCATTCATAGATCTTCCACCATTCTCTAGATTCTTCTTATCTACAAATGTAAGTTGAACATTCTCAACCAGAGGAGGAAATCCATCTATAGTATATTCTAAAACATAATTCCCAAAATAAATAATACATGGAAACATTATATCTTTTTAGATATGATATCTCCTTCTATCAAAGACCTTAATTACCATACAGTTTACATAATTAAAATTGTCTATAACAACTTCTCTTTAAAAACTTCTACAAAGAGTGACCGAAGGGAATGATCAGTCTGATACCAATTGAAAAGGCCCAACAAGGATAAATGCATGACTAACATGGGGTTGAATTAGAGATGTCTATTTATTTTATGTTATCTTTATTTTATAAAAAACATAGACTCTTGTTAGATAATTATCACTTTGTTGAAAATAAAAATTCACACATCTATAGGAAGACAAGTATTTACAAGGTGCACTACTCAAAAATATTATCTAATCCTTGGTGTGGTTTGTAAACAATCCAATTCCACAAAATCCACAATAAAAAAAAATCCTTTTTGTGGATACATCATGTTGGAAATAGGCTTACCCTTTTGTAGAATTATGATCATTGTGACAGTGCATGTGATTCTTATAACACTAATGATGTAAAACAATTTTGTTTAACAAGTTAACGAAGTTTCACCAGTTGTTTACAAAAATTTCACTATGATGATTCAATTTATTCCACTTTTATATTTATTAAAAACCCAATTATTCACTTTCCTACCAAAAAATAGTTAGAAATAACTCTTCTGGACTTTATACAAAAGCTCAGTATAATGGCTCAGTCAGATTCCTTCAGTCCAAAAATAATAAGTCTGAATAAATACTACAGAAACAATTATGAACTACTTCTTTCATTCCCTATTAAAATTAATCTGATGGATCAATGTAATACGATAACCTCTTTGTTCTTATTCCTCTATCTAGAAAACTTCCTTAGGAAAACTCTATCTAGAAAATTCATCATCCACAAAACTTTCAACACTCTCACTCTCTCTTCCACACATGAAGAGTGATCCATCATTATAAAGTATAATGTACTTCCTTATATTTTTAAGAGAGCCAAAATAGAATGGGTGGGAAACAAATTTCACTTTCCCACTCAATCAAATCTCTAGAAACTTTAATTTGAATTACAATTCAACTTCATATTTGACAATTTCAGTGCTTCTCAACTCTTCTAAAATCTTCTCAAAACTTCCCAAATATTCTTACAAATTTATCATGCTTCAAAATTCTTAAAGACTCTTCAATCCAATAAACTTAGTTATTTCGATACTATTTCTCATTATGATGAAACATATGATCAGTCCAATTTTCTTGACCCACTTTATGACATAATAGAACTAAATACTTCTCATTTTGATTCTCCATACCAACTGAAAGACATAAAACTTTGAAATTATTCTGGTTTAAATACTATTACAACTTTATTAGAGTTATGTTTCTTTTTATAAACTTTATTACAGCTTCTAAAGATACTAGTACCCCCTTGAAAATATTTCATAAAATCTATTAAAAACAAATCCCATTTTATTCAATTGGTCAACAATTAATTAGAATGGTGTTCCTATGCCTGATTACGTATCAGTTTCATCTTGTGTTTGACGGATCAGTCTCAGTTTCTTTCAGGTGTATCAGCCTCATATCTTTCTTGAAGTCTCTTGACCCACTGGAAAAAAATCATGACTTATTTTTCTCTTAACCCAATTAAATAACAACATGAGCTGATAAAAATGGTTGAATACATTGTTGAACATCATCCAATTGATCGATCTATGATTCCATCCGATGGATCAGTCTCTAATGTTCTTCTCATTCATTGGTCCTAAGAACTTAAACTTAATATTCTATGTCCAAAGAATTCCATTCTCATTCTCAATTTTTTTTCTAATATACCACTGATAGAAGTATGCATTCAAATTTCATAAATATACCAATAATGTTTCTAATGAATCAGTGTCTGAACTCATCTGTTGGATTCATGGAACATCGCATCCTATGGACTGGTGTTGGAAGTGATTTATGGCTTCCATAGTATCTACTACTGATGTTTGATCTTGTAAAATTATTGATTTAGTGAAATTGATAGTCTGATGAATTGCCCATCCTAGTGGATCAGCCTCTTACCACTTTATAAAAACATTAAACTTCCCTGCCTTCAAACAATTTCTACATCTGGTGATTCTCACACCGATAATCATAGACTAGAAGAATTCAACTTAAAAAAACCCATTATTCTATGAAATCATACATGTATCATGATTTTTCATTATATTAAGAACATTATGATTGGAATATCATCGTCAAACTTAATGTACAAAGAATATCTTCTCCCCCTTTTTCACAAAACTTGAACCACAAGTTTCTCAGACAACTTATGATACTGAAAAATTATAAAATAGTAATGTATCATCATATTTTCTATGGAATATTTTTAAATACACTTATAATCTGATAAAATTTCTCATACCGATCAAAAAATTTACTTTGAACATAATGTTTTCCTAAAAACTACTTCACCTAGAAAACTTTTTGAGAATATAAAACCAAATTCAATGCATTTTCTTATCAAGAATTCATATGATATTATAAGTATGAATGATAGAGAAATTATTTTAATTGCTTTTCACATGTATTTCAATGATTTAATCCTTCACAATTTATTAATTTGATATGATTTTCATCAGTTTTTTTTATTTTTGGTGTGTTTTGTGCTAAAATGTGAAAATTTTCTAATTCTGTATTTTTGATATATTTTTATCACTTTGGAATTTTGATCATAAATTTTACAATATTGATCCCATTGGAGTGATTTTTTTTAGAATTTACTATTTCATGGGACTCTTTTTACTCTTGTGGAGAAAGAGAAATTAAAACTTATATAGGCCCAAAAAATCAGTCAATTTTAAAAATCATTTTGGACGATAAAATGGACCCCACCTTAGTAAATGAGGCATAAATTGTGTTAAAGACCCCCCAATTGAGAGTATTTAATATGAATTTGAAATAGTAATCCATGAATCATTTTAAAATTTATTTTTATAGAGATTTTATTTCATTAACGCATTCATTGAATGACACAAAGTGGGGGAAGCTTTTGGTAATCCTTATCTAGAAAACATGTGACTAATTAATGGTGACATAAATTATTTTATACACATTCAATGTCTTTTAAATTTTTTGGGTTGATATAAAACTCAATATCTCACAACTTATAAGAAGTAACCTTGGATATATTATTCTTTATAGTGAGAATAACAAGGGACAACATTTTGAGGATAGATTCTGGAGGAGAAGTTACTGTAGCCATTTCTAGTCTTCTTATTTTTATTCATTATTTTTTTTAGTTTTATTACATGTTTAATATAATTAAATTTATTTTATGTGAATTGATTCATTTATTTTTTTCCAAGGGTTCTACCCTTTCTTCTTCTCTATTTTCTTCTCATTCTTCTCTTCTTCTTTTTTTACATTTCTTTTTTTTTATTTCATTTATGTGTTTTTTTTTATTTTTTCATCCTCATTATATTTATTTGTTTTATATTATTATCTTATTATTCCTTTAAAAGGTGACCTATTTCCCTAAAAAATAAGGGGTTAATATGAGTTTTAGCTCGGGGGAGGTAAGTGGTGTTTCCATTCCACGCTGTGCTTAAATTATTTTGTTTTATTTATGTTTGTTGTGAGAAAGGGTGATGTGCATGGGTGTGGAGATTTTCCACCATGAAACTGAACTCAAGATCTTTTATATTATTTCTTTAAATATTTTCCCTACTTATAAAAGATACAATATCATCATAAGACATATTTGATCCATTCAGTGGATGAAATGACATATAATGGAGCCAGGTCATAGGGGACGTCACACTCTTAATTGAGGTGATTGATCAAACTTGATTACAAGAGGATGTATAATTTTGATTGTTAATGGAATTGACGATTTTACACCCCTAAAAAATAATTGAAATTCATGCATGAGATATCATAATTGAATTATTAAAATAAATTTAAACACCAACAAGGAGAACGATTGAACCCATAAACAAAACTAAAAAGTGAAAGTTCGTTCTTTTCTAACCACATTATGTGATTTCATGTTAGTTTAAATATTATCATTTCATTATCTTCTAATTTTTTTATTTATTTTATATAATTAATAAAAAACCCAAAAGAAGTAATTTAGGTGAATTATATTAATTCGATGAACAACTAAGAAGGTTCCTCATGTGAGATTACACCGGTCAACCTATGTAATGCATTAATAAAATAAATTTTATTTTATCACACCCTATGATAGGTGTGCTTTAAAAAATGGAATAGTTTTTGGAAATACAATCAGTTTTTTCTTATATGTTTTATATTTTTACCATTTATATAGTTTTAATTGTTTAAAAAAATGATAAAAAATTCATTTTCCATGATGATTTTAGGCATCCATTTTTTGAAGTCATGGAACTATTACTCATTAGTGAATGAAAAAGAAACAAACTTTACTGAGGAGGCCCTCCAATTAATGGATGATTCTATTATGATAATGGTCAACCCAAATCAAAGAAACAAATATATGAATCTCACCTCAAGATTTGATGAGTATTGTGGATGAAATCTGAACTGACTTGAAAATATTCAAGGCTTAGAAAAAGGTGCCACTAGTTTCCCCCAATTTCATTATATAAATCTAATATGTTTTGGAAAAACTCGAGGAATATCAACAACCCAACCATTTGAGGGACCATATCTAAGATGAACATAATGAGATTGAGTGGATTTATGATGAATAATATTTTCTTACTGAGATAACCGTAGGAGATCAAGAAGATATTGATGAATTATTGAATGATTCTAAGGTACTAATTAATATCCTTGATCCATAAAAATTAGAAGATCCAGTTCCATTTCATGTCACTCTATCCAGGGAGGAAGAAGCCACCTCGTTGATGGAATTTAAATAAAATATGGAGGATCCAGACTAACTACCTCCATCCACTGAGATTCAATTTCAAGAGGCACTCAACACTTAGGTAGTGATTGAACCAGAAAAAACTCAAGTATATGATGTTATTTTAAATTATTATTTTTATCTTATTAAATCTAATTTGAATATCACTCCATATTATTTTGAATTACGACATTTTCTCAATTATTTCCATGCCATAGAGGAATATAAATAAACTGAAGATTCACCTCTCGAGGAAGACATATAGCTCCCTGACATTGATAAACATAAATTTGAGGAGCCCCATTAGGCATTCCAAGTAGCCAAACCTAAGAAAATAAAGACATAGGTTACTCATTTTAACAAATAAAAATTTATTATTTTTTCAAATTTAAATTTTATTCAAGTAAATATACCTGCTTACTTTTCATTTGATCATTCAATGCATGCACCCTATGTTGATCCAACATTGAAAAAAGAGGAGGCTTCATAAGTAGAAAACAAGGAAGAGGATGATCCATACTTAATTCTGTCCCTTCCACAAAATCTATTCCATATTTTGAAGTGGGAGGATCTAGTATACTCAATCCATGGATCATTCCTCACCAACAAAGAGAAAACACAAGCTGGGAAAAGTCACATGTGGTGGTCCAAGACCAAGGAGATATACCCACCATCAGATTATGGATAACAGTTGGTATGTCTCTATCAAGGTAATAAAAATTCAAGTCGCACTTGTAGGATCATATGAAGATTTATCTTTAGTTTCTTTATATTATTTTTAATTTCATTATTATGATTAGTCTATCATACAACCCACTGCCTCTTATATTTTTTATATTAAATTACATGATCCTTATGCTTAATTGAGTAATTTTATTTTATAGGTACATGATGAATAAAGGAATCCTAAAACAGTTGAAGAAAAGGATTAATTTTTTTGGAAATGGAATTTAATTTTCATATTTATCTTTTAGACTCTATATATTCTTGTATAAGAAAAGGATTTAAGATTTTAACTGGAAAATTGCATGCCCACGATGGAATTTATTCTTTACTTGAATTATCAAGGATACATGAGTTTTTTAGAAATCCTATGATTCCATGTTTTGGATCTCAATGTTAATGAGATTGAATCGAAAAAATTGATAATTAAATGATTGAAGTAAAGCATGTATGTTGAAATGAGGACTCATGATTTAAAGGAATTAGTTGATTCATGTAAATGAATTTTCCTAAATCATTTTCATGATTTAAATTTATGAAATTTATGTGAATTTATTTTTTATCATTAACAACGACTTGAATTATTTTCTAATATCAAGTTCCATTATCAACAGGATTTCTCAAAAAAGTACTTACTAGTTATTATTGATAATATTTCTAAGTGATATTTAGACATGTCACTTACCAAGACTTTCATTTGAACTCTTAAAAGCTATTACTATGAAAAAAAATTAAAATGATTGAGGCATATTTTTAAATTCTTGAGACCACCTTTACATCAATCCTTATTTAACCCATAGAGACTATGAAATACAGTTTTTGGAATGATCCATGTTTCAATCCATTTTTATCCATTCGTACCCAACTCTAAGTATTTATATGATATTTAAAAATTTAATTTTGGAGGTTGGGAAATTCACGGTGAAAGTGATGATTTAAATTATAACGAAAAAGTGTATGGGTGATAAATATGGGTATTGATAAAGGTTTATTTTCATTTTACTCTTTTTTGTTTCCACCTATTGATAAATAAGCAAATGAAGAATAGAAAAAAAATAAAAAAAATAAAAAAACAGGTTCTAATTTGGGAAAACAAAAAATCAACATTTTTAGTACTATGAGTTTTATCAAATGTTGTTAGGTGGTTTATGTGATGTTTATTCTAAAAAAAACATTTTAAAAAAATTATAGATTTAGAATTTTTTTTAAGAGGGCGAAAAAATAATTCATTATGATTAATTTTGATCAAGACCTTAATTGGAGCATGGGAAGTGGTAGTTTCTACGTTGATGGGGAGAATGTATTTACACTTTTACTTATGATATCATGAAATATATGTAAGAGATAATTCTCCACCTTGATCCTTAATTTTGAAACATCAATTTAAAGACCCAGAAATTTCAATGAAATTGTTTTCTTTAATACTTTAGAATTTTACGAGTCTGTGGCTTCTGACACTACTTGATTCCGAGGCCCGGTGTGCTCGGAATCAATTTTCAAAGTTTATCTTGGGTACGTTCAGTAAACGAACGATCAAGTTTTTCTATCTTTTGAACCGGTGCTCAGAATTGAAATCTGAGGGCCCCAATGAACTCACAGCGTCGGTAATTGATTAAGAGGACTTTTACCATAGATGCGTTTGCGCGGGAAGAGAAGTTAAAGTTTGGGGTTTAAATAAGAAGTAAATAAAATTGTGTACAATTTTATTTTATTATCCTTGGAAGTTAAACTCTCCCATGGGAAGTTTTTGGTGGGGCCCACAACCACCCAACTTCCCATGTGTGGTTATGTGGGAGGTGGGGCCCACACGAGCCCCAACCTTTTCACGTTCTATAACCCCTTAACCCCCTTGAAATTCCATGTTATATACATGGAAACTCCCCAATAATTTTGTATCCTTTAAATGTGTAACTCTTCCTCTCCCCTCTCTCCCGCATTAAACCTTGCCAACCTTTCACTTAATTAATTAGAAAACTCATTGTTTAATTAATTAAGTGAATTGGAATTTGAATTTGTAAATTTGAATGCATGGAAAAATAAAATAAAATAAGGAGAATCCTTATTTTATTTTGGTTGGAATTGTTGTGTGAGGAGGAATTGGGAGAATGCTAGTGTTTTTGAAGATCTTCATCCTCAACAAAAAATTCCAACTCTCCGATGAAGAACATCGACTCGGCGACCCTGGTTTCTCCGTCCTCTTCTTCCTCCGTGACAAGGGAGGAGACACCGATGCGGGAACTCTCTAATGACGTCACACCTTACAGTCTACTCTCTATGACAAAAAGGGGAGACACCGCTTCCTCCTCAGGCGCTTTTCGACGTCGCTTACAAAAACCTCATACCGTGACCCCCGACGTTTGACTTCTTTGTTCAGGTAGGGTGATTTGATTCAATTTTATTGAATATAAAATTGTCTTTGTGTTTCGTGAACCACATGCATTCTTGGCTATGTGTTACCGCCTAACACGGAGGGCGCGGGACGAACGAACACGACCCGACGACCCTCCGCTGGAACTTTATTCTTTTAGTTTTGGTAATTGGCGATGAAGTAAGCATGGCGCCGTTGCACCATGCTGGGAATGTGGCGAAGAGAACCAGCGCCATCGTGATAGTTGTGCGGAATGAACCACGGCTCGCTACATGGGCCGCTTCGGCGGAAGTACTGGTTGACCTATTGGCCGACCGGGCGAAGAGGAGCCGCGACGCCAGGAGGGCGCCATGCTAGAGGACCGACCGACCCGTCAGCCGGCTGGGCGGAGCTGGACCGGGGTGCCAGGAGGGCGCCACGCTGGAGGACCGGTGGCCCGCCCATGTGGGTCGCGTGCGAAGAAGACCGGTCGGTCTAGCCGGACGGTTGGGGAAGGGCGGCACTGCCTGGGACTGCTAGTGCGGAAAACCGGGGGGAGGGGGGGAGCCCCCACTTAGAACCCGCTCGGCTTTGGCCGAGCCAGCCAGGCCGTGCTGGGCCCGGCCGAGCTGGGCCGGGATGGGCCGCAATAGGCCGGGCCGTGCCGTGCCCCGCCGGGCCATGCCGCGCCCCTCCGGGCAGCACCCCGCCGGGTCTGTCCACGCCACTTTGGGCCGGGCCGCATCCCTTCGGGCCGAGTTATGTTTTTCTTCGGATCGGTCCGACACCCCTGCTGGGACGAACCCATCAAACTGGGTCAACTCGACCCGTCGACTCACTGGGCTAAATGGGTCGGGCCTGTTAATCACTTAAACAAGAATAACTTAAAGGCCGCGTATCCGATCAACGCACCGTATGCGGTACTAGGACCCTTTCGACGAGACGGTTCTTTTGAAATACTCTAATTAAGTTTCAGATGAATTTGGATATCAGCCAGGTTAGAAACGAGCGTATTTCTAACCGGGCCCCTGGGACGGAAAAGCCAATATCTCTCAGACCGGGCATCCGATTGACTCGCTGTCTGTTGCGTTGAGTTCATATTGACGAGACAGAACTTTGAGATACATCAACTCTAGACTTAGTGACTGTTTATTTATCGACCCCCATGGCTCGTGGAGAGGACCCTCCCGGAATCGAGCGTGCTGTGTGCGGGAACCCTAGAGCTGGCTACGAGTGCGACGAAGATGATGACTGTACTTAGATCCAATGTGGGTTTGGCAGCGAGGACGACTATACTTGGATCCTCCGTGGATTCGGCAGCGATGGCGACTGTAATTGGATCCTACGTGGGTTCGGCAACGATGGTTACTGTACTTGAATCCTACGTGGGTTTGGCAGCGATGACTTCTGTACTTGGATCCTACGTGGGTTCAGTAGGGGAGATGATTCAGAGTCTACATCTATCATCTCCACCCCTCTTCGTTAGTAGTATACCTATGTGAGATGAGTCTTGACTTTCAGTCATTATCATCAACGTGATTGACCTGCTTTCCTGTGTGGACTGGGTTGTGCTTTCCTGTATGGACTGGGTTGTACTTTGGCTCGTGAGTTGGAGCCGAACTGGAATTGATGACTTAGGTATATGTATGAGCATATACTTAGTAGAGTTTGTTGATACTTTGTGTTGTATCTTTCCTTTGTGGTTTATCCTTTGTTGATTCTGAGAGACCTTCGGGGGTCTCGGGGTCCCTACTGAGTATCGTATACTCACCCCTGCACGGGCTATGCCTGCACTACGTTGTGTTGGATGCAGATGACATACAACACTGATCGAGGTAGAGTCTAATAGAGCGGGATGGTACTTGGAGGTGGACCACTTGGTGAGACATACACAGAGCGGACGACCGGACTCGAGGAGCTGAGGAGAGCATCTATACCCACCCTTCAGGTGGGAAATCCGAAGGACGACTTAGTGGTTACTGGTTTACTTTACTACAACTGTTCTTTCTTTTCTGTTGTACTGTACTTTCAGTTGGGTTTGTATTCTAGCCCATTTACTTTCCAAAACTTAATTTTGTACTCAGTTTACTTAGTGTTCAATTTAGCTTGTGTACTCTATTGTGTTTCATTACTTATATAAAGGTAATTCCTTCCCTTTTATCTGGATTTACGCCTTTGTAGCTAGTTTCCAGCCTCTGGCCTATGGGAGGCGGGCTTGGGGTAGTCACGGCATGGTCCCCAAGGATGGGTCGTGACAATAAAATCCTACCAACCTTTATCCTTAGAGTCATTCGATCCGTTAATGAAATCCCTCATGATTTTATGTGCCTTTTGTCTTTTCAAAGTAGAAAAATAGTTACTTTAAAATCTTATGGAAAAGGAGAATTTTATTATGATATGATCATAACTCTAATTTAATTTTATCATGATATATGAGTGAAAATATTTAAAGGTGAGGTAAATCTTTATTTGGCATGTTTAAAAATATTGAATTATGGATTTTGAATAGAGGAGAGAAAAAGTACCATCATTTTTCAAATGGGAGAAATTAAAATATTTGAGTTGATTTTTTATCTGAAATTTGAGAAAATGAATTGATATTTCATTTTTGTTTTTGAAAATTTTATTTGAAATTTATTTTTTTGATATTATTTCTTTGGTATTTTAATATTGTTAACATTGGTTCCCTTTGAATTCCTTGTTGAGATTTTATACTTGAGGAAAAAAATGGTTTAAGTAAGAGATAATTTATAGAGAAGATATTTTCATCATTTTTCAGATGTATTTAAATAAATTACTCCCTCCCAATTTATCAGTTTGAGTTTATTTTCATCATTGTTGGATTTTTGGTGTGTTTTGGGCTAAAATGTGAAAATTTCTTAATTCCACAATTTTAATAGATTTTTATCACTTTGTAATATTGAGAATTACTTTTAAAATATTTATCCAACTGGGGTGATTATTTTTTTAGGATTCCTTATTTAATGGGACTCAATTTATTATTCTGGTTAAAGAGAAAATTCAAAATTCAATCAACCCAAAAAAATTAGTCAATTTAAAAAATCCTTTAGGATAACAGAATAAAACCCAACTTAGTCAATTTGGAATAAATCAGGACAAAGAACTCCAATTGAGTATATTTAGAACGTATTTTAATTAAGACTCAATTTATCATTTGAAAATTTAATTTTATGGTCATATGATTTCATTAATGTGACAACTGAATGATCCAAATTGGAGGAAGATTTAGGGAATCCTCATCCATAAAAAGTGTTACACATTAATAGTGTCATAAGTTATTTTATACATTTTCAATGTCTTTTAAATTTGGGGGGTCAATAGAAAAATCAATTTCTGACAACTTATAAGGACACTTATAGAGATTTTCCTCTATAGTGGGCAAAATAAGAGCCAAATTTTGGAGGACAGGTTCTAGAGGAGAAGTTGCTGCACCCATTTCTATTTCTATTTTATTTTTTCTCTTTATTATTTTGTTTAGATTTATTCAATTTGTAATCGAACTAAATTTATTTTATATAAATTTATCCATGCATTTTTTCCAAGCGCTACACCCTTTATTTTTTTCAATCTTATTGTGCTTTTTTTCTCTTTCTCCTTATTTTTTTTTATTTTTTGCTTTCTTTTATGAATTTTTTCTTCTTATTTTATCCTCATAATTAATTTTATTTATTTTAACTTATTATATTTTTATTCCTTTCCATACTGACCTCTAAAATAAAAGACGAGGGTATAAAACAAGTCTTGTTCTATGATTGGTAAGTGGTGTTTCCGTTCCATTCAGTGCTTAAATTCTTATGTTTTATTTATGGTTTTGGTGGGAAATAGTGATGTGAATGAGTTTTGTGATTTTACAACAAGTCACTGAACTCAAACTAATTTTTATTCTTTTATTAAAACTTTTCACCCCCTTCTAACTGATAAAATTTCTTCATATGATGGAGTAGTCCCATTCAGTGGATTAAATAGAATACTATGGAGCCAAGTCCTAGGAAATGTCATACTCTTGATTGAGGTGTTTTATAAACCTTAATTATAGGAGGAGGTGAAATTGATATTGATAAATTCATTCAATATTTTACACCAATAATTAAAATAATAGTAGTTTAATAGTGATATTTCATGATTAAAATATCAAACTACTTTTAAACACTAATAAAGAGAATAATGGAACCCATAAAGCGATCTGAAAAGGCCAAGTTATTTTTTTTTTCTAATCAATTTTTTATTTTTAATTTAATTTTTATAATTTCATATATCATACCAAATTCCATTATTTTCATAAAATAATAATAAAGAAGTATTTTTAGGGAATTTGATTAAGTAGGTGAACAACTAAGAAAGCTCCTCATGTGAGATGACCCTGTTCATGCTTTGTGATGCATTAGGAAAATGAATTTTCTTTTATCCATTACCTATAACAAGGTTGAATGAACTATAATCTTTTTGTATAATCACCAACACTTAAAAAGTGAATTTAGTTTTTGAAATGACAAAAAAATACAAAACAATCAATTCAAAATTCTTCCATCATTCGAAAACAAACTTCTATCCAACTTGGTCCCATAAAGTATGACCACCATGCTTAATAATAAATTTTACTAATTTTTAAAGAGTATATGGGATCATAATGTGTGTAGGGATTGATAAGGATACTATATACATGGTTATGAATTAAAAAATGATAATAAACACCATTATATGGGATATAGGTATCCTATAACAAAAAATACCCTATGAAAATGTTAGGGTAAATATTCTCACTAATGTCCATATGAGATCTCACCAAAAATATATTATACCACTGGGTTCCTAGTGAAAATCCACTAACCAATGAGTTGTTGGAATAAAATAATTTCCTATAGTAATCCCAGTCAACATTCAATGAGAGACAAGAGATTTTTTTGGTTGTATGTTATTTCTAAAAATCTCTAGTTGTACCTCTACACTCTTATATTCATTCCCCTAAACAAAAAACAAAAACCTTTTTTCATAAAAACATGTTAAATCAAGAAACAAAATGGTGAATTTAAATTTAAAATTTAGTTAAAAATTTATGGGTAATTATAATATCCATAACATAGGATTGATATATTTTATAAAAATACTTAAAAATATCACTAAATAAACCTTGATATTATGATTTCATATCATAATAATTCTCCCATATATCCTCTTGAATGAGTTTATACAACCACTACCCATTCAACATTGGAATAATATTCCACTAATTAACTTTCTCACATCAATATATTACATGTACTACATATTCTTCAAATGAGGCATCTTTCAGAAGTTATATATTCCTATTTTATAATATATACAATGGATGAGAATAATAATTCTAGTGAATATATATATATATATATATAAAATCAAATATTTCCAAGTTTTGTTAATAAAGAACCATTCAATATGCCACCATGTTAATTTTCATCAAAACCAAAAATGGTTTGACAAAGCATGGCATTCTATTCAAAATTTCTTCTTCCAATGATGACCCAAAAATGGATATAATGATATGAAAACACAATCACCCAAGATAGTATATATTGCTTTCTATATTGAATTATTTTATCAATATTATGTTTTCACTGTGAAACATATTTTTTTATAAATTATTGGGACCATCTCAGTGTTCTCTTGAAAAATAATATTCAGGACAATCATAAAATTGCATACCTCCTTGAATCTCAATTGAGAATAGACCATTATTATGTTAGGAGACTCAAAGGAAAAATTATATATCAAATGTGGAAGCAATGTTTGTATACTCATATAGAGTCATATAGATTTACATTTCCCACTAAAATCCTCAATTTATACAAAAAAATATGTCAATATATGTGGATCATACTCCCTAAATGCATATTCCTCCGTGGGGAAATTTATAATAATTTTCAAATGATTTTATGTTAAAATCAGAAAATGATACCAGAAATAAGACATAAATTGTGCGTCCCTAAATAATTGAATACACTTGGAAACATATTATAGGTAAAAATATCCTTATGTAAATTGAATTAATAACTTATATATAAAATGGGAATCCTAGATAATAAAAAAGTGTAAGAAAACATTAATTCTATCAAAGACAACCTATGGTGAATATATACTACAAAGAGACTTAAAACACCCTAATAAATTAAATATATGTCTTTACAAGTTCCATATAGGAACAAGAATCATGTTAATTAATTTTGAAGGTACCTCATGCTTAACATTCACATGTTTATATGTCATGTTTTATAAAAGATAGTAAAGAATATGAAATTTCTTATATTCAATCTTGTATTGAAATTAGTTGTTATGGTACAAATTTATAAACCCTTGATTCACTAATTAATTAGAATTATATGAGTCCCTCATAATGTTCTATAATATTCCCATGGGGACCACCAATTTATAATTGATATACTGTAATATATTCTCATCCTTTGAACATATGGATATGGGCTTCTGAATATATAGACTTAGCCAATCCATACAATATTCTCACCCCATATATTCTGGATTTTCCTATGATGTGAATCTATTATGAAATTTCTCTCACATGGGTCAATGGGAATATAAATTTTTTTCTATTGTTTCTGAATCTAGAGTCTCTATTATTGATTCAAATATAAGTAGAAGAAGATATAATAATCTATTATAGAATACATAAGCCATAAACATCTATACAATATTATAGTTGTTCTAGTATTTAAATATTTATAATCAAATAGAAAGATTTTGATAATGGGAGGGGTAAGTTTTCTTTTTAAGTATCAAATAATGAGAGAAATAATAGACTATTGCTTTCTCTTACATCAATATTTCCACCAAACAAACCTAGGAAGAATCAATAATGATAGTATAGTTATTTATTTAGATAAATATAATTAATATATATATATATATATACATATATATCTTTTTCATCTCATAGAATACAATATACTCAAGTTAGTCTACCCAGATTTCTCTGCATTCTTTTCTGGAAACATCATAATTAATGAAAAATGGATGTAATCCAAAATATACTATCGATAATAGTTTTCAATTTGAAAAAATATGATATAAATATATTAATTTTTCATTCCTAAAATTTTATTGCATCCACCATATCTATATCCACTGAATCCCAAGGAAAATATATAATACAACCAATAAATCATAGAAAAAAATATAAAAATTTCCATGAAATATTATATAATATTGAATATGTAAAAAATGTTTTCTTAGTATAACCTATTGATATATCTCATAAAACTCCTACACAAATATCATCCAAAAATACAAAAATAATGTATTATTGGATGGGAAAAAATTATATGTTCCTTTTATCAATGAATATTACTATGAAGTTTGTTATATATAATAGAATCATGTGGAACATTAAATAATTATAACCCCTCTTACATGTGTTCTATATAATTTTCTTAACCCTTAATAAATTCAAATGATAGATTGATCATAGAATTTTTTTGGATAACTATTAGGATCCCCTTATCCAATATAAAAAGTTTATATCATTCAAAATATATAGATATTATTAATTATTAACTCTTTCAAATTATGATATTGTACATAAAATAGAAATATTCTCCAAATTTTCTACGAAAGTAATATCATAGAACCACATAATGGTGTATTCAAATGCATAAATAAATTCTAATAAAGGAATTCATGATAAATATTTTTTACAATTAACTTGGTTAATTTGATATGATTTGGGAGCATAGATGTGGTATTTTCTCTAGGAATAAGATCAACGGTTAACTTAGACTCCATTTCTTGTAGAATCCCCTATAAATCAAATATAAAATAATCCTAATAATGGTTTTATACAAGAGGAAAATAGAAGTAACTATTAAATGATCATGTACATTGAATATACTTGTCTTATATTATCTAATAGTTTAAAACTATGGATGGTAAAATATATCTCAACCTTTATTTATTTTTTACTCTCCCAAAAATTTATACTCATCACATTCGACAAAAAATTATGATAACATCTATTAGTGTTTAATGCGATCCAAGATGCTAGACCTTTGTTAAATTCATCATATTACATCAACAAAATTCATCTCAGTTGAATTAAATCCCATATTTGGTAATAGATAAACACTATAATATCTCACCATGATCATATAAAAAAAATTATAAATACTTTTTATCATTGGTTTATCAATACCCAACAAGTGATTATAGGATTACAATACCAACACTAAATTTCAAAATAGTTGTGATGAAATTAATAAGTAGGCCACATCTCTATTAAAAATGGTATTTACACTATTAATAGTGACATAAACTTTAACTATCACTATGATTGACCAATTTTCACATTCATATGTAATTCAATATAATGAAAATTGTTAGTGGTAATTGTTACCACAACTATGTAATTAGAACATCTAATTGGCATATAATATTGTAATATATTGAATCAATTATTTTTAGCCCTGATATCATTGTACACCAATATTATTTAAATATCTAAATAGTGTAATTATATCCATGAGGGAAACATATTGAACTATTACCTATAAGAATACAATAGACTTGAAACTCCACCTATACGTGGCATAAGTAACCTTCGATAGTAGTCTTAGAATTTCCCAATTATTCAGCATGTATGTCACTATCTTTAATGATTATTTTTTTAAAATATATTTCATATAATCCCATACAGAAATCCCTTGATATAATGTCATACTATATGTTGGATTAAAGAAATTCTACTCTATGTACTCTATATCTAGCGACTCTAGTATATAACTTCCATACTCATATAACATCATAACGAAGATCCAATCCCTATACTATTATAGGGAGGTTATATTCTAAATACTCAATCCTGTAAAAGTATTTTCTCATAAATAATTTATAGGAAAAATTCATATATGAATACTATTATGATTAACATCCTAAACTAATTTATAATTTTTATTCATAGATTTATTTCAAATCAGTGTATCTTTTAACATCATTTCTATCTCAAAAATCCATAATATAGTGGATTATTTCTATCTAGAATTGGTGAAAACTGAAAAATATAAATATCAGGAAACATTATAAGTTAGTATGATTCATCCCCTATAAATATCTATATAATTCTAAGCATTGTACAATATTTGAGTCCATAAAATGAGCTATTAAAAGAATACATTTCAACAGGATCCCATGTTTATCCCATATATCACTTGATCCAAATAATGATATCTACATTATCACTATTCTTTAACATGTATCATAAAATCTTCTAACATAAACCACTTATTCCTAATAACATTCTCTAGTATGAAAATAATCTAAATATTATTGTTCTAATCCATAATAATTTCCAAGAAACCATTTACCTAGAAGGGAAATGGGTGTTGTGTTTAGAAGTCCATTGTGAATTCCAATATAGTCACCCCAATTATGGGTACAACATCATTACCACATGTACTAACTTGAACAAACCAGCCTAAACTAGACCCCTTACTAGTACAATATTAAATTGACTCTAGAGAGTACATATCAATGCCCATATAAATAAAAAGGTTTAGTTTATGGGAATGGTTAACTCTACCCCCAATTACCCATTAGTTATTTTCAATGGGTAATATATTTGAGATTACAAAACCAAAATTCCAAAAATATTTCTTATACTATTATTGAATTAAACAACATTTGAATAGGGGTTTAAAAACAATCACATAGTACCCCATTCCTAAATATTGAAATCAACCATCTTTTTTCAAACCTAAAAATCACTTAGGTTTATAAACCCAATACACTTATCATACATTAAATTCATTTCCCTATTAAACCATAATGTAATCACAACCACATAATTTTCATAAAAAAATTATTTTATAACCTAAAAATATACCCAATATTTCCACTCATAATATATTTTAATTCCCTCATCATAGGTATATCAATATAATAAAAACACTTATCAATATATGGTATAATTAATCATCATGAAGTATAATTTATTTTTAAAAATGTAAAATTATTAAATTTTAGAGTTTGGTTTATTAAATGCGGTTTCTCAATAATCTTTTTTATCTATGAAGACACCTAAGCATGCCATGTTAATATACATACTAAATATGATGCATAAAATTATTCAATCATGTTACAATGGGTGATGGGGAAATAAATAATGCATTATTTGTAATAATAGTTTAAGTAAAATAAAGATATAATAATCATCCAAAAAAATATATTTAATCCCATAACATATGTAAAATGGGTTCTCACTATATATGTTATATCACGAATCAAGTATAATATTCACAATATAATTTTACTAGGCTGCATATATCCGAAAACCCACTTATTGTAAAATTAAAATAGGTCTATGACATAATTTTATAACATCAAAACTATATTTCCTCGGTCCAAGATAGAACCCTTATGTTATCAAACATTTAGCATTCTATTAATGAAGTTTCTACCTTTCAAAGAGGTGTATGTCCATGTAATGAGATAGTTGTTCCCATGATATCATATCGCATTAGCATAACATGGAATAATAGATTTAATTCCACTATATTAGAATATAAATATGAGATATACTAATGATAAGACATGTCACAGTCTTATATCCAATAAAAAATATTGAATACCACAGGAGGTCAATTTTATACAAGGTAAAAATAAAAATAATCGAAATAAATGAATAAATTATACCAAATTACTATAGAAATTTATACTTATTACCAATATATCATTATTTATCTATCCTAGATCGACCAATTTCCATATATTAATTCACCTTACATGAATGGGAAATATTTAGTATTTGAAATCCTTTGAGGTTCACTTTAAGGTTGTGTGTAATACCCTAGGTTTTAGGTTATTTACAATTTAATTTTATATTTTTTGAAGTAATATAAATATTTTGTTTCATTTTAAGAGTTCATATATGGGGTTTGTTATTTATGAAGTGTTTTTAAGAGTTCATGGTTAGGGGAAACCATCCAGTTTTCTCTAAGAAACCATGTGACATGCCTAGGTGGGTAGGAAGTTGTTCATGATTAGCACATAGTTTTTAAAAAATATGTGGGTACCCATGAGAAACCATGCAAGTAGATATAGAGGGAAAATAATTGATGGTGAATGATTTGTCAAACCATTCAAACTATCCATGTTAGGTGGCGGTTTGGAGGCTATATCATGTGAAAAGTGAGTACATTTTTTCCTGAACCGTGCTACATAACCATGCTACTGGTATTTAATGAACTAAGAATTAGTGTTTAAATCCATTTAACCCCTAAAACACAATTTTTTTTTACCTCTACTCTCAAGAATTTGAACACCATTCATCTACTAATAATTTTTGGTTTTTTTCTTTGATCAAAAAGCTTCATTATGGATCTAGGTGCATTAAATCTTTAGAATCAATGTTAAGTCTCTCTTTTTTTATATTTTTCATTAAATATCCCCATATATTATCAAATGGAATGTTATATATAATCTATTTGAATATATATATTGACAATGTTTTTTTTGATGATATCAGAAATGGATCTGTTAATAAAAAGGGGTCTCAAACCTAGATCTAGAGATATTTTTGTGTCTTTCTTCATTTTCATCACCTGTTGAGTAGTATATTGGTTCTCTCTCTTTTCCAATTGTTTATAAAATTGAGTAATTGTTTAATTTAAATGTTTTGGATTGGATTTGAATTATAAGTGCTGAATGAGGGATTTGGGGAAAACTATTTTAGTTTTATTTTAAAAACCGTGGATTTTAATGTTTTTTTGGTAAAATCCGATTGATATATAGTTCTAAAATATTGTTTTTTAATCCTAGAAATATTTTTGATATAATTTTTTAATTTAATTAATTTATTTATGTGGAATTAATTGGTATGAGAAATTGTAAAAATCACGAATGATGTGTGTGTTTATATTTTTTTCAAATGAGGCCTTGTTGGTATGGATATGCATATTGTGCCAGACAGGAGGTATAATAAGTTATATCACTAATAGATGACGTGGTGAAGGAAAAATTTATGATCAAATGTTTGGGATTGTAATCTAGAATGAATTGGTGTGTAAGTGAGGTAGAACATGATATGAATATTTCATGTGGGTTTTTAAATAATTTTAACTACTATTTTATCAAATTTAAAATTTGATATACTTATTTGATATGTTTCCCTCTATTTTATATAACTATAAGAAAACCATTTTCTTTTTTAGTGGTATGGGTTGGGATGTGTCATAAGGAAATATTACTAGGTATGATTAATCACCCCTACACATGCTATTGAATTTATAGTCACACACTATTTTACATGATATAGGAAAAGGGATGACTTCATATTTCTATAGTGGTGTCTCTTGATATAGAAGAATTTAGTTAGACATTTTGAGTTGATCATGTCTTTGGAGTATAGAGTTGTGTCACCTTAGATTTGATCCATGCTTTATTATATTGTCTTATGGTTGTGGTTTATTGTTTACCCCAATACTCTAATATCATTATTTTGTTGGAATTTTTTTTCTTCTATTGTCTACATGTATTCATAGTATAGTTTGGTTTGGTTGTTTTTTATTTATCATTATAGGATGTGTTTGTGTTAAATGTAAATTCATACACAATGTTCAAGTAATCCCTTGGATTTTTTTTTCGACCCTCGTTATCATAGTTAAATCACATTAGGATAGCAGTATGTCAGCTTCTTACAACATAATGGTTAGGGTTATAATGTTAAACAAATTCTATTGGCTTTGGTTGGTGTATCATATTTGTATGGTAGCAAAGAGATAGGATGTATAACTATAAATATATAGCATAAAAATATATATATAACATCTTTAGGTTTAACATGAAGTCATTAGGGTTTTCTAGGTACAAAATGTTTTATAAAACATATCTATGTGTGTTTTCACATAATTTTCATGGGTGTTTCCAATTAGAGTATCATATCATCCATTTGTAAAGATATATCCCACTCTGAATGCATTGTTGATACTATGTTATATTGAAATTGTTTATAATAACTTTTACTTTTAATGTTTTGTAATACATTAATACATCAGTTTTCAAATGAGTAATGATTATATTGTGTTTCATTATAACTATATAAAAATGAAACATGTTATATGATATTGAAACATATAAATAGAATCCATTGAGAATCAAGTTTCTCCTAATCCATTGGATAACTACCAACTTATTCATTGCATTTTCAAGATTTTCCTGTTATCAATAATGGAAATCGAAATGATGAACAAAGATAATTGGATCATTATATAAAATTTTAGAATTATAATAAACCAATATTTTGTGGGTATTCTAATCCTATTACTTATGTGATATTTTTATAACATATTTCCACCCATTTATTAATAATATTTGTTTATTTTCATTGTTTCAAGTGCATTTATTTTATGCATTCCATGGTTGGTTCATTAGGTATTTTCTTGCCGAATGGGAGAAAAACTCCAGAAGTGGAATGAAATGGTGTTAATATGTTTGAATAATTTTAAATGATATCATATATCATTTTTTTGTTTTGATATGAGGATTAATTAATAGATAAAACATTAATGATAATGATTTAATATATTTTTGGCAGTTTTTATGATCCTCAAGAACTTATATCATTTTATTAAATATCATGTTTATATATTGATTCAAGAATATTAAATAAATTATAATATGTATAATAAAATATTATTTAACCATAATAATGGTATTATGACCATACTTAAAGGTACTAAAGAAAAATGTAGGTGTATCATCCACGATGGTGGTAAATATACATATCACAGACAATGTTATCATTTTTAGAATAAAAGGGATAAGAGGAGATGTTTGATGATGAATGTTTCCATTAACATGATAAAATTACAGTATATATAAGGTAATGGAGTGTTCATGCCACTTGTAAAAGGGTTGGTTAAGAGAGTATAAGAAAAGAAAAATAATTTAAAAGAAAATAAAATAAAATGAAAGAGGATTTTATCACTTGAGTTCTCCTACTTGAGAACCAACTTAAGGCCATTGGTTTTGGACTTTTGGTGAGATGAGTAGGAATTTGAAATGGGAAAGTGGTTTAGTAAGGGAATTGTGAAGAAATTAAACTAACAACAAGGATTTTATGTGTGATGAGAAGAGGTGGTGAGGGGTGATATTTTATAATGGAAGTGAGGTGTGTTTTCTCAATATTATATTAATTAGCTTATTATTTTGGATCAATACAAAGAATAGTTTGAGAATTATCACTAAATATATTAAAATAATGATGTTTAGTGTTTTACTTTCGACTTATATTATAATTTCATCATCTATGACTCAATAAATCATGAATTTGTTAAATACTATGAATTATCATATTTCTATATTCATGAAGATTAGACTATTTTAGAAAAATACCAAAAATTAACCCAATAAGTTTTTGATATGTAGAATTAAAAAATGGACTCAAGTTTTTGAAAATAATTTTCTATGTGTGAGAAATTTAATTTTCAATTAAAATAATCATTTATTAAAAAAAATAACAATTTTAAAATAATAAGTGATTTTAAAACACTTTGAAAAATTAATTAATATATCATAAAATTATATTATAATAATAAGACAACAAAATATTTAGTTAAGAAACTATTTTATGAAAATATATTTTATTTTAAATGTTAATTATAAAATTTTAATTAAATATTTATTACTTAAAAAAAATACCAACACTTAATTTACTACTTCCAAAACATTTATTTACATATTCCATGATATAAATATATCATGATAAAACTTATAAGATACATAAATTTTATTTATATCCCTATAGGTTCAGTTACTATTCTGTTAGTATAGATTCATTAATTATAAATTCTACTTATTTTATTATATATTTTAATTGATTTTAACTATTTAATTCAAAAATGAAAAAAACTATTATTTAAGTACCTAGGTTGAAACATTATCCCCACCTTATAGAGATTACATCCTATCAATTTTTATTTACTTATTAAACAATTGAGGATACCTTTCCCTCGTAGGATTTTCATATTCTCATGTTTCTTCTTCAACCATGTGGTTTCTCCATAAACCTTAACCTGGTGAATTCCCATTTTCCACAATACTTTCTCTATAAGATCAAGAATATAAATTGGTTTCTCTTCATAAGAAAGGTTCATTTCTAAATAAACTACTTATGGGATCAAAACATTAGATAAATCTGGCACATATTTTCTCAACCTCAAATCATGAAAAAAATTGTGTACCTGATATTAAATCGGGGGAAAAGATACTCAGTTGGTGACTGGTCTAACTTTCTACAGGATTTAATAAGGAGATATAAACCATGTACTTAGTTTTAATTTCTTACCAAGATACATAAGACTTTTCCATGGTTAAATTATAATAAAAAAATTATCACCTACATCAAAAGAAAAATCTTTCTTCCAGTTATTTGCATAACTTTTCTGCCTACTCTAAGCTATCCCCACATGTTTTTAGATTATCTTCTCCTTATCATTCATTTCCTCTACTAATTCTAGTACCATAAACTTCCTTTCCCCAAATTAATCCAAAAATTCTATATTTCAAAACTTTTTTACATATAATGCCTCAAATGGTGCCATTTGTATAATAGAAAGAAATCTTTTGTTAGAAGAAAACTCAATTAAAGAAAGATGCTGATCCCAACTTCTCTAGTAGTCCATTGAACAAGATCAAATAATATTATCCAATATATGAATTTTCACTCGATATATCCATCAAATTGAGGATTAAAATGAGTGCTATAATTTAATTCTGTGCCCAATGAATTCTTAAGGCCTTTCCAAAAGTTAGAAGTGAACATGAGATCTTAGTCAGATATAATTAACAGATAAACTCTATGTAACATGAAAATCTATTTAAGATAGAGTCGAGAAAGTTGATCTAAATACATAGTATTTTGAATAAGAAGGAAATGTTTAGATTTTTTCCATAGGTAAATAATAAACTAAATTTCATTGTTAACTTGGGAAGTATTTGGTAGTCTAACAAAAAATTCCATGGATATATTTTCCCATTTCCTCTATGGAATTGGTAAAGTCTGAAGAATCCTAATTAGTAGATATCACTATTCTTTAACTTATTTTAATGTCAAAAATTTTATGGTAAAATATGTAATATATCTTTTCATTCCATCCCACTTGTAATAATATCTAAGGTCTTTTCACATTTTAGTACTATCATGATGAACTGAGAATGAATAACTATGAGCTTCCCACAATAATTCTTTCTTCAGTTGGGAATCACAAGGTACACATAATATTTTCAGAAATCTTAAAAAATATTCTTTATCAATGTTAAATTCTGTAAACTTACCCCTTTTAACCAATTCGACATTTTCCTTTAACTCAAGGTGTTCCTTATTTGATTTCCTAATTCTCTTTGATAGAGATGACTGCACTAACACCTGAAAAAAATAAATGAATTTTCTGCACCAATAACTTCCAAGACAAAATTCATCAAATCATTAATAAAGGGGTCATGTTCCAAAAGTAACATGGTTAGTGATTCATGGTGTTTTTGTCTTGAGGCATCTACCACTTTGTTTTATTTTCCATGATTGCAATTGATCATGCAATCATAATATTTTATCAGTTCAAGCCGTATTCTGTGCTTCATGTTTAATTACTACTGAGTAAATATAAACTTCAAACTTTTTATGGTCCGTATATATTTCACATTTGGCTCTTTATAAATGATACCTCCAATTTTTCAAATAAAAAACTAAAACTCATAATTAAAAATTAATCATGGGATAAATTAACTCATTATGTTTTAGTTTTCTTAAAGCATAATCAATTACCCGATCATTATACATCAAAACACAACCAAGTCCCTTAAATGAAGTATCACTTTTAGTAAAAAATTCCTCATTTCTTAAAGGCAAGGCCAAAATTGGAGCATTCACCAATCTCTTATTTATTTCCATAAAACAAACATTATAGTCTCATATCCAAATAAATTTATCCCATTTTGTGTTAACTTAGTTTGTGGGCTAAATAACCATGAAAAGTTTTTGAACAACCTTTGGTAAAAACCTACTCATATATGAAAACTACAAATCTATGTAACATTTTTAGGTCTTGAACATTCATCAACCACTTTTTTTAGAGGAATTAACTCTTATTCTATCCTTATTTACAATGTTCCCAAGAACAGAAATCTATTGTAACAAAAAGTCACATTTTCTAAATTTTCCATATAACTTTTTTCTTTGATAGATTTCAAGACAATCCTTAAATGTTTTTCATGATCCTCATAAGTTTTTAAAAATAAAAAAACATCATCAATGAAAAGAAAAAAAACTTATCCAAATATTTATGGAATATTATATTCATAATATCTATGAATTTATTAAGGGAATTTATTAAACCATAGGGAATAACATCAAACACATAATGATATATCTAATGTGAAAAGCTAATTTTGGGATTTCCTCCTCCTTTACCTTCAACTGATGGTACCCAGATCTCAAGTGAATCTTAGAAAAATTATGATCTCCCAATAGAGGATCATACAACTCATCGATATAAGGCCAATGATACTTATTCTTAATATTAATGTTATTCAAATCTCAATAATCAATGAAAAGTCTCATGGAACTATCTTTCTTTTTAAAAAAAAATAGGGGCGCCCCGTGGTGATGTTCTAGGACGAATGAAGCTTTAATCAAGAAACTCCTATAACTAATTTTTCAATTATAAAAGTTTCAAATGAGCCATTGGATATGGAGGTTTTGAAATTTTATTAGCATTAGGAACCAATTAAATAGTAAAGTAAACTTCCTGACCAGGTATAAAATTAGGAAACTCATCCAGAAAAACATCCTGGTATTAATCTCCCACTCGCATATCATTAATCTAAATAGTTCACTTGTTTTAAAAAATACGAGAAATATAAATTTCATTTCCATCTTTAAAAAATTTCTCATCTTCTGAATATATTGTCAATTGGTTAGATTCATTCTTTTAAAAAAACTGAAACTATTTCTAAAAAACAACTTCTTTAGGTATATGATCAATATCATCATGATAAATAGAAAAAAAAAATCCATAGCTAGAATAACATAAAACTCTAAAAATGAAAAAACAACAAGGCTTCCATGTATTGTATTTACATAAAAAAAAGAAGATTCTTAAAATATCTTTTTTTTAATATTTCTCCCGGGTGTTTTAACCATAAGTTCCAGTATCATTTGTTGAGATGAAGTTTTTTATTTACTAGAAAATTTCTCAGAAATTAAGGAATGTGTAGACCATGTATCAGACAAGACATTAGAAAAATCTGAGTAAATAAACAAAGTACATGATACAACTTCATCAGATGGCCCAACATCTGCTGACATAGTCACAAAGGATCTCACTACACGTTTCTGCTTATAATATTGCTGCTTTCCATCATTCAGATATTTCTTTAGGAAGGTATTTTCACAATGAACAATCTCACCTAATTTAAAACAATTTATAATTTTCTTAACATAATTAATCTTAAGATCATTTTCATTACAATTTCAATACATATGTCCAAAGTTTACCACATTGAAAACACTTCCAAGTTTTGTTAAAGCATTCCCCAGGTTCTTTTTACAACACTTTTCGAAAACTGGAAACTGGACTTTCTTAACTTTAAATTTATTTGATTGATTATTACCCATCACTTTCCATATGGAAAAATTCTTCTTATTATTGTCAAAGTACACATGATCATAAAAACTCTCCATTTATAACCACTCAGTACATTGAAAAAGTTTCTCATAACTTTTTAATTCATGGGAGTCTAAATCCCTTTAGTATCTTGGATTCAATGCTGAGTAAAAAAGATTGCTTTTACTATCAGGATCTCGAATAATATTTAGAGCATATATTTATAATCTGGTGAAGTTTTTTTCACACAAAAACACAAATTCTTCTTTTTTTTTTTTCAATTCAAGTAATTTATTTTCCATCCTATGTTGAATTACCTTAGGAAAATATTTTTCAAGGATTTTTTTTAAAAATTTTTCCTTTACAAGGAATAAATCTCCTCACTATCCTTGATATTCTTGTCCATAAGACATCACCATTAGGATTGAACTTCAAAAAGATAAATATAATGACTAAAATTTTTATTATCTGAACACCCCATTATGTCAAATATCTTTTAAGGGACTTTAATACACCATACATCCTCCACTGGGTCAGAAGTTCCACTGAAAGAAGGAAGGTGTTTCCTCATAAAATGTTCCACTATTATAATGTTAATTTGTGATACCTCTGGTTATTATATTTCTTGTATTACAAAAACATTTATATCCTATTTAAAATGATCAATTACTATCATAAACTGATCGATTTCAATCCCTACAATTCCAAGTTCTGGATTTAGAAAGGTATCAGCCACTCAGTTCCTTCCAAAATTTACTTCCTTATTTCTTCTATGGAAAAACATTCTGAACAAGAATATATTAGATGAAAAAAATTGTAATATTAAAATTCTATATCATTTAAAAATAAACATAAAGTGAAAATCATATGTGGTATTCTATTAACATCATCCTAATCCCTAAATTTATCTAATATGCTCTGATACTAACTATAAGGTCTCTAACTTAAACATTACATAATCTATTAAATTACTTTATAATTCACTTATTTACATTCCCAAATATATTTTTGGTTTATAGTTTTAGAAAATTAGGATATAATTCATACATATCAAAACACAATAAAAAAAATTGTGCACTACTAAAATAGTATCTATTTCTTCCATAATATAAAAGTTTTTATAAAAAACATGAAATATTTTCATGAAAATCCTTCACAACATTTATCATGGCTTCTATTTTTCTCTTGACCGTCCTTAAAACCTGTGAAAAACATTTTAAATCTTGGGATGAGAACAAAAATCTCAGTGAGGGACATAAAAAGAAAGAGATAAACCATTATTACATGAATACTTACAAACATATGAAATCATTTTCACAAAGACATACTTCTCACATAATAAGTACCATATAGTTACTTTGTGAAAATTTAAGATTTACATTAATCATAGAAAATATAAAGAATAACGTAAAGGTAACTTAGGGAATTTCTTACTTGATTTTGTAACTCTAATGGATACCATATGATTTGTAACCCTCACCACTTCCTTACAATGTAACCCTCATGACTACCTTATGATATAACCATCACGACTACCTTATGGTGTAACCATCATAGTTATACTTAGAGTAACCATACGGTCAAACCTAAACATAAAAATAATCAATGTATTAGAGGGATATGTAGCTCCAAATAATCATTATAAAAAATTCCCAAGAACTAGAACATAATCATAAATCAATAATACTTTCCTAAAAACATTACTTTTTAAATTTTTATAGAAAAGAAATTTAAACGAGGATTTTTAAAGAAATGTTCCTTAAAAATATCATATATTTGAAGTGAGAATTTATAAAAAGAATGGAATACATGTATACAATATAAATACACATAATAAAACATAATATAATCAAAATTAATTTCACAAATAATCTTAGTAGCACATAATTAATGAATTAGAAGGATAACCCAAGGAATGGAAATTGGGTTAAGAATTACCTTACCATGGGTGCATCATATTTCAAACGTGTTGAAACCTACTGTATGATGGTTTAAAAAGTAATATTAATATATTAAAAGACCATATTCATATTTATAATTACTTATATGATATTTTTATGACATATTTACACCCTTTTATTAATAACAATTTGTTATCTTCATTGTTTTGGGTGTATTTATTTCATGGTTTCCATGGTTGGTTCATTAGAGATTTTCTTATCGAATGGAAGAAAAAAAAAATAAGTGGAATGAAATGGTGTTAATATGTTTCCAAAATTTTAAATGATACATATATCATTTTGTTTTCTAATATTAATATGAATCATTCAATAAAATATTATTGAGAATGATTTAATTTATTTTGGCAGTTTTTATGATCACCATGAACATATATAATTTTATTCAATATAATGTTTATATATTGGATACAAAACATTACATAAATTATGATATGTATAATAAAATATTATTTATCCATAATAATGTTTTTCTGACCAGTCTTGAAGGCACCAATGAGAAATGAAAATGTATTGTCCACGATGGCGGTAGATCGACACATCACGGATATTGTTCCCATTTCTAGAATAAAAGGGATAGGAGTAGAAGTTTGATGATGAATTTTTATATAAACTCTAAAAAATTATAATGTATATAAGATAATAGAGTTTTCATTACACTTGTATAATGGGAGGTTAAGAGAGTATAAGAAATGAAAAATAATACAAAAGAAAATAAAAGAAAATGAAATAGGATTTTACCCCTTTAATTTTACTTCTTAATAACCTCCTTGAGGGCCTTAGTTTTGGCCTTTTGGGGAGGCTAACAGGTCTTTAACGTGGGGAAGAGTCTTGATAAGGTAATTGGGTAGAAATTAAACCAGATACAAGGCTTTGAGGTGTGAGGAGAAGAGGCGGTGAGGGGTGATATTTATAGTGGAGGATATGGGCGTTTTCTCATTATTATATTCATTAGTTTTTTATTTTGGATCAAGAAAATTAATAATTTGAGAATTAAAACTAAATAAATTAAAATAATAAAGTAGAGTTTGATATTTTTTTCTTATGTTAGCCTTACATAATCAAAGACTCAATAATTCATAATTTTTTTAAATACCGTAAATTATCGTATTTCATTATTCACAAAAAAATCATCTATTTTAGAAAAATATGAAAAGTTAACCACAAGAATGTTTTGACATGTAGAATTAAAAAATGGACTCCATTTATTGAAAATAATTTTATATGTATGAGAAATTTAATGTTTAATTAAAATAATCATTTTTCCAAAAAAATACCAATTTTAAATATATAACTCCTTTTATAACACTCTGAAAAATTAATTAATGACTCATAAAATTATCTTATAATAATAATACAAAAATTATTTATTTATAAAAATATATTTTCTTTTAAATAATCATATTAATTATAAAATTTTAATTAAATATTTATGACTTACAAAAATACCAACACTTAATTTATCACTTCCAAAAAATTTATTTTCTTATTCCATGATATAAATATATCAAGGTTACACTTAAAAGATGCAAAAATTATATTTTTACTCTCATAAGTGTGGTAACTATTATATTAGTGTATATTCATTAATTATAAATACCACTTATTTCATAATATATTTATAACAATTTTAATTATTTAATTCCCAAATGAAAACAAATTATTATATAAATACTTAGGTTGTCACATTGTGCCCACATTCTCGAAATTGAGTCATCACAATTTTTTTTAACTCATTAAACTACTAAGGATACCATTACCTTATATCATTTTTAGAATCTAATGTTTCTTCTTAAACCAAGGGGTTTCCCCACAAAACCTTAACCTGATAAATTATCTTATCCTACAATACTTACTTTGTATGATGAAGAATATCAATAGGTTTCTCTTTATAAGAAATGTTATCTTCCAGCTAAACAACTTCTGGGATCAAAAAATGAGATGAATCTAACACATACATTCTAAACACCAAAACATGAAAAACATTGTGTAACTGAGATAAACTTGGAGGAAAAGCTACTCGGCAGGAGACTAGTACAAGTTTCTCCTGGATTTCAGAATCCCGAATGAAGCACTTTCTTAGATTTACTTTCTTACCAAAAAGCATAAAACTTTTAAATAGCGAGATTCTAAGAAAAACATGATCACCTACCTCAAAAGAAAAATATTTCCTCCTATTATCTGCATAACGTTTCTTCTAGCTATGAGCTTTCCTCATGTATTTCTAGATCATTTTTACATTCTCAGCCAATTACTTTACTAATTCTATTCCCATCAACATACTTTCCCTAAATTCGTCCCATAATGCTGGAGTTCAACACCACTTTCCATATAATTCCTCAAACGGTACCATCTGTATACTAGAATGAAAACTTTTATTATAATAAAATCCAAATAAAGAAATATGCTGATCCCAACTAACCTGGTAGTATATTAAACAAGTTAAAAGAATATCCTCTAGTGTATGAATTGTTCATCAGGTCTGTCCACCAGATTTAGGATTAAATGCTATGCTAAAATTTAAACCTGTGCCCAACGACTTCTGAAGGACTTTCCAAAAGTTATAAGTGAACCTGAGATGTCGTTCAAATACACAAGATAGAGGAAATCACTGTTAGCTGAAAAATATCATTGAAGTATAGTGGAGAAAGCCGATACAAATACACAATACCTCGAATATGAAGGAAATGTGTATATTTTTTCATTCAGTCAACAATAACAAAAATCAAATTGTTACATTGAGAAGCCTTTGGTAGTCCCACCATGAAGTTAATGGATATATTTTCCCATTTATACTCTAGAATTGGAAAATGATAAAGTATCCCCTTTGGTATTTTTTTCTCTTCTTTAATCTATTGAATTTATAAACATTTCATGGTAAAATATACAATATATCTTTTCCTTCCAACCCACCAAAAATACTTCTGAAGGTTTCTGTACTTATTTGTAATGTGAGGATGAACTAAAAACAAAGAACTATGAGCTTCACAAAATAATTATTTCTTCATCTAGTAATCATATGGCACACATAATCTCTTCCCAAATCTTAAAATAAAATCTTTATCAATGTTACATTCTATAAACTTACCCCTTTTAACCAATTTTACCTTTTTCTGTAACTAATGGTCTTCCTTCTACGCTTGCTTAATTATATTTGATAGGCAAGACTACACTAAAACCTAAAACAAAATAGAGAAATTTCTTACGCCAACAACTTCAAAACCTAAATTCGCCGAATCATTAATTAAGGGGTAATGTTCCATATGTAACATGGTTAATGATGCATGATGTTTTTGACTCAAATCATCTGCCACTTTTTTTCTTTTTCAGGATGGTAATAGATTGTGAAATCATATTCATTTATCATTTCAAGACATCTTCTCTACCTTATGTTTAATTCCATTTGAGTAAATATAAACTTCAAAATTTTATGGATAGTATATATTTCATATTTGGCTCCATATAAATGATGCTTCCAAATTTTCAAAGTGAAAACCACATATTATAATTCCAAATCATGTATGGGATAATTTAACTCATGATATTTCAGTTATATTGATATATAAGAAATTACTGGATCATTTTTCATCATGACAAAACCATGTACCCTCAATAAAGCATCATTGTTGATGAAAAAGGTCACCATTTCTGGAAGGTAGGGTAAAAAATGGAGCATTCCCCAATCTCTTCTTCAATTCCTAAATAAAAAATCACAATATTCTATCTAAATAAATTTAACCTTTTTTTATGTTAACTTAGTTAGTGGTCTAGATAACCATGAAATGTTTTCAAAAAACCATCAATAATAACCTTCTAATCCAATAAAACTAAAAATCTATGTAACATTTGTAGGTATTTTCCATTCATAAACCACTTTTGTTTTGGCATGATCAACAATTATTCCATACTTATTTAAAATTCTCCCCTGAAAAGATATATGTTCTAACCTGAAATAAAATTTTCTAAATTCTCTATATAACTTATTTTATTTTAGGGTTTTTAAGACAATCCTTAAATGTTTCTCATGATCCTCATAGGTTTTTAAAAAGGCCAAAATATCATCAATTAAAACAACAAAAAACTTATCCAAATATTCAAAAAATATTATATTAATAAGATCCATGGTAAAAGAGGGGGAATTTTCCAAACCAAAGGGAATAACAAAAAACTCACAATGCCTATATTGTGTATGAAAATCTATTTTTGGGATTTCATCCTCCTTCACCTTTATTTGATGGTACCTGAATCTCATGTCAGCCTTGGAAAAATATGAGCTCCCTAGAGATGATCAAACAAGTCATAAATATGAGGAAAATGATACATATTCTTAATAATAGTGTTATTCAAATATCTATAGTAAATGAAAAGTATCATGGAACCATCTTTCTTTATAACAAAGAAAATAAGAGCACCCTAATGCAAAGTGCTATGATGAATGAAGCCTTTATCAAGAAACTCAAATTTTTCAATTCTAAAAGACCCACTTTGTCCATTTGATAAGGGGGTTTTGAAATTGGATTAGCATCAAGAACCAAGTAAATGGTAAATTAGACTTTTTGACTAGGTATAACACTAGGAAAATCATCAGAAAAAAGCAGCCAAGTATTTATTTATCATTGGAACATTATTAATCTAAATATATCCCTTATTTTCAACAATATGAGAAAGATAAATTTCATTTCCATATTTTTAAGGTTTCTCATCTTCCAAATATTTTATTAATTTTATGGGTTCATTATTGTATAAATATTGTAACTATTTCTGAAAAACAACTTCTTTAGCTCTATAATCCATCTTATCATGATAAATACAAAGTAAATCCTCACCCAGAATAACATGAAACTATACTAAGGGTAAAAAAAGTTTTTCAGGTAATGTCTTTCCACAGAAAATAATAGTAAGATTCATATAATTCATTTTTTTATTTAATATTTCCCCATAGTTTTTTAACCATAAGTTATGATCTCATTTATTGAGGTGAAGTTTCTAATTTACCAAAAAAAATTCAAAAAAAGAGGAATGTGTAGACCCCGTTACAAACAATACATTAGAAAAATCTCAGTTAATAAAAAAATACCCGATACCACTTCATTGGATAGCCTGTAATCTACAGAAATAGTCACAAAAGATCTCACAACACCTTTTTTCTTATAATATGCATTCTTTCTCTCCTTAATATATTTATTTGGGAAGGTATTTGTATAATGACCCATCTCACCACTTTTATGACTATATTTTTATTATCAAAATTATTATTAAGACTGTTTTCATTACAATCTCAGGCCACATGTCCAAAATTACCACATCGAAAACACTTTCTATTTTTAAGGCATTCTCCGGTGTTATTTTTATAACACTTTTTATAAATTAGAAACTTGGTTTTCTTACCTTCATATTTCTTTGATTGATTCTTACCCATCGATTACCATATGGACCTATTCTTCTGCTTGTTTTCAAAGTACATGTGATCATCAGAAAACAATATTTATACCCTCTCAACACATCAAACAAGTTTATCATAACTTCTTAATTCATAGGAGGCCAAATTCATTGAGTATCTTGGCTTCAATCCTAAGTAAAAATAATTGATTTTTTCTATCAATATCTCTAATAAGATTTGAATCATACCTTTCCAATCTATTGAATTTTGCTTCATACATGAACACTAGGTCTTCCTACTTCTGTTTAAATTCAAGTAATTGGTTTTACATTCTATGTCGGACCACCTTAGGAATATATTTTCCAAGGAAAATATTTTTAAATTCATCCCATTCCAAGGCATCAATCTTCTCTCTATTCATGATATTCTTAACCATTGGCCAACATTGGTCGACTTCACCTAAAAAATGATTAATATAGAGACTAAAATATTTATTATCCAAAACCTCCTAAAATCAAATATCTTTTCAAGGGATTTAATCCACCCTTTAGAAATTACTTGGTTTAAAGATCCACTAAAAGAAGGAGGGTGTTTCATTATAAAATGTTCCACCATCATCATGTTCCTTTACGGTACCTATGGTTATTCTTTTGCATGGATTCCACTAAAATTTATAGACTGTTTCAACTAGGAAATTTCTATCACAAACTAATAATTTTTAATCTCTTCCATTCCATATGGTAGATTTGAAAAGATATCATCCTCTTGGTTCTTTCCAACTTAATCCACCCTCTTTCTTCTATGGAAAACCATTCTAAACAGACACATATTAGATAAATAATTATGGTAATCTTCAAAAGATATATATTTGAAACATAAAAATAAGGTAAAAATATTTTATATTATTATATTAACATAATAATAACCCCTAAAATTATCTAACCCATGTTTTGATACAAACTATAAGGACTTGATCTTAAACATTACATAATCTTGTAAATTCCTTTATAATTTACTTCTTTACATTAAAAAAGGTATTTTAAGTTTAGAATTTGAGAATATTAGTACATAATTTATACATATCAACCCACAAGAACACAAAGTGGGTGATTTTAAAATAGTATCCATTTATTTTATAATAAAAATGTTTCTAATAAAAACATGAAATATTTTCATAAAAATCCTTCACAACATTTATCTGGGTTTCTCCTTTTCTATTAACCATCCTTAAACCATGTGAAAAACAATTTAAAACTTGGGATAAACATAAAAAGATCAGTAAGGGACACAAAAAGAAGGATAGAAACTATTAGTACAATAATTCTTATAAACATATGAGATCATTTTCACAAAGACATACTTCTCACCCATGAAGTATCATATAGTTACTTTATAAAAACATGAGATTTATATAAAACATAGAAAACAAAAATAATACCATAACAGTAACTTGGAGAATTAATTACTTAATACTATAACCCTCATGGATACTGTATGATTTGTAACTATCATAGATACCTTAAAATATATCCCTCACAACTACCATATCTTTTAACCCTCATGGATACCTTATGGTGTAACCATCACAGTTACACTTGGAGTAACCATACGGTCGACCCAAAAAATAAACATAAACAATAAATTAGAGTGAGATATAGGTATCAACCTTCATCATAAATAATTCCCAATAACCATAAAATAATCATAAAAAAAAGAATACTTTCCAAAAAACATTCTATTTTATTTTTTTAAATAATAATTTGAAATGGGATTTTTAAATAAAAGTTCCTTACAAATAACATGTATTTGAAGTGAGATTTGATAAAAAGAATTCTATACGTGCATACACTATAAATACAAACAATAAATCATAATATAATTAAAATTCGTTTCACAAATAATCTGAGTACCACATAATCAATTAAGTAGAAGGTTAACCTAAATAATGAAAACTGGGTTAATAGTTCCCTTACCTCGTGTTCATTGTAGTTAAAACATGTTAAAAATACATGTATAATGGGTTAAAGAGTGTAATTAATATATTAAATAACTATATTAATATTTAAAATTAATTATATAATATTTTTATAACATATTTCCTCTTATTCATTAAAAATATTTTCTTATTTCCATTATCTCAAGTTCATTTATTTCATGGTTTCCATGGTTGGTTCATTAGGGATTTTCTTGTCGAATAAAAGAAAAAATATAAGAGTTGAATAAAATGGTGTCAATATGTTTCCATAATTTTAAATGACACAATATATAATTTTTTTCCTAATATGAGTATGAATCATTAGATAAAACATTAATGTGAATGATTTAATTTATTTTTGGGTTTTTATTATCATCACGAACATATATCATTTTATTCAATATCACGTTTATATATTGATTCAAGAACATTAAATAACTTATAATATGTATAATAAAATATTATTTAACCATAATAATGGTTTTGATACCATAATTGAAGGTGATAATGAAAAATGAAAGTGTATCTTCTATGATGGCAGTAAATCAACACATCACAAACGATGATCTCATTTTTAGAATAAAAGGGATATGAGAAGAAGTTTGATGATGATTTTTTTCCTATATATGAAAATATTATAGTATATATATTATAATGGAGTTTTCATTCCACTTTTTCAATGGGATGTGAAGAGATTATAAGAAAATAAAAATATGTTAAAATAAAATAAAAGAAAATGAAAGAGGATTTTGCCTCTTGAATTCTCCCCCTTGAGAACATCCCTAATGCCCTTGGTTTTGGACTTTTTGGTGAAAAAATAGGTCTTTTAAATAGGTAATAGGATTGTAAAGGTAATTGTGAGGAAATTAAATTAGGTTTAATGCATTGAGATGCGAAGATAAGAGGTGGTGCGGGGTGGTATTTATAGCGAAGGAGAGGTGGTGTTTTCTCATTATAATATTCATTAATTTGTTATTTTGGATCAATAATTTGAATAGTATAATAATTATCACTAAATATATTTAAATAATGAAGGTGATTTTGTGATTTTGGGCTTTGATAATCATTACATCATATATTACTCAATAATTCATGAATTTGTTAAATATCATAAATTACTATATTTCACTATTCACAAAAATTCAACTATTTTAGAAAAATACAAAGAATATACCCCAAACATTTTTCGATGTGTAGAATTAAAAAATGGACTAAATTTTTTGAAAATAATTTTTTAATTATGAGAAATTTAATCTTCAATTAAAATAATCATTTATTCAATAAAATACCAACTTTAAAATTATAACTGATTTTTTAACAGTTTGAAAAATTACTAAATGTGTAATAAAATTATCTCATAATCATAAGAAAATAATATATTTATTTATAAATGTATTTTATGAAAAAATATTTTGTTTTAAATCATTATATTAATTATAAAATTGTAATTAAATATTTATGACTTAGAAAAATACCAACACTTAATTTATCTTTTCCAAAACATTTATTTACTTATTCTATGATATAAATATATCCTGATTAAAAATAAAATATACATAAATTTTATTTATTCTCTATTAGGTGAGGTTACTATTCTTTTATATATTCTTTAATTTTTAATACTACTTATTTCATTATAAATTTATAATGATTTTAACTATTTAATTCCAAAATGAAAACCAATTATTATATAAGTACTTGGGTCATTACAATAAAAGTTTGAGACACATATTTTTGAAAAGGGATTTGAATATATTAAATAGATGATGGATGAAATATATCAAGTTATTCAACTATGATTTGGTTTATATAGATGGTAATGAACTATATATGGAAAAAAATTCAGCCGAAAAGTCATAATAATAATTTGTAAAATAATATTAGGGTTAGTGGAATTTTATGATAATGATTGGAGATAACCATTTAGATTTTATTGGGAAGAAATAGGTCATAATCTTCCATATGGAAACTATTATTCCAAACTTGGTTGAATAAGTCTGGTATGTTGAATGATCAGATCCCATTTTCCTTACCATTATGTCAAAAAAGAATGGTTGGGAGAACATATAAGGATTGAAACAAATGGGTAACTTCATGTTCTTTTTTTGATATCAACTAGTATAGAAAAAATCCATTATACTTCTCATTATTAAAAATTGGTGGGTCACCAATGCATCCAAAATATGTACGTGGATCTAAAGAACCATTATTTGTTTTTAGGTATGAAATGAAATATGGTTGATTTTTTCTCAAAATGAATAACATTTCAAAAGTTCAAGGGAGATAATCAATGACTAAATTGAATGATACAATATTTACCTATACCCAGAGGGAAATAGGAGGCGATTGCTATGGACATTGTCATGTTTTTATAAAGAAAATTTCAGAAGCATAATTCAATCAATATGATTATGGACCAAATTAAAAAAATCATCTAACATAATTATAATCCATGAATGAAATATGTTATATGAATTAATAAATCTATAAATTTTGGATTTGGTAAAATTTAAAGGAATACCAGTTTCAATCATCTTTGACTGATATCCACATTTCACCTATTAGATTTGTTTTCACTTCAAGTTTAATTAGGAACATAAATGGCCATGATCACAACATATCATACTCAAATTAATGGGAAGTCAAAAATAAAAATTTTGTCACTTGAAGACATACTTTGAGCCTTTTTATGGATTTTTATGTATCATGGGAGGATCACCTGTTATTAGTGGAGTTCTCATACAATAATAATTTTTAGTCCATGATATAGATGGATCCTTTTGGTTCATGGTATGGTTATTTTTTTAGTCCCAACTTTTTGGAAGACACTATAGAATCATCATTACACATAGGGGTTTCTCATGGATCCATGATCAATTATATTAATATTTTCCAAAGAGTGCAGCATAGTGCACACCCTTGGGATGATCTCTCAAGGAGGCCTCTTACACACACTGTATTTCTTTTATCATTATTATATTATAACTAATATAAAAATAAATTATATAATAATATATATTTGGGGGTGGGTTTGAAATGCATGATATATATATATATATATATGAAAATACAAAACACAACGAAAAATAATAAAAAAACAAAAATGTTAGCGAAAGAAAACCGTTGTTCTCGGTGTTTCATGTTGATGTTATCATTATTATTAAAAATATATTCCTCATTATTATATTAAATATATAGATATATAAATTTAAATCTATAACCTTTTGTTTTAATTTCATTACCTTACAAAGAGAATTCTGCATATAGGAGTAATCTCTTCCACATAAATACCTAAGCCAAACTCCACTATTTTAATGACTTAGATATCAACGAGAAGAAAAATTATTAAATGAGGAAGAAGAAAATAGTAGTAGATAAAGTGATAATACCTCTCACAAAAATCATTTCAACCACCACTATAATTTTAGAATAAATCCCAAGGAATCAATAAAGAAAAATAAACTCAAACACCACCACTTCTCCCCTCAAACCATATTGAGGGTTAGCTCTTCACAATCATGGAGATAAAAGTAGCATGGTGGGAGAAACAAAAAATTAAAACTAAAAGAAAATATAAGAAGAAGTAGATAAATAATCTAATATATTTTTAAATTATGAAAAACAATTATAGAAACAAAACTCTACCTTAACCCCTAAAAATGGATATCCTTTGTAATGGGAGGGGAGGTGAGAATTTAGAGAAAACATAGTGATAAATTTGGCACCAATTTTTTCCACATGATGTTTGAGACATTTTGACACACTAAATAGTTGAATTTTGGAATTATTAGTTCTCTCTAGTTGTGTCTATATGTTTCCATCATTCACCCTAAAAAGTTTATATTTATTAGCCACTGTTTGAAAGAGTTATAGCTTTTTTACTTTGTAACATCTGTTCTATCTTGGTGAATATTCATATTCCGATGAATCAAGTTACCTTTTCATAATGAACATGGATAATTCATACTCTCACATTAAATTAGTTATTAATTTTTTTAACTAATCACTTCTCTATCTCCAGGTCAAATTTTAGCTATTTTGGTGTTTTATTTATGGATATATGGGCCAATCTTTAAAATGTCCAAATTTTTCCATAGTTTTTGAGGCTTAGATTCATATTTGTTATTTTTCCTTCAAATGATGTATTGATATTTAGTTATATCATAATTAAATTAAGAAAAATATGTATTTAATCCTAAAAAAATTAATTTCACAAGTTCAATTTCTGTAGAGAAATTTATGGCTAAAATACCGAAACAAATTAAAAGAGTTAAAATAAAAATAGGTCATTTTTATAATTAAGCTACAATTACTTGAAAAACAGAAAAATGTGACAATTTACCATAAAATAACACCATGGTTGTATTTATAAAATTTACTTATTGTATAAAATATATGAAAATGTTACCTTCATCACAAAACTATTGGGACATACTCTTGTCCAAGAGGTGACTGAGAAAATTTAGATAATCAGGAGGTGGATGGTTTTAGGTGAAATCCATAAAAAAGATGATGTAGATAATAATTTTTGACATTTATGATTTTCCATGGGAGATATTGTGTAGTAATTTTTTTTCTAAGACTAGGAAAAAATCAATTGTGTAAGAAAGGGATGTCACCTCGTTGTGTTAAACCCGTTAGGATACTTGAATGAATTGGTGATACTATCTATCAGTTGGATTTATCACCATGATTTTGTATAGATCATAATGATATAATTGTATCTTATCTATGAAAATAAAAAATAAATTCCATCAATATGACTCTATTTTACTATATTTACCATGAAACTAAAACTCCTTTTATTGACACATAGATTCATATCTTGGACAAACAAGACAATACCATGTCATGAAAACTTATTCCATTGGATCATGTTTTATGGAGTAATGGAAAAATAAAGAGGAGAAAAGGGAATGGGATAAATAGATGTGCGATCAATGTCCCATAATATTCTAAAATAATGGTAATCTCATCCTGGTCACTTATAGTGTAATTTTCAAACATGAGGTTCCTAGTATTAATTTTCATCAAGAATTGTTTCATAATTCTCATGATAACATCTATGAATGGAATGTGTGGTCACTATTCATGGCTATCAAATGCTGGAGCATCTGAAATGTGCGTAACATGGTTCATCACAGGGGGATTATGAGTTCACAGCTGGAAGTCTTGGTCCGTGCCTGATCCCTAGCTCTGGATCTGGTCTCGCTTCTTAAACATTGGGATTCCTCCCCTTCCCTTTGTCATCTCCTGGCTAGTAAGGTATCTGATAACTTGGTTCATTGGTCTCCCTCACAAGGAAACATGGTATGATGGCTTCCTCCTAATGGTAGTCTCATGTTGAATATTGATGGGTCATGCATTAGCAGTAACATAAGAGGGGGAGGAGTTGTTCGTAACTGAGATGGAACTATCCTTTTTTCCTTTAGTGCTTCTCTAAGACCCCATGATTTTATTCGGGCTTTGACTTACTCTTTATTGAATAAAAATAGATAATGTTGGATGGATGTGGTTTTCTCTTGAAAATCATGAAACAATATTAGATAGATAGGGATGTTCACAACTGGTGTAATGTTTTTTCAAATCGTAATGGTTCCTAAGAGAAACCATGAATTTTTAAAAGTATAAAAAATAGAGTTTATGCATGTTTTGAAAAACTGTGTGAAATAGCCATGTGTGGGGGTGGTTTAGAGGAAATAACATGTAGACTGTTATAATATGGTTTGCCAAACCATGAAGCCTAATTGGGATGCATTTATTCAAGGCTCCAAAAATTAGGGGTTAAATTAGTTTCAGCACTAAAAAAAATCATTTTTAACCTCTCCTCCAATGTTCTCATGGTTATCTACTATATTAAGAATTCTTAGTAGTTCCTATAGATATAGAATCCAATTTTGACAGATCTAAGTGTGTTTTATATCCAAAATCAATAATAATTCATCACATTATCTCTTTTTCATTAGATATCCCCATCTCGTATCACATGGACAATTAGATCTGGTCATTTAAGGATATATATATATATGATCAATAACGTGTTTTAATGAGATATTGATTAGATATACTGAAGGTGAGGAATATCAATCCCATATTTAGAGGTTTTTTGTGATGTTCTTTATTTTTGTTAGCTATTGATAGGTAAGTGGCTTGCCACTCTTCTCCACATGTTCTATAACTTGAAGGATTAATACTTTTTTTTGATTTTTATTTTCAAAGGAATCATTATAAGGATGATTTGATAAAAATTAATTTGGTTTTAATTTGGTAATATTGTAATTTTAGTGGTTTATGGAAAAACACCATTGATTTATGGTTTTGTTTTAATGCCAGAAAAATGATTAAGGAAAAGTTTTAATGGATAAAATTAATTTATTTGGAATTAATTGTTATATAAATAACTAAAAATAATATATATTGTGTTTTTTGTACTTTCATTGTATGAATAATTTCTAATATGGTATTGGCACTCCATTTTCTTCTGAAGGAACAAAATGTTATATCACCTAGTGATGATTGAGGAAAGGATAGATCAATGCTCATGAGTTTTGGATTTCTATTCGACCTGAAAGGGAGAGAGAGAGAGAGAAAAAAAAACAATTTTGGATTCCAAGTGGGTTTAAAATAATAGTATATGATATTTTATCAAATTTTATTTTTTATAAACTTATTTTATATGTTTCCTTATATTTTGCAACATTTTTGGTTAAGGAGTTTCTTTTCATAGTGGTTTGAGTTGGGATGTATCTTGCGTATATCCTATTGGGTATGATTACTCACCCCTATATATTCAATTGAGTGGGTATGTAGATGTTTTTTTCAATTAAATAGGAAAGGGAAATATTTTTTTGTTTCTCTAGTTGCCGCACTTTATATATTGGTTAGGAGTTATATCTTTAGAGTTTTTATTTTACTTGGAGTATAGATTGGTACCACATTAGTGATTGGTCATGTTTTATTTTAGTGTCTTGTGGTCTAGATTATTATTTCTAATGATACTCTAATATTTTTGTTTTATTTGTTTTTAATTGAGTTATATTATCTATAATCCCTGTATCATATATTTTGGTTTGGTTATTTTTATTTTAGATTAAGAGTTTATTCTTTTATTAAATTGAAAATCATCGCCCAATGTTCAAGTAAGCCCTTGAAATTTATTCCCAATCATTGGTGTCCTAGGGAGGTCTCCTATGTATAGTGGTACATTGTCACTTTATAATAAAATTGTTAGGGTTGATATATCACAGTGTGAGTATATTACTTTGTAGGAAACAAAAAAACCCTTTTACATGAATCACATAAAACCCTTAAATTATTGTATAATAATATAATTTAAAACCATTATTATAAACACATATATCATGTCATTGAAACTAACAAGGAAACCATTAATCCCCATCTAACATTTTTCAATAAATTATATTAGAGTTCATCATCAATTATTTAATAAAATTTGATAATACATCATAGAGTAAAGACACCAAACATGTCCAAAATCTGAAACATAATGTTAGCATCTAAATTGTTTGATATTATATAATATAGGAAATTCATACTGAAAGAATATTCAAATACATAGTATAAAATATGAATCTATAACCTTAATGTATTAATTAATGGGAATGTATATTTGAGTAAAGGGGAAGACACTATATAGCCTACTTAGCGAGAGTGAAAACCACACATTAATAAACATGACTCCTATGCCTATTCGATTGCATATGTAATAATTGGAAGTGATTTTATATAAGGATAAGTGTGTGACATAGTCATTCTATCATAAAAATATATTAAAATTCATATTGAGGTAACTAAAGAAACCTATCATAATAAGGATTTCATGGTTTATCTGTGCCCTGACTTGTTATGTTGAATCATTCCCTTAGGCCTCTTTTTTCACACACAACTGTCTCCCAAAATCAATGCACAAAACATTATGGATATCCACTTTCACACAACGGTCTTGTCATAATTCAATACCAAGTACTTACATGGGAACTCAATGGTTATCTGCACACATACATACCAATCATGGAGTTATTTTAAATCCTATAGGATTAACTATAAATTTTAATATAATTTCCCCATAATTGAGTCTAAACAATGGAAGAATTCACCCAACTTATATTATAGATTCCCTCTATATTTACATGATAAGGTATAATTTATAGAAAAATATCTAACATGATATTAAAACTATCACACCCTAATATTAAAGTTATTTATTAAACACATACATAAATAGTATAATATTTCAAGGACCATCATACAAGAGCTTATATGTGTTAAATTGTCAAAAACTATGTTGAATTGTGCCTTTAATGGATAAAAATTGAATATTCTAATAACACCCCCAAAAATAGTTTCCATGGAACAAAAATGTGCATAATATTGGAATTGAGGAAAAATATATCATGTAACAATTTAGAGCTTATATAATACTCATTTGGAGTATTTTTTCTTATTTAAGATAATGAAATTCAGTGTTATTTTATAATAGTATCAGTTTCTAAGTTGAATATAAGGGGACCATGTGAAGGTATGAATAGGTATCATAGATAGAAATAGATTACATATGATAATATATCCCCTAAGAAGGACCAAAAGATATATTTTATGATTTATATGAGGGGTTGTTACCATGTGGACCACTTGGTACCTAGTAAGTGTTTTCCATAGGTTTTGATTTTAATATTTTAATTAAATTGATAACTGTTAAAATAATGCAATCCCTATGATCCTCAGATGTATTGACTTAACTATGGGACTGTCTCCACTAATTTTTACTCTCCTTAACCTCCACACATCTCCTATATTTCATATTGAATCAGAAATTTGTCTGATGTTTTGATTCTTTAGTTTATAATCTAGGCATGTTCTCACATTTCTTTACTTTTTCTTAAAAAAAATAATTTCTTCAATGTAATAATTTTGAATATTTTGCAATTTTAGATTTCTCTAATCTATGTATTGATCAAAAGTGATACATCATATTTTTATATATGGGTGTACTCATTATTAACCATGGTAGGTGGCCCATTTATTTTTTCATCAAATTATATATGTTTTCATGTATTCATTATTGGGATCTTGGGTAAGCAGGTGTTCATGACTTGAGGTTCAAAATATAGGGATTCAGCTTTAAATGTGGTAATGAATTAGTTCCCTTAAATAAAACACCACATGAGGTGTATACTGATTTAAATTATATTAAAAATTATGTTAGTGTTATTATATTAAAATTAATAATGATTTAGAAACTTGAACTATGTTCAACATAGAATTATTTCTCGTATGATTTATTATAATTTTTTGAGGTTTAGTAAAAATAAAATCATATGAGGTTATTTGTTTTAAAGTAGAAAATTAATTGGGTAATATGTGTTTTAATAAATGGATATGTTATGTTCAATGTTCTTTATTAATTTGAGTATGATAGAGAGGCAAAAGTTTTCCATGGGTGTGGATTTTTGATGATTGTTCTTATGTGGTTGTGTTAATATATAATCTATATTATGTGAGAGTATATTGAGTGGTCTCTTATTTAATAGGGGAGTTTACTAGCTGAGTTAGTTTTTAGTGGTTTCAAAAGATTATAATTTCACTTTTAACACGTATGCGGAAATTTTTGAGAAATCATTTAGTCATTTAACTAATTCATATATAATTAATTATATAATTGATAATTAACTAATTGTGTAAGTTGATCCCTACTATATTTTTTATTTTTCAGTGCTCATGATGGAAATTCTATTAAATAGTGTGAGTGGTAAGTGGGAAGTGGATTTATGTTTTTATTATTTTATATCAAACCTATTTTATTGTGTTTTAAAGAGATAATGACACATGTTTTCCTATTATATTTTTTTATTCTTTTATATAGTGTATATAGGATCATAATATTGTTTACTATGCCTATTCCATGAATTTATTATTTTTATTATAATATATGGATTACTGAGGCGATATAATGGGAAATTGTATTGTGTTGTTTTGTATTAAAAATTTCATTAGTGTAATTTTTCTATACTTGATGGATCCAATGCGATTATATTGATTCCCATAATAGATTTTTCTATTAATATTTTATATATTTGGTATCTCTGTGATATTAAGGTGGAAGCGGATATAACTAAAAAATTATTTATGCATTGCACTATTTTTATTGGTAGTTCAATAGATTTCATTTTTTGCACCCATTTATTAACTGATATGTTTTAAAATGAGATTTTATTTATTTATTATTTTTTGATTTTTCAAGATTTAGGGGTTGAATGTGAGATTTTTTGGGTAAACTTAACGAGTAGCTGGGTAAGTACACAGTTATTTCTAACTGTATACCCAGTTATGTGAAATAGGAGTGACACCATCTTGTAAGTTTCTGTGAGGTAACCATATTATATTTCTAATTATGTATTATTTTCTAGGTTGTATTGTACCCTTATTTGTTATGGGGATTTAAATTCCATGGTTAGTGAATGTTTTGAATAACTTTGTAGCTAAAAGTTTTTGTCTATCCAAAACCATTATAAAATGATATTATGAAGTCTAACATAATATATTTTAACCCCAACCACCAGATTTTCACCCTTATTTGACCACACACCTATCACTAGTCACATCCCTCTATTTACTATCTATTTCCATGGTGTTCCGTGGTGTTTTTTTATGTTCTCTTGGGGAAATATTTAATTCTCTTTGGTTTAACCCTTATCCATTCCACTTCTCTCATGTTATTTCAATTTACACCAATTCCTCTAACACCAATGGCCATGGAGGGATAAAACTTGGGTTTAATAAGGTATATTTTTGGAGTTTATTTGGATTATAGGTTTTTGAGTGTCCCTTCTCATTTTTCATGGTTTTTTTTATTCTGAAAAAGATATAATATTACATTGAATCAATGGTAGGTGTTTACAAATAACATAAATTTTACATAAACATATATATTATCCATATAATATCACTTAACTAATTTATGAAACTAGAATTTGAAATAATTATTGAAGGATTTTTATGTTGTACTATTGTTTTGTCTTTTAGTTTTGTAATTGTTAGTTACCCCTGGTTTTTACTTGGAAAATATATTTTATTCTAATATGGTGTTTATAAAAATGCATTAAAGGAATTTATTATTAAAAATTAATTTTTTAAGAATATTTAGAATGTAATTTTTGTTCATGTTGTATTAAAGATTATGAGAAGTTATTATTAACCAATATATTGGTTTGGAATTATTCTATTTGGATGACGTGATTGTTTTATCTTTGACCAAATTTATATTTTAAATGGTTTCCATTTTCTTATTAAACACTAAAGTTTCATTTTTAATAAAAAATGGGTTTTTTAATTTTATCAATATGTTAATGTTTTTCATTTTTTTTTCTGAACTAGAACCAATTATTAAAAACTAAAAATGTGTTATATTGATTCATTATTGTTTCCAACTAATATTTAGATCACACCCTACGCATTCCATTGATCTTATGTGTATTTGGTTTTATCTAGTATGTGTAATTTTAAAGGGGCGACATCTCATAAAATAACTTCTTGATGTATTTTTTTTTTCTATTGGGGTATGTGTTAGTGGAAGGATCTATATATATAGCTTAAACAAGAATTTTTGGATCCTGAGATTTTTATTTATTATATGTTGATTATGTATTAAACTAACCATACTTGTAATTTTTTACAATCACATTTATGGATATATTCTAGTAGTATATTAGTAATTCTTTATATTTTGTGAATCATTGTATGTAACTATTAATTTTTTTTTACATTATGTTTTTTATAATTATTATATATATATTTTTATTAGTTTTGATGGAATTTAAATATCTAGATGTGTCATGTGAGATTCCCTTGTGAAACTCTAAGTTTTAATTCTTCATATTTTAGGGTGAAATCATTCCCAATTTTTGAGTTTTTATACCATGTTCCTTGATGTCATCCCATGGTGATTTGAATTTAATTTATCCATATTGGAATGCTACTTTTAATGAAATAGATAATTAATCCAATGTATTTAATTAAATAAATGTAATTATAGTTCTCTTGTTATTCAGGGAGTAAAGGTGGTGTGAAGATAAGTCCTTTAGAGATCAAAATATGGGTGCAAGACTGTTCTTTTCCAGAACTTCTTGATGTTAAACATTGAGTTCCCATTGGCGTTAAAGAGTTTCTTCTTGAATTTATGTTTGATTATACATTCTTTTGATATGGTTTTCATTTATCTTAAATTTATTATTGGTTCCATGAATGAAGTATTTTTCTTTTATTTCGATTTTGATATTTATGGTAACATAATCATAGAAAATAAAGGTTCATAATTTATGCACTTGATTAGAGGAAACCATCAATGACATGTGTGACTAAATCAACAAAACTATTTAAGTGCACTTAAATGGTTTGCACACTTTTTTACTAACCATGTATCCAAGAAGTGAATAATGAAGAAATTATTTAATTTTATAGTTTTATTAACTTTCTTATTCATAATTGATATAATTTTTCTTATTATAAATTTATGAATAATTAAAGAGGGTTTTCTGAATTTAGTCAAGTTATTATAATTTAGTTTTTATATTAGTTTCTGCCCTATATTATATAAACTATGAATCTATAAAGTTCACATATAAATTTGAGAGAGGAAGATGTGGATAAAAAACTATAAGAAACCCCTCATGTGAAATGGTATCTCGTAGATTTATTGATTAGAACCATAAAGTCTCTTTTGTAAACCAATAATGAAAGGAATGTTTGGATATTGGATCATGCACATTACTTTACTAATAACAATCTAATAACATTCCTATGTTACTAAGTAAATCAAGATCCTAAAGTGTTGGTAGATAAATTTGATATTTTTTTCTCAGGACCCCAAAAGCATTCAAGGATTATTTTTTAAATATCTAAAATGGTCAGAATCATTCTTATTGGATAAAAACCATAAATTCCCTTATTATATTAAATACACTGGGTAGTTAAATTATAAATTTAACCAAAATAATTTAAGTGAGTAAAAAACTAGGGAGTTTATGATGATTGATTATAAATACCATTCTGTTGTGGAATATGGCACTAGATTTTTTGAGTTAATTTACTTTTAACATGAGATTTTAACAAATGACTACCTAAAATATTTTCATATTACAAGGGTATTAGATTTATAAACCAAGTTTAATAGAGTTATTATTTATATTCTAATCTTCTGAGAAATTGTAGAAAATTTACTGATGATCAAGGAATACATATTATATTTGACTAGTATGAGTTGTGCCCTAATTTTAATAGGTGGAATTATTATTATTTTGTTTAGAATAATAAAATTGAGTAGGATTGATATAGTACTAATGGATACTTGAATCATAACATCCCTTATTCTAGGGATAATACAAGATGTTGTTTAGTGGTTAATTATTAGCGTGGGAAGCTAGATCATACCATTAAATTATTCTTGGAGGATTCAAAAAATTTACACTAGTATGATTCTAGTGGAATCATTAGTATTGTTGAAGATTACTTATGGGTAAGTAGGGTGGAGAACTTTAATGTTGAGGGTTCCTAGTTATATTTATGCAAATCCTTGTGAGAAGAGTCTTTCCCATAGGTGAAAGATGACTGTGATTCTATAATAAAGACTTAGGGTGATCCCAAATCTAAACTCTTTTATATGGAAGATCATGATCTGATAGAGCCCAAGGTCTGGAAATCTATCTTCTGAGGTAATGTATATATTTCATTTTTATGGATATGTTTTTTTCACCCTTGTATCTCTCATTAATTTATTTCATTTAGATTTATTGATTTCTTAGGAATTCAACCTATTTTGAATCATTATATGATATATCGGTACATCACATTTGGGTAGAGGAAAGTATAAGGACATAATTCCTTGAAGTGTCCTATGGTTATCTAAAATTTTGAATAAATTTGAGGTTTTATAGTTTTCAATATGGATATCATTAACATGATTTTTATTGGATAGGATGGTGAATGATTAATATAAAGTGATCTATTACTATAATATGGAAAAAATCCTTAATTCAGAGGTGAATAATAGAAAATTTCTATGTGAGTGGGACTTAAGGTTATATAGGTTCAGACCTATAATTCTAGTGGTATGACATTTATCTTCTAAGATAATATAGTTTCTTCTTGATACCAGTAAGAATCAGTGACGTGATCATCATTATCTAGTGTTTGTATGGTTTCCTAAGGTTTTCCTAGGTTATTTATCTATTTTATAACACTAGTGAGAGGTAGATATTATTGTTGGTAAAATCTCTTAGACAAGTTCGATATTTTTACTATCTTGTTGGATTGACCCTTCAAAACTAAAAAAGGTTAAAAATTTAATTAAAGGATGTTGAGGATTAGTGTTTGATTTAAACAAGTGAATATCCATGGGAGATGTTATTACCTTTTACTATAAAGGATGATGAAATTTTCCATCTCTATATTTATTATCTGAAGCTTAATGTAGTGACCGTTAAGAAGAAAGAAATTTTCCCTATATTTTTTTGACAATTGAAGGAAGATTTACTAATCATGAAGAATAAAAGTAAAAAGATCAAAAACCCACTAAGGGATGTATTCAAGAAAAAGGTGATTCTCTATAGGCATAAAATGAGTTTACAGATGATGTGCTGCTTTATTTCCCTTCCTTTTGATGAAATAGAAAGAGAAATCTGAAAATATGTGATGGAGAGACTAGATTTTCCTAATGAGGAAACCATAAGATTAGAGACCAAAACCATTTTTGTTGTTATATTTGATGATGTTGAGACAATTAGCTACAATGTATATAGCATTCCAACCATAATATCTAATAAGGGTTATATCGGAAAGGACATCATGGGCTTCAGTAACAGTGGGTTCCCAAAAAGCGTGGTTCGATTCCTGTTTGAAAATGATGATCTTACCACAATGGTCCCTACCATCAATCTAATTCCAAAAATTCCATCCTTGGGTAAAGAAGCATCGAAATTGATCTTAAAGTTCCCTTCTGAAGGGGGAATCCATCTAGCTTTATCTACTCGTGACACAGAGAAATTGTTTTGTCTGGGTCCTAATTCCATCAATGAATGTAGATGGTTTCTCATTCGATCCCGAAACCATAGCGTTTTGAGGTGTGATTAAATATGAAATCATTCCATCTAACCTATATAATCTAAGATACAAAATACAGAAAGGTGACCTTATCAACAATGAATGTAGAAGACCACATCATCTGTAGTGATGGGAGATCCGGTGTTGCATCCAGCATAAGATCTGTAAGACATCCCCATGAAATCCAAACCTCCATATACCCTAGAAAATGGATGATAACATGCATAGGGGATTCCATAAAATCTGAAAAAGGGAGAATATATTATTATATATAACATGGAGGAAGGATAGAAAATTAAGTGCGGGAAGTATACTAGTACAAATCTACCAACAAAAGTAGCAGATCATTTGGGGGACCTCCTAGTGACAAAGAATTTTCCAAAGATACTCCCTATCCTCAATGTGGGAATCGAGAGAAAGTTTCTATTCTGATTTTATTGAATAGGATCTTGAGATGTCAATTTTGCAAAGTATTTAGTACTAACCTGCATCCATCACGTGGGGAATGCTAAGAATAAACCTTTTATCCATTTAATTAAACCAAGAGTTAATTTTATCCAAATACCAACTAGTACCAGTATCATCAAACATGTAGTGGACAATGGAATCCTTAGATTTAGGAAAGGCTAGAGAATTATCCAGTATTATACCTTTATAAATCAACCAAGGGTTATTCCAAATGTCTACTTTCATTCCATCCTCAATCCTCCAGCCCATTTCTCTATCATGTAACTTTCATGATACCTAAATACTTCTCTAAAATAAACTGGGCCGGGGGACAAGAGAGGAGTTTCCAAAATCAGAGTGAAGAAAATATTTTGCATGGAGAATTCTCATGTAGAGATATGATGGTTGAGTTAGAAGGCACCGGTCCTACTTAGCCAAAAGGGTATCATTAAACAGTCCAAGGTCCCAGAAACCCATACCACCACCCACTTTAGGAGTTCATAGTGACTTCTCAGAAATCTAATGAATTTTATTTAACCCATTAGCATATGTCCACTAGAATTTGGAAATGTGGGATTGAATTTGATAAAAAATATCACTAGGAAGTTTGAACAATGACATGATATTGCTTGGGATAGAATGAATAGCTACCTTGATGATAATTTCTTTTCCCGCTTTAGAAATTATTTTTTGAAGACAACCCTAATTTGTTTTTGTAATTATGTCCAAATTGGATAATAAAATTTCTTTTTTTGATCAACCGACCATCGTGGGGAGCCCAAGGTATTTGTTATGTTTTTCTTCTAGCTGAATTCCTACCGTGAGACAGACCTCTTCTCTCTTGTTCAGTGGAACAGCAGAGTTGAAGGAAATTTATGATTTGGTATAATTGATATCTTGTATTGAGGCCCTCTCTTTAATGTGGATCACTTTGAAAATAGAAAAATTTTCACCATGTGTGGCTCTATATAATAAAAGGAAATCAACTGAAAAAAAGAGATGAGAAACAGGTGGGCTAATCCAAATCAACTTTTCCTCATGTATCGAGTTAGAGAAATCTTCTATAGAAAGGAGGTTAGAAAAAACATCAGCCAACCAAATAATGATAAGGGGGATAGATGATCTCCATGTATAATTCCATAGGTGGGGAAAATCCATGTGAAAGTCCACCATTAATATTGATCTTGAAAGATATAGAAGAAAGATAGTTCATGATCTCACCAGTCCATTTTGAACAAAAACCCATTTTGGTCATTAAAAACTAGAGGAAATGAAATTCCACTCTATCATATGCCTTATTCTTATCCAATTTCTAAGATATAGTCCCTCTCTTTGTATCCAAACATGTTTTCATTGAGTGGAACACCACATGGGCCATAGTATCATTATCCGTGATTAGAATTTTTGTAATAAAGGTGCTTTTATTTTCAGAGGTAATGGAAGGTAAACACATGAATAGTAGGTTGACTAAAATCTTTGAGAAATTTTTATAGGAAATGTTGCGTAAGATGATTGGACTGAAGTAAAAATCTTAGAGGGGTTTCTTCATCTTTGGAATGAGGGTTATAATGGTCACGTTGAGAGAGAAAGTATTACTTTTCCCGGCTTAGATATATTTCATAAGAGAAAAACTTGAGGACCAATAATGTGCCATTATTTCTTGAATAAGAGAGAATGGAATCCATCTAGAACTGGGGATTTTGTGGAATGGATATGCTTTAGAGCCTAAAGGATACGATCATATGAAAAATCTTTTGTGAACTATTGGTTCATTGCATCAGTGATCACGGGTTTGATACTTGCTTCCACCTTGGCCAATATGGTGGACTCCCATATAATAGAAAGCTTCTAAAAACAATAGAAAATAAGGTTATGGATTCCTTCAAAATTGGATGCAATTCTTCTATCAAGATACGAGAGGCAATACATAGTGTTTTTATAGTGACTGGCATAATCCTTCTGATGGAAGTAATGGGAGTTGACATCCCCTTCTTTAATATGGGCTTCATACACACACATAGCCTAGAATATCTCTTTAATCAGAAGGGCTGCATCAAATACACATTGGTGAAAGTTAATTCTGGAAATAATAGCATCATTCCGTGGTCATGGAAAGATGGAATTTATATCTCTCACAATTGAGTCATAATGCTTTTCATGTTGATGAAATTTAGTGATTTACCAAGAACTCATCATAGAATTCATCAGTTAGAGGTTGGAAAAAATGTCGAAGTTTCTACCCTTCCATCATGATTAGAAAACCTCTTCACATTAACTGTCAATTGACTAGAATATTTCTAATCATAAAGGGTTCATATAACTTTTATTGAAAATTATGTGAGAGAAATCAATGAAAATAGGATAATGGTATGATTTATTAGGTTCCAGGTGAGATATATGGACCATTCTAAGGCTGTTGGTCCATTTCGATGAGCCTAAAAATCTATATAGTTGCTCTACAATGCACATGCTTTCTGATTTCCCTTGAAACTAGGTGAAGGGACAACCTATAAAGTCAAGGTCAGAGAGCTCCACCCTAGTGATCGCATCCCGGAAGCCAAAAATCATGGTTGAGGACCAAAATAATCCCCCACTTTTTTCATTCTGGAATAAGATCTCACTGAAGTCACCACCAATCAGAATTGGGCCAGAAACTTTTTGTCGCAACGACCAAAGAAAATCACATGATTTCCATTTCTCATTTTGTGAAGGCCATCCATAAAAACTCACAAAAGTCCATGATGGAGAGAGGACATTGTGGATAGTTGCAGCCAAATTATTCTAAGAGTAATAGATGATTCTGATGTCAAAGATATGCTTATATAAAATACTTAACCCTCCCGAGTGGCTGTCACGGAGAATCCAGACACAACCATGAAAGCCAATTTTGTGATCAATTCTAGTGTTTTTATTGTTTTCCAATACAGTTTGAGATATGAAAACAACATCAAGGAGAATTTTAGCACAATAGATCTAGAGAATCTAAACTGTTCATTGGTTTCCAATCCCATGACAGTTCCAACTTAGTATGATCATTGTGATAGGTTTTGTTGGTTTATTCTAGCCTCTACCTTTTGTAATTCGAGCGAAGTTCCATCTTGAGAAAGTTTACACATTTTGGGGTACCTTTAATTTTCCAACTGTTAATCTAAAATTATTTTTCCTCTACTTGTTTCTGTTGAGATGATATCATAACCATAATCACCTCTTACCTTCTGCTTCCCCACACATGGCATTTTTGGCGCTGGTGCTATGGTGGTGAGAAGGGATGCACCAAGTTGTATACCATGAAAGGTGGGAAGACCCTTAGGAGTACTTATGATGTCTATGGGGTATGAGAAGATTTGTTTGAGACTGGTAAGTGGATGAGGAGAATCCTTAGTGGTTGGAGAACTAGATCTTGTGGACATGACTCTATTATCGATTAGGACGCCTAGGGTTTTTCTGTGTTTTCAGTTTCCACTGATGAGGAAAAAATCAGAAGTTTCTTTGTACCACTTGAATGCTTTGTGTTATATAAGTTTTCCTAGATAGAAGTGTGTTTAAGAAAAATTATTTTTCTATGCATGGGGACCTTTTTTGCATGGAGAGTCTTGGAGAGTCTTTCTCTATCACATTGTTTTTCTGCTTCAGTGATGAAAGATGTTCATATATTTTTTGAACATAACCAGGGACCATACTTCATCACCAGGTTAACTTCTCTGTTTGTCACTTTTACAGTACAATATTTTTTTGAATGTCCAAGGCAACCATATGAAAGCATAATTTTGGAAACTTTTCATATTAAAAGGATATCCAGTATTTCAATCCATTAAGTGTCAAGAATGTGCATCTCATAAGAGGTTTGGAAACCTCAATTAGAAATTTAATCCTTACTGATGGTCCCATTCCTTGAACTTTACCATATGATTTCCAATTTCTTGCATCACCCATTATGATCTTCCACTAAAGTGTATACCAGTTAACCACAACCAAAAAAGGGACTTGTAAAAATCAATATTGATGATATATTTTCCCCTCTTCAAGTCTTCCATCATTAAAATATTATTATAAAATGACCCCAAACTCCCTTAGATCACCTTTTATTTGTCCTTCATGGTTAAGAATTCGAAGATTAAATTTCCATATCTAAATTCCCATATTGCACCCCATCATATATGTTCTATACTGACTCCAAGGGGTTTTTCAGTGCACCCAGTTCGGTGGGATTTTTGGATATGGGTTTCCTGATTAGTAATAGGGACATACACCTCACCAAGAAGGTATCATCATCATTGTTAGTGATAATTTTTCCTTTTTATTTTTCTGTAAGTGATATATTTTTCCATATATTAAACAGATCATTATCTATAGAAATTTTGGATTCCAAATCACCAGGAACATGAGTACAAGAAATCTTGGGAAACCCATTATTGTTTCTAAACCAAAACCTGAATGGTCTGGGACCTTGCGAGTTAAAAACTATTTAATGAGAAAGAACCTTTATAGGATGGGGACATCATGAGTAGAAGCTATTGTGAGCCTCACTCATATGTGAGAAAACACCCTTCATGGACCACACCTCTACAAACTGGAATAAGAGAATCATTCATGAAAAGAATCACTTGAACCATCGTAGATAAATGATTAAGACTTTAGGAGGAATTACCTTTTCTTTTGAGGTCATCGTGAACCATGGAAGGTGAAAACATCGAGAAGCTTACTTCATACCACTCTTTATGAGAGGTACCTCCATTTCCGTAGAAGATGGATAAAGGGGGCCTCACACATGTAGAATCTCCACATATTCACCAATCTGAAGATCATAGTCGAAAGCCACATAGCACAAGAAGGATAGAACATAAACCATAGACCATGAACAAAATAGAACCACTGATCTCAAATAGAACACGAACAAAACAAAATCAATCAATGTGTTTGAATCTATTCATGAGAGGATGGATTTTCAAACCCTGACTGTATGGCATATCCACTAATTGAAATGGTTTCTAACCTTCTATAATTTGTCACACTAAAATCATTTTTGAGTTCAAGAATAGAATGGTCATAAGATCAGTTTCAGGGGTAGTTAGAACCATTTTGAGTATATTGATATACCTTTCAACAACAAAAATTCACTTTCTATCTTCACTATGTCAATGAATCCAATCGTCCATCAATACATTGAAACCATTGTTGTGATTTTATCAACTATATCAAGGTTTAGGCTATGTATTGATAAAAATATAATAACCATATGAAAATTATTTTAAGAAATATAAAAAAACACAATTAATATGATAAATTGAATATATATATTTTTTGATCTAGGAAGTAACATTCTGGGGATATGTAGTAATTTAAAAATAGGTTATTATGGACCCATAAAAAATCAAGACAATGATATCCTTGGAGAGCCTCTTTTAAGTATTCAATATATGATGTTTCTCAAACCTAGAATAATATTATAGGAACTTTGTAAAAGTATTATCAAGGATATAATAAATATTAAAAAATATAACCAAAATGGTGTAAATATTGACTTGGATGTGATGATGCAATGGTCATTATGGGAGTAAAAGTTGGGAATGAACATTACTCTATTATAGTATATTCTTGATCCAATAATGGGATATTAAGTTTTATATGATAAATCATTTATAGGGTTAGGTTGTGTGTTGATGTTCAGTATTCATATAAAAGCATACGTCCCCTTCAAGTTATGCCCTCATAATAAATATCTTGAAACTCACATCCTGAAATTAGAATCAATGATGCATGATCTGAAGACTTGGTTTAATTTCCTCTTTAGAGATAATCATATAATGTAATTCAACAAAAAATAATCTATATATATATCTTCACATAAAGAGATCTAAATTATAAATAGAGATGATGGGTGTTTTACCACCTAAATTTTTACATCAACATGGTGTATACCCAAGATAACTAAAATTTTAAGGAATAAAAATTGTGTAGGATGTTATCGACTCAAGTGATGAATGAGTTTAAAGAGTAATGGAATATGATGAGAGTAATTTTTGATTTTAATGTGGAAATTCATAAGGAGGATGGGTATGAGTTTTTAACCAGTGCATAGGGAATAAAACTAGTTTCTAAAATGATATAACCTATGGTTGTTTGGGATCTATATTTCTAGTAGATAAGTAGAAATGTAAATTCTTCGGAAACCTCCAATTATTCATCTTTTTTTCTCAGTTGTAATATTCATTTTTGGATATGAGTTTAATTTCCTATGACTATAAGGTTGCATGTGACACATTGTGGACACAGATCTAGTTGGTTAGTGCATCCTGGAGAAAATAATTTTTTATTATTATCTAAAATGCTAATACATGTGGCTTAGAATGAAGCATCAATTTGTTATTTTTTCTTCTTAGCACCTTTCAGGTTAGAAAATTATATCTATCCACTAAATACCAACATGTTTTTTTATCCTTTATCCTTTTCTATGAGGGCATGTGTTAAGATATATAAGACTTTTTACATTGTACCACCTAGATATCGAAGTGGAAAGGATGAAATTTGGGAATTTATTTATTAGTTAATGATTTTATACCATTTCCATCGAATTATTGAAATAATTTAGGTAGAAAATCTTATATTCCTTTATACCCTAGAGATTTTGTAGCTACATGTAGTTCCCATGGCCAGTTTTTTAGTCTAGGAACCCTATTTTACTTCTTATTTTTTTTAAAATTTATTTAAGATAAAATCAGTTTACTATTGATTCTAAGATTGGACTTCTATACCGAGGTATTATTAGAGATAGAGTAGTCTATATAAATTCTATAGGATATGATCTAGGATTTCATTATTTATTTTAATTGAATATGGTTGAATCATTTTCTATAGGTAGAGTGTGATTGTAATATCATTTATCAAGCCTTGGTAAAAATATTATCCTTTGAATCCTTGTATAGATTATAATGTTATCCCCCTTGTGTTTGGATGATATGCGATAATTCTCATTGAAGTTTTGAATTTATTTGGGGGAAATGGAGAAACGTTTAGACAATACTAAAATGTTTTGAGATAGTACATAGTCACCAAAAATCATATATTAATCCTAATTTATTCTCATTGGATTTTTTTGGTGATCATGTGTTTCTCTAGATCTCTCCTTCAATGGAACAACTTCTTATAAGAATATAAGGAAAGATGAAGCCTTGATATGTTAGAAAAATCAAGATCAAGGAGAATCTAAAGAATTTTGAATATCAATTGGACACTAAAACTTAGATGATGTTGATTCATGTTGTATTTTATGTATCCCAATTATGAAAGAATAACATATATCCTACAAATATACTGGGGTGGGAATATTTCTAATCTAAACTCAATGCCTCCATAGTTGAGAAGCCAGTGCATGTCATAGATAATTGAGATAAAGTTATGTTTGGAGAGTCAATTCCTTAGGTCCATATAACAAAGATGTTTTGCAATAAAAAATTAGATATGAAATAATGAGTATTTAGTAAATGAGTCATGGTCTCATATATTTTTCAAATATTAAAACTTGAATACATCCTAGAGGAAAAAAGTGGTGTGGTGTGGAAAATTGTGACACCCACATGGTCACCGGAAAATTATATTTTGAACTTGTATTTATATAATTTTTTTAGTATTTTGAGGATTAGGGGTCAGAAAATATTTTTTTAGTAGAAAAGATAGGGTGTATGATTAGCACATGGTTAGAGTTAATTGTGAACCAAACCATGAAAAAGGGGATCGAGGGATTCAAGTACCATTTTTGAACATTACTTTATGGTTTCAAGTGAGATAATTATGGTAGTTGGGAAGCCTATTTAGTAAAATGGGAGTGACCTATAGGGCTGGAACATGGTCTTACTAACTATGTTTCCAAACACTATGGTCTACCATGATCCCTTAAAAATAGTATTTATTAATTTTTGCAAAATTTGTTTAACCCCAATACCCGTACATTAAACTATGTTTCAGTAGGTGCATCTTCTGAGTCACATATTTACTTTCTCATTTATTTTTAGCGCATTTACATGGTTTTTCGATTAATTATCTTGAATGAATCCTTGATTCATTTTGGGTTTCCCATTCTTTATACATATTCTTCCTCATTCTTCCGATTTCCTATAATTACTCTATCATAATGTCCATGGATGGTTGTAAATGGTGTTTATTATGTTGTTTTGATGTGGTTATTTGGGCTTTGGGTTTATATTGGATCATAATCTCCATCCCAAGTATTTTTTCTAAGGCTATAAGTTTACAATAAACCAATGGTTGGATTCTCTAAATATAATTACTTTTCCATCAATATAAATTATGTTCTTGATAATTCCCAAGGTTTATTTATGAAACATTTATTTGTAGTAATTATTTATTTTTATTGTGATTGATTCTATTTTTTTATTATGGTGGTTAAAATGTTAGTTTTCCATGATTTTCCTTGACAGAAACATTTTATGCCAACGAGTTTATTAAAATGATTCAAAATAATTCCATGTTACAAGGAAAGTTTTCATATAATATTTAGAAATAAAATGTGGTTTTTTATTATATTTTTGAAATTGGGATTATATTATTAACCTAGATATTGATTAAGTGTGCATATGATTGTATTGGAACATGGGATAAATTAAAATGGATGGTGATAGGATGGGTTCTTCCCTAGAACTATTCATTATATATATATTATTTTTTTCCTACTGAGGTATTGTGAGGTCCAAGGCCGACATTCTAGTTTAGGATCACATACGTCGGTTAGTGTTCCATGAGAAATTTCTAGTTACCATTAGAATCGTTTGGTTGGAGATTCTCCCTTGTTTATTTTATATTATACATATGAAGATGGTCATTATTTTTTCCCACAACCTTATTATATTTGGGAGGTGTGATTATTAGATCATTAGCATAGTTTGTTTTTAAAGAGTTACCTATTTCATATCAACTGTGAAGGTTTCATTTTTAATAAAACTAAAGGGGATGTGTAATTAATTTTAAAATGTAAATGTATGTCAAAATATTTTAAAACTATAACTAATAATTGAAAATGAGAATGGTGTCATATATATTTAGAGTGGCATCATATATGGATTTTCCTTAACACATACATATGCTATTTGGAATATATATATATATATATTTTAATCTAATATAGGAAAATTTAATGGTTTTGCATCACATTGAAGATCCTCTAGATACACTGTTACCTTTAGTGGTATGGATTTATAATGACCTTCCTTTCATGATGGTATGACTCATTTTTTTCAATATTATTCTTTAATTTTATCTTAGTAAACATGGAATACACCCTAAAAAAAGGTAACATTAAGGTTTGATGCTTGTTTGGGTCTCAGATTTTTACAAAATTGGAAGAAAGGGGAAGCTACATGGTTACTGCATGGTTAGTACAAACCATTTGGGGTAACCATATTAGACCCCATTTGAGTATAATGAGGCCACATGGTTTGTCTATAACCATATGAGACTAGGTGTACACCCTTGTCGGTTGAATAAGATTTTGGGATAGTGGGATTTATATGGATTGCACATGATTAGTCTAACTGTGCACCTAGCCCAGGCGAAGTTCTACTTGTGAAGTTCTATAACACACAGTTGGCATAGAGTTTGGCCAACCGTGAGGCCCAACTATGTGAAACAGTCAGAATGGGTGAATTTATAAAATTTACCCTTACAAATTTAAAATATAAACCTCTTTTTTCTCCCCCAATTTCTAATGGATGGATCCCCTCTCTCTCTCCTCTAAGCTCATTTCATCATCCTTCTAGGTTATTTGATATCTCTTAGACTTGAACACTGAATAAAGATCTTCTAGAAGCATTGGATTTCTATAATTATGTTCACTATTACACTCTTTTCCATTATAAGTTTATTTCCACATATGTATCACTATTTTAGTGCTAGCTCATTTTCCCTATTTTTAGTGTGTTGGACCGATATTCAATTTTATTATAATATACTTCAAATATGAATCTAATATTGGAAGTGGAGTTATCTACAACCCTAAGGTAGGTAGTTAACATTTTATTCATAAAATTTACATTGTTTTTATATCATTTCCATTGTTCACATTCTGACCATTATCATACCTTTCCTTAAAACGAGTTCTTTGATTTTAAATTGGCATTCACATGTTAATTTAATCCTAAGGATAATTTTTGAATGTTTATAGGATGTAAAACTTGATCGTGGCCACACCTTGGGTGTTCCATATTGAATTTACAAATTTGATATACTTTTTTAAATATATAGAACACTTTCTAAGTGTTTTGATTTGATTGTAAATGGATTCTCCCACTCTACCACATATCTCTAGATGTCAAAGGTTCCTTCTCAGTTCTTGGTCTATGTGAAATATAAATCCCATTCTTTGGTTAATTAAAATGTCTTGACTAATATATATTCACAATGTTTTTCCTTGCTTAAATTATTTAAATAGATTACTTATAGTAAGCATTGCTGGGTTGAACAACTATGCCTAATGATGCATGATTTATTTTATGATTTATATGAAATGCGGGGCCTTGGTTATATTGGATTCGATGATTGAGATTCTTATGAGGTGATACCTTAATTTATTATTATTATTATTATTCCATTTTTATTGGATATGGAATGATAGTTAAGGGTTCTATTGAACATGATGTTTCACATTCCATTACATCATAAGTTTTTCATTACATCTCTCACTGTTATAATTGAATATGAACAATGTGAATGATGTTATACATTCCTTGTTTTGGGTTTTTAGAATGAAATATCATGACACCTATCTCAAATTATGAGCATGAAGACACACATTCACTGTGATTTTCAGGGGACATACCCTCTGCTTGATCCTACATGCTCGTTAGACTGGTTATGGATTTAGGTGTTACACCTAGGGTCTATCCAACACCTAGTATTTCAGATATTTGGAAACTTATATCCGTACGTACTTAGCACATATATGTGGACGAAATATATAACTATAATATATATATTGTTATATATCATACTTATTCTGGCCCATACCGAAGTAGGTGGGTCCCACCAAGTTTCCTATAAGAACTTGATTTGGCTTTTATTTGTTTATTTTTAGTATTTGTTTTTATTCGATTATATATGTACACTCCTTAGATATGTACCCTACTTGGAATAATTATAGACATAGTTTGTGTTGACCTACTATGATTTTATCTCACACCCTACCTGAGCCTCCTTTGGTACATAAGTAGATTACCTGCCTACAAGTATAGATAAGGTAAAAAAAACTTTCTATAGATGTTTGATATGGCTTACTTATAGTATAGATCATGGGATCAGTGGACTGAGCATATGGTCAAGATTCTATTAGAGAAGCCTTTTTTTCTTTTCTATAGTTTGTATATCATGTTTTATATGCCTATCCCCTATTTCCCTTTTCTGTATCAACTTACCATGAATTCATCATGTATTTTACTGAGCCTTTTGGTCTTTTGAAATTATTATTCACTTATTTATTTAATTATGTTTTTTTAGTTTATTATTGTATATAATGCGTATGATTCTACTATAGTGAGCTACTAGTCTAGTTAATATAATATCTATTTATATATTCATAAATTATGTTATATTTATAAATTGTATCCATTATTCCACTCTGATATGAGGGTGTAGTCCCCCCATTGTACCTTCTTGACAGACTCACTATTATTCGGAAACCTAGGGTATATGAGGAAGAATGTTTGAGGACATTTAACCCATTAGCTCATGACATGGGTTATGTGGATCCTGGGTTAGGACATTATATGGTTGGTGGTGGCCAGAGGCTATATAGAGATAGCTTGATTGAGATTTTTTTGATCTTCATTATTCTAGATCTTGGGGTTTTATTAGGTATGTACCAAACTGTACTTAAATATGATTGATAATCACATTTATGTATGTATTGTTGTCAATTATTAATTCTAGGTAATATTTTTTGGATGGATGTGTGTTACTATTTATGTTTTCCTCAAATATTTTTTATTGATTATTATTATTGATATTTATTTCTCGGATAGTATAGAAATGCAATATCTATATGGGTTATTACATATTCCAGGTTGTAAATCCATGTTTTGAATTTGAGTTTGAAATAATTCCCACATCACATGTTTTGATTCACTTGTGATTTTTGAAATCCCCTGGAAATTTGGAATAGGATTTAGGACTTAATGGAAAGCTAGTTTAGGTGGTATGGAGATTTTACCTAGGATAGTTAGATACTTGATTACAGTGTAGATATATGTGTACACCAATGACACATGGATTTATAAGGATACCTATGATCTCAATAATTATATATGGGTTTTAATTAGTACTTTATGTTCTCTATATTTTAAGGATTATCATCTTTTATAATTCGCATCACTAGTGTGCATTATTGAAAAAACAAAACAATATATAAATTTTTCGACACAGTATGGTGATCAATATCCATTATAAATAGTTTCCATAATGAAACAATAACATATATGTATATATCATCTTTTATATATGAGGATTGTAAATAAATATTGAATTTGGTGTTCATGAATCCTTAGTGGGGGTTCATTTAGTTACAATGTTTTGTATAGTTATTTAGTAATCAATTGAAAAACAACTTCACGACATTCAATTTTTTGGTTCATATCTATATTACATAAATGGAATATAATTTTACTCGATTCACATAAAAATTTTCTATTATATATTCGAAATTTATATAATGTCATGTTATTCATATAATTATATTTTTAATAGTTTATAACATAAAAACCACTGGTTGGGGCCTGCTTAGTTATGTTCTCACTCCTTTTATATTTATATTGATGCATATGCAATTTCACTCAATGAATTTTGGCATATAAATGTTTATGAAGATAACTATAATGATGTTCAATGGAAATAGATGATAACTTTTTAATATTTAAGAAGACATGATATAATATAGTGCAGGTGGACATAATTATAAATTTTGTTCTTGCTTAAAATAAACAACTCCATTATTTTTTATATTTTAATGGTTTTAGATGTCTATTTTTTTATATTTTTATTATTGTGATGTTTTGGTGCATTTCATATATGCAGATTATATTACATGGACATATAGTTATAATAGTTATTCCTTAATATACTTGATATTTTTTATATATCTATAAATAGATAATATATTATTTAAACCTTCATATTTTTGGAATAATCTATCATGGACCTTGAAAATCAAAAAATGTGGAAAATTTTCCATAATAACAATTTGGAGCCTAAATTGTAGTTGAAAATCCCTTATGATCAAGGATTTGATACTCATTAAAGGATTTATATAAATAAATTAATGAATTTATAAGTCAGGTATTTATAAGAGGCATTAAATTGATGTCTTAGCATTCAAGTGATTAATAAATACAATACTAGAATATTTTCTATATCAGAAATAAACAATATGTTATCTTAATAAACATATTCATAATGGAATATCCTGCTATGAGGGTTGCCAATGATATATACCTTAGTTATGAGTAATCTATTGAGTTCAGTATCTCATTTTGAAAATGGTGGAATACATATATAGGTCAAAAGTGACTTTTCTGATCATGTTTTTCACTTTTATCATTTATAGTGCATGGTAAATCAGATCATATACCAAGTCTTTGATTCTATCTGATTAGATGCATATAATTTTAAATTGTATTAATAAAATATTTAGTATTATTTTTGAGAAATTATGATTTAAAAAGGGTTCAATTATTTAGGAATCAATAATAATTTATGAAGTGTTTTTTAGAGAAACCTATTAGTGGAGCCTAATGTAACAAAATTCTACCATGGTTAATTTATTTTTGTAAATTTTTGAAAAGAATAACATAGATTTCTAAAAATAGTTTTTCCTTAAAATGGTAGAGAATAAATTAGAAAATATTGATTTAAATTACATGTCATCCATAAATAAATCAATATTTTCAAGAGTTTAAAATGTTTTTGTATTGATTATTTTGAGAAAATTATAATTATTTCAGTTATATTTATCAATTGGGAGAGATTTATTGAGATATAAAAATGATCTCAAGATTTATGGTTTGAATGAAAACAGTTTTTCCTTATGTTATGTCTTCTATGGTTTCAATTGGGTGTTTATGATTGTGATTCTCTTGTACAGTGTTGGTTCCAGGGTGTGTATGAGTTTATGGTAACCAATATATGTTATATAAAGACTAAATATTTTCATACAAAAAATATTAAATTTTAATATATTAATATTCATTACATAACATTACGGTCCTCAACAAAATTGTGTTGGTTTAGTGTATTTGTAAACATGGATACAAAAATGACTTTTTTATAATAGATCTACATCACCACCCACAATGTTCTTCATAACTATCACCCTTCTTATATATGTCATACTTAAAACCTATATTCTTAACCTAAGGAATGGAAAAATAATAAAGTGTGATCTAAGATGTTCAGTAAGAGTTAAAATGGGAGATAAAAATGATAACTTAAACATAACATGGGTATAAGGGTATGAGAACATGACATTAACATTAGAAAACCATATCCTACATATCATAGATCATAATTGTGATTCATGGAATAAATATTACCAGTTCATAAGACATAAATCATAAAGGAATCAAGGAACATGATCCATAAAAGAATAAAATTGAAATAATCATTAAATTTGTGGCATATATATAATCATAAAAAATCATTTAATTAGTAAAATTTCACTTCCAATCCAATCATAGGGTACTAGGTTTAGTTATTATTCCACTATATCTATAGTCATGTTTCACTCCCAAGACAATCATTTTGGATATAATCTCTTTATGAAATGGGTTCACTCTTCATTCTAAACTTTATTATATTAAGAGATATGAATATTTACCCAATTAATTACTATAATATATAGTTATAGGCCCACCCATCACATAATCATAATCTATTTATATTTTTTCCACAAGATAAAAAATCATTCATTATATAACATAACCCATGAAAGAGAAAATACTTTCATAAACATTTCTAAAATTCATCATATAATAACCCATAGAAAAATGGGTTTCACAAATTTTTTTTCGTCATAATAATAAATAATCTAGAGAAGGAATTATATTTGTATCCTTGGATTATATCCTCATTGAAGCATAAGTAGCATCAAAGGATGTAATGAAAAGTTCAAAATTTTTTTAAAAGACAACTTCGAATATTATTTTTATGAAAATGAACTATTCAATTTTAAATCACAAATTTCAAACATTAAAATATCCAAAATATTGTGTAAAAATATTTTATTTAAAAAAACCATGAAATTATATAAAGGAATCCCCAAAACATCGATATTTTTTACTATATATGTGCCGAGGAAATTACTATAAAAGTTATAGTGACAAATAAATGGTCCATGGTTGATATTTTCAACCATATTAAATTCTGTTGGACTATTATAGTATTATAATGAATTTTAAATCATTTAATAAATTTTTTCTTAGTATAAGAAATCATTAATGTCATTTTTTTGAAATACATGAAATAATATAATATAATATGTGTCCATATCATGTACAATGATTGAAAAGTGACTTATATTCGAATATAAGGAATATATTATCTTAATATAATCGTCCAATTATATTTTCAATAATTTATATATCATTTTAAATCTTATCATGTTGTTTAACCACTTTGTTATCCAATTTTGACCTTAACCATAGTTATGACATTTTTTGTGTTAAAATATTATAATTTTAATTATGTCATAAAAAATGGACCATAAATTGATAAGGAATGAATAATTCTATAATTTATCATCATAATTGTCCTATTTATTGATTTTTATTATTTCTAATTAATTTAATGAAATATATTTAACATAAAATACTATTAATATTATTTTAAGAGCCATTCACATAAATTAACATTGGAAACAACATGAAAAAAATGGAATTTGAATATAAAACTTTAACACATATTTAATATGTTTTATTAATCACCCAAATTCATGTGACATTTCAGCTAACCAAAATTATTACTTTTAGAGTTTCTAAAACAATTTAATTGATTGTTTTACTACTCGCACAAGGGATTTGTCTGCATTAAATAAGCATTTAATGTTATTATTTCACCAGTATATGTTATAAATAAATTAAAACAACAAAATAAAACTACTTATATTTAAAATGAAAATTTATAACCAATCATAACATTTTTTACCCCTTTCGAAAAATATTATAGATATTAAAATAAAGTAAGTGGCATTTTTTACTTTATCTTTCACATAAATATTATAAAAAAAATGAAATGATAAATGGAAAAAAGTAATAATTTAGAAGTTTAGATGATTATAGAATAGAGATAATCTTCAAATAAAATAAAGTAATATGTTTTAAAAAATTGTAAGTCACATCACATTAGATTTAACCTCATTTAAAGCATTTTCCATAACCATGGTAATAAAAATTTAGTATGGCCACTTTTCTTATTCAACAAAAATAAAAGGGTCATATTTAAGAATTTTGGACCTCCTGATTCCAAATATAGAAGTAATTTTTCATGTTTTAATTTCTATAAGTGGAATAAATTGATTGAATATTTAAATTCAAAAATCGATGAAAAATAGTTTAACATAAAAATTCATTTTATGTAAAAATTGATTTCATAATAAATTCAAACATAAAATTGATTATAATGAAGTTAATTGTATTATTAATAATATTATAGTACTGATTTTATTTTTAAACAATTTTAAAATAAAATTAAACTTTTCAAGTGCTTCAAACAAAAATATAGTTAAAAAAATCAATATATTTCACTCTTCTCTAGAAAATCAATCATTTTTGAAAAATATGAAATAATCCCCAAATGATAATTTTGATATGATGTTTTAAAAAATGATATTATTTTTATCAAATAAAATTTAGAAAATTAATAAAGTGTAATTATAATATTCTCTCAATAAAAACCATTTACGAAGATAACATATTGTAAAGAATAAAATGGATTTACAAAAAATTGGGAGAATATTTCTTAATAATTATCAATAAAATCTTATTGATTATGAAATTTATGAATATTTCATAATTTTATTATTCCATTCATACTATCTAATTCAATTTCTATGTAATAATATCCAAAATAATAATGTTTTTATGGTTTATTTATCCTCGTTGTTATGTGATGCATATGCCATCCAAAATAATGTTCTTTTAAAATATTAGGGTGTTTCATTCTCGCCACCCTATTTAATAAACATTTTCCACACAATTTCATCTCTTTATTAGAAATCAAGTTTTTGATATTTGAAAATTCATTGGTTGAAGATACACATCATAAAAAGTGTTAAGAAAACATCCTCTTGAGAAGTGGGGAAGATAAATTTTAATTACATATATAAGAACACATAACTAGGTTTCTAAATAGTATAAAATCAATGTGAAGTGTAAATATAAGCGTGGAGAAAAATATTAATTTTCTAATAATGATGCATATTGATATAGAACCTTGATCACAAAAAATTTAATGATCATGAGAAAGTTAATGAACATAAAACTATAAATCAACGAGTTATGACAACGACAGTTTATTCATGGAAATTGAATTTAATAGGATAACATTATTTCTATGAAATTATTTTCTTAGGGTTAAGGAATTACTTTATTATATATAGAAATAACATATAGAAATATACTTATATTCCAAGTATAAGTTCATTATTTAATCAATGTTTACCCTAATGTCATCTTTTTTTGTAAACGATGTGTATTGAAGATGAATTTTTCATTGTTAAAGAACTAAAATAAACATTATAATGAAAACGGGTATCAATATATTCCTCATATATTTAAATATCAACAAAACTGAATGGTTATCATAATGTAAGATAATATCCAAAATGTATATACCATAATTTGATGAAATAATAAATTTCACTGCAAAATTTATTTAATAAAAAAAAAGGTTTCACTTAGTTCATTTCATAAATAATAACACATCCCAAATAAACTCCATAACCTCAATATTGAATAATGTTTTAACCATAAAGGTGATCTCAAAATTTTCAGCATATATCCCCAAAATATTCATTGAATTATTTCCTAATAGCCTTGTACTTTAAACCGTATACTAAACTTAATGGTTACATATACTTCGACCTAATGATGAATATACAGAAGTATATTTAACCACACTGATAAATAAATATAATATCTTGTAATGCATTAAGCTTCCCCAAGATATCATGAATAAAATTGAGAAACTAAAATGAAAGGTAATCATTTTCTTGACCATAAATATATTTGAAAATATTTCCTTTTCAATGAATCACTTTTCAAACATTATGATTATCTATATACCATTATCCAATAGACAATAATTGACATAAAATAAAATAATATACTAACACAAAGTTTTATTTAAACCATAGTATAATATTATTCCAAATACCCTGTAAAAGTTTCAAATCACCTCAAATCCAATTATATAAATTAAAAAAATGGGAGTCTATTGTTGAGTAAATAAGGTTTTACTTATGACTTTTCCATTCCTTCATACTTGGAGATATTTTTGAGTCATTAAGGTTTCCTTATGACTTTATCATTCCTCTTGTTTTGAAAATCACAAACACCTTATCTCAAGGAAAATCTCTTTTTACCCTGTGTTATTACTTGTATAAGGAAAATTTTCTTTCCCAAGGAAATCTATCCATACCTTGTTTTCATTATTCATATCATAATTTTTCAAAGTATAAAATTCAGTTTGAAACCAAAACCTCAGAATCCTATAATTACCTAGTTATGGAACATTCTGTTTTAGGATTTGAATTCTCAGAATTCTGGTTACAAACTCTTTTGCGTTCTGACTCTGGATTCTGATTACGAATTATGGATACAAACACTTATGAGTTCTCACTCCGAATTCTGATTAAAATTCTAGATACGAACTCTTCTAAGTTCTGACTCCAAATTCTGATTACGAATTATGGATAGGAACTCTTATGAGTTCTGACTCCGAATTCTGATTAAGAATTATGGATACAAAATCTTATGAGTTATGACACCGAATTCTGATTACGAATTCTGGATATGAACTCTTCTGAGTTCTAACTTCGAATTATGACTATGAATTCTAGATCTTAACTTTTACAAGTTCTGACTCCGAGTTATCTAAATACAGACTCTGAACTCTTATGAGTTCTTACTCTGAATTCTCATAAACTCTGACTCCGAACTTTGTAAGTTCTGGTTTTGAATTCTTGTGAATCCAGATTCTGAATTTCCTTGAAATTCAGACTCCGAAATTCTATAGAATTCAGGTTCCAAATTCCTTGAAAATAGAATATGAATATCCATGTATTATAGACTCTGAATTAATTTTTGGTTAGACTTCTAACTTTTATTTCCTTACATTCTGAATATTGGATTTGATTATGTAACCATATTTTTTCTTACCCATGTTTTAGTTATAAAACGATGTCGTGCATTCAGTTACTAACTAACCATTGTTTGAGTGACATGTGTACAGGTCCCTCTGAAATTCAAGGGAAAATATGACCATTGGAGGAGGGAGCCGAGCGTTGAAGTCGTTCCTATAAATAGGAGATCATTTGAAGAGATCAGTACTTTTGACGACAAGTTGATCAATCTAGAGATTACATGCTGTTGAAGTGATTTCTAGAGAGAGACTTTCATTGCTTTGTGCCTACTAAACTTCTTGTTCAGATTTTCTTTGTGCGATTCTGTATTTTTCTCATTACATTCATGGGCTTCCGGGGATAGGAAGACCGAGGTGCCAACTACCTTGAAGTAGACGGCTTCCTTGCTGAGGAAGATAGAGGTACTGACTACCTAAAAGTTGAGGGCTTGCGGGGATATCGAGAGAGACTCCGATATTTATATCGAGGGCTTACCCTGGTGTGGGTAAGATATACTTTCTTGAAAGTATAAATCAAGGGACCATTATTCAAGGTTGTTGGATACCCTTCTCTTTTGGTTAAAAGATTTACTACTTGTTACTTGTTTTATTACAAGTTTTCCAGCTGAATTTGTATTGTTGAGGAAAGTATAACTATCTTATACTTTTTTATACTTGTACTCTGACTTAGTTAGATTCTATACACTTTATGGTAGAATCTTATTCTTTTTAAACTTTCATTAAGTTTCATTTCCGGATTCATTTTCATGGAATTGCTTTCTCGGAATCATATTTCCGGAATCAAGCAAGTGTGTAGAACTAGAGGTTTTGTGAATTATCTTGTTTAACCTTGTTAAACATAACAATCATTAAAAGTTCCAAAATAATTTTTAAAAGTACACAATTCACCCCCCTCTTATATTTGAGCATCCCATTATTTACATATTCGATCCTACATTTGGTATTATAGAGTATATCATACTCAGATACCATCTCAACAATTGGTATCAAATGAGGTGACCTTGAATCCTGATCCAATTCAACAATTGGCCTCATAATTTTTGGTTCAATATGAATTAATCTCACGATTAGATTCAGAATAGAATTCATCTCATTCTTTTCAAAAATCAGTTTTTTGGACTCGTATAGTTCAGATTCATTTTTACCTATAGATACTCTTGTTCTATATTTTCCTTGCTTATAATTATTTTTCTTGTTTACGAAGTTTTTATAATAACAAGTTTTTTGGAATGTTTTTTTTCTATAAGATGGCAGGAATCAATGTTGGTTCCATAGAAAATCTCAATCCAACTAGACCACCTATCTTTGATGTAAACGATTATGAATATTGGAGAGATCGTATGAAGACTCTCATTATCAATACTAGTGTTGATAATTTTGTTATGATTACTGGAGGATATAAAATCCCTGACAAAGAAGTTAGTACCTTTAACAATCAAGAAAAGCATGAATATAAACTGAATTATAAGGTATGCAATACTTTGCTTTTCTATATGACTAGAAATATATATAGCCAAATTTCATCTTGTGAATCAGCAAATTCTATTTCGAAGAAACTTGAAGTTACTCACTTTGGAACTTCCAAAGTTATTAAAAAAAGAAGAGCCTTGATTAGAGATGAATATCATGTTTTTAACTTTCCTTATGGAGAATCCATATGTAAGGTGCAACAAAGATTCATGACTATTGTGAATAGTTTACAATCCATCAGTGAGAAAGGATTAGATGATGAATCTCTTGTTGATAAGATCATAGACATCATTACGAATGAGTGGGAATCCAAGAGAACAACTATAGATGAGAATATAAAGGTTACTCATATTTTCTTAGATGAGCTATTTGGAACTATACTTCAACATGAGACTAGAATGGAGAGTGATGCTAATAACGTAAAAAATAAGAATGGAAATGGAAGTGATGCTTTTGCTACACCTTCAAATCATATGAAAGCTAAAACTCCTGAGAGAGTTACCAGATCTAAGTCTAAGAAAGTTTTTATCCAATCTGAATCTAGTGTAAGTGACTATTCAGAGAATGAGTTAGAAAATCTTTCTCTAAGAAAGGACAAGATAGCGTGATATAGGAACTTTCAATCCAGATACAAGAAGAAAGAAAGTAAAGATAAGAAAGATTCATAAGTTACATGTTATGAATTCAAGAGATATGGACACATAAGACCTGATTGTCGTATGCTTAAGAGAAAAGATAGAAAGGAAAATCATTTTGAGAGAAATATGAAGAAGTACTACAAGGCTAAAGCTAAGAAAGTCTTGAAAGCTAATGACACCTGGAGTGCCAGTGGTGGGGACTCTTTAGATGAATCTTCAGATTATGAATCTTTTGGATAGAAGAATCTTGGTCTAATAGCCAGACTACCTATTGAAAATAATTGTATAATGGACAAGGTACACAATGCTGAATCAATGACCACTGTTTCTTTAAATACAAATTATATTAATGATAGTAAATATTATAACACTTCGGATGAAGAATCCTCTTCTGATGAAGATAATAATCTACCTACTTATGAAGAAGTTTCTAGGTTTTCCAAACTTCTTGATATTGAGAATTCAAAACTCATGAAAAAGCTTGATAAGGCAAATTCTTGTGATACTATTATTACAAAGGATATATACAATCTTTCTAAAGATCATGATAAGAAAATTTTTGATTATGAAAGTATTTCAAAAATCTTGAGGATGTAAATTATGATAAGAATAAACTTTCTAAAGATCTAGAAAACATAAATTCTAAGAAAAATGTTTTCGAGCCAAGATCTAGTTCCAAATAAAATGTTTTAGAAGGCAAGAACTTTGTTATCAAACTCAAATCCAAAATTTTTTCCTTGAGGAAGTGTTTGTCAGACTTAACCTTAGGTAAAGAAAATTTTGATAAAATTTATTCTCAAATCTAACCTCTAGGGAATATTTCTGGTTTTGGTTATATTGGTTCTAAACCAATTTTTAGTAACAATTATTTTTTTTGTCAAAGTGCTCCATTTTTCACTAAGTGTTAGTGTGGTGGAAACTGGGCAAAAAATTGTTCCCTAAACAAAACCCAGTCTTTAGGTTTTCATAAAGCCTATTTTTCTAAAAAGATGTCGATGCCTAAATTTTTCTTTTTGATATTTTTGGATCCAAGCAAGTTTGGATTCCAAAAACCTAACTTTTTCTTATTTTCTAGAAAATAGAGAAATTAAAAAAACAATACTTGGTACATGGATAGTGGATGTTCCGAGCATATGACTGGTAACAAAAACTATTTTGAAAAAATTTTCAAGACGAAAGAATGGAATGTAACTTTCAGAGATAATGCTCAGGGAGAAATTTTTGGTATAGGTAACATTGTTCTTCTTGGAAAAACATTGATTTTGAATGTTTTATTTGTTAAAGGTCTTAATCACAACCTCATTATCATAATCCAATTATGTGATGAAGGTTACCTTGTGAATTTTAGGAATGAAAAGTGCTTAGTACACAATTCCAAGGAAGAGTTTATTCTCTCTACCCATAGGCAAGATAATGTATACAAACTAAACTTAGAAGACCTTAGGAGCCAAGATATACCTTTCCTTATTGCAATGGAAGATAATTCTTGGTTGTGGCATAGAAGTCTAGGACAGTGTAACCTTAAAAACTTATGCAAACTTTCTAAGAAAATATTATTTAAGGATCTACCGGAGCTTAGATTTGATTCTTCAAAAGTTTGTGACCCTTATCTATATGGAAAGAAACATAAATCAAGTTTTAAATTAGTCAGTGAAGTCACAACTACTGATGCATTACAGTTAAAAATCAGAAAAAATATTCCATTGAAAACTATTCATAGTGATCATGGTGGAGAATTTCAAAATTCTGATTTTGAAACGTTTTGTAGTAGAAAAGGCATTACTCACAACTTCTCAACACCCAGAACACCTCAAGAAAACAGTGTTATTGAAATAAGAAATAGAATTTTTCAAGAGAAAAATAGAACCATATTGAGTGAGTATTTTTTAGCCAAACATTTTTGGGATGAAGCTGTAAGTACTTCTTGTTATACTATAAATCGAGTTTTGATTAGACCCTTTCTTAATAGAACTCCTTATGAGTTATGGAATGGTAGAAAACCTAGACTTTCTGACTTCAAGGTTTTTGTTTGCAAGGTATTCATACTGAATACTAAAGATAATCTATATAAATTCACACCAAAATCCGATGAAAGAATTCTCTTAGGCTACTCCACAACTTCTAAGTCATATAGAGTTTTCAATAAAAAAACTTGTACTGTTGAAGAGAAAGTACATGTTAAATTTGATTAAACTGGTCCTTTGTCTTTTAAACAACCCCAACCTATATCTATATACGTGTTTTCAAAAACTAAATATCAACTTATGTAAGAAGATATTTCTGATAAGGAAAATTTCCAAGAAGATACTTCTGAAATGTTTACCCCAGAAGATTTCCTACCCTATGTTGATGAAAAAGTTTTACAAAAAATAAATTAGTTGTTTATAAATAATCATCCTAGTGATAGTATCGTTGGTGATGTGAATCAACCTGTAAGGACTAGATGTTCCTTAAGAAAAGAAGTAGAACATCTATCATTTCTTTCCCAATTAGATCCAAAAATCACTGATGAAGCTTTATGTGATAATGATTGGATAAAATCTATGCAAGATGAACTGAATGAATTCAAAAGGAATAAAGTATGGAACTTGGTTGAAAGACCTAAGGAAACTTTTGTTATTAGAGTAAAATGGGTTTTCAGAAATAATTGTGATGAAAATGGAATCATTGTAATAAATTAAGCTAGATTAGTTGCTAAAGGCTATAATCAACAAGAAGGAATAGACTATGAAGAAAAATATGCTCTAGTATCTAGACTTGAATATATTAATATTTTACTTGCCATTGTAGCATTATTGAATTTCAAAATTTTTCAAATGGATGTGAAAATTGCCTTCCTTAATATTTATGTTCAAGAGGAAGTTTTTTTTGGAATAACCTCCGGGTTTTGAAGATACAAGACATCCTGATCATGTTTTTAGAATTACCAAAGCTTTGTATGGCCTTAAACAATCCCCTCGAGATTGGTATGATAGAATTACATGATTTTTGCTTAAAAATAATTATGTTAAGGGAAATACAGATCCAAAACTTTTTATGAAGGAGAGGAAGAATTTTGTTCTCACAAGTTACCAAATGTTCAATGGAGTTTTGTAAATGTGAAGGCTATACAAAGTCTTGGACTTCCAGATGTCAAGACCGAAAAAATTACCCACTTTTCTACCAACAATCGGATCCTAGAGTTATGGGTTCAGGGTTTTATTATACCAAGAAAGGGTGACAAGGACACTCTTATGAAAAGTGATATGTATATCTTGTATTTTTTAGTAAATCTAAGGAAGATCAATCTGATGAAGCACATTCTCATTACGATAGAGAATATCAAGAATGGAAATCTGAGAGCACAAATAATCATGTATCCTGCCCTACTCTCCAAATTGATAGTTCGATGCCTTGATTCTTTCCACATTCCTTGCAGTTCCAAGCCGAGGAATTTCAGAGTGATGTTAGTAAGCGATGAAACTTTGAAAATAACGAATGTTGTCTTTTCTAAAGATTCAGGAGAGTTTTATGATCTGCCATTGGAAGCGGTAGAATCCGATCCAAAAAATACAGAAGAGGTTGAACCATCAAAGAAAGCTGGAAAGAAGAGGAAACTAAAGGAAGTGGAAGAAACAGAGAAAACCCCTAAGGCCAAAGAAGCTCAAACCACACCTTCAAATCCCAAGAAGCAGAAGGCTTATCCAGATGAGGTAGTAGCCAAATAGAGGGAGGATAAGAAGAACCAAAAGGAAAGGGAACCACAGTTTGGCCTAGACCCTGCAGAGGCCAAAGCATTGAAAGAGAAAGTTGTTGAAGAGCTTGAGAAGAAATCCAAAGAGAAGAAGCTTGAGAAGAAGATGTGGGAGGTAGAGATTGTTCAATATCTTTTGAAGGCTACTAAAGTTTCATCTCAGAACATTCCTGCACTGAAATATTTCTTAGTTGAACCATTACTTGAGACACTGGGGAAAACGTTTATGACTCCAGAAAAAGTTCAAGAGAAGGTTTCTGAACAGATAGAAGCTGTAGAAGAAGTACAAGAAGCTCAAAGCACAGAAGATAAAGCTGATCTGAAAAAGAAAATAGAAGTCTTTCATGAGAAGGAAAGTGCTCTTGAAAAATTGTCAATCCAGACTTCTCAAGCCGGATCCTCAAAACTTTCTACCCCTAGAGTTGATGAGAATTTTGATGAATAAGTAAACAAATTATCTAAGGAAGAGAATTATAACCATCACTTCATTCACCCTAATGATATTGAGGCTTGATCTAAGAAAGAAAAAATTGAGGAAGATAGGATTGTTCAGTTGTTTGAGAGTGAGCATGAGTCTCCAGATGAAGAAGCTATTCTGAAAACCGACAAAGGAAAAAAAAGTGGTTGTTGACACACCAACCAAAATTTATTTAAGGAAGAAACAAGCTGTTGGATCCTCTAAGAGGATGATTATCGAGCTAGAGGAAGAACCACAACCTAGCAGAGTGTCAGACTCAGAGTCATCAGCTCTAGGAAATGATTTTGTCATTCAGTCCCTGAAAACGCTAGTGGACACCATTCCGATCTTTCCAACAATTGAATCCAGATGCCAGATGCTCCAGCATAGAATGAATCAGAAATCAGACTCTATATCCATGGGGATGGATAGGTGCATAAATATTGAGGCTGATTCAAAGAATTTCCTTATCAACTATGAATCCTACAGAAAATCTTACAATAAAATGGTGAGCTGGTCAAAGAATATAGCCGAATATCTAAGAGAGCTTGATGACTTTAAAAATGATGTTAAGGAAACTTTTGATACTCAAGATAGAAAAATCAAAGATCTCACAAATATCTTGGAGAAAAAGCTAATCCTTGAGCAGAATACCCAGTTTCAGGATGTCAAATATTTGAATGGAAATTTGAATTATGTTGTCCAAAGTTGGAAAACATAAAGGGATCTCCGGATCGAGATTGAAGAAAAGATAGTGAAGCAAGATGACCTGTTGAAGGTTTAGGAAGAGTATATGATGGCTTAGGATGATAGGATCAAAGCCTTATAGAAGCAAGTAGAGGAAGATCACAAGGAGCTGAAGAAGCTGAAGACTGTCGTGAAGAAGATGATACCCAAGGAAAAAGAAGAAAAATAGATCAGTCTGATCTTTTGTTGTATCTGTTTTTCCTTGTACAAATTCTTATAATCTTAATGAAATTGTACTTTCTTGTTTCGTTTGGATGTCTGTACTAATATTTCAGGTACTATATATTTTTTCCATTCCCTCAAACTATTTTTAAAAATCACAAAGGGGGAGAAGGAAAAATAATTCTAAGTAATGAAGAAATATCCCTAAGTAAGGGGTATTTATCAAATGGGGGGTTTTCCATTAAGAATATTTCCATACTCAAGATAATGAAAATTCTCATTCTGGAAATCTAGAAAACAATCTTTAGTATTCCAAATCCTAAGGGGGAGTTAATCGTATTCACTATTGACCATGAATAAAGTGAGATAAGTTTTATTTGAAAATTCTAGATTTTTTTCTAAGTCCTTATATTCTTTTTATTAAGGATGTTTGTGCTTTCCAAAAAGGGGGAGATTGTTGTGTCAATAAGGTTTTCCTTATGAAATTTTTATTCCTTCATATTTGGAGAGATTGTTGAGTAATTAAGGTTTCCTTATGACTTTATCATTGCTCTTGTTTTGAAAATCACAAACACCTTATCTCAAGGAAAATCTCTTTTTACCCTATGTTTTTACTTTTATAAGGAAAATTTCCTTTCCCAAGGAAATATATCATTACCTTGTTTTCATTGTTAATATCAGAATTTTCCTAAGTATAAAATTCAGTTTGAAACCAAAACCTCAGAATCCTATAATTACTTAGTTATGAAACATTTTATTTTAGGATCCGAATTCTCAGAATTCTGGTTACGAACTCTTTTGAGTTATGACTCCGGATTCTGATTACGAATTCTGGATACGAACTCTTATGAGTTATGACTCTGAATTATGATTACAAATTCTGGATATGAACTCTTCTGAGTCATGACTCCGAATTCTGATTATGAATTCTGGATACAAACTCTTAGGTGTTCTGACTCCGAATTATGATTACGAATTTTGGATACAAACTCTTATGAGTTCTGACTCTGAATTCTGATTACAAATTCTGAATAAAAACTCTTCTGAGCTCTGACATCAAATTCTGACTACGAATTCTTGATACGAACTTTTACGAGTTCTGACTCCGAGTTCTCTAAATACAGACTCCGAAATCTTATGAGTTTTGACCACAAATTCTCATGAACTCGGACTCCAAACTTTTTCAGTTCTGGTTCAGAATTGTTATGAATCCAGATTCCTAATTTCCTTGAAATTCAGACTCTAGAATTCTATGTAATTTAGGTTCTGAATTCCTAGAAAATATAATCCAAATATCCTTGTATTTTAGACTCTGAATTCATTTTTTGTTAGACTCCGAACTTTTATTTCCTTACATTCTGAATATTGGATTTGGTTATGTAACCATATTTTTTCTTACCCATGTTTTAGTTATAAAATGATGTCATGAATTAAGTTACTAACTAACCGTTGTTTGAGTGACACGGGTACAGGTCCTTCCGAAATTCTAGGGAAAATATGACCGTTGGAGGAGGGATCCTACCATTGAAGCCGTGCCTATAAATAGGAGCTCATTTTAAGAGCTCAGTACTTTTGATGACAATTTGATCAATCTAGAGATTACATGCTGTTGAAGTGATTTCTAGAGAGAGACTTTTATTTCTTTGTGCATACTGAACTTCTTGTTCAGATTTTCTTTGTGAAACTATGGATGTTGCTGATTACATTCGAGGTCTTCTGGGGATAGGAAGACAGAGGTGCCGACTACCTTGAAGTTGAGGGCTTTCTTGTTGAGGAAAATAGAGGTGCCAACTACCTGAAAGTTGAGGGCTTGCGGGGATAACAAGACAGAATCCGATCTTCATATCAAGGGCTTACCCTAGTGTGGGTAAGACAGAATTTCTTGAAAGTATAAATCAAGGGACCTATATCCATGTTTTTTGGATACCCTTCTCTTTGGGTTAAAAGATTTACTACTTGTTACTTGTTTTCTTACATGTTTTTCTCCTGCATTTGTATTATTGAGGAAAGTGAAACTATCTTATACTTCCTTATACTTGTTCTTTGACTTAGTTAGATTCTATACGCTTTATGGTAGAATATTCTTCTTTGTAAACTATCATTAAGTTTTATTTCCAGATTCATTTTTCTGGAATTTCTTTCTTGGAATCATATTTCCGGAATCAAGCAAGTTTGTAAAACTAGAAGTTTTGTGAATTATCTTGTTTAACCTTGTTATACATAACAATCTTTAAAAGTTCCAAATGAATTTTTAAAAGTATAAAATTCAACCACCTCTTTTATTTGAGCATCTCATTCTTTACATATTCGATCCTACATTTCATATTATAGAATATATCATACTCACATACCATGTCAACATCTATACCTTGGAATAAATGATCAACCAAAAACATATAAAAACATAGAGGTATCCAAAAATCTAATGTTATCATCACATGAAAACATATATTATTTAAAATGATAACACAATCATTATTACTGAAATAAAATCATAGAATATTGAATATATTCCATAAATTGAAAAATGTAATAAAATTCTATAAATATGAACTAAATCACATTACCATTAAATCAGTAACCAATTTCACGGTAACCAATACAATCCCATTTACTTAATAGATTTCAATCATCTATTTATCCTAATTAATCGTTATGAACATACCACTAAATCATTTTTATTACTTATAGGTACTATTTAACATATGATTTCAAATTATTATAGAAAAACCATTATGGAACAATCCTTAGGTGTTCCATGGTTCTTATAATGCGAAATATAATTGATATAACACTTATTTAATATTATTACATAATACCAAAAAATGAAAAATGAAAATGATTTTCATAATGTAGTGTTCCAAACTATGTTTTTGAGAAAATGTAGAATTCTTAGAGAAATTGAATTTTTGCAATGAGTGGATGAGCCATTCTTTGAATTGAGCTTCAGAATGTAATTTTGAGAGTTAGAACAATTGAAAGTGTTGTTTTTAGACTTTAGAAAAAATTTAGGAGATTTATTATTTACTCTATAGACTTTCAAGATCATTGGGCTCTAAAAACTAAAAAATATGGAGGGCTGAATAGGGTACATAGTGTTTCTAAATCCGTGCGGCCCACTAGTGAAAACTGTGTAGCTAGAGGAGGTGAGAATATGTGACTCACATTGGTTGGGCACACATTCTCGAACTGTTCCTCTAACCCTCATGATTTGTACCATTTGGGTAGTGTGTATTCACTATTCATCACATGGTTCGAGCATGGTTAGGTAAAACCATGAGAAGTAGAGTTCCTAAGTAGTGGGGGCCACACGGTTGGTGGACTTTTTATAAATCCATGCGATCAAACTGTATGACCCAATTTTTCAGGTGAAATTATTATTTTTTCCTTAATGAGTTTCAAAATTCATTATCCTCTTTTTTGTTCTTCTCTCCTTCTAAGTGGGTTTTTCCTCCTCTAAAACCAAGGATATCTGATATCTCCTCTTCTTGAAGTTTTAATAAAATGATATCAGTCTTTATGGATCTGCATTAGTAAGCTCTCAAATAATCTTAACTACTTTATAAGTTTCTCTTAAACTCTCTTACACTGTTTTGGTGTGAGGTTATTTCCCATATTTTTAGAGGAAATGTCTATTTCATTGATTTGTTCGAAACTAGACCAAATAAAGCCTCGATGTTAGAAGATTATATCATCCTAATTATTAGGTAGGTGGTCTATATATTTTCCCAAAATTTCTGTTGAATTATAAATATTACCATTGTGTAGCACATTGGCGTTTGCCGTGTGTCACCCTAAAATTAGTTTCTTTATTCTAAATTGGTATACACACCTTATTAAACACCCATTGATTAGTGTTATGTAATTATAGGATACTAAACTCTAAATGATTGTTTTGGATGAATTGATTTATGACTGTTGAACTTGAATATTATTTTTTTCAAAATTAATTTTTTACGAAGAATATCCAATTTTTATAATAAAACACCTCAGATGACGTGAGCTATTTTCTAAATCACAAGGTGGTTTTTAGTGTTTAAAAAACCACTTGGCCTTATTGCATTGGTGTTAACCTATTCCCTATTTTTTTGATATTAGAGATATGTCATGTTTTGGGAATCACCTAAAATGATAATATTAAGGATATTTTACCTCCTTTTTATATTAAATTTATTGAACCCATAAATATTCTAAGTGCATGGCTTGGATAAATCATACATAAATGAATAATTAACAATGTTTCTCTTAACGTATTGGATTGATAAATAAATTGGATTTCCATGATAGGTAATTTTCCAATTAGACCATCCTAGCTTCTAAGTGCCTCATCGATCCCTATAAAATTAATTTCCATGAGTAGATAAATTAAATGGAATGTGTTAAAATAAAATTTCTTATAAATGGAGGAAAGGAAACACTGATTTTTTTGTTTTATTAAGTGTTATTATTGAATTAAATTCCCTAGATTGTATTTGTGCATGATTAATATAAATCATGAGAGGTAATGCCTCTTGGATATTATTATAAATTTGATTACACCTTGATATAGTATGTGTAATGAAGGTAATGTTTCTATTGAGCATATAGGTCCCATGTTTACTTAAATCAGGTGCTGATAATGACAGATCACACCATTTACACTATTCTGATGATGGACATGGAGCAACACATCCATTACATTTTGTGTTGACATGACAACATCATCACCATTTTGAGTGTTGGCATGATGGAACACTTACCATATCTGATGATGAGCATGAAGTCTCTCACTCATTATGCGATGTAGGGAATCTACCCTCTGTTATACCTTATGATGTCATTCAAACTAGTTATGGATGACTGAGTTAATCCCTGGTCCCTCAAGAACCCAGTATTCAAAGTCTATGACCACTAATGTTCACACATAATTGGATCATAGAGGTGGATTCAATACATAACTATACTATATATATGTAGTTACTGGACAACCATTATTTTTGACCGTGAGTTGAAGTTGGTAGAGTCATCCGTGTGTCCTATTGAAACCTGACCCAACCGGTATTTATTTATTTATTCAGACCTACTTGTTATTCTGTTTCCCTACACACTATATTAATTTATAATCATGGACTACATTTGGCTATAGACAGTGTTGGGGGTGGCCTATTGGGTTTTTTTTATCTCACAACATGTTTAGGTCTCTATTGCATTGAGGTACCTGAGTAAATCTCATTTTTGTTGGACCATGGATTATTTCATGTGTTGTTATTATTGTTATTAGGAGTTTGGAGCACGAGACTGAGTTAGAGATCAGGATTCTCATTGTTCTCCCCCTCAGTGATTTCATTTCTTTTTATTATTCATGTGCTTCTATGTATCATGTTTCCAACTATATGTCTACATTTTAGTTTATGTATTATGATTTTGACATGCATGAATTGTTATATATTAGCATTGGATATATTTTGTATTTCGATTATATTATTCTTCCACTGCACTCTCTTTCATTTATTATTTCTTCCGCTGTTGTCTGTTATTTATTTTAGGAAGTACCATTGTGCTACTCTGACCATAAGGGTATATTATCCCCACTATCACCTCCTTAGACCCTCAAAGATAGTTGACATCCACTAGTGTACATGGAGGCATGATTGAGGCATTGAGGTGACAATTATAGCTATCGGTTTTGTGGTCAGTTGGACCGAGACATTACATGTAGGTCATTCCTTGGTCTATGATTTATCCCTTAGATGAGGGCATCAACTCAGATAATTCCCAAGTTCCCCGTGTATAATACATTGACCTCCATGTAAACTCAATTCTCTATTCCATTTATTTTCACACAAAAATCTTTTAAATATAAAGGGTACCTTTGGATAAACATCATTTCCCTCTATAATTCTCTTCGTTTTATCGAAATTTTAATGGTTTATACCCCAATTTGACATACATAAAAAAATTTCTCATCATAATGAGATGTTTATCTAAGTGATTCTTCTAACATGCATGTTATGTAAGAAGATAAATATTCTTCCTTCCATGTAATTAATGAAAATATTTTTTTCTACTATTATTTTAGTCAAGAATATCACTTAATTTGAGGTAGTTAATCATATAATGTGATATATCATTTGAAAAAATTACAATTTTTCACGTTCTATCTCCAATATAATCTCGTTTATTATGAGGATAATTATTCCATTGTCTATCATATTTAGTATTAAAACATATCCTCCTAGTTCAATATATAGAATAATTCAAAAAAATCATAGCGTGAGAAACAAAAATCATACTGGGAAAGCACATAATTATGAAAAATCAATTATATGATGTCTAAAAAATGACACATTATTTTCAATATATGGAACCATAATTTATAATAGGTTATCATCTATTTAAATACTAAATACAGATTTTTATAGATAATTTTAATTAATCTAAGATTAACCTTTGGGATTTTTAAAAAAGTTTAATACTAAAGGCAAACTAACCATGCACCAGAGTGATGGTCAAGATATAATCAACCAACTCTTTTTGGGGTTATTATACCATGATTCATTGATGACAAATCCAAATCCTCTTGTTGTATCCATACAAGGATTATTTTCAAGAAAATAAGCATAATATTTTCTTTAGGAGGGCCTTTATATTTTATCCTATACTTGGACATATCCCCATGGTTTTAATTATAGTTCTCTAATCTTAATCTACAAATATTAACTAAACCCTACTCTAGTACTAACTATAGCAACCTAAGATTTTTATTAAATCATATTATATCTTAGTAGATGAAAATTCATTATATAACATTATAATCCATGATATATTTGAAGTAAAACACATGTTTCATAGATAAATATCACATATTAATGGAGGAATAATCAATAAATTATATTATGATCGATGCTAGAACCGTAAAGTTTTAGTATCATTAAAAAATTGGATAGATAAACAACTCGTTCATTAAATATCTACATCATCTCCCACTTATTTTTTTCATAACTAACACCTTTATTGGGAAGACCATACTAAACTTTTATTCATATACTAGATAATATAAAAAATAAAAAATGGTGTGCTTAGATTATCGAAATGGGTAAACAACATTAATATCATGGACCACATAAACCTAACATGAGTATAAGGTTATAAGAACTTGATCATAGAATTTTAAAACCACGTACTATATATCATAGATCTTAATCTTATTGTTCCAAATATATGAATCATAGAGGAATCAAATAACTTGATCTATGATAGAATAACATTGACATAAGAGATAATTTTTTTTTCATCCACATAATCATAGAAAATAATTTCCATAGTTTTCAAGAATCACATCTAATAATATCATAATAGATTCGGTTTACTCCCACTTCTATTATAGTAGATAAGGTACACTCCCAATACTATTATATCGAATAGTGTACCTCACTAAACTGGGTTTATTCCCCTTTCCGGTCCAATTTATGTCATGAGAAATCCATCAATACCAAATGTATTGGAGAAATATATAATTATGGTCCCACCCAATACATATTGAAAATAATATGTATGTGTACTATATGGTCATAAAAAATTCTACATATCATAAAACATTAACAATAATTGTATTTCACACACACTTCATCATTTTATAACCCATGCAAAAGAAATGAATTTTATAAAAATTTTATCAATTCATCAATACATAACTAGTGGAAGTTAAATGAGTTTCATAAACATATTATCATCATAATTACAAACCATATAGATAAATAATAAAGTTTATATCATTGGAACATGAAACACCCTAAGATTTAATGAAATATATTTTTTAATAATTTTAATATCTTCAAAAACTTTTTTTATATGAAACACCTAATTTGACTTATGATACATTCAATACCATGTTTTAACATTACTTAACAAACTATTAAAATATTATTATTTAATATGATAATTATTATCTAGAATTTTTAATAGAGGGTGTGAATATGATTAAATAAATTATAAAAACACCTGTCTCACACATATTTATACACTTAATCATTTGGATACAAATTAATTAGAAATAAAAATAAAAACCCCTTGAAAACAATGGAAATCTTTTTATGAAAAACTATTTTTCTGTGAATAAACGTATTTTACCTCAATAAATTAAGAAAATAGTTTTTGGTGAATTAATTTAATGAAATTTTTATATTATTCATTCAATAAAATTTTAAACGTTTATCTTATGTGTTATATAGGTAGGATATAAGAATAAATCGAATTTTACTCTAAAAACTGTATTTTTCTAAAAAGTATTATTTTTTCATTTTGCGCACTTATTTTAAAATTAAATTTTTTTACTTTCATAAAATTTATTTGAAAAAATAAAATAAATATTTTAAATCCTCAGGTAAAAGTTATATTGGTTTGAATTTTGGATAATTTTCTAATTTCTTTTTGTATTTTGAAAATACTTGTTTTTATTTATATTTTTAATTTATTTTGAAGAATATAAAAAGTTAAAAATAATTCTCATTTGGTTTTAAAAGTAAAATTAGTTAATTTATTTATATATTAATCCAATTTTTTCATCATAATCAACTTCATATTTAATTTTTATATAAAAACCTTTTAAACTTATAAAAATTTCTCTTTGGAATTCATGTATTTCACTATGTCCATAGGTTTAATTTTAAATTAAATTCCACCATTTATGTTAGTTTATTTGGAAAAATAGATTTCATATTTGGAATGATAATATATTATATTATTTAATTATTCCAAGCTAATTTTTTATCATATTGAATAATAAAAATAGTAAAAATCATTTATTGTGATTATGGTAAAAATGAGTTTCTTGGGGGTTAAACTAAAAAGATAAGGGTTAAAAATGACCCCTAATTTTTCCAAAACCAATTTTATGTATATATTTGTGACTTAACACCTATAAGTTTCATGATTGGAATATTTTTCAGCCCAGTAGAATGTGAAAAATGTGGGAACCCCGTTTTCTTTTAAAACATTACAGGTGTGCCACTCACCTCACTTATAAAAGGTCACCCCATCTCCTTCCCCCTTAAAACTTGAAAACACTTTTTTTTTCATAAAATACCTACAAAATTTTATTCATTAATTAACTATAAACTTTATACATTACTTATTTTTACTATGAAACTCTATAATTAAGGATTTAGGTATAAAGCTAAGGATGTTCTATAAAGAGGAGGTAAAATTCTTTAACACGTGTTTTTGTTTTCTTTATTCTAACACTTGATTGAAATATAATTAATCTATAAAAATATAATAAAATATGTAATATCATATAATGATATTTTATTATATTAATTTAATAACATATATCCTTCTACACCTTTGTCAAATGGGAAACAAAACCAACAATCGTGTTTACAACAAAATAGTACCTCACGAACTAATGTTATTCGTTTTCCATAACCACCTGTAATGTTTAGATAAAATGATTTATTTAATGTTTATATTTTATATTTTTGACATTATTATTCCTATTTAATTATAATAAAACATCTTAATTCTTGCCTCCAAACCCATTGGAAAATAGTAACATCACTCATTTGTATAGCGAGCAACCACCTCACGAACTGATGTGATCTATTTTTTTTATTTCTATTTTATTTAGAAGGTAATAAGGACAAAATAAATGAATATATATGATATTATTTACATAATTATACTTGTTTAATTACTATACCACATATACCTTCTTTCTTTCCTTCCTGTGGGGGACATGATAACATTGTTCAAGTGTACGACTGACTACCGCCACTCAAAGTGATGTGATTCATTTTTCGAAAACACTTTTCATGGAAGGTAATTATGATAAATTTAATGCATATATGTGTTATATATGAAATAAAAATTAGTATAGAATAATAATATATTATTTACATTTATTTCATTCATCCCGTCAAAAAAATGGGGACAACGTTCATGCATATGTATGACCTACAATCTCCATGAACATTGTATTTCATTTTTTATTTATAAGTTTTATAGATGAAAATAAATTGATATACAATGAATCTACATGATATTTATATAATCATTAAAATTATGGAGATTATGTAACCATGGTAAAATTAATAGTACTAAAAAATAAAATTCAAAACATACATAAGAACCAATGAATTTATTAACCAAAACTCAATTATAACAAGGAATTATTAATTAACAGGTAATAAATGGGAATAAGTAAATAATATATGGTATGATATATATAATTATGGTTCTATAATATATTTTTGATAAATATATATTTATTATAAATGTAACATACCACACCTTCTCATTGGTTTGAGAAGGCTGCGAGACGTTACAAGGCATGAAGAGACATCCCCAAGATGCTAAGGCTAGAAATAAATGCCAAAGGGATTCAATACATGTGGGGGAAGATTTTTCCTTTAAAAATAAAAAAATAACCATTAGTACATAAATAAAAAAACCACAATACGATTCATAATAAAAATGAAAGTCAAATCAACATTTCATTTATCAAAATCATACCATTTTCAAGTACCACAACAGAAGACTATAATATCTGAGTAAACAACAGAAGAAAAACTATTAAAACTGTAAGAAAATAAAAAATATACAAGATAAAAAATCTCCATTCTCTAAATTCACAAATTAGACCATGTATAATGAGGTAGTTCTAAATACTTATGATACTTTACCTTTTACCATGTTCCAGTAGAAGACATATTCTAAAGCACCAAAGTGCCAAGGTAGAGGTGAGTACTAAAACTTAGTTGGTTTTCCAAAATGAATTCCGTACTCACATTAGTAGGATATGAAAGATAGAAACATTTATATTTACGAATTCTGACTCCGGATTCTGATTACAAATTCTGGATACAAACTCTTATGTGTTATGACTCTGAATTATGATTACAAATTCTGGATATGAACTCGTCTGAGTCATGACTCCGAATTATGATTATGAATTCAGGATACAAACTCTTAGGAGTTCTGACTCCGAATTATGATTACGAATTTTGGATACAAACTCTTATGAGTTATGACTCTTAATTATGATTACAAATTCTGAATAAAAACTCTTCTGAGTTCTGACATCAAATTCTGACTACGAATTCTTGATACGAACTTTTATGAGTTCTGACTTCGAGTTCTCTGAATACAGACTCAGAAATCTTATGAGTTCTGACTACAAATTCTCATGAACTCGGACTCCGAACTTTTTAAGTTCTGGTTCAGAATTATTATGAATCCAGATTCCGAATTTCCTTGAAATTCAGACTCTAGAATTCTATATAATTTAGGTTCTGAATTCCTAGAAAATATAATCCAAATATCCTTGTATTTTAGACTCCGAATTCATTTTTTGTTAGACTCCGAACTTTTATTTCCTTACATTCTGAATATTGGATTTGGTTATGTAACCATATTTTTGCTTACCCATGTTTTAGTTATAAAATGATGTCATGCATTAAGTTACTAACTAACCGTTGTTTGAGTGACACGGGTACAGGTCCATCCGAAATACTAGGGAAAATATGACCATTGGAGGAGGGATCCTACCATTGAAGTCGTGCCTATAAATAGTAGCTCATTTTAAGAGCTCAATACTTTTGACGACAAGTTGATCAATCTAGAGATTACATGCTGTTGAAGTGATTTCTAGAGAGGGAGTTTTATTTCTTTGTGCATACTGAACTTTTTTTTCAGATTTTCTTTGTGCAACTATGGATGTTGCTGATTACATTCGAGGTCTTCTGGGAATAGGAAGATAGAGGTGCCGACTACCTTGAAGTTGAGGGCTTCCTTGTTGAGGAAAATAGAGGTGCCGACTACCTGAAAGTTGAGGGCTTGTGGGGATAACAAGACAGACTTCGATCTTCATATCAAGGGATTACCTAGGTGTGGGTAAGACAGACTTTCTTGAAAGTATAAATCAAGGGACCTTTATCCAAGTTTGTTGGATACCCTTCTCTTTGGGTTGAAATATTTACTATTTGTTTCTTGTTTTCTTACAAGTTTTTCTGCTGTATTTGTATTGTTGAGTAAAGTGAAACTATCTTATACTTCCTTATACTTGTTCTCTGACTTAGTTAGATTCTATATGCTTTATGGTAGAATATTCTTCTTTGTAAACTATCATTAAATTTTATTTCCAGATTCATTTTTCCGAAATTTCTTTCTCGGAATCATATTTCTGGAATCAAGAAAGTTTGTAGAACTAGAAGTTTTGTGAATTATCTTGCTTAACCTTGTTATACATAACAATATTTAAAAGTTCCAAAGGAATTTTTAAAAGTATAAAATTCAACCCCCTCTTTTATTTGAGCATCTCATTATTTACATATTCGATCCTACATTTCGTATTATAGAATATATCATACTCACATACCATGTCAACATCTATACCTTGGAAGAAATGATCAACCAACAACATATAAAAATATAGAGGTATCCAAAACTCTAATGTTATCATCACATGAAAACATATATGATTTAAAATGATAAAACAATCATTATTAATGAAATAAAATCTTAGAATATTGAATATATTCCCTAAATTGAAAAATGTAATAAAATTATATAAATATGAACTAAATCACATTACCATTAAATCAGTAACCAATTTCACAGTAACCAATACAATACCATTTACTTAATAGATGTCAATCATCTCTTTATCCTAATTAATCATTATGAACATACCACTAAATCATTTTTATTAGTTATAGGTACTATTTAACATATGATTTCAAATTCTTAAAGAAAAACCATTATGGAACAATCCTTAGGTGTTCCATGGTTCTTATAATGGGAAATATAATTGATATAACACATATTTAATATTATTCCATAATACCAAAAAATAAAAAATGAAAATGATTTTCATAATGTAGTTTACCAAACTATGTTTTTTAGAAAATGTAGAATTCTTAGAGAAATTGAATTTTTGCATTGAGTGGATGAGCCATTCTTTGAATCGAGCTTCAGAATGTAATTATGAGAGTTAGAACAATTGAAAGTGTTGTTTTTAGACTTTAGAAAAAATTTAGGAGATTTATCATGTACTCTATAGACTTTCAAGATCATTGGGCTCTAAAAACTAAAAAATATGGAGGGTTGAACAGGATACATAGTTTTTCTAAATCCGTGTGGCCCACTAGTGAAAATTGTGTAGCTAGAGGAGGTGAGAATATGTGACTCACATTGGTTGGGCACACATTCTCGAACTATTCCTCTAACCCTCATGATTTGTACCATTTGGGTAGTGTGTATTCACTATTCATCACATGGTTGGAGCATGGTTAGGTAAAACCATGAGAAGTAGAGTTCCTAAGTAGTGGGGGCCACACGGTTGGTGGACTTTTTATAAAACCATGTGATCAAACTATATGACCCAATTTTTCGGGTGAAATTATTATTTTTTTCCTTAATGAGTTTCAAAATTCATTATCCTCTTTTTTGTTCTTCTCTCCTTCTATGTGGGTTTTTCCTCCTCTAAAACCAAGGATATCTGATATCTCCTCTTCTTGAAGTTTTAATAAAATGCTATCAGTCTTTATGGATCCGCATTAGTAAGCTCTCAAATAATCTTAACTACTTTATAAGTTTCTCTTATACTCTCTTACACTGTTTTGGTGTGAGGTCATTTCCCATATTTTTAGAGGAAATGTCCATTTCGTTGATTTGTTCGAAACTGGACCAAATCAAGCCTCGATGTTAGAAGAGTATAGCATCCTAAGTATTAGGTAGGTGGTCTATATATTTTCCTAAAATTTCTATTGAATTATAAATATTACCATTGTGTAGCACATTGGCCTTTTCCGTGTGTCACCCTAAAATTGGTTTCTTTATTCTAAATTGGTATACACACCTTATTAAACACCCATTGATTAGTGTTATGTAATTAGAGGATACTAAACTCTAAATGATTCTTTTTGATGAATTGAGTTATGACTGTTTAACTTGAAGATTATTTTTTCAAAATTAATTTTTTACGAAGAATATCCAATTTTTATAATAAAACACCTCAGATGACGTGAGTTGTTTTCTAAATCACAAGGTGGTTTTTAGTATTTAAAAAAACACTTGGCCTTATTGCATTGGTGTTAACATATTCCCCGTTTTTTTGATATTAGAGATATGTCATGTTTTGGGAATCACCTAAAATGATAATATTAAAGAGATTTTACCTCCTTTTTATATTAAATTTATTGAACCCATAAATATTCTAAGTGCATGGCTTGGATAACTCATACATAAATGAATAATTAACAATGTTTCTATTAACGTATTGGATTGATAAATTAATGGGATTTCCATGATAGGTAATTTTCCAATTAGACCATCGTAGCTTCTAAGTGCCTCGTCGATCCCTATAAAATTAATTTCCATGAGTAGATAAATTAAATGGAATGGGTTAAAATAAAATTTCTTATAAATGGAGGAAAGGAAACACTGATTTTTTTTGTTTTATTAAGTGTTATTATTGAATTAAATTCCCTAGATTGTATTTGGGCATGATTAATATAAATCATGATAGGTAATGCCTCCTAGATATTATTATAAATTTGATTACACCTTGATATAGTATGTGTAATGAAGGTAATGTTTCTATTGAGCATATAGGTCGCATGTTTACTTAAATCAGGTGTTGATAATGACAGATCACACCATTTACACAATTCTGATAATGGACATGGAGCACCACAACCATTACATTTTGTGTTGACATGATAACATCATCACCATTTTGAGTGTTGGCATGATGGAACAATTACCATCTCTCATGATGAGCATGAAGTCTCTCACTCATTATGAGATGTAGGGAATCTACCCTCTGTTATACCATATCATGTCATTCAGACTAGTTATGGATGATTGAGTTAAGCCACGGTCCCTCAAGCACCCAATATTCAAAGTCTATGACCACTAATGTTCACACATAATTGGATTATAGAGGTGGATTCAATACATAAACATACTATATATATGTAGTTACTGGACAACCATTATTTTTGACCGTGAGTTGATGTTGGTAGAGTCATCCATGTGTCCTATTGAAACCTGACCCAACCGGTATTTATTTATTTATTCAGCCCTGCTTGTTATTCTGTTTCCCTACACACTATATTAATTTATAATCATGGACTATATTTGGCTATAGACAGTGTTGGGGGTGGCCTATTGGGTTTTTTTATCTCACAACAAGTTGAGGTCTCTATTTCATTGAGGTACCCGAGTAAATCTCATTTTTGTTGGACCATGGATTATTTCTTGTGCTGTTATTATTGTTCTTAGGAGTTTGGAGCATGAGAATGAGTTAGAGATCAGGATTCTCAGGGTTCTCCCCCTCAGTGATTTCATTTTTTTTATTATTCATGTGCTTCCATGTATCATGTTTCCAACTATATTTCTACATTTTAGTTTATGTATTATGATTTTGACATGCATGAATTGTTATATATTAGCATTGGATTTATTTTGTATTTCGATTATATTATTCTTCCACTGCACTCTCTTTCATTTATTATTTCTTCCGCTGTTGTTTGTTATTTATTTTAGGAAGTACCATTGTGCTACTCTGACCATAAGGGTATATTCTCCCCACTATCACCTCCTTAGACCCTCGAAGATAGTTGATATCCACTAGTGTACATGGAGGCATGATTGAGGCATTTTGGTGACAATTCTAGCTATCGGTTTTGTGGTCAGTTGGACAGAGACATTACATGTAGGTCATTCCTTGGTCTATGATTTATCCCTTAGATGAGGGCATCAAATCAGATAATTCCCACGTTCCCCGTGTATAATACATTGACCTCCATGTAAACTCAATTCTCTATTCCATTTATTTTCACACAAAAATCTTTTAAATATAATGGGTACCTTTGGATAAACATCATTTCCCTCTATAATTCTCTTCATTTTTTATCGAAAATTTAATGGTTTATACCCCAATTTGACATACATAAAAAAATTTCTCATCATAATTAGATGTCTATCTAAGTGATTCTTCCAACACACATGTTATGTAAGAAGATAAATATTCTTCCTTCCATGTAATTAATGAAAATCTTTTTTTCTACTATTATTTTAGTCAAGAATATCACTTAATTTGAGGTAGTTAATCATATAATGTGATATATCATTTGAAAAAATTACAATTTTTCACGTTCTATCTCCAATATAATCTCATTTATTATGAGGATAATTATTCCATTGTCTATCATATTTAGTATTAAAACATATCCTCCTAGTTAAATATATAGAATAATTCAAAAAAATCATAGCGTGAGAAACAAAAATCATAGTGGGAAAGCACATAATTATGAAAAATCAATTATATGATGTCTAAAAAATGACACATTATTTTCAATATATGGAACCATAATTTATAATAGGTTATCATCTATTTAAATACTAAATACATATTTTTATAGATAATTTTAATTAATCTAAGATTAACCTTTGGTATTTTTAAAAAAGTTTAATACTAAAGGCAAACTAACCATGCACTAGAGTGATGGTCAAGATATAATCAACCAACTCTTTTTGGGGTTATTATACCAAGATTTATTGATGACAAATCCAAATCCTCTTGTTGTATTCATACAAGGATTATTTTCAAGAAAATATGCATAATATTTTCTTTAGGAGGGCCTTTATATTTTATCCTATACTTGGACATATCCCCATGGTTTTAATTATAGTTCTCTAATCTTAATCTACAAATATTAACTAAACCCTACTGTAGTACTAACTATAGCAACCTAAGATTTTTATTAGATCATATTACATCTTAGTAGATGAAAATTCATTATATAACATTATAATCCATGCTATATTTGAAGTGAAACACATGTTTCATAGATAAATATCACATATTAATGGAGGAATAATCAATAAATTATATTATGATCGATGTTAGAACCGTAAAGTTTTAGTATCATTAAAAAATTGGACAGATAAACAACTCGCTCATTAAATATCTACATCATCTCCCACTTATTTTTTTCATAACTAACACCCTTATTGGGAAGATCATACTAAACTTTTATTCATATACTAGATAATATAAAAAATAAAAAAGGGTGTGCTTAGATTATAGAAATGGGTAAACAACATTAATATCATGGACCACATAAACATAACATGAGTATAAGGTTATAAGAACTTGATCATAAAATTTTAAAACCACGTACTATATATCATAGATCTTAATCTTATTGTTACTAAGATATGAATCATAGAAAAATCAAATAACTTGATCTATGATAGAATAACATTGAAATAAGAGATAATTTTTTTTCATCCACATAATCATAGAAAATAATTTCCATAGTTTTCAAGAATCACATCTAAGAATATCATAATAGATTCAGTTTACTCCCACTTCTACTATAGTATATAAGGTACACTCCCAATACTATTATATAGAATAGTGTACCTCACTAAACTGGGTTTATTCCCCTTTCCGGTCCAATTTATGTCATGAGAAATCCATCAATACCAACTGTATTGGAGAAATATATAATTATGGTCCCACCCAATACATATTGAAAATAATATATATGTATACCATATGATCATAAAAAATTCTACATATCATAAAACATTAACAATAATTGTATTTCACACACACTTCATCATTTCATAACCAATGCAAAAGAAATGAATTTTATAAAAATTTTATCAATTCATCACAACATAACTAGTGGAAGTTAAAGGAGTTTCATAAACATATTATCATCATAATTACAAACCATCTAGATAAATAATAAAGTTTATATCATTGAAACATGCAACACCCTAAGATTTAATGAAATATATTTTTTAATAATTTTAATATCTTCAAAAACTTTTGTTATATGAAACACCTAATTTGACTTATGTTACATTCAATACCATGTTTTAACATTACTTAACAAACTATTAAAATATTATTATTTAATATGATAGTTATTATATAGAATTTTTAATAGAGGGGTTGAATATGATTAAATAAATTATAAAAACACCTATCTCAAACATATTTATATACTTAATTATTTGGATACAAATTAATTAGAAATAAAAATAAAAACCCCTTGAAAACAATGGAAATCTTTTTATGAAAAACTGTTTTTCTATGAATAAACGTATTTTACCTCAATAAATTAAGAAAATAGTTTTTGGTGAATTAATTTAATGAATTTTTTATATTATTCATTCAATAAAATTTTAAACGTTTATCTTATGTGTTATATAGGCAGGATATAAGAATAAATCGAATTTTACTCTAAAAACTGTATTTTTCTAAAAAGTATTATTTTTTCATTTTGCGCACTTATTTTAAAATTAAATTTTTTCACTTTCATAAAATTTATTTGAAAATATAAAATAAATATTTTAAATCATCAGGTAAAAGTTATATTGGTTTGAATTTTGGATAATTTTCAAATTGCTTTTTGTATTGTAAAAATACTTGTTTTTATTTATATTTTTAATTTATTTTGAAGAATATAAAAAGTTAAAAATAATTCTCATTTGGTTTTAAAAGTAAAATTAGTTAATTTATTTATATATTAATCCAGTTTTTTCATCATAATCAACTTCATATTTAATTTTGATATAAAAACCTTTTAAACTTATAAAAACTTCTCTTTGGAATTCCGGTATTTCACTACGTCCACAGGTTTAATTTTAAATTAAATTCCACCATTTATGTTAGTTTATTTGGAAAAATAGATTTCATATTTGGAATAATAATATAATATATTATTTAATTATTCCAAGCTAATTTTTTATCATATTGAATAATAAAAATAGTAAAAATCATTTATTGTGATTATGGTAAAAATGAGTTTCTTGGGGGTTAAACTAAAAAGATAAGGGTTAAAAATGACCCCTAACTTTTCCAAAACCAATTTTATGAATATATTTGTAACTTAAAACCTATAAGTTTCATGATTGGAATATTTTTCAGCCCTGTAGAATGTGAAAAATGTGGGAACCCCATTTTCTTTTAAAACATTACAGGTGTGCCACTCACCTCACTTATAAAAGGTCACCCCATCTCCTTCCCCCTTAAAACTTGAAAACACTTTTTTTTTCATAAAATACCTACAAAATTTTATTCATTAATTAACTATAAACTTTATACATTACTTATTTTTACTATGAAACTCTATAATTAAGGTTTTAGGTATAAAGATAAGGATGTTCTATAAAGAGGAGGTAAAATTCTTTAACACGTGTTTTTGTTTTCTTTATTCTAACCCTTGATTGAAATATAATTAATCTATAAAAATATAATAAAATATGTAATATCATATAATGATATTTTATTATATTAATTTAATAACATATATCCTTCTACACCTTTGTCAAATGGGAAACAAAACCAACAATCGTGTTTACAACAAAATAGTACCTCACGAACTAATGTTATTCGTTTTCCATAACCACCTCTAATGTTTAGATAAAATGATATATTTAATGTTTATATTTTATATTTTTGACATTATTATTCCTATTTAATTATAATAAAACATCTTAATTCTTGCCTCCAAACCCATTGGAAAATAGTAACATCACTCATTTGTATAGCGAGCAACCACCTCACGAACTGATGTGATCTATTTTTTTTTATTTCTATTTTATTTGGAAGGTAATAAGGACAAAATAAATGAATATATATGATATTATTTACATAATTATACTTGTTTAATTACTATACCACATATACCTTCTTTCTTTCCTTCCCGTGGGGGACATGATAACATAGTTCAAGTGTACGACTGGCTACCGCCACTCAAAGTGATGTGATTCATTTTTCAAAAACACTTTTCATGGAAGGTAATTATGATAAATTTAATGCATATATGTGTTATATATGAAATAAAAATTAGTATAGAATAATAATATATTATTTACATTTATTTCATTCATCCCGTCAAAAAAATGGGGACAACGTTCATGCATATGTATGACCTACTATCTCCTTGAACATTGTATTTCATTTTTTATTTATAAGTTTTATAGATGAAAATAAATTGATATACAATGAATCTATATGATATTTATATAATCATTAAAATTATGGAGATTATGTAACCATGGTAAAATTAATAGTACTAAAAAATAAAATTCAAAACATACATAAGAACCAATGAATTTATTAACCAAAACTCAATTACAACAAGGAATTATTAATTAACAGGTAATAAATGGGAATAAGTAAATAATATATGGTATGATATATATAATTATGGTTCTATAATATATTTTTAATAAATATATATTTATTATACATGTAACATACCACGCCTTCTCATTGGTTTGAGAAGGCTGCGAGACGTTACAAGGCATGAAGAGACATCCCCAAGATGCTAAGGCTAGAAATAAATGCCAAAGGGATTCAATACATGTGGGGTAAGATTTTTCCTTTAAAAATAAAAAAATAACCATTAGTACATAAATAAAAAAACCACAATATGATTCATAATAAAAATGAAAGTCAAATCAACATTTCATTTATCAAAATCATACCATTTTCAAGTACCACAACAGAAGACTATAATATCTGAGTAAACAACAGAAGAAAAACTATTAAAACTATAAGAAAATAAAAAATATACAAGATAAAAAATCTCCATTCTCTAAATTCACAAATTAGACCATGTATAATGAGGTAGTTCTAAATACTTATGATACTTTACCTTTTACCATGTTCCAGTAGAAGACATATTCCAAAGCACCAAAGTGCCAAAGTAGAGGTGAGTACTAAAACTTAGTTGGTTTTCCAAAAGGAATTCCGTACTCACATTAGTAGGATATGAAAGATAGAAACATTTATATTTACCAATTTATATAAAAAAATTTCTAAAATAGTTTATAAATAAATAAAAACAACCATCATATCAACCAATTTTCCAACAAAATCCATATTTCGAATGAAGCAACCAAACACTACTTTAATAACATTTCCCAAATTCCATTTGGCATAACCATTCTATTCCACATATCCAACCATGCATGTTTCATTATGAAAGTGCCATTCTCAAGATTGGTTTCTCATCGATCTACCAATCCATCACAAGGTAATTAAGTCCCATGTTCTATTACACCTTTGGCACTGAGCACATGGTCATATTTCAACCAAGACACATAATTTCGATATGAGCACACACAAAAAGTATTCCCAAAAACCATTCAAATAAATTCATTCCAAAAAAAATTCAATAAAATAACATTTTTATTGAAAACATTTTCCAAACAATCCATTTAGAAAATCCATCCAATCTGTATTTTAAAATCAAGAAACCACAGAAAGTTTCACAACAAATTACTAGTATTCCAAAATTTCACCAAAAACAATAAATCATCACTAAAGAAGATTTATATCATACTTTTCACCACAATTTCACAAGAAAAATCAATAAATTAAACCAATTTGAAACTATTCCAATCAATTCTAGCAAGAGGAGTTGGGAGTGAAGCTGCCTACCTCACGGGTTTTGGATAAAATGATAAACAACCCAACAAATGTCACAAAATTGAGTTAAATACCCATGAACCCACTTTAGATCTCTTACATTGTCATCATCAAGAAAAAAAATAAAAATATTTGGGATCCACAACCTTAGATCTACCCACATCAGGTGTAGATCTAGGAAACTGATTGAGAGGGAAAACTTGATTTAAGAAAAACACTAAGAAGGACCAAGAACGACGACTTTACACAAGGAATTAGCTTATAATCATGAAGGTAAGACCTCAGATCACCTTTGGATTGATGGGAGAACCTCCTTTTACCATTGAGAGAGCAGAATACCGATTTAGGGCTGTTTTGGGAAAATAATGAGACATTAAAACACAAGGTTAACCTAGATCCACTTTTTAGGATCTAGTTTCTTTTTCATACATGGTTTTTTCACAGGGTCAGGGAAACTCAACTCTAATTATGCACTATCAATTAAATTATGGATAAACCTCACATAGTTTCCTTGCACAGTCTCCAAATCATGAAACGACCATGCTGAATCCACTACCTTAAGAAAAATCCATTTTTCAAAGCATACTATTTATATAGGGCAGCCATATAGTTTGGACAAATCGTGAACCACCCGTGAACCTTCTATTTGTCCTCTATCTCACCGTGCATGGTTTTCAGTTGGTGTTTTATTTAATTCCCAAAACATTCACCAATCGTGCACCTATAAAAAATCCCCAAAACTCTTGCAATGTTCTCCAAACTCTCCCAAGCTTCACCAATATACTTTATATACTTAAAAATAATAATTTATGGGTTACTTAATTGAAAATGAGGGTTCTAAATTCTCCCCAACATTGGTATTTCCATCCTCAAAAATTAGAAAATCATCATTGGCTTAAAGAGTTCTAAACACTGCTCTTTCAATTCCTTCACGTGTGCCCTTGTCTCTTCTTGAGTCTGATCACTTTGCCACAAAACCTGTACTCGAAAAATGATTTTTACATGAAAGAATTTCTCTTGAATATACAAAATATTCATTGGGATATATACCAATGAAGCAATCAAATCTAGGTCAACGTGATCCCATATGATCACATGGATAGGTTATGGCTGCTACTTTTTCAACTGAGATATGCGAAACAAATTATACACCGTATTGAACTGTGATGACAGTTCCAAACAATATGACACCTCAATAACCCATTCTAGAATCTCAAGAGGGATTATATTTCTAAAAATAACTTTGCCCTATTTCCCAAAACATCGGTGTCTGTTCCATGGAGAAATCCTAAAGAACACATGATCACTGACATCAAATGACAATGACCATTGACGATGATCCTCATATGATTTCTAAAACTCTAATCCATGTCCATGCATTTCCTGATCAACCAAATATTCTCCATTATTTCTTGGAAAAGGATTAGTCCAACTAGTGAATTTACTCTTGTTTCCACAAAATAATGTGGATAACAACAAGGACACCCGTAAAAAGTTTCGAAGGAATCCATATGTATTGAGTCTTGATAGTTGTTGTTATATGAGAACTCCACCAATGGCATGTTCTATTCCCATAGACCACCAAAATCCATTACAAAATCTCACAAAATGTATTCAAATGTTTGTATCATCCATTCAGATTGACTGTCTGTCTGAGGATGATACACCATACTCATATTCAACCGATTCCCAAGGGATTTCTTTAAGGATTTCCAAAAGTAGGACATAAACCTTGGATCTCTGTCTAGAATTATTAAAACCAGTATGAAAGATCTATTTAACACTTATTGGATATAGATATTTGATAGATCCTCCACCAATTGAGTTTCATGAATATGGATGAAATGAGATGACTTGGTAAGAAGATCCACTATCACCCATATGGCATTATGCTTCCGAACTATTCTTGGTAAATCTGTTACAAAATCCATTGCTATCTACTCACATTTTCAAAATAGAATAGGTAAATATTGCAACATACCTACTTTCTATTTATGTTATACCTTAACTTGTTGACAAGTTAAGCACATCAAAACAGTATCATCCACCTTTGTTTTCATGGTAAGACACCAAAAATGCACTTTCAATGCCTTGTACATATTTTGTATTCCCAGATGAAAAAACCATATTGAATAGTAGTAGTCATTAAGAAGTTGTTCATGATAATATACAGTTACAACTGTCTGATTCCTAAACCACAAAACTGAACTCTCATCCAGCTTCCTTCCCTCAAATGGTCTCCCCACCATTGAGTTTTGAACTCATTGCAATAATTTCTAAATCATATTTCTGTTCCTATTTAACCATCCTTTAAAAATCTATAACAAGAAAAAATGTAAATAAAACCACTAAATCAAATTGTTATTCACATTCCACATGCAATTTTATTGAGGGAAAACGTCGACTACCACTCATCTAAAGCATCTTTTTCAAACTGAGCATATGGGTTTCTACTTAATGCTTCTTCCACTGAATTTATTTTTCCCAGTGTATACATCAAGTCAAAGTCAAACATTTGGAGATACTCCATCCATATTTTTTGTCTCATATCCAAATCTCATTGTGAGAAAATATTTTTCAAGCTTTTATGATCCATGAAGACAGTAAATTTCTCACCAAAGAGATAATGATGCCAAGTCTTCAAATCCTGGACGACATATTCTAACTCCAAATCGTGCGTTGGATAGTTATACTCATGTAATCATAACTGAAATATAACATAAGAAGAAAAAATATCTCCTTGCATGAAAACACATCCCAACCCTGATCTCAAATCATCACAATACACTACATACGACTATCTTGATTCTAGAAAAAACCATGATCAATGATGATGTAAGGTAAAATTTTAGCCCTTGAAATGATTCCTCGAATTCCCCAGTCCATTGAAATGGAAAATTATTCTTTGTCAAAGATGTCATAGGTGAATATATTCATGAGAAGTCACAAAAAATCATCATTAATAACCAGATATAATAAGAAAACTTAATATCTCAAAGAAAGTTTTTGGCAGTTTCTAAGTGATAATTGCTTCTATTTTCTATGGATCCACTAAAACAACCCTTTTGTAAATCACATAGCCAAGAAAACATACCTCTTGTATCCAAAAATTTTACTTTGATAATTTTTAAAAAAAATGACGGTCTCTCAAGATTTACAACACTATCACCATGTGTTTCTCATACTCTACCCTTGTCCTTGAATACCTAAATATGTCATTCAAAAACACCACAACAAAAGAATCCATATATCACTGAAACATCCAATTATTTAATTCTATAAAGACCTTTGGTTCATTTGTAATACCTAGAGGTATTAAAACATACTCATAATGTCCACATCTTCTTCTGAAAGTTGTCTTCAGAATATCCTCCTTTCGAACTCGCAATTTCTGATATCCTGATCAAAATTCAATTTTGAAGAACCATTGATCTCCCCTTAATTGATCGAATAGATCCTCAATAAATAGAAGTGGATACTGATTCATTATTATAACTTTATTATGATTATGATAATACACACACAACCTTAGAGTTCCATTTTCTTTCTTCATGAACAAAACTAGTGCTACCCACATTGACGTGTAATGCTAAATGAAACCCTTACTTCCCAACTATTCCAAATGCACTTTCAACTACCTTATTTCTATTAGTTCCATTTGATAAGATTGAAGTAAGATATGACTATTCCATAGGTGGAGATCAATGATAATATCCACCTTCCATAGTAGCGGAAACCCATATAAATATTTAAGAAACACATCAGGAAACTGGTCCACAAATGCCAGAAAAAATCCATTCTTCATATCTTCCATCAATACCAAATTAAACTCTTCCAACTGGTTAGATATTGTTTCCAATTTTGGTGCTATCAAAATCATTGCACCTGCCCTTACACTCCTTTATCCTAAAAATATTTTCTCAACACCATCCCCAGTTGCGAAACAAACTATTGTACTATAAAAAATCAATGTGATCCTTGAACATTTTCAAATAAACCATACCCATAATTACATTATAGACATTAATATACAGCACCAATAAATCCCATTTCAGCTCAACTCTATCAATAGTTATATAACAAGATCTACATTGAAAGGCTCAAAATTATCTTTGACATAGAGGTGTTTGAAGTTCTATCATAGAGGGCATCATCTCAAGTTTTAAAATTATCAAATAAACATCAAAAGAAGAAATAAAGGAATGTGATGATCCAGTATCAAAAAACACTTACATAAGGTTATACCTCAAAAAATAGTACCTCTCACCGTAGATGGTATTTCTTGATCATCCAAAATTACCTGGTCAGTTCTATATAATTTCTTCACCACAACACTTTGTTCATTGTTTCCCTACTATTATTTCCCTTGATGAGGAGTCATGGTATTCTTAGAAGCACCATGGATAACTCTATTCTGTCAATGAGATTGATTTTTCTACCCTCTCCCCATCGAAACACATGACTCCTGTGATACCTAAGAAGTTTCTTGAGAAGCTATCCTTGGACCACTATGACAATAGAATTGAATATGACCCATATTATTACTATTATGACATTTTCTTGGTGGTCCTATAAATCCTCGTTTAATGTGGTTGAGGTAACCACATTGGAAACATTCCTCTTTTGTTGTGGGTCTCTAAAGAATATTTACTAATCCAACTATTTGATTTTGATTCATGACCCCACCTTGGAATTAGTTATCCCTCTTCTATACCCCCCCAATATTAGAGTTCACACCAATTCCCATGTGTATCAACATACTTCCTCTACCCGTAGCTCTTGATATTTCCCTTTCAGCCACTGTCACTCTATTGAAAATCTTTGTATTTTCAGTAATATAGAGCATGATAATCATCAAGAAAATATCATGCCTTATCCATAATTGAAAGATGTGTTCCTTTAAGGATTCACTCATAGATAATTATGGTGAAAGTTTACTATATTCATGAATATATCTATATACTATATAATGTAAAGTTTTTCCAACTTTAGGATAAAAATGTTTGTCATTCTCTAGATCTTGAACATGTGAGGATATAATTGTTTGTTGAACAATTCCTCAAAATCCTTATAAAGATGGCCTTGATCTATTTTAACCTACACCACTATTTCCCACCATTATCCTAGTAGATACTTGAGCATATATGTAACCATCTTGAATTTCAGATATACTGGTGTGCCTCTAAAGTCAATGATATGAGTCGTCCTATCCATCCACACCTCTGCCTTTTATGGTTCAGAATCACCTCAGACGATGGGTGGATTATAAATCTAGAACTTGATGGAATGATCCACTTATCATGTTTTATCTCTTTTGTTCCCAATTTTGATAGCTTAAAAATATTATAAGATAATCTAAACCAGTTCTTAGTTCACTTGTGGCTTAGGTGAAACAAAATTATCCATAGATTATTCTAGTTGGTTTCTACAATTCCCATCGTGTGCCATTTTCTAAAAAAGCAACAACTCCATAAGTCTCACTCTCCAGAAATTGAAAGGTTAGAATTTATAATTCTATCACATCAACTATCACAACATTTAATTTCCAAATTAAACTTTTTCCACATTCAACCATTTTTTAAAAATTTCTACATGCTATTGAAAATAAAACTATTTTCAAAATACCACAAACATCGTCTTTTACAAAATATTTCATTTGAAAAAACTTTCACAATTTTCAAAAATCAACACTTTTTCATGAAATCATAAATAATTAATCAAAATGATGTATGCACTACTAGTGTGAAGTCATTCCTATAATTATTTTCATGCTCATATCATTAGATAAACTCATAAAAATGAGATTCCATGTCCTATAAGTGTCTCCAAAACACTTATATACCCAACTCCCTCATAAATTCAAGTTCATAATAAAAATCTAAGATATGTATTTTTATGCTGTACATTTCAAGACCTGACAATCCTAATCCTTTCTAAGATCCCAAATCAAGTAATAAACCATAATTAATTTCAAATCTAGGACAGAAAACTGATGACTACTTGTTCCACAAAAGAGGGACCCAGCCGATACCACTTGCCTCAGATAGACTTTTGGACAAAAAAAAACTGATACCATTATCTCAAATAGAATTCTGGATGAAAAAACTGATACCATTTGTCTCAAACAGACATTTGGAAACAAAAAACTGATATATTTTGTAACATCCCACCCATTCTCATTATCTTGAGAGGAAAGTGAGATGTTACTTGTCTTTAAATGATATACCAAATATTCCAAAGATTGGAAATAAATTCTAAAGGGATTTAATAGACGTGGGGGAAAATTTTCCCTTTAAGAATAAAATAACTAACAAAACAAACCACTATTTGATGCATAATAACAATTAAATACAACTCAAAATTTCATTTATCAAAATCATACTAAGTTCATGTAGCATTGTATAAGACTACAATATCAAAGTAAACAGTGGGAGAAAAACTACTAAAACTCCAAAAAAATCACAAGACTCTAAGATGTACAATCACCATGCTCCAACTTTAATAAACATCACCTCTATCCAGAGGTAGTGTAAAGACATGTGATACTTTAACATTACCCATTTCTTGGTAGATTACATTTTCAAAAGAACAAAAGTTCTAAAGTAGGGGAGAGTACTAAAACTCAATAGGTTTTTCCCCAATGAATTCTCTAGTCAATCCTCTAGGATAGAAAATCTACCAATATTTATATAAACAAATTTATATTAAAAAAATTCTACAAATGTTTATAAAAAAATACAAACAATCATTATATCAACCAGTTTTCCAACAAAATAAATTTTACAAAGGTATAAACCAAGAAATTATTTAAAACCATTTCACATGTTCCATTTGACATAACTATTCCATTACACATATACAAACATGCATGATTTGTTTTGATAGTTCCATAATCCTATGTGGTTTCTCATCAATCTTCCAAGTTGTCACAATTTAATTAAATGGAAGGTTCCATTACACCTTTGGAACCGATCACATTTCCATATTTCAACCAAGCCTCAAAACTTTTATATGAACACACACACCAAGTATGCTGAAAATCTAGGCCATTACATTGATTCCCAAACCATTTTAATAAAACAAATTTTTTATTGATAACCTTTTTCAAAAAATCTATTTATAAAATCCATATAATCCATATGTTAAAATAAACTTTTTAAAATCATGAAAACAATGAACTTTGTAAAAAATATTACTATGACCCCATAATTTCACCCAACAAAAATTCACTAAAGAGGAATTATATCAGGATTTTCACCATAATTTCACAATCAAAATCAATCAATTAAACAAATTTGAATCTAATCTAATTACTTCTAGAAAGAGGGGTCTAGAGTGAATCCACCTACCTCCAGAGTTTTGGTAAAAATGAAAAATGACATTAAAAACGTCATAAAACAGGGATAAATCTCCACAAACCGACCATAAATCTCTTCCCCTATCATCAAAAAAGAAAAAAATACTCATATTTGGTTTCCAAAACCTTAGTTCTACCCAGAATGGGAGTAGGTATAAGAATCCATGAGAGTGTGAGAAGTAGATCTAATAGAAACACCAAGAACAATAACTTACCATGAGGAATCATCTTCTAATCACCTAGGGAATCTCTCAGATTGCCTCCAGATTGACAGGAGATCCTTCATGGACCTTTGAGAGAGTATAATCAGGAGTTAGGGACGTTTTGAAAAAAAAGGCATTAAAACACAATGTCAATCTTGATGAACCTTTTGAGGATCTGGTTTCTTTACCACACATAGTTTAGTCACACGGTTAGGCATAACATACACTAATAATGGACCAACCACTACCTTATGGATGAACCTCTCATGGTTTCCTTGCATGATCTCTAAATCGTTCACCAATAGTGTCAAAGACACTGAATCAAAAAGAACAAAACCATTTTTCAAAGAGCATAATTTATACTAGGAAACCATAGGATTTGGAAAAATCATGCACTAACTATGCACCATCTATTTTCCCCTGTCTCACTGTGCATTATTTCCTGTAGGTGTTTTATAGTTTTCCCAAACCAAGTGCCAACCTTTTAACTGTAAAAAGCCCCCAAAACTCTCCAAAAGTTCTCTAAAATATCCCAGGATTCACCCATAAACTTTATATAATTAAATATAATAATTAAAGTGTTACTTATATGAAAATGGGTGTGATATAATATATTTGGTTCAATCATGTAAAAATGAAGTTGAAACTTAAGGTAAGGGATTTCCATCTCAAATTTTTCTTCTATGAGACACATTCCATATTCCCTACTTATTTATTTTATGCGAAGTATATAATGCCCAAGGATGTATTTTATGATTATTATGAGGAAAATTTGGTTATTTAAATATAAATTTTTATCTCTATTTTATGAGGTTTATGGTTAAAACATTTCCATTGCAGTAATGGATTTTTGTCTCAAATTTCCTTCTTCGGGACGTATGTTATATTTTAAAAATATATTTTTTTATGTAGTGTATATACTTTCTATTTAATATGTTATATCATAAATCACCGTATTTTAATGATTTTAAAATTTTAATTTGATTTTTTTATTTAATGGGGCCTATGATTCAAATGATATCAATTTGGTAAGGGTTTTACGATACTTTTTTTGTCATTTATCGAGATTGTTGACATTTATAGTTATGATCAGGAAATATTATGATATTTTTTTTTAAAATTCATGAATTTTATCCCCTTATTGTTATGTCATTATAAAACATGTTTTCTCTTTAGTTTTCTCTCTTTGTTGACTCATGATTTCAAAATATTTTTTTAATGAAATATGATTTTATTTCTATCTTCGGTTAAAAAACCATTATATTCTATTTAAATCTTTTATAAAAATAATTTTATAAATGTTTTAAGGTTCCTTTATTAATGTTTGAATTCATTTTTCCTTTCAATTGATTTTGAAAAATGTTTTAAAATTAATATTAATATTATTTTACAAACAATTCTTTTTTGTATTTTACCAAAAATGTAAATTGGATATTGTTTTCAAATGTGTTCTATAAGAATATAATTTTCCACCATCCTGACCACTCAATGTTTTAATTTTTTTTATAATTATCCAAGTTTATTTTCAAATAAAATGATTTTGAAATTTTTTTATGACTTAAAAAGTTTTTTTTTTCAATATTGAAAGGATATCTTCCTCAAGTAGTGCTTTAAATGATTTAAATATTTCATTATAAATATTTCATTTTATTTTTAAAGAAAAGGATTTAAAAAATGTTTTATGAATTTTTAGTTTAAAAAAGTGATTTTCAAAGAGAAGTTATATTCCTCAATAAATGTTCCAAGTGATATTTCAAAATAATTTTCCATGTAAGATGACATCCTTTTATGTTACTTATTGTTTACTAGGAATATGATCCAAGGATACCATTAATATTTTTCTTTGGATGGAATATGTTTATAATGACAAGATGTTTATAAATCCCATTTTTCATCCATGGGTTATACCTTGAAAAAATTATTATTAAAATAAATTCTTTTTCCTTGGGATATTCATTTATGAAATGAATAAATGATAATAAAACGTATTTCTTTTCCACAGGTTATGTTATGAGGAAATTTTTATCAAAACCATTTGTTTTCATGGGTTCTTATATAATGAATGTTTAATGATCTTTTGGAACACACATGCATGATTTTAATTATGTTATGGGTGTGACCAATATCTCCCCAAAATTAATTGGGTAAAGATTGATATCTCATGAGACAAATAGGACTTGAATGGGGAGTGAACCCAGTTCTATAAGTGACGATTTATACTATGATATTGTTGATTGTGATCCTTGAATACTATAATAGTTTCGGGAGTGAACCAATTACACTATTATTTCCTTGTATATAGGACTTTATTACTAAGGAAATGATTTTATATACTTATGTGTATTCCCAAAATCAGTGACGTGATCATCATTCTCTAGTGTTTGTTTGGTTTCCTAAGGTGTTCCTAGGTTATTTCTCTATTTTATATCACTATTGAGAGGTAGATATTATTGTTGATAAAATCCCTTAGACGAGTTCGATATTTTTACTATCTTGTTGGATTGACCCTTCTAAACTAAAAAAGGTTAAAAATTTAATTAAAGGATGCTGAGGATTAGTGTTTCATTTAAACAAGTGAATATCCATAGGAGATGTTTTTACCTTTTACTATAAAGGATGTTGAAATTTTCCATCTCTATGTTTATTATCTGAAGCTTAATGTAGTGACCGTTAAGAAGAAAGAAATTTTCCTTATATTTTTTTGACAATTGAAGGAATATTTACTAATCATGAAGAATAAAATTAAAAAGATAAAACACCCATTAAGGGATGTATTCAAGCCAAAGGTGATTCTCTCTAGGCATAAAATGAGTTTACAGATGATGTGCTGCTTTATTTCCCTTCCTTTTGATGAAATAGAAAGAGAAATCTGAAAATCTGCGATGGAGAGACTAGATTTTCTTAATGAGGAAACCATAATATTGGAGACCGAAATAATTTTTGTTGTTATATTTGATGATGTTGAGACAATTAGCTACAATGTATATAGCATTCCAACCATAATATCTAATAAGGGGTATATCGTAAAGGACATCATGGGCTTCAGTAATAGTGGGTTCCCAAAAAGCGTGGTTCGATTCCTATTTGACAATGATGATCTTACCACAATGGTCCCTACCATCAATCTAATTCCAAAAATTCCATCCTTGGGTAAAAAAGCATCGAAATTGATCTTAAAGTTCCCTTCTAAAGGGGGAATCCATCTAGCTTTATCTACTCGTGACACAAAGAATTTTTTTTGTCTGGGTCCTAATTCCATCAATGAATGTAGATGGTTGCTCATTCGATCCCGAAACCATAGGGTTTTGAGGTGTGATTAAATATGAAATCATTCCATCTAACCTATATAATCTAAGATACAAAATACAGAAAGGTGACCTTATCAACAATTAATGTAGAAGACCACATCATCTGTAGTGATGGGAGATCCGGTGCTGCATCCAGCATAAGCTCCGTAAGACATCCCCATGAAATCCAAACCTCCATATACCCTAGAAAATGGATGATAACATGCATAGGGGATTCCATAAAATATGAAAAAGGGAGAATATATTATTATATATAACATGGAGGAAGGATATAAAATTAAGTACGGGAAGTATACTAGTACAAATCTACCAGCAAAAGTAGCAGATCATTTGGGGGACCTCCTAGTGACAAAGAATTTTCCAAAGATACACCCTATCCTCAATGTGGGAATCAAGAGAAAGTTTCTATCCTGATTTTATTGAATAGGCTCTTGAGATGTCATTTTTCCAAAGGAGTTAGTACTAACCTGCATCCATCACGTGGGGAATTCTAAGAATAAACCTTTTATCCATTTAATTAAACCAAGAGTTAATTTTATCCAAATACCAACCAGTACCAGTATCATCAAACATGCAGTGGACAATGGAATCCTTAGATTTAGGAAAGGCTAGAGAATTATCCAGTATTCTACCTTCATAAATCAACCAAGGGTTATTCCAAATGTCTACTTTCATTCCATCCCCAATCCTCCAGCCCATTTCTCTATCATGTAACTTTCATGATACCTAAATACTTCTCCAAAGGAAACTGGACCGGGGGCCAAGAGAGGAGTTTCCAAAATCAGAGTGAAGAAAATATTTTGCATGGAGAATTCTCATGTAGAGATATGATGGTTGAGTTAGAAGGCACCGGTCCTACTTAGCCAAAAGGGTATCATTAAATAGTCCAATGTCCCAGAAACCCATACCACCACCCACTTTAGGAGTTCATAGTGACTTCTCGGAAATCTAATGAATTTTATTTAACCCATTAGCATGTGTCCACCAGAATTTGGAAATGTGGGATTGAATTTGATAAAAAATATCACCAGGAAGTTTGAACAATGACATGATATTTCTTGGGATAGAATGAAGATCTACCTTGATGATAATTTCTTTTCCCACTTTAGAAATTATTTTTTGGAGAAAAACCTAATTTGTTTTTGTAATTATGTCCAAATTAGATAATAAAATTTCTTTTTTTGATCAACCGACCATCATGGGGAGCCCAATGTATTTGTTATGTTTTTCTTCTAGCTGAATTCCTACCGTGAGATAGACCTATGCTCTCTTGTTCGGTGGAACACCAGAGTTGATGGAAATTTATGATTTGGTATGATTGATATCTTGTCTAGAGGCCCTCTCTTTAATGTGGATCACTTTGAAAATAGAAAAATTTTCACCATGTGTGGATCTATATAATAAAAGGAAATCAACTGAAAAAAGAGATGAGAAACAGGTGGGATAATCCAAATCAACTTTTCCTCATGTATCGAGTTAGAGAAATCATCTATTGAAAGGAGGTTAGAAAAAACATCAGCCAACCAAATAATGATAAGGGGGATAGATGATCTCCATGCCGAATTCCACAGGTGGGGAAAAGCCATGTGAAAGTCCACCATTAATATTGATCATGAAATATATAGAAGAAAGATAATTCATGATTATATGAGTCCATTTTGAACAAAAACCCATTTTGGTCATAAAAAACTAGAGGAAATGAAATTCCACTATATGATATGCCTTATTCTTATCCAATTTCCAAGATATAGTCCCTCTCTTTGTAGCCAAACATGTTTTCATTGAGTGGAACACCACATGGGCCATAATATCATTATTCGTGATTAGAATTTTTGTAATAAAGGTGCTTTTATTTTCAGAGGTAATGGAAGGTAAACACATAAATAGTAGGTTGACTAAAATATTTGAGAAATTTTTATAGGAAATGTTGCGTAAGCTGATTGGACTGAAGTCCAAATCTAAGAGGGGTTTCTTCATCTTTGGAATGAGGGTTATAATAGTCACGTTGAGAGAGAAAGTATTACTTTTCCTGGCTTAGATATATTTCATAAGAGAAAAAATTGAGGACCAATAATGTTCCATTATTTCTTGAATAAGAGAGAATGGAATCCATCTAGAACTGGGGATTTTGGGGAATGTATATGCTTTAGAGCCTGAAGGATATGATCATATGAAAAATCTTTTGTGAACTATTGGTTCATTGCATCAGTGATCACGGGTTTGATACATGCTTCTACCTTGGCCAATATGGTGGACTCCCATATAATAGAAAGCTTCTAAAAACAATAGAAAATAAGGTTATGGATTCCTTCAACATTGGATGCAATTCTTATATTAAGATACGAGAGGCAATACGTAGTGTTTTTATGGTGACTGTCATAATCCTCCTGATGGAAGTAATGGGAGTCGACATCTCCTTCTTTAATATGGTCTTCATGAACACACATAGCCTAGAAGATCTCTTTAATCAGAAGGGCTGCATCAAATACACATTGGTGAAAGTTAATTCTGGAAATAATAGCATCATTCCGTGGTCATGGAAAGATGTAATTTATATCTCTCAAAATTGAGTCATAATGATTTTCATGTTGATGAAATTTAGTGTTTAACCAAGAACTCATCATAGAATTCATCAGTTAGAGGTTGGAAAAAATGTCGAAGTTTCTCCCCTTCCATCATGATTAGAAAACCTCTTCACATTCACTGTCTTTTGACTAGAATATTTCTAATCATAAAGGGTTCCTATAACTTTTATTGAAAATTATGTGAGAGAAATCAATGAAAATAGGATAATGGTATGATGTTTTAGGTTCTAGGTGAGATATATGGACCATTCTAAGGCTGTTGGTCCATTTTGATGAGCCTAAAAATCTATTTAGATGCTCTACAATGCACATGCTTTATGATTTCCCTTGAAACTAGGTGAAGGGACAACCTATAAAGTCAAGGTCAGAGAGCTCCACCTTAGTGATCGCATCCCGGAAGCCAAAAATCATGGTAGAGGACCAAAATAATCCCCCACTTTTTTCATTCTGGAATAAGATCTCACTGAAGTCACCACCAATCAGAATTGGGCCAGAAACTTTTTGCCGCAACGACCAAAGAAAATCACATGATTTCCATTTCTCATTTTGTGAAGGCCATCCATAAAAACTCACAAAAGTCCATGATGGAGAGAGGACATTGTGGATAGTTGCAGCCAAATTATTCTAAGAGTAATAGATGATTATGATGTCAAAGATATGCTTATATAAAATACTTAACCCTCCCGAGTGACCGTGGCGGGGAATCCGGACACAACCATGAAATCCAATTTTGTGATCAATTCTAGTGTTTTTATTGTTTTCCCATACATTTTGAGATAGGAAAACAACATCAAGGAGAATTTTAGCACAATAGATCTAGAGAATCTAAACTGTTCATTTGTTTCCAATCCCATGACAGTTCCAGCTTAGTATGATCATTGTGATAGGTGTTGTTGGTTTATTCTAGCCTCTACCTCTTGTAATTTCAGCGAAGTTCCATCTTGAGAAAGTTTACACATTTTGGGGTACCTTTAATTTTCCAACTATTCATCTAAAATTATTTTTCCTCTACTTGTTTCCGTTGAGATGATATCATAACCATAATCGCCTCTTACCTTCTGCTTCCCCACACATGGAATTTTTGGCGCTGGTGCTATGGTGGTGAGAAGGGATGCACCTAGTTATATACCATGAAAGGTGGGACAACCCTTAGGAGTACTTAGGATGTCTGTGGGGTATGAGAAGATGTGTTTGAGACTGGTAAGTGGATGAGGAGAATACTTAGTGGTTGGAGAACTAGATCTTGTGGACATGATGCTATTATCGATTAGGACGCCTGGGGTTTTTCAGTGTTTTCAGTTTCCACTGATGAGGAAAAAATTAGAAGTTTCTTTATACCACTTGAATGCTTTGTGTTATATAAGTTTTCCTAGATAGAAGTGTGTCTAAGAAAAATGATTTTTCTATGCATGGGGACCTTTTTTTCATGGAGAGTCTTGGCGAGTCTTTCTCTATCACATTGTTTTTCTGCTTCAGTGATGAAAGATTTTCGTATATTTTTTGAACATAACCAGGGACCATACTTCATCACCAGGTTAACTTCTCTGTTTGTCACTTTTACAGTAGAATATTTTTTTGAATTTCCATGGCAACCATATGAAAGCATAATTTTGGAAACTTTTCATATTAAAAGGATATCCAGTATTTAAATCCATTAAGTGTCAAGAATGTGCAGCTCATAAGAGGTTTGGAAACCTCAATTAGAACTTTAATACTTACTGATGGTCCCATTCCATGAACATTCCCATATGATTTCCAATTTCTTGCATCACCCATTATGATCTTCCACTAAAGTGTATACCAGTTAACCACAACCAAAAAAGGGACTTGTAAAAATTGATATTGATGATATCTTTTCCCCTCTTCAGGTCTTCCATCATTAAAATATTATTATAAAATGACCCCAAACTCCCTTAGATCACCTTTTATTTGTCCTTCATGTTTAATAATTCAAAGATCAAATTTCCATATCTAAATTCGTATATTGCACTCCATCATATTTGTTCTATACTGACCTCAAGGGGTTTTTCAGTGCACCCAGTTTGGTGGGATTTTTGGATATGGGTTTCCTGATTAGTAATAGGGACATAAACCTCACCAAGAAGGTATCATCATCATTGTTAGTGATATTTTTTTCTTTTTATTTTTCTGTAAGTGATATATTTTTCCATATATTAAACAGATCATTCTCTATAGAAATGGTTGATTCCAAATCACCAGGAACATGAGTACAAGAAATCTTGGGAAACCCATTATTGTTTCTAAACCAAAACCTGAATGGTCTGGGCCCTTGCGAGTTAAAAAATCTTTAATGAGAAAGAACCTTTATAGGATGGGGACATCATGAGTAGAAGCTATTGTGAGACTCAATCATCTGTGAGAAAACACCCTTCATGGACCACACCTCTACAAACTGGAATAAGAGAATCCTTCATGAACAGAATCACTTGAACCATTGTAGATAAATGATTAAGACTTTAGGAGGAATTACCTTTGCTTTTGAGGTCACCGTGATCCATGGAAGGTGAAAACAACGAGAAGCTTACTTCATACCACTCTTTATGAGAGTTACCTCCATTTCCGTAGAAGATGGAGAAAGGGGGCCTCCCACATGTAGAATCTCCACATATTCACCAATCTGAAGATCATAGTCGAAAGCCACATAGCACCAGAAGGATAGAACATAAACCACAGACCATGAGAAAAATAGAACCATTGATCTCAAATAGAACAGGAACAAAACAAAATCAGTCGATGTGTTTGAATCTATTCATGAGACGATGAAGTTTGAAACCCTGACTGTAAGGCATATCCACTAATTGAAATGGTTTTTAACCTTCTATAATTGGTCACACTAAAATAATTTTTGAGTTCAAGAATATAATGGTCATAAGATCAGTTTTAGGGGTAGTTAGAACCATTTTGAGTATATTGATATACCTTTCAACAACAAAAATTCACTTTCTATCTTCACTATGTCAATGAATCCAATCGTCCATCAATACATTGAAACCATTGTTGTGATTTTATCAACTATATCAAGGTTTAAGCTATGTATTGAAAAAAATATAATAACCATATGAAAATTATTTTAAGAAATATTAAAAAACACAATTAATATGATAAATTGAATATATATATTTTTTGATCTAGGAAGTAACATTCTGGGGACATGTAGTAATTTAAAAATAGGTTATTATGGACCCATAAAAAATCAAGACAATGATATCCTTGGAGAGCCTCTTTTAAGTATTCAATATATGATGTTTCTCAAACCTAGAATAATATTATAGGAACTTTGTAAAAGTATTATCAAGGATATAATAAATATTAAAAAATATAACAAAAATGGTGTAAATATTGACTTGGATGTGATGATGCAATGGTCATTATGGGAGTAAAAGTTGGGAATGAACATTACTCTATTATAGTATATTCTTGATCCAATAATGGGATATTAAGTTTTATATGATAAATCATTTATAAGGTTAGGTTGTGTGTTGATGTTCAATATTCATGTAAAAGCATACGTCCCCTTCAAGTTATGCCCTCATAATAAATATCTTGCAACTCACATCCTGAAATTAGAATAAATGATGCATGATATGAAGACTTGGTTTAATTTCCTCTTTAGAGATAATAATATCATGTAATTCAACAAAAATGAATCTATATATATATCTTCACATAAAGAGATATAAATTATAAATAGAGATGATGGGTGTTTTACCACCTAAATTTTTACATCAACATGGTGTATACCCAAGATAACTAAAATTTCAAGGAATAAAAATTGTGTAGGCTGTTATCAACTCAAGTGATGAATGAGTTTAAAGAGTAATGGAATATGATGAGAATAATTTTTGATTTTAATGTGGAAATTCATAAGGAGGATGGGTATGAGTTTTTAACCAGTGCATAGGGAATAAAACTAGTTTCTAAAATGATCTAACCTATAGTTGTTTGGGATCTATATTTCTAGTAGATAAGTAGAAATGTAAATTCTTGGGAAACCTCCAATTATTCATCATTTTCTCTCAGTTGTAATATTCATTTTTGGATATGAGTATAATTTACTATGACTACAAGGTTGCATGTGACACATTGTGGACACAGATCTAGTTGTTTAGTGCATCCTGGAGAAAATAATTTTTTATTATTATCTAAAATGATAATACATGTGGCTTAGAATGAAGCATCAATTTGTTATTTTTTCTTCTTAGCACCATTCAGGTTAGAAAATTATATCTATCCACTAAATACCAACATGTTTTTTTATCCTTTATCCTTTTCTATGAGGGCATGTGATAAGATATATAAGACTTTTTACATTGTACCACCTAGATATCAAAGTGGAAAGGATGAAATTTGGGAATTTATTTATTAGTTAATGATGTTATACCATTTCCATAGAATTATTGAAATAATTTAGGTAGAAAATCTTATATTCCTTTATACCCTAGAGATTTTGTAGCTACATGTAGTTCCCATGGCCATTTTTTTAGTCTAGGACCCCTATTTTACTTTTTATTTTTTTAAAATTTATTTAAGATAAAATCAGTTTACTATTGATTCGAAGATTGGACTTCTATACCGATGTATTATTAGAGATAGAGTAGTCTATATAAATTCTATAGGATATGATCTAGGATTTCATTATTGATTTTAATTGAATATGGGGGAATCATTTTCTATAGGTAGAGTGTGATTGTAATATCATTTATCAAGCCTTGGTAAAAATATAATCCTTTGAAGCCTTGTATAGATTATAATTTTAGCCCCCTTGTGTTTGGATGATATGCGATAATTCTCATTGAACTTTTGAATTTATTTGGGGGAAATAGAGAAACGTTTAGACAATACTAAAATGTTTTGAGATAGTACATTGTCACAAAAAATCATATAGTAATCCTAATTTATTCTCATTGGATTTTTTTGGTGATCATGTGTTTCACTAGATCTCTCCTTCAATGGAACAACTTATTATAAGAATATAAGGAAATATGAAGCCTTGCTATGTTAGAAAAATCAAGATCAAGGAGAATCTAAAGAATTTTGAATATCAACTGAACACTAAAACTTAGATGATGCTGACTCATGTTGTATTTTATGAATCCCAATTATGAAAGAATAACATATATCCTACAAATATACTGGGGTGGGAATATTTCTAATCTAAACTCAATGCCTCCGTAGTTGAGAAGCCAGTGCATGTCATAGATAATTGAGATAAAGTATTGTTTGGGGAGTCAATTCCTTAGGTCCCTATAATAAATATGTTTTGCAATGAAAAATGAGATATGAAATAATGAGTATTTAGTAAATGAGTCATGGTATCATATATTTTTCAAATATTAAAACTTGAATACATCCTAGAGGAAAAAAGTAGCGTGGTGTGGAAAATTGTGACACCCACATGGTCACTGGAAAATTATATTTTGAATTTGTATTTATATAATTTATTTTTAGTATTTTGAGGAGTGAGGGGTCAAAAAATATTTTTTTAGTAGTAAAGATAGGGTGTATGATTAGCACATGGTTAGAGTTAATTGTGAACCAAACCATGAAAAAGGGGATCGAGGGATTCAAGTACCATTTTTGAACATTACTTTATGGTTTCTATTATAGTGTGGAATTATTATGGTAGTTGGGAATCCTATTTAGTAAAATGGGAGTGACCTATAGGGTTGGAACATGGTCTTACTGACCATGTTTCCAAACACTATGGTCTACCATGAACCCTCAAAAATAGTATTTATTAATTTTTGAAAAATTTGTTTAACCCCAATACCCTTACATTAAACTATGTTTCAGTAGGTTCATCTTCTGAGTCACATATTTACTTTCTCATTTATTTTTAGCGCATTTACATGGTTTTTCGATTAATTATCTTGAATGAATCCTTGATTCATTTTGGGCTTCCCATTCTTTATACATATTCTTCCTCGTTCTTCTGATTTCCTCTAATTACTCTATCATAATGTCCATGGATGGTTGTAAATGGTGTTTATTATGTTGTTTTAATGTGGTTATTTGGGCGTTGGGTTTATATTGGATCATAATCTCCATCCCAAGTATTTTTTCTAAGGCTATAAGTTTACAATAAACCAATGGTTGGCTTCTCTAAATATAATTACTTTTCCATCAATATACATTATGTTCTTGATAATTCCCAAGGTTTATTTATGAAACATATATTTGTAGTAATTATTTATTTTTATTGTGATTGATTCTATTTTTTTATTATGGTGGTTAAAATGTTAGTTTTCCATGATTTTCCTTGACAGAAACATTTTATGCCAACGAGTTTATTAAAATGATTCAAAATAATTCCATTTTACAAGGAAAGTTTTCATATAATATTTAGAAATAAAATGTGGGTTTTTATTATATTTTTGAAATTCGGATTATATTATTAACCTAGATATTGATTAAGTGTGCATATGATTGTATTGGAACATGGGATAAATTAAAATGGATGGTGATAGGATGGGTTCTTCCCTAGAACTAGTAATTATATATGTATTATTTTTTTCCTAGTGAGGTATTGTGAGGTCCAAGGCCGACATTCCAGTTTAGGATCACATAGGTTGGTTAGTGTTCCATGATAAATTTCTAGTTACCATTAGAATCATTTGGTTGGAGATTCTCCCTTGTTTATTTTATATTATACATATGAAGATGGTCATTATTTTTTCCCACAACCTTATTATATTTGGGAGGTGTGATTATTAGATCATTAGAATCATTTTTTTTAAAGAGTTACCTATTTCATATCAACTGCGAAGGTTTCATTTTTAATAAAACTAAAGGGGATGTGTAATTAATTTTAAAATGTAAATGTATGTAAAAATATTTTAAAACTATAACTAATAGTTGAAAATTAGAATGGTGTCATATATATTTATAGTGAAATCATATATGGATTTTCCTTAACACATACATATGCCATTTGGAATATATATATATATATTTTAATCTAATATAGGAAAATTTAAAGGTTTTTCATCACATTGATGATCCTCTAGATACACTGTTTCCTTTAGTGGTATGGATTTATAATGACCTTCCTTTCATGATGGTATGACTCGTTTTTTTTCAATATGATTCTTTAATTTTATCTTAGTAAACATGGAATACACCCTAAAAAGGTAACATTAAGGTTTGAGGCTCGTTTGGGTCTCAGATTTTTACAAAATTGGAAGAAAGGGGAGGCTACATGGTTACTGCACGGTTAGTAAAAACCATTTGGGGTAACCATATTAGACCCCCTTTTAGTATAATGAGGCCACATGGTTTGTCTATAACCCTATGAGACTAGGTGTACACCCTTGTTGGTTGAATAAGATTTTGGGATAGTGGGATTTATATGGATTGCACATGATTAGTCTAACTGTGCACCTAGCCCATGCGAAGTTCGACTTGTGCAGTGCTATAACACACAGTTGGCATAGAGTTTGGCCAACCGTGAGGCCCAACTATGTGAAACAATCAGAATGGGTGAATTTATAAAATTTACCCTTACAAATTTAAAATATAAACCTCTTTTTTCTCCTCCAATTTCTAATGGATGGATCCCCTCTCCCTCTCCTGTAAGCTCATTTCAGCATCCTTCAAGGTTATTTGATATCTCTTAGACTTGAACACTGAATAAAGATCTACTAGAAGCATTGGATTTCTATAATTATTTTCACTATTCCACTCTTTTCCATTATAAGTTTATGTCCACATATGTATCACTATTTTAGTGCTAGCTCATTTTCCCTATTTTTAGTGTGTTGGACCGATATTCAATTTTATTATAATATACTCTAAATATGAATCTAATATTGGATGTGGAGTTATCTACAACCCTAAGGTAGGTAGTTAACATTTTATTCATAAAATATACATTGTTTTTATATCATTTCCATTGTTCACATTCTGACCATTATCATACCTTTCCTTAAAACGAGTTCTTTGATTTTAAATTGGCATTCACATGTTAATATAATCCTAAGGATAATTTTTGAATGTTTATAAGATGTAAAACTTGATTGTGGCCACCCATTTGGTGTTCCATATTGAATTTACAAATTTGATATACTTTTTTAAATATATAGAACACTTTATAAGTGTTTTGATTTGATTGTAAATGGATTCTCCCACTCTACCACATATTTCTAGAGGTCAAAGGTTCCTTCTCAGTTCTTGGTTTATGTGAAATATAACTCCCATTCTTTGGTTAATTAAAATGGATTGATTGATATATATTCACGATGTTTTTCCTTGCTTAAATTATTTAAATAGATTACTTATAGTAAGCATTGATGGGTTGAACAACAATGCCTAATGATGCATGATTTATTTTATGATTTATATGAAATGTGGGGCCTTGGTTATATTGGATTCGATGATTGAGATTCTTATGAGGTGATCCCTAAATTTATTATTATTATTATTATTCCATTTTTATTGGATATGGAATGACAGTTAAGGGTTCTATTGAAGTTGATGTTTCACATTCCATTACATCATAAGTTTTTCATTACATCTCTCACTGTTATAATTGAATATGAACAATGGGAATGATGTTATACATTCCTTGTTTTGGGTTTTTAGAATGAAATATCATGACACATATCTCAAATTATGAGCATGACGACACACATTCACTGTGATTTTCAGGGGACATACCCTCTGCTTGATCCTACAGGCTCGTTAGACTGGTTATGGATTTTTGTGTTACACCTGGGGTCTATCCATCACCTAGTATTTCAGATATTTGGAAACTTATATCCGTACGTACTTAGCACATATAGGTGGACGAAATATATAACTATAATATATATATTGTTACATATCATACTTATTATGGCCCATACCGAAGTAGGTGTCTCCCACCAAGTTTCTTATAAGAACTTGATTTGGATTTTATTTGTTTATTTTGAGTATTTGTTTTTATTCGATTATATATGTACACTCCTTAGATATATACCCTACTTGGAATAATTATAGACATAGTTTTTGTTGACCTACTATGATTTTATCTCACACCCTAACAGAGCCTCCTTTGGTACATAAGTAGATTACCTACCTACAAGTATAGATAAGGTAAAAAAAACTTTCTATAGATGTTTGATATGGCTTACTTATAGTATAGATCATGGGATCAGTGGACTGAGCATATGGTCAAGATGCTATTAGAGAAGCCTTTTTTTCTTTTCTATAGTTTGTATATCATGTTTATGACTATCCTCTATTTCCCTTTTCTGTATCAACTTACCATGAATTCATCATGTATTTTACTGAGCCTTTTGGTCTTTTGAAATTATTATTCACTTATTTAGTTAATTATGTTTTTTAGTTTATTATCGTATATAATGCGTATGATTCTACTATAGTGAGCTACTAGTCTAGTTAATATAATATCTATTTATATATTCATAAATTATGTTATATTTATAAATTATATCCATTATTCCACTCTGATATGAGGGTGTAGTCCCCCCATTGTACCTCCTTGACAGACTCACTGCTATTCGGAAACCTAGGGTATATGAGGAGGAATGTTTGAGGACATTTAACCCATTAGCTCGGGACATGGGTTATGTGGATCCTGGGTTAGGACATTATATGGTTGGTGGTGGCCAGAGGCTATATATAGATAGCTTGATTGAGATTTTTTTGATCTTCATTATTCTAGATCTTGGGGTTTTATCAGGTATGTACCAAACTGTACTTAAATATGCTTGATAATCACATTTATGTATGTATTGTTGTAAATTATTAATTCTAGGTAATATTTTTTGGATGGATGTGTGTTACTATTTATGTTTTCTTCAAATATTTTTTATTGATTATTATTATTGATATTTATTTCTCGGATAGTATAGAAATGCAATATCTATATGGGTTATTACATATTCCAGGTTGGAAATCCATGTTTTGAATTTGAGTTTGAAATAATTCCCACATCACATGTTTTGATTCACTTGTGATTTTTGAAATCCCCTGGATATTTGGAATAGGATTTAGGACTTAATGGAAAGCTAGTTTAGGTGGTATGGAGATTTTACCTAGGATAGTTAGATACTAGATTACAGTGCAGATATATGTGTACACCAATGACACATGGATTTATAGGGATACCTATTATCTCAATAATTATATATGGGTTTTAATTAGTACTTTATATTCTCTATATTTTAAGGATTATCATCTTTTATAATTCACATCACTAGTGTGCATTTTTGAAAAAACAAAACCATATATAAATTTTTCGACACAGTATGGTGATCAATATCCATTATAAATAGTTTCCATAATGAAACAATAACATATATATATATCATCTTTTATATATGAGGATTGTAAATAAATATTGAATTTGGTGTTCATGAATCCTTAATGGGGGTTCATTTAGTTACAATGTTTTGTATAGTTATTTAGTAATCAATTGAAAAACAACTTCACGACATTCAATTTTTTGGTTCATATCTATATTATATAAATGCAATATAATTTTACTTGATTCACATACAATGTTTCTATTCTATATTGGAAATTTATATAATGTCATCTTATTCATATAATTATATTTTTAATAGTTTATAACATCAAAACCACTGGTAGGGGCCTGCTTAGTTATGTTCTCACTCCTTGTATATTTATATTGATGCATATGAAATTTCACTCAATGAATTTTGGCATATAAATGTTTATAAAGATAACTATAATGATGTTCAATGGGAATAGATGATAGATTTTTAATATTTAAGAAGACATGATATAATATAGTGCAGGTGGACATAATTATAAATTTTGTTCTTGCGTAAAATAAACAGCTCCATTATTTTTTTATATTTTAATGGTTTTAGATGTCTATTTTTTTATATTTTTATTATTGTGATGTTTTGGTGGATTTCATATATGCAGATTATATTACATGGACATATAGATATAATAGTTATTCCTTAATATACTTGATATTTTTTATATATCTATAAATAGATAATATATTACTTAAACCTTCATATTTTTGGAAGAATCTATCATGGACCTTGAAAATCAAAAAATGTGGAAAATTTTCCATGATAACAATTTGGAGCCTAAATTGTAGTTGCAAATCCCTTATGATCAAGGATTTGATACTCATTAAAGGATTTATATAAATAAATTAATGAATTTATAAGTCAGGTATTTATAAGAGGCATTAAATTGATGTCTTAGCATTCAAGTGATCAATAAATACAATACTAGAATATTTTCTATATCAGAAATAAACAATATGTTATCTTAATCAACATATTCATAATGGAATATCCTGCTATGAGGGTTGCCAATGATATATAACTTAGTTATGAGTACTCTATTGAGTTCAGTATCTCATTTTGAAAATGGTGGAATAGATATATAGGTCAAAAGTCACTTTTCTGATCATGTTTTTCACTTTTATCATTTATAGTGCATGGTAAATCAGATCATATACTAAGTGTTTGATTCTATCTTATTAGATGCATATAATTTTAAATTGGATTAATAAAATATTTATTATTATTTTTGAGAAATTATGATTTAAAAAGGGTTCAATTATTTAAGAATCAATAATAATTTATGAAGTGTTTTTTAGAGAAACCTATTAGTGGAGCCTAATGTAACAAAATTAAACCATGGTTAATTTTTTTTTGTAAATTTTTGAAAAGAATAACATAGATTTCTAAAAATATTTTTTCCTTAAAATGGTAGAGAATAAATTAGAAAATATTGATTTAAATTACATGTCATCCATAAATAAATCAATATTTTCAAGAGGTTAAAATGTTTTTGTATTGATTATTTTGAGAAAATTATAATTATTTTAGTTATATTTATCAATTGGGAGTGATTTATTGAGATATACAAATGATCTCAAGATTTATGGTTTGAATGAAAACAGTTTTTCCTTATGTTATGTCTTCTATGGTTTCAATTGGGTGTTTATGATTGTGATTATCTTGTACAGTGTTGGTTCCAGGGTGTGTATGAGTTTATGGTAACCAATATATGTTATATAAAGACTAAATATTTTCATACAAAAAATATTAAATTTTAATATATGAATATTCATTACATAACATTACGGTCCTCAAGAAAATTGTGTTGGTTTAGTGTATTTGTAAACATGGATACAAAAATGATTTTTTTATAATAGATCTACATCACCACCCACAATGTTCTTCATAACTATCACCCTTCTTATATATGTCATACTGAAAACCAATATTCTTAACCTAAGGAATGGAAAAATAATAAAGTGTGATCTAAGATGTTCAGTAAGAGTTAAAATGGGAGATAAAAATGATAACTTAAACATAACATGAGTATAAGGGTATGAGAACATGATATTAACATTATAAAACCATATCCTACATATCATAGATCATAATTGTGATTCATGGAATAAATATTACCAGTTCATAAGACATAAATCATAAAGGAATCAAGGAACATGATCCATAAAAGAATAAAATTGAAATAATCATTAAATTTGTGGCATATATATAATCATAAAAAATCATTTAATTAGTAAAATTTAACTTCCAAGTCAATCATAGGGTACTAGGTTTAGTTATTATTCCACTATATCCATAGTCATGTTTCACTCCCAAGACAATCATTTTGGATATAATCTCTTTATGAAATGGGTTCACTCTTCATTCTAAACTTTATTATATTAAGAGATATGAATATTTACCCAATTAATTACTATAATATATAGTTATAGTCCCACCCATCACATAATCATAATCTATTTATATTTTTTCCACAAGATAAAAAATCATTCATTATATAACATAACCCATGAAAGAGAAAAGACTTTCATAAACATTTCTAAAATTCATCATATAATAAACCATATAAAAAAGGGTTTCACAAATTTTTTTTCGTCATAATAATAAATAATATAGAGAAGGAATTATATTTGTATCCTTGGATTATATCCTCATTGAAGCATAAGTAGCATCAAAGGATGTAATGAAAAGTTCAAATTTTTTTTAAAAGACAACTTCGAATATTATTTTTATGAAAATGAACTATTCAATTTTAAATCACAAATTTCAAACATTAAAATGTCCAAAATATTGTGTAAAAATATTTTATTTAAAAAAACCATGAAATTATATAAAGGAATCCTCAAAACATCGAGTGGTAAGGATAGTGTGAATGTCTGTTCAAGCAGTGTATGTTAAAACAATGACTCCCTTCACATTTTTTTTAAATTTGATGGAACCAATTTGTAAAAATATTAAGAATATTCCATTTAAATTATTTTTATAATTTAAATATTGGATTGAAATTAATTTATAAAATTATATTAGTATATTAAAATATTTTTGAAAATAATTTTATAAAATATGATTATTGATGGAAAAGTATTTTCGAACAAAGAGAGAAATATAGTCTATTTTCCTTAAAAATATTCCTTTGGTCTCATGGGTAGTTAATGAGAGGAAAATTAAACAAAAAATGAAATAAATATAAATGAATATAAGAAAATAAAATTCATGGGATTCTTTAGATATCGGTTATAAAATTTATTTATCAGAAACATAATCATAAACAATTCAGATAAACAATGAGATTATAACATAAATCTATCACCACTTTGGTTATATTGGAATAACATCTTAATGAGTGATATAACCATTGATGGATATTTAATTCCTCATATTTTTCATGTGAATAATAATAAAAAACATTAATAGGGACCATACACACCACATAAAATAAAAAAGTGGTGAATATGACATATGTCTCGAAGAGAGAAATGTGAGACAAAAATATCTTTGCAGAAGTTCAATTTGATTAGAATTTTTTATAAACTTATATATAATAAATATAAATTTATTATAATTTTGTACAAGAATAATGTATAAAAATATTATATAATATAATATCCACTTAAAACATTTCATCACCAATTTATTAATAATTCTTTATTAGAATCATTATTTCTAGGTGTTAACTGTTTCGTTTTTCATAAATGATTCAGTTACACAGTTCTATTCCTTGTACATTGATCATGGTTACATCATTATTAAAATTTTAAAAATGACCTAAATATAATATCTATTTATTATATATATATTGTGTCATCCATAAAATTTATAGATATAAAAATGAATAACATCGTTTATAGAGATGATATACCCTTTGTAAGCATGAATGTTGTTTCCATTTTTAGTGGAGAGAAAAAATGAAAGGTAAATAATAATTCATCTTAATAATTATAATAATATTTTTAATAAAATAAAATTTTATTGAATCCAAAATTATAACTATCTTAGTAAAGTGGTGATGAAAAAAAAATTACACTTCTACGTGGGGATGATAAGTCATACATACACATGAGAGATGTTTTCACTTTCCACAGGATGGAAAGAAGGTGGATAATTATTATTACATCATTATAATAAAAATGAATTATATTTAGGATACTTATATAACTATTTTATAATTGATACAATTTTTTATAAGTGGTATAAGAAGAAATAAAATTGAAAATTCCCTGTTAAGTGTTATTCTCCTTCATTGAGACACCTCATTTGGATTACTTCATTATCCTTGAAAGGATGGTTTTTTGGATATAAAGTAAGATCAATGATGTGGTGAAGGAATATAGGATGACACCAGGGTAGGGAATTTCTGAGATATAAGGCAAAATAAATTGTTAATAATTAAGGATAGATGTTACACTTTTATAATTGAGGGGAGGGGAACTTTTGAAATTAGTTAAAGTATTAAATTAATATAATGTAATATTACTTTAAAAATTGATCAAATTTGATATAATTAAAAAATAATATGAGTATGAGTCTAAATAATATCATTAAATAAAATTTGGATATGTTTTGGTCTTTTTACCCTAGTCACATAGCTTTAACCCACATTAAACCTTTTGAAAATGGCTACAGTATCAATATTTTTGACTATATATGTGCCGAGGAAATTACTATAAAAGATATAGTGAAAAATAAATGGTCCATGGTTGATATTTTCAACCATATTAAATTATCTTGGACTATTATAGTATTATAATGAATTTTAAATCATTTAATAAATTTTTTCTTAGTATAAGAAATCATTAATGTCATTTTTTTGAAATACACGAAATAATATAATATAATATGTGTCCATATCATGTACAATGATTCAAAAGTGACTTATATTCGAATATAAGGAATATATTATCTTAATATAATCGTCCAATTATATTTTCAATAATTTATATGTCATTTTAAATCTTATCATGTTGTTTAACCACTTTGTTATCCAATTTTGACCTTAACCATAGTTATGACATTTTTAGTGTTAAAATATTATAATTTTAATTATATCATAAAAAATGGACCCTAAATTGAAAAGGAATGAATAATTCTATAATTTATCATCCTAATTGTCCTATTTATTTATTTTTATGATTTATAATTAATTTAATGAAATATATTTGACATAAAATACTATTAATATTATTTTAAGAGCCTTTAACATTAATTAACATCGGAAACAACATAAAAAAATGGAATTTGAATATAAAAATTTAACACATATTTAATATGTTTTATTAATCACCCAAATTCATGTGACATTTCAGCTAACCAAAATTATTACTTTTAGAGTTTTTAAAACAATTTTATTGATTGTTTTACTACTCGCACAAGGGATTTGTCTGCATTAATTAAGCATTTAATGTTATTATTTCACCAGTATATGTTATAAATAAATTAAAACAACAAAATAAAACTATTTAGATTTAAAATAAAAATATATAACCAATCATAACATTTTTTACCCCTTTCGAAAAATATTATAGATATTAAAAGAAAGTAAGTGACATTTTTTACTTTATCTTTCACATAAATATTATAAAAAAAACGAAATGATAAATGGAAAAAAGTTATATTTTAGAAGTTTAGATGATTATAGAATTGATATAATCTTCAAATGAAATAAAGTAATATGTTTTAATAAATTGTAAGTCACATCACATTAGATTTAACCTCAATTAAAGTATTTTCCATAACCATGGTAATAAAAATTTAGTATGGCTGCTTTTCTTATTCGACAAAAATAAAAGGGTCATATTTAAGAATTTTGGACCTCATGATTCAAAATATAGAAGTAAATTTTCATGTTTTAATTTCTATAAGTGGAATAAATTGATTGAATATTTAAATTCAAAAATCGATGAAAAATAGTTTTACATAAAAATTCATTTTATGTAAAAATTGATTTCATAATAAATACAAACATAAAATTGATTATAATGAAGTTAATTGTATTATTAATAATATTAGAGTACTGATTTTATTTCTAAACCATTTTAAAATAAAATTAAACTTTTCAAGTGCTTCAAACAAAAATATAGTTAAAAAAATCAATATATTTCACTCTTCTCTAGAAAATCAATCATTTTTGAAAAATATGAAATAATGCCCAAAAGATAATTTTGATATGATGTTTTAAAAAATGATATTATTTTTATGAAATAAAATTTATAAAATTAATAAAGTGTACTTATAATATTCTCTCAATAAAATCCATTTATGAAGATAACATATTGTAAAGAATAAAATGGATTTACAAAAAATTGGGAGAATATTTCTTAATAATTATCAATAAAATCTTATTGATTATGAAATTTATGAATATTTCATAATTTTATTATTCCATTCATACTATCTAATTCAATTTCTATGTAATAATATCAAAAATAATAATGTTTTTATGGTTTATTTATCCTCGTTGTTATGTGATGCATATGCCATCCAAAATAATGTTCTTTTAAAATATTAGGGTGTTTCATTCTTGCCACCCCATTTAATAAACATTTTCCACACAATTTCATCTCTTTATTAGAAATAAAGTGTTTGATATTTGAAAATTCATTGGTTGAAGATACACATCATAAAAAGTGTTAAGAAAACATCCTCTTGAAAAGTGGGGAAGATAAATTTTAATTACATATATAAGAACACATAACTAGGTTTCCAAATAGTATAAAATCAATGTGAAGTGTAAATATAAGCGTGGAGAAAAATATTAATTTTCTAATAATGATGCATATTGATATAGAACCTTGATCACAAAAAATTTAATGATCATGAGAAAGTTAATGAACATAATACTATAAATCAACGAGTTATGACAAAGACAGTTTATTCATGGAAATTGAATTTAATAGGATAACATTATTTCTATGAAATTATTTTCTTAGGGTTAAGGAATTACTTTATTATATATAGAAATAACATATAGAAATATACTTATATTCCAAGTAGAAGTTCATTATTTAATCAATGTTTACCCTAATGTCATCTTTTTATGAAAACAATGTGTATTGAAGATGAATTTTTCATTGTTAAAGAACTAAAATAAACATTATAATGAAAAAGGGTATCCATATATTCCTCATATATTTAAATATCAACAAAACTGAATGGTTATCATAATGTAAGATAATATCCAAAATGTATAAACCATAATTTGATGAAATAATAAATTTCACTGCAAAATTTATTTAATAAAAATAAAGGTTTCACTTAGTTCATTTCATAAATAATAACACATCCCAAATAAACTCCATAACCTCAATATTGAATAATGTTTTAACCATAAAGGTGATCTCACAATTTTCAGCATATATCCCCAAAGTATTCATTTAATTATTTCCTAATAGCCTTATATTTTAAACCGTATACTAAACTTAATGGTTACATATACTTCGACCTAATGACGAATCTACAGAAGTATATTTAACCACACTGATAAATAAATATAATATCTTGTAATGCATTAAAATTCCCCAAAATATCATGAATAAAATTGAGAAACTAAAATGAAAGGTAATCATTTGCTTTACCATAAATATATTTGAAAATATTTCCTTTTCAATGAATCACTTTTCAAACATTATGATTATCCATATACCATTATCCAATAGACCATAATTGACATAAAATAAAATAATATACTAACACAAAGTTTTATTTAAACCATAGTATAATATTCTTCCAAATACCCAGTAAAGGTTTCAAATCACCTCAAATCCCATTATATAAATTCAAAAAATGGGAGTCTATTGTTGAGTAAATAAGGTTTTACTTATGACTTTTCCATTCCTTCATACTTGGAGATATTGTTGAGTCATTAAGGTTTCCTTATGACTTTATCATTCCTCTTGTTTTGAAAATCACAAACACCTTATCTCAAGGAAAATCTCTTTTTACCCTGTGTTATTACTTGTATAAGGAAAATTTTCTCTCCCAAGGAAATCTATCCATACCTTGTTTTCATTGTTCATATCATAATTTTTCAAAGTATAAAATTCAGTTTGAAACCAAAACCTCAGAATCCTATAATTACCTAGTTATAGAACATTCCGTTTTAGGATTCGAATTCTCAGAATTCTGGTTACAAACTCTTTTGAGTTCTGACTCTGGATTCTGATTACGAATTCTGGATACAAACACTTATGAGTTCTCACTCCGAATTATGATTAAAATTCTAGATACGAACTCTTCTAAGTTCTGACTCCAAATTCTGAATACGAATTATTGATTGGAACTCTTATGAGTTCTGACTCCGAATTCTGACTACGAATTCTGGATACAAACTCTTATGAGTTCTGACACCAAATTCTGATTACGAATTCTGGATATGAACTCTTCTGAGTTCTAACTTCGAATTATGACTATGAATTCTAGATCTGAACTTTTACAAGTTCTGACTCTGAGTTATCTAAATACAGACTCTGAACTCTTATGAGTTCTTACTCCGAATTCTCATAAACTCTGACTCCGAACTTTGTAAGTTCTGGTTCCGAATTCTTGTGAATCCAGATTCTGAATTTCCTTGAAATTCAGAATCTGAAATTCTATAGAATTCAGGTTCCGAATTCCTAGAAAACAGAATATGAATATCCATGTATTATAGAATCTGAATTCATTTTTGGTTAGACTTCGAACTTTTATTTCTTTACATTCTGAATATTGGATTTGGTTATGTAACCATATTTTTTCATACCCATGTTTTAGTTATAAAACGATGTCGTGCATTCAGTAACTAACTAACCCTTTTTTGAGTGACATGTGTACAGGTCCCTCTGAAATTCAAGGGAAAATATGACCATTGGAGGAGGGAGCCGAGCGTTGAAGCCGTTCCTATAAATAGGAGATCATTTGAAGAGATCAGTACTTTTGATGACAAGTTGATCAATCTAGAGATTACATGCTGTTGAAGTGATTTCTAGAGAGAGACTTTCATTGATTTGTGCCTACTAAAATTCTTGTTCAGATTTTCTTTGTGTGATTCTATATTTTTCTCATTACATTGATGGGATTCCGGGGATAGGAAGACCGAGGTGCCAACTACCTTGAAGTTGACGACTTCCTTGCTGAGGAAGATAGAGGTACCGACTACCTAAAAGTTGAGGGCTTGCGGGGATATCAAGACAGACTCCGATATTTATATCGAGGGCTTACCCTGGTGTGGGTAAGATATACTTTCTTGAAAGTATAAATCAAGGGACCATTATTCAAGGTTGTTGGATACCCTTCTCTTTTGGTTAAAAGATTTACTACTTGTTACTTGTTTCATTACAGGTTTTTCAGCTGAATTTGTATTCTTGAGGAAAGTATAACTATCTTATACTTCCTTATACTTGTACTCTGACTTAGTAAGATTCTATACACTTTAAGGTAGAATCTTATTCTTTTTAAACTGTCATTAAGTTTAATTTCTGGATTCATTTTCATGGAATTTCTTTCTCGGAATCATATTTTCGGAATCAAGAAAGTTTGTAGAACTAGAGGTTTTGTGAATTATCTTGTTTAACCTTGTTAAACATAACAATCAATAAAAGTTCCAAAAGAATTTTTAAAAGTACACAATTCACCCCCCTCTTGTATTTGAGCATCCCATTATTTACATATTCGATCCTACATTTGGTATTATAGAGTATATCATACTTAGATACCATCTCAACAATTGGTATCAAAGGACATGACCTTAAATCCTGAACCAATTCAACAATTGGCCTCAAAATTTTTGGTTCAATATGAATTAATCTCACGATTAGATTCAGAATATAATTCATCTCATTCTTTTCAAAAATAAGTTTTTTGGACTCGTATAGTTCGGATTCATTTTTGCCTATAGATACTCTTGTTCTATATTTTCCTTGCCTAGAATTATTTTTCTTGTTTACGAAGTTTTTATAATAACAAGTTTTTGTGGAAGGTTTTTTTCTATAAGATGGCAGGAATCAATTTTGGTTCCACAGAAAATATCAATCCAACTAGACCACCTATCTTTGATGTAAACGATTATGAATATTGGAGAGATCGTATGAAGTCTCTCATTATCAATACTGGTGTTGATAATTTTTTTTATGATTACTGGAGGATATAAAATCCCTGACAAAGAAGTTAGTACCTTTAACAATCAAGAAAAGCCTGAATATCAACTAAATTATAAGGTATACAATACTTTTCTTTGCTATATGACTAGAAATATATATAGCCAAATTTCATCTTGTGAATCAGCAAATTCTATTTAGAAGAAACTTGAAGTTACTCACTTTGGAACTTCCAAAGTTATTAAAACAAGAAGAGCCATGATCAGAGATGAATATCATGTTTTAAACTTTCCTTATGGAGAATCCATATCTAAGGTGCAACAAAGATTCATGACTATTGTGAATAGTTTACAATCCATCAGTGAGAAAGGATTAGATGATGAAGCTCTTGTTGATAAGATCATAGACATCATTCCGAATGAGTGGGAATCCAAGAGAACTACTATAGATGAGAATATAAAGGTTATTCATATTTTCTTAGATGAGCTGTTTGGAACTATACTTCAACATGAGAGAAGAATGGAGAGAGATGCTAATAACGTAAAAAAGAAGAATGGAAATGGAAGTGATGATTTTACTACACCTTCAAATCATATGAAAGCTAAAACTCCTGAGAGAGTTACCAGATCTAAGTCTAAGAAAGTTTTTATCCAATCCGAATCTAGTGTAAGTGAATATTCAGAGAATGAGTTAGAAAATCTTTCTCTAAGAACGAACAAGATAGCTGGATAGAGGAACTTTCAATCCAGATACAAGAAGAAAGAAAGGAAAGATAAGAAATATTCATAAGTTACATGTTATGAATGCAAGAGATATGGACACATAAGACCTGATTATCGTATGCTTAAGAGAAAAGATAGAAAGGAAAATCATTTTGAGAGAAATAGAAAGAAGTACTACAAGGCTAAAGCTAAGAAATTCTTGAAATCTAATGACACCTGGAGTGCCAGTGGTGGGGACTCTTTAGATGAATCTTCAGATTATGTATCTTTTGGATAGAAGAATCTTAGTCTAATAGCCAGACTACCTATTGAAAATAACTGTATAATGGCCAAGGTACACAATGATGAATCAATGACCACTGTTTCTTTAAATACAAATTATATTAATGATAATAAATATTATAACTCTTCTGATGAAGAATCCTCTTCTGATGAAGATAATACTCTACCTACTTATGAAGAAGTTTCTAGGTTTTCAAAACTTCTTGATATTGAGAATTCAAAACTCATGAAAAATCTTGATAAGGAAAATTATTGTAATACTATTCTTACTAAGGATATATACGATCTTTATAAAGATCATGATAAGAAAAATTTTGATTATGAAAGTATTTCAAAAATCTTGAGGATGTAAATTCTGATAAGAATAAACTTTCTAAAGATCTAGAAAACATAAATTCTAAGAAAAATGTTTTCGAGCCTAGATATAGTTCCGAATAAAATGTTTTAGAAGACAAGAACTTTGTTATCAAACTCAAATCCAAAATTTTTTCCTTGAGGAAGTGTTTTTCAGACTTAACCTTAGGTAAAGAAAATTTTGATAAAATTTATTCTGAAATCCGACCTCTAGGGAATATTTCTGGTTTTGGTTATATTGGTTCTAAACCAATTTTTAGTAACAATTAATTTTTTTTGTCAAAGTGCTCTATTTTTCACTAAGTGTTAGTGTGGTGGACACTGGGCAAAATTTTTTTCCCTAAACAAAACCCAGTCTTTAGGATTTTATAAAGCCTATTTTTCTAAAAAGATGTCGATGCCTAAATTTTTCTTTCTGATATTTTTGGATCCAAGCATGTTTGGATTCAAAAAACCTAACTTTTTCTTATTTTCAAGAAAATAGAGAAAGTAACAAAAACAATACTTGGTACATGGATAGTGGATGTTCCGAGCATATGACTAGTAACAAAAACTATTTTGAAAAAATTTTCAAGACGAAAGAATGGAATGTAACTTTCAGAGATAATGCTCAGGGAGAAATTTTTTGTATAGGTAACATTGTTCTTCTTGGAAAACCATTGATTTTGAATGTTTTATTTGTTAAAGGTATTAATCACAACCTCATTATCATAAGCCAATTATGTTATGAAGGTTACCTTGTGAATTTTAGGAATGAAAAGTGCTTAGTACATAATTCCAAGGAAGAGTTTATTCTCTCTAACCATAGGCAAGAGAATGTATACAAACTAAACATAGAAGACCTTAGGAGCCAAGATATACCTTTCCTTAGTTCAATGGAAGATCATTCTTTGTTGTGGCATAGAAGGCTAGGACACTGTAACCTTAAAAACTTATGCAAACTTTCTAAGAAAATATTAGTTAAGGATCTACCGGAGCTTAGATTTGATTCTTAAAAAGTTTGTGACCCTTATCTATATGGAAAGAAACATAAATCAAGTTTTAAATTAGTCAGTGAAGTGACAACTACTGATGCATTACAGTTAGTTCATGTGGATATTTTTTTCCCTACACAAACTGGAAGCATTGGAGGCAAGTATTTTGTATTTTTCTTGGTTTATTATTACAGTAGATTTATGGGGGTCGATTTTCTAGTAAAGTATGAAGATTTTTCTTATTTTAAAAGTTTTAGAGCCCAAGTTAAAAATGAGAAAAATATTCCATTGAAAACTATTCAAAGTAATCATGGTGGATAATTTCAAAATTCTGATTTTGAAACTTTTTGTAGTAGAAAAGGCATTACCCACAACTTCTCAACACCCAGAACACCTCAAGAAAATGGTGTTATTGAAAGAAGAAATAGAATTATTCAAGAGATAACTAGAACCATATTGAGTGAGTATTTTTTAGCCAAACATTTTTGGGATGAAGCTGTAAGTACTTCTTTTTATACTATAAATCGAGTTTTGATTAGACCCTTTCTTAATAGAACTCCTTATAAGTTATGAATGGTAGAAAACCTAGACTTTCTGACTTCAAGGTTTTTGTTTGCAAGGTATTCATACTGAATACTAAAGATAATATATATAAATTCTCACCAAAATCTGATGAAAGAATTCTCTTAGGCTACTCCACAACTTCTACGTCATATAGAGTTTTCAATAAAAAAACTTGTACTGTTGAAGAGAAAGTACATGTTAAATTTTATTAAACTGATCCTTTTACTTTTAAACAACCCCAACCTACATCTATAGATGTGTTTTCAAAAACTAAATATCAACTTATGTAAGAAGATATTTCTGATAAGGAAAATTTCCAAGAAGATACTTCTGAAACATTTACCCCAGAAGATTTCCTACCCTATGTTGATGAACAAGTTTTACAAAAAATAAATTAGTTGTTTATAAATAATCATCCTAGTGATAGTATCGTTGGTGATGTGAATCAACCTATAAGGACTAGAAGTTCCTTAATAAAAGAAGTAGAACATCTATCATTTCTTTCCCAATTAGAGACAAAAATCACTGATGAAGCTTTATGTGATAATGATTGGATAAAATCTATGCAAGATGAACTAAATGAATTCAAAAGGAATAAAGTCTGGACCTTGGTTGAAATACCTAAGGAAACTTATGTTATTAGAGTAAAATGGGTTTTCAGAAATAATTGTGATGAAAATGGAATCATTGTAATAAATTAAGCTAGATTAGTTGCTAAAGGCTATAATCAACAAGAAGGAATAGACTATGAAGACACCTATGCTCTAGTAGCTAGAATTGAATATATTCATATTTTACTTTCCATTGTAGCATTATTCAATTTCAAAATTTTTCAAATGGTTGTGAAAAGTGCCTTCCTTAATAGTTATGTTCAAGAGGAAGTTTTTTTGGAATAACCTCCGGGTTTTGAAGATACAAGCTGTTGTTCTCAAGTGTTGTGGATACAACACACACTTACAGATTATGGTATGAGTTTTACCAAAAGAAAAATTTTGTGTGATGATAAAAGTGCCATTTCCCTTAGTAAAAACCCTGCACATCACTCTCATGCAAAACACATAGATATTAGGCATCACTTTCTTAGGTATCACACAAAAAAGGAGATATCATTCTTCAATTTATCAGAATGCAAGATCAACTTGATAATATTTTTACAAAATCTTTACCATCCGATAGATTTGAATATATTAAACAGAAGTTAGGAATGATAACCGTAAGGTAATCCTCCTCAATAACTTTTTATTAAACCAATATACTTATAGTAATTAACTCTTTTTCATAGGGGGGGTATATTTTCTTGTTAGTTTTTCATATTTTTCGTAATTAAGTTTTTCATATTTTTCATAATGAAGTTTTTAATATTTTTTGTAATGAAGTTTTTCATATTTTTCGTAATGAAGTTTTTCATGTTTTTCATACTGAATTTTTTCATGTTTTTCGTAATGAATATTTTCATATTTTTTGTAATGAATATTTTCATGTTTTTCATAATGAGGTTTTTCATAATGAGGTTTTTCATAATGAAGTTTTTCATATTTTTCGTAATGAAATATTTCATACTTGAAATTTTTGTAATGAACGTTTTCGTACTTGAAATTTTCGTAATGAACTTTTTCATACTTAAAATTTTCGTAATGACATTTTTAATATTTGAGATTTTCGTATTGAAGTTTTTTGTAATAAAGATTTTTGTAATGAAGATCTGCGTACTCATTTTTAAAAAAGTTTTTTTTGGAATCTAAAGTTCTTCAAGAAGAATTTTCCTCAATACAAATAATTCCCCTGACAATACAAAAGGTATGATTCTTCCTTGAGTTTTCGTAATAACCTTTTACTTGTTGTTAGTTTCTTTTTTTTTTAAAATTTCTTGGATTCTAGTATTCTTAAATCCGAATGTTTTGCTTTAAAAACCTCAAAAGATCGGATCTTACTAAATTTTCCTTGCGGCTACCTTTTCAATCGTCAGATCTGATCAAAAGGATTCTCAGCCATTAGATTGAAATGGGAAGATGAACCATTGCTTTAACACCTATAAAAGGGGACCCCCTGATGGTTGTCCTACATCGGTTTTCAAGCTTCTGCGTGTCGAAGTTCTGTCCCTCTACAAATGCCCATTCCAAACTTTTCGGAAGTGCTCAATTCCGAATGTCTGGTGAAGTTCCTTCTCAAGGGATGTCTACTGTCAAGCCGATTGCAGAATGGAAGATATACAGGGAGACGTTGGTTTATCCAAAATTCTTCAACAAATATGACTCTATTATCTCCAAGAATATCAAACATAATGGATGGGAGAGTGTATCCATATCAATTCCAGGAGATCACGATATAGTGTATCCCGATTTGCTGATAGATTTTATGAGTCAGTTTGTGTCTTGAAGGAAGATGGTGTAGGAAAATTTTCCTTCAAGAGTTATGGAAAAACATATAAACTTTCATACACCAAGGCTGATAGCTTGGTAGGGTTATGTTATGAAGGAGAGGAAGAATTTTGTTCTCACAAGTTACCAAATGTTCAATGGAGTTTTGTAAATGTGAAGGCTATACAAAGTCTTGGACTTACAGATGTCAAGACCGCAAAAATTACCCACTTTTCTACCAACAATCGGATCCTATAGTTATGGGTTCAGGGTTTTATTATACCAAGAAAGGGTGACAAGGACACTCTTATGAAAAGTGATATGTATATCTTGGATTTTTTTAGTAAATCTAAGGAAGATCAATCTGATGAAGCACATTCTCATTACGATAGAGAATATCAAGAATGGAAATCTGAGAGCACAGATAATCATGTATCCTTCCCTACTCTCCAAATTGATAGTTCGATGCCTTGATTCATTCCACATTCCTTGCAGTTCCAAGACGAGGAATTGCAAAGTGATGTTAGTAAGCGATGAAACTTTGAAAATAATGAATGTTGTCTTTTCTAATGATTCAGGAGAGTTTTATGATCTGCCATTGGAAGCGGTAGAAGCCGATCCAAAAAATACAGAAGAGGCTGAACCATCAAAGAAAGCTGGAAAGAAGAGGAAACTAAAGGAAGTGGAAGAAACAGAGAAAACACCTAAGGCCAAAGAAGCTCAAACCACACCTCCAAATCCCAAGAAGCAGAAGGCTTATCCAGATGAGGTAGTACCCAAATAGAGGGAGGATAAGAAGAACCCTAAGGAAGGGGAACCACAGTTTGGCCTAGACCCTGCAGAGGCCAAAGCATTGAAAGAGAAAGTTTTTGAAGAGATTGAGAAGAAAGCCAAAGAGAAGAAGCTTGAGAAGAAGATGTGGGAGGCAGAGATTGTTCAATATCTTTTGAAGGCTACTAAAGTTTCATCTCAGAACATTCTTGTACTGAAATCTTTCTTAGTTGAACCATTACCTGAGACACTGGGGAAAAAGTTTATGACTTCAAAAAAAGTTCAAGAGAAGGTTTCTGAATAGATAGAAGCTGTAGAAGAAGTACAAGAAGCTGAAAGCACAGAAGATACAACTGATCTGAAAAAGAAAGTAGAAGTCTTTCATGAGAAGTAAAGTGCTCTTGAAAAATTGTCAATCCAGACTTCTCAAGCCGGATCCTCAAAACTTGCTACCCTTAGAGTTGATGAGAATTCTGATGAAGAAGTAAACAAATTATCTAAGGAAGAGAATTATAATCATCACTTCATTCACCCTAAGGATATTGAGGCAGGATCTAAGAAAGAAAAAATTGAGGAAGATAGGATTGTTCATTTGTTTGAGAGTGAGCATGAGTCTCCAGATGACGAATCTATTCCGAAAACTGACAAAGGAAAAAAAAGTGGTTGTTGACACACCAACCAAAATTTATTTAAGGAAGAAACAAGCTGTTGGATCCTCTAAGAGGAAGATTATTGAGCTAGAGGAAGAACCACAACCTAGAAGAGTGTCAGACTCGGAGTCATCAGCTCTAGGAAATGATTTTGTCATTCAGTCCCTGGAAACGCTAGTAGACACCATTCCGATCTTTCCAACAATTGACTCCAGATGCCAGATGCTCCAGCATAGAATGAATCAGAAATCAGACTCTATATCCATGGTGATGGATAGGTTCATAAATATTGAGGATGATTAGAAGAATTTCCTTATCAACTATGAATCCTACAGAAAATCTTACAATAAAATGGTGAGCTGGTCAAATAATATAGTCGAAGATCTAAGAGAGCTTGATGACTTTCAAAATGATGTTAAGTAAAATTTTGATACTCAAGATAGAAAAATCAAAGATCTCACAAATATCTTGGAGAAAGAGCTAATCCTTGAGCAGAATACCCAGTTTCATGATGTCAAAGATTTGAATGGAAATTTGAATTATGTTGTTCAAAGTTGGAAAACATAAAGGGATCTCCGGATTGAGATTGAAGAAAAGATAGTGAAGCAAGATGACCTGTTGAAGGTTTAGGAGGAGTATCTGAAGGCTTAGGATGGTAGGATTAAAGCCTTATAGAAGCAAGTAGAGGAAGATCACAAGGAGCTGAAGAAGCTGAAGACTGTCGTGAAGAAGATGATACCCAAGGAAAAAGAAGAAAAATAGATCAGTCTGATCTTTTGTTGTATCTGTTTTTCCTTTTACAAATTCTTATAATCTTAATGAAATTGTGGTTTCTTGTTTTGTTTGGATGTTTGTACTAATATTTCAGGTACTATATATTTTTTCCATTCCCTCAAACTATTTTTAAAAATCACAAAGGGGGAGAAGGAAAAATAATTCTAAGTAATGAAGAAATATCTCTAAGTAAGGGGTATTTATCAAATGGGGAGTTTTCCATTAAGAATATTTCCATACTCAAGATAATGAAAATTCTCATTCTGGAAATCAAGAAAACGATATTTAGTATTCCAAATCCTAAGGGGGAGTTAGTCGTATTCACTATTGACCATGAATAAAGGGAGATAAGTTTTATTTGAAAATTCTAGATTTTTTTTCTAAGTCCTTATATTCTTTTTATTAAGGATGTTTGTGATTTCCAAAAAGGGGGACATTATTGTGTCAATAAGGTTTTCCTTATGAATTTTTCATTCCTTCATATTTGGAGAGATTGTTGAGTAATTAAGGTTTCCTTATGACTTTATCATTGCTATTGTTTTGAAAATCACAAACACCTTATCTCAAGGAAAATCTCTTTTTACCCTATGTTTTTACTTCTATAAGGAAAATTTCCTTTCCCAAGGAAATATATCCTTACCTTGTTTTCATTATTAATATCAGAATTTTCCTAAGTATAAAATTCGGTTTGAAACCAAAACCTCAGAATCCTATAATTACTTAGTTATGAAACATTCTATTTTAGGATCCGAATTCTCAGAAGTTTGGTTACGAACTCTTTTGAGTTCTGACTCCGGATTCTGATTACGAATTCTGGATACGAACTCTTATGTGTTATGACTCTGAATTATGACTAAAAATTCTGGATATGAACTCATCTGAGTCATGACTCCGAATTCTGATTATGAATTCAGGATACAAACTCTTAGGAGTTCTGACTCCGAATTATGATTACGAATTTTGGATACAAACTCTTATGAGTTCTGACTCTGAATTATGATTACAAATTCTGAATAAAAACTCTTCTGAGTTCTGACATCAAATTATGACTCCGAATTCTTGATACGAAATTTTACGAGTTCTGACTTCGAGTTCTCTGAATACAGACTCAGAAATCTTATGAGTTCTGACTACAAATTCTCATGAACTCGGACTCCGAACTTTTTAAGTTCTGGTTCAGAATTCTTATGAATCCAGATTCCGAATTTCCTTGAAATTCAGACTCTAGAATTCTATATAATTTAGGTTCTGAATTCCTAGAAAATATAATCCAAATATCCTTGTATTTTAGACTCCGAATTCATTTTTTGTTAGACTCCGAACTTTTATTTCCTTACATTCTGAATATTGGATTTGGTTATGTAACCATATTTTTGCTTACCCATGTTTTAGTTATAAAATGATGTCATGCATTAAGTTACTAACTAACCATTGTTTGAGTGACACGGGTACAGGTCCATCCGAAATACTAGGGAAAATATGACCGTTTGAGGAGGGATCCTACCATTGAAGTCGTGCCTATAAATAGGAGCTCATTTTAAGAGCTCAGTACTTTTGACGACAAGTTGATCAATCTATAGATTACATGCTGTTGAAGTGATTTCTAGAGAGAGAATTTTATTTCTTTGTGCATACTGAACTTTTTGTTCAGATTTTCTTTGTGCAACTATGGATGTTGCTGATTACATTCGAGGTCTTCTGGGAATAGGAAGACAGAGGTGCCGAATACCTTGAAGTTGAGGGCTTCCTTGTTGAGGAAAATAGAGGTGCCGACTACCTGAAAGTTGAGGGCTTGCGGGGATAACAAGACAGACTTCGATCTTCATATCAAGGGATTACCCAGGTGTGGGTAAGACAAACTTTCTTGAAAGTATAAATCAAGGGACCTTTATCCAAGTTTGTTGGATACCCTTCTCTTTGGGTTAAAAGATTTACTATTTGTTACTTGTTTTCTTACAAGTTTTTCTGCTGCATTTGTATTGTTGAGTAAAGTGAAACTATCTTACACTTCCTTATACTTGTTATCTGACTTAGTTAGATTCTATACGCTTTATGGTAGAATATTCTTCTTTGTAAACTATCATTAAGTTTTATTTCCAGATTCATTTTTCCAAAATTTCTTTCTCGGAATCATATTTCTGGAATCAATCAAGTTTGTAGAACTAGAAGTTTTGTGAATTATCTTGCTTAACCATATTATACATAACAATATTTAAAAGTTCCAAAGTAATTTTTAAAAGTATAAAATTCAACCCCCTCTTTTATTTGAGCATCTCATTATTTACATATTCGATCCTACATTTCGTATTATAGAATATATCATACTCACATACCATGTCAACATCTATACCTTGGAAGAAATGATCAAACAAAAACATATAAAAACATAGAGGTATCCAAAACTCTGATGTTATCATCACATGAAAACATATATGATTTAAAATGATAACAAAATCATTATTAATGAAATAAAATCTTAGAATATTGAATATATTCCCTAAATTGAAAAATGTAATAAAATTCTATAAATATGAACTAAATCACATTACCATTAAATCAGTAACCAATTTCACAGTAACCAATACAATCCCATTTACTTAATAGATGTCAATCATCTCTTTATCCTAATTAATCATTATGAAGATACCACTAAATCATTTTTATTAGTTATAGGTACTATTTAACATATGATTTCAAATTCTTAAAGAAAAACCATTATGGAACAATCCTTAGGTGTTCCATGGTTCTTATAATGGGAAATATAATTGATATAACACTTATTTAATATTATTCCATAATACCAAAAAATAAAAAATGAAAATGATTTTCATAATGTAGTGTACCAAACTATGTTTTTTAGAAAATGTAGAATTCTTAGAGAAATTGAATTTTTGCATTGAGTGGATGAGACATTATTTGAATCGAGCTTCAGAATGTAATTCTGAGAGTTAGAACAATTGAAAGTGTTGTTTTTAGACTTTAGAAAAAATTTAGGAGATTTATCATGTACTCTATAGACTTTCAAGATCATTGGGCTCTAAAAACTAAAAAATATGGAGGGTTGAACAGGATACATAGTTTTTCTAAATCCGTGTGGCCCACTAGTGAAAATTGTGTAGCTAGAGGAGGTGAGAATATGTGACTCACATTGGTTGGGCACACATTCTCGAACTATTCCTCTAACCCTCATGATTTGTACCATTTGGGTAGTGTGTATTCACTATTCATCACATGGTTGGAGCATGGTTAGGTAAAACCATGAGAAGTAGAGTTCCTAAGTAGTGGGGGCCACACGGTTGGTGGACTTTTTATAAAACCATGTGATCAAACTATATGACCCAATTTTTCGGGTGAAATTATTATTTTTTTCCTTAATGAGTTTCAAAATTCATTATCCTCTTTTTTGTTCTTCTCTCCTTATATGTGGATTTTTCCTCCTCTAAAACCAAGGATATCTGATATCTCCTCTTCTTGAAGTTTTAATAAAATGCTATCAGTCTCTATGGATCCGCATTAGTAAGCTCTCAAATAATCTTAACTACTTTATAAGTTTCTCTTATACTCTCTTACATTGTTTTGGTGTGAGGTCATTTCCCATATTTTTAGAGGAAATGTCCATTTCGTTGATTTGTTCAAAACTGGACCAAATCAAGCCTCGATGTTAGAAGAGTATAGCATCCTAAGTATTAGGTAGGTGGTCTATATATTTTCCTAAAATTTCTATTGAATTATAAATATTACCATTGTGTAGCACATTGGCCTTTGCCGTGTGTCACCCTAAAATTGGTTTCTTTATTCTAAATTGGTATACACACCTTATTAAACACTCATTGATTAGTGTTAGGTAATTAGAGGATACTAAACTCTAAATGATTCTTTTTGATGAATTGAGTTATGACTGTTGAACTTGAAGATTATTTTTTTCAAAATTAATTTTTTACGAAGAATATCCAATTTTTATAATAAAACACCTCAGATGACGTGAGCTGTTTTCTAAATCACAAGGTGGTTTTTAGTGTTTAAAAAAACACTTGGCCTTATTGCATTGGTGTTAACATATTCCCCATTTTTTTGATATTAGAGATATGTCATGTTTTGGGAATCACCTAAAATGATAATATTAAAGAGATTTTACCTCCTTTTTATATTAAATTTATTGAACCCATAAATATTCTAAGTGTATGGCTTGGATAACTCATACATAAATGAATAATTAACAATGTTTCTCTTAACGTATTGGCTTGATAAATTAATGGGATTTCCATGATAGGTAATTTTCCAATTAGACCATCGTAGCTTCTAAGTGCCTCGTCGATCCCTATAAAATTAATTTCCATGAGTAGATAAATTAAATGGAATGTGTTAAAATAAAATTTCTTATAAATGGAGGAAAGGAAACACTGATTTTTTTGTTTTATTAAGTGTTATTATTGAATTAAATTCCCTAGATTGTATTTGGGCATGATTAATATAAATCATGATAGGTAATGCCTCCTAGATATTATTATAAATTTGATTACACCTTGATATAGTATGTGTAATGAAGGTAATGTTTCTATTGAGCATATAGGTCTCATGTTTACTTAAATCAGGTGTTGATAATGACAGATCACACCATTTACACTATTCTGATAATGGACATGGAGCACCACAACCATTACATTTTGTGTTGACATGACAACATCATCACCATTTTGAGTGTTGGCATGATGGAACAATTACCATCTCTCATGATGAGCATGAAGTCTCTCACTCATTATGAGATGTAGGGAATCTACCCTCTGTTATACCATATCATGTCATTCAGACTAGTTATGGATGATTGAGTTAAGCCCCGGTCCCTCAAGCACCCAATATTCAAAGTCTAAGACCACTAATGTTCACACATAATTGGATTATAGAGGTGGATTCAATACATAAATATACTATATATATGTAGTTAATGGACAACCATTATTTTTGACCGTGAGTTGATGTTGGTAGAGTCATCCATGTGTCCTATTGAAACCTTACCGAACCGGTATTTATTTATTTATTCAGCCCTGCTTGTTATTCTGTTTCCCTAAACACTATATTAATTTATAATCATGGACTATATTTGGCTATAGACAGTGTTGGGGGTGGCCTATTGGGTTTTTTTATCTCACAACATGTTGAGGTCTCTATTGCATTGAGGTACCTGAGTAAATCTCATTTTTGTTGGACCATGGATTATTTCTTGTGTTGTTATTATTGTTCTTAGGAGTTTGGAGCATGAGACTGAGTTAGAGATCAGGATTCTCAAGGTTCTCCCCCTCAGTGATTTCATTTCTTTTTATTATTCATGTGCTTCCATGTATCATGTTTCCAACTATATGTCTATATTTTAGTTTATGTATTATGATTTTGACATGCATGAATTTTTATATATTAGCATTGGATATATTTTTTATTTCGATTATATTATTCTTCCACTGCACTCTCTTTCGTTTATTATTTCTTCCGCTGTTGTCTGTTATTTATTTTAGGAAGTACCATTGTGCTACTCTGACCATAAGGGTATATTCTCCCCACTATCACCTCCTTAGACCCTCGAAGATAGTTGATATCCACTAGTGTACATGGAGGCATGATTGAGGCATTTGGGTGAAAATTCTAGCTATCGGTTTTGTGGTCAGTTGGACCGAGACATTACATGTAGGTCATTCCTTGGTCTATGATTTATCCCTTAGATGAGGGAATCAAATCAGATAATTCCCAAGTTCCCCGTGTATAATACATTGACCTCCATGTAAACTCAATTCTCTATTCCATTTATTTTCACACAAAAATCTTTGAAATATAATGGGTACCTTTGGATAAACATCATTTCCCTCTATAATTCTCTTCATTTTTTATCGAAAATTTAATGGTTTATACCCCAATTTGACATACATAAAAAAATTTCTCATCATAATGAGATGTCTATCTAAGTGATTCTTCCAACACACATGTTATGTAAGAAAATAAATATTCTTCCTTCCATGTAATTAATGAAAATCTTTTTTTCTACTATTATTTTAGTCAAGAATATCACTTAATTTGAGGTAGTTAATCATATAATGTGATATATCATTTGAAAAAATTACAATTTTTCACGTTCTATCTCCAATATAATTTCGTTTATTATGAGGATAATTATTCCATTGTCTATCATATTTAGTATTAAAACATATCCTACTAGTTAAATATATAGAATAATTCAAAAAAATCATAGCGTGAGAAACAAAAATCATAGTGGGAAAGCACATAATTATGAAAAATCAATTATATGTTGTCTAAAAAATGACACATTATTTTCAATATATGGAACCATAATTTATAATAGGTTATAATCTATTTAAAAACTAAATACATATTTTTATAGATAATTTTAATTAATCTATGATTAACCATTGGTATTTTTAAAAAATTTTAATACTAAAGGCAAACTAACCATGCACCAGAGTGATGGTCAAGATATAATCAACCAACTCTTTTTGGGGTTATTATACCAAGATTCATTGATGACAAATCCAAATCCTCTTGTTGTATCCATACAAGGATTATTTTAAAGAAAATATGCATAATATTTTCTTTAGGAGGGCCTTTATATTTTATACTATACTTGGACATATCCCCATGGTTTTAATTATAGTTCTCTAATATTAATCTACAAATATTAACTAAACCCTACTCTAGTACTAACTATAGCAACCTAAGATTTTTATTAGATCATATTACATCTTAGTAGATGAAAATTCATTATATAACATTATAATCCATGCTATATTTGAAGTGAAACACATGTTTCATAGATAAATATCACATATTAATGAAGGAATAATCAATAAATTATATTATGATCGATGCTAGAACCGTAAAGTTTTAGTATCATTAAAAAATTGGACAGATAAACAACTCGTTCATTAAATATCTACATCATCTCCCACTTATTTTTTTTCATAACTAACACCCTTATTGGGAAGATCATACTAAACTTTTATTCATATACTAGATAATATAAAAAATAAAAAAGGGTGTGCTTAGATTATCGAAATGGGTAAACAACATTAATATCATGGACCACATAAACATAACATGAGTATAAGGTTATAATAACTTGATCATAAAATTTTAAAACCACGTACTATATATCATAGATCTTAATCTTATTGTTACTAAGATATGAATCATAGAAAAATCAAATAACTTGATCTATGATAGAATAACATTGACATAAGAGATAATTTTTTTTCATCCACATAATCATAGAAAATAATTTCCATAGTTTTCAAGAATCAAATCTAAGACTATCATAATAGATTCAGTTTACTCCCACTTCAATTATAGTATATAAGGTACACTCCCAATACTATTATATCGAATAGTGTACCTCACTAAACTGGGTTTATTCCCCTTTCCGGTCCAATTTATGTCATGAGAAATCCATCAATACCAAATGTATTGGAGAAATATATAATTATGGTCCCACCCAATACATATTGAAAATAATATGTATGTATACCATATGATCATAAAAAATTCTACATATCATAAAACATTAACAATAATTGTATTTCACACACACTTCATCATTTCATAACCAATGCAAAAGAAATGAATTTTATAAAAATTTTATCAATTCATCAGAACATAACTAGTGGAAGTTAAATGAGTTTCATAAACATATTATCATCATAATTACAAACCATCTAGATAAATAATAAAGTTTATATCATTGAAACATTCAACACCCTAAGATTTAATGAAATATATTTTTTAATAATTTTAATATCTTCAAAAACCTTTGTTATATGAAACACCTAATTTGACTTATGTTACATTCAATACCATGTTTTAACATTACTTAACAAACTATTAAAATATTATTATTTAATATGATAGTTATTATCAAGAATTTTTAATAGAGGGTTTGAATATGATTAAACAAATTATAAAAACACCTGTCTCAAACATATTTATATACTTAATTATTTGGATACAAATTAATTATAAATAAAAATAAAAACCCCTTGAAAACAATGGAAATCTTTTTATGAAAAACTGTTTTTCTATGAATAAACGTATTTTACCTCAATAAATTAAGAAAATAGTTTTTGGTGAATTAATTTAATGAATTTTTTATATTATTCATTCAATAAAATTTTAAACTTTTATCTTATGTGTTATATAGGCAGGATATAAGAATAAATCTAATTTTACTCTAAAAACTGTATTTTTCTAAAAAGTATTATTTTTTCATTTTGCGCACTTATTTTAAAATTAAATTTTTTTACTTTCATAAAATTTATTTGAAAAAATAAAATAAATATTTTAAATCATCAGGTAAAAGTTATATTGGTTTGAATTTTGGATAATTTTCAAATTGCTTTTTTGTATTGTGAAAATATTGTTTTTATTTATATTTTTAATTTATTTTGAAGAATATAAAAAGTTAAAAATAATTCTCATTTGGTTTTAAAAGTAAAATTAGTTAATTTATTTATATATTAATCCAGTTTTTTCATCATAATCAACTTCATATTTAATTTTGATATAAAAACCTTTTAAACTTATAAAAATTTCTCTTTGGAATTCCGGTATTTCACTACGTCCACAGGTTTAATTTTAAATTAAATTCCACCATTTATGTTAGTTTATTTGGAAAAATAGATTTCATATTTGGAATAATAATATATTATATTATTTAATTATTCCAAGCTAATTTTTTATCATATTGAATAATAAAAATAGTAAAAATCATTTATTATGATTATGGTAAAAATGAGTTTCTTGGGGGTTAAACTAAAAAGATAAAGGTTAAAAATGAACCCTAACTTTTCCAAAACCAATTTTATGAATATATTTGTAACTTAACACCTCTAAGTTTCATGATTGGAATATTGTTCAGCCCTGTAGAATGTGAAAAATGTGGGAACCCCATTTTCTTTTAAAACATTACAGGTGTGCCACTCACCTCACTTATAAAAGGTCACCCCATCTCCTTCCCCCATAAAACTTGAAAACACTTTTTTTTTCATAAACTACCTACAAAATGTTATTCATTAATTAACTATAAACTTTATACATTACTTATTTTTACTATGAAACTATATAATTAAGGATTTAGGTATAAAGCTAAGGATGTTCTATGAAGAGGAGGTAAAATTCTTTAACACATGTTTTTGTTTTCTTTATTCTAACACTTGATTGAAATATAATTAATCTATAAAAATATAATAAAATATGTAATATCATATAATGATATTTTATTATATTAATTTAATAACATATATCCTTCTACACCTTTGTCAAATGGGAAACAAAACCAACAATCGTGTTTACAACAAAATAGTACCTCACGAACTAATGTTATTCGTTTTCCATAACCACCTCTAATGTTTAGATAAAATGATTTATTTAATGTTTATATTTTATATTTTTGACATTATTATTCCTATTTAATTATAATAAAACATCTTAATTCTTGCCTCCAAATCCATTGGAAAATAGTAACATCACTCATTTGTATAGCAAGCAACCACCTCACGAACTGATGTGATCTATTTTTTTTATTTCTATTTTATTTGGAAGGTAATAAAGACAAAATAAATGAATATATATGATATTATTTACATAATTATACTTGTTTAATTACTATACCACATATACCTTCTTTCTTTCCTTCCTGTGGGGGACATGATAACATAGTTCAAGTGTACGACTGACTACCGCCACTCAAAGTGATGTGATTCATTTTTCGAAAACACTTTTCATGGAAGGTAATTATGATAAATTTAATGCATATATGTGTTATATTTGAAATAAAAATTATTATAGAAAAATAATATATTATTTACATTTATTTCATTCATCCCGTCAAAAAAATGGGGACAACGTTCATGCATATGTATGACCTACCATCTCCTTGAACATTGTATTTCATTTTTTATTTATAAGTTTTATAGATGAAAATAAATTGATATAAAATGAATCTATATTATATTTATATAATCATTAAAATTATGGAGATTATGTAACCATGGTAAAATTAATAGTACTAAAAAATAAAATTCAAAACATACATAAGAACCAATGAATTTATTAACCAAAACTCAATTATAAAAAGGAATTATTAATTAACAGGTAATAAATGGGAATAAGTAAATAATATATGGTATGATATATATAATTATGGTTCTATAATATATTTTTAATAAATATATATTTATTATACATGTAACATACCACACCTTCTCATTGGTTTGAGAAGGCTGCGAGACGTTACAAGGCATGAAGAGACATCCCCAAGATGCTAAGGCTAGAAATAAATGCCAAAGGGATTCAATACATGTGGGGGAAGATTTTTCCTTTAAAAATAAAAAAATAACCATTAGTACATAAATAAAAAAACCACAATATGATTCATAATAAAAATGAAAGTCAAATCAACATTTAATTTATCAAAATCATACCATTTTCAAGTACCACAACAGAAGACTATAATATCTGAGTAAACAACAGAAGAAAAACTATTAAAACTATAAGAAAATAAAAAATATACAAGATAACAAATCTCCATTCTCTAAATTCACAAATTAGACCATGTATAATGAGGTAGTTCTAAATACTTATGTTACTTTACCTTTTACCATGTTCCAGTAGAAGACATATTCCAAAGCACCAAAGTGCCAAAGTAGAGGTGAGTACTAAAACTTAGTTGGTTTTCCAAAATGAATTCCGTACTCACATTAGTAGGATATGAAAGATAGAAACATTTATATTTACCAATTTATATAAAAAAATTTCTAAAATAGTTTATAAATAAATAAAAACAACCATCATATCAACCAATTTTCCAACAAAATCCATATTTCGAATGAAGCAACCAAACACTACTTTAATAACATTTCCCAAGTTCCATTTGGCATAACCATTCTATTCCACATATCCAACCATGCATGTTTCATTATGAAAGTGCCATTCTCATGAGTGGTTTCTCATCGATCTACCAATCTGTCACAAGGTAATTAAATCCCATGTTCTATTACACCTTTGGCACTGAGCACATGGTCATATTTCAACCAAGACACATAATTTCGATATAATCACACACAAAAAGTATTCCCAAAAACCATTGAAATAAAATCATTCCAAAAAAAATTCAATAAAATAACATTTTTATTGAAAACATTTTCCAAACAATCCATTTAGAAAATCCATCCAATCTGTATTTTAAAATCAAGAAACCACAGAAAGTTTCACAACAAATTACTAGTATTCCAAAATTTCACCAAAAACAATAAATCATCACTAAAGAAGATTTATATCATACTTTTCACCACAATTTCACAACAAAAATCAATAAATTAAACCAATTTGAAACTATTCCAATCAATTCTAGCAAGAGGAGTTGGGAGAGAAGCTGCCTACCTCACGGGTTTTGGAGAAAATGATAAACAACCCAACAAATGTCACAAAATTGAGTTAAATACCCATGAACCCACTTTAGATCTCTTCCATTGTCATCATCAAGAAAAAAAAATAAAAATATTTGGGATCCACAACCTTAGATCTACCCACATCAGGTGTAGATCTAGGAAACTGATTGAGAGGGAAAACCTGATTTAATAAAAACACTAAGAAGGACCAAGAACGACGACTTTACACAAGGAATTAGCTTATAATCATGAAGGTAAGACCTCAGATCACCTTTGGATTGATGGGAGAACCTCCTTTTACCATTGAGAGAGCAGAATACCGATTTAGGGCTGTTTTGGGAAAAGAATGAGACATTAAAACACAAGGCTGACCTAGATCCACTTTTTAGGATCTAGTTTCTTTTTCGCACATGGTTTTGTCACAGGGTCAGGGAAACTCAACTTTAATTATGCACTATCCATTAAATTATGGATAAACCTCACATAGTTTCCTTACACAGTCTCCAAATCATGAAACGACCATGCCGAATCCACTACCTTAAGAAAAATCCATTTTTCAAAGCATACTATTTATATAGGGCAGCCATATAGTTTGGAAAAATCGTGAACCACCCGTGAACCTTCTATTTGTCCTCTATCTCACCGTGCATGGTTTTCAGTTGGTGTTTTATTGATTTCCCAAAACATTCACCAATCGTGCGCCTATAAAAAATCCCCAAAACTCTTGCAATGTTCTCCAAACTCTCCCAAGCTTCACCAATATACTTTATATACTTAAAAATAATAATTTATGGGTTACTTAATTGAAAATGAGGGTGCTAAATTCTCCCCAGCATTGGTATTTCCATCCTAAAAAATTATAAAATCATCATTGGCTTAAAGAGTTCTAAGCACTGCTCTTTCAATTCCTTCACGTGTGCCCTTGTCTCTTCTTGAGTCTGATCATTTTGCCACAAAACCTGTACTCGAAAAATGATTTTTACATGAAAGAATTTCTCTTGAATATACAAAATATTCATTGGGATATATACCAATGAAGAAATCAAATCTAGGTCAACGTGATCCCATATGATCACATGGATAGATTATGGCTGCTACTTTTTCAACTGAGATATGCGAAACAAATTATACACCGTATTGAACTGTGATGAAAGTTCCAAACAATATGACACCTCAATAACCCATTCTAGAATCTCAAGAGGGATTATATTTCTAAAAATAACTTTTCCCTATTTCCCAAAACATTGGTGTCTTTTCCATGGAGAAATCCTAAAGAACACATGATCACTGACATCAAATGGCAATGACCATTGATGATGATCCTCATATGATTTCTAAAACTCTAATCCATGTCCATGCATTTCCTGATCAACCAAATATTCTCCATTATTTCTTGGAAAAGGATTAGTCCAACTAGTGAATTTACTCTTGTTTCCACAAAATAATGTGGATAACAACAAGGACACCCGCAAAAAGTTTCGAAGGAATCCATATGTATTGAGTCTTGATAGTTGTTGTTATATGAGAACTCCACCAATGGCATGTTCTTTTCCCATAGACCACCAAAATCCATTACGAAATCTCATAAAATGTATTCAAATGTTTGTATCATCCATTCAGATTGACCGTCTGTCTGAGGATGATACACCATACTCATATTCAACCGATTCCCAAGGGATTTCTTTAAGGATTTCCAAAAGTAGGACATAAACCTTGGATCTCTGTCTAGAATTATTAAAACCAGTATGAAAGATCTATTTAACAATTATTGGATATAGATATTTGATAGATCCTCCACCAATTGAGTTTCATGAATATGGATGAAATGAGATGACTTGGTAAGAAGATCCACTATCACCCATATGGAATTATGATTCCGAACTATTCTTGGTAAATCTGTTACAAAATCCATTGCTATCTACTCACATTTTCAAAATAGAATAGGTAAATATTGCAACATACCTACTTTCCATTTATGTTATACCTTAACTTGTTGACAAGTTAAGCACATCAAAACAGAATCATCCACCTTTGTTTTCATGGTAAGACAACAAAAATTCACTTTCAATACCTTATAAATATTTTGTATTCCCAGATGAAAAAACCTTAATGAATAGTAGTAGTCATTAAGAAGTTATTCATGATAATATACAGTTACAACTGTCTGATTCCTAAACCACAACACTAAACTCTCATCCAGCTTCCTTCCCTCAAATGGTCTCCCCACCATTGAGTTTTGAACTCATTGCAATACTTTCTAAATCATATTTCTGTTATTATTTAACCATCCTTAAAAAATCTATAACAAGATAAAATGTAAATAAAACCACTAAATCAACTTGGTCTTCACATTCCACATGCAATTTTATTGAGGGAAAACATCGACTACCATTTATCTAAAGCATCTTTTTCAAACTGAGCATATGGGTTTCTACTTAATGCATCTTCCACTGAATTTATTTTTCCCAGTGTATACATCAAGTCAAAGTCAAACATTTGGAGATACTCCATCCATATTTTTTTTTCATATCCAAATCTCATTGTGAGAAAATATTTTTCAAGCTTTTATGATCCATGAACACAGTAAATTTCTCACCAAAGAGATAATGATGCCAAGTCTTCAAAGCCTGGACGACATAATCTAACTCTAAATCGTGCGTTGGATAGTTATACTCATGTAATCATAACTGAATTATAACATAAGAAGAAAAAATATCTCCTTTCATGAAAACACATCCCAACCCTGATCTCAAAGCATCACAATACACTACATACCACTGTCTTGATTCTGGAAAAAACCATGATCAATGATGATGTAAGGTGAAATTTTAGCCCTTGAAATGATTCCTTGAATTCCCCAGTCCATTGAAATGGCAAATTATTCTTTGTCAAAGCTGTCATAGGTGAATATATTCATGAGAAGTCACAAAAAAATCATCATTAATAACCATATATAATAAGATAACTTAATATCTCAAAGAAAGTTTTTGGTAGTTTCTAAGTGATAATTGCTTCTATTTTCTATGGATCCACTAAAACAACCCTTTTATAAATCACATAGCCAAGAATACTTACCTCTTGTATCCAAAAATTTTACTTTGATAACTTTTAAAAAAAATGATGGTCTCTCAAGATTTACAACACTATCACCATGTGTTTCTCATACTCTACCCTTGTCCTTGAATACCTAAATATGTCATTCAAAAACACCACAACAAAAGAATCCATATATCACTGAAACATCCAATTATTTAATTCCATAAAGACCATTGGTTAATTTGTAATACCTAGAGGTATTAACAAATACTCATAATGTCCACATCTTCTTCTGAAAGTTGTCTTCAGAATATCCTCCTTTCGAACTCGCAATTTCTGATATCCGGATCAAAATTCAATTTTGAAGAACCATTGATCTCCCCTTAATTGATCAAATAGATCCTCAATAAATAGAAGTGGATACTGATTCATTATTATAACTTTATTATGATTATGATAATCCACACACAACCTTAGAGTTCCATTTTCTTTCTTCATGAACAAAACTAGTGCTACCCACATTGACGTGCAATGCTAAATGAAACCCTTACTTCCCAACTATTCCAAATGCACTTTCAACTACCTTATTTCTATTAGTTCCATTTGATAAGATTGAAGTAAGATATGAATATTCCATAGGTGGAGATCAATGATAATATCCACCTTCCATAGCAGCGGAAACCCATATAAATAATTAAGAAACACATCAGGAAACTGGTCCACAAATGCCGGAAAAAATCCATTCTTCAAATCTTACATCAATACCAAATTAAAATCTGCCAACTGGTTAGATATTGTTTCCGATTTTGGTGCTATCAAAATCATTGCACCTGCCCTTACACTCCCTTATCCTAAAAATATTTTCTCAACACCATCCCCAGTTGCGAAACAAACTATTCTAATGTAAAAAATCAATGTGATCCTTGAACATTTTCAAATAAACCATACCCATAATTACATTATAGACATTAATATACAGCACCAATAAATCCCATTTCAGCTCAACTCCATCAATATTTATATAAAAAGATCTACATTCAAAGGCTCAAAATTCTCTTTGACATAGAGGTGTTTGAAGTTCTATCATAGAGGGCATCATCTCAAGTTTTAAACTTATCAAATAAACATAAAAAGAAGAAATAAAGGAATGTGATGATCCAGTATCAAAAAACAATTACATAAGGTTATACCTCAAAAAATGGTACCTCTCACCATAGATGGTATTTCTTGATCATCCAAAATTACCTGGTCAGTTCTATATAATTTATTCACCACTACACTTTGTTCATTGTTTCCCTACTACTATTTCCCTTGATGAGGAGTCATGGTATTCTTAGAATCACCATGGATAACTCTATTCTGTCAATGAGATTGATTTTTCTACCCTCTCCCCATCGAAACACATGACTCCTATGATACCTAAGAAGTTTCTTGAGAACCTATCCTTGGAACACCATGACAATAGAATTGAAGATGACCCATATTATTACTATTATGACATTCTCTTGGTGGTCCTATAAATCCTCGTTTAATGTGGTTGAGGTAACCACATTGGAAACATTCCTCTTTTGTTGTGGGTCTCTAAGGAATATTTACCAATCCAACTATTTGATTTTGATTCATGACCCCACCTTGGAATTAGTTATCCCTCCTCTATACCCCCCCCCCAATATTAGAGTTCACACCAATTCCCATGTGTATCAACATACTTCCTCTACCCGTAGATCTTGAGATTTCCCTTTCAGCCACTGTCGCTCTGTTGAAAATCTTTGTATTTTCATTAATACAGAGCATGATAATCATCAAGAAAATATCATGCCTTATCCATAATTCAAAGATGTGTTCCTTTAAGGATTAACTCATAGATAATTATGGTGAAAGTTTACTGTATTCATGAATTTATCTATATACTATATAATGAAAAGTTTTTCCAACTTTAGGATAAAAATGTTTGTCATTCTCTAGATCTTGAACATGTGAGGATATAATTGTTTGTTAAAAAATTCCTCAAAAATCCTAAAAAAGATGGCCTTGATCTATTTTAACCTACACCACTATTTCCCACCATTATCCTAGTAGATACTTGAGCATATATGTAACCATCTTGAATTTCAGATATACTCGTGTGCCTCTAAAGTCAATGATATGAGTCGTCCTATCCATCCACACCTCTGCCTATTATGGTTCAGAATCACCTCAGACAATGGGTGGATTATAAATCTAGAACTTGATGGAATGATCCACTTATCATGTTTTATCTCTTTTGTTCCCCATTTTGATAGCTTAAAAATATTATAAGATAATATAAACCAGTTCTTAGTTCCCTTGTGGCTTAGGTGAAACAAAATTATCCATAGCTTATTCTAGTTGGTTTCTACAATTCCTATCGTGTGCCATTTTCTAAAAAAACAACAACTCCATAAGTATCACCCTCTAGAAATTGAAAAGTTATAATTTCTAAATCTATCACATCAACTATCACAACATTAAATTTCCAAATTAAACTTTTTCCACATTCAACCATTTTGAAAAATTTCTACTTGCTATTGAAAATAAAACTATTTTCAAAATACCACAAACACCGTCTTTTACAAAATATTTCATTTGAAAAAACATTCACAATTTTCAAAAATCAACACTTTTTCATGAAATCATAAATAATTACACAAAATGATGAATGCACTACTAGTGGGAAGTCATTCCTCTAATTATTTTCATGATCATATCATTAGATAAACCCATAAAAATGAGATTCCATGTCCTATAAGTGTCTCCAAAACACTTATATACCCAAATACCTCATAAATTCAAGTTCATAATAAAAATCTAAGCTATGTATTTTTATGCTGTACATTTCAAGACCTGACAATCCTAATCCTTTCTAAGATCCCAAATCAAGTAATAAACCATAATTAATTTCAACTCTAGGACAGAAAACTAATGAATACTTGTTCCACAAAAGAGGGACCCAACCGATACCACTTGCCTGAGATAGACTTTTGAACAAAAAAACTGATACTATTATCTCAAACAGAATTCTGGACGAAAAAACTGATACCATTTGTCTCAAACAGACATTTGGAAACAAAAAAACTGATATAATTTGTAACATCCCACCCCTTCTCATTAGCTTGAGAGGAATGTGAGATGTTACTTGTCTTTAAGTGATATACCAAAGATTCCAAAGATTGGAAATAAATTCTAAAGGGATTTAATAGACGTGGGGGGAAATTTTCCCTTTAAGAATAAAATAACTAACAAAAGAAACCACTATTTGATGCATAATAACAATTAAATACAACTCAACATTTAATTTATCAAAATCATACTAAGTTCATGTAGCATAGTATAAGACTACAATATCAAAGTAAACAGTGGGAGAAAAACTACTAAAACTCCAAAAAAATCACAAGACTCTAAGATGTACAATCACCATGCTCCAACTTTAATAAACATCACATCTATCCAGAGGTAGTGTAAAGACATGTGATACTTTAACATTACCCATTTCTTGGTAGATTACATTTTCAAAAGAACAAAAGTTCTAAAGTAGGGGCGAGTACTAAAACTCAATTGGTTTTTCCCCAATGAATTCTCTAGTCAATCCTCTAGGATAGAAAATCTATGAATATTTATATAAACAAATTTATATTAAAAAAATTCTACAAATGTTTATAAAAAAATACAAACAATCATTATATCAACCAGTTTTCCAACAAAATCCATTTTACAAAGGTATAAACCAAGAAATTATTTAAAACCATTTCACATGTTCCATTTGACATAACTATTCCATTACACATATACAAACATGCATGATTTGTTATGATAGTTCCATAATACTATGTGGTTTCTCATCAATCTTCCAAGTTGTCACAATTTAATTAAATAAAAGGTGCCATTACACCTTTGGAACTGATCACATGTCCATATTTCAACCAAGCCTCAAAACTTTTATCTGAACACACACACCAAGTATGCTGAAAATCTATGCCAATACATTGATTCCCAAACCATTTTAATAAAACAAATTTTTTATTGATAACCTTTTTCAAAAAATCTATTTATAAAATCCATCTAATCCATATGTTAAAATAAACTTTTTAAAATCAAGAAAACAATGAACTTTGAAAAAAATATTACTACGACCCCATAATTTCACCCAAAAAAAATTCACTAAAGAGGAATTATATCAGGCTTTTCACCATAATTTCACAATCAAAATCAATCAATTAAACAAATTTGAATCTAATCTAATTACTTCTAGAAAGAGGGGTCTAGAGTGAATCCACCTACCTCAAGAGTTTTGGTAAAAATAAAAAATTACATTAAAAACGTCATAAAACGGGGATAAATCTCCACAAACCGGCCATAAATCTCTTCCCCTATCATCAAAAAAGCAAAAAATACTCATATTTGGTTTCCAAAACCTTAGTTCTACCCAGAATGAGAGTAGGTATAAGAAGACAAGAAAGTGTGAGAAGTAGATCTAATATAAACACCAAGAACAATAACTTACCATGAGGAATCATCTTCTAATCACCTAGAGAATATCTCAGATTGCCTCCAGATTGATAGGAGAGCCTTCATGGACCTTTGAGAGAGTATAATCAGGAGTTAGGGATGTTTTGGGAAAAAAAGGCATTAAAACACAATGTCAATCTTGATGCACCTTTTGAGGATCTGGTTTCTTTACCACACATAGTTTAGTCACACGGTTAGGCATAACATGCACTAATAATGGACCAACCACTACCTTATGGATGAACCTCTCATGGTTTCCTTGCATGATCTCTAAATGGTGCACCAATAATGTCAAAGACACTAACTCAAAAATAAAAAAACCATTTTTCAAATAACATAGTTTATACTAGGAAACCACAGGATTTGGAAAAATCATGCACTAACCATGCACCATCTATTTTCCCCTCTCTCACTGTGCACTATTTCCTGTAGGTGTTTTATAGTTTTCCCAAACCAAGTGCCAACCTTTTAACTGTAAAAATCCCCCAAAACTCTCCAAAAGTTCTCTAAAATATCCCAAGATTCACCCATAAACTTTATATACTTAAATATAATAATTAAAGTGTTACTTATATGAAAATGGGTGTGATATAATATATGTGGTTCAATCATGTAAAAATGAAGTTGTAACTTAAGGTAAGGGATTTCCATCTCAAATTTTTCTTCTATGAGACACATTCCATATTCACTACTTATTTATTTTATGCGAAGTATATAATTCCCAAGGATGTATTTTGTGATTATCATGAGGAAAATTTGGTTATTTAAATATAAATTTTTATCTCTATTTTATGAGGTTTATGGTTAAAACATTTCCATTGCAGTAATGGATTTTTGTCTCAAATTTCCTTCTTCGGGACGTATGTTATATTTTAAAAATATATTTTTTTATGTAGTGTATATACTTTCTATTTAACATGTTATATCATAAATCACCGAATTTTAATGATATTAAAATTTTAATTTGATTTTTTTATTTAATGGGGCCTATGATTCAAATGATATCAATTTGGTAAGGGTTTTACGATACTTTTTTTCGTCATTTATCGAGATTGTTGACATTTTTAGTTATGATCAGGAAATATTATGATATATGTCTTTTAAAATTCATGAATTTTATCCCCTTATTGTTATTTCATTATAAAACATGTTTTCTCTTCAGTTTTCTCTCTTTGTTGACTCATGATTTCAAAATAATTTTTTAATGACATGATTTTATTTCTATCTTCGGTTAAAAAACCATTATATTCTATTTACATATTTTATAAAAATAATTTTTTAAATGTTTTAAGGTTCCTTTATGAATGTTTGAATTCATTTTTCCTTTCAATTAATTTTTGAAAAATGTTTTAAAATTAATATTAATATTATTTTACAAACAATTATTTTTTTTGTATTTTACCAAAAATGTAAATTGGATATTGTTTTCAAATGTGTTCTACAAGAAAATAATTTTCCACCATCCTGACCACTCAATGTTTTAATTTTTTTTATAAGTATCCAAATTTATTTTCAAATAAAATGATTTTGAAATTTTTTTATGTCTTAAAAAGTTTTTTTTTTCAATATTGAAAGGATATCTTCCTCAAGTAGTGCTTTAAATGATTTAAATATTTCATTATAAATATTTCATTTTATTTTCAAAGAAAAGGATTTAAAAAATGTTTTATGAATTTTTAGTTTAGAAAAGTGATTTTTATAGAGAAGTTATATTCCTCAATAAATGTTCCAAGTGATATTTCAAAATAATTTTCCATGTAAGATGACATCCTTTTATGTTACTTATGGTTTACTAGGAATATGATCCAAGGATACCATTATTATTTTTCTTTGGATAGAATATGTTTATAATGACAAGATGTTTATAAATCCCATTTTTCATCCATGGGTTATACCCTAAAAAAATTATTATTAAAATAACTTCTTTTTCCTTGGGATATTGATTTATGAAATGAATAAATGATAATAAAACGTATTTCTTTTCCACAGGTTATGTTATGAGGAAATTTTTATCAAAACCATTTTTTTCATGGGTTCTTATATAATGAATGTTTAATGATCTTTTGGAACACACATGCATGATTTTAATTATGTTATTGGTGTGACCAATATCTCCCCCAAATTAATTGGGTAAATATTGATATCTTATGAGACAAATAGGACTTGAATGGGGAGTGAACCCAGTTCTATAAGTGACAATTTCTACTATGATATTGTTGATTGTGAACCTTGAATACTATAATAGTTTGGGGATTGAACCAATTACACTATTATTTCCTTGTATATAGGACTTTATTACTAAGGAAATGATTTTATATACTTATGTGTATTCCCAAAATCTATGACTTATACCAATGTTATGTTCTCATGGTTAATGTTCTTTGATTCCATTATGATTCATGTCTTATAAACTACCTAGATTTATAACATGACTCAAGTTTATGACCTATGATATGAGGGGTATGGTTTTCAAATTTTACTCCCATGTTATCAAATCCTTATGCTCTTGATACATTGATATCACAATATTTTATCATTAGTGAGCATATGATCTCACCCTTTCTTATATTTTCATTAAAAAGGTTATGATTAACATTATTATATATGATATTTTTAATAAGGGTTATATTTATGAATAACATAGTGGGAGATGATGTAGCTCACATATGAAACAATTGTTTATGTGTCCATGTTTTTAAAGGAACTTAACGTAAAATATTATGGCATGGATCATTATGTTATGTAATGAATATTAGCAATTTAATATGTAATATTTATGTATGAGATGTTTTGGTATTTATTGTAGTTACCATAGAATGGTTTAGTTAACCATTGGAAACTTGGATAAGAAAACTTTATTTTGATCCATTGGGATATTTATATGGATATGTCTAGGGATATGTCTAAGGATACCTAAATTAATAAGTAAATGTATTATAAATTGTCTAGGAATATTAGTAAATGATAGAGAGAGTGTTTTATACGAAACTTCATCCCTTTGTGAAAACTAGAGGTGTATAAGGCTATTGTATAGAGGTACCTATGGTTAATAACTCCAAACATGTAACAATTGTCTAGAATCAATCATCACTTGGTGCATGATAACATGATTTGTTTCACACCTAGTTTGATACACCTAGTGGATATGCTTTAAAAATTAGTAAACTCTTTACAAACAATCATGAAAGATTTGAATAATAATCATGAATTACCTAGATAAATTCCAAGGTGTCATAAATTGAAACTAAGGTATCAGGATTTAAACATCCTATAATTTATTTTCAAAATTATGTTGTTTCCACTATGAATATTAATGGTCACACTATTTTTTGTTTTTATTCAATAAAGGAAAATAGAAAGAGCTATGTTATGGTTGAATATAACAAAGACTGAATTTATGGGAAATGTAATGGTATAATTACTAAAGTGAAGGATATTGTGATTATGTATCAGTTATCATGATATGCGATTAACAATTTTCACCTCAAACAACTCTCAGACTCACCTAATAAGATAAAGATAAAGTTAACTAAGAGATATGGTGGTGGAGACCATAGAGTAAAGATGATTCAGTTTCCTATATGTCAATAATGTGGGAAGAATCACTCTAGAAAATGTCTCAAAGGGATGAGAAGACGTTTTGAGTGTGGAAATAGGGACAAATGATGTAATTTTTGGGGAAAAATGAAAATTTTGGTTAACACAACAGATGAGAATAATGGTTTCTCCTAATGAATAATTAATGGTTGAATGTAATAAATGTGGAAAGTATGGTAATTATAAAAATTAATTCCATACGGGGAAGGATCATGAATAGAATCAATAAGGTGGTATAGGTAATGGTTATATTACAGATGATGAAGAGACCACAAATGAAATATATAAAATATGGTCTATTTTAAAAGTATTGTTTCTGTGGAACAAGAGAAACATGATTAAATTAAGGTTGATAAATGTTAAGACATGATTCTTATTTCATATTTTAGGGAAGAGTTATTAAGTAATAATATTATGAATCCTAGTTAATGGTTTAATAATGATGTGTAATGATTGAAGTGTTTTTGTTTGAGAATTCAAGAATTATTTTACATGAACCATGAAATATATAAGGATTTTTCTTTAGAAGTTTTACATTATGAATTTTCAAGAAAATGTTGAGTAGTACTGATGACCGATAAATTTGATTTAATATAAATATTACATATTATAAAAAAAGAATGATTAAGGTAAGTTGACCCTTAATTTGTTCTTGATGTTGAAAAAATGGTGTTTAGGTTAGATAAATAAATGATTAATATAGATAATGTAAATTGGATAGCGTTGATGACTTCAGAACTAATTAATGATTTGTTGAAAAAGTGGTTTATGTTATGATTGATGAAATTTAAAAAATTAATTAATTAATTTAAAATATTCAATAATATATGGATTTATTCAAGGAATAAGGAAGGATGTATAATTTCACTATGTTTATACAGTAATTTTTATAATTTCCATATATAATGAAAATATATAACCAAAGTATTCAAATATCTGGTTGGTTAAAATTAATATCTACTTTATGATATTTTGGGGATTAATGTTAAATTGATTTTTGAAAATTTAGTGCTCTTATTTATAGTTTTTTTATTTTGGAGGGTCATAAGGTGAACTATTTATGTAATGTTTTTTGTTGAACTTTTGAAGAGGTGTTATAGATCAATTTATCATTTCACCATATGAATATTTTTTCATATTGTATTTCCTGTGATAACCATTTTTTGTAATAAATAGAGATAAAAATAATGAATTATCATTATTTTATAGATCTCATAATTCGATTAGTGGTTCAAACATGAAAAACTCATCTCTTAGAGTATGATATGAAGTAGAAAATCATCAAGACATAACTAAAGGAGGAGATTATGCATATGAAATAAAACGATATCTAGTAAGTAGAGATTCCCCTGAAAATTATTTGAATTTAAGAAAAGGATCATCAAATAAAATGTTATAAAATTACCTCCATTTTTTTCGGAATGAATGGCCTTTTATGGGATCATATATTTATAGATTTTTTCTCCTTAACTTTCTTCAAACTATGTTGTCTATCACTCTATATTAGTATTTGGGTGATAGTTTTCTCTTCTAAGTCCATGTTTTTACTTCCCAACAATGATATCCTTTATGGAAACATTTTTTTTTGTAATTTTATATAAACTTTACACATCCATTTTTATCTTCCCAAGAGGAATTTTTATTTACCCTTTTTACGTTATGGGTTTATAACAATCATATTTTCAAATTTTAAACCCTTGATTGCCAAAAAGAGGTTCACATTGCAAGGTCACAATTTATTTAATGGGGGTAGAATCTAACACAAATATAATTTATAAAATATTGTTTTTAAAACAAATATAATCACTTTTATATCTTTATTTACACTCAAAAATGAGTTTCTCTTTCATTACATACAACACCGAGTTTTATTGAAACATGACATACTATTAAAGGATTATTATTTAATATGGTAGTTAACACCTTTACATTATAATAGTGGGTATGAATAAGGTTAACTAAATTATAAAAATATATGATTTAAACATTTTTATATAAATAATTATTTGATTAAAAATTAATTATAAATGAAAATAAAAACCATTTGAAAATGAAGAAAATATTTTAATGAAAAACTACTTTTATGCATAGAATTTTTTTACCTATATAAATTAATCCAATAAATTTTGGTGAATTATTTAAATAAAATTTATATATTATATATTTTTTTAAATTTTTTTAATTCTTCTTTTGTGTTTTCTATACAATATATTGGAATAAATCCATTTTTACGCTTAAAAAGTGCATTTTTCTAAAAAATGAGTTTTTCGCCTTTTGTGAACTTAGTTTAAAATTATTTTTTTCCACTTTGATAAAATTGATATTTAAAAATAAAATTAATTTTTTAAATATTAATTTAAAAATTATATTAGATGAAATTTTTGATAATTTTCTAGATATTTAAAATTTTCAATGAATAATGAAAAACAACAATTTTTATTAATAATTATCATTTATTTTAAAGAATTTTAAAATAGAATTTTTTTATGATAGTTTTAAATATAAAATGAGTTAAATTATACAAATATTAATCCAATTTAGGTCACTGAAATCAATTTGACATTGAATTTTGATAAAAAAAACTTTATAAACTTTTGAATCATTTCTCTTAGGAAAATTGCTTTTTCGTCTTGTTTGTGAGTTTTATTTTATATTAAATTCTAAAAATTATATGAGTTTAATTTAGAAATATGGAATATATATTTTTAATAATAATAATTTATATTATCTAATAAGGTGAACTTAGTTTTTTACCATAATAAATAGTAAAAATACTAAAAATTATTTACTATAGTTAATGTAAAAATTGGTTTACTAGGAGGTTAAAATAAAAATATAAGGGTTACAAATGACCCAAAAATTTTGAAAATACCATTTTATGTCTATATTTACACCTTATAACCACTATTTTATATAATTTCCTTTTTTTCAATATTTTTTCCGGGAAAAAATGTGGGCACATTTTTTTATTTTAAAAAATTACAAGTGTGCTACCCAACTTACTTATAAAAGGATGGCCCTCTACTCTCCTATTCAAACATACACAACCTTTTGGTTTGAAAAATACCTAATATAATTTCTATCATAATTATATATACATTTCATAGAGGACTTATTTTCATTAGGAAACCCTCATAAGAAGGATTTAATTATAAACCTAAAGAGGTTCTCTAATGAAGAGGTAAAATTATTAAACTTATGTATTTTTTCTATATCTTATTCAACCTCATTGAAAATTTATTCACATTTGATAATATAATATACCCATTATATAAAATATAATGAGATTTTATTATGATAATTTCAAAACCTATATCCATCTTCACCTCAATCAAATGGGAAACAAAATTGTCGATCATGTGTAGGGAGGACTACCACCTCTCGAAGTGATATTATTTGTTTTCCATCATCACCTTATAAGACTAGATATAATTATGGATTTTATTTTTATATTTTATATTTATGGTATTATTTTTATTTTTAATTATAATATCACATATACATTCTTACCTCATAACCTGTGGGAAGGAAATAAATTTTCTTGTGTGTACAACGGACTACCGTCTTGTGAACTAATGTGATGTGTTTTTCATTTATGTTTTACTGAGATAGTAATAAGAATAGATAATATATATATATATATATGATATTATTAATATAACTATACTTATTTAATTATGATACCACAAGTACCTTCTTATGTTTCATTCTGTGGGGAAGGGATAACATCGTTCGTGTGTACAACGGACGACCACCTTACAAAGTGATGTGATTCATTTTTCACTAATGTCTTGGATAGAAGGTAAATATGTTAAATTTAATTAATATATTTTATATATGAAATAATAATTATTCTTTAATGGTTATATATTATTTATCCCACTTTCTTTCATCACATCGAGAAAATAGAGACATCATTAATGCATACGTACGATCTACCGTCTCCGTGAATGATGTATTTCATTTTATAAGTATAACTTTTACAGATAACACTATATGAATATATAATGAATAATATATATATATATATATCATGGTTAAAATTATGGATATTATGGAACCCATTTCAAAGTATGTGTACTGAAAAATAACAAATCAAAACATACTTGAAATACAAAGTACTTATTACCCGAAGTATAATTTTAACAAGGAATTATTAATAAATGGGTAAAAAAAGGTCATAAGAAAATAATATATCATTTGATATATATAATTATGGTTATATAATATATTTATAATAAAATTATTTATTATACAATAAGTTTTAATGCGTATGAAGTTAGTCAAGACTTACGATAAGGGATTTCCATCTCACTTTTATTTTCAGTGAGACACATTCCATATTAACCACATGTTTCCTTTATGTGGTCTATATACTACCAATGATTGTATTTTATTATTATTATCCTGAAAATTATGATGATTTATATATCCATTTAGGTATATATCTTTTATGGGGTTTATGGTTCAAAAGTTACCAAAGCAGTAACATATTTTTGTCTTAAGTTGTCTTATTTGGGACATAAGTTATATTATGCACCATTATTATTTTATGAGGTGAATATACAACCCCTTTAAAATGTTATATAAATAATATAATTATTTTTATGATATTAAAAGTTTCATTTTTTTATTCTTTATTGATTCCTATGATTCCAAAGATGCGAAAGTGGTAAGGGTTTTATGATACGATCTCATCATTAATCAAGATTGTTATGGTTTTGAAGATTAAATATATGATCAATAACTTAATAAACTCATGAATTTTCTTCTATATTGGTTATATCATGAGAATACATGTTTTATCTTTATTTTCTTCTCACTATACACTCAAATTTTCAAAATAATATTTTATAGAAAACCAATTTTAGTTATCTATTTGATCAAAAACCCTTTCTCTTCCATGCCCACATTTTCTAAAAATATTTTCAAAAATGTTTTATTTTTTATCTTTTATTTTTTAAATTTATTTTTACACATGTTTGACTTTTTACAAATTTTTTTGGAGGAATATTTATATATTTTTCTAAATTGTATCCATTTGGATTTTTCTGAAAATGTGAAAAGAATATTTGTATTTAATGTGTATTTCATGAAGAACATTTTCTATAATCATGAATGATAAAATTTTAAAACTTATTTTATTAGTATCAAAGTTTATTTTTATAGAAAATGATTATGAAAATGGTTTACTTTTTAAAAATTATTATTTAAATTGTAAAGGATATTTTCCACAAGTCATGTCTGAAATTATTTAAATATTCCTTTATATGGTTCAAGTTTATTTTCGAAGAATAGGAATTAAAAAATATTTTATTAATTTTTAGTTTTGAAAAGTTATTTTCAACGAAACGTTATTTTCCTCAGGATATTTTCCTTGTGATATTTCAAAATTCATTTTCCATATATTATGATGACCTTTGATGTTACTTATGATTTAACGGGGATAAGTTACAAGGATATAATTCTTAATATTTATGTAGATGAGTTATGTTTATGATAAAAATATGTTTAGGACAACTATTTATATTCCAAATGATATAATTTAATAAAATGATTAGGAAAGATTCTACATTTTTGCACAGGTTATGCTTGGATGAAATGATGGAATGATTACGTCAACTAACTTTGTCATAGGTTATGTTATTAGGGAATGTTTATCAAAACCATTTCCTTTAATTGCTTTTGATATGATTAATGTTTTATGATCTTGTAGAACACATATGTATGATTTTAATTATGTGATAGGTAGGACCTATATATCTTTCTAATGAATTGGGTAATGATTTATATATTATGTGATAAACTGGATGAGAATGGGAAGTGAACTGAGTTCAGTAAGGGACTTTGTGCACTATGATAGTTTTGGGAGTGGACCCTTACCACTATAATGGTTTGGGGAGTGAACCCATTCCACTATTATATCCTTGGAAATGAGCCTTGGATACTAAGTAAATTATTTTTTATTCTTATATATATGAAAAAGATTTATACCATATAGAAATATTATGTTCTCGTGGTCCATGTAATTTAATTCCATTATGATTGATGTCTTATTAATTATCAAGATTTATTCCATGACTTCAGTTTATGATATATGACATGAAGGGTATTTTTTATAATGTTATTATCATGTTCTCATACCCTTATGCTCATGATACATTGATATGTCCCTTATTTAACCTTACTGAGCATTTAATATTACCCTTTATTATGTTTACTTTACCTAGGTTATATTGAAAGATATTATATATTATATGTCTAAGAAGGGTTTTATTTATGGATAACATAGTGGGAGATGACACATCTCAATTATAGACCATTTAATTACATGTCCATGTTTCTAAAGGCACTATACCTAAATTATTTTGGCATGGATTATTATGTTATGTAATGACTATTCATCTATTAACATGTAATATTTATGTATGAGAAGTTTGGGTCTTCAAATATCATATCCTCCATTATGATTTGGAAACATAAAAGGATGAAATCTTAGAAAGAAAATGATTTTAAATATATCACAAGAACATTTCTTGAGAAAAATATACTTTTCAATTTCAAATAAATTAACTGAAAATTAAAAATCTCCCAAATATAAGGTGAATCATTTTATAAAAAAATGAAATTAGAAACATGGTACATAATCTTCAAATAATTGGGTCGTGATGACGACCTAAATTTTTTTCTTGCTGTATATGTTAAAATAAGGATTCCATTAACATTTTTATTAGAAAGTAAAAATTAACACGTTTGGAAAATGAGTGGAGGATTCATCTTAAATAAATTTTTGAAAATAAAAAAAATTTAAAATTTAATTTAAAAAATCATTTTATAATAGTAAAAACATTCTTGAAATTAATTTCAAGAATGATGGACATATAAGAGAAAATTATTTTTGACCAACAAATGAAATAATGTTGGTCTCTATTAATAATACTCATTAAATATACTGAGTTCATAAAGAGAATAAAGTTATTGGAAAACAATTAATTTTCAATAACAAACATATGGTAAGAAAATTAATTAGTTTCTTACAAGTTATACTTTAATAATTCATCAAAAACACTTAATCATAAACAATATTGATAAATTATAAGATTATAACATAAAACTTTTACTAGTTTGGTAAATTTTGAATCATAAGCCCCATTAAAGAATAATATCATAATAAACCTAAAATATAATTTTAAATAATTATATTCTTGAAATAACCTATCAAAATTTCCATATATATACCTCATAAAATAATATAGATGCATAATATAACTTATGTTAAAAAAAATTAAGATAAAAAATACTTACCTCGAGTTCCACTTGATGTTATTGTTATCTATCCTTATTTATAATAAATTTAAATTAATTGTAATTATATAATTTAATAATTTAAATAGTTATATTATCATATATGATCCCTTTGTAACATTTCAACCCCAATTTATCAAAAAATCATTATTAAAATCGTCGTTTCTAGGTTTTAACAGTAACATGTTTTAATATGAATTTCAGTTCGGTAGTTTCAATCCTTTTATATTGATCTTGGTTCCATCAACTGCAAAATTTTAATAATTATATAAATATAACATATATTCAATATCTATATAAATAGAGTCATCCATAAAATATAGAGATAGAAAAATGAATTATACCCTTCATGGAGAAGGTAAGTCGTACATACACATGAACACTATTTTTGATTTTTGATGGATGAAAATAAAGAATGATAAATGAAAAATAAACCTTCAAAAATATTTTTTTATCATATTAATCATATATATTCATAAAATACTTTCTTATTACCACCCATATAAAATGTATATAAAAAATAAATCACATCTGTTCGTGGAGGTGGTTTTCCACACGTATACAAGAGAGACATTATTGTTTTTCAGTGTATTAGAAAGTAGGAACGTATATATAATATTATCATTAAACAATAAAATTTTGCAATAAATATAAAATATAAACATTAAACCCATCATAATACCCATCCAAAAAATAAGGTGATGAAAAATATTGTATCACTACGTGTAGAGGGTAAGTCATACACACACATGGGTGATACTTTCAAATCTCATTTGATAGAAAATAGTGTGAATAATTTTGGGTTAATAATCATAATAAAATTTTATTATATTTTTTATTCATAATTTATTTGTTTATGAGGAATATATTATATTTTTAGGAGTTAAAAGAATAAAAAAAGTGATCATTTAATGCAATTTACTCTTCTTTGATATAATGAATTTAGATCTCCTATTATAGATCACATGGGTAGCCTTTTAAAAAAATAATAACCTATATAATATGGTTATGGATGTTTAGTATATACTTTTGTAGGGTATTTTCGTCATATAAGGCTCAAAATGGTGTAATGAAGATTAATGATAGGTTTCGTTTTATAAGTTATGGGAGGGGAACTCTTGGAATTTATTAAATGTTTAAAATTTAAAAAAGTCATTCTATAGATAATTTCTTCAAAATGGTTAGATATTATAATATTATGTGTGATATATTTTTAATCCCATCAACCAATAAAATTTTTATATTTATGTGGTCTTTTAAACCTTATCTTTTGGTTTAGCCCATTGGTTAACCAATTTTATACTTAACCGCAATAACATCCCTTTCATTCTTAAATGATTATAATTTATTTTATAAGGTGGAAATGGGATTATAAATGGGAAAAGGATGAAATTTTAGACTATATTTTATCAAAATTACCCTCTTAATTTTTTAGCAATTTTAAATAATTTAATAAAATTTTATTTTCAGAAAATATAATTAATATCATTTTTGGAACTATGCATTTCATTTGAATCTTAAGACATGGAGAAAGAGTTGGAATTAAAATTTTATAGTTTAACACCAAAAATAATAAATTATAGTAAACTATAAAATTACTGGAACACTATAACTCACTCAAATTATATTAAATTAAATATTTTTAAAATCATTTATTTTATTTTTATATTAATTGAAGAAATACTTTATCAGTGTTGTGTAATTATTTAAAGTAATTATTTAATTATTAAAAATTTAAAATCAATTACCATTATTAAAATAATTTCATTATAAAAAAAATACCCATTACGATTCATTCATAAATTTATTTTATTGCAATGTGAATACATAAAATATATTTAAAAGTAAGAGTGTGACATTTAGTATTTTTAATGGATTTAATATTATGATGGTATTTTTCATGGAAAATTTTCTCTTAAATAATTAATTCCATTATTAATGTGATAAGGGTGGAATTAATTTCATTAAATAATAATTTATATTAAAAATGGGGACCATAACACTTTGTTCTAACATTGGTGAACCTAATTTACCCATCACCCATTAGATAATTTTCCCCAGTTGCTGTTCATAATGAAAAAAAGGTTCCTACTTAGAAAATTTTGACCACATAATTACAAATTTTAAGTCCATTTTTCAATATTTAATTTCTATAATGTCATAAATTAATTTAATAAGAAAATTTAAAGTGCAATGAAAAAAAACTTAATGACACAAATTAAACGTTCTTCCCAAATAATATTTCTTTTTAAACCTCATGTTAAACCTTTGGGTTACATATAACTCAAAATAAAAAAACTTAACCTAAAATATCTTTAGTCTCGATGATAAGTCACTATCAAATATTATAATTTAGTGAACTTTACCATAATATCATGAATCTTATTTATACGATATCTTGAATGGTAATCATTTTATTAAAAATAAATATAATTTCAAATATCTCCTTGTTAATTAATCACTTTTCAACCATCATGATCATCTGCATCACAATATCCAGTAGATCTTAATTAACATTAACATCAAATCATATACTAACCCAAAGGGTTATTTAAACCTCAATAGATAATTCTTTATAATACCTAGTGAAATCTTAATATCACATCAAACCACCAAAACTAAAAACCTCAAAAATGGTATCTATTACTTAGAAAAAATCATCCACTATATACTTATAAACCCATGATTACATCCATAACTCTTAATATGACCTCACGTGAAGAAATATAAGCATTAAAATTTTAACACATTTCTTATTTATTAAAGAAAATCTTTATCTATTAAATATATTCTATAAGTTCAAAAAATAAATAAACTTCATCAAAGATGACCTAAATCACTTTTTTATCAATTGACTATCCAATTTCAAGGTCACCTACACTATCACATTTTAATAATCAATATAAACAATCTCTTTATCCCAAATAAAAATCATCACATTTCTTAGTTATTGGTACAAATCAACATGTTTTTTCAAATCTTTAAATAAAATTCTAGGGGAAAATATAAAGATGATTCTTGATTGTTACATCCAAAATATGATTTATATAAAACATCTTGAAATATAATATTTAAATCTCAACACATATAAATATCAATACTTTCATTTCAACAATTAGAATAACTCATGTCCATCATTAGTCTTCTAGTTAGATCTTGGATTAATTCATTGGATTAGATAATGTCCATTTCACCACACAGGATACTTTGAAGTATTGATGATAACTTTGGGTGAAATTAATTTCCCCCCATCAAATAGTTCACTTTTCATCAGTAATTACATGCCCTATGCACTTAGTTTCAATACAAAAACATATCACCATTACTTTGAGACATTCACATTAACAATTTTTCCCACATTCTTGACAAGTTTAACGATCATTATTCTTTCCTTCATGGCCTTCATGAAACTTCCTCGATCTCTTATACGGTGACTTTCAAAAATCACCCATGATGAGATTTTTAATTATATATATTTTGAATTTTCCTATTTAGGTTGGGGTAAATCATCCCCTATGGGTTTTTTGATTCCCTAGTGCTAGTCACTAGACCTTGGGGATCAATAACTCCCTTCAGGTAAGTGAGATGTTGAGTTAGGTATTATTATTTGAGGGTATCTAATTCAGATCATTACAGTTTGGTATTAGAACATGGTTGTGCTTGGTTTTGGTATTTTGGTAGATTCAATATAAGATTTTCTAGAATTTAAAGGTAGGTTGAGGTGAGTTCCTGTCCAAATCTTGTAGTGATGAGACTCAAGTTATCATTTAATATTGGGACGTGTGTCTCCTATTTTGTGTTCTCAGACTTTATATAAGTTTTTTAATATGTTTTTCTAGTTTGATCCAAGATTTTACAATTGTTTTATTTCATCATATTCATTTGGTGTGTAGTGATATACCTCAGAGATATCTTCCACATGTTATACAAAAGGTGTAATAAATTCTCCTCAAGGGAATCTTCCTTTGGACGATAATATTATAGATACTATATGGTATGGAGAAATGATCGATCGTGAGATTTATTTAATGATAAGACACCATCCTTTAACATTATGAATAATACTAAAGAGGATGTAGACTCATTGTATAAGATCAATTAGATATTATAATTTCTGGATACACCTATTAATATCAATTTGAGGTGCCTAAGATTCATAATCAAGGGTTTCAATAAGCGAATGTTGGATTCCATGGTGCAGGTGGATAATTTGTTTTTGCATAGACTAGAAGGGCTTCAAGAACCCCTTATTATAGTAGTTATTTACAGAGTCCTTGATGATGGAGATGTCTCTAGAGTTACTCTATTTTTAGAAAGGAAGGAATTAGGTGTCCGTGTACACTAATCAGTTCATAGAGCTGGTTCATTTTTCTCTAGTAGTAGTAATGAATGAATAATTAAAAGATCATAAGTACCTATAGGGTTTTCAATGGAATATCAGATCATAGGTATTTATGTAATATCTTTATATATATTTGGAGATGGTTTATATAGATATTATGGTTGATATGGATATAATATTAAAGGCTGGACATTCTACCCCTTATATTCCACACAGTGGTAGATTCAGTGGCATGCGGGGAAGGAAGAAGAAGTGGAATGAGTGTCACAGAGGTGGTAGAGGTATTTCTAACCTAAGATATTCTGCCACACCATTAGTTATAAAAACTAATGTTCCCTTTACTTGATATTAATGTTGAAAGGTCTGAAACACTCGCCTTTCTTGTACTATGTCTGTAATGATTTGTAATGGTTTTGACCATTATGGAAATATAATATGATTTTTCAGGTAATGTGTATTCCTCATTATGACCAAGGATCATCACATCCAAAGGATACTACGGAATAGTCAGACGATTCAAGAAATAATGGTATCCTTTCATAGGCCTCAAGGGTTATTATCTTTCATGCAGTAGATAGGTTTTTGATGGAGGATGATGCGTGTCAACAATAGTGGGAGGTATCATCTTTTGTAGTAACTAATATATTTAATATTAGTGCCACCCACTTTTCTATTTTTTAATGTTTATTTTACATGATTAAACTTACGATGGATATTATTTCCTTCATTATTGAGTTAGTGACACCTCTTGGGAAGAGGTATGTGTAGGGTTTTCAGTGTCGTACTTGTTCGTTGCCGATAGTTAGTGTTGTGTTAGTCCGGGATTTGTTCTTTCTCAATCAATATTTTTTCAATGTTATCATTGAGATGGATTGGATTATTTATGACCATTATAGGGTTGATTGTTATCATCATCGTGCTTTGTTTTTTTTCCAATGGTAGATCTTTGGTGTTTCAGGGAGAGCGGGATATGGGGTATTGTCATGCAAGACCTACCCACCCAGAGCTTTGGAGATTTTTTTCTACTGTAGTTGTTAAACCCAACGATGTTTCTTCTATTGTTAATCTTACCAATTTTGTTTGGGTATTTCTTGATGTTTTCCCAGATGACTTATTCGGTCTTCCTCTAGATAGGGAGGTAAATTTCAAAATTTATCTAATTCCAGGAACACAACTAGTTTCGATACACTATTATCATATGGAACCATTAGAGTTGAAAGAGATAAAGATTAATTTGGATGATCTAGTGGTGAAAGCTTTTGTTTACCATATTGTTTCTCCTTCTGTAGACCTTGTGATATTTTCCATAAAGGCAAATGGTTCACTCTGATTGTGTGAGGACTATCAGAAGTTAAATCGAGTTTTCATTAAGAATAAGTATCCTTTGACCCATATGGAATATTTTTTAGACTAGTTAAAGGGGATAATATGGTTTCAAAGATTGATATTCGATCGGGTTATCATCATCTCAACATTCAGGAGTACGATATACCAAAAATAGATTTCAAGAGTAGGTATGGACATTTCAAATATCCTGTAATGTCATTTAATATGACTGATTCTTGTGCAATTTTTATGGATTTGATGAAATAAATATTCCATTACTATCTTGAAATATTTGTGATAGTGTTCATGGATTATATTTTGGTTTATTTAAGATTTGGGCACGAGCCCTAGTACCCTTTGAGTGTAGTTTTAGAAATCATGAGAAGTCACTATTTGTATTGAATGTTTTCAAAATAATATTTATGGATCCTAGAAGTGAAGTTATTAGGGAATGTGATTTTTGAGAATGGATTATCAGCTAACCACAATAAGGTGAAGGTTGTCTTGTCATGGTATGATCCATGGGAAATCATTAAGATTCATATCTTTCTTAGCCTTGTTAGATACTTTCAATGGTTAATCATGGATTTCTCAACATTGGTGTCACCATTGACTGCTATTACCCAGAAATGGTTGAAATTTTTATGGGGTGAAAAATTTCATTCTTCTTTTGATGAGTTGAAACATATTCTAACATCGAATCCCATTTTGATCTTACCTGATCCCGGTCATGGGTATGTGGTGTATTGTAATGCTTCTTGGGCTGGTTTGGGCCATGTGCTTATGCATGGTGATATTGTTGTGTCTTATAGATATCTTCATCATTGGTTGTATGAAATGAATTTTTCCACTCATGATTTATAGATTTCTACACTTATGCACATGATTAGGTGTTTGTGGAACTATATCTTTGAGTAGAGGTTCATAGCATCAAAATGATGAGTTCATATGAATTTATGTAACCCTATATAGTGGTGAAACCGTTTCAGGTTGGTCTATCCCTTTAAATGGTATTCTATATTTTGGGAATCCGTTTTTTATCCTAGAATCTATGAGAAGCTTAGTTTTGTTTGATTATCATAGTTCTTCATGGTCCATTTATCTGTCTTCTATGAAGTTTTATCTGGACATTAGATGAATATTTTGGTGGCCAGGTATGAAGTGTGACATTGTAGATTATGTGTCCCACTGTTACACATTCTAATAGGTAAAGGAATTACATCTTACACCTTCTGGTTTTATCTAGAATCTTCTAGTGACTTTTTCAAAATGGGAGGAGGTGTCCATAGACTTTGTTGTTGGATTACCATGAACTCTCTGGGGGAGTAATTATATCTTTTTGGTGATTGGTTGGTTTAAAATGTCATATCACTTCATTCTAATTAGGGTCACTATAAAATTTAAAGACCTAGAAAAGTTTTATGTTCACGAGGTTGTGAGGTTACATGGTTTCTTCTACCATTATTTTTAATGGGGATCCTTGATTTAACTCATGGTTCAGTAATAATTTCTATGATGCTATTGTGACTTAGGTTTGTTAGAGTAAAACATACCATCAATAGATATATGGTTAGATAGAGTATGCTATCCAGATCCTGAAGGATATGATCCATGCCTGTGTCTTTTATTTTTGTAGATCATGGGATTCATATCTTTGACTAGTTGAGTTTTATTATAATAATTGTTATATATCATCTGTTAGAATAGATCCCTTAGATGATTTGTATGGTTATCTATATAGGTTACCTTTTTATTATGTTTATGCGGGAGAGTCTTCTTTGGTAGAACTCAGTATTCATTTATGAGAAATTTGAAAGGACTCAATATATATATATATATATATTGATTTATATTTATAGTTCATATTTCGTAGAAATTGTATACAGATCATCTAATTTATCCATTGGGGTTTTTTTGGCGATTGGGTTTTCTTGAAAGTTTCTCCTTGGTTGGGTCACTATCGGCTTAGAAGAAATTTAAAGTTGAATGCAAAATATATTGGACCATTTGAGGTTACTGATTGGATTGGGAAGGTTTATTATTTATTGGAATTTTCGATTTAGTTTATGGGTATGCATGTTGTTTTTATTATATATCATCTCAAGAAATATCATTAGGATCCCTCTCATGTTCTCATTTGGGATGAGATTGAGATAGATCTAGATGTTTTTATTATGGAGAATCTAGTGAATATCATTGAATCTTAGGTGAATTTATTGTGCTGGAATTATATAATTTTAATAATAGTGTAATGGGGAAATGGATCAGATTCTTACAAGAAATTAGATCTTGAAACATTAGTGAGGAAGCAGTGGCCTCACCTCTTTTCGGAGAACCATTCCTCCACATGATTTCCTAGGGATGAATTTTTTTATAGTGGAGAGTTTATAACATCTTGTTACATTATTTTAAGTATTTCTCATTTATTTTTTGTTTGGGTGTCTTTTTGGCCTCTCGAGGGTGGAGAGAGTTTTGTGGTTAAAATTAATAGATGTTCAATGATGTATATTTGTTTTAATTAAAGGATTCTCAGTATAAATGTGAAAAATTATAAAGAGGATGTAATTTGGGGTTTGGGTTGACAAATGTAATTTTTCTAAGAGTTTTTATAGGTTTTTATTATTGGACACTTTCAGGCTGTGAACTATTTAGACGACTTGAATCTATTAACACTTTGATGTCATGAAATGGTTCAGAGTGTGGAAATTTTACACGTCACTAAATGGTTAAATTATTATTTTTAAATAAAGTGATACCATTTTTAGAATCTATTAATTTTTTTGAAATTTACATCATGAAATGTTTGAGACCAATGGTTTTGATAATTCTTTATGTGTGATTTTATTTTCATTTACCATGAAGGTTCATCTCTCAAAACCTAGGAGCACTCCAAGACAGTTTTGGGAATCTCCGCTCCTTCCAGATTATTTCTTTCAATGATTGATCTTCATTGTGGTTGTGCTTCATTTCTTAGGGTAAGTGAACCTTTTTTCTTCTTCATTACTGTTGTCTAAAGTAGCACCACTGTACTATATTTGTTTTTCTTTTGAACTTGTGGTGATGTTCTTCTTGATATTTTATTGATCTTCTATGTGTTCTTCCTCAAGATAATGACATTTGTGTTGGATGTGGTGTGGTGTGAGAGTTTATTAAGGTGTGTTTTTTTCCTTATCCATTGACCACATCATTTTTTAAGTTTATTCTAAGATACGGGAAATGATTCTACTAACTTTGGTGTTTTCTTTATGTTTTTTCTTTGTTGATGGATTTTTTTGTGGGAGTGTAGAACCTGAGTTTGAGGATGGTGGTTCCATATCTATGTTTTGTTGGATGATACTTGATTTATCAGGATTGGATAAATTTTTTTACAAAAAATTTAATGAATAATTGATTGATTTGTGTGAATTTGAAAATAAGTTTTTGATAGAAGTTTTTTCCCTTGATTTTGTAAAAGAAGATTGATTTTCAAAGAATAATGAAATGGAGTGAAGAAATGTTTTAGAAAATGTAGAAAGTGGGAAGCCTTGGATACTTAAGTGGAAAGTGTAGTAACATGCCTCGTTCATTGATAATGTTAAAGGGTTCAATCATGGGGTGTTACTCTATTCCTTAGTCCTGTTGTTTTGGGGAAGTGTTAGACACCATTGGGATATCCACTTTCTATGGTGTTCCTCTACTCTCAAGATATTATGCATATGTATATGGACATGATTGATGAAATTGTTTTTGAATGGGTATGTTTGTTCTGGCTAGACTCACCTATAGTAATCATTTTCAGGATGTTATATATTCTTTTGAGTTTTATTACTTTGATTTAATTACTTTATTTGATATTTGAGATATTATTTGAAACTTTTTTAACAGGATTATTTGGAACTACGAAAAAATGGAATTTTTTACCATGATTTTTATATAAAATATTTCTAATATATTATTTAAGGCCCCAACCTTAAACATTACTTAATCTTGAGTTATTTCAATAATTAACATTGAGGATCTTTTCAAGTTTAGAGTTTTAGAGAATTATATCATAAATCATGCATAACATTCCACATTTAAACAAGGTGGTTACAACAAAGACATTATTATTATTTTTTCCATCAACAGAAACTTATTTAAAATAAAACATGGTTTCTTTCTTGACTACTATCATCACATCATGCACTTTCCTCTTGACCTGTGAAAAACATTTCAAAAACGTGGGATGAGCATAAAAAGCTCGGAAAGGGATATAAAAATACATAAAGAGAACATTAGTCCATGTATACATACAAACTAATGAAATCATACTTTACTCACAAAACATAAGCACTTTAACATACCTCATTAAATCATAAGGTTTATGAATAACTCCTAGAAATCATAAGACATAAAGGTAACTTGAGGAATTCATAACACTTCTTATGTAGGGTTTAACTCATTGTTACATTTGGAATAACTATAACAGAATATTCCCTAAATATCTATAGAGAAACCTTATCATTTAACTCCTTCTCATTACCCAATGCATTGGAGAGCTATCTCGAGCTCACCCTCCCATAGTTTTTCACGGAACCACCCGATATCATAAAAATTTCACAAGAACCATAACATAATCACAACACATAAAACATGCATATAGTAAACATAACATTTCCACATTTCAATCACAAGATATCACGTCATGATATTTACATAAATGAAAACATCTAATAAAACCATTAAAACTCTTTGAGAGAAATATCCCTTTATACTTTGAAAATATTAAAAGAAGGCATTTAAAAGATATTTTAAAATCAAAGTGTCTCACAACACTTTGAAACATTTCAAAGGTCATTGAAAAGATTCTTGTCCATATAAATAAATCCTTCAAACCATTTTGAAAAAATGGAAATGGATGATAAATACTTAAAATAATGAATCATTAAAACATTTAAAAAGATTGCTTTAGTTAAAGTTTCCTTTAACACTTTGAACATGTAAATCAAAGCAACAAGAAAGTAGAACATTTTACAAAAAATGAAATGACATGAGTATAGAAATAATATGGATATGGAATGTCAAAGGGTCTGTATATACACTTTAAAAAGAATAAAAGTGTATATCCTCAAGAAATGTCTCAAGGAAGAGAAATTGAGATATAATCCCATTCAAATATCATGTCATTAGTGCAAGGATAAATCAACGACATAATTATGTGTGAAAAGTATGAATACACCCAATATAAGTGGATATCAAGTGTAAAACAATCAGAGGTCATTCACGCATACTCTTGGAAAAACAAAACTAATGACATTGATATTTAACTCAATGAAATGAGATTGAGTTATGATTTCACATAAAAGTTCATATAAATGATATAAGAATTTATCAATGAGATGATTATGTGTAGAAATAGTATATCCACACAAAGGTATGTGGAAATTTAAACATAGATATTCCACACATTATCTTGGTATATGAAAATCAATGAAGTACAAGATTTACCCAAAGAATGGAAATTGGGTTAAGAGGTTCCCTTACCACTTTGAACATTTTAATCAAAAACTCTAGAATGGTATGACATTAAACAGAAATTATAATATCATGATAATAATAGGATTTATGATATAATATAAAAGTGGAAGTATACACACCAAATAAAAGTTAATTGGCACATAATGATAAATAAGCCTCATGGGAATATAAATTGAGACGAGATTCCCTTACAAAATCTCAACATGGTAACGACCTAGGTAACGACCCAAATGAGGGAGGATAAATGATCCCTCATTGAAATAAAATATAATAGATAGTAATTTTTTGATTATAAATGGATGATATTATTACCATTTTAAAATACAAGAACTTCTTTCAAATAAGATGCTTGAATTTGAAAGGAGGAGTGGAAAGTGAGGATCCCTTACCTGGAGTCGGACCTGTCTCGTTCGTTATTTATATTCATGAATAATAAAATTAGGTCAATTTATAATTTCATAATAACTTAATTTCAAGTTTATTATTCAATTCATATCACATATTATCATGTTACAATAATTAGTTAATTATGTGAGGTCATATCAGAAGTTTTTGTTGATGTTCGGTGCAAGAGTAAAAAATAAACATGTTTGAAGAGAATTGTCCATTTAATTATAAGTAAATCATCTATATAATTGTATTAATGATTTAAATATCATATATATCCAGTATATATTCATTTTATACTAATCCATAACATTTGGATATAAAAAAAAATGAAATTCACCGTTCATGGAGACGGTAGGCCGTACGTACGCATGAACGCTACTTTCATTTATTTGTCATATTAAAGGAATTAAAACTAAATGAGAAATATATATATATATATATATTATAATTAAATTATAATATATATGTTATATAGGTCACATAATTTCATTTATTCCATTCTTTATACATTCCCTGTATGGCATGAACGAGTCACATCACTTGAGGGGGCGGTAGTCCATACTTCCTCAAATGAAATTATCGTAGTTCCACAACATGAAAAGAATAACTATGTGATTTAAACATAAAATAAATAAAAATTTAGAAAACATAAATACCATATATATATGTATATATATAAATATAGTGAAATAATAATGGCCACCATGAAAGGTGTTGGGAGAAGATTGAACAATCATCGTTTCGTGAGGCAGTAATTCGCCACCCACAGAAACAGTTTGTTCCTTAACCATTAGACGAGTGTGTGTGTAAGTGTAAATAAAATACTTCTCATAAAAAAATCCTTGTATATTTAGGATACTGTAATTGTTATGGAATAAAATAATAAGAATATTATGGGGAGTGAATAAGGAAAATATAACCAAGTATTTTGTGAGAAGGCGTTACCACTAAATCGGGTAACTTATTTTGATTTGAGGAAAAGGCTATCTTGAAAAGAATTATTCCCAAAGTGCGGATTCTAGGAGGAATATAGGGATTTGGAGAGATAAATTGATCAGATTTTGGATGAGAAAATGGGCTTGAGAGGTGTTAGTAAGGGGGTATAGAAGAGGGCTTTTTATAAGAGGGAGGAGGGGCACTCTTGGAAAGTCTTGAAATATTAATTTATTATAAAATGTTTTTCAAATTATAAGGGTAAAAAATGATTTATTTAGAGTATAAGATGATAAGGGGTATAAATAAACTCAACCAATAGGATTTAGACAAGTAGAGGTCATATAATTCACCTTATCTTTTCATTTTAACCCTTAGTTAAAAACAATAATTCTTACCATGTCTTTTCTTAGTTTCAAACTATAAGGTCATAATAGTTACTTTAAAATGCCAATAGTCCCATAATTGTATCAATAATGATATTATTAATACATTATATGTCATTTGGATGAATATTAGATTTTTTGGACTTTTATACCATTTAATAAAATAACATTTGTTTTAAAAAACTCATTTATGCCAATTTTGACACTGTTTGGTAGTTGACTTTTGATAAAGGCATAGAGGCTTTATTACTTCAAAATAAAAGAATTAAAGTAAATTTCAAATATCATAATCATCTATAAAATTCGTGGATAGAATCCAAAGTCTCAAAAAAGAATTATTTTAACACTTATAAAATCATTTATTTAAATATTTCACTAATGAGGTAAAAACTGCATCATCATTGTGTCATAAATAAATAAATTTATTTAATGTATAAAAATTATAAATAAATTACCAAAATGTAGTAAATATTTTTATATTTCCAATTAATATTTTTAGTCAAAGATATCATTTATATAAACAAAAGTAAAATTGTTTTACTTAGGTGATACATACTTTGGTTATATATTCCTTTCTTTAAAAATAATATGATAAAAGGTCAATATCACACTAAAGTGATTCCATGGGGTCCAAAAGTTGGCACAATGAATCCCATGGTCGGCCATGATTTAAAATATAGCATTAATACACATGTATGGGTAATTTTATATTATTATAACATTATTTTTTTTACCCCTTTTTACCTGATTTACTAATTAATCACTGTAATTAAAAATAATTACTTAATTACTATTCATCATGTCAAAAAACAAAAGAGTATTAATTAAATAATTTTGACCATATGATTCAAAATATGGAATACATTTTACCAAATTACAAACACATAAATTAAAGTAATTAATATAAATAAATTCGTGTTGTCAAAACCAAAGACGAGTTTTTTAAGAAGTAAAATTTATCTAAAGATTGACTTGTTTTTACATCCAATTTAAAAGTGAAATTAAATAAAATGACCAAAATTTTATCTGATGATAAAAACATAGTTCCATTACACTATAAAATCAATAAATATGACAACCTAATTATATAAATAAAGTAGATAAAAAATCAGTTTTGAAATAAACTGCAGTATTTTCCACTATTCATAAAAAAATGAACATTATCAGAAAAATACCAGAAAATAAACTAAAGTAAATTTTAATGTTCTGGTTCTAAATAATAAGTTTATTTTGACAAATATAGCTTAGAAAATTTTAATTAATTAGATTTAAAACAGGTTTTCCATTAAAAGGCAATAAAACAATATTTTAAAAATATTTGATTATTCTATGCTTAAAATTGGATTTATTCTCATTTTAGACCTCTAAAATTTATTAGATAAATGTAAAAACATTTAAAAAACTTGATAAATAATTATATAGTTAGTTATATTCATTCCTTTCAATACAATGGCGAGGCGTTAATTAACATTAAAAATAATAACATTTAGTTGTTCGTTTATGTTTGAATATAATGTTTATTTCTTAAAAACATGGGAAGTTACATACTTCACTCCTTTTGTAAATTTCATCCTCACAATTTTATATTGGGCTTGATATTTTCAATAAAATCCCACATTGGAAAAAGGGTCCAAAATCCTCTACTTTAAAAATAAGGAATGTGAAGTACAGAGGTCACCCGAGATAACACATACTTGGGTTCCATATAGGAAGACCTAGACATGGAAAAAAAGACAGACCATCATGTTCTGATGGAGAGTGGTAGATAACATAGTTAGGAGAAAGTTGACTATTATAGAACCATAATTCTGTGATACGTTAACAAAACATTAATCTCTTTGTAAGAAACATAAATAGGTAACTCTTTTTTTAAGATCCTTTCGAGGAATTAATTTAATATCTAATCAACAAACATAAGGAATATACATACTTGAAAAGTAGAGTATCATATATTAATAAATTTATAGAACAAACTCATCATTTTCTCCGAATGATGCATATTAAATATGAATTCTACAACTAAAGCACTACAATCATCTTCTAGAGAGTCACATAACCCACAAAATATTAACTATTTATTTCTCTGATCTCAAATCATTAACCAAAACTAAATTTTTTAGTACTTGAGAAGTTTATTCTCAAAAATATTAATAATTTATATGAAGAAAGACTACATTAATCTCCAAGGTTCAACAGTAATACACAAAGTTCAAAAAAAAACCATTCAACCTATAATTGTCCTTAAAATTACTCAAATTAGTCCAAAATTAGATTGAAACCCAGAAATCAAAAGGATTTAATCAAATAATCTCCCAAGATAAAATTTTATCAATTATCTCTAAATAACATAATTCACTCTTAATGTCTTAAACCAAAAATTAATTAACCTAATCACATGTTCTTTATGATAGGTTAATCATTTCCATAAATAATCGAAATCACCATAAGTTGACAATTTTAAATCATAGATCATTCCCAAATTGAGATAAAATCTTCAAAAATAACCATAACATAATTTGACCTCAAGTTTATCTCATGCCTTAAATTTTCCATCATAACATATAGTAACCCATAATTACCTCAAATTTAAGGATCATATAAACCCTAACGGTTACTTTTATAATTATTACCGGAACGTCCACATCGAGTTGGTTCTCTCATACTTGATGTATTCAAGAACTCCCCAAGGTTCAAGTGGTTAATCATGACTCCTGATAGTTGGTTTAGAATAACCATAATATTTTGCATTTAATCACCTACTTCATCCAGTCGCTTAATCAGAGAACCACCACAGTTTCCTTCAAACCCATTGTCACTTTGGTGCCTGCTAGATCCATCGATTTACTAAAACCAAAAATGTCAGTGTGAGTATAACCACAACATCATCATGTACTAATAAGGAAGGTAAACACTAAGATATACTTATCCAAGTTATCTCAAACTCATTAAAACTTTCAAAAATAACAATTACTCCATCTAATATACTAACCATTGTGGTTATATACAACTTTTCACCTATGATTAAATAACACTCTAACCTCTAAAGTTATCTAAACCGACCTCTGATACCAACTATAAGGCCCCAACCATAAACATTACTTAATATTGAGTTATTTCAAGAATTCACATTGAGGATCCATTCAGGTTTAGATTTTTAGAGAAGTAGATCATAAATCATGCATAACATTCCATATTTAAACAAGGTGGTTACAACAAAGACAGTATTAACTTTTTTCCATCAAAGGAAACTTATTTAAAATAAAACATGGTTTCTTTCTTGACACTTACTAGACACTATCATCACATCATGAACATTTATATTGACCCGTGAAAAACATTTCAAAAACTTGGGATGAGCATAAAAGGCTCAGTAAGGGATATAAAAATATGGAAAGAAAACATTAGTCCATGTATACATACAAACCAATGAAATCATACTTTAATCACAAAACATAAGCACTTTAACATACCTCATGAAATCATAAGATTTATTAATAACTCATAGAAATAAAAAGACATAAAGGTAACTTGAGGCATTCATAAAACTTATTACATAGGGAGTAACTCATTGTTATGTTTGGAATACCTATCATAGAATATTCCCTAAATCTCTTTGGAGAAACCTTATCGTTTAACTCCTTCTCGTTACCCAATTCATTGGAGAGATATATCGGGATCACCCTCTATAAGGACCCTGACTTATTACATAAATAATCTTTAATTTATTCAAGAAAACACTTCCTTCTACATTGAGTATCTTTTCAAGTTTAGAGCTTTAGAGAATTAGGAAAATACATTCATAACGTAACACATTATTACATTGTGGATACCATAAAAACAATTTCCATTTTTTTTCAAAATATAAAACATTAAAACTTAAAAAAAGACTCCTTGACAATTATTCAACATTTCACATGGATTAATTCTTTGTCTTACACATCCATTAACCTGTGAAAATAATTTAAAAAATTGGGATGAGCACAAAAGCTTAGTAAGGGATGGAGAAGAAGGAAAGATCACATTAGTACATGAATACTCATAACGTATGAAAGCATTTTCAAAAGACATTCTTGTTACCCATATATACTTACTTTGTGTAACATGAGATTTAAAAAAGATCCACAAAAAAACATAATAACATAAATATAATCATAAAGGTAACTTGGGGCATTACTTACATAATCTTGTAACCATTCTTGGCTACCTTATAATTTGTAACCCTCACGGCTACCTTACTTTGTGTAACCATCACAGTTACACTTGGAGTAACCATACGGCCGACCTCCAAATTACTAATACCCAATGAATTTTAGGGATATATATGTCCCACCATTCATCATAATTAATTCCAAAGAACTAGAACATAATTATATAACATTAATAATTCCATAAAAATGTTTCTTTGGAATTTCATAAAACCGAATTTTAAAAGATGATTTTTAAAGAAAAGCCCATTATGAATATCATACAATTGAAAAGAAACTTAATAGAGTGGATGGAGTGTGTATATATACTGTAAATAAACATAATAAAAATTAATATAAACAGAAACCATCACACAAACAATTTAAATAGCACATAAATAATGAAGTAGAAGGTTAACCCAAAGAATGAAATCGGGTTAAGAATTCCCTTACCCCAGGTTTGTCTTACTTAAAAATTGTTTAAACCTCCTGTATGATGGTTAAAATAGTGTTATTAATATTTTAAAGAAATATGTTCATGTTAATAACATCTTATATGATGATTTCATAACACCATTTCACCCTTAATTGTTAGTATTTTTCCCCTTGCACTGTTTTTGGGTGATTTCTTTACATGATTTCTATGATTGGTTCATGGTTGACATTCTAGTAGATTGTAAGGGAAACACCAGAATTGGAATGGAGTAGTATTCCAATATATCGAGTAACATAAATTATTCCATTCATCATTTTGAATTCTTACATGAGGATGATTCATAAGTTAGAACATTAATGATGTTCATTTAGATCATTTTAGTGGTTCTTCGATAACAACAACCTCATTTTGTCTTATAATTTAGAACCATGAGTAAAAAAGAATTCCAGAACCATGGATGAGTCATAACACATATATTATAACCTGGTTCAACAATATAAATGGTTTCATTACCAGACTTGAAATAATTAATGGAAATTGAAATCACATCGTCCACGATGTCGACAATTCGACACAAACGGACAATGTTTTTATTCTTTAAATAAGTGGGAGAGGAGAAGAATAATGTTGAGTAATATTCTATAAACATGATAAAATCCATAATATACACGATTTATGGAGATTTCATGCCTCTTGGTCAAGGCGATATGAATAAAGAATAAGGAAGGAACTTAAAATAAAAGAATAATGTTGAGTAATATTCTATAAACATGATAAAATCCATAATATACATGATTTATGGAGATTTCATGCCTCTTGGTCAAGGCTATATGAATAAAGAATAAGGAAGGAACTTAAAATAAAAGAATAATGATAAATATCTTACAAAAATTCGGCAGCCTAACGACTAGACAACATGGTTTTAGAAAATATTAAAAAGATAGGGTACAAGGGTTATCCATTCATAAATGAATCATAATACAGAATATATCAATAATAATAAGAAAATAAGAACATGGTATGGAAACTTTAACGTTATACCATATAAAACAGAACTTGAATGGAAAAAGAAAGAAATTGATAATTGTCTTACCTTGTAGAGTAACCCTTAGAACTTGAAGGTTGGGACCTTGGGGGATTGATGAGACCTTGGGAGGACTACTATAAAGGTAATGAGGCTAGAGCTTAATTTAGGGAGAATTGGTAATGAATTCAATTAAGGAAAGAGTTGGTATTTATAGGAAAAGTGAGGGATTATTTTAATAATTTTCAAGGGACACCTCATGAGCGGTATTTACAAAACCATGGGCTTGCCCATGGTATAAGACACTTGGGACACCTAAAATATTATCTTAATATATGCAAGTTGACCAGATTTATGACATCATTATTATATCATTAATGATGTCATTAACACACCGAAACTAAAAACTATATTTTTTACTATTCACCGAAAAATCATCTGTTTCAGAAAAATTCCCAAAATTCACCCTAACCATTTATCAATTTTTAGATTTCAAAAATGAAGTCCATTTTTTGAAAATAATTTTCTAAGTATTATTAATTTAATTTTTAAATTAAATCATACTTAATTAAAAAATTAATAATTTTAATTCTGTAACTACTTCTATATCACAATGAAAAATTAACCTAGGTTCTATTATCTTAAAGCCTTAATAAAATAAAATATTAATAAAATTTACTATCCATTAGGGTCATATCACTATTCATATTACTATTTATAAGGGTATGTTACTATTCACCAAAAAAATAATTTGGTTCCAAAAGACTCCAAACAACATACTGAACACAATTGTAGATGACAATTTCTTGAAATTCAGAACATAGTAGTAGAAGAGTTATGTTTTAAAGGATAATTAAAAATATCTACTTAAAACTAAATTCGACGTGTTTCTATTTATTTTTAGAAAAACATGGGGTGTTACATTATCCCTACCTTCTTGAAATTGCGTCCTCGCAATTTTATTCACTTATTAAACAACTGAGGGTACTTTTCCCTCATAGCATTTTCAGACTCCCATGTTGCTTCTTCAACCATGTTGTTTTTCCACTAAACCTTTACCTGGTGGATTACCATATTTAGCAAAACCTGTTCCCTTCGATCAAGAATCTGAACAGGTTTCTCTTAATAAGAAAGGTTCACTTCCAGCTAATCTGCTTCTAGGCTCAAGACATGTGATGAATCTGGCACATACCTTATCAATATCGAAACCTGAAAAACATTGTGTACCTAAAAAAAACTTGAAGGAAAAGCTACGTGGTATGAAACTATTCCAACTATCTCCAAGATTTCAAAAGGACCGATGAACCGTGTACAACACTTTACTTTCTTACCGAAACACATCACACTTTTCCAGGGAGAGACTTTAAAGAAAACATGGTCACCTAACTCAAATGACCATTCTTTCCTTCTGTTATCTACATAACTTTTCTGCATGCTCTGAGCTGTCCTCATGTGCTGCTGGATCATCCTCACTTTCTCAGCCACTTCTTCTACAAATTCTGGACCCATAAAATTTCTTTCACAGACTTCATCCCAAAACGTTGGAGTCTGACACCGCTTCCCATAGAAGGCCTTAAAAGGTGCCATATGAATACTGGAATGAAATATTTTATTATAAGAAAACTAGTCTAAGGAAAGATGATGATCCCAACTTCCCTGATAGTCCATTGAACTAGCTCGAAGCATTTCCTCCAATGTTTGAATCGTTCGCTCTGACTACACATATGAGTGAGGATGAAAAGATGCACTGAAATTTAACTCTGTGCCAAATGACTTCTTAAGTACCTTCCAAAAGTTAGAAGTGAACCTGGGATCTTGGTTAGATACAATGGAAAGAGGAACTCCATGTAACCTGAAAATCTCCCTGAGTTACAATCGAGAAATCTGGTCCAAATTCATTGTATCTCGAAAATAAAGAAAATGTTCATACTTTGTTAGTCGATCAATAATAACCCAAATCGCATTGTTACCTTAATAAGTATTTTTTGTCACACCATAAAGTCCATGGATACATTCTCCCACTTCCACTCTTGCACTGGAAAAGGCTGAAGCATCCCCTTTGGTAACTGCCGATCTGCTTTAACCTGTTGACATGTCAATCATTTTATGGTAAAATCTCCAATATCTTTTTTCATTACATCCCACCAATAATACTCCCAAAGGTCTATGTACATATTAGTACTGGCAGGATGAACTGAAAACGGAGAACTATGAGCTTCAAACAACAAATATTTCTTCAACTCATAATCACTAGGCACACATAACCTTTTTCCAAATCTTAAAACACAATCCTTATCAAAATTATATTCTAGAAACTTACCCATTTTAACCATTTCTACCTTTTTCTATAGCTCACGGTCTTCCTTCTGTGCTTGCTTAATTCTGTCTGACAATAAAGATTGCACTGAAACCTGAAACAAAACAGATGCATTCCCTGCACCAACAACTTCTAATCTAAAATTCATCAAATTATTAATCAAGGGATCATGTTCCAAACGAAACATGGTGAATGTTGCAAGTTGTTTCCAACTTAGGGCATCTGCCACTTTGTTTGATTTTATGGGATGGTAATTGATTATGTAGTCATTATCCTTTATAAATTCTATCCATATTCTCTTCCTCATGTTTAATTCGTTCTCAGTGAATATATACTTTAGACTTTTATGGTCAGTATATATTTGGAGTTTGGTTTCGTATAGATGATGCCTCCAAATTTTTAAAGCAAAAACCACAGCTTCCAATTCCAAATCATGTGTGGGATAATTTAGCTCATGAGGTTTAAGTTGTCTTGAAGTATAGGCAATTAACTGATCATTTTTCATCAAAACACAACCAAGTCCCTTCGAAGAAGCATCACTATAGATGGAAAAGTCACCATTTTGGGAAGGTAAGGCCAAAACTGGATCATTCACCAATCTCTTCTTCATTTCCAGGAAACAAACGTCACATTCCTCTATCCAAACAAATTTAACCCCTTTCTAGGTTAACTTAGTTATCGTGCCAGATAATCATGCAAAGTTCTTAAAAAACCATCGGTAATAACTTGTTAAGCCCATAAAACTACGAATCTCTGTAACATTTGTGGGTCTTTTCCATTCATCAACTACCTTTGTTTTGGCAGGATCAACTATTATTCCATCTTTATTTACAATGTGCCCAAGAAAAGAAATCTTTTGCAACCAAAAGTAACACTTTCTGAATTTTATATATAGTTTCTTTTCTTTTAATGTTTGTAAAACAACCCTTAGATGTTTTTCGTGCTCCTATTTATTTTTATAAAATACCAGAATGTCATCAATAAATAAAACCAAAAACTTATCCAAGAAATCATGAAGTACTCTATTAATAAGATTCATGAATACAGCAGGTGAATTAGTAAATCCAAATGATATAACAAAAAATTCACAATGCCTCTATCTAGTACAAAAGGCTGTTTTCAGGATGTCATCCTCCTTCACCTTCAGCTCATGGTATCTGGATCTCAAGTCAATCTTGTAAAATTACTGTGCTCCTGGGAGATGATAAAATAAGTCATCAATATGAGGCAAATGATACTTGTTTTTAATAGTGATGTTATTCAAAGCTCTATAATCAATGCAAAGTCTCATGGAACCACCTTTCTTTTTAACAAACAAAACAGGGGCTCCCCATGGTGAAGTGCTAGGACGAATGAAGCCTTTTTCAAGAAAATCCTGCAACTAATTTTCTAATTCAGGAAGTTCTATTGGATCCATACGATATGTGGGTTTTGAAATTGGCTTAGTATCAAGAACTAAGTCAATTTTCAATTCGACTTCCTGATCAGCTATGGCACCGGGTAACTCATCAGGAAAAACATCAAGGTTTTCATTTACCACAGACACATCATTAAGTTGAATAGTTCCCTTGTTTTCAAAAATATGAGCAAGATAACTTTCATTTCCATATTTCAGTATTTTCTCAACTTCCTAATATGTTATCCATTTTATGGGTTCATTCTTGTATACAAACTGAAACTCTTTCTGAAAAAAACATTCTTTATCTCTACAGTCAATCTTAGCATGATAATTAGAAAGCCAATCCCTTCCTAGAATAAAATCAAACTCGACTAAGGGTAAAACAACAAGGTTTTAAGGTAAAGTCCTTCCACATACCACAATTGAAAGATTATTACAATTCCTCTTTGCTATAACATTTCCCCGGGTGTTTTAATAACAAGTTCGGGTCTCGTTTGTTGAGGTGATATTTCCAATTTACCAGAAAATTTCTTAGAGATAACTGAATGTGTAGACCCCATATCAAAAAAAAACTTTAGAAAAATATGAGTGAAAAAACAAAGTACCTGATACAACTTCATTGGATGGCCCAATATCTACTGACGTGGTCACAAAGGATCTCACTACACATTTCTGCTTGTATTCTGGCTTCTTTGCATCATTCAGACCTCTCTTTGGGCAGACATTTGCATAATGACCCATCTCACCACATTTAAAACACTTTATCTTCTACTTATCAGGATTAGTCTTTGGATCATTTTCATTACAATCTCGGGCCATATGTCCAAACTTACCACATATAAAACACTTCCTAGTTTTGCTAAGACATTCCCCTGGGTGCTTCTTGCCACACTTTTCACAAACTGGAAATTGGATTTTCTTAACATCAGAATTATTTGGTTGATTCTTACACATTTATTGCCAATTATACCTCTTATTCTCTTTTTTTTTTCCAAATGCACATGATCATCAGCAATCTCCATCTCTTCCCACTCAGCACATCAGAGTAGTTTCTCATAAATTTTGAATTCACGGGAGGCCAATGACCTTCAATAGCTTAACTTCAATCCTGAGTAAAAGAGGTTGATTTTTCTGTCAATATTCAGAATAAGATTTGGAGCATACCTCACCAGTCGAGTGAAGTTCGCTTCATACACGGCCACTGAATCTTCCTCCTTTTGTTTCAATTCAAGAAATTTCTTCTCCATTCTATGTTGCACCACCTTAGGAAAATATTTTTCAAGGAAAAGAATTTTAAATTAATCCCACTCTAAGGCATCAAAATCCTCTCTACCCCTGATACTCCTTACCATTGACCACCACTGATCGGATTCCCCTTCAAAACGATAAATGGAAAGACTTACCTTTTGATTTTCTGAACTACCCATAACATCGAATATCTTTTCAAGGTATTTGATCCATCCCTCAGCTGCAACTAGGTCAGAAGATCCATTGAATGAAGGAGGATGTTGTCTTATAAAAAGTTCCACTACTATGATGTTCCATTGTGGTACCTCTATTAGTTCTCTTGCATGGATTCCACCACCATTTATTGCTTGCATTAGTTGAGCCATTACTGACACAAACTACTCAGTTCCAATCCCAACCATTCTGGGCTGTAGTTCCGGAAGGATGTCATTATGTCGGTGCCTCTCCTCTTCAGCATCCCTGTTCCTTCTGTGGAAAAACATTCTGAAAAAACATGTCCTAGATAAAGAAACATGGTAATATTTAAATTCTAAAACATTTAAAATTAAACATAGAGTGAAAATCATTTATGGTATTCTATTAACATCACCCTGACCCCTAAAGTTATCTAAACCATCCTCTGATACCAACTATAAGGACCCTTCCTTATTACATACATAATATTGAATTTAGTCAATAAAACAATTCCTTTTACATTTAGGATCTTTTCAAGTTTAGAGCTTTAGAGAATTAGGAAAATACATTCATAATGTAACACATTATTACATAGTTGATGCCATAAAAATAGTTTCCATTTTTTTCAAAATATAAAACATTAAAACTTAAAACAAGACTCCTTGAAAATTATTCAACATTTAACATGGCTTCCTTCCTTGTCTTACACATCCATTAACTAGTGAAAATAATTTAAAAACATGGGATTAGCACAAAATCTCAATAAGAGATGGAAAATAAGGAAAGATCAAATTAGTCCATGAATACTAATAACGTATGAAAGTATTTTCAAAATACATTCTTGTCACCCATATATACTTAATTTGTGTAACATGAGATTTAAAAAAGATCCACACAAAACATGAGAACATAAATATAATCCTAAAGGTATCTTGGGGCATTACCTAAATAATCTTGTAGCCATTCTTGGCTACCTTATAATTTGTAAACCTCACACCTACCTTACATTGTATAACCATCACAGTTACACTTGGAGTAACCATTCGACCGACCTCCAACTTACTCATACCCAATTCATTGGAGGGAGATATAGGTCCCAAACTTCATCATAAATAATTCCCAATAACAATATAATAATCACACAACATGAATAATTCCATAAAAACATTTCTTTGGAATTTCGTAAAACTGAATTTAAAAAGAGGATTTTTAAAGAAAACCCCCTTATGAATATCATACAATTGAACAAATACTTAATCTAGTGTATGGAGTATGTATATATTCTGTAAATAAACATAATAAAACATAATATAAACAGAACCCATCACACAAGCAATTAAAATAGCACATAAATAATGAAGTAGAAGGTTAACCCAAAGAATGGAAATCGGGTTAAGAATTCCCTTACCTCAGGTTTGTCTTACTTTAGACTTGTTTAAACCTCTTATATGATGGTTAAAAGAGTGTTATTAATATTTTAAAGAAACATTTTCATGTTTATAACATTTTATATGATAATTTCATAACATCATTTCACCCTTAATTGTTAGTATTTTTCCCCTTGCACTGTTTTTGCGTGAATTCTTTACATGATTTCTATGATAGGTTCATGGTAGACATTCTTGTCGATTGGAAGTGAAACTCTAGAATTGGAATGGAGTAGTATTTACATATATCCATGAACATAAATTATTCCATTCATCATTTTGAATTCTTACATGAGGATGATTCATAAGTTAGAACATTAATGATGTTCATTTAGATCATTTTAATGGTTCTTCGATAACAACAACCTCATTTTGTCTTAAAATTTAGAACCATGAGTACAAAAGAATTAAAGAACCATGGATGAGTCATAAAACATATATCATAACCTTTTTCATCCATATAAATTGTTTCATGAACAGACTTTAAATAATTATTGGAAATTGAAATCACATCGTCCACGATGTCGATAATTCGACACAAACAGACAATGTTTTTATTCTTTAAATAAGTGGGAGAGGAGAAGAATAATGATGAGTAATTTTCTATAAAAATGATAATATCCATAATATACATGATTTTTGGAGATTTAATGCCTCTTGGGTAAGGAGATATGAAGAAATAATAATGAAGGAACTCAAAATAAAAGAATATGTGAGAAATCTCTTACAAAAATTCTGCAGCCTAACGGCTATGCAACATGGTTTTAGAAAATATTAAAAAGAGAGGGGAGAAGGTTCACCCATCCAGAAATGAATCATAATACAGAATATATCACTAATAAGAAGTAAATAAGAACATGGTATGGAAACATGAAAGTTATACCACATAAAAGTGAACTTGAATGGAAAAAGAAAGAAATTGAGAATTTTCTTACCTTGTAGAGTAACCCTTAGAACTTGAATGTTGAGACCCTGGGGGCCTGAGGAAACCTTGGGAGGACTACTATGAAGGTAAGGAGGCCAGATATTTGTTGAGGGAGATTTGGTAATGAATCCAATGAATGGAAGAGTGGGTATTTACAGGAAAAGTGAGGGATTATTTTAATAATTTTCAAGGGACACCACGTGAGTGGTATTTACAAAACCATGGGTTTTCCCATGGTATTTGACCATGGTATAGGCCACTTGGGACACCTCACATATTATCTAACTATACAAAGGTTGACCAGATTTATGAAATCATTATTATATAATTAATGAAGTCATTAACACACCGAAACTAAAAACTGTATTTTTTTCTATTCACCCAAAAATCAACTATTTTAGAAAAATTCCCAAAATTCCCCATAACCATTTATCGAAGTGTATATTTCAAATATGAAGTAAATTTTTTGAAAATAATTTTCTAAATATTATTAATTTAATTTTTAAATAAAATCATACTTAATTCAAAAATTAACAATTGTAATTCTGTAACTACTTCTATATCACAACAAAAAATTAACCTAGATGCTATTATCTTAAAGCCTTAATAAAATAAAATAAAAATAAAAATTACTATTCATTAGTTTCATATCACTATTCATATTACTATTCATAAGGGTATGTTACTATTCACTAAAAAACAATTTAGTTCCAAAAGACTCCAAATAACATAATGAACACAATTATAGATGACAGTTTCTTGAAATTCAGAACATAGAAGTAGAAAAGTTATGTTTTAAAGGCTAAGTAAAAATATCCACTTAAAACAAAGTTCCATGCATTTTTATTAATTTTTAGAAAAAATCAGGGTGTTACACCTGTCCTTTGTTTATCACGAAACCACCCGATATCATAAATAGTGCCCAAGAACCATAACATAATCATAACACATAAAGCATGCTTAAAGTAAATATAAAATTTCCACATTTCAATCCCAAGAGATCACATCATGATATTGACATAAATGAAAATATCTAATAAAACCATTAAAACTCTTTGAGAGAAATATCCCTTTATACTTTGAAAATATTAAAATAAGGAATTTAAAAGAGATTTTAAAATCAAAGTGTCCCATACCACTTGGAAACACTTGAAAGGGCTTTGAAAACATTCATGTCCATATAAATAAATCCTTAAAACAATTTTGAAAAAACATGGAAATGGATGATAAATACTTAAAATAATAAATCAATAAAACATTTAGAAAGATTTTTTTAGTTAAAGAGTCCTTTAACACTTTGAACATTTAAATCAAAGCAACAAGAAATTAGAACATTTTACAAAAACATAAAATGACATGAATATAGAAATAATATGGATATGGAATGTCAAAGGGGTTGTATGTACACTTTAAAAATAATAAAAGTGCATATCATTAAGAAATGTCTCAAGTAAGAGAAATTGAGACGTAATCCCAATCAAAGATCATGTCATTATTGAAAGGACGAATCAATGACATAAATATGTGTTACAAATATCAATACACCCAATATAAGTGGATATCAAGTGTAAAACAATCAGAGGTCATTCACACATACTCTTGGAAAAACAAAACCAATGACATAGATATTTAAATCAATGAAATGAGATTGTGTTTTGATTTCCCATACAAGTTCTTATAAATGATGTAATAATTTATCAATGATATGATTATGTGTAGCAATAGTATATCTACACAAAGGGATGTGGAAATTACCACATAGATATTACACACATAATATTGGCATAATAAAATCAATTAAGTACAAGATTAACCCCAAGAATAGAAATCGGGTTAAGAAGTTCCCTTACCACTTTGAGCATTTTAATCATAAAATATAGAATTATATGACATTAAAAAAACTTATAATATCATGATAATAATAGGATTCATGATATAATATAAAAAATGTAGTTTACACACCAAATAAAAGTGAATTGGCGCATAATGAAAAATAATTCTCAACAGAATATAAATTGAGACGAGATTCCCTTACAAACTTTCATCATGGTAACGACCTAGGTAATTGACCAAATGAGGGAGGATAAATGATCCCTAATTGAAATAACATATATTGGACAGTAATTTTTTTGATTATAAATGTATGACATTATGACCATTTGAAAATACAATAACTTATTTCAAATAAGATGCTTGAATTTGAAAGGAGGAGTGGAAAGTGGGGATCCCTTACCTTGAGTCCGACTTGTCCCGTTCATTCTTTATATTCCTAAATACTAAAATTAGGTCAATTTATAATTTCTTAATAAATTAATTTCTAGTTTATTATTCAATTCATATCACATATTATCATGTTATAATAATTAGTTAATTATGTGAGGTCATATCAGATGTTTTTGTCGACGTTCGGTGCAAGACTGAAAAATAAACATGTTTGAAGAGAATTGTACATGTAGTTATAAGTAAATAATCTAAAGAATGATAATAATGATTTAAATATCATATATATCCAGTATATATTCATTTTATACTAATCCATAACATTTGGAGATAAAAAGATGAAATGCACCGTTGAGGGAGACGGTAGGCCGTACGTACGCATGAACGCTACTTTCATTTATTTGTCATAATAAAGGAATTAAAACTAAATGATAAATATATATATTATAATTAAATTATAATATATATGTTATGTAGTTCAAATAAGTTTATCTATTCCATTCTTTATACATTCCATGTATGGCATGACTGAGTCACATCACTTGAGGGGGCGGTAGTCCACACTTCCTCCGATGAAATTATCCCAGTTCCACAACATGAAAAGCATAACGATGTGATTTAAACATAAAATACATAATAATTTAGAAAACATAAATACCATATATATATAAAAATTTTGTGACATCATTATGGCCACCATGAAAGGTGTTAGGAGAAGATTGAACAATCATCGTTTCGTGAGGCAGTAATTCGACACCCACAGAAACAGTATGTTCCTTAACCATTAGACGGGTGTGTGTGTAAGTGTAAATAAAATCCTTATCATAAAAACATCATAGTATATTGAGGATACTTGTGTTGTTATTTAATAAAATAATAAGAATATTATGGGGAGTGAAGAAGGAAAATACCACAAAGTATTTTGAGAGAAGGCATTACCTCTCAATCGGGTAACTTCTTTTGATTTGAGGCAAAGACTCCCTTGAAAAGAAATATTCCCAAAGTGAGGCTTATATGAGGAATATAGTGATTTTTATAGATAAATTGATTAGAGTTTGGACGAGACAAAGGGCATGAGAGGTGTGAGTAAGGGGGGTAGAGGCGAGGGATTTTTATAAGAGGGAGGATGGGCACTCTTGGAAAGTCTTGAAATATTTATTTATTATAAAATGTTTTTCAAATTAGAAAGGGTTAAAAATGATATATTTATAGTATAAGATGATAAGGGGTAGATATACACTCAAACAATATCATTTAGACAAGTGGAGGTCATAGAATTTACCTTATCTTTTCATTTTAACCCTTAGTTAAAAACAATAATTCTTACCACGTCTTTTTTTATTTTCACACTATAAGGTCAAAATAGTTATTTTAAAATGAAAATAGTCCCATAATTGTATGAATAATTATATTAATAATATATTATATTTCATTTGGCATAATATTATATTTTTTGGACGTTTATACCATTTAATAAAATAACATTTGTTTTAAAAAACTCATTTATGCCAATTTTGACACTATTTGGTAGTTAACTTTTGATAAAGGCATAAAAGCTTTATTCCTTATAAATAAAGCCTTAAAATAAATTTTAAATATTATAATAATCTATAAAATTCGTGGATATAATTTAAATTCTCAAAAAAAAATTATTTTAACACTTATAATATCATTTATTTAAATCTTTCATTAATGAGGTAATAACTGCATCATCATTGATTCATAAATAAATTTATTTATTTAATGTCTAAAAATTATAAATAAAATACCATAATGTAGTAAATAGTTATATCTTTCCAATTAATATTTATAGTCAAATATATCATTTATATAAACGAAACTAAAATATTTTTACTTAGGTGATATATACTTTGGTTATATCTTCCTTTCTTTAAAAATAATATGATAAAAGGTCACTAATACACTAAAGTGATTCCATGGGGTCCCAAAGTTGGCACAAGGAATCCCATGGTCGTCCATGACACAAAAAATAGCATTAATACACATGTATGGGTAATTTTATATTATTATAAAGTTATTTTGTTTACCCCTTTTTACCTGATTTACTAATTAATCCCTGTAATTAAAAATAATTACTATAATTACTATTCATCATGTCAAAAAAAAAAGAGCCTTAATTAAATAATTTGGATGTTCTGATTCCAAATGTGTAATCCATTTTACCAAATTCCAAACACATAAATTACAGAAATTAATTTAAAATTAATTATCGTTGTCAAGACCAAAGATGGGTTTTTAAGAATTAAACTTTATCAAAAGATTGACTTGTTTTTACATCCAATTTAAAAGTGATATTACATCCAATGAAAAAAATTTATTTAATGATAAAAAAATAATTAAATTACACAATAAAACCAATAAAAATTACAACCTAACTATATAAATAAATTAGATGAAAAATCCGTTTTGAATTAAAATGCAGTATTTTCCACTATTCATAAAAAAATGAACATTATCAGAAAAATACCAAAAAATCAACCAAAGTAAATTTCAATGTCCCGGTTCTAAATAATAAGTTTATTTTGACAAATAGAGCTTATAAAATTGTCAAAAATTAGATTCAAAAAAGTGTTTTCCATTAAAAGGCTGTAAAACAATCTTTTAAAAATATTAGAGTATTCTATGCTTAAAATTGGATTTATTCTCATTTTAGGCCTCTAAAATTTATTAGATAAATATAAAAACATTTAACAAACTTGATAAATCATTATATAGTTAGTTATATTCATTCCTTTCAATACAATCACTAGGATTTAATTAGCATTTAAAATAATAATATTTAGTTGTTCGTTTATGTTTGAATATAGTGTTTATTTCTTAAAAACATGGGATGTTACATATTATAATTCTTTATTTTATTTAAATTTTATAATATTTGGATTTTTCTTTTAGAGACATTCTGTGGAACACATAGTTGGGATCCTACCAAGCCTATTAGCTCACACAATATGCACCCCTTTAGTGGTTCATAGACTATATTTTTCCTTTTGATGCGTGGAATGGTAAGGCGCTTCTGAGAAGTAGATAGGTTTCTGTCAGCTGATTTGGATAGTAGGTGGTGAGATAATGGGATGTTGTACCCTTACCAAATGGAGTAGTTATTTATCATTTTTATTTTTTTCATTTTTGTTGGACTTATACCTTGTATTTGTTTTTAGATACCTTTGGGTTTTATCGCTTATATTGTTTCATTTTTCCATGACATATGTTTCCTATTTTTCTATTATGTGGTTCCTTTATACTATGTATATATATATATTTCATGTTGTTTTCTTCAGGTTGGGTGAAATTTTTACCTCTAGTTTTTATTGATTCCTGGGTGTTAGTCACCAGCCTATGGGGATTTGGATTTTTTTGGGTATGTGATATGTCGGTTCAGGTATTGGTTTGTGAGGGTATCCAGGCTGGCTTATTATGTGGGATTTCCATTAGGCTATATTATAAATATGTAAAGTTCCCTGTTCTTAGACTTGATATATGTTATGATTTTTTCATAGTGTTTATGTTACTTTCATTAGAAATGAAACATACCTATTTATGTTCTCATGTATTAGGATAATGGACACAAGATTCCATATTTCAGTTAATTATGTATATTATATTCGAGAATAATTATACCACGATTCATGTTTTTTGGCATATGTTATAATTATATTATGATATTTTAATTTACCTTTATTATGATCTATTACACAAAATCTCATCTAATGATCAGTTTTCATCATCAATTGATTTCTCTTATATTTAGATTTACTAATTATCTAAGATTAACCTTTATTATTTTTCAATTTCACTTGTTATGAAGAAGAATATTATTTTTGATATGTATAAAGGTTATCATAATTGAAGACAATTTTTGGTTTGTGTGGAAAATTTTATAAAATTAGTTAGTTATGTATCTTATATATAAATATTGTAAACAATTTGGTTTTGGGGTGTGATTTGTCTTTAGATATAACAAAAATTCATGTAAAAGGATGAAAATATGCATTTATGTTATGATTGGGTCCGCTTATTTTATATTTGAGTGGGGTCTAGTAAATTTAGGGGATTAAAATATTAAAATTTAGATGATATATCATATTCCAAATTTTGAAGAATGAAATTTATATAGGATAAACCTAACATACTATTGGTTTAAATGAAGGTGGAATAATTTAATAAATCACATGATTGATTTTCATTATCATTTGACTGATTACTCTGATTATTATTTCTTGATAATGATGATTTCTATATTTTTCCTTTAGTAATGGATAAAAGATAGAATCAAGAAATTAGAGTGGTGACCGGAACACCCAATATAGAAAGTTTCTTATTTTCTCTTTGTTAGATGAATTTATTAAATATATGAAAATCATACATGTATATTTACCCATAACACAAATTATTATATTCTAAAAATATTTGAGAAATAAAAGTGGCACTTCTATTGAATCCCATGTCTATAACCCATCCATAGTAGAAGATTTTGGAAATTGCTTCATAAAAATAGTATTGTTCTCCCTTGAATGGAATTTTCTGCGATTTTGGGCATGTATTCACCCCTATATATTGATTATATATTAATTTCAGGATAAGGATATCACATTTCCAATCTTGAATCAATATATGATCATCAACTAGTTCAATGATTTCCATATACTCTTGAAGGAAATTACATTAATTATGTAGGTCTTAATACCTAATAATAAGGGATATTTAGCTCAAATGGTAGGAAAAAATTATATTGAAGATATAACTATTATGAAATAATATATAGATATATTTACAATATAGTTATGTTGTCTTCCCTAAAACTATGAGGTATTTTTTTCAATAAAACTCATAACTAATGCTATGATAAATTAATAAATCCAGGTATAATTAATCTAATTAAATTGTAGGAATTGAAGATTTTAATGCACTTGAATCTTTATATGGGTTTAAGATAACCACTTTCTTCACCATATGGTGCAACTATCAAAGTCATTAAGAATAAATTGATCATTACATATCCACTTTGATTATCGCGAAATTAAAATTATCACAATCATCAATATTAATCCCTACCTAGTATTCATGACTTGTTATATCATATGCAATTGGTAAATAATTATGAAATATTGAAGTGGAATATATATATATATATATATATATAATTAATAGAAAAATTGGTATTATGACATAAAAAACAATCTCTACAACATAAATTCACTATAAATTCATAGTGATGAAGTTCAAAGTCACAAATTCCCTTTCAATAATTATGGATCTAATGAATGAAGTTGTTTGAGATTAACACAATAAATTTAATGTAACCTTTAAATATAAAATTCAAATATCATTAATGAATAAGTAAGAGAATTATAATAATATAATATTATGATTTAGACCTTGAGAAAAGATAATTTTTATTCCATATTTTTCAAGTGTGAATTATGGCTATAAAAGGTGACTTTATTTTGTAATGTAATAATAAGATATAGAATGTATTTCAATGATTTATAGATAATAGTGATTGAAGAATAGGATAGAACTAACATTATAATAGAGATCATCATTTTTTGTGGGTTATCATTATATTTTCAATGTAATGATAGACATTTAACATGGTAATGAATTCAACTATCCAAGTTAACTTGTAAGGGAGATGATTTTATATTGACTGATGAAGGAAATGAAAATTTCAAATATCTCAATATAAGGTTGTTCACTACCCATATACCCATATTAAATTATAATAGAGAAGGGTTTTTATTATATAGTAATGCATCAATTAAGGTATTTGGATGTTCCCTCATGGAAATTGTAATAGAGGTATATTATTCCTTATATCATTTAAGGGAAACTTTAAAATGATAAATTTTAAAAGAAATTCCCTTATAAATATCATATTTTTGAAGTGATAATTAATCAAATGAATTGATAATTTGTATCCATTGTAAATGAATACAAAATAAGAGTGTATAAAACATAATAAAATTGAAATTAATTTCACACATAATCTTATAACATCATAATCAATGAAGTATAAGTTTAACCCAAAGAATGGAAATTGGGTCATGAATTCCCGTACCACTTTTTAATAAGTTGAGTAATATGACCCATAAAAGTAATAATTGTCAAATGTAAAATTTAATTTCATTAAGGAAAATATATTCATGATATTATATATCAAAGTTAAGTATATACACCACACAATATAAATAAGTGGTGAATAAGACATATATCTCATAGAAGTAAAAGTGAGATGAGAAACCCTTACCTCACACTACCCTTTAGTTTTGTTTACTTTAACATCAAGTATAAAAATTTAAAGAATGTTATTAATTAATTAAATAGATATAATAATATTTATAAAACCATATATGTTCCCTTTAAATCATATTACTACCCACTAATTAATTATATTTAATTAGTTTTATTATTTTGGGTGTGTTCATTTCATGGTGTTATGGTGAGTCTATTTTTGAACAATTATGGATTTTCTTATGAAATGTAAATAAAACTATAAAATTTAAATAAAATGGTATTCATGAACTTTCAAATATTTTAATAGTTTTATATATTATTTTTTATTTCTAAATTTATGTTGATTTATTTGATAAAATGTTAATGATAAATTTTTAGTTTATTTTGGAAATTTTTCTGAACTCCATTAGATTTTTTTGATTTATTTAATATTATGTGTTTGTATTAGTTAAATAACATGAAATAGGTTTTAATATACCTATTTAAATATGATTTAACCAAAATAATACATTTATGACCACCCTTGAAGGTTATAATGGAAAATACAAAATCATTGTCCACATAGATGGTAAACCTCCATAAATTAGAAAATGGTTTTGTTTCTTTGAATACGAGGAGTTGAGAAAAGGGGTGGATAAAATAAATTACATTATAAATATAACATTATATTTTATACATTATACTAGGTCTATTATGATTTTATGGATGGAATAGGTTAATAGATGGTATAAAAAGCGTAGTAATTAAGAGAGGTTATTTGAGAAAGTTACCCATTAAATATCACCTCCTTGAAAGGAAAATTAAAAAACATGGAATTGGTTTTTGGGTGAGAACAAAAGAAATTGGAGATGGGGAGACTAGGAAGGAGAGATTTTTTCAGATATTTTAATATCTTTATGGAATTTTAAGACAAAGAGGGTGGTGATGTGATATCCCACTCCCAAATTCAACTTATCGGTTCCCTAATCTCGGTTGAAGACGTGGCCCCAAGTGCATCTCCTCAAACATAAAAGGCTACTGAATCGTGTTGAGGGGATGAAGTATTTCCATGGGGATACTATTCCCTCTTTACTTGAGTGTATCATAGTGGATCAATAAGAAATATAGGTAAATTTCATAAGAAATATAAGTAAACAGACAGATGGAAAAACAAAAGGAGGCAGGAGAAATAAAAACCGAGGAATAGATAATCAAATAAAAAATATGATGATGATATTTATTGTATCTATAAAGATGGAAAACTTGTTCAAAAAGTAACATATAATAATTTTATACAAAATTATCAAAAATAAACCAAAAAAATATCCTCAACATCCTAAGGTCCATCTTAGTTATCTGTTATGAGATCCATCCTTAGAAACCAGCAATCAAGTGTCCGAAGCAACACCCTTACCTTTGTCAACACCAGCATACATATAATCTACTTGGGTTCCAGTGGCATCCCAAATAGGGTGTGAGATAAATCTCAGTACGCCACCACCAACGAATTCAATTACATCTTATATGTTTAATATAAACTGAAAATGTGTTCATGAATGAATATATGAAATTATAGAAGTATGGTAAATTCGATACCCAAGTACCTTCTTCAGTACTCGGATGGTGTTTGAGTATGATACCAATTCCTTAATTAATTAGGTTTTGGTTTGTATATTTAAGTCATCGGAGGCATATCCAGCACTAGTAAATGATATAATATGTAATTAGGAAACTATGATGATAATAATAAAGAATGGTTTCCAAGGTAATAACCTTGGAAACCTAAAACTCACAGGTTGCAAAATCAGTAGAAACTGCATCCTAGATTAGGGGTAACAGTGTAATATAAGGATCATTATCCAAGGCATTCCAAAATATTATGATCTGACTGAGTTCAAGGAAAACATCCAAGGTAGAACGGGATAAGCTATGGAAAGGCCTGAGGATATAACCAACGAAACCCATGTATACAGAAGAAATGATTGATCAAAGGAGTGTATCAATGGTATATTGTAATAATAAAGGAGGAATCATATGGTTTCATACTAGGAATACAATGATAGAAGAGGATCAGGTTCCAAGGTGGGTCTCAACCAAGGGAACTGGCTTCCTTGAATCGGAATGGTGTCCTCAAGTGCTCAAAGAATTCCATCAGGAATCCAAGACGAGCTTGAGTCAGACCACCCCTATATGTATATAAAGTTCTATATACATAATTATAAACCTTAAATTATATTAATTTAATTGATTAATCAAAGCTATGGTCATACCATTTAAAAAGTTCAAGAGGTTTAAACCATGCCTTTCATTAGTGTGACAAGGCCAAGGTCATGAAACCATTTGAGTCACTTAAGTTATATTTAATTACATAGGTTCATTCCACTAACTTCCAATGTAAATGGAAAGATGTGTTATGGACTTGAAACCGAACATTCCTTCAATTAGGCCACGTCATATAGATTCTATATTTTTTCCATTTCATTTCATATTGACTTATCAATTTATTACACTTACCATAGGAGGGTAAAGTAGAGAGTAACATGTTCCAAACCTAATTCAAAATTAAATAAATCATAAGATATGAATAAATTTATATGATCATAAACATAAATTATGAAGTTCATACCAAACCTTTCATATATTATAAACATGATTTATGTAATAAACATTAACATTTTAAAAATCATCGAACATAAGAGTAAGAAATCATCATAAATAAGTAATGATCCATAATATGATTTAATAAAAGTTTAAAACCATCATAAATATAGAAAAAAATTTCATATGTCAAGGTTAACGACGAAGACCATTTACATAGTGGATCAGAACACACCTGTTTCCCATAGTGGATCAGGATGAACCTGTTTCTTATAGTGGATCAAGCCCGTCAACTTATTTCCCATTGTTCTACCATGAGATATAAAGCTTTACCCAATGGATTGGAGGGATATACAGGTCCCACCAATCAAATAATAAAAAACCTATATATGTGTGCCACAAGAACATAAATCATTAATCATATCTAAACCCATGAAAATCAATGGGTTTCATAAACATTTATTCATAGAATAAGCCATGGAAAAAAAATTTGTTTCATAAATATCAATCCATTATAACCATAAAACAGTTTTAAAAATAATAATAATTTTATCCATGTATAATATCCCTGTTAAATCATAAGTAACATAAAAAATGTGATTTTAGATAGAAAATAATTTTTTGAGATAACTTGAAATAATTCTTGAAAAAATAACATTTCCATTTACAAATCATTTATTTTTAAAGAGAAACAAAATCATAAAAGTTTTTTTTTGAAAAATAACCTTGTAATATTCTAATGTAAACATTAAAACATTAATGAATCATGATGGTTGGAAAATCCCCTCACTACATATAAGTAAAAAAATAGTCTTTCTTTATTTTGCTCAGAAAAGTCCTAAAGAGCCTCACTTAGAAAATGAAAAAATAATTCTTTCAAAACATCTTGTAAAAATTAAAACATGAATTATAGTGAATTTTATCAATCATATTTTAATATTAAAAAAATTCGTATAATTTTTTTAGAAAAAAGTGACATTGATGAAAAAGAGAGTTGTAAGGGAAAATTTAAAATGATAAATTTTAAAAGAAATTCCCTTATAAATATCATATTTTTGAATTGATAATTAATCAAATGAATTGATAATTTGTATCCATTGTAAATGAATACAAAATAATAGTGTATAAAACATAATAAAATTGAAATTAATTTCACACATAATCTTATAACATCATAATCAATGAAGTATAAGTTTAACCCAAAGAATGGAAATTGGGTCATCAATTCCCGTACCACTTTGTAATAAGTTGAGTAATATGACCCATAAAAGTAATAATTGTCAAATGTAAAATTTAATTTCATTAAAGAAACTATATTCATGATATTATATATCAAAGTTAAGTATATACACCACACAATATAAATAAGTGGTGAATAATACATATATCTCATAGAAGTAAAAGCGAGATGAGAAACCCTTACCTCACACTACCCTTTAGTTTTGTTTACTTTAACCTCAAGAATAAAAATTTTAAGAATGTTATTAATTAATTAAACAGATATAATAATATTTATAATACCATATATCTTCCCTTTAAATCATATTACTACCCATTAATTAATTATATTTCATTAGTTTTATTATTTTCGGTGTGTTCATTTCATGGTGTTATGGTGAGTCTATTTTTGAATAATTATGGATTTTATTATGAAATGTAAATAAAGATTTAAAATTTAAATAAAATGGTATTCATGAACTTCCAAATATTTAAATAGTTTTATATATCATTTTTTATTTCTAAATTTAGGTTTATTTATTTGATAAAATGTTAATTATAAATTTTTAGTTTATTTTGGCAATTTTTCTGAACTCCGTTAGCTTTTTATGATTTATTTAATATTATGTGTTTGTATTAGTTAAATAACATGAAATAGGTTTTAATATACCTATTTAAATATGATTTAACCAAAATAATACATTTATGACCACCCTTGAAGGTGATAATGGAAAATACAAAATCATTGTCCACGTAGATGGTAAACCTCCATAAATTGGAATCAAAATTGTTCTTGGGATTCTCCCATGAAACCACAACACTCTACTTCAATGGGTAAATAGAGACTTCATATTCCAGGATAATATGACCCAATATGTGAACCTTTTCAATCAATAAGTGGCACTCAGAAATCTTTGCATAAAAATTATTATCTATTAGTGTATTAAGAATGACCTCAAGGTTCTTAGCATGGTCTCTATGAGTGTGAGAATATACTAAGATTTCATCAACAAATACTATGAAAATGGAATTGAAATTGGGTTGGAATACCCTATTCATTGGATCCATGAAAACAATGGGCATATTTTTGAAACTGAAGGGTATAATGAGGCACTCATACAGACCATACCCACTACGAAATGATATGTGAGGTATTTCTTATTTATTGACTCACACATGATGATATCCTAATCTCAGGTAGATCCTAGAGAAGACCCTAGCTACTCAGATCTGGTCAAAGCCATCATCTATAAAAGGTAGTGGATCTAGTTTTTAACCATAAGCTAGTTTGATGATCTGTAATCCACACATCGACAAAGGTTCCTATTCACCTTCTTAGAAAATAACACGGGTGAAACACAATAGAAATTAATTTGACATATAAAAACATTCACCTAAAAATCCTCTAATTTCCACTTGAGCTCTTGGATTTCATTAGGTATTATCCTGTATGAAGGAACAGAAATTGGAGATGATCCTAGAACAAGTCAATCATAAACTCTACCTCTCTCTCAGGAGGTAAGATAGAAAATTTTCTAGTAAATAAATCATTGAAATGATCTACTATGAAAGTAAATTCTTTAAGTAAACCATAATCCTCGGTGAATAGATTAGCAATCTAGGTTGTCACCCCACCTAGACCATAATCCTCTAGTCCAGCTCTACATGACTGGACATCCCACTCACCCTTGTTTAAATTAATTCTTCCCTCTAATGATTTAAATGATACCCTACTATGATAGTTGTCAAAAAAGTCATGATATGAAACTAACCAATCTATTCTGAGAATGAAAATGAATATTCTCATCTAGAGAAAAATGAGGTCCCATAAGAACATGTAAATGTCATCCTCATGGGGACAATCCGCACACTAGAGTATAACCTTTTACCATACTCCCAACAGTGTATCTGGATTCATTACACCATAATAATATTGTATATCCATACTAAGGGTTTCCATGATAGATAAGTTGATGAAATATTTTGAAGTGCATGTATCAAATAAAAAAGATACTATAATGGAGGTTTCTAGAATAGTACATCAAACTATAGATGGTCATGCTGCCTAATCCTTAGGTGACAACAATAAATTATTGAACTAACTTGATCCAAGACACTGTTTAACAAATGAAATACTAGAATCAAAACTGCTCTGCTGGAGAAGCTGGTGATTAGGATTCAGGACAACATGTCCATGACCTCCTCCTCAGCCAGTCCTTTTAGTTCTACTCCAACTTCAATCATAATATAGCATAAAAGAACCAGCAACTAAAGGTGGAGCTGGTAAAGAAACTCTTCCACTAGAAGTTGATGGAATGATCTGACAGAATATCTGAAGGTTCCCCATAGAGCTGCAATTCTGGCACTCCAGAGGGTCTCTATCACACTGAGGCTTTAGGTGAGCCTTCCATAAACACTGGTGACACACCGTAGAGATACTGTTACGAGAACCCTGGATACCACTACCCTGATGATAAATCTCAAGGGATTTATTTATTCTACTGGAATAACTATTGTCATACCTCAACATGGATACTCTATGATTGTTATTGTCACCATCCCTTAGGTTTTTCTTCGTGATAAGAGCCAGATTGAATATCTCAGAAAAGTTATGTGGGAAAAATATATTTACCTAAGTAGGGATGGAATACTGAATCCCATCCTCTAAGCATCTAGCACATGGAATCTAATAACTGAATAGAAGTGGTGAAAAGGGATGTAACTCAGTCAAACGTGAAGAATATTCCATAAATAAAATTAAACCATGCTCGATATGCATGAAATCTATGGCTCTGTCATCTCTCAGTGTATGAGGAAATAACTGATCCTATAAATTTTTTTGTAAATCATCCCATACCATGACCGGACTGTGACCAGCCTGTTTAACTACATCCCACCAATGCTGGGATGAATCACATAGGATATACACCTCATGGTTGAACCTCCACTTTGGATCGATCTTCAGATTATCAGAGATAAACAATATGGTCTCTAACTAAGAATCAGTATTCTTTAGACCACCATCCCCTAACAAGGTAGGAGGGTGCTTCTTCTAGAACTCATGATTCAAAAAATCATTCATAGGTGGAGGCCATGGATAACCATTCTAGGAATACATCAAACATAAAAAATATAACCAAATTGGGAATCAGTGACCAATTTAGGTATAATAGGTGGTGCCTCAAGTGACACTCTTGAAGGTAAGATTGGTATATCAAGGCCCAAAATGTCTGAAACATGGTTGTATCCACCCTCATGGTACATGAAATGAGGGTCTCATGGAAGCATTTTTCTAAAAATTCCAAGAAGATTCTTCAGAACAAGCTAGAAGAATATATATAGAAACATTAGTGGAATATGAACCCAATAAAGGGTTCACTACCCATGGTATACTACCCCAACTACCCACTTAGAAGGCCAGATATTAGTAAGTTCTCAAGTATAAGTTTTTAGGGGTTCAAGTCGATGAAGTCTCAATAAAAACCCGAGCATAATATAACTATCACAACACCACTCAACAATCATAGGCATATAAAGAAATGAAAAGTGTTAAGTACACATATCTGTCATTGAAATATGCATGACAGGCAAATTTTATGCGCCTATGATGAAGCATGAAATGATGTTCCTTTCCATCATATCATCGGGCCAAAGTTGATATGAAATTCCCAATCAGAAGAATAATTAAAAACCCCACATAGCATGTGAGTCACCAAATGGTGAAACTATATCAACTGTAATAGGGAAAATGTAACAATAATTGTAATCCAGGAAACTTGGTATTTAGCCCAATCATGGGTTCATGACGCCCAAGAACGACTTATAACCAAGTTCCATGTATTACTAATCTCCTAAATTTTGTCTCCAAATATTAAAGCAAGAAAGGAAATAACTATCATACCACTTTGTGACAGCCCAGACATATATGACACTATGAGTTTCTTGAAGTCTGGTTGTCCACATGGACTTAAGTGCATATCCCTGAATCATATACAAAAGCTGGTGAAGATATGTCATGTATCAATAAATCTTGAAAATATGGATTCAAAGTAGCATAAAAGAAGGATATAAATAAGTTGAAAGAAGAAACCATAAAACTATCCCAAATATCCCGAGCTCTAGCCTAATCATATGCTTCTAGATCCATCCTAATAAACAAGTAATCATGTTTCCAATGAAACTCGCTTCCCTTTTTCTAAAATTTCATATATATAATATTCTTAAGTTCCAAGGGAGGTATGGATAGAATGTGAGATAAATATTATTAGGCAGTCAAAAACAGTGATTAGAATATCCTTTCCATGTCATATAAAATGTTATAGTGTGAAATCATGTATATATGAAAGTAAAGAAGTAAAATAATGTAAATACCCAAGTACCTGCTTCATCCCTCAGTTATTTTCTAGACATATAATGAGTTTGTTAATTAATTAGGTTCTAATTTATATATTTATGTCATGTGAGGCACAACCAACACTCACATCAGCTCGTGATAGTTCTAGTAAAGTCTCTCCAGGTGTAACCAGGTAACCATGATGATAATAATAATTAAAGGGTTCCAAGGTAATAACCAAGGATACCTAGACCTCATGGGTATCTAACTGAGTAGAAACTATAACCCGACTAAGTGGTAAGAGTGTAATCCAATTAGCATCATTCATGGCATCCCACAATAGTATGTTCTAACTGAGTCTATAGAAAACATCCAAGGCAAAATGGGATAAGATATGACTATGCCCAATGATATAACCTAGGCACCTAGTTTTTGTAGAATCTATATTGGATCAAAGGAGTGTATCCAAGGAATCTTGTAACATTAAATGATATATTCTATAGTGTCATATTGGGCATCCAATGATAGATAAGGATTGGGTTCTAAGGTGGGTCTCAACCAAGAGAATCAATATCCTTGAATCAAAATGGCGTCCTTAAGTTCTCAAGGAATTACCTCAATTATACAAGGAGATCTTGAATCAAACCACCACTATAAGTATATGAATGTCCATATACATAATTAGGAACCTTACATTAGATTCATTTAATTGATTAATCAAAGTTATTGTCATACCATTTAATAAGTTCAAGAGGTTCAAGACATTCCTTTCATTAGTATGACGAGGCTAAAGGAATGCAACCATTTAAGTCACTTAACTCATATTTAGTTACATAGGTTGATTCTTCTACCTTCCATAATAAATTTAAAGGAGTGATATGGACATGAAATCTAATGTTCATTCAGTTAGGCCAACTCATATACATACCAAATAATTTCCATTTCATTTTAGACCGATTTATTAATTTCTATAACTTACATTAGGTGGGTCCAATGGAGTGTAACATGGTATAAACCATTAACCAATTCCCAATTCAATAGAAATTTAATATGGAATGTTTTACCCTTATAATGGCAATGTTCATGCACACCTGAATAGTGGTGCAAAGATTCATATCAATCCATTTAGGCGTAAAAGGACAATAAGGTGTAAACATAGAAAATACCCAACATGGGGTAGTCTTAATTATGAAATTAACAACCTATAATGGATTACATATATGGAATTTATCTTAGAACATGGTTATAATTACTCCAAGAAAGACATGTAATTTTAGTAGAAAACACCTGATGAAATTGGTGTGACCACATAATAATTTTTAAAATAATGAATCTCGAGGAGTGAGTTATAGACCACCTACCACGTACTAGTATTAATCTCCTCATTCATTATCAGACTCTAACATGGAATAAATTGGAAGAGATATGAAAAATGGATCAATACCCTGAAATTGGGGTATGTGATCCTGTATATAAATCGTGTTGTTGATAGGAAGAAGAACGAAGAAAGACTAAAAATGAATCAAGAACATACCAGTGCGGATCCAATGAGAGGAATGATAGTCGATTCAGACTCTGGATAGGTGCTAGATCTCAAAAGCTCTATTATGTTTCAAAAATCTCAAAAATCGGAAAAGTGAGATGGGATTTATGATGGAGAAAGTAAAGAAATATGGGGTTTTTAAAATAGACCATTTAAGGGGAAAATGGTAATTTTTTCCAAAATTTTCCTTCACCTAGTTTGACCAAATAGTTTGGACACACCATGCTCTAACCATGAACAAGTAGTTATAGGAAGGGGAAAACCAGAAATTTAGGGAAATGCTATGTGTACCAAGCAAAATTCCACTGTCCAAATTATATTAATTTTCACATAGCTCTGAAACCCATTTCACATGGTTAGGTCAGACCATGCACGCTCTTATTACTCACTTTCCAGCCCATCATAGTCTAAAAATACCATCCCACATGCCTCGAAAGGTTAAAAATTTCATGACTTGATCCATGATAGGGTTTGAGCCCCTACTACCCCAAGCCTGCCTCTATAGGTTAGGGGATGGGGACAAGAACCGAAGGAACAAGAAACTTAGGGAGGCCTTTGCTTCAGAACTTGTACACACACACACAACCAACTCAATGAAATAGTGAAAAATGAATAAAAGATACAACACTACTATAAAAGGAAAAAACATGCATCGAACTATAATCTATACAAGTATAAAAAATAAAACTAAAAGGAAGAAGGGGAAAATAAATGTCCAACCTGAAAAGTTCCACAACCTAGTAGTAATTGAAAAGTAAAACAACTAAGAGAGCCGAACTCCCAGATCCCAATGTACGACCATTGTATGCGTTAGAAGCACCTGTATCCTTAAGCTCCTCTGCAATCATGATCAAAATGTCCATCATCTTCATATGGAATGACACATTCGGTCCAATCCCATGCAAGTGTGAGTATAAAAAATACACAGTAGGATGCCCGAAAAAGTTGAAGGGGGGAGCAGTGAGAGATACACTAAAGAGGAAAGTAGTAGATAGAACAAGTTATAATAACGAGTACAACTCAAACCAATAAGGGAGTGGAAGTAATCTCATCCAAACACAATTATCTCAAAATGGTGAGAATATGAACTTCTCATCGAGTCTTTACTACCTATAGTATGAGAGTAGACTCGTCCAACCATGAGAAACTAGACACCGAAAGCCTGTGGCATACCCTGCACGTCTTTGTCTCTCCTAGAAGAAGAGTAACCAAAACTCAAGGAGTGGGTGCTGTAACATGTTATATATATATGCTTAGTCAAATAATCATAAGAAAGAAATTAATGGAATCTCCATATCACATCTCTTCACTAGAAAAGGGTCTCCAATGGTTCCAGAAGTTACCACCAATGATGCCCAGCATCCCCTATGTTTACCCTGAACATGCACTCTAAAGGGACTCAATCAACACAACTTGATACTATCCACTTTGGGCAGCACTATCTTACCCTCATAGTTTTAGTTTGTGTGACATGGATGCGTCTTAGTGGGGAATGTTTCCTTCTTTATCGTGAGTCCAAAGGAATGTCATATTACGTCTCATCACAAATTTGCATAGTCAAGGGTCCTACTGTTGTAGTCACTGAGGAACTCCACTTCCATGCCTGATTGGAGGTTACTACACGGGATGGTCATCGAGGAAGGCCACTGCCCATCCTAGCTATAGGGTAAGCCTAGATCTGCCATCGGGGAATGCCACTGCCCAACCCAACTGGTGGGTAAGCCCAGAACTTCCTTTGGGGAATGCCACTGCCCGACCCAGCTGGAGGGTATGCCCAGAAATACCATTAGGAAACCCCACTACCCATCCTAGAGAGCTGGTAATCCCAAAATACTCTAATATTATTAAACTAGATCACTTCCATCATCGAGCATTTCCTTGGATTATCATCCTGCTCGGAACATCACGGTTCATCTTAAAAGCCACTACAAAGGGAACCATCAAGTTCCACATGGTAAAACACACAGAGAAGGCTACTCATGGGAAAATATATAAGTCCAAAGGAAGGATATATTAGAGATAAAAGATTTAGTGTGGAACACAGTTCATGTGGTACCCACACAGTATTTGACTCCGCCTCATCACCTGGCTGTGTACCCGACCACACTTGAGTACTGGACTATGTAGGAGTACCCATGGGTTTTCTCATGTACTCCAGGAATTCATGGGACCTTTGTCCCAAAATGATGATTGGTACACAATTATCATCTTTGGTCTGAAGGAAAAAATAAATTTTTCTAATATGCCTCCTCAAATGGCTCCAGATATCCAAACAGATCTCACTATTTAGATCCTTGTGTAAAATCATACAAGATCAACTATTCAGTTTACCAAATAAGAAACCTGATGAAGAAGCTTCATTTCACAACATCCCACATGAGTGATGCTTTGTGGGTCCCTTTCCTCAATTCTAGAACATGTAAAATGCATCACACCATTGGGTTTCTCTCGAAAAAACCCATGGGATTGGAAACTCCTTCATCCCAAATGGACCACTGGTGAAGATGTAACATTTGACCACAGATGCCCAAATTGGGCCTCATGGGTCCCACACCTCAAGTGCAGTTTAAGTAACAAAAATTGGTATTGAGGCATCCAAATAAAATTCAGGGTCACATAGCCCTTGACGACGTGTCAATTGGATATTGGATTCATGATAAACGTCCGATACAAGAATCCCCAATAATAATAATTTTATTATTATTATTTTATATAGGCATTTCATGAAATAGATTCATGAAACTAGGATACAAAATTCCCAAACTGGAATCAAAAGGCCGTACTTTAATGTAGGGTAATGTCACTTTAGACAACACATAAAACAGACACGTGGTTTTAAAGATATATGACTTTTAATGTTCCCCCAAAGTCCAGCCTGCTCCAGCCGGCCAGACCCACAGCTCTGTGACCCCCCTTGCTGGATTGTGGCCTAGGCACCCCAGACCAATTTCATAGTAACAACATTCCCTCTGGCTCCTAGACATTCCACCACCTGCATGCCCAGGACGACCATCTTGCACCCAGCCACACCGCTGCCTCACCAGCTCACATGGACGCCACCACCTTCTGCAGCTGGACGACCACACACCGGTGGTCCCTTCCCCGGATGACCAGTAGTACTCTAAAACTCAAAATTTTAATTTGTGACCAGATCTAGATACCTATGTAAAAGATCTATATAGACTCATGCTTCGCTCGAAGGTTCGTCTATGATTCCATGTGGTGAAAAGTAGGTGTCGCTTCTGCTCGCTGTTGCACTTCTTCCCGTACCCGAAACTTGAAACCATCGTAGATCCATAATCCTTTGATCACAACCTATGTATATCTATTCTTCGCTCTCGGATCACATACTGTTTTGATCTGTCAAAAAATTTATCAATGAAGAACACGAAGAATGGACGAAGAAAATGAAGAACGAGAGATCTTGAATTGAAACGATCAATGACCGTACTAGTTAGGCCATAGAAAAAGGTTTTCAAAGAAAAAAAGGTCTAGAAATAAATTTTCACAACCAAATATTCAATTGGGGAATGTAGAATTTGAAATAATAATCCCACTAAGATTTTGGATCTGTCTTTGCGTCTGCCGCACTATGATCAGCTTGGATCTACAATTCCGCTGGTATCCATCAAGAAACCCCACATAGATTTTCCATAAGAAGGAGAGGATTTATATACACCAGAAATGGGTGTGAATGAGCCAAAAACTTTCTCATTTCATTGAACTTATATTTATAGGAATCCACCAGTGATCGCAGAATCTGAACCTCCAGTGGCCCCTCACCTGAGGTCACCCTTATGTTAAACATTACATTATGAACCCAACATTGGTCTCATATTTTCAATACAAATCTCTATTCAAAATTTATTTGAATTAATGGCTGATATAAAATAAATTTATGTAATTATTTTATCTAAAATTTCATCCTATTTAGATTTTTCTACAAAATTCTCGTTCCCAAAAATATTATGTACTGCCTAGGGTAAATGGAATACTCCAGACTCAACTATGCCCTCAGATTTTTGATCCAAGTTAACATTTAATAAATATACCATTTCCATTGGGTATATAGTATAACATATAATTAATATTTTTGTAAAATTTATTCCAGGCACAACGGGCCCTAGAATCGCACGTCGTCTCAGTGCCTAGCTCTAGAAATATATATTGCAGTCTTCCAAAGTCTTACAAGGAAAATATCGGGTCTCTACATCATTCCCTCCTTCTATCATTTCATCACTAAAAAAAAAATAATGGGAAAAAATCAGGATACGAAGATCACACCTAGATCTCCTTCTCCCAAGAACTCTCCTACACACTTCCTTGCTTGCACAACACACGAACAAAAGGGATTGTCCATCCATATATGATCCTCCATTGTTGATGAAGTGCGTAGGATCACACACGTATCTCCTTAGACGAGGCACATAGAATGCATCATGCACCAAATCCAACAGAGGAGAAAGGGAAAGATGGTTGGAAATATCACCAACCCTCTACATGATCCCAAATGGGTCAAATAATTTCAGGTATTTCTTACCTTCCCAGCCAAAAACCAACACACAAGACTTTAGCATATCCTCTAACACCTTGATAGTGTTCTCAGACTCCCCATTAGTTTGGGGGTAAAAGGATGTAACCAACCATATATGGGCCCTGAATTACTCCTAAAGGCCTCTCCACAATCATGAAGTAAACTACACGTCACTATCAGAGACAAACATCGAGGGTAATTCAAGAAGGCCGTTGATCTACCATACATACAACTAAACTAAAATCTCCACCAAACTCTACGTTCTAATTTAAAGGAAGTGTTCCAACTTCATAATTTAGTCCTCTATTTCTTATATATAATCGTGGCCCTTCACTGCGTGAAGAAGCCCTATTACGAAGTCCATGGATATGCCATTCCGTTTCCACTATGGAATTTCTAGAGGTTGTACAATCCACCAGAAGCTGGTGCTCATCCTTCACCTTCTGATAGATGAGGCATCATGGGAAAAACTTAGCTGTTCTTCTTATCATGTCAGACCATGAAAACTATCGCTGATGATCCCTATACATCTTTTCCACACAGGAATGTGAAACCAAGGGGGAAGTGTGGAACTCCTGCATCTACTCCTCCCACATCGCAACTGGAACCACTACTTACCCCCAGAACAAGATATCACGATTCCCTCCTTCAGAATATCCATCTAGTGTATTGAATCTGGATATCGTAGTCATGAAAGATCTCACAGTCGGTGTCTCACAATCGGGATTCTCTCACATGCTCGAGAAGTGAAGGAGTCGACACTGTTGACTAATGAAAAATTGTACCCTCCTTATCCACTAGGGTCAGCTGTAGGGAAGATAACTGGAATTCCACTGAAAAAAATATCTCTATCAGTAGTCCCCACTCTAGAACCTCTGTGTATGTGGGGATGCACAATAGAACTATGTTGACACATATATCTCTGCGGAGTCCCTACTCAAACATTCATGCTCTGAAGTACCCATCACGGATCTTGTTCAGAGAGTAGCATATATGGTCTGTGAACCAAGTCTCATACTCAGCCACTATCAATCCTCCATTATGAAGCTTCATAAGATCCTAAATCTGAATGAAGTGTAAGTAGGAGGGGTATTACTCATCATGGACCAACTACTAGAAGTGATCCCATGAGAGTATCAACTCATCCTGCATCTGAGTAACCATACTCCACCAATGTCCATCTGGTCTGTGGAAAATACTGGTGGTCAAAGTAACCACTTGATACTTTAGTGTCCATACAGGCCTAAAGAGGCAGACCACTGATTCTAGCCAAACCTATACTGTCAAAGGATCTCGGTCACTGTGAAACCTCATCGGTCTCTGATGATGGAACTCACAGATTGCGCTCAACCTGAACACATCCCCAACCGCTTCTACTGGGACTAATTGCTTCTCAACAGGTGGATGTGCTGCTACCTACCCACCTGGAGGACGAGGATCAAATGATAGACCCTAATATGTGGCCTCATCTCTCACAAAATCATCATCATGAACCAAATCTATTATCCTAGAAGACTGTCATCGTAGAGGCATCCTAAAGACCATCAAGGAGTACCATGGTCAGATGAGCACATATATCTCAACAACAATGGGGTGCTAACTCAATAAGGATAGTCAGAGACTCAATACTATATGATGCTTGTACCAATGTTCCTTTCAACAAATATCTCAGTTTACAGAGTCGACAAGTGGGTAATCAGCATCTTAGTGAATATCTACGCCAACTACCACACAATTACTAGACTCCCTACCTTGAGAGCCTCTCTCGAGACACATTGAAATTGTCACCCAAAATCCGTCCAACTACTTTTTAGGAAATTTTCAAACAATATCCCGAGTAATGAACCACCCTTGATACCATTTTTTCATGACCCGACCCATGCCGGGGATCGAGCCACAACTACCCCAAGCCCGCCACCATAGGCCCGGGGTGGTAAAAAGTGCCGAAGGCACAATAAAATTTGGGAGGCCTCTGATGAAGAACCTGTACACACACACACAACAAAATAAATGCAACAATGTAGAGGAAAATGAACAAAGGATAAAAAACTACTATAAAAGAAAAAAACATTAATCAACCTCTAATGAGTACAAGTATAGTAAAGTAAACTGAAAGGAAAAATGGGAAAATATATATGACCAACTAGAAAAGTGCCACAACCTATAAGTAACTGAAAAATAAATTATTCAACAGAATACCGATCTGGGATCCAAAGCTATGAACACCATACACTATCTAAGCACCTTTATCCCTAATATCCTTTGAAGTCACATTCAACCTATTCATCTTCTACATATGGCATGACATGTGTGGGCCAAGCCCTTGGAGGGGTGAGTATAAAAAAACTCAGTAGGATGCCCCAACAAGGAGAAGGGGTATTAGTGAGAGATACACTGAAGTGGGAAGAAGTATATAGAAAAAGGTATAATAAAGAGTACAGATCCACGCAACAAGGGAGGGAAAGTAAACTCATCCAAACATAGGGATATGGAAATGGGGAGAAGATGAACTTCTCATTGAGTCTTCTTTACCTATAGTAAGAGAGTATAATTTTCCAACAATGAGATTCTAAGAACATAAAGTACATAGTATACCTTGAGCGTCTTTGCCTCTCATAGAAGGAGTGTAACCAAAACCAAGGTGTGGGTACTGCAACAAGAGAGATATATATATATATATATTCTTAATCAAAGAATCAAAAATGGGAGAGTAAGGGGATCTCCATCTTACAACTCAGCCTAGGAAAAGATTCACCAGTAGCTCTAGAAGAAAAAACTAATGATTCCCATCATTCCCCATGTCATTCAAGAATAAAAAATTTAGAGGTACTCAATCACAACACCTTGATACTATCTTATTTGGGTGGCACTATCTCACCCTCACGGTTTTAAGTCAGGTCACATGGATGCGTATCGGTGGAGAAATAATACCTCTTTCTAATGAGTCTAAAGAAACTTCAATGTACATATTGTCAATAATTATCATAGATGAGGGTCCTTCTATGGTAGTCACTGAGGAACGCCATTTCCCAGCTCACCTAGATGGTACCACTCAGGAAGGTCATCGAGGAAGGCCATTACCCAGCCCAACTGGAGGGTAAGCCCCGAAATATCATCAGGGAAAACCAATGCCTTTACTAGCCAGTGGGTAAGCCCAGAAAATCCATCAGGGAACACAACTGACCATCCCATCTAGAGGGTAAGCTTGGAACTACCACCAGGGAACAATATTTCCCATCCCAACTGGAGGGTAAGCCCAAAACTTCCATTTGGTAACACGACTGCCCATCCCAGTTAGAGGGTAAGCTCAGAATACTTTGCTATGCCTTCTCCAGATCACTACCATCATCTAACTTCACCTTAGATAGGTGTCTCACTCAAAAAAAACATACTTCATCTTGAAAGCCACTATAGAGGGAAATGTCACATTTTACGTGAGAAAACACTCAGGGTAGAAAACTTGATGGCCAAGATCAGAGTCCAAATGAAAGAGATATGAGAGATAGAAGATTCAGTTTAGATCATGACATGTGTGGGTGCCACATGGTTTTTAGCCCCACCTCATCGCCAGCCGTGTACCCAACCACACTTGGGTGTTGGACTACTTACTAGTATTCCTAGGCATGCACATGTACTCCTGGAGTACATGGCACCCATTTCCCACATGGATGACGAGCGCACGATGCTCATTGTGGGTTGAAAGTGAAAATACACCATTTCACTAACATGCCTCCTCAAAAGTCTCCATATATCCAAATAGATCACACCATTATGATCCTTGTGGAAACCACACATGATAAACTATTTATTTTCCCAAATCAGACACCAAGTGAAGAAGCTTCATTTCACTGCATCACACACGAATGGTGCTTTGTCGGGCCCGTGCCTTGATTTTGAAACACATAAAATGCAAGATACCATTGTGATACTATCATAAAAACACATGGGATTGAAAAATCATTCGTCCCAAATGGAGGAACAGTGAAGAAGTAACAGTTCATCGCAAATTCCCAAACTGGGCCTCATGAGGCCCACACATCAAGTTCAATTTATGGACTTAAAATTGGTCTTGAAACATCCTCCTCAAATTCAGGGTCATGACACCACTGTAGGTGCATCATTACGATGTCAGATGCACGAGATACTTTTTATTCAAGAATTTCCAATAATAATAATTATATTATTATTTTTATATATATAGGTATTTCATAAAATTGAGTCATGATCCCCGGATAAAAAATTCCCAAATCAGTCTCAAAAGTTTTGTCTTGAAAGTAGGGTCATGAACTTATAGACGACACGTAAAATAGATTCCATGTTGGAAAGATATGGGACTTTGAAGGTTGACCTGAAGATCGGCCCACTCTGGCCAGACCGGCCCGCTCCGGCCGACCCAGCCCACCGCTCCACGACCCCCCTCATTAACACATGATCGGTAGCCCAACTACCTCATCCCACTGGTGTAGCCCCACTGAATATTGGCTATGCCATCAGCTATGCATCACACACCACCATCCCACACCCGTAAGCGCCACCACTTGTGCGGCCCACGCTACCATCCCGCACCCCGCCGCACTGCAGCAAGCCCACTGAGTACCTGTTTTCCTTTCCACAGACCACTGGGACCACTCCGATTCTCAAAAAATTGTTTCAAGGAAAGATCTGGAATCCACAGGATGAGATCTACAGAGACTCATGCTCTACTCATAGTTTGGTCGACGTTTTGACCTGATGAAAAGTATGCGTTGCTTACACTAGGCGCTCCGCCTCCTCCGACATGTGAAACTTGAAACCGTCATTGATCCAGAATCCTTGGATCACAACCTCCATAGATATATGATTTTCTCAAGGATTTCATGTCATTTTGATGTGTCAAAAGGTTTATCGATGAAGAATGTGAAGAATAGATGAAGAACTCGAAGAACAAGAAATCCGATATTGAAATTGTCGATGGCCGTATAAGTATGTCCATCAAAAACGGTTTTCAAAGCAGCAAATCAGAACAGAGGTAAATTTTATAAACCAAGGCTTCATTTAGGGTATGAAAAATTTGAAAGAATAATCCTACTTAGATTTTGGATCTATCGTTGCATTAGCCACACTCTAATCTTCTTGGATCTTCCATACCAACAAAATCCATCAATAAATATGATGCCAATTCTCCATCAGAAAGAGAGGATGGATCTCCACCATCCATGGGGGAAAATGTGCCAAACCCTTTCACATTTCCTTAAACTCTAATTTCTAGGAAATTAATAACGGTCTCAAAATCCAAACCTCCCATGCCTTCTCACATGAGGTCAGCCCAAGGGTAAACCTCGCGCTATGAATCCATCAGTGGTCTCAGATTTCCAATTTGATTTTCTATTGATAAGTTATTAGAATTAACGTTCGAGCTAAAATAATTATATTTAGTAATGTTATTTAATGTTACATCCTATGTGGAATTTTTTACAAAATTCCCATCCAGAAAAATGTTTTTTTCCCACCTTAGGTAAATTCCATGCCCCAGACTCAACCGTGCCCTCATATTTATGATTCGATCTACCATTTAGGAGATATCCCATTTCCATCCACTGCACAATATAAATTATACATGATATTGTTTTTATAAAATTTATTCTAGGAACCCCAGGCCTTGTAATCTTACACTGTCTCAGCTCCTAGCTCTAGAAATATATGTAGAAATTATCCAAAATATTACTAGTTAAAAACCAAGTCTCTACAAAAACAGACCACTCGATATGCATTTTTCACCAAAAAAACTGGGATCCAAGGTCTGAACCAGCCCAAGACACTCCCGAGACCTTCACTAACTCATTTGATATCCATATTAGGTCTAAAAAAATGAATTAGAACAAAATTTTATGGATCCATACTTGATTGGAAAACTTGGTTTTTACAGGTGAGGGGTGGTATTTAAAATTGATGTGGGTACTTTTCAATGATTAAATAATTATTATTTTATATTTAAATCCAATCACATTTGGGTGGAATTAATTCAAATGAATTTTGATGATACTTAATGTTATAAAGGATATATAAGGCTGAGAAACACATAAATAACCCATTTAATTATGTATTTGTTCAGTATTTTAAACTGTTACCAATTAACTCTAACCCACTATATTATTTTACCTATACTTAGGAAAATATTTTTTTAACTCAATAAATTTTTTTATGCCTAAAAACGTAAATGAACTTATAACCTAATTTAGACCTCTTAATTCCAAATAAGTATTCTTTTTTATAACATTAAAATCATATAATTTTTATAATTACATTCAAAATTCAATAGTTGAAAGTAAAATAAAAATCGTTTTTTGAAAAAACGTGATTTAATCCCACAAATGTACTTACATAAAAATACGGTATAAATATTTTTTAAATGTAATTAATTAGATTCTATAATACTAAAATGTACTTAATTTACTTTTATATCAATTTAAGACCATAAAATTACTTTTAAATATAAATAAAATGTGTGTTTTATAAAAATTATTATTTTTACTATTCACTGAAAAATTATTTTTTTAGCAAATTTTGAAAAATTAATCCTAAGTTAATTTTAACAAGATGAATCCAAAAATTATGTTTATTTTATCAAATATATTTTCTGAAAGTTTAAAAAGTAATTATATTTATTTTTTCATACAGATAAAAAAATATTTTTTTGAAGAAGACATATATTTAAAGAATAAAATGACTTTACTAAAAATTAGGTACACATTAAAAAATAATTAATTAATAAATTAAAAATGATTTGGAAAATTATATATTTCATAATTTGGTTAATACTATTCATTTTTACTAATTTAATGGTGAGTTTGTATGTGTTGTGATAAAATAAATATATTTTGGAGTTTCATTAAGATTGGTTTTTTGTGCAGAGTAAGATACTGAAGAGATTAAATTTATTTAAAAAGAGAAATACTGTAAAATATTCAAGTTCTAAATTCTACCCCCCTTAAAATGATTTTCTCTCTCGGAATTCATCACTCGAATAAAAATAGATGGGGATACCTCTACCACGTCACATCCTCAGGTTCCGATACAGCCTCTTCATGTTGGTTGTTTTGCCACAAAACTTTGACCAGGTGAGTGGTCTAGTTCATATAAATTTATCTTTATGATCTAGAATCCATACTAGTTATTCTTCATAAGAAATATCTTTCTCCAGTGGTATGACCTTTGATTTTATTTCACGTGAAGAATCAGGTATGTACTTACTCAAGAGAGATATATGGAACACATCATAAACTTGAATGGTTTTGGTGGAAGTGACAAATGACAAGACAATATCCTAATATGATCAATGATTTAAAAGTGATAGTTATATCTAGGATTTAGATTTCCCTTTTTTTCCACAAATAAATTCATGGAAATACCATCTCACCAACCTAGAATTCAATACCATATCGATGATTATTAGTGTATAATTTATTTTTACAAATTGTTTTCCTCATGTGTCTTTGAATTACTATAACCTTATATTCCATCCCATCAACCCACTCAGGTCCCAAAAACTTTCTTTCTCCAAATTTGTTGCATAATATTATAGTTATACACTTATTTCTCTAAGGTCTTTAATAAGGAACCTTTTGAATGCTCGAGTGAAAGATATTATTTCAAGAAAAGTTATATGTAGGTAGGTGTTGATATTAATCACCTTTTAAATCCATAGAAAAATATTTTAGTATATCATTTAGAGTTTGAACTATTCCCTTATAGTCACCATCTTCTTGAGGATGATACCTAGTGATGAAAATCAACTCTATGTCAAGATCATTCAAAGGAATTCACTAAAACTACAAGGTAAACCTTATATACCAATAATATACAATTGAATATAGTAATCCTTGAAAATTTATGACATCCTTGATATATATTCTAGTAAGTAGATACAGAGAGAAATCTTATATAAATGAAGTGTAATGAATTCATAAGGAGAATAACTATAACCTATAATTTCCCCATTATAAAAAATAAGAGAAACCCTAAAGGTTACCAAGACTTTTGGTAATATGTCCACAAAGTATAAAGGTATTCCTCCTTGAATATATTTGTCACATATAAAAAACTAGAGGAATTTACTTTCATAAATGTCCCTTAATATTGATTAACTCCCTTCATATAAAAAGCACAAAAGTGGTGTCAATAGAAAAACCCATAGCCGTATCCATAACACTTATGTTAATCTTACACAGAGACATATACACTTCCAAAATCTAATTCACCATTTTTTCATTATATAAGATTTTTTCTTATGCAAAAAGATTATCCTTGGTAGCATTGGTTCATCCTTCTACCGATATAATATAAAATTTTATTTTATTATTCTAAAATCCATGTAAAAGGATATAATCACAGGAAATTTATCTAAATATTGAAAAATATGATATTCATACAAAAATAAAAAATTAAACTCCCAACTAAGGAGGGGATAATAATAGTTCTCTAATTATTATGACTCACTTCATCAGTTCTGATTGCATAAGCATTTCCTTTGTTATATTTCGTTAAAGGTCCTGGTGGATTATCATCTACATTACTCTTTGTATTGGGGCATTGATTTTAATAATGTAAAAACTAATTTCACTTGAAACACTAGAGTGTGTTTGGTGCATTAGTTGGAGTCCTCTCCACCTCAACTGTAATAAACAACCCATTAATCACATTTCAAAATTGATAGTCTTTATAGAACACCTTTATACATTAAAATCACCTCCCAGTTCCATTAAAAAACTTCCCTTGATGTTTATTATAGCTACCCTATCCTTTTAAACATATCATTAGATGATATTAAGCATAATTAATCATGATATTAGAAGCCAAGGATCGTAAAGTATGGTGTCTTGGAAGACTAGGTACATAAAACTGAAAACATGGAAGTAAATAAAACATTTATTTATTTAATATTTATATTGATCTCCTAACTTCCATTTTTCTCATACATCATTATAGGATAACCTGGGGATAACAAGAAAAAAAGGGATGATATAAAAACCCCAGTAAGGGAAAAATCATATGAAAAAATCTTATCACATTGGTTAGAAGGCATAACATAATGATATAAAAAGGAATAGAACATAAGGAATCATAACATATAGAACATGGTATTTTATAATCATGGGTTCATAGTAATTTGGTAGAAACATAAAAATTACTTTAGCATGATGCATGTCTTTTTTCTCATAGAGTAGCATGAGTCAAGGCTAACCACCAAGACCGTTGCACATGGAGCACAAGTCAAGGCTAACTGCCAAGACCGTTACACATAACGCCTCATGAGGAAACAATTTACCCAATTAATTGGAGTTCTATCTTGCTGAAGCCATCAGAACTTTTTTGTGAATATTTTTTCCACATAAATAGTCATACACAAGAAATCATACATAAACAAAAGGGTACCAATGTAAATAAAGGAGTATCGTAATCATTTTATAAAAAATAATAAATGGGTGTATCTTATAAGTGTCCCTGAAAGAAATAGATTAAAACATACATGGACATTCATAATGGAAAATAGGAATATATCATGGTATTTTATACAAAACAGAAGTGATAACATGTAAAAATAGTATTTAAGAAACTTTAGCATTAAAACATTTTTGTGTGGTTTTAAGGAAAATACTAAAAGGAATTTAAAATAGAAAAGAGAATAATATTTTATTTAAAACTAGAATTTAACCAAGAAGGTTTTCATACTAAAAATAATGATTTTATAAAAATAATGGTGGATTAATATTGATGATATATTGCACTTGAAATTGGGTAAAAATTCAAGAAGTTCCCTTAAACCGGGTTTGCATATCAGGAAGAATTGAGAAGGGAATCATTAAAAAACATGTATATCCCAAAAAAGACAGATGAATGTATATTGATACATGATTTTGTAATAAATAAATAAAATTTACAATATTTAAATAAAAATAAAGGATAATTTCATTTGGGTAAAAATAGATAATGAGTAACCCAAAGGAATAATGATGGTTCAGGTAAAATCTCGTACCTTAAGTCTGAAGGTGTTCTTCCCTTGACGTTAATATCATGGATAATAAAATTATATTCATTAATTAATAATTATTGAAAGATTTATACATGTATTTTATTTATTATAACATTTTTTTAGTCCATTTATGTCATTTTTTATGGGTGAAGAGGTTCAATTTCATTGTTTGGGAGTGTTTGTTTCCGTGGTTTTAATGATCAGTTTACTTATATACATGTATGGATAAACATGTAAGATGAGAATGGTTTTCTAGAATTTAAGTTATATGTAATTAGTGAACATCCAGAAGATTACATGGTTATAAAATTCATTTTTTATTTTGAGTGAGGATGAATCATTATATATAACTTTAATGACAACCGTTTGTGTTAATTGGTGGGTTTTTGATCACAATGAACTTATTTTGGTTTATAAATTAATATCACATGTAATAAAGATTTCAGAACCTTAAATAATAAATTATACATATATTATAGTCTATTTACACCATAAAACTTATTTCATGACCAGAATTTTATATGGTAATAGAAATTGAAAACTCATCGTCCTTGAATGTGATACATTAAAACATCTCAGATGATATTTTCATTTCTAGTATATCAGGAAGGGAAAAGAGAGATGATGATGAATTATTAAGTTATAATAATAAAATTCTAGTACATGTAAGTTAATGAAGTTATCATACTATTTGTATTAGTAGAGTTCAGGATGGAAAATAAAATAAAGGAAATATAAAATAAATTGAATGAAAACAGAAGAGGGTTTTACCTCTTGATTCCTTCATTTTGAGAACCTCCGTAAGGGTTTGGTTTTGATCTTTTGATAAGACCGAAATATCCTGGTCATGGGGGAGGGGCTTGAGAATAGATTTGATCAGAATTTAGGCAAGGAACAAGTCCTGAGAAGTGTGAGGAGAAGAGGTGGTGAGGGGTGGTATTTATAGTGTAGGAGATAGATGTTTTCTGAATATTTAATTAATTTGTTTATTATTTTTTTGAAGATAATAAATAGAGATTATTATTATGATGAAAAATGATAACTAGAGAATTTTATTTCAAACCAATGACGTTTACATCAGTAGAACATCATCCATGACTCCATAATTCATGTATTTAGCCTTTATCGTAAATTATCATATTTTACTATTCACAAAATTCAAGTATTTTAGAAAAATCCCAAATATACACCCTAACAATTTTTAGACATTTAGAATTCAAAAATGAACTCTATTTTATGAAAATAATTTTCAAAATATGATAAATTTAATTTTTAATTAAAATCATTATTTACTTAGAAAATATAAATTTGAACATTAAAACTTCTTTTCTAACACTTTGAAAAATCTATTTTGTTCTCATAAAATTATATTATAATCATAAGGCATAAAAATAATAATTTATGAAGAAATTTTATGAAAATAAGTTTTCTTTTAAATTATTAAAGTATTCATAAAAATGTAATTAAATATTTATGACTTATAAAAATACCAACAGTTAATTAATAATTTTGAAACTATTTATTTACTAATACTGTGATATAATTATGTCATATTGACACTTATAAGATGGAAAAATTTTATTTATACCTTTGATGGTGAGGTTACTATTACATTAAACGTTTTACTATTCATAAGGGTCACAATGCTATTCCAAAGGTAAAGTTACCATTTCATCAGTATGTGTTCTTTAACTTCAAAAGATTCCTATTATTTCACTCATTCTTCATTTATATTGTTTTTATTGTGTTCAATATGTAATGTCATGTGATTATACCAAAATACATAATAATAAGAATGTAAATCCATTGATAAAACATTGGGTCATTATATTTTTCCACCCTTACGAAATTTCACCCTTGAAATTCCGTTTTACATTCTAGGTTGAAACAAATTGTGGGTACTTCTCCTTCATCACTTACTTCGGTTCCCATGTTGCCTCTTCGTACTTATGGTTCTTCCATTTTAGTATTACTAGGTGAGTAGTCTTGTTATATCAAACTTTATCTCTATGATCCCAGATCTTTACTAGCTACTCCTCGTAAGAAAGTTAATTCTCTAACTATACAACCTCTATAGTCAGTACATGTGAAGGATCTATTATGTACTTCCTTTAGAGAAATACGTGGAATATATCATGTACATTAGAAATGGTAGGTGAAAGTGATAGTTTATAGTCCATATATCTAATGTGATCAAGAATCTCGAAGGAAATGATATACCTGGGACTTATCTTTCCTATCTTCAAAAATATCATAACCCTATTAATTGGAGATATGCAGAGAAATACCATGTCTTCAACTTTGAGATGAAGGTATAATCGATGATTTTTGAATAAATATTTTATGAAATTTGGGCTTCCTTGATGTGCTTCTAAATTATTTTCACATTCTCCACCATTTATTCAACCATTTCAGGTCCTATCATCTTAGAATCACTGAATTCATCCCAACATGCTAGTTTTCTACACGTTTTATGATAAAAGTGTTCATATGGATCCATTTGGATGATGGAGTGGAAGCTGATGTTTAAGGAGAATTTGACTGGTGGAAGATGTTGGTCCCATCCTACTATGTAGTCCATTGAAAATTCTCTCAACATATCTTCTAGTGTAATAATAGTTCACTCAGATTAGCCATTAGTTGGAGGATGATAGGCCTGACTGAAGTTCAAATAAGTGCTTAGTGCAAGTTAGAGACTTTTCCAGAACTTCGAGTTGAAACTCAGATCTCTATCAGATACAATAAATAGTGATTCTCCATGTATCCTTGCCACCTCTTTGATATATATCCATTAATGTTAATCCCATGAGAATTCTTATTGAATTTCGATAAAGTGACCTATCTTTGTAAGACCATCCACAACAATCCATATAGAATTGTTTCCTCTGGATATCCTTGTAAGTCTAATGAAAAAGTATTTGGTCATGTTCTCCCACTTCTATGTTTGTATGGGTAGTGGTTACACCATCCCTTTATAATTTTTCCTCTTAGTATTCACTTTCTAATATACCAAAAAATTTGATGTATATTCAGTAATCTCTTTCTTTATATTATCACCAAATAGTTCTCTCAGAGATCTCGATACATCTTTGTGCTCCCTAGGTGAATAGAGAAGGTTGAGATATGTGAGTAATTCATAAGATCCTTCTTTTTATCTAGATCGAATGGTAAACATAGTCATGAACCAAATATTATAACTCCTTTCTCATCAATATTGAAATCAATGGATTTCTCATTTCTAATAGCTTCCAGCCTTTTCAGAATTTACACATATTTTCTTTGATCATCCTTTATTTTATCAATATGGGATTGTTGAGCGATCATTTGAGAAAGGTTTGATGATGTTACTCCCTTAAGTATTACCATGTACATCCTTTTAAAATCTAATAATATTGGATCCTTCTCAACTCTCATCATTGATAGATATGTAGGATTCTTTATACTTAGATCCACTACTACATTATCTTCCTTACCGGGATGTTAGTGGATTGAGTAATCATAATTATTGATGGGATCTAACCATATTATTGGGAACATATTAAGATCCTTCTATGTGAATATATATTTTAGACTCTTTTGATCAATATATATCAAACACATCTACCCATAGAGATAATTCTATCAGATTTTCAACTCAAAGATCATAGGTTCCAACTCCAAATCATGTGTGGGATAGTTTTGATCATGAATTTTCAACTACCTTGAGGAATAATTTATAAACTTATCAATTTTCATTAGTAGATAGGCTAATACCTTCTTTAAAGTATCTATATATACCAAAATAGTTTTTCACTTTTCGGGAGTGTGAGTACTGGTGCAATGATGAGCCTCTTTTTGAGCTCTTTAAAGATTTCCTCACATTATTAAATCCAGACAAACTTCACTCCATTCTGTGTTATCTTGTTAATTGGATATCAAAATCATGAGAAGTTCTTCATAAATAGTTGATAATACCTTACTAGACCAATAAATTTATGTATATTCGTTATAGATGTTGACCTTGGCCACTCTTCGATTACCTTTTTCCTCAAAGGGTCAATAGACATCCCTTTGCTGGTGATAACATGCCTCAACAATAAAACTTCATCCATCTAGAACTAAAATTTACAATACTTTTCTTAGATTTTTTCCATTTTCAATGTTTTTAGCACATTATTCAAATTCTCCTCATGTTACACCATTCTCTTGGAGTATATCAGAATATCATCAATAAAGACTACAAAATATTTGTCGAGGTAATCCCTAAAGAATATATTCATTAAATCCATGAATATTGATGGTTCATTTGTGAGTCCGAAGGTAATAACTATGAAATCATAGTGTCTATAACTCATTTGAAAGGTAGTATTGGGAATATATTCCTTCTTTACCTTTAATTGGTGATATCCCGACTGGAGGTCGACATTTGAGAAATAAGTGGACCCACATAGTTGATCAAGAAAGGTATCTATCCAAAGAAGGGGATACTTGTTCTTTATCATGATTTTATTGATCTCACAATAATCTATGTAGAGGTGTATTGATATATACTTCTCCTTAAAAAAGAGGGCTGGTGCTCCCCATGGTGAAGCACTCTGGTATAAAAAAATCTTCTTCAGATTCTCCAGTAACTGGTTATTTAGCTGTTCCAGCTCATTGGTGGCCATTCTATAAGGTATTATTGATATATCCAGAGATCCAAAAATAAGTCTAATTAAGAACTCGACCTCTGATTCTGGAAAAAGACAAGGATATTTTTTGGGGAATACATCAGCGTAATCCCTCACGATGGGCATATCTTTGATCCTGAACATCTCCTTTGTCTCATTCATTTGATTGGGATATGATTTCCCATAATGTAGTAATATACACACTTGATATGATGATTCTAAAGGATATTCATATTTATACTTACACTTGTAAATAATTAAAGGATGCTTCCAGATGTGAATGGTGATCTCCCTTTCCCTATAGTTGATGTTGGATTTGTATAAAGATAGAAAATCCTAGCCAAAAATTGCATCAAACTCTACCAAAGGAAGTGTGACAAGATTTTATGGGAGGTTTATTACACAAACATTAACCATGTAGGAGTTATATAAATTGGATACAATAATTTACTTATTTTCTATTCTCACAGATAACTCAACATCCAAATTTTTAGGTAGTGATTGAATAATTATACTAAACTTTCATGATATTTAAGAATACATAGAACTAGAATCAAATAGTACATTATATATTATTCAATGAATAAGTATCCTACCTATCACCACACCATTGTTCTGGTCCACATCAGTATTGGTGATAGCATAAACCCTTCCTTGTTTCCTTGGAGGTTGTTGTTTATTGAACCCGAAAACCCTGAGCTTAGGAAAATTGTTCACATAATGCCCATTTTCCAGTTATTGAGAACCTAGATTTTTACAAATATAATTACATGATTTTAAGAATAATTAAATATCATATTACAAGACCAGGATTTTAAAGTCTCGTGTCTTGGAATACTAGGTATATAAAACTGAAAACAAGGGACTACGTAAAAAATTTTCTTATTTAATTTTAATATTGAGATCCTATATTGAATTGTGCTCATACATTTGTATAGTATAATCCAGGGATAACATAAACAATGGGATGAACTAAAAAACCTATAAATGGTACAAAAATAAGAATTAATCTTATCACATGGGTTAGAACACATAACATAATGATAAAAAAAAGGCATGGGACATAAGTAATCATAACATATAGTACATGGGATATTATAATCATAGAATCATAGTAATGTGTAAGAAACATAAAAAATGACATTATCATGTGTCAAGGATCGTTTGACATAGAGTAGCTCAAGTCAAGGCTATCCGCCATGGCTGTTGCATGTGGAGCACGCGCCAAGGCTCACCGCCAAGACCATTACACATAACATCTCTAAAGACTTAACTTTACCCAATGCATTGCACCACTATCTGGGATTACCCATCATAACATGTTCAAGAATATGTTTTCCACATAAAGAATCATACATAATAAATCATACATAAACATAAGGGTACCCAAGGAAAGAAATGTGTATCATAATCATGACATAAAGCATAATTAATGGGCGTATCATACAAGTATCCTTGAAATAATGGGATTAAAACATAAATGGAAATTAATAAGGTTAAATAGGCATATATAATGGTAAGTGATGTCAAACAAAAGTGATAACATGTAAAAAGATTATTTAAGAAACTTTAGCATTAAAACAGTTTAGTGCGGTTTTAAGGAAAATAATAAAGAGAATTTTAAATAGAAAAGGTCAAGATATTTTATATAAATCCAGAAGTGAACCAATAAGTTCTCATAATAAAAATACCAATTTATAAAAAAATAGTGGTTTAAAACAGATTATAGAGTGCACTTGAAATTAGGTTAGAATTCGGGAAGTTTCCTTAAATGGGGCTTGCTTATCGGGAATGATTGAGAAGGGTATCATTTAAAAACATATATATCAATAAAAAAGAAGGATTAATGGATATTGATACATGAGTAACCTAAATGAATAATGGATGTTTGGGTAGAATCCATTACCTTATGTCCAAATTTTTTATTACCTTGATCTTAATGTACCCAGTATTCAAATTATATTAATTAATTAATAATTACAAAACCTTTTATGCATTTTTTGATATATTATAACTTTATTTAGTCCATTTATGGATTTTTTTGATGGGTTAAAAGGTTCAATTTCATTTTTTGGGATCATTTGTTTCCTTGGTTTTCTTGATGAGTTTTCTTATATACATGTAAAAATGAACATGTAAATTAAAATAATGTGTAAAAAATAATAACCCAAGACCTAAAATAAAATATAATAAATATATTATAGTTTATTTCAACCATAAAAATTATTTTATGACCAGAATTGAATACGGTAATAGAAATTGAAAACCTGTCATCCTTGAATGTGATAAGTTAACACACCTCAGATGGAATTTTCATTTCTAGAATAAAATGAGGGGAAAGGAGAGATGATGATGAATTATTCATTAATAATATTTTCTAATTTTCATTATTTCAGGTGAGTTAAATTCATGGTTTCTTGGTTGGTTTATTTTTGTATAATTTATGTATTTTTTTTCAAATGGAAATAAAACTAGATAATTGAAATGAAATGTTGTTAATGCGCTTTAATATGTTTAAAGGGTCCAATATATCATTACCATATATATTTTATACCCGATTTATTATGATTTTATATATCAAGTAGGTGAAGAGAAGTTAGAAAATGAACATAAATTAAGAGAGATTGTTTGAGAAAGTTACATCTTGAATATCACCTCTTGGAAGGACCTATTAAAGAAATTAGAAGTAGCCTTTGGGTGAGACCAGTATATCTTGTACATAAGTAGAGTTGTGAGGAGAAGTTTTAGAGGATATTTTAATTTCTTCATGTCTTTTGAGGATAAAGGGGGAGGTGAGGGTTGGTATTTATACTTGACGAGGGGTGGTTTTAAGTGATTGAATAATGATTATTTTATATTTAAAGCCTGCCACATTTGGTTGGAGTTAATTAAAAATAATTTGGATTATAATTAATGTTTTAAAGGCTGGTTAATTTCGAGAAACATATACTAAAACCATTTAATTATTTAGTCATTAGGTATTTTATTCTTTTACCTTTAAACTTTAAACCACTACATTATTTTACTTATACTGCTGTAAATATTTTTTTTCTCAACACTGTAAATTTTTTATGGAAAAAATAAAAATGAACTCATAACCTAATTTGGTTCCCTTTATTAAAATAGTTAATCCATTTTTAAAAATTTTAAAAATAAAAGTTTAAAAATTAAAATAAAAATCAAACAATCTAAAAGCAACGGAAAATAGTTTTTTTGCAAAAATGTATTTTTAATTCCAAAAATGTACTTAAAAAAAAATAAGAGATGAAGATTGTTTAAATATAACTAATTAGATTAAATATTTCAAAAAATTACTTAAGTTCATTTTAGATCAATTTAAAATCATAAAATTACATTTAAATATATGGAAAATGAGGGTTTTATAAAAAGCAGGTTTTTTTACTTTTTACTTAAAAGTAAATATTTCAGAAAATTATTAAAAATTTGTTCTAAGATAATTTAGAAATTATGAATCAAATAATGATTTTAGTTTTATCAAATAAATTATATTATATTATCAAAAATGAATTATATTTATTTTCTTATAGAAATTGTTAAAAAATGTTTTTGAAGAAATTTTTATTTAAAGAATAAAGTGACCTTATTAACATTTATGTGAATATTGAAAAATATTAATTAATATATTAACAATAATTTGTGCAATTATATATTTAAAAATGTGGTTAATGATATTAATTCCACTTATTTAATGACTAGGTCATAATGGTCATGTTAAAATAGTAATATTTTGGAGTTTTTTTAAGCTAAGTGTTCCGTGTAATGTAAGATCTAAAAGAGATTAAATTTATTTAGAAAAATAAATTACATTATATCTTTTAGTGTTAAATTATGTGATTTGATGGTGTACGAATATCAGTTTTATCTCATGAGGATCTGAGGTTTAACTATAAGTTCTCAGGAAGTCTTTAGAAAAGACTCAATATATAGTTGAGATTCGTTACTACATATCATCTTATGATTGATTATAAATATAAAATGATATTTAATACTCTATAAGATGTGATTATTTCTTATTCAACATGTTTCAATTATTATTTAGATCATTACCTTCTACTAGTTAAGTTTTTTATATAACGAAATTTTCCCTTAAAGCATTCAAATAGCAACATATGAGGATTTATATGGGAAGAGGTGTAGAAGTCCAACATGATGGGATGTTTTTTTTAAAATATATATATATGAGACCAAATCATGATCAAGATATAATATAGAATATTACAACCATATAGTTCCATTTTTTAAATTTATAGATTCAATAAAAATTAAATGATGACAATCCGGAATGTAATCCATTGTCTAATGTTAGAGAAAATGAATTAATTTGAATGTCACCTTAGAATAGGGTTATGAGATTTAGAGTAAAGGGTAAGTATATCCCTTGAGAAATTTTCTCCATTTAAATATTTGATCATATGGGAACAAAAACCAACCATCTCAGGCTTCTACAAAACCTCTTTTAAGTGCATGATATCTTACGTGTATCACTATTAAGGTTGTACATACATAACCCTTCTCATGTTTTGAAACAAATATAAAGTAATCAGAACATGGCTTCCCTTATATGAAAAAATAGGTAGAAATCTAGGATCATAAATATAAAATACAATAAAATAATATGACTCTTATGGTTAATGTTTTATGGAAAAATCATATGTTTGAGAAAGAAATGTGTTAATATATTGATTTTGGGGGTATAATTACCCATGTTTTCTACATTGAAATAAACTATCGAGAGTAAAATTCCATTAAGAGGGTAAAAATGTGACACCATATGATTTTACTATTTATTTTTACTCTAAATAAATTCTATATTGCATAAATGTTTTCATTAAAAAACAAAATAGATATGGACTATATTACTTTTTATTGAGATAAAATATGGAAATATAAGGAAAAAAGTATTACATTATGGGAACTCGAAATGAAATAAAAGTAATTTTTTTAGTAAAATAAAACCATAAATAAAAAATATTATGATGAACATAAATCATTATCCTTTTGGTATTATTTGAATATTATAACCATGATTTCATCTATTTAAATAAGGTAGTAAAATAGAAATATAATAGATATGTTGGGTGGGAAGTAATCTGGTTGAATGATTTTATGAATATATATAAGTTTCTATATAATAATGAAATATTACTATTATATATATACATATATATTTTCATGGAAAGTATTTTTATATTATGTATGGAAATTTGAAAATTGGTCATTTGATATATAATCGTTGGGTATATATTTAGGGTATGTTGAGTAATTGAAAATGATATTTTTTAAAAAAAATAAATAGGAGATTTTCATTTAAAATATTATTCTATGAAAAAAATATATTATATATTATATATTATTATCAAAATAATTTTAAGAATTTATAAAAATAAAATTAGGATTTAAATAATAAATTAATAATAAAGTTATTTGTTTTGAGGATGAATAGTTTTGCATTATAGGGTGTAGGTAAAAGTATTTATTGTTAAATAATTATATTTTTAAAAGGATTATATTTTTAATTATTATGTATTATGAAAATAATAACATATGCTAATAATAATTACCATTTCAATGAATAAGTAATTCATAAAAATATATCCAGACTAATAAATGTTTGAAAATTAATTATTTATCAAAATATCATTGTTTATATATTTATGTTTTCATTTAAAATTATATATCCCATTTATTGAAATTGAATTAGATTAAATTAAGTCCAAATTTATTAAAAACTTGATATTAATTAAGGATTCCATATTTGTTTTTATCATAAAAAAAGCAACTATGGAAGCTTTTGGTTCCAATAGGGATTACTAAATGCTTCTTTCTGATGGAAACTATGTCCAAATAGAATTAATTCATTAAGAAAGTTATTAAGTTATTCTGCTAATTTTTCAATTACATTATCATATTTAATCTCTATAAATAATATTCTATACAAATATTACTTTATAATAAAATCAATATGATTTTGATAAAATAATTTCCTACTATATAACTCTACATTCTTACTCATTCAGTAGTGTAACAAATTATTGATTTGGTTGGTTCAACATCCAAAATGAATGATTCTATAACAACATCATCAATCTTTAATTAATAAGTAATAATAAATTATTAATCAAAAAAAATTATATTAAATATTTAGATACGTCATGAATATGGTTCTTAATGGTTGAAAGAAAAAATTTATGATCAATATTACATAACTAATTATTCCATGTAAATTACCCAAATCATGATCATGTTGGGTTCAATTATCATGAACCATACTCACAAATTCAAAAAGGCTAGGATTATATAAGTATTAAAAAATTTATTATAATATCTTTAATATTCTAGGAATAATGGAAAATATATCAATGAATGGGTAATGACTTCACAATTATGAAATTCATACAAAACAATCAATATTACTAACATGTGATAATGAAAATAAAAAATAAATAAATAATATATATATGTAAAGAATGAATATAATTAGAAAACATAAAAAGGATATATATATTATTAAGGTTATGAAATATTTTATTATCATTTTTATGTTTTTTATATAATATTTTAAAACACTTCCATAGAATTCAAGAATTATGTAAAGGGTCTTCTTTCCAATATAACCATAAATTCGAGATTATTACGAGTAAATTTTCATCTATAGAATTTCTTTAACCATTATATGAAAAAAAATATTATATTCTCACCTAGTTTTTCATGAGTGTTACATTCCCTATTAAAATTTTACATTCTATTTTTATCACAATTCCACTAAAGTGATGAATGATTGAGATATTGACAATACCACTTACTTTTAGTTGTTAATCATTCTTCTCAATTTCTGTATTATTGATTTTTTATGGATATTAGTATTTTTGATTATATGTTTTGTAAAGTAATTTTTTTTTCTACATTACTTCCATTAAAAAATCAATCTCATTTTGACATTTTTGATTAGGTAGTCTTCCACCGACTAAGACTATCTTATTATAAGTGTGATAATAATCTCCCTCTTTGAATTATTTCTTCCTGAATGAATTTTCAGGAATTTGAAATAATTTTTCATAATGAAACATATTATCCACGATTTAATTATTTTCAAAAGAAATATTAAATCCATCTATTTTTAAAATATTATTTTTAAAAAAATAGAATCAATATAAAATTATATTTCTACTTGGTTTTAAAATATTTTTAATGCCCTTTAAAAAAGGGTTTCCCCAATGATGACATCCATTAATATTTATTATGCTTCAATATGGATATAAATTAATGATCTCATGCACATTATTTCACTATATTTATTATTATACTTGTTAAATTTTTATGTGTTTATTAAAATATGATTAAATTATAAATGTTTAGGGATCATGTGTCACTCATGTATATGTTTTATCATTATAATATGGGTGGGTCCTCTTTAGTCGTCCAATTCATTTGGAAATATTTTATATCACATATGATCAATATGGGATATAAGTGATTATCCTAATTCCACAATGTTTAGGGTTTCATGTGGTTAGCTAAGGCCTACTATATTATAAGAAGGTGTTTAGACTTTACCAAGAATATTTTAATGTCCAAGTAATTTTCCTTGACATATGTTATTACTTTCAAGATTATGTTTTCATTATATTATAATGTTTTACAAAATATATATGTTATATTCTCATAAAACTTGATAATTTAATCATGTTTCCATACCCCTAGAACACATCTCTTATGTCATTATAAAAGCCATATGTGATGATTCATTATTTATGATATATGGTATAACTATCATATGTTATTTCTATGTATCTTAATTATGTTATCATACCCATATACTCATCTTATGGTCAATTATGATCTTTGATTGACGTATATTATACATACCCATAATAAGCTAATGAGCTCACAATTTCTTATGTTTTTATTATATATTTTATAATAAATAATATTTTTTTATGACATGTCTAATGGGAATGATTTTAAAAGAATATTTTTGTGATATATCGAAGATGATTAAAAATACATTTTTTATATATGTAATCTATAAAGAAAAAAACCTTAGCTTCAAGGGTTTGATTAATTTTGTGATGTAATGAATCTTCATTTAAAATGATATAATATATATGTTTTTTTCTTGGGTGTCCTTAATAAATATCACATAAAAGAAATTTTAATAAAGTAAATTGAGATTTAAATATTCAATAAAAATATTTTAGTCATTGAAGTTAATTTAAAAAATATAAAAAAATTATTACGTCTCACATACTTATGTCATAAAAGTCCCATTTGATTAAATTTTCACCCTTCAATAACCACATGTTTCCATACAAGTGACCTACATTTTCCTTTATAAATGTTATATACATATTATAATTATAATACATGTTTATATGGTTTTTGAAGCCATATCAGTTCTCCTATATTTCTTTCTCATGTTTTGGTGCCCAATGTTAGAAGATGATATCTAAAGTACTTTAGTAAAAAGAATTTAATTATGCGAGGAATCTATTTCTTCAAAGTGGATATTGTCTTTATGGCGTCCTATTTATTCTATAATGATCATTTATCACTTCCAAAATCATATTTATCCCCTATAAAAAAATTATCATAAAATATTTTCTATAATATTGGTATAATAATGAAATATTTATGACTTTATAATAATTCATTGCACTTAATATATTATTCTTTTGGTGGGTTCATTAAAGTATATGAATTATGAAATTTCGTTTTCATTATTTTAATTATGGAAGGTTAAAAAAATTATCACTAAATATTAATTGAAAATGATACTAAAATTAATTGTTAATATTGTTTCATAACTGGAAAAATAAAAAATAAATAAACTAGTTTTGTAACTTCACATGGTTGGTAGAATTAGGCCATATGAGCATGTTGTAGATTTTTTCTATAAGAACAATACCAATACCATTTGTAAAAGAAACATTGAACATTAGAAATAATTTCTATATTAATTTTATAATATAATGATATTTATATTTGTTAAGACTAGTCGAATAAGGAACAATGACTTAAACTACTATACTGTAACATACATGGTACTTTTGTCATTACTAATACTCAAGGTCCAATAAAAAAATTGTGAGTCTAATAAATAGCTAATAGTATATTAGGAAATTATCACTATATAAAAAAAGATAAATTATATTTGTAGATAGAATGTTGTTAGGATAATTGTTTTATAGTTGGTCATAAAGCACAATAGAGAAAGGCTAGATTTAGGATTACGGGATTCATGAAAAAATTTCCTTTAATTGGGTTTTCTGTTTAGTTTCATTAACATTATTATTAAAATTATAATTTATTTTTTCCTTTTAAGGAGTGATATTTCATTTTATTTAATGTTCCAGTATAAATTTCCAACTAACATTCTCATTTTTCTTATTCCTACCACCTAAAATAAGTTATGATTATGATTTTGTTCCATCAAATATATGTCTACCTTGGTGTAAATTTATTCTAAAAAACGTTTTGTATTAATGCACTATTTTTCCCCATGGGTGTATATAATTCTTGTAACAAATATATTTTTACAATATCCCATTCCTCTTACTATTATATCTTAGATTGACCATTGATACCATATAAATTAATGTTAAATAAGATTTTATTTTATAATCTCTATTCTTACTAATGATTCCTTATAATTAATATTATATTGAGGATTAAATAATCAAATTAATTTTTAAAATAATATATTCATTATATTCTTGGTATTTTATATCTTTAAATATCTTATACTACTCAGATTATATTTATTCACACATCACCCATTTTGATGTTTCTAAAAGAGTATTTTTCTCATCACTCTTTTAACATACCCATTCTTTTATGTGTATTTTTTTTATATTTATGAATAATTAATTTCAATATTTTTTCTTTATGGGGATTAATTTCATTTTATTACCTACTATAAGTGTATTGAATTATATATATATATATATATATTAATACAATTTTTCTCATATCCTTATCTTGATTCCTTCATAAAAAATATTTCAATAAAATATTTTATTCATTAATAGTTTCTATAAATATAATTTTATTATGAAATCATTAATATTTTTAGGTTATTTCATGAAAGTTGATTTTTCTTATTTTACAATTCTTAATATATTAAATAAAAATATGAAATTTAACATAACCTTCATAATTCTGTATCTTCTTCTGAATGATTTTTTATTTACATCAATACTCTAATATATTTTATTCATTTTAATTTGACTTCTTAAAATCTTTACTTATTATAACAATCTCATAACATGTTATTATTTTTAAATAATTCCTGAATTAATTCCCCATTTTCTACAAATCCATAATGGTGTGGGAATAATATGATAACATTTTGATTATTCTGTTACTTCATTTTTCAATTCTTATCATAAAATATTATCTATGGTAAACATTCAGGTAGTATAATTCTGCTATTAATACCATATACTTCCTTCTACATGTTTAAGGATATTATTCCAAATATCCCATCTTTTTTATTGATTATTTAAGATGATTAACATGATCACATTCCACTTCATTTTATATGGTTTGAACACCCTATTATTCATTATTCTATTTGAAGGATGTTTACCTAGATACAATATTTTTTATTTTTATCTTCTATAATTCTATTATTTATCTATATCTAATACATTTTATTATTATGGGAAAATAATGTTGTCAATTTGTAGAATATATGATATTTTTCATGTGGAACATAGATGTAATATTATATAATCATGATATGGTTGGTCCAATAATAATATAAAACTCCATTTCATCAGGAAGTTCTTTATATCTCATGTGATTGTTATGAATGAACATTATATAGTTATCCTATTTGTTTTAACAGTTTTATAAATTTGGCTCAACTTACTATTCATAGTGAATATGAACTGAAATATTTGTATTCTATACCATAATGTTTCATTAGGTTTTTTTTATAATTCTATATTCTAATGCCACTAGATATTTTTTTATTCCAAAATCATACATTCATGGCTCTATGATTCTATGAAGTATTAATTAATGTGATATAATTAGGGATGATAACATATTATGATTTTGTATATTATTCCATTATTTATTCTATTTATATCATATATATATATATCATAATTTTTAATGATATAATAATGAATTATACAGGTGTCATTGATACTATTTCAGCCATTTCTGATCATTTGAGTTCACTCATTTCAAATGGTTCCTTGTTCCCCAAAGATTTATTATAAACTAAAATAATTATATTGGAACCTATTGTGTGGATTTTTATGGATGGAATGCTTTCATTTTTGAGAAATAATATGTATATGTCACTAATATCCAATTATAATAATCTTATAGGTTATATGATTATAGTTTATTTATTCCTCATCATGTATAACAACCTAAAATGTTGTCTAATCCATAGTTTAATTCCTTTACATTTATTATGTATGTGTAATTTATATATTAGTATGGTAGATCATGATGTATTGATCTATTTTGACACATATGAATCCCAAGAAAATAGAAAGGCATTGGGTGTCTCAATCACTTCAAATAAATTTTAGAAGTTGGAAACAAGTTCTATTTTATATAGAAATATATGTGAATAATTAAACCTCTGTAAAAAAAATACAAAAAATATTATGTGAAAATTTCAATTTTTTTTTGTATAAATTCAATTTAAAAAACAATTATAAATCATGTTGATAAAATGTAAAATATTGGTGAAAATTATTATTATATGAACAAAAAAGGAACAAGGATGACAAAAAATATCAAATCAATAAAAAACCCTCCAATAACACTATAACGGCCCATACTTTACATACATTGTTATTACTTAAAAATTGATGCACACTTATTACAACATATAACAAAACCATGAAAGGACCGTATAGGTATAGTGTCTTTAGAAACTGGAAAGGATAAACAACTGGTTCATAAAGCATTTACTTTGCCTCCCATTTATTTCATCATATCTAGAGTCCCTTTTTGGTATATTATACTTAATAACCTTCTTCCTGACCTAGGGAAATAAAACATACAAAAGGGTGAGCTCAAATGCTCCGTAAGGGTAAACAAAAGAAATATCAATCACATCATATACATAAGCACATAACTTTTGGAAATCTTAACCTACAAAAGAGATCATAATTTCATAACATGGGATAAATCATAGTAGTGAAATGAAATCCCAATATTCATAACTTAAAACATGAAACTTTGTGTCATACACACATAATCATAGAGAATCAATTCTTATTAGTCAAGACTCATTTCCAAGACTATCTTAGTGGACAAAGTCCCTTTCTGAAACGAGTTCACTCCTCGTTTCTGTCCTGTTTCACTGAACTGGTTTAACCTTCCGTTCCAGCCATGTCTACCTCATGAGATATAAAATCTTTACCCAATGCATTGGAGGGAGATATAGGTCACATCCGTCTCATAGTGATACCATTGTTATGTGCGCCACGAAATCAGAAACCATACATCATAGCATAACCCATGTAATAAAAATGGGAATCTTAAAAATCGTGACATCATAAAACCATTCATATAAGATAAATGAAAAAATAATTCCATCACAACATAATCAAATCAATGTAATTATAGGGATAGAATAAGAACCCTATATTATCTTATATGGAAAATAATTTTGATAAAACACTTGAACTCCATTCTTGAGGAAAATATCCTTTCTACTTCAAAAACATTTTTTCTTTCTTAACATGTCATACAATTTTAAACTAAAAGAATTTGATTAAAAATAAACATGAAAAGTTGTAAATGAAGCTTCTTGGAAATAATTTTTTAAAAATCCATTCATGTCGTATAAGTTAAAAAAACACATTCTTGGTACTTTTGTTAGAAAAGTCAAAAAGTACCTCGTATGAGAAACGAAAAAAATATTCCTTTCATACCTTTTACTAAAAACTCAACGAAGGGTAAAATTGTATATAAACTATTGTATAAGGATATAAATATTACATATTGATGAAACATGTATGTGGATGATAAAATACACCCCAGTAAATACCAAAGTATAAACAATCTCGGATAAGAATGAGATTGTGACATTTCCCTTACCTTAGGTCCGATATGCTTTTTACGTATCTGAACCTCCTGTATAATGATTTAAATAATGTTATTGACTTATTCCATAATCATACTCATTGTTATTATATCATATATGGTCATATTCTAAGCTTCTTATTAGTAATATTTCATTACAAGTTGTTATTCAGGTGTTTATTACTTTTTGTTCTTATGCATGTTTTGTCGAATAAATTCCTATTCTTCTCTTTAGGTTATAAATACCTTATTTCCAGAATGTTATTAGTGTAATATATATTATATTAACTCATTAAATTAATTTATATAATCATTATTCAATGAAGATCATGTAGAACGAGTCGCATCACATCATGGAGACGGTATTCTGTACGTACGCACGAGCGATGATATCGTTCCCATGATCATGGAATCGTATTGGAGTTTATGTATACTATTTTAGAATCTATATCACTTTACAATAATCATATATGTTCATTATTTACACCATTATACCCATCCAAGTAAGGTGGTGGTGGAGAATAGATTACACCACGGCGTGGAGACGGTATTCCGTACATACGCACGCGCAGGGATTTCATTTTCCGTAGGATGGATAGATGGTGAAATAGGGTTGTTTCATACTTATAATAATATATAAGTAAATTATTGATACTTATGTTATTACTTCATAATGAAACAACTAAAGAATAAGAAGTGGAAGAATAAATAAAGATGAAAGAATCGGTAATAAACATTACCTCTTCTTTGAAGTGCTTCTTTGAGACCTCCTTTTAGGGCACTAATATTGGTCTTTGAAGAAGACCAGGACCTCTAGGATGTCTCTAGGGAAGTGGAGAGGAGAAAGTGGCAGGGTTTGGCCGAGCTTGAAGGCTCAAATTGAGGTGAGGAAGAGGGGGAGGAGGTGCCTTTTTATAAGAGAGGAGAGGGGCACCTTTGCAATAACTAAAAATATTATTTTATTATAAAGCCAAATTCGGTTTTTAATAGCTCAAAATTGATTTATTTCGAAGCTAAGGTGGGGATGGGTCGAAATCCCCTCATCCAATAGAATTTAGACAAGTTTAGGTTCCTATTTTGACCTTATCATTTAGATTTAACATTAAGTTAAATAATTTTACTTTTATCGTGTCTTCTTGTGTTCTTACACTATCAGGTTAATAAACTTAATATAACAATCCAAAATAACCCAAAGTTGTTTATTATTAATATATATCACCTTATCTAAGTCATTTGGCCGAACCATAGATTTTTAGGAATAAAATAACAATTAATAATATAATATGTTTTTAAAAAACTATTTTATGTCAATTTTGACACTATTTAGTAATTGATTTTTGTGAAAATCATAACAGAATTATTAGTTCGAACAAAGTTAATTAAATCAATACTAACATGTCATATTAACTTAGAAAATTAGTGTAATTCATAAAAAGTCTCAAATTACATTTATTTTGGTGTTTATAACATCAATTACGTCAATATTTCATTAATAAGATAATTACTGCATCATCTTTGTGTCATAAATAAATTAAATTATTTAATGTCTAAAAATTACAAATAAAATACCATTATGTAGGAACTATTTTTATATTTATAATTAATATTTATAGTCGAATTTATCTTTTGTATAACCTTATATTAAAAATTATTTACTTATTAAACTTTGATTTTAACTATTTTAACCCTTCTTTAAATAAATTAATAATAAATGTCCTAATCTAATCCAAGTGGGCCTAAATGGTCATATTTTATTCCTAAGTTTGTTTTTAGTCGAATTAAACTTATCCAATAGAATTAGGACATGTGTTAGGGTAATAATAATTTCATTTTTACCCTTAATTACCCTATTTACTTTTAACCGTGGTAAATAAAAGTAAAAAGTTACTATTCACCAAAAATTATTTTCATCTTATTGAACCACATTTTACTTACTGACATCAACCGTGTCTCTAGGATTTTTGAAATTCCACTCACAGAAGCGGTAAAATTAAGTTTTATGAAAAATTCAGTTTTTTAACTACCACTTAGTGGTTTCACTATTCATCAAAAATTGAAAGTTTTCAGAAAAATAACAAAATTTCACCCTAGGATAATTTCGATATTCTGAATCCAAAAATGAAGTCCATTTTAAAAAATAAAATTTATAAAATTTCAAAAAGTGGTTATTACTATTCATAACGGCTAGTTTTAATAATATTTTATTAGCATATCATTGTTTAGTGAAACTCGGTATTGCGTACGACGCAAGCTATCAAGGAAGGTCGCGATTTCATGTAAAGAAAGCCATGAAAGTGTTGTGTGTAGAAAAATATTCCTTTTATGATTTATATAACATAAAAGTCTCGGGTGTTACAAATATCTTCCTCTTCTCAATAACTGGTTTTATAATTTTTAGATTTATATTTTTTTTGAATTAGTTTTGGGAAATTGTTTCATTAATGCTATTTAAGGGAATGGTGGATTAGCCAATGATGAGTTCAATTTGAGGTTTTGGGAATATAAATACTAGTTTAATAGTTTAGAGTATGTATTACAACTTAATTTATTCTCAAAAAATTTAATAGTGAATATATATGCCACCAAATAGCTAGTACACTAGACAATGCTTTAGGGTATTATCTATAACATTGATTACCCAATAGTGGAGAACTTGGAACCAGACGGTACTACTGACAACAAAATTGTGGTGTTTGGGGGTACTATATAGGGTATATTGGGTTTCATTATTGAATTTGAAGGTGTAATAATTCCCCTAAAAAATTATAATGACCTATGAGGTCATTTAATGGTTATTTTCCGCAATACTATTTAGGGGATCAAATTCCATTACCATTATGTATTTTTAATATCCTTTCATATATATGATTAATATAAAAAGTATTCTAGCTGATTAATCTTAATTATGTGAAATTATTTCCTATAATTTTGTTGTATTTTCCCCTATATAGTTTTATATGAAAAATTTAATCCTTAATGAGTTTATTTAATTTTTTTCAAAAAAAGTATTTTTATTAGATTAAATTAAGAATATAAAATATAAAATATTCAATTGAATAAGAGGTTTGTGTACCTAATTATTATGTGTAATACTAACTATTTTTATGTGTTCATGTATGAAATGATAATACGAAAGGGTATATGGGAAAACATGTTTAACTCATGTTATTAAATTATAGTAATAAATTTTTATTTCCTAGGAAGAGAAACACAATTTCTCTGTCTAGATAGATTAATTATAACAATGTTTATTGACATATTATACTAGTTAATCTTAAAGAAATTGAATTATATTAAATTAGAATGATTACTTATAATGCTATTTACTAATGAAATAAACATATATCATCTATTTGTGTTTGGTCTGAAATACTAATCTTGAAAACATGTTTCAAAAATCATTTAATAATATAATTTTCTTTAGGCTATATGAAATTTATTTGTTAATTGTTAAATTTTTTTAAAATAATAAATGAAAACAAAGACATTATCAATTACCAATTCTATTTACTAAATTATTTTGTATGAAATATGTATATTCCTATTATATTTTATTTATTTTGATGAAATATTAAACTGTACATTTTTGTTATATTGTGTTATATGCTATGTTTTAATGATATTGGTTCATCGAATTGATTATTGATTTTTTATTTGATTCATATTAATGTATTTATAATATACTAGTGATGTGATTGAAATAATAGGATAATGTATTTATAGAATTTGTAGCTAAAACATGTTTCTAAATGATATGTAATTCCTAGTAAAGTGAAAATGTATCAACTAGTTAATAATAGAAGAACCTGAAATTTTATAAGTATTTCATTTGAAATAAACAAAAAACTTTTGATTCATTTAATTATATGCATCCTAGGTATAAAATAACTATGATAGAGTAAACCTTTATAACATAGATTTTTTGATTGGTAGTTGGGAATATGAATATCCACATTATGAAAAATATTAAGAGATTTATTATTTTATGAAATTTTATTGATTAATTTTAAATAAATAATTAGTCAATTTTTAATAAGGTCATTTAATGCTTAAAAAATATAGTTTCTTCAAAAACGATTTTTATTACATTTTGTGCATTGATATTATTAATAATTTATTCCAATTATAGAAATTTATCTTTATAAAAAGGATATCATTTTTGAAATTATCTTTTTAATATTAGATTAAGGTGGAATTTTGGGATTTTTATAAGGTTTTTTTAAATTTTTAGGAAATTTTGAAAGTACTAATTTTATAGAAAACGATCTTTTCCATTTAAGTATTTAAAAATAACCATTTAATTTTCATTGATTTTAAAATTTTATTAGTAGTTATTGATTAAATATAACCCACATAACATAATTGGAATTAATATTATTCTATATTTTTTTTATGAAAACATTTTTATACATAACATTAATTTTTTTTTAAAAAAATGTTTTCCATCACATTTTGTGGGTTTTTTTAAAATAAATTTATTCTAATTATAGATTTTGAATTTGAAAAAATGGAATTTATACGGATTAATCAAATTAGTTAGTATTATGCAATAATTATAACTTATTTTTTTGTCATTATGAGTAGTAACTTAGAAAAAAATTCATTACTATAAAAAAGGTTTAAAGGGGTGAACAGGGAATTAAACTAACAGGATAAAATTATAAATGTTTTAAGGGCACATATAAATCGTTTTTGGGTGAAAAATATTCATTTATATCATATCATATCTTCTATATTGATACAATTCGGAGCTATTAGGATTGAGTATGACTTACTTATATTTTAATTTGACAAAAAATTTAATTTATGTTCTCTCCCTCCATTATAAAAGGAAACCCTCCTCTCTCTTCATTGTACTACATTGAGCCACCTATCTTGAAAAAACCTTCCCAATCCACTTATCTACTTCCAAATCCATGAAATAGTTGTTTTGGGTATCAAAAAAGACTATTACAAGGGTCCATAAAAAGTGATCTAAAGGAGGTATATTAAAGAAGAGGTAATCTTCCTACTCAACCTATGCCAATTTGTTTATTCTTTTATATCTTGTAAAAAAAATTAATTCATCATAATATAAAAAAATAAAATTTCTTAAATATGTCTAAATTTTATTATTATTATGGAAACACTATTTTTCACCCACTTTCCTATTAAGTGTGAAATGATTCATTTTTCATCACTATAATTCATTGTTTGTTATTTTGAAAGATATAATGATTATATTTAATATTTATATGATAATATGGTTCCATATTGATAATATATTATTTTCATTTATTTATTAGTTTTTTATAAAATTAAATCATTTCTCATGTGTTCATACAGACTACCATCTCCACAAATAGCGTATTTAATTTTTTCCAACTCTTCCTTTTATAGATGATTCTAATTATGTATTATAATGACTCAGCCCAGGTGCCATGTATAAGTTCCCCAATCTAATCAGTCACATGACATCAGGCATACCTCATCATTTTCTAGAGTATTCCAACTAGCAGTGAGTGCTTATTATCGATAATAGGGAGATATATCCTATTTTTTTCTTTTATCCGAGTATAAACCCAACCAAAATAAATAAACAAAAACAGAAGCATATATAACTAAAAAAATAACAATTTCACAAGATTACCAAAAAATAATTTAAAATACATAACTAGAAATGTAAACATGCTATGTTAAGGGAAATTCCATGTGTCAATATGAACAACAAAAAATAAACAGACACCGTAAAATCCTCCAAGCGGGTTCCAAACCACATATGGTTCCCTTACCCATACTCCATTGATAATAAAAAATATAACCCTGGGACTTTTCACTTAACCTGTCTACAAAACAATAATGTCTATCCGGGTATCAATCAGGAAACCAATGCAGGGTGTGAGTACAACTTACTTGGTCACCCCCAACAATGTCTAAAACAATCCAGTCAAACAATGTATTCAATTTTATAAAGAAATAATTACAATGCATAAATAAATATTTATTACAATATCATTTAATCTTTATTTAATCATATTAACTCCAGGGTTCCTAAGCAAACTCATACCTCAATACTAACTTCATCTCATACTTAATCCTCAAGTGTTCCAAAGGTAATATCATATCTTAATACCTGCTTCATCTCGTTCCAAATCTCAAAGTATTAAAAGGTCAAATGATAACTAAACACCCGATTTAACTCATACCAGAGTTCAAATTATTCTTATGTGCATCCATATCTTAGAGTACCTTTATTACCATTCTTATTTTTCAATGAATGACCATGTTACCATTTGTTAAATCACACAATTTGGATGACGATGTTACCATCCTTATCTCATAATGAATGACCATGTTATCATTCATTTAATCTCAAAATCTGGATGACCATGTTAACGTCCATTTAGTCACAAGTATAATGACCATGTTACCATTTATACTTTTCCTAGATTGACCATGTTACCATTATTTTTTACTCACAAGTATAATAACCATGTTATTATTATACTTATCAATAGAATGACCATGTTACCATTCTTTCTCAAATAATTAATTCATCAATTAATTATCTCAAATAAACCTTTTAAATATCAAAAAATTAATTCTATAATAAATTATACCAAGGAGACAATCTCAATATCAAATAATTAATTATGCAATTAATTATAACTAAGAAACCATCTCAATATCACATTGTTAATTCAATAATTAATTATAACAAGGAAACAATCTCGACATCACATAATCACTTTAAGAATTAATTATCACAAGGAAATAATGTCAAAATAACTTAATTTATTCTATAATTCATTAGCACAGGGAACATATCTCAATATCACATAATTAATTCTACAATTAATTATCTTCAGACAACCAATTCGATATCACATAATTAATTCGAAAATTAAGTATTTTAATGAAACCATTTCAATGACATATAATTAATTGTATAATTAATTATCTCAAGTTAAATTCATGACACTAGAGGTGCATAATTAATTTCACAATCAATAATTTAAATCAATATTCTCGAATCACATAATTAATTCACCAATTAGTAATCCATTTCATGTAATCAATATCCCATAATTAATTCTCCAATTAATTATCACAAATTGTGTCATCCAAATCCATTAACCAATTGCACAATTAATTTCGCAGTTCAACCATGCGTTTATATTATTATCGGCATTGATCATCACACATAAAACCTACTTTGTCAATAATTTATTAATTCACAAATTAATTAATCCATGCCCATTAATAAATTTGACAATTAATTAATAACATCCATTCCTATTATTTAATTCAACAATTAATTAACCATACATTCCCATTATTGAATCCACCAATTAATTAATCATATATCTTCCATTAATCAATTCAATAATTAATTATCTCATTCAAAATATGAATAACTTATAATTAATTCTACAGATAATTCTCCCGAATCACCTATTTCAATATCACATAATTAATTGAATAATTAATTATCCAATTCTATTAATTAAATATCCCAAAAATTCACATTAATAAATTCATTGATTATTTAATCCAATTCATTCAGTTAGACAATCTTGGAATTACCATGTAACATCCCGGATCTGGGTGCAACTCAACGAGTGCCCCGAACCCGGTTGGTCTCATAACCTCAAGTGCATTTCCCCAAATTATAGAGGCTGCCGACTAGCAGTGTGAGCCTAGGTCTGATAGTGGGGAAACTATGCCCTCATTTGTCAAAGTGTAGAATAGTGGAGAAAATACAAACATACCAAAAGTGGAAGTAGTAAACAATACCGAACTGAAATGGATAACAGTACAGAAGTAAAAGATAACGACAATAATATATATATGATGATGCAATTTGTCTATAAGTCTAAGAAAGCATCCAAAACAGGATACACTACAATCTAGAACAATCCATTACAGAGTACAAGTACAACAAAATAAAAAAAACAATGCTGTAGGAACTCAACAACATCTCAAGCCTAAGCTCGGTCCCATGCTCTCCCACTTCTTTTCAACAATCAAGTACCTGTATAGGGAATATTTTCCTTATCAAAACATGTAGCAATATAATATATTTGGGCCCAAGACATGACCCAAATAGGGTGTGAGAAATAAATCCCAGTAGGCAACCACCAAAGGCCTATGCCCAACTATCGATGAAAATGTGCAACAATAGTGTGCAATAATAAAATGCAGTAAACTAGGAAATAATCAAAAGCAGCTACTCTTACCAGTTCTATTTCCAGTTAATTATTATTCAAAAATTAAATATAATTGAATTATAAGTTCCCGAGACTCAGCCTCAGCTGAAAATCACCTATACAGTGCCGCAAAAAATACCACAACAGGCTATCTAACAATTAGATGGTAAAACAATACCAAGCCTATGCTTTATCTTGGCAGGTATTACACAAGAAAACACCATAGTGAATATTCAAGTGTAGATTTCCCTTAGGCTAAACAGTGCCTTACCCTTAGTCTAATCAGAACCTTTCCCTCAAGCCAAACAGAAACGAATCCCTCAAGAAACTTCCCTGAGGCATAATGAACATTGCCCTCAGGCATATGAGGTATTGCCCTTAGGAACAGAAGCCACTTCCCTCAGGCATAAGAATCATTTCCCTAAGGAGAATCAATACCTTTCCCTCAGGCTAATCAAAACACTGCCCTCAGGCTAAGAAAAACACTTCCCTTAGGCTAAACAAGTACCCGGGCCAAGCCAAATGCATAAGAAAGTAATAAATATGTTTCCTCCCAAGAAAACTCAAAACATACTATCATTACGGCATACCCATGGGTATCCTGGACAAATGGCTAAACAAGGGAAACACACCCACGGGGTGGACCTAGATCTAGGAAATGATCCCAAAAAGCAGTTTATATTTATTATTAGATTATCTTTGAAATTATTGATATCTAAATAGAAAAGACATTATCCATACGACACCCCAAACATGGGTGCGTAACACCACAGTATATAGAATCACCTCGGTAATTAAAAATAATCACCAGACCACCTACCTCGATCTCCACTGATCGATATACGTGAACGACGCCTCCTGAATCGTCCATGAACAACATTGATCTGGGATTAACATTCAACCATTTAAACTCAAATAACTTCACCTCGAGAAAGAATTTGAAATAAACACACAAGGAGAGGGAAGGGGTTACACACACAGTCTAAACATGATCATTGGAGAAAGAATCAGCATCCCAGTGTTCAGTCGGGATCTCTTCCAAGGTTCAGCTGTCTCTCCCATGGCTTCCCAGCGTTCTAAGAATCCTCTGTTGAAGAGGAGGTTACTTCCAGTTTATAACAAAAAAACACAAATACACGTAGTGTACTCTCAAGTAGACGACATTTACGTTCTATTTTTTTAACTGTTCCTCTAGCGGTTACTTTTCACCACCACACTGTTCATCTGTCGACATGATTACACGGGGTGTATTTTTGAGTACACGGCGTGTACTATCACTCTGCTGGAGGCTACTCCCACCGCCTTACTGTTCACCTACAGACTGATTACACAGTCTGTATATACTAAGTACACGACGTGTTGTCAGCTTCTATACCCTTCATCACTAATAGGCCTACATGCCCTGTATACTCATCCCACATGGCCAAAGTACATGGCGTGTGGAAAAGCACACGACATGTACCCACAAATTTTTAGATTTTCCCCCATTTTCTTTATTTTATCAAAAAAAGGAAAGAGGAAAATAAGAAACCCATACCTCAAGAATAAGAACCGGGTTCTCACATCCCAATTAATTAATTTACTAATTTATTAATCCAATTCATTTGGTTTCACCATCATGATAATCCATATTAATTAATTTACCAATTATTTAATCCAATTTATTCGGTCACAACATCTTGATAATCCCCATTAATTAATTTATCAATTAATTAATTAAATTCATTTGATTACACCATATTGATAATCCTCATTGATTAATTTATCAATTAATTAATAAAATTCATTCAATTACCCCACCATGACAATCCTTGTGAATTAGTTCACTAATTAATTAATAAAATTAATTTGATTTCACTATCCCGATAATCACCCTTAACTAATTTACCAATTAATTATTCCAATTCATTCAATTTCACCATCCTAAAAATGTCCATTAATTAATTTACCAATTAATTAATCCAAATCATTCAGTTACACCATCCCAATAATCCCCATTAATTAATTTACAAATTAATTAATCCAATTCATTTGGTTTCACCATCTTAATAATGCCAATTAATTAATTTACCAATTAATTAATCCAATTCATTCAATTTCACACTCTCGACAATCCCCATTATTTAATTTACTAATTAATTAAGTCAATTGAAACCCTCCAATTAATTCACTAATTAAGGGCACATGTTAGTTCCATTAATTAATAACCATAATAGCTCTAATAATTAATTATATAATTAATTATCCCTATTAATCAACTCCAATACACACTAATTAATTTATAAATTAATTATTCAGTCTCACCAATTTCTATCCTCGTATAATTAATTCAACAATTATTTATTCAAAAACACAATTTAAAAAATCAATCCATTTTCATTAATTAATTTCTCCCTTAATTAATTCAGTTCAACCATCTAAATAACTTTACAATTAATTCCCATAATTAATTTTCAAAATTTTAGGATTCCATAATTAATCAATTCACCAAATTAATTTATTATTTTTTGAAGTCAAATTTCTAAATAGATTAATAAATTATACACTTTTCATATACGTAATTAAAAATTAAAACTATGGGATTTATATTTTAGACCTCCTACCTTAAGAACGGTGATGAACGCCGGTGAAGGATAATCCAAATTTGAAGTGGATCCATACAGAACCTGATAAAGTACATGATCTAGATCTGAAACTCAAGAAGATGAATAGATGATCTTCGCTTGTAGACAGTGGTGCGTGGAAGAGATTTGATCCAAGATAGAGGTGTGCTGATGACTTTCAGTCCAAAGCGGAGGTTCGTTGATGACTTTCAGTCCAAGGAGAAAGTGTTCTGGTGAGTCTTAGTCTCAATATCCAAAACATAACTACTACATTTCTCAAATCACTATTCCCAAGAACCACAATAACTACATCCAAAATTGGAACTTATCCTTTCCAGAAAAATAACATGGAAAGGACATACATCCCCCACCACCAAGGCTCACCCAACCTTTATCTAGTAAATTTAACTATGAAGCATATATGTTTCTCAATGGAATTATGATCCCACCATTTCAACCTCATGGTATTTCTCCCCACACCTACTATCAACATATCACTCCTACCTTAGAATCATCATTAACAACACATTTTCAAATTACACAACCACCATGGGCCATGTCCCATAGTATGAATCAACTTTAGGTACCTTTTAACAACCTGATCCTTCAACCATCGATGGTATATCTCACCCCATTATCCCACATACATACTGATTCATAAGAACAACCTCCATGGGTACCCATATCCTAATAAAACACATTCATTTATCTAGGTGTAAAACCATAGATTTCATAGTGTACCTAGGACGATGTGAAGGTAGGAGGAATAATCATTACAAATTAAAAGTACACTAAGAAGTTGTCAATGAATACCAACAACTATCCTTCATTACCGATTGTTGGTAAAAAATCCTTCAATGTAACATTAAAGTATTTTTTGGTTAGTTCGGTTTGTTGAAAAAATGTGTTATTATGGTGAGTTTTCATATTACAGAGATATTTTTGATAATCTACCCTGACAAAGAACCATTAGAAAGGAATGAATGATCTGGATGTATTATAAAAAGAATAGATATAAGGTGGCATTGTTTTATATTATTTTCCAAAATTTTGGTCAAATATTGGATAATGGATAAAAGTGTTTTTGGAAAAGGGTGTTGTGATCAAATGTTAAAGAGGATTGGAATTTTGTGTGCCAGGAATTTGTCAAAATCAAAATAGAAAAATATGGTAATGAAAAGAGTGGCAAGCAAGTCATAAAGTGTCATGCAAGTCATGAAGTGGAACACAATTCATGAAGTGGGGAACAAGTCATGAAGTGGGAACCAATAATGAATTGGTGTTCAAGTCATGAAGTTTCGCACAAGTCATGAAGTGGAAATCAAGTTATGGAGCGGAGTGAATCTCACAAAGTGGCGGGCAAGGTGAGTTTCTCACCTCACACATAGGGTCACCAAAATGATTATATATAGATGGATACCATCCCCATTTCATAGAATCTCAACACTTAGAGAAAATCCATGCTTTGATCATGCAAGTGGAAGTGTCATGTATATTGTGAGTGGCACATAATTAGTGAGTTGTTCATATGTAGTGAGTTGCGCATTAGCATTATGTGGCACGCAAGTAGTGGCCCACAAGAAATGTGTTGCATGTAAGTAGTATGTGGCACAAAAGTAGTGGCACACATGTAGTGGAATGCAGGCAGTGGTGAACAAGTCATGGAGTGCAAGTATAAAGTGGAACACAAGTTGGCTATGGCACCCAAGTATAAAGTGGAATGCATGTTGGTTTTCCTACAACAAAGGAAAATGATGATCACTAGTTAAAGTGGAACACAAGTCACTATAGGGTTGCGTGCATGTTAGAAGTTGCCCAGAACATTTATGTTAAAGAGGTATTCATCAATGGGTGAAAGTTTCACTTTAATAGAGCATATACATACAGTGGAGGATACATTAATTTTTGATAATGAAGGGACCTATAAGTCCATCAACTTTGAGTGTATTCTTTCCAAAATAGTGATCAAAAGAAGAGGAATACGGTGATTCTTTCCACTGACAATGATCTAGAGATAGAGAACCAGGGAGTGACCCTTGGGAATGAAATGAGAAGACCCTAAATCTTGTAAAGGTAGCAATCCTAGGCCTAGAATATCTATCCTGAACATTGTAATTGGCAGTAAGATTTAGTGGATTTTCTACATTGGCAGATCGCCATTATATGCTCCTTAGACGTATCCTAGTGTGGCTAATCCAAGAAAACTCTATGTGCCAATGAGATTTCTTTCCTACATTACATTAAAATCATCATGATCAGACAAATAAATAATGAATAATACCAATATTAACACTTAAGTTTAAATAAAGTGACCCTTTTAATAAAGAGTCTATGATCTAATGGGGCATGACTAATTATCGAAAAAAATATCCAAACCCTGATCCACCCCCTCTCTAGGTATCTGGGCTCCTTTTGGACCAAACAATTGGTATCATAAGGATTGTTTTCTTTTATCATATTTGTTTTATACGAATTGGTTTAATTTATTATTGAAGTCAAAGAGTTAATGTACTATTATCTTTGTGTGCCATGGGAAAGGGAAGAACATCAAAGAAGAAGTACAAGTCAGGTGATATTCCTTAGAGTGGATGTGTCCATAGAAAGTGTGTGATTCATTTGAAGGAATCAAGTAGTGAACAAAATAATTATTTGGCTAAATCATATAGTGAAAATACTTACTCATTCAATTATGTATAAGGAATGATAGAAGTGCCTGATATTCCAAGTGATGCTTGAATTACTGATGATGAAGAAATTTCAAGAAGACAAGAAGTGGTAGATGTCCAAAAAACAAAGTAATCAGATTTGAAATTTGCTGAAGAAATTAAATCTAAAGATATCCAGATCCATGTACTAGATATTGAGGTCAACAAGTTAAGATGTTTAAATCAATGGATTATTAATGTGGCTACTGATATAAGGGAGAATAATTATTCCCAATATGAATAACAAAAAAATATGTCTAGAAATAGATGAAACACAAAGTTGATGAAAATGAAGATAATTAGAAAGATGATTAAATCCAAGATCTAAATGCCATAATTGACGATCTTTATATAGAGATTTCTTAACTAGTTTAGAATAACCGAAGGGTAGAAAAAGAGAATGCATGTTGTTCTGATTCTGCTGCTCAAGAAAAATTTAAAATAAAGGAGAAAAGTAGCATGGTGGATAAGCTCACATGTGAATTAGAATATGAGATGATTATAAGATGATCTACAATTACTATTTTATTATCCCACAAGAAGTGAAGATGACATTAAATGAAAATATTATCCTTCAGAGGAGAAGCATGAAAGGATTGTATAATACCAAATCCAAATAGTTGGAAAAAACTAGTATTGAATATGATTAACCCTCTCCAATAAATGAGAAGAAAATATCCCTGAACAATTCTATAAATAGAAAACTTTCAGTAGGTTCAAAAGAAAGACCTAGAAAGGAGTATATAAGAAGTAATGAAATCATGTTCTATTTCTATGTGATGCATGGTCATATATAGAGTTTTTTGTTTAGAGGATTTTGAATATATTTCATACTATGAAGGAATAATTATTTCTAAATATTAGAATAAAATTAAGCTTCACAAAAAGTCTAAAAGAAATTCCTCTTAGAAGAAATCATCCATCATATTCTATTACAGTGGAAGACAAGGACATAATACAAGTATGTGTCAGAAAACGTAGGAGATCAATATCAGAGGAAAAACCGAAGCTCGATCAATATCTATTCCAAAAAATAATTACATGAGGTATGTTTTTAATGGGAGATGTTTTATATGTTCTGATAATGGGAATTCAGCAAGATAATATATAAGTAAGAAAGCAAGGATAGAAAAATAACACAAAAGAAGACCCCAAAATTAGGAAGTGTATAACAAAAAGGCTTATTTTGAAAGGCAAAATGGTAAGTTAAAAAATATTCTTATAGAAAAAGGGTAATAACAAGGAGCTCAATGAAAGGTGTATAATTCACCTCCTCTGATACACTCATAATAACTATATGGGAAAGAATTGAAAAAAAACTAGAAGAAAAAGGGATGATCTACTCTTGTTGTGAGTAAGAAGAATGTGTGTTCAGTGAAGAACTCACCATTAGTAAGAAATTGTGCGGATACTCAAATTACTGATAAAAGAAAAATGAATGAATATTATCTCCAAAATCTAACATACTTCACAAGATGAGAAGTGAAATAATAGGAAATATCCCTTTATTCTAGGAATTAGAATGAGAATATGGCTATTGGAGAGATTCTCGCTCAAAAAAAGAATCATGAGAAATGACATTCAGGTGGATCTTCAATGAAGGAAATTTTTAATAGTGGGTATAAACCCCAAGTTGTGATGTATTACAAACTCACAGAACCTAAATATCAGAAGAAGACTCAAAATTTGGGAAAATAATGTTTAGTCATATGGATAATATAGTTGAGGTTGGATGTGTAGTTAGAATAAGCATATAAAGAGTATATTGCTTTGAAAGAAAGAATAAAAGGGTTTATCCAGTAAGATCGACCACAATCCTCTTCTTGAAGATTCTAGAGAAACCCCTCTCCCTGTGTGTATAAATGATATTAACTGATGCACAAGCATTTTAGGTTCAAATGGAGATACGATCCAAGGGGAAGTCACATCAAAATTTGCAATGTGGTGATGTAATGTGCTTGATAATGTCAATTGATTCAAATAAGTGACCATGGTTGAAGAAGAAAGGAAACAATTAAGTGAAACAAACATTGATTATGTTATTTACTTTATCTATTGTTTCCAACACCAATTATTAACTCATTAGGTTTAGAGGTTTTATTGATGGCTCAATGAAATTTTCCACATGATAATAAATGATGCTAGAGAGGAAGAATATTTGTGGGTATAAATAGTGGGCCCAATAACAGGAAGAGTTTCACATCACAGGGGGAACATTCTATTTCTTAATTAGATGCAATATCTCAATGATATATAAAGGATGGAATTTTATGTCTTCTGAAATCATGAAGACCGATTTTGGTTGATGTAGTAAATCTCATCTGTGAGCGAATATTGGGAATGGTTCAACAAGAGGATAGGAAGGTAGTTTAGAGCACCGATGTCACTATAGTAGAGAATGATTAGATTCTACAACAATGTAGTGAACAATTTCCTGATGATTGGGATAAAGATATAATCAATATAACACCCCAATTTTCCACGGTATTCTTCTCTTTAAATAATACAACAACTTGCGTTGTATGCAACTTCAAGTTATAACATACCAAAACCAACCAAACTAACCGTTATGAATAGTAATAACAAATTTTTGAAATTTTATAAATTTTATTTATCAAAATAGACTTCATTTTTGTATTTGGAATATCAAAATTAGCTTAGGGTGAATTTTTGGTATTTTTTTGAAAACTTTCAATTTTTGATGAATTGTGAAAAGCACTGAGTTATTGTTTAAAACTGAAATTTTATTTAAATAATTATTTATTTTATTTAAATTTATTATAAGTCAAAATAGATACATAATACATATATTAGTTTAATTAAATTCATTGAAGGCATTTTATAATAAAATTAGATGTAAATTTTATTCAATTTTTTAACATCTTTTACCCACCTTCTATGCACATTAGAAAATTTGCATAAAATTTAATTTTACCACATATGTGAATTGAATTTCAAAAATATGAGAGACATGGTTTACATCATTATGTAAAATGTGGTTCACTAAGATGAAAATAAATTTGGTGAATAAAAACTTTTGACATTTATTTACCCCGATTAAAAGTAAATATGGTAATTAACGGTAAAACTGATATTATAATTACCCTAACACATGTCCTAATTATATTGGATAAGTTTATTTCGAACAAAAACAACCTTAGGAATAAATTATGATCCTTTGGGTCCACATGGATTAGATTAGGACATTTATTATTAATTTATTTAAAGAAGATTTAAAAGTGTTAAGTTCAAATTTTCATAACTAAAACATTTTTAATATAGGTTTAAACATTAGATAAATTTGACTATAAATATTAATTATAAATATAGAAACATTTCCTACATAATGGTATTTTATTTTTTATTTTTAGACGTTTAATAATTAAATTTATTTATAAAACAATGATGATGCTGTAATAAACTTATTAAATAAATATTAAAATAATTGATATTATAAATATAAAAATAAATGTATATGGAGACTTTTTATGAATTAAAATAATTATATAGTTTAATATGATATGTTAGTATTTATTAAATAATTTTTTTCTAAATAGAAAAGTTATTGTGACTTTCAAAAAAACAAAATACTAAATAGTGTCAAAATTGACATAAATGAGTTTTTTAAAACAAATACTGTATTATTGAGTGAAATAATATTCCTAAAAATATAAGGTTCATCCAAAGGACTTATATAATAATATATATGTAATTAATGAACCACTTGGGGTTCTATTCACATTTTATAGTATGTTTATTAGCCATATAATATAAAGATACAAGGAGTTATGATAAATGTTAAACTATTTAACCAAGAGTTAAATAAAAAAGATAAGGTTAATATGGGGACATAAACTATTATAAAACCTATTGGTTGAGATATTTTCAACCCATACCCACCTTATACTCGAAATAAATCATTTTGGAACCATTATAAACTGAATATGATTGTATAATAAAATAATAGTTCAAGCTTTTCCTAGAGTAACCCTCACCTTTCTTATAAAAGGTTACTTTCTCTTCTCTGAAAATCGCATATCCAAATCCATTTGGATCGGCCAACCCATGATCAAATATCCTACAAAATACCCTAACTAATACCTATAGGCCTGAATTTGATCAAAAAGCCAACCTAAGGATCCCTTTTGATCAACTCAAAAGGAAACACCTAAAGAAGAGGTAATAATTTCACCACATCTTTCAAAGTTCTTTTCTTCTTCCACTTATTATTTCTTTGTTGCTTCTATAAAAAATTATAAATATAGTACCCTATACATATTTTGATATTATTATAAATATGGTAAAACCTTATTAATTATTCTATCCATCCTATGAATGACAAGTCACCATACGTGCGTACGTATGGCTTACCGTCTCGACGTCGTGGTGTAGTTTGATTTCAAACACTACATTATTTGGATGGGTATAATAATGAGTATAACTGATCTAAATAATAATATAAGATGTTAAGGATTATTTATATATGATATACCATCTAATTACATAAGATTTCATCATCAATAGAGTGATATTGTCGCTCGTGTGTACGTACAGATTACCATCCCCACGAACGCGATGAAATTCATTCCCCGTCGTAACCATTCAAGAATAATTTTCATTTTATGATTCAAAATAATTTTTAAGAACATAATATAATTTTTTATATGAATCAAATACATTCTATCCATAAGAAACATGACTTACATAACAAAACATATAAAGGAAAATGAATCAGCTAACACCCAAAATGATGATACTACTGAAATTTTATTAACAAAGAAATATTAGGAGATCACATATGATATCATATTTATGTATGTAGTTCTTGTATAATTTAATAAAAATGATTAAACTATCATACAGGAGGTTAAAGTATCCTTAATCAAGTAAAATTACAAGGTAAAGGTTAATTCTACAATGTGCTCATTATCTGAGGTTGTTTATACTTGAGTATCTACTAGGACCTCTTTATCATCCACATCCATGTTTTGTAAAAAAAGTATTTAGAAACATTTTTACTATTTCCTAGACTATGGGTTAATGTCATTTATACCTTTTTTTTAATTTTTGATTAGATTTTTTAAAGTAATATTTCAGTCATTTTCCAAACAAGGTCCTTTACAACCTTTTCGACATAATTAAGGAAATAATATATTTTTAACTTATACGGATGGTGAGGTTATTTTCTGCCATTGTAACACCATCAAAGATCCCATTTTTAAGAACCCGAACCTTCTTTTCAGTTATGTTTTTTCTTTTTCTGGAGTTTTTGAGGAAAGGGGAGTTTCTGTAAATTTTTGAAGTACACGCGGTGTACTTTATGAGTACATGTTGTGTACTTCCTTGCTGCTGAAGGCCGTGTGCTTGCCGTGTCATGAGCACACACAAGTCCATGTAGGGGTGACATAGAGTCTGCCTAATGTGGGGTACAGAAATAGCAAGTACACACCGTGTACTCAAAAAGTACACGATGTGTGCTTTTTTTTCATTAAATGCATCGGGGTCACGTCTGACGGACATAACCATCTTCTTCTAGGTGTTCTTCATACGAGAGAGTTCGTACTGCCATAGATCTTCAATGATCCCCAAGCCTCAATCTATTCTCCAAATAGACCACCGTTGATTGTATTGGAACTGCAGTGGTAAGGTCTTCCTTCTCCTAGAGCTTCATTTTCCAATTCCTCCTCTTTTCTAAGTTATTGTGGGTTGAAAATTTTGGACGTTTTCTTAGATCTACGACATTCCAATTAGAATCAAGCTACAATGTTCATGTATATCGATCTCCTGACGTCAAGGTAGGTAGTTTGTGCCTTTCCTTTGAAATTACCTGAATTTTATGTTCAAATTACACCAATACCCTTGTTATATGCCTACCATGCTAGTATACCTATATAGAGGATGTTTGAATGTGAATATGGTTGAAATTCTATGCTTTGGAGGTTCTTCCCACACACGTTCTGTTTATGACCGTTTGGTCCGGTTTTTCCTTGGCTGCTTTGTCTGTTTCCATGCCTGTTGTTTAGGATGGAGAAATCTTTTTCTGACATGCTTGATATGCTGTAGAACTATTTATCCAAGTAGTTCTGTAATTCTACCTTGGCCATATTATTTTTTTCTATGTCGTTATCCTAAACAGGTCCATGAGAACTGGGTGTAGTAGACTATAAGAGGATATACCGAGTGAGCTTCCTCAGAGAGTCTTGGAGCTTTAGGATATACAGAGGTTGGCTGAGTGAGCATCCTCAGAAAGCCTAGGATTTCTTTGGAAAAAAAGGGTATAGACTGTGAGAGATTCCTCATAGAGTCCTTGACTGCTTTAGACTATACGGAGATAGACCGTGTGAGCTTCCTCAGAGAGTCTCTATTTTTTTGAATAACCTTATTACCATAGTCTATAAGAGGGATTGACTGTGTGAGCTTCCTCAGAGAGTCTATGAACAACCTGGGTTATAAGGGAATTGACCAAGTGTGCTTCCTCAGAGAGGCCTTGACCTTGGGGCTATAAGGGGAATTGACTAGGTGAGATTCCTCAGAGAGTTCCTGACTACCCTAGACTATAAGGGGAGTTGACTATGTTTGTTTCCTCAAAGAGTCTTTATAATTCCGTATGACTAAACCAGAGGGGTTAGGCTGAGTGAACTGCCCAGAGGGTTGTTGGTACTTGTTAGGTAGAATCATAGGGGATGGATGTGAGTACTTCCAAGAGTGTTACCTGTTGTTCCTTGCTTTTTGTTAGATTTTACTTGAATTTGGAACTGTGGATTGTCTATTGTTTAGCATGTTCCTATTTACTATTTTCTGTAGTTTTACCTGCCATATATTCACTGACTGTTAGGAACAGATCTTTGGGTGGTTGCCTTCTGGGATTTAGTCTCACACCCTGTTTGGGTCATGATTTTGGGCCCAAATAGACTATATTTTTTCAGGTATAGACAAGGGCAAGCACCCTTCGTCTTTAGGTACATGACTTGCTGTGGAGATGGAGAGAATGGGACGAAGCTTAGGCTTGCGATGCTCAGGAGCTGTTTATCTTTCTATTGTACCTTTTTTTAGTACTAATTTTATTTCCAGCATTGTGACTTGTTTGGATTATTTTCGTGACATATGTATCATGCATCATATATATATATATGCTCCTGCTATTTATCGTATTTAGTCTTCCGTTGTTCACTTGTGTATGGATTGTTTACTACTTCCACTATTGTTTGTTATTTTCTCTTCTGCTGTGTACTCTGCAATTAATGGCATAGTTTCCCCACTATCACACCCAAGTCCCTTGCTACTGGTCGGTAGCCTCTTGCGTTCGGGGAAATGCGGTTTCATGACCTGTGACCGACCGGGTCTGGGGCGCCTCTGGGTGACTTTCAGAAACGGGATGTTACAAAGTGGTACCGAAGGAGATTCTTTTCTCTTGACTTACTGTTTGGAGCCTATAGTCGGGGATAGGATGGAATAGGTACTTGGTAATAAGGTATGCCCATGATTATCTAGCCCATGCACAGGGAAAATCCATAGTACCTCGTTTATTTCAATTTTACTGGATTGCAATTTTACAGTTGATTTGATTTCACCATTGGGTGATTCACATGCTTAGTGTTGTTACCATTGTTGTTATTATGGTTCTATTTCTATCTCAACCTGATGAGATGAGGGTATTCCATCTCATGCATCATATATGCACTTATTAGAAATCACATGCCATGCATTCTTTCCATTCCATCTAGGATGCATTAGTGATTGCATGTTGTTGGGATAAACATTTTTGTAGATTATGCATGCTGTTGTGATAGATGCTTTGATAGAATCCCTAATGTTTGATAGGTAATTTCATTGTATAGTTATTTTCTTAGATGGACACCAAACTTTGGTTCTTTAGGTGTTATGGGCCCTCATGGACTGGAATTTGGTGGATCATTGCTTGTTTCCTTGTTACAACTTATATTAGATGCCAAACTTTGATTCACGGTGAGTATGGGCCCTCACGGATCGAAATTTGGCACCTTCTGTGTTCATTTTAATTTTTTTCTGGGCTTTGATGTAGTTTCTGGGGCTTATTGTTCAGAAAAACCCAGAATACATGCCGTGTAGTTTTTACTACACGCCATGTGTTCTTCTATTCAGGAAGAAACAATTTTTCAAAAGTACATGATGTGTACTTATGTACACACCATGTAGTCCCTAAATCGTGTCATAGACAGTGTAGCGACCCCCAAACCCAGGGTGACTAATGAGACATGATATACTTAACATTTTATTACATCATTACAAATTAAATATCATGTCCCATTACTACAGAATATCACGAGGCTCAGGATTCTGGGAAACCAGTTGCTTCTGATTAACTTCATTAGTACCAACCATGTCTGAAAATTTTAAACAAAAACGTAGGGTGAGAAAATATTCCCATAAGGGGTTTTAAAAATGTTTTATGAAAACACTTTCTCAAATCAGTCCTTTTGAAGAGAATAAAACACTTTTCTAAAAACGATACATTTTCTTTTCATGAAATCCATCATTTTTAAAACCACTTACACAGAGAAGTACGTACTTGAAATAAAATTCAGAGTAAACCTGATTAGAGAGCGCAACATAAGAAGAATAAACAATGCATAATATTCAAATAAGGTTACTTAAATTCTAAAAAGAATACAATGACTAAGAAGGGAAAATGTGCATAACATGGTTCATGAGAATATACAGTTCTTCTAACAGTTTACCACATGAAAAACAGTACTTGACACATAAATTACATTTTCATAGTCATGGGAGTTTTCAACTAGGGGTTGTCCTATTAGTTGAACTAACCCCTGGTAGACCTTTATCATTACATGTAGAGGGAATGTATAATACTAGACTTTGTCAATACCTTTCTTCAAGACCGTATAACATACTTAACGGGTCAAGGCTCACTGCCAATCCCATTTCCATGGTAGCACAGTCCAAGGCTAACTGCCAAGACTGTCGCACATAACGTCTCATGAGACTCTTGCTTTACCCAATGCATTGGAGCGCTGTATAATTCCGGGTGCACCCGTCACATGTAAGTCTTATACATCCCTCACATATCTTGACATGGTCATGCATTCATAGGGTTTCATGAATTCTTAATCAACCCCCTTTTTACATACACATTCATAACTTGAAGATAGTTCAATCATAAATAAACTGAGACATGCATGCTAAAATCTGTACACCCAAGAAAATATCTTAACAATTGAAACATGGGTTTTAAGGAAATAAACACAAACAATTAACATTCCATAACATCATAATACCCAATTAAAGCATCGTCGTTCATAACTTACACTTATGCTGATAAATGGATATTGTGGGTGTTTACTTAAAACTATCTTGAGAAAACCATGTACATAATTGTATAAAAACTCTTTTATTATCACTTTAAACAAGATGACCCCTTTTCTTTGTAAAGTTTTCAAACATCATAAAGAACTTGTAATTGAATACAACATAATGATATATATACCTACACATATTCATGGGTTTACCACATTAAACCATACTCAAAAAAATATTTCCCAAGTTATACATTAAACAAAAATAATGTTTGGCAACCCGAGTGGGGTTATTTAATATAAAAAGAAATGAACTTAACTTTCATTAAACCCTTAAACCTCATCATACATATAAATATGTATACAAATGGTTTTTTGGGTATTTTTCTTGAAATAATCATAATATATTGTACAAAACAAAAGAGCCAAAATCATCCCTTATGCACAGTGACGTACATGTACATCTATATGATTACATGTACATATACATCTTTATGATCCATATAATTGCATGATTTACATGTTCATGCAATCATTCGAAAACTCCATTTTTCATAGGCAAAAATAAAATTAGGGTTATAATCATTGAGAAAAGGTTTTTATATCTGCATATATCAATTTATACATATATGTATTTAAATGTATACATATATATACACAAAGTGTAAATTCAAGAAACCACACCCAAATAAAATAGATCCTTCGAACCCTTACCCCAATTTTAGGATTTCACAAAGAAGCTGATAAGATCGGTTCTAGAAGCCTTGTATAGGTGTACAAGGAGTGTATGAGTATAGGTATTTATATATGTATAAACCTTTGCATAAACAAACACACCAAAGCTTAAAAGGAAAACAAAGAAAGATCTATTCCCTTACCCGATCGGAGTGGAGGAGTAGACGAGGCAAGAGGAACCGAAAGTGTAAACATAGGAAATATACATCTACATATAATACATACATATATATATATATATAAAAACTGAAGCTTAAACAAAACTTAAATAAAACTTTCCCCTTACTCCTATTCAGTTCTTCAAGCTGAGAGGGAGATATCATGGTCTGGGTTTTGCACCAGGTTCATACACAACCGAATTGTATACATATAACATGTATATATATATTTTATATAAACTAAAGTTCAACAAAAACCAACGCAGGACTTCTCCCTTACCTTAGCTCGGAGTGAGGAAGAGGAAACGATGCAGCGACGCTGGACCAGTGGTCGGAAGGATGAAAGAGGCTCGGGTGCAAAACTTCCGGCCTTCGGTGCAACTTGGGGTTTTAAAAAAAATGGAAGAAGAAGAAGAAGAGAACTCTGGAGTCGTCGGCCCGTGTATCGTCGGTGCTGACTCATGGAAAAAATAAGAGAAGAGGGGTCTACTAGCCGGCCTAGAGGAGAAAAGAGGCACCCTAAGCTCTACTGGTATAGCGACTCAACGAAGAAGAAGAAGCGGACGCGGGGGGGGGGGGAGAATAAGTCGCGGGGGAGAGAGATAAAAAAACAGTGGACGACCAGGATTAAACCGGAGTGGATCAGACGACCAGGAATGATGCGACATTAAAATTGATGGATGACCGCGATCAGAGGGGGCTGGATCGGATGGTCCTCGGTTGAAGCGGTGAAAAAAATGAAACAACACGCGGGTCTTTGGTTTAAAAAAATTGTTTTATTAATATCTTCATTAATTTATTAAATCATTGTTTTTTATAAAAAAATTCAATTATTATACTAAATTTTATTATTTTTTTTAAAATGATCATCGGTCAATAAAAATATATTTACTCAATCAAAACATATTATTATATATATATATATATATATTATTTTTAAAACATCAATAATTCTTATTAACCTTATTATATTATCATTATTATTATTTTAATCCATAATTACTAATTACTTAATATTTCATTATGAAGATCAATGGTTCATTTAATATATAAAGAAATCATTGGTTAATCAAAACATATCATGTTTTAATTTCCTTTATAAGCTAATTACCTTAATTTTTCTTAATTAATGATTAATATTAATTAAACTACATTCAATCACACATAAGAGTGCGTTGACATAAATATCATCACCACAAAACACATAAGTAAAATAAATTATAGTTTGACGTAGTTTCCAAAACTCTTTATCCAAGTTATAAACATTTGCATTATTATTATCTCTTATATTTAATTTAGAGAAAAAGAAACATTTAATTTGATGAAAAATATATATACAGATAACTCAAGAGTTAGTACATATTTTCGTAGACAAAATAAAAACCCATCATCTTTAATATAATTACAGCATAAAATTTTAATTGTTCAAATTAAGAAAATAAGGGTAGTGAATAAAATATTAATTTTCACCATTTTGAAACATAAATCATAATTCGCATTTTTGGGAAAACAAGAAATAAATTAATTAAGTTATCATTGATGACATTCTTTAAACATTAAGGAAAATTACTTAATTAATATTACGAACCTTTCAGGGTAATCCATTCTTATTTCCAACAGTCAAAAACAAAACATAGAAGATATGAGAATCCAACGGTCATATTTGTAGCCGTTTGGGTTCAACGGTCGGATTGGTGTGCTTATAAAGGGTATGATCTCAGGGTGTCCCTCACTCCTGGTGACTAAAGGAGAAACAGAGATGGTTCGTGTGATTCCCTTGGTGCTCATCATGGTTACAGTGGTTTCGGCCATCCTCATGTTCATTCTGATGGATGCCAGAAACCCCTACCACATTCTTGGGATCTTGGTGGTTTTAGGCGGTCTCCCCATTATTGGAATCAGGTTCTTAGTTGGGATTTTTGGTTAATTTATCTTCATGTTTGGTTAGTCAAGGTTGTAGTCGAGATGTTACTTATTTGAATAAAAGTAGTTTTCATTAATTTGATGCATTTATTATTATTACCTTTTTAGTTGATTGTTGGTTCACTTTACAGGTGACATTGAAAAGCAAAACTTGTCAAAAAAAATCAAAACATGGTTTTCTCGGGTCGTTACATCACTTCCCCCTTCAAAGAATTGCGCACTCGCAATTCTATCATAAAAAGAAAAACTGAAACCCCATACGTAGAACACTACCGAAACAGTGGATCTGGCTCGGTTAATGGGATACCAAGGTTGGCACATAGCTCTTCCATTTCCCTAGTCCATATGCACTTCGAACAGTATGTCCTGAACTCCTGTTCGCGTGTACTGGACACAGGCTTCCAAAGGGAGGCTCGTGCCGTGTAAATCTCGGAAACGTCTGAGTAGATAAACTCCTTGATAACTCTTCTTGCCACATCACGCTCGAGGTATTCGAGAGGGATGATGCGGTTGAGGAGACTGAGATTCAAGACTTGGAACATATATGCTGCACTAAGCTAGCCATCCTGAGCAGCTACGAGGAAGCATGCTCTGGCAGAGAAGTTTTGTGCTAGAGTAAAACATTGGAACATGACCTCATGGTACCTTCCCCTTCACCTATAGCAGGGGAGTTGAGCAGTGGGATGAGGTAAAAAACATGGTCATCCTCTTGACATAAACGAAGAATATCGGGACTGTTTGCTAGATCGAGCAAACGCTGGCAGGACCCTCGCAGGTGGAGAAAGGATGGATGTAGAGACCCTAAGCTTAACGTACATAGACATTACATTACTTTTTCGGAATACTTATGTACATAACAAAAGCACACATACAAGGACCGTAATAGTTTAGTGTCTTTGGAAACTCGGAATATAATCTTCTAATCGTGGTGAAAGATCTTCAACATCTTCCATAAATATCTTCTTTTTTTTAAACCTAAATCCTTTCTTTATGTCCTGGGGAAAAGAAAACATAAATGGGTGAGCTCAAATGCTCAGTAAGGGTAAAAAAATGAAATATCAATCACGTCATATTCATAAGAACATATCTTTTGGAAATCATAACTTGCAAAAGAGATCATAATTTCATAAAATGGGATAAATAATAGTAGTGAAATGAAATCCCAATAATCATAACTTAAAACCTGAAACTTTGTGGCATAGACACATAATCATAGAGAATCATTTCTTATTATTCAAGACTCATTTCCAAGACTATCTTAGTGGATAAAGTCCCTTTCTGAACCGAGTTCACTCCTCGTTTCAGTCCAGTTTCACTAAACCGGTATAACCTACCGTTCTAGCCATGTCTATCTCATGAGATATAAAATCTTTACCCAATGAATTGGAGGGAGATATAGATCCCACCCATCTCATAATGATACCATTCTTATGTGTGGCACAAAATCATAAACCATACATCATAACATAACCCATGTAATAAAAATGGGAATCTTAAACACCGTGACATCATAAAATAACTCATATAAGATAAATGAATTCATAAAAATAATTCCATCACAACATAATCAAATCAATTTAATAATAGGGATAGAAATAGAACCCTTTATTATCTTAGATGGAAAATAATTTTTCATAAAACTCTTGAACTCCATTCTTGAGGAAAATATCCTTTCTACTTCAAAAACATATTTCCTTTCTTAACATGTCATACAATTTTAAAATAAAAGAAGTTGATTAAAATAAACTTGAAAATTTGTAAAGGAAGCTTCTTATAAATAATGCTTTAAAAATCCATTCATGCCGTATAAGTTAAAAGAAAACATTCTTCTCGTACTTTTGTCGGAAAAGTCAAAAAGTACCTCGTATGAAAAAAGACAAAAGATTCCTTTATATCTTTTACTAAAAACTCACCGAAGGGTAAAATTGTATTAAAAATTATTTAGGTGGATGGAAATAATGTTACATATTGAGGAAACATGGATGTTGATGATAAAATACACCCCAGTAAATACCAAAGTATAAACAATCTCGGATAAAAATGAGATTGTGATATTTCCCTTACCTTATGTCCGATATGCTTTATACATATCCAAACCTCCTATATAATGACTTAAATAATGTCATTAACTTATTACAGAATCATATTCATTGTTATGATATCATATATGGTTCACTTATGACTTTATATTACCCGTTCTTTTGTAAATTCCATGTTAAAGAAGCGTTTTGGGTAAAATCGTTTCATTTATCGTAGGTGTTTGGACTTGTTGTTCTTGATATTATTATTACTTATATCATGATTTACTTACTTCCAGAATATAAAATATGATTTATATATCATATATATTCAGTTTATATATATATATATATATATATATAATAGATAGATAAATGAAATGAAACACACCGTTCATGGAGACGGTAGTCCGTACGTACGCATTAACGCTGTTTTCCTTTCCTTATTGTCTTGAATGGAAGTAAGTAGAAGACATATATATATACATAAATAAAGTAGATTTACCATGTCATATATTTCATTATTATTTATTATATATACTTTATAATCATTCTGGAATGGTTAACATGGATAATGAGTCTCATCGCGTCGTGGAGACGGTAGTCCGTACGTACGCACGAGCGATGATATCATTCCCATGGTCGTGGAATTGTGTTGAAGTGTATGTATACTATTTCAGTATCAATATCACTTTATAATAATAATATATAGTTACTCATTACACCATTATACCCATCCAATTAAGGTGGTGGCGGAAAACAGATTACACCACAGCATAGAGACGGCATTCCGTACGTACGCACGCGCGGTGATTTCCTTTTTCCGTAGGATGGGTAGAAGGTTAATTAGAGTTGTTTAATATTTATAATAACATATCAGTATATAAGAAATACTGATGTTATTACTTTATCATGAAACAACTAAATAAGAAGAAGTTTAAGAAGAAAGAAATTGAAAAAGATCGGTAATGGATATTACCTCTTTTTGACGCGCCTTCACTTAACCTCCACTTAAAGAAATAAAGATGGTCTTTGAAGAAGACCAGGACCTCTAGGATGATACTAGGGAAGTGGAGAAGATATTTTGGAAGGGTTTGGCTGAGCTTGAATGCTCAAATTGGTGTGAGGAGGAGAGGGAGGAGGTTCCCTTTTATAAGGGAGGAGAGAGGCACCTTAGGAAAATCTCAAAATATTATTTTATATTATGGTCAAATTCGGTTTATAATGGTTAAAAAGGGTCTTATTTTGAAGCTAAAGTGGGTATGGTTCGAAAGACTCTCATTAAATATGATTTAGACAAGTTTAGGTTATTATTTTAACCATATCAATTAGATTTAACTCTAAGTTAAATAATTTAACTTTTACTGTGTCTTTTTGTTTTCTTACACTATATGGTTAATAAACTTACCATAACAAGCCAAACGAACCCCAAGTTGTTTATTATTAATATATCTATCCTTATCTAAGTCATTTGACCGAACCTTAGATTTTGAGGAATTAAATAACAATTAATAATATAATATTTATTTTAAAAACTAATTTATGTCAATTTTGACACTATTTGGTACATGATTTTTATGAAATTCATAAAAGATTGATACGTTCAACCCAAGTTACTTATATCAAAAATAAAATGTCATATTAACCTATAAAATTAATGTAAGTAATAAAAAGTCTCAAATTACATTTATTTGGGCATTTATAACATCAATTATGTCAATATTTCATTAATAAGACAATTACTGCATCATCTTTGTGTCATAATAAATGATAATTATTTAATCCCTAAAAATTCTAAATAAATTACTATGATGTAGATAATTGTATTATATTTCTGGAGACTATTCATGTTCGAAGTTTCATGAAGGTTATCACTAAATTAAAATTATTAAACTTATAAGATTTAAGAAAGTGACATGTTGTCACATTCTTTGGTTTTAATAATAATTAAATTATTTTCATGGAACAAAGTCCATAAAATGACTCTAATCCCACCCTTAGGTTATATGGGTCTACTTTTATCAATCCAATAGTATTTTTCCAAGTGTTAGGGTAATTTTATAATCTTATATTTACCCTTAATTACCCGATTTACCTTTAACTATAGTAAATAAAATTTACCGTAGTTACTATTCACAATGCCCAAAAATAAAAAGTATCTTATTAACATAATTTGGACCCACTGATTCCAAATATGGAATCCATTTTTACAAATTCAATACAAAAAATATGCAGAAATTAAATTAAAATTAATCCCGTTGTCGAAAGAAAACGGGTTTTTCTTTAAAACATTGCAAAAGATTGAATTGATTTAACCTACGAATTCAAGGTAAAATCAATGCTAATGACATACATTATATTAAATGGTAAAAATATATTCTATTTATACTTTAAAACCATTCAATATTATAATTTAACCACATAAGATATTACGATGAAAGAAGTTGTTTTTAATTAAAATATAACGTGTTTTTTCTATTCCTTAAAATATGAAAGTTATCAGAAAAATATCAAAACTTTATCTAATGTAAATTTTTATATCATGATTAAAAATAAGAATTTTATTTTGTCAAATTGAACTTATAAACATGTTAAAAACTATATTTAAAGTGGGTGCGCCATCAAAGGGCGGCAAAACTGCATTTTTTGAAAAATACTTATTTTACCCGAAACATTTATTTTGTTCTTATAACATGTTTTAGAAAATGTGTAAGATGAATAATAATGTTATAAGATTAAAAATTTAGTTAATACTATTCATAACGTCTAGTTCATAATAATATTATAATAATATATCGTTGTTTAGTAAAACCCGGTATTGCGTACAACCCACGCTATCGAGGAAGGTTGTGATTGCGTGTAATGCAAGCCAAGTCAGGGTTGTGTGTTGTGTGTAACACGATCCAAGAATTGTGTTGCGTACACTGCAAGCTAATACGGTGTTGTGTATAGCGCAAGGTAATCTTGGTGTAGCATACAACACAAGACATTAATGAAATTAAAAGAATATTTTTCATAAAATCTCGGGGTGTTACATTCTACCCCCCTTAAAATGAATTTCACCCTCGAAATTCGTCGGGGTTATAAATGGTTTACTATTCAAAAGTTTCTTTAATAGAAACCCACATCGTAAAAAGGAATACCAAAGCCAATCTTAAAAAAAAAAGTATAAAACGTAATGGTTACCCAAATAAACTAATCACTGGGTTTCCACATAGGTGAAAATATGGATATGGAAGAGAAATCTAACCATCATGTTCTGATGGAGAGTTGTAGAGAACATGGCTATGTAAAAGCCAGCAATCACAAAGCTATTGATTTGTGATGATATAAGGTAACATCTGATTAATTGGATATAAGGGAACTAGGAAATTTTTTTTGGTTTTCAAGATCATTTCCCTAAAGTTGATGAAATTGGAATTAGAAGAAATACTTTTGTGATTTTGGTATAGTGTCACCGTTTGTCATTCTTTGGAAAATTTCCACTTCATATCTTAAAGAAATTAAGTTGAATTTGTCATTCGTGATGTGTTAGCAGATCATGTGATAGAATGATGCGTCATTCCATCTGTCTCAAACAAAAGGTTAGAAAAGTTATCAAAAAATACATAAGTCCATCTATAGTGAGATTAATCATATATGGTTCCTAAAACGGACTTATACTTCATATATCATACTGCTTAATATAATAAAACTAGTTTCTACTAAACAGGGAATTCCTGTAGGCCAGTGGTAGGCGATAAAGTCCAGTCACACTTCGGTTGTGGGTTCAATTCTCACAGCCTTGTCCGACGCAATGGACTGTCGCCCGTCCTGCAGGTTGTCCTTTTTCTAAATCTATATTACTATAACATCCCATCAACAATATCAAAAAAGTTTTATCCTTAAACAATACTAACTTATGTCCAAAATAATCCATTCCAATCATTAGGCTTATCCATAATACTGCAGGCCATTCTCATAATATAGTGAAAACGATTACCAGAGATTTAATACCATCGTTGATCCCCATATATCATAAGATATGTCTTGTTGGTCACATTCCAAATATTCAAAGGCCTTAATCATGTATTCTCTTGAATACCCATTGAACCATAGTGAAAACATGAATGTAGTTAAAAGTTAACTCTTTCCACATAGCAAAATCCAAAAATTCTATATACTCAAACCATGATATAACCTTCTCCTTATACCAGTCATGAGATCATGAATACTATCAAACATTTAATTTTATCCTTATCCCTTCATTATGCGCATATCATCTACATTCTAAAAATATCTGAATAACCTTTCATGGATACTGGTACCATTAATCATACACTTTCAAAACTCAAGGAAAGACAACAGTGTAACAATCCTTAGATGTCTCTTTATTCCATAGTACCATGAGATTACTTATACAACATTACAAATGATAAACATGTAATAATTCCACTACATTCTTAAACCATTGACCGAGCTTCCACTATTCTTTCATCTCACATATCATTTGTAGTCTCTTCATCATCATCAACATAAATACTACCCATACGACCATACTGATTCTCTTCATGAGACTTTCCCTTAGGGAATTGGTTTGCATAATTCCCGTACATTCCACATTTAAAAAATTTAACCATTTTTGATGTCATATCAATACCATTATCCTCATCCCTAGTGTCAACTGAACCTTTTCCTTTGCACTTACTGGCTTTGTGTCCTTCTTTTCCACACCCAAATCATCTTCCAGTTCCTTTGAAACATTCTCCTTAATGCCTCTTCCCACATGATTTACATAGGGGAAATTGAACTTTTTTTCCTCTATGATCATCATGAAACTCCATCTTTCTCTTATTAGCTGAGTCAGGAAACTTAACAAATTTTACTTTATTGATCATATTATGAGATTACTGATTCGGCATAATAATGATGTTTAGTCTTCCAAATCCCATTTCATTTGGTTGCTCATGATGAATATCATTCCATTGTCCATCATATCTTCCATTATCATGAATCATCTTGTTTCCAGCCATTTTCTAAAACCCAAAAAGAATAGTGTGAGAGGCAAAAATCATAATAAAGGGGGAGTAACATCAATATCTAACATCTTTGGTTTAATCTAATATCGTTACCATAGTTCTAGGACTATATCCTATATGTATACTTATCCTTAGGGACATCCCTAGACATACCTTAGAAATATCTCTAGGGATCTTACTAAATTAAAATTATTATACTTATAAGATTTAAGAAAGTGACATGTTGTCACATTCTTTGGTTTTAATAATAATTAAATTCTTTTCATGGAAAAAAGTCCATAAAATGAATCTAATCCGACACTTAGATTATATTGGTCTACTTTTAGCCATCAAATAGGATTTTTTCAAGTGTTAGGGTAATTTTATAATCTTATATTTACCCTTAATTACACGATTTACCTTTAACTATAGTAAATAAAATTTACCGTAGTTACTATTGACAATGCCCAAAAATAAAAAGTATCTTATTAAAATAATTTGGACCCACTGATTCCAAATATGCAATCCATTATTCTAAATTCAATACACAAAAGATGCAGAAATTAAATTAAAATTAATCCCGTTGTCGAAAAAAACGGGTTTTTCTTCAAAACATTGCAAAAGATTGAATTGATTTAACCTAAGAATTCAAGGTAAAATCAATGCTAATGACATACATTATTTTAAATGGTAAAAATATATTCTATTTATACTTTAAAACCATTCAATATTATAATTTAACCACATAAGATATTATGATGAAAAAAGTTGTTTTTAATTAAAATATAACGTGTTTTTACTATTCATTAAAATATGAAAGTTATCGGAACAAAATCAAAACTTTATCTAATGTAAATTTTTATATCCTGATTCAAAAGAAGAATTTTATTTTGTCAAATTGAACTTATAAACATTTTAAAAACTAGATTTAATGTGGGTGCGCCATCAAAAGGCGGCAAAACTGCATTTTTTGAAAAATACTTATTTTACCCGAAAAATTTATTTTGTTCTTATACCATGTTTTAGAAAATGTGAAAGATGAATAATAATGTTATAAGATTTAAAATTTAGTTAATACTATTCATAACGGCTAGTTCATAATAATATTATAATAATATATCATTGTTTAGTAAAACCCGGTATTGCGTACAACACACGCTATCGAGGAAGGTCGCGATTGCGTGTAATGCAAGCCAAGTCAGGGTTGCGTGTTGTGCAAGAATTCTTCATTGTTTCGTATAACATAATCCAACCATATTTCATTTATACATTGAATATATATATATATATACTCAATGTTGCGTAGAATAACTATTATCAAAGTTGTGTGTAACACGATCCAAGAATAGTGTTGCGTATACTGCAAGCTAATACGGTGTTGCGTATAGCGCAAGGTAATCTTGGTGTAGCATACAACACAGGACATTAATGAAATTAAAAGAATATTTTTCATAAAATCTCGGGGTGTTACCATGGATAATCCACCGTGCATGCCCTGATCAAGATGACTTCTACTAACTCATCGGGTAGTGATGAGAAGTTTGTTTGACCAGCCATCTGAAAACAAACATCGAAAGGAAACTCTTAACAACATTGATAAGGTGGAGACATGAAAGGAAACAAGAATCTTCCATTTATGAAAAAGTTTACATGGAAAAGTCTGAGTTTACAAGACGTACACCACAAAGAGTGGAAAAACTTCCTAACTCTTCAAACCACACACAGGCTAAACAGAGAGGACTAAACTCATGGGAACATTTATAACGCCTCCTGAGTTTATCTTGAGGGGTATGGAGTTGGGAAACATCGGTATACACTTCTTTCCTAAGAGACAATCGGGTGGACTCATTTTCCAACGCACCAAAGTCCATTAACTGGCCCCAGAAGCCATAGTGCAAAATCTGGCACAGGTAAGCTGCTCGTAGGTCTCCGGCAGTATCAACTTCTTGAAAGGGGTTATCAAGCATTGTGCAAAATTGCTCACCAGTTGGGAACACTCGGAAGAGTACTTCATGATACCTTCCCCGACGTGCATAAGAGGGAAATTGGGTCATCGTCATTAGGAGATAATCCATCCCTAATCCCCAGTGAAGACTAAGCACCCTAGGTGAGTTTGACACGTCATACAGGTGCTTACACGTCATGCGAATTTGGGAATAATTCAGAAAGTTCTCACGGCTAGCTAGAGATACAATGTTCTCTAGAGCCTCAGTGGGAAGTGAAAAAAGTTCGGTAGGTACATCAGCCATCTGAAAGTTATAATATTTTTACTTAGTTAGTCATAGCAATACATTTCTATCACCTGGTTTTCCAGAGTTTCCTGAACCCATCCTCTGATACCAACTGTAGCGACCCCCAAACCCAGGGTGCCTAATGAGACATGATATACTTAACATTTCATTACATCATTACAAATTAAATATCATGTACCATTACTACAGAAGATCGCGAGGCTCAGGATTCTGGGAAACCAGCTGCTTCTGATTAACTTCATTAGTACCAACCATGCCTGGATATTTTTAAACAAAAATGTAGGGTGAGCAAATATGACCAGTAAGGGGTTTTAAAAAATGTTTTAAGAAAACTATTTCTCAAAGCAGTCCTTTTGAAGAGAATAAAACACTTTGCTAAAAACGAGACATTTTGTTTTCATGAAATCCAACGTTTTTGAAAACCACTTTCAAAGAGAAGTACGTACTTGAAATAAACTTCAGAGTAAAAATGATCAGAGAGGGCAATATAAGAAGAATAAACAATAAATAATATTCAAATAAGGTTACTTAAATTCTAAAAATAATTTTGTGACTAAGCAGGGAAAACGTGAATAACATGGTTCATGAGAATATACAATTCTTCTAACAGTTTACCACATGAAAAAGAGTTCTTGACACATAAATTACATTTTCATAGTCATGGGAGTTGTCAACTAGGGGTTGTCTTGTTAGTAGAACTAACCCCTAGTTGACCTTTATCATTACAGGTAGAGGGAATGTATAATACTGGACTTTGTCAAGACCTTTCGTCAAGACCGTATAACATACATAACGGGTCAAGGCTCACTGCCAATCCCGTTTCCATGGTAGCACAAGCCAAGGCTAACTCCCAAGACCGTCGTACATAACGTCTCATGAGACTCTTGCTTTACCCAACGCATTGGAGCGCTGTATAATTCCAGGATCACCCATCACATGTAATTCCTATACATCCCTCACATATCTTGACATGGTCATTCATTCATAGGGTTTCATGCATTCTTAATCAACCCGCTTTTTACATACATATTCATAACTTGAATACAGTTCAATCATAAATAAACTGAGACATGCATGCTAAAATCCGTACACCCAAGAAAATATCTTAACAATTGAAACATGGGTTTTAAGGAAATAAACACAAACACTTAACATTCCATAACATCATAATACCCAATTAAAGCATGGTCATTCATAACTTACACATATGCTGATAAATGGATATTGTGGGTGTTTACTTAAAACTGTCTTGAGAAAACAATGTACATAATTGTATAAAAACTCTTTTATTAGCACTTTAAACAACATGACCCCTTTTCTTTGTAAAGTTTGCAAACATCATAAAGAACTTGTAATTGAATACAACATAATGATATATATACCTACACATATTCATGGGTTTACCAGATTAAACCATACTCAAAAAAATATTTCCCAAGTTATACATTAAACAAAAATAATGTTTGGAAACCCGAGTGGGGTTCTTTTATATAAAAATAAATGAACTTAACTATCATAAAACCCTTAAACCTCATCATACATATAAATATGTATACAAATGGTTTTTTGGGTATTTTTCTTGAAATCATCATAATAAATTGTACAAAACAAAAGATCCAAATTCATCCCTTATGCACAGTGACGTACATGTACATCTATATGATTACATATACATCTTTATGCTCCATATAATTGCATGATTTACATGTTCATGCAATCATTCGACAACTCCATTTTTCATAGGCGAAAAGAAAATTAGGGTTATAAACATTGAGAAAAGGTTTGTATATCTGCATATATCATTTTATACATATATGTATATAAATGTATACATATATATACACAAAGTGTAAATGAAAGAACCAGCACCCAAATAAAATAGATCCTTTGAACCCTTACCCCAATTTTAGGATTTCACAAAGAAGCTAATAAGATCAGTTCTACAAGCCTTATATAGGTGTACAAGGAGTGTATGCATATAGGTATTTATATATGTATAAACCTTTGCATAAGAAAACACACCGAAGCTTAAAAGGAAAACAAGGAAAAATCTATTCCCTTACCTGATCGGAGGGGAGGAGTAGACGAGGAAAGAGGAACTGAAAGTATAAACATAGGAAATATACATATACATATAATACGTATATATATATATATATATATATATACAAACCGAAGCTTAAACAAAACTTAAATAAAACTTTCCCCTTACTCCTATTCAGTTCTTCAAGCTGAGAGGGAGATCTCATGGTCTGGGTTTTTCACCGGGTTCATACACACCGGAATTGTATACATATAACATGTATATATATATTTTATATAAACCGAAGTTCAACAAAAACCAAAATAGGACTTCACACTTACCTTAGCTTGGAGAGAGGAAGAGGAAACGATGCAACGACGATGGACCGGTGGTCGGAAGGTTCAAAGAGGATCGGGTGCAAAACTTCCGGCCTTCGGTGCAACTTGGGGTTTTAAAAAAAATGGAAGAAGAAGAAGAGGACTCTGGAGTCGTCGGCCCGGGTATCGTCAGTGCCGACTCGTGCAAAAAAGAGGAGAAGCGGGGTCTACTAGACGGCCTAGAGGAGAAAACGAGGCACCCTAAGCTCTACTGGTACAATGACGCAGCGAAGAAGAAGAAGCGGACGTGGGGGGGGGGGGGGTGGGGGGGGTGGGGGGGGGGGGTGGGGAAGTAGAGGCCGCGGGGGAGAGAGATGCGAAAAACAGTGGACTTCCGGGATTAAACCGGAGAGGATCAGATGACCAGAAATGATGCGGCATTAAAAGAGATGGACGACCGCGATCGGAGGGGGCTGGATCGGACGGTCCCCAGTTGAAGTGGTGTAAAAAAAGAAACAGCACGCGGGTCTTCGATTTTTAAAAAAAATTGTTTTATTAATATCTTCATTAATTTTTAAAATCATTGTTTTTATTATAAAAAAAATTAAATTATTAAACTATATTTTATTATTAAAAAAAAGGTCATTGGTCAATAAAAATATATTTATTCAATCAAAACATATTATTATATAAATATATATATATATATATATATATTATTTTTAAAACATCAATAATTCTTATTAACCTTATTATATTATCATTATTATTATTTTAAACCATAATTACTAATTACTTAATATTTCATTATGAAGATCAATAGATCATTTAATATATAAAGAAATCATTGGTTAATCAAAACATATCATGTTTTAATTTCCTTTATAAGCTAATTACCTTAATTTTTCTTAATTAAAGATTAATATTAATTAAACTACATTCAATCACACATAAGAGTGTGTTGACATAAATATCATCACCACAAAACACATAAGTAAAAGAAATTATAGTTTCACTTAGTTTCCAAAACTGTTTATCCATGTTATAAACATTTGCATTATTATTATCTCTTATATTTAATTTAGAGAAAAAGAATCATTTAATTTGATGCAAAATATATATACAGATAACTCAAGAGTTAGTACATATTTTCGTAGACAAAATAAAAACCCATCAGCTTTAATATAATTACAACATAAAATTTTAATTTCTCAAATTAAGAAAATAAGGGTAGTGAATAAAATATTAATTTTCACTGTTTTGAAACATAAAACATAATTCGCATTTTTGGGAAAACAAGAAATAAATTAATTAAGTTATCATTGATGTCATTATTTAAACATTAAGGAAAATTACTTAATTAATATTCCAAACCTTTTAGGGTAAGCCATTCTTATTTCCAATGGTCAAAAACAAAACATAAAAGATAGGAGAATGAAACGGTCATATTTGTAGCCATTTGGGTTCAACGGTCGGATTGGTGTGCTTATAAAGGGTCTGGTCTCGGGGTGTCCCTCACTCCAGGTGACTGAAGGAAAAACAGAGATGGTTTGTGTGATTACATTGGTGCTCAGCACAGTTGCAGTGGCTTCGGCCATCCTCATGTTCATTCTGATGGATGCCAGAAACCCCTACCGCATTCTTGGGCTCTTGGTGGTTTTAAGCGGTCTCCCCATTATTGTAATCGGGTTCTTAGTTGAGATTTTTGGTTAATTTATCTTCTTGTTCAGTCAGTGGAGGTTTTAGCCGAGATGTTACTTATTTGAATAAAAGGAGTTTTCATTCATTTGATGCATTTATTATTATTACCTTATTAGTTTATTGTTGGTTCACTTAACTTGTGAAATTGAAAAGAAAAACTTGTCAAAAAAAATCAAAACATGGTTTTCTCAGGTCATTACAGACAGTGTAGGAAGAGTGAAGAGATGTGGAAATTTTTATAAGAACACACCGTGTACTATTTTAACACACTTTGCAGTATGAAATAGGTACCCCGACCATGTCACGAACAACACGGGTCATGTTATCTTTTTACATACACGCCGTGTCTGAAATTGTACACGCCGTGTAGTATGACCTGGGTACCCAACCATGTCATGAACAACACAAGTTGGTGTTACCTCTTCTCATACATGATGTGTCCTCCTGGAACATGTCGTGTGGTATCAGCCATGTAGCCGGCCATGTAGCTAACAACACAGGCCGTTGAAGCTTGTCTAAGTACACGTCGTGTCCACCTTAAACACACCATGTAGTTTTGTCTTAAGAGAGCCGTGTGGCTAGACCGTGTAGGAGGTATCGGGTAGGGAAGATGATTCAAGTACAAAACCTGTGTTCGGACAACACACCATGTATTTGGGGTGTTACACGACCAATTTAGGCAGGAGTACATGACCATGTGAATGACATAAAGAAACACAGCGTGTAGTAAAAGTATACGCCGTGTAGTCATGTTTTTCATAACCTGAATGCATTATTTTCTCTGTTCCTCTTTGTTCCTTCAGGTTTTCATTCCTATTACATCCTGAATCTAAGGTGTGTGTTTGAATTTGCAGAATCATGCCACCTAGATGTCCTCCGGTTGACCTCCAGTCGCATGGGAGTGATCAGATGCCCAATATGGCTGATCAGGGACATCCTGCAGATCCTCCTGTTGTGCCAGCCTTGGCACCAGTGGTTGTACCAGTTGTAGGAACCGATGAACAGTTTATGGAAGGTTTTCTGAGGGTGATTCAGACATTCTAGGGAGTCCAGCCTCCTGCCCCCTCGATGGCTGATTTGATGTGGGTTTTCCAGCAGCAGCATCCTCCCACCTTCTCAGGGGAAATAGGACCTCAGGCTACATAGTCGTGGTCCGAATCCACGCAGACGATCTTCAAGCATATCGAGGTACCCCCAGAGAGGAGGGTGAAGCTCGCAACCTACATGCTCCGAGACCCCTCCAAGAGGTAGTGGGATTTCATCTCTCAGGCGGGATGCCACCAGAATATGGCTTGGGAAGAGTTTCAGCATATCTTCTACGATTAATTCTTCCTGGAGACTTAGAGGGCCGACTGAGCCTAGGAGTTCATGGGCTTAGAGTTGGGTAATCTTTCTATGATGGATTATTCCACTCGTTTCAATGAGCTGTAGTGTTTCACACCTATCCCAATAGGTGATGAGTTGTTCTTGGCTAGGAATTTTGAGGACGGTCTCAGGCAGGAGATCCGTTCCCAGGTGAACATCTTCAAGTTTACTTTGATATCCTCTATCGTCAACCAGACGCTAATCACCGAGCGAAATCTGAGGGATTTTGGAGCAGTGAGCCAGGGCGGTTCGACATCTAGAGTTAGTATTCCTCCTGCTGAAAGAAGGAAGCACCGCAGGGAACTTTCTCGAGGAGATCAAAGTAGGCGGGATGCACATTCTGGTAGCCACATCGTGTGCTACCAATGCGGGGGGAGTGGGCATATGAGGACATGATTCCCGAGAGACCCGATGGAGTGACGATCTTGCAATAGGATGGGCCATCTCTAGCGTTTATGTCAGTTTTTCTCTCCAGCAGCCAGAGACAGGGGTTCTTCTATGACTCCACATTTGAGAGCATCACCCATAGTTTCTCAACTGTTTGGGAACTAGAGTTCTTCTGGACAATCAGGCTGAGGTGGAGGTCATGACCGGGGTGGTCAGCTGCTGGTCTATTAGCGACTGTAGGGCGGATCAGCTTAGAGCGGTTAGGTAGGGTCACATGGATGTGGAGAAGGCCAAAATTTTGTGATGGAGCAGACCTAGCTGGAGAAGGATCCCAAACCTTCAACATTTAGAGGTACGATCTTAGTAGCCTCAGTTTTATCTTCTTCTCTTTTCGACATTGGGGCTTCCCATAGCTTTATATATATTTCTATTGTGGAAGGCCGTGGTCTCTACATATTTTCTTTTTCTGATATCTTGACACTAGACAAACCATTAGTGACTAGACCAGTTAGTGTACGTCAGTGAAGAGAGTTCCCTCTTGAGGTTGTAAGGTGTCACTTCTTATGGGAACTCTATGTCCTAGAGATGACGATCTATGATGTCATTCTAAAAATGGTATGGTTAGTCCCCTTCTAGGCAGTATTCGATTATTACCGCCGTAGGGTGAGTTGCATATCACCAGAGGGTGGATATTTTCTTCATCGGGTTGAATGGGATGTCCAAGAGAGTCGAGCAGGACTCGAGCATCATGCGATAAGAGGAGTTATAGACCAGATTTCTTGTCTATATATGGATGACCAGGGGACTTCATAGTTATACTTTCCTCCAGTGATGGATCGTTTCAAGGACGTCTTTCTAGAGGACATTTCAGGTTTACCTCCGAAGCATGAGGTAGAATTTTCTATTGAGCTCGTGCCAGGAGCGGCACCGATATCCATTCCTCCTTATAGGATGGATAAACCTGATTTGCAAGAGTTTAAGAAGCAGTTGCAGGAAAATGGTTTCATCTGACCCAATAATTCTACTTGGGGTTCGCATGTCCTATTTTTGAAGAAGGCATACGACACCCTTAGGCTTTGTGTGGATTATTGGAAGATGAACCAGTTGACGGTCAAGAACCGATATCCCTTGCCTAGGATTTATGATCTCTTTTATCAGCTTCGAGGAGGCCGGGTGTTCTCGAAGATCAACTTGAGGTCTCATTACCATTAGTTGTGCATTAGACCATCTGATATACCTCTCACAACTTTTAGTAGAAAGTATGGTCTATACGAGTATACGGTTATTCCGTTCGGTCTCACGAATGTGCCTGTAGTTCTCATGGAACTGATGAACCGAGGGTTCCATCCATACATGGATTCCTTCTTTGTGGTTTTAGTGGATGAAATCTTTGTGTACTATCACAATCAACACGACCATGCAACCCGTCTTGAGATCATTCTGAGTACGCAGATAGAGAATTAATTATATTCTAAGCTCTCGAAGTGCCACTTTTGGATGGATCAGATTCACTTATTGGGTCATGTTATCTCAGAGAAAAAAGTATCAATGGACCCAGAGAAATTGAGATCAATAGTTTCTTGGGAGCAGCCGAAGAACATATTTGAGGTGCGAAGTTTTCTAGGGCTGGATGGATACTACTGACGCTTCATAAATGACTTTTCACGCTTAGCAGCACCGCTGACGGGTCTGACCAAGAAGGGTGCAAAGTTCTTATGGTCGGATTCATGTGAGTCAGCCTTTGAGGAGATGAAATGGAGGTTGACTTCAGCACCGATACTAGTCTTCCCAGAGATGGGGAAGAGATACATGGTTTACTGTGATGCTTTAGGTATCAGTCAGGGAGCTGTTCTTATACAGGGAGATGGAGTCATTGTGTACGGGTATCGGTAGTTGAGGCCACATGAGAGGGACTACCCGACGCATGATCTCAAGCTGGTGGCAGTTGTTCATGCCTTACACTATTAGAGACATTATCTTCTGGGATAGCACTTTGTGGTTTTCACTGACCACAATAGTCTCAAGTACATCTTCACTCAGCGTGATCTGAATCTGAGACAACGCAGGTAGGTCGGGTATCTTCAGTCCTTTGACATTGAGGTTGCCTATACACCTAGGAAAGACAACGTAGTGGCTGAATCGTTGAGTAGGATAACTCAGATACAGGTAGTTCAGGAGGCCAGTAGTGAGTGCAGCTTATGGCACTGTTATTTGAGATGCATTTGGAGGTGCACGATTGACAGGGGCAGACTTTTCTATATTCTGTAGTTGTTACCTCTACTCTTCTTGATCAGGTACAAATGAGGCAACTATCATACTCAGAAGGCCTAGTCATGTGAGAGAGTGTGTCAGGAGAGGACCCTCTTCCTGGATGGATAGTAGGTGAGGATGAGATCTTTCATTTCCACAGATGCATATGGGTGCTAGAATACATACGCATGGAGATGATGCAAGATATTTGTTCCTCAGTTTGGGAAGTTTATCCTGGCATCACCAGGATGTATCGTGATATACACCACTAGTATTGGTGGGAAGGTATGAAGGAAGATGTTTCTGGTTTTTTCATGAGGTGTTCCACCTGTCAGCATGTGAAAGTGGAGCATCAGCGACCAATAGGTCTTTTGTAGCAGTTACCCATTCTAGAGTGGAAGTGGAACGATGTCTCGATGGACTTCATGACCGGTTTTCTGAGGTCACCTCGAGGTAATGATTCTATTTGGGTTGTCATCAACAGTCTTAGAAAGATTTCTCACTTCTTTCTGATCAAGGAGACCATCATTGTTGATGAGCTAGGACATTTGTACATATGAGTGATTGTACGCCTACATGGAGTTCCACAATCCATCGTTTCAGAAAGGGATGCATGGTTACTTCTCGGGTCTGGCAGGGGATTCAGAAGGCTTTAGGCACACAGGTACTTTTGAGTACAACTTACCATCTACAGACAGATGACCAATCCAAGCGTACGATTCAGGTGCTTGAGGATATGCTCCGAGATTTCATTCTGGACTTTGGAGGTTCTTGGGAGAAGCATATACCTCTTATGGAGTTTTCCTACAACAATAGTTTTCAAGAAACTATTCAGATGGAACCATATGAGGGTTTTTATGGTAGGCCATGCCGATCACCCTTATATTGGATGGAGGCAGGAGATGCATCTTTGTTGGGGCCTCATCTTGTTCAGGAGAACACAAAGTAGATAGACTTGATTCAGAAGAGGATGGATACTGCACAGTCTCAGCAGAAGTCTTATGCTTATCAGTGGAGATGACCTCTATAGTTTGAGGTCGAGGATCAGGTTTTCCTACGTGTCACACCGAGGATGGGGCACATGAAGATTAGGAGACAGGGTAAGCTTTCACCGAGGTACATCGGGCCATTTGAGGTGTTGGGGAGAGTTGGTCCGGTTGCCTATCAGTTGCAGTTACCTCAAAGGTGCCGGGCTATGCACGACATCTTCCATGTTTCTCAGCTTTGACGTTACTTTTGAGACCCATCTCATGTCTTTCATCCTGAGGAGGTTGAGCTCAAGGTGGATGCGTCGTTTGAGGAGAATCCTATCTTTATTTTCGATCACAATACAAAGGTTCTCCATGGCCAATCTGTTCCTCTGATATAGGTGCTATGGCAACACAGGCGGGTACATGATGAGACTTTGGAGAGGGAGGCCGATGAACAAGCACAATCGCTGGAGCTTATTGGGGATTCTTCTTCTATGTCGCGTTAGGAAAATTTGGGGAAAAATTTATTTAAGGGGGGATGTTTTTAAGAACTCGAACCTTCTTTTCTGGTATGTTTTTCCATTTTCTGGAGTCTTTGAGAAAAGAGGAGTTTCTAGAAGTTTTTGAAGTACACACCGTGTACTTTATGAGTACACATTGTGTACTTCCTTTCCACTGATGGTCGTGTGCTGGCTGTGTCATGACCATACACACATCCATGCAGGGGTGACATGGAGGCCACCGAATGCAGGGAATGGAAATAGCAAGTACACACTGTGTACTCCAAAAGTAGACGCCATGTACTTTGTTTTTTTTCATTAAACGCTCTGGGGTTGTTTCTGATGGACAGAACCATCTTCTTCTAGGTGTTCTTTGTCTGAGAGAGTCTGTACTGCCGCAGATCTTCGACGAGCCCCCAATCCTCCACCCGTTCTCCGAATCAACCACTGTCGATTGCGTTGTAACCGTAGTGTTAAGCTCTTCCTTCTCCTGGAGCTTCACTTTCCAATTCCTCATCTTTTCCAAGTTATTGTGGGTTGATTTTTTTGGACGTTTTCTTAGATCAATGATGTTACAAGGAGAATCAAGCTTCTAGGTTCAAGCATATCAATCTATTGATATCAAGGTAGGTGGTTTGTGCCATTCTGTTGAAATTCCTTGAATTTTATGTGAAAATTCCACCAATACCCTTGAACAGGGTATTGTGTGTTTATCATTTTACCCTTATTATATGACTACCATGCTAGTATGACTATATAGAGGGTGTTTGAATGTGAATATGGTTGAAATGTTATGATTTGGAGGTTCTACCAACACACATTCTGTTTATGACCATTTGGTTCTGTTTTGCCTTGGCTGCTTTGTCTATTTCCATGCCTGTTGTTTAGGATGGAGAAATGTTTTTATGACAAGCTTGATATGCAGTAGAACTGTTTAGCCAAGTAGTTATGTATGTCTGCCTTGGCCATATTAGTTTTTCAATGCCATTATCCTATAATGGTCCGTGAGAACCGGGTGTAGTAGACTATAAGGGGATAGACCAAGTGATATTCCTCATAGAGTCTTGGAGCTTTAGGATATATGGGGGTTGACTGAGTGAGAATCCTTAGAGAGGCTAGGATTACTTTGGGAAAAATTGGATAGACAGGGAGAGCTTCCTCAGAGAGTCCTTGACAGCTTTAGACTATACGGGGATAGACCGTGTGAGCTTCCTCAGAGAGTCTCTATTTTGTTTGTTTGAATCACCTGATTACCATAGGCTATAGGAGGGATTGACTGCGTGAGATTCCACAGAGAGTATATTAATGACCTAGGCTATAAGGGGAATTAACCGAGTGTGCTTTCTCAGAGAGTCCTTGACCTTGGGGCTATAAGTGTAATTGAATGTGCGAGATTCCTCAAAGAGTTCCTGACTACCCTAGACTATAAGGGGAGCTGACTACGTGTGCTTCCCCAGAGAGTCTTTATAATTCTGTATGACCAAACCAGAGAGGTTAGGCTGAGTGAACTTCCTAGAGGGTTGCTGGTACTTGTCAGGTAGGACTATAGGGGATGGTTGTGAGTACTTCCCAGAGGGTTACCTGTTTTGATTTGCTACTTGTTAGAAGTTTCTTGACTTTGGAATTGTGGATTGTCTATTGTTTAGCATGTTCCTGTTTACTGCTTTCTTTACTTTTACCTGCCATATATTCACTGACTGTTAGGCATAGATCTTCGGGTGGTTCCCTAATAGGATTTAGTCTCACACCCTTTTTGGGTCATGATTTTGGGACCAAACAGACTATATTGTTGCTGGTATAGACTAGGGAAAGCGCCCTTTGACTTTTGGAACTCAATTTGTCGTGGAGTTGGAGAGCATGGGACCATTCTTAGGCTTGTGATGCTGAGGATCAGTTTATCTTTCTATTGTACCTATTTTTATTACTATTTTTATTTCCAGCATTGTGACTTGTTTGGATTCATTCCTTGACATATGTATCATGCATCATATATATATATATATATATATATATATGTGTGTGTGTGCTCCTGTTGTTTATCATATTTATTCTTCCATTGTTCACTTGTTTATAGATTGTTTACTACTTCTGCTATTTTTTATTGATTTCTCTTCTGCTGTGTACTCTGCCAATAAGGGAATAGTTTCCCCACTATCACACCCAAGGCCCTCACTGCTAGTCTGCAGCCTCTGGAATTTGGTAAAATGTACATGAGGCCATGTGACCAATCGGGAATGGGGTGCCTCTAGGTGGATTCCAGAACTGGGAGATTACACCCTTAAAGCATTATAAGAATATTTTGATAATAAATGTTTTCTTTTAAAATTATATGACTTTTTAATGATTTCAAAATAGAAAGATATATTTCTCTCAAGTAGTTTTGATTTCATCTATGTCAATATACTTTGTTGGATTTTGCGCTTGTTTGAAGTTGATTTATTATGATACAATCTTCCATGCTGTATTGAAGTTTTTGTGATATGTTGACTGTGGATGTGATATTTTTATACCATTCATGGTTTATGGTTATAGTATTGACATTTTGTATACTAGTTTTAATATAAATGTCTATGTTATGTTTCAACCTTTTCGTATAAGGAATGAATTGGACTTAGTAAGTGACGGGTCAAGCCCACTATAAATCCTTGATGCATCGGTAGGTCTCATGAGTCTAACTAGTGTCTTGTCACAAGGCCTTAACAAAATATTATTTGTAGTCTTGGCATGGGGCCTTGACTAAGTGGTTATGATGTCCGACATTATGCATTCCATCATTTTGAAATCGGCTATTGATATGGAATGTTATTATTCAACTAGTAGAATATTCATGTGAATAATTAAATGGAATTATTTGATTTCTATTTTCCATATTATGCTAATGTTAAGTTTAAAAGGTTTGTGATTTAGTCTTATACATTTCCTTAAATGTTTATAATTATTTATAAAAATTTCTGCTATATTTTTATCCTTACTGATCACCTGAGATCACCCCATTCTATGTTTTATTTTTCCCAGGATGTGTAGAAGTATATTATGACTAACCTACAAGGATAGTCTAATGGATATGAATGTCTTCAAAGGTGAAAATTTTGTTGTTTTTTTCAATTTATATTGTAATGTAAAACTTATTTTTGTATATAGTACTTACAAGGACACTAAACTGATCGGTATGTAATAATGCACCAAATCTGGGTATCTAGGGTTAGGGCGTTATAGTTTTTATCAGAGTAAGTTTAGTACAATAATTGGAATCTAGATTTAGAAAAACTCTGATTAGAGAACATTACCCTAAGATAGACTTTGAGTATTAGTATAGAATAACATCCATGAATTTTGGTAATGTATAGATTTTGTGAGTTATCCAAGAAATACATCCATGTTTGGATATGAGTAGGTAGAGGCGGCTCTGGAACAGATATACCTTGGAGAGAAAACTCCAACAAGGAGTTTCAGCTTGACTCGGGGTATCTTGGTACACTTCAACCGGCCTTGCTGCACATTATGTTACGTCACTCCCATGGGATATTCTTAGGATAATTCAAAATTTCATTAAAAAGTATTATGAAGGATTTATGAGTATATACCTTCTCAAAGATAACATTTTTATGATTATGGATTATATCCATAAACTGTTCAATTTATGTTAAGTGTTTTACAAGTTTAGAATTATGTATTGCAATTCATAAACTAATCTAGTGTATGTCATTATTTAGAAATGGTGCCTAGTAGAAGGAATGGAAACCGTATCAACACATGTAATCCATATAGGGATTTCCCTTCTACTCAAGATAATTATAGTAGACCTAGTGATGCAACTGGTGCTGATCAGCTTATCATCATACTGGGAAAACTCACTCCGGTTATGAATAATTACCTTACCCATATGGAGCACCCTGATGCCCAACACATAGGATCAATGTTAGACCGCTTCTTGAGGAAACAACCACTAACATTCAATGGGACTACAAATCCATTTGCATCTGAGAAATGGATAAGTTCCTTAGAGAAAATATTTCATGCTTTGGGAAGTAGTTAAAGGAAAAAGTTGTCATGATAGTTTATCGCCTAACGCGAGATGCTGATCAATAGCTGTCATTAATTCAAAACCCAAGGGAGGATGAATAAGTATTAAAAAAGGAATAGAGGGAGTATAAAGATCTTTTCTTAGAAAAATAATTTCCTCATGACCATCAGGCTGATATGGAAAGGAAATTTCTAAGTCTGAGGAAAAAGGAGGATGAGAATGTCGCAAATTTTTATGCTAACTTTACAATGTTAGCAAGGAATGCAACAGATTATATACGTACCACAAGGAGTAATATTGATCGATTATTTGATGGGTTAAAACCTTTTCTTCATCAAGTATTAGTCTCACAATCCCTCTCCTCATACAAATATATTGTCTCATGTGCTATCAAGACAGAAAAAGAATTCTCTACATCTTACGACTTTAAGGAAAATAAGAGAGGAAGAGATCTTTTGAACACTCAAGAAATGGGAATAAGGGAAAGAAGGGAAAATATGAATTTCCATACTATGGTAAATATGGGAGGAAACACCCTAGTACTTGCCTGAAAGGAATGAGAGTCTGTTACAAGTGTGGTGAGAAAGGCCACCAAGCTTATGATTACAAGGGAAAGAAAGAGGCTATCAATGTTGAATGCTACAATTGTAGAGAAAAGGGGAATTATGCAAACGAATGTCCTAAGCGTCAAGGAAACATTCCTAAAAAAAGTAAAAGGGAGCAAGGCTAAGCTTATGCAATCACTACTACTGAGGTTGAAGCTCCGATAGACCAGGTGACAGGTAATTTAATGGTTTCCTAAAGTTTAGCCAATGATTTATTTGATTCTAGATCATTTCATTGTTTAATATCTTCCCAGTTTGTTAAGAAAATTAGATATTTTCAATTTGATTGAACAAGGGAGTTGTATGTCAAAACTCCAAGGGGAAGTGTCATTGCTACAATTTTTTGTGAATCAGTTCCCATTTGGGTATATAAATGTTTTTTATATGCTAATCTCATTATCATACCCATGATTGACTTTGATATAATCCTAAAAATGGATTGGATTTCAGACCGTGATGCGAAAATTTATTGTAAGAAGAAGGAGGTTACAATTTTCAATTATGATAAGGAGTACCTTATCTTTAGAGTAGAAATGTCACTACTAGATTCTTATCTATATCCCCCCCAGTACCTCTGCTAAATTCAATTATTGTGGGGGAAGAGAATGAATAACTATCGGTGAGGAAAGGAATATTCAAATAGAGGACGTACCTATTGTGTATGAATATGTTGATGTGTTTCTATAGGATTTACCAAGAGATCCTCTTGAACAAGAAATTTTGTTTTCCAATGATTTAATTCCTGGTTCAAGGACCATATCGTAGACCCCTTATATAATGAACACTAAGGAATTAGTGGAACTAAAGGAACAACTAGAGTAATTTCGTAATAAGGGATTTATTCTCCCTAGAATTTCTCCATGGGGATCCCTTGTTCTTTTTGTTAAGAAGAAAGATGGATATATGAGGTTGTGCATTGACTACAGGGAGATCAATGCTATAAAAATAAAGAAAAAGTCTCCCTTACCTCGCATTGATGATTTATTCGAACAACTTCAAAGAGCTCAATATTTTTCAAAGATTGACCTTTAATATGGATATCATCAGTTGTGTGTGAATAATGAAGAAATTTTCTAAATAGAATTTCTTAAATAACATTTCTTAGCCATATTATCTCTAAGGATGGAATTTATTTTGATCCTTCAAAGACCAAGGCAATCCATGACTGGCCAGCACAGACAAGTATAACCGAGGTATATAGTTTTATTGGTTTAACATGTTATTATCGGCAGTTCGTCCATAATTTTTCTTAGTTGGCAAACCCATTAAACAAGCTCACACGTAAAGGGGTTAAATTTGTTTGGACAAAAGAGTGTGAATAATGTTTTGAAGAACTGAAGATAAGATTTTTCAATGCTCATATCTTAACTCTACCATCGAGGAATGATTGGTTTGTTATTTATAGTGATGCTTCAAAGAAATGACTTGGTTTTGTCCTTATGCAGAATGATAGAGTTATTGTCTATGCATCACGAGAGCTAAAAATTCATGAAAAAAACTATCCCACTCATGATCTTGAGTTAGAAGCTACAATATTTACTTTAAAGATATGGAGACACTATCTCTATGATTAAAAATGTGAGATATATACTGGTCACAAGAGATTGAAGTATATTTTCTCAAAAACATAACTCAACATGAGGAAAAGGAGATGGATCAAACTACTCAGGGATTATGATTTCACTATATACTACCACCCGAGGAATGTAAATAAGGTGGAAGATGCTTTGAGAAGAAAGGATCATGGAGTTTTGAACAAGATGATAGTTGAAAGGGATCCTATGTTAATGGATCTAGTAAAGATGGATATGTGAATAATCATTGAAGGTAAAATATCAAAAAAATTTCAAATGGTTTCCAAACCATCTTTACTAGAAAGGATAAAAAGTTTTATGACTGATGATGATGAGTTTCAAAAGAAAATTAAATCTGTGAATGATGGGAGATTGATCATCTTCATATATGAAGTTGGAATTTTGAAATTTGGGAAGAGACATTCTGGTCCTGACATACCTGATCTAAAAAGGGAATTGTTGGATGATGCACATAGCTCTAATTTCTCTATACACCATGGTAGCACTAAGATCTATAGAGATTTTAAAAAACATTTTTGGTTGGAAAACATGAAAAGGGAGATTGTTGACTATATGTCAAGATGTATTTTATATCAATAGATAAAGGCTAGAAAAAAAATCCTAGAGGAGTTATGCAACCTCTTCCCATACCTTATTGGAAATAGGATGATATTATAGTGGATTTTGTCATGGAGCGACCAAGGACTCCTAGAAGGACTGATGCAATATGGGTCATTGTTGATAATCTTACGAATTCAGCACATTTTCTTCTAAAAAGAGAAGATTTACCAACTGAACGTTTAGAAAGACTATATATTAATAAAGTTGTAAGAATCCATGGAGTACACCTATTGATTATATCTGATCGTGATCCCCATTTTACATCAAGATTCTGGAAAAGTCTTAAGAATGCCCTAGATACTGAAATTCATTTGAGCACTACTTACCACCCTCAAACTGATGGAAAATCAAAACGGACTATTCAAACCTTAGAAGACATGTTGAGATCTTGCTCAATTGTTTTCAAGGAATGTGGGATCTGTATATACCTATGATAGAATTATCTATAACAATAGCTCCCATTCAGGTATTCAGATGGCACCATATGAAGCATTATATTGAAATAGATGTCGCACACCAGATTGTTGGGATGATGTTGGTGAAAGAAAGCTCGTAGGCCCATAACTTGTTGAGGAAATTATGGAAAAGGTAAAGGTTATCCAAACCCACATCCAAGTATCTCAAAGTAGTTAAGAGAGCTGTGTCGACAAATTAAGAAAGGATTTTGAATTCAAAGTAGGAGATCATGTTTTCATGAAGGAATCTCCAAGGAAGAGTGTTATACGTTTCAATAAGAAGGGTAAATTGAGTCCCAGGTTCATCAGACCTTTTGAAATTCTAGAATGAATTGGAATTGTAGCTTATTGTTTGGAAATGCCGCCAAGTCTCTCCAAAGTTCATGATGTGTTCCACACAACATTGTTAAGAGAATACATTCCTGACCCAACGCATGTACTCGCCTATGAATAAATAGAACTCGAACCCGACCAATCTTATTTCAAAGAGACTATCAAAATTCATGATACGAGAGAAAAAGTGTTGAGAAACCGGATGACTCATCTGGGGAAAGTTCAATGGGGAAACCATAAGATGGAAGAGGCAACATGAGAACCCGAGGAACTTATGATGAAGAACCACCCAAATATTTTAGTACACTAGTATTCTAGAAATTTTGAGGATGAAATTATTTTAAGGAGGAAAGAATGTACCACCCAAAGCTTCCACGAGAATCTTCTTTTTAAACAATACAATAGCTTATGTTGTACACAACTTCGAGTTCTAACACACCACGACCAACCAAAATATCCATTATGAATAGTAATACCAACTTTTTGAAATTTTGTAAATTTTATTTTTCAAAATGGTATTCATTTTTGGATTCAGAATATCAAAATTAGCTTAGGGTGAATTTTTGGTATTTTTCTGAAAATTTCTATTTTTGATGAATAGTGAAAAACACTACGTTATTGTTTAAAACCGAATTTTTATTTAAATAATTATTTATTTTGTTGAAATTTATTCTAAGTAAAAAATAGGTACATAATACCTACATTAGCTCAATGCAATTCATTAGATTCATTTTATAATAAAATTAGATGTATAATATTTTATTGAAATTTTTAACGTCTTTTACCCACCTTCTAGGTACGTTAGCAAGTTTGCATAAAACGTAATTTTACCACTTCTGTGTGTTGAATTTAAAAATTACAAGGGACACGGTTGACATTAGTAAGTAAAATTTGGTTCAATAAGATGAAAATAATTTTTGGTAACTAGTAACTATTGACTTTTATTTACCACGGTTAAAAGTAAATTGGGTAATTAAAGGTAAAAATTTGATATTATAATTACCCTAACACATGTCCTAATTTTATTGGTTAAGATCATTTTGACCCAAAACAAACTTATGAATAAAATATGTTCCTTTGGGTCCACTTGGATTAGATAAGGATATTTATTATTATTTTATTTAAAGAAGAGTTAAAAGTGTTAAATTCAAATTTTCATAACTAATACATTTCTAATATGGGGTTACACATAAGATAAATTCGACTATAAATATTAATTATAAAGGTAAAATGATTTCATACATAATGGTAATTTATTTATAATTTTTAGAAATTAAATAAATAAATTTACTTATGACACAATGACGATGCAGTAATTACCTTATTAATGAAAGATTAAAATAATTGATATTATAAATATCCAAATAAATTTAAATTGTAACACCCCAAGATTTTATGAGAAGTATTCTCTTAAAGTATTGTGTTGTATTCTATACCAATATTATCTTGTATTATACGCAACACCGTATTAGCTTGCAGTATACGCAACACAATTCTTGGATTGTGTTATACAAAATTTCAAGTTCGTTTGATAGACGTTATTCTACGCAACATTGAGTGAATATATATATATATATATATTCAATGTATAAATTAAATACAGTAGTATTATATTATACACAATAATAAAGGAATGTTTCACTACACTCAACCCTGACTTGTCTTGCTTTACACGCAATCGTGACCTTCCACGATAGCGTGTGTTGTACGCAATTCCGAGATTCACTAAACAACGATATGTTATTAAAATAATATATAGACTAGTCGTTATGAATCATAATACCCACTTTTTGAAATTTTATAAATTTTATCTTTCAAAATGGACTTCATTTTTGGATTCGGAATATCGAAATTGTCCTATGGTGAATTTTTGGTAATTTTCTGAAAACTTTCAATTTTTGATGAATAGTAAAAACACTAGGTTACTATTTAAAAACCGACTTTTTATTTAAATAATTATTTATTTTATTTAAATTTATTTTAGGTCAAAATTGATACATAATACCTATATAAGTTCAATGTAATTCATTGGAGTCATTTTATAATAATTTTAGATATATACCAATTTTATTGAACTTTTCACCGTCTTTTACCCACATCCTAGGAGAATTTGAAAATTTACATAAAACTTAATTTTACCGCTTCTGTGAGTGGAATTTCAAAAATCCAAGAGACAAGGTTAATATCAAGGAGTAAAATGCGGTTCAATAAGATAAAAATAATTTTTGGTGAATAATAACTTTTTACTTTTATTTACCACGGTTAAAAGTAAATTGGGTAATTAAGGGTAAAAATGATATTATTAATACCCTAACACATGTCATAATTCTACTGGATAAGGTTAAATCGACCAAAAACAGCCTTAGGAATAAAATATTACCATTTAGGTCCACTTGGATTAGATTAGGATGTTTATTATTATTTTATTTAAAGAAGAATAAAAATAGTTAAAATCAAAGTTTAATAAATAATTTTTTTTAATATAAGGTTATACATAAGATAAATTCTACTATAAATATTCACTAGAAATCTAAAAATATTTCCTATATAATGGTATTTAATTTATAATTATAAGACATTAAATAAGTTAATTTATTTATGACACAATGATGATGCAGTAATTACCTTATTAATGAAATATTAACAAAATTGATATTATAAGTACCCAAATAAATGTAATTTGAGACTTTTTATAAATTCCATTAATGTTTTAGGTTAATATGACATGTTAGTATTGATTAAATTGACTTTTTTTGAACTAATCATTCTGTTATGATTTTCACAAAAATCAATTACCAAATATGTCAAAATTGACATAAAATAGTTTAAAAAAACTATTATATTATTAATTGTTATTCTATTCATAAAAATCTAAAGTTCTGAAAAATAACTTAGATAAGGTTATATATATTAATAAATGACCACTTGGTGTTCGTATGGATTGTTATAGTAAGTTTATTAACCATGTCAGAAAACAAGAAGACACGGTAAAAGTTAAATTATTTAACTTAGAATTAAATCTAAATGATAAGGTTAAAATAGTAACCTAAACTTGTATAAAACCTATTGGTTGAAATTATTTCGACCCATACCCACATTAGCTTCTAAATAAGTCACATTGGAGCCATTATAAACTGAATATGACTTTATTATAAAATAATATTTAAAGTTTCTTCCTAAAGTACCCCTCTCCTCCCTTATAAAAGGGCACCTCCTCCCTCTTCTATTTACACAATTTTTACCCTTCATGCTCGGAAAAAACCTGAAAATTTCCCTTCTAAACTTACCTAGAAACATTATAGAGGTTCTGGTCTCCTCATAAGATCAACGCTAGTGCCTTAAGAGGAAGCTTAAAAGAGGTGCGTCAAAGAAGAGGTAATATCTTCTACCGATTCTTTCAAGTTTCATTATTCTTCAGGTTCTTCTTCTTTAGTTTTTTAATTACAAATTAATAACATAATTATCAATAATATAATGATATGTTATTATAAATATTAAACAACCCCATTTCACCATCTATCCATCCTATGGAAAACGAAATCACTGCGCGTGCGTACATATGGAATTCCGTCTCCACGCCGTGGTGTAATCTGTTTTTCCACCACCACCTTAACTTGGATTGGTATAATGGTGTAAAGAATAACTATATGTGGTTATTATAACATCATACTTATTCTGAGATATTATATTATCCACTTCAATTCCATTCAATAATTATGGGAACGATATCATCGCTCGTGCGTACGTACGGATTACCGTCTCCACGACACGATGAGATTCATTCTCCATGTTAATCACTTAGGAATGATTATAAAGTATATATAATAAATTATAATGAAATATATGAAATAATTAAGCTACTGTATTTATGTATATATATATATATGTTATCTACTTACTTCCATTCTAGTCAATAAGGAAAGGAAAACACGTTTATGCGTACGTACGGCCTACCGTCTCCATGAACGGTGTATTTCATTTCATTAATCTATCTGTTATATATATATATACTATATATATATGATATAAAAATCATTATTTATATTCTAGAATTAATTAAATAATGATATATGTAATAATAATATCAAGAACAGCAAGTTCAAACATGTACGATAAATAAAATGATTTTACCCAAAATGCTGCTTTAACATAAAATTTACAAAAGAACGGATAATATAAAGTCACAAGTGAACCATATATGATATCATAACAATGAATATGATTATTTAATAAGTAAATTAAATTTTTTAAATGATTATATAGGAGGTTCAGATTCATACGAAGCATATCGGACCTAAAGTAAGAGATAATTTTTCAATCTCATTTTTAACTGAGATTGCTTATATGTAAGTATTTATTGGGGTTATGTTTATCATCCATGTCCATGTTTTCTAAAAATGTATTCATAAAATGTTTAATATTCTTACGTGTATGTTTAAATTCATTTTACACTTTTTTACTTTATACCACATTGTATGGACCGAATCTTTCCATTAGTTACCATATAATGTACTTTTTGACTTTTCTGGCGAAAGTACGAGAATAATGTTTTTTTAAACTTATACAGCATCAAAAGGTCTTTTATGATTTCATAACGACTTATTTCAAAGAAGACTCCTCTAAAAAATTTCATGATTTTTTTTCAAAAAAATCCTTTTCTTTTAAAATTTCATGGCATTTTGAGAAAAGAAAACGATTTTGAAGAAGAAAGTATATTTTCCTCAAGAATTCATTTGAAGTGTTTTATCAAAAATATTTTCCATCTAAGATGAAATTATTTAGTATTTTTATGTTTCATGTAAAATTTCTCTATTATTTACATGGTTTGATTTTTCTTCTAATGAAATGATGTCCATTTCTTTTATATGAATTATGTTATGATGGGATGATGTTTATGAAACCCATTTTATTAATTGGGTTATTATGAATGATTTATGGTTATTTTGTGGCACATGAAAGAATGATTTTATTATGAGACGGGTGGGACCAATATAAACCTCCAATGCATTGGGTAAAGATTTATATCTCCTGAGATAGACATGGCTGGAATGGTAAGTTAATCATGTTCAGTTATAGAGGACTGGAACGAGTAGTGAACTCGATTCAGAAAGGGTCTTTGTCCACTAAGATGGTCTTGGAAGAAATGACTTGGCTACTATAGAAATAATATCAAGTGCTTAATTTTTTTCCACAACTAAATGTTTTATTCCCATACTATTTTATCATGATTGATGTTCCTTTATGATCTATGCCTTACGTACTGCCAAGATTTATTTCACAACTCAAGATTTTGATGTTTAAACATTATGTTCAAGTTTTGAAGTTCAAATGTATATGGTTTGTTTTATTTTCTCCATGCTTACCATTACTGAGAATTTGAGCTCACCCTTTATATGTTTTGTTTTCCCCAGGATATAAAGAAATATTTTAGGTATGAAAAAAAGGTAAGATCTTTATGGGTGATGTTTAAGATCTTTCACCAAGATTAGAAGATTATGTTCCATGTTTCCAAAGACACTAAACTATTACAGTCCTTTGGTGTCTTTTTTTGTTATGTATTAAGTATTCCGCAAAAGTAATTTAATATCTTTGTACGTCAAGATTTGGGTCTCTACAGTTGGTATTAACGGAAAGCTTTAGTTAACATTTGGAAACTAGGATGAGAAAACTTTAGTGAAATCCCTAGGTATATTCCTAAGGTCTGTCTAGGGATGTCCCTAAGGTTTAGTATAACTATAGGTTATAGTCCTAGAATTATGTTGATGATGATGAATAACCTAGTATAATCCTAATGTGTCATGGATTAAAGAATGTGTGATAAGTTATACTTTTTATGATTATGTGGTTCCACGTTATTTTAACTATTTCTTACACCATGGTTTTTGGTTTTAGTCAATGGTGGGAACCAGAAGGAATTGGGTCAACAATGAATCCAATGGACAAATTGGTGACTCTGAGAAACAGAGTTGTGTAATTCCTAGAAAGAAAGATATTTTGATTATGCCGAATCAGTCATCACGATATATGATTAACAAGGTGAACATTAGTGGTATTACCAATTCATCAAATAAGAGGAAGATGGACTTTTATGCATGTTCGCATGGTGAGGAGCATAGATAAAGGAAGATCGAGATTTCAAAATAAGGGAAGAAGAACCTTGATGAATACATCAAATAGAGGGGAATATGTTATCTATGTGGGGAGAATGTTCATAGAGTGACAGACTGTTATGGAGTTCAATGTCTTATCTGTGGAGAACATGAGCATTACCCAAGTCAATTCCCTGACCAAAGAGGTTACTTATAAATCCAGAAAGGACTTATTCCATCATTTAAGAGGATGTATTGAAGTGTTTATGTATTGGTATTCAATAATAATTATTTTGAGGTACTTTTATGGTATATTGTAATATTTATGTATTGGTCTATTGTGGTTTTCAATAATTTTATGGTACCGGTAAAGATGAAAAGTCATTGAAATATTTTTGGAAAGAAGATGATATGCGAATAATGAAGGGATACAGAGAAAATGAAATGAGCTCATGAATAATATCACGGTTTGAGTATATAGAAATTTTGGGATTTTGGTATGTGGAAAGAGTTAACTTTTGACAAAATTCATGTTTTCACTAAGGTTCAATGGGTACACATGTTTTAAGAGAATACATGATTATGGAATTCACATGTTTGGAATGTGACCAACAAGATATATATATCTTATGATATACGGGCGATAAATGATTGTATTCAATGCTTGGTAGATGACCTTTCTAGTAATCGTTTTATTTATACTATGAGATTGGACAGAAGTAGTTTGGATAAACCTAAAGATTGGAATAGATTAAGTTAGACATCAGAGAGTATTGTTTAAGGCTAGAACATTTTGTTATGTTATAACAGTATAGTTTTATAAAAATGAAAACCCGTAGGATGGGCGACAACCCGTCGCGTCAGACAAGGTTACGAGAATCATACCCACAACCGAAGTGCAACAGGACTTTATCGCCTACCACTGGCCTACATGAAGTCCCTAGTAAGTAGAAACTAGTTTTATTAAAAGGTATGATAGATGAAGTATAAGTCCATTTTAGGACCCATATATAATTAATCTCACCATAGATAGAATTATGTATATAAGTTTTTCTAACCTTATGTTTGAGAAAGATGGAATGACCTATCATTCTATCGCATGATATGCTAACACTTCACGGAAGAAAAATTCAAGTTCATTTCTTTAAGAGATGATGTGGAAATTATTTAAGGCACAAAGTATAGTGAGATTGTACCAAAATCAAGTAATTATTTCTTTTAATTAAAAAATTATTCAATATTAGGGAAATGATGATTAAAACCAAAAATGTTGTCCTATTTCCTTAATACCCTATGAATCAGTTGTTACCCTAGATCATCACAAATTTATGGCTTTGTGATTGTTGGATTTTTCATAGCCATGTTCTCTACCACTCTCCATCAGAACTTAATGGTTATATTTCTCTTCTATATCCATATTTTTACCTATGTTCTCATATGTGGAAACCCAATGATTAGTTAATTTTGGTAACCATTACGTTTCATAATTTAGTTTTTTAATGTTAAGTTTTAGTGTTCCTTTTTACGATGCGGGTTTCTATTAAAGAAACTTTCAAGTAGTAAACCATTTATAACCCTGACGAATTTCGAGGGAGAAATTCATTTTAAGGGGGGTAGAATGTTAAACCCTGAGATTTTATGAGAAGTATTCTTTTAAAGGTCTTGTGTGGTAAGCTACACCAAAATTATCTTGCGCTATACGCAACACCATATTAGCTTGCAGTATACGCAACACTATTCTTGGATCGTGTAACACAAAATTTCAAGTTCATTTGATAGAAGTTATTCTACGCAACATTGAGTGTATATATATATATATATATTAAATGTATAAATGAAATATGGTTGGATTCTATTATAAACAATAAAAACGGAATCTTGCACTACATGCAACCCTGACTTAGCTTACTTTACATGCAATCGCTACCTTCTACGATAGCGTGTGCTGTATGCAATACCGGGTTTCACTAAACAACCATATGTTATTAAAATATTATATAGACTAGCCGTTATAAATAGTAATACACACTTTTTGAAATTTTAAAAATTTTATCTTTCAAAATGGACTTTATTTTTGGATTTGGAATATCGAAATTAGCCTAGGGTGAATTTTTGGTATTTTTCTGAAAACTTTCAATTTTTGATGAATTCTAAAAACACTGGGTTACTATTTAAAAAGCGACTTTTTTTTAAATAATTATTTATTTTTTTTAAATTTATTTTAGGTCAAAATTGATACATAATACCTATATAAGTTAAATTTAATTAATTTTAGTCATTTTATAATAATTTTAGATATATAAAAATTTTATTGAACTTTTCACCGTCTTTTACCCACCTCATAGGAGAATTTGAAAATTTACATAAAACTTTATTTTACCGCTTCTGTGAGTGGAATTTAAAAAATCTAAGACACATTGTTAATATCATGGAGTAAAATGTGGTTCAATAAGATAAAAATAATTTTTGGTGAATAGTAACTTTTTACTTTTATTTACCATGGTTAAAAGTAAATAGGGTAATTAAGGGTAAAAATGATATTATTAATACCCTAACACATGTCCTAATTCTATTGGATAAGTTTAATTTGACCAAAAACAACCTTAGGAATAAAATATTACCCTTTAGGTCCACTTGGATTAGATTATGACATCTATTATTATTTTATTTAAAGAAGAGTTAAAATAGTTAAAATCAAATTTTAATAACTAAAACATTTTTAATATAGGGTAATACATAAGATAAATTCAACTATAAATATTAATTAGAATGATAAAAAGATTTACTACATAATGGTATTTTATTTATAATTTTTAGACAATAAATAAGTTAATTATGTATGACACAATTATGATGCATTAATTACCTTATTAATGAAATATTAACATAATTGATGTTATAAATACCCAAATAAAATTAATTTGAGACTTTTTATAAATTACACTAATTTTTTAGGTTAATATGACGCTTTAGTATTGATTCAATTAACTTTTTTTCGAACTAATCATGCTGTTATGATTTTCACAGAAATCAATGACCAAATAGTGTCAAAATTGACATAAAATAGTTTTTAAAAACAATATTATATTATTAATTGTTATTATATTCCTAAAAATCTAAAATTTGGATAAATGACTTAGATAATGTTATATATATTAATAAATAACCACTTGGTGTTCTTTTTTCTTGTTATAGTATGTTTATTAACCATACAGTGTAAGAAAACAAGAAGACACAATAAAAGTTAAATTATTTAGCTTAGAGTTAAATTAAAATGATAAGGTTAAAATAGTAACCTAAAATTTTCTAAAACCTATTTTTTGAGATTATTTCGACCCATAACCACTATATCGTTTAAATAAGTCACTTTTGATCCATTATAAACCGAATATGACTTTATTATAAAAAAATATTTTATGGTTTTTCCTAAAGCGGCCCTCTCCTCCCTTATAAAAGGGCACCTCCACCCTCTTCTCTTTACACAATTTTGAGCCTTCAAAATTGGGAAAACCCTTCCAATTTCCCTTATAAAATTCCCTAGAAACATTATAGAGGTTCTGGTCTCCTCAAAGGACCAACTCTAGTTCCTTAAGAGGAATCTTAAAAGAGGTGCATCGAAGAAGAGGTAATCTTTTGTACTGATTCTTTCAGGTTTCTTTCTTCTTGAACTTTTTCTTCTTTAGTTGTTTCATTATAAAGTAATAACATAAATATCAATAATATAATGATATGTTATTATAAATATTAAACAACCCCATTTCAACTTCTATTCATCCTATGGAAAATGAAATCACTGCGTGTGCGTACATACAGAATACCGTCTCCACGCCGTGGTGTAATATGTTTTTCCACCACCACCTTAACTTGGATGTGTATAATGGTGTAAAGAATATCTATATATGGTTTTTATAACATAATACTTATTATGAGATATTATATCATCCACTCCAATTCCATTCAATAATTATGGGAATGATATCATCGCTCATGCGTACGTACGGATTACCGTCTCCACGACGCGATGAGATTCATTCTCCAGGTTAACCATTCAAAAATGATTATAAAGAATATATAATGAATAATAATGAAATATATGATACAATGAAGCTACTAGATTTATGTATATATATATATATATATGTTATCTACTTAATTCCATTCAAGTCAATAAGGAAAGGAAAACAACGTTCTTGCGTACAAACGGTCTACCATCTCAATGAACGGTGTATTTCATTTCATTCATCTATATATTATATATATATATACTGAATATATATAATATATAAATCATGATCTATATTCTGGAAGTAATTAAATCATGATATAGGTAATAATAATACCATGAACAACAAGTCCAAACAGGTACGATAAATAAAATGATTTTACCCAAAATGCTGCTTTAACATGGAATTTTCAAAAGAACGGGTAATATAAAGTAATAAGTGAACCATATATGATATCATAACAATTAATATGATTATGTGATAAGTAAATGACATTATTTGAATCATTATACAGGATGTTCGGATACATACGAAGCATATCGTACCTAAGGTAAGGGATAATTTTGCAATCTCATTTTTATCTAAGATTGCTTATACATAAGTATTTACTGTGGTTACGTTTATCATCCATGTCCATGTTTTATAAAAATGTTTTCATAAAATGTTTACTATTATTACATGTTTTTTTAAAGTCAATATTACCCTTTGTTGACTTTTTACCACATTGTATGGAAATAATCTTTCATTTGGTTACTATATAATTTACTTTTTGACTTTTATGGCGAAAGTACGAGAAGAATGTTTTTTTAAACTTATACAGCATGAATGGTATTTTACGGTTTCATAACGACTTATTTCAATGAAGTTTCCTCTTCCAAATTTCATGATTATTTTCAAAAAAATGCTTTTCTTTTAAAAATTAATGGCATTTTGAGAAAAGAAAATTATTTTGAAGAAGAAAGTATATTTTCCTCAGGAATTCATTTCAAGTGTTTTATCAAAACTATTTTCCATCTAAGATGAAATAATTTAGTATGTTTATGTTTCAAGTACAATGTCTCTATTATTTACATGGTTTGATTTTTTTTATGATGAAATGATATCTATTTCTTTTATATGCATTATGTTATGATGGGATGATGTTTATGAAACCCATTTTATTCGTTGGGTTATTATGAATGATTTATGTTTATTTTGTGGCACACTAAATAATGATTTTATTATGAGATTGGTGGGACCTATATCTCCCTCCAATGCATTGGGTAAAGATTTATATCTCATGAGATAGACATGGCTAGAATGGTAAGTTAATCTAGTTCAGTGATACAGGACTGGAACGAGGAGTGAACTCGATTCAAAAAGGGATTTTTTCCACTAAGATGGTATTGGAAGCAATGCCTTGGCTACTATGGAAATCATATCAAGTGCTTAATGGTTTTCCATAACTAAATGTTTTATTCCAATGTTTTTTTATCATGATTGATGTTCTTTTATGATATATGCCTTACGTACTAGCATGATTTATTTCAAAACTCAAGATTTTGATGTTTAAACTTTATGTTCATGTTTTGAAGTTAAAATGTATATGGTTTGTTTTATATTCTCCATGCTTACCCTTACTGAGTATTTGAGCTCACCCTTTATATTTTTTCTTTTCCCCAGGATATAAATAAAGGTTTTAGGTAAGAAAAAGAAGGTAAGATATTTATGGGAGATGTTGAAGATCTTTCACCAAGATTAGAAGATTATTTTCCAAGTTTCCAAATACACTAAACTATTACGGTCCTTTGGTGTCTGTTTTTGTTATGTATTAAGTATTCCGAAAAAGTAATGTAATGTCTATGTACGTCAAGTTTTGGGTATCCACATAAATTGAGAAATTTAATGAATTACACTAATTTTATAGTTTAACATGACATGTTATTATTTATTAAATAAATTTTGTTTGAAGTGATAAAGTTATAATGATTTTAAACAAAAAAAAAATACCAAATAGTGTCAAAATGGACATAAATGAGTTTTTAAAACAAATATTATATTATTAATTGATATAATATTCCAAAAAATATATAGTTTGGACAAAATAATTATATAATAATAGATATGTCATTAATGAACCACTTGGGATTTTCATGGAATTTTATAGTTTGTTTATTAACCATATAATATAAAGATACAAGGAGACATGGTAAATGTTAAACTATTTAACCAAGAGTTAAATCTAAAAGATATGGTGAATATGGTGAACTAAACCTATCTAAAACTTATTGGTTGAGAGGTTTTTAAACCATACCTACCTTATCCTCTAAATAAATCTTTTTGGAGCCATTATTATCTGTATATGATTGTATAATAAAATAATATTTCAATCTTTTCCTAAAGTAACCATCATCTCTCTTATAAAAGGGTACCTACCCTTCTCTCAAAATCATACCTCCAACGCCATTTGGCTTGGCCAAAACTTTCTCACATATACTCCCAACTACCCTCAATTTTACCTAGAGGCCTTAATTTGATCATAAATCCACCATAATGAGCCCTTTTGATCAACTCAAAAGGAAACACCCGAAGAAGAGGTAAAAATTTCACCACATCATTAAAATATCATTTCATATTCCACTTCCTCTTTTTTTTCCATAACAAAAAATTAAATCCAGTACCTTATAAATAATGCGATTTTATTATAAATATGGTATAACCATATTCATTATTCTTCCCATCCTATGAATGAAAAGTCACCATACGTGCGTACGTACGGCTTAACCTCTCCACGTCATGGTGTAGTTTGTTATTCAAACACTTTATTATTTGGATGGGTATAATAATGAGTATAAATGATGTAAATAATAAATATAACATGTTAAATTTTCTGTATATATGATATATCATCCAATTACATATGATTTCAAGATCAATATAATAATATTTTCGCTTGTGCGTACGTACGGATTACTGTCTCCACGTACACGAGGAAATTCATTCCCCATCGTAACCATTCAAGAATAATTTTCATTTTATGATTAAAAATAATGTTTAAAAACTTAATATCATTTTGGATATGAATCAAATACATCCTATCCATAACAAACATGACTTACATAACAAAAAATATAAAGGAAAACGAATTAGTTAAGACCTAAAATGATGATACTATTGAAATATTATTAAAAAAGCAGTATTATAAGATCATAAATGATATCATATTTATGTATGTGGTTATTTTATAATTTAATAACATTTATTTAACTATCATACAGGAGGTTAACATACCTTCAATCAAGGAAAAGTACAAGGTAAATCTTAATTCTACAATCTCTTTATTATCTGAGGTTGTTTATATGTGAGTATCTACTATGACCTCTTAATCATCCACATCCGTGATTCTTAAAAATGTATTTAAAAACTTTTTTACTATTTCCTAGACTATGGTTTAATGTAATTTATGATCTTTTTTTACTTTTTATGATATTTGTATAAAATAATCTTTCCATCATTTTCCAAACAAGGTCCTTTATGACCTTTTCAAAAAAAAAATAAGAAAAGAATGTTTTTTAACTTATAAGGTGGGTGTAGCTATTTTCTGCCATTGTAACCCCATAAACACCTCCCTTACAATATTATAAGAATATTTTCAAAATACATGTTTTCCTTTCATATTATAATAAATTTCAATTATTTCAAAATAGAAAGATATATTTCTCTCAAATATTTTTGATTTCATCCATGGCAACATCCTTTTTTGGATTTTGTGCTTGTTTGAACTTGATTTATTATGATAGAATCTTCCACATTGTATTAATGGTTTTGTGATATATTTATTTTGGATGTGATATTTTAATACCATTCATGTTTTATGGTTAAAGTATTTACATTTTTTAATCTATTTTTAATACAAATGTTTATGTTATTTTTCAACCTTTTCATATGAGAAATGCAATGGACTTAGTAAGTGATGGGTGGATCCCATTATAAGTCCATGATGCATCGGTAGGTGTCATGAGAAAAACCAGTTTCTTGGAATAAGGCCTTGAAAAAAATCTTATTTTTAGTCTTGGCACAAAGTCTTGACAAAGTTGTTATGATGTCCAACATTATGCATTCCATCATTTTGAAATCGGCTATTGATATTGAATGTGATTATTGGACTAGTAGAATATCCATAGGAATAAGTAATTGGAATTATTTGATTTGTCTTTTCCATATTATTCTGATGTATAAGTTTAAAAGGATTGTGTTATAGTCTTATACATTGCCTAAAATGTTTATGCTTATTTATAAAAGTTTCCGCTATATTTTTATCCTTACTGAGCACCTGATCTCTCCCCTTTATATGTTTTATTTTCCCCCGGATGTGAAGATGTATATTATGACTAACCTATAGGTATAGTCTAAGGGATATGAATGTGTTCAAAGGATACAATGTTTTTGTTGTTTTTAAGTTTATAATATATTGTAAAACTTATTTTTGTATCTAGTACTTCTAAAGATACTAAAATGATCGATCTTCCGGGACATGATTCCTTGTATCATGCCAATGTTATGTAATAATACACCAAATCTGGGTAACTGGGTTTGGGGAATTACAATCAACTTAAGGGGATTTGAAATGGAAAAATTTGATTCATAAGAAGATACTAATGATGAGAATAAGGTAGTGGCCAGAGATAAGAACTTGGTTCAAAATAAAATTAAAGATCTTGACCAAATAGAAAAGAATCAAAAATTGGAGACTATTTTGAGGCCAATAAATAAGAATATAATCAAGAAAAAATTCATATTTTGCAACAAAATGAATGAAGGTGGTGTTGGGATTCGAAAAAAGCATGACTAGTGTGCAATTGGTACTCTCAGATAGAAGGTATTGATGTTGATGAGACATTTTAACCTATTGTAAGGCTGGAGATAATCCTATTATTCTTGGCCATAACATTAGAAATAAAGTTTAGAGTTTTCCATATGGACGTCAAGTTTGCATTTCAGAATTGGGTTATGGAAGAAGAAGTGTATATTGAGAAACCAGATGAGTTTCCCATTCATGAAGATAAGAACATAGTTTTTTAGTGGAAGAAGACTTTATAAATGTTGAATCAAGCACAAAGAGCATGATATTCAAGGCTAGATTAGTTTTTGAAGAATCTTGGTTTCTATCTTGGTGGAGTTAATTAAAATTTATATGTGAATAATGACAATAATCAAAGTATTATGGTGATGGTATATGTTAATGAAATAATCTTATATGGATTAGATGAAGCGTAGTGATGAGAATTTTTTTGAATTCATGAAAAATGAGTTTGATATGTCAATGACTGATGAGATGACATTTTTTATTAGTTTTCCGGTGACATAAGGAAGGAATGACACATTCATTTATCAATATAAATATTAAAGGAAGGTTTTGAAAAGTTTTGGAGTAGAAAATTTTCATGAGATAAAGAATCTGATGGAAACCCATACATAACTATCATGGAATGATAGAGGAAAGGCATTTAATATCATAGAGTACATGAAAATAATTTGAAGCATGTTATTCTTGATGGAGACAAGGAATTATATTGTATTTTATTTGTGTTGAGTAGTGAGATATCAAAGTAATCACAAGGAAATCCACATGCTTGTTGTGAAAAGAATAATTCAGTATATCAAGGGACTATGAATTTTGGTTTAGTTTATAATGACAAATCTCATCCAGGGTTATTAGGATATATAGATATAGATTGGTACAATTTAGAATATTATTGGAAATTAATGATTAGAGGTGCTTTCTATCATGGTGGATTTTGTATTTCTTGGATGATCGAGAAACAAGATTGCATTTTGTTGGTCATTGTAGAAGCTGAGTATGTTGTGGCTGCTCAAGTGTGCACGTATCTATTATCGATGAAGATACAACTTGATTATGTGGGTGTATAAGTGAAGTCTCTAATAATAATCAATTTTGATAATTCAAGTGTTATAAATATTATAAAAAATACAGCCCATCACTCAAGGACAAAGAACATTGAAATCAAATACCATTTTGTCAAGGAGAAGGTGGAGCATGGGCTTGTGAAGTTGGAGTATGTGCCTAAAAAAGTACATGTTTCAGATATTATTACAAATTCCTTACCCAAAGAAGTATTTATGAGGAATCAAATAGATTTGGGAGTTTAGTTGACTCCCCTAAATTGAAATAGTGTGGATGTGGTAATCCCCTCACCATGAGGAATGGCGTGTTTTTCATTAATGTACTGATCTATGTTCTTTACCTTGTTGCATACCACAAAGGAGCAACCTTTAGGTTTGTTGAAAAAGGTGGAGAAAGTGTGACTATTGAAAGGGGAACTTTTTTGGATATCTAGAAGGGTGAAAATTTCTTAGTCGAGACACGGGGAGAAGCTGACAGGTGGATCAGTGAAATAGGGGAGCATCAAGATTGGGGGCGAAGCTGATTGGAGGAGTAACATGATGAGAATTACTCAGTGTTATGAGGAAATAGTTATTAAATATGATGATGCTATAATTTATTGAACAAAGGATATATAACATTTCAATTGAGGTTCAGGATGAAAGCATTTGTTTGATTTCAATAATTAGTGTCAGGATTGAAGTGTTTCATTGATGAACTTTCCATTATACTCTTGTTTCTCACACCGAGGATTGCTCATGTGGTCTTAGACTATGTGTTGAGTAAATCATTGATTGGTATCAAAATTTCAATAGTTTAATGGTGGTTTAAAATGTAATCATCTTTAATGAAGTATCAAATTAAGTAGAGTTGTCAAAACACCAAAAGGGGGAGATTTTTAGAAAAATCTCTCAAGGTACCATTCAATAATTTTTTGATTGGTTGTGTCTGTTGATGAAGTGAGTTTATATGGTGAGTGATCATGTTCCAGATATATTGTTGACAATATATGTTGAAAAGGAACAATGAAAAAGGAACGGATAATCTGGAGGTTGTACAAAAAGAACATATACAAGGTGGCTCAATTTTTTAGTGTTTTCCAAAAACTGGGTCCAAAAATTAGAGAATGGAGACGACTATTTTTAGGAAAGGGAGTTGTGATCTAGTGCTAAGGAGAATTATAATTTTTGATTCTAGTCATTTTTAAAAATTATAACATCAAAATATGGAAAAGGAAATAGTGGAGCGCAAGTCATGAAGTGGCGTGAAAGTCAATAAGTGTCACACAAGTCATGAAGTGGCGCACAAGTCATAAAGTGGCATGAAAGACATGAAGTGGCACACAAGTCATGAAGTGGCGCACAAGTAAGGATGTGGTGGAGATGTCATGAAGTGGAACTCAAGTTATGGAGTGGCACAAAAGTCATGAAATGGTGCACAAGGTGAGTTGTGCACCTCACGTGCAGGGTCACCAAAACTTCTATAAATAGATAGCTAACCTACAGATTTTTTAGAATCTCAAAACTTAGAAAAAATCCAAGATCTGATAGAGAAATTGGAAGTGGAGAAAAATTTGTGAGTGGTGCGTATGTAACGAGTTTCTTACAGGTAGTAATTCTCACGCAAGTAGTATTTGGAACACATGTAGTTACGTACAAGTAGTGAGTTGCATGTAAGCAGTAAGTGGAACGTAAGTAGTGGCACACAAGTAGTGGCATGAAATTAGTAGTGTTCAAGTAGTGGAACACAAGTATAAAGTGGGAAAAAATTTGGTTATGTATGACAAGAAGTGGCAAACAGGTATAAAGTGGTGCAAAAGATGGTTTTACGACAACAAAGGTAGATGTTTCACACCAGTAAAAGTGGCACACAAGTCACCCGACATATTTTTAAATATTAGAAGTTTCCTTGTACATATAAGGTAAATTGGTATTCATCAGTGGATGAATGTTTCAATTAAATAGAGAATCTACATGCAGTGGAGGGTGCATTAATTTGTGACAATTAATGGACCTACAAGTGTATAAAATGTTAGTGGATCCCTTCCCAAAGAAGTGAAATAAGGAATATGAGGACGATGATCCTTTCCACCAACTGTGAGCCTGAGAAATAGAAATAGAGAGTGACCCTTGGGAATGCAGTGAGCATACTCTAAATCTTGTAAATTCAGTGATCCTAGACATAGAGGATCTATCCCGAACATTGTAATTGTAAATGATCTTTAGTGGATGTGGTACGTCAGCACATCACGAATGCATACTCCATGGATGTGGCCTAGTGAGGGTGAACCAAGTAAATATCTGTGTGCCTATGAGTTTTCTTTCCTACATTACATTCAAAGCATCATCATCAAAAAAGGAAAAATAGAATAAGATAAACCTTAACACTTAATTGAAAACAAATTTAACCTTGTAAGAAAGAGGTGAAGATCCAGTGGGGTAGGAATAATTATCCAAAAGAATATCCATAGACTGATTCACCCCCCTCTCAGGGTATCTAGGCCGCTTTTGGAACTGACAATGATGTTACCTCCCTATACATAAACACCTTAACCCTTTGAATGTTTTGGCCTTCCATACCCACAAATCACCTCACCACACTGATCCAAAACTAGATAGTCTTTCACACAAACCATCACCGCGTTCTCAAACTAGGGCATTCTTACCACCCAAACTGCCCACATCAAGGTTCAAATAAAAAACAAAGGATTTTTATCTCACAAAATTTAACAAGTGGGATTTACAAAAAAACATGTCAAGTCTTTCCCCCTTTATTCATCCACATGGTCAAAATTGAGGCACTATCACTACCCTTAACCATCCTACACATAGCTCTCAATTTACAAGCATAATCATATTCTCATTTGTTCTAGCTTCTCATTTAGAAACACATTTATTCTGATCTTGAATAATTTTACCATATTTATCAATTTCAAGTTAGGTACCATTTTCAATTCAAAAATCACTTTAAAGGAAAAATAGTTCAAGTTCAACAACTTACCAAAAACCCATTTTCCTGTGTGTTCCTACAGTGATGCATGGGAAAAACATTTTATAGAGTGCCTAAAATGAATCATGCAGACTCAACTCTCATTCCATTATAGGCGATGAGTTTATCAAAATAAATATCAAAAAAATAAGAACACCACACAAAAAGTGAATCACCTAATGTGAAATAAAATTTCTCTTTAACAACAAACAACAATAAGAGCAATCCGACCATGGTAACCTGGGTTCTCCCACATACATGGGGTAGATATGCACATGAATGAGCTCATAAACAATCCATGACTCTTCCAAATCTCTTTTCTACCATTCCCAAATAGTAAGGAAAAAAGAATAATAAAAGAAATCTGGCCTATGATATCATTTTGTGACATCTTGTCCTAGGTTCCATGTAACGGTGCCTGAAGATGATCGGTCACATGACCACAGGCATGCTACCGCATACTCTAGAGGCTTCCGACAAGTAGTGAGGGTCTATTATGAATAATGGGGAGACTATACCCTCTTTATCAACTTTTATCCAAGTAAAACAACAATAGAAATAAATAAAAAAGTGAAATCATATATAAACATAAAAATACCAATGTCACAAGATAACCAAATCAAAAAATTAAATATTTAATTAAAAAGGGAAACATGCTATGGTAGTGTAAATGCCATGTGTCAATATGGAAAACCCAAAATAAATAGACACTGAAAACTCTTCTAAGAGGGTCCCAAACCACATCTGGTTCCCTTATCTATAATCCTTCCCCAATCTACAATCTAACCCAGGGCTTTTCCCCTTAACATATCTAGAAAATAATAATGTCTATTTGGGTACTGATCAGGCAGCCTAAGGGTGTGAGTAAAACACAGTAGGCCGCCACCAACAGTTTCTAAAACATTCCCGTCAAACACTGTATGTAGTTGTATAAACAAATAAGTACAATTCATGAATAAACAGTTATTACAATATAATATATTCTTTATTTAATCATATTAACTCAAAGGTTCCTAAGGACACCCATTACTCAATATCTACTTTATCTCGTACCAAAGATTGAAGTGTTTTCTAGGTAATATCATATATTAATACCTAATTCATCTCGTGTTGGAGCTCAAAGTATTAAAAGGTGATATGATATCTCAACACCAGATTAAACTCATACAGAAGTTCAAATTATTCTCATGTAAGGCCATATCTCAACGTACCGTTATTACCATTCTTATTTCACAATTAATGACCATGTTACAATTCTTTAAATCACAAAATTTAGATGACCAAGTTACCATACTTATCTCACAATAAATGACCGTGTTAGTATTAATTTAATCACACAATCTGGATGACCATGTTACCGTCATTTTAGTCACAAGCATAATGACCATGTTACCATTTATACATTTCCCAGAATGACCATGTTTCCATCCTTTTTCACTCAAAAGTATAATGACCATGTTACCATTATACTTCTCTATAGAATGACCATTTCTACCATTCCTTGTCAAATAATTAACCCATCAATTAATTATCTAAAAACAAACTTTTCAATATCACAAAATTAATTCTTCAATTAATTGTCCCAAGGCAACCATCTCAATATCACATAATTAATTGTAAAATGAATTACCATAATGCAACCATCACAATATCACATAATTAATTCTAAAATTAATTATCATAATAAAATAATCTCAATATTACATAATTAATTCTATAATTAATTATCACAAGTCAACCATCTCAATAAGAAATAATTAATTCTACAATTAATTATCATAAGGAAACTATATCAATTTCACTTAATTAATTGTAAAATTATTTTTTACAAAGAAACCATATCAATTTCACATAATTAGTTATTAATTAATTATCTCAAGACAACCAATTCAATATCACATAATTTATTTTATAATTAATTATTCCAAAAGAAACCATTTCAATGAAAATAATTTATTTATACAATTATTTATCTCAAGTTCAATTCATGATATCAAAGGCGTATAATTAATTTTACAATTAATTATTTAAATAAATATCCTCAAATATCATAATCGATTCACCAATTAATTATCCATTTCTTGGCATTAATATCCCTTAATTAATTCTTCAATTAATTATCACAAATTGTGTCACCCAAATACCATAATTAATTCTACAATTATTTACTATGTTAAACCATTCATTCATATTATTATAGGCATAAATCATCTTGTATAACACCCCATTTATCAATCATTAATTAATTTATAATTTAAATAATCTAATCCCATTAATTAATTCGATAATTAATTAATATCATCCATTCACCTTAATTAATTCAAAAATTAATTGACCACATATTCCCATTAACTAATCAGATCTCTTCCATTAATCAATTAAATAATTAATTATCTCATTCACAATATCAATAACTTAAAGTTAATTTTACAAATAATAATCTCGAATCATCTATTTCAATATCACATAATTAATTGAATAATTAATTATCAAATTCTATAAATTTTATATAAAAAATCTACTTTAATTAATTCACTGATTAATTAATCCAATTTATTCAATGACACCATCCCAATAATCCCTATTAATAAATCTACCAATTAATTAATCCAATTAATTCGATTGCACCATCCTGAAAATCCCCATTAATTAATTTACCAATTAATTAATCCAACTGATTTAGTTTCACCATCCTCATAATCACCATTAATTAATTTAACAATTAATTATTCAAATTAAATCAGTTGTACCATCTCGAAAACCCCATTTATTAAATTAAAATTTAATTATTCCAGTTCATTTGATTAAACCGTAATGGCAATCCACATCAATTAATTTCCCAATTAATTAGTTCAATTCATTTGATTACACCATCTCAACAATCTCCATTAATTAATTTAACAATTAACTAATCCAATTCATTTGGTTGCACCATCCAAACAATACCTATTAATTAATTTACCAATCAATTAATCCAAATCATTTAGTTGCACTATCATGATAATCCCCATTAATTAATTTACCAATTAATTAACCCATTTCATTCAATTTTACCATCCTGATAATCTCCATTAAGTAATTTTCCAATTAATTAATCTAATTCATTCGATTTCACCATCTCGACAATCCCCACTAATTAATTTACCAATTAATTGATTCAATTCAATCCCTCCAATTAATATACCAATTAATGGTCAATGTCAGTTCAATTAATTAATTCCCTTGATTTATTAATCTAAATAAAAAATGTTTTTTAATTTAACAATTAAATAATAACTATACTCTTATTAATTAATTCTACAATTAATTATTCCCAACTCAAACAATTCAATAAACCCAGTTAATTCATTAACTAATTTATCTATCTCTAATAAATCAATTACGTCCAATTAATTCCTCAATTAATTGTTCCATGTAAAACAATTTAAATATCATAATAACTTACGTAATTTATTCTAAAATTAATTATCTCCATTAAAAAACCTCAATGAATCAATAATTAATTTTTCAATTAATTGATCAATCTCAAAAATTTCTATCTTGGTATAATGAATTCATTATTTTTTATACAAAAACACAATTTCAAAAATCAATCCATTTTCATTAATTAATATATCAATTAATTTATCATGTTCAACCATCTTAATAACTTCATAATTCATTCCCATAATTAATTATCAAAAATTTCATGATTCCCTAATTAATAAATTCACCAAATCAATTAAATATTTTTTGTAAATAAAATTTCAAAATATATCTAGCAATTCTAAAACTTTGATATATGTAATTAAAAATTACGACTATTGGATTTAAAATTTAGTCCACCTACCTCCAGAATGGTTACATATTCTTGCCAACCGATAATCCAAATTGGAAGTGGATCCTTCCAGAATTTGATGAAGAACATATTCAAGATCAAAAACCTGGGAGATGCATACGTGGTCTTTGTTCGAAGATAGTGGTGCGTAGAAGATATTCAGTGCAAGATATAGGTGTGCCAATGACTTTTAGTCTAAAGTGGAGGCGCAACAATGAATATTCATCTAAGGAGAAGAAATAATGATGACTTTTGGTCCAACTAGAAGGTGTGTTGATGAGTGTTGGTCCATGGAAGAGGTGCATAGAGGCCCCATGACATAGAAGAGAGGGTTCCAAATCCCTGCAGAGGAGGTGAGTCAAGATCGAAGGTTTATATGAAACTGGAGATGCGTTTTTAATATGTTCTGTATCAAAATTACACGATGTGAATTCCCATTTCACATCTTTTAAATATTGAAACATTTATCCATTAAAATCCCATCAAAACTTTTTAAAAAATAGTGAATGAAGTTTACACGTGGTTTAATATAATTATGCAGGGTCTAATCTAATTACACAAGGTGTAATTAAATTTTTGTGAATTGCCAACATGTAGTGAATGAGAGATAAAGGGGTTGCAATATTTCGTGAATTCTTAATTAATTCACGCTGTGAATTAAAACAAAGAGAACCCATCTTAACCAAAAGTTTTAAAAGAGGCGTACCTGAAAAAAGGATGGGATCTAACTTATATATAATAAATATATTTGATATTTATATCATGACCAGTATTTTGGATATGGTTGAACCATGATTAATGTATAAGGATTGGAACTGTTGAAGTAAATATTTCAGGAAAAACGAAACAGTTAGCACACATAAACGACAATTTTAATGAGGAATTATAAATAAATTGGTGTTGAAATTTAATAATTGGATCATATATGATGTTATATATGTAAAAAATTTCTTATTAGAGTATAGTTAATTTAAATTTTATATATTTCTGTTTAGATTGCATATGAAGGATATCAAAATTCAGGTAAGGGATTTATATTACAATATCATTTTTTGATATTTTTTTCTTAGATTATTCATGTTGTAATAAGTAATATTTATAAAAAAAATATGAGTAATTATCCTATAATGTCATTATTTATAAGGATAAATGTATTTACTTTAATTTAACTCTCATTATGATATCTAGAGACCAATAAAATATTCTTAAGAAAAACTATCATTATTTCCCTTTATGGTTTGGAAATTTTTCTTCAATGTCCATATTTTCTTTACGATATTTTCAAGATATGTTTCTAATTCACCTATGATTGTTTAAATTAATTTTCACCAATGTTTCCATTTAAAAAAAATTATTTAATAGAATATTCTTTTAATTTTCCTACTATTGTACTTTTGACTTTTTTTTTCTAAAAATGTGAAAGAAATCATTGTTTTTATGTACTTGGAATGAAAAAATTCCCTTCTATCATAACTGGTAATTGATTTAAATATTTTTTTATATTTTTTCATGTTTCATTCTGAGGAAAATATTTTTCTATATATTTATTTTAATTTTATAATTTTTAATAAGTGATTTCAAAATGAAAATGTTATTTTCATCAATAAATTTACCAGTGGCCTTTTGTAGTTATTTTTCATCTATGATAAATTCCACTTCTACTAAATATAATTTACATGGGATATGATTCATTTATTCCTATTAGAACCATGGTCTTATATGCATGATTTGGATTAGGGTTTGTGTTTGTTGTCAATCAGCAGTGGAAGTTCAAAATGTGTACCCACAAACAGATCATACAGTTCAAGCAGACAACAGTATTGAAGGTGGCGCCGTTTCCCAGTGTTTTCCAAAATTTTGGGCATGAAAATCGAAAAATGGAGAAAAGTATTTTTGGAAAAGAGACTTGCACTCCGTGTACTGAATTAAGATGAAACTTGCGCACCATATGTTTTTCAAGATCAGAAAATGGGAAAATGAAAAAGGGATAAGGGCCGCGCAAGTTTTGGGCTAGTCGGGCAAGTGACCTGCGCGCCGTGAAGAGACTTGGGCACCGATTACTAGGAAGACTGGAAACTTGCATGCCTATTGTTTTTCAATATCATAACTTCAAAATACGGTAAAGGAAAGAAGGTCATGCAAGTATTTCTATAGGCCGTGCAAGTGAGTAGAGCGACAGAGGCTAGGGAGATGTGCTGCACGCCGAGACTTGCACTCCAAGGAGTGACTTGCACGCCACCGCGCAGGGGATCCATCTTGCCTATAAATAGAGGACCCCCTCCTCATTTGTAATGAAGTGCAAGACTTGGAGATTTTTAAAGCTCTCGTCGTGCACATGGTTGAGTCGCGCAAGTGGTTGTTGGGTCGCGCAGGTAGAGGCTACGTGCTAATTGTTGGCAGCACGACCAAGGCAGTTGGGGAGTTAAAGGCGCAACATCGCGCAAGTTTGGTGTTGAAGGAGGCAGTGTCGTGCAAGTTGTTTGGTGTCACCTGTGCACCGATTTTGTACCGCTCAAGTGACTTGCGCGCCGGGATTGTGACTTGCGCGCCGGGCTTAGATAAGCGCGCCGGGGTTGTTAAAGTTCATCTGTCCTTGTTAAGCTGCATGAAATCTGGAAGATCCCCCGGTACCCTCAACGCAAAGTGGGATTCATTTTGTGGTGAGAGTTAGACTTCAACAGAGCATCTACATACTACATAGGATGCATTCTTATGCAATGGTGACGAGACCTTCACATCTATAAACTGAGTGGGACTTCACCAACGGCAGTGAGGCAGGGGGAGTCAATGGGAGTGACCCGAGGGAAGCATTGAGCTATCCCTGAACCTTTGTAAAGGAAATGATCCTGGGACATAGTGACTGTTCCCAAACCTTTGTAATCCACATGTAGTGAAGATTAGTGGAATTTGGTACGGCCGACAACTTTTCGGCGTATGCTCCTTGGACGTAGCCCTTAGTGGTGAACCAATTAAAAAGTGTTTCATCTTCTCTGTGTGTATGAATGTTTGATTTCTGATCATATTCATCATACAGGTTCAACAAGTTCCTACCAATGTGGGAACAAGATCCATCAAATTAAAAAAAAAAGTTGTCACCCTAATTCACCCCTCCCCTCTCAGGGTGTCCCAGGGTCCTTCAATTCCATCCATATTCATTCTTTTGATGGTTTATTATTTTTATGATGTGTTTTTTTAAAATTAGTTAACCTTTTTTAGATTATTATATGATGATAGGGGGAATGATTTTGGATATTTTAAAATATCTATGTATGGATTTATGATTATGTGATTGGTGGTCCTAAAATTATATTGAACTATAATTCAATGGTTAAATATTAATGTTTTATGATGGAAAACGGTATATAGTAGGTTATCTAAAGCCTAAAATATAGTACATGGGGGGTTATCCCAATCCAAGAAGTGGGTACATGATAGGTTTTCACCATCCTAAATGAGGGTAAATAGGAGGCTATCCCAAGTAAAAATTAGGTTTATGGGAAGTTAGTGGAAGAATAACTAGTGATTAATGACTTAGTGGTATTCCGTGACATAAAATTTATATGATTATGATTTTACACACCGTATTACACTATTTTATGAAATGATTGTACACCAATGTTATGCTCTCCTGGTGGTTTTTTATTGATTCAATCATGATTCAAGTTATATGAACTACCAATATTTTTTCATGACTTCAGATTATGATCTTTGAATTTTGATTTATGGTTTTCCTAGATTATTCTCATGTTCTGATACCCTTATACTCTTGTTATACTAAATTGAACATTGGTATCTTCCTTATTTACTAATATTGATCATCTAGGATGACACTTTAATATGTTTCCTCCTCAAGATATAGAGAACGGTTTCGTATATGATTTGTTTGAGATTGGTGCTAGTTTTGTAGAACAATATGGGAGATGATATAGATTTTTATGTACCATTAGTTTATATATCAATGTTTCCAAATTCAATAAAAACAGTATTATTCAATACTGGATCATAATTTTCTGTATTAAATATTAATTTATTAATTTTTAATATTTATTTATGAAAATTATATGTCTCTATAAATAGTAATATGAATTTTTTTCATACACAAACACAAACACATATTTATATAGAAATTTAAAAAATTCTTCTATTATATCACCTTATATGTGAATGATATTCTATACCTAATTTTATTATCCGAGCTTATAGGAAAAATTATATTTTAATATTATATATGATAAAATTTATTATAGTTTTTTGGTGATATTTAACTAATATTTATAAAATTAAAAGGGTGATGTTAACTTTCTAAATTGCAATATATCACCAATGAACGAGTTTAATAAATAATCGGTGATTTACAATTGATGATAACATTTTATATATTAGGGATGAAATATGGGTTCTGAATGTATTTTTTATGGAGTAAGGGAGATAATTTATAAATGTAAATTAATGTAAATTCATGTTTTTTATAATGACATTTTTTCAAACCTTGATATGTTTTAAAAATCACTACCATTGTTACCCCACCATGGAAAGTAGAAAAGGAAGACAATTATCCCCAAACCCACCTCAAAAAGGCTATGATTTAGAAACTAGGATGAAAGGTATCATACAAAAAAATGGGTGGAATTACCCTCAATACACCCAAGAATAAATAAAATATCCAACATGAAAATATGTAATATAAATAAAGAGTATATAGGCATAATCTGGATACTTGATATATCATATAATGTGGAAAGTAAAACTAAAAATAATTTAATAATCCATTCATTAAGAAAATACTACAAAAGTCACAAGTTTAAAAATGAATTAATGAGATAGTAGAGTGAATTTGATCAGAAACAATCACTATATCTCTTTATATATATGTATGGGTGAGAAAACAACTATATTTAAAAAGAATCACCTTGGAAAATCTTATGAAAATATGTTACATGCATTCAAAATCCCCAGTGAATAAATATAGAAACCAACTCATCAACTGATAAGGAATAACACGTTTCTATCATCACTACAACTTTCTGACCATGTTACACATAGAAAATGGTAACATGATGTCTAAATAATGTATATGTAATGTCCCATACTACTATATTCCCACTTAATCAGTCTCACTAGAACCCAATAATTTACATTCTAGTGGTTCCATCACATTTGATGTCATCCTCTAATGTATGGTGGGCCTCAACTATACATATCTAAGTCCTGTTCAGGGCGAAACATCCGATTCTAGAATTGGATTGTATACCCATGTCATATTCCGATCATCTACCTTGTACATCTCATCATACCAACACCACCATCTCATCTCCTATCAATCTAGTATTTTAGGATTCCATCATATCCTATGTACCGTGCACTATACATCAATCCATTATATATCTTGCATAATTATTCCTATAATAACCATAGTAATCACAACATAATTATAATTATATACTATAACCTGAGGTTTCCACATCCCACATACACATTTATATAGTAATATAAAGACATTGGAGTCTATATTTAACATACCAAATAATTTTAATCCATTAAAATTATGGTATGTCCACATACACAGTCTTCCCAGAGGATGGAGAAGGGAAGGGAATAATTTCTATCCATATAATCCTTATATATTCATGATGTCAGGAGACCCTAGAACCCATGAAAATAATGGGAATTAGAACCCCCAAATAAATTAGGTGGTGGGATGTTATAAATCATATAACATTATTATATAGGTATCACACAACCATACAAAGGGAAAAAACCTACCCTAGACCTGATCTATAACCACCAACCCACAAGACATCATGGATTCAATTAGTTTAACTAAACATATTAATCATTAAGAACAAAATTTTTAGAGTTCCTCATATATTGTATTAATAAAATTGGAAACAAACCTTTCCATTCATTTTACCTATATTTGGAGTAAATAATTTCATAATCATTTAATGCCAAAGGACATTAGATTTGTTATCAGTTCAATTCCAAGACTCAATAAGTTATTATAAATTATTTCTTAAAACAACTATTGGTGTTCATTTAACATTTCATTACAGTCAATGACTCCCATTTCTAGAATTCAATTGTTTTTCATTAACATTACATCCCATGTAATCTATAACATGACCCAAATAGTCCATCCCATCATCTTCCTCATCACATCAATGCTACTTAGGAATCTGTACACTTAACCTACAATATCAATCATGGTTTTCTCCTTGAAACCCTCATTCACGACCAGAATTAGAGAAATGTATTATATCCCTCACTAATTATCAGACCATACTATGTTCCAAATAAAACCACATCTAGTGATCTATAATGTATATACTTTGATTCAATAATAAAATAAAGACAACAATTTCATGGTACACCTAAATTTATTTCAAAAATTCACACCACTATAACAAAATCCCAGATACACCAGTATAACAAAATACAATACATAGTTTAAAAACAATAATAATGAAATTCTAGTATCAATCATTCTCATTTATCAAATTATATTCAATTAATTATTCCTTCCACGTTTCAATAAATAGGATACTAATAAAATAGTGGATATTAATGGGTAACTTTTCATAAATCATACCCCAATAACATTTCACAATTTTATTCAATTCCAATTACACCTTCATACATTAATGTAATTATAATTTATTTTATTTATAATAGGTTGTATCAATGCAAAACTATTTTAATATAGCTGAGAAACACTCATTATTCATATAATATAGGCGTAATGATCTTATCACCATTAATAATTCTTGTACAATTAATATTACCATTGAATTCTAAATTATTATTTTTGATGAAATCTTTGATATAATTAAAACAGTTTTAATGAAATGTTAGAAATAAAATATATAATGTAAATCATAACAACATTTATTTCCCAAAACATAAAATAATTAGATGAATAGAGTATCATGTGACAATTATCTCTATTCCTATTCCATATTATTGCTTCATATGTTATTTTATATAATTTAATTATTCTATTTAGACCCTAGAAAAGTAAGTATGATTCCACAAATTTAAATATAAATTATAGAGAGGTAATAGATGACCTACTTGTAACTTGAATCATCAATAGACAAACTGTATAAATGGTTCAAAGGAGATAAGAGACCACAAAAACAAGAGCTTACTAAAGTAACATAAACTAATATACAATATAAGCCTCTTTTAAATTGATGGTTGTTGATGCCAAAATACACGTTTTAAGGGATAGGTTAAGTAAGGTATGAATATTTCAATGACTATTCGATCTAAAATGGACCAAAAATACACCTAAGGTATTGGATTTGTGAATTTGCATACCATCAAAAATGGGAATAACTCGAAAAAGTCCCTTAAAGTATAAATATTTAATGGTAACTTCTGAATAAAAAAAATTTGGTTGATGGAGCTCCATTTCACAGAAGCTTCTAGTCACATAGAGCTTTGACTGTAACCTTCACAGAGATTAACTCTGGTTCGTATATCCATTTGGTTCTCATAACTCATTTTCTTTCATGAATACTGGAATATTTTGAGAAACCAATGACATTTACTCTAAGGGGCCTATAAATACCCCTTATGTGTTAATTTTAAGGGGATGTGACCTTTTAAATTTAGAGAAAAGCTCTGAATTTTTGATACAAAAGTGTTTTGTGACTCAGAGAGAAGATGGATTTCCAATGGTTTCTAACATTCACAAAACTAACTCCCATGGGTTTTTAAAACCTCAAACCATGGTGGAGATGGATTTCATGAAGGTCCATGGACTTCATGTCAAAAATAAAGTCCTTTATGCTCTTGAGGTTTTGCGAGATAACTATTCTTCATGAAATAAACCCCATGGGAACCAATAATTTACCTCAAGTTAGGGTTACCCTGTTTTACGAAACATTATCTTTCATAATTCCCCTAACCTCCATGAGACCCCAAGTCTTTGCAAGATCCCAAAAGTTTGTGAAAATGAAGATTTCATGAAACCCATTCTCCTGGTCTCTACGTGGTTCTTCCTTTCAGCTGAGCCCCTTTCATGAAACTTAAGTGACAAGGTCCCCTATGATCATCCCATTCCCATTCAACCACACACTAAGTCCCTACATGACTTGTACAAAATATTCTTATGTACACCCAATTTGTTTCAAATGTGGCCTAGTGCTTTAACCTACCTGTTCATTTAATCATGGGTACCCTAATTCATTTTACTCCTAAGCATAGATACACTAATGTTTGGCCTCCAAATTTCCACTCTTCCATGATAGTTTCTACACCATTCCTCACTGAGAGGCGCATGAGCAGTGGACACCTAAGTCCAAAAGGTGGAGCCACTAAGGAAAACATCTTACCTATCTTGGTATAGAGTCCTTATTATGAGTCTTCCGATTTCCTTGAAATGGTACCCCTTAGGGTGTAATACCCATCTATGTTCAAGCTTCAAGACATAAAACTATCTTTCTCCACAGCCTAATCGTATGGCGTTAATCTATATGAAAACATCCTCAGGACATGATTTAATACCATAGCCTAACCCAATAATATAAACAAAATATTCCCCATGAATGATCATTATGGGATTCTACTCCCTTACCCACCATGGGATGAAACACCAATAATGAGAAGCTTCCATGTATATGCCTCACACTCTCCTGCCTCTACCAGGAATGAAGTGCTTTCCATGGGAAGCTTCCATGCATAATCCCCACACCATAACTCATTGAATCTACTGCCATGACAAAAATGTTCTTACTAAATGATGTTAAATTACTTATATGTATCATATCACATGACCATAAACAATATAATCAAACTATATGTATTTTTATCCCTATTTACCGATAGGGTGAGGAGGATTCCTCAAAGAGGTTTAACTCAGACCAACATACAAGTTTTAAATACCCCCCCATGGAGGGACACACTCACAACCAACATTCAAGTGTTAGATCATTCTTCATGGGGGGAGACACTCCCGAAAACATCCAAGTGTTAAGTTTCCCACTTGTAGGGACACACATTTTGAAATCCAAGTGTGGAATCTCCCCCCTTGGGGAGACACACTCCCTCATATCCAAGTGAAATATCTTCCCCCTTGTGGGGAAACACTTCATCAAATACATGTATGAAATCTTCCCACTTGGGGGGGAAACACCCCATAGAATGCAAGAGTGAACTATTCCCCCATGGAGGGATATTCCATCAAATTCTAATGTGAAAATTTTCCCCTTAAGGGCACACACTCCATCAAATCCAAGTGTGAAATCTTAACCCTTTGGGGGAAACACTCCACCATATGTATCCATAAGATGTTAAACTTATGACCATATTAACAAGACCTTAAATTTGTTACATGATTCAGAATACATACACCATTCCATAAACATAGGATTCCTAGGGTAAAAAGTCTTAAAATACTTACAACTATGGGGATAATTACCATGTGAATGATAAGGGATTACTTAGGTTCCACACCTAAGATGCCTCACACATGAGATTACATCTAGAATAAGAAGACTTTATTAGTTCCAAAACATCCAAACAACCATAAATTCCCAAAATTCCCAATCACACTACATCCCCTAACCAAAGTTTTCTACCTTATAAAGATAGAAGTAGTGTAATTAACAGACATCCACTTTGAGATGGCTTGAGGAATGTGTTTCATGAATATGAATTAAATCTATGAGGTAGACCTAGGATAGGAAATGATATCCAAGCTATAATCCATGGAAGGTGTAAATGATACCAAATCATTCCATTTTGATCAAGGATAAGACAACACAGATTAAAGTGATATAATCCGATCACCTTTGGGAAGTTATAATATATGTAAATAGGAGCCAACGAGCCCGTACCCGAGTGGTAAGGGACCCTTCTTTGCATCCAAGAGACCCAGGTTCAAAACTGGGTGGAGGTGAACTTCTGGGTACTGTTGTAGTACTATACCATTTCTACAGTAGCTGGAACTATTCACCCTATTTGGGCCTTCGGGCCCCCGGTTTGGGACTACGTGTCTCAAGGGCCTTTGGGACATCAAAGGCCTTTGGGCCACAGGGAATTCGGGCCATTGAGACCATGGAGTAGTCCAATTCACACGAAGAATGCCCCAGAAGAGGATCAGAGCAATAATAATAGAAACCACAAGATGCAGAGCTAACCAGATTAGAAGAATGAGAGGGTATGTAAACCACCATCGGGACAAGGCACCATGCAGGTTTTTACTGGGCAATGCTAGCCGATCAGCAATGAAAGGTGGGGATCTTGGAGATCAATTATGAAAAATCTGGGGAGGGGAAGTTCTAGTGGGTTAGACCTATGGGTCATGTAATGGGCATGGTATGCCTCTGGTCCTTCGGGTCATGCATTTGCAAGTCATGTCGGGCCTTGTGCCTTGGGCCTACGGGTCATGTATGGGTTCCCCTTCAACCCTTAAAAAGGAGATTATCCTTAAAAAAATAAAAATGAAGGATTTCGGGCCATTCGGGGGATAATTTCTTTAAATAGAAAGGCATGTGTAGTGCTCCAACCCCGATGGAAGCATCAAAAAACAATAGTGAACCCGACATGAATTTATTTTCGTTCAACTCTGGGTAATAGTACCATTCAGGGAACTGTCAAATTTTCTTGTCACAAGATCTAGATATTCGTTTCCAATTCCTATTAGGAGAGTAGTGGGACCATCATTAATCTCACATATGATCTAGGATAGATAACATTGAGTATCATTAGATTGTGAAATTGTTAGCGTAGTTCCCTCCTCTATTTCAGGAAGAATAGTCAAAATTTGGGAATTTCACACTAAATTTAATGCATTTGTTCTGATGGATGAATCCACATGCCTTTCATAACTCAATATATCATAAATCAACAACGAAACACCAATAGACATAGGGGTATGTGAAACATTGGTGTGAAAATCCCACATGATTGTTCCCCTACCATGAATTCCACATCTCCTTCAATTGCTAGGTGTCCATGCCCAAAATCACTATCAAAGTTCATCTATAGGATGGATATTGACAAGTCATATGCTGGTATGAGCAGAAATGGGTCATCCCCATAAGGGATATAGCTCACAAAAACCACGAGGCATCAGTTCCACACTAACATCTCCACCCCAGGGGCCATGCTAGAGGATACCACCCCCTGTTCCACTGGAGAGCTGCTTCGAGAGCCTCTCCCTATAGTGATATGATAACTCACCCTCCTAGACCAATAAGTTAGGGTATTTTTGATTTGTGTCTATAGAATCCACCACACTGGAACCACTTAGGTGGGATCTCACTAGGATTCTTCCATTCCAGTACCACCTAGTTCTATATACTGAAGAGTGGGTTGACTCATTCCCCACAATGCCATCCCCAATTGAAAACACCTGACACTAACATAGGGGAAAGAACTAGGTTGTTTTCAAACATTAGGCCTATTCTGCAGCTCTTCTATCCCCTCACACCGCTTGTGTATCCCATCACATCCTCGCAATACTTTAATGAGTATCCATATTCTTTATAATGATATAGAATTTTATCAACAAAATATTCCATTCATATAATTATGTAATATAGTATAAATAACAAAAAATAACATATATAACACAATAAAAACTTTATAAATTAATAATTAATGATATTAGATCCATTTTTAGAAATTTGGTAACCTAGACCAATGGAATAATAACATGAAATTTGGAATAGTAATATGACAATTAAGAATAGTAACCCGATTAATAGAACATTAACCTAACCTATGTGAATATAAATAAAATTTAGGTATTTATGAATGAAAATATAGTATATTTATATCATGTTAAAAGTAAATAAATGTTTTAAAAATGATATATTATGTTTTGGTATTTTTATAAGTTATAAATTCTTATTTACCATTTAATAATTAATATAAAAAGTTAAAATAATATTAATTTTCATAAATTAGATTCATAAATTAATATTTTTTTGTCTTATGATTATATGATAATTTTATAATACCTTAATTGATTTTTCAAAGTGTTATAATATCAGTTATAATTTTAAAATCAGTATTTTTCGAGTAAATGATAATTTAATTAAAAATTTAATTTCTCATATTTCGAAAATTATTTTCGTAAATATAGTTCATTTTGGAATTCTAAAAATTGAAAAATGGTTGGGGTGTTGTTTTCATATTTTTCTAAAATATGTGAATTTTTGGTGAATAGTGAAATACTGTAATTTTCGGTATTTACAAATATAAGTTAAATACACTATTTCTTGAGTCATTTCTAATGTAAGTGCCATAATCTCAAACTAAAATTATTAATTTAATATATTTAGTGATATGATTCAAAATATTGATTATATTGAGCCAAAATAATAAAATAATGAATAAAATAATCAACCCCCCCCTCCTCCACTACAAATACCACCCTCATCGACTATTCTCCTCACACCTAAAAAGCCTTTAAGATTGTCCAAATTTATCCTGAAACTCTTCCCACGTCTCTCTTACCTATCAATGAGCCTTAGTTATCAATAATAGGCCAAAAATCAAATTCTACATGGAGGATCTCAAGGAAAATAAATTCATGTGGTAAAATACTCTTTCTTTTTCATTTATTCTCTTTTCATTTTATTTTCATATCCTAACATCTCCAATATTCCAGTGAAACTATAACCCAAATATCTTTTATATACTATAATTTTATTGTGTTTATGTAATAACCCATCATCAATTCTCTTCCCCTCTCTCTTTGTTCTAAAAATTAAAACATTGTCCGTGATGTGTTGATTTATCGTATTCAAGGAAGACAAGTTTTATATTTCCATTACCACCATAAAGGCTGGTAATAAAACCAGTTTTATTTTAAAAAATATTATAATATATTTATTACATCTTATTTAATGTTCTATTACCAATATATATACATAATATTAATTAATAAAACAAAAAAAGTTCTTGATGATCAAAAAAATGAAAAAACAAGCTAAATGGTTATCCTTAAAGTTTTATCTAATAAATATTTCTCACATTGTCAAAAAATGATAAATAAGGACATTTAATATTCTATATGTCTATTAACAAGAAATATTTTCAATTCTGGACAATTATTCTCCTTTTACATGATCTTTCATACATGTAAACAAGTAAACTGATCATGAAAACCAATGAAACAAACACCCATAAAGGATGAAATTGTATCTTATAACTCATCAAAAAAACCATTAATGAAATTAATAAAACTATAATAAATAAAATAAATGTTTAATAAGTTATTAATTAATTAATTATTGTATTTAATTTGATAATCTAGGACATTAAGTTCAAGTACAGAACACTTTTAGGCATATGGTAGGGGTTCTCTCCAAACCCTCATTCTTTCCTTCGGGTTACACTTAGTATCTATTAAACCAAATGTAATTATTAATTATTTTTATGTAAATCTTCAAAATTCTGTGTAAATGACCCGAAATCATGTATCCATATCATATCATCATTCTTTTATGGGGGAAATACATGTTTTAAAAAGGTTCCCTTCTCAATTCGTCCCGTTCAATGAGTCGGATTAAAGGGAACTTCCCACTTTTTAATCATTTTCAAGTACCATACAAAATCTATCTTAATCCCCCGTTATTATTATAAAATTAATAATTTTATCATTAAATTCTATCTTGGTTCACTTATGGTTTTATATAAAATATTATGTCATTTCCGCTTTAAATGCTCTTTAATATTTTCCTTAAAACACACTAAAATATTTCATTTTTAATGTTTCTTAAAGACAATTTTTACATGTTTTAAATTCAATTTGACAGAACTTACAATTATCAATTCATATTTTCTTTTATGAATTTTCAATTATGATTTAAATCTATTTTTTCTTGGAAACCATTATTATTTTCCCTTTTTTTATTCCTTTTGACTTGATTATGATGCCTAATGTTTTCCATGGGCAACCCTTCTACTTGATTCTTCCTATGGCACACATATTCATCAACATGTTATTATGGGTGTGACCATATTGTACTTAAATTAATTGGGTAATGTTTAGTCTTATGAGACTAAATTTTCAATGGTCTTGGTGGTGAGCCTTGACTCATGCTGCTTCATGTGTCATGGTCTTGGTGGTTAGCCTTGATTAATGATCCTACAAGTTCAATAATATTAGTGTTTAACCATAACTCATTCTCCTCCATGTGAAACTGTCTTTGTGGTTATCCATGAATCATTCTCATTTCATTTTTTATGTTGTTTCCATGTTTCTATTATTCCATGACTAGATGATCCCTTGTTCTATATATTATTCTTCCAGATGTTTATTCATGTTGAATGCCTTTTTATGTCACATTGATATTACTTATAACCCATGTGATATTATTTGTTAATAGGTTTATCACCTTATTGGTCTTTTTAGATCATCCCATTTTTCATGTATTTACCAAGTTATCCTATACATATGTAAGGTCTCAAAGGAAGTTATGATATCCTTATGAAGATTAATTAAAAGATGTTGTTATTTTGGTTCTATTTTTTCAGTTCTATGTACCCAATCGTCTAAATACACTAGAATTGGCAATCCTAGTTCTGTATATGAATTATAGTTAAATTTTAAGTCATGTAATAATATGTGTCAAAGTATAGGGTCCTTATAGGTTGTATTAGAGGACAGTCTAGTTATTTTTGGAGATCAGGACTAGAAAACCTTTGTAAGAACCCTGGGAAAAATTCTGTCACCATGGAAAACCTTGATTATTTCATAGGGAATCACAAGTTAAGATATGATTTTCATTTACAGGTTTATCCCATGATGTTAAAAGTTTCCTTTTTCATATTCTTATTAGCTAAGTATTCAAGCCCCTATAATTGTAATTTATTTTCTTCGTTTATGTATGGAAATAAAAGAACTTGTTCCAACAATCAAAGTGATCAGAAATATGAAGATTTCCCTAATGAAACTCTAAATATGATGAAAACAATAGCTCAAAACTTTAGGATAATACTTGATCAACTAGCTCAGGTTTTTCATAATAACTTACATCACATGGAACAACCTACTCCTCCTAATAAAGAGAAATTTGAGGTTGAGTCCTTTATGCGATAATGGTCTCCCATGTTTGGTGGATATTTCAATCCCCTTCTCATATAAAAATATATTAAATTCATTGGAAAGATATTATATGTCTTCTAATGCTCAAAAGAAGGGAAAGTTGCACTAGAAGTCTATTGTTTTGATAGGGAAGATAATTAGTGATGGACATTGATCAAGAACATAAAGTCAAAGGATGAAATTGATTCCATTGATTTGGAGGAATTCCAGATAATATTTTTCAATAAATATTTTCCCTAACCCTCCATCTCCATAAAGAATGAGAGTTCCTCAAACTGAAGAATAAGGAATACGATTATATTGGGGAGTATGAATAAAACTTCCCAAGGCCTTCATGATACATTTCCAAATTTTTCATGAACACAAAAAATAAGGTGGATTTATTATTTAATAGAGTAAAGTTGAGTCTACAAATAGAGTTGATGTTTCCGGACTTTAAATGGCTTTGAGGAGATTTTCTATTGTTCCCTTAAGGTTGAAATGAATATTGGAGACTCTCTGTGGTCTCATAGGGCTAGAGATAAAAACTGGAAAAATGGATTTTAATATAATAGGATCGACATATAAATCTCATGATGGAAATAAAACACAACATCCCATATGTCAAAGTTGTGGAAAAATCATCATTGGAACCATACAAAGGGAACCAAGAGACGCTTAAAATGTGGAGGAATGAGGATTATAGATAAAAACTAACAATGTAATATGAATAATCCCACTATTGTGGAGGAAGAAAGGAAGGTTCAAATCAACCCTCAGCCTGTAGTGTGAGTTTTCTACTACAATGAACATGATTATTGCGTGAAACATTTTCCTAATCCAACTGTTTTTGGAGGAAATAAACAACAAAAACCTTCAAGGAAATAAGGAAGGGAATATGCTATAACTAATTCTAAGGTGGGGCCTAACAATGAGGTGGTGGCAGGTATGATGGTTATTCATTTAAGAATAGAAAATTTACTATTTGATTATGGTTTTTTGTATTCTTTTTTATCATTCAATTTTAGTAGAACCATTCAAACACTGCTTCTAAATATGCGGGTTAAGTTGTCTATGAGAACAAAAAATGGGACAATTATTGCATCCAAAGTATAAAACTCATCCCCAGTTAATGTTTATAGACTAAACCTGATATAAAATATTATCATACTGCATTTGGTGGATATTGATTCTATATTGGACATGGATATGATATCTTTATATAAATAAAACGTCAACTATCAGGAAAGGGATATCACCCTTCACATCTCGAGGTATCTTCTAATTCTATAAAAGTGTATGGAGGAGAAAAATTCTCCATTAGAATCATTGTATCAATTTTGGATATTATTTCCCTATGGGAGAGAATATCTAGATCAAATGATTAATAAAAAGGAGAGTATCAGGTTTCAAGACATGCCCATTACGATGGACTACACCAATATGTTCTCCAAATAGTTTCCTGGACTTCCTCCTGACTGAGAAGTTGAGTTCTCAATTGAACTTTTTCCTAGATCTCTACCAATATCAAGGACACCTTATATAATGAACACCACTGTTTTGGAAGAATTAATGAAGCCATTATAGTATAATCTAGACAAGGGTTTTATACACATGAGTGCTTCCCCAAGTGGTGTGTTATTACTCTTCATCAAAAAGAATGATGGATAACTGTTCCTTAGCATTGATTATCATGTCCTCAATAAAATCATGATAAATAATTTTTACCCCCTACCATATATAGATAAATTGTTTGATCAACTAAATGGGACCGAATATTTATCTAAGGTGGACCTTCAATCGAGATATGACCAATTAAATGTGAATAGGGAATATATTCCCAAGAATTACTTTAAAATAAGGGATGGAAACTATGCATTCATAGGGATTCCCTTCAAACTCACTAATTATCAAAGAATTTTAATGGACCTAATGAATAGAGTCTTTGTAGACAACCTCAAAAAATTGGTAGTATTTATTGATGATATTATGATATACTCTAAGAGCATGGGATAACACGAGAATAATTTGAATACTGTTCTAGAGACTTTTCTAATGATGAAACTATATGATAGGGATTAAAATGTGATTTCTAGATAGAGGAGGGTGTATCATTCATTGGGCATGTCACTACCAGCAATTGAATATCTATAGACCCTTCCAACACAATGGAAACTGAAGAGTGGCCCAGTGTAATGTCCCAGACCACTCTGGTTCATTACATTGTCAAAATCTTGTGTTTGTGGAGTTCTGGGAGGCAACAATAGCTCATTATAAGAGTTTTACAAAATTCTAGTTTTTTCATCAGTAGCTCACGTCAGTAGCTCAACATAAGTAGTTCAACATCAGTATCTCAACATTGGTGACTTAGCGTCAGTAGCTCGCATCAGTAGCTCAGTGTTAGTAGCTTAGTGTAAGCGGCTCAGCGTCAATGACTCAATGTTAGTAGCTTGAATCGGTACCTCCTTATCATGAGCTCAACATTGCTAGGTCGAGCGTCAGTAGGTCGGGCATCGGTAGGTTAGGTGTCGGTAGCTCAGGCTTCGGTTGGTTGGGCCTCAGTAGGTCAAGGGTCGGTAAGTTGGGAATTGTTAGGTCGAGTGCCAGTAGGATGGGCGTTGGTGACTTGCATCGGTGAGTCAAGTTTCAGTGGGTCACATCAGTGACTCACTGTCAGTGGGTTGCATCGGTGACTCTCTATCCATGAGTCATTGTCGGGGACTCGCATCAGTGATTCGCTATCTATGACTCATTTTGGTAACTCACCCATTAGTGAGCCATTTCCATATTTTTCCATTTTTCCAGTTTCACCCCTCTTAAATTTTATTTGATTCAAATAGAGTTTCAAACCTTATTTGAGTGTTTCTAAAGTAGTTTCAAAAGGTTTGAGTTATATATTTAATATCCTAACACCCCCAAGACATTGAAAAAGTCAAACTATGTAATCTTGACCACAATCTAACTTTGATGGACCTTGAAACTCTTTCCCTTCTGTTGATATAGAATATAGATCTTCTAAGACAATATCTTATCTTCCCTAAGTGTTTCCGTTTTTATCTTGGTGAACCGAGAGATTTTGTCCCTAAGGAGTCGCACTGGGGCTCTAGTTGTGAGTTGTGTTTTCGCTTGGAGCCTTTCCTACTGCTTGCGCGACCCTCTATTTTGGTGCAATAAGGAATTTTTGGTCACCTGTTCTTCTAGGTATGTAAGATCCTGGGTTTTTCTTGAGATACAAATATTTTTTTGGGTTAAATGTGTTTACATTCATTTTCGTCTTCGACCCTAGTCCGGTCCGTGGTCCGGTTCAGTTGTTTTGTGAATGGAAGGGGAAAATATGATGAAATCTGGTTTCTGGCTAGGTATACATCGTGTACTTGGACTACACGCCGTGTACTTCTTGTACATGTCGTGTACTGGGAAGCACAATGTTTGACCAATCTGGCTCAGAAAAAAATAAAAGGACAGTACATGTCGTGTACTTGAGCTAAACGTCGTGTACTTTCCTAGTTGGTTTTTTATAAAATGGACAATAGCTAACATTTTGACACACTTTAGTTTTTCCTGTCATTTTGGAACCCAAAACACCCATAATCTAGTTTTTCATATATTCAATTCGTCCAGACTCCGATTCAAGTGTGGTCTATCATGATGGAAACTATATCAGTCACTAATCAATTCTGTTTTAGTCATTATTGATTCTTCAGAACAATGACTGTGTTATTTGGATATAGGCTCATATTCCCTAATATCTCGTCATCCATCCGTTCTTCATATTTCTTCCAAAATAGGACAAATTAAGACTTGATATTGGACGAACTGTCTACTACCAAGGCGAGGTAGGTGGTCTATACTTTATTTTTTCTTTTCAGGTGCTTTTAGAGAGTTTGGACTTTTCTCTGCCAATTGGAATTTTTAGCAAGGCCTCGTTTTCAAGCGAGTTTCTTTCTGTAGCTCTAGTCGGACCAAGTAAGGATGCTCGTAGGTTCCATTTAGGTGCGTTGACAGCATTTACATTTTCATGGTCACCCGAAGGGTTCAACTTAAGGAAAATATCTTGTTTATACCTGTTTAAACATCCCAAGGTGTGTGGGATTCTTCTTTCCTAGTTAGAGGAATCCCTTAGATGCTTTGATAACTTGGATTAAATAAAATGTGTTTGTATGGGTGGTTATAATGATATGGAAATGACTAATGGAATTTTAAATGGTTTATATGGGAGGGTAAGACCATATTCTTATAGTTGATAAATAGTTTTCATGAGTTTGTATACTCATGGATTTTGAAGGTTGATGTGAGTGGGTATACACACATGGAATGAATGTTTAATTAGAACGCTCAGATGCTTGATATGATGTTTTGATTGAGTCCATTAACTGCTGTCCATGGCTCTGGAAGGCGGTAGTGGACGTCTTGGGTTGACTCTTCTCCTTGGATCTTGATTTCGTGAGATACGTCGGGCCTTGCTACCCCTTGGATCGGGATTTCTTGGAATCACGTTGGAATTTCTATTTCCATGCTCCTAGGACCCTAACCAGTGCCTAACCAAGTTTCCACCAGGGATTCCTATGGATCTTGATGGGATTCCTTGGACAAGGTCCTTGGTTACGACCCTCTATGGTCTAGATATTTTACATGGATGCCTTGGTCTAATCACACCTTGGATCCGACCCATATGGTCTAGACTTCCCTATACGACAAGGTCATGGGATTATTTGACTTCACTCTATGGTGTGTCCATGGGATACTTGACCTCTCTATACATCATGGTTGTGGATAGGTTGATACAAATTGATGAATGACATGGCCATGTCAGTTGCTTGATTACTTATTATAGATACCTTATTAGGAGTTGAGTCTCTTTTGTAATTAGACTCAAGGGCTAGTTGGTTTTACATACTACAGTAGAATTATTCCATCGTCATACACACTTAGTTTACTGGTTTCTTACACTTTATAGCACTTTAGTATATTGCTGTTAGAACTATATAGACCTAGGTGGTTGTCTACTGGGATGTTTTTATCACACCCTGTTTGGGCCTCTATGGGGACCCAAATATATTATATGGTTGTAGGTGATAATAGGGGAAAGCTCCCTAGTACAGGTTGTTGACTATGGATTTGGAGCAGAGGAGTATAAGGCCAAGCTGAGGCTTGCGATGCTGGGATACATTTTTGGCCATTAGTTCTTTTCGATTACTTGTATCGTATTGTATTAACATGTAATGTTCTGGATGATTTCTAGATTCTAGTATAATCTGCATCATTTTTTTTATATGAGACACTTCTTGTTCTTATTATGAATTCCTATATGCTTGTCTTACTTTCATTTGTTTGCAATTTATTTTTCTTCCACTATTTTATATATATTTGAATTCTGTTGTGATGCTCTAGAAATGTGGGCATAGTCTTCCCACTGACTCCCCCATACCCTCACTACTAGTCGAAAGCCTCAAGCATTTGGGGAGATGCTCTTGAGGCCACATGAAGAACCGGGTTCAGGGCACCATTTCAGGTGGAATTCAAGTTCAGGACGTTACAAGGTAGGAAATTATTCTTTCACTCTTTCTTTTTTACAACATTTATGGTGGGTAAGATGGTGTATCTTTTTCAATACAGTCGAATATCAATTTTAATTAAGATGGTTATGAACATAATCAAACCTATTCTAAAAGATAATCAGATCATTTAAGATAATGAGTTTTTTCACCTTAGTATTAAATGAGTGGTGGGGAAGATGTTGATGATGCTTGTGATTTTTTATTTGTTCTCTTTTATTAATGTTGTGGTTTTATTCTAGGTAGTAACACTTCTAAAAATCATGGTCATTGGTGGTCTTTTTTTGCTCATCGGTGATACTTTATACCTATTCTTGATCTACTGTTACATGGATGTGAATATGAAAATCTGACTAATCATTTATACTTGGTTAAATAAATGGATTCTCTAGGATTAAACGTGTTTTGGGGTCACCCATGTTTATCAAAGTGGAACTAAAGAATGAATGTGGGATAAATATAAATAGACTTTATTATTAGTGTGGTTGTGAGATCTTTGTGGTTTCGTTTGGCCTTGTGACTTGTGTGGTTTGGGGGGTGCTGCATCTTTGTGTATGGTGTGGTACATGTGATTTAATGGTATCTCAGGTTGGTAGATAGATATATTTTAGATTGGATGAACTCGTTAAATAGTGGGTCTATATCTGGGTGGTGTTATGGTTGTTGAGCATGGTCTATTTGTGTAGTGGGGCTGCAACATGGTTATGTTTTGTTATTTTGATGTATGTGGTTCTTTTTGTGCTATAGGGCATCTGAGGATGGTTTGGGAGGGATAATCTCGAAGAAGGATGGTGTAACCTTTCATGTGCATTTCGCCCAAAGTTTCTAGATACTTTTGTGAAGTGTGTGTGGGTTATGATTTTACTTGTGGTGTGATGTGTTTGGTAGTTATCTGGGTAGGGATGGAATAAACAATTAAATTATTTTTTAATACAAAGTTATAATTGGTCAAATGAATTGGTTGGGGTTTTGAATTAGGCCTTTTGATAGCTCTGTGGTTATGCATTATAGGTAACAACAAAGAATGTTTTGTGTGAGTATGTTATTTTTTTTAGAACTCATAGGTTGGGTTGAGCATTTGGTACCAATATATATATATAGTTATTTTTTATTTCTATATGCACCCCACCCTAGTTGAACACTATATGCCGAACACCCCCATTTTATGGGGGAGGGTGTTTTTTCCAACATACTGATGGGAGGATGGTTGGCTGGTTATTGGATCTTCTCTTTTCCACCTTCTTGGAATTGGTATCCAATGACTCTTCGAGAAGGTTTCAGTGTCATTTTGAGGCCCATGTGTATGTGGGTGAGGTGAATTTCTTGGTGTCTTTAGGATGAGATGTGTTCCACTTTCCCAGGTGTCTTTGGGATGATCTTTTGGTTTATAGATATGGTGTCAGCGAGAAGGATGTGATCTAGTTGTGAACAATGTGTTTGTAGGTGGGATGTGGTATGTGGATAAGATGTGTGCGGGAAGGATGTGGTTGTGGGGATTGTGGAAGAGCATGGTAGCGTCGGGACATTCAACATTAGGGATGAGTAGTTAAGTTGTGGAAAGTGGTTTGAGGTACCTAATTATCGATGTGCATACTTATTTAATTTAATTGACTTGCGTTATTTGGTGAGCGTGGATTGGTGAGGTTGGGGTGGATAGTTTACATTGTTAGGTGATGTTGGATTTTTTTCTATTTTTCCCATAGGGGAATTAGTATGCTTCTCCCACATGTGCCTAAGTGACTTTGGTTTTCCTTCTGAGTATACTTGTATACCCACCCTATAAATATCAAATTGTTTTATTGTTTCCAAGGAGATTACGTGGACTGTGTTGGAACCTACTAGCTTGGGCATCTGGATAGTTGCTGTGTTGCTACTTATCTCTGTTCTTTTGGTATTTAATTTGGTGTTTTTTATTGTAGTTCTAGAAGTTTTCTTTAAACATGCACATGGGATTGGTTTTAGATTCTTTTATTTATATGTCTTTGAGTTTTTTTGAGGTTGATATATCTAATCTCTTGATCTTGGTTACTAAAAAAAGTGAAATTCCTCCCATTCTATGATATTTGTATACCCTTGGTATTGGTTTCCACCCTGGGGCCAAGTGGATGTAGGACTAGGGGGTCATTATCTCTTTTTCATATTGAATAAGGATGGCTGGGACACTTTTCCATCCCTTTCCTCATCTCGACGAAAGATGGTCCTGATAGAATGGTATCAAAGGTGATGATTTAGAGATAAGATGGATATTAGAGTTAGGAATAGAAATGATTTCATGGGATGGCAGGTAAATAGTGTTAGGTGATCTTGGTGCATGACATAGGTTTGAGAAGACCAGCTAGGACATGGGATTTTAGGCACCCTCATGATCTGTTGTAAGGACTCTGAGCTTACCTAATGATGAAGAGAGGATACACTGTTTGCTGGGTAGAGACCCCAGGAAAGGTACATGAATCATAATGACAAGTGTTCTTGAATATTTTTAGGGTTTTTGTGAAATTAAAATAAAAATGAGTTAAATGAATCTGAAATAAATTCCATACTACTCGGGTTTTGGATTTCCCTATTTTCTTTTCACCTATTGAACTCTGTCTTTGTCCGCATGTGGTATGAGAAATGGAGGCTTAGTAGGTCGATCCAGCTGCTCGATGGAGCGTTGATCTAGAAAAGAGAACAACCAGTGGTAGAGAGCATTATATGGTATCCAGCGGAAGAATTTGGGAAAGTAGGAAGGAAACAATTCAAATGACAGGCATAGAGTTGGTATGAGGAGCTGGTGATACCTTTCAGCTAAATACTAGCTCTGAAAGAGTACTGGGTTTCTGTTGATGCTCTGTTCTGTCAAAGATTCCAAAGAATGACCAAAGGGGAATACCTTAAGCAAAAAGAAGGTCACCCTTTTAAGAAACATCAAATTTTACAAAAGATAAGTGCCAGAGTCATTTTGGATTAAGGCGTGCAATCACTTGCATGCCAGACTTTGGGCGCGCAAGTCACGTGCATGCCGAATATGTGGCATGCAGGTCACTTGCACTCCCAAACTTGAAATTCTCCCAAACCTCGTGTGGCCTATAAATACCCCCTGTGGGACCCCCATTTCAAAGATGAAAAACCAATCCAAAACTCATATTTTAGCTCTGGTCTCCCAAGTCTCCACCTGAAGTCTTCCGAACACTTCTAAGGTAATTCTTTACCAAGAATGGAAGCTCTTAAGAGGAAGAATAAGGCCTAAGTATTAGAACTCATCAATACTTGCGCGCCTAAGTGTCTATCCCTTAAGTGAAGTTATGATACTTGCGCAAAGCCTTTCCCTCTCAAGGAAACTTGCACACCACCCATCTGAAATCTTCTAGGGATGATACTAAGGGCTCCAATCCAATGTCGCCCAAGTTTCACTCCTCAAGTTCTTCATCGCCCAAGTGAACTCAAGTCGTGCAAGTATACTTGCGCGACCAGGACTTGTGCGCCAGACCAATACTTATGCACCTCCTTCAAATTCACTTCCTTTACTCAAATTCACCTCTCTTATTCAAGATTTTTCCTTCTAAACCCTCTTCAAATCCATTTATGTCATGGTTACTTTGTTAGATTCCTTATCTGAAAGGAATTATATGGAACATTTCTCAAAACCTTGTGATTTAAATAACTTTATGACACTAAGGTTAGAGATTTCATCCATTCAACCTCATCCTTTAAGATGAGAAGATATTTAATCTGGGCATACTCATTAGGAATACGCCTCAAGTTCCCTAATCTGGGCATCCTCCTAATGAGTAGGCCCCAAGTTCTCTAATCTAGGAATCCTCCTTACAAGTAAGCCCCAAGTTCCATAACCTAGGCATCCTCCTTAGGAGTAATCCCCAAGTTCCATCATCTGGACATCCTCCTGAGGAGTAAGCCCCAAGTTCCCAAATCTGGGCATCCTTTTTAGGAGTAAGCCCCACGTACCCTAATTTGGGAATCCTCTTTAGGAGTAAGCCCCAAGTTTCCTAATCTGGGTATCCTCCTTAGGAGTAAGCCCCAAGTACCCTAATCTGGGCATCCTCTTTATGAGTAAGCCCCATGTTCCCCAATCTGGGCATCCTCCTTATGAGTAAGCCCCAATCATAATTTCTCTTAACATGTGCCTCCTTTTCAAGAGTAAACCACATGCTTAATTTCTTTTGACTTGGGCATCCTTCTCAGGAATAAAACCCAATCATTAGTCCCTCTCTAATTTGGGCATCCTTCTCAAGAGTAAGCCCTAAGTTAAGTATTTAAATCTCCATAAAGCACATATACCTTTATGGACCTTGTTCCTGGGTTTCTTCCATGAAGTATATCCCGATCCTCATATATCTTGGGCCGTCATATATACGTAATCCCCACATCATTTCTTATGATTGCATCTTTCGTGGCACAATCGTCAGGTTTTACTAATACCTCTTGTTTCTCACACCGAGCATGACTCACGTGAGCTTAGAGTGTAAAACTAATTTTGAAATCTCTCTTTGGGGCCATCAATCATAAATCCCATACTTATTCACTCGAACTTCATGGGTTCTGATTCGTTTTCTAACAAGGATACGTAGGTAGGCCTTATGCAGGTACGATCCCAGCTCTAAAATAATCCCTATCTTTATGAATGACAATAAACTTTAAGTGCCCCGTTGAGTGGATTTAAAACTAGTTTGGTTATCATAATGACCAAGATATTTATATATAATGTGTTGAAGGATACCATTGACTAAGTATCTCTAATAAATACAGATGATTCTCTGTCGATGAATAACCTCAAATACATATAAAATTTTCTCTAAATATCATACATATCAATCATTGATTGTCATATATAAAGGAAAGCTCATTTTCATACTTTGTAAATTAATAAGGATTCACGAACATTACTTAAATCTATAAGAGAGTCACAGATTAGACAATAATTCCCCCCCAAAAGGTGTGATGTGTCCGACCTCCCATCCTCTCGACCAATGCATATTATTAAGCCTCATTAGTCCACAACTAATGAGCACCTAACTTTGGAAAGTAGATACAAATGGTTATAGAATCATTGGATGTTTCCAATTCTATGTATAATCCCATTAGAAACCGATTAGAATGTTTGAACCTTAAACAAATGAGGTCATCCCCATTTCCCGAGGAAACAAAAATGGTGAACCCGACGTGAATCGTTGACCAAGTTAAATGATGTATTACTTATTTGTTTGGCCCCTATTTAACTCAATCTGAGGGCCAAAAAAACAATCAATAACATATGTGCTCATCCAAAAGTTGTAGTGTCCGAACTTTAATTGATTATGTCTGTTATATCAAACATGCATTCTTTTCCAAGATCTCTCTGCATTACAAAAATGGCTTCTTTAATGTTCAAATCTGCAAATTCCTTGGCCACTACTCCTACTGGATCCTCATCTGCTCTAAGGACGACATCACCTACTCAGTGTTTGCAAGACTGGGTCTCAAATGCATTGGGGAGGGATTACCGTCAACATGGTACCATCCTGACTCTAGAGGCCTCTTGATAAGCCCTACAAGTTAACAACTCACCCTGGTTGTCTATATAGCGATGACTAGTTGTCAAGAAGCAGGTGGTGCCAACCACCGTCTCTAACCGTTTTGGGTCGTTATCCCCGGAACACAATCACCAGTCCATCCCATATTATTGGGAGGTGAATGAGAAGGTCACTCAAGGACTTAATTCAAGAATATAGGAGTCCTTCCCGAGGGCTCCCATCAACAATATCCACAAGACTCCTGCGGTAGTGCACCCTCAATAGGATGAGGGTACTGCCTTTAGGGGTTCAGCTCAGGTTCCTCAAACCTGAGCCTGCAAGACGAACCGTCAGAGGTGAAATACGGTCAACATGGAGAAGGTTCTTACTTTTTCCTCCTCCGGATAAGTCCATAAACCCAACTTGATGGAAAACAATGAGCGGGCATATACGCCTGTCCATCCTGATATTACTTCCCAATAGACTCGTCTGGAAATAACACGCCAATCCTGCCAGGCAGTTCCGGCAGAGTACTATAGGCAGGCACATACGCCTGTTTATAATTCATCAGCCAATCAAAAGGCTCGTCTGACTGCATCCAAAGAATCTCACCAATCTAATATGGTGGAAACTGATAAGTAGGAACATACACCTATTTACAACCAACAATTCTGTCAGTAGTCTCGTCTTCCAGTATTAAAGGAAATTCATTAACCATACATGATGAAGAATACACATCAGGCACATAAACCAATCAATGTTCATTAAGCCTTCCAACAGTCTCATTTGGTAGCACCTGGAGAAGTCATTCAGAAAGCTCCAACAAAAAATTTGGAGCAGACTCCTCTATCTTCCCCCACACTTGAGTACTATCAGAATTCACTGACAGGAAATGGAGGACAGGAGTAGGCACATACACTTACTCCAAGAACAGAATGGATGTATATTCCCATTCTGGTAGCTGAAGTCACCAAGCACATTCTGATAATGGTGAAAGAGAATAAGCAAATACCTTCCCATATTCTGGATGCCTGCCAGAATATTATAACAACTTCAGCAGCATCACAGGGAAAGAAATACCAATTTGTTCCTACAAGTGGAGTGAATCATCAACATTTCACCCTGGGACAGATACAAACCTCTGTCCCAGTTCAAGAGGGTTGTGGGGCATACTCCCCCATGTCATACGGACATTCAAGTCAGGCACATAAACCTGATTTGAATGGAGATAATCAGCCTAACCTGACCATTTCTCCTGAGTAGGCACATACACCTGCCCATAATAACCACTTTCATCAACAAGTGGTTTCTAAAGTGAGTAATAAGGCATCTAAGAAAAAGTTCCATGCAGCATAGTCAAGAAATCAAGAGCCAATCTCTAATAAGGCCTTGCTCGATGATGGAGTTCTTGAAGCCCTTAGACAATTATCTGTTGCAACTCAAGATTCTACTCTCTCATTTTCCAATAGTGGGAACAATAATTCCAAAGGTCTTCATCATACAATTTCTCATGAAGTCTTGCTTCATGACAGTTCATTAGATCTTGAAGTATCATCTTCAGATGAGATCCACAATAACCCTCTGCGTGGCCAGAATATCAAGGAGAAAAAGGCTTCATCCTTTTCTATAACCCACCGTGGTGGTACTCCCCATGATGATGAATTTAGCTGCGAAATTCATCTCCGTAGTAGTAATACGCATTGCCTGGGAAAATCTTCAAAGGACAATGCAGTAACGAGAAAACCCACTTATCTTGAGGCACTTTCCAATGTGAAGCTAGTCATGTCTGATTCTTTACCACTAGCAGGTGAAATACTTACTCAATCAGAAGATAGTCCGGGGTGTAGGCCATTATCCAAACCACCCCTGGGTCATTCATATTCTAATTTAATAAATGAATTCTCTACCAATATTGTTGAATATAATGAAGCAACAAAGAAGCTCCATATATGGTCTAATCTGGTAGAAGAATCTTCATCGAATGATAAGGAGGAAGTGCTGAATATGAGAAAACAACTGGCGAAAGGTGAAGTACCAGTAACGTTTTGGCCTTTGGATGACTCTCAGTATGATATTCCATAAATGTTGAAGGAATATTGTATTCACAATATCCATCTCAACATCTGGAAAACTCTTTTTCACTTGAAAAAGTAAATATTATCTTATGATGAATATGAAAATCATTTTAAGATAATAGAAGGGTTACAGTTCCAAATTGATTTGGTATCTCTCTCAGTTTCTCAATATCTGAAGGTTGAAAAGCAGTAGAGAGCCCTTCAGCGTGCATGCCTTGGCACACTAAAAATGTTGTGCTAGTTAATTACCAATGCCCCATCTGGTATTCATATCTGGGGATGGTGTGTTCATGGAGCACTACATTTAACTATACTCTCCAATCAACAATGCCTACCAAAAATGGTCTCATGCAATTTTATTACCCATGGTCGGCCACAACCAATTGGTTTTGTGTGTAATCAAAAGCTTTCTCATGAAAAAGACTCAACTAGTTCTCCTCAAAGTCAGACATACAAAAAAAAGTTGTCGAATTACTCTTGAATCATGAAAATGAGAATATCAAATAGGCTTATCGTTTAGAGAATTCACATCATCAGGTGATAGAAGTGTCATAAATCATCCAATGGTCATTTGAGCCAGGTGATTTGATCGGATGTAGGTTGATGAATCAAACCAATTTACGGACTAAAGTCCACAAAATCCGAAGATCTTTTGAGAAAGTCTCAGATGCAGTAGCTCAAGAACCACCTCAGCTCTCCAGACTGGGGACTCTTTTAGCCCAACACTCAGAATCAACAAATATGATTCGAGGAGTTTTTCAGGAACAGCCCCAGTCCATCAGACTGGGGACTTTTTCAAATTCTTAATCTCTTCCTCAGCGAAAATCAGTCTTCTCTTGGTTAGCGAAGAAGCCACAAGAGAAACGCAGAGCCAAATTATCATGAGATTCCCTCCAAATAAAGGTTCATCAAGAATTTCCTGAGGGATAAACTCAACCAAGGGCAATGTCTCATAAAGGACATGGAAGAAGACAGTATCGCAGAAATGCCGATAGAAGGGATGCAATGCGTTATGCATCGATAAATGTCATCAATGCCATTGTCACTAATCCCCCAGAACATGAGGTTTACTCATAGGAATCAGATGAAGAAGTTCCTATTCAAGGGGCTGTACACACAGAAATAAATGAAGAAGGTGTTCGTACCAAAGGCCAGTGGTCTGCCCAGAGGCAAGATATTCCTTCAGGCAACGCCCTTCCATACTCCAGAAAGGAACATTCCAAGGAAATGGGTAAAAGTCAGGTTACATTCCACCCTTCCTCTGGAGAAGGCCAACCACTCTCAATAGAGCAAAGTTTTGCAGAACAAGAGGAAGAAATGAAGGAGTTAAGGAGGTTGAATTCATAATTACTTCAAGGTAGTCTTCCAAAAAAGCATTCTGGAGTCACTCAGTCAAGGGAATTTGTTGCAGCTAATGGGATGGATCAAGAATATCCTACATTACAAGTACATCCTCACAGGTCTGATCCTATGGGTCATGTGCAACAACAACTGGTAGTGCTACCATCAGTTGTAGTACCAGTTGCCACACCCGTCCAAACTCCAGTTATTGCACCTTCTCAAGTCCAAGATCAACCAGATGTTTCTCAAAAGCTAATAACTACCATTGAGTCATTAACAGCTTGGTTGGAATCTATGGAGGGAAAAAATTCACAAATTCAACCAGAAAAGAGATCTTACCCTGAATGGGTGGATGTAATTCCTCCCCCATAGAATTTTGCAAGTACCACAGTCAAAATTTATAATGGTTCAGGATATCCAGAACAACACTTAACACATTTTGTTTCTCGTTGTGATCCTATGATGGGAACTCCTCAGCAATAAGAAGCAGTTAAGATCAGGTGTTTTGTACAGTCATTACAAGGTCCTGATTTTGTCTGGTATACAGGCCTACAGTCCCGGTAAATTACCAGGTGGGAAGATCTCTGTCATCGATTCCTTCTTCAATTTAGCTCAACATTTCCAAAGATGACAATTTTTGATCTTATAAATTGTAAACAAAGGGAAAATGAAATATTTTCAGATTTCATTGCTTGCTGGAAGGGATTAACATATTCCTTAAGCTTACAACTCCCTCAAGAAAAAATGTTGCCAATATGTGTGGCAAATTTACATGATGAATTACACACACCGTTGATCCCTGTGAAATACACAGGAGGGTTTCGAGACCTTACTTAAATGTCTCAATAGATTTAAGATTCTCTTATAGATACTAAGGATAAAACTCGTGTAATTTCATCAATTCTAGGAAGGAGAATGGGGGAAGCATAGACTGCTACAGTTACACTTAAACAAGCATCTGTACCTGCATCCACTCGAAAACCTTCATCTTATTGAAGGGCTCCACCTCATGAGCATCAAAAACAGAGACCGTTTCATCAAGATGATCACAGAGATTAAATACAGAAACAATTTGAGAAGTTGAAAACAAAGTTTATTCTTTCCGGAATGAACAAGTTCCAGGTTACTTCATCTCGGCACTGGAAAACAACCTGTTTCAGTTGCCAAAGCCTAAAAGTCTGAACAAGGAAGGAGATGAAGACCTTACCAACTATTGACCATTTCATCAGATGTTGGGGCATCCCATTCAGAAGTGTTTTGTCTTCAAATAAATCCTACAAAAGATGATGGACTCAGGACAAGTCAAATCGAAAGGTTCTTCAACCTAGGTATCATATGTCGCTACTATAGATCTTGATGAAGAAGGCGAGTGGCACAAAGTCTAAAGAAAAAATGCACAGAAATATGATGATTGGATGGTCAGGAAAATGATCAACCGAACTCATTCTGTTTTATGAATGCAATTGAAGAAACCTATTGTGTCTTCTGATATGAATGACATAGTAAAACCCCCTTCATTAGAAGGAAAATCCTCAAAGAGGTGGCATAATTTTAAGAAAGAAGAGTAGTCAGAAGAAGATGAGCTCGTGTCAAAGCCTCAGTTGTCTTTGACTCTGGCAGATTTTATGCCATCTACTTCAAAAGCACGGGCACCGCCCCACCAAACGGCATAGCCTAAACTAGCCAATCAGGCAGAATCTTAATCAGATGAAGAGTTGATCTTTGGTTCTGTTAATATGATTCACTTAATAGATCTATATGCCAATAAAAATTTCAATCTTGATAAGCCTAAGTTCCCTGTATCAAGCAGAAGAATTAGAGGAAATTCCAGAGGTTTAGGATACAGAGGAAGACATGGATATTCTAGAAGCCTTTATTTTAATTCTACCCCTGGTAGAACTGTATATGCAGTAGAAACTCGGGGAAAAGCTCTTCAGCGGGCTAAAAAAGAACAAGAAAGTTCTTCCACACATGGACGATTCAATCCTGGCACAATTATTTTGGATGATCGGTTAGAAGTTACACCTTCTTTCTCTCAGAAAATAAATAGACCTAGTCGGTCTAATCTTCCAAAGCCATGATTATTTCCAACTCCTACCCAGGTACAAGATGCATCTACTTCCAAAGCATCAACTTCTAAGGCACCTGTGAAATCCCATTTTCCTATTGGGAAACGTCAACCTTTGGACCAAAATTATGATTTCTTGAAACATTTGGCCCAAGTACCAGCCAAGTTATGAATTCTAGATTCCTTGAATCTATCAAAGGATCTTCGGGAGGCACTCATTGAGGCTTTGTCAAGTCCTCAGGAATTCAAAACTGAAATTGCTACGGTTGAAGTCTACCATATATAGAATGATCCTACAGAATGCCATGTAGTGATATATTTTACAGATGAATATGAATATGTTGTTGTGAATGGACATATTAGACCTTTGTATTTATCTGGAAAGGTCAATGATGTTGAAATCCGAAGGGCTTTCATTGATAATGGTTAAGGAGTCAACCTCATCCCTATTCGTAAACTTCGTCGATTAGGCCTCACCGAATCTGATTTATCTCCTTCTACGTTGATGTTGCAAGGATATGATAAAAATGAAAAAGATACTCTGGGTGATATTACACTCAGAACTCAGTTTGGAGACCTTCTATCCAATTCAGATTTCATGGTTGTTCGTCATGATACAACCTTAAACATTTTTCTTGGAAGACCTTGGCTACTTCAACATGAGGATATACCTTCATCATACCATCAATGTCTCAAATATTGTTTCAATGGTAAAATTGGGACATTGTATGGTGATAAAGCCCCATTCAAAACATGTGAATCTCAATACATTGGGGTAGAATTATATCAAATGGAGGGAAATGAGATATCCACAACAAAGGAGGTTACCAAAATTAATGCTCCATATGGTTTGGAAAATATTCCAATAAACCGATTCATACATGTTAGTAAAGATTATGTGTTTCCAATCAGTCAAATTGACAGGATAGACCCAAATCCCAATACTCTTATGGAAACTTCCATAATTTCAATTATGGAAACTTCCATAATGTCGATTATAGAAACCAAGCCAGACAGCATGGTAGAAGTTGTTGATTCACCAGGCAATGATGAAAGCTCAAATGGATATGTCTTTATTTCATCAGTTGAAATCCATCAATTCTACACTTCATCAACCAGGCTAGAAGAAGTTATAGAAATACCAGAGATGAATGATGATGTCGATTATCAATCCATCATCTCCTCTTTATTACCCAAGGAAGACCCTTCATCGTTAATAGCGCCAGAAATGGTAGCATCTTCTCCAAGATGTTCAAATTTTAACATCTCTCTTGGCCATAGAAGTTCTGCTTTGTTATCTACTATGCAATTAGAAATAGAGGATGTAACACATATTGAAGTAGAAGAGGAAGATCTCAGAGATGCTCCTCCAGCATTTGAAGAGTGTATCTCTACCACTATGGATAAACTCAGAAAAATAAATCTGGGTACAAAAGAAGATCCACACCCCACTTTAATTATTGCGGGCATGACTCATGAAGAGAAAGAAATGTAAATTTCATTTTTGAAGAAAAATCGAGTTATATTTTCTTGGAACTATACAGAAATTCCAGGGCTTGATGTTGATGTTGCTACTCATCATTTGGGTTTTCCAGAGGAACAACAAGGATTCAAGCAAGCCGTAAGAAGAACACACCTAACTTATGCCTCAAAATTGAAGCTGAAGTTGATAAGCTTATCAAAGCTAACTTCGTTAGAGAAGTTAAGTATCCCAAATGGATGGCTAATGTTGTCCCTGTGAAAAAGAAGAATTGAAAAATTAGAGTTTGCATTGATTTCAGAGATCTTAATCAGCATTTTCCTAAGGATGATTTTCCAGTTCCGATCACAGAACTATTAATTGATGCAACAGTTGGCTATGAAGAACTTTCCTTCATGGATGGATATTTTGGGTATAATCAAATATGAATGGCTCCAAAAGATGAAGAATCTATATCATTTGGAGCCCCTCAAGGTGTGTTTTGCTATCAGGTAATTCCATTTGGCCTGAAGAATGCAGGTGCAACATATCAACATGAAATGCACCATATCTTTAAACCCTTTTTAGGGAAATTTGTTGAATGTTATGTGGAAAATTTGGTAGTTAAATCCAGAAAACGTTCTAATCACTTGGATGATTTGGAAATCATATTCCACAAAAATCGACAACACAATTTGAAGATGAACCCCCTGAAATGTTCTTTTGGAGTAAACTCAGGAATATTTCATGGATTTTTTGCATGCCATCTTGGAATCGAAGTCGATCATGAGAAGACAAAATCAATCCTCAGTATGTCAACTCCTTGAAATTTGAAGGAATTGAGAGGACGTCAAGGACATTTGGCCTATATTCAGCATTTCATCGCCAATCTAGCAGAAAAATGTTTACCCTTCACCAAATTGATGAAGAAGGGAGTCACTTACCAGTGGACTAAAGAATGTCAAGAGGCATTCAATATTTTCAATAAATATCTCTTGAGTGAACCGGTATTAATGCCACCTATTTAAGGAAGTCCACTAATTTTTTATGTGACAGCTTTAGAGCGATCATTGGGTTCCTTCCTTGCCCAAAAGAGTGATGTTGGGAATGAAAACAGCCTTTACTATCTCTGTTGGAATATTCTTGAGGTAGAAACTCGATATTCAAGTATTGAAATGTGCTGCCCAGCGTTAATATTTGCAGTTATGAAATTGATACACTACCTGCAGCATCATGAGTTCCAATTGGTATCTTGCAATAACCTGCTCAAATTTATCCTTAGTCGTCCAATGCTTACAGGACGTCTGGAAAGGTGGGAAGTTATTTTGCAGCAGATTGATATCCAGTATGTGTCTCAAAAGGAAATAAAGAGCCAAGATATGGCTGATTTCCGTACTGAACACCCTTTAGTAGAAGATACATCTTTAGATATTGAACTTCCTAATAGGGAAGTCTTATTTATTCAAGATAATCTTCAAACATGGGAAATATACTTGGATGGTGCTTCTAGAAGTCCAATAGGGAAGAAAATGGAAGATCCTAAATTCAATAATGTTGGGTTGGGAATTTTACTTATTTCCCATGAAAAGGCAGTGCTACCCTATTCCTTTTTATTGTTGGAAGGCAGTATAAACAATAAAGCAGAATATCAAGCTCTCATCGCAGGATTGGAGTAGGCACTTCAGGCACAAGTGAATCACTTAAAGGTGAAAGGTGATTCAGACCTGGTAATCAAACAAGTCAATGGTTATTATGCCATCAAAAAAGAAGAGTTAATCCCTTTGTATGATTACATCAGAGAGTTAATGGTAGAATTTCCTTCGGAACCGACATTTTCTTATGTCCTACGATCACAAAATTCCCAAACTGATGCATTGGTTAATGTAACCACAGCTCTGGCAGATCCAAATCAGGATGAAACAATCATTAGTAGTGCCCACCGTCATATAGTTTCACATTATGTTAAAATCAGAACATAGGAAATCAATGAAATTAGTCCCATTTCTGAACCATATGGTCATACTACAGGATAGATAACACCTATTAGGAAACACCTTCAAAATGGAACACTCCCACCTGATAGAGCCGATAATGAACTAGTCTGGAGATTTGTGGTCAATTTTACTCTTTATGATAGCCCAGATCACCTAGAAAAAATTCTCTACAAGAGAGTTTTTTAATGAATTTTCTTCAGTTGTATTGATGGTGAAGAGACAATGGCTATCATGAATGAAGTACATGAAGGAGTCTGTGGTGCCCACCAGTCTGGACATAGACTGTCTGATCAAATTCGAAGACTTGGATATTACTAAACTTCAATTATAATAGATTTTGTTGATTGCACTAATAAGTGTCATTATTTCCATGTATGTGCCAATTTAAGTCATCAAACCCCAGAGTTACTCTATACAGATATGTAATCATGGCCATTTTCCACATGGGGAATGAATGTAGTAGGACCTTACCCATCGACAACATCCAATAAGTTTAAGTATATTCTTACTGCTACTGACTTATTTTCCAAATGGGTAGAGGCAATACCTCTCAAAGAATTTAGTTCTAAAAGCATTGTTAGATTCATTAAGTCTAACATCATTACCAGATTTGGTGTCCCTCATACTATATTAATGAACAATTTCACCAACTTCTGTTCATCTGAGGTAAGGAAGTTGTATCAAGAATATAACATCAAATCTAACCATTCAACTTGTTATCATGCAGCGACCAATGGCCAAATAGAAGCCTTCAATAAGACTCTTTCAAACATACTACAAACGATGGTGTATAAATATAAAAAATAATGGCCTGATAAAAATTTTCATGCTTTATGGGCTTATCGGACCACCACCTACACTGTTACACAGTCAACTCCATACTCATTGGTATAGGGAACAGAAGTATTTTTTCCCATTGAGGTTCAATTACATTCACTTGGAGTAGCCATTTGTGATCAGTCATCCCCATATAAACAATCTCAAAAGCGATTGGATGAATTGGAATGATTAAATGAAAAATTATTGTGCACCCTGCACCACTTGGAAGTCTATCAGAATTGGATAACACAGGCTTTCAATAAAAAAGTTCGTCTTCATTCATTCATTCAAGGATAATTGGTATTGGTCCTCAGAACTCCAATGATACAAGGAAGGAAACCTCCCAAGCATGAGTCAAAGTGTGAAGGACCTTACTCAATACATAAGGTCTACTCCAATGGAGCTTATTATTTAATCTCAAAGGATGGAGAACTCATTACAACTCCAACCAATGAAATATTCTTGAAGAAGTATTTTGTTTAACAAAAATACATAATAATTAGTCCAACATGATGTTAAACTGTGTCTTCATATCTACATGATGCTAAACTGTGCAGCACTGGTCCATGCATTTGACCTTAATCTATTTTAGTACTCACTGCAAGACATTAAACTGCATATCCCCCTACGTCTTACATGTCATTAAACTGTACTTTTGTCATACATGACGTTATACTGTAGATGTCCCTTCCTTCATCCTACATGACGTTAAATTGTACATCATCTCTTCCTACATGACGTTAAACTGAATAAAAAAGCCATCAATTATATCCTACATGACGTTAAATCGAAAACCCCCATCCTACATGATGTTAAACTATAAAAGTCCCTAATTCGTCTAACATGACGTTAAACTGTGTTGTCCTTACTACATGACATTAAACTGAATAGTCCCCAAAGTCCTTACTGCATGACTTTAAACTGCACATCCCTTCCATTGTCTAATAGGACGCTAAACTATGTCCAGTCCCTTATATGTCCTATATGAAATTAAACTGTGTATAGTTAGGGTTGTTGCTACCTCTTTTTTCTCACACCGAGTATTACTCACGTGAGCTTAGAGTAAACTTCAACCATAATACCCTCTATGGGACTCTAACTATGCGTAGGTCCCAACACCATTTTTAGTTCGTTGTCCTCAAGTAAAAATCGATCACCAATTAATTTTCAATTGAACTATGCGGACTTTGATCCTTGCCTTCTAGGATGGGTACATTTCCAACCTCCTGAGGTTCAAGCCCAAAACCAATCTCTTCAAATTGGTTCACCTATGTCTCATACAATGTTGATCTGTGAAACAGCCCAAAACCAATCTCTTCACATCGGTTCACCTCCGTCTCATACGATGTTGATCCGTGAAGCAGACCAAAACCAATCTCTTCATGTCAGTTCACCTCCGTCTCATACTATGTTGAACCGTGAAGCAACCCAAAACCAATCTCTTCATGCTGGTTCACTTCCGTCCCACATGACGTTAAACTGTGTACGTCCCTTTTTTCCCTACTACATGACATTAAACTGTGCAGCACCATCGTCCTTTCTATATGACGTTAAACTATACAGTCCCCCACTATCCCTCACCTGAGAGGGAATCATCATTGACATTGATATCCAATCATGTCATATTTAATAGTCTACATGCAGACATGGTAATTCCTAAACCTTTAATCTTGGGTCAAACCATCATTGCACTAAAGTCCCCTTTCAACCTTCACTTTTACGAACCAAATTTGTACAGAGGGTATTTCAAGAACTACGTATGGATTGATTCCCATACTTATGGGACATGTAGGAACGTTCGAGCATCCCTCAAATCCAGCCCCAAGTCTTTGGGCCTAACCCCAAATTCCACTTTCAGTCCCTTGGCTGAAAATTCCACCCGTGAAAACATGAATGTGGTATGAAAACCCTGGTCTTCATTCACATCAGGTTCATAAAACACACAATGTGTATTCATCATTATGGTCCATGCTCTAGGACCATAAACTAAGATCTCCTACACTCTCGTCCCACATGACGTTAAACTGTATTTCAAGAATTACGTATTGCTTGATTCCTATCTTTTTGGGATACGTAGTCAAGTCCAGTACCTCAATTCAGGACCCATCCACAACATGATTATTGTTAGCATTGGTCTGTGTATCTCCTTCATGCATTGGACGATGCCAATTTTGATGTGTCATACTCCTAACCTTAAATAATTCCAGATCTCCATAACCCTTTTCTTTACTTCTGGTCGCAAAATGTTTGATACATGTGAGTTATTTTTCCTGACTATACAGCACGTACCCTTAGGTGGCCTTGCATAAGTATTCTACATAATGTATTTGTCAGCCGAAAGACGATATTATTTGACTATGCATCCAATGACCTTAAGCGGATCTTCATAATTCAACCACTATCAGGTTTGTAAAATAGTGGTAATTTCATTCTGGGGAGGAAAACCTCTTTTTTCCTTATTGGTCTTAACGAAAACATGTAGGGATCTGCAAAAAATAGCCATCCTTAACCTATTTGTCCCATACTAATTTTCATGATCAGAAAGTATTCATGTCTATGGTTTATATTTCCCTTCCCTACGTTTTGGAAAAACCTTCAAAAGAGTGACATTCATCCAATTCTTTGACAATCTTGATTGAAAATATCCTCTCTATATTCAAGTACCACTCTCCATACAACAAACTCTATGCTTTGGAAAATTTGAATCTCCATAAACTTCCACTGGCTTTTTAGCAGTAGAAATATAAAATTTCTGAGAGTTATTTTTCCTAACTATGCAGCATGTGCCCTTAGGCAGCCTTGCATAAGTAGTCTACATAATTGACCTCTTAGCCAAAAGATGCTATTATTTGACTATGCATCCAATGCCCTTAAGTGGCCCTGCATAATTCAACCCCCTAATGGGTTTGTTAAATAGTGGTAAATTAACTCTTAGGAAATACTTCCTGTAATGTCTTTTAGCCCTTTTTTCATATCATCCCTCAGATTCAAAATTTCTTAAGAGACAGTTTACAATTTTCCCCTCCATACATGATTGTGGTAATATGTTTTCAAAACAATTATCAAGGAATTGAGTCAATTTTAAATCCACTAGGTCAAAGCTATCTGACCTTAAACATTATAATTTTTATAGTCTAACATGCATGACTTTAAACAGCAAGATTTCTTGTTTCTTCTCACCTCAGAGTTGAATCCTCTCTTCTCTCTAGATCCAACTCTGAGTGGGGATGTTTGTTGATGCTTCGTTCTATTATAGATTCCGAAGAATGACCAAAGGGGAATACCTTAAGCAAAAATAAGGTTACCATTTTAATAAACATCAAATTTTACAAAGGATAAGTCCCAGAGTCATTTTGGATTAAGGAGTGCAAGTCACTTGTGCGCCAGACTTTGGGCGCGCAAGTCACTTGCGTGCCAAATATGTGGCGCGTAGGTCACTTGTGTGCCCAACCTTGAAATTTTCCCAAACCTCAGTTGGCCTATAAATACCACGTGTGGGTCCCCCTTTTCAAGGATGAAAAAAATCCAAAACTCAGATTTAAGCTCTGGTCACCCAAGTCTACATCTGAAGTGTTCCGAACACTTCTAAGGTAATTATCTACCTAGAATAGAAGCTCTTAAGAGGAATAATGAGGCCTAACTATTAGAACTCATCAATACTTGCACGCCTAAGTGTCCAACCCTTAAAGGAAGTGATGATACTTGCACACAACCTTTCCATCTCAAGGAAACTTGCGTGCCACCCATCTGAAAGTCTCTTGGGATGATACTAAGGGCTCCAATCCAAAGTCGCCCAAGTATCACTCCACAGGTTCTTCTTCGACCAAGTGAACTCTTGTCACACAAGTATACTTGCACGACTAGGACTTTATCTCCAGACCAATACATGCGCGCCTCCTTCCAATTCACTTCCTTTCCTCAAATTCACCTCTCCTCTTCTAGATTTAACCTTCAAAACCCTCTTCAAAGACATTTATGGCATGGTTCCTTTTTTTGATTCCATATCTAAAAGGACTTCTGTGGAACATCTCTCAAAACCTTGTAATTTACATAACTTTATGTCATTAAGGTTAGATATTGCATCCATTCAACTGCATCCTTTAAGATGTTAAGATCTTTAATCCGGGCATCCTCCTTAAGAGTAAGCCCCATGTTCCCTAATCTGGGCATCCTCCTTAAGAGTAAGCCCCAAGTTCCCTAATCTGGGCATCCTCCTTAGGAGTAAGCCCCAAGATCCCTAATCTGGGCATCCTCCTTTGGAGGAAGCCCCGAGTTCTCTAATCTGGGCATCCTCCTTAAAAGTAATCCCCACGTTCCCTAATATAGGCATCCTCTTTATGAGTAAGCCCCAAGTTCCCAAATCCGGGCATCCTCCTTAGGAGTAAGCCCTAAGTACCCTAATTTGGGCATCCTCCTTAAGAGTAAGCCCCAAGTTCTCTAATCTAGGAATCCTTCTTCAAAGTAAGCCCCAAGTACACTAATCTAGGCATCCTCCTTAGGCGTAAGCCCCAAGTTACCTAATATGGGCATCCTCCTTATGAGTATGCCCCAATCATAATTTCTCTTAACCTGGGCCTCCTTTTCAGGAGTAAACCCCAGGTTTAATTTGTTTTGACTTGGGCTTCCTTCTCAAGAATAAAACCCAATCATGATCCCCTCTCTAATTTTGGGCATATTTCTTAGGAGTAATCCCTATGTTTAGTATTTAAATCTCCATAAAGTACATATACCTTTCTGGACCTTATTCATGAGTTTCTTCCCTAATGTAAATCCTGATCCTCATATATCTTGGGCCGTCATATATATGTAAGCCCCACATCATTTCTTATGATTGAAAATTTCCTGGCACAATCGTCAGGTTTTACTAATACCTCTTGTTTCTCACACTGAGCATGACTCACGTGAGCTTAGAGTGTAAAAGTAATTTTGAAATCTCTCTTTGGGACATCTATCATTAACCCCATATTTCTTCACTCAAATGGGTTCTGCTTCCTTTTCTAACAAGGATACGTAGGTAGCCCATCTACGGGTACGATCCCAACTCTAAAACAATCCATGTCTTTCTGAACGACAATAAACTTCAAGTGCCCCAATGAGTTGCTTTAACACTAGAATGGTTATCATAATGACCAAGAGATTTATATATACTGTGTTAAAGGATACAATTGACTAATAATCTCTAATAAATACAGATGATTCTATATCAATGAAGAACCTCAAATACATATAAAATATTCTCTAAATATTATACATATCAATCATTAATTGTCATAACTAAAGGAAACATCATTTTCATACATGGTAAATTAATAAGGATTCATGAACATAAATCAAATCCATAAGACTGTCCCGGAGTAGACAATAATTCCCCCCCAAAAGGTGTGATGAGTCTGAACCCACATGAAGAGATTGGTTTTGGGCTGCTTCACGGATCAAAATCGTATGAGAAGGAGGTGAACCGATGTGAAAAGATTGGTTTTGGGCTACTTCACAGATCAACATCGTATGAGACGGAGGTGAACCGATGTGAAGAGATTGGTTTTGGGCTGCTTCATGGATCAACATCGTATGAGATAGAGGTGAACCGATGTGAAGAGATTGGTTTTGGGTGTATCAGTAAGATACTTTCTCTGAAAGAGTACTCGGTTTCTATGGTGGTGAGCCTAATGTGGGGAACCCTACGTTAGTGGTGGAAACTCTTACCTTGGGGAGAGGAAGGAGACCTATGTCTTGTGGGTTGACATTGAGAATGAGTTTCAGGAAGAATCATTTATTTGACGCTGAATGCTGAAAAAAGGCTAGAGTGTCTCTACCTCAAGGAAGGATGCATGTTGGTATGATATTGTGGGATCATGTACAAGGAGATACTATTCTTGGTTCTAGATCTATTTCAAGATGAGTAGTTTCGGTAGAGACATTCAGAAGAGTCACTTTGTCCTTCTCTTTAGTATGCAGTTACTCGCTTCACCCTGCTGACATACATAGAGGTCTATAGGTAGGAAGAGGTAGTGGAGAGGATGAAATTATGATGTGGTATACCATGATAGTGGAGTCATCCTACACCTATAAAGGGAAAGTCTTCCTGCCTTAGGTCTCAAGCGCTAGGGATTTTGAGGTTTCAACTATTGGGAATTCGACCCCAATAGTTTCAGTTTCGACATTCTAGCCCTCATACTTTTCCATAGGCTTAGAACTGAGGTGTTTTACTTGTGGAGGTTGTGGGAACCTTCAGCGTTAGTGCCCATTTCGATCTCAGTATGGTGGAGGTGGGTAGGTTTAATGCCTACCTCTACAACAGTTGTCGGCCATACCATTTTATCCATAGGGATAGTAGACTCCTACTCTACTATGGGGAGACGATGGAGGTGGAGGTTGACCTCAGAGGTCTCCTTTGGGACCTTGACCGGGGTGTGGTCTGGTAGGTGGTCGACAGTATAGGGGAAGAGGATCCGGGTGTGGTTAGTTTCACACTGTGGAGGTAGCACTTCTAGTTGGACCAGAGATTGTTCGAGTTTCAATCAGCTTTTTTAGTACTCTTGTTTGTTACTTGTTTGATTTGGTAGCTTTTTAATCTTTCATTTCACCCACTCTAGACCATGATTTGGGACTAGACATAGAGAAACATTCTATCTCCTTATGTTGAGTATGCCAGCTGGAGTTTAGTCTAGCTAGTTTGATGTTTTATGGGGATGTATACTGATGTTGGAGCCACATTAGTCCAGTGGTGATATATTTCTACAACTGATTATTCTATACAATGTCATCCTTGGTATCAACTAGTTTTTTTCCTTGCATGCTATCATCAACTTCTTCCAAAAGATATAATTTTAAAATGTGGATGGCTAGTGTGTAGGTTTTTTTAGTGATTGGAGTTTTTAGGTGGGAAGACGACGCATGAAGCCTATTCTTTCCTTGTTGTCCGAGCTATCGGTGGAATTTGTTGGTACTGATATGGGGGTGGTTCTTAGAGTTTTCAGGGAATTCTTGGATATTTTCCCCGAGGAGGTTGTGACTCTACTCCCTCGACATGACGTTGAGTTCGTGATAGACTTACAACCCAGTGCTAGTCTGATTTCGATGGATCCTTATCATATGTAACCTTATGAATGATAGGACCTGTGGATTTTTATTGATGACTTGATGGCGAAGGGATTTATCCAACCTAGTTTTTTACCATGAGGTGCTCTAGTGTTGTTTGTAAAGAAGAGAAATGGTGGTCTGGGGATTTTCATAGACTACTGAAGATTTAATTAGGTGACGGTCAAGAACCGTTACCCTCTCTTGAAGATAGACAATGTTTTCAACTTGATGATCAGAGAAAGTTGGTTTTATAAGATTTATCTGTAGTCTGGGTATCACCATTTGAGGGTGAAGGAGGGTGACATCCGGAATACTACTTTCAGATGCAGGTTTGGGCACTTAGTGATTGTGGTTGTGCCATTCGGATTTATAAACACACCATCATTGTTCATGGGACCTATGAAATCCGTATTTTTTGAGTTCTTGGACCGGTTCGTCATCGTATTCATTGATGAAATTATGATCTAAATGAACTCAGAGGCGGAGAATACTGAGTATCTCAACACTTTCCTGGAGGTCCTTTAACACCATAATCACTACAGAAAGTTGTCCAAGTGCAAGTTTTGGACATGTAAGGTCCACTACCTTGGACATGTGGTGTCTCAGTAGGGTGTAGCAATGGACCCATTGAAGGATGAAGCAATTTTTTATTGGGAACTGCCCAAGAATGTAGTAGAGGTTTGCAATGTTCTCGATCTATGAGTTTATTACTAGAGATTTGTACTGGATTTATCTTAAGTAGCTTCTCTGTTGATGGGTATGACCAAAAAAGACCAAGAATTTGTGTGGAGTGAGAAGTGTCAGGTGGCTTTCTAGGACCTTATTGGGAAGTTGGTCAGTGATCTAGTTACCAGGCGAATAGGTGATGATTGAGGTGTTTTGTGATGCTTACTGTCTAGGATTTGGTTGTGTACTAATGTAGAGATTAGGAGTGATCTATTATGGGTGTATATCATTACATTAACCCGAACATAACTATGCCATACATTATCTGGAGCTAGTGTGGTCATGTTTGTGCTGATGTTTTGGAAACATTACCTCATTGGGGAGCAGTTTGTAGTCTTCACAGATCAAAATAAGTTTAGGTATATTTTTTCCCTATGAGATATAAACATAAAAAAATATAGGTGGATGGAGTTTCTTTAGGACTATGATTTTTAGATCTTATACACCTTAGGAAAGGTGAATTTTGTGGTTATTTCCTTGAGAAGGAGGTTGTTCGAGAATCTTCAGATTGTTGGAGGGAGATAGAGGAGTTGGCTACCTTACACATAGATATAGGAAAGGATAGTGGAAGAGGATGTTTTTTTCAGATGACGGTGCAGTAATCTCTAAGAATGCTGGTGGAGGAGTCTCATTGGGGAGACTTAATGGAAGTGGTGATGAGTGATCACATTGACCAGGGTTATGCTCTATAGGTGTGGTTGGAGGATGGTCAGAATTAGATGTTTTTTTGTGGGAATCTGTTTGTCACAGTAGAAATACATGAGGGAGTTATATGACAGTTTCAAAGATCACCATTATAGGTACACCCAGAAGTTTCTAAGATGTAATGTGTCTTGAGAGAATAGTTCTGGTGGCTCAGGATGAAACGAGTAGTGGAAGAGTTTGTGGAAAAGTGCCTAGTGTACCAGTAGTTGAAGTCTATGCACCGTGTTCCCAATAGTTTTTTGTAGCCCATACATGTCCCTGGGTAAAAGTTGGATGACATATCAATTGATTTCATCATAGGATTACCTAAGGATCAGATAATATGTGATAAAATATGGGTAATAGTTTATCGTCTGATGAAATCCTCTCATTTATTAGAAATTTAGGGGTCGGGTACAATGAATTACTTAACGCAGAGGTATGTGGATGAGGTGGTATTGCTGCATAGAGTTTGGAGATCCATTGTCTCAGATCATTATACACATTTTACCTCATGATTCTAGAGGGTATTGTGACATGCTTTTGGGGCTCAGTTACACCTCATTACAACTTTACATCCTCAGAAAGATGGGTAGATAGAACAGACAATCCAGATGTTGGAAAACATATTGCGGGCATGCTTCTTGGATTTTGGTGGAAATTGGGTGTGATACCTACCCTTGGTAGAGTTTTCATATAATAATATCTATTAATATTTTATTGGTACGACTCAATTTGAAGCCTTGTATGGGAGACTGTTTTGTTCACCTTTGTGATGGACAAAAGTTGGGGAGGTAGCTGTTATTGGTCTGGACGTGGTGCAGAGTACGACCGAGAAGGTGTAAATTGTCTGTGAGAGGATAAAGGCTGGACATGACCGAAATAATTAATTTTATAATCATAGGAGGTGGCTCATTGAGTTCGAGGTTCGATACCACATGTTTTGGATGGTTTCCCCTCACTTTGGGATGTGAAGGTTTGTCTAAGGAAGCAATATTTCTCCCTGGTTCATCAGACCGTTCAATGTGTTCTGAAAAATTGGTGAGCTGAAATACCAATTGTCATTTCCACCATAGTTATAGAGGATCCATGATGTTTTTCATGTCTCTCAACTTCATTGGTATCTTTACAATGACTCCCATATCATTTACTATGTAGAGTTGGATATCGAGGACAATACAACATTCATGGATCGACCGGTGGAGATCCATGATAGTTTGGAGAAGGTGATAGATGGATAGACCATTCCTTTGGTTTGTGTTTTAGGGAGACATAGTGTCCTAGAGGAGAGTACATGGGAAAGGGATATGCAAATTCTTTCCCAGTTCCAAGAGTTGTTTTGAGTTTTTCTTTGTGATGTAATGATTGAACCTTGTTTTATTTGAGATGAGTTACTTCCTTTTCCCGTAATGTGAGATGATGTCCTGACATTTGGAAAGGGGAGGAACCAATTCCTAATGGAGAAGTATTAATGTGTATGTGATTAGACCAATGTGGGTGAGTCCATGCTGCCCAAAGCGGATAGTATCCTGAAATGGAGGAAGGAATTCCTTGATCCAGGTGTCCATACAATGTGGTTTTGGTTCTTGTGTGGTAGTTTTGTGGGTTTTTGTGGTAGTAGATTTCGAAGTATGTGTTCTTTGATGTGGGGGTTTCACTATGGCTTCCGAACAACACATGGTGGCTTGTCCTTAAGAGGTATCAATGAGGTGGTAGATCGGACCCCTCTTTCTTTTGTGTTTAGTTTTAAATTATTGAGGGTGAGAATATTTTCATAGGTATCTGATGTAATGGACCGGACCCCTCCAGTCCATTATTTTGTCAAAATTTAGTGTTTGGGATGTCTTGGGAGGCAATGGGATCTCATTCTAGGATTTTTCCAAAATTTCAGTTTTTCTTTTGGTAGCTCATGATAGTATCTCAGTGTTAGTAGATTAGCATTAGTGGATCAGTGTCAGTGCCTTAGCATTAGTATCTCTCGTTAGTAGCTCAGTGTCAGTAGCTCAGCATTAGTGGCTCAGTATTGGTGACTCTGCGTCAGTAGCTCGCGTCGATAGCTCAGGGTTTGTGGCTCAACATCAGTAGGTCGGGAGTTGGTAGGTCAGGAATCAGTATGTCAGGCATTGGTAGGTCAGGTGTTGGTAGGTCAGGAATCATTAGGTCAAGCGTCAGTCGGTTGAGTGTCAGTAGGACCGACATCAGTGTGCCAGGTGTCAATGGGTCACATAGATGACTCACTATCGGTGGGTCGTGTTGGTGACTTTCTTTTAGTGAGTCTCTAGTAGCAACATGCATGAATGAGTCCCTGTCAGTGACCTGCATCGGTGACTCACCCATTTGTGAGTCATTTCCAACTTTTTATAGTTTTTCTAGTTTCACCCCTATTACGTTTTGTTCGACATAAATTGAGTTTAAAACCTTATTTGAGCATTTATAAAGGCACCTCCATGTATTTTAATATATCTTTATTATCCTAACACTACCGGGGATTTAAAATAGTCAAACCACCTAATATTGATCACGAAATGTATTTAATGGCTCTTGAAACCATTTTACATTCATTGATATATTATTAAGATATTCTAAGTAGAGATATTATATTCCCTATGTTTTACCATTTTTCTCTCGGTGCACCCAGAGTATTCTTCCCCGATGATTCGTATATGTGCGGTAGATGTTGGTATAGTTTTCACTTTGTGTCCTTCCTACTTATTGTGTGACCATCTATTTTGGTTAAATAGGGAACTGTTGGTCACCTACTCTTCAAGGTAATAATTCTTCTATCTATCTTTATTTTTCCAATCATTCGGGGTGGGTAAGATAATGTATCTTTGTCAATACATTCAAATCTCAATTTTAATTAAGGTTGTTATGAAGAAAATGGAGCATGTTGTAAAAGATAATTGGACCTCTTATGGTAACCTGTTTTTTCACCTTAGTGATAAATGAGTGGCAGGGAAGATGATGATGATACTTGTGATATTTTATCTTTTATCTTTGATCTATATTGCTATTTTGTTTTGGACTGTAAGCCTTATGAAAATCACGGATCTTTTTGGTCTTTTATTTCACACCAGTGTTGATTTATACCTATTGTTTATCCTTTGTTACATGTCTGTGAATATGAAAATCTGAATAATCATGTATTCTTGGTTAAATAAATAGATTCCCTAGGATAAAAATTTTTCGGTGATCACCCATATTTATTAAATTGGAATTAAAGAATCAATGTTGGATAAATAAGAATACACTTACTTGTTGGTGTGGATATGTGTTGTATGTGACTCTGTTTGGCCTCATGCCTTATGTGGGTTGTGGAGTGCTGTGGATGTTTGTATAGGGTGGTATAGGTGGTGTAATGGTATCTCAGGTCAAGATATTGATTGATTATGGAATGGATGAACTTCTTGAACAATGGCTCTGCATCTGGGCTGCGTTATGGTTATTGAGCATGGTCTATTTGTGCAGTGTGACTAAAACCTGGTGGAGTTTTTTTTTATTTGGATGGATGTTGTTCTTTTCATGAAGTGTGGTTATTTAGGATGGTTTGAGTGGGGTTAATTTTTAAGAAGGATGATGTAACCTTGTGTAGGAATTTCATCCTGATTTTTCATAGGCTTTTGTGAAGTGTGTGTGGGTTATGATGTTACTTGTGGCATGATGTGTTTGGTGTTTTCCTGGGTAGGCATGGAATAAATAATTAAATTAATTGTTTAATGTAGAGTGATAATTGGAAAAAATAATTTTTTGAGGTTAAGAATTATATATATGGATTGTTGTGTAGTTATGAATCAGAGGTATCAACAAGGACTGTTTTGTGTGGGAAGGTTATTTTTTGGAGATTCTATAGGTTGGGTTGAGTGTTTGGTACACACATATATACTTTTAGTTCCTTGTGATTTCTATATGCACCCCTCCCATGTTGTGCACTATGTACAGAACACCACCATTTCATAGGGGAGGGATTTTTTCACAACACCCCGATGGGAGGATGGATGGTTGGTTATTGTATATTCTCTACTACCTCTTCTAGGAATTCAAAGTCCTAGGCTCTTTGGGAAATTAGTGGTGTAGTTTTGAGGCCCAAGTGTCTGTGGGGGAGGTGTGTTTCTATGTATCTTCGGGATGAGATGTGTTTCCTTTTCCTAGTTGTTTTAGGGTTGGAGTTCTGGTTTGTGGACTAGGTGTCTCTGGAAAGGATGTGATATGGTTGTGTCCTAGGTGTTAGTGGGAGGGATGTGTTATGTGCCCTAGGTGTGTGAATGTAGTTTGTGGTAGTGGGGCTTGTTAAAGAACATGGTAGAGTCATTATGTTCACCGTTAGGGACGATCGGTTAACCAGTGGGAAGTGGTGCAGGGTACCCAAATATCTATGTGCTTACTACTCTTCTTTAATTGACTTGCATTTTTTTTGTGAGCATGCATTGGTTAGGTTGGAGTGGATATTATACCTTGTTAGGTAATTTTGAGTTTCTATTATTTTTCTCATATTGCCATTATCATAATTCTCCCACTTGTGCACGAGTGACTTTGGATTTTCCTACTGAGTATACTTGTATTCTCACCCTATGAACATCAAACTATTTTCATGTTTCTAGAGAGATTATGTGGAGCATGCTAAACCCTAATCCCTTGGGCATTGGGATAGTTTCTATTCCACTTCTTAGTGTTGTTCTTTTGGTATTAACTTTTGATTTTTTAATTTTATTTCTATCTGTTTTCTTTAAACATACTTTTGTGATGGATTTTGGACACTTTTATTTATATGTATTGGAGTTGTTTTGAGGTGGATACATCTTATCTCCCGGTATTAGTTACTAAAAAAAGGTAATGCCTCCCATTATGTAAGATTTTTATATCCTTTGTGATAGTCGCCACCCCAGGCCATACTGGAGGCGTGCCTCAAGGGTCATTATCAATTTTTCATCTTAAAGAAGGAAGTTCACAATAATTGTTCATCCCTTACCTCGTCTTGATGAAAGAGGGTCCTAAAACCCATTCCAACAACTATAAAAGAGATCCATAGTTTCCTTGTACTATCAGTGTATTACTGATGGTTTGTGAATAACTTCTCATTATTTTCAAACCCACTAACGAAGATGACTTGGAAGGGAGTGAAGTTTTTTTGGACCAGGAAATGTGAAGACTACTTTAAAGAGTTAAAAAAGAGGATTATAATTGCACTAGTGCTCACACTATCGACAAGTGGGGAACTCATTTTGGTATAAAATGATGAATCAAATAATGGATTAGGATGTTTATTGATGAAAACTGATAAAGTTATATCTTATGCCTCAAGGAAGTTCAAAATTATTGTGAAAAAATATCCGACGAAAGATTTGGAGTCGGGATCTATGATCTTTCCATTGAAAATATTGAGACATTATCTCTATGGGGAGAAGTGTGATATATATACTGATCACAAGAGCCTAAAATATATATTCACATAGAAGGATCTTATTTTTCTCCTGTGAAGGTGGTTAGAACTCATCAATGATTATAGAGGCTCAATCCACTACTATCTTAGTAGAGAAAAAGAGGTGGCAGAGGCTGTAAGTAGAAAGGATACTACATCTTTATCGATGATGAGAACGGGGAAGGATACAACCTTGTTAGACTTGTAAAGGATAGGCATGATAATCATTAACCATGTAACATCATCAATACTTTCCAGATTTATTTCTCATCCATCCCTTATTAAGGAAATAAAGGATTCTTAAATAAATTATTTGGAAATTCAGAAAAAGGTGGAAGCTATTTGAAATGGAAAATACTCAGAGTACACAGTAGATATGGAAGGAGTTATACGATTTAGGTCACAAATATGTGTACCATACAATCCAAAGATAAAGAAATAGATTCTAAATGATGGACATATATCAAACTCCTCTATTCACTGATGGATCACAAATATGTATTAATATATTTGAGAGTACAATTTTTAGGACAATATGGAAAAATATATTACAAAATATACATCAAAGTGAATGGTTTGTTAGCAAGTAAATGCTAAAATGAAAATGTATGAAGGGATGATTCAACCATTAGCCACACAAAAATAGTAGTGGGAAAACATCATTTTGGACATTGTCACAACACTTCCAAATTCATCCAAAGGAAATAATGCTATATGGGTCATTGTGGATCAACTGACAAAAACAACTCACTTTATCACTATGCATGAGAACTTATAACTAGATTAACATTCTATGATATACATCATAAATGTTTTAAGTATTCGTGGAGTACCACTATCGATTGTATGTGATCAGGATATGAGATTATCCTCCATGTTATAGAAAAGTCTCCAACATGATCTAAACATTGACATGAACTTTAATATGTCCTACCTTCCTAAAACCGATGGACAGTTTTTGAAGACTATTAAGACACTGGAAAAAAAGTTGAGAGTATGTTCTATGGAAACCAAGAGAGGATGGGACCAAAACCTACCTCTAGTCATGTTCTACTACAAAAATAGTTTCCACTTGAGCATCGAAATGGCTCTAAGTGAAGCCCTTTATGGGACATTTTTCATAACACCAACAGGATGGGATGTAGATGGTGAACGTAAGCTGATAGGATTTGAAATGTTCAAAGAAATAAACCAAAAGGTAAAAACCATTCATCATCAAATTGAGAAATACCAAAGTTGATAGAAGATATTTGGAGATAATTTGTGATGTGACATGGAGTTTAATGTTAGAGACATGGTATTCCTCCACATATCTCCCTGGAATATGATCATGAGATTTGGGAAGATAAGAAAACTAAGACCCTGGTACATCAACCCCTTGGAGATCATTGATCACATTAGATCTATGGCCAATCGACTAGCACATACACCTACGATGTCCTAAGTACACGATGTATTCCATAAATCCCTCTTGAACTATTACATATCATTTCCCTCACATGTACTTAACTGAGTGGTGGTATAGTTTGAAAATGATCTATCTTACTGGGAGAGGCTCGTGAAGATATTAGATCATGGAGATAAAGTTATACTCAACAAGAAAACTCACCTGGTTAAAGTACTATGGTGGCACCATAAGTATGAAGTGGCAACATGGGAACTAGTGGAATTAGTTCAGGATAAGTACCCTCACCTGTTTTACTCTTAGTTTGTAAAATGAAATTTTGAGAGTGGAATTTCATAAGGGGGTAAGAATGCAATGACTCAAAATTCTATCAATGAAAATTTTACTTCTTATAATTATGTTATATAGTATAAATCACATAAAATTAAATATATGACACAATACAAACATTATAAATGAAGATTGAATAAAATAAGAGGCTTTTTTAGAAATTAAGAAACCTAAACCAATAGAATAGTAACATGAAATTTGGAATTGTTATGTAATAATTAAGAATAGTAACCCGTCCAATATAATAGTTTCCTAACCTATGTAATTATAAATTAAATTTTGGTATCTTATGAATGTAAATATGACAAATTTATATCATGGTATAAGTAAATAAATGTTTTAAAATGATAAATTAAGTGTTGGTATTTTTATGAGTCTTAAATATTTACTTACAATTTTATAATTAATATAATTATTAAATAGAAAATTTATTTTCATAAAATAGACTCATAAATTAATATTTTTCATTATTATGATTATAAGATAAATTATGATATCTTAATCTATTTTTACGGTGTTATAAAATCAGTTATAATATGAAAATTGTTATTTTTCAAGTAAATAATGACTTTAATTTAAAATACAATTTCTTTTATTTAGGAAATTATCTTAAAAAATGGAGTTATTTTATTTAATTCTAAACATCTTTAAATGGTTAGGGTGATTTTTTTTGTATTTTTATATAATAGTTGAATTTTTCGTAGATAATGAAATATGATAATTTTTTGTATATAAAATTATAAGCTAAATACACTATTTATTTAATCATTGATGATGTAAGAACCATAATCTTGAAATAAAATTATTTATTTAATTTATTTAGTGATAAGGATCAAACTATTTATTATCTTCAGCCAAAATAACTAAATAATGAATAAAATAATAAAACAACACCACGCTCTTCCACTATAAATACCACCCTCGCCACCTCTTCTCCTCACAACTCAAATGCCTTGAATATTGTCCAAATTATTCCCAAAAATATTTCCAAGTCTCTCCTCCATGTTCAATATCCTTTGGTCTCAATTAAATACCAAAACTCAAGTGCCCCATGGAGCTTCTCAAGGAGAAGAAATTCAAGTGAAAAAATCCTCATTTGTTTTCATTTATTATCTTTCCATCTTCATTTTCTCTCTACAGCTCCCCATATCGAAGTGAGACAAAAACTCCAATATATATTATATACTTTAATGTTATTTTGTTAATGTAACAACCCATAATCAACTCTCTTTCCCTATCTTTTTTTTTTCTGAAAATGAAAACGTCGTCTATGATGTTTTGATTTATCGCATTCAGGACAGACACATTTTCAATTTCCATTACCTCCTTCAAGTATTGTCATAAAAATATTTTTATGGTTAAAAAATATTATTATATATGTATTATATCTTATATAATGTTCTGGAACTAGTATACATACAAACTATTAAGTAATAAAACAAAAACAATTTATGATGATTGAAAAAATGCCAAAATAATCTAAACGGTTTTCATTAATGCTTTATCTAATGAATCATCATCACATATGAAAAACTGATATATATGACCATTTAATATTATTAAATTTCATTAATTAAATATTATTTAAATTCTTGAAAACTATTCTCATTTTTCGTGATATTTCATACATGTATACAAGTAAACCGATCATGAAAACAAAGGAAACAAACACTCCCGAACGATGAAATTATATTTTATAACTCATAAAAAATCTAGAAATGAACTTAATAAAATTATAATAAATTAAATAAAATCATAATTTTTATGAACTTATTAATTAATGGATTTAATATTATTCTCAAGGACATTAAGTTCAAGTACAGAACACTTTCAGACATGAGGTAAGGGATTGCCTCCAAACCATCATTTTTCTTTTGGGTTATGCTTAGTCTATATTTATGCCAATGTAATTCATATTTATTTTTATGTAATTTTTATAAATTATATTTACATGTTGCCAAATCATTTATCTAGGTTATATCATTTTTATTTCATTGGGAAATACTAGTTTTAAAAAGGATCCCTTCTCAATTCTCCGTAATAAGAAATCCTCATTAATGGGAAATTTCCAATTTCTTACCCATTTTGAAGTACCAACCATTATATATTTTAATAACCCATTATTATTATAAAATAAATAAATTTATTATTAAAATCCTAATTTTTTCATTTATAGTTTTATATAAAAGGCTTGTCCATTTTCACTTTAAATTCTCTTTAATATTTTCCTTAAACCGCACTAAAATGTTTCATTTCTAATGTTTCTTAAATACTATTTTTAAATGTTTTCATTTCAATTTGAAATCACTTATCATGATCTATGTCTATTTTCCACTATGAATTTCTAAGTATGATTTTAATCCATTATTTCATTAACACCATTATGATATTCACTTTTTTTTATGCCTTATGAGATGATTATGAAACATAATTATTTCTCTAGATAGCTCTTATGCTTGATTCTTCATGTAGAATACATATTCATGAGAATGTCATGATGGGTATACCCATATAGTACTCCATTGCATTGGGTAATGTTTAGTCTCATGAGATGTTATGTGTAATGGTCTTGTTTGTTAGCCCTGACTCATGTTCCTCTATGTGCAATGATCTTGGTGGTTAGACTTGATTCATACTCCTCCACTTGAAATGGTCTTGGTGGATAGCCTTGACTCATGTTCCTCCTTGTGAAATGGTATTTGAGGTTATCCTTGAATCATTATTATTTCTTGTTGTATGTTGTTTCCACATTTCTGTGATTCCATGATTACATAATCCAATGTTCTATATATTATTCTTATATATGTTTATTTATTTTCTATTCCTTTTTCTGTCATCATGATTTACCTTCAAAACCATATGATGTGATCTATTCTTATAATTATTCATTTACTTAGTTTTTAGCTCATCTATTTATTCACATATTTCTCTGGTTTTCCTATTTATATTTAAGGGCACAAAAGAAGTTAGTATATCATTATAAATATTTAAAAAAAATATGTTTTTATTTTGGTTACATGTTTTCAGTTTAATGTACCTAATCTTCCAATGCAACTAGAAATTATGTTCCTTATGTTGTATGTGAAGGATATTTATTTTTAAAATCATGTAATAAAATATCAAAAGGATATGTCAGTTTTATTCTACCAAATGGTATCGAGACCTGAGACACCTTATTGGTAGGATTGGTTGACTCTCTCACTAGCTGGTGCCACCAAAAGCCATTACGAGCCATCTTTTGATGAGGAGTATCAGTGTGGAGGTCCTCCCCACATTTTCATCATCCATAATTGAGTTCTTTACCATTACCTAACAAACCAATGTGGTGGTCCTCTCCTCACCTCTATCAACTATCACATAGGTCCTCCCAATGATGATGATATACCATGATTTCGAGAACCATCCCAAGGAAGGAGAGAAACACCCATCATGAGGGTTGTACCCAAAGTGCAAACCAAAACCCATATGGGGGAAACCTAAGTGACTTTTTTGAAATCCTTTCATAGGTAATTCCCATAGCATCATAGGAAGAACCAAAGGAAGCTTCATTCCCTCATCAACCTATGAGACTACAAAGTGAAGGATGAATCAATGAGGGAACCTTCACCCCTACATTTAGAGTCTAGGGAAGATGCTTGAAAGTTGAGAATCATGATCCCACAATTCAAGGTCCAATAGATCCCCATATCCCTCTATAGATAGTTATAGGAGGAGAAAGTTCTATCCACCTTCTAAATACTTTCAGTGAAACTGTCTCCATCGATTCCAATTTCCCTCCTCTCTTCCTTCGAACAAGAAGTAACTGAGATGGCAGGGTGTAGGTTGGCATCCTCAGATGATGGTGATCACTCCACTGAGCCCCAAATGGATTTTTCTCCCTCACACATGCATAAGTTATAAGAACCTAGTCCCATGTGGACATGATGTTGAATTTGGATCAACCTCCAAGAAACTTCCAAGGATGTAGCATATATTTGACACGTACGACACCCCCTTTGTTGGTAGAGCATCCTTAAAATAGGTCTATGTCAGGTCCTTTACCATTATCTTTGCCTACACCAATTCGGGATTGCGAAGACATTATGAAGGACCCACATCCTAAGAAAGAGGGTGTGTGTGAGGTTCTGGTTACCAAATAGATATCAGTTATGTTCTGGCCACCTATAACTCTAGAATTTCCATCCCGAAGTTCCCCAATAAGGACTAGGAACTATGTTTCATCTAGATTATCTAGGAAACATTTCACTATCTACATGACTAGCAACTGACCGACCCAAGGAGCCATGATCATCTTGATATTGTTAACCAGTAGTGCAAGACGGTTGACATCACACCACTCCCAGTAGATTGTCATCCTAATTCACATTGATTAGACAAAAATATCTTGAAAATATATGTTAAGAACCTCATTATGATATACCAAGTCATGGAATAGTCATCTCTATATGTGGTTATCAAATACTAGGGAAGTATGAAAGCCTCCATTTCACCCTATCCTATGAAAGTGACAAAACCGATAGTCTAGTATATCTATAAATGATTAAGGTTCCCTTATGACTACCTCCATAGTTAATTTGGTCACTAATGACCTATCATATGATCATAAGAAGATGAATACCAACACAGGGAAAGATTGGGAAGACCAGTATCGAGTGGCGACTTAGTACCAAGAAGACCCCTCAATAGGAAAATGTACTTTTCAGTATAGAGAGGAATATTTGGTTAGGAGTCCCCTCAATGAGACGTTATTGACTATCCTTCATTATGTCGTCAAAGGTAAGGGACATGATAAATCATCCGACCCATCTAAGGTTTCACCAAAAGTGGTTTTGGTCCTAGGATAACTTCCTTACTTAATTTGTTTGAGGAGTATAAAAGATTCACTACTGATATTATTTTCAAGTAATGTTGATTTACTAAAAATTCTATAAGATTACTTATCTATCCTCGAGTGGAGAACCTAGTCCTCTACAGTTAGACACCTCAATCTGAACATGGTGGCTGTGAACACCTAGTTTGGGAAGAGGCTAGGGGATATAGAAAATGGTTTATATATGAGTCTCCCACCACGGCCGAGTAATATGATTATGCATATCAAGATCAAGGTCATGACTCTCCCCATGTGTATGAGCCATTCAGTGTCTTGGTGGTCACAAACCCTGCCCGAGATCACATAAATCTACTCTTGTTGCTCTTTTAGAGGCTCTAGAAACATGATATGTGGAAATCAATCCTAAAATGAAGTCATACCGAACATGGGAAGACCATTTTTGAGTGCCTAAAAAGTTTGATAATCAAAGAATCACCCCGTTTAATGGGTTGGATGTCATGTTACAATATCTATCCCACATTGCTTCAAAGTGTAGTCTAATTTTGGGTAGTCTAGAATAGAAGGAGGCAAGGAAGATCTGATTCTTTTTATAGAGTCTAAAAGGGCCTAAGCTCATTTTGACATTCAGTTTCTCATGGGTTCTATTTTCAGTTAGGAGGATCTCCACTTGAAGTTTATCAACTAGTTCAACTCCTGTACACGTAAGACAAGAATCACTAACCTCTTAAAATGAAAATAAAAGGTGGTGAGATAGTTACTAACTTCATCACACAATGGAAGGGACTCAAGTAGTTTCTCAACATGCCACTTTCTAGAAACTAACTTCTCACAATGTGCATGGGGAACATCATGAATGAGCTTATACCAACCCTCATGTCACTAAGCTACCTAGGTTTATTTCAAGAGTTATTTTAAACTGATAAATTTCTGGAAGAAGAATTATAGAGGACCAAATAATTTTTTTTCCATTATCAATTTCAGCTCAGGAGAGAAGGACTATGAAAGCTGAGATGACCACCGCTATGCATGCAGAGGTTACTGATTCTATAAACCTACTAGAAACATTTCTAGAAGATTCTATCCATGAACAAACTTACCCTACAAAACATATATAGTAATATCCTCACCAAGTGTTTCCTCCTCGACGAGATAATGTTTCCCCATCCCCTCATCATAGATATGCTCCCATGGTTCCTTTAGTAGAAAGAATAAATATGATGTATTCATTCAGTGATACAAAGGTCCTATGATGTTTTATCTGCACCTTGAAAAAGGTAATTATAAAATTTACAGAGTGTAAGAGACCCTAGTAGGCCAGACTCACTAGCCACACTATCCATTTCCCATATCATAATATCATTGAACACACCATCAAATAATTATATTTTTCTCAATGATTTTTTTCATAACAAAGAGGATTGGGGCCTATTAAAATTGGGTGATGTGCTAATGCAAGTGGAATATATCTCTTATGGCCATAAAAGTGAAAGTTAATACTTTAGAAATTGGTATAAGGTTCCCATACATGGGGCATAGAAGTATGATGAATATTTGTCTCTTTAGATACTAGTTCATTCTCATGTTAACATTTGTGCTTTCTTGGGAATTGTGGATCCTCATGTTGTTATCACTCCACCTCTGATCACTGCCTCAAATTCTTCATCATAATATTCCATGACTCACTAGAGTAGATTTAGAAAACACAATAAAAATTAGATTCTTTCACCGAGGTATATTCCATCTCCCACTCTTAGAGAATTACTTCCTCCCTAATTGGGAGATTCTCCCATAGCCCACCCAACACTGAACAATTCCAACAATGATTAGGAGGAGTGTGACCACTTGAATTATGTTCAAATTTTGGAATATTTCATAGTTCTTGAAAGTGAGGAACACCATGTGAGCCCCTTAGGTGCATCTAGATGATGATTTTGAGGAACAGGTAGAGTACTCACCAGTATATTGAATAATTAGAATAGTACCTCAAACTAGACTATTAATGTTGTTGAGACCAGGAAAAAAGCCTTACATAGAGCTAAAAAAGAATTGGCCTCCCAGCCTACACTATTCGGTATGCCTCTATAGTTGACTGTATTAGTTGGCCATGGAGATCACATTTGATCGAACTCTGATTAGCTATGTCGAGCTAGGTATTGACCTAATCCAACCAATACTCAACTGAAAGTTGTTCTAAGAAGGACATATAGATTGAAGTAGAATCTCACTAGTACTATCTTGGCACTAGCAGTTCATCCAATGACATTCATTATTCCATATACTAAATAAATAACCTCTATAAGAAAAAATATGCCGCTATTATAGAATTATGGTGTGGTAAAGCACCTCACTGGAATACCCCTGAGACTTTTGATACTTAAGGCTACCCAATTATCTAAGGAAATGTGTTATTCCCATACCAAAGCCTAGGAAATACCCCTTCAGTTCAATGATGGGTAGCTACCTTTGAGTCCAACTATGAAGAGGTGACCGACCAAGAGGAATGTCAAACTGTTGTATTGTTTTTTGGAGAAGATGAGCGTGTCACTAATTAGGGGAATATATTCCCCCTGTATATCATAGTTCAGTTTGGTGGGACGGAAATAATCTGCTACCTAGTTGATATTGGCTTCAAGATCAACCTCATACTAACTCAAATTATCCATAATATAGTAATTATAGAATAAAATATGATTCCCTCGAACATGAAAATTCATTGGTATGATATGATTGATAAGAATCCTCCTAATAAAATTAGGATAATGACTATGTTTTGTGGTCTAATATCAAGCACCAATTTTTCTGTATTCTCACAAGATACGACCTACAATGTTCTACTGTAAAGAACCTGGTTTCATTTGTGTGCAGTGGTACCCTCTTTAAACTTCAAATTTCTCAAATACTTCTTCAATAGTCGAGTAGGGGTAGTCCAAGGTGATTCATCCTAATTTGTCTCCTTTGAGGAACATTTTATGGAGTATGGGTAATAAAAAAGGGAGGTAAATCAAGTTCAAAATGATGGGAGTGGTCACATCAATACCCTCAATGATCTAATGACCAATACATCCAATCATTGGGTTGACTTGATATACCACTTCATTCTTTCGGTTCATCAATTAGAGCCCAAAATGGCAGACTTTGGGGGTTGTTTCATTCAATCAAAGAAAATGTATCACTCATAGTTTACCTCATACCCCTACACCAGGTAGGCCCAAAAGGTACTAGAAGACCCTACAAATGTGAAGTACCATGAATTTAACCCCATTTACACTGATTCACAACATTACCGCATGTTCAATGAATCATGGATGAATCAAAGTAAGTAAACTAATCACCATTGCTACTTTATGAATAGTGGACACCATTACCGGAAATTAGAAGGAATTGGATCAAAATATTCTATCATCACTAACTTAGCTGAGTAGGAACCCCTCATTAAGGATTTTGTATCTTCAAAATAATACACCAGTGAACCCCTTGGGTTAACTGGCTTGGGGGATCCACCTCCCCACTTTGATCCTCCTATCTCTGATGATTAAGTGGATTTGGAAGATTCCCCTCCAGAATTTGAAGAGGTTGTCTCCACTACTGTTGACGAGATAACCCAGGTTAACCTTGGTACAGAGGTTGATATGAGGAAAACAATGATTAGGGAATCTGTGTCCCAAGGGGCGTAGCCATAGTATATGGCCTTCTAGAAACAACACGATGATGTATTTACCTGAAGCTATGATGAGATACCAGGTCTAGACCCTCATTTCACTATCCAACTCCTTGTACTCCAAGTGATTCACGAGGATTTGAAACAACCACCTAGAAAGATATACCCCTATCATAGTTATATGGTCACAGAAAAAGTTTATAATCTTTTTAAATACAAAATTATTAATGAAGTACAGTACCCCAGGTGGATAACCAACATTATCCAAGTTAGAAAGAAGAATGGGAAGATTAGAGTGTGTATCCACTTCCAGAACCTCAACATTCATTTTCCAAAGTATAATTTTCCCCTCCTGGTTAAAGTGATATTGATCAATGCTATAAATGGGTTCCATGTCCTCTTATTTATGGATGAATACTATGGTTATAATAATATCAATATAGTCCTCGAGTATGAGGAGTCTTCTTCCTTAATGTAACCCCAAGAGAATTTCTATAATTAGGAGATTCCTTTCATCTTGAATTTTTTTTGTTCCATTTACCAAATGAACTTGTACCAAGTCTTCAAGATGATTATCCAGACCTTGGTGGAATGTTACATTGATGATCTATTGGTCAAATATTTCCTGTGTTTTGACTATCTCAAGGATCTTGAAAAAGTGTTCGACTTCGTCCACTCCTAAAAAATGATGATGACCCCCTGAGGTGTGCATTCAGGGTGACCTCTAGAAATTTTCTTATCCTTTAAATAATGTATAGAGGCATATACATTGATTGATATATAATCAAGACCATCTATAAAATGCCTCCCCCAGGAAATATATTGGAATTACGAGGCTTCCAAGTCCACTTAGCCTACATACATCTATTTATTGTAAATTTGGCGGACAAGTGTAAGGAATTGTCAAGGATAATGAATAAAGTCACCATTAACCCAAGGGATGATTTAAAGATATCCATCAGTACCTACTACAACCTCTGGTTTTTATGCCACCCATATCAAGAAATCCTTTGTTCCTCTATGGGACTACCCTTGAATAGTCCCTAAATGACCTTATATCCAAGAAAGACAATGAGGGTAGGTAAAGAAACGAATACTCTCTTATACACATTCTCCTCAACATAGAGGCCCAATAATCTCCCATTGAGAAGAGTTCCCTCATGTTTGTTTTTTGCAGTGTAGAGGTTGCGACAGTATTTATAGCATCAGAAGATATATCTGGTGTTCCGAGTGGACCCACTATGGTATGTTATCAGTATCCTCATTCTAATAGGATGATTTCCACACTAGGAGGTGATCCTACAACAATTTAACATTAGGTTTGTATCATATAAGGCCATCAAATATCATGAATTGGAAGGCTTTCAAGCCGCCAATATCTCCACTAAAGAACTACACATGGATTTTGATTTTCCATATAAAGCTATTATGTTAGTCGATTAGGTTGTTCCATGATTGAAAATTAACTTCTATGGTCCCTCCCAGATCATGAAAAATATAAGTTTCAACAACCCCAAGCTCAGTAGTGTAGGGCTAGGAATTGTTTTCATTACTATAACACATGCTACTTTCTATACATGTTCCTATTTTTAGAAGGATGTATTAATAACAAGGTATAGTATCAGGACATTATTATTATTCTTGATTTGGACCTCAAGATTGATTTTCTTTTTTTATGTGTGAAGGGATAATATTTTAGTCCTAAAGTAGAGTAGTGGTGACTACTTTTTCTGAAATCAAAAGTTTGTGACCTTGCTTGAATGAACCCATTAGTTGGTGACCTAGTTTCCTTTCCAGTTGAAGGTTACCCATGTTCCATGGTTACAAAAATGGTCAAGATGATGAATTAGTTGTTCTGAAGGCATCTCTTGTAGAACCTGACTTGGATGACCAACTCAATCATTTGGCATACCAGAGGTTCATCACCCCAACTGGTTCATATGATGACAACCAGTAGGTAAATAATCTAGATACTGGTGCTTATATTCACTGATATTTATATCCACCTCAATTAGGGAAATTCTAATTAGATTTTTCATTTCATAAAGTATATCCAACATGGTATTGTACCACAAGACTGAGACAAGCATGATAAAATATGCATGTGTTCAGTGCAATTCTCCACCAAGATTGGGCCTAACCCTGAGAAAACCCTCTACAGTTATGGGTTCGATGGAATTATCCACCATTTAATATAATAAGATGAGATAACTCCTATTATTAAAGTGTTCCATGCTGCATCTTTTGGTTCCCATCACGTGGGATTTAATCTCTCCCACAAAATGTGGATATTAGGTTAATTCTGCCCCCCATGCTCCACGGAAGCATTGAATTTCCCAAGAGGTGTCAAGAATTTTATATCCATTCTAAATTCATTCATCAACCACTATAACTTCCCCACACTACCAAGTAATCCTATCACATTTTAGTCTGAGGAGTCCACATTTTGTGACCATACCCACTAGTAACAACTTGACAATCACAGTTAATTTTGGACTCTTTTTCATTCTTTTCAAGTTGGAAGAAGAATTTACCATCAAAGAAGTCAAAACATGATATATGATTGAGTTTGTGATATCCCACATCATCTATCAACTTTGAGTCCCTCATTCTATTTTCACTGACAATGTCACCATTTTTTAGGATATTGAACAGAAGAAATTTAATGGCAGTAGAAATTTTAGTCCAACCATTATTCTCACTTCCACATGTAAAAAATTTGAAAGATTGTGGTGTTCAACAAGACGCTTTCGAATATTTTTAGAATATTGTGGGACAAAAAAAATTGGATTGAGAAGATCCCCAATGAAATGTAGTAAAATCAGACAATGACTCAAAATTCCACCCAGGGGACCCCATACTTCATCATGTATGGAACAATGGTAATTTTATGCATTTTGTTCAGTTTTCATCACTCCAAATGTATGTTTATAACGAAAATATTCCAAAAGGAATTAAATTACATATGGATTAGTTGGAAACCCCTGAGGAAAACTTTATTTAAGACCTTCATAACATAGAGAGGAACCAGAACTAGATAGTGAGAGTATTCAACAAGAAGGTTCACCTCCACTCCTTCCTCTAAGTGATGTGGTACTGGTTCTTAGAACATTGATCCTGAAAAAAGCCCCCAAATATATAACACAAATTGAAAGTAAATTAATTTTTTCACAAGGCTTATTCTAATGGATAATACTCATTAATCACCTTGGATGAAGAGAGTATCACATCTCCCACCAATGCCATGCTTATCAAGAAGTACTTTGCATGATGGAATATGGACCAAACTCTACGACCTTAAACTGGGAATCATGGTCTAAACTCTACGACCCTAAACTTGAAGTCATAGTACAAGAATTATGAGCAGAATCTATTTTCAGCCCCTATGGTCTGATCTCTGTGACCTTAAACTAGTAAAAACCATAACAAAATTTGTATAAACTTAAACTAAAAAGACCATCATCCTCCGTGCATGAAATTAAAGTACAACCATAACCTATACGAGGAATACAAGATGCCTCATACAACATGTTTGAGAAAAAAATCATCCTAAACATAAAAAGTTAAAATGTTGCCTTACCCTATGTCATAAACAATGGATGACCGATTGTAGTTGTGGAGTCCTCAGTATCGTCACCATAGAGTTAACCACCCCTCTAGTGTTTTTATTCCACCATGCTACATTCCAAAACAATGCATGTCTTTATTTCCATTCCCATGGGATAAATAGTGATTCCTAGACCCCCTGTATTTGGTCCCGACCTCTAGTTCCTCATACAAACCCTTTATCCCTTTGTACCTATATATAATCCAGGTAGTATGACCTTAAACTGGGTACAGTTTGTCTCAAGATATATATGCGGCATGTGTGATTTCATATCACTCCTTTCACATCATGATTTACCTCTTTAGTTCTACCCTAATACCCTCAAAATAGACATTCCTCAATTCTAAGAATAATGAATATAAACTATTTTTGAAATATTATGGTCCAAGACTAATGAACTTAAACTTTGTAAAAATGGATTATGAATTTATTCATGTGGTGAAGAGCCTCTTTGGAATGTTTTATATAGGGTTTTAATTCTTTGACACCACCTAAACATCCTCTTAGTACCTACCCATGGACTAAGATATATGAACTTAAACTAGGATTCTTGTTCAAGGAATTATAACCATAAACTATGTGCACCCACCCTTTATTCACATGGTTTTATTCACAATTGTTGTTTTATAAAACCTATCCCATCACCACCTTGTAGAACTATATGTGGATTTATTCCAATTCTCACGGGATACACAACGATTATTAAAACTCCTGTCTCTGGAACCTATTACAAATTCACCTCAAAAGAATCCATTACCCATGGATCTATCACCCCAAAAATTCCCTAATAGGCCACCTCATCAGGTGTAATCCCCAATCATATTCCATGACCCATTAGCGGGCTACGATTCCCTCATGACCCAAAATGAGGAAGAAACCAATAGAAGTATCAAGGTAGAAGCCCCACCAATGTCCTTAGCATAAGGTGTTAAACTATAGACTTACCCTGTATAAATTTTGGATGCCTTATATCATATTATGAGATGATTACACATCCTAAATCATGGCTTTTTTCCACTTCCATCATCGGTCTCCAACCACGTGACATTGTAGAACTACATGTGGCTTACTTTCCATTCCCATGGGATATATAGTGACGCCAGGATCTCATACCATTGGTCAAGAAACCTCCATCAAATCATTATGGGTTATTACCTCCCCAACCTCATGTTATATGATTGAGTGTGATTTTTCAATTTTTGTGTAGAATATGGTCTATTGGACCCTTATTTAATGACATGGTTTCACTCTTTCAATACATGAAAGACTCCTACGGACACTTGTCACTCTTGGGTCCAAGCTCTTTGACCTTAAACTAGTAGTTTTACCTATGGTCCAAGCTCTATGAACTTAAATTAGAATAAGACATAGTATGATTTTTATGACTTTAAACTGAATATCCCAACATCTTCATCAAATGATGTTAAACTGTAGACTTACCCAATATGAAACTGGTATTCCTTATATAATACATATTAGATAAACCAAACTAACATCTTCAGCACATAATGTTAAACTATAGCCTTAACCTCTATGAAATTTAGATATGTCATATGATAAGTATGGGATGATAAAAAAGGGGCTTACCCCATATGATAATGAGATGCCTCATAATATGAGATGTTTCGATATCCTCACTAGAGAGGTTGTCCCCCCTCTAGTGGTGGTCTCCTAAAACAATACCACATAGAACTAAATGTGCCCCCATTCCCATTATATTGGGATACATTGTGATTCCCATATATCTCATATTGGGGTTATACCTTCCATATACTTGTCTTGGGGTCTCCCCCACTAGGATATGCTTGATTCTCAAAAGATGGTATGTTCATGAAATACATTTGACAATGTAGCAAGATAGCTCCTAGGGAACTCATTATTCCCTCCAAGACACTCCCCACTTCCAATTTTTCACTTTTCACTTTTTTTTGATTTGTAAAATCATCTTCCTACCAATATGAATTGTATCCCTAATGGAAATGGTTCTTGGACTAAATGAATCACCTACTGTCCTGGGTTTAGGCTTTGAAGGATCTTCGATAAAAAATATGATATCCTAGGTTTTGAACTCACTGAACAACTAATATTTCATTTGTTCACTCCATCATTAAATGATACTGGTATATATTTTTTGTTTTGAATGTGATCAATAGATGTTACTTTCTTATTTTTCAATCCCCTTTTACTATTCAGGTCTTGAAAATAATGATCTACCCTCACAATACTTAATTTGGTCACATTTTCTCCTTTTTATGTTGTCCCCTATAATCATTGGGGACTCCGTACCAATCCTTGTTTATCGCATCAAGCATGGATCCTGTGGGATTAGGATTTCAAAAGTTATTTCCCTTAATCACCTTTGAGATTCACAAGTTCTCATTTGGTCCAAACTCTATGACCTTAAACTAGGATCCCTAGTCCATGCATCATGAGGTTAAACTATGTGAAAGTCACCCTGGGAATGTGTAATGTGGCATCAGGACCCCTTATCCCAATATTCACATAGGGATGTTTCTCTTCAATGCCTTTCTTTGTATTTTGGGAATTCAACTCACATTATCCAGGGACAATGAACCGATACTATTTGAAAATTGGTCTGAACTCTACGACCTTAAAATAAGAGCCGAAGTCCAGAAATTATGACGTTTAACTATGTGAAAGTCATATTGGGAATGTTTCATGTGGCGCTATGAATTTTTATCTACCAATTCACATTGATTCACCTTCCTTCTGTCCCGTGCAAAATCCTTTGAGATAAGATCCCATATAGTCCCAACACTATTTCATTAATCATTTTTTAAATTGGTATGAACTCTATGACATTAAACATGAATCTCGAGTCCAAGTATCATGAAATCAAACTATGTGAAATTCACACTAGGAATGTGTTTAATGGAATAATTCCTCCTTGAAAATAAATTCACATTGGGATCCCATTCTTTCATACAAGACATGTGCTTTTGGAATGTTCAGAAGATGGTCCAAATTATATGACCTTAAACTAGGATCCTAGGTCAAATCATCATGAACTTAAACTATGTGGAGGATGTATCTTAAATTTTCTATGTGGTATGGCTTCATAGGATACTCATTAATATCAGGTTACCTATCCTCTATTTCACACACATCTCCTTTGGAATACAAAACCCTGTGGCCATGAATCATGATCATAAACTATGTGAGAATCACCCCAATGTATTTTTCTTGGTGTAGGGCCTCTTAAGAGTAACATTTCCATTGATTTTGAATCCTTTGGTATCATGAGAACCTTTTCGGGAGCATGCCTCCTTAATCCCAACTGTTATGACCATAAAATAATTGAAATCCAATTTTCCAAGATCAATGAACATAAACTGGGAGTCATGGTCTAAGATTTATGACCCTAAACTTTTGCAACATCTTGGTCCAAATCATATGACCCTAAAATACTAAGGGAAAGATGAAAAAAGTCTATTAGGTTGAAGAACATCAAGGGAAACCTAATTAAGATTCTAAATCCCCCATTAGTTCTCTCCCTAAAATTGGAAAAAATTAAGGGGATAAAAAAAGAGATACCAAAGACAACATGGACTCACTATTGAACCAAATAAAAACATAGTCACGCTCACTAAAACCCTCAGTTTAGGTAAATGATAGAGCTAAATCATAATCCCCCTTCACCTCATGAGACCTTATAGGAAGTAACCTAATTTTTTTACCCTCTTACACCCCTCCACCTTGGCTTGGTAGGTGTTATAAATGTTATCTCACACATAAGAATCACATGATGTTAAATTGTGCGATACAACATCCACTCCATATGATGTTAAAATATGTGTAAATCATCCATGTTGTATGATGGAAAACTTAATTTTCATTTAACCCATTTCATAATGTAAAAATAATAATTATTGTAGTCCCTCTCTTGATAATCCCCTTTCTAACTTTGGTGTTGGTCACCTACTACATTATTTTTTCTCTACGACCATCGCTCGACACATGAGATGACACTCTCCTTAGAATATGAGTATGAAATTTTTTCAGACCAATACACGTTCCCATTATTCCCAAAATCCAATGTGAAGTAATTATAAGAGTGTTGAAATCCATTATAACATTACAACTGTTCATCCCCATGACTTTCCTTCAATCCCCATAATCCTTCACGTCTGAATGATCCCCTCAGATGGCATGGTATCTGGCCATAATGTCTCTCCTATCATCTTGGGCATACATACTAAAAGGCTTTATAGAAAATTTTGTTTTATATACCATGTTTTGAACATGTACGGTGGTCAACCCTAATTTTTTCCACATCCCTTATAAAATGACAACTAATTCTATGTATCTAACATTGTCATCAAATATCCTCCATCACCACACCAACCTTTTTTGTCCCAAATCATGGGTGTCCCAATTCACACTCTTCATCACCCCCTATTTTGGGTAGAATTCAACACCTTTAGAATCACCCCACTCATGAACTAGTGCATGTTTAGAACAAAAGATGAATGTTTAGAGAGTCTTACATTCCATAAAAAAAATTCTCATTCAGGACACTCCAAGTTGTTAATAAAAATGTTTGTACCCAAAGTGTTCAACCCTTGTCTAGACCTATCACAAAATGATAAATCTCTTATTTTTCCCTTACTTTCTACACCAAGATTGAATCATGTGGGAAGAGGGATTCATTGCCAGTTTTCTTTTCAATGGGATAGAGATATATAAGAAAGAAACATTTAGGGAATATGGGAATGTGAAACAGTCCATCCAAATTTTCGGAGGGCGTTATACATATTGCAACCTATCCTTTATCGCTGGATAGGATAAATTTACCCAAAGGTTCATCACCAGGGACTGAGTGCTCGAGCTCAATTATTCTATATTGGATTGTAAAGACCCATAAAATTCAAGAGAATTTTTTTCCTTAATTTTATTTGGAATTTTACAAGAATTCAGTTTCTGACGGCACCTAATTCCGAGGCCTGGTGTGCCCGGAATCATTTTTCAAAGTTTGGCTCGGGTAAGTTTAGTAAATGAACGAGAGGGTTTTCCTAACTTTTAAACCAGTGCTCAGAATCAAAATAATGGGGCACCGATGGAACCGCAACACCGGTTTTGGCTTAGGAACACCTTTTCTAGAGTTGGGTTTGCTCGTGTGTGGTTATTAAAAATTTTGGGTTAAGTTAAGAATAAAATAAAATGGTGCAACCACTTTTATTTTATTTAAAGTAGTTTAACCTAAGCTAAGAGGTTGGAGTGAGACCCACTATATCCTAATCCACTAGGTAGGATGTTTTTGGGGTGGGGCCACATGAGCCCCACCTTTTCAACTTCCTCAAACCCCCTCCTTTAATTAGGTAACGCACCCACACCCCCCTTTAAAGGAATGCCAACTCTTGCGTTTAACTGAATGATAAATGCATCTTTAATTGGGCGGTTTAAACTTCTCAATTAATTCAATTAATTGAAGGAATCAATTTTTAATTTTAAAACTTTTGGCGTGAGTAATAAAATAAGGCAACGCTTATTTTATTAGTGTTGTTTTGGTTGTGCGAGAGTTTTTTGGAGAGGATTTTCTCTAAGTCTTGAAGTTCTTCTTCCTCAAAGAAGAACACGAAGAACACCGAGCCTTGGACAAAGAACTCCATCACCGCAAAGGGGATTTTGTCATACCATCTTCCTTCCTCCACACAGCCAGTGAGAGGCGCCATCCTCTGAGATCAACGACATGACGCCGACAATCCTACTTCCGCGACGCTTATGGAGTCTCCTTCCGCAACGTCCCTTTCCGCGACAAACCTCGCTCGACAACAACGCTTGAGGTAGGGGATTAATTTTTTTTGTTCGTGATTACTTTCATCGCTGATTATAGTCTTTATTTGAGCCGCATGATATCAAAATAACGAGAGGAGGTCGGACAACACGAACACGACCGACCTTCCTCCCCCCTTGTTTATTGATTTGTTTGCGGCACGAGCAAGGCAGCGCGGTGCCGATGCACCGCGCAGAAAATAATAAAGAATGGGCGGAGAAGCATGGCGCCGTCGCACCGCGCCGTTGAAGATGAACAAAACCACGGTGCCGTCCCTCCACGCCGGAGAACCTTGAAGTGGCCACGGCCGGAAAGGGGCCACGGCGGTGGGGCGTAGCGCTGTCGCGTCGTGCCGTTCGGACCAAGGTCGCGGCGAAGAAGGAAGCGGCGGCCGGCGTCCGGCCGCCGACACCGGAGCAGGAGGGCGGGACCCCGACGGCCCCACAGTAGCAATAACAGGCAGTCGGACCAGGCCCGCCGGCTTCCGAGAAGGTCGGGGGTCGTAACCCCCAGCTGGCCGACAGGAGCGGCCCCCCACATGGCAGCCGCAGTTACACAACAGGGGGCAATGGCCCCCCCTTCCGCTCGGCCGTTACGGCCGAGCCGCCTTGCCACGCTGGCCAGGCCGAGCAAGCCAGGCCGGGCTGCACCCATCGGCCCGTGCCGCGACCTAATGGGCCGGACCCGGACCCGGGTCGGGTCGACCCGGTTCGGGCTGACCCAGGAGGTATCGGGCCGGGTCGGACTGGGCCCGAACCCCCTATAGACGGACTTCATTCGGTCCTTTGCCCATAACATGGGCTACGGACCTCTGAACGATGCACCGTCAGTTGCGATGAGATCCTCGGATCGAGACGGTCGTTTCGGTATATTACACTCAAGGTTTCAGAGAACTTTCGGTATGGCCGGGTTCGTTTGAACACAAAACCAACTGGGCCCTCTGAGCGAAAACACTTATAACATGAGCTCCGGACGTCCGATTGACATGCCGTCGACCTTGATGGATTTATCTTAGTGAGGTGGACCTTTTGGCTTACTCATCTCGAGGTTTGGATGCAGTTGAAGTGTGGTCGGGTTGGTTTTGACTTAAAAACCAACTGGGCTCCTGGAACGAAAAAGCCAATAACTCTTAGACTGGGCGTCCGGTTGACGCGCCGTCTGTCGCGTTGTGTTCCTTTTGACGAGACGGAACTTTGGGATACATAAAATCCGGACTACGTGTCAGTTGATGTATCAAACCCCCTTGGATCGTGGAGAGGACCCTCCCGAAATGAGCATGCTGTGTACGGGAACCCTAGTGCTGGCTGCCTCTGCGACGATGATGACTTCCGTACTGGAATCCTCCGTGGGTTCGACGATGGCGACAACCGTACGGGAATCCTCCGTGGATTCGACGGTGAAGACTACGATACATTCAATCTTTATGAAACCCTAGAGATGGTTGAGACATGATGACTGCTGATCATTCGACTCGGTGTGTTTTAGATAGCCCAGTGGGGAGCGCTGGGTTGTAGCGGCAGACCCACTGAGGAGTAGCGCTTGGTTGTAGCAGCAGACCCATGATACTCAACAGAAGGACTACCTCTGGAGGCTATGAGGGGGAGTGCTTGGTTGTAGCGGAAGACCCACAGAAGAAGAGCGCTTGGTTGTAGCGGCAGACCCACGATACTCAACAGATGGAATACCTTTGGAGGCTATGAGGGGGAGCGCTTGGTTGTTACGAAAGACCCATGATGGGAAGCGCTTGGTTGTAGCAGCAGACCCACATTACTCGATAGGTGGAGTACTACAGCAGTCCAAGGTTAATGGGAAGCGCTTTTTTGTAGCGGCAGGCCCACTGTAATCGATAGAGGAGGAGTTTCCCCAGTAGCTGTGGTTTCGACATCATGATTAAATCCTGGTTTGAGCTGAGTCTTGACTTTCAATCATTATCTTCGATATGATTTACTTGTGGATTTGGGTTGTGTTATCCTTTGTGGATTGGTTGTTCTATACTGTGTGGATGTGATCGAACTTGGGCTCGGATGTTGGAGCCAATCTGAAATTGATGACTTAGGTATATGTATGGGCATATACCTAAGTAGTGTTGGATGTTACTTCGTGATTGTATATTTTCTTTGTGGATTACCCTTTTGGATTCTGGGAGACCTTCGGGGGTCTCGGGGTCCCTACTGAGTAGCTTATACTCACCCCTACACGGGCTATGCCCACACTACGTTGTGTTGGATGCAGAAGATGGACAACGCTGATCGTGGTGGAGGCTTGTGGAGCAAGTCGGTACCTAGAGGAGGACCACTGGGAGGGACGTACACGGAGAGGAAGGCTGGACCCGTGGAGCTATGGAGGCTATATGTACCCACCCTTCAGGTGGGACTTCCAGTGGACGGCTCAACATTGCGGCTTTACTTTTCAGTTGCTGTACTTTCTTTCCAGTTGTACTTTACTTTCAGTTTGGGTTTATATTCTGGACCACTTACTTTTCCGCACTCACTTTTGTACCCAGTTTCACTAAGTGTTTACTTCTTCTTGCTTACTCTGTGTGTTTGTTTACTTTAAAAAGGCAATGCCTTCCCCTTTTAATCAGGATTTATGCCTTGGTTCTAGTCGCCAGCCACTGGTCTATGGAAGGCGGGCTTGGGGTTGTCACGACACGGGCCCCGAGGACGTGTCGTGAGAAATTGGTATCAGAGGAGTTCAGTTCTACCACAGAACTCTAGACTCTGATATTTTTCTAGGTGAATCCATAATGTTAAGAGTATTGAGTGTGGCTATCAGTCCAGGGAGTCCACTGTTGGTGCGGTGGCCGACGTATCCATACACCAGGACCCTGACTTCTTATTTCTGACTTAGTGTACGAAATCATTGATTGCATGTATGTTTCATGTTTTCTTTGTGATTACTTTGTGTCTGATCACCAGGTATACTGTTTTGACCATGGCTCACCTGTCTCTTTTCAGGATGGACCCACGACGGCAGCCAGCTAGGGTTCCAAGTTTTGTACATGACGACAGCCCACCGAGCGACGAGGCCTCGGTGCAGGGCCCTATGATAGCAGAGGCACCGACGATACCTCTACCCGCTGAACCACCGATGCTACCAGCCCCAGCCGCTGAGAGTGGACGTCACCTTGGTGCACTGCACGAGTTTCAGCATCAGCGACCACCCAGGTTCCGCGGGGAGACAAACGCTCAGGCAGCCGAGTATTGGCTGGAGGCAGTTGAATGAGTTTTCAGGTTAGTGGGGACACCAGCCGACCTCATGGTGATCCTTGCAGCGAGCCTCCTGCATGCGGCAGCAGGCAGATGGTGGAGCCTGATGCTCCAGGTGCGCGACGAGACATCTCTCCTTGGGACGGACTATTAGAGCCTCTTCCGCCCGGATTTTGTCCCAGCCACCCTCCGTGCGGTACGCATCAAGGAGCTTCTACAGCTGCGGCAGGGTAGCATGACGGTCGCCCATTACTAGGCTAGGTTTACCGATCTCTCGCGCTATTCCACAGACATGGTACGTGACCCATTCTTCAGCGCCCGAACCTTTGAGAAGGGGCTCAAGCGAGAGATCAGAGCTTCAGTTGTTTCTCACAGTATCCCGATGCAGACAGGGGTGTTGGAGCGAGCCCTCTTAGTGGAGAGCTTCCTTGCTGAGCAGTCTCCAGCAGCAGGACCCACCACTAGCCGGCATGCTGCAGAGTCTTCTGCAGCGGACAATAGAAAGATGACACAGAGGTCCAAAAGGACTAGAACTACAGGTGGTCGACTACATGACACAAGATCGTTTGTGTGAGGCACCCAGGGAGGAGAACGACTTACCATGCGCGGATAGTGTTACTCCTGCAGCAGGGTTGGTCACATGGCTCGTGACTCTCTGACCTTCCATACTGATGATCAGTAGATAAACGAAGGACCTCCCAGGCAGAGGGAGAGGTTCGATCGAGGCAGACCGGATGGAGCAGGAGACCGTGGCAGGGGATCTGGCCATGCAGCTAGAGGTGGACGACGCTTCGAGGTGTTGCCACCACCACCACCAGGAGGTCCACCCCGACCGCAGGGAATAGGTGGACATGGGAGAGCTCAACTTCAGGAAGCTGAGGCCTACGATCTAGGAGCTTCAGGGGCAGATGGAAAGGAGCAGGACTAGCTGCAGACTCGGAGATAATTGTTCATGTTGCTTCTAGATTTGCTGATGTTTGTTTGTAGATGCTTTGTGTCTTTGTACTTTGAGATGCAGTAATAAAAGACACCTTTCTTGTGGCGTTTACCTTATTGTCCTCTATTTATGTTGTTACTAAGAGGGTCTGGTTTAAAAACGGTTGACTTGACCCTCACGTTGAGATAACTACTAGAGGATACCCAGTGACCACACACTGATGCCGACAGTGTGACTCAACCCTTGGAGGTGAGAGTAATGGTTGGATCTCTTGGTAGTAGCGTCGAGGCCTTACGACATCATCCTTGGTATGGATTAGTATCATCCATGTCGGGATTGACTGTATTAGGTGAAGAATGTGGTTCATCCAGGGGATGAGATTGGATTTCTCTTATCGGCAAGGAAGAAATCTCAGCAGCTCTTGTAGGACCAGAAAAGGTCCAAGTCATCCAAGAGCGGATGAGGACAGCTTAGAGCCGGAAAAAGTCTTATGATGACAGGAGGCGAAGACCACTAGAGTTCGAGGATGGCGACCGCTTCTTCTTGTGGGTCTCACCTCGATGTGGATTACGGAGATTTGGCCGAGGCGACAAGTTATCTCCGTGCTTCATCGGACCATTCCAGGTCCTCAGCAGGATAGGCGAGGAGGCTTATCGCCCATCTCTACCACCTCAGTTGCACCGGGTGCAGGAAGACTTCCACACATCTCAGCTGAGGAGATACGTGCACGACCTAGCGCATATCATCGACCATGGGGAGCAAGACCTTGATGAGGGGGTGACCTTTGCGGAGGTCCCGGTGGAGATCGAGGATCGACAGGAGCGGGTCCTACGTGGATGATCGATACCTCTAGTGCCAATAAGATGGAAGCACGGGAACCTCCAGGAGAGCACTTGGGAGTGGGAGGCTCAGATGCATGCTCAATACCCACATTCGTACCCTTAGTTTATGATGTATCTTTATGGGGATGTAAAGTCCCGAGGTGAGAGTAATGTAAAGACCCGTAAAATTAAAGGATTTTTTTATTTATTATTATTTTTTCTTAATTTTTTTTGTAATTTTACAAGAACACGATTTTTGACAGCACCTGATTCCGAGGCCTGGTGTGCCTGAAATCATTTTCTGAAGTTTGGCTCGGGTACGTTCAATAAACGAACGAGCGGGTTTTCCTAACTTTAAAACTGGTGCTCAGAATCGAAATCCTAGGGCACCGATGGAACCGCAGTGCCGATTTTTGCTTAGGAACACCTTTTCTGGAGTTGGTCTTGCTCGGGTGTGGTTATTAAAATTTTTGTGTTAAATTAAAAAATTAAATAAAATAAAATGGTGCAACCAATTTTATTTTATTTAAAGTTGTTTAACCTAAGCTATGTGGTTGGAGTAGAACCCACTATATCCTACTCCACTATGTAGGATATTTGTGGGGTGGGGCCCACACGAGCCCCACCTTTTCAACTTCCTCAATCCCCCGCCTTTAATTTGGTTACGCACCAGCACCCCCCTTTAAATGAAAGCCAACTCTTGCGTTTAACTGAATATTAAATGCCTATTTAATTGGGCGGTTTAAACTTCTCAATTAATACAATTAATTGAAGGATTCAATTTTGAATTTCAAAATGTTTGGCGTGAGTAATAAAAAAAGGCAATGCTTATTTTATTAGTGTTGTTTTGGTTGTGCGAGAGGTTTTGGGAGAGGATTTGCTCTATGTCTTGAAGTTCTTCTTCCTCGACGAAGAACACGAAGAACACCGAGCCTTCAACGAAGAACTCCGTCACCGCAAAGGGGAGTTCATCGTACCGTCTTCGTTCCTCCTCGCAGCCAGTGAGAGACGCCATCCTTGGAGATCGACAACGCGACACCGACGATCCTCCTTCCGCAACGCTTACTGAGTCTCCTTCCGTGACATCCCTTTCCGCAAAAAACGCCGATCGACAACATCACTTTAGGTAGGGGATTATTTCTTTTTGTTCGTGATTACTTTCGTCTCCAATTATTGTATTTATTTGAGCCGCATGATATCTCAATAACGAGAGGAGGTCGGACCGCACAAACACAGCTGACTCTCCTCCCCCCTTGTTTGTTGATTTGTTTGCGGCACGAGCAAGGCAACACGGTGCCGATGCACTGTGTGTAAAATAATAAAGAATGGGCGGAGAAGCACGGCACCGTCGCGCTGCACCATTGAAGACGAACAAAACCGCGGCGCTGTCACGCCATGCCGGAGAACCTCGAAGAGGCCGCGACCAGAGCGGGGCCGCGACAGAGGGGCACGACACCATCGCGCCATGCCGGTCGGACCAAGGCAGCGACCTTTGGCCGTGGCAGAGCAAGAAGCCGGCCGCCGAAGCAGGGGGACGGGACCCCGGCGGTCCCGCGACAGTAGAAACCAGTCGGCCGGCTTCCGAGAAGGCCGGGGGTTGTAACCCCCGGCTGGACGACATAAGCGGCCCCCCACATGGGGGCCGCGGTTACACAACAGGGAGGCAGCGTGCCCCCCCTTCCGCTCGGCCGTTACGGCTGAGCCTCCTGGCCACGCGGGCCAGGCCGAGCGAGCCACGCGGGGCCGCACCCATGCCGGGCCGGGCCGCGCCCAGGCCGGGCCGGGCCGCACCCTAATATGCCGGACCTGGACCCAGGTCAGGTCGACCCGGGTCAAACCGGGCCCGAACCCCCTATTCACGGACTTCTTTCGGTCTTTTGCCCATAAATTTGGCTACGGAACTCCAAACGACGCACCATAAGTTGAGATGAGATCCTTAGATCGAGTCATTCATTTCGGTATATTACACTCAAGGTTTTAGAGAACTTTGTGTACAGACAGGTTGGTTCGAACACGAAACTAACCGGGCCCTCGGAGCGGAAACACTTATGACATGAGCTCCGGACGTCCGATTGACGTGCCGTAAACCTTGATGGATTATTCTTAGTAAGATGGACCTTTTGGCTTAATCCAATGAAGGTTTGGATGCAGATGGAGTGCGTTCGGGTTGGTTTTGACTTACAAACCAACCGGGCCTCTAGAACGGAAAAGCCAATAACTCTCAGACTAGGCGTCCGATTGACGCGCCGTCTGTCACGTTGTGTTCCTTTTGACAAGATGGAACTTTGGGATACATCAAATCCGGAATATGTGTCATTTGATGTATCGACCCCCTTGGATCGTGAAGCGGACCCTCCCAGAATGAGCATGTTGTGTGCGGGAACCATAGTGCTCGCTGCGTCTGCGACGATGATGACTTCCGTACTAGAATCCTCCGTGGGTTCGACGATGGCGACAACCATACGAGAATACTCCGTGGGTTCGACGGTGACAACTACGGTACCTTAAATCTTTATGAAACCCTAGATCTGACTAAGACATGACGACTGCTGATCGATCGACTCGGTGTGTTTCGGATAGCCCAGTGGGGAGCGCCTGGTTGTAGCGATAGACCCACGACGGAGGAGCGCTTGGTTGTAGCGGAAGACCCGCGGTACTCAACAGAAGGAGTACCTCTAGAGGCTATGAGGGGGATCCTTTGGTTTTTGCTGCAGACCCACGGCGGAGTAGTACTTGGTTGTAGCGGCAGACCCGCGGTACTCAACAGAAGGAGTACTTCTGGAGGCTATGAGGGGGAGCGCTTGGTTGTAGCTGCAGACCCATGGTGGGAAGTGATTGGTTGTAGCAGCAGGCCCACAATACTCGACAGGTGGAGTACTATAGTAGTCAAGGTTAATGGTAAGTGCTTGGTTGTAGCGGTAGGCCCACTGTACTCGATAGAGGAGGAGTTTCCCCATCAGCTATGGTTTCGACATCATGATTAGATACTGGTTTGAGCCGAGTCTTGACTTTCAATCATTATCTTCTATATGACTGACTTGTGGATTTGGGTTGTTTTATACTGTGTGGATTGGTTGTGCTATCCTGTGTGGACATGATCGAACTCGGGCTCAGATGTTGGAGCCAATATGGAATTGATGACTTAGGTATATGTATGGGCATATACCTAAGTAGTGTTAGATGTTACATCGTGATTGTATCTTTCCTTTATGGATTACCCTTTTGGATTCTGGGAGACCTTCGAGGGTCTCGGGGTCCCTACTGAGTAGCTTATACTCACCCCTGCACAGGCTATGCTCGCACTACGTTGTGTTGGATGTAGAAGACAAACATCGCTGATCGTGGTGGAGGCTTATGGGGCAAGTCGGTACCTGGAGGAGGACCACTGGGTGGGACGTACACTGAGTGGACGACTAGACCCGTGGAGTTGAGGAGGCTATCTATACCCACCCTTGAGGTGGGACTTCCAGTTGATGGGTCGACATTGCGGCTTTACTTTTCAGTTGTTGTAAATTCTTTCAAGTTGTACTTTACTTTTAGTTTGGGTTTGTATTCTAGCCGACTTACTTTTCCGCACTCACTTTTTTACCCAGTTTCACTTAGTGTCTACTTCTGCTTGCTTACTCTGTTTGTTTGTTTACTTTAAAAAGGCAATGCCTTTCCCTTTTTATCGGGATTTACGCCTTAGTGCTAGTCGCCATCCCCTAGTCTGTGGAAGGCAGACTTGGGGTAGTCACGGCACAGGCCCCAAGGATGGATCGTGACATGAGTAGCCACCAAGGTCTAATAACACTCTTCTAGATTGACTGCATCTTTCTCTACGGATGGTAGAAATTATTTAGCCTTGATTCATATCTGATCTTTCTTGAATTGTAACTCAGCCACTAGAGACACTGCCTCCACCAACTTTTCCTCAATTAGTCAATGATATCTAATTGATTAGTCACTATAACCGTATACCCCTATGAAATCCCTTATATGTGAGAGATCTTCTCTTCACCCACCTGAAGAGTCTAAGTTCCCTTAAACCTATTCTTATGAAAAGAAATATTAAATTCCAACCAATCGACAAATTCTGATTTAATGAGGAAGTACTAAGCTTGTTCATGGATTCCTATAGAGTCCAACACACCAGTCCCCAAGTTGGATAGCCAATGGTGGTGTAAAATCCGAACCTAGGTTCGATACACTAGTTCCCCAAGCTGGTCAGTCACTTGACCTCAAGAGCACCTCCCAGTGTGACAAAGGCTACCAACTAGTAGTGAGGGTCTAATATATCAATGTGGGGATACAATACCCTTTTTATCAATGTATCACTACAGTATAAATAAAAAAAATAAACGAATGACAATAACCATAACCAAAATAATACCCGTATCACATGATGATGAAAACATGAATTACATACCCACAACTAAAAAGTAGATAATTTTTCCCATAATAAGGATCAATTTTCTAATGAAAAACCAAAATAAGGACGCTGACACTCCCAAGAGGGTCCCGAAACCAATTCTGGTTCCTTAATCCATTCTCCATCCCGACGCAACCATCTAACATAGTGATATTTTCATTATCTATTTCAAAAAACATGATGTATATTTGAGAACTAATCAGGCTGCTTGAGTAGGGTGTAGGTACAACTTAGAAGGCTACCCCAATAGTGTCTAAAATAATTTTCAATCAATATATTATATGAATTTGTAAAAAGAATAGATTACAATTCATAAATTTAGTAGTTATCACTTTTCATTATTCTCTAATTAGCCACATTAATCACCAGGTTCACGATAAACTCCATACAATCAATACCTTCGTCACCCTGTTCTAGAGACTGAACTATCATGATGTTATATCACATATCACAATAACAAGGTTATAATTTATCATTTCACATCAATTTATATCATAGATTTTGTAACCATTTTCCAATACCAATCTCTTGGGTATAGAATGTTGTGTCAAGCACCATAGGGGTATTTTGAGCATCTTTCCCTATCCCACACCCCAAAGGTATTGGGAGCATCAGTCCCTATCCCATTCAATAATATTTACATGCATGCATTTGTGTCTAGAATGTTTTGGCTAGCACCCCATGGGTATTTGGAGCATTAGTACGTATCCCACAACCCATTTCTCAGTCATTCAAATTTATCACATATATCACATTCAGCAAGGTTAATGCTCATTAACCCTCCAATAAAAATTCCACATCATGGTATACCATTTCAACTATCAAATCAAACATAATTATTTTCTTTAATCATAGAGATTAATATGAAAAATTCACGATTAAACAATCTATCAATATTTAATCAAAGCACATTAACTCTTTAAGGTTATTCCAAACATCCCTCAATTCCTATTATCATTAAATTAAATGTTCCATAAATTAACCAATTATACAATTCCATTTACTAATGAATTTCATTATCATAATTCAACCAATTTCAATTTCCCCAATTTTAACCCAATTCACTATCACATGGAAATTAAATTTTATCAAATCAATATTTTATGTCATTACCCAATAATGTAAATTTAAATTTCACAATTATATACAAATAATAAAATCCATACTATGGTATTTACAATTTTTACCACTTACGTCAAGATCATTGATGGACGCTCGCCAATGGAAATCCCAAAATTGAAGAGCAATGTTCACTATCACAATGAAGGATGAGACATAGATCCAAAACCTAGATCAAAGATAAAATAGATTATATCCCGGAAAACCTAGATCTAAATCATCACTGGATGAGGAAATAATCCATTCATGGTATGAGAAAAATACGGGAGAGAGAGAGGAAATTAATTGGGATGAGAATATCTTACTGAGAGATGTGAAGATATGTCAAAAAGATCTTTTATTCTCTATGAATAGAGTTTAGAAGGCCTTGAAATCCATTTGGGAGGCTCTAAAATATAAAAAAATGTTTGGGTTGAGTGGGTTTGAATAAGGGTTAAAATAGAGGGGTTTAGGATTTTTAAAATATTTTCTTGGGAAATTCGTTTCCATAAGCACGGTTTCCAGGTCTTCGGTGAATGGTTTTTCAAAACACATGCCCTAACTATTCACCCACTTAGGGGTCACCCGGTTTCTTCCAAGAGGGTGCACAATTTTCTAAACCATGAAATAATAATTAAATACCCCTATGTATAGGGTCTTATGCTTTTCTAGGACAATGCACATGGTTTTGAAAAACAATGCCCTAGGTGTGAACTTTAAAAAATTCATAAAAAAATATCCAGATTCCCATAAAATCCTTAAAATAAACCTCCTACAATATATTCAAAAATAAAGGTAAAAGAGTACATGAAAATGAACTGGAAGCATATCCAAAAAAATGTTGGGATCTTACAATCTCCCCACCTTGTAATATTTCCTCCTCAATCTGCACTCCCAGTCACATCTAAAGATTCTAAATATATAAGATCAGGAAATTGATCCCACATATCGGCTTCTCTCCCCCTTCTTTCCTCATAGATGTGGCCATATTTCCACAATACCAGAAATATAGACATAATATTTTCCTACAAGAATTTCTCACTGTAATTCAACACCAACATCAGATGATGCACAAAGGGAGAATATGTCTCAAGATCAAAATCATCAACATCAATTACATGATATGGGTCTAGGTGATACCACTTCTTCTATGAAATAAGAAAAAAATCATGTATATCACTATACCTTTTTGGAAAATCCAATCGGTAAGACACCAGTCCGATTCTCTCTAAAACCTCAAATGGTCCAACAAACCTATGTGCTATGTTTCCCTACCTCTGAATCCCATAGTGATCCAATCAATACGAAACAAGAAGTAACTCATGATCATCTACTACAAGGTCAAGGGGTTGTCGATATATTTCAGTATATGACTTATATCTACTCAAATTCATAGCCATACATTTCTATATTAGCTAACACTTCTTTGAAATATCCTATTTGAGAGTTAGTCCCAACAGTTCTGACTCACCTTCCTGTATCAAAAATAGAGGTGACTTGCATGGCCTATCATAAATATCCTCATATGGTTCCATCATAATTGTTTCCTGAAAATTATTGTTATATAAAAACACCACCAGTTCTAGGTTCATCTCTAATGGACCACAAAAGTAAATAATACATTCCAAAAGAATGTCCTCCAAAAATTGTATAGTATGTTCCAACTTCCCTACTATCTTTAGGTGGAAATCCAAACTCCAAAATACCTATGTACCAATTTATTTCTACAATCCTTTCCAGAAATATGAGTAAAAATGTGATTCACAGTCGGAAACTATACTCTATACCACCCCTAAAGATGGATTATCTCCCAAACATACATATCTCCAAATTATTCCATTGAACTAGTCTCTAACATAGTCAAGAAATGTGATAATATCATCAATTGTTCTAAAACCACACAAATAACATCATTATTCCGAGGTTTCCTCAGGAGACCCATCAAAAAGTCCATGGTAATGTCATCCAACTAGTATTCCATAATGGGAAATTTCTATAGTAAAACACTTTGTTGTGGAAGATCAAACTTCACTATAGAATTGTTTCACAAACCATACAATTTCCTTTTTCATGCCTGACCACAATTACCATTGATGTTGGTCATGGTACATTTTGGTCAAAACTAAATGCACCACCCACTTCATGGCATGAAATTCACATATCAGTTCATCTCACAGACAATTAGGTATTACAAATTGACCCCATACATGAATGATTTCATCCTAATATATATATATATATATATATATTCTAATATGAAGTTGACTGTCGACCTTTAAGACATTTCCACAAGTCAAAACTCTTCTGATCCCTACACTTCCTCTCTCTAATCCGAGTGGAAAGTGTAGAATCCACTAATACTGATATGAGATTGTTACACTCCTCGTCCTCCTAAACCACAACATACATCTCTACTAACAAGTTCATCATATACCACTCTAAAATATACTCCAAAACCATCTAATTATGAGTTTCTTTACTGAAATCAACAACAACAATATTTCTTTTCCTTGGCATATATGCTAGCTCAAAATCAAATTACTACATCTACTTGACCCACCTCCACTTATAAATACTAAAATATCATTGTTAAAATATTTACAATAAGCTCTTACTATCAATATACATATGAAAATTTTCACCCAACACATAATTCCTCAAATAGTTCAAGGCCTAAAGAAGTGCAGATGAATCGAGGTCATGTGTCGAGTAGTTTTGTTCATGCGGTCTCAACTGATGTGAACCATATGAAACAACTCAATCCCTATACATCACCAATACTACATTCCAAATACCCGATACCTCGAAAAACATTATATAATTATCCAGTATCTCATTTAGTATCAAGATTAGTGTGGTAGCCAATCGCTTATTCGACTCCTAAAAAGAGTTCTAATATGCTCTTGACCATTAAAACTTAACTCTCTTCTTGTTCAAGACTAAAATAGGATCTTACAAGTGGGAAAAGTCTTGGAAGAACCTTAAATAATATATCAATAATCCAAGAAAACTATATATTTCAAAGTCATTCTTGGGCTGGTCGAAAGGATAAATTCTAGAACTTTCTATGGGCCCACTGACCCACATTCTTCTGAGATGATGTGCCATATGAAATGTACCTGATCAGAATAGAATTGGAAGTTGGATATCTTAAATTATAATTGGTGGTACCTAATTGTATTCATGATGATGGTAAGATGTTGGTAAAGATCATCATGAGTCTTAGAGTACACCAAGATGTCATACAAAAACACTACCAATAACTGATCCAGGTACAAATTGGAGATTTAGTTCATCAAGGCAATAAATAATGTCAGTGCCTTTTTCATTATTAATGAAATAACAACAAACTAAAAAATTCCATACCTGATTATAAAATCATTCTGAGGTATATTATAATTTTCGAATATTAGCTAATGATACGTTGATATCAATTCGATCTTAGATAAAACACAATAACCTCTCAACTGGTTAAATAGATCATCAATACATTGAAGTGGAAACTGGTTCTTCACAGTCATCCAGATTAACTTTTGGTGATCAACAAAGAAGTGCAAGGTCATGGAAGTATTCTTTGAAGACAATACTTGAGAACCCAATGTTGATGTACTTAGATAGATGAACCTCTTATCATCAACTCTTCTATTTTATTATTAAGCTCTTCAATCTCTATTTGTGTCATTTTGTTCGGTGGAATAGATACTGGATCATCTCCAGAACTAAGGTCAATTGTAAATTTTATTTCTCTCTCAGGTTGAATCCCATAGAAGTTCTCAAGAAACATGACAGATAAACTTTTCACCATAGGTGAAAAACCATGCTTTTCACCCCCATAATCCAAAGAAAACTTGAAACCTGGGTGGTGATCTCCCCCTTTTTGATGAATTTTCCCCGAATGGCCATCTAAGATATACCACTCTCTATGATGCACATAACTATCACCCTAAAGATATATAGAAGTCACTATCACATGGTAGAAATCTATGTGGTCTCAATATTCTGTTAACCAGTCCATACTTGTGATCAAGTTGAAGAATGACATATCATGATTGTAACGATTCCTTAGAAAATGATACTCACCATCCTTGATAGAACACTCTTTGCAAAAACATATGTCTCTCTATCATACCCCTAGAGGTGTATCGATCATTATAAAACCACTCACAAACTCCACTTCAAGACTCAACCCATTCAAAAGTTGTGAAGACATAAAATAATGATTGGAATTAGTATCAAATAAGACACTAGGTAGCGTATAAGAAAAAATAATAATACCCCAATATATTGATGGTCTATCCTCGTGATAACCTAGTGTAGTATAAAATAAAAGTAAGTGCCCCGACGCTATTCCTTATGATGTAGTCTAAGTACCATGAGCTACACCACTCTTATATGATGAGTTATCTTTCCTAGAATTTCCACATCCACCACCCCAACTACCACAACCGATAGAACTATAAATTCGAGACTAATATACGGTAGAAGACCCACTTCCAACACTCAGATTCTCCCTAGATCCTCCAAAATTTTCAATCTGTCATAGGATCCTATAGAATATATATATATTTCTCATCCTAACATAAGATTGACACTCAACTGGTGGTTGCAGACAATGTTTATGAAATTGGATAGGCCTACCACATGGGTGGAAAAGCAGGTGGGTAAGATCCTGGGAAACTGATCCATCTTCATGACCACTATGTTTTCCACGTATCTGGTCAATATTATCATAGTGAAAATTCCTATCATGAGAATATATACCTATTTAATTTGAAAAAAACCACCTATCCTCCACTGGAAGCTTCCTTCTGGTTCCCCACAGAAATGAGAGCCTAATCCACAACATCAGAAAAAAATCCAATTGAAAGATATTCAACGTAGACTTTATCCCACTTTTAATCCATCCTAAAACTGTTTCACAATAGTATTATCATCTCATTCCAACACTTTATAAAATCACTAAAAATCAATAGAGGGGCCATTATAGTTCATCATGAACATACTCCCCTGGGTGAGCCTCATGAAATCCAGTTCCCTCTCCAACCTAAGCATCTCAAGGTAAATGTTTTCCAAGAAATTATATTTAAATTCTTTCTACATCAATTATTCTAGCTACCCATACAAATTATAGATGTCCCACTAATTCATCTCTTGAAAAAGTAACCGATAAGCCTCCTCTTTGTCTCTTTTCTCAAAAGGATTTTCGAAGTTGTCAAGAATCATTGGGATAGACTCAATCCAGAACTTAGCTTCTTATGGTCTACCCTCTCCATTAAAAGTCAAAGGGTTCTTCAACTAAAACTCACATGTCAAGTTGGACATACTACTCACAACCTGCCAGGGGACTCTTTCCATAATCTATATAAACGATGAAAATTTCTCATGGAACAACTCCCCATATTTCTATCCCTGAACTATTGGTTCCTCACGTTACACAACTAGAGTATCATTTCTACCCATGTCCTCATGTTGTCCTACAAAAAATCTTTATCTTAGAATAATATATCTCTAATTACATACACACATATTAGGACATAGAAAACATGATTAAAACATTTAACAAGAGATATTAACATAAATCCATAACATGTCATCCCACTTTTTCCACCACATTGTCAAAACAGAGGTACTATTAGAACAATTAACCATCCCAAATCTCAATCATGGTTAAAAAGGTGTAGAAACATTATTGTATTCTAGTTTATCATTAGACACCCATTTCTTACATTTTTCACCTTTTACAATTTTCAATTGATATTAGGAACCTTTTTCATTAAAACTTACAATAGTAAGAAAAGAACATTCCAAAAAACAATTCGTTCTAAAATTTTATTTTATATGCATACCTAAAAATGATGCACATTACAATAATTCCAATGTTCCTAGAATGATTCTTTCATACTCAAATCTTATTCCATACCAGAATATGGGTTAAATATCAGAATATTTATTAAAAACCAACCAAATAACACAATAAATGCATTACTTGAGGTGAAATGACATCCAAATGTAACAACACACATCAATAACAACAATCCCACCCTGTGTACTTGGGTTTTCCCTATAGATGGGTTAGATACTCCCACTCACAAGCTCATGAGTAAGGCATGACACTTCCTAGACTACTATCTACCTTTCCTAAATAGTAATACAATAGAAAGGAAAGAGAAACCCTGTGATGACACTTTGTAATATCCCAACTTGGGTGCCACACACCAGTGCCCTGATCTAGTTAGTAACCTGACATCAAGAGAACCTCCCAATAATCTAGTGACTATCGACTTGTAATGAGGGTCTAATATATCAATGTGGGGAAACTATACCATCTTTATCAAAATATAAAAACACCAGAAATAAATAAAATATTACCAAATGACAATAAAAATAACAAAAATATTACCAGTATCACGTCATGAACAAAAAATAAGACAATCTAAAAAAATAAATAATAGTTATTTCATTCCATAATAAGTGTCAAGTGTCTAAAAAAATTTACTGTCACTAATATTGTATGAATTTATATAATGAACAAAGTAGAATATATATATTAAACAGTTATCACAGTACATTACTCTTTAATTAACCACATAAATCGGGGGGTTAACGAGGAATCCCATACAATCAATACCTACTTCGGTTTGTGTGAGAGACTGAACTATCCCCAAGGTGTATCACATGTCACAATACTATGGTTATCATTTATCATTTCATTTCAATTAATCTCACAACTTTTTAGAACCATATTCTAATGGTAATCTCATGGGAGTAGAATGTAATTTCTAGCACCCTATGGGTATTTGGAGTGTCCGTCCTTATCCCACACCCCATAGGTATTTGGAGAATCAGTCCTTGTCCAAAACAATAATATCCACAGGAATGCATTAGGGTCTAGAAAGTCATGGCTTGAACCCCATGTGTATTTGGAGCATTAGTAGGAATCCCACACCCGATTTATTAATTATTCACATATATCACATATGTCTCATTCTACAAGGTTAATCAACCTTGAACCTCCCATAAAAATTTCATGTCCTATTATACCATTTCAACTATCAAATCAAAAATAATTATTTACTTTAATCACATGAAATAATATGAAAAATTAAAGATTAATATATCTATCAATATTTAATCAAAAACCATTAAATCTTCATGGTTATTCTAATCACACATCAATTCCTATTATAAACCAATTCAATATTCTATTAATTAACTAATTACACAATCCCATTAAACCATCAATTTCCAGATCATAATTCAACCAATTTCAATTTCCCAAATTTTAACCCAATTAATTATCACATGGAAATACAATTAAATTAATTAAATATCCAATTCAGTTACCCAATCATGGAAATTGAAATTTCACAATTATATACAAATAATAAATCAAATCTATGGGATTTACAATATAAAGAAAAAATCTCAAGATCATTTATGGATGCTCACCAATGGAAATACCCAAATTGAAGGGGGGTGTTCACTTTCAAAATGAAGGATGAGATATAGATCCAAAACCTATATCTAAGATCAAACATATTATATGCATGAAAACCTAGATCTAAAGCATCACAAACTAAGGAAATCATCACTTCAAAATACAAGAGAAATCTGGGAGAGAGTGAAGAAAACAATTAATATGAGAATATCTTACTAAAAGAGGTATATATATGTAATATAGCTCTTCTATTCACCAATAAATGTGTCAATAAGTCCTTTGAATCCATCTGAGAGGATCACAAATCAAATAAAAAATGTTAGGGTTCAGTAGAGTTGATTCAGGGTTAAAATAAAGGGTTTAAGATTTTAAAAATAAAATTTTGGGAGATTGGTTTCCAATGTTGGGGTGCATGATTCCCAAAAACACACACCCTTCCTGTGTTCCACTATTGGGGGTCTCATGGTTACTACTAAGTTATTGAATGGTTTTCTAAACCTTGTACCAATCATGAAATCCCCCTCAATTTGGGGAGTTACAATTTTCTGGGACATGGGATAAGGTGTGAGAAAATCGTGTGCCTACCATGCACTACCTAAAACCCCTATAAAAATATCCAAATTCACCAAAAAGCTTCCAAATGTAAACCCCATACAATATATACCAAAATTAAGGTAAAAGAGTACCTAGAAATAAGTTGGAGTTATCTATGGAAAAAGTTCCAGATCTTATAATCTCCCCACCATGTAACAACCCATCCCCAATATACACTCCCAAGCATCTCTATGATTTTGAGGCAAGAAGAATAAGCCACTAAGCCCACATATCTTATTTTCCCTTCTATGTCTTCTCCTGAACAAGCCATTGTTTCCACAATACTTGAAATATCAACACTATCTTTCCCAACAACACTTTCTCACCGCAATCCAACACAAGAATCAAATCCTCCTTAAAGGGAGCATCATTATCATGATAAACATAATAAACATCAATCACATTAGAGTGGTTTTGGTGATACCTATTAATGAATGACACATGAAAAACATTGTGCATAGCAGTATACCTCAGTGGAAGTGGAAATCGGTAGGACACCATACCAAATCTCACCACAACCTTAAACGGTCCAAAAAACATGAGTGCCAACTTTCCCTAAATTTGAATCCTATGGTGACCCAATATAGATTGAAACTTACAGAACACACAATCACCAACTGAAAATTCAAGGGTCTATTGACATCAATCAACATACGACTTCTACCTACTCTGATTCATAGCCATATGTTTCTGAATTAGTTGAACCAACTCCGAAGTCTCTTATAGGTGATTCTATCCCAACATTTCCGACTAGCCGACCTCCATAAAACATAGAGGTGATATGTATGACCTACCATAAAATGCATCATATGGTACAATCAGAATAGTTTTTTGATAATTTTGGTTATAGGCAAACCCCACCAGTTCTAGGTGCTTCTCCCATGAACCAAAAAAATTCAAGAAATCATGCCCAAAAAAATTGTAAAAAACCTGTATAGTATATTCTAATTTCCCATATCTTTGTGGGTGGAAATACATAATCAGAAATACCTCTGTACCAAGTTCTTTCTATAAGCCTTTCAAGAAACGTGAGGTAAAACCTGAGTCACAGTTTGAAACTATACTCTATCAAACTTCTTCAGTGAGACTGTCTCCCAAACATACATGTCTCCCAACTTTCCATTGATGAACTCTCACACATAGGAAAGAAAGGTTCTACTTTTATCAATTGGTCCACAACCACCAAAATAGAATCATTCTTCCAAGGTGTCCTTGGGTGACCTATCACGAAGTCCATAGTAACATCATCCCACTTCCATTCCATAATAGAAAATGTCTGTAATAAATAACTGAGTCTTTGATGCTTGGAATTCACTATAGAATCCTGTCACAAACTCTATAGTCTTTGTTTTCATTCTCGACAACTATTTCTATTGACGTTGGTCACGATACATTTGTTCAAAAATGGATGCACCCCCCACTTCGAGGAATGAAATTCATGCATAAAATCCAATCACATAAAATTAGTTATAATAAAATGACCTCAGACATAGATGATCTCATCCTCATCTATATTCCAATGGGAAGGTGAATCCCCAACCACGTGATGTTTTCTTGAGGACAAACTCTCCGAATCCTCATACGATATCCCTATGATCAGAGTTAAAATTGGGGACTCCACTACTACTGATATGAGAGTCATTTACTCCTAGCCCTCTTGACCCAAAACATACATATTTTCCAAAAAGGTCATCACATTCCACTCAAAACTAGACTCCTAAACTACCTGAGTCTGATTTTCTTACTAAAAGAGTCAAAAACACTATTCTGCTTCCCTGTCATTTATGCTATATAAAAATCAAATCACTGCATATACTCACCCAACCTATACTTATAGTGATTAAAATATCATTGGGAAAATATATACTTTAATCTCTTATGATTAGTATACATTGTTAAACTTTCACCCAACACATAATGCCTCCAACACTTCAAGGCCCAAATAAGTACATCAAACTCAATGTTGTGTGTAGAGTAGTTTTGTTCTTTCAGTCTCAACTATTTTGACCCATATGCCACAACTTGATCTCAATTAATCACAACTAATAAAATCCTAATCCTATATACATCATAACATAATGTATACTCCTCCCATGGATTAGATAGGATCATGATCGGTGCAGTAGTCAAATGATTATTCAACTCCAAGAAAGAGTTTCCAAATGCTCTAGACAGTTCAAAAATAACTATCTTGGTCTATACTGAAAAAGGAGATTCCAAGAGGGAAAATTCCTGGATGTACCTATGATAATATCCTGATAATACCATAAAACTATAGATATAAAATAAATTCTTGGGAAGGTTCCAAAAAACAACTTCTTGAACTTTATCTAGGTCCACTGACACACCTTCCTCTGAGTTAACGTGACCTACGAAATGCACCTCATCAATCTAGAATTGGAAATTGATATCTTGGCATATAATTGATTCTCTATCAGTGTAATCAAAATGATTCAAAGATGTTGGGCATGATTATTATGAGTTTTGGAGTACTCAAATATGTCATCCACGAAAACTACCACAAAGTGATCTTGGTTTGGATGGAATAATTAGTTCATTAAGGACACAAACATTTCTAGTGCATTTTTCAGCCTGAATTTATTCAATATAAACTCATAAAGGCCATACCTGCTTCTGAAAGGAGTTTGAGGTATATCAAAAGGTTTGAATATTAGTATAGTATATACAGATCTCAAGTAGATCTTATAGAAAACACAAGATCCATTCAACTGGTTAAATAGATCATCAATACATGGAAGAGGATATCGGTTCTTCATAGTCATCCATTTCAACTTTTGGTAATCAAAAAAAAATCATAAGGTCTTATCATCCTTATTTGAAAAAAATACTGGAGAAACCCATGGAAATATACTCGTATATATAATCCCACTACCCATAAAGTCATCCAGTTGATTATTAAGCTCATAATGCTTTATTCGCGCCATTATGTATGATGGAATAGAAACTCGCTTAGCTCTTGGTCTAATCTCAATTGTAAATTCCAAATATCTATTAGGTGGAATCCATGAGACATCCTTAGAAAACATATCCTGTAACCTATCCACCATGGTTGGGAAGAAAAAATTCTTTTCACCTCCATAATAAAACAAAATACTTAAAACCTAAGTTGTGAGATCCCCTGATTGCTGATGAATTGGCCCTGCATGGCCTACCTGGATATACCACCCTCCATGACATAAATAACTATCACCCTCAAGAGATGAAAAAGTAAAACTTTTATAGTAATAATATATTTGGGATCTATATGATATTAACTAGTCTATAACCATGATCATGTCAAATAATGACTTATCCAGAATGTAAAGATCCCAGAGAAAACAATATTCCCCAACCTTGATCGAATAATCTTTGTAAATAAATGTGTCTCTCGACTATACCCCCAAAGGTGTATCGATCATCCCAAACCCGCTCAAAAACTCCAATGTTGGAATCAACCCATTTAGAAGTTTTTTAGAAATAAAATAATGAGAGGAACTAGTAGAGGGCAAGGAACTATCTAGTGTAGAGGCTACAAGAATAGTACCTCTATACATCAGCAATTTAGCATCAGGATACAAAATCTTAGGATGAAATACATGTCACTATACTAAACCTCTTCCTTATGATGTTGTCTTAATCCCCGAAGATACACCACTCTACTAATATGGGTGCCATTTCCTAGAAGTACCATGTATTCTTCCTCAACCGCCACAACCAATAGAACTCCAACTACCAAACTGATATAGGGTTGAAGACCACCTTCTAACACTCTGACTCTATATAGATCTTCCATAATTAACCATCTATCATGGGTTCCTTCAGAACCAATATAAAGTTCCCATATTACTATAATATCAACATTAAACCATTGGTTGAGGACAATGTCTATTGATGTGAGGAGGCCTACCTCACCAGTGGAAAAGAACTCGGGTAAGATCTTGAGAAACTGATCTATATACATGACCACTCTATTTTCTATCGATCTAGTCATCATTCTCACACTGACACTTCCTATGCTCAGAATATGTATATCCTGATTATCTTGAAAAAACCACCTATACTCCACTTGAAGCTTCCTTCTAGTTCCCCTCATAAACGAGAGCTTGATCCATCACTTCATAAAATGTTTCCAGCTAAAATATATTCACCTGGGATGTTATCTTAGATTTAATGCCATCCTAAAACTATTTATCCCTATTATCCTCATCTCTTTTCGAAATAGGAACAAATTAATAAAAATCTATAAAGTGAACAGTATAGTTCATCACAAACATACTCCCCTGGGTGAGTTTCATGAAACACAGTGCCCTCTTCTACCTAAGCATCTCAGGGTAAAAGTTCTCCAAGAAATTATCTTGATATTAATTTCAAATCATTTCATCCATCTTCCCATCTCAATTATAGATGGACAACCAATAGTTCACTTGAGTACATAACATATAAGCCTCCAGTTTGACTTTCTTCTTAGGAGAAGTCTCTAAGTGGTCAAGAATCATCTGGATAGACTAATTCTAGAACCTAGCTTCCTCAGTTCCACCCTATCCAGTAAAATTCAGACAAGGATACAACAAAAACTCTTGTGTTAATTCGAAAAAACTCTTCACAACCCTCCTAGGGTCTCTTTCCAAAAAATTCAAAAACAGAGAAAATTTCCCACGCAACTACTCCCCAATAGTCTCTACCATAACTACTGTAGCCTTATGTTCTACTACTGGAGGATCATTTATTGACAAGTCATCATGTTGTATGACTGAAAATAATTATATTTGAGGCATTAGTTTATAATCCTAGAAACACATCTTAGAACATATAAAAAATTCTCAACACATTTAACATGAGGTATTGAAATAAATCCATAACAATTCTTCCCTCATTTTCTGCTACACGGTCAAAACTAAGGAACTATGACCACCCTTAACCATCCTACATCTATGTAATGTTTCAAAAATGGTAAACACGTTATCATATTACAATTTCTCATTAAAAACCCATTTTCCACGTTTTTGAACATTTTACAATTTCCAATTCACATTAGCATTGTTTTTTATTAAAAATTACATGAGTAAAAAAATAAGTTTAAAAAAAAATATTTGTCCTAAAATTTAACTTTTCATGCATGCATAAAAAAGATGCATGTCACAATAATTACGGAGTTCCTATAATGATTATTCTATACTCAACTATCACTCCATACCATACCATGATTCAAATATTCGAAAATATCTAAAAGGATAATCACATAACACCACAAGGTAATCAATCAAGGTGAAATGACATCTAACTATAACAACACACATCAATAAAAACAATCCCACACTTGTTTTCCCTTGTATGTGGATTAACTACTCTCATGCATGAAGTCATGACCAAGACATGACTTTTCCTAGTCTTCTGTATACCTTTCCCAAATAGTAATACAAAAGAGTGAAAATAAAACCCCTCTGATTCTACTTGGTAATGTCCAAACTCGAGTGTCACACATTGGTTCCATAAGATGATTTGTTACATGAACTCAAGCTCACCTACCTATACTCCATTGACTTCTGACTAGGAATGAGGGTCCAATATATTAATGTAGGGATACTATAACCTCTTTATCAAAGCAACACAACATCCAAAAAAAAATAAACAATAACCAAATGAAAATAATAGTAATAAGAATAATACCAATATTACATGATGACTGAAGAAGGAATAAATTTCTAAAACTATAAAACATATATTTCCTTCCATAATATGTGTGAAGTGTATAATGAAAAAAATATGGACACTGACACTATAAATTGGGACCCGAAACCATGTTTGGTTCCCTCATCTATGCTCCATCCTGACTCAACAATCTAACATAGTGATCTTCCCCAAATCTTGTCTAGAAAACATGAAGTCTGGTCGAGTACCAATCATGCATCCTAAGTAGGGTGTGAGTAAAACTCAGAATTCCACTACCAACGATGTCTAAAAAAATATCTAGTTCAGATAGTGTATATTTTTTATAAAGAATAAAGTACATTAGATAATGTATACAGTTATTCCATTTCATTATTCTTTAATTAACCATATAAATCCCGGGGGTTATGATGACACCCACAGAACCAATGCCTTCTTCAGCACATTTTGGAGTCTTTATTATCCCCAAGGGATATCACATATCACAATACCATGGTTATCATTTATCTTTTCATTTCAATACACATCATGACCATTTGGAACCACATTCCAATGCCAATCTCACGGGCATGGAATGTCGTGTCTAGAACCCCTTGGGAATTTAGAGCACCAGTCCTAGTCCAACACCCCATGGGTATTTGGAGCTTCTGTCCTAATCTAATAAAATAATACTCAGATGCATGAATTTGTGTCTAGATATTCATGGATTTCACCTTTTGGGTTTTTGGAGAATCGGTCCATGTCCCATATCCCAATGCTCATTTTTTTTTCACATTTATCACATATATCATATTAAAATAGATAATCAACATGAAATCTGTCATCAAAATTTCACATCATGGTATACCATTTCATCTTTAAAATCAAACATAATTATTTACTTTAATAATGCTGAATAATATGAATAATTCAAATCGGGACAATGGGATTTTCAATTTAGACCACCAATATCAAGATTGTTGATGGGCGCTCGCCAACAAAACCCCCCAAATTGAAGTAGAAAATTTACTTGCATAACAAATAATGAGATAGATATCCAAAACATAGATCTAATATCAAATAGATTCAATCCCTAAATAGCAAGATCTAAACCATCACAAATAGAAGAAAGATGAGAGAAAGATAGGATATAAGGATGAAACCAATCGAGATGAGAATCTATTATCAGAATAGGTGATTATCCATCAAATAAAATTTGATTCTCTAATAATGGTGTTCGAATGTCCTTGTAATCCATCCAAGAGGCCATAATATTAGAGTAAAAATGTTAGGGTTAGGGGGGGGGGTCAAATTAAGTTTAAAACTAGGGGGTTCAAGATATTTAGAATAATTTTTTAAGTGATTAATTTCTCTGTGCACTGTGTTTGGGTGCACTATTTTCCATACTGTGCAACTTTCATAGGGGTCACAAATTTACTACAAAGTGGTGGATTTTTTTTTGAATCATGTCCCAACTAGGAAATCCTCTTATTTCTATTGTTTAATGGTTTTTTAGAGAAGGGTGCATGATTTTGGAAAACCATGTTCCAACTGTGCACTACCCAAAACCCCTCCATAATTTTTTAAATTCACCCAAAGCTCCCTAAGTTATCACCATACATGATATACCAAAAATCCTCAAAATACATTGGTGGTGCAGTCTTGCATATAGGAATTACCAACAACACATTAGTTCATCCACATGCATGTCCTCGGTTGGTATAAACACTAGGACCACGGTAACCACACCCTATCTAGACCTCTCATCCATAGTGGGAGTCAAAACATCCTCCTATAACACCTCCAATGTGGGATTATCCACTACATCCTCCTCGATCACCATTTGTAGTGAATTTTTTTTAACCACCATCACCGAAGCCTCATTTGTAGTAGCTATCACCAAAGGAACTTCCAGAATAAGTGTATCCACCATGGATTACCCGATTACATCAATTTTTAGTAGTATATTTCCCCCCTCCATAGAGTATTCATCTCCAAAATCCACCTCATGTGCCACCTCTGATTCATGATCTTCCATCAAATCCTCCTTGCCCACCTGTTTTGAAGGAATGACATCATCCACTGCTGCTACCCTAGGATCGATCATTTCTGCATCTAGTTGAGATCCAAATATGGTTTGAATGGCTATTTGAAACACATGGTCAACCAAGAATGACTTATAATAGGGAAAAATTAAATAAAATGGGTGAAGGGGAAATAATTAATAGGAATTGTCCATTTTGTTGAGCATGTTTGATATATTCATGGGACCCCCTAGAGAGGGAATTCCCCTAACATTCATCTTCTCATTTTGATACATGACTTCAATTGATGATTGAAAACGTATAGCCCCAATATTAGGTAGAGGCTATGTGACCACCCCTTCAAGGGTTAAATATTCCTAAAATTTCTTTGAAGGACAATCATGTACCTCTCCCTCCTCCATGATCACCAATTCCAACATAATTGAAATTATTTAGTCAAAAAATTTATAGAAATGGTAGTGTTCATGAAAAACAAGATCATAGAACTTACCTAATTAATCGAAGTACCTCTATCCCTTGGAGAGTCCAAATGAGAATCAATTATCCATGACATATCCTATGAACGTTTTGAAGAGGTACACATTCCGATTGGACCCTTTCTGAGAGGTTAAGAGAAGAGGTCACACCCATCAGCACCTTTAATCGACTAGTTAGGGGATACTCTTTGCCGTGAGAATAGATCAGGTTCCCTAAATATAGGATGTATTGTATCACTTGGGAATAAAGGTCATGGGAACCAAAACTTTAATTACCTGACACAATGAGGAATATCCCATCTTTTTTGAGCCACTTCAATATCTCATGGAGAGTGGTGATTTTCCATTGGAGTCCCCAACACTCCCAGGCTTCGGGAAAATAGCATCACTGAGGAAATATGGGTAGTGCAATGAATTCTCTAAACTATGTATGCATACCCTCAAGATAACCGTAGAGGGTAATATTTCTTTCTGTAACCATTATCCTAGGATCATCAAACCTATTTCCACACCACTCCCTGTGAATTTTTCCTTTGTCGGGCCTGGGATTACCAGCTTTGAAACTACTAGTCTATGCATTGAACAAACATTTCCTCCATGAATGGACATTTCCATAGATATTCTTAAATTAATCGGTTGTGGGACCTCTCACTCATCGGCCAAAATTATTTACCAACTCTATATTTCCCTGTAATAAATGCTCTCTAAACATAGTGAATAATTATGGGTGATATAATATACAATAGTGGGGGGAGATAGTTCATTCCATCCACTCTCATATTGACGCATGAACATGTCTTATATATATGTAAATACTGAGGGTTGGAGTTTATTTTTCACCCCTATGTACACCCTAGGGGTCAGTCATAGGAGGAATTGGATATGCCACATGAACCAATATGTGATGTACATCTCACATATTATCTTCCAGTCTTCCGTCACCCCCAGTAACCCTCCTTGAAAGGCAAGGAGGTACGACTGCTGCTGAATAGTCCCCATGAAACCATCTATCAAAATACCTATGGGAAGGGGGAATAAGTTGAACATTAAGTGTTCCACTGAACCAATCTATTCCAACATGTCCAATGAGACCAAGTTTAGAGGGAGAATCCTGAAAATTTATACAATCAATGTCTAGAAGTTTGTGCTGGTTGGGGGATTGTGTTCTGATATTCGTATCTACCCAAGTTTGTAAGTCTCAAATCATAAAAGAAATATAAGGGACCAAAAACATTGAGGGGGTATTTCCTTGGATGATGTGGCACAACACCTTGTACAACTTTACCCACACCGACATTGTGAGGTGGTTGTGCTGCCCCATCACCGACATCATTACCATAATGAAGGTAATTGGAGATTACCCCATGTACAAATACTGCAATGGGATCATCCACACACATATCAGTGTGGCGATGAATCCTGTTAACCTAAACATGGGGGCCTCAGGTATTACACTACGTCCCCATGGCTTCCACTAGCTTTCCTCTTGAATACTCCATTATGGGTGTGCCTTGACTATCTAGAAATCACCAAGGAATTGATGTTTCATATTAGGTAGCATGTTCTATTATTCATAAAAGACTACATAATTTATTACTCTAATTAGACATACTTCATCGTTACTTTTTTTTCATTTTCCCTCTACATTAAGTTCATCAATTTACTCACTATGGCAAGCAGCTTCTCTAGGTCCTCCCAGAAATTTACGATTTGGAGGAATTCATCATCCATGGATCCTTAGATTAGGATCCTATAAATATGGAAAGGATCTTTCAAGCATATTCCGACCTCGACACATTGAAGATGATTTTTTTGGTCCATGGGGACCACCCTATCAATAGTTTTAAAAAAATATCCAGGTGATGGTAGATGTGGTACTATGAAGACTATACCACCCCATAGGGGAAAACCTATTTGAACTCTACCTAAAAAACACAGAAATATATTCGTGCCCAATCCACCAATTCCCATTAATGTATGGAATATATACTCTAGAGAATGTCACATCCTTCTTTCCATCCCTCTAGAGGGTTCTATAAGTCTACCTTGAGAATTATATCATGTCGAGAGGGTGACACCTCATCCTACAATGCCTTCATGCTAAAATCATTCATATGATTCCATAGAGTGTACGTAGTGAGATACACATAATCCTTCATGATGTGTCCCCCTAACATCTAGGTACCACTCGTATAGTCCATGTGTGATCCCGAGTTAATAGGTTTTCTATTAATGATCATAACTAGGGATGAAAACCTAATCCCTTAGATAGAAACCGTATATTTGGGGAATCTTTCATAGCATGTATTGTTGTTGAGACTATATCAGTAGTGTTGTAAGTTTGGAAAAATACAACATGCTGAATATCATCTCTTCAATCATAAGGTAATTATAAATCTTCTCTCAATGAGCTGATGCATCATTTTCACCTTCGGAAGCAATTTGGTCCAAGACATAAACGTTCTTGAGGAAGGTTCGTGAAGTTCTTATTTCCAAGGTTGAGTTCATGGGGGTTGGTTAACGGAAGTATATTAATCAAAATTATCTTCATAGAATATTTTAGTTTTTCATGAAGTGAGGATTGATATAACAAAACATTCATAATTTTCATCAGTTTAGATAGAAGTGATAAATGGACTATTTTTTTGAGAAGCTTGTGGTCCCCTAAGGGCCCCTTACCACCATTTATTAGCATATAGTCAGAATGAGTTTTGAAAATTTGGAATTTCCAATCAATAATTTTCATCATTTTCCCTAAAAAATAACTCTCCTTTCCCTCATATGATCTTATTCTCTGGGTGACCATTTTTTGATGCATAAATATTAATTTTATGGGGGAGGTAAAGGAAGGAACAATCAGTTTTAGGATAATTCAAACCAAAATAGGAAAAAAATCTACCTAGGGTATGAGATTCATGAAGTTCCAAACCTTCAAAAATAGAAATAGATCACAGAAATCCCCATATATGTGGATATTTAATGGAAACCTCCCCGAATCCTATGAACGATTCACAAAGTTCCAATTAATGGAAGTCTCTTTTCACACAGATCTTTGATAGTATCCATCGCACACCATAACTCTTATTCATAGCTCCCTTCGATTATTTAATCTCATAATCTTTCACATTAGAATATTTATTTTTCTAAACTAATATTCTTTCCTCTACTAGGCCTGTAAATACCCCATATGCCTGAGTTTTAAGGGGATGCATGCTTTCAGCTTCTGAGAAAATATTTGAATTCATGTTACTCTGAAGTTTCACGAGCGAGAGAGAAGATGGATATCCAAAGGTATCCACCATTCATGAAACTACATCCAATGGGTTTTTGAGAACCTCAACCCACAGTGGACATTCCTTTTGTAAAGGTCCATGGTATTTGTGTAACAATAAATCCCTTTGAGGCTATTAGGGTTTCATGAGATAAGTATCCTAAGTGAAACCTACCCCATTGGTACTAAGACATTACCCCCAGTAATATACACCTTTTTTTCATAAAAAATAATCTTTTGTGAGACACTAGACTTTTGTGACAGCCCAGACCTTTTTGAATCCCCAACATTTCATGAAACCCAAACATTTTCAAATCCCATCATGCATGTCTTTCAATGGTGAATCCTTTCACCTAATCCTCTTTTAAAAAAGTTGAGTTCTCAAGTCCCCTATGATCACCCAAAACTAGTTCAAACATACCCCAAGTCCCATTGAGGATAGTACCACCAACTATTATGTCTTCCCACATTTCTTCAAGTGAGGCCAAGGTCTTCCCCTTTCATATTGCTCATAAGATTGAGTAACCTAATTCCTTTTTCTCATAATCATAGGTAACATAGTTTCAATAATTCTTATTTCACTCTTCCATGGTAGTGCCTATGACTTAACTCACCTAAATTCATATGAAAAGTGGAAAAAAATCATAAATTGGTGTTTTTTAGGGAAATAGTTTACTGGTCTTAGTAGATATTCTTTAAGATAAATATTCCCCTCACTTTAACACACCCCCTCGGGGTGTAAGCCCTATCCATACCTGAGTTGAAAGAAGTAGAATTACTTAGAACTACATCCAAGTTATATGATATTAAATAAGATGACCAAATCCTTAAAACATGATATAAAACTCTAGTCTTACATTGTGTGATAAACATAAGATGCCCCATTTATGAAAATAATGGGATGCCACTCACTTCCCCACCATGGGATGAAATACCTATAATAGGAAGATTCCATGCATATTCCCTACACTATACTCCATCCACATGGGATGAAACACCTATCATGTGAACTGAAATTGTGGTATCAACCTTTGTTGGTTTTGATCCTAGTTTGTACAGTGGGTATGTAGGATGCCTCCATGTGGTTCATTTATGACCAAAATCATAGTGCGAACTCTTTTCCCTTAAGGAGAACCACTCATCATTGGGGTGAAAACATGAAATCTCCCCCATGCAGGGAGATACTCTATCAAATCCAAGTGTCAAATATTCCCCCTTGGGGGGAAAAATCCATCAAATACAATTTTCATTTAATCCCCCTTACGGGGAAATACTCTATCAAATCCATGTTTTAAATAACCCCCCTTGGGGGACACACTACATCAAATATATGTATGAAATGTTTCCCCTTTGGTGACACACTCCATAAAATATTTGTGTGAAATCTTCCCCCCATGGTGTGATACACTCCATTTAATCCCATGTTAAATATTTTACCTTGTCGGGACACACTCCTATATCTATCCCCACAATATGTCAAACTTGTTTCCATCTCTATATGACCTTAAACTTGTACCTTATTCAAAATTCTTATTCCATTCTATAACCGTGGGATGTTTGGGAGTAAAAATCCTTTGAATACTTATGCACATGGAATTAATTACCACATGACCGACACATGATGCCTTTATTTCCATTACAATGATGCCCAAACATTAAATTAAATCCAAAATAGGATTAATTTATAGGTTCCCAACCTACCCAACATCCATCATACCCAACATAACCAATGTCAGTACCTGTCTTGACTGACTGTCACTACCCTGTCAAGATGGAAGCATCGTAATCAACTAGCATCCACTCCAAGATCTCATTGGGAATGAGTTTCATGAAAATGAATTAAATATATTAAAGAGACACAGAATTAGGTATGAGCTCTAAGGAGGAATCCATGGAAGGACGATTCGACATCCCATTATCCTATTTTGATCAAGGAGTCAACATTACAGATTAATGTGATTGAAACTAACTGAGTTTGGAAAGTTAGAATGTGGGACAATAGGAAGGTGTGCATGGTACAACTTCCCTAGATAAAGAATTAAAAATAGTGGTAATAGAGTTTCTACAATAGGAATCCTAATTTATAAATACTCAAAGGAACGTGGGAGGATAGTTGGAATGGGTGGGATAGAAAAATGGAGATTTTATAAAATTTAATAGCCGATAAACACACCAATCCATTCAAATTTGATTTAATGGAAGGAATTTAGTGACTCAATGCACAAGAGTTCATCATTTATTCAATGTCATATTTTATAGAAACTGGTATAAAGGAATAAAAAATGCATGTTTATTGTGTATTTTATCAGCATTGTTTTATTTTTTTTAAAATTCCAAAATTTATTTCATTAAGATTTTTTTAATCCTTTCATAACAGATATTTAATAAATACAATATTATTTGATGTTTTTATTTATTTATTTCATATTATTTTAATTAAAATTCCTCATTTTCTATAAAAATGTAAATTTGCAGTTCATGTGGAGAAGGATAACAAGAGAATATGAAAGAAGGATACCCATACATGAGGGGGTGTACTATGAAAGAGTAGTTTTAACTACCTTTATATAGTAAATGTTTTACCCACAAGCGATAAACTAGCACAACCTTATGAAATGAACTGGATTTAGTTGAGGTGAAACCTTATGTGACACTCAAATACTTCCAGTACCCTGGAATGAGAGTGGATCCACCCTTACATAGCTATATTATATCTATAAATACTATTACATAGATGATGAAATAGTTTTTACCTTGATATAGCTATATACAACCATTACATAGAGAAATAATACATAGGATGATCATTATAGAGTTCTAAAAAATCGGGCTATTCCCACAGTTTAATCCAAACTCTAGGTTTATATCTATATCCACAATAAACCAGGGCTATAAATTTTTCCAAAACATAACATATACCCATGTTTCTCTAAACCCTGGGTTTAGGTAACTTCCCTATTTGGTAGTAGTATCTTCTCTTCTATCCCCTGAACCTATAAATAATATAAAACACGGAATGAAAATTTGATGAAATACAAATATTATGTATTTAACATTCATACAACAAGTTGTAAAAAATTTGAAACCATTTCCAATAATGTATCATATATATACATACTGACAACCAACCAATTCAATTCATTAAATAATATACACATATCTATTTACTATTAATTCAAAAAAAGAGGGGATTGACATCTCCCACATCGCCAACATCCTGATCCTAATCACCATCAACAACATCCTCATCACCAACAATAAACCACAAAATGTCTATGGTATTCATTAATAATACAAAAAAATTTGTTTAATCTTATATTCATTCCAAATTACTTCTATATAAAATTAGACAACTTGTCAAATCAAGAATATGGAAAATCCCATGTAGTACCATATCTCCCATCTCATTATAACATATCTATGATTTACTTTTTATACCATGAGAATAAAAAAATTAGGCCTAAAAAATATACACATCATATTTTTGTTTATAAATTTATTATAATAAATATATATTATCCCCATGATATTGATACATATTTTACACAAAAATAAAGCATGATCTCAAGAATCAATATCATTTTTCAATTAACTGATCTATACAATGATGATTTACTTATCTCTAACTAAGTATAAATATGAATTTGAAACCTTATATAAAACATTTATATATAATGAAAATTATAATTTGAAACAAATGGTTACAAATAATTCATCATGAAGATATCTAATTGTATCTTTATTCATTCAATATAATCAAATTGTCTCTTCACATAATGATAAATATTTTTCACACAACTATGAATATGTTTTCCAAATTTAAAGAAATTGTTTTTTATTTCCTTAAACAAGATGAAACATCCCCTATATTATTTTATTGGATTATATAATTTTATTTTAGATTCCATAATTAAAATATATCTCTATTTTTTGTTTAACTTGTAACATGTTACATTAACAATATTTTTTTGACACTCCTTTACTGTAATGAAATGTATTAAATATATAAAAACAAAATATATTATTAAAACGAAAATATCCTTTTACATATACTAAAATAATATTGTCAAAAATCTCATTTTGTTACACCGGCTTAATATTTAATCAACACAATAATCATCACCTTTAAACCCTACATATATACTATAACGTTTATTTTTTTGTCCCTTAAAAACATTATTATTAAAAATATGATGATATTCAAAAAATATTTATTTCCTATGTTTATAAATAATATATGAATAATATAATTTATTATGTTATGATTTTTATTTGTCATTAATTTTTTATACTTATAATTTCCCCAAATGTTCAAATTATAAATAATTACATCCAATTAAATTTAAGGAGTATAATATATCTTTTCATGAGGATTTAATTATAAAAATATATATTTTATCAAATTATATTATATATATATAAAACAACCTCACTGTGATTAGGATATATCATGGTACACCAAAAATCAATCACCAGAATCATGTAATGCTTCCATTGGAGTTGATGTAATAATTTTATTTCTTAAATAATGCAATAAAAATTTTAAGGCGAAACTAATATATGTTTTTTTATTTGAGAAATTATTTCATTGGTTATACCGATATAAATAAATATGAAATAAAACATTATAAATATCAGTCCATCTAATAAAGCATTTAAATAATTAATATTATCGAGGAATAATTTTATAAAATCATGATAATACCATTTTTTCTATCACTATATATTCCTTTTTCTAAAAAAAATTCCATAAAAAATAATTTTTTATAACATAAAAAATGTTATTAAATATTATCCAAATTTTATTGAATTAATTATTCTTATATAATTTGTGGATTTCTTTCATCATCCATTTACAATATGGAATTAATTAACATGTAATCCTATAACCCTAGGACATTCATGTTTGGATTTCAATGAAAAATAAAATTAACAAAATACATTAATATTGATGGAATATTAATATACCCAATAAATTAATAGGTTTATTCCAAAAATAATTTTTTTTCCATAGGTTTATTGGCCAATAATGGGGCACCGTGTAATATAAAGCACAACTCCCCTTCTACTAGAGTTTTTTGAATGACGGTATGAAATTTTCCTTTGTAATACATAGAATAAACCAATAATATCACACCCATCATGTGAATAAATTATTGTAAACAATAAACCATCATATGTGAATAACATGTAATAACCTTTAAATTTGACCAATAAAAAATAACACTACATAATATAACAAATATTATCAATGTTATAGTCATATATCCTAATAAAAAATTAAGATCAGTATATGCCATACATCAAGTAAAATGAAATAGTAAAAATTAATGTATTTAAGAGGCACATAAAATTTTAAATGAAATAAATTTTATAACCCATTTTTAAAAAGAATCTGTTTCTATAGGGTAATTCTTTTTACTGAAACGTAGAATCCATATTATTGATAAATTTATAATAATTTCTGATGAGGGAGTAACATGGTGATCATCCCTGGAATGAAAAGAATATAAAATTAAATGGTACTCTCATAAAAATTACAAATCACTTCTATAAAATAAGTTTTCACTTAAGTATTTTTGATAGTTTAACTAAGTCAATTAATCAAGAAATTCTAGTGAAAAATTCCAGATAGTGACACAAAATCATCCTACCAATATACGGAAGTCAAGGATTAACCCAACTATACATGTAATGTTGAAACATCACTTGAGTCCATGATTTTCCAGGACCATATACATACTCTTGAGTATTATCGTCCTGGATGGTCTAATTAATTCCAAAATCCTATAATAGTATAGTTAATGTGAAAATGAAATGTACAATATCACAAAAAATAACCTAAAAATATAAATATAATATTCATTAATAATTATCATCCCCACGCCTAGAAACATTTATGTCTCAATATAATGTACCGACTTGGTTACTCAATGAAGATTTCCTAACACACCATACATTATGGTCAGGAAAATGAGATTAAGTTCAAAGTTATTGTATGAGGTGGTGCATGTATTTGTTTTTAAAATTTTTAAAATTGAAAAAATGACATGAATATATAACTATGTATCCGTGATGGTATTCAAATAAGGTCATGGGTAAGTTAGTAGACTAGTATTATTGAAAATTGTATATTGTTTATGTCTCATGCACAACTCAATCACAATTTTTACCAATATAGTCATAATTTCCCCAGAAGCCACACACAATTATCAACCCCCCCCCCCCCCCAATTTACATTTCTCTTATCTCCTATTCCATATAATCTCTGATGCACACCATTGACCCCTTGATATCTTCTCCACATATTCCCCCATTCCTTGTCTCATCCCCCTATCTCAAAATTGATATACAATAGTAATTCTCCACAGTTTGTTAAATCAAGTTATTTTATATTTAATTTTTTATATTTAAAAATTAATTAAATTATATATCATTATATATCATAAACAATGACGATATATAAAATAAATAGTATGAATTTAATTTTTAGGAAATATAAATAAAAAATCTAATCAACAAACACTATTATTGTTGATTTATATCATCAATATATATATATAATGTTTTTTGGATATATTTGAATATCTGGCTTCTAATTTGATATTTCCATGACATTATTAATAACTTACTGTGTGTAAAAATTCATAATCATATTTCAAATTAACTAAATTAATAATAGGATATGTGGTTGTTGGAACTAGAAAATTGGTGAAACATACTTTCACAAGGGTGTACAGAAGAATTCCTTATAAATGTAACATATGTGAATTGTGGAAAGTGTTATTTTGAATAAATATGAAAGCATGGGAGAGGGTTGAATGATCATTTTAAAAACTTATTTAAAATTAATAATGAATTAGATGACACTTTGATAACTAAAATTGATGGAATTACTTAAAAATGATAATATAAATAATAATACAATACTCAAGACATTAATAAAAGTGTTCAGTAATAATTCTTAAGGTATTATTATATCTCCCTGTCTCAATTGATTGTCAATACCTATTACTGATTGGATTTAAAATTACTTACAAAACTCATTTACAAGAAGTATTTTCCTATAAGTTTTCATAAGAAAACTATTTATTTGGTGAATCTTTTAGTGATTATGGATAAAAACCAAATATCCCTCATATTAAATGTTAGTGTACACTAACCCCCCCCCCCACATTAAATGGCAGTGAGTCTAGTAAAACTCATACTGAATGGTAGCGAGCACCCATTAAAATAAAAAAGATGAGGTTTACTTATTGAAACCCTTTAAAGAACACTCAAAAACATCCAACCATAAATTATATAAAAAAAGATAGGTAGTATGTGAGACAAGAGTATGTGGGAGAATGAGAGTGATGAAAATGCATAAAAAAGAGATAAAAATGATTGTCAAGGTAATAAGTACCATCTATGGTCAATTTTTCTTTGTATTTATGGCATCTTCTACCTTTAGGAAAGCATTAGCGATAACTATAGAAATTTTTTTATTATTGAATAAAGGCATTAGGACCCAACATAAATAACTATTTTTTCTTGTCTAGTTACCACTGGAGAGATAGTGGGTTCCACCAGCCAATTAGTGTCACGTGGAATGACCATGTGTTCTTTTTTGGACCCCCCTCTTTCTAGTGCACCCTAGTGGGTAGCCATGGGTTATAAAATTATCACCTCTTTAATGATCACAAGTAGATAAGTAACCAACATATACATATATAGTAATAATTAATTTCTCACTAATTTTGTTGAAAATATTTTCAATATTTCATAATAAAATTATTTAATTATTTTATGATATTTTTTAATGTTTAATGGTAGAAATATTTATATTCAAAACAAATTTTCCAAATTTGATGTATTCCGTCCAAAATTTTCCATTTGAAAATATTCTTCCACATTTTTTTTTCTAAACTAAATAAATTTATATTACATTCCATTACAAAGATATTATCACCCTTATGATTATCAATATTTTACAATATCTTAAAAGAAAAAAATATTTTAAATACATTTTCAAGGGAAAATATATTAAAACACTTTTAGTAATTTTTTTGAATCATAGGTAATAAATAAAACTTTAAAAGAACATATTTTCTACTATAAAACTTCCTTTAATATCATAATTTTTTTCAAACAATTTGAGATTATCAATAATATCACGGAAAATGGTAATAGGAAAATGGGTAATGAATTACTGGTGTGAGGTGAATATTTTAAAAATAAAATACCTTTTTAAATTTGAATTAAGATCATCATTAATCTACTATTTAAAGAGACAAAATCATTATTTATTTAGAAATATAAAACATTGTTTTCCATTATTTTTTTTAAAAAAAATTGGAAATAAAAAATATTTAAATATTTCAAAATAGACTTTTCAATAACCCCAAACACCAAATTACTTGTAATTTTTATTAAATAAAAATATTTTAACATAAAAAATGTTCAATATTTTTTTGGAAATAAATATATTTGTTTTAGCATTTCATATTTGAAAATGTTTGGGTCCCCATCAAATAAAAAACACTTTTATAAGAATGTGGGGTCCCAAAAATATGAAAATAAAGAATTAAATGAAAAAATGATAATAAAAACACAAAATACTATGAAATAAATATATATTTTTCTGGTTTACTTTGTTCATTCAAATTAAGAAAGTATGAAGAAATAATTAGAGTACAAATATCCAAACATTATCCATATAAAAATTCTTTAAAAAAATTTTGGGGAATTTTCTTTGGCTATAAATTACATTAATCAAAAGTTTAAAAAAATTTAAACCAATGAAAGAATTTTATTTCTCCCATAAAAATCATTTTAAACTATATACTCATTAAAATTTAAAAAATAATTTCAAATAGATTCTCTTGTAGAACCAAAAATGTCATCATAAACAAAAATATGAAATTTTAAATGATACTTTGAAATATGTTTTAAAAATAATGTGGAACTACCCTACCAATTTCAAAATAATGTTTATAAATAAATTTATTCTAATATTCACACCATGTTCTAGGGGATTATTCTAGTATGCACAATTCTTTGGACAACTTGAAAACGAGATCTAGAAGTTTAGAATCACCCAAAACTACTATTTTTTCCACAAAAGTATTTTCAGAAATAAGAATCTATAAAATTTCACGTTTATCACCCATTTTAAAAAAATACAAAATTAAAATTGGAGGCTAATTATAATATGATTTTAATGGAATATATCGCAGTGTGTATGGAAATGTTCATATCATAATCAATTCAATCCTCTTGATTAAAGCCTTTAGCTATAAGATGGACCTTGTAATAAGTGATATTAACTTTGTAATATAATTTATTTATGTAGAACCATTTGGTCTCAGTAATAGGATAATCATTAGACCATTACAAAAGTGTGCTAATATTTTCCAGGTAAATTGATTCAATTCCTCTTCCATGGAAAGTACCCATTTTTTATCTTTAATGGTATCATCATGATTTAGGGGCTATATGTGTCAAATAAATGATTGATTTCATAGTTTAATTAAAATAGGCCACATAGTTTGAGATACAACATTTAAATAATAGATAAAATTTATCTAAGGAAATATTTATATTTACTCCATGTCTTGTAAAACACACAAGGTTATACTATATAATGTATGTACCATATCCCAAACTATCACACAATGCACACAATAGAGAGAATTTATTATTTTGCATAATTTAATTTTTAAAATATGAATATCAGAATATGATTCTAAAAAAACATTATTTTTTAATTTTCTATAAATATATTAGCTTAAGATATATTTTTGGGATTAAAAAAAAGGTTTAATGCATGCCAAGGTTATTCTTAATTTTCAATAAATATGTTAATTTTATTAATAAAATATAATTTATATTTGGATTATGTATTTCCAAATTACATAAATATTACAATCATATTTTTATTCATTTAAAATTAACATATTAGAATAATGTTTAATTGCCATCGTTAAAGTAAAAGTGTTATTTCTAGAGAATTAATTTTATAAGAGTTATAGAATTTGTATCCAAATAATTTAAATTACTCTAAGAAAAAGTATGAATCTAATATAATTTTTATAGATATTTAAAAAACATAAAAATCAATCAAATAATAATTAATTATAAATAATAGAAAAACATAGTATATAAAATAGAGTTTTGTATAAGTAATTTTTTCAAATATCTTAGTTTATAATTTAAAATTTAATTTTCTAATGTTAAAAATTTAATTATTTTAATAGATCCTAAAATATGGATTCAACATGTATAAATTTATAATTAGCACCATCCAATATATTTACAAATAAAATAATTACATCGGTTAATTTTTAATCAAAATTATAGTTAAAATTTATAAATAGGGAATTTTGAATTTTTTATAATTTAAATGACTCATACACTATCTAAGAAGAATTATTTTCTATATAAGTCAAACCGACATGTATCAATTACCTTTTATCCACATAATTCACCTAGATTACCAAACCCACCTATCACCCATGTAATTTCTTTACTACCCTATAGATAAATATAGTTTTCCCTGAAAAAGACCATCTTTTAAACCTATAAAGTAAATTTACACCCTACCTTAACAGCATACCACTGCATCTTAAATAAATTTATCAAAGTTTCCCTTCCTTGACCATATATAAAACAATTTAATGAGTTTTTAATGTTTTTTGGACTCCTCTAAATATTTAAAGATCTACTTGGATAGGTAAGGGTTCTCCTACTCAACTTTTTGATTCAGTTACTTCTTTTTTGATATGCCTGTCAAGGTTCAATTTGTTATGAATTAATATGATAATGATAAAACATTTTTTGTCTAAATGATTTCATATTCAAGACATTATACTCTTCCATCCCAATAAAAACATTTTCAAAATCCTTTTGTATATTTTTTATGTTTCCAAAATAACTCCTTGGTTCTCTTCGTCATGCATTCCATTCAAGCCCTTCCTATGTTATAATACTTTTGTTTTCTATGTTATTATGCATTATAATTAGTCCATTACTATCCAAATAAAATAATATTAATGAGATACTTTGTTTTTCAATCATTAATACCAATTCAGAGTCCCTTTTATATAATAATCGTGCTCCCAAAATCAATCCCATATTTTCCCATCATGATGAGATGAATACAAAAATCCAATTTAATTCATGGGTATACATATATAAGATGTTTATAAAGGGTTATTTTATGGAAATTGTTTAAAAATTAATTGGTTATGAAACTATTTTTTATGATATAGGAGCTTAAATTACATTCATGGAAGTTAGGAAAAGTGGTACGTGTTTTGAATCTCAAATTCGTTTCTTTAAAAAATATTTTCTTATACACATAATTTAATGTATTTAGTGTATATATAATTCATATTTTTAATTTTTTACCATGAAATTAATTTATTAATTCTACTAAAGGATTTATTTTATGTCCTCTTGTTCCAAAATTTCTGATTTAATTTCTACCCATTCCATATGTGGGGGTTTCTATATTAATTTGAATAATTTGGGAATCATGTTATTTTTAAAACCTATTTTATTTTGTGTGATTCATATAATTACATGTATTAAAAGTTTCTATATTAATCAAAAAATTTAAGGGATTTACATATATATTTTTTTCCATCATGCTCATGTTTTTTTTGAGTGATGAGTTAAAAAAACCATTATAAAACTGGATGTTTTCCTTGGTAGGAAACCATTATTATGTTTATGTAAATTAAATGTGTTTTTAAATTACAAGAATATAAATCATTTTCTAGATACCAAAATGTGGATTTAGTGGTGGGATAGATTAACCTTTTTTTAATCACCTCGAAAAAGGTTGGTTTAGCATTGAACCAATAATTAACCTAATGCACAACAAGTAGTCCTAAGACTACACAATAAGTAAAAAATTACCATGTTAAATGATCCAAAATTTTCACATTCTCTTAATTAACCAGGAGGAATAATTTTACAAAAAAATACAATGTTCTTATACAAAACAAAACTATTTAACCCAATTTATTTCTTCTAGGGATATCCAAAAAAAATTATGTGATGCAACCAAAATCTTTTTTGATAATGGTACTTCTTGTTCCTGTTATGATACCCGTTAAAGTTTTAGTTGAAAAATTAAATTTCAAATTAAAATCAACATTATTAGGTTTAATAGAGAGGAATTTCATTTATATTAGTCTCATTATATGTATATAGAAGTATTATTTAGTAAATCATTACAAATGTAATGGTATACATTGTTTTTATTAGACCTATGGTTAATGAATTAGACTGAATCATGTAATGAGTAAGGCTAGAATTGAAAATCCCCAAATTCCTCAAAAAGGTCTCATGGACAAAACTGGTTGGAATTTATTGAATATATCTTCCCATAACAAGATACACATCTTGTTATAAAGAATTTAAATCATTTTCTAGATTTATGACATTATGAATTCTATCATTTCGAGATAAATTATTATTTTTATCCATATTTTCATTTATTTTATTGGTATAACATATTAACAATTTCAGCTAACTATAGATTCTTGTGGTTTATTTATTCATTCCAGATAAATATATCCATATTTATGTTATACAAGACTCTACTACATGATACACCTTACTGAGCATATGATCTCACCTTTTTGCTTTAAATTCCCTTAGAAACCTAACAAAATACAACTTATAACTTTTTAGGATATAACCGAATTGTTAATTAATTTATTCCACTCTGTTCATGTTTTATTTTATGTTTCAAAATGAAATCTATGTGTGTATATTTTATTCTAAGATAATTTAACATATCAATCCTATGGAAACCTTATATTCGGTACTGATAACGTTATATCATGAAAAGCTTTGAGTTTCTTGACCATTGGATATTACATTTATTATCAGGAAAAGTTTAATAGAAATGTTAGGCATAAGATTTAGAAGAACAAAATCGACCGAAAAAATTTCACCAAAAAACCCTTCTGATTTCTTGGTAAAACTCTAGAAATCGTTATAGGAATTATATATAACAACTCAATATCATGAGATAATTATGTATTGTGAAGACATGGGAACTAATAGGTGGAATGTGATCTCTGTCTACAAATTTAGTCAATGAAGGGATATATGATACCCATATCAAATTATGAATAAAATGTTGAAGAAAACTAAATAAAATTATATGTATCCTTGAAACTAATTCATAAAATTTATCTTCATATTCTAGGGAAGGAAACAAAATATAGATGATCTGAAATTATTTGTAAGCGATATGTTTTGTGGAAGCTATGATGAGTAATTGACCAATATGAAAAGGTAAATATCTAACGAAAAAGCTGTTAAATGAATGACATGAGAAAGAAATGAATCCATGTATAAAATCAATTAAATAATATCCTGGATAAAAATAAATAAATTCTCAATGAGGTAAATTCTTAATATTGGATGTCATGATCTCCAACATAGTGATATCTTTAACACGAAGGTCTTGTACTAAGTTTGTTAAAAAGTAGGGTTAAAAAACATTTTAATTTTTCCAACTAATTTTTTTCATGATGTGAGTTGATGCATTGAGGGGATACATAATTATGGTCCCCACCCAATGCTACAATTTCCATGGGGCCCTCATATGAAAAATGATCTATTTTATTCATAAATAATAATAATTATGAATAGATGTCTATATTGATTAAATAATAAAGAATATTAATATTTTTCACAGACTATCAAAAACATCCAATGTAAAACAACATATTTAGAATTGATATATTCATTTCGAAATTATAATATAAATGATAAATTATATGGATATTCAAGGGAAATGTAAAGTCTACTGATAAAAAGATATTTAATGTTTTGAGATAATTTTAATGACAAAACAATTATCCAGAGATGATAGATGACCATTGGTTCATAGGGAATATAGATTTATAACAAATAATGTCCTTTGGAAGAATATAAAAAATTTAAGTTAAATATTAAAATAGAAATTAATAACAATTTTTTCTTTATAAATCCATTGAAGATATATAGATGAAGAAAAATTTCATAAATAGGCAATATCAAAGAGGATGGTTGTTATCGTTGTATATGTAAAAAAAAATTTATTTGGATTTTTGTAACATATATAAAAGATTTTCCTTTCAGAAAATTTATTACTATTCCTTTAAAATAATTCTTACAATTTATGTATTACTTAAAATTTAATTGAAAATTAATTTGAGTTAACAAAAGGACTATTGTAAAATAATTTTTAAAAACATGGAAATGGAGGAAAAATATATCTGATTAAAATAGAAATAAAATTGGGTTTTATTTTAAATAATTAATTGCTTGATTCAAGTACCACATATATTAAAATGTGGAAAAAATATAAAAACACCTTAAATATAAATTGGATTAGAATTTTTTTGAGCTTATGAAGCATAAATGATAAGACTCCTTCAATGAAAATAAATACAATCCCAAAGAATGGGAGTATGTAAAAGATATTATTACCTCTCTAGTAAAAGTCAAATTGTAACCCCTTGAATAAATAGAAAGGAATATAAAAAATATATATAATGATTTTTTTGGATAAAAAATATTTAATTTAATTCATGAATTTAGCGCATGTCAATAAATAATAGTATTATTATTATTATTATTGACATGGGTTGCACATAAATAAGAAAATATAATAAGGGAACATTCATAATTATTATTAAATTACATAGTGGTATATAATTCCTATAATATTATTCTCTTTATATTATCTATTTTCATTTTTTACGCAACAACTCCCAGAAAAAATTCTCTTGAATCCCTAGAGAGCTCATTTTCCAAGAACACCCTCAGTAGTGGAGATAAATCCACTTCCACCACCACTCTTGAGTATAGAGTGGTCATGTAAATCCTTCTTTAAGAAATTTTTTGGATGATCAAAGAAAAATTATGCACATGTCATGAACTACCATTCTAGAACCTTGAGAATCTTATGGGGATGTTTCGAGGTTTCTAGGACAAGTTTGGATGATTGTCAGAGGTAATCTACTCTTGATTCCTATAATATTATGATGGAATGTTATGAGAAATTTTATAATCCAACAATGAAGAAATAATTCATCTAAAGTTAAATCTTAATTGTATAACTTAATTACAAATATTAAGTGATGATCCCAAGCATTGGTTCTAGTGTTTTTCCCTCACCATCATTCTTTAATATAGTTCTCTTGATCACAACATTAAGTTTCATGTAAATATCGTAACAATCATCTATTAAGAAAAAATACATGTTATCTATACCTCATCTGGTTATTCTGCTACATCTACAACCATGAATTGTTATTAGTGGGGTGACATAATTTTTTAAAATTATTTAATGTTCATTTTTTAAGAATACATTTATCATAAATTTTCATTTTTGGCATATAAATATCATCATCATAATGAAAACATTTTTTTTATTTATAGAATAGGGGGAAGACCCATTCAAACAAAATAAAATCAAGGGGGTCTAAAGTAGTTAAGCTTGAGAGTGTCACCACCAACTAAATCTAGACCTTTAGGGGGAAGGGATCCCAAAGAAGAGAAACTGGTGACTGACTTGTCATTTGTATCTATAAATTCAAAGAAGTATAATACTTTGTTCACCACTCAACACATATGAAGGAATTATATGCCATGTTAACAAAGAATTTTAACATTCAAATGAGTTAAAATACTGATCAAGGAATGGAGGTGATCCCACATGTGGAATTAAAAATAATTTCGGAGTTTGTTTCAATTGCAGTGAGGCCAATATTATTCTACCTAAACTGGGTGAGACCTATCGAAATTGCACTTTCCTCACACTAAATATATTCACTATAACCAAAAAAAGAAGTGAAATAAAAAATTACTGATCTGTTATAGTCATGAAAAAATCCCCCTCCCCACTTGATACCTACATTGCAAGAACCATATATATTGAGTGTGAGACCGAAGCTGTGATAGTGCTTAGAGATACACCACCCTTACTAGTTCCTAATGGAGGTACTATAGGGAGGTATGATATTCCTCATAAAACTAAAATAATGGGATTTAAAACAATCCTTTTCCATCCATGAAAGATCAGTAAGAAAACATTTAGTTCTGACGATTTGGCCAAGCTTCGACCTACTTATCCCCTCATGATGAAATTTGTTCCTCACATTCCATAGGCACTAATATATCACCACTAAGATAAATTTACTCGCTTTATATTCCTATATTTTACTCTTCGACCCCTGGAACTAGGGATCAAAGAATTTTTTTCATGAGGACCACATATGTTATAGAGTAGTGAAATCCCCATAGGCATTCAATACATCATGCACCCAATCCTCCTTGAAATAAAGTTATTAAAGGATTCTCCCATGATATTATCGCAGCATCAACACCTAAAATCTAGGATGATACATGACCACTACACCGGGTTTCCTATGGATGGATCATTTTCATTAATTATCTAAATTAGGAAATTCAGTTTCAAATAATGATCCTTTCAACAGGATAAATACCCACAGGTGTCGCTCTCGTAGGTATCGAAAACTAAAATACTGTAGTCCTTACTCAAAGAAAATTCCTGACATTGAGCCAGTAAGCATGCATATATATGGTTCTGTAGATAGACTAAAAATCTGGAATAAATCATATTGAACATCCATGAATACTGCATTCGATGGTGCAAAGGCGATTGACTGGACAATACAATAGTACTGGTCGTGTGACCTAGAGTTACACACCATGTACCCATATTTAATTAACCATTAATTAATTCATAATTAAATTAATCCATGGGAATTTATTACATTCATTGTGTATTAATATAAACTATATTTTTATCAGTCCATCATATCATACGGCCAGCCATACTACACGGCGTGTAACATCAATACATGATATGCATTTTATTAGTTGATGGAAAATTGTGTATTATCATACCTGGCATACATGAAAGGTGATCATATAACTCAGATGAAAAAGTTCATTTTGCCTATATAAATTTCTTTTACTCTATAATTTTACATGAAGTGATTACATACCAAGTCCTAAGGAGTGTTCCCCATATAGATTATGAGAATGGCACATGACATGCAGCTGGAATGTACACTCCGTGTAATTTTACCAAATTATTTAGAATTAATAATTAAATAATTATACTACTTGAAACATTTAAAAGTATGATCTATGTGGTCATTAACTTGATATTACATTCTATGTAACATGTTATATATATATATATACTAAATGTCTAATTAATTTATGTGGAATGTTCAGAAATGCATATCATATATATTTCATAATGTAATTATTACTCTATTCCCATTGAAATATAACATGATATATAAATAACATGTCTTCCAAGTGGCCTTTATGTAACTATAAAACTCCATCAAATTACATGACAGGTTATGTATTCTATATTTCGCATGCGTAAATTGTATTCGAATATTATACATGTTGGTTATATTGGACAGGTACTCACTATGTTACCAAAAAAGTATAATTTTTTCAAAGTTAATTTTAAATAAATTTATTTAATTGGTTTTTAAATATGATGGATGAGAATATTAAGATTTTTTGGATGATATTTGAGTTAAAATAAATGAAAATTACATGACTTAAATAATTAGTTCGAGTGAGATTTATCATAAATTACAATTATTAGAATCCAATTCATTTTTATTAAATGTGTAATTATTTGAATTATATAGATGATCATGAGAATATACTTGAACTTGTATGTTATGGGTTTATTTTTATTAATTATTAAATTAAATTTGTGGATTGTGAAACATCCCTCCATTTATTATTTAAGCACTTCTTTTCCCTGGATTCTTTTATGTAATACCATTAACCAATAATTTGGTTTCCTATATCTATGTGTGAGTAAAATCATATGTAATTGATGGAGATATTAATATAATGGCGGGGGTTCATGTTTTGATCCAAGGGGAAACCAATCCAATAGATATACATAGGTGGATAGGTGTAAAACTACAACCCGAACCACAAAAAGGTTCAAGGTATTTTCCCCTAAGGTGGATTGTAAAATCATCATCTATTGGATATGCTTTCCATTAGTAGAATATTATTGTCATACCACTTTATTTTTCTTCAATTTTCATGGATATTTCATTATGAGTGATTTTTTCAGGATAAAATTAATTAATTAATTAATTATCATATAGGATAGAAATAAAATAATTTAGATTATGCGTTAATATTATTCGAGACATGGTTAATCACTTAAGTAAATCCAATTAATATTAACAATATTGTAATAAGTATAAAATGAGAAACATATGGATAAATATTAAATCTATAAAATATATATATTAAGTCGGTATGGTGTTCGGCTACTTATGTACAAAGAGAACTGTAGTTCGAAGTACTTGAAAAGCCAAAGTCGGTGTGCTTTCAATTATGAGGGAATTCTAACTTGATGATTTTAGTCGACATAACGTTTTCACATAAATTGTTTACTATAAAAAAAGTAATTTCTATAATTAATATGAAAGGGTTAAGTAAATACATTTAAGTAATTTTGGATTGGGTAGTCCACACTACAGATCAAGGTATTGTCTGTTAATTCCGTTGGAAATTGGAATGCTTACCGAAAAACCATCAAGTTTTTAATCATCCATAGTCTTGGTGATGATAAGGGGAATATGGATCCTTTACACTATAATGTCTAAGAAATAGGACATTCTGAAACCAATGGTGAGGTCGATTGTGTTTTGATAAAATAGTTTGAGATTATTAAATTTTATATTTATCTATTTGTTTGATTTTATCATATAGAGTACTTAAATTCTATTTTTCATATACATAGAAATGAAAATAAGTATGGTTTAAAACATATAAATATTATCCATACACGAGAATTATAATCTTCTATTTGGAAAAAGTTTCCAACAGTTTTATTGTAACTTACACCTTATCCTAAGACATGAAATTAAATTACATATACTCGAAGGACCTATTCCAAAAGATCCTGGTAAAGGTGCTATTATGGATGAGTTATATGTCTATGAGGAACATTTTAAAAATTTGATGGATATTCATTTTTTCATTCTTTCATCCATAAAAATGAAATTTTAATGAAATGTGAGGACATGTATGTGTATAATATGATATCTCACCTTCAGAATCTCTATCCTAAGAAAGAGAGACCGGATAGATACGAGATATCCAATGCACTATTTACAACTAATATTGGAGATTCAGTGCCAGATGGTACAGATGTAAATAATATTACTGGCCACATTTAATGATTATAAATTATAAGTATTAAATCCTTAGATGAGTTTTGAATAGATTTAAAAAAATTTCCACTTCCCATGTCCTCTAGTTTTATTGTTAATAATATCCCAAGAAATAATGAGTAGAGATTCATTCTATAATTTTCGAAGTTGAATAGGAATTGGGGAAGGACAAAACCATAGTAATTATGATGAATAATAAAAGAAAGAACCAAGAAAATAGGCCCTATACTAATAAAAGGGATAAATTTAGCTAGAATTGTCCTTCTAAGAAGAGGAATATCCAAAGGTATAAAAAGGAAAAGGAAGAAATAAATTTTCTTTTTGGAAATCAAAGCCACTAGAATAAGAACTACATAAAGAATAAAATGGAATCTAAAAGTGTGTTTTTTATCAGGTGTAACTTTTCAATATTTATTCATTGGTTGTTAGATACAACTTTTATTTCTCACATATGTATCCAAATATAGGAACCTATTAGATTCTAGAATATTTCAACCGGAGAGAAGGATTTACGAGCCAGTAATGGTGTGAAGCTCACTTCTATGGCCAATAAATACTACCACCTTTGTTTACCAATAAGAGAGATATTGGTTTTAAATGATCTGTATTATGTACAAACTGTTAGTAGGAACTTAATTTCTATATCATGATAAGATACAAATAGTTCTATTTTTAAATTTGGAAATAAAAGTTATTTATTTATTTTTTAAATACAACATATGTGACGGTATGAAAAATTTAAATAACAATATGTAAGTATTAAATTATAAAAAAGTATTTTAAGTAGATTAAAAATCATGTTCTCACAACTCATATGACACCCAATTGTGGAATCACCTTCTTAGTCATGTAAGCATGAAGTGTTTGACATTTCCCTATCAAGATGGTTATTTTGATCCTTGAAATGAAACCACATGAATGATTAAATTATTGTTTACAATAGAAAATGAAATGAAATATTCTATTGATAGTGTGTAAGGACCATAAATTATCTTGTATTAGTTCACATCGATTTGTGTAGACCATTTATGGTATAAGATAGAGTTGGTTAATATTAATTTATATCTTATACTTACGATTTTGGTAGATATGGGTGTGTCTACTTGATGAGGTATAAGTCTCATTCCTTTTAAATACTCAATGAATACAATAATGAACCATAGAATCAACTTAGAGAGATGATAAATAAGATTTAATCATACCATGGTGGTTAATACCTCAACCAAGGGTTTATTGACATTTTACAGAATTTTGGAATTTTTCCTAACCTCACTGCACCTTTCACACTATTTTGGAATGGTGTTAGAGAAAGGCAAAACTATACCATCCTAGATAAATTATATTCAATAATGTGTTTCTAAAATCTTCCAACATACTTTTGGGGATATAAATTATTATTGGTAGCATAGAAAATATGCCATGTACTAACTAAAAAAGAAATTATAATTCCCTTCATGTTATGGAGTTACAATAAACATATTTTGTCACATAATTATGTATGGGGTTGTAAGTATTTATTAAGGTCTTCTTAAGAAATAAATTACCACAATAGGGAACCATGTGTATCATTATTGTGTATCATATGGAAAAAATGATCTACCTTCTATACAACCCCAAAAAAATGAATGACCCAACTACTAGACAAGCTGTATTTCTTGAGGAGGACAACATCCTCAAGAAGGATAGTGGGAGAAAGTATGAGATCAATGAACATGATACTCAGGATTATGGAGAATCATTTTTAGTTGAAAATGATGAATTCCTCTCATATATAGAATAAATAGAGTATTAAAATATTCCCATTGGTAAGAATCCATGAATTCTGAAATGGATTCTACATATTAGAACTAATTTTGGTTATCGTCGATCCACCAGTAGATGTAAAGACTATTTGGTGTAAACACGTATTCAATTGATAACATGACATTATATGGAATGTATGTTCCAATAAAGAATGTATAATGGATAAAGTATTACAACAATATCATGGAATTAAATTTGAATAATCCTTTTCATATATTTTTATGTTAAAATACATCAAAATTATACTTGTTGTAGCATCATACTCTGAATATGAATTTTGGAAGATAGATTTCAAAATAGAATTCCAAAATTTAATCCTTTAGGAAGATCTCAACATGACACAACTAGAAGGGTTTGTGAGTCTAGATTATTCAAAAAAATATATAAAACCTGTAGAGATAAATTTATAGATTCTATCAATCATCCATTTCATAGAAATTTCAATTCGATGAAGTTATAATTTTTTTACTGTTAATAATGAAAGTGAGAAATGTGTTTATAATAATTTTAATGGGATTGTGGTCTTTATCCTACTAGAATAAATTTATGATATTTTTCTTTTGGTAAGTAATATAAAAGTTAAAAAATATGTTAAGAACTAATTAAATAATTGTTTCTCTATCAAGGACACTGGTGAAGAAGCCTATATTATTAAGATCAAGATCATTAGTGATAGATACAAGGGGATTCATGGACTAAGTAAAAGAACACATATTGACCAAATACTATAGATATTTGGTGTGAAAAAATATAAGAGGGTATTAGTACAAGTGTCTCATGATCTTTATCTTTTTATGAAAATTTTCTATCAGACACAATAGGAAAAAAGAGAATGTGTAATATCCCATTTTATTCAATTATAAGATAAATCATACATTCCATGTTATCATTTAGAATTAATGTGTCCTGTGAATTGATCATGGTATAATAATATTAAGATGATGATAAAGAAGCACATTGGTCTGATGTTAAGGTTAAATTTAAGTATAAGGGAAAAAATAAAGATATGTTCCTAGTGTATAGAGGACACGTGGAGCTAGTCATTTGGGGTTTTACTTGTGCAAGTTATCAAAAGGGTTAGAATGGTTTGAACACATTCGAGATGAGTTTTTTGTCTCAATGGAGGATATGTGAGATCAAAGAGGTCAAAGAATCTAGTTTTCCAAAATTCTTCAAAAGAGTATGAATATATTGTATAATCTATTGCATCCAAGGAAACTATTTAGATATGAATAATTTTCCATTATATAAGGCTCGATAAATATTTTGAAAAATGTAAGACCGAATTTAATTGTGTCGTGAGAATTATTATATATAGATTATTATTTGAAAAAATAATATTTATTTGAATTCATGAGTGTATCTCATGTCCATATATAATAATATAACTGTTATTATTTACATGGGGTTCCATGTGAATTAAAAGGATAAAAAGTTCATATGATTTTTTTTATTTTCGAACCATATTGTTATATAATATAAATTATAATTTGTTCTTTATATTATCTATTTTAATTTAGTTGTGAACAATGAAATGTAGAGATAATAATCTCGTGGGGCTAGATATATCTTTCCTTGAACTCTCTCAAGATGGGAGTGAGATACTCCTCCAACACTACCCCCATGTCCAGTGAGATTAAGAGAATAATTTTTCAAGAAATTCTTAGGGTGGTCGAAGTCGAATAGCACAAGCATTAGGATCTACCATTCTAGCACCCTAAGATTCATATAGGGATGAAATACAACTATTCATGGAACACGTGTGAATAAACACTAGAAGGATTATACTATAGACTCATTTAACACTATGATGGTACAATGTGAAGACAACATCTAAATCTTTAATTAAGAAATAATTCGTCACAAGGTCATTCTTAATTTATGAAATTAATTTTAAATAATATGTGATGATCCTACACTTTTTTTGAAGAATTTTTCTATACTCAACATTAATTGATTAATTTTTTTTTATCATGGTGTTTATAACTGTGTAAATCTATGATTAATCATTGATTATGAAAAAATATTGAGTTGGACATGCACTAACTATCACTTCTGTTGTGCCAGACACCTTCAAGTATAACTTTACTAGATCCAAAAATAAATATAGTGTATATAAAATGTTTCTATTTCCTATGAAACCCACAAAATCTCTACCACACCAAAATTTATTATAAAATAAAAAAAAAATCAAAAAATCATCAAATTATATCATGGGGATATGATCCTTAATCTTTTTTTCCTAAATATATTCCTCAAGTTTACTAATAAAATTTATATAATAACATATCTAACAACCCCGACTCTAGTAACCTTGTACCAATGTCAAAATTTTTATATTAGAATAAATATAAGGGTTATAATCTTGAAAAAAACCAATTTAGTTGTCATTGATAAACATGTACAATCATGAAACCCATTTTACATTGGAAATAAAAAACATAACAAAAGAAAATGATTAACATCCTTGGAACTCATTCAATGAGTTCATCTTTATATATTAGGTATTAGAAATAAAATAAGGGTGAACTCAAATTCTCATTAATGTTTATATACAGTGGAAGTTATCTTGAATAAATAAGGATTAATCAATATATCATGGTACATAATAGAAAAAACATGACATTTAATCAATAACAGGAGAATGAAATGCATCAATGGATTATATTGATGAAATAGTCTCATGGATAATAATACCATAATTCTAAATGAATGAAATTAATAATATTTTATATCATGATCTCATACATCATGTTTTCTATATAGTCAAGAAGTTTATCCATGATAGTTTAAAACTATGGGTAAAAACTCATTTAATTTGAAATCATTTTTTATCATAAGGCATCTGGATGCATTGAGGGGATGTATTATTTTGGGGCTCACCCACTACTACATGTCCAATAGATTCATTATATATCAAATGATGGATTTATTTCATGAAAAATCTACATTGTAAACAAATATTCATATAGAATAATGAATATGAAATATAAATATTTTCCCCTGTTAATCAACTAAATCTCAAAGTAAAAAATCACATGTAGAATCTATATACTATTTAAGAAATAATCATATATGTAGAGTTCCACCCCGAGTTACACTCAATAGTGCCCTGAGACGATGGTAGAAAGACCTCAATCGCACCTCCCAGAATGCCAGATGTAGTTGAAAATTAGTGAGGGCGGGTGTGTCTGTGGGTAGATTATACCATCATATATCATATTACAATGAAACATTTTAAATATAATAATAAGAAATAGTAGAAGGATTCTCAACATTTAGATAGCAGTGGAAAACCCATGCATTAACATGAAATAAAGATAAATAAAATGGAAGAATCTAAATAACAACAGTTGATATGAAAGGACAAAGATGACTTTATTTGTCTATAAAAAAGTTTTTTTGAGGATATCAGGATAAAAACATCTACTACATACAAGAAAAATATTGAAAAATGAAAAAACCACTACTACAAGAATCTCGAGCATAAGCCTGATCCTCTACCCTGTGCTCCAAACTTAATCTGCAAATCGATCAAGCCTGAGAAGTCACGTGATTCCCTGTATCCTGTCCTATGATAAGAAAATATGTTTGGCTACAAATTCTAGACCAAGCTTGGTGTGGGATGAAATGCCAGTAGTCTAAGAGCAATGATATCTTAACATTTCCATTTCATAGAGTAAAAAATTAGAGTGTTCCATATTTAATATAATAAAAATAAATAACAATTAAAATATCTAACACCTCAGTCTATGATCCTAATAGACACCCCTACCATACTAACTACTCTAAATTAATTTGGAAGTATAAAAATGTGGTACCTATACATGTCCATATATGGACATGTAGAACAATACAAATGAATCTTACAAGGTAGATGAATACTCCAAGCTTGTGATTTATCTTGGAAGTACTATTTCCAAGAAATCAATCAAGAATTATTAAAATATAAATAAAATACAATCCATATGATATAAAAATCTTTTAAGCAATCCATTAATTATGAGGGTGGAGTCTTGAGCCTATCCAAAGAAATATATAACAATATCAGTGGTATCTATTGGTATCGCTAATGTAACGAGTACCTATGAATCTATCCAAGGTGGCCCATACGACATTCCATGCATCACTCAATGTATAGTGACTCTGACCCACACCTAGTATCTCACATAGGGGAATGGGTATCACCTGATGCAAGAAATAACCATATTTCCAAATGAACCCATCATTTTCTGCTCTGTAAGGGAAGTAGTCTAACTCATGAATACGAATAAACTTCCCAACGAGCCCATATTTGCCAATCCAAATTATTTCTCACAGCACAGCACGTCGAAACTTACCAGACCTAGTGAGTCCATCCATGGTGTCCCTAAATTGGGACCCATATTCTCTTTTGTCCCATAGAAGGTTATCCATAGAGGTAAATAGATATAAAAATTAAAGGAATATATACATATATATAAGAATTACATTAATGAAACTTCCTCAAAAACTCATGCTCACCATGTGAACAAAAAAATCATTTTTAATCCAAATGACTTAGGCACAATTTTAAAGGAAAGGGAACCATGCATTTCATATATGTAATGAGATTTCATCAATGGGATATAAATATAAAAAGATGACATTCTTGGCCAAGCATAAAATTTAACTCAAAAAAACTAATTATAGCCTAATTAATAAGAATAAGAAACCAGTTACTTAACATGGAATATTTGGAAAAAATGACATAAGGAAATAAACATAGTATCCAAAAAATACAAAAGAACTCAATCATGGAAAACTGAATCATAAATCATAAGAAATAAATCTATTCCAATTAAATTTAAAAAATTAAAGGCTTTTACCAAAATAGAAACTCAATTGATAATTAACCATTTCAGGTATAGGAAAAAGTCAATTCTAGGTGGGAACACATAATGGGGTGGCAGAAAAAAATGTGAATGACCCACTAATGGGTTTCATCATAATGTGAAGTCACATACATCATGGAAAACAACATTAGTTAATTTATTAAGCAAGAAAGAAGTGATACTAGAAGGATCCAAAGAGCAGCACAACTAGATATCATTTATAAACTGGTAAAACTTTTTGGAATAGCCTAAACCACAAATATCAATGTCATATTACTCCACATTTCCATTTTCATGTGTTGATTCAACCTAAAATGAGATAAATCAAAGTATTTTTCAAATTCCTTGAAAATAGGGAAAAGACGTTGCACCAAAATAGTGCAACAGATGGAAGAAAAAATTAGTAATATAAGCATGGAGGTGGAAGTGATTGTCGAGACGATTCTGTAGCTTCTAATATAATAGGTTTTGTACTACATTTTATAGAGGAGGGTTTATCCTTAGTTCTTCAGGAGGAGGGTATCCACACACGAAAAATAGAGGAATGGGATGATAGAGAAGGAAAATGGGGAAACAAAGTTTTCTTTAATTAATTACATAGGTTAAAAGTAGTACCTTAACCCCCCAAAACCACAGGCCATGATTTGGCCGAATAGTTGGCCAACTATGTGCCAACCATGCACCCAAATCCACTATAAGGGGCACCTCCCATGGGCTAGGTACACTATTTGATTAATCGTGTGTAGCCCAAGTGAAATCCCACTATCACAAGACCTAAAACTCTTACAGAGCTATGTACCCAGGGCACATGGTTGTAGAAAACCTGTGAGGTCCAGTTCTCCTGAACCACTCCATTTCTAAGTGATGTCAAATTTGAAGTTATTATTCCCTTATAATCTGACTAACTAGGTCGATTTTACCACTGTAAGGTGAGTTCAAATTTGAAGTTAGTATTGGTTGATTTTCTAGACAGAATATAAGAAAGGAACCAAATGAAATAGTTAATCAATTTGTGAAAAATAAACAAAATAGAAGTTGTTTACAAAACAATCAAGAGACAGTGTTTCAAGGTAACAATTTTATTACGATTCACTGTAATGGTCATTCCTTAATATTAAAATTATAAATTATTTTTTTACCCTGGGGATTCAAATAATTTTTTGTTTCTTGGTCTAAAAAACTATTATCTTTTTAATGGTTAACTCCTTGGTATGGAAGTTAACAACTCAAAATGAAATTATGTTCTTATCCCCTAAGTCAAGTGTAAATAAGTTCAACCAATGTTGATGGATTCACTGAATGTAACTACTTTGAATTTCATTCTTGGTGTTGTTTTTGGTCCCACGCAACATCAAAAGTCTATATTATATTGAATCAATAATAGAATAATAAAATAGAATTTTCAATAAAATTCACATTTTAGAATTGAAGTAAAATTATAGGAATATCCTTATTATAACCCCAACACAAGGACATTACCCTCTTATAAACATTTTCACAGTGCAAAAATTGATTAGAAGCTCAATCCCTACCATGGATATAAGTTTAAGAAGATGAAATAGAGAATTATACTAAAACATAAATTGAAAATAGGAAATGAAAGCACAAATTTGGATTTGTGGGAGATTGGTTGATAGAGTGGCATCACCTCCACTTAGAGTGTCCAAAATCAAACATGGAGGTATTCTCCCTTATTTATAGACTATTATATTATACGACATGTATCCTAAAGTAAAAATCATGTAATTTTTTCAAGTTGCTATTGCTTGGTTTCTCCAATATTAGGTGGGAAACCATGCTTCCCCTTTGAATTTTAACGCGGTTTTGGTTGGTTGGTGTGGCATATGAAATGTAGTGTCTCCCCCACATGCAATGTCGATTACATTTCGACCAAAAAATCATTCTGTAAGGCCATACAGAGTGACTGAACGAGGATTACATGGCTTGTAAGATCTTGATGGCTATATGGGCATGTACACGGACTGTATGAATAGTGTCAGGACATGGTTACACATCATGTTTTTATAATGTACACACTGTGTATATATATGAAATTTTGTTATTGTCACTCCCAATTTGTGAATTTGACAGAAATATCCATAAAAATGAACAAGAACACTAAAATAGATTATTTTATCACCAAAATAATATGTATCTATTGAAAAATAGTTCTTATACTCATCATTAGGTGTGAAAAGGTACATGAAAATTAGGTACATCAAACTCCCCCAAAAATTATAATTTTATTTCCCTCAAGAAAAATATAAACATCTAATCAATAGAATCTGTACTCTAAAAAGGGACCCATTAAATTATTTTTAGTTATAAAAAATATTGTCACAATAGATTATTTTCAAAGGAACTAAACATATTTCAATTTTAAAGATATTCTATTGATGCCTCCTATATAATTCAATTAAATGATTTTATAATTCTTTATTCACATTTTTGTACATCTCATAAACAAAAATTTCATGGGATGATTTACCTCACCCAAAAATTACATACTCATAACTCAAGATCATTTAATCATATTTATGCTCAATATCAAGTATATACACTCTATCCATAGGATTTCATGTATTCTCTCCTTCCACTTAGAAATCAAATAAAAAAAATCAACAGGTCTTTCAGCATGGATCAAATGATTCTGAAGAAAAGGGTAGGTTGGTAGTGATGTTAAAATAATAATAATATATTGAAAAAGGGGGATGGATTCATAAATAGATAAGCATTATATTCAATAATAAAGGTCAATAAAAGTGTATCCCAAAACTGACCCCTTAGAGGTCATTATAAACTTAACATTCCCTTGGAAACAAGGGTTCGTAAACCATCAATATGTATAATGAATGAATTTTGGACACTATTTTATTTTTACAACATATTTTTTATATAAAAGTGGACTACTTAGGAGGAGAATGAAAAGTTGTTTTGGAACCCTTTCTTCCTAAATAAAAAATATGAACACTCCCCGTAATTAATTTAACAGTTTCTCACTATATTATACCATGAGTTTTCAAACTCCCTGAATAACGCTCAAAAAAATAATCATGAAATATTATCAATGAATTATGGTAGGAAGGATAAATAGTCTTGTAATATTCCTTCTTATCAAGGAAGTTCTTGGTTTCTAAGGGGTTTATGAAGGTAATATGTAGATTAGGTTGGAAGGTCAAGGGGGCTGAAAATATCAATCAAATGAATCAATAATTTTAATGTGATTCAAAGGTTTCATGTTTTAAGGCATTTTTTTTTCAATTTCTGGATGTTATGATTATCCCAAGAATCTATAAATAAAGATGTTATAAGAAACAATATTTTAAATAGTTTATAATACCTCTTGGGAATCAGGATAAAAATGGGTCAATCAAATCATTCAATGAATAAAGATGATCCACAAAAAATTAAATATATACAAGAATTTAAATTAAAAATCAAACTATATCAGTAATCATTTAAAAATACATTGAAATGAAAATAAGCATGTAACTTTTAAAAGTATCATCTATATTTTATTATTTTTCATTTTAATGAGTCAAATATTTTCCCCATTTTAAAATATATCATATTAATGATGTATGCTATATTAGTTTAAGGGAGACGACTAGTTTGGTCAAGATACTCTCCCCCACACTTAATACGACACATGCCCCTCCAATTTCAATTTTTGATAACAAAATAAGATGTAGGAAGAACAAAACTAGGCTAGAGTGAGGTGGAGTAATGAAATAAGTAATCTAAATTAAAGGAAAAAGTAAAAAGAAACACTAAAATAATACTCCCCTCTTAAAGATATCAAAATGGTTGAAAGAAGCCGATAAATAGCTTCCCATAACACTCTAGAGTACCTATGACTATAGATGGAACTGAAAAAGGATTTGGCATTGAAAAAAACCATCCCATCACAAGCATATCATAAAAGAGATATATATAATTAAATAAAGGTTTATAAACCATCCACTATGTCATATCAGAGGAGGCACTGTCAGAAATAGGGGGATTAGTTAGAGGAGAAGCTATAGTGAAAGCCAGAGAGTTATGGTCCATGCTCTATGTGGAAGGAATAGTGGGTATATCTATCATAGTAGAAAGAGTTGTGGCATCAAGCCCATTAGTAGAGAGGAGTTATGAATCACTGGATAGAGCTGTGAACTGTAGATATTCTATTGAATACTGAGGAACTTGATAAGGAGTAGGTGATGGTGGAATTGGTAAGCCGAACTACTAGAGGATGAGACCCTACATTCTATTTATCTATGGCTATGTCTGAGCTATGGTATCCTAGTGGTGTTTGATGAGGTGTAGACGACAGTCCATCATGTCCAGACGAAGGGATATGGGAAGATCAACCAATGGTGTGGGTGGAAGTGGGGATGTGGATGGTCTATAAGAGGAACGAATGCTTGAAGCAGAGGTCTAGGAGGAGGAAGTGGAAAGGTGTAGTGAGGAACGTCTGATGGTGGATTGGATGATACCTAATCAGCACCACCACTAGTGGCAGGTGTGTTAGCTCTTTCCCTTGAAGTAGTTAGGATGTCATTTATGAGAACAAATTCATATCCCCATTGCTCGACCATCCTCATGTAGATAATAATGATGAAGTCCATAGATTAAGGAGAGCGTTAATGATCATGAAGGAGAGATGGCTTAAACACCCTTAAATGTTGTGCCAAATGGGTGGCATAGATGTTGGTGTTCTGGTTTCCCTAATATCCATGGATCATGTAATGAAATTTGGAGGTGGAAAGATGGGTGATTTCAGGTTAATTGTGCTAGAAAATTCATGTAAGGAGTTCCATATCTTGTCTAATCACAAAACCTGTGTCATCATTTTGGGGGGAAATTATATTGCTGAAATACTGATGGATGGAATGAAGGGCATGTGAAATTATGAGAGAGATCTTTTAAGAAGCGAGGGTGTTCTTGTGGTCTGGCACAACAATTTCCCACCACATGGAAATGAGTTTACAATGCTATGGGTGGGTGAGTTTAGAAAACGGGGGTGGGGTGGCTAAATGGGGGTAAAAGATGTACCCTTAGCCAAACACTTCCATAGTTAGAGAAAAGTGACATCCACCCAGCCTTAATCTGACAAGAGTGGGCATCTAATTGGGATTCTAGCCATAGGTGTGACCATAAAACATGGAAGTCTCAATGAACTAAAAAATAAATCTTTGAATGTAGTATTGCAACCTACAATGTCTCTATTAAACGTGTGTAGAGAAGGATCTCCTCTATCTGCTCCCAAACTCCTAGCCTCCTTGAAAAAAATAGTGTCATGGAATCTTTCGCTCACCTGGATGGTGCGACATAAAACTCTTGGAAACCTTTTTAACACAATATGGTTATCATTGAAGGCTAGTCAAGGGTACCACTGGGCTTGAACTATTTCCCGAGCCAGCTGTGGTGGTGCCTCACCTATAGAGTAAGATGGTCTGACCATCTCGGAATGGCCCACAGAAGTGTAGATGATTGGAGGGCCACCATATTCCATCGTAGGTGGCACTAAATCCATGTAAGTGGCAGAAGATGTTGCAGTAGACCCTGAGGATATAGCAATAGTAACAGGAGATGCTATATTGGGGCCCTTGGTAGATATGAAAGTTGGTGTTCTCGCTCCCACTAGGTAATAAGAGGATGTCAAAGATATCAGTTCCCATGGGATTAGTGGAAGAATTGTCAAAGCTTGCAGCTTTGACATATATAGATCTATCTCGATCATGGATGGTGTTGTCAACCTCATGAATCAGATCCTAAGGGGTCAATCTCTATCAGTAGTGGGTGCAGTTCGATTCCCACTCATTCAGTCCCCATCTTTCATAACTAAAAATTGAAAGAAAAAAAAGAACAAAAGAGAAAAATAAATAAGAAATAACTAAAGTGAAAAACACTAAAAATAAAAGAACATGATATGTAACTCCAGGGTACACTACCTATAATGGGATCAACTAGTCAATTTGTGTAGTCTAGAGGAACACATTGAGTGGTCATGTGTGTGGAAAAGTACACGACATGTATTAGGTTGGACACACCATATGTTAGTAAATGGGGAAATTTCCATGTTTTTCTTAGATACAGTGTAACATCCCAGGTAATTAAAGAATAAATAATTTACATATTTATTAATATTAGAGAATTAAATATGAATTTTAATTAAAAGGGGTTGCTATGTTCGATAGCGTACCCGATACGCAACGATGAGTTTCTTTGAAACTTACGTAGCACACTAGTAATATAATAATATTATGTTAGTTAACAAGTAGTCGTTGTACTGGCGGGAATGAATAGAAATAACTAAAATATGAATAGATATGTTTTTATATGTTTTTACATTTACCCAATAAAAGATAAAGGCTTAAAATACGGAAAGAGTTCAATTTTAGGCTTTTATACTCTAATTTTCACTAAAGGTTCACTTATCACCTTTTAATGGTGAACCGTCATTAAATATAGTTTTGATCACTCTTATACATTCTTTTGGACCAAATAAAACTTTTATTAAGAATCGGGACATCAAATTTTACTTTGTGTAATTTTTGGTACCTTTCTGATAAAGTTCATTTTTTTTATGAATAGTGTAAAATGTTGCATTTTAATTCAAAACCTCTTTTTGATCTAATTTATTTATATGATTAGATTATCTTTTTAATTGGTTTTAAAGTTAAATTAGAATATATTTTTACCATTTTATCTAATGGTGGTCATTGGAATCAATTTCACTTTGAAATTAGACTTAAACTGGTGTCAATCTTTTGATACTTATTGTTTTGTAAAAACACGCTATTTGCTCTGGCAGCGGGAATTAATTATTGAATTAATTAATGTGACTTATATGATTTGAATTTTGTAAAATAGACTTCATTTTTGAATTCGGAATATCAAATATAGCTTAGGGTGATTTTTTGGTAATTTTCTGAAAAACTTCAATTTTTGATGAATAGTGAAACCACTAAGTGGTAATCAAGCAAACTGATTTTTCAGTTAAATGAAAGTTTACCACTAATGTGTATTGAATTTTGAAAATCCGACATACATAGTTGTCATTAAGAAGTAAAATGTGGTTCAATGAGATTAAAATAATTTTTTGGTGAATAGTAACTTATTAAGTTTTTAATCGCGATTAGTGGTAATTAGTGTAGTTTAAGGAATAAATAATGCTTTAATAATATAAAATGACCTATACACATGTCCCAACCTTATTGGTTGTGTCATGGCCGACCGAGACAAGCCATGGGTCAACTTGGGGACCCCATGGATCCACTTTTGCTGGGAAATGACATAAATTACTTTTTATTAAATGTTAAAGTGAAAATGACACAAACATAATATGTTTTGCGAAAACAATTTTTAAGTGGGGTTATACAATTCCAAATTTCGATTATAAATAGTAATGGGAAATCTAAAAAGATTTCCTACATCATAGTAATTTTTTTATAATTTTTAGACATTAAATAAATTTAATTATTTATGAAATAATAATGATGCAGCGATGACATCATTATTTGACGATTTAAATAAAATGGAAAGATAATATAAAATCTATGAACTAAACATGGCCAAAACCAATTGGATGAGTGGATTTTGATGCCTTATAACCTTATCCACGAATTATATCAATGTGGGACCTTTTAAAACCGAAACACATTTTCAAATAATATAATGTTTCTTAACTTTCCAAAAGTGCCCCTCCTATCCTCTTATAAAAGGCCCCCACCTCTACCTCATTTCACACACTCTTCAAGCCTTTGGCTCGGCCAACCCCTGCCCATTTGCTCTCTCCACATCCCTCTCCTCATCCTAGAGGATTCCCTTTGGGCAGAATCCTTTCAAAGGAAGCCTTTAGGCTCAAATCAAAAGGAGTTACACTTTTAAAGGTAATTCTTTCTCTCATGTTCATTTGTTTTATTTTGCTTCTCCAACCCCCTAAACTCTTTTTATTTACTTCTTTTGTAACAACACCAGTATCTTCAATATACTAGGATGTTGTTATAAGATTTATTTGAGCTACACTCTCACACAAATACATCAAATGGTTAAAGAACATAAGGTTTCCGTGGATGGCGAAATTCTGCCTCCCGAAACGATGATTGTTCAATACTCATTTAACACCTTCAAAGGTGGCCATTATGATGTCACTATTTTTATATATGATATGTAATATGTTTATGTTTTAATTATGCTTCTGTATTTTTCATTTGTGTCTTACCTTTATGGCTTCCATTATGGGTATACGCGATATCTTCATTTAAGGAAGTGCGGACTACCGCCCCCTCAAAGTGATGTGATTCGTTAATGCCATATGTGGGACGTGTAAAGGATGGATTTAAAGTTATTATATATGATTTTATACTGGAATTATAATATACCTATATATATCATTATCATTTATTTCCATTAAAGTATGAGATAGAAATGAAAGTAGCGTTCATGCGTACGTACGGACTACCGTCTCCATGAACGGTGCATTTCATTTCTTATCCCCAAATGTAATGTACTATTAAAAGTACATGTATATAATGGATATATATAATTAATGATATATCTAAATGATGAATATAATTCTGGAATTAAAATATACATAAGTCTCATTTAGTTTTAATTCCATTAATATGACAAAGAAATGAAAGTAGCGTTCATGCGTACGTACGGCTTACCGTCTCCATGAACGGTGCATTTCATTTCTTACCTCTAAATGATTATGTAATATTTTAAATACATGTATGTACTGTATATATATGACATATATGATATCTACATCATGAATACCATTCTGGATATAATGAAACATTGACCAAATTAACAACATGTAAGTGTAAGAAGTCTATTTTTGACTTAAGAACCAAATACCGACAAAATGAACATTATTAACTTAAATGATTACATGATGTTCATAACATGGTATAAAAGGAATAATGAACTTGAAAAAGATTCATAATCAAGTAGAGATTAACTCAAGTTTATTATTCAGGAGTTTAAAGAACGGTCGGGTCAAGTCGGATACGAGGTATGGGACTTCGTCTCAATCTCCTTTCATTGAGGCATATTTTATTTTATACACTACTTTCTTTCATATGGTGTATAAACCCCTTTGACTTTTACGTTTATTCAAAAGGAATCTTTTTTACGAAGCGTTTACTAAACGACAAAAGGGAATGTTTTTTTTCGTACGTATGCGGCGACAACGACTTCTCCGCCATCGTAACCGTTATTTGAGTTTTGGCTTCCTCTACAAGCCATACCTTCTTTTTTAAAAGAAAAATAAATACCATGTTTTACTTTGGTATTGAAAATGGTTTTCATAATGTTTTTATATCAATGTGTTGTATTGATATCTCGTGATTGAAATGTGGAAATTTTATGTTTCCTTTATGCATGTTTTATGTGATATGATTATGTTATGGTTCTTGGGCATTATTATGAAAACGGGTGGTTCCGTGATAAACTAAGGGCGGGTGAGCCCGTTATAGCTCTCCAATGCATTGGGTAACGCGAAGGAGTGAAACGTTAAGGTTTCTCCGAAGAGATTTTAGGGAATATACTGTGATGGGTATTCCAAACGTAACCAAGAGGGTTACTCCCTACATAAGAATGTTATGAATGCCTCAAGTTACCTTTACATATTATGATTTCTATGATTTATTCATGATTTTATGAGGTATGTTAAAGTGCCTATGTTTTATGGGTAAAGTATGATTTCATTCTTATGTATATATGAACTCATGTTTCCTTTCCATGTTTTTTTTTATAACCCATACTGAGTTTTTATGCTCATCCCAAGTTTTTGAAATGTTTTTCACAAGTCAAGGGAAAGGTACATGATAAGATGATAGAGTCAAGGATGTGTCAAGAAATAATCCATGTTTTATTTTAAATATGTTTCCATTGATGGGAATGAAGAATACTATCTTTATGTAACCACTTTGTTTATATGTGGAATGTAATGCACGTTTTATGATCTAATTCACTAAAACTCTAAACCCGAAAAGATCCTCAATGTGTAATCTTGTAATAACTCAAGATTAAGTAAGGTTTAAGGCTGGGGCCTTATAGTTGGTATCAAAGGTCGGTTTAGACAACTTTAGGAGTTAGAAAAGTGTTAAATTATAATATGATTTAAATGATATAGCATTTACAGATTACCATGTTGCTTCGCCTAAGATATTTCGGTGTTCAGAATGGTTTTCCGCAGAGGAAACAAAGCATCTATGTTGGGACGATATCAGGAGGAAGACAACCTTCCAAATCAGCAACCTGAGATGGTCGGAATCGGAACTGAATAGTTTGTTGCAGTAATGGCACAGTTGACTCAGGCTATAAATGGTGGTGGTAACCATGCACGAGATCAGCCAGATCAACCGCAGAGGAACATGTCAGTGGTGGAACATTTCATGAGGCAAAATCCACCATCATTCAGAGGATCATCTGACCCTGTGCAAGCTGAAGGGTGGATTAAAGCACTAGAGAAGATTTTTGATGTCATGGGGTGTTCAGACAATCAAAAGGTTAGTCTTGCTATTTACCGTTTGGAGGGTGAAGCAGATCAGTGGTGGTCTATGGTTAAAAATATCAGGGATGCCGATGAGATTGATGCTCTTGACTGGGATGAATTCAAAGGTATGTTTCTTGAGAAGTATTTTCCTAAGGCTGTTCGACTTAGGATGGAAAAGAAATTCTTGGAATTGAGGCAAGAGGAAGACTCAGTGGCTTCCTATGAAGAAAGGTTCACTCGATTGGCAAGGTATGCTCCAAATTTTATCCGAGACCTTGATAGTAAAATCAATCGTTTTTACTCAGGATTAAAGCCAAAGTATCGAAGGGAATTAGCTTCTCGTGAGTTTAAAAGTTATGAAAAGCTTGTTCGATGTGCTGAGAAGGTGGAAATGGAGTTTGCCGATGACCAAGTTTTCTATAACAACCAGCAGAAGAAGAGACCGAGGTGGCAGGAGAAAGGTAAGAATTCTTCAAAAAAGTCTGATGGTAAGAGAACTAAGTTTCCAGTTTGTGATAAATGTGGCAAAAGGCATGCTGGGGAATGTCTTCTGAATTCTGGAAAGTGCTACCGATGTGGTAAGATGGGACATAAGGCTCGTGATTGTACTGAAAAGGATCAAGGTGAAGGTATGAATAAATTTGATTTACAGTTAGTGAAATGTTATAAGTGCAATGAGATGGGTCACTATGCAAACGAGTGTCCGACAAGGAGCTTGTGTGATGGGAAGCAGTTAGACTACAAGCAGAAAGGGGTGGTGAAATCCTTTGCAACTACTTCAGCAGATGTTGGGCCATCGAATGAAGTGGTGTCAGCTCCAGGGAGCTCAGTATTTTTCGAAGATTGACTTGAGGTCGGGGTACCATCAGTTGAATGTAAAAGAAGCAGACGTTCCGAAGACTGCGTTCCGTACTAGATATGGCCATTATGAATTTGTAGTTATGCCTTTTGGGTTAACCAATGCACCTGCTGTATTCATGGACCTTATGAATAAAATTTTCCATGAGTTCTTGGATAAGTTTTTGTTTGTGTTTTGAGGTTTGTGAAGAGGTTATGTGTTCCTTGTGATTCACAGTTGAAGAGAGAGTTGTTATGTGAAGCTCATAGTTCTCCGTTTTTAGTTCATCCGGGCAGTACTAAGATGTATAGAGATCTGCGGGAGTATTACTGGTGGGATGGAATGCAAAGAGATATTGCTGATTTTACTGTGAAGTGTTTGACTTGTCAACAGGTTAAAGCAGAGCGGCAGTTACCGAAAGGGATGCTTCAGCCTTTACCAGTGCCAGAGTGGAAATGGGAGAATATATCCATGGACTTTGTTGTTGGATTACCAAAGACATCTCGAGGTAATAATGCAATCTGGGTTATTGTGGATCGCTTGACCAAATCTGCTCATTTCCTTGCTATACGAGATACTTTCTCTCTTGATCAACTTTCTCATTTGTATCTTAAATAGATAGTCAGGTTACATGGAGTTCCCCTCTCCATTGTATCAGATCGTGATCCCAGGTTTACTTCTAACTTTTGGAAAGGCCTTCAGAAGTCGTTGGGTACTGAATTAAATTTTAGTACAGCTTTTCATCCTCAATCAGATGGGTAGTCAGAACGAACAATTCAGACATTGGAGGATATGCTACGAGCTTGTTCTATGGATTATCAGGGAAGTTGGGACCAACATCTTTCTTTGGTTGAGTTTTCATATAATAACAGTTTTCATTCCAGTATACAGATGGCACCATTTCAGGAATTATATGGGAAGCGGTGTCGAACTCCAGCTTTCTGGGATGAAGTGGGTGAAAGAAAGTTGATGGGACCAGAATTGGTAGAAGAGATGGCAGAAAAAGTTCAGCTGATTCAGAAACACATGAGAAGAGCTCAGAGCAGGCAGAAGAGTTATGCGGATAACCGGAGGAAGGATCTATCTTTCGAGGTAGGTGATCATGTTTTTCTCAAGGTTTCTCCTTGGAAAAGTGTGATGAGATTTGGTAAGAAAGGAAAGTTGAGTCCAAGGTTCATTGGACCATACGAAATTCTGGAAAGAGTTGGATGAGTTGCATACCGAGTGGCTTTACCTCCGAGTTTATCTCAGGTACACAATGTTTTTCACGTTTCGATGTTGAGAAAGTATATGCCAGATCCATTTCATGTTTTGAGTCCAGAGGTAGTTCAGCTGGAAGAGAACCTATCTTATGAGGAACAACCGGTCCAGATTCTTGACCATAAGGAGCAAGTGTTACAGAATAAGGTGATTCATCAGGTAAAGGTTTTTTGGAAAAACCATGTGATTGAAGAGGCAACGTGGGAATCTGAAAATGCTATGAGGGATAAATACCCCCACTTATTTTGATAAGTGAATAAAATTGCGAGGACGCAATTCCCAAAAGGGGGGAAGGATGTAACATCCCAGGTAATTAAAGAATAAATAATTTACATATTTATTAATATTAGAGAATTAAATATGAATTTTAATTAAAAGGGGTTGCTATGTTCGATAGCGTACCCGATACGCAACGATGAGTTTCTTTGAAACTTACGTAGCACACTAGTAATATAATAATATTATGTTAGTTAACAAGTAGTCGTTGTACTGGCGGGAATGAATAGAAATAACTAAAATATGAATAGATATGTTTTTAGATGTTTTTACATTTACCCAATAAAAGATAAAGGCTTAAAATACGGAAAGAGTTCAATTTTAGGCTTTTATACTCTAATTTTCACTAAAGGTTCACTTATCACCTTTTAATGGTGAACCGTCATTAAATATAGTTTTGATCACTCTTATACATTCTTTTGGACCAAATAAAACTTTTATTAAGAATCGGGACATCAAATTTTACTTTGTGTAATTTTTGGTACCTTTCTGATAAAGTTCATTTTTTTTATGAATAGTGTAAAATGTTGCATTTTAATTCAAAACCTCTTTTTGATCTAATTTATTTATATGATTAGATTATCTTTTGAATTGGTTTTAAAGTGAAATTAGAATATATTTTTACCATTTTATCTAATGGTGGTCATTGGAATCAATTTCACTTTGAAATTAGACTTAAACTGGTGTCAATCTTTTGATACTTATTGTTTTGTAAAAACACGCTATTTGCTCTGGCAGCGGGAATTAATTATTGAATTAATTAATGTGACTTATATGATTTGAATTTTGTAAAATAGACTTCATTTTTGAATTCGGAATATCAAATATAGCTTAGGGTGATTTTTTGGTAATTTTCTGAAAAACTTCAATTTTTGATGAATAGTGAAACCACTAAGTGGTAATCAAGCAAACTGATTTTTCAGTTAAATGAAAGTTTACCACTAATGTGTATTGAATTTTGAAAATCCGACATACATAGTTGTCATTAAGAAGTAAAATGTGGTTCAATGAGATTAAAATAATTTTTTGGTGAATAGTAACTTATTAAGTTTTTAATCGCGATTAGTGGTAATTAGTGTAGTTTAAGGAATAAATAATGCTTTAATAATATAAAATGACCTAGACACATGTCCCAACCTTATTGGTTGTGTCATGGCCGACCGAGACAAGCCATGGGTCAACTTGGGGACCCCATGGATCCACTTTTGTTGGGAAATGACATAAATTACTTTTTATTAAATGTTAAAGTGAAAATGACACAAACATAATATGTTTTGCGAAAACAATTTTTAAGTGGGGTTATACAATTCCAAATTTCGATTATAAATAGTAATGGGAAATCTAAAAAGATTTCCTACATCATAGTAATTTTTTTATAATTTTTAGACATTAAATAAATTTAATTATTTATGAAATAATAATGATGCAGCGATGACATCATTATTTGACGATTTAAATAAAATGGAAAGATAATATAAAATCTATGAACTAAACATGGCCAAAACCAATTGGATGAGTGGATTTTGATGCCTTATAACCTTATCCACGAATTATATCAATGTGGGACCTTTTAAAACCGAAACACATTTTCAAATAATATAATGTTTCTTAACTTTCCAAAAGTGCCCCTCCTATCCTCTTATAAAAGGCCCCCACCTCTACCTCATTTCACACACTCTTCAAGCCTTTGGCTCGGCCAAACCCTGCCCATTTGCTCTCTCCACATCCCTCTCCTCATCCTAGAGGATTCCCTTTGTGCAGAATCCTTTCAAAGGAAGCCTTTAGGCTCAAATCAAAAGGAGTTACACTTTTAAAGGTAATTCTTTCTCTCATGTTCATTTGTTTTATTTTGCTTCTCCAACCCCCTAAACTCTTTTTATTTACTTCTTTTGTAACAACACCAGTATCTTCAATATACCAGGATGTTGTTATAAGATTTATTTGAGCTACACTCTCACACAAATACATCAAATGGTTAAAGAACATAAGGTTTCCGTGGATGGCGAAATTCTGCCTCCCGAAACGATGATTGTTCAATACTCATTTAACACCTTCAAAGGTGGCCATTATGATGTCACTATTTTTATATATGATATGTAATATGTTTATGTTTTAATTATGCTTCTGTATTTTTCATTTGTGTCTTACCTTTATGGCTTCCATTATGGGTATACGCGATATCTTCATTTAAGGAAGTGCGGACTACCGCCCCCTCAAAGTGATGTGATTCGTTAATGCCATATGTGGGACGTGTAAAGGATGGATTTAAAGTTATTATATATGATTTTATACTGGAATTATAATATACCTATATATATCATTATCATTTATTTCCATTAAAGTATGAGATAGAAATGAAAGTAGCGTTCATGCGTACGTACGGACTACCGTCTCCATGAACGGTGCATTTCATTTCTTATCCCCAAATGTAATGTACTATTAAAAGTACATGTATATAATGGATATATATAATTAATGATATATCTAAATGATGAATATAATTCTGGAATTAAAATATACATAAGTCTCATTTAGTTTTAATTCCATTAATATGACAAAGAAATGAAAGTAGCGTTCATGCGTACGTACGGCTTACCGTCTCCATGAACGGTGCATTTCATTTCTTACCTCTAAATGATTATGTAATATTTTAAATACATGTATGTACTGTATATATATGACATATATGATATCTACATCATGAATACCATTCTGGATATAATGAAACATTGACCAAATTAACAACATGTAAGTGTAAGAAGTCTATTTTTGACTTAAGAACCAAATACCGACAAAATGAACATTATTAACTTAAATGATTACATGATGTTCATAACATGGTATAAAAGGAATAATGAACTTGAAAAAGATTCATAATCAAGTAGAGATTAACTCAAGTTTATTATTCAGGAGTTTAAAGAACGGTCGGGTCAAGTCGGATACGAGGTATGGGACTTCGTCTCAATCTCCTTTCATTGAGGCATATTTTATTTTATACACTACTTTCTTTCATATGGTGTATAAACCCCTTTGACTTTTACGTTTATTCAAAAGGAATCTTTTTTACGAAGCGTTTACTAAACGACAAAAGGGAATGTTTTTTTTCGTACGTATGCGGCGACAACGACTTCTCCGCCATCGTAACCGTTATTTGAGTTTTGGCTTCCTCTACAAGCCATACCTTCTTTTTTAAAAGAAAAATAAATACCATGTTTTACTTTGGTATTGAAAATGGTTTTCATAATGTTTTTATATCAATGTGTTGTATTGATATCTCGTGATTGAAATGTGGAAATTTTATGTTTCCTTTATGCATGTTTTATGTGATATGATTATGTTATGGTTCTTGGGCATTATTATGAAAACGGGTGGTTCCGTGATAAACTAAGGGCGGGTGAGCCCGTTATAGCTCTCCAATGCATTGGGTAACGCGAAGGAGTGAAACGTTAAGGTTTCTCCGAAGAGATTTTAGGGAATATACTGTGATGGGTATTCCAAACGTAACCAAGAGGGTTACTCCCTACATAAGAATGTTATGAATGCCTCAAGTTACCTTTACATATTATGATTTCTATGATTTATTCATGATTTTATGAGGTATGTTAAAGTGCCTATGTTTTATGGGTAAAGTATGATTTCATTCTTATGTATATATGAACTCATGTTTCCTTTCCATGTTTTTTTTTATAACCCATACTGAGTTTTTATGCTCATCCCAAGTTTTTGAAATGTTTTTCACAGGTCAAGGGAAAGGTACATGATAAGATGATAGAGTCAAGGATGTGTCAAGAAATAATCCATGTTTTATTTTAAATATGTTTCCATTGATGGGAATGAAGAATACTATCTTTATGTAACCACTTTGTTTATATGTGGAATGTAATGCACGTTTTATGATCTAATTCACTAAAACTCTAAACCCGAAAAGATCCTCAATGTGTAATCTTGTAATAACTCAAGATTAAGTAAGGTTTAAGGCTGGGGCCTTATATACAGACTTGGTCCAAGAGGGGAGTAAACAAAGTACACACTATGTTTTAGGTGATGCATGAAATTTGTGACAAAATGACTTCGAATGAATGTACATCTTAGACATGGAAATCTCTTAATGTACACGGTACATGGTGTGTACCAAACATACACTTCCTGTGTAGTACATGGTATGTATTTCTTTGAGGAGTATTAGACATGTATTATTTCATATCCCATGTCAAGGAAACTATTCATAGCATATACTGAACACACACTGCATGGGTTTTCGTATTTTTAAACTCAGCATGTGTGGCTCTATAATTTTAGTATATGGGAGGTGTTCTTAATTTGAGGCTGTGTACTTCTAGGTTCGGATGAACATCTACCTAATTTACCAAATCACCTTAAATGATTGTAAAACAACTAAATAGATGGAATAGATGCACATAACTAGACCAATGATTAAAATGATGAAGAAATCCAGGCCTAAATCATACCAAAATGATAGGTTTGAGGTGGGTAGATAGAGAGTCATGTAGGAGAATCCTTGGGAGAAGAAAATTTCTAGGGTGTGTGCTACATGGACTACCCCCAATTAGGGTTCCTGAATTTTATAACCAGGATACACGATGTGTATGATACCGTACATACTGGGTAACACATTATTATTATAATTATATTATTATTAATATTATTTGTATAGTTATTAAAATAAACTATATATTAATTATTATTATTTAATTATATTGAAACATAAACATATATTTTAAAATTTAATATAAAAACATACCCATAATTTTGAAAAGTAATACATGATGTGTTTTCTAAAATTTGTAAATTATAACTACAACCTTCAATCCTGTGCTCAAGTTGCTATTCGAACGGGGGACCGACCGATCCGAATGCAGGACCTCAACCACTATAGTGAAGGTTGTAGTACTATAAATTTTTATTAACAATTAATATTTAAAGTGTATAGGAAGTACTAAATATAGAAAAGATGAATTCACGATGTGTGGTTTTAATTTTATAATGTTTGGCCTAATACGGCGAGATTAGCCAAATTTAAATCGATTTATTTTGAACTCTAGGATACTATTCTTCCAGGAAATTCACATCACCTCCTGACATTTTCTTATTTTTAAAAACATTTTAAATTATTATAAAATTAGGGAACATCTGACTTCTTCAGAAATACACGACATGTGGTTTTATTAAATTTTAAAAGTATGGAACTAAACCGACTGTAGGGACTCGAAACCAATTCTTTTTGATCCGTGGGAGATTACCCTACCTGGTAATTCATCCCCACCATGGGTTTTATTTAATTTAGAAAATGATTTATTCAGTTTTCAAAGTATTTTAGATAACATTTAAGGGGAAAACAAGTTTAAAATGAACGAACTATGTACTAGAGGTAGGTACAGTGTGATTCGAACAAGTTAAAACGTGGATACAATCAAGAAATGTTGCCATTGAAACAAGATTGATTATGGATTATTAACATAATAATATGTAATTATACTAAAATTTATATTAAAATATAAATTAGAAAGGTAAGTAGAGGCCATGTATATGGATACCCATGATGGATAACGTTGTTTTACTCCTATTTAAACAATGTCTAGATAAAAGAAAGGGAACATGGATTGTGGATAAGAAGTAAATGTTGTGCGGTTATTAAAAATAAAAAATAAGGAGAAATAATAGTAACAGGGTATCCAACTAGAAAGGGACATTGTTTTAGAGATTTTTCTTGACCTGAGTCAAGGTACTTACCCATAATCTAAATATAGATGTGTCTTATAATATTTAAACCACCACATGTGTCTGATGTCCTCTTCTTCATTACAATTTTCATGACCTTTAGGTGGTGTGGGTAGCCACTTTCCTTATCCCTGCTCCATGTCAAGTAGATTTTGAAGATGGTTATGTTCCTTGATCTTATCATTTACAACCTCCAACTTTCTAGGTTCTTTTTTGTAATGCGGAAAACCTAAAAATAATCACATGAACCCTCAATAGATTGTAATTGACCAACTGAGGTGTTATAAATAAATGTACGATCAAATTTTTTTATTAACATGATGTAATTTTCCCCCCATATACAAGGGTCATGTTTTTAAAATTATATTCATAAATTTCTAGGTAATTAAAGGTGGGTCCCATATCATGACATGCCACCTTGGTGGAAAAAGAATTAGAACAACCAGCCTCAAACCCAACAAATATCTTTATGAGTTAGTATCTCTAAAAGTCACTTTACTTGAGTACCACGTTGTCTCAACCTATCGGTTTGGTCCAAATGGAATGTGCTAAAGTATTCCACCATCAATATTAATGATTTGGTATTACCTAAAGATGGTTCTAAAAGAGAAGCAGGAAAATGTTGGGTGAAGAATATAAAAGAGGTATTTCTCATACTGAAACGTATTTTCCATATATGGAAAAAATTATTCTAGATATTAGTAAGGCAATGATTGATCATGAAGAAAATAATCCTCTCTTGATAGATAATTATAATTTCCAATTTAATATAAATCCAGTGGGAAGTGGGGTTGAGTGTCCCAATAAATGACTCAAGAAAAGAAAAATGGAAAACTCTATAAAAACTGACCTTAACTCAGAATTGCATTATTTATTTCTCTGGTCCCAAAAATTGGTGCATAATTTGAACAATTAACATTGCTAGATGTGGTCTAATATAATGTTTGTGTTACCTCATCATCTGACTAACTAGGTAGCTAGTTTCATTCAGAGTAGATCCCATGGAGAAAATAGAGAAGCAATATCCAAAACTAGTCATATGATTCTTAAGCGATTATCCAAAAAATGGAAGAAAGGAATGAGATTAAATAATGGAACAATTTATGAAAATTAAATAAAAATATCAAAAAATTAAAAAGAATTCAGGAAGTAGTGTGCTGAGGATAAAATTCGATTAAGATTCATTGTAATGGTAATTCTTTAATATTAAAATTATTAATGAATTTGTTTACCATGGGGATTGAAATAAACTGATGTTTCTTGGTCTAAAAAACAATTACGTATTTAAAGGTTAACTCCTCGTTCTGGTAGTAAACTAATAAAAATCATTTAAGTTAATAACCCATAAAGCTAGTGGTAGCATTTTCATCCAATGGTCATGGATTAACCCACTAGATCTCCATTATGTTTTACTGTTGGTGTTGTTATCAGTTAAACACATCACCAATAGTGGATATAGAATTGATTCAATAACGGAATAATAATAAATCATTCAAAATTATATTCACATTTTAGAACTTAAACTACAAAGTACACATAACCTTATAACAAAACCAACATAAGAACATTTACTTATCATGACCATATTCATTGTGTGGGGATTGAGAATAATCTCAATCCCTACCTTGGATAAGAGTGTTTGAAGATTAAATAAAGAATTACACTAAAAGGAAAATTATAAATAGGAAATAAAAACAAAAATTTGGTTTTGGGGGAGATCGGTCGACAGAGCAACAACACCTCCCACTAGAATATCCAACATAAAACATGGAATTCATCCCTCTTACTAATGGATTTTTAGATTTCATCTTGTGTACCATATGTCAACTTGAAATTTCTTAGTTTAACTATTGGTAGGTGTCCAAAAAAAATTCTATTTGAACTTCAATGTGGGTTCGATTGGTCCGTGGGGGACACAACCTGTAACACTGACCAAAATGGCATGTAGAGTCTATTTAAACCACCTACAGCTTCTAGAAGGGCATAGATGACATGTGAAATTTTTTTACAAGACATGAAAGATCTGTCTTGCTACATGTTCATGAACATGCTCTAGCTAAAATGGGTTGGGGAAAGGTTACATGGTGTGTGATTATAAAGTAAACACCATGCATATTAGAATTTTTGTTCAGGTCGCTTCCTATTTGTGAATGTGACGAAATTGTCTTGAAAAATCAATAAGAACATCGAAATACATAATTTTATCCCTAATATAATATTTATCCTATGAAAACATTTTTTCATACTCAATAATATGTATTAAAAGTTAAAACATATTAGGTACATCACCTCCTTCCTAATTTGGCATTCCGGGCACTGAACAATCCCCAGATGCACTTGTGATCTCCTTTAACCATTTATGCATCCAAATATGGGCCATTTAAATGAATTTAAATTTAAAATATATTTCCTACACATTTTGATGAAACTGGGACGTTTAAACCTCTCCTCCTTTAGAAAACTCATCCCTGAGTTGCCCTTCCGAGGGTGGTAAGATATCATTTGAAAAGAGATCCAAGCACTCAACATTTACATCAACCTCCCACTCATAGGTCTTGAAATATACAAATCTATGCTACCAAGGAACCTAAACTAGAGGAATTGAACTTCCTCGGGGAACCTTCATGATACAATCGAATATACGTCTCGGATAATCCTTGAAAGAAACATCCAATACCTACTTGATATCCTTAGGGACAGATGAATGTGGTGGTTTGGCATGAAACTATCAAAACTAAGACACGCGGAAGATTTCATGATTGTCACGGTACCACTAAGGTAACATCAAATGATTTTACACTTTCCCGAATCATTCTACTAACTTTAACGGTCCAATATATCGAGGTTATAACTTTCCATAACTCTTGATTTTTCTTTGACCTAATCTAGGGGATGCATACAGAAATACCCGATGCCCCACCTCAAAATCCAAGGTGCTTCTCAAATGATCAGTATAAGTTTTCTCTCTAGATTGTGATGTATTTATATACTTTTGAATCAATTCATCTTACTATAAAGTTTCCTAAATGAGACAAGAATCTTATAGAGATTTATCCTACGTGTCTAGCCATCACAGAGGTTAAAAGAATGGTCAACCATACATGGCCTCATATTAATCCCTTTGAATTGGTTCATGTTAACTGATGTTGTAGAAAAAAACAACAAGATAAATATTATTTTATTTATAAGAACCAATATTAAGAATACATGCCTGTTGTATATCCTTTAATACATTTATGGTCAACTCTGGTTGCCCGTCACTAAAGGGATGATATGCAGTACTCAAGAGCACCTATAAACCCACTGCCTTGTGTTACCCTTTTATAAAAAGTGATGTGATCTAGGAATCATAGTTCTGAATGATATAATGGGCTACCCTATGAAGTGTTAGTATCTCCCAGAAGTAAAAACTTCATAAATCATCAATAGAGAAGGTTTCCCATATCGGTAAGAAGTGCGTGACCTCAGTCATTCTATTGATGATCACCCACACTTCATCTATTCCTTGATGAGATCTTAGAAATCCTATAACAATATCTATGGTGTAGTTTATGCATTTACACACAAGAATGGAGAGGGGTGTTAGAAGTCTAGTAGGCCACTGGTGCTCTACATGCACCTTCTCAAAGGTATAACACTAAGTAATAAATCCCTCTATCTTCATCTTCATACCTAGCCTCCAGTACATCCAATATATATTTTTACATCATTGTAAGCCCATGATAAACAATCCATATAGAGGAATACGGTTCTCTCATCATCTCTCCTTGTATATCATAAGGCACCCAAAAACACCCACGAAAGAGTGGAGTTTGATTTCCATCACCAACCCAACCAGGATGTGGGTTCTCTCTTATGATACTCTTCCTAAAAATGAGGTCCTAAAGATATAATAACAGCCTCATCCAAAATAGTTTTATATGGGAAGAGGTCACCTCTAGAGCAACTAGAACTTGTTTCCCATGCTATTCCTGAACCTCTAGGTGTATCTTAGAAAATGGATCAATCATCTTCCCCTCATTGTTGGCCTTCTTGATGGCTTGTGTCAGAGTCCTCTATCTCATGGAATCATCCACAAAATATCCATTCATAAGTGTATAATCATGCTTAATTTCAATGTATTTAATCTATTCCACCCACCCACGATTCTTTAGATTCAGGCTTCATTGTTTAGATATATATTTTAGAATTTTTTGATCCGTTTAATCAATGAATTGTTCACCCAACTGTTAGATCCTCCAATAGCATAGATCATGAAACATGACCGCAAGATCGAGGTCATGTTTAATATAGTTCTACTCATGAGGCCCCATCTGCTGAGATCTATATGCTATGACTGAAACACCATACATCAGAACAAAACCTAGTCTGATACCTGAAGCATTACAATATAATATATGACTTATTTATAGATCTGAAAGAATTAGGATCGACAAAAAGGTTAGTTATCCATTTAAATCCTAAAATATATCTCAAAATCATGAACCAATGGAAGTACACAACCTTTCTAGCTAGAGATGTAAGAGGTTCTACTAAGATAGAGAAATATTAAATGAAAAACCTATAATATCCAGCTGTCCCTAAGAAGTTGTGTATAGAAAACACGTTATTGGGATTCTCCCTAGAAACCATAGTTCTCACCTTTTATAGGTCCACTAATACACATACCATAGATATTATATTACCTATGTAGTGAGACTTGTAGATATATAAGTGTCATTAACTGAGATTCAAATATTGCTGGTGGTCCCTTAGTGTACTCAACATGATCTCAATATGATTGTAATGGTCTTGTTTGTTCTAGAAGTAAACTAATATATCATATAAGAATACTACCATGAATGAATCAATATACTAGTGGGGAACTGGGTTCCAAAGAGTCATGAAGACTATCAACACATTCATTATACTGAATAACATAACCAAGTACTTGTACAAAACATTACTACTGCAGAACGCTATGCATGACATATCTGATGGCCTCCCACAAAACTGATGATAACCTGACCTCAAATAATTCTTGATGAAAACATTTTCTCCATATAGTTTGTCGAAGAAGTCATCTATATGAGAAAATGGAATCCAGTTCTTCACCATGAGTTAGTTCAACCGTCGGTAATCCATGAAAAATATAAGGTTACCATCTGCCTTCTTGTAAAAAAGGACTTGGGAACCCCTTGGGGATTCTCTAGGCCTAGTTAAACCCTTATCCTATAGATATTCAAGATGCGTCTTGAGTTCTTGGAGCTATGTAGGTTCTATCCGATATGGGGGAATGGACACTGGTGTCACACCTAGAACTAGATCTATAGTGAACTCAACGACTCTCTATTTAGGTAAGCTAGAAAAATCAATTGGGAAAATTTTCCTAAAAAAACCACCATAGGAGGCAACATGTCTAAATGCATACCTTGATTGCTCATAAAAAGACTCAACAACTAATCAGTCACTCTACCAAGACTAGTTCATTTGGGTCGATCTTGATCTTCCTAGATATACCACTCACCCTTATTGATATATGTGTTTCATTTAGGTGATGTAAAAGACACTCATTGGTGATCAAAATCTAGTTGGTCATGATAAGGAAGAAGGTAACCATTACCAAGAATGATATCAAATCTGGTCATCTTAAGGATGATGAAATTCCATAGAAAATAACACCCACCAATTTCAAGGGAGAATCCGAAACACTAGCGTATGATCTCTGATCTAACCCCTAATGTCATGTCTTGGGACATAATACCATAGAATTATTTTATTGCAATACCAAGGCTATCCAAAACCACATATGATAAGAATGGGTGGGATTCACCTGTATTGAAATGGAATGAAACAAATGTTGAGGTCACCAGAATAGTACCTCTATCCTTAGATGGAACAGTACTCTGCTCCTATGGAATTGGATTCATTGCATAAATATGGCATGAAACTCAACACTGAGATGCTTCTTGACTAGACTATGTAGATCCACTATGATAACACTAAAAATCTAGGTCCAGACCCCCTAATCCATGAACATTACCACCTCAGCTTGATTGGTTAGAAGAAGGCTGAATCCCAACATGATGTGGAGTCATGAATCCCATACTTGAAAGAGGTGTTGTATGAATCCCCTTCTACTGAATGCTAGAATAATAGAATGGAAGAAGAGATGAATGTGACCCATTTTGCAACAAGCTCAAAACTCGAGTGGGTTCTTTTTGAACATAGGATTATAAAGGCAAGGTCATCCAAACTAGTTACACACTATAGAGTCTGTGTGTGTAACTTGGGTGGATCTTACCACATGTGCACAGTTGAAATGGTGCTTCATACTACCATAAGAACAGTTTTTCCTACCTTGAAACTGAACCTCTATATCTCATATTTCTATCTTCTCTAAGATTTCATTTAGTGATAAGGGCCTAGTTTACTATCTCTGTAATATTAGTCAAACTGAATATGTTTACCTGCTAGAAAAAAGCTTTCCCAATACCATCATCAAAGAACCTCACAATAACAAACTCTTCAACGATTAGAGATGGAGTGAAACACTAATACTTGTTGAAATGAGAATAATACTCAAGCATGGTCATAGATCCATGATAATGAATCATCAACTCCTTGTCATGTTCCTCTCTCAGAGTATGTAGAAATAAGTGATCATGGAAGGTTTTATAGATTTATTCCTCAAACATACCTCAATAATTCTCTGACAGTGATATAATGTCCCACTAGTGTTTGGCGGCATCACAAAACATATTGGTAGGGAGCATTATCCTATACTTCAGATGAATTTAAATATGGTCAAATATAGATACCATGTCTTTTAACCAGGACTCTACAACATGAGTTCTGTCGTCCCCCAATATGGTGGGAGGATGTTACTACTAAAAGAGTAGAGTATGATGCTCCAATGAAGGGATATGTCGTGTTTCACCCTAAACAATCTGTATAAACCGAAGGAAACTACCATGAAATTGGGCATCCTCACATAGTGGAAGATTAGGAGGAGGTTCCTCATGTGGAACAACAGGAGGTACAAAGGGTTTATTTGGCCCCACTACATATGGAGTGTTCCCATTTTCAATCTCTTGGAATACAACATGAAGACCACATAATAACATATCTCTAAAATTTACAATTTCACACATCCGATGGGTTAAAAAAATGGAAAAATAGAAATGAAAGAGATAAGAATGGGTAGGTATAAGATATACCAAAACCCGAAATAACACTTATCTTGCTCCTAGATCTTGGTCTTGAAAAGATGTGAAGGGGTATCAAAAGATCATAAAGACACATTATACTTCCCATAGCCAAACTAAGGTAATGGTCAGGGATTCACATTCCTCATGTTCCGGACCATTTCATTTTAAAGGGTGATTGTTTACTTTAATTACTCTATATATTTACCCAACATTCAATTTGGATGAATTGGATGGACCACCATTCAAATTCATAAGCCCCATAAACCTCACGAGATGAAATTGGAATCCATTTAATACAAACCATAACATATCCATACAAGGTGAATTTGAATACTTTTAAAATTATATAAAAATGGGAACTAAAATGAAAAATAATTTCTGCACAATAAGAAATCACTTGAAAGATAGTTGATACATGCTAGAAGTTTACATAACAGGGAAATATGCATGACAATTCATTTATTATGGTTCCTAGTATGACAAATTTTATTTAGTTCCCTCATTTCACTGGACTATAATATAAGAAATAAAAAATTCAATTATTCCAATATCAATTCCATTATAATCATGTGTAACACCCAACCGGGAAGACATATTAATTGTAAATGGGATAATGAATAACTGCAATGTTCTATCAAAGGAAATTTGAGTTTTCTCTTGTACATTGGTTAACTACATAAAATCATAGGGTATGGTATGAATTCCAGTATCCTAGTCTCCTATATAATCCAAAATAGTATGGAAAAAAATGAAAATACACCATCTAATACCACTTAATAGCATCAAACCTACAGTGACACTCGACAGTGCCCCGAGACGCTGGCCACAAGACCTCAAGCACATCTCCCCAAATGCTAGAGGCTTCTGAAATGTAGTGAGGGCCTAGGGTGTGTCTATAGGGAGACTATTGCTTCATATATTAGAGTAAAAAGTATAATTTTATATATTTTAATAAGAAAGAGTAGAAGCATTATCAATGTTCAGATAACATTGGAATATATACATTAACAAGAAAGAAAATGATGTAAACTAGTGGAATTGAGTAGTAATATTGGATATAAATGATAAAGATGATGTCTTATTTCTATACAAAAAAGTGAGTATGGGGAGCTTGGGATAAAAAATATACTACAAGCTAGAAAAATACACAAAAAGGAAAAGGAGGAATATGTACATGTCCTAATTTTGATATATAGGCCAATACTGATGAATCAAACAAGGTATAATAAGCCCCCAAATGTGTGGTTTATCTTTGAGGTCCCATTTCTATGTCATCAATCATGAATACTCAAAATATAAATAAAATTCAATCCACATGTCACAACCATCAATCAAACAATCCATCAAATCTGAGTGTGAAGTTTTATGCCTATCAATGGTGATCTAAAATAATCATAAGGGTCTCTATAGGTATCTCTAATACAACCAATACATCCATGTCCGTCCAAGGTAACCCATACATTGTTCCTTGTATCACTCAAGGTATGGTGACTATAATTCCATACCATGTATCATACATAGGGGACCAGGTATCACTCGAGAAATAACATAGAAATCATTCCAAATGGATTCTTCCTCAATTTCTCCTCTAGGGAACCCATCTCACTCATGGGTATGAATAATCCACATGGAGAGACCATACATGGAGAACCAAAGAATCGCTCTCAGTGTGTCACGTAGAAACCAACCAAACCTAGTGATAATATCCATTGTATCCTTAAATAAAGACTGATGTTATCTCTTAGTTTGTGGAAGGTGAGGCATAGTATCCATGAAACATAAAAAGGAAACGAATCTCTCTATATATAATCATTCTATCATTAAAATATCTTATGAAAATATTCCCACAAAATAACCAAAAAATTAATTTTTAATTCAAATGACTACGTCCTAATTAGAAAAATATTTCAAGGAGTTGCATATATGTTATCACAATTCATCAATGAGACTTCAAAACCACTTGCTAACAAGCCTAGCCAAGCATAACATTTGACTCAATCCACCCAATTAAAGAATTAATAAAACGAACAAGGTACAATTCTCTTAAAATGGAATATGTGGAATGAAAATGACATAAGGAAATTAGCTTATAATCCACCTACAATTCAAATTCAATGAAGTTTGGAGGAGTAAATCATCAAGCATAATAAATCCATTTATTCCAATTCAATTTTAAAAAATCGATGCCTTTCAAAAAAGAGTATCTCATATAGTGATTAACCATTTAAGGCATTATAAAAAGGAAATACATGGTGGGAACACCAAAAAGGGTATCTAATAATGAAGTGAAAACCCCAAGAGTGGGTTTTCCATAAGGTGAGTTCACATACATCATCTAAAACCACTTTGATTAATTTATTCAGGAAGATCGATGTGTCTCAAAATGATCTGGTAAGTGTCACAATAGCGGAACATTTAATAAGTGTTGCACATATGGGATATAACCTAGACCACCTAACTCATTGTCATAGAACTCAAATTTTCCATTTTTGGGGTTTGATTCGACAAAAAATGGATGAAATCTGATGGGTTTTCAAACAACATGAAAATAGTGTAAATGTTGTTCCACCTATATAGTGAAATGGATGGAAGAGAAACATTTTAATAAAATAATAGAGGAGGTATAGCTTACTGATATAGTTCTGTATCATCCCTTAATGAAGGATTTGGACATTTCATGAGGGTATAGGGTTGATCCCTAGTTCTTGAAGAGGAAGATCTCCGTGCACTAAAAATAGAGGAGGGATCGAGTTGAGAAGGAATATTGAGAAAAAAAGGTAGATTTAATTGGTTAATAAAGGTAAAAGTTGTAAATTTACCCCCGAAAACCGTTGTGCATGGTACAAACACATGGTTGGACAACTTTATGCTAACCATGCACCCATTTATGCTATAAGGTGCACCTCACATAGTCTAGATACATGATTTGAATAACCGTATGTAGATCATGTGAAATCACACTATTCCAAGACCTACAACTCTCACGTGGCCATGCACCCTCGGTCTCACAGTTGAAAACAAACCTTACAACCCCATCCTCTTTCACATTTTAGGTTTTTGGGGTCTTAATGAGCCTCAGACATACCCATGATTTCCTTTAACCTTTTAGGAATAAAAAAAGGTTCATTTGGAGGAAGTTAAACAAAAAATTAGTAGTGCATACCTTTGAATAAAGTTGAAAAGTTACAATATACTAGATAAAGAAAATGAATATTAAAAAAAAACATAATGTCTAATGATCCCATAAAAGTTAATATTTTAATGGAAATTAACAATCACAAATTTAATAATAGATAAGAGATGACCATCGTTCTATTGAGAATACAGTTTTGTAATAAAATCAAACAATTTAAAATTATTACGGGAATGGAAGAAAAATAGTAAAATAGACTTTTAGTAAAGTGTTTTATTTTTAAAACTATTAAAAATGTGTAGATAAAGATATTTTTTTGAAAAATGTTACGGTGATAAGAATGTCTATTATCGTCGTGTATATTTAAAAAATTCATTTTATATTTTTGTATAGATTTTCGAAAGCGACCATTTTTGAAAACATTATAAATATTCTTTTAAAATGCACTCCAAAATTCCTGGATAACACAATATTTCCTTAATAAATAATTTGAGTAAATAAAATGAATTTTTTAAAATAATTTTGAAAACACATACATGAAAGAAAAATATATCTGATTAAGAGAGAAATAAAATATTTTTTTTTTGTTTTAAGAATTTAATTTCTTGATTCTATTACGAAATAGAGGTAATATTGGATGTAAATATTGAAAAACTATAAATCTCATGTGGAAATAAAACTTATTGGATTTATTAAATACAAATTATAATATTCATTCAATTAAAAGAAAATCAATTCCAATAGAAATTGAGGTTATAAAATAGATTCATACCTCATTGGTGAAATTTAAATAATGATAAATCATGAATAAATAGTAATTCAATTTAAGTACTTAAATTGGGTTTTATATACACTACATAAATGAGAACAAGTTCAAAATAACAAAAATGACTCAATGGAGTGTAAATTGAGTCTAAATATCAAAAAAGGATCATTCCTTTGAAGTGAGGATTAATAAATGAATTCAATATGTTTATAAAATTTATATCAACAAATTTTTATAAATATAACCCAATATAACCAAATTTAATTACACATAATATCTTTTAATATCAATAACAATGAAGAGGTAATATAAAACAAAGAAACGAAAATCAGTTATGAAACACTGACCATTTATTAAAATTTGTTTATACTCCCCTTGGATGAAATAATATGAATTAAAATTTAAAATACCATGATATATTAATTATTCATGATATAACATACAAATTGGGAAGTATATAAACAATATAATATAAATTGGTGTATAATATAAAAAAAATTCTTCAATGAAAGGAAATTAAAAGGAAATCCCTTACCTCAGGCTGCTTTTAGTTGAAAATTACTTATAATATAATGTAATAGTTCTATACATGTTATTAATTTTTAAATGAACCATATTTATATTTATAATATCATTTATGATCCTATAATAACTTCTTACCACCTATTCATTAATAATATTTCACCATTACAATTGTTTATGGTGTTAACTACTTCGGTTTCTCATGCATGTTCTATCATGGATGTTCTAGTTATTGTGAATGGGTTATAGTTTCATCACTAATGTAATTATTTTAATTTAATAAAAATAATTCTTTTCATAATACAACTTTATAGAATCATTCTTTATTGTTGGAAATGGAAAATAAATCACATCACTTTGGGAAGACAATAGGTCAGACGTAAGCATGAGCACCAATATCATACACATAATGGATGAATGGGGAAGAAAACGAAAGATATATATTTTTTATATACTGAAATTAATTTCATATTTAACATATATTTTCATTATTTCCATCATTAAGACTATCCATGTGATTTAGAGATCGAAAAAAACTTCATCGGTTCGCAAGGTGCTAGTTCACCCTATACATGAGAGATGGTTTTGTTTCTCATTTGATGGATAAAGAGATTGAAAAATATTATGATAATAAAATATTAGTACCTAGTATTTATTGGTGTTATTACATTTTAAATTTTATAACATATTTTAATTTTATTAAATATGATGATAAAAGAAAGATCTAAGTTAAGATGATTACCTTCACATCAAGGAACCACCTTTTTATCTCCTATTAAGGACCCAATGATTAGTCTTTTGGGATGGGAATCACATATATAATGTAGATAATTTTTTGGGAGATATTTTTTTAGGACTGGGTTAATTGATATGGATTAATAGGTGTGAAGAAGTGATGGTAGGATGTTTTCTTTTATAAGTGGGTGAGGGGATTTTCTTCGAAACTATACAAAAATTGCTCAAAAGACTAAAAATATGTACAGTGATTCCCAAGACATATTATTCAAGGAGAACATAGATTCTAATTTGGGTAAGTATAGAGTCTAAATATTTTCATCCAATAGTAGTTTTCTGTGTTTAATTAAAAATTAAACCCTTTTAATGGGTTTAAACCCCATGTAGACCAATTATAAACAAATTCATGTTAATTAATTTATTCGTATGACTCTTAATTATGACCAAAAATTGATTTTTTTATTTCCTAATATTAATTATTTTTTTAAAAATAATTTATTCTACTTCAAAAAATTCAATTCATTGAATTGGATTAATTTATTTTAAAAATAAACCCTATTAATAGTGTGGAAAATTGCTTATTCATGAACGATATTTTTCAAGCATAACATGGCATTATAATAAATATATCACAACTAATATTCATTATTTCACTTTAATAAATTTAAATATTAGTATAATATAATAATTTAATTTAAATAATTCATAATTATGGGTTATTATATTTAATTATAATTATGAAATACAATACACTTAAAAACAATTTTCAGAAAAATTTGTTCTTAAACCTAAAAATAAATCTATATAAAAATTAAGAAGAAATATGATTCAAATTTAATTAATTATATTGAATACAACTAGATAATACTTTTTTAAGCTTTAAATTATATTAAAAATCATAATTTTATTTTTTTATTTTTTTATTTATTGAAAAAATAACAGTTTTTCCAAAAGAAGTTTTTTTCATTATTTACTGAAATATCAATATTTTTAAAAATTATCTCTAAAGTTAACACCCAATTATTTTTCATCTGATGGATTAAAAAATTATTTTCATATTAACAAATAAATTTTCTATTAGTTTCTAAAATTATTATTTATTATTTTATCACAAATGGAAGTAAAAATAATTTTTTTATGGAAATGTATTTTTTGAAGAATAACAAGACTTTACCAAAAATATGATTGATTTTTTACATATTATTTATCTGAAAATTTGTATTGATTAGGAAAGTTAATTTTATTTCATAAATCAATTATTCTAATTATTATATTCCAAATCAATTATTAGTGTGTAATATTCATATTTAATTAATATATTATAGTGTTCATTTAACATCGGTGTATCATGTCACATTCACTATTGATTTTTTTATCATTTTAAAATATTTGGGTGTTACATTCTACTCACCTTAAACAAATTGCATCATCACAATTTTAAATTGATCTCTAAAATCTAGTATTTTATTTTTAAAAATTCCATCACAAAAATCCCATATCATAAAAGGGTTTATAAAACATCCTTTTAAAAAGATAGAAATGTACATATGAAGGTCATCTATAATAACAAAAAAATAGGATTTGAAATAGGATGAAATTGATGGGATGTGAAAATAAGGATATAGGGGAGAAAAGTAACACCCATGGACTAATAGAGAGTTATATGGAACATGGTATATATAAATTTATCTACCAAATAACCATAAATATGTGATAGGTTAAAAGGCTATTGATTCAAAAAATATGAAGTTAATAGGGAAATATTTTGTTTCACGAACTTTTCACTAGACTATAGGTATTAAGATAGAATGTAGACAATAAAAATTAGGAAATTTACATACATGATATCTTTTTATTTTATTTTCACCATTTCTTCCATTGGTTATGCTTAGATCAATTCCCACTTAATCTCTTAATTAGATAAATAAATTTAAAATATGAAATTTTTACTAGAATCACTAAAACTATCTTTTAACATATTATAACACGTATAAAAGTTTGAAAATTCTTCCATTATATCTATAAATACTTATAAAACCAAAATTGTTAGAAAATGTTATCCTATATAATATGTTAATCAATAAAACCTCAATAGTAACCCCTAAAAATTGTATAAATCCATTCTATAAGCATTTACCAGTCAAATAGTTTTATTAAAAAAAATGTCATACTAACCAACACATCAAATAAGTTAGTGGTGGGTAGTGCACCCTTTTCACCATTTGAAATATTTGATTACTTATTTTTTGGCACTCCTCGACACTTATATTGATCAAGATTGCATTGGGGTGAGTATCAGGTTGTTTTGGGTGGGAATTTGAATTTTTGGAGGTTTCCTAGGCAATTCAAGGTTCGTACACCATTTCCCAAAATAGTTCACCCTTTTTGGTGAAATCCGTACAACCCTGGACAGTGGGGGCTTACACAATTAGAACATGGTTTGAAAAACTATGCACCTACCTACTTGAAATTGTTCTCTATCTACATTGGGTGCTGAGAGGGTGTACATCTTGTGAACATGATTTTTCTAACCAGTCATCCCTCTACTGAAAACTATTAAGACTTGTTTCTTTTATTCTGAATATTATTTATAAATTTCCTAAAAACCATTTATTTCCTTGATTGGACAAAAATAGACCTATCTCAAATTCCACGGCTTTGAAGGGTCTCAATAACTAACTTTGGCCCCTTCAAACCCCTTTGTTGATGAATTAAAGGGCTTAGAGAAGAACTGGTCCACCTTAGGTACGTGGATCTCCTATTATTCTTTATCTCTTACTATATTTTACCATCCTCCTTAGATAGTGTTATATTTTAATGTATTAGATGGTTGTAAACTCCTTTGAATTAAAAATTTATTTTCTTGGTTGGTTTCTTATTCTCTATTTCCAAAATTCTTTATTAGAAAATATCTTTTTGGGCATTGTGCATTGTGATATCATGATTAAAGGTAGGTGTTTCTATTTCAGATTAGAAATTTGGTTAAAAATTGATTTTAATTAATTGTTTTAAATTTCTATCAATTGGTTAATGAAAACTCAAATTGGTACAAATTTGAATTGAAATTAATTTTGTATGGGTTTTTGGAAAACTCCCCAATTCCATTTGAATTTTAATTTGGCGCATGAATTGAAATTGATGTAATTTATCAAATAACTTGAAATTAAATTTAGAAAATGGTTTAAATTGAATTGATAACAAAATGTGGTTGGTTTTGTATTCAAATGTCATGAATTGATGAGATATACATAAATTGGTTTTGAAAGTGAATGTAAATTTTGAACAGAAATTGTGGGCCATTAAGTTGTGAATGGTGATTGATTTGAAATGAAATAATTATCCCTTTTTCAATTGATTGATAGATTGAGATCATTTGACAATGATTATTTACTATGTTATTTGGGACAAGAACTCTCGGATGATTTTCCCCTAGTAATAGAATAATGATGAAAATTATTACAAAAAATCTAGTTTGGAATATCATATCCCTAGATGGGATGTTGATGATTCCTATTCATCATGAACCTTAGGTTCATGTGTACACATGTTCCCATGATAAACAATATAATAAGTTTGATTATCCTAAATCAAGAAACTATCGTATCATAGTGAAGAAGATCATGGGAATTGTTGTTCTTGTTTTAAATAAAAATACAATTGTTATAGAAATGTTTTATTCATTCCTAATGATTCATATAAGTTGTTTTCTATAGAATGTTTATTAAACAATTTTTAAAATTTTTCCATCCTTTTGAAATGAAATCTTGTTTTCTTCTAAATATTGGGAATATACTTCCATTCCCCATTCTGTTGAAATGGAAATCATGATTTGGTTTATTATTGTGTAATATTCTTGTAAAACACTTTCTTAGACCCTACTATAATTTATGGATCACTCTCTACCATTGAATTTGGGTTTCTATGGTTTTCATTTTTCCTTATCCATGTAAAGGGAAAGAACCACTTTGAGGTCGTGGATATTATTGATACTTTATTTCTTGGTGGGATGTTTTTTTTGGGATGTTTTTTTTTTCTATTATGTACTTTGATGATTTACCTTTTGGGTTTCTAGTATACCTTTTTTGGGTACTTTATCTCTATGGAGTTTTATTCACAATTACTTGTTTCTTTATCTTATATTGTATTTTGAGGAAAAATCAGTCTCTATTTTGTCTTGAATGATTCCAAGTGAAAGTATTTAACCCATAGGGATCATGAACTCCCTTTTAACCAAGATAATTTGAACTCAGAAGTCATGGTTCCAATGTATTTGAGCTATATAATGAAAATGTGTCATTAAAGGGACATTAATTGTCTATCCTTAATGTCAGTATATAGTTTGTAGTATCTTGGTTAAACTTTTGAGGTAGTTTTGTGTGAGATCCTCACTATCCTTCCCCATAATGATCCATATGTTTCCATTTATGGTTTGGGAAAGGTGTACTATGGAATAATTCTAATATTTTCCTTGATTTAGATTTGGATAGATTGAAATAAAATTTTTCTTATGTTATTTGATGGGATCTATTTTACTCTTTATCTTATTTCATTTGTTTCACATAATACTCTTATGATGTATTTAATATTTATTTTTGATTTTTTGTTGCATCATGCATATGAGAAGACAAGTGAATAGGTTCCAAGAGGAATCTGCTAAAGAAAAATAGTGATAAAATCCTCTTATGGACATGAATATTTTTGAGAATATTATGCATGTCTCCCAAGATCTAGGATATAAACCTGAACCCAATCTCGCTTAGGATCTAGTTGTGGAACCTCTGTGGGATGAGTCCATGAACCATGATCCATAGTTCCTCCTACAAAATCCACCATTATTTCAAGTCCCAAATAATCCTCATAAGGCTAAGTATTATTTGAAGAAGATATAGAATTGTTTAGTTCTTCAAAACACCTAATTCAATTAACGTGAAATGAGCTAGGTTTAGACTAAAAGAAAATATAAGGAGATTGTGGTACATGATGGTTATATTAAATAATAAATAGGGTTTGGATTGGAATTAATTTTATTTTTTTTACAGATTAATTCTATCTAAGTTTTATTGTGCTGGCTAGGGTGATGGATATTTTCAAACTCAAGAAGGATGACAGGACCATAACGGAGTATGAAAATGGATTATCTTACCTTGTGCAGTTTACAATTTATATTTTATAGAATGAGAATATGAATAATTTATGGTTTTATTTGATAGATTGGTTTTATATTAATTCTTGTTATTTATTTCTAAAGATCACTTATTATGCGGACACACTAGATATAGTGTTGATTTTTGAGCTTGTCCTGGATGGTAAGTCAGGGTTGACGAGAGTTTATTTTTCTACCAATGTTAGTTTTGTGAGTTTATTCAATGTAAATAGAAAGTTAGATGTGACTCATCCAGTATTTTGAAAATAGGGTTCTTCTAGAAGTTCTTATTTTTTTAGGAGGAGGACCTTGGACTTTCTTATATTGCGGAAGGTATAAGTATTCGAAATGGGTTTTAACTAAGGCACCCAAGATATGTAGTTCATGTGGCCACTCATGAACCATGGAGATCATTTCCAAAATATTTATTCCACATATAGTGGAATGATATCATCAAAACCTTAGTGTACTATGGTGAAATCATATGAATTAATATCTTCGGGGTTTCAAATGCAATAATTCTAAATTAATCTCTTTCACGCAATGAAAGAGTCTCCAGAAGAAGAAGATATAGGTCCAGTGACTGTCAGAGGTACTATCACTATAGTTTTTGACTCTATTTAATTTTTTTACCTAACACTGTTGTGTATAAATATTTTATATAAACTCATATATTGAAGCTACCAAATCCTCATATATATATTTTAGCTTTTGTGATGGATATCACTAAACCCCTTCAAACAATGAGATAGTAGTTTCTTTATTGCCAGGATTTTATTATCTCTTTATCTGAAACTGAACTTACTTTGAATTTTCAGGTTCTCTAAATGAAACCTCTTGATTTCATTTTTGGGATGGGTTGTCTTGTTTATAATACAGACTTAATTGACTACTATCTTCAGTTGGTCTCCTTTGTTGCACCTGATAGGGTGTGCTATATCATTTAGGGAGACTGCAACTCGAGGTCGAATAGACTAAGACCTTCTTATCTAGTGTTGTGGTGTGGAATATTTGTGTCTTATTTTTTCCAGTGTTGGATTTAGTATTTGTTACTATCCCTCTAGCTGTCTTATAGTTTCCTGAAATTTCCATTATTAATTCTCCGGTTTTCCTCCTATAAGATAGGAATTGTATTCTATTGAGTTTTTCTCTTACTCAGCCAATATCTATCACCTCTAATTGCATGGAACCAGCTGAAATGACAGAGTTGAAGAGTCAGTTGGATGATCTGTTAGTGAAAGTATTCATATACTCAATTGTTTTACCTTTGGTAGAATTAGTCTTTTTTTTGAAAAACACGATGGAACAGATCTCCAATGTGTTTATTATTAGAAACTCAACCATGTTACGGTAATGTAAATGTATTTTTTTTCCACCGATTGATGATATTTCTGGCTAGTTGAAAGAGGAGATTTTTTTTAAAGATTTATATTAGATATGGTTACCATATTTTTAGAATAAATTTTTATTACAATATGAAAACAACCTTCTGGAGTAGGACTGGTCATTATCAGTACCTTGTCTTTCCATTTGGTCTAACCAATACTGTTGTAATATTTATGTATTTGATGAACATAATTTTCCATGATTAACCTTATGTGTTCATAAGGGACTTTTTGGATGACCTATTTATTTACTCTTAGTTCGAGGTGGTTATGTTCATTATATGTGAGTAGTTATGATATTTTTTTTAAATCAGAGCCTTTATATAAAGATATTAAAATATAATTTCTAGATGCATGAAGTGAAGTTCTTAGGACACATAGTCTCAAATCATGGAATCTCAGTTGATCTAATATGGTGAAAGTTGACATGAAGTTGGATAAATGAATTTTTTTTTGATATTCATAAAATCATGCATTTAACAGGGTGTTATCATCAGATTGTAACAGAATTCTCAATGTTGGATTCACTAATGAGAGATCCCACTTGAAAGGGGGTTATTATCATTCTGAAGGTTAAATTTTAGAGTTATTTTTTATGAATTTTTTTAATTGTATTCTAGTTTTTACACTTCTAGAGGTTGGGAAGTGACATGTGGTCTTTTGAGAGGCATTAGGTTTTGGTTTGGGATGTGTTCTTATGAAGGGTGATCACATTGTCGTGTAAGGATTCCTATAACATAGTTTACATGTGAAGAATTATCTAAGGCAAGACCTTGAACATGAAATGGTTATTCATGTGCTTCAGAGTCAGTATCATTACCTTTTTTAAGAAAGTTTTACCATATATTTTGACAAAAATATATTGAGTTATATATTCTATAAAAAATATTAGAGTCTGTACTAGAGGCATTGGATGGAGTGGTTGCAGCCATTTTGATTCTGACACCACATATCCCCTAGGAAATGGAATGTCGTTACTGATACTTTGAGAAGGAATATTTAGGCATGGGTTTTGTAATAATCATTAAAAGAATATATATTTATGGATCTTTTTGAAAAGCTTAATATAAGAGTTCAGGAAGTATGGGATGAGGTTATACTTAACATTGTTCAGTTGACTACAATTCTTATCCGGATGATTCTTTTCGAACTATTACTTCGTGATGAATTTCTTCAATTCAATGTTTCTATTTATATTTGGGATACCATTGGTCAATGGTGGTTATCCACTGAGGGTATTTTATTTTTTTAGAATTAGTTTTTTATTTTTCTATTTATGATGAAATATGTGATGGGGTATTTCCAAAATTTCCAATGGGATATGCACCCATGAACCAAAAATACGTTCTATGGAATTTAGTGACAATTCCAGTGGCTAGCTATGAGTAGGAATAGTGATTATTTTGTATCTCATTATTATAAAATCTTGAAAGTCATGCGTGAGTACTATAGTCCATTTGTTTTCATCAACCACTTCTAGTGATGAATTAGAAGTAGGATAAGATAACTATGGACATTGTGATTTGGTTTCTATATACCTCAATAAAGAATAATGTGAAATGGTTTGTAAATGATAGGATGACCAAATCATCTCACATTATAATCATTCTAAATATGAAAAAATATTTGGATCTAGGAAATCCTTATGTGAAAAATAATTTTAATTTTAATAGAGTTACATTTACAATATTTTCTAATGTTGACCCCCATTTTACGACTTACTTTTATAGAGATATTTAAGAGGTGATGGGATCTTCGGTTCTTTTGAGTAGGAAAAACCATCCACAGAAGGATGGATAGATGGAGAGATCTATACAGAGTATTAAGGATATACTTTTTTGATATATCATTGATTTTGGTGGATCTTGGGATGACCATTTGCGACTCGTTGAGTTTTCAGATAATAATAGTTTCCCAACCATGATAATAATTTCTCCCTTTGAGACCTTTGGTGTTCAGCCTTGTAAATCTATATTACATTGGTCAAAGATCACTTAAAGTTCTTCATTTGGTTTGATCATGGTCAAGGATATTTCTTCAAAGATTTAGTTGATTCATCATATAATATTTATGGAACATAAATTATATAAATCTTATATTGACTAAATTGATTGAACTTTGGGGTTTTTAGTTAGTGACCATGTGTTCTTGAATGTTTAACCTTGTTTGGGTTGTCCATGGCTTAGGAGGAAAGGGAGGGTTGCACCTCATTTTGTGAGACCTTTTGATGTTGTTGATCTGGTTGGGAAAGTGTCATAGTGTTTATAATTTCCTCTATAGATAACTTCATTACATGTTGTGTTTAATTTATCTCTTATACAAATGTATCCTTCTGAATGATCCCATGCACTACCCCTGGATTCTCTTGAAGTTGAGCCGAATTTATCCATGATAGAGCATCCAGTCGGGATAATTGATTATAAGAAAAACTTAGTTCATGGGAGGATGATTCCTTTGGTCTGTGTGATATGAAATCATGGTTTTTATACTCACGAGACATAGTTGAGGGAGGTACTAATGAGAGAGGAGTGGGATAAACTATTTGATATGGAAACATTTTACTTGTATTTCTTGGGAAATAATGTTTTTGTGATGGGGATGTTATAAAAATTTATTTCTTGTTTTTAGGTACTCTATAACCCTTCATTTCATCATGCTTCAGTTGGGGTTTGTATCCTGTGTTTCAAGTAAAAATGGGAAATTTTAGAGGTTGTTTTGGTTTTTCAGTATTGACACATGGTTTTTCCAATCCATGCTCCCGTTTTAGTTATAACCATTAAAAACTAGCCTGTTGGGGTTTGAATGGTTAGAAAAATGTATGATGAACTATGAACCCACCTTGTAGAAAATGTATACCGTGGATAGTAAGTCAATAGGGGGAACACTATTAGGGTTCATGGTTTCTCTAACTATGCATCCCTCTATAAGAAACCATGCATGGTTGTTTCTTTTACTCCGAAAATTATTTTAAAATTCAATGAACCACTATTTAAGTCCCCTCTCTACCCTATCCCAAACTATATTTAATTCTAAGACTTTGGAGGCTCTCATGGACTGACATTGCCCCTAAGAACCCCTTTTTAGAAAAATAAAAGCACCAATGGAAGATATGATCCCTCTCTAGTAACTGGAACTCCTCATCCTTAGTCTCTCCCACTCACATTTTTGTTCCTTATTGGAGAGTATTATGTTTCCATGTTTTCGATGGACCTAATCTATATTGAATTGAATCTTAATTATAGGTTTGGTTTTGTAATCTATTTTGTCTTTATTTTTCATCATGAAATCCTATTATGGGAGTTGTGCATTAATATTACATGATTAAAGTTATTTGGTTCCCTTTGAGATTAGACACATGATTCAACCTTGATTTTATTGATTTTATTTAATTTTCTGTCAATTAATTTATAAGAATCAAATTTGATTAAAATTATATTTTAATTTATATGGTATGGATTTTTTTGTAAAACCCCAATTCCATTGGAATTGAAATTTGGGTCATGAATTGAAAACGATATAATTTAGTAAATTATTTGAGAATGGATTTAGAAAACAGATTAAATTGAATTAATAAAAACCTATGGTTTGTTTTTCTGAAAAAAGAGTTGGTTGATGAAAACCCCATGTTTTGGTTTTAAATGTGAATTGGAATTTGAGAAGGGAAATTGAAAAATTATTTTGTGAATGACCATTGACTAGAAATGAAATTAATTTCCCTTTTTCAATTGATTGATTGATTGAGAACATGTGATCCAGGGTAGTTAGGGGGAATTTTTTAAAATCATGCTAAATTGATTATTACCAAAGAAAGGATTGACGATGTAAATTATAAAGAATTATAGTTACATAAATTTTATCCTAGATTATATTTTTATTATTCCTACTCGACCTTATCCTTAGGGACACATGTACACATATTTCCATGACCACTAAAAAGAGAAGTGTGGGAACCCTATGACTATAAACTGTCATACCATAGGATAGATGACCATGGATCTTGTTTCGATTTTTTATTATTATAAATTAATTGGTTATAGAACTATTTTATTCAAAAATACTAATTTTTAAGAACTATTTTATATAAAATATTTATTAATCCATGATTTTAAATGTTTTCCATCATTTTGAAATGAGATCATTTTTTATTTTAAATATGAAAATGTACTTCTAGAAATCTTCATTATTGGGTCATATAATCTCAAGTGAGGGTATATAAGTAAATCATTCAATAACAGAAGTTATTGAAAATTGGTATATTCTGATGACTGTGACAATTATATATAGTTTTATTGGTATGGATGGATATTATTTGTGATTTGTGGAGAATGTTTCATAGATATCGAATCCATTTCCAAATTTACATGGAAGGGAGCCAAGTTCCTTCAGAAAAATGAGTTTGAGTAATGTTTTATGTTATTGAATAGAATCAATGAAAGGGAACCCGTACTTATAGTACGCTATAGTGGAAAAGGGCATACCGATCTGACCTCAATATTTTTGAAGTTGGTGTATACAACCATTTCATTGGCATGATTATAAGGAATAAAATTTTGAAATATTAAAGATTTTAGTAGTCTTGTTAAACCAGATACATACATGAGTCTTTTATTAAGAATAATTACACTAATAAAAACAAATTATTTTCATTATTGGATAAAAAAATTATTCTTTCTAGAGTATCACTGAATACAATTCTTAGTATACATCTCGTATTACTATGGAAAGAAAAAAATAATAAGTTTGAGCTCAAATTCTAAGTAAGGGTTAAGTATAACAGATGGAATATTGAACCAATAAGAATATTCAATATGAATATGTAATAAAAAAAGACAAATTCCTTGTATTCAATAAAAAATAAGGAAGTGCATAAATAATATGGAAAGGTAAAAAACTGAACACACATTCCATGTAATCAATAAACATAGAATGAATATTAATACTTAGGAAATGTCGATGCAAGAATGTCATGTGAAAACCCCCGGTTATTGGTATGTAACACTTTTGTTATGATTTTGATGTTTATAAATTATAAGTGTGAATTTTGGGAACATTTTGAGAACTTTTAAAGTGTTTTTGGGTCACTTCCTAAGGTGCATAGTATGGGAAAATCATGAAATACCACATGGAAATCGTGAGTAGTGAAACATGGAAAAAATGGACTGTGTATGGTCTATGCACAGTTTGAACAAACCCTGAAATGTACAAAGAGAAACCATGTTGTGTGGTGATTTTTTAGAATATAATATTTGACATGTTTGGGACACAGTTTGGTAACTATGTGATCCAACCATGCAAGGTTCATCCTTAAGGAAGTGTCTAACGGATTGTTAGTGCATGATTTGTCTAACCGTGAGACTAAACGTTGCACACATCAAAACCACCTCCTTAAAAGTGGATATGGGTCAACCTTAATGATTAATTCCTCATTTTTCCTCATACTCATCCTAGAATCAGGATTTTTCTTCCCCAGACGTCATGGAATGTTATTCCATTGATCTAAAGGTGATCTGAAGGCTTCACATGGTGATTAGAAGCTGATTTCTCGCAGTAATTCATCGTTCTCGATTTTTTACTTTGATATACTAATACCTTCATATTTATTTATTATATATATTAATTTGGTGGGTAGATTTAATTTTTTTCTATGCCAAATATGTTTATTTTTGGTCTTTACTTTGTTAGGGGAAGAGATCTATGTCGGTTGTTTGGGTATTTTACCTCATTTAATTGTCTTTCTTCGTCCATTTATTGTTTTCGCCAAAACTCTCAAGGTAGGTGGATTCAATATCAACTCTTCTTCCTAGAAGTAATTGTATTTATTTAAAATTGACTATTTCGTGGCACATTTATTGTTAATTCGTTTTGTAATGGTTGTTGAAAACCCTCTTGAGTGACAGTTTGTGGAAATATAGGAGTTTGTTGTTCTTACAAAAGTTCTTTGGTTCTTGGTTTTAAAATATTGATTTCAAATTGAGTATTTTTATAGATATTTGGAAAATTGATTAATCATAATGTTTAAAATAGTGGGTTGATTTTATTAAAATCAAACGAGGATAGTTGATTTGACATAGTTGTTTGGAGGTTTTCAATAAAAGAAATTTTTTATTGATAAGGATGAAATGGTTGTTTTTTAACTCTTTTTTTGAATAATGGTTGTGTTTATTAATTTGAATTTAGGAGAGATAAGTTTAATGAGTCTCCCCCCATCATTAATAGGGTGAATAAGAGTTAGAGATCTCCCCAGTCAAACTGTTCACAAGGTTATGGATCAGTGAAATCTTGACTCACCCCTCGTGGGTATAGGGAGGTCCAGATTACATGAATGCACTACTGGAAATACAATATATAACAATGGTTTGAAACCATTTTAATAGGTAGTAGAACCATTGGTATTATATATACCAATGGTTTGGAAAATTGTTGGCTAGTAATCCGTTGCATAAGGCCTATACCAATGGTTTTCCTATAACTGTTGTTATATGGATCTGTATCCTTCGGTATGCCAATGGTTTTATTGAAAACATTGGTATATATTTATACCAATAGATTATTAACCACTAGTATAAATATACTTTATGAAGTTTACCAACAGTTTGAAACCGATCATTTATTGTATTAACAACAGTTCCTTCAAAACATTGGTAAAAATATTCTGGAAATGCAATACAAAAAACGGTTTTGAACGGTTGGTATAGTGTATTACCAATGATTTATTCAAACTGTTGGTAAAACTATTATCCAAAAACACTTTAGCAATGATTTAAAACCATTGGTATAGTGTTTTTATAGAAAATAATATAACATCCATCCATTCCATCCACTGCAAACACCTACAAACACTACTGCAAAAAACACTTAAAATAGAACAATTTACACTTAAAATAGAACAAAAAAACACCTTCCATATCTCATAAAAAATAGTAGACTCTTCCAACAATGACATGTACCATGACATAGTTTTCCACATTTCAATCTTCACATGACAATGAATCTTATAACTAACCCATTTGAATTTCATTGGAGGAGACATCTCATAATGGTGAGAGGACACTCACATTTCTGAGAGCCCATCATAGCCAGAGTTACATACACCATTAATATAATTAACACAGAATTTATAAGGTAATTACAATAAGTATACACATACTACAAATATACCCAAACACTATTAACACATAATTCATAAGTTAATTAAATACATAAAGAATTTAATTCAGAATTCAGGGGGTTGGGGGCTGTTTAGGGGTTTGGGGTGGCTATACAAGGGGGGTAGGACTATCCAGACGGGTGGGGGTGTCTGGGGGGATGAGGGTGTCAGGGGGGTCCAGGGTGGTGGTGGTGGGGGGATGTCCAGGGGGGTGTCGAGGGTGGTGGGGGGGGGGGGGATGTCCAGGGGCTGGGGTGGTGTTCAGGGGTGGGGGGGGGGGGGGTCCATTGGGGTATGCATGGGTTGGGTGGTGGCCAGGTGGTTGGGGGGGGGGGGTCCATGGGTTGGTGGGCTATATAATGGGGGTGGGGTGGTGTCTAATACGGTGGGGTTTATACAGGGGGTGGGGGATGTCCAGGGTGGTGGTCGTCCACAACAGTGGTGAGGCTATCTAGGGGATCAGGGGTGTCTAGGGGGTGGTCGGGGCTGTCCACAGGGGTGGGGGGCTATCCAAGGGGTAGGGGGTGTCCACGGGGGTGGGAGGGCTGTCCATGGGGGGTAGGGGTGTCTGAGGGGGGGGATGGCTGTCCACGAAGGGAGGGGATATCTAGGGGTGGGTGGGGATATACACAGGGGTGGGTGAGGCTGTCCAGGGGGGTATGGGGTATCCAAGGCGGGTGGGCGGGGCTATCTACGGGGGTATTGGGTGTCTAGTGGGTGCGGGCTGTCCATAGGGGGGGGGGGGGTTGTCCAGGGGGTTGGCAAGCTATCCACGGGGGTGACAGGGATATCCAGGGGTACAAGGTGTCTAGGGGGGATGTGGGGGGGGGGGGGGTATCTTTGGGGGTGTCCAGTGGGTGGGGTGGTGTCCGGGGTGGGGGGGTCAGGGGGGTACAGTGGTGTCCTGGGTGGGGTGGTGTTTGGGGGGTGGGGTAGTGTCCATGGGGTTGGGGGGACTTTCTAGGGAGTGGGGGTGTCCTGGGGGTGGGGTGGGGGAGATGGAGGGGGTGGGGGTGTTCAGGGGTTGGTGGGTGGGTGGGCGGGGCTGTCCAGGGGATACGGGCTGTCCAGGGGGTGGGTGGGTGGGAGGTCCACGGGAGTGGATGAGCTGTCTAGTGGGTGGCAGGGCTATCCAGGGGGTGGTAGTTTGATTGAAAATCATATTTGGTTTTGTGGTAGCAGACTTATTCATGGCATAACCAAGGTCTTCCAACACACTTGTAACATGGGAAATGTCTGTGACCACTATCTGAAGCATTGTGAATTGAAAAATTAAAAAATCACTCCAAAATGTTTTAAAAATTACATGATATCTGATCTGTTTCATACATCCTACTTCTATAAATTCTGTAAAAAAAAATTTAAGTCATTTCATCAAAAAAAATTCAATAATATTGAAGTTTCATTGAAAATATAATTATGTAAACGAGAAATGTTCACTTTATATGAAACCATAATTGACACACTACTCTCTATGAGATTCATAATATAAAAGAAAAAAATACTATATTTAAAACAAAATAACTTTGAAGAACTATACACAAGTGTACAATATCATGTACACTTGTGGAGGAGAATTATTCAAGAGGTGACTAAATTTTAGATCGAAGAAATTTTATATTTTAGTAGATTATTTGAGTGATCACAGACATTTCCCAAGGGGTAGGGGTGTCCAGGGGGTGCGGGATGTCCAGAGGGTGGTGAGGCTATCCAGGGGTGTCAGAAGTGTCTAGGGGGTGGGGGGCTGTCTTGGGGGGTCAGGTTGTCCAGGTGGGTGGGCTGGCCATGGGGGTGGGGGGCTGTCCATGGGATACGGGGTGTCCATGGGGTGGGTGAGCTATCCATAGGGGTGGTGTGGCTGTCTAGGGGGTTGGGGTGTCCAGTGGATGGAGGGAATTCTATGAGGGATATCCATGGGGTATGGGGTGTCCAGGGGGTGAGGGTGGTGTCCAGGGGTTGTGCGGTGCTGTCCAGGGTGATGGGGTGTTCTGGGGGGTGGGCGGGCTGTCGATGGGGGTGGCTGGGTTGTCCAAGATGTACATAGTGTCTAGGGGGTGGGCGCGCTGTCCACAGGGGGGGGGGTGTCCAAGGGGTTACGAGGTGTTCAGGGGGGTGGGCAGGCTATCCACGGGGGTGGCGGGGCAGTCAAGGGGGGTCGGGGGTGTCCAGGGGGGTGGGGTGGGGGGGGGGGGGCTTTCTTGGGGTGGGGGGAAGTTCTGGGGTGACGATGTTTCCAGGGGGTTGGCAGGCTATCCCGGGGGTTGCGGAGGTGGTGGGGTTGTCCAGGGGGTTGCGGGGGTGGCATGGCTATCTAGGGGGGTACGAGGTGTCTGGGGGGGGGGGGGGGGCGCTGTCCATAGAGGGTGGTCGGGTTGTCCACAGGGGGGTTAGAGCTATCCAGTGGGGTCAGGGGTGTCCGCGGGGGGGGGGGGGGGGGGCTTTCTAGGGTGGTGGTGGGGGGGGGGGTGGCCGGGGGGGGGGGGGGGGTCGGGGGGGGGGGGGGGTCGGGTTGTCCACATGGGTGGGGGGATGTCCACCGGGGAAGGGGGTGTCCAATGGGGTGGGAGGGAAGTCCACAGAGGTGGCATGGCTCTCTAAGGGGGTCAGGGGTATCCATGGGGTGGGGGGGATTTTTAGGGGTGGGGGGCTATCCAGGGGGTACAAGGTGTCCATGGGGTGGGCAGACTATCCAGGGGGTGGCGGGGCTATCCAGGGTGTACGGGGTGGGTGGGCGGGATGTCCACAAGGGTGGAGGGGCTGTCTAGGGGGTACGGGGTGTCCTTGGGGGTGGGCTGGCTATGCACAGGGGGTACAAGGTGTCATTGGGGTTGGGCGGTGTGTCCATGGGGGTGGCGGGGAAATCCAGGAGGATGGGGGGTCCAGTGGTGGCGGGGAGGGGGGGGGGGCTTTGCAAGGGTTGGGGGCTATCCAGGGGGTACGAGGTGTCCAAGAGGTGGGAGGACTGTCTAGGGGGTGGCAGAGCTATCCAGGGGGTACGAGGTGGGTGGGTGCGTTGTCTATGGGGGTGGCAGGACTGTCAAGGGGGGTACAGGGTGTCCTGGTGGTGGGTGGGCTGTCCATGGGAGGTGGGCGGGCTGTCCACGGGGGTGGAAGGGCTTTACATGGGGGTGGAAGGGATGTCCAAGGGTGAGGGTGTCTATGGGGTGGGGGGTGGTGCCCAAGGGGGTGGGGGATGTCCAAAGGGTGTGGGTGTCCACCCCCAAACTAGGGCCGTAAAATCCTATGTTTATCCAATTGTTGTATGACTTTAAGCCTATTATAGTTGACCGAGAATACTGTTGGTGTAATCCATGAATATCATACATATAAATCACAAAACGCCCAATTGTAAACACACCACAAAATATCATACATGGATTGGATTTTATGATACATGTTTCAATGAGAGACTACTCATAAGAGTATGAGCCTTGTTATATCATTAGGTGATATGGAGTTGTACGAGTGTTAAATTTTTATGAGATCAATATGGATAGTGGATAAAAACATGAGTGAGATTTCTTTGCAGAGATAACTTCTTCTTGGAAAGGTAAGATTGAGTGTTCATATGGAACTTCATGACAAGTCTTAACGTGTGAAAACAACTATACATTTGTTATATTTGATTCCTATTTTTTTTAGAGTATCAGAGTAGAAAACCAACCCCCTCCCTGGACATCCCACACCCCCCACACCCCTGCAGCCCCTGCCCCCTGTAACCCCACCCAGATAGCCCCCCACCCCAACTAGACACCCCCACCACACCTGGAAAACCCACCCCCTTTCTCCCTAGACAAACAACACTCCCTCCCCCACCTGGACAACCCACCCCCACCCCCTTGGACAACCCACCCCTCTTTACATCCCAGACCCCTCCCCCACCTGGATAGCCCACCCACCACCACCCCAGGACAACCCACCCCTCCCTGGACAACCCGCCCCTCCCCTGCAGCTCCCCCAACAACCCCCATGGACAGCCCCCCACCTAGAAATACCACCCCCACCCCCACTGGACAGCCCCCGGGAATGCCCAGACCCCCTCCCCCACATAGATAGCCACCCCCACCTAGAAATCCCCCCCCCCACCTGGACAACCCACCCACCACCCCTACCTGGATAGCCCACTCCCTACCACCCCCACCTGGACAGCCACCAACCCACTTGGACATCCCCCCACCCCCACCTGGACAGCCCCCCAACTGGACAACCCACCCCTCCCTGGACACCTCTCACCCCCATCCCTCACCTGGACAGCCCACCATGACCCCCATGGATATCCAACACCCCTTCTTGGGGAAACCCATACCCCCTCCCCCACAACCCTATAGCCCCCCCTACCCCCCCTACAGCCCCTACCCCCGGGACAACCCACCCCTACCTGGACAGCCCCTCTACATGGACAGCCCTCATACCCCTCCTACAGCTCCCTTAGTGTAATTTTATTTAAAATCATTTTATTCATTAAGAAATCCAAACCATCATGCATTATCCATTTCATTCCAAACATCCCATTCAATTTATCAAAATATGTGAAATTCAATTTATCAAAACATGAAAAATTCAATTTTTCAAAACATGAAAAATTAAATTTATAAGTCTCTATGGGTCACTTTTAAAATGTCATTATGGAAAGGGGAAATAAACCGCACTGTTAATTACAATTTAAAAATTGGGACAACCACTTAGAAGGTGTGGTGATGTCTTGGAGGTGTGGTGGTGTCCAGGGGGGTTTTCTAGGGGGGGGGGGGGGTGGGGCTTTCCAAGGGGGGTGGAGGGTGTCCAGGGGGTGGGGGGTGTCTAGGGGTGGTGGGGGGTGTCCAAGGGGCTGGGGGGGGGGGCTGTCCAGGGGGGGTGAGGGGTGTCCAGGGAGGGTTGGGGTGGGGGTGTCCAGGGGGGTGGGGGAGGGGACTATCCAAAGTGTGGGTGTGTGTGAGGGGGGGGGGGGATGTCCATTGGGGTGGGGGGTGTCCAAAGGGTTGGGTTGTACAGGGGTTGGGCTATCTATGGGAGGTGAGGGGAGTCCTTGGAGGGTGGGGGTGGTTGTGTCCAGGGGGGTGGGTGGGTGGGAGCTGTCTAAGGGGAGGGGGTGTCCAGGGGGGTGGGGGTGCAGGGGGGTGGGGGATCTTAAATGGGGGGGGGGAGTACGAGGGGGGGGGGTTCAGGTGGTTGGGGGGGGGGCTATCCAGGGGGTGGGAGGTTTCCAGGGGTGGAAGTGGGGGGGGGGTGTCCACAATTCCAATCAATCACCCAACCAATAGAAAAATCCAAATCTAATTTTCAACTAAACCAAAGTCCCCAGAATGTACCATATCACCCCACTAAACAAACCCTTTACCATGTTTGAAGTATAGATCAAAAAAACATAAAACAAATCAAAGGGTACGATACTCCGTAGACAACATGAACTCTAATTTAGCTGAAATCAAAATAGAAAATAGGTAAAAAAGAAAAAGAATAGTAAAACTAAGGTAACACTTACAAATTTGTGCGTAGAAATAAAAATTTTTTTGATTGAAGATGGATCTATAGTTGGAAGTATTTTCGCGGCCGAAAAGATGTCGGGAGGAACTCTAGATTAGGGTCTGCAATCGGGCTGACTGGGAGCTAGGGAATTGGGTATTTTGGGGAAAGCCTCTCTTTACCAACAGTTTTGATAAACCATTGGTATATCATAGAGAAAATAATTATTTCCCAACTATTTTGGCTAACCATTGGAAAATCTTAGGTATATTTACACATTTCCAAGGGTTTGATGAAAACGTTGGCAAATGTTGCCTTCTTTTACACTATAGAAATAGTGTTATGAAACCGTTTGTATATTACCATTGAAAAAACCCTAGATTCCATTAGTGATAGTAGTATGTGTGGATAGATGGAATGGAATAATTATGAAAAAATGGATATTGAGAAATGTATTCAAAACATTGATTGGCTATTTTAATGGAAAATAGCTTCTGTTTGAAAATTGGGTGACATGGTACTTGTTTATATTTGATTATAAAATGTTTTTAGAAGTTGATTAATTTTTTTGTAAATTTTTGTGGGAATTGTTTCTTATAAATTGTTTTATATAAAATTTTACAACCTTTTTATCCTTGTGTATTGTGTATTGAAGTCATTGGGGGAAAACCTAGGAAGTTTTATTACTCACCCCCGCTTTAGTGAAGTTGGATCATGAAGCTTGGAGTGTTATGGTTGTAATGGTGTTTTATTATTCATATTCTACAATTTACATTGGTGTTAGTTTGGATTTCATTGTAGTAAAATTTAGTGGGTTTTAATATAAATCATTTTCTTGAGTTTTCATTCTTTTTATCATTAATCATATAGTGGTTTTTTAGTTTCAATTTTTTGGGTTGATTTTTTTATTCTTAAAAGATAAATAAACCCCCATGGGTACTAAAACCCTTTGGAATTTATTTCCACCATTTAATGTCTTAGGGATGTCGTTTAAGTCCGAGTAGAATCTTCCCATATTCTCAATCTCATGAGGATAAGGATGGATGTCACAAATGGTAACAATTTTTTTCGGTTGAAAATCATGTTTAACAGAAGTGGTATCATCTTGTTCCTTCCCTTATGGAACATGTAGTCTTCAGTGTTCGTTGTCTGGGAGTTGAATAATTCTGGTGTTTTCCTTAGGTTGGGATTATAGAAAGGAGTAGGATTGTCAAGACTGCAAATGTTGTACATAAAAAGACATTTTTCATAGAGTGAGACTTATGATGTTGTGTTTGATTAGAAAATGGAATCCAATAGGTATCATTTAAAGCAACCATACTATGATGTGGATAACATGGTTGCACCTCTACCATAGGTGAACCAATAGCTGGTTTAGAGTATTTTCCTAGAATTTCAGGTTGTGGACACATGGAACCAAATGGACGAGCCAAGATATGTGGATCCTTCCATCTAATTCCAAATACAGAATCCACCCATCATCTAGGGTGATTTGGAACTAGAAATGCCAAAGGATGGGACGAACATGATGAATCCTATCTTTAATTTCATTGTCACACCCATAGAGCTAAAAGTAAAATTGGAAGCTTATAATCTCGAGGATCTTTCATGCTAACAGTGGGATCTAGCGGTGTTGGGTCCTGTATATCAAGGACATAGTTGTGATGATTTTGAATAGTTTTCCACAATCAATTCTACCCTCACATTTTTAAGATTAAAAGGACAATAAACTTCTTCAGCCTAACATAGGAAAATCTCTCTATCATAGAGTATGTGGCTCAATTCATGACATTAGTGTGATTTTCACAAGTGTTTGCAGTAAGTTCAACATTTAATGAACTCAAGTTTGAATCTGGACTAAGGTACGCTATTCACTTGAAGATAGTTGTGCCATGTATTACAAACTATATATAGATGGTGGATAGAGAAAAAGTGGCTGAATGGGACATCTGAGGATCTATGGGAGGAAGAAATATCATGATACCTATGTGAAATAGTGTGAACTCTAATTCTTGGAAAAAGCAGTAGAGGGACAACTACTTTAAAGGTGGGAGCAGGAATCAAAATCAAATGGTTGGATCTATGAATCTTCCTCTACAACCAAAGATCCAAGATGGATGTTTTCAATGTGTTTAGTTCGATCACATGAAGTGACCTAGTACAACACCTCCTAGATAATTCCATAAATGAAACCTGATGGGAAATATTCAGCGTTATTTTTGCAATGCCTTAAGTTCAAGTGCTTAGAATACTTCTCAGGTTTCCTAAGCATCCTATAATTCAACAGGGTGAGGAAGGTAGAATCAGTATCGTCAGTAGAGCAGAGCCAACCATAGTGATTCTTGGAATACCATGACTCCTCAAAAAGGGGAATTTTAACAATGCACCAATGAGCAAAGTGTAATGAAGAAGAAATTATTTGGAGTTGGGAAGGTGATTTGGGATAATCAGGTTAGACTATATATGACGAGAGGAAAGATTCATTTGAATCCTACCATTATAAAGTGTTTTTAGATACTGGTACATCAAATTCCTTTATTGATTCTCATGTTCTTGATCTACTAGGTTTAGAACATGGGATGATGCCTTCGGTGATAAAAAATAAAAATTATCTTGGTTAAAGTAAATTTTGAGCCATTCTGTGTAGAGTATGTTCCTTAACTATTGATGGAAATCAAATAAAATGGGATTTTTCAGTGTTTGATATTGTTGTTTATGATATAATCCCAATTATTTATTGGTTTACAATGATCAAGGCTCACATAGACTATTATTGAAGGATAGTTAGTTTCCTGAAAGATTATGGTGCATATAATCTCTTTAAAGAAGACAAGGATGTAAAATATAGGTTCATCACACTTGTTTCCACTAGTAGTGGGAATAATCTCTTACTAGTTGGCAGAGTTGAATCTTCCAACGAATGAAGAGATCAGAGATCACAATTTTCCAGTAGTCATATATCAATCCTAAGATGTTTTTATCAAGAACTACTCTGGGTTACCACATATAAGGGAACTATATTTAATGATTGATCTTTTTCTGGGAACCATTACGACTTCCCTTCCATCTTATAGGATGAAGCCAACAAAACTAAGGGAGATAAAAGTGTAGTTGGAAGAGTTGGAAAAAATGGTTTCATTAGACTGAGCACATATATGCGAGAATCACGAGTCTTGATTGTAAAGAAGGAAGATGAAAGTCTTTAGATATATGTCGATTTTTGTAAGATTAACCATGATATGATAAAGATAGATATCCACTTCCATGCGTTAATGATCTATTTGATCAATTGATGGCAGCCCCGTGAATCTCTAAAATTCACTTGCCTTTAGGATATCACCAATTGCGAGTTTAAAAGGATGATATTTAGAAAACCACTTTCAGAAGAAGATATGGCCAATATGAATACATGGTAATGCCTTTCGTTCTAAAAAATGCAGTGAAAGTATTTATGGGATTGATGATTCAAATATTTCAGAGATATATAGATTTGTTTGTTTTTGGGTTTGTGAAAGGCCTATTGGTGTATTCAAGGGCATGGTATGATCATGAGAAACACCTAGAAATAATATTTTTAATATTGAGAGACCATAGTTTGTATGCCATAATATCAAAGTTTAATATTTAGACAAAAAAGGTACACTTTATTCCACTTGTAATTTCCATTAGAGGCGTTTCAGTTTATCCATAGAAGATATAAGCTGTTATCTCTTTGGAACAAGAAGAGAATTTATATTAGAAATGAAGTTTTCTTTGTCAATCTAGTTATTAAAAATTCTTTGTGTGTGAGTTTTCATCTCAGGGCTCTCCTATGATAGATTTGACAAAGAAAAACGTCCTATTTCAATGAATTGATGAATGCCAAAAATCATTCCAAGAGATGAATGTTCATCTTACATCGGCACCAATCTTGACTTTTACCGAATTAGGATAATGTTACATGGTTTATAGTGATGCTTTGGGATTTTGTTTGGGGTGTGTTCTTATTCAAAGAGATCATGTTATGGCTTATGGACTAAGGAAGTTAAGGGATCATGAGAAGAATTACCCGACACACAATTTGGGGTTAGCTGTAGTTGTCTATGCCCTGAAAACATGGTGTCATTATCTCTTTGAAAAGAAATTTACCATGTTCAAGGATCATATGATTTTGAAACATATATTATCAAAACGTGATTTGAATATGAGGCAATGAAGTTTGATGAAGTATCTCCAGATTTTGAACATTGACTTTATTTATACACCTGCTGAAGGCAATACGGTGGCATATCCCTTAGGCATAAAGTCATATGCTCAGTTGGAGAAGGATGATTTAGATGAGTGGTAGTTGATGTCCATCCTAGACGATATACACGTGGAATGTTAATACAGATGTGATGTTTAGGTTTTCTTCATAGTTATGGTAGTTCTTGATTTAGTAAATATGGTTAAATAGGGACAAATATATGATATAGAATGTGCGGCTATGAGTTCAAAACACAATGGTGGGGAAACCATTTAGGGCTAGAAGATGGATGGGATTTTAGTTTTTTGGTTTCATGATTGGATGGTTGTTCCTATGGATTATTAGAAACTACTTCTACATGCTTACAACTATTGCATATGGAATGTTCATCTTGGAATTTAGAAGATGTATAAGGCATTGAAAGAATAGTACTGGTGGGTCTATATGAAATAGAAGGTGGTTGTGTTTGTTTTAATTTTCATAACTTGTCAGAAAGTTAAGGCTGAACATCAGTGACTCGTAGGTATTTTTCGGACTTTTCCTATCCTTTTATGGAAATTAGAGAAGATAACTACGGATTTTGTCAAAGCACTCCCAAGAACGGTTCAGAAACACGCTACGATATGTGTGATTGTGGACCATCTTACCAAGTCAGCTCATTCCATCCCTATTTGTGAAACTCACATGGTGGATGATTTATCAAAAATATATATCTGAGAAGAGGTAAAGAGACATGGAATTCCACTTTTGATCATATCAGATAGGGATTTTAGGTTCACATCTCATTTTTGGAAATTATTACAAAATTCCCTTGGGACTCAATTGACTATGAGTATGGCATATCATCCTCATATAGATGGGAAAGACCAAAGGAAGATACAAAAATTGGAAGACATGTTGCAGGTTTGTGTATTATATTTTATTGGATTATGGGAAGAGCATGTTCCATTGTTGGAGTTCTCTTATAATTACAATTCTCGGGCCTCGATACATATGGATACTTTTGAAGCATTATATGGGAATCCTTTTCATTCTCCACTTTGTTGGGTGGATATAGGTAAAAATTCAATAGTTAGGCTGAGCCTTCTCCAACAAATAATGGAGAAGATTCAATTAAAGAGAACAAGAAAAGAGACTACTCAGAGTCATCAGAAATCATATGCAAATCATCGTTGATGGTCGTTGTCATTCATAATGAGTGATCATGTGTTCTTATTGATTTTTCCAAGGCTTGTAAATTGTTGTTTTGGGATGTAGGTCATGTTATATCCTCGATACATAGGCCATTTTGAGGTACTAGAATGGGTTGGAGAGGTGGATAATTGGTCGACATTTCTACCATGGTTCAGTGTAGTTCATAATGTGTTCTATGTATCTCAATTGAAAAAGTATCAACATGATCATGACCATGTGATCAGATGGGATCTAGATGACCTAGTGTTAGATGCATCATTGTTATATATCCTGGTGCAAATTGTGGATAATCAAGAGAAAGCCATGCATGGAAAATGCATCTGACTAGAGTGGGTTTTATGGAAACATGGTTAGATTCAAGAGAAGACCTGGGAACGTGAGAAGAAGATGAATGAGAAATGGCCATAAATCCTTCAAGATATCGATGTTTTTCTACATTCTGAGGATGGAAAGACCAATGGTAGGGAGAATGTGGCACCTTTGGTTTATGCTATATAACCCATTTGTTATTCTTTTGATGTTTATATATTTTAATGGTGAAAGTTTGGAGAATTTGGAGAATTTATAAAGTGTTTTTCGGGATTTTAATCAGGTGAATAGTTGGTTCACATTTTGGGATGTCCACGAACAACCTCTAGGAAACCATAGAAAGTGAGATAGGGGAAAATGGTTGGTTCATGGTCTATGCCCGTTTTGTACAAACCGTGAAAATTAATGAGAGAAATCTTACTATGTTGTTCTTATGTGGATAGTGAGCTCTGACATGGTTTTCAGGTGGTTTAGTAATAATGCGAGCCAACAATTGAAGTGTCATCCTTGGTATTGTTTAATGAACGGTTCGTGCACAGTTTGTCAAACCATGCAACTACACCGAACACTGGTCATAACCACCCCCTTAAAAAGTATATTTGGGTCGGCCTTAATATTCAATGCCTAATTCATCATCCTATGAAGCCCAAAATTAGGTATTTTCTTCTCCAAAGGTCATGGACATTTCATCCATCAATCAGGAGGTGATCCGACTGATTGACTTGGTGATTAGAAGATTATTTCTTGGTGTTAGTCATTATTCTTGATAGTTCATGATGTTTTCCTTAGATCTAATTATCCCTTTAAATTATTTTCATAAATATATACCTGAGGTAGGTATATATAAGGTTTTTGATTCAAAAGATGTTTAGTTTTTCTATTTAATTTTTCTAGGAAATATATCTAAGGATTATTTTTGGAGATTTAACCCGGTTTCATTGGTGTTCTTCATCCATTTATCATTTTCACAGAAAATCTTGGAGAAGGTGGCTTTAATCTATAGTCCTCTTTCTAGAAATGGTTGGCTTAATTTAAAATTGATTATTTTGAGTGATATTGATTTTTAATTGGCCGTGTGATGATTTTAGAAAACCCTCTTGAGTGATAGTTTGTTTCAATATGGTAATTAGATGTTCTAACAAAATATCGTTAGTTCTTATATTTAAAATGATGATTTTAAATTGGGGATTTTTCTGGATTTGTGGTATATTTATTAATATAAAAAATCAATAAAAGGAATTATTTTATGAAAATTAAATGGGGATGGATGATTTGAAATAGTTGATTAAATTTTTTTAATTGAAGAATTGTTTTATTGATAAGGATGAATTGTTTTTTTGGAATTGGGTTTTCGTAAAATGGTTATTTGTATTCATGTGAATTCAAAGAAGATAAGGGTAATTACTCTCCCAAATAATTATCAGGAAGAATATGGTTTGGGGTTCTCCCCCATCAAATATTTCACTTGGTGATGGATTAGTGAAATGATTAATCACCACACAGATGTATAGCGATGTACATGTTACATGTGTTGGTGGATGTACATATAGGTGAAATGGGATGGTTATAAAAAAAACGGATATTAAAAAATGGATTTAAGGAATCGGTTGGCTATTTTCATGGAAAATAGATTTTTTTTGTAAAAATCGAGCGAAATGGTACTTGTATATATTTGGTTACAAATTGTTTAATAAGATCTTTATATTTTCTTATAAATTATTTTTACCAAATTATGTATTATAAATTGTTTTATATAAATGTTTATAACCTTTCTGTAATAGTGGTGTGAGTAGGGAAGTCATTGGGGAAAGACTAATGAGATTTAATACTAACCCCTAATTTGGCACTTTAGTGATTTTACATATGCCATCTACCAAGACATGTAAAATGGTAAAGTATCAAACACCTTTAGTTTTACTTCGTGATACATGGGATTTATGGTGATGTTGGAGAATAGAGCCTATGGAGCATGGAGTCTTATGGTCATCTTTTATTTTTTATAAATCTTCCTCTATTTACTTTAATGTTATTTTGGCTTCTGTTTAATTACACTTGGATGGTTTGGATATAAAATAATTGGTTGAGTTGTTTTTATTTTAATCAAGCATCATATAGTGGTTTTTTTTGGATTAGTTTTGTTGGTTGAGTTGTTTTATTCTTAAAGGGTAAATTTTCTCCCATATGCATTGAAACCAGTGACATTTATTAGCATCATTTGGCATCTTGGGGATGTTTCTTAAGGCCAAGTAGCATCCAACCACCTTCTCAATCCCATGATGAGAAAGAGGGATGTTACATCATGTACAATAATAACTGAGTAAAATTGAATGAAATGCTTAATTATTGGACATAATTTTTCCCATATACATGATTCTTTTACTACCAAGATCCTTCAGAAGAAAAATTAAATCTCTGGGTAGAAACAAATCTATTCTTCTTAAAAACATAATTGAAGGGTTTTTTTCCATCTAATTTCTTTCTAATGATACTTTTGATGCATCATGGGGAATACTATAAACAATTCCTTGCCCATATGTCTTGTATTATATGGTCCCCAAACTATATAGTGAATTTCCAAAGCATTTAAATAAAAAAAGTTCCTTATTAAATATAATCATTGAGTAAAGGATACATATTTTTCAATATTTCCCCAATCAACCAAAACACTAATAGAGTAAAAACTATTTGTAAAAATGATATATGGTTTAGAAAATAAACATATCCAAGATAAATTATATGGATAACTAGTGGAAATTCAATTATCAATGATCATAGGAAATTAAAATTTTCAAGCAGATTAACAAAGTAATAAAGGAAGTTATTGATTATACTACCTTTGGCCAAATCAATAATAAACCATCCCATGTAATAATAAGAATTATATCCATTGAAAATAATCCCAGAGGTGTAAAAGTAAAGTGTTTTTTCCATTGATTAATGTAAATACTATGTAATTAGTATTAAAAAAAATACATTCTTGAAGAAAATATATCCTTTATTACAATTATTTTTTGAAAATACTATTCATTGAAAATCAATTTTGAGAAAATATTCTTTAAAAAGTGAACATTTAAATTTGAAAATGACGATTCCAAGAAGTGATGGTGGGAAAATTTGTACATGCCTTATCACAAAAAAACCTTTTTTATGGTAAAAATTATTGAAAAATTATTTATTTGGAAAGAGATAAAAAGATTCCTTTTAAAAAAATTTAAAAGTCAAAATGGATAAAAAATGTAATAAATCAATTTTTGATGGTTAAAAAAAATTTAACTCCTTTTTTGAAAACATGGTTTTAAAAAGAAAACATGTGATATGACTAAACAGGGGAATGATGTTTGGTTTTCTTGAAATCATTTTTATAAAACATTTAATGTACCATATAGTGGAAAAATTGTACAATTGATTGAAAAATTTAATTTATAACTAAATCAGAATAATATCAATGGTTTTATTAATAAATTATTCAATAATTTCCTCTAATGGGAATTCAAGTGTAATTAACCCCGAAAAAATGATAATGTGAAGTAAACCCATTAAAATACCATAACATTGATGTGAGAATCGATAAATGGGTAGCTTACAAGTGTAAATTCTAAATCCAAATAAAAATGTGTAAATACAAAAATATTTATTAAAAAGTGACTACAGACAAAATATTATAATATTAATGACAACGAGGAAGTAATATAACCGTAGGAAAAAAATGGGGTTCGTAAATTCTTTACCACTTGGTAACTTTTAACTCAAATATCAATAGAAAATATAATTGAAATTCAAAATAAAAATACCTTGAAAAAAATTATTCGTGATACAATCTATCTAAATGGGTAATATATGCACCACAAAAAATAAGTAAGTTGTGAATATGACATTTATCTCATAGATGTAAAAAGTGAGATGAAAATCAATTATACTGTGTTTCAATTTCAGGGGAATGACCATTACATTTATTTATAATGGTTTTAAATATGTTAATAACATCTTATAGAACTATATGAACATTTTTATATCATATATAATCTTCTAATAATATCTTACCACTCATTTGTTAATAAACAGCCATTATTTTCACTCTTTCATGTCTTAATTTTTGAGTTTTTCGAGTTTGTTTTTATTTTCTACTTATTGTTCATTTACATATATCATGATTTAATCATTTGAAGAATATAAAACATGATGTTATTATAATATATATTAAGTATATATGTACTTATAATTATCCATATTATTTATAGATATGTAATGAAATGCATCTTTCATGGAGACGGTAGGTCGTACGTATACATGGACTCTACTTTCGTTTCTTTATCATATAAAAACAATGAAAATTAAATGATATAGTTGTATATTATAATTTCAGTAATACATTTATTTCATATTTGTCTAATAATTTTTAGAAAATAATCCTTTATACATTCCATGTATAGTGTGAACGAGTCACATCACTTTGAGGGGGTGGTAATCCACATTTCCAGAAATGATGTTATCGTATTTACACAAAATGGATAGCCTAAGGGTACATGTTATATAAAAATAACCTAAGAATAAGTAAATTATAAATATATTTAATATAATATATAATCATCGTGTCCATCATAACTCCCACACATGATAAGTCGTAAAGGAGAAATGAATGACTTCTTTTTGTGGGGCGGTAATTCCTTATACACATAAATGGTAAGTTTGTTACCCATTTGATTGAAGTGTTCATATTTTTAGATATAACCATTAGAATAACATCATATCATTATATTTAAGATTTTTTTTATTATTATATAATCCTGAAATAACAATATTTGAGGGGGTGGAGAATAAAAATTAAAAAAAAGAGCTTGGGGATGGATGATACCTCATATTTAGTTAACTCTTTTTGGTTTTCACCAAAGGGAATAATTAGTTTACCTTATTACAATGTTTAAGACTATAGTTTTAGGGGAGGTACGTTTATAGGATATTTTTTTAGAGTTTTTTATACAAATTCTATTGAGAGGTGTGATTAAGTGTGATGTGTGAGTGCCATTTTATAGTGGAGGAGAAGTGGCATTCTCGTAAATGTACAAAAAGGGAATTCCACCCATGTTTTTCCTTTTACAAGTGGATAAAAAAATAGACCAAAATATATAAAATGGATAATAGGGTCTATATATGTTCATAAAATGGATTTTTTATAAGTGTATAGCTCTTTTTGGCTCATATGTTTAATGTTTAATCCCTTGTAAGATAATTTTCCACTTAATCTCTATAAATATTTTTTAATTACTTTCACTAATATATTGGAAAGAAATTATGTTATAATTTTTTAACCCTATAAATTATTATGATTAAAAATATGGAATCCATTTTTCCATATTTAAATCACATAAGTGTCAGAAATTAATTTAAATTTAATCATAAAGATGATATGATAATGAAGAGTTTTAAATTAAAAAGGTTCAAAAGTTTGAGATGTGTTTATATCATATTTCAATGTGAAATTGATTCAAATGACCAAAATTGGACTAATTGTTTCACAATAGGTATAATGTGAAATTAAAATAAATTTAAAATATCATTTACCCACATAAATATATGAGACGAAAAGGAAATTTTGAAATAAATTTCAGTATTTTTCACTATTCATCAAAAAAATAAAAACCTCAAATAAAAATAAAAAAAATCACTCTAACCTAATTTTTATGTTTCTATTTTAAAAATAAATTTTATTTATACATATAAGTTTATAAATTTTTCCAAATTAATTTTTAAAATTGATACTCCATTAAAAGGCGGTAAAAGTGCCTTTATAAAAATATATGTTTTATGCAGAAATTTGGGTTTATTTTTATTTAATGCTTATCAAATCTATTGGATGAATTCCAAAAAAAATTGATTGAAAATTTAATATATATATTACGTTAAAATCAATCACCAATTAATTAAATTTAATAGAATAAAATCCCCTTGTGAATGTAAAAATTATTTTTTATAAAAACATTATTTATGTATTTAATTAGTTATTACATTCGTTTATAATTAATTTGTAACCAATGAATTAATTTAATATTTTTTCAAACCATATATTTTGATATTTTAATTAACATTATTCATTTCTAATAGTTTAAATGGATGTTTATATCATATAACTCTAAATAATAACGTTTAATTAACATATTGTTATTTGGTAAAACTCGGTCTTTCTTGTCACTCTTACTATTGAAGAAAGTCATTATGGTGTGTAGTGAAGGATAACTCAACATTAAAATCATTTAGTTATTTAAATTTAATTTATTTAAACTAGTAACTATATTTTAAAGTCTCAAGAAATTATAACCCTTTACATACTTGGTGTATTATTCCATACATGCAATCAAATACAATATTCTTTTGAATGTTGGGGAATTATATTCTCCCCACTATAAATTAAATAAGTCCACACAATTAAAATCAAATATTGGTAATAAATTCACTAAAATTTCTTATTTTGAAATCCCACATTGAGAGAAGGGATCATAAATCATCATCTAGAAAAGAGAGAATGGAAAGTACAAAGGTCACATGGACTAAAATATAACTAAGTATCTAATTAAGAGAACATTAATTTAATGTAGAGATACATATATATAGAAAAAGTGTAAATATTTATAAGTAATTCTTGAGGTGATAAATAATTAAAAAGTTAATTATCTAATGAAATTTTACTAGCTCAAAGTCCTAAATCTATGATAATTCAGAAGACCATCAGTTGAACAAAAATCATGGTATTAAAAGAACATGTTTTGTTAATTTTCTTAGTGTTGGGAAATTATTTTACAACATATGAATATATGGAAATATACAAATAATAAATATTTACATAAGAAGAAGTTTCAAACTTTGTGCTGTACTCAATTCTGAATTCAGCCATTACATCATGAAATATATATCCAAAAATTAAATCTGATTTTTGAAGCAGTAAAATAAACTTTTAACAGATCATAATGCCCATAAAAAGTGAAAATTCAAACTATTTCCCCTAAATATTCTCCAAAAAGAAATCTTAATATATTAATCTCTAAAAAAAATTACAATACAACATCAACATTAATATTTATTTGTTAACTTGTTCATCCAAAAAAAAATAGAAATTTAATGAGGAAATCACGCGGGTCAGTGGAAGGCATGAAACCCTTATTGTCCTTCAGTCAAGGGATCAAGTCCCACCTCTTTCCCAAGATTTATGGGTTGTTACCCATCATAATGTCTTTCTTGTTCTAAGACCATATTAATATAATTTCCAAAATTAATATGATAGAAATCCTTGAAATATGGTTAATAATTTAATATCCTTTTAACCATGGTTTTCAATACAACCACAATGAATAAATACTTCATCAATTTAACTCCACACAGTTCTTTCATTGGTGAAGATTTCAACCTTTATAAGATGACATTAAATCTGGTAATGCCCATGTTCCCCACATTTATGGAAACAAATCATAAATGGTTTATTAGGATGAGATTTATTTCCCTCCATCATACTCTTCTTTTTTACTTAGCAATTACATTAGTAATTTTCTTATTTCACACAAATAAAGCATTTCTATATTCCATTTAGTGACATCATAGAGTTCCACCATCCACATTTATTGCATGATGGAAATCAAGGATTTTTTTTTCTCTATGGTCTCCAAAAATTGATCTCTTACCAACCTCCATCCTTCACCTATTTGGTTACTTGGGAGTTGGTTAAGGTATATGTTGTTAATCATATTTTGGAAAAAATGATCAATCCTAAACTCTATATCTTTCACTCCATAAACACCTTATTTATTTTCTTATTCTCACCCCTTCATCCTTGATGTTCAATAATATCTTTCCTCTATCATATTATAATCATTAACTAAATCCAAAAAGCATAGTATGAGTGACAATAGCCATAGTGAGGAAATACTATTATAATTTATGGGATATCTAAATAATTACCCGTTAATAAAAATATAAAAAGACTTAGTTTTAACCATCTTCATTGATTATTATTTTAAATTCAAATAATTCATAATTATTTGTAAATAAAATTTGAATTATACTAAATATATCCCCCAGGTGTGTCAAAATAGGGGCATAGTTAGTCTCATTATCCTATTTTAGGTTACACCAAGGTAGGCCCAATGAACCTTGTTGGAGTTGTTACACCTATGGACATCTATTCTAGAACCATGTACACTTGTAGTTTCTAGACAAGGATCTGCTACAAGGAAGTCCCAAATAATCCATACCTTACCAAAATTTTAGGATGTTCTTCTATTCTTAACCAAAAAGTCTATATCGGTGTTACATTCTCTAATCTATGCTTTAAAAATCTATTTTCCAAGGTTGCTGTTAAAATTACACTAATACCAACCATAGAGACCTTAATCTTGTAATCCTAGAGTCTGTTTGTACTACTATTACATTATATAGATTAAAAGGAATCAAATCATGAAGGACTGAAGAGTTTTTTAGTATTGGAAAACAAGATACATACATGAGTCTTGTATTATAACTAAATACACTAATTACATCTTAATTTTTTTTTATTATCAAATAATAAATTTATTCCAGCTATTTTATCCTTTCTTATCTTTCTTTGTATACATCATAAATTCCCCGGGAAAAAACTAAAATAAGGGTGACCTCAAATGCCCAATAATGGTTAAGTATAGAGGAAACAATAAGTAATAAATGAGAATACTAAATATGGAAATCTAATAACTAAAGAAATGTTCCATTTAATAAAGAAACTAATATATAAATGAGTAAAAAATATGAAAAGGAAAATAACTATACACACATACCATGTAATCAATCGACTAATAATCACAGTGAATCCATAGATAAAGTCGATGTAAAATCCTCATGGATAATAATAACTTTCTAATAAATAATGAAATTCTTAATTATTGAACTTCACGTTTGGTATGCACATGATACCATTACCATCAAGACCTTTCACATGACTGTTTATATCTACGATAAGAAACCTGTCTTTTCTACATGGAAACAGACTTGAAGGGTTTGTTGCAAACGAATTTCATATTATTAGACTATTGATTCATCATGAACCTTTCCTTAAATGATTCTCAACATGTAATTATTTCATAATCTCTTCCCAACCTCTAGGGCTTTCATTAACTACTCCCCAACCCATATAGTGCTTGTCCAAACCATTTAAATAAATAAAGTTCCCTATCAAATATTTTTATTGAGTAAGTGATAAATATTTATAAATATTTCCCCAGTAAATGAAATTAAAATAAATGTAAACATTATATGAAGAAATTATACATAGATTAGGAAATAAACATTTCCATGATAAATGATATGGAAAATTAGGTGAAATTCAATGTTAAATGATCTTAGGAAATTGAATCTTTATAGGTGACTAACAAAGAAATGAAGGAAGTAAATGTAAATAATATCCTTAAAAAAATAAATCATATTCCTTTGAAAATATACATTTTAAATTGAATTTTTTTTCAAAATACTAGTCTTTGAAATTCACAATTGAAAACATTTTCATTAAAAATTAACCTTTTAAATAGTCAATGGAAGCTTCGAAGAAGTGACGATGGGTAAATATATATACATCATACAAGGTAAAAGGAAAATGTATTCTGAACTACAAAAAATATTAAAAATTTCCTTGATCAGAAATAGAGGTGTTGATTCATTTTAATAAAATTTCAATGAAAAAAGGGTGAAAATTAAATTAATAATTCATTTTGGAATGACTGATTTTTTTTATTTTGGTTAGAAAATAATGCTTTTAAAAGAAAATATGTTCTACAACTAAAGTGGGAAATGAAGTCCAGATTTACGGAATACATTTTCTAAAATATTTGGTGTAACAAAGAGCAAGGAATTAGTCATGTTACTAGAAAAAGTTCAATAATATCCATAATAGAATAAAATCAATGGTTATATTAACTAATTATTTTTAATTGTCCTTCAATTGAAATTCAAATTTAAATAATCTTGAACAAAGTAAGATTGTGAAGTATAACCTTAAAAAGGGAAAACATTGATGTGAGAATAAATCAATGAATAAATAACTGTGTCAAATTAATGTCCACATAAAATGTTTAAATACAAAAATAGACAATAAAAAGTGATTATAGACATAGTCCTAGAATATTAACGATAACAAGGAAGTAATATAACCCAAGGAAAATAAATTGGGTTTTGGAATTATTTACAACTTGCTAAATTTTAATTCAAATTCTATTTGAATAAATAAATCAAGGTAAAAAAATGGCATGAATATAAAATAATTCAGGATATAATATATCAAATTGGGAAGTATATACACCACACAGAATAAGTAAGTGGTGAATATGAAATTTATATCATAGATGCAAAAAAGTGGGATGAAAATCCATTACCTTGCCTTTCAATTGTGAGTGAACATCCATTAACATCATATGTAATGATTTTAGACAAATTAAAAAACATTTTTCATAACCACATTAATATTTATTACTTCATATATAAACTTCTAATAATATCTTACTACCCATTTTTTAGTAAACTTTCATTATTTTCACTATTTCAGGTGTTAATTTCCTAGTTCTTCGAGTATGTTTTGACTTGTTATTTTTTCTTCCTATTACAAAAATCATGACTTAATAATCACCAGAATATAAAATATGATTTAATTATCACATATATTCAGTATATATGTATTTATCTTAATCCATAATATTTCGTGAAAATAAATTAAATTCACTTTTCATGAAGATGTCAGACCGTACGTACACATGAGTGCTACTTTCATTTACTTTTCATATTAATAGAATGAAGTGTAATTGATATATATGTATATTATAATTTTATTGTTATATTTATGTCCAATATTTTTTAATAATTTTAATAAAACCATCCGTTATAAATTCCACGTATCGTGTGAATAAATCACATCACTTTGAGGGGGTGGGTGTCCATGGTTCCACAAATGACGTTATCGTATTACACAAAATGGAAAGCATAAGGGAATGTGTTATATATAATTAAGGAAGTATAAATAAATTTTAAATATCACAAATATCATATATATATATATATATATAAATTCCATTATAGTCCCCTACTACGAGAGGTGGTAAAGGGAAAAATGAATAGCCTCGTTTTGTGAGACAATAGTTCTATGTGCACATACGATATGTTTGTTACCAATTACATGGAAGTGTGCGTAAGTGTAGGTGAAAACCTTATAATTAAAAATAAATAGGTATATTTAGGATACTGTTTTTATAATATAATCATATAATTAGAATATTTAAGGGGTTTTATAATGAATAATAAGAGCTTGACAAAGGATGTCACCACTTATTTGGGTAACTCCTTCCAGTTTTCTCTGAAGGGGTTCCTTTGTATTCATTAATACCATGCTAGGCACATAAGATTTTTGGAAGTGTGTTAAGGATCTATTCGGGTTGGATTTGGTCAAGACAAAGTTTCTTGAGAGGCGTGTGTAATTTTTAGGGTTGGATGCCATTCTATTATGGAAGTAGAGTGGAATTATTGACAATTTTTTAAAAGGGAATTCCACCCACAATCTTCATATGACATGTGGATCCAATAATGGAAACAATTAGACACAATTGGGGATATTGTTGAAATATGTCCATAGAGTGGTTTTTTTACAAGTTTCAATGTCATTTTTTATTATAAGGGTAAGGTTTAGTCCCTTGTAAAGATAATTTTCCTCTTAATTGCTATAATTAATTTCAAATTTCTCTCATTAATCATTTTGTCAAAAACTATGTTGACCTTATTAAAAATTATAGATTTTTATTATTCCAAATATGGAATACATTTTTTCCAGACTCCAATCACATTAGTGGAAAAATTAATTTAAATTTAATCTTTCAGACATGGTGACATTGCAATTTTTTAAGGTATAAATGCTCAAAAGCTTTAGATGTTTTTGTGTCCAATTTAAGTGAAAAAATGATTTCAATTAAATAAATTGTATAAATTGTTTAATAATTAATATAATTTGACTATAAAATTAATTTTAAATATAATTTATTATTATAAATGAATTAGATAAAAATGCAATTTTGAATTAAAATTTATTATTTTTCACTATTTAAAAAAATGAAACATCATAGAAAAATACAAAAAAAACACCCTAAAATAATTTTGATGTTTATATACTAAAAATGAATTTTATATTGAAATATAAAATTTATAAAAGTTTCAAAAATCATGTCATGTCCCACTCCCCACAAAGTTTACCCCTACTGTGATGACGATGGATGAAGAGAGACAATAGCACTAGGGTCTTCCCTCCGATAGGCCCTGGGTTGGCGAAAATCACCAAGGGTTTAATAATCATGAAGATGGGAGGGATTACCATCTAAGTGAAACACATTTGGGAGATGGAGATAATATATACACCAGTAAATTCATACTTATAATACAATTTAAAAGAATATCCAAGTGCACAAATGTAATGTCATGTAAGAACAACTAAAAATAAAATGGAAAACTACAAGTACCAAAATAATGTAAACACAACAATGACCAAAAATCCCAAACAGCTCCTAAAACCCACAATCTAGAAGCAACCATCTAGATCTCCAACCTGATCTAACTAAAATGAAAAACATTTACATATATGTAGGGTGAGTATGACAATATACTCAGTAAGATCTTCTCTGGAGCCTCTGATGAAAAAGGTAATGAAAGATTGCTAAAACAAAGTAAAAAACAAGTGACACTAAATCTTCACCTAAATAAGAGTACTATATTCGTAGAATCACTGTGGATACTCTCACCATTTATTGAATGCAATAGAATATAATATAATAAAGAATATTAAGTTTACCCTGCTACTGCTTCCCCACTTGTTTGCTGCTTTGGCCCAATGTCACACATCCTGAGCATCTCTTTCCAAAAAAGCTATCCTAGAGATACCTAATATTATCACCACAACATTCACAACACAAAACACACCACCACGTCCACATAACCAAAAAAAATTCAGTTTTCCAGAGCTACCACATCTCATATAACATGTATCATACATCGAGAACTATACCTCAATCCAACACTACCAATATACTGAGTAAGGAACCTCAAGCCATCACAACATATACATGTAATACCTAAATTAGTCCTTAGAAAACCATATCAAGAATATATGTGTGTGAAATAACCACAAGGAATTATATCCCTCTACACACATATGTGGTGAAACCAAATGCCCATGCATACCAGCACAAGTAACTTCCAAGAGAGGAGAGTGGATAAAAAGAGGGTAGTAAGCCATCCATTCTCCCATCGAGATGTTGGGGAAATCACCCATGGGGCTCAGAATCCTTAAGGATTTAGTTTTCATAACCGACACGGAAGAGTAGAAAATAGAAACACAAAATGTAAATGATATAATAATGATCACAACCACACCAAGGGAATATCCTAGTGTCAGACACAACTACAACTAACATGTCTTGGAATTCTATCTACCACTACTATAACAAGATATCCTATAAGAACACAACCTTTTAAAGAGCTACATTAAATTATATTATCAATATTTTAGAAGTTTTACTTTATGTTCATTAATTATTAAACATTAAGAATCCATTAAAAATTTCCTCATTACATTTCATTAACATTTCAACAAAGATCCATTCTCTCCATGTATAAGAAAGACGATTCCTTGGATTCTTAAAATTATACCACAACATTGAATCCTATCAAGGTATAACCCCATGTGTTAAACTTTTAGTCATTTATTTGACAACATTGTTTTACATATCAATAGTGTCACGACCCGTCCCCCAGGGCCCGTGTTGGGACTACCCCAAACCCGCTTTCTATATGCCAGGGCCTGGCGACAAGCACCGAAAGACATATTCCCTAAAACAGGAAGGCGTTGCCTTTATAAACTGTAAACTCACACAAACCAAGCACATAACTAGATATAGGAACAAAGTAAACTATATAGTAAACTAGGTCCATACAGAAATTAAAGGGGCCAGAATACTGGCCAAACTAGAAAGTACAGGAAAAACTGAAAAGTACAAGTAAAACTGAGTACAAATCCTGTAAACACCCACCAAGGAACCTACTTGAAGGGTAGTTATAGCTCTTGAATGATGATATCTGTAGATAACCTCATCAAAGGTCCAACTCTGAGCAGTTTCCCGTCCTGGTACCTTCGTCCTCAGTTAGTGTTGTCGGTCGTCTGCACCAGAAACAACAAGGTGCATGCGTAGCACGTGCAGGGGTGAGTATAACAATACATAGTAGGGACCCCAAGACCCATGAAGGTCTCTCAAATTCACAAATAATAAACCATAAAACATAGAAACAACAACGAACCCTACTTATGTATATGACCATACATATACCGATGTTATCAGAAAATACCCACCTCACACAGGAGGGAAGAATACCACATATGTAATCCCATGATATTAGATTACCACACAGGTAAAGTACCACATAGCATAACCTCAATCACAAGCAAAAGTTAATGACAACTCAAACTGGGATTTATTCTAGGGGTAGAAACAAGTAACATCCCCAGTCACAATGTCGAACACCTTGGCTGTTGGAGAACTCCTCCTCTATCGAGTACAGTGGGCCTGTCGCATCACACAGCGGCTCTTTCCACTAACATTGGACTGCTGAGATACTTATCTTGTCGAGTACCATGGGTATGGTGCGTCACACAGAAGTGCTCCCCATCATGGGTCTGCCGCGTCACATAGAGGTGGTCCCCCTCGTAGCCTGCTATGGTAATCCTCCTATCAAGAACCATGGGTCTGCCATGTCACACAGATGCTCTCCCCACCGTGGGTCTTCCGCATCACATAGAGGCGCTCCCCACTAAGTCTATCGAGTCACTCTGAGTCGTAATGGTCAGCATCCGTCAAGTCTTAGCCAATCGTAGGGTGTCCTACGTAGTGCGCTTGGGAGAACCGCACCCCAATCCATCGGGCATACCTCAACAATATTGAAGTCCCACAAAGAAGAATCCCAGAGGTCTATCATGTCATAAGTGACCTAATGAAAGAGATGATGCATCAATCAGATGCCCAGTTTGTAAGTTATTAGCAGTTCTACTCTGAGGGCTCAGTTGGATTAGGGATTCAATCCCACTCGGACATAATCCAAATTTATCCAAAACTCAAGTCGATTATACCAAAATTACCGCCTCAATATGAGGATTCTGGTGCCATAGATGGTTTATCAAACGGACACCCTTTTTCATGTTACGAAGAAAAAGGGTAAACTGTGTTCGGATGGGCCTAGGTCCGGTCCGACCTAGGTCCGGCACAGATGGATTGGCCTTGGAGGGCCCGACCCACGTAGGGGATGTCTCGACCCAGCCAACTGGGCCCGACCCTCTATGGAACGGCCTGCGGGGCGCGACCCACTATGGTGAGGCCCGTTGTGCGCGGCACGTTGCGGTGTGGCCCGCTCGGATGGTGGTCCACCGTGGCGGGTCTGTCCTAAACAACACACTTGGAGAGGCACCCCCAGTCATCCCGAATGGTCTGTGGACCATTGGAATATTGGAACGCGAGACCCTATGGAGGGTTCCTGCCCAGTGTGGGGTGGTCTGCCGGACTTCTACCCAGCGGCACGGTCGCGCGCTGCAGCTCCACCACGACCGGCCAAATGTCGTCCGCCCTTTGGCCTCCACCGCGTCTAGGCGGCCATGATCTCTTGCTCCATTGGTGGCGTGGACTCTTACCTATGATCCACTACATGGTGGGCCAGCCGCCACTTCTTGCTTTGTCACGGCCGATGGGCCACAACCTTGTGCTAATTTGGCGACGCAGACGTGTGTTTCCCTTCATTCATTGGGCCAGCCTCATATCGGCCGCCTCCTTCTTCCACAAGCCATTGCGGCTCCATTCCAATCCCAAAAAATGAAAATATCACTTATTTTCGAACCTCTGGTCGAGGGATACACATCCATATGTTGCGGTCAACAAAATATTGCCTTTCTAGCGTCAATAAATATTTGTCTTTGAAGACCACATGAATAACTTGCAGTGAATAAAAAGGGAAGAGGCAAGGTTTAAATGTAGGAGTATGGCCATGTTCATTTTTCCATCATAATCATGAATTTAGAATATGAAGTATTAATAAATTAAATTCAATCATATTAATAAACCCTTCCTTGAAACGTCAGAGAATCGTCCGCGCTTGTCACTGAACCGTGTTCTTAGTTCTCACGACCGACTTCCGAAGACGCAATTTGAAAGTTTCCCATTGGTGGTTCGGTGTCATCTATCACCTCCCGCTGGGTCAGCTTCATCTTTTAAGGGTCTGGAATCATGGCATTCCTTCAGCAATTTTCTGTTTGATGAATCTCTCTGATACCCCTTCCGTAGGTCCATATTTATCGGAGGGGGGTGATAAGTAAAGATGCGGGGAGTTAATGGGATCATTACTTAGGAAGATTACTAATTTCCCCCAACGTTTTTGTTACTCATATTGGAGGATCAAGCCATTTATTTGATTGAAACATCACCGATCCCACCTTACCGCTCGTTCGTTGGAGAAATAGAATAAAAATAAAATAATAAATTTATTTTATTTATTCTATTAAAAAGTTCTAAAAACTAAATTTTTATCCTGTATTACTACGGTTGAAGTAATGTCTCCCTTAAGAGAATCTCGGAACTTTGGATTCAACGGTTCCCTCATATTTTTAATCCGAGCATCAGTTCAAAAGTTATAAAATGCCACTCCCGCGTTTACTGAACACACCCAAAAAAAAGTTCAGAAAAATAATTAACAGTCACCCTCGACCCGCGCTGGTCAAGGTTATGCTTTTCCTAAGTGAAACACTCCCAAATAAACCCAACAGTACTCTCATATTTCTAAACCGAGTTACCGTTTAAATGTTTTGGATTTTACAATAAAATAATTGTCACTTAGTTATTTTATTTACGGCCAAAAACTAACTTTCATTAGTGGCCCGTTCTGTCCAAAGTTAGTATCTGCCTAAAGAGAGAATAAAGTGATGTGTTTAGTGGTGGTCTCCAATTTTTAAAATGAGATACCATTCGTGAGTTATAATCATTTGAAAAATTAAATAATTTTATTTAATTATTTTATTTACGGTTATGCCATTTTCGGGTTTTCACATAAGATGCTCGTGCCGACTATACTTAAGTCGCACCTAGGGTAAACCCTCAATCATAAGCGCAAAAGTGCACTCAGATTTCTGATTCGAGTAACCATTTAAGAGTTATTACACTTTTTTAGGAAAACTTCTTACGCGTGCTAATTAAAGCATAACAAAACTTCGACAAATCTTTTCGGGTACTCCGGGCCTCAGAATCGTGCGTCGTCATATTTCGCGGTTTCAAAATAATTACATAAAATTAAAAAAAATTATATGTTATTTTTGGGACATTTCATTCTCCACACCTTCGGACTTTACATCCCAAAAATCCACAACAATGAAAAAACAACCAAAAAGTGTACTGAGTATGAATCTGAGCCTCCTCCTCCAATGTGCTCTCCTGGAGTTTTCTGTGCTGTCAGTGAATGTGAACCAGAGGTAATGAACACCCTTGAAGGACCTACTCCTGTCAACCCTTAATCTCTACTGGAACCTCTGTAAACGTTTCCCCATCATCTGAGTCCATCTCGCCATGGTCGATAACGTGCGATGGATCACGAAGGCATCTCTTCAAAGGTGACACATGGAAACAATTATGCATTAGGAGAATCTGTGGGAAAAGAGATAGATGGTATGCCACCTCGCCCACTCTGTTGAGAATCTGGATAGGTCCTATGAACCTCAGAAAAAACATGCCACCCAAACCTAATCTTTGCAAACCTCGTCGAGGTGAGACCCGTAGAAAGACATGATCTCCCTCTTGTTGTCGGTATAAGACTTCTGCCGACTCTGTGCATTTTTCACTTTCAAAGATGTGAGGCATCATGATACAAAATCTGCCAATGGTTTCTTTATCCCTGGCCTACAGTACTGACGTCGGAGGTCCCGATACATCTTCGCCACTTTAGGATGTACCGCCAGAAGGGACGTATAGAACTCCCTCATAACCTCCTCCTGTAGCACTACTCGTACCATGGTACATCCTCTAATGAGGATGACGTCCTCCCCACCTTCAGAAAATCCATCAGGTGCCTGCCCGGAGGATATTTGAGCATGTTGAGCCTCACACTCTATGTCCCAAGCTGCGCCTCCTAGACTCACTAAAGGAGTGGGGGTGAGACTATCATGGAATGGAGGTATGCTGCTCCATCTCTATCCATAAAGGATATATGCAATGCCTCAAGCTGCTTTATTGTATCAATCATCAACTGCAGACCAGATCTCCTACTGAGTGTATCTGCTACCACGTTCCCCTTTTCAAGAGTATAGACTATCTCAATGTTATAGTCTTGGAGGAACTCTATCCATCGACACTATCTCAGGTTCAGGTCCTTCTGAGAGGTGATATAGTTGAGGCTCCTGTGACCAGAGTAAACAGTAAACCGTTTACCCATCAAGTAGTGACACCAAATATTTAGCTCTAAGACCACTGCTTCTTACTTCAAGACATGGGTAACATAGTTCTACTTGTCAGTCTCTGTCTCAGCTCATGAAAGCTTAGCTGACACTTCTCTTTCCACAGGAAAGGCTCCCCCTTTTACGTCAAATCTAACAAGGGTGTCGCTACCCTGAAGAATATGAGAACAAATCTCAGGTTGTTACTAGCCAAAGAAGATGTCCCTCTCCCTTCGGGGAGGATATCCTGGAAACAACTTTCAAAAAGATGTGCCCATGCTTTGCCACACCTGTTTGGAACTAAAAACTTAAAATTCCTGCTGCTACGTGGGTAGGGCTATCCGACTCAAGCGTGTTTGGCTGCACCCTATTTTGCACGATTTTGACCTCTACTGCAAGGGTTTCCTTTTTCACTGGCCAAGGAAAATACCATCCCAACGTTGTAGATAAACCACTACCTTTTGGCCTAATATAGTCAATCTGAGTATAAAATGTGGATGCCCAGTCCATACACAAACTAACGTCCTAAGTCCTCGACACTACCACCAAGAGGTTCTAACAAAAACACTCACATCAAGGGTCAAATCACACCATAAACACAAGTGTTATGATCAAGTTTCCTCCCAAAGGTATATCCAGACGTGACAGCCAAGTCAACGGTTTAACTAGAAACTCTTTGTCTTGGACAAGATTCATGGAAGGAAGGAATGATTGGTTCCTATGTCTATTGATATGACGTCTAGTAGTATACACAAACCATACCTCAAATAATTCCTAGAGTCCTTGAGTCACACTCCTTGACTGCATGCACCTACTCCCTTTCCCATTCCTCCAGATCCATGAGCTTGGTGGGGACCACATAGAGGTGGGGGTTGTTACATGTCAAAATGTACACCACCTCTTGCTGCTCTCCTAGCTATGCTTCCATGTCTGTATCCATGCAGATTCATATATCCCTAACACTTATTCTTCCTGAAACATTTTTTTACACGTACAAGTCTCTGAGACTAGCGCTAGTTTCTTTCTTTCCCACTACTAAGATTCACTGGTTGTATCCTCTTAGCCAAAGAACATTCAACCAAAAAGGTTCTCTCTATAACCCTAACATAGGTAGGAATTCATAGAGGAATTGTTCTAGCTTGGACATCCTTAAACAAACCGCGCTCGGAAGTCCGAGTCCTAGAGCACTGATCGTATCGTATTCATGCAGTACCAGGAATGGCTGGTACGCCTCGATAAATACTCAGCTATCGACATGTCGTTCTGCAGAAGCTGTAGAAGCTCTAGAGAAATCTCATCCACCTCATCAAGCCACTCCTTAGCTTCCTGTGAGTCGGGCACGCCTCAAAACCTGAGGGGTATCTGATTCTAAAACTCGTGTAAGGCACAAAGAATAAATGTGTCCTATACCGGTACCACCGGTTGTAATGGATGCTAAATGGGTAGTGATATAACTGACACACTACCTGAAGGTACTATCTCGGGAAACGATCCACGTATTAATGCCTCATCACTATGCAGACCATCCTCATGGTCACTCACTGGAAAAGACTAGATGCTAAGATCACCATCTGCTCTACCAGTGTCTCGACTAGGCGGAAAACTCTATTCATAGCCTCCACCCAGTCCTCAGCTGCCTGGGAAACTGTCTCGCCTCAATAACTCGTACGTGTCTACTGCTAGAACTCATGCAACTCGATCAGTCGGCGTGCACCCTCTTCTAATGGGGCTGGTAGGAATAGTTGTTCAATGGGAAGTGGTGTGGCTGGTACACTACTCGAAGGTGGCAAATCCATAAGGGGTCCCTACACCAAGGCCTCATCGCTCGGTGGGCCATCATCACGTACTCTCTTATGGAACCTGGGTGGTTGTCTAACAGACGACATCCTGATTAGGAAAAAATGTGGCATGGTCATTAAGTTATACCTGGTGAGATGAATCCAAGGAAATAAAAAGAAAAACTTTTCAAACAAAAACATGCAATCAGTTCTTTCATGTGCTATGTATAAAATCAGAATTCAGGGTCGTGGTGTATGGATATTTAGGTTGCCACATCAACACTGGACTCCCCAAACTAAAAACCACTCTCATTACACTTAACACTATTGCTTTATAGAAAAGGTCAGAGTCTTAGTTTATTGGTAGAACTGAACAGCTCTGATACCAATTTTTCACAAACCGTCCCCAGGGACCGTGCCGTGACTCCCCCAAGCCCGCATTCCCTAGACCAGAGGATGGTGACTAGCACCAGAAGGAGTATTCCTTAAAACGGGAAGGTGTTTACTTTATAAACTATATACTCACACAAACCAAGCACACAACCAGATACAAGAAGAAAGTGAACGATATTGTAAACATTGTGTGTACAGAAAGTAAAGGGGCCAGAATACAAGCCCAACTAGAAAGTACAGGAAAAACTGCAAAGTAAAAGTAAAACTGAGTAAAACTCTTGTAAACACCCGCCATGTATCCTACCTAAAGTGTTGGTACATCTCTTGAACGATTGTCTTTGCGGATCACCTCGTCAAAGGTCCACCTATGAGCTGTCTCCAGTACAGGTACCCTCGTCCTCAGTCAGCATTGTCGGTCGTCTGCACCAGACACAACAAGGTGTGGGCATAGCCCGTGCTGGGGTGAGTATAAAAATACTCCATATGGAACCCGAGACCCCCAATATCTCTCAAATCCACAAAGGATAAACCAAAAAACGTATAAACAACAGTCTACCCTACTTATGTATATACCCATACATATACCTAAATTATCAAAAAATACCCACCTCATAGAGGAGAGAAGAATACCACACAGGTAATACCTCGTAGGTAGATTACCACACAACTAAAGTGCCACTTAGCATAACATCAATCAAAAGAACAAGTTAACGATGCTCACACCAGGTTTTATTCTAGGGGTAGTAACAAGTAACATCCCCAGTCACAACTTCGAATGCCTTGGCTGCTAGAGAAATCCACCTCTATCGAGTGTTGTGGGCCTGCCGCATCACACAGAGGTGCTTCCCACTAAACTTGGACTACTGAGGTACTCCTCCTATTGTGTACTATGGGTATTCCACGTCACATAAAGGCGCTACCCGGCATGGGTCTTCTGCGTCACATAGAGGTGATCCCCACCGTGGGTTTTCCACACCACACAAAGGTACTCCCCAATGGGCCTGTCGAGTCACTCCAAGTCGTAATGTTCAGCATTCGTCAAGTCTCACCCAGTCGTAGGGTTCTGTAGGTTGCGCGCTTGGGAGAACCACTCCCCAATCCATCAGTCATACCTCAACTATTTCAAAGTCCCATGAATAAGTACCACAAAGGTCCATCAAGTAATAAAAGACCCAATGCAACAAACAGCGTGCCAATTTAATGCCCGGTCCGTAAGATATTAGTGTTTCCGCTCCGAGGGCCCGGTTGGATTCAGGATTTGATCCAACCTGGCGGTACTCCAACTTTATCCAAAACTCAAGTGGAGTATACCAAAATGGCAGTCTTGACCTGAAGATTCCAGTTCTATAGATGGTTCATCAAACAGATGCCTGGTTCCCAAGTTACGACCAAAAAGGCGAAACTGGATTCGGAGGGGCCCGAGCCCTGTTTGACCCAATCGGGAAGACGTGGCCCGACCCGGCCAGGGATAAACTGACTCGGTTCGGGTCAACCCTGCTCGACCCAGGTCCGGCCCGAATGGCCTGGCCTTGGAGGGTCCAGACCGATGGGCAAGGCCCACTGCGGTGCGGCCCACAGGGCGTGGCCTGCTGCTGTGTGGCATGTGGGGTGCCACTCGCTGCGGTGCGGTATGCTCAGCTGGTGGTCCACCGTGGTGGGTCTGCCCTAACTGACACCCGGGGGAGGTGCCCCCCAATGTTCCCAAACGGTCCATGGACCGTTCGGCTTCTGGCATGCGGGACCTGAAGGAGGGGTCTCTCCCGATGTGGCATGGTTGGCTGGAAGGCTGGACAAACTTCTTCGCAACGACCTTTTCACATGTCGGTGCTCCACCGCGGCCGGAAAGATGTCGGACACCATTTAGCCTTCTCCATGGCCGAGTGGTCATGGCCTCCTTTTCCACCATTGGGGCGGACGCGCACCACCGATCCATTACGTTACCGGCCGGCGTGCCAGCTGCCACCTCTTGCTTCACAGCGACTGAGGGGCCGCGAGCCATTGCGACTTTGTTTCAAGCCCGTAAAATTAAACTATTTCATATTAACAATACTCTAGTCGAGTGCTCCATGTCCATATGTCGCGCTCAACAAAATATTGTGTTTCCAGCGTCAATAAGTATTTGGATTTGATGAACACATGAAGAACGCGCGGTGAATAAAAATGGAAGTGGCAAGTTTTAAATGAGGGATGATGGCCATGTTTGTTTGAACATCATAGTCATAAATACAGAATATGAAGGATTAATAAATTACATTAAATCATATTAAAAACCCTGACCTTGAAATGTCGGAGAATTGTTTGCGCTTGTTGGTGGAATGTGTTATTAGTTTTCACAATAAGATCCAGAAGACACCATTCACACATCACTCATTGGTGGTTTGGTGTCGTCCGTCACCTCCCACTGGGTCGACTTCGTCTTCTAATGGTCTGGCATTGTAGCATTCCTTCAGCAATTCGCTGCTTGGTGAAGCTACCCAATACCCCTTCCCTAGCTCCATATTTATAAGAGAGGGGGGGGGGGGATAAGTAACAATGCAGAGAGTTAATGAGCTCATTAATTAGGAAGCTTTATAATTTTCACCAATGTTTCTGTTACTTAGATTGGAGGGTCAAGCCATTTATTGGGTTGACACATTGTCGGTCCCACCATACCGCTCACCCGTTAGAGGAATAAAATAAAAATAAAATAATAAAGTTATTTTATTTATTCTATAAAAAAGTTCCGAAAAATAACTCTTTCTCTGGATCAACTGCGGTTGAAGTGATGTCTCCCTTAAGAGAATCTCAGTGTGAAAATTCAATGGTGCTCTCAGATTTTTAATGCGAGCACCAGTTCAAATGTTTGAAAACACCACTCGCGCGTTTACTGAACTTACCAGAAAAAAAGTTCAAAAAAATAATTAACAGTCACCCTCTACCAGCACCGGTCGAGGTTAGGCTCTTCCTAAGTGAAACACGCCCCAACAAACCCAACGGTACTCTCAGATTTCCAATCTGAGTTACCGTTTAAAATTTATGGATTTTACAATAAAATAATTGTCACTTAATTATTTTATTCATGGCCAAAAAGTAACTTTCACTAGTGGCATGCAGAGACCAATGTTAGTATCTTCCCAAAGAGAGCATACCCTCACCAGTTCAGCAGTGGTCTTAGATTTTTATTTCGAGTTACCATTCATGAGTTATAAGAATTTGTAATATAAAATTATTTTATTTATGGTTATGCCATTTCTGTGTTTTCTCACAGGAGGCCCACACTAACTAAACTTATGTCACTCTTAGGTTAATCCCTACATCCTAAGGGCAACAGTACCCTCATATTTCTTATCTGAGTAACCGTTTAAGAGTTAGTACACTTATCTGGAATATTGCTTACGTGTGCTAATTAAAGCATAAAAAAACTTTGAAAGATCATTCCAGGCACTCCTCGACTCAGAATTGTGTCGTCATATTTTACAATCTCAAAATAATTCCATATAATTAAAAAATAGTATACATAATTTACAAGACATTACAACTAGTTTCTCTTGGAAAAAATTTTGTCCTCGCTGACCACATGGGGATCGCCATAGTGTGTAGATTAACTACCCATCAAGTCTTCAACACGTATAATAGGAGAGTAAACCCGTCCAAAAACTGGGAGAAAAACATAGAAAGCACATGGGATACCTCATGTGTCTTTGTATCCTATTTAAAGAGAGTTACCAATCATATCCATCTTCCTTAAGTAATGGGGGAAGGAAAGTAGATAAATATTAACATGGTCATCATTCAGACAATTGATTCAAACAAGAATCCTGCTTTCATAACAATAGTTAAGACCAACATCAACCAGTTCTGTCATCTAAATTGTCCTCCCAAATACCCACATACATATACCGATTCATCTCTCCACTCCAAGAATCTACTAATACCACACAAAATGGGCCTTCTTTCCCCACATACCGTAACTAACCTTGAGGATCTGCCATCCTAGGATCATATCACATCCTGGCCACGCCACCCTACACACCACAACATCCCTCCAATATTTTCCATCCTAGGATTACATCACATCCCAAGAAGTAGGAAAAAATATAGAAATGGGCTCTCATACCCAAAGCAATGTATTTTAACTTCACACACAACGGGCTCTCACAACTCTAAAATACATGGCACATGGACTTTATAATAAAATGGGAAACTTTGTCCCTAAAAAGGAATTATCTTTTATCATGCAATTGGTTCTTATTCTATATGGAATTATCCAATTCATTATCACATGTACCACCTGGGGGAAACCTGAGAAAAAATCTATCTCAATCTATCATAATTTAATGAATCAATTAAATTCACATGAATTTAATTATTTTATCAACTAACATCATCATGCTTCAAGTTCATTAACCAATTCAATTAAACATTCACACCTCATCAATTTGACTCCATCGAACTGCAACAACAACAACCATATTCAATAAACATGCCTCTTAAATTCTATTAGACAATAAATTATCAATTAATTATAGATTTACATTCATTACCAGTTTCAATCAAAAAAAATCATGATAATCTAAGAAAGGCCTAGATATCACACTATATAGAAAATAAAGAGGCAAACCATCATCACCGTACAGAGAAGCAACATCACTGTGTGATCGATACCAATTATTTAATCTAGTTAAAATAATTACTATGTTAAATTTCATTGAAATATATGGGGATAAATCATGATAGATCTAATATTACACATAAATAAATATTGATGCAACAAATCCCCTACCTCAAAAGGCCATCAACATTCTTTGCATGATGATGGACCAGGAAAAAGATCTCCGATCACCCCTCAGATTATATCTACACCCATTTGGGGATTTAATGGCCCCACCACATAAAAAACAACTGAGAGACACCCCATTAGGACTATGGGTAAGAAAACACTAAAGTATGGTGAGAGGATATGGGAGACAAATAGATCAAATGTGAGAAAATGATAAAAAACAAAGTAAAAACACACCTTGGATCAAGCCGGATCACCACAGATCAAAGATGAAAGGTTGAGACCAATTCTCATTGAAGGGAACTCCAAAAACGCTGAGGGGACTGTTGGGTCACCAATGATGGGAGAGAGGTATGATTTAGTTGTAGGTTTTGACAACCCAAGTGGATGGAATGTTTTAATACATTACTAAAGTGGAGAATTACATGACGTGAAATCCCCTTTCACATTATGTAATTCCTCAAGGATTATTTCCACAGAAAAAACCATCAACTATTCATTTTATTTACTTTTCATACACTAAAATGCAACATGATGTGAATCCCACTTTCATGTCATGTAACTCTTCACGACATGGAATTCTTACCTCCTTCCCACCTCTATAAACTGAACTACTTCAGACTTCCTCTGAGCCTCATTTGATCTCCAAAAACCTTGGGAAAATAAAAATGGGTTGATCCACATGGATCTGGGACCATACATCAAAGAACTCTTTCAAAATTCCCATCCTCAAGAATCCAAAACGAACTTAGTGTGGAAAAAGAAAAAGGGGTCATCCGAATAGCCATCTCGTGAGATACCTCTCAAAGAACTCATCACCACAAGAGCTCAAAAAGAAAAGGAATATAACCACAACATGAAAACTGTTACAGAGTAATAGCTAAACATCAAACAACTCCACATACTGAGTGTGTATTTGTGACTAATGTTCCCAGTTACTCTCTTCCATGCCTTTTTTCTATCACTAGAAACAAACCAATGTGATAACATGATCATGCCACACATTATCCTAGAAGTCCTAGATCTCTATTGGATGCTCTTTGGTGGTCTCATCATTATCAACATCAATCACTCCCCAATAGATGATGTTAGAGTCATCATAAAGATAATGACAGAGTAGTGACATGTGACAAATATTATGCACCTAGGTCATTAATGGAGGAAGTGCTATCCCAAACGACACAACTCCAACATGAGATGACACATCGATAGGCCCAACAATCTAGGGGGAAATATTACTCCCATGACCAAACCGTCTCTTCCAATAATGGGGAAACACCTTTAGGAACACATGAACCCCAACGTCAAAATCCATAGCTCTCCTCCTATGGTCATCATAGGATTTCTAAAAATACTATGTCGCCTTCATCCTCTCACGAATCTCTCAAACCATATCCATCGTATTCTATACCAGTTTTGGCCCAAGAATTTTTGTCTCCTTGACCCCAGTCCAGAACAACAAAGAACATAATGTTTATCCATACAAAGGTTCAGACAGATCCATGACGATGGTGGATTGAAAACTATTTTTCTAAGATAACTCTACCATGGGAATGCCTCATCCACAAACATCCAAAATCTAGTACATAAGAGAACACCATTTCTTCAAGAGTTTGGAGGATTTTTTTTATTTGACCATACATCTGCGAATGAAAACCTATACCAAGATATTGCTGACGACGAAAATCATGCTGGAGATCTATCCACACCCTGGAGGTAAAACAAGGATCCTGATCGGAAATTATCATCCTTGGGAATCCAGGGAGTCTCAACACCTACTCCAGACACTACCTCGACAAAACCTCCAAAGATATTGACTCCTTGATCACTATAAAGTGGGATGATTTTGTTAAACAATCCCCTAAAACCGATATAGTTTTATTTTCTCCCTGAGCTTGATGTAAGCTGGTAACAAGGCCCACTTCCACTGAAGAACATCTAATGGATGGAGAAAATCACCAGGAACCTAATGCTCTACCATCATCCTCTGGCAGACTAATGATCGGGAATCAAAATATACTACTACATGATTCAAGATAGGCCACCGAAACTGAAATCTCGAGGATTGGTAAATATTTTTGATGATAGGATGTACTACCAAAGGCTAACAATGGAACACTCTATAAAACATCTCCTGACTTAACAAAAGAAACAAGAATCCTTCCCCAAAACAACACACTGTGTTGTTTATCCTTAGAAAAACCATCACGGTCCTCACTACAAACAAACTGATCTCTCCAAAACTCTATCTCAGGATCCCCCAAAAAGGATTCATACACATACCACACCAGATAGTACTGCACCACCATTTGAAAAGACGACCTCTTACCCTGAATTATCCCATATCAAGATGGAGTGAAAAAGTTATTCCATTACACACCATGAATCACCTGATTCCCGCAATGGGGAAATGAATGACGAGACACATAAGAAACAACCTATCTTTGTGGAATTAGAACACCACCCAACCCATGACAAAAAGAGTCACATAAATAAAAAAACATAACTCCTTATCCTAGAATAGAATGAAAAGGATTATTGAATAACATCTCATTTATAAAATCAAAATATTTCTCACACTGATTAGTCTATATTAACACCCTATAATTTCTATTCAAACATATTATATGATTCGTAATTTGAGAAAAACCGACTATGAGACTCGTGTAATAGCCTACAGTCCAAAGAAACTTCTCACCTCTACCCTTGTCTTTGGGTTTGAACAAGACATAGATACTTCTTCCTCCAATAGTACCATACCTACTCCACATATGGATACAAAACACCACAATAAATAGTCTTCACGAGAAAAAAACTCACATGTCAGAGACATAATAAAATGATTATGATGAAAAAGAACTCCCAAAACGGCATGAATATTCTATGCATGCTCCTCCTCAAATGCTGAGTACACAACAAGGATTTCACCGATGAAAACCACCACGAACATATCCGAGAATTAATGGGACATGACATTCATTAACCCTAGAAACACTATTGGTGAATTCATGACACCTAATGACATCACATTGAACTCTTAATGCCCGTGATGGCAATGGAAAGAATTATTTAGAATATCCTTATCCTTTACATGTATATGATGATATTTTGGAAACAAATAGATCTTCAAGAAAAAAATTTCACCCTTCAGTTCATCGAATATATTATCTATCCATGGAAGAGGGTAACAGTTGTTCACTATCACTAGGTTAATGTGAATATAATTTATTCACAACCAAAAACTTCCACTGGTCATGTTTAGAAAAAAAATTTGTGTTCCCCAAAGTGACACCCTCAACTGAATAAAACTACAGAAAAACAGACTATTGAGATGTATATGCAGCTCTCAGAACTCAGAAGGTGTCGTCCTATATAGAGACATTGAGATAGGAGATATTCCTACCTCTTGTTTAATTCCGAAATTAAACTCTCATTTAGGGGGGTAGTTCTAAAACCTCCTCTATAAAGACGTCATGAAAATTTTCTATGACCCTATTTATGAACCTCCAATGAACTTAGCATCAGCTCATCCATCAAGGGTGAAATTGACGAAATATTCCTCTGACCCATCTGAGGGTACCCCTCACCAAAAAATACTAATAGATCTTTATTAGTAATCACAAACCCAACCTTTCTCCTAAATAAATCTATGATATCCTGCAACGAATAAACCTAATCTATGTCAAGCATGATGTAATATGGTTCTATCAACAAACATAAGAAATCTTCATAAGAGTGATGATTCGCCAGAACTAGCTCATAGTTTCTACATAATTTATACAAGTTGCCTCAATCTCCAACTAGCATAGTCCACACCCAAGGTACTGGAAGCATCTCTACATCTATTCCCCAAGCATGGACAAGGGTTGGTGATATGAAGGAGTGAATTTTCCCTATAAAAAACATACATTGAAGCATAAAATAAAAAAAGGGTACCTTGAATGACGTTTGGCTCACCTGGAGCTGACAATGATAAAGTAAGAAGCTCACTATGACCTGATCCGTGGAATATCTGACCCTGCTGAAGACAACCTCTATGACTAAGCTCTACTCTTCAAGGATAAAGAGCATCTATGGGCTGTCCTATACCTTCCTCATATACTCTTCACTGATCCCAAAATAGTTTAACCTTCTAGTACATCATCTGAAGGAACTACCTCAAGGGAGGAACCTAAAGCGAAATAATTGGTGCATGAAAATAGCTCAAAAAGGTCAGGAACTATCACCAATGATTAACTAAACCTCCCCAAAAAATTCTTTAGGTCACCTAGAATATTATTGAGAACCACTGTGATCACAGAAACGAGACATTGAGGGTTGAGACCTACCCCCAGGTGATAAAAAGTTCTCATGTCAAGAAAAATGAGAACCCTATACCACAACTCTTCTTTGTGAGAATTCCTGACGAGTCCCATGTAATGGCGTTCCGGTTCTAGATAACATCCTCTCGAAGAACTATAATCTTGATAGCACCTCTAGATAATTACTCAACATAAAAATGGTGACCTGGTGCTATATCTCTAGACAAAAATCCTCTTCTAAATGCCTTATGATGTACTCCTCATTTGGAAATTAGTTCTAAGCATATTACAGAAGGTTCCAGAAATGGATCCCAAACTCTTTCACACATAATATTTCTTGTGGATGGGTAATCATCTCCAAGTGAATTTACACCTTTGTAGTCAAAGAAAGAAACTCAACATTGAACTGATCTTGAAACTCCTCCCCTGATATTGTAAACTCCTCACGATCCACTAGGTACAAGAACTACCCCTACCTTACTACCCCAAGTAGTATCATCAAATCCAACAACACCTGATGCCTTTTTTGAGCACTGTTAGAATTGAAAGCTATCTCAACCTCCTCCAACCAGTCTTCTATGACTACATCTGAAATAGATCCCACATACCTCTATAGTCTATGGTGCTAAAACTCTTGGAGTGTTCTTCTCTAAGTGTTGTCATCGTCAACCTCTACACTTCAGTGATCTCCTGGAAAAAATTGATAAAAATATTCTATGTGAACCTAATGAGGATGTCAACCTAGATCCATGCCTAAAAAATGAACAGTTAGGGATCCTATACCATGAAATCAAAATTATTAACATTAATTAATTGTTTGGTTTTATTCATTTTAGGTCTACCAATCCTAATATATTGACATAAAAAACAGTCATAAAGAATATTGATTCATGATACTTTACTTGGTCTCTACCCTACAATGAGTATATCTTTGTTTAGTAGCCACTGTAAGCTAAATGGTTTTTGCAACAGATCGCATGGGGCCCTAAAAACCCATGTTTCAGCCGGTCTCCCCTATTTACATAACTCTCTAAACATAGATAACACCATCACCCTTCCAACCCATGTAGCGTCACCCATGCCTAACTCATTTCAATCCCTCAACTAGAGCCTCTGATACCACTCTGTCTGGACCCCCTCCCCACAAAGTGTACCCCTCCAAGATAGGCAATGGGAGAAGAGAGATAGTGACCCTAAAATCATGCCTCTAGTAAGATTTTTTTGGTGACTATCTCTGAGGGTATAATAAACATGAAGATATATGGCATTGCCTACTAAAAGAAACATATACAGAAGAGAGGGATAAGAAAGAAAAAGAACTCCTTCTGAGACCAAAATATAATAGGAAATCCAAGTACTCAAATGTGATTTCATGCAAGAAATACTGCAAATGAAATAAAAAACTGCATGTACTATAAGAAAGTAAATACAACAATGACCACAAAGCCCAAACGAATCCTACAACCCACATTCTAGTAGTAACCGCCCTAATCTCCATCCTACACTAACTAACCTAAAAAATAGTTTACATATACGTAGAGTGATTATAACAGTATATTTAGTAGGATCCTCCCTGGATCCTCTTGTGGAAAAGGTAAATAATGAATACAAAATCACAATGAACAATAACTGAAACTATCTTTTCACCTAAATAGATATACTATGTTCCCTCCCTCACCTTGACTACTCTCACCTTGCATCACATACAAGATCATATAATATAGTACTTAATATTAAGGATACCCAACTACTTATTCCCCAATCGTTTGTTGCTATTCCCCAACATCACAGAACCTAAGAATCTCTATCTAAAAGGCTACCACATAGAAACTTGGGTGAAGAACCACAACATGAACCTCATGCAAATTACCCCCCACATCCAGATACACAAAATTGACCAGTTAGTTTTTAAGATCCACCACAACTCACATAAAATGTGTAATACATCAGGTATTATACCTCAAGCAATCATATCCCATACACTGAGCAAGGATACTCAACCCATCAATGGTTATCCACGTTTTACTATATAGTCATTATTATAAAACTTTATAAAAGATATATGTGTGAGAAATAACCAAAATCCTTTAAAAACCTATACACACTTATATGGGGAAACCTAACTATCTTTCATACAAGAACAAGTAAATACCAAGAGAAAAAAAATGATTCAATGGTGGTAGTCAACCATCCATCCTCCCCTAAAGATGTTGGGGAAAACAATTACAAGGGCTCATAATACCCGATGTGTCAGTTTACCTAACCCAATGGGTGGAGTATCTTATTGAAACACAAAAAGTACGTGATATAATAAATTTAAAAACCACACTAATGTCTTTTCATAGTCTCAGGGACAACTCTAGATAACGTCTCTTAGACTCGAGGATTCCACTAATAAAACTAGATATCCTATATAGACACAACTATTTTTATAGCTACATTAAATTATTTTATACATTTTTTATAAGTTTCACATTACTTTAATTAATTATTAACCATTAATCAACAATTAACTATTTTCACATCACATTTCATTAGCATTTAAACTAAGATCCATGCCCTCAAGGAATTAGAAAACTAAGTCCATCGATTCTCAAAATTCAAACTCAACATTGCATCACTACAAACACAAACCGCATGGGTTAAACATTTGTTCATTTATTTAACAACCTTACTATCCATATCACCAGATGATCTAGTAAAACATTATATACTCCACAACCACAAGGGGCTCAACCTGGAGAGTAGATGAACTACACATCAAGTCTTCTCCACCTATTATAGGAGAGTAAACTCATCTAACCATGAGGAGATACACATGGAAAGAACATGTCATAACCCAAACGTCTTCACCTCCCATAGAAAGAGAGTAACCAAACACATCTGTCTACCTAAATCAGTGGGGATTGGAATGTAGATAAACAACAACATGACTAATGACCAAACTACATTTTTAAACACACACCCAGCTTTCATAACAAAAGTTAATCCCATATTCAACCCCTTATTCCATCTATAGTGTCATACCTAACACCCACATACATATAATGATGCAACTCACCACTCTAGATGTTAATGTTTTCCCCAAAAACTAGGTCTCCCAACCCACATACCACAACATCCCTCTATGCTCATCAATAACAAGATCACATCCCACCTAGGTCTCCCTACCGAACATTCAACAACATATCACCAAGATATTCCATCCTAGTGTCACATCACATCACAAGAAGTAGGAAACAAACATAGAAAAGGGATCTGATCCCTAAAGCTAGTCATTCATCCTTTACAAAAAATAAGATCTCATTAATCCAAAACACAAAGAACTTGGCCTTTACAAGAAAACATGAAACTATGACCCTAAAAATAAATTATCATTTGTCATGTAACCAGTTCTTATTCCATCTTAAATTAACCGATTCATTATCAAATGTTTCATCTATAAGAAACCAAAGCAAAAATATATCTCAAGTTATCAAAAATTAATTAAACAATTAACTTAACATGCATGTCATTATTTTATGAAAAATAATAATTATGCTTCAGGTCCATTACCAATTCAATAAAAAATGAACACCGAATCAATTTGATTGTCATCAAATTACAATAACAATAACCATATTCATTAAACATGTCGCTTTAATTACTTTATCTAATTAATTATCAATTAATTTTGGCATGATATTAGTTAATAATTTCCTTCCAGAACAAAATGCTAATCCTAGAAAAACACATATATCATATAATATAACAAATCATGAGGCAAACCATTATCATGGTACAAATAAGAAACATCACTATGCGATGGATAACAATTCTTTAATCTAGTTCAAGGAGTTATTATGTTAAATTATATTATAATCTCAGGGGATTAATCAATCTAGCTCTAATATTTATTTTAAATAAATAGTAAAAAATTAATTCCTTACCTCAAAGGGTCTTCAATGTTTTTTGAATAAGAACATACCACACAATAGATCTCCAATAACCCCTCTCATAAGATTTGAATCCATTCGGGGATGTTGTGACACCACCGCATCAACAAAGACCATGTGAAACCCCATTATAACAATGAATAAGAAACTCCCAAATCACAATGAGAAGATATCAGATAAAACATGATCATACCGGGAGAAACTACTAGAAAATGAAGAAAGACACACCTTGGATCAAGATGGGTAATGAAGAATTGATGATGGAAGTCCAAGAACAATTCCCTTCAAGGGGATCTCCAAAATACCAAGGAGACAACCAAGTAACCTGGGAAAAGAGAGAGGGAAGATAAAGCTACAGGGTTCAAAAAACCAAGCCATTGGAATGTTTTAAAACATTGATGCAATGGGAAATTACATAATGTGTAGTCCCCTTTCACGTTGTATAATTCGTCGTGGTCGATTTCCCACAAATAAAATATCACTTGTTCATTTTATTTATTTTTCAAACCATGACATATTACACAATTTGAATCCCACTTTCACTACGTATAACTATTAAAAATGTGAAATCCTTCCTTTCTTCCATCTTTAAGAAACTGAACTCTTATAGATTTCCTCCGCGCCTCCTCTGAGATTCGCAAGCCTTGATAAGACACAAGGGGGTCAGTCCACATAGATACAAGCCCTTACAATTCATATTTAAAAAAATTTTCCATTAAAATCCTATAAAAGTGTTTTTGTAAAAATATATGTTCTTATGCATAAAAATGTGTTCATAAAAATATATTTTTTGGTGTACACCATAGATTTTTATAATTTAGTTAACTCTATTGAAAAATGAAAATTTAATGGATAGGTTATATCATACAATGCAAAATAATAATGTTTTATTAATATATTATTATTTGGTAAAACACGGTCTTGAGTGCAATAAAATATATTGAAGAAAATATTTGTTTCATCTAATGTAAGATAACTGAACATTACATGCATTGGAAACTATAGATTGAATTTATTTATAATTGTAATTATAATGTAATGTATTGGGATATTGTATTCCCTTATGCAATTCTTGTTTCATTTCATACATGCTATCTAATACAATATTATTACTTTAGAATATTAGGCCATTACAAAAGGTTTGCAGTCTATAGTTTTTCATCAAAGAATGGATTGGGAAGCGTCCTCATGTTGAATGATATGGTAATAGATTATTAATCACTAAAATTGTAGTCCCATGAGAAAAATTACACAACCTATGACTAGGAGTTAGCTGTGGTTATTTTTAAAGTAATGATATTGAATCATTACCACTATGGAGAAATTTGTGACATATACTAATAAGAAATTTTAATGTATATTTTTTACTCAAAATGAGTTGAATATGATCCAAATAATATGGTTTGATCAGATTAAATATTATGACTTCACAATAAATTACCACACTAGGAAAGAGAACAAGGTGGAATATTTTCTTAATCGAAGGAAACTTGTTAGATTACCAATGATATGGATCACAAGAGATCTAATAGTTCTAGACATACAAATGATTGAACTTGAATTCATAAAGGAAGGGGAGAAATGTTATCCTTCTCAAATGAGTGTTCACCTATCTATCTTTTTGAAGATTATATAGGTGTAGAATAAAGATGTAGATCATCAAATGTTGGTGATAAATGGCATTCCGTTACATTATTTTAAGAAAATATGTTGGACGAAGCTTGTAGTTTTTCATTCTCTATTCTTCCAGAAAGTAGAAAAGATGTATCAATATTTGAAACCATATTTTTGGTGGGAAGGTATGCTGATATATATTTAAGAGTATGTTTCTTAGTTATTGGTATGTCATTAAGTTATGTGTAAGGGATATAATTCTAATGGTATGTTATAACCATTACCCATACTACTATGGAAATGGTATAAAATCACCAAGTATTTTATCATTGGACTGACCAAAACATCTAAGGAGAATAATGCTATTTTGGTTATTTTCAATCACTACATGAATTCAGTACAATATATTTCCATTTTAGAATACATCTATCTTGATTAAATTAAACAATTTTACATTATGAAATTGGTATGATTTTACCATGTAACTCTATCAACTGTATCTAATCAAGATCCATTATTTACCTTATCGTTTTGTAAAATTATTCCCTAGTCTCTGGGTAAATAGATGGATTTCAGCACTACTTATGATCTTCTGATAACTGTTCAGTATTATCAGAATACTCAAACTCTATAATACATGTTTATTTATTACTTTATGTACTTAAACTCTTGTAAGGATCAATAGATTCCTTTGGTGTAATTTGCATACAAAAATAGTTTTCACTCAAGTATTCCGATGGTCCCTTACTAATCCCTCTATGCGAGTAAGTTCAAAAGTAGACCATTCTAGAATAAAGTTGGGAAAATAAATATACTGGAACCTAATCTAACTAATAAAATGAAAAATAGTGTTATATTTATTCAACAACACAGAAGAGTATCATATATTCGACTATTAATTATGATGAAATTTTCCCAAAAGACCAATACCTTGAAATAGGTGGAAATATATTCATTAAAATATATCCCTAGAAGTGTTGGATGATATTTGAAGACAAGAGAAATGAAATTCCTAGTTATATTGGATATTTTAAAATTATTGATCGCTTTAGGATGGTGTCCTATTGATTATTTCTTACAATGAATTTTTCAAAAGTTATAGATGTGTTTTATAAGTCACTCGTGATGTTTTATATAACCAATCCTTTATAAATTCTGAACTCTAAGGTCATACCTCATGAGAAAGATAAATTTTATAATGAAAATCTAATAAATATTTTAGGTCCTAGAGAGAAACTATATCAAAACAACACCACTCTTCTATTCAAGGTTATGGGGTAAAACCACCAATTTGATGAATAAATATGGGAATTTGAGGTTGTAATGAGGAAAAAGTATCCTCATATATTTTTATTATAGTGGTGTATTATGAGAACAAAATTTATTTTATTTGCGGTCGAATGTTTCCCCTTTATTTTTTATGAAATATTTTTTTGAATGAAATTTATTTTTTATATTTATTCTTTACATGAAATACCACATTTAAATGAACTATAATATACTATTAAATTATTATGATTTAAAATGAAAATTATTTTCAATTTTTCAGATTGGAGGGTGTGAGTAAGACTTAATAAATTATAAAAAATGTATAGTTATATATGAATAAATTCAATTGATTAGTTATCAACTCATTAGAAATAAAAATAAATTTTTTTTGAAAGAAACATAAATATTCTTATGGAAAATTTTTTATATGCTCAGTTAATTTTAATCTTAATAAATAATATAAATCGCTATTTTTGAATTATATTAATTAAAATTATACATTATATATTAGATGAAATGTTTTTATATTCAATTAATATTTTCCTTTTCATGGGACAAGGATAAAGAAATTTTTATGCATAGAAATTTTTTTTTTCTAAAAATTTATTTTCATTTCGTGTTGCATGATTATTATCAAATAAAGTTTCTGAAACTTTAAGAAAATAAATTTTATAAAATGGATTCCATATTTAAAATCCAGAAGTTCATATTCTGTAAATATTTATTTTATAGTTTTTTTCAATATCAATAGTTTGGTCAAATTAATAACCTTTATAAAAAGTAATTCATGTTAATCGTTGTAAAAACTAAGTGATTAGACTATAAATGCTCTATTATAATTTATTTCTTTATGAATTTAATTATACCCTAATCATATCAGGATTGACATCTAGGTGTTTAATGGAAATGTTTTCATGAAAATGAAATATTTGATATTTAAAGAATATAATGTTACAAAATGGGATACAATTGGTTTTATGTATATTTAATAAGTCTATATAAGGGAAAATAAATTTATAAAAAAAATAAAAATGTCCATTTGTAATCTTTTTTAATATAATCTCATGAAAAAAAATTTATTATAATTTTTTTGATATTATATAATTACCTTATATGTGTGTGAAATGTTAAAATAATATTTATTACATTAATGGAAAAATAAAATAAATGATTTTGAAAATAATTAAAGTTATATAATCTAAGTGTGTTATTGTGTTCCATGAATATTTTTTTTAAATATGACATGTTTATATTTTAAAAAAAATTATATTTGAATTCCAACATTTCTTTTTGTCTCTTACATCGAATTAAATGAATAGTGTGAAAATTGAAAATAATTATATTTTGTCAAAATAATAAATTATTAAATTATTTGAGGACATAAAATTCTAGAAATAATATAAGGTGAATATGATATGGTTTTCAATGTCCTATATTTTCCATTTATTGGCCAATTGTCACCATATACATAAAAAAATAAAACCCTTTAATATTTAAAAAATGATACAAGAGTTAAAATTAAAACATGTTAATTATGGGCTAATCAAAATGATAAGTATTGAAATGAAATGGTAATTTGTATATATTATATTGGTTTATGTGGTTAAAATCCTATCATACCATATATTTTAATCACTATCCCTTTGGGGTAATTCTATTTGAGAAAGAATTTATTATAATTTATTTATTTGAGAAGTTCAAAGTGTCCCTCCCCTTAATTATAACAGTTAATCTCCTCCCACAATTATTCACACTACATTGAACCATTTATAATAACATATATCTACCAATATATCTTTTGAAAATACCTATAAACAATCTAGAATTTTTTTTCATCTTACCAAAAGACAAAACCTATAACCCTTTAGAGGAGATCCAAATGAGATGTTTTAAAGAAGATGTAATCACCTTGTCTAGTGACTTTATTTTATACTCTGATTTACTACTTCTTAATATAAATATTTTATCAAAAATTAATATCATTAGTGTATTAAATGTTATTAAATTTATATATATTTTTGAAATCACCATTTTATACCGACTTTCCCATCAAACAACAAGAAAAAGTATCTCTCGTGTGTATGCACAACTTACCCTATCCATGTGGTGACACAGTTCATTTTTCATAAACATATTTCATGTATGGGTATTATGATGGGTAAAATATTTATATAAAATATTTATGAAAATAGTATAATTCTAGGTTTATAATATAACATCTACTACATACCACCCAATCCTTTGGGAAATGATAACTTCGTTCAAGAATAAGTGTGTACTGCCACCTCAACAAAGTTATGTGATTCGTTTTTACTTTATATTTTCCATGGATGGTAATGTGGAATAATTTTATGACTCTATATACTATATATTTTATTTAAAAATTATCCCATAATGTTTAGTTTTTATTTAACCTTCTTTCATTCCAATTGTCAAAAAATGAAAATAGCGTTTGGGTGTATGTACGACTTAGTGTCCAATAAATATTATTATTCATTTTTTTGTCTCTAAATTTAATGTATGAATCTAAATTTTTACATAATTAATATATATGATATTTATATAATTAATAATATTATATATATGATGGAATGAAGATAAATGTACAAGTACCATAATTACTGAGTTGAAATACTAATGATAAATGGAATAGTTACCACCCATAAATAATGATTTTTATTAGACATTATTGATAAAAGGGGGTGTTAAAATTTTATAAATGGTTAATAGATGATATTATATTTATTAAAAATTATTTTGTACATATTTATTCTAAATTTTAATACATTATACAAGAGGATATATTCCTTTATAACTAAAGTGAACTCAAGGTTACATGTTTTTTTTCTATAGTGTCATAATTAATCGTAATTATTTATTGTGATGTTTAGAATATGAAGTGTTAGGATAAAATAATAAATATATTTATTAATTTTCTTATATATATTTATTTTATTAAAATATAATTTTCCTTTAATTTAGCACATTTTGTTTTTCTCAAGATACCAAAAATATGTTTTCTTGGAAATCGTTATCATTTCCCTCACCGATAGAAAAACATTTTCTTCAAAATATATGTTTTAGAAAAATGTTTTAAATGATATTATTACCATTTTATATGAATTATTTTTAACATTATTTTCTTTTTCCCACATGGATTTAATGGAATCCTCTTGTCATTTTAAAAAATATGTACACTATGACTTTTTATACAAAAGTATCGAATGAATTTTTTAAAATTATATGACGTAAAATAAATTTCCCATCATAATATTTTGTAATTTTTTTGAAGAATATGTTACAAGTTCCACTAGATATTTTCATGTAAAATAATTTTACCTAATATTTTGGAAATTTTGGTATTATAAAAAATATTTCAAAATTTGATGGTTATTTTCCTTAAGAATGTTTTAATGATCTTTTGATTCATAAATGAAAAAACCATTTAATTTTCTTTTGTTTTTCTAGAAATATGATCCAAAGATACAATTCTTAATATTTTTTTGGATGTTTTATATTTATTACAGGTTTATTTTTATAAAACTCATTCCCTTTACACGAGTTATGAAATGATGAAATGATTATGAAATCCATTTTTATGAAGGGTTTGGATATGATGAATGGTTTCTGATATTATGGAACATATTTTTGATTTGAATAATATGATCAATGGTATCTATATATTCATAAATAAATATGGAAAATAATGATATCTCATGAGATAAATAGTATTTGAATGTGAAGTAAACCTTGTCAAGTGAGGGACTCTATCCACTGTAATATTCTTGTGAGCGAACCTATATTACTATAATTGTTTAGGAAATGAAACCAATCCACTATAATAGTATTCTAATTGATAATTGATGATAAAATAAATGATTGTCTATGATTTTTTGTATGTCGCATAACTAGGTCTTTTGCCTATATTATTCTCTCATGGATAAATTTCTTTGATTACATTATGGTTCAAGTCTTTTGAACTAACATGCTATATTCCAAGACCCAATAATATGGGTTTTGATAAATAGAGTATGGGTTTTCAGATATTAATCTCATGTTCTCATACCATTATTCTCAAGTGGTGTTTATTTCATTATTAGTATATCACTTATCTACTCTAACTGAACCTTGATGCTCACACATTCTTTTTTCTCCTTTCCCCAGGTTCTGAAGAAAGTAATAAGTTTTATGTGACCAAGAATGACTCTAGTTGTGATTAACTAAGTGGGAGACAATGTGGCTATTTTATGAACTAGTTATTCAGGTGTCAATGTTTCAAATTATACTATACCTATATGATTCTTGCAGGGATCACTATGTTATGTAAAGTATATTCATATATAAATATGTGATATTTATAAAATAAAAGTGTGGGTAACTATATTTCATTAATTTTTCAGAATCATAATCTAAAACCTCTGGGAAATGATTAATTACTATAACATAGGATCATATCCCCATTGAGTCATAAATAAAATAAATAAATGTTTTAATAAATTAAAATACCTTTAAATGATTACTGAATCATTTTCATGAGGAAAATAACCTTTTAATTTTTTTAAAAAAATATTATGAATGTAAAAATTTCCAAAATAAAAAAGAAAAAGTTTATATTGAAAATAACCATATAAACTTATAATTAAAGATTCAATGAAAATGAAATTCATAATGTAGGTCTAATTCAATCATGGATTGTATTCTAAAATGTTAATTTAATTCCCACATATAGAAAAAAGTAGTTCATTCGAAAAATGAATAGAAATTTTATTTTAATCATTTTTAAAGAAACTAAAAAATTAGAAACAAATTATTTAGTAAGTCATTAGATAAGGTTAAAAAATTTCATGAAATAATTTTATAGAAAATATGAACATAGATGAAACATATTCCCCACTTAATTGAAAACCAAGGTAAGTTTTCAATAAAAACATTCTTCCAAACATTTGAGTAATTAGAGTGCATAAAAATAATGTAAATAAGTAATTTCAATAAATAAACATAGGATAATAAAAAAATAAAATCTATTAATGATAGATCAAATTAATTAATCATTATAAATTTAATCAATAAAATTCCATTAAATACATAGTTTGAAACATTTAATCCATACTTCTTAGGTAACATTTGTGTCGTAAGTCACTAGTATGAAATAAAATAAAATTAAATGGTAAATAACATGAAAAAAAAGATATTAATGACTCATCATATCAAATGGTTAGTATATACAGCTCATAAATTCATATAGGCATATAATATTACATTTTTCCCAAGGAAAACAATTCGAGGCCAAATACCATTACCATTGTGGTAACACAAGAATAAATTCCCATTAGATGAAATGAATATGATTTTAAATTTTTATACCATTAACTAAGAATAATCCATGATATAACATGTATATTATGTAGTATATAAACCTAATAAATATAAATAGTTTCATAAAATCGAACATGTGTCAAAAAAACAATATGGAGATGGAAATCCCATATCATATCTATGACATGATTCACAACCACTCTAAAATATAGTATAATTAATAAGGATTTATTATAATTATATATTTGAACCATCTAAACACTTATAATATATAATAAAATACCCATATAATATTTCAAAAACTGTATATTAATTATTATTTACTAAAATCATTATTTCTAAGTGATCAATTTTTCTTTTTTCATGTCTTATTTGGTTTTACATTTATGGACCTTTCACCTTGATCATTTTCTAATAATATAAATAATATTTAAAATTTAAACTGTACAATATTATACAATATTATATTTTATTATAAAAATTCATACATTGTGTTATTAAGAAATGATTTACATCACACACGGAGAAGTACTCTGTAATTTTTCACAAGTGAAATTTACTCTTTTAATTTAATGGATTAAAGGTAAATAATATTTCACCTTCATATATTAATTTTATTAATATAAATATCATATATATTCATTTGATCTATCTATATTACCATGAAAAAAAAAGAGATCACATCATTTAGTGTTTGGGTTATTTCACACATATATGTGAGTGAAATTATAATTTTTCTAATGGATATGAAGTCAAATAATATAAAAATATATTATAATTATATTTTAAAAATCTATTTCATTAATATCATAAATTAAAATTAGATCTATCATACTGTCCAAACTCGTTGATGGTGATCTAAAATCACAAATAACGCTACGAGGACGTAGTAGTCCCCATATACGCATAGGTGATAATTTCATTAACCATTTGATGGGATATGGGTTGATAATGTTATTTCATCTAAATAATAACTTCTTAGTGCATGTTATATACTATTATTGTCAGGTTTTATTCGATATTATAAAATTCTATAATGTAAAATAAGAAGAAAAAATTATTGTAATCAATTTAAATGACTACTTCCTCTTTGAAAAGCCTCATTTGGATTTCTTTATCAGGACCCCAAAGATGGTATACCGAATAGAACAAAGCCTATTGATATTGAATGATGATACTTAGATGTGTTGCTTTTTATTTTTTGTTTAGATAAGTTTATCATGTGTGTGAGAGTTATAACATTGAAGTGGTATCCCTCTACAGTTATTGAAATGGCACACTATAAATTACTTAAATGATTTAAATATAAAAAATTATATTTCAAGTTCACGGGGTACCAAGTATATATATATTAAATCCGGGATATACAAGAGTATACATGCTTTCATACAATATGATTTATAACTTTTTAGGTGATTTTTTAATCCTTATCTCTTATTTTATCCCCCAATAAAACATTTGATGATTACCGTAAGAATTTTTTTTACTTTTTGGGGTCTACAAAGTATGATAAAAGGAAATGAGCACAATAATTTCAAAGTGTTTGGAATTACTTTTCATAGGATGAAGTGTGGAGGGTATCACTATTCCATAATGGTAGTCATTGAAATAAGTATGTGTGTGTTTTGGTATAGGAGGAATAATGGATGAATTTAGTTCTATATCAAATTTCAACATAGTTTCAGATTGTCGATAGAGATGACGTGAGGAGCCTAGTGAGAATTTTTGGGGTGATACATCGTTTCATGGGGTTACTATGCTATAGAGATTTATATTTAGTAATATCAGGTTTTAAAGTAACATCATTTTATGGAAGAGCTATGGCTTGGAGGGTAGCTGAAGCGTGGAGACTATTTGGGGGCCTCTGCCATTTTGGTGTAGTTGTGACGTGTCATGTGGGATATAAAACAAACTTATCCTAGCTAAAAAGGTTTTGGGATTTCCCTACGATCTGGATTTCAGAGTCTTGATAGACTATGGGTGGTTGTGGTGTAGTTCAATGGGCTAAAACATAGTGTTTGATGACAATGGTATGGTCATGTAGACTGCACATTTGTATTTTTTTGTCTTCTCTATGATGTGGTATATTGGATATGATATGGTATTTCATTACTTACCTGGGTGAAAAATCCCTTCTTATTGTTTTTACCTATTTTTATATTTCTTCTTCACCCCTCAAAATTCAAGGATAATATTAGCTGTATTGGAGGTCTTCGATGTATATAAATTTATTCTAAAGTATCATCAAGAATTCAATCGTGAAAATCAATGGCTTGGGTCATTTTCTTTCTTGATTTCTAGGATCCACTTGGTTTTTGTCTTTTGGAACCATATAACAACATAAAAATATCATGATAAATCTTTTGGAAACTTTTAGATGAAATATTTTTGGGTTTTATTAGATGAACATAATGATGAATTGATATTGGTGGAATGTCCTCATTTCCCTTATGACAATCAGTTTGTTTTGAAGTTGGTTGGTTGTCCCAGTAAAATATTCTATAACATTAAGGATTAGTTTGTTTTAATTTTTTTCTCATATTCAATGTTGAAATTTTTGATAATTTAATAATGGAACCCCTTTTACATTCTATTTATTAAAATTGGAGAATTTCATGGATTTTGGAAAACCATAATTATTTTTATTGGAAAATAATGATTGTAAAATCCTGTTATGGTTTTCAAAATTTAAGAGTATTTCATAAAAGGATTCTAGAAAATAATTGTTTCATATGAATTTTGTTTCATTGAATTCGGAATATTTGGGTTGAAGTGTATTCATGGGGAATGTATTGTGAATGAAATATTTCACTATTAATTATTTAATGGATTATGGTATTTGAGTACCACCATCAATAGAAAAACTAAGCCCTTGAATATGGTTGTGTTTATATGGATGGGTTTTCCTTTGAACATATATAAGATTATGAAAAAAATAAATAGATTGAAAGAAACATGATTATGGATTTCTCACTTGAATCTCTCTCATGACCTTATATAAAATGTTTTACTTCTTTTCAACTATTTTATATAAAGATTTTTAATCCGATCTTATTCGAGGGAAATGTATTTGGATGAAATTGGGGAATGATTACTTAGTTTTTGCTCACCCCCTTCTAGGGAACATTTTTTGCAATTGCAGATGTCATCTTCCCATATACTCTAAAATGGAATATATCTTTTTTACCTAACAATTCTTTGTGACAACTCATGATTGGTTTGTTGTGTTGGATCGTTGAGCTTTTTTAGTTGGTACTTTGGGTAGTGATATGATATCCTTGTTTCTTGATGTCCTTTGGGTTTTTTCTGTTGGTATATAATTTTTTCTATCACTCAAATTATTTTTAGTTAGTTTTATATCTATGTTGATTTGTTTATATTATTGGGTCATATAATTTTAAATAGATGATTATATTTTCTATTTGGATATTATTTTATGGGAAAATAAACCTTGTTTGTTCGTTTAATCATTTTTTATTTATTGTCATCCTTCAGTTTATTGGGGATGTCACGTAAGGTCATTCATATATATGTGTCCTCTCAAGCTAATGAGTTTGGAAAATATGTTATAGATCATATAACATTGACTTAGTCAAGGATAATTTTTTTGTAAAATGTTAAACCATTTTAAATAAATATTATTTAACATAAGATAAAACTAATTTCATTTTCAAAAAAAAAATCAAAAAACAATTGTCCTTAAAGTAAAAAAAATTGAAAATAATTTCAAATATTAATTTATATCACATTAATTATATGTTATATTCAACTAAAATTTTTATTGAACCCAATAAATCATCCATATTTTATTACATTAAATATTTACAAAATCATCTAATTTATTTTTCTAAAACTTGAACATAAACCATGTTAAGAGTGAATAAGAATTTTAAAAAAAATATTCTAATATAAAAATTATTTATTAAATTCTTTAATAAAAAACAATCTTATATTTTAAATAACAAATTATAACTGAACAAAACCTCTTTTTATACCTATAAAAAAAATTAATGATATTAAAACAAAGATAGTAACATTTTATATAAATAATAATATGGTTATAATCAATGGTCAGTGAAAATAAATTACTAAAACATAAATTAGATGATTTATAAGGTCCAAAGAACCTATACAATGAAATAAATTATTCTTTTTTAGAGATTTCGATTCATAACCCACTGTTTTGACCTCGTTTTCCATTTTTACCCTTAATGATCCAACAAATATTTTACTCAGTGGAAATTCATAATGGAAATATATAAATAACTCATATTAAAAAATTTTAACCACTTATTTCCAAATATTGAATTATTTTCCATGATTTGAATTTTATTAGTTCTATAAATCAATTTTTACTAAAATTCATAAAACTTGATGAAATATCGAATAAAAGGAAATGATATATTTTCAAATATCTGTATTTTTCACTATTTATTGAAAATTATATTCATATATAAAAAAACCAAAATGTTCTCCTTGAAGCTAATTTTAAATCACCAATTTCAAAATTGAAATTAATTTATTCATATATAATTCATGTAAGTATTTAAAATTTACTAAAAAATAAATGAGAAAATTCCAATAAAAATACGTTTTAATAAAACATATGTTTTAGCATAATTGACTTTAATAAATTATTTTTACATATTTATTATTCAATAATAAATAAATTTTCGATAAATAAAAAATTTATTCAAATTTTTTATATTGTTTCTATGCCAATTTATTCAGATAATTTAATGGATTGGTCATAATATATCATGGCTCATTTTAAGATCATTGTTGAATGTCAAGTTATATATCGAACACTTACAAATCATTTAAAAAGAAATATATTCTAAAATATCATAACATTAAAAAAAATAGGAAATTAAATAAAATCCCAGCAATTTTAATTAGAAAATATCTATAATTACTGTATCATGAAATTTTAATAAAAAATTACTATATATCATCTCCTCATATCTAATTTCAATGTCACTACTATAAAACATAGTATTTTCTGAATATGTATTTCTAAGAAAAATGTGTATAACAATTTAACACTCATTTGTTTCTGAAAACATACCCTAATAGTCAAAAGATACATTATACATAAGAATCAGTAGATTTCAGTTCCCCTTATATAAATCAATAAAATCGTATACCATCTAGGTAGATAATATAGGATAATATACGAGCAATATTTATTTCAATACAAGAAGAAAAATTTCATGAATTGATTATGATATGAGTAGTTTTCCATCCAAAATAGATATCAAATTCTAGAAGATCTTTTAATGCTAGATGTTCTAAAATTAAATTCTAGTGAATCATAATACCCAAAAAATAATGTCACTTTAATCCTCATCGCTATAAATATATACCAAAATTGAAATAATTACAAAATGTTATGCAATATGAATAAATCTTCATATGTCTATCACTGAAATCAATTTAATTATATAAAAAATTCAAAATTAAACAATCCATAAATTTCTATACAAAAAAATCTTCAAAATATTCTAGTAAAAAATTATAACTCATATATTTCAATGATTTTACCACATATTCTTCTAGAATCAATATAAAAATTAATAACTAAAAATATCAATTTCTCATAAGTTCATATTCATAAAAGAATATACCCAAATCATAGCCTCTAATTTCTTTTTTGAAATAAATTCCATAAATGTTTGAAATCACCCTAAATTTTGAATAGAATCAAACATTCTTCAAAATATTAACTCTAAAAAAATTGTACAACATTAACTCTATGCCTCAATATTGTTTTTTCAAAAATAATCACACCACTAAATCAGTATTCAATGTTCTCGATATTATTCCACATGTTGTTTAAAATCCTTAAAATAAAACTACAAAAAAATAATCAATATATGTTTCATGATTTTTAAAACCAGAATATCATTGATAAAAAATATATTTAAAATATAATTATAAAAACCCCAAATACAAACACTTTTATCATCAAAGTTTCTTCATAAACCATATACCAAGCCATCACATCTTATTCTGTAATATGTTATTCTTTTAATATGTCATTCGTAGAATCATCATCATCAATAGTAAAACCTCTACTTATATAAACCTTTTGATTTTATTATTAGGACTCCCCATAGGGGATTGATGTTTAGAATATCCATACATTCAACATTTAAAATATTTGACCATATATGGTACCTTAAATAATCTATTTCTTGATAAATATGATTTTCCAAAAAAATTATATTTTCATGGAAATTTACATAAGTATTCTCTTATATTTCAAACATATAACATTTTACCTTTCCATTAAGGCATTACATGAAGTTCCTCATTCCACTTTTCTTTAACGAATGAAATTGAATCTTCTTTCTCATATGGTCTTTGTTACATGAAATTTCACAAAACACCATTTTACTTTTATTAGTTGAGATAAGAAACTCACATAAGAACATATTTTTTACCATAACCGTTTATATTTTTTAATTATAATCAAAGTATTTCAAATTATATCTCTAATTTTTTATATTCACTCAAATGGAAAATCTAAAGATCTTTCATCACATTTACTGTTAACATAATTTCTTATGTTCCATCCATTAACTAAAAAAAAGAATAGTTTAGGAATGAAATATCATAGTGAAAAATCATATAATCAAGAACAAACATTCATTGGATGTCTATATAATGATATATTATGTTCAATCTATGAGACATAAGGTTAAACCTATTTCCACCATTGTATATATCCATTAAAATCTTTCATAATTATTCATATTGAAAATAATAAATAATCCTATAATATTTCTTAAGAGTGTTTAACAAGGTGCTTCGTCCGAGTCTCACACATTATTCAATAATAATGATTGAGTCATTACCCAATCCAACCATTTGAGATTTTTTACCCTAGGTGCATCCCTATAAAAAATCTTCCAATTGCTTGTATATATTACTCTATATATTTTCTAGGAAATAAAAACTCTATTCATTACCTTAATTTTGTATCTTCTCATATAAATTGGAAAATCCCAAGGGTTCTCATTACTGTTTTCTCATTCTATTTTTGAAAAACAACTAAACATTTTATTAATAATAGATATGTCTACTCAAACACTTCATATAATAATATTATATCACATTATAAGTATATTATTATATATCACTAAAATTTCAACCCAAAGAATAAGGATTAGTGTCTCTAGAAAGAAGGATTTGTAAAACACCTGGTACATAAAAATACTACATCACCATTATGTTCTACACAACTAGAACCCTGCTTAGAATTTTCATACATAAAAAAATTTAGAAATCCTATGGAAGACGTGTAACACCCGAGACTTTTATGTTATATAAATCATCAAAGGAATCTTTTTCTACACAACACTTGCTTGGCTTGCTTTACACGCAATCGCGACCTTCCTCGATAGCTTTCGTCGTACGCAATACCGAGTTTCACTAAACAACAATATGCTATTAAAACTAGCCGTTATGAATAGTAATAACCACTTTTTAAAATTTTATAAATTTTATTTTTCAAAATGGACTTCATTTTTGGACTCAGAATATCGAAATTAGCCTAGGGTGAAATTTTGGTATTTTTCTGAAAACTTTCAATTTTTGATGAATAGTGAAACCACTAAGTGGTAGGTTAAAAACTGAATTTTGCATAAAACTTAATTTTACCGCTTATGTGAATGGAATTTCAAAAATCCGACAGACACGGTTGATATCAGTAAGTAAAATGAGGTTCAATGAGATAAAAATAATTTTTTGGTGAATAGTAACTTTTTACGATTTTTACCGCGGTTAATAGTAAATAGGGTAACTAAGGGTAAATATGATATTAATATTACCCTAACACATGTCCTAATTCTATTGGACAAGTGTAATTCGACCAAAAACAAACTTAGGAATAAAATATGACCATTTAGGCCCACTTGGATTAGATTTGGACATTTATTATTAATTTATTTAAAGAAGGGTTAAAATAGTTAAAATCAAAGTTTAATAAGTAAATCATTTTTAATATGGGGTTAAACATAAGATAAATTCTATTGTAAATATTCATTAGAAAGATAAAAAGCTTTCCTACATAATGGTATTTTATTTGTAATTTTTAGACTTTAAATAATTTAATTTATTTATGACACAATGATGATGCAGTAATTATCTTATTAATGAAATATTGACATAATTGATGTTATAAACACCAAAATAAATGTAATTTAAGACTTTTTATGAATTCCACTACTTTTCTAGGTTACTATGATATATTATTGTTGATTTAATCAACTTGGTTCGAACATATAATTCTGTTATGACTTTCACAAAAATCATATATCAAATAGTGTCAAAATTGACACAAAATAGTTTTTAAATCAAATATTATATTATTAATTGTTATTTTATTCCTAAAAATATAAGGTTCGGCCAAATCACTTAGATAAGGATATATATATTAATAATAAACAATTTGGGGTTCGATTGGCATGTTATAGTAAGTGTATTAACCATATAATGAAAGAAAACAACAAGACACGGTAAAAGTTAAATTAATTAACTTAGAGTTAAATCTAATTGATAAGGTTAAAATAATACCATAAACTTGTTTAAATCCTATTGGTTGATAGGATTTCGACCCATCCCCACTTTATCTTCGAAATAAGACCCTTTGTAACCATTATAAACCGATTTTGACTTTAATATAAAATAATATTTTGAGATATTCCTAAGATGCCCCTCTCCTCCCTTATAAAAGGACACCTCCTCCCCCTCCTCCTCACACCAATTTGAGCACTCAAGCTCGGCCAACCCCTTCAATTTTCTCCTCTCCACTTCCCTAGAATAATCCTAGAGGTCCTGGGCTTCTCCAAAGACCAATCTTAGTTCCTTAAGTGGAGGATTCAAAGAGGCGTTCCAAAGAAGAGGTAATATCCATTACCGATCTTTTCAATTTCTTTCTTCTTCAACTTCTTCTTTTTTAGTTGTTTCATGATAAAGTAATAACATCAGTATTACTTACATACTGATATGCTATTATAAATATGAAACAACCCTAATTCACCTTCTATCCATCCTACGGAAAAATGAAATCACCGCGCGTGCGTACGTACGGAATACCGTCTCCACGCCGTGGTGTAATATATTTTCCACCATCACCTTACAAGGATGGGTATAATGGTGTAATGAGTAACTATATATGATTATTATGAAGTAATATTGATACTGAAATAATATATATATACTCCAATACAATTCCACGATCATAGGAACGATATCATCACTCGTGCGTACGTACGGAATACCGTCTCCACGATGTGATGCGACTCGTTCTACATGATCTTCATTTCATAATGATTATATAAATGAATTGAATGAATGAATATGGTATATACTACACTAATACCATTCTGGAAATGAATTATCTATAACCTAAAGATAAGAATAAGAATTTATTCAACAAAACACGCATAAGAACAAAAAGTTATAAAGACCCGAGTAACAAGTAACAATGAAATATTACTAACAAGAAGTTAATAATATGACCATATATGATCTCATATCAATATGTATGATTCTGGAATAAGTCAATAACATTATTTAAACCATTATACAGGATCTTCGGACACGAACAAAGGAAATTGGACCTAAGGTAAGGGAAATATCACAATCTCATTTTTATCCGAGATTGTTTATTCGTAAGTATTCACTGGGGTGTATTTTATCACCCACATCCATGTTTCATCAATATGTAATATTATTTCCATCCACCTACAATTTTTTAAATCCATTTTTACCCTTAGGTGAGTTTTTAGTAATATGTATGAAAGGAATCTTTTGTCGTATGAGGTACTTTTTGACTTTTCCGACAAAAGTACGAAGAATGTTTTTTTTAACTAATACGGCATGGATGGATTTTTAAAACATTATTTCCAAGAAGCTTCCTTTACAAGTTATCAATTTTATTTTTAATCAAATTCTTTTATTTTAAAGTTGTATGACATGTTATGAAAGGAAAAATGTTTTTGAAGAAGAAAGGATATTTTCCTCAAGAATTGAATTCAAGTGTTTTATCAAAATTATTTTCCATCTAAGATAACAAAGGGTTCTGTTTCTATCCATATTTTTACATTGGTTTGACTATGTTGTGATGGAATTATGTTTATGAATTCCTTTATCTTATATGAATTGATTTATAATGTCATGATGTTTCAAGAATCCCATTTTTGTTATATGAGTTATGCGATGATGTATGTTTTATGATTATGTGGCACACATAAGAAAGGATTCATTATAATATGGGTGGGACCTATATCTCCCTACAATGCATTGGGTAATGATTTTATATCTCATGAGATAGACATGGCTGGAACGGAAGGTTATTTCGGTTCAGTGATACATGACGGAAACGAGGAGTGAACTCGGTTCCGAAAGGGACTTTGTCCACTAAGATAGTCTTGGCAATGAGTCATGACTAACAAGAAATGATTTCCATGATTATGTGTGCATGCCACAAAGTTTCAAGTTTTATGTTATGATTATGGGGATCTCATTTTCACTTCTATGAATTATTCCATGATATGATATTATGATCTCTTTTGCAGGTTTTGATTTTCAAAAAGATATGATATGATTTTTATTTCCTTTATTTGCCCTTGCTGAGCATTTGAGCTCACCCTTTTATGTTTTCTTTTCCCCAGGTCAGGAAGATGGATATTAAGTAGAATATGCTAAAAGGGACCCTAGATATGATGAAATAAATGGGAGACACTGTAGAAGATTTATGAACCAGTTGTTTATGTTTCCCAGTTTCTAAAGACACTATACCTATACGGTCCTTTGTGGTTTTGTCATATGTTGTAATAAGTATGCTTCAATTTTGAAGTAGTAACAATGTATGTAAAGTATGGGTCATTATAGTTGGTATCAGAGGAAAGGTATAGTCAACCTTTGGAAACTAGGATGTGAAAGCCTTAGTAAGAACCCTAAGGATAAGTCTAAGCATAGAACACAATCTTAGTGTTTTAGAAATGGCCTTGAATAACCTAGGATAAGACCTTAAGCATGAAAATTTTATTCTTGAATTATGTGGTTTCCTATTATAATTAGTGTTGCTCACACTATTCTTCTTGGTTTTAGTCAATGGCTGGAACCCGAATGAACCGTGTTAATGCGGAATGCGATGGGCAATGCAATGATTGTCCCCCTGAGAAACCAAACGATATGGGAGTTGGAATGCAAAATCTTGTAGCCATGCTCACACAACTTTCTTAAGCTATGAATCATGCAGGATTTCCAAACGAACAAAGGAGGGAGCAAAATTCTGTTGAATCCTTCATGAGGCAGCGTCCACCTTCTTTCAGCGGGTCTACTGATCCATTAGTTGCTGAACAATGGATTAGTACTACTGAAAAGATATTTTCAGTTCTTCAATGTTCTGAGCATGATAAAGTCATCCTAGCAGTGTATCGTTTGGAAGGAGATGCTGATTAATGGTGGAATCTTGTTAAGAATACAAGGCAAAGGGATGAAATTGAGTCTATGGAATGGGACGAGTTCAAGAACTTATTTTTCAATAAGTACTTCCCTCGTATTCTCCGAACAAAGATGGAGAAAGAGTTCCTTGAACTGAAGCAAAGGGATGATGAATCTGTTAGTACCTATGAAGCAAATTTTACAAGACTTGCAAGGTACGCTTCTGGTATTATTATCCAACCTGAGAGTAAGATCGATCGATTCTTTAGTGGCTTAAAACCAAGTCTTCGAAGGGCGTTAGCCATAAGGGACTTCAATAGCTACGAGGAAATCGTTCGATGTGCTCTCAAAGTCGAGATGGAGATTGGAGTAACCCATCAGTCACATGGGTTTGATAAGAAGAGGAAGATGGAATTCGAAGAAAAATCTAAAGAGCACACGGAAAAGAAGATGAACTTTCCCTTATGCTCAAAGTGTGGAAAGAAACATGGAGGGAGTTGTCTTAAAGGGACAAGTAAATGTTTTAAATGTGGAAAGGAAGGTCATCGGGCATTTGAATGCCGTGATAATGGGAAGAAGATGTCTAATGATGCAAACAAAGGAAGGGATACATAGAATGAACCTACTACACTTCAATGTTTCAAGTGCAAGGAGATGGGGCATTATGCCAATCAATTCCCAAATCCAAGGGTTGATGATGATGGTCGACGTCAACAAAATCTTAAGGCTAAAGACAAAGGAAAGTCACATGCAATTTCTATCAGCGATGTGGAGTACGATAACGATGTGGTGAAAGGTACACTTACCATCCACTCTAAAGTAGCAAATGTTTTATTTGATTCTGGATCCACCCACTCTTTTATTTCTGAACAATTTTCTAAGGGTATCACCGTATTACCTCAACAATTAGATGTTGAGTTAGCTGTGACAACACCTAATGGAAAAACAGTCGCATCAAAAGTTTATAATTCTTCTCTGATCGAAGTTTGTGGGAAAGTGCTTCCTGCAAATCTTGTGATCCTTCCTTTAGTGGAATTTGATGTGATTCTTGGCATGGATTGGCTTTCTCTACATGGAGCTCATATCGATTGCCAAAGAAGGGAAGTCACATTTCATATTCCAGATCAATCTACGATCGTATATCAATGCAAGGATGAACATAACCTTCCAGTGGAAATTTCTTCCATCTTATGGGTATTGATTCCACTAAATGAAGGTTATTTATCTCAAATGGTTGGTGAGAAACTCACGATTAAGAATATGCCCATTGTACGGGAGTTTGATGATGTCTTTCCGGAGGAATTGCCGGGTCTTCCACCAAATCGTGAAGTTGAGTTTTCAATAGAACTCGTACCGGGTGCTTTGCCTATTTCAAAGACACCTTATAGAATGGCCCCAATTGAGTTGTAGGAATTGAAGAAGAAACTCCAAGAGAATCTTGATAAGGGATTCATACGCCCTAGTGCGTCACCTTGGGGAGCACCTGTTCTATTTGTTAAGAAGAAAGATGGATCAATGAGACTTTGCATTGATTATCGAGAACTTAACAAGATCACTATCAAGAAAAAATATCCTCTCCCACGCATTGATGACTTATTTGACCAACTACGCGGAGCTCAATACTTTTCCAAGATTGATCTTCGTTCAGGGTATCATCAATTAAGGGTCAAAAGGGAGGATATACCAAAGACGGCTTTCCGTACAAGGTATGGACACTATGAATTTATAGTGATGCCCTTTGGTCTTACTAATGCCCCCGCTATCTTCATGGATCTAATGAATAGAGTCTTTAGAGACTATCTTGATCAATTTGTGGTAGTCTTTATAGACGATATTCTTGTCTATTCAAAGATCAAGGAAGAGCATGAAGATCACTTGAGAATTATATTGAAGACCCTGAGAAAGGAGAAGCTTTATGCCAAATTTACCAAGTGTGAATTTTGGCTTCAAAAAGTTACATTTTTGGGTCATATAATCTCAAAAGAGGGGATATCTGTGGATCCAGCAAAAACAGAGGTTATCGAAAGATGGTCAAGACCAACAACAGTAACTGAGATCCGAAGTTTTCTTGGTTTGGCTGGATATTATCGACGTTTTGTAAAAGATTTTTCACGATTATCTAATCCACTCACCAAGTTGACTCGGAAAGGAGTTAAGTTTGTCTGGACAGAGGAATGTGAAGAGAATTTCAAGGAGTTGAAAAGAAGGTTATCCAGTGCACCTGTGCTCACACTGCCTTGTAGTGGAGAAAGGTTTGTGATCTACAGTGATGCATCCAAGAAGGGATTGGGGTGTGTTCTTATGCAAAATGATATGGTGATAGCTTATGCCTCACGACAGTTGAAAATCCATGAGCAAAATTACCCAACACATGATTTGGAGTTGGCTGCGGTAATCTTTGCATTAAAGATTTGGAGGCATTACCTTTATGGTGAAAGGTGTGGTATTTATACTGATCATAAAAGTTTAAAGTATATTTTCACACAAAAGGAGATGAATATGCGCCAAAGAAGATGGTTGGAGCTGATTAAGGATTATGACTGCTCAATCCATTACCACCCTGGGAAAGAAAACAAGGTGGCAGATGCATTAAGTCGACAAGACCATGCTAGTTTATCCATGATGAGGATCACAAAAGATCCAATATTTATGGATTTACAAAGGATGGATCTTGGAATTATAATGGAAGGGGAAAAATCTTATCTTTCTCAAATGAATGTTCAACCATCTATACATGTGAAGATTAAAGAGGCACAGAAAGAAGATGTCGAGTTACAAAAGAAGGTGAGAAATGTTCCTGAATTCAACCTTGATTGTGATGGGATAATAAAGTTCAGGAATCGGGTTTGTGTTCCTCCCATCCCCGAATTAAAGAAAGAGCTGCTGGATGAGGCTCATAGTTCTTCATTCTCTATTCATCCTGGAAGCACGAAGATGTATAGGGACCTTAAAGAGTACTTCTGGTGGGATGGCATGAAAAGAGATGTTGCTGAATATGTCTCTCGATGCTTGGTTTGTCAACAAGTTAAAGCTGAGAGACAGAAGTCTAAGGGGATGTTACAACCATTACCCATACCCGAATGGAAATGGGAAAACATCACTATGGACTTTGTCACAGGACTTCCTAAAACATCCAAAGGAAATAATGCTATCTGGGTCATAGTTGATCGTCTTACAAAGTCTGCACACTTCATTGCTATTAGAGAGGATTTCTCTCTAGATCAGCTTGCCAGGATATATATAAAGGAAGTGGTAAGATTGCATGGAGTACCACTTTCTATTATATCTGATCGAGATCCGAGATTTACCTCGAAGTTCTGGCGAAGTCTTCAGCATACTCTGGATACAGAGTTGAGTTTCAGCACTGCTTATCATCCCCAGACAGACGGTCAGTCTGAGAGAACAATTCAAACCCTAGAAGATATGTTGAGAGCTTGCTCTATGGATTTCAAAGGAGGTTGGGATCAACACCTACCTTTGGTGGAATTTTCTTATAATAATAGCTTTAACTCCAGTATTCAGATGGCTCCTTATGAAGCTCTCTATGGAAAGAAATGCAGGACTCCAACTTGCTGGGATGAAGTTGGGGAAAGAAAGCTATTAGGACCTGATCTCGTTGATGAAATGGCAGAAAAGGTTAGATCTATTCAACAACACATAAGAGCAGCTCAGAGTCGACAGAAAAGTTATGCCGACAACCGAAGAAAAGACCTAGAGTTTGAAGTGGGCGATAAAGTGTTCTTACGAATATCTCCCTGGAAGAGTGTTATGAGATTTGGAAAGAAGGGGAAGTTGAGCCCTAGATATATCGGTCCTTTCAAAATACTGGATCGTGTTGGGAAGGTAGCTTACCGATTGGCGCTTCCACCGAATCTCTCTCAAGTTCATGATGTGTTCCACGTATCTCTCCTGAGAAAGTACATACCAGATCCTTCACATGTACTCCGCTCAGAAGTTGTACCGCTGGAGCAAGATCTTTCTTATGAAGAACAGCCGATAGAGATTCTGGATCGTAGCGAAAAAGTCCTACGAAACAAGACCACTCGCTTGGTGAAAGTTTTATGGAGAAACCACCAATTTGAAGAAGCTACATGGGAGCTTGAGGATATGATGAGGGAGAAGTATCCTCATCTGTTTGTTGCAAAGTGACGAATTTCGAGGGAGAAATTCTTTTTAAGGGGGGTAGAATGTAACACCCGAGACTTTTATGTTATACAAATCATCAAAGGAATCTTTTTCTACACAACACTTGCTTGGCTTGCTTTACACGCAATCGCGACCTTCCTCGATAGCTTTCGTCGTACGCAATACCGAGTTTCACTAAACAAAAATATGCTATTAAAACTAGCCGTTATGAATAGTAATAACCACTTTTTAAAATTTTATAAATTTTATTTTTCAAAATGGACTTCATTTTTGGACTCAGAATATCGAAATTAGCCTAGGGTGAAATTTTGGTATTTTTCTGAAAACTTTCAATTTTTGATGAATAGTGAAACCACTAAGTGGTAGGTTAAAAACTGAATTTTGCATAAAACTTAATTTTACCGCTTCTGTGAATGGAATTTCAAAAATCCGACAGACACGGTTGATATCAGTAAGTAAAATGTGGTTCAATGAGATAAAAATAATTTTTTGGTGAATAGTAACTTTTTACGATTTTTACCGCGGTTAATAGTAAATAGGGAAACTAAGGGTAAATATGATATTAATATTACCCTAACACATGTCCTAATTCTATTGGACAAGTGTAATTCGACCAAAAACAAACTTAGGAATAAAATATGACCATTTAGGCCCACTTGGATTAGATTAGGACATTTATTATTAATTTATTTAAAGAAGGGTTAAAATAGTTAAAATCAAAGTTTAATAAGTAAATAATTTTTAATATGGGGTTACACATAAGATAAATTCGATTGTAAATATTAATTAGAAAGATAAAAAGATTTCCTACATAATGGTATTTTATTTGTAATTTTTAGACTTTAAATAATTTAATTTATTTATGACACAATGATGATGCAGTAATTATCTTATTAATGAAATATTGACATAATTGATGTTATAAACACCAAAATAAATGTAATTTAAGACTTTTTATGAATTCCACTAATTTTCTAGGTTACTCTAGGTTACTATGATATATTATTGTTGATTTAATCAACTTGGTTCGAACATATAATTCTGTTATGACTTTCACAAAAATCATATATCAAATACTGTCAAAATTGACACAAAATAGTTTTTAAATAAAATATTATATTATTAATTGTTATTTTATTCCTAAAAATCTAAGGTTCGGCGAAATGACTTAGATAAGGATATATATATTAATAATAAACAATTTGGGGTTCGTTTGGCATGTTATAGTCAGTGTATTAACCATATAATGAAAGAAAACAAAAAGACACGGTAAAAGTTAAATTAATTAACTTAGAGTTAAATCTAATTGATAAGGTTAAAATAATACCATAAACTTGTTTAAATCCTATTGGTTGATAGGATTTCGACCCATCCCCACTTTATCTTCGAAATAAGACCCTTTGGAACCATTATAAACCGATTTTGACTTTAATATAAAATAATATTTTGAGATATTCCTAAGATGCCCCTCTCCTCCCTTATAAAAGGACACCTCCTCCCCCTCCTCCTCACACCAATTTGAGCACTCAAGCTCTGCCAACCCCTGTCATTTTCTCCTCTCCACTTCCCTAGAATAATCCTAGAGGTCCTGGTCTTCTCCAAAGACCAATCTTAGTTCCTTAAGTGGAGGATTCAAAGAGGCGTTCCAAAGAAGAGGTAATATCCATTACCGATCTTTTCAATTTCTTTCTTCTTCAACTTCTTCTTTTTTAGTTGTTTCATGATAAAGTAATAACATCTGTATTAATTACATACTGATATTTTATTATAAATATGAAACAACCCTAATTCACCTTCTATCCATCCTACGGAAAAATGAAATCACCGCGCGTGCGTACGTACGGAATACCGTCTCCACGCCGTGGTGTAATCTATTTTCCACCATCACCTTACAAGGATGGGTATAATGGTGTAATGAGTAACTATATATGATTATTATGAAGTAATATTGATACTGAAATAATATATATATACTCCAATACAATTCCACGATCATAGGAACGATATCATCACTCGTGCGTACGTACGGAATACCGTCTCCACGATGTGATGCGACTCGTTCTACATGATCTTCATTTCATAATGATTATATAAATGAATTGAATGAATGAATATGGTATATACTACACTAATACCATTCTGGAAATGAATTATCTATAACCTAAAGATAAGAATAAGAATTTATTCAACAAAACACGCATAAGAACAAAAAGTTATAAAGACCCGAGTAACAAGTAACAATGAAATATTACTAACAAGAAGTTAATAATATGACCATATATGATCTCATATCAATATGTATGATTCTGGAATAAGTCAATAACATTATTTAAACCATTATACAGGAGCTTCGGACACGAACAAAGCAAATTGGACCTAAGGTAAGGGAAATATCACAATCTCATTTTTATCCGAGATTGTTTATTCGTAAGTATTCACTGGGGTGTATTTTATCACCCACATCCATGTTTCATCAATATGTAATATTATTTCCATCCACCTACAATTTTTTAAATCCATTTTTACCCTTAGGTGAGTTTTTAGTAATATGTATGAAAGGAATCTTTTGTCGTACGAGGTACTTTTTGACTTTTCCGACAAAAGTACGAAGAATGTTTTTTTAACTTATACGACATGGATGGATTTTTAAAACATTATTTCCAAGAAGCTTCCTTTACAAGTTATCAATTTTATTTTTAATCAAATTCTTTTATTTTAAAGTTGTATGACATGTTATGAAAGGAAAAATGTTTTTGAAGAAGAAAGGATATTTTCCTCAAGAATTCAATTCAAGTGTTTTATCAAAATTATTTTCCATCTAAGATAACAAAGGGTTCTGTTTGTATCCATATTTTTACATTGGTTTGACTATGTTGTGATGGAATTATGTTTATGAATTCCTTTATCTTATATGAATTGATTTATAATGTCATGATGTTTCAAGAATCCCATTTTTGTTATATGAGTTATGCGATGATGTATGTTTTATGATTATGTGGCACACATAAGAAAGGATTCATTATAAGATGGGTGGGACCTATATCTCCCTCCAATGCATTGGGTAATGATTTTATATCTCATGAGATAGACATGGCTGGAACGGAAGGTTATTTCGGTTCAGTGATACAGGACTAAAACGAGGAGTGAACTCGGTTCAGAAAGGGACTTTGTCCACTAAGATAGTCTTGGCAATGAGTCATGACTAACAAGAAATGATTTCCATGATTATGTGTGCATGCCACAATGTTTCAAGTTTTATGTTATGATTATGGGGATCTCATTTTCACTTCTATGAATTATTCCATGATATGATATTATGATCTCTTTTGCAGGTTTTGATTTTCAAAAAGATACGATATGATTTTTATTTCCTTTATTTGCCCTTGCTGAGCATTTGAGCTCACCCTTTTATGTTTTCTTTTCCCCAGGTCAGGAAGATGGATATTAAGTAGAATATGCTAAAAGGGACCCTAGATATGATGAAATAAATGGGAGACACTGTAGAAGATTTATGAACCAGTTGTTTATGTTTCCCAGTTTCTAAAGACACTATACCTATACGGTCCTTTGTGGTTTTGTCATATGTTGTAATAAGTATGCTTCAACTTTGAAGTAGTAACAATGTATGTAAAGTATGGGTCGTTATAAGATGAACCATATTTTTGGGCGGTTTTAGATGCTCAATAAAGTTAAATAAGGGAGAAATAAATGGGCATTTAACAATAACATCATAATAATTGTAAGAAAACATGACCTTGACATTTTAAAACCATACCCATAAATTTATATATCATAATCACGCATCATGGAATAAATAATGGATGTTCAAAAGTAAATATTTATGAAGAATCAAATAACATAATCCATGAGAGAATAAAATTGTCATAAAATCATGAAAGGGAATATTGGAATAAAGTGTGGCATAATCGTATTCATACAAATCATACATCAATTCTACACTCTAATAAATTCATCACATTTTAGAATTTGATAACTACACTTATACTAGATTTGATCATTGGATAACCTTCATTTTCCCTATTTTATTCTTAGGAAAACATCATGTGTATCCTCTTTTGGGATTCAGATAACCATTTGTGTACCCTTTTAGCTCATAAATCACTATTCATTACCTAATTTATAAATTGGATATCATATATCCCACATCATATAATTATAATCTATTTTTATGTTTAACACAAGATTGTGAAATCATTTAACATTTCATCATAGCTTGACCAATGTAAAATAAAATAGGTTTCATAAATATTTCACCATTAAAATCATTAACCATCTAGGGAAATAATAAATATATTACCAAAGGATCATATCCCCACAGAATAATAAGTAACATAAATGGATTTTGTTAGAGATAAAAATACCACTAAAATACAAATGGAATAATTTCATGTGGTAAATACCCTTCTCATTTTAAAAAAATTAATTAACATATTAAAATTTCAACACAATTACTTAGAAATATTATTTCGTAATAACTATTGAAACTGGTAGAGTAATATTCAATGGAATGAAAATTTATGATGACATGAAATGTTTTTTATGTATTGGGTGTTAAAATAAGTATTCTTTCACACATTTGTTAAATAGTATATCCCTTAGAAAAAACAAGAAAATATTATTTAAATAATTTTATAGAATGTAAAACTTGGGTAAATGTTTCGATAATATATCATTGGAGAATAGAAAAAGGAAACATGATAATGTAATGAAAATACGAACATGAAAGAAAAAGTTTCCAGCCTAAATAAAAAAGCAATGTCAGTTTTCATTGAAAACATTCCATCTAACATTCATATACCAAGAGAGAGGAAAATTAGAGCCAAAAGTTTGATTTTTAGAAATAACCATATGGTAAGGAAGAATAATATTTTTTAGTGATAAATCATATAATTTCATCATTAAAAATTTGAGCTTAAATTATTCCAATAAATACTGATATTGTAAAATTAAACCCTTACTTATTTGGAAAAATTTATTTGTAAGTCCTATGAAAGAAATAAAATTCTAGTTAAATTTAAAATAAACTGAAAATAAGGATAGTCATTATGGAACATAAAAATTTTGTGGTAGATACACCTCATAAAATAAGATAGCCCAATAACATAACATAATTCACAAGGAAGATATTTTGATTTTATAATCCATTACCACTTTTATAACATTTGTATCAAATCCAAATGAATAAAGAAAATTAATTTTTATAATAAATATCAATAATAAATAATTATTTATTATATAACATGTAAATTTCTAAGTGTGTACACCTCAAAAGCAACATTTTTTGATAACATCAAACATGTATCATCAAAATAATATTGATATGATGAGAACTTAAATTTTTCCCGACATGATTTGAATTATCTATAAGCTCGAGTATAATTAAATTTATATACATTTAAATTATATACAAAACCATTTACACAATAATAATGTCATATTTGATCCACTTAAAACATTTCATCAGCTATTTTTTGATAAATCATTATTAAGATCATAGTTTCTTTTCCATGTGATAACTATTTCATTTCCCATATATGGGTCTATTTGGTAGTTATGGTCCTTGAACTTTTATTGCAGTTCCATAATTTTTAGAATAATTATAATTTCATAATTTTCATATCTAATAATTTCCATATTAACAATGTTATACAAATTTATATCCGTTCATATAATTTGGGGAGGAAAAACGAATTACATTATGCGATGGTGGTGGTATTAATTACATACACATGAGTGATGTATTCGATTTTTGATATATATAATGAAATAAAGGTAAATAATAAATCTCCTTATAAAAATAATTATAATACCATAAATATCATATATATTGATTCAATACACCCGTATTTTCATTATTAAAAAACCAATCAAATCAATTCCAAGATGTGGTACTCGAAACATACACAAAAGCAATGGTTTTGTTTTCCAAAATCATTGATGGAAGGAATAAAGATATGGTATTTGTCACGACCCCCTGCCACCAAAGATTCCCCTTCGGAGCTGGAAATGGCGAAAGGGAGATAATGACCCCCAAGTCCCACCTCCATTAGGCCCTGGGGTGGCGACTAGCACAAAGGGTATGAGTTTTCACAAATATGGGAGGCATTACCCTTTTTATTATGTAGGATCGGGAAATAGGACAAGTCTACCACCAAAAAGGAAAAAAAACAAGTGTATAGAAATAAACCCAAACCAAGCCCACATGCATCTTTAAAGAATTTTATAACAAGGTACAAGTACAAGAAATCTCAAGGTATAATACTAAATGAAAACAAGTACAACAAACTGCAGCAACTCCAACTCTCCGACTAGTAGGGTCCCGCACGGCCCTGGTAGTCCTCCTGGAAACTTGAATGTAAACGTAGGGTGATCATACAAGTATAGTCAGTAGGGAAACCTAAAGTTCTCGTGCACAAGTGGGGAGACATCCTAATGTCCTGTGAGAACAACAGAAAAAACCTAGCAAGGAATTCTATCCACCCAACCTCACCAGCCAAACTCACCAAAAACACAATCACAATAGGTAGTAGTAGTATATAAGTACAAGAGTATTGGGTACCCCGCACCATTTTCCTTTAATTAGCTGCTCTTCCTAACGACGAACGTCCTCACACTGCCACATTCTCCCCGCCCGCACACACCTGAGCCTCACTACCACGTATCCCTCCCACACACACCTGGGCCTCAAAACCACGTATCCTGCCCGCACACACCTGGGCCTCACAACCACGTATCCCGCCCGCACACAGCTGGTCCGCATCCCGAAGATTCTTGGGAAACAGTAGAACCTGCCCGAAGAGTCTTGGGCCTAAGCCACCCCAATCGAAACCTACCCGAAGAGTCTTAGGTGTAAGGTCTCCTCATGCTATCATAGCCTAGGGGAGAAGGAGTAGGAAAGAGCTAGTAACTAAGGGAAAACACCCTCTCCCCTGAAATGGGAGTGTTCGGCAGTAAGTTCTCAACATGGGTGGGGTGCAATAAGACACAAAAGATACAGTTATATATATATATTTACCAACCACAAAACCCAACCTATGGATTTAAATAGAGAAACTAAGCATGTGCATCGACACTACTACTACGAAGCAGGCATACGACAAACAACCCCAACCCCATTTAGGTTTTCACGTCTCAGCAGAATTAGTTTATTTAGTTCCTTAACTACTGGGAAACTATCCACAACTAACCACATCGATCGTTTGTAAAACATATCCCTGCCGTCCACAAATCAAGTTAGGAAAATAGAAGCAACACAACCAAGCCCTTCTTATCAACCAACTAGCCCCATTAATTATTAATTCTGTTCCATTACCACGCCCCACCATTCATTAACTCTTTTATTTTTATTTATTAACCACAACCCAAAGTCTCACCACATTAAAACCCAACCATGCAGCCCTGCTGCCAACAGCCAAAACCATAATTGCACCGTACATAATTTCCCATTTAATACCATTTATTGTAGCCCCTCTGCCCACCCAAACCACAACAACCCACAAAACACCCCCATCACATGCCACATAACCAAGCCAACACCCACATGTTCATTATTCCATTTTGTTTAACCAGGGTGATCACACAAGGGTTCCAGATTTTAACAGCCAACTTTACATGATTAACCAATTTCCACATTCCACAAATTTTCCATCCTTAAGAAAATCCATAAGGAGAGGGCAACATTTAATTGCATAAGCAAAGGCCCCCAACGACCGTGAATTTCAGTAGGTAGAAGCTCATTCAATTCACAACATAATATCACAGGATATAAAGTAACAGTAATCACAACATCCCATCCCCGTTCTTTAACCAGTTATTATATTTATTTAAAGGTTCAATTTTTCCTCATGAAAACAAGAGGATACCCACCCCGCATGATGCACAAATTAGAGAGACGAAGGTAAGATCCCTACCTTAACAGGTTCCTATGTCCTTACACGAACACGACCACCACGATCACAAGGCTTCTCCCCGAACAACTGCACCCACCAAGGACGTCGCAGCACCACTGAATCAACAACACAAGAAACTTCCTCAACACGGAGATCACACGCCGTAGCATAGAAAGAAAACGGGAGAAGTAGGATCAGAAAGAGAATACAAGAACAGAGTTTTAACATACCTTTTTAGAGTCGTTCATCAAAGCCCGTCGTTCCCGTCAATTATCAACAGTCTCCTCAGTTGGAAACTACGGATGGGAAGTCGAAGAAGACGGAACAGAACATGGTTTACGGGGTTCTCCTTACCGACACGATCCCTCAACCACTAACGGATCGACAATCGGAGTCCGGATGGAGAAGTTAGAAGAGGAAGACTTCTCAATCATCCAAGAGCGTCGTCGTGCGAAGAAGAAGCGATTGGTCTGGAAATAATCCGAGACCCTTTCTTATATAGGAAAAGAATAGGTAAAACAGTATGCATCGTGTATTAATGAAGACAAAGTGTGACCGTACAATCGTTACGCGTTTTGACTGCTCAACACACGACATGTCATGCGGTTTCCACGCGTTTTAATAATAATGATAATTCTATTAATATTTGGTGTTTCGTTGACCTAAGTCATAAGTCATGAAAAGGTATTCATCATTAGTCTTAAAATGACCATCTTAATTACAGGATTACAATGCCGCAGACGGTTCGTCATTCCGACACCATATGAAGAAGTTACAGACTTTTTAAGTTTTTATCACCCAAAATAATAATACTATCATTTTATTATTATTATAATAAGTAAATATTTAGATCAAAAGGGCTTGTGGCGTGAATCTCTCCTCTTACTCCATGAGAACTTCCTTATATCATTATTGTATTACTATTATAATATATTAAATCAACATTATATAAAATATATGATATATTAAATCAAATTATATAAAAAATATACGATTTATACAAGGGAAAGGGGGAATTCACACCCCGCCTCCCCATGTCATGCGCCTCCCCATTAATTTATTATAATTTATTAAATAAAACCACGTTCCTTTTAATTGTATTATTATATTTATTATATGATCAATATTATTAATTTCATATTTCAATTTTGGGAGAACCTATGCACAACCATTCCATGCGACTCAAAACCATTTCATTTAATTGAATTAAAAGACAAAAGAAAATTAATATAACTTACATATTCAACCCCATTTTAATACATTTAATTTTATTAACCTCTCGCACATAGTTTTACTCCATCATTGTTATTTATTGTTCTTAAATAACAATAACATTTCATCAACCTATTTTATTAACTCACCGACGTTATTGTTTTTAATAAAAAAAAGATTTACGCTCATCGCATTGACCACATTAAACCAGCCTATTGGATATCTGAATCCGACCATGCCACGTCAATGTCACGTAATATCCGTCAATTTAATTATTTTAATTCTATTTAATTTTATTTTAAACTGATTAAATTGAAACTACTTTTATTAAATTAAAACCATTCAATTTAATAAACCCAATATAAAGAACTCACCTTTAATTTTATGAACGCACCCCCAAGATTCCACTTTCATATTCATTTAATTGTTTGAAAAAAATACCATGACTCATTTCATCAATTTATTATTATTATTAATATTATGAATAATATTAATAACACAACACCCATTATTATTATTCATATTTAATTTCAACAATTATTCAATTTATAACAAACTGCATGTTTCATTTATCAATGTCTAATGGATCACACACCTTCCGACTTCACATCATTAATAATAATAACACCCATTAAATTATATTATCATGATTATTCTTTTTAGTTTAATTAATCACAAAATTTATGTCATCATCATTATTATTTAACATATTTTTATGTAATCATCAGTATTTAAATTATCATTATAACGTGCGTCGTGTTGACCACATCGATTTAAACAAAGGAATGGATCAGAGGGGTCTGGTCCATTACATCAGATACCTCTCAGAACATTCTCGTCCTCGAGAAATAAAAACCAACCAAAAAAAAAGAATGGATCCGAACAACCACTCCGCAAGATACCTCTCAGGGCTCTTGTCATAATAAGAAACAACCGACAACCCTAATTATATGAGTTAGGAATTCCCTATCATATTTCGAGATATTATCCGCTTTAGGCGGCACTGACTTGTCTTCATGGGTTTAATCGCATCCGCATTAATGCATCTTGATTAAGGACCGGGCCTTCCCACTTCCATATATTAGGATTTTCCAAACTACACTGCCCCCAACACCGTACAACCCACACACTGCCCGGACAAATGGCTTGGGGAATTCCTTCTCCCATGTCGAGATATTATCTGCTTTAGGCGGCACAGACTCTCCTGCACTGGTTTAATAGCATCCATATTAATGCGTCTCGATTAGGGATTAGGTCTTCCCCTCCCCACATGATAGGGCTCTTCACGTACATTTAAAGAAAAGAGGGAAACGACATAGCATTAAAAACTCAAAAAAACAAGGTCCAAGCCAAAATAATGAGCAAAAGAGTTCCAACAATGGAGTGTAATGCTTCCAACAAAACATAAATGAGATCATTCAAGAGAACCCAAACACATATCTATCGATCCCTGGTCCTTCTAGAGATGCTGCCTCTAATGCATACAACTATCCGCACCCAGTTCCTCTTCCTCTTTGTTGATGTCCGCCTCCTCGACCACATACCGATTGGGATCCTTGAGGAACTCCTTGTGGCTAGGAGCCACCTGCTCCATCTCCCCTCAGAGGGACTGGAGCCTGTTGCAGCTGGAAAGGTCTTGCCGGAGACTGGTGATGCTGAGGTGGCCGCTGAACCTGTCCATCTCCACCATACTGAGCTTGGGTCAGGCACCGACTCTGAATGTGCCCGAAACCTCCACAAGAAAAACACTTTGGTCCTAGGATCGTGAAAAAGGGACGAGGACCCGAAGATCTGAACTGGAACTGCTGGGGCCTGCTCCCTACTGGCCTGAAACTGGAAGGTCCCGTCACAGGAGACCTGCTGCTGACTGCCTTCCCCTTCAACGAACTTGGCTGGATCCCCTCATGTGGTGCACCTCCCTACGAGTGCATCCTTTCAACAACCTCTTCCTTCTTCTGTACTGCCATGTATGTCAGAAGGGTGAAGGGGGTGACATCATACTGGAGCAAAGGACGAAGCGCCTCCTCCAAACATCTTTCCCGAGACTGCTCATCCGGAAAGAGATCTTAAGCAAAGCGCAGGAGATCTTTGAACTTGATCCCCAGCTCTCGTACTGACATACTCCCCTGCTGAAGGGGGAGTAACTCCTGCCGATTCTCTGCCTTGATCATGGAAGAAAGGAATTCCTCTCAAAATTCCTTCTCAAAGTCTACCCAAGGAACCTCTTCCTCTATCCTCTCTCCGAGGTAGAATGTCCACCACTGTCGCACCGTGCCTCTCAGCTGACTGACTACTAAGGGAACCTAGTACTCCCTCAGAGCACAGATCAAGGTAAAAGCGATCCCTAGCTCATCAAGCCACCCCTCCATCTCCGTATCCGATGTACTACCCTCGTACTTCTTGAGGGTATGCCGCTAGAAAGAACGGAGAGGCTTCTACCACTGGTTATCTTCCTCCTCTTGGTCAATCCTCAACTGATCGACCGCCTGGATTTGCTGGGCCTTGGCCGTCTGAGCCACCCGGGGACGACATCCAGGTGCCATAGCTATACGGTAAACAAAGTTTTCCTAAGCCCAAGTAGTAAGGAAATTTCTCAAGGTTTTATTTTATCACATTATTTATATTTCATTCCCATAACACCCAAATCAAGTAAAACACAATCACGATGATGCATGTAAGTTCCCTAGGGTCTCTACCCTGTAATTAATGTGGTCTCACTTGGTTTTTTAGTAGGCTTAGAGTCCCTGCATCAGATCACGGGGTGCCCTAAAATCCCGTGTCCTAGCTGGTCTTCCCTGGCCTATGTCATGCACCAAGATTAACTAACATTGTTTCCCTACCATCCCATGCAATCCTCACTATGCCTAACTCCAGACTCCATCCTATCTCTCAACCACCAGCTCTGATACCATTCTATCATGACCCCCTCCCACCAAAGATGCCCCTCCTGAGCTAGAAATGGTGAAAGGGAGATAATGACTCCCCGAGTCCCGCCTCTAGTAGGCTCCAGGGTGGCAAATAGCACCAAGGGTATGAGTTTTCACTAATATGGGAGCCATTACCCTTTTAATTATGTAGGAACAGAAAATAGGAAAAGTCAATCCCCAAAAAGGAAAACGAACAAGTGTATAGAAATAAACCCAAACCATTCCCACATGCATCTTTAAACAATTTTATAACAAGGTACAAGTACAAGAAAGCTCAAGGTACAATACCAAAAGAAAACAAGTACAAAAAACTGCAGCAATTCCAACTGTCCGACTAGTAGGGTCTCGCACGACCCTAGTAGTCCTCCTGGAAACCTGAAAGTAAACGTAGGGTGAGAATAGAAGTATACTCGGTAGGGAAACCTAAAGCTCTCGTGCACAAGTGGGGAGACATCCTAATGTACCATTAGAACAACAGAAGAAAACTAGCAAGGAATTCTATCCACCCAGCCTCACCTACCACACTCACCAAAAACACTATCACAACAGGTAGTAGTAGTATAAAAGAACAAGAGTATTGGGTACCCTGCACCATTTCCCTTTAGTTAGCTGCACTTCCTAACGACGAACGTCCTGACGCTGCCACACTCTCCCCGCCCGCACACACATGGGCATCACTACCACGTATCCCGCCCGCACACACCTGGGCCTCACAACCACGTATCCCGCCCGCACACACCTAGGCTTCACAACCATGTATCCCACCCGCACACACCTGGGACTCATCCCGAAGATTCTTGGGAAAAAGTAGAACATGCCCGAAGAGTCTTAGGCCTATGCCACCCCAATCAAAACCTACCCGAAGAGTCTTAGGTGTAAGGTCGCCTCAAGCCATCACAGCCTAGGGGAGAAGGGGCAGGAATAATCTAGTAACTAAGGGAAAAACACCCTCTCCCATGAAATGGGCGTGTTCGGAACTAAGTGCTCAACATGGGCAGGGTGCGATAAAACACAAAAGATACAAATATATATATTTATCAACTACACAACCCGAACTATGGCTTCTAAACAGAGAAACTAAGCACGTGCCTCGGCACTGCTACTACGAAGCATGCATACAAAAAACAATCCCAACCCCATTTATTTTTTCACCTCTCAGCAGAATTAGTTTATTTAGTTCTTTAACTACTGGGGAACTATCCACAACTAACCACATCGATCGTTCGTAAAACATATCCCTGCCATCCACAAATCAAGTTATGAAAACACAAGCAACACAACCAAGCCCTTCTTATCAACCAAGCAGCCCCATTGATTATTAATTCCGTTCCATTAACATGCCCCACCATTCATTAACTCTTTCATTTTATTTATTAACCACAACCCAAAGTCTGTTCACATTAAAACCCAACCCTGCAGCCCTGCTGCCAGCCGCCAAAACCACAACTGCACCATACATCATTTCCCCTTTAATACCATTTATTTCATCCCCGCTACCCACCAAAACCACAACAAACCCACAAAACACCCCCATCACATGCCACGTAACCAAGCCAACACCCACATGTTCATTATTCCATTTTGTTTAACCGGGGTGATCACAGAAGGGTTCCAGATTTTAACAGCCAAATTTATGTGATTAACCAATTTCCACATTCCACAAAGTTTTCATCCATATGAAAGTCTAGAAGGAGAGGGAAACATTTAATTTCATAGGCAAACGCCCCCAACGAGTGTGATTTTGAGTAGGTAGAAGCTCATTCAATTCACAACATAATATGACAGGATATAAAGTAACAACAATCACAACTTCCCATCCCCGTTCTTTAACCAGTTATTATCTTTATTTAAAGGTTCAACAATTCCTCATGAAAACAAGAGGATACCCACCCCGCATGATGCACAAATTAGAGAGACGAAGGTAAGATCCCCACCTTAATAGGTTTCTATGTCCTTCTACGACCACGACCACCATGATCACAAGGCTTCTCCCCGAACGACTGCACCAACCAAGGACGTCGCAACACCACCGAATCAACAACAAAAGAAACTGCCTCAACACGGAGATCACACTCCGTAGCATGGAAAGAAAACGAGAGAATTAGGATCAGAAAGATAATACAAGAACAGAGGTTTAACATACCTTTTTAGAGTCGTTTGTCAATGACCGTCGTTCCCGTCGATTATCAACAGTCTCCTCGGTTGGAAACTGTGGAGGGGAAGTCGAAGAAGAGGGAACAGAACAGGGTTTATAGTGTTCTCCTTGTCTACACGATCCTGCCGCCACTGACGGATCGACAATCGGAGTCTGGATGGAGAAATTAGAGGAGGAAGACTTATCGATCATCCAAGAGCATCGTCGTGCGAAGAATAAGTGATTAGTATGGAAATAATCCACAACCCTTCGTTATATAGGCAACGAATAGGTAAAGTAGTATGCAACGTGTGTTAATGAATACATGGTGTGACCATACACCTATTATGCATTTTTACTGGTCAACACACGACATGTCACGCTGTTTCCACGCGTTTTAATAATAATGATAATTCTATTAATATTTGGTGTTTCATTGACCTGAGTCATAAGTCATGAAAATTTATTCATCATTGGTCTTAAAATGACCGTCTTAATTACAAGATTACACTTCAGCTGACAGTTCACCATTCCGACATCATATGAAGAAGTTACAGACTTTTTAAGTTTTGATCACCCAAAATAATAATACTATTATTTTATTATTGTTATTATAATAAGTTAATATTTAGATCAAAAGGGCTTGTGGCATGAATCTATCCACTTACTCCATGCCCAATCCCTTATATAATTATTTTTTTACTATTATAATATATTTAATCAACATTATATAAAATATATGATATATTAAATCAAAATATATAAAAAATATACGATTTGTACAAGGGAAAGGGGGAATTCACACCCCCTCCCCATGTCATGCGCCTCCCCATTAATTTATTATAACTTATTAAATAAAACCACTTTAATTTTAATTGTATTATTATATTTATTATACGATCAATATTATAAATTTCATATTTCAATTTTTGGAGAACCTATGCACTACCATTCCATGCGACTCAAAACCATTTCATTTAATTGAATTAAAAGACAAAAAAAATTAATATAACTTACATATTCAACCAAATTTTAATAGGTTTAATTTTATTAACCTCTCATAAATAGTTTTATGCCATCCTTGTTATTTATTGTTCTTCAATAAAAATAACATTTCATCAACTTATTTTATTAACTCACCGACGTTATTGTTTTTAATAAGAAAAAGATTTACGCTCGTCGCATTGACCATGTTAAACCACCCTGTTTGATATCTGAATCTGACCATGCCACGTCAATGTCATGTAATATCCATAAATTTAATTATTTTAATTCTATTTATTTTTATTTCACACCGATTAAATTGAAAACACTTTTATTAAATTAAAACCATTCAATTTAATAAACCCAATATAACGAACTCACCTTTAATTTTATGAATGCACTACCATGCTTCCACTTGCATCTTCATTTAATTTTTTGCAATAAATACCATGAATCATTTCATCAATTTCTCATTATTATTAACATTATGAATAATATTAATAACACAACACCCATTATTATTGTTCAAATTTAATTTCAACAATTACTCAATTTATAACAAACTACATGTTTCATTTATCAACGTCTAATGGATCACACACATTCCCACTTCACATCATTAATAACAATAACACCCATTAAATAATTTTATCATGATTATTATTTTATTTTAATTAATCACACAATTTATGTCATCATCATTATTATTTAACATATTTTTGCGTTATCATCAGTATTAAAATTATCATTATAACGCGCGTCGTGTTGACTACATTGATTTAAACAAAGGAATGGACCGAAGGGGTCCTATCCATTATAGTATTATAATTCCATTTGAAGATCTATTACATTAATATAAGATATAAAAATTAAATCCCTTTTAATAAACTACCATGAATATTCTTGTTGAATGGGAGTTATATTGCTATGTGGAGACGGTAGTCAACAAACACGAACATGACACATTCATTTCCAATTTGATGGAAATGAATTTTGATAATTTTTATGCAAACTACATAATGACTAATTTTTATATGGGATATATGGATTTTTTTATGTTTTAATGTTTATGATTGAATAAATGGATTTAAAGAATAATTTAAATTAATGTGATTCGTTAAAATTCAAGCCACCTCTTTGAGAGTGCACTGTTATTTATATTCACAAGGAGACTAGATGTCATATTTTGAATAGAAAAACAACAATAGAACATGTATAATAATATTAATATAGTTTTTTATGTAATTTTAATGTTAATTGTCTTGTGGTGGTGTATGGAATAGATGATGGTTTTTTTCCTTTTATAGTGAAGGAAATGACACCATAGAATTACTTAGTAGATTTAATTATAATATATTATTTTTCCTTTGAATGTGGATCCATGATGATATATTTTAGTGAATGGGTGAATATGAGTCAAAAACCTCTTATACAGAATCATTTTCAATATTTTTGGTGTTTTTAACCCTTATCTATCAGTTTTAATCCCAACTAAAACTATTTTAAATACCTTAATATCAATGAATTTTTCTATTTAGGGGTCAATAAAGTAGCTATAATTGGTATATTGATGCATCCATGGATAATAGTTTATATTTAGTACATTATCCAATTATCTCTTAATATTTAATATTATTTAAATTTATAAATCATTTCATTAGATATTATTTAACTTAAAAAACATTAAATTTATTTCTACTGAATATTCGTGTAGTTTGACATTAAATACATTAAGAGAGAAATAAAATTTGAATATAAACATTTAATATGTCACTAATATGTTAAATTTATTAAAATCATTCAATGCAAATAGTTATTTATAATATTTTACTAATTTCAGAATTATGAAAATATTTATTTTTTTAGTATATCCCGTGAAGGAGATTTTTTTCCAACATTGTGTAAGAATTTAAGGTTATTATTCCATCATTAAAAATCATAAATAAATTACTGTGATAAATAAAACACAATAAAAATTAAAAATCCATTTATAATTTTACAATTGATATTTTTACAATAAAAAATATAATATAGATATTAAAACAATGATTGTGAAATTTTATATTTATTATTTACATAAAATAAAAACAAGTTCATTATCAGTGGAAAGTGAAAAGAATTTTCAAAACCATTGGAGATAAAAGTATTATGGTAGAACATAATTTATTTAATAAAATAGAATTTTTTTGGATATTTCTAGTCTTTATCCGGTTGTTACAACCCGGTTTTATATGTCTTACTATTACAGAGCTGAAAAATAATTAACAAGGTCACTATTCAAAATGGAAAAAATAAAAGGTTCTTATTTAAAAAATTATAACCTATTAATTCAAAATATGGAATAAATTTTCATGTCCCAATTTCTAGAGTTTCCAAAAACCAATTTTATTATAAATGTGTAAAATTAAATGAAAATTATTCTAAAGAAATGTGTTTTTAAGCCAAAAATTACCTTATTAAAAAATCAAGTATAATGATGATTCCAATGTAATTTATTATTTTATATTTTATTAAAGGATATATTTTTTTATTTTATATTCATATTTAAAATATATGGGGATTGTTATATATAACAAATTAATTAAAATAAATAACATTTTTACGTAAATCATAATATTTAACTATTTAATGAAAAATAATCCGTTTAGAAAAACCAATAAAATAACCCTAATAATGTATTGAAACTAATATTTCAAAATGAATATTAATTTAATAAAAAAGTCCAAATTGGTATAAATTATTTCTAATTTTCCTAGATAAAATGTAATATAACCAGATTTTAAAGGAACATAATTATGATGCATAAAATGACATTACTTAAAATGGGTACTCATTTATTGTGCAGAAATGAATAAATTTACATTTTATGAACCTTGAAAAATATTTTCATAATGTGGATTGTAGGTTATACCACTAATTTATTAATTATATCATATTATATCATGATTCATTTTAAGATAGATTTTTCACGTAAATAAAGTTGTTTACTATATATAATTTATCTAAGTAGAAATATATCCTAAAATCATTTTGTGTTATTAGACATCCAAAGTTAACGATATATATACCATTGAAAGAAACTCCATAACCATAATTTAATTATTTTTTTATAAGGATACAATAGTTTTTTAGCCTATAATAAATGTTTCCAGAAGGATATAAAAATTTTCAGTTTTAATTAGGGAAGCTATATAAGCCCTCCTTCGAGTTATGTAATTCCCACGATGAGATCATCAATGTGTTCATTGATGGGTGATTGTGAGTATAATATAGCACCAAATTAGTGTCTCATGGTTCTCATAATAACTATTGGGCATAATAACCCTCTTATGTTAACTCTATTTGATTTTTGGAAAATGCACATATCTTTCTTCTGCGATTTCTATAAATTTTCTTTGTGCCTCAGGAGCATGGTAAGTAATAGGGATATATGATAACTAATGGCATTTAATCACCATCAGTGCATTCCATGGAGCTTCTATGGTGATCAAAAGTTAATGAACTTGTTCCTCATTCACAAAAGTAAAAATATGATATACCATGCATGCTAAAAGGCCTTGAAGAAGTTGAATATTTTGACTAAAAATGAGAACCAAGACCATAACACATTAATGGAATTTAATAAAACTCCATCAAAGTATGGAAACATTAAACAATCATAAATTTTGATATATAAGAATATATTGCTTCCATATACATTAAAATAAGTTCCGGTGATATGATCTTTTCCCCGAGCTATGGTTATATAAAATAGTAGGTGTTTTTAGGCTAAAAATTCAATAGAAGTCCCTAAAAAATGGTTTTATTATTCATTAACAGATGTTCAACAACAAACAAGTAAACACATAGACAGATCCCTGTTGGATATTCTTAACCCTATATCATTAAGCAACACACCACTTTATAGGAATATTTTTCCTTAAGTTAGTGAGACATCAAGTGGCATATAGAGATCACATTTTCATTTTGTTCACTCAAGATCATACTTTTATACCAACCCAAGACTCATTTCAACTTTGTAATGATTCTATACATTCTTCTATGGAATATTTCATTTAACATAGTTTATTGTAGAAAAAATTAAAAAACATAAATTTGGTTTCATTTTTGATGAAAATAATACATTTTTATGGAAATAGACTCAACTATTTTTCATTATATTTCGTTTAGATATTTAACCAATATTAACTCACCAATAAAAGGACCATCAAAAAGATGAGGATATCAACTCAAGGATATTTCATTTTCACAATTTATATATTCATCATTACCTATAAAACTCACAAATAGTTATATCATGATGACTAAATATATCAATATTTTGAATATAATGGATTATAAAAATCATGATACTGAAATACGTGAGCTAGAGGGGGTTTCATTCAGTATCTGTAAATAATGATGGCTTCCGTCATGTTTGATATAGTTGTGCATGTAAAATAATTATACACTAGTATCATTCATCCCAGATGTGGATGACCATTTTTTTATAGATGTATGCTTATATATTAGTATAATTATTCCATATTATGAAATTTAAATACTATCAGTTTAAAATATAACTAGAATATTAAGAGGAAAGAGTTAAGTGACATTGTAAAGTAAAAATATAAGGGGGGGGGGTCTGAGTGAGAATTCCAATGATTGGATATATCCTATAATAATTTGACATTGTGATTTTAATTGATATATATAAGGATTATAAGTGTGACTTAATTTTTTCTTAGGTAAAATGAATTAGTGACAATTTATTGGATTTATAGGTGTCATATAGTTGAATCCAAAAAAATTTATGAATTTTCTTAGTGGTACCACTCTCCTAATCATTGAATGGTGTAGACATAGTGCCAATGAACTTTTATTTTTCTGAATATTCACATTATAGTCATTTAAAATGATATTAATTTTTTTTATTTTCCTTTTTAAAAACTCTCAATTTCACAATTCTCACACAAAACTCAGGCCTAGTGAGTGGAGATCAATTTTTATTATTGACACCCTTTATTGATTTTAGACAAAAAATACTATATCTCTCTAAATACGAAGTTAAATATATTTCATTTTAAACCTATATAGCTTTAGTTTTTTATAGTCAGCATGATCCCGTTGATTATTTAGTATATGCATCCATATAGGTGAATCAAAAACTCTTTGAATATAGTTCATATTATTGAAAGTAAATAAGATCACTAAGAATAGTTCATGTAGTTTATGGAATAGTGACTGAACCAAAGGATACTATATTTTAGTGAAAGAACTTTGACCTAGAATGGTGTTTAGATCAACTAACAATAAGGGTGAAATAAAATAGAAAATAATGATGATACCAATACCACTAACATAGTTTTTATAATGTAAAATCACATGTTACTTATGGTTATATTTCCCAAAAAAATACTCATTATGATTATGGACAAAAATATTTAACCAAATATTGATGGGTGTTGTTTTTTGTGAAATATGGAGGCAGAGTTAACCCTATAGGATTGAGTGTGGGGCCACATATTCAAAGAATTATTCATATAATTTTGCACGTAATTTAATATTTTAGTGGTTAGGACACAAATTTGTGTAGTTATAATTCATGAAATTAATACCATTGAGTTTAACAATTTTGGAGAATCATACTATTGACTTGAAAATGGGTAGAATACATGAATGAATAATAGTTAAGTAATTAAATTAGTATTAATATTTTATTTTGTGATATGTGTAAATTAAAACATGAAATATTTGATTTAGAAATTTTTTTAATAAAATTAGTATGAGATGGAAGACCATTTATGATATTAAAATGCTGGGTTCCACTATGATGCTACTAAGAAATTCAGATATTATTGTAACATTAATTAATGAAAATGATTCTACTTTTTATAAGTTATAATTATGATGGAATTAATATTTCCATGAAGGGGTTTTTCATAGAGGTGGATGTAATCATTCCAGAAAATCAATGAAAGGTTCTTGAATAATCAAACACCTAATGAATGATTAATTATTTTATAAAATGGGATATTCTAGATGTGTTTGATGTCATTGAGGGTTTTCTAACTTATATTGAACATATGATTCGGTTTAAATGACAAAAAATTAAAATAATTGAGTGTGTGTACAATATAAAAATATGGTGGGCCTGATCAAACATTTAATGGTACTGGTGACTCCAATGTGTGTAGGATATAATTCTCTAGGGCCATATGGTGGGTCTTACCATTTATGTTCATTATTATAGTTCCACAATGGCTATATTTTTGACTCATTTAAAGAGATAACCTAGTAAAATGAAACATATCAATTCATCTGGAAATAGTTTTGGTTCTTTTGACAAAATAATATCAATGTATACTTGATAATATATTAATTGGTTTTGAAATTTACACCATTAGGTTATTTTTTTAAGGTCATATAGCTTCTATAATTTTTTTGATTTTAGATCATATCACATTGAATAATTGTTGATATTGATTAAATAAAAAATGAGGAGATAAAAACGATGTGAATTGGTATTATAGTATAACTATAACAAATCTTAGAAGGGGATCATGTAGTTTACGGTCATAGTTCATGGACTAAAAATGAGATAGCATATATCTTATAGATGATATTAAACACAATATTAATGAGAATACCATTAAATATATATATTGAAACACTGATGTGTGGACCAAGTTTATGTTCATAGTGATTATATCGAAAATAACTGACTTATAATGTTTCATGGAATAACCAAATAGAGTGATTCCATATATTTAGAATTAATCAATTTTATCCTAAAGTGAATAAGGAACCTAATTTTAACTAAATCTATCTAATAGAGTCGTGAAAATAGACTAAGTACATAGTTATTAGATAACATGTTTGAGGGGGTGTGATATGTAAACTCAGATTGGGCTTAAGAGTTAAGTTTGTGACAAGAAATTTTCTTGGTAAATGAGATGTTTTATATAATGAACTTATGTATTTGGATCATGAGATTTATATGGAAATATTATTTGAAATATTAATGCTTTTTATTATTTGAATGATGCGTTCAACGATGTTGTTAAAGAATGCATAAAAATATTAGATTCCATTTCTATCATGATAAAAATTTATTTTCACCTGGTAATAATGAAAATGGATTATTTGAAATTTCCATAAATAGGTTCCAATTATTATATAATTCCCATGTTAACTATATCAATGATTTTTTTTGGGTGAATCAAAACACTTGAGGTCATGAATGAAATAAATTTTTTTACAACACATGGGTGTATTTATATATAATTGAGCCATACCAGACTCTATTATATACATCCCATAAGTGATAGTAATAGACATAACATGTGAAATGGAAATTGAAAAAATGGTATGCTATAATGATTAATAATGAGAAACTTGTTAATATGATTCCAACATTTAGATCATAAGTATGAAAGAAAACATGATCCCATGAAGAATATATTATTAAAAGTAATATGGAATAAGAAGTGTGTTCTATAAGACATGATAGAATGAAAAATAAGATTACAATGTAAAAACATTAACATAGAATGCATTTTTAGAAAGAAGAGATAATAAACATTATCCAAATAGCATTAACATAGACATAAACAAATATAATTTCATGGAAATTATTTATAATAGTTTACTATGGCACTAACATTGTCATAATATTCATAAAATAGTATTGTGAGAATCACAACACATCTCCCATAACATTTTAGGGAAATAACCACTTCATGATTTCCATAGTAGAGTAGGAATTAGTACCAAAAACCCAAAAGAATAGGGGATAATTAATCCCCACCAGATTCCCATATCATAGTGGAGTAGGAATTTTTTCATGATTCCAATAGCGAAGTGACAATCATAAATCGACTCCCATAATTATTTATTGGGATAAAAATCCTTACAAATTTTTCTTAGTGAAAATATAACCCCAAACTTTATAATAATAATCATATAATCATATGGGTTCTATTAAACATAAAAACATTTATATATTAAACATTGGATAACAATACCCTTTAAAATAGATAGGTTTAATGAGAAAATAATTCATATATAATCCAATAACATATCTAGATAATGAAGTGTGATTTTTTCATACAAATACCCCGTGTTTAACATAATTAGAATGAAGTATATTTTTACAGATAAAAATTAAATTTTCATTATCATTGGTTAAATCACTTGAAAAATAATATAGAATACCCATATTTTTAAAGGCCTAGAAAACTCACTATAAATATTCCTATAAATTAAAATAAATTACCCTGATAAAGTGTATAAAAATTATGTACTTAAAAAAAGTATAACTGTTTTTAAGAATCTAAATTTAAGGGTATAGTGATTTATAAAAAATTTTATTATATAAGATATAAAAAATGATTTCTTTAATAAAAAAAATCACTTAAAATTTATTTTAAAATAATGAGTTCATTTTTAATTTTTTTTGAAATATATATTATATTTAGTTTAAAAAATAAAAATTAAGAGATAAAATATTTGGGATGAACATTTAAAAATGTTGAATAGAAGTTTATTAATGAAGAATAGTTAATGTGTGAGAAAAATTGTTAAAGTTATTCTAGAAGCATTTTCAGAATTATCATAAAAGAGGAAGATACAAATCTAATTAGAAATGCTTTTGCAAAATTTTAAAGTGAAGAATTTTAAAAAACATTAACAATTAAATTTGATATTTAATAACAAATCCCTAAAAATTATGTAAATTTTTTATAAATTATATTTTGAGTGGATGATAAATCATATAATCACGAATAGAAACTATTTTGAATATTTAAAAATACCTTTTTTGAAACCAAACATCCAAAAAGGTTAAAAAATATTCATTATAAGATAGAAGATGGGAAATAATAATTCCACATGAGATAAAACATAATTATTTTTCCATATGTAAGGGATAACATCAGAGGGAAAGGGACATTATGACAATGAGGAAAAACCAACATTATTGTTATTAGGAATTACTCTAAACAATGATATTATTTTGAGAAATAATATCTTCGAGGTATATAATTTTATTTAACAAAAAAAATTACCAAGTGAATGGAGAAATTATAGAATAATAATTGGAAATAAGAATACCATTTGAATAATAATAGTCAAGAATAACCCATTATGAATCAAGAATGTAATTTGAGTAAATAAAAAACCCTCATGATTTATGAAATTTTTTAACAGAATCTGATAAAATAGGTTGAATGATGTTGAAAATAAATTTATATTAATATAATAAATTTTTTGACATTATATATGTCAAATAAAATAAACAATAAAATTGAAAGAAATTAGGTGTGTTAAATAAAACACATCTCAAACATAGGAAATTTAGATGAAACACCCATGCATTATTGTTATCATTCGAATTAAACCCCATGAATGGTAAAACATGTGATTTTTTATAAATACCCCAATTGAATTTAAATATTAGTAATAATGAAAATGATTTCCAATATATACACAACCAAAATGAAATAAGTTGTGAATACTCATCTTATCACAATAAATAAATATTTGACACAATTATGCTTACCAAAGTGGTAATGTAAGAATAAAAATAACATAAGGGGATTACCATATAATAAAAATAAAAATATCCCCAAATTATTTATGTTAATAATATTTAATTAATAGAGGTGATTCAACACATCATATGAGTGAAATGGTCAAAATATCAAACATATGTAATAGAATTGTAAATAAAAACAAATATACACATATAATGATGGTACCTATAAAATCCAAATACATTTAAAGAAATAAAATGAAATTTAATTTCATAACCATTAATTTCTTGGCTATGTTAAAATAAATTCATTAGGAAGTAATCATACAATGTTAAATATATCATGGTTCATGATAATAATTTATTCTGAAGAAATTATATTTTGGAAAATAAACCTCTTTCCTTAATTTCAAATATACAATAATGAATTTGAATATACTATAAAAAATAATATTCATTGAAAATTAACTTAAGAGACCCTTTCATATAAATTTTTCTTTTTTAAATTCATTTATATTTATTCTCTATGTGTAAATTATTTATTTTCCATGTATCTTCAAAGTCTTATGTGAGTCATCATGATCATTTTGAACTTGTATTGAAATAATAGTGTTATTCTTAAATAATCAGGAAAAATAAATAATTTTATAATCAAAATAGTTTTTACAATGGATTTTATATAATTTTTTATATTTTCACAATTTTATTTTATGGTATTTTTTGTTATAATCAGAAAAATTGAAATCTTTGATTAGTTCGATTCGTATATTTTTAATGAAAAAGAAATTTATTCCTAAATAACTATTTTAATATTAACATTACAATTAAAAATAAGAATTATTTAATTATTTATATCATATGTTATACTTAATTAGGTTTATATATTTATCTTTAATATTATTTTATAGTATTTTTCTTATAGTTGGGCATACCAAACAAAACATGAGCACACCTTGATTAATGGTTTATTATGAGGTGATTTAGTTGTAATGTAATTCTTCCAGTGGAATAATGATAAATCTTTGGTCTTATAAATGTGATAAATCATATTTTATATAATTATATTAATCATCAATATAAATAAAACTATTAATAATTAGAATTATTTTTTCCTTGTAGTTTTTTCATTTTAGATGGTTGAATTCATAAAAACTGATTGCTACTATTATTGTTAATAGGATTTATTATATATCATACCTAGATCGTAAAATTATTATAGATATATTATCAATCCATTAAAAAATAAATTAGTACCATTAATTCAATGGGGTTAAGGAAAAATAAGCTTGTAACTTTGTAGAAGTAGTAGTTTTAATGTACGTAGGAATTTCACTTTCATTTTCCAAAAGAAAAAAGATACAAGATGTATAGTAGTCATTCAAAAAATATAAAATGTATTATAATTCATATAAAACATTCATCAATTTAAATTAGTAAAAAGTTATTTTAAATTAAATGATTGAAAATAATAAATGTTAGGGAAAAATAAATTGCTATGTTGAGAACCTGAGATTTTTCTTAAAATCCCAATAGGAGTGGAGGTTATAAGATAATAAATTGAGATCAAAATATTTGGAATATGAGAGATAAATCTAAGAGTTAAAATGTGGTATATTATTAGGATGTAATTTTATGAAATTTTTATAGCATGATATGGGACTATTTACCACCATTTATATGTGTATAAAAAAAGAATTTTAAATATAAAATCATTAATTTGAATAAATGGAAAGACATTATTCCATTGAAAATTTTTCAATAGGATGTATATGTGGGAAACTTTTACATGTTAAGTTATATACTCCTATAAAACCTATATCTATATGATATGATTCAGTAATTTTAGTCTTTCCCAAAAGTTTTTTGATCTTTACCAAAATTTAAATTTACTGACATAAATATTTATAATAATTTTTAATTAATTTAAATAAAAATATTAAAATACAATTTACTAATTCATTTATACCTTGTGATCCGTAAAATGGAATTTATTTTATCAAATAAAATGTTAATGTTTGAGGAAATTTAATTTTAAAATAAATGCACATATATCGTAAAAAGAACATTTTTAAAAAATATATTCTTGTGAAAAAAATTGGGCATTATAGTGAAATGTAACTTATGATTTTAAATGTTGAACAAAGGATTAATATAATTATACTATATTTGAGGTCTGTATACCAAAGGAACTGTTTTTTATAAAAAATTTAATTATTTCCCCATTTTTTATCCATGATCCACTCAGTTACAAGCTTTCATTAAGTTATAATCATCCTTTAATCCAAGTGAATGGAAACTTAAATATTTGGTGAAATTATAATTGAATTAATGGAAAACTAATTAGCAATACGTCAATTTATTGCTCAAAATAACGAGAGAAAACATGACCAGGAGAGAAATTTCATATTTAAGAAGTTCTTGAAATAATAAGTTTCATTCATAATATATGATAATCATACATGTGATCTTATATTGGGAAATATGCACCTTGTAATAATAGTACATAAACCGGAGTCAATTAATAGGAGATAGTAAACCTGATCAATGAAGCATAATAACAATCATAATGCTATTAAATATCATTGAAATGATGTATAATAATAACATGACACCCTAAAAGTGGTGTATATATCATATAATAGTTGGGTGGGAATCACAACTAATATTCCGTAACATAGTGGATAAAACCACACCACATGATCCTAATATTTGATCATACAACACTAATTGATCCCCACAATCATATCTAAACAATAATCACTACCTTGTTTAAATAACATAATGGGGCAGTTTTCCCTTTCTGATTCCCATAGTGGAGAAAGAATCAACACTTTATTCCCATAATTATCTTATGATACATAAATCCCCATGTAAATAATTTATTATGGAATATTGGAAACCAATATTCATGATGATAAACTTTTTTACATATGTGAACCATTATAACAAGACAACTTTAACATTTAATACATCACATAATTCATCGATGGAAATGAGATGGGGTTTTGGAAAAAAATAGTTCAATAAAATTTCATTAGACATCCAGAGAAACTTTTTGGATGGTGGATTTGTAATATCCCTAGTGCATCACTAGTGGATTTATTTGTATTTACATAGATGGAAAGTAATTGGTCTAGATAATTGGAAAAATCAAATGAAAAATATAGAGAGTATCAATTTTTATGACAGGTGTGAAAAATCATTAATTTTTTTCCTATTATATGAAATACTAAATAATGATAAAAAAACATACAAATTTGACCTAAAATACAAAAAAAATTCTTTTTGAAGTTCAACATTACAGGATGTGGATTCTTCTAAAAAATAATTTCTTTTCAAAAACATGAAACTACTAAGAAATCCTTTTATGAGAGAAAAATGACTCTAAAATCCCATTACAAATTATGAATCCATCTTAAAAATAAAAAGCATTTTATTTGAATATATAATATAACCTATTCTTCTCCCCAAAATCAGTGAGAGGTAATATCATTTGGAATGAAATTTTAAAGCATGTAAATGTATATTCATAGATAATAATCCCTATTCGGTATGATAAAAAATTAAAGATATACAAGAAAAAAATTACCCAATACTCATAAAGGAACATTTTATATAAAACATTCAAAATGAATTTATAAAATATGAAATGAATAATTAAGATAAAATTTACTTTTAAGTAGGATATTAAATTTTTTCCCAATGAAATGAACATACATTTTTTATAGGAAATTTTTCATGGGAGGTAAATTTTATAATAATTACTATAAAATAATTTAAATATTATAAAAAATATATTTTTGAAATCACTCATCATAAAATTTTTTAACAAAAAAATTTAAGAAGAGGAGAAGGGAAATGTGAAGGTTACATGGTATAACACATTATCAGTTTTCCAAATATAAAGGAGAACATTGGTGGGGTTGGAAAATATGAAACCTTGGTAAACTGTGATCTTGAAATTTTTGATGAATTATCTATAATAAAATATAATTCTTGATATTACATATCCAATATGAAATATCCATCCAATATAATAAAAATGTGGTTCTTAAAATAGAAAACAACTCACATGAAGTAAATTTCAAAGAAAAATCTGACATCGTCAATATAATTTATATTGAAAACCCAGGAATGGTAGAGCATGAGATGTATTTATAAATCTCAAAGATTGATAAAAAATTACAATAAATAAAATAAATTTAAAATATATAAATAATAAAATGGAAAAATTTATGACATTGTTTCATATATCAATTAAACAGATTGAGATTCCAAAACTCAAATAATAGTGGAAATGTAATAATTAGAAGAAAGTAATAGGATTCATTTGGTATAAACATTAATATATCATGAAATGTAAAAAATTAAATACCCCAAAGAGAATTAAGGTTGTTAATACAAGATTTAAAATATTTGATAGAGTGTAATATCAAACACATCTCATGGAATTGACAATATAACTAAATTTTCCTTAAAATATTCATATAATTTGAATCAAAATCCATCTAATGAAAGAAATTTATATGGAACTTAAAATCTCATAACAAAAATTAATATGGTAAAATAAATTCATTAGGATGTTGTAACACCATATCAAATATATCGTGGTCCACAATATCATATTTTTATCATGAAATAAAATTTAAAATATATAACTTCTTACATAATCAATGAATTACATTAAAATAATTGAATATACTATATTTTAATAATAAGTATCTAATAAAATATTTAATTAGGTTTTAAAAATTTATTTACTTACATAAAAATCATTTATAATGATTCTCTGTAATTATATTAGTTAGTTATTATCAATTTTGAAAATCATGTGTGAGTTGTCTTGATCTTTTTGGATAAGATTCTTAATAGTGATGTTGATATTCATTTTTATATCAAATATCATCATTCCTAAATAATTTAATAATTTGGAATTTTTGATTTTTCTTTATTATAATATTATAATTTAATTATATTGTATTTCTGATGAGGATAATTAAAGATAAAATCATTATTGGGAATATTTCTATAATCATTACTGAATAAATGTGGTTTCTTATTTAATAAATTTGATATAATTAATACTTTTAAAAAATAAAATAATTATTTAGCTTTTTTGGAATCATATATGATCAATAATTTAATTTATAAAATAATTCATTATATTATACTATTGTATTATTAAATTTGATATTAATAATGACCCAAGTCGTAATTTAGCTGTAATATCATTATTACATCTAAATAATTATATATTTGGGTTTTTTAAAAGTGATAAATCATAATTTATGATAATTATATTAAAATTTAATAGATACAAAATTGTAAATTGTATGAAAAAATTTTATTTCTTATTAGTACACTTGTTTTATAATAATGAATTTCAAATAAGAACCTACTGATTATATTTTAAAAATAATTTCCAATTTTGATTTCCAAATTCCTAATAAATTTCAAAATATCATATTTATTTTTTAAATTTATAATATTACCACCCCTGTAACATGGTATAGGATAATTAATATTTAAAATTTATGGATTTGATAGTCTGCACATACGTACAAATGTCGCTTCTGTTTAGTAATAACGAAAACAAGATAGGTGACTAATTACTATTAAGATAATATAAATACATTTTTTATATTAAAAATACTAAATTTATTATAAATATATTTTTATAAATATATTTGAATAGGGGTTATATAAATGAAATAACATTTTTGAAAAGTTATTAATTTTATTTTGAACACGATAATTCCCTTAGAATACTCTTGTGAAATTAAGTCATTGGGACAAAAAATTGATAAAAACGTATTATGGTTATGAGAGATAGTTCTAGGATGATAAAAATTGAATATTTAAAAGATTAAATTTTATGTGATAGGTGTATAGATATATAGTGTAATTGATCCCATTTTATAATTAATGAAATATATAAATTTTCTATATACTTATTAGAAATAAAAAATAACATGAAAATATTATAGGGTAAATATAAAAAATGATTTTAAATAATGGAATTAGAGACATTTTAATTTCCATAATATTCTATACAAAACATTTTAGAGATAATTTCATGTTTTTAGGATTTTCCACATCGTTTTTTAAACATTCGGTAATAATTGTTTAATTTTGGTAATTAATTTTAATATGAAAAATATAATTATATTTTTACCTCTATTGAACAATTTGATATCTAATATAGAACTATTTTAATTAAAAATTATTTATGTTTCTGGGGAAATTAAATTTCAAAATAAATGTATGTAGTGCATAAAAACAGTTTTAATGGAATATTTTTATATTATGAAAACATATGTATTGGAAAAAAATATTGATGTTATATATTTTCATGAAATAAATATACCTATTTATAAAAGAGATTAATTTTAAGTTTCTAACAATGAATTTAAATGGCGAATAAGTATATTAAAATGTTTACATAAATTAATTTTATCAGTGTTGTTTTTAAATTATAATTAAATGATACTTATCTTCTAATATCAAGAACATAGGTAATCTATGTTCAGAAAAATATTTTTTAAAAAATAAATATAGAAAATGACTTCATATTGGATCGATTAATATTACTTATAAAAATATAGTTTTACTTATTGAATATTAAATTTATAAATGTTTTATTTTTTAAATTTTTTTTTATATTATTCACAAAAGGTAGTAATTATTGAAAAGTTTGAAAAATTAATCCAATTATAATTTTTGAATTATAAATTCCTTAATAAATTAAATAATAAACAAATAATATAGTATAATTAATAAATTCTATTATTATATTAAAATAATGTATAAAAAGTAAATCTTCTCTCAATGAAGAAATGAACTGTCTAGGTATTATGTGTTCTTAACCCAGTTTTGATTGAATTTATAGTTAATTTCACAATTTTTATTTAATGACTTTTTATTAAATTTTAAATATACTAATAATATTTATCAAGTATGTTTCTGTTCATTTTAGCTCAGGTTGTGTCAGGAGTAAGCTATTGAACAAAATACTAATTTAGAGTAAAACAAATTCCAAAATCTCTATGTGTTATGTAAAATTATTAAAAAATACGTCAGATGTATATACATATTATTTATGTATTGGCAGAGAATTCTATTCCGGCATTCAGTTTACCTCTAATGGAGATTTTTATTTTTCACCTATGAAAATAACCTTTTAAAAATATAGGAAACAATAATGATATATAGGATGAGTAACAATATCTTGATATAATTCAATGGAATATGGAGAAAATTATACCAATATGGGGTTCTAGATGAAAATTATATGATAAGTATAATTACATGTATCTCACTCTCATGTAGGGAATTTTGGTTCATTTGGGATAAAACATGTTATTAATTTTAATGACATCTAAATTAGACCTCATGTTATCTAGTTAAATGGTATGTGAAATGAACTTAGATGTTATATATTTTCTCACCTTATGTAGAGAACCTTATTGTGGGATATTTCTTTCATACATTTTTCATGGTACCATTGAAAAATCCTCAAAATTTGATAAAAAAATGAATGAAATTCAAACGGGAATGGTGTTGGTATATCACTAGGATGAAACTTGTAGAAGTGAAGAAAAATATCTATTTAAATTGTTTTATAGATAAAAATAAATATGTTTATAGTCTTTTGAGATATGAATAAAATGTTATTTTGAAAATTTACATGTATAGGAGTCACTATATATGAAAAAACTTCAATTAAAGGGTCTCATATAATTGGTTTTGAATGGGAATGAAGATTATGATGATTTCTAACTTTGCTGCGGATATAGGATCTAAAATTCCCTATGTTTTTGAAAAAAATAGTTTTAGAGAAACACATAGTCCTACTAGATGAACAAATCCCAATAGTTTGAGAACATTTTTTTGTCTAAGGATTATCCTAATCATATATAAGGTGCATCAAGACACCAGGATAAGAAACTATAACCATGGAAAAAATATCTTTAAGGAAGATATTTTATAATTTTTGAGAATATATTCATTGATTAATTTTGAAATGAAATTATAAGGATCATAAATAATGGGAGAGTTTATGAGATTATGTCACCTGAGATGTATTTTTATGAGTATTTTATATTTCTTCAATCTAAAAAACTCTAAACAATTTTATTTCACCTTGGATGGAATATAAGCCTTATAGTTTAATATCCTAAAAAAAGAGCTCAAAACAATATTATTTTGGGTTATAAATCAATACCTATGATATGATCCCTTTTCAAATAGATCTAATTAATGCATTAATTGGTTTTCTTGTACATGAATAATAATGAATCATTATGTATATGGTGTAAGAACTGATTTTTTCAAGACTTTATGTTCTATTAGAAAATTATATTTTTTCCTTTAGATGATTGTAAGCAGTAAAGTTGAACTTTACTATAGAAAATGACATCATATAATATTTCTATCCACTTTTTGGGTTCTTAACAAGGTTTTTACGCTAGGACAGGACTTTGGTATAAATCCATGAAATTTCAATTTTTGAGGATTTATTATTATTCTAAAATTAATTTAAAAATTCATAATTTATTTGAACATGAAAATTTGGATATATCTTTTTTATGCAAAATTTTATTAAGATTCTATATCCGCTGTTGAGTCTGGATGAGGGGGGTTTTCTAGCCTGAGACATGAACTACTCTCAAGCACCAGGCTTGAGCCCCGTTTTCTTTTTTCCTTTTATTTTATTCCTTTTATTCTATGTGTTTTCATTACTTTTCTTTCATTATATTATCACATATGCACCATTGGACCCCCCATTTTCATGTGATAGATAGAGAAACTGAAGAGGGAGAGAGATAAAGAGGGGAAGATGGGAGGTTCCCCCGCGAAGCTCGGGTAGGGTCACATAGTTATTCAATAGCTTTTGATCATGGAAATGAGAAAACATTTGGAGGATTTTAACCAAAGGTGAAATTTTATGATGTATATGCTGTAAATATACTTATATATACTATTTTCAAGTCTTAGTTCCTATTTGTGACCACTATTGACCACTCATAGGGTCAATATATGTTTAATCGAACAAAAAAAGACCTTTCTAAATGATATTATACATTTCTAATTCAGAAATTAAGACCACTCAGTGTATAGTTTCAGAAAAAATGATGTTTTTTATTCAAATTTAGTAAAGAAAATAATTATATAAGTACACATCGTGTATTATGCGTACACATTGTGTATTGGTTCAAGGACATGCTGGAGAGTATCTTGCATGACAATTTGTGTAAGGGAACACAGTCGTGTATAAGTACATGATCATAACCCATGTGGATCACACGCCTTGTAGATTTACATAGCCATTCTATAACACAGGGTCAAGCCTTGTGAGGTACAAGGGAAAGTACCCCCTGTTGGATATATGTCTTGTTCACCTTACACAAGTCATATACCTGGGATATATATTCCATTTCAAGATAAACTACATATCCAGGTGAATATTAAAGATTTTATGATATGAACTTGGGTATACAAACCATTTACTCCATCTTTACTTATGTTTTAACGGTTTTTTTTGTTTTTTACGCCCTAGAGTCAATATTGGTCCCATAAATAGTTTATTTTGATCATTTTTATAGGTAGATCATGTTGGTGATACCCTTGATGTAATTCTAGGACTTCTAAGATTTGTTTTAGAGAAAATGAGCCTTAATGGTAAGATTCTTCCTCTATTAATTTTTTTAGTTATGTCATAATTGTGAGATCTTGATATTAAGTGTCCCATGATCTATATAGTCTGATTGATTCTTTTATATCAACTATTTTGAGGAATTCCCATTATAGGATGTACCATTTTCGACCAATTGCCTATGAGATTTTTCGGTTTCGAGGATCCCTAACGGATAACTCCATTGATGTTTCAAACAAGATAATCTCATGTTGAATGGCTTATATTACCCCCTTCTTTTTTAAGATCCCATGCATGAGACCTCCAATAGATTTCTTTTTCTATGGACTTCATGTTGGATTCCTCTTCCTACAAAGACTGTTAGTGATGATATATTGATGAATTTATGATTTCCAGAGGTACTTATTATTTTTATCCATTGAGGCTAAAATGATGTGGTATGTGATAGAGATTATCATAGGTAATTACTGGAATTCAAATTCTAAGACTCTATCCTCAACTTTTACCTTATTGGGATGCCTAGATGTACTTAATAGAATCTAGCTGTTAAGACTAGATATCATTTTGGATTCCTACATGTGCTTCATGGGATTCGGACCTAAGCCAAATTGTTTGACTGATACATTATCAGGATTCTCAAATGTACTTTCTAGGATCTGGATAATGATTCATACTTTACTATTATGTTGGACATGGAACACTTCATCGTTTATTTTAGACACACTCAAGGATGATTTCAATCTCTCGAATGATGCCTATCATGATCTCCAAGTTGTGTGGATGCACCATTACCATTACTCCCATTACGTATATGAGAGTGGGATGTTGTGTAATATTATTGAATGGATGATGAGAATGTACTTGGATCTAGATATAATTAAATATATATCACCTGATTTAACACCCAATCTTCCACGATACATTTCTCTTTGAATATTACAATAGCTTGTGATGTATGCAACTTCATGTTCTAGCATCCAACGACCAAATAAAATAGTTGTTTAAAAAAAAGTTATGAATAGTAATACCCACTTTCTAAAATTTTTTAAATTTTATTTTTCAAATAAGTCTTTATTTTTGGATTTGGAATATCAAAATTACCTTAGGGTGAATTTTTTGTTTTTTCTGAAAACATTCAATTTTTGATGAATATTGAAGATCACATCGTTATTATTTAAAACCAAAATTTTATTTAAATAACTTCGTTTGAATTTAAATTTCTTTTTAATTCAAAACAGATACATAATATCTATATTTATTCCATTTAATCCATTGGGGTCATTTTATTATAAGATTATAAATATAAAAATTTATTGAAAATTTTAACGTCTTTTACCCACCTTCTTGGAACATTTTTAAATTTGCATGAAACATAATTTTATCACTTCTGTGAATTGAATTTCAAAAATCCATGAGACACGGTGGAAATTTTTATTTAAAATGTGGTTAAATAGGATGATAATAATTTTTTGTGAATAATAACTTCTGAATTTTATTTAATACGGTTAAAAGAAAATTGAGTAATTAAAGGGAAAAATGATATTATAATTTCCGTAACACATGACATAATTCTATTGGATAAGTGTATTTCGACCAAAATAAACCTTTGTAATAAAATATATTCCTTTTTGATCTACTTGGATTAGACTAGGACATTTATTATATTTTACTTATAAAAGAGTTATAAGTGAAAAATTAAAATTTTAATAACTAAATCAATTTTAATATAGGGATATGAAAAAGATAAATTCTACTATAAAAATTCATTAGAAAGATGAAAATATTTACTAAATAATGGTATTTTATTTATTATTCTTAGACATTAAATATTAAATTTATTTATGACTCAATGATGATGCATTAATTACCTTACTAATGAAAGATTAAAATAATTGATATTATAAATTTTAAAATTTAAGTAAATTGAGAATTTTTATGAATTCTAAGAATTTTATAGGTTAATATGAAATTGTAGGGTTGATTAAATAATTTTTTTCGATTTGATAAATTTATTATGACTTTCAAAAAAACCAAATACCAAATAGTGTCAAAATTGAAATAAATGAGTTTTCAAAACTAATTATATTTTAGTAAATTATATAATTGTTCTAAAAATATATGGTTCTTCAAATGTACCAATATAATGGTATATAATTCTTTAAGAGAACAATTTAGGATATCTTGGAATTTTCTATTAAGTTTATTAACCATGTATTATAAAAATACAAGAAGACATGGAAAAAGTTAAACTGTTTAACTGAGAGTTAAATCTAAAAAAGAAGGTTAATATGCTGACCTAAACATGTCAAAAACCTATTGGTTGAGAGGATTTATACCTATCCCAACATTATTCTAGAAATGAATCCATTTTGATACATTATATACTGAAAATGATTTTATAATAAATTAATATTTCATGCTTTTCCAAAAGTGAACCTCACGTCTCTTATAAACGGGTACATCCTCTAATTTTAATTTCACAAGTCCAAAGCCATTTTTCCCAAAAAAAAACCTATAAAAATATCTTCCCAACCACCCTAAATTAATTCTAGAGGCCTTAATTTGATCCTAAGGCCAAACGAATGATAAATTTTGTTCAAATAAAAAAGAAGAACCCAAAGAAGAGGTAATTACTCAATCACCTCTTTCAAAGTTATATTTTTCTTCCGCTTCTTATTTTTGTTGTTTTTCCATACTAAAATAATAAATACATAAACTTATACATACTGAGATGTTATTATAAATATGGTACAACACTATTCATTATTCTATCCATCCTATGAATGACAAATGTTACCATACGTGTGTATGTACGGCTTACAGTCTCTACGCCGTGGTGCAGTTTGTTACTCAACACTTCATTATTTGGATGGGTATAATAATGACTATAATTGATGAAAATAATAAATATAAATTGTTAATTATCCTTTATATATTATACCATCATATTACATACTATTTCACCATCAATAAATGATATTGTCCCTCATGCGTACGTACGACTTACCATCTTCGTGTTGCGATGATATTTCATTCACCATCATAATCATTCAAGAATAATTTTCATTTGGTGACTAAAAAAAATGTTTAAGAACATAATATCATTATGGATATGAATCAAATACATCCTATCCATAATAAAACAATACTTACATAAAAAAACATATAAAGGTAACCGAATTAGTTAACACCCAAAAAAATGATATTACTGAAATATCATTTACAAAGAAATATTACAAGATCATATATGATATCATATTTATATATGTGGTTCCTATATAATTTAATAAAAATTATTTCACCATTATACATGATGTTATCATAACATATACTAAGTAAAAGTACAAGGTAAGGGTTAATTTTACAATCTCTTTATTATATGAGGTTGTTTGTATGTAAGTATCTTCTGGGAGTTTTTTATAATCCACATCCGTGTTTCTTAAAAATGTATTTCAAAACATTTTTTCTATTTCATATAAATTGGGATAAATTCATTTATACACTTTTTTAATTTTCATAAAATGTTTTGAAAAGAATCTTTCTGTCATTTTCCTAACAAGGTACATTATGACCCTTTCAACCAAATTAAGGAAAAAATGTGTTTTTACACATGCGGCAAGTGTGGCCATTTTTGGCCATTGTAACACCTTATAAGATTCTATTATAATCATATAAGTATATTTTCAAAATAAATGTTTCATTTTATAATTATGTGACTTTTAAATGAATAGAATGTAGAAAGAGATTTTTTCCTGAAATAGTTTTTGGATCGATTTCATCTATGTCAACATCCATCATTGGAATTGACATTTATTTGAACTTGATTTATTACGATACAATATTCTATGTTGTGTTTATGGTTTTGTGATATGTTTGACTATGCATGTTTTCTTTTTATACCATTCATTGTTTATGGTTAAAGTATTGGCATTTCATATTCTAGTTTTAATACGAGTGTTTATATTATATTTCCTGGTTTTCATATAAGGAATGCATTAGACTTAGTAAGTGATGGGAGGGGCCCACTCTAGCCCCAAAATGCATCAGTTGGTCTCATGAGATAAACTAGTGTCTTTGAATAAGGATTTGACAAAATCTTATTTGTAGTCTTGTCATGAGGCCTTGACTATGTTGTTATGATGTCTGTTACTATGCATTCCTTCATAATGAAATTAACTATTGATCTTACATGTGATTGTTCGACTTGTAGAATATCCGTGTGAATAAGTAAATGGAATTATTTGATTTATATTATCCATATTATAATAAATTTTAATTTTAAAAGGATTTTTTTTAGTCATTTTCATTTCCTTAAATTTGTCAACTTATTTATAAAAGTTTCCTCTATATTGTTATCCTTAATGAGCATCTGATATCACTCTTTTCTACGTTTTATTTTTCCCCAGATGAGAAGTAGTATATTTGGATTAACTTGTCAGGATATGATAAAGGATATGGGTGTTTTCAAAGGAGAAAAAATGTTGTTGTTTTTCATTTCATAATGTATTATGAAACTTATGTACGTATCTATTTCTTCAAAAGATAATAAACTGATCGGTCTTTTGAGATTTGTTCCCTTGTGATCATGCTAATGTTATGTAACAATGTACAAACTCTGGGTAATAGGGGATGGCCCATTAAAGTTGGTATCCAAGGATGTTTAGTATAATCCTTGGAAAATAGATTTAGAAAAACTTTGATTATATAACGTTACCCTAAGACAAACATTGAGGATTATTATAGAAGAACATCCTAGAATTTTAGTAATTTAGAGATTTTGTGAATTTTCCATGCTGTAAATCCTTGTTTAGATATGAGTAGGTTGAGGAGGATCTGGCACAGATTTATCTAGGGGTAAAACCCAAAAACACCGCTTTGAGATAGACTCGAATGGGAACTAGTGAACAACAACCGGCCTTTCTGGACTCATGGTCACAACACTCCCAGGGGATATGATTAGGATAATTCCATTTTCTTCAAAAAAGATTATGAAGAATTTATTTGTAAATAATTCCTCAAAGAATTTTTTTTATGATTATGTATTATATTCATAAACTATTGAATTTATTATAGTTATTTCACTAGTTTGGAAATATGTATCATGATTCATAAACTAATCTAGTGTATTCCATAATTTATAAATGGAACCTAGTGGAAGTAATGAAAACTATATCAATGCACGTAATATATATAATGATTTCCTTCGTACTAAATATAATTATAGTGTAGTTGGTGATATAACTATTCTTAAATAGCTTATAACCAAACTAGGACAACTCACTCAGGTTAAGAATAATTACCCTACCCATATGAAGCACACTGATTTAAAATTCAGAGGATAAATGTTAGACAACTTCATGAAAAAACAATCACCAACATTCAATGACACTACAAGTCCATTTGTAGCTGAGGAAAGGATAAGTTCCTTAGAGAAAATATTTTAGGCTTTGGGGAGTAATAAATGGGAAAAATTTTTCTTGCCATTTTATTGCCATACTGGAGAAGCAGATCAATGGTGGTCATTAATTCAAAACAAAAAGGAGGATTAAGAAGTATAAATTATGGAATAGAGTGTGTTTTAAGAGATTTTATTTGAAAAATACATTCCTCGTGAACATTGATAGGATATGGAAAGTCTATTTCTGAGTCTGAGGCAAAAGGAGGATGAGAAAGTCGCAAAGTATGAGGCTAACTTTACAAAGTTACAAAGGCATACTATAGATTATATATGTTACCCAAAGAGTAAGATTGATTGATTATTTGATAGGTTAAAACCATTTTTCCATCGAGCATTAGTCTCATAATCTTTTCGTCGTACGAAGATATAGTCTAATGTGATTTCAAGATTGAAAAGGAATTCTCTATGTCTTATGACTTTAAAACAAATAAAGAGAATAAGAGATGACCTAAACACTATGGAGATGAAAATAATGGGAATAAAGGAAATGTAAAATTTCCATCTTGTAGTAAATGTGGGAAGAAACACCCCGATACATTCCTAAATAGAATGAGAGCCAGTTACAAGTGTAGATAAAAAGGCCACCATGCTCAGTATTGCAAGGGGAAGAAAGTGGTTGTCAATGTGGAATGAAAAAATTGAAGAGAAATGGGACTTTATGCAAATGAATATCCAAAGATCCATAGAAACATACCTCATAAATGGCCAAGAGAGAAAGGCTAAGCTTATTCCATCACAACTGTAGAGGTTGAAGTTCTAAATGATGTGGTGGAAGGTACATTAATCATTTCCTCAAATTTATCCAATGCTTTATTTGATTCTGGATCATTGTATTCTTTCATATCTTCCTAGTTTTCCAAGAAAATTAGATATTTCCAATTTTACATAACAAGGTATTTGTTAGTCAAAAATTTTAATGGATGTATCGTTGCTACAATGTTTTGTAAATCAGTTACCATTATGGAATATAAACATGATTTATCTACAAATCTTATTATTATACCCGTGATTTAATTTGATATAATCCTTGTAATGGATTGGATTTCAGACCATGATGGGAAAATTTATTGTAATAAGAAAGAGGTTAATTTTTTTGATGATGATAAGATAAACCTTATTTATAGAGCAGAAACATCACTATCCATTTCTCATCTGGATCCACCCCCAATAGCTATACTAAATTCAATTATTGGGGGGGGGAGTGAAATAAATGTGGGTTAGGAAAGGAATGTTCAAATATAAGATATACCTATTATTTAAGAATATGTTGATGTGTTTCCAGAGGATTTACCTAGAAATCTTCCAGAATAGGAAATTGAGATTTCCATTGACATAATTTCTAGTTCACGAACCAAATCGAAGACCCCTTATAGAATGGAAACTACCGAATGGAACTAACAAAAAAACTAGATCAATTGGGTAATAAAGGATTTACTCACCCTTTTGTTTCTCCATGAGGATCCCATGTTGTTTTTGTCAAGAAGAAATATGGATCTATGAGGTTGTGTATTGACTATATGGATATCAATGCTATGACAATAAAGAAAATGTATCCCCTACCTTGCATTGATGATTTATTTGTTCAACCTACTCGAGCTAAATATTTTTCAAAGATTGAACTTCGATATGGATATCATCAGTTGTGTGTGAAGAAGGAAGACATTCCAAAGACAAAATTTCAAACTAGGTATGGGCATTACTAGTTTATAGTAATTCCTTTTGGGCTGACTAAGGAACCCTCTATTTTCATGGATCTAATGAATAGATTTTTCAATAAATATCTTGATGAATTTGTAGTGGTATTTATTGATGATATCTTGGTATACTCCAAAATATATGAAGATCATGAAAATAAATTTCATACTGTTATGAAAACTCATAGAAGAAATGAATTATATGGGAAGTTTAACAAGTGTGAATTACAACTTTGGGATAATTCTTCTCTTGGCCATATTATCTCTACAGATGAAATCTCTATTGATTCTTCAAAGAAAAGGGCAGTCCAAGAATGGCCAGCACCAACATGTATAACTGATGTATACAATTTTATTGGTTTAACATGTTATTATTAGCATTTCGTCCATAATTTTTATTGACTGGATGACCCATTGACCATGCTCACACATATAGGTGTAAAATTTGTTTGGAAAAAAAGTGTGAATTTTTTTTGAAGAATTGAATTGAATATTAGTCAATTCTCTTATATTGACTCCACCAATAGGGAATTATGGGTTTGTTATTTATATTTGCGCATCAAAAAAGGACTTGGTTGTGTCCTTATGCAATATGACAGAGTTATTTCTTATGCATCATGATAGCTATGAATTAAATAAAAAACTATCCCACTCATGATCTTGAGTTAGCAACATTTATCTGTTCTCAGATGATATGTAGACACTATCTATATGCTGAGAAATGTGAGATTTATACTAATCACAATATTTTGAAGTATATTTTCTCATAGAATGAACTGAACATGTGGAAAAGACAATGACTTGAACTACTCAAAGATTATGATTTCACTGTACACTACCACCTGGGGAAGGCAAATTAAGTGGAAAATGCTTTGTGCAGAAAAGAAAAATGTAGTCTTAAATAAGATGAGAGTTGAAAGGGACAATATTTACCTAAATCTAGTAAAAATGGATATGGGAATAATCATGGAATTAGAAACATCAATACTTAACAAATGGTTTCCCATACATATTTAATAAAAAGGATAAAAATCTCTAAGATTAATGATGAGGAGTTTGAAAATAAAATTAAAGCTGTGAATGATGGGATTGTGATCGACATCGTATATGAATATGGAATTTTGAAATTTGGGAAGAGACTTTGTGCTACTGATATACCTGATCTAAAAATTGAATATTTGGATGATTCACATAGATTCAATGTCTCTATACACCCTAGAAACACTATGATGTATTGAGATTTTAAGGAACATTTTTGGGGGGACAACTTGAAAAGGAAGATTGCTAATTATGTGTCAAGATGTATGGTTTTTCAATACATTAAGGCTATAAGACAACATCCTCGAGGATTCATGAAACCAAATCCCATTACTTAGTTGAAATGGGATGATATTACTATGGACTTTGTCATGGAGCTACCAAACACTCCTACAAGGAATGATGCAATTTGGGTCATTGTTGATCATCTTACCAAGTAATTACATATATTTAATATAAGAGAAGATTTACCACTTGATAATTTAGCATGACTATATATTAATGAAGTTGTAAGACTTCACGGTGTACCCCTAACAATTTTTTTTATCATGATCCCCATTTTACATCAAGATTCTAGAAAACTCTTCAAAGAGCCTTGGATACTGAACTTTTTTTGAACACTGCCTACAACCATTTAACTAAAAGAAAATCCAAAAATATTTTTCAAACCTTATAAGACATGCTGAGATCTTTTTCACATGACTTTCAAAGGATATGTGATCAATATTTACCCATGGTAGAATTTTCTTATAACAATAGTTTCCAGTCAAGTATTTAGATGGAACCATATGAAGAGTTATATGGAAAGAGATGTTGCACACCATCTTTTTGGGACGATGTTGGTGAAAGAAAACTTGTAGTCCCAAAACTTGTTGAGTAAAAAATGGAAAATGTGAATATTATCCAAACCCACATCAAAGAATCTCAATGTCGGCCTAAGAGGTATGCCGATAACCGAAGGAAGGATTTGGAATTTGAAGGAGGAGAACATGTTTTTATGAAGGTATACCTATGGAATGGTGTTATACGATTAGGTAGGAAGGGTAATTTAAGTCCCTGGTACATTAGACCTTTCAAAATTCTATAATGAATTGGAGTTGTAGCTTACACTTTGGAAATTTCTCCAAGTCTCCCCAAAGTTCATGATGTGTTCCATGTATCGCTATTATGAAAATACATGCTTGACCCAAAGCATGTACTCACCTACAATGAAATAGAACTGGAACATGATATATCTTATTCTGAAGATCCTATCATGAATCTTGATACCATAGAACAATTATTGAGAAACCAGACGACTTTTCTGGTAAAAATTATTCGGAGAAACCATAAAATGGAAGAGACAATGTAGAAACCTGAGGAACATATGATGAAAAACAAACCAAATATTTTTATGCAGAAATATTATGGAATTTTTTAGGATGAAATTATTTTAAGGAGGAAATAATGTAACACCCTATCCTTCCACGGTAAGTTTCTCTTTGAATAATATAATAGATTTCGCTTTACACAACATTGAATTCTACCACACCATGACCAATCAAAGTAGCTGTTTAAATAGAAGTTATGAATAGTAATACCCACTTTTCAAAATTTTATAAGTTTTATTTTTCAAAATGGGATTCATTTTTGGATTCGGAATAAAAAATTTATCTTAGGGTGAATTTTTTGATTTTTTTTTGAAAAACTATCAATTTTTGATGAATTGTAAAAAATAGTGACTTGTGGTTTAAAACCGATTTTTATTTAAATAATTATATTTATATATAAATTTATTTTAAATTCAAATTAGATACATAATACCTATACTTATCCAATGTAATTAATTGGATTCATTTTATAATAAGATTAGATATATAAAATTTTATTGATTTTTTGACATCCTTTACCCACCTTCTAGGCACATTTTCAAATTTACATAAAACATAATTTTTTCTACTTATGTGAATTGAATTAAAAAAATCTGAGATATACAATTGACATCCATAAGTAAAATTTGGTTAAATATTGTGAAAATAACTTTTGGTGAATAATGTCTGTTGAATTTTATTTATCACGGTTAAAAGTAAATAGGGAAATTAATGGTAAAAAAGATAGTATAATTAAAATAACACATGTCCTAATTCAATCATATAAGTGTATTTTGACCAAAATAAACCTTATGAATAAAATATGATCCTTTTTTATCCACATGGATTAGATTAGGACATTTATTATATTTTATTCAAAGAAGAGTTAAAATTATTAAATTAAAATTTTTATAATTGAAAAAATTTTAATATAGGGTTATACCTAAGATAAATTTGACTAAAAATATTAATTAGAAATATAAAGATCTTTTCTACATAAATTTATTTTTTTATAATTTTTAGACATTAAATAATTAATTTTATTTATGACACAATTATGATGTAGTAATTATCTTATTAATAAATGTTTAAAATAATTGATATTTTAAATATTAAAATAAATGTAAATTGAGAATTTTGATTCATTCCAAGAATTTTATAGGTTAATATGACGTATAATTGTTTATTAAATAAATGCTTTTCATTTTTATAAAGTTTTTATAACATTCACAATAACCAAATACAAAATAGTTTCAAATTTGACCTAATGAGTTTTTAAAACAAATATTATTTTATTAAATTATATAATAGTCTTAAAAATATAAGGCTCAACCAAAGAACTTATATAATGATATATATTTCATTTATGAACCAGTTGTGGTTCAATATTCATTTTATAGTTTCTTGTTAACCATGTTTCATAATAATACAAGAAGACATCGTAAAAGTTAAACTATTTAACTAAGAGTTAAATCTAAAAGATATGGTTAATATGGTGAACAAAACTTGTCTAAAACCTATTTTTAGAGAGGGTTTCGACCCATATCCACCTTATATTCAAAATAAATATCTTTTGAGCTATTAGAAACTGAAAATTATTTTATAATAAAACAATATTTCATGATTTTCGTAAAGTGACCCTCACCTCTCTTATAAAATGGTACTTCCCCTTCCATTAATTTCACACATCCAAATACATTTGGATCTACCAAAACCTACTCAAATACCATCCAAACTACCTTAAATTGATCCTATATGCCTTACGTTGATCATAAATCCATCCTAAGGAGCCATTTTATTCAATTAAAAGGAAGAACCCGAAGAAGAGGTAATTATTTCATCACCTCTTTCAATGTTCTTTTCTTCCTCCACATCCTCTATTTATTGTTTCCATATTAAAATAATACCTCTAGTAACTTATACATACTTATATGTTATTATAAATATGGTACAACCATATTAATTATTCTATCCATCTTATGAATGAAAAAGTCTCCATACGTGTGTATGGACGAATTACCGTCTCTACGTCGTGGTGTAGTTTTTTTTTCAACACTTCATTATTTGGTTGTGTATAATAATGAGTATAATTGTTTTTAATAATAAATATAACATGTTAATTATTCTTCATATATAATATACCATCCAATTACACATGATTTCACGATCAATAGAATGATATTTTCACTCGTGTGTACATACGGCTTACCATCTCCACGACACGATGAGATTTTGTTCCCCATCATAATAATTCAAGAATAATTTTCATTTGATGATTACAAATAATGTTTAATAACTTAATATCATTATGGATATGAATCAAATACGTCCTATCAATAAAAAACTTGACTTACATATCAAAACATATAAAGGAATACAAAGCAGTTAACACCCAAACCAATGATACAACTAAAATATCATTAAAAAAGAAATATTAGAATATCATATATAATATCATATTTATGTATGAATTTCTTGTATAACTAAATAACAGTGATTTTACAATTATACAAGAGGTTAAAATTCCCTCAACTAAGTAAAAGTATTTGGTAAGGGTTAATTTTAAAATCTCTTTATTATCCAAGGTTGTCTGTACGTAAATATATACTAAGACTTCTTTATCATAAACATCCGTCTTTCTGAAAAATGTATTTCAAAACATTTTTACTATTTCCTAGAATATAGTTTAAATTCATTTATACAATTTTTTTATATTTTATAAAATGTTTTGAAATTAATCTTTCCTTCATTTTCTTTAAAGGTACTTTATGATCTTTTTGACAAAATTAAAAAAAGAATGTTTTTTAACTTATAAGGAAGGTGAGACCATTTTCCTCCATTATAACTCCTTAGAAACATTCCTTAAAAGATTATAATAATGTTTTAAAAATAAATTTTATCTTTTATAGTAATGTTACTTTTAAATGAATATAAAGTAGATTGATATATTTCACTAAAATGGAATTTGGATTGATTTCATCTATGTAAACATACTTCATTAGATTTTATGTTTGTTAGAAGTTGATTTATTATGATACAATATTCCATATTGTATTGATGGTTTCTTTATATGATGGATTGTGGATGTGCTATTTCTATACCATTAATGGTTTATGTAAAAGTATTTACATTTCATATGCTAGTTTTAATACGAATGCTTATATTATGTTTTAACATTTTCATATGAGGAATGCATTGGTCTTAGTAAGTGACGTGAGGGGCCCAATATAGCTCATATATGCATCAGTAGCTATCATGAGACAAACTAGTGTCTTGGGACAAGGCTTTGAAAAAATATTATTTGTAGTCCTGGCATGAGGCCTTGACTCTATGGTTATGATGTCTGACATTATATATTCCCGCATTATGAAATTAGATATTGATATTACATGTGGTCATTTGACTAATAAAATATCCATGTGACTATGTAAATGGAATTATTTGATTTTTATTTTCCATATTATACTGTTTTTTATGTTGAAAAGTCTTATTTTCAGTCTGATACAATGCCTTAAATGTTTATGCTTATTTATTAAAGTTTTTAATATATTTTTATCCTCACTGAGCATCTATTCTCACCCCTTTCTATGTTTTTCCCCGGATGCGAAGAAGTATATCATGACTGTCTTGCAGGGATATGGTAAGGGATATGAGTGTGTTCCAAGGAGACACAATGTTGTGATGTTTCATTTCATATAATAATGTGAAGATATGTATATATCTAGTTTTTTGAAGGCTTCTAAACTGATCGGTCCATCGAGATTTGATTATATTGGTCATACCACTGTTATGTAATAATATACCAACTCTTGGTAACTAGGTTTAGAGAGTTACACCTGAGATACATCCCTTTAATCAATAACCTAGTTGCATTGTCATTACCATTAATGGAATGGTACCCAGAACCCAGACATCAGACAATATTTACGTAGATTGGGTGTTATGACATCCAACTAAAAGTACAATAACATGATTTATGGTTATTACCTAGAATCATTTATTTTAGTTATTGGAGGTGTGTACGGGTTCACCGGAGGTTTGAAAATTTATCCATCTATGGTGGTGTAGACTAGTCAGATAAATTTCCATCATTGTGGAAAATTTGTATTTTCCATCAATATTATGGTCCTGTGTATGGACTTTATTATATTTTAATTGAGTTCTATGATTTCCATATCAATTACCTTTTCATAGGATGTCCTTACAATCAATCATTCATATTCAAGGATCGAACGTGGTTGGTTTTTTTGTCCATATTTAACGTTACTCATATATATGTATATGAATATATATATACTTACATGGGTTTATATATATATACATATATGTGTGTGTCTGTTTATGTAAGATTGGGGAAATACACACACACACACACATAGAGGATGTTACAATGTATGAATGTTCAGGATCTTGGTTCATGGGATCAAATTTTCTTTCACTTTATATATTTATTTTATCATTTGAAGTTTTTTCTCTTCTAGGAGAGAAACATTGAATGAGAATACAATTATGATAGGAAATTATAGTGTCACCATTGGTGGTGGCCTGCTGAGAGTATGTCTCAACCCCAGTATGATTACCATGGTGTGCAAGCAGACCTAATGTCTTCTTTAAAGTTGATTCTAGATACATTTTGGATAGGGTTGAGAGCTATCATTTTTTGGTCAAGTAGTTATTCTCATATGGATTTAATATGATTGGTATATAGTAGATTGGTAGTGTTTGGGATACAATGTATGTGGTTTAGCTATGTGTTTTTAGTCGATTCATGTACTATTATTTCAGCTCAATTTTATATACTCTTATATATGCAATTAGATCAGTGGGTAAATAGTTTTTTATTTATTACATAGACGTTTGAGCCAGTAATACATTTTATTTATTAAAAATTTATTTTTTAGTACTTCCACGGTCTATTTAGATATTGTTATTAATGTTGTTTGGTTATTTCTATTAGTTCCTCAATTTTATATGACAGAATAGTCTCCTCATAGGCACACCCATGACCTTTGCTTCTAATTAGTATCCTCTAGAGATGAAAAGGTCTTCTTGAGGACTTTTGGTGAACATTCTTAGATTAATGATTAGTGGAATCCTCGATGGGATATTACAAATTATTATCAATCCATTTATTTTCCGATTGTTTTACTTTTTGGAAATTCTATTTTGGATTATTAGAAATGTGTTGGAATCTATGATTTATATCAGACTAGTGCACTGAGAACACTGGTTCTGATAAGAAATCTATGTTTCAATGGTAATGGTTATATTATTCCGGATCCGTGATTCTATGTTTCCATACAAACTATTACCTTAGAAACATTTGTTTTTTAATTTATTATGGATTTAAGGATATTTTCCAATTGATAAGAGGAAGGGGAGTGATTTTTGTCTCTCGGCTGGAAAAGGTAGGAGGCGTCTCATTAATCATATTTGGTATGTAGGGTCAACACGTTAAAGGCGTTCTAGACTCAAATTTTACTACTAATAGTGGATAATTGTATAATGATTTTGAAAAACCTAAATAGTGTTTTCCCAGATAGGTTCATTGTCTCATTCTACTCCATTGAGATATATATTCCATTTTGATGACAGTCCATGAGGATCTATAATGGGGAATTTGATAGTGAAGATAATGACTATGTCCTTGTGCACATGGGGTATAATTACCCAAGTAGGTCAATATAGCATATGGATTCATTGGGATAGATACCTTGTGGGAATTTTTTATACGATTAGTTATATAACATTTCCAAATCAACATGAATTTTTTCCAATATAACATGGAATGGAATTATATATAACTGAACCATGACATTTATATGAAATAGACCATTGAGGATAATATTTATACGTAATATATACCCTCTTAGGTCAATGTAGGCATTTGATGCATTCATTTGAGGTGATGTAGTAGGGGATATTTTTACAATATCTATAGATACCTAAACTTTGGTTGTGAAGTAGAACCTTAGGGGGGTAGTTCCATATATGGATCCTCAGTGATTGTAATTTTTTTTCTTCCCAAATTTACATCATGAAAGCTATGGAGTATTAATTTATTAAGATTCTCAAAGAGGATCAAGAAATATCTAGGCTGATGCAATATTTTTTCCTTTGGATATTTATGTTTTCATTTCCTTTTTTAGATAGATTTTATAAACACATCAAATAAATTTCATTAATATGGGTGTGTTGATTCCATCCCATGATATGTAAACATTGATAAGTTTCACTTATGGGAGAGGTGGTAGGACCTTGTGACCCTGATATGGGCCACAATAAGTAGCACTAGGTTGGGGAAATAGAGTCCCACAGTTTTGAAAGAGATTCTTTATAATTTGAGTTTTTTTGAATGACAGAAACCTATGAGTTGGATTGGATTGCATTTACATAAGTATATTATATGGTGAGCTTAGTAATATGAACTTACTAGGACTGATTCATAAGATGTTGTCGAGTATTGTGGTATAATCAAGATCAAGACTTCTGTTTATATGGAAAAATGGTATGATTTTGTTCAGTACTGGGTTTGACAGGTAGGACTTCGTAAGTTCCAATTCCAATTGACATGTGGTTTATTTGAAGTATCTTGTTATATCATGGGTCGATTCTAATGACTGAAATAAAATTTTATGATGGGATGTCATATAATAAATCTTTTACAAGTCGGTTTAGCAATTTTTATGTGGGGTTCCAAGGGAGATCCTAACATGAGGAGACTAACATAATGCGTAACATGGTCATCTTGGTTTTAGTAGAAAAAAATCACGAGAGAAAGATTCGTGTGATAATGGTAGTAATCATTTGTGTGTGGAAATATGAAAAAAAATCATAAATCAATTAGTGGATGAGTATGTACCAAGGAACTATGATTTTTAATAAATGACATGGTAAAATTTTGCAGATAGTTTTGATTTACAGAGGATTGTCCATCCATGGTAGGGGATACAACATGTTTGAATCGGGTTCCCAGAAATTGTTGACCAATGGTAGACCTAAACATGCTTTATCTGGTGTCACGAAGTATAGAGTTAGTAAAAGGTATGTATATTCTGGTTTGAAGTGAGCATGGATCAGGAGAGAAATACACAATGGTCAAACAAATCTTAGTATAATCGTTGTTTGAGATGATTACCCTTATATCTTGACATCATATGGATTACATAGAGTGAGTTTTAGCTACATGCTGAGATTATTATTTTTAAATAAATACCCATTCATTATTTTCTTAAAATACTCCATAGGTGTTGTACTCGATGAGTGATATAGGGAGGTAAATGTGGTTCAGATTACACCCCTGGTAGTTGGAGGGTGGTGACCTTCATTATGAATTAAATTCGGAAAGGTGGTTGGAACCTTTCCCAATAAGTAGGAATGTAATATTATTACATGTCATGTGTTTATGACTGGGATGAGTTGTTTTATTCTTGTCTGTCATGTAATTTAGTTAGTGATTGTGATTTCTCTATTGGAATAGTAATACATTTTCGATGTAATGGTAAGTGTACTACTATTATTGGAGTACTAGATCAGTCATATTTGAGTCTATTTCATTATTAGGTAAGGTTTTTAATGTTTTGGTAATTTTTTATGGATGATAATAGTTTTAGTGGAGAGATTTTAATGGCCTATTTTTTCAACAGTAAATTCAAGAAGAAATTTATATCTTTCATTGTGAATTTTGATGGGGATAAAATGGGTTCATTCCCCCAAAATGATGACATCATATAATATTTTTACCACATATTTGGTCACAAAATTGGGTTTTTACCCTAGGAGAGATGTATGATTGAAATCCAAGCCACTTGAGTTTTCATGGAATAATTTATAATTCATAATTAATTAATTGTACATTTATTTATTTTCACATTCTAGTTGGGATAAATGTTTTGGAATAGATCATCATATTGAAATTATATCTCTTCAATTTGTTTTGGAATGGGGTTTTTTTACTAAGTGATTAAAAAACTCATGAAATCCACAGAGGTCAGGCCCATCCCACCCTTTTAATTTATTTTCTACCTTTTCCTTTTCTTATATTATTTATTTTTTGTTCCTAGTTTATTGAGTCTTCTACCTTGGGCCTCCTATGTCACATGGCTATTTGAGAAAATAGATAGGGAGTGAGGGAGAGAGAGAGAGAGATAGTGGAAGAAGGGATGTCTCTAAATAGAAAATGAGAGGATCCAGATCATTGTTTGGAAACTAAGGATCATGGAAATGAGAAATTATTTGTTATATTTGACCTAATTGTATTCCATTTTTATGTTTATTCAATAAATTCCCATATAGTTACAACATTACAGTTTTATATTCCTTTTGCGAATTCTATAGACCCTTAGGGCGTTGATCTATGCTAAATTGAGGGGAATCAAGATTTTAAACTGATTATAGGCGTTCCCATTTAGAAATCTTGGTCACATTGTATATAGTTTAGGAATGCAAATCATTTTGTCCTCGAATTCATGGAAGATGAACTTTTTCAAAGTATACATCATATATTGGGGGGGGGATATTTTTTACTAGTTCTTGATCATGTAGTTAGGTATCTGTTTGAGTTTCCCTTGTATATTCATATGGTTGTGTAGAAGTACACGACTAAAACCTATGTGGGTCCCATGTATTATAGAATTACACAAACTAGATAAATCACAAGGCCATTCCATTTTACATACATGGGAAAGTACCCTGAGTAGGTTGCATTCGATTCACACCTTATATATGTCATGGACATGGATTTACATGACATGTCTAGATCAAGTACATAGTTAGGTGGCAATGTGAGAGTTCATGCCATGTAGTCATTCTCTACTCTACTTTTGACGGTATTCAATGTCTTTCACCACCATAATTATAATTTGTTCCATGAGTAGTTATTTTTTCTCTCACATATATCATGTTCTTGAAACCCTTGATGTAATTTGAGGACTCATGAGAAGCATTTGGAGCACATGATCTATAATGGAGAGCTAATTCTTCCAGTAAACATTTTCATTCAACTCATAAGAGCAAGACCTTGAAATGACACGCAACATGAGCTATATCTTTTGATAGATTAATTAAAATATATTTCCTTAATGAATTCTTCCTTGAAATATCTACCCTTATGAAACTAGAGTCTATGGGATTATTTGGTTTCAAGGATCCCCTTGAGGTTACCTCTATGTATGTTTCTACCTCGAAGATCCTATATAAAACTTTTTTTCTTACTAATTCTTTCCGAAGATACTATATTGGATTCCTCTTATAGAATACTCATTCAGAGGATACCATGTAAGATGACTCTTACTATGCACACCAATAGTGATGGTCCCATGTAGGATTCCACTTCATATATGATGAATTATAGGGACCCAAGTGGGTACCTTTGCTTATGTGAAAACAAAGAGGTCACTGAGTGTGATGTAACTCACGTTTATTGAGAGATGGGATCTAGTGAGTTCCCCTATGTTTGACCAAACATGAGGTAATTCATTATGGGATTGGTTAGCGAGTGTTGCGAGTTGTACCTAAAACTCACAACAAACATGAAATCCTGTGTGGTGGTGATAGAGGTTGTGGGTTAAGTAATTCACCCCCATCACTCTTTTATTTTTACATTCACATTGTTACTATTGATAATGATATGATTTCTAGAGTTACTTCTTCATTTTTGGATGATGAGACTAATGTCATATGGTATATGAAAAGGATCCTCAGATGTAATTCCTAGAATCTTGTTTCTGAGCCACTGTACATGACTGTTATCTTATTGGGATGCCCAAATGTGCTTCCTAGGATCGAAAATTTGAGGCAAGTTATATATTTAGATTCCCAAACATGCTTCTAGGCATCTTATGTTTAACTATCTCATTTGAATGATACATTAATGGGATTATCAGATAAACTTCTTGGCATCCGAATTATGAGCCTTACATGATAGTGATGTTGGAAATAGTTATCTTCATCATTTAATAGATTCCAAGATTGATCTTTGAGTGGGATGTTGATATGTTTAATTCAATATATTCAATGAATTACTTGGACTTGAAGATAATTTTTTATAGATCTCTTACGGTCCATACCCTTAGAGATTATCCGAGCCACAAAGTTGGGACAACCTATTTTCTAGGACTAAGGGATCAAACATTGTAATGGATTTCCATGGATTTAGTGGTATGAAATCGAGCTCAGAAACCATTTAAACAATATTTGGTTATTACCTACAATCCATAATTATAGGTATTGAAGAAGTCTATGGGTGACCCATAGATTGTACATTTATCCCCCCCTAAGGTGACAAAGCATAATCATAAATATTTATGGTGATGGAAAAATCATGTATTGTTGATATAGATCATGAACTCACGTATTGGGTAAATTATACGTGGATTTAGTGATACATTATCCAACTCAATTTCCTTTTCATATGATTTCAAGACATTCAGGATTACTTCTACAAGGATCAACTATTGTTAAATTATATTATTTTTATCTTTACTCATATATATATATTTATATCTTGGTGTGTGTGTGTGGTGGGGAATATATATAAACATATAAATATATGTATTTATTATTGTACATTTTTTGGTTGATCAGGATCATAAAACTAGGGATCAACTTCAGTTTCACTATATTTATTTTATTCTTCATTTGAAGTTATATCTTGGATATGATGAGCATATTTCAGGTGCATTCTCTTTTGGTAGTAGAATATAAGTTCAATATCGGAGGTGGCCTACAATGATTATTTCCCACCACTTTTATTTCATCTTCATAGTTCATGGATACCTATTGTTTGCTTTTAGGTTGATCAGGTATACATGATGGATATGTCTAAGTCTTAGGATGACATAATCATGATGATAAACTAATTTGTTTTTTTTTATTTTAATAGGAATTGTGAAACTTGATATTGTTTTGGAGACTAGGTATTTTTATCGGTTTAGAGTTAGTTGTAGATCCATTAATTGTTTGTATTTTATGGTCTCCAATATATTTTATTGGTTCAATGGGAGATAAGTGATGTATAAATGACATGAATGTTTCAATAATTAATGTATTTCATTTATTACAGTTTAATTTTAATTACAACATCCACAATCTAATTATTTATTACCATTAATGATGTTTTGTTATATTTTATGGTTTCATACTTTAATATGAGGGAAAATCCTTTTCTCAGACACACGCTAGGCCCTCCCTTTAAATTAATATCCTTAAGAGTATGAGGAGGCACACTTTAGTCCACATGGTGAATCACCTCAGGGTGCCAATTAGTGGAATCTAGGTTAGGAATTTAAATCTTAATTTTTTAGTAATTAATAAAAAATATGTTTAATATATGCAAAATTGTTTTGGTCATATATCAAGTTATAACAAATAAAGAATAAAATACATAGGAATTACCTCATTTTTTCAGAATATTTCTTACAGTACACAAAAACTCCCCCAAATACCTTAATAGTTTACTGACATTGAAAACTAAAAACACATTATTCTAATTTGGTGAAATATCTTCAACATCTCAAATAATGATATTTCTGTTTTTTGTTCCTACCTAAAACCATTCATTATAACTTGGGGAAAAGAAACATAGAAAAGGGAGAGCATAGATACTTAGTTTGGTCAAATCAATGGAGATATAAAACAGAACATGAAAGAATTTAAAAAAATGAACATGACTTTTGATAATCATTAACTGTATAACATATATCATAATATCGAGTCATTTAATAAATCATAGAATTTCATAAGACATAAATCACAAAGGAACACAATCTATGGAAAAGTTCCATTGGAAAAAAACATGAAATTTTTTAAAACATATAAGCATAAAAAATTATTTCATTAGTAGTAAAGTTGATTTTCCAAGACTATCATAGTGGAATTAGTTCAGTCCCCAAACCACCATAGCAGATAGTGTCATTTACTAAGGAAAGTTCACTCATCATTCCAATCTTATATTACAGGACCATGTTTACTTCCCATTCCATTCATGTCTATCTTATGAGACATAAATCATTTACCAATTTATGGGCGGTAGATATAACTCCCACCCATCATATAATGGAAACCATATACATGTGTTCTGCAATAACATAATTCATTTGAAAACCCCATAAAAAATTAATGTGTTTCATCATCATAACAAAAACCATAGAAAATAAATGGATTTTAAAATATCATTCCATTATAAAATTTAAAAAACATACAAATAATAGGGATAATGACATTGAAAAATATTCCTAGAAAATCATAAATAACATAAAAAATTTTTATCATATATAGAAAATAATTTCAAAATATCAGTTTATATAATTATGGAGTAACATATCCTTTCTTCTTAAAAATGTTGTAATTTCTGAAAATGACCCAAAATTTTAAAAGAAAACATTTTATTGGGAAATAAACAAGAAAGTTTATAAGGAATTAAAATTTCATGAAATTGGATTTGTATTTTTGTTCTGTATGAGTTAAAAAATAATCCCTCACTTACTTTTGTTGGAAAAGTCATAAGGAACCTCATTAAGAAAATGAAAAAAATCATTTCAAACTCTCTATTAAAAATTCATATATTTTTAAAAAATTCATTAAAAATTATAAAATTATAGTAAAAATATTATAAAAACCATTTTTATGAATCATGGATATGAAAGATAAATATTCCCTAGTAAATACTTACGTATAAACAATCATAGATAATAATTAGATTGTAAAATTAACCCATACCTTAGGTCTGATTTCCTTCGTATGTATATAAAACTATAGTATGATGGTTTTAAATTTTTTTTGAACTTATTAAATAACCATATTAATACTTATGATAAGATATATGATCCTGATATATCGTCTTACAACTTTCTTGTTAATAATATTTCATTATTACACTCCATTCGGGTGTTAACTACATTATTTTACTTGGAATGTTTTGTCATATAAGTCTGGATTCATATGAATAAGATATAGTTATGTCATACAAAGAATAATATTATGTTAATTTATACTATATTTATTAATTATACAATTAAAAAATCATTAGTTATTGGTGAGTGGTGAAAATTAATCGCATAGCATCATGGAGACGGTAAGCCTTACATATGCACGGGCGATGGTCACATTTCATTAATGATGATATTATAATGAAGTAGATGGTATATATATTTCTTTAAAAAATAAATATAATTTTATTATTATCATATATATAGTATTTCCATAATTATACTAATATAAATAAATATGTCATGAAAAATAAATTACACCACGACGTGGAGAGGGTATGAAGTATGTATGCCCGCACAATGAATTTGTTTTCCAGAGGATAGAAAAAAGATTAAATATGTTTTTTACATAATCATAATGACATATCATATTATTTATGATACTTTATTTTTCAATTTATAATGAGAAAAAACAAAGAGGAAGTAAAAGAAGAAAAAACATGAAATTCTGTAAAGACAAATACCTCTTCTTTGGAAAACATCGTTTAAATATCTAGTTTGGGACAATGAGATTGCTCTTTTGATGGGAGCAACACCTCAATAATGTGAATAGGGAAGTTTAGAAGTTAAATTGGCAACACATTATGAAGTTTGAGGGATCAATGTGAAGTTAATAAGTTAGGGACGAGGATCCATTTTATAATTAAGGTGGGGCAGTTTTGGAAATTTTTATTAGATTAAACTATAATAAATTAAATATCAATCCATATATCTCTAAAAGTCAACTGATTCGAATCTAAGATAATCTAGGGTTGTAATATCATCAACCAGTATATGTTAGACATGTTTTGGTATTATTTTATACCTTATCATTATGTTTAACCTTTAGTTAACATATTTTAATTTTAAGTATAGTAACAAAGTTTTCTGTATTAGAAGGTTGTAAATTTCACTTATTTGAAGTAAATTAAATCATAAATGTACAATTTATAACATTTTTACCATATTATATATTTTGTTATTTTTAAAAACATTTTACAATTTTTATATAATTTAATTATATTTTATTTTAAAAAAATATCTTGAGTGTCAATTTTCCAATATTCATTTAATTTGATTCAAATACTTCATGAAAAATGGTAAATAAGAATATAATGATTTAAAAACTATATAATATGTCACATTGATCTGTTAAATTTATTTCATAAAATATATCTTCGATATAATATCAAAATTAATATTTTAAAAAAAATTTATTTTATTTTTATATTAATTAAATAAATATTATATTACTTTATCACAAGAATTTCTGGTTATTATATTATATATAAAAATTAAAAATAAATTTATATAATGAAACAAATTCCATTAATATCAAATAAACTTTTATTTTTGTTCATATATTTATTTTTCCCTATGTGAACACGTAAAAGATATTAAATACAAAGAGAATGACATTTTGTAAATATCTATGAGTTATGTAATATATAACTCATTTTTATGGTAACATATTTATTAAATAACTCCAATTAGTGGATAAAATGATAAGGTTATATTAGTTTTCATTAAATAATATTTTTGTAATGTTTTGGTGATGGTTATAACCTTATATTTTTTTAACACTTGGTTAACCTCTTGAACACTTACATTGCCAGCAAGTACTTTTACTCTTTGAGGATTAATATAGTAATAATAAAACACCAAAAGTATCATAATTAGTTATTAGATGAAAATTGGAACCTTATCCTAATTATTAAGTGAAATTTGAGATTTTTTAAATTTGTATATCATTTAATAAATATTTTTTATTTTAAAATATTATTAATATCAATTTTGATATTATTCATTAGTTCGAATTCTAAAAAAATCAACACTAATTGGAAAATATGAACCAATTTTTTTTATATCTATAAAATATCCATGTATTCAATTAAATTTGTCTATGATATTATTTATTTAAAAATATATTTATTTTAATTTTTTAATACCATTTATTTCATATTTCCATTAAAAAACTAATTACTAAAGCAACGTTTTTTGAGAAATTATGCTAATTATTTATTCAGAAAAAAATATAAATATATTTCCACGTTGTAGATAAATATTTTAGTCTTAAAAATACTATTTATGTTTGAATATATTTATTGATTTAATGTCCCTAAAAAATATTACACTTATAAAAATTTAGATTGGGATATTTTGTTTCTTTCTTTGAATTTAATAGTATTTATGTATTTTTTAGGGACCACTATTAATTATTTAATTAAATTTATAAATTTATCTATTAAGAGTCAAAATAATTTCATCAAATAATATTTTTTATCATTTTATGGTAATTTTGTAGTCCTTTTCATTTTATTTTTTACACTTAATTACATGATTCACCCTTTACCATGACAAAAAAATGACAAAGGGGACAATTTATATTGGAAAAAAATAAATGGAAATATTTAATAAATTTTTATATTTGGATTCCAAATATATAATTCAATTTCCCAATTCATGTCATATAATTTTCAGAAATTAATTAAAAATTAATCCCACAGACGGGATGAAATAATGAATTCATAAAGTAAAACTGTTCAATTGTTTGAAATGTTTTTATTTCCCATTATATAAATTGTGTTATTAGATATAAAATTAATATAATTATAATTTAGAACCAATATAAATTAAACTTTAACACTATAATGTTTTTGGATGTAAAAATCCGGTTTCAATTATAATTTAGAATGTTCCACTATTCATCAAACCATGAAACTAATCACCAATATTAAAAAAATTCAAAATAAAGTAAAATTTTCTATTCCCATTTCGAAAAATATGCTTTTATTTTCAAATTTAATTTATAAAGTTTTAAAAAAATATTCAAAATAGGTGCACCATAAAAAAAATTACATAATTAATTTCTACAACCCATAAAAATATTTCTTCCACGAAATTATTCTGGGTTATCAATGGAATAAAGTTTTAAATTTTCTTTCATAGAAACCACCAACCTAAAAATTAATTTTAAAACTCTCTTTAAAAGGGGAAATTTGGAATGATAATTTTTACCCAATGTAACTCATAAGTACGGTTAAACATGAGATAAATTAGATGGGATGTAAAAACATTGACATGGAAGGCAAATCTAACTATCATGTTATGATGAAGGGTGATATAGAAAATATTTTGGATGATGTTAAAAATCACCATATTATAAATATATTATGATCTAAGGGACCATTTGATTTATCAGAAAATAAGTTACAAGTATTTTCATTTTGGTTTCTTTATAGTTTGCCTATATTTAAATAAAATTTGGGAGAAGATATACTTGATTTCAGTACATTTCATAAGATTAATCTTTTAATTTTATGATACATTGATAAATTTTCAGTTCATCTATTATTCTAGGAAATAAAGGTGATGATTTCATTCTTAAAGCAGCATAGAAACATGAGACACATAAATTGAATGAAAAGTCATTCCATATATCTTTAGTTAACATCACAATAAAAAAGGTCAAATGACATTTTTCAATATGGATAAATCCTCTTATGGATAGATAATACGTTAATATATAAAACCACATCCAAATTTCTTCAGAATCAATTTTATTAATGGTAACATTTATGATATTTCCAAAAAATTAAAATCCAAAACATTCAAAATAATGAGATTACATTCACAAAATCAACTCATCTTTAATTATTAGAACAACTGGACCTATATCTTAATTTCAATGTAACGAATATGTAAATACTATTATCATGTATTCTATTCAAACATCATAATTAACTTAGTTAAAACATACATTATTTAAAAATTTAAATATTTCGACATACCAAAAATCCAAAAATTCAATAAACTCAATCTATGATATCATGAGCCACTTTGTTATCATACCATTCCCAAAGTCCGTAACACTATCACATTATATAAAAACTTAATCATTCTGCCACTTCATTTTCATAATATATATCACTAAGAGTGAGGGCATGTGATTCCCCATCACCTTTGTCTTTAAGTGGGTGGTGATGGTTATCATCATTGCTAACCCATAGACTATGGGCACTGATTAAAAAAATTATCATTGTAATTTAAATGGAATAGTTGAAGTATGGGGGGTGAATTATTTAAATAAATATCTAAATTCATATAATAATTTAACTTATTAACATTTCATAGTAATTTATTCACTATACTAACTTACTTTTAACAATTTTAACATTTACTAGTCCCCTTTAGAAAATTTCTACCACGATTCCTTACACACTCTGAGAACGAGGAAAAGCTAATGTGATTTTCTCCATGGTTATTATTTTTTCCATTAAAATATAGCTTACAATTCTCCACAGAAGCAATATATTGAAAGATAACCCCAATGTAATACCCCACGATTTCAAATTATGTTATTTTTAATGTAATTCAATAGCTGGGCTACACACAACACTGAGTTTGAGGGCACCCCGACTAACCAAACTTGTGGTTCGAAAAGCGGTTATGAATAGTATTAAATTTATTTTTAATTTTATGTACTTCATATAATTCAAAAATTTACATTATGTGTTTCTTAGACATAATATAAGAACAAATTCATTTTTTTCAGATAAAATAAGTATTTTTCAAAAAATAAAATTTTAACACCTTATAATTTAGAACCATTTTTAAAACCAATATTTGACTATTTTAAATATTAAATTAAATTAAATTATATTATTCTTTAGAATCGAGATATAATAATTTATTTTGGATAAATTTTTGGTACTTTTCTAACAACATTCATATTTTGATGAATTGTGAAAAATACTAAATTTTATTGGAAAATAACATTTTTAATCGAAATAATTTATAGTGTTAAATTGTGAATTCAAATCATTTGGAAGTATAATCAGATTATATTTTTATCATTTAATAAGACATAGGTTATTATAAGTAATTTCACATTTAAATTTGACATAAACAAATGTCAATCTTTTGATAGTTTTTACTTCTTAAAAAGAGGTTTTTTAGTTTTGACAACATGAATTAATTTTAAATTCATTAATTCTACTTATATGTTATTAATTTGGTAAAATAGAATTCTTTTTTGAATTTTTAATATCAAAATTATCTTAGGATTAATTTTTGGGAATTTTTCTGAAAACTTTCAATTTTTGATGAATAGTGGAAAACACAACGTTATTGTTCAAAAACTGACTTTTTATTTAAATAATTATCTATTTTAAGTCAACACAAATACAAAATACCTATATTTTTTCAATTAGATTAACTGGAGTCATATTTATAATAAACTTTGATGTATAAAATTTTACTGAACTTTTTTACCGTCTTTTACACACATTCTAGGAGACTTTGAAAATTTTAATAAAACATAATTTTATCAATTTTGTGAGTTGAATTTCAAAAATCTAAGAGACACAGTTGATATCAGTAAGTAAAATCTGGTTTCATAAAATGAATATAATTTTTTGTGAATAGTAAATTTTGACTTTTATTTACCACGATTAAAAGAAATCAGGGTTATTAAAGGTTAATATGATTTTATAATTACCATATCACATTTCCTAATTCTATTGGATAAGTATAATTCGATCTAAAACAGCAACAAGAATAAAATATGATCCTTTCGGTCCCCTAGTATTAGATTAGGACATTTATTATTATTTTATTTAAAAAATAGTTAAAATAGTTAAATTAAATTTTTAATAAAAAAACTATTTTTAATACTGGGTTATAAATAAGATAACTTTGACTATACATATTCATTATAAAGATAAATTTATTTCCTACATAATGGTATTATATATATATTTTTTAGACATTAAATAATTAAATTTATTTATGACATAATGAAGATGCAATAATTAACTTCTTAATGAATGATTAAAATAATTAATATTATAAATATCCAAATAAATGTAATTTAAGAATTTTAATTAATTAAACTAATTTTATAGGTCAATATGACATTTTAGGGTTGATTATATTATTTTTTCTCAGAGTAATCATGCTGTTATGATTTTTACAAAAAATGAAATACTAAATAGTATCAAAATTTTCATAAATGAGTTTTTAAAACAAATACTGTATTATTTTTTGATATAATACTCCATAAAATCTACGGTGCATCCAAAGGGATTTAATAATATTATATATGTCATTAATGAACCACTTGTGGTTCTCATGGAAGTTTAGAGTATGTTTTTTAACCATATAGTGTAACATTACAAGAAGACACGGTAAAAGTTAAACTATTTAACTAATTGTTAAATATAAAAGATAAGGTTAATATGTTGACCTAAACTAGGCTAAAACCTTTTGTATGAGAATATTTCAACCCATAATCACCTTATCTTATAAATAAATCAATTTTTTTTCCATTAAAAACTGACAATGATTTATAATAAAATAATTTTTCAAGGTTTTCCAAAAGTGACCCTCACCTCTCTTATAAAAGGGTACTTCCCCTTCTCTTAATTTCACAAGTCCAAATCCATTGTCTCGACCAACCCCAGACCCAATATCCTTCCAAATACCATCACTAAATCCTATATTCATTCCTTTTGTCAGAAATCCAACCTAAGGAGCCCTTTTGAAGAAATGAAAAGGAAGCACCGGAAGAAGAGGTAATAATTTCACCTCCCACTTTCAAGTTCTTTTCTTCTTTCACTTCCTCTTTATTTTTTGTTTCCATAAAAAAATAATTACTGTAGTACCTCCTACATACTGTGTATTTGTAATAAGTATGGTTCAACCATATTTTTTATTCTATCCATCCAATAAATGACAATGTCACGATACGTGCCTACGTACGGCTTACCGTCTCCACGTCGTGGTCTAGTTTGTTATTCCAAAACATCATTATTTGGATGGGTATAATAATGAATGTAAATTATTTAAATAATAAATATAACATGTTAATTATTCTAAATATATGATATAAAATCCAATTATATATGATTTCACCATCAATAGAATGATATTGTCGCTCATGCCTACGTACGACTTACCGTCCCCACGAACGCGATGAGATTCATTCTCCCTCATAATCATTCAAGAATAATTTTAATTTTATGATTAAAAATAGTGCTTAAGAACATAATATCATTATTTATATGAATCAAATATATCCTATTCATACCATAAATGACTTACATTACAAGTCATATAATGGAAAACGAATCAGTTAACAACCAAAACAATGTTACTACTGAAATATAATTAAAAATGAAATATTAGAAGATCATATATGATATCATATTTATGTATTTGGTTATTTTATAATTTATTAAAAATTATTTTTCCATTATACAAGAGTTTAACCTATCCAATACTAAGGAAAAGTACAAGGTAAGGGGGTTTTCATCTCACTTTTATTCCCACAAGATTCATGCTATATTTTTCACTATTACCTTTTGTGTGGTGTACGTAGTACCCATTATTGTATTTTTTTGCATAATATACTATAATTTTTGGGTATTTAAATCATCATTGTATCATCCTTCTTTCATGGGGTGTATGTTACTTAAGTTTCCAAATCGGAAAAAGAATTTCAAATTTCAATTTCAACTCATTAGGCTTGACAGAAACTTCATTGATTAATTTACTCCAGGATTATGTGTGAAATCACTATTAATTTACTTATACAGTAATTTCTACTCCCCTTTGTGTGGATATAATTTTTATACAAATAATAACTCTGTGGATAAATTCTCAAGTCATCTATTTGAACTTGATAAGAGTAATTTTAACACAATTTCTATTCATTGAGTTAAGCATCCAAGTCATTTGTTTTGTTTTTACATGAATATGTGTGAATGTACTCTAATTGATTTACACTGAATATCCATTTATATTGAGTTTATTTATATATTTTACACATAATTATGTCATTGATTTATCTTTAACATAAGGATACAGTCTTTGACCTAGTATATCATGAATTCCGTTATTATCATGATATTATAATGTTTTGATTGCCTCAATTATTTATATTAAAGCGTCTCTCATTTGGTTAGGAACTATAACTAAAATATCATTTTAAATATTTAAAAATTGTATTCTTCTTAATATTTCTCATTAATTTCCATGTTTTAAAAATGGTTTTAAGGATTTTTTTATATGGACATTAATGTTTTGAAATTAAAATTCCTTTTAAAAGTTTAAAAGTTGTTTGGGACCCTTTCATTTAAAAATATATTATAAAAATCTTCTTGATGAATAGTGAGACTTTTAAATGTTTTCATGAAAAAATGGGGACATTTCTCTCAAATATATTTGATGATTACATTCATCTATGTCAATATCCTTAACTATTTGTGATTGAGGTTAATTTATTATAATACAATCTTCCATATTATACTGAATGAGTTATGATTGACTGGGAATGTGCTATTTTAATACCATTCATGGTTTGTGGTTAAATTTTTGACATTTAAAATTCTATTTTTAATATGAATGTTAGATTATGTTTCAACCATTTCATATGAGAAATTAATTGGAATAAGTAAGTGGTAGTTGGAGCCTGCTATAAGGCCCCAGCCTTAAACCTTACTTAATCTTGAGTTATTACAAGATTACACATTGAGGATCTTTTCAGGTTTAGAGTTTTAGAGAATTAGATCATGAAACTTGCATTACATTCCACATTTAAACAAAGTGGTTACATAAAAGTCAGCATTCATTCTTCCCATCAACGGGAACATATTTAAAATATAACACGGATTCTTTCTTGACACATCCTTGACACTATCATCACATCATGTACCTTTCCCTTGACCTGTGAAAAACATTTCAAAAACTTGGGATGAGCATAAAAAGCTCAGTAAGAGTTATAAAAATATGGAAAGGAAACATGAGTTCATATATACATAAGAATGAAATCATACTTTACCCATAAAACAAAGGCACTTTAACATACCTCATCAAACCATGAATAAATCATAGAAATCATAAGACATAAAGGTAACTTGAGGCATTCATAACATTCTTATGTAGGGAGTAACCCTCTTGGTTACGTTTGGAATACCCATCACAGTATATTCCCTAAATCTCTTCGGAGAAACCTTAACGTTTCACTCCTTCGCGTTACCCAATGCATTGGAGAGCTATAACGGGCTCACCCGCCCTTAGTTTATCACGGAACCACCCGTCTTCATAATAATGCCCAAGAACCATAACATAATTGTATCACATAAAACATGAATAAAGGAAACATAACATTTCCACATTTCAATCACAATATAACAGTTTAAGATATTGAAATAATGAATCCATTAAAAACCATTTTCAAAACCATTTAAAACATTTAATAAAGAGATTTTTGAATCAAAGTGTCCCATACCACCTTGAGGATTTTAAAATTTTAAACCATTAATATCCATATAAATAAATCCTTAAAACCATTTTGAAAACATGGATATTAATAAGAACAAATAACTAAAACATTTAAAACGATATTTTGGTTAAAGGGGTTTTACCAAAATTAGAGACACTTGAATACAATAATCAAGGAATAACATTTAGTCAGAACTTTATAATATCACGAGAATAAAAGGATTCATGATATAATACTCCAAAGGACAGTATATACACCATATAAGAGTGAATTGGTGCATAACAACAATGAACCCTCAATAGAAATGTCAAATGTGATGAAATACCTTATAAAGAAGGTATCCTTAAATTAAGGACAAATAAATCTCAAAAAATATGTGTGACAAATATATAGACACCCAATATAAGTGGATATTAAGTGTAAAACAATAAAAGGTCATTCACACATATTCAATGGATGACATATTTAATGACTACAAGTTGAACCCAAAGAAATCGAAATTGGGTTAAGAAGTTCCCTTGACAGCCTAACGGCGTCACATCAAAATGAGTTGATGAGAGATAAAAAGAGTATCTCATCACTTGGACACAAAATTTACATCATTAAGGATATATGAGAACATATCCCAACATAACAATATGTAAATTAAAAGACCCAATAAAAGAAGTCTTTTAAAAAGAGGAAGGGTGAAAGGTTCCCTTACCGAATTGGGTATCTTTCAAAACATACACCCCATGAAAGAAGGGCAATAAATCATTGATGAAAATACTCATAAACGAAAGTATATTACACAAAGAGTAGAATAATGGGCAGTACATACACCACTCAAAGGAAATTGTGGCAAATGTAGCATAAATCTCACGGGGATAAAAGTGAGATGAAAAATCCCTTACGAAAACTCGGCAGCCTAACGGCGCCACATAAAACTTCCAAAAGGATTGATGAGAGAGAATAGGGTCTCTCATCACATGAACATAAAAATTACAGTAGGAGTAATATAAAATAACATCCCAATCATAATAAAGATGAGCTTAAAAGAAATTACATAAAAGAATGTACTTAAAAAGAAAGAGAGTTGTAGGATCCCTTACCTCGGGTCCGACTTGACTCGATCATCCTTTAATCTCCTGAATAATAAACTTGAGTTAATTTCTAATTCCTTAAGAACCCTTTTCAAGTTCATTATTACTTTTATACCACTTATTACCTTGTCATAAACATTATGTAATCATTTAAGTTAATAATATTTGTTTTGCCGATATTTGGTTCTTAAGTCGAAAGTGGTCTTCTTACAATTACATGTTGTTCGTGTGGCCAAATGTTTATTATATCCAGAATTGTATTCATTATGTAGATATCATATATTTCATATATATCCAGTACATGCATGCATTTATAACATTACATAATCATTTAGAGGTAAGAAATGAAATGCACCGTTCATGGAGACGGTAAGCCGTACGTACGCATGAACGCTACTTTCATTTCTATTTCGTATTTTATAGAATGGAATAATAATGATATAAAGGTATCTTATAATTCCAGTATAATATCATATATAATATCATATTTCCATCCTTTATACATCCCACATATGGTATTTAACGAATCAAATCACTTTGAGGGGGCGGTAGTCCGCACTTCCTTAAATGAAGATATCGCGTATACCCATAATGGAAGCCACAAAGGTAAGACAAAAATGAAAAATACAGAAGCATAAATAAAACATAAACATATTATATATCATATATAAAAATAGTGACATCATAATGGCCACCTTTGAAGGTGTTAAATGAGTATTGAACAATCATCGTTTCGGGAGGCAGAATTTCACCGTCCACGGAAACCGTATTTTCTTTAACCATTTGATGTAGTTGTGTGAGAGTGTAGCTAAAATAAATCTTGTAAAAACATCCTAGTATATTGAAGATACTGGTGTTGTTACAAAAGAAGTAAATAAAAAGAGATTATAGGTTTGGAGAAGCAAAATAAAACAAATGAACAAGAGAGAATGAGTTACCTTTAAAAGTGTAATCTCCTTTTGATTTGAGCCTAAAGGCTTCCTTTGAAAGGATTCTGCCCAAAGGGGATCCTCTAGGATGAGGAGAGGGATGTTGAGAGAGTAAATGGGCAGGGGTTGGCCGAGCCAAAGGCTTGAGGGGTGTGGGAAAAGAGGTAGAGGTGGGGGCCTTTTATAAGAGGAGAGGAGGGGCACTTTTGGAAAGCAATGAAATATTACATTATTTGAAAATGCTTTTCGGTTCTAAAGGGTCCCACATTGATAGAATTCGTGGATAAGGTGATAAGGCATCGAAATCCACTCATCCAATTGGTTTTTTCCATGTGTATATTGTAGATTTTTCATTATCTTTCCATTTTAATTAAATTGTCAAATAATGATGTCATCGCTGCATCATTATTATGTCATAAATAATTTCATTTCTTTAATGTCTAAAAATAAAAAAAAAATACTATGATATAGGAAATCTTTTTAGCTTTCCAATGAATATTTATAATCAAAATTTGGACTTGTATAACCCCACTTAAAAATTGTTTTAGTAAAACATACTATGTTAGTGTCATTTTCACTTTAACATTAAATAAAAAGTATTTTATGTTATTTCCCAACAAAAGTGGATCCATGGGGTCCCCAAGTTAGGCCATGGCTTGTCTTGGTCGGCCATGACATAACCAATAGGGTTGGGACATGTGTCTAGGTCATTTTATATTATTAAAGCATTATTTATACCTTAAACTACCCTAATTACCACTAATCGCGATTAAGAACTTAATGAGTTACTATTCACCAAATAAATTATTATAATCTCATTGAACCACATTTTACTTCTTAATGACAACCATGTATGTCGGATTTTCAAAATTCAATACACATTAGTGGTAAAATTTCATTTAACTGAAAAATCAGTTTGCTTGATTACCACTTAGTGGTTTCACTATTCATCAAAAATTGAAGTTTTTCAGAAAATTACCAAAAATTCACCCTAAGATATATTTGATATTCTGAATTCAAAAATGAAGTCCGTTTTACAAAATTCAAAACATATTAGTCACATTAATTAATTTAATAATTAATTCCCGCTGTCAGAGCAAATAGCGTGTTTTTATAAAACAATAAGTATCAAAAGATTGACACTAGTTTAAGTCTAATTTCAAAGTGAAATTAATTCCAATGACCACCATTGGATTAAATGGTAAAAATATTTTCTAATTTAACTTTAAAAACAATTCAAAATATTATCTAATCATATAAATAAATTAGATTAAAAAGAGGTTTTGAATTAAAACACAACATTTTACACTATTCATTAAAAAATGAACTTTATCAGAAAAATACCAAAAATTTACACAAAGTAAAATTTGATGTCCCGATTCTTAATAAGAGTTTTATTAGGTCCAAAAGAATGTATAAGAGTGATCAAAACTATATTTAATGACAGTTCGCCATCAAAAGGCGATAAGTGAACCTTTAGTGAAAACTAGGGCATATATGCCTAAAATCGAATTCTTTCCGTATTTTAAGCCTCTATCCTTTATTGGATAATTGTAAAAACATTTAAAAACATATATAATCATATTTCAGTTATTTCTATCCATTCCCGCCATTACAACGGCTACAAGTTAACTACCATTTAAAATAATATTATTTTATTATTAGAGTGCAACGTAAGATTCCCAAGAAACTCGTTGTTGCGTGTTGGGTACGCCATCGAGCATAGCGTCCCCTTTAAAGTCATTTAAATATTTTATTCACAAATATGGATAAATATGAAATGTCATATTCTTTATTTACCTGGGATGTTACATCCTTCCCCCCTTTTGGGAATTGCGTCCTCGCAATTTTAAAATTGCGCTTGGAAACATCCTTGAAAGTCCCACATCGGAACAAAAGTCGGTAAAACAAACACTTTAAAATAAAGAAAGATAAGTACAAAGGTCACTCGTGTTAACCCATACTAGGATTCCAAGTATGAAAATATGGACATGGAGGAGAAAACATAGGGTCACGTTCTTATGGAGAGTGATAGAAAACATGTTTAGGAGAAAGTTAACAATGAGAAAATCACAAACTTGTGATGGGTTAAACGGTATTCGATTCCCCGGTAGGAAAAGTTAATATACAACATTTTTGTTTTAAGTTACTTTTTATTGAGGAATTTATTCATAAGGAAACATAATCACTTATCATATTGACTTTCAACTTTTATTATATTCCTTTCACAAACTCATATTTTCTCCAAAAGACGAGTATTTAGGAAGACTTGTTCACATTAAGAGTACTATAATCAACTTCTAGAGAATCACCTAATCCACAAAAGAGAACTATGTACATCCTATGTCTTTAGGCTTAAACCAGAGCCAAAACCAAAAAGTTTAGTACAAGATCAGATAATCCAGAAAAGGATAACCCCTTATAAAAAGAAAATCTATTCTTAATCTCCAAAATTTGTCCAACAAAACCCAAAGTTCAACGAGGACCATCCGATAAACAATTTGTCCATAAAATTCTTCAAAGTAAACCTAATATAATATTGAAACCCAAATATTTGAAGGATTTAGTCACACAGTCTTCCATGTTAAATCGTAACATTTATCTCCAAACAACATTAGTTGCTCCTAAAGTCTAGTATTGAAAAGTAATTAACCTAATCACATATCCTCCATGATAGGTTAATCATTTTTATAAATAACCCAAAATCAACTTACTCTTAATTCATAAAATCATATAACCAAAAATAATCAGTCAAACTAACCAGGGACTTCACGTAGTCCAGTGGTAGGCGATAAATACCAGTCGCACTTTGGTTGTGGGTTCGATTCCCGCAGCTTTGTCCGACGCGACGGGATGTCACACGGTCTGCGTGTTGTCCTTTTTCCAAAACTATATAATTCTCAAAACATTCCCCAAAATGAGATAAAATCTTCAAAAATATTCATAACATATTTTAACCTCAAGTTTATCTCATTCCATTCCTTTTCCATCATATCATAGAGTAACCCATAATTACCTAAAAAGTAAGGATCATATAAACCCTAATGGTTACCTTAATAATTATTACCTGAATTTCCACATCGAGTTGGCCATCTCGTAAATGATGCATTAGAGAACTCACGAAGGTTGAAGTGATTGATCATGGATCCTTGATAGTTGGTTTAGAACAACTATGAGATTCCTCATTGAATCCCCTATCTCATCTAGTATCATAATCAGAGAACCACCACAGTTTCCTTCAAACCCATTGTCACTTTGGTGCCTGCTAGATCCATCCATTCACTAAAAACATAAATGTCAGTGTGAGTATATCAACAAAAACATCATGTACTAATGAGGAAGGTAGACTCTAAGATATACTTACTCATTCACATTATCTAAAATTAGGACTCTTTCTGAAATTCTAACCATTATGGTAATGTCACTTATGCTTAAAGAATACCCTTACCTCTAAAGTTATCTAAACCGGCCTTTGATACCAACTATAAGGCCCCAGCCTTAAACCTTACTTAATCTTGAGTTATTACAAGATTACACATTGAGGATCTTTTCAGGTTTAGAGTTTTAGAGAATTAGATCATGAAACTTGCATTACATTCCACATTTAAACAAAGTGGTTACATAAAAGTCAGCATTCATTCTTCCCATCAACGGGAACATATTTAAAATATAACACGGATTCTTTCTTGACACATCCTTGACACTATCATCACATCATGTACCTTTCCCTTGACCTGTGAAAAACATTTCAAAAACTTGGGATGAGCATAAAAAGCTCAGTAAGAGTTATAAATATATGGAAAGGAAACATGAGTTCATATATACATAAGAATGAAATCATACTTTACCCATAAAACAAAGGCACTTTAACATACCTCATCAAACCATGAATAAATCATAGAAATCATAAGACATAAAGGTAACTTGAGGCATTCATAACATTCTTATGTAGGGAGTAACCCTCTTGGTTACGTTTGGAATACCCATCACAGTATATTCCCTAAATCTCTTCGGAGAAACCTTAACGTTTCACTCCTTCGCGTTACCCAATGCATTGGAGAGCTATAACGGGCTCACCCGCCCTTAGTTTATCACGGAACCACCCGTCTTCATAATAATGCCCAAGAACCATAACATAATTGTATCATATAAAACATGAATAAAGGAAACATAACATTTCCACATTTCAATCACAATATAACAGTTTAAGATATTGAAATAATGAATCCATTAAAAACCATTTTCAAAACCATTTAAAACATTTAATAAAGAGATTTTTGAATCAAAGTGTCCCATACCACCTTGAGGATTTTAAAATTTTAAACCATTAATATCCATATAAATAAATCCTTAAAACCATTTTGAAAACATGGATATTAATAAGAACAAATAACTAAAACATTTAAAACGATATTTTGGTTAAAGGGGTTTTACCAAAATTAGAGACACTTGAATACAATAATCAAGGAATAACATTTAGTCAGAACTTTATAATATCATGAGAATAAAAGGATTCATGATATAATACTCCAAAGGACAGTATATACAACATATAAGAGTGAATTGGTGCATAACAACAATGAACCCTCAATAGAAATGTCAAATGTGATGAAATACCTTATAAAGAAGGTATCCTTAAATTAAGGACAAATAAATCTCAAAAAATATGTGTGACAAATATATAGACACCCAATATAAGTGGATATTAAGTGTAAAACAATAAAAGGTCATTCACACATATTCAATGGATGACATATTTAATGACTACAAGTTGAACCCAAAGAAATCGAAATTGGGTTAAGAAGTTCCCTTGACAGCCTAACGGCGTCACATCAAAATGAGTTGATGAGAGATAAAAAGAGTATCTCATCACTTGGACACAAAATTTACATCATTAAGGATATATGAGAACATATCCCAACATAACAATATGTAAATTAAAAGACCCAATAAAAGAAGTCTTTTAAAAAGAGGAAGGGTGAAAGGTTCCCTTACCGAATTGGGTATCTTTCAAAACATACACCCCATGAAAGAAGGGCAATAAATCATTGATGTAAATACTCATAAACGAAAGTATATTACACAAAGAGTAGAATAATGGGCAGTACATACACCACTCAAAGGAAATTGTGGCAAATGTAGCATAAATCTCACGGGGATAAAAGTGAGATGAAAAATCCCTTACGAAAACTCGGCAGCCTAACGGCGCCACATAAAACTTCCAAAAGGATTGATGAGAGAGAATAGGGTCTCTCATCACATGAACATAAAAATTACAGTAGGAGTAATATAAAATAACATCCCAATCATAATAAAGATGAGCTTAAAAGAAATTACATAAAAGAATGTACTTAAAAAGAAAGAGAGTTGTAGGATCCCTTACCTCGGGTCCGACTTGACTCGATCATCCTTTAATCTCCTGAATAATAAACTTGAGTTAATTTCTAATTCCTTAAGAACCCTTTTCAAGTTCATTATTACTTTTATACCACTTATTACCTTGTCATAAACATTATGTAATCATTTAAGTTAATAATATTTGTTTTGCCGATATTTGGTTCTTAAGTCGAAAGTGGTCTTCTTACAATTACATGTTGTTCGTGTGGCCAAATGTTTATTATATCCAGAATTGTATTCATTATGTAGATATCATATATTTCATATATATCCAGTACATGCATGCATTTATAACATTACATAATCATTTAGAGGTAAGAAATGAAATGCACCGTTCATGGAGACGGTAAGCCGTACGTACGCATGAACGCTACTTTCATTTCTATTTCGTATTTTATAGAATGGAATAATAATGATATAAAGGTATATTATAATTCCAGTATAATATCATATATAATATCATATTTCCATCCTTTATACATCCCACATATGGTATTTAACGAATCAAATCACTTTGAGGGGGCGGTAGTCCGCACTTCCTTAAATGAAGATATCGCGTATACCCATAATGGAAGCCACAAAGGTAAGACAAAAATGAAAAATACAGAAGCATAAATAAAACATAAACATATTATATATCATATATAAAAATAGTGACATCATAATGGCCACCTTTGAAGGTGTTAAATGAGTATTGAACAATCATCGTTTCGGGAGGCAGAATTTCACCGTCCACGGAAACCGTATGTTCTTTAACCATTTGATGTAGTTGTGTGAGAGTGTAGCTAAAATAAATCTTGTAACAACATCCTAGTATATTGAAGATACTGGTTTTGTTACAAAAGAAGTAAATAAAAAGAGATTATAGGTTTGGAGAAGCAAAATAAAACAAATGAACAAGAGAGAATGAGTTACCTTTAAAAGTGTAATCTCCTTTTGATTTGAGCCTAAAGGCTTCCTTTGAAAGGATTCTGCCCAAAGGGGATCCTCTAGGATGAGGAGAGGGATGTTGAGAGAGTAAATGGGCAGGGGTTGGCCGAGCCAAAGGCTTGAGGGGTGTGGGAAAAGAGGTAGAGGTGGGGGCCTTTTATAAGAGGAGAGGAGGGGCACTTTTGGAAAGCAATGAAATATTACATTATTTGAAAATGCTTTTCGGTTCTAAAGGGTCCCACATTGATAGAATTCGTGGATAAGGTGATAAGGCATCGAAATCCACTCATCCAATTGGTTTTGTCCATGTGTATATTGTAGATTTTTCATTATCTTTCCATTTTAATTAAATTGTCAAATAATGATGTCATCGCTGCATCATTATTATGTCATAAATAATTTAATTTCTTTAATGTCTAAAAATAAAAACAAAATACTATGATATAGGAAATCTTTTTAGCTTTCCAATGAATATTTATAATCAAAATTTGGACTTGTATAACCCCACTTAAAAATTGTTTTAGTAAAACATACTATGTTAGTGTCATTTTCACTTTAACATTAAATAAAAAGTATTTTATGTTATTTCCCAACAAAAGTGGATCCATGGGGTCCCCAAGTTAGGCCATGGCTTGTCTTGGTCGGCCATGACATAACCAATAGGGTTGGGACATGTGTCTAGGTCATTTTATATTATTAAAGCATTATTTATACCTTAAACTACCCTAATTACCACTAATCGCGATTAAGAACTTAATGAGTTACTATTCACCAAAAAAATTATTATAATCTCATTGAACCATATTTTACTTCTTAATGACAACCATGTATGTCGGATTTTCAAAATTCAATACACATTAGTGGTAAAATTTCATTTAACTGAAAAATCAGTTTGCTTGATTACCACTTAGTGGTTTCACTATTCATCAAAAATTGAAGTTTTTCAGAAAATTACCAAAAATTCACCCTAAGCTATATTTGATATTCTGAATTCAAAAATGAAGTCCGTTTTACAAAATTCAAAACATATTAGTCACATTAATTAATTTAATAATTAATTCCCGCTGTCAGAGCAAATAGCGTGTTTTTATAAAACAATAAGTATCAAAAGATTGACACTAGTTTAAGTCTAATTTCAAAGTGAAATTAATTCCAATGACCACCATTGGATTAAATGGTAAAAATATTTTCTAATTTAACTTTAAAAACAATTCAAAATATTATCTAATCATATAAATAAATTAGATTAAAAAGAGGTTTTGAATTAAAACACAACATTTTACACTATTCATTAAAAAATGAACTTTATCAGAAAAATACCAAAAATTTACACAAAGTAAAATTTGATGTCCCGATTCTTAATAAGAGTTTTATTAGGTCCAAAAGAATGTATAAGAGTGATCAAAACTATATTTAATGACAGTTCGCCATCAAAAGGCGATAAGTGAACCTTTAGTGAAAACTAGGGCATATATGCCTAAAATCGAATTCTTTCCGTATTTTAAGCCTCTATCCTTTATTGGATAATTGTAAAAACATTTAAAAACATATATAATCATATTTCAGTTATTTCTATCCATTCCCGCCATTACAACGGCTACAAGTTAACTACCATTTAAAATAATATTATTTTATTATTAGAGTGCAACGTAAGATTCCCAAGAAACTCGTTGTTGCGTGTTGGGTACGCCATCGAGCATAGCGTCCCCTTTAAAGTCATTTAAATATTTTATTCACAAATATGGATAAATATGAAATGTCATATTCTTTATTTACCTGGGATGTTACACCTGCTATAGATCTTCAATGCATCGGTAGGTCTTATGAGACAAACTAGTGTCCTTGCACAAGGCCTTGAAAAAATATTTTTTTAGACGTGGCATAAGGCCTTGACTGTGTGGTTATGATGTTTGGAATTATACATTGCATCACTATGAAACTGGATATTGATATTACATGTTATTATTCAGCTAGTAGAATATCCAGGTGAGAAAGTAAATGGAATTATTTTATTTATCTTTCCAATATTATGCTGAAGTTTATGTTTAAAAGACTTGTGTTTTAGTCTTATTCATTGCCTTAAATGTTTATTTGTATTTATGATAGTTTCTGATATATTTTTATCCTTACTGAGTATCTGAGATCACCCCTTACTTATGTGTTATTTTTCCTAGGATGCAAAGAAGTATATTACGATTAACCTGCTGGAATAGGCTAAAGGATATAAGAGTGTTCAAAGGGGACACAATGTTGAAGTGTTTTATTTCATGATGTAATGTGAAACTTATGTATGATTCTGGTACATTCAAGAACACTAAACTGATCAGTCTTTCAAGACATGGTTCCTTGCATCATGCCAATGTTTTGTAATAATTCCCCGATTCTGGGTAACTGGGGTCAGGGCAATATATCCAACCTCCATTTCCACATTAATTGCACATCAGACTATTTCTTCATAGCTAATGAAGTCCCTTATAGATAACACAAACTAGAGAGTTTTTTTAGTCCACTAAATAATTGATCAACCATACAATAAGGTTAGATGATAATGCTTGAAGTGTGCCTCACATGTCTTGTAAAATTTTCCTTTTAGGTACAAACACATTCATCATCATTTTTCTTATGCTCAATGAAATCCTTCTCAATCTTCCTATGAATAATACGAGGAATGTATATATTTTTAAATATTTTCTTGAACTATTCAAAATCCATGGATTTTATTTGATCACATATCTTCATATTATTGATAAAATTACACAATTGATCTACTTCACCTTCTAAAATATAGACCGACAAAATGGCTTTCTCATGTTGTGAACATTCAAGAAACAAAAATATATTTTCAGTTGTACTGATCGATGACTATACCACAAGAGGATTAGAAGACAAACTAAAATAAGGTGGGCATTTCCTCATAATGGACTCGAAGGAATGGTGTCCCAATCATATGTTATTTCAAAGTCCAGTATGACTCATATCTTGAGAATGTTTTGTGATCACATAAACAAGATTTTTCATTACAACTCTTATAACATTCAATTTCTTAGGAAGAAAACCATTTTATTCCCATCACATTCAGTAATAATATAGTTCCTTTGGATCTACCAATTGAAAAATACAAAAATTATAGTGTGAGTAACCCTAATAATGTAGGGGAAACAATATTATCTTAGGAAATAACATTAAATCAACAACATCTTAGGTTTAATACTTGGTTATCACTGATCGCTAATATAATTATAGGATTGTAACCATTACAGAGACTTATCCTTAGGGATCATAGTATGGTTTTCTCATCCTATATTTGAAAGGACGACCAAATGTTCACTTTGATACCTAATATTTTAATTTATGGAAATATCTTCAACATATCATATAGTGATCTTACCCTTTAGTATTCAAACCTAAACCCATTTTTTATATCTCGGGGAAAAGAAACATAAGAAAAGGGTGAGCTCAGATACTAAGTAAGGGCAAATCAAAAGAGATATCACGAAAAATGTGATCATTTGAATGTAAAAACATGAACATCACTTTTGAAAATCAATCCTTGTATAACAAATATGATGATCATGAGTCATGGAATAAATTTTGGTAGTTCATAAGACATAAATAAAAAAGGAACATGATCCTTGAGAAAGTAGAATTTATATAAAACATGGAATTGTGGAAAACCCTTAAGTATAGAAAATAATATACTTAGTAGTCAAGGATCTTTTTCATGTCTATCCTAGTAAAATGTGTTCACTCCCCAAACCATTATAGTAGGAAAACTCCTTAAATAAATCGCTATCACTCCTCATTTTAGTCCTTTATTACTGAACTTAGTTCACTTCTAGTTCCAGTTATCTATATCTCATGAGATATAAATCGTTGCCCAATGAATTATAGGTAGATATAGGTCCCAATACAAAAACATTTAAAACCATATAGATGTGTTCCAAAAGAACAAAATTTGTTAATATTACCCATAAAAATGAAATGGGTTTCCGTATCATCAAAAATCCCATGGATAATAAATGGGTTTCATAAATATCATTCCATATTAAACATATAACAACTATAGAAATAATAGGGAGAATATCTTTGAAATATATCCCTAGTAAATCACTTATAAAATTAACTAATGTTATCGTATATTGAAAATTATGGTTAAATATACCTTGAATTAATTCTTAGAGAAAATATCCTTTCTCCTTGATTTTTTTTCATGAAATGACGTTCAATTTGAGTATAAAAAGGTTTATTTAAAAATAATGTTGAAAGATTATAATGAATTAAAACTTTTATGAAATTATAAATGGTTTTTTCATTACATTTAGGTTAAAAAACATTACACTCATTCATTTTCTAGAAAAGTCTAAAAGTACGTCATTAGGAAAATGAAAAAATATTACTTTCAAACAATAGAGTGAAAATTCATTGATGAATAAAAATGAATTTAATAATTGTAAAATAATTAAAAATATATTCTATAATTTTTTTAAGAGACATGGAAATGAAAGATAAATATTCACTTCTCTAATATTGGCCTTTAAGAGGCCTATAATATGTCTTTATCAGGGCTAACAAATCACAGACTACCGCAACATGGTTAAAAGGACAAGGAATTTATCCATAATTTAAAAGTGTTGATTAAGGGAGGATTTATTGGTGTCTACAAAAGCACTGATAAATGTCACTTCTATCTATGAATTTCAAAGCACTGATAAAAGAAGACATTTATCGGTGCATCTCATTGGAACTGATAAAGGCATCCATAATCAGCACCAATAAATTAAAAAATAAAGGACTCCCCTATGAGAACATTAAGAAAAGTTGATAAAGAGACCCTTTATAAGTGATTATAAGAGAACTAATAAGGGTACCATTTAAAGTCAAATTTAGAAGCATTGATAAAGGGTTGTACTGCAGTGTGAAGTTACAATACACTATATAACTAGAAACAGGGCAAGCAGTATGTTGTAATAAGAAATCTAAATATATTATCTGGGTTTTTGAATATGTAATTTTTTCCATTAAAATTAATGTGAATTGTTTTTAAAAATAATCACTTGGAGTCATATTGATCATACCCTATGTCGTGTTGAGGTGCAGATGATTCTGACACGTCTCAAAAGACTTATTACAACACCAAAAACAATTTCTCGTATGTTCCTCTTAAATACATTCAATTCATTAGAAAAACTATATTGCATGAATAATTGAGTCTCTATGAAACAAAACATGGTTTTTTATAGTATATAGTCATAAAATATCCCTTAAACATAAACTTTTTACTTCTATGTTTTGAATTTTGAAAACCGGACATACATGGTTGTAATCAGGGAGATGTTTGGAGCATAATGTAATCACCTTAATTGTTGATGAATAGTATCTTACCCTTATGAATAGTATTATTATATTATGAATAGTAATATACTCTTATGAGTAATAATATGACCCTTATAAATGGAAACCTTACCCATGAATGTATTAAAAAAATATAGGCACTTTAAAAATGAAGGCGAATATTTTAAGTGTTGGTATTTTTCAATTAAATGAAGATTTTAATTCAAAATTATATTACTCATATTTAAAAAATTATATATAAAAATGGTATTGTTTTTGGATTCTACACATCAAAAAATGGTTAAGTTGAATTTTTGGGATTTTTCTTAAATAGTTGTATTTTTTATGAATAGTAAAATATCACAATTTACTATATATATACATTTTAAGATTATACACTATTCCTTGCATCAATGGAGATGTAAACACAATTGATTCAACCTCACATGTACTTATTACGATTTTTTGTCATGGAATCATCACTATTTCTTGTATTAAGGAAAAATAATAAAGTAATGATTAAAATATTTACAAAACCCTCCTCCCCTCCACTATAAATACCTCCCCTCACACCCTCATTTATTCACACTTCTCATCATTTAAGAATTGCCTGAATTGTACTAAAATCACTCATTAAGATCCTCCCACAAGTCCAAAATCCATTGTTATCTCTAAAACAACAAATTATTAACCCTAAAGAGGTATTGAAAGGAAGATAGATTCAAGACGTAAATTTCTCTTTTCAGTTATTTTTTTTATCTTCAAGTTCCTTTGTTATTTTTTCAATTATCACCTATACTCATCCAAATGTTGTATAAACTACAGTAAATTATATTTATTGGAATTATGTTTTGATAATGGAATATTCCATTATCATCTGTTCCATTCCCTCCTTTTATATTAAAATGAAAACACTATACGTGATGTGCTAATTTATATCATTCAAGGAAGAATGATTTTCAATTTACATTAATATATTCAAGACTGGTCATGAAACCTTTTTAATTGTTTAAAAAGTTCATAATATATGTATTTTATATTATTTAATGTTCTGGAATCATTACACACTCATAATATAAAACAATAATATAAAACTTGTTCATTGTGTGAAAAACCACCAAGTTTATCCAAGCATTAATCATTAACTTCGACCGAATGAGTCATCCCCATGGTATATTACCAAAATAATTATATGATCATTTATATCTTCATAATTTCACTAATAATATATATTAAAAATTATGTTTGTTTTAACACATTTCAAAGGAACTTCCATTCCTGAATACAAGTAAACCGATCATGAAAACCTAGGATGAAAATGATTTAAAAAAAATAAAATTGATCCTCTTAACCCCAACAAAAGGCCATGAATGAACCTAATAAGGTTATAATAAATATATTAAATATAGAGGAGGTTATTTTATCAATAATTAATGAAGCTAAATATTAGTATTCAGGTCATTAAGATCAATCGAAGAGCACATTTATGCATAAGGTAAAGGGTTTCTCCTCTCTCTTTTAATTCCATGATATTTCCATTTTTGACCACTTATTTATTGTATGTGGTGTATATGTACTTACATTTGATATATAATATCATGATTATATTTATTTTCATGGTACTATATTAATAATTTGGTGATTATTAATTTTTGGTCATACGATTCGATTGTTTACAATTTTGAAATAGAATTTGTCTCAATTTCAATTTCCTTGAGACTTTCTCGGTATTATGCACCTAATATTTATTATTTTGTGTGTTTAATACCATTTTGAGAAACTTTTTCTTTTGAAATTATAATTCTAATAAATATCCATTTTCTTGTATCATTTATATGATCACTTCCTTATGTTTTATACCATTTCACATAGCGTGTTTATTTAAAATATCTTTTTAACTGGTTAAATATCGATGAATCTGTATCCTCTACTCCATACAGATATTTAAAATGAATATTGTTATTTTATTAATTTTTTTAAAGAATTATTTTCACCTGGAGTAATGTGTCGGGCCCGCTACAACCCCTCAATGGATCGATAGGTTTCATGAGATAAATCATTTAGAGACAAACCCTACATGTTTGTTTAAAAAAATCAAATGGGTCTCTACCCACAGACATAAACCATATTGATGATATAATTGTTCATGTTTTAGTTACATTATGTCCAAATAATAATCATTATTCTTATTCAATATCTAGTTATTACTATCCATGTGGTTTTCAATATGACAAAATATATGGATACATTTTTATTCCCATCTTATTGATGGAAAGCGCTCTCATTGTTTCATTATGACATATTAGTTTTCTCTAGTTGATAATGATTCAGTTAATATTGATACATATTATGTTAAGTGTTTATTAATTAGAAATTATGAATTATCACCTAATTTCATGTATTCCATTATTTAGTGGTGGAGCCTACTGGAAGAAGTGAAATCAATACCAGTGGACAATATAGGGATATCCCTATTGGGAAACTCAACACAATTAGTGTTCTAGAGGATCAGATCTAGAACATATTGGGACATTTTAATAAGGATGTGAAAAATAACCATGATAGACATGTATTGGATCATTTTATTTGATAAAATCTCACACATAATTTTGAAACTACTAATCCAGTGGTAGCTAAAAAGTTGATAAAGTCCCATGGATAGATATGTTTGGAATTAAGATGTAGTGAAAATGGAAAGGTAGTACTAGATGAATATTGCCTTAAGGGTGATACTTATCAATGGTGGTTCTTGATCCAGAATATGACATAGTAAGAAGAAATAGAAGATATATAATGGATATATTTTAATGAAACATTATTCAAAAATTCATTCTCTCGTGAACAACGAACTGAAATGAAGAGGAAATTCGTTATCCTAAATCAAGGGGAACAAAAAAGTCAATGAAACTCAATTCTACAATTGTAGAGAGATGGGAAAATTTTAAAATGAGTTTCCTAATCATGAGAAAATCTTTCCTCAAAAAGAGCCATGGGAGTAAGGGAAATCTTAAACGATAAGAACCGAACAGGTTGAAGTTCCTAATGATTTAGTGGATGGTATATTAATTGTTTCCTTAAACTTAATCAATGCCTTTTTTTATTATGGAACATCTCATTCCATTATATCATCTACATTTTCCCTGAAAATTAGACATTTCCTATTTGATTTATTAAAGGGGTTGTCAGTCAAAACTCATTTGGGAAGATTCATTACAATAAAGACATGTCACATAGTCCCCTTTGTGAAACAAAAATGTACTTTAGTTGCTAACTTTATAATCATTACTATTACTGACTTTGAAATAATTCTTGATATTAATTTGATTTTAAATTATGTTGTGAAAATCTATCTCAAGAAGAAGGATGTTACCATTTTTGAGAAAGATGTTGAATCCCTTATGTTTATAACAGAAACATCATCATTTGGATCTTATCCAGATCCACCTACAATACCTTTTCTATTTGAAATTCTAGGAGAAAAAGATAAAACAACATCTATGGATATTCGAATTGAAGATATACCTATTGTGGAAGAATACATTGATGTATTTCTAGAGGATTTACCATGACATCCTCCATTGAAGGAAGATGAGTTCTCTATTGTTATAATTCCTAGTAAAAGACCTATATCAAAGATTACCTATAGAACAGACATAATATAATTAGTTGAGATAAATAAAAAACAAGAGGAATTGAGTGAAAGAGGATTTATTCAACCTAGTGTTTCTCCATAGGGAGACCCTATACTCTTTGTCAAGAAGAAAGATGGATCCACAAGGCTATACATTGATTATAGGGAAATCAATGCTATTACAATAAAGAACAAGTATCCTCTAACACACATTGATGATTCATTTAATTAACGTCATCTTGCCTAATAATTTTTTACTGATTGAACTTTGATCTAGATATCATCAGCTACGTGTGAGGAAGGAAGATATTACAATGATAGCATTTCGAACCAGGTATGAGAATTATGTGTTTATAGTTTTCTTTTTTGATTGACTAATGCACCCTCTATTTTTATGGATCAAATGAACATAGTTTTATTTAATAAAATGACTATTTTTGTGGTATTTATTAATAATATCTTGGTATACATTAAAATATCTGAAGACCATGTGAATCTATTAAAGATTATTATGAATTATTTTATAAGAAATGAATTATATGGGAATTTTAGAAAATGATAATTTTGGTTTCAATCTACTTTTTTTCATGGATATAATATCTCTATGTATGGAATCATAGTTGATCTTGTGAAGACAAAGGAAATCCAAGAATGACCTAAAACAACGAACATAACAGAGGTACCTTGTTTTATTAGCTTAGCAGGTTACTATCTACGTTTCACTCAGAATTTCACCTGATTGGATAACATGCTAACCAAGATCACACATAAAGAGGGTTAGTTTTTATATATTAAAGAATGTATATAATGCATTGATGAATTGAAAAGAATATTCTTCAGTGTCCAATTTTGACACTTCCCTCTGGAAATGAATGATTCATGATATATAGTGATGTATCAATGAATAGACTAGGTTACGTCCTTATGATAAATGACAATGTTATTGCTTATGCATCAAGGTAGTTGAAGAATCATGATCAAAATTATCCAACTCATGATCTTTATTTAGCATCCTTAATCTTTTCTCTGAAAATTTAGAGACATTATCTATAAAGTGAATGATGTGAGATATATACAGATCACAAGAGCTTGGAAGAAATTTTTATATAGAAATAACTCAACAAGAGACAAAGGAGATGGATCAAGTTACTTAATGATTATGAGTTTTAAATACACTACCACCTAAGGAAGATGAATAAGGTAGGGGATACATTAAGTGGGGAAGATCATGAAATTTGGACCCAAATGATGATTGAGAGAGATCCAATATTTCATGGATAAGATAAATATGGATATGAGAATTTTTAATCAAGGAGAAACATATGAACTTTTTAAAATGATTTTTAAACCATCTTTAAAAGAGAAGATAAAATGATCTCAATTTTATGATGAGAATCTAAAAATTAAAATGAAAATTATTAATTATGGAAGATTGAAGAATTCATATAGGAGGATGTAGTTATGATATTTGGAAGGAGGATAGGCGTTCCCTAAGTACCCAAGAAAAAAAATGGATCTATTAGATGATATTCATAGCTCAAATTTCTCCATACAGCCTGGTATCCCCAAGATTTATAGAGATCTGAAGGAACACTTTTTGGGAAAAAATCCCTCAAGGCTTCATTGAAGCATTTTTGAGGTGATTGTGTTTGTTGACAATGTGGGCCTCTATGTTTCCTTTTCCTACAAAGCAGACCATGAGGTAGAATTTGTTGACCAAGGGGGTTAACATGTTTATTTTTCAGGTTCAAGAGATGTTGTTGGCTATCCATGTTTGATTGAAGAACCTCGACAAAGGAATGGATGATCTGGAGGTGGTACATAAAGAGCACATACAAGGAAGTCGCGCGTAAACATCAAGTTTGTGCATAATGATAAGTGGCTGCATGAAAAATATTATTTTTGCGATTAAAGGAAATGATTGTGTGAAAAAGATGTATATTGCATGTAAAAGAGTGTTATTTCATGTAAAAGAAGTGTTTGTGCATAAAGAAAAGGTTGCCTGTAAAAGGAGGTGGTTGCGCATAAAATTGGTAGTTTCACATAAAAGTGGTGTTACGTGAAAAGTGAATTTCACGCAAAAGCATGGAATTATGCCCAAGGTAATCTATAGGCTATGCATAAAAATTGGAGTTTCCCAGTACACCCGGTGCAAAGAGAGATTCATCTGTTGGTGCAAGTTGGTCATCAAAAGAGAATCTATCAACTGTTAAGGAGGCAGAATTCATTAGAGATAATGAAGAGACCTATAGGTCTATAAACTGTGATCGGATCTTCTGAAGAAGCAGTGAGATCACTTCAGTTGGGAGAGCAGTGAGTTATCTAATTGTGAGTGGTTGTAAACTATGAGGGATAATGAGTTCACTCCAAACTTGTAAAGAAATGTTAACTTCTAGTGGAATTGGTACAATGGCACACCGATGATGTATTCTCCTTGGACGTAGCCCAATGAGGGTGAACCAAGTAAAAATTACTATGTCCTGATGATGCTTTAAAGTTTATTTGTACTCTACCATAGGAAGGAGAGAGATGAGGGTTTTTTCTTACAGAAATACAAGATCAAAAGGGGTAGTTCTTTAATCTATCATACCCTGATTCACCCCCCTCTCAGTGTATCTACCCTAGTGGACCTAAAAATTTATATCAGAACGAAAGGTTGATATATGTGTTTCTCTCTCAAATGGAGGTTACCACTCAGAAAGGGATTCTGATCTTCGACCAGAACAATTTCCAGCTATGGAAGAATAAGTTGCAACACTACTTTTGATCCTTGTGGAATAGATGTGTTCATAGTAGAAATTCATTTCATAATAGATAATATAAATAGTGGTGCATTATCTGAAGCCGAGTGTAGAGAAGTGGATACTGATGCCAAGGTAATTAATGCTTTTGGGGGAGCCATATCCAATGCTATTTATATGAAGGTGATTTCATGAAAAACATCGCATTCCTTGTGGGAAATCTATTGAATATATATAAAGGAGAAAAAATGGTCAGAGAGGCAAAGCTGCAAGTGTTTTGGAACAAGTATGAAGATCTGAGAATGATCCCAAATGAGTTTTTTGATTCATTCCTTGAAAGGGTAAATGTTGTAGTGTAAGACATGCGAGGTCTTGGAGAAGTTATTAAAGACCTAAATATTGTAAAGCGCCTCTTGAGGAAACTGCCTCCTCAGTTTAATCTGAATGTTTCAGTTTTGGAAGATAAAGATCCAAAAGAGATGACATTGGATAACTAGCACAACACACTTGCTGCATATGACATGAGAAATGATGATAATGATGTTTTGGAAAAATGGATCCAAAGCGGTGGCATTCAAAGCCATGAAGAACCTTACCATTGATGATTCTCAGGAAGAAGAAGAGATAGATGAGGTGAATTCATTCCTCTCCTCAAAACCATCAAAGAGGAAAAGGAAAGTTTAAAGGGATGATTCCACTTTTTTTTCAATGTGGAAAGGTCGGAAATCTTGCAGAAAGGTGACCCAAAAAGTTTCAAGCAGATGATGATGTCGATGAAATAAAAATTCCTAAGAAGATGTCTCTAGCCTTTGAGAAAGGAAAGAAACAGTTCAAGAGAAATTTATTTAAGAAGAAGAACATTATTTCAAAAGAATGTGACAGTTCAGACGAGTCTAAGGTTGAGGAGGTTGAAATGATAGATAACTGCATAGATCATGGAGAAAATGCTACGGTGGAAGTTGTTGGTTGTTCTCAAAAGTAGAATGAAACCAAAGCTGATGAAGAAGAAGATGAAGTTGAGGGAAGAGTTGATATGCAAGCTAAGTTAGAGGCCTCTTTTGATAAGATAGATATTTGGAGAGCCAAAACAAAGGAATCCAACAAAGATGTTTGTGACACCAAACTCTATATGCAGAAGTAGGAAGAATAGATGTCTGAGTTGATGGAAGAAATTGTGAAACTAAAGTCATTAAAACCAGAGGACTCAGAATTTTTTAGAGATTTTAAAATAAATATTGAAGAACAGAAAAGGGAGATCAATAACTTTAATAACAGAAGGAAAGATCAAATCAAGTGTATTGATGAATTGAAGGAGAATATTTCAGTTTTTTAAAACATTTTAGGGATCAAGAAAATGTCTTGACTCCTAATAGGACATCAGGAAAGAAGATCACTCTAAATACTAAGAAGTTAAACGTGGAGAATAGTGGTTCCAAAGAAAGGAAGCATCAATTATGTTTAGATGAAAAAGAAGATGGGTGGATTGATCGAAAACAAAAAGATGTGAAAATTAATGTCATTACGCATGCACCCATTCCTTGATTGAATGTTAATTTGGGAATAAATCATATTCATAAAATTCAGAGATCCCAAGTGGAAACTAGTAGTGCCGAAGTGACACGAATGAATGTACCTTATATCAGGTGCTATTCTTGTGGAAGGATGGGACACTCACAGTATGTGTGTTCTATATCCAAGAGATATTTAAGGGCCCAAGAATAGAGGAAGAAGCTAAATAGTGAATAATTATCTAGGACATATTTCGAAGGACACTATTTTTTGTGCGGAGGATTTGGGCACATGGCTAGGTATTGCACTTCAACTATATATAGGAATGTTGCAAAGCATAATCAAATTTTTATCAAGTAGAAGATCAATGAACCAACGGGTGAGTTGAGAATAAAAAATAGATTTGAATATTTGCATGATAAATCTGGTCCATCATACTCTGAAAAAAATTAGATGTCTCAATCCATGCTGAGTGTGAAGGAAAAAATATGGATCCTTGACAACGGTTGCACATATCAAATGACAGTTAATAAGGATCTTGTTACAGGCATAAAACTTGACAAAGAAGAAGTTTTCGTGTTTGGAAATGATCAAGTCATGAAGATTATTGGCTCAGGAAAGTCCATGTTTGGGGGAAAAGAGATGAGACATGATGATGTCTTAGTTATAGAAGGCCTCATTCATAATTTACTCAGTGTAAGTGGACTATGTGACTTAGGGCATTCTATAAGGATTACCAAGAAGATGTGTATCGTTAATGGAAGAGACGGGGCAGTGGTTATATTGGGAAAACGAACAAAAGAAAATCTATACCTTGTAAGTGGAGAAGAAGATATGTGCTTTCTATCCAGAGAAGAATAAAACAAGTTGTGGAATAAATGACTTGTCCATATTTTTCAACCATCCCTAGAAGTTCTCGTAAAGTTTGATGCAGCAAGATACCTCTCTAAGATATCACATGATCCTACTCACATGTATGATGCATGACAAAAATGGAAGATCATCAGAAAGATGTATAAGGCAAAGGAAACAAAGTCAACAAGAGTGCTCTAATTAGTGCATGCTGTTGTTTGTGGGCCTATCACACCATGAGTAATTGACAGAAAGAGGTACTATGTTCTTTTTATTGATGAGTATAGTAGAATGGAATGGGTATTTATTGTTTCCTATAAGCTCGATGTGTTCAGATGCTAAAAATAGTACCAGAGAGAGTGTGAAAGGATGCTTGGATAGAAAATTATGAAGTTTCGTACTGATAAGGGTACAAAATTCACAAACAGTTATGTGGAAGACTATCTTGAGAAACATAGGATAAGGAATCAAGTTTCCTCAGTGAGAAATCTCTAATAGAATGGAGTGGTTTAAAGGAGAAATCAGATCACCAACAACATGACCAGATCAATTCTCATTGAAAAATACCTACACGAGAAATTTTGGAAGGGGGTAGTATTGACATCGGTCTACATTTCTAATAGGGATCTGTTGTGTCCGAATGAAGGAAATACTTTGTATGTGATGTGGTATGGAAAGAAGACAAAAATGAAATACTTTCAAATATTGGGAGGTAAGTGATTTATCCTCAACAAGGAGAAAAATAAGAAATTTGAGTCACATGAAGATGAGGGGATATTCCTTGGATACTCAGGAAAAAGCAAAGCATACAAATGCTTTAACAAAAGGCTGGGAAAAGTAGTTGAGAGCAATGATGTCACTATAGTAGAGAATGAAAAGTGTATTCAAAATCACGGTGAACAATTTACAGATGAAAGCAATGAGGAGGAATGTAACATAGGAGGAGCAGAAGTGGATGATGTTGATTCAAAATAAGATACTGATGATGAGCATGAAAATGAAAAATCTGTATCTACATAGAAGCCAAGGAGTCAAGCAAAAATTGATAGGTAGAATATCATTTGTGATTACTCATCTCTAGTTCAGACAAGAAGAATGAAATCTATACAGTAGACATATTTCATATCTTAGGTAGAAACTAAATGTTTTATTGATGTAGCTGATGATGAAAAGTAGGTTCGTTCTATGAAAGAAGAGCTAGATCAGATTGAGAAGAATCGGACGTGGGAGATTTTTTCGAGGCCGGCTGATATAATTTTCATTGGTACTAATTGGGTCTTTCGCAACAAGATGAATGAAGATGGAATAGTGATTCAAAACAAAGCACGATTAGTGTGAAAAGGATACCCCCAGATAGAGGGAATTGATGTTGATGAGACATTTACACTGATTTCAAGTCTTGAGATAATCAGATTATATCTAGACATTGCAGTACAATGAAATTTCAAAGTATTCAAGATGGATGTAAAATCTGCATTCATGAATGGGATTTTGTAAGAAGAAGTTTATATTGAGCTACAAGATGAATTTCTCATTCATGAGGATGAGAATCAGGTTTTTCGGCTGAAGAAGGTGTTATATGGGCTGAAATAGGCATCGAGAGCATGGTACTCCTGGCTTGATTAATATTTAAAGAAGCTTGGTTTACAACGTGGAGGAGTTGAATAAAATCTCTATCTCAACAACCACAGTAATTAAAGGATGATTATATTGGTTTATGTCGATGATATAATCATTATCGGATCAAATATAGAACAATGTAGATAGTTTTTCGAATTCATTAAACATGAGTTTGAAATGTCTATGATTGGTGATCTGATATTTTTATGTGGCTTAGAGGTGACACAAGGAGGGAATGCCACATTCATTTCTCAATCCAAATATTCCAATGAGTTTTTGAGAATATTCGTAATGTAAAATTATAATGAGATGAAGACTCTGGTTGTTACCCGGATGAAATTATCAAAAGATGATAATGGCATATAAATTAATATCACAGAATACAAGAAGATTATTGGGAGTTTACTATAACTGATAGCGACAAGACCTGATATTATTTTCGCCACATGCAAAGCAGCACGATATCAAAGAAATCCCAAGGAAATTCATATGCGTGCAATGAAATGAATAATTCGATACATCTAGGGAACGGTTGATTTCAGCTTGATGTATAATGAAAAACCTTAGACAGAGTTATTGGGATATATTGTTGCAGATTGGGACGTTTCTGCTGATGACAGGAAATCAACATCAGGAGGTGTATTCTATCTTGGTAGACTTTGTATTTCATGGATAAGCAAGAAGCAAGATTTAATATAAATAAGCACCCCAGAAGCTGAGTATATTGCTGCCACTCAAGCATACACACAATTATTGTGGATGAAGAAAAAGTTTGATGATATGGGAGTAGAAGTAAAGTCTCCGACCAGAATCTAGTACGATAACTCAAGTGATATAAATCTCAACAAAATATCATCCATCACTCAAGAAAAAAAACAAATTGAGATTAAGTATCATTTTATCAAAGGGAAGGTTGTACAGTGATTCATGATGTTGGAGTATATACCTACAGAGCAACAAGTTGCAGAAATCCTAACAAAGGCCTTACCCAAGGAATATTTTGAGTGGCATCGATTGTCTCAAGGAGTTTAGTCAACTCCGTGCACTTAAAAGAGTTTGACTGTGGGTCCCCAATCTCCTTGAGGTATGGTTTATTTTTTCCTAATGTGCGGATATGTGTTTTCTACTCTATTTCAGACTGTAAAAGAGTGAAATTTGGGTTCATTGATAAAGGGGGAGAAATAGTGACTCCTCTAGTGGGAGAAACTATGGATAAGGAATGGAGAAAATGTCTTAGTCAAAGACATGGGGAGAAGCTGATAGATGGAGCAGTGAGATAAGGCGAGACCAATGAGATCATGGGAGAGTATTAATTCTGATGATGCCAAAAGTGTTCTATCAAAGAGTAGATAACACGATTGCTAAGGATCATGATAAAAGTAGAAGAGTGGTGTTGGAATGGTGTCAGAAAGATTCCTGCTATCACCAATTGGTTTCTGAGTGGTATTAACAATTGGATTCAGTTTGGAAATTGGTATTAGTTTGGGTTCAATAGCTAGTTCTTGAAACGAAGTGACTCATTGATGAAATTTTCATTTACCCTTGTTTCTCACGATGATCATTTCTCATGTGGACTAAGTGTATATGTTTAGTAAATCATTGATTGCTGTCTTTATTGCAAGAGGCGAATGGTGGTAGCAGCTAAGAGAAGCTTTAATGAGGTATCAAAGTGAAGAGAATCATTATGAGAGTGTTGTCAACAAACCCAAAGGGGGATATTGTTTTGGGAAAAAAATCCCATAAGGCATTATTGAAGCATTTTTGAGGTGATTTTATTTATGTACCAAGTGGGTCTCCGTGATATGTTGGTCCACAAAGCAGAACATGATGTAAAATTTATTGATAAAAGGGGGTTTACAAGGTGATTTTTTATGTTCAAGAGATGTTTTTGGCTATCCATGTTTGATTGAAGAACCTTGAAAAAGGAATGGATGATCTGGAGTTGGTACAAAAAGAGCAGATACAATGTGGCACCATTTTCAATTGTTTTCCAAATTTTTGGGCATGAAAATCGGAAAATGGAGAGACCAGGTTTTGGAAAAGGGTGGTGTGCGAAAATAAAAGTGGTGCACACAATATTTTCATGGTGCAAAAAAAAGAAAAGTGGTGCACAAAATATTTGGTGGTGCACGAAAAAGAAATTTGTGCGCGAATACTTACGTAGTTCACGAAAAAGCAAAGCCGTGCACAAAATATATTCTTGGTACGTGAAAAAGAAAATGGTGTGCTAAATATTAGCATAATGCACAAAATAGTGGATTTGTGTTTTTTCTCGCAAGAGGTGTTTCGAGATCAGAACCTCAAAAATTTTCAAAGGCATGATGTGCACGAAATATTGGAGCAGTGCGAAAAAAATGTGTTGCATGGAAGATGTGTTTTTCGCACTCGAAGTGAATGATGCTCTCAAGGAGCGTTTTTTGTGCATGGTTCGATTTTTCCTATAATTATATAGTGACCCCCTCATTAAAAAAAGATCCAGACATAGAGATTATCCGAGCTCTCAGGAGAAAATTGGAATACACAAGAGAATTTCACGTAAACATCATGTTTGCATGCAAAGTTAGGTGGTTCCTCGCAAAATAATTGTTTTTCATGTAAAGGAAAAGATTGTGCATAAAAGAGGTCTGTTTCATCTAAAAGAGGGTTTTTTCACATAAAATAAGCATTTGCGAATAAAGTAATGGATGTGCATTAAAGGAGGTGGCTGCGCTTAAAATTGCTAGTTTCACATAAAAGTGGTGTGACACAAAAAGTGGATTTCGTGCAAAAGTAGGGAATTACACGCAAGGAGGTGTAGAGGTTGCGTATAAAAACTGGAGTTTCCTGGTAAACCTGGTGCAAAGAGAGATTTATTCGTAGGTGAATGTTGGGAATCAATAGAGCATCTATCAACAAATAAGGATACAAATTTCATTAGATATAGTGAAGGGACATACAAGTCTATAAACTATGAGTGGATCTTCTTAAGAGGCAGAGTGCTCAATTCAGTTGAGAGAGCAGTGAGTTCTCAAATTTTGAGTGGTTGTAAACTATGAGGGATAGTGAGTCCTCTCCGAACTTGTAAACAACTGTTCACTTATTGTGGAATTTGTACATCGTAACACCGCTGGTGTATGCTCCTAGGACATAGCCCTGTGAGGGTTAATCAAGTAAAAATTGATGTGTCTTGTGGATTCTTTATGGTTTATTCATACTATGCAACAAAAAAGAGAGAGAAGATATTTTTTTCTAATAGAAAAACAAGACCAGAGGGGGTAGTTATTTAATTTTTCATACCCTAATTCACCCCACTCTCAGGGTTTCTTTCCTTGTGGAACTAAAAACATTATTGGTGGGATAACATGAAGAGAGAAATTCATGAATATGTGTTAATAGTTCTAATTTGTCAACAAGTTAAGGCTGAGGGACAACATCCTAGAGGTTTCATGCAACCTCTACCTATTCCTATGAAGAAGTGGGATGATATTACGATGGTCTTTATCACATGAATACCAAGGAAATATAGAAGGAATGATGAAATATGTGTAATTTTTGATTATCTTAAAAAATTGGCACATGTCCTTGCTATAATAGTGGATTTACCACTTCAGCTCATGGAAGGAATTTATATTAATGAAGTTAAAAGAATTCACGGTGAAACTTTATTGATTGTGTCTGATTGAGATCCCTGATTTACATTCAAATCTTGAAATGCCTCTAGAATGATTTGGATACGAATCTTCAAATGGGTTTTGCTTATCACCCCAAATAGATAGGCTATTTGAAAAAATTATTCAAACATTAGAATACATGTTGAGATCATGAACTCTTTGCTTTCAAGGTCTTTTGGATCAATTAATTTCTTTGGTGGAATTTTACTACAATAATAGTTTCCATTATAGTATTCAAATAGATCCATATAAAGCATTATATGGGAAGAGTTGTAGATGACCAACTTTTTGGGATTAAGTTATAGAGAGGAAAATATAGTCCCAGAACGCATCGAAGAAACAGCTTAAAAGGTAAAGTAAATTCATGACCGTATTATAGCATCCCAAAGTACGAAAAAAAGTTATGTAGGCAATCTGAAAAGGGATCAGGAATTTGAAGTGGGAGATCACGTATTTCAAAAACTATCTCCTTGAATGGATGTCTTAGAGTTTAATAACAAAGGGAAACTATGCCCCAGGTACATTAGAATATTTGAAATTATGGAGAGAATTGAAGCTGCTACTCACCATTTAGAAATGCTACTATGTGTCTCGAAAGTTGATAATGTTATCCACATTTAATTTTTATTGAAATACATGCCAAACCTAATGCATGTACTCACCTATGAAGAAATAGAGTTGGAACCTTATTTATATTAATGTGAATAGCCTATAGTGATTCTTGACACAAGAGAGAATGTATTGAGAAATCAGATGAATCGTCTAGTAAAGGTTATTTGAAGAATACATAAAATGGAGGAAGAAATGTGGGAAATAGAGGATGTTGTAGAGAAGAACCACCCATATCATTTTAATGGAATTTATATAGGAAAAATTTCAAGGATGAATTTTAAAAAAGTGGGGAGTATATAACACCCTAATCATTTTATGGTATGTTTCTGTAAAATAATTTCAATTCATTTTATATCCTATACTACATGAAGAAAAATGTCTATATGAAACAAAACTTATTTATTTATAGTAGATAGTCATATCCTAGCCATTGAACTTAAATATTCCACTTCAGTGTTTTGAATTTTAAAAAACAGACATACAAGGTTATGATCAGGATGATATTTGGAGCTTGATAGGATCATATTATTTTTCATTGAAAGTAAAACACCCTTATGAATAGTAAATACCCTTATTAATAGTAAGAACCCCTTTTTAATAGTAATTTGACTGTTAAAGATGGTAACCTTACCCATGGAAGAATAATGAGAATTTAGGCACCTTAAAAATGAAGGTGAATATTTTATGTGTTGGTATTTTTAGATTAAGTGATGATTTTAATTACAAATTAAATCACACATATATTGAAAATTATTTTTGACTTCATTTTTTCATTCTACACAGCGAAAAATAGTTACAGTGAATTTTTTGGATTTTTCTAAAATACTAGTATTTGTAATGAATAGTAAAATATTATAATTTACCGTATATATACATTTTAAGATAAATACACTATTACATGCATCATTAATCATGTAAGAAAACATGGATTGAACTCACATGGAATTACTACTATTTTTTCTCATTGAATCATCACTATTTCTTGTCATTGGAAAAAATAAAAAACTAATGATTTAAATATTATGAAAACCCTTCTCCCTTCCCCAAATAATACCAGCCCTCACACCCTCAATTCCTCACTCCTCACAAGCATCAATACATGCCTAAATTCTGACCAATTAACTTCCTAATCCCCAACCTTAATTCCTTCATCCCTTGGTGTCATGAAAATACCAAACCCCTTACCGTAAAGGGGCTCCTAATGAAAGATAGATTCAATAGGTAAATTATTCTTTTCAATTCATTTATTTTCATTTCATGTTTCTTTGTTATATTTTTTCTTCCCACCTATTACCATCCAAATGTTATGAAAAATACAGTACCTTATATGATATGTAAGGTTTTTATTATAATGTAATATTCCATCATCGTCTCTCCCTTTCCCACCTTTTATACTATAAGTGAGAACACCGTCCGATATATGTGAATTTATCTCATATAATGTAGAAGAGTTTTCAATTTTCATTACAATCTTAAATTCTGGTCATGAATACTTTTTGATGGTTGCTAAAATCATAATATATTTATTTTTGTAATGTAATGTTATTGAATCCTTACACACTCATAATATAAAATAACAGTATCTTCATTGTGCACAAAACTGCCTTGTTAATCCAAGCGTTTGTCATTAAATTTTATCCAATGAATCATTCTCATAGGTTATAACAAAAATCATTATAAGACTCCTTCTCTTTCTATAATGTCACTAGTAATATGTATTAACAATATTTTTAGGTTTATCCAAATTTCAAATGATCTTCCATTCATGAATACAAGTAAACCGATCATGAAATCCAAGGAAGAAAATGATTCCAAAATAATAAAATTGAACATATTAAACCAATATAAATTACATGAATGAACCTAATATAATTATAATAAATATATTCAATTTAGAGGAGGTTTTTGATTTACTAATTAACGAAGCTAAATTTGATTATTTGGGTCATTAAGATCAATTGAGGAACCCACCCGAGCATAAGGTAAGGGGTTTCTAATCTAACTTTAAATTCCATGAGATTTCCATTTTTCACCACTTATTTATTGTATGTGGTGTAAATGTTCTTAAATTTGATATATAATATCATGATTTTATTTATATTCATGATATTATATGGTTTATTTGGTGATTATTTATTTTTTTTCATACAATTTGATTGTTTAAAATGTGGTAAAGAGACATTGACTCATTTCCCATTTCATCGAGACTTACTTGGTATTGTGCACCTAATAATTAATATGTCATGTATCTACTACCCCTTTGAAATCATTTTTCATTTGAAATTATAATTATATTAGATATACATTTTCTTGTGTAATGGATTTGATCATTTCTTTATGGAATATACCATTTCACATAGGCTGTTTATCTTGAATACAATTTTAACTCGAGAAATATTGATAAATTTGTATCCTCTACTCAATAAGGATATTTAAAAGTCATATATTTATTTTATTAAATCATTTTATAAATTAATATTTGGACTATAAATGATGAGTGGGTCCTGCTATATCCTCTTGAGGCATCAACATCTTTTATAATACAAATCAGTTGGCAGAAAAACATTCATGTTTGTTTCCAAAAATTAGACAGGTTTCTAACCACTGAAATAAATTGTCTTGAATGTATAATTTTTCATGTTATAGATACATGAAATCCATATAATAATCTTCTTATTTATTAATTATTCAATTATTTTACTATTGATGTGGTTTTTTTATGAAAAAAAATATTCAGATGCATTTTTATTCCCATCTTATTGATGGAAAGTGTTTTCATTTATTCATCACAAATTATTACTTCTGTCTAGTTGATTTTGATTCAATTATTATAGATTCATGATTACACTATACCTAATCCTTACTGATATTTTGAGATAACCCTAATTATTTTTCCTTCTCCCTTGTTTTGAAGAAGATAAGATTGAATTATTTTTCAAGGAGGTAGTTTATTTTAGTTTATTTTATATCATGTTGTATTTTATATCTTTCCAAATGTACTATGGGTATCATGCATGTAATATGGTCTTTCAAAAATACCAAACTAATAATTCCTTTTGTATTTTATTTATTGTAATCTTTCCAATATAATAATGTAATTTAATAGCTCTCGGTTTCTGGGGTTGGGGTGTTACCCTTATATATCATTTTCCCATTGTATCAAAACAATATGAATGAATTTACTTGGTATTGTGTATGTCACTTTTTCATTTTACTAACATGTAATTTTAAACTAAAAACATCCACTTTTGGTCATACTAGCTTCATCATGTGTGGGATTTCCAAGAGGCTGAATCCTATATATCAAAAATAAATTATGAACCGTTTTCTCAAATTTTCAAAAAAATATAAGCAGGTTTTCTTAGTTTATGGAGAGTGGATTTTTTTTAAAATGTCAATTTTAAATTTATATTAGACTATTTGAGTCATACAGGTCACACCATGAGTCAGATTGAGGTGTAGATGATTACTACACCTTTAAAAAGGATGTATGGATCATTTTAATAAAGTGCCAAAATAATCTAAATGAATTTTCTTTGTTTTGAATTTGGAAGTTGTTTTTTCAACTAAAATTAATGTCAATTTTGAAACAAATGATTCACTTGGAGTAATAACAATCACACCGGGTGTCTGATTGACTTGAGGCTGATTCCAAAATGTATCAAATTACTTACGACTATTTTTACTAAATCATAAAAACAATTTGAATGTGTTTACTTGGTTTTGAGTATGCTACCTTTGTTTTTCTTACTAAAATATAATTTTTTAATTAGAAACATGCACTTAGTCATATAGGTTGCATTATGTGTGGGTTTGAAAAGAGGCTAATTCTTAGACATCAAAATTGAATAATGAATTGTTTTCCAAAATTATCAAGACAATATGACGATGTTTTCCTAGTTTTCAGTGAGTAACACTTTTTTTAATTAAATTGTCAATTTTAAACTAATATAAAAAACGTTGAATCATACCGGCCATACCGTGGGTCATATTGAGAATTAGTTGATTCCTATATATCAAAATTAACTTATGGATCATTGTACTAGAGTAAAAAAAGAATATAAATTAATTAAATAGTTTTTGAGTTTGTTAGTTATTTTTTCCACTGAAATAATGTCAATTTTCAATAAAAAGATGCACTTGGATTCACACCAGTCACACAGTGCATCCGATTTTGGTTTAGATGAGTCTAAAACCTTTAAAATGACATAGGGTTTATTTTTCTAATGTTACAAAATAAATTAAATAAATTTCTTTAGCTTATATTAGTGCACTTTCATTTTTTACTAAAATGTAATTTTAAACAAGAAACACACACTTGTAGTCGTACAAGTTTAATCACGTGTGTGTTTGACAAGAGATTAATTCCTACACATCAAAAATTAACTACACATAAGTTTTTTAAATTATCAAGAAAATATGAGCCTGTTATTTCAATTAAAAGTGAGTAAAACCTTTTTTATGTTTAAATGATAATTTTTAACTAATAACAGACAATTTTCATCAAATTGGTAACACCATGATTCAGATTGAGGTGTGGATAATTTTTATACATAAAAAATGACAAATGGATCATTGTCGTAAATTACCAAATACCATATGAATGTGTTTTCTCCATTTTGAGGGTCTCAGTTGTTTTTTCCCCACTCTTAGTAATAATAATTTTGAATAAAAAGACACACATGGAGTCATACTAGTCACAAAATGAATCACATTGTGGTGAGGTAGATTATGAAACATATAAAATTACATATAAATCATTTTCCAAAAGTATAAATACAATTTTTATGTGTTTCACTAGATTTTTTTCTACCACATGTGTTTTTTACAAAAATGTTATTCTAAACTAGGAACATCCAATTTTAGTCATATAGGGTGCATCAGGTGTGGTTTTGAGATGAGAATGATTCTTATATGTCGCAAATGAATTATGAATATTGTTTTAAAAATTATCAAGAAAATATGTGTCTGTTTTCTTGATTTTTAGTGGGTGATTTTTTTAAAAATGTTACTTTTAAACTGAAATCGGACACATTGGGTAATATCAGCCACAACATGAGTTGGATTGAGGTGAGGATAATTTATACACATCAAAAATTAATTATGGATTATTTTCATGTGGTACCAAAGAAATATGAAATATTTTTCGCATTTTTGATAATGCAAGTTTTTTTTAAAATAAAATTAATTTCAATTTTGAATTAAAAGTCACACTAGGAGTCATACTAGTCACAATGTTAGTCATATTGAGGTGCGAATGATTATAAAACGTCTCAAATTATGTATAGATATTTTTCCAAAAGTATCAAAAAATATGAATTTAATATTTTAGTTTTGAGTGTGTCATAATATTTTACAAAAATATCACTTCAAAAAACATGCACTTTTAGTCATACAAGTTTAATTATGCATGGGTTTGAAAGGAGACTGATTCCTACTCATCAAAAATATATTAGGAATTAGATCCAAAATAATAATGAAAACATTGAGTCAAGCCTGTCACACTGTGAGTCAGATTGAGGAGTGACTGATTTCTACAAATAAAAAATGACACATGGATCCTTTTGATAAATTAATAAAATAATATAAAAACATTTCTTGGTTTTGGTTAGATCATTTGTTTTTTACCACTAAAATTTACGTCAATTTTGATGAAAAAGATACACTTGGATTCATACTGGTCACACCGTGTGTAGGATTAAGGTGTGGATGATTACTACACATCACAAATGAATTAAGTTTCTTGATAGAAAATTATCAAGACAATATGAGAGAGTTTTTTCATTTTTCAATGACTGATCCTTTTTTGTATTAAGATGTCAATTTTAAACTCATAACAGAAAATTTAACAACATACCTCATATATGACCATGATATATCGATGATGGTTTTCCACTAATAGCTCTCTAATACACCTGATAACTCTGGTGGTTGATTAAAAACATATCTATTACAACATTTATGTTAGATTATATACTTGTTTGAGGATTGTGGGTTGTATACATGTTTCTTTAATAATAATATTGGAAAAACTGAAGCTTCAAACAGAGAATGATCTTACATGTGGATTACTGCCCTGTAGGTAATAAAATAAAGAAGTGGTTAAAAACATTATTTTAATAATCCATCTGAAAAACTTGAAAAATGGATCTTATCTTAAGTTAAATGTTTTGTGTGAAATTTTCAACTAATGTTTTGAAATACAATCCTGGTATGGCCCTCATTCAACTGAATTTTTGAACAATATTATTGTTTTTAAGCCAAAATGTTTCCACCTTCTCCTCGTCAGTCTCATCTTGGATCTCCTCCTCTGTCTCCTCCTCCATGACGATTTATGACTAGGACTCTTCCTCCTCTAATGACCAACAATTTTATTATTTGCTGGTCTAAGCTTCTAATGATTTGATTTTTTCCGTAACACTTCACTTTGAAAAAAATATAAAAAATAATATACAATTTTATTGACACAAATACAGCACACCCCAAAAATATTTCAAAGGTAAAAAATCATTCTAGATAAAAATGTAGCAGGTAATCACCTATTTTTTTTGGAAAAATCTGATGAAAATTGAACTGGCCACTTATCTCTAAACAAATTCATTTCATCTTGTTATTGTAAAGGTTGTCTAAAATCATGATAATACTGAAAAATATTCATTTTTTGTGAAATATATTTATTGAAATTATATTTACCTTCATAAATTACCTATTATGGGATTCTAGTCTTTTCATGCATTCTGATCTCTCTCATAAAATTTCAAACCTAAAATCCACAATTGAGGCCATTATCTTATTTCAAACAAAAGAGAAACATTAAAGAAAATTTAAATTGTTTTGAAATGTTTTAATTGGTAAATATTTATATATATTACTTAATGTGTTTCCATTTTCAGAAATTAATAGGATTTATCCCTTCATACACCGACTATATTCCATTATCTAGAATTTATTTAGTGACAACTCCATTACAACAAAATTATTATTAAAACATATAGTGAATCATATAATTTAAATGTATCTATAAAATGGTGCTTTTAGTGTATTAAAAATTCACAAAACATTTCATTTGTCATATGTTGGTTGGATATCTGTGCATTGGATCAAAATATTAAATATTGTGGGCGTTCAAATTAACTACAATCAATAACTAGTACCCTTTGAAAAAACAAAAACTCTTAAGCAATGAAAATTTTAAAAAAACAATTTATGTATCTAGACATTACAGTTTAGCTTATGAATTGTAGACATCAAAAGAGTCTATCATATTTTAGTTTTTGATTAAGAACTTTCAGTAACTCATCTGTTTTTGTTAAAATTGTCATCATCCAAAGTAAGTTCCTCCATGGAAATGAGTCAGGGATTAATGAATACAAATTATTATTCCCATGATCTTCCCATAATATAGTTGAAATAAAAATTTATTTGGAAAATATGATTATGTATTATCTGTTATAAACACACTATATCATTATTTGGATAGATATATTTGTGAAATGCACTGTATGTGTGTATTCAAAACTGGGACACCAAGCCATTCAAACTTGAGAATCTCATTTAATGTCTCAAGAAAAATTATATCTATGAAGGAACTTCCATATATTTCTTTTTAATATTAAATGTATGAAATATATATATCTTTTATGTCTTTATTGAATGAAATTGGAATGAAAATAAATGTTTCTCTAGAACTGGTGGGGAGAAGCTTCTATGAGAAGGTCACGTTTCTCTCTTGTAATTATAAAAAATGTTTATCTAGACCATCATGTGGAACAAAAACACAGTAGTCAGATCATGAGGTACCTCAATCCCCATTCTCTTGTGATATTTTGGGAGTTATTGATGGTGTATATTTTCTCCAAATATATTATACATTATACCCATTTCAACATAAAAAGTATATAGATATTGAAAGATACAAATAACATACAACTGCACGCTATAAAATTTTTGTAATATAAAGTATTAAGAAGTTATTTGTTTCAAAATTAGGAGAAAGAGTAATGAAAAAATTTATTACCATGGGTAAGATATGTTGTTGGGAGAATGCATTAACTCAAAGATAGTGGGATCATTTGGTTCATGTGCATATCTAGCTCTTCCACCTATTCGTTTTGGCCCATTCTCATACATTGGTATTCTAAAACAAACTGATCAATAATATCTACTAAGGATTTTATTTTTTTCTACAATCATATCACCATATTTTATGTATATTCATGTTGTTTTATCTTATTGAAATTTTTTCAAGGATATACTCTAAAACTAACTCCTCTAACACAACCATATTGTTTAGGCCACTTCAGATCTACTGAAATTAGCCTATGTTCTAGTATCACCATTTTGGATTGTTGTTTCTAAACCATATAAAACAAATCAGAACATAAATTTATATTTTTATATAATATTTTTGTAAATTATAAAAAATTAAAATTATGTCAAACTTACAATGGTTTCCCAAACTATTTTTGTGTTTTCCTCAACCAATTTTCCCTCTTTATTCACATGAGCCTCTGTCCGTGGCACATAATGTGGGATGGAAGTGGCCTTTCATGTTGATTCAATAATATTCATATAAAAAGTATTATATGTTATTTCATATCACATAATAGAACTTTTATAATTGATTTAACATAAAAACAAATTTCTTCTATAATGAAGCGTACCCCATCATTGCTTTGAAATCGAAGTATATTGGTTTTATTCACATCATTTATGTTCATAAATTTTTTTCTGTTTCATAAATAAATATTTTTGAATGGTGTTGGATGGAATAAATGGTGTAAAATAATATATTATCGACTACAATGTACCTAAAATTATTTCTCATTGTGATGATTGATGAAATCCATCAATGTTTTTTTCTTTATAATATGTGGATAAAAAACTAGATGGTGTTTCTTTACACCCCCCTTGATATCCCTAAGATGTTACTCCAAAGAAGGCTTTCAAAGCTTTATGGGATTTTATAGTGGCTATTAGGAAAAATATCTTACAGAAGTATTCTAAAATAAATGAAAACAAAAGGTAATAATGTATATTTAATCAATATTTCATTATATATATTTTCAGTAAAATAGAGAGAATATATCATAACAATACCTTTATATCTTTCCAAAGGATTTTTATTATAGTATGGATATAGAGCCATTAACCAATATCAATCTCCAAATTCATCCTCATTGTGACCCCAAGAAAACTAATGAACATTAGCTTGTTGGGGTCAATAGGTTGAGGGTATTGTTTCCAACGAACCTCAAATCTTATACGCTAAATTTTCTCCGTGATAATTTTATTCAAATCTATAATGTTTCATCATTTTTGTGGGTTTTACACGACATTTTGTTGATCCACTAAGAATTCTGCAGCGTCGTCGTCAATATCCAGTTCTTACTAGGGGTTTGTAACTTCACCATGTGCAGAAGACATTGTTTACATGAGTATCCAAACATTTTGTATAAAAGGTTGGGGAAGGATCCACATTTAATATTAAAGAAAAGCAAATAACTCTTTAACCTGGTAGAGGGAGACCCATAACATAGCCCGAAGGCCCATTCGGAATTTAGCACATTACGTGGCCCGTAAGCCCAATGTTTTGGCCCAAGGCCGATTTTGTGATTAGTAATGCTACAGTGTCCCGCTTGCTACAGTACCACACTGTACTCGTCGCTGCTACAGTACCCTGCCGCCACTATAGTGACCTACCACCACTATAGTGCGCACCATTTCTACAGTGCTGTCACTGTTAAGTATGCTACAATACTGCTACAGTACCTACGTCCAATGGGTTTTGAACCCCCATTTTTCATGTTGGACTAACTGGTGCTTACCACTAAGCGAAACCCCAACTACACATGAGTAGTGAAAACATTAAATATGTCATAATTAACAACAATACAACACACTCCATGCATAAAAGTCTTTATTTTCATGCATCTTTCTTGGACATTGTTACTATCTTTAATGTAGATATAGTAATTTAATACTATAGTATAACTAACATCCACTACATTTATTTAATCCACCCCCACACACTTGACCGTATTCCATATCATAATGAGTAATTAGTCTCCCTCTTTCGAAGTATGCTTCCTCCCAGAATTGTGTTTCCAACATTCATTGATGACATACCTCCCGAATAGTTATTATTAAATTTTCTTTCTTAAAATCCATCACCCATATTTTATGGACATCCAACTATGTTAATTGAACTACTCTAACAAAAATTCAACCCATACCATGTAATGGTGATCATCTTTGACGACTATTTCCCAGTGTAGTTTAAAAAACATATAAGAGATTGGAGATGGGACTCAATAAACGAAATGAAATAAAAACTATTTGGGAGATGAAAGGTCCTTGGCACTACCATGAGAGCTTCAACTCATCCCCATTGTACTGCACTAACTCTATCCTATGTAATAGGTCCTTTATCCTCACTTGTATAATAAATATAAGATCTCTATATCCATTGATGTTATAAAAAACTAAATGAAATTTTAATTATGTATTCTACATTATTACATTTCAAAAATGAAGGAATGAACATTCAAATCCACATGACCACCCCTCACTATCATCTACTTCCACTAAAAAACATTTACCTTTTTCTACTTCCTCTGAAATATTTACTTTTTTGACATGATTTATAGGAGAAAAGAACTTGTTGTTGTATTGGTGTATGGAATATGGAAGAGTTTGACAACTATTTATTTCTCCATAATGCCAAGTGAATGTATCCAAAAGATGAAGCCAAAAGGAAGGTCAGAGATATATTCTAATTGTGGGTGGAATACCATTGAGAGTCAGATTGGAACCCATTAAAGTTTATCAAGGCTAATGTGGAAGAGAAACAAACTATCCACTGGGCATTTTTTTCCATAAAAAATGTGAAACACAAGTATTTGAAGGATTTCACCTATCATAGAGGTATTCTTGTCGAATTATGCTTCAATTTTGAGTTATAATAGGATCCAATGCTATAACACACAAATTGAAAATAATTTTTGATGAACTATTTTTAAAATTAACTGATTTAGTCATATAATAAATTGCATATGAAGAAGAATAAAAAATTCATTCATTCTATTTTGATTAAATTTTATTTTTTTTGTTTTTTTTTGTTCTCGAGAAAGTTGTAAATGAGGAAGATGAAAGACAAAAGGAGTTGAAGAAAGAGTTGGAATATGTGGTATTCACACCCATTGAAGTTTCTTTTATGGAGGTTAATGAATACAATTAAAATGTGGGGTATTACATCCAAGAATTTTTGAACCATAATAATTAGAAGAAGTCAAGTTTGAAAGAGGTAGTTCAGTCCATCATCAAGAGATGGAAAGAAATAAAGAATCTAAGGATGGATTAAATAAAGGCAGTGAATGTTATTTTTACTAGAGTATGTATGTTTTATATATTTATTCAAGAAAATAAAAATTTTCATACATGGTGCATGAAAATTTAGACTTTTTTGCATGAAGTGCATTGTATTGTATATTTATCTTACCAAAATGAATCCTTATTTACACAATGTTATTTCTGAAACCCGTGGTACGTTGATTAAGAAATTTTTTTTATGTTTCTTGTGACTATTATGTATTGAACAATTCTTACTATTATTATACATTAGGAATATATTCATAAAATAAAAATTAAACACATGGTTTTTATGTGGATCATGGGCATAGAAAAGCATTAGTGAATACCTACCTAGTTAATTTACACAACAACTTTATAAAAATCTTTTTGAAAATTTTGATCATGTTTTCTTGGGATGAATGTTGCAAGGATTGATTATTTATCGGAAGGGATAGATTATCAAATTATATCTAGTGGAGACTTGTTGAATTTGTGTCAGCAATGGTAGGTTTATAATTTGTACAGTGTTTTATTTTTACATTGTATTTATAAAATTGCTACTGTTTTCATGCCTTTATATATTTATATTATTTGGATTCTACTGTGCACCATTTTACAAAGATATACTTTCTATGTGAGTTTATTTTTTTAAAAAATCAGAATTACATTTGAAAACTATTCCCAATAATTTATTGGTCATAATCATGTCTCATGGAATAAATATTAGATGTTCATATAGAATTAGTTATTAAAGAATCAAAAAACATAATCCATGATTGAAAAACATATCCATAAGCTCATGTCATGATATAATAGAGTAAATTTCTAAATAATAATTATCATATAAATATTGTGTCAATGTTACACATTGAGACCTTAATTACATGTTATACATGCATTACTACACCTTTACTGACCTCATGCATTGGATAACCTCTCTTGTACAATATTTTGGTCTCTGGATAACCTCCTGAGTACCATATTTTCAGGTTCAGATAACCATAACTATACCATTTTATTCTATGAAGCATTAATAATTACCCAAGTCAATAAGTTTCTATAATAGTTCCACACAATATATAATTATAATATATTCATATGTCTTCCAAAGGATAATCAAAACAATTATCATTTCATTGAAACTTGATCCACAAAAAAGAAAATTGGTTTCACAATCATTTCAACCTCAAAATCCTAAACCATCTATAGAATAAATAATGATGTAATCAATGGATCATATCCATGATGAATCAAAATTAACAACGATGATATTTTTTTATATAAAAATACCGTTAAAAGGATACAAAAACAATTTCCTAATGTAAATACCATATTCATTTTGAGATCACGTATTTAAAATATAAAAATTTCAAAAAAAAAATCATTGTATTTTTTCTTTGATAAAAAATAAAGGAAACTATTAATTTAATCATTAATGTTAGGAGATGTCATGATGCCTGGAAATGCAATTCATGTGTTTTCTTAAAAAAATCAATTGACACCTTTTATACAAATGTTCCTCATTTTAAAAATGTGAAGAAAATTTCTTTTACATATTTTTATAGAAATAAAATCATGGGTAAATATTTCTTTAATAAATCCCTATATAATATATAAAATAATCAAATAATTTTAATAAAAATAAGTTCATGGTAGAAAAATATTCTGGGTCAAAGATGAAAACATGATTAATTTTCCATTAAATCATTATTTCAGACATTCATGTTCTTAGATATAGGAAAATGAATGGAAAAAATTTAATTTCTATAACTAAACAATTGATGAGAAAAAATAAAATATTTTATTGTTAGTTCATATAATTTAATCATTGTAAATTTAACTATACACAATCCCAATAAAAGTGTGCTTGTAACAATAAATCCTTACTTATTTGGTGACATTTTATTTGAAAGTACCCCAAAATAATTATAATAAAACAAAACATTAAATGACATAGAAATAAGGAATCAAATGATACAACATATCAATGTTTTGGTATACACACCTTTAAAAGGAAATTGGTGTATAATATTCCATATTCCTAAAGGAAAACTATTTGAGACAACTAGCCATCACCTATTTTGAAAAATAAAAATAAAATCCCATTTGATTAAATAAATTTAATATGAAAATTAAATACAATTATTTAATAATGATCAATTATAAAACATTACATAGGGTAATTCTATATATATCATAAACACAATTGTTTCAACATATAAAACATGTCTCAATGAAACTATATTGAGATTAAGAAATCTTACCTTTTATATGATTTGATTTTATGTTATCTGACATAATGTGTAATAAATTTTAATTCATTGTAATTATCTAATAGTAAAATTTAATAACTAATTATATCATAAATGATAAACTTATGAATTTTCAATAGTTGTTTATTGATAATGGTTTAATAATATTCTTTTTCCCAAGTGGCAATGTTTTAATTTCTCATTTATTTTTAGGTTAGGTAATTATTTTTCAATCACATGGATCATAGTTCCATAATTTCTTGAATATGAATCATTTCATAAGTATCTTATTTAATCATTATATAACCATTTATAACTGTTCATATAATGGGGAGATGAAAAATGGATTATATCAATTTAGATAAATGGTAATAGATACATAAACACAAGTGATGTCTCTATTGTTTGATGTATATAATGAAAAATGGTTAAAAATATTCAACACTATTGAATAAATATAATACCATAAATATTTTTATTTAATATATCTCTATTATAACACACTCAAAATAAAAATGAAAGATAAACGACATCGCTTGATTAAGGTTGTACTGCACATATACGCAAGGCCGAAGTTTTAACTTTCCAAAATATGGGAAGGTAAGAAGGTAAAACGATATCATAATTCAAGGAGGATAATTATGTTATGAATATAATTTATAAAAATTCAATAAATCATAATAATCAACCATGAATGGTGGGTATGGAAAGTGAATTATATCACTACGTTGCGGAGGTTTTCCACACATACGTATGAGAGATCCAATCATTTACAATTTGATGGAAAATAATTTGATAAATGTAATGAAATAATCTTGATAGATTATATTATATGAGATATAATGTTTTTTTAAATTTTAATTGTTATTAATGAATTATAGGAATTAATATAAGAAGAATAATGAATGAGACCATTTAAAATGAATACAACCTCTTTTAAAGTCTTCCATTATATTTCTTCTTAAGGACAATATGGGGTTCTTTTGAAGAGTCAAACTACACTAAAAATTGTATATTATTATTTATATAATTTATTTAAGGCATTTTTCTTATTAATTAGTAAAATTTGTTTAATGGAAGAGATGATGGTTTGTCCTTTTATAGTGAAGTAAATAATAGGATTAAAATGACCTAAAATATTTTAATATTATAAATTTATTTTCATTTGAATGTTCATACAAGATGATATATTTAATAGATAGAATAATTATGAATGAAAATACCATTTTATAATAATAAAAGTTTATTTTTAGGTTCAGTTTTAAAACTTCTATTTTTAATTTATCCCTAATTAAACCTTTGTAACTTTACCATGATATTATGGTTTTTTTCTATTTAGTGGTCATAAAAGTTATAAAAAATGAAAACTAATCGATATGTCGATATGTTGTATTATTTAACTATGTATTCCATTAAAATGGCATGTTATAATAATTTTTAATATTTTAAAACATTTCATAAAATATATATGAATATAATATACCATTACAAAATAATTTTAGACTATTCAAATAATTTGACAATAAAGGAAACATGATAGAAATAATGTTCGAATATAAATATATGAAGTGACAATAATATGTTATATGTATATATAAAATTCATGAAATATAGTAATGCATAAAAATTTCATTATTTTTTAGGAATTTAAAATCTTATATTAAATTTCCTTTCTCCTTGAAGAAAAGTTATGTCTCGTTCCATTAGTATTTATAGTAGTTACTCCCCCACTAATAATTATAAATAAATTAAAATCATAAAAAAACTCTTTAATAATTTACATAACCATTTATTGTTGATAATTATACTATTTTATACTAATAATAAATTATTATAGATATTAAAAAAATAAAGTGACATTGTTTGTTTATTCATTACCTAAAATAATACTAAGGTCATTTTTATAGGAAAGCAGAATTATATTTGTGAAACATTGAATAAAATATTATTTAGGTTGAAAATAATACATAAAATGAAATAATGGAAGGTTTTTTTTTGATATTTATAGGCCTTACCCCATAGTTTTATTCCAGTTTTATTCATTTTTCATTTTCTGAGATAAAATTTTTAAAACAAGATAAATATTCATAATTAAAAAAGACGACTACTTAAAAAATATCACAATATTAATTCCAAATAAGGAATCAATTTATAAATATTAAATTTATAGTGTATTGTAAATTTTTTTTGTAATATAAACTCATAAAACATCAAAAAAACCATTCTAATGAAATGTGTGTTTAAGGCTAAAAAATAGTTTATTACAAAATCATGTATATAGAATAATACAATGTAAATGAATAGATATATATTTATAGGAGTGATTGTTTAATTTATTCCCAATTTATAAATCAAATTGTACTTTTAGAACTCCTTAATTAATCAAAATAATTGATTTTTTTGAAATGATATTCTTTAGTATTCTCAAGAAAATAATCCTTTTTATAAAGAATAAAAAAACCCAAAGATAATAAATACATAATAAACATAAAAATTATATTTGTTACTACAAACAAAATTTAAGAAGTTTATAATTTAATTAATTATCCTCTGTATAAAATATAATAAAAACATATTTGAAGAAAATATATTTTTGAAGCATATAATGACTTAACTAAAAAATGGGTACTAATATTTTAAGAATCAATAAATAAATTTATATTATATAAATCTGTAATATATATTTTTCATAATGTGTTTATTAAAATTTATTCCCACATTTTTAAAAGTATTTTATAACATGTTGTGGTTAATTTTATGTTATGTCTTCCATGTCAAGAAATATATCAATCACATACAATTAATCCAAAAAGAAATATATTTTAAAATAATAATGTTTTGTAGGGTGGAAATAGTTTAGGATATCTCTCCAGTTGGGAGAAAATCCAGAACCATTATTTCATTTTCATTTTGATAATTATTTTGTAGATTCCTAAGTTACTATCAAAGTTCCCTAAAGGGACACAATAATATCAATATTGATTTGTGGAGGAATATAAGACCTTTTTAGGGATATAGGATGTGGTTGGTTTGTTCTTAAATTTATTTATGTACGTGTTATTTGGACTAGAATACAATTTAAATTAGTGTCGCATAGTGCTGGAACAACTATTGTGCATTACATACCCCTTAGGTGACCTCCACCCCTTTGTATAAATATGGTGACATATATCTTTTGATATCTCAAGACAATGACATTGTGCCTTATAAGAATTGGAAGACATATGTATATGATAAATTATGGTCTTCGGGAACTATTCATTTATTTTAAGAAGCTTCCTAATTGAAGATATGAACATGACCATGATTTACAATCAGTACACCAAGAATATAATGATTGAAATTCAGATAAGGATTAGTGACACAAGACTTTTCATATATTGTAATCATTACATACTACTAATCTACCTATATGTTATAAGAGATCTATGAATTATATTGAGTTATAACTGTAATATTGATATGGGTTCTATTAATAGTGGTGTAAGAGATATGAGAATACCATAGAATATAAACCATGATATTCAAAATAACTCAATTAAAATATGGATTTAATCTTCCATTAATATTTAGAATTTCCCATGGTAGGTAGATGTTCCTATTTAGTGTAACAAATAACATAATAACACCCGCACATTGATTCCAGAATATATCGATGATCCCAAATAGTGTTGAAAATAATAGGATTATGTGATTTTCACTTTATATCTAATGAAATGTGATGAGGAATGTCTTCTATCTAACACTTGATATAATACCACGCATGGAAGGAATCAATTGGAATATGTATATAATTATTGTTCACTGATAGAGTATTTTGATAGAAGATTTTTAGGAAATGTAATATAAGAACACCACTACCGTTCAATTTCAATATAAATTTTTTGACCGACTATATTTATGGGAGAAAAGTTTCGAGATTTCTCCTATTTACAGTAAGTATATGTAATCATTATACTTATGTTGTTATCAGGATTTTGTTGTTTTATATTATGGTTGGTCGTGAATATGGTGATTCCCTTCAGTTACATATATGTTTGTTGAATAAATTCTTCCATTGGATTAAAAATATGGTCATATTTCATTTATTTAGTGATCATCCATCCTCTGTGAGACCTTCTAGGCATTTGTTTTACTAAGGTAGACAACATTTCTGAAAAATCATTAATAAATTCATAATGGGGTAGGGTTGTTCAATATTATAAGTGAAAATGGTTCTATAGGGGACCTATTATATAAATACCCGATCCCGAGCCACCAGACTCAGTGCCTAAAATGATACATTATTTTTAAAAGAATCTTACACAACATTTATTACAATAGAAGATATTTCACCAGTCTATGTTATAGAGGATTTGATACACACTTATTACATTTATCCGAGATTAGACTAGAATAAGATAAAAAATAATTCATTTATGTTTCTGTGTGTGTTAACACAAAAAATGGCAATGTCCATCTTAGAAATTAAAAGTGACCACTAAAAATAATTTTAAACAAGGGATGGGGGTTAAAATTTCCAGTAAGGGGTTTAAAAACCATCAATAAATCTTTATAAAATATTCCTTTGAAAAAAATTATAAAATAAAAATTTGAAAACATTATTTGAAATTACTTTTGACTTAAAAGTAAAATACTACTTTTTAGAAAATACTTACATTCAGAAACTCTTTTAAACATATTCTAGTGTTTTTCTGTAAACAATACGCAAGCTTCTGAAAACAAAAACACTGTTCTAGGGATACTTGAACCGTTTAAGTCTATCTTTGTCCTAACCACTTAGTGAAGGATGGGATCACTCCCCAATGAAGTTCCATAATTACAATTTACACACACTAGGTTTTCTGAAAACATCTAAGCATGCTTTATATATATATATATATATTTCACTGGAGTTTCTAATTATGAAAACATGTCACTACATGAAAATACAAATTCCCACTTATAATTATTTATAAGTGTGTACATATATGTATATATATATGTATATTTATATTCTTATCATAAAACTTTTGTGTTTGGTTTCAACCAAAACCGATACCATAAAAACTTGAACAAACTGTCCATGTATTCAATCATTCTTTCATGAGATACATTTTCCATTCTTATAAATAATTTATCTTTATAAAATAATCATAATAATTAATTATGTTCCTAAAAAACTTAATATAAAACACTTTCAAGGTAATCCATGTATTCGTTACTTGTATAATAAATATGTATACATAGCACTAACTTACATTGCTTTTAAGCAATTAGTCGTAGAGTTTAAAAATTAATACTTATATTTATATGTTTTCCAAAGACAATATTGAGTTTTCATTCATAAATTTTTAAATATATGTCATGAATTTAAATTCTGAAAATATTAATATGGGGGTCACTTATTTATAAAACATAAATAAATAAATAATGATATAGATAATAAATTAGAATAACGAAATTATAAATTGATGAATTAAATGTTTTAAAATAAAAGTAATCAATTACTTCAGATCATAAAAACATGATAATATAATTACTTAAATAATCAGACAAATATTTGTAAAGTAATTTTTAAGAAGAAACTAAACTCTTAATTCCAGACACTTAAAACACAATTTTAAAAGAAAAACAATATTTTATGAACATATATTAAATAATTATAACACCAAGACAAAATTTACAAGATGATCCCTTACAGAATTTGATGCAAAGTCAATAATAAATATTCATAAATTTATTTATTATAGCAACATTGAATATAAATTTTTAAATATATAATAATTGAAGACAAATAAATTCCTTACCTGATTGGAAAATTAATACAAAAGAACTTCTGCTAAATCGTTTTTACATACAAACTTACTCACACTGGCTAAAAAATTGGTTTTGATGAATAAATTTTATCAATGTTTTGAGACCAATATATCCATAATTTTCACTCTGTGTATAGTAAAACACACATCTTGCTGAGAAAGATAAGAAGGTTGATGTACACCATAATGGGAATGTAGGCACACCAAAGATGAAAAAAAAAATTAGTAAATGTAGTACAAGGACAGTTTGGATTACTTATGTGGGAAAAAAATATTTCTTTCGTTCCATATCAGAAAACCAAAAACGGATCACAACAATGAAAAAATATAATTTAATATATTAAACACAGTGTAATAGAATAAATTCAGTACAAACATTGTTCAAAACAATGACAGATTCATGAAATCCTTTTCAAAATAAACTATACAGAATATATATGTAAATGTTAAAGACTATTCGGTATATATACTGAGAATATAATTAAAAAAGTTTCCAAATTGATAGTAACTAGATGTTTCGACTTCGAAAAATATTGGGATTTGGTGAACACTCAAAAAACTGAGGATTCAGACACCTACCCTGAAATGGATCTAGAAAGTCTAAAACCCTCTCTGACTGAAATCTACATCGGTAACTCTTGTTTCCTCAAATGTTCTCAGTCAGTACTAAAGACTCAGCTCAACCTACCATGGATGCAGGTCACTCCCTGTGGTTCAAAATTACTCGATCACCCGTATGAAAACCCATGTCCCTCAAATCTTCCCAACACGAGATCTACCGAATGACTTGTCATTACCCATCCTCGGTGCCCGTGCCGTGACTACCCCAAGCCCGCCTTCCATATCCCAGGGGCTGGTGACTAGCACCAAAGGCGTAAATCCCGATAACTGGGAAGTCATTTCCTTTATAAAAGTAAAACAAACACCACATAGTACAAGTGGAAGTAATAAACTAAGTAAAAAATGAAGTGCTGAAAAGTAAATGGGCCAGAATACAAACCCAATCGAAAGTACAACTACAACTGAACGAAATTACAACAGAAAATACAAGAATCTAGAAGAAAAGAAGCAGCTCCTAGGTCATCCACCTCGGATCTTTCCTGAAGGGTAGGTACAGATAGCGCAGTTCCTAGATCGTCCACCACAGATCCTACCTGAGGGTAGGTACAGATAGCCTCCACAACGCTCTTGCCCATCAACCTCCTTCAAGTATCGTCTATTCGTGAAGTACACCTCCGAATACTGACTCGTCGTGAGGACCACATCTGGGTACCATCCAGTCCTCAAACCCTCGGCCTTTGTCAGCGCTGCCCGTCGTCTACAACCAACCCAATGAGGTGTGGGCATAGCCCGTGCAGGGGTGAGTATAACGATACTCAGTAGGGACCCAGAGACCCTCAAGGTCTCTCTAAATCTAACAAGGATAACCACAAAGAAGAATCTCAATAGATAACCCTTACTTAGGTATAATCCCATACTTATACCTAAGTTATCAAGTAACCATTTCAATCATTAGGAAACACAAAGGTTATGAATTCAACAGATAACCACTACCTAAGTATATGCCCATACATATACCTAAGTTATTAAGTGACCCATCTCAATCATGAGGTAAACACAAAGGTCATAGACTCAGCTCAACCCAGGATTTTCATTATCGAAACTGTAACTACTGAAGAGATCCATCTCTGAAGAGTTCAGTGATCCTGTCACGACTCCGAGGTACTACTCACTAACCTAAGACCATTGAGATACTCCTCCTGTCGAGTACTGCGGGTCGGACACCTCACACAGTAGTGCTCCTCCGTCATGGGTCTGCCACCTCTCACAGTAGTGCTCCCCCTCATAGATTACAGAGGTACGCATCCTATTGAGTATCGCGGGTCTTCCACCTCACAAAGTAGTGCTCCTCTGCCATGGGTCTGCCACCTCACAAAGTAGTGCTCCCCACTGGGCTATGCTAGTCACTCCGAATCGAATTGGACAAGCAGTCAATAGGTCTCAGTCAGCTACATAGTCTCCGTACTCCGTACGCTCATGACCGGGAGGGTCCTCTCCACGAGCTACAGGTTGATACCCCAAGTATCAAAAATTCTCATGAAGAAGTATCTCAAAGTACCGCCTCATCATAGGGGTATCAACGCAATAGACGGCGTGTCAATCGGACGCTCGGTTTGTGGGTTATTAGCCTTTTCGTCCTAGGGGCCCGGTTGGTTTCATGTGCGAACCAACCCGGCCGTATCTCAAATGTACCCCGAAATCTCATACGTTATACTCATAGAGACCATTTCTTAACGTGATCACCAACGATGCTGATGGTTCGTCAAACAGACGTCCGGTCTGAAAGTTATCAGCTTTTCCGTTCCAGGGGCCCGGTTGGATTACGTGTTCAATCCAACCAGGCCACTATCCAACTGAGTCCAGAACTCAGGCGAAGAATGCCAAAAGTTTTGTCTCATCATGAGGAAACCAACAAAGTCGACGACACGTCAATCGGACGTCCGGAGCTCGAGATATAAATGTTTTCGCTCCGAGGGCCCGGTTGGTTTCGTGATTAAACCAACCTGGCTGTACCCAAAGTTCTCTGAAACCCGGAGTGTAATATACCGAAACTACCATCTCGATCCAAAGATCACATTGCAGCTGACGGTGCATCGATCGGAGGTCCGTAGCCCATGTTATGGTCTAAAGAAGGAAAACAGTCCGAAAATAGGGGTCTGGGGCCCGGACCAACCCTGCCCGAGACCCCCTGGGTCTGCCCAAACTGGGTCGACCCAAACCGGGTCCGGGTCCAGCCCACTTGGGCGTGGCCTGGCTCGGCCTGGGCGGCCTGGCCTGGTGCTGGTGCGGCGCCCGCGTGGCCAACTCGGCCAGTGCCGAGCTGAGCAGACAGGGGGGGCCCTGATTGAAGCCGCGACCTCCGCGTGGGGGCCGCTCCCTGCCAGCGACGCGGCGCTGGCCATAGCGTCTCCCTCAGTCCAGCATGGCGGACCTTCCTGGTGGCGCACCGGGCGCCACCTTCTCCTACCGGCTGGCCGGTGACAGCCGCCGCCTCCGGCCGCCGGCACCGACGTGCCGGCGGGGCGTGCTGGTAGGATTTTCCGCGGACCACTGGATGCGCTCCGATGGTCTGTTTTGCCTGCTGTCTTCGCCGGCGTTCCTCACGGGATCGAATGTTCTCTGCGAAGTATTCAAAACTCCACTGTGGCCCATTCCACCAACGCTCGACGATCTTCCGTCAATTAAATGATCTGCGGAGCCTTCGAAACGCCACAACAACGTGACATGATGGGGCCACGCTTCTTTGCCCATTATTCATTGTTTCCACGCGGTGCCGTTGCACCGCGCCGCCTTTTCTCATGCCGCAACAAGAACAATCCTAAAATGGGGGAGGAGGGTCAGCCATGTTTGTGCGGTCCGACCTCCTCCCGTTATTACGATAATAGGCGGCTCAATGACTATCAACAAATTAATCAAAGACCAAGGATATAATCCACATAAATTAAACCAAACCCCATACCTTGATAGAATCGTTGAACGATGGTTCGTCGCGGAATTGAACGTTGCGGAGGAAGGGGTCACGGAAGAGGGTTCCGTACACGCTTGACAGAGATCGTCCGAGGTGGGGTGGCATCTCACACCGGCTGTGGAGAGGATTAAAAAGTCACATCATCTTTCTTTGGTGTTGGCGTTATTTTTTGGATAGTAGCGTTCTTCACGTTATTCAACGTGGAAGATGAACTTCTTCAGAGGAAGATTGCTCCCTCTCTCAAAAACCCAACACCACGAAACAACCCCCAAATAAAATAAGTGTTATGCTTATTTTATTATAACATTACATGCATTTAAAATTCAAATTCTTAACTCCCAAATTAAATGGCATGATTTAATGTTATAGGAAGTCACATCATTTATGTAACAGCCCAAGATTTTATAAAGAAATATTCTTTTTAATTTTATTAATGTCTTGCGTTGTACGCTACACCAAAAGGAGCTTGCACAACACGAATCCTTGTCTTGCCTTACATTACACGCAATCGCGACCTTCCTCAATAACGTGTGTAATACGCAATACCGAGTTTCACTAAACAACGATGTGCTATTAAAATATTATTAAAACTAGCCGTTATGAATAGTAATAACCACTTTTTAAAATTCTGTAAATCTTATTTTTCAAAATGAACTTCATTTTTGGATTCGGAGTATCGAATTTAGCCTAAGGTGAAATTTTGGTACTTTTCGGATAACTTTCATATTCTGATGAATAGTGAAAATTACTAAATTATAATTAAAAACAACTTTTTTAATCGAAATAATTAATAGTGATAAATCATTAATTTGAGTGGTTGTAAAGTATATTTAGAATATATTTTTACAATTTAATACAATGTTGGTCATTAGATGTAATTTCACATTTAAACCAGTTATAAACAAGTGTCAATCTTTTGATAGTTATTATCTCTTAAAAACACGCTATTTGTTGTAACAGCGGGATTTAATTATAAAATTAATTAATGCAACTTCTATGTTATGAATTTGGTAAAATAGATTTCATTTTTGAATTCGGAATATGAAATATAGCTTAGGATGAAATTTTGGCATTGTTCTGAAAAACATCAATTTTTGATGAATAGTGAAACTACTAAGTGGTAGGTTAAAAACTGAATTTTGCATAAAACTTAATTTTACCGCTTCTGTGAATGGAATTTCAAAAATCCGAGAGACACGGTTAATATCAAGGACTAAAATGTGGTTCAATGAGATGAAAATAATTTTTTGGTTAATAGTAAATAGGGTAACTAAGGGTAAATATGATATTAATATTACCCTAACACATGTCCTAATTCTATTGGACAAGTGTAATTCGACCAAAAACAAACTTAGGAATAAAATATGACCATTTAGGCCCACTTGGATTAGATTAGGACATTTATTATTAATTTATTTAAAGAAGGGTTAAAATAGTTAAAATCAAAGTTTAATAAGTAAATCATTTTTAATATAGGGTTATACATAAGATAAATTCGATTGTAAATATTCATTAAAAAGCTAAAACGATTGCCTACATGATGGTATTTTATTTGTAATTTATAGACATCAAATAATTTAATTAATATATGACACAAAGATGATGCAGTAATTATCGTATTTATGAAATATTGACATAATTGATGTTATAAACACCAAAATAAATGTAATTTGAGAATTTTTATGAATTCCACTAATTTTCTAGGTTACTATGATATATTAATGTTGATTTAATAAACTTGGTTCGAACATTTAATTCTGTTATGACTTTCACAAAAATCATATATCAAATAGTGTCAAAATTGACACAAAATAGTTTTTAAATCAAATATTATATTATTAATTGTTATTTTATTCCTAAAAATCTAAGGTTCGGCCAAATGACTTAGATAAGGATATATATATTAATAATAAACAATTTGGGGTTCGTTTGGCATGTTATAGTAAGTGTATTAACCATATAGTGAAAGAAAACAAAAAGACACGGTAAAAGTTAAATTAATTAACTTAGAGTTAAATCTAATTGATACGGTTAAAATAATACCCTAAACTTGTCCAAATCCTATTGGTTGATAGGATTTCGACCCATCCCCACTTTAGCTTCGAAATAAGACCCTTTGGAACCATTATAAACCGATTTTGACTTTAATATAAAATAATATTTTGAGATATTCCTAAGGTGCCCCTCTCCTCCCCTATAAAAGGACACCTCCTCCCCCTCCTCCTCACACCAATTTGAGAACTCAAGCTCGGCCAACCCCTGACAAAATCTCTTCTCCACTTCCCTAGCAACATCCTAGAGGTTCTGGTCTTCCTCAAAGACCAATTCTAGTTCCCTAAGAGGAGGTCTCAAAGAGGCACTTCAAAGAAGAGGTAATTACCGTTACCAATTCTTTCATCTTTATTTCTTCTTCCACTTCTTCTTCTTAGGTTGTTTCATTATGAAGTAATAACATCAGTATCACTCATATAATGATATGTTATTATATGTATGAAACAACCCTATTTCACCATCTATCCATCCTACGGAAAAAGAAATCACCGCGCGTGCGTACGTACGGAATACCGTCTCCACGCCGTGGTGTAATCTATTTTCCACCACCACCTTACATGGATGGGTATAATGGTGTAAAGAATAACTATACATAGTTATTACAACATCATATTGATTCTGATATATTGTATAATCCACTCCAATTAAATTCAATATTTATATAAATGATATCATTGCTCGTGCGTACGTACGGAATACCGTCTCCACGACGCGATGAGATTCATTCTCCATGATAACCATTTAAGAATGATTATAATGTATATATAAGAAATAATAATGAAATATATGACATTATAAAGCTACCGTATTTATGTATATATACACATATGTATGTCATCTACTTACTTCCATTTCAAGACAATAAGGAAAGGAAAACAGCGTTCATGCGTACGTACGGACTACCGTCTCCATGAACGGTGTTTTTCATTTTATTTATCTACCTATTATATATATATATATACTGAATATATATGATATATAAATCATATTTTATATTCTGGAAGTAAGTAAATCATGATATAAGTAATAATTATGTCAAGAACAACAAATCAAAACACCTACGATAAATGAAACGATTTTACCCAAAACGCTTCTTTAACATGGAATTTACAAAAGAACGGGTAATATAATGTCATAAGTGAACCATATATGATATAATAACAATGAATATGATTCTATAATAAGTCAATAACATGATTTAAATCATTATACAGGAGTTTCGGACACTTACAAAGCAAGTCGGACCTAAGGTAAGGGAAAATACCACAATCTCATTTTTATCCGAGATTGTTTATTCGTAAGTATTTACTGGGGTGTATTTTATCATCCACATCCATGTTCTCTCAATATGTAATATTGTTTCCATACACTTACAATAGTTTAAATCCAATTTTACCCTTCGGTGAGTTTTTAGTAAAGAATATGAACGGAATCTTTTGTCGTTTTTTTTCGTACGAGGTACTTTTTGACTTTTCCGACAAAAGTACGAAGAATGTTTTTTTTAACTTATACGGAACGAACGGATTTATACTGTTTTATAAAGCCTTATTTTCATGAAGATTCCTCTAAAAGATTTCATGACTATTTTCAATAAAATCTCTTTCTTTTAAAATTGCATGATGTTTTGTGAAAAGAAATTGATTTTGAAGAAGAAAGGATATTTTCCTCAAGAATTCAATTCAAGTGTTTTGTCAAAATTATTTTCCATATAAGATAATAAAGGGTTCTGTTTCTATCCATATTTTTACATTGATTTGACTATGTTGTGATGAAATTATGTTTATGAATTCCTTTATCTTATATGAATGGTTTTATGATGTCATGTTGTTTAAGAATCCCATTTTTATTACATGGGTTATGCAATGATGTATGATTTATGATTTTGTGGCACACATAAGAAAGGATTCATTAAGAGATGGGTGGGACCTATATCTCCCTCCAATGCATTGGGTAAAGATTTTATATCTCTTGAGATAGACATGGCTGGAACAGAAGGTTATTTCGGTTCAGTGATACAGGACTGAAACGAGGAGTGAACTCGGTTCAGAAAGGGACTTTGTCCACTAAGATAGTCTTGGCAATGAGTCATGACTAACAAGAAATGATTTTCCATGATTATGTGTGCATGCCACAAAGTTTCAAGTTTCATGTTATGATTATGGTGATCTCATTTTCACTTCTATGATTTGTTCCGTGTTAAGATTTTATGATCTCTTTTGCAGGTTATGATTTTCAAAAAGATATGATATGATTTTTATTTCTTTGGTATACCCTTACTGAGCATTTGAGCTCACCCTTTTATGTTTTCTTTTCCCCAGGACATAAAGAAAGGTTTTAGGTAAAAAAAAGGGAAGATCTTTATGGGAGATGTTGAAGATCTTTCCCCACGATTAGAAGATTTTATTCCGAGTTTCCAAAGACACTAAACTATTACGATCCTTGTGTGTGTGTTTTTGTTATGTACTAAGTATTCCGCAAATGTAATGTAATGTCCATGTACGTCAGGATACGGGTCTTTACAATTTAATACATGGGGGTTTAAAGGGGAAGTGTTATGGGGGGTTAGAGAAGTCGAAGAGCTGGAGTTCGTGTGGGCCCCACCACCCTCTTAACCTCTCATGGGTAGTTCCCCAACTTCCACTCAAAGGATATAACCACTTAAAAAGAAATAAAATTGTTGCTCAATTTTATTTTTACCTTCCACAATTTCTAACATCTCATCCCGAGCAAACGCAACCCCAAAAAAGGTGTTCTTAAGAAAATATTGGCACTGTGGTTTCATCGGTGCCCTCAGATTTCAATTTCGAGCACCGAATCAAATGTTAGGAAAACCCGCTCGTTCGTTCACTGAACGTACCCGAGCTAAACTTTGGAAAATGATTCCGGGCACACTGGGCCTCAGAATCAGGCAATGTCAGAAACTGCGTTCTTGTAAAATCTCAAAGAAAATTAAGAAAAAATTTTCTTGAAATTTCCGGGTCTTCACACGACTCCTCCCCCTTGCGTGACCCAAGGACTCCCCCTCTAGACCACTTATTATTTATTTTTTTAACTCAATACCATGTTATTTTAATAATAAAACATATATATATAATTTATTTTATACTTACAAATATATAAATAAACTAAAACCATATAATTTTTTTTAAATATTAGTATTGAAATAATTTTACAATAAACTATGTTCTTTCATTGAATTTCATTTAAAAATAAAGTTAAAATTTTTATTAGTAAATTAGATAACATAATTTTAATATATTTAGTTATTCCCATTTTATACAAGTAATATTTTTATAAGAAAATAATTCAATCATATTTCATAATTCAAAATTAATAATTATAATTTCATATACAAACATATTTGTATATATATATATATATAATTTTCTGAAATAAAAATTAATAAAAAAAATTAATTATAATCCTATATTAATATAATTACCCCTCAAAATATACTATTAAATAACCTTTTTGATGAAAGTATATTATTTTTACAAAGAAATCCATTATTAATTTAAAATAAATTTGAAAGGTATAAATTTGAAATATAATTGTTATATGTAATTTTATTAATTAAAAAAAATAATTTGAATAATTATTTTTTATAACATAATATATAAACCAAAATATTAAGAAATTACATTATCCTCCCTCAACATAATTACATCATACCAGTTAATTTTCATGAAGTAAAAATAATTCTGAATTTCCGTCTTCATAATTAAGAAAAACTAGCACTGATAGACAAAACAAATCTACCTCTTATACACAAACATCCTATCTCCAAAGTTACTAAACCATTCCTCTGATAACAGTTATATAGACCAGAGCCCAAGCCACCGTACTCCATCCCTAAAATGATACGTATTTCATTAAAAGAAACTTATACAAAATTTATTACAAAATATGACCTTTCATCGGTATAGGTTTTGGAGGGTTATATAAATACTTCTTAGATTTATTATAGTTCCATCAAGCATAAAATAAAAAAATAAGCCATATGTAGTTTTAGTTGTTGTAAAACCAGAAACGACGAATTCCATCTTAGGATTTCAAAGTGAAATGTGAAAATAATTTTCAACAATGGATGAATGTTAAATTTCTTAGTAAGGGGTTTAAAACCCATTGACAAATCCTTATAAAATATTCATTTTAAAATACACTTCAAAATTCCCTTTTAGAAACATTATTTTATATTACTTAATAAATAAAAATACTATACCACTTTTTAGAAAATATTTACATTAAAAATATTACATTAAAAATATTCCAATGTTCTATGAAAACAATACGTAATCTTATGAAAAAAACCCTATTCTAAGGACACTTGAAACATTAATGGATATCTTGGGCCTAGCCACTTAGTTTAGGATGCATTCACTCCCCAATGACCATCCATATTTATTACGTACATGTTCTAGGTTTTTAAAAAGATTTTATATAAATTTACTTATATATATATATATTTTATGGAGTTTTTAATTATGAAAAAATGTCATTATATTAAAATACACATTCACATTTATAATTATTTTCATGTATGTACATATATATAAATATATATTCCAATGAAATATCATTTAATATCACTTGTGTGTTTGGTTTCAACCAAAACCCATAACATAAACCCTTGCATAAACCATCCATGTATTCAATCATTCTTTCATGAGATACATTTTATATTATTATAAATAATTAATCATTATAAAATAATTGTAATTATAAATTACATTCCTCAAAAAAAATTTAAAATAAAACACTTTCAATGTAATCCATGTACTTATTTATGACAGAATTGAAATAAATAATTTATATTATAATTAAAAATTTATATAAATGTAATGGATGTTGATGTTATTCATAACACGTGACCCTGATAGTTGGAAGATATGACATTATTAATTATACGATAAAATGATGACATGGTATGCGTATTTTTTGAACCATGGCGATAAACATTTAATCCTTATATACATATACACAATACACCAATTTTGAACCTCATTTATGAATATATATATATTACATGTCTTTTATAATAAATATTTATATATTTCACACACTATATCACTTTGATTCAATTAGTCATAGAGTAAGAAAATTAATACTTATATATATATATATGTATGATGAAAAAATGCTTGAATTTGCATAAATATATTTTTTTTTATATATATATATATGTCCTGAATTTAAATTATAATAATATAAATTTGGGAGTCACTAGTATATAAAATTATAATATATATATATATATAAAATATATACATCAAACAAAATTATAAATTCATGAATTGGTGTTTTTAAAATAAAAGTAATCTATTAATTCAGAACATCAAAACATGATATTATAATCCCATAAAATAAAAAAAAATTATAGGTGAATAAATTTTTACAGAGAAAAAAAAATCTTAATTCTAGAAAATTAAAATGCAATTTTAAAAGAAAAAAAATACTTTCTAAACATAAATTATAAAAGTAAAAAAATCGAAGACATAATTTATAAGGCGATATATTGAAAAATTTTATGCAATATCAAGAATAAAAATTCATATTTTTTTAATACACACTTAACTATTATAAGTTTTCGAATAAATATACATAAAAGGCAAATAATTTACTTACCTCATTGTAAAATTCATGCAGAAGCACTTCTTCTAAAGCATTTTTTCATACAAACTTACACAGATGGACTGAGAAATTGGTTTTGTAGAATAAATTTGATCAAATGTTTGAGGCCTTTATATCCATAATTTTCACTATGTGAATAGTGAGACACAAATTTTCCTAAGAAAGTTGAGTTGGCCGACATAGACAACAATTGGAAGGTAGGAAAACCAAAGTTGAAAAAAAATTAACAATAGAAGTACATGGACAATGAAAAAGAATTATGCAGACTAATGGAATATTTATTTCTATCTAAATCAGAAAACCAAAAATAGATTGCATCCTTGAAAAACTATAATTTAAAATGACTAACACATTGAAATCAAATAAAATTAGCACAAAAAATTGTTCGAAAGGTTGACAGATTCACAAATTGATTTTCAAAATAAACAATATAGATGAGATATGTCATTTATAAAGCTGAATCGGTATATAAAATGAAAATATCATTACAAAAAAGTCCAAATTGATAGTAACAAGGCCTGTTGTCCTCGAAAAACGAAGGGATACAATGAACACAACTAAACCAGATGATTCAGACACTTACCTCAAAGAGGATCTAGAAATTCCCAAACCTATCTTTCCCAAATCTACATAGGCAGTGCTCGATTCCTTAAATTCCCCCGGTCACTCCCTACAACTCGACTCGACCAAACTTCGACACAAATGACTCCCTACAACTCGAACTTGCTTGAAAACCCTTGTGAAGACCTGCATCCGCTATAGCTCCCCCACTCAAGATCTCTGATATGACGCTTCCACCTTGAACGACACAGGGACACCAATTTAAACCCCTTATCATATTTTAATTCATTCTATTGGTCTTTTATGAATAAAATACACATTTATATAAAACTAATTTAATATATATACACATATAAATAAACTAAAATAATATAAAATTAAATTTTCAATATTAATTCTTCAATAATTGTACAATAAATTATATTTTATAATTGAATTTCATCTGAAAATAATTTTAAAATTTTAATTAGTATATTAGATAACATAATTTTAATATATTATGTTGTTCAAATTTATAAAAGTAATAGTTTGATAAAAAGTTAATTAAATCATATTTTACAATTCAAAATTATTACAAATAATTTCATATACATACATATATGTATATATATATATATACCATTTTTAAATTTCAAATTTAATAAAACTAAATTAATTATAATAATATAATAATTTAATTACCCGTCAAAATATACTACTAAGTGAACTTTTTGATAAAAGTATATTCTTTTGACAAAGAAATACATTATTAATTTAAAACAAATTTGAAAGCTATAAATTTGTAATATAATTTTGTATAAGTATTATTATTAATTAAAACTCATAATTTAAATAATTATTTTTCATAACTTGAAATATAAAACAAAATACTAGGGAATTATTTATTAGGTGAAATATATTTATTTGAATGGGAATTTATGAAAACCTCTTCTACCTCTTAATATAATGTGGTGAGAAATTTCATTATATAGGAAAATTATCCTATGTAAATTGGATATGAAATGAGGAACAAGTATAATCTAGTCATTTTTAACTTGGTAGAATCATCAGTGGGGAATCACACCCACAAAATTTCCTGAGATACTACCAAATATAGGATTTATTTGTAAATTTGGTAGTGCTATATCAGCTAGGTATTCACCATGATTTATAGATGTAGGTTTGGGAAACAATATTATAGGGAAATGGGTCCATAGATCTCATCCCTGTTATAGAATACATAAGTTTTGTTGGATATCACATTATAGTATTCTTAGGGGACCCATGGTAACTACTAGTTCCCAATGGATTTATGTCTTATACTGATATGTGACTTGATACTTCCATATTGATCAAAGTGCACTCATTTTTTATGGATTAATGTCTTTATGATCATGAAGGTCTTGTAATCATGCATATAAATAACCATAAAATTAAATCCATTAATATAATATAAAGATTAAAATATATTATGATTGATCACAATCATTGGTAAAGGATTTATGTCATGTTTAATATTATAATAGTGAGTTTTTTCAAGCCTATTTATTTTTTGAGTTTGTGGAGACCAGTTTTCTAAAGGTGGATACTTTTTTGAGAATTTATAAGAAACAATTTTTGAATTCTTGTTGGTTTAGAGAAAGAGATTTTGGGTTCATGTCTCCATTCATAGGGAATTATTTCCCACTCATGAAAACCCACATTTATATAATTCATGTGTTGGAATCCATTACCAAATACAAAATTTGGACAAGTTATCTATTTTCATGTTATTTTATTGAATCCATTTTTTGATTTTTAATATATGTATTTTTTTGTTTTTCTCCTTGTTTATCCCATCAAATAGTTGTTCTAGGATTAAAATCCCAATAGTTGGGAACATTAGAGTTTATCAGAATCCATATTAGTGGTACAAGTTATTGGGATTGGGATTATTCAAATGATATGGTATTTCTATATATCTTAGTTAATTGAATCAGTACCCATATAGTTTTCTACTACATAATGGGACACATCATAACATTTATGGTTAAAGGACACAGACCATTAAACTATTTACTAGTGACTTTTTTCAATGACCAATGTGTCTATTAGAACAAACCCTAAATGAGATTCCTATTTATCTAAATTAATTTGAAATAATGTTGACAATGTTGGGGTAACAAAAATTGAGTTCATGTGATAGGAATATTCCATGTAGTTTAAGGTCATGTGGTAAGGACTTGTGTGGTATAGTATAAAGTTATATAGCTATGAAATCATAGAGAAAGATGAATTAAAATAGTTAGTGTTGTAAATATTTATATACAAACATTTTTGGGTTGTATTTCAAATAATATATTACTTAGAGAGTATTTTATAGGGACTGTTCTTCTCTAAATATAATTAATTGGGATTATGGTTGTTTGAGGTATATTTTCTCACCGGGGATATGAAACTGTGATAAGTGATGAATAAAAAGGAATATAGTACCCTTTGGGTTTTTTATCATAGGGGATAAGGCTCATGAAGGGAAATGATAATAGGTTGTATATCCATTTTAGGTATTTTTTATCGTAGTAAATATGTACTTTTGAGGTAATTTTTTCAAAGTATTATTATTCATGGTGTTGATTTGGATATTATACATGGGTAGACCATATGAGTTGAATTATCTCATGAAATACCAATATATGTTATATAACAAATGTATGCTTTAGAATTATACATACTGTACAAGCCTTATAAAAGAACCTACATCTGGTTGAATCATTTTTGGATAATAAAGGACAACTGAAATAATGGGGCCCATTTCCCCTTCATTACAATGATTGGGATTATGCATGAAATAAACTAAGAGGATATGTGGTTTCTTACACCGATTTAAAGGCCATGGATTTATCAATGAAAATGATAGATACATGGGGTAATTGATCCTAATAGGAGACCCGTGCATATTATCAATTAATGCAGATACATAAAACGATTAAAAAGGATGACTGGACACATGGGGGATGGCATCCCATGGTATAATGGCCAAGGTTTTATCATGGGTGGATCTTATGGATGAAATAGAGTAATAGATCAATAATAATTGATAATCATAGAATATATAAATAAGGTATAAACCAATTCGATACCTACTATATATTTATATATTTCTTATTGAGTTATTCATGTATATTACTAGATGGAATCACACATCTGGGTAGGATTTTTTTGTAAAATAATATGGGTATCAATATACAGGTAAAAAATACTTAATGACCATAATATAGATAAATTTATTATAAATGTGATGATTGATTATGAATTATTTAGGGGATCTATGAGTTTTAGAGGTCATGTTGGATTTTCATTTAATTTTGTGAATATATGACAAAATGGGACAAAAAATGTGTTCAAGACCTTGTAATATTTTTCAATAGAAAATGGACGATATCTTCATACATGGGTGATAAATTATGACACAAGGACAAAAATTATTAATCTTAAAGATATGGGGAACAATATTCACCCCTATATTTTAGTTAATTTATTCTGACCATAGTGTGAAGTATGGGTGAATCCTGAACACATATCCAATATATTTATAGAGTATGGTAAAGTGACTATAGTTTTATAGAGGTTTGTGAATATAATTTCCCTTACCATAGGGATAATTAATGTGTTATACAATATATAGAAGCTTTGGAAATTTTTCTCCCATGATCATTGGTAGTGTAAAATACCCTCATAGATATTGTGTCTAGGGAGAAGGACTTCCCTAGTACTAGTGTTGGGAGATGTGGCCTCACAATTATAGAGTTCAAGGTGAAGGTTCCCCCAAACACTAGGGTAGGGTGATGTGGTGACCGTAATATAGATTATTAAGAAAAGGATCAACCTAGAACTAAGATTGGGTGATGTGGTTTTCTAATAATATACAAATGAAAATGTGATCTACCTGGGGTAGAATTTTGGGCCAAGAACAAATATAGTGTGAAGGTTCCCAGGCATGGCTTGATCCCATTTAGACCTAGTGTGACTTTTTAGCAGGGGATATCCATTTTGGTCAAGGAGGTTTATAGACAATGTGATCTTACACTATGGTTTCAATGAAACAATGCTTTACGTGACATAACTAAATCAGATATTCATTATATTTCCTTAGTTAATAAGCTTATTTAAGATACTAGAATGAGTATTAGAGACTCTGTTCAACATATGTCCTCTATACTGCCTCCCATAATATATCCTCATTCCATCCATTTATAAGTAATTGGTATGAAAAATAAAAGACCCATGGTTTCTATTTATAGTCAGATTCTGTGAATAAGGATTAAGTGTTAGGAAATGTAGTTAGTTCAGTGTGGTGGAATTGTGGAAGTGAGTTGTATAAAGAATTAAGTTGTGAAAAAGACTTGAACATTTTGGAATTGATGAATAGTAATTGGAATGAATGTTTTTAAAGGGTATATCAGTTGAGTATACACCAAACGACCTAGGATATGTACTTTATTTGTTGAGATAATCAAGAAAAAATGACATGTGAGATCAAACTTGGTATCATAGACCTGATCATATTTTTGGACATCAATAATGATTCATCATAAAAATCCCATTAGAAACTACCATAACATTTGTCCAATAAGTAAATTTTAGAACTAAAAGTATTAAAATGAAGTATTGTGAAAACATTTATGCACCTTTATTCAGGGATACATTGTATCGTGAGTTATATAATGACAGACGTTACATTAAGGAAAACATGTTTTGTTTTTATTGTTCCCAGACCTCTTTTAGTAAATAACTCATCATTTATTTGGCACATTCTTTGTTTATTGTACTCACAAACACATTATTTTTCAGTTATTGTTTCATGGGAAATCTCCATCACTTTTTGGTGATCAATCATGAGATACATGATGATCTAATTCGTATAAATTTCATGTAAAATTTTTTTATCTTAATTTTCCATTCTCTATTATGTGATATGTTAATAATCAAGAACACCTCATTTAGTTTCAAAAATGACCATTCAATTTTTGTAGTTTTTATATTATTGTCATTTTTTATATGAAGTTATCAGACTAAAGTGAAGGCACAAGAAGTGTATGGAGGTCATTTTTGGTTTCCTCCACCTATAGGTATTAGTGGCTACATAGGGGAGTGCACCAGATAGCTAGTGCAATATGGATAGAGATATAGTTCTATCAAGGATCCATACATATTTTTTCAAATCATGAACTATCCAATGAGATCTGTATATAATTGGTGTTTTATCATCAGTCCACTGGCTAGATTCTAACATACATCTACTGTCCTATGGTTTCTAAATAAGAAAAAATAGACATTCATGGTGAACCATGGTGCCTTTATTAAACTCTCAAGGACCCTCTATGACTGTCAAAGGACTTAAACCATTCAAAATGTTATTGGAGTTCATAAAAAAACCCCAGAATCCATAGACATCACCAGTTACCTAGAAGATCATTTTTAGTTCTTTATGATTAATTTTTATCAATCTCTTTCTCTCGAATAATCTTGTATCACGTACTCCCTCTTTTCCTAGTTCTAAATTCTTATTGAAGGATTTTGAGTATGATTTAATGGGATTTAATGGGAAAAAATCCTCCTTTTTCAATTATTTTGTTCTCACTAATATTGAGTGTGAGGGTTTGGATACTTACTACAATGGATTATGAGTGTCTTAGTGCATACTACCATAAATGTGTGGGAGGTTGGTTTTCCATACACAACCACTAAAAGTATAATATTGTAAATTGGTTTCATTCCACAACATGTAAATACAATAAATTCTTAATTTTTATAAATGTGTTTCATGACTACCATTGAATCCAAATAATAACATGAAGACTTAATCAATTTAGATAAGGAGATGTTGGAGTCCCCATTTTGATTATTATAGAACACTTATGTCAAACACTTTTGTGTATTATTTTGTTATATATGTCCACTATTTTTAACTCTATTAAATTTTTTAATCATTTTAACTCTTTTAATTTCATAAAATTTATTATCCATTTTAATGATATTATAAAAAGGTAGTTCAACCCATGTTACCATGTTTACAAGTAATAATAATCATTATCAAAGATAACCATTATTTTAAAACCACAACCAGTTTCAAGGAATGGCCAGTTTCAAGGAATAGTCATTTATTGATGTCCACTAGATAATATTATGAAGGTTATACTAAAGGGATTTCAAGGGGTATAGATCCATAATTTTATTAAATAAAATTTGGTTTATTGAATATGTAGATGTTAACATTTCATAAAAGTCTATGATATCGGGTTTATAAAATTACAATACATGGGTATACACCCACTCAGGAAAAAAAATAAAAATGGATCCGTATGTTATATCAACATATGATATTGATAGAAAATATATGAATTCTATATATTATGGATTATATAGGAAAGCATTTAATATAGTTTCCTTTTATAATACTAGTCTTGAAACATGGATGTTTCTTGAAGAAAATCAAGAGGGAACAAATAATGTTATGAGTTCCAGGATTGATATATATGTCTATGATTGTGAAACATTTAACATGCACAAAAATGAGTTAACAATCAACATATTTACATATTTATTTTATATTTAAAATAGAAGGATGCCTTTATATTACTTTCATTACGCAAAGACACATTAAAATTAGATCATTTGGGTATTTACACTATATTGCTCTCCAATGTGATAATGATATAGTTGAAAAATGAGAGAAAAAATATTCCCAAAGAGGAACTGAATGAGTATCTCAATAACTATGAGATTATAATGAAGATATATTTTATTGTTTGAGGATAAGAAAGTAAAATTGAAGAATCCCAATTCCTTCAAATCCAATAATGATTAATCATTTGAAAGAGATGGTGATATATTCCATCAGTTGAAAAAGAGGAACAAATTCTCCAATAAAAATGAAACAAAAAAATTGATAAGAAGGTGAATGAAAAGAATGTAAACTCGATGTAAGAATAAATGAGTGAAAAAAGCATCACATAATTCAATGGTCCCCCATGAAAAAAATTAAAACATATTAAAATAAGGAATGAAATAAGGCATTCGTGGCTTCAACATGGATTGATGTTGATTACCCCCCATCTCATAAAACTCATGTGATGGAAGTACTTATTGTCTCATAGAAGACATTTATGTAAACCACGTATTAAATTCTTCTCATTTAATATTATATTATAATAATTTAAAAACTGAATCTCTTATATATTTTAGGGATCAATGGGAAGTATTTTTTAAATTAACATGAAATTCAATGAACATAAAAACATAAACACACTAGTTGTTTTTCTAAAAGTTGAACAAAAAAAATTGAGAGAAAAAATATATTCTGTTATTTAAGAAAGGATAAAATTTAGAAATTAAGAGTCAATTTGTTATTAATGGAAAATTAAATCTTGAATATTATTTTTTAACAAAGTTATAAATACAAATTACTCATTTAAAGATGAACCCAAAACTGAAAATTTATAAGATACAATTAAAGATATTTTTTTAATATTTTTATATTCACCAATGTTGAGAAGAATTTGAATCTAATTTTTGATATTTGAGATCATGTGAAAGGTACTTATAGGATTTATCACTCTAACCAGGCATGATACTTTATAAATTCTAAAAATATATCATTCGTTAATGTTTATTCCAAATATATTTTTTAAAATATTTTTCAACATTGGAACACTTGATGTTTGAATAAAATTAAATACATTTTAGTTATTAAATACCCAAATAAAATCATATATATTTTAATAAATACTTCTTGAAAATAGTTTCATGGTAATCATGGGTTCCAAACTGAATTTTGGACAGAATTTATGAAACAAAATTTTGGGTACTAATTTATTTATTCTATTTATTTAATATTTAGAGAAATAATTCAGGGGAAATTATTGCGGAACTAAATGGAACATGATTAGAGGGTGGTCAAAGAATATATGTGGTGGATACATTGAATTCATCCATCTTGGGATCATGATGGTGATAACATCACCTATCTTTACAACTCAAAAAGTATGTTAATTGGTACCGGTACCATTGGATTATGAAGCTCCTCAAATATTGATGAAAATTTTAATGTTATAGGTTTCAAGAATAATTTTACCTTCATATTAAACTATGTGATTGTGGTTTTAGAGATCAATTTGAAAATATTATTTTGAATAATATTTATTCCAATGTAAATATTTTATTGTCCTATTATATTTTTTTATATAATAGTGTTGTTGATTTGAAATCCCTTGAAAGCAAAAATGTGAAATGTTTCACTGTAATTTTTTTTTGTTTTATCACTATGGAATTGAAGCCATTTTCATCATAGGAAACACTTACTTGTGAAACGTAATAGGAAACATCTATTAAGATAATAACCAAAAATTAGTTTATAAAATGAAATTTTGTCTAATCTATTGTAAGATGGAAAACAAGGCATTGATATTATAAACCAAGATCATTTTGGAATAACCCATGTTTCTAGAATGGGGTATAAATCAAAATAATTCATAATTGTTGATTACTAGAGAATAATTTCTTGGGTTTATTTCATTGAACAAGAAAGTGAGGCTTGTAAATTGGTAATTAAATATAACATTAAGGTAAAATCGAAAGTGTTTATAAGATCATTTTCAATCAGAGTGATCTTGGTGAATAGTTAGAGAATAAAAATTTTTAGGATTTTCGTCTTTGAAAAGGTTATAAATATTCATTTTTCCCTTCTAGAACACATCAAATAAAAGTGACTGTTGAAGGAAGGAATCAAACATTGAAAAAGATTTCTTGAACTATCCTAAATGAATTCAATCCACCAAAATATTTTTGGGAAGAGGTGTTCAATACTGCATGATAGACCATTATCCATGTACCAAAATGACACAATCCAAAAAAAAAAATTCTTACAGCGATTTGAAATGGAAATTTCTTATTGATTGGTATTTTATGGTGTTCTATTGAAAATGTTTTATTCCATAGACAATGTAAAAAACATGCTATATATAGCATTGTCCTATATAAGCACAATAAAAAATTGTGAATAACAATTTCTTTTATGAGATATTTTTTGGTGTTTATATGATGTACATTTATCGGTGATTTATTTTTAGTGTGGGTAAATGGTAACATTTATCTGTGCATTTTTTAGCATTGATAAATTTCTTGGTCACACACTTCAGTCCGACATCAGAATTACAGAGTTTAGGCCCTATTTTATAAATAGTTCCTCCACATGATAGGCTAAGAATCCTATTGCGAAGATGGGCTCTTACAAATACTTTCTATAGACATTCATATGGTTTCATTCATAGGATCACATGAGTTGGGGACCACCATATTCCTCCCTCTGGTCGTGGCCCACACTCTTACATATGTTCAATTCCTACAAGACATAGACAACCTCTATTTCCTATATTTTAATAGAACAAAAAAATAAAACTTCGAAATATTTAAAATATTAAAACATTATAAGATTTAAACATATAAAAATAAAAATTAATAAATAAAAAAATATTTTGAGTTTTATTAATTAAAATATAATTAGTTAATTATATATATATTTTAAATAATTATAAATTTAATTTATTTGATTTACATAAATAATGAATAATTTTAAATAAATAAATAAATAAAAAAATTTAAATTAAAATAATATAATGAAATATTAAACAAATTGAGTAACGTTAATATATATATATATATATATATATATCATTTATAAATATTATAAAGAAGATGCATTAAATATAAATATATAAAATGAATAAATTTTAAAAATTATTCAAAAAAATTTAAAATTAATCAATTAAAAAGTTATTGAATTTTTTTTAAATAAAAATATTATTAATAAAAATAAATAAAATATATATTAATTATAAATATTTAAAAATAATAAATAGTATATAAATATATAAAATGTATAAAATGTAATAATAAAAAACATATTAATATCTTATTGATTTTTAAGGTTTTTTTAGACAATTATTCATTAATACATTTAAAATAGAAATATATTCATATATATTTCTATATATCTATATCAATATATATAACATTTCTGAAAAATTATTTGTTTACTAACAAATTTATATTCTTACAGTAAATAAGTAATATATTTTGCGAATAATGGTTTATAACAAAAAAATAATATTAATTAAAAATATAGACAAATTTTATCTAGAAATGGACATTAATTAAATGTCATTGGATTTTTCAATTTAAAATATATCAAATGTGTTTTACATTGATTTCACACAAATATATACATAATTAATTCATTGTTATAGACGACACAGACACACAGACAAACAAATATTTACGTAATTTATGAAATCTTTTATAGAATCACATATTAGAAGTTGGGGTGGTATCCAAGTTGTTAAAACACTCCAAAAAAAATGCAGCAGTCGAGATATCAAAACCTAGATGCCCCATATTTTTGGATTTATAGGAGTCTATGGTCGTGGATCCAATTGGATGCAGTTTGTGTCAGTGGGTAGTAGAGGCACACTACCGATGGGGGGGGGGGGTTCCCAATTGGGAGAATTCGTGAAGGCATCAAGGGTGTGGGAAAGCTATAGGAGTGGCGATAGTGAGATGTTGGATGACTGAAGGAAGGAGGTTGTCTGAGTCATATGGCAATGACTGCGTTCTCGAGATGAACCGATTGTGAGTTATTGTCCTTGACCTAGGTGAAAGCGAGGATCAAAAACCATGACATTGGGTCATGGAGTGGAGCCGGTGTGTTCAGGAAGAATGAATGACTAATTCAGGTGGCGACAACGATATTGGCAAGACGGTTCGAGGGTGGGCGATCTGGCTGTCGTAGTAGGGATGATGACAAAGCAGGCAGGTGTGCAGGGACCAAGGCGTTTCAAACCTTTGGATCATTTATTGGGGATTTCATGCCTATTGGACTAGGCGATGATATAATGGGATCTTTAGTCCCATAAAAATCAGAGGGGATTTGTAATGTTAACCAAAAAAGGGTGAATTCCCCCATACACATTAAAAAATATTTAGAAATGCCTACACTGATATTTATGTAGATTATTCAATTTTTAATACTCATTTTAAAATATAATTTAGTAACAGAATGTATCTATTATATTGTCATTTTAATTTGTAAATTTTATTTATTTATTTTTAATATTGTGATAGTTTGGTATTATTAATTAATTTTTGATGTGTTTTATTTTTTATTATTTTGAAATGTATTCATTTTCTAATACTTATTTATACATATATATTCAAAATGTTTTAATATTTTTATTTTATATTCATATTTAATTCAATATATATCCATGCATTTTTTAATAATTTGTAATTATATAATAAGACAAATCAAAATTTTCAATATTTGTAAAGTGTAACCATTTTTAATTATTCAATTTCACTCATTATTAACATACATCCTTTTGAGAATATATATTAATAATGCTAGAAATATATTTTTAAATTAATATTTATAAATAAATATATTCCTAAATGTATATATACTAAAATTTTAAATTTATATATTTATAATTACAAATAAATAAATATTGTTTTTAAATCCATTTATATATCTATTTTTATATATATTTAATTAATTATAATATTTTAAAAAATATATTTATATAATGTATAATTTTACTGTATTTATATTTATATTTATATTTATATTTATATTAACATTTATATTTATATTTATATTTATATTCATATTTTTATATTATATATATGTATATATATTTATATAAATATATATAATAATATAAATTTAAAGATAATATTTTATTCTAAAGTTTATTTATATAATTATAAATAAATAAATATATAATACTTTAATTACAAAATTATATATAATATATTTAAATAATTAATATATTTACTACATTTGTACTTGTATTTATATTTATATTTGTTAAATATATATATAATTATATAAATATATATAATTATATATAAATATTTATAATTATTATGTATAATTATACATATATTTTTAAACATTTTATTTATAAATATAGTTATAAATGTACATTTACTATATTTATAGACTGATATATTTATAATTATTAATAAATAAATATAAATTATTTTTAAAACAATTTATATAATTATAATTAAATATTTATATTTTTATATATTTGAATAACAATAAAAATATAATAAAAATATTTTAAAAATCAATATTTTAAATAAATTGTTTAACTATATATATAATAATATAAATATATATAATGATAAAAATACGTTCATAACCATATAGAAATATTTATAAATATATTTAGAAACATATTTATGTATAATTATAATTATAAACCCTTTATCAGCACTAATGTTTTAGCGCTCAAAACAAATTCTTTTATCAGTGCTTCACTAGTGATGATAATGATATTTCTTTATCAGTGGTGATAAAAGCAGTCCTTATCATTGTTGAATCATTTATGCTAAAAAATTTGGATTTTATCTAAGCCTTTATATCACTAATAAAGAAACCTTTTATCGGTAGTTAATATTTTAGCACTCACAAATGGTTTCTTTTTCATCACTTTTTTTAAAAGTATTGATAAAACCCTCCCTGGTCTTTTTAAAATAAACCTAACCAAACAAATTTTAGTGAGTCCTCTTAAGAATCCTTGGAAGTCCACTACTATAGTCACTCCCCCTAAAAATTCTCTCAGATGAATCATGCCTCAGATATTATGTATATTATTTTTTTATCCACCTCTCCCACAATTTGCATATTTTTGTTCCACGGTGTGAATTTGTGTAGTGTTTTATTGGTTTGGTGGTCTAGTGGGTTCCATGTTTAGGGTATGCACACCTTCTCAATTCTAGTCCAATTGATTTTATCTTCTTGGATGATGAAAACCACTCCCTTTGAGTTCAAAAGGCCCTCCAATTGGTTTGAGTTCCTTTGATATGATTTGAGGTCTATAATCATAACTTTCTCTACCTCAAATCTTTAAATTTCTTCTATTAATCTGGATTAGATCTGGATTGTTTATGAACCACCATCTCATCTTATTCATTTTACTTCTTTCTTCTCTCTCATTTCACCCTCTTCATCATTTAGAACACAACATGATGAACCGCTGGGCATTCTGGCATAACATTTTTATTAGAGTTTTGATTTCTAGGGCATGTGATATTCCCTTTGTTTCCTTCTTTTTACGTTTTAAGGGATTCTTCTTCTCATATTGGTCTATGTTTTTTTCCCAATTATTAATTTTTAATTTTATAAACATTGATTACATGATTCATATATTTTTGTTTTAATTATATAATAACAATATTTATTATATTCATTGTGTTTCTACTAAAGAAATTGGATTTTGACTGGGTTTTCACATATAGCAATGGGTTTTCCAATCATTAAAAAATTATTTATATATGTTTTCCAGTTACTCACTTTTAAAATTTCACAATTTTCTCATCAAACAATTATTTCAAATTTAAAATGATGCATTGGGCTTGCAATGTATTTTCATAAACCCTTTTCTTGTAATTTAAAGTGATATTTGAAATTCTAAACATTTAGAATTTTTTTTAGAATTGGTTTTAAATAAAATGTTTGGTTAATAACTTCATAGACCCCATTTGGTTCAATGGATAAATTAAGGAATGTACAATAAATAATTTAAAACTTTTGTAATATGTTATCACGAGTCTTATTTAACACTTTTAAGGATTATTCTTCAAATATGATGTTTTTGAATGAGGTATTCTAGGTGATGCATAAAAGGTATTTCTAAGATAATATGGAATTCATTATTTTACTCAAATGGTGTTTTTAATTGTTTTAGAAATCATTACCCAGGATCTTTGGGAAAATAGGTCACAATGTCATGAATATTTGTAAAACCTTCTTAAAGTTGATTCTTGAATAAATTATAAGGCATGTGAAACTAGTTTATGATAAATGAATAGTCCCTATGTTGAAATTTAAAAGAATACCATTAGAACCAAAATAATTAGGTGGGATGTCCCAAATAGTCCATTTAGGAATGTTTATCTCTACCCAATTAATAGAATATATAATATTAAAACTAACTAAACATTGGTGAGGAAGGGAGACACTTGTAGTGGTCAAATCGAACCACTAGGCATATAGAACTAGGGTAATGTGTGGACCAGGTATCCATGATCACTTAGAGTGTGAGGATCCCTGATCCTCGACCTGAATTACCTTAGTAATCTTTTACCATGGTGCTAAGATGTATATAAATTAATTTACTCGTATCTTTTGATGAAAACATTATTCAATCTATCTTAATAAAATATTTATAAAATGATTAATAATCATGATTTTATGTTCTCTATATAAAATAATCCCCATGTTGTGTATTTTTTAAAATTATAATAGTAAGATTATATTTTTGAAATTGATTTTGAATTATGTTTTTTAATTTTCTTAAATTAGATAAAAATTTGTTCTAATATTATTAAAATTCAAACTAGTCAAAAAATGGATATTTGGTTAATAGTTCGGCGTGTGGAAAGGTGGGTGGTGGCCTATTTAACATATTTTAGGCTCATTCCAAAATTTAATTTCATTTAATAAAAATGAAAATTTGTTTTAAATAATAATGTGGGTTTTATAATGAAAAAACAAGTTCTTCCTTAAAAACAGACTAACTTTTTTTTGGTGTTTTTTGAACTCATAATGAAATTTAAAAGTGAACTTGTAATGTTTTAAAAATTTCCATGTGAACATATGTCAATCTAAACAGTTTTAAAATTTCAATTTACTTTTGATTGTTTTAGAATATGATTTTATAAATATTCAGTTGACACTAATGGTTGTTATTGAAAATGGTGTTCATATCCAATTAAGTGGTTTGAAAAAAATTGGTCAATTTTCATGTAGAAATTAAAAAATGGATTTCCAGTGTTGTTTTACAATTTTTAGAAGAATCATTTTAAATTTTAATATTGTTTTGGAGATCAGATTAATAATTTTAAATTAAGTTGTTGTATTTTAAAATGTTTTGGTATCTTGTAATGTTTTTTTTAAAATATTTGTATTCAATATGGAATATGGATTGTTTTAAAAAAATGTTTTTGGTTTTAAGAGAAATCAATGATTGATTTTATTAAGGGAACTATAAAATTAATTTAAAAGAAGGTAGTTTTTTATGATGCGTTGATTTTGGAGGACCTAATTTGGGTTGATGTTTTTGATATGTATCATTTTGTGATTTTTGGGTGTTCCACTGTTTGTTTGTGTTTTTTGATTATTTTACCATTGTGAAAACTGGTAATATAAAAGTCCATTACCTAAACCAATGTACCCCCATCATAAAAAAGTCTCTTCTGGTTATAGTGAAAGCTACCAAATCATTATCAGGGATAAAAAATATTAAATTTATTGATTTTAAATCATTTTATTGGTACCTAATATTTATTATTCATTCGTGAAAAAATCAAAATAATATTGTTCATGTATGTGGTTCAATGAAACAATATAAGATTATCTTATTAATGTATAATGAGCAATATCGTTTTTTTACATAAATATAGTACAAATTTTATATAATTTTATTGATTATATATATATAATCAATTGTTTGGATAAATGATTTTAAAAAAGAGTCATAAGAATAAAATAAAGAATAAAAACCACAAATAACATATTATTTAGGTTGAGAGCTGAAATCTCCTCTCGAAGGACCTCTTCGAAATGAGTGTTTTAAAAGTTAATATATAAAATAGAATTGAAATAAAATGGGAGAGTATTATTATGAATTTAATGTGGTATAATATAGGGGGAGTTCATTTAATATCTCTTTACATTATTTATGTGTTTTTACCCATTGATTAGAGTACCTAATTATTGGATCTCTTTCTATATTGTTTTTTGTCTTTTTCAAACCTTTTTATGGGGTCTAAGTGCTTGTTTATTGTTAATTAATGGTTTTATAATGGTTTGGAAAAGTGTTCAGCATATATAGAAGGGGTACTCATGGTTTTCACATGGCTAAACGATGTTCCCAACAAAACCTTACAACCCTTCCAATGGAAATGTCTTTGGAGCACGCTTAGGCGCACTATTAGTACTAACCGTGCTAACTACAAAGGAAACAAAGATGATTGGAATTAAATTTTTTAAAAATTTTAATTAAAATACTAAAACCCCCAATTAACCCTAAAATCCTCCCACCTGAACCTAAATTGATCCTTTTTATTTTGGCTCCCCTCTAGAGCCATTTTTGGTAACCAAATCACATCGTTTAGCGGATTAAAGCTCTATTTGAAGAAGTGACCATATTATGGTGAGTTATTTTCTTATTAATATTGGATATCCATTACAGTCACTGTTTTCTCATCATAAAGGTTATGATTTCCTTATGTTTTGGTGGATATCAGAAAATTGTAGTGGGATTTTGGATTTAGGACATATTCTCTCTTCTCTCAGGATTGATCTTCTTAAATCCAGTTACCACCATTGCAGTAGAAAAATCATGGATTTATTATAGTTAAATTTATAATATTTCATGTGTGTGCATAAATGATTTTCATTAATTTTTTTATTTATTTTTTCTTGATAAATTCATAGATTTTGCTTATTAATTTTTAACATGTATTCTATGTAATTTATTATTGAAATTCCATATAAAATATTCTTTGAAAAATATCTATTTGAGTTGAACCTGGCATAAATTTAATATTTATAGTATAATTATTTTTAACCTTATATGAATTATTCATTTCAATGTTTTTATTTATATATTTATAAGATATTTTAAAGGATGATTTTGGTTTTCTTGATTTATTTTAAATAACTTATTTTTCCGCATTGAAAGAGAGTGAAAACCCAAGTTTTTAAATGTATTCATTCCATTAAAAATTATAATACTTCCTATAAATTATATAGAGACGATTTGAAATAAATATTTGATTAAAATAACCATTTCTAATTATAATGATGATTTGGTAAAAAATCAGTTGTGGACCCCTTTTTAAATTTTGAAAATATTTAAAATGATTTGAATTTAATTGATGATTATTGATGGCCCGGTTGGAACTTTATGATGATAATAACTTAAAATAATTACATAATGTAACGTGATTGATTATCATACCTCCAAATTTTCGTTGTTGAAAAATGGATTGCTGAATTCTAAGGAATTTGGGAATGAGAGTAAGATATGATACTACAGACAGTGCTATTGTTTGATATGGATACCCATGTGAACCCTATAAATCGATTATCTCACTCACTTATTTTGACTAGTCATGGGATCCTGGTTTGTTAAATGGGATGACCTAGACCTATGATTCACTAGGAAACTCACACCATTCTATTCGATCCATAGAGAATGTGAAGGATTGTGGATTTGAACGGTCTTCCAGAAAATTGGGTGTGTGCGAAATTATTTTACTTGAGATCCATGAGAAAATATGTAAGCCCAAAAATTAGTCATGTTGTAATTTTATTTTCTATTATGATGTGGAAAAAATATTATACCTAGGTTTTACCCATAACATCCATATAATTGATACTCAATACATGACAATGTTCATTATCACAATTTAGAACTAGAGTGGCCTTTTTGGATTCAGTTATCACTATTATGAAACATGAATCTATTGCATTGATTCTTGTTCATATTTCCCTATATTTTGAATATTCTAACCTTTTATTGATTATCTGAATTTATCTTTTGAAATGATTTTTAATGTTTTTTGAGAATATTTCTAGATTCTTAATTGGGGAATGGAATGTTTTGTTGGTTTAGTTTGATAAGTGATTTCGGAGTTTTTAAAAATAAATTTTTAAACTAAACATCATACTCTATTATTTTTACCCCTATTTTATCATATTTTAAATACCTTGTAATGTAACAACATAGATTCTTTCACAGAATCCTATTGGTATATTTATGTCACACCCTACATATACCTTTTGGGGTTTGTATCCCTTTGTGATGTTATAGTATGTGTTCCTTCACTTAAATTAATTTTTGGTTTTGAGGTATGGTGATGAATATTAGGTGATTTAGGGAATGGTGGGTGGTCGTGAGCCCCTATGAGATGGGTTTTTGGATGCATTGGATTATTTACAGTTTTGTATCGTCTCTTTACACATGTTATGGGTATATTTTTGTATGTATTTGATGATGTTTCTCTAGGTTAAATGTATTATCTTAATCAATTTAGGTAGAAATAAATCCCAATTATTATTTATTAATGTCAAGGTGATTTTCTCCCACCTATGTAGATCAGTAATAATCTTCTAGATAGTGGGGAGTTTTCTCTGATATCGATTTAGATAGTATTCTGGGTTGGTTTATCACAAATGGTCTAATACTGGGTATTTCCTTGAAAGGATTTACTTATCTTTGAAATACATTATGTTATATAGTGTATTTCATAGTATAAAGGAGATGAATAATGTTTCATGACTCAAGAAGGAGTTGTTGGGTTGGTTCTTTATCACTACCTCCTCATGAAGAGACTTGAGTTACTTGGGATGTTACGAATAATGTATTTCTCTTGAGTTATTTTTTAAAATTTAAAATGATATATAGATTCCCATTGAGACTATATTTTATTTGTGGAATATCTTATGAGTTTTGGATTGTCAATTAAAATTATCAAAGGCACACTATGCCCTAACAGTTTGGTAAAATTTTAGGTATTGGTGGGAAAAATTTGGGATTGAATCTGTGAACTGTTGCGTGGTTGTTGTGTGGTTTACTAGCCCTTATGACCGAGACATGAATAGTTCTACTATAAATTAATCTTGGAACTCTATTAATTTATTTATTAGATGAATTCACTTATGTTGGGTGTATTATAATGGTTACAATTGTGTTGTGTTTTATTCCCTTTTATGGTTGTTTCAACATTAATCCCTTTCTAATGATTGTATCATCTTTTTGAAAACCAAATTATATATTAAAAAAAGTTTTTAATGTTCTCTATGAAATTTTTCAACTACCAAAAAAGTGAAAAAAATTACATGTTTGGGTTAGGAAATTTATTTTCAAAGATTGTTTGATTTTTTTGGATGAAATGTTTCAATCAGTAATTTGGTGTCTAATGGATTTGAAATTATAATTATTTTGGAAATTGGAAGAAAATGAGATTAATGTTTTTGAAATTGTTGAATAATTTATAGGAGATGGTAAAGGGTTTCATAAAATATTGATATATTTATATTGAGACTTGTAATTTTGATGGGAAGGGGTAATGATTTATAAATTTTGAAATCTTATGTGTTTTGAAAGCAACGATGATCCGGTATGGTTGTTTGTAACTTCTTTGAAAGTTGTTGGCTTGTTTGTTTTCTATTTTTGTTATTCACGAGTTGATACACAAATGTTTTTATGATGTTTAGAATTTCCTTCCCAAAATTCATTATATATTGATGGAATGTTGGTCCAATGGTCTGGTCCTCGAGGAAGTTCCTCATGTTCTCCAAAGGTGGTGTCTAATATTGTTGAATCTATGAAGACTCCATACCGAGTGGTGGATCCAGAGACCTTACAACATTTAAACACTGTAATGGAATTCCTAGAATTGTATCCCCCTTTATTGAAAAGGGAACATGGTTCTATTGAGGTAGTAATGTGGATTGAATAATTTGAGGATATTTTTCATTCCCTTAAGACTCTTGATAATATGAAGGTTGTGTCTATTGAAATCATATTTGAGATACTTATCCATTTGTGGTGGGAAGTTGTTATTACCTATTGTGTACATGAGTTAAGGACATAGTGTTTATTCATGATAATCATTATTAAGTTCCAATATCCCAAGGAAGTGAATAAGGATATTTTTTTGTTGAGTTCCTGGGTTTTGGTCAGTATGAGCTATTAGTTGCAGTGTATTCCAGGAAATTATAATGTTTGATAGGTTTTATACCAGGGCTTGTTTATTTTGATTTTAATAAAAATATATATTTTTATAAAATGTATTCACCCATACCATTTAACCCCCATGACTATTGTAGGGTTGGTCTCTTATTCATGGATGCTCATTGAGACATTCTCAGATAAAGTCGAGCTAGAAAAACAACATGAATGACTAAATACCTCATTCGAGTTTGAGGAAGTACAACCACCTCGGGAAAAGTATAGCATAGTCGTCTGTTTCTAGTTTTGAGAAACTAGTCATTATAAGAGGTTATGTTCAAAATTTCTAATGTACAGTAGACATTGTGCTCGTTAAGGTAGATTTTAGAGGATTAATAAGTTTTCATACAAAAAACATATGTTTCAATCTAGAATATCATCTCTTGACTATGAGGTTGGATATGATTTATGATAATAGTCTTTTATCCTTAGGCCTTGGAGTGAGGCCTTTCATTTTGTGTAGGACCTTCTAGTTGTCATTTTTTAGCTTAGAGATGTGGTAAATGATTATCCATCTTGTTTTGTCTGATGTCGGACTAGAATCAATTTGAGTTTTTCATTTTTTGGATTGCCTATTATGGAAAGAATTGGTTTTGGGATCCTTGTGAATAACATATTATTGACTATGGTCTGGTTCTTTTAAAAATTTATTATATGAAAATGGTTTCATTTTCATGAGATCATGATTTCTGTTTCTTTATATTCCTCTTTTTTGTTACCTAATGGTTAGATCTCAATTTTGTTATATTAGATTATCTTCCACATGAAAGTGGAATACCCTTTTTTTCTAATTTTAATAGTTGAGATCATTCTAAAAAAACTTGTATATACCTTGGGAATGTACATAAAAAACTATGATGATTTTGATTTTCTATAGACTAGGCACCTCGTAGTTCTTGTGTTTAATTTGATGGGATCATCAATGTATGAGGATCTATTTTAAAATCCTCTATTAGGACATGTACTTACCTAGGATATAAATCCTTTCTATTTAATTACATTAGTTGTAGAATTTTTATATTATATATTTCTCCTTAAGGTAAAATTGATGTCTATCCTTTGGGTCAATGGAAGGTGTTTTTCTTTTGTTACACCATAACAAAGAATTGTAAAATGTGAAGGTGACCTATACATGGTCTCCAGTATTTATCTACTTTGGAGAGGTGTGATGATTTTGGTTTCTTGATCTCAGAGTTTTTTTTGTGAGTTTTTAACCTTTCTGTGAGTCTCAATTTTGTATCCTGGACCTTCCACCTCACAGGATGAGTGATAGATTTCTTCTACTATCATGTTGTTCTATAATTTATACTGGATAATTTTAGGGGACATAATTCATATGGTGGGGGAATGGGGTTGTAACCTCTCATTTCCTATTTTATTTTTTTGAACCACTGATTTCAATTCCCAAGGATGGAATCTCATTATGGGTCATTTCTAGTGTATTTCTATCTTTTTAAACGTTTTTGGCTTACACATGGTTTTTATATGGTTGAGCGTGGTTTGGAAATGTGTGCAACCTAGATAAAAGGGGACACATGGTTTTTATAGAGCGAAACAAAATGTAAAACCAAACGATGAAACCCTTCCAGTGGCTCTATTTTGGGCACATGGCTCAGTGCACAATTAATAATATCCATGAGACCTATTGAAGAAACTATGAGAACAAGTATTAAATCCCCCTAATCATGTAATTGAAATTCTGAAGGCACAAATAATTAACCATAAAATCCTCATATTCTAACCTAAATCAATACTTTTTTCTTTTGAGAGACTTATAGTGAATGTTTGGCCCCAAAAAACTTTATCTCTATGAATATTGAAGTGCCAATAAAAGCAGTGATCATCCAATGGTGAGTTCATTTATTCCTGATATTGGATCTCCCTTCTTCTATATATTAATTATTCCCAAAGGGTGTGATGAACATGTGTTTTGTTGGATATTGGTCGGTTGTTGTGTCATTTATATCTATGATATCTTATATCTTCTTTCAAGATCAATATTCTTAGATCCGATGGTCTCCATTAAGGGGACACATCACAAATTCATTATGATCGGATTCCGAATATTACAGGTAGGTGATTCTAGGACTTTACATCATTTTATTTCTTTTTTTCTTGATAAATTCATGTTTGTGTGCTTCTTAATTTCTAACAAGTATCCAATATAATTTATTTTTGAAATTCCTTGTAAAATAATATTTGTCTAATTTTGGTTTGAATTGAATGTGGAATGAATGCAACGGATATAATATTGATATTTCTCACAATTTTGTAAATTTTTTTATTTCGTGTTTGTCTTGATTTATTTTTTAATATCTCTAAAAGGATGTTTTTGTGAAATTGAGAGCTTGGACCTGATTTTTTATTTTTGAAATGAACATCTTTGATTTGAATTAAATGAGAAGAAAAATTTTATGTTTTATAAATAGTTTAAAATGATGGAATTTATTAAATTATCGAGAAACCCCTTTGAATGATTTTATCCTTCTTTGAAATTGTATTCTTGGTTTATTTGAAATAAAGGATTTATCCACATTTAAATTTTCTATTATCCCATGTTTTTAAATATATTCATTCCTTTTGAAATTGTAATTATTTTTTAGATGCTGTAGGGTTGGTTTTAAATAAATTATGGTTTAAAAGTCTTGTTTTTAACTATAATGATTTCTTTGGAAAGGAAGTACGTATGGTTTTTCTTTTTGAATGTTGAAATGATTTATAGGGAATTGAATTGTATTGATTACTCATGATAGCCCGGTAATAGATTTATGATGATATTACTATAAAACTATCACTTATTGAAACTTTCTTGATTATTATACACCCTAATGTTGGGTGTTGAAAAATAGATTATTGGATTTGATGAAATTCTAGTGTTAGAGTGAAATGAAATATTAATTCAAGTTCCCAGGTTTTATCAGGATGCCTGTGTGATCCACATAATTTGATTATCTCCCTCTAATTTTTGACTAGGAATGGGAACATGGATAGTGGAAAGAGATGACCTAGATAAATGATTCACTAGTGGACTAAAAATCTTATAGAGGATCCAAATAGAATGTGAAGTGTTCAGGATATGGACATGCATATAGGAAAGTAGATGTGCATGTAACTGATATTATTGTGTCTCGTGAGAGTAGATGTATCCCTAAAAAGCATTCATGTTGTAATTTTACTGACTACTCTAAGGCGGACTCAATATCATACCTAAGTTTTACCAATGGAATCCTTATACTTGATACCCGATACATGATATTGTTCATTGTCACTATTTGCAACCAAAGTGGCGATTCATGATTCATTTATTGTTATTATGCACCTTAAATCTATTGCATTGACTCATATTAATCTTTCCCTATAAGGTGGATATTATCACCTTTTCCCGAATATCATATTTTATCTTGTGAAATGGTATTCAAATATTTTGTATGATTTTTGGAGTTTTTAAAAGGTGAAATGGTATATTTTACTAGTAAATTTTTATAAATTATTTCTAAATGTTAAAAACTCTATTTTTAAACTAAACCTCATAATATATAATTTTCATGTCTGTTTTATCATATTTGGGTTTTTGTATTGAGTTACAATGATGAAAATTTGGTGGACTCATACTAGCCAGTTTATATCACACCCTTCTTGTACATTATGGTGTTTCCATCACTTTATAATTGTATAGCTGGTGTTTGTGATATTTCCTTACTTTTATGTTTCAAGTTTGGGCGAAGAAGGGAGGGTGACAATGGATATGGTAGGTTGTCGGGGACCACTACGTTATGGGTTTTCGTAAGCTTCGTTTTATTTCATGTTTTTTATCATCTCCTTGTAAATTTTATAATTATATTTATGTATGTATTAGAATATGTTTACACAATGTCCTTTATTATTGCAATATTTTTAGGGGGAAATTCTTCCAATTTATTTTATTAAGGTCGATGTGATTTTTTAGGCTCATAAATATCAAGAATACAATAGATGGTTAGTAGATAGCCAGCTTGAATACTTATTTATATGGTATTCCTGGTTGGTTTGTTAGAGATTAATTTTTAAGTGTATCTTTGAAGGGGAGATGGTGGCCTCCTTTTTAAAGTTAGAGGAGTGGAACGATTGTAAATATGTGATTCTAATTATCAAAATGGAATTTATATTCTTGTAAACATGGTCCAAAATAATAATATTTTTATTGTAATATTAATTTGGTATGAAAAAACATTTATTCAATCAAATAGATACAAATTTCTTTTATATTTGGAACATTGTATCTTAATTTAACACCTTTTTAACCATTTAAGACACTAAATTGGTGACTGTAGTTTAATATATTGAAAAAATATATTACGGGAATCAAGTTTTAAATAATATTAATTTACTTTTTATGATATAATACACCCAACTTTTATAAAATTTCATTTCAAAATATTTCTTTTTAAATTTGATGATATTAATGCTATCAAATTTATAACTCAACCTAATTAAATTTCATCAATTTCCTATGAAAAGAACAAATTAAATCACTCATTGAAATGAATATATTTACATATATATCAAAATAAAATAGTTATTTTCATAAAGATAATATTAATATGTTTTTAATTTATTGAAGTTTTATTCTTATAGTAATTTTCATAATGTTTTTTCTAATTTTAGACTCCGAATAGATTAATACATACCTTTCATTATAATACGGTATATTGTAGTTTTTTAGATAATTGTTGTGTGTGATAAAATTTACACAATAAAGTATTTATTTAAAGGAATGTACATACCTAATTCTTACACATTTATTAGGATACGATTAATGTGTCAAATAGATACATAAATCATAAATCACTCCCAATAACACAATGTTTTATTCCTTTATAGAAAATACCAACATTTATATTATATGTGGAATACGATGGACTAAGAAATTATTCATCAATTTCCACTGGGATAGAATATTTTTGTAGATGATCAATAGTTTTTTATTCAACAGATAGTGGTTCATATATAATCGAAAAAAGGTGATCACCAATCTCAACCCATTAGGAATTGGGAGAGGGGAATAAAAAAGTTAGGAAACTGTGAAATTTATTTTATGATCAACTTATTTATCAAACCATTGTGATCCAGAGAGAATGTTTAGCTTTAGGAAAAACACTAATTAATATTCTTAGGTGCTTCCCCAACTCCCAATCCATGAAAATTTTGATTTAATGAAAAACTATATTCATAATTAGCCTCATCCACCAAATAGTTATTATTTAATTTTATCTATTGGGAGTCATACTCTATCTCTTTTGGACATTATCCTATGTTTCTTTATCTAATCTATGTTATAGTCATCCCATACTGGGCACCCGTGATGTTTTTGGATTAACCTTATTAGAATTATAAATAAAATTTATATTTCATTACAGATATCTTATGTTTATTTATTTATTTTTTATAAAATGAATATTTTTTGAACCTAATAAGATGGACATGAATCAAAAATAGATACACCCTAATTATTTGAGAAAATATCATGAATATAGAGTTAAAGAGATTATATTATTTTCAATATAAAGTGAATACTACCCTTCTCAAATACTTTGTCTTTGCTTATGTTTTTATTATTCAATACCAATTAGTCTGGAAGTGTTTTATGAAAACATTATTTGTTATAGAACAATTATATGTGTAAATGTTAGACTAAACATATGAAAAAACTAAACATGCACACTGATTAAGATGATACTTCGGTTTATGGATCGTTTGATTTGAATACTAGTGTTAACGATGGCATAGATTCTATAAAAGAAATTAAAATGGAAATTAAAATTGACATTTTAGATTATATCATGTTTTCGAGATGTTATATAGTTGTGATAAGATAATTTTTTTTGGTTGTTCTAAATACACAACATTTTCAGCTATATAGAAGTTAAATAATTTAAAAGCTTCCAGTAGATGGAGTGACACCAACTTTATTAAACTACTCGGTATCTTGAATGACATGATTCTAGAAGAAAATGAACATGTTTAGGGAAAATATCACACTAAAAAAATGATAAATTTAATGGGAATGATCTTAAGAAAAATAAATTCTTGTACAAATTATTACATATTTTTTCTAAGGACCATGAATCACTCACAAAATTCCATAATTATTTTACTTATCAATTCAAGAAAGTGAAATCATGTACATAGAAAGATGTCTGTTATCTTATTAGATTACAGGATTTTGAATACTATATGGATGTAAATAAATAGTGAGTCAAATTAAATGGCATGAAGATACAAGATTTAAATTTGGGAAACTATGTCATCTAGAAGAATCTCCTATGTAGAATAATATAGAATTAGAGTATCCTAAATTTGGAAGTGATTATAGAAACTTTTTTATTGTGTTATCTAGATATAGAATAAATCCTTTATGTGTTTTGAGTATTACTCAATATACATGGATCATAATTTTGTAAAATTATTTCTTGCCTCCATGGTTATGTATGAAGAGTTAATACATCACATATTCTATGCTTATATTTGGACCAAAATAAACTGATAATGATATTGATGTCTATTTAGATCCTCTGATCGAGCATCCAAAATTGATGTGTGATACAAGTGTTATGATTTATGATTATTATAGAAGTGAATAATTCACATTAAGGCTTATGTTATATGGGATGATAAATGAATTTACTTCTCATGATAATTTGTCAGGATATAGAATTAAACGAATTTGGGGGTGCCCCATTTATGAAAGACTTACACACACCATCTCATTGATGCATGCAATGAAGATATTTTTTTTAAGATTAATCAATTTTTTCTTGAATAATTAAATACCAATCATGGATGACAACATTCAATGGGAATACCGAATAAGGTGAATCACTATCTCTAATAATGGGAGGTCAACTATTTGATAAGGTAAATGATATTGACACCATTTTCGGTAAAACATTTTCAAAAACCCTAATGAAATAATTTTATAAAAAGGGATTGATTTTCTATGAATTACCATATTGAAATTTTTTGTATATCATATATTTTATTAATGAAATGATTGTAGAAAAAAATGTGTTTGATAGTGTTATTAGAACATTATTGAATGAGAATAAGAAAAAAAGATGGAATCAAGTCTTGGGATGACATGATTGAAATGGTGACAAGGGGAGAGTTGGCATAGGTGAATTATAAAGGGTATACATTTCTTCCTCCTAAATCTTACACTCTATCCAAGAATTAAAACATGAAAATTTTCGTTTTCCTTAATGGTGTAAAAGTTATAGAGGGGTATTATAAAAATTTCAATCTCATTTTTTCAATTAATAATTTGATGTTATTGGAACTAAATATCAAATTAATTTCATATTTTAATGGAATATTTGATTATTTTTACTTTATATTGCATTTGTCTTAATAATGAATTACATAAATTAACGAGACTCAACTTTTTTTTCAAATCAATATGGAGAAATTTAATGGACCCAACAAAGTTTCAAATATTGAATATTGATGTTTCAATAATATTATATTAACAAAATATGTTCATCCCACCATTAATCAATGATATATGGTACACATGATTATTTAATTGGTTAGATAAGTTGAACTATGTGGTCTCATTCTTTGAAAATGGATGTAACCCATTTAACGTTTATGAATATTTTGAAAAGGTATGTTAAGAATCAATGACCTCTAGAAGGTTGTATTGTATAACCATATATTTCTGATGAAGCAATTGAATTATCTACAGATTACCTATCAAATGATGATAGCATAGGTCTCCAAAAGTATCATCATAGAAGAGGCCTTGTGGATGATAGTATTTCCGGAATTAATGTAGTTACAATTATCGTCATAGTGAAGAATAAATCACACCATTACGTTTTACATAATAGTGAAGATATTGATAAACTTTTTGAATCCCACAATAAAATTATTTGATATTTTAATCCATCAATGGATGAAGGATGGATATCAAATACCAATAATCAATAGTTTATAATATTTTCATATGATCTAACATATAATAAGTTACATGAACAAAAAATTCAATTGTCGAATAACATTGATGGATAGCTAGGGGACTAAATAAAAATGTTAAATATTATAAAGGGATTTTAATAAACGGTAATATGTTCCATAAAAAAACAAATAAAGACAGTAGTATGATAAAAAATATAGTAGTTACACTTATGGAGAAAGTGATGCACATATTTGTTTCCAAGTATATAAATCCAATTTCTAAAAATTAACTATATTTAATCATTATCTAACTATTATATGAGTTTTAATATACAACATTTTAGGTGGAAATTTTCCATTGCAGATGGGTTGAAAATAGGTGTGAAGTGAAATTTGTGGAAATGGTGTTCGAAAAGTTGAATTTTAGTATGGAAGGGAAAATGATATGTTTTTTTAATGGAATCACAACCAGTTGAAGTGTTTTAAGTCTCAAATCTAGAAAAAAAATATTGTTATCTTTCCTAACCGGAACTAAAGAAACTGTAGGTTCAGGTGAAAATTCAATAGTTGATGACCCCTTCATTAGTTTTTTACAATCATTTCATACAGGTCCTAATATATAAAATGCCTTATAATTTAGTGTTTTCAACAAAGATAGCATTTAGGTTCTCTAAAGAATATCCAAATCTATTCAACCGTTAAAAAATAAAAAATGTTCAACGATAAGTTTAATGTATTTTCCATATATTTTCCCCTTCCTCATAATATAATTTATGATCTATTGTTTTAATATAATCTAATTCAAATTAATCACTACCCAAGTAGAAAATATCTTATGCAAATTTAGATTTTTCCATTCCTAGTGAATAATATGTGGTTGATGCTAAACTGTAGAATTATTAGGGGATGAATATCATGTTGAAGAAAAAAACAATAACGGTGCAACATCACAATGTTGAATAAAATTAACAAGGTAAAAAGTAAGGGTATAAAATCTTAGGTTGGATAGAATCAACGTGACCAACCTATTGACCCCAAAAGTCAATGTTTAATAGCTCTGTTGGGGTCAAAACTGAATAAATATGAATATTGATATAGATTAGGGGAACCACATCTATTCTCTAATAATGGAAAACCATTGTAAAGATATAAGGTCAATTTCATGATACAATTTCTCCATTTAACCGAAAAATTATATTAATAAATATTGATTTAATTTTCATTATTTAGTGGATATTCTGTTTATTTTAGATGATCTCCATAAGAAATATGTCTTAATGGGCACTTTAAAATACCATAGAGGATTGTGGACTCTCATAACCAATTTATATCTTATGGATGATAAGGGGAAAGTAAATCCCTACCCCCAGTTAATGATGCACATGTTATATCATAGAAAACATGTAATGAATTCATTATTCATCATGATGATAAATCATTTTAGGTTGATTTTTGTTTATAATATATTATTTGAAATTATTTAATTAATCCAATTCAATTCAAAATTTTTAATTTATGAAATTGATATTGTGTGAAGAAAATATAAAAAAAGCATAAAAACCAATATACCCCTTATAAAATAAAGGATGGTGTACAATTAACTTTATAAAAAATTGGTACGTATTTCAAATCAATAATAAACGTTTAGTGCAATATGAAACAATGTCTTTCCATTTTATTATATGCAAATTGATGAATCAAAATCTGGATCTCCATCCACCACACTTCATGTGCTATGGAATGAGTCTTCTATAAATAAAGAGGGTAAAATAATTGATGTAAGCACAAAATAAGTTTAGGAAACATGTTTAATAATGAAATAATAGTAATTCATTATTCTCAATAATACCATTACATAAACATAAACACTTATGTTCCAATTTTTTATCTTGTTTAGACACAAGAATCAACAATTACCATTCTTGAAAAAAAACAACATTCTATCTATTTTAAGTAGACAAAATAATATTTTCATGTTAGTGTTATAGGTTTCAGAGTGTCTCTTCAAATGTATAATGATATGGGAAAAATAGAAGTAGATACATATAAAATTATGAATGTATTATAAGTAAAAAATTCTTTTTAAGAAATTATTGTAAATTGTAGTTTGGAACACTAATATATGAGAAAACATAAAAGTGAACTGGTGGTGGAAAAAAGATAAAAACATGAACAAACAAATGACCCCAAAAGTTCTGAGGCTAGTCAATTCCCTCAATCACATACCTTAAATGAATTAGTCATTTTTTCATTACACATTCTCATTAATTTGAATCAAACATCATTTGAAAAAATATATATTACTATACTTCTGGAGTGTAATGTTTTATGTTATTTCTATCTATCAACACCCACCTACCACATTATTATATTACCTTAGGAGACAAGATAAACCATAATTATCTCCCAAAATATCACATGAGACTGTGGATTAGGATAGATTTAGATCCAACATATATGTTTCATGTTCCACATGATTATATAGGTATTAAAATGGTCAATGATGCTATTGTAACTTTTGTAACATTGTTGTCTAAAATTATAATGATAAATGAGATATGTATTTAAGAAATTTATTCAAATGAAAAACTGATAACAGTAGATGAAAAATGGTTTAACGTAATTTATGGTGTTATTGATGAATAATTCAATGGGAAAACAGACGGTTAGATCTTGAAAATCATGTGAATTAACCCAGAAAACAAAACGAACTATTGGGTGTACCTTCTGCCCACTATATCCTATCCAACATTTATAATCATTAAAACATCACTCATAGAGAAAATTTAAATATTGGGATATGTATTACATTCAATATGAATGAGAAATATTAGGATATGTTAATACAGAAATAGTTGGACTCACGATTATAAATGATGTTCTCAATATTGAATGGATGAGAGACTCCATTGTGAATACATACATAAGATATATTTTCATAATTCTTCTATCGAAAAATGATATAATATGATCATTAATGTTGATAATCTTCATATTTTCTATAAGAATTTATATTACTATTATATAAAGGTAAGACCATGTGAACCACACTTTGGATTCATTAATCCCTATATCATTTATAATTTATAGAATTTTTGTGAAACAAGAAAATATAATCACATAAAATATTTTATTTTAATTTTTTTGTTGCTTATTTTTAATTGTTTTGTTCAGAAGAATTTTATGTTGATTGCAATAAATTTGGACACCCTGAATATGTTTTTCAAATCCAATGCATAGATATCTAACAAACATACCACTCATGATGTGAATTGTTAATTATTAATTCACTAGAATTGATTTTTTATAGATAAACATTGAATAATATTCTTTAGTTCGTGTTTTAAATTTTTTTGTTATCATAGAGTGTTTACTGAATATATGATAAATCATGGTACAAAGTTGTTAAATGGATAAAATAAGCATGTTTATTAATTAAAAAGGATTCAAATTAAGTTATATATAGAACTATTTAACAATCAAAACATATTTGAAAACAATTTTCATGTTTTGGTGAATGTTTCTATAGTGTATTATGGTAGATATTACCAATGATTGTGGATGTAATGTGTGAAAATTTAAGAGAGATATCATAAATCCTAGAAACACCAAGTAACATCCCAAAGAATTTTTTTAAGGTAATTACAACTTCATTAAAAATATTTCTTTATTGATTTTTTTAATATTTTATTATTACTACCAAGATTGTTGGTAACCTTCATACAGAAAATAAGAAGTAATTTTATTTATATATTAGTGGGATGTGTACATTGTGATATACTGTTTGTTGACATCAAATTTAGGTGATTCCCTACTATATTTTTGAGTTAATGTGTGCAATGCATTTATTAATATATTTTTTGTGAAGAATTTGTATTAAAATCCTTATATATTATTTTTGATGTATCTCTTGAGGAGAACTATACTATTGGAATTAAATTTTGTTTGAATATATGAGTAGAATACATAGTTACAAAATGTATACAAACATCATGAAGAAGTGACTTCCAAATTTATATTTAGTTATATTTTTCAAAATTTTATTTTATTTTTAGTTAATTTATTTGTCATTTTTATTTGATACTTATTTTTTAAAATTTACAAATTCATTCAAAACACACATTATATGTTCAAAACTAATAAAACAAGCTCATATTATTTTCAAAATTTAGTAAAATTATCTATCATTGTTTTTTCAGACGTAGGAATTGACTGCACATAAATATGTCACAAGATGTGGTTGGTATGACTCAAATTACATGTTTTAATATAAAACATTCATTTTTTTAAAACACTAGTCAAGTAGTAAAAACCAATAAAATTATTTTGGATAGTTTTGAAACTATATAAAAATTATCCATAATTTATTTTCCATGTGTAAGAATTAACCACTTGTCAATCTGGTGCCAGATGTAATTGATATAACACAATGTATGTGTCTTCAATAAAAAATTGTCAATATAGTCTTAGACATACAATAATAATTCAAAAATGACAAAACAAGATTTGATTATTTTCAATCTTTTGGAAAAAGATCCATAATACATTTTTCACATGTAGGAAATGACCACAATCCCAAATTGACAGAAAATGTGGTCTTTATGACCAAATGTACATGTTTTCAATACAAAAGTGTCATTTTAGTTTGAGACATACATCAAATAGTCAGATCTAATAAATTTATCTTATATTGTTTTAAAACATTAGTAAAACAATCCATAATTTATTTTCCACATGTTGGAATTGAATGCACATCAATCCAACACCTGATATGGCTGGTATGACTCAAATTAGATATTTTCTATACAAAAGATTCATTTAAAGTATGATGTTTTAGTTATTATTCTTCATTCCTTTATTTATGGAAATCAAAAACACCCACGTAAAACAGTATTTATTATGATTTTATGTCTTATGTATTTATTATGTTTTTATAGAAAACATTACATTCAAACATACATAGAAAAGTTGTAACATATTATGAATATAAACCCATCATTCTTTAATAAGATCCATCAGATTGAGTATGAATCCAAATAATCAGACTTAACATTATTTAATCTTGTAGTTTGAATTTACTTTTGCCTATCGTACTAATAAAATTAATGACTATCAAAATGATTCTACTACCAATACATCTAACTAACCCTCATACGGATTACGATATTCAAGAATGATTTGGAAGTATATCGAACTATAATTATTTTATAATCGGAGAATCTAAGAATTTTTTCTATCATAAAGAATACTTTTATCTTTGAAATGGCTTGAAAAAATGTTGGACATTAAATTATTCCATAAAATTATGAATCATCAAAGAGCTAGCTATAAAAATTTCATTACATCTTACTAAAAAACATGACCTTTTGAGAATATCATATAAATAGAAAATATTTTATAGAGTTGGGAGGTGATCACAATCACAAAACAATCTATCTAAAATTTTCTCTACATGAACGTATCATTACAAAGTCATTGTAATACAATTGGGAGTTGTTGTTGTGTTGAATTCTTTTCTTATTTTTTTCTATTAGAACTAATTTTACTTTTTAGTCCCATGTCTAATCATTGTTACAATTTGTGGATTTCAGGAATAGACAGATGGTGAATCTAATACACTGAATTGAAGGATTTTGCATCTAGGATGAAATATGATGATAATCGTATTGGTGGATTATGATTATATTATGATAGATCTCATTCTGATAATTTTATTTAGGTATTTACTAATAAGAAAATAAAACCATGATATTAAGTATAAAAATGTGGATACATTTAGAAAAGGTTATTGATTACCTTTACACTAATGTTTTACCGTGTCTATTATTTTAATATATATTCTAAGACATTATTAATTTTACAAGGTATTATATTTACATTTTTACAAGTCAATTTCACTGTGCATATACCAGAATGTTAGTTTTTATTCATATCGTTCTATACTTTTTTTGGTGTTACTTTAATTATTATTGAAACATACTTAAATAAAATAAAATCTACTCTTATTTTTATTCTTTAACTATTATCATTAGATGATCATTGATTCTTATAATATTAATTTAAGTGATATTTTGTTTTGATTATTTTAAAAAAATTTAAACTAAATTTCACACCCATTATAATTATATTTATATAAGACACTATTACGATCCAGAAATTGGTATCATTGAATGTTTCTACTACTTACAAATGAGTTGAGTTTTTACTTTCATTACATACTAAATTTCATCTAATGTTTTTTACATACATTTTGTCTTTAAACATTGTTACATGAACATGTGTTTTAATAAAAGTGATTCTAGGTCTTTATGAAGGTTGGTAGGAATATTGGATATCTTTATAATCTAAATATTCTTCATCCACCTATATTTGGTGGGAATGACTATGAGTTTTGATGACATCGAATTAAAACTTTTGTAATTGAAACTATAGTTGAGAAACTCTAAGTGAATACTCAAAAAGAACATGATTCCTGATAAGGAATATTATTCTATTACTAATGTTGAGAAGTTTGAATATCAGTTGAACAAAAAATTCGAATAAAAATTATTGTGTTTTTTGTTGAGGAATATATACAGTCAGACGTCATGTAGTGAATCTTTGAATAATATTCAAAGTAAATTGTATATAAGAATATAGAAAAAATATAGTTGTTAAAACAAGATGTACTATTCACGGATTTGATTACCAATACATGAATTTTATATCTCGAGATTCAGTATGTAATGTAGTGAAATATTTTAGAAAAAATGTTGTCGAATTATATTCAATTTTTTCACCACCATTAGGAAATGAGTTAGAAAATATTTCTTGAAGGATGCAAATTATCATTGGAAATAAATTATTTCAATAAAGATATAATAAGGGTCATCAAAATAAAGGCTATAAGAAGGATTCTAAGGCCACTTGATTTGAAATTAGGAATGAAATAAATATTCAACCAGATTGTCCAATGTAGAAAGGAAGATATAGAAAGGAAATAAATTCAGACAGAAATGATTCAAAATACTATAAGTATAAACTGTGAATGTTTTCAAAGCATCAAAAACATGGAATTTTACGTATGGATATTATTTTGAAATTATTCTCATAATGAATTCTCTAGACATCGGAACATTGAACTTTTTGAAATAGTACTCATGATAAATCAATTGGAATTGAAAAAGGTACAAACTACTAAATATTTAAATGATATGTATTTAAATTAAATATTTTTTTGAGAAAAATTCTAACTCTTCTGAAGAAGAATATTCTTCAACATAATAAAATAGTTTACATAGTTTTGTTTATGTTACTAGATTTATTAAACTATATGAAAAATTACAATTCTATGATTTGTAAAAAACATGATAATTCTAAATCTTAACTTTGTATATAAGAATATAGAATTAAACTTTTATCTAATCAAATAAGAAATTTTTCTGAATATCTTGATATAAATTATTTTTGAAAGTATTATATTTACAAATATTTTGAAAAGATTATTTATGAGAAAAATATATTATAAAATAATTATAGAAAATGTAGTTTCGAAACTATTACCATTGAGGATAATAATTTAGTTTTATAACTAAAATCCATAATACATATCTTAAAGAAACATTTATGAAATTTTACCAACGGTAAGGAAAAATCTGATCTAATGTATAAGATAATTCAACCGTATAGAGATAACACTAGAATGGTTTATACATATAAAAATCTTGTTTTAAGTAATAATTACTTCATTCCAAAAGTGCTCCTTTTTCACTAAGTTACAAAGTTGTGGCCACTAAAAAAAATATTGAAAGGAGTAGAATATTAAGATTTCATATGGCATATTTTTTTAAAAAATCTCTTGTAAGATATTTTTTTTCTCTCAATATGGGACCTAAGAATATTTATGTTCTAAATAACTACTATGTTTATTTTATGGAATATAAATAATGTACGTCTAACAAAAAAATTTGGTATATGGATAGTGGCTATTCGAGGAATACAAGTGGAAAAAAATATTTCTGCAAGAAGATTATAAAAATGAAATGTGGGAAATTAACTTTTATATATTATGATCTGGGATAGATTATCATAATAGGTATTATATTTCTTGTTATAAAGTCTCATATTTAAAATGTTTTGTTAATTTTAGGACATAAGAACATCCTTAAAATCCAAATTCAACTATGTGATGAATGTTACCTTGTAATTTTTAGGGATGAAAGATGTACTATAGATTATTGAATATATGAATTTATTCCCTCTTCCAATCTATATGAAAATGTTTCTCTATTAAACTATTAAGCCCTTATGTTCTCAGACATAACATTTCATAATGCAATGAATGATTAATATTGGTTTTGTAATAGATGTTTGGGAAACTAAAACATTAGAAACACAAATATGTTGACAAGGAGATGACTTGTTAAAGATCAACCAGAACATAGGTTTGATACATCAAAATTCTACGACCCATGACAATTTGGTAAAAAACATAATGTTATGTTCTAAATCTATTAGCGGTGTCTCAAATTTTTATTCAATACAGTTCGTTCACATGGAATTATTTGGTCCTAATAGACTAGAAGTAATGGTGGAAAATACTATGTATATGTATTTATTGATTATTAAACTAGACACACAAGAGTTAAAAATGAGAAAACCCACCCATTTATTATTATTCATTATTATCAAAGTGGAGAATTTGAAAATTCATTGAATTGTTTTTATTAAGAGAGGTATTGAACAAAACCTTTCTATACATAGAACACCCAATAAAAATGACATAGTTGAAAGAACAAATATAAATCATTAATAAATATATGAGAACATTATTTTTGAATACCTAATTTTTAACCATTTTTTTGATGAAGTGTTTTATACTAACTACTATACTATAAATCATGTTTAAGTGAGACATTTTCTTAATAAAACCCTGTATGAGTTGTGGATAGGTCGAAAACCAAAAGATTATTACCTCAAATTATTATTTTTCAATGTATTAATTGAGAATACTAAAGATATTTTTCATAATTTTACATGAAAAATTTAATGAACGAATAGTTTTAGGTTATTACACTAAAATTAAGGCTAATATATATTTTACCAAACATTCATGTTCTGTTGAGGAAAAAGTGAATGATATGTTTGATGAAACTCATCCATTTGTTTTGGAACAACCTCAAACAACACCATCAAATGCTATTTATAAATATAATTTTAAAATATTATTTGAAATTAATTCTAATATGAAAAAAATGAAGAATTAGTTTCTGATTTCGTACCTCTATAAAATTTTATACCTATTGTTGAAGGATACACTTTCAAAAACACAAGAAGTCATTTATTTATTAGGAATCATCCAATTGAGAGTATGAGTGGTGATGTTGATAAATGGGGGTGGACTAAAATTTCCTTTAGAAATGAAATTGAACATATATACTTCTTATGCCAATTCAAATATAAGAATATTTATGAGGATTTAGGTGATGTGGATTGGAGAAAAGCAATGCATGATGAACTCAAGGTATTTGAATGGAACCAAGTCTATACATTAGTTGAACGAGCTAAAGAAACTATAATAATTAGAGTAAAGTGGTTTTTTTAGAATAAATGTGATAAAAATATCCTAATAGTTTAAAATAATCCTAGAATTGATGAAATAGTTATAATAGATAAGTTGTAACAGACTATGGGGAAACTGACACTCTGGTAAAAATACATGAAGTTATTTGAATGCCTATATTCTTTACATAATTAATTTATATAAAAATAATACAAATATATGTGAAGTGTTATTTTATTAATGGACATGTTAATGAGGAATTTTATGGTGAATAAACAAATTGTTTTGACAATAAAGAACATAAAAAATAGGTTTATAAACTAACCAAAGCACTGTATGGACTAATGTAAGCCTCAGATGCTTGGTATGATAGGTTAACTAGATTCTTTTGGAAGGAAAATTTTGTTATGGGAGATGTGGATAGAACAATTTTTATAATATAAGTAAATAAAAACTTATTGATTATAAAAATTAAATTTTATGGAATTATTTTTCATTTGACTCAAAAATTGTTAACATACATCATTGGGAATATTATGAAATTTGATTTTAAAATGAGTATGATGGGTGAGTTGACATATTTTGTTTTCTTTTCAAATTTCAAAATAACAATAAAGAACTTTTATATATACACATAATTATATAAGTTATCTTATTTAATTTTTTTTTTCAAAAGTACTAAAATTATTAGGAATCCCTTTGCAACCCCTAATACTTTATATTTTGAAAACCTTGGGAAACCAGTTGATCATAATATTTTTGGACTCATGATAGGAAGTTTTGTTTACATTGAAGTTAGTCATCCCAATTTAAATATATTAGTATTATTATTTTCTAGATGTCAAGAAAATACATAAGAATCACATATTAAAATTTTAAAAGTATTTTTTTGTTATCTTAGGGGAACTATAAATTTAAGTTTATATTATTCTTCGGGAAATTTTTTTGAACTAAAATGTTTTTGGATGTAGAATCTGGTGGTTGTAGAATGGATAGGGAATGTAATATTGGAACATGTCATTTTTTAGAAGAACCTTTAGTTTATTAGTCCTCTAAGATACAAAAATTTGTGGAACATTACACTAATGAAGCCGAATATGTGGACGCTGGATGTTGTTCTCAAGTGTTCGAGATGTAATATACAATCAATGATAACAGAATGAGTTTTACTAATACTAAAAAACTTTGTGATAATAAAGGTGTAGTTTCTTTAATTAAAAACCCAAAACATCACACACATGAGAAACATATTGATATAAGAAGCCATATCATTCTGTATTACACACTTAAAATGGATATAATTTTTCTACTCATCGAAACGAAAAAAAAACTTGCTGATTTTTTAAATAAATAATTAGTAATTATTTATTTGAATAAATTAAAAAGAATGTACAAATGATCTATTTTAAGTTATTGTCCATATTTTTATCTTTTTTTAACATTTTAAATATATTAAGATACTCCTTTTCTTGCGGGGGGGGGGGGGGGTCATATGTTTTTTTAAAAAACATTTGATTTTTCATTAAAACATTTAGTTTTCCAAATAATTTTTTTCTAAATTTTTTCTATTGAAATGTTTTTTTGACAATGTTTTTCACTATTTCATTACATTATTTTATAAATGTTGTTTTCATAATTTTGTTCCTAATTTTTTTTCAAAACAATAAAAAACATTTATAATCAAAATGAATTTTCTTCATATTAAAAGTTTTAAAAGTTTGAGAGTACAAATAATTTTTAAAACATTATTCGATTATGTCTTGCATGCTAGATCAGAATGGGTTTTAATCTAAACAGTTTATTTTAATATGAAAGATGAACGTTCACTCTGAGTCCCTATATAATTGAAGGATTTCCCCTTTCCCAGAATTCTTTTCAAGGTTTTTGACATTGAGATCTCACGCCCTTCAAAGCCTTCAATACAATTCTTCTTCTTTTCATATAATTACTAGTCTCAATTCCCATTACAATGGAAACTAAATAATATTGTAAAAATGGTATGTTTTCATGGAAATACATATTGAAATAACATGGATTAATAAGTTCGATTCAACTTTGATAAGTTTAATTTCATTTCAGGGTCTCAAAAGTGTTTCTCTACAAAAGCAAAATAAATATTTTTCCCTATATTATCAAGAGATGGTTATAGAGTTTTATGCATTAGTTTAGTCTGATAATGAACATGTTAAGTATATGTTTTGTTTTACCATATGGGGGATGTTTTATAAGCTATCATTTGAAATATTTGTAGACTTTCTTGGTGATTGTGCCGATGGAGAATCTTATTTACCTTCTCCAAAGTTACCAGATAGTATTGTAATTTTCAGGATAATATTTATAAAGTATTATTGTTCAGAATATATGGAAAAGTAGGGAAATTTTCACAACTCATACAAAACAAAAGATTAATTTAATTATTCATGAAGGGTTATCTTATCCCAAGGAATGATGGAAAATATATGTCAAATGTTTTTGATATTTTTTATTGAATATTTGGTCAACATGATAAAAATAGACTTGGTAATGTTTATTTTCATTATATTGAATAATATTAAAAGTACCTCTATCAAGTAAAATATAAATATGTTTCTATTTTTATTAGTAAGTTTGTGGGGAAGTGTATGGATTTTTATAATTTTTTTGAATTAATCATACCTAGTCAAACGAAATAATTCTTTCATAAGTGAGGATAATATTTACATAATGAAATAGATTTTTTATTCTAAATGAAAATAGTATGTTAAAAATAATGATGGATCTTATTTTGATGAATAATGTTCGAATAAATATGAGGATCTTAGTAATAATAAAAAGATAGGAACATATCCACCTATTAAATATAAGAAAGGAAAGTGAATTAATGGTCAAGAGTTTAAGAAGCTGATGTCACATAAGGTACAAATGAAATAAGGTGATATAGACCATAGTATTTATCATGCTGAGTCTAAGGCTTTGAAAATCTTTTAAGTAAAATTTTTATAAGAAAAAGATAAAATAAAGAAACAAAGGATAATGGTTGATGAATCAAGAATTTTTGAAATATAAATGAAATATGTGGAAACAAATTCTTATTGTCATATCCTTACGTTCCATTATAATTTTCAAGTCCTTCTAGAATCTGGACTTGTTTTTAAGTAACTTATATTTTTCATACTGATATCCCACCAGTGACTGATATGGATAAGGATTGTTTTTGAAGAAGTATCATTATCCAAACATGAATAATAATCAGCATCTAAATCGTCTAAGAAATAATATTTATGAACATAAATGTAACTAGAAGAATAAATGAGAAAATAATTTGAAGAATATATAAGAAGATGAAGGATAATTTGATGAATAAGTACAATAAGAAAAATAATAATTAGAATATAAATAGGATAAGTAAGATGATGGTGATGATGAAACCAAAATATGTGAAGGATGAAAAGAAATATAATCATCAGAATCAACTTAATATTCTTTGGAATTTCTTTCTAGGTATTATAAAGAAGAAAATTTAAAAGCGTCCCAACAACAATCCGCAGTAGTAGGTAATTTAAAAAATGTGGAAGGAAAGTCACTCTCAAATAAATAAGAACAAGATCATCTTTATCACAAATTTGTTTCCAGAAAAGATGTATATGATAAGGATATGGACATTGTTAAAATTTTATATGAAAGTATTTTTTTATAGAAAGAAAAAGAAAATTCCAAGGAACGACAAAACATGATGTCTAATCCAGTAGACCAAAACCTCCAAAACACTTTTTGGTTAATCAAATTTAGAGGAAACCATTTCATAAAAATGTTTTGATACCATTTTTAAATACTTGAGGAGGTTGAAAGAAAATATTATGTACTTTTCTACCATTCAAGAAGTATGAAAACTCATTCATAATAGACTCAATGAAAATTTAGAAAAAATAAAGGTTTTAATCGAAATAGTTATTCTTTTTGAGGAAGAATTAAAAAAATTTCAAGAAAACTCAGGTACTCATAATAAACCATTTAATAAAATGGTGAAGTTGTCCAATTGTGTGGATTCTAATTTTATGATCATGATGAGATGTTTCTAGATGTTAATTAACTTTGTTTATAATAATAAAATTATTTAAATCAGTTATATTTTGATGTTTTTATCATGTGAAATTTATTGAGTTACTCAAAGATGCAATAGATGATCAGATAGTTGAACTAAATTTCTTGAAAGAAAAGGTGAATACTTTGGACTTGGATAATAGATGACTATGTTATTTTAAATATTATCTAATCCTTATGAAGGGAGAGGTTCAAATCATGAAAATTGATGTTTGGAAGTATCACATTATGGAAGAAAAGAAAATGAATCTTGAGATGGGTTTCCATGAGTTCAAAATGTTGTGAATTTCATTAAGACCCTTATGAAGAAATATTAGACATTTCACTCAAAAATTGTGATGTATATTTTGTAAATCATTTTAATTTATTTCTATTATTAAATAACTTTCATCTGAATCCTTTATTATTTAATGTTTTCCATTAATGATTGGATATATGTTCTTTGATATTATTCATGGATGATTAGTTCGTTCAATTTATTGTTTTATATTTTGTCTATTCTAAAATTTTAGAAATACTGAGATTATTTTAAATTAAGATTTGAAAATAAAAAGGGAGAGAATATTTTATAAATGGGGAAATTGTTTTATAAATTCAAAGATACAATCATTCAGGGGAGAAGTATTAAGTAGGAGGAGAAGTATTATTTAAGTGGTATTTTTTCTAATACTTTCCATCGTAGTTTAAATAGTTATAATGTCATGGGAAGTTATAAAAATTATATTTCATCAAAGATCATAAAAGAAAAAAAATTAATGTATGTTTTTCAAATTATTATTTTCCATTTGAGTGTTGTATTTTTATTTTTTATAATATGGGTGATTTTTGAGTCATAAGTCTTACTGATTAATTTTTCATTCCATTTGTTTAGGTTATCAAAAAACTCTCCTAAAACAATTTTTTAAAAAAATTTATATTCCAAGTGTTTTAGTATGTTTTTGTATAAAAAGTATTTTCTAACATTCCAAAAATTATAATGTATTATGAATATAAACCCATAATTATTCAATTTGATCGATCAGATTGAGTATGTGCTTGATTAATTGGACTTACACTTATTCAGACTAGTAGTTAGAATTTTGTATTTTCAATCATTAAGAAGAAATTAAGAATTATCAGAATGATTCCGTTAACGATGATAAGAACTAAACCAAATAAATATTATCATATTAAAAAATGATAAAGAACTATATTGGAATATCCTATGTTTATAATCAGAGTATTTAAGAATTATATCTATAATTAGAAATACTATTAGCACTATAATTTGAAAAAATGAAATCATACATTCACTTATGAAAGAACATTATTGGCCACCAAATACTTATCTATCCGTAGCTGTGAAAACTGACATGAAAATATGATCATTGGTGCTTCACCCATACATATCCATTCATTTGAAGAGTTGTGATCTGATCACATTCAGCACTGAATATATCTAAATTTTTCACTATATTAACATCTTGTTCCAAATTTATTGTAATAATTTAAAGAGTTTTAGTTCTATGGAATCCATGTAAGGGTTTTTTTTCTTTAGAAATAATTTTCCAATGTAACCATATATCTATCAATTTCTAAAATCCAAGACTTCTAAGGATATAAAGATTATGAATTCAAACTCTTGGATCGAGTTATTCCTGATCTATGTAGACAGATTCTAATCATTATATCGAGGGATTTGGAGGATATTAAGAGATATATTATTCTAATCATTGTATCTATGGATTTCCAAGTAATTAAATAACAACTTTACAGTAAGTATAAAATAGTGGACACCTTTACTAAAAAAATTAAACTACCTTTACTCTTATGGTTCAAAGAGTGTAATCTTTTAATATAGATTGTTATTCATTTAGAGATATTGTATTGATTATTTTAAAAAGTATGTTCCACTATGAATATAATAGAAAGATAATATTAATAGTTATATTTCTATTCTATTTTTATTATCATTATGACTACATTTATGATAAAATATACTTTCATATAATCAGAAATACTGTGATTCTAATTCCTTCACTATAATTATTTGATGATCTATGATATTTTTAAAATTAATTTATGAGGTATAGGGTTTTGATTAGATTAATTATACTAAAATTCACCCCCACTCATAAGTAAAGTCCTTTATTCTAGAGTTTTTATCTAATAATGTGTAGTAATTGACCACACATCAATATAATGCACGATGTAACCAATATTAATCAAATTGTGTTGTTTGAGTTTAAAATTGATGTTTTAGTAAAAAAATATTAGTGACATACAAAAAACAAAGAAAAAAATGTGGAATATATTGATACTTTAGTAAAACTATCTCTCATGCATTTAATTGAAGTATCTGTCAACCATACCTCTATATAGTTCACAGTGTACCCAATGTGACTCAAATTATGTGGTTTCTGTTTAAATTTTAATTTTTTATTGTGTTATTTCATAATTATTGTTAATTTATTACTTTATTACTACTAATATAATAATTTTTTATTTAGTTTAATTCTATTTTGTTATTTGAGGAGGTTGTTTTTGGAATATTTTCATTCTTATGAGATATTGGACATTGAAGCTACAAATAAGATAATGGAAACATGGGAATGGGTCTAGAATGTATACTAACATCCTTGAAAGAATGATTCATACTTCTTATTTAGATATATTTTTACCACATTATAAACTACTTTTAATTTAACATCCATACCATTTTTATATAATAATTATTTAGTTTTTTCACATATCTTTTGGGAAGTCATATTTTTTCCTTCATCTATATAAAGGAATACAAAAAAGAGATAACATGTTGCATTGGGAAGGAGAATTTCAGACAACATGGGGTTTGATTTTCTATCCAATTTGTATATCTCACTTTTCAATATTTTTGTAGATAATTGAAAGGAAAACATACATCAAATACTAAATTATCCACACCTCAATATGTAACACATTGTTCATAGAATGACTCAAAAATTATGTTTTTAGTTTTAAATCTTAATTTTACTTCAAAACACGGATGAAAAACTCAAAACTGAAAAAAATCATATTGTTTTGTTACTTAATAAAATTTTCCATAAGTCATTTTCGATTTGTATGAATCAATCAAACATCAATCAGACACATGGTATGAATGCTATGACTCTAAGTGGATATATTTAGTAAAAAAGACAACAATTTTACAAAAATATCACATGTGACATAATCAAAAGTGGAAATATAAATTTGGATTGTCTTGATACGCAAGTAAAACAGTACATTAGTCATTTTTGACATGTTGAAATCATCCTTTCCCCAATCTGATGCATGATATGACCGATATAAATCCAGGTATGTGTTTTTATTTAATATTGCCATTAATTTTACTAAAAAAGAAAAGTGACATACTAAATAATTATAAAACACATTAATATTGTTGGGATACAATTGTAAATTGATCCATAAGTCATTTTTGATGTGTAAGAATTAACCACACCTTAATCTGATACATGATGTTTTTGGTATAAATCAAAGTGTTCGTTATTAGTTTGAAATTGATATTTTTGTTGAAAAAGTGTTCCACTCACAAAAAATACATAAAACACTCTCATATTATTTGGATAGAATAGAAAAATAATTCATAAATCGATTGTGATGTTTAGGAATCAGTATCATGTAACACTAAAACATGATGTGATAGTTATTACTCAAAGTGTGTGTTTCCATTATCTATATGACATTTGTGACTTGTATGAATTTTTCGCACCTCAATCTGATGCATTGTGTGACCGACATGAGTCAAAATGTGTGTTTTTTATTTATAATTGTCATTAATTTTTGTAAAAATTATAATTGAAATACTCTAAATAAAAAAACATTCTGATTGTTTTCAAAAATTTGTAAAAATGATCTATATGTCATTTTTGATATGTTGTAATCAGCCTCACCTCAATCTTATATATTGTGTTCTCGATATGAATCAAAGTGTGATTTTTTTCAAATTGATAATAATCTTGCGAAAAAAGACTACTGACATTCTCAAAACCAATAAAATGAATTTATATTGTTTTTTAATTTATTAAACAGAATATAAGTCATTTTTAATCTCTATGAATCATCCTCACATCAATATGACGCATAATGTTTCTGGTATAACTCAAAGTGTCCAATAGAAGTCCAAAATTGACATTTTACTTTAAAAAGTGTGTTACTCAATGGAATATGAGAAACCAAGATTATATTATATTGTTAATTTAGTAAAAGGGGTCATATGTCATTTTTGATATGAGGGATTTAGTCTCACAACAAACAGACACACGATGTGACCAGTATGTCTCAAAGTGTGTTTTCTCACTTTAAAATGACATTCATGTAAAAAAGAAAAGTTACAAATGAAAAACATATAAAATTAATTTAAAATGTTTTGATTCCTTAGTAGAAGGGTAAATATTTTCTTTCTGATGCGTAGAAATCAAATGCTCCTCAATCTGACAAATGGTGTGACCAAAATGACTCAAAGTGTGTATTTTTATTTAAAATAGATATTAATTTTAGTTAAAAAGATGGGTGAAATACTCAAAATAGATAGAACATGTTGAGATAGTTTTTTAAATTTAAGAAAATGAATAATAATTATTTTGTGACTTCTAGGAATCAACCTAACCTAAATCTGATACATGTTGTTCCTAGTATAATTAAAAGTGCCTGTTGTGATTTTAAAATATCATTTTAGTTTAAAAAGTGTTTCAAACACTAAAACCAATAAAAAATGCATTAATTGAAGTGAAAAATTATCCAAAGAGTTATTAATACATTTTTGATGTGTATTAATATTTCTCACATAAAACCAACACATTATGTGACTAGTATGATTCAATGTGATTAATTATAGTTTAAAATGACAATTTTGTAAAAAGATCAAGTGACATACTCAAAACTGAGAAAACATATTCATATTGTTTTTTATTTTTCAAAACTGATCCATAAGTCATTTGTGACATATAGAAATTTTCGTCATGTCAATATGACATGTGATGTGGAATGTATGACTCAAAGTGGGTGTTCTCAATATATAAGTATCATTTAAGTTTAAAATACAAATCACATCGCCAAAACTGAGAGAATGACCTCATACCGTGTCACACCTTGACCTGAAACTTTTTTATTATTTTAATTATCTTTGAGTTACGATTTATTTCTATTCCATTCCACGTGTATTTTTTGGTTAAATGGGAGTTTTGGGGATTGAAAAACATATTGCATGGTTAAGGAAAATGGCTCAAAAAACCATGTAATAACCATGAAATGACCTCTATAATTTTTTATATAACCAACCCCATATCTAAAAAATAGTTTCTCAAACCATGTGGCTATCATGTGTCAATATATCTAGGAGCACAACGGAGTTTCCATGAGTGGCACATGGTTTTCCAAACCATGTGACACAAACCATGTACCATGTCTTTTTCCTAAAAATTAAATGAATTAAAATTAAAATTAAAATTATAAATATAATTAAAACTTAAAAATAAAAATATAAAAACCTATTAAAAATCTTGCCCCCACCTTGGTCGTGCGACTCCACCCTTCCTCTTGGTGTCTCACACAACAACCCCATTTCTTCCTTTAAGACTACACACCCCACCCCTCAGTGTGAGATCTCTTATGATGATTTCTCAATATTTATTCTAATTTTATCGTCGACACTATAATATATGATCTCCACCATGCTTCTACTTCTATTTTAGGTTATTTTATCATCTTCCAAGTTCTCTTCTTTGTTAAACTAAACCCTTGGGTTATGGGTGGGAAATTTTTTGATGTTTCTATTCTTGATAGGGAATGTGATGGGTCTCTTGTGTTGTATTTGTGTGTTTCATGATCCACCACTTAAGGTTGTATGTTTTGGTTCATTTTGGTCTGTTGTTGTTGTATATTTTAGGTTTTATTCCCCACCATTTTTCCTAAATTATTTTGGAGTCCTTTGGTGATTTTTTGGGTCCTTGTATTTTTTTAGTGCCTCTTTGTCTTACATAAAGTGGTTTCAAGCTGCTGAAGTGGATGATGACATATATGTGTATGCATAGGTAGATATATATATATATATATGTGTGTGTGTGTGTGTGTGTGTGTAATCTCCCCCTTTATATGCATTCACTCATATAAGTGAAAATATATACATTGAGAATATGTGATCTTATATATGTATATATATATAATGCATATGTTCTTAAATGTAAAAGGGAATATAAATAGATTAGAATATATGTGAGTACACCATGGTCGTATTCATGAACATGTGAATATTTACATTGGTTAGATGTCTCCTTCTATATATATTAACATGCAAATGTGTGAAAGTGGAAAAAAGGAAGATTCAGGTTGTCATTTTCAAAACACTTTTAGTTTTTGTTATGTTCCCTATGCCCGGGCCTTTAATTTCAATACCTTTTTTTCATTAGAATTTTTAGATAATTGTTTTACTTTTATGTGTCATATATATTCTAGTGAAAATCAGTTGCACCTCTAGGAATGGATTTTTCATTTAATTAAATACTTTTTCTATACTTGTTTACAAGCTTTCCTTTGAATGTGATGTATCCTAAATGAAAAAGTGGTTCTCTAAATTATATAAAAAATTTGGAGTGTAGTTTTGGAACTCAAAATCATTTTTCAAATGTGTTTTCTAATAAGTAATTGTTTGTTAAAAGTGTTTGTTTTAGGTTGAGTTTTCTAAATATTCTATGATAAGATAAAAACCCTCTTAAACAATTCCCCTAACCATGGAAACATGACGTATATACTAAACATGGGATTTTTATAGTGTTATTTGTGAATGAGATTTTACTTGGTTTGTGTGTGACTTATAAAGGGGGATTATCTAAATGTGTGAGCTTAGAGGTTATAGGGTGGATGTGATTTTATGTCAAGAGAGTGATAGACATGTATAAGATATCTAGATAAAACTCAACTAAATTTTAACTATCATGGGGAGATATGGGTAGTCAGGTAAAAACATAGGAACACATGATATACTCGTTGAGATTACACAAATTCTAGTGGCCTTGAGTATACATTCTGAATACCCATGCGATGCGCTGATTGGTCCATCCATGTATGGTGTGGCCATGAATTTGGGAAGTGATTGTGGATAATCAGTACCTGAAGAGATTTATTGTGGGATTGTACTAATTGTTATGTCATAGGTCATCTCAACCAATACCATAGATTGCCTGAAATTTATTTTAATGAATTCTATTTTTAATAAGTTCTAGTTTATTTATAAATTTCAATCTCTATTTTTATTTCATATTGAGATATCTGTATTAGCATTTTTTGAAAAAAAATAAAAAATAAATGAAAAATTGGTTTTCCAAGGGAATGGAAGCGTGATAATTATTTTTAATATAATGTAAAACCTTACATTCTTCATATCCTATTTTCAAAGTGTAATGTATTTTTTTTATTTTTATATGTAAGGGATAGGAAATTGTTCGTTCTATAATTACTAATGATTTTTAATACTCATGCATATTTTATATCATTGTTTCTTTATTATGGTGTTGCTTCAAACATAGACTTAATCACCCTGGATTGACGTTGGAATATTGGTTGGTTGTGACCCGCAGGGCCAGATGGAGGTATGTTGTGTTTTATTTTATTTCAACTTCATGTTATAAATTTTATTTTGTAGTTTGTATTTTGTTTATAACATTTTGTATGAGTCAAGTCATTCCTAATTATATTATCTCTGTTGCCTGACACTATTTTCCATCCCAAAATGATTGAGAATTTTTATTGGGCCATGTTGCATGCTAGCTCAGTAAATATATTTGGGGTCCACCTATGTTTGTTTAGGACAAATTAGTATTATCAGATTCAATTTTTATTTGGAGTTTTTTGTAGATAAAAGATAGGATTGTAAAGCCTGAGGAGGAAGGTATGTGTTGGAGCCTAATCACTACTACTAATGACAAGACTAGAGTCAACTGGGGTACCTTGTTTTCGAGTCTTTGTTTTTGATGTTGGGATTATGTTGTCTTTGTTTTTTTAGTTTTACAAGCATGTGTATGCCGGGGGATGAATGTGTAAGTGACTCAGTGATACCCAATGAGCTTACATCGTGTTGTGAACCATGTAGAGCCTACATGCATGGTTCAATATGCTTGTAGTGGTCTGTGCATGATCAGTGTATGGTCTTATAAACCTTGTGGTCAGGGTATGAATTACTACTAGTTACCTTTTTTATTTATTTTATTATGGTGATACTTTTGTCTGGATTTAGTTGGTGTGTGTATTTCAAATGAAAAATGATTTTTTGAAAAGGGTTTTTAGAGTGAAAATAGGTTTTAAAATGGGTAAGGGATTCGTTCAAATGGTATTTTATGATTTAAAGGTGATGTGGAGAATCATTTCAATTCCAAATGGTTTTATAAAATGTTAAATGATAAAGAAATTGTAAATGATTGTTTCTGATAGAAAAATGATACAAGTGACCACTTTTATTTCCATTGAACATTGACACAGTTTTATATTTTTTTTTGTTTTTGTGTGCAAATTAAATATTGGTACATATATATGGATGATATATGTTGAAGTGGGTTGCACACATATGTGATATTTTAGAGGATTTTTTTAGTTTTTTTAAAAATAAAATGTTTAACGTGGGTTTCCAAAATGTTTTTTGAAATGTAAAATGGTTTTTTATTTATAGGAGGAATATTTTCTAATTGGATAGGGGGTTTTAAAAGGAAAAGTGAGGTGGTGTTTTTAATTTTAATGTTGTTGTGAAGAAATTGTATTTGAAGTGGAAAAATGGATTTCAATTTAAAATAAAAAATGGAAATTTTTTTAAATAGTGTATATTTCTTTTTTTTGTGATGTAGTTTTTGTTTTTTTAGTTGAGATATGATTTGTTTTAGATTTGATTTTGTGATGTTTTTGTTGAAATATTGTTATATGGTTTAAAATGTTAATTACTCAAGTACTAGTTTATTATGTATTTGGTTTTAAGATTTATGTTTTTAGATTGTTCTTCCCAAAATGATCCAATAGGATTCTAAGGATTATTTTCTAGTCATCCTCCCTCCCCAAACTCTTAGTGGAGTGGTTGAGAAGAGATTTTATCAATCACTACCAATATTACGTAGTATTAATTGTCTATTAATGGTTGTTTATTGTTATGGATAAGTTCAATGTGTCTTAATGTTTTTGGGAACTTCAGATGTCATGAGGGTGAGAGTTGTGTTTGGTGTGTTTGAAGGACTAGTAATGGACCATTGAAAGGTGATCGTTTCATCTCTATTATGAGTTGGGTTATCTTGGGGGATCACCATGTACACTTTCATCCAATGTTTTATTCTCAAATAAGTGAAGGGGTAGAATGTTCAAGATCTCGTGGATGCTTGACAAGGTCAAATAACAGTAAAGGGAAGGGTCTTCCATTTGAATAAGCTGGTTTCAATTACTATAGTTATAATGTTCAGTGATTAGTTGAAATCTCCTCTTTTTTGGTCTCTTTCATGGGTTCCAGAATTTTTTTCTTTCACTTGGGAAATTATTAGAGGGAATCAAGTGGTAGTTGATAGTATGGTTTCTTTTGGAGCACGTAAAGTATCACCATACGATGTGGTGTGAGAAGCTGAGGAACATATTTTAAAAAACTCTAATTTTTACTTCTTTCCATTCATTTATTGAACAATGATATTTTATTATTGTTTCTAGTCAGGATAGTTTTTGATTTCAAATCCATCTTAAAATAATTCCTAGAGTTATTTACTGACCATGTGTCCTCTCATGACAATAAAATATAGAGTTAAAATTTTGGATTATTAGCTCATGACTACAATACAATTAATTTTTCAAGACATCTTGGCTCAAATCATAGGTCTTGGAGTAAATATTTTTACACTTTCATGGAATTTATATGTGTCTGGGATATACATGAAACATGTTTCCTATGTGTATTTTATTTTCATTTTCTCCAGTGTTAATCAAGTGCGACGTGTGGAGTTTAGAGGTGACATATTGTTTTGTGTTTTCTTTTGGTATATATTTTATGGAGTCCTCATTTTGTTCCTTGTTTGGCTGCTTGTCTATTCGTGGGTATAAATTGTTAAATATTAGAAGAATGATCACAACCCTACCAGAATTTTTATTATTATTTTAATTATACTTCATTTCTTATTTATTTATATTTTATTTTGTGAGTTTTTACTTGAAATTAATGTTTTTGGTCATACAAAATATATTACATGGTTAAGGATCATGATATTCCAAACCATAGAGTAACTAAGTGAAACCATCTAAATTTTTTAAAAAGAATGAAAAACACAGTTGGAAGTTGGTTTTCCAAATATTGAGGACGACCCATGTGAGGTGCTCTAGGCTCTTAGCAAAGGGCACACAGTTTTCCAAACCAATCAAACCAAACCATACACTATGTCATATTTCTTAAAATTATATGAAATTCATTTATAATTATAAATTATAATTAAAAATAGAAATAAAAAACCAATCTAATTCCTACCAACTGGCTACAATAACCACACCTTCCCCTAGAATATCTCGCGACAACCTCCCTCCTTTCGTCTATGGGAACAAGCCTCCTCACTCAGTGCGAGATCACTATCAGCGATTTCATAGGATTTATTTTAATTTCATGGTCAACAACGCATGTAATGGACTCCACCTCAATTATATTTCTATTTTATTAACTTATCTTCTCTCATTGTTGATCCTATTGGTACATCTGACCCTGAGGGTTTGGGGTGGGATGATTTTTAAATTTTTTATTCTTGATAGGGCATTCAATGGGGTTCTTAGGTTGGATTTCTTTATATGTTGTCATCCTCCCCCAAAGTAGATACATTTTTTTATGTTTGGTTTTCTACCATCATAAGGATAAGTTATATTCCACCACTATTGTTATTCCAATTTTTTTGGAGTCCATCATTGATTTTTGTGTTCCTCATTTTTTTAGTGTGTCTTTGTCTTTCATAAAGCAGTTTCAAGTTATCAAAGACAAATTTTACTTACATGCCTATAAAAAGGGAGGTATATATATATATATGTAAGTTCCCTGTTCATATATATTCACTCATGGTGGTAAAAAAATATATTTTTTGGATTTCTATGCTTTTTTATACATATGAAAAACCCCTATGCGTGTAAGTGTGAAGTTGTATATGGATGTATAAGAATATCTGTGATGACCACCGTGTCCACATTAATTTCCATGTGAATATTTACATATGTTCTTGGTGTCCTTATATATAAGATAATTTATATAAGTGTTAATGTAGAAAAATTACTATTATGGTTATTATTGTCAATGTGCCTTGAGATTGTGGTAGGTTCCTTAGGTTTGAGCCTTCAATTTGAATTCCCTGATTTCTTTAGCATTTTAAAAGAATTTTTTTATATTTATGTGGTGTATATATACTAGGAAAAATTTATTTCACCTCTTAGAAATGGTTTTTAATTAATTTTGATAATAATTCAATACTTTATTACAAATTTACTTTTAATTTAAATTATAATAAATGATTAAAATTGTTTTATAAATGTTTTATAAAATTCAAAGTGACGTTTTGGAACTCATAAAAAATGGCCGAATGTTTTATCTAAAATGGAAGTGTTTGTTTAAATTTATAAGGCCCATTTAGAATTTTTATATATTCTATTGAAGGGAAAACCCCCCCTTAAGGCATGAACCTTACTATAGAAATATGAAATATGTATTAATGTATGATTTGTTTTGTGCTCATAATGATGTAAATTGTGATTTGTTTGTGTGTTACTTAGAATAGCGGTTTCACTTAAACTTGGAGTTTTGATATTAGTGTTAGGATGGGATTTTTTTTGTAAATGGGTGATATATATGTATATGATATCTTAACAAAACTCACCCTTATTTTTGTTCTCATGGGTATCCTTGGGAAGTTGGGTCAGATCCAAGTTACACATGTTTTACTAGTTGATATTAAACTTGGTCTAGTGGTATAGAGTAGATAGTTTAAATGCCCATGTGATTTACCCCTTAGTTGAGCTAGTTTAAGAGTCATTGAGTGTTTGGGTAGTTATTGTGGATAATCAGAATCAGTATAGATTGATTGTGGGGTTACATTGATTGTTTTTTCCTAGACCACCTCGACTAGAACCTTGATCCACTAACACCTATTTTCATTTACTATATTTTCCTATATTTTCCAGTTTATTTATAATCTGGAATGTCTAATTTTATTTTATTTTGAGATACTTGTTTTTGAATGATTAGAAAATTATTATAATGTTTATTGAAAAATTAGTTTACAAGAAATTGTTTCTTTATAATATTTTAGTATGTAATGGAAAAACTGACCTTCTATTTGTATTATTTTTAAATTGGCATGTTTTGGTTTTTATTTTAAGTAGAAGGCATAAGAAGTAGTTTATTTGGGAATTCCTACTGTGTTTTAATGTGCTAAATATAACTGAAACTCAATCACCATGGTGCGATGTTGGTTTAATGGTCGGTGGTGACCTAAAAGGTCATGTGAAGCTATGTGATTTTTTTTATTTTTGTATCTAGTGTCCTTTTCATTATTTTGTTTATATTTATCTATTTATAATTTTCTTTATTTCTCAAGTAGTCCCCAATTTCTTTATATTTTATTCCCATCACCAGTTGCAAGACTGCGTGGACTGGGAATGCCTCTCAGGCTTTGTTATGTGCCGGCTAGGGTAAGCAATCCACGGTCAAAATGTATTGGTTTGTGAAATATTTTTTTCTCAAAATTTTATAAGCTAGTATTTAATAAATTTTCTTATTATTTTTACCTTATACATATTTAGTTAATTTTAAAAAATATAGTTCTTAAAGATGAAAAAAATGGTTTGATGTGCAAGAATAATCCAATACTCAATCTCATACATGGCGTTACTTGTATGACTCAAAGTATATATTTTCATTTAAAAATTGAAACCTTCTGTTAAATTTATTTTATTATATTATTACTATCTTTTGATTTGTTCTTGCATAGGTGTTTTCTTTTCTTATTGTTGGTGTGGTTTGTTCGCCAATTTAATGACTGAGTGTCAAGGGATAAAGTTAGATGCACATTTTTTTGAATTTCTGTGATGAATTATACTTACTATTTTATTTAGAAAAAATAATGTTTCAAATTTATATAACATAGTGGTTTTTAATTTATTTTTATTAAAAATTTTAGTTCATTTTATTTCAATATTTGCAACTACTTTTTGTTGTTTTTTTCTGATATTTTTTACTACATTTTTAAATGAATTTAACATCATTCTTTAGTATGCCCCTTTATTAGAAAATTAAAGGGTACCTTTGTCACCACTTTTTTTAGCTATGATGAACTGACCCTTTATCAATAATTTTATTATTACTGATAGTGCAACCCATTATAATGAATTTTCATTGCATTAATAATGGGGATCCATTTATCAATGATATAAAAAACTAATTAAGGTATCCCTTATCTCTACGTTATTTACCACTTATAAAGTGTATATTTTCCATATTTTTTCAAACACTAATAAAAGCCTAGGGATTTTAATCATGATCCACTATTGAGAACTTTTTTATGCTTTTTAGCATATTTTAGCACTCTTAAAGGCCAATTTTGTAGTATTGACACCACATTTAACCATTCAATATTTAACCCTAATTTAAATTACGGTATTTTTCTTGGGAATTATATATCTGATATATTTTATCATGCATTAAAAATAAGGTTCAAGACAATACAAGAGTCCAATAAAATCAATTTTGATGATAATTTATCCAATCCTTGTACTCAAATTGATGATGCTAAGGTAGATCAAGATAATTTGAACTTATATGATCCATATACTCCTAATAAAAATATTATTTAAAAAAACTTATAAATCTACCAACAATATATTATTTTGGACTCTTGATACCTAAATAATTTAGTTGTGTTACATTATTGGTAGAAAAAACAATATTTCCCAAATGATCAATAAATTTACTAGACTTTGAAAACAATATTTATACATATATTAAATTTGAAAGAATAAGATAAAACATGAACATATTGCGATAAAATTAATATCTTTTCCATCGTAGTCTAGAATATCACAAAAATACTTCATATAGTATACCATGTGAATGGAACTAAAAGAAGGGTGTTCTTAGTTTCTTAGTCAGGAGTACAAAACATTAAAATCTTACAGAATATAAGATCAAAATAAGTGATATGAAAATAACAATTTAACACCATGAAGTCATAATAAAATGAATCAATGATCATATTAAATACCAGATAATGAACAGAAACTTGGATTATAATAATCATTTATCTTATAGTGATCGAATACATAATACCGAACATCAAAAAATTGTTTTCAAGGACATGTGAAAAAAAACCTATCCCATTATGAGTAGATTCATACAAAAAACCCAACATGTTTTGTCTCTTGATACCTATCGATGCATCAAGGTGATATATAATTTTTCCCTTCCAATCACCTAATTAAGTCAAATTATTTCACAATTAAAGTTATCTATACTTTTAATACCAATCCCAATGGATATTAATACATAATAAAACACATAAATAATTATAATGAGATATAAATAAATCAAATACACTTTCATTCAATATAATAATACGAATTTATAAGATAGCATCCCATAATCAACATAAAAGTTGTGGGGTATCTTTAATGATATTTCATGTGAGATTATCTAATTAATTTAATGATGAGGGTACCTAAAATGTGTTGGGTTATAAATGGAAAAAATTAATTTGGATTATTGTTTTTCATTGTTAGGATTACAATGAGATGAAGAAAAAAATAATACATTATAGTTTGTTGATAGATATTGAATACTCCCACACATATCCCCTAGTTCTCTCTTTATAGGTGTGCAGTTTTAGGCTTACTCATCGTGCATCTGGGTGAGGATTTAGTAAATTCCCAAACAACCATTTTTAGTGTGATTACACCTACCTCCACATGTACCATGTTTCCATCCACTTACTAGTATAAATATATGGTTTTAATTTCTTTGAAAATACCATAGAGTTTGTTTTCGAAAACAGGGGATGTTTTTAGACAATAAAAAACATTGAGTAATAAAATGGGTTTTCTAACTATGCAATCAAAAGAACACGAGTGATATGGATAAAAATATTCAATTTAAATACCATTAATATCAGGATTATCATGAAAAATGTACATGTAAATATATTACCCAAACAAAATTAAATAGGTGGTTAATGTAACATGAGTTCCAAATAATGGAAATTTATGTGGTAAAACCCCACATATGGATTGGGTAGAAATTAAACGATAATATAATGAAATATAGAACATCAATTTGATATTTATATTACATTAATAAATTTTTATCATGACATAAAATCTCAAAAAGATTGCATATATACACCACATGATCACAATTAGGTGTATATTATAAAACATCATTACCACAAAATGGGGATTTCCCAGTGCCACCCTTTATCATTGCTAACGAAAAAGCACTGATAAAGGGGGGGGGGGGTAAATTTATCAACGCAAAAAAAAGCGCTGATTAAAGTACCCCTTTATCAGTGCTTTTTTTAGCACTGATAAAGGTACCCCATTTAACAGTGCTTTTTGAACGTTGTTATAGGGTACCCCTTTATCAGTGCTTTTTTATTAACGCTGATAAAGGGGGTTTTTTATCAGCGCTTTTTTTAAAAGCGGTCATAAAGGGTCTGATTCAAATAAAATCATTAAAAAAATATAAATATTTAAATATATAGATATACTTATATTGATATAAATATAATATATATATTTTAAATATATTTTTGATAAGTGTAAATATAAAGTTACAATTAATATATAAAATATTCAGTAAAAATGGCATATAAATAAAATTTAAAAAATATTTGTCATAAATAATTTGCTAACTATTATGGAGTAATAGTATTTTAATAACAATTTGAAGACTAAAAAAACTAAAAAATTATAAAAGATCTAAAATATGTTGAAAATGCAACTCGAACTTCCAAATACCATAACTTTTGATCCGGGTGTCCGTTTGAGCTCTACAACATATCAAATCGAAGCCTACGACAAGCTCTACATTTTAATGACTGAATAAAATCCTATTTAAAATTTTAGAGGCCCAAAATGTCCCAGAAGGCCTCCAAAACTGAGTTTTTAGTTTGGATACCCCGATTTTTTAACATTTTGTGGATCTTCATCCTCGTTTAAGGGGGTATTATTGGATTTTTTTGTCGGGACTGAATTTATTCCAAGTTATTACATTCATATTGATAATATATCCATTAAATTTTATCGTTTTTTATGATTCACTTCTATTTATAATCAAATATATAACAATATATACATATTTTTTATATATTCTCACATAAAAATTAATTTTTTAAATAATTAATTAAACATATTTACATATAAAATATATTAGCTTTATCTAAATAATAACTAATATCCATTTTATTTAGAATACCAATATATAAATATTTATATACCTATATATTAATCTAACTATATATGTACCTATAAAATGTGTGTGTGTCTATTTGTGTGTGTCTATATATTAACAAACTGATATATATATATTATGTATATATATATATATATTATAAAATATTTATATGCATATATATTTATATATATATATATAAATATGTATTATTATACTTATAGAAACACACACACACAGACACACATATATATATATATGTGTGTGTGTGTGCGTGTGTGTGTGTGTGTTGTAAATATGTATTTATTTATACACACACAAAACAAAACATATTTTATAATTGTATTGAAAATTAATCTTATAAATATATATTAATATACAAATAAATATATGGATATAAAAATATAAGTAAATATATATAAATAAATAGATATAACTTAATATTAATATACGAACATACAAATAAATATATAAATATATAAATATGACAATATATGTATATATATATATTAACAGAAATATATAAATTTATATTAATACATTAATATATACAAATATATGTATATATATATAGATATATCACTAATTGGAGAAAAAATTAAATTTGAGTAGTGGTAAAGGCTTAGCGTGCATGAGGGAGGTCTTGAGTTCAAAACCTAGTAGTTGCATGCAGGGGCGCGCACATGGGTGAATTGGGGGTGGGGGATATAGCACTGTTAAAGGGGTCTAAAAAGTGCTAATAAAATGTGGGGCTCATCGATGGGGCTTTCGGGGGAACTGATAAATGGGGGGGGGGCAAGCACTGTTAAAATCCCCCTCCAATTTACTGATTTTTTTTAATTTTTTTTTAATTTTTTTTTAATTTTTTAAATTTTTTAACTTTTATCATCTCTAAAAAAGTGTTGATAAAAGGGGATTTATTTTCTCTTTCTGATGTGTTGATAAAGGGGACCCCCCTTTATCTCTTCCGGCATTTATAGCACATTTTTAGCGCTGTTAAAGGCCTTTCTTAGCACTGATAAAAGCCAAATTTGTAGTAGTGCATGATTCAAATAGAGGTATTTGAGAGGGAAATACCCTACCTATTGTCCTGAAATTCACAAACATGATTTAACATCCTATATTATAAATATAGTTATCCTAATAAATAAATTAATAAATTTTTTCACACACATAAACCTTTATAAAAATAATATATATGGATACCACTAAATATTATTAGATTTTTTACTTATAAAATAAACATAAAAAATCATGGAATGATTATAAAAGTATGATGACAAACCAAAAGGGATTGGGAAATTGTTTTAATGTCTGAAAAATTTTGTATCTCATCAATATGATTTCGTTTGGATATTAATTTATTATTTATGAATTTTTAGATGTAAAATCATTAGGAATCTAAATGGATTTTAACAATAGAAATACAAGAGTTGAAAACATGAGGGAAAAAAATAAAGGAATGAATTTGTTATCATAAAAACAATAAATAATTATTTATAAAATGGTTTTACTAAGTGATAAGGTAAGTGTCTATATTATATATACTCAATTAAATATAATAGTTTTTTCATTAATATATCAAATGTTAATCAACTAAAACTCAAAGGACTTTCCACAATAGAAGTACATGAACGAAAAAGCTTTGAATATATCCGTTACATTTCTATGTATCTTCTTAATGAATGTGAGTACTCTAAAGATCCTTTGGAACTTAATAGAAATTATATTCAGTGGGAGAGAAGAGAAAATTTTATCATCAAGGAATTTTTTGTGGAGTGGGATGCAATGAAAAGTGTGAGGAAGTTTATATTATATGGGAAAAGATGGGTTTCATCTGAGAAAACCAGAATTAGGTAAGGGGTAGAAATATAATAACAAAGGTTTATGGTTGGTGTGGTTTTTTAGGTGAAATAGTTGGAGAAATAAATGAGGATACTTATAGGTAAAAATTTATTACATACTAAGGATTTCTAGAATGTGTATATAGATGTTTAATTAACATAAATTTTAAATTCCTTATTCACCCGTGTTACCATAATTAATCTTGATTAATAATTAACCATGGTTATTATTTTATCACTAGAATTTTAAAATGACACTACTTACCAAATATAAAAAATTTTAATTAAAATTTAGGAACTATTTAAACATATTTAAATTCTATATATGATAAAATTATCTTTGAAATTAAACAATATTTTGTTGGGAAAACTTCTATATTTAAAAATGTCATTTTATATATGAAATGTTTTTATTCTTATTTACCTATAAATATTTACTAAATGAGTGTTTTTATATTATAATAAATTATTAACGTTATTTTAATTTCAAATTATAAATTATTTTAAGTTAATTTAATTATAAAACATTATAGAACTCTTATAAAATTAATTCTTTAAAAACATAAATTTTACTTTTACCATGAAAATTAATATTTAACATAAGTACATTATTTTAAATGACTAAATATAATATTTTCTTAGTTAAAAAACATGAAACTACTAAATATTAAATAAAAGAATTTTTTTTTAAAAATATGTATATGGGAGATTAATTTTAACTTCTCAGCATATAAAAATTAATTTTTAAAGAAACCCAAAAATATCCCTCACAAGTTAATATATTTGTGTTAAATTTTAAAATGATGTTTATATTGTTAAATAAAATTAAAAAATCCGAAAATTAAACTTTTAAAAATATTTATGAAAAATGGGTCTTTTGTGTAGGCATTGTGTGATAGTTCATGATACAGAGTTCACCTACTATACTATGGTGTTTTGTATTAAATTCACTCCCCTATGCCATAAATATTTTTATACCCAAAATTTGGGTATATATCAACTATTGAACTTTTTTGATACTACATACTTATATTTTCTTTATTATCCAAGGTTGAATATTCTAGCTTGTGGTTTCTCCAATGTACTTTCACCTAAAAAGTTGAGTGATTGTGTAATGATTTCTATATAGTTACATGAATATAAGCCAGTTCATCATTATAATATTATTGAATCTCCAATTCCATTATGTACGATATTGGACGATTTATTGGATCCAACATATATTTGATTATTAATGAATTTTGGTAAATATTCAGTACATTAGAATGTTTTATTTATATATCCGATCAGTACTCTATTGCTTAGATTGTTTTATGTATTTAAGAAAGACCAATGTGTGTTGGTATCAAAAACCCATTTATAAAAATTCTTCCAACTCTATTTCATTGGAAACCTTTTATTATACATAACCCCAAACTGGAAATTCTATGTCATTCCTAAGATTATCATTAATGACATTTTTTTATACCCTTATATTCCTTAATATGATCTAGAGTAGTTTATACATTAATTATTTTCAACACTATATGATCTATTCCAACATGGTTTTTTTGAAAATTATTTCCAAGATGATTGAATACAGATCCACTTATCATAGAATGACTCATATGGTTCCATGTATATTCTCAAATAGAGGCCATTATTATAAAAAATCTCATATGAAGGTAGACATTGATCCCACATAATGTAGATTTTAATAGCATATGATATCATCATGTGTACCAATGTTTTCATATTCATTTAATAATTCAAGTAATTTTGTGTATGATAGGATATTCTAAAAAGTATCTCATTGTCAAGATCCCTTTAATGGTTCTTCTGGAATTTATATGTGAACCATGTTTCAAGATATGATACAATATAAAGATGATACACGCGAATCATCATGATTTCATTTAGATAGAGTTAGGAAATATGTCCAAGGGTTATAAATTCTATTATTTTTGAAAAACCAGTATATTAGGTAAGTCTATCAATGATGATAGAAAAGGAATTTCATAACATTGCACCTTTAAGAGTCTATTGAAAATATCAATTATAACCATGGATAGTTATATATATGTACTTTACATGGCTTCATTTGTCCCTTTGGATTATCTCTTTCATCTATTATCTAATAAAATACTAATAATCTTGATACATTTCCCATGATTTCATGCTTTATATCCTCCCACCCTAAAAATTATATCATATCACAGTGCATATTTTTTATATCGGGTTATATGGAGAAAATTTATTGATATTATTAGCAGTTACCACTTCAATTATAGTATAGAATGAACACATACCATCCTCAATAAAATCAACACCCCTTCTTTATAGATTTTTTTTTTCAATTTCCCATCATTCAGTACATTAATATTGATTCACATGTTCTCATCATCCTACTATGATATTTATATATCTTCTAGTAGTGATTGTTTATAATTTTTTTGGAAGAGTAATAGTGTTTCCCTTCACCTATATATCACAATATCTATCATTACAAGAACTCTATATAAGGGATTATATTGGACCTCATCATGGTCATAACCATATAGACCATTCTACTAAATACTTCGACAACCCAATTCTTCCTCCAAAGGTAGTAGTAAAGGGATTAATTTTTGTACTTGAGTAGCTCCCACAACCTTTTTTCCTCTTATTGACCTCCATCTAAATGAGGATATATGTATATATATTATATTTTTCTCCATAGAGGTAGTGTCTTGATATTATAAATGATAATATTATGTCTACCATATCAATGTCAATAGCTATATAGTTCTATTCATTAACTTACCATTTTCTTTGATGTATAGGAAATCAAACTATTATTACTTACAAAGACAAAACCATGTCCTTTTGTCACAAAATTGTTATATATTAAAAATCTTACAATACATGTTGGTAGAGTTAACATAAGAGAATTAATGAATCTCATCTTCACCTCTTGAAAACATTTCTCAAATTCAATGGACCTTATGAATTTAACCCCTTTATGTGTTATCATAGTTAACATGTAGGATAATTATGTAGAATCCTGATCAAACCACAGATAGTAACCTTATAATCCTATGAAACATTGGATTCCCATTAAGCTAATAAATATAGGCCATTATTTGAATACCTTTCCCTATGATGTATCAAAAAATATCTTAACCTTAGAGACAATGTGGATATATTAAGAAACATCATTACTCTAAAAGTCACGCTTAATATATATCACATATAAATACACTTTTCAATGGGTATTTGGAATTATTTCCAAATGAACGTCACTATTTTCATAGAACATAGATTATATGAACATATTGTTAATGAATACTTCCATAGAGAAACCAACATACTTGGTGAATAATATATTGTACATACCTATAATGATAGAAGGTGAAATAGTAAATCATAAAGGCATTACCATAAACTCAAAATTTCCATACCTTCTTCAAAATGTTGTCATTGGTATATCATCCATATTTACCCTTAGATGATGATAAGATGATAGAATATTAATCAATAAAAGAACCTCTTTCCTTAGAGTAGATAAAATAATTAATAAATATGTAGTAAATGAAACTTACACTTTGTTCCAATTAAAATGATCTCCCTAGAATCACTATATATACTCATAGACACATTCTTAATTTTTACAAATAAAATATGGTCTCCACATAGAAAAATACTATAGAGAATATATCTGTTATAACTCAACTCATGTATCAATTTATTAATCTATAACAACTTCACCAGTACAATTATCTTTTAAGTTATTGATATTGGTCTTTCATTAGAAATATGTTCAAAAAATAAATTAATTTTCTGCACTTGTATATGAATTTTTAATTATTTTGGAAAAAATATTATATTCAATAGATAAAGTAGATACTCTATTGTTAGGAATTATTACTTATCGATAGATAGTTTTTGATCTTCCACTCTACCCATAAATTAATTAATGAGTGATATTGTCGGTGGATGTTTACATGATTTAATGGTGATGTTTCTCATATTGGTATAACATAGTCCACTGATACGTCATGAATCAACATCTCCATCTTAAGAAAAAATTTGGAATTATAATTTTAAAGGTATTCAATAACAAGAATGATATTAGGTCTATCCAGATATTTAACAATGAGGTCATCCAATATAGTATGCACATCCATCAAAATTTCAACTATCAGACATATTTTTTTAATAATACGTACAATAACTATCTTAACAGATAATTGCACTACTAAGGTTGTATATGAATTTATAATGATTTTTTTCAATCATGGAAGAAATAAAAGTGTTAAAAAATCTGGAAGAAACTAAAAAAATTAGATAACACTGAGGTTTCCATCAATACACCTACCACTCTATCATTAGGGACATATATTTCATCTATGATAATCATATAATTACTATTATGCTTCCTCTCTCTTTTTTGAGGTAAGTTCACATGTCATTTGGGGATTTTTTACATATTTTTTCTATTCTCCATATAGTTTATGAGCATTACATCTATATCTTTTTTTCTTTTACTTTCATTTGTAGGAATAATGAAAATTGTCTCTGCACTTGTAAAAAACAAATGTTCCCTTACTATAAGTTGTATGGTTTTTCTCCACATAGACATAAAAAATTAGAAATCCCATCATTCAATTTACCCCTTACTACATTGTTCTTCCTGAGATGCATAATACTCTTTTTCTTATATGGATTTACCATGAATAAATGCATCCTTGTGAACCCCTATTCTTTCTAAATGGTACTTAAGAATATGTACTAATAAAATCAAAAGGATTTATATACCAGTGCCATAAGATTATTTTAATTAAAAAATATGATAAAGAACCAATATTTTTATATATGATACATGCACAGTTCATATCATTCTTGGATAACCTTATAATTTTATCCATATATTCAGAAAATGTTTCATTATTCATTTTTATAATATATATTTACTAATTTTCATTTCCTTATATTGACTCAAAATGAATATATATTTCATTTAATACCTCCATAATATCTATCTATTCTATAAACATGATCTCATCATGGTCTTTTGTTTTTTATGTTAGTGAACACCACTAGTATACTTCTTTCTTTAGATGATAGAATACCTTGATGATATTTTTCTATTCACTACTAGAAAAAGTGAGATAGATATTCTCTAGGGACATAGTCCATTGATCCACTACCAAATTATTAGTGGTTTTACTAAATGTGGGAGTTTTTTTAATATGAAGTGATCCAAAATAGTAACACCATGTTGTGGATCAGCATGTAACTCTATGCAGCATATATTTTTTAGCATAGCCTTGCTCAAAAAAATAATATAGTTATGAACTAATTATAGTCATTTAATGATTCATTAAATAAATCATGTGGGAGTATTTATTTGGTTATCCATGACAAATAAAAATATATTCCCTTCAAGATTAGAACCTTGTATCAATTTAAATGTAACAATATAGACATCGACACTAGGTTACTAAATTCAGGGTTTTAAAGTTGATATCAAAGCTTTTTTAATAGATAAAATGGGAAGTAGTTCAAATAATACAAATATTAGGGTATATAAACTTCTGATAGAATTTGTCTATATGGAAAATTATGTTATAATATCCTAATTTTTTACGGTGGATAATATGTTGGTTTTGAAGGCAATTACAACACTTTATTAAAAATATAGTTGGATATGGATTACGAATAGTTAGACCTTGGGGTAACAAAAAAGAACTGGGGACATTGATATTTTTATTTAGCATCATCCGGTGTATGATACTGGGCCATACTGCACTCCCGGTTTGACACCCATGAGGGATATTATTGTGATAATTTGAATTTTCTAAAGAATCCATTATTAATGATTTGGGAAAAAACAAAATAAAAAGGAAACAATGTTTATGATTTAGATGAGTATAATTTATTATATTTAGGTACCATCATTGGATAATAAGTCTTTTTTTAATATAAATTTAATAACACAACTACCCCTTCAAATGTCTTATGTGATAGAAGTTCGTTGGCAATTTTTTTTTTATTTTTAAAAAATGTTTGAGGTATATGAAACCAATATGTAAACTTTTCTTAGTGAGAAGGTTATTTTAAAAGTAACGATTTTATTTTTTAGTCATAGTTTTAGATTTATTTATAACCATTATAGTGAATATTATATTTTTTATGGAATGAATAGTCAATAAAGACTATTATATTTTGAAAAATAATATGTCGTATAGAAGAAAATTGAGGTAAAAACTAATTTGATTATTACTGTTTTTTAAATGATTTAAATATTATTTTGGGGAATTTATGTGTAATTACATTAATATAGTTTCTGAAAATTGTGATTCCCAAAGCTGGGTGAAAACCAATTATATCCAATAAGGCCATGGGGATTAAACCGACAACTAAAGGGTGATATAGGTGCAAGTACAACCACTAGCCTAAATTATGTAATATTTGGTATGATTTTTTACATAAATAATTTGACTGATATATATATATATATTTAATAGATTATGTTTAATTTTGGGTGTTAATGTAGATGTTTTAGGGATTACTGTATTATATAATATATATTTTTCAAATTATTTGTTTTTTGGTAAATATTTTGACACAGGTGGATTGAATTAGAACCTTTTTTGGATCATAAATCCCAATAAATGTTATTTTTAGTGATTTATGAATAAAAAATTCATATTGGATATTCATTTCATAGAGTAGTCGGTGAATTTGAATTTCATCAGAGAACAAAAAAAGATAAAATTATTAATTATATGACCTTAAAAATAACATAATAATAGATTTTGGAAAAATAATTTACTTTCTTTCTCATTGTGCATCTATACAGTTTTAGAGTTTTAGAGATTTATGGGATAAATTAAGCATAGAAATAGCTTATTATTTAAAGTTTAAACTATTTATCAGTATCCATTTTTTAGAAAATATAAAACTTTTAATATACAAAATTATTTCTCCTTATTAAAAATCATCCTGATAATTATATTATATTCTTCCTTTACCTTACCAATCCTTAATCCCAATGAATGTAAGTTTATATTCGATGCTAATTGTAATATTTCTAGATATGTTGTTTTAGAAATAATGAATGTTTTCATTCTAGGGAAAAACATGGAAATCCTTGAAATGTTTACCTTTAGATCAATGTTATTTGAGGAAAATGTGATAAATAATTTTGACATGAAATAAAAATAAATTTTTTTCAAAGAAATAATATAAAAAATATTTCAAGAATAAAAAAATCATTTATATATTTAGGGACACCATTATTAACATCAATATTATAAATTTAATAACCAATATTATCATCTTCTATCGTCAGAGTACCTAGTGCATTGGAGGGATATCACACACCCACACAAACTTGGTTTATCTAGGCTCCCACCATCTTTGTTTTATCATTGTGCCACATGGTCATGGTTATTAATATAGACTGAAATACTTGGATTATAATGGAACTTCCCATTTCCATGAACTATTCCAATCAATCTTAAAATAATAATAAGCCATTAATGATTTAATTATCATCATAAAATCCTTTATGAACACTATTAATCCCTAATGAGAAAAAATTCTGATATGAATAGACCACTTTTTTATAAAAAACATTTCTATACAAAAATTCCTACAAAAAGATAAAGAAGGGTTTTCATTGAAGAAATCATTAAATCTTATTAATCAATACAAAATTCAAATAATTATTATGTAGACGGTAAATATCATGGTCACCGTATACTTTAAAATAAAACATTCCTTTTGTATTTTGAAATGAAGCTAAATAATTCCATTCAAGGATCCCATTTTTTTTTTGAAAGAATGAAAATTTTACTATTATAACATATCATTTCCAAAATTTAACCATTTTGAAAAATTATACATGGATGAAAATGGTAGGTTAAAGAAACACATTAAAAGATAATTTTAATAGAAAAGTCCATTATCACTTTGGAAACAGTTTTTCAATATAGTCTATCAAATAATAGCATTAAAAAAACTTTAAATATTTTAGTTATATTGAAATTTATGATATAACAAGTAAAATGGATTTTATATAAACCAGATAAAATAATATAGGTTAATGTCATCAAAATATGACTCAATGAAAGGAAATTGAGATGAAGTCCCTTCCCTTTTGTCCAACTCATACCCAATGTTTTTTATCTTCATAAATAAAAAACTTATGTTAATTATATACTTGATTAAGAAAATTTTAAAATTTATTCTCCTTTTCCCATTTACTATGATATTTACAATTTTTAATCATTTATGTTTACTTTAGTTGTTTTGAGATTACATGAAAAAAATTACTATTAGAGGATGAATATTGAAAAAGGTTATTATTTCATCATTTCTATAATAATAATAATAATAACACCATTATAATATTTATATATCATTTATTATTTTTCAAACCAATCATGAAATATGGTTATGAGAAATGAATTGTATTTCCATTTTATAAACGATAGGCCATATATACACATGAGTAGCCATTCCATTTTTCAATGATCATTATGGAAAAAAGAATGTATTATTTTATATTTATATAATAAAAATAATATCATTCATAAAATATTATTTCTTTTGATATAAATACATATTTATATTATCCATGTAATGTAGTGATGAAGAGAGTCACATTACATTGTGGAGGTGGTAGTCCACCCACACATAAAAATGGCATTTTTATTTTTCAATGCATGAAATAAGAAGATATATTAAGTTTTTATAATGTTATATTGGTACTTAATATCATAATTATTGAATTTATATCACATATATTCATTAAATATATCCTTGTTTCCTTCCATGATAAGCGTTAATAAAAACATATCATATCACTTCGTGAGGCGGCAAGCCACCATACACATGATCGATGTCATTGTATCCCTTCAAAATGGGAATTATGAAGGTATATGTGTTACCATATCCCCTTAATTAAAAATAACTCAAATCAATAATATAAATACTTAAAATAAATCATTATAAAAATGATATAAAAGATGGTGGAAAACGAATGGCATCGGTTCGTGAGGCGGTAATACTATGAACACATAAATTATGATTTCATATCACATTAGATGTAGATGGAAATGGATTTATGTTATTAAATTAACTTAATAAAATATTAGTATAATATAGATAATTGCTTTTATATAATCATAATTCGATATGTTTTTTAGGAGGTGGAAGAAGGTATTAGATATCAGTGGCTAGTGGAGGACAATACCTCTTCTAAAAAAGAACCTCCATAGACAATCATCCAAAGCCTTCATTAGAAGAATTTAAGATCGAAATAAGGGATCCAGGTCATGTTATGTGATGTTAGGATGGTATATTTCTTGGTATTGGTTGAGTAAAAATTCTTTAATGGTGTAAAGAGGAGAGGAAAATTTGTTGTATTTTATAAGTGACGTGAGTGGCACAATTTTCATTGTTGAAAAGAAAAAAACATACCCCTGATTTTCATAGACCAACAAGATAGAAAATGGAATATTATCAATAACTGGACATTATAAGGCTGAAATATTTCCATTAAAAATAATTTATAAAACGTTTTAGTTTGTTTTAACCCTTATATTTTTAGTTTAACTCCCGGAAAACCCGTCTTCCCCATAATCGCTATCAATAATGTTCACTATTTCACTATTCATTATCATGAAAAATTAAGTTGATATTATAATAAAATATAATTTATAATTATCCAAAATATTGAATCCATTTTATAAAATTCTATTTACCTTTGGGACAAAAATTAATTTAAAATTAATCTTCTAGGCATGATGAAAAATATGGTTTTAAAGATGTTTAATTTTCTTGAAAATGGTGATTTGATATTAACTCTATGTCTATAAAAAATTAATGTATGAATATTATATATAATTTGATGATATATAATATATAAATTTCATTTTAAATATAACCCATTATGATTTTTTAATTGATTTTATTTGAGAATCAATATTCACTTTAAAACAGTTCTCAGAAATACATGTTTTTAAACAAAAAAATAAACTTATGGTGAGAAACAAAATAATTTTGACATAAAAATAATTAACAGAAATAAATTTAAATAAATAATAATTATTTTACTATAAATAATATTCAAAATATATTGTGAATTTTAAATTACATAAATCATTGAAATGAAATGATTTCCTTTACAGAAATATGTATTTTTTAATATTTCGTGAAAAATATATATTTTCTAAAAAATCAAAACATATCACCTTAAGATTATTTTGATATGATTATTTGAAAAATTAAATTAATTTTATCTCATTGAAATTCTTGATTTTTAAAAATTTTCATTCAAATAAAAGACATATAAGAAAAGTATTTACTGAAAACTACTTTATTTTTTATTTTAAAATTACATAACATTTTAATAATTAAAATATAAATATTAATAAAGATAAAATTGATTTATTCTATCATTAGTTATGTTTTTAATTTATAACCCATTTTTAAAATATCATCCTCACAGTTTTATTCACTTATTAAACTAGTGGGGATATCGTTCCCTCAATAGCATTTTCAGACTCCAATGATGCCACTTTTAGCATATGGTTTTTTGATAAAATCATAAGCTGGTGGATCAAAATATTCTAAAACAGTTCAACTCTATGGTAAGAAATCTAAATTGGATATTTCTCATAAGAAGCATTCTCTTCAAACAAAACTACATCGGGGATTAATATTTGAAGTTATTTTGGGAGATATTTTATTAATATTGAAACATTATATATGTTATGTACCTAGGAAAAACATGGATATAAATCCACTCTATAAGCATACGATCCAAATGTTTCCTATATTTTATTAGGGCCAATGAATCATGTAGTCATCTTCCCATATTTTTTAATTTCATAACACATTTCCATGGATATACTATTGGAAAATATGACCAAATACCTTTAAAGAAAGACATTTCTTTAGGATATCCATATAAACTTTCTCCGTACACACAACATTCCTAAAATGTTGTTGAGTGAACAAAAACATCAGTTCCCTTTAATAAAGAACTATGTTCTCATCCACTACCTTTCTATCACTTCATCCCAAAACCCTTTCAACTGAATGTTCTTTCTGTATAATGTCGCAAATGTTTAGATCTATATATAGGAATGAAATTTTTTGTTATTATTAAGATAAACCAAAGAGAGATATTGAACATATATTACATAATAATTTATAAATTATGATATATGAATATAAAAAATGGTCTGAATCTTTTAATCAGAATCCCCTTCATTTTGAGGATGAAATGTTTTATTGAAATTTAATTCAACACCCATGGACTTTTGGGTTCCATTCCAAAAATTTTATTTCAACCCGGGATCATGGTGAGATGAAATGGAGAGAATAAATCCATATAAAAAATCTATATTATTTAGATACAATATAAAATGAAAATATAGGGACATTTTATATCACATTTGATGACAATTTTCATATTTAAATAATCGATAAAAAAAACTGAATTGCATTGTTACTTCTAGATGTATTTGGAAATTTGACCATGATATAAGAACTCGAACCTCATTTTTGGGTATGAGTTTTTCTTTTCTGGTGTTTTGGAGGAAAAGAGGAGAATCTAAAAATTTACAGAGTAAACGACATGTACGTTAAAGATCACTGATTCTTCCCTGAGCCCACGATTGAACATTGGTTCTCCAATTAATCATTTTTTATTGTGTTGGAATCGCCATAGTGATCTCTTCTTTCTTCTAGAACCCAATTTCGTGATTTCTATCCTTTCATGAGAAATCCTCGATTGAGGGTTTTTGATGTTTTTTTAGATCCAATGCTTTCTAGGTAAATTCAAGGTCCAATGTTGGAGGATATTGATCGTACAACCACGTGGTAGATTGTTTGTGCCTTTCCATAGTTATACTGTAAATATTTTGTGAAAATGTGCCCAATACCCTAGAATAGGGATTTGCGTGTTTAGGGATTTTCACCCTATTGTTTCCTGTTATTCCTTGTGTGCCTGAATAGAGGATTTTTGATTGTGAATTGGTTTATTAACCTTGAAATGGATCTCTTTTCCCTTTTTTGACCTGATATTGGCCGTTGGGGATAGATTTTCATGTTAGGATACTTATTTTCCATGCCTATTGTTGTTAAGATAGAGTGATATTATATGAAGTTGTTATATGCATGTAGATATTTTCAAATTAGTTTATAAAGTTTACTTGTCTATTGAACATCATTGTAGATAAATGACTTACATAAGGTTGTGGGAACCTGGTGTAGTAGACCATATGAGGAGTGGACACTATGGGATTACCCAGAGTGTCTGTTTACTTTTCACATTGTGAGACAATAGGGGTAGGGTGGATATGAGTTTTCTCTCAGATTTTCTATAGATCCATGTTGCAAGACCACCTGTGGAATTGGGCATTGAGTGATTCCCTAGAGTGTCTGTAGTTTATTGATAAATGACCACATGGAGAATTTATGGGGAGTGCTTCCTCATAGAGTCTTTACTAAAGATGAAAAAGAGGGGTTAGACTGTGAGAATTTCCTAGAGGGTTTCTTGTGTTTTTTTCGTTGAACCAAAAGGGATAGGCTATGTGTACATCCAACAAGGTTACTTATTTTTTGATTTTCTATGTTCTTGATATATGAAAATGAATGCAATTGAAACTGTAAGTTTTTTTACTTTTGAGTACTTATTTATTTACTAATTCATTTTTCTTATTTCTTTCCATATATATTAACTAACTATTAGGCATGGATATTTTCGTGGTTGCCTAATGGTATTCATCTCACACCATGTTTAGGTCATGCTTTTGGTCGCAAACAGATTATATTGTTGCAGGTATAGATAAGGGAATGTGCCCTTCTACATCAGGTACTTGACTATTGTAGAGTTGGAGAGCATGGGACAAATTTGAGGCTTGTGATGTTACTGGAGTTAATTTGTTTTCTTTATACATTGGTTTAGTAATTTAATCCATCATTGTGACATGTTTGGCTGTTTTCCTAGACATATGTATCTTGCATCATTTATATATGTGATCCATTTTTTGGTTACTTTTAGACTTCATCTGTTTACCTATTGTATGTTATTACAATTCCTTTTATTATTATATGTTTCATTCCATAGTGTTACTCTACCAGTGTGGGTATTATTTCTCTACTGACACACCCAAGGCCCTTTCTGCTAGTCAGTATCCTCTGACGTTTGGGAAAATGCGCTTGAGGCCATGTGACCAACCGGGTTCGGGGGACCTCAAGGCGGCGCTCGGAATTGGGATGTTACAAATGACGTCCATTTATAAACATTATTTCACTTCCACTTAGGAATTATCAAAGTTTCATGCCTTACATTAAATAATTTTCTATCTAATTTAACCTTATAAAAATTCAAATACTTCATGGTGAATTTAATAATATCAAATTCCATTACATCCCACTTTTAATAATCCCGAATGACTCTGTACATATTAGTATTTCTATGATGTGAAAAAAATATAGAAATATAAGCATCAATTAATAACTCTTTCTTAAATTGGGAATGATAAATAATAGATAGTGTTTTTTCAATATTAAACGTAACTTTATCACCAATATTAAAATTAGATAACTTAACTTCCATACAGTGTTATTCATTTTATATAAAATTGATCCTTCTTATGAGTATTTATAATTTATTATGACAAAGATGACTCTACTAAAACATAAAATAGAATAAGGGATGTCCTTGAATACAAGAATCATACTATCATAATCATTGATCATTTCAAACCATACTGTTAATATTATGTTCATTTATTTACTTATGAATATAGAAATCCATATTTTATTATCATTATATAATTTATAATTTATATTTAACTAATGTTTTCTCCAAATTAATAAATTAAGATAAAAAATAGGTAATGCCAGATCATGTGTTGGGTAATTATGTTAAAGAGTTTCCCCCTGATGTGATACATAAGGAATTACCTGATCAAATTACGTCAATAGACAGCCAATTCCATTCAATGAGTTATCACTTTTGATTATGAATTCAAAAATTATAACTGGCATGAGAAAAGTGGGGCCATCAAGAATTACCTTCTTAGTTTTAGTTAATAGTATTCACATTATTTTTCCTTAATGAATTTAAATCCTTTTAGAGTTAACATAATCAAATGGATAGATATATTTTCAATGTTATCAATTAACTATTGTTAATAACCCACTAAAATATGAAAACAAATAATATCTATGACATTTTTTTGATCCTTTCCTATCTTCAAGAACTTTTCTTTTATGAGGTTTAGTAATTATACCAAATTTAGAAAAAAATATATCCATAGATTGAAATTCTTTGCAACAAAAAATCAGGCATACTAAATTTCCCATAAATTTTATGTTTCATTATGGTTTTGAAAAAAAAGGTGCAATTAATGTTCTGAATGACATTTATAAAATACTAAAATATCATCGATAAACAAAACAACAAGCTTATTTAGAAACTCATGGAAAAATAAATTCATAATGTCCATAAATACAGCAGCTGCATTATAAATCCCAAAGGTCATAGCCAAAAACACACAATGACCGTATCCAATCAAAATACTATCTTTAAAATTCCATTAGCCTTAAAATTCAACAGATGGTTGAAAGACATTAGATTGACTATTTACAAATACTATTCTCCCTGGGGCTGATCAAAAAATTCATCAATATTAGGATAATTGTAGATGTTCTCAATCGTGATGTAATTCAAATATTTATAGTCAATTTAAGGTATCATTAAAATGTTTTTCTGTTTAACAATCAAAATATTTTACACCATGGTGAAGTGATGGAGTAAATTAAAAATTAATTTATAAACTCTAGTAATTTTTTCATCCTAATAAAAGTTATACATAAATTTTTGATGGGGTTTTGAAATGTTATTATCATTGTAGACTTTGTTAACAATAAACTCATCTTCCAAATTTGAAATTACACTAGGAAAATAATCTTGAAATACATCCATATATTCGATCATAATTCAAACGTCATAAATTTTAATAGTTATTTTCTGTCCATATATATATACTAGGTAACATTAATTTCCATCTCTAATCAATTTCATATATTCTTGGTATGTTATCAAAGCCATGAAATCATTGAATATAACACTCTTAGCTCTTCAATCAATTTTAGAATGATAATGTTGAAGCCAATCCATACCAAGAATGATATCGATCACTACTACGGAAAGATAAACTATATTTGTTGGAAATACCATCCCACTAATGATAGTATAAATATTCCTATAAAATATGGATCTTTAAAAAATCGACTAAAGGTCTTCACTAAACGATATATCCAACTTTCATTACGTTTTTTTCTTAATTAACTAAAAAAGTTATGTAAAATGAAAGAATAACAATATATTGAGTACTAAAAATTTTAGTATAGTTCCAATAAAAACTGTGATACCTATCACAACTTCATTTAAATACCTATATTCAGTTGTAGTAGTTGAATAAGATATTTTCCCACCATTTTCCTACAAATATTGATGATTTCCACAATAAATGACTACCCTTAGAGACATGTAAGAATAATGTCCCAAATTATTGCAACTAAAGATTCTAACCATCTGATTATCTTTATTAATTTTCTCATTTTATATACATTCATTAGCCATATATCCAAAATTTATAAATCAGAATCACTATCTATATTTAATAATACATTCTACAGGGTTCTTTTTACCACACTTCTCATAAGATGGGAACTTGGTTTTATTACCTCTATATTTTGATGATGCATGCTTCCCCATTTATTTCTTTACAAACCTTTTATTATTCTTTTTATCTCATGGAGATTATGGTTTGAAGAACTCTATATACACATAATCCACAACACAACCAAAATTCTCTTATGATTTTGAATACCCACATGGATACTGCTCTTCGTAAAATTTGTTTCAAACCTATGTAAAATATATTAATATTTTAATTACTATATTAAATAAAACATGGAAAATACCAGGCTAATCTTGTGAGGATTTATACATACATTCCAAAAAATATATATATTTCCACCTTAATTATTGGATTTTTTTTATCAATGGTCGAACAACTATATGGATATTTTTATTGAGGGAATGATCTTTAAATTATTTCCATTCTATGACATCTATAGTGTATTTATGTATAATATTTTTAAAAAGATACCATTATTGATCTAATAAACATTAAAATGATAAAAAAAGGTGCTAAATTTTTTCATTCTATATAACCCATGACATTGATTACATTGTACATGGAATTTATCGACCCATTATCTAGCACTAGGTCTGATAATCCACTAAATATCTAGGTAATTAGTCTTATGCAACTGTCCATTGCTTACATGTTCCACTATGGTAAATTAGGTTCCTACCTATCATAAATAGAACCTCCATTTATCGCTTGATTAAACTTTTCCATCACCATAGAAAACTTTTCCGTTCAACTTCCTTCCATCTCAGGATGCTAATTTGGAAGGAAATTGTCCAATTGTTTCCTTCCCAGTAAATCTTCCTTATTTGATATGCTAAAACCATTATTAAGAGGCATTGATTTGGTGATATAACATGATAATAATTAAACTATATATCATTGAATATTGAAAATTATTCTAAATGTTTCAATTGGATAATATAATAATTATCTAAAACACTAATTTTTTTAAACGTCCCATTGATACAAACTATTAAGACCCAACCATAAATATTAAATAATCTATCATTTAATAAATAATTCACTATTCTTTAATTTTCAGATCATTTTAGGATTTGAGTTTAACAGTGTTATTTCATAAATAATCCAATAATAACCATATAGTATAAAGCAGAATCATCCAATCAGTAGCCATTTTTACGATTATGTGAAACATTTTATATGAGACAAGATTTCTTTCCATGAGAAATGATCAGGAAATTTATATTTGAATCATCCATTAAATAAACTATCCTGATAAATTATTAAATTTTTTAATGTTTAGGGTGGGAATAAAATTATCCTATACGGGGTTATAGATATTTGGAAAACCATTATCCTAGTAAAAAAAATGTAAAACCATGATATGTTTACCATTATATCAATAATCTGTGAGAGTAATGATAAAATCATGATCACATGAAAATATACAAACATTTTCCTTATTGAAATGATTTAATACACGTATGAAGAACATAAAAATCAAGATGGTAACTGGGGACATCATCATTTATATCATTCCTAAAAATGGAATAATAGACATTTTCAACTTCTATTTTTGGAGTATCCAAATTATTGAAGGCCTATAATGATCTTTACCATCCATGGTATATCATGGAAACACTCAAAATTAGATTATAAAAAAAACATCTTTTATTAATAATGAGACCACTCATCATGGGTTTATAATGGAACAATACATGATGAAGAATAATATCCAAGAACCACAACATAATTATAAAGCATGAAAGCTTTCATCTTTATCATAAAACCTTTCAATACAAATTCATATAGGAAAAGAACTATTTCATTTAAAAAAATAAATATGAATATAACAAAAAAAAGGGAAACATGTTTTTTATTAGGAGAAAATATGAAGGCTTTAAAGGGAATACAAAATTCTAATAATGGTATGATTATAGGAAAATTCATTATCATTGTATAAATAAAAATATTCTATTCTATTTTTTATCTATAAAGAGCGCCAAAAATTATATTCATATATTATTTTAAATAAACATTAATTAAATAAGAAAATTATATTTATAAATATGTCATGCAAATGATTAAATAATTATAAAAATATGGACATGGAATAAAAAAAGGGCAATAAAGAAAACTTTAAAGGATGGATTTTTAAAGGAATATACCTTTTCACTTTGAAAAAAATTGAATTATAATCCATATGAAAGAATAAAAATATATCATTAGAAAATATAAATTCTTGATATAACATGTGAATGGGGTAGTATATTTAGATCATAGAATAATATATTTTCATAACCTGAAAATATTCATCGACAAAAGCAATTTGAAATGAGGTCCCTTACCCTGAGTCTGAATTAGCATGTTTATAATTAATCTTCATGAATAAAAAATATATAAATTAATTACATGGGTTATATGTCAATTCAATTTCATGAATACATTTATTTTGCCTTTTTCCATGATATACCCAATTAGTTAAAAAATTATGTTTACATCCGATGTTTTGATGGAACTTGGCTTATATATGAAAAAATGACTATTTTAGGTCACATACGGTCAAAGAGGTCATTATTTACACATATCCAGAAAAATGAAAATGAAATAACTATATCATTTATAAAGTAATTATTCTTTTTAAATCCAATGATGAAATATAGTTTTGAAAAATTAACTACATTGCGGTTATAGGGAAAATAATTCGTATGCTTGCATTTGTAGCATTTCTGTTTCGCAATGGTCACTATGGAAAAATGGTATGTGTTTGTTTTTTATCAATAAAATTATAATAATGTCATAAATAAAGCATTATAATATTAAATATATAGATATATATCATTCATGTGATTTTTTGATTCAAAAGAGTCACATCACTTCATGAAGGCTATAGTCCACAAGTACCCTGAGCAACAACATCATTTTTCAATATTAGTAGGAAAATAACATATTATAATTTTAGAATTTTAAATATTTAATTAATATAATAATTATATCATTTATAAAAAATATATTCATTATATTTACCCTTATTATCTGCAAAGAACTGTGTTAGTGAAAAATGAATCACATCACTTTATAGTGCGGTAGTCCATCTACACACGAGCGACATTGTCATATCCCCCACAGAATGGAAAGTAATTATTCATATGTTATTTAATAATTCTAGTAGTATAAATAAGTCTCAAAAATAATATAGATTATTTAAATAAATCTTTATTATAGGGAGTGGTAGTTGGTGATGGAAAACAAAATATATCATTTCTCAAGGCGATTGTATTCCATACACATGAAAGATAATTTAATTTCCCATTTGGCGGAGGAGGAGTTAGGATTAAATTATTAAATAAACATAATAATATATAATGATATCATAGATATTTTAATTATTATATAATATTAATTGAAAAATATTTGATGGATTTGGAGGAATAAATAAAATATAAATGCTCTGTTAATCACGATAAATCTTTTCCAAACATCAAACTTAGGTAACCTTCAACAATATTTATAGGATGTATTTATGATCCAAATAAGGGATCTAGGTCATGGGTAAGGAACAGAGGTATATATTTAGGATTTTTTTTGGTGAAAATGTATTTTATGGTGTGAAGAGGGGAAGAGAGGGGACAAACTTTTATAAGCGAGGTAAGTAAAATATTTTTAATTTTTGAAAATAAAAAAGTCTAACCAAATTTTATAGAAGAAAAAGGATTCAAAATGGAACATTAGATATAATTAGACATAACAGGCTGACATGTATTTCATTAAAAATAATTTTTCCAAATTTTTGTGTGATATTTTCATATTTTTTTTGGTTAACCCCTTTATAAACCTGTTTCCACCATCACCGTGAGATATAATTGTTCATTTAGCTAGTGTTAATTATGGTCATAAATTTGATAGAAAATAATAGATAAGATAAATTATATTTTTTTTGTCAAAATATGGTATCTATTTTACAAAATTTAATTCTTATATTTGGAATAATTTTATTTAAAATAAAACCTATAGAAGTAGTCAAATAATGGGTTTTCAGGATCTATATTTTTCAAGAAAAATATTATTTTATATCAAACCTATGACTAATATAACGATTTTATGAATATGAGTCAGTATATATTTATATAAAATATATTAATTTAGGTTAAAACAATATTTATTAGGTATTATTTTAATTAATTACTATGGCGAAATATTATATACATTAAAATAATTTTCATAAAAACACATTTTTAATCCCATATATAAACTTATAATAAAATCTAATATAAAGTTGATTAAAAAGTAATTTAGTACGTTATATAAAACTAAATAATAATAATTATACTTTAAATCATATTAAAATGATAATGGTAATTTTAATTTACTAAAATTTACGAAAATAAATGAATATTTTTACAAACTTTGGAATGTTTCATTTTCCCCAAAAAAATAATTTTTTTCTAAAAACATCAATAATTTCGACCCTTAGTTAATTTTGATACAAATATTTCAAAAATTATTTTTTTATTCAAATTATAAAAATTAAAAATTATTATTCTATGTAAAAAATCAAAGAAGAAAAGAGTTATATAAAATTTTTTCCTCATTTTATGTAAAAAATATTTAATATTTTTTAAAAGAATATAAATATATTAGTAAATTTGAATGAAATTAATAATTTTATTTCACGGGTTGCTAGAATATTATATCTATTAAAAGAAAAGAAATAAATAATGTATATATATTTCATTATTGTCTTAGCCTAGAAGGAAAAGTAATTCTTTAACTCTAGGAAAAGGATCTTGAAACAATATGTTTCCACATTAAATTCATATCCATTGAAACAATAGTCTATTAACCATTCATAGATTTATAGTTATATGGATTTTAAATTTCTCATAATCATGTTATATATCACTATATAATAATCCATGGGAATAATTTTTCTCCTCTATGTCCATATTTTCACTTCCCACCAATGCTCTAATATTTGAATACCAATTTATGTGTTATTTTATATAACCTTCATATTTCTATTTTTATTTACTTAAGAGGATATTTTATTAATCCTATTATGATAAGGGTTTCTTCACAAAGAAATTTTCAAATTTTAAACCCTTTAATTATATAAAAAAAATTATGATGAAAAAATTTATTTACGGTTTGGGGAATTTAACACCATGAAAATTTAAAATAAGGAATTTTTTTTTGATATCGTATTTAACATGAAACAACGAGAACACCTGAACTATGAAATACATTATTTAAATATGGATGTTATAACTCAGTCATATTATTAGTGGGTATGAATAGAGATTACTAAATTATGAAATATATATAATAAACCAAATCAATTAATTTTTTTGAAAAATTATTTGTATATAATCACTAATTTTTATTAAATTCAATTTTTTCTTCAAAATATATATTTTATTTTTAGAAATTATTTTCTTTGCTGGTAGTCAGAATATAATATAATTATATTTTTTCCCACTAATGGACTGTATATGTAAAAAACTATTTCAGAATATGTCTTATTAATAATTCGTTAATGTAATTTTTTTGACATTTCTATAAATGTGATTTTTTTGAATATTGAAATTATCTATTTTCTTAAAACCATCACTTATTTTAAATAAATATTGAAATTTAATATTACCATTATGCATTGCATTTTATTTTAAAGTAAAAACACTATTATCTAGAAATATTTAATGTTATTTATTATGATTTAATCAACTTTATAAAAGATGATGGTATATATTTTTAATGATTTAAAAGGTTAATTGTTTAAAAAAAAATTCATAATGTATGTCCAATTTAATTAATTAAAATAAACCTTAATGATGAATTATTTAAAATAAATTTATATTATATATATATATTAATTTTAATACTTATAAGTAATATCACTAGTCATATATTTAAGACAGTATCATCTTATGCTTGATAAATGCATTATGTTAAAAACCATTTTTTCAACACAATTTGCAGTATTAATGATTAATAAAATTATAAAACTTCTAAAAAATTATATTGATAAAATTTATTACATACTTGGAGTAATTATAAATTATAATAGTCAAGAAGTCCAACTTAACATTTGGTTATAATTCCTAGTAAAAATGGGAAAAAATTAATTAGCATAGTTATGTTTAAAATGGGATTATCGATGGGATATAAAAAATACAAAGGTATGTTTTCAAATAATACTGTTAAAAACAATATATCTCACCATATTTAGACCATTTACTATCAAAAAATTGAATATAAGGTCAATTTTAATCATTTTATCTTATTAATGAATTCATCATTTTTAGTTATATTGTAATATTTCCATGTGGTTACTAAAGAGGTTCATTTCCCCACTTATAAAAGATTACCTTCTCCACACACTTAATTACACCTTATAAGAAACATATTTAGTATAAAACCTACCAAAATAAATCCCCATCATTAGTATCAAAATTCTATAGGTTCTGGTATTCCAATAAATACCAATACTAGGGTCATTAATAAGAGATCCAAATTAGCTTTCTCTAAGAGATGGTACTCGTATTCATAAAGGTTTTTCTTTTTTCTTATTATTCATTTATCACCATTAATTTTTCTTTAAAATTAAAATAAAACTTCAATAGTATATACCATATACTAATATTATATTTTCATAATATTTAACCACGATTTATCCAGCAAATGGGACTCAAAACCTTCGCTCATGTGTATGATGAACTACCACCCCACGACATGATGTAAACTGTTTTAGAAATATGAATCACATTGATTTTCATAATGATGGGAAAAATAAATTTATATATTTAAAATAATATGATATTAATTGAGTTAAGTTATTATATCATCCTCTTTATTTAACAATCACCAATCATGGAAATAATATTGTTATCTATGAGAACATACGACCACATGTTTCTACATAGAGAAGCATGTAATTTTAGTAATAAAACACTCAATAATTATTATAAAAATGTATACAAGGAACATATTTAATATTTAGGAAATTAATATAAATATTCACTATATTAGGCATATGAACCTCGAATGTTTTTACAAAACATTAACGATAACATAAATCAATTAATAGCTGAATCAATATTAATAATAAACTATTAATAGTAAACATGTTATAAGATATCATAATATGATCATACATGATATTATAAATATGAATATGATTACAATATTAATTGATAAAATGGTTATAACTACTATACAATAGTTTAATCCAAATTCCACTAAAGAGAAAAGGGAGGTAGGAGTTGAGGACTCAATTTCCATTCATTGAGTAATAATTTAATGTTATGAACTAATTTCATTTAAATAGGTATAAAACACCCTATTTACATGTTAAATAATGAATCATTAATAAAAAATGTTATTTTATATCTCAATTCAAATAATTTCATTCAACTATATTTGAATTGAATGTTACTATGTGATAAGTACCTCATTAATAAATTTATTTTCATTGGGTAATATTACCAATTCATTTTCCTTGATATTATAAAAATATGAGTGTAATTATTTTGTATTATTTTATATTTTATTTTATTTTTTTATTTGGATATACATTTTATTCATATAAACAACTCATCAATTAATACTCACATAATTGTTATGATTGTTGGAGAATATTTTGTCTTAATTCACACTCCCATGGGAAATATTTGTTATTATGAAATTATTCACTTTTATGTGGGGTATATACTGACCATTTGATATATTATTTTGGAATAACCATTTATTTAGGATGATTAATATTTCAATTCAATTTTATCTTTTCAATGGATTACAATTTAAATATTAAAAAAGGTGTAATAATCAATATTACAATCTCACAATCATTCGATATTGCTTTAATTTTCATTGAAGGAATCATGGCATTTATCAAAAATAAATTCCAATTATTTATTTATCCACTAAATATTTAATTATATTCAATATTTTTCTTCAATATTTCTAACTCCATGGTACAGAAATCAAAAAATTAAATGTTTAAAACAAAAAATGGTTTAATTTCCCTTTTAACTCGATATAATTTTCTTCTATGTCTGTGTTCTACATAAAATGTTAAAAAATGTCCTTCTATGTGTGTAGATTATTGATTGATGATAATAAATTTTATCCATGACTTATAAAACTGTATTTTATGTAATAATTATAATTTTTGTAAACATTAAAATTTCAATTTACTTTGCGTAAAGTTAAAAGGAACGTTTTTACCATGCACAACGATAAGGAGAATCATCGCCCCCATAACAATTTTACGATATTTAGAAGCTTTTATAAATTTTAAAGATTTTTACATTGAAAAATAATTTTTCAAATAATATTTTAATTTTTCACTTCTATTACATTTTTTTCTCCAAAATAAATTATTTTATTACAAAACTATATATCAGATTAACTGACAGTCTTTTCTTTTACCATATTAATTTTCTGGTCGTTAACTTTATCATGAACCATTCACTTTAGAGTGATCATTGAAAATTAAGTTTACCTTAAATATCCATATTCATTATCATGGATATTATTATGTCTTAAACTAGATACCATTTTTATATATGGTGTTCTTTTAATATTATTTCATTTAATAGGAAAAATATTGATATTCAGTATTCTTTATTCCGTACAATAATTTATTATTAATGAATATTTTTCATGGATTAAATCATTGATTTGATATATGAGTAATGAAAAAATTTGTTATTAGGGAATACAATTCGTGATTTAAATTGATTATTAGACATAATATGCATGAATTAAAGAATTTATTGTTAATTCATACTTTTCTCTGGAGAAAAAATCAACTGGAAAAATTAAATGTGTTTTTTCACACAGTTTTAAACATTCCCAATACAGGGTCATGATTATTCAAATATTGTTATGTCTGAAACCAAGAAGTAAAATATTATGAATTTTTTCCATCTAGAATGCAATAATAATTATACCAGAGACTACTATATTCATTTTATTTGTCAATGAATTTCATAATTAGGTTATGGGTTATATAGAATGTGCATTCAATTATGAGCCTTATAATATTGATTATGAAATCTTTACCCATGGTAGAATTTAGTGTACATAACCCTTATAGTGAATTATTTCTCACCCATTTTATATTCCTTTGGATGTGATGATGAACTCATTGAATGAGTTTCAATAATTTCAATCATTTTCTCTTGTTTTTTATATTCTATTCCCAATATATGATTGATATCATGCGTGTATTCTATTTTCCTGGAAAACTAAACCGACTAGTCTTTTAGGACTAGAAACCATCAATATAAGCTAAAAAAATGTGTAGTTACCATTTCGGGGTACAATGACTCAATGTTGTAACAAAAGTTCACTTATAGACTATGAAATTTTTTCACCCATGCTAACTTCTATACATTAATTGTTTTTCTAAAGTAAACTAATAAAATACAAACAAATTATTACATACAAACCCATATTATGATTGATTTTTCTCCAACATTAATTAATAATATTTAAATAGTTAAAACATAAAAAATTAGTGTGGACCATGGATCCACTTAACACCTCTTACAAAAAATGGATTGATAAATTTTAATTTTTACGTAATTTATCATAATTAAATATATAATTATTCGAAATTTATCATTGAAATTAAAAAATAAGATATATAGAAAAGTGGTTATATATAATAACAACTTATTGTAATTGAATTTTTATTATTCTTATTTCATATCAATTAATAATTAAAAGAGTATTTATATATTTTCTGATGTGTTCAATTATCATATTATATGAATCATTTAAAATATATCAATTTAATTTATTTAGATAAAAATTATGAAAAAATAATAAATAGTTATTTGGAAAATAAATTTTTTTCCATAGCAGCTAATAATTACATTTTATGTTTTTTAATTTTAAAATGAAATTGAAAATTTTACTGAAATATCATAAAACTCTTTAAAAACAGGAAATCTATTATATTATGCCTTGTTTATAGAGTTGAAAAAATTAATATTAATGGAACTACACAAAACACATATTTTTTAGGAAAATGATATATTTCAACTATAAAAGAATTTTATTCCAGTTACATTAATAGTAAAATCTATTAGAAGAAAGATAGTTTTTTAGGAAAAATATTTTTAATACATCATATTTAAAATTATTCATCAGTAGAGATTAACTTTATTAGGGTAATTATACTCAAGAAATATAAATTCATTAGAAAATATTAATTGTACATTTAAAATTATTCACCAATTATATTAAAATTAATTATTTATATTCAAAAAAATTGTTTTTACTTTTTAATTTATATTATAACTTTTGTTGAATTTTATAAATACATTATATCCTAAATTTTTTAAAATAATTTTAAATGTACTAAAATAATTTTATAAACAAACATTTAGTTAAATATTATTTTTTGGTTTTCTTCATTATTGTTTATTTATTTTATTATTTGAACTTTATTTCAAAAAATCAACACATCAGTATACCTATTCGATATATGTGTATCATACAACCATATATCTAATGATTGTATTTATGATGACCAAAATAAGAACATATTTATTTATAACAGTAATATTTTATTATATATACAGCCTTAATAAAAGTTATCCATTCATTCAATCCATAAGTCATAGAAGAAACTTATCATTCTTATTAAGGATTCTATAGCAAAGCTTTTCACTTGATGACTTTTTTTCTTTTTATTTGTTTGGTTAAACTAATTGCAATCCTCATGAGTAAAGATAGCACCTATGATTTTCTAATTTTAATGATTTTATACTTCATTAGTTGTTGTTCCCTTTTAATTTATGAAAATTTTAGAGATGAAATATTCAATGATATATAGTAATCCACAATAAGTAATACAATATATTGTTTAATTTTTTTTTCAATGTTTTAATATGAATGAATTATGGTTTTTGAGCTTAAACAATATCTTATTATCCTTAATTTTTACCAAAGGGAAATTCTCTTGAATGTATGGAAAAAATATTTATTAATTATAGAAATTTAGTTTATGGAACTAATATGGTTTTATAATTCCTAGTTTGTTATAATCATGAATCCCTCTAACTTGACCATGCACGAATATGATAAAAATGAGAAAAATACACTTGAGGGTATTAATCCTTGATCGATTTTCAGAGATTTTGTATTCGAATTTTAATTACCCGTTGTCTACGATGTCATTACATTTAATGGTATATTAGGAAATGCCTAGATGAAAGGACATTAAAACATGTATTTTTTCCAATTATCAGCTTTTTAAATACAAAATTCCTATATTAGTCATTGATCTACATATTCTGAATCCATCTATTATGTCACGTGAAATCCATTATATAGATGGATGTTTTTGAAAAGAGAGGGAATATAGAATATAGTTGATAAATATATTATTATATATACCCCCATTGACTAGGTGGTTTTCCCTATTATCCCATTGACTGAACATTGTATCAACTATGATAATACAATTATCTAAATTTTGGAAAAAAAATCATGATTTTAGAAGTAAGTGAGACAAAAAAAATATTCTGTTAGAAAACATTCCAAATAAAGCAACCAAATTACATTCATAAGTTGGTGAAGATAAATTCCTCAAGGTGAAAGAATATTTGATTAAATAAAATATCAATCCAATATTGATGAACTGCATCCTTGATATTATTCAAAGATACTATTATTTGGGGAAGATTGATCATTAGTTTAAGTTAATGTACCCAAGACTCATCATCCAAATATATATAAACAACATCAGATGAATAAATGTGAATGTATTTTGAATATTTTCCATTTTCGTCATGATATCAACTGAATCAATCATAATCAGTCATGTGAAGGAGATGTGTTATCTGGATAAACATAATATTAACATTGTCAAGAATTACCCCTTATCATATCATAAACCTCAGTATATCATCAAATTGTCTACCCTTAATGATATATAAGAGTATTGTTAGAATATAAATGATTCCCCTAAAATAGTATTCATAAGATCCACTAATAAAACATTAACATTTACATGATCCCAAAATAAACTCTTATCTTCCACATCCAATTATAGTGAAGTAGAAGAGGTGGATATAGATTATCATATAAATAACCCACAATTATTCTAGAAAGGATTATTCATCACTATCAATTGGATCGAGAAACTAAATATCAATTAACTAAATAATCTAAAACCTATGCTGATTAATTCTTTTGTAGCCCCCATTTTAGTGTAGAAAGATAACTTCTTCCTTAAAAAATAAAATGAATTTGAAGGAAACTAAGTAGAGATGGTTGATTTGGATTTTTATAGGGATAACAATAATATTTTGGTTTTCAAATAACTGGCATGGAATTAACTATGAATCTTGGAAGGTGCATCAAAATTGGTTTACTATAGTTGATTATGATGTTGAAAAAGTAATGTATACCAAAATAGTAAACGGAATTCAATACCTAAAACAGATCACTAATATTTTCCACTTTTGAATGAGGATTTGGAAGATCTATATTATCATCAGTTTAATAGATAAATATTCATGTAACAAATAGATATTGATGGACTTGATTGATGATGTTTTCATTTCTGCGAGTTCAACCTAATGGGTATTTTTAAATCATTAAAATTTCATTTTTTCATACAATACTGATGCTATATATAAATTATCCATTCACTATATATAAAAGCTCCTATTAGTTATGTTAATAGAATTTCAATTTTTTTGGTCTTATGTTAAGAGTGATTTCAATCATGAAAAAGATATCGGTTTATTCATAAAACTATTAGAAAAGAATTCTTAAAGTTAACTCCTTGAAATTAATATAGATAGAAATAACCGATAAGTTTATTATATTCTTGTAACTTTAGACAAATATTTATATAAATCCCATGAAGGACAATTAATGGATTTATTTTCCACATCCTCATAACCTTAATGAGTAGAGAGGACTCTATGGTTATTTTTCATATATAAAATATTACATAGGGAACTTTATTAGTAAATGCATACCAATTAAAAATTAATGATGATGTTGGACACCAATTAGTGAAATTATAGATATAAATATTACATTTATGACAGTTTACATAAATTTTATGTTCACTTGAGTCAATACCTATTATATAAATAAACTATCTCACCCTATTTGTTGGAGCCCATTTGTAATCCCTGTGTAATATTTTTACCGATAAGAATAATGTTGGAATGGATATAAGATTAAATTATATAGGATGAAATATTATAACTTTTGTGAAAAGAGACTCCAATATCATAATGAACAATATTTTTTTTATTTTTAGCATAGATTTTGATGCTTTACCTGTGGAATTTGGATTTTCGAATTTTCTCTCATGTTGTCCTTCAGAAATATATCTCCATTCCCAAACAGCTTACTATGAATATTGTTTGAAAGGTATCCATTCTATTGAATTTTTACTATCATTTCATATCCCAAAAGATAGCCAAAGGTTAGGTGTTTTTTATATATTCATTATCTCAATCATGTCAAAAAAATAACACTAAATAAAAATCACATCGATGAGTATGTATTCTCTATCCATGATACTCCAAATGAATTTATGATAAAAATGCTCATTCTTATTCATTCAAAATGAGAATGAGGATAAATAATTTTAAAAATTGGATCAATTTAGGGATTTACCACATCTCCCTATCTAACTTATTTCTATCTAAATTTATTATTTTTTCAGAAGGATTCACCAATAATAAAGAAGAATACTCGACACTAATTTTTTATATAGAATTCTATTTACCTATACTAGTGTCTTGATAAAATTTCAGTGTCGATTCAATATTGGTGACCTGGTTCAGTAAATTTTTATATTAAACTATTTTATACAAATTAATTCTGCTTCATTAGATGAACATGGGTTGGTTATGGAATTACATTGTGATATAATAATGTATCATATTCCACAATGATAAAAATCCAAGGAATTTGTATTCAATATTTCCTCGGGTAATCTAGTTGATCATAACTAGGATGTGATAGTCATCTTTATCACATATCATATGAAGGTTTCTACATTTGATAACTATTACATGAAATAAATTAATTATTTCAACGACACCTATGTTCATGGAAACACCATATCATCACCGATGTCTACCTCAAATAAATAGATATATCCTATAATATAATATGTCAAATGCAATTATATCTATATGAATCTAGTCACAAAGGATATTATGCATTGAAATTATATAAATATTATTCTATATTATGGAACCATCTCCAATTAAGTTCACATTTTACGATTCATTTATGGTGTCCTCTAAAGCTGCATTCAAAAAAGTGTGACCATCACCACTGTGATCGAATTCAACTCCAAAAACTGATGTTCCCACAAATATAGAGACAATATCATTCCTCAAATAATGAGATAATGATTATTCCAGTGATCATTAATACAAGATTGTATTCAGTTTACAATCTAGATCTGTTATTTTTTGGATACATGACCATTTTTCACATCAATCCGAAAAAGGACTTCATACCACCAAATACACAGGTTTATGAAAATTATATTGAGATGAATTATTGGTTAGATAGTTGGATTGTAATGACCCAAAAATTCCATGATTTTTTAAATTTATTTAAGATTATTAAAAGTCTGGGAAACTTGACATCGCCTGATTCCAAGGTCCGATGTGCCCAGAATGAATTTTTAAACTTTTTTAAGGTACATTCTTTAAATGCGTGAGGGCACTGTTGAATTCATAGAGCTAGTATTCTTTTAATGAAGGATTAACTTTGATTGTAGCAGGTCAGGTGAAGAAGTTGGTTTTTGAAATTTTTTAAGAATTAATAAAATATCAGAATTGTTTTCTATTTATCCTACGACCTGTTGAGTGGTGGTGGTGGGACCTATGGGTTGTCACTCCATTTAATGGCTTGAATCTCCTATTTTTTAACCGCACCATTGGGAATTATGATTATATTTCATTAATGAACCTCATTAATTCCTTGGTGCGTTACTCACCCTCCCCATTTATTTAAGTGAGGCTCGAGGTTTGGTTTTTGAGAAGAAAGTGAGGAACCTCTGCCGAAGTGACATGACTTCTTCAATCGATGAGGAATGGATGCTTGGAAGACATTGGAGGGATCGATTCGGGATCGACCAATGCTAGTGACTTTATCCATCATGGACACTTCTCCCTCCACAACCTCAACACCTTTGGCGATTCTTTAGGATGGGGTTGTAATTTAATTCTAAAAATTCGCAAAATAATTTTAACCATTCTTGAATTTGTGGGTGGTTACTATGGGGGATTTCAACAGGGTATAAACAATATCTATGGAGTGTTATTTTCTATTTATTGTCCTCTTGTTATGATGATAACGAAAGGGGATCAGGCCAAACGAACAAGGCCCAGACCCTTTGCCACATTGGTTTGGTATCGTTCTTCCATGAAGAACATCCAACACGTCCTAAACTTGAATCCGGGAGGCCTGCAGCGACGACGACTTCCTTCGAGGACCATTGGCTAGAATAGAAGGAAAAACAGACCAACGAAGCTCACATGGTGGAACATGGATGCTCTGTCAGCACGACACCAGGGACCGGCTCAATCGACGATGACAACATCTGACACTCGCAGGCTATGAAAGAGGGCGGTGCCGCTCGGCACCACGGCGGACGAACATGCAGCTGACTCTAGGTCGGCCGCGGAGGAGGGATGGGGGGCACCATCGCGCGCCGCAAAAATGTAGGTTGCAGCTTTGAAGCTATGGTAAAGGAAGTGATCCAAAGACACCTAGGCAACACCACCTAGCGCCGCCAAGTAATGGAACTGATTAGCTCTTTGAGAAGTTTTGGAGGCACACCATGTGATCCCCTCATAGGTCGTTCCAGCCGGCAGGCCGAGCTGCCACGACCATACCCAGTCGGGGCGGGCCGAGCAGGTCCACGACCTAGAGGGTTGAGCCCAGCATGGCCCAGCCCAATCGAGCTAGTTTGGTCTGGGCTAGGTCAGACCTGGACCGGGTCGATTGGGTCTGAACGGATGCAGACCCCAATCAGGCCCTAATATGCAAACGTCCGTTTGATGAACAGTCTATGGTGATGGGGCCCTACATGTCAGACAATTTTTTTGAGATACATCATAATAGTTTTGGATAAAGCTAGTGTAAGACCGAGTTGGATCCACCCCAAATCCAACACGTCCATCAGCACTAAAATTCCAATAACCTACAAACTGAGTATCTGGTTGAGGCACCTTCTATTGTGTTGAAACCCTTATAAACTGAAAAATCATTGGGTAACTAAATATTTGGACGTAGTGATGGTTGAAAACCAACTGATGGATTGAGGATTGGTTTCTCCATGAATCAAGCGTGTTATGAGTGGGAATCCTATTGTAGGCTATGAGATTGAGGATTGATTGAGTTTAGGTCAGTACCAAGTGATCCTATGTGGGTCACCACCTTGTGATATAGTGTGGATCATCACCTAGTGATCCTTTGGGGATCTGAAGTGAGCAATACTGTGTAGATGAGCACCTAAGAACCCTGTGTGGATCAACATTCTGGCGACCCTCTATGGATTTTCATTCAAGGGACCCAGTGTGGATCAGAATTATAGTGACCCTTTGTGGAGCAGTAGTTCCCAAAACTGTGAGGGCCATCTTTAGAGCGTTCCTTCATGGATATGTGACATACCAATCCTCTGTAGTTCAGATCTTGTGTGAGACTTTCAGGGGTTTGGACCTATTGATCCTGGGTGGGTCGGGTCCTGTGTGGGTCTACGGGGGTTAGTACCTAACGATCTTGGGCTGGTCAGATCATGTGTGGGTCCGCGGGGGTTAATACATGTTGATCCTATGTGGGTCAGACTCCATATTGTCACAGTAGTGCCACTTGACAGAATAAGACCATATAGTTTTAAAACTAATCATCTGTACTTCTGTACTTTAGTTATACCTGGTCTTGAGTTGAGACTTTTCTTTGTGCTATATGATTGAGATCATGCTTTGTGGTTTTCCATTATGAAATTATGATATAACATTAGGGTCTTGGGGTCCCTAATAGTTATTGTTATACTCACCCTTGCACAGGCTTCTCCCACACCTCATTATGTCTTGTGCAGACGATGGGAAGCCTTGATTAAGACTTGGGGAGCTTGGACCTGATAGTGGATGACAGTGATGGATGACGTGGAGAGCTATGGAGATGAGTTGTACCTACCCTTTAGGTAGGATCATCGGTAGATGTTATCCAGAGCTATTTTATATTTTCAGTTGTAGTTGTATATTTATAGTTGGGATTGTCTTCCAACCCCCTTCTTTTCAATACACTTCTTTACTATTGCAGTTTTACTTCGTGGATACATCTGGTTTTGTTCTTGGACTGCGTGTTTGTATAGATGTAATGGAAATGACTTCCCATTTTAGAGATATGACTTTCCGATGTTAGTTTCCAACCCCTATAAAATGGAAGGTAGGCTTGGGGTTGTCATGGATCGGGCCCTGTGGGACGGTTCGTGGCTAGGTGCAATTAGAGGAGTCGGTTCAACAGAATAACTAAGACTCTGTTCATTGTAATGGAGAAATTGGGTCAAGTGTTTTGAGTGTGGTTTTCAGTATGGTGAGTTCATTGTTGATGCGGAGACCAGCATATCTATCCACCTAGACCCTGAATTCTGATTTTGACTCGGTTCATGAAGAAAAATGATTTCATGTGTTTGGGAAATGTTATTACATTGATCAATTTTGAGTCAGATCAACAAGTATAACTTATTGACCATGGAACACCTTTTTATTTTCATGATCCCGCCATGTAGACAGCCAGCTAGGGTTCCTGAGAGGGTACACGATGACAGCTGACCAAGTGACGGGGCTTTGGTGCAGGGCCATCTTACTGTGTTAGCACCTTCGGGTGGTGCACCAACAGCACCACCACCTATTGGGTAGAAGTTTCCACCAGTCCCACTGGTGGACGTAGCACACCGACTGAGCAAGTTGTACGGGTTCTAGTAGTATAGGCCCTTAAATATTCTAGTTGAGACAGATCCCCAAGTAGGTGAGGACTAGCTGGAGGATGCGTCATGAGTTTTCCACGTAGTTGGGACCCAGGAGAGCAGATGGTTATCATAGATTCTAGTATTTTCCAAGGCACTATAAGAAGATTCTCAAGACTGATTCTATAGTTACATGATGCTGTGATCCTAATCTGGATGGACTTTGAGAGCCTCATTAGAGCGGAGTTTTTTCAAGATACACTATGCTCTATGCATATTGAGGAGCTACTTCATATACAGTAGGGAATCCTGACAGTAGCCCTGTACTCGACGAGATTCACTGACCTCTCATGCTACTCCACCGATATGGTATGTGACCTATTCTACAGGGGACAGATCATTGATAAGGGTCTCCGGTGAGATATCATAGCATCGATGATATTACTAAATATCCCAACAAAAGATGGAGTGCTCGAGCGAGCATTGTTGGTGGATATACTGTTAGACGACCAGGAACTGGCAGTGAGAGCGACCACTAGACGATGGGGAGCTGAGTCATCTGCAGGAGGAAGTAGGCAGATGATGCAGATGTCCAAGTGGGCCAGACCCTCTATTGGATGACCCTAGGATGCAAGGTCAGAGGTTCAGAGCTAGTGAGAGGTCTGCAAGGAGGTAGAGTGTGCTTCACATGCAGCGGGATGAGCCACATGGATTGCGACTTCCCGAGCCACCATACTGACTATCAACAGATGGTTGAGGGGCTGATGAGGCAGAGGAAGATATTAGAGAGGAAACACCCACAGGGTGGTGGATGTGGCAGAGGAGAAGTCTGTACAACTAATGGTGGGTGCTGATTTGAGGTTCTATCGCCACCACCAGCAGGTGGTCCTCCCCGACCACAGAGAGCAGGTGGACATGGGAGAGCATAACTATAGCCCGCAGATTCCTACAACCATGGTGATATAGAGATGATTAGAGGTACGATTTGTGTCTATTCCACCCAATATATAGTACTTATTGAACCAGGTGTCATTCACTCTTTCGTTTCAATGACAATTGTTTGGAGCTCGGAGATTTCGATTGAGCCGTTGGCTCGATCCTCGCATTTAGAGAATTATATGAGAGAAGATTGACAAATTAAACATTGGTACATGCAGTGTGAGTGCAATCTAGGAGGCTATGGCCTCTACTGGGATCACCAAGTAGCAGTGTTTGGGCATTATGATGTCATCTTGGGTATTGACTAGTTATCCACAATCCACGCTCATATCAAATGTTTTAGGAACCAAGTGCAGTGTGTCCATGAATATGGGTTCAGGTTTACCTTCACAGATGAGGAGAATACCATTGCTGCACTAGAAATACTATCTTGGAGGAGGGTGCGGTCGATTACTAATCAATTGGATAGCCTCACACTTAGATCAATTGGCAAGAGGAGTCTGAGTTATCCTGTAGTGGTGGAAGATTATGCTGATTTCTTCCGTGATGATGTTCTAGGACTACCTCCTCACATAGAGGTAGACATTCACATCGATATGTACCCCGATATGACACCAATATCTATAATAGAATATCAGATGGCTCATGTGGAGCTCTGTGAGATGAGGGTATAGCTGGAGGACTTGCATAAAAAGGGGTTCATGATGCCCAGGGTTTCTCCCTGGGAATCCCTAATCTATTTCTCCAATAAGGAAAATGGGATTCTAAGGATTTGTGTGGTCTATCATCACCTAAACCCGGTGATCCTGAATAACAACAACCCTCTTCTGAGGATTGATGATCTTTTAGACAAGTTGAAGGGAGCTTGATGGTTTTTGAAGATTGACCTCCGATCAGGCTGTCACCAGCTCAATGTATTGAATGAGGATGTTCCAAAGACAACCTTTAGATATTGGTATGACCAATACGAGTTCATGTTGATGCCTTTCAGTGTGACCAACTCTCTAGAAGTGTTCATGGGTCTCATGAATAGGATCATCCAGTCATACCTCGATCGCTTCGTGGTGGTCTTCATTGATGACGTATTGATATACTTGATGTATGAGGATGAGCACACCATGACCTTGAAGATACTTTTGGATACACACTGAGAGCACTAGCTTTATGGAAATCTCTCGAGGATCCAGTTCTAGAAATGAGATGTCCACTTTTTAAGGCATGTTATCTCGGAGGCTGCAGTTGTAGTGGATCTTGTGAAGATAGAGGCAATGCTAGCTTAGGAGCCACCCAAGTGTGTGACCGAGGTGTGGAGATTCCTCGGATTGGATAGATACTCTCGGATGTTTGTACGTGATTTCTCTTGGGTGTCGGCTCCCTCTTAATCTTTTAGGAATAAGGGGAGCATTTCTTGTGGACAGAGAAGTGCCAGCTGAGTTTTTTGGAATTATGGCTGAGATTGATGAGATCACCCATCTTGATGGTTCTAGAAGAGGGGATTTGGTATGTAGGCTATTGCGACACATCAGGGACCACAATAGGTTGTTTCCTACTATAGGAGAGAGCTGTGATCACCTACGGATCGAGGAAGTTGAGACAGCATGAGCAGAACTACGCTACCATGACCTGGAGTTAGCAGCAGTGGTCTTTGCACTGAAGATGTGGCATCACTACTTGATGAGTGAACAATTTAATGTTTACTATGATCACAAGAGTATTAGGTATATATTCTCACATAAGGAACTGAACCTTTTACAATGATGATGGATAGAGTTCTTCCAAGACTATGACTTTGAGATAGTGTATACTCCAGGAAAGGGGAATGTAGTAGCAGACGCACTCTGCAGATGGTCTGGTCTACCACTACTGAGTGAGGTGAAAAATACTCTATCCATGTTGTTGATATCCTTCTTGGATATAGATGGAGTATCTTACCACCAGTCATTGACTATCATTACCCGACTTCTATAATGAGCTTTGGAGGAATAGCTTGGGGATGTTGACTGTGAGCCCCGACGTGCTCTGATATCTTCAGGACAAGCTCTCGATAGATTTTATGAAGGTGGGTATCACATCCGCCTTTTCAAAGGATGCACCACGATTCCAGGGATGCTATGAGAGGATGTGTTGTGGGAGTTCAATACATCCCATTAGAGGGACTTCCTAGAGTGAAAAAGATGTACCAGGACCTCTTGCGTCAGTACCAGTGGAAAGGGATGAATAAAGTAGTGGTGGAGTTCGTTTTACGATGCGTCACTTGTCAGCAAGTGAAGGCTAGGCATCGGGTACAGGCAGGTTTAGCTCAGAAACTTGAGGTACCATAGTGTAAGTGGGATGGTATCTCCATGGACTTTGTGAAAGGGATACCACATATGTCCAGGGGCTACGATTCTATTTGGGTGATCGTTGACCGACTCACCAAGTCAACCCTCTTCCTACCCATCGGAGAGAAGGTATCAATAGAGAGCTTGGGGCGTCACTACATACATGATATTGTATGAATTCACAGGGTTCCATCAACGATCTTCTCAAATCAAAATTCTCATTTTACATCTAATTTGGGGAAGGTTTTGCATGTGGCATTATGAACACAGCTACTCTTGTGCACCACCTTCCATCCTTAGACAAATGGTAAAAAAGAGCGGACCATAAAAACACTCGAGGATATGATTCTTTCTTGTGTCATAGATTTTGGAAATAGTTGGGAGGACCACCTTCCCCTGGGGTAGCTTGCATACAACAATAGTTGTCACTCCACTTTCGGTATTGCTCCATTTGAGGCCTTGTATGGACGACCATGCAGATCACCTCTTTGCTAGACATACCGAGGGGAGCCAGCACTTATGGGTCGAGAGTTGGTAAGTGCAACCACAGAGAAGGTGAAGATCGTCCAGAAATGGATGAAGTCTACATAGAGCCGACAGAAGTCTTAGGCCGAGAGATAGTAAAGACCCTTGGAGATTGGAGAGGGAGACCATGTATTCATATGGGTCTCACCCCGATGAGGTTTATGGTGGTTTGGACGTGGAGAAAAACTATCTTTGAGGCTAATAAGACATTTCCAGATCCTTAGTAGAGTAATCAAGGTGGCGTAAAGTCTAGCTCTTCATGCACATATGCATCAGGTGCATAATTTTTTCCATGTTTCACAGTTGAGGAGATATGTGCGTGATCCATCACACGTTATACCCTGGGGAGAGCTAGACATCTATGATGGGGCGACGTTTGTGGAGTTCTCAGTGAATATAGAGGATCGACATGAGCAGATATTTTCTGGTAGGTTGATTCCTCTAGTGCGAGTTTGTTGGTCGCATAGGAATCTCTTGGAGAGAACATGGGAGAGGGAGGCTTAGATTGGTGCTCAACACCCCCATATGATCCCTTTTTTATTGTAGATTTTGAGGAATAAAATCCCTATGGTGAGGAGATTGTAAATACACAAAAATTACATGTAATGATTTTTAATTTTTTGGGATTATTAAAAGTCTACAAAAATTGAAGGTGAATGATTCCAAGGCCCACTATGCCCAGAACAAATTTTTGAACTTTTTTAAGGTACTTTCATTAAACATGTGGGTGATGTTTTAAATCATTTAAACCAGTGCTTATATTAAAAACCGAGGGGACAATTTAATTCCTATCACTGGGATTCAGTTAATGGAGGTTTAACTTCAACCATAGTAGGTCGTGTGAAAAAGATAGTTTTTGTGACTTTTAATGAAATGATAAAATAACATAATTTTTATTTTATTTTTCCAAACACTTGTTGAGCAGATACTGTGGGACCAATGGGTTGTCATTCCATTTATTGGCTTGAATCTCCTATTCCATTACCACACCGTTGGGAATTAAGAGGTTCATTCATTATGAACTTCATTAATTTGTTATTGAGTTACTCACCCTCCCCCCTCTATATAAGTGTGGCTTTCAGTTTGGTTTTTGAGAAGGAAGTGCGGAACCTCTACCAAAGTGATGCAACGTCTTCCATCGATGCGGAACAAAATCTTGGAATTTGTTGGAGGGATGGATCCTAGATCAACGAATGCTGGAGACTTCATCCATCAGGGCCTCTTCTCCTGCCACAACCGTGACTCCATAAATGATTCTTGGGGTTGGGGTTGTTATTTAATTCATGAAATTACCATGATTCTTTTCCTAATTCTTGAATTTGCGGTTGGCTATTGCGGGTGATTGGAAAGGGGTTCAAACAATATCTCTGTGGTGTTATTTTTATTTATTGTCCCTATGTTATGTTATTTTTATTTATTTTCCCTATTTTTTGGTATTGTTCTTTTTTGACAAACCTCTAACATGACGACAATTCAAATTTGGGAGGCACACAACAACGACGACTTCCCGAGAGGACCACAGATGGGAACCGAAGGGAAAATGGACCGCTTCTAGTCACCTGGTAGCACGTAGACGCTCTTCTAGTGCTCTCCCGCCATGGAAGAGGGCGACACCGCTCGATGCCAGAGAAGACAAACATGCATCTGACTATCGGCCGTCCGCGAAGGAGGGAGGTGGTTCACCATAGTATGTCATGGTGAAGGATTCCGTGACATCGAAATTCTAGTGAAGGGAGGGACCGACTTCCTATGGGTCAAATGAACACCCAAGCAGCGCTACCTAGCACCACCAATGAAAAGATCTTAATTGATCACAGAGACATTTGGGTGGGGGACCACGCGACCCCTGTGCAAGTCACCCCAGCCGAAGGGCCAAGCCGCCGCCCCCAGTCCAATCGGGCCGGTTCAGGCTAAGACGGGTTAGACCTCGACTAGGTAGGGTCATCCCAAAATGTGTTGGGCAAGGTCAGTCCGAACGTGAAGTCCGGACCTGGACCCCCATCGGTCCCTGATACGCTCATAAGGCCATATCCTGTGATCCAGACGTCTGTTTGACGAACCGACTATGGTGATGGGATACTTGGAGGGAGGGGGTCCGTTTGAGATATGTCACGTAAGTTTTAGAGAACATTGGAGTATGACCAGATTGGATTGAATCCAAATCCAATTGGGGCCTTGACACTAAAATTATAATAACATTCAAATGGGGTGCCCGGTTGACACGCAGTCTATTGCGTTGGAACCCTTATAACAAGATGGATAATTCGGTAACATCTTCGTGGGACATCGTTCTTGTTGGAAAAATATTGATGCCTTGAGGAGTGGTTTCTCCTAGAATCAAGTATACTATGAGCATGAATCCAGTGGTTGGATATCAGATTGAGGTTGGAGATAGATTATACAGAGGTTAGTACCCAATCATCCTCTATGGGTCAGCACCTAACAATCCTATGTGGTTCAGCACCTCGTGATTCAGTTTAGATCAGTACCGAGCGATCCTAATTGGATCAGCACCTAGAGACCCTGTGTGGATCACCATTCTAGCGACACTGTGTGGATCAACATTCTAGGGACCCAGTGTGGATCATCATTATAGCGAACCTATGTGGATCAGCATTCCTTTGACCCTATGTGGACAAACAGTGCACGACTAGACAAGGACCAGCCTTAGGACGACCTTCATGGAATAGAGACATCCCGATCCTCTGTGGGTTAGATCTTTTTTAGGTATTGCGGGTGTCTATACCTATCGATAATGGGTGGGTCGGATCCTAAGTGGGTTAGTGGGGGTTAGTACCTATCAATCCTGGGCAGGTCAGATCCTATGTGGGTCAGCGAGGGTTAGTTCCTGTCAATCCTATGTGGGTCAAGCTTCATATGGTTAGCAGCAATGCCTCTTGACAGAATAAGATGGCAAAGATATACGACTAATAATATGTACTTCTTTAATTTAGTTATACATGGTTTTAATATGATGAGTTTATTTTTGCTTTGTGGTTGATATCATGCTTTGTGGTTTTCCTTTATGGAATTTGGAGAGACCTTCGAGGGTCTTGAGGTCCCTTCTGGGTATTGTTATTCTCACCCCAACACGGGCTTCGTCCGCATCATGTTGTGTCTTGTTCAAATGATGAGTATCCTTGACTGAGAATTGGGGAGGTAGGACCTAATGGTGGATGTTGGTGACGGTTGACGTGGAAACCTATGGAGAAGAGTTATTCCTACCCTTCATGTAGGATCCTTTTATCACCCCAAACACATCATGGTATGCTTCTATTTAATACATTCTAGTTATAGTTTATATTTCACAAATCACTAATCCTATAAGGAACAAAACATTGTTAATTATAGGAGATATCCATAAACTATACATTAAACTTAAATTTTCCCACTCTTCTATTTGAATTTTAAAAATATGACATACACGGTTTTGTTCAAGATGATATTTAGAGTCTGATAGAATTTACATAATTTTTGGTGAATAGTAACATACCCTTATGAATAGTCACTTCCCCTAATGAATAGTAATGCAACCATATGAATATTAATATGACTTTTATGAATGGTATCCATACCCTTGAGTGTAAAAGTGAACTCATGCACATTAAAAATAATGATATATATTTTAAGTGTTTATATGTTTCTATTAAATAATGATATTAATTAATTGTTTAATTTATCATATTTTGGAAATTATTTTTGAATAATGGAAATTAATTTTGGATTCTACACATTAAAAATGGTTAGGATGAATTTTTGGGATTTTTCTGAATTACTAAAATTTTTGATGAATAGTAAAATGCGATAATTTACGATAAATTCTAAATAAGAAATTTGTTGAGTCAATGATGATGATCTGCTGATGTAATCCCAATTCGTTCGAAGTCACATTAATATATTACTATTATTGGTCATGGAATTCTCACTATTGGTTGTCTTGATAAGAAATAATAATTTAATGATTATAATATTAAGAAAACTTTTCTCCCCTCTACTATATAAACCTCCTCTCACCCCTCTTCCTCCCACACCACTCAAGCTTCAATAATTGCCTCAATTCTGCAAAATACTCTTCCCAAGCCCTCTCCCCACGTCCAAGACCTGCTGGTCTCACCAAAAGGCCAAAAAAAGTCCTTAAAGGGATTCTCATGGAGGAGTACTCAAGAGGTGAACCTTCCTTCTCTTTTCGTTCAATTTCTTTTACAATGTTCCATTCTTTTGCCTCCCTTCTCACCTCCCATCATCCAAATTCCATGATTATTCCAATACCTTACATTTATTGGATTTTCATTATGCTAATGGAATATTTCATCATAGTATCCCTTTTCCCCCTCCTTTTATAGAATAAATGCAATCATCGTCTGAGATGTGTAAATTTATCACACTCAAGGAAGACATGTTTTTCATTAGCATTACTATCTTCAATTCTAGTCATGAAACCTTTTCAATGGTTGAAAAAATTCATTATACATGATTTTTATCTTGATTAATGTTTTGGAATCTTTACACGTTTATAATACAGAATAATAATACCAAACAAGTTTATTGGGCACAAAATCGCCAAGCCAAATCCAAGCTTTTATTTTAATTCATTGAATAAGTCATCCTCATGGTATATAACCAGAATCATTATAAGATCATTATTATCTCGTTATTTTCACTATGAATGTATATTAACAATTCTGGATGTTTATCCATATTTCAATCAAACATCCATTCATGAATATAAGTAAACGAATCATGAAAACCAAATAAAAAAAATGCTACAAAAACAATAAAATTGAATCTTTTAAACACATAAAAAAGGCCATTAATTAAGATAAAAAGGTTATAAAATATCAATTACATGTTTATGAGGTTCCAGAATTATTATTTACAGTAGATAAATTTGATTATTCAGGATGTGAGCAACAATCAAGAACACCATCGAGAATAAGGTAAGGGATCCTCTCTCTCACTTTTGTTCAATAATCTCCCCTATGTTGTGCATTTTTATTTTTTATTCCTAATAATGGTGTATGTTTTCACACCTCCCCCATACTTCCCTTGTGAAATATAGATAATGAAATACACCTTTTATTCTCATTAATCTCTCCCAATAACACTCGTTACCATGCTGAAATGTTTGTAAGGGGTTTCTTATCTCACATTCGTTTCTGTGAGATTTCCTTTGTTCAGCACTTATATCTTGTATGTGGCATATGTGTTCTACCAGTTTATATATAATAACTTGATTCTATTTATATTCATGTTATTTAATGATTCATTTGAGGGCTATTATGTTCTGGTCATATGATTCGACCGATTACATTGTGGTAAGAGACTTTGTCTCATCTACTATTTTGTTGTGTCTAACTTTGTATTCTGCACCTAATAATCCTTATGTGGTGTACCTAATTCCCATTTGTGATAATTTTTTAGTTGAAATTATATTTATATTAAATATCCATAATCTCATATCATGGAGATACTTTTTGTCTAAATCGTATTCCATTTTACATACGGTGTTTATTTGGAAAATTATTTTAATTATGGAAATATTGACAAATCTGTATACTCTACTCTATACGAATATTGAAAAAAATATTGCTCTTTTATTTAATCAATGTATAAATAATTATTTGGACGTGCAGTGGTAGGTGGGGCCCACTATTTCCCCTCTATGCATCAGTAGGTCTCAAGAGACAAATCAGTTGTCGACAAACCCTTCAAGTTTGTCTCAAAAAATCAGACTGGTTTCTACCAATGGAACTAAACTATTTTAGCGGTATTATACATTCATTTTCTAGATACATGACTTCCAATTAATAATCATTATCTTTATTCATTATGAGTTTTTACTATCCATGAGTTTTTCACTATAACAAAGTCTATGGATGCAGTTTAATTCTCAGTTTATTAATGGCGTGAGTTTTTCATTTATTCACTATTCTATATTGATTATGTGAGATTGATTAAGATTCAATTATTATTGTTTTCATTATTCCACTATTTTTAACCCTTACTAAGCATTTGAGATCACCTCTTTCATTTTTTACCTTCCACTAGTAATGAGGAGAAGGTCATTTATTGAGTTCATGTGGTTGCAGTTTTTAGTTTTGTTATGTATTATATCTTGTAACATTTTTCAATATAATTTGTGTTACATCTATGTATCTAGTTTTTTCAAGACAACTAAACTTATAATTCCTTTTGGATTTTCATTCATTCTATCCATGCTAATATCAAAAGTAACACAGCATCTCTATCCTAGAGGGGTTGGGGTGTTACAGTTGGTATCAGAGGAAGTTTAGTAGAAAACATGGAAACTAGAGTAGGAAATATATAGTCGGGAACAAAGCCCTAAGGTAGAACTTGAGGATAAGTGTACCAGAATGTCATAGTATTTTTTAAGGAATAGATTATTTGGATCTTTTAAGCAATACGTCACTATCTGGATACGAGCAGGTAGAGGAGGCTCTAGCATAGATGTATCTAGGGGTAAAACCCGAAAACACCGCTTTGAGCTAGACTCTAATGGGAACTAGTGCATGAAAATGGGCCTTGATGAACTTTTGTTTACAAAACTCCCAGAGGACATTCTTAGGTTAATTCACATTTACATTACAAGCCATTTTGAATGAGTTTAATGTAAATTTTTTAAGAGAAACCATGTTTATAATATTAGCTATGAAAATAATTTCAATATACGTTGAGTGATTTTCTATTTGAGATTCATAAACTAATCTAGTGTATCCCATTATTTAGAAATGGAGTCTAACATACGAAGGGGAATCAATACTCATGGAAAAGTTAGGGATCTCCCTACTGAGAAAGTCAACACAGTCTACGTTGGAGCAGATCACATCATGACCATATTGAGACAACATACTTAGGTGGTAATGAATAACCATTCCACACCTATGTTGGATAGTTTCATGAGGCAGAAGCCCACAACTTTTAGTGGGACTTCAAACCCAGTGGTTGCTGAGAAATAGATCAAGTCATTGGAAAATATATTCATGGAATTAAGATGCAATGAAAATGAAAAGGTAGTACTAGAAGTATATTTTCTCAAGGGTGATGTTGATCGATGGTGGACCTTGATTCAGAATACCATGATGGAAGAAGAAATAGAAGATTTAAAATGGATGAATTTTAAGGAAATATTCTTCAAAAAATATTTCCCTCGTGAGCAGCGAACTGAAATGAAGAGGAAATTACTTAACATAAAACAAAGGGAAGAAGAAAGTGTTGCAGATTATGAGGCAACTTTCACATGGATAGCTAGGTATGCCATTGATTACATACGTGACTCGGCAGATAGGATTGATCATTTATTTGAAGGTCTTAAGCCATGTCTTTGTTGGGCACATGATTCTCAATCATTTTTATCATATGATGAAATTGTATCAAGTGACATCAAAATAGATATGTAATTTTCTAGATCTAATCTTTTCAAAGGAAACCAAGATAAGAAGTGGTTCTATGATAACAAAGGGAAAGGAGAATCACCAAAGAAGAGCAAGGGAATAAAGCTATTTCCATTATGTGGGAACTATGGAATGAATCATCTTGGAGAATTCTTGAAAGGCATGGGAGTCTTCTATAACTTTGGAGAAAAGGGACATAGATCTGATGAATATAAGGGGAAGAAACAACTCAATTATATTCAATGATACAATTTCAGAGATATGGGACACTATGAAAAGGAGTATCATAAGCTCCAAGGAAACATGCCTCAGAAAAAGCCAAGATAACAAGGGAGAGCCTATGCGATTACAACCATAGAGGTCGAAGTTCCCAATGACATGGTGGCAGGTACTTTAATTGTCTCCTCAGACATAGAAAACACTTTATTTTATTCGGGATCATCGAATTCATTTATATCTTCCCAGTTTTCCTAGAAAATTAGATATGTCCAATTTGATTTAATAAATGAGTTGTCAGTCAAAACTCCCAGGGGATGTATCATTGCAACAAAGGCATGTCGACTAGTCCCCCTTCAGACACCAAAACGTGCTTTAGTTTGTAACCTTATCATCATTCAAATGACTGAATTTGATATAATTCTTGGTATGGATTGGCTATCTAATTATGATGAAATTATTTATTATAAGAAGAAAGAAGTTTAAATTTTTGAAAATGGTGTAGAATCCCTTGTCATTAGGGCAGAAACTTTGCCACCCAATTCTTATCTAAAACCAACCCCAGTAGCTCTACTGAATGAAATACATGGAGAGGAAGATAAACCAATATCCATGTGCAAGAAAATATATCTTTAAATTGAAGATGCAGATATAGTTCAAGAGTAAATCGATGTATTTCTATAAGATTTACCTGGACTTCCTCTAGAGAAAGAAGTTGATTTCTATGTTGATTTAATTCCAGAAGCAAGACCTATATCAAAGAATCCCTATAGAATGGCCCCTATAAAATTAGTATAGATAAAGAAACAACAAGAGAATTTTCCTAAAAAATTATTTATTCGACTTAGTTTTTCACCATTTGGAGACCCTATCCTATCTGTCTATAAGAAAGATGGATCCATGAGGCTTTGAAGTAATTATAGTAAAATAAATTCTATTACAATAATGAATATGTATCCTATGTTCTTTATTGATGATTTATTTGATTAAATTCATGGATCTTAATACCTTTCGATGATTGAACATTGATCTGGATATCATCGATTTCATGTGAAGAAGGAAGCTATTCCTAAGACATCATTTCAGACCTGGTATGGGCATTACAAGTTTATATTTATTCCTTTTGGACGGACAAATCCTCCCTCTATTTTCATTTATTTAATGAATAGAGTTTTCAACGAATATATTGATAAATTTTTTGTGGTTTTCATAAATGATATCATCTTGTTCTCCAAAAGCAATGATGACCATCAGAATCTCTTGAGGGTTATTCTGAGAACTCTTAAAAGAAATAACTTATATGGGATGTTTAGAAAGTGAAAATTATTGCTCCAATTTATTTCCCTTCTAGGCCATATTTTATCTAAGGATGGAATCCTAGTTGATCATGAAAAGGCAAAGGAATTCCAATAATGGCCCACACCAACTAATGTAACTGAGGTACACAACATTATTGGCTTAGCAGGTGACTATCGGCATTTTGTTCAGAATTTTTCCCGACTTGGAAACCCACAAACCAAGCTCACATGCAAAGGAGTTAAGTTTTAATGGAAAAAAGAATGTACATAATGCTTCATAAAATTGAAATAAATATTGTTCAATGCTCTAATATTGACTCTTCCATTAGGAAGTGATGGATTTTTAATATACAACGATGCACCAAAGAATAGACTAGTTAGTATCCTTATGAAAAAAGATAAAGACTTTTCTTATGCATTAAGACATTTGGAGACTCATGAGAAAAATTATCCAACTCATGATCTTGAGTTAGCAGCCGTATCTTTTCTCTGAAAATATAGAGACATTATCTCTATGGAGAAAGATGTGAGATTTAAACTGACCACAAGAGTTTAAAATACATTTTCACACAAAAAGAACTCAACATGAGGCAAAGAATATGGTTCTAGTTACTCAATGATTACTATTGTTCAATACACTACCACCCAGGAAAGGAGAACGAGGTGGAAGATGCTTTAGGTAGGAAGGATCATGGACTTCTGACTGAAATGAGGATTGACAGAGATCCTATATTTTTGGATCTACTAAATATGGATATGAGAATTTTTTAGGAAGGTGAAACGTCTTTTCTCTTTCAAATTATTGACAAACCATCTTTATTAGAGAAGATAGAAAGCTCTCAATCTGATGATGAGAATCTACACAAGAATAATAATGTTGTCATGGATGGGAGATTGGAAGAATTTGCATATGAGGAAGGAGTTATGATATTTAGGAAGAGGTTATGTGTTCCATCAATACCTGAGCTAAAATGGAAACTATTAGATGACGCTCATAGCTCAAATTTCTCTATACACCTGGGTATAACCAAGATGTATAGAGATCTTCAGGAATATTTTTGGTTGGATAATATGAAGTGGGAAATTGCTGACTATGTGTCAAGATGTCTAGTTTTTCAACAATTGATGGCAGGGAGACAACATCTTAGAGGAGTGATGCAATATCTACCTATCCCTATGTGGAAGTGGGATAACATTATGATGGATTTTGTCCCTGGACTACCAAGGACAACTTGAAGGAACGATGCAATATGGGTAATTGTTGATCGGCTCACAAAATCAGCACATTGCCTTCCTATAAGAGTGGATTTTCCACTTGATCGCTTGGAAAGACTTTATATTAATGAATTTTCAATACTTCATGGTGCACCTCTATAGATTGTGTCTGATTCAGATACCTGAATTACAAAAAAAAATTCTAGAAAAGTCTCTAGAAGGCTTTAAAAACTGAGCTTCATATGTGTACTGCTTATCACCCCCAAACTGATGGACAGTCTGAATTGACTATTCAAACTCGAGTAGACATGTTGAGGTCATGCTCTCTTGACATCCCAGGTATGTGTGATCAATAATTTCCTTTGGTGTAATTTCTCTACAACAATAGTTTCCATTATAGTATTCAAATGGCTCTATATGAAGCATTATATGGTAATAGATGTCGAACTCCAACTTTTTCGGATGAATTTGGTGAGTAAGAACTTATAGTTCCAAAAATATTGAAGAGACCATAAAAGGTTGATGAAAATACAGGCCCATATAAAAGCATCCCAAAGTAGGCAGAAGAGTTATGCTGACAACCAGAGAACGAATCGGGAATTCCCAGTGGGAGATCATGTCTTTTTGAAATTATATCTATGGAAGGGTGTCTTAAGGTTCAGTAAGAAAGGGAAATTGAGCCCCTGTTATATCGTACCCTTTGAAATTATGGAAAGAATAGGAGCGGTCCCTTACAGTTTAGCAATGCCTCCAAATCTCTCCTCGAAGTCCATGATGTGTTCCATGTTTCATTATTGAAGAAATACATTCCAGACCCAACACATGTACTCACCTATGAAGAAATTGTACTGAAACCTTATTTTCCATACTGTGAAAAGCCTATTGGGTTTCTTGACACAAGGGAGCAGGTATTGAGAAATCATTCAACAGGCCTAGTAAAGGTTATTTGGAAGAACCAAAATATGGAGGAATAAACATGGGAACTAGAATATTTCATTAAAAAGAACCACCCACATCTTTTAGTGGGATTTATATATAAAATTTTGATGACAAAATTTACGAAGTAGGGAATAATGTATCACCCCAATCACTTCATGGTATGTTTCTCTTAATTACATTCTATTTGTAGCATATATTTCATAAACCACTGAGCCTAAATGGAACATAACATGGAATACTCAGTATTGGTTTTCTTGAGAGGAAACAATAAATTAATTATTACAATTATAGTAAAATTCTTCTCCCCTCCACTGTACAAACCAACCCTCACCCCCTCTTCCTCTCATACCATGCAAGAATTGAACCATGCCTAAATTCTACTAAATATGATTACAAATCCCTCTCCCCACGTCTAAGATATTCTGGCCTCACCAAAAGGCCAAAAACAAATGCCTTAGGGAGATTATCAAGGAAGAGTACTCTTGAGGTGAACATTCTTTCTCCTTTATTTCAATTTCTTTTACATAGTATCATTATTTTTTAATCCTTTATCACATCCCCTTATAAAAATGCCATGATAATTCTAGTACATTACATGTACTTTATTTTCATTATTCTAATGTAATATTTCATCATAATCTTTATTTTTCCTCTGCTTTTATAGAATAAATGCAAACACCATCCGAGATGTGTAAATTTATCACACTCAAGGAAGACAAGTTTTCAATTTGAATTAATATCCTCAATACTGGTCATGAAACATTTTCAATGGTTGAAACATGTCATAATATATTTATATTACCTTGATTAATGTTATAGAATCATTATAGGTTTATAATATGGAATAATAGTACAAAATAAGTTTATTGTGAACAAAACCGCCAAACCAGATCCAAGCATTTATTTAAACTCATCGAATGAGTCATCCTCATAGTATAAAACCAGAATCATTATAAGATCATTTATTTTTATTTAATGTCTCTATGAATGTATATTAAAAATTCTGGATGTTTAACCATATTTCAAACAAACATCCATTCATGAATACAAGTATACAGATCATGAAAACCAAAGAGGAAAATACTACCAAATAAATAGAATTGAATCATTTAAAACCATAAAAAAGGACATTAATGAACTTAATAAGATTAAAAAATATCAATTAAATGTTAATGAGGTTCTTGAATTATTAATTAATGTAGCTAAATTTGATTATTCTGGTTATTAAGAACTATCAAGAACACCTTCGAGTATAAGGTAAGGGATACTCTCCCTCACTTTTGTTCAAGAATCTCCCCTATGTTGTGCCCTTTTATTTTCAATTCCTAATGATGGGGTATGTTTTATCACCTTTCCCATACTACCCTTGTGACATATATATATTGAAATACCCTTTTACCTCTCATTAATACCTTTCAATAACACTTGTTAACATGTCGAAATGTTTGTAAGGGGTTTCTCATCTCACTTTCATTTCCGTGAGAATTCCATTGTTCTTCACTTATATCATGTATGTGGTATATGTGTAATGAAATTTTATATATATTAACTTGATTATATTTATATTAATGTTATTTAATGATTCATCTGATGGTTATTATGTTCTGGTAAAATGATTCGACCGATTATATTGTGGTAGGAGACTTCCAATCAACTACTATTTTGTTGTGTCTAACATTGTATTGTGCACCAAATAATGATTATGTGGTGTACCTACTACCCATTTGAGATAAATTTTCATTTAAAATTATATTTATATTAAATATCCATAATATCACATCATAGATATGTTTTTTTGTCTAAACCATATACCATTTTACATACGGTGTTTATTTGGAATGTTATTTAAATTATGGAAATATTGATGAATCCATATACTATACTCTATAAAGATACTAAAAGGAATATTTATCTTGTATTTTACCAATGTATAATGAATTAATTGGACATTTATTGGTGGGTGGGTCCCTCTATATCCCCTCGATGCATCGGTAGGTCTCATGAGACAAATTAGTTTGCGACAAACCCTTCGAGTTTGTTTCCAAAAATCAGACAGGTTTCTAACCACAAAACTAAACCATTTTAATGGTATTATGGTAGCATGTTCTAGATACATGACATCAAGTTAATAATAATTATCATTATTAATTATCAATTTTTACAATCCATGTGGTTTTCACTATGAAAAAATCTGGGGATGTGGTTTCATTATCATTTTATTAACGGTGTGAGTTTTTCATTTATTAACCATGCAATATTAATTATGAAAAATTGATTATGATTCAAATGTAATTGTATTCAGGCTTCCGATTTTTTATCCCTTACTGAGAATTTAATCTCACCAATTTCATTCTTTACCTTCAAGATGTGATGAAGATATGGTCATTTATTGAGATCATGTGGTTGTAGTTTTTAGTTTTTTTATGTACTGTAGATTGTAACCGTTTTCAATGTAATTTGTGTTTCATCTATGTATCTAGTTTCTTATAGAATACTAAAATTATTTTTAATTTTGGATTTTCATTCCTTATAACCATGCAAATATCACTTGTATTTCACCAGATCCATCCTTGAGGGGACGAGGTGTTACAATCCTCGACGGACGATCTGAGGAGCTGTTTTCAGTTATCTGTTGCAGTTGTATATTTTATGCTTGTCCTGTATTCCGGCCCCTTTACTTTCAGTACAAACCTTTACTACTACAGTTTACTTTGTGGTTTTATCTTTTTGTGTTCTTTTACTATGTATTTGTACAAGATTATTGGATATTCCTTCCCATTTTAGGGATATGCCTTTCCAGTGCTAGTCGCCATCCCCTGACCTATAGAAGGTGGGCATGGGGTTTTTATGGCTCGGACCCTACGAGACAGGTCATGACATGGATTTATGATCTATTTATTTACCAAAACAGAAACTTTACTATTATAAAGGAGTCCCAAAATTCACATATATATTAGATGTTGGTATATTTATTTATTGAGACTTAAATAACAACACATCACATTGAAATATGATACCATTTTTCTATATATGACCAGTCTCATGTCTAGAGAGATCATTTGTTGTCGATTAATAGAAAAATTTTATTTATATATAATAAAATTATGCACAAAAAAGTAAACTCACAAAAAAATTCATGAAGAATATTCTCTTTCACCCATTAATATTGGGAGAACTTGTGTTTTATATGAAAACACACTAGATAACTGGGATGATTTCTCCATTAATTCAAACATATTGTGTGGATCAATACATAATAAATATGGTCTAATAAATTTTATTCCACGATTGTATTAAATGGAGTGAATATCTTCTTTCCACTAATTAAATGATCACCAAATTAATAAAACATTTAGAATAAACTGGATATCTAATATATTTTAAATTCATGAACAAGAAAACATTTAGTGTAAAATCCTCAACATATGATGTTAAAAAATACAAAATATCACATTTCACGTTCCATTAAACTGTAATTTTTTACATAATAATAATTTAATATGTTTTTTAGATAGTTTATTTGTGAGACATTTCTTTACGGACAATATATTAACATCCATGTTGGAATTACCATAACATTTACTTATTCAATTCAATTATACAACAAAATTTTTAAATATTCCATCTTATATGAACTACTTGTGGATTTATTTATATCAATTCATGATAATTAGTGATATTCAAACACCTAGATACTGATATAACCTACTTCTATTATGCTTCTACTATATCCGATTGTTACTTTCCCTATTTTAATGACATTGATTCTTATCTTCATTTCTTTATGTTCGTTTATAAGGACTATATTTTGTTAATGGGATTGACTTGATAATTTTTTTATAATAAAGATCCACAATTCGTAAGCATAAAAAAGTATAAATTGGGTCCATCTAATATGTCATGATATAGCTTAAATTTATCCATTTCGACCGACCGTGATCAACTTATGTATGATGTCGCGACCAGGCCCAACCCAAGGCTCAATTTAAAATTTCCCCAAGCCCTCTTCCATAGGCTAGGGGATGGTTACCATTGCTAAATGAATACATAAAATGGGGATTATTTTCCTATGTACCTTTACCAACACAGAAAACTATCTTGATGCATAAGTGAAGAAGAAGTAAAAGTAAAAGATGAAAGAAGCTATGGGAACAACCATTCATTCATAACTACTAGAAAATAAAAAAGTATGGTAATGTAAATAGAAAAGTAATGGATAAAAACAGACACCCAAGTAAATAGGGGTCCAAACCTTAAAAACTGTGAAGTAAAACATAAAGAGTTCTGTTCATGACCCCTGATCAATGACCACCATAGGTGGTCAAATATAATAGGTATCCATAAACTCCAATGAGCTGACTGCCGACCTATCTGTCATTTTCATAAGACATGAAATGTGCATGAAAAGATCATTCTAGTGTGAGTATATGCATACCCAGTTGTATGACCTGGAAGCTAATGTGGGAGTAGTAAGATATTAAATTATAATTGAAAGGCTGTAGATAGAAATTCAGATGAAAAGAGTAGTGAAAAAGAATAGCTCAACCCAAACAATGATAGTGTAAGAACCCAGATCTCATTTTCATGTATGTCATTCCTTTTCTGGGAGTTTTTGATAAAATAGCAGTTTCTAGAAATTTTTAAAGTACACGTTGTGTACTTTATGAGTACACACCATGTACTCCTTTTCCCCTCGAGGCCGTGTGTTGGCCATGTCCGGGCCACACACACAGTGTGTAGGGGAGATGTGGAGGCCTCCTAAAGCGAAGTATGGAAAAGCTGAGTGCACGCCATGTGCTGAACAAGGACACACCTTGTATTTTTTTTTCATTAAATGAATTGGGGTTGCGCCTGACGGATAAAACTGTCTTCTTCTCCAGTGCCTTCGACCGAGTGAGACCCGTACGGTCGTGGATCTTCTCCAAGCCCCTGAGCCTCCATATTTTCTCCGAATAGACCGCCGTCGATTGCGTTGTAATCACAGTGGTGAGTTATTCCTTCTCCTAGAGACTTGTTTTCCAATCCCTCCTCTTTCTCAATATATCGTGGGTTGAGCGTTTTGGACGTTTTCTCAGAACTCCAATGTTCTAAGGAGAATCAATCATCGTGGTTCAAGTATATCGATCTCGTAACATCGAGGTTGGTGGTTTGTGCCTTTATGTAGGAAGGCTTTGATGATTTTTTACAATTCCAACAATTCCCCTGAATGAGGTATTCCACGATTTTGATTTCACACTCGTTATTTGCCTGCTTCGCTTGATTTCTTGAGTTGAGATTAATGCTTGTGAATAGGGTATTTTTTATTGTGATCTGGATGTTTTTCCATGCATGCTTTTCTTGTTAGGCATTTCTCCAGTTGTCATGCCTAGTTTTAGGACTGTGGAACTATTGTACTATTATGCTATTGTGCCTTATAATGATAGCCAAGTAGTTCTTGAGGTTTACTTGGGGCAATACACATGTTATGCATGTTTGTTTTACACAGGGCTATGAGAACCTAGTGTAGTGGACCATATGGAGAATGGACGTGAGGGATTCTCCGTAGTGTCATTAATTTATGATGTGAGACCAAAGGGGGAAATGATGATGAGTGTGTCAAGTCAATAAGGTCTTCCTTATGAATTTTTCCATTCCTTCTTGTTTTGAAAATCACAAACACCCTATACTTAAGAAAATATACATTTTACTTATATAGGGAAAATTTTCTTCTCAATGAAATTTACCCCAAACCTAAATTTCCTTATACATGTCAATATTTTTCTTATGTATAAAAATAGGATTCATACACAAAACCCCAGAATATTAAAATGCTTAGATATGAAACATTCTATTTTAGGATCTCAATTCTAGATAAGAACTGTAATGAAGTTCTATTCCGAATTCTGGACACAAACTCTAATAAAGTTCCTCTCAGAATTCTAGATATGAACTTTAATGATTTTCTACTCCGAATTACTAGATACGAACTGTAATAGAGTTCCACTCCGAATTCTGGATATGAACTGTAATGAAGATCTACCCCGAATTCTGGATACGAACTCTGATAAAGTTCCACTTAGAATTCTGGATACGAACTCTGAGAATGTTCCACTCCGAATTCTGGACTCCGAACTTTTACTTGTTTGACTCTGAACTTTTATGAGTTTTTCCTTGAACTTTTTTGAGTTCTAATCCGAACTTTTATGAGATCGACTTAGAAATTTTACTAGTTCGACTCTGAAATTATGATTTCAACTCCGAACTTTTACTAGTTCCACTTCGAACTTTTACTAGTTCGACTCTGAACTTCTACAAGTTCAACTCCGAACTCTGAAAGTTCAGATTCTGAATTCTTGTAAATCTAGACTCATAATTTCCTTAGAAATTCAGGCTCCGAATTCATAGAGAATTCAGGTTCTGAATTCTTATAAAGAAGAATCCGAATATATTTATTATTGACTCCTAATTTAATTTTGGTTAGACTCTGAATTATTATTTTCTTACATTCCAAACTCCAGTTTTACTTATACTTATACTTGTTTAATTACAAAACGATGTCTTGATTTCATTTAATGGCTAACTATTGGTTGAGTTACACGTGTATAGGTCCCTCCAAAATTAATGGAGAAATATAACTGTTGGAGGAGGGAGCTGACCGTAGGGGTTCTCCTATAAATAGGATCTCATATGAATGATATTAACTCTGAACTTTTGGAATTTTGGTGATCAAAATTTCATGAAGTGATTTCTAGAGAGAGAGAGAGGATCTTATCAACACTCAAATCATCGTGCAGAAAGTTTGAACAACTTGTTCTAACATTTCCTTTTGCAGACATGCTTTGTGAGACTCCGATTGTTGCTGATTACAATCGAGGGATTAAAGGGATTGGAAGACAGAGGTTCCAACTACGTTAATGTTGAGGGCTTTTGGGGAATGGAAGAAAGAGGTTCCAACACCTTGAAGTTGAGGATTTCCTTGCTGAGGAAGATAGAGGTTGAAACTACCTTAATGTTGAGGGCTTGTGGGGATAGCAAGACAGAGACTCAGATCCTCATATCGAGGGCTTACCCAGGCGTGGGTATGATAGAATTTCTTGAAAGTATAAATCAAGGGACCTTTATCCAAGTTTGTTGGATACTCTTCTCTTTTGGTTAAAATATTTATCTATTGTTACGTGTTTTTGTAACAATTTTTTCCACTGCATTTTGTATTGTATGGAAAGTATAACCTTATTATATTTCCTTACACTTTTATACTCTAATTCAGTTAGACTCTAGACAAATTAATGTAGAATCTGATATTGTAAACTTTTTTTAAGTTTCAATTTCCAGATCCATATTTCCGGAACCTGTTTTTCGGAATCACTTTCCATATTTAAGAACGTGTATAGAACTAAAAGTTTGTAACTTTATACTTTGTTCCAATATTCCAACTGGTGTTAGAGGTGTTGTGAATTATCTTAGTTTAACTTGTTTAAACTTATATCTTTCCTTTTTTAAGGAAATTTTTAAAGTGTACAATTCACCCCCCTCTTGTATATTGAGCATCTAAATCGTTATTTCGATCCAAGAATTGGTATCAGAGAAGGTCTCTGAAAAAATTGTAGTCCCATATAATATGTTATTGCTCTGTTTTTCATTGTTCTATATTTTCCTTGCATAGTTCCTTGAATCCGAACTTTTATTATTAACAAGTTTTTGTGTAGAAATATTTTTAAGATGGAAGGTTTAAATATTGGTTCCATCGACAACAGAAATCATAGAAGACCACCAATTATTTATGGTAATGACTACGAGTATTGGAGAGATCCAATGAATACTTTAGTTATCAATACTGAAGTATATAATTTTTTTATGCTTACTGGATGTTATCAAATTCTTGATAAGGAAGTTAGTACATTCAAAAACCAAGAGAAGCATGATTATTAATTAAACTATAAGGTACACAATACTCTACTATGTTCAATGACTAGGAACATATATAGCCAAATTTCTTCTTGTGAGACAGCTAACAATATATGTAAGAAACTTGAAGTTACACATTTTGGTACATCTAATGTGATTGAGACAAGAAGAGCTATGTTAAGAGTTGAGTATCATGGTTTTAATTTTCCTTATGGAGAACCCATTTGTAAAGTGCAACAGAGATCCATGTGTATCATGAATAGCTTACATTATATGGAGAGAAATGTTTGGATGATGAATCCCTTGTTGAAAAGATCATCGATATTATGCCCAATGAGTGGGAATCAGAGAGAAAAGCAATAGATGAGAACATGAAGGTTGCTAAAATTTCCTTAGATGAACTTTTTGGAACTCTTCTTCAACATGATCCGATGATGAAGAGAGATGATGACAACATCAAAAATAAGAATGGGAATGGTACTGTTGCTTCTACTACAACATCAAATCACATGAATGCTAAAACTCCTGAGAGAGTAACTAGATCCAAGTCTAATAAGGTTACTATAAAATCTAGATCTAGTGAGAGTGAAGTCTCAGAGAATGAGTTAGAAAATCTTTCTCGAAGAATGAAAAAGATAGATGGTCAAAGAAATTTCCAATCCAAGTATAAGAAGAAGGAAAGGAAGGATGAGAAAGATTCCGATTTCACATGTTATGAATGAAAGAGAAGTGGAAACATATGACCTGATTGACCTATGCTTAAAAATAAAGATCAAAAAGAGAGGCGTTCTGAAATGAATAGGAAGATGTTTTACAAATTTTAAGCTAAGAAAAGTCCGAAAGCTAACACTACTTGGAGTGCTAGATGTGTTGAATATTCAGAAAGTGAATCTTCAGAATATGATTCATCATCCTAGAAGAATATGGGATTCATTTCTAATACTTCTTTTCCACATACATGTCTCATGGCCAAGGTATGCTCTGTCGAGGCTTTAAAAAATTTATCCCTTGATAAGAATTACTATTCTGAAAATAGTACTTTTAATGAAGACACTTCATCCTCAGAAAATTGAGAAACATCATACAAATAAGTATCTATATTTTCCAAGTTACTTGAAGCAAAAAATTTAAAATTTCTAAGAAATTAGACAATCCAAATACTACAGAATAAATTCTAACAAAAGAGATTTCAGATCTTTCTAGAGATCTTAGATATAAAGAAGATCTTTTTGAAAAACATTCTAAAGTCCTTGAGAAAGAAAATAATGATAAATAAGAACTTTCTAAAGATCTGAATAATTCAATTTTAAAGGTAAATGTTTTTGAGGAAATATTTAACTCTAAGGAAATTATTCCTGAGGATAGGAATTTTGTCATCATACTTAAATCTGAAATTTTTTCTCTTAAGAAGCTCCTTGAAAAATTTACCTCTGGGAAGGAGAACTTTGACAAGATGTATTCTCAAATTAAACCTCACGGAAACACTACTAGATTAGGTTATACTCGCCAAAAATCAGTTTTCAAAAACAATTATTTGGTTCCTTCTAAAGCTCCTTTTTGCACAAAGTGTCAAAGTGGTGGGCATTGGAATAAAAACCATTCTTTGAATAGAGTTCAATATTTTGGGTTTCATAAAGCATATTTCTCCAAACAGATGTGGATACCCAAAATTTTGTTATCTATAAAATCTCAGATCCAAAAAATTTTGGATTCATAAAGTCTAATTCTTTTCTTATTTTCAGGAAGATAAAGGAAGTACCAAAAAAAACACTTGGTACATGGATAGTGGATGTTATCGATATATGACGAGTAACAAAAACTATTTTGAATAGATTATCAAGACGAAAGGAGGAAAACTAACTTTTAGAGATAATGCACAGGGAGCAATTATTGGTATAGGTAACATTGTTTTTCTTTGAAAAACATTTATTTCAAATGTTTTGTTTGTAAATGAGATATCATTTTTCAGTTTATTGGAATGCAAGATCAACTTTCTGACATTTTTACAAAATCTTTACCCTCCTATAGATTTGAATACATTAAACAGAAGTTAGGATTGATAACCATGAGGTAATCCTTCTTCATTAACTTCTTGTTGAACAATTATCCTTACATTAATAAACTACTTTTCATAGGGGGAGTACATTTTCTTTTTAGCATAATAAAAATTTTCGTACTCAGTTTTTTGAAAAGCTTTTGTAATAATAATTTTTGTAGTTAGTTTTCAAAAAAAGATCTTTTGTAAACAAAATTTTCATAGTCAGTTGTTCAAACTTTTGTAAATAAATTTTTTGTAATGATGTTTTCAGAAATAGAAATTTTCGTAATGAAGTCTTCGAAACAGAAATTTTCATAATGAAGTTTTCTGAAATGACATTTTTTAATAAGAATTTTTGGAACTGGAACATTCGTAATGTGAATTTTCATACTCATACTTTTTTTACTGAAATTATTCTTACTCATACTTTTTGTATGGGGATTTTCATACTCATACTTTTCGTACTGGAGTTTTTGGTACTCAAAGTCTCTTTAACTTTACGTTTTTCGTAGTTAGTTTTTCAGAGTCGGAATTTTCTTCAAGAAGTATATCACCTTTTACAAATAAAATTCCAAGCCAATTCTAAAGGTATTATTTCCTTAAATAAGTATTCTTAGTCATATTTTTCTTACTGGTATTTTTCTATGAGTATTAAAATTTTTTGGAATTTAGTTTTCTTAAATCTGATTGTTTTTATTAAATCCTCAAAAGATCGGATTCAAGATTTCCTTGCGGGTATGTTTTCAACCGTCATATCAGATCAAATGGGTTTTCAACCGTTAGATGGTTTTTGGAAGTTCAAAGGTCAAATCCATCACCTATATAAAGGGGACCCCCAATGGTTGTCCCACATCGATTTCAAGCTCTCATGTGTCGAAGCTCTTTATCAGCTGTTAAAGGCCGTTCCGAATACTTCATAGCTCCTCCAATCTAAATGTCTATTGAAGCTACTTCCCAAGATATGTATACCTCAAATACAATTTCAAAATGGAAAGTGTGCAGAAAAGACTGGTCCATCCGGAATTTTACATGTACGATTCTATCATCACCATGAATATCAGGCTAAATGGTTGGGAAGATGTATGTGTATCCAATACAAGTGATAAATATACTGTCTATCCGGAGTTACTTGTAGAATTCCATGAATCATCAAGTTTTTATGAGGAAGATGAAAGAGAAATGTTTTCTTTCAAGTCTTTTGGAAAGACTTAAAAACTTACTTACACCAAGGCGGCAAGCTTGCTGGGACTAGCATATGAAGATGAAGCTGATTTTTTCACACAAAAACTCACGGATGCTGAAGGTGATTTTGTTAAGGTTAAGGACATACAATTTCTTAGACTTGTTGATGTCAAGACAGCGAAGATTTATCACCTAATTTCAAATAATCGAATTCTACAACTATGGGTACCTGGATTTTTCATACCGAGAAAGGGTGATAAAGATACCATAATGAAAAGTGAAATATATTTCTTCGACTTCATGGTGATTCTAAGAAAAATAAATCCGATGAGGCATTTCCTTGTGACGATCAAGAACAACAAGGAAGGAAACATGATAGGTCAAATCATCATGTACCCTACCTTACTATCAAAGCTGATAGTTCGGTGTTTTGATTCATTCAAGATTGCATGTAAGTATAAGGTTCGGAATTGCAATCTTATGATTGTCAGTGCTGACACGCTGAAAAGAATGAATATGGATTTTTCTAAGGAAACAGGAGAATTTTATAAATTTCATGGGGAAGAGGCTGAAATCATTCCGAAAAATGTAGAAAAAGCTGATCCAGTAAAGAAAGTTACTAAGAAGAGGATGCTAAAAGAAGTGGTTGCTAAAGAAAAAACACCCAAAGCTAAGGAAACCTATTCCGAACCTCCTAAGATGAAAAAATAGAAAGCATATCCAGATAAGGTAGCTGCTAAGTGGTGGGAAGACAAGGACAAAAGGAAAGAAGGGGATCCACAATTCAGATTAGACCCTGATGAGGCTAAGGAATTAAGAGAAAAAGATGCGGATGAGTTAGAAAAACAAACAAAATTGAAGAAGATGAAGTAAAATATGTCTGAAGCTGAGCTTGTATAATCGTTGTTGAGGGATACTAAAATACCTTCTGAGAAGATTCCCATTCTGGAAACTTTAGATGTCCAACCATTAACAGAGACTCCTGGGAAGAAGTACTTCACTCCGGAAACGTCCAAAGGGAAAGAAGTTGCTGAAGGAGTAGAGAAATGAGCTGGTAAAGATGTAGAGGAATAAATTGTTGAAGATGTAGAGGAATAAATTGTTGAATAAGTATAAGAAGAAATTTTTGATGAAGTAGAGGAAGAAGTAGTAGAGGAAGAAGAAGAATAAGAAGAAGGAAGTGCTGATCTAGATGACCTAATTAAACAAGTTGAGTATTATCAATAAAAGGATGAATCCACACAACATGGCACTCTGGGAAAGTAAGTTGAGAAAGAAAGTAGGAAGGATGATGATAAGGAATAAGAAGAGAATGAAAATGTTTTTTCTGAGGAAGAGACCTATGAGAAGAATTTTCTTGAGGAATGAGCAGAAAAAAGGAGAAAATAGATGAAGACAAGATTGTTCAACTATCCGAGAGTGAGGAAGAATCTCCAGATTGTCATCCCATTCTGAAAACTGATATAGGTAAGAAAGTGCTCATGGATAAACCAACAAAAGATATCATCAGGAAGAATAAAGTTGGTGGTTCTTCTAAAAGGATGCTTGTGCAAATTGAAGAAGAACAGTCCCCAAGAAAAGTGTCTGATTTAGAGTAATCAGCATAGGGTCAGGACATTGTTGTTGAATCATTGAAGAAGTTGGTGGAAACCATTCTGATATTTCCTACTATAGGCTCCAGATGCCAGAAGTTGCAACATAGATTGAATCAGAAGTCGGAATCCTTATCCATGGTGATGGATATGTGTGTGAAAATTGAAGCTGACCATAGAAATTTTGTCATCAATTATGATGTTCACAGAAAATCTTACAACAAAATCTCTCTATGGTCAATGAAGGTAGATGGTGACCTGGTTGAGTTTGAAAATTTTCAGAATGAGGTAAAAGATGATTTTGATACCGAGGATGCAAAAATAAAGAATCTTCAAGTTGAGTTAATCAATGAGAATTTTTTTTGGAATCAACAAGAAAAGGATTTGAATGAGAAGGTTAACTCTCATGCTCAAAATTTTAAAAGGGATAGAGATCTCCGGATTGAGCTCGAAGAAATTATTGTAAAGAAATATGAGTTACTGAAGATGCAAGAAGAGTTCTTGAAGGCTCAAGTATAAGTTTTTAAAGCTCAAGATTAAATGATAAAAGCCTTAAAGAGGCAATATGAGGAGGATCAAAAAATATGAATAAGTTGAAAACCGTGTTGAAGAAGCTAATCCTGAAGGAAAAGGAAGAAAAATAGACTCAATCCGATCTGTTGTAGCATTTTTCTTTCCTTGTAGAAATTATTTCAACTCTAATGAAATTTTTTGGTTGGTTGTATCTTATGTTATGTTGTACTAATGTTTCAAGTACTTTTTATTTCCATTACCATAAATCTTTTTGAAAATCACAAAGGGGGAGAAGGAAAAAGAACTACTCCTGAGGGGGAGAAGGAAAAATAACTAATCCTAAGGGGGAGAAGGAAAATTTATAAACTAAGAAGAACTATACTTATGTAAAGGGGAGTTCTCATTACGATTACTTCATTCTAATGAAAATTACATTATAGAAATTTAGAAAATAATCTTTAGAGTTTCAATTCCTATGGTGGAGTTAGTTGTATTCATTATCATCCATGAACAAAGAAGATAAGTTTTAATTTCAAATTCAAAAGAAAATTTCAAAGTCCTTATATTCTTTTTTGTATGGTTGTTTGTGATTTCCCAAAAGGGGGATATTGTTAAGTTAATAAGGTTTTCCTTATGACTTTATCCATTCCATCTTATTTTGAAAATCACAATCACCCTATACTTAAGCCAATATACATTTTAATTATATAAGGAAAATTTTCTTCTCAATGAAATTTACCCCTAACCTATATTTCCTTATACATATCAATATATTTCTTAAGTATAAAAATCGGATTCATACCCAAAACACCAGAATCATATAATGGATAGATATGAAGCATTCTGTTTTAGGATTCGAATTCTAGATATGAACTGTAATGAAGCTCTACTCCGAATTCTAGATACGAACTGTATTAATGTTCCACTCCAAATTCTAGATATGAACTATAATGAAGTTCTACTCCGAATTACTAGATACAGACTCTAATAAAGTTCCACTACGAATTATTTATATGAACTCTAATTAACTTCCACTCTGAATTCTGAAAACGAACTGTGATAAATTTCCACTCCGAATTCTGGATACGAACTCTGAGAAAATTCCACTCCGAATTCTGGACTCCGAACATTTACTAGTTAGATTCGGAACTTTTATGAGTTTGACTCGGAACTTCTATGAGTTCGACTCAGAACTTGTATGTGTTTGACTACGAACTTCTATGAGATCCACTCTGAACATTTACAAGTTTGACTCTGAACTTTTACTAGTTTGACTCTGAACTTCTACAAGTTCGACTCTGAACTCTGTAAGTTCATATTCTGAATTCTAGTGAAACCAAAATCCAAATTTCCTTAGAAATTTAGACTCCGGATTCCTACAGAATTCAGGTTCTGAATTATTATAAATCAGAATATGAATATCTTTATTATAGAATCCGAATTTCATTTTGGTTATACTCTAAATCATTATTTTCTTACATTATGAAGTCCTGTTTTAATTATACTTATACCTGTTTAATTAAAAAATGATGTCGTGCTTTCAGTTATTTACTAACCATTAGTTGAGTGGCACGTGTATAGGTCCCTCCAAAATTCAAGGAGAAATATGACCGTTGGAGGAGGGAGTCGACCATTGGATCATCACCAATAAAGAGGTGCTCCTTGAACGACCTCAACATGGATCTTTTGGAATTTTGGTGATCAAAATTTCCTGAAGTGATTTCCAGATAGAGAGGCAATTATCAACTCTCAAATATTCATGCAGAAAGTTTGAACAGCTTGTTCAAACATTGCCTTGTGTAGACTTGCTTCGTGCGACTCTGATTGTTGCTGATTACTATCAAGGGCTTCTAGTGATAGGAAGATAGAGGTTCCAACTACCTTGAAGTTGAGGGATTTAGGGGATAGGAAGATAGAGGTTCCAACATCTTGAAGTTGAGGTCTTCCTTGTTGAGGAAGATAAAGGTTCCAACTACCTTGATGTTGAGGGATTGTGGGGATAGCAAGACAGAGACTTTGATATTCATATCGAGGGCTTACCCAGGTGTGGGTAAGATGGAATTTCTTGAAAGTATAAATCAAGTGACCTTTATTCAAGGTTATTGGATACCCTTCTCTTTGGGTTAAAAGATTTATATCTTTTTACTTTTTTTATTACATGTTTTTCCGTTGCATTTTATATTGTAAGGAAAGTATAACCTTCTTATATTTCCTTAAACTTGTATAATATGATTTAGTAAGATTCTATACACTTTAAGGTAGAATCTGATATTGTAAACTTTTGTTAAGTTTCAATTTCCGGATCCATATTTCTGGAACCTTTTTTTCGGAATCACTTTCCATATTTAAGAAAGTGTATGAAACATGATGTTTTTAACTTAATACTTTGTTCCAATATTTCAATTGGTGTAAGAGGTTTTGTGAATTTGTTGAGTTTAACTTTTTTAAACTTAGATCTTTCCTAATTTAATGAAAATTTTAAAGTTTACAATTCACCCCCTCTTGTATATTGAGAATCTACATCGTTATTTTGATCATATACAGTGCTTCCTCAAAGAGTCTGTAGTTCATCGACATGGTCCATAGGGGGAATGAGACGTTGAGTTCTTCCCTAGAGAGCCTTTATTATGATACAAGACTATAGGGGGAATTGATGGTGAGTGCTTCCTCAGAGAGTCTATTCTTTTGCGGAAGCAGAGGGGTTAGACTGTATGTGCCTCCAGAGGGTTTCTAGTAATTGTAGGTTGAACCATAAGGGTTAGGCTATGAGAACTACCCAGGGGGTTACCTGTTGTTCTACTTTTTTTTGGTTGTTACCTGTGTAATTTATATGCTAGATACTGTGGATTCTAGTTGTTCTGTGCTTTCCTATTTACTACTTATTGTACTTTTACTTTTCATGTATTCACTGATTGTTAGGCACATATCTTTGGGAGGTTGCCTACTGGGACCTTGTATCACACCCTATTTGGCCCATGCTTTTGGTCCGAAGAAGATTATATTGTTGTAGGTATAGATAAGGGAAATATCCCTTCTACCTCAATTACTTGACTTGATGCGGAGCTGGAGAGCATGTGATCAAGCTATGGCTTGTGATGCTGAGGAGTTTACCTGTTTTTCTTCTGTACTTTGGTTTAGTAGTGTATTCAGCATTGTGACTTGTTTGGATGTTTTCATAGACATATGTATTATGAATAATTTTATATACATGCATGTGTTCTCTAGTTGTAATTGTTAGTCTTCTGCTCTTTATCATTTACTCTTGTATGGATGGTTACAGTTTCTGCTATTGTCTATTTGTTTTTCTTTCGCTATGTACTATGCCAATGAGGGCATAGTTTTCCCACTATTAAACCCAAGGCCCTCACTACTAGTCGGTATCCTCTGGTGTTTGGGGAAATGCACTTGAGTCCATGTGACCAACCGAGTACGGGGCGCCTCAGGGTGGCTTATGGAACCGGGACATTACAAATTGGTATCAGAGGAGTTTCTTTTCTCTTGATTTAATTTTTGAAGCCTATATCCAGGGATATGATAGATTCGGTACTTGGTATTATGTTGTTCTCAGGAGTAGCTAACCTGTGTACAGGGAAATGCCAATCTACCTCGCTTATTATAGTTTTCTGGTTTTTCTATGTTACAGTTGATCTGATGTCACCTAGTGTGATTCACATGATTTTTGTTGTTGTTGTTGTTGATATTATGGTTCTGTTTCTGTCAAAACCCAATGAGATGAGGGTATGTCATCTCATGAATCATATAGTCACTTGTTATAAATAACATTCCATGCATTCTTTCCCTACCATCTAGGGTGCATTAGCAATTTCATGTTGTTGTGAGAGATGTTGTGTAGATTATGCATGTTGTTGTGATAGATTCTTTGATAGAATCCCAGCAGTCTGATAGAGAGGTTGTTTGTGTTGTACCTTGCGTAAATGAATGACAAATTTTGGTTCTTGAGTTGTTATGGGCCCCCAGGAATCAGAACTTGGTGGATCATTGACTTGTTTCCATTATATATGATATGTAGGAGATGCCAAGCTTTGATTCACGTGGATTATGGGCCCTCTCGGATTTGAATTTCGCACCTTCATGCTTGTTTTTCAATGTTTTCTGGGCATCAGTGTAGTTTCAGCGCTACTGCCTAGGAAAAACCCAAAATACATGGCGTGTGCATTATATATACACGCCGTGTAGTTTGCAAACCATGTCATTGACTGTATGAGTAGAAACACGGGTTGTGAAAAATCTCTGGGAACATGCTGTGTACGGTAGATACATGCCCTGTAGTAGTGAGCTGTGTACCCGGCTGTGTCTCTGACAACACAGGTCGGGGAAGCTTGTGTAATACATGTCGTGTTTTGTATGAACACGCTGGGTAGCCTTGTTCTAGGTACCCGACCATGTCATGAACAACATGATACATGGTTATCTCCTCCTATAGTTGCCATGTTTATTTGGAACACGCTGTGTAAGGGTCAGCTGTGTACTCGGTCGTGTGTCCAACATCATGGGTCAGGAAAAATCTTCCAGTACATGCCGTGTTTGTTTGGAACACACCGTGTAGTCTCAGCCATGTAACAGGCAATGTAACTAACAACACAGGTCATTGAAACCTTTTCTACTACACACTGTGTCCATAGGGAACACACCATGTAGTCTCAGTTTAAGAAGAAAGTGTGGGTTAGTCGTGTAAAGAGACTCGGGCTGGGAAATAGAGTTCAAGTACATGCCGTGTGTGGTGACAACAAACCGTGTAGTTTGGGCTGTTACATGACCAGTGGTGGAAGGAGTACACGCCCATGTTTATAGTTTAAGTGAACATGCTGTGTTGTTTTTATACATGTTCCCGTTTTGTACTCTCCTGTTCTCAGTCTGTGATAATCCTAATCTAAGGTGTGGTTTTGATCTTTCAGAAGCTTTTCCTCTAAGACGTTCTCTGGTTGTACATCAGTTTCCAGATGGTGATCAGACACCGGATGTGCCCGACCAAGGATCTCCTTCAGATCCTCCTGCTGTTCCAGCCTTGGAACCAGTAGTTATACCAGTTGCAGGCACTGATGCATAGTTTAGGGAAGGATTTATGAGGATGATGCAGACCTTCTAGGGAGCACCTCCTCCTGCCACGACTGTGGAAGACATGACGTGGGTTTTCCAGCAGCAGCTTCTCATACTTTCTCGGGTGGGGGGGGGGGAGGACCCCAGGCTGCAGAGTCATGGATGGAAGCCATGCTGGATATCTTTGAGAATCTGGAAACGTCTCTAGAGAGGCGGGTCAATCTCGCTACCTATATGCTACAAGGCTCCACAAAGAGGTGTTGGGATGAGATCTCACAGGCGGTTCATCAGCAGGTTATGGATTGGGAGGAGTTCCAGCATGTGTTTTACGACAACTTCTACCCAGAGACCCCGAGGGTCGATCGAACCCAAGAGTTCATGAGTCTAGAGCAGGGTGCTCTTTCTTTTATGGATTATTCATCTCGTTTCACCGAGATGTAGCATTTCACACCCCTCTGGGGTTGATATGGGACGTTCTTAGCAGGAAAGTTTGAGGATGGACTCAGGCGGGAGATACAATCATAAGTAAATATCTTCCAGTTGACTTCCATCACTTCCATCGTCAAACAGACACTGATTGTGGAGCACATTCTGAGAGACTCCTGAGCTGCGAGCTAGGGTAGTTTTGCTTCTATTACTAGTGTTCCTCCAGTTGATAATATGAAGCACTGTTAGGAGCCTATGCACGGTGATCCGAGGAGGCGAGATACATCTTCAGGTAGCCAGGTAGTATGCTACCAGTGTGGAAGGGCAGGGCACATGAGGTCGCAGTGCCAGAGAGACCTAGTGGAGTGCCGATTTTGCGGCAAGATTGGTCACCTTCAGTATTTCTGCCAGGTTTTCTCACCAGTAGCTGGTGACGGGCGTTTTTCCATGACTCCTCATTCAGGACGAAAACCACCAGTTTCCCACCAGTCGGGGAACCTGAGTTATTCCTATCGTTCTGTCCGAGGTGGAGGTTGAGGCCAAGGTTGTCAACCACCAGTCTTTCAGCATCAGCAGGGAGTATCAGCTCAGAGTGGTCAGGCATGGTCATAGGGCCGCAGGGCATGCCAGACTTTTGTGGTGGACCAGACCTATCAGGAGTAGGATCCCGAACCTTCTACAGTTTGAGGTATGATTTTAGTAGCCTCAGTTTTATCTTCATCTATTTTCGATATTGGTGCTACACCTAGATTTATCTCTATTTCTATTTAAGAGAGCCTTGGGATCTGTATCTTGTCTTCTGCCGACTTTTTGACACTACACACTCCTTTGGGGACGAGGACATCTAGTGTACGTCAGTGCAGAGAGTGCCCTCTCGAGGTTTTGGGGTATTGTTTCTTATGGGATCTCTATGTCCTAGAGATGACAGGATATGATGTCAATCTCGTTATGGAATGGTTGATTCCCTTCTAGGAAGTCATCGACTATTATTTCTGCAGGGTGATTTTCATTTCACCAGAGGGTGAATATTTTTTTCTTAGAGGAAAATGTGATGTTCAGGCGAGTCGAGCAGGACTCGACCATCTTGAGTTAGGAAGGGTTATGACCCATATTGCTAGTCTTTATCTGGATGATCAGGGGACTCCATAGTTATACATTCCTCCAGTGTTATATTGTTTTAGGGATGTCTTTCTAGAGGACTTTTTAGGTTTGCCTCTGGAGCATGAGGTAGTCTTTTCTATTGAGCTCATTCCAGGAGCACCACCGGTGTCCATTCCTCCTTATAGGATGACTAAACCTGAGTTGCAGGAGCTCAAGAATTATTTGGAGGTGTTTCAGGCAAAGGGTTTCATCAGACCCAGTACTTCTCCTTGGTGTTTTCCTGTCCTGTTTGCGAAGAAGGTAGATGAGACCCTTAGGCTTTGTGTGGATTATCGGAGGATGAACCAGTTGATGGTCAAGAACTGATATCCCTTGCTGATGATTGATGATGTTTTCGATCATCTTATAGGAGCCCAAGTGTTCTTTAAGATTGCTTTGGGGTCCGACTATCACCTTTTTCATGTTAGACCATCAGATATACCTCTGATAGCATTCAGGAGCAGGTATGGTCTCTATGTGTATACGGTTATGTCGTTCGGTCTCATGAATGCACCAGTAGTTTTCATGGCACAAATGAACTGAGTGTTCCATCCTTACATGGACTCCTTCATCATGGTCTTTGTGGATGATATCTTGGTGTACTCTCACACTCGACACGACCATGCTACCCATCTTGATATCGTTCTGAGTACACTGAGAGAGCATCGTCTTTATACTAAACTCTAGAAGTGCCAAATTTTTTATGGATCAGATTCACTTCTTGGGTCACGTCATCTCAGAGGCAGGAGTATCTATGGACCCAGAGAAAGTGAGAGATATACATTCCTGGGTGTAGCCAAAGAAAATTTTTGAGGTACGGAGTTTCCTAGGGCTGACTAGATACTACAGGTGCTTCATTCAAGAATTTTCACACCTAGAAGCACCATTGACAAGTCTGACCAAGAAGGGGGCGAATTTCTTATGGTCAGATTTCTGTGAGTTATCCATTAAAGAGTTGAAGTGAAGGTTGATGTCAGCACTGATAGTAGTCTTTCCAGAGCCAGGAAAGAGCTATACTATTTTTTGTGATGCTTTAGGTATCGGTCTTGGAACTGTGGTTATGGAAGGAGATGCAGTCGTTATGTACCGGTCTCGGCAGTTGAGGCCACATGAGAGGAACTACCCGAAGCACGATATAGAGTTAGCAGCTGTTGTTCATGCCTTTCTCTATGGGAGATATTACCTTCTCGGAGGGAACTTTGTGGTTTTCACTGACCATAAGAGTGTCAAGTACATCTTCACTCAGCGTGATCTGAATCTGAGACATCGTAGGGGGGTCGAGTATCTTCAGTGTTTTGATTTTGAACTTGCCTATACCCCAAGAAAGGGCAATGCAGTGGCAGATGCATTGTGTAGGAGAACTAAAATTCAAGCAGTTCAGAAGGCCAGCAGTGAGTGGCAGCTTATGGATCTGTTCTCTGAGATGCATCTGGAGGTGCACGATAGAGAGGGACAGACTTACCAATCCTCTATATCTGTTACCTCCACACTTCTTGATCGGGTACGAATGAGGTAGCTATCAGACTAAGAAGTCTTAGTCTTGTGGGAGATTGTGTTAGGGGAGGACACTCTTCCTAGATGGACAGTGGGGGAGGATGAGATCTTGCGTTTCCAGGGACATGTATGGGTGCTAGCAAACATACGCTATGAGATGATGCAGGATTTCCATTCCTTAGTTTGAGTAGTTCATCCTGGAATCACCAAGATGTATCAGGAACTTCATCGCCAGTACTGGTGGCCAGGTCTGAAGAGAGATGTTGCTGGATTCATCTTCAGGTGTCCTACTTGTCGGCAGGTGAAGGCAGAGCATTAGCGACAAACATTCCTTTTACAGTAGTGACCCATTCCGGAGTGGAAGTGGAACGCTGTCGCGATGGACTTCGTGACCGGATTGCCGAGGTCGCCTTGAGGGAACGATGCTGTGTGGGTTGTCATCGACATGATTATGAAGGTTTCCCACTTCATACAGATCATGGAGACCTTTAGTGTTGATGATCTGGGATAACTATACATCCGGGAGATTGTACGTCTGCATGGAGTTCCACAGTCCATTATTTCAGACAGGGATACACGCTTTACTTCTCAGTTATGGAAGGGGCGTCAGAGGGCTTTGGGTACACTGGTACTTTTGAGTACAACATACCATCCCCAAACAGATGGCCAGTCCAAGCGTACGATCCAGGTGCTTGAGGATATGCTCCGAGTTTGCATTCTTGACTTTGGCGGTTCTTGGGAGAAGAATATCCATCTTATGGAGTTCACCTACAACAATAGTTTTTAGGGGACTATTCAGATGGAACCTTATGAGGATTTGTATGGTAGGCCATTCCCATCACCTTTATGTTGAATGGAGGTAGGAGAGGCAACTTTACTGGGACCTAATCTTGTTTAGGAGACCTCGGAGAAGATAGAGTTGATTCGAAAGAGGATGACTATAGAACAGTCTCGGAAGAAGTCTTATGCTGATCTGCAGAGATGACCTCTGCAGTTCGAGGCCGGGGATCAGGTTTTCCTGCATGTCGAACTGAGTTTGGGGCACAAGAGAGTTTGGAGATTGGGTAAGCTTTCACCACGGTACGTCGGGCCGTTTGAAGTGTTGGAGAGATTTGGGATGGTTGCATATAGGTTGCAGTTACCTCAGAGGTATCAGGCCTTGCACGACGTCTTCCACGTCTCCCAGCTCTGACGTAACTTCTCAGACCTGTCTCATGTCTTTCTACCTGAGGAGGTTGAGATCGAAGAAGATGCATCGTTTGAGGATCACCCTATCCGGATTTTCGATCATAGTATGAAGGTTCTCCATGGCCAGTCTGTTCCTCTAGTTCGAGTGCTATGGCATCACAGGCGAGTACAGGACAAGACCTGGGAGAGGGAGTCCGATGTATGGTCACAGTGACCAGAGCTGTTCAGGGTTTCTTCTTCTACGACTCATTAGGTAAATTCGGGGATGAATTTTTTAAGGGGGGAAGTTTGGAAGATCCAGGATCTCGTGTTCATGTATTTCTTTTATTTTTCCTAGAGTTAATGAGAATATAGAAGTTTGTGGAAATTTTTTAAGTACACGCCGTGTACTTTATGAGTACACGCCATGTACTCCTTTGCCGCTCGAGGATGTGTGTTGTCCGTATTCTGGCCACAGACACGGTGTTTAGGGGTGATGTGGAGGCCTCTAAAAGTGGAGTACTGAAAATCTGAGTACACGCCTTGTGCTTAAGAAGTTCACACTGTGTATTTTCTATTTTTTTCATTAAAAGAACCTTGGTCGCGCCTAACAGACAGAACTGCCTTCTTCTCCAACGCCTTCTCCTGAGAGCGGCCCGTACGGCCGTGAATCTTCTCCGAGTCCCCGAGCCTCCATATATTCTCCGAATCGACCGTCGTGGATTGCGTTGGAACCACATCAGTGAGTTATTCCTTCTCCTAGAGCCTTGTTTTTCAATTCCTCTTATTTATCAAGATATCGTGGGATGAAATTTTTCCACTTTTTCTCAGATCTCCGATGTTCTAAGGAGAATCAATCATCATAGTTCATGTATATCGATCTCCTAGCATCGAGGTAGGTGGTTTCTGCCTTTTTGTAGAATGTATTTGGATATTTTTTTCAATTACACCAATTCCCTTGAATGGGGTATTGCATGTTTTCTTATTTTTCCCCCATTGTTTGCATGCTTTGCATGATTTCTTGAGTAGAGGTCAATGCTTGTGAATATGTTAATTTTTATTCTACTTTGTATGTTTTTCCATGCATGTTATTCCTGTTAGGAATTTCTATAGTTTCCATGCCTAGTTGTAGGATAGTGGAACTATCATTCTGTTATGCTGTTGGGCCTTTGAATGAGAGACAAGTAGTTCTTGAGGTTTACTCAGGGCAATACGTGTGTTATGCATGTTTGTTTTACACAGCGCTGTGAGAACCTAGTGTAGTGGACCATAGGGGTAATGGACATAAGGGCTTCTCTAGAGTGTCTTTAATTTACGATGCGAGACTAAAGGGGGAATTGATGATGAGTGTTTCCTCAGCGAGCCTGCAGTTCCTTGATGTAGGCCACAAGGGGAATGATTCATTGAGTGCTTCCCCAGAGATCATTTAGTATGATACGAGTCTATATGGGGAATTGATGGTGAGTGCTTCCTCAGAGAGTCTATTCTTTAGCTGAACCAGAGGGGTGAGACTATGTGTGACTCCAGAGGGTTGCTAGTACTTGTAGGTTAAACCAAAAGGGTTAGGATGTGAGAACTACCTAGTGGGTTACCTGTTGTTCTACTTATTGATTAGCTGTTACTTGTGTGCTTTATATGCTAAACACTGTGGATTTTAGCTGATGTGTGCTTTCCTATTTACTACTTCCTGTACTTTTACTTATTAAGTATTCACTGACTGTTAGGCACATATAATTGGGTGGATTCCTACTGGGACCTTGTCCCACACCATGTTTGGGCCATGCTTTTGGTCCAAAGAATATTATATTGTAGTAGGTATAGATAAGGGCAAGCTCCCTTCTACCTCAGGTAATTGACTTGTTGTGGAGATGGAGAGCATGGGACCAAGCTCTAAATTGCTATGATGGGGAGATTACCTTTTTTTCTTATACCCTTTGGTTTAGTATTGTATTCATCATTGTGACTTGTTTGGCTATTTTCCTAGACATATGTATCATGAATCATTTTATATATGTGCATGTGTGCTCCAATTTTTACTCTTAGTCTTCAACTGTTTATCATTTACTCTTGTATGGATGGTTACTATTTTTGCTGTTGTTTATTTGTTTTTCTTCTACCGCGTACTCTGCCAATAAGGGCATAGTTTCCCTACTATCACACCCAAGGCCCTAACTGCTAGTCGGCAGCCTCTGGTGTTTGGGGAAATGAGCATGGTGCTATGTGACTAACCGGGTACGGGGCACCTCTGGGTGGCTTCCGGAACCGGGATGTTACAGATAGTGTATCCACTTTTAAATACAATTGTCACAACATGGAGTGAAGATGAACTACACAACAAATCATTTCCAGATATGTCAGAAGATTACACTCATCTAACAATGAGAAGATTAATACAGAAATGGGGTGGCATACCCCACATGTATTTTCATCCTATAGAGGGAGAGTAAACAAATCCAATGTTATGTACACATAAGTATATAACAATATATATTCTGGATGAAAATATTTCTAATTGATAGATTTTTAGGATCTCCATCTCATTTTATAGACCATGAATAAGAGTTTCCAACAATTACAAAAATCCTCCAATGATGCCCAACATCATATATGTAAAACCAGGAAGTAACGATCAATGTAAATACACACATTGACACAATGGACCACAATCAAGGGTCCATAATCTCAAGTATAATATCTCATGCCCTGGTACAATAAGAGGATTCACATAGATAGCTGATAGAGGACCCATTGCCAATTGAATAAGAGGGTTCCACTATGATAGTATGGACCCATTCACAACCCATCTCGAGTGTCCCATTCAAGATTTCATTGAGTTCCCATGCCCATCTCGACTAGAGGGATCCACTTGATAAGTCCACATAGGTCCCTTGGTCGGGGTTTAAAGGGGGGTTCCACTGTAATAATCAAGGAACCATGACCAATTTGACAGTTGGATTCCACACATAAATTCTATAGAGGACCCATTCCATGTGCTGACAAGAGGGATCCACTATAAATGTCAACAATGACCCATGCCCTGCCCAGCTAGTGAACTCCACGTGGTAGTTGGTAGAGGACCTTTGTCCTACCCAACTGGAGGAGTCCACATGGGAGTTGGTAGAGGACCCATTACCTACTCAAAATGAGGGTTATACTCTAAATTATTTCTAGATTCCATGCCTATCAATGTATGAGCGATACACTCTGGATTTAGTAGGGTACCCTTGAATTTCATAGAAGGAGGGTTCCACTATAAAAGTCCTTGGTGATCTTTCATGATCACTACCATAGATGTGCATCACAAAACCATGAATTTTGGCTGTATATTTCTACATAATACTTTAAAATACACATCCATGGGAACTACCACATTCTACATAGAAAGAAACTCATCTTTGGATATTCGTGAGAAAAAATATCAGTTCCAAGAAAGGGGATACAGAATCTTGAAGTTTCCTTCAAAGGATCCAAGTGGTACATAATGTGTCATGGGACCCACACAATATGTGGTCCCGTGCCTTCACCTGGAAATTCACATGGATGTAGATGGATTTCTAATCATGTGGTAGTATAGGACATGTAAGTGATATATCCGGTTTTCCCATGCCACTCAGGGCCTCATTTGTTTTCTTGGCCACATCCACGTAAACACCCCATGTCCATGTAATTTTGTACATGACATTTTTATTTGTAATGTAAATCCACACATGGTCCTACTAGTGTGATCATCTACACAAATATTCATCCCGGGGACTAGGTACATGGTGTGTTGTAGGGCTACATGTCATTCCATCCTTATAATTTTCCAAAATCCTATTCTCCACAACAAAGGGGGATATATACCGTGTGTTCATTTTAGTACATGATGTGTAGTCTATTTTAAATAGTTTGAAAATTTATGATGTGATCCTCAAATGTGACTATTTTTCTTTAAATATGGATTAGTTTTCACCCATGGTTTTGTTATCTTATGTTATCTAGTTGATTCGGGACCTCCAGTGGATGAAAAATCAAATCTGATTTGATTCTATGTGATCCCTTATGGTCCTCTCACACTACACATTCCATGATCCATTGAATAATTTACGATTCATCCACCAATAATACAAATGATCATCCAAAATGAAAAACTGCGATGGATTTGTTTATGATTCGGTGATCCATCCCTCGATTTATAATCCTTCACAATTCTGGGGGTCTGATTAGGCATGATACCAGCTCACAATGTCCAACTGTGACTGCAGAGTCCAATTGATGATGAATATGAAGAAATTGAGGGGGAAAGGCATAGTTGAAATTGATTAATGATTATTTAAAAGTGTTATTGTTCAATAATGAAGAACTGGGATATCTAGGGATTGAAAGGAAATGAAATAATCCAATTTAATTAGTACTTGAGTGTTTTAAATGGATGAAATTGGTGCATATCCATGAAAGGGATTGATCCACTCATGTAATTTAATATAATAGTGTGTAAAAAAAATTGATGATTCACACAACAGATATAGGATCATTTTTCAACAAAGTATACTCTCTTCAGTGATCAAAGGATTTAATTGTGTCTATTGTGTCCATATCTTCTCCTATCTTGAGTATTGTGATCATTTTATATGTTTCTTCAATGGAAGGAAGAAGGATAATCTCTTGGAAGATAACAAGATTTTGAGGACAACCTTGAGAATATCATCATGGAATTAATCTTATATTATTTTATTTCTGGTAAAAATAATCACTCATTTAAATTATTTTTATTAATGTTACAACTAAACTTACCACCCAAAAGAGAGATGTTAGAAAAACCTGAGCATGGCAATTTTAGTTTGAAATGAGGGTAAAAACTAAGTTCCCGACTCAATTGTGTTCTAATATTTATGATATGAGATTTTTTTAATATGTATCCAATTTTCATTAAGAAATTTCATGTACACAACATAAAATATAAAATATGTTTTTATAAAATTATTTCTCGGCCTAATGGGCATTAGAATCACATGTCGTCTTAGAAAATGGATCTTGAAATACATGTAGAACTATTTCAATTAATTACAAGTAAAAAATCAGTCTCTATATCATTTTTATTCAATATTTTGATCCCTAATAGGGAAACAAGATAAATAAATCGGGATAATGTTCCCACACATGGCTTCACCTATCATAGGACCTCTTCTTCATATTCCCTTGCTTCAATAACACATGAACCAGGGGAATGATATGTGCGTATAGGGTACTCTTCTATCAATAAAAAATTTCCATTGGGTTATCTATAAAGGAAAATCCATCCTCCTATTCCATCTCTCCTCGGTCGAAGAAGTTCTTTGGGTCCTGAATGTATCTCCTTAGCTGAGAAACATAGAAGGCATCACACACTCACTCTATCTATGGGAATAGGAAGGGGTGGTAGGAAACTTGGGAAACCCTCTGCATGATCTCAAGTGGCCAATGGGCCTTGGGTATAATATTCATTCTGTTACAAAAATCCACAATCCACATCATGGGTAGACTCTCTGGAAAATTTGGTTTTCTTTATTCAAACTCCAAGGATTATGTTGGTTTTTTGTGTAAAATTTGTGTCTTATATGGGATGTTGTCATCCCTTTATAGACTACCTCTCCCAACACTATCATCACCTGAACCATTCATGATACAATAAGTGATTTCTCAAATACCACTGTCCAGTATAAGGGTGACCTTCATGGTCTCTCAAAAATGGACTCAAAATTTTCATGCTAATGGTATAATGGTAAATGTTATTGTAAGTGATCTCCATCAAGGGATGGGGATCCTTCCTACTTTGGACACTGTTTAACATGAAAGTCCTCATAAGATCCTCCAACCCCATGATAACAAGCACAATCATTCCATCAAACAAGGGTTGAAATAATGTACTCATCTTCATTTGGGTTATAAATGCCTCATGATGGCCTCTCCACAACTATTTATGCAGATCGTGAGTCCCGATTAGAGGTAATCATTGAGGGAACTCCACAAAGGCTAAAAATATCCCGTACATTCAGCTATTGCAAAATTTTCACTGAACTCTTATCTATATTATTAAATAATTGTGAAACATTCGTTTCATAATTAATATCCACCACATTATTTCATGGCCCTTCACTCTATTTGGATGCCCTATAATATTTTTTAGGTATTTTTTTCCCATTTCCACTCCTTGATCTTAATGGGTTTCAATAAACCTGCCATAATGTAGTGCTCAACCTACACTTGCAGACAAGTGATGCCTTAAGATATGGACTCTTGTATACTCTATATATTGAAAGACCACTAAAAATTCAACTTATGGTCTATGTACATCTTCCCCAAACTGGGATGCATATCTAGGGGAGAAGTGTGGAACTCTTGCGTCACCTCCTCCTTTATAGTTACTGGAACCACTGTCCTTTCCTAGAATAAAATGACATGATTACCTCCATTATAATATCCATTTGATTAATAACATACAGATATATCGGCATGTAATACCGTACAATTAATGTTTCTTATATGGGACTCTCTCTCCCAGTTGAGAAGTAGAGGGGTCAACACCATCAACTATAGAAAATTTGTACACTTCTGCTCAACTAGTGTCTCCTAAAGAGATCCAAACTACTCAAAATCATTATTCATCAAGTGATCATTGGACATCCTATTAAAATAATATGATACTACATTTTGTTTACCTAGAGTATAGGCTATGACGATATCATAGTCTTATAGTAACTCCAAACAACGTCATTGTCTCAAGAACACATTTCTCTTTGTGTAGATGTACTTGAAACTCTGATGGTCTGAGAAAACCACATAACACTACCAATGATGTTAGTTCCTCCACATCCTCATTGAGAAGACTAATTAACCAGATCTAGGTCATGATTCACATTACTATAATCATGTGGTCACAATTTCTTGGAATCGTATGAGATTACTACCTATTTATCCATCATTATGTTTTCATGTCCAGATCCTATGAGATTTTTTATTGCACTATAGAGTCCCCCCCTCCTCTTGTAGTCTAAAAATAGGACCACTCATTCGTCTTAGCCTTAATGCCAAAATTCCCTCTAACACTGCTTAGTCTATGTAAATATATTCCCTTTCTACATCGAGGATGTCCAAGAGGGTTTAATTTTGGTGATGCCTACAAAAAAACTGTTATAGTACCCCTCCAAAACTAGAAAGCATCACACCTATGACAAACTCTTTAGTGGTTCCCAACAAAGTACTACCTCAATCTCAAATATGTCCATTGATAAATGATTCATAGAGATGACATTACCCAGAAAGTGAACCTCCTGAATCTAGAACTGGCACTTTGAGAGCTTCCCAAAATTATGGTTCCCTCATGGAAAATTTAGAACCATCATGTTCTATAAATGATCCTCCTTTGATGCAGAGTATATGTGTGTGTCATCGATGAAGATGAACACCAACCGGTTCATGTATGGACGAAATCTATGGTTCCTCAAATCCATAAATACAATAGGGTAATTCTTCACTTCAATAGACATTAGTAGGAACTCATAGTATTTGTAGAGACATCAGAATTCCACCATTGTAATTTCAATCATTCAAACACTTAATTTGCAGTAGTTTGAACTAATATCAATCTTTGTGAACCAACTGACGCCACACAAATTTTTCCAAGAAAACATAATTCATCAAAAGGGTAATTTATCCTTATCATTTCTTGGTTCTGGTGATGATAATCTATGAAATTCCATGGGATCCAATTCACCATTTTCACAAGAAATACTAGAGATTACTAGGGGGAAACAATAGTATAATGAAACCCTTCTCTTAAAGGAACCTATGCTACCTCCATAGATCCCAGAGCTCAGTAGGTTCCATTCTATATTTTGAAGAAAATATTGGGGTGGTGCTGAGATGCCTGTCAATATAACACTTGATCTCTATTATAAATTGCAGTCTACATGATATTTGGGGAAGACGTCCATATAATCCACCAAAACAAAAGGAATCCAGATTCTTAAAGATCCTATTTATTGAAGGGATACACATCCCATAACACCACCATCTACATTAGAAGAGTATATTTTATTACTTTGTTATTGACCTCTCAGTCACCCTAAATCTTGGCATTCACAAGATTTGTTTTTATATATAAGGGTGTCTTTTTAATCTATGTACAAGACCACTATTGTCTGGTCGATGATTAAAATAGATGGTCGTGCTACGTGATATCTTGGACCTAATATTTATGTATTCACCTTCCAAAATTCATGTTTACCCATATTGATGTGATATTAAAGGAGATGTGGAGGTGTAGTGTCTATTGAGGCCTATGTCACATGTCTCTGAATAGATGACCTAATGCCCTATATTGAAGGATGGATGCAACACTAGATCGTGTTTGATTATTTATCTATGGTTTACTTTGTTATATCAATATTTCTAGGGAATTTATACTACACAAGATGACTTAATATCAATAAAATTTGTATAAAATTGGTAAATGTAAATTCAACATCAAATATACTGAATGAAAAACATTCATAGTCACATTATGATACATGTTTCAAAAATTACATTAATGCTTTTGTTATAAAAATAAAATTCATGATAAAATATTGATAAAATATATAAGTTGAACTAAGAATTAGTATATGGTAAAATATTTTGTGTAATATTTTACTAATTAATATATGAAAATTTAATTTAATATATAAAATAAACAAAAAAATGAAATTTATTAAAACTAATATAATATATTATTGGAATGATTATTTCCTAAACTATTATAATTATCTTAATTTGATTGTGATGTTATAAATTAACTATAAAATCATGTTATTATTTCAAAATTATGGATAAAATTTTATTTCAATTAAATTTCTTAATCCTGTGAATGTTATATTGATTATTAAATATTTCTAAATAGAGTGGATAAAATAAAACATATTAAAGGATTATTACTATTTTTAATTCTATTAAGAGGGTATTTGATTAATTCGATAAGATTTATTCCATATGTCATGAGAAATAAAATATCTGAGATGTTGTAATTAAATATAGGAACTTTAAAATGTGAAAAATCACCCCCACAGTGTCACCCAAAGGTTCCTTGAGTAGGTGGACCACATGGCCTATATCATGATCCCCTATATTCCAATGCATTCCACTAGTAGCAAGGGCTATAGGTGTTTATGTTTAGAGAATTTTCCATTTTGTTTGAGTGGAGAACATACGATATAAAAATATATGAAAAAATAGTTAAATAGATGAAGAAGAATAAGAATGAATAAATAATAATAGAAGAGAATGTAAGCATAATCATCCAGGTAATAAATAACTATCTCAATAGGGATGAACTGTAAGGTGTATCATATAGAAAATTATGATGTCATGTATCTATAATATGGATTCCTATCCTGAAACCCTCGTTTCATCCATAACATCACTAGTCATACATATTAAGTCAAAACCAAAGAGTTTTAGTGAAAATTAAATGGTATGTACCTCATTGGAAAATCTAGTTCATAAAGTACCCCCCATAGATGAACCTATCCCCGATCTACCATTCTAATGGACATAAAAAATACTATGAGAATAATCATGCCACAGTGCATGTACATCATCCACTGACTCCCATGTATCATCTTATACATGGCCATTTTTTCATAGAACATGAACCAAAGTGATATGCTATCCTTAGTGAACCCTCTTTCATTGATAAACAACACATATAGGATAATCCTAAAAAGAAGCACCAACTTCAAATTCATTATCCTACAGATAAAATGTATGAGTTAGATTAGTATGATATAGTAGGAGCTAAGAAATGTGGATGATGTCATGAATGACATGGTACCGTTGAGCTATAAGCAACTGATATGAAACCAGCCCGACACTCTCCATGATCTCAAAAGGCTCAAAAAATGCGTTGACAATAACCCTCGCCTATGTATCTATCTATGAAAAATTATAGGTGATACATGTATGGAAACATGATATCCAACTAAAAACTCCATAGGTTATAAATGACTATCAAAATATGATTTATATCTAGAAAATGCTGTTGGTATACACTTCCAAGTCATCTACACCTACTATGAAGTATCCTTCATCCAACAAGGACCATTAGACCTTCCTCCGAGGCCTCAAACCAGCATTGTGGTAAATGAACATAATGATAACCTATGGACAAATATGGAACCTTATGAATCTTATATTGATAGATTTTTTCATAAGAGAAATCATCAAGAGGGATTTTCTTCTCCCAAGATTTTCTGAAATCGAGGAATCATTCTTGGAGAATTTTCTCCTAGAACATCATCATCTATTTTGATAGGCCATTGGTCTAAGGGTGAAAATTTGTGTTCAAAATATTATGTGTACCCATATATCAGTGTGTCCCCATCCAGAAACATGTTGCGAAACAAGTATCAATATTTGAAATCATTGTTTGAGGGACCCTCTAAAACCCTATGATCTCAAATATTTACATGCTTCTCTACCCATAAAATGAGACAGTATCCTCAATCTAAATGAGGTGGTCTAACTTTTTCAGTCAATCCACAAATACCCAAACCATGCAACTACCTATAGCATTCCTCAGTAAACTGACTACGCAATCCATTTCAACAACTTTAAATTTTCATTCTGAGACCATCAATGGATATAACAAGCTAGTAGGCCACCAGTTCTCTTACATCCCCTAATTACAAGTTTAGTATATTCTGATAAAACATGAAATGTGATGTATCATTAGAAGCCACCAATACTAGAGACACATATCACAAATCATCTATGAGATTCCGGAATGAACAACCCATTGAGAGGCAAGGTACTATCAAATATGTTCCCCTCTAATATCCATAGGAACCCAGATGCTCCCACATATATGTCAGATTTTATCTTCATCAACTGACCAATCTGGTGGTGAGTACTCATGAAAAATAATTTCTTATAAATATTACCACTCAGGTTATGAAATCATACTTTCCTTCAGTATATCATGGAGTGACGAGGTAATTTCTAAGACAGTAAGGAAAGGCTTATCATGACTATCATGAAACTCCCTATGTAGCCAAAAAACAGGGACATAAATTTCCATTTTATATTGGATTTCTAAAGGGATTTTCCTTGAGTCTTCCATATCAACACATTATCAACCAAATTTCCCTTTCTAGAAATATAGTTTAGATGAAAGTCAAAATACTAATGGAATTCAATCCATATTTCCTTTATGAGTTTCATGTCATGATATGTATGGATATATTTGATGCTCATGTGGTTTATAGATTCTTGAATATACCATCCCATTAGATATTGTTCATAATAGGAGAATATATAGAGAATTGTTGAAATAATGAGGTTGTTCGTTGGGTACTTATAATCTCGTGGTCTCAAATTGTGAGACTGTGTACAAAACAAAATCTATTCTCCTGCTTCAGCACTACATGCATCCCGATTCCTGATACATCAAAAAAAACCATATATCATCTTACATGATATAGAAGAATCAAAATTGGTGCTGAAGTAATCATTCATTTTGGTTCATAGATGGAATTATCAAAAAATTGTGACCACATGATCTTCACAACAGTATTGGTATGATTAGTAAGAGGTAAAGAAAGGAATAATATGTCATACATAAAATTCCTGTAATATCCATCCATCCCCAATATCTTTTTTATATCAAACACATTATTTGGATTCTCCTAGATAACCACATGACTCACCTTCTATAGGTAACATATACTCTAGATTCCGATATAATATTTGTCATTCATGAAATGGAACATGGAAAGATTATATTTTAGATGATTCCCTATCAATTTATTCAAAATAATTCAAATAATTTTATCAGGGTAATAATGTGTATGAGAATTCACCAAGATTTTATTCACAAAAACCTTGAAAAAGGAATCCCTATATGGGTCAAAAGACCCTATTCATTAATTCCATGATAACATACGGTGCCTTAATAAGTCCTAATGGCATAACAAGATACCCATATAAAACATACTGACTATGGAAAAACATATATTGTATATATGAAGGCATGATAGGCACAAGATGATAGCTCGATCTCTGGTCGATCTTAGGGAACACTATTTCTTCACAGCGATATTTAAAAAGATCATTCATGTGAGAAAATGGATGCCTTTTTAACTATATTCTAGTTCAAAAGTTGGTAATCCAGACATATAATATGGGTCCCATTTTCATTCTTTAACGAAATCATGGGTGACCCCCAAGAAGACGTTTTGTATTGGATTAATTTTTTTGATTATAAATACACTAATTATCTCCTGAGATCCCAGATCTATGTAGGTTCCATTATATATAGAGTAATTGAAATTGTACCTTCTACTAGAAGAAGATAAATTATAAATTCTACCATAGTCATGGGAGGTAGAAAGAGAATCATCATGGAAAACATCCCTAAAACAATCTACCATTAGAGTAAATACAATATAATATATGTCCTGATACACCATATAAAATCTTGACATCATTGCAATCATCCACCTAGCTCAAAATCCTCTAGTCCATATTTACAATCATGGACATTACGAGCACCCTTGTAAAGGTAGCTACCACCATCTGGTGATGCAAACGATAGCCTACAATGAAATTATTCCATGTAGGCATGATAGGGAAAAAACATATTAGTCAATAGAATGATATCTAAGCCCTCCATCTTAAGGATGAAAAGGTCCCATAAGAAGGGAAAACTTCCTACCTAAAGGGGAATTAATTTGAATTGGATTTCTCCCACTAACTGAAAAACCCAACGACGTGTCATGGTTTATCACCTCATAGGTGTACAGAATTTGTAGCCAAATATATTCCATTGTGAATAAATATATAAAGGAGTGAGGTGACACAATATTAATCAAATAGATATAATAGTACATGCTATGAGAATAGTAAGACATACAGTCAATTGTACTACAATATGCTCCACAATAATCTCTTGCAATAACAATATATGGACTAATAAAAATACCATGGGATAAAATTGTACTACATAGAGAAGGTCTTCTATGATGTGGATAATAAGTATAATCCTATTCACCATGGACATGACCTCCCCTTCGGCCAATTTGGATGGTGCTACTCTAACATCCTTCCGATGCGGCGTACATATCCCCACATCGTAAGGTGAATCTAGAACATATCATCTTCCTCTTGAAATTAATGGATTTTTCTATCTGAATCTATGATGACCTCCCATACAACCGCAAGAACGACCCTGAACAAAGTCTCTATGACACTGATGATTCAGATTTTCCTACCCTCAAAACTAATGGAATACCACTATGCTACCAATATTGGTATATTTGTTGCTGCTACCATGATGATAAACCTCATGGCTACACTTCTTACAACCTAAAGAACAACTACCTTTCCACAAAACCAATCCCATGTTCGTGGTACTATCATCTTATTTCAGTTTTCATTTAGTGATAAGATCCTAAGGAATTATTTCATAAAAAGGTAGATAAGAAAAAGGCAATCAAATATGAGTTGATTGTATACTTTATCACATCCACAAAATGATTAAATTATGAAATATTGACATCAACATGATGTGGTGAAAGTCATTTCAATTTGGTGGAACATGTCGAATAGTCTAATAGATACATAGAACTATGGACCATGTGTGTAAAAGCATTTTCTAGATTAGTAATCAGTGTTTGAGGGACACAGTATTAATAGAATGAATTTTAATGTTCACCAAGATAATAACCTGATGATGACCGACTTGAGTAATCACATCACCACTATTCGTGGAATAATAAGACAACATGTAGGTGGAAAGCTTTAACCACGTCTATGTGGTCATCCCTAGATGATTGAAGATATAAAGAACAACCTTTAGCCTAGACTCAGTTTCATGTCAAGAATAATACCTAGAAAATAAGGTAGGATACTATTGTTAGAAGTAACCAATCAGATCGGAGAATATAGGTTCAGGTAATGGAGAACCCTTCATAGAATACATCAGATGTTGGAAAATCTCAGGAGGTTGAGAATTAGTGACTTGTTTTAGAATAACTGGTGGTGGCTTAGGTGAAACTATTGCTGGGATCCCTGGTGTATTGGGGCCCACCACCTCCAGTGAATTATAATCTCCTCCCTCCCATAAAATGAAAAGAGGATTTCATGGTATCATAGAACTATAAATTCCATGAACATGACTTAGAACATATTTCAAAGCAGATATAAACCCTGTTGGAAGTAGGGAATAAGAAAAAAGTGCTCAAAACATAAGGAATACTCCCCCGACTACATTTATGAATTTCCTTATATTTATAAGTGTTCATGTTTTAATTATATGTGGTTATAGTATATAGAGAGTCAATTATAATTTTAGGATGTAAATCTCATCCAATTTTAGTTAAATTTTCAATATATTGAGATCCATTTCATTTAGAATTCATAAATTACATTTTTTTGGTTTGTATTTGTTTTTTATACACAGAACAAGGCATCATTAAATGGAATGTCATTCCAAGCTCAAAAAATTCCTATGAACATTATAGCTAAGATAAACACCCATTTAGTTAAAATCATCTCTCATATAATTCAAGATAAAAATATATACGTAATATATGATGTCTCAAATCCATTAATTATAGATTCAAATTCACAAGGTCTGATACACCTCATAAATTGACACTGATAGTCACATAATCATAGCCATATCCCAGATCAAGAAAATAGAGATACATATCATATAATATTTGAGGATAGGTATTTAATATTACACCATCAATATATATATGAAAAAAAATTTATGTCGATGCTGAAACATTAAAAACCCAATTGAATTTACCTTTATGTGTATTTAGTAGACCAAACATTTATATCGAACATGGATTGCACAAAATTCATAAGAAACATATACAATGAAAAAAAAACTCTTATATGGTGTGGCATATACACATCCTTTTATTTCTAAGTGCCTAAAATGATGCAAGTAAAATGATCTTTACCAAACCCTACCTTGGTAAAATATTCATTAAGCATATCGAAAGAAACAATTCATGTAAATCACCCAAAAGTGAATGTATATCAACTGTAATAAGAGAAATAGAGAATGAAAATTTCACATTCAAATGAAATGTGGTACTTACCGATAATGTGGGTTATATAGTCTTATAAATTTCTTATAACAAATATCAAACATTTTCATTATATCATGTCTAAATTTACCAAAAAAATTAATTAAAAATAAAATAATACCCACACTCATAACAATTTTTTGGTGTCTTGACCTGGGTTATACTCAACAGTTCCTCTAGGATATGGGCCGTATAGTGTCAAATACACCATCCCATTTCCCAGTGGCGTTTAACTTGTTGCGATGGACTAGGGTGTTTCTACGGGGAAACTATTTCCATCATTCATTGAAGAGAATGGTTAATATAAAAACAGCTGAATAAAAATATAAATAGAGACATCATAATGATATTGAATTCACAATACTAGAAGTATAAGTTATAATTATCATCCATATAATAAATAACCTTCTCAGGAGCTTTTAACTATAAGGTGTATCATATAAAAAATGATGTTTTCATGTATCTATAATATATGAAAGTAGATGTATATGGAAGAATGAATATAGTTCAATAAAATTTAAAAAACTAAATCATAATCTAGAAATGTATATTGAGGACTGTCACAATCATCTTCCACCATGCTCCATCCTAATGAAAGAAAGCATGCCAGGTGTCTAATAATGGAAACTTTCCATTGATCATATATGTGATCATATTATCTTCATGAGTACCATCAATGACATGTATAGTGTGTGGGATAAAAATTATTAGGCTACCAATAATGATATTTATACAATCATGTCTGTGAATTTAAATTTTATTATTTTACGAGAATACATAAGAGTAATGAAATAGAACAAAAATCAACCCGATCCATCCTCAGTTGGTGTCTTATCAAGTAATAATTTATTTATTTATTTTCTATTTTACTATATGGGGATCATAAATAAATATTGTTATCCTTACTAGTCAATTCCATAATTATTATAAAGGAAGATCTAAAATAGATACCAACGAATCTATGACCTTAGTGTCTAACTAACCCATTGTTACAACTCATGAACTCTAGAAATAATGTATTTGCTTCTAATACATGGGGCACACCCATGGAATTACACTATAAAAGAGTCTAACTAAGTCCTTGGATATAATCCATTGTAATCTTAGTCTAAAAAAGACTGGGTGAAATGGGATGAATCAATGGTTCCACATGTCTAAATACTTAAATATTGTTCCAAATAGTGTATCTAAGGTATCCTAATATTTGAGAAGTGTCATGTGAATCACTGATACTACATTATAGGATTCACTAAATAAGAAAAATACTAGATTCCATGGTTGGTATCTCCCATGTAAATTGGTTTAATGAATTGTTATGGAGTCTTGTTGGTTCTGAATAGATTCCCCTAGGAATCATAGGGTAGCTCAAGTCTAACCATTCATAAAGAGGAAAAGAGTTATAAGGAAATAAAAACATTATATTAATTTAATTTGCGTAATTTAGTCCTAGAAATAAACATTCCAATAGATAATAAATTAATTTCATTCCATTTTGAATCATCCTAAGTGACAATTTCAATTATGGTCATGAAACCAGGTACCATTATTCATATGAAAAATTTCCAAGTGATATATAATCATATATAGAGTCCAATCATTAATTCATTTGGTTCATTCCATTACCATTCATCAAAGGGGAAAATGATTGATTGGACATACAACCAATTAAATTAAAATAACAATTTAGCTATTTGAAGTGATATTTCCAAATATAATTACTTTTTTACATTTAATGATTCAGTTATTTAATTTAAACACATACCTTAACAAGGTCAACTCCAAATCACAAGAATGGTTCCACAAAAAACCCCAAGGTTGGTCAACAATGCATAAAAGAAAAACACGCCCTAGATGGGTGGTCCTCAATGAGGTCTCAACCTACAACGAAATAGTAAAAAAGTACAAAAAGGATTTGTATATGAATTAAGAAAAAAAATAAAGGAATATGAATTTAATTATCATCTTATAGTGAAAAAAATGTGTACCTAGAAATGGATATTTATAAATTTTGAGATAGTGAGGGATGAGTAATAGACCACCTACCATGATCATATATCATTCCAGTCATCTAGTATCCAAACTTCATGTGGCATTATTCAAAATAAAATAGAATAATGGATCCATACCTTGAAAATAGTCCATATGATCCAATAAAAAAATAGAGTCTCTAGGAGGATAAAAACTAAAAATGTTGAAAAAGGATAGAATCACTTCTTGATAGGTATCCAACGATATGATTGACTCTTTATTTTAAACTCATATGGATAAACGAGAGAAAAACCTATATGAAGAGGTCTTGGGAGGTCAAGCATAATGAAAGGAGGAGAATATATCCACTAGAAGATGAAGGGAAAATGAAACCTAGAGTACAAGTGGTTTAATGGAAAAAAGGGAAAGTCACCCCTGTATAAAGGGGTTGTATGTTTTGGCCTTGCTGTTAGCCAAACTGTGCACCAACCATATTCCATGTACTAACTATAGATGGGCCTCACATAGTTTAGTTGCATAGTTTAACAAACTTTGCCCCAATCATTCTTAGCTCACTTGATAGAGAGGTAACCCCCACAGTTTGACAACACGGTTTGAAAAACATTGCACCAACAGTGAAATGTGGTTTTGTTAAAAATTGATGAAATTTTTCATGTGTGTTGGGATCTGGTAACATGATTATGGAAAATTGTGTCCCCTTATTTACCCTATGAATTCCCTTGCATGGTTAGGAGAAATTGTGTGGACTGGCTCACATAGTTTCTACAAACTATGGGGACCATTGTTTTCTTCCACCAGTCGTTGATCTAGGATTGAAACAAGCCCCATAAAATCTCATGGGGAATCTTTATTAGGTAATAAAAATGTGTAATATATAAAATTAAAGTGTTTGCACATCAATGGAAAACAATGTTCTTACCAAAGGGTTTCTGTAAATTAGTATGGGGACATGATAAAACAAGGGGCCCCAGGACATCTATTATTATTCATTCAGTTATTTTTGAAATTATTATAAAGTTGTACAACATGAATGGGATCCATTACTCTTTATTTATGTGGCTCTAAATATTTAAAAAGAAAAATTGATATCTATTTCAATATTTTATATAATTTTGGAAGTATGTTTGGTTATGTTATAATATAACTGATCATCACTTCTTGAGATGAGTATATTTTCACATACAAATTACATTGTTAGTAAAATGAGTATTTATCATGTATTGATATACCAAGTACCCCACTATGATTCATGGTAATTATAGTCTTGACCATCGATTCCATTGCTTATAGAGGTATTATTTTAGAAAATCATTGGGGGATATATCATATTCAAAATATGATCCACTACACTCTATAATCATATGAATTTACAAGATACTTTTGAACAATACTAATAAAAAATGGTAAAATAATACAATGAACTAACAATAATATAAAAATAAATGATACACCATAAAATTAAAAATTAAAATTTGTTATTAAAGATTAAATAAATCCAAAAACGTTTCAACTCATCTAATGAAAACTAATAAGAAATGTAAATAATTTTCCATTTCATGTATTATCTGCAAAACCATCACAAAAATATGGGAAATGAATATATAATAATTGTGGTAATAGTATAAGTATACATAGTAAATTCCTCTCTAAAATTATTAATGTAGATTGGGAAAAATTATACTATAGAATAAATAAATAAGTAATAAAATAAATCATAATATATATAGTTTATCTATAATCTTTTAAACTATAATATCATTATATAAATCCTGATAAAATATTATTGTAGTATCAATGAACATATAGTAAAATATGTATGTTGTACATGATTCTTAGTTTATTTAGTGACCCTCATGATCGACTATAATTAATTCTAGTTATCTCATCTATATCCATAAGGACATACCATTTCCTTATAAGATAATAATTTAATAGTATAATGTTCAATATATATCATAATTACCCTGACATCAACTACAATGACCATGACAAAAAGTAAGATATAGAGTGGCAGTGTAGTCAACCATTACACCATAGGCCTGAATATCGAGATCCTCTTATGTCATAATAGATCATTTGGGGATCATTCAGGTTATTTTTCATGTGTGGTAGCCACATCCCATTGACTCACTTCTATAACTGAATCTCATCCCCCATTTACAAAAAACATTATAAATACTAGTAACATCCTAAATAAAATTACTTTTATAAAACACTAATCAAGGAATTTAATTCAAAAATATAAATAAACCATTGGATGTTTTTAAATAATACTCAATAAAATTATTCCAATTTTTTGAACTTTTTCAACTCTCTTAAATTTCCAGAGTTGATAAATTAAAAGTTGTGATAACCGATAATTTTTTAGTAACATTTATTTTTATTTATTACATTCATTACCATATACCATACCATTTATATAAAATAATTTTTTAATTGATAAATTCATGTCCATATAAATCAATTATTATCCAAAACATCATAATAATGTCATCTGAAGTAAACTACGATGTCTAATAATACCCACTATCCAATGCAATTTACTGCAAAATTTTTACACTATCAAACACATATTGTTAATTCAACCTAATATAAAAAATCTTATAAAATTATATAGTTAAAAGGGAAAAATAATCACATAAAATAAAATATATTTACTCCCCATAAAAGTAAAATAAAATATAAAATAAGTAATCAATATAAAAAATATACAAAAATAATAAAAAATCATAATAATATAAAATATGAAATACTAAATGAAAAAGGCTTATGGAATCACCACCCTCTATTAAAACCATGATTTATTATATAATTAAAAGATGAATCCACAATGAAATTATCACGATTACATAATGAAATCATAAATATTTATGTGATAATAAATCCCCAGGTCAATCCTCTATCAATCATATTTATATACCACTAAATATAATATAATAAAAAAATTGATGTAAGATTACATCAATCCTTATAGACTCAACCCATCACACTAAGGAACACAACCGATTAATTTCCCAATAGTATCCTCTAGTTCACAATGAATAGGAATTATTAAAAAATTTCAGGATTAAAATAGTCATCATAATACCCTAACACATTGATATATTTTTTATAAATTTTTTTAAATAATGAAAAAGATGGCTTAAATAGAGGTAATACATGATTTCGCATATAATGATATGGTATTATTAGTATTTACTCCTCTACAAATTAATAATACAATAAAAAACACATACAAAGGTATTAGATATGGAGGGATTTCATCGAATTAAAGAAATGACATTTTTTCTAGAAGGTGAATATGCACACCTCGATACGATCTAAATGTGTTATAATGAATTTAAATAATTGTGAAAGAGTACATTATAAAAAATGAGTCGAGGTATTGTAAAGGATACAAAATCCATAGATTTTAATTTAAAAAAGATATGAAACACTATTATTAAGGATGAATGTATCCTTTAATTGAAAATACCATATGAAAGTTTCTAGGTAAAGATTCCAACTGAAATGCATATGTCCTCCCACCAAACATATATTATGAAAATATGATAATAGTGATAATCAAAAATAACTTTTGAGTTGGTCGTATGAGATAATTTCCTATAGTAATCATAGTCAACATTCTATGAGATACAAGATAATTATTATTGGTGTATATTATATCTAAAAATTCGTAGTTGTCCCTCTACACTATTAGTTTCGCTCCCCAAAAAAATTCATCAAAACATGTTAAGTTAAAAACCATAATAAAAAATTGAAATTTAATAATATCTTAATATTCAATAAGGATTTATAATATCAAAAAAACGGGGATTCATATCTATTAGAAAATAATTTGGTGTTATAACTGAATAAACCCCCCTATTATGATCTCTTATCATAATAAATCTCCCATGAATCATCCTTAATGAGTTTTTACAACCTCTACACTTGAAACATCGAAAAATAGTACCATAATGCAGTATATCACATCAATCCACCACACGTAATAAAAATTATACATATGGGACATCTTATAGATGTTTTATAATGCCATTTTGGTATATATAAATTTTTTTAGAATAATAATTCTAGGAAATGTATATAATAAAAAATAAAATATTTCTATGTGTTATCATTGAGGAACCATTCAGTATGCTACCATGTAAATTTTCATCAAAAGAACAAATGGTTTGTCAATAATATGTTTTCATGGTTATACAAAGTTATTTTCAAAATAATTTGGACCATCATAGTGTTATATTGAAAAAGTATACGCATGAAAATCATTTAATTTCATAAGACCTTGAAGAAAAAAAAATATATAACTATTATGTTAGGAGACTTGAAATGATAATTTTCAATGAATTATGGAAATAATAAATGATTGTATTATAATGTAGATTCATATTGATTTATACTTCCCAATATAATATTACTTATATACCAAAACAATATCCTAATACAAGTGTATCATGATCCTTAAATTCTTATTCATCTATGGGGATAATTTAAAAAATGTGATAGATGATATTCTATTACTTTTTTGAGATTTAATACAAGAAAAAGACAAGAATTGTGCTTATCTAACAATTTTTATGAACATGGGAACATATTATAGTTTAAAATATCTTAACATAAATTTACTGAATTAATTATTTATATAATAGGCATCCAAGATAATAAAAAAGTATAAAGAATCTTCTATCATATGAATGATAGACTATAATGAATATATACTAAAAAGAGACCTTAAAAACCATGATGAACTCAATATAATTATTTATATCTTCCTTATAGAAACACTAATTATGATAAAAAGTTTGGATGTTCCCTCATACTCAACATTCACTTGTCCTTATGTCATGTTTTATGAAAGATTTCCAAGAATTGTATTCTAATTTTGTAGAATCTATTATTGATTTTAGTTTTCATGGAATGTCGTAATAAACCGTTGAGTCAGTATTCAAATAATTGTTAATAATTCATTCATAATATCCTATAATAATCATTCCGGGAACGTCAAAATATAAATTATATGTAGTAATATATTCTCATCCTTTGTACATATCAAGAAGAGCCTCTAAATATATAGTCTCAAGAAACCCATACATTCTTCTCACATAATATTTTCAATATTTTCTTATAATGGTAATCTAGAATGAATTTTATACCACATGGGTCAACGGGAACTAAATAGATTTTCTGAAGTTTCCCATCCAAGAGTATCGTTTAGTGATTCAAATCTATGCATGATTAGTTATACCAATAACAGTTATAGAGTGTATAAACATTTGTTATCTGCTAATGATATAATGGAACTAGTATATAAATATTTAGAAACAAATGGAATGATTTAGAAAATTTGCGGGGTTGGTTTTCTTTTCATGTATAAAATGAGAAGATAAATAAGAGACTTCCAATTTATCATGTATCAATATTCACCCAAAACCATCATTGGTAGAATTGTTAATAATAGTATAAAAAAATATTTAGAAAAATATAAATTTTATTAAAAAAATATATCTCTCAATTCATTACCTCATCGTATACAACCATACTCTAGTTATATTAATAAAATTTCCTTTCTTTCATTACAAGAAACATCATAAGTAATGAAAAATTGGTCAAATCCAAAATATACTATTGACTATGACATAACATTTGATGAAAAATATGATACAAATTTATTTATCATTCAATCAAAAACTTTTACTATATCCATCATCATTAAATCTCCAAAATCCCAATGAAAATATATAATATGAACATGAAATCATAGAACAAAAATAAATTTTTTTATTCTATATTATATAATAAATATTTTTTGATATATGTTTTCCCAAGACGACATCTTAATGAACCTCATATAGCACCTACAAACCTCTCATTGACAAATATAAAAATAGGGGAATATTTGATTAAAAAATATCATATTTTTCATTAATATATGGATATTAATATGATGTTTTTTATACAAAATGGAATCATATAGTATATTAGAAAGTTGTACAATCTGTTACATGTTGTCCATATAATTTTATCAACCCTCAATCAAAGATAATGACATATTAATCATAGATATATTTGGGATTATAATTACCGTCCCCTTAGCTAGTTGGGATATTTTGTTTCATTCCACGTATATAAATATTATTAATATTACACTATTTCAAACTCATATAATCAAAATAAATAAAAAAAATTCCCCACCTTTAAATTAATGCAATATCAAATAACCACATATTGGTATATTCAAATTCTTATATTACATCCCCTAAATGTATTCATTATTAATAATTATCTCTATATACATAGTTATGTTTATATGATTACGGAGAAGAAATATGGTATTTTCATAAATAACATGATTAATGGTTTCTTCTGCCGCCATTCCATGTAATAAACCATGGAAATAAAACACTAGATAATCGTAATAATGTTTTTCTATAAGTGAAAAATAGGTGGAAATTTTATCTGATCAACTCCATTGAAAAAAATTTCTTCTAATTATTAGTAGCATGCAATTATGGATTTTTATATATACCACATACTTCATTTATTTTATAATATATCATAATAGAATACTCATAAAATTAATCAAAAAATGACGATGACCTCCATCAGTTTTTGATGTGATCAATGAAAATATCCATTTACTAAATTCAGAATATTACACAAGCACAAGGCATCTCAGTTGAATAAAATCCCATATATGGTAATAGATAAATACTATAATAGTTCATGATAATTCTCTAAAAATATATAAGATTTTATTTTCATTATTGTATCTAAAACATTAAGTCAATATATGATTACAATACAGTCACTAAATCACCAACTTAATGAGATGAAATTAATAAGTGGTTCATACCAACGTTAAACAAGGTATTTTAACTTTTAGTAGCAATATAAACATTTCCACTCACTATGATTGACCAATGATCACATTCATATATATTTTTATATAATAAAAACTGTTAGTAGTGACTGGTCTTAGAAATATTTCTTTGTAATATCTAACTATTATATTATATATATGTATTAATTCTATTATTGTATCCCATATATAACTATAACCCTATATGATATAACTGGATAATTTTTTTAATTATATTATTGAGGGGAAATAGAAAAATCTATTCCTTAAAATCATAAAAAAGTCTTGGAAATATCCACATATATATAATAAGTATCCTCCAATATTAGTCTTACAATTACTCAATTAGTCAGCAAGTATGTCACAATGTTTGATGATTTTTTTTTTTTTGGAATATAGTGCCCATCCCCCCATAATTTAATACCTTGATAAAATGTATTAGTAGATGTTGGAGTGAAGTACATATTATCTAGGTACTTTAGCTATTGAAACTCTAGTACATCTCTTCAGAAAACATACACCACTACATGAAGTGCCAATCCTTTTAAAATTAAAGGGAGGTTGTTTTCTAGAGGAAACCATCCAATAAAAGTCCATTATCATAAATGAATTCAAGATAAAATACCTATATCTATACAATTTTAATAAACATCCAAACCTAGGATCTATGTTTGGGTCAATGAATAATATCATATCTGTGCTTGTTTAATCCTCATTTCCTTCTCCAAAAGTCATAATATATTTAATTTTTTATATATATAGTAGTTGGAAATTGAAAAAAATAATGAACAAGACAAATTATCAATCAATATGACTAATCCATTATAAATATATTCAATCTTCTATGAATTTTACAATATTTGGTTCCATAAAAATAACTATTAAAATAATGGATCCCAACATACTGCTATGTCAATCGAATATATCACATAATATGAATAATGATACCTCCACCATCACAATCCTTTAACAGGTATCATTAGTGATTCTATCATCAATAAATTATTCTTAGGATCATTTTATTGTATGGAAATAACATTGATAATATTTTTCTGATATGTAATAATTGTCTAGAATCCATTTTCCCAATTGGGTGGTGTGTGTTGCGTTTGGATGCCCCTTGTAAATTAAAAATGTAACACCCGAGATTTTTATGAGTAATATTTTGTTTTTAAATCATCAAAGGAATCTTTTTCTACACAACACTTGCTTGGCTTGCTTTACACGCAATCGCGACCTTTCTCGATAGCTTGCGTCGTACGCAATACCGAGTTTCACTAAACAACAATATGCTATTAAAACTAGCCGTTATGAATAGTAATAACCACTTTTTGAAATTTTATAAATTTTATTTTTCAAAATGGACTTCATTTTTGGACTTAGAATATCAAAATTAGCTTAGGGTGAAATTTTGGTATTTTTCTGAAAACTTTCAATTTTTGATGAATAGTGAAACCACTAAGTGGTAGGTTAAAAAAACTGAATTTTGCATAAAACTTAATTTTACCGCTTCTGTGAATGGAATTTCGAAAATCCGAGAGACACGGTTAATATCAAGGACGAAAATGTGGTTCAATGAGATGAAAATAATTTTTTGGTGAATAGTAACTTTTTACTTTTTTTACCACGGTTAATAGTAAATAGGGTAACTAAGGGTAAATATGATATTAATATTACCCTAACACATGTCCTAATTCTATTGGACAAGTGTAATTCGACCAAAAACAAACTTAGGAATAAAATATGACCATTTAGGCCCACTTGGATTAGATTAGGACATTTATTATTAATTTATTTAAAGAAGGGTTAAAATAGTTAAAATCAAAGTTTAATAAGTAAATCATTTCTAATATGGGGTTATACATAAGATAAATTCGATTGTAAATATTCATTAGAAAGCTAAAAAGATTTACTACATGATGGTATTTTATTTGTAATTTTTAGACATCAAATAATGTAATTTATTTATGACACAAAGATGATGCAGTAATTATCTTGTTAATGAAATATTGACATAATTGATCTTATAAACACCCAAATAAATGTAATTTGAGACTTTTTATGAATTCCACTAATTTTCTAGGTTACTATGATATATTATTGTTGATTTAATCAACTTGGTTCGAACATATAATTCTGTTATGACTTTCACAAAAATCATATATCAAATAGTGTCAAAATTGACACAAAATAGTTTTTAAATCAAATATTATATTATTAATTGTTATTTTATTCCTAAAAATCTAAGGTTCGGCCAAATGACTTAGATAAGGATATATATATTAATAATAAACAATTTGGGGTTCGTTTGGCATGTTATAGTAAGTGTATTAACCATATAATGAAAGAAAACAAAAAGACACGGTAAAAGTTAAATTAATTAACTTAGAGTTAAATCTAATTGATAAGGTTAAAATAATACCATAAACATGTTTAAATCCAATTGGTTGATAGGATTTCGACCCATCCCCACTTTATCTTCGAAATAATACCCTTTGGAACCATTATAAACTGATTTTTACTTTAATATAAAATAATATTTTGAGATATTCCTAAGGTGCCCCTCTCCTCCCTTATAAAAGGACACCTCCTCCCCCTCCTCCTCACACCAATTTGAGCACTCATGCACGGCCAACCCCTGCCATTTTCTCCTCTCCACTTCCATAGAATAATCCTAGAGGTCCTGGTCTTCTCCAAAGACCAATCTTAGTTCCTTAAGTGGAGGATTCAAAGAGGCGTTCCAAAGAAGAGGTAATATCCATTACCGATCTTTTCAATTTCTTTCATCTTCAACTTCTTCTTCTTTAGTTGTTTCATGATAAAGTAATAACATCAGTATTACTTACATACTGATATGTTATTATAAATATGAAACAACCCTAATTAACCTTCTATCCATCCTACGGAAAAATGAAATCACCGCGCGTGCGTACGTATGGAATACCGTCTCCACGCCGTGGTGTAATCTATTTTCCACCATCACCTTACAAGGATGGGTATAATGATGTAATGAGTAACTATATATGATTATTATGAAGTAATATTGATACTGAAATAATATATATATACTCCAATACAATTCCACGATCATAGGAACGATATCATCACTCGTGCGTACGTACGGAATACCGTCTCCACGATGTGATGCGACTCGTTCTACATGATCTTCATTTCATAATGATTATATAAATGAATTGAATGAATGAATATGGTATATACTACACTAATACCATTCTGGAAATGAATTATCTATAACCTAAAGATAAGAATAAGAATTTATTCAACAAAACACGCATAAGAACAAAAAGTTATAAAGACCCGAGTAACAAGTAACAATGAAATATTACTAACAAGAAGTTAATAATATGACCATATATGATCTCATATCAATATGTATGATTCTGGAATAAGTCAATAACATTATTTAAAACATTATACAGGAGCTTCGGACACGAACAAAGCAAATTGGACCTAAGGTAAGGGAAATATCACAATCTCATTTTTATCCGAGATTGTTTATTCGTAAGTATTTACTGGGGTGTATTTTATCATCCACATCCATGTTCCCTCAATATGTAATATTGTTTCCATCCACTTGAAATAGTTTAAATCCAATTTTACCCTTAGGTGAGTTTTTATTAAAGAATATGAAAGGAATCTTTTGTCGTTTTTCCGTACGAGGTACTTTTTGACTTTTCCGACAAAAGTACGAAGAATGTTTTTTTTAACTTATACGGCATGAATGGATTTTTAAAACATTACTTCAAAGAAGCTTCCTTTACAAGTTTTCAAGTTTATTTTTAATCATCTTCTTTTATTTTAAAGTTGTATGACATTTTATGAAAGGAAAAATGTTTTTGAAGAAGAAAGGATATTTTCCTCAAGAATTCAATTCAAGTGTTTTATCAAAATTATTTTCTATCTAAGATAACAAAGGGTTCTGTTTCTATCCATATTTTTACATTGGTTTGACTATGTTGTGATGGAATTATGTTTATGAATTCCTTTATCTTATATGAATTGATTTATAATGTCATGATGTTTCAAGAATCCCATTTTTGTTATATGAGTTATGCGATGATGTATGTTTTATGATTATGTGGCACACATAAGAAAGGATTCATTATAAGATGGGTGGGACCTATATCTCCCTCCAATGCATTGGGTAATGATTTTATATCTCATGAGATAGACATGGCTGGAACGGACGGTTATTTCGGTTCAGTGATATAGGACTGAAACGAGGAGTGAACTCGGTTCAGAAAGGGACTTTGTCCACTAAGATAGTCTTGGAAATGAGTCATGACTAACAAGAAATGATTTCCATGATTATGTGTGCATGCCACAAAGTTTCAAGTTTTATGTAATGATTATGGGGATCTCATTTTCACTTCTATGATTTGTTCCATGTTAAGATATTATGATCTCTTTTGCAGGTTATGATTTTCAAAAAGATATGATATGATTTTTATTTCCTTTATTTTCCCTTGCTGAGCATTTGAGCTCACCCTTTTATGTTTTCTTTTCCCCAGGTCAGGAAGATGGATATTAAGTAGAATATGCTAAAAGGGACCCTAGATATGATGAAATAAATGGGAGACACTGTAGAAGATTTATGAACCAGTTGTTTATGTTTCCCAGTTTCTAAAGACACTATACAAATACAGTCCTTTGTGGTTTTGTCATATGTTGTAATAAGTGTGCTTCAATTTTGAAGTATTAACAATGTATGTAAAGTATGGGTCGTTATAGTTGGTATCAGAGGAAAGGTATAGTCAACCTTTGGAAACTAGGATGTGAAAGCCTTAGTAAGAACCCTAAGGATAAGTCTAAGCATATAACACAATCTTAGTGTTTTAGAAATGGCCTTGAATAACCTAGGATAAGACCTTAAGCATGAAAATTTTATTCTTGAATTATGTGGTTTCCTATTATAATTAGTGTTGCTCACACTATTCTTCTTGGTTTTAGTCAATGGCTGGAACCCGAAGGAACCGTGTTAATGCGGAATGTGATGGGAAATGCAATGATTGTCCCCCTGAGCAACCAAACGATATGGGAGTTGGAATGGAAAATCTTGTAGCCATGCTCACACAACTTTCTCAAGCTATGAATCATGCAGGATTTCCAAACGAGCAAAGGAGGGAGCAACATTCTGTTGAATCCTTCATGAGGCAGCGTCCACCTTCTTTCAGCGGGTCTACTGATCCATTAGTTGCTGAACAATGGATTAGTACTACTGAAAAGATATTTTCAGTTCTTCAATGTTCTGAGCATGATAAAGTCATCCTAGCAGTATATCGTTTGGAAGGAGATGCTGATCAATGGTGGAATCTTGTTAAGAATTCGAGGCAAAGGGATGAAATTGAGTCTATGGAATGGGACGAGTTCAAGAACTTATTTTTCAATAAGTAATTCCCTCGTATTCTCTGAACAAAGATGGAGAAAGAGTTTCTTGAACTGAAGCAAAGGGATGATGAATCTGTTGGTACCTATGAAGCAAATTTTACAAGACTTGCAAGGTACGCTTCTGGTATTATTATCCAACCTGAGAGTAAGATCGATCGATTCTTTAGTGGCTTAAAACCAAGTCTTCGAAGGGCGTTAGCCATAAGGGACTTCAATAGCTACGAGGAAATCGTTCGATGTGCTCTCAAAGTCGAGATGGAGATTGGAGTAACCCATCAGTCACATGGGTTTGATAAGAAGAGGAAGATGGAATTCAAAGAAAAATCTAAAGAGCACACGGAAAAGAAGATGAACTTTCCCTTATTCTCAAAGTGTGGAAAGAAACATGGAGGGAGTTGTCTTAAAGGGACAAGTAAATGTTTTAAATGTGGAAAGGAAGGTCATCGGGCATTTGAATGCCGTGATAATGGGAAGAAGATGTCTAATGATGCAAACAAAGGAAGGGATACACAGAATGAACCTACTACACTTCAATGTTTCAAGTGCAAGGAGATGGGGCATTATGCCAATCAATGCCCAAATCCAAGGGTTGATGATGATGGTCGACGTCAACAAAATCTTAAGGCTAAAGACAAAGGAAAGTCACATGCAATTTCTATCAGCGATGTGGAGTATGATAACGATGTGGTGAAAGGTACACTTACCATCCACTCTAAAGTAGAAAATGTTTTATTTGATTCTGGATCCACCCACTCTTTTATTTCTGAAAAATTTTCTAAGGGTATTACCGTATTACCTCAACAATTAGATGTTGAGTTAGCTGTGACAACACCTAATGGAACAACAGTCGCATCAAAAGTTTATAATTCTTCTCCGATCGAAGTTTGTGGGAAAGTGATTCCTGCAAATCTTGTGATCCTTCCTTTAGTGGAATTTGATGTGATTCTTGTCATGGATTGGCTTTCTCTACATGGAGCTCATATCGATTGCCAAAGAAGGGAAGTCACATTTCATATTCCAGATCAATCTACGATCGTATATCAATGCAAGGATGAACATAACCTTCCAGTGGAAATTTCTTCCATCTTATGGGTATTGATTCCACTAAATGAAGGTTATTTATCTCAAATGGTTGGTGAGAAACTCACGATTAAGAATATGCCCATTGTACGGGAGTTTGATGATGTCTTTCCGGAGGAATTGCCGGGTCTTCCACCAAATCGTGAAGTTGAGTTTTCAATAGAACTCGTACCGGGTGCTTTGCCTATTTCAAAGACACCTTATAGAATGGCCCCAATTGAGTTGCAGGAATTGAAGAAGCAACTCCAAGAGAATCTTGATAAGGGATTCATACGCCCTAGTGCGTCACCTTGGGGAGCACCTGTTCTATTTGTTAAGAAGAAAGATGGATCAATGAGACTTTGCATTGATTATCGAGAACTTAAGAAGATCACTATCAAGAACAAATATCCTCTCCCACGCATTGATGACTTATTTGACCAACTACGCGGAGCTCAATACTTTTCCAAGATTGATCTTCGTTCAGGGTATCATCAATTAAGGGTCAAAAGGGAGGATATACCAAAGACGGATTTCCGTACAAGGTATGGACACTATGAATTTATAGTGATGCCATTTGGTCTTACTAATGCCCCTGCTATCTTCATGGATCTAATGAATAGAGTCTTTAGAGACTATCTTGATCAATTTGTGGTAGTCTTTATAGAAGATATTCTTGTTTATTCAAAGATCAAGGAAGAGCATGAAGATCACTTGAGAATTATATTGAAGACCCTGAGAAAAGAGAAGCTTTATGCCAAATTTACCAAGTGTGAATTTTGGCTTCAAAAAGTTGCATTTTTTGGTCATATAATCTCAAAAGAGGGGATATCTGTGGATCCAGCAAAAACAGAGGTTATCGAAAGATGGTCAAGACCAACAACAGTAACTGAGATCCGAAGTTTTCTTGGTTTGGCTGGATATTATCAACGTTTTGTAAAAGATTTTTCACGATTATCTAATCCAATCACCAAGTTGACTCGGAAAGGAGTTAAGTTTGTATGGACAGAGGAATGTGAAGAGAATTTCAAGGAGTTGAAAAGAAGGTTATCCAGTGCACCTGTGCTCACACTGCCTTGTAGTGAAGAAAGGTTTGTGATCTATAGTGATGCATCCAAGAAGGGATTGGGGTGTGTTCTTATGCAAAATGATATGGTGATATCTTATGCCTCACGACAGTTGAAAATCCATGAGCAAAATTACCCAACACATGATTTGGAGTTGGCTGCGGTAATCTTTGCATTAAAGATTTGGAGGCATTACCTTTATGGTGAAAGGTGTGATATTTATACTGATCATAAAAGTCTAAAGTATATTTTCACACAAAAGGAGTTGAATATGCGTCAAAGAAGATGGTTGGAGCTGATTAAGGATTATGACTGCTCAATCCATTACCACCCTGGGAAAGCAAACAAGGTGGCAGATGCATTAAGTCGACAAGACCATGCTAGTTTATCCATGATGAGGATCACAAAAGATCCAATATTTATGGATTTACAAAGGATGGATCTTGGAATTATAATGGAAGGGAAAAAATCTTATCTTTCTCAAATGAATGTTCAATGATCTATACATGTGAAGATTAAAGAGGCACAGAAAGAAGATGTCGAGTTACAAAAGAAGGTGAGAAATGTTCCTGAATTCAACCTTGATTGTGATGGGATAATAAAGTTCAGGAATCGGGTTTGTGTTCCTCCCATCCCCGAATTAAAGAAAGAGCTACTGGATGAGGCTCATAGTTCTTCATTCTCTATTCATCCTGGAAGCACGAAGATGTATAGGGACCTGAAAGAGTACTTCTGGTGGGATGGAATGAAAATAGATGTTGCTGAATATGTCTCTCGATGCTTGGTTTGTAAACAAGTTAAAGCTGAGAGACAGAAGTCTAAGGGGATGTTACAACCATTACCCATACCCGAATGGAAATGGGAAAACATCACTATGGACTTTGTCACAGGACTTCCTAAAACATCCAAAGGCAATAATGCTATCTGGGTCATAGTTGATCGTCTTACAAAGTCTGCACACTTCATTGCTATTAGAGAGGATTTCTCTCTAGATCAGCTTGCCAGGATATATATAAAGGAAGTGGTAAGATTGCATGGAGTACCACTTTCTATTATATCTGATCGAGATCCGAGATTTACCTCGAAGTTCTGGCGAAGTCTTCAGCATACTCTGGATACAGAGTTGAGTTTCAGCACTGCTTATCATCCCCAGACAGACGGTCAGTCTGAGAGAACAATTCAAACCCTAGAAGAAATGTTGAGAGCTTGCTCTATGGATTTCAAAGGAGGTTGGGATCAACACCTACCTTTGGTGGAATTTTCTTATAATAATAGCTTTCACTCAAGTATTCAGATGGCTCCTTATGAAGCTCTCTATGGAAAGAAATGCAGGACTCCAACTTGCTGGGATGAAGTTGGGGAAAGAAAGCTATTAGGACCTGATCTCGTTGATGAAATGGCAGAAAAGGTTAGATCTATTCCACAACACATAAGAGCAGCTCAGAGTCGACAGAAAAGTTATGCCGACAACCGAAGAAAAGACCTAGAGTTTGAAGTGGGCGATAAAGTGTTCTTACGAATATCTCCCTGGAAGAGGGTTATGAGATTTGGAAAGAAGGGGAAGTTGAGCCCTAGATATATCGGTCCTTTCGAAATACTGGATCGTGTTGGGAAGGTAGCTTACCGATTGGCTCTTCCACCGAATCTCTCTCAAGTTCACGATGTGTTCCATGTATCTCTCCTGAGAAAGTACATACTAGATCCTTCACATGTACTCAGCTCAGAAGTTGTACCGCTGGAGCAAGATCTTTCTTATGAAGAACAGCCGATAGAGATTCTGGATCGCAGCGAAAAAGTCCTACGAAGCAAGACCACTCGATTGGTGAAAGTTTTATGGAGGAACCACCAACTTGAAGAAGCTACATGGGAGCTTGAGGATATGATGAGGGAGAAGTATCCTCATCTGTTTGTTACAAAGTGACGAATTTCGAGGGCGAAATTCTTTTTAAGGGGGGTAGAATGTAACACCCAAGATTTTTATGAGTAATATTTTGTTTTTAAATCATCAAAGGAATCTTTTTCTACACAACACTTGCTTGGCTTGCTTTACACGCAATCGCGACCTTTCTCGATAGCTTGCGTCGTACGCAATACCGAGTTTCACTAAACAACAATATGCTATTAAAACTAGCCGTTATGAATAGTAATAACCACTTTTTGAAATTTTATAAATTTTATTTTTCAAAATGGACTTCATTTTTGGACTTAGAATATCAAAATTAGCCTAGGGTGAAATTTTGGTATTTTTCTGAAAACTTCCAATTTTTGATGAATAGTGAAACCACTAAGTGGTAGGTTAAAAAAACTGAATTTTGCATAAAACTTAATTTTACCGCTTCTGTGAATGGAATTTCGAAAATCCAAGAGACACGGTTAATATCAAGGACTAAAATGTTGTTCAATGAGATGAAAATAATTTTTTGGTGAATAGTAACTTTTTACTTTTTTTACCACGGTTAATAGTAAATAGGGTAACTAAGGGTAAATATGATATTAATATTACCCTAAAACATGTCCTAATTCTATTGGACAAGTGTAATTCGACCAAAAACAAACTTAGGAATAAAATATGACCATTTAGGCCCACTTGGATTAGATTAGGACATTTATTATTAATTTATTTAAAGAAGGGTTAAAATAGTTAAAATCAAAGTTTAATAAGTAAATAATTTCTAATATGGGGTTATACATAAGATAAATTCGATTGTAAATATTCATTAGAAAGATAAAAAGATTTAATACATGATGGTATTTTATTTGTAATTTTTAGACATCAAATAATTTAATTTATTTATGACACAAAGATGATGCAGTAATTATCTTGTTAATGAAATATTGACATAATTGATGTTATAAACACCCAAATAAATGTAATTTGAGACTTTTTATGAATTACAATAATTTTCTAGGTTACTATGATATATTATTGTTGATTTAATCAACTTTGTTAGAACATATAATTCTGTTATGACTTTCACAAAAATCATATATGAAATAGTGTCAAAATTGACACAAAATAGTGTTTAAATCAAATATTATATTATTAATTGTTATTTTATTCCTAAAAATCTAAGGTTTGGCCAAATGACTTAGATACGGATATATATATTAATAATAAACAATTTGGGGTTCGTTTGGCATGTTATAGTAAGTGTATTAACCATATAATGAAAGAAAACAAAAAGACACGGTAAAAGTTAAATTAATTAACTTAGAGTTAAATCTAATTGATAAGGTTAAAATAATACCATAAACTTGTTTAAATCCTATTGGTTGATAGGATTTAGACCCATCCCTACTTTATCTTCGAAATAAGACCCTTTGGAACCATTATAAACCGATTTTGACTTTAATATAAAATAATATTTTGAGATATTCCTAAGGTGCCCCTCTCCTCCCTTATAAAAGGACACCTCCTCCCCCTCCTCCTCAAACCAATTTGAGCACTCAAGCTCGGCCAACCCCTGCCATTTTCTCCTCTCCACTTCCCTAGAATAATCCTAGAGGTCTTGGTTTTCTCCAAAGACCAATCTTAGTTCCTTAAGTGGAGGATTCAAAGAGGCGTTCCAAAGAAGAGGTAATATCCATTACCGATCTTTTCAATTTCTTTCTTCTTCAACTTCTTCTTCTTTAGTTGTTTCATGATAAAGTAATAACATCAGTATTACTTACATACTGATATGTTATTATAAATATGAAACAACCCTAATTCACCTTCTATCCATCCTACGGAAAAATGAAATCACCGCGCGTGCGTACGTACGGAATACCGTCTCCACGCCGTGGTGTAATCTATTTTCCACCATCACCTTACAAGGATGGGTATAATGATGTAATGAGTAACTATATATTATTATTATGAAGTAATATTGATACTGAAATAATATATATATACTCCAATACAATTCCACGATCATAGGAACGATATCATCACTCGTGCGTACGTACGGAATACCGTCTCCACGATGTGATGCGACTCGTTCTGCATGATCTTCATTTCATAATGATTATATAAATGAACTGAATGAATGAATATGGTATATAATACACTAATACCATTCTGTAAATGAATTATCTATAACCTAAAGATAAGAATAAGAATTTATTCAACAAAACACGCATAAGAACAAAAAGTTATAAAGACCCGAGTAACAAGTAACAATGAAATATTACTAACAAGAAGTTAATAATATGACCATATATGATCTCATATCAATATGTATGATTCTGGAATAAGTCAATAACATTATTTAAACCATTATACAGGAGCTTCGGACACGAACAAAGCAAATTGGACCTAAGGTAAGGGAAATATCACAATCTCATTTTTATCCGAGATTGTTTATTCGTAAGTATTTACTGGGGTGTATTTTATCATCCACATCCATGTTCCCTCAATATGTAATATTGTTTCCATCCACTTGAAATAGTTTAAATCCAATTTTACCCTTAGGTGAGTTTTTAGTAAAGAATATGAAAGGAATCTTTTGTCGTTTTTCCGTACGAGGTACTTTTTGACTTTTCCGACAAAAGTACGAAGAATGTTTTTTTTAACTTATATGGCATGAATGGATTTTTAAAACATTACTTCAAAGAAGCTTCCTTTACAAGTTTTCAAGTTTATTTTTAATCAACTTCTTTTATTTTAATGTTGTATGACATGTTATGAAAGGAAAAATGTTTTTGAAGAAGAAAGGATATTTTCCTCAAGAATTCAATTCAAGTGTTTTATCAAAATTATTTTCCATCTAAGATAACAAAGGGTTCTGTTTCTATCCATATTTTTACATTGGTTTGACTATGTTGTGATGGAATTATGTTTATGAATTCCTTTATCTTATATGAATTGATTTATAATGTCATGATGTTTCAAGAATCACATTTTTGTTATATGAGTTATGCGATGATGTATGTTTTATGATTATGTGGCACACATAAGAAAGGATTCATTATAAGATGGGTGGGACCTATATCTACCTCCAATGCATTGGGTAATGATTTTATATCTCATGAGATAGACATGGCTGGAACGGAAGGTTATTTCGGTTCAGTGATACAGGACTGAAACGAGGAGTGAACTCGGTTCAGAAAGGGACTTTGTCCACTAAGATAGTCTTGGCAATGAGTCATGACTAACAAGAAATGATTTCCATGATTATGTGTGCATGCCACAAAGTTTCAAGTTTTATGTTATGATTATGGGGATCTCATTTTCACTTCTATGATTTGTTCCATGTTAAGATATTATGATCTCTTTTGCAGGTTATGATTTTCAAAAAGATATGATATGATTTTTATTTCCTTTATTTGCCCTTGCTGAGCATTTGAGCTCACCCTTTTATGTTTTCTTTTCCCCAGGTCAGGAAGATGGATATTAAGTAGAATATGCTAAAAGGGACCCTAGATATGATGAAATAAATGGGAGACACTGTAGAAGATTTATGAACCAGTTGTTTATGTTTCCCAGTTTCTAAAGACACTATACCTATACGGTCCTTTGTGGTTTTGTAATATGTTGTAATAAGTGTGCTTCAATTTTGAAGTATTAAAAATGTATGTAAAGTATGGGTCGTTATAAAAAAAAGTCTTCAAAACTCAGTCTACAACATCACCAAAACATGTACCAATATGAACATATCATCCTCAACTAGGTAACTAGCTAATAAAATATTAAATTTATTTTATTGAGTACATATAAATTCCACCCTAAATAATAAGGTTTACATTATAGGAATGGTAAACAATAACAATAAATCACCATTTGTTATTTTTAATGGGTAATATAAATTAGATTATTGAAACAAATTAAAAATATATTTAAATATAATTGTTGAATTAAAGAAAATTTGAATAAAGGAGTTAAGTCACTAATATATTACCACAAACCTAAATATTGAAATAAACCACAATCTTTTATAACTCAAAATCACTCAAGATAATAAATCCAATACACTTATTATAAATTTCATTCATATATCTCATAACTCTTAATGGTTTCATTAAAACCTAATTCCTCAGGAAATATTATTTTGCAACTGAAAAACATTCCATGTACTCACACTAACTATATATATACATTTCCCTATCATAGTTATATGAATATAATGAAAAACATTAAATCAATAGATCTTATAGATAATAATTAGGATATTAATAATTTATTATTGAAAACAAAAAATAATTTAATATTATATTTTTTTATTAAATATGGTTTCTTAGCATTTTTCTTCACCAATAAATTCATCTGTACATATCATGTCAATAAACATTCTGACTATGATGCATAAAATAATTACCTTATGTTTGAAATGGTTGATAAGTAAATAAATAATCTATTATATGTAATTATAGTTTTTGTAATATAAATGGACTATAACCATCTGAACGAATAAATACAATACCTCACAAATTGCGACACAATTTCTAACTATACATGTTATATCAACAATCAAGAAAAATATTCAACATATCATTTAATAAACCTATATATATCTAAAACCCCGCCAATTAGAGAATGGAAATCGGGATACGAAAACATTTTATAATATCACAATATAAGTTCCTTTGTCCAAGGCAGAGAACCCAATGATATCCAATATTAAATCTTATATTCAGGAGTTTTATACCTTTTGATTTGGTTTTTGTCTATGTAATGAAAATGTTGTTCAATGATATCACATTCCATTGACATAATATAGAATAATTGAAATAATTCAATCATATAAGAATATAAATATGAAAAATATATATGATAATTCATTTCAAGATCCCGTGTCCATAAGGAAAGTAGGTAAAAGAAAAGGAGGTTGACTATATACTTGAGATCAAGATAAATAATCCAAAAAATGGAATAAAATAAACAAAATGACCAATTTAATTTCCATGAAATACTAATATATCTATATTTTTCTATTATAGATCAATGAATTTTCACATTTTCATTTCCATTACATATTGTATACATATTTAGTCTTCGAAATCTACTAAGGTGATCTTTAATGATATGTGTAATACAAATTTTTTCGTTCTCTATACCAATTTATTTAATATTTTTAAGTAATATAAATTATATATTTCATTTATAGAGGCTGTAGATGTATTTTTCATTTTTTAGGTGTATTAGAAGTTTCTTGGTAAGGTGAAACAATATAGTTTTCTCTATGAAACAATGTGAAATTCCTAAGATGACTTTAGGTTGTGCATAAATAGCACATAGTTTCTTTAAAGGATTTAGGTTCCCATGAGAAATCATGAATGTAGAGATTGAGTAAAACCATGGATAGTGCATGTTTTTTAAAACCATACAATCCTTCTTTATGTTGGGTGGCATAAAGGATTTATTACTTTCAAGGTTAGAAAATGTTTTCATTAACCATGCATCTAGAATTTTTTTTCTTTGAGAATTAGCATTTAAATCTATTTTTACCACTAAAAGAAATTTTTTTCATCTATACTATTAATAAATAAATCCACACTTTAATAAATATGTTTATTGTGGTTTCCTTCGATCTAAAACCAGTTTTTGTGGTCTCAATGTAATAAATCTATGAAATACGTGTTATGTGTCTATGTTATATCTTGTTTGTTACATCTACTCATCTCTTATAACATGGAATGTCAGATATAATCTTTTTCTATATATCTATTATCAATTATTTTTTTGATTATAACATGAATGGATGTATTAATGGATTGGATTCTCAAGACTAGATCTTGAGGTTTTTTATGTAATACTACCTTTTCATTGTCTACTGAGTAGTATGTGGGTTCTATATCTTCTCTACTTGTTTAGTTTGTTCGGTAACAGTTTTATTCAATTTTTTATATAGTAAATATAAATTTATTTTGTATGATTTAGGGGAAATTATTTTATTTTTAATTTTAAAATCATGTAATTTTAATGTTTTTTTGGAAAATGTTCGTTATTTATTATTTTGAAATATTTTTTTATTAATGAATGAAATATGTTTTATTTAATTTTTTAATGGAATTAATTTATTTACATGGAATGAATTAGTATGGTAACATGGAAAAATAATCAATGGGGAATGTGTTCATTTTTTTATAAAAGGCCTTATAAATATGTACATACCGGTGGAAACATACTAGATTGATGATCAGTAATAAAAAAAATTGGTATCTTGGTGAAGGAAAAATCCTAAATAATAAGTTTAGTATTTTCATTTAGAATTATTGGGTGTGTGTGAGAGATATAACATGGAAAATACATTCCATTTGTTGTTTAAAATAAACGTGTCCTATATTTTATCATATTCTATATTTTATAGACTAATATTTAATGTTTCCCTATTTCTTATAAATATTTGAGAAAAAAATTTCTTCTTTTTCTGACATGAGTTGGGATATCTCTTGGGGAAATTTTACATGGTATGATTACTCACTCAAACATATTAAATTTAATTAATATGAAAATATTGTTCTCTATTAAATATGAAAGGGAATTGTTTCATATTTGATTATTGGGGCATCTTGATTTAGAAATCCTTATTTAGACCAATAGATTTGATCATGTGTATGGAGTTTGGATTTTTTTACCTTGGATATGAATCATGATTTACTATAGTAGATAATAATTTTGGGTTATTTTCAAAATGGACACTATGATATCATTATTTTTTTAGTAATTCTTGACTTTTATAATTTAAAATTCATGAATAATATATTTTGGTTCGGTTATTTTTAATTAATATTTTCAAGATACATTTTTCTTAAATTGAAAAGTATACACAATGTTCATGTCATCCCTTCGTATTTATTTCTAACATTCGGTTTCCCTGGGACATAACGTAAGGATAATGTCTCCCCAACTCCATCCAATATAATGGTCAAGAGAATGATGTTATAAAAGGTATAATAATTGGATTTTACATTATATTTCTATGGTATCAAGGTGATATGATGTATAACATGATATACATTGAATAAAAAGTCATAAATAGAATATTTCAGTTGAACATGATGTCACATAGTTTTTCTTGGTAAAAAAAGTGTTCTAAAATACTTCCGTGTTTTTTATCACCTCACTGTCATGAATTTATCTATTTAGTGCCTTATATAATGCATATATAAGGAGACATCCCACTATAAATGCATTGTTTGTTTTATGTTAGATTGAAATTAGTTATATTTTTTATTTATTTTAATGATTTTTAATACTATGAGGCTTCCATTTGAAAATAATTAATTATTAAAGAATGTTTCATTATAACTATATAAGTTTGGAATATACTATAGGATACTGATACAGAAAAGAAGAATTAATTAACATGCCAATTTCACCTAGAACTCATGTTAATCAAAATATTATTCAGAACATTTTTATATATTTTAAAGAGATCAATAATCTAAATCTAAATGATGAACAATGACCAATGGGTTATTCTATGAAATTTTGTAATTAGAATCCACCAATAAATTTGGGGGGGGGGGGAGATTTAAGTCCTATTTAGAAAAAAATGACATAATAGAATAAAATAGACATTTAATTTCAATTAAACACTGATCAAACTAATAGGTACATTAGTGGACTATATAATATGGGATTTGGGGAACCAATGGTGATATTTAGTTATTCAAGATACATCTTTACATCATATTCAATTGTTTAAATTTAAATATTTTTATAGAAAACAATTTTACCCACACACCATCAGGATATAATTTTCCATAGTCAATTTGGGAATTAATTCCATAATCGAGACTATAAATCATCATCCCATTTTGGACTGATATCCTGATGTATTTCATGAAAATTTCACGGGTTTACAAATCAATGTGAAATGGTTTTTTTAAATGAGGTATTTCTGGGGTCCAATACTATTTGAAATCTATCACGAATAATAGAACTACTAAAATTGGAGGAATTGAGGGCCAAATGGGAGGAATTATAATGTAAATCGTTCATAAGAATAAATACATAACCCTGGTCTACTCTCATTCATTTTAACCGGTATGTATATAGTTTTCTATAACTCAATTCCATAATTCAAATTTCAAATAATATTATTATGAAGTAAAAATATCCCCATATATAGATTGATGATCTATTTGGCCAATTAATTGTGTCCCATCCCCCCCCCCAAATTTCCGAGCATACTAGATATTACCAAACATTGTTTAACAAATCTCTATATAAATTATATGTTTTAAAAAATTTTATATACATTATTAATATTTTTTCATTAACAATTCTATTTTAAATTAATAGGTGGATTTCACTACATCGATGAATTGTGTCTTTCAGTGATACCTTGACACATTCATTATTTGACTTTTTTGGTGAAATTAAATTGTATCCTCAAACTGTAAATGGCCATAATGAACATTTATAGAGAATTTTTTGATAGCACATGTATCATAAAAATTTCTCTAATTTTTTTTTCAGATAAAATAATTATGTATTCTTAGCCATGATAGTTATAAGACAAGAGTATTGATAAATCCTAAAATTAAAAATGTCATATTATCATGGAAACCAATGACTAATGCATTTGATATATAAAACATTATGGGATTTGAGTTGCCAATATTTTCAATTTTTGGTTCCTATCACATTTGATACATCCTATTATACTTCATGCAATAAAAGGAACTAAATTCCATTAATTTGATGATTGTTAACAATTATTTTATAGAATTTTTATATTTTAACCAGGGAACTGGTTAATTATTTTTAGAACATTTGATGGGTTATGTTATTAATTGCGAGAGATCTAGACCTAGACTCAGCAGTATTCTCATGCATGGAGATCCTATAGTATTTTATTGATCAGGATAATTTTGAATTCATTAAATTATTTATCTGACCCATGAATTAGAAAATGGTGTGGTTGTTCAGGACTTAATAACATGATATCATTATCTCTATCATGATATATTCCCAAGGACCATAGAACATTAATTTTTTAAACTGTTTTTTTCAAAAGATATTTCAATCTATAGAATATATGATTTTTATAAAATAACATGATGTTCCACTATGATTTTCTTTATATAACTGGTAATGAAAAATTAATGGAAACCGATTTATTCCAAAATTAAAAAGACTGATTTTCACAAAAACATTTTGTTTAGGGACTATAAATGAAAATAATTTTAGACACACATTGAGATTTTCTTGTGTTTCCAAAGTCTTGAAATGAAAAACATCATTTAATATTTCTCCATTAAATATTGGTATATTAACAAAACATGTGAAAGACATATATAGATATAAAGATTTATTTTTTTCAGGTTTGAAATGGATTGTAGTTGACTTTGTTTCAAAATACATAAAACGATAACATTTCAATGCTGGGCATCAATATACAACCGCATGGAAACAATCATTACCGACAAAAATACGGAAATGTGGCATGATTTAGAGGGATATTTTATTTTGTTTATAAATAACTATTAAAAGAATAATTGAACATGTATCATTATGCAATGACTTCAGAAATCATAAGACATCATTCATCTTCATGTATACAATATATTATCTGACTGGGTAAAGATCTTCATTTGAGATATTGAAGAAATTCATGGAATACTAGTTTCAATCATCATTCACCGTTGTAATCATTTTACCTATTAGATTTAGTCTTAATTTCACATTTCATAGGGAAAATAAATGAAATCGAAAATGATACGTCACCATAAAATTAATGGGTCTTCAAAAAAGAACAATTCATACACTGGATGAAAAGATCTAATCTTGTGTTATGGATTTCGAAATTTCATGGGATAATCAACTCTTATTAGTAGAGTTCTCATACAATAGTAGTTATCAATCCTTGTTATAGTGGTATCATTTTGATTTATGGAATGATGAAATTTTTTTCCCTATATTTTTGGAAATTAATTGTTGAAACATGACTATTTGGACATAAATATTTCTAAGATATGAATGAGAATAATTTGGTGATCAAAATTTAGATAGTTCCATTCCAAATTCATCATAAATAGGAATAATATAACAGTTATAAACCATAAATCTTTGAGTACTTATTACATATTTTCCATTGTTTTTTTAAAAGGAGATAATATTACATTGAACCAATGGTTTTTGTTTATAAATAACATGACTTTTACATGAGTATGAATATTATTTTGGTAATATCACATTTATTATATTTGAAACTATAATTTCAAATAATTATTTATAGTCATTTTGTGATGTTTCTTTCACATTTTAAGGGTAAATGTGAGACTCCCATTGTTTTTCATAGAATAGTTATTTTATTATAATATGTTGTTTATCAATATTCATGAATGAAGTGAACTAAAAAAATAATAAAATTTTGAAGGAATATATAGAATGAAATTATTGTTTCATGTTTTGTTAAGGATTATAGGATGTTATTAGTCACAAGTTAATTTAATTGGAATTAAGTTTACTATGTCGACACATGAGGGGCCTTAGGTAGGCATACGACCTGAAAAATACATTCATAGATGTTAGCATGATGTAGTTTGTGGTAGTTCTAGTGAAATCTCAGGGGGACCATTATTACATATAATTTTAGGATCAAGGATACTATCCAATGTTATTTTTTGATAGAGTCCTAATATATTTGGAACCTATAGGATAGAGCGCATAACATGTTGATTGGATTATAATTATAATACTGAAATTATTTTTATACATACAATATTATTTTATTTGGACAAAATGATTGGTTTATCTTTTAAAACATTAATTTTTATATTGTTTTCCACTTAATTATTATTTTAAAAAATTTCATGTTTTATAAAACAAAACGGGGTTGCAATATTTTTTCATTATGTTAATATTTTTCAAAAAAAAAAAATACAATCATTAACGAATGATTGAAAACATTAAATTGAATCATTATTATATAAAAATGGGGTATGGATCAAAACCTTCAAAATCTAGTGATTGTATTTGGATTTTGTTTTATATGAAATAATGAATTTTAATGGTATAAATCTCATAGCATATCCAACTGATATATTTTTTCATTTTGGGGTTTGGGTCGGTGGTTGCCAAGGAGAGATGGATATAACTAGATAATGAATTTTTGGATCCAAATATTTCTTATCTTGGAATTTTATTACTTATTAACTTATGTATTGTTGTAATTTTTTACCATTTACCCTTATGGACATATTCTAGTGGTATAACATTTATTCTTATATTTTGATAATAATTGTATGTTGCTATTTTTATTGTGGTTTACTATATATTGTTTATATTTTTTAATAATCTAATTTTATTAGTGGAATTAATTTCAAATATCATGATGTATCACGTGAGATTACATGGTTAAACTCAATGTTTTAATTATTTTTAATTAGATGGTGAATTAATTCATAATTGGTTAGTTTTTATACCATGTACCTTGATGTGAACATTTGTTGATTGGGATTAATCTTTGTTACTTTTCGTTTGGTACTCTGGGAGACATGGAAAATTAACACTAGGAAATTAATTATAAAATTGAATTATAGTGGTCTTGTTATTAGGGTAGTATTTTTTATGTGGATGTGGGCCTTGTGGAGCTCAAAATAACAGATAATTAATATTCAATGATAGTACTTATTATTGAAAAACCCCAAGATACCGGTTGTGGTAAAGTGTTTTGTCTTGAATTTATGTTTGATTATAAATTATTTTGGGGTATTTTTATACTATTTCCGATTGATATTTGATTTAAAGATGCAATTATTTATATATTGGTTGAATTTTGATATTTATGATAAAAAGGGGGATGGATAATAATGGTGAATGTTTTGTGCACAAGATTTGTGGAAACCAAGCATAAAATGCGTGACCATATCAAAACAACATTGAGGTTCACTTACAACGTTAGCACACATTTTTTTCCAAATGTGCATTGAAGTAGTATACAATGATGAAATTATTTAATCTTTTTATTTTTGAAAACTTTTTTTATATAATTAATGTGATTTCTACTATTATAAATTAATTAATTGTCCAATAGTATTTTGTGACTTTAGGTAAGTGATTATAATTTAATTTTTTTATGTTGGATTATTCGGATTATTATATAATCTATGAATCCATAATGTACATATGTGAATTCAATAGAGGAATTTGTGTTGGACAACCTATAATAAAATCATCATGTGAAATACTATCTTGTGGATTTTGTGATTTGATCTATTTAGTCTCTTTTTTAACCCGCGAATAAGAAAATGATGTAACTATAAATAATTCTGAGTTGTTTACAAATAGTGATCTAATAAAATTCAAATGTGAATATAGTCATCATGATCACAAGGTTTTTCTAGAGGTGGTTGAGAAAAATTAATTTTACATAGACCCCAAAACACACCAAATTTTGTTTTTTGAAATACATGATAGAGGGGAAAAACATAAAATGGTGGGTGTTAGTATTTTTGGATAAACACCATGAATTACACTCATATATAAAAAATGATTTACTTATTAAAATTTGATTTTAACAATTTTAACCCTTCTTTAAATAAATTAATAATAAATGTTCTAATCTAATACAAGTGGGCCTAAATGGTCATATTTTATTCTAAAGGTTGTTTTTGGTCGAATAACACTTATCCAATAGAATTAGGACATGTGTTAGGGTAATAATAATATCATTTTTACCCTTAATTACCCTATTTACTTTTAACCGTGGTAAATAAAAGTAAAAAGTTACTATTCACCAAACATTATTGTCATCTCATTGAACCAAATTTTACTTACTGACATCAGCTTTGTCTCTCAGATTTTTGAAATTCCACTCACAGAAGCGGTAAAATTATGTTTTATGTAAATTTACAAATTCTCCTTGGAGGTGGGTAAAAGACGGTGAAAAGTTCAATGAAATTTTTAAATATCTAAAATTATTATAAAATTACTCCAATGAATTACATTGAACTTATATAGGTATTATGTATCAATTTTGACTTAAAATAAATTTAAATAAAATAAATAATTATTTAAATAAAAAGTCGGTTTTTAAATTGTCACTCAGTGTTTTCACTATTCATAAAAAATTTAATGTTTCCAGAAAAATACGAAAATTTCACCCTAGTATAATTTCGATATTCCGAATCCAAAAATGAAGTCCGTTTTCAAAAATAAAATTTATAAAATTTTAAAATGTGGGTATTACTATTCATAATGGCTAATTTAAATAATATTTTAATAGCATATCATTGTTTAGCGAAACTCAGTATTGCATACAACACACGCTATCATGGAAGGTCGCGCTTGCGTGTAATGCAAGCCAAGTCCGGGATGCGTTTTGTGCAAGATCCTTTTGGTGTAGGGTACAACACAAGACATTAATGAAATTAAAAAGTATATTTTTTGTAAAATCATGGGGTGTTACATTCTACCCCCCTTAAAATGAATTTCACACTCAAAATTCATCGGGTTTATAAATGGTTTACTACTCGAAAGTTTCATTAATAAAAACCCACATTGTTAAAAAGAATACCATAACATGGATTTAAAAACTAAAGTATAAAACGTAACGGTTACCCAAGTTAACTTATCACTGGGTTTTCAGGTGGGAGAACAAAGGTGAAAATATGGATATGGATGAAAAATCTAACCATGATGTTCTGATGGAGAGTGGTAGAGAACATGGCTATGAAAAATCCAACAATCACAATGCCATAGATTTGTGATGATATAAGGTACCATCTGATTCATCAGATATAAGAGAACATGGACAACATTTTTGGTTTTCAAGATCATTTCCCTGAAGTTGATGAAATTGGAATTAGAAGAAATACTTTTGTGATTTTGGTACAGTCTCACTGTTGGTCGTTATTTGGACAATTTCCACTTCATCTCTTAAAGAAATGAAGTTGAATTTGTCATTTGTGATGTGTTAGTAGATCATGTGATAGAATGATGGGCCAATACATCTGTCTCAAACAAAAAGTTAGAAAGGTTATCAAAAAATACATAAGTCCATCTATAGTGAGAATAATCATATATGGTTCCTAAAATGGACTTATACCTCATATATCATACTTATTAATATAATAAAACTAGTTTCTACTAAACAGGGACTTCATGTAGTCCAGTGGTAGGCGATAAGGACAGTCGCACTTCGGTTGTAGGGTTTGATTTCCACAGCCTTGTCCAACGCGATGGGCTGTCGCCCGTCCTGCAGGTTTTCCTTTTTCTAAAACTACATTACTATAACATCCCATCAATAATATCTAAAAAAGTTCTATCCTTAAACAATACTAACTTATGTCAAACATAATCCATTCTAATCTTTAGGATTATCCAAAATACTGATGTCCAATCTCTTATTATAGTGAAAACAATTACAAAAGATTTCATACAACAAGCATCTTAATACCATCACTGATCCCAATATATCATAAGATATGTATTGTTGGTCACATTCCAAATGTTTGAAGTCCTTAATCATGCATTCTCTTGAAAAATTAATACCCATTAAATCTTTTTGAAAACATGAGTGCGGTCAAAAGTTAACTCTTTCCACATACCAAAACCCAAAAATTCTATATACTCAAACCATGATATAACTATTTCCTTATATCAGTCACGAGCTCATGAATACTGTCAAACATTTCATTTTCTCGTTTTCCCTTTATTATGTGCATATCATCTTTTTTTCCAAAAATATCTCAATCAATTTCCATGTTTACTGGTACCATAAAATTATTGAAAACCAATACATAAATATTCCAATATTCCACGATACTATATACAACATTATTTTGGAATCCCATTACATAAACACTTAATCATTCCACCACATCATTGTCATATTCAACATCGCGAATATTGATCGCATGTGACATACCTTTGTCCTTTTCCTTAAGTGGTTGTTCATGTCGATCATCACTAACCCTTGGATTAGGGCATTTATTAGCATAATTCCCCATTTCCTTGCACTTGAAGCATTGAAGTGTTGGTTGTGCGTTCTCTGCAGTCTATTCTTTATTCACATCATTAGAAACCCGTTTTCCATTACTTCGACACTCAGCTGCTGTATGACATTCTTTTCCATAATTAATACATTTTCCAGTCCCTTAAGACAATCTCCACCGTGCATCTTTCCACACTTTGAGCATAATGAAACATTCATATTCTTTTCACCATTATTCAGATATTTCTCCTTAAACCCCATGTTTCGTTTCTTGTCAAAACTATGAGATGGATAAGTAACACCAACTTCTATTTATACCTTGACAGCACAACACAGAATTTATTCATAGCTACTGAAGTCTCTTATAGCTAATTCCCTTCGAAGATTTGGTTTTAAGCCACTAAAGAATCAATCAACTTTACATTCAGGTTGGATGATAATGCCAGATGCATACCTTTCCTGCCTTGTAAAATTCGCTTTGTATATACCAACAGTTTCATCATCCTTTTGCTTTAGTTAAAGAAACCCCTTCTCCATCATTGTTCGAAGAATACGAGGGGATTACTTATTGAAAAATAAGTTCTAGAACTCGTCCCATTCTATGGACTCAATTTCATCTCTTGGCCTCATATTCATGATAAGATTCCACTATTGATCAGCTTCACCTTCCAAATGATATACTGCTAAGATGACTTTATCATGTTCAGAACATTGAAGAACTGAGAATATCTTTTTAGTGGTACTGATCATTTTTTCAGCAACAAGTGGATTAGAAGACCCACTGAAAGAAGGTGGGCGTTGCCTTATGAAGGACTCAATAGAATATTGTTCCCTTCTCTACTCATTTAGAAGTCCAGAATGATTCATAGCTTTTGTAAGTATAGCAATAAGATTTTGTACTCCATCTACCATAACATTTTTTTGTTCAGGAGGACAATCATTGTATTGTCCATTACATTGATCAACACGGTTCCTTCTGGTCCCATCCATCGTCTAAAACCCAAAAAGAGTAGTGTGAGAGGAAAAAATCATACTAGGGAAAACAACATAATAAAGGGGGAGTACCATCAATATCTAACATCTTATGTTACCGTAATTAGAGTACTATAACCTATACTTATACTTAACATTAGGGACATCCCTATAAATACATTAGAAATATCTATAGGGATCTCACTAAAGTTCTCGCATCCTAGTTTCCAAAGGTTGACTAAACCCTTCCTCTAATACCAACTGTAGATACCTGATGTTTGACGTACATGGACATTACATTACTTTTGCAGAATACTTAGTACATTACAAAAAAACACACACAAGGACCGTAATAGTTTAGTGTCTTTGGAAACTCGAAATATAATCTTCTAATCATGGTGAAAGATCTTCAATATCTTCCATAAAGATCTTCCCTTTTTTTCTTACCTAAAACATTTCTTTATATCCTGGGGAAAAGAAAACATAAAAGGGTGAGAGGAAATGATTAGTAAGGGTAAACAAAGGAAATATCAATCACATTATATTCATTTCCAAGACTATCTTTGTGGACAAAGTCCATTTCTGAACTGAGTTCACTCCTCATTTCTGTCCTGTTTCACTGAACTGGTTTATCCTTCCGTTCCAGCCATGTCTATCTCATGAGATATAAAATCTTTACCCAATAAATTGGAGGGAGATATAGGTCCCACCCATCTCATAATGACACCATTCTTATGTGTGCCACAAAATCATAAACCATACATCATAGCATAACCCATGTAATAAAAATGGGAATCTTAAACATCGTGACATCATAAAACAATTCATATAAGATAAAAGAATTCATAAAAATATTTCCATCACAACATAATCAAATCCATGTAATAATAGAGATAGAAACAGAACCCTATATTATATTAGATGGAAAATAATTTTGATAAAACTCTTGAACTCCATTCTTAAGGAAAATATCCATTCTACTTCAAAAACATTTTTCCTTTCTTAACATGTCATACAATTTTAAATTGAAATAAGTTGATTAAAAATAAACTTGAAAACCTGTAATGGAAGCTTCTTGGAAATAATGTTTTTAAAAATCCATTCCTGCCATAAAAGTTAAAAAAAATTATTCTCGTACTTTTGTCGGAAAAGTCCAAAATTACCTCGTACGAAAAACGACAAAAGATTCCTTTCATATATTTTACTAAAAACTCATCAAAGGGAAAAATTGGATTTAAACATTTTTAGGTGGATGGAAATTATATTACATATTCAGGAAACATGGATGTGGATGATAAAATACACCCCAGTAAATTTCAAAGTATAAACAATCTCGGATAAAAATGAGATTGTGATATTTGCCTTACCTTAGGTTCGGTTTGCTTCATAAGTGTTCGAATCTCCTGTATAATGATTTAAATTATGTCATTGACTTATTAAAGAATCATACTAATTGTTATGATATCATATATGGTCATATTCTTAGTTTATTATTAGTAATATTTCATTGCTACTTGTTATTCGGGTGTTTATTACTTTTTGTTCTTATGCGTGTTTTGTCAAATAAATTCTTATTCTCATTTTTAGGTTATAGATACCTCATTTACAGAATGGTATTAGTGTAATATATATCATATTTATTCACTCAATTCATTTATGTAATCATTATTCAATGAAAATCATGTAGAACGAGTCACATCACATCGTGGAGACGGTATTCCGTACGTACGCACGAGCGATGATATCGTTCCCATGATCGTGGAATTGTATTGGTGTATATGTATACTATTTTAGAATAAATATCACTTTACAATAATCATATATATTTATTATTTACACCATTATACCCATCCAAGTAAGGTGGTGGTGGAAAATAGATTACACCACGGCGTGGAGACGATATTCCGTACGTACGCACGCTTGGTGATTTCATTTTCTGTAGGATGGATATATGGTGAAATAGGGTTGTTTCATACTTATAATAACATATCATTATATGACTGATACTGATGTTATTAATTCAAAATGTAACAACCAAATAATAATAAGTGGAAGAAGATAAAAAGTTGAAAGAATCGGTAACGGACATTACCTCTTCTTTGAAGCGCTTCTTTGAGACCTCCTTTTAGGGTACTAAATTGGTCTTTGAAGAAGACCAGTGCCTCTAGGATGTTTCTAGGGAAGTGGATAAGAGAATTTGGTAGGGGTTGGCAGAGGTTGAAGGCATAAAGTGGTGTGAGGAAGAGAGGGAGGAGGTGCCCTTTTATAAGGGAGGAGAGGGGCACCTTTGGAAAAACTAAAAATATTATTTTATTATAAAGTCATATTCGGTTTTAAATAGCTCCAAATTGATTTATTTTGAATCTATGGTTGGAATGGGTCGAAATAATCTCATCCAATTGAATTTAGACAAGTTTAGATTCTTATTTTAACCTTATAATTTAGATATAACTTTAAGCTAAAATTTTTTACTTTTACCGTGACTTCTTGTGTTCTTACACTATAAGGTTAATAAACATACTATAACAAGTCAAACGAACCCCAAGTTGTTTATTATTAATATATATAACCTCATCTAAGTCATTTTGATGAAACATAGATTTTTAGGAATAAAATAACAATTAATAATATAATATTTGTTTTAAAAACTATTTTATGTCAATTTTGACACTATTTAGTAATTGGTTTTTTTAAAAATCATAATAGAATTATTAGTGCTAAAAAAGTTAATTAAATAAATAATAAAAAGTAATATTAACCTAAAAAATTAGTGTAATACATAAAAAGTCTCAAATTACATTTATTTGTGTATTTATAACATCAATTATGTCAATATTTCATTAATATGATAATTACTACATCATCTTTGTGTCATAAATAAATTAAATTATTTAATGTCTAAAAAATACAAATAAAATACCATTATGTATGAAATCTTTTTACATTTATAATGAATATTTATAGTCTAATTTATCTTATGTATAACCCTATATTAAAAATGATTTACTTATTGAACATTGATTCTAACTATTTTAACACTTCTTTAAATAAATTAATATTAAATGTCCTAATCTAATCCAAGTGGGCCTAAATGGTCATATTTTCTACCTAAGGTTGTTTTTGGTCGAATTAAACTTATCCAATATAATTAGGACATGTGTTAGGGTAATAATAATATCATTTTTAGCCTTAATTACCCTATTTACTTTTAATCGTGGTAAATAAAAGTAAAATTATACTATTTACCAAAAATTATTTTCATCCAATTGAACCAAATTTTACTTACTAAAATCAACTGTGTCTCTCGGATTTTTGAAATTCCACTCACAGAAGTGGTAAAATTATGTTTTATGTAAATTTGTAAATTTCCCTAGGAGGTGGGTAAAATACGATGAAAAGTTCAATTAAATTTTTATATATCTAAAATTATTATAAAATTAATCCAATGAATTAAATTGAACTTATATAGGTATTATGTATCAATTTTGACCTAAAATAAATTTAAATAAAATAAATAACTATGTAAATAAAAAGTCAGGTTTTAAATAGTAACCCAGTGTTTTCACTATTCATCAAAAATTGAACGTTTCCAGAAAAATACCAAAATTTCACCCTAGGCTAATTTCGATATTCTGAATCCAAAAATGAAGTCCATTTTCAAAAGTAAAGTTTATAAAATTTCAAAAATTGGGTATTAATATTCATAACGACTAATTTTAACAATATTTTAATAGCATATCTTTGTTTAGCGAAACTCGGTATTGCGTACAACACACGCTATCGTGGAAGGTCGCGCTTGCGTGTAATGCAAGCCAAGTCCGGGATGCATGTTGTGAATGCTCCTTTTGGTGTAGCGTACAACACAAGAAATTAATGAAATTAAAAATAATATTTTTCCTAAAATCATGGGGTGTTACAGTAACCCAACTCTTCAAAAATAAATTTATGATTTTTCATATAAAATTTATCAGCCTAATACTCTCAAATTCCCCATTATTTGTCAAGGTTCTTCTCCAGATTCAATGATATCAATTCCCATATAATTTTAGTCTCATTACATGGATTTAATGAGCATTATCTTAAGTTAATACTCGATTCAATTTGGTTTTACCATTAATTATATGTAGTCTTCCTTATTATTTTGATTTACTATAATTACATTATTATATTCTCCATGGATGCTTGAGCCAGGTGTTTAAGATGATATTTGGATTTGATTCTTTTGATATTAGGTTAATAAATGACCCTTATCATCATCTATACTATTTTTTTCTGTGGCTATATGTATATAGTAAACCAATCCGTGGTATCGCAAAATAGAATTAATTTCCAATCAAAAAAAGTTTTTTTCATGAAAATCCAAATTTTTTATTCATGAACCTTTATTTAAGATAATTATTCTTGTTTTCTTTATTACGAATTTTATTTTTATTGTTCATGGATAATAAAAGGATAGTTCCACAAGGTATTTCCTTGAAATTGTTTTTGGTTCTGTGTTTTTTTAAAATGCCTCAATGCAGTTTTAGGTTCCTTCTAATTTTTTCACAAAATCGTTACAAATAAAATTTAGTTGTTTTCAAATTGATGAATGTGGAAGTGTTTTGTTAACATATATATTGATTATGTGACTGTATAGATTTTATTGACACATGGGAGACCTCAAAATAGTCGGTAATAGTGTTTGTGTAATCTACGAATTAATTATTATATATGTAGTGCTTTTTTCAATAGAGGAAGTGCGATTTAAATGGCTAGCATTATAATATAGGATCCCATAGTTCAGTTAATATTCCATGAGAATGTCATAGTTTTAATTATAAAATTTTAATCTAATATATTTCATAGTTTATTTTATATTATTCATTTTATGGTGCCAATTATTTATTTCTAAAATCTTATTATTTTTTGTATGATGGATTATTGGATCTGTGGCATTTTTTATTTTTACATTTTAACAAATTTGTTATTAAATTCCAATATTTATTTTTTTATAAAACCAAAGAGTTTGTGTAATGAAATTCCAAATTGAAATGTATTTCCAAAAATTTTCAAACTAAAACTAATATTTTTAAAAGGTCTTTTTATTATATAGATATATAGTCGTATCCTGTATGGTTTTTATTAATAGTCTATGTATTCCATTGGAATATTTATATTTTCATTCATCAAATATAGAAAACTTTAAAGTTGTTGCATCACATTATGGATCCTATTAAAATACTATTATATCTAGAGGCATGGGCTGGTGGTGGAAATATTCTATATAGAGATAGAATAATAATAATTTTCTTGTTATTCTGTGTTCAATATATTGGGTTTTGTTTAGGTGTAAACCAAATTGGACTTGAATATCCTTTAAAATCACATTTATGTACACATTGTTACTACTTATTAAATATGGGTTGTATTTTGATGATAGTTATGGGTTACTGTTTGTTTTATATTATAGTATGTGTTTTTGATGATTTTTGTTGAATGTTTTTACTGTATTAAGCCTAAATCCAATATATATATATATATATCTGTGTGTGTGTGTGTGTGTTTCATTCCCAATTAATATGTGGAAATCCTTGTTTATAATTTGAGGGTGAAATCATTCACACATGGTAGGTTTTTATTGTCCAGTTAGTTTTGATATCCCATGGAGATCTAAAACATTATTTAGGATTTATGGAATACTTTTTTAGGTTATGTGGTAATTTTAATGTGGTCAGTTAGATTCATGATTACATTTCAAATATATGTGTACACCAATGACACATGGAGTAACTGAGGTCAATTGATGATCTCTATATTTTAAGAACCATCATCTATTATAATTACCATCCATAGTGTAAATTCTTGAAATAATGAACCATATATAATTACTTCAACACAATACGATGATCAATATCCTTGATAACAAATTTTAGCTACGAAACAATCACATATATGGGGTTTTCTAAAGGGTTATTTTGATTACAGATTGAATTTAGTGTTCTTGAATCATGTCTTAGGATTAACATTGTTATAGTACATTTTATAGTTTTTATTAATTATTTGGAAAAGAACTTGATTATAATCTATTTTGAATTTGTACATATGTATTTTCTAAAAAGAATATTATTATCCTCGGATGAAAAAATATGTATCTATTATATGATGGTAATTTATATCATTTCATCTTATTTGTATAATTATATGTATAATAATTTATAATTCCAAAAAATATGGTAACATCCAACTAAGTAATGTTCTCACTCTTTTTATTTCTATATTCTTTCATATGAAATTTAACATAGGGGATTTTTTATAAATAAATCTTTATGGAGATAGTTGAAAAAATATTTAATATAAATGGATGATAACTATTAAATGGTTTAGAAAAAATGATATAATCTGGTGTGGGAGGATATAATTTGTTAGTCGGTCTTTTGGAAGATAACCAGGTCCTTTTTTATCTATATTAAAAGTTTTGGAAGTCTTTATTTTTATACTTTTATTATTTTGATGTTTGGGTGGATTTAATATGCATAGATTATATTATAGTTCCACATAGGTATAATAATTTTTCCTTAACCTACATGATATATTTATTATATTTATCAATTTATTATATTGGATATAAACCATTTGTTTTTGGATGAATCATTCATGCAACATGAATGTTAAGAAAATAAGGATAATTGTTTCCTAATTTTTTCTAAATTCTAGATTATAGTTTGTAATCCCCTATGATCAAGTATCACACATTTAGTAAGGGATTTCTAGAAAAAATTTATTAGAGGTCTGATATATGTTATTAAAAGATTCATTTGAGTGATGTTTATGTTTGAAAGGGACGAGAAAATACAATATTAAAATATTTTCTTTATTAGAAAAAATAATTATGTAGTCCTAATACACATGTTCATAATGGAAGATCATATTATGAGGTGTGAAAATGTCTGGTACCTTAGTTATGAGTAATACATTTGGTCAAGTATCTCATGTATGAATTACTAGAATACATGAATTTGTGTAATTTATCTTTTTTGATCATGTTTATAATTTTTCCCACTTATAATACATGGAGAATCAGATCATTTACCAAGTGAATTATACAATTTTATTTTACTGTAATAATTTCAAATTGTGGTAATCAACTATATTGTAATGTTTTAAAGAAATTTCCACAGAAAATAGGGTTTTAATTATTTGATAATGAATAATAAATTACAAATAGTTTTATAGATTAACTTATTAGTTGATCCTAATTTAGGTGATTCCAAACATGGTTAATAAAACATTGTAAATTTTATAAGGGAATAATGGTTTTTTATTAATATTTTTTTAAAATGTCTGATAATAAATTGGCTAATATTGATAAAATTACTTGTCATCAAAATATAAATAAACATTTTCTATTTTAGAAGAAGTTAATGTATTAATTATTTTTAAGATTTAAATTTATTATATTTATATTTTTCACATGAGAGTGATTTATTGACATATACACATGATGAAAATAATTAAAATTTTTAATGTATTTTTTCCATGTGTTTTGTCTTATATGGTATTATTCAGGTGTTTTCGAATTTTATTATCTAGTATTATAGTGGCGCCAGGGTGTGTTTGAGATTAGGGTAACCATAATTTTTTATCTAGAGAGCCAATACATTCATACATTAATTTTACAACTTATGATATCAAAATTCATTATATAAAATTATATTCCATGATAAAATAATTTTGTTTTATAATATTATGAGACAAGGATACCTAAATGGCCTATTTAATAAAGTTCTAAATTATCTCCCACAATTTTCTTCATAACCATCACCAATCATAAGAATGTTAATAATTGAAATAAATATTCATATCCTGATGTATGAAAAAACAAGTAAGGTTCAGATTAAATTCTCATTAAGGGTAATCAATCAGGATATCTATTATCACTTAAAAAAACATGACCATAAGGGTCTATGAATATGTGATTAACATTTCAAAACCATACACTACATTTAAATGATCATAATTTCCAGTCATAAAACAATTATTATCAATTCATACAACATAAATAATAATGGAATCAAAGAACCTATTCCATGAGATCATACAATTGGTGTAGGACATAAGATTGTGGCCTATAGATTATATTAAGAAATCATTTTATTAGTAAAGTCTCACATACATGATAGTAATATGGTATTGGGTTCATCCATAAAACCACAATATCAATAGTCAGTTTTCATACACAAGACTATCATAATGGATGAAATTCCTTACTGAACATGGCTTACTCCTCATTATAGTATTTATTATCAAATTATATATAAATATTTACCAAATACATTATAGTTATGTAAAAATTCTTGGACCACTGTACATTGAAATATAAATCAATCATATGTGTTCAACAAGATCATAAATTATTCATCAAATATCATAACTAGTGGAAGAGAAATGAGTTTCATAAACTTTTTAGAAATATGGCATAGCATAATCCTTGGAAAATAAAAGGGTATCATAACTAATAATAATTATAATTAGAAATAATATATAGAAATTATAATTATGGTATCCCGGGATAATATCCATAGAATGGCATATAAAATATCATAAATTTTTTTCGAAACTAAAAATTCCATTTGAATATCACATATATTTTTTCTTGATTAAAGTATAGGCCTAAACATAAAATAACTTATTTCAAAAATGTAAATTTCCAAATTATTTTATTAAATATTTGTTTGTATATAACTAAGAAAATAAGGAAAGGATGATTCAATACATTGAGTGGAAAGGATGGCATATCTGCCTTTTCCGGTCACAAATGTTAAAATAAAATTCAATACACATTTTTTTGGAAAATTTCAACAATAATTCATTAGTAAAAAAGGAAAGTATATTAAATTTATACAAATTTTTATAATTTAAATCATAATTAAAAATGACATTAAATAATAATATGATAATTGTAAAATATAAATGAAAATGATTTTAGAAAAAATGGATAAGGATGAATGAGTTTTTTCAACTGAAGAGGGAGATATTATTTCTTTACATTGAAAATATTATTTTAGATTGATGAGTACATAGTGAGGGTAAAATTAAAGGAATAAAGTAATATATATGAATAACTAGAGGATAATAAATTTCAGGAGATTCTTGATATATTGGATATAAAATTTATTCATCTAGAACGTAATCATAAACTGATCTGATAAACAATGAGATTATAATAGAAATCACTTACAACTTTGGTAAAATTGGATTCATAACCAAATGAATAATATAAGAATAGATGGAAATCTAAATATTAATATATTTCATATGAATAATCATAAAACCAAGTAATGGGAAACAAATACAACACAAAAAATAAAGATGTGGTGAATATGGCATATGCATCAAGAAAATAAATGTGAGACGAAAAGAAATTTCCTCAAGTTTGACAAGATGATAATGTTTTACAGTCTAATATATAATATATATAAATTTATTATAATTGTATACCATAATAATGTGATTAATTAAATTATTATATAAGATCCACCCAAAAAATTTCAACATATATTTATTTATAATTATTTATTAAAATCATTATCTCTACTTGTTAACTATTTATTTCTGGGATGTTTGAGTTATACATTTCTAGTCCATGTACATTGATCATCGTTCCATTATACCCATAATGTTATCCATGATATTAATATAATATATATTAATTATATATATTTTAATATCATCCATAAATGTTTTAGATAGTGAAATTATTTAAACCATTCAGGGAGACGGCTAGTCATTTGTACACATAAACGTTGATTCCAATTTTTGAAGTATGGAATATTTAAAGAACTCAAACACCACAGAAAAAAATATTACTTCATTATTTGGGTATATTAATTACATAACATAAATATCCATGCAAGAATATTTTATATTTATTGTATTTGGAAATATGGAACACTAAATAACTTGTCCAAAATTTTTCTATGTCATCTCCAAGGTGTTCATCATAATAAGAATCATACTTACACATATTATAAATATTACCTTGCATCATTACATTTGGAATGGAAACCTATGAATGGGTGATCTAATATTATTAGTAATATAGAACAATAGATATATGAACATATCACGGGGATAAGGGCATGAGAATAGGGGAACAACATTTGTCAACCACACCCTCCATATCGTAGATCATAAACATGGCTCTTAGATGAAATAATGGTCATTCATAAGACATGAATCATAAGGAAATAAATGAGCATAAACTATGAGAAACTAAAATTGGCAAAAGGAATAGATTTTTCACATGCACAAAAGTATATAATATCATTTCTGTAGTAGTCATGGATCATTTATAATATAATCATAGTGGAATGAGATCACTCCCCAATCCAACGAAGTAGTTATGTTTGACTCCCAAGACTATAATATTGGAAAAATTACCCTAATGAAATTTGTTCACTCACCATTCCATTACTATTTATATCATGACATATAAATCATCACCATGCCTAATGTACGGAGATATTTTCTAAAAACATCATAGAGTGAAAACCATGTAAGTGTGTTCCATAAGATTTTAAATCATTCAATATATATGAACCCCTGAAAAAATTGGTTTCATAAACATTTCATTATACCATAACCTATGGAAATTAATGAGGTTTTATAATCATTTAGTCTTTTCATCATAAGAGAACACATGGATAATGAAACCGGTTTCATATAAATTTTATCATTGTATAACCCATTGAAATGAAATTGGTTACATAAACATTTTATCATAGTATAGCCCATGGTAGGGAAATGAGTTTCATAAAAATATTCATCATAAATATAAACCATTAATAATAAAATATGAATGGTATCCTTGAATCATTTCCTCAATAAATCATAAGAATATTAAAATGGCATCTTAACTGGAAAATGATCTTGAATATCACTATGATCATTACTTTGGAAAAATAGACGTTAAAGTTTTCAGAAAACATTTTAAAACATAACAAATTTCCAAAATCCATTTCTTTTAAAATAACCATGTGAACATATAAGGTAAGCACTTTTTTAAAATTTAGATAATTAATTTTGGAAAATAAAATTTCTTCTAAAATCACTTTTTTAACCATAAAACATTTTGAAAATACCTTTCATTTAAAATAATATTAGAAAAATATAAAGTAATATTTACATATAATTTAAATTATTATTGAGGAAAATTAAATTTCTTTGAAAATATATATTTTTAATTTAAAATATTTTCAATATCAATTTATTTGAAAATAATCTTTGAAACATATAATAGAATATTAATATAAAATAATGATCATTATGGTGGAAAATTATATTCATGTAGTACATGTTAAAAAAATTATTTTCAATTTTTTGGTAAAATAAAATGTAGATTTTTGGAAATGAATATAGAGATTTATTTTAATTTTTTTGAAAATATAAAAAAGAGAAAATTATTTTAAACAATAATAAAGGAATGTTAAAATAAATTTGAAAGCATTTTTAGAAAATATGGACTTCTAATAGAACGGGGATTTGACTAAAGAGAAAATAAAATTTTATTTTAATTAAAAAACTACAACTAAAATATTGATTTCATTAAGAGAGGATAATGTAGGGAACAAGAAATGTGTCACACAGATGTAAAAATATTGGATAAAAAAATTGATATAGGATTCCCTTACTCCTTTAGTAAAATTTTGAATTGCAAGCCCCAAATAAGAATAAAAAAATATAATTGAAATAATTACACTCATGATATAAATTTTCGAATGGGATATATGTACACCACTTAAAAGAAACGAGTTGTGAATTGGAATATGTCTCTAAAAAAATAAAATAGAGTCTTGAAATTCATTACCTCATGTCTTAACTTCCTTTGTAGACATTGAAATCTCACGTTTAATAAATATATGGTTTCTATAAATATACTAATGAAGTATAAATATATATATCATTACATATATGTTTTAGTTATGTTTTTTTATTTAACTATTATAAACAATTTATTGTTGAAATCATATTTATTGAAATAAAGATTTTTTTTCATGTACAAAATGAATATAAATTTATAATACTATTATATTGACCATAGATAAACAATATCCTGAATTTTCAGAAATATTTAAATTTAAAATATATATATTATATATATAAATAATTATATAAATTAATCCGCAAGCATTTGAGATTGAAAATGAAATACACCTTTCATAGAAATGATAGGTCATACCTACAATTGGGCACTGTTTGCATATTCTTCACATATGAAATGAATGATAGGTAATTTATATATTAACACTTTTGAGTAATTTTTATGTCATATATATCAAATATATTCATTAAAGTTTAAATAATTAACATCCATTAATATCATTAGTGGAAAACAAACCACATCACCTCACGAGGTGGCAGTCCACTGTACACATCAGTGACATTATCATATACAGTAGTGAATGGAACGTATGAAGATATATGTGGTATAATAATTATATAAGTATAATTTTATTTTTAAAATATCATATTTATTAATCTTAATATCCTTACTACTATCAATGTAAAAAATAAATGAAAATACATTGCATCGGTTCGTGAGGCAGTACATCACCGTTCACATGAGCGAAATTACTATTCTCAAAAGGGTTAGGAATTAAGAAGGTAGATGAAGTATCAATATTAAAGAGATTTCATAATATCATAACACCATATATAATTATTAAATCCATCATTATATCTTGTGGTGATAGGCTGTGATGGAAAACAAAATACATCGGTTTATAAGGTGGTAGTCCTTCACACACACGATCAACTATTTTCTTTACCATTTACCGGTGGAGGATATGGTTTGTAGTTAGTATAATGAAATAGAAACATATAATTATATGGAATATACTGAGGTTATTATATAATTATAGTTTGATAATAATTTAATGAGTTGGTGGAAGATATCATAAAACACAATCGGTTAGGGACAATACTTTTTTTAGACAACTTGTTTTGGTTTTTTCAAAAGCATTTATATGATGGATTTATGAATAATATAAGGTATCTTGGATTGGATGAGGAAATTATAAAATAAATCATGTATGTATTTGGAATTTTTTTTGATGTGTAAAGAGGGGAGGAGAGTGGGTGACATTTTATAAGTGTGGTGACTAGCACACCTGTAATGTTTGAAAAGAAAATGGTGTTCTCATATTTTTAAACTTAAAATGGATCCAAAGTCTACTAATATCAATACATATTGGTGGAAATGTATATATAGATATAACCATAAAAGTTTTTGTTTGTAAAATTTTAGAGATCATTTAACCCTTATCCTTCAATTCTAATGCTAGATACAACCATTTTCTCTTTCACAGCACCAATTAATTTTTCCTATGTTTTTTATTCAAAAGGGTAGTGTTTTTTAAAAAATGTTGGAAAATATTAATTATGATGATTTCGAATACGCAAAAAAAAATTAAAAATTTAAAATCACAAAATTGCTTCATTTTTAATTAAAATTAAAATTGTTGATACGACGAATTTTTTTTCCGAAGAGGAAACATAGAAAAACATTGTTTGGTTTTAAATGTATTAAAATTTACAAAAGTTCTCAATTAAAATAATTAATTTTCACCCTTCATAAAAATATTAATCTTTTAAAAAAATTCAAAAAAATCAACAAAAAGATAACATTGACATGTATATTACAAATTTGAAGAATATTTTATTAAATAAATTTTATAAATTGGTCAAAATTAATTTTATTATTTTCTCACAAAATTAATTAATTTTTTGAGAAAAAAATAGTATTTTTGAAATATATAATTTCTTTTCTAAAACATTAAATACATTCATTTATCAATGTGTATTATTTGTATAAAAATTTGTAATTCATATTATAAAAGTAGTTATTAATATACATATCAATATGTTAAATTTTATTGTTATAATGGTCTCATTTAAATAAAAATATTAACAATATATCATGTTTTTTAAAATTTAGTATCGTGTGTAATAGAAGATATATTCTGTGTTTTATATAGCACATGTTATCAATGAAAATTAATTTATTTGTAAAAAATTCATAAAAAATCACGGTGTAACATTCGACCCCTATAAAATGAATTTCTCTTTAAGTAAAATTTCACTTTGATAAAAAACGAGGGAACTATTGTCTAATCACTTCCTCATTTACCCAAGTGTATTATTCGTAACTGTAATTTCACCAAAACAATTTATCCTGGGTAGTGGTCTTGTTTCTTATAACATTATTTGTATGATGTATTATCTCAAGAAACTATTCCTTATATAGAATATCATTCTATTGTGGTACAACCTCTATGTTTTGTACATTTGATAGATCATATATGTAATTCTTCGATATAGATAACTCAAATACATTATAAACCTATGATACATTTGGTGGAACAACTATGGGATATGCTATCGTCCCAATATGATCAATAATTTCAATGTGACCTATATAACTTTATATTAATTTTCACTTCTTTTATGTAAAATGAAATTATTAGAATCAATTTCTCTGAAACTTCAAATTCTATATCACAATGATAATTATTTGCACAACATTTTTGTCATGTTCAACCTTACATGTTTCTGAATGAATATAAACTTCTCTTCCATTTATTCAACTACATAAAATTTAATTAGCTTTATTTTTAAAACTTCATTTCAATGAATTAGTGTAGTAAATATATTTCCATAATAGTCTTTACAGGGAAACTTTTTATTTTTTGTGTGAAATATATTATTTTATGAAAATTTAAATTGAGGAAGGATTTTAACTCAACTGAAATTTAAATAAAAATAAAATTATATCTTAGAATATCCTCTAGGGTTTGATATATTATTTCAAACTAACCATTTGTCTGTGGCTGACACATCATGCAGAAACATTTCTCCATATCCAAGTTCACATGAAAACTTCAACAATATATCATTATTAACCTAGAATACTGATTAGATATATTATAATTTCATACTCTATGAAACCATAAATCATCATTGTTTTATATTCTAGAGAGCATATCTAAATAAAAATATTTTATGATTTCACTGATGTGTGCTTGCTTCATAAGGTGATAAAAACAACCCCTAATTACCTCTACATTGATGAAATGGTAAACCTCAAAATTTACTATTACATTTAATCATTTTTATAAAATTTTTAAAGGAATTACTCCTTAAATAAAAATATCCATAAAACAAATACAAACCATTTGAGTTATATTTCAATCAATGTATCTAAATTTTTTTTAATCTTGATAAAATCCCTTGACATACATCCTCAATAGCGGTGTTAAATATTTTTTACATTTGGTTGACATTAAACACATAAACCCATGATTTTATCCATAAAATTTTGGTTAATGTTACATAGAGAGATATATTCTTGCAAATTTAACACAATACATAGATGTTTCCTTATTATTACAACATAAGTACCTTTTGTAGTAATACTTTTATAATATAGTCCTTGAATTCTAATTCATAAATACTCCTATTGTTCTAATTCAATGATAGTAATGGAATAAGTGCTTCCTTAGTCTAGAAGTTAATTCTCATGTTAGGGAATTGACTTGGATAATTATTATCATCCCCCAAAATCAAAATTTAAAATACCTATTAATATTTCATCCTATGACCATTATTTTCACATAGAAAATGTATTTCACTCCATTTGGATAATCTTATAGGATCTTATTCTTAAATAATTGATTTTTATTAAATTTAATGTTCATTCAGTTATATTTATTAAATCATTAATATTATTATGAGTCCAAATTTGAGTTGTTTGACATGTTAAGAATATCAATTTTTTTACATTGATAATCATATATTCTGATATTTGATTATTCATAGATATAATATCTTTTTTTACATTCATAAAACAATTTGTTTAGACATAGTCAAACAATTTTGCATGAAATTCAATGCTAACAACATATTTTCTAGTTGTAGTGCGTGAATGAGAAGGAAAATCATAGAAACAGAAGCACTAATCATAGTGGAAAACAATATAATCCCAGAAAATAATTTATAGGATGTCTAAATCAAGAATCCCTATTTATAGCCAAAATATATTTTGTTTATCCTTCATTAACCATGATCATCGCCTATGTAAATCCAGAATAGTGGTTCTGAATGAAAATAATTATTAACCAGTGCATATCCCCCAGGGTATTTAAAAATAGCTCTGTAGAAATGATGGTTGTCATTCGCTAGGAAAGGATGGAGTGGAGCTAAATCATCCCTTTTCATAGTTATGTTCCGAAGGTAACTTTTCTAAATCACCATCCACCTCTAATATCAAGACACAAATGTATTTTTTTATAATCCACTCTCTCAATCCCTTACCATAATTCTAGGATGTTTTCCTATACAGAGACAAATCCTTTTACTTATCATTATAAATATCCCAAGACATATCCTTATAAATATAATAGGATATTTCAGTAATGTATTATCATCATAGTTTTAGAAAACAATGCACTACGCATGATGGATAGTAATCTTTAGTTGTGTCATAATTCAACGTAGTTGATAAGACATGAATCATAATGGAATAAAAAAATATGAACCATGAGAAGATAACATTGGAATTGGGAATAGATTTTTGGTATACATAAAAGAATAGAAAATAATTTATTTGGTGATTGAGGATAATTTACACGACTATCTATGTTGAATGGTTTCACTCCCCAAACTATCATAGTTGTCAAGGTTCACTCTCAAGTCGATCATAGTGGGAAACGTCCCTTATAGAACTAGGTTCACTTCCCATTTTGACATATTTGTCTCATGAGATATCAATTTTCCCCAATTAATTATACATATATATATCACAACCATTACACAATGAAATAATACTTATGTGTTCCTTAAGAATTAAAATAATTCATCACATAATAATCCATGAAATGAAATGGTTTTCAGAAAACATTCTTCATAGAAAAACTTGTTAAATAAAAAAAGGTTTCAAAGTCATTTAATTTATTCATCGTAGCATAAAATTTGAAAAAGAAACAGGTATCAGAAGAATTTTATCATTTTATAACCCATGGAAGGGAGAAATGTTTCATAATCATTTTATTATGGTACAACCCATAGAAGAGAGAGAAGTTTCATTAACATCATGTCTTAATAAAAATAACACATTCATTGAAATAATAAGGAATGTATCTTTTGAACATATCCACAATATAGTATATATAACATGAAATGATATCATCTTAGATGGATTTTTTTTGAAATATCACTGGGAATACTTAATTAGGAAAATAGACTTTCAAAATTGAAAATCAATTTTTAAAACATAAATCATTTATTTTAAAAATAACATTTGATTTTTATAAATGAATATTTAATGATAATATAAAATATTTCTTGATTAAAATAAAAATTATTTGACTATCACATTTTGAAACATAAAACATTTTCAGGATGATTTTATTTTCATACAACCATGGAAGCATAAAAATGAATCACTAAATATACTTTAAATTACTACTTGAGGAAAATTAAATTTCATTTAAAATAATGATCACAACAGTGGATAATTTTATTCGTGACGTACATGTTAAGACATTTAATCATCCATAATTTTGGTAAGAGTCATAGGTGCATTGTTTGTAAATTGTCATAAATATTCCTTGTCAATATGTATTAAAAATTAAAAAGGGAAAACTTACTTTAATTGATCATAGTGTAATATTATAATAATAATGAACACTTTAATAAAAAATTGGACATGAGAGAGAAATGAGGTTTTAATGAAGATAAATATAATGATGGTCTTATTTAAATATATAAATTTTATATCATGAATGAATAAAGGGAGGAAAATGATGTTAAAAAATATATTATCATGAGATAACTGTAGGGGAGTAGAATTCATTATTTTATTAAAATATATTTCATAATATTTCATCATCAAAAGCATAAATAATAAAAATACCTATAAAGATGATATTGGATCATAAAATATTTACCACTATTTTATATTTTAAATTATAGGTCTCATTAATGAATAAAATTAAAAAAACAGTAAATATAATGATATTACCGCATTGGTGAATTTTGAAATGTAAATGACATGATCAAGATATAATAAAATTGATATGTAAATATAAATAATTTTTATGACAGTAATCTTAAAATAAATTAATGGGAAGTTTACACATCACATATAAGAAATAGAAGGTCACAATATATTGTGTCTAAGAAAAGTAAATTTTGAGGTAGGAATTCCTTATAAATTTATTAATTTTTTGATTGGTAAGATACAAAAAATAATAAAATCAATTCAATAATTAAAAATTATATATGTAATGAAATTTTTATATAAAATTTTAATCGGTATGTATGTACATCACACAGAAAACATGTAGTGAATTGGCATCTGTCTTCAAGAAATAGGTGTATGACTTTAAATCTCTTACCTTATGTTTTAAATTCCTTGATAAAAAAAACAATATTATGAGATATATAATTTTATAATAAATCTTTTATAGAACCATAATCGTAAATATCATACCATATTTGATTTACTTTATGACCTTTTATGGCCTATTTATTATCAATTCATTGCTAAAACCATGTTTTATGAAATAATTCCTTTACTTTTATGTATTCTTGATTTTTTATTTTTAGCCCTCTTACTTTGATGATGATTCCATTAAAAACATAAATACTATATAAATAAAATATATATTTTTTATAATTCTATTTAGTGTAATCCAAATAACTACCACATATGTTCATTGCATTTAACCCAACTACCATCCAGAAAAAAATTAATAAAAAATTAATCACATAGCTTTATGAGGTGGCTGTCTACTATACTCATGCTGGATGTTATTATATCCTCGATAGAATAGAACAGAAGAAGGTATATGTGGTATCATTGTAAAAAAATAATTATTATTTTAAAAATATCAGATATATTCATTTAATCTTTCCTTATCACCATATAATTAAAAATTAAATGAAAAAGCATATCACATAGATTCGTGAGGTGGTAGTCTATAATACACAATAACAACATTATTTGTTTCTAAAGGGCTGGGTGGTGTGAACTTATAATTCATATTATACTTATAGAGGTATAATAATATGATTTATAAACATTAAATCAATCCTTATATGTAACCTACCAAGAATTTAATCAAATTCTCCTTTTAATAAAATCATAACAAGTAGATTGTTTTTAATATATAAAAAAAACTAAAATGTGTTTTTACATACTATTTTATGAAAACAATTCTATATATAGGATATGTTTAGTTGATAAACTTATGATAAAATATCTAAATTATAAAAAGTTATTATTTAAAATAATTTAATTATTGTTTAAGAAATAGTTAAATAACAATATATCTATATATTTATTTTAATTAAATAATTTAAATTTATGGAATCAAGATGAAAAATATTTTAAATTGGTATGATTAATTATTCAAAATATAAAACTTTAAAAATATTTAATTCTTTAACAAAATCATATTATAAATACATACCTAATAATTTTTATCTAACAAATTCATAAGTATCCTATTAAACATGATTTAAAAAATAAAAATATTATTTTCAAAAAATAGAGATATTGTGTAATATTTTTTTTAATAATTTCACTGTATTAAAAAATTAAAGGGTGTATTATTTATTTAAAATAACATTTTCTTAATATGGGTAATTCATTATTTTCCAAATATATTGTTTATAAAATTTTTACCGTTGATTTATACACCTTTTTTATTCCCAAATAATATTTAACATGAATATAATATTAAATATATATATATTATTATTATTAACAATATGAAAGTGTTAAATTTAAATTTAATTAATATTAATATATTTGTTCTAAAATTTTACAAAACATTATATATATGAAAAATTTAATTTTTAGTAGAATATACATTTTAAATGTTAATATAGAATAATTATTATAGTTGAATATTAATTTATATTTTTAAATAAATAAATTTCAATACACTTTAAAAAAACTAATCCATTCATGATCCCCCATAAATGAGCCTTCTCAACAATATAAGAGACCATTGATCGAAATTATGAGCGACATGTAAATGAAGAGGACCAATGGGTACAATATGATCAGGCACCTATGAATAAAAAAGGATTTCATGTGCATGCATAGTAATCCCCAAAGAGCATAAGGGAAAATGGGCCATTAAGAAGGTTCACAACATTGTGAAGCCCGAGGGAAGACCCTTGATTTCTCACTTCTACAGATCAATTAGGAGTAATTAGTAAATATGGAAGCACTCATCCCATCATTTTTTGATGTGGGAAAATATCACAAGGGTCTCTATTCATGATTTATGAAATTCATGTAAAGATCATGGTATTTCGATCTTATAAACTTCAATTGATTGGTCTTCCATGGAATCAACTTCTCCAAATCACCATTTCATCTACAATATCCACAGCTTTCCAGTACAATGCTCCACCATCGTCCTCCCATTCAACCCTCAATGTAAACATATATGTCTTCTAATACTTCTTCTAGTGCAACCTACCCATCATACAACTCAAAAAACATTATATCACTACAGATTTCTATAAAACTGATAACCATTAACATATCATCAAAGTTTTTGTTTCACAGTGAAGGATTAAATCTATTGAAATTCTTCCCTTCCCGATGAATCTATGAAAGGTAATGATTAGAGGTATTATAAATTTATAATGTGAGGAGAAAAATTTATTTAATGTTTGTATCAACCACATGTGACAATATATATATATATATATTTGTGTGTTTTTGTGTAAATTATATACTTTCTATCATCATTTATAGTACACACACCCCACAAGGAAATTTATAAAATAGTAAGAACAATTTTTTAGTATTTGGGATGGATAACTTGAATTTTAGATATTCTCCCTTGAGATTCAGCCACATGTTATATATATACATATATTTATTTCTATTATCAAAACTACTAAAAACTGAGACACACAATTTACATTTCAAAATCCTCGTACTTCACTGAGAAGTTCCCCTATTTTTATAGTTGATCACAATAGTTTCATAGCACTGGAAGTGGAGAAATACCACTTCAAAGTCACATTTGATCATCAATTTCAGTCATGTTACTATTTTTTATTGAAAATTACATTTTTTTTATTAAAATTGAGATTAATTAGTTCTAAATTTCGTAAGAAAAATTATATTTTTATTTAATAATAATGGTTAATTTTAATTGGTGAGGGTAATTTGAAAAGATATTAATTTGTTAAAACCACACTTTTGTAATATAGAAATTTTATGTTTGAGAATTTATTACTCTAGATATATTATATTTTATGACCTATTTGAAAACGTCATTGATGTAATGGAGAAATTATCTTCAAAACCTACATTTCCAGTTTTTTATTCTTCCAAAACCCCATATTATGGAGGAAAATTTTATTATTTTCAAAATCTTTTTTCTGAACTGTGTTATTATGTATAATGGTTTTTGGTAATAACGTTATTAAAAAAAATCATGTTTTTATGGTTAAAATAATTATTTTATGTATATTATGATTTTTAACGGGACATATCAATTTCAAATTATATGGTATTTATTTATAATAAAACTCATTTCTAAGCGTCTTTGTTTTATTTAAAAATATTTTTTTTGTTGAAAACTAATTTTTTAAAATTATCAGTTTTTTGTATGTTACAATTTTTTTTCAAAATTATTGGAAAATAATTATTTTTTATAAGAAAATTATTCATGATTTTTTATGTTAACACAATTATATATCCTCAATGATATATTTTATATAAAAAATATAATTCAAAATTAAAACTATTATATGTGGATTTTTTTATATTTTCATGTTATTATTTTATATTTGAAAATGATATTCAGAAAAGATGAATCGTAAAATTTTGTATGTCTTTTCAAAATGGGAATTTTATTTTCATTATTCAAGGGTGACATCTAAATGATGAAGATTATCATTTTATATCAATATAATTTTTTACAAGTTTAAGTGTTATTATTTTGAGGCATTAAATTGAATATAAAATTTGTGGGTCTTGTATATATATATAAGCATCTCCATGCACTACATATGTCTCTAAAAATCCAAGTGTATTTTATAATTTATTATGTCTAAGAAGATCAGTTACATCAAATCCTTGAATAATTTCCTCTGGATATATATATGTACTTATATTAATATACAAACAAATATATATATATATATATTTATATATATTAGTATTCATTATAATGTTTTCAAAATTAAAAAACATCTATGAATAATATAATGTCGTCAATCCCACAATCTATTTAAAAAAAATCCAACTTGGAATTTGTAAACTGGATAGGGATCTGGGGAATGAACCCAACCCTCCAAGGTGGGTATGTTGTAAATGGTCTTCAATGTTCCATGTTGCAATAAGGTTTTGTTTTTTAAGAGTAAAATTTATTTTTATAAAAAATCAACTTGATGATATTATAATGAAATTTTATTTTCATGTAAATTTGGAAAATTAAATATAATTTAAAATAAAATTGGGTTTGAAAGTGATAATTATTTTCAGTGGATTTTTAAATGTATTTTATATAATTATATTTTTTCAAAAACCATAAATATTATAACTAAAAGGTAATTATGAAATCTATAATATTTTATAGAAAATAAAATGTATTCAAAAGAGTTTTTAAATATTATTTATAAAAAATATTTTCTGGTGTTTTTAATACCCCTTACTGGGTAATTATATGGATACTCTACATTTTAAAATATTTTTTCAAAGGCTCATTAATTGTACCAAATTAGTTAATATTTGTTCATGAGATACAATTATTTAATTAAAAATAGATGTTTATTTTTATTAATTCCTGTATTTTGTAATGAATTTTACTAATCCTAAAAAACCATGATAAGAAAAGATCCAAATGTTTTCTAAAAATAGTATATTTTTTGGTTACCTTTTATAGGAAAAATATATAATATTATTTACACGAGATTTTTGAATATCGGTTAATGCAAATTATATAATATATTTCTATTCCTGGAGGTGGTGGAAAATGTATTACGTCAGTTCCCAAGGTAATAGTATTTGATACTCACGATCAACAGTTTCATTTCCAATTTGAGGTCGGGGAAGTGATTGTAGGACATGATATTTAAATAAAAACACTTAGTATATTGAGAGTACTATGTTTATTATGCCTATATTATTTAATAATAATTTAATGAGTTGGAGGAAGAAATAAAATAAAATATATTTTTAGTGATAGTACGTCTTCTTCAAAAAAATTCATTTGATTTGAACGAAAATCATTCCTAAGATGGATTTATGACCATTATATGGATTATAGTATTAGAGTAAGGATGTATTAAAGGTTTTTGGGTGGATGTTATCCTTGATAAAGGGAAATGGAATCATGTATATGATGGTAGAGGGGATTTCCTTTTAGAAGTTATGTGTATGGAACACTCGAATTTTTCTAAAAGAAAAATATATACCCACTTTTTTTGATTGAATATTGACCATTATCAAAAATTGGTGGTGGGAAGGTTGATATATTTTCATCCAATTGGTTTTTATACAGTTTATAGTTCAATTTATCCCATTTAATTTTAGTTTATCCCTTTTTAAACCCATTTTTAAAAATTACATTCATATGTGTGGAAACTTTTAAGGTAAAATTAATCCAGTAGATGCGATAGAAATGCAGTTTCCATAGAGATAATTTTTAAATGTTTTAAAATGGTTTAGATAAAACATCAATAGCAAATTTAATACAATGACCTCAGTTGTATTAATAGATAAATAATTCAAATAATTTTACATTTAAAACCATTATAATATAATTTGAGATATTTTAAATATATTAAAAGAAATGAAAATTATTAATAAAAACTAGAAATTTTAATTATTCATTGAAAACGATTTTACTTCAAAAAATTCTCCAAAAATCATGTCATTATGATTTTGAAATGTAGATTTAAAAAATTAACATTTTTTTAAATAATTTTTTTATAATTCATAAAAATTAATTTTTTTATTATTTTACAATATACATTAAAATGTTTTTTATAAGATAATATTTTCCAAAAATTTAAAGACTTTTCTAAGATAGTGAGTATTTTTCATCAACATTTTTTCTATATATAAGGCCATTGTAATAAATATTCAAAATGTTTTTATTAATATTTATATTTATATACTACATGGATATGTTATAATTATATTGTTAAATATTAATAATAATATACCACAATTTACAAAAACTTAGTGTCATGTTTAACACAAGCCATCAATGAAATTTGATTTTTTCAAAAGAAAATTCATAAAATCTATGGGTGTTAAAAAATATAAAGAGTATATTATAATTCATCATAAATATCAGTAATAATCATTCTAAAAGCCTAAATTTTTATTTAATACTTTATTATAACTATTTAATTGTAGAATCTAAACCCATGATCCACATAATCCAATCCCCAAGTGTTTGGGTCTCTTGGAGTTAACTATGCCTCCCTATATTCCAGACACTACTAACTTGTTGATAGGGTCTAAGGTGGTACAATGGGGAGTTTATATACTCACATTTGAGTGGAATAATGGATAACATAAGTAAAAATACAATATAAGAATATATAAACTAACACAATAATGACATGACCTATAATCAATTTTATTAGAATGAATAATGTAGTAGAATATTGTAATAAAATTTGGAATCATAAGTAACTAAAAAATGAATAAATATATCAAAATCTGTGTAGGTTGGGGAAAATAAGTGATGATGTAATGGAATGGTGATATACAGATGGGAAATATAGGACATTCATTACAAAATTAAAAAAAGTCTAAAAGACTACCCCACTAGAATTTTTAGATTATTCTGGAACTTATTTACCCATTATACTAAATATATGTAAATTAGGTCAAGATTTTTTAGTAGGGTGCTTTCCCTTATCCATACAAACAGACAAGTAGTCTACTCGAGTACCAAAGGTGGTCAGATAATTGAGTGAGATAAAATCCAAGTAGGGAAACACCAATTAATCCTTGAAGTAATCCACGAAGTGTACATAGACATTTAGTGTTACAGTATAAGTGAATAATAATCCATTCTAGAAATGAACAAATATTAGAAAGCTAAAATTCTTATAGGAAACATGGAGGATTTCACCTATATCAGTGTGGGATAGGATGAGTCTAATATATAACCATATATATAGTAAATATATATATAGTATAGTCATATACTATATAAACCAATATTGACAAATTAAGTGCTATATAAGAATACATATACCTGGATACTAGGTGCTGAATAGACTGGGGCATAACTCAGGAATCTATAACTAATCTAAATGAGCTATAAGCTCTAATTGATGGTACATGCCCTAAATCTCATTATGAATGTGAGTGTTCATGGTCATAAATTAATATAGGTGGATTGATACATCATTCCCAACACCCTAAATGGATGAATTTGGAATTTTTTCTATTAAGTATATAATAGTATAATAGTGAGATCATTTATGCTCAACACCCATTCTAAGCGAGCGTGATACATCATGCCCAACAGAACCCTTGACCACCACCAAAAACAAAAATCAATGGAATAATAATAATGATGATAAAATATTAGTGATCACATAATAAACATTATAATCATAAATTATAATATATCTAAGGCATCACAATTCATTTAAATCAAATAATCATGCATTATTCATTAGGCGTAGCCTTTCCACCCATTAACCATTATTATAATTAATCCACTTATTTTATTTTAGAAAATCTATCCATCCTAAAGCATTAAAATTCAATATAGTCATGAATTTAAATTAATAATATTATAGAAGATCCATTCCATGGTGAGACAAGTATTCAGGAGGAGCATTAGTATGTAAAAATTAATGGAATGAGTAGACAATTTCATTTACATCCCATCACAAACACAGAAGTGTTATTTTAGTCAATGAATAAACTATATTAAAGAATTAAATTAGGTAGATGAACCCAAAAGGTTGAAAATAAATGGGTTTTTAATCCAAAATTTACCTAATAGTGATCCATGGGAGTTTATTAAAATGCAATCAATTATTTATAACAAAATAAATCCATTCAAGGAATCCTACATCAATGGTCGGTGTGCATCAAAATGAGAAGGTTACGAAAACAACCTAAAATTTTGGAATAAAATATTTTACATATACATTAATTATTTAAATTAATACTCATCCAAAATAGGATTATTATTTGATTTTATTTGGGAGAAAAATGAAGAACGGTCTAATGATATGAAAATATGGCAAATTAGCTTGAACCAATATTGCATAATGGACACTAGAAGAAACTAAAATGGTAAAAAATAGAATTCAAGATCATACTGACTGATATCCAATGCATCCTATGGTACATAATTAAAGATCCATGGTTTCTATGGTGATATAAAAATGGTGCACCCCTACTCCTCAAATTTTCCCTGTGTGCTTAGTTCTAACTATGCAGTTACTGTGAAACCAAATATTTTTTTTCCCATTTTCTAAAAATATGGGCTCAAAAAATCCCCAGATGCCCGTGGGACCCTTGTTAGGCCATAATTCATATTTAAAATGATTAAATGAATTATTTAATATGAAAAATGGTTCACACCTTCATGAAATGATATTAGGCTCCAACATTCCCTCCTTAACAAAACATGTCCTAGAGTTGGACTTCTTAGGGAAAAGAGGTAACACATGAGAAACAAATCCTTCCACTTAGCTCATATATCATATTTACACTCTTAGATAATGTCATCTACTTATCCATGCTACTATATCACCCATATAAAAATAAATGACCTTCATCAGAGTCTTTTAATGCTCCGGTCAACAATACATACCTGATACTCATCAAAAGATACCACTACATCCATCTCAACCTTTTCAGGATGTAAAACATGGGATGATTCTAGAGAATATTATAGAAGATGTGATACGTTGATATAATAATTTATGTAATAATACCTCTAAGGAAGTTATATCTTGTAAGTCACTCATATGATTCATTTTAGAATATCCAATGGGCAAACAAACAATGTTGAAATCAAACCTATTCTCCAAATATGTCGATGGCCCAACCTAGGGAATGATTGTAAGAAATCTAAATATGTGACACAGAACGAAGAAGTCCTCAGGATCAGTTGGCATATGACTACATTCTAGACTCAGCTATCATGATTCGATTTCTGATAATCTGGGTATATGAATGAGATCTAATCCAAGAAAAACTGTCTTCTTGGACTCTAACCAACCTAGAGTTAAACAGAAAGGAATATAATATATGGGCTCATAAGAATTCATATGGCTGTTATATTGAAACATGTTATTTTCTGCAAACTAATCAAGGGTTATTTGATTCTCTAGGAACCTTCAAATATAATGAAACATGCATGAATCATGTCCTCTAACCCCAGAATATTACACTTTTTATATCCATTAGTGTGAGGGTGATAGTCTCTCCTCAGAAGAACTTGTTTACTTATGTTATTCTATATTCGTTGTTAGAACATTTATGTAATGTGAGGTTCTATGTCAAAAATTATAGAATATGGAGCTCTATAAAGACATATGGACTTCCTGATGTATATCATTCATAAAAAATCTACCAAAAAGTCTCTCTCACTGGTAAAAAGTTTTTTACCATTGTCCAACAATCAACAAAAACCCATACTGTATCATCTACCCAAGGTGAGAAGTATAAAACAATCCTGAAATCTATAAAAACATCATCCCATTTTCAAATTGTAATAGATAATTACATTAAAATCATATTGATTTACTAATTTTATGTGATCAGTTACTAGAAGGTCGAATAATGAGTAATGAATCTGGCCATATCATGTTTCATAAAAGGCCACCAATATTATAAATTTAAATCTCAATACATCATTGTGGCATCGAGATGTACTTACCATGGATATTCCTGAAATTATAGTTTCAGCTCAACTATGATGTCAGCAGGGACCCATACACTCCCATGAAAGGGAAAAGTGTCAACCTCTTCGACTATCCTACCAGAAGACAATTCATCATCCAGGATACATTTTATTAGGAGTAATCCTTCAGGATACAAAATTTTCCTTATTAATACCATCTCTATAGGGGTATAGGTCACTACTATGGTTGAAAAGATAATCTTCCAATGCTCTACATGGACCTCAACAGGCGTCTCTAAAAACCAATCCAAGATCTACCACTCACCACTAGCATCCTAAATCACCCGTGTCTGCTTGTTTAAACTCAGAATATCGACTATGACATTACAATTCCTAGGCATATAATCCTGATAATAATCAATGGATTTTTGATACTGAACCTATCTACACATCTTGAGATTTTTATAACACTATATAAATATTTATTTTAAGATTTTATGATCAAGTAAAACTAGAAATGTATCTCCAGGTAAATAATGTTATTTGCAACGTAGATCATAAAAAAACAAAAACTAGCTCAGGGTCATGCACCTTGTAATTCCATTCGCATGGTCTAAACTGACTAGAACCTTGCATGATAAATTTTTCATCCTATATCATAACATTTCCTATCCTGATTCCTAATTCATAACATTGGACAATATATGTCTTACTTGTCTTAGGACAAATCATTGTTAGTTCGGAAGTCAAATAGAACATCAACTTTTGAATGGATTCCTCACAATATTCTGACCATAAATATTTTATATCATTTTTAGTCATGACTGTAAGAGGTTTTGAATACTCTGGGAAAGACTGGATGAACAAGCTATAATACCTGGCTAGCCCAATGAAACTTCACAGTTTAATAATATGGGTATGGTTTCCAAACTCATAAGTAATAACCAACCTAAAAATATTGACATGTGATTGGATGGTATATATAATCCCATCATCGAAACACCTCACTGTCGTAATTTCATCACTAGATAACGTCAGTGCGAATGAATATATTTTAGTGTGGTAAGAATAATAATCCTTTGAAGACATAGATCCCTACTTTAGGTATATATACTCTCTATCTGTGTCTTCTCATTGAGTATGTGGAAAAATGTGATCATTAAATACAATCTTGAATTTCACCCAATCCAAATATCAATTCCATTCTTAATAGGTAATAAAATTCATCTATCTCTTTTTATAATTTCATATCAAATACGTAATTTTTTTACCCTATTCTATAGATGCATCTATTTATTTTCAATGATTGAAAACAGAGTCTCACACCATGACTCGTCAGCACATGGTCCGACATCCCCCAAAGTGGTGGGAGGATGTTTCCAATGAGTCTCCCAAGATAATTATACCATATTTGTGGTAGGTCAAGTGAAACCTAATTTTTTTTTCATAATGAAGAATAAATAGTTCAAAACTGTGTGTCAATTTTAATATCAGAAACACGAAGATATTTCAAAATTATAACTCTAGGAGGGATCACTAGTAGCTTTGGGTCCCCCACCTCTAGTTCATGGACATCACTGAATTCAAGGCATTTGACATGATGATTTCATTGATGAGTTATTCCACATTTACAAACAGAATCATCATAAATGAATTTATCATTTCTAATGATTGAATATTAATAACTAGGATAGGATAATAAGATTATTATGAAAAAACACACCACCCTTCCTACTCCAAAATATAGTTCATGGTGAAATAAATATATCACAACATTCCACAAGTACCTAAGAGATTACGTACTACTCAATACGATGGATGGGTTTAGGTCTAGGCCTTATATCACACATATAAGATGACTATTTGATTTTAGGAGTAATATTGATTTTGAATTTGTACTCTTTTATGTAATTATTTATCATTAAATTATTGAAATAGATGGATCATAATTTCTAATTTATAAGTGTCTATATACAATATAAATTTAACTGTGGCATCCCGTTAATCTAGACTATTACACATTCCAGTCCATGTGACCAATTATCCGTGGCTCAATGTTCTATAACTCGCTGCTCATAGTGTCCTATTTAACCTATGTAGGAAGCCAATGTTAGCTTAAGGAAGGAAAATTAAGTGCCAAATATGTTTCTTCAGTCTGACAAGAAATATCCTAAAATCATTATATATAATAATCAGGCCCTAACTATGTGATACATGAAAGTGTACATAGAATGTAAACATGGCATAGAAAAATGCATGGAATATACATCCTCTTTTGTATATAGTAATTAATGTGATTAATGGACACATTTAATTAGTCTAATGAAAAAAATTACCATTTAACTAACCCTAATAATAATAGAATCATAAGAAATTTTCTTCACCCAAGAGTGTTGTTGTATCAACCATAACAGGAATATTCAATAACAACAATAAACCATCCCCGATAATTTTTATTTTTCTTGTATGTGGGTTTTGTAGACCAAGGAATATTCTCATTAACAAATTAATTTGTTTCCTAATATCATTCGTAAGACCCAAAATGTAGGAAAACGGAAATGAAACATCTTCTAAAACTACTATTTTACCTCCCAACCTAGAATCCATTCAACCAGTGTCCCAAGATGATGGGTTATATATCCTCATGTATGCCTTCCCATACCCCATTCTCTGTCAACTACATGTGAGGTTCTATGGTGGTTTATTGGTAGGACAATACCCTCATATCAGAGAGGCAAATCTGATTATATAAAAAAATACAATTGCCGAAGAATATATAAATAGACATAACAAAAATATCACCTACAACATTCAATTGTAGATATAATGATATAAAATAAAATAATAATATACCAATGAAGAATAAATAACTGTGTAAATTATTAAATAATAAAACATACATGAATGTTGAGTCAGATACATTATCATTTCATGGAATGATTATATACAAATGGGAAACATGAGAATGGAATAAAAATCATTCTATAAAAGAGTACAAAAATGGACTAAACATTAATACACAATAATCTCAAGGATATTATCTATCCTATGCTCCTATGATTCAAAATATATGTAAATAGTATTAATAATTTGTAAAGGGGAGCATTCCCTTATCTATACATACAAACAAGTTATCTACATGGGTACTAAAGGAGTCCCATGTAGGGCGTGGGATTAAATCATTGTAGACCACCCCCAATGGTTCCTAGAAGTAAAAATAGTTGTGTATATAGCTATGAAATGTGAATATATAACAAAATAATATAAAATTACTGAAACAAAAAATAATAATTACAAGCTCAGGTTTCTATAGGACACATGGCATACTTCTTCTGCTTCGACATGGGATGAAATGAGTCTAATCGGTAACCATATATATAGTAAATACATATATTGAGTATAATTATATATTTAATCATTCTATATGATATTTCTTTATGCTAACCAATTATCCATATACATGGATTCTTGGTAGGGATGGACTAGGGTGTAACTTAGGTATCCATAATGAGTATGAAGGATCAATAGGCTCTAATAGAGTGTACATGTATTGAGTCTTAGAATTAATGAGAGACTTCATGCTCATCACTCAAGATAGGTGGGGTGAGACATGATTCTGAAAACCATAAAAGGAAGAATATGGAATTTCATTCCCATCACCTAGAAAATAGTGTAATAGTGAGAGACATTAGGATCAACTCTTGATGTAAGGGGGATTGAAACATCATTCTCTACAAAACCCTTAACCATCATCCGAAGCCAATATAAATGGTGTAATCATATTAATAATAATAATATGAGGGGTCAAAAAATAAAAAATATAGTAATCATGTCCAATATATGCATATCATCTTAGTTTATATAATGAATATAGTTTATAATATATTATTAGGTGTGGCCATTCATGCCATTAAAATTTATTATCATTAATCTATGTAATTAATTAATGAAAAGAAAACTATCATGATCCTAAGAAAATATAAATAATTAATCCAATTAATTAACAATATTATAGATGGTCTATTGAAATATTAACCAATCACTTGTGAAGTGATTTGAAATCTAAAGATTAATTGAAAATGTGGAAAAATCCATTTACATCCAAATTCGAACACTTAGGAATTATTGTAGTAACTTAATCAACTATATTAAAGATGGATATTAATCCATCAAACCAAATGGTTTCATAATGAATGTGTTTTTATTCCTCTAATTACCTAAACATGATCCTCATCCGTATTTTAACATATAAAAAATTAAATATAATGAATGAATTATATTTGAAGAAACTTATCAAAATAGATGGTGCATGAAATAATGATGGCATTATGCAAACCATGTTACTTTTTAGAATAAAATCTAGACCACCTAACCTAAGGCCATTGATGACTCTTTAACAAAAGTCAACTTCACAATAATTGTTGATTGGATGAAAAATGAATAATGGTCTAATGCCATGAAAATTGTGTGAATGAGATTTCACCAAAATAGAGTAATTGATACGAAGGTGAATTGAAATAAGATTTGAGATCTTATGGAAATGTATCCAATGCTTCTTATACAACATGACTCAGTGTACATATATATGAGTCATAAATGATCATATATTAAGTTTGAGGTTTTATACCTGGATAAGGGAGGCAGACCAATCAACTAGAAAGGGGAGGAGGACAATTATGTTGATGTGTTTATGAATTTTTAGGGAATTTTTTTTATTTCACCCACAAAGACACATGAAAATATTTTGGCTGCAAATTTGGGCCCATCCATGAAGAAAAAACATTCAAATATTTATCTAAGGAGGGACCGCACATGGTTGTGGCACACATTTTTCTAAACATGAAAAAATATTGAAAGATTACTCAATATGTGTTTCAATATCTTTTTCAGAGTCTTGTGACTTGGGTTACACAGTTACAGAAAATACATGCAACCCCCTTTCTCTAAATGGTGACCTGCATGGTAACGCTACCCAACTAAGGAATGTTTAACAAGATAAAAAAATATTTTAACTGAAAAAATGATCCATACCATTTTAAAAATATGGTTCATTACACTATATAATGTGGTGATAGAAAATGAATTATACCTTAGTATGTGCTTTGTAATCTATACACTGGCATGAATGATGCTTTCGATTTTTATAAGATGCAAATAAGGTTGATAATGGTCATTCTATTTTTATAATAAAATTTTACAACATGTATGATACTAAAAAATTATTTTAGGATGGAAAAAATGTATTTCAATGATATTAGAGAAAAAATAAAATTGAAATTTCATGATTAATTGTTATTCCACTTTATTGAGACCATACTATTGGCTTACACCATATGCTTTGAAAGGATTGTATTTTTTCAAGAATAGTTTATTTTTTTGGTAAAGGAAGATAATATGATAATAGTATAGGTAATTTCAGTTCTATAAGAAAAAATCATTGCGAATAATGAACGATAGTTGGTTCCCATTTATAATGGATGAGAGGGGAACTATTGAAATTACTTAAAGAATTAAATTTATTTAATTTATGATTCATCTATAAAATTATCCAAATTGATATAATTTAAATAAAAAAATGTGTATGAATATAAATACTCATAGCTGATTAAATTTAGTCCTATTTTGGTTTTTTACTCTTATCTCTTATTTTTTACCCACATTATCCATTTTAATAATAATTGGAATATAATTGTTTTCCAAATTTTAATTTTTGAGGAAGTAACTGTAAAAGTAAAAGTAACCAATATTTGGTCCATGGTAGATATTTTTAAACATATTAAAATACATTAGAATACTAAATAATTATTATGAATCTTAAATTAGTTACTTAAATATAACTTATTATAAAATGTCATTAATGTCTTTTTTTAAAATACAAAAAAATATATTACAATACATTTCAATATATTGTATATTGGATAAAAAATACATGTAAGAAAAGAAATCATTAAATTATATTAATATAATCATAAAATTCAATTATCATTGGTTTATATATCTTTTTAAATATAATCTTTTTGTTTAAACACTAGGTTATCCAATTTTGACCACAACTGGTGTAATGAGTGTCTTAATATAAATGTGTTATAATTTGTATTCTAAGGTGAAAATAGATTACATATTGATAAGGATTGAAATTTTATAGAATTAATCATCCTAATTATTCTATTTTGGTACTTTTATGACTTAAAAATTATTTAAGTAAATTTATTTAATATAAAATACCATTAATTTTATTTTAAGAGATACTCAATTAAAATGACATTGAAAAAAAGTTGAAAAATGTGAAATTAGTTTATTAAACTTTAACACATATTATATATGTTGTATTTACCTTTTAAATTATTGTGAAACATTAACTCACCCTTAAAATAATTTTTCAAGAGTTGTATACATACTTTACATGATTTTTTAATTCTTGTACAGGTGTAGTGTCTACATTACATAATTAATTAATATAATTATTCAATCCCAAAATATTGAAAATAAATTACCACAGAAAAAAATACATTTATATTAAAATAAAAATATATAAACAAACAAAACATATTTTTACCCCTATAAAAATTACTGTCAATTTAAAATAAATAATGTTCCAATTCAGACATTATCTTTCACATATATATTATAAAACTAAAAAAAAGAAAAAAAGTAACATTTTAGATTTTTAGGATTATAAAACATAAATAATCGTGATATTACATTATTGAAAGTGTTTTAATGAATATAATGTCTAATCACATTAGATTTTATCCGAATTAATATAATTATACATAATCCTGGTAATTTTTATATTCAATGGTTACTATTCATTTTGGCTAGAATCAAATAGGACATATTTTCTAATTTTTGAAATACTGATTTCAAATATGGAATCCATTTTTTATGTTTCAATTTCTACAATTTTCATAAATTAATTTAAAAAAATTTGTAAAAAGTAACAAATAATGGTTTTCTATAAAGAATTATTTTTATGTAAAAAAATGATTTCATTACCAATTCAGCCATGGAAGGGATTCCAATGAAATTAGTTAGAATATTAGTAATGTATGATATATAATCATATTTTGATATCATTTTTATAAAATATTTATCTCTATAAATTCCACCAAGAATTAATGTTTTCAGTTAAAATCTACATACAATATACACTAGAAAATCAATGTTTTCAAGAAAATCATTAAAAGTAACCACAATATCATTTTTATTTAATTTTTTAAAATTTGATATTATTTAAATCAAATAAAGTTTCTATAAGATCTAAAAAGTAATAATAATATTCAAAAAACTAAAACATTTCAGGAGGAAAACAAATTTTTTGAATAATGAAATGAATTTACTAAACAATTTAGAGATTATTTCCTATGAACAGTCAATTAAATTTTATTTATTATTAACCTATATAAATTTCATAATTTAAATAAATATATTGATAATATCAAAATAAATTTCAATATTATAATAATTGTAAAATAATAATATTTTATTGTTCACCTATATTCAGTATTGTGTGTTGTATATGGTATCGAACATAATATTATGTTAAAATCCTTGGGTGTTTCATTATCCCCACCTCTTTAATAATTTTCTCCTTTAAATATTATCTTTATCTCATTAACAATTTTTTTATACATTATAATTTTCTAGTTGAAAGCCCTCATTGAAAAAATGGTTAATAAATCGTCATCTTGAAAATCGGTAATGGAAAATTTGCAGATCATATGGAATAATATTTTACTATGTTTCTAAATAGGAGAACATTAGTGTGATGTATAAATATGGGAATTGAGGGAAATTTGTAGATCATATGGAAAACCACATTACTTTGTTACCACATTAAATAATCTTATAACCTTAAAGGATATCTCATTCCTTTAATCTTACATCCCAAAACATTTGTTTTCATTCTTGATAAATATTATTCCTTGTTAAATCACATGCTAAACCTAAAGGTTAAATATTCCTCCACCCAATGACTTATATCCTAAAGTATATTCAATCAACATGTAAAATGAAAATAAAATATTATAAATTATTAAACCTTAAAAAATATCGTATATCAAATTGATATACTAACATTAAAGGTAATCATTTTCTTGACTGTATATATATTTGAAAACATCCCCTTTTCATTTAATTACATTTAAACAATCATTATTATCTATATCCCATTATATAATTGATAATAAATTAAGAAAATTAAATCAAATAATTAGAAAAATATTTATATAGACACTGTTAGATTAATCCTCATAAAATTCAGTAAGAGATTCCAATCACCTCTAAATACCATCAATTAAAACCACCAAACTGGTGTATACCATTGAACATATGATCAACCAAACATTATTTAAATCACGGTGGTATCAATAACACTTATGATATACTCACATGAAAAAATAACTTCCTTAGTTAACATAATTCATAGTCCATAAATAAAATCTTTGAAAATTTAATATATTACCAAAATATCATAATGCAATAAACATCATCAAAGATGACCTAAATAACATTATCATCAAATACCTTTCCAATTTTGTGGTAACCAATGAAATCCTGTTCACTTGATCACTATAAATCATCTCATTAACCTAACTAAACATTATGACATTTCCACTCATTCAATTTTGTTTGTTATTGGTACTATTTATCATAAATATTCAAATAATTAATGAATATCTTTCATGACATAAACCTTAATTATTACATAATTCATAGAATGAAGAACATAATAGATATTACACTTCATTCACATAATAATATAATACCACTATGTAGAAATTATAAATGACTGGAACAACGTAGGTCATTACTTGGTCAATGAGTTATTCTTTAGATTAGGGCATCAATATATATTATTCAAAATTTCACCAAATATAACAATTCATGTTAATTAAAAGCACATTTATCTATTCTTGAAAAATAGGAAGATGAATATTTACCCACAAGGAATTAATGAAATTCCAATTTAAACATAATTAGGTTACTCTTGAATCTCACCCAATTTGTGGTTTCTAAGCATATAATGTGATAACTCATTAGAAAAAACATTAATGGTTTCACATTCTATATATCATTTCACATTGTTTCACATGATGAAAATAATACAATTTTCCATCACATTAAAATATAACACAAATCATCATATTTCAACACATTGAATAAATCCAAAAAATCATTGTGCGAGAAACAACAATAATTGTGGGAAACCATATAAATATGAAAAACCAATTGTAGTATGTCTAAATAATGAAAACTTATTTTAAATATATAAAGCCATATGATATCGTTGTTTATCTTCTATTCAAATCCTTCATAATTACTCATAAGGAAATTTAAATAAATTGACGAATAACCAATAAGAGTTTCAAACTGGGTTCATAGTAAATGCAGAATCATCGAGCACTAGAATTATGGAAATGATATTTTATACCAATTAATTTGGGGGTTATTATATCCAGAAGCATCTGTACCAAAAACAAATACACCCCTATTATCCATACATGGATATTTTTCAAACAAAAAATATATAATTGTTTCATCAACAAAACCTTTATTTGTTTCCCTATACATGGACATATCCATCAGGATTTCTTCACAGTACTTTAATCCTGATATCCAAAGATTAAATAAATCATACCTTGACAATAACAATAGAAACCCACAACATTCATTCAATGATATTACATATTAATAGATGAAAATTTATTATATAACATTATGATATATTCTAGAATAATAGTGACACACACTTTTTATAGAAAAATATATAATATAAATAGAGAAATAAACAATAAAAAAATTATTATATTTTCCAAAACAAAAAAGAATTAATATCATTAGAAATATTGTCACTTAAAAAGAAGGTTAATAAAATATTCCAAATTGTCCCCAACTTATTTCTTCATAACTATCATCCCTTATATGAACATAATAATAAAATTGAATTCATATCCAAGGTAATATAAAACATAATAAAATGGTGACTTTAGATTCTTGATAAGGGTAAACAAGGGAAATATCATGGACCATTTAAAAATAACATGAGCACAATGTTAAGAGAAATTAATCATAAAATTTTAAAAACCAACACTATATAACATAGTTCATAATATGATATTTTATATGTTATTAATAAAAAATGAATAAACAATCTTGATCTATGAGACAAAAACATTACAATAAGACATAATTTTATGTCATACACATAAGAACAGAAAATCATTTCCTTATTAGTCATTGATTACTTCCAAAAAAAATTATAGTAGGCTAGATTAACTCATAATTCCATTGAAGTGGAATAGTTTCACTCCTAAAATAATCATATTTAATATATCCCATTACTAAACTGCATTCATTCCCCATTCTAGTACTGTTTATACCATGATATTTCTATTAACACCCAATTCATAGGGGGATTATTCAATTTTGGGACCAACTAACACATAACGAAAAGAATATTTCTGTGTAGAGAATGATCACAAATCATTCCTCTTTTCCGGAACCACCAATTTTAAATGAGTTTTATAAACTATTAATCAAGGTACATCTAATGGAAATGAAGAAACATTCTTTTACATTTCATTAATTTTTCACAGTATAACTCGTGAAATAGGAATTGGATTCATAAACATAAAATTCACATAATGGTAAAATATATAGAGAATGAATAATGATTTTATCATTTGATTATACCCCCATTATGGCAATGAAACATCAATTATGTCATCTAAAATAAAAAAAGATAAAAATCTATCACCATACTATTTATTAATAAAAATATACTACACAATTCAATGTCACATATATAAAACCTAAAAACCATGAAATAAAAAAATAAAATTTCTATGAAATTGACCCAGGAAACATGATATTGATGCTTAAATGTTTTGGGAGGTTTTGAAATTATAAAATAATTTTCACATTATATACGTTAGAATAAGGATTACATTAACATTTTTTGGAAAATTGATAGAAATAACTTGTTTAGAAAACAGATATAATAATCCTTTTAAAATTTTGTTTTTTAAAATAAAAAATTGGTATAATTAACATTAAATAATAAGTTTATAATAGTAATAAACTTCCTGAAACAATTTTAAGGAATCACGATTATGGAAGATAAAATGTCTTTTGGCTGAAGACAAAAATAATTATTGTTTGACTTAATAATAATTATTCAATATATTGGTCTCATAATAGAGGACAAATTAATTAAAATCATCTAGTTTCCATTAATAACTAAAGGATAAAAAAATTCATTAGTTTAATTAATTTTATTCAATAAGAATTTATCAGCATCACTTAATCATAAACAACCCTTATAAAAATGACCTTTTAACAAAAAACCATTATGGATTTCATAACTTTTGTTTCATAAACCCTTAAAATAATATCATTGTATGAAATTAAAAATATAATGGGAATAATGTTATTAATGACATAAAATATAAAATCATCCATATATACACCTCATAAATATTGATATGTGCATAATATAACAAATTTTCAAAAGAAAACAATTTCAGATGAAAAAACCCTTACCTAGGTTTCCACTTTTTTTTGAATGTTTTCTATCCCATTATCTAATAAATTTATATTTCAAATAATTATATCAAAAAATCACTTAAATTAATATAATGTCATATAATATTCACTTATTTTTGTTTCATATGAATATATGATGGCCATAAGTGGGGGTAGTGTGGATTGTAGTTTAAAAAATTTAAATTTAGACAAAACAAAAAAACCACAATGTACAAAAAGGTCATACTCAATGTTCATTCAATAATCATATTATATATATAATCTCCAATTAGTTTCCGATATATCAAACTAAATATCTGTATCATTGAAAAACCCATAAAATAGTTTGTTTGAAATATATGTAAATAACTAACTCTCTAGGGTTAATACACAATAGAAAGTAAAAATTTTATATAAAAATGTTAAATAATAAAGTAGAAAAATGAAACATTAGAATTGTAAGATAATTTAATCATTAACATAAATAGTTAAGGATGGCTGAAATCATAAAATAAGCTATCTGTAGTTTCAATACATACTATAATATTTCTTTCATTATTTACTTGGAAATCCCACGATATAATGATCAAAATGTCTCTGTCATCTCTGTCTTAGAAGCCATCAATTCGAGTCATCCGAAAAAACTCAGTGTTTGTTAAAAAAGAAATCACACAATATATCGATCAAAACATCTATTTTGTTGCTTCATAAGCCCTTGATTTGATGGATCTAATTCACCAATATTCTTTTAAACGAAATCCCTAGATTTAACCAATATTGGTCATAATGAATAAAAATATTAATGTTTTCTATGGTATATAAAATCCATACATCGATTCCTTATAACATAATCTCTCAATGAAGTTTCAAAGTTTTTAGAATGATATATTCAGTAATAGAGAAAACATAGATGACATTTTTTTAAAATTCATCCGCTACAAGATCATTAAATGACCTCCTATTTAATAACAATCCTTCAATGGTCATAATTCTGTGTACAAAGAAATGACATCAGAAAGATTTCAATTGGTTAGATTTTAATGAGCTAAAAAATGATACTGGATAGCTATGAACAAACTGTACTTCAGTTTCTAATGTAATTGTTCTTATAACTATTATAATGCTACCATGGTTTACATTTAAAAAATAGAATTCTAATCTCTCTACTTTTAAACATTGGATAGTCCCATGGATTTCACTATTGATTTTCAATCAGGTAAACTAAAAAATGGTTAATATAATTTATCTAAACTAATGTTACTCTAATAGTTCTGAATTTTTTCATTCTTATATGGTTTATATAATTATTTCCAATATTCAGAACAACAGTTATCTCAATGCATCCGAATTTCCTTTAATCCATTAGATTGGATTAATGAATAAATTTTATATTTTTTAAAATTAGTACTATATTTCTATACATTATAAAATTTTCTTTCTAAAAATTTTTCTAAAATCATGGAATATATAATATCAATAATATATTTTTTATGAAAGTGTATATATTTTTTGAAAATATGTAGATGAAATTTTGAATGTAAAATAATGAACTTAATAATATCCCCAATTTTAGAAAGTATCAAACACCACACTTAAATTGAAAATTAATAACATTTAAATACTTATTACCCGTTGAATGTTTAGAAACATCATTGACATAATTTATATGAAATTTTATCCTTCAACATATAGAAATGACCCCTGAATTAATATCTTCTTTTTATTCATAAATTTTAACCCGATAAAATGTATTTATAATTTTAATATCCCCTAAATGAAAAATAATTACTACGAAAAGGTCTTCCCTATTTAGATAAAATATACACATCGTATTAATAATTTTTTAATAAAATCTCTCACATAATGAATATCGCACACTTTGTGAATTTCTCCCAAAACCTCTATAAACATCCCCCCCACACTTGGGTGGGGTGGTAAGGGTGGGGAGGGTTTGTGGCATGGTGATAGGGTCAATTCTCAGGGCCAGCGATTTAAATGTATTTTCCTTCCTTATGTATTAAGTTTCTTTCACTATTGTTCCAATTTATAAACATAGAATATGAAATAATTATTAGTGAATTAACTATTCTTCTATGATATTAAAGAAATAAAATACATCCAAATAGATTATAGGACACATAAAATTGTAAAATATGGGTAAAAATCATTCATATGTATCATTCATTGAAAAATATTCAAAATACATCAAGTGATCATATAAAAGAGGTCATTCATTCATTAATATTCCACGGTGATCTCCTTAAACTAGTTTACATCATCATGATCTATCTTTTCTTCAGTAATAATCAATGTTCATATGATCAAATAATGATATATTATAATTCCAACATCTAGAATCTTTCTGGTAGAACACTTACATATTCAGCTATAATATCATTAATATGCAAGAATTACTTAAAAATATTTTCTTGGTCTGAAAATATTGATGAGAATTTTTCAAATGAACTCAAATACTCAAGAAAAAAAATTATTAACTTTTATTAACCAATTTTGGTGATCCTAAAAATCATTATCATGTTGTATTAACCATTTACATGTCGGAATAAAACATCTATTAAAATAATTTTTATTAATATTGATGTCATTGAATTATTATACATTTTGGTTAACTATATCATTTAACATCTACAATGATTGTGATTTTTCATTGAACTATGAATTATTTTATATCTAGCCTCAATTTTTGGAAGATATAATGTTGAATCAAAAACTATTTTATGGTTTTTCCAATTTAATCAATGATATTTTATGCCTATGTGGAAGTGGAGTCTGATGAATCTGATGGTACTTTTGAGACATGAGGTATAGAGGGAACAACATCAAACTTATATTTTTGTTACTCTTTTTTCCATTAAAAGAAACTTTTTCATCTTTGGAATCATTTATAATATCCATGTTTTCATGGTTTTAAAAAGTTCTGGTTCTTTAATTTGTGATTTATTTTCAAGAAATTCCTATGTAAAAAAAGATTTCACTTCCTGAGATACATAAATTTCAAGATTATTATCTGATTGAGATGATTTCTAAGTTGTCATAGAGATTGATTATTAAAAAAATCATTCAACCTTTGTTTATTATTCAATATATATTTCTTCTTAATCATAAAATTATTAATCATTTTCATACTAATCCTAATAAAACTACCACATAACACTAAGAAAACTTTTTAAAATTTTTTTATTGGATTTTGGATTTTTCAACCATCTTCTGAACTTGTACTGGGATAGATTCTGTAACAGATTTTTAGACGTCAGATTATTTAGAAATATTGTTTCCTTTACCATTGTATCTAACTACTAGAACTATTGTAGCAGTAACTAATATTTTAAAATCATTTAACTAGTTCCTATTATTTCTTGAGGAGGATGGGGAATATTTAATAACACTGGAACCGGTTTCACATCTAGTAATGGAAAAAATATAAAAACATAAAATCAATATATATTTCGACAATCTTTATTAATATTTCATCCTTTTTATCCACCTCTAGACATTTCTTTTGTTTTGTTACCTTTTCATATTATTTAAACTCATTATCCATTTTATATTCAATGCCAAGCCTCATCTTTATCAAGGCCAAAATATGGATCACCATGTTTCTTTCTAGACTTATCTTCCATAAGATTCTTAAAATAATCATATATCACTGTTTTACGCTTCATAAGAACTTTAGGAGGCGAGGATTCAACTATCCTATTTTGATTAATAATATCATTCTCTTCAATGGGATGAGAATCCACTATATTACTATCCATTTTTTATAAAAACATCTATTAATTATAATAAAAAACAATCATTATTCTCTCTATTTCCAGTTCTCCAATGAAAAATATCTTTTTCCTTATAGGATATGATCTTTTCATTATTTTAAAAACGTTCTAAAAATTCTTTAAAAAAATGTAATGAAACATTTGAACATCAATATTTTCTCAATTATTGAATATTTATTATTTTATTCCATTGAAAGAAAGAGAACATTACTAGGTTGTTCTCCATCATATTGATTAGAATGTATTTGAAAAACATGTCATTGATTTTTAGGGTATGAATGTTACCATTACTTAAAACCAAATAACCTTGCATCTAGAGGGTAAATACTTTTGCATCCATATGAATGTGTGAAATTATTATGACTTTCTCAATGTATGTAAATAAATATTACATATCAATTTTTTGAAACAAAGTTTTCATGTTTTTCAAATAATTTGTGAGAAGGAATATAATATTTTCCCATTAAGGTAAATTTAAATAACTCAAATAATAATGTATTAAAAAGTTTATACTTCTCAATAAATAATGTAAAATACACTTCTACAATATCTTCTTCGGAAATAAATTCAACTAATTCATAAAACGTTTTTACTATTTCAGTGTGATAAAAGTCAAAAGCCTTTTTTCTGGAAGCATGTATTTTCTTAAATATGAAACTATATAATTATTTTCAACAAGAAATCATATTTCTCATTTCATTTTTTATTCATGAGCCTCTCTTGGATAGCTTATCTTTTTTCACAATGTATTCAGTAGTGGTATAATTATAAGTATATTTCCGGAGATCAGAAGAATGTAATAGAATTGGACTAAGCACTAAATAAGATGGAGAGGGATCAGAACCAAATATATAGTGATCAATGTGGGGAACGTGGTGACCTACCGCTATATAGGAACGAGATTTGATTGTTAGTATTATAAATATTTTAATTTATACGATTGTGTTTCTTATTCTGATTAAATATTCGAGATTTAATCAATGAATGATATTAATTATATATCCGATATCATAATGTTTTTAGGAAAACATTTCATTAGAATAATATTCAATCAGAATATTTTTTTGAAACAAAATAAAGTGTGAAATAATTAAAATAATATTTAAAAAATTGTATATCTAATTTAATAAATAAATAGTTAATCTAAAATAAGTGTACCATTTCAGGTAGAAATTTGTCCTTGGTATTATTAAATCAATAAAAGTATCTTTTGTAAAATAAAATAATTTGAAAATGCATTTAACTAATATATTATTTGATATTTTTCAAAAACAAATTGATTCTAGAAAAATTTTACTATATGAAATTCTCATTGAATTTTGGCATTAAAATATTTAATTAGAAAATTTAGATTCAATTTTTTTATAAATTATTGGAATCTATGATAGTTATTATGAAAAAATAATATTTTTTAGAAATAAAAAACTTTTAGAAAACAAAAAAAAATATAAGAGAAAAAATAGATTTTATTGAGATGTAATTTTTTTATAAAACTAAAACAAATGTACTACCTTTTGAGAATGAGTCTATTTATATAAAGAGATTACAAGAAAAAAGAATATATAAATAATTATTTAATATTTATAATTTATATATTTTCTTCAATGTATTGAAATCTAATAGATCTATGGGGCATTTATATAATTAAAAAACAATTCATTCATATTGATGAAATTTTAAAAGATATCTCTTTTTTTTGTGATCCCAATGTAAATGAGGACTTATATCAATGTTCTTAGAATATGAGAGACATGATATGTTTTTATGTAAGGAAATGATCTTCTCTTATAAAAGAAAATTTTCGTTTTAGTAATAATCCTAATATAATCAGTGAGTGTGTGTTGATATAAAAACACTTGAGAACAACAAAATCCAGCTATCATATATTCGGCTCCTATAGTGGAAAGTGATATTGAGGGTTTTTTATTATTAAAAAAAACTAAATTGCCTCTTAATAAATTACATGTTCCAGATAAACTTTTCCTATCCATTCTACATCCATAAAATTCCACATCTGAAAACCATTGTAACATAAAATCTTTTCTAGAACAATATAGAATACCTAAATTAACAGTACACTAATATTCATGAAAAATTATTTATACAGATTTTTAGATGGGACACTGATGGATTAGATTGATATATAGATCTTAAGAATATTAAAATCATTAATCCAAGATTACTAAATTGTTTTGTAAAAAATATAATGTTTACCTATCATATCAGGATCTAATGTCTTTCTAAGTATATATAGTGTCTTAGTAAGTTTAAAAACATGTTTCTGATGTTTTTTATTTTAAAAACAAGGTGTTTTTCTAAATAAAACTCTTCCTGAATGTATGTGTTATGAAAATCACACTTTACATCCCTTTTAAATTGTTTGAAATTACAAAATGTAGCATAAGATAGAAGTATACGAATAACCTCATGTGTTACCACCATAGTATAGGTTTCTTCATAATCTATACCATTTTGTTCATTATAAAACATATTAACACATCTAGAATTACATCTATATGTTATACCATTTTTTTGAAATACCAATTTTACTTCAATTATAGAGTTATCCTGAGATTAATCAACAAATTCCCAAACATGGTTTTCTTCAAACTCATTAAGTTCATTTTGGATTTTCAAAATCTTACCCTCATAAACTAATGAATATTAATTATTATATTTATCAATTTGAGATAAAAACAATAAATTCTCAATTTTATTTACCAATGAACTTACATTTCTAAATAGATGATCAATATCAACAATTATATTAACACTAGGATAATTCTTTAGAAATAACTGAATTTATGGATTTTTAAACAATATTATTCAACGATAGGCTGAATTTATTATTGAGCTAAAATATTAACAAAAATATTCCCTAGTTATTTTATCATAAGAATAACTTATCAATATAGGTAGATAATTTTTATTAGAAATAACATCCAAAGATTTTTTATGGGTTTTTTTTTCAAAAAATATCTTTTAGTTTCATCAAAATTTACACATATTTTTTCATGAAAAGGACATATATTTTTATTAAATCTCACTAATCATTACTATTTGGAAAATAAATTATAAACATTATTTCATATTATTTTGGTGAAAAATCATGTAATTTATCTTTATTATTCAAGATCAATTCTTTTCATCTGAAAATAGTGAAGCATTAAAATTTTGGTTGCTTACTAGTCTATAACCCATAAAGAGTTTTATGAGTAAAATGTATAATTAAAATATGGTTTACATTATAATGGACATTATTATATATTTTTTACCAATTGTTTTTGATAAATAATATATTCTCTCAACATGATTTCACTAATCTCTTGAAGAAATCTTTATATTATTTTAACTACACCATTATGTTGTGTAGTTCTAGGAGATTATTTTTTTTGTTTTATAACTTTTTTAAAAAAATATAATATATAATCAGAATTTAAAAATTCTTCATCATGATCAATACGAATAGTTATAAATGAGTGTGTTCTCTTATTTTTAACTATTCCTAAAATTGTTTTAAAAAATTAAAGTGTTGATATTTTCCTGCTAGAAAAGAATCCCATGTACATATAGTATAATCGTCAACTAAAACATATATATATAGTATTTCCACTAAAACATCCAGTTTTTTTAGGACCAAATAAGTCTATGCGAACTAATAGTAAAGCATCATAGTTTGAGACATATATATATAGTATTTTCCACCAACACATCCAGTCTTCATCATGATCAATATAAATAGTCATAAATGATTGTGTTTTCTTATTTTTCTAATATCACCATGTTAAGGAAGATCTTGGATATTATCGTCATCCATGTTTAATGCGTAAACATTATCTTAGTGATTGGAGGAATGAGTAAAATCATATTTAAATATATTAATTATAAATTTACCATTTTGGAAGTTATCAAAATAACCATAATGACATAATTGAATTATACCTATAACATTACTATTAATTGAAATACAAAAATTAAAATTTTGAAATTATAGGTTTTTTAAGAAGAATAATATTATTGATACTGATAATCCCTCCTTCATCATTATCTCTAAAAGATAATTCTCCACTATTTATCATTATCATTTTTAAGGAAATATATCTTTTCAATCATCTATCTGGAAAAACCAATATCTATATACCTCGTTTTTTTTGTTTGTACTTTGTTTATTTTCTTGAAAACAATGACATTAGTGTTTCTAAATCCACAAATTCTTGCGTTTGGTATTTTCCGCAAAAAAATCTATGTTATCCAAATTTTTTTGACATTACTACACTGAGAAAATGTAATTTATTTAGAAATTTATTCTATATGAAAACCTAAAAAATGAACATTATTTAATGAAAATTAATTCTTCCCATATACAGCTCTTCGATTTTTTTTGAAAAATAGATCACTCTTTGGAACAAAGTAATAAAAACTATTTTTTATTTCTAAAACTAATTCTATAAATATTTGTATAAGGTCTAATTTTCATATACATTTTATCAATTTTTTCTTTCTGAGAGGTCAAAATAATTTTTCTTTTCAAACTAGAATGTTCAGATTTTTGTTTTAGGACTATTTTTTGTCATATGTTGTAGATGTTTTAAAAAAAGTTCCACGAAATCCGTTTTTAAACTTATTTTATCAGAAATAAATTTCTGAAGACACTTAGTCTTATCAGTCAATTTAGAATGATTTGATATTCCAATATTTAGAGAAGTCATTATTAAATATTCCTCCACATGTTTCATTGTGGCATTAACATGTTTTTAAGAAATGATACATTTTGATTTTTAAAAATGTTTAAAAAAAATTGAATAATATTAATCATTAGGTGAAATATTTGTCCATTTAGTTGAGAATATTATTCATCTAAATATTTAGAATTATTTCCTTCATTACTGTCTGGATATTTTTTTCATTTTAAGTGCAGCATGTAAGTTATTTTCTGAATGTAACTTAGTGATGAAATATTTATTCTCTATTTATATTTCAGTATATAAAAAAAATGCTAATATCCATAACTCTCATTGTTTGTAGAATTATTTTAAGAACTACTTCCTCCACTTTAACACCACGTGTTAGAAGATTTAAAATGTTTCTTTCTCTTATAATTGTAGTAATTATTATAATTCATGTAAAAATTCACCATATTTTTAACATTCCATTTATACATATAAAATTTTTGTATAATCTACCTTATATTTTTTAATTCATAAAAAAATATCTTCACCAGAGTATTTATTATCCCAATAATCTATATGAAATTACTTATATCTATATTGAGAATTGTTCTTTCTAAAAAATTTATTCATCCTTATACTTTTTTAAATATTAATTTTTATTATATTTAGATGAATTAGTATATGATAAAATTGTAAATATTTCCTTATTATATTATTTCACAGATCTATTAGATCATTGATATTTTCATTGAAGTGTAGAAATCATTAAAGAAGAAATACATCTCTTTTAATTTTTTTGGATTTTTAGAATCACTTTTCAATATTCCTTTACATTTGATATGGGTAGTGATAAGATCATCAACAATAATATTTTTAATCCTCTTTATAACATACAATGTTGTTATTTTGGATTCCCATTCAGTTGGAATGATCTCGAAAATTTAATAAACTAATATATTATAATTAATATCATTCTCTCTAAGAGAATTCAATCTATTTATAATATTCATAAACTTTTCTTTCATCATAGTAGCTAACTGTTTAGGTAGAAAATTAAAGGCTTCATTATCATCATGATTTATATCCTTTCTTGTAGAGATAACATTAGAATTTCCAAAAATAATTCTAGTAAATTCTTCAAAAACTATACTAACAACTTCAAAAAAAGAAATACCACAAAATGTAATATGATTAAGAAAAATAGCGCTACTTAATCTATAATTAAGTTGATATACCAACATTAATTATATTTAAAATCCGAAACATCATTATCTAGATTTTTAAAATTAGTAGTAAGCATCAAAAAAATATCCACACTAGTATTAATAAATGAAGAAACCAACTGATCTATCTAGTATTCATAATAATTACCATCAAAAATTCGTGGTCAATTCAAATTCATATTACATATTATCCCAAATGGTTACCCCTTAATCTTATAAAAAATAACATCTTTTCTACAAATCATGTATAAACGTGGAGGGGATGGGTGAATTGTAGAATAAAAATATTAATATTAAGAAAAAACATAAAAACAATTATTTGAAAAAGGATTATAAATATAGTTATTCTAATGAGTTGAGTATATAAATCAGACCCAGTAAGAATTAGACATGACATATTATTTATAGCTATCAGAGAAAGAATAATAAATTATCTAATTAGAATGATAAATAAAAAACTAACATTCTAATCATAATGCAGAGTGAACATTAAAACATTTATAAACAATAAATATAAAAGATTATAAAAGTAAGAATGAATTTCATGATTTATAAAATAGTTTACCATTGGACTGTATTGGTTAAAAAAGTTAGATTTATGGTCTCAAGATATCCAATGTTTCAATACCTATTATAATGGATTTTATTTTAATACTTGGAATACCCTTGATATAATATTTTTTTGTCTTCATGTACTTGGAATCCCTCAATTCTATGGACCATAAGTAGCTCCATATATATTAAAAAAAGATATAACTTGATATGTTGATCTCCATTCTTTTCTAAATAGCCTTCAAAACCCTCGATACAATTAAATAGATTTGATCAGATTCTTATGCATATAACCACTTGTTCAGACCATGATTATACAGAAAAATAAAAAATAAAAAACTGATATTTTTAGTTTACAATCCTCACAAGGAGTGCGTAAAATTTCAATTGTCTATAAATTTAACAAGGGTTTATAATGAGTTCTTCAAGAAGAGAAAAAATATTGATGAATAGAGTTGAAAATGAATCAAATCCTAGATATTTAAGTTGCCTTCTATTTTTAGGAAATCCTTTAATAGATTTATTTATGTGTTTGTTTCAATGAGCCCACACAACATTGAAATTGAGAGTTCATAATGATATAGTTCACGATTCTTGGAATCTACGGGTGGAATGGACTTTATTATCTGGGATCTTTTTTTTGCACCATTATAATGAAATTTTGGATTCCATTCTATAGATTTAATTCCAAGTAATCTAATTATTAAAATAGATATTTCATTATACTTTACTATTCATTTTCAATCATATAATCTGAATAAATTATAAACGATGTATAGGTATTAATTTCATTATAATGGACATGTATTTTTTTTTTGTATGATATAAAGAAAATAATTCTAAAAACTGGTTGGAATAAAAATTGATATGATGAATCAGTTACACCTTCACTAAAATGAATCACATTTACGAATTGAAATATATATTTATTTTATATTGAAATACTTTTATATTTGTTATAAAAAGATGTTTTCTATAAAAACATTCTTAAAAACATGAGATATATAATGTTACTAAAAGAGTGTTTTGAGAAATATTTTTGGATTTCTAAAACTAAGAAATGAAAACCTGAAATGAAAACTTCATATTAAATATTTACAACATTTCAAAAACCATTTATCAAAAAACCTTATTAAATCATTGTAACAGGGTGTTAATTGTTTCCTTTTTTTCATATGAATTTATGTTTGATAGTACCTATAATTTTGAGTTGTTCTTGGTTAAATTAACTCCAAAATGTTAAATATTATATAAATATAATAAAAAATTAATATATATATATATATATTGGGTAATGCATAAATGATAGGGGCAGAAATATGACTTATATCATTCATGATGATGGTAGGTCGTACGTAAACATGAACACAATTTTGTTCTTTTTGATAGAAGGAATGAATGAATTAGAAAAAATAAATGAGCCATAAAAAATATTTTTTATATCATATTCATAATATATATTACTCAATTCCTTCCATTTTATTATCCATGATAAGTTAGCATGAAAATGTAATGTCATCACTTCGTAGAGGCAACACTCCATAGGTACACATCAGTGAAGTTGATTTTTTTTAATGTATTGCAATGTAGAACGATATATATGATATTGTAATTAGAGAAAACAAATAATTTCAAAAATATAATCTAGAAAAATTTATTTCATCATAATATCAATCCATAAAATATTGTGATGAAAAAATATGTATATTGCTGCATGTGGAAAATAAGTCGTTTGTACGTATGAGCTATACCTTCAAGTAACATTTAAAAAAAAATGGTGGATAACATTGTATTAATAATCATAATAAAGTTTAATAATATTTTTTATACCAACTGTATATGTTTATTAAGAATACCTTAGATTTATTAGGGTTAAAATAATTAGAAAAAATAAACTGATCAATTAAGGTTATTACATATTCTTGGAAAAAAATGTCTATGATATCTTATTATTGATCACATGTGTAGTCTTTTGGGACAAGAGGAACCTCTGTGTTCTATATTAGGATGTTTAGAAGATAATAGTTATGGTTTTGGTCAATATAAGGATCAATTTTGTGTAGTAAATAGAATGGAGAGGTACCCTTTTATATAAGGGGGTGGATTCCCTCACTTATGGAGACCTTCTCTCTCAAACCATTTATGGTGATCATTTCGACGATTGCGTGGAATCAATCAAAAGATCTGATTTTTTGGGGACAATGAGATTCTTTATCTATGATTCCAATGTGTATGATTAAATCTGGTTAGGTTAGATTCTAAAAATTTTGAGAAGTAAGAGATTTTGGGGGATAACAGTAGTTCATATAAGGTTCTTGTTCATTGATGGAGACTGAGATATGATGGTAGTAGATCATTTACGAGTAAGCTAGTCAGAAAGATCCAACTTGTGATGCATGAGTCATATTGTAGACTTTATAGAATTCAACCTTTGGAGGTGTGGATTTATGATGGAGATGAAGTATATCTGAACAGTGATGACTCACTGGGAGTTTCACCTCTAATGTTACCGACTTCGAATCAGTGTCTGGGTGAACAGGTGACAATGATTCTATATTTTTAGGTTTGTAATTTGTGATAGTATCTTGTAATATATGAATGATGGAGGCTAAAAATACTAGGTTTTGGTTACAAGTCGAAGATTTATGGAACAGTGGGAACATGGCGGTGGGAGATGAAAGATATTTGATCTCGACCTTTTGGAATCCAGGTCGGGCTCTTTGGTCCAGTGCTTCTCTTGGGGGGGGGACAGAGTCTCACCTCTTGGTGGAGTGAACTTGGAAAACCTTTGAGATGGATTATCCTGACTAGATGGGAAGTGATGATTGTGGGGAAGGGATTCATAGGCTATTTTCGGTGTTTCGTAGACACTAAATGGTGGGGAAGACCTAGGCAGTTGTTTGGGTTTCCTGGCCAACAACCAGGTAGTGGTGTGCTATAGGTGCGCTTCATGCATGCTTCAGTTGATAGAATGGATGGAGATTTTCTGTAAATGACCATTATATGCTGCTAGTGTCTAGTGACTCGAAGGGTGTGGGGGCCTCATAAAAGGGAGGCGATGACTTTAGTACTCGGTGTAGGGGAAAGTTGGTTACAAGGTTTTTCCTATGGTTGGCATAACCTCTGGTGTAGGTAGGATGTGGATGAATGGATGATCATGTGAGTGCATTAGATTGTGGTCTTGGATTAAATTTGGGATTGTTGATACATGCTGGATGGATGTCAAAAAAATGGTTGGATCTGGGGGTGGATGAATAATTTTTTACCTTTGGGCCTTGGGGCGTGATATTAATAGTGGACATTGGATTCCTTATTATTGGGTATTTTAGTTTGTATTTTTGTGGGAATTCTTGATTTTCTTCACTGCATTTGGTTGTAATTGTGTCACAGATTTTCATTATTGTTTTTGTACTTTTATCGTCCTCAATAAGTTTCTTGGAACTGGGCCACTCTGATCCTAAACCTTCCTATTAAAATAAAAATTTTCTATATCCAGAAAAATTATTCAAAATTGATTGTGATTCCATGATAAGGTAAGATCATTTTTAAATCCCATAATCCAAAAAACTTTTTATGGTTATACATTTTTTAAAACCGTATGTTTTGATTTGACCCATTTTCTAACCTATTCCAACCTATATTACAAAAATATATTTTTCACACTTAACTTAATATATTTATATTTTAATGTAGGAAATTGGTTAGTAACATGAAATCGAAAGAATTTTTCTATGATATATTTACCTGGTTTAATTTTTACCAAGTTTATAATTAGTATAATGGTTATTATTCAAAAAAATGTACCAATTTACCAAATTCTAATATCTTAATTCCAAACATGGAATCCTTTTTTAAGAATTCAATTTCTATAATTTCAAAAAATAATTTAATATAAAAATCAAAACACAATATATATTTTTCTAAAATCTCAATTTTAAATATGAAGGATGTATTTATACCAAATTCAACTATAAAAAATAATTTAATAAGAATAATTATATTATTATTAATATAAGATAATGAATTTTTTAATCATTATATAAATATGTATCCTTTTACATTCATAAAAAACACTATGATAATTTTATAATAATAGTTTAGAATAATTATTTCAAATTTTCAAATAAATTTCATAATAGAGGAAAAAATTATTTATATTATTTTCTGACAAAACTATATTAAATTCATTTGGAATGAAAGCATAATTCTGAAGAATAAAACGATTATATTAATAATTTACTTAATATTTAATAATCATTTGTCCAAAAAAATTCACTGAGTATGAATTATATATAGATATATAATACTAATTCATCTAATATAATTAATACAAAAAAATATATTAAATATGTTATATCTATCATAATAATACTTGTAGTTTAGTTACTCTTGGTTTCACATGTAGTATTTGGAATCGAAAGTAGTGTCCTTTTGAAAACCTTTAGTGTCACATTATCCAAACTTTAAAAAATTTAATCCTCAAAATATGAAATGTTCCATTGTAGTCAAGGGATTGATATTTCAAAATTCCATTGGTTAAAAGACACATTGTGAAAGAGGTTAATAAAACTACTTCTTGAATATATGAATCTATAACCATGAAGATCATTTGAAATAACACATAACTATTTTTTTGAGTAAGATAACATTAGAGGTAATTTTAAACAATTATCACAGATGAAAATTAAATTTCTATGAAATTATGTGGATAGAAAATATCAGTTATAAGAAACTAAATAATGATGATAATATTTATGAATACATAACCAAAAATAAATGTAGCTAGAAAATGACAATCGATTCTTATGAAATGATCATAATAGGAAAATGTTTTTTCCAGATCCTATTCCAAGAGTGGAGGAATTACCTTGCCATATAAACTATGAACATATGGATATGTACATACATGAATGGTATAATTTCAGAAATTATTATATTCAATTGAAAATTTCATCTTTTATCTAAATAATGAATATTCAAGATGAATTGTAAAACCCAAGGAACTAAAATAAACTTCTAAAGGATCGCATAATCCATAATTGTAAAACAATTTATTCTTTATATCACTATGAACTAATCAAAACCAAAATGATAATAGAAAAATTGTATACTATGATATGAATAAATACTATGTTTTTCGCAAATTTTATACATTAAAAGCATTCATTAATCATTCATCACTCCAAAAAGAAATGACAAATCCCAATTTCGTAAAATTACATCAATATGAAATAGTTTTTAATCATAAAAAGTGATCTTATACCATTTGTAAGCACCTGAACCTTCTCTTCAGGTATGTTTTCCTTTTCTGGTCATTTCTGAGAAAAATAGGTATTTATGGAGGTCATTCAGGGGCGCACGGTTGGAACACGATTGGCGTACATCTGAAAAAACCATGCAGCCAGCCCATGAAACTGTGCAACCCTTGACAGTGGGCTCCGCATGGGCAGCTCATGGTTTGTGAAACCGTGTGGGAAAGACATGCAAAATCCCTAGGTGAGATTGTGGAAACCACACGGTTGGCGCACGGTTTTCCAAACCGTGCGGGGTTACCGTGAATCCTCATAAAATTTGGGTTTTTATGTCCCGATTCACTTGGGATATCCCATTCCTCCACCTTTCTTCCTCCTACTTGTGGATTGTGTGAGAGTTGCGATTTTCAGAGGTTGGGGGAGCTCATTGGCTCGTTTTTAGAGGCAAATAGAAGGGGTTTCTTGGTGGATCGATGGAGGTTCTTCTCTAGTAATTCCAACCTCTTGGATTATCCTTGGTTTTCCCTAGATCTTATCTTCTCTATATCTAGGTTTTCTAGATCTACAACCATTGCATGTTGATCTGGTGTTGGGTTTGCATTGGGTGTTGATTTTATGGTTTGTCGATGATAAGGAAAGAGTTTTAGAGTGGTCTTCTGTGATGTGGTTCACTGGAATTATGGGTGCGGTTGATTGTGGATATTTTCCCCCGAACACTAAAGGTAGGTGGTTTGTACCTTTCTGTTAGAGGTCTTTGAATTGTATGTGAAAATTCGCCAATACCAATGAATGGGGTATTTTGCATTTACCATTTTTTTAACCCTGTTAATTTCTTGTCTGCTAGTGTGTGCGAGTAGATATTATTTATATGTGAATAGTATTTCTTTCTATGATATGGAGGTGTTTCCCATGAATGTTATTCTTATGACCGTATGGTTCTGCTTAGCCTGTTAGGCGGATTTTTTGTTTCCATGCCAAGTGTTATAGGATAGAGTGATCTTGTTTATCTGACATGCAGATATGATGCAGACTGTTTGCCAAGTAGTTCTTGAGGATTACTTTGGCCGATAAAAATTGATATACTTGTTTGACTTACACAGGTCCGTGAAAAACTGGTGTATTAGACCATAGGGAGAATGGAAGGAATGGATTCTGCAGTGTGTCTTTATAATTATACAATTCAAGAACACATGGGGAATTGATGTTGAGTGATTGCTCAGAGTGTTTGTAGTTCCTCGACGTGGGCCACAGGGGGAATTGATTTTGAGTACTTCCCCAGAGAGCCTTTTGTACGTTACGAGATGATGGGGGAATTGATTGTGATTGCTCCCCCAAAGAGTCTATGCTTAAGCTGAACCAGAGGGGTTAGACTAAGTGTTCTTCCCAGAGGGTTGCTTAAACATGTTAGGTAGGACCAGAGGGGTTAGGTTGTGGGTACTTCACATAAGGTTACCTATTTGTTAGATTCTTTCTAGTATCTGTTTTGTAGGACTAGAGGGGATAGGCTATGAGTTCTTCCCAGAGGGTTACCTGTTGTTAGTATCTTCTTTTTTTAGTTGTTTCATGATATTTGGACTGTGGATTGTTTACTACTGAGTACTTCTAGTTTACTCCATTCTGTACTTTACCTACCATAAATATTCATTGAGTGTTAGGAACATATATTGTTGTGGTTTCTTACTGGGATTTGTCTCACACCCTATTTTGGCCATGCTTTTGGTCCCAAACAGACTATGTTGTTGCAGATATAGATTAAGGAAAGTGACCTTCTACATCAGGTACTTGATTGCATCAGAGCTAGAGAGAATGGGGCCAAGCTGAGGCTTGCGATGCTGAGGAGTTTATCTTTTTTTCTTTTTTTTCACTGATTTAGTACTGTACTCATTATTATGACTAGTTTGGATGTTTTCCTAGCATATATGTCTCATGCATCATTTATGTATATATGTATGCTCCAGTTGTTTCTTTATGTCAGTCTTTCGTTGTTTCTGTGGTTGGATGTTTACTATTTCTGCTATTGTATATTTGTTTCCCTTACGCTGTTTTACCCTACCAATGAGGGCATAGATTCCTCATTATCACACCCAAGGCCCTCGCTTCTAGTCGGCAGCCTCTAGCGTTCGGCGAAATGCGGTTGAGACAATGTGACCAACCGGGTACGGGGTGCCTCTGGGTGGCTTCCAAAACTAGAACATTAAAAATTTGTATAAGAGGGTTTATTTTCTCTTGATTTACTATTTGGAGCCTTTATCCAGGGATAGGAAAGAATAGGTACGTGGTATTAATCTGTTCTCGTGAGTAGCTAACCTCTGTATAGGGAAAAGACAACCTTATTGATGCAAGTTTCTGGTTTTGAAAGCTTATGGTTTCCTTGATTTTCACCGTTAGTGACTCACATGTTTTGTTCTGGTTATTATTTATGTTATTCAGGTTCTTTTTCTGTTACCACCCGATGAGATGAGGGTATTCCATCTCATGCATCATATAAGAACTTTCTAGAAACCACATGTCATGCATTCTTGCCATATCATCTAGGATTCATTATCAATTGCATGTATCTGTGATAGATTTTGTGTAGGATTTGTATGATGTTATGATAGATTCCTTGATAAAAACATCTTCTTGTGGTTAGACCATTTATTGTATTTGGTTTTGTTTGAATGAGCACAAAATTTTGTTTCTTAAGGTATTATGGGCCCTCATAGATCGTAACATGGTGGATCATTTACATGTTTAACTTGGTTATAACTTGTGTAAGATTCCAAGATTTGATTCGTGGGGAGTATGGGCCCCCAAGGATCTGAATTTTGAACTTTTAATTTTTGTTTCAGTGTTTCTCTGGGTTTCGAAGTAGTTTTTGAGGCTTACTATTTGGAAAAACCCAGAATGCACGCCGTTTATTTTTGACTACATGACATGTGTTCTTATATTTGGGAATAAACAATCTTTTGTAAGTACATGTCGTGTTCTCTCTTTACACACCATGTAATCCTATGTTTCAGTCCCTATTAATCTTGATCTAAGGTGTGCACTTGACCTTGCAGAGTCATGCCACTGAGACGTCCACCGGCTATTGTCCAATAACATGGTAGTGATCAGATGCCGGATATGGTTGATCAGTGACTTACAGTAGATCCTTCAGTTGTTCTAGTCTTGGCACCAGCTGTTATAACGGTTACCAGTGATGATGCACAGTTCAGGGAAGGCTTCATGAGGATGATGCAGCTCTTTCAGGGAGCGCCGCCTCTCACCCCGTCGATGGATGATTTGACACAGGTCTTCCAGCATCATCGTCCTCCGTCTTTTTCAGGGGAAGGAGGATCTCAGGCTGCAGAGGAATGGATAGAAGCTATGCTTACGATCATTGAGAATCTGTAGATGCATCCAGAGAGGAGGGTTAGTCCCACTACCTATATGCTAGAAGATTCTGCCAAGATATTGTGGGATGTGATCTCATAGGCGAGTCAATAGTAGGTTATGGATTGGGAGGAGTTACAACGCATCATCTATGAATACTTCTACCCGGAGACCTTGATGGCCGACCGAGCCTGGGAGTTCATGTGTCTAGAGAAGGGTACTCTTTCTGTCATTGATTATTCCTCTCGTTCCACCAAGCTTTAGTGTTTTACAACCTTCATGGGAGGAGAAGGGTTATTTTTTTGAAGGATGTTTGAGGATGTCCTCACACAAGACATCCTCTCTTAGGTAAATATCTTTAGGTTGACTTCCATCACTTTCATCGTCAACCAAGCACTGATCAAGGAGCAGAATCTAAGAAAATCGGATGTTGTGAGCCTGGGTGGCTGAACATCTGGAGTTAGAATTCCTTCTAATGGTAGTAGGTAGTGCCGCAAGAATTCTTCCCGTGATGATCCAAGGAGGTAAGACACATCTTCTGGTATCCAGGTTGTATGCTACCAGTTTCGGAAGAGTGGTCAAATGAAGCTGTAGTTCTAGAGAGACCTAGTGGAGTGCCGATCTTACAGCAAGATGGGTCACCTTCAGTTCTTCTGTCAGGTCTTCTCAGTAGCTGCTGGTGACAAGGATTCTTCTATGACTCCTCGTATAGAAGCATATCCACCAATTTCTCACCAGTCCGGGAATTGGAGTTCTTTCGACCGTTCAGGCCGAGGTGGAGGTCACGACCGCGGTGGTCAGTCACGAGGCTACCAGGGACAACAGTGTGGATCCTCTTCGAGTAGACATGCAACGTCACTGGGCCACGGAGCTGGCCAGACTGTTGTAGTTGAGCAGACCAATCAGGAGAAAGATCCCAACCCCTCTACTGTTCGAGGTACGATCCTAGTAGCCTCAATTTTATCTTCAACTCTTTTCGATAATGTTGCTACACATAGCTTTATATCTATCGCTATTGTGGAGAGCCATGGGCTCTGTATCTTTTCTTCTGTTGATGTCTTGACTCTAGACACTCTGTTGGGGACTAGAACAGCTAGTGTACATTAGTGCAAGGAGCTCCCTCTCGAGTTTGGTGTGTGACACTTTATTTGTGATCTTTATGTTCTGGAGATGACCATCTAGGATGTCATTATCAGAATGGTCTAGCTAGTTCCCTTCAATGAAGTCGTCAACTCCAACCAACGAAGGGTGAGTTTTATATCACTAGAGTGTGGATATTTTCTTTATAATGATGAGTGGGATGTACAGGCTAGTAGAGCTGGACCAGAGCATCATGGGTAAGGAGCAGTTACAATCCAGATTGCTAGTCTTTATCTGGATGACTAGGGGACTTCACAGTTAGACTTTCCTCTAGTGGTGGATCGTTTTAGAGATGTCTTTCTAGAGGAATTTTCAGGTTTTCTTCCAGAGTGTGAGGTAGACTTTTTTATTGAGCATGTTCCAAGAGCAGCAACGATGTCCATTCCTCCTTATAGGATGGATACACATGAGTTGCAAGAGTTGAAGAAGAAGTTGGACGAGTAGCAGGAAAATGGTTTCATTCGACCCCGTACATCTCCTTGGGGTTCTCCTGTCCTCTTTGTGAAGAAGAGAGACAATATTATTAGTCTTTGGATGGATTATAATATGTTGAACCAGTTGATGGTCTAGAACCGATATCGCTTGCCCAGTATTGATGACCTCTTTGATCAGCTTCGAAGATCCTGGGTTCTCTAGAATATTGACAAGAGGTCCGATTATCATCAGTTGCACATTACACCATCAAATATATCTCTCACAGCCTTCCATACCATGTATGGTCTATACGAGTATATGGTTATTCCATTCGGTATCACGAACACGGATATAGTTTTCATGGCACCGATGAAACGATTGTTCCATCCATTCTTGGACTCTTTCTTGGTGGTTTTTGTGGACGATATCTTGGTGTAATCTTACTCTAGACACGACCATGCTACCCATCTTGAGATCATATTGAGTACACTGAGAGTTAATCATTTATATGCTAAGATCTAAAAATTGCACTTTTGGATGGACCATATTTATTTCTGATGTCATGTTTTCTCAGAGACAAGAGTATCAGTAGACCTAGAGAAAGTGAGATATGTAGTTTCCTGGGAGCAGCTGAAGAGCGTCTTTGAGGTGTGTTGTTTTTTGCGGTTTTCTAGAAACTACTGACATTTTTTACATGACTTTTCATGCTTGGGAGTACTTCTGACAGGTCTGACTAACAAGGGTGCGAAGTTCTTATGGTCAGAATCTTGTGAGTCAGCTTTTTAGAAGCTGAAAAGAAGGTTGACTTATGCACCGATACTAGTCTTGCCATATCCGAGAAAGAGCTACACCATTTATTGTGCTACTTTAGGTATCGAGCTGGGAGCTGTACTTATGCAGGGAGATGGAGTCATTGCGTACGGGTCTCTGTAGTTGAGGCCACATGAGAGGAACTACCCAACACACAATCTGGTGTGGCAGCTATAGTCCTTTCCTTATGTTGTAGGATACATTAATCTATGGGAGGGAATATTTTGGTTTTCACCAATCACAAGAGTCTCAAGTAAATATTCCCTCAGTGTGATTTGAATTTGAGATAGTGAAGGTCGGTTGAGTACCTTCAATCCATTGGGTTTGAGCTTGAAAATACGCATGGGAAAGGTAATGTCGTGGTAGATGCACTGAGCAGGAGGACTCAGATACAAGATGTTCTTGATTCCATTAGTCATTGGAAGCGTAAGGCTCTATTTTCTGAGATGAATTTGGTGGTGGACGAACGAAAATGGAATATGTTTCTATCTTTGGCACCTGTTACCTCTACTCTGCTTGATCGTGTGTGAATAAGGCAGTTATCAGTTTCTGAAGGCCTGGTCCTCGGGAAAGTGTTTCAGGATAGGACCTTATTCCGGGGTGGAATATAGGTGATTATGAGATCTTTCATTTCTAGGGTTGTGTATGGGTGATGGAAGATATACGCAAGGAGATGATGTGGGATTTCTATTCCTCAGTTTGGGTAGTTCATCCTGGAATTACCAAGATGTATCAGGATCTACACCATCAGTATTGGTGGCCAGGTATGAAGAGGGATGCAGCTAGTTTCGTCATGAGATGTTCCACTTGTCAGTAAGTGAAGGTGGAGCATCAGTGACCAGCAGTGATTTTTCAGTATTCACCCATTCATCAGTGGAAGTGGAACAACATTGCGATGGATTTTCTGACCGGTTATCCATGGGTGTAAGAACCCGGTTCTTAATTTCGAGGTACGGGCTTCTTCCTTTTCCTTTTCCCTAAGTGTTTTTGTGAAAATATGGAAAATGGGAAAGAATGTTAATTTTTGGAACTACACGCCATGTATTTTATCCACACTCTGTGTACTTTTGGCCATGTTGGGATGAGTACATGGGGCGTGTGGCCATGATGGCGATGAAGGGTGTAGGAACCGACTACACACCGTGTAGTGGTACCTTACACGTCGTGTAGTCAGTCAGCAGGCTTAAACAGTAAGGCGGTGGAGTCACCGCCAGCTGGGTGGCAGTACACACCGTGTACTTGGGAGTACATGCCGTGTACTCTTGTCGGGCGATGAACAGTGTGGCAGTGCCGCCATTTGAACAGTTTAATGAAAGGGGTACACGCCGTGTACTTTGAAGTACATTTAGTGTACTTTGTTTTTTCGGCTTAAAATATGCAGTAGCCTCCTCATTTGGCAGAGGAGGCACTTGAGCCATTTCGGAGCCAAAGGAGGAGGCCAGATCTTTGAAGATCCACCGGGAGTTCTTCTGGAATCTGATACGGCTTCAGACGATTTCGTTGGAACCACACGAGTAAGCCCTACCTCCTCCTGGTACCGTTTTTGCCAATTCTTATCCTAACATAAGTTATTTACGTTGGAATGGGTTTTTTTTTCTTCATATCAATGCCGTTCTTGGGCGTTTCTAGAGTCGGCGTTCGGGTATAGCGTTCGTTGGCATTTAAGGTAGGTGGATATGTGTTTAGTTTTCCAACTGCTGTGTATTTTGTGCATTTTTGTGCCACGAAACCATGTCGGGGTGTCATGTGGCTGAGGCCGTTTCTATATTTAATACCTAGAATTGAATAGGTGATTAAATTGTGATAATGAAATGCTGTTTGGGATCGTTTCTTGGATCCAGGACCATCCTGAGGGGTGTGTTCCTCTGTTTAGCCATTTGGCCAGGATACCCGAGGGTATGCCTTAAATTTAGTAATTTTAGAACATTATTGAGAGAAATTACTTGTTACTTCTTATTTACCTGTTGGGCATGGCCCGGTTACCTGTTTAGACTGAGGGCGTTGTTGTATTTGGCCTGAGGCCGTTGTTGTGATTAGCCTGAGGGCACTATACTATTTAGCCCGAGGGCTGTAGTATTTCACTTGAGGGAAACCTTTTGTGCCTGGGGGCTTGATTTATGTGCCTGAGGGCGACACTTCCTACGCCTGAGGGAAATTTCTGTTACGCCTGAGGGCTATACCTGTGGGTTGGATTCTGCTTACCTAAGGGTAAGGTTTTTTTTGTCTGAGGACGTGGACTGTTTACTTAGAAATGCACTGTGGTGGTTTCTAATATTTAAATGGATAATAAAATGGCAATATAACTGGAAATTAGTTACTTTTGACTACTGCTTACTTTATTGAATTTTACTACTGCACACTGTTGTTGCATGCTTACACGCAGTTGGGCACGAGCCTTTGTTAGGTGCCTACTGAGATATATTTCTCACGCCATGTTTGGGTCACGCTTTTCGACCCAAACAGATTACGTTGCAATAGGTGTAGATAGGGGCAAGAGTCCCTATACTTGTACTTGACTGTTGTTGAGGAGTAGGAGGGCATGGGACCGAGCCAAGGCTCGTGATGCCGCTGCTAGCGGTTTTTCTTGTTTGATGTACTCTGTTATCTACTGTACTGTATTGATGTATAACATGATCTGGCTGTTTTATTAGAACTTGATACATGTAGCATCATCAATTATATAGTATTGGTTATATCAACTTCTGTAGTTATTTTAGTAGTTTCTGTTTACCGCTTCCGCTATTTGTTGTATGTTTATTTTGGTATTCTGTTGCGCTACACTTTGATAAATGAGGGCATAGTTTCCCCACTATTAGACCGGGGCCCTCGCTGCTAGTCGTCAGCCTCTGGCGTTTGGGGAAATGCGCTTGAGGTCACGTGGCGAACCGGGCATGGGGCACCCGTTGCGTGGCACCTGGGTCCGGGATGTTACAAAGTGGTATTAGAGGGGTTTCTTTTCTTTGACATACTATTTGGAGCTATAGTCAGATTTAGGACAAACGGTAGTTGGTAATAAGCTATTCCTGGGCGTAGCTAACCCGTGTACAGGGAAAACCCAGTCTACCTCGTACTTTGCATTATTTGATCTTGCAATTTTACGGTTGATATGTTTCCACTGTTGGGTGATGCACATGGATTGTGCTGGTTATATTCTATATGTGGTTTCAATTTAGTTGCAACCCGATGAGATGAGGGTATGCCCTATCATGCATCATATAAGAACATGCTAGATATCACATGTCATGCATAGTTTCCATGCCATGTAGGTGCATTAGAATTTGCATTTTGTTGTGATAGTTGGTGTGATAGTAAAGCATGCTGTTGTGATAGCATCGTAATAAATAACTGACTAGTAATATGGTATTATTGTTTGAGATTGTTTATAGAATGGACGCCAAACTTTGGTTTTTGGGTAGAATGGTCCCCCATTGACCGGAATTTGGCGGATCATTGACTGGTTATTCGTTATAACACAAATAAGATGTCAAACTTTGATTCGTGGGGTGTATGGGCCCCCACAGGTCGGAATTTGACACTTAGGTGTCGTTTTCAGTATTTTCTGGGTTCTGGAGATGTTTCGGAGGCATACTGTCCGGAAAACCCAGGATACACGCCATTTAGAACCTCAAACATGCCGTGTGTGTTCTTCTGTTCGAGTAGAAAAAATAAACTTTTTGAGTACACACTGTGTACCCTGAGTACACGCCGTGTAGTCTCTTCCCGTGTCACAAACCATGTGGGCGGCGACACGGGGTAGGGAAGGGCTTGGGTAAAACACGCCATGTAGTTTTTGTACACACCGTGTAGTGTTGACCCGGAGTCCGACCGTGTAACTAACAACACGGGTCAGTGAACTCCTTGACAGAACACGCCATGTCAGTTATGGACACGCCGCACAGTGAGATCTGGGGACTCGACCGTGTAACTAACAACATGGGTCGGTGTCACCTTTCCCTGAACACACTGTGTACATATGGGACATGCCATGTAGTCTTGTCTGAGGATAGACCGTTTGGAGTTAGCCGTGTGGCTGGGAAACGGGATGGTGTACACGCCGTGTTCGGGTGTAACACACCATGTAGAGCAAAGCCGAATTTTCGGCCGTGTCACAGACGACACAGATAGTTGGAAAATAATTACAAAAACGCCGTATAGGTATTATACATGCCGTGTAGTTTTGTTGAACGGAAGCCACGTGGCTTAGCCGTGTGGAAGGACCCGGGCAGGGGAAGGGAAGTCAAGTACACGCCGTGTAGTCATTGTACATGCCGTGTAGTATTGTTTTTCCAATTTTTAATACCTTCTTCCTCTTGTTCCCTTTGTGGTTACTTCGCTTTCAGTTTTAATAATCTTGAATCTGAGGCATTCATTTCACCTTGTAGAGTCATTCCGCCTAGATGACAGTGAGTTGTTCGTCAAGAGAGCGGCGACGATTATACTCTGTAGATGGTGGGACATGGGCTACCAGTTGATCCACCAGCAGAGCCAGATGCAGCACCAACTGTTATACCGGACACGTGCGTGGAGGTGCAGTTCTGTGAAGGCTTATTGTGGTTCATGCAGACCTTTCAGGGAGCACCGTAGGCTGCCATATCTATGGCCGAGCTGACGCATATCATTCAACAGCAATATCCTCCTACGTTTTCAAGGGATGGTGGACCACAAGCTGCGGAGTCATGGCTAGGATTGATGCAGACTACTTTCGAGAATCTTGAGACGCCTCCAGGGTGCAGGGTCAAGCTCACAACTTACATGCTTCGTGATTCTGCCAAGAGGGGGTAGGATGTTACCACCCAGTCAGAGCATCACAAGTACATGGCGTGGGAGGATTTTTTGGCAGTATTCTATGACTTCTTCTTTCCCGAGATACTGTGGGCAGATAGAGCTCGAGATTTCATGAATCTTCCGCAGGGCGCTATGTCGGTGATGGACTACTCTACTCGTTTTACAGAGCATTAGCGTTTTGCACCCGTGCTGGTGGGTGATGAGACGTTGAGAGCCAGACGTTTTGAAGATGGTCTTAGGTATAACACCCGAGCGCTGGTAAATGTTTTAAGGTTTCCTATTGTACATGCGATTGTTAACCAGGCGTTGATTACAAAGAGGAACCTGCGGGAATCGAGTGGTATGGGCCATGGCGGTTCAGCACCAGTTACTGGTACTATTTCTGCTAGCATGTGGAAGAGACAGAAGGACTTCTCTTAGGGCAGCAGTACTAGCCAGGCAGCTTCTTCAGGTGGACCGGTCAGGTGCTACCAGTGTGGCAGAGAGGGGCACAAGAGGCCGTTGTGTCCACGAGACCCAGTCGAGTTCCAAGCTTGCGGCAAGATGGGTCGTCTGCAGCACTTTTGCAGGGCGTTTCTACCAGTGGCTAGTGAGAGGGGTTCTGTGCAGACTCCATGTGCGGGAGCAGGACCCGTGGCTTCTTACTAGTCAGGGAACTGGAATACGTCAAGGCGTGCAGGTAGAGATGGTGGTCATGGCCATGGTAGCCAGACACCAAGATCGTAGATGCAACAGGGCAGGACAACTCAGGGTAGCCAGGCTGTGTCGTAGGGCCGCGACACTGGACAAGCATATTCAGTGCAACAGACCCAACAAGAGCAGGATCCCGGACCATCGACAGTCAGTGGTACTATTCTAGTAGCTTCTATCTTGTCTTCAGTACTTTTTGATACAGGTGATACACATAGTTTTATATATGTACTCATTGTGGAGAGCCTTGGGCTCAGTGTTTCTACTTCATCTAATATCAATATGCTAGACACTCAGTTGGGGACTAGGACGGTTGGTGTGCGTCAGTGCAAGGAGTTATCCCTTGAGGTTGGTGGGTGTCACTTCCTTCGGGACCTATAGGTCATGGAGATGATGAGCTATGACATCATTCTCAGGATGGGCTCGTTGGTTCCCTTTCGAGCATTTGTAGACTGCTATCATCGCATGGTGCGTTTCACATCACCAGAGGATGGGGAGTTTCTATACAAGGGCGAGTGGGATGTTCAGGTGAGTCGAGCTGGACGAGAGCATCATGGGCGAGGTGGAGTCACAGCCCAAATTGTGAGCTTATATCTGGATGACCAAGGGATATTTCAGACGGATTTCCCTTCAGTTGTTGATTGTTTCAGGGATGTCTTCCCAGATGAATTTTCAGGTCTACCTCTAGTGCTTGAGGTGTATTTCTCTATTGAGCTTGTGCCAGGAGCAGCACCGGTGTCCATTCCTCCTTATAGGATAGCCAAACCTTAGTTCAGAAGCTCAAGATGCAGCTAGAGGAGTTACAGGAAAAGGGTTTTATCCGACCCAGTACTTCTCATTGGGGTTCTCCGGTCCTTTTTTCGAAGAAGGCGGATGGTATCCTCAGACGTTGTGTGGATTATCGGAAGCTGAACCCGTTGACGGTTAAGAACCGATATCCCTTGCCGAGGATAGATGATGAGTTTGATCAACTTCATGGAGCACGAGTGTTCTCGATGATTGACTTGAGATCCAGATATCAACAGTTGTGCGTGATTCCATCTGATATACCTCTCATATCTTTTAGGAGTAGGTCTGGTCTATAAGAGTATACGGTTATGCCATTCGGATTCACGAACGTGCTAGCCGTTTTCATGGCTCTGATGAATCGTGCGTTCCATCCATATCTTGATTAATTTGTGGTAGTATTTGTGGACGACATCTTGGTGTACTCTCACACTCGACACGACCATGCCACCCATCTTGAGATCGTATTGAGTACACTGAGAGAGCATCACCTATATGATAAGCTCTCGAAGTGACACTTTTGGATGGACCAGATTCACTTCCTGGGTCATATCATTTTAGAGGTAGGAGTTGCAGTGGACCCAGAGAAGGTGAGAGCAGTAGTTTCCTGGAAGTAGCCCAAGAACATGTTTGAGATACGGAGTTTCTTAGGGCTGGATGGTTACTACATATGCTTCATACAGAACTTCCCCTGCTTAGCAGCACCGTTGACAGGTCTGAATAATAAGGGTGCGAAGTTCATTTGGTCAGAAGCTTGTGAGACACCTTTTCAGGACCTGAAGGGAAGGATGACATCAGCACCGATCCTGATACTCACAGAGCAGGGGAAGAGCTATACAGTTTACTGTGATGCATCAGGGATTGGGCTGGGAGCCGTTTTGATTTAGGGTGACTGAGTTGTGGCATATGGGTCTCAGCAGTTGATGTCACATGAGAGGAATTACCCGACGCACGATATAAAGTTGGCTGCAGTTGTGCATGTGTTGCGCTGTTGGAGACATTATCTGTTGGGAGAGCATTTTTTGGTTTTCACCGACCACAAAGCCTCATGTATATCTTTACTCAGTGTGACCTGAATCTAAGGCAGAGAAGGTGGGTCGAGTACCTACAGTCCTTCGATTTTGAGCTTGCCTATACCCCTGGTAAAGGTAATGCAGTAGCCGATGCACTGAGCAGGAAGACTCAGAAACAGGCAGTGCATGAGGCCAATGGTGAGTGGCAGCTTATGGACTTGTTCTCTGAGATGCATCTGGATGTGCACGACAGTCCGGGGAAGACTTATCTCTCCTCGTTAGCTATGAATTCTACCCTCCTAAACAGAGTGAGGATGAGGCAGCTATCTAATTCAGAAGGCCCAGTTCTACGAGAATCGGTGGCAAGTGAGGACCCTCCTCCCGGTTGGGCGATAGGCGACGACGAGGTTTTGCGTTTCAATGGACGAGTAAGGGTGTCATGGGATATACACGAGGAGATGATGATGGAGTTTCATGCTTCAGCTTGGGAAGTTCATCCCGGGGTTACCAATATGTACCGAGACTTGAGACCTCAGTACTGGTGGCCGGGTATGAAGAGAGAGATAACTGGTTTTGTTACGAGGTGTTCCACCTCTCAGCAGGTGAATGTAGAGAATCAGAGACCAGCTAGGCTGTTACAGCAGTGGTCCATTCCGGAATGGAAATGGGATGATGTCGCTATGGATTTTGTGACAAGATTTCCAAGGTCACCTCGTGGCAATGACACCACGTGCATTGTTGTGGACAGACTCAAAAAGGTAGCTCACTTTTTGCCGATCAAGGGGACCTTCGGTGTGGACGAGCTCAGAAGGCTGTATATCCGAGAGATCGTACATATTCATGGGGTCTCTCGTTCTATCATTTTAGATAGGGAGGCCCACTTCATGTCTCATTTCTGGAATAGTTTTCAGACGGCGCTGGGTAGACAGGTGCTTCTGAGCACAGCATACCACCCTCAGACCGATGGCCAGTCAGAGCGGATGATACAGGTTCTTGAGGGAATGCTGCGTGCATGCGTCCTAGACTTTGGGGGCTCTTGGGAGAAGCATATACCCTTAGTCGAGTTTGCCTATAATAATAGTTTTAAGGCAACTATTGAGATGGAACCATATGAGGCTTTATATGGTAGGCCATTCCGATCACCTTTGTGCTGGTTAGAGGCAGGTGAGGCAGCTTTACTGGGACTACAGCTCATGCATGAGACATCTGAGCAGGTCCAGTTGATTCGGAAGCAGATGTCTACCACACAATCTCGTCAGAAGTCTTATGCTGATCGCTGCAGACGACCTTTGGAGTTCATGGTTGGGGATCAGGTTTTCTTGGATGTTTCGCCGAGGCTGGGACACATGCAGATCCGGTGACAGGGTAAGATTTCACCGAGGTATGTGGGACCATTCGAGATTTTGGAGGGAGTCGGGCTGGTTGCCTATCGGTTGCAGTTACTGCAGCGGTACCAAGCCATGCACGCCGTCTTCCACGTGTCTCAGTTGCGTTTCTACCATTCAGACCCATCTAACGTCTTTCCGCCTGAGGAGGTTGAGATTCATCATGATGCGTCCTTTGAGGAGCATCTGATCCGTATCTTTGATAGGAGCACGAAGGTTCTCTGAGGCCAGTCAGTTCCTCTTGTATGGGTGCTATGGCAGCATGGCCGAATGCAGGAGGAGACCTCGGAGCGGGAGGCCGACGTGCGTGCTCAATGGCCAGAGCTTTTCTGAGTTTTCTCTTCACTACCCTGGAAAGGGAAATTCGGGGACGAATTGATATAAGGGGGGATGTTTGTAAGAACCCGGTTCTTGATTGCGAGGTACGAGCTTCTTCCTTTTCCTTTTACTTAAGTGTTTTTGAGAAAATATGGAAAATGGGAAAGAATGTTAATTTTTGGAACTACACGCCGTGTAATTTATCCACACGCCGTGTACTTTTGGTCGTGTTGGGATGAGTACACGGGGCGTGTGGCCATGTCGGCGATGAAGGGTGTAGGAACTGACTACACAACGTGTAGTGGTACCTTACACGCCGTGTAGTCAGTCGGCAGGCTTAAACAGTAAGGCGGTGGAGTCGCTCCCAGCTGGGCAGCAGTACACACTGTGTACTTGGGAGTACATGCCGTGTACTCTTATTGGTAGATGAACAGTGTGGTGGTGCCTCCATTTGAACAGTTAAATGAAAGGAGTACACGTTGTGTACTTTGAATTACACGCCGTGTACTTTGAATTACACGCTGTGTACTTTGTTTTTTCAGCTTAAAACAGGCAGTAGCCTCCTCGTTTGGCAGAGGAGGCACTTGAGCTGTATTGGATCCAAAGTAGGAGGCCGGATCTTTGAAGATCCACCAGGTGTTCGTCTGGAATCCGATTCGGCTTTGGACGATTTCGTTGGAACCGTACGGGTAAGCCCTTCCTCCTCCTGGTACCACTCTTTCCAAATCTTCTCCTAAAGTAAGTTATTTACATTTGAATGGGTTTTTTTATTCGTCAGATCTATTCCATTCTTGGGCATTTTTGGAGTCGGCGTTTGGGTATAGCGTTCGTTGGAGTTTAAGGTCGGTGGCTTTGTGTTATTTTTCCAACTGCTGTGTGTTTTGTGAATTTTTGTGCCACGAACCCATGTCGGGGGTCGTGTGGCTGAGGCCGTTGCTATATTTAATACCTATAATTGAATAGGTGATTAAATTGTGATAATGAAATGCTGTTTGGGATTGTTTCTTGGATCCAGGACCATCCCGAGGGGTGTGTTCCTCTGTTTAGCCGTTTGGCCAGGATAACCGAGGGTATGCCTTAAAGGTAGTAATTGTAGAATTTCCTTGAGATAAATTACTTGTTACTGCTTGTTTACCTATTGGGCATGGCCCGATTACCTGTTTAGCCTGAGGTCGTTGTTGTATTTGGCCTGAGGGCGTTGTTGTGATTAGCCTGAGGGCACTGCACTATTTAGCCCGAGGGCTGTAGTACTTCGCCTGAGGGCAACCTTTCGTGCCAGAGGGCTTGACTTCTGTGCCTGATGGAGACACTTCCTATGCCTATGGGCAATTTCTGTCATGCCTGAGGGCTATACCTGCAGGTTGGATTTTTCTTACCCGAGGTTAAGGTTTTGTTTGTCTGAGGACGTGGACTGAATACTTAGAAATGCACTGTAGTGGTTTCTAATATTTAAATGGATTAAAGGGATAATAAAATTTCAATATAACTGGTAATTAGTTTCTTTTGAGTACTGCTTACTTTATTGCATTTTACTGCTGCACACTGTTGTTGCATGCTTACACGCAGTTGGGAACGAGCCTCTGGTGGGTGCCTACTGAGATATATTTCTCACACCCTATTTCGGTCACACTTTTCGGCCCAAACAGATTACGTTGCTGCATGTGTAGATTGGGGAAAGATTCCCTATACTTGTACATGACTGTTGCTGAGGAGTATGAGGGCATGGGACCGAGCCTAGGCTCGTGATGCCGTTGCTAGCTGTTTTGCTTGTTTTCTAAACTCTGTTTTCTTATGTACTGTATTGATGTATAACATGTTTTGGCTGTTTTCATAGAACATGAAACATATATCATCATCAATTATATACTATTGGTTATATCCACTGCTGTAGTTATTTCAGTTTTGTATGTTTACTGCTTCCGCTGATTGATGTATGTTTATTTTGGTATTCCACTGCACTACACTTTAATAAATGAGGGCATAGTTTCCCCACTATCAGACCTAGTCCCTCGCTGCTAGTCGGCAGCCTCTGGCATTTGGGGAAATGCGCTTGAGGTCACGTGTCGAACCGGGCTCGGGGCACCCGTTGCATGGCACCCGGGTCCGTGATTTTACAATGGGCGCCCTGAGGGAATAACACAGTTTGGGTTGTCGTTGACTGGCTCACGAAGGTTTCTCACTTCTTGCCGATCAAGGAGACCTTCAGTGTTGATGAGCTGGGGAAGTTTTACATGCAAGAGATTGTACGTCTTTATGGAGTTACACATTCCATTGTTTCATACAGGGATGCCCATTTTACTTCTCAGGTCTAGACGAGGCTTCAGAAGGCTTTGGGTACACATGTAATTTTGAGTACGACTTATCATCCCTAGACAGATGGCATGTCCGAGCATACGATTCAGGTGCTTGAGGACATGCTCCATTCATGCATTCTGGATTTTGAAGTTCGTAGGAGAATCATATACCTCTTGTGGTGTTTTCCTACAACAATAGTTTTCAAGAAACTATTCAGATGGCAGCTTATGAGGGTTTGTATGGTTGTCCATGCCGATCACATTTTTGTTGGCTGGAAGTAGGAGAAGCAGCTTTTATAGGAACTCGTCTTGTTCAGCAGACCACATAGTAGATAGAGTTGATTCAAAAGAACATGACTACAACACAGTTTCGTCATAAGTCCTATGCTAATCAGTGAAGACGACCTCTGGAGTTCGAGGTCGGGGATCAGGTGTTCTTGCGTATCACACTGAGGTTGGGACAGAAGTGGATTAAGAGGTATTATAAGCTTTCACTGAGGTACTTCGGGCCATTTGAGGTGTTGGAGAGAGTTGGTTCAGTTGCCTATCGGTTGCTGTTACCTCAGAGGTACCGGACTATGTACGACGTTTTACATGTTTCTCAGCTCCGACGTTCCATCTCAGACCTGTCTCATGCTTTCCAACCCAAGGAAGTTGAGTTGGAGGTGCATGCATCTTTTGAGGAGCATCCTATTCGGATTTTCGATCACAGTAAGAAGGTTCTACGTGGCTGATATGTTCCTCTAGTATGGGTACTATGGTATCATGGGTGAGTGCAGGATGATACATGGGAGGGGGAGGATGATGTACGATCATAGTTTCCAGAGATGTTCGGTGTTTTTTCTTCTACACCACGCTAGAAAAATTCAAGGAAAAATTTCTTTGAGGAGGGATGTTTGTAAGAACCCAGATCATCTTTTCACGTATGTTTCCCTTTTATGGTCATTTCTGAGAAACAGATGAATGTATGGAGGTTGTGTAGGAGCTCACGGTTGGCACACGGTTGGCGCATGGTCTAAAAAAACCATGCAACCATCCTAGGAGATCGTGAAACCCTTGATAGTGGGATTCGTATGGGTAGCACATAGTTTTTCAAACCTTGTAGGTAAGACATGTGATATCCCTAGGTGAGACAATGGCAATTGCACAATTAGTGCACGATTTTCCAAATTGTGTGGGGTAACCATGCATCCTCTTAAAATTCGGGTTTTAAGTCCCGGGCCACTTGGGATTTCCCATTCCTCCACATTTGTTTCTCATACTCATGGATCACATGGGATTTGCGATTTTAAAAGGTTGGGGGAGATCCTTGGATCATTTTGGTGGAAAATCTATGAGGTTTCTTGGTGGATCGATGGCGGTTCTTCTCGGGTAAGTCCCTTCTCTTCTTTTATCCTTAGTTCTCCCTAGATTTTCTCTTCCCCCTTTCTAGGTTTTCTATAAATACATCCTTTTCATGTAGATCTAGTCACGGGTTTTCCTTAGCTGTTGATTTTAAGGCTTTTGGATGATATGGAAGGAGTTTTAGAGCGGTCTTCCATTATTTTGATTCTCAAAATTGTGGGTGCGGTTGATTGTGGATCATTTTCGCCAGAACACTAAAGGTAGGTGGTTTGTGCCACTCAGTTTATGGTCTTTTAATTGTATATGGAAAATCTTCAATACACATGAATGGGGTATTGTTCATTTAACCTTTTTTAACACTATTAGCTTCCTTCTTTTCAGGTTTCTGTGACTAGAGATTATTTATATGTTAATAGGGTTGCTTACTATGCTTTGGAGGTGTTTCCCATGAATGTTCTGCATATGACCATTTGGTTCTTCTTAGCATGTTTGGAAGCATTGTTGTTTCCATGCATAGTATTGTAGGATGATGTGATTTTGTTTATCTGACATGCTGATATGCTGGAGATTGATATCCAAGTAGATCATGAGGTTTACTTTGGCCGATACATGTTTCTATACTTGTTTGACTTACATAGGGCCATGCGAACCTGGTGTCGTAGACCATAGGGAGAATGAACGTAAGGGATTATCTAGAGTGTATTAATATATATACGATGAGAGACCACACAGGGAATTGATGTTGTGTGCTTATCCAGAGTGTATATAGTTCATCGACATGGGCCACATGATGAATTGATGTTGAGTGCTTCCCCAAAGTGCCTTTAGTACAATACGAGTCTATAGGGAAAATTTACGGTGAGTGCTTCACCATAGAGTCTATTCTTTAGTTGAACCAGTGGGGTTAGACTGAGTGTGCTTCCCAAAGGGTTTCTTGTACTTGTTATGTATTACCTGAGGGGATATGCTGTGGGAACATCTCAAAGGGTTACTTGTTTTATAGATGCTTTCCAGTATCTATAAGGTAGGACCAGAGGGGATAGGTTGTGCGTACTTCACAGAGGGTTAAATGTTGTGATTATATTGTTTGTTTAGGTGTTTCTTGATATATGCAGTGTGGATTGTCTACTGATGAGTACATCATGTTTACTGCATTCTGTACTTTACATGCCATATATATTCATTGACTTTTAGGCATCGATCATGTGGTGGTTCCCTACAAGGATTATTTTCACACCCTGTTTGGGCCTTGATTTTGGTCCTCAATAGAGTGTGTTGTTGCAGGTATTGATAATGGCATGTGCCCTTCTACTTCAGGTACTTGACTGAATTAGAGCTGGAGAGCATGGGACAAAGCTGTGGCTTGTGATATTGAGTAGTTTATCTGTTTTCTTTCTTTAACCTTGATTTTGTAATGTACTCGAAATTGTCACTTGTTTGGCCGGTTTCCAAGACAAATATGTATCACTCATCATTTATATATATATATATATATATATATGTATGATCCAGTTTTTTGTTTATCTCAGTATTTCGTTGTTTCTGTTGTTGTATGTTTACTACTTCTGATATTGTATATTTGTTTCTCTTCCACGGTGTTACTATGCCAATGAGGGATTTGTTTTCCCATTATCACACCCAAGGCCCTCGCTACTGGTCAGCAGCCTCTGGCATTCGAGGAAATGCACTTGAGGCCATGCGACCATCTGGGTACAGGGCTCCTTTGGGTGGCTCCCAAAACTGAGACGTTATACCTTTCCATTTATACCAAAATTTTTTATTGTATTTGTAAAAATAAATTTTCTTTTTAAACATCATGTTAAACAAAAGGATTACATATAACTCAACCAAATTAAAAATATCCTCAACTTCAATCAGTATTATAATTTACTATATAATATTATAATGTTGCGAACACTACCAAAATATTACAGATTGTGATTTGATGATATATATAATATTAATACATAGAATAGGCATAAATATCATTTAAGATATATCCTTGTTAATTAACCACTTTTCAACCATCATGATTGTCTATAACCTATTATGAAATTGATAATAATTATCATTGTGAATTAATATTTTGATAACCGAAAAGGTTATATAAGCCTTAGTAGAATGTTCTTCCTATGACCGAGTAAAAGTTCAGTATCACCTGAAAATCTCATCACTAAAACCTGAAGTAGTTAAATATATTATTATGAATATTTAATCCACTATATTCTTATAAAAATAAGATGGTATACATAACTATTTTGATGCACACATGTAAAAAATATTATCTAAAAAATAACACATTACTTATTACACAAATAAAATCATAGACTATTGACCATATTTCCTAAATCCCTAAGACACTAATTTTCACCATATTTAACCTATTTCACTTTTTAATCAATTCACCAAAAAATTTCAAGGTCACCAATACCATCCCATTTTCTTTTTTAATATATACTAAACCTTTATCCACACTATAAATTATAAAATTTCTGCAGTATTGGTATTATTAGGAACGTGTCTTCAAATCCTTAAAGAAAACTATTATGGGAAAAGTTAATATTGATTCTTGATTTTTATAAACAAAATATCATTGATATAAAATTTCAAATACATAATTATAAAATGTAATTATTTTTACACTCCATTCACTTTGAAAATTACAATAAATTATGTCCTTACATGTTCTATGAGAAAATATTATATTAATTCATTTTCTTAAATATTTCACATTTCCCCACATATTAAACTATGCAAAGTAAATGTTACCTAGTAATAATATTCATTTTCAAACATTAGAATCATAATTTTTCATTAGCAATCAAATTCTTTATTTATTTAATTTCCACAATGAAATCATCATCCCATTCCTTTGAGGCATTCCCATTAATACTTTGTCCCACATTCTCGATATGCAGGATGTACAGTCTTATTCCCATACTAGTCATTAAGAAAATCCATATTCATCTTACTAGGTGAGTTGGTATAGTCACCCATGATAAGGCTTTCAATAATATAAAATGTTAGTTCATTAAATATAATCATAATGTTTTATATTCGAGATTCCATTTCATTTGGTATCACTTAAGTTATGTGATTATATCATCTACAACATTCATAATTTAGAATAACCAACCTTGTTCTATACACTAAATAAAAATAAAAATCATAATGTGATCATCAAAATCCATTATCATGAATCCTGGAAAATAATTTTTAGGACGACTAAATAATAGATACACCATTTCAATATATGGATCCATACGTATAACAAAGGTCATTAATATTCTTCCACTATTCAAATCCTTTAAAATGGTTTATAAAAAATATGTGATTTAATTGAAGCATATCTCCGAGGAATGTAAGACCAGATGTGTTTTAAGGGAACATTCACCAACTAATTGATTTTTAGATACCCCAACCAGAATAACATAGAGATTGTGTTCTCTTCATTGCATCTATAAATGATACAAAGAATATAATACCAGACGGTCAAAAATATTTTATTATCCCTGATAAAATACATAAATACCTGAGTCTTACATTACATTTCATAACAAAAATTACAACATAATTTTTTTAAAGAATAACATTATTTATTATAGCATATTTTTTCACATCCATCACAATAAACTTCATGGATTACTATATAAAGGAAACCAGATAATAGTGAGGTGAAATTATTTGTAAGGTTTATGTAAAATGGAAGAAATCACGAATTAATAATCAAAATAAATATGGAAGGGTAAATAAATGAATGATCAATACATCCAATCAACAAAATTAGAAGGATTTTCATCTAGAGAAACTTACAATGCTAAAATTTCATGGCTAATAAGAAATATATTAAAGTAAATAATATAAAAGGTATCCCATTTAGTTAATAAAATGTCTATTAAAACTGGATAATGAATAATTAATATAGAGAGGTTAATAATTGAAATAAATTACCATTTAATTAATAATAGAAAATATAATACACCCATTGATAAAATCGTTGTGAATATATCAACGATAATAATAATTGAATTTTTAATGAAGGAAATGATTAATTTTAGGATTTCATGGACTTTGTATCATGATACTGATACTTTCAAAACAATTCAGAAACCTATTTAAAACTATTGGGTATGATGATTTTTGTTTTAGGTTACAAATTAAATTATATAAATCTAATTTTCCTCATGAGACTACTAGTGAATCATGGTGCTATCTATAACCAAGACCCACTTATATCGCCCTTTCCAGCACATTTCTCATAGGTCAGATAGTGTATTTAAATCACCAAAAAAGCCTCACCATTAAATCTATACATTAAATAAGGAATATAAATTATTTATATGTCCCCAGTAAATAAAAAAGAAATCATTGTAAAAAATCATATTTATAAGTGAGATATAGTTTGTTAAAAAATATTAACCATGGTAATAATTAATGATGTTTATTGGAAATTTATTATCCAATGATATCAAAATTTTAACTTTTCAAGGGAATGTTACTGAAAAAATATAATTAAGAATGTGAATGTAAATAATTTTCTTTGATAAAAAGTCATAAAACATCCAATGGAAGAGGATGCATTGTATTAGTACAGTATATACCAATTGGATTAATAATAAATAGTTTATGTCATTGACACAAATAAAAACCCTAAAAAAATCATGAAAAATATTTTTGATGAAAATATATTTTTAATTTTGAAGTTAATTTTTTAAAACTATATTTTCACAATATATGTAGAAAATACCTTTTTTTGAAATTAATATTTTATATTAAAAAATTAATCTTTAAAAAATTTGAGTGGTCATGATTGCTAGATATTCTCTTCATGATGTACACGTTTAAATAATGATTCATTTCACCTTCCATGTAAAATCTAGTCAAGCATGGTTATCAAATGCAAGGGATGATGAATTTCAATTTTTTTTGGAAAATTTTAAAAATGGGTGAAAATTTATTTCATAAAACATTATAATTTGGTTAACAAAAATATTTAATAATTTTTTTTTAAATAGTGTTTTCAATGAAATTAGATAAATTACTGAGGACATAAATATGGCAGTGTTTTTCAAAAAAAAAACATTTTATCACACATTTTAAATAACAAAAAGTTAAAAATCGAACTATTACATTAAAATATTTTCAATAATGAGGTAATATGAAAACCGAATGGGTTTATTATAAAATGGATAAATAGTTTCCTCTATTAGAAATTCTAGAACAAATGATATCGATTAGAATGTGATTGTGAAATAAACCCTCATAATAATTGTAAAGTTGAAATGTGATTAAGTTAATGAATATATAATTTTTATATACATTAAATACCCATAAAAAATAGGGAATAAAGAATAATATAATTATTCATTATTTAACACATCACTATCGAAAATAAATTACGTTGAAGAAGTAAAATATCCTTATAAAAGTATATTGGGTTATGAAATCTTTTAACTATATGTAGGTTTTTAATACAATCCAAATTAATGAAATAAATAAAATTGAACCTTTTTAAAACCATGATACTAAGTTTAAAATGGAAATTATATACACCATATCAATGATATTTGTTCATAAAATATAAATGAGCCTTAATGAATGAAAATTTTGAGAGAATCCCTAAACTCACTCTTATTTTTTGTTACATGTTATTTAGACTCATGTATAATGTATATAAGAATATTATTAATTAATTACATAACCATATTAATATTTATAATATCATATATCATCCTTTTATAACATACTATCACCAAATGTAAAATTTTCATTCATTATTTTCGTTGTTTTGGGTGTTAATTTCCTTGTATTCTCATTCATGATATGCCCTGAAAACTTTGGTCCTTGTGAATAGTATATAATTCTATCAACTCTAGAATAATAATTATGTCTCAATTATAATATTGATCTATCATTTATAATATTAAAAACAATCATGGAACATGGTTATGAAAAAGGGACTATGTCATAATCACGGAGATAGTAGTCTATATGTACGCATCAATAACATGTTAATTTTACAATTATAACAACAAAAACAAGTTAAATAAATTTTTATATTTATGGAATTATTATAATATCATATATTCCATATTATTTGTTTAAATTTTCGTATATATATCATTAATGGGATGTTTTGAATAAAATAGAGTCAAATTTCTTCATAATGGCGGTTGTCCACACATATACCAACAATGTTTACATTTTTTAGTATAAAAATAAAATAATATTTTATTCTCTAACGAATGATAGATATCGTATTGATTTTATAATTATTTAATTTATATCACACATATTACTTTAAATTATACTTATTACACTCTATGTGAAGTGTCTTTGAAAAATTAAATACATTGGTTCACAAGGCCAAAGTTTTCTGTATACATGAGTGAAATAATCGGATCACCTACAAAATGGAAATTTAAAAGGTAAATAAGACATATATACTAAATCAGTTTATTTATTTAATTAATCTAATATATATAAATTATATAAATTTTTATACCCAACCATTTTAGTTTGAAATTTAAAAATGGATTACATTGGTTCATGATATGGTAGTCATCCGTACATACAAGTAATGATTTCGTAACACATTTGATGGAAGTGGGGATGGTTGTATGTCATTTTTATATCATAAATAAATATAAATATATTTATTATACAATGGTTATTATATCTTCATGGTTTAATAGTAATTTAATCATGTGGGGAATAAATAAATTAAAACATTCTTATTGATGAACATTACATTTTCTTCAGATATCATACATAGGTTTTCCCCAAAAGCCTTCATAGATTTGATTTATGACGAAAATAATACATATAGGATGGTATGGGGAAATTTTGAAGTTATTTTGGTAGTAATAGGAAGAACCCAAAGGATTTTAAAGTGGGGTTAAGGGTGGATAATGGGTGGTGTTCTAAAAATGAGGGGATTGGCACACATTTAATTTTTGAAAAAAATATACACCCATGGGTATTAAATTAAAAAAAGATAAAAAATGTATTATTTTACAGAATTAAACATATTGGGTCCAAATATTTCCATAAATATATTTTATACAGGTTTTTAGGAAATTTTATGAATTATGATTTTATTTTAATCCCCTGATTAATCATTTTTTTCTTTTACTGCAGTAATTAATTGTTACAAAATATAGTATTAATATAGAACAAAAATTAAGTTAACCATATTATAAAATATAAATTATTGTAATTAATATTATAGACTCCATATTTCCAAATAACATTCACATAAGTAAAAAATTTAATTTTAAATTAAACCTGCAGACCTGTTGATAAAGCAGTTTATCAAAGAGAAAAAGTTCTGATAAATAAAATAAGTTTGGTAGAAATTATTTTTAAACTATTTGTATAAAAAAAATTCAAAATCATTTTTATGAAAATACATTTTTTTTCAGAAAATATTTATTTTCCTTCTAAAAGACCCTTATTTTATTTATAATAAGTATATAACCCAGTTTTTTATAATTTTCTTTGAACTATCAGAACATTAAATTATGAAATCATGTTTAAAATGGCATACTATGTTACTTTTAATTTTGAGTATTGGTTGGATCTAAAGAAAATTGTTGAATATATTAAATTTTAGAAAATATATTTCATGATTAGTTTACTATTAGTGTTTCATATCAAATAATGTATAGAATATAATGAAATTACATTATAATATTAGGGTCTTATACTCTAACCACTTTAAATAAACTGAATCCTCACAATTTAAACATGATCTTGGTAATCATTTGATTGATATTTGAAAATTATTTTTTTGGAAAAACCACACCATAAAAAGAGTTAATTAAACATCTTATTATTAAGAAGGAAAGGGATTAACAACTATCATATGGTATAATACAAAACTATGTTTATTAGAAGAATAAAATTGGTCAGAAATTAGATCATGGAAAGGGAAGTGAATTTCAAATGCAAAGTCATGAAACTCAAAACCATAAATTTTTTCTGATTTAATACATCATATGATCCATCATATTTGAATGTAATTAGATAATTTACATTCCAAAGATTGTTTTTCAAAATTTGATGAAATATTTTTCCTTCTACAAATATCAGGAAATATACATATTATATTCATTTCTGTTTTATAAGAACAGTTTCACCCATCCATTTTTCTTCGTTCAATTTCTAATTCATCACTTACTCCATGAAATGAATTAAACTAATTTTTTATCCCTGAATCAGTAGAAATATTTTTTAAATTATTTATATGACCACTAAAAGAGTGAAATGTATATTCGTCTCTCTCTAAATATTTTCAAAAACCAATACAGTTAGAATAAGTCATCTATTATAAATAATAAATCTCTAAACCTAGAAAGTAACATCACTAATTAATTATTAATATATATTTGTCAAAAATTACAATAAAAAACAATGACACATTATCAATACATCAAAGAGGCAAGTAGTGGTTGATAAAATCTTATCATGCTTCTATCATGTGTCCAAGAAGTATAGAATTTTCCAAATGCATTGAGATTTCCTTTTTTAAAAATTATTCTAGTATAATACATATAATATTTCCAAAAAATGTGATGGATATCCTTAATATATATCATATCATTAAAAAAACATGTTTCTATGATTTTCAATAAAAATTATTTTTTACCATTAAATGCTATAATATTTTTTTAATATCATTACAATGTCATTAAAGATGATATCTCCTAGAATGGTTAAAAATTAATTTTAAACTATTTATATAAAATGTAAAAGAATTATTCCATAAATTTAACTTTCATAAATACATATATTAAACAAAGTTTTTTTATTGCTATAAATTTCTTACAAAGTATCCTTATTCTTGGTAGACTCTAATCAAAAAATACCTAAAAAGGGTATTTAACACATTGGACGTATTATAAGTCATAAACTAATAAACCCATGATGGTATCCATAAAATGTAAAATTAATGAATACATATATAATTATAATATTAACACAATCTTTATATGTTTTATGATTCTCATAACCAAAATACTGTTGGCAAACATACATATTCAATATAATTCTATAATCCTAATAAGTACTTCCCCCATTTAATTTCAATACAAGTCCTTCCTTGTTCTTGTATTTAACCTTCATAAGAGGAAGTGGAATTTGATAATTCATTGGATATCCACATTTTTCTCATCGAATAATAATTGTATCCCTATAATTAGGTATATTTCCATCCATCATACACTTTAATTTTCCAATATAATTATTTTAATTATGACCAAACTTTCCAAAAATAATGTATTTTATTTTTCTATTGAGACCAATTATTTTTAATGAAATACATCTTAACTCTAACATATTTTATTAATTTTCATTATCTATTCAAATAATTCATAATGTATTCAAAAGAATATGTTACTTGTTCTAATCATATCTGCTGGGAGAATAAAACTTGTTTCTCAGTGATACCCTTTTTTATTTTTCCATGTGATGATTGGTTTGAGACCAAGGTTCCCATTATAGAGTTATTACCACCATGTATATATTTCGTGGAACATTTTCCACTTATAGTATCTATATAAGTTTTTTTTGTAACAAAAAACTACACAATCACTACCAGTCAAAAACATTATGATGTTATTACATAATTTTCGTTAATTTTTTGTGGTTATTTTGTTGCAATATATTTTTTCATAAATATAGTTATTAAGGTTTTTACGAAACATACTATGATAAAAACCCTAGATATCATACCCCTACTAGCCTAGATCTAGTGTGTGCTATATTACAATGGAATAAGATATAAGTAATTACATCCCTAAGGACCAAGTATTTTAGGTGTATTTGTAAACTATATATGTACATTACTACTACATTATATTTGATTACCAAAATTACAATTTTATTAAAATAACATAATTATATATATCTTATCTATTCAAATGAATCATAAAATAATTCCTTGAATCATGGGGAAAGGAATAAAAATAAATTTGATCTCAAATGCTAAGTAAGGGTTAAGTACAATGGAATATATCATGAATAAATTGTCATAATCATTATAGAATTGTAAATATCCAAACACATGTTGAATTTACTCTATAAAATACGAAATATGTGTGCCTATATATGATAAAAATGAGAAAATATCTTATATAACTGTCAATATGGAATGAAAAATAACTAAATAATATATTATAAAATCAATAATATGTGTTATATAAATAGATAAGGAATAATAAATATGGAAATGTAAACAAATGAAAACACCTTCAATTTTATCAATAAATAAAAATAAAATGTATGAAATGTTAATATCATTATGATATTTACATAGTAAATAAATATAAATACTAATGTAGGAATTTCATAATTATTGTGAATCATGAACTCGGGGTAACGATACATCCACCATTTTTACTCCTTAAAAGAAATTTTAAAATAACATGGTTCAAACTATTTTTGTTTGTCTAACTAATTTCAAACTCGCATTCAGATTCACCTCATGAAACAAATGATGCATCGATGTGATATATTCTATGAGGACACACCCATGTTTTCATGTTCATAAAATTCTTCTTATATTTATTCTCCAATTTCATTAATTAAAAAAAACCTAACCATTAAATATCATCATTAAGGAAATAATATTGATTATCAATACTTCCTTAGATAATCAAATAAGATTAAAAATAAAAAATTTTATGTCAACATGAGATATGGTATAAATTATAATCATATCCATGATAAATAATCTGGATATTTAGGGGAAATTTAATCTCTAATGATATCTGGAATGTAATTATTTTCTTATAAAGTTAATGATTACAAAAATGAATCAAGTAACTTAATTTCAATTATTTGTTTTGTAAAACAGGATGATAAAAAATCTAGAGGAAAAATAAAAATTATATCAGTGAAACATATTCCCATTGGGGTATTAATAAGCATTATATTTCAATGATGAATAAAAATACCATAAGAAATACATCAAAACATTATTCAAAATATATCCTTTTTATTTTGAAATTTATATTTTAAAACAAAAAGATCAAAAAATATTTCTAAAAGAATATTCTTGGAAAATATTCTTCAAAACATATAATTGAATCATTAAAAAAATTTAGTGGTTCTAAAAACTATATATTATGTTCATGCCATACATGTGAAAACAACTAGTCATTTTACTTTATTGGTAATAATCAATGGAGAATTGTTTTGAAATACACATTAAAATTCATCAAAAAAATTTAAAAGTAAATAATAATGGGAACGATTTAATTAATAAATTAATTTGAAATGTTCAAAAACTTTTTTTAAAACTTTTTTATGAAAAAATATTTTTGGGGAAAACCATGTTTATACTGAAGGGAAAATGATGTCTGGTTTTTATAAAAATATTTTATAAAACATTTTACATGCCAAGGATTGGAAATATGGTACTATTACATTAAAACATCAAACATTTGCATATGATAAAATTTTTAAATGGGTTTATTATAAATGTTTAACTAATTTTTCTCTACTAAAATTCAGGAACAAATAAACTCAATTTGAATGGGATTGTGAAATAAACTGTTACAATGATCAAAACGTTGAACTAAAATGTAATCAACAATTGATTATGTGTATAAAATATAAATCCAAAAAATTATTAGAAAATAATATCATAGTTAATAATTATTTCATACATAATATTATTATAACAATGATGATGAAGACGTAATGAAACCCAATGAAAAGAAACTATGTTATGAAAATCATTACAACCGGGTAACTATTAAATAAAATTCCCTGAAGAAATAATTAAAATATAAAATTAAAATACAAATAATTATTAAGGAATCATCACATTACATATAAATAGGGTATTATATAAACCTTATAAAATAAATTTATCCATATCATATAAATGTGCCTCAAATTTATGGAAATTATGACGAAATCCCTTACATTATTGTTCTTTTGTCTTAAACAAGATTTAACAATAGTTATAGTGACTTTAACGATGATATTAGTTAACTATAGAACCATATTCATATTAATAATGTCATATATTATCCTTTTATAGCATATAATCATCCAGTATTCCATCTTCATTCACTTTTTTCATTGTTCATATTGATAATTGATTGGTTTTATCGTGTGTGTTATGTCATGAAACACACAGTTGATGTTCATATTATATGGTTGCATCATCTCCAAAATAACAATAATGAATTAATTATCATATTTATATATCAAAAATATATATACTCCAAATAATTAATTATTTCTATGGAAAATGGTCTATGTTCGAATCCTGGACACCACTGCCTTACAAACGCATGAGTATCATTTCCATTTTTCAATGATAATTATAGAAAGGAGGTAAGTAGAATTTAAAACTAAAATGATTATCATAATATAATATATACCATATTATTTGTTTAAATATACATATATATATCTCTATGTAGTTTGGTGATGAAAAAAGTGTCAAATCGCTTCGTAAAGGTTGTAGTCCACATGTAAAAAAACAAATGTTATAATTTTTTAGTGTAAGAAATAAAATGATATTTTATATTTTCATAATTATAAATATGTAATTAATATAATAATTATTTCATATATAAAACATATATTCTTTAAATTTTTTCTTATTGCATTTTATATAATGAGTTGTTGAAAAATGAATCACATGCATTTGTGAGGCGGTAGTCCGCCAACACACCAGTGACATTATTTTATCCCATATGAAATACAAGGAATATATATATATATATATATATTATAATGAATAAGGTGATATAATTATGTTATATATGTAATATATATGCTTTATATCTGTCATCATACCTGCCTATGAGAAGTGGTAATGGTGAAGCAGGTAATATGAGTTCATCATGCAGTAGTCTTCCATACACATGAATTATCATTTCACAATGAATATGATTTAAGTGGGTAAAATATTAGGTAATTAAAATAACATAAAAACTTATAAATACATTTATGATACTATGGTTTTTATATAGTAACATTTTCATAACATTTGAAGCAAGGACGGTATGTATATAAAAAAATTTATTCTGAAGAACGTTACCTCTCCTTTGGGAAACCTCAGATGGGTTTCACTAAATGCTTTCTTAGGATGGATTTAATCAAAAAATAAAGATTAAATGAGAGGGGATTTATGTTTTTATGTAATTATTGATGCTATTTTCTAATCCAAATTTTCTTTATGATGTAATGAAGAGTAGAGTGGGAGTGGCCTTTTATTTATGAGGTGTGCGAAATGCTTGAAATATTTTAAAATAAAATGGTGTATCCATGTTATTAATATTAAAAGGGTAAAAAATATATTATAAATTACAATAAGACAATATAACGTGTAAATATTTCCATAAAATGTGTTTTATTAAAATAACATTATGTCATTTTAACCTTTATCTTTTTTGTTAATCCCTTAGTGAATCCATTTTTTCATTAACCATGATAATTAGTGTTTTTATTCTTAAATTTAACTATGGTAAAAAATAATTTCACATTATTAAAATATCTATATTTACCAAAATAGGATTAATTGATATATAATGATGATAATTAAACATTTAAATAGATTAAAAATATAATTTAACCGTATAAATAATTTTAAGAAAAAGGTAGTCTTCAATTAATATTAATTATTTTTCATAATTAATCAAAAAATGAAATATTTCAAAAGTTTCCAAAAACATAAACCTATTCTAATTCTCATATTTTAATTTAAAAAATTAATTCCAATTTAAAAATTATTTTTTAATAAATTATTAAATATAAATTTAAAATTATTACGTAAAGGAGACAAAACCTTCTTTTTGAAAAATACAATTTTTCGAAAAAATTATTCTTCTTTTTAATGGTTATTATTTTATCTATAATTAATTGATAAGAATAATTTTTATAAACTATTATTTACTATTAGTACCCTCTAAATTTATGACTAGGTTATAATATTATACTATTTTACTATTTTTTGAGACTCGAGGTGTTGTGTTCTACAATCTATCGAAGAGACTAAATTTAATAAAATATATTTTGTGGGTTTTTTGAGGTATATGTTGTGTGTTCATATGATATCAGATACAATGATTATATTTTAAAATATTTGGGTGATATATTCTCCTCAGAATAATTAAATACTGTCATAACAATTTATTCATGATCTCGGTAATCAACGATTTTATATTTGAAAATTCTTTTTTCTTTGAAAACCCCATCTATAAAAAGAGTTAATAACACAAAATTTTAATTAAAGAGGACATGGTGAGAAAATGACATAGGGAATAAAACATAATTGAGATTCTAAGAAGGATAAATTTGGTCAGAAATAAAATAAAAGAAATGAAATAAATTCATAAATATTTTTATAGAGTGATAGAGTTAGTTGATCAGATGTAAGTGAATGAAAGATGGAATGATAAGGGCCTAAAAACATAAATATATTATGACTTTAAAAACCATTTAATTCATCAAATGTGAAAGTAATATGATATTATTGTTTTCATAAATTTTTTCCAATTGTTGATAAATTATTTTACTTTACAAGAATATATTAAGGTATAGTTACATATTATTTTTCTTTTTGAAAATAAAAATTTCATCATTTGGTTGTGATTTGATTAAAATCAAATAAACCCCTTAATCCATAAATTTAAAAAAAGAACTTTTTTAAATCTGAAGCACAAAAATTCGGAGTTGATGGATTGTAAAATCCCAAAATTATTGAAATTTCTTCAGTCTCTATGTATCTAATTTCCAAAACCAATATGGTTGGTAGATGTAATACAATATACCATATTCATCTCGAATCCAAAAAAATAATATTATTGGTTCATCATTAATATTTATTCATTGAATCGTTTAAATACAAATAATGAAATATTATGATATACATTATATTATTTCGTGGATGGTGAAAAAATATTATATTCCCTCAGTCATGGGTTCAATCCCTACAGACTTCATATAATATGACATGATATCCCTTTTCCCAAATAATATTAATATAATTCCCAAAATATAAAAATGAGATATTATTTAAATTTGAAAACAATAATCATAAAATAAACGTTTTCAATGTTTTTAATCAATATTATTTTTTCACAAAAAGTATAATAATATTTTTTTGAATATTATTACAATTTCATTAATGATCATATGAAATGGTGAGGTTATCAATAACTTTGAACTTGTGTTTATAAAATGTAAATTCATTATTCCTCAAATATCATTTTCACTAAAAAATATACTAATCCAATTGGGTTTATTTCTATAAATTTCTCAGAAAATATCCATAATATTGTTAGACTCACATTACATAAAACCTAAAAATGGGGGACTAATACAGTTAAATTATGTTGAACAGTAAAATCATAAACACATGATCATATCTAAAAATCATAGTTTAAGGAAGAAATATATTATTCAACATTTAACATAATCCTTATATGTATCATCATTATTATAACCAAAATATTATTAGTATAATACTTTTACAATATATTTTTGGAATATTACTAAATACCTTATCATTTTTAATTATCAATAGTTTTTACACTATTCCAGGGATTGTCCTTTAGAAGTGGCCATTGACTCAGATAATTACTTTGTTTTCCATATTTTTGGACATCTAACACTATAATTATCCAGATATTGAGGATTATTTCCTTCCATTATAGTCCTCATTTTTACAAGGTATTTCATTACCTTATTTCATTCCATTCAAAAAATAAAGAATTTTTTCAATTCAATTGTGGCACATTCTTTTCAATATTATGAAAATTTAGTTATACCTAGGCATTTCACTATTATTATATATTAAAATACATTAAGATGGAATTGAAAAAAATGTTTAATTATCTTAAGCATATTCCCCAGGAGAGTCAGACCACATTCACTGTATAACTTATTTTTATGTTGATGGTGGAAATTGGTCAACCTAAATTCATCATTTTCAATGTTATTAACCAAATACAAATTTTTTATAGAATAATATCCACATGTAGTATCTATAAAGGGATGTATTTTACTTATAAACCACATAATCTCAACCTATTTGAAAATTTATCATTCACTAAAATGTTTATCCTTATATGTATTGAGTTTTGAACGTTTCAAATGAAAATTTCTTATAAATATGAGAGTGCCCCTGACACCAATAATCTGAATCAAGTGTCTGATTTAATAAATTTTCATAAGAAAGAAGGAATTGTATCATGAATGGACAAATGTTTTGGAAATTTTGTTAGACGAGACACATACAAGACTCTTATATTACATTTGAAAATAGACATTACAACATAATTTTTCTGAAAAATTAAATTATACCACTCTTGAATATAATAGAACATGAATCACAGTACATATCATAGAATCAAAGTGAATGGAAGAAGAATAATTTTGTGCCCAAATTCTCAGTAAGGGATATGTAAAACCGTATTTATTAGATATAAAAACTCATAATCAGTATGGACTGATAAATAACATAACACACATGTGATGTAATCAATAAACTAAGAAGGAAGTGCCTCGATATGGAATATAAACATGAAAATATCATGGATAATAATAAATATGGAAGTATAAAAAACTATAAACATATTCCACTAAATCAATAACATCTATATCATAACTAAATAAGTAATAATTATTATGGAAATATAAATGATTGAAAAAACATTCCATTTAATAAATAAATGATAATGAAATGAATCTAAAGTCTATTCCATTTTGAAAATATCATGGATAATTAGAAGTGATTTCTTATTAAAGGATGTCCTTACTTATTAGAAATTATAAGCAGAGGATCATGACACCTCTAACATTAATAATTTCAAAACAATGTTTAAAACTATTGGGTGTTAATTTGCATTATCAAAATAGTTATTTATAGCTTTCTAATTCACCTAACAAGACTACTGATTCATTGTTGGGAAATCTATAACTGAGACCCAAACATGTTTGAATGCCCAAATCATTCATCATATATGAAATAATATATTTAATTCATGAACAAAAATTATTTTCATTAACTGACCTAATTGAAAAAGGAATAAAAAATTTCAGTATTTACTCAATCAATAAAATACATTTTAATTTTAAAAAGTCTTTATAAATGAGATATTATTTAAGAATTAATCATATCCATGATTACTAATTTGGATATTTTTTAGAATTATAATATCCAATTATAATATTAATGGAAAAAATATAGGGGAATGTTAATGCATACAAAATTAAATCGAGAAAGTGAATTTAACTACATTAGATTTTCTAAAAGATCATAAAACATAAAAATTATGATTGAGGATGGTTTTAATAAAACATATAACCATTGTAGGAATAATAGAGTGTTGATATCAATATTGAATATACATACCATAAAATATATTTTAATAAAATTTCAAGAAAACATCCTTCTCATTTTGAAAATAATTATTTAAAACGAAAAGCTTAAAAAATATTTGAAAACAAATTTATTTAAAAATAATAATTTAAAAATATAAATTATGATATAAAACATTTGATTGATCATTATAGCTATAAATTCCATTCTTGTTATACCCATTAAACAATGATTCTTTTCACATTTTCAAGACAATCTGGTTTTGTATTGTTATGAAAATGACATAATGATTAATTTATAGTATTTTTTATAATTTAAAAATTTGTAACAATTTGTTTAATATATCATTTTTAAAAAGTAAAATAAAAATTTTAATATTATTTTTTGAAACATGGTTTTGGAAGGAAATAGATTTCAGACCGAAGAGAGAAATGAGGTCGTATATTATTACCAATAAACATCTCAAATATTTTAGTTACATAATAGTATAAAAATAGGACTATTAATTTAAAATATCATTAATAAGAATTAGATAAGAAAATTAAATGGGGTTTTACAATAATTTTCTTGAAATAAAATTATGAAACAAACAATCTTGATTAGAATGAGTTTGTGAAATAAACCCTTATAATGATCATAATGTAAAATTGAGAATTAATCAGAAAATTGATTATTTCTATAAAATATTAATAAAAAAAGTGTTATTTGAGGTTTAGTTAATTAAAAGTAATTTCACATATAATCCCTTAATATGGATGTTGATGAATATGTAACATAACACTTTGAAAAGAAATTGTCTTATAAAATAATTTACCACTTGATTAATTTTAAATAAAATAAACTTGGATGAAATTAATAAAATTGAATCATAAAATACCATGAAGTGTAAATTAATCATTATATTACAACTCAAATGAGTTTTTAAACACTTTATAAATGTCATTTATGAATAACATATATAGTTTCCTCAATAAAAGAAATTTACGACAGAATCCCTTACCTCACACTTCTTTTTGGTTGAATCTGATATAACATCATGTATAATTATTTTAATAAAGTTATTTTTTTAAATAAACATATTATTATTATTATTATAATATATTATGCTTCTATATAACATCTTTTCACCTCCCCATTAATTATCTATCATTATTTTTATTGGTTTGAGTGTTAATTTCTTTATTTAATCATTCAGGTTTTGTCATTAATGTTCCGATTCTTGTGCATATTATATCGTTCCCTCATATATTGAATTGAAAAATGAAATAATTAACATATTTATATATCAATTATACATTAATGAAAAAAAATTATTGATTTTAATGAAAAATGGACTATATTATAATGGTGGAGACAATATGTCTTCGGTACCCATGAGTAACATTTCAATTTATCCAAAATTATTACGAATAGGAGGTATGTATAATTTTATACATTAATAATGTTAAAAATATCATATATAAAATATTTTTTATTTATATATACTTATAAAAATAATCCACATGGTGTGGTGATGAAAAGAGAGGCACATTACTTCGTAAAGGTGATAGTCCATACATACATCAATAATGACAACCCTTTTCTATTTAAGGAATAAAATATTATATTATAGATAAAAAATTCCTGAATATCATAATAATTTCTTTAAAATTACATATATTATTTATCATTATCATTATTACCTTCCATTACATGTACTAGTGAAAAAATAATCACATAGCCTCATAAGGGGACAGTCCACCATAGACATGAGTGAAATTATCCCATCCCTTATGAAATAGAAATAAAAAAGGTATATATTATATTATGAATAAATAGGTATAATATTCAAGGAATATTGTATATCTAATTTATATCCATACCCAACCATGGTAAAAGATTTTAAAAAATTGAATGACATTAGTACATGGGGTGATAGTCCATCTTAAAACAAAATGATGATTTAATAAACATTTTGATTGAAGTGGGGATGGTTAAAGATCAATAAAATAACTTAAAAACAAATAATTATATTTATTATTAGGATAGTATTATTTCATCATTTTTAAATAATAATTAAATGAGTTGTTGGAAGAAATAAAATAATAATTGCACACTGAATAACATTACTTATTCATTGGGTATCCTTCATAGATTTGCACAACAAAACATACTAGGATTTATAGAAAAAAAATGTGGAACTATGATGATAAAATGGATGTCGTGATGTATATTTGGTATGAAATTTAAGAACCAAAAATGTTTTATAGTGTGTGGTAGAGAAGATATAGGGTGGCATTTTATTAGTGAGATGAGTGGAAGACATGTAATTTTTGAAAATAATAACTTGTAACAAAGTTTTTCATTTAAAAAAAGTGTTAAAAATGGAGAATTATATAATAAGTTACATGAAAAAAACATAATATAGAGATAAATTGATTTTATACATGTTTTTAGGTTATTTTAGCACTTATCTTTTTAGAATAACTCTTAGTATATCCATTTTTACCTTAACCAAGATAATTAATTTTTAATTGAATCATTATTGAAATTGGTAAAAAAATTATGATAAAATTATTTTTAAATAAAAATTATCATGATTCCAAATATTGAATCCATTTTTCAAAATTCCTTTCACATAAGTGTAATGTTTTATTCTAAAATTAATCTTATAGTAATGTAGAGAAGGTATATTTTCAAATAGAAAACGTTCTAAAATTTACAACGATTTTATATAAAATTTAAATATGAAAATGAGTAATATGACATAAATATAATTAATTTAAATTACTATTTGAAAAATATATTAAATTTTATTGAATGAATTTTTTATAATTAAGAAAAAAGTTTTTTTTTATATTCATTTAGAGCAAGAAATCCTTCATTTTGAAATAAAAAATATTTTTAATCAAACTATTCCTTTTCATATAAATGAGTAATATTTAATTTATAAACAGCTGATATCCATAATTTGAATAATTTGATTATAAATATTCAAAAATAATAATTTAATGATTATATTATACATGTATACTATAATATAGTTTATTTAGTATCAGGGTTGCATGTTCTGTATCCTTTCAGAGAGATTAAATATAAAGAAATCAATTTAATTGGTTTTTTTAAAATCATTGTTGTGTCCCACATACATAATAAAAAACACTGTGATTATTTACTAATTTCTATATGTTACATTAATCGTGGATGATATATAATAATAAAAACTCTTATGAGGTTATAACCCATAGATTTATAAAATTTTAAACTCGTTTCTGCATGTAACATCTAGATGGGGATTAACTTCTATTAAAAGCACATAATCTCGTCCTTAATAAAAAATTTGAATGTTATATTATACATATAATTAAAATCATTATTGTTTTATTAAATTAATCAAATTATAATGATAAATTATTTACTAAAACCTAATATGAAACTAGCTATAGAGACATATTGATTGTGTACATAAATGTCATGTATTATTATATGAATAATAAAAAACACAACATTATGACCCAAACCATAAAATTAAATATGTAGAATACTTGGAAACATAGACACATAAAAAACTTTTTCATAATACATCCACACTATCTCATATATAGTTATTCATAACCAGAGATTTCTATAGACACATTATACATAATTTATTTCTTTATAATGTGATAAACATAATAAAAAGGTGAGATATGATGCTCGGTAAGTGTAAACAAATGGTATATCATCGATAACATGAAAAAAAAACATATGTATAAGTGTATAAAAACATTATCCTAATAAATTAAATATATACCCAACATGTCATATTTCATTATCCAGTATTTACAATACATGAATCATGATGTCATAAAAGATCAAGAGACATGAGAGTATAATATTGGCATATTATGTAAATTTGTATCCGGCACATAAGAAAAGAATTTCAAATCTATAGTGGTTTCGGGTCCCTTCAATGTATATCATAGTGTATTGGGGTCACTCCATTTTCTATTTATGTAGTCAAGTTCTACTCTAGCGAATATTATAGTTCATATATTTCCTTACTAAACATGATTGACTTCACATTTCAGACTTATTTTTCACTTCAGATACCCATATTTACCCAATTAAATGGAAGGATATATCACATTGGACTTACACATCACATAATTAAAATCATGTCAATTTTTTTTGTGATCATAAAAACCTATATCATAAAACAAACAATGAAAATGAATTTGAATACATAGATATTACATTATTGAATAAACGATATAAAAGAAATGAGTTAGAAAAATATTTAATCAATTTATAATAAAAAAACCAATGGAAATTGAATATTGGTTAGGAAAATCATTTCATAATAATTATAATACATCTAGGGAATAAAAAATTATGATACTACGGGATCATATACTCTATAAGATTTTGGAAAAATAAATGGATTTTATTTTAGATGGAAAATTCTTTTAAAACATCAGTATGAACATTTCTTGATGAAAATATAATTTTTTTATTGAATTTTCAAATTCAAAAAAATATCCCATGTATTAATGAAAATATTTTATTTCAAAATGGAACATAAAAAATAAATTTCTTTCTTATAAATAATATGAAACCATTATGGTGGGAACTTCCATTCACTCTCTATACATTAAAAAAGTATTCCATTCACATTTTATGGAAGAATCAAAAGTAGCTTATTCAAAAAATGACAATAAGACTTCTTTTAAAGATTTTAATTAAAAGTAATCCATGGGAAATAATTAAATAAAATATAAAAATATAACAAAAAAATATTTTGGAGAAAACATGAAGGATACTTGGACTATGATGTTTAAAATTTATCCACCAAATAATGAAATAACTTTGGTATTGTTTAACAAAATTATGTCGATAAATTGAGTTATCAAATATGGGAATATTAATGAAAAATATCTATTTAAAATATTTAACTTCAGGATAAGAAAAATATTATGTTTACTTATATTTTTATTTTAATAATTCATTAAATCGTACATAATCGTAAATAATCCAGATACAAAATGAGATTATTATGTAAAAACATTACAGATTTTATATCATTTGAAGTGTAAGCTCTACAAAGGAATAGTTTAAAAAGTTGATTAAAATATCATGTAAACAAGTATTATAATGATATATATTTTAGACGCGGAAATATATTGAACTCATAGAAGAGGATAGATGCATATCATAATACTCGTCATAATGAAAGAAATTATAGACAAAAACACATACATAAAGTTCCACATGCTAGTAATGTTCTGTATCATACTTTATATTAATTATATATATTTTATTATAATATATTTTAATCATTTACATACTTATAAAATCATATGTGATCAGTTTATAAAAATTTGACATCGATTCATGAATATTTCCTAATTATAATCATCATTTTCTGGTGTTAAAAGTTTACTTTATTTCATTAGATTTTCGATTATGTAGATCTAGTACTTATACATAGATAGTGGCTGTGTAATATCTATAATTTTAATCGTTAAATAAATAAAATATTTATTTAATATGTATATCTTTTTATTCATCTATAAAATTATGGTATATAGAAATGACTAACCCCTTTCTTTGGAGATAATGGGTCATATGTATGCATAATTTTTTTTGAGGGATGGAATAAATTAACGGTAAGTAAAAAAATCATCTTTATAGAATCATTTTTATTTCATATAAGTCAATTATATTAATCATATCCATCCTCAGTAAGATTTATGTAAATAAAAATTTTAAAACCACCGACATCACTTCACAGAGGTGTAAGTCTGCACGTATACCCAAAAAACATTAACATTATTCCAATGGATTATGGGTGAAGAATATAAATAAAATATTATAATTAATGAGTCCTATTTATTTGATAAAAATCACACTGAATCATTTAATCCATCATAATAACTATCTATAAAAGTTGGATATTAAAACGAGTGTAGAGCTACGTGTAGACTGTAAGTTATACATATACCTAAGAGAAATGTTCACTACCAATTTTATTTAAAAGATGGTGGATAATGGTGGATTAATAATCATAAAAACATTTCAATATAATCATGATATTTTTTTTTATAATTTTTTTATAAATAAATCAAATTTATAGAAGTTAATTTATATGTAAAAAGGATGTGATCGGTTATGTGATTACCTCTTATTTGAAAGAACTCCCCTAGATATCCCCTAATAATCCATGGATTGGGATTTTTTAAGAGAATCACCAATATATATCATTTGATGTTGTTGAAAAGGAAGTTTTGTAGGGTAAAATATACTTATAAGGCTAGGATAAATAATATAAATGAGGGGCACACTTTTATAAGTGAAGGTCGAGGGACCCTTGAAATTTATTAATTGATATGAATAAAAAATCATTCTAGAGAGAAATTATTTAAAATTTTCCCTGATTCAATGATATGGTATGATTATATTTAAATACCTTCAAAAAAATATATTTTATTTTACTTTAATGTGATTTTATAATCCTTATCTTGTTGTTTGATGACTTAGTTAATCAATTTTATCCTTTACTATGTGAACACATTTTTCCATCTTTGGGGGTTATAATTTTAATTATTAAGTTTAAATTAGATAATTAATGGACATTTGATTAAATCTTTGTCAATATATTATCCAATATATACCCTTTTAAAAAAAATGTAAAAATTTGTTATAATATTTTTGTCATAAAATATTATTAATGACATTTTTGAAAATATTCCTTTAAATTTTCACTAAAGGAAACAAGAAAAATATATAATTCAAATTTAATTATTTATCACAACATTAGTATGATATAAATATCTATATTTTTTTGGAAAAATATAAATCTCACACCCTTACAATGGGTATCATTTTTTTGTTTTATTTTATTTGATTTTTCTCTTTGGTTTAGGTTTGGTTTGAGTTCTTGGTTATAATTTTTGAGGTTTTTAGTTTTTGGGATGCTTTCTGGCATGTGACAGGGTTTGTGGTTAACTACATGAAATATTTAGGTGTATGTTTTTTCAATTCATTTTCATCTTGCAGATTTTGACTAAAACAATTTGAGCATTGATTGGCCTATATCATGTGAGGTATTGGAGAAATTATCAGTCTTGAGGGTTGGTGTCTAGGGCCACGATCACGACTTGTGTATGGTTAGAGAGAACTATGTGGAAAATATGCAGTAATGCTTTATAATCTGATAGAATAGAATGAAATATTTAGCACATAGTTTCTAAACCAGGTGAAAAAACCATGTGATGTTCCCCTTCTATAGTATGGTGTGCATTGAAGGGGCATGATTTGTCAAACCATTAAGCCAAACCTTGTATGTTTCAAAGGATATTAAAAGTGCTAAATTTTATTATTTCTTCTCACATAATGTTTTAACCAAAAATTAGTATTTTCTTAACTTGATCAACCATAGTGTACAAGGGGATCTATAAAACACTCATAAATTTCTCTCCTCCCTCCGTTGATTCCACTCAAATGGTCCTATTTATGTTTTCATATGATTAATGGTCATCTATCTACTATTATTATTCTCCCTTTAAGATCTCTTCTATTTCCTTTGGAGAGATCACTGTTAGATGAACACTAGGATAAGGGATTGCGTCTGTGGATCAATTTCGTGAATGTTTGGGTGTGTGGTTATTTTATAAAGCTCGAATAATCTCTTAAACATGGTTTCATTGAGTTGTTACATCATTTAGGCAGGTGTTTCAATTCCTTTCCCTACTAATACATTCTGTTTCATGATTGGGTGTTTGTAAATATTTATAAATGCATTTCACACACTTCAGCTGTGATTGTTTTGTTATATTTTGGTGTTTTAATCTTGGAAAAATTTTATATGAATGGTTTTCAAGGGTTTATTTTACTAGTCTAATATGTAAATGCATGCATGGTTCTTTATAAAATTCCAATTTTCATTTTTAAATGAATTGTATTATTTTGAGAGTGTACTTCGATTTTGTTATGTGTTGGTTTCATGTGATGATTGTTATGTAAGACTAGTGTATGAGATGTGGTTATTTTTAAATTTTTTCATACAAGTGAGTGTTTTATTGTGTTTAGTGGTAATGCATTTGGCAGTTCTCTAAAATAGCTTTTATGTATTTTTTCCAGTCAATGAAAAAATTTTATTTATGTGTTCTATTGGATTTGTGTATGTCCATTTGTGAACATGGTTGACATATTGATGGGAAAAAATTGACAATGGTCATATTCAAACTGAGTTAAGAAGAAAACTATGTTTCCAAACACATGAATGATTCTACCAAACCCATTCTATTTTACTAGTTTCCCATGGTTTCAAATGATCTCAAATGTGGTTTCAAATTGGTGTTAGAAATTAGGGCATGTTGGGTACGTTTGAAGATGGTAGCTTTCTAAATGATGTGAAGGCTTGTTTGACATCTTTATTTACATTTTATGATTCCATATTTGATTTCGATATGGTGTTGGAATTTTAATTGGATTTTTTTCCATGGTCTTTTTAGAACTTGTGTTGATTTGGGATTTTTGTTTTTAAAATCACATGATGTGAAATCCTAATTGAAATCATATTATTTTTTTGGTAAAATAGTTTTGTGATTATGTGGTGAAAAGGATCATTTAGTATTTTTTAATGGTTGAAAAATGGTTTTAATGTTTATGTTATGTCAAGTACTTTTTGTCGCATGTGTGTATCTTGATGTGGTATGGGCTCCACGATGGTGGAATATCCAAGGTAGGGCTTATAATATTGGTTCCATTAATATTTGGGATTTGAAAACATGGTGGATGTAAGATTTTGTTTGATATAGATCTGTGAGTTTCTCAAAATACTCTATTTATTTGTTTTATGGGATTATGATGCATTTTCAGGAGGATTGAATGGTTGTTTCTCATTAACAACAATTTTATGAGTTTTCCCCCATATTGTTTGAGAATGGGTTGAAAGTGACACTAGATTTGATAGTTTAGAGAGGATAGTTTTTATTTAATGTGGATATGCATCATACACATGTAGGTGAGTCTAAATTGAAAATGCACATGGATTTCTAATGGGGATGTAAGGAAATCACCATGAATGTCAATCTGTGTACTCTGTTAACATTTTTTGTAATTGGGTTCTTTGGTTATAAGACTTTTTTCTTATATCATTCTGGTACCTCTTGTTTGTATCATTGCATTTTTATCCTTTTTTTATTTCTCATATGTGTATTGGTGTGGTAAACTATATTTTTGTATTAGAAGTACTTTTTAAAAAATAAACAGTCTCTATTACTTTGAAAAGAGATATTTTGGAATATCGAGATAGGTTGTAAAAAATGGTATATCCATATAATTTATATGTAATTAAAAATATATTTTGGTATATTTTTCATGAATGGAAATGCAGGGTATCTATGGAAGTTTCCTGTTAAGCTGTTCATGCTCACACCCAACATGTTCTTGATGACATCGAAATACTCGAACGATTTTTCTAGTTTAGGTTTCTAGTTTGATTTTTCCATTGGAGCAGGTTTTTCCTTTGGATGGTGATGACCTGGTGGTCCAATGTAGATCATGTTAAGAAAGTTTTTTTTTTTTTGTATTGAGTTTCTTTTTTTCCCTCCCATTTTTTATCTATATTTGTTTCTATATTTTTTATTAATTGTTAGTTTTTAGTAATGATGAATTATCTATTTAGTTATTTGTTGCTAGATTTTTCGGAAAAAATATTCTGGTTTTTATTAATTTTGATTATCGATTCTTTCCATTATACAAGGAGGATCAGGAATATATATTTATTCTTGTCTCAAGATCTGTTGAGTGTCATTTTGGATGGTAGCCTGAACTGGTTTGTGATAAATAAATTATCAAAGAATCCGTTTTGGCATTAAGTATAATGGAAATTTTAACTTTCCGGTCTCAAGAGATTGGAATGGGAAAGAAATCATGAATCCTTTCTCTTTATGGTCTATGAGATTCCAAAGGTAGTATCATAATTGAGTCTTTTGTATTCATTTATTGGTTTTGAATGGGGAATGATAATGGAGGTGAGTCGTTCTCATATTTTGATTTCACATAGAGTAGTGACCCATGTGGAGTCTTGGTGTATGGTTCAAGGTCCTTTTGTGGATGGTGCTTACTTGGGTAATGTATGACTAATAGTGTCACCCTGTAATGCATGGCCATCTATACCTCATTTCCTAATTTTGGTGTTAGTTTTGTTTTTTGGTTATAGATGGTCTACACGGACTATTACAATGAAAAGTATATTTGGAAAAGTATTTTTCATAATGTGAAATTATTTTGGTCATGGGTTCTGTTATAAATGATGGATTCGATGTTTAATTTCAATTGGAAAATGGTATTTGGTTTTTGGGAAGTGTCCTTGGAGAAAGATGTATTGGAAATTTTTTTGAAGGGGAGTTATTGAAAAGAGGATTTTGGTTTTTTTTATGTTTGGCATATTATCTGGTTGTTTTGGCATGGGATGATCGATTAGTTGAGAACTGGTTGATGTTGATTTTGGTTCAACGTTTTTCCTGCCATTAGAATATACCACCCACACAGGTCAGCAAAATATCTAGTGGGTCTTATCCAGCTTCTTGTTCATCCTAGATATTTCATGTTTTACATGGTGATCTAGATCTATTATAGGTTGTGGAATGTCTATAAGAAGTTTAGATTTTCAGTAGATCATTAGGGACTTACGATTCTTTTACAATTCTTGTTGTACTGAGCTGGTTTAAAGGTCTATATTTGGACTTGTATAAGATGATCATATCATAAAACAAGATATATGGGTCATAATTAGAGAAGTTTAAGATTAATTTCATCTTATGTTTCATACTAGAGGAGTTGGATGGAATAAAATTAGAATATCTATGGTGTTTTCATCATATCCAGCATATAATGATGCCCAAGGTTCAGAATTTCAAGGAGATGGTATCTTTATCTTTGGAGATAACATTGGAAGATCAGAACCAAACACCTCGGACTTTATGGGGTCTTCATAAAGATATTAATTATTCTGTTATCTCTTCCACGGAAGATCAGTTTGGGAAGTTTAAGGATGAGGCTATATTATCTCACTTGGTTCCCGAAGATCTGTTTTTTTGGTAGGAAATCCAGTTTCTATTGTTGTCTCTGGTGCTTCCCCATCTCGTGAGAAGTGCGTTCTAAGAGAAACTGTCATTGGGAAGCATCTGTAATTGGTTATGGCTTCTCATTCATCCATATCTTCAGTAAAATGTTTCTTGTGTGGTTAGTTCCAGTATTCAAAGTCATATGAACATAATCATCTGAAGACTTATTAGTGATGTGGTGATTTACATCACCTTTAAATTTTATATAGGTGGAGTGTCTAGAATAATAATTCCTTATCAATGTATTTTATCCTCTCACTATGGGAAAATAGATGATTGAAGACATCTGGGATATAACAACAAGACCTGAAGTCAATCTTTTCACTTAGTTCTGAATCCCCAGAGTTATGAAGAACCTTTGATTTGGTATAGTTTGAGTTTCTATTTTTTGGTTATCTCTATTATTTTATATGCCCCCTTACATTGAAATTTAGTTGGGTGTGTTCTCTTTAAATTGTAGTGGTTGTGTCTTATGGATGCAAGTTTCTTAATAGTTGTTATCTCATGTTTGTGCCTCAACTTTTTATGGATTAATGTCTTTACAACTTTGAGCAATTCTGAGACGTGAGATTATTGTTGAAACAAAGAATCATGGATATGTTTTAAAATAAGTTTCCATTATTTCAATATAATTCCTCAATTTTTTGATGATTTTCTTTCATGTTGAGAGTTATGTGTCGATGTCATCATGATTGAAGCTTTAATATTGGGAATGAATGTTAGGTTCTTGTGGGGGGAGGAAGATCTTCCTTTTTCTCATGCTCACTTTGGTTATGTTTCTACTAAAAGATGTATTGTATGATTTGTGGAGTAAAAATATTACCTGTAGGTTTGTTGTTTTATTTTTATTCAATCATATTTAGTCTCATGATTTGTTTTATTTTTTTTGGTGAATTTTGTGGTGGAAAAAATGTATCATGTCTGGATAATTGTCAAACCCCATCCTTAGAAATAATTTATTTTTATCCTTTATAGGATTTGGAAGTTTGATTGATGTTCGTGTTGAGTTCCCGATTTAAATTTTGGAATATTGTATTTTCTGGGTAGATTAGGGAATGTGGATGGTTTTATGAAAGGTTCAATGGAGAACCATAAGGACTATTAATGAATAAGGTGTGTTTAGTTCATTTTATTCTGACACAGTATGAATTCCATTGTTTGAATATGGATTGAAATAAACTATGTGAGGTCTAGGAGAAACCTTGTAGCTTGTGGGTTTATGTCTAGGGAATGGTGAACAACTTACAAACAATTAGAGAGAACAATGTGGGAATCATTCAAGGATTCCCTTCAATTTGAAATATCCCAATAACATGGTTGCCACTGAATTTCGCAAATTGTGTTTTTAAATCATTCCGAGTTCCCCTTTTATCATGTAGGGTGCACATGGTTGATGCACAGTCTTTCAAACCATGCGGCCTAACCATGTGAGTTTCCCAAGTCATTAGATGTATGAAATTATAATCATTCCAATCTTATTTTATTAACCTTACTCAATATTTTCCTCCAATTATTCACATAGATGCCCCAAGGGGCTCAAAAATACATACCCCCTCACATTTATTCCTCTGTTGAAACCCTTTAATGGTTCCAATGTATGTTTTATTTGAATTTAAGATTTGTTCTCTACTGCTATTCTTATCCCCTCATGAACTCATGGCTTCCCATTGGTGGTTTGTATCTTGGATGAACCATATGATGATGGTTGGATTATTTGGTTTAATTTCTTGAATGTTAGGGTTTTCTGTTCATCTCTTAGGAGAAAAACTTCTTTCAGCCAAAGATTTGAGGAGTTCACATGTCATTGAGGTAGGAGTATCCATTGAATTCCATTACGGAACAGTCCATTTAATTTTTTTGTGTCTATAAATATTAATAAATTCACTTCAAATTCTTGTAATGTGGCTTTTTTGTTTATTTTGGATTTTTAATGTTTGAATAATATGGTAGAAATTGTTTCAAGGGTCACTTAAATATGACAATATGTAAATGTAGGAAAGGTGTTTTATAAAATTTCAATTTTCATATGAAATGAATTTGGGTAATTTTAGATAGTGGAAGAATATGGATATGTTTCGGATGTGTGGGATCATTATGGTTTAAGTCTAGTGTATGATTTCTAGGGATATTCTTTTGAATTAGTTATTGTGTCCGGTTTATTGTGGATAGTGGTGAAGTGGGTGGTGGTTCCATAAAATGGATTATGGGTATTTTACCCGATCTAAGCAAATATTCATCTAATTTGAGCCATTGGATGAGGAAACATTCATGTTACTATGGGGTTCATATGTTGTTGGGAACAAAAATGAAAATGGTATTAGATAAATGTCAAAAAATTATAAATAAAATTTCAAAAAAATGAATATTTTTTTTCAAACCCTTTGTGATTTAGTAAATGTACATTGGATTCAAATGATAGAAAATGTGTTTCCAAATAGGACTTCTAAATAATGTCCCATCTTGTAATTAGGGAGACAGTTTTTTTCTAAATGGTGTTAAGGCCCCTTTGGCATATTTATAAAAATTATATTCTTCTATATTGGTTTTAAAAATGGATGTTGGAAATGGAACTAGATTTTGAAATATAAGGCCTGGTTTGAACATGATGTTCCTTGGGATTTTGGTTTTGAAACTCATGTGATAAGAAATTATGGTTCTCATCTTAGTATGTTTTCGATAAATAGTATAATTTTTATGTGGTGTAATGGCTCAATAGGTCTACTTTTAGTTCTTTGGAAAATGGGTTGACTGTTTATGGGATGTTAAGGCTTGGTTTGAACTTGTGTGTGACTTGATATGAGATGTACACCTCTATAGTGGATCCTCTAAGGTGAGGCTCATCACATAGGTGGTGTTGATGATTTGAATATGAAAACATGATACTTATAAGTTTTATTATGAGCCATATATGTTAGGGCCTCCCTATTAACTATATATTTTTATCATGGGAATCCTAGAATGATCTCAAGGGTTGAGCGATGGTGTCATTTCAATGCTGATTAGAAGAGTGGGTACCCATATATAAGATAACAATATGTTGGATGTGCTAATAGATTTTCTACTTTAGATAGTATAGTTATCAATTTACTATAGAGGAGCACTAAATGCCAACAAGTGTGTCCAAAATGAGTACACCTATGTATTTTATTTTGGAGATTTTTAGGAAATTCCCATGATTATCGATTTATGTTATATGTTTACATTGGATACACATTGATGCATGGGTTATTGGTATCAATTACATGTATAATCACAATTCCTCTCACTTTTATCATTTCCTTTTTATCAATTTATAAATATCTCATTTGGTATTTTATGTGGAAAACAATATTATGTAATTCGAAAATCATTTTAAAAATAATGTTGTATTCGTGTTTCATTGAAACGGGGACTTGTGGAAATCCCTATCTAGTTGTTTAAAAAAGTAAAAACCAATCATCTATATTTAATTAAAACAAGTGATTGTGGCCTATTTTCAGGAAAGGAAATGCATGGAATCTATAGTGATTTTATAATAAGTTATTGAATATTGACTCACTATATTTTCCAATTTGCAGTGGTAGACTCGAGATATTTTACAAGATTAGATTTATTTTTCGTGTTTGGTTTTGTATTAGGTTTGTCCTGGGGTTGGTGGTGACCAATATGTCACATGTATATTTTGTCAGCATGGTTCATTTTTTATTCGTTTTATATTTAAATTTTTTATTCATTTATTGTATCTGGATTGGTTTTCATTTTTATTTATTGATGTTCAGTCGTTGGTTATGTTACATGATCTATTTCTCTATGTGATCAGTGTTTTTTGGACAAGAATCATTCGCATATGGATTAGTTATGATTCCTTCCACTCATTTCAAACTCAGTAGGATCAAGAAGGCCTCTCAGACTATGTACCATTCTGGTTCAGGTGTTGGTTTTGATAGAAGCACGAACCAGTTTGTGAAAATAAATCATGTATATTATAATACATAAATTTTTTAATGATTTTATTTTATTTTTATATTAATTTATGAAATACGGTGTTGGAATTTCATATTAATTTATTGTGATTGTATAATTATAAAATTTATCAAAATAATTAAAATCATGAAAATATTTCAATTATAATCAAAATAAAAATTAATATTCCTTTTAAACCTTATTTTATCTTTATGTGAACTCATAAGTGATATTTAAAAGTGAGAAAGTGACATTGTGTTTATTAATTTGTAGTAAATAATCTATACATAGTATTCATGGAAATGTGTCCCTTAAAAAATTAAAATTATAATTAATGTGATAAATTTAGATTTACCATTATCCAGGAAGAATTAATATGAACAATGGGTATCATAACACTTATTTTTAACTTAGGTTAACCTAAATTACCTTTTATTGATGTGATAAATTTAATCATATTCACTATTTACAAGGAAAAAAATTGTCATATTTAGAAAATTTGTACGATATTACTCTAAATAATGAATCAAATATTATTATTTTATAACTACATGAATATTCACTAATTTAATATGAAAAAAAATTCAATGAAAATTGATTTTTTGAAAGAAGAATTTTTAAATAAAAAATGGTTTCATACCAAATTTAACCATAAAATTGAATTCATTTAATTTCATTAGAATATAGATATGATCACAGATTTTTTTTAAAATTTAAATCATTTAAAAAAACAACGATCTTTTTAATTTCTATAATCAAAATTAAATGTTTTATAAAAATCTATATTTTCAACTATTCATCGGAAATCAATCCTTTTAAGAAATTTTTAAAAATTCACTCTTATAAATATATTGAAATATAATTCAAAAAATGATATTCATTTTATTTACACATTTTTAAAATTAAAAAAAATTATATTATTTCTCACAAAAAGAAATGAAAAAAATTTGGATGATTTTTTTTGATGAATAAAATGATTTTATTAAAAAGTAGTTCTGATTTCATTTTTATTTATCAATAAATTTTTATTTAATTAACTTATAACGTTTAATAATTTGGTTAATACTAATAATACACCCTAATTTAACATCTTTATTATAATGATCATAATTATATTTCATGGTTCATTTTTGTGTGGTGGTTTATGTTGTATATGATATCGATCAAAATGATATTTTAAAATCATATGGTGTTAGATGGACCATATATGTGTAGTGTTCTTAGAAACATGGATACATAAAAAAATTTAAACAAATATTTAAATATTATACTACAAATTTTATCACAAATATAATCCTTCTAAGACTTATCATTGATAATACCACTCTTCAAACACTTAGTAAATAAACAATATGAAATGGTGAGCTTAGATTCCGAGTAAGGTAAATAATGGGGATACAAAATATTACATAAACATCAAATGATAATATATGAGTCAAAAAGATATATTATCATTTGAAAATTATAAAATCTATAAAAATATCATAACATTGATTCTTGGAAAAAATATACACAGTTCATAATATTTCAATCAAAAAAAAATTAATTACATGAGTGATGAGAGAATATCATTAGAAAAAGCCATAACATTATGGAATACACATAATAAAGGAAAATAATTTCCCTATTCTAGAATCACTAACATGAAAATCATAGTGGATTAGGTTCATTCTTCATTCCATTATATCCATATTCAAGGTTCACTCTCATGAAAACCATAGTTGAAAAGGTCACTTTCTGAATATGGTACTCTCCACATTATTGTACATATTATATAATGTGTTAACATTTATAAAAAATGTCTTTGAGGTTTATATTTTTTTAGAACCACCATTCACATAATCAGAATCCAATCATAGGTATTCCATTGGATCATAAAATAGTCATCAGATATAATTAATAGTGGATCAAAAAACGAGATTCATAAAAATTTGTGAAATTTTTCTTTTCATAATACATGAAAAATAAAGGGGTATAATAAACATATAATCACCATATTCATTAATATTAATGAGAATGAATAATTATGGTATCCTTGGATCATATACATAGTTAATAATATGTATCATCAAATGATTCTATCATAAATTAAATCCCATTTTAAAGATCATAGAAAATATTTCATGAGTAAAGTATTATATCATTATGAAAGAGCATATTAAAATTTTAAAAAAATCCAAAATAATATGGAATGAATTATCAATGTAATTATTCATGGAAAATTATAATGGATTCATTAAAAATTGAGTAGGAAAGCTTATTGGGAATTCAATTCGTGATGGGTTTACTAGAATAAATATTTATCTCATATTTCCAATAAAAGATGAAAGTACCTAATTTCAAAAATGAACAGATGATTCATTTTAGAATATTATATAAAAACTAAATCATGTGTAATACTGAATATAAAGAATCATAGGGAAATAATTTAATTTAAATGAATATATTTTTAGAAAATATGGATATGGAGGAAAAATGATTTTTTAGTGAAGAGACAAATAATGTCAGGTGTCCTTAAAAATGACATTTTTATATTGAGTTTTTAAAGAGAGTAAAAATAAATAAAATCACTTAATATAAATAAATAACATTAGTAGAATAAATTTAATTGTATTATTTAGTGTTAGATAAAAAAACTCAACATTAGAAACATAATCATATACAATCCAGATAAATGATTAGATGATAATTTAAATATATTACCACATTGGTATACTTTGGATCATATTATAATTTAAGAGTTATCTATAATTAAAATTTTATACTTCATAACATTCATGATTATAATTATAAAACAAATTAACACTGTTTATATACACCACATAAAATAAACAAGTGGTGAATATTTTATTTGACTCAATGAGAAATTGGTGAGAAAAAATCCATAACCAATAGTTTCACATTCCAATAAAGTGCTATAACGGACTGAATGAAAATTTTCAACATAATAGAAATTTTTAAAAAAAATTCATGTAAATAATTTTAATATCATATATTTTCTACTTATAACATTTTTACTCCAATTTATAATTAACTTATCTATTAAAATAGGTGTTAATAAATGTTGATTGTTTTTTCTTCATGGAATTATTAGTTATGTAGTTTCAGTACTTGCACTTACATCATTGTTATAAAATCTAATAAATGTAAAAAATGATATAAATATAATATATATAATATATATAATTATATAAATTCATATATATATATATATATATATATGAATTAGAACATTCGTGGAAATAGTGGGCCATACATATGCATGAACATAGATTCCATTTTTTATGGATGGAATGAAATAATGTAAAATAATAGTTAACTGTCCAATAAAATAACTAAATAAAATATAAAATATATATTTATTAAATACATCAATTTGAATTTTCAAATAACTTGGGGATTAAAAATGAATTACACCACTATAAGTGAGGGGAGAAACATTATGAGAATTTCTAATGTATTTATTTATCTAGATGTACAGAACATTTTAAATAATGAAAATAATTATGTTACCTTTTATAAGTTACGAGAGTATGAATACAATAATTACATATTGTAATTAATTAAAAAAATATTTATCTAATGAATAAATGGATCCAAATTGATATAATTATAATGTAAAATTAATATGAGTCTAAATACCCTAATAAAATAATATTTTATGTTATGTTTATTTTTTTCCACATCACTCGTTTTTATCCATCGTTAACCGTTTTGATAACTACAATAACATCAATTTTTTACTATACAAGAAAAAAATGATACAATTAATGGATCAATGATCATAAATGGTTATATGACTTATATTTTTAACCATATCCCATTATTTGGTCAATTATATAATTCATAATAATTTTAAATCACTTAATAAATTATTTTCAATTATAATATATCATTAGTAGATTTTATTTGAAATTAATGAAATAACATGGTATATTAAATTTCTATGTCCTGTCAAATGATTCCATACAGAAACGGATTTGAATATAAGGATGAAATGATATTAATATATTTATAATTTATTTCTGTTTTAGATATCATATTATACTATATATTTAGGTTTAACACCTTGGTTTATCAATTTTAATCTTAACAGTGGTAATAAATTTTTTAGTATTAATTGGTTTTAATTGTACATATTCGTTTAAAATTGTGTCACAAATAGAAAATGGATGAATGATTTCTACGAAATATCATCAAAATTTTCTTTATTAGCGATCTTATGAATTTTAAAAAATTTAATAAAAATTAATTATAGTAAAATACAATTAATAAAATTTTAAGGCATATTCAAGTATTTTGACACATAAAACAAAATGACATCGAAGGAGTTATAATTTAAACCATTAACACATCCATAATATGTTATATTCATTTGAAAATTTTGTGGGACACATTAACACACAAAAATAGTATTAATTTTTAGGTTATTAATATTAATTACATGAATTTTTTACTAATTTCACTATCACTATGTTGTTGTTTCATAATCATTTAAGAAAATTATTTTCCCCACTGAAAACTATGAATAAATTTCAATGAAAAAACAAATTATTTTAAATTTGATATAAAAATTTATAATTGAACATAATATTCTTTAATCCCTATCATAAATATTTTAGTTTTTAAAATAAATATTGTGACATTTTTTACTTTACCTTTTAATTTACTATTATAGAGGTAAAAATAAAACATAAATTGAAAAAACATTATATTATATATTATTGGATTATTATATATTATACATACTCAAAAAAGAAATATGTACAACCATTTTAAAAATTTATAATTATAATCATCTTAGAATCAACCCTAGTTAACACATTTTTCCTTTATGGTGGTAATAAAAATATATTATAATTACTATTAAAATTGACCAAAAATAGAAGAGTCCTATTATCCAAATTTGGACATCAGGATTCAAAAAATGGAATCTATTTTTAATGATTCAATTTTTAAAATTGGTAAAATATATGATAAAAACAATCACTCAAATTCCAATTAATAGTAAGAATGATATCTTATCAACTTCAATCAAAAAATGGATTCTAATGAATTATATTAGATTAATAATAATATAATAGTATAGATATTTCATTGATAACATTTTAAAAAAAACAGACCTTCAAATTTTTTTAATAAAATAATGTTTTCATTACAATATACATTTTCACTATTCAATAGAAAATAAATCTTTTCAAAAAAATCTCAATAGTCATATTAAGCTAATTTTTAAATGATTATTTCAAAAAATAAATTATTTCAATCAAATATTTTTTTATATTTTTCATGAATTAATTATAATATAATTACATTAAATTCTTTTTGTAATGGAAGTATATTTTTAATAATAAAATGACTTTACAAAAAAATGATTATGTATTTTATATCAGAGTAATAATTTTTTTTTCTATTATGAAAATTTTATAAACCTCATCATCTGGATAATTCTATCATACATTACAATACAAAAAATATGATATAACTATATAATAATTATAATAGTTCTCAGTTTGATTAAGAAAGGTGTTGTTGTTGTGAACTCGATAGAACTTTGTGTTCTTTTAAAATATTTTTTTACATCCCATGAACTAACTAAATTTTATCTGAAAAATATGAGTTTTCTATCTGCAATCTAGAGTTATATATTTGAGAATTCCGAAGTTGAAATCCAATATCATAAATATGGTTAATGAAAAGTCCTTTTGAAAATAGGGAAAGAGAAATATGAAGGGCATATGGAATGACACATAATAAGGCCTACAAATAAGATAATATTACTGGGATGTGAAAATATAGATATGGTGAAATAAATTAATATCCAAATAATGATATAGTCAGATATGAAATATTGACCATATAAAATATCCTGATGATTAGAATGGTAGTGACCATAAAACCATAAGTCAACGAGTTGTGTTTAGGACCATAAATTGATGAGAATTTTTTTTAATAGAATTACTATTTTTTATCATTATCGTTTTCCTAGTTTATATGTAATAATTATATATCTGGTTGAGTAATAGACGGAAATATAATCACTTGACAAGTGTAAATTCATTTTTCAGTCAACTTTTCACCATAATCTCAAGTTTTAATCCAAACATGAGTGTTCAATATTATATATACATTCCTCAAACACTAAAATTATATTCATCAGACGCAAAATTATATCATTATATTCCCTCCTTTAAATATTATATAATATTAATAATTAGGATAAGGTATAACAATTTCCAATATTTATAAAAATTCATCAGATGAAATAAAAAATTTAACAAAATAATTTCCACAATTACAAAAAAGGATCCACTAATATCATTTACCATATAAACCTGAATCCCCAATAACCACAATAAACTCATAATTAAATAATTTTAAAACTAAAATGTGATCACATCAATTTTGGATTACAACCCCTATAATTTAAATTCATTGTTTCCAAATAACAATTCATGTAAAATAACATGTTAACCATAAAGGTAACTTCTACATAAATCAAATAAAGAATCACCCTACATATCATTAATAACCATGATAAATCACTATATAATATCATAATGTATTAATATTCACCATAATATCAAGAAATAAAACCAGATACTAACTTGATTGTAAATCCATATATTAATCATGAATATCTCTAAAAGTATCACCTTATCAAAGAATTAAATTTCATCCATTACGATTATATATGTCCCATAATAAAAATACCATAATTAAGAAAACTAAAATCCTATAATAAACCAATTTTTTATCATTAACTCATTAGAGTATTCTTATTAATTCTTTGAAAACATTTCATATCGCCTCAAAATCCCACCACATAAATATATTAAATGCACATTTATACCTTTGAACTTTTTATCTTACTTAAACATATAAATGATTATATTATCCATAAATGTTTATTTATCCTGAAATAATAAAAATATATGGTCCCAAAAATTAATAAAGTATTTATTTCTAAAATTAAATAACAACCCATTGAATATATTTCATGTATCCAAAATATGCAATAAGCTTCACCAAAGCTGACATAAATCACCTTGTCATTATATCACTAAAATATTTCATGTTAAATTATACTATATCATTAAATTCATTAATATAAATCATCAATTAATTCAAAATAATCATTACAACCTTATTTCAATATCTAATTTTACAGTTATCAATACTATTACACCTATGTTTTCAAATACACAAATATAAATTTTGTGGAAAATCCTTAATTGATCTAGGATTCATATAAGTAAAAGCGATTGATATAACACTTCTACATCATATTCCCAAATTTAATCACAAAACACAATTCAAATCATTGTAACTATATATGTCCCTCATCAGTCAATGAATCAACCCTTAGATTAGAGGATTGACTCTAATAATGCCCATGTTTCCCATATATAGGAAATTTAATTCCTTGGAAAATCATATCTATATTAATTTCTTTTAAAAATTTGAAAATTTAATTATAATATATAACTTGATATTAAATATAGTTCCCTCAATGTAACTCATAATTTTCTGTATCTAATTCTGTATCAATTCCCCCCTTTTCCACACATAATACAACTTCTAGTTCATCCAAGATATTTATCGAAGTGCTACTTCATACATTCATAACATGTAGAATGATGAATCTTCCAATCTCCATGGAATTCAAGAAAAATATTTTATCTTTTAGTAGGTGTATCTAGAATCACACCCAAGATAATGATGTTAATCATATAATGGAATAACAAATTAGACATAATTACAAGGGTTTTCATTCAACCTCTAGTTTCACTTGGTTTATGATAAGGAAAATAACTCAACTGTTTATCATATTCAACATTAAATAAATTATTCCACATAATTTTCTTCTATGATAAGCCATAATGAAAAATGTGAGATAAAATTTCATAATGGGAAGGAAAATAATTTTGAAAAAAAATGATTATAGTATGTCCAAATCTTGACATATTATTTTCAATATTAGAAGACCCAATTTATACTTGGTTATCATCAATTCAAATCCATTATAAATGTTCATGAGTACAATGATATATAAACCAAGAATATCCCCATTGAGTTCAAATGAGGTGCAAAGTAAGAGATTTCTCAACAGCCACATGAATGACATGAGATATATACCAGAACAACTCTTTTTTCAGTTTATTACCCCTAGATGAATATATTCTATAATGAAATCCACATGTATTAAATATAAAATGAATAATTTCTTGTAAAATCACACAATCATTTTATTGAAAACCCTTTGTTGTTTTCCTATAATTATAATAATCCCTATGGTTTTCACTACTGTTTTATAATCCTAATATCTAATTATTAGGTAAAACCTACACTAATATAAACTATAGGAAAAAATAATTTCATATATATATATATATATTACATTTTTATAGTCACCCAATCTTTATTAATATATTATAAAATTAATTTTACGCCTAAATATCAATTATGTACATGAGGCCTACTCATTTGGGATACTACGTTAATATTACATCAAATGGTACAGAAAAAATCAATTACCCATATTATTCTCTATAATGGGATTATAAAAGCCATTCTTTTCCTAAATTTTTTTTGTAGAACTAGAGGAATACCTAAATGAAATGGGTGAGATAATAAAATTCCATTAATAGAATAAACATGATAAGAGAGCATAACTTGTGAGTTAAAGTTATAATTTGATATTGTAAAATCTAAGTTACATGAGATATCAAACGTGGGAATCACATAAAGAGGATGATATCATGTGATCTTGGAAAAATAGAAAAGTAGAAAAGACCAAAATCATGATATAAACAAAAGTCAAGGATAACTACCAAGACAACATCAAATAGTGCAAAAGTGTCTTATAATTTGTAAGATTAATTCTGTAGTCTCATAAAAAACATCTCATGATTCAGAAATATTATCCAATTCATTAGAGGTCAATCTAATTTAGATCCCACTAGTAGTGAAATTGAATCTAGTAATGTAGATTCAATTTTCAATATTATAACATTGGAATAATATATAAGGAGTCGTATCCCACCGAACAGAATAGACTATTAGTACTGGTTACAAGATACCAATATTGCATTATAAAAACATTACCCTTTTTATAGAAAATATCATTAAGACTATAATATATTTTCTTATTATTTTTAATACACTTCATGGATTCATGGGAAAAAAATGGGTGTTCTCAAATGATCAATTTGGGTTAGCTATAGTGGAAGATATCCAGATTTAATGTGAATAATCAATATCTAAAATAAATAATAGAACATACATTCTATGAAATTAATTTTCTATAAAAAAATTATTGAAATAAAAAAATGAAATCATATTCCATTTAGTCAATAAAATTTCTGTCATAAAATGTGTAAGGAATAATCAATATGAAATGGTACATAACTGAAAACACATTACATTTAATAAATAAAAAATAAGTGAAATGAATGTAGAGATAATATCATTTCTAATATATCATGGATAATAATTACTGAAATCATGGTGAATTGAATTCAAAAATATTTTATTTTACGATCTTATGCATAATGATACCTTTACTATCAATTCCCTCCTCAATATAGTTTAGTTGGGTTAGTATACTCTTAATCCCAATTTATCTAAGGCACGTTAACCCATTCATCTAATGAGACTACTTATAAATTGAGGGGAAATCAATAATTTGGCCCCGCCTATATCTCCATTTCCAAATCATTCATTATACTTATAATAATATATATAAATCATGTACAATATCCCTTATCTACAAATATCCATATTGAGTAAAAAATAACAATTTATAAATATTCCCACATTCAATCAAATATTTATCAATGTAAAACACCATATATATAAATGACATAGGTTTCAACAACTAACTATATCCATGATAAATAATATATATATTCTGGATAAATTTAATGTCCAATGATAAATGGAAATACAATTTTTTAATGGAATGGTAATGACTAAAAATTTAATCATAAAAGCCTATGTCAGTAATTTCCGTGGACAAAATGGTTATAAACCATAAAAGGATAGAATTAATATGATATAAATACAACATACATATGGAATATTATAATTTTAGTTATGTTTTTTGTCACTAATTAAAAGACATGCCATAAAAAGATATATAAAAATTTTTTCATGAAAATATCCATCTAACATTGAAAAAAATATAAACTGAAAGCTTATAAAATATTTTGGAGATGAATTTCACTAAAAATATCCTTTTAATGTTATAAATTAATCATATAACAATGTCTATAATGAGAATATTAAATTACATATATTTAGTACACGTTGACAGAATAATTGGTTTCATATTTTTAGGAAAATCAAAATGGTCCATATTTTAAAAAAAATGATGCTACCATTAATTTTTTATAAATAATAAAACACCGGTAGAAATTATTAAATAAATTATTTTGTGAATAATAAAAAAATTGAAAAAAGTTTATGAAAACCGATATTTTGATGAAAATGGATTATTGATCGAATAGATAAATGATGTTAGATTTTATTAAAATAATTTTCTCCATCATATAATGAACCAATCAGTGGGAAATTGATACTGTTATTTGGAAACATAAAATTAAAAAATGGATGAGTTTTATTATCCAATTATCAAATTATTTTATTCAATGGAAATTTATTCATAAAAAATCCTTATTTAAATGATATTGTGAAATAACTCTAACAACGGTCATAATTTTAAAGTGAGAATTAACAAATGAATCTACTACTTGTATAAATTGTAAATAAATTTAAATAAATGTAAATAAAACAAAACATATACATAATTCATTACAGACATAATAAAATAGTACTAAATGAAATGAATAAGTCCTATATGCTAGTCATTATATATTGAGTTTCCGAATTATTTACCAATTTGTAAAATTTAAGTCAAAATAAATTTGGAATAAGTAATTCAAATTGAAACATAAAAAACATGAATTATTAATTAATCATTATATGATATGTAAAGGGTATGCATATACACTATATTAAATGAATTAGTTGAAAAGATATAACAAATCCCTCAATTAAATAAAATTGAGAAGAAATCCCTCACCTCACACTTCATTTTGGTTGAAAATTTTTTACCCTCTCATATAAATATTTTAATCATGTAATTATTTTATTCATGAACCATATTAATATTTATAATATAATATATGATTCTCTAATATCATTATGGTATATGATTTATAATAATATTTCATTATTTTCATTATTCTGGGTTTTTGATGTGTTTCTTTATCATTGATGATTTATCATGAATGATCTGGTCATTATGTGTATAATATGAATTAATCAGTCCCAGAATTATGTCAACGTAATAAATTTCATATTTACTAATTGGATAAATTTTTTATAATAATTTTTTTTAGTTTTACATAGAAAATGAATCACATCAGTTCATGGAGAAGATAGTACATACGTATGCAAGAACGTAGATAAAATTTTAAAAATGAGTGAAAGGATAAGGAAGTGGGTGATAAATAAGTATTTTATATTCAATATTGTGTAACATATATCATTTATATTCAATATATTTACACATTTTACTATAAATGTAAATCATAAATGAATAATTAAACACATTTCATCATGAGGAGATTGAGTGAAAAATCTTATTGCTATACTTACACAAGCTATGAATCATTCTGGACTTCCAAATGAGCAGAGAAGGGAACAATATTCTATTGAGTCCTTCATGAGGAAACGTCCACCTTCTTTCAGTAGGTATTCTGATCCACTTGTTGCTGAACAATGGATCATTACCACTGAAATGATATTTTCATTTCTTCAAAGTTCTAAACATGATAAAGTCATCTTAGCAGTATATCTTTTGGAAGGTGAAGCTGATCAATGGTGGAATCTTATCAAGAATACGAGGCCAAGAGATGAAATTGAGTCCATGGAATGGGATGAGTTCAAGAACTTATTTTTCAATAAGTACTTCCCTCGTATTCTCCGAACAAAGATGGAGAAGGAGATTCTTGAACTAAAGCAAAAGGATGATGAATCTGTTGGTATATACGAAGGGAATTTTACAAGGCTTGCGAGGTATGCATCTGGATTTATCATCCAACTTGAATGTAATGTTGATCGAATCTTCAGTGGCTTAAAACAAAATCTTCAAAGGGCATTAACTATAATAGACTTCAGTAGATATGAAGAAATTGTGCGTTGTGCTAACAAGGTTGAAATGGAAGTTGGTGTTACTTATCCATCTCATAGTTTTTACAAGAAATGAATGATGGAGTTCAAGGAGAAATCTCAGAATAATGGTGAAAAGAAGATGAATGTTTCTTTATGCTCAAAGTGTGGAAAGAAGCATGGTGGAGATTGTCTTAAAGGGACTAGAAAATGTTTTAAGTGTGGAAAAGAAGGTCATTAAGCATCTGAGTGTCGAAGTAATAGAAAAAGGGTTTCTAATGATGTGAATAAAGAAAAGACTGCAAAGAATGCACCACCAACACTTCAATGCTTCAAGTGCAAGGAAATGGGGCATTATGCTAATAAATGCCCTAATCCAAGGGTTAGTGATGATCGACATGAGCAACCACTTAAGGAAAATGACAAAGGGATGTCACATGCGATCACTATTAGTGATGTTGAATATGAAAACGATGTGGTGGAATGATTAAGTGTTTATGTAATGGGGTTCCAAAATAATTATGTATATAGTATCATGGAATATTGAAATATTTATGTATTGGTCTATTGTGGTTTTCAATAATTTTATGGTACCAGTAACCATGGAAAGTAATTGAGATATTTTTGGAATGTAGACGATATGCGTATAATGAATGGATAAGGAGAAAATTAAATATTTGATAGTATTCATGAGCTCATGACTGATATAAGGATAAGGTTATATCATGGTTTGACTATATAGAATTTTTGGATTTTGGTATGTGGAAAGAGTTAACTTTTGACAACATTCATGTTTTCACTAAGGTTTAATGGGTATTTAATTTTCCAAGAGAATACATGCTTAAGGTATTCACATGATTGGAATGTGACCAACAAGATATATGGAGGATAAATGATGGTATTCACATGCTTGGTTGATAACATTTCAAGTAATCATTTTCTTTATACTATGAGCTTGGACCGAAGTATTTTAGATAATCCAAAAGGTTGGAATGGATTATGTTGGGCATAAGTTAGTATTGTTTAAGGATAGAACTTTTTTCGATATTGTTGGTGGGATGTTATAGTTATATTGCTTTAGAAAAATGACAACATGCAGGATGCGCGACAGCCCATCGCGTCCGACAAGGCTGTGGGAATCAAACCCACAACCGAAGTGTGACTGGCCTTTATCGCCTACCACTGGCCTACAGGAAGTCCCTGTTTAGTAAAAACTAGTTTTATTATATTAAGAAGTATAATATAAGAAATATAAGTCCATTTTATGAACTATATATGATTAATCTCACTATATATGGACTTACATATTTTTTGATAAATTTTCAAACCTTTTGTTTGAGACAGATGGAATGACCCCTCATTCAATCACATGATCTGCTAACATATCACGAATGACAAATTCAACTTCATTTCTTTAAGATATGAAGTGGAATTTGCCCATAGAACGACCAAAGGTGAGACTATACCAAAATCACGAAAGTATTTATTCTAATTCCAATTACATCAACTTTAGGGAAATGATCTTGAAAACCAAAAATGTTGTCCTAGTGCTCTTATATCTGATGAATCATATGGTTCCTTATATCCTCACAATTTTATGGCTTTGTGAGTTTTGGCTTTTCCATAGCCATGTACTCTACCACTCTTCGTCAGAACATGATGGTTAGATTTCTCTTCCATATCCATATTTTCACCTATGTGGAAACCCAGTGATTAGTTTATTTGGGTAACCGTTACGTTTCATAATTTTGTTTTTAAAGATTGGTTTTGGTATTCCTTTTTACGATGTGGTTTTCTATTAAATAAACTTTTGAGTAGTAAACTATTTATAACCCCGACGAATTTCGAGGGCGGAATTCATTTTAAGGGGGGTAGAATGTAACACCCTGAGATTTTATGAAAAATATTCTTTTTAATTTCATTAATTTCTTGGGTTGTATGCTACACCAAAAGGATCTTTCACAACACGCATCCCTGACTTTCCTTGCATTACACGTAATTGTGACCTTCCTCGATAGCGTGTGTAGTACGCAATAATGAGTTTCACTAAACAATAATATGCTATTAAAATATTATTAAAACTAGTCGTTATGAATAATAATAACCTCTTTTTGAAATTTGGTAAATTTTATTTTTAAAAATTGCCTTCATTTTTGGATTCGGAATATCGAAATTAGCTTAGGGTAAAATTTTGGTACTTTTCGGATAACTTTCATTTTCTGATGAATAGTGAAAATTACTAAATTTTAATTAAAAACAACCTTTTTAATCGAAATAATTAATAGTGATAAATTACTAATTTTAGTGGTTTTAAAGTATATTTAGAATATATTTTTACAATTTAATATAATTTTGGTCATTGAATTTAATTTCACATTTAAACCAGACATAAACAAGTGTCAATCTTTTGATAGTTATTATCTCTTAAGAACACGCTATTTGTTTAGACGACGAGAATTAATTTTTAAATTAATTAGTGAAACTGATATGTTTTTAATTTGGTAAAATAGACATCATTTTTGAGTTCATAATATCAAATATATCTTAGGCTTAATTTTTGGTATTTTTCTGGAAACTTTCATTTTTTGATGAATAGTGAAACAAATAAGTAGTAGTTAAAAAAATGATTTTTTCATAAAACTTAATTTTACCGCTTCTGTGAATGGTATTTTAAAAATCCGAGAGACACGGTTGATGTCATTAAGTAAAATGTGGTTCAATGAGATGAAAATGATTTTTGGTGAATAGTAACTTTTTACTTTTTTTTACCACGGTTAAAAGTAAATACGGTAATTAAGGGAACAAATGTTATTATTATTACCCTAACACATGTCCTAATTCTATTGGATAAGTTTAATTCGACCAAAAATAACATTAGGAATAAAATATGACCATTTAGGCCCACTTGGATTAGATTAAGTCATTTATTATTAATTTATTTAAAGAAGGGTTAAAATAGTTAAAATCAAAGTTTAATAACTAAATAATTTTTAATATAGGTTTATACATAAGATAAATTCGACTATAAATATTAATTAGAAAGATAAAAAGATTTCCCACATAATGGTATTTTATTTGTAATTTTTAGACATTAAATAATTTAATTTGTTTATGACACAATGATGATGCAGTAATTATCTTATTAATGAAATATTGACATAATTGATGTTATAAATACCCAAATAAATGTAATTTGAGACTTTTTATGAATTACAATAATTTTATAGGTTAATATGACATGTTTTTATTTATTTAATTAACGTTTTTTGAACTAATCACTCTCTTATGATTTTTAAAAAAATCAATTACTAAATAGTGTCAAAATTGAAATAAAATAGTATTTAAAACAAATATTATATTATTAATTGTTATATTATTTCTAAAAATCTATGGTTCGGAAAAATGACTTAGATAAGATTATATATATTAATAATATAAAACTTGGGGTTCGTTTAGCTTGTTATAGTATGCTTATTAACCATATAGTATAAGAACACAAGAAGACACGGTAAAAGTAAAATTATTTAACTTAATGTCAAATCTAAATGATAAGGTTAAAATAGGAACCAAAACTTGTCTAAATTCTATTGGATGAGAGAATTTCGATCCATCCCCACCTTAGATTCAAAATAAATCAATTTGGAGCTATTTAAAACCGAACGTGACTTTATAATAAAATAATATTTTTAGTTTTTCCAAAGGTACCCCTCTCATCCCTTATAAAAGGGCACCTCCTCCCTCTCTTCCTCACACCACTTTGAGCCTTAGAGCTCGGCCAAGCCCTGCCAAATTCTCTTCTCCACTTCTCAAGAAACATCCTAGAGGTTCTGGTATTCCTCAAAGACCAATTTTAGTGCTCTAATAGGAGATCTCAAAGAGGCGCTTCAAAGAAGTGGTAATGTCCGTTACCGATTCTTTCAACTTTATTTCTTCTTACACATATTCTTCTTAGCTTTTTTCATTATGAAGTAATAACATCATTATCAATCATATACTCATATTTTATTATAATTTTGAAACAACCCTATTTCACCATCTATCCATCCTATGGAAAACGAAATCACCGCGCGTGCGTACGTAAGGAATACCGTCTCCACGCTGTGGTGTAATCTATTTTCCACCACCACCTTACTTGGATGGGTATAATGGTGTACATAATAACTATATATGATTATTGTAAAGTGATATTGATTCTGAAATAGTATACAGACACTCTAATACAATTCCAAGATCATGAGAACGATATCATTGCTTGTGCGTACGTACGGACTACCGTCTCCACGACGCGATGAGATTCATTATCCACGTTAACCATTCACGATTGATTATAAAGTATATATAATAAGTAATCATGAAATATATGACATAATAATGATAATGTATTTATGTGTATATATATGTATGTCCTCTACTTAATTCCATTCAACTCAATAAGGAAACGAAAACAGCGTTCATGCGTACGTACGGCCTACCATCTCCATGAACGGTGTATTTATTTCCATTTAATGATCTATTATATATGTATATTCTGAATATATATTATATAGAAATCATGTTTTATATTCTGTAATTAAGTAATCATGATCTAAGTAATCATATGAATAATTACAAGTCAAAACACGGACAAAAAATAAAACAATTTTACCCAAAACACTCTTTAACATGGAATTTACAAAAGAACGGGTAATATAAAGTCATAAGTGAACCATATATGATATCATAACAATGAGTATGATTCTGGAATAAGTCAATGACATTATTTAAATCATTATACAGGAGGTTCGGACACATATGAAGCAAATCAGACCTAAGGTAAGGGAAAAATCACAATCTCATTTTTATCTGAGATTGTTTATACTTTGAAATATACTGGGGTGTATTTTATCATCCACATCCATGTTTCCTCAATATGTAATATTATTTCCATCCACCTAAAATTGTTTAAATCCAATTTTACCCTTCGGTTAGTTTTTAGTAAAAGATATGAAAGTAATCATTTGTCTTTTTTCATACGCGGTACTTTTTGACTTTTCTGATAAAAGTACAAGAAGAATGTTTTTTTAACTTATATGGCATGAATGGATTTTTAAAACAATATTTCCAAGAAACATCCTTTACATGTTTTCAAGTTTATTTTCAATCAACTTCTTTTAGTTTAGAATTGTATGACATATTAAGAAAGAAAAAGTGTTTTTGAAGTAGAAATGATATTTTCCTCAAGAATGGAGTTCAAGTGTTTTATCAAAATTATTTTCCATCTAAAATAATAAAGGGTTCTGTTTTTATCTCTTTTATTAAATTGATTTGATTATTTTGTGATGGAATTATTTTTATGAATTCCTTTATATTATATGAATGTTTTTATGATGTCACGATGCTTAATATTCCCATTTTTATTACATGGGTTATGCTATGATGTATGGTTTATGATTTTGTGGAACACATAAGAATGGTATCATTATGAGATGGGTGGGACCTATATCTCCCTCCAATGCATTGGGTAAAGATTTTATATCTCATGAGATATACACGGCTAGAACGGCAGGTTAAACCGGTTCAGTGAAACATGACTGAAACGAGGAGTGAACTCGGTTCAGAAATGGACATTGTCCACTAAGATAGTCTTGGCAAGGAGTCTTGACTAATAAGAAATGATTCTCTATGATTATGTGTGTATTCCACAATGTTTCATGTTTTAAGTTATGATTATTGTGATTACATTTCACAACCATGATTTATCCCATGTTATGAAATTATGATATTTTTTGGAGGGTAAGATTTCCAAATTGTTATGTTCTTATGAATATGATGTGATTGATATTTCTTTTGTTTACAATTATTGAGCATTTGAGATCACCCTTTTATGTTTTCTTTTCCCCAGGATATAAAGAACGATTTTAGGTTAAAAAAGGAAGATCTTTATGGGAGATTTTGACGATCTTTCACCACAATTAGAAGATTATATTCCGAGTTTCCAAAGACACTAAACTATTATGGTCCTTGTGTGTGTGTTTATATGATGTACTAAATATTCCGCAAAAGTAATGTAATGTACACGTACGTCAGGCCTTGGGTCTCCACATTGAATTCCAGATTCAACATATAATTGTCATCTAAATTTTAAATTGAATTCTAAATGAATTATGTATGTTTATAATTACGTTATGAATTCTAATTAAATTATGGATGTGTATAGTTCCACCATTATATGTTAAATGTGTATGAATTTGGTTTCTATATGTAAGTGTTAGTTGGTTATTACAGGTACAATAATTGGATTGAAAAGGAGAGGGAACCCACAAAATCAGACCTGGTGGGAAAATTGTAAACATACATAATTCATTTAGACCTGGTGGGATTGGGTTTTTTCCCAATGGTTTGTCAAACCTGTGGAAAAAACATGATAATTTTGTGCTTGTATACCAACGGTTGTAAGCCGTTGGGAAAAAAATTTCCCAACGGTTTTCCAGAACCGTTGGGAGAAGGTATTTTTTCAGCACCCTATCCCAACGGTTCACTGTAAACTGTTGGGAAAATTTTTTCCCAATGGCTTACCTCCCTACGGTTTACAGAACCCTTGGTATAAAATATACCAATGCTTCTACAGCCTTTCCCAGTGGTTTATAACTGTTGGGAAATCCTCTGTTTCCAGTAGTGCATGGAGACGGTAGGCCGTACGTACGCATGAACGCTGTTTTCGTTTCCTTATTGAGTTGAATGGAATTAAGTAGATGAAATACATATATATACACATAAATACAGTATTATTATGTCATATATTTAATGATTACTTTTTATATATACTTTATAATCATTCATGAATGGTTAACATGGAGAATGAATCTCATCGCGTCGTGGAGACGGTAGTCCGTACGTACGCACGAGCGATGATATAATTCTCATGATCGTGGAATTGTATTGGAGTGTATGTATACTATTTCAGAATCAATATCACTTTACAATAATCATATATAGTTATTATTTACACCATTATACCCATCCAATTAAGGTGGTGGTGGAAAATAGATTACACAACGGCGTGGAGACGGTATTCCGTACGTATGCACACGCGGTGACTTCGTTTTCCGTAGGATGGATAGATGGTGAAATAGGGTTGTTTCATACTTATAATAAAATATCAGTATACGAGTGATACTGATGTTATTAATTCATAATGAAACAACCTAATAAGAATAAGTTGAAGAAAAAATAAAGTTGAAAGAATCGATAACAGACATTACCTCTTCTTTGAAGCGCCTCTTTGAGATATCCTTTTAAGGCAATAAAATTGGACTTTTAAGAAAGCCTTAACCTCTAGGATGTTTCTACGGAAGTGTAGAAGAGAATTTGTCATTGGTTGGACGATCTTGAAGGCTCAAAGTGGTGTGAGGAAGAGAGGGAGGAGGTGCCCTTTTGTAAGGGAGGAGAGGGGCTCCTTTGGAAAAACTAAAAATATTATTTTATTATAAAGCCAAATTCTATTTTAAATAGCTCCAAATTGAGTTATTTAGAAGATAAGGTGGGGATGGGTCTAAATACTCTCATCAAAAAGAATCTAGACATGTTTAGGTTCCTATTTTAACCTTATCATTTATATTTAACTTTAAGTTAGATAATTTTACTTTTACCGTGTCTTTTTGTGTTTTTACAATATAAGGTTAATAAACGTACTATAAGAATCCAAACGAACCCCAAGTTGTTTATTATTAATATATATAACCGTATCTAATTCATTTGGCCAATCCTTAGATTTTTAGGAATAAGTAATTAATTAATAATATAATATTTGTTTTAAAAACTATTTTATGTCAATTTTGACAGTATTTAGTAATTGATTTTTGTAAAACTTATAACAGAATGATTAGTTAGGAAAAAGTTATTTAACTCAATAATAACATGTTATAGTAACCTATAAAATTAGTGTAATTCATAAAAAGTTTCATATTACATTTATTTTTGTATTTATAACATCAATTATGTCAATATTTCATTAATATGATAATTACTTCATCATCTTTGTGTCATAAATAAATTAACTTATTTAAAGTCTAAAAATTACAAATAAAATATAATTATGTATGAAATATATTTATATTTCTAATGAATATTTATTTTCGAATTTATCTCTTGTATGACCCTATATTAAAAATGATATACTTATTAAACTTTGATTTTAACTATTTTAACCCTTCTTTAAATAAATTAATAATAAATGTCCTAATCCTGTCCAATTGGGCCTAAATGGTCATATTTTATTCCTATAGTTGTTTTTGGTCTAATTAAACTTATCCAATAGAATTAGGACATGTGTTAGGGTAATAATAATATATTTTTTACACTTAATTACCATATTTACTTTTAACCGTGGTAAAAAAGTAAAAAGTTACTATTCACCAAAAAATATTTTAATCTCATTGAACATCATTTAAAATATTGAAATCAACTGTGTCTCTCGTATTTTTTGAAATTCAACTCACAAAAGTAGTAAAATTATGTTTTATGAAAAATTCATTTTTTTAACTACCACTTAGTGGTTTCCCTATTAATCAAAAAATGAAAGTTTCCAGAAAAATACAAAAAATTAGGCCTAAGATATATTTGATATTATGAACTCAAAAATGATATCTATTTTACCAAATTTAAAACATATCAGTTGGATTAAATAATTTAAAAATTAATTCCCGTCGTCAAAACAAATAGCGTGTTCTTAAGAGATAATAACTATAAAAATATTGACATTTGTTTATGTCCGGTTTAAATGTAAAATTACATCCAATGACCAAAATTGTATTAAATTGTAAAAATATATTCTAAATATACATTTAAACCACTCAAATTAATAATTTATCACTATTAATTATTTCAATTAAAAAGGCTGTTTTTAATTAAAATTTAGTAATTTTCACTATTCATTAGAAAATGAAAGTTATCCGAAAAGTACAAAAATTTCACCCTAAGCTAATTTCGATAATCCGAATCCAAAAATGAAGTCCATTTTGAAAAATAAAATTTACAAAATTTCAAAAAGTGGTTATTACTATTCATAACGACTAGTTCTAAAAATATTTTAATAGCATATTGTTCTTTAGTGAAACTCGTTATTGCGTACTACACACGCTATCGAGGAAGGTCGTGATTGTGTGTAATGCAAGGCAAGTCAAGGGTGCGTGTTGTGCATGCTCCTTTTTGTGTATCATACAACACAAGACATTAATGAAATTAATAAGAATATTTTTCATAAAATCTCGGGGTGTTACATTCTACCCACCTTAAAATGAATTTCTCCCTCGAAATTCGTTGGGGTTATAAATGGTTTACTACTCAAAAGATTCTTTAATAGAAACCCACATTGTAAAAATGAATACCCAAACCAATATTTAAAAACAAAAGTATGAAACGTAACGTTTACCCAAATAAACTAATCATTGGGTTTCCACATAGGTGAAAATATGGAAATGGAAGAGAAATCTAACCATCATGTTTTGATGGAGAGTGGTAGAGAACATGGATATGGAAAAGCCAGTAATCACAAAGCCATAAATTTGTAATGATCTAAGGTACCATCTGATTCATCAGATATAAGAGCACTAGGACAACATTTTTGGTTTTCAAGATCATATCCCTAAAGTTGATGAAATTGAAATTAGAAGAAATACTTTCGTGATTTTGGTATAGTCTCACCATTGGTCATTCTTTAGACAATTTCCAATTCATCTCTGAAATAAATGAAGTTGAATTTGCCAATCTTGATGTGTTAGCAGATCATGTGATAGAATGATGGGTCATTCCCTGTCTCAAACAAGAGGTTAAAAAAGTTATCAAAACTTACATAAGTCTATCTATAGTGAGATTAATCATAGATGGTTCCTAAAAAGGACTTATACTTCAAATATCATACTGATTAATATAATAAAACTAGTTTCTAATAAACAGGGACTTCTTGTTGGCCAGTGGTAGGCGATAAAGGCCAGTCGCACTTCGGTTGTGGGTTCGATTCCCACACCCTTGTCAGACGTGATGGGCTGTCGCCCATCCTGCAGGTTTTCCTTTTTCTAAAACTACATTCCATAAATAATATCGAAAAAAACTTATATCCTTAAACAATACTAACTTTTGTCAAACATAATCCATTCAAATATTTAGGCTTATCCAAAATACTTCGGTCCAAGATCATAGTATAAAGAAAATGATTACTTGAAATGTCACATAACAATCACGTGAATGCCATCATTTATCCCCCCATATATCATAAGATATATTCTGTTGGTCAAATTACAAAATGTGAATACCTTAATCATGTATTCTCTTGAATAATGAATACCCATTGAACCTTAGTGAAACCATGAATGCAGTTAAAAGTTAACACTTTCCACAAACCCAAATTCTCAAAATTCTTTATACTCAAACCATGATATCACTTAGTCCTTATATCAATGATGAGCTCATGAATACTGTCAAACATTTCATTTTCATATTTTCCTTTCATTATGCGCATATCATATTTTTTCCTAAAATATCTCAATCACATTCTATGGTTACCGGAACCATTGAAAACCACAATAGACCAATACATAAATATTCCAATATTCCACGATACTATATACAACATTATTTTGGAATCCCATTACATAAATACTTAATCATTCCACCACATTGTTGTCATATTCAACATCGCAAATAGTTATCACATGTGACTTCCCTTTGTCATTTTCCTTAAGTGGTTTCTCATGTTGATCATCACTAACCCTTGTATTAGGGTATTTATTAGCATAATGTCCCATTTCCTTGCACATGAAGCATTTATGTGTTGGTGGTACGTTCTCTGCAGTCTTTTCATTATTCAAATCATTAGAAACCCTTTTTCCATTACTTCGACACTCAGCTGCTTGAAGACCTTCTTTTCCACACTTAAAACATTTTCTAGTCCCTTTAAGACAATTTCAACCATGCTTTTTTCCACACTTTGAGCATATGTAAACATTCACCTTCTTTTCACTATTATTCTGAGATTTCTCCTTGAAGTCCATATTTCGTTTTTTGTCAAAACCTTGAGATGGATAAGTAACACCAAATTCCATTTCTACCTTGATAGCACAATGCACAATTTCTTCATAGCTACTGATGTCTCTTATAGCTAATGCCCTTCGATGATTTGGTTTTAAACCACTGAAGAATCGATCAACTTTACTTTCAGGATGGATGTTAAATCCAGATGCATACCTTGAAAGCCTTGTGAAATTCGTTTCGTATATACCAATAGATTCATCATCCTTTTACTTTAGTTCAAGAAACTCCTTCTCTGTCTTTGTTCGAAGAATACGAGGGAAGTACTTATTGAAAAATAAGTTCTTGAACTCGTCCCATTCCATGGACTCAATTTCATCTCTTGGCCTCGTATTCTTGATAAGATTCCACCATTGATTAGAATCACCTTCCAAACGATACAATGCTATGATGACTTTATCATGATCAGAACATTGAAGAACTGAAAATATCTTTTCAGTAGTACTGATCCATTGTTCAGCAACAAGTGGATCAGAAGACCCACAGAAAGAAGGTGGATGTTGCCTCATGAAGGAATCAATAGAATATTGTTCCCTTCTCTTCTCATTTGGAAGTCCAGAATGATTCATAGCTTATGTAAGTATAGCAATATGATTTTTCACTCCATCTCCCATAACATTGTTTTTGTTCAGGAGGACTATCATTGCATTGTCCATTAAATTGATCAACACGGTTCCTTTGGGTTCCAGCCATCGTCTAAAAGCCAAAAATAATAGTCTGAGAGGAAAAAATCACGCTAGGGAAAACAATATAATAAAGGGGGAGTAACTTCAATATCTAACATCTTGGGTTACTGTAATTCTAGTACTATAACCTATACTTATACTTAACCTTAGGGACATCCCTAGGCATACCATAGTAATATCTCTAGGGATCTCACTAAAGTTCTCACATCCTAGTTTCCAAAGGTTGACTAAACCTTTCCTCTGAAACCAACTGTAGAGACCCTAAGCGTAACATACATGGTCATTACATTACTTTTGTGGAATAATTAGTACATAACAAAAACACACACACAAGGACCGTAATAGTTTAGTGTCTATGGAAACTCAGAATATAATCTTCTAATCGTGGTGAAAGATCTTCAACATCTCCCATAAATATTTTCGTTTTTTTATACCTAAAACCTTTCTTTATATACTGGGGAAAAGAAAACATAAAAGGGTGAACTCAAATGCTTAGTAAGGGTAAACAAATGAAATATCAATCACATCATATACATAAGAACATAACTTTTGGAAATCTTAACCTGCAAAAGAAATCATAATTTCATATCATGGGATAAATCATAGTAGTGAAATTTATTCCCAATAATCATAACTTAAACCATGAAACATTGTGGAATACACACATAATCATAGAGAATCATTTTTTATTAGTCAAGACTCCTTGCCAAGACTATCTTAGTGGACAAAGTCCATTTCTGAACCGAGTTCACTCCTTGTTTCAGTCATGTTTCACTGAACCGGTTTATCCTGTCATTCTAGCCATGTCTATCTCATGAGATATAAAATAATTACCCAATGCATTGGAGGGAGATATAGGTCCCACCCGTCTCATAATGATACCATTCTTATGTGTGCCACAAAATCATAAACCCTACATCATAGCATAACCCATGTAATAAAAATGGGATTCTTAAACATCATGACATCATAAAACAATTCATATAAAATAAAGGAATTCATAAAAATAATTCCATCACAACATAATCAAATCAATGTAACAATAGGGATAGAAACAGAACCATATATTATCTTAGATGGAAAATAATTTTGATAAAACTCTTGAACTCAATTCTTGAAGAAAATATCCTTTCTACTTCAAAAACATTTTTCCTTTCTTAACATGTCATAAAATTTTAAACTAAAAGAAGTTGATTAAAAATAAACTTGAAAACTTGTAAAGGAAGATTCTTGTAAATATTATTTTAAAAATCCATTCATGTCGTATAAGTTAAAAAAACATTCTTCTCGTACTTTTGTCGAAAATTTCAAAAAGTACCTCGTATGAAAAACATCAAAAGATTCCTTTCATATCTTTTACTAAAAAATAACCAAAGGGTAAAATTGGATTTAAAAAATTGTAGGTGGATGGAAATAATATTAAATATTGAGGAAAACATGGATGTGGATGATAAAATACACCCCAGTAAATTTCAAAGTATAAACAATCTCAGATACAAATGAGATTGTGATATTTTCCCTTACCTTAGGTCCGATTTTGCTTCACAAGTGTCTGAACCTCCTGTATAATGATTTAAATAATGTCATTGACTTATTCCAGAATCATACTCATTGTTATGATATCATATATGGTTCACTTATGACTTTATTTTACCCCTTAATTTGTAAATTCCATGTTAAAGAGCATTTTGTGTAAAATCGTTTCATTTGTCATCCGTGTTTTGACTTGTAATTATTCATATGATTACATAGATCATGATTACTTAATTCTAGAATATAAAACATGATTTATATATAATATATATTCACAATATACATATATATAATATACCAGTAAATGGAAAGAAATACACCGTTCATGGAGACGGTAGGCCATACATACGCATGAACGCTGTTTTCGTTTCCTTATTGAGTTGAATGGAATTAAGTAGATGACATACTTATATATAGACATAAATCCCATATTATTATGTCATATAATTCATGATTACTTATTATCTATACTTTATAATCATTCATGAATGGTTAACGTGGATAATGAATATCATCACGTCGTGGAGACGGTAGTCCATACGTACGCACAAGCGATGATATTGTTTTCATGACCGTGGAATTCTATTGGAATGTATGTTTACTATTTCAGAATCAATATCACTTTACAATAATCATATATATTTATTATGTACACCATTATACCCATCCAAGTAAGGTGGGGGTGGAAAATAGATTACACCACGACGTGGAGATGGTATTCCGTACGTACGCACGCGCAGTGAAAAACTATTTTATGTCAATTTTGACACTATTTAGTAATTGATTTTTGTGTAAATTATAAAAGAATGATTAGTTTGAAAAAAGATAATTAAATCAATAATAACATGTCATATTAACCTTTAAAATTAGTGTAATTCATAAAAAGTCTCAAATTACATTTATTTTGGTATTTATAACATCAATTATGTCAATATTTCATTAATAAGATAATTACTGCATCATCATTGGGTCATAAATAAATTAACTTATTTAAAGTTTAAAAATTAAAAAATAAAATATCATTATGTAGGAAATCTTTTTATATTTCTAATGAATATTTATAGTCGATTTTATATTATTTATGACCCTATATTAAAAATGATATACTTATTAAACTTTGATTTTAACTATTTTAACCCTTCTTCAATTAAATTAATAATAAATATCCTAATCTAATACAAGTTGGCCTAAATGCTCATATATTATTACTAAGGTTGTTTTTGTTCGAATTACACTTATCCAATAGAATTAGGACATGTGTTAGGGTAATAATAATATCATTTTTACCCTTAATTGCCCTATTTACTATTAACCGTGGTAAAAAAAAGTAAAAAGTTACTATTCACCGAAAATTATTTTCATCTCATTGAACCAAATTTTACATACTGACAACAACCGTGTCTCTTGTATTTTTGAAATTCCACTCACAGAAGCGGTAAAATTATGTTTTATGAAAAATTCTTTTTTTTAACTACCACTTAGTGGTTTCACTATTCAACAAAAAATGAACGTTTCCAGAAAAATACCAAAAATTAGGCCTAAGCTATATTTGATATTATGAACTAAAAATGATGTCGATTTTACCAAATTCAAAACATATCAGTTGAATTACTTAATTTAAAAATTAATTCTCGTCGTCAAAACAAATAGCGTGTTCTTAAGAGATAATAACAATCAAAAGATTGACACTTGATTATGTCTGGTTTAAATGTGAAATTACATCCAATGAAAAACACTGTATTAAATTGTAAAAATATATTATAAATATAATTTAAAACCACTCAAATTAATAATTTATCACTATAAATTATTTCGATTAAAAAGGCTGTTATTAATTAATATTTAGTAATTTTTACTATTCATCAGAAAATGAAAGTTATCCGAAAAGTACCAAAATTTCACCCTAAGCTAATTTCGATATTCCGAATCAAAAAATGAAGTCCATTTTCAAAAATAAAAATTACAAAATTTCAAAAAGTGGTTATTACTCTTCCTAACGGCTAGTTTTAATAATATTTTAATAGCATATTGTGCTTTAGTGAAACTCGTTATTGCGTACTACACACGCTATCGAGGAAGGTCACGATTGCGTGTAATGCAAGGCAAGTCAATGATGCATGTTGTGCAAGCTCATTTTGGTGTAGCGTACAACACAACACATTAATGAAATAAAAAATAATATTTTTCATAAAATCTCATGGTGTTACATTATTTTTCCATTTCCTTTGAAGAGGACCGAAGGTACTCTTCCAAAATTTCCAGTTCATTGGGATATGGGGACAAAAGTTATGAGGTAGAATCATTATACTATGCTATATCATCTGACCTAAATTTTATAGAATAAGGCTCTAATGTCCATATACATTGAAATTCCCATCTTCCAATGGGGGAGGATCATCATCACCCATCACCCCAAAATGGTTCTGAGAACCACTAGAAAACCCACCTATAAATATTCAGGCAGGAGAGGGAGACTTTTAGACCTCACCAAGGACCAGTTTTTTCCATAATTAGATCTTAACTTGGCAAGGACTTTTAAATATACTTAAACTATCTCCTGATCATCATGAACCCCAATCCTTGCAGATTTGTTAAAACCGTATGGTCTGTTCATACCTGAATTTGAGTCCACAACATCATTGGAAGAATTACAAATGGATCTCATGGATTCTTCATATATGGGAGTGGTCCTTGGTCCCATTATCATCCCCTCAACCTCTCCCAATCTTCTATTGACCAACCATGGTGAAGCATTGACACCAAAATTCATCCTCAGATGACCAAAAATATCAGCTACCCTTAGCTTTGAAATCCTCAGTCTTGTTTCTTTCTAGGTGGTAGTAGAAAGTCTCAACTCCCCAATATCTCGATTCTTCAATTCAGTAGAAACATATTATAAACCAAAGATCTAGTTTCTGGGATCTACCTTCACTAAAACATGCAATGACTGACCCTCTTCCAAAGATGAAAGAACCTCCAGAAAATTACTGGATAAAACATCCTAGAATCTACTAGATTCGTGACCAAGACGCTTGGAAAACGAAAATAATGGAACCCACGATTCACAACATACCTCAAGATACCATTTTAATTATCCTTCAACCATTATAAAGATAAAAATAAAATGGGTTTTTGGGATATGTAAACATCAATGATAATCCATAGGGAAACTGGAAGACACATTGTGTGAGTACAGATGTCCAAGAAAAGAAAACAACCCACCATATTGCCAATTAGATGAAGAATCACAGAATTTTGAAAAGGCAAAGAGAGACAAGGAAGATAAGTCCAAATTTTAGAATCAGTACTGTCAAGGTAAATATGAAAATAAAACACCCACCAAAATAGAGAAAAATAAAAACCTTTAAGAAAACGGGGAGCATGAGCCAAGGTAGAGATAAGATCATCTTCATTCCCAAACCTGATCAAAATGTTCCTCGAATCCTGAAGGCCTAAAATTTCTTGTTCATGCAGCTTAAAATAAGAGGAAACATATCTATCAATGTAATCCACAATTTGGAGACTCTTCCAAAAGTAATCAACAAAAGATAGATCCAATATCACTAATGCTCTAGTAAACTTTGGGGATGAAATAGGTAATGGTAGAACCCCATGATCGAGCGACTAGACCTTAGGGAAGACATCGATTGCGGGAATGCTGGGGAGGGTAGGTCGGTCAGTGAAGAGGGAAAATGGGGGAATCCATGTAGCCCTTTGAAAATGTCTTGTAATCCATTTTTTAGGAAACCTTACATGTGGGGTACCCAGAAATGTTCATCGGATAGATTGTGAGTAATATACAGATTGTGTAGATCACCTATACACGCCCTATTCTTATAAAAAATCACACAAAATTAAAATTAATTTATTATACTGTGTAATCCTTATCTATTGGTGCTTCTGTGTGGTAATTATATTTGTATGACACACATTTTATAATTTTTAAAATATATGTTCATGTATATCTAATTTTAGATATAATGTTCCAGTATACATATCAATTATGAGTCATATTACATTTATTACTCAACTTGAATTGAAGCATAACATAAGACCAGAAAAACATTATATCTATAAAATTTTTATGTTTCTAGTAAAATTCCTTAAAATAGATGATAAGTAATTTATTCTATATTTCAAAGGTTTAAATACTATATGATTATAAGACATATTTGTTAGATTTAGCTAAATATTCACCATGTTACATCCACGGTACAATTATTTAAAAAGTTAATTTCAAATTATTTTTTAATATGTTGAATATTACAATGGATAAGAATTATGATTTAGAAAATTGATTAACCGATGATAATAATTAATAGAATCTATCATGATTTATCCAAATACCAATGATTTATAATTTAATCATTTTTGTATGTCTGTATTTTTTGGAATTCATGTGAATCATCATGAACGTTGAATATACCACTATATGTGATTTGTTTCATTTAATTTACTATTTAATTAAATTTTTTGAGTGCAAGCCTTACCCCAAATTATTATGATAGAGCTTGTGTTATCATGGATTTTTGTATGTAATCAATTTTCCCCTCACATACATTTGAGAAAAATAATATGTAATGGATAGTGCTCCAATGAAAGTGGATGTTGTTCAGGTTTGGTGCCAAGGCGAAATCAATCTAATACAGATACACATATGGACAAGTGTAAAGCTGTAAAAAACTCTTAATTGGGTCTATGTATCTTCCACAAGGGTAAGAGTTGGTTATTCAACCCCAAGATATATTGACAACTAGTAAAGGCTCATGATCATACCACTATTATTTGATTTTTATCATGTTTAATGGTTATTTAATTTTAGTTGTCTTGTTGTGATCATAGGAGTTAACAAATTAACTAGAATGAAATATAGAAGTAATATAAATAGTATTATGCCTAAATATTATTGAAGATATATTTAATCACCTAAGTAAATCCACATAATATAAAAAACCTGAAATATATAGAGTAATTGAAAATTCACACATAAAATATGGAAGACATCAATTATATATTAATTCAGTGTATCCTTCCACTACATTAGTTGAAATGGAACCATACATCAATGCCCTATGCGATTCAATGTTTGGGTTCTTTAAATTATTAGGTATTTATATCATGATGTTTGGGTTAACATTATAAAGATCACATAAAGGGTTTACTACCAAAGGAGTACTTGGTGTAATTGAGAGGGAAGGGATGAAGAAATCCAATTTATGGACATCAGGATTGGGGTGTCCAATCAATATATCAAGGAACTATGAGTAAATGCAGTTGAAATTTAGATTGCCTACCAATAAATTTTATTTTCTTGACCAACCAATGTTGAGGTAATTAGAAATTGAATATGGTATGTTGTAACTATAATATCGAAGAAACAGGAACATTAAAAGACAATGAAAAGGGATATTGTGTTTTGAAATTATAGTGGGAGATTAACAAATACGAAAATGTATTTATATTTCTAAATATTATTGAAAAATGTACAAGAATTACCCAGATATTATTTTTCGAAAGTGAAAAAAACAACTTCCAACATATCACTGCGATCCATACATGAGAAGGAAAGCCTTATCACAGGACCAAAATTTCATGACAGTCCATGCCACTAACAGGTTAACCTTCACCATGAATGTAAATTGTATGTTGAGGAACAACCTATTTTTCATGCACCAGGTAAATATAGTAGTGATTAAGAGTTAAAAATATAATGGAAATATTTTAATGATTCCATTGAGGTCAATTGATTCATTTATCTATCCATGACCCATGATATTATTAGGAAACATGAGGACAAGGTTTCATATAGAACGATGTCACACCATTTGGATCTCTATCAAGAGAATTTGAGAAAATAACAATTTTATGCTCACATCTATAGTGTGTAATCATCCAATATCTACACATTCAGTATTAGATACTGAATTTTATGCTCACATCTATATCCAAATGCATTAAAATGTATATTCATAAATTTTTCTAGATGAGAGGTTTATTTGAGAGCTCCTAAGGGTGTGAGGATAGCAGTTCATGCCATTGATTACTACCATCTTTGACTTCAAATGAGAAAAATTTTGGTTTTAAATGATTGTTATTATGTACCAACATTTACCAAAAGAATAATTTATGTAACCTGCCTTGATACAAAAGAGTTAATTTCCATGTTATGAATAAAAAATGACTTCATTATAAAGGTAACATATGTGATGGAATGACACATTTATATAAATGTATTTATGTACTAAATTATTAAATAAATGTATCCAGAAATTTAAAAACAATCAGGTTAACACAGTTCATATAATAGAAAGTTATGACATCTTTATTATGATCAAATAAATGAGAGTCATTTTAAAAGGATCTATCCAGATTGATATTTTGCCTCATCTGAGCTAAAACCAATTGAAATATGTCATTCTTGTCTGGAAAAAAAATGTCCAGAAAACCAATCAGTAGATTAGGTTAATTGGTCACAAAAAATCTAGTATTTATGTACAGTAATGTCAGAGGAAAATTTCCTTTTGAAGCTACTTTTGGGTATTCGTACATCATAACATTAATTGAGGACATTAGTAGACATTTATATGTCAACTTTCTGAGGTATATAACTGAGTAGTTAGATAAATTCAAGGAATTTGTGACTAAATTTGCGATTAAGCATGGAAAGAAGAAAAAGAAACTATGAACTGATCGAGGTAGGAAACATATTAACAAAGATTCTATCAAAATTCTATGGTTGTTTGGGAGTTTATATCAACTCACTCCTCATAACACACAACAATGAAATGGTACTTGTGGAATGATGAACTGTACATTTTTGGAGATTTTATGTTTGATGATGTGTCATAAAGATATGAAATTATCCTTTTTGGGATATTTATTAAATATTATAAAATACACATTAAATAGTGTACCAAATAAAGGAGAAAATGGAGTCCTCTTCAAGTTATTGAGTGGAATGAAACCCATTTTATAACATAAATGTGTACATGGTTGTGTGGTTTCTGTTATGGAATTCTCATGAAACAAAATAGCACCCAGGGCACAAAGTGTATCTTTATATGGGTTTTTAAGAAAAAAAGGGATTATAAAACTTGACCCCTAAGATAAGAATGTGATCATAACAAGAAGAGACATATTTCTTGAGAGGGATAAAATCCTAAAGAAGGATTGTGTGTGAAATATTGTTTTCAATGCAACTGATTCTCAATATACACAACTACTAGTAAAGGGACTGGTTCCATAAATCACCATTGAAGATACAGTTCAAAAAAAATATGTTCTATATAGGAGAATAATAGAGGTATGAGAACCGAAGATATATTTTTATTTATTCACCCATGATTTTGAATTAGTATTAGTTGACCTCATTGAACATATTTCATACAAAGAGGTAGTATAGAGCTCATAAGAAGCATAATGGAAAGAATCCATGAAATATGAAATGGATTCCTTATATTAGAACTGATTTTTCAATCTAGTTGTTGTGTCATTTGATGTAAATCCCATAGGGTGAAAATAGGTATTCAAGAAAAAAATCAAGATGATAGATAAAGTAAAAAACAATAATGCAAAGATAGATGATAAATGGTTTAAAAAATAAAGGAATTCACATTGATGATACTTTTTCTCGGTTTATATATTTATGTAAATTATAATTTTACTTATTAGTGAAACATACTATGAATATTAAATTTTGTATATGGATGTGAAAACTACATTACATAATGTAATCCTTCAGGAAGACGTCTGTATGACATAACTAGAAGGAATTATGACTCAAGGTGATTAAAAAAAACAAATATCAACTTATTGATATCTATTTATTGATTGATGAAAGCATCCAGGTGATGGAAAATTCAATTTGATAATCCAATAAATGATTTTGGTTTCATTTAGAATGAGTATGAGAAATTGTTTTACATCTGGATTAGTGGTAATGCCTTCATAATCTTAGTTGTACATGTTTATTACATATTACATAATAGAAATGAGAAACCGGTCATATAGTTTGTAACAAACTTGTTTAACAAGTTATTCTCCATGAGATTCATAGTTGAAGCATCATATATTTTAAGAAAATGGTTCATTTATGTTAGATCAAATAGGCCACATAGAATAATTAAATTTACATAGGTTGGATAGATACTAATGAGATTTAATATGTTTCAATTCAATATGGTATTTCTTCGTTTGTGACATGGTTTACGTCATTCTAAGAAAATGTGTCCCCATATATTATAGGATAATGACGGAAAATGTATGATATCATATGCTACTGTGATAGTATCAATAATATATTCCATTATATATAAAAGTATAATAGTTTCTTATGAATTGATCATGAATTTTATGTATTATGCTGATCTAGGAGAACAATGCTGGTCTACTATTAAGTCAACCCTTATGTATCTTATAATAACTAAGGATATGTTCATGGTGTACGAATGAGATATGGATCTGTCATCATGGCTTATACTGATGTTGGTTTTTAGATTGATCATAATGATCATCGGTAATTGTCAGGTTATGTTTTCTGTCCAAATGGTTGAGCTGTGAGCTAGAAGAGTTCAAAGTATCTAGTTTTCGCTAATTTTACATTTGAGTATGACTATAAAGTGGATTTTGATGAAACCAAGGAATCCATTCAGATACGAATCATTTTACAAGAAATTATTGGTGTACCTAGAAGTAAATACCCTATTACATTTTATTGTGACAAAACATATATGGTGGAACTTGAAAAATATATAATGTCACACTCAAAAAAAAAAGAATACACTCATGAATGATCTCATTCTGATAGATTTTTATCAAAGGGTTGAAGTTGAACTATGTAGATTTCCCATGGAAGAGATCATGGTAGAACCCTTAAATAATGTTCTACCACAACATAATCAAGTGTATCATGTGAGAGATAATGGTTTGAAGGTTGTTAGTAGTAGGTTCCAGTGTTAGTGGGAGTCTCTTAGAGTTCGTTCCCTAGAACTGACATCGATGTATTTTATGATAAACTATAATAATTGTTTTTAATATTTATAAAATTATTATCACATAGAGATTTTTCTTATGGGTGACATAGTGTGCCTAAATTTTGTAATAGTAGTTATCACACTAAAATGTCATAGTAGTTCCCCGATATGATGAGAGCCTCAACTTTTAAAAAAACTATTCACAAATATGTGTTATATATCAAGTTGATTTCATTTGAGGGATATAAATGATACATGAAGTCAGGTGTGGAGACTTAGAGTTTGATTTATCTTATCATGGTGTAAGATATTTGTAATATCTAGTGTATGATATAGTGAGAATGATACCCACCAAAAGAAAATTAACAATTTTACATGTCATTCGATGATATTATATGTGAACATGTCTATTGATATGTAGAATTTATGATTATTATAAATGAATATTATAAATCATTAAATTTTATGTATTTATGAAAAACATGATGACATATGTTAATAGTGACATATGATACATTTTTTTGTCAAGAGTAATATGGAAGTACTGAAAAAATTCAAGATTGAAATTGTCTATTATTTTCTTTAAATAGAAGTTGATATCTCATTCCCTTTGACGGAAACATTATATCATAAATATATCCACGAACATGGTGTTCTATGGGAACGTTTTCTTTCTATAAATTCAATGAATGATCCATAAAGAACATTGGATGAAGACACTAGTGTGCATATTGCTTGATTAGAGATACACTACTGGAAAACAATGTTATACCAATGGTTTTAAACTATTCGTATAGGCTGGAAAACTGTTGGTATAGCCTATTCCAATAGTTTTCCAAAGCGTAGGGTAGTAAGCCGTGAGGAAAGACCTATACCAATGGTTTGATCTAAACCATTGTTATATCCCACTGTATTTATTGATATACAAATTATTTTCATTTAACCATTAGTATATGTTTGTATAACATTTTTACCAACGGTTTCAAGTAACCGTTGGTATATATTGAATAATAAACACTATACCAATGGTTTAAAACCATTGGTATAGTTTTTAAATATATCTCAATGTATACCAACGGTTTAAAACCTTTGGTATTGTGTTTTTCCAAAAATGTTATTCCAATGTTTTAAAACCGTTGGTATTGTGTTTTTCCAAAAATGCTGCACAACAGCCCTCCAGTAGCCCCTCTAGTATACAACTACATAAAAAATATCAAAAAAACCACATACAGACTCAAAATAGCATAAAAAGACCTAAAATAGCAAAAAAAAAATTAAAACCATCAAACTCTTCCAACGATGTAATGTACTACAATTCCATATTTCAATATTCATATGACAACAATCATCCATTAGAGTTAATAATAGTTTCAATAACATAAACAATATTTTCACCCATTTCCATCTTCATATGAAAACCACTCTTCCATTAGTAATTCACCTCACCCCTGGAAAACCCCAACAAATAGCACAACCCCCCACCTCCCCATCAAATTCTAATAGGTATAATAGAATAAGAAATACTTATTTGAGTTGAATAAGAGTTTAAAATTTCCTCAAATCCCAATTTTGTTTCTGATCCTAGATTTCAGTATGTAATGATTTGTGATGCATTTTCCATTGAACAGGTATTTTTTATAATATATGGTGAAATGTTATTTTCTTAGGAGTCTTGTCAATTATGACATCATGAGTGAAACTACCCAACTCATGAAAAAAAGTTTGTGACTATCAATGATGAGTGTAAATTTCAGTTGTTGTATTCACATAAAATGATGTCCTTATGAAATAAAAGAGTGACACTTTATGTGGTGCTCGCTACACCATGGCTCAGATTGAGGCGGTGTTGACTCGTACACATCACAAATGACCCATGGATTGTTTTCCTAATATTTCAACACAATCCGAATGCATTTGGTCGGTTTTTTGTATGCTGGATGTTTTTACTTGAAAGCGTATCCATTTTAAACAAAAGAAAGACACTTTGAGTGGTACTGGCCATAACATGCCTTGGATTGAGGCGGGGTTGACTCATAAAAATTAAAAATGACCCATGTATCCTTGTCTTAATGTATCAATAGAATCCGAATGTGTTTGATCCTTTTTCCATATGTCAGTTGTTGTTTCCACTTAAAAAGTTGTCCATTTCAAAAAAATTGAGACACGTTGAGCGGTGCCGGCCACACCCCTCCTCAGATTGAGGAAGGGATGAATGGTACATGTAAAACATAACCAATGGATCATTTTACTAAAGTTTCAATAGAATCTAAATCCATTTTTTTGGTTTTTTGAATGTCAGTTGTTGTTTTCACTTAAAAGGATATCCATTTTAATCAAAAGAGAGACATTTTGAGTGGTGTCAGCCACACCACTCCTCGGATTGAGGCGGGGTGGACTCGTACACAACCAAAATGACCCATGGATCATTGTCCTAAAAAAACACACAATCCGAATGAATTTGGTCTGTTTTAAGTATGCCAGTTGTTGTTTTCACTTAAAATCTTGTCCATTTCAAAAAAAAGAGAAACACTTGGAGTGGTTCCGGCCAAACCATCCATCCAATTGAGGAGGGTTTGACTCATACACATCACATATGACCCATGAATCGTTTTCCTATTGTTTCAATAGAATCTGAATGCCTTTGCTCAGTTTTCCGTCTGTCAGTTTTTGTATTCACATAAAATGATGTCCTTTTGAAACAAAAGAGATTCATTTTGAGTGGTACCGACCACACCATACCTCGGATTGAGGCGAGGTTGACTCGTACAAATCCAAAACGACCCATGGATTGTTTTCCTAATGTATCAATAGAATCAGAATGCGTTTGGTCAGTTTTCCTTATGTCTGTTTTTTACATAAAAGTGTATCCATTTTAAACAAAAGAAAGACACATTGAGTGGTACTGGACACATTGTACCTTAGATTGAGGAGGGGTTGACTCTTACACATCACATATAAACCATGGATATTTTTTCTAAAGTTTAACCAGTATCCTAATTCTTTTGGTCGGTTTCCCGTATGCCTGTTGTTGTATTCACATAAAATCCAATCCATTTCAAATAAAAGTGATATAGTTCAAGTGATACTTGCCACATTGAACCTCAGATTGAGATGAGGTTGACTTGTACATGTCAAAAATGACCCATGGATCATTGTCCTAAAACATCCACACAATCCGAATGTGTTTGGTCTGTTTTAAGTATGTAATTTTTTTTACATTTAAAATCTTTTCCATTTCAAACAAAAGAGAAACACAGTGAGTAGTGTTGGCCACACTGGCCCTCATATTGATGTGGGGTTGACTCTTACATGTCGCATATGAACCGTTGATTGTTTTCCTAAAATTTCAACAGAATCCTTATAAGTTTGTTCAGTTTTCCTTATGTGAGTTGTTGTATTCACTTAAAATGATGTCCTTTTGAAACAAAAGAGAGACACTTTGAGTGGTGTCGGCCACACCGCGCCTCATATTGGGGAAGGGATGACTCGAAAACCTCAAAAATGAACAATGGATCGTTTTCCTAAAGTATCAACAAAATCTGGATGTGTTTGGTCAGCTTTACATATGCCAGTTGTTTTTTCTTAAAAGCGTATCCATTTTAAACAAAAGAAAGACCTTTTGAGTTGTACCAGCCACAACGTCCCTCGGATTGAGGCGGGGTTGACTCGTACAAATAAAAAATGACTCATGGAACATTTTCCTAAAGTATCAACACAATCCAAATGATTTTGGTCTATTTTTTGTATGCTAGTTGTAGTGTTCACTTAAAATGATATCCATTTCAAAGAAAGGTGAGACACTATGAGTGTTGTCAGCCACACTGCGCAACGAATTGAGGTAACGTTGACTCGTACACATAAAAAATGACCCATGGATCGTTTTTTGAGATATCCACACAATCCCAATGCGTTTGGTCAGTTTTCCGCATGTCAGTTTTAGTTTTCACTTAAAAACATGTCCATTTCAAATTAAAGTGAGACACTTCGAGTGATACGCCCACACAATTCCTCATATTTAGGCGGGGTTGAATCGTACACGTCACATATGACCCATGGATCCTTTTCCTATTGTATCAACAGAATTCTAATTCGTTTGGTCGGTTTTCTATATTTCAGTTTTTGTTTTCACTTAAAAATTTGTCCATTTCAAAGATAAGTGAGACACTTTGCGTGGTGTCAGCCACACCGCGCATTGTATTGAGATGAGGTAGACTCGTACATGTCAAAAATGACCTATGGATAGTTGTGTTGTAGTATCAACACAATCCTAATGCGTTTGGTCAGTTCTCCGTATTCTAGTTGTTGTTTTCACTTAAAATCCTGTCCATTTCAAATAAAAGTGAGAAATTTCAAGTGGTTCCAGCCACACCAGCCCTCATATTGAGGCGGGATTAACTCGTAACCATCACATATGACCGATGGATATTTTTAATAAAGTATAAATAGAATCCTAATTTTTGTGGTTGGTTTTCTGTTTTCCAGTTGTTGTTTTCACTTAAATTCCTATCCATTTCAAATAAAAGTGAGACACTTCGAGTGATACCAGCCACACCGTGCCTCTAATTGAGGCGGGGATGACTCTTACATGTCACATATGACCCATGGATAATTTCCCAAAAGTTTCAGTAGAATTTCAATGCTGTTGGTCTGGTTTCTGTATTTCAGTTGTTGTTTTCACTTAAAATGCTCTCCATTTCAAAGAAAAGTGAGACACTATGAGGGTGTCAGCCACACCGTTACTCAGAATAAGGTGGGGTTGACTCGTACATGTTACAAATGACCCATGTATTGATTTACTAATATATCAACACAATCTGAATGCATTGGTCAGTTTTCCATATGCGGATTGTTTTTACATAAAAGTGTATCCATTTTAAACAAATGAAAGACACTTTTAGTGGTACCTACCACACCGTGCCTCATATTGAGGTGGGGTTGACTCATACACATCAAAAATGAATCATGGATCCTTTTACTAAAGTATCAATAGATTCTGAATAAGTTTGGTCAGTTTTCATTATACCAGTTGTTGTTTTCACTTAAAATGCAATCCATTTCAATGAAACGTGAGACACTTTGAGTGGTGTCGGCCACACCGTGCCTCAGATAGAGGTGAGGTTGACACTTACACGTCATGAAATGACATATGGATCTTTTTTTTGCAGTATCAACAAAATCCCAATGCATTTGGTCAGTCTCCCGCATGTCAGTTGTTGTTTTCACTTAAAATCTTGTCCATTTCAAATTAAAGTGAGACACTTTGAGTGATACTGGCCACACCGTGCCTCATATTGATGAGGGGTTGACTCATAAAAATCACATATGACAAATGGATCCTTGTCCAAAAGTATCAAAAGAATCCATATTTGTTTGGTCAGTTTTCGGTATTTCAGTTGTTGTTTTCACTTAAAATGCTGTCCATTTCAAATAAAAGTGAGACACTTTGATTGGTGGCAGCCACACCATGCCTCGGATTGAGGTAAGGTAGAGTCGTACATGTCATAAATGACCCATGTATAATTATTTTGGAGTATCAACACAATCCTAATGCGTTTGGTCAGTTTTCTGTATGCCAATTGTTGTTTTCACTTAAATCTTGTCCATTTCAAATAATAGTGGGACATTTCGAGTGGTTTCGGCCACACCGGCCCTCAGATTGAGGAGAGTTTGACTCGTACATGTCACATATGACTCATGGATCGTTTTACTAATGTATCAATAGAATCTGAATGCTTTTGGTAGGTTTTCTGTATGACAGTTGTTGTTCTCACTTAAAATCATGTCCATTTCAAATAAAAGTGAGACCCTTTGAGTGATACCAACCACATCGTGCCTCAGATTGAGCCAGGGTAGACTCGTACACGTTACATATGACTCATGGATCCTTTTCCTAATGTTTCAACAAAATCCAAATTCCTTTTTTGGTTTTCTGTATTTCGGTTGTTGTTTTCACTTAAAATGTTATCCATTTCAAAGAAAAGTGAGACACTTTGAGTGGTGTCAGCCACACCGCGCCTCGGATTGTGGAAAGGTTGACTCGTACACGTCAAAAATATCCCATGTATCATTGTGTTGCAGTATCAACACAATCAGAATGCGTTTAGTTGGTTTTCTGTATGCCAGTTGTTGTTTTCACTTAATATCCTGTCCATTTCAAATAAAAGTGAGACATTTCGAGTGGTACCGGCCACACCGGCCCTCTGATTGTGGCGAGAGTGAATCATATACAACACATATGACCCATGGATCCTTTCACTAAATTATAAACACAATAATAATGCATTTGGTTGGTTTTCCGTATGCCAGTTGTTTTTTTTACTTAGAATCCTCTCCATTTCAAATAAAAGTGAGACATTTTGAGTAGTGCCAGCTACACCAGCCCTCAGATTGAGGCAAGGATGAATCGTACACATCACATATGACCCATGGATAGTTGTACTAAAGTATCAATAGAATATTAATGTGTTTGGTTGGTTTCCGTATGCTAGTTGTTGTGTTCGCTTAAAATCTTGTCCATTTTAAATTAATGTGAGACACTTCGAGTGATACCGGCCACACCATGCCTCGGATTGAGGCGGGGTTGACTCATACACGTCACATATGACCCATGGATATTTTTCCTAATGTTTTAACAAAATTCAAATGCCTTTGATCAATTTTCCATATTGCAGTTGTTGTTTTAAATTAAAATCATGTCCATTTCAAATAAAAGTTAGAAATTTTGAGTGGTGTTGGCCACACCGGCCCACGGATTGAGGCGGGGTTGACTTTTATACGTCAAAAATGACCCATGGATCATTTTCCTAAAATATAATATCAATCCAAATTCCTTTGGTTGGTTTTCTGTATACCAGTTGTTTTTTCATAAAAGCATATCCATTTAAAAAAAGAAAGACACTTTGAGTGGTACCGGCCACACCGTGCCTCAGATTGAGGCATGTTTGATCCATACAAGTCAGAAGTGACCCATGGATCCTCTCCTAAAGTGTCAATAGAATCCAAATGTGTTTTGTCAGTTTTCCATATGATATTTTTCATTTTCACTTAAAATGTTGACCATTTAAAAGGAAAGTGAGACACTTTGAGTGGTGTTTTCCACAACGTGCTTCATATTGAGGCGGGGTTGACTAATACACGTCACTTGGGTGGTTTGAGTGCTGTCAAGTGCGATTTGAAGATCCGGGTGAGTTTAATCCTCTCCTTTATTCCTCTTTTTGATTAGGGTTTGTACTCTTCTCTCATCTTCTTCTGAAGCTCTAAGACCCTCCTTTCCATTGGGATGTAGGGTGAATCATGAAGAGATATTAGATTGGGATCCCATGTCTAGGGATGTGGGGGGGCTGTCTGGGGGGCTGTTTGAGGTCCAGGGATGATGGTGGGGGGAGGGGGGGATGTCTGGGGTCTAGGGAGAATGGTTGGGGGGGCTGTCCATGGGGTTGTCCGGGGGGTGGGGGGATGCCTGGGGTTTAGGGAGGAGGGTGGGGGTCTGTCCGGGGGTTTGTTCGAGGTCCAGGGAGGAGGGTGGGGGCTTCCCAGGGTCCATAGAGGAGGGTGGGTAATGTATATAAAACTATATCTATATATCATACATCGAATTTCAAAAAGACTACGAACCGCCGCATGGTATCATCCTGGAGCAGGGCCAAATCACGGCGTGAACATGGTGTGACCGCGGAGTGATGGCGGTATGACCGTGGCATGACCACGGCGTGACCGCGGCGTGACCACAGTGTGACCACGACGTGACTACGGTGTGACAGCGGCGTGACAGCGGTGTGACTGCGGCATGACCTCGGCGTGTTGGCACGGTCCAACGACATTTGCGAGGAAGCATCATCCGGCCAGGATTCCAAATAAATCCTATGTAGTTGTCCTTCAAATTATTTAAATTGATCTTATGTTATAAAAAAGACTCTTGATTTGTGATTGTGGTATGATAAAGATATATATTTTATATGCTTTGTTTTTAAAAGTGTTACTAGGTAGTTGAATCTACTAATTGAGAGTCAAATTATCACACCCTAAACTATAACTGTGAGTTTTGATAGACTGTGCACCTCCGTTGGAGTGGTTTTACTATAAAAACATGACTTCATTTATCAAATGAAACAATTATATTAAAGAAAACTTATTCATGATATGCAATTCAATGTAATTAAGCATAATTAAGAAAAAAGATAAATTCAATTTAAAGAATTCTTAAATTAAATAGGCCACAAGAGGGACTCCACCTCAAGGGGTGTCTCCCATGGGTATCTTGTGGTTTGTAGTGTCAATCTATGATTTTTTTGGTGCTGTAGTATAGTGGGAAATGTGTATTTCATGGTCAATTTAATAAATAAATTAGTCAATTATAAAATACACCCATAGTCAATATAGATATACCCACTTGTGATAGAGAATACCATCCAAATAAACAACTCAGAAATCGAAGACCAGAATTTTAATTTACCAATTCCAATTACATAATATATACAGCACCAACTTATGTTTATGAACCAATAAATTAAAGGGAAATAAACTCCTCACAATAACCCATAGAATCTCATATAGCATCACTCACCTCGAAACAATTATAACATCATTATGCTTCCATATTTGGTCGAAAATAAAGATTTATACTGAATTGAAAAATATCCATACCAGAGTGAAAAATGAGGTTCAAATATAAAGAGTTATAGAGAATTCAAAAATGTAACGGATCAATCTTCCCCTGATCAACATCACCATCACCACTATCATCATCAGCCTCAACTTTTCATCCATACTTATCCTCTTCGTCATCCTCGTCATTGTCCCCATGCTCATCATCGTCCCCATCCTCCCCCTCTGTCCCATCCTCACCCTCGGCCCCATCCTCTCCCTCATCCTCATCCTCATCCTCACCATTGTCATCTTCAGCATCCTCGTCATCACCAGGAACATAATAATCTTGAACTCCACTAGAACTCCCTCTTGGTGCATTGGATAATGCACCCATCGACAATATAAATGTCTGATAAGCCGCACTGGCCTCTTGAGAATGTGATGAAGATAAAGCTTTCATCTATTTCATAAATTCTTTGTCCATAGTTTGAAGTAGTAATTCCAACTCTGTGAACCTTTTATCAATCTGTCTTGAATGCTCCTTGACCTATTCCAACTCTATGGTACATGAATGGATACCTGGAGAGGACCAATACCTGATTGTTTTACACTTAATATCCACTTATATTTCGTGTATTCGTTTGTAACACATAGTTATGTAACTGATTTATCCTTAATCCAAGGATACCATCTTTGTATGGGACTTCATCTCAATGTCCTTTCATTGAGTCATATTTTGTTTTATACACAACTTTATTTTATACGGTGTATAAACCCCTTTGACTTTTATGTTTATACAAAAGGAATCTTTTTATATGAAGCGTTTTACTAAACGAAAAAAGGGAATGTTTTTGTCGTACGTATGAGGCGACAACGACTTCTCCACCGCTGTGACCATTATTTCAGTTTCAGCTTCCTCTACAATCCATACCTTCTTTTTAAAAGAAAAATAAATACCATGTTTTACTTTTCTTTTATTTTGGTATTGAAAATGGTTTTCATAATGTATTTATATCAATGTGTTGTATTGATATCTTGTTATTGAAAGGTGGAAATGTTATGTTTACTTTATGCATGTTTTATGTGATAAGATTATGTTATGGTTCTTGGGAATTGTTATGAAGATGGGTGGTTCCGTGAAAAACTAAGGGCGGGTGAGCCCGATATAGCTCTCCAATGCATTGGGTAACACGAAGGAGTGAAATGTTAATGTTTCTCCAAATAAATTTAGGGAATATACTATGGTGGGTATTCAAAACGTAAACAAGAGGGTTACTCCCTACGTAAGAATGTTATGAATAACTAAAGTTACCTTTTATGTCTTATGATTTATATGATTTATTCATGATTTTATGAGGTATGTTAAAGTGCTTATGTTTTATGGGTAAAGTATGATTTCATTCTTATGTATACATGTACTCATGTTTCCTTTCCATATTTTTATATCCCTTACTGAGATTTTTATGCTCATCCCAAGTTTTTGAAATGTTTTTCACAGGTCAAGGGAAAGGTACATGATATGATGATAGTGTCAAGGAAGTGTCAAGAAAGAATCCAAGATTTATTTTTCAATATGTTTCCGTTGATGGGAAAAAATGAATACTATATTTTATGTAACCACATTGTCTAAATGTGGAATGTAATATATGTTTTATGATCTATTTCTCTAAAAATCTAAACCGAAAAAGATCCTCAATGTGTAATCTTGTAATAACTCATGATTAAGTATGTTTTAAGGCTGGGGCCTTATAGTTGGTATCAGAGGTCGGTTTAGATAACTTTAGAGGTTAGGGTATTCTTTAAGCATAAGTTACATTACCATATTGGCTAGGATTTTAGAATGTGTCATAGTTTTTAGATTAAGTGAATGAGTAATTATATCTTAGTGTTTATCTTACTCATTACTACATTATGGTTATGTTGATATAATCACACTAACCTTTTTGGTTTTAGTAAATGGCTGGATCTAGCAGGCACCAAAGTGACAATTGGTTTGAAGGAAACTGTGGTGGTTCTCTGATTAAGAGACTGGATTAAATGGGGTATTCAATGAGGAAACTCGTGGTTATTCTAAACCAACTATCAAGGAGTCATGATCAACCACTTAAACCTTGGTATACTCTATAATTCATCATGTACGAGATGACCAATCGATGTGGAATTTCAGGTAATAATTATAAAGGTAACCATTAGCGTTTATATGATCCTTACTTTTCAGGTAATTATGGGTTATTATATGTTATGATGGAAAATGAAAGGCATGAGATAAACATGAGGTTAAAATATGTTATGTTCATTTTTAAAGATTTTATCTCTTTTTCTGAAATGATTTGAGAATTATATAGTTTTGAAAAAAGGACAACATGTAGACCGTGTGACAACCCATTGTGTCGGACAAAGCTGCGGGAATCGAAACCACAACCAAAGTACGACTGATATTTATCACCTACCACTGGACTACGTGAAGTCCCTGGTTAGTTTGACTGATTCTTTTTTTAGTTAGATGATTTTATTAATTAAGAGTACGTTTATTTTGGGTTATCTATGGAAATTTATTAACCTATCATGGAGGATATGTGATTAGGTTAATTACTTTTCAATACGAGACATTAAGAGCAACTGATGTTGTTTTGAGATAAATGTTACGATTTAACTTGGAAGACTATGTGACTAAATCCATCAACTATTTGGGTTTCAATCTCAGTTTGGTTTACTTTGATGAATTTTATGGGCAAATTTTTGATGGAATGGTCCTCGTTGAACTTTGGGTTTTGTTGGAAAATTTTTGGAGATTAAGAATAGATTTTCTTTTTATAAAGGGTTATCCTATTTTGGATTGTCTGATATTGTAATAACATTTTTGGTTTGGTTTTTGTTAATGTCTAAAGACACGGGAAGTATATAGTTCTCTTTGGTGGATTAGGTGATTCTCTAGAAGTTGATTATAGTACTCTTAATGTGAACAGGTCTTCCTAAATACTCGTCTTTTGGAGAAAATATTAGTTTGTGTAAGGAATCTAATAAAAGTTGAAAGTCAACATGATAAGTGATTATGTTTCCTTATGAATAAATTCCTCAATAAAAAGTAACTTAAAACAAAAATGTTGTCTATTAACTTTTCCTACTGGGGAATCAAATACCATTTAACCCATCACATATTTGTCATTTTCTTGTGGTTAAATTTCTCCTAAGCATGTTTTCTATCACTCTCCATCAGAACATGACCCTTTGTTTTCTCCTCCATGTCCATGTTTTCCTACATGTAATATTTGTATGGGTTAACTCGGGTGACTTATGTACTTATCTTCTTTTATTTTTAAGTGATTGTTTTACCAACTCTTGTTCCTATGTGGGACTTTCAAGGATGTTTCCAAGCTCAATTTTAAAATTGCGTGGATGCAATTCCCAAAAGGGGGGAAGGATGTAACACACCAGGTAAATAAAGAATATGACATTTTTATATTTATCACTATTTGTGGAACAAATTTCAATATTAATTAAAATGGAACGCTATGCTTGATGGCTTACCCAATACGCAACAACGAGTTCCTTTGAAATCTTACGTTGCACTCTAATAATAAAATAATATTATTTTAAATGGTAGTTAACACATAGCCATTGTATTAGCTGGAATGAATATAAATAACTATTTTATGATTAAATATGTTTGTTAAATGTTTTTACTTTTATATAATAAATTTTAGAGGCTTAAAATACAAATGAATCCAATCTTAAGTATTGAATACACTAGTATTTTTAAACGATTGTTTTACTACCTTTTGATGGAAAACCATTTTTAAATCAATATTTTGACAATTTTATAAGATATATTTTTCAAAATAAACATATTATTTATGATTGGGACATAGAAATTTACCTTGGGTTAATTTTTGCTTTTTTTTCTGGCAATGTTCATTTTTCAATGAATAGTGAAAAATACGGCATTTTACATCAAAACTGCTTTTTCATATAATTTAATTATAATGTTATATTATCTTTTTAATTTTTTTTAAAGTGTAATTGGAATATATTTTTACCATTAAATCCAATTATGGTCATTGGGATTAATTTCAATTTGGAATTGGGCATAAACAAGTGCCAAAATTTTCATAAATATTGTTTCAAAAAAAACCCCGCTATTTGTTTTGAGAACGGGAAGTTTTTTTTAAATGAATTATTGCAATTTATATCTTTGGAATTTGGTAGAATGTATTAGATATTTGGAATCAGAAGGTCCAAATTATGTAATTAATACTCTTTTGTTTTTGGACATTATGAATAGTAATGACGGTAATTATCTTTAATTATCTTGATTAATGAGTAATGAGGTAGTTAAAGATAATAAAATAATATCATAATAATAAAAAATGACCACAACTTGTGTCCTAAGGCTACTGTTTGTCTCATGGCCGACCATGAGATGTCTTGTTCCAAACTTGGGGGCCCCATGGAATTACTTTTGTGAGAAAGTGACTTTTTATCTTTTTATTTTTAAAGAATGTTAAATGTATCAAAGAATGTATCACCTAAGTAAAATATTTTTACTTTTGTCTAAATAATTTCTCTTTTGGACTATAAATATTAATTACAAAGCTAAAAATATTTCCTATATCATAGTATTTTTTTATAATTTTTATACATTAAATAAATTAAATTATTTATGATATCATGATGATGTAGCGATGACCTCATTATTTGACGATTTAAATAAAATTGAAATATAATGTAATATATAAGACCTACACATGTCCAAAACCTATTTTATGGGTGTCTTTAGAACCCTTATCACCTTATACTCGAAACACATCAATGTGGGACCATTAAAATCCGAAACTCATTTGAAAATAATGTTACATTTTATACCTTTCCAAGAGTGCCCCTCCTCTCCTCTTATAAAAGGCCTCCACCTCTACCTCCTTACCCACACATACAAAGCATTTGGATCGGAAAAACCCTGCCCATTTTGTCTCTGCACATCCCTCTCTAACTCCTTGAAGCATCACTTTGGGTAGAAGTCTTTCCAAGGAAGCCTTTGAACTCAAACCAAAGGGAGTTACCCGATTTTAAGGTAATGTCTTCACTTGTGTCCTTTTGTTTTATTTTGCTTCTCCAATCCCCTAAACTCTTTTTATTCATTTATTTTGTAACAAATACATTATCTAAAATATACTAGTATGTTGTTATAAGAAGGATTCGAGCTACACTTACACACACCTACATCTCATGGTTAATGAACTTACTGTTTCCGTGGATGGCGAATTTCTGCCTCCAGAAACGATGATTGTTCAACATTCATTTATCACCATAAAAGGTAGCCATTAAGATGTCACTATATTTATATATGATATATAATATGTTTATGTTTTCCTTAAGATTCTGTATTTTTCATTTATGTCATACGTTTATGGCTTCCATTATGGGTATACGCGATATCTTCATTTAAGGAAGTGCGGACTACCGCCCCCTCAAAGTGATTTGATTCGTTAATACCATATGTGGTACGTATAAAGGATATATTTAATTATATTATATATGATACCATACTAGAATTAAAATACTATTTTGTATCATTATGTTTTAATTCCATTAAATATGAAATAGAAATGGAAGTAGCGTTCATGCGTATGTACGGCTTACCGTCTCCATGAACGGTACATTTCATTTCTTATCTCAAAATGTTATGTAATATTATAAGTACATATATATAATGGATATATATGTAATATATTACATCTAAATTATGGATATAATTCTGGAATTATAACATATATATATCTCTCTCATTTTGTTTTAATTCCATTAATATGACAAAAAAATGAAAGTAGCATTCATGCGTACGTACGACCTACCGTCTCCATGAACGGTGCTTTTCATTTTTTATCTCCATATGATATGGAATAGAATAAAATGAATATTTACTGGATATATATATATGATATTTTAATCATTAATACTATTCTGGAAATTATTTACTTATAACTACATTGGTAATCTTTTTTCAAACATGTTCATTTTGGACTCATGTACCAAACATCGGCAAAAACGTCTGACATGAACTAACATTATTAAAGAATTATTATAACATTATAATATGTGATATGAACTCAATAATAACCTCTAAAGGATTTATTTAGGAAATTATTAATTGACCAAAGATTATTATTCAGGAATATAAAGAAACGAACAAGACAAGTTGGACTTGAGGTAAGGGATCATACTCCTCTCTTTCTTTTTAAGTACACTCTTTTATGTCATTCCTTCTAAGCTCATCTTTCTTGTGATTGGGATGTTATTTTATATTAATTTTACTGTAATTTTTATGTTCATATGATGAGAGACCATATTCTCTCTCATCAATCCATTTTGGATGTCTTGAGTGGCGCCGTTAGGCTGCCGAATTTTCGTAAGAGATCTAACCTCTCTCTTTCTCTTTAAGTACTATCGTTTATGTCATTTATTTTAAGATCCACTTTTTTTGATGGGGGGTGTTATTTTATATTCCTCTTTCTGTAAATTTTATTGTAATTTGATGAGATACCCTATTTGATATCATCAATACATTTTTGGATGTTTTAAGTGGCGCCGTTAGGCTGCCGAGTTTTCGTAAGGGATTTTTCATCTCACTTTTATTCCTGTGAGATTTATGATACATTTGCCAAAATTTCCTTTGAGTGGTTTATGTACTGACCATTATTTTACTTATTGTGTAATATTATTTCATTTATGAGTATTTACATCAATATTTTTTTTCCTTCTTTCACGGGGTGTATGTTTCGAAAGATACCCATGTCGGTAAGGGAACATTTCACCCTCCTCTTTTTAAAAGACTTATTTTTTTATGTCTTTTAATTCACATAATATTATGCTGGGATATGTTCTTATATATCCTTATTGATGTAAATTTTATGTCCAAGTGATGAGATTCCCTTTTTATCTATCATCAACTCTTTTTCTGAATTTTGATGTGACACCGTTAGGCTGTCTAATTTTTTCAAGCGAACTTCTTACCCCAATTTCGATTCTTTGGGATAAACTTGTACACCTTGAATATGTCATTCTATGATTATGTGTGAATTTACTCTGATTGTTTTACACTTAATACCCACTTATATTTCGTGTATTCGTTTGTCACACATAGTTATGTAACTGATTTATCCTTAATCTAAGGATACCATCTTTGTATGGGACTTCGTCTCAATCTCCTTTCATTGAGAAATATTTTGTTTTATACACAACTTTCTTTTATACGGTGTATAAACCCCTTTGACTTTTATGTTTATCCAAAATGAATCTTTTTATATGAATAGTTTTACTAAACGACAAAAAGGGAATGTTTTTGTCGTACGTATGCGGCGACAACGACTTCTCCGCCGTCGTGACCATTATTTGAGTTTCAGCTTCCTCTACAAGACATACCTTCTTTTTAAAATAAAAATAAATACCATGTTTTACATTTCTTTTATTTTGGTATGGAAAATGGTTTTCATAATGTATTTATATCAATGTGTTGTATTGATATCTTGTTATTGAAAGGTGGAAATTTTATGTTTCCTTTATGCATGTTTTATTTGATAAGATTATGTTATGGTTCTTGGGCATTGTTATGAAGATGGGTGGTTCTGTGATAAACTAAGGGCGGGTGAGCCCGATATAGCTCTCCAATGCATTGGGTAACGCGAAGGAGTGAAACGTTAAGGTTTCTCCGAAGAGATTTAGGGAATATACTATGGTGGGTATTCCAAAGGTAACGAAGAGGGTTACTCCCTACGTAAGAATGTTATGAACGCCTCAAGTTACCTTTTATGTCTTATGATTTATATGATTTATTCATGATTTTATGAGGTATGTTAAAGTGCTTATGTTTTATGGGTAATGTATGATTTCATTCTTATGTATACATGTACTCATGTTTCCTTTATATATTTTTATATCCCTTACTGAGCTTTTTATGCTCATCCCATGTTTTTGAAATGTTTTTCACAGGTCAAGGGAAAGGTACATGATATGATGATAGTGTCAAGGAATTGTCAAGAAAGAATCCATGCATTATTTTTTAATATGTTTCTGTTGATGGAAAAAAATTGAATACAATCTTTTATGTAACCACATTGTCAAAATGTGGAATGTAATGTAAGTTTTATGATCTAGTTCTCTAAAAATCTAAACTTGAAAAGATCCTCAATGTGTAATCTTGTAATAACTCAAGATTAAGTAAGGTTTAAGGCTAGGGCCTTATAAGATTAATGATAAAAAACTAAAAAAAGTCATGTATCTATGCAAGATGACACATTAAAGATTACATCCAAAAATCACATAGGGTTTTTCAAAATGTATATGAAAAAAAGAGGAATGGGGTAATACTGAGGTGCACAATAATTTTTTGGATGTTAGATGTTGTCCCATTAAAGTCATTAACCCCCTATTATTATCATTAAATTTAATTTGGTATTTTCTTCCAAGCCATGAAGTAATGTTATTCCATAAATAAATCAAAACCAGTACATAATGGACATCTAATAATTTTCAAGGAACTTTATCCATGATTTAATTCACATTATGAATCATACTTTCATGTCATGGGTTAATAAAGTATAGAAATATTCATATAAATTGATCCTGTGAATCTTAATCCAATTATCCATGATTATATCTATGATAAATCATCTTTTCAATTACCTATTGTCAAAATGTTATAGTCAAAATCCCATTAAATAGACAGTGGAACCATAAAACTCCACTAATAACCAATTCACCATACTAACTGTCCAATATGGGATAAATTGTTTCATTAGATACCTATAATAACTATTAGAAATTTCATGATTCAAAAAAATTGAAAAAATAATGGGGAGTTTTTGAATGATAATCATTTTAGATGTATCTTAGTTATATCAATACAACACAAACAGTATCACTAACCAAACACCCAAGATAAAAACATCCATAAAACACCCCACACCACCACATCACCGTACTCCACTGGGAGATACACCATGTCATCTCACACTTTCCATAATCCACAAATAATCCACTTAACTATGCTCACTACCATTTGAATCTCTATATATCTGAGGCCAACTAACTTCTTAACATTTATACCACACTTCCCCAACTACACGAATCAATGAAATCCACCATCTATATCATGATATATTCATCATGGGGTGTCAATATCACACAATAATGTTTTCAAAACATATCATAAATATTTACATATGGTTTGGACAAGTGGAATATATAGTGTGTACTATTCATTCTTGGTGAAATTTCAATGCAATACACCACCAAACAAACTAACCCTATCACATCACAATTCTTGACGAACAAGGGAGTTAGCTTACTCCTCATATCAAACCATTGTTTCCCCCATCAGAGGGAAACCCTTAGGGTAACATGGAAACTAATCTTGAACTTGATGTGACTATATATATGATATCCATATGCCTTATGATTTTATTTTGTTTCCATTATATGTTCTCAAAATAATTTGATATTCTACGTATTTATCTACAAAACTTCAAGAACAATAACCACCGACTCTCCAATATATATCCTACAAAATAGAGAATAAAAAATACACCCATAAAACTATACAAATTAATCCACTACAATAGTTTAAACATAGTTTTATTATTGAATAAATCAAAAAAATGAAATTGTTTTACATATTATCTAGAAAAATTAAAGACAATTGTATATAATATATACATTAGCATCTATAAAGTCAAATAAATCTTACCACCAATCTGAGGGTGTAGTGCAATGTTAATGTGAAAATAGAAGCAAAAAAAAGCATAAATTCCATTCTAAACCACAATGTAAATTATGGTTTGTGATCATAGATAAATATCCTTGATACCCCATGAGGAATAACCATATCATTTATATGCCCCCATGCCAAACCATCCATCTAACATGATTCATTTATTTTTTGGAAATTACATGAATTCTTTATAAAATACTCAATAATAAAAACAACACCACATCTTCCCACTATCCAGGGTATCTTGTTTGTGAAATAAATCATTATGTCCTCCTATTTCAACTCTGAAAGATCCATTGGATGCATTAGACCTCACGGTACCCACTATTCACTTATCACCCTATATGAGACTAGATACATTTCTAAAGAGTTTTCCGCCAAAAATTTAATACAGGGCAAAAAATTTGTCCCCTCAAGGCATGATACATCGCAGTCAAATAAGTATGTAATTTTAGTTTTGGGATGTAAAACTAAGGATGAAATACCTATTACATTACATATTAAACAAATAGTATCCCGTAGAAAAACCCTTGGTTCTATCTATCCTCTAGAAATCCCAATATTAAATCACCAAAGGAAATATGATCATGTATCACCTCTTCCTCTTTGAATGAAAACTAATACACTAACTCCTGATATATCAAGGATTTCGCTATTGTCATCTAATAAAGACAACCTCAATGACTGTTTTCCTCCATATCAAGATTCATTATTGTAAATGTTTTAATCCCTTTGGTAACATATGTAGACTCATGATAAACATTTCCTCATGGAATCCAACCCTGTGAATTAGTAATAATATCCCCCCTTTCCATTCTTTTTGAGATATTACAAAATCATAATCCTTGAGAATCTAAATCACCCAACAATAGGATATATTCAAAATAAAATGAGAAAAAACATTTTCAGTCTCTTGAGGTCTAAGAAAACTAGAAATGGACTTACCTAAAATGAAATTTCCCCAAAATACATGATGAAACACAATTTCTGGAAACTCTACATAATGGAAGGAATAGTTATGCTCGTGGTCAAAAAATCAAAAACCTATAAGTGATCTCTACATAACTTTGTATCAACATATATCCAAAAATCATATGATAAAAGTAATTTAAAACCAAAAAATCCTAAATCCTTATTTAAAAAACATGGAACAGTGGGATTAATGAAATTCTCCTTCATGTAACAGAGTAATTCCTAGAAATGATCATTACACCCAAAGTCCACATCCTCTCTAGTAAAATATCTATATGGATATAAATTTCCAGAAATATTGGATAAAAATCATTGATAATAGCCTCCATAAACATGGAAGAAACAAATCTATACCATGCCATAGGGAACTCTCTAGAAAACCACTAACTTGAAAAATTAAGATTCAAATAACACACTATGCTATGGCCCCACATTTTCAAATAAATAAAACTCTCAAATTCTATGATTTCATGGGGACTACCTTCCATAGATATGGTGGTGTAAAATATCCTATGAGATATCCCTAAGATGGTTCAAATTATTATACTAATACATTGAGTAGGCAAAGATATCATCGATGAGATAAATGGTGAATTGGTTCTGGAACACATATAATATTGAGGTAGTAAGCCCCATGAAAATATAGGGAGCATTCTAAACACTGATGTGTAATACTTGATGTTTAAATAGCCTCATTACAATTTGATTTTACTCTTTCATATAAGAGGTCTGACTAACCATATGAAATTAGAGTCAATGATCAATCAATCAATCATTATGGTTAGGGTTACGTTGCCCATTGACATGAAAAAGATGGGAATCCATAGGAATGTTCTTGAAAGACACCATCCCAATGAGGTCGTGAAGGGTTATTATATGGTTGGTACCCCTTTTTTTGGAACCTTAATGACATACATGTTTTCATCCCACTACCTGATGATCGTCCCCTCAACACAACCGATTGGACACATTCTTGATTTTCACCACAAGACAAGGGGTCTTCAGGATAACCTCAACCTTAGTATTTTCTTCCAAGTATATAAAAAAGCATATATAGGTTGGATTTATATGTAATCACTGGTCGTAAAACCATATTAATATGATTTCTTCAAGATATTAAATATATTAAAGTATCAATATCTAATTATAGGAGGTCCCTTAATATTATTCCATTTACCTTCATACTCAGGTACTCATGTAAAATAGACAGAAACTCATACCTCATTTTTACTTCATCATTAATGAAATGGTTTAGAAATAGAAATCTGTCTTAATTTATAGACAAACCACATCAGACTCCTAATGGTCACAATGATATCACATCCACCATAGATATGCTATACCCAGAATGAGAGTAACTAAAATTCCCCAGACCATTTCATGAGATGGAATCTGAGAAAAGGTGATATTGAGTTCCAATATATAGTGCTTAGTATCAATGTTAAATATTCAACCCCCATAATTTTCAACTCCCTATCAGTATGAGGAAAACAAACCCATATTCCATTACTAATCCTACTTTTGTGAGTAAATATTATAACAATCAACTGGATTAGATATCTAATCCTCAACTACATGAACAGGTCATTGATAATGACCTAAATCGATTCATGAAAGGGACTGATATTTCCCATTCAATATTGAATGGTATTTAATAAAATATAATTTAATTAAATCACTTTAGGTACCCATAATCCTAAAATTTAGTCACGAATATAATCAACCATGAATCATGTCCTATTCTATGACTCTACATAGCAAATAGGTCCACCTCACATGGTCATTCATCATTGTCAGATTTGTTGCACCAGATCATGGGGGAGATAAAATCCAAAGTCGTTAAAATTCAATTTAGCCTATGACCGGAACCAATATCAAGTGGATTAATTTACATAGAATACCATGTAATTATCCCAGTTCTAAACTCCAAACCCCTACACATATATCAATAAAAACCACAAATACATATTTTTTAGGCCCCCCTACAACCATAGGTACTTCTCCTATGACAGAAATTATGGAATGTTTTTAATGACCCCAGATTATAGCCTCTATTAGACCTTGGGTTATAGACAATTCTATGTTATAAAAATATCACACACTGGTTAACTTGACCACTATAACAATATTATATTAAGGGATTCAACAAGGAACCCCCCAGAAACTCCATCATAAAAAAAAGTTATCTCAAAACCATCCAATAATACCTGGAAAATTTCATCAAATATTAATCAACACCACTTTTTATATACTAATAAATATTTCCTATAGAATAAATATAATAGGAGATCTAAAAATGATGATATAATTTCCCATATTAGTTCTGAATGACTTCATGGAATCGTAGAAAACTCATTATATATTTTTAATGTGACAAAAACATTAATATTAAATATGACCACACCCAAGGTGTCTACTGAACATGTGAAAAGAGAATAATACTTCACCAATGATGTAAATAGAAAAACCATATAGAACCTAAACACCTTAACTCAAAAATCCCAATGTCATTAAGGCATGATACCCAAATTCTGAATTTTATATAATAACATAATAATATGACCATAAAATATGTTCCCTAATATAGATTCACCACTAATTTTCCACTCTCATACCCCAATATATAACTTAATGTTCTACTACCCCTTATGTACATAACACATCGCATATATCTCCATACATGATGATCCCTAGGATTCATCAATAACCACCCCACCCTCAAATGTTCTAGAATCTGGTGCTATTATGAGTCATCCTCAAATAACTACATCGTTACATTTTATCCTAATAACAGTAATGCCTCAACAGATTACCAGGAAAGTTAGTTTTCAATAAAAAAAATGAAACATGTTCCCTCAACCCAGTAGAATTAACCCATGCACATATCACATCATCAACACTAATGGGTAATCTAAAATTTCACATCGTATTATAAATGGGTAATATGCACCACAAACCAGTATACTCAATACTAAATGATGATAAGGGAAAAGGGGGTAACCATCTATATATATCACCAAAATTTGGGATATTTGTGAAAATAACAAAGAAACCATAACCTTAGTGAATTAGTAAGGTTATCCCAATCTGGTGGGGTACATATCGATAGAAAATAAATTACATGATTTATAGATAGATAGAACAGAATAACAAAACAAACTAATAAAATAAATAGAATTTCTGTACACCACAAAATAACCGTTACACCGCATGAAATATATCACAACATTATACACCGCTAAACACATCACACCACACAAGAAGAACATTTCTCATTTAATTATAGATGCCAAATTTTTCTATTTTAATTATTTTCCACTAACTCCAATTTACCAATCCCTCTAACTTCACATTTACATTGCCTATTAATTTAGTATCCAATTTATATCATTCAATTATGTCACATCTATTCTATTCAAATAATATTTAATTACTATCCAATGAAATTTTATTTCAACATTACAATTTACTTCATGGATAAATAAGAATCTAGAACCTCCACACCAAATAATAGCACATCTATCTAACAACATTTATCTTCCCAACACCAAATTAGTGAATCTATCTCATGTAAACAACCAACCTTCCACACCACCGCATATCACCATCACTATACAACCTCGTACAAGATATCCCTTGCTTACTGTTCATATATTCACTACACAACTTATTTAACAACCTTGGAAATCACCAAAATTCCAACACATTATCCCACATAAAAAAATACAACAAGAATGTCCACATATAGAATCACACCTATATTTCCACAAATTAGGTTCATGGGAATAATTTATATTACTTTATTATTTACCTTGGGTATTTATCACACAATTCCAATTTTTTATGAGATACAATTTTATTATACATATATAAGTGACATTATATTTCATTTAGGGTGATAATATGAAATCACTCAATAAAGGCCACAGAACCAAAACAACAACAATAATATAAAGGCTTCCAAAGTCCATGATTTTTAGAAATAGTAGTGACCATTAATGTAATCATATAAAATAACATTAATTGAATTGAAATATTTTATTTCTCTAAATTCCCATAAATTTGAGAATGATCCAATTCATCATCTTTATTTTCAAATCCTTTATTTTTATCCAAATGAAAATAAAAAATAATTTAATCCTGACACATCATTAAAATTTTGTAGAGAATGTGGACCGACAACCCCAGAGTGGATTCATTATTATCCTTGAATAAATGGGTAAATGGGAAACAATATGATGAACACACCCAAAAAAGGTAACCTTGAAAGAATAAATATCACACAATGGGATCAAAAAAATTACTACTCAAACATACCTTGATCAAAACACCACCACTGAAAAGAATCCCTAAATAATAATGAAAGAAAACGAAGTCAAAATTCAAAGATACCACATAATATTCCCAATGATCAAACACTAGATTTCATGGATTAAAGTAGGAAGAATAGGGATGTGTAATATACCAGAATAACCTAGGGCTTTCCAAAACCTGAAAGGAATAACAAAAGAATATTGTAAAATCACGGACCACTAATATTTATAGAATGCTTGTGTGTTGAAATATCAGTGGCACAAAACCCATTATAACATATTATTTTTTTTGATGGCATGAAATTCATATTGTGACACTCATTAAGGACAATAATAAAATTAATTCCAATCCTAGAGAATATATTCTAATTTATTGTGTGTCCCAACCACAATTTAATTATCTTTTTGAGTTATTTTACCTAATAACTCATTATATAGTCTTAATCAGTAAATAATCATCCTCCAATACAAGAATAAATATCTTATTATGTGATATATATTCACATCATGAACTACATAATGTTGTAAACTAATAACACTATCACAATTGAAATCACTTTGTGCCTCTGATAAATACATAAATGTACAAAAAATGTAAAAGTAATAGGATGAGAATTAATTAAATGATTCAAGAACTATTTGGATGAATTTCATATGTAAATGAGTAAAAATAATAAATCATGGGAGAATTTTTAACTATAAATTTTTTGGCCTCACTGTTTTGTGATCGATACACCAACCATGAAACAACCACTACAATGAAATTCTGGCACAAATATATGGGATATTCATGTTTTACCATACATATTTGAACATAACGGTCATGAAATGAATCATATGTAGTTAAAATGATTTGATGAAATATAATTTTACCCACATGAAATTATTTTTCAAACACTATTTAATAGTTAAAAATAGATTTTTATTGAAAATACTCATTGACCGAACTATACTGTTAATCCATTTGAATGAAAATTACATCATAACTAGAATAAACAACAACAGATGAAGGAAACAATGATATGTATAATTTCTCCCAGCGCAGTAAATCACTAAACTATTTCATGAATTTAAACATGTCTCCGGATACAATAATTCATAAAGTAATGCATAGAAAATCATAAATTGAATAATGGGAACATAAAATCTACAATTTTATCTAAAACAAATATTCAAAACTTTGTTCCTTTAGTTATATAAGCTATATTAGAAACCAAATAAAAATATATAACAACACTCACATCATTTTTTGGGTCTTATATTACAAATCACATTCCTGGGTGGGAATAACTCTTATAATTTACTATTTACTATACACATAACACATATGTATAACAAAAAAAAAAATATTTTGTTTTTATTCCATGTTTCCATGATTTATTACTATATTGGATAGAAGACATAAAATAAATGCATCATCATATGAACAACAACAAAATAGAATAAATAAATCTCACACCTCACCTCCAATACCCTTCCAAATAACAACCCATGTATTAATGCATATAAATCATACAGTTGGTGAAAAAGTGGAAATATCCTATATATAGTGAAAATAAATAATTTTAATATCAATAATAATGAGATCAATAAAAGGAAAAAAATATTTAAAAACAATTCATTAGTGGTTTGATATAGGTATTTCATTAAAAAGTAGATCAAGATGTTATGTCCTTTTAATAAACATAAAATCTCTATTCAAGAAACCGTTGAAAATGATTTCAATCAATATTTAAGTTAAAATAATGGAAAATTCACATTAAAAAAATTTATACAAAAGACTCCCATTTATTTAAAAACATAGTGACAAGTAAAATCAACATTATCTATTCACAGAATCCCATGTTAATCTACAATTTAGCATTAAACAAGACCCAAATGTGTTTAAATTGAATTAATCAGCAAATAAAATTTTTATACATCTCTTTGATATCTTTTAGATATCTTATAAATAAATATATTACTTTATAAAGGTCATAATTTCATTAAAACTTTTATGTAAACTAAACAATGTTGAAACATTTACAAAAATCCTGACGTTATTCTAATATATAGGATAAATTTTACAAAATAAGGATTTTAAAATCTTACACTATTTTATTTTGATCTTTTATAAAGAAACAATGAAAAAACTACCTCCAATGAAGAGAAACCAATAAAAAACACCACCTTTTAGGGGGAATTATAAATAAAAGAAGAATGCAACCTCAATGAAAAATAAAGTCTAAAAACATAAATTATAACCAACACTGAACCTCATTAGTGTCTAAGTTAGTTCTCATGTTTTGTGTGGGACAACCACACCATCTTGAAACTCGTGTAAGAGAATGAGAAAGATAAAAACAATTATAATGGAAGGTATTCATAAATTTAAACTAATAAAATTAAGCCAGCGGTCCACATAAATTAATAAGGGGATAGATTCTACAATTTATAATACTTGGGTCTATTATTCATGGATAAGGGAATGTAAAAATACAATTAAATTAAAAGTTTGAAAATAATTATTTAACAATTTTAGTGAATAATATTGAAATGTATTGCATTGAATTAATGGATTCAAAAATCATGAAACAAATTTATTGAGTCTCTCATAAAAACCCATTCACATTGTATAGCTAGATGATTTACCAAACCACATTCTGATAATGAAAATGTCAATGTAATAAATTACAGATATTTTCATTGTTTTATCACATGGTATATCCTATATGTGAATAATACACTTTAAAACAACCCATTTATAAAAATGTTTTTAGGGACTAAACTATTTTTAATGGATTTAAGACCACTATATTTTACACACACATATGAAACTGTTTAAGAAGAAAATTAACTCGAAGATTTCATCCAATATGAAACCAACACGGTCTCTACAAGCTTGTGCTCAAAAAAATTAAAATGAATGAAAATTTATGGAACATTAAAATTTAATTTAGAAAAATTAAAAATTTAATTTTCCCCCAAATAATATAAAGTATATATAAAAAATTAAATTCATGTTTCACATGAACAACCAACATCACATTTTCATAAGAGAATCACAATTTAATATAATTCAATTATTAATAAATATTAGCTATATAATCATAAATAATATATAACAAATACTCAAATCATATAAAAAATGTTAAACTCCATAAAAATATATTTATAATATGTTTTTATATAATTTACTGACATCATTAGATCAAAATAACATGATTTATTTTTTCTAATATTATTTTACCGAAAGAAACAAATTCGATCTAAAAATAGTCTCTCAATTAAAATTTTTATCCAAAAATGACCCCTTATAATATATGTTATATATTGGGGAACATAAATAATTATAAAACACTTCCAAGTAACAAAGTATTTAATAATAATAAAAAAATTTAGATAATATATTGAATATATGATTCTTATAAATTTAATGTAATGATTATTCAAATATCACATTCTTCTAGGGATGATTTCAAAAATAACATCTCTATGGTCTCTGAATTTCTATATAATAATTCAATAGTAAATTGAATTACACATATTTTGTATGATCAATATTGTAGTAAAACTAAAACATCAAATAAAAAATGAAAAATTATTTTTATAAAATATATATTTGAATAGAAAATATAAATCCATGTTAAACTATGAAAATATTTTAATAATAAAATTTTAATGTGTGGGTGAATTATTATCATAATAGAGTACCTTATATATATATATTTATTTAATGTAAAGAATGATTTTTTTTATTTTTTAAAGATATTATTTTAAAAAATAATTATATATTAAACAATGATGACTATTCATAAGTTTTCTATCTTTTTATAAATTTAAATTAATCATCTTTTATATAAATTTAATGGATAAAAATTAATTGTATACTTTAAATATAAAATATAAACAATTCAAATGAACATAATCATTAATAGTGGTTGTGGATAAATTAATCACTAATTATATATCTTTCATGCACACATTTGCTGAAATTAAAATATATAATGAATTTAATTTTAACATTATACTCTATATATGAATGTATAATTTTTATGAATAGAATGGATTATCAATATCACACCCAATGTTGTAGAGAAGATTCATTACCATACAATGGTAACTCTAATTAAACCAATAATTATTATTTAATTGTTAATTTATCCATTCACATTATATGATATTAAAGTAAAATTTTGGGATAATGTTTTGTTGATTCATGAAATAATAAATTTAAGATCACACTTATATGATGACATATTAATGATATATAAATTGATGACGATAATGAATTTAAAATGATGATGGAAAAAATATCTCGAAGTAGAATTCTATTCAATTCATTAATATATATAATTGAAATTTTTTTAAAATTATAAATATATATGTCAATGTGTGTTTTCATATATATAAAATCCATAAATTTTATCGATCGTCATGGAAAATCATATATATTTAATATAACATTATATGTTATATTCATTATAATCCATCAATATAATTTACAACTAATTATATTCGAAAAAGTATTTCCACATTTAATTTGTATTATTCCTTCAAAATCATAAATTATATTCATTAATATTTTTCCTTTTTATGATTATGGATTTTCACAACATTGAATTATAACATAATTCATGTAATCCATATGTAAATTGAGGATCTTAGTGAATTAAATTACACGCAATAGATGAATTAATTATAATTATATCCATCATATATATCATACCATTATTTTATACATACTACATTTATTTAATAATTATGTATTGAGAGAATCATTAATTCAATCCACAATTCCACCAATAACAATATTTTTTATAGTGGTAGAAAAAAAAATATCATTGTTTTATAATATTTTATTAATGGCATAGGTAATGATTATAATAAACCAATGTGTTGCAAATAGTCATTTTTAACATTAATTACCTAAAAGAATAAATAAAACAAAATTTCAATTCTAAAATCCCAGTAATTAATAATTACATTTTCTATGATCATAAATAATAGTGTTTGTAATAATAAAAATCTAGAATATTTTATAAATATCCGTCGATACTACCACCATTAAATATAATATAATGACCAGTTAGTTCTAAAATGGATCAAGAAATATTGTTCTAAAAAACACCAATTGGTTACTTATAAACAATTAGTATTGAATCATATTATCATATATTTAGAGTTTTCTAAATTATTTACCCCTAATTAAAACATAAGAATAAATTAGATAATTATATTATTTTAATAATTTATAATCACATTCATCTTCCATGAAAAATTAGAAATTTTACATCATTAGTGTTAATTTCAAATTAATTATTTCCTTATTATGTAAATTGGTTTTGGTATTTTCAAATAATGTTTCTATCATGAAACTAAATATCCACTATAAATACATCTGTTAAAAAATATTTAATTAATTTCAACATATCAATTTTACCCAAATTAAAGTTTCATTGAGAAAATATATAATTCAAAATTTAATGAAACATAATAAATTACCCACCAATTTTTTTTAATACCTTTTTTATACAATGGAAGATTGAAAATAATCAATCATATGATAGTTTTCCTAATATGGTTTTAATATGATAAATATATTAATAATGAAATTATATTAGGTCGAGATTATAAACATGTATTATGACCATAAAGAACATGAACCTCAATCAAATAATATTATAATATGCTGTGAATTTTGTTGGTCATTCAATTTAATTAATTTCCCTTCATTTTTTAACATTAATTAAATATTTTCGTAAATAAGTATCATCCCCATCAATGGGAATATAATATTTAAATCTTGTTTATAAAATTCATAAAATCTTTTAAATAACTATAACGTTCCAGGTGAAAAACTTTATTATTTCATTCAAATGTGATGATAGAGATTAGAATATCATAGAAATTAATGTGAATTATATATTTTATTTTAAGATCATGAATCATTAACTTATGCATATAAAAAAATATAATTATATAAAATTCATCAATATATTGTTTAAAATTAGGTCACCGTTATAATGACATTTTTTTCTTTTTATTATCCATACTTTTGGAAGAAATAAAAATATTATCCATGAAAAAAATATTAATTCTTTAATAAAAAAATATTAATTCAATACTTTTAGTATTCATTATATAATGAAAGAGTATTGGTAAATCCAAATCAAATCACCAAAAATTCATATTTCACAAAACCAAATGAATAACTATTTTTACATAGGGTACTCATAAAACTAATAATTATGCTATACCAATCATATATTTATCTTAAAAACAATTGATACCATTGATTTGATAACTATTTCACCAATAAGAGTTAATTGATTTTTTATTAATCATTATATCCTTGTGCATATTTAAATAGTTTTTAAATAAAAACTATCAACATATTTTATAGAAAATTAATAATTGGTTTGTAATACAGAGAAAATGTACTGGATGAAAGTTTTATTATAAATATTATCATGTCATACAATTGATTATCTAGAATATTCTATTCATTTATTAATGTTCAACCATTAAATTTTTTTTTTCTTTTTTGAATATCTTTTTAAAACTAAATATACCTCCTTAATTTTAAACTAGATAAATCTCTATATGAAACATCAATTTAACATTTTAGTGATATTAGGGGTTCAACCTGATCTAAATTTCATATTATATAGTAATGGATCATACAAAAAAACCATGTTATAGTCCCAATGTATCTAATAGTTATATTACATAAATAAAATTAATGCCTCAATTTTATCAGAATTTTTTGACTACTATATGTGGTGAAAAAAATTTCTCCTATGTTTTTTCAAAATTAATTATTTTAATCTCGTGCAGTCAGTAAAAATTATTTTTTCTTTGTCTATAATATTTATTAATTTATATACATTCTAAATTTTTATAATCCATGCCATAATAATATATTGTATATAATTAAATATATTTTCTTTAATTGAAAAAAATTCCTTATTTTATTTATTCATTCCTCTACATTATAATACCATAAAAATTGTTTTACTATTGAGACTTTACCATGATTCTTCAAATATAGAGGTTAATTCTCCTAAAAAGGTCTATATTATCATGTCATAGATCATGATAAAAAATACAAATTTTATTTCATATAACATATGATAATTATGTCAAGTGGGGTATCAAATCATTGAAACAATGATTATAATGTTCCTAATGTATCTAAAAATGAAATATTTATTATTTTTGAGTATATCTACATGGTGAAATAGGTAAAATTATCTTCATATATCCTACTTTTAATGAAAATTGAATGCATTTTTCATTCCATAAATAACATTAAAACTATACAAAGGGGTTTATTTCTAATTAACTTTTTTTATTAATTGAATTTATGAAATCTTAATGAAATTATAACATTAAAATACATTAATGGTATGCGGGAATTTACAACAATGTTAAACCCCTTTAAAAGTTATAACAATTTATAAAAAGGAAAATAATTACTCATTGGGAAACAAATTAATATTTTCAATAGATAAATATTTTAAAAAATTATAATAATTTATGTGAATTATTTATAATGAGAATAGATAACTTATAATGAATCTAATATATGATGTGAACCCTTTACTACATATTTAATTTGCATTATCTTGAATAATCACTCTTTAAGATATATAAGAGGGGAAAATTCCCTAAAGGGTTGCATTGATTCCTTATATGTGTATAATCGATCTTCCATAAGATATATGATTTATTTTGATTATTATCTACTTTTTAATTCAATTTATACCATTACTCATCAAATTATTATTAATTGGATTTTATGGACAGTTTGGTAGTGAAATTAATTTTATGATGTTAATCGAATCAAGAAAATTCATATTCGAGTGAGATTAAACCCCATAGGAATTATATTTTTTTGACATTAATTAATGTGGAGATGGTCTTGTTAAACCATAGAAATATGTATAGTTTATGAAATTTTTCTACTTCAATAAATAATTTATTGTAGATTTCAATTTAGTGATGAATAAATTGGGTTCAATGGGATGTGATACCCTATCATTGTAATGGTAATGATGAGAAAAATCATGTTTATTAGGCTGAGTAGTGGTGTAATATTAGTAAAACATAATATGGTATCTTATTGAACCACATAAAAGTTAGTTATTATGTACTTCTTGTTTAGTGATAAGTCTAGAACTTAACCCAATGTGTATGAATTATTATTTTTTTTTCATATTTTACAAAATCCACATTTATATGGTTTTATATTAATTATTTGATACATGGTTGGTCTTACCAATCCCTATATACTTGTTTGAAATTCTTCCCGTTACTGAATTTTAAATGTTGAAATAATGGTTTATTGGATGAAGCATCATTTTATTATTCTCTCCGCTCATATTGAAAAAATTACATTTGAGTTTAATTGGATTGGTATAAAATTTATACTTTTTATAATTTTTCATTAAATAATAATTGAATGTTGTTAAATTCTCATGTGTTTATATATGTATCTAATTGAGAAAAAAAATTCATAAGAATCTTTTTGTTGAGACAAAAATTATTTTGTGAATAATCATAGGATTTTGTAATGTTTTGGATAAGATGACTAATATATAATAGTATATTTTTTGGATTTTATAAATTACTAGATTGGCATAATGACACAAAACATTGGATTTATTCTTTCTATTTTTTGTAATTGTAAATCCCAACATTTCGATTTTAATTAATTTTGAATATTTGAGATATAATAATGAATTTATTGGGGAAAAATTTTATTATTTTTATAATGGAAGATGTATACATAATGACGTTTAGAACCAATGTAGATTATGTTCTTAGTAATTTTTATATGTGTGGACCTTATTATTTTACCATATTCATTTTAATTTTTCATGCCATATAATCTGAAATACTATAATTTTTTTTAATTTAGCCATAGGGAATCTAATTTTAGAATAATTCATGGGGAAAATATATAAGTTATATTAATAATATGGATGGGTAACATAAATATTTTCATGAAATTTTTAGATATGTTACAATATTATAGAATTTATCAAACATTAATAGATTTGAAAGTTGAACCCATTAATTGGGTTTTATATACCCTAAAAACAAGATTAACCTGTTGTGGTCAAAAAAACCTTTGTATGGTTTTATACCTCTATAGTGACCTATTTGTTTTTTAGTTTTATATTTTGTACTCATAAATGATCAATAAAACTTTTAGAAATCAAGAATTCGTTATCAATGAAAATGATCACGATTGATCCAAATAATATATATATGGAATTGTGAAATCATAAATGGAATTACAAAATAGTTATACGAGTTTGATAACATCGTATTTACATGTTTAATAATGGATGTAATCTATGAATAAAGGAAGAAATGAACCATTACTACATTGCACTATTTCAGTTGTGTGTTTATCGGGAAATTTCATGTAATGATAATAAACATTTATAGTATCGAATGAAAATCATATATGACCCAACAAGGAGAAGGTATTATGATGTTGATAAAAAATATATTTATTATAGATTTAATGGGTATGTTAATGAAATATTTGATTATATGATATTTTATAATTCCATGTAACATAACTCTCTAAATGAATGATATAGTGATAACTAGTACAAGATATAAAATGGATGAAGAAATTGAAATCATATAAGTATATGATAATATGTAATCTATTATGTAAATTGGTTATTATTCATTGTATCTTAGTGGAGATGAATGATATAAATAGATTATATTATGATTTTATTTTATTACAGAAACAATTTTATTTTAAAAAAATCTCCACAAGAAAGATATAGCAATTCCTAAACTACTATTTGAATTTTTATCAAAGGAGTATATACAAGGATTCAATATATGAAATTGGTAATAGTATTGAGTGTTTAATGAGTCAACAAATATATTTTACGATATGTATTTTTGATTTATATCTTTTTTAAACCCCACCCAATGAGTACCACTCCTCAATCAAGAGATAATAGATAGAGTATGACCACTATAGTTTTCCTTTATTGTGACATGGATTGGTTAATTTGGAATACAGTATATAATACATATAATGTGTGAAATTACAGTTAATATGTAATTCATGAAATGGGATAAAATACGAGATTATCCTATCTACAAAAACAATATAAATATACACACACATATATATATAACTAATGACAATAAGAAAATCTTATTTCATTCAAATTAATACACTTGTGGATTAAAATAATTCCTCTAGAAAATAAATGATCTGAGAGACTTCTAAAAACTCTATAAACTAAGAATTAATCAACTTATAGTTTAGAAATGAAATTTTTTTCGTGAATTTTTTTATATTAAATTGTATAATATTTAAAATATACAACACATAATGAAATTAGAAACTATTTATTTTATTTATAAATATCGTTACAATATTGTTCATCTAATCCCAGGAAAATTCCAAACAATATAATGGGATAAAAATAAAAAGTAATAAATTTATAATGGAAAATTTTTGATCCATTCAATATTCTAGAGTGATCTACCCTATGACCAATACTATAGAATTGATACAAAACACTATGAGTTCATTCAAAATCATAGAAAATGAAAATATATAACCTTGGGATTAATTTTCTTTAATATCTAAATATTTAATTAATATGTTTTGATTATATGTAATGTATTCTTAGTAATAGCAATGTGATTATTAGAATAGTCACCTGGATGATTAGAATAGTAACATAACCATTGGGAATTCTACCCTAACTTTTGTAATAATAATTTGATATCAAAATAATTATATGTAATATAATTAATATTTATGTTAATAAATTTGGATAAATATAACAATTAAAATTTTAGAGAATCAATATCCTGATTATAATGTCAAATAAAATATAACTATATCATTAATTAATTATATTTTACCATATTTTGTAATAATATAAAATATTATATTAATGGAACAAATCATAGAAATTTATTTAAATAAAATTAATTTAAAATTTTAAATTATCTTGTGTAAATTTTACAACACTATTTTTTTGTTAATTTTCTAAAAAACATCAATATATAGGTGAATTGTTAAATTAAATTTTTCTCATAACTATTGTATTTTAAATTACATAATTTCTAATGAAATAATTTACTAATGAAAAACTAAAACAATTTATCAATCATAAAAATTTAAAAGTTTGAAAATGAATAATTCAATTACAAAAAACCTATTTTCAATAAATAAAAATTATGTTCTAGCATCTAAATTAGGATAATTAAGTGATTAAAATCAATAAGTATATTTTAATTTATTTTTATGAGATTCAGAATTTCAAAATAATAACAATTTCATGGATATCCTTGGATAAAGATTTTTCATCAACATTTTATACTAAAAATATTACTCTTCTCAAGTATAAATAATCACTCTACCTACCCTTGGAAAACCACACCTTAATCGCTTACGAATTCTTTATATCTACAAAATTAAAATATATTAATACACTTATAGTCCTTATGTACGTTATGTAGTAACAATATCCAGGTATCATATTATTTTTGTTCTATACAAGAGAATGCAAACCTATAAAGGGATATGCTTTCACCGTCTCTTATTTGTATTATTTATTCTCATTATCTTTTCCTCTACGCCTTCCAATCCCAAATATTATATTATTAGATAAGTAAAATTTTATTGTTATATTAATTATTTTATAATACATAAATAATCATATATACTATGTATTTACATTTTGTAATCCACGGACCTCGTCCTTCAATAATGTTTCATTAATGGACGGTAAACTGCCACATTGGACGTTGCAAATTATTTTCATTTCACTATCTTTATGGATGGTCGTAATAAATTATATATAATTTATAAATGTGTAAATAGAAAACCATTATACTTATAAAATCAATTCCACTAATTTATAAATTTCCAAAACCAAAATAGTGAAATTGAAATAAAATCATTGGTTTTTAAGGAATAAATTTTAAATTAATTTCATTAAAAAGTACATATTAAAATAAATTTAAACTAAAAATAACATAATTTCATTACTAATTATCTTTGTGGTTATATTTTTACAGAATCAGGTAAAAATCATACACAATATACCCATAATTTACAAGAGTAAAATTCTACTTAGTATCTATATTTTCTCTAAAACCAATCATTTCAAATGGAACATGTTTTCTTTTCATGAAATATCATTGAATTATTCATCATGGATAGATAATTTTAAATATTTATCCTTAAAAACATGTCAAAATATAATAAAATGGGATTAAAAAGTATTGGATAAGGATATCAAAATATATAAATAAACTGTCTGCCCTTGATATCATATAAAAGAATTACCATTTTCAAAAATATCAATCAAGGTTTAATGTAATCAATTTATTAACCAATATAAAATAAACTCTCCCAAAATATTATTTTAAAAAATTTAATAAAGAATCATTATGTAAAAATAATACTCATAATGGTTTCATTGAAATATGAAACAACTCATAATAACATACCACAAGGTTTAACTTTTTACCAATAAAAATAAGAAAAATTGTTCATTAAATATAAAATCATTATCTTAACATTATAAATTAAAAAATTATAAAAATGACAAATAGAATGCATAGATAAAATTAGTAGGTTACCTGAGACATTAATTTTTTTTATTAATTATCATAATGTATTAACCCTCATGTTTACAAATGAAAAAACAATCTTGATTATAATTTGAGTGACCATCATAGGAACACTTTAAATAACAAAAATGGTTATACATAAAATAACTATTGTAGTATATTCAAAAAAATTCTAAATATAAAACATATAGTTATACTCCATAACATTACCCAATGAATTATAGAGTAATCTTGTTCTCGACGGAGCTTTTCTTGTCCCAAAACCACCCATATTTAGATAACAACATAACCATACTTCATCATAATCAATTACCAATAACTATTACAGAATCATAAATCATAAAATCTTTAATCATAATAATATTCCATTTACCCCTAAAAGTCATTTTCAGATATTGATATATCCATTTTCATTAAAACACCATTATCAAAGAAAAATGAATTAATTAAGGGAAATATGGGGTTTTATGGAAACAATGATAAAATCATAAAAAGTAAGGCAGACCTAAAAAACGTTTACATTGGTGAAAAAAATTAATTATCATCATATTTGATAAAATAGTACATCGTCTTTGACTTTATATAAAAACCCAGAAAAATTTCATAAAAAAATTCATTTCAAAACCTCTTAAGGAAAGTCGAAAGAGACATAAAATTACCTTTATAAATATTAATTTTCGATATAAAAACATATATAAAATAATTTTTTAAAAAATATGGACATGGATTAAAATGATTATTGTAAGGGAATCATAAAAGAATTTTTTTAAATAATATCCCTTATCTCGAGATTCACTCATCATGTTTGTTACATATTAATCTATATGTTAAATATTTAAAATTGTGTTCATTATTATGTAATAGTATCAATTTTTTTATTCTTTCTATTTCACACATTACAATGTCATATATATCTACATAATTAGATAAGTTCACATTATGTTTTTTGATGATATTCAGTTCAAAAGCCCCAAATATTTTATGTTGGGTGACTATAGTTAATGAGTTCACTATTACATAATATCCAATATAATAATCATTATATCATTTTCATTTTCATACATAACTTATACATTTAAATACAATAATGAATGATTGTTATGAAAAATAATTTATGTTACAATCATGAAGATGGTATGTCATACAGAAACATGTGTAATGTTTCAATTTTTTTAAATCATTATAGACAGAATTTATGTATTATTAATTCTTTCCAAATTCATAATAATATCATAAATATAATATTACTAATTTTAATTTAGGTATGTAAATCATCTATGTGTCTTGGGGATGAAAAATGTATCTGATCACTTCATGGAGCGTGTTTTTCATATGTACATGCATATGATGATATCATTTTAATGAATGGAAATGTTAGAAGTAAAATTACATATTATATTTTCATAATTGTATATATTTAAAAAATATAATATATAGACACTAATTATATCAATATAACCATCCATAATAGGTGGTTATTTATGAAAATTTCATAGGTCCACAAAGAGGTAGTCCTCCATAAACACAAACAAAGGATTGATTTTCTTTTTCAGGAATGCAGAGATGGATACTTGTAATTTCATTAACATAATAACATATCAATAATTGGATTATATTGGTGTTATTATATAATTGTGTTTCATGTTGATTTGAAGTAGGTGGGGGAATATATAAAACTGAAATATTAGGTTTATGATTATACATCTTCTATGTAATGTATCCTTTACATACAACTTATGACATTTAATATTGTTATTTTACCCCAAATATGAACTTTATAACAGGGTATGCTATATTATAAAGGGATTTTGGTAGATAATTTGTGATCCAAATGAGTGTTTAGTAGTGCGTTATGCAAGATAAGGCATTCTATCTTATAAGTGAAGATAAGGGCACAATTGGAATTTCAAAAAATATTACATTTAAATTTTTTTTTTTTCAAATCCATATTGCTCCAAAATAGTTTATTTTTAATATAATATGACGATTGATCCAATTAAATTCTGATAAAAAAAATATCATTCGTTTTTTCTCTATTTTTTTCTTTTTCATTTTCTTCTCACCCTGAATTTACCCATTTAACAATTACTGTGACAAAAATGTTCTTTACACTTTGAGGGTCAATATATATATTTTTAAAAAGACAATACCTTAAATAAAAAAACATAGTTGATATTATCTACCATATACTAGTAATAAACATCAATATTTTTTATTAATTATATACCATTTAATAAAATATATTTATAATAAAATATCATTATTTTCAATTTTGGAACTACTCATTACTTTGAAATAAATATTGTCATTAAAAATAATTATATTTCAAAAAATAATTTAATACATCCCTAACATTAATGTATATATATAGAAATAATTTAGAAAACTATTTCACTAAAACACCATGATTTTAAAATATATTAAAACTCATCAATATATTGAATTACACACAACACTGATTTTAACTAACATTATACGGGACACAAAGACTATATTGCATTACATGCAACACTGTGTTTAAATGAAATGTGAAATATTATTAAAATATTATTATTTAATATAAATATTACATACTAGATATTAAAATATATGGTATGAAAATTGATAAATAATGTATAAATAACAGGATTTTATATTTATTCATTATAAAATAATAATAATTAATCTGAAAATAAAATGTTTTCAAGAAAAATTATAATTTTTTCTAATATATGGATTAGTAACTATTTGTGAAAATAATTTAATAATAATTTCAAATACATATAGAAAATTTAACTTGTAAAAGATAATTTGTTTTTGATATTGTTATACATAAATTATCCTATGGTAAATTTTTGGGATTTATCTGAAAAGAATCTTATTTTAATGAATTATGGAAACGACGGAATTCTAATTGAAAATTGTCGCTTCATTTAAATAAATTATAATGAGTAATTATATGTTAGATTGGTTTAAAATTAATATTATTTCAATTAAATCTTAAATAATCCAATTTAGTTCATTGGATTTGTTCTTATATTAAAAGGTGATATTAACACATTGTAATCTTTTGAATATTTTCATTTAAAACACCAACATTCTAATCACTTCATGGGGAATAATTGTATATTAAATTTTTTGACTAATGTGAATTGAATATGAGAAAATTGATTCCTTAATTTTAGTGGCCATAATTTATAATTTCTAGTATGTTAATGTAAATTTTATTATCTAAAAAAAGCGAATAAAATAAATTTAAATTTTCACAGTTAAAGAATAAATGGGTTTACCAAGGGGTTAAAATGAAAATACAAGAGTTACAATGATGTATAAAACTGACTAAAAAGACTATTTTCTATCCATATTTAGACCACTCCACAGCAAGGATTTTTAATGGTCCATTTTTTACCCCTTTAACATATGTAAAACATGAGAGTTCTCAATTCATTTAAAAATTACCAAGTATTTTATGTACCCCACATTTAATAGTCCCCCTCTCTTCCACACCTCAAACAATAAAACCACATTGGTTCACCCATTTTAGGCCCAAATTAGTTCCAAGTATCCCTCATCCAAACATTTAGGCCTTTTTTTCATAAATCCATCCTAGGAACGTATTTTGTGGAATCCTATGGAGGATATCTAAAGAAGAGATAATGTTATTCAATGAGTATCTTAATTTTATCTCGTTATCCACGTCCTTAAAAACTAATTAACAAATTATAAAAAATAATATCAGTATATAATATATACATAAATATTATGAGGCTAATTCCACAACCTAAATAGTTTCTTTATTTTATAAAATCTATTAAGAAATAATCATTCATCTGGATAGTAGGTTACTCCCTCGCGAACAAATGTCACTTATTTTTTACATTACCACTTATCATGAATGAGTACGATGATTGATATAATGATTATATGTTATAATGGTAGTATAATTATACCTATAAATTAATATCAAAATCTATTTACTTTTACATTAATTTCCAGTGGGGATTAAATAATTTCAAACCAGTGTATAGTGGACTACTGCCTTATGAGAGGGTATTATTTGTTCTTCACTAACACATTACGTGGATGGTAATAAGTGTAACTATAATTAATATATGATATATAAATTGAATAATTATGATATTTTTTAAATAATTTCCTATACTATATAAAAATAAATCATTTTTTTCTTATATTTTTACTCACTAAAAAAGTGACATCGTTCTTAATGTACATGGGGACTACCACCATTACGAAGCGATGTGATTGTATTTACATCACCACACCACATGGATGAAAAATATAATTATTTAATATAGTATATATGATATTATGATCTTTATTTATATATAATATATTACTTACCTTATTTCTATGGTGATCATTGTATAATGGAAACTTTACTCATGCGTTCACCAAGTCTACTGTATGTATGACTGTAAAATAGTCCATTTTTTCGACCAATATATTCAAGTTGGTTTTAAATGTAAATATTCTATACAAGAATGGGAATTTTTTCAAGATTATTAATATATAGATTTTAAAATAACTACCAGTTGGACCATATTCGACCTAATGACGTTCATTGTAACAAATAATAAAAATATGGTAAAACAACCGACATCAACATAATTGATTATGTAATTTTATAAAATGATGTTATAAGTGATAAAAAGTAATAATAAAATAGAATAAGGTTCAAAAGATATATATAATTAACAAAAGATTTATATTCTGGATTATAAAGACATATATGACGAATTAGACTCAGGGTAAAGGACTTCGTCTCTATTTCCTTTCATTGAGGAATATTTTGTTGTTGTGGAAATTTATTCATTTATACGGTGTAAATACAACCCCATTAATACTTTATATCATAAATTCCTTTATTATCGTGATATTTAATTTTTAATGGTATTTTTTCTTTTGTATTGTTATTCATGTGTTTCCCATGTTATAAATGACTTTTTATTTAAAAATATCATCTTTTAATGTTTTCCAACAAACCATTAATATTTCATGTCCATATGTGTAAATTTTTTTAATAAATTTATTTATGAGAGTAAATGATTTATATAGATAATTTTATGTCACTTTATATTTATTACATTTTTTTCCAAAATTTAATCCATTTTACGTCTTTTATATGGAATGTTTTGACAACCCACAAAAGAAATGTTATACATAACAACAACAAAAGTTTCCCCATAGTGTATAAAATTTGATTTAGAGATTAAATTTAATGTTTATAATACTGATTAAATGAAAAACCCCTCTTACCCTCTTTTTGTGTATTGGTAGTGAAAATTTTATTTCTTAGAAAATGGGTTTTTTTTGTATTGTAAATGGGTTTATAAATCAAAAGGGTATTTTATCCTAAATGTGTTTTTTTCATATGGGTATACATGGAAATTTCAAAATGTTTTAGGATGAGAATTTTTTATTCATGACATGGTAAATGAGAATTATATGAAATGATTGATCATGAAATATAATATATAAAGGTTTGAGGCTCATTAAACCTTATGGGTGATCCCAATATAGTGTATATGAAGGGTTGAGACCCATTTTAGATCATGAAAAACATGTCAGATCGATATAGCTTATATGAAGGGTAAGACCCACTATACGTCTCCACTATATGTTATTGTATTTTTATTGGAATCCAACGATATGGTCATTCAAGTTAAAATGGTTTTGAAAAGGTTTTATGTATATGATTTTCTCAGTTTCAAAAAAGGGTTTTAAAAAATTATTATTAGTTTTAATGGTTTATTTTAAAAATACAGGCATGAATTTTTATGTAATTACTTTACATTACACAATAAGATATTATTTATGTTAATCGTAAATATTATATGAGTTGTCAATTTTTTCAATATATTATTAGTTTTTGTTATTTTTTCCCCTACTGAATTTTTGTGAGCTCATCCCATATTTTAAAAAAATATTTGTTTGTTTAAGTATGGGTAAGGGAAATGAAGATTTTATGTTTAATGTTGTAGTGATTTTTCCTGAAAAAAATCCTGAATTATTTTAAATTATTTATATTTTGGGAAAAATTGATATTAATTGAAGGAATCCAAATTTTATTTCATGGTTTTTAGGTATGAGTTATGAAATAATTCGTGAAAAATAAAAATTTGAGAATATCATCCACTATAATAAAATGAATTCATGACATAAAACTCTTGATTATGTAATTTTTAAGGATAGGTTGTTAAAGTTTGTATTAGAGGATAGTTTAGAAAACCTTCGAGGCCAGGATAGTGTTAATTTCAGGACTATGGAAGATTTTACTTTACATTTAAGATGAAATGATGTAGAATTTTATGATTACCATGACGATTCATCTAAATTATATCTATCCAAAAAATTTCGACATTTGAGATATGGAAATTGTAGTGGGAAGATATTGAGAGGAAAATTTCATTACAAATCAGAATTCTGATATGGTTGGAATTAGAAGAGAACAATTTTTGGTTGTGATGGTTTAGTTGATAGAATATTTAAATACTAGTGTTATCCATGATTGAGAGTAACATAATCTACCATGAGGGAACTTTTATAAATTATGAAATTTTATGCAATAACATCCACCATATTTTAGTGGATCATATCAACCCATGATAGATGATGGATTCAGCAATTCCATTGAAATGATATTTAAATTCATGGGATATTTAGAATGTAATGTCTCATATTTACCATTTTTTTAAAATATTGTGGAATAATTACGAGACCAGGCATTATGATGGTGTGTGATTCTGAGGCCCAAAGTTCCCAGAAAAAATATTTGAAATAAATAAATCCCTATGTATCACACATTAGTGGTTTTCTAGAAAAAGATAAATAACGTGTAAATGGGTTCATAGGTTAGAAATTTGAGGGCACCATTGCGTACAGAGCAGTGGTTTTATCATTAGTGGGTCCTAACATCGACTGATGCGAGTCGACTGAAAAAGTATGTTTTTTTATGTTTTAAAGGAAATAAAATAAGTTAATAATTTATATTATTTAAAATGTTTCCATAAATTCTGAGACACTTATATTGTTTTAAATAAGCAAGAGCCCAGGGTTAGGCTCATAACATTGGAAATCTCCATATATTCCTCTAGAGCATTGGAGAGAATCCACCCTTAGAGAAATATTGATGAACAACAATGAGCAATGATGTGTGGATCATGACGCAGCGAGATCATATCCTAACAGGCAACAGATCTCTATTTTCTAAATGAATAGTATATCTCAGACATATGACATCAAAGCTATCAGACTTTTGGAGTGAGTACTTCTGAATGTGGGATTTGTGGATTCTTTGAACTGAATCCCTAGAAGGGGGTATGTGGTTATTGTGACTTGTCTCTAGACTACGAATATGGGTTTTCAGTATATCTGGATGTGATTCTCTACTATATGTTCTATAGACATATACAATGTAGAGTTGATTGTACCTTTACATTTTGTATTTTAATGCGGTTTTCGGGGTCCCATAAAATGTTTATAATAGTCAACCCTTCCTGGGATTTTCTAGCACAAGTTGTGTCTTGTGTAGATGAGCGACCATTTGATGGAGTCCAAGGTGGACCCGGACGAGACCGAGATTTTTGAGTTCATTTGTGGCCAAGGTGTTCCTATGTCTACTAATACAATCCCAATACCTGATTCTTCTTATAGGATGGACTTTTTAGTTGCAATATATGAGGCCCCAGCCTTAAACCTTACTTAATCTTGAGTTATTACAAGATTACACATTGAGGATCTTTTCAGGTTTAGAGTTTTAGAGAATTAGATCATAAAACTTGCATTACATTCCACATATAAAAAAAGTTGTTACATAAATATAGTATTCTTCTTTCCCATCAATGGAAACATATTTAAATTAAAACATGGATTCTTTCTTGACACTTCCTTGACACTATCAACATATCATGTACCTTTCCCTTGACCTATGAAAAACATTTCAAAAAAGACTTGGGATAAGCATAAAAAGCTCAGTATGGGTTATATAAAAAAATATGGAAAGGAACATGAGTTCATATATACATAAGAATGAAATAATACTTTACCCATAAAACATACCTCATCAAATCATGAATAAACCATATAAATCATAAGACATAAAGGTAACTTGAGGCATTCATAACATTCTTACGTAGGGAGTAACCCTGTTGGTTACGTTTGGAATACCCATCACAGTATATTCCCTAAATCTCTTCGGAGAAAGCTTAACGTTTCACTCCTTCACGTTACCCAATGCATTAGACAGCTATATCGGGCTCACCCGCCCTTAGTCTATCATGGAACCACCCGTCTTCATAATAATGCCCAAGAACCATAACATAATCGTATCACATAAATCTTGCATAAAGGAAACATAACATTTCCACATTTCAATCAAAAGATATCAATAAAACACATTGATATAATAAAAACATAATGAAACCCATTTTTAATAACAAAATAAAAGAAAAGTAAAACATTGTATTTATTTTTCTTTTAAAAAAAGTTATGGCTTGTAGAGGAAGCTGAAACTCAAATAATGGTCACAGCGGCGGAGAAGTCATTGTCGCCGCATACATACGAAAAAAACATTCCCTTTTGTCGTTTAGTAAATGCTTCGTATAAAAAAGATTCCTTTTGAATAAACGTAAAATTCAATGGGGTTTATACACCATATAAAAGAAGGTTGTGTATAAAACAAAATATGCCTCAATGAAAGGAGATTGAGACGAAGTCCCATACCTCGGGTCCGACTTGACTCAATCGTTCTTTAATGTCCTGAATAAAAAACATGAGTTAATTTATAGTTTCTTAAGAACCCTTTTTAAAGTTCATTATTCCTTATATATCATTTATTTCCATGTCATGAACAGTATGTAATTATTTAAGTTAATAATGGTTGTTTTAACGATCATTGGTACTTGAGTATAAAATAAACCCTTTATAATTACAAGTTTTTCATGTATCCATTATATCCATAATTATAATCATGATGTATATATCATATATATTCAGTATATACATGCATTTATAATATTACATAATCATTTAGAGGTAAGAAATGAAATGCACCGTTCATGGAGACGGTAAGCCGTACGTACGCATGAAAACTACATTCATTTCTATTTCGTATTTTATATAATGGAATCATAATGATATAAAGGTATATTATAATTACATTATAATATCATATATAATATCATAGTTCCATCCTTTATACGTCCCACATATGGTATTTAACGAATCAAATCACTTTGAGGGGGCAGCAGTACGCACTTCCTTAAATGAAGATATCGCGTTTACCCATAATGGAAACCATAAAGGTATGCCCAAAATAAAAAATACAGAAGCTTAAGGAAAACATAAACATATTATATATAATATATAAATATAGTGACATCTTAATGGCCACATTTGAAGGTGTTAAAAGAATGTTGAACAATCATCGTTTCGGGAGACATAAATTCACCATCCATGGAAATAGTATGTCCTTTAACCATTAGATATAGGTGTGTGTAAGTGAAGATTGAATCCTTATTATAACAACATCCTAGTATATTGGAGATATTTTAGTTGTTACAAAAGAAATGAATACAAAGCGTTTATGGGGTTGGAGAAGCAAAATAAAACAAAAGGACTCAAGTGAAGACATTACCTTAAAATCTGGTAACTCCCTTTGGTTTGAGCTCAAAGGATTCCTTGGAAAGGCTTATACCCAAAGTGAGGCTTCAAGGAGTAATAGAGGGATTTTGAGAGACAAAATGTTCAGGGTTTGGCCGAGCCAAAGGCTTTGGGAGTGTGGGTAAGGAGGTAGAGGTGGTGGCCTTTTATAAGAGGAGAGGAGGGGCACTCTTGGAAAGTAAAGAAATGTTACATTATTTTCAAATGGGTTTCGGATTTTAAAGGTCCCAAATTGATATAATTAGATGATAAGGTGATAAGGGTTCTAAATATACCCACCCAATAGTTTTTTGACATGTGTAGGTCTTAGATTTTACATTATCATTCCATTTTATTTAAATCGTAAAATAATGAGGTCATCGCTGCATCATTATGATGTCATAAATAATTTAATTTATTTAAAATCTTAAAATTATGAAACAAATACTATGATGTAGGAAATAGGTTTAGATTTCCAATGAATATTTATAGTCTAAAATATCATCTATGTAGACAAAATTAAAAATGTTTTAATCAGGTGATACATTCTTGTTAAATTTATTTTCTTTAAAAAAATATTAAAAAGATAACAAGTCACTTTCCACAAAAGTGATTCCATGGGGTCCCAAAGATTGGAACAAGACATCCCATGGTCGGCCATGAGACAACCAGTAGAATTAGGACACATGTTGGTGTCATTTTTTATTATTATGATATTATTTTATTATCCTTAACTACCCGATTACTCATTAATCAATATAATTAAAGACAATTACCGTCGTTACTATTCATAATGTCCAAAAACAATAGTGTCTTGATTACATAATTTGGACCTTCTGATTCCAAAAATGTAATCCATTTTACCAAATTCCAAACACCGAAATTGAAATAATTGATTTAAAAATAATTCCCGTAGTCAAAACAAATAGCTGGTTTTTTTTGAAACAATATCTATGAAAAGTTTGGCATTAGTTTATGCCCAATTACAAAGTGAAATTAATCCTAATGAGCACCATTGGACTAAATGGTAAAAATATATTCTAATTTAACTTTAAAAACAATTCAAAATATAATCTAATCATATAAATAAATTAGATTAAAAAGCAGTTTTGATGTAAAATGCAGTATTCTTCATTATTTATTAAAAAAAAGAACATTGTCACAAAAATACCAAAAATCCACACAAAGTAAATTTTGATGTCCCAATCATAAATAATAAGTTTATTGTGACAAACATAGCTTATAAAATTGTCAAATGTTATATTTAAAAATGGTTTCCCATCAAATGGCAGTAAAACAATCTTTTAAAAAATATTAGTGTATTCCATGCTTAAGATTGGATTTATTTTCATTTTAAGCCTCTAAAACACTATCTAATTCCTTAATAGACATAGATAAAAATATCTATTATTCATTACTTAATTGGGATGTTACATCCTTCCCCCCTTTAGAAAATTGCATCCCCGCAATTTATTTACTTATCGAATAAATGGGGGTACTTATCCCTCATTTCATTTTCAGATTCCCATGTTTTCTCATCCATCATGTGGTTTTTCCAGAAAACCATTACCTAATTAATCACCTTATTCCGTAACACTTGCTCTCTATGGTCAAGAATCTGGACCGGTTTTTCCTCATATGATAGGTTCTCTTACAGCTGAAGTACCTCTGGACTCAAAACATGAGATAGATCTGGCAAATACTTTCTCAACATCGAAACGTGAAAAACATTGTGTACCTGAGATAAACTCGGAGGTAAAGCCACTCGGTAAGAAAATGATCCAACTATCTCCAGAATTTCATATGGTCCAATGAATCTTGGACTCAGCTTTCACTTCTTACCAAATCGCATCACACTTTTCCATGGTGATACTTTGAGAAAAACATGATCACCTACCTCAAAAGAGAGATCCTTCCTCCTGTTGTCTGCATAACTCTTCTCCCAACTCTGAGCTGTTCTCATGTGTTTCTGTATCAGCTGAAATTTTTCTGCCAACTCTTCTACCAATTCTGGTCCCATCTACTTCCTTTCACCCATTCATCCCAGAAAGCTGGAGTTTGACACCTCTTCCCATATAACGCCTCGAATGGTGCCATCTGTATACTGGAATGAAATCTGTTATTATATGAATAATTCAACCAAAGAAAGATGTTGGTCCCAACTTCCCTGATAATCCATCGAACAAGCTCATAGCATATCTTCCAAGGTCTGAATTGTTCGTTCTGACTTCCCATCTGATTGAGGATGAAATGTTGTACTAAAATTTATTTCAGTACCCAACGACTTCTAAAGGCCTTTCCAAAAGTTATAAGTGAACATGGGATCACGATCAGATACAATGGAGAGGAGAACTCCATGTAACCTGACTATCTCTTTAAGATACAAACGGGAAAGTTGATCTAGGGAAAAAGTATCTCGTATAGCAAGGAAATGAGCAGATTTTGTCAAGCGAACAACAATAACCTAGATTGCATTATTACCTCAAGATGTTTTCAGTAATACCACAAAAAGTACATGGATATATTCTCCCATTTCCACTCTGGCACTGGTAATGGCTGAAGCATCCATTTCGGTAACTGTTTCTCTGCTTTAACCTACTGACAAGTCAAACACTTCACAGTAAAATCAGCAATATCTCTTTTCATTCCATCCCACCAGTAATACTCCTGAAGATCTCTATAAATCTTAGTACTGCCTGGATGAACTGAAAACGGAGAACTATGAGCTTCACATAACAACTCTCTCTTCAACTGTGAATCACAAGGCACACACAATCTCTTCCCAAATCTCAAAACGCAATCATTATCAATGATAAATTCAGGAAACTTACCTTTCTGAACTATCTCTACCTTTTTCTGCAACTCACTGTCTTGCTTCTGTGCTTGCTTGATTCTATATGATAGAGATGATCTCACTGATACCTGAAACAAAATAGAAGAAATTCATGCACCAACAACTTCTATGCCAAAGTTCATCAAATCCTTAACCAAAGGATCACGTTCCAAACGCAACATTGCTAATGAAGCATTACTTTTTCGACTCAAAGCATAATCCACTTTATTTTCTTTTCCCGGATGGTAATGAATTGTACAATCATAATCCTTGATTAATTCTAGCCATCTCCTCTCTCTCATGTTTAACTCTTTCTGAGTGAATATATACTTTAAACTTTTGTGATCATTATATATTTCACACTTTACTCCATACAAAAGATGCCTCCAAATTTTTCAAGCAAAAACAACAGCACCTAATTCCAAATCATGTGTAGGGTAATTTACCTCATGAGTTTTCAACTAACGTGAAGCATAAGCAATTACCTGCTCATTCTGTATTAGGACAAAACCAAGTCCTTTCAATGAAGCATCATTGTATATAACAAACTCCCCATTCCTGGAAGGTAGTGCAAAACTAGAGCATTCATCAATCTTCTTTTCAATTCCTGAAGGCAATCATCACATTCGTTTGTCCAGATAAACTTAACACCCTTCCGAGTTAGGTTAGTCATTGGACTAGATAACCGTGAAAAATTTATAACAAACCTTCGGTAATAGCCTGCCAAACCAAGGAGGCTACGAATCTCAGTTACATTTGTGGGTCTTGGCCAGTCTTCCACAACCTTTGTTTTTGCAGGATCAACAGTTATCCCATATTTAGAAACAATGTGACCAAGGAACGAAATTTGTTGCAACCAAAACTCACACTTGCCGAATTTCCCATACAATTTATTTTCTTTTAAGGTTTGAAAAATAACCCTTAAATGTATTTCATGCTCCTCTTTACTTTTAGAAAACACCAAAATATCATCATTGAAAACCACCACAAACTTATCCACGAACTCATGGAAAATTATATTCATTAAGTCCATGAATACAACAGGTTCATTGGTTAGCCCAAAAGGAATTACTACAAATTCATAATGGCCATATCTTGTATGAAACACAGTCTTCAGAACATATTCTTCCTTTACCTGCAACTGATGGTACCCCGATCTCAGGTCAATCTTTGAAAAAATACTGATCTCCCTGGAGCTGATCAAACAAATCATCGATATGAGGAAAAGGATATTTGTTCTTAACGGTGATAGTATTCAAGGCCCTATAATCAATGAAAAGTCTCATTGATCCATCTTTCTTTTTAACAAACAAGACAGGAGCACCCCATGGTGATGTGCTAGGTCGAATGAAACATTCATCTAATAACTCCTGCAATTGTTTCTTTAACTCTAAAAGTTCAACTTGAGCCATTCGATAAGGGGGTTTTGAAATTGGCTTAGCATCAGGAACTAAGTCAACAACAAATTCAACTTCCAGATCTGGTATTATTACAGGCAACTCATTAGGAAAATCATCAGGATACTCATTTACCACTGGCACATCATTAATCTGAATAGTTTCCTTGTTTTCAACAATATGTGCATGGTAACATTCATTTCCATCTTTTACAAGTTTCTCGGCCTCTTGATATGTTATCAACAGTAAGGGTTCATTCTTGTACACAAACTGAAAGTATTTTTGAAAAGAAACTTCTTTATCTCTACAGTCAATCTTAGCATGGTAAATAGAGAGCCAATCCATACCCAGGATAACATCAAACTCTACTTGAGGTAGAATAATAAGGTTTTCAAGTTGGTTCTTTCCACAGATAAGGATAGGAAGATTATTATAAATTATTTTTGCCTCAACATTTCCCCCAGGTGTTTTTACCACAAGTTCATGAGTCATTTCTTGAGATGGTATTCCCATTTTACTAGAAAAGGTTTCAAGGATGAAAGAATGTGTAGACCCTGAATCAAACAGCACACTGGCATAATCTGAATAAACAAACAATGTACCTGATACAACTTCATTTGATGGCCTGACATCTTCTGAAGTAGTTGCAAAGGATTTCACCACCCCTTTCTGCTTATAGTCTAACTACTTCCCATCACTCAAGCTCTTTGTCGGACACTCGTTTGCATAGTGACCCATATCATTGCACTTAAAACATTTCACTAACTATAAATCAAATTTGGTCTTACCTTCACCTTGATCTTTTTCAGTGCAATCACGAGCCTTATGTCCCATCTTACCACATCGGTATAACTTTCCATAATTCAGAAGACAATCCCCAGCATGCATTTTTCCACATTTATCACAAACTTGAAACATAAGTTTCTTACCATCAGACTTTTTTGAAGAATTCTTACCTTTTTTCTGCCACCTCGGTCAATTCTTTTGTTGGTTGTTATAGAACACTTGATCATCGGCAAACTCCATTTCCACCTTCTCAGCACATCGAACAATATTTTCATAACTTTTAAACTCACGAGAAGCTAATGCCCTTCGATATTTTGGCTTTAATCCTGAGTAAAAATGATTGATTTTACTATCAAGGTCTCGGATAAAATTTGGAGCATACCTTGCCAATCAGGTGAACCTTTCTTCATAGGCAGCCACTGAATCTTCATCTTTCCTCAATTCCAATAATTGCCTTTCCATCCTAAGTCGCACAGCCTTAGTAAAATACTTCTCAAGAAACATACCTTTGAATTCATCCCAGTCAAGAGCATCAATCTCATCGGTGTCCCTGATATTTTTAACCATAGACAACCACTGATCTGCCTCACCCTCCAAACAGTAAATAGCAAGGCTAACCTTTTGATTGTCTGAACACCCCATGACATCAAAAATATTCTCCAGTGCTTTAATCCACCCTTCAGCTAACACAGGGTCAGATGATCCTCTGAATGATGGGGGATGTTGCCTCATGAAATGTTCCACCACTGAGATGTTCCTCTGCGGTTGATCTGTCTGATCTCGTGCATGGATACCACCACCATTTATCGCTTGAGTCAACTGTTCCATTACTGCAACAAACTGTTCAGTTCCAATTCCGGCCATGTTGGGATGCTTATTTGGAAGGTTATTTCCTTCTGTATGACTTACTAGCACTTCTTCCATGTTTCTTCTACGGAAAACCATTCGAACAAACATGTCTTAGATGAAGCAACATGGTAATCTTCAAATGCTATATCATTTCAAAAAAAAATTGGATAATCATTTAATAGAATTCTAACTCTTAATGTTATCTAAACTGACCTCTGATACCAACTATAAGGCCCCAGCCTTAAACCATACTTAATCTTGAGTTATTACAAGATTACACATTGAGGATCTTTTCAGGTTTAGAGTTTTAGATAATTAGATCATAAAACATGCATTACATTCCACAAATAAACAAAGTGGTTACATAAAGATAGTATTCTTCTTTCACATCAATGGAAACTTATTTAAAATAAAACATGGATTCTTTATTGAAACGTTCTTGACACTATCATCATATCATGTACCTTTCCCTTGACCTGTGAAAAACATTTCAAAAAAGACTTCAGATGAGCATAAAAAGCGCAGTATGGGTTATATAAAAAAAATATGGATTGGAAACATGAGTTCATATATACATAAGAATGAAATCATAATTTACCCATAAAACATACCTCATCAAATCATGAAGAAATCATAGAAATCATAAGACATAAAGGTAACTTGAGGCATTCATAACATTCTTACCTAGGGAGTAACCCTCTAGGTTATGTTTGGAATACCCATAATAGTATATTCCCTAAATCTCTTCAGAGAAACCTCAACGTTTCACTCCTTCTCATTACCCAATGCATTGGAGTGCTATATCGGGCTCACCCGCCCTTAGTCTATCACAGAACCTCCGGTCTTCATAATAATGCCCAAGAACCATAACATAATAGTATCACATAAAACATGCATAAAGGAAACATAACATTTCCACATTTCAATCACAAGATATCAATACAAAACATTGATATAATAAATACATAATGAAACCCATTTTCAATACCAAAATAAAAGAAAAGTAAAACATGGTATTTATTTTTATTTTAAAAAAAAGTTATGGCTTGTAGAGAAAGCTGAAACTAAAATAATGGTCACGGTGGTGGAGAAGTCGTTGTCGCCGCATATGTACGACAAAAACATTCCCTTTTGTCGTTTAGTAAACTCTTAATATAAAAAAGATTCCTTTTTAATAAACGTAAAAGTCAAAGTGGTTTATACACCATATAAAAGAAGGTTGTGTATAAAACAAAATATGCCTCAATGAATGGAGATTTAGACGAAGTCCCATACCATGGGTACGACTTGACTCGATCATTCTTTAATGTCCTGAATAATAAACTGTAGTTAATTTATACTTTCTTAAGAACCTTTTTTTAAGTTCATTATTCCTTTTATATCACTTATTTCCAAGTCATGAACACTATGTAATTATTTAAGTTAATAACGGTCGTTTTAACGATCATTGGTAGTTGAGTAAAAAATAAACCCTTTATAATTACAAGTTTTTCATGTATCTATTATATCCATAATTATAATCATGATGTATATATCATATATATTCAGTATATACATGCATTTATAATATTACATACTCATTTAGAGGTAATAAATGAAATGCACCGTTCATGGAGACTGTAAGCCGTACGTACGCATGAAAACTACTTTCATCTCTATTTCGTATTTTATATAATGGAATCATAATGATATAAAGGTATATTATAATTACAGTATAATATCATATATAATATCATAGTTCCATCCTTTATACGTCCCACATATGCTATTTAACGAATCAAATCACTTTGAGGGGGCAGTAGTACGCACTTCCTTAAATGAAGATATCGCGTTTACCCATAATGGAAACCATAAAGGTATTCCCAAAATAAAAAATACAGAAGCATAAGGAAAACATAAACATATTATATATAATATATAAATATAGTGACATATTAATGGCCACATTTGAAGGTGTTAAAATAATGTTTAACAATCATCGTTTCGGGAGACATAAATTCACCATCCATGGAAACAGTATGTCGTTTAACCATTAGATGTAGTTGTGTGTAAGTGTAGATTGAATACTTATTATAACAACATCCTACTATATTGAAGATACTTTATTTGTTACAAAATAAATGAATATAAAGAGTTTAGGGGGTTGGAGAAGCAAAATAAAACAAAAGGACTCAAGTGAAGACATTACCTTAAAATCTGGTAACTCCCTTTGTTTTGAGCTCAAAGGCTTCCTTGGGAAGACTTATACCCAAAGTGAGGCTTCAAGGAGTAATAGAGGGATTTGGAGAGACAAAATGTTCCGGGGTTGGCCGAGCCAAAGGCTTTGGGAGTGTGGGTAAGGAGGTAGAGGTGGTGGCCTTTTATAAGAGGAGAGGAGGGGCACTCTTGGAAAATAAAGAAATGTTACTTTATTTTCAAATGTGCTTCGGATTTTAAAGGACCCAAATTGATATAATTAGATGATACGGTGATAAGGGTTCTAAATATACCCACACAATCGGTTTTGGACATGTTTAGGTCTTAGATTTTACATTATCATTCCATTTTATTTAAATCGTAAAATAATGAGGTCATCGCTACATCATTATGATGTCATAAATAATTTAATTTATTTAAAATCTGAAAATTATGAAAAAAATACTATGATGTAGGAAATAGGTTTAGATTTCCAATGAATATTTATAGTCTAAAATATCATCTATGTAGACAAAATTAAAAATGTTTTAATCAGGTGATACATTCTTGTTATATTTATTTTATTTAAAAAAATATTAAAAAGAAAACAAGTCACTTTCCACAAAAGTGATTCCATGGGGTCCCCATGTTTGGAACAAGACATCCCATGGTCGGCCATGAGACAACCAGTAGAATTAGGACACATGTTGGTGTCATTTTTTATTATTATGATATTATTTTATTATCATTAACTACCCGATTACTCATTAATCAATATAATTAAAGACAATTACCGTCGTTACTATTCATAATGTCCAAAAACAAAAGTGTCTTGATTACATAATTTGGACCTTCTGATTCCAAAAATGTAATCCATTTTACCAAATTACAAACACCGAAATTTCAATAATTGATTTAAAAATAATTCCCGTTGTCTAAACAAATAGCTGGTTTTTTTGAAACAATATCTATGAAAAGTTTGGCATTAGTTTATGCCCAATTTAAAAGTGACATTAATCCTAATGAGAACCATTGGAATAAATGGTAAAAATATATTCTAATTTAACTTTAAAACCAATTCAAAATATAATCTAATCATATAAATAAATTAGATTAAAAAGCAGTTCTGATGTAAAATGCAGTATTCTTCATTATTTATTAAAAAAAGAACATTGTTAGAAAAATACCAAAAATTCACACAAAGTAAATTTTGATGTCCCAAACATATTGAATAAGGTAATTGTGACAAACATATCTTATAAAATTTTCAAATGTTAGATTTAAAAATGGTTTGCCATCAAAAGGCAGTAAAACAATCTTTTAAAAAATATTAGTGTATTCCATGCTTAATATTGGATTTATTTTCATTTTAAGCCTCTAAAACACTATCTAATTCCTTAATAGACATAGATAAAAATATCTATTATTCATTACTTACTTGGGATGTTACATCCTTCCCCCCTTTAGAAAATTGCATCCCCGCAATTTATTTACTTATCGAATAAATGGGGGTACTTATCCCTCATTTCATTTTCAGATTCCCATGTTGTCTCATCCATCATGTGGTTTTTCCAGAAAACCTTTACCTGATTAATCACCTTATTCCGTAACACTTTCTCCCTGTGGTCAAGAATCTGGACTGGTTTTTCCTCATATGATAGGTTCTCTTACAGCTGAAGTACCTCTGGACTCAAAACATGAGATAGATCTGGCATATACTTTCTCAACATCGAAACGTGAAAAACATTGTGTACCTGAGATAAACTCGGAGGTAAAGCCACTCGGTAAGCAAATGATCCAACTATCTCCAGAATTTCATATGGTCTAATGAATCTTGGACTCAACTTTCACTTCTTACCAAATCACATCACACTTTTCCATGGTGATACTTTGAGAAAAACATGATCACCTACCTCAAAAGAGAGATCCTTCCTCCTGTTGTCTGCATAACTCTTCTCCCAACTCTGAGCTGTTCTCATGTGTTTCTGTATCAGATGAACTTTTTCTACCAACTCTTCTACCAATTATGGTCCCATCTACTTCCTTTCACCCATTCATCCCAGAAAGCTGGAGTTTGACACCGCTTCCCATATAACGCCTCAAATGGTGCCATCTGTATACGAGAATGAAATCTGTTATTATATGAATAATTCAACCAAAGAAAGATGTTGGTCCCAAATTCCCTAATAATCCATCGAACAAGCTCATAGCATATCCTCCAAGGTCTGAATTGTTCGTTCTGACTTCCCATCTGATTGAGGATGAAATGTTGTACTAAAATTTAATTCAGTACCCAACGACTTCTAAAGTCCATTCCAAAAGTTATAAGTGAACCTGGGATCACAATCAGATAAAATGGAGAGAAGAACTCCATGTAACCTGACTATCTCTTTAAGATACAAACGGGAAAGTTGATCTAGGGAAAAAGTATCTCGTATAGCAAGGAAATGAGCAGATTTTGTCAAACGATCAACAATAACCCAGATTGCATTATTACCTCGAGATGTTTTCAGTAATACCACAAAAAGTACATGGATATATTCTCCCATTTCCACTCTGGCACTGGTAAAGGCTGAAGCATCCATTTCGGTAACTGTTGCTCTGCTTTAACCTACTGACAATTCAAACACTTCACAGTAAAATCAGCAATATCTCTTTTCATTCCATCCCACCAGTAATACTCCCGAAGATCTCTATACATCTTAGTACTGCCTGGATGAACTGAAAATGGAGAACTATGAGCTTCACATAACAACTCTCTCTTCAAATGTGAATCACAAGGCACACACAATCTCTTCCCAAATCTCAAAACGCAATCATTATCAATGATAAATTCAGGCAACTTACCTTTCTGAACTATCTCTACCTTTTTCTGCAACTCACTGTCTTGCTTCTGTGCTTGCATGATTCTATATGATATAGATGATCTCACTGATACCTGAAACAAAATAGAAGAAATTCCTGCACCAACAACTTCTATGCCAAAGTTCATCAAATCCTTAACCAAAGGATCACGTTCCAAACACAACATTGCTAATGAAGCATTACTTTTTCGACTCAAAGCATCATCCACTTTATTTTCTTTTCCCGGATGGTAATTAATTGTACAATCATAATCCTTGATTAATTCTAGCCATCTCCTCTGTCTCATGTTTAACTCTTTCTGAGTGAATATATACTTTAAACTTTTGTGATCAGTATATATTTCAGACTTTACTCCATACAAATGATGCCTCCAAAATTTTCAAGCAAAAACAACAGCACCTAATTCCAAATCATGTGTAGGGTAATTTACCTCATGAGTTTTCAACTAACGTGAAGAATAAGAAATTACCTGATCATTCTGTATTAGGAAAAAACCAAGTCATTTCAATGAAGCATCACTGTATATTACAAACTCCCCATTCCGGGAAGGTAGTGCAAAACTAGAGCATTAATCAATCTTCTTTTCAATTCCTGAAGGCAATCATCACATTCGTTTATCCAGATAAACTTAACACCCTTCCGAGTTAGGTTAGTCATTGGACTAGATAACCGTGAAATAATTTCTAACAAACCTTCGGTAATAGCCTGCCAAACCAAGGAAGCTACGAATCTCAGTTACATTTGTGGGTCTTGGCCAGTCTTCCACAACCTTTGTTTTTGCAGGATCAACAGTTATCCCATATTTAGAAACAATGTGACCAAGGAAAGAAATTTGTTGCAACCAAAACTCACACTTGCTGAATTTCCCATACAATTTCTTTTCTTTTAAGGTTTGAAAAACAACCCTTAAATGTCTTTCATGCTCCTCTTTAATTTTAGAAAACACCAAAATATCATCAATGAAAACCACCAAAAACTTATCCAAGAACTCATGGAAAATTATATTCATTAAGTCCATGAATACAATAGGTTCATTGGTTAGCCCAAAAGGCATTACTACGAATTCATAATGGCCATATCTGGTACGAAACACAGTCTTCGGAACATCTTCTTCCTTTACCTGCAGCTGATGGTACCCCGATCTCAGGTCAATCTTTGAAAAAATACTGATCTCCCTGGAGCTGATCAAACAAATCATCGATATGAGGAAAAGGATATTTTTTCTTAACGGTGATATTATTCAAGGCCCTATAATCAATGAAAAGTATCATTGATCCATCTTTCTTTTTAACAAACAAGACAGGATCACCCCATGGTGATGTGCTAGGTTGAATGAAACCTTCATCTAATAACTCCTGCAATTGTTTCTTTAACTCTAAAAGTTCAACATGAGCCATTCGATAAGGGGGTTTTGAAATTGGCTTAGCATCAGGAACTAAGTCAACAACAAATTCAACTTCCAGATCTGGTATTATTACAGGCAACTCATTAGGAAAATCATCAGGATACTCATTTACCACTGGAACATCATTAATCTGAATAGTTCCCTTGTTTTCAACAATATGTGAAAGGTAACATTCATTTCCATCTTTTACAAGTTTCTCGGCCTCTTGATATGTTATCAACAGAAAGGGTTCATTCTTGTACACAAACTGAAAGTCTTTCTGAAAAGAAACTTATTTATCTCTACAGTCAATCTTAGCATGGTAAATAGAGAGCCAATCCATACCCAGGATAACATCAAACTCTACTAGAGTTAGAATAATAAGGTTTTCAAATAGGTTCTTTCCACAGATAAGGATATGAAGATTATTATAAATTCTTTTTGCCTCAACATTTCCCCCAGGTGTTTTTACCACAAGTTCAGGAGTCATTTCTTGAGATGGTATTCCCATTTTACTAGAAAAGGTTTCAAGGATGAAAGAATGTGTAGACCCTGAATCAAAAAACACACTGGCATAATCTGAAAAAACAGACAAAGTACCTGATACAACTTCATTTGATGGCCTGACATCTGCTGAAGTAGTTGCAAAGGAATTCACCACCCCTTTCTGCTTATAGTCTAACTACTTCCCATCACTCAAGCTCTTTGTCAGACACTCGTTTGCATAGTGACCCATATCATTGCACTTAAAACATTTCACTAACTATAAATCAAATTTGGTCTTACCTTCACCTTGATCTTTTTCAGTGCAATCACGAGCCTTAGGTCCCATCATACCACATCGGTATAACTTTCCATAATTCAGAAGACAATCCCCAGCATGCATTTTTCCACATTTATCACAAACTTGAAACATAATTTTCTTATCATCAGACTTTTTTGAAGAATTCTTACCTTTTTTCTGCCACCTCGGTCAATTCTTTTGTTGGTTGTTATAGAACACTTGATCATCGGGAAACTCCATTTCCACCTTCTCAGCACATCGAACAATATTTTCATAACTTTTAAATTCACGAGAAGCTAATTCCCTTCGATATTTTGGATTTAATCCTGAGTAAAAATGATTGATTTTACTATTAAGGTCTCGGAAAAAATTTGGAGCCTACCTTTCCAATCAAGTAAACCTTTCTTCATAGGTAGCCACTGAATCTTCATCTTTCCTCAATTCCTTGAATTTATTTTCCATCCTAAGTCGCACAGCCTTAGTAAAATACTTCTCAAGAAACATACATTTCAATTCATCCTAGTCAAGAGCATCAATCTCAACGGTGTCCCTGATATTTTTAACCATAGACCACCACTGATCTGCCTCACCCTCCAAACGGTAAATTGCAAGTCTAACCTTTTGATTGTCTAAACACCCCATGACATCAAAAATATTCTCCAGTGCTTTAATCCACCCTTCAGCTAACACAGGGTCAGATGATCCTTTGAATGATGGGGGATGTTCCCTCATGAAATGTTCCACCACTGAGATGTTCCTCTGCGGTTGATCTGGCTGATCTCGTGCATGGATACCACCACCATTTATCGCTTGAGACAACTGTGCCATTACTGCAACAAACTGTTCAGTTCCAATTCCAACCATGTTGGGATGCTGATTTGGAAGGTTATTTCCTTCCGTATGACTTCCTAGCACTGCTTCCCTGTTTCTTCTACGGAAAACCATTCTGAACAAACATGTCTTAGATGAAGCAACATGGTAATATTCAAATGCTATATCATTTCAAAAAAAAAATTCGATAATCATTTAATAGAATTCTAACTCTTAAAGTTATCTAAACCTACCTCTGATACCAACTATAAGGCCCCATCCTTAAACCATACTTAATCTTGAGTTATTACAAGATTACACATTGAGGATCTTTTCAGGTTTAGAGTTTTAGATAATTAGATCATAAAACGTGCATTACATTCCACATATAAACAAAGTGGTTACATAAAGATAGTATTCTTCTTTCACATCAATGGAAACATATTTAAAATAAAACATGGATTCTTTATTGACACTTTCTTGACACTATCATCATATCATGTACCTTTCCCTTGACCTGTGAAAAACATTTCAAAAAAGACTTCGGATGAGCATAAAAAGCGCAGTATGGGTTATATAAAAAAAATATGGATTGGAAACATGAGTTCAAATATACATAAGAATGAAATCATACTTTACCCATAAAACATACCTCATCAAATCATGAATAAATCATAGAAATCATAAGACATAAAGGTAACTTGAGGCATTAATAACATTCTTACCTAGGGTGTAACCCTCTTGGTTACGTTTGGAATACCCATAATAGTATATTCCCTAAATCTCTTCAGAGAAACCTTAACGTTTCACTCCTTCGCATTACCCAATGCATTGGAGAGCTATATCGGTCTCACCCTCCCTTATTCTATCACAGAACCACCAGTCTTCATAATAATGCCCAAGAACCATAACATAATAGTGTCACATAAAACATGCCTAAAGGAAACATAACATTTCCACATTTCAATCACAAGATATCAATACAACACTTTGATATAATAAATACATAATGAAACCCATTTTCAATACCAAAATAAAAGAAAAGTAAAACATGGTATTTATTTTTCTTTTAAAAAAAGGTATGGCTTGTAGAGAAAGCTGAAACTCAAATAATGGTCACGGCGGCGGAGAGGTCGTTGTCGCCGCATACGTACGACAAAAACATTCCCTTCTATCATTTAGTAAACTCTTCATATAAAAAAGATTCCTTTTTAATAAACATAAAATTCAAAGGGGTTTATACACCATATAAAAGAAGGTTGTGTATAAAATAAAATATGCCTCAATGAATGGAGATTGAGACGAAGTCCCATACCATGGGTACGACTTGACTCGATCATTCTTTAATGTCCTGAATAATAAACTGTAGTTAATTTATACTTTTATAAGAACCTTTTTTTAAGTTCATTATTCCTTTTATATCACTTAATTCAAAGTCATGAACACTATGTACTTATTTAAGTTAATAACGGTCGTTTTAACGATCATTGGTAGTTGAGTAAAAAATAAACCCCTTATAATTAAAATTTGTTCATGTATCCATTATATCCATAATTATAATCATGATGTATATATCATATATATCCAGTATATACATGCATTTATAATATTACATAATCATTTAGAGGTAAGAAATTAAATGCACCGTTCATGGAGACGGTAAGCCGTACGTACGCATGAACGCTACTTTCATTTCTATTTCATATTTTATAGAATAGAATCATAATTATATAAAGGTATATTTTAATTCCAGTATAATATCATATATAATATCATAGTTCCATCCTTTATACGTCCCACATATGGTATTTAACGAATCAAATCACATTGAGGGGGCGGTAGTCCGCACTTCCTTAAATGAAGATATCGCGTTTACCCATAATGGAAACCATAAAGGTATGCCCAAAATGAAAAATACAGAAGATTAAGGAAAACTTAAACATATTATATATCATATATAAATATAGTGACATCTTAATGTCCACCTTTTAAGGTGTTAATAGAATGTTGAACAATCATCATTTCACAAGGCATAAATTCACCATCCACGGAAACAGTATGTCCTTTAACCATTAGATGTAGGTGTGTGTAACTGTAGCTAGAATTCTTTTTTATAACAACATCCTAGTATATTGAAGATAATTCAGTTGTTACAAAATAAAATAAAAAAAGAGTTTAGGGGGTTGGATAAGAAAAATAAAATAAAAGGACTCAAGTGAAGACATTACCTTAAAATCGGGTAACTCCCTTTGGTTTGAGCTCAAAGGCTTCCTTGGGAAGAATTCTGCCCAAAGTGAGGCTTCAAGGAGTAAGAGAGGGATTTGGGGAGACAAAATGTGAATGGGTTGGCCGAGCCAAAGGTTTTGAGAGTGTGGGTAAGGAGGTAGAGTTGGGGTTCTTTTATAAGAGGAGAGGAGGGGCACTCTTGGAAAGTAAAGAAATGTTACTTTATTTTCAAATGGGTTTCAGATTTTAAAGGTCCCACATTGATATAATTCGAGTCTAAGGTGATAAGGTTTCGAAATATACCAACCCAATAGGTTTTGGACATGTTTAGGTCTTATATTTTACATTATCATTCCATTTTATTTAAATCATAAAATAATGAGGTCATCGCTGCATCATTATGATGTCATAAATAATTTAATTTATTTAAAATCTAAAAATTATTAACAATTACTATGATGTAGGAAATATGTTTAGCTTTCCAATGAATATTTAGAGTCTAAAATATCATCTATGTAGACAAAACTAAAAATGTTTTAATCAGGTGATACATTCTTGTTATATTTACTTTCTTAAAAAAAATATAACAAGTCACTTTCCACAAAAGTGATTCCATGGGGTCCCCAAGTTTGGCACAAGACATCCCATGATCGGCCATGAGACAACCAGTAGAATTAGGACACATGTTGGTGTCATTTTTTATTATTATGATATTATTTTATTATCCTTAACTAGCCGATTACTCATTAATCAAGATAATTAAAGATAATTACCGTCGTTACTATTCATAATGTCCAAAGACAAAAGAGTCTTGATTACATAATTTGGATCTTCTGATTCCAAATATGTAATCCATTTTAACAAATTCCAAACTCAGAAATTGAAATAATTTATTTATAAATAATTCCCGTTGACAAAACAAATAGCGAGTTTTTTTGAAACAATATCTATGAAAAGTTTGGCATTAGTTTATGCCCAATTCCAAAGTGAAATTTATTCTAATTACCACCATTAGATTAAATGGTAAAAACATATTCTAATTTAACTTTAAAACAAATTCAAAAGATAATCTAATCATATAAATAAATTATATTAAAAAGCAGTTTTGATGTAAAATGCAGTATTTTTCACTATTGATTCAAAAAAGAACATTGTTAGAAAAATACCAAAAATGAACACAAAGTAAATTTTGATGTCCCAATCATAAATAATATGTTTATTTTGACAAACATAGCTTATAAAATTACCAAAAGATAGATTTAAAAATGGTTTTCCATCAAATGGCAGTAAAACAATCTTTTAAAAAATATTAGTGTATTCCATGCTTAAGATTGGATTTATTTTCATTTTAACCCTCTAAAACACTATCTAATTCATTAGTAGACATAGTTAAAAATATCTATTATTAATTACTTACTTGGTATGTTACACAATATCTTTTTTTGGGGTATTATATTCAGGACAAGTTTATATTCCACCATTACCTTCCGTTGTAATCTTTTGGTTGGGTTAAGTGGTATTCAGGCCTTTTGGTCATGAGTGTTTTTTACTTTTCCTCATTTGTGGGCATCGAGAAGATTGAATGTCTACAGGTACTTAGTAAATTCCTCCCATGATAGTGATATGCCTACTCGGTGCTAGTCACTAGCTCCGGGCCTATTAGATGCAGGATTGGGGGGTCATGGGGTGGGCCCCACTAGGATGGGTCATGACATAGAATAATAAAAGTTGACTATTTTTATTTATCCATTTTAAGGAGATTCAAGAAAAATGGTTTTATTTGGATAAGAACACAGTGGACAATGATCATATTGATTCATTGGAATACTTCACATTTATTAATAATATCCATGAGAAATATTTCATTAATTTTTTCATCTTATGAAGGAGATACAATACATGTAATAATGGGAAAAGAAAGAACATTCTTTGTCTACATATGAGGAAAATTATAAAAGGATGGACATATAAATACCACATTTTTTAGGACATTGATCATAAAATTAGTAGATTTCATTTGGGATTAAAACCCTGATAGTGATGAAATGTGGATGGATGATAATTTAAATGTTATAATAATTTTTTCTTTATGGTTTGAAATTTTATATGTATTTTTCAGAATGGTATCAACAACATAATGAAAAAGAGTAAGACATAGTCAATGTGGAATAAAATAGAAAAACAACTAACTAAGAATCATGGAGGTAATCCCCAAACATGTTCTATGTTAGTTAAAATACATTTCAGGGAATATATGTCTTAATTGGTAAAGTCTTATTAGTGAGAATGTTTGGTCAATAGGATTGCGAGTTCAAATAAAACCACATTAAACATTACAAGATTGATATAGTAGATTTTCAGTCAATGGTGAGATGTTTTAGTTACATTGAGTTGGGAAATTATGCAAGAATATCTAAAAGGATAATTACTTATCATATAAATCATCATTATTGAAAAAAAACTACTGGAAAATTAATTTTATTCTCCTACAATGTATGTTGGGCCATCTGTTAAAGTCATGATAGGTCTAGGGATTTCAGTGTTCTTTTATCATTGATTATATCCTTAATGAAATATTAACACCTATTTTGATGTTTTTGTGGAAGTACATTTAGAAATATTTATTGGGTTTTCAAAGATAGTTGAAATATATTTTTTAGTAGAAATGTTATTTGATTAATAATTCTATTACTTATCATTGTCATAATTTTAAATATATTTATTTCCTTATGAGTTAATATGATCATAAATGACATTTTAATAATAGTCAAATTTTAGTATTAGACCGTATAAAAAAATGTTTTATTGAAAAACATAATAAAAAAGATATTAAATAAGAATAATTATTTCTTATGTATCCATCGGTTTTTATTATAATATTATTTGAATTTTATTAATATATTTTTCAAAAAATAAACCCCAAATAATTGGAGTTAATCTGTCTCATCTAGTAAGGCCACTGGGCTTGAACAAATGTCTGAAGGACTATAAGGGTTTATTGAATACCACTCGAGGATGAAATGTTCTGTATAATATGATATTGTTTTTATATAATACCTATGAAATAATTATCATTAATTAAATAGTTTTTTTACATTTTTGGTTTAAAGATTATTTTATTTTAATAACCATTATAATTTTGTAATATTTTTAAGGATATATAGAAATGATTTTCACGCATTTATGAATCATCAAAGGCAATTAAATTGTTTTTATTATTATTTCGGCATAAAAACTCAATATTTTTAGAAATTTTAAATTTGAGATCGATCGAAGAATAAAAAAAGGATGAAATTTTTATTATAAAAATTAAATGTATCAATTAATTCTAATTTCATTTATTCATAAACACTAAAAAAATTCCTCATATTTAGGAAATGGATATTGAAACCATTTGTTACCATATATGACATTTATACTTAGCTTTCTCTATTATTAAGAGTATGTTTTATTAACCATTTTTAAAATGAGGAATTAGAAAAATATATTTTCAAATTTCTTACCATAGATTATTGAGATAAAGATTAACATTAAAGGAAATCATTTTTATATAGGTATGATGTGAAACCACTAGATTTTATGATATATCAAATTTCATCAATATATATATCATTATGCGTGACATTTATATTATATTTTGTTACACATGAAACTCAATTAAACATGTGTTACACACAAAATCATGTCTAAAAGAAATTTAAAGTATTATTAATTTTTTTTGAAAATATAATATTCATAACAAAACCATTAAATTTTTGTGTTTTAAAATTAATACATAAATTATTAAAAATATGTTTTAGATTTGTAAATAATCATCATTGGAATCATTTAGTAGAAAATTTTTTTTTTCTAATTTTATTTCCAAACAGTATTATTAGACACAATATGTGTAGATAATTTAAATCTATTTTTTCAAGTTGAATAATATTTTTAAAAAAAATATAATTTATTCATATAATAAAAATAATCAATTTTTTTTGTGTTATTTTTTCGTGTGTTTCTAAATAGATTGATTTTTAATGAATAGCCAACAATACTAAATTTTAATTGAAAACTCCATCTTTGTTTAAATAATTTATATTTTTGAATTATATAATTAAATGTTTTCATAGTAAATTAGTTCAATTATATATAATTTTCTTCCATTAGAATAATTTTAATAATTATTATTGAATTTTAATATAAACTCTTTTTATTCTTCAAAACATTTTCATTTTAAAAACATGTTTTCTTATCACGTGTGAGGGATAAATTATATAATAAAATTTTTCTACAATGTGAATTGATTTTATAAAAATAGTCTCGATATTTTTAATCATAATAATATATAATTTATAAAAATTTCAAATATATTTTTGACCAAAATCAATATTTAATGGAATAAAACTTAATTACCGTAGTTATGGTAAAAAAGGTTTTCAGTGTAATAAAATTTAATGATAAGGGTAAAATTTACCTATAAACATGTCTAAGAACTATTTTATATAAATATTTTGATACATTAACCTGCGTAGTTCAATATTGGTCCTTTTTGGACATTTTTTACATATGAAAAATTTGAGATCACTCAATTAAAAAAATTACCCAATGTGTCCCCTCACCCACATATAAAAGTATACCCATTATAATCACTTCTTCACTCCATAAAACCACATAGGATCATTCATTAACAACCAATATCAGTTATTTACATCCATATTATAACCTTATATTCCCTGTTTTTTTCATAAAGTCATCCATGTAAATTATTTAGTGGAAACATTAATCGGATACAAGGAGAATACTTAACATTCTTCATCATCCATTATTATTTTTATTCTCCACCTAAATAAATTATTATTAATAATTAATATATAAAAATAATATTATATTATATATATACTTTTTAGTTATTATGACAATTAAATATCTATCATGATTTCTATCTTCCATCAAATGGTTTGTTAAACAATCATTTGTATATATCAGTAACTACCACTTCAAGAACCGATGACGTTCCATTCTCCTTTACCAACATTCATGGTTGGGAAGGATTAAGGATATAATGTATATAAATATATATAATATTTATGAAAAAATTATATATAGTTATCTGTTATAGAAAATATATACACTTTTAAATTCCATTTCGTAAGGTATACGATAACGTCCCTTGGTGTACTGTGGATTGCCGCCTGAGAATGTGCTTTGTTTATCAAAAACATTTCACATGGAAGGTAATAAGGGAAAATAAAATGAATATTTTGGATATAAATAAATGTTATATTAATAAAATATTTATCCTTATTTATGTATAATATATCATTTTTTCACTAAATATTTTACTAACAAAAAAGTTATAACATAATTTGTGTGTATGTGGGAAACCACATTCTTGAAGCAATGTGACAATATTTTCATTGAAATAGTTCATAAATGATAGATATTTGTATTTAATATGTTATATATGATAATATCATAATTATGAAGATATTCTAAATTATGTATCATCCTTATATAATAGTCATTGGAAAACTGAAACTTTACTCATGTAGATGTACGATCTATCATCTCTATAATTGTAACGTTTTTCATTTCTCATAACCTATATCCATGATTGGGTTTAAATGTATAATTTATGTTAAAATTTTATAATTAGGTCATTATTATTATTATTATTATTCTATATATATCTAGATAATTACCACATTAATAATAGTCGACATACTGATGTTGACTTTGACACATTAGTGAAATATTAATAAACATCTATCATAATGTTAATTGATTCGTTGAATTTATAAAAAAAATTTAAGTGAAATAAAATTAATTATAAAGAATAAACTATTCCTTAATAAATAATATATTAACATATTTTTATTATTTAGTAATATAGATACAATAGTGAGGAATAATAAACACTATACATGACTTCTTCTCAGTCTGATTTCGTTGAAAAATATTTTTCTTTAATGCATCATTATTCAATTATAAGGTGTATATACAGACCTATTAAAATTTTATATCCTGAATTTATCTATTCTAATGATATTATATGTTTTTATTGTTATTATTTCATAGTTTTACGATTAATGTGTTTCATAAGTTATTGGGGACTTATCTTTTAAGAAAATCATCTTTTAATGTTTTCATTAAAATTCCTCATGCTTCATGTCCATGTTATTAAATTTTTTTATTAATGATATATATTGGATGATAATATTTATAATTTAAATTTTCTATCACTTTTACTTTATTTTAAAATTTTAAAAAATGTATCATTTTTGTCTTTTTATTTGGTTATTTTGACAGATTAAAAAAGGAATGTTTGATACGTCTGTAACTACTTTTCAATTCCCTTAACACTTATTTTTTTAGCTTCCTTTGATGTCTTTAATGATTTAGTAAAAGAAAAACCAATGTTCACAGTTTTGGGTTTTTGGTTGTTGGAAAATTTTATTCAAATAAATTGGTGTTTTGTTGTTGAAAATGGATTTTTAAAATAATAGTGTATTTTCATTTCTAAATTATTTTTTATTATGTAATTAAAAGTGTTATTTACAATATTAATATGATTAATTTATATTATTAAGGTTATGGTAAATTAGAATTATAAGAAATTATGGAGCTTGATAAAGCTTATATGAATTTTTAATATTCATTGGGGCTTACACCTGAGCCTGATATAGATTATTTGAAGAGGTAAGCCCCATTATATCACATAAAATAAATGTTATCCCAATATAGCTCACATATAGGGTGATCAAAATTATTATTTCCTATTTATTTATATAATTATTATATTGGAATGAAGTCATATGGTTATTTCAGTTAAAATGGTTTTGAATGGATTCAATGAATATGAATCACTATGTTCCCAAAAATGATTTTAGTTTCGTATTGTTGGTCATCATGGATTTATTTAAAGGAAACGTGCTTTTTTTTACGTGTAAATGTTTTATTACACACACTCAATAAAGAGTTCATTTAATGGTAAATGTTATATGAGGTTTCCAATGTTTCACTAATGTTATGGGTTTATTTATTTTAATATCTATTACTGAGCTTTTAATTCCCATCCCATGTTTTAATGATGTCCTTCATAGTGTTTAAATATGGGTAAGTGAATTCATGAAGTCACATTCAAAGACATTAAAAATTTCAAAAGGAAAAAGTTATTAAAAATATTTTAAAGTATTATATTATATGGGAAATATATACTAATCTAATGTGTACTCTTTGTATTTCATGGTTTTGTTATGTTTTATTTATTTACTAAATAAATACTACTATAAACATGAAAAAAATACTTAAAGTTAATAAAATTAATTATTTATATAAAGCAGAGTAATATATAATGACTAATCATAGAACCTTATAGGTTTATAAAAAATATATTGCTGTTAATATTTTTTATATTATTTATTTTATATATACCTTAATTGAGTAATTACTGCATCAATGTTTTGTAAGAATTTATGGAGAATATTTATTTCCTAAAAAACTCAAATAAATTACCATGATAAATATTAATAATTTTTAATTTTTTATACAAATTATATTATAAAATAACTTTTGATTATCTCCATGTTAAAAATACTGTAATTAATAAAAAGAAGTGTGTGACATTTGTTACTTTCCCGTATATAAAACTTTATAAGGGACATAATCACACACAAATGAAAAAAACCACATTTAAAAATCTTTGATTTTTATTGAAAAAGTGGACTCATATAATCAAATTAATGGAAGTGATAGGTACATTTCATAGTCCTTATCATTTTATTTTGAAATTTAATTAAATGATTTTCCCATTTCCATTTTAACAAAATTTTCTATAGTTACTATTCACTATGTGAAAAAATAAAAGGGGAATATTTACAAATGTTTGACCTCCTAATTAAAAATATAGAATAAATTTTTCAAAATTCACAAAATATAATTGGAAAATTTTAAAATAAAATTTACCCATAAAAACGCATTAGAATCATTTGTATATGAAATGCACTTTTAATGTATGTAGTGAATTCATACTAAATATATGTATGAAATTAAATTTTAAAAGAATAATTGGAATATAATAAATAAGAATGAAAAATGGATTTTAATAATAATATGATATTTAGTATGAAATTAAAATTACTTTTAAAGAAAAAAACTATTTCAAATCTACGTTTTCACTATTAATTGAATTAATTTTTTTAGAAAAATATCAAAATATTAAAATTACCCTATTTTTAATATGATGACTTCAAATGTGATATTTATTTTATTGAATAAAATTTCTATTATTTATTGATAGTAATTATATTTTTAATTCAAAAAAATAAATCAATATCCATTTTTTTGGGGTTGAGATAACATTGATGAAAATGGTGTCTTCAATAAAACATTACTACTTATTTCCAATTAATTATTCAATTAATTATTACTAATAAAAATATATTAAAATTTATGTATTTCAAAAAAAATTAATTCTACATATACACACTAATTTAACAACTATGATAAAATGTTCATATTTAAATAATAATAATTAAGTGTTCATTTATGTTTATTTTTTTGTGTCATACAAGTTATCAAACAAAATGTTATCACTTCAAATTATTAGGATATTATATTTTCCTCGTATTGTATAAATTTTTTCCATTCAATTTTATCTTAGACCTAGAAACCATTTCCTTGACTTCTCATGAGACATTTTTTCATATATAAATTCATAAAAAAGCTTAATAAAACAACCACATGTATGGAGGGAGAAGGAAAGTATGAATGCAGTCAAGAATAATAGAAAACTAGATTTGATGTGTGAAAATATTATTGAGAAGTGAAAAAGGATATTTAATAAAGATAACTAACACTCTATAATTGATATAAAGTTATAAATAACATGTCCATGAGAAAGATAACCATCAGTAAAACAAAAATCAATGATGATTAAAAATAATATTTATTTATGCGTAAAGGTATGTAAATGGATAATATTTTTTATATCAAGACCATTTTACTGGAGTTAAAGAATTACTTTATCATGAATTATAAATTAATAATGAAACATAATTAATTGAAAATAAGATTTTCATTATTTTATCAATTTCTTCCAAAATTTCATATATGTCACCAAATGATGAGTATTAAAGATGATATTTTTTTTAATATAAAAATAAAATCATCCTATAATAGATCACATAATTCAATAAAATGAAAAAAAATATTTTTTTTTGAATTTTTAAAATAATCAAAACCAAAAAATTCTGTAATAGGTATGATAATTCCCAATATGAATAAACCATCAGGTGATGAATTTGAACATTAATAACTAAATCATCAATAATTAAAGCCAATAAAGAATATAGATCATTTGATAAACAACTAACCTCAAAATTTATCAAAATATTCCATATTCAGATTGAATTCCAATGATTATAAGGATTTGACCACATGTTCATACATGATAATATAATCATTTATCTCTTAATAATATCAATAACTATTATACTATAATATAAATAATTTAAGTTCCATAATCATATAATATCCAAGATATTATAATATTTTTAATAAATAACCTAAGTCATAATATAGTGACATTTAGAACATATATACTTGAAAAATATAACACAGTATTTACTCCTCAAATAAAATAACATAAAATCACATATTGGTCCCCAAAATTATAGTTATATTATCCTAAAATAAATTAATCACCAAATCACACATTGATCTCATGGATATGATCAAACATATATTCCCAATACCAAAATAATTCATATATATTTAACTTTTTATGTTAAAAGATTTGATCATAATAACTAAGACATCACATAAGACAATTGTAAGTGTTTTAACCTTTTCACTCTTCAGTTGTGGGTTCATTCCCCACATCCTTTACAAATGATATGGATTATTATCTATCCTATGGGTTGTAATGACCGAAAAATTTATAAATAAAACTCTTTTTCATGTTTAATTATATGTGTTAGGATGCATTATGTATATAGAAAAAACATGCACTTTTTTTGTTATATTATATCCTACCAGATTTATATGACCACTAATTATCATTATTTTTTATAATATAGTCATTGAACAGTGATCATATGATTGTTATTAATATAGGGTTCTATGAATTCTAATTGGCATAAATAACGGAATTAATGGCCTCAACCTTCTGATCACACCCTAATTAGTCTATTTTTTTATGTTATATGGGAGATTGAATCTATGCGATTTTTACTTGTCTAATCCTGAGTTGAGATAAAAAAAATAAGACCGAGAAAAACTATTTACAGGATAATTCCATGCTCATTAGGGTCATAACCCAAAACTTGTATCCCGACCCCCCCCCCACACGATAGTTTCACCATCCCACAACTTAAAATTATAGTGTATTAGTATGTATCAAAGGGTTATGTGTCAAGACCCTAAATTTATGAATATGTACATTATATTCAATATAAAATGTGTTATATCTTCATCTAAAGATTTTTACCTTATAAGTGATTTTTTATATATTATAAAACCCAAATTGTATTTCTGGGTAACATTCACGTTCATCTAAGGAATGAATTTTTATAGATTAATGGATTTTATAATTAAATAATATTTTATTGAAATGTTATTTTTATATAAATTTTATTAAATATAAATTATCATATAATTTTTTTGATGTCATATTTATTTTTTATAAGGGTCCAAAAACTGTAATTGTTAAAAAAACCCCGTCATTTCTAAAAATGAACATTCTTATATAAATAAAGAAATTTCAGAAATATATAAAATTATAATTATAAAATTAATACTATTTCTTGAATCATAATGTTCAAATTATCAAATGGTAAAATTTTCAATTTTTTTTGACATTATCATATATTTTGGGTAAAAATTAAATATGGTGTAAATTTATTACCTTTATTATGTGATCATAATGACCTAAAATGATGTAATAAATACTATAACTTGTATCCAAGACTAACTATATGTGTAGCCCGGAAATTATTGTATTAATAATTTTTTTTGTTTAATTTTATAAATCTTTTTTGAATCCTCCAAAACAAATAATATATTTTATGGTTTTAAAATATTTTCTTCATGTACATGAATGACATCTACATAGAAAAGGAAAATATTTTATTATGTTAGGATCTTTTCATATTTTAATATTGAAAACTACCTTTATTTAGTATTAACAATGGAAATAACCATCAGAATATTTGTGGTTTTGTTTTTTAATATAGTGTCCAAAACTCATGTTTTAGAAATGATAAAGATTTAGCCAATAATTTCAACTAAAATCCCACCCAATCTACCATTTCTATTAACTTAAAAAATGTTATCATGCCCATACCATGAAATACCCTCTGTAGATTTCATCAGTTGTTTCCAATCTCTCAGCAAGCTCGTCTAAATCATTTGGAATCACCATTACAAGTTAGGGGATCATATCCTCTTCATTATTCTAGTATCATCTTTATCTTATGCATTTTATATTAATTTCATAATTTAGGGATATTTTCTTCCATATCTAAATTACATTAAATTTTATGTTGAAATTATTTTAAACCACCTTAATTGTTATCAATGCCTCCCAGGATCTCTCACACCCCTCCATTATGCTATTAAAATGTAACCTTGATTTTCTATACCAAAAATTTGTGTAGTGAATACATATACCCATTTCCTATCAAGGGGGTTAAAAATTATGAATATATAATAATTTATTAGTGATATACATGTATTTATTCCACACTGATATTTCATTGTATGAAATATAACAATGAATGAATCCATATTGTATGATCTATTTATCACACATAATCATGGGGCATAAGTACTTGTGGAGGGAGTACCTGAAATTATATAGGGATAAACCGAATCGCTTAATGCTTTATAATAATGATACATTATTAAATAGATTGGATATTGAACCTAATACTTTGTTTTTATTTTTCTATTTTGATATGTTGGAAATTTTCTTTGGCCTTTGTTTATTATGTGGTGATTTAATTTGATTCCAAATTTCCAATGTTGACTTTCTTTAATATTGTTTTATCCTACCACGTTATTCATGATTATGATTGTCACAAATTAATTTCCCCATTTTTATTATAATTGTATAAAATTTATTACATTCTTCTTATTATGACTTGTTCATTACATTGGTAGGATTTATTTATAACCCCATATTCATGAATTCCCCAGGTTCATCCCATGCCATTTTATATATAATGGACTATGATTATCATGTTAAGGAATGTTTCAATATTTATGATTTGATCGTTATATTATGTTATTATGTAATTTTACTCATTATAAATGATAATAGACTTGTCAATCTTTTGGTTATTATGTTTTATCTAATGTAACTGACCATTAATAAATTTCAATTAAAGTGATCGGTTTTTATAGTTTCTATAAATGAAAAATTTTACTATTTTTTGTGATTAGGAATATGATTAGGAAACTATTTCTAAACTCCTATGGATAAACTATGTATAAGAATAAATCACTAAATTTTTAGAGAGTATATATTTTGTGATTTATCAAAAAAATACATCCCTGTTTGGATATTATATGTGGATGTGTCACTGGCACTGATGTACAGATGCATAAAACATGAAAACACGGTGTTGAGGTAGACTCATCAAGGAATTGGTGCATGAAAATTGGACTTCCTACAAACCTATTTTGATTCTCTGGAAGAATATTATTTGAAAAAATTAAAAGGTCATAATGAACCACTATTAATGCTACAAATACTATTATATGTTCATATATTTGGGAATGTATCATGAACAACATATATTAAATCCAAAAAATACACAAGTTAAGTATTAAATGTCATTTATAACTTGTCTCTTTAATGCCATTGTACTCCCATCTATGCATTTAATAGTTTAAAAATTATCATCAATAATTTTTTACTTATTTTTTCTAATAGACGAAAATATGAGGAATCATGTGAACTACCAATGTGATATGAAATGTGATGAATAAAAAAAATTGAACTCAATTAGAGAAGGAATGAAGATCATTATGAGGATAGTCTCTTATATGACCCAGGATCTCCACTGAAAAATGTATCATGAGGAACAACCAAATTCCCATATGAAAGAAAAAGTTTCAATTAAGACATTTATATGAAGAATGAACACAAATTTTAATGGATCATGGGATACATTAATTATGGAATAAGGAATCAACACCCTTGGGAATATATTTAGCATTTTTCAATGTCCTAACTAAGAGATGGTTCTACTAGATATTTATTATACCAGGGGATAATTTGATCATTGGTGGATATTGACCAAGAATAGAATTTCAAAGGAATAGATCAATGTGATTTGGTGAAATAAATTCAATAAAATGAATTTAAAAAATCCACACACTCTCCAACATAAAATAGATATTGATTTCCCTAAACTCAAGAAAAACGTTTAATAATGTGTTTTAAAATTCAAGGAAAACTACATATGACATTAATGATACACTTATGGCGATTTCATTAATCCCAAATGAAAAGTTGATCAATTATTTGGTTTAAAATAACATATTCTAAGAAAAAATTTAGTGATTCAAGAATTTTATAGCTATGAGGAATGTTTCCCACGTTCACTCAATGTTGAAATAGATGTTGGTTAATCTCATATTTACTATGGGGATATGAAGTGGAAATTGAGTTTAATTTTGGATGAATGATTGTGAAATATAATGGTGCTAATAAATTTCAATGTCCCACTTATCAAAAGTGAGGGAAGAAGATATAAATAAATTGCCTATGTTAGATTGAGAAATTATTTATGTATGAGAATTAAATAAAACCTATCGAATAAATTTTTTTAAAATATAAACACCAGAATGTGATAGGGGAAAAAATAATCTAGTACTCCATTAGAACATCATTAATTATTTAAACACCAATGAACAGGAGAAATTGTTAATTAAATTCCCAAGCCCAAGGTTTTGTGAAGAAATCAAACAACCTCCATGAAATAAATAATGAGATTATTCCATCAAAACCACTGAGGTGGATCTTAATCCATAAATGGTGACAAGTTATTCATTCAACAATGGATAACATGATTTTTATTCTTATCATACAAATTAATTCACATCACACATATTATTTATATTAATTCAAACAAAACAACAAATAAATAGAGTAGTCATGTTGATGAAAATATAAAATGGGGAAATAATTTATGCTTAATATATAAATCCACCCTTGGAAAATGTTTTGGGATGAATTTCACATAGAACCTCGTTATGAAACCTTTAGTTGATTTTTTTTCAATTTTAGGTGTGTCTTGGATTTACCTAAATTTAATTAGTATCATTTTACATGAGGATGAAATAACTCTCTGTATTGTGAATCTAACCATGAAAGGGGGAAGATGAATAATATTTAATAATAAATTCTCAAGAATGGTTATAATTTATTTATGAGACATCATATTTATCTAAAATTATTGATTCTGATGAAAATATAACCTTAAAGACATTATCATTATGATGGAATACAATGATGTGTTTCCTGATGATTTTTATTGTCGTCCACCTATCAGAGAGGTTGAATTATCACTTGATCTTATACATAGGGTGGTACCAATATCCATACAGGGTATAAAAATCTTGTTATGGAACATGAGGATCTTAAGAAATAACTACATGAGAATACTGATAAAGTGTTCACACACATATTTGATTCACCTTGTGGGGAACCTTCCAACTTGTTCATTTTTAAATATTGGTCAATGTGACTTTCCATTGATATGATGATCTCAAAAATATCGTGATAATGAACAAGTACCCCCATTAACAAATTTATGAATTGTTCAACTAGTTATGGGGTTCCAAATACTTATCCAATGTGGAACTCCTGATAGGATATTTTCATATAAGTATGATGAAGGTAGATTTCCCCCACGATCTCTATCCGGACAAGATTTGTGAACAATGAGTTCATTATAATTATATTCAGACAGACTAATGATCCAAAAATTTTCAGGGACTTAATTAATATTATTTAGATATTACCATGATAAATTTATGGTTTCATATATATTTTATAATCTAATATAACCCATAATGAAGGAAAATCATTAGGAGAAACTAAGAACTATTTTAAAGAACATGAAAAAGGAGAAGATTTATTCATGGTAAAAAAATGTGAGTTCTGCTAAAATGATGTCTCATATTTTTAGTGTATTATCACAGGAAATAAGATATATATGTACCCTTAATATTAAGAATGAATTAATAGATGATCGATGCCAAAATCATCGAATTATGTTTATATTTTACTTGGGTTAGTTGGGTACTATTGGGTATTTGTGATTAATTTCTTATGAAATTAGAATCATCTAATTTAGTTAAATTTTTAGTGTTTAAAGATTGTTTTGGATGATTAATGTGAAGAGAGCTTCAAGGAGTTTAAAAATATGGTTATCAATGCACTTGTAATTATGTTACCCAAATTTGGGGAATTATTCGAGGGTGCCACGATTCTTTAAAAAAAATGTAATGAACTTTGTTGCAACAAAGAATTAAAATGTGATAGATTATTATTCAATGAAATTAAAGGTTCACCAAAAAAATCCAAACACATGATCTAAAATTGGTTGTAATGATTTATATAATGAAAATATGGTGTAATTATCTCTTGGGGGATAAGTGTAAAATATATATGAATCCTAAAATCCCCAATTATATATTCAAAAAGAAAGAGATAAATATGATCCAATAATGATAATATGATAGAATAAATTACAATTAATGGTCAATGAACTACCATTATGTGAAATGAAATAATGTTGAAAAACATCCATGTAGAGTGGATCTAGAAATTTTACAATTGTTGATAATCGATATTGTTTCAATCATTTTAGATTAGAAAATGATGGACATGGGAATGATAAAGAAATTAACATCATCAATGCATTCACAAATTAATGATGAAACATACATTATAGAGAGGACAAAGGATTCTCAAATAGAAGTATTTGGAATTCATATGAGTTTTGAATCGATAAGAAAAGCTAGATTATTTAAATTCAGTGTTTATGAAGAAGTACGTTTAATATTTGGGTCAATAGTATCTGTGATGACCCGATAAATTATGAAGAATGTTATATATATTTTAATTTAATATATTAGGGATAGAGAAATCTCATTCAATCCTTTTTTATTATATACAATACTATGTGTGATGACCCGAACAGTTATCAACATTTATGGGGTTTTCCCAAGAATAAGAACAAGATGATATCCAACAACTCAATCATGAGAATAACTGTTTATGGGAGAAGTTCAAGCTAATCTAGATCACGACCCAAACCATGTTCATCGAAAATACCCATGAAAACATCACCATCAAATAACTTAACATTAGGGTGTATATTGGTGCAATAAAGGTATATAAACCATGACTCTATTATTATAATTATGTGCATAATAATGAATAAACTTTCATTCCAATATTGCAACATTGGAAATGATTTTTAAATCACAAATAATATTTTTGGTTACTATTTAAAAATAATTAAAAATTTTATTTTTATGATTTAATGGAATTTTTAATTAAATAATATTTTAAGTAAATATTATTATTCAATTTATATTATTAAATATAAATTATATTATAGTTTTAATGAAGTCAAATTTAATTTTTATTATGTTTTGAAAATTGTTTTATCCAAGAACATCAATTTTCATTTAATGTCGCTTTTTATTTGGAATGAAAAAATTCACATATTTATAATATTATTTATTTATAATGATATTTATTTTTGGATTCATGATGTTGAAATCTTTCAACGGTGACATTAAATAATTTTCTTAGACAGTCCAATTTTTGGGTAAAAATTAGATATCATATAAATGAATAATTTGTTTTATAACATCCTTATGACAGATTATTGATATGTTAAATTACTATAAAAGGTATCTTGGGACAAATATTTATTTTCTCCTCTGAAATAATGTAATTTCAGTTTTATTTGATTTTTTGCTAAAATATTATTAAATACTCCCGGACATATAAAATATTTTATGAATTTCAAATCATTTCCTTGAATGTGCGACTCGCCTCCACATAAGAAAGAGAAATATTTTCATATATTAGGACTTGATCCTTATAAAATAATTTATACCACTTACAATTTCTAGAAACCATGGTAAAAACCCATGGGATGGTTTGTGATTTTTAATATTTTAATGTCTAGTGTACAAAACCAATATAATAGATAATTACTCAACCATTCCTATGTAAACCCACCCAAAAACCCTTTCCTCTTTACTAAAAGTATATTTAGCATGACCAAACTATTACCCTACTTCCTATATTCCTCCAATGGTACCCCCAAGATCCCAAGAACCTCCCTGAAAGAATTTTTGATCACACATCCATGTAAGGGATCTTCCACCCCTCACTTTTATCAAGTATTCCTTTCATATAATGTATTTGAATTTCCCCTTTGTCTATAGTGGGATATGATATTAACTATACCAATTACAACACACATTATGTATAAATTATTATATATTTCTTTTAATCTCATTAATATTCCCCTACAATCCTTTAAGTACACTGATTACTATGCCAACATTTCCTAAGGGATCCCCCTCTCCTTTGTCTTCAAGAACCTCTTTAATGTTATTCCTTTAAATTTTAATTTTATTTATTTAGGATTTGTTCTTACATACCTGATTACATTATATTTGAGTTAAATGAGATGGTATATTCCTTTCACTCCCATTATTCTACTCTGTGATCCTTTAATCCAACCCGTTACTGTGCCAAAATTTAATTATCGAACTTTCACTTTCCAATTTTATTAAGCACTACATTTAAGATATTCTTTTTAATTTCAATTTTAATATAATTGGATATGTTAATAAATAATACCATTATAATCCATTTTATTTGAAAATAATTATCGCTTCTTTACACTCTCATTTCACCATTCATGATCCTTTATATACACTTGTTACCATGCAGAAATACCCTAAAGGATTTCAATCTCCTCATTCCCATTAATGCACTTCATTTACATTATGAAACTTTAATTGCATTTCAAATTTTTGGTATATTAGGTTTCATTATACCCATACGTTCCATTCCATGTATAAATTATTAGAGACCCATTTCTCTCTCATCAACCAAATTTATGAAATTTTAAATGATGTCGTGATGCTGCCGAAATTGCATCGTAAGTTTCCATGCCAAAATCACCATGTAGTAAATATCATACCCATCCATATATCAACGGTATTCCACATTATGCACATATACATATTTATTGAGGACATACATTTATATATAAAACATTCCTTTATCATGTAATATATGATGATGATGAATTAATCTATGTTTTATGATCTCTGTGGCACACATAAGCATGAAATTGAAATTGTTATGAAGGGTGAACCCTTATATAGCTCTAATATATTTGGTAATGTTTATAATCCTGATACATCAATTGGGGATAGGAGTTTACCTGATTCTTTTATAGGAATTTTTCCCACCATGTTGGGATATGGTTTTACATGGTTCATTTCTGTCAATGATGTAGTGTTTTACATTTTTTCCTCTTTTCCATGATATGATAATCAAGATATATCATGCCACTATGTTCATGTTTCTCTAAATCAAAATTGATATGCCTATTACATAAAATGTTTTTTTATTAATTATGTTATTCCTTGTTTAGTACATCACATGGATTAATTGATGACCCCTTTATTATGTACATCCTTTTGTAATACCATGAAGTGTTTTGTATGAATGAATATTATGGTCATGTAAAAGATGATTTCAATAAATATGTGTATATAATGTTTTAAGTTGATATGTAATGTTATTAATAACCAAATACTCTATACATTTTGATATTATAATTAGTGTTATTTGAATTATTATGTGTTAATTTGTGCTTAAATGTGTAATAAATAAAATGGTTTTTATTGTTAGTATCAGAAGATAGGTTTAGTTATTTTGGGGATTAGTATTATGAAGATATAGTGAAAGCCTTAGGGATAAAACTATGTATTAAAAGAGAATACCTAAATTTTGGAGAGTACAACGAAAGTTGTTTATGAAGATAATACAACCCTATTTAAATATAAATATCTTTGTGTGGATTAGGCACAAATTTATCTAGGGGTAATACCTGAAAATGGTGCATTAAGATAGACTCGAACATGAACTGGTGCATCTAAATGGGCCTTGCTGCACTATTGGATTGCTAATCTCGAGAGATATGATTGGGTAAATTCATTATCTTAGTATGAACCATTATTTTTGTAACAAAAAAATATTCCCAAAAAATATATTTTATGATGTATATCATGGATAACATAGACTAAAGCATAGAAACTCATATGTCAAGTTGATAAGTATAAGTTTTCCCTTTAATGTCATTTGATTATCCTATTATGTGTTAAATTGTTTATGATTCTTATCCCTAATTCAAAAATTATTAAAAGTATAACCATAGTCATAAAGATAAAGGTAGGGTTATCAATCATAGTTCTACATATTCTATTATATACCGAATTTTTAGTAGAACAATCCAAACAAAACCACGAATCTTGGAGGTAGAGATGACGGTGAAAATGGTTGATAGGAAATTATTTCATCTTATTTATATAACTCCTCCCCTATAACAATATGGGATTTGAACATCCCAGAAAACCAAATCATACACCCCTTGGTGCAATTTTATTCAATGATTGGAATGGATTGTATTTTCATATAGAGATCCCACATAAATTTCCAAGACGAAAATCACAATCCATATGATAAATATACCCCAAATTCGATACTAGTGTAAAGAATATGTTGAATATTATTTAGATCCATCATCTCAAGAATGGATATTACTGCCATATGAGAACATGAATCTTGATCAGATGACATGCCTATTGTGAGGTAATTCACTAATTTATTTCTTGAGGAATTATCTAGTCCTCATCCTAGAAGATATGATGAATTATTTATTGATCATATACCTAGTGCATTGCTGATATTCATGCTTCCTTACAGAATGGATGTTGTGGAGATTTAGGATCTAAAAAAATATTAAGAGAATATAGATATTGTTTTTATATGCCCAAGTGCCTCACCATGGGGTGCCCCAGTACTCTTCATTAAGTAGAAGAATATGATAATGCACCTTTTAATTGATTATCATGATCTCAATAAAATCATGATATAGAACCCATATCTTTTTCCACAAATTGATAAATTTTTTGATCAAGTATGTTGAGAACAATAGTTTTCTATGGTGGATATATGATCAGGATATTACCATGTAATGGCGTAGAAGGGCGATATCCCCAAGACTGCTTTTCGTACAAGGTACATGCACTATGAATTCATAAAAATGCCTTCCAGAATCAATAGTGCTACCACAATCATCATAGACATTATGAATAGAGTATCTAGAGAGTTCCTAAACACATTTTTGGATTTCATTATAGACTATATTTTATTGTACTTCAAATCAAAGGAGGAGCATTAGAAACATCTGAACACTCTCATAGAGACATTGAAAAAAGAGAAGCACTATGAAAAGTACAAAAAGTGTGAGTTCTGGTTGCAGGAAGTCTCATTCTTGTTGTATATCATCCCAAGAAATACTATATATGTTGATACTTCCAAGAAAATGAAATTGAGGGATGACCAAGGACGATATCTATGATGGATATCTGTAGCTTCATGGGGTTAACTATATATTATCATCGACTTGTGAGAAATTTATCACGATTATTAAACCATAATACCTGGATAACTATGAAGGGAGCCTATTTTTCTTGGAATTATGAATGTGATGAATGATTTATAGAGTAAATTAAGTTTCTTATCACCAACCCCTTTCTCACAAAACCCACAACTATGGATCATTTCAGGTAATTCAACGATGATCTGATGAATGTTATGGGTTGTTTGTTGATTCAGAATGGAAAAGTAACTGCATATGACTCAGGGCGGTTGAAAATTCCTAAGAAAAGCTATCCCACTCATGATCTGAAGTTGGAATCTATGAAATTTACCTTCAAAATATGATAGTATTATCTCTTTGGGGAGAGGTGTAAAATATATATATATATATCACAATAGTCTAAAATATATATTCGCACAAAAATAGATTAATATGATCCAAAAATATCGATATACCTCATCATGGATTAACACTTCCCAATAAATTACCATACATGGAAGGGGAACATGTTAGTAGATACCCTATATATAAATGATCCAAAAATCGAATCATTGATGATAATTGAAAGGGATCAAATGTTGTTGGATTTGATGAAGATAAACATGAGAATAATAAAGAAGGGGAAATCATCAATCCTATTAGAAATTATTTCTCAACCGTATCATTTAGAAAGGTTAAGGGATTCTATTAACGATAAATATGGTATTTATATGAAAGTGTTAATTATCAGAAAAGGGAAATCCTGAGAGTTAAATGATCAAAATGATGGAATTGTGATATTTTCATCGAGAACATGATTTTTTTCAAATCCTATTTTAACAAAAAGAACATTGGGATGATGTGAATATTAGAAATTCTCCATTCACTTAGGGAAATAAAATATGTATAGAGATATATGAGAGAACTATTTGTAGAATAACATGGAATGAATATCACTGATGATACATTAATGTGTCTGCTATATCTATAAGTGAAGGCTGAGTGGTAGATGTATAAGGCAATGAATCAACCCTTAAACATTCATCCTTGGAAATGGGAAAACAGACGATGGACTTTTTTACTAGACATCTGAAGATAACCAATGGAAAGAATGTTATTGGGGTTATTGTGAATTTTCTTAAAATGATATACACTTCATTGCAATTCGAAAGGATTTATCAATGGATCAACTGATAGATATATGCATCCGAGAAGTGGTGAAGATTCGTGGGGTACCAATATTGATTGTGTCGTATCATGATCCAAGATTAACCTCTATGTTGAGGAAGAGTCCCCAATATTCATAAAACACAAAGATGAACGTCAACACGACCTATCACCCTCAAACAGAAGTCCAATATGAGCGAACAATCCTGACACTTTAGGACATGTTGAGGAATTTCTCAACATACTAAAAAGGTGGATGGGACCAACATATTTCATTGGTGGAGTTATCTTAAAACAACAGTTACCATTAGAGAATCCAAATGGATCATTATGAAGACATTTTTGGGAATGAGATCTGAACACTGACAAGTTGGAATGATGTTAGGGAGAAAAAACGTCTGGTTCTGGAATTATTTCAATAAATGATGGATATGATTAAGACTATATAGCAGCACATCAAAGTTGTCTATAGTCAAAAAAAAGAGCATTGATGACAATCATCGATGATACCTAGAGTTTGATGTTAGAGACTTACTATTCCTCCTCTTATCACCTCCAAAGAGAGTTATTATATATTGGGTGAAGGGAAAGCGTAGTCCAAGGTACATCAACCCTTTGGAGATCCTTGATTGCATCAAATCAGTGGCCTATCAAAATTCACTACCACAGAACCTGTCTCAAGAATATGATTTAATCCATGTATCACTCTTAAGTAAGTAAATACCACACATATCACAATAATTAATCTTGAGGTGTTACCATTGGATAATATTAACTTCTACATGGATAAGCATGTGAAGATTTTATATCGTAGAGAAAATGTTCGAAACAATAACACAAGGCCCCTCATCAATATTTTATGGGGAAACCAAAAGTTTAAAGATGCAACATGGGAACTATAGTAAGTGATAATGCAAAGTTACATTTATTTATTTTAGTTTGGGAAAAATAAATTTTGATGGAGAAATTTCTTAAGGCAGAAAGATTTTAACTACCCTAACATTTATGAATAAAACTTCATTAGATTTAATTAAATGTTTTATGGATATTGAAATCGCACACACGCTTTCTATTTTATTACAACCAATTTGATTTAAATGATCGTTAAGTATCCTTGTTTTGGATAAAATATTCCTTGAAAAATTATAATGTTACTAGTATAAATACAGATTCTTAGCAAATCTTTTTGGTACAGAAAAAGAATGTGATGACCCCAGTCATTACGATCATAACCATTGAAGCCCATTTCTAGGTTCTTCTGAGGGAGATAACATTTCTGAGATTTTCCAAAGACCAATATCATGCTGATATCCAAAAACTTAATCAATATTGAAACCATTTACTGGGCATGTTTAAACTCATCAATATCATGACCCAATCAGTGATCACCTAACAGCTCCAGGAAAACCCAAATATCACAAACCTTACCCTAAGGTTGTATTCTTGTGTAATAAAGGTATAATTTAAATGTCCTTATCATTATGAATATGTGTATAATAGGGAATATTCTTTCATTTTAATATTATTACATTGTAACTGATTTTTAGAGCACCAAATGTATTTTTTTAATATTCAAATTCAATAAAGAAATAAATTTTGACGAATTAATGTATTTTTGAATGCAATAATATTAAAAAAATTAATTTTATATTAATTTTCTTAAATATAATTGATTGTATAATAATAATGATGTGAACTATATGTTTTTTAAGGTTCGAAAACTATTTTGGTCAAAACCTGTCAAATTTCAATAAATGATATTTTTATATTAAAAGTGAAATTCACATATTTAGAAAAATAAAAAGATAAAACAAATATTATTTTTTGGAATCAGGATGTAAAAATTAACCAATGGTGAATTTTTCATAATTTTCTAATACAATCAATTTTTTGCTTAAAATTTTAATACCCTATAAATACATAATTTTTCTTATGACATCATAACGACCAAAAAGTGATTTAATAAAATACTATAAAAGGTATCATCGACCAAATATATGTATTTCCTTTAAAATAATTTAATTTTTTGTTTATATGATTAGTTTTATAAAGCAATGTGGAGTTCTCCAGAACATGTAAAATATTTAAAGATTTTAAAATCATTTATTTGAATGTGTGACTCTCCTCCACGTATGAAAGGAAAATATATTAATATATTTGGCTCTATGCCATATAAAATAATTTATACTACTTCCCAATTAAATAGTCCATTGTAAAAAATCATTGGATGGTTTGTGTTTTTGAATATTTATTGTGTAGTGTCCAAAACCAAAATAATAAAGAATTCCCACATCTTTCCTATATAAAACCACAAATCACCATTTTCTCTTCTCTCAAGATATTTTAATCTCAACCGCCATTTCCCCCTACTCCCTAGATTTCTCCAAAAGAACCCCCAAGCTCCCAATAAGATTCCATCAAATCATTGGGATCACACATCCATGTAAAGGATCTTCCACTGTCCTCTTATATCAAGCATTCCATTAATTTGATGTCTTTTAATTTATTCTTTGTCGATATTGGGATATGATATTAAATGTACCAATCACATTCATTCTAATTTATAAATGGTTAGGGATTTATATCACTCTCATTAATTCCTAGAATGATACTTTATGTACACAGTTCACTATACCAAAATTTCGCAAGGGATCTGAATCTCTCATTTTTCATCAAGAGCCACATTTATTTCATGCTTAATTTTATTGGTTTGGGATATGTTATTACATATCACATTATTTTACATTTTATTTACACATGATGGGACATTTCTTCACTTCCATTAAGACCCATCATGATCCTTTAATCCAACCAATTACTTTGCCAACATTCCGAAAGAGATCTTTAAATTTCCACTTTTATGAAACACTAAATTTTTGATATACCATTAAATTTAAATTATCATATGTATGGATATGGAAATAATGATTCCCCTTAATATAAATTTTACTTATTAATAACAATATCATCGTTCCACTCTCATTATCCAATATTGATTCTTTATATACAGTAGTTACCATGCAGAAATTCCATAAATAATTTCTCTATACTCATCCCCATTAATGAGATTATTTTATAATATGAATCTTAAATACCATTTCAAATGATGGAATTTTTGGTCCCATAATACCCATACTATCCATTTTCTTATAAATTATCACATACCCCTTTTTATTTCATTTACCCATTTTATGAATTTCTAAATTATGGCATTATACTGCCGAACTTGCATGACAATATTTCAAGACAAAATCACAGTGCAGTGAATACCATACCCATTCCTTAATCAAGGTTATTCAATTTTATACAGATATACTTATAGATTTAGGATATAAATTTATGTATTCCCTATTACATTATCATGGAATAAATAATAATGTTGAATTAATCCATATTATTTTATCTATGCGGCACACATAAGTATGATATTGAAATGATGATGAAGGGTGTGCTCTGATAGTGCCCCAAAGCTTTGGGTAATGTTTAGTAATATCATATGTCATATAGGGACATGATTTCATTGATTCCATTATTGGATATTTTTCAACCATGTTGTGATAGGGTTTTTTATGATTCAGTTATGTTAATAATGTAGTGATTTAGGGTTTTTCCACATTTCCATGTTATCAAAATCATGTCATATAATGACATTATGTTCACGATTCTCTTATGCTCTGTTGATATGCATATTTCCTAACTGTTTTTTAATTTATCATGTTATTCCATGTTTATTATTTACTAGGTTTATCGCTTACCAGTTTTTTATGTATAACATCAAATTATACCATTAAATGAAAAGTACAAAGTAATGTTGTGGGCATGTAATAGAAGTTTTTAATAAATATGTCTATTTCATGTTTTCGGTTGTTATGTAATATTCCTAAGCCCCATAGTCACTAGACCACCCAATCATCAGAGTTGAATAATGTACATTTATATATAATAAATGATATTTAAATTTGAAATAAATAAAAGGGTTGTTATAGTATGTGTACCATAAAATCATGAGATAAAGAAGGAAGTGTTGGATGATTCACATATCTCAAAATTCTATTTCCATCAAATAAGAAAAAAGATATATCCAGAACTCTTAAAAAAATATTGGTAGAAAAATATGAATAAGGATATTGTTAAATATACATCAATATATTTGGTATATCAGCAAGTTAATTAGGAGGGGAAAATACAAGGAGATGATTCCACTAGTACCAATACCAACATTGAAATGATAAAACATCACCATGGACATTGACAGTCGTCTTCCATATATATCAATAGATAATAATGTTATATTTTTATTTGTGTACCATATAACAATGATTTTTCACTTAATTAAAATTCATAAGTACTTCTCACATGAATAAATTTCAATGATATACATTATATACGTGGTGAGGTTTCACGGAACGCCACTCTATATTCTCTCTAATTGAGACCCATGATTTACCTAAAACTTTTAAAAGATTATCTAAACGGTTCTAAATACTTAGTTGAACCCCAGAATAGATTATAACTATCAAAATGATTTCAAATATGAGTTCACTATCCATATTTTAGAGGACATGTTGAGAACATATTCAAAAGAAAACAATGTAGGATTGGATCAACATCATTCCAAAACTGAGTTCTTATAAAGTAATAGTTTATAAACAAGTATCCAAATAGCACCTTATGAATCCCATTTTTGGAATAGTTCTAAAAACCATCATTTTAGGGAGAAATTGAGGAATATAAACTACAAGGTCCTGAAATGTATAAGTAAATGCATGGAATTTTCAATACCATTCACCAGCACATCAAGATAATTAATAGCCTAAATAGCGAAATGATGAAAAACATTGAAGATATATAGTGGTTTAACTCAGATACGAGGTATTCCTACTCATTTATAAATAAAATAATGTAATGGGATTTTTAATGAAGGGATATATTAGTTTAAGATACAAAAATACATTTGACATCATCAATCACATCAGAGTTGTGGTGTATCGAATAACACTTCGACATGAGCTACCTCAAGTACATGGCATCATCCATGTATCACTATTATAGAAGTTCATACGAGACCACTCACATCACCGTAATCTAAAGTTGGTACTAATCAGGAAGGATATTTTCAACGAGTTGAAACCAGGGAATATATTATATCATAGATGCATCATTCCATTAACAAAAAAAATTATACTATTCAAAGTGATATGGTGGATCCAAAACTCTGAATAAGAAACATGGGTAAAAATGGATTTGATGAAACTATTTACCCACATCTATATATTAAAAAGGCACCACTTTTATTTTATTATATCATATTGTATTTTATATGTCAATAAGATTCATTACCAATGATAATATAGTCATTGAACATTGATCATATGATTATTATAAATATTGGGTTTTAAAAAATCAAATTGACAAAAAAATGGAAGTGATGACCTAAATAGGTAGGATAGCACTATATGAATCCCATTTAATGAAACATAAGAGGGATATAGTATCAATATTATTTTCCTATAACCAAGACCAAGATAATATTTAACAACATAATCATGATTGAAATTATTTATGGGAGAAGTTCATGCTCAACTTGATAATGAAGCAAACTATTTACAGCCGAACCCCCATGAATGTATCACCAACATACTGCTTACTCTTAGGGATATTTTTGGTACATTAAAGGGATATATATCATGACCATATAAATATGGATATTTTCACTATTTTGAATAGAATAATGGATATATTTTCCACTTATTTTAGTTAATTTTAATGTGATTTTATTTTTTATACAATAAAACCCAAATTTGTTTTTTTGGTAACATTCGAGTTAAATTAAAGATTTTATTTTCAAAAATTAATGAATTTTTTAATAAATAATCTATTATTGTATTATTATAATTATAAATATATATAAAATATAAATGATAATATTATTATTATTAGGTGACTCTTTTTTTCAATATATTGTAAATCGTGAAATTTAAATCATGAATGAGTATGAATTCATGAATGTTTTTGGTGATAAAAGTCTTAACAATTATTAATGTATGATTTTGTTTTAATTTGGGGTAAAGGATTATCTCTAAAAAACCATGATATATCCCAAAAATATTTGGGGACCTCTACTCCTTTTGGATAGTTTTTTATGGTTATTGATCTTTATAATGGATGTACAACTTCTCTCTCAGTAAGTTATCTTTATTCATCTTATCTTTCATGGGTAATTGCAACATCATTCAACTATTTTTTAGATCCTTTGATCACATGTTGATTTTTTATAAATCATTTTTAAAACAATTCTATGACATTATTTGAGCTATCAGTCCATTGTTAATTTCGATATGGTGGGTCTGAGTTCTGTATGTTTTGTGTTACCTGGAATCTCTGCCACCCATTGATTTTAGGGAATACATTTATGATCTGTGGGAATCATTTGTGTGGAAGTTTTAGGTTATTATTCTTTCCTTCTCGAGATTTTGGAAGGAATGGTTTGTGTGTGTAACATGGGGTTGAAGTATGTGGTACCAACTCTAACCATTTATGGACGATCCTTTATTTATATGGTTTTATAAATGATTTTATAATAAAATGGAATGATTTACTGATTGATTTTTGTTTCTTTTTAGAAATTTTTTTAAAGTATGGTTTTCCACTTGTTTTAATAAAAAAAACTCGTGGTTGTTTTCCAAGAAATGTGAAAAGGATTTTTGAAGAGGATATTTAGTGGTGTTTTGATGAAATGTTTTCGAAAATGTAGAACATAGAAAGATATTGAAACATAGGTGGATGTTGTATGAATAGTACACATATATTGACACATATAGGGGATTCAATCACAGTGTGTTCATCTTCTCCCTAAGAATATTATTCTATAAACTTGTTGACACCACTAGGAGAATCACTTTCAGATATGTTCCTCCAATATATATAATCAATGCATATGTAAAGTTACATGATGTGAATTATTGTCTATTATTGGATACTAGTGTTCTAGATATCCTTACCTATTATGATCATTGGATTGATGTTATCAATGATTTTATGTTATATTTTCTATACGTGATTTCCTACATTGATATTTTGATACATGTTAAAACTTTTTAACATGGATTATTCATAATTTTTTGTATAAAATGATTGTTTTACCATGATATTTATATAATTTTTTTAAATGATAAAAATTCCGTATTTTTGTTAAAGGTAATTTTTTTTTCTATTTTTGTATGATGAATTGTTATGGGACACATTTGTGGCATCTTAATAATCCTATTTGATAAAATCATGTGCATTACATTGGTATTGTGTAGACCATATAATATAATTTTATGTGTGGAAGGGAATGAAAATGTAGTGAGGCAAGGAGTTTTCCACATACTGGGTTGGGTATCTTTTCTTGATTTAGATGTATGTTGTCAATTATCACAGGGAGTATCTTTTTTTCATCATTTTATTTTCTATTGTTTTTGGTATCATACCTTGGAGGTTTTTAGCTTCTATTAGGTTGTATCGCTTTTAAGGTTTCAATTTTTCTCTATAATATTATATTTCCTTCGTTATTTCATCCTAATTTATGAATACATGTCATATTTTTTATACAATATTGGATTAATCATTCCATTTGGTTGTTTTTTATTCCTCGGTTCTTGTTTCCAGCCCTTATGGATTGGAAACTACCTTCAAATTTGTGCCGGGTTGGGTTGGGTACAAGTTTGAGAGGTTATCTAGGTTTGTTTGTATTATATTGTTTTCAGATACTAGTATTGATTATTATTGGTAAGTTGGTAGAGTAGACATACAATTTTTTGACTTGAGGAGAATGTTGTGTTGAGTGTCTAGCCATATATTTCCATGAAAGGACAGAATCTACCATGGGTTGTTGCGATGTGTTTCTCCTCTTTTAAATTATTGATCATCATCAGAGTGTTTAATTAAGGTGATCTTTATTGAATTGATATTTTTCTGTAGATTTACCACATATTCTCTTTGCGGTGTGTAGTGACTGGCACCGAAGATTTTTTCCATAGGTTCCACAGAATGGTTTAGTTGATGCTTCTTAAGGGAATCTCTCTTTATATCAGAATCTTAAAGAGACTATAATGTGAGTAGTCTGCTTCATTGACCAAAATTTATGATAAGTCTAGAATTATTTTTCTGGGTGTCAACCATGATTTATAGTAGAAAAGTATCGATCAAAAGAGTTATTACATAGGAAGAAACTATATAGTAAGTGTAAAATTGACCAAATAGGCGGAGGATTAGATGGAAAAGATCAAAAAAATCTTTGACTCTATAAAAATTCATGTGAATATTAAGGATAACTATACATCATTTAGACTAATTAGTCCCAAAAAATAATGGTGGGATTTCATGGTACAAGAGAAAAGTCATGTGGGATTTGACGGGAAGGGTTTCATGTCTCTTTTTATATTGAATTTCAATCCAGTGTATCTAATTATGGAAACATTATCTGGAGTTTCATACCTTCAAGTAGAGAAATTTAGTTTTTTTTAGAATATTAGAATTAGTTCGTAGATAATGTTTTATATCAAAGGTAGTAAATAATGATCGGATGAAGGCTCACATGTACTTGTAGGGTTTGTGACTAGATCTCAAATCACGAGTATTTATATTAATTCTTTAATCATATTTAGATATGGAATATAGGGATATTATGGTAGAGATGGATATGGTAAGATGTTGTTAAATTATTTCACTTATCTTCCTCCCAACGACAACTTTGGTATCACATATGCTAAGAAGCAGATGTGGTAGGACTATTATAGGGGTGGTAGAATAATTGTTTGACATATGAATTATTTTCACTATTATTTATAGTTAGTATTGTACCAATGACTTTCTACCAATGCTGAATGTTTTGATTGACATGAAACTCTTACATTGAACCTGCAAATATGTGTAATTGTTCTAGCCACATTAGCTATCTGTTGTGACTCAATTAGGTTATGTATAAGCATAATTATGGAAAAGAATCATTGTATCTAGAGGATATTACAGTTCATTAATTTCTTCAACGAATGTGTGACTTCATCCACATGCATCAGGATTGAATAAATTTCACGTAGTTGATGTTTTTTCGATGGATATGTGGTCCCAGTGATAGTGAGTGGTTCAATATTTAATATTTATTTTGTGTCCAACATTTAATTTGATAATGGATAATCCCATTCATTTAATTTTTCCTGTTTTTTTGATATGATAAAAAGATGTGATGGATAACATATCCTTTTATTATGGAGTTATTAAAACCTCTTGGGAATATGATATAGTAGTGGTTTCAACTACTTTTTTTCCCTATCGATAGCTAATGTGGAGTTAGATTTTTATTTCCTAGCCATGATGGATTGAATTATTTGTCAACATGATGATATTGATTGGTATCATTGTGTGTTTTAATTTTTATTGATGATGGGATCTATTAGTTAATCTTGGGATAGTAGGATGCATGGTGTGGATGTGCAAGTCCTTCCTAGATAGAGCATAGTAGATTCTAGTCTACTATAGTAATTGATCCCAATTATTTTTCTTTTATTAATGATCTTCCCATTATTGTATAGGACATTAAAAAGCATATTCCATTCCACTTATAATATCCTACTCTTTTGATTGATTATAGTTCATAACAGATTAGGGTCATGGAATGTTGATAGTATCGACACCATTATTTCTTATGGATCTAGTGGAGTGGAATGAGTTTGAGATTCAGTTGGATGAACTGGTTGTGAATGGTTTTTCCTTCTTTGTCATTTCAACTTGGGAATCCCATTTACTATTTTCTAATAAGTTTTTTTGTTCACAATGAATATATGTAGAGTATAAGAAGGTGAATAGGTAGATAGTTAATAATATGTATCATTATCTATGCGTGGATGATTTTTTTGACATGATAAATCCTGAAGAGTTATTATAAAATATTTAGCTTCTATTGGGTTATCATCATCTTATATTTCATAATCTTGATATAACAGAGAAGGAATTTGGGATATAATACGTCCATTATGAATATCTTGTTATGAAATTTGATATGACTAACACTATTTCAGTTTTTATGTTTATTATTTACAAGATATTCCAGGAGAATTTTGATTCTTTTTAGTAGGGTTTGTGGATGATATATTGGGTTATCTGATACTAGATCATGATAATGATCACCATTTTAATTTGGCTATAATTATCCTAATGACTCACAATTTTTATGGAATTATTTTGAAATGAAGCGTCTAGATCCATCAATTGATATTTGTTGGGAACATTATTTCGAATCATGTCTTTTCAATGGATCCTGAGATACTGAAGAAATTATTTTCATGGGAGGATCCACATGACATATTTGACATTCAGAGTGTATGTGTATGTGATAGATACTATTTAATGTTCATCAACGATTTCTCATTTTTTGTTTCAGCATTGGAATATCATATCATTAAATTTGTGAAATTCATATGGAATTTAAAAAGTTGGTATGCTTTCAATGAGTTGTAGAATATGCAAACATATAATACTATTATGATCTTACAAGACACCATTAATGGGAATATCATGTGTTGTGATGCTATTTGGGTTATTTTGGGAATTGTTCCTATACATGATGATCATGTTATGACTTATAGATATTGTATTATTTTTATCATGAAAGGCATAACCCCACTCATGATTTAGATATTGTCTCATTTATACTAGTGCATAATTGTTTGAGGCTCTATATTTTTTCTTAAAGGTATGTAATCTTTTCTGATCATAAGAACTTGAGCTACATCATCTCATAGAAGGATATGAATATCAGATGGAGTCAATAGGTGGAATAACTTCATATATTTTATTTTAACTTCTCCTACACCATAGTTATGGGGAGTGTAAATGAAAAAACTGTCAACAAATGATTAACATCACAAGGTATTTGAGAATCAAAGGAGGACTGGATCCTTATTGGACTCTTCACATAGTTTCATATGGATTCCTTTGAGGACGTTTCATGCATGGTACTCACCAGTGTTCAGTTTTCATCACCTATAATTGAGAGTGATATGTATGATCAATAGTAGGATTATGTGTTTAGTGGAATTTTTTAAACCCTTATGGTATGGATACCATTTCATGTTAGTCACTCCCTTCAGATTGTAATCTCCATTTTGGGGATCAGTTTTGCATAAAAAAATATACATGGATCATAATTGTTTTGGGTTATTATAGTTTTTTATGGCTCACTCATTTGATACCTATTATGATGTATTATGAAATGAAATGATGATTTTTGTGGGTGGGTAAGAATCATGAAATTTTATTTTATGTGTCCCATTGTAACACCTACCAAAATATGAAGTCAAATAATATTATTTTTTTTCCATCCTCTTCTAGGGAGGGTTCGGAAATGGGTTGGGCTATCCATTGAATTTTCTGTTTGAGGACCATAGATTCCCCAATGGTATAATTATATGTGATTTTTGATTCATGGATATAAAAATTCAATTCATCTTATTCAAATTTGAAACACCAATAAAGATGATGACCTGGGTAAGATGCATTTGTAAGATATTTTGTAGTGATATAGGGATTCCACTACCATTGAATAGGATATGGATCATAGGTTTACCTTAAAGTTCTATAAGTGTCTATAGAAGGATATGGGGACTCATTTCATGTTTAGTTTTACATATTATCCACTAATAGATGATCATATATATAATTCTATTAACATCCAGGTGGATTTTCTCCCTACCTATATTTTTTATTTCGGTAGATAATGAGATTACTATGCATTATTATTGCATTTTTCATAAAATAATAATTATTTGTTTTTGTTATTTATGAATCGACATGTGGATTGTATAGTCTCCCATGTTGGTCACCACATTATAGATAAAACATTGGTGAGGCCTCTTTGTTTGTGAAAAGTATCATTAATGTGATTCTTGCAAGGATTTAGGATGTCGCGACCCGTCCTCGGGGCCCGTTCTGCGACTACCCCAAGCCCGCCTTCCATAGACAAGGGGCTGGCGACTTGCACCAAAGGCGTAAATCCCGATATCTGGGAATGGATTTCCTTTATAAATGTTAAACAAAACAACACTGAGTAAAAGCGGAAGAAAAACACTAAGTACAAAAGAAAGTACTGAAAAGTAAATGGGCCAGAATACAAACCCAAAAGAAAGTACAACTACAACTGAACAAGGTACAACATCAAAAATACAAACTGCTGGAAGAAAGAAGCAGCTCCTAGGTCGTCCTCCTCGGATCCTACCTAAAGGGTAGGTACAGATGGCATAGATCCTAGTCTTCCACCACGGATCCTACCTGAAGGGTAGGTACAGATATCCTCCTCCACGCTCTCGTCCGTCAACCTCCTCTGTGTGTCGTCTCGTCGTGTAGTCCACCTCCGGGTACTGACTCGTCGTGTAGTCCACCTCTGGGTACCGACCAGTCCTTGAACACTCGGCCTCCGTCAGCACTTCCCGTCATCTGCAACCTACACAACGAGGTGCGGGCATAGCTCGTGCAGGGGTGAGTATAACGATACTATGTAGGGACCCCAAGACTCTCAAGGTCTCACTAAACCAACAAGGATAACCATAAGAAGATCTCAACAGATAACCTCTACTTAGATATATGCCCATACATATACCTAAGTTATCATGTAACCCATCTCAATCATGAGGAAACACAAGGATTGTGAAATCAACGGTTAACCACAAGAAGATCTCAACAGATAACCTCTACTTAGATATATGCCCATACATATACCTAAGTTATAAAGTAACCCATATCAATCATGAGGAAACACAAGGATTGTGAAATCAGAGGATAACCACTACCCAGGTATATGCCCATACATATACCTAAGTTATCAAGCGACCTATCACAATCATGAGGTAAACACAAAGGTCAAAAGTTTCAGCTCAACCATGATTTTCATTATCGAAACCGTAACTGTTGAAGAGCTCCATCTCTGGAGTGTACAGTGGTCCTGTCACGACTCTGAGGTACTGCTCACTAACCTAGGACTGCTGAGGTACTCCCCTTGTCGAATACCGCGGGTCAACAACCAACTACCGGGCACTCCGTCCACTGTGGGTCTGTCACCAAATACCGGGTGCTCCCCCTAATAGCCTACAGAGGTACTCCTCCTGTCGAGTATCGCGGGTCTGCGGCCAACTACCGGGCGCTCCGTCCGCCATGGGATTGTCGCCAAATACCGGGCGCTCCGTCCACTGGGCTAGTCGACTCACTCCAAGTCGAGTCGGTCTAGCAGTCGTCAGGTCTCAGCTGGCTACACGGTCTCCGTACTCCACACACTCGTCTCTGGGAGGGTCTGCTCAACGAGCTACTGGTCGATACTCCAAGTATCACAAGGTCTCACAAAGAAGTATCTCAATGGACCGCCTCGTCATAGGGGTCTCAACGCAACAGACATCGCGTCAATCGAACGCCCGGTCTGTGAGTTATTAGCCTATGCGTCCTCGGGGCCCGGTTGGTTTCGTGTGCGAACCAGTCCGGCCGAAACTCAACTATACCAGAACACTCATAGGGTATACTAATAGGGACCGTTTCTCAACGTGATCACCAACGCCGTTGACGGTTCGTCAAACGGACGTCTGGTCTGAAAGATATCATTTTTCTCCGATCCAGGGGCCCTGTTGGATTTCGGGCACAATCCAACCTGGATATAACCCAACTGCATCCAAAACTCGGGAAGAGGATTCCAAAGGATCCGTATCATCATCAGGAACGCAATGCAACAGAGGGCGCATCAATCGGATGCCCGGTCTGGAAGTTATTGGCTTTTTCGTTCCAGGGGCCCAGTTGGTTTCGTGAGCGAATCAACCCGACCGCACTCAGACGGCATCCAAACCTCAAGATGAGTAAGCCAAAAGATCAGTCTCACTTAGAGGAATCCATCAAAGTCGACGACACGTCAATCGGACGTCCGGACCTCAAGATATAAGCATTTCCGCTCCGAGGGCCTGGTTGGTTTCGTATCCCAACCAACCTGGACGAACACAAAGTAATCTGAAACCTTGAGTGCGATATACCAAAACGACCACCTCGATCCAAGGATCGTGTTTCTGCTGACGGCATGTCGTTCGGAGGCCCGTAGCTCTTGTTATGGGCAAAAGAACAAAAATGGTTCGAAGACGGGGGGTCTGGGCCCGGGCCGACCTGGCCCGACCCCCCTGGGTCTACCGAACAGGGTTGACCCGGACCGGGTCGACCTGACCCGGTCCAGCCCGACCAGGGCACGGCCCGGCTCGGCCAACCGGCCTGGCTTGGCTCGGCCGAGCAGCCGAGCAACGCGGCAGCCGCGAGGCGCCGCCCCGGCGGGTTGGAAGAAGCCGCGACCCTCGAAGGGTCTTGCGGGAGTCAACGGACGCAGCTATTTCGCATCCCGTGCATGAGAACCAGACCCGCGCAGCCGCGGGTCCATTGCCCGCCGCCGCCGTGGCTGAAACCGCGGCGGTCCTGTCCGGCGGCGCGCTGTGGCGCCGCCGCCTCCAGCCGCCGGCAGCTTCCGCGGGCCACCGGAGTTGCTCCGGTGGTCCGTTTTCCTTCCCTTCTGCTCTGTTGTCCCTCTCGGGTTACGTTCTTCACTGTGGGATCATCAAATTGACCTCGCATCACGTTTTGTCGTCGCCCTCCAAATCCGCACAACCACGAAGAACGAAAGAGGGTTGTCGGGCCGTGTTCGTTTGGCCCGCACCCTCCGCGTTAATTAATAACAACAGAAGAAATATTCAACACATGAAACAACAATTTTAATAAATTAAAATTGTTCATATGAATCTGGTTCTTTAATTTTAATGAAACGTTCACGGGAATATAAAATATTCACAACAACCCCTACCTCGTCTAGTCGTCGCACACGGGTTCTTCGCGGATTTGATCGCAGCAGAAGGAGGCGATCGTCGCGTCGTGGAAAGGCATCGCGTTGTCGCGGAAGGGCGTCATGTCGTCGCGGAAGGGCATCGCGTCTTCGCGGAAGGTGATGCGTCGACGAACTGCGAGGTTCATGAACATGAATATTTAATTATATCGATTAAATCCATGTGTTGTTATAAACCACAAAGAAGATTTAAAAGAAACCCGAAATCTCCTACCTTAAGCAGTTGGTGATCGGAGATCGTTGTGGGGAAGAACGTCTCGAAAGAAGCGTCGTCAATCACCGAGGGTGACGGCGTTCTTTGCGTTCTTCGCGTTCTTCATGAAGGAGGATGAAGGCACAATGAATTTTGTCAAAGGCCTCCCAACGTGTAATCCTCAAGATGTGGCGTTGGTCTTATTTTATTACTACGCCAGCGGATTTCAAACCGGTTAAGAAACGAATAAAGAGATAAGTAACGACCCATTAATTCATAGAATTAATTCAACGAAGTAAACCGGCCAATTAATTCAATGAAGAAAACCTCCCAATTAATTGGTGCATTAAGAAATTAAAAAAATGCGTCAGTTGACTTTCATAATGACGGGTTTTCACGGGTGCGTTACTTAGCGGAAAAGAAACGGTGGGGCTCGTGCGGGTCCCACCTCACAAATATCCTACCAAGAGGGTAGGATATTATTGGATAGCAACCTATCCGCAACAACTCATCTTAAGCTGCTTTAAGTGGCTTCCAAGCGGCTTAAGTGAAATAAAATAATGTTTTTTCATACAATTATTTTATTTCTTATCCTTAAGCCCGAAAATTAAAAACCACACCCGAGCAAACGCAACTCTGGAAGAGGAGTTTCTAAGCAAAAACTGGCACTGCGATTCCATCGGTGCCCTCAGAATTCGATTCCGAGCTCCGGTTCAAAAGTTAGAAAAACCCGCTCATTCGTTCACTGAACGTACCCGAGCCAAACTTCGGAAATTGATTCCGGGAAAACCAAGGCTCGAAATCAGGCGCCGTCAGAAACTGCGTTCTTGTAAAAATCCAAAGAAAATTAAGAAAAAAATTTCCTTGGAATTTAAGGGTCTTTAAATTACTCCCACCACAGGGCTTTATGTCCCCGTAAAGCTTCACCACAAAATTTAGGGATACAAAGGAGGTACTGAGCACGCATCTGAGCCTTCCGCTCCCATGTGCTCACCTGGAGGTTCCCGTGCTTCCAATGAAAGTGTAACAGAGGAATCGATCATCCCCGTAGGATCCGCTCCTGTCAATCCTTGATCCTCACTAGAACCTCCATGGAAGTAACCCCATCGCCATTGTCCTCCTCCTCATGGTCGATGATATGCGAAGGGTCGATCATGTATCTCCTCAGTTGAGATACCTGGAAAACATCGTGCACCTAGTGCAACTGAGGTGGATGGGTAAAGCAGTAAACCACCTCGCCTACCCAGCTGAGGACCTAGAAAGGTCCGTTGAACCTCTGAGATAACTTGCCTCCCTGGCCACATCTCCGTAAACATCGTCGAGGTGAGACCCGTAAGAAGACGTGGTCGTCATCCTCAAACTCCAGAGGTCTCCATTTTCTATTGGAACTGAAACTCAAAAGACCGCTGCCACGAGGGTATGGTTGACTGACTCAAGAGTGATCAGTCTCACCCTCCAGTGAAAGAGTTTATCCCGTGCTGCCTGGGGTTTCCTTTTCGCCGAATAAGGAAAACCCATCCCAATGTTTTCCTAAAACCATCAATTTGAGTATGAACAGTTATTGCCCGTTCCATACATAAACTAACGTCGTAATGACTGAATGATACCACCAAGAGATTCCAACCGAAACTCTTGCATCGAGGGTCTGACAACACCGTCAGCATAAGTGTGATCATCGAGTCTCCTCCCAAGGTATCTCCAGATGTGAGGGTCAAGTCCACGGCTTACCGGAAATTCTAGGTCTGGAACAAGATTTTTGGAAGAAAGGAATGATTCATATCGATGTCTGTTACTACAGTAGCTAGTAGTGGACACAGATTGTCCCTTGAATCATTTCAAGAGCCATTGGGTCACATTCCTTGACCGCACCAAACCGCACTCTTCCACCGCCCTCCAGCTCCCTGAGCCTGGTGGGGATAACTAAGGCGGGTGGTTATAGCATGTTAAGATGTACACCACCTCATACTGCTCTCCTAGATATGCCTCCACGTCTGCTACTTCGCAGACTCATCTATTCTTAAAGCTTCTACTTCTTAAAACATTTAACACGCTAGAGTCTCTTAGACTGGCACCAGTTTCCTGTTTCTTACTGCATTGTGCAATCTTCATCCGCTATTGGATGACCTTGACCTTCTTTAGTCTCACAAGAGCTGCTATGATTTCTTCTTTTCCGACAAGAGAAATCCAGTATCATCCCCAGGATGAACCACATTCGTTTCCTAATACAGTCAATCCTGACATGAATGATTCATTCATGCCATGGATGACGTCGTAAGGCCTCGACATAACTATTAAGAGATCCAACTGTCACTCTCGCCTCTAAGGCTCGAGTCACACTGTCGGCATCAGTGTGAGGTCACTGGGTCTCCTCCAGTAGAAATCTCGAAAGTGAGGGTCAAGTCAATAGTTTAACCAGGACCGCTCAGTATCAACCAAACAAAAGTACAGGAAAGAAAACAAAGATAAGTGTATTTTTATTATTGCATCTCATAGTACAAAGACACGAATACAAAAGAATCATGGAAGTAGAAGTACAAAGGACGTATCCACTAGTTCCTCTCTTGTCCACCTGCTCTCGGAGCTCTACTGCCTTGTCCACTGCTCGGTTGTTTCTCAAGCACTAGCCGCTGCTTCTCTCTTGGTGGCTCCTCCAACACCCGCTGATCAACCGTGCGGGGGGTCGTACAGTCACGTGCCAGGTGACCCTTCTTTCCGCAGGAGAAACACTATCCGTTTCTGGCACGCCTGGCTCTGACCCCACCCCGGGTGCCCCGCACCACTGATCCTAAAACCCGAGATCGTCCAAATGCTGGTCTGGTCCTTCTAGACCTCTGCATCATATGTCTACTGCCCACAGATGACTCGGAAACTGATCGAAATCCCTACAGCAAATGCAGAAGATCCTGTATACGCTCGGGGTGTAGAGCTACTGGCAAAAACTCCACCCTGAAGAAGGTCTTGAAGTCTTCCCATGCGAAGGTCATCCCATCGCAAACCTGGAACAAATGGCTCCACCACCTGCCTGCTGCTTCGTGAAGGAGGCTGGCAGCAAGGATCACCATGAAGTCTGTCGGCGTCCCCACTAGCCTGAAGACTCTCACCACAACCTCAAGCCAATCCTCAGCCGCCTGCGGGTCCATATCTCCCCCGAACCTGGGTGGCCTCTGGCGCTGTAACTCGTGCAGCGCTCTCAAGTAGCGTGCATTGCCTACTGCTGGGGCTGGTGGCATCGATGACCCAACATATGGTAGTACCGCTGGTGCCTCCGTTGGCGCCTCAACTGCAAGAGGGCCTTGTACCAAAGCCTCGTCGCTCGACAGGATGTCAGCACGCACATCCCTCTGGGCTCTAGCTGGTCATCCATGAAAAGGCATCCTGGAAGAAACATCATGACACGGTCAAAAGATTATCCCTGGTGAGCTGACCTGGTTTGAGTTGACATTTAAATAAAAATTCTGGAAAACACACACGCAATCAGTGTTTTCATGCACAAAGTCGGAAATCAGTTGTCAGGGTCCTCGTGTATGGATATGTCGGCCGCTCGCACCAACACAGGACTCCCTGAACTGAAAACAACACTTTGTACTCTTAACACTATTGCTTCACAGAAAGAAACATCAGAGTTATAAGTTATTTGGTAGAACTGAACTCCTCTAATACCAATTTGTCACGACCCGTCCTCGGGGCCCGTGTCGTGACTACCCCAAGCCCGCCTTCCATAGGCCAGGGGATGGCGACTAGCACCAAAGGCCTAAATCCCGATAATTGGGAAGACATTTCCTTTATAAAAGGTAAACAAAACACCACTGAGTACAAGAGGAAGAAAAACTCTAAGTACAAAAGAATGTTCTGAAAATTAAATGGGCCAGAATACAAACCCAAAAGAAAGTACAACTACAACTGAAGAAGGTACAACAACAAAAAGACAAACAGCTGGAAGAAGGAAGCAGCTCCTAGGTCGTCCTCCTCGGATCCTACCTGAAGGGTAGGTACAGATAGCACAGCTCTTGGTCGTCCATCATGGATCCTACCTGAAGGGTAGGTACAGATAGCCTCCTCCACGCTCTCGTCCGTCAACCTCCTCTGTGTGTCTTCTTGTGGTGTAGTCCAACTCCGGGTACTGACTCATTGTGTAGTCCACCTCTGGGTACTGACTCGTCGTGTAGTCCACCTCCGGGTACCGACCAGTCCTCGAACACTCGTCCTCCATCAGCATTGCTCGTCGTCTGCAACCAACACAACGAGGTGCGGGCATAGCCCGTGCAGGGGTGAGTATAACGATACTCAGTCGGGACCCTGAGACCCTCAAGGTCTCACTAAACCAACAAGGATAAACACAAGAAGATCTCAACAGATAACCTCTACTTAGATATATGCCCATACATATACCTAAGTTATCAAGTAACCCATCTCAATCATGAGGAAACAGAAGGATTGTGAAATCAATGGATAACCACAAGAAGATCTCAACAGATAACCTCTACCTAGATATATGCCCATACATATACCTAAGTAATCAAGTAACCCATCTCAATCATGAGGAAAAACAAGGATTGTGAAATCAACAGATAACCACTAACCAGGTATATGCCCATACATATACCTAAGTTATCTAGCGACCCATTACAATCATGAGGTAAACACAAAGGTCAAAAGATTCAGCTCAACCAAGATTTTCATTATCAAAACTGTAACTGCTGAAGAGCTCCGTCTCTGGAGTGTACAGTGGTCCTGTCACGACTCCGAGGTACTGCTCACTAACCTAGGACTGCTGAGGTACTCCTCCTGTCGAATACCGCGGGTCTGCGGCCAACTACCGGGCGCTCCCTCCGCTGTGGGTCTGTCACCAAATACAGGGCGCTCCCCCTAATAGCCTACAGAGGTACTCCTCCTGTCGAGTACCGCGGGTCTGCGGACAACTACCGGGCGCTCTGTCCACCGTGGGACTGTCGGAAAATACCGGGCGCTCCGTGCACTGGGCTAGTCGACTCACTCCAAGTCGAGTCGGTCAAGCAGTCGTCAGGTCTCAGCCTGCTACACGGTCTCCGTACTCCGCACGCTCATCTCCGGGAGGGTCCTCTCCACGAGCAACTGGTCGATACTCCAAGTATCACAAGGTCCCACAATGAAGTATCTCAACGGACCGGCTCGTCATAGAGGTCAAAACACAACAGATGGTGCGTCAATCGGACGCCCGGTCTGTCAGTTATTAGCCTTTTCGTCCCCGGGGCCCGGTTGGTTTCATGTGTGAACCAGTCCGGCCGTAACTCAACTATACCCCGAACACTCATAGGGTATACTCATAGGGACTGTTTCTCAACGTGAACACCAACGCCACTGATGGTTCGTCAAATGGACGTCTGGTATGAAAGATATCATCATTCTCCGATCCAGGGCCCGGTTGGATTTCAGGCACAATCCAACCCAGCTATAACCCAACTACATCCAAAACTCTGGCGGAAGATGCCAAAAGTTCCATATCATCAACAAGAACGCAACGCAATAGACGGCGCGTCAATAGGACGCACGGTCTGGAAGTTATTGGCTTTTTCGTTCCAGGGGCCCGGTTGGTTTCGTGAGCGAACCAACCCGACCGCACTCCGACAACATCCAAACCTCAAGCGGAGTAAGCCAAAGGATCCGTCTCACTTAGAAGAATCCATCAAAGTTGACGGCTCATCAATCAGACGTCCGGAGCTCAACATATAAGTGTTTCTGCTCCGAGGGCCCGGTTGGTTTCGTATCCGAACCAACCCGGCCAAACCCAATGTAATCCGAAACCTTGAGTGCAATATACCGAAATTACCATCTCGAACCAAGGATCGCGTTTCCGCTGATGATGCGTCGTTCAGAGGCCCGTAGCTCATGTTACGAGCAAAAGAACGAAAATGGTCCGAAGACGGGGGGGTCTGGGCCAGGGCCGACCCCCCTGGGTCCGCCGAACCGGTCGACCCGACTCGGTCCGGCCCGGCTGGACCCGTTCCATACCGTCCAGGGCATGGCCCGGCTCGGCCGGCCGGCCCAGCTCGGCTCAGCCGAGCAACGCGGCAGCCGCGGGGTGCTGCCCCCACCGGTTGGAAGAAGCCGCGACCCTCGAAGGGTCGTGCGGGAGTCAACGGATGCGGCTATGCCGCGTCCCGTGCATGAGAACTGGACCCGCGCAGCCGCGGGTCCGTTGCCCGTTGCCGCGGCGGCTTCAGCCGCGACGGTCCTGTCCGGCGGCGCGCCAGGGCGCCGCCGCCTCCGGCCGCCGGCAGCTTCCGCGGGCCACCGGAGTTGCTCCGGTGGTCCGTTTTCCTTCTCGTCTGCGCTGTTGTCCCTCTCGGGTTCCATTATTCACTGCGGGATCATCAAATTTCCCTTGCATCACATTTTTTCATCGCCCGCCAAATCCGCACAACCACGAAGAACGGCGGAGGGTTGTCGAGCCATGTTCGTTTGGCCCGCACCCTCCGCGTTAGTTAATAACAATGGGGGAAATATTCAACACATGAAACAACAATTTTAATAAATTAAAATTGTTCATATGAATCTGGTTCATTAATTTTAATGAAATGTTCAGGGGAATATAAAATATTCACAAAAAACCCTACCTCGTGAAGTCATCACACGCACGTTCTTCGCGGATTTGATCGCTGCGGAAGGAGGCGATCGTCGCGTCGCGGAAAGGCGCTGCGTCGTCGCGGAAGGGTGTCGCGTCGTCGCGGAAGGGCGTCGAGTCGTCGCGGAAGGTGACGCGTCGACGAACTACGAGTTTCAAGAACATCAAGATTTAATTATATCGATTAAATCCATGTGTTGTTATAATCCACAAAGAATATTTAAAAGAAACCCGAAATCTCCTACCTCAAGCAGTTGGTGATCAGAGATAGTTGCGGGGAAGAACGTCTCGGAAGAAGCGTCGTCAATCTCCGAGGGTGACAGCATTCTTCGCGTTCTTCGCATTCTTCGCGTTCTTCGCGAAGGAGGATGAAGGCACAAAGAATTCTGTCAAAGGCCTCCCAACGTGTAATCCTCAAGATGTGGCGTTGGTCTTATTTTATTACTACACCAACGGATATCAAACCTGTTAAGAAACGAATAAAGAGATAAGTAACGACCCATTAATTCTTAGAATTAATTCAACGAAATAAACCGCCCAATTAATTCAACGAAAAAAACCGCCCAATTAATTGGTGCGTTAAGAAATTAAGAAAATGCATCAGTTGACTTTCATAATGATGGGTTTTCGCGGGTGCGTTACTTAGCGGAAAAGAAACAGTGGGGCTCGTGCGGGTCCCACCTCACAAATATCCTACCAAGAGGGTAGGATATTTTTGGATAGCACCCTATCTGCAACAACTCATCTTAAGATGCTTTAAGTGGCTTCCAAGCGGCTTAAGTGAAATAAAATAAAGTTTTTCGTACAATTATTTTATTTCTTAACCTTAAGCCCGAAAATTAAAAACCACACCCGAGCAAACACAACTCCAGAAGGGGCGTTTCTAAGTAAAAACCAGTGCTGTGATTCCATTGGTGCCCCCAGAATTCGATTCCGAGCACCGGTTCAAAATTTAGAAAAACCCACTCATTCGTTCACTGCATGTACCCGAGCCAAACATCGGAAATTGATTCCGGGCACATCGGGCTTCAGAATCAGGCGCTGTCAGAAACCGCGTTCTTGTAAAATTACAAAGAAAATTAAGAAAAAAATTTCCTTGGAATTTACGGGTCTTTAAATAGGATATACATCGACATATAGTTATAGAGGAGAGAATGATGGAAGTATATGTGGATTCTTGACATAATCCTCTGGTTTTTTACATTAGTGATTGTGTTTTAATTACTTTTTTCCACATTTTTGAAACACTCTTCTTGGAAAACATGTCATGTTTGATTCAAGTTTTATTTGACCGTTTTTGGTCACTCAGAAGATTGGTATGGATTCTACTTGGATAGTATAACTGGTATTGTCTATGGGTATAAATGATTTTATATATATACTAATGTAATATAATGTAAACCTCTCTCATGTTTTGAGTTGGGAAATGATTGAGTTAGATCAATAAATTTTTTTTGTAGTCAAGCTATTGAAAATTTTGATTATCAGGTGAATGTCTTATGTGAGAAATCTACAATGTTAGCCAGAGTGTTATTGTGACACATTTTAGATTTTCATGAGACTTGGGAGTGTAAATTATTAGTGATGGAGAAGTGAACTCGCTAATATTTGAAGCTTTAATCTTCCGCATTTCTTTATGTGGAAAGAAATCTATAGCGATGGTATTTTAAAAATCCAATATCCTTCCTTAAGGAATTTCCCATCATTTTTCACTTTGATTGGTGTAGTTTGGTCATTTGATGTATGGTGATAAATCTAGGCAGAAAATGAAATAATGTTAGGAAATTTTATTTACATAATTAATACTACATATAAGTATATCAAAGGATTTTAAAAATTCATCGTGGGTTTCAAAAGCGTCGAAGGTTGTTTATGTTTTTTCTATAAAATTTGAACTATGAAATACTGACAAGAAACATTCATGTCGTAAACTAGTTACATGATGTGTATACATTATTAGATTAATTCTATAAACTGGTTCATAATTTCAATAGTTTACAAGATGTGGAACTGATTCACATTGTTAAAAGATTTATTGTAGTTATTTTTAATCCATGGTGACGACTTTTTTGGAGTATTTGGTAAATTTTAAAATTGTCATCAAAAAAATGTTTCTCAGTTGAATGTTTTGGGACTAATTTTTTTATTCTTAATATATGTATATATTTCTTTTCATTCAATTTCCATTATCCATCTTGAATCCTAGGAGATATCCTAGGTGATTTTTGGGTCCTATTATGTGTTCATATTATTTAAATTAGTGATTGACCATTATGGTGGATGTGAATAACCTCTCTGAGTGTGTGGGATGACTACTTATTCATTACCATTTGTTGTTTTATAGTCATTTTGATACATTTTTAATTTCATTAATAATTTAGTGATGTTTTCATTTATCCTCTTCTGATATGTTTCCTGATATTATTCTGGGGGTCATTCACTTTTAAATTTGGTGTTGTGGGTGGAATTTATCAATGGAACTTCACTTTACATCTCTTCCAACCATAGTTGTTATGGAATAAAACTCTAAATTATTTTAATCAAATTTGTTATATCTATTTGTTGTATTTCATTCTTTCTAGTTTTTGTTGATCAACTTGTAGGCCTGTGTGACCTTGAGGCAGGTAGTCCAAAATATTGGCAATTTAAAATGAACCTTGATTATTATGGTCTGATAAATAGTATAATAAATGAATACTCATGATTTATCAATTTATTTGTGGGTGTGTGTGTGAAAATTGATTTTGGTGAAAATATGTGTTTCCTCTTTTTTGATAAACTAAAATCCATGTTTTAGATGTATTGTAAAATGGGGTTCTTAAAATAATTTCAATCAGTGACTTTATGAAATGGTAGGAGAAATTTATTCCATGTTAAGCCTTAATTTCTTAGATAGTATGTATAATAATATGAATTTTATATTGATACCACTATGGAATTAACTAAGGGGGTGTTCCTCTGCTCCAAAGGTATGTTGTTATGGGGACTTGTTTAAACTATTTGTGTGAAAAAATTCTAATATGATATTCTACTCTTTATAATCAATTCATATTTGTGGACATATGATGTATGCGATTTTCAATTTTTTAGTGTGACTGTTCTATTTAGCCTGATATGTAGTGACCCATGGAATGATGTTACTCATTATTTTGAGTTATTGAATTTTAATACTTGATTTAATATATGTGATATTATTTGAAACAATTTCCAATGATTATTTGAAACTATGGAAAAAAGGAATGTTTAACAACAATTTTGATGTAAAATAGCTTTAATAAATTTTTTCCTACTTTACGTTAAATTTGATCAAGTACCGATTGTTAAATAGAGATACTTTCTACAAAAAAACTAGGTGGGATCATACTTATCCTATTATGTCACACCTTGTACACTCATTCAATGATGCAAAGACCATTATATTTCTTTCAATGTTGGGAAAGGAATAGAATTGTGGGTTTTTTTAGAAAATATGTGTAAATGGTGGTGAGATAATAGTATGTTTTCCTATTATCACATGTAGTAGCTAATTATGTTGTTGTATTATGTACATTATTGTTGGACTTACACTGTGGAGTTTGTTTACCTACATTTAGGATGTATTTCTAATAATGTTTCCTTTTTTATTTGGAACATATTTCCTATTTTTCTCTTCTGCAATATCTTCTTGCTATGTATATGTGTATTCTTATAATCTTAATGTCGGGAGAAATCATTCTTTCATGTTTTTATTGAGGCCCATGTGCTAGTCACCAACCAATGGAGATATGGAATGTCATTTATTTATTTGACATGTCTGGGTGTGTACCAGTTTGGGTGGGTTTTCATGTCGGTTTGTTGCAATTAATAAAATATTTTATTTATCCTTTTCGGTGGTATAAGAAACCATAATAATAGTACTATAAGTCATTTAACTGTTTCTAGAAAATATAAATGAATAAAATTAAATTAAACAATTTATAATTCACATCATTTGTTCTATTTAATTACATCATATGATATACCAATGATATCTACTATGTGAAATAATATTTTCTTCTTCCTTTTATTTATTTTTTCTAGATTATTGGCAATTTTAATATAGATTTGTAAGATCTTGACCTTTTCCTGAGTTCTCTCAATCCTGATTTTAGTTATTTTTTTATTTTAAGTACCTTTGATTGGAGATATGACTTGGGTCTACTTTGGGTAGTTTTCTTTGAAATATTTGAGAAAAATTGGATTTTTCATCGTTGGAGCACAATTGGAGTAAAATGTGTGCCAATCGTAGCTGACTATGTGAACCATGGAAGAGGGGATTTGCATGGTTGGTGCATGGTGTGACAAACCATGTGCCATAACCTAGGATACTATGAAACCCTGGATAGTGAGGTCCACATATTTTCCACACAGTTTTCCTAACTTTGTTCCCCTTTATATGAAGCTGTGAATGTGGATTTTAATAACCTAAAAACTTGTTTTAAAATAAACTAACCCTTGAAAGGTGTCCATTTTGATGTTGGATCAGGATTAAAAAATTTTGTGCAATTCCAGAGCTATATAGAGGGGTTCCATGGTTGTCCGACCTCCTTTATTCAAGATTCAAGGACCAAATCAAAGATATACTCTTCTCCTAATAAGTGGATTACATCCCAATGAATATCCCGATAATTCTTTTATCATTACTTGATTGTTTCGTAAATTTATATCCTTTCTCTGTTAGATATGATCCTAATGGTGATATCATGAACTATGATTTCAGATCTAGATCTAGTTTGATTAAATCTTGATATCCTTGATATTGATTTATGGATTGAGATCCCGAACTCATATCTACAAAATTATGATGCCCAGATGTGGAGGTTTTATATTGAATGAACATCCATCAAATAATTGACATAGGTGGTCTAAAATATAATTCCCACGGTTTTGGGATTGTTACATATATTTAAATGTTGTATAATTTCAAGAATCATTTAACAATTGATTTTCTTATATCATGTTAAATAGGATGACCAATTGAATTGTCAAAGCATAATTGATTTAAATGAATAGATCAAGAATTTATCATGAGACTAAGTGGAACATGGTTATAATTAAATATCCATTAATTATTGGTGTCATGGAATGTGAATATGGGAATTTAATTGAGTAGTATTAATGGTATCCTGGTCATTGTATTTATGTGTAAATGAATAAGAACATGGTTATTCAAATAATAAGTGTAAATGGAAACATAATAATTGTACATATGATTAAAACAATGGGAAAATGGTCATTCTATTAATACGAAATCATGGTAACATGTTCTTATTACTTATGTTTATGAAATTAGTAACTCTCTCAATGTGGCTTATAAATGAGAAATAAAATAATGGAAATAATGGAACTCTGATTTTTGCAACTCACATGAGAATAATTTAAACAACGAAATGAGTTGATTCATCTACTGAGATATAATTGAACCTATGCATACTTCAGGCTCTAGAATGAAAAAGGTATTAAGATATGATATTACCTAGGGAACACCTCAGGGTCTGGAAAAAGATGAATCTAGTATTGGGACAGGGGTCTCCTTGGGAACCCTTGAGTTAGTGTAGTTCGATTAGCATTCTAGAAATTGTAATAATTAGTTATTTATGCATTGTACATATTTCTTATAGAACTGCAAAAAGTACAGATTTTACTGTATTTGTTTAAGAAATTATTAGTGGTGGCCTACTGAGCTGTACTCACACCCTACTCAGGAGACCTGGTCGGCACCCGAAAAAAATCTATTTTGGAAGGACAATATAAGGGAAATGGACCTAGGATTGATTGGTGATTTATAATGGATCTTGGATGAGGGGAATAAACATCATTTAGAACCCACTTGGGGAGTCTCAGTTTATTTACATACATTTTCATTAGTGATACTTTACACTTATATTGGCATATCATGTTTTTCATTTACAATTTTGTGTTGTATTTCCCATTTTGGTTATCTTATGACATCGGTACTGTTTATGATTTACAAATGATTCTACTATTTTTTTCTCTATTTCCTCTTCTGTATTACTGTCATAAATGAGGGTATAGTCTCTGCATACCTAACTTACCAGACCCTCACTACTAGTCGGTAGCCTCTAGTATACCGGGGGTGGTGTGCTTGTGGTCATGTGACCAACAAGCTCATGAAACTATTGTGTGTAATCAATGTTGGGATTTTACAAAGTTATATTAGAGGACCAATTTCATTGTTTTTATTTTGTATTATTATTTTCATAATGTTATATATGAGACTAGGAATAGTCATTTTTTTTAATTATCTTCTACATCAGAGTTTTAAACCATTGTATAAGGTATAACCTGAGTACATAGTGTGGGATTTTTGTTATTATTTTTTTATACTTGAATATGTTTTCACCTTGGGTGATGAACATTTCGTGTTATGATATTATTTTTTCTGATAATTTTTTAGTATTGATTTGTGGTCTGGAATTGCATGATATTTGATTCTGAATGAATTATTCTAGGAACCTTGGATTATTTTGTGACATGCGACATTTTTAGCATGCATGTGAAAATGGGTTATTGGTATGATGTTAAAAATGAAATTTTTTCCTTATTGTGATATTAAAATTGAAAACGGTGCCCAAAATGAATTGAAAAAGGTTGTAAAAATGATTTTAAATGAGAATAATTGGCCTCCTAAATGAGAAATATGATTATGGTAGTTTGATTGCCATTGTAAAAAAACCTATGAGTATAATGGTTAGGTGTAGTTATAGACCTTTAGTTTGTCTATGGGGAGAGAGGTGGATAAAGAAAATGTTTTGGCCTACTGTTATTATTCTTGTTATGTAAATGATATAAGGTTTTGTTATGAGACCTAAGTTGTCTTTTTGGTATTGTAGAGAATATTTCTACAAGAAGCTTGTTGAGTTGATGAATGAGGTGCATGGATTGGTATAACGACCCATAATTTACATACATTGTTATTACTTAAGAATTGAAGCACACTTATTACAACATATAACAAAACCAGGAAAGGACCATATAGATATAGAGTCTTTAGAAACTGAGAAACATAAACCACTGGTTCATAAAGCATCTACTTTGCCTCCCAATTATTTAATCATATCTATAGTCCCTTTTTGGCATATCCTACTTAATAACATTCTTCCTGACCTGGGGAAAAACATACAAAAGGGTGAGCTCAAATTATCAGTAAGGGTAATCAAAAGAAATATCAATCGCATCGTGTACATAAGAACATAACTTTTGGGAAATCTTAACCTGCAAAAAAGATCATAATTTCATAACATGGGATAAATCATAGTAGTGAAATGTAATCCTAATAATCATAACAAAAAACATGGAACTTTGTGCCATACACACATAATCATAGAGAATCATTTCTTATTAGTCAAGACTCATTTCCAAGACTATCTTAGTGGACAAAATCCATTTCTAAACTGAGTTCATTCCTCATTTCAGTCCTGTTTCACTGAACCAGTTTAACCTGCCATTCCAGCCATGTCTATATCATGAGATATTAAATCTTTACCCAATGCATTGGAGGGAGATATAGGTCCCACCCATCTCATAATGATATCATTCTTATATGTGCCAAAAAATCATAAACCATACATCATAGCATAACCCATGTAATAAAAATGGGAATCATAAACATCATGACATCATAAAAAAATTCATATAAGATAAAGGAATTCACAAAAATATTTCCATCACAACATAATCAAATCCATGTAATAATAGGGATAGAAATAGAACCCTATATTATCTTATATGGAAAATAATTTTGATAAAACTCTTGAACTCCATTCTTGAGGAAAATATCTTTTCTACTTCAAAAACATTATCCTTTTTTAACATGTAATAAAATTTTAAACTAAAAGAAGTTGATAAAAAATAAACATGCAAACTTGTAAAGGAATCTTCTTGGAAATAATTTTTTAAAAAACCATTCATGCAGTATAAGTTTAAAAAAACATTCTTCTCGTACTTTTGTCAGAAAAGTCAAAAAGAACCTCATATGAAAAATGACAAAAGATCCCTTCATATCTTTTACTAAAACCTCAATTAAGGGTAAAATAGGATATAAAATATTGTATAATAATATAAATATTATATATTGAGGAAACATGGATGTGGATTATAAAATACACCTCAGTAAATACCAAAGTATAAACAATCTCAGATAAAAATGAGATTGTGATATTTTCCCTTACCTTAGGTCTGATTAGCTTCGTAAGTGTCTAAAAATCCTCTATAATGATTTAAATAATGTTATTGACTTATTCCAGAATCATACATATTTTTATGATATCATATATGGTCATATTCTTAGCTTCTTGTTAGTAATATTTCGTTACTACTTGTTATTCGGGTGTTTATTACTTTTTGTTCTTATGCATGTTTTGTCGAATAAATTCTTATTTTTCTTTTTAGGTTATAGATACCTCATTTAAAGAATTGTATTAGTGTAATATATATCATATTTATTCACTCAATTCATTTATTTAATCATTATGAAATGAAAATCATGTAGAACGAGTCGCATCACATCGTGGAGATGGTATTCCGTACGTACGCACGGGCGATGATATCTTTCCCATGATCGTGGAATTGTATTGGAGTGTATGTATACTATTTCAGAATCAATATCAATTTACAATAGTCATATATAGTCATTATTTTCACCATTATACCCATCCAAGTAAGGTGGTGGTGGAAAATAGATTACACCACGGCGTGGAGACGGTATTCCGTACGTACGCACGTGCGGTGATTTTGTTTTCCGTAGGATGGATAGATCATGAAATAGGGTTGTTTCATACTTATAATAACATATCAGTATATGAGTGATACTTATGTTATTACTTCATAATGAAACATCTAAAGAAGAAGAAGTGGAAGATGAAATAAAGTTGAAAGAATTGGTAACAGACATTACCTCTTCTTTGAAACGCCTCTTTGAGATCTCCTTTTAGGGCACTAAAATTGGTCTTTGAAGAATACCAGGACCTCTAGGATGTTTCTAGGGAAGTGTAGAGGAGAAATTGGCAGGGGTTGGCCGAGATTGAAGGCTCAAATTGGGGTGAGGAAGAGGGGGAGGAGGTGCCCTTTTATAAGGGAGGAGAGGGGCTCCTTTGGAAAAACTAAAAATATTATTTTATTATAAAGTCAAGTTCGGTTTTAAATAGCTCAAAATTGATTTATTTAGAATCTAAGGAGGAGATGGGTAGAAATAATCTCATCCAATAGAAATTATACAATTTTGGGTTCCTATTTTAACCTTATCATTTAGATTTAACATTAAGTTAAATAATTTTACTTTTTCTGTGTCTTCTTGTGTTCTTATACTATAAGCTTAATAAACATACAATAACAAGCCAAACTAACCCCAAGTTGTTTAATAATAATATATATAACCTTATCTAAGTCATTTTCCGAACATTATGTTTTTAGGAATAAAATAACAATTAATAATATAATATTTGTTTTAAAAACTATTTTATGTCAATTTTGACACTATTTAGTAATTGATTTTTGTGAAAATTACAACAAAATTATTAGTTCAAACAAAGCTAATTAAATCAATACTGAAATATAATAGTAACCTAGAAAATTATTTAAATTCATAAAAAGTCTAAAATTACATTTATTTGGTTACTTATAACATCAATTATGTCAATATTTCATTAATAAGATAATTACTGCATCATCTTTGTGTCATAAATAAATTAAATTATTTAATGTCTAAAAATTACAAATAAAATACCATTATGTAGGAAATATTTATAGGTTTCTAATTAATATTTATAGTCTAATTTATATTTTGTATAAACCTATATTAAAACTTATTTAGTTATTAAACATTGATTTTAACAATTTTAACCCTTCTTCAAATAAATTAATAATAAATGTCCTAATCTAATACAAGTGGGCCTAAATGGTCATATTTTATTCTTAAGATTGTTTTTTGTCGAATTACACTTATCCAATAGAATTAAGACATATTTTAGGGTAATAATAATAACATTTTTACCCATAATTACACTATTTACTTTTAATCGTGGTAAAAAAGTAAAAAGTTAATATTCACCAAAAATTATTTTCATCTTATTGAACCACATTTTACTTACTGACATCAACCGTGTCTCTCAGAGTTTTTAAATTCCACTAACAGAAGTGGTAAAATTATGTTTTATGAAAAATTCAGTTTTTTTAACCACCACTTATGGTTTCACTATTCATCAAAAATTGAAAGTTTTCAGAAAAATACCAAAATTTCACCCTTGGATAATTTCGATATTCCGAATCCAAAAATGATGTCAATTTTGAAAAATAAAATTTATAAAATTTCAAAAAGTGGGTATTACTATTCATAACGGCTAGTTTTAATAATATTTTAATAGTATATCGTTGTTTAGTAAATCTCGGTATTGCTTACGATGCAAGCTATTGAGAAAGGTCGCGATTTCGTGTAAAGATAGCCAAGAAAGTGTTGTGTGTAGTAAAAGATTACTTTGATGATTTATATAACATAAAAGTCTCAGGTGTTACATTCTAATCCCTTAAAATGAATTTCACCCTCGAAATTCGTCACTTTGTAACAAACAGATGAGGATACCTCTCCCTCATCATATCCTCAAGCTCCCATGTAGCTTCTTCTAATTGGTGGTTCCTCCATAAAACTTTCACCAATCGAGTGGTCTTGTTTTGTAGGACTTTTTTGCTACAATCCAGAATCTCTATCGGCTATTCTTCATAAAAAAGATCTTGCTCCAGCGGTACAACATCTGAGCTGAGTACATGTGAAGGATCAGGTATGTACTTTCTCAGGAGAGATACATGGAACACATCGTGAACTTGAGAGAGATTCGGTGGAATCGCCAACCGGTAAGCTACCTTCCCAACACGATCCAGTATTTCAAAAGGACTGATATATCTAGGGCTTAACTTCCCCTTCTTTCCAAATCTCATGAACCTCTTCCAGGGAGATATTCGTAAGAACACTTTATCACCCACTTCAAACTCTAGGTCTTTACTTCAGTTGTTGGCATAAACTTTCTGTCGACTCTGCACTGCTCTTATGTGTTGTTGAATAGATCTGACCTTTTCTACCATTTCATCAACAAGATCAGGTCTTAATAGCTTTCTTTCCCCAACTTCATCCCAGCAAGTTGGAGTCCTGCATTTCTTTCCATCGAGAGCTTCATAAGGAGCCATCTAAATACTAGAGTTAAAGCAATTATTATAAGAAAATTTCACCAAAGGCAGGTGTTGATCCCAACCACCTTTTAAATCCATAGAGAAAGATATCAATATGTCTTCTAGAGTTTGAATTTTTATCTCAGACTGACTATCTGTCTGAGGCTGATAAGCAGTGCTGAAACTTAACTCTGTATCCAGAGTATGCTGAAGACTTGGCCGGAACATTGAGGTAAACCTCATATCCCGATCAGATATAATAGAAAGTGGTACTCCATGAAATATTACCACTTCCTTTACATATATCCTGGCAAGCTGATCTAGAGAGAAATCCTCTCTAATAACGATGAAGTGTGAAGACTTTGTAAGACGATCAAATATGACCCAGATAGCATTATTGCCTTTGGATGTTTTAGGAAGTCCGATGACAAAGTCCATAGTGATGATTTCCCATTTCCATTCGGGTATGTGTAATGGTTTTAACATCTCCTTAGACTTCTGTCTCTCATCTTTAATTTTCTGACAAACCAAGCATCGAGAGACATATTCAGAAACACCTCTTTTCATGCCATCCCACCAGAAGTACTCTTTCAGGTCCCTATACATCTTCTTGCTTCCAGGATGAATATAGAATGAAGAACTATGAGCCTCATCCAGTAGCTCCTTTAACTCGGGGATGGGAGGAAAAAAAACCGGAATCCTTAACTTTATTATCCCATCACAATCAAGGATGAATTCAGGAACATTTCTCACCTTCTTTTGTAACTCGACATCTTCTTTATGTTCCTCTTTAATCTTCACATGTATAGATGGTTGAACATTCATTTGAGAAAGATACAATTTTTCCCCTTTTATTACAATTCCAAGATCCATCCTTTGTAAATCCATAAATATTGGATCTTTTGTGATCCTCATCATGGATAAACTGGCATGGTCTTGTCGACTTCATGCATCTGCCACATTGTTTGCTTTCCCAAGGTGGTAATGGATTGAGTAGTCGTAATCCTTAATCAGCTCCAACCATCTTCTTTGGCGCATATTCAGCTCTTTTTGTGTGAAAATATACTTTAAACATTTATGATCAGTATAAATGTCACACCTTTCTCCATAAATATAATGCCTCCAAATCTTTAATGCAAAGATTACCGCAACTAACTCCAAATCATGAGTTGGGTAATTTTTCTCATGTATTTTCAATTTTCGTGAGGCATAAGCTATCACCATATCATTTTGCATAATAACACACCCCAATCCCTTCTTGGATGCATCACTGTAGATCACAAACCATTCTCCACTACAAGGTAGTGTGAGCACAGGTGCACTGGATAACCTTCTTTTTAACTCCTTGAAATTCTCTTCACATTCCTCCGTCCAAACAAACTTAACTCCTTTCCAAGTCAACTTGGTGAGTGGATTAGATAATCATGAAAAATCATTCACAAAACATCGATAATATCCAAACAAACCAAGAAAACTTCAGATCTCAGTTACTGTAGTTCGCCTTGACCATCTTTCGATAACCACTATTTTTGCTAGATCCACAGATATCCCCTCTTTTGAGATTATGTGACCCAAAAATGAAACTTTTGGAAGCCAAAATTCACACTTGGTAAATTTGGCATAATTCTTCTCCTTTCTCAGGGTCTTCAATATAATTCTCAGGTGATCTTCATGTTCTTCCTTGCTCTTTGAATAGACAAGAATATCGTCTATAAAGACTACCACAAACTAATCAAGATAGTCTCTAAAGACTCTATTCATCAGATCCATGAAGATAGGAGGGGCATTTGTAAGACCAAATGGCATCACTAAAAATTCATAGTGTCCATACCTCGTACTGAAATCCATATTTGGTATATCCTCCCTTTTGACCATTAATTGATGATACCCTGAACGAAGATCAATCTTGGAAAATTATTGAGCTCCGCGTAGTCGGTCAAATAAGTCATCAATGCATGGGAGAGGATATTTTTTCTTGATAGTGATAATGTTAAGTTCTCGATAATCAATGTAGAGTCTCATTGATCCATCATTCTTCTTAACAAACATAATAGGTGCTCCCCAAGGTGACGCAGTAGGGCGTATGAATCATTTATCAAGATTCTCTTGGAGTTGCTTCTTCAATTCCTACAACTCAATTGGGGCCATTCTATAAGGTGTCATTGAGATAGGTAAGGCACCTAGTATGAGTTCTAAGGAAAACTCAACTTCATGATTTGGTGGAAGAGCCAAAAATTCCTCTGGAAAGACATCGTCAAACTCCTGTATAATGGGAATATTCTTAATCATGAGTTTCTCACCAACCATTTGAGATACATAACCTTCATTTAGTGGAATCAAGACCCATAAGATGGAAGAAATTTCCACTGGAAGGTTATGTTCATCCTTGCATCGATAGACGATCATAGATTGATCTGGAATATGAAATGTGACTTCAATTCATTGAAAATTGATATGAGATCCATGTAGAGAAAGCCAATCCAGGCCAAGAATCCCATCAAATTCCACTATAAGAAGGATCACAAGATTTGTAGGAAGAACATTCCCAAAAACTTCAATCAGAGAAGAATTATAAACTTTTGATGCGACTGTTGTGCCATTTGGGGTTGTCACAGCTAACTCAGCATCTAATTGTTGAGGTAATAAGGTGATATCCTTAGAAAATTCTTCAGAAATAATGGAGTGTGTGGATCTAGAATCAAATAAAACATTTTCTACTTTAGAGTGGATGGTATGTGTACCTTTCACCACATCGTTATCGTACTCCACATAGCTGATAGAAATTGCATGTGACTTTCCATTGTGTTTAGTCTTATGAGTTTGTTGACGTCAACCATCATCATCAACCCTTGGATTTGGGCATTGATTGGCATAATGCCCCATCTCCTTGCACTTGAAACATTGAAGTGTAGTAGGTTCAATCTATGTATCCCTTCCTTTGTTTGCATCATTAGACATCTTCTTCCCATCATTGCGTCATTCAAATGCACTATGACCTACCTTTCCACATTTGAAACATTTACTTGTCCCTTTAAGACAATTCCCTCCATGTTTCTTTCCACACTTTGAGCATAAGGTAAAGCTCATCTTCTTTTCAGTGTGTTCTTTAGATTTTCCTTTTAATTCCAGTTTCCTCTTCTTATCTAACCCATATGACTGATGGGTTACTCCAATATCTATATCTACATTGAGAGCACATCGAATGATTTCCTTGTAGCTATTGAAGTCCCTTATGGCTAACACCCTTCGAAGACTTGGTTTTAAGCCAATAAATAATCGATCGATCTTACTCTCAGGTTGGATAATAATACGAGAAGCGTACCTTGAAAGTCTTGTAAAATTTTCTTCATAGGTACCAACTGATTCATAATCCTTTTTCTTCAGTTCAAGAAACTCTTTCTCCATATTTGTTCGGAGAATACGAGGGAAGTACTTATTGAAAAATAATTTCTTGAACTCGTCCCATTCATGGTCTCAATTTCATCCCCTTGCCTCTTATTCTTAATAAGATCCCACCATTGATCAGCATAACCTTCCAAACGATACACTACTAAGATGAATTTATCATGTTCAGAACATTGAAGAACTGAAAATATTTTTTCAGTAGTACTAATCCATTGTTCAGCAACTAATGGATCAGTAGACCCGCTGAATGAAGGTGGACGTTGTCTCATGAAGGATCAATATAATTTTTCTCCTTCCTTTGCACGTTTGGAAGTCCTTCATGATTCATAGCTTGAGAATGTTGTTTGAGCATGGCTACAAGATTTTTCATTCCAGCTCCCATAACGTTTGGTTGCTCAGGGGGACAATCAATGCATTTCCCGTCGCATTCCGTATTAACACGGTTCCTTTGGGTTCCAGCCATTGACTAAAACCAAGAAGAATAGTGTGAGTAACACTAATTATAAAAGGAGAACAACATAATCAAGAATATAATTTCACACTTAAGGTCTTATCGTAGGTTATTCATGGCCATTTCTAAAACACTAAGATTGTGTTCTATGCTTAGACTTATCCTTAGGGTTCTTACTAAGGCTTTCACATCCTAGTTTCGAAAGGTTGACTATAACTTTCCTCTGATACCAACTATAACTGTCTGGAATTACATCCAGAGGACTATAATTGATACCTATCAGGGCACTCCATGGGTGGCTACACTCCCTGGGCGGGATACACCACCATCCCCAGTGGCAGCCATTTCCTCATGAAGCCCTTGGGCGGAGAGCCATGGTTCGTCCAACTCCCACATATGAGAGTTCCCAAGGATCGGATACATTCCTACCTCCTTTGCCTCTGATACCAACTATAACGACCCATAATTTACATAAATTGATACTACTTCAGAATTGAAGCACACTTATTACAACATATAACAAAACCAGGAAAGGACCGTATAGGTATAGAGTCTTTAGAATCTGGGAAACATAAACAACTGGTTTATAAAGCATCTACTTTGCCTCCCATTTATTTCATCATATCTAGAATCCCTTTTTGGAATATCCTACTTAATAACCTTCTTCCTGACCTAGGGAATTAAAATATAAAAAAGGGTGAGATCAAATGCTCAGAAAGGGTAAACAAAAGAAATATCAATCACATCGTGTACATAAGAACATAACTTTTGGGAAATCTTAACCTGCAAAAAAGATCATAATTTCATAACATGGGAAAAATCATAGTAGTGAAATGTAATCCTAATAATCATAACGTAAAACATGGAACTTTGTGGCATACACACATAATCATCTAGAATCATTTCTTATTAGTCAAGACTCATTTTCAAGACTATGTTAGTGGACAAAGTCCATTTCTGAACCGAGTTCATTCCTCATTTCAGTCCTATTTCACTGAACCTGTTTTACCTGCCGTTCCATCCATGTCTATCTCATGAGATATAAAATCTTTATCCAATGCATTGTAGGGAGATATCGGTCCCACCCATCTCATAATGATACCATTCTTATGTGTTCCACAAAATCATAAAACATACATCATAGCATAACCCACGTAATAAAAATGGGAATCTTAAACATCGTGACATCATAAAACAATTCATATAAGATAAAGGAATTCATAAAAATATTTCCATCACAAAGTAATCAAATCAATGTAATAATAGGGATAGAAACAGAACCCTATATTATCTTATATGGAAAATAATTTTGATAATACTCTTGAACTCCATTCTTGAGGAAAATATCCTTTCTACTTCAAAAACATTTTCCTTTATTAACATGTCATACAATTTTAAACTAAAATAATTTGATTAAAAATAAACTTGAAAACTTGTAAAGGATGCTTCTTGGAAATAATGTTTTAAAAATCCATTCATGCCGTATAAGTTAAAAAATTATTCTTCTCGTAGTTTTGTCGGAAAAGTCAAAAAGTACATCGTATGAAAAATGGAAAAAGATTCCTTTCATATATTTTACTAAAAACTCACTGATATGTAAAATTGGATATAAAATATTGTAGAAGGATATAAATATTATATATTGAGGAAACATGGATGTGTATGATAATATACACCCCAGTAAATACCAAAGTATAAACTATCTCAGATAAAAATGAGATTGTGATATTTTCCCTTACGTTAGGTCTGATTTGCTTCGTAAGTGTCCGAAACTCCTGTATAATGATTTAAATAATGTTATTGACTTATTCCATAATCATACTTATTTTTATGATATCATATATGGTCATATTCTTAGCTTCTTATTAGTAATATTTCATTACTACTTGTTATTCGGGTGTTTATTACTTTTTGTTCTTATGCGTGTTTTGTCGAATAAATTATTGTTTTTCTTTTTAGGTTATAGATACCTCATTTACAGAATGGTATTAGTGTAATATATATCATATTTATTCACTAAATACCTTTATGTAATCATTATACAATGAAAACCATGTAGAACGAGTCGCATCACATCGTGGAGACGGTATTCCGAACGTACGCACGAGCGATGATATCGTTCCCATGATCGTGGAATTGTATTGGAGTGTATGTATACTATTTCAGAATCAATATCACTTTACAATAGTCATGTATAGTCATTATTTACACCATTATACCCATCCATGTAAGGTGGTGGTGGAAAACAGATTACACCACCTCGTGGAGACAGTATTCCGTACGTACGCACACGCGATGATTTCTTTTTCCGTAGGATGGATAGATTGTGAAATAGGGTTGTTTCATACTTATAATAACATATCATTATAAGAGTGATACTTATGTTATTACTTCATAATGAAACAAATAAATAAGAATAAGTGGAAGAAGAAATAAAGTTGAAAGAATTTGTAAGGGACATTACCTCTTCTTTGAAACGCCTCTTTGAGATCTCCTTTTAGGGCACTAAAATTGGTCTTTGAAGAAGACCAAGACCTCTAGGATGTTCCTCGGGAAGTGGAGAGGAGAAATTGGGAGGGATTGGCTGAGATTGAAGGCTCAAAGTGGTGTGAGGAAGAGGGGGAGGTGGTTCCCTTTTATAAGGGAGGAGAGTGGCTACTTTGGAAAAACTAAAAATATAATTTTCATATAAAGTAATGTTCGGTTTTAAATAGCTACAAATTGATTTATTTAGAAGATAAGGTTAGTATGGGTCGAAATCCTCTAATAAAATAGAATTTAGACATGTTTAGGTTCCTATTGTAACCTTATCATTTAGATTTAACATTAAGTTAAATAATTTTACTTTTACCGTGTCTTCTTCTGTTCTTATACTATAAGGTTAATAAACATACTATAACAAGACAAACGAACCCCAAGTTGTTTAATAATAATATATATAACCTTATCTAAGTCATTTTTCCGAACATTATATTTTAAGGAATAATATAACAATTAATAATATAATATTTGTTTTAAAAACTATTTTATGTCAATTTTGACACTATTTAGAAATTGATTTTTGTGAAAATCATAATAGAATGATTAGTTCTAAAAAAGATAATTAAATCAATACTAACATGTCATAATAACCTATAAAATTATTTAAATTCATAAAAAGCCTCAAATTACTTTTATTTGGGTAATTATAACATTAATTATGTCAATATATCATTAATAAGATAATTACTGCATCATCTTTGTGTCATAAACAAATTTAATTATTTAATGTCTAAAAATTAAAAATAAAATACCATTATGAATGAAATGTTTTTATATTTTTATTGAATATTTATAGTCTAATTTATCTTATATATAAACCTATATTAAAAATTATTTAGTTATTAAACTTTGATTTTAACAATTTTAACCCTTATTTAAATAAATTAATAATAAATGTCCTAATCTAATCTAAGTGGCCCTAAATGGTCATATTTTATTCCTAAGGTTGTTTTTGGTCGAATTACACTTATCCAATAGAATTTGGACATGTGTTAGGGTAATAATAATAACATTTTTACCCTTAATTACCTTATTTACTTTTAACCGTGGTAAAAGAAGTAAGAAGTTACTATTCACCAAAATTTATTTGCTTCTCATTGAACCACATTTAATTTACTAACATCAACCGTGTCTCTCGGATTTTTAAAATTCCACTCACAGAAGCAGTAAAATTAATTTTTATGAAAAATTCAGTTTTTTTAACTACCACTTAGTGGTTTCACTATTCATCAAAAATTGAAAGTCTTCAGAAAAATACCGAAATTTCACCCTAGGATAATTTCGATATTCTGAATCAAAATATGAAGTCCATTTTAAAAAATAAAATTTATAAAGTTTCAAAAAGCGGTTATTACTATACCTAACAGTTAGTTTTAATAATATTTTAATAGCATATCGTTGTTTAGTGAAACTCGGTATTGCGTACGACACAAGCTAACGATGAATGTTGCGATTTCTTGTAAAGAAATCCAAGAAAGTGTTGTGTGTAGTAAATGATTCCTTTGATGATTTATATAACATAAAAGTCTCTGGTGTTACAATTGGAATGATATTCCAGTCAGGGAACTTGAGGCACTATTCATTCCATCTGAGTTGACAAGGGAGTTTCAGTTGTAGATCTCCCCAAATTTTATTGGAGGGGGCGGGCCTATCGGGGAAGAATTATGGGTTGTGTCAATTAAGGAAATACATGAATATTTGGAAACATGTGTGGGGATGATGTTCAATTTGGGTCCTTATATGATACATGGATCCTCAAAGTGGTATTGGGACATTCATTCCACTGTGAACTTGGAAATCAATTGGTCTGTTTTAGAAGGACTTTTCGAGAGGTTCTTAAAGAACATCTATACAGAGATTTAAGGATAAGAGAAAGATGCTGAATTTATGAATCTTTTCCATGGGATCATGTATGTGATGTATTTTTTTTGGTGCTACAAATATATATAATAATTTCTCTATTGTTAGTAATAGACGAGCCGTATAAATTGATACACATTAAGGGCAGACATAAATATGAGAATAAGTCCACAAAAATATTTTCCCATTAATGATGTTTACTAAAGTTGTAATCATTCTCTCATAGATGAGGATATACTGGGGGGGATTCTAGTACGATATTGGTATTTGTTACTATAAAATCTGCATTTGAGACTTTTGATACTTGGAAACGTCTTTAAGACAATTATATCCATGGCAGTGTGAAGCAGAGTACAAAGAAAGGAGGGTTGGTTGGACAAAACCTTACTGGGGTGATTTATCATTAGTGTGGTAGGTTGGGTCACTATCATCTACATTGTTCCCTACATCTTGTAGAGTATCAATATTGTGGTAAATTGGACATCAACAGATGTTATTCTATTCTAAATGAAATATCGGTACTAATGAAAATGCTAGGAAGAATGAAAGTTTTGGAATAGGGTCTTTTACACCATATTACACTAGCAGCTAGAGTTATCATAGACGAGGAGGAAGAGGCAGTTGACGTGGTTCTATAGGGTAGGATTCCCGTCATTAGTAGTGTGGTGATAATAATGGGAGTTAGATAGTATCACAAGGAACATGGGAAGCATAGTTATATGAAATATATCCTTCACATGTGGATAGCGTGGCTAGACCATTGATAGTGATAGATACAATTCTAGTAGATTTTTCTTTATTTAGTTTCCTATTTGATAGTGGGGACTCTCATTTTTTTATATCTATGAAACGTGTTAGCGGTTTGATCGTAGTAGAGGAATTTGTGAGCCGGGTCAATTAATCATCAATTGGGAGAGCTTACAACACATTATTGCTAGTCTATTTCTGGATATTGGTGTATTTTAGGAACAATTTACATCCACCAGCCATAGAACTATGTTAGTATTTCATTCATTATGTCTTCTTAGGACTACCACCTGATAGATATGTGGAATTCACATATGATCTCAAGTCGAGGGCTGAGCTAGTATCTTTTCCCCTATATATAATGGTAGTGACGAAGCTTCATGATATGAATTATCTATTGGATGAGTTGAGTTCAAGTATGTCTCCTTTGGGTAAATTGTATTTTTCACCATAAATTCTAATAGAATATTAAATTTTTTTCAATGAACAAATGTTGAATAAGATTAATTTTAATAACTGATATCCTCTTCCACTAATTTTTGACAGTTAAAGGTGGTTTGGCTGTTCTCAAAGATTAAATTGAGATCACGGTATTATCTTTTGAGATTATAGTCTTTTGATATTTTGGGTACTACTATTTCGATCACGTACCACCTTAATGTTTTTTTTGTAATTCCTTTTTTGTTAAAAAATGCTAAAGTAGTGATTATAGCTTTGGTGAACATTATCTTTAACCAATAACATGATCAGTATGTTTTTGTATTCATTGATGAAACCTTGGTGTACTCTAGGACTCATGAAGATCATACCCAACATCTTGACATCATCTTGATTACACTGATAGTGAATCATTTATATTATTTGTTATCTATGTTTTAGATTTGGATTGATCATGTATGCTTCCATGGGCACATCAACTTAGAGGAAGGTGTGGCAGTGGGTTTGATAAGGTTTAGGTAGTAGTTTCTTCGAAGCATCCCATGATTTTTTTAATATCAAATTCATTTTGGGATTATCTTGATATTAAAGGTCATTTGTCCAAGAATTTTCCCATTTGGAAGATCCCCTTTCATGATTGACCAAGAAGGGGGTAAGATTTTAGTGGATATAAGAATATGAGAATGCTTTTCAGAAGATAATTAATTGTTTAACAAAGACTCCAATCTTGATCGTACCTAAACTAGTTGTTCAATATACAGTGTATCGTTATGTATATGGGATCAGACTTGGGGCGGCTCTGATGTAGGCAGATAGAGATGTGGAGTATGGGTCACAACAGTTTAGAGAACCGTAATGTAACAACCATATGAATTCTTCATCTTATATGTATTAGTTTATAATCCCAAGTGTTGGTGTCACTGCCTTTTGGGAGAAAATTTTATAGTTAATAATAATCACAAGAGCTTGGGGTTAATATTTTCATAGCATGATTTGAATATTCAACAATGGGATGAGTATTTTAATTCTTTTGATTTTGAATTGGAATATATTCTCAGGGAAGGAAATAGTGTGGTTGATGCCTTGAGTACGAAAACTCAAACTTATATGGTTCAGGATTTGAGTTTAGTGTGGTAGATAATGACCTTGATGGCAGAAATGCATCTGGTAGTCTTGGAGACTCACGAGAATATGACTCTAGATTCAGTTGTAGTGGAATATCCCCTTATGAGATGGATCAATGATATATAGTTTTAGGATTTAGAGTTATTATCTTATATGGAATATTTTTATGGTGGGAAGAATTTATTAGTCTGGTGGATTGATGAGGATATGATCATCTATGTGAAGAGTAATTTTGTCATGCCTATGAGCATATGAGAGGAGATCGTGCAATAATTTCACGAATTGATGTGGGTGGTGCATCCAGGTGTGACCAAAATGTCTCAAGACATATGATTACAGATGTTGTGGTCGTGAATGAAAACAAAGATAATAAGGATTGTGACACAATTATTTTCCTGTCATCAGGTGAAGGAATAATGAGACATGGGTCATATGATAATGGATTTTGTTTTGGGTCTTCCAAATATACTTAGGATGAATGATTCTATTTGGGTCATTGTCTATTGAAAAACAATGGTAGTGCATTGCTTTCATATAATAGAAAACATTACTTTAGAGGAGTTGGGATAATTGTATGTTTGGGAAATATTTCGTCAACATGTGGTGCCACATACTATATTTTTACATTATGATTCATGCATTACTTCACAATTCTGGTACGGCTTAAATAATTGATGGGTACACAATTATTATTGAGTATGACATTCCCCCCACAGATAGATTGGATGTCAAAGAGTACTATTGATGTTAATTACGATATGTTGTGGGCATATGTTCATAACTTTTCTGGGACTTGGGAGAATCACTTGGTTTTTGTGGAATTCATCTATAAAAAATAGATATCATGAAACTATTCTGATGGGACCATACAAGGGTATTTATGATAGGACATGTAGATCACCAATGTAATGGATGGAAGCAGGTGATTAAGATTTATTGTGACCTAGTCTTGTGTATGAGACATCAGAGAAGGTTCAGTTGATTTGAAAACACAAGGAAACATCTCATAGTAGGATTAAGTCGAATGCTTATAGAATACGGTGACCACTAGAGTTAATAGAGGGTTATAGTTTATGAATTTTTTTTTCTTCTAGGTTGGGCCACCATAAGATATAGAAAAAGAGAATGTTAGAGCCCGTGTTTATTGGACAGTTTGATGTAGTGAAGAGAATCATGCTGGTGGAATACTGATTGGATCATCCCATAAAATATAGTGTCATCCAGGATGTCTTACATGTCTCACAACAATAGTGATATCACCCCAAAACTTCATATGTGATCGATGTGGATGATGTTGACCTTAATATAGATGTTTCCTTCAAGGAGGATCTGATACTTGTACTATATCGTAATAAAAATGGGTTTTGAGAAATGAATGTTCCAATATTTCATGTGTTATGTAAGAACTTACATGTTCCTGAAGAAACATGAGAAATGGAAGAAGACATGATGGCTCTATAGCTAGATCTTTTTTGGATCAGAATTAAAAAAATCATCAATTACTACATGAGGATGTTATTTTATTAGGAGGAGAGATAGTAATATACCAACCTTTTCTAGAGTTATCTCATGGGAAAGTTGAGGTTATTTTTGTTTTTTAAGTACATTTGATTGGACATTTGATTTGGGGTCCATTTGGGTGGAGTTTTATGAAACTTTTAAGAAAAGGGGGACTCGGTATGGTTGGTGTAGAGTTAGAATAAACATTTTTCCCAGCCCAACTAACCTTGGAGACCCGGGTAGAGTGGACCTGCATGATTGTCGCATGATTTGACAAACCATACACACAATCCCAATTATCCATGCGACCGAAGATAGTGAGGACCACATGGTTAGCCTAACTGTGTGGCCATTCCCAGGAAACCATACTTAATGATTATCATTATCCAAAACATTATTTTAAAACCCATTTACCCCGGAATGTCCTCCATTTAAACCTTGGATTCAGAATATTTTATTTAGAAATTGTAGAGATTTTTGGCGGGGATCTCTAGCCGTCCGACCACCTTTATTCAAGATTCATGTCCTGAATCGAAGATGTGGTCTTCCCCGTTAAGTAGAACTCATCCCAATGACTATCTTGATCATTCGTCTTTATTTACTTTATCATTTGGTGTATTTTAGCCTATTTTTATGCTATCTAATCATAATATTGAGGTTAAGATCTAAAATTGTAGATCTATATGTAGGTTGATAAGATATTTATATCCTGGATCTTGATTTTGGATTTTAGATATGAATATATGATATATGATGTTGCACTGCACTGATTTTGGGAATTTCCGTTGAATGAGAGTCAAACAATATATTGAGGTAGGTGGTTTAAAATCTAATTTCCATAGTCAGGGATTTTTTAAATATATGAAAAAATGGAAGATTTTCTATCATTATTTATCAATTGATTTTATTACATATGGATACATAGGTTGACAGATTTATTTACCAATGAATTTTCGAATTTAATGATTAGTTGGGGAATTAATTATTCATGGACACACGTATTCTGATAATCCAAAATCTTTATTTTTTTATAATAATGTTTCATTAATATTTATAGTTTCTATGAAGCGATAAATATGTATCTTTAATCTGATTGCTATCCTTCTTTAGCATACAAAAAAAATTTATCTAAGTTGAAGGTCACCAATTAAAGGTCACCAATGAAGGTCACCGATAGAAGTTTACTAATTATGGTCAATGATAGAAGGTTACCGATGAATGTCACCAATTCGGATAAAGGTTACTGATGAAGGCTACCGATGAAGGCTAGTGATGTAGTCTACAGATGGATCCTACAGTTGAGAAGTCTACCACAACCAGTTTACTGATGCTCACTCTTCTACTCCATAGTTTTTTAAATTCATAATATTATTCTGACTGTAATATTTGGAAAATTTAATGCATATATCATTGATTAATATTGATTATACAAATATTATGAGAATGTATCTGGAGACAGTACGATGTATGAATAAGACCACATGTTTTTTACTTAATCCTATTGTCAGACCTCAAATTTAAAATAGAAGACCGAGGAAGAAAAGAAAAAATAGAAAAAGAAAGGAATGCTTGAGACACAACTTACTCACTAGATCAAAGAGAACAAGGAAGAACCATTCAACACATACATTGTGAACCCAATAGACTCACGAGGATCATTTGGGACAAATTAACATCTTCTTACTGTGTTTCTTTAAATCTATATCAAACCACGAAGTAGAACACCTCAATAAACAGAATCTAGAACCTTGAGTTGTGACACTCTGTTTTGGATACATCTTCAACAGAAATACTCAAACTACAATTTTTTTTACTCCAAGGAGTCATGATATGAACTAAAAACACATAGTGACTTCAAAACTCAATATTATAAAATTAACTCTATTATTTACATTTATTATACATTTTTCATAAGTGTATGTTTGTCTATTACCCACACATTCTCTAGTGATTGAACTGAATGATACTGGAAATACCCATGTCAAACATCCCTTGCACCTTGTTTCCCATGTGTACGTGTGGAAGAGACTGTGTGTGGTTGGATTTTTTGTTTTTCCCACTACGAACTCTAGTATAGGGTGTGAGCCCTGGACCGATTGTGGAAACTGTTGTAGAGCCTGATACAAGTTGTTTATCATGTTTATTGTTAATATAAACTTCTTGGTGATAGGTGATCACCATGTTGAGGGAAAAAAGTCTCACTTGAGACTGAATATATTTTTTAAATCTAATGTGTACTATATTTTGAAATACTCCAAGTTTTTTATTTTCATCTACTTACAATTCCAAAAACAGAAAACTATTTTACATTGCATCTGATCGTTAGTTCTGTTTATTGTGTGTATGTGGTTAATTCAGTAAACCTGTTTCAAAAGATGAAGAAGTGTTTTAAACTGATTTAACTAAGGACTTATCACCATTTGAGAAACATTTTGATCAACTAATCATCTATATCTATACATCATTAACTAACTCGGATGTTTCAAATTGGCGGAACTATAGCAAAATGTTTTAAAAAAAATCAAGTAAGAACTCAATTCACCCTCCCTCTTGAGTTTCAACTCAAACCAACATTTGGTATCAGAGGTTTAAATTTTTTATTGCTACCATCTAAACAGTTGTGCAATTTGTCAAATTATTTTAAAATGTTATTTTTTTTGTATCTTAAAGATCATAAAATTTCTATCATATCTAAATTGTCAGTTCATCAAATTCGAATTATCTATGTATGATAGGGTTTATGGTGTGGCTACCAACATGCCACCTTTCCTAAATTTGAATAACAATTATTAGGGGGAATTAGAAAATTAAAATGTATCTAGAGAGTATGGGTCGTGAAATCTAGGACACAATAGATGAAAAAATTCCTTTCCGGTTACTGCTAGAGACACATGGTCTCATTTGAAAAAAAAGCTACATATAATAAAAACTATAATGAAATGAATGTATTGAAATGTTCTCTTGGTGATGAATAATTCAATAGAATATCTTCCTGTTAAACTTCATATGAAATTGAGGATTCTTTGGCTGTTTCTCATGAGGGGACAACTAATTTTAATGAAATTATATTAAATACGTATAGTATTAAATATGATAATGTTAAAGTGAAGTAAGATGAACTTATATCAAAAATGTATCTCAGGTTCGATGAAATAGTAAATACCATGAGTCTTCTTGGGAAACTAGTGGAAAACCGGGAACACATTCGGTGGATGCTTCGATGCCTACCTGACTGATGAAGAGGAAATTTTGTTTCAATTCAAGAATCCTTTATTATATGAAATATACCAGGGACGAAACTAATTGGAGAACTTATGATGTTTGAAGAAAAGTTTAAGGTAAATAAAGAATGATTAGAAGAACAAAGAATGAAATATGTGGCATTCAAGAATGCTACCTCAAAGAGTAATGATAATGAAAAAGTTCAAGATCATGTAAACACTTCCACCAGTGAAGATTTAGCTTCTGACACTGATGCTGAGATGGAACAAAATGAAAGGAGATTCAGGAATTACTACCGTAAGAAGATGTTTTATGGAAATAAATAACATAATAGAAGGTTTGATAGTAATGGACAGTTGAAAAAGGAAAAAAAAGGAATGAAAACATAAATGAGATAGATTTATATGAGTGTAAAAAAAGGCCATGTGAAGGATGATTGACTGAAGATGAAATTTAAGAAGAAATACAAAGAAAATGTAATGGGATATAGAAAGGATATGAATGGTACATGGAGTTCCTCTGAAGACAACTGAAGTGGATCTGACACTTCTGATATTCAAAAGAAGAAACAGTAAAACATGTGATTCATGACAGAAACATCAGAGGTGACATCCAATTCTCCTATAGATAATGCATCTTATTATGGGAATTAATTTGAATCAAATAGTGATGAAAATATGACTATGTATGAACTATTTGAATATTGTGGAATGCTTAAGGAAACCTTTAATGAACTCAAGGATAAATATAAATTATAGAAAATAAAACATGCTTTAAATGCTTATTATAAGTATTATTTGGATATTGAGAGATAAAAATGAGCTCATATTATAAAAGAAAATACAGAACAAAAATTATCAAATTAGAAATTAAAAATATATCTTCGGAATTCTATTGCTGGTAGATGCACCACGAATTAGTTTCTAGGGAAACAATTTGTTCCAAAATACACAATTGGTATAGGATATCAATACGGAAAGAGAAGTATTATTAAAAATAAATTTGTTCCAAAATCTGGACAGTTCAATTCTAGATGATGTTCTTGAACATATTTAGAAAAAAAATTTCTATAGGACCTAAAAAAGTGAACATGTCTCAAATCATATCTATTTATTATAGGAAACCTGTGGGAAAATTAGGGGTTCCCAAAGCCTTAATTCCAAACATCTATGGACCCATGAAATTCTGTGTACCAATGATACACTATGCTTAATTTATTTTGCATGAAAATTTTATAAAGAGAACATATAATACCATATGGTACATGGACAGTGGATGGTCAAGAAATATGAAAGGAGACTAGTCATTCCTCAAGATAATAATTAAAGTTGATGGGGAACTTGTCTCATTTGGTGATTGTAGAGACCCGTATCTTATCGTACATGGACATTACATTACTTTTGCGGAATACTTAGTACATAACAAAAACACACACACAAGGATCGTAATAGTTTAGTGTCTTTGGAAACTCGGAATATAATCTTCTAATCCTGGTGAAAGATCTTCAACATCTCCCATAAAGATCTTCTTTTTTTTACCTAAAACCTTTCTTTATATCCTGGGGACAAGAAAACATAAAAGGGTGAGCTCAAATGCTCAGTAAGGGTAAACAAAAGAAATATCAATCACATAATTTTCATAAGAACATAACATTTTTGGAAATCTTAACCTGCAAAAGAGAGCATAATTTCATAACATGGGATAAATCATAGTAGTGAAATGAAATCATAACTTAAAACATTACTCATTGTGGCATACACACATAATCATAGAGAATCATTTCTTGTTAGTCAAGACTCATTGCCAAGACTATCTTAGTGGACAAAGTCCCTTTCTGAATCGAGTAATCCTCGTTTCAGTCCTGTTTCACTGAACCGGTATAACCTACCATTCCAGCCATGTCTATCTCATGAGATATAAAATCATTACCCAATGCATTGGAGGGAGATATAGGTCCCACCCATCTTATAATGAATCCTTTCTTATGTGTGCCACATAATCATAAAACATACATCATCACATAACACATGTAACAAAAATGGGATTCTTGAAACATCATGACATCATAAATAAATTCATATAAGATAAAGGAATTCATAAAAGCAATTCCATCACAACATGATCAAATCAATGTAATAATAGGGATAAAAACAGAACCCTTTATTATCTTAGATGGAAAATAATTTTGATAAAACACTTGAACTCCATTCTTGAGGAAAATATCCTTTCTTCGTCAAAAACATTTTTCCTTTCATAACATGTCATACAACTTTAAAATAAAAGAAGTTGATTAAAAATAAACTTGAAAACTTGTAAAGGAATCTTCTTTGAAGTAATGTTTTAAAAATCCATTCATGCCGTATAAGTTAAAAAAAACATTCTTCGTACTTTTTTCGTAAAAGTCAAAAAGTACCTCGTACGGAAAAACGACAAAAGATTCCTTTCATATTCTTTACTAAAAACTCACCTAAGGGTAAAATTGGATTTAAACTATTGCAAGTGGATGGAAACAATATTTCATATTGAGGGAACATGGATGTGGATGATAAAATACACCCCAGTAAATACTTACGAATAAACAATCTCGGATAAAAATGAGATTGTGATATTTCCCTTACCTTAGGTCCAATTTGCTTTGTACGTGTCCGAAGCTCCTGTATAATGGTTTAAATAATGTTATTGACTTATTCCAGAATCATACATATTTATATGATATCATATATGGTCATATTATTAGCTTCTTGTTAGTAATATTTCATTGTTACTTGTTACTCGGGTCTTTATAACTTTTTGTTCTTATGCATGTTTTGTCGAATAAATTCTTATTCTTATCTTTAGGTTATAGATAATTCATTTCCAGATTGGTATTAGTGTAGTATATACCATATTCATTCATTCAATTCATTTATATAATCATTATGAAATGAAGATCATGTAGAACGAGTCGCATCACATCGTGGAGACGGTATTCCGTACGTACGCACGAGTGATGATATCGTTCCTATGATCGTGGAATTGTATTGGAGTATATATATATATTATTTCAGTATCAATATTACTTAATAATAATCATATATAGTTACTGATTACACCATTATACCCATCCTTGTAAGGTGATGGTGGAAAATAGATTACACCACGGCGTGGAGACGGTATTCCGTACGTACGCACGCGCGGTGATTTCATTTTTCCGTAGGATGGATAGAAGGTGAATTAGGGTTGTTTCATATTTATAATAACATACCAGTATGTAAGTAATACTGATGTTATTACTTTATCATGAAACAACTAAAGAAGAAGAAGTTGAAGAAGAAAGAAATTGAAAAGATCGGTAATGGATATTACCTCTTCTTTGGAACGCCTTTTTGAATCCTCCACTTAAGGAACTAAGATTGGTCTTTGGAGAAGACCAGGACCTCTAAGATTATTCTAGGGAAGTGGAGAAGGGAAAATGGCAGGGGTTGGCCGAGCTTGAGTGCTCAAATTGGTGTGAGGAGGAGGGGGAGGAGGTGCCCTTTTATAAGGGAGGAGAGGGGCACCTTAGGAATATCTCAAAATATTATTTTATATTAAAGTCAAAATCGGTTTATAATGGTTCCAAAGGGTATTATTTCGAAGATAAAGTGGGGATGGGTCGAAATCCTATCAACCAATAGAATTTAGACAAGTTTAGGATATTATTTTAACCTTATCAATTAAATTTAACTCTAAGTTAAATAATTTAACTTTTACCATGTCTTTTTGTTTTCTTTCACTATATGGTTAATACACTTACTATAACATGCCAAACGAACCCCAAATTGTTTATTATTAATATATATATCCTTATCTAAGTCATTTGGCCGAACCTTAGATTTTTAGGAATAAAATAACAATTAATAATATAATATTTGATTTAAAAACTATTTTGTGTCAATTTTGACACTATTTGATATATGATTTGTTTGAAAGTCATAACAGAATTATATGTTCGAACCAAGTTGATTAAATCAATACTAATATATCATAGTAACCTAGAAAATTAGTGGAATTCATAAAAAGTCTCAAATTACATTTATTTTGGTATTTATATTATCAATTTTGTCAATATTTCATTAATAAGATAATTACTGCATCATCTTTGTGTCATAAATAAATTAAATTATTTGATGTCTAAAAATTACAAATAAATTACCATCATGTAGAACATCTTTTTAGCTTTCTAATGAATATTTACAATCGAATTTATCTTATGTATAACCCTATATTAAAAATGATTTACTTATTAAACTTTGATTTTAACTATTTTAACCCTTCTTTAAATAAATTAATAATAAATGTCCTAATCTAATCCAAGTGGGCCTAAATGGTCATATTTTATTCCTAAGTTTGTTTTTGGTCGAATTACACTTGTCCAATAGAATTAGGACATGTGTTAGGGTAATATTAATATCATATTTACCCTTAGTTACCCTATTTACTATTAACCGCGGTAAAAAAAAGTAAAAAGTTACTATTCACCAAAAAATTATTTTCATCTCATTGAACCACATTTTAGTCCTTGATATTAACCGTGTCTCTCGGATTTTCGAAATTCCATTCACAGAAGCGGTAAAATTAAGTTTTATGCAAAATTCAGTTTTTAACCTACCACATAGTGGTTTCACTATTCATCAAAAATTGAAAGTTTTCAGAAAAGTACCAAAATTTCACCCTAGGCTATAATTGATATTCCGAATTCAAAAATGATTTCTATTTTACAAAATTCCAAACATATAAGTTGCATTAATTAATTTTATAATTAATTTCCGCTGTTACAACAAATAGCGTGTTTTTAAGAGATAATAACTATCAAAAGATTGACACTTGTTTATAACTGGTTTAAATGTGAAATTACATCCAATGACCAACATCGTATTAAATTGTAAAAATATATTCTAAATATACTTTACAACCACTCAAATTAATGATTTATCACTATTAATTATTTCGATTAAAAAATTTGTTTTTAATTATAATTTAGTAATTTTCACTATTCATCAGAATATGAAAGTTATCCGAAAAGTACCAAAATTTCACCTTAGGCTAAATTCGATACTCCGAATCCAAAAATGAAGTTCATTTTGAAAAATAAGATTTATAGAATTTTAAAAAGTGGTTATTACTATTCATAACGGCTAGTTTTAATAATATTTTAATAGCATATCGTTGTTTAATGAAACTCAGTATTGCGTATTACACATGCTATCGAGGAAGGTCGCGATTGCGTGTAATGCAAGGCAAGTCAAGGATGTGTGTTGTGCAAGCTCCTTTTGGTGTAGCGTACAACACAAGACATTAATAAAATTAAAAAGAATATTTCTTTATAAAATCTTGGGCTGTTACATTCTACCCCCCTTAAAATGAATTTCGCCCTCGAAATTCGTCGGGGTTATAAATGGTTTACTATTTGAAAGTTTCTTTAATAGAAACCCACATCGTAAAAGGGAATACCAAAACTTGGCTTTAAAAACTAAAGTATGAAATGTAACGATTACCCAAATAAACTAATCACTGGGTTTCCACATAGGTGAAAATATGGATATGGAAGAGAAATCTAACCATCATGTTCTGATGGAGAGTGGTAGAGAACATGGCTATGGAAAAGCCAGTAATCACAAATCCATAAATTTGTGACGATCTAAGGTACCATCTGATTCATCAGGTATAAGAGAACTAGGACAACATTTTTGGTTTTCAAGATGATTTCCCTAAAGTTAAAGAATTTGAATTAGAATAAATACTTACTTTATTTTGGTACAATCTCACTGTTGTTCGTGCCTTTAACAATTTCCACTTCATCTCTTAAATAAATGAAGTTGAATTTGTTATTGGTGAAGTGTTAGCAGATCATGTGATAGAATGAAGGGTCATTCCATCTGTCTCAAACAAAAGGTTAGCAAAAATTATATACATAAGTCGATCTATAGTGAGATTAATCACATATGGTTCCTAAAATGGGCTTATACTTCATATATCATACTGCTTAATATCATAAAACTAGTTTCTACTAAACAGAGACTTCCTGTAGGTCAGTGGTAGGCGATAAAGGCCAGTCGCACTTCGGTTGTGGGTTCGATTCCTACAGCCTTGTCCGAAGCGATGGGTTGTCGCCCGTCCTGCAGGTTGTCCCTTTTTCTAAAACTACGTTACTATAACATCCCATCAATAATATCGAAAATCTTCTATCCTTAAACAATACTAACTTATGTCCAACATAATCCAGTCTAATCTTTAGGCTTATACATAATACTGCAGTCCACTCTCATAATATAGTGACAACGATTACCAGAGATTTAATACTGTCGTTGATCCCCACATATCATAAGATATGTCTTGTTGGTCACATTCCAAACACTCAAAGTCCTTAATCGTGTATTCTCTTGAATACCTTAGTGAAAACATGAGTGCAGTTAAAAGTTAACACTTTCCACATACCAAAATCCTCAAAATTCTATATACTCAAACCATGATATCACTTAGTACTTATATCAATCATGAGCTCATGAATACTATTAAACATTTCATTTTCTCATCTTCATTTTGCGCATATCATCTTTTTTCCAAAAATACCTCAATCACTTCGAATACCACATTAGAGCAATACATAAATATTCCAATACACCATAAAAGTACCTCAACAACATTATTCTTGAATACCAATACATAAACACTTCAGTCCATCCACTTCAATGACTGTCCTGGAATAAGTCCTTCCTTGATTTAGAAGTATCTTTTTAGGTCAGGGCATTGAGTTGGGTAATGCCCATGTTCTCCACAAATAAGACATTGAACTCCATAACAATCTGTCACTCTATGACCCTTTTCTCCACACAGATAACATCGGTCCCTCCATTTGAGGTATTCCTCAAGGTTCTTCTTCCCTTCTTTAGAAATCTCAATCTTCCTTTCTTTATGATCCTCAACATGCGAACATGCATAATAGTTTATCTTCCTCTTCTTTGATGAATTAGTCATACCACTAAATTTCACCTTGTTAATCATATATCGTGATGACTGATTCGACATAATCACAATATCTTTATCTCTAGGCATCACACAATTTTGTTGCTCATAGTCACAAATTTGTCCATTGGATTCAATGTTAACCGAATTCCTTCTGGTTCCCTCCATTAACTAAAACACAAAAAGAATTTTGTGAGAGGCAAAAATCATGCTAGGGAAAACAACATAATAAAGGGTTAGTACCCTCAATATCTAACATCTTAGGTTAAATTCGAAGATTGTTAGCGCAATTCTAGGACTATAACCTATACGTATACTTAACCTTAGAGACATACCTAGACATACCTTAGAAATATCTCTAGGGATCTCACTAACGTTTTCGCATCCTAGTTTCCAAAGGTTGACTAAACCTTTCCTCTGATACCAACTGTAGAGACCCGTATCTTATCGTACATGGACATTACATTACTTTTGCGGAATACTTAGTACATAACAAAAACACACACACAAGGATCGTAATAGTTTAGTGTCTTTGGAAACTCGGAATATAATCTTCTAATCCTGGTGAAAGATCTTCAACATCTCCCATAAAGATCTTCTTTTTTTTATACCTAAAACGTTTCTTTATATCCTGGGGAAAAGAAAACATAAAAGGGTGAGCTCAAATGCTCAGTAAGGGTAAACAAAAGAAATATCAATCACATAATTTTCATAAGAACATAACATTTTTGGAAATCTTAACCTGCAAAAGAGAGCATAATTTCATAACATGGGATAAATCATAGTAGTGAAATGAAATCATAACTTAAAAAATTACTCATTGTGGCATACACACATAATCATAGAGAATCATTTCTTGTTAGTCAAGACTCATTGCCAAGACTATCTTAGTGGACAAAGTCCCTTTCTGAATCGAGTAATCCTCGTTTCGGTCCTGTTTCACTGAACCGGTATAACCTACCATTCCAGCCATGTCTATCTCATGAGATATAAAATCATTACCCAATGCATTGGAGGGAGATATAGGTCCCACCCATCTTATAATGAATCCTTTCTTATGTGTGCCACATAATCATAAAACATACATCATCACATAACACATGTAACAAAAATGGGATTCTTGAAACATCATGACATCATAAATAAATTCATATAAGATAAAGGAATTCATAAAAGCAATTCCATCACAACATGATCAAATCAATGTAATAATAGGGATAAAAACAGAACCCTTTATTATCTTAGATGGAAAATAATTTTGATAAAACACTTGAACTCCATTCTTGAGGAAAATATCCTTTCTTCGTCAAAAACATTTTTCCTTTCATAACATGTCATACAACTTTAAAATAAAAGAAGTTGATTAAAAATAAACTTGAAAACTTGTAAAGGAAGCTTCTTTGAAGTAATGTTTTAAAAATCCATTCATGCCGTATAAGTTAAAAAAAACATTCTTCGTACTTTTTTCGGAAAAGTCAAAAAGTACCTCGTACGGAAAAACGACAAAAGATTCCTTTCATATTCTTTACTAAAAACTCACCTAAGGGTAAAATTGGATTTAAACTATTTCAAGTGGATGGAAACAATATTTCATATTGAGGGAACATGGATGTGGATGATAAAATACACCCCAGTAAATACTTACGAATAAACAATCTCGGATAAAAATGAGATTGTGATATTTCCCTTACCTTAGGTCCAATTTTCTTTGTACGTGTCCGAAGCTCCTGTATAATGGTTTAAATAATGTTATTGACTTATTCCAGAATCATACATATTTATATGATATCATATATGGTCATATTATTAGCTTCTTGTTAGTAATATTTCATTGTTACTTGTTACTCGGGTCTTTATAACTTTTTGTTCTTATGCATGTTTTGTCGAATAAATTCTTATTCTTATCTTTAGGTTATAGATAATTCATTTCCAGATTGGTATTAGTGTAGTATATACCATATTCATTCATTCAATTCATTTATATAATCATTATGAAATGAAGATCATGTAGAACGAGTCGCATCACATCGTGGAGACGGTATTCCGTACGTACGCACGAGTGATGATATCGTTCCTATGATCGTGGAATTGTATTGGAGTATATATATATATTATTTCAGTATCAATATTACTTAATAATAATCATATATAGTTACTGATTACACCATTATACCCATCCTTGTAAGGTGATGGTGGAAAATAGATTACACCACGGCGTGGAGACGGTATTCCGTACGTACGCACGCGCGGTGATTTCATTTTTCCGTAGGATGGATAGAAGGTGAATTAGGGTTGTTTCATATTTATAATAACATATCAGTATGTAAGTAATACTGATGTTATTACTTTATCATGAAACAACTAAAGAAGAAGAAGTTGAAGAAGAAAGAAATTGAAAAGATCGGTAATGGATATTACCTCTTCTTTGGAACGCCTTTTTGAATCCTCCACTTAAGGAACTAAGATTGGTCTTTGGAGAAGACCAGGACCTCTAGGATTATTCTAGGGAAGTGGAGAAGGGAAAATGGCAGGGGTTGGCCGAGCTTGAGTGCTCAAATTGGTGTGAGGAGGAGGGGGAGGAGGTGCCCTTTTATAAGGGAGGAGAGGGGCACCTTAGGAATATCTCAAAATATTATTTTATATTAAAGTCAAAATCGGTTTATAATGGTTCCAAAGGGTATTATTTCGAAGATAATGTGGGGATGGGTCGAAATCCTATCAACCAATAGAATTTAGACAAGTTTAGGATATTATTTTAACCTTATCAATTAAATTTAACTCTAAGTTAAATAATTTAACTTTTACCATGTCTTTTTGTTTTCTTTCACTATATGGTTAATACACTTACTATAACATGCCAAACGAACCCCAAATTGTTTATTATTAATATATATATCCTTATCTAAGTCATTTGGCCGAACCTTAGATTTTTAGGAATAAAATAACAATTAATAATATAATATTTGATTTAAAAACTATTTTGTGTCAATTTTGACACTATTTGATATATGATTTGTTTGAAAGTCATAACAGAATTATATGTTCGAACCAAGTTGATTAAATCAATACTAATATATCATAGTAACCTATAAAATTAGTGGAATTCATAAAAAGTCTCAAATTACATTTATTTTGGTATTTATATTATCAATTTTGTCAATATTTCATTAATAAGATAATTACTGCATCATCTTTGTGTCATAAATAAATTAAATTATTTGATGTCTAAAAATTACAAATAAATTACCATCATGTAGAACATCTTTTTAGCTTTCTAATGAATATTTACAATCGAATTTATCTTATGTATAACCCTATATTAAAAATGATTTACTTATTAAACTTTGATTTTATCTATTTTAACCCTTCTTTAAATAAATTAATAATAAATGTCCTAATCTAATCCAAGTGGGCCTAAATTGTCATATTTTATTCCTAAGTTTGTTTTTGGTCGAATTACACTTGTCCAACAGAATTAGGACATGTGTTAGGGTAATATTAATATCATATTTACCCTTAGTTACCCTATTTACTATTAACCGCGGTAAAAAAAAGTAAAAAGTTACTATTCACCAAAAAATTATTTTCATCTCATTGAACCACATTTTAGTCCTTGATATTAACCGTGTCTCTCGGATTTTCTAAATTCCATTCACAGAAGCGGTAAAATTAAGTTTTATGCAAAATTCAGTTTTTAACCTACCACATAGTGGTTTCACTATTCATCAAAAATTGAAAGTTTTCAGAAAAGTACCAAAATTTCACCCTAGGCTATAATTGATATTCCGAATTCAAAAATGATTTCTATTTTACAAAATTCCAAACATATAAGTTGCATTAATTAATTTTATAATTAATTTCCGCTGTTACAACAAATAGCGTGTTTTTAAGAGATAATATCTATCAAAAGATTGACACTTGTTTATAACTGGTTTAAATGTGAAATTACATCCAATGACCAACATCGTATTAAATTGTAAAAATATATTCTAAATATACTTTACAACCACTCAAATTAATGATTTATCACTATTAATTATTTCGATTAAAAAAGTTGTTTTTAATTATAATTTAGTAATTTTCACTATTCATCAGAATATGAAAGTTATCCGAAAAGTACCAAAATTTCACCTTAGGCTAAATTCGATACTCCGAATCCAAAAATGAAGTTCATTTTGAAAAATAAGATTTATAGAATTTTAAAAAGTGGTTATTACTATTCATAACGGCTAGTTTTAATAATATTTTAATATCATATCGTTGTTTAATGAAACTCAGTATTGCGTATTACACATGCTATCGAGGAAGGTCGCGATTGCGTGTAATGCAAGGCAAGTCAAGGATGTGTGTTGTGCAAGCTCCTTTTGGTGTAGCGTACAACACAAGACATTAATAAAATTAAAAAGAATATTTCTTTATAAAATCTTGGGCTGTTACAGTGATAATACAAAAGGGACGATTGTCAGCTTATGCAAAATTGGAACCCCTAATACTATATTAATTTCAAAACTACTTTTTTGATTATGGGTTATAATGAAATCTACATAGTATCTCTCAGTTGTGTGAGGATGGTTTTAATTTTACTTTTTAAAATGATGAATTAAATATATTTATATCTAAAAATCATTTAATGTCCACTCCTCTATGAAATGAAAATGTATATGACGTCGATTTAAAGTCTTTATCTATGAAAAATGTTTCTTCAATAAATTCTTTTCATGAAGGAATCTTGCTTATGGAACATAAGATTAAGACACAACAATGTTCACTCACTTAGGAAACAAGCTAGGAAAAGTTATGTTAGAGACATACCTAAATTAGAATTCAAACATAACAATGCTTGTAATCCTTGTAAAAAATGAAAACAACCCAATGTTTCTTTAAAACCAATGAAATAAGATTCCACTTCTCATTTACTTGAGTTGTTTCAAATGGATTTTATTTGACCATCTAGCGTTTCATGTTTAAATGGGAGGCACTATGTTTATATTCTTGTATATGATTTTTCTGGATATACATTGGTATAAATTTTAGCTCCCAAAAGTGAAGCTTGTTCTTACATTATTTAATATTACATGTCTGTAGAAAATAATAGTGGACATAGAATTATGGACTTGAAAAGTGATAATGTCCATGATTTTGACAATAATGATTTTTAATCATTTTTCTCAAATAATGGCTATAATGACAATTTCTCTGCTCCAAGAACACATAAGCTTTTTATACCATCAATAGAGTCTTAATTAGACATGTTCTTATGAAAACCCATTTTGAGATATGTAATAATAGGAAGAATAAGGTTAATTAATTTAGAGTGTACGGTTGCTAAGTCTTTTGCCTTAAAACAGGGGATAATCATGAAAAACATTCTTCCAAGAGTGATAAAGGAATTTTTTTGGTCACTCAATCTATAGTAAAGCTTATATAGTATTCAATAAGATAACCTTATTAGTGGTTGAATCAGTTAATGTCAAATTTGATGAGACTGATTCACATGAACCAGAATCCTTTTTTGAACATATTCAGGAAGATATGTTAATTATAGACCTTAATGATAAAGACATTGAACCCTTAGTGAAAACAACTATTTCTAGAATCAGTCCTGAATCAGAGCATCGTAAATCTGAACGTGTAGACAATCATTATAAGTCTTGTTCAAATATTTCTACTCGTATTAGAAATCTCGTGAAACATCCATTATATGTTGTAGTTGGTTATCAAATTAGAGGAACACAAACTAGATATTCCTTGAGAAACTAGGTTGAATATCATGATTTTCATTCATATCATAAACCAAATATATTAATGATACTATAACTGATGAATTTTGGCTGACAGCTATGCCAAAAAAAGTACATTAGTTTGAAAGATAAAATGTTTGGGAATTATTTGAAAGACCTAAATACACTATTAATATAGGAACTAAATGGTGTTTAGATATAAAGGTTATGAATCTGAAAACATTTTTAGTAAAAATGCTAGACTAGTTACACAAGGATATAGTCAAGAAGAATGAATAGAATGTGAGGAAACTGTGGAAACTGAAGCTAAACTAGAAGTCATTATTATATTACTTTTTTATGAAGCTCATATGAATTTAAAACATTATGAAATGGATGAAAAAGTGAATTTCTAAATGGGTACATAGTTGGGGATGCATTTGTAAAAAAATCCCTTTGTTTTACAAATCCAAATTTTTTATATCACGTCTTTAAACATTATAAAGCCCTTTAGGGTCTAAAACAAGCTCTAAGAGCACGATATGACAAACATAGTTATTTTATTATTTAAAAATGATTAACTAAATTGATGGATGATCCTACTCTTTTTATTAAATGAATTTCCAAATATGTTTAAATCGTACAGATTTATGTGGATGATATTATTTTTGGATCCCCTAAAATTTTCTTATGTACTAATTTCTCAAAAAATATTCTAGCTGAATTTGAAATGAGTTTGGAGGGGGACATAAATTTTTCCTTGTATTTATAAATTATTAAATTAAAAATGTTATTTTTTAAATAAATTTAAATATACTTATGATATTTGGAAACTTTTTGGATTGAATGGTAATAAATTTAGTGATACACCTATGAATACAACTTGTAAGTTGGATGATGATGAAACTGGTAAACCAGTGGATCACACAATTTACCGACATATGATTGGGAGTCTCCTATATCTTACTTCCAATAGACCTAATATTGTGTTTAGTGTAAGGGTGTGTGATTGTTTTCATCACAATCCCAATGAATCTCATTTAACTGATGTTCAAAGAATTTTTAAATATCCTTATTATACTACAAACCTATGACTATTTTATCCACAATGACAATCCTTTTATTTAATAAGTTATTTAGATGCTGAATTTTCTTGTTTCAAGTTAGATAGATCAATAACCTATATAACATGTCAAATGTTGGGAAAGTCACTAGTATCATGGTGTAGTAAGAAACATAGTTCATGTTGCATTATATAATGCCAAATCTGAATATACAGCTGATGGTAGTTGATCTGCTCAAATTATTTGGATGAAACAAAATTTACTAGATAGTGGATATCAACTCAAATATGTATTTTTAAACTGTGATAATACAAGTTCTATTAACATCTCTAATAATTCGTTATCTCATTATAGGATAATGAAAATTGATGTGAGACATCACTTCTTGAGAGATCATTATCAAAGTGGTGATATCACTCTGGAATTCATTAGCACTGAACACCAATTGGCTGATATATTCACAAAGCCATTGGGTTCTGAGAGGTTAAACTATATAAAACAAGAGTTAGGTATGATAAATTGTTATGTTTGGACTTCATTGTTGGAACTCATTGTCGAACCTCACTGTTGGACCTCACCATTGGACCTTACCGTAGGCACCTTATCGATAGTCGACCTTAGGTTTGGGACTTTGAATTTTTCTACTAGAATTTGAAACATTTTTAGTATTACTTATTTCTTTTACTCAATTTTTTCCATCCCTAAATGATAAAAAAATTCATAAACCACATTTCGATCAAATTCAATCCACTCCTGAACATCTTGATCCCTAACCTTGGAACCTAACATTCTATTGAAACCCTCAAACCTCTACATATCACCTGGAAAGATTGAATAGAATGATGGTTGATGATGAAGGAGATGCATCCAACACTAAGAGATCTTGAGCAGGGTCTAGTAGTGGAATAAAGGTATTGTAAAAGCTAATCAATCCACATTTTTCGAAGGGGGAAATCAGGGCTGAGAAGGAATTATGGTCGGAACGGATGTTGTCAAGAAAGTCTCTATTGATGAAGGCACTCAAAACTCAATTTTGGAAGAATTATTTGAAAAAAATGGACCTTTTTACCCGAAGATAGTGAAGAAATTTTATGATTCTATGAAGTTAGAGAAGTTTGTGAATGAGAATCGAATACCTTCCAAGATAAATAGACTAAGTGTGAGGTTTTCTTCTATTGAATGATAAGATTGTTTATGACTCCCACAAGTAGGAATTTTTTATTACTAATCAAGAGTGGTGCTTCCCATTAGCGAGTTCTTCTATTATAACGAATCTTTTGTATAACTGATTCGGAATAGGGTCCCTAAGAAGGGGTGCCCATGTTTTTGGTTTGGTTCTGAAAGTGACTAGCGCTACAGAGACTAGGAAGGAAGGACTTTCACACCGAGAGGAGACGTGTGCGCCATCTGAAGGTGTCCATAATGCCTATAAATAGAGGAAAACGCCTCCTCTTTTCTAGAAATTTTCATACTTAGAGACTATCAGAGCTCTCGTCGTGCAAGTTTTGTGGTCGCGTAAGTGGTGTTGGGTCCCACAAGTTGAAGTTGCACGACAATTGTTTGTTGTTCATCTGAGGTGTTTTGGGTGAGAAATGGTTTGAGTCACCCATTTCTGGAGTTGGTGAAGTAGGTGTGGCATATTTGGGTTGGTGATACTTGCACGCTAGGATTTGAAGAAGCATGACAGTTCATAGTTGTGCGCCAAAATCAATTTGGGTGTAAAATGGTGAGAGCCGCGCAAGTTGGAAGTTGAGGAAGTGAGTGTCGTGAATGTAGTATATGTGAACATGTGATCCATCCTTAAAAATTGCATGCCGGCTTGGAGAAGCATGCTAGGTGTGGATTGAAGCTCACTTGTCTTTTTGGGACTGCGCGAAAGATGGATGTTTGCCCGATAGCTTTGGTGCAAAGTATGTTGAGTCTATGGGTGGAAGTTGGACTGCAAACGAGCATCTTCATACAACATAGGATGCATTCATTAGCAATGATAAAGAGTCCTTCACGTCTATAAACTGAGTGGGACTTCACTAAAGGAAGTGAGCTAGGGGAGTCAACTGGAGTGACCCGAGGGACGCATTAGGCTATCCCGGAACAGTTGTAAAGGTTGTGAGGATAAGACATAGTGACTATTCCCAAACCTTTGTAATCCACAACGGGCGATGAATAGTGGAATTTGGTATGACTAAAAACCTTTCAACGTGTGTTCCTTGTACGTATCCCTTAGTAGTGAACCATGAAAAAAGTGTTGTTTCATCTCTTTGCTTGTGAATGTTTTATTTATTCTCATTTCCATCTTACATGTTAATCTAGTTTCTACCAATGTGGGTACAAAATCTGTCTGTTAAAAAGAAAAAGTGTGACACCCTGATTCACCCCTCCCCACTCAGGGTGTCCTGGGGTCCTTCAAGTGGTATCAGAGCGAGGTTTTTGTTGTTTGATCTACTTTATACCACCATGGAAAATACCGCCTATGTTAGGGGTGTTCCCCTCTTTGATGGAAATAAATTTCAAATTTGTAAGAACATAATTATATCTCATCTATGATCCCTTGGAATGGATGTTCTATTTTATATTATTGAAAATTATACATGGTACTGATCCAATAGGGCTGGTTATGACTGATGCCAATTGTAAAATTCTTGATGCAGATGCAAAACCACAAAATTCTCTAACAAAGCACTTTCTGATCAAATCTATCAAAAAGTGATGAGTTATACCTCAGCAAAGTCCATGTGGGATAAATATGAAATTATTTATGAAGGTGATATCAACATGAAATGGGAAAAACTAAATGTCCTGCACAATAGGTTCGATGATTTAAAGATGCATCCTGATGAGAATGCAGATTCCTTCTTCAATCGTATTACTAAAGTAGTTGGAGAAATTCCATGTCTAGGTGAAGAAATCAAAGACGTAGAAATTGTGAATAAATTATTAGGAAGACTTACACCCCTTTACAATGAAATGGTTTCATCCCTTGAGGAATGATATCCTTCCAAACCTTCCTTGGATGATCTACGGAGCACCCTGGTGGCATATGAAATGAGGATCAAACCGGAAGATGCTATGACTTCAGTGAGAAAGGAACTGTCATTTAAATCCATTGAGAAATTGAAAATCTCAAACAGTTGTAGTGGTAAAGATGATGAGGAAAAAGAAATTCTTTCTCTCATTGTAATGACGTTCCAGAAGGGAAAAGGGAAATTCAAAGGGAAGTTACCTCTAGCTTTATTTTATTGTGGAAAAGTTGGTCACATTTCCTCTCAGTGTTCAAGAAAGTTCAATGATGAGAATAGCAATTTAGAAAACATTGAGAGGCCTCAGAAATGGTTTCTCAAAAGGGGAGACTTCAAATCAAGAAATATAGTACCAAATAAGAGTTTTTACTTTGAAGAGGAAGAAGATGATAATGAATTCTATGATGAAGAAGAACCATAAATTAAAACTGGGAACCATACTTCCCTGATAGCCACTATTGAAAAATCAGAAGATACTGGTGGAGAAAATCAGTTGAAAACTAGTACAGATCCCGAGTTTCAACTTAAGGATACAATTTGTAAGCTTAAGATTAAATGTATGAGTTGAAATAAGTGGAAATTAATAGTAGAATAATCAACTGAATATGTTGATCAACTTGAAGCTGAAATTGAACGACTAGAAAAATTTGTGAATATTGAGCCTAAAGGACATGAAAGAAATGATGATATAGTGGATCAGATGTTGAGAATTGAAAACCAGGCAAATTTCATCAATGACCTCTCCTCCAGACTAGAGGAAAAGTCCGAGACTACTGAGCGTCTTGAAGAGGAAGTTGTTACTATTAAGAGTAAATGTGAAAAAGATTCAATTTCAAAAGAAGCAAAGAAGAAAATACAGTTTGGAAGGTTCTCAGATACTGAGCTGTTGGAGAGAGAAAAATGTGGATCTAATGGAGTTGAAAAGATTTTAAATGATCAAAGACCTTCCTTCTTTGGAAATAGTGGAATTGGTTATGAGGTAGTGCCGTCATATGCTGCAAATAAAGGTAGCTGACATAAAGGCAAGCTGAATGTGGGTGATGTGGAAAAGTCATTTTTTGTGCTAAAATAGAAACCCCCAATTCAATCTGAAAGAATAAAAGAAGATTATCCTCTTTTCTCCTTGGAAAAAGTTCCTTCAAACTATAATCCCACCGATGAAAAAATGAGGATAAACAGAAGTGAGAAGACATTTTCTCTCATGAAGTGTCAGTTCTGTGGATATTTGGGCCATACCATGACTTATTGTGAAGATGAAATAAGCTATTTGAATGGTGAAGATATGTGAGTTCAATGAAAGAGAACAAATTCATATCCTAATTCTTTTTGAAGAAACAATTTCTATGGATACTGTTTTTCGTTGTTCTAACTTTGGTAATAAGTTTGTTAATTGCATGCAGAGAAGGGACATGGAAAAGTCATACCGAAGTTTAGGAATTTCCAAATATCATCAACAAGATAGTGTTTCTCTTACAAATAGGTTCTATCCTCTCAATGAAGACTTACACTATGAAGAACCAATGTACACAGATGATATAATTAAAAGTCCATCAATGCTCTATACTCAATCCAATGCCTTATGGAAAAAAGGAAGAAAATTGAGAAATCCAATATTGCAGAGGTGGCCCTCAAAGCTACAAAAAAGCAACAGTACATGGATTCTAGATAGCGGTTGGTCTTCTCATATGACAGGTAATGTTGTCCTGTTAATAGATATAAAAATGAAGGTTTATGGTACAATTTGATTTGTTAATGATGTATCTCTAAAAATCAAAGGCAGTAGATGTACTAAATTATCTAATGGAGAGATAAAGAAGACTGGGGTCATTTACGTAGATGGCCTACGTCATAATCTACTAAGCGTGAGTCAGATCAGTGACTCGGGAAATATAGTTACATTTAATCAGAAAGGATGCACTATCAGGGGAATGACATGAAATTCACTTATGAAGGGATGCATAATAGAAGGAAACTTGTATCAGCTTGATAGTAATTAAAATGTTTGTTACATGACTTTTGAAGAAGAAAACAATTTTTGGCATCAGAGACCGGGAGTCATTAATCAACAAGACATGGAGAAAATATAAAAATTGAGGATTGTCTTAGACATCCCCATCCTGAAGTGTGAGCGTGAAAAGTCTTGTGATGCTTGCATTCGTGGAAAGCTGGTCTGCTGTTCATATCGGCTGAAGAAAAAACTGGAATCTCATAATTTTGATCTAATTCATACAGATATATGAGGGCTGATAAATGTTTCCTGATCTCATGGATAAAGGTACTTTGTCCTTTAAATAGATTATTGAATTAGAATGGAATGTGTTATGGTCATTCACAGGAATCTAAAAGTGCTTGACTACATGAAAACATATAGGCGAATCCCTGAGAGTAATACTGGATAAACAATCAATGTATTGTGATCTGACAATGGAGGGGAATACACATCCATTGAATTTGAAAATTACCTGGAGAAGCCTGGGATACAATGTGAGTTAGCTAGTTTGAGAACTCCACAACAAAATGGAGTTGATGAACATAGGAATCGACATGTGAAAAACATGGCACAAACTACGATGATTGAGAGTTGTATTCCATGACATTACCTGAAAGTGGTTGTTCATGCTACAATGTATATTCAGAATTGAACATGACTTTATATGGGTGAGAAGAAGACACCATATGAATTGTGGCATGGAAGGAAGCCCTTTTTGAAATACTTTTGTGTTTATGGAAGTAAATGCCTCATTATAATCAAAGAAGGAAATCAAGGGATGTATGGTGACAATTCAGATGAAGGAATTTTCCTCGGACACTCAATGAACAGAAAAGCCTACAAGTGTTTCAAAAAGCGATTAGGAAGGATTGCAGTAAGCAGTGATGTTAAGATAATTGAAATTAAAACCACAAATGCTTCAAAGAAATTATATACTGATGTGATAGAATGTGAGGAAGAAAGTGAACGTAAAGAAAATTCAAATATAGAAATAGAGGTAGAAGTAGAAAACACCCAGTAGCCGCATCAAGATGTTGACTCAGAAGAAGAATATGTAGAAGAAACTGTGGCTGGAGAGAATTCAACTGAACCTCACAGGAGAAATAGAAGAGCTAAGATTGATCCATCTAACATAATTTGGGACAGGAGTGCATCCACACAAACAAGGAGGACGAGGAATAACATGCAATCTTCATTTTTTTCAATTGTGGATCCATCTTCATTTGAAGAAGCTGTAAAGGATGAATCATGGGTGAAAACCATGACGGAAGAGTTAGATCAGATTGACAAGAATCAGACATGGGATCTTGTCCAGATACCCAAAGGACACAATGTGATTGGTACAAAATGGATCATCAAGAACATGTTTTATGAGCGTGGAAGTGTTATTATAAACAAGGCATGACTGGTATGTAAACGATTCTCCCAGACTGAAGGCGTTGATGTTGAAGAAACCTTTTCTCCAGTGGCTAGACTAGAGTCAATCAGGATTTTCCTTGCCCTGGCACTCCAAAAGGGATATAAATAATATAAAATGTATGTCGAGACAGCATTATTGAATGGTGTACTTGAAGAAGAAGTCTACATTGAACAACTAGTGGGTTTTTTTCTAGGTACTGATGAAACAAATGTTTTCAAACTAAAGAAAGATCTATATGGTTTGACGTAGGAACCACGAGAATGGTATTCCCAACTGGACTCTTATCTCAAGAAGATGTAATTCAAAAGAGGAGGAGTAGACCAAAAACTATATGTGAAGAATTATCCAAAATATCAGTTCATTGTTCTAGTCTTCATTGATGACATTATATTTGGTGGCCACAGGAATTAATCAGGGGATGAATTTTCCAATCACATGAAATAAAAATTTGAAATTTCTACGATTGGGGAGCTCACATATTTCTTGGGGCTATATGTGATTCAAAGGAAAGAGTACAGTTTCATTTCTCAAGTAAAGTATGCAAGAGAGCTGATGATGATGTTTAATATGCAAGAATCCAACCAAATATCAACTTCGATTGCAGTTGGAACCAAACGTGGAAAGCATGATGACGAGGAATCTATAGACCCCACTATGTAGAGTAGGATAATTGGGAGCCTACTATACCAGACAACAACATGTCCAGATATTGCCTTTTCAACCAATCTAACAGATTGCTTTCAGAGTAATCCAAAGGAGGAACATATGACAATAGTAAAAAGAATCATGAGGTATATTCCAGTTAATCACAATTGTGTCTTATACATTGTTTCAAGAAGAGACAGTGAATTCTCATCATTTTCTGATGCTGACTGGGCTAGCGATGTAGTGGAAAGAAAGTCCACTAGTGTTGGAGCATTCTATATTGGGAATAAATGTGTTGGCTCGTTGTGAAAGAAACAAGAAAGTACTTATCATAGTACTGCTGAAGCTGAGTATACCTCTACCACAAAGGCACGCACTAAACTGTTATGGAAGAAACAACAACTAATAGATATTGGTGATGAGGTGAAGCAACCAATGGTAATTCACTATGATAATAAGAGAGCAATTGATCTTACGAAGAATCATGTTTAGCATTTTCGTACAAAACATACTAAAATCAGGTATCACTTTATCAAAGAAAAAAATGAGAAATTTGTGATTAGAATGGATCATGTTGGAACTGATGAGCAAGTGGCTGATATCCGGACCAAGACATTTTCAACGGTTGTGTTTGACAAGCATCGGTTGAACCTCGGTGTTCAGCCACCTACCAGTGCTTAATTAGGTTATGAAAAAACCCTCTCCTCAATTATGTTAACTGTATTTAATCTTTTTTTGGATATGATGTAGGTTTATGGGGGACATATTATCCACAGGGTATTTTGAGATGTTCAATGAGAAAATACTGTTCTTTTGGTAAATTTCCAATGGGGGAGAAGGAATAAATTCAGAACATGTTTGGTATCACGATGAGAATTCGGTGATAGGATAAGAAGGAATTCTTTGGATATGTAATGCTTCTTGGAAAATTTAAGATAAGTGCCTGGGCGTCATTGAGAAATTCCAAAATATGGGATCCCAAATCATGCTTCCCCTATTGTTTTCTATTACGAGAAATACATACGTAGAATTAGAGTTTTGGCTACGTTGATTATTACGCGCCGTCGCGTAGGTGTCCATAATGCCTATAAATAGAGGAACACCCCTCCTCTTTTCTAACGACGTTCATACATAGAGAAAATTAGATCTCCCATCGCACATGTGTTGTGGTCGCGCAAGTGATGGTGGGTCATGCAAGTTGATGTTGCATGACTGTTGCTTTCTATGTGTACAAGTTCTCTTGGGTGAGAAAGGGTGTGAGTCACCCAAGTTTGGAGTTGGAGAAGGAGGTGTCACATAGGTGGTTTGGTGACACTTGTGTGCTAGGATTTTAAGAAGTCCATCAGTTCATATTTGCACACCAAAATAAGTTTGGGTGTAAAATGGTATGAGTCATGTATGTTTTAAGATAAGGAAGTGAGTGTCACGCATGTAGTAGAGGTGAACATGTATGCCGTCCTTAAAACATTCATGCCTTCTTGGAGAAGATCTCTAGGTTTGGATTTAAACTCGCCTGTCTTTTCTGGACTACATGAAAGATGGAAGTTTTCCTAATACCTATGGTGAAAAGTGAGTTTCATCTACGGGTTGATGTTGGACTTAAACAGAGCATCTACATACAACATAGGATGTATTCATTATCAATGATGAATAGAACTTTACATATATAAACTGAGTGGGACTTCACCAAAGGTAGTGAGCCAGGGGGAGTCAACGGGAGTGACCTGGGGGACACAGTAGGCTATCCCTGAATAGTTGAAAAAGAGTTCAGTCTGGGACAGAGTGACTGCTCCCAAACCTTTTTAATCCAAAACGACTGAAGAATAGTGGAATTTGGCACTGCCGATAACATGTCGGGATATGCTCCTTGGATGTATCCCTTAGTGGTGACCCAAGTAAAAATTGTTGTGTCTTCTCATTGCATGTGAATGATTTATTTATTCTCATATCCATCATACAGATTAATGTAGTTTATACCAACGTGGGAACAAGATCTGTCAGTTTAAAAGAAAAAATTAACACCCTGATTCACCCCTCCCCTCTCTGGGTGTCCTGGGATCCTTCAGTTTTGAGTCCCAATAGAAGAGACTTTGCTACCTTGATGTAACATGACATGGTTCATTTGTATCTGTTGAAACATGGACCAAAGATAAATATTTTTAGGTTTCTCATGATTCATTTCGAGGATATGAAAAATCAGAGTTCCAAATCAGATGATTTGTTTTATGCCAGATTGATATCCTTGATGATGAAATAAAAAGGAGTTGTTGGAAATAAGGAGTAAACAATGGTTGTAAGGGACAACTTCTGCATTACGACGATGATTTGCAAGTTTATTAATATAAGCTGAAACCCTTGGAAGATAAAATGGGAGAATGATGAAAGAAAACTGTATAAATAATTAAACCATGTCACCAATCCTACTAACCCAAAGAATTAGAGAGATCCAAGTCTAATGCCTAATAAACGGGATCCAGAATACTTCGATGAAGAAGAAGAAGCTTCTACTATGAATGTAAGAGAGGATTCTATTATAGATGACATGAGCGATACTCACCATCCCTAACGTCCTAATGCTAATGATGTATCATTTGGTGAGCCTAGCTCACCCAAATTATTTCCTAGAAGAGAGACTATCCTATGGGAAAGTAATGATGAGGAAACTAGTGAAGAAGAAGAAGAAAAAATGCCTTAAGATACATTAGGGAGACCTTAAAGGAGGACTATGATACTGAATCTAGTCATGATGACTTTGAGATACTTGTTGATGAATGTGAAGATTAATGTATAAGTCTTAGTCCACTGATAGGAAATACAGAAATGGTTTAAATTTTAGATTAAGAGGTTTTGGAATTAGTTGAAGCTGGAATTGTAATGGCAGTAGTTGAATACTAAATAGAAGAAGTGGCAGTGGACTATCCAATTGATGCATTTGATAAAATAGGTATAGGAGAGACGGATTTAATTTATCCAATGATTGATCCATGTGAGGGGGAGGAACCTGTTTCCACAGGTTCGGTTGTTGTTGCTCATGGAATAGAAGATTGGTCAGAAGATCCTAGATTTGTGGTCCTTGGATTAGACTATGGAGTCTCTAATGATGAAAAGCCTAATAGAATCCCTCCAATTACTTCTATTTTAGATACTACTATTGGGCATCTAGTAGTGCTTCTACCTCGAGATTATTTTAAGAAGAACGATTTAGAAACATTAAAATCATATGTGAAGAGACACGTTTATGATTGATCTACTTAGATAGAGAAAATAGTGCATCTCAATAAAGAAGTTGTGGAATTGGCCTTTGAAAGAGAAATTTCCAACACTCACTCAAATTTTCTACATGAAGTGAAGGAGTGTCATATTCAATTCAGAACCTTATAAGTGTCTATGGAATCTGTGAAACAATCAATTTCAATTTTTGAAACATATAAGGATTCAAGGGTTTAAGTAGACAAAGTCCAGGAGTATGTTAAGAGTGTTATTCAGCATATGGTCAATATGTTTGGGGACTTAAAGAAGTCTATGAAGACATTTGTAATTGGAATAGATGATGATGTGAAGAGTTTGATTAGTTGTCCTACCATGTCTTTTAAGGAGACAATGGATCTCACAATGGCACCTCTGTGTGCATCTACTTCCTCTTAAACCACTACTCCTATTGATCTAGAAGCTTTCTGGTCAGTTGTAAGAGAAGAAGTAGAGATTTTATCCAGTGACAGTACCTCGAACCCTCAGTCAATGACTTAGGTAATTTCAACGAATGCATTACTTCATCCACATGCATCAGGATTGATGAACATTTACTTAGTTGATGATTTTTTGATGGAGACGTGGTCCCAGTGATAGTGAGTGGTACAATCATTAATATATATTTCATTTCTATTTTTTTTTATAATGGTTCATCCCATTCATTTAATTTTTCCCATTTTGTAGATATGATAAAAATATATGATAGAGCACATATCATTTTATTATGGAGTTAGTAAAACCTCTTGGGAATAGGAAATAATAGTGGTTTCATCTTTTTTTCCCTATCGGTAGCTAATGTGGAGTTAGATTTTGAATTCCTAGACATTATGGATTGGATTATTTCTCAACATAAAGAGATTGATTGGTATAATTGGTGGGTTTTAATTTTTACTGATGATGGGATCTATTAGTTATTCTGGGGAGAGTTGGATGCATGGTCTGGTCGTGTAGGACCTTCATGGAGAGATCATAGTAGATTCTAGTTTGCTATAGTAATTGATCCCAATGATGTTTCATTAATTAATTATCCTCCCATTATTGTACAATACATTCAATACCATATTTCATACCAAATATATTATCCTACTCTATATATTGATTTAGATTTATTGATAGATTAGGTTCTAGGAATGTAGATAGTTTCCACACCATCATATCTTATAGATCTAGTGGATTTGAATGATATTGAGATTCAGTTGGATGAACTGGTCGTGAAAAGTTTTTTCGTCTTTGGAATTTCTACATCAAAATCCAATTTAATATTTTCCAATAAGTTAGTTGGTTCAAAATGAATATCTATAGGGTATAAGAAGGCGAATATGTAGACAGTAAATAATATTTAAAATTATCTGTGTGTGGATTATTATTTTTTATCAAGTTAAAGCGTGAAGAGTTATTTTAAAATATTTATCTTCGATTGGGTTATCATCATTTTAGATTTCATAATTTTGATATACAAAAGAAGGAATTTGGGATATTAAACATCCATTATGAATATCATGTTATGACATTTGATTTGACAAACACTATTTTCATTTTTATTGATATGATTTACAAGATATTCCTAGAGAATTTTGATTCTTTTTAGTAGGGTTTGTGGATGATATATTGGGTTATTTGATATAATATCATGATAATGGTCACCACTTAGTTTGGTTGTAAAAATCCAAAAAACTCACAATTTCTGTGGAATTATTTTTAAATGAATAGTTTAGATCCATGAATTGATATTTGTTGGGAACATTATATCAAATCATGTCTTTTCAATGGATCCTAAGATACTAAGGAAATTATTTTCATCATAGGATACACATGAAATATTTTACATTCAGAGTGTACGTGTATGTGATAGGTACTATTTATGGTTCATCAAGGATTTCTCATTTGTGGTATCAGTATTGACATATCATATCGTAAAATTGGTTAAATTCATATGGAATTAATAATTTTTTCATCTTTCGACGAGTTGTAGAACATGCAAACATCAAATCCTATTATGATCTTACAAGACACCAATAAAGGGTATATCATGTGTGGTGATACTTTTTGGGTTATTTTGGATATTTTTCCAATACATGAGGATCATGTTACGACTTATGGATATAGTATTATTTTTATAATGAAAGGCATTACCCCACTAAAGATTTAGAGATTATCTCATTTATACTTGTGATTAATTGTTAGAGGCTCTATATTGTTTCTTAAAGGTTTGTAGTCTTTTATAATAATAAGAACTTTAGCTACATCATTTCATAGAAAGATATGAATATCAGATAGATTCAATAGGTGGAATACCATCATATATTTCATGTCAACTTATCCTACACCATAGGTAAGGGGAGTGGCAATGAAATAACAGTCAACAAATGATTAACACCACATGGTATTCCGGAATCAAAGGAGGACTGGATCCTTATTGGACTCTTCACATAGTTTCACATGGATTCTATTGAGGATGGTTCACGAATGGTACTCACCAGTGTTCTGTTTTCATCTCCTATAATTGAGTGTGTTATGTATGATCATTAGTAAAATTATGTGTTTAGTGGAATTTTTTTCACCCTTATAGTATGGATACCATTTCTTATTGGTCACTCCCATCAGATTGCAATCTCCATTTTGGGGATCAATTGTCCATAAAAAAATCTATATTGATCTTAATTATTTTGTGTTATTATAGTTTTTTATGGGTCACTCATTTAATAACTATTAAGTTGTATCATGAAATGAGATGTGGATTTTTGTGGGTGGGTAAGAAGCATGAAATTTCATATTATGTGTCTCATTGTAACACCTACCAAAATATGATGTCAAATAATATAATTGTTTTTCTCTATCCTATTCTAGGGATGGTTTGGAAATGGGTTACGATATCCATTGAATTTACTGTTTTATGACCATATATTCCCCAATGGTAGAATTATATGTGAGTGGTGATTACTAGATATAAAACTTCAGTCATCTTATTCAAATTTTCAACACCAATAAAGATGATGATCTTGGTAAGATGCATGTGTACTATATTTTGTAATTATATGGGGATTCTTCTTCCATTGTATAGGATATGGATCCTAGTTTTACCTTTGAGTTCTACAAGGGTTTGTATGAGGATAAGGGAACTCATGTCATGTTTAGTTTCATATATAATCCACTAATAGATGATCATATATATAATTATATTATCATCTAGGAGGATTTTCTCCCTACCAGTATTTTTTATTTTGTTAGATAATGAAATAATTATCCAGGAGTATTTCATTTTTCATAAAACTATATCTATTTGTTTTTTTTCTTTATGAATCAACTTGTGGACTTGTATAGTCTCCCATGTAGTTCACCATATTACAGGGAAAACATGGGTGATGCCTCTTTGTTTGGGAAAAGTATTATTTAGGAGATTCCTACAAGGATTTAGGATATATATCAACATATAGTTATAGAAGAGAGAATGATGATTGTATATTGTGATTCTTGACATAATCCCATGGATTTTTGAATTAGTGATCGTGTTTTCATGATGTTTTTCCAAATTTTGGAAACATTCTTCTTGAAAAAAATGTCATGTTTGATTCGAGGTATATTTGACCATTTTTGTTCACTCAGAATATTGGTATGGTTTCTTCTCGGATAGTATATCTGGTATTGTTTATGTGTATGAAGGATTATATATATATAATAATGTAATATAATTCAAACCTCTCTCATGTTTTGAGTTGGGAATAGATTGAGTTTGATCCATAAATTTTTGTTGTAGTCATGCTAGTGGAGAAAGTTGACTATCTGGTGAAAGTCTTATGTGAGAAATCTACAATGTTAGACAGAGTGTTATGGTGACACATTTGAGATTCTCTTGAGACTTGGGAGTGTATGTTATTAGTGATGGATAAGTGAACTCACTAATATTTGAAGCTTTAATCTTCCACATTACTTCATGTGGAAACAAATCCTTAGGGATGGTATTTTGAAAATCCATTTACCTGCCTTTAGGTATTTCACATCATTTATTCCTTTGTTGGGTGTATTTTGATCATTTCAAGTTTGGTGATAAATTTTTTCGGAAAATTAAATAATGTTAGGAAATTTATTTATGTACTAAATTAATACTACATATACGTATAATAATGGATTTTGAAAATTCATCATGAGGTTCAAATGCTTTGAAGGTTGTTTGAGTTTTTTCTGTAAAATATTGACTGTGAAATACTAACTGGAAACATTCATGTCCTAAACTAGTTACATGATGTGAATACATTATCAGACTAATTCCATAAACAGGTTCATAATTTGAATATTTTACAAGATGTGAAACTAATTCACATTATTAAAATATTTATTGTAGTAATTTTTAATCCATGGTGACGACTTTTTTGGGGTACTTGGTAAATATTCAAATTGTCATTAGGAAATGGTTTCACATTGTGAATGTTTTTGGACTATTTTTTTTCTTTAATATATGTATGGTTGTCTTTTTATTCTATTTCCATGATCTCTCTTAAATCCTAGGAGCTATCCTAAGTGATTTTGGGGGCCTATTATCTCTTCAGATCATTTAAATTAGTGAATGATCATTATGGTGGATGTGAATCATCTCTCTGAGTGTATGTTATTATTACTTCTTCATTACCATTGGTTTTTTTATAATCATTAGGATACATTTTTAATGTCATTAATATTTTAGGGATGTTTTCATTTATCCTCTTTTGATATTTTTCCTGATATTGTTCTGGGGTCATTCCATTGTTAAATTTGGGGCTGTGGGTGGAAGTTATCAAATTTAATGTGTCACATTACCTCTCTTCCTACCATAGTTGTTATGGAATAAAAATATAAATTATTTTTATCAAATTTATTATCTCTATTTGTTGTATTTCATAATTTTTGGTGGTTGTTGATCAATTTGTGAGCCTGTGTGACCTTAGTTTTGAGGCAGGTAGTCCAAAATATAGCCAATGTCAGATGAACCTTGATTATTATGGTTTAATAAATAGTATTATAAATGAAACTCCACGATTTATTGAATTATTTGTGTGTGTGTGTGTGAAAATTTGTTTTTGTAAAAAGTTGGGTTTCCTCTTTTTTGATAAACTAAAATCAGTGTTTTAGAAGTATTGTAAAATGGGGTTCTTAAAATAATTTAAATCAGAGATGTTATGAAAAAGAAGAAAAAATGTTCCCCTTTATAATCCTTAATTCCTTAAATGGTAGTTATAAAATTATGAATTTCATATTTATACCACTGTGGACTTCACTAAGGGGGTGTTCCTATGATCCAACAATATGTTGTTATGGGGACTTTTTTACACTATTTTTATGAAAACTTTCTAATATGATCTTCTCCTCTTTATAGTCAATTCATATTTTTGGACATATAATGTGTGTGATTTTCCATGTCTCACTATGACTGTTCTAGTTATCCTGATAGGTAGTGACCTATGGAATGAGGTTACTCATTCTTTTGAGTTATGGTTATTGTATTTGATTACTTGATTTCATATATGTGATATTATATGAAACAATTTCCAATGATTATTTGAAACTATAGAAAATAGGAATGTTTTACAACAATTTTGATGTAAAACAGTTTTAATAAATTTTTTCCTAGTTTACATAAAATTTGATGAAGTATCGATTGTTTTATAGAGAGACTAGCAACAGAAAACATAGGTGTGATCATACTGATCATATTATGTCACACCTTGGACACCCATTCAATGATGCAAACACCATTATATTTCTGTCAATGTATGTAATGAAATAGAATTGTGGTTTCTATTAGCATATGTGTGTAAATGGTGGTGAGATAAGAGTATTTTTTCCTATTATCACATGGAGAAGCTAATTCTACCATTTTATTATGTACATTATTTTTGGCCTTATACTACAGAGTTTGCTTACCTACGTTTGGGTTGTATATCTAATAAAGATTCATTTTTTATTTGGAAAATATTTCCTATTTTTCTCATCTACTATATCGTCCTGCTATCTATATGTATATACTTATAATATTAATGTTGGGATAAATCATTATTTCATGTTTTTATTGAGGCTCGTGTGCTAGTCATCAGCCAATAAATATCAGGAATGTCATTCAGTTGTATGACATGTTAGGGTGTGTACCAGTTTGGGTGGGTTTTTATGTTGCTTTGTTGAAATTAAGACAATATATTATTTTTCCTTTTTTGTGCTATAAGATATCATAATAATAGTACTATAATTCATTCCACAGTTTCTAGAAAATATAAATGAATAAAATAAAATTAAACATGTTATAATTCACCTCATTTATTCTATTTAATTACATAATATGATATATAAATTATATCTACTATGTGAAATAATATGTTCTTCTACCTTTTATTTATTTTTTCTAGAATATTGTCAATTTTAATGTAGATTTGTAAGAAACTGACCTTTTCCCGAGTTATCTCAATCCCGATTTGAGGTATTTTTTCTTTTTTTAAGTACCTATGATTGGATATATGACTTGGGTCACCATTGGTTAGTGTTCTATGAAATATGTGATAAAAATCGGATTGTTAATTATTGGAGCACGATTGGAGTAAACTGTGTGCCAATCGTAGATAACTGTTCAAACCTAGGAAGAGGGGATTGCATGGATGCTTCATGGTCTGAAAAACCACGTGCCCAGTCCTAGGATACTGTGAATCCCTAGATAGTGAGGTCCATATGTTTTCATACAGTTTTCCTAACTATGTTCCCCTTCATATGAAATAGAGATTGTGGCTTTTAATTACCTAAAAACTTATTTAAAAATGCACTGACTCCTAAAAGGCATCCATTTAGATGTTGGGTCATGGCTATAACTTTTTGTGCAACTCCAGAGCTATATGAAGGGGTTCCAAGGTCGTCCGACCTCCGTTATTCAATATTCAAGGCCCAAATCAAATATATACTCTTCTACCAGTATGTAGATTACATCCCAATTCATATCCCACAAATTATTTTATCTTTACTTGATTGTTTGGTAAATCTATATCCATTTTTTCTTAGATACAATCCTAATGGTTATATCATGATCAATGATTTCATTTCTAGATCTATATTGATTAGATCTTGATTTATGGATTGAGATCCCGAACTCATATCTATGATGTTGTGATGCTTAGATTTGGAGGTTTTTTGTTGAATGAACATCCATCAAAGAAATGAGGTAGGTGGCCTAAAATATAATTCCCAGAGTTTTGGGATTGTTACATATATTGAAATTTTCTATAATTTCAAGCATCATTTATCAATTTAATTTCTTATATCATGTTAATTAGGATGACCAATTGATTTTTCAAAACATTATTGATTTAAATGAATAGTTAAGGAATTAATAAAGAGAATATGGGGATTTCATATTAGAAAATTAATTATGATATTAATTATGAGGTGTTTGTATTTAGAATGACAAAATTAATTCGGTAAAATTAGTTGTGATATATCAAAATGACTAAGTTGAGATAATTAATTTCTAATTAATTATGTTCATTGATACTTTACTCTTGACAATTAGTTGTGTGATTAATTATGATGAGTTAATATTTATATTGAAATAATTTAATCTAGAAAATTATTTATTGGATATAAATTGTGTTATTGGTTAATTAAATATTTAATTAATTAATGGGTTTGGGGCATTTTAGTTAATTTTTGTATTAACTAATGGAATTGATATATTTATCAATTTTCTGAATGAATAATGGAATTGATTTTTATAATTAAATATACATTAATTATCTGTGTAATGGAACATGAATATGGGCCTTCAATTGAGTAGTATTAATGGTAACATGGTCATTCTTCTTATGTGTAAATGAATAGGAACAAGGTTATTCAAATAATAAGTGTAAATGGTAACATAATAATTGTACTTATGATTAACACAATGGGATCATGGTCATTAATTTGAGAAGAAAACAAGGAATCATGTTCATGTTACTTATGTTTTTGATATTAGTTACTCTGTTAATGTGGCCTATAAATGAGAAATTAAATAATGGAAATAATGGCACTCTGATTTTTCACCTCACATGAGAATTTTTTAAACTAAAAAATGAGTTGAATCATATATTAATATATCATTGAACCTTCGTGAACATCAAGATCTAGAAATAAGAAGGTATTAAGATATGATATTACCAAGGGAACACATTAGGGTCTGGCACAAGATGAATCTAGTACTATGGAATGGGTCTCCTTGGGAACACTTGAGTTATTGTAGTTGGATAAGAATAATAGAAAATGTAATAATTAGATATTTATGCATTGTAAATATTTCGTATAGATCTAAAAAAATACCTATTTTACTATATTTTTTTAATACACTCATGGTGGTGGCCTACTGAGCTGTACTCAGACCCTACTCAGGAAACCAAGTCGGCACCTGAATAAAATATATTTTTGAAGGACCAAATAAGGGAATTGGCCCTAGGATGGATTTTTGATTTGGTATGGATCTAGGATGAGGGGAATACACGTCATTCAGAACTCTCTTGGGGAGTCACAAAATCTTTACAAACATTTTCATTAGTGACACTTTACACTTATATTGTAATATCATGTTTTTAATTTACAATTGTCTGTTTTTTCCCATTTTGGTTCTCTTATGACAATGGTACTGTTTGTGATTTAAAAATGATACTACTATTTTTTTTCTATTTCCTCTTGTGTATTACTATTATAAAAGAGGGTATATTATTTTCATGCCTAACTTATCGGAACATCACTACTAGTCGGTATCCTCTAGCTTATAGGGGGGGTGCGCTTGTGGCCATGTGACCAACCAACTCAGGACCCTATTATGTGGAACCCATGTCGAGGTGTTACAAAGTGATATTATAGAACCCATTTCATTTTTTTATATTGTATTATTTTTTTGGGAAAGGTATATATAAGACTAGGAAGACTGGTTTTATTGTAATTATCTTATACAACGGAGTTTCAAACCACTGTATAAGGGATATTCTGAGTACATAGTGTGGGATTGTTGTTATTATTTTTTGTTGTTATAGTTTAATATTATTTCACCTTGGGTGATGAACATTTGGTGTTATGTGATTATTTATTTTGATAAATTTTTAGTATTGATTTGTGGTCGAGAATTGCATGATAGTTTAGTATGAATGCATTATTCTAGAAACCATATATTATTTAGTGACATGAACCATCATAGTCATGAATAGGAAAATGGGTTATGGGTATGATGTTGAAAATGAAATTTTTTCCTTATTGTGAGATTAAAACTAAAAACAATGCCCAAAATGTATTGAAAAGGGTTGTAAAAATGATCTGAAATGAGAATAATTGGATTCCTAAATGAGAAACATGATTATGGTAGTGTGATTACCCTTGAGAAACAAAACCTATGAGTATAATGGTTAGGTGTAGTTATATCCCCTCAGTTTGTCTATGCGGAGAGAGGTGTATAAAAAAATTTTGTGGCCTATTGTTATTATTCCTCTTATGTAAATGATATAAGGTCGTGTTATGAGACCTATGTTGTGTGTTTGGTATTGTAGAGAATAGGCCTCCGAGAAGGTTGTTGATGGGATGACTGAGGGCCATGGACTGTAATGGTATTTCAGTCAGGGAACTTGAGGCACTAATTGTTCCATCTGAGTTGACATGGGGGTTTCATTTGTAGCACCCCCAAATTTTATGGGAGAGGGTGGGCCTATGGAGGAAGAATTATTGACAGAGTCAATTAATAAAAATACATGAATATTTTGAAACATGTGTTGGGATGAGTTTCACAGTGGGTCCTTATATGCTACGGGGATCCTCAAAGTGTCAGTGGGACATTCAAGTGTGAACATAGAAATCAATCATTATGTTTTAGAAGGAATTTTCGAGAGGTTCTTAGAGCACTTCTATATATAGATGCTGAGATAAGAGACAGATGCATAATTTATGCATCTGGACCATGGGATCATGTATGTGATGTATTTTGTTTGGTGTTACAATTATCCATAATAATTTTCTATTTTCTTAGTAAGAGACGATCCTTATACCTCGGAACACTTTCAGGGATGACATAACTATGAGAATAAGTTCTCAAAAAATATTTTCTCCTTAATGATGTATACTAATGTCTTAGACCATGCTCTCATATATTATGATATACTGGGGGAGTATTATAGTACAATATTGGTATTTGTTACTATAAAATATGGATTTGAGACTTTTAATACCTAGAAGCGTCTTTAAGACAATTATATCCAATGCAGTGTGTAGCAAAGTACATAGAAAAGAGGTTCGGATGGACAGAACGTTAATGGGGTGATTTATCTTCAGTGTGGTATGTTGGGCCACTATCATCTACATTGTTCCCTACATCATGTATAGTATCAATATTGTGGTAAGATGGGATATCTACAGATGTTCTTCAGTTTTAAATGATAGACCAGTACTAAAGGAAAAGCTCGGAAGAATCAGAGTTTTGGAAGAGGGTCTTTTACACCATATCAGGCATGTTGCTAGAATTAACATAGACAATGTGGAAGAGGAAGTTGATGTGGTGATATAGGGTAGGAGTTCCTTCATTATCGGTGTGGTGATTATAATGGGATTCAGACAGTATCGAAGGGAACATGGGAAGCATAGTTATATGAAATACATCCTACACTTGTGGATAACATGGTTAGACCATTGATAGTGATTGATACATTTCTAGTATATTTAACTTTATCTAGTTCCTCATTTGATATTGGGGACTCTCATTCATTTATATATATGTAATGTGTTATCAGTTTGATCCTAGTGGAGGAATTTGTCAGCCGGGTCAATTACTCATCAATTGTGAGAGCTTACAACACTTGTTGCTAATCTATTGCTTGATATTGGTGGATTTTAGGTATAATATACATCCACCAACCATATTACAATGTTAGGATTTATTTATTGATGTCTTCTAAAAACTACCACTTGATAGATATGTACAATTCACAAATGATCTCATTTCAAGGGTCGAGCCAGTATCTATTCCACTGTACATAGTGGCAGTGACTAAGCTTCATGATATTAATTCTCTATTGGAGGAGTTGAAGGTTAAAGGATTTATCTGTCCTAGTATGTCTCTTTAGGGTTACATTTTTTTCACAATGATGGATAACATAATATGTAATATTTTTCAATAAACAGATGTTGAATAAGATTAGTTGTAATAACTGATATCCTCTTCCATGAATCTTTGACAGCTAAAGGTAGTTTTGGTTTTCTGAAAGATTAAATTGAGATCATGGTATTATCTTCTTTGAGATTATAGTATTTTTATATTTGGAGTACTACTTTTTGGATCATGTACCTCCATTATTTTTTTTCGTAATTCCTTTTGGGTTAAAAAATTCCAAAGTAGTGATTATGTATTTGATGAACATTATCTTTAACCAATAACAAGATCAATTTGTTTTTGAATTTAGTGATGAAACCTTGGTGTACTCTAGGACTCGGGAAGATCATAGCCAACATCGTAAAATCATCCTGAGTACACAGATAGTGTATCATCTATATTCATAGTTATCTAAATTTTAGTATTGGATTCATCATGTATGCTTCCTTGGGAACATCAACTTAGAGGAAGGTGTGGCAGTGGGCCTGTTTAAGGGTTAGGTTGTGGTTTCGTTGAATCATCCCATGATTTCTTTAATATCGAATTCATTTTCGGATTTTCTTGATATTAAAGGATATTTATCGAATAATTTTCCCATTTTGGAATTTCCGCTTTCATTCATGAACACGATGGGGATAAGGTTTTAGTAGATTGAATCATATGAGAATGATTTTCAGAAGTTGAAGAATTGTTTAATGAAGACTCCAATATAGATCCTACAAAAGCTAGTTGTACAATATACAGTGTATCATGAGGCAAATGGGATTAGACATGGGGAGGTTATGATGGAGGGATATAGAGATGTGGTGTATGGGTCATATTAGTTTAGGTAACCCGAATGTAACGACCATATGCATTCCTCATCTTAGATGTATTGGTTTATGCTCCAAAGTGTTCGTGTCACTACCTTTTGGGAGAAACTTTTATAGTTTATAATAATCACAATAGCTTGAGGTATATATTTCCAAAACTTGATTTGAATATTCAGCAATGGGATGATAATTTAATGTCATTTGATCTTGAATTGGAATATATTCTCGGGAAGGGAAATAGTGTTGTTGATGATGTGAGTAAGAAAACTCAGTCTCATTTGGTTCAGGATTTGAGTTTATCATGTTAGATGATGACCATGATGGCCGAAATGCATGTCGTAGTCTAGGAGAGTCACTAGAAGATGACTCTAGATTTAGTTGTAGTGGAATCTCCCCTTATGAGATGGATCAATGATATGTAGTATGAGGATTTTGTGTTATTATTTAGAGGTATTTTTTTGAAGGTGGGGAGAATTCCTTAGACTGGTGGATTGATGAGGATGAGATCATCCATGTGAATAAAAAATTTGTCATGCCTATGAGCATATGAGAGGAGATCATGCAATAATTTCACGAATTGAAGTGGGTGGTGCATCCATGTGTGACCAAAATGTCTCATGACATATGAATACAGTTGGTGTGGTCCGGAATTAAAACAACGATTATAAGGATTTGAGATGATTATTTTCCTCTCATCAGGTGAATGAATAATATCAAGGACATGGGGGAATACTACAAATAGTGCCTATTTCGGAATTGAATTTGGGTCATATGATAATAAGTTTTGTGTTGGGTCGTCCAAATATTTCTAGGATGAATGATTCTCTTTGGGTAATTGTTTATTGACAGACAATGGTCGCAAATTTATATCATATAAGAGAAACCATTACTTTACAGGAGTTGGGATAATTATATGTTTGTGAAATATTTCGTCAAAATGAAGTTCAACAGACTATATTTTCACATTATGATTTATGAATTACTTCACACTTCTGTTATGGATGAAATAATCACTTGGTACACAATTATTATTGTGTACGACATTCTCCCTTGGTACATATGGGATTTCAAATAGTACTGTTGATGTTAATTAGGATATTTTGTGGGAATATGTTCATAACTTTTGGGCATCTTTGGAGAATCACATGGTTTTAGTGGAATTCAACTATAAAAAATAGATATCATGAAACTATTCTGATGGAAGCATATGAGGGTATTTTTGATAGGCCATGTAGATCACTAATGTAATAGATGGAAGTAGGTGATTTAGATTTATTGTGACCTAATCTCGTGTATGAGACAACAGAACAGGTTCAGTTGTTTTGAAAACATAAGAAAATATCTCAGAGTAGGAAGAAGTTTAATGCTTGTAGAAGATGATGACCACTACAGTTAATTGAGCGTTATAGTTTATTACATTGGGTTTAATCTAGGTTGGACCACCATAGGATATATAAATAGGTAACATTAAAGACCATGTTTTTTGGACAGTTTGTTGTAGTGGAGAGAATCATTCTAGTGGCATACCGATTGGATCATCCCCAAAAATAAAGTGTCATGAAAGATATCTTCCATGTGCCACAACAACAGTGGTATCACCCCAAACCATCTTATGAGATCGATGTGGAAGATTTTGACCATGGGATAGATGTGTCCTTCAAGGAGGATCTGATACTTTTACTAGATCATAATGATAAGGTGTATTGAGCAATGAATGTGCCAATAGTTCATGTGTTATGGCAGAACTTACATGTACATGAGGAAACATGAGAAATGGAAGAATGCATGATGGCTCTATAGGTAGATCTTTTTTTGATCAGAATCATAAAAAACATCAATTAAAACTCGGGGATGTTATATTATTTGGCGGCGATATAGTAATATCCTAACCTTTTCTGGAGTTATCTCAGGGGAAATTTCAGGTTATTTTTGTTGTTTTAAGTACATTTGATAGGAGATTTGATTTGGGGTCCATTTGGGTTGAGTTTTAGGAAAATTTTCAAAAGAGAGGGACTCTATATCGCTGGTGCACATTTAGAATAAATATTGTTCCTAGCCCAGATAACCTTAGAGACCCCGAAATAGGGGACCTGTATGATTGTCACAGGATTTGACAAACCATGCACCAAATCCCAATTAACAACGTGACCCTAGACAGTGAGGACCACATGGTCAGCCAATCTGTGTTCCCATTCCCTGGAAACCATACTCAATGTTTTTAATTAGCCAAAACATTATTTTAAAACCCATTAACCCCTGAAAGTCCACTATTTAAACCTTGGATTTGAAATATTCTCTTTATAAATCGCATAGATTTTTGGTAGGGATCCCTAGTCGTCCGACCACCTTTCTTCATGATTTATGTTCTGAATCGAAGATTTGGTCTTCTCCCGTTATGTGGAACTCATATCGATTCCTATCTTGATCATTTGTCTATGTTTCCTTCATCATTTGGTGTATTTTATCCTCTTTTTCTCCGATCTAATCATAATATTTATTTTAGGCTCTAGAATTTTAGATCTATATCTTGTTTGATATGATATTGATATCCTTGATCTTGATTTTGGAATTTTGATCTGAATCTATGATATATGATTTTCCGCATCTCTGATTTTGGAAATTATTTTTTAATGAGAGTCCGTCAATAAATTGAGGTAGGAGGTCTAAAATATAATTCCCATAGTCAAGGATTTTTCAAATATATTAACAAAATTGATTATTTTCTATCATTATTTAGAAATTGATTTAATCACATATGGATAAGTAGGTTGACTGATTGATTTACCAAAGCATTGTCAAATTTAATGATTATATGGGGAATTATTTGTTCTTGGACACATGTATTCTGATAATCCCAAATCTTGATTATTATTTTTTGATAATAATGTATCATTAATATTTATAGTTTCTATCATGTGATAATTATGTATCTATAATCATACATCTCTCCTGTTTAAGAAAATAGTGAAAAATTAATCAAAGTTGAAGGTCATTGATAGAAGGTCACTGATATAAGGTTACCAATTAAGGTCACTGATATAAGGTTACCGATGAAGGTCACCAATGAAGGTTACTAATAAAGGTCACTAATGAATGCTACAGATGAAGGATACTGATGTAGTCTACAGATGAAGCCTACTGTTGATGCCTACTATTGAGAAGTCTACCAAAACCAATCTACCGATGCTCACTCTTCTAATCGATATGTTTTTTAAATTCATAAGATTATTCTAATGGTCATATTTGGTAAATTTAAGGAATCAGACATTAATTAATATTGATTCTAGGAATATTAAGAGAATGTATCTGGAGACACTACGATGTTTGTGGAAGACAACATGTTGTTTACTTATTCCAATTTTCAGACCTCAAATTTATAATATAAGACCGATGAAGAAAAGAAAAAAGAGAAAAAGAGAGGAATGATTGAGAAACAGCTTACTCACTAGATCAAAGAGAACAAGGAAGAATCATTCAACACATACATTGTGAACCCAATAGACACACAAAGATCATTTGGGAAAAATTCACATCTTCTTACTGTGTTTCTTCAAATCTCTATCAAACCATGAAGTATAACACCAAAGTACACAAGAAGCAAGAACCCGGAGTTTCGACACTCATTTTTGGTGACAACTTCAACAGAAATACCCGAACTGAATTATTTTACTCCAAGGAGTCAAGAGATGAACTAAAAACACATAGAGATTTATAAACACAATATTATAATATTATCTCTATTTTTTTCATTTATTTTACATTTTTTAGAAGTGTATGTTTGTCTATAACCCACACACTCTCCAGTGATTGAATTGGATGATACTGAAAATCCCTATGTTAATCATCACTTACACCTTGTTTCCCACATGTATGTGTGGAAGAGACGGTGTGTGGTTGAATTTTTTTCCCACGAAGAACTGTAGTAGAGGGTGTGAATCCTAGACCGATTGTGAAAATTGTTGAAGAGCCCGATACATGTTGTGTATCATGTTTATTGTTATTATAAACTGCTTTGTGGTAGGTGATCACCATGTTGAGAGGAAAAATTATCACCTTGAGACTGAATATATTTTTTAATTCTAATGTGTACAATATTTAGTAATACTCGGACTTATTTATTTTCCGCTACATATAATTTCAAAAACAAATAACTATTTTACATTTCCTCTTATAATTAGTTCTGGTTATTGTGTGTAAGTGTTTAATTTAGTAAACCCATTTCAAAAGATGAAGAGGTGTTTTACACTAATTGAACTAAGGACTTATCACCTTTTGAGAAACATGTTGATCAACTAATCATATATATCTCTACATAATTAACTAACTGGGATGTTTCAAATTATTGGATCTTTAGCATAAGGTTATAACAAAAATTTTATGTATGAACTCAATTCTCCCTCCCTCTTGAGTTTCCACTACAACGAACATTTGGTATCAAAGGATTAAAATTTTTATTGCTACCATCTGAACAGTAGTGTATGTTTTGAAATTCTTTTCAACAGTGATTTTAGTTGTATCTTAAAGATCATAACTTTTTAATCATATCTAAATTTTTAGTTCATCAAATTCAAATTATCTATGGATAATAGGGTTGAGGTAGTGGCTACCAATAAGCAACTATTCCTAAATTGTAATAACAATGCTTAGTAGAAATTAAAAATGAAAATGTATCTAGAGAGCATGGGTCTTGAAATCTGGGACACAATAGAAGAACAAATGTATTTCTTGTTACTACTAGGGACACATTTTCTCTGTTGAAAAAAAGATAAATATAAAAATAACTATAAATAATTGAATTCATTGAACTAATCTCTTGGTGATGAAGAATTCAATAGAATATCGGTCTGTAAAGCTGCATATGAAATTTGTGATATTTAGGCTATTTCTCATGAGGGGACAAACAATGTTAATGAAATGAGATTAATACTTATACTATTAAATATGATAATTTTAAAATGAAGAACGATGAACTTAAATATTAAATGTATCTCATGTTCGATGAAATAGTAAATACCATGAGTCTTCTTGGGAGTCCAGTTGACAACCAAGATCAAATTATGTGGTTTCTTCGATGCCTACCTGACAGATGAAGTTGAAATTTTGTTTCAATTCGATAATCCTCTAACATATTCAAGATACGAGTGAAGGAACTAATTAGAAAACATATGATATATGAAGAAGAGAATATGGTAAATAAATAAGTACATGAAGAACAAAGAAATAAATATGTGGTATTCAAGCCTGAAACCTCAAAGAGTAATGATAAAGAAAAAGTTCAAGATCATGTAAACACTTCCACCAGTGAAGATTTAGCTTCTAGATCTAATGATTTGATGGATCATAGTGAAAAGAGATTCAAGAATTTCTAATGTAAGAATAAGTTCATTTAAAATTAAAACTATTATGGAAGGTTTTTTAGATATGGATAGTTGAAAAAGGATAGAAAATCGAATGAAAAAATAAATGAGATAGATTGATATGAGTGTAAAAGAAAAGTCCAAGGGAAGGATGATTGATTGCAGCTGAAATTTAAGAAGAAATATAAAGACAATGGAATGGGATATAGAAATGATATAAAAGGCACTTGGAGTGCTTCTGAAGATTTGTTAAGTGGATATGACACATCTGATATTGAGAAGAACAAACATGAAAACATGAAATTCATGACAAAAACATCTGAGGCGACACCCAATTCACCTATACATAATCCATCTTATTATGGGAATGAATGTGAATCAAATAATGATGAAAATATGACTAAGGATTAACTATTTGAATATTTTGTAATGCTTGAGTAATCCTTTAATGAACTCAAGGATAAATATAAATTATTGAAAATACAGCATGCTTTACATTCTTATTATAAGTCTTATTTGGATATTGAGAGAGAAAAATGAGCACATCTTTTAAATGAAAATACTGAACATAAATTACCAAATTAACAATTAAAAAGAGATATTGTGAATTCTATTACAGGTAGATACACCATGAATCCGTTTGTAGGGAAACAATTTATCCCAAAATACACAACTGGTATAGGATATCAATACAAAAAGAGAAGGATTATTAAAAATAAATCTGTCCGAAATTTGGACAGTTCACAACTAGATCAAGTTCATGACCATCTTTAGAAAAACTATTTTCTATAGGATCTAAGAGTGTTCTCATGTATCAAAACATATATATTGATTATAGGACACCTTTGAGAAAATTATGGGTTCCGAAAGCCTTAATTTCTAACCTCTATGGACCCATGAAAATCATGGTACCAATGTTACCCAATTCTTAATTTATTTTGTAGTGAAACTGTCTTAAGAGATCTTTAAGACAATATGGTACATGGACAGTGGATGTTCAAGAAATATGAAAGGTGACTATTCATGCCTCAAGAGAATAAATAAAGTTTATGGTGGACTTGTCACATTTGGTGATAATGCCGAAGGGACAATTGTCATATTAGGACAAATTTTCACCCCTAATTCTATATTAATTCCCAAAAATACTTTTTTTTGATGGGGTATAATAAAATATACCTAGTATCTCTCAGTTGTGTGAGGATGGTTTTAATTTTAATTTTTAAAATGATGCGTTCAATATATTTTTATCTAAAAATAATTTAATATCCACTCCTCTATGAAATTAAAATGTATATGTTGTTGATTTAATGTCTTTATCTATGAAAAATGTTTCTTCTTTAAATGCTTTCCATAAAGGAATCCTGGTTATGGAACCTAAGATTAAGACACTTCAATGTTCACTCACTTAGGAAACTAACTAGGAAAGGTTAAGTTAGATACTTACCTAAATTATAATTCATACGTAAAAATTTTTGTAATCCTTGTAAAAAATGAAAAAAATACAATGTTCCTTTGAAACGTATGAAATAAGATTCCACTTCTCAGCTTCTTGAGTTAGTTCAGATGGATTTGTTTATACCATCTTGAGTTTCATGATTAAATGGGAAGAATTATTTTTATGTTCTTGTATATTATTTTTCTTGATATAAATAGGTATAAATTCTAGCTCTCAAAAGTGAAGCATGTTCTTACTTCATTAAATATTCCATGTCTGTAGAAGATTGTAGTGGAAATAGAATTATGACCTTGAGAAGTGATCATGGCCATGAGTTTTAAAATCAAGAGTTTGAATCTTTTTTCTCAAAAAAGGCTATAATAACAAATTCACTACTCCAAGAACACCTCATCTTGTCATATCATCAATATAGTCTAAATGAGATCTATTCTTATGAAAGACCATTTTGAGCTATGGAATAAAAGGAAGACTAAGGGTAATTAATTTAGAGTGTATAGTTGCAAAGTGTTTATACTTACTGGGGATAATCTTGAAAAACATTCTTCCAGGAGAGAAAAAAGAATTATTTAGGTCACTCAATCTATAGTATTTCTTATAGAGTATTCAATAAGGGAACCTAATGTGTGGTAGAATTAGTTAGTGATAAATTTGATTAGACTGATCCACATGAACTAGAAACCTTCATTGGAAATATTGAAGAAGATATGTTAATTATAGACCTTAATGATAAAGACATTGAACATTTAGTGAAAATAACTAGTTCTGGATACATTCATGAATCAGAGAATTTTAAATATGAACCTGTAGACAATAATGATGAATATTGTTAAAATATTTCTAGATGTATTAGAAATCTCAGGAACCATCAATTATATGCTTAACAGGTTATCCAAATAAGGGAACACAAACTAGAGCTTCTTTGAGAAACCAGGTTGAATATCAAGATTTTCTTTCATATCATGAAACTAAAATATTAATGATACAATCCCTGATGAATTTTGGGTGATAGTGATGCCAGGAGAATTAAATCATCTTGAAAGATAAATTATTTGGGAATTATTTGAAAGACCAAAATACACTTTGACTATAAGAACTAAATGGTGTTTAGATAAAAAGTTGATGAATCTCAAAACAAAGTTAGAAAAAAGGATAGACTAGTTGCACAAGGATATAGTCAATAAGAATGAATAAACTGTGAGGAATCCTTGGCACCTAAAGTTCAACTAGAAGCCATTATAATATTACTTTCCTATGAAGATCATCTGAATTTCAAACATTATCAAATGGATTTCAAAAGTGAATTTCTAAATCGATACATAGTTAATTATGTATTTTTTGAAGAACCCCCTGGTTTTACAAATCCACATTTTTAAATCATGTATTTAAACATTCTAAAGGCTTGTAGGGTCTAAAACAAGATATAATAGCTTAGTATGATAGACTGACTTATTTTATTTTTTTCAAAAGGATTAACTAAATGGATATCTAATCCTACTCTTTTCATTAAATGAATTTCCAATGATGTTTTATTCATATAGATTTATGTGGATGATATTATTTTTGGATCCCCTAAAAATTCTTATGTACTGATTTCTCAAAAATAATGCAAGCTGAATTTGAAATGAGCTTAAGGGAGGAACAAAATTATTTCCTTGGATTTATAATTTTTTAAAATAAAAATGGTATTTTTTTAAATCGATATAAATATAATAATTATATTTGGAAATGTTTTTGATTGGATGGTAATAAAAGTAGTGTCACACCTCTGAATACAACATGTAAGTTGGATGCAGATGAAACTGGTAAACTAGTGGATCACACAATTTACAGAGGTATGATTGGGAGTCTTCTCTATCTTACTGCCATCAGACCTAATATTATTCTTAGTGTAAGGATATGTGATTGTTTTCATGACAATCCCAAGGAATCCCATTTAACTGATGTTCAAAGGATTTTTAAATATCTCAAGAATACTACAAACCTAGGACTATTTTATCCAATAGGACAATCCTTTTATTTAATAAGTTATTCGGATGTAGACTTTGTTTGTTTTAGGTTAGATATATAGAGGTCCTCTAGAACATGTCACATTTTGGGCATGTCACAAATATCATGGTGTAGTAAAAAAACATAGTTATGGTGCATTATCTAATGTCGAATCTAAATATATAGCTGATGGTAGTTGTTCTTCTGAAATTCTGTGCATTAAACAAATGTTACTAGATAGGGGATATCAATTAAAATATTTCTTTTTAAACTATGATAATATACGTTATATTAACTTCCCTAAAAATCTAGAATCTCCTGCTAGGACACTGCACATTGATGTGATACATCACTTCTTGAGAGATCATTATCAATGTGGTGATATCACTCTTGAATTCATTTGCACTGAACACCAATTGGATGATATATTCAAAAAGACACTGGGTTCTGATAGGTGGAACAATATAAAACACGTGTTAGGTATGATAAACTATTATGTTTGGACGTCACCATTGGACCTCACCATCGAACCACACTATTGGTCCTCACCATTCGACCTCACTCTTGACACCTTATTGATGGTTGACCTTAGGTTTGGGACTTGGCATTTTTCTACTAGAATCTGAAACATTTTTACTATTACTAATTTCTTTTTATCAAATTTTTCCATCTTAAATGATAAAAAAATTCATAAACCACATTTCGATCAACTTCAATCAACTTTTTAACATCTTGATCCATATCCTTAGAACCTAACATTATTTTGAAACCCTCAAACCACTACATATCATCTGGAAAGATTTAATAGATCGATGGTTGATGATGAGTGAGATTTGTCGACCCCATAGAGGTCTCGAGAAAGGTCTAGTAGTGGAAGAAATGTAGTGTAAAATTCAATCAATCCACATTTATCGATGAGAGAAATCAGTGATAAGAAGGAATTATATTCAGAATGGCTTCTGTTATGAATGTCTCTATTGCTGAAGGCACTCGAAGCTCAATATTGGTTATAATGATTTGAAAATAAAAATGGACCTTATTACCAAAAGATAGTGAAGGAATTTTATGATTCTATGAAGATAGAGAAGTCAAAGAATGATAACCGAATGCCTTCCATAGTAAATAGACTAAGTGTGAGGATACCTTATATTGAATGGGAATATTTTTTAAGAGTCGCACATGAAGTCATTTTTTATTACTACTCAATAGTGGTGCATCCCACTAGTGAGTTCTTCTGTTATGAAGAAGCTTTGGCATAAACGATTGCGAATAGGGTCCCTAATAATTCGATTTCTTCTGAAATTGGGGGAGAATATGGGTTGTTTTTTTATGATTGTTCACAATTTTTGGAGTCCCAAGAGAAGGGAATTTTCTACTTTGATGTATAAAGACATGTTTCTTTTGTATCTGTTGAAGCATGGACCAAAGATAAGTAATTTTAGGTTGCTCATTATTCATTTAGAGGATATGAAAAAGTATAGTTCCAAATATAATGATTTTTTTCATGACAGATTGATATCCTTGATGATGAAATTAAAAGGAGTTGCTGGAAATTAGGAAGAAACAATGGTTGTAAGGGACAACTTTTCCATTACCAAGATGATTTCCATGTTTATTAATATAAGATAGACCCTTGGAAAATAAAATGGGTGAATTATGAAGGAAAACTGTATGAAGAATTCAACCATTTAAAAAATACTACTAGCCCAAATAATTAGAGATATCCAGGTCTAATGCCTAATAAACTAGAGCCAGAATACATCGATGAAAAAGAGGAAGTCGCTGATATGAAAGTAAGAGAGGATTATCTTATAGATTACATGAGTGATCCTCACCTTCCTTAGAAAATTCATGTTAATGATGTATAATTTGGTGAGCCTATCTCCCTAAAAATATTTCTTAGAAGAGAGAATGTCTTAAGGGAAAGAAATCATGAGGAAACTAGTGAAGAAGAAAGAGAAAAAATGTCTTTAGAGACATTAGGGTGACCTCAAAGGAGGAGGATGAAACTGAATCTAGTCATGATGTCATTGAGATAGTTGTTAATGAATGTTAAGTGTAATATATAAGTCTCAGTCCTCTGATAGGATATACAGAAATTGAAGAAATTTTAGATGAAGAGGTTATGGAATTAGTTGAAGAAAAAATTGCAATGACAGTAATTGAAGTCTCAATTGAAGAAGTGGAAGTGGACTCTCTTATTGATGAAGTTTATCAAAGAGGTACAAAAGATATGGATGTAATTTATTAGAAGAATGATCCAAGTGAGGGGGAAGAACCTCTTCCCACAGGTTTAGTTTTTGCTGCTCATGGAATAGAAGATTGGTCAGAAGATCCAAGATTTGTGGTCCTTGGCTTAGACTATGGAGACAATGATGATGGAAAGCCTAATAAAATCCCTTCAATTCCTTCTATTTTAGATACTACTATTGTTCATCTAGTATTTCTTCAAACTCGAGATTATTTAAAGAATAACTATTTAGAATCATTAAAATCAGATTTGAAGAGACACGTTTATGATAGATCTATTGAGATAGATAAAATTGGGGATCTCAATGAAGAAGTTGTGGAATTGTCTTTGGAAAGAGAAATTTCTACCACTCACTCAAATTTGATACCTGAAGTGAAGGAATGTCATATTCAAGTCAGAACCTTGGATGAGTCTGTTAAATCAGTGAAAAAATCAATTGTAATTTTTGAATCCTATAAGGATTCTAGAGTTCAAGTGGACAAAGTCCATAAGTATGTTAAGAGAGTTATTCAGCATATGGTCACTATGCTTGGAGACATTATGAAGTATATGAAGGATTCTATGAGTGGACAAGATGATGATGTGAAGAGGTTGATCAATAGTCCTACAATGACTTTTAAGGAGACAATGGATTTCACAATGGAACCCTTGTGTGAATCTACTTCCTCTTCAATCACTCCTCTTATTGATCTAGAGGCTTTCTAATCAATTGAAAAATAAGAAGTGGAGATTTTATCCAGTTCCAGAACCTCGAAACCTCATTCAATGACTCAGTCCATTTCTACTACAAGAGAAATTCATAATCTTGTGGGAGATTATCCGAGGGAGGATGCTCAAAAACAGAAATCCATTTAATCTCAAGTTGATTTCTATTACAAAAGGGTGTACACTAAGCATCAGATTGATTTTCATTTCAAGCTGCTGATGGAAAACATGTGATTCCCACCTGTCACAAAATATTTTAAGGATGACGTTAGCAGGCTTAGAAAATTGACTCCCTCCTTGGAAAAATTAAATGGAGAATAAGGGTTAATTTATCCCTGCTCTAGAATGTGGATAAATCATTATTATGAATTTCAAGAATCTCTTTCTACCCTTCCTTCATGTGGACTACACTCCCATTATAGATCCTCCAGCATTACGTTCTTCCCCCGCTTCCTCTGGATCCACAAGTGCTTCCCCATTGATGACTCCTCCATAGGAAATCAAACGATTTATCCCTTTGATTCCTCAAAGATCTACTCACTATCGGTCTACTGATTCTTCTTGTGTAGATCCTCCTACCATGCTAACTGCCATACCTCACCATATCCCTCCATCTTCCAGAACCACCTCCTCAGTTTCCAAATACATAGATCTTTTGGACATATCTGATATGTATTGAATGTGGGATGTATTAGTTGATAGTTATCTTTTTAATCTTTCTGTATATTGTATTCTTTCTTAATTAATACAAAAAATCATATTTAATAATTTTTTTTTCTAAGAATCTTTTTCTTAATTACAAAGGGGGAGATGTTTTAAGTTGATTGGAGTCCTTTCATATATATAATATCTATATTTTCCACAATAAACATGGTTCAATTTTATATATACACACCTCTAAATATATTAGAAAATGTTCTTAAACCTAATTAAATAATACATAAATCTAAATATTCACTAACATAATTTATGATTATAATTAAAGGGGAGATTGTTGGACAGACCAGTTTTGAAAATCCAAAATCTTGATTCATTGTTATGATAATCATATTCATTAATATTAATAGTTTCTATCAAGTGATAAATATGTATATTTAATGTCACTTCTCATTTTTTTAATATTACAATAAGAAATGTATCTATGTTAAGGGTCACCTATAGAACGTCTTTGATGAGGGTCACCAATAGAATGTTACCGATGAAGGTCACCGATAGAAGGTTACCAGTGCAGGAGACTGATGAAGGTTACCGATAAAGGTCACCGATGGAGTCTATTGATGAAGGCTACTGATATAGTCTAACGATGAAGCCTACTATTGAAGCCTACTATTGAGAAAGCTACCGATACCAGTCTACCGATGTTCACTATTCTACTATAAACTTTGTCAAATTCATAAGATTATTCTAATGGTGATTTTTGGTAAATTTAATGCATCTAACAATTATAAATGTTGATTGTAGAAATTTGAATAGACCGTATCTAGAGACAACACGACTTATGAGGAAGACCTCATGTGGATTTATTATTTATATTGTTGGACCTAATATATAAAATAGAATACAGAGTGTGAAATGAAAGAAGAGAAAAAGAGAGGAATGCATGAGAAAGAGATTACTCACTAGATCAAAGATAACAAGGAAGATCCATACAACAAGTACATTGCAAACCCAAGATAATCACAAAAATCATTTTGGAAAAATTCACATCGGCCTTATGTTCTTATTCAAATATCTATCAGACGTTGAAGCTGAACACCTCAGTACTATGAAGATTGAACCGGGAGTTGTGACACTCTGTTTTAGTGAAAACATTCACAGAAAGACTAAAAATACCATTTATTCACTCCATGGAGCCAAGAGATGAACTAGAAAGAGATAGATATTTCTAAACACAATATTATAATATTAGGTCAAATTTTTTTCTTTTATTTTACATTGCTTAGGATTTTGTGTTCGACTGTTATAGTCACTATCTCCTGTTCTTGAACTGGAGGATAATGAAAATCTTAACGTCAAACATTACATACACCTTGTTTTCAATGTGTAACTGTGGAAGAGACCGTGTGTGGTCAGGATTTTTTGTTTTTCCCTCGAAGAAAAATTGTATAGGGGGATAGCCCTGGACAGTTTTTGAAAACTGTTGTAAAGCCAGATATAGGCTGTGTATTAAGTTTATGGTTAATATAAACTGCTTGGTGGCATGTGATCACCAAGTAGAGAGGATTAAGTCTCAACTTGAGAATGAAACTCTTGTTTAAACATGATGTGTACAATTTTTAGTATTAATCTGTTTTGTATTTTTTGTGCAACTAATAATTTCAGAAATTAAAAAAAATTACATTGACTATGATAGTTAATTTTGCTTAGTGTGTGTATGTGTTTAATTCAGTAAACCCATTTCAAAATTTGAAGAAGTGTTTTACACTGATTCAACTGAGGAATAATAACACGTTGACAAACATTTTGACCAACAGAAAATTTATATCACTACTACCTTAATTAACTAGGATTTTTCAAATTTGGGGAACTTTAGCATAATGTTTTAATAGAAGTATTACACAGGAACTCAATTCACCACCAATTGAGTTTCCACTCCAACCAAAATTTATGATACTTCGGTGTCGCCCTATAAGATATATAATTTTGGGATTAATTATGATTATTTGACATTTATAATTAGATAATTAATTCTCCAATATTAATTATGAGATATCGAATTGGTTTTGTTAAGATAATTAATTGTGAATTAATTATGTTCTTTGAGATTATGATCTAGGTAATTAATTGTGGAATGAATTATGAAGTGTCGAGAGGTAGAATGAGAAAATTAATTATGGAAAATAATTATGGGATATGAATTGTGATATTGGTTATTTAATTATATAATTAAATAATGGTTTTGGGTCATCTTAGTTTATTTTTATGTTTAAAAATGTAATTTATGTATCTAAATAATTTCGGAATTAGTAATATAAATTATGTAGATAATAAAATATGCATTAATTATGTGAGTAATGTAATGGGAATATTTTCATTCAATTGAGAAGTATGAATTGTAACATGGTCATTGTAATTTTGAGTAAACGAATGGGAACATGGTTATGAAAATGATAAGTATACATTAAAAAATGGTTATTGTACTTTTGAGTAAAATAAATGGAACATGATCATTATATTGAGAACAAAGAATGGTAACGTGGTCATATTACATACATTTGTGATATTGATAACATTAGAAATGTTTTTTATAAATGTGAAATTATTAAATGGTAATAATGTCTCTTTTATGTTATGGCCCCACATGAGAATATTTTTTACATTATCATAAGTCGAATTAGGTACTGAGATATCCTAGAAAACTTGAATACTTATATATTTGAAAAGAAGTAGGTATTAAGATATTATATTATCTAGGCTACTCATAAGTCCCAGTTATGAGATGAATCTATTATTGTTGTGTGGGTCTCCTTGGTAATCCTAGAGTTTAAGCATTAAGATGTGAACAAATGAAAATATACTAACTAATTATTTATGCATTGTACTTATTTCTTATAGAACTACAAAAAATACCTTTATGGCTAGACTTTTTATAGACACTAATTGTGGTGGATTATTTAGTTGTAATAACACCATACATGGGAAATCTGATTAATAACCAAATATATTATATTTCTTTGGACATGATAAGGGAAAAGAACCAAAGATGGATTACTATTTTGGGATGGAGTTTGGATGAGCAGATCAGAGAATCTTTGGAACATACATGGGGAGTTATAGTGTCTTTATATTGAGATTCATTATAGACAATTGTCACTTATACTTGCATAGAATGTTTTCCCTAACAGTTGATTATTTTATTTCTTGTTTTTGTTATGTTTTGAAATTGGTGCTGTTTATTATTTTCCAATTCATCTGTTATACTTTATATATATATATTAGTGTTTTTTAAGTTAAAAGAGGGTATAGTCTCCTTATGACTATCCTAACATCCCCTCACTGCTCTTAAGTAGCCTATAGAATATGGGGAGTCTCCCTTGAGGTTAGGTCAACAATAGGCTCGAGAAACTATTTTGTGGCACCCAGGTCAGGACATTATAAGATTAATATGATATATCAAAAAGAAATAATTAAACCTTAAATCATGAATAGAAAATAAATATTATAAGATATCCTTTGTATCTGTGAAATGATTCTTAATAGACTACCATGAAATATTGTGTGAAGTGAAAAAATTTTGTAGGGGAATTATAATCGTGGGAATGACATGAATTTTTTTTATAAGATTATATGTAATTATTATAGAAATGATTTTATTAGACTAACTGCAGGTAACAAAAAGGATACTAAAATGATGGAGTAATTTATAATTTATAGAATAATATAAATAAAAAATTCAAAAATATTTCCTAAAACGAAACTAAAAATTCCATTTAAAGAAAATAATAATATGTTTTATATTTTATTTTCCAGGCACGACCCACTTAAAACTATCAATTATATGTGAGTCAATTATTTTTTCCATCATCTTTATAATAAACATTTAATAAATTTATTCCATCTAATTTATAAAAATTCTGTCATTACAATCAAATTAATGAGTTTATTGTAAAAGAAAAAATGAACTTATCTAAATAATATTTTACTTTTACCTATAATAGTATAAATTTATGTGAGATATATTTTTACGTGAAATCATGATCAACCTAATATAACATAAAAAATAAGCATGTAAAATAATATGAGATCAAAATATACCCCCATGAATCACTTGTAGACCTCCCTGATACCAGACTATGATCCTTTGTCTCATTCAATGGATATTACTGTTTTTATGGAAGAAGATCCATTAGACAAAGGGTTAAAATCATTCTAATTTTTTATTAGAAAAAACTGGGTGTTACCATTACATAGAGAACATGGATTAATGGTTACCTTATTGAACCTAATGATAATTTTTTCATTTCATTATTCTAGTTATAAAATAGTTATTTAAATAATGTGATAATTATTTACCTTCACATATGAAAATAATTCTTCATATGAGTAGTATAAAATTTCAAAATTATTAAATATAAATTTATTAAACATATAATTAATAAAGAACAAGGTCTCAAAAAACTATATCAACACCTATATTTTATATAATGATACAATGTAGAGAATTTTTAAATAATTAACCTTAATAAAACTAAGAAAAAATTTTAAGTTAGATTTTATATATTTATATTGAATATCATGATATACAAAAATATCAATTGTTTTTTCCTTTGAATGTTGACATTGAAAATAGCGATTCATAAGGATATTTATGTGATGATTTTTAAATAACCATATGATTTTAAAATATTACATCAATGATGAGAACCTAACTCTACTAGGATTTTGATTAAGTATTAAGAGGTCCATAACTCCAATACTCGGATATCCAATTCACTATTACCTCTTAATCATTCTGATATTCTTTGATTTTATGGAATATTTTTTGAGTTTGGAAATTCCCTAATTGTCCAATTAGATTTGTATTATTCATATCAGTGACCAACAATGATTATGGTGGTGAAACTATACTCATGTTAAAAAAACAAAATTCAATTCTTGTATTTATAAAATCATATATCAATTTATATTATAGCTTTTGATTTTGATCATTATTATGGAGTTTAATGATATAAAATAAGTGAACTATGTTTTTCTCATTTTTTTAATATAAATTAATTATGATTATATTTATGTGGAAATATAGGGTGTATTATATAAGGGGGCCATTTTTAAGAATACTATAAATTATTATTATCTAATCAAATATTTTATAATTAGTTAACATTCAAACAATGTTGTTATATGGATAAAACAAACAAGTAATATATAAATTGTACTGTGTTTGTGACATGGTTTCATCAATATATAATGATTTATTTATTATTATAATAAATATTAAAAATAATATTATAATTATCCATTAGAAGAACAATTTTATTATGTATGATTTTATTTCATTACATTCGATCATTATGTTATAGTGATAATAATTTATTGATTATAGATTTACATCCAATATGATCTAATATTTTACTTTTATTCTAATTTATTTTATGAAGAATCAAATTGATATCATTTTTCAATTAATATTAATGTTTATTTATATCCACATTAATCCCTCTTACAAAACATTCTTATGCATTTAGAATACATTTCTACATAGTGAGGAACACCAATGTTCATTTGGTCTCCTAACATGGTAATGAGGAAATGTAACCATTTATGGGAATTAATAAATTTCATCAATGATATTTTTTTTAACTGATGTTATTATATATTTTGAAATAGTTATTCTATATGTTATAACTTTGGAATGAAACATCTCTTGATCATTTTCATCATAAATAAGGGTCGATATCCATGCCACGCCGTTTTTATTTATGTGGATAATAATTTCTATGGTTATAGTATTGATTTTTTTGAAAAAAGTATTATTGTAAATATTTTATTATACTTTTTAGACTTGGAAAAGGGATGAAACAATATATTTTTACATTAATTATACATTAAATATAGTTCATTTAAAATAAACGTATATGTTTTTATCTATAAAGTAGTTATAATAAATTTCTCACATATCATTATGTATTTCATATAATGTATATATTATTTTCCCCAAAAAATATTGTTGGTAAATTAACTAACTCAACCCAATGAATGAAACAATTAAGGTAGTTTTCCAATGAAATTGATGTCAGTTACATCTTGTGGTTAGTTTGTGAATAATTATATCATGACGAACTAAAACCTAGATGGGTACATTAGTTTGATAAATTTTATTTATCATAATTAATCTAAAAATGAAATTTAAAATCGAGTTATATGATAAAACAACACATTGTATCAGGGTGGATATCCCTATATAATTTCAATTTTAATCATATTGATTTATTAAATATTTTTATAGTTTGATGTATAGGAATATGCTTCACATGAATAGAATGAGATGATGGAAATAAATTATAGGTTTAAAATGTAAAAATATAGAGTTTCTTGTTTTATAATTTAATGAATGAAAAACCAATACATATTCGAAAATTATATTGTCATGTATATTAATAATGTACTACTGATTTTTGTGTAATAGGAGGTGAACTTACAACTATATTATTATAACATTAAATCTATTTTCTATTAATAGTAAAATAGTTTTGATTATTTCATATGTAATATTATTAAATTGAGATCAATTTTTTTCCCCAATCAGATGATGAGTTTTGAATATATATCATTCTTTTGGGGTACGGGATGGAAGATCTAGTTGGTAATAAATATATATATATTATCATAGGACCTAAAAAATACATTCAAATGATTATTATAGTATTCACTTCATTATCTTATTTTACCATTATTAAAATATAAGGGATATTCAATTTTATATAGTAAAATTTCTCATAGGGGTGAAAAATGGGTTTTTACGTTCATGTGATAGTTGAGGATATGGAAGGATTATTCCAAATAATATAATTATGTTATATGCCCTGTATTCACTATTATGAGAGACATACTTTAAAATAGATTCATGTCAAGTCCCCATTGCATAAGATGTTATAAAATACATTGAGAGGTATTTATATGATACTCAAAGTGTATATAACGTTATAGTTTTCATCAATACATGTGTCTATATAATAGTATATATGTTGGTATTTAATGATAAATCACATTCTGATTATGATAATTTTATTTGGGGAACAATGAATAGTTTATAGTCACTCATCTTCATTAAGATATATGATTGGGAAATTAAATTCAATGTTATGATAGTCTTTCCAGATATGAGTGGTTCAATTATTTGGAGAGATAATGATTTTCCTCCATGGTGATCGGTATGATTACAATATATATGGAACATATTTTGTATGGTTAATAGTAATTCCAATGTTGGTTAGTTCAATATCGTGTATTGTAATGATATTTTGGTTAGCAAGTTTTACTTACATATGAGTACCTTTACAAACAATATATAAAACCATATAATATAAATTTTTTAATGATGAATGAATATATTCTATTAGAACATAGTTGGATTAATAATTATATCATACATGAATATGTCAAGATAAAAACTGGAATGAATGTGATTATAGTGTATAGATGTTGAGATATCATTGGCGAAATATCTCTTCCAAAGGTCATGTACTATGATTGTGGGACAATGTTGATATCAAATATTTTTAGTCTTGAGAGCCTTGATATATTCATACACTATCAAAATAGTTGAGAATATTACATTAGGAAAAATTGACAATTGACCATTTGAAATAAACAAGAGATGATAATGGGGAAGATCAGTACTCATTGAATGTTGATAAGGAAATTCATATGATGAGGATGAAACAAAAAATATATTAAGGGTGGGAATATTATATTGTTTCAATTATAGTGAATGTAAATTGTGACATTAATTGTTAAACTAATCCAGTAGTGTATTAGGATCTATAATAGAACATGGATTCATGTGGTTTGGGGATTTTTGTAAGGAGTAAAATATTTTGATGTAGTAATTTACTTTTGAAAAAATTATTAAATTTCTTTTTTTAGTAAATAAAAAATATAAATTAAATAAATAATAAAAAATATTTGATATGATTATTTAATATTGTTACTCAAGATGATTTATATAATAAAATTCAATAAATCAGTTATACTAGTGATATAAAAATCCTTTAGTATGGATCAATGAATTTTTTGTCTGGTTTGTTAAATTATATTTGTGTAATTCCTAATGGAAGTAACGTTCTAGATTAAAATAGTAGTATAAAATATTGTGGTAAAACATTATTAGTTGGGTATTATACAATTTAATCATAAATTATTAATAATTATTGGAAAATATAATTAGAATGAAATATAGTATGATGGACATTGAGTATTCAAAGTTGGTTGAAAATTTTATGGTATCAACTGCATCATTAGATTTGTGATGTTTTATTGTGAAATTAGAATATAATAGGTTCATTTTTAATGGAAGCGAATCAATAAATGATGAATTTGTAAAAATATTCATTAATTAATGGGATTTTAATCATGTTTCAGAATGACTTTTTCATAATGGTAACCTATGGGAATCCTAAATAGTAGCATTGTGTATTTTATCCATGAGGGAATAGAGGTTTCTAGAATATATAGGATAATGTATCTTTGAAAAATGAACCCCAATGGGGTGTGTGTTTAATGACTCGCATAATTTAGTGTCAATGGAATAATGATTAATATAATTTTAATGGAGTGGAATAAAAGTAAAATAGAATTGTTTTAATCAAGTTAGTAGGTAAACTATTTATATAATTATTAATTTTTATGTTAGTCGTATTAGTTATTATTGGATTTATAACAAATCCTTAGATGATTATTTAAATATTATAATTTTATCAAGGTTTGATATAAGATATTAATTTATTAACAAACCACTAATGGAATATCACATGACATTTTGGGGGAAATGTAGTGATTAAATATACCATAAATGTTTTCTATATATCTTTGTTACTGTAACTACAAATGTTGGAACACCCTAGATCCAATTGTATACATCATCCAAAACATAATATGTTGAAATTTTTATCTTTTCTGGGGATACTATCATGATACAGCTATAAAATATTGGTCATGAGTAGATTTAACATTGTGGAGGGTCTAACTTGACTCTCTCTTCCCACACTAACACATAGTCACTCTTTATCCCCTATTATCATCCCCAATGATCCAATGCTGTTTGGGAAGATTTGGATCTTCTATTGAGTCAATATATCAAATTTTAATCATTATTCCTCCTTAAATATAACAAACAGTCATTTAAATTTTATGATGAAAATAATTAATAATAGGAAAAATATATTATAGAGAAATTCATCGATAAATATGTTTAATGTACATTTAGTGGGTACAAAGAGTATACATATGGATGAAGAAACACTATTTGGGGGTATTTTTAGAAATGTAAAATACATGGTTGATTCATCTTTTAAATTTTAAATTTATTTAATATAATTAAAAATCATTTTATAATCTTTAAATGGGAATTTTTCTTTTACAATGACCAAAATAGATAGACATTTTTTTGACAACTCTGTTTATTGTTTTGGTATTTTTTTCAACAAAATATGGGGTTTTCTATATAAATTATGAACAAATGATCCAATAAAATAAAAAATTCTATTATGAGAATGGATTAAAAATAAAATTCATTTAATTTTTTCCAGGTCTATTTTATTTCTTGATTCAATTTTTTTTTCTATAAAATTTGTAATATATAAATGGGAAAATAATTTTAATGTCCCTGAAGGGAATGAATAAAGCCAAAGGAATTTATAACATAATATTTTTTTCCTGTTAAGTAATTCAATAAAAAATAAAAAATGTTTCATTAATTTTTTATTTAAAATTTTGATATTAAATAATTTATTTAATTTTTTAGAATTGAAAAAATTTACATTTAGTGGTTGTAAATCATTATGTAACAATGAATATTACAATGTGTGTTTTCAGATGATAGAATAATATATTGTACTAAGATATATATATATATATATGGTATGTGATATTTATTTTCAAATAAATTCAATATTATTTTATAATATCCCTTTTGGGTGAAAATTGTATTGAAATGAGTTTAATATCAGAGGTATCATAATTAATAAAACAAATATGAGAGTTATTTTATTGATGGTTGATATTTATTTATCATAATAATATTTTCTTCATTTAGAATATATATGTGGTGAAAAAAATAAGTGAAACATTATTGTTATCTCAAAACCTAACTAATACCATGAAAATGATTTTGGAAAAATATTATAGGCTAACAGTGGTTTTATATGGCCGTACGTGAAGTCATATGACATAGACTATTAGACCACATATGATAAGGTATTGCATAACCCATTAAATTGTGTGTTTATCTTTTTAATGATCCTAATTTTAGTGGCATTTCGGGGTTTGTTGACCATTTTCATTTATATATTGACATATTAGGGTATGTAAATTCCATGGATATATGAGCTTTCAATGGGCAGTATTGGGGTAAAAAATCCATGGCCTAAAATAGTTGATAAAATAAATGAGAAAGGATATCAATATATTAACATACAAAATTAAAAATCTATGTATGATAATTACATATGGGTTATTGGATAAGGGATTAATAATCAACATGGTATAATTATTTTGTCAAAAAAAAATTGAGATTTATTTTATATGATTTTTAGGAGAATTTTATGATTTTTTGTTTTCCATTATTCAATAATGTACAAGATAAGCCAATATTTATATTCAACATGTGATTTTGATAACTCAAACTATGAAAACATATTTCCAAAAACATACTAATATGTTATAATATTTTGGATGTAGCTTAAATATATTATATTTTTATAAGAAAATTCATGTTTGGGAAGTCCACCTAATAATGCCTTGAATTATTTTTTGAAGGTTAGTAATTATAATAATATTTTATTCAATTCATTATTACCATTTTATGAAACATAGAAACCAATTATAAGGACACATTATATATGATTTCAGTTATATTCAATATTATGATTCGAATAGTGCATTTTAATTTTAATAATTCCATCGAACTATGATCCCATTTATAGAAAAATTTGAAAGTAGTTAATCAATTAATCTAATGAATAATTCCTATTTTTTTAAATTTTAATAAACTTCTACTTAGTGATTATTTATTAATTTAATAAAAATATAATGTCTATATTAGTGCTATTATTTACACAGGAATGATATTCCTTTTTTAAATGAAATTAGAATATATTGGCAAAGATTAAAGTTAGTGATATTGATCCAAAAGGTGGATTAAAAACTATTTAAGGGAATTTCATATAGGATACATGTTTAATTTACCACATTAATATATGATAAAGTAAAAAAATATATAATATTATTTGCAAGTTGGTAGTTTTCTAAAAATTAGTATACATGGGAAATATTTATATTATTGATTATGGATGTATAATACCTTTGGATTTTAAATAGGATAGGAAAAATGTCCCAGTGATGTTGATTATTCTAGTATAACTACACAGGGATGTGGAGAATGTGATAAGTGGAGGTTTATTACACTATTTTTTGGGTAATTTCTATTTTATAATTTTTTTTTGAAAATTATGATTCTATAAAACAATTCCAATCAGGTATCCTCCCCCCACAAGATAGAAAACCATTAAAATAAAACACATTTAATGAATGTTTAATATTTATCCATGAGTATGAAACAATTACATAATTTTTAAGAAACATGGAAATTTTTTTAAAACCATTCCTACCATGATAGAAAGGTAAAAACATTAACATTAGTCATTGTTAATATATTTTTAATAAATGTGACATTTCAAGGAATATTTTATTAAAACTAAAATAAAAAAATAACAATTATTATTACGAAAGGAATAAATATCATCATTATTATCCATATAATATTAACATAAGAATCAAGTTTTGATATGAATATGAACCACAATAAATATATCGACATTAATTAATATATTATAAATAAAGAAAGATAAAAAATGTGAGATGTTTTTAATCACGGAAATAGAATATTTATGTCATGTAAATATTTATTCAATGAAATATATTACTATATAAATATTATTTTACATGTCAGTTATCAAATATTATGTTTAATAAAAAAAATTAGTATTATTTATAAAAAACATTTCATGTACAACTAACATACATAATCTCCCATTTAATGTGGTCTAATATATTACTTTACCTATTGAAAACAAAAAAACTTGTCAAAAATTATTACAATATATATGAATTTTCTACAATAATTTCACAATAATTTAGTCATTGAAATGAATTATTCACTTTTAACGAATTATATATACTAAATAGTAAATATCCAAATTATAATTTAAGCTTTTATACTTGACAAAAAAGTTTTTTTTTGGTTTTTGAAATTTAAATTAAATGTATATTCAAATGAAAAATAATTTATAAATATATTTACAATGACATATAGATAATTTAAAACGTTGAATAAAATTATGATATAGGTCATGTATTTATATTTATTGAGCCATTAATTGAGAATTATACATCAAATCATTTATTCCAAACTAAATGGTCTTAGTCAAGAACAATGATTTGTGGAAAACAATTAGTGTAATAGTTAAACCCTTATCATGATGAAATATAAAATATAAATCACTACAAATCCAAACACTATTCCACCATGACAATATTAAAGAATTAAAATTTTAGAAAATGGAAAGGAAGTGAAGTGTCAGTTATTAAAACAACTCACCCAAATATGTAATATATATACGATGTAAAAAAAAAGTGGAGAAAACATGAAGGTGGATAGAATATATGTGAAATAATTAAGAATCTATTAAATTTCAAAAGGATGAAAGAAAGGTTAAAAGGAGAGATAAATTATGTAAGAAAATATATATAATTCCTTTATTTGAAAAGAATCTTTTATTCATGGTTCCATAATATTGTTTTCATTATATTATGTATACCAAGATACAAATATTATAATACTATATTACACCACTGATAAATTTCATCAATGGTTATATAAAAATATTTTAAAACCTTATTGTGTGAACTATAGAGGAGCCCCAATTTTTTTCATAGTTATTCATAACCACTCACTATCTGTGTGCTATCAATATTCTAGAAATATTACTTATATGAATAAACTATTAATTTCTCTTTGAGAAAACAATTCGATAAAATATTCCAAAAGATATTATCTACTATTTACCAAAACCAATAAAATATTTTTTAAATAAAATATTTGGAAGAAAAAAATTGGATCCTGATAATTCACCCCAAAATATCAAAATATACCCTTTGGTGTCTTAGTAGTCGGGATTGATCACAAAATATTTTATATTTAATTCAATCTTTAAAAAATATCAATTTAAACTGAGATATATCAAAAACTGTAGAAATATAATGAAATACTTACCTAATCCACTCAAAAGTCAATTCAGAATTTTATTTTTGTGAAAAATAACAACTTACATTATAATTGATATAGCGGTTGAGTTTCATATACATAATAAATGTATCATATAAAGGGAAAAAATATTTCATAAGAGTGTATTATATTAGTATATTTGAATGTATCAAATCCTAGGGCATGTATCGAGTTGGATATTGGCATCATGAAAAAATTTTAAATCGATATTCGTAAAGTGATACCATTAAAAAAAATCAATTTCATAACCTGATTTTTCCTTACTATAAAAACTGATCCACCTAATGTTTTTCCCATGTCATCTTATGTTTCACTCTAATAAATTAACTCTTAAAATAATTTAGTTACTCTAATGGAATCAACTTAAGGGAAAATGATCAACGAGGACCCAAAAACTATATATCATTATCAATTTGTGAAAAAAACAGAAATGAAACATTAATGGTACTGATATATTACATATCATTTCCTAAAAATTTGACTAATGAATTAGGGACAATGAAAAGGAGAAATGTATATCACTGGAATAAATAAGTTTATAATAATTTGATTTAGGGATGAAAAATTTCAATGTTAAACAAAATTACAAAAATATATTTCATCACTATTATAAAATATAAAAATTCTAATATAAGAAGTATTATACAATGAATACATCACATAGAAATCATATCTAGATACTTGAAACACTGATCTCTTATAAAATAATTGATATTTCATTATGTAATTTTCTTGACACACCTCTATGGAATAATTATAAATTAAAAAAACACTCACCTATATTGAATAATTTATAAAAACTATTACATTAAGGATACATATAGACTCTATTACAATACTGATTGAATAATAAATCCATATTTATATAATTAGAATGTGTGAAGAAATTATATGTCCACTTGATTCCCCCAACCACCTCATTGTATACAATATGATTATTATTTCCATTACTTTAGTAACTATCCCCAACTCTAGGTAAATTAGACAAATATATAACATCACCAATTCTATCTATGACTTCATTAACTACTATTTCTCACGTTACAATACTATTTAATTGCAATTTCCATAAAAAAATTCTAATGAAAGAAAAGCGAAACTCTTTGAAAACATTAATGTTTTAAGATATATATAATATTATATTTGGTAGATACAATACTTGATTGTTGATGTGATGAGAATACTAAAAAATTGATTGAATAGTTTAATAAATGAAACCATACACATTTTTGGTCCCATGATGGAATTATTATATATATAATTACATGAATATTTACGATGAATCATCCAACTATGAATTAGTGTTAATTATTGACATTCAACTTATCTAATGTAGAAATTTGAGAAAACATTTGTTATATTGGTGATAAGAGATATTTAAAAACTGAAAAGGTTTAAATTCTCTAAAAATACTCTAGTAACATCTTGACTTCATGGGAATAATTCCAAAAAAGGATAGGATAAGAACTAAAATTTGTATACTCCTAAAAGTAGAATTTATTACGATTTTGGAATAGAATACACTATAGTGAGGGACTATGTAATATGTGAAAACATAATATGAAATAGTTTTTTAAATAATGGGCGTGCTTCTAGAGACTCAATAATATGACCATCATGATACTTCATAGGGTATTTTTGGAAGTATAATAAAAATATATAGGAATGAAAAAAACCAATACAAACTATAATCCAAAATCTATTATTTCATAAAACTCCATATATAAAAAGGGATAAATATCAATACACATAGCATTTTCCACTTCAAGTACAATTTTAATTGGAATTTAATTATGAAATATAAAAAATGGACGAAATAAATGTTCTTTTCATTAAATCATAATAATTACATTTTCAACATACATTAGAGCATTTGTTAAATTATTTTTAGAACAAATTTTAAATAAATGAATATGAGAAATCATTTTAAATTAATGTCATATAAATGACTAAAAAATAAAAAAATATAAATACATTAAAAAAATTATTTTTTCATCATTTACATGTAACAATATTTAATGGATGTCAATGTAATTGTTTTTTTACAAATGCTGAAATCCCAAATACTTTGAATGTGACCTCACAATCATATTATTTAATTCTATTTGTAAAACAAAACCAAACATTAGATTCAAATAATTTAAATTAACTATTACAATATGTGTTCCATGAATTTTAAAAAAATATAGAATAAGGATTTAAACTAATAAAACAAAATGATGCTCATAACGCTGTAGGATTTCATATGAAATCCACTAATATAAATTTAAATTATTCAATGTCATTTAAGAAAGTAATCCTTCAGTCCAAATAAACCATTAAATATTATATCATTTAAGACCTATCCATTTTATTTATGTGAATGATGATAATAAGGATTTATAAAATCTATATATAAATTTATTCCTTAATTCAAATGTATTTACTAATTACTATCAAATAATCAATCCTCTTTTAATAAAACATCATCAATATTAAATGACCCATTTTTCTAAAGAAATATATTTTTATACGTGGTAGATTTTTTATATGTTAAAATTTATGGATCAATACTATAATTTTATTTTATTCAAACATATATGTGGTTTATAAATAATCATTCATAATTTTTTTATTTAATGGTTATGAATTAAGAAAAAATCATTTTAAGGAATAAATTCTATATATTTTTTTGGTATAGTCCATGAGTTTTTATAATGATAACTAAATAAATAACTATTTATTAATGATGATAAAAAACTAATATAACATATAATAAATATATTATTTTAATATTCTTGTAATAGTTTTATTAGTAAGAGAATAATTTTTTTCTGTGTTTTCATTAAAAAACATTTATCTAAAAAACGATTTTAATTTGGTTTTTTACACATATCTTAAATTTAGTGTTTGGCACATAAAAAAATAAATTTAGTAAATATGATTCTATATTTCGAATTAAATATTCCATATTTTTTATTATGGCGCATTTCTTATTATTTATTATTGAATATTAAAATTAGTAGTGAAATTTTCCATAGTTGGGGTTAAACCAATTTTACTAGGGATTGGTTAAAAAATATGAAATTGTTAGAGTGACATGATTTTTTTCAAATATTATTGATTAATGATATTCCAACCTTATGTTATCCTATAATCAAAATGATTGATATTTTGAACAACATTGAAATTAAGATTACATTTTATTATTTAAAAAATTTATGTAATTGCATGTCTATCCCAACCTTCTCTGACAAATCTTTTATTCTTCCCCTCTTTTATTAACAAACTTTCTTCTCTGTATATTCAGAATAACTAACCAAAAACACTACTATATTCCTTTAACTTGTCATAAATATCGAATATATCACCTATGATCAATGTTTTGGCCAAAATTATAATCTATATAAGGTAAAATAATGATGTACAAGTTATATTGATTATGAATTAATTAAAAAATGAGTAAAGGGTATTATATTGAAATATGACATTTTTTAGTCTATTTACATTTAAAATTATAATTTCGAAATTATAAGATCATTCTCTCAGAATTATTTTTTATATTCTAATATACAAGTTATTTCTATAAAATATATGTTATTATTTCATTTTACACTATTTATATACTAAAATGAAATAAATTATTGTGACACCCCTTTCATAGGGTAGTTAAAAAGATAATATTATGCTTCTTTTTATAACATGGTTGTGTCCATGGGCATCATTATTGAGGGCCATTGTAATCAATAACATATGATTACTAAATCACTAATTATATTTTAGTAAATCCATATTTTATGAACCAAATGAAATTTTGTTTTTTAATGGAATATAAATCTAAAAATAATCATTCAAATTTAATGGAAAAATAATTAACCCAAATTATAGAAGAAATTAAATTCTCCTGATAGAGTCTCCCAAAGATACCATTAGTTATCATGCTTTGTATTCAATTAATAATCATCCTACAATATATGTGTGAACATATTTTCATACCTTGTTTACAATCAAGTAGGGAACTAAATTCTCTCAATAAACACCAAACATCCACCTCCTTCATTTAAAAATAATGCTTGTAGTAGAGTAATCCAACCCTTATAAAACTTTAGTAATGAATAAAGTAACCATATATAATCCTCATATAACCATAATGGTGTAATGAAACATATATGTGGGTTGAACCACTAGATTAATCATAGATGAAATTCCTCATGATATGTATTCAATATCATTGGTATAAGGAATAAATGTCATGAATATGAGAGATATAGAGATTGAGAGAGACTAATTAAGAAAAGCATTATCAATAAATAAATAAATTCATGTCAAAACGAAAATAATATAGAATATATAAAAAATATTTGAAAAGGAAATAAATTCATATTCTCTTCCATATTCTAATTCCCATTCCCCCGATATTAATAATATCTACATTAATTTATAATAAAAAAATTACCACATTATTTTCTATAATTATTAATATAACTATTATTTTTTTTGGAAAAATAATATTTATATTAGAAATACATTAAATTATATTTAAATAATTATGATTCATATCTTATACAATCAGTAACCATTGTGACATGGAATCATATGATATATTTTATATAAAATTTAATTTTATCTTTCATATAGTGTACATGATTTATCACTGTCAACTTGATATATAATGTGGAAATTATAACACATTCATGATTTCCAACATATTAATGTCTCCTTGTGAAATGTTTATCCTACCTCATATATATTGACAGGAAATATGAAAATAATTAATTATTTAATATTCCAATGTGTTAATATTAAAACAACATAATCATTCTTCATTTTTTGTTCAACATTTCCAGTTCTTCAAATCATGGTATTCAAATTTCGGACTTGATGTTTTAGTTTCTTCAAATCTGAATACCAATCATTTTTTTTGAACATTCTCCTTTGGATCCGAAATATCATAAACATAAAAAAAATTTCTTCTAGATTTAATAATCAATTCATCCAAAAATAAATTATCAAATATTTTTTTTCACCATTAACCAATCCATTTTCGATATCCAAAATATTTCATATTCTTTATGGATAGTGAAATCATAGAATTATATTAATATTTTATGTGAAAATGACATAAAAAATAAGGATCCTAATGCATTAAATCCTCATGAAAAGTTCATTATAGAATTTTTGAAATCATCCTTCATATTTTACAGACTAACATAAGATGTAAATTTCCATATTTGACTCATGGAATTGATTGGTATTTTTATTCTTGGTGAAACCCTACAAATATTGATTCACAAGGAACATCAATTCAATTATTCTCAATGGAGGCACACCATTTTTTCGAAATAATGGGTTTCAGTTTGTATATTATATTATCTTAGATGAAACCTTATTGCATGGTTTAGTTACCCAATTAAGAAAATTCTTTGACAGTGGGATAGAGAAGATAGATACAAAGCAAGTATGGGGGTAGAATTTGACAGAAGCACATGGATGAATAATCCATGATGTTAGCATTAGATTGATGCCAAAATATGGTAGCAGAAACCCAAAAAATGCATATTAATGGTTGTAGTTGATGGGAAAAATGAGTTTTTATCTTATATTGGGATACTTATATTCATTTTCTTACCACAGTAGATCCACAATATGCTGAAGCCTAATCAATCCATGAAGTGGAATCTGATTTCATCAAAATGTATCCATGGGTATTGTTTGAGTTACATTTGTCTTTAATTTTGTTACCATGAATTATATGTGTCCTTTAATCAAACACATATGATCCAAAGTGTAATACATGGAGGTTTTTATAATGAATAAGATATGGTATGTGACATTCAATAGTTGTTGAGGTTTAAATCATCGTGTCAATATAAAGAAGTGCGTCATCTAAAATGACACAATGTAACATTATGCTCAGTGTGCAGTTACCACATAATTGAATCAACACATCAATTTTGAACTAAATTGGGAACCGCTATAACAATGATTACTTTTAATACCTTTCATAGAATCATATTATAGAGATGGGATCCTTGTATAGTACACACCCCTTATAGACAAGTGTCAACACACCAGCCCCACATGTAACAACATAGAGCCTAGTATCTTAGAGTGGGTGGTAATTTTTTTTATAATGGCACAAATACAAATGATATTATCACTAATGATATATAATTTTATTAGTATTGAATAACTAGATAGATTATTTTTTTTGTTATCACATTGGTAACAATTCAATGAACATGAAAAAGGGACAAAAAAATTCATCCTTCACACTTATTCAAATAACACATATTTATAACTCGGGTATGGAAAACAAATAAAATCATGAGATAATATTATAGTGAGGGTAAAATAGATCTTAAAAATGAATCAAAAATAATTAAATAATAATAATAAAGTCTTCATCAATATAAAATGGTAAATGAATAAAAAGACATTTCATTTAATTAAAAACTTAAAATAAAAATGGATCCATATATTTTCCCATAGTGATAAACTCATGGTTAAAAATAACTTAATATACAATGAATGAAATGAAAAATTATTTATTGTCATGTTTCTAGAACATGAGTCACTACTGTTAAAAAATATCCCAGGATGGTTTAGGCCTGTGGGTAGAAACCCAATTGATTATTCTTTCAGAAAAAACACAAATCCGTATTTGCTAACTTTTTTATCTCGCGAGTCTTCCCATTTCACTAAGAGTCTATATAATGTCATTCCTCACATTTCACTAAAAGGAAAAATATTTTTTATATATATATTCAAATAATGAACAATATGAGATATCAAATTATCTATATTGAGTAGAGGATATGCATTAATCAATATTTTCACATTTAAAATAACATTAAAAGTACACATATAATGTTAAAATGGCATATAACATTGATAATAATAATATTGTCGATACTAAAAAATCCAGTATTTAATAAAGTAATAATTAAAATATTATTATAAATAAAAGGTTTAGAATATAGACCATGGAAAAGAAAATAGGTGCACAACATCAGAACTATTCAAAAACTAATGAAAATTGAGATGAAGTCCCATACGAGGATTATATCATTAATAAAATGAATATATTTATTGTATTCTCAATAAATACACATAAAATTGGTGAAAATCGGGCATTATATGATAAAAATATATCTTACACATATCTTTATCATAACATAATCCATGATATAGATGTATACCCCAATGAATCATAATGGAGTTATGAAATCTAGTACCTATTTTTATTCCGTTGAATCGCATGCCCAATAAAATTAATAATAATATAATTAAACAATTATTACCATGAATATAAAGAGATTAATGATTTAATATATCAAAATTAAAGTATACATGCCCCAAAAAATATAAATATGTGGTGAATATGTCATATCTCTTAGAAATAAAAGTTAGTTAACAAACCCCTTTCCTTCAGTCTAAAACAATTCCTCAATTTTACATAATGTCCTAGATAGTAAAATTTTATTGGTCAAATTCTTAATTTATATATTATTCAACATATATTTGATTTATTTTAATTTTACTATTTTTATTCATGGCCATTAATGTTAGTTATATTGTATAATTTCATTATTCTTGGCCTATACTTTTCATTGTATTAGGGTTAGTTCCATTGTGTATAAGTATGGGACTTCATATCAAATGAATGAAAAACTCCAAAAGTTAATGTATGTAGTACTAATGAACTTCCAAAACATAAAATGATTTCATATTATTGTATTTCTATTATAATACAACCCATACTTTATTTATGAATTTATTTTACGAACAGAAATTTTCTTATATGAATTAAACAAGTTAAAATAAATACTTGTGTTTCAGAAAAAATAACAATAGCCAATTTATTGATTCTAAAATATTTCATTACATATTCAATGATATTTATATATCAAATTTTCAGATATGATCTGTCTAAATTTTACTTATAGTTTCATAGATGATATTATATTTTAATTTCAACATTACTATACATAACATTCACATTACAATTACAATGGTCATGTTAAAATTTAATATTATATAATTGTTCGTTTATGTTCAATGTTGTATAAAATGTATGATATTAAATAAATTTAATTTAGTCAAGAAGATACATATAATAATATATTGGGCTGTTATATTCATCCTTTTGAAAATATCTACATCATAATATTACATTTTTATTTCATTCTAATGAGATAAGGGTGGTTATTCATTATAAAATCATCTGGTTCATATGTGGATTACTAAATTTTATGTTTCTTCCTTTGGACAATTAACTATTGCGTAATTTGATTTCTTAATACATTCTCCCATGTTTCATGAATAATTACAGGCTCTACACTTTAAGATATATATGTTTGCAGTTCTATTACATCACAGGTGAGTATATGCATTATGTCTAGCAAATACTTCTTTAACAAAGACTAGTGGAACACATCACGAGTATTAGTGTGACATGGTAGAATTTTTAATTTGTAATATTTTCCTCTGTTTAATTCATTATTTTTATTTGGTCTATTGTAATTAGGGAAAAAATCACTTTCTTATCAATCCTTATGACAAACTTCTATGTATATTCTTTTAGAAAAACAAGATATCCCACTTGAAATTCTAAATCCATTCTTCAGTTATCCACCTAACTATTTTTACTACATTTAGATTACTAAATATGGGCCTATATAGTAAACATCATTTTCATTATATCATTAATAATATATAGAACTCCAGATTTCTTTTCACCAAATTCATGTCATGATGTTGGAGTATGTCCCATCATGGCACATAATTCTTCATATGGTGCCATTTGAATACATTAATGGAAATTATTATTGTAGGAAAAACATATAGAAAATATTTAATGATCATGTATTGCTTGAAGGTCATGTGACCATGATCACAACATGTATTCCAATGATTGAATAGTCCTTTCAGTCTGCACGTCGGTTTGAGGGGGATAATCATTACTCAAATGATTTAATGTTTTCAAAGACATCTAAAGAGTATTCCAAATTTTAGATGTAAAATAGGTATCTTAGAAAAAATAATCCATAATGGAGAACCATGAAGTTGAAGAAAATATTTATTATAGAGTCTTTATAGGTGCTCATGTCGTAAATCTTTTCATGTAGCAAGAAAATGTGCTGATTTTGTAAGGCAATCAAGTCAAAACCATATCATATCATTCCTTTCAGGGTTCAATGGTAATCCAATTAAAAGTTATATTGTAATATCATGACACTTCAATAATGAATAGGTAATGGTTTCATCATTCCTCTAGGATTCTATCTCATAGTCATTACATAGTTTCGTTTCTTGTTTAGACATCATAATATCTCCATGATCCCATCATTGACTCTATTCACTTTTAAACCCCATGAAATTTTTATAGAAACTTGGAATGAGCACACAAATCTCAAATAGATATACACAAAGATGGAAGAAAATTTTTCAGGATAAAACATTTAAACCGTGAATACTTTATCATAATGTAATACTCTTCACCTTTAAGAAGCTAAAAAATAAACATCACTAAATATTATCTCATTGATTTATATTTTTTGTAATCAGATGATTATTAGAGACACCATATAAATCACATATTACATATAAAGGTAAATTGGGTCCTAAACATTCATAATTTTAATAACCATAAGTTAAACTAACACACATATCACTAAATGGAAAAACCATGTGACCAACATCCATACCCAATTCATTGGAGGTATTAACATAACCACCTATCTTTGTTTTATAATGGTACCACCAATATTTGGGTTATTGAAAAACCACCCATATTTGTCTTGTCCCATTACCACCAATCAAATGACAAATTACCATAATCATAACACATAAACGATTTCAGTTATCAATATTTCACTCATACAATATCATTTTCAATCACAAGAAATCATTTTGAGATATTAATATAGTCAGTCCAATTTCAATCCTTTTTCAATTCCAAAACTCCTAAATATGTAATATGGAAATTCCTTTCATGTTAAAAACAATTCTTATTATAGATAATTTAGAGAACTTAAGCTTGACGTACATGGACATTACATTACTTTTGCAGAATAATTAATACATAACCAAAAACAGACACACAAGGATCGTAATAGTTTAGTGTCTTTGGAAACTCGGAATATAAACATCTAATCCGGTTGAAAGATCATCAACATCTCCCGTATTGATCTTCCCCTTTGGTTTTCTTACCTAAAAACTTTCTTTATATCATGGGAAAAAGAAATCATATAAATGGTGAGATCAAATTATCAGTAAGTGTAAGCATGGATAAAATAAAACAAACCATATACATTTAAACTTAAAAACATGAACATAATATTTAAACATAAAAATCATGAGAAATGACATAAAACATGGCACTATGTAAGGCATAGATCATAATGGATCATCAATCATGATAATATATCATAGTAATAATGTATGTAACTGTGGCATCCATTAATCACATGTAATTATTTCCATAGTAGCAAAGGCATTACTGCCATGACCATCTTAGTGGACAAATTCCCTTTCTGAATAGAGTTCACTCCTTGTTTCAATCCTTTAACACTGAAACAGATAAACTTACCGATCCATCCATGTTTATATCACGAGATATAAATATTTACACAATGAATTGGAGGGAGATATAGGTCCCACCCATCTTATAATGAAATAATTCTTACATGTTCCACAAAACAATCATACATCATTCATAATAACCCAATAAATAAAATGGGTTTCATAAACATCATCCCATCATCACATAATCCATATAAAATAAATGGATATCATTTCATAAGAAGAAAAGTGAATCCATGTAAATCATAGAGACATGATACTTGAAACTTACACATGTAAAATAATGTCATCTTAGATGAAAATGGTTTTGATAAAACACTTGAAATGAATTCTTGAGAAAAATATCCTTTTTTCTTCAAAATCATTTTCTTTTCACAAAATATCATGAAATTCAAGAAGAGAAGGTTTTTGTTGAAAATAGAAATGAAATATTTTGGAGGAAGATTCGTGAAAACAAGGATTTATAAAACCATAAAAATATGTTCACATCGTATAAGTTAAAAATAACATTTTCCTCGTACTTTTGTCGGAAAAGTCAAAAACGTACCTCGTAACATAAACAAAATAAATATTCCATACATACCATGTAGTAAAATTCAAAAATATGTAAAAATAACTATAAACATACATGAAAACACTTTTATTAAATAGGGACATGGATGATAGAAATATCCCCAGTAAATACTTACGAATAAACAATCTCGGATAAAAATGAGATTGGAAAAGTTATCCCATACCTTAAGTCCAATATGCTTCATATGTATCCAAACCTCATGTATAATGATATAAATAATGTCATTGACTTATTAACGAATCAAATTAATGGTTGTTAAATCATATATGGTTCACTTATGACTTTATATTACCCATTCTTTTGTAAATTCATGTTAAAGTTGTGTTTTGGGTAAAATCGTTTCATTTGACTTTCGTGTTTTAACTTGTAATTATTCATATGATTACTTATATCATGATTACTTAAATCCAAAATGTAAAACATGATTTATATATAATATATATTCATAATATACATATATATAATGGATCGAGAAATGGAAAGAAATACACAGTTCATGGAGACGGTTGGCCGTACATACGCACGAACGATGTTTTCATTTATTTATTAAATGGAATTAAGTAGATGAAATAAATATTTATATACATAAATCCAGTAGCATTATTATGTCATATATTTCATTATTACTTATTATATATACTTTATAATCATTCTTGAATGGTTATCATTGAGAGTGAAACACATCACATCGTGGAGACGGTATTCCGTACGTACGCACGAGCGATGATATCATTCCCATGATCGTCGAATTGTATTAAAGTGTATGTATAATATTACAGAATCAATATCACTTTACAATAAAAATATATATTCATTACTTTCACCATTATACTCATCCATGTAAGGTGGTGGTGGAAAATAGATTACACCACGGCGTGGAGACGGTATTCCGTACGTACGCACGCGCGGGGATTTCGTTTTCCGTAGGATGGATAGATGGAGAAATATGTTTTTTTCATAATTATAATAATATATCAGTATATTAGCGATACTGATGTTATTACTTCATAATTAAAAAACTAAATAAGAAGAAGTTGAAGAATAATGAAAATTGAAAGAATCGGTAACGGATATTACCTCTTCTTTGACATGCCTCATTGAATCCTCCTATTAGGGTACTAAAATTGGTCTTTGAAAAGGCAAGGACCTATAGGATGTTTCTAGGGATGTTGAGAAGGGAAATGGGCAGGGTTTGGCCGAGCATAAAGGCTCAAAGTTTTGTGATAAGGAGAGGGAGGTGGTTCCCTTTTATAAGGGAGGGGAGGGGCACATTTGAAATCATAAAAATATTAATTTATAATAAATATAACCCCACATAAAACCTCCAAAAATGACTCATATTCGAATATTAGATGATATAGGGTTGTAATATCATCAACCGATAAAATTTAGACATGTTAGGAAATTATTTTAAACAATATCAACTTGATTTATCTTTACTTAATCAATTTAATTTTATTCGTGGTAATAATATTCTAAATTGTAAATTATAACAAATAATTACTTATTTGTTCTGAATATTCCATAATTGGATACATTATAACATTTTAGACCATATTAATTTGAATTTATAATTTTTATATATATTTTTGATTTTTAAACAATTTTATTATTCATTATTTTTATAAAATAACAATAGTGTTAATTTTGACACTATTCATTTATTTGAATTTAAATAAAATATATACAGAAGATATGTTCAAACTAAAAGCTTTAGTAGATTCAAAAAAGATCATATGTATCTATAAAATTATCGGTGAACATTAAATAGGTCATATAATATTTATTTTATTATTTTTAAATCCATTTATTTGGTTTATCTCTTAATAAAATAATTACTACAACATTTTTGTATAATTATTTAATAAACATGTATTTTTCATAAAAATTTAAAATAAAATCCTATGATAAAGATAAATATATTACCTTTCACAATAATACTTTTAATAGAATTTATCATCTTAAAATCACAATATTTAAATTGTTATATTTATTAAATTATGAATGTGAGAACTTTGGCATCATCAAAAATAAATTAATATAAGTGTCATAATCACTTTTATAAGACTCCAAAGGGATATATATTAGGTAATTGGATGATTAAGGTGTATATATACACTACCAATAAGTTTTAGTCAGGTTTTTGGGCCTTTTAATTTGTATTATTATTTTAATAAAAACTATATTACTGATTTTTCAATTAATAAATAATTTCGGCATCATTAATGTATCACCATTAGTGAAACATATTTAATCCCTAAAAATTCTAAATAAATTATCATGATATATATAATTTTATTATATTTATGGAGACTAATCATGTTCGAAGTTTTATGATGTTTATCAATAAATTAAAATTATTATACTTATAAGATTTAAGAGAGTCACATGTTGTCTCTTTCTTTGGTTTTAATAATAATTAAGTTATTTTCATGGAAAAAAGTACATTAAATGATTCTAATCCAACCCATAGGTGATATGGGTCGACTTTTAGTCATCCAATAGGATTTTGGTTGGTTTTAGAGTTATTTTATAATCTTATATTTACCCTTAATTACCCGATTTACCTTTAACTATGGTAAATAAAATTTACCGTAGTTACTATTCATAATGCCCAAAAATAAAAAGTAGTCTATTAATATAATTTGGACCCACTGATTCCAAATATGGAATCCATTTTTCAAAATTCAATATATAGAAGTTTCAGAAATGAAATTAAAATTAATCATGTTGTCGAAAGAAAACGGGTTTTTGTTTAAAACATTATAAAAGATTGAATTGATTTAACCTACGAATTCAAAGTAAAATCATTGCTAATGACATAAATAATATTAAATGGTAAAAAAATATTATATTTATGCTTTAATTCCATTAAATATTATAATTTAACCACATAAATTATTACGAAGAAAAAAATATGTTTTTAATTAAAATATAGCGTGTTTTTACTATTCATTAAAATATGAAAGTTATCAGAATAACCTGAAAATTTTATCCAATGTAAAATTTTATATCCTTATTCCAATGAATAATTTAATTTTGTAAAAATGAACATATAATCTTGTCAAAAACTAGATTTAATGTGGGTGCTCCATCAAAAGGCGGCAAAACTGCATTTTTTGAAAAATACTTATTTTACCAAAAAATATATTTTGTTCACATAAAATGTTTTAGAAAATTTATAAGATGAATAAAAATGTTATAAAATTAAAAATGTGGTTAATTATATTCATAACGGCTAGTTCGTGATAATATTTTATCCATATATCATTGTTTAGTGAAACCTGGTATTGCGTACAGCACATGCTATCAAGGAAGGTCGCGATTGCGTGTAATGGAAGCCAAGTCAGGGTTGCGTGTAGTGAAAGACTCCTTTAATGTTGCATATAAAAAAATCCAACCATATGTCATTTATACATTGAATATATATATACACACACACTCAATGTTGTGTATAATAACGTCTATCAAATGAACATGAAATTGTGTGTAACACGATCCATGAATTGTGTTGCGTATACAGCAAGATAATACGGTGTTGCATATAGCACAAGATAATATTGGTGTAACATAAAACACATGACATCAAATAAATTAAAAAGAATACTTATCATAAAATCTCGGGGTGTTACAATAACTGTGGGCATTGAGAAAGCATTTGAGCCTCCCACTCCCATGTGCTCTCTAAGAGCTTCTCGTGATGCCATCAAGGGTGCACCATAGGTATCGACCATCCATGAAGGACCCGCTCTTACCGACCCTCAATCTCTACTGTAACCTCCATAAAAGTCACCCCATCATTGAAATACAGCTCGCCTTGGTCGATGATGTGGGAAGGATCATGCACGTATCATCTCAGTTGGGATACGTGGATGACGTTGTGCACCTTGTGAAACTGAGGTGGGTGAGCTAAATAGTAAGCCACCTCACCAACTCTGCTGAGGACTGGAAATGTTCTGAAGAATCTCAGAGGTAACTTGTCACCTCTTCCAAATCTCTGTAAAACTTGTCGAGGCGAGACCTGTAGAAATATGTGGTTGCCATTAGGAAAGGTTTATGAGTATATAAATCTTCAAAGAAAACAATTTTATGACTATGGATTATATCCATAAATAATTCAATTTATGATAACTATTTTACAAGCTTGGAATTATGAATTTTGATTCATAAACTAACCATATGTATTCCATTGATTAGAAATGACACCCGATTTAATGAATGAGAACACCAACAATACGTTTGATCCAAAGAGTAATAAGGATGACTTATATTATAGTATTAATCCAATATTTATAAGGGAAATAGCATCCCATGTATTCTCAACATATGAAGAAATAATATCATGTGTTAATAAGATAAGTAAATAATTCTCTATGTCATATGGATTTGATTCGAAGCCAGAGAACAAAAGGATGGTAGAGAGAAAGACAGATAAAGGGAAGATGGGAAAGAAGGATTTTTCCATATTTGATAATTGTGGAAAAAATCACCTTGGTAAAATTTTTAAGGGAATGAGATTTTGTTATTAATGTGGAGAAAAATGACAGCATGTACGTGAATGCAAGGATAATATAATGTTTTTATGTGTACAATGATCCATCTCCAAGGAGTTGGGTCACTACGCGTATCAATGTCAAAAATCATTCGATTATACCCCAAATGATGCTATTGGATAATAATCAAGTTATGATTCAACCACGAATAAAGAGGAATGGATATTGTTCTTATGATGTTGTTAAATGATTATGTCATTTCAGTGTTGTATCGATTATATACCAGTTATATGAATTGTGGAAATAAATTAGGATTGTACTATAGTACTATTTCATTGAGTATTTGAGATTATATGGTTTTATGAAGTGTGACTCAACATAAAGTTAGTCCTTTTAGAAAAAACATGGTTGGAGGAAATATAAACACTAATATGGTGCTGATAATGAGGTAGTAATTTTGGAATAAGAGATGGTTGATTTGGATCACTTATATTGGATATTCATCACTATCTTGGAACTGATTAATTGTTTTTCTATATCATCATTGTTGGAATATTCAAAATTCTTGGATATAAAGAAAATATCCAGTATTATTTAAAGGATAAGAGAGCATGAATGTAATCAACATGGATTTATGGTAATTCAGGTTGTTACACTGTTATTAAATAATACATGATGAAGGTGTTCACATTTTATTACATGAAAAAATGATCTACATTGTGTTTAACTTACTTATAAATATTACACTGTGAGTTTGGATAGAAGTATTTATGATAAGTCTAAATAATGGAATGGATTATGTTTGAAATTGTAAATTATTGTTAAGGTTATCTATTTATTGTTATAAGGAGGACAACCCGCAGACTGTGTGACAATCTCTCACGTCGGACAAATCTGTGGGAATCAAACCCACAACCATAGTGTGATTGGGATTTATTTCCTACCACTGGAATACACGAAGTCCTTGGATTGTGTAATCTGGAATTTTTAAAGGGTCGGATAGGTGAATTATAAATTCATTATTTTTGTAACCCTATAAAATTAAGATAAATAGACTTTTTTTTTGAAATCTTTTGGAGTAAAAGATGATTTTGTGGTAGGAATTAGTTAAAGGATGAAACTCTATTTTTCATGTATATAAATATATAATTTTCCCCTCCTATTCTATGTGTAAATTAATTCTTAAACATTGGGAAAGGGATCTTAAAACCAAAAATGTGTTATCCTAATACCTTATTTTTTGTTGAACCGATGGTATTTCAAAACATCATAGATTGATGGATTTTAGGTCTTCAAATTTACACTTATTTGTGATTGATGACCTCAATCACTCATAATAAATATTCACATTTTTTCCCCAATTATGTGTCTCTAATTTCAACCAATGTTCTCAAAATCGAGATCATAATTTGGTAGTGACCTTTTTATTTCCCTCTTCCTCTTATTAAGTCTAAATTTTATTAACCCAATTTCGGATGTGGGTTTCTCACAAAGGTATTTTCTATCTTAAACCATTTATTTTCGAAATAAAAATTCAAATTATGACAACGTAGTTTATTGAATGAGGGAAGAATGTAACACCCCAAGATTTAGTAGTGTGTTATTTCTTCAATGTAATCCAATAACTTGCACTACATGCAACACTGAGTTCTTGCGCACCATGACATACCGAACTAGTCGTTTAAAAGAGGTTTTGAATATTATTAACAAAATTTTGAACTTTATATTATTCGTATAATTTTAGAATCCATATTATGATTTTTATAGATATAATGTAAGAACAAAATAATTTTTTTTTTCAGATAACAAGAGTATTTTTCTTAAAATGAAATTTTACCGCCTTTTATTGAAGAACTATTTTTAAATACAGTATTTTAAACTTTTATATATTCAATATAAAATAATAAGCTTCTACCTTAGAATCGGGACATAAGATTTTTTTTTTTCAATATTTTTTTTTGTTTTTCTGATAACTTTCATATTTGGGTGAATAGGGAAAAATTCTATATTTTAACTGAAAAAATTGTTTATTAAAAATAATTTATAGTGTTAAATTATAAATTTTAATGGTTTTTAAGTATAAGTAGATTATATCTTTACTATTTAATCCAATGTTGGTCATTTTAAATATTTTTACTTTGAAATTGGACATAAACAAGTGTCAATCTTTTGATAGCTATTATTTATTAAAAAAACGCCTTTTGGTTTTGAAAATGAGAATTATATATAAATTAATAAATTAAATTTCTATGTCTTGAATTTGGTAAAATAGACTTAAATTTTGAATTCAGAATATCAAATTTATTTGAGGGTGAATTTTTGTATGTTTATGAAAACATTCAATTTTTGATGAATAGTGAAAAACACTAAGTTATTTACTAAAACCGACTGTTCATTTAACTTTATTTTTGGTAAACTAGATAAATTATACCTGTATAAGTTCAATTTAATTCATTGGAGTCATTTTATAATAATTATAGATATATGAATTTTTTTTGAAATTTTATCATCTTTTACCCACCTCCTATGAGCATTTGCAAATTTGTATAAAACGTAATTTTACAGCTTCTTTGAATTGAATTTCAAAAATCCGAGAGACACATTTGGTATAAGTGAGTAAAATGTGGTTAAATAAGATAAAAATAATTTTTGGTGAATAGTAACTTTTGACTTTTATTTACCACGGTTAAAAGTGAAAAGGGTAATTAAATTTAAAAATGATATTACTATTACCCAAACACATATCCTAATTCTATTGGATAAGGGTAATTCAACCAAAAAAACCCTAGGAATAAAATATGATCCTTTATATCTACATGGATTAGAATATGTCATTTATTAATATTTAATTCAAAGAAGATTTAAAAGTGCTAAATTCAATGTTTAATAACTAAATAAAATTAATATAGGGTTACACATAGGATAAATTCGACTATAAATATTAATCAAAAAGATAAAAATATTTCCTACATTATGGTATTTTATTTATAATTTTTAGTCATTAAATAATTTAATTTACTTATGACCCAATGATGATGCAATAATTACCTTATTAATGAAATTTTAAAAACATTGATATTATAAATACCCAAATAAATGTAATTTTAGAATTTTTAGAATTATAATAATTTTATAGATTAATATGACATATTAGGGTGGATGAAATTAATTTTTTGTGAAGTAATAATGCTGTTATGAATTTAGAAAAACAAAATACCAAATAGTGTCAAAATTGACATAAAAGAGTTTTTAAACAAATATTATATTATTAATTTGTATTCTATTAATAAATATCCATGGTTCTGCCAAAGGAATTAAATAATATTATATATGTCATTAATGAACCACTTTGGGTTCTATTTAAATTTTATAGTAAGTTTATTAATTATATAATATAAAAATACAAAGAGACATGGTAAATGTCAAACTATTTAACTAAGAGTTAAATCTAAAAGATAAAGTTAATATAGTGACCCAAACCTGTCTAAAACCTATTGGTTGTGTGGATTTCGACCCATCACCACCATATACATTATATCATAAATTTTGGAGCCATTAATAACCGAAAATGAATTTATTATAAAATAATAATTTATGTTATTCTTAAGGTACCCCTCACCCCTCTTATAAAAGGGCACTTCCCCTTGTCTCAAATTGACACCTCCAAATCCATTTGGCTACGCCAAATCCTTTCCATATAGCCTCCCATATATATTAAATTTATCTTGTAGTCCTTATATTGTAAAAAATTTAACCTAAGGATCCCTTTTTATCAAATCAAAATGAAGAACCTGAAAAAGCGGTAATGATTTCACCACCCTTTTTCAAGTTCTTTTATTCTCTCGCATAATCTTTCTTTGTTATTACCATACCAAAATAATAACTCCCATTTTTTATATATAGTGTGATTTTATTATAAATATGGCATAATAATATTCATTATTTTATCCATCTGATGAATGAAAATTTCACCATGCGTGCGTACATACGGCTTACCGTCTCCACTCCGTTGTGTAATTTGTTATTCAACACTATGTTATTTGGATGGATATAATGATGATTAATATGTATATAAATAATGAAAATAACATGCTAATGTCTCTGTAAAATTAATATACAATCCAATTCAACAACTTTATAAAAATGATATTGTAGCTCGTTCGTACGTACAAATTACCGTCCCCACGACGCGATAAGATTCATATGCACGTTCACCATTCATCTACGATTATAAAAACATATCTTACTAATAAGTGTTTAATATATGAAATAATAATTATACTATATATATATATATAAATTTATTTATTTATATAATTACATATAACTTATTCACATACATCCATTCAATACGATATGAAAACTGAAACATCGTTTATGCGTACGTACGGCCTACCGTCTCCATAAACAGTGTTTTTCATTTCATATATCTATATATTATAAAAATTTATACTTTTAATATATATGATATATGAATCAAGTTTTTTATTCTTCATTTATTTGAATCATTATCTAAACGACACGGTCAAGAATTACAAGTTAAAATTCGTATGATAAAGAAAGTGATTACTACCTGAAATGTAAATTTAACATGAGAACTGTAATTAAATGGTTAGTATAAAGTCATAAATGAATCATGTATGATATAATAAATATCAATATGGTTCTCATATAAACTAATAACATAAAATGGTCCTTATACAGGATATCAAACATACCCTCGACCAATGGAAAGTGCAAGGTAAGGGGTTTTAATCTCACTCTTATTCCCGTGAGATTCATGCTATATTGACAATATTTCCATTTGTGTGGTGTATGTACTGCCTATAATTGTAATATTTGTTTAATAAACATTAATTTATGCATATTTACATTATCATTGTATGGTAATTATTTCATGGGGTGTATGTTTCATAAGTTACCAAACTGGTATGGGTTAATTTCTCAATCTCATTATTATCCGAGATTGGTTATGTGTAAGTTTTTACTGGGACATAATTATTATACATTTCCATGTTTCAAAAAATAATTTTCAAAGGGATAATTTTTATGGTAACCTTATAGTTATTCATCATTTTAAATGTTTTAAATTATTTATTTTTTTAATTCTTTCTCATTAATGTCCATGTTTTTAAAATGATTTTAAGAATTTATTTATATGCACATGAATTTTTAGAAATGATAATTATTTTAAAAATTTTAAAAGTGGTATGGGACAAATTGATTCAAAAATTCCTTTTAAAATACTACCTTTATAAATTTTGATAATATTAAACAATTTCATGAAAAATGGTTATTTCTCTCAAAGATATTTATTGATCATTTTCATATTTGACGACATCCATTAATAGATTTTTAACTTGTTTGATGTTGATTTATTATGATACAGATCTTCCATATTTTATTGAATGTTTTGTGCTATTTTTGACTATGTATGTGTTATTTTTTTACCATTCATAGTTTATGGAAAATGTATTTACATTTCGTATTCTTGTAGCAATACAAATGTTTATGTTATATTTAAACCTTTTCTTGTGAAGAATGTATTGGACTAGTATGTTCCAGGTTGGGGACTGGAAAAAGAAATCCTTTCGGGTTTGGTTCTGGATACAGGTGACTCTCCAGGATGGAGTCCGATTATAGGGGTACTCCAGAATGGAGTCTGGTTATAGAGGCTCTTCGGGTTTCGGTCCAGTTACAGTTAGCCCATAGGTTCTGGCACGACACCTTGACACATAAATTAATGTCCAGTACTATACATTCCCTCATTATGAAATTAGTTATTACATTTGATTATTTGACTAGTAGAATATCCTTGTTCATGCTTATATGGTAATGTTTGAATTATTTGTTCCATATTATGTTATAATTTAATTTTAAAAGACTATTATTTTTTTATTACATATATTTCCTTAAAAGTTTATAGCTTCCGCTAAATTATTTACCATTTATTAGCATCGAGATCACCATTTCGTATGTTTTATTTTCCCCGGATCCCTAGATGTGTTTTATGTTTGAGATGCAGGGTTAAGCTAAGGAGTAAATGGAATTCTCAAAGAATTTTTTTCTGTTTTATGTCTGAATGTGTAATTTAATATTAATGTATGTAATTTATTTTCCAAGGCTTCTAAACTGATCGGTCTTTTGGGACTTGATTCCTTGTAATCATGCCAACGTATTAAAATAATGCACCGATTCTAGGAATCTAGAGTCGGGGAATTACATTAGCATAATAAAATCACATAATATTAATGATACTATAGTTTTTTTTTCACTTTGATGATGGATATTCCACTGATTTTGAAGAATAAATAAAATAGAAAGTCTAAAATAAAACAACGACATTTCCTTCAGATGATAACAGTTCATAATAACATAACTATCTAAAGATGGTGTTCTTAATAAAAGAAGACCTCAATATTGTGAGTTGAAATTCTAGTAATGTTTCGGGTAAATATTGCATGAAAAGGGGTTTTGTAAGTGTTATTAGTTGGGGGAATGGGATCAATTTTATTAGTGAGTGGAGGGGAACCCTTTGTATTTTTTATAGTATTAAATTAATATAAATACAATTTTAATTCCATATGGTACCAAACTGATTAATTTATAAAAACAGTATTATTTTTGGTTAAATCCATACAATATAATTAGAATTAGAAAAGTATTGAATATTTTAAAATCCTTATTTTTTTGTTTTATCCTTTTTAACTCTTACCATTTTATCTTGTAATTTTAATTTTGAGTGTTAAAAATTTAACAAATCATGAATAAAGGCCAATGAATTAGCCATTAAAGTAATTTCTAGACATATATACGCATTTTTATTAAATATTCTATTATTATAAATTTTATGACATTTAATTAGATATTCTATATTTCAGGTTTTGAATTATATCAATTTTGGCCGCATTCATTACTTGGCTTTTAAAAAAATTCATAACCACTTGATTCCTTCAAACAAACTACATTAATTTAATTGAATAATGTAATAATAATCCATAAAATGTATGGATAGTAGCAAATATATAAATATATAGATTTTAATATTATTAATATAATTTATTTGATTGTTTCATTAATATATCTATTATTGCATCATCTTCATTTGAAAAATAAATTTTGTTATTTGTTTGTTAACAATTATAAATAAATTATCAGGTTGTGTGTAACCATTTTAGATATATAAATAATATTTATAGTCAAAGATATCCCTTGTATAATTCCTTATTATATGACGTACTTTTTAAACAAAAGTGTAACAAAAATGATTATTCATTAAATATAATATTATAAATGCATTAAAGTCATCCAAGTTGCTAAAAGTGGCCTTAATATTGACCTAATGATTCTCATGGTCATATCATACTCATCCAATTAAGTATACAAAAAATTTAGCATAGTATTATGTTATTATAATATTATTTCTACCATTAAATACCTAATTTACAATTAAATGTGGTTATTAAAATTATTAATAAAGGCACTATACAAAATGTATATGAAATAAAAGGTTCTTATTTACATAATTTGGTCCATATTATTCCAAATATGGAATACAGTTTTACAAATTAAATAAATTAATTTGTAGAAATTAATCTAATATTTATCCCGTTAATGGAATGATAAAACGTTTTTTAAAGTGAAACATTCAAAAGATCACATTGTTTTTCTATTTAATTTTATGTTAAGAAAAATATAACTACATTGGATTACTTGATAAAAAAATCATCTAATTATTCTTGAAAACCTTATAAAAGGACAATATAACCATATACATAAATTCATGGAAAATGTTGTTTTGAATTAAAATGATGTATATTTCACTATATATAGAAATACGAATTTAATTATAAAAATAGCACAAATTCATCTAAAATAAAATTTAATGTTATTATTCTAAAGAAAAGTTTATTTTTCTCAAAAATGGTAAATAATGGTGTCAAGAACTAGATTTAAAATTGGTTTTCCATTGAAAGGGAAAAACAACATTCTAAAAAAAACATAGTTTATCTGTAAAATTGTATTTGCATTATATAATGTCTAATAAACAAATAAGATATATTTTAAAAACCATACAGTATTAGTAGTCATATAATATAATCCAATAGGTGTGATTTTATTATCATATAAATAATTACTCACATTTAAATAGTTTTTAATAAAAAAACACACTTTATATTTGATTAGTTTTCAGTTTCATTTCATGTTAGTTTGATGAACACTAAATCATTATATAGACATTTGTAAAACATATTTTAATAATTCCGTTTAAAATATTCATTCCCTCATTCTAATAGCTATGATATAACAGCTTTACTAATTAATAATATTTAGTTTTTCTTTTATGCATGATGTGGCATATTATTTATTGTATCGAACAAAGAGTTTATTTTTAAAAACATGGAATGTTACATTCTCCCACCCTATTTGAAATGGAATCCTCGAAACATTAATTTAGTGTTAGTATATATGTTATAAAATTTCAAAATACCATTATTGTAATCCCACTTAGGAAAAATGATTAACAAAACGTCCACTATAAAACACTACTGGAAAAACGACCTATACCCACGGTTCAAAACCATGGGTATAGCCCCCATAACCATGGGTATAGGCTATACCCATGGTTTTGGGAACTGTGGGATGGAATGGAATCGGTATAGGGGTATCAACCTATACCCACAGTTTTGGAGAACCGTGGGTATATGGGAGTCAATGTGTTCACCACAGCTCTTCCAGCGTGGCACACAACAGACCCCACGGTTTGAAAACCGTGGGGTTTTAATTTCAAAAAATCCATCGTAGGCAGGACTCAAACCTGCAATCCATCCGCACCACATGTCTGCATATCTCCAAGGGACCAACTAGACTGCATATTATTTTATTTATATACTTATACATTAGCACGTATATATATATTCTTCTTATCTGCACGGGGTAGTAAAAAAATCCAAAAACCCACGGGCAAGGTTTTTCAAACCCGTATTTCACGTTGGGACTCACGGCTGCCCATCAGTAAACGACCAACCAAGCTATGATTTTCAATTTTTCTTTATATATACATGTAGGTATATATATTAATATAATCTACATCGAATATTTAAATTCCAAAACCGCAGACCGCGGGATTCGAATGCAAGTTCCACGGCCACGCCTCTACTAATTACCAACCGAGCTATAGAAATTTTGACTATTTAAATTTACATTTTTATAAATATATTAATCTAAACCGTGAAAAAATAACTTCCCACAAAATTTCTTCCATGTCCCACCTAATTTTCATTCCCCTCCATAAGCTATACCCACGGTTCTCCAGAACTGTGGGTATAGGCCTTCAAAAAATCCCAATTCCCATAGTTATCTAAAAACGTGGGTATTGGTCTTCGAAAAATACCCTATAGTCACGGTTCACGTATTATCCCTATACCCACAGTTTTGGAAAACCGTGCGTATAGGGGTACCCTATAACCACGATTTTTTTCAAAACCGTGGGTATAGACCTATTTTCTAATAGTGAAAGCATGAGAGGAAAGGGAGAAGGTCTCTAGAGATAAAAAATAACAGGCTTCCATGTAGGAAAAATGGATTTCTAAGAGAAAACAAAGGATCATGTTCTGATGAAGAATAATAGAAAATATTGTTAAGGAATGGTTAAAAATCACATATTTATAAATTTGAGATGGGTTAAACAATCTTTGATTTTATAGTAGTAAAAGTAAATAGAATATGTTATTTAATATCATTATCATATAATTTTTGAATTCATTTATGAAATAAAAAATATCACAAGGAAATACACTTACTTTACATGAAGAGTTTCATCCTCTAATCAAATTCCTCCACAAACACAACTTTTTCCCTAAATTATTAGTATTTAAGAGTATGTTTTTATGCCTAAAACACTTGAATCATGTTCTTGTGAATCACATAATTCACAAATAATTATATATCATTCCATCCTATCATGAAACACCATACAAAAAGAAAATGGTTAAGAAAATACCCAATTAGTTTCCCAAAATAATAAACCATTATATGATTAAAAACTATTTGTAAACTATAAAATTTAAAAGTAATAATCAAATCCCAACATAATAAACCTGATAAATTATTGTCCTTACAATTAACCCAAATAATAAATGTTATATTAAGACCATAACTTCAGAGTTTTTGGATCTCATAGTATACCAGGATATGTTTTTGCATTTATCTTCCAATAAAAAAATAAATCTTAATGTATCGTACCAAAAAGCAATTTCTTAGTCAGATGTTATCACGGATAAAATAGTAATTTACAAAAATAACATAATTCCTCATATGTCCGTAAATAAATTATACAATCTGCCAAAATAAAATTCTAGCATTACTCCTAAAATAAATTCATATATTATTCTATTTACCTTAATTATATAATGTCCCCAAAATATTGAACATATTCCCAAATAACATTTATCACTTAATTAAAAAATCATTTTCCAATATAAAGGATATCCATTTGATGAGACATATGTTCTAAAAATAAACTTATCAAATCAATTAACTAAAAAAATGATGTCATAAATACTAGGAACATCATGTAATCTAGTGGTAGGTGATGAAACTTTATCGTCTTTGTATTGTGGGTTCGAACCCCGCATCCTTTCTGGGCACACTGGGTTTTCACCTATCCTATGGGTTCTCTTTAGTCTAATTTTTTTCATTCATATAAGATTCTCAAAAAATATTTTCAGTCACTATAAATGGTCATAACATATAACCACAAAATGGATTTTATGACATTATACTTATAGTAATCCATTAAATTATAAACCCTTGATTATTTTCCTAACTCATTATGAAATATAATACTCTCTAATTATTCTTAAACCATACTATGATACTGACTATAATGACCTATCTTAAACATTACATAATCTTGAGTTTTGTTAATAATTTAACTTTATTTAACATTGATAATCATTTCAGGTTTAGAGTGTTACATAATTAATCAATAACTATAAAATAGTAACTCAATAATTATGAAGTAGACACTTATTCTGACTATACATTTTCTCAAAAAATGAAAAAACATTTATAAATAATCATGGTTTCATTTCTAGTTTAAAAATAATTTTTTCCCGTGATCCCATCTGTGACTCAATTCCCCTTTATATCCTATGAAAAATAGTACAATAACATCGTATTAGGACAAAAACTCATTAAGGGATACACAGTGAAGGAAAATGGGTAGTTTTTCAAAAAATCATGCAAACCAAGAAAACCTTATCATAAGGTAATACATGTCACATTTATGATGTAGTAAATACACTTCAATAAATATAAGATCATTTAATAACATTTTTTGTAATCAAAAGACCACTATAAAACCCATAATAAACACATCCAATATAAAAAAGGTAACTTGGGACATAACCATAATGGAATAACCATACAATCGACTTCAACATATATAACTAAATGTTATAGACATATTCCTGACAACTATACCCAATGCATTGGAGAATATAAAGAAACCAAATACCTTGGGTTTATCAAGTATCAATCCATTTTTTTATCATCTAACCACCCATCATTGGTTTATCATATAAAACCCCTCAAATGTCCCTGAACCATAATAAAAACATATAAAAGATTCCTATTATCATCATTTCACTGATAAATATTCATTTTCAATCACACAAAATCGTTCCTAGATATTGAAATAGTCAATCAAATTTAAAAAACATTTTCAAAACCAAATAACCCAAAAGGGGATATGGGATTTATTTACTTTAAAAAAAAATTAAGTCTTGTAGATGTAGCCAAATATTAAATAATGTTTATTACAACTGATAAATCATTGTCACCGCATACATTAAAAATCATTCATTTTGACATTTTGTAAAGAAATTAAAAAACATCATATAAAAAGATTTTTTTTGAAAACATTTAATGAAATTAAATATTCTCCTAAAATTTATTTCATAATACCTTTATTTCCATATAAATTAATATTTAAATTAATATCATGAAGGAGAAGACACGATAATTAATCTTTAAATGTTAATGGTTTCCCACACCACATAGAACATTTAAATATTAATATACATGGATTAGTACATTTACTAAAACATTAAATAATATAATTATAAATTATATATGGATATTAAATTTCATTTCAACTGTATATATATATTATAAATGAATAATGGCTCATATTATCAAGAAATTTCTCAATGAAAGAAGATTGAGATGAAATCCCTTAGCTTGTGTTTTATTCATCATGTTTGTTACCTATTATTTGAGATTAATAAATATAGGCTAATATATAGTTTCATAAACATATTTTAGTGTTTATTATTAGTTCAATTTCGTTAACTATAATTTTATAATAATTAGGTAATTATTTGAGATTATGTGTGATGTTTTTTCGATATTCAGTACGTGAGTCCATAAATAACATGGTATGATGTTAATAGTCTAGATGGTCATATGAAAATAATCTACAGAATAATATTCATGACCTAATATGTATTTCTCATACATAAATTACACATTTATATTAGACATCTTATTTATTGTATGAAAAAAGAACAATGTTATAAGCACAGTTAAGGCAGGTCGTACATACACATGTGTGATGTTTCCATTTTACATTAATCATTATTTAAATATGCTAATTATAATTTATTCATCAAATAATGATAATAATATAATAAAAATCATAAATAATAATTTAAATATACTTATATATGTCATATAAGTGAACGAGTTAATAAAAATGATTCACAGCACTTCATGGAGATGATTGTTCACCCGTAAGCACAAATGAAAATATCATTTTTATATTCTTGTAATGTAATAAAATATTTGATATATTATACTATTAAAATGATAAATATGGTATGAAAATCATATAAAAACATTATATTCACCATTATAATCAGTATTGTGAGACGGTATAGAAAAATGAACTACATTTGTTGGTGAGGCAGCAGTACGACGTACACATAAGCAAAATGTTCATTCCCCATTTGATGGAATCAGGGATGGATTTTATTGATGAAATTTACATAAAAATATCTCCATATATTGAAAATGTTTTATTTATTTCTTCCCCAGAGACTAATCATATTTAAATTATGTTTAAGATGAAATAAAAAGGAAGCACTTATAAAAAAAATTACCTTTATATTGGATGATCCCAACTCTTTACACAGAGAAACCTCTAAGGAGGACGTTGTTCCAAAAAAGTCTTTGATAATGTGGGTAGGTATTATACGAATGTTTTTTGGTAGATATTGTTAAATTCAAAAGGTTTTTATTTATTATTAATAAAGGGAAATGGGTTATTTTTCATATGTGAGGGGAGGGGCACCCTTAGAATTATATAAATTATTAAATTAATATAAATTATATTTCAATTACAAATGATCACAATCTAATTTATTTCAATTACTGGTTGATATTGGGTTTAATATTCATCATCCAATTTAAATTTGATAAAATTAGGGTATTTGTAATTCTTATCATTTTGTTTATGCGTTTTTAACTCATAATTTTTTATCATGTAATTTAATCTTTTAGAGTTATAATAATTATCAAATCATCCAAAACGACAGTTAATGAGTCAGTAATGAAATTTTTGGACTTATCTATAATTCTGGTTGAATAATTGATTTTTTCTTAAAATTTTTATCATTTATTGAGTTATTTTATATTTCATGTTACGAAGTATGTCAATTTTGAATGTATTCATTACTTGAAATTTATAATAAATCATAAAAAATTGATTCATTTGAAAAAACTATATCACTTAAACCTTAACTTGTCATAAAAATCCATAAAATATGTCTAGGTCATAAAATATATAATTTTTTTCAGTACTATTGATTTCATTTATTTCATTCCATCACCAATAAATCTTTCAAAGAATCATATTTGTGTTACAATTAAATTAAAATACATAATTCCAAAAATTTATAAATTAATTATCCTGGTGTGTATTATAATTTTAAAATTATAAAGGGGGTTTATAGTTTAATTTATCGGTAATATAACTCCATATTTTAATACATTACTTTTTTAAAACAAATGTGTAACAAAAATGACTATTAATTTAATATTTTGTTATAAATGAATTAAATTCTTCCAGGTGGATCTTTGTGGTCCTAAAATAAACACAAAAATAATAATTTTCATAATTCACTCATCCAATTAAACTAGGACTATTTTTAGGATATTTTTATATTATTATTATTTTATTTCTAAGTTTAGTCACACTATTTACCATTAAATAAGGTAAGAATGATAATTACCCAATTTACAATTAATAATTTCCAAAAAAAATTAAAAATGGACCTCTTTAAATATTTTCACCATTCTGATACTATATATGGAACCCATTTATCCATATTCAAAAAATATAACTGGTATAAATTAATTAATAATTAATCCCATTGAGGGAAGGAGAAATCATGTTTTTAATGTAAAACATTTAAAATCTCACATTGTTATTTAATTTTATTTTAATTTGATAAAAAAATCCAATTAACTAATTTGAATTACCATATAAAACATTAATGTAATTTTAACATAAAAAATGTAAAATTATAATCTAACAATATAAATATATTATATGAAAATGTAATTTTGAAATAAAATATTGTATTTTTTATTACTCATTAAAGTATGATTTTAATTAAAAATTATCCAAAATTTATACCAAATAAATTTTGATATCCTGATTCCAAATAAGATGTTTATTTTGTAAAATCTATCATATAATGGTGTAAAAAATATATTTTAAATATGGTTATCCATCCAAAGGAGGCAATCCTATATTTTTATAAAAACACTGATTTTATTCATAAAATTTTATTTTTCATATATAATGTCTTGAAAGCACATAAGATAAATTTTCAACAGTATATTGAATTAATATTTCATTAATATAATCAAATAATTGTGATTGTAAGTAATTATTTACAAAAAATAGACACATTTAAATAGTTATTTTATAAAACAATACATCCTTTATATTTGATTTGTTTTTAGTTTCATTTAATGTTAACTGGGAAACCAATGAATCATTATATAAACATGGGTAAACCTTATTATTAAAATTTTCATAACAATGTTCATTCCCCAATTATATCATCTAGGTGATATCTACCATACTAAATTATAATATTTATTGGTTCGTTTCTCCTCGATGTGGTGTATCATGTAAGCTATAGAACATTTTGTCTCCTTTAAAAAACACATGATGTTACATCATGAAACACAATCAACAGTTTACCACTACATATTATCCACCAAAAATGTACCTAAACAACTACAATAATCTTGGTATAACTATATTTTAATGATAAAACGGATCTATGAGCTTCATATAGTAGTTCCCTTTCTTGAACTTGTATTGATGGAATAGATTACCAAATTCCATATTTCATAATTCCATAATAACTCATGAATTCTACCAATATTCTCTCCTTAATGGCTATAAATTTCATTCTGAAATTATAATAATCATATAAAGAGATTATTCTCTTATCCAATAATTATGGTATGGAAACTATTTTAAAAAATAAGTGGCATTTCACCTTCCAACAATATGTTTCTTCTAAATTATTTCCCTTTAATGAATGGCAGTGTATTGAAAATTCATAATCCTATAGTAGATGGAACTATCATATTTGACACATGTTGACTTCATTCTATGTAATTTTGTATTTAAAACTCTTGGGATCTATAAATATTATTCATATTTAACCATTGAGATAGTGTGTCCATATCTTCAAGGAAGATATTACATCTAAAAATAAATATCATGAGTTTGATAATTTTATTCCTGAATTTTAAAATACCATTATACGTATAAAATATCAATATCATTTTTCAAAAGGACAAAACCCAGTCCTTCTTTCGATGCATCAAATTATATCACAAACCCATCATTTCTTGAAACTAGAGTCAAAATATTAGTAGTGACTAATATTCTCTTTATTTCTTTAAAACAGTTTACATGTTCATTTTTTCATATAAAATTAACCCATTTACGCATGAGCTTTGTTATGTGGTTAGAAAATTGGAAAAAATTAAAAAAAACACTGATAGTGACCTACTAAACAAAAGAAAATAAATTCCTTAGTTTTTTCATTTTCATAACCCATTCTTGGATTGACTTTATCTTTATAGGATAATCATATATTACCACTTTAAAGAAAATATTTCCAAGAAAATAAATTTCCTAAATCCAAAAATTCACTCATGCTAAATTTACGACATAACACTTTCCTTGTGAGTTTCACAAGGTCAAATGAAAGTGATTCTCATGGTATTTATATGTTTTAGAATATACAATATTATCTTCCGAGAATACCCCAAAAAACATTATGTTAATCATAGAATGCACTATTCATTTGAATACCTGAAAATATAGGGTGAGTTAGTCAATCAAAAATGAATTAATATAAAATAATAATGTCCATACTTAAATATAAAAGGAATGTTCAAAATATATAACATCTTTATTCACAATTGATGATACCCATAATGAAGATCACATGTTCAAAAAATATTTAGCTTCGTGATATTGAATAAATAAATCATAATTTTGAGGTTTAAGAACCTAGTTCTTCCTTTGAGGTATAAATCATTCCATTTATGTTAATACTTTAGAAAATGGGGGAAAAGTGGTCGATGGTCTGGATGTTGACCTGTTATATAAAATGATTGTAGACTACACACAGTGTGCATTTATATACATGTCATGTATAATGGTTCACATGCCTTTTAATCCCAATTCACACCCATATAGTGGTCTATACAAGAGTGGTATGGACACAAATTTTAGTCTCAATATCATGTAGTGTACCTTTTTTATATTGATTAAGTAGGGATATATAGTCATTTTTTTAGAAATATAGAAACATACCCCCTTCGACGAGCAGTTTTCATAGGAAAATATAAATCAGCTTTCTCCTCTTGTTTCATCATCTGATCTTGAATTCAAACACTGTCGAATGCATTGGATATCCATTGGTATGCTCAAAATTACCCATGATCATTTATTCATGATTAAGTCTATAGATATAGTTCTTATGGTCGATGTTTTATACCCGTTTTTTAGATCTACATCATTCTAGGTAAATTAGTGCCCGATAGTGGACACTGATAGTCATACCAAAACATGTTAGGTGGTGTTGTGCCATTCGAGAATTATCATGTTGTTTATATGTGTCATAGTTCCACACAACCAATTTTAGGGTGTCACTTGATTGAATAATTAACCGGGTTATTTTATATTGATGATTAGGTAACTTATTAGTTGAATTGAAATCTGGTTTAGGGTTGTAAACCTTGTTTTAGGGCCACCACATGGATGTGTTTCCCTTGAACGGTCATTTGGCCGATAATGCCTATGATGATTGACTTCAATTTCCATTCAAAGATTGTAAAAAATGAATTTATCATTATATGAATTTCCCACAAGAAATAATCTATGTGTTAAGCCTAGTCATTGATTAAACATAACTATAGAGTTGTTAATTGTTTTTCCCTTGCTAGTTATCCCTATTTGACCATGTAATTTTTTGATTTACGTGTATTAGAAATTATGAAAAATGAGCATACATGAGTTGATAATGTTTAGGCCATGTGACAATTTAATACCCATGTGTTACTTTTGAGATGGAATGTTTAATTGAATTTAATGATAGAAGTAGGTAATTAGAAATGGGTGAGCCACAATCTCTGTAAAAAGTCAAGTTCATGATCATTTGACTAATTTTACCTTATAGACCTTGGGTGATACATTGTCTCAGTTAAATGAAAATGGATAGATTCAAGAGGTTAATTATGTAATGGATGTTATTGATCCACATATATGGTGGTCATGATCATTGAGTCTTCTTTAAAATACTTATCGAACCTAGGATCCATTGATGAAAACATGGGTCAGGCTATATTTGAAACTGAATAAATGATTATTTTGTCATGAGTTGATGGTTAATTTTATATCGTGTTTCATTGGGCCTATGCTGGATCATGAGACTTTTATATCTTAATATGGAGTTGAATAATGGAATGTAATGATTAATTACAAATTTGACACACAAAATCACAATCTTGTATTCAATATTAATTTATTCTTGTTTACATTGTCTTCTATGACATCTGTTGTGCTTACATTTGAGTACATAGTATTTTTTTCCCATATTTTACACTGCCAGTTATATATATTCACTAATATATTAGCACAGACTATAGTTGGTCTCCTATAAGGATATAGTTTCACACCTAGTTTGGGTCATGTTTTTGGACCGATGCATATTTTATGATTTCAGGTGTTGATCATGGAAATAACCTTGTTAGAGGTTCTTGATGTGCTATATAGGATTTAGAGAGCCTTGCACCGAGATGAGGATTGTGATGTTTCCATGTATCTTTATTTCTTTTTTTACTTTTGAGTTATATAGTGTGTATTACTACAATGCACATATTTGGCTTCTTTTCTTGAACACCTGACATGTTGCATCATCTATTTTATAGAATAAGGCATAGTTATTTATCATATCAATATTTTGCAGTTTATTAAATTTTTATACTATTTAATGCTTATAATATTGTATATTATTTTTCTATTGTATCACAATTTTAGAATGAGGTCATTGTTTCCCTACTATCACGTCCTAGCCCATTACTTCTAGTCGGCAGCCGTTGGTATTTGGGGAAATGCGATTGAGACAACGTGGAAAACTGGGTATGGGGATCCCAAAACTGTGATGTTACTAAGTGGTATCAGAGGATTTCATTCCTATATTTCATTACTAATTGGTGATGATATAAATGATATGGAATTCTTTAATTACATGTGCTTTAGAGTATCAACCCTTGTATTGGGAAAATTCAAATTACAGGGAATGAAATTGTAATATTTGGATTTGGATCAATTACAGTTGATTCGATTTCACTGTTAGATGAAATAGTTGTTTTGTGATTTTATTATTAATATGATTGTGGTTATATTTTTTACAACCCAATGAGATGAGGGCATTCCATCTCATGCATCTTATAGTCACTCGTTAAAAATCGCATTCCATGAATTTTTCCTTTCCATTTAGAGAGAATTTATAATTGCATTCTATTGTGATAGATGCCATGTTTGACATTCTTTTTTTATAAATACTGTGATAATTATTTCTACTTTTGTGATAGGTGTATTGGTTCGTGTTATGGTTGAATTGGATGTATCCCAAACATCGGTCCCTAAGGAGTTTGGGCCCTCTTGGATCAAAATTTGATGGATAATGTTTCAGCCATGGGATATATATGGTGTCATTATGTTCGATATATAGATTAACATATTTGATTTGTGGGGTATATATCCCCCCACAGATCAGAATTTGGAACATTATTTCTTTATTTAAACAAAATAGGGCTTACAGGAATGTTTTTGATGCCAAATATCTTGTAATCTAGACCACATGGCATGTTTTCCAATAAACCCACGACACGTGTTCTTCATTTTTGGAAGAAAAGAACATTTTTTAAGTACACGCTATGTTCTTCGGGTACACTCCAGGTTTTTTTCGACCATGTATCCGACCATGTGAGAAGGAGAGTTGGTTGATGGGTTTGGATCAGAACTCACTGTGTACCCTACAAACACATAGTGTGGTTTTACATTGGCATAACCATGTGGCTTTGGCCATGTAGTTGTATATATCCCTTAGGGAATACATGAGTACATGTTGTGTGTCAGCCCAACGTGTTGTGTACCTATGAAGTTACACACCCAGACCTGTGGGACTACATGAAAATATAAAATAATTACCGTATACACTATGTATTTTCCCTATACGTTGTTTTCAAATCTTTTGTTAAAATTTGATGATTATATTCTCCTTTTTAGTTATTGAACTATTGAACTACATGCCTTGATGAATAATCTTATAATGATGTATATGTGCCAGAAATTCTACAGAAATTCTACCCCAACGTCCCACAGTAGTATGCTAGGAGGGTGGTGATGATCATACCTTAGGTATGGTAGGCCATATGATACTAATGGATGCTCCAGTCATGCCATTTTCAATACAAAATATTATATCGGAAAGAGGAGATGATGCACTTTTTCATGATATTATTATGAGGTTCATGAAAACATTTTAGGGATCACCACAACCTTCCATGTCTACGGAAGAACTAACATGACTGTTCCTGCAGCTGCATCCACCCACATTTTCTATGGATGGTGTCCCATAGGTTAATGAATCAAGCTAAAGGCCATGTTATCGATCTTAAAGAAAATTTATATGCATCTAGAGAGGAGGTTCATGGTTTTGGCTTATATGACTCATGATTCCTCCAAGATATGGTGGAATGTTACTACATAGATAGATCTCCAACATGACGTGGTGTGTGAATATATTCAGATACACTTCTATGACTACTTTAATATGAAGACACAATGGGCAAAAAACTCCTGAGAGTTAATGCATCTTGAGTTGTGGGATATACCATTTATGGATAATTTTTCATGATTTACTGAGATCCAACACTTTTCATCTTTTCTGATTGGTCAAAATATGTAAAAGGCTTGGAGATTTGTGGAAGGTCTCAGCTACAACATCCTATCGCATGTGAATATCTTCATGATGACTACCGTATCCTCTATTGTGAACTATATAATGATTACGGAGAAGAATCAGATGGAATATAGAGGTGTGAGCTCGGGTGGTTCAACAAAAATATATAGTACTATTTCAAACAGTTGCAGGAATCATCATGTAGAGATTACATGTTGAAAATCTAGTACTCATAACGTATCATCCAGTAGCCAGGAAAGGTGGATCCGTGGCAGATGAAATGGGAATAATATACCTCAATATATGATGGACCCTGTCTAGTGTCGAGATAGTGGAACGATTGGCCATTTTCTACATGTATAGTGGAAAATCCGATCAATATCTAGCGAATGATGGTCTGCACCAACTCCATGTCCCGAAGTAGGGTCAACAGTATATAAACTGTAAGGGATCATGAATAGATCATGTTGATCAGGAAGACATGGTGACCTTGGTCATGGTAGGCAATCCCCATTATCTCAGTGACAATATGATATGTTAGCTTAGGGTATCCTGATAGTCTCTTAGGTCTATGGTACAAGCGAGACATATACAGTGCAACAGACCCGACTGGAGCAGGATCATGAGCCTTCAATTTTTAGAGGTACTATTCTATTCACCTATGTTTTTTCTAATGTCATATTAGATAAAGGGGCTTCAAATTGTTTCATATCTATGCCTATAGTGGATATCCTTGGGATCTATTTTTTTTCTTCTGGTGGTGTTAGGAATCTAGACAATATACTAGGTCTTAGAACGAATGGTGTTCTATAGTTAAAGTAGTGCCCCTTTAAAATTGGTGGGTTTCACTTCGATTGGGATCTATATGTATTTGACATGATATGAATTTCTTTAATCCGTGGAATGGATTGGCTTGTCTCATTTAAGATCATTTGTTAATATTTATCTTTGCAATGGGAGTTTTACATGAAAATAAGGTGGTTCATTTATACACAAGGGGGAGTGTGATGCCCAAGAAAGTCGAGCTGGACCAGAGCATCGTGGGTTCTGTGCGATGAAATCACATATTTCTAGTTTATATCTAGATGACCAGAGGACATGTCAGATGTAATTTCCTCTAGGGGTTGATCATTTCAAGGATGTCTTCCCAGATGAATTATCATTTTTACATCTGGTCATATAGGTATATTTCTTTATCGAGCTTGTAATAGGGGGTTCACCGACCCTTTAGGAAAAAAATGTGGACGATACCCTTAGGAAATGAGTGGATTATCCAAAATTGAACCAGCTAATGGTTAAGAATAGGTAACATTTTCTGTGGATAAATGATCTCTTTAATCAGCTCTGAGGAGATTGGGTATTATCTAAGAATGATCGAATATATGGTTAAAATCAAGAGTGTGTTAGACTATTAGACATACCATGTATATCTATCTGATGAATTTATGGTTTGTATGAGTATGTAGTAATGTCGTTCATTCCACCCAAAGCTAGAGCGGTCTTCATGGAACTTATGAACCATGTTTTCCATTAAAATATTGATTCTTTTTTAGGTTTTCATGGATGATATCGTGGTGTAATCTCACAATTGACAAGACCATTCCACACATCTTGAGATAATTTTTAGTATATTGAGTGGGCATAATTTAAACACTATGCTCTCAAAGTGCCACTTCTGTATGGATAAAATTCTCATTCAGGGTCACAACATCTCAGCGATCGGAGTATCAGTGGAGCCATAAAATGAGAGAGGAGTAGTTACCAGGTATCATCCGAAGAACGTCTTTCTGGTGATGAGTCTTCTAGGGATGGATGGGTACTATAGTTGTTTTATATAGGATATATCACAAATAGCAGTGACAATATAGGGCTTGAAAAAGGAGGGTGTGAAGGATGTATGGTAAGATTTTATATGAGATGACATTTCATGTACTGAATGGGAGACTAACATAATTAGAGATATTGAATACCTCAGAGCTTATAGAAGTTATACTATGCTCTATGATGAATTATGTATCAGATTGGGATCATTACATCTGTAGGGGATCAAGTCATTGCGTACGAGTCTCTGTAGTTGAGGCCACATGACAGGAACTACCCGACAAATGATAATGAGATATCCATGTATTTTCATACCTTAAGATGTTGGAGATATTACCCATTAAGAGAGAGTTTTGCAGTTTACAGTGAACTCAAAATTCTCAGGTACATCATTTCTAATAGTTATCTGAATTTGAGGTAGCGAAGCTGGGTTGAATACATTTTGTTTTTTGAAATTTATCATTCCAAAATGATTGGGAAAGGGAAAAAAGTGGATGATGCACTTAGAAGGAGGACTCAGAAATAGGGATTGCTCTAGACTAGTAGCAAGAGGTAGTTGATGGCATTGTTCTCTGAGATGCATTTGGAGGTGCACGAAAATCATGGACATAATTTTTTTACATCCTTAGGTATTACCTATACATTACTAGACATAGTGAATATGAGGAATCTATTCTGATGGCAAAGTTCTATTAAAGTTTATGTCACGTGAGGACCCTATTCCTAGATGAACTATAGTGGAGAATGGGTTATGGGAGTTACTTGGTCTTATATTGTTGTTAGCAGACATGTGTGAGGTGATGATGTGGGGGTTTCATGATTCAATTTGGCCTATGCATCCTGGTGTTAGAAAGATGTATCAGGACATACATCATTAGTAATGGTTTCCAAGTGTAAAGGGAGATGTAGCTAGTTTTTTCATTTGATGTAACACCTATCAGTAGGTGAAGGAAAAATAAAAAAGACCAGAAGGACTTTTTCTACAGCTACCCATTCCAAAGTGTAAATGGAATGACACCTTGATGGATTTCATGAAGGCTTTAACAAGGTATTCCAAATGAAATGATGTAGTATGGGTTGTCTTTTAAAATATTATGAAGGTTTGACATTTACTGCTGATCAAGGAATGTATCTGTGTTGATATGCTTGGGAGGTTATAAATATGTTAGATTGTATGACTTCCTAGGGTCCCACATTCCATTGTTTTAGACAGGGACACCAGTTTTAATTCCTCTTTCTAGAAAGAGATATATAGAGATTTAGGTATAATGGTGCTTCTCTTTATATCTTAACTCCCCTAGACAGATAGCCAGTCAAAGTGCACGATTCAGGTGATGGAGGACATGATTCTATGATGCATCCAAGATTTAGAGGGTTCATAGGTGACACTGATACCCCATGATGAGTTATAATACAAAAAATTCTTCCAGGAGACAATTTAGATGGTGTTAAATGAGTCATAGTATTATATCCCATCCTGATCACCCTTGTGTTGGTTGGACATAGGAGAGGAAACAATGCTTGGACCTCATCTTGTCCATGAGACCCTTGAGAAAGATCAGTTTCTATGAATGTGGATTCCTACTGCATAGTTTTGTCATAAATCACATGATGATCTCTATAGATAAAATTTTGTGTTTGAAGTCAGGGATCAAGTTATTGTACAACTCGTAGAATGTATGTGACATAAGAAAATTTGGAGATATTCTAAGCTTTCACCGAGATATGATAGTCCATTTGAAATTCCGTAAATGGTCGGGCATGTTACCTATTGATTGATGTTACCTCATAGGAACAACACTCTGAGTAACCTCTCCCATGTTTCTCAATTGAGACATTACTTTTTGGACCTATATGAAACCTTTTATATGGTGCAAGTAATGTTGTAGGAAGATGCATCCTTTGATGAGAACCCCATTTGTATAGTGGATCATATCATAATGGTTCTTTGTGTCCAATCTTCTCCTTTGGTTTGGTTTCAATGGATGTAGGGTCGAGTGCAGGATACGACTTGGGAGATGGAGGATGAGCTATGATGGTAGTGGTGAGAATTACTCTCAGATGTTCCTTCACCACCATTGAGAGGAAAATTCAAAAAAAAATTTCCTTAAGGGGATAAATTTGTAAAAACCTTATTATTCCTTTTAGGTACAAATATTTCATGTTTATACTTATGAAAATATGGGTAAAGAGGTTGAATGGTTGGATGTATGCCTATTACACGTCAAGAATAGGCAGTACATATTGTGTACTTTTATGTACACGCCATGTGTAAAAGTACAACGTCCATGTAATCCCAATACACGACCATTTAATTGTTTTTTAGGAGATGTACAAACACGACATGTAGTTTGATGTGCATGTTGTGTTCTTTTTTTAATAATTATGTCAGGTTATATCACCGTTTTTCACATTGATAGAAATGAACCCCATATAATGAGTTGTGTAACAAAGAAAATGAGAATGAGATTTTGCCTCAAATTTAGTCATCCAATCTCTGATTTGAACATTATCAATTGTGTTGGATTCTCCTCGGAAAGATCTCAATTCCTCTTTTTCCTTTAATACTGATTTCTTTTATCAAATTAATTTCTTATGGTAATGTTTTTATACTTATGTTTTAGATTATCTCTGTCTAATTATTGCCTGATGCTAGACAAGGAGAGTCAAACCAATATGAGGTAGGTGGTCTTATGTGTTTCATTAAATGTCGTGATATTTATATATCGTTGAGTGTCCCACATACAATTTCAGGGTGTCACTCATTTGAATAATGAACAATGTTATTGAATATTGATGTATAATAAATTTATTGGATAAATAGAAAACATGTTTAGGGTTATCAACATTGATTTAAGGCCATCCAAAGGTTTGTTTCCCTTATATGGCTATGTGAACTAAAATTCCATTGAGGCTTGATGTGAATTTCCATCATTGGATTGTCGAAATTTTATTTCACATATTGTTAATTTCTCACATGAGAGACATATTGTGTTGAGCCATTTAAATCTTTAAATTTCATAATATCCTTGTTATATGTTTTTCCCATGTGAGTTTTCTCTATTTTTCCTTATAATAGATTAATTTTCATGCATTGTTATTATGTAAACACATACCAAATGAGATTATTATGTTAATTCCATGTGATAGTTTAATTTAAATGTGTTTCTTTTGATATGTAATGGGTAATTTAATTAGATTATAAAAAGTGGTAATTAGCTTTGGTGGAGCCAAAATCCTAGTAGAAAGATGAGGTCGGGATCAAGTGACTAATTCCACCTTATAAACCATGGGATAACCTTTGTCTCAGTTAAACGATAATGGATGGACTCAATAGTTTAATTATGTAAAGGCTGTAAGTGATCCACATATATGGTGGTCGGTCACATCGAGTCATCATTAAAATGCTGAGATATCCTAGGATCCACTAAGGGTTACCCTGGTCAGGGTCCATTGGAAAATGATTTAATGATTTTTATGTCATGAGTTGATGATTACATTTATACAGGGGGTTGTCAGGACTACGATGGATGTCGAGATCTTTATATATTCCATGGGAGTTGAATAATGAAATTGAATGACTAGTGACGAATTTTCCTATCCAATGCACAATCTTTAAAAAGAGACAAGGGATCCCATCACTAAGGATCAATAAATTTAGTACTATTGAATAAAATTAAATAGACATGGTTCCATTATGACATTTTTAATTCAATATATAATATATTAATTAAAATAAACTTATTAATGGACAATTATCCAACTATTTAATCTCCATAACATTGGGAATGAAAAAAAATAAAAGGTTGACCTAAAATGCTCTATAAGGTTTATATAGAGTAGAAACATGAATCAATATTAAGTGAATGATGATCATCAAGGAAGAATCATTATAGAAATGTAAATATCTAAAAAACACATGTCTTTTAATATATAAATTGAGAATGAAAATGCATTCATATATTTTTTTTCATCATGAAAATATCATGGTTAGTAATAAATAAATACTGAATGATGTAAGTCATTAATTATAGTTCTTCACATATCTAGAACATGAACCACTTCCACCGAGTCCTTTAATAATATGGGAATGTATGTGGGCAGAAACCAATTTGATTCTACAAGGAAACATGCACACATTCAGTTTCCTAACTTTTTTTTTCTCATGAGAGATTTCGATGCGTCAAATGACTATATAATGTCATGCCCCACATTCCATTGAATTTCCTAATAACTATTCATACATAGATTTATTTAATGGGAATTATTCATTATTTAAATATTAATATAGATTAGAGGACCTATATTTATTAATGTTTTTCAATTTACAACTAAATTTTAAATTTAATGTCATATGTAAAAATGGTATATGACATAGACAATAATAATATATATGTTTCAATAAATATGTAAATTTTATGAAATAGTCAATGATTGATGATCATAAATAATTGAGGATGTATATAAACAATCGAAATGAAAATAGGACCATAACATTAATAATATGCCTCAATCAATAGAAATTGAGAAAAAGACCATTACAAGGATGACACCATTAATCAAATGTATTTTTTATGTGCATTAACTTCTAATACTATTAAAATAAGTATAAATACAACATAATATAATCAAATTCCATTATTCACAAAACCTTATCGTGACATAATCAATGAAATGTATATTTAACCCAATGAATGGAAATTGAATTATGAAATCCATTTCCCCTTGTAACTAGACAATTCACATGCCCCATAAAATTAATGATTGTCCAATGTAACATTTAATACCATGTAGATAATGATATTAATGATATGATATATAACAAAAGGTTAGTATACAGAAAACACACACATGAAATTAGTGCCGAATAATGCATATCTCATATAAATTCAGGTGAACTAAGAAACCCCTTATCACAGATTAGAAAGCTTTCTACACATGTAAATTTTTTAAAAAATAATAAAAATATATTCAGTAATTATTTTATTCAAAAACCATTCATAATATATTTGATTCATTGTGGTATTTTTATTTTTTTATGGCTATTAAAATGATTTAAAATGTTTAAATTTTTTGTTCTCGGTATTTGTTTCATGGTTTTATGGTCGATTCTATTGATTATAATTTTGGGAGTTGATTTGAAATTGAAATAATACACCAGATGTTAATTTTATTAGTATTAAAGAACATTGAAAATTTTATATGGTATCATAAGGTTTTCCTATAATTTTAATAATACAACATATTTATTTATGAATATATTTTATGAATAAATTTATTTTAAATAAATAAATTAATTAAAAAAATGAAAGTAACAATATTTTTTTAAAAAAAAAATAATTTATCACTTTTAAAGGCTTAATTTGCTTATTATATATAATAAATCTATCAAATTTAAATTTATTAGATAACTAAATTTTATTTATATATTCATAGGTGAGGTTATTATTTTAATGGCCACATTACTATTACTAGAGATCAAATTACTATTATAATGTTCATATTAATATATATTTTTATATCCAGGTTTTTCTGTTTGGAGTTGCATGCAACAAAATTTATCGAATAAATAGAGTTTATTTAAGAAGATACATACTATAATGTGTTGACTTGTTATACCGGATGCATCAGCCCATCATATTCATGAATCATTCTCTTATTTAAGGTGCTATACTTTGACCCACACATAGTGATGATTGTGTTGGTCCCTCCACATATTTTCCGGATAAATTATATTTGGTAAATTTTATGGCACACAATATTGTGCAATATTAAAAAAATAAGATTATAAAAACCCATCAATTAAATACATAATAATATTAATTTTTTATGAGTGTTAATTATAATTAAAAATATACATAAAATGAAAATATAATGAATTTATTTGGATTTGAAAAGAAAAACAATATTTTTTTCTTATATAAATAAAAAATCATGGAATATGAAGATATAATATACCATAACAAATGAACTCAGTGTTTTACGTTGGCACTAACCCCCCCCCCCCCCAAAAAAAAAATTAATGTGAATAAACATTAAAACTATTTCAATTTCAATTTAATATAAGAAATTATTTATCAATGGAAAACTTGTACATTTAAAAATTATATTAGATATGAATAAAAGACAAAAATTTTCAAATAAACCACAAACCCTTATATTTTACAGTGTCTTATTAGAAATGTTTTAATATTCCCATTTGATTCCTTAAAAATTGTGATCTTCCTCTTACATAATTCCATTATATCGTCACTAAAGGATGAAAATTCATATAAATTAAATTTTATACCCAATATTCTAGCTATATATTCTTATTCTTATAGAGGACATACCATCTCTATTTTATTGATATATAATTCATAAAATATAAGTCTTGAATTAATGATATGATGACTATGAATCTTTAGGACAACAGGTATTGATGTTGAAATAATTAATTATAGATGAGTGAGATTATATATAACAAATAATTCATAATAAAAAATGCAAAATAACAATGAAACTATTCTTTCTCAGAGTGGCTACTCATATTTCTAAAAAATTAAATGTGAAGGTTGTGAACTAGTGGCCGTGGTTATTTATTTTCTCCATCTCTTTTTTTAAAATTTACATATCTCTTTTTTGAAACTATTTTTTTTAAATATCATTAGGATTTTGAGTGTTATACATAAAAAAATAAAATCCTTCACCTAACCCCATGAGATGAAATCAAACGTCCAGTAATAGTGATTTATGATTCACCCAAGTAACAAACCATTATTTTGACATATTTTTATATAATATTATTAATTTTTAAGAAGTGGAATACATGAAATACAACAATGAAATGAAAATGATACTTTATGTATAGTAATGATATCATTGGAAAATTTTTATTTCATGTAATTTTATTTTTCATGGCCCAGGTTAATTTAAGAAATATGAAGAACATAATTATGGAAATTATTTGTTGTATAAGTATTCAGAATACAGAACATAAAATTTGTAACAATAACTCATGGAATATATACTAATGAAAAACAATCTAAATTAATTTAAAAAATTCATAGTATGGAAATAGATATGAAATTTCATTTACATCAATCAATAAATTCCTTCAAATAACGATTCACAAAATAACCTCCAATACTCATCAATAATCATTCAATCTACCTCTTAACAAATAAATTTTAATTAAATTGTAAATCTAAAACATCACATGATATTTTTTTAAACATCAAATGTCCTCTTTATAAAACATGAAATGAAAATAAATACATGTTTGGGAATGATATATTTCTTGAAAGGTAAAAACATTTTAAAAAAAATAACTAAGTGAATCCAAAAAATATATAATCCACAAAAATGTAAATTCCACATTCCTCAAAAAGAAGTTTGTATCTTTTTCTCCATATTTATCATTTTTTTACATTCTAAATTCTTCCATCATCATCGGGGACATATAAATGGAGACCACTTGTCAATTCAAAATAGATACTTGCAATGTCAACTAAAATAGAATTAGGGGTACTGGGATACATCCAACTATATTCATAAACCTAATTTCTATGATTGATATTGAAAACAAAGGATTATAGAAAAAAAAATAATGATAAATCATGTTATAAAGCCCTATGTGGGGCCCATGATTTGACATTCTATAGAATGTTTTTAATATAAATTATGTAAATTAAGATAGAGGGTAGAGTTTTATTACATTTAACCATAACATATTATTTCTTCAATAATTCATTCCAATATTTTTTATTTACTGATCAATAAATATATTACACCATGTTAATCCCCTTAAAAATTTCCTATCTTTATATTGGAAGGGGTAAGAAAAAATATGTGTCCTATTTTTCTGTTACTTATTTATTTTTTATATATTCTTATGGCCTAATTGAACTATTGAATAATCTAAGGCAATTTAAAATAGTAGTTATCGATAATTAATGAAAGAATAATAACAAAAAAAATCATCCAATTTAATATATGAATATTTTACCTTGATTTTCCCATGATAATCAACTTATATCTTCTTTTGTACAACTTAAAATAAATGCTCAACCTATTTAGTGTGAATCATGTGTTCCTTTTTATGTGTTAGTTCATTATATATATTTTCCCCCAAGGCATACCAAGAGACAAAACATTATGAAAATTAAAAATAATTAAAGGTTAGAAATAAATAATTTTAAAAAACAATTATGGCATTTAGATATAAAAAATAATTTATCCTTGAGTTCGATCAATATACTTTTAATTTATTTTTGAAAGAATTTCTATTGGATTTTCATTATAGTAGATTGAGGTAGATTTATGGCCTCCTCAAATAAGTAATCAAATAAAGAAAGATATGTGCATTGTTATTACATTAAATCAATTTAGAGATATAATATAATTTTATCTTTTTAAGATATATGGGAACATTTGTGCATTTCCACACATGCATATTAATCTGAAAAATAAAAAATATTATTTTAATATCACATAAGTATATCATAAATAAATAAAATATGAGAATCCACTAAAAAGGTTTAGAGAGGTGGAAAGGTTATTTAATTATTTTAATTTTGTTTTCTATATGTTCTGTAGTATAAATACATTATTGAGGATACTTATTCCATAATGAGTTATTATTCTTACTACATTAATTTCTCTTGGGAAGCATGGACTTATTCAGCTATACATTCCACACTTCTCTCCATGTCGTTTATTATGTCTATATTACTATTTTACATGTATTATATAATATTGAGAAATGATTTCCTATCATTGGAACTTTTTTAACAGATAGTTCATGTGTAATCTGGGTTTGAATCACTCATGAATTGGTATTTTTATTGATATTTTAATGAAAATAATTAAAGAAGTTTAAATATTATGAACAAAAATAGTGATATAAAATCTTATTATCCCTTAGAAAATTGTATCATGTTTTCATAGACCAATAATATGGAGGTAAATAAGATATTACTTTATTTTTTAGTGAACCATAATGGATCAACATGGTTATTAATCCAATGGAGATTCATTTTCAATCACATAATATTCCAAGACAACAAACTATTATTTTTATTTTATATTGTTATGAATGAAATGATATGTTGTTTTCATGATAATTTAATATAAATAAAACTAATCAGGAATATAAAGTTCTAATTGGATGAATGTGGGTTACATAAAAATGTAAATTATTTCTTGGGTGTTATTAAAAGTTAAAATTCATTTTCCTTTTTAATATTAACTTAATGAACACACTCCATCATATGTGTAGATATATTTTTATCCTCGATTAAATATATCCAATTCATAGATTTATTTCCATAAATATAACACATATAAATCCTCAGTATGGGGAATATAGTTGTAGAAGAATAATACCACAATTAGATAACCAAAAAAAATAAATCACTTTCCACAGATCATCAACCGATTAACCAAATTTGGATATCAAACACATAATATGGATCAAAAAATTGATTAATCCCCTATGATATCCCCAAATTTTTATAAAAATGATCATGATAACATTATGTGATTGATGGAAGAAAAGAAAGATATATTAATGAAGAAACTAGGCAATAAATAATATTCATATGCATTACATTGAAATTAAAACCTAAATAAGTGTAGAAAAAACTAACACAACATTCACCTTAATATTTTGATTCCTTTACCATCCAATCCAATACAAAAACGTGTAATCACCTTATTTACTCATACACAAGTTCCTCATTCATGAATTCAATGATTCAAATTCAAAAAATTCCCTATATTTAAATATCCAAATTCCCATTTCAAACACTTTGGGGGATCTAAAAATCCATATGACTCAGATATTAGAAAATATTTATCAATAATACAATTGAATCATTTTGTATCATCTAAATGGATTTTTAATACAAAAATTAATCCCATGTACCTGACTATTCCTTGTGCAGCTTGATTAGAAATATGGAAATTATTCATTCATCATGTATTTTCACATCATTGACTTCCATGGTGAAATTATTTGATTTTATAACTTGCATGTATTTATTAAAATTCTATGTGAGATACCTATGATTCAAAAATCATGCATATAATTTCAAAATGGTCACTAGGAATCATCAAAGTAACCAATTTTTTAATCATAAAAAAAATTAACCATTCAAAATATTCATGTCTTTATCTTATATTATTAAAATATTCATTTTAGGTCATAGTATCATTTTTCATCTAAATGAAATCATTATATTATGAACATGACACATTGTCTAGGAAATAAATAAATATTCCATTCTTGTTTTTTGATTGATAAGCAATTATCAATTAATTAAACATTTCCCCATCACACTTGTGTTTTCAAAATTAGTAAATTTGTTCTCATCCACCTCATAATCCGTTATTCTAAATTCATAGTAGAATAGTTTTGTAGGAATTTTAATTCAATTATTAAAACTATACCTAGAGTTAAATATATCAATTCATTAGAAATGTTTTACTATAGAATCTTATACTATAACCTTTTTCAAGGTCAGATAAAAATGGAAAGGAATTCTAGAACACGATAAATTGTTTTGATAGGGTCAAAAATTCTATGAAATACTATAAATCTATAGGTTCACATGGATTCTCTATTTAATCATTTTATATGGTGGAACACCATGGTGTCATGACATAAAATTTAGTAATTTTGATTCAATTATCATGGATGTAAGAATAATTCCTGGTAAAAAATCTCCAAAAACTAATATCATTGGTATTAAGTGACATTATAATGTGTTTGATGTTGGAATGATAGTAGAAAAAAGGAATCCTGTGATGGTAAAAATATGATAGTGTAATAAAAATGAAGCAGGTGTGCTCTAGCATGAACTTCATATAATCATATCGATGGTAGTGGATGATAAAATAAATGTGTTTCCATTTCTATATTGACTTTAATGATTCTCTATTAATCATGAGTAGTAATTACTACAATGTATCATTCGTCTTTCTATTCAAGGGGATTATTCTTTAATAAAATAGTTATATGTTGATAAAATTAGGTCTCAAATATCATACAAGGTGTTAACATGCCTCATTATTGGATTTTCATATCAATCCGATTATTTGACGCTTTCCCATAGAGAATTGAAGTGAACATCAATGGTGGAAGATGGATTTGGGAAGTAGTTTTGGTGGAAGCAGGACTGTCCAAGCAGAGACATATGAGTGATGGGATAAAATTACATCACATTATGTTTTGGGAACGTTTATCATATAAATATATAACCTTATCTATTACAAATATTTGATATAATAATTATAACATTTTAGATTTTCTATCCCTAAAAACAAAGTCTACAATGGGGATTGGATCCCAGTACGCAACACAGTTCTTAGGGAACCATGTTGACACGCATCAGCCTAGAAATCAAATTCCAACCCTATATCATCTTCATCATAACCATGGATATAATATTTTTTGGATTACACTAGTTGATAATATTCTCTATCACTGTACTACAATGATTGATAAATTCACCAAGGTAGATTTTATGGCCTCTATTTTCCCTCACATACGAAAATTTACTTCATAAAAGGCATTTTAATATGTGAAAAAATAGTCACATTCCATAACGATTAATTATAAATATAAAAAACATAAAATGATATAAAAAAAATATATATGACTAATCAATAAAAAATATTTTTTATTTAAAATTACTAAATTTCCATAATATATAAGGATATCATATGTCATTATATAAAACATATTTTTTTCCTATTTGGTCTAGAATAAATTTATTCTAACTCAGTATTTTAATTCAATTATTTTCATGAATATTTTTACTAAACTAAATTCTTTATAATCATTATTCTTACCTGCGTTTATTATTGGAAAAAATAATTTAAATGGAATATTATTATCATTTTACGAAATGGCTATTATTTCAATCATGTGAATGGATTATTTGTTTTAACATAAAAATCAGAAATAAATTTACCCATCTTCGTAAAAAATATTTTCCCTAATTAATTATTTTTATGTTTCCATGGATTTATTCAACGATAATGTTTTACATTCTGTTAGAGAATTTTTTGGATTTTCATTTGGTAATTTCAATATGAATAATTTATCTTCCAAAAGAAATATTCTAGTGCTCATTTAAATCCATTTACATCGATGATAACATCCATTGATATCATTTATATCTCAATGGTGGGATATTATACTATGATACAATCCATAATCAATCTATATATGCATTATAGTTATGAAAATAAAATATTTATAAAACAATTTTTTTTATTAATTTGTTATTATATGATGAAATGATTAATTTTTTCATATTGTGGTATATATATTAATGGATTATGATAATGTGATATGTGATTTCATTACATATCTCTTATGCATTGGTTAGTTATTTGTGTTTTAGATTCTGAAAATGTATTTGGGAGGTTTTCTCATGCCCATGTGAGGGTATGTGTGCGGTAATACAAACCATAAAAATACTACATTGGAGTTTATCCCAATCCCAATATACATGAAGAGGTATCTATCTGAATACTAACTTTTGATGAATGAATTAGTGGGTATCACTAAAATTATATTTTCATGATTATGATTTTAACACTCTTTATTTAACTCTTTTGTGAAATTAACTTCTTCTAATTATACAATCCCATTGATCATGTTATTGGATTACTGTATAAAATGTTTTTTATAATATACCATGAAATATTCCATGACACATTATTATATTATATGAATGTATAGATATTTTTTTATATGTTTCTCTCATTTCCCCATACCCTTATTCCCGTTATATGTTCATATTTGTTCCCCTAATTAGACTTTATTAATTTACACTTACTAGGATTCAATTCTCACCATTACAATTGATTCTCATCACTAGGTTATAATGATAGAATTATAGTATTGTATGATTAATAAATTTAATATATAAAATTTAAATTGGGGAATATGTTTAATATATTTAATTGAATAATATTATTATGAATATTGTCATCAATGATAGTAAAAATTTATCATTCTAGTTGTATAATATTATTATATGTATTTAAATTCATATAAAATGGTATAATATTCATTTATGTAATCATTTATATCCAAAATTGATTTCAGATCTTAGTATACATAATTTTAGATATTATGATTAGTTAATTTTTTTAAAAACTCATGGGATATGTATAATTTTGTATTAATGTCTTGGTTATTTTCTAATATAGATATTTAGTTGATTTCAATGAATGTATTCCACTGTCAGGATACCAGAAATAGGATATAGGTATTCCATAGAGACCCATAAGAGTGATATTTTATAATGGGGTGTAATGGAAATTAACTTAACCGTCACCAATTCATGATTAGTGTTATTAATACTACACAACATTCTATACAATCTCAATGAATATGATTCATTTAATATAAATTTTCTTTATGAATCGTAATGATGGTTTTTAATATATATTGATAATGGATGACATATGTTCACCCCAAGGTGTTGGATATTATAATAAATGTGTAATGATTTTTACATTTAATAGTAAATTTTTTATGATAATAGGATTTATCACGTTATTTATCTTTTCATAAACTATGGTTTTTAGTTTTACTCTCATTTGGAACCTAGAATGTCTATGTTAGTGTATAATGTTAAAAAATAAACTTTTTTTTCTTTTTTAGGATCCATTTCTCATAAGTTATAGAATGAAACACTTTATTTTTATTTGTATGAAATATTCTAAAATTATGAATCATGTTGATCATCAAATTGAGAAATTAGGGGAACAAAATACTTTTGAATCTTTAATTATGAAACAACCACCTAATTTTGGTTGGTTGTATGAACCAGAAATTACTGATAAAAGGATTAGTATCACTAAAATTATATTTTTTAATTATATTGTGAATAGTGTCTGAAAAATCAATCATTAAAACTTTTTATTTTGATGGTGGAACATATCAATGGTGGGAACTAATCTAAAACACAAGGACACATGATGAATTATAAATGAATGAAATTTGATTTGGGTGGCTAGTAAATGAATTTCTTAAATAATGAATGGTCATCATAAAATATCATCGAGATTTTATGGGAATAATTTAGTTAATTATATGAATAAAGAGAAATAATGAATGAATTCAATACTCAAACACTAGTATTTCAAATGCAATTATTATTGGAATTTTTCTAACAAGTTCAAAAATATGAGGGACAAGAAAATCGACAATGCATGAAACCTCATTATCTCAGAGACTATGTGATATCTCATTGATAGTTAGGTATGGGTTATAATAATGATGTGTTGAAATATAAACATAATATACTCACTAGAACTGATAATATCATAGATCATTATGGTTATAACCAATAATATATATCTGATGAATTTTAAAATGGAATAACATTACCTAATTAGTTATTAGATGATAAATTAAAAGTTAAAACTCTTGAACATGTAATGAACCCAAAAGATGTCCCTATCTCTTCTCTGATTTAATTTTCTGGGAATAATATTCTTGGAAAAATATAATTCTCCCTCTAGGAGGGGTGTTTTTCTCTGATGGTTTGGGAAAAAAATAAATGATCATGATAAACATTTTTTATAATATTTTGTTAATATCGTTTCAAATGTTATTTATATTATTCATTAGAACATTATGTTACATTTTTTGTGGAACTCATATGTAGATATAATTGTATTTCAAACACTCCATATAAAATTACACTAATTGAAATTGAGGAATTGGATAAGCAAACTTATATGAATTTGGATGTGGGATTCTTTAATACAAGGGACTATGTATTTGGTGCACCTATAATTTATGTTAATAATATAAAAATATATGGTTGACTCTTTAATGATTATAATGAACATAACTTGGTCATGATCCAGAATAAGTATCCCCAACGACCTATTGATGATTTGTTTTGTCCCTTTCAAAGATAAAAATAATTTTCTGTGATTGAACATTGATCTATATTGTATCAATTAACAGTTAACATAGAATTAATAAATTATATGTCCTTTAGTACCATGATTAGAAAGTACGAATTTATATTGATTCCATTTAGTCTTACTAATTCCCCAGATATATTCCTGGATTTATTTAATAGATTCATTATAGATTACCTTGGTAATTTCTTTTTAGTATCAATAGGATATAGTTTTATATATTTCAAGGGAAATGTGGTGACTGATAATCAATAAAGAATTTTATTAATGACCATAAGGGTAGATAATCCAAATTCCAAATAAAAATAGTTTAAATTCAAGTGGGAAATTTTCTTATTTATGGTTCATATAATCTGATGTTGTGGTACATTGGTGGATCCATCCTATATCGATGTTATTTAACATTTTTCCGGAAAACTAATAGAGAATGATATATATATTTATCTTGGTTTTTATATATATTATTGACACTGTCTAAAATCATCCTCATGAAAACACACTCAGATTAAATAGAAGCGATTGAGGTTAATTTAGACTAATTAAAGTGATAAAAATTAAAAATATCTATTGATAAGGTTGGTAAGAATACCTATGATCATACAATCCTATAGTGGTGAAGTGGTTTTGGATTACATTGACTCATCATACAATGGATTATGTGATTCTATTATATGTAATGATTTTGTGAAATCTTATGTCTTTCAATAATTACACATTCATAATTATAATTAACTAACCAATTATTTATAGTCAATAGTGGTAATTTGTTCACTAATGAAATGGAGGAATTTAATTAATGGAGAAACGTGCAACCTATATTATTAACTTATATGTTTAACACATATAATAGCCGATAAATAGGGGAATATTAATAATGAATATTCATGTACATTCTTAATGATTTTGTGTAATGGTACAGAACATATGACACATTAACTTATTGAGAAAAAAGTAATGGGGGAAACAAAATGAAATTATGATAATATTTGATGTGTTGTATAGGGTATAGAAGATTATTTAGCATTAAAGGGTATACATGATGTGGTAGTGTGTGTTGGATGAAATATTTGTGAAGTCAGAATAGGAGTGGGTAATCTGGTTTTGAGATACACCGCAAAGCATTAATTGTCTTAGGAAGCCATTTTAGAAGGTGATTCACAAGGAGTTCTTCCATTTTAGAAATTTTTATGTGGGAAATTTTTAGGTGGAGTCAGATTTTTTTAGGTATGGTTCTTAGATATCTTCCCTTTATAAAATGAAAATCATAGAAACACCCAATAGTTGGAGTTAATCTAAAAGTGGTGTTTTAGGGTTCCCCCTATGTAACACATGGAGTTACATATCACCATTTCAAAACCCTTATTTTATTAAGTATTTACTGCCAAGATTATCATGTAACTCAATTTACTAGGCCATGTTTGAGGGTAAATAAATTTTTTAATGCATGACACTTAGCTATCTAAAGCGTGAACTATTATTATCTATTTAAATGATGCCATTATGAGAATTTTTTCTATTGACCAAGACTTAGTGGTTTCTATAAAGATTAAAAAATAAATTTAGAGGGAATATTATATAAACATGATTTAATTATATCCCTTTGGATACCTGGAAAACTTATAGACCACCATAGTCATGTGTAGTTGTAACAATGAGAAGTATACCCCCTCGAATCATTTTTATGTCTTGTGGATTAAGGTGTGATCCCCCAATTATCCTTATTCTCATTTACCTTAATTTTGTATTATTGTATAATATTATTGTTTTATAAAACATAGTTCTATAAATTTATTTAATAATATTTGTTTATGGTGTAGTGTAATTAGATTAGGGATGGTTTTACATTGATATTGGTGATATTTATACCTTATTTCATATTTTCTGATTGGGGGTCACCCTTGAATTATAAATTAATATAATGGATCAATGTTCACCACTATTTTTTTCCATGCTAAGTAATTTCATTATTTTACTCCCTTTTAGAGGATAGTAAGGGTAGTATCCGAAGGAAAATTAATTATAATAACTAAAAAATATATTGGGAAAAATTTTTGTGACATTATTTATATTATTATTATTTATTATGAGGTCTTGAATAATTGTTTCCATTTATATATATAATGGATATAGGAAACCAAGTTTTCACTAGTAAAGGTCTTAATTATGAGACCCCTGTGATGCTTTATTATTGACTTCACCAATAATAAATGGGTTATGAACTTATATTTGGATAATGAATTATTTACTAGAAGAAATCATGTCTGTTTGACAATAACCAAGATAAAAATGAATTGATGTTATGTAATAGTGCTTGATTTTGAAATTTTGCAAAATTTGTGATGGGGATATAATGAGGAGTCATATATACTGGTTATTTAATGGTAAAATTATCATGTGGATTCCTTGGTGATAGAATTTTGATTTATTAATTATTGACATGTCATGAGGTTGTTGTTAATTTGAGGATGATGAGTTATTATCAGGTTGTATTTTGTCAGTTTCCTTGTTTATATGGAATGAATTGGTTATTATGGAATGAAAATCAATTGTGTATTTTAATGAATATGTTTATATGGAAATTTTGTAAACATGGTGATTATTATTAATTTTCATTACATTAAATGTGTGTATTGGAAATTTATTTTTCTGGATTAAAGAATGAGATGAATGGAGAACATGATTAAATAAAATAGGAGGAGAATGTTATAGTGGTAGAAATTAAATGTTAATTGAGTTGGCTTGAAATATGATTACTATTTGATAAATGATATATTTTTAAATGGTTGATTTAATAATTGCGATGTTGATTTTTTTCATTTTTTTTATGGTGGTTGTGAGATGTGAGGTAATTGGTAGTTACATCTATAATCACATAGATAGTGGGGAGTTATCATGTTGTTACTGTATGTAATATTGTATTGGATGTGAACACATAGATTGGATATATAATTTCCCATATGTCCTTTGTATAAATATTTTATTTCTATATTCACCCCACCTAATATGGATAAACATACCAGTAACCTAGTTTTGTTGGTACCCACTGTTTTCCCAAATATCTCGGATAACGATGTTCTGGATAGATTGATACCCCATCTTCTTTACTCTTCCTTCAACTATATGGGTGATGATATTTATTGGTGTTTGATATAAACATTTAATGGTGGCCTGGTGACATAGATATTCTAGTGAGGATGAGGATGTTACATCTGGGGTGGTTATGAACATTAAGAGGAGAAAAATAGGTTGATGTAATTCACATTACTTAAATAATACTACCCGGGATATGAGATGTGGTAATGTTATGAAGTCATGTTGCATTAATGGTGATGAATCCGTTCATGAGAAAAAAGGCCATAAAAGGGTGGGTTAGTAATGGATGTGTCCAAAACCCCATCATTTATAGATGAATTTGATTCATGATATTAAGAGAAAGGGTGGGAGAAAAAGATATATGATTTTGAATCATGTGATTGGAACTTTAAATGGGAAGTGGTTACGAAGGTATTTTTCATTGTATTCTATGAATATTTTATTACATTATGAAACTCATTATTTGTTGACTATTCTATGTTGAAGATAATATGAGATTTATTAACTCTTTAGGTTCTTGATTGATCTACTACATATATATATATATATTAACATTACTATTTCCTATTCATATGTGCATGAAAGACATTATGTATCATCATATTATGAATACAAGTAATTATAATACAACATATATAAACTATTATTCAGATTTCATGGTGGATTTTAGGGATAGATCTGAACATTACTAGTTTTTATATTAGGGAGTTTATTGAGTTATTATCACTGTAATTGACTTTTGGTATTATATAGATACATTTATTTGTATTTGTGGACATTGTATATAAAATTTGGGTAGGTTTTCTTTCCTTTTTCCCTATTATGTGGTGGAGTTGTTATGTAGTTATTTATTCAATATCATGACTATATATTTATGATGGATTGTAATAACTACCATGCATGGTATTTTAATAACCCCAGTGCTAGTTTCCAACATGGATCGTACTGAAGGTGCAACTCATGGGGTCATTATCTCCCATACATCATTATCAGTCCAAGAGGGTAACCCTTGGATGAAGGGGATCATGATATAGTAGTATAAAATTATTTGGACGAGTGATAGGAAAAATATTTCAATTAGGAAATTCTATGTATTTCATTAATTATTAGAGAGATTATTCATGTTGATATTCATGAAATAAAGTGGATAGGGAGACATGATAGTTATAGTTATTAAATAATTCAACATAATCCAAATCATGGACGTTGAATCTACTAAATGTCCATGTGTGGTGGAATCATATATAAGGTATAATCCATGGAATATAATATGAAAACTAACATATAATTTTTGTATTTTAATTCAATGATTATGGGAAATTATAATGAAAAATAATTAAAAACCCGATCATACAATTCCATACAACTAATCACTTGTTTCCACCTTGATTTATCATAATTCCCCTATGTTTAAATATATATAAAACTAGGAGAGTAATTTTTTAGGATATTCCCATTTATTATCGGTTCAACAAAATCATAATGGAGGATGATGCATGATTTTTAGTTCTCTATGATTTTCGGCAGCTATGCATTGTGATGTATGAGTCGATTGCCTCTATGTTGGAGACAGATCACTGGTCAGAAGTGATTGAGTTAATTTTTTTATTAAATAATGAAATGGATATATTTTGGTTTCTATTTATTGTTATCCAAATATAGGGATCAATGATTTTGTGGTAGATGTTGTATCATTTTCAATAAATGTAGCATAATGTGTCTTGGATAGATTTGGAGGTGTTCGTTTTGAAAATAATTTCATAGTTGATGAAATTGGTGAAGAGGTAGAATGTACAACCATTATAGTGTTGGATTTTGAGTGTGTGAGAAATTTTTTTAAAGTTATAATATATCATACACTTTTAAAAAAAAATTCTAATGAGGGATCATGGGCATGAAATCTCGAGGATGCGTTGTATCCAATGATCAGATATACATTCATCTCATTTATGTATATTACATATTTTGTTCTAATGAATAATATTTCAGTAATAAATATGATTAATTAATTTGGTTGTGATAATCATGAATGTTCATATAATGGAATCTTGGGGATTAGAACATTGAGAAATGGATCATAGTTATCTACAAAGTTCATCATGAGACAGATGGGGAGATATCCTTGACATAACACTTCATACTATTCTAGGGATTACAGTTCATGAAAATATATTTGGTGGTAGCCATTTTTTCAATGCCTATATTGATCAAGGTCACAATTAATATAACTTTTTGAAAGTATATTGTGTTCAATATTAGATGGGTGGTTCTGGAAGTTATCTACAATATCAGTAGTTCTCTCTGGTGGAGTTTCATAAACATGGTTCACTAACATTGGTTCATAATGGAGTTAGTTTGATATTTCTAATGGATTTATAGATATGGAATAGCTATCCCAGTGATGGTCCTCATCATAAAAAATGTTCACTAGAGTGTGGTATTAGACGCCTTCAACATATACGTAGAGGATATGGATACAAGAAGATAAATTTGTGGGTGGTTTCTACAGAATTTTGGATGGATGTAGTTTGAGGTATGATAATTTTATCATCTCCCATTATGTAACCATTTTTTAGGATCCTTGAACTACATTTTTTCTCTTGAATACACTCATTCTATTCGTATTGGATGTACTGAATCTTCTAGTACCCCTATTTTTTTCAATGCATGCTGGAGGTCAAGCTACATTGATTGATGTGTACTATATATTTAGTAAATTTATTTGGTGGAAAATTAATATGAATATTTAGTCTAAAAATAGATATATCCATATGATATTAAACATGGAATATATTTTAATTATTCCATGCATACAATACAAATTATTTTTCAGAGTATAATTATGTTATCCAATGAGAAGGGCCAGTGAGTGCCATTAAAATGTGGGCATAGATATAAAATGGGTTGTAAAAAGGTGGTGAGTTTGTTACCATATTTATAACATTTATATATATATTTTTTGGATGTATACTTTCCATGGTTTTTGTGGATTTTCATGTTTTTTCTTGTGTGAGAATGTGATACGACCCCCTTATCACGACAACGTTTGTGTCTTGGAGTTTCAATTATGTGATTATCTAATTTTATTTACCTAAATTAAATGGAGTCTATTATGATTCATGAGATGATTTGATATATTAATATTATGATCAATATGGTATTCATAAAACCAACCGAATTTTATTAGGGTACACCCTTCTAGTTCTCAAGGAAGGAAGACTGTATTATACGGTTGATAATAGACTATTATAGGATGAATAAGTTGTTTTAAAGAATTGTTATCCCATTTTTTGGATTAAAATTATATTTTTCCTCCAAAATATATCCATTTGGTATTCAATGAAATGTTAATATTCCAGAAATAATCAAATCAATGTGAGATATGAGGATATCATGATGAATACCATTTATTATAGGAATTGGTATAAAATTTTAGTTGCAATGAAATTATATTTCAAGAAGACACAAACATTGTTAATGGGATCATGAATTAATTATTCTCTATTTTTCAAGACTAATATTTAATCATATTGATGAAAAACATATTAATCTACTAATTATTAAATTTTGAAATCAATAATAACTTTATATTAATCATGCAAGTCTTTTAACATGACCATATCTCAAGGAATATATTCATTATTACATTTTTTGTGTGAGGGATTCATTTCGATTTACATTAGTTTTTTCATTAGTTAGTTTTGATGAACATTTTTAATATTAAAGTAGATGATCCATAGAAAATACCCATGAATGTGGTATTGGTACACAATTTTCATAGAATCAGGGGTTATTGCTGGATCTTTTCATTTGATTTCAATCATATTATGGCCTCATTTATAACCAGGAATTTGATGGAGTTGATGTTCATTAATAATGATCTATTTTAGGTGATTTTTTATTAATTAACTAGTATGTTATTAATACCACAACTCTCATGTTTCTCTATGAGGGTGTAATATTTGATAAATTTTGTTATGATTTGCATTTTAGAATTGTAATATTATCAATGAAATTGTGGGAGATGATCTATTATGAGTCGATCTATTTGTTCCAAAATTATTTAAACTAATCCATTCAAGATTAATTGTTTGTATTATTTTGTTCTAGAATGAATTTCTAGTATAATTAAATTATTTTTGAACACATTTTGTTTTTTATAGTCTATAAGATCCAAAAAATAATAATTTCCATATGTATGATTTGAATATGTATTAACATATATGGATGGATATTCCCTTTGACCATGTTTTTTCGGTCTAAAAATATCTGATAATGTTAGATGTACTTTCTAATATGAAGAGTAAGAAGTAACAATTAGATATGTTTGAAGAATATGACAATGTTGGGAGACAGATGTATGAGTTTATATTGATACATCATGGTGTAATATATATTTTTAAATGATTATTTCATAATCATATGATAGTGTAATTTTATTTGATTTTGTATTAGGAGTTTCAATGAGAAGAGTCCAATATAGGGGTTCATCAAAACAATATTACACATGGTGACACTCTAGTTGTATAATATGAGTATTTTATTAACTGAATGGTGTTTAAATGTATAATGTTTATTCTATTGGTGATTTGTGATTTATTTATCCCTAAAATTCACATCGCACTTATAGATGTATTTCCTAGTGTTTCAAATATGTATCATGTCTTAGTGAGGTAACTATGGTGTCCTGTAATGAAATAGTCATTGTAACTATTCTTGGATTGGTATTTCAGCCTTAGGGTGTCCCTGAATATAATGGGGAAGATGTGTATATAGATTCAATCACTAGTCTTCCACAGGATCAAGGATGATGCATGGTATATTGGGTTATTGTAGACAAACATAAGAGTTCAAATCACATTTTAGTGATACATCAAACATGTGTTGTGGATGCTTTTCAAAAGTTATATGTGGACTATGTTGTTAGTATCATGAGGTACTCAAGGATGTCATATTTTATCTGTATTTTCTTTACCTAATTGGTAAGAAATGTTTTTATGGTTTTGTTACCTATAAAAATAGATATCACAAATTATTCGAAATAGATTAACTGTATTCATTTTATGGTAATCAATTCCTTTCTCTGTCATTCTGGAATGTTGTGGGGAGGGTAAATGAACAATTTTTAGCCTTAATTTTATACAAATTACCATAGATATGACTCATTTGGTTTGAGAGTGGATGAGTGTGGTTCAAGGGCCTAATATGGCCCAGGATTATCATAGAAGAAGTCTATCATAGAATGAGGATAGAGAGTATGTGTTCATGATGCTTTCCCCTCATTAGTAGTAGAAGACTTTTGTTAAGGTGAGTATGCTTTCTCCTTGGGATATATATAAATTTCTGTTATTAGTTTATATTGGAAAGGTAGAGAATAAGATGGAAATTCCTTGTTGGATACACTATATATATGTCATCGTTTCTGTTTCTTAGCTTCATTATTATCCTCAAAATAACTCCCATGTTATTGAATTGATAGGGATAAATACCAAGGATGATATATCATTTTCCTAGTGACATGATAAAATTGTTGATATAAAGTAGAATGTTTTTATTGAGAAATCTATTCCCACTATTCATGTGGTAGATATGAATTTTGTCTTCAAAAAGAGTACATTGAAATGGGATTGATGTGTATGTTCTATATACGCCATTTTTTTCAGTGTTGATTTTGTCTCAAGATGCTTTTGGTAATATAAACCTACATTACTATTAGTAATGACATATGTGATCTAGTGGCTCTCCAAATTGTTTATTCTTCTTTAGTTTTATTTTCTGACCTCAAATGATATCCTAAAGTTTTATCTTTGGGGATATTTTTTTTGATATATTCCTTCCCACATTGGTTCTATGTTTTCTTTCAATTAGAATGGATATAAAATTTTAGGGGTATATAATATAATGTTTTATACCTTCAAAACCATTAACATATAGAGATGAATGTTATGGGAGTTGGTTTGGAAAATGTTTAGAATGGATGAGGTGTTCATGAGGTTGGTTGAGAATTTTGGAAATTTAAAGGACCACTAGACCTTATTAATGGGCATGGTGCAAGATGTTTTGAATCCTTCCTAGAGGATTGAGTACATGGATGTTCATTTTAGGCTTAAGAATTTGTGGTGATCTATTGAGTATTTGGTTTACTACTATGATATTCTATTGTGAGAAAAATGGTCATGCTGACAGTTTCAGTGGGAGTTTTAGATGTAGTGATATCCTACCTTAAATTTGAATTGCTATCACATCAGTTATATCATTTATTTCCTTTGATAGATTCTACTTGTAAAATAGGTAATTTGAACACACATTGTATGCATAGTGGATCTTAGTATGGGGTATTGTGGGACCCTAGTGTAACACAGTGAGATAGGGGTCGAAACACGATTTCCATAGGCATGGAAAAGTGAACAGAATCTAATAATTTATATTATATCATGTACAAGACCATTGTGAAGAATAAATTAGTTTTTTTAAAATTGGGATTTTAAGCATCAATTATGGAACTCTCTTTGATCAAACTAACCATTGAAATATTGGTTGTTCAGTACACTATAGTGGAGTCCAAAAGATTTCAAATTTAGATCGGAATCCTACATTATATCTCTAAAATGTTCTTATTTCCAATATGATCCCCTCCTAAATGTCCATCCTTCATAGTATTCTATAGGTTTTCCTTTGAGATATCAAATCCCTCAAATCAATGGATAATTTCTTGTTGATTAAGGAACACTACACCCTATTTAGTTTCCGTATTTATCATTATTTTTTCCATTTCTAGAGGATAAATATAGTAGTGATCCTTATTTTTTCATATATTTAATACTATTTCCTAAGGACGTACTATACCAGAATATTTTCAAACCATGTGTTTTTGTGAATTTAATTTAAATCAATTTTATCATTTTGATATTTTTCATTTCCCACTACACAGAAAATAGTTTATTCTATTGAACTATATCTATAATTCATTATACACAACAAGAATTTAATAATTCCCTACACAGAAGCAAAATTTTATCTTTCTCTGCACGGAACACCAATGTTAGCTTACCTCACACGCAATACTAACATTCCTCGATGGAATGTGTAGCACTCAAGACTGAGTGTTACCAAATAATAATTCATTATTAAAATATTACTATTTAAGAGGATATTATATGAATATTAAAATGAAAATTATAGTAGTAAATTACGTATGAATATATTTAGTTTAATTCATTGGTTACATATTAATTAGAAATTAGTATAAAAACCAAATGAATATAAAGGGAATAATTTTATAAAATTCATTTTTTATATGAAAAGGTAAATTTAATTTATTAATTTAAATTAATTACAAATAGTTAATGATATTAACTAAATATAAATTTCACATGTTCAAAAAAATATTTTTGATAATCATCCATTATATTTTATAGATATAAGATATAAAAAAACACAATTTTGTGATTAAAACCTTTATTTTTTAAAGGTAGTTTTACTATATTTTATTGGAGAACCCATTTGAAATCCAATTTTTATCAATATTAAAGATATAATATGTCAAAATAAACTCCATATTTTAAATATATAAATAATAACTATTTTAGGATATATATTTTTTGATTTTCTGTAATGTTTCATTTTTATTAAATTGTTAAAAATATTGAATTTTAATAAATAATGTTTTTCACATAATTTATCTATAAGGTTAAATTAAATTTATAATTAGGTTTAATGTTTAATTAGAAAATAATTTTATAAATATTTGAAATATTCTACATTGGAATCAATCTCAGTTTGAAATCAGTTATAAAAACATTGCAGACTATTGGATGTATATTATAAAAACCAACAGTCTCGTATCATCAATGATTTTTTTTAAATTAATTTTATCCAATTATGTGGAAGAAAATTGTCAAAAAGAAATTTAGTATTATTAATTAGAATATTGTATAAGGTCTAGTCTGTTAAAATTATATTTGGACTAAAAAATTTAGTTAATGCGAGAAAAATTAATCACAATGGTTAACATAAAAATTAGTTTCCACAAGAATAAACCATAAAATTATGACCCATATGAAAACCTAGAAAAATATCCAAGACCCATTGGATTGAAATATTTCAACCATGGGTTACCATTTATTTACTTGGATCCAGAATTGGATCCAATATTATCATAAATAATGTTGCATGAATTCTCTATTCAATTATAAAAATAGTGCCATTCCTCCTCCACTATAAAAGGACTCCTCTCCTCCCAATTCTATAAACCACTAAAAAAACATAGTTTAATCCAATATCTACCAAATAAAATTCCCAAAAAAGCTACCCTTCCTACTAAAATCCTCCCCTTTTGAAAAATGATATTAAAGGAATCCTTTGGCACAAACCAAACAGAGTCAAGCAATTTAGAGGTAATGACTTCTTTCAATATCTATTATTTAATTTTCATTCTCCACCCCATCCACTCTCTTAAAAACATGATTCTTTCACAAAAAAAGTATCATTAATATACATCAATGTTTTTGTTCAATGTTTTAACCCAAAACATACACAAACAACCATCTAATGGGAACGAACATACTTTTAATATGTAGGGAGATGTATCATCTCATAAAACGATGATTATTCATTTTTATTTACCTCCTCTCATTGTAGAAATAAGTATGAAAAATATTCTTATTTATTTTTTATAATATATTTATTATTTCCAAAAATATAATTTAATAATTTTACTATACACTTTATTCTTTCTATTTGGTGTCAATATAATTATATCTTTTTAGAAACTGTGGACTACTACCTCATGGAAATGTATGACATACTATATCCAATAAACTTTAATCCTTTTCATATGTCTATATTATATATATTATTATATAAAAATGAATATTTATGATATTTATATCATTATTATATTATTGATATTTTTATATAAGTATAATGACCCCTAATATAACAAATTAAGAAACACACAAAGAACAAAGTGTATATTACCCGATGTGAAACCATAACAATATACTGTTAACATGTGTGTAATATATGATCATATTAAATACATATAAGGTATTAGATATTATAATATGGTTTTTTAATATTTTTATAATGAACATATATTTGTTAAACATTATTTTTATATGAATACTACAGGAGTCAAGACACAATGTAGGGGAATTTCATCACTCATTTTATTTATGTGACATACATGATTTATTCAATACCCACTGCATTTGTGTGCTATGTGCAATATACATGGATAAATTAAATGATTCTTATACATATATTTATGGTTTTTTAAATATCAATTTTTTATATTTCATTAATGGGGACTATGTTTCCAAAGATACCAAATTAGTAAAATGAATTTTTCTCAATTTTCCATCTTTGAGATAAATGTCATGTTATGTGCGTATATTTTTCCACGATGTGTATATAATAACATTCAAATATTATATAATATATTTATTTATATTCATGTATTTTTAAGCTTCATTGAATTTCATTTTCTTGAAAGGGTAGTATGGTTCAATCTTACCATGGGGTGAGTGTTTACTGATAATATCTCATCTCTTTTCAATATTGTTTACGATGATGCAACCATTTTTGAAATATTATAATCCACTTGTCTGAAACATTAATTAAATTTAGTATCCTCTATTTATTAATGATATATTCATGTTATGGTACCAGTTTTCTTCTCTTTTTAATATAATATATTAATGAATTTGTTTTAAAGAATCTGCCTTTACCCTCTCTTTGGTAAAAAATCCTTGTTCATTACAAAACATGTATTTTTAAATGTTTATCAAATATGATTCTGTGATTATAATATAATTTTGACAAGAATATTTTTCCATTTTATATTTTACAAATGTTTTCAATTTAATATTATTGTCTCTTAAAAAAGGAACTTTTTTAACATTTTACAATGCAAAAGTAATGTTTTTTTACCACAACCGACTTGTAGTGATTTACCCTCTATCATATCTAGTAAGCTTCATTTTCATATTTAAAATGTAAATTTGTTAAAAATGTTTTTCAGAATTGTTTTCTAGAAATTGTTATAAAAACATTCAAAGCATTAATTACAGGTCTATAATTTTATTTTCAAATAATGGGTTTCAAATCATTTTCTATATTTCATTATATGTTTTTAAATTATTTTTAATGATATAGTTTTGAAAATATTTTAAATAAATATTTACTTTTATCAATTTTATTTTCAATGAAATTATTTTGAAAACATTTTCAATAATTGTTTATATGCCTTAAATGTCATAATAATGAATTTTATTTCAAAACATTTTTAAGATTTAATATAATTTTGTCAAAGTCTTAAAAAAATATTTTTATACTATTTTTAATATTAATCTATAATTTTTCAATGAACATGTTCTTCAAAATGAGTTCATGTTTTCTTTATATGTTTTCATGTTATTTTCTTTGAATTGTATTTTCAAACGTGTTTATAGATTAAAAAGTATTATTTAATGTATAAAGGATATTTTACTCAATAATTTCTTCTAAAATATCCTTAAAAATTATTTCCTATCGAAAATGATATAATTTTGTGTCACTCAATACATTTTAGGGAAATTAATCTTTGTCACAGTTCAAATTCTTTCTCAGAATGGTTTATTTTTGGATGTCATTATTTTTTTGAAAATCATTTATCTACCACTAGTTTTATGTTTATTAATCCTTTTTCCCATTCATGGGTTGTATGCTTATGAAAACCACTTCCAATCACGAGATATTATTTGATTAAATGATTCTGTGATCCACCATTTTAATATCATAATATGGGATTACATGTTTATTTCACCCATTTAATTTCAGGGTTTATGATATGGTTGTTTAGGAATTTTTGGAGCATGTAAGTTAGAATTCATTATGATATTTTTGGGACCCCAATATTCCTCCAATTCATTATGTTGTTATAAATGATTTATGACAACAAAATGGTACATCGGAGGACATACCAAGCCAAAAAATTGAGGGTTTATTTGAGTAATTTCCAGGCCTATAACATGAGGGTACATAGGAGGACATTCCAATTCTGAGACAAGATGGTACACGGGAGGTCATCCTAATCCTGAAGGAGGAACATATTTGATTATCCAAACCCTAATGTGTTACAAAGACCATACAAGGAAAACATGAAATGTGTTTCTTATTTTCTTATGTGTCCACCATACTTCAATTTCTTATTCTTATATAATACTTTCCTCAATCATGTTCATTATTTCCTTATGATTCATGTCTTATTATATATATATTTTTAATGCCATGATTTTTGTATAATATTTTTATATGTGTTGTATGGTACTGTTAATATACCCTTATGTTCCTGATTTTCATACACATTTCCTTTATTTACCCTTACAGAGCATTTGAGATCACCCCTTTCCTATTTTTTACCTTCCATATGTTATTAATAAAGGGATTTATTTCGAAATACTAAGGGGGTATTCTGTGCGTGAAACATTGAAGATTTGTCATTGAGTTTAATTTTTTTTTCTACAGATCCCTTTGCACCAAATTAATCCAGTCTTTGGGGGTTTATTTTTTTAATGTTTTATGTATTCCGAAAAAGTGGTGAATTTTCTATGTAATTTAATACTAGGACGTTAAATTTCAAATCAGAGAAAATATTTAGTTAACCTTTGAAAAGTAGAATCAGAAAACATTAGTGATATCCCAATGAATGTTTGAAGGTATATTTCCAGAGACGTCTCTAATGATAAGAACTTTTATGAGTTGGTATTTTGGAAAATTTCTTGGAAATATGGTAAATGATAGAGTTATTTGTTCCCAACAAATACATCACTTTAAATAATTTACTCCTTTATGTGGATCTGAATGATTTTTTCATAAGGGTAACAACTCCAGAAATATTACTCGGGCCTTACTTGGGGTAATTTGGTACATGACTATGGCCATGCTGCACACCTGGTTTGAAAGATTAGGAGGATATTCATTGGTAATTCGGAAAAAATATATGATCTATCTTGAATGATTTAGAAAGAGGATGAATATGAATAATCTCGGATAAACCTATGGTATCATAAATTTAAGAGAAAGGATCCATGATTTAGGCACCATATAAGTAATTTTTCATGATTATATGGAACCCCAATAAAATACATTTTTTCACACTATTCATTCAGTTTTTAGTCAATAGATAGAACTAGAAGGATATGGATGACATTTAATGCTTAATATGTGGATAGTGTGTCAATTTTTAGAATGAAGTTTCCACATTGAAATATCATAATGTGAATCTAGAAGTTGGAACATGTATATGTTATACTTATGAAAATAATGAAAAATAAAATGATATATGAAAGTCATGTGTTCCTAGTCGAGTATTGATTACATTAAAAATAAGTAACAAGATTTTATTAAGGTTGAGGAAACTTATGAATGATTCATATTTCATATACTAGGAAATTTTTATTATGGAATATGTTGGCGAATCCTGAGTAATGGGTCAGTAATAAGTTTTTATTAATTTAGTATTTTTTTATTCCCATTAAATTCTTATATTACATGAATCATGAATTATGTAATATATTTCATTACAAATTACATTGAGGATTTAAAAGGGCAGGTTGAATGGTTATAAAGAGATATAAAAGTGATTTCATAGAAAGGTGTTATTTTTGTTAGGAGAAGGTAATATTTTATTAATTTTTGATGTTCAGATAATGATGTTTGGAAAAAGATATATTAGATATGGAGACATGTACTAGATAGTATAGATTACCCTTGAACTGATTATTGATATTGTTTTCTATATCATTAAGAATGGAGTTTACAATATCATTGGTTTAATGAATATATATATATAAATCATTGAAATAAGGAAGCATACATGTTTTCCATAAGGAATTATAGTAATTATGGTTTTTAACATGTTTCAATGGAATATACGATTAGAGTATTCACATGTTTGGAATGTGAAAACTATGTTGTTTAATTGTATATATGGAGGACCAATCTAAATATGATTTCATAGAGTTATTTACATTGAATTTATTTTTAATCAATCATAAGGATCATAGGGTTAATATTTTATAGTAAAATTTTTATCAAGAATTTGATGAATTCAGTAATATTAAAGTGTTATATCTATATATGAATATTTTTTCCTATTATATGACCTCTTCAATCTGAACTATGATGATGATAACTGATGAAATGTGGGATGACATATCATGGATCTCATGATTTATTATAACATTAGAAATTAAAATGTCACATACACTTTATATAATCATTGGATGTTCATAGTCTAACAATAAAGGGTGACATTTCCCTGAAATCATGAATTTATATCCTTTCATGAATATTCTTCAACATTAGAAGAATAATCATAAAACCAAAAATTTTGTCCCAGTACCACAATTTCCAATAAATCGGAAGGTCTCTTATGTCACCACAAATTTATGGATTTGTGATTGTTAACATTCTCATGACCTTTTCTCTATCACTCACCTTACAAAAATGATGGTAATATTTCTCTTCTATATCCATGATTTCAATTCCCACCTCTATTCTCCTACATGGTTTTCTCATTATGGGTTACTTCGGGTAACCATTATGGTTCCAACATTACCTTTTACGAGATTCTTTAGTATTCATTTTTTACATTGTGGGTTTCCATAAATAAAGAATTCATGTATGAAACCTTATATAACCTTGAAAAAATTTATTGTGAAATTCATTTTAAGGAGGGTAGAATGGATCACCCTGATATATTTGCAAAAATATTTTAGGTATTAATTTAATCTTATTGATATTTTTTATTTAACACCAAACCAATAATATATTATTTTATATTGGTCTATCAGGATTTTATTATATGAAACAACCAGTTAATGATGCTATATGCACCAAATAAATTTTATCTCTCTGTATACATGACACTAAGGTTAGCTTACGTTATATGTAAGACTAACATTCCTCGATGTATTACGTAACATGAAACACCCATTGTTACCAAACTATAATTAATTATTAAAAGATTATTATTTTATAGGATATGAAATGACCATTAAATTAATTATTATTGGATTAAATAAATTATGATTATATATAATTGAATTCATTGATTACCTGTTAATTATAACAGAATATAGAAATGAAAAAAATATAAAGAGACTGACTTTACAAAAGTCTAGTTTGATGTGAAAATGGTGATTTATATTAATACATTAAATTAATTACTAATAGGGAATGATATTTATTAAATTTCAATGTGATATGTTAAGAAAATATTTTTTATAATGATCCTATAAATTTTATATATTTAAGATAAAAACAATCCCAATTTTATTCTTTAAAAACTGATATTTTTATAAAAGTTGTTTTACCGCCTTTTAATAGAGAACCAATTTTAAATGTAAATTCATAGAATTTTATATATTTAATATGATAATATAAAATTCATTTTCATGATATCCAAACATAAAATTTATCATAGGATAATGTTTTGGTATTTTTCTGTAAGGTTTAATTTTTATTGATTCGTTAAATATAATGAAATTTATTTATAAACTACTTTTTCATATAATTAATTTATAAAAGATAACTCTATTTTAAATTATGTATAATGTATTAATAGATTATTATTTTATAAATTAATCTGTTTTAGGTCAGTAGAACCAGTTTCTAATTTAAATTGGGTATAAAAACATAGTTATCTTTTGGAGTATTTTTATTTTAAAAACCCGCAGTGTCCTCCTGTTAGCAAGATTATTTTTAAGTTAATTTCTCAAGATTGTTTAATTATTACATGGAAAAATGGGTTCTATATTTTGAATCAACATAATTTATAATTTCCAAAAATATCAACTTTTGTTGACCAAAAATATTTGTTAATGTGAATAAAATTTAGTATATAATTTTGAGAAAAATTAGGCTAACAGTGTTCAAAACTACTAGTATAAGTCCCAAAAAAACAAAAATAATTCTACAAGTTTTATTGTATGGATGTATTTCAACCCCATTCTCACAAGGAATAATTTTTTCTCATTATTGGATTTAAATTCCTCCTAAAAACGTGGGTAGAATTCTCTCTTAAAATGTTTATAGGATTTCCACTCATCCTCTACTTTAAAATCCCATCATATCCTCCCACTTATTCACACATCCAAAACATGATAGGTGTGGATAATATCGACACAACACACTTCCCCATATACCTCCCATATTCATACCATTCAGCATAAATAAATACAAGGAAGCCTTTTGGCACAAACCAAATGGATTTTCCCAATTAAGAGGTAAAAAATTCTCACAAGCTCCTTTCATTTATTTTCATTTTGAACCCCTGCACAATATTTATTCCATTATTTTATGACAATAAAATTATCATATATAAACTCATATTTTTTTAGGAAATGACTTTAACATACTCTTACACAGACCTCCAAATATTGGGTAACGAACAAACTATTTATGTGCATGATGAAATACCAACTCACAAAACAATGATTGATTATTTTTTTGTACCACTTCTCATTGTGTACTTTATTATGGAAACTATATAAATAACTTTTATTTTTTAACATTAATATTACATAAATTTTTTGGAATACATAAAAAATTATACTAACATACGCTAATAGTCCATAAAAGACTATTTCCATTGGAAATATGGAATCATAAAAACTAATAAATAAGTACGCTATATTATCCCACTAGTTTCTTTTTGACTATAACCCTTCTTTTGAATGTGAATCATAAAACCTGTCTACATAACCTGGGGAATTTAAAATAAAACAGGGAGAGCTCAAATTATCTGTATGGGTAATCACAGGATATATGTTAGTATAATCATGAATATTAGAGTATGAGAATAGGATCCCAAAAATAGGCGAGCATACCCTTCATATAAAAAATTATATATAAAAATAATTCCATTATGGTATAAGTTTATAATACATGAATCATAAGAAAATAAAGAATATAAGTCATTAATGAATAACACAGGATTAAAAAATTTAATAATGTCAAACACATTATCATATTATATGATCTCCATATTTTCCAAGGTATCACTACCCAAACCATATTGAAAGAATGGGTTCACTCCAAATACCATCTCAGAAGTCATGGTTCACTCCCATATCGAAATTTGTAGCACAACTTCACTCCTTTTACCATCGTTTTAGACATGGATAATTACCTTGGCTCTATTAGAGGTCAACGTTCATTCCCAAGAAGATCTTATAATATCTCATGAGATATAAATCATTTTCCAACGCATTGGATATAGATATTGGTCCCTCCCTTCTCAAAAGAAAATCATTCATACATGTTCCACAAGATAAAAAATAATCATATCATAATACATGAAATGAAATAGGTATTATAAACTTGTAACCATATCTTAAAATAGAAGGAAATAATGGTTTCCTAAAAATTTCATTATACAAATATGTTGTGCAAGGAAGCGAGATTCAAAAGCATACAATGATTGAATGCAAAATGAGTTTTATAAAAATCATGCCATCAAAACATGATCCACTCGTAGAAGTATTGTGATTGTAAAAATTTAATAATTCTACTATTAATATATGATATATAACAATAGATTCAATCTTATATGTAAAATAATTTTAAAATATTTGTTAAAATATTTCATGAGAAAAATATCTTTATCCCTTGGAAATTCTTATTAAACCAAAAAAAATTGAATGCATTTTTCTTTAAAATTAGGTTTGAAAATTTATAATTGAAGAATTAAAAACCATAAAACTTATTTAAAAACAGTTTTTCTTTGTATATTGTCTTCAAATATTTTTTGATATAATTTTTTGAAACAATTTTTTAAACATGGATTTAGAATATAAATGATTTCTAACAGAAGTGTGAGACGGTCACATTTTATTCATAAAACATTAAATCAGAACCAAAGAATAGAAAATGGTACAAATACATGATTATATATTTAATAACCATAAGATTATAAATTTTATAAGTGTTCTTGAGATATTTATTGTATGATTTTTTCAAAAAGTCATAATCATTAGTAGTCTCAAAACAAATGAAGAGATTTTTTCAAAAAACTCTTACCACCTTGTTACATGGGATCAAACTATACATGTTAGAAAAATAAATTAAATCAGTCATAAAATTTAATTAAATGTATATTATTCATGATATAACATGTAAAATGGATGTATGTACAAATAAAAATTAATTTTGATTCATAACATAACATGAGACTTAGAGAAGAAAAATTGAGTCAAATCTATTTTACAGATTTATATAATTGGAAAGATAATCCCCATGAAAGGAAGATCATAAAATGGATATTTTAATACCCATAAATTTAATTATAATATAAATATAACAAATTAATGAGTTTTAGATACACCATAAAACGGATTTGTTGGAGAATAAAGAATGTATCTCACCAAAATAAATAGTTGAAAAATATCTCCTTATTTTTTTCATGACTATGATTATACTCATTAAAACTACCAGTATAGTAAATATATTCTTTTTATATATATTTAACATAACCATATTCTAATTTCTAATTCATTGTTTGGTTTTATCCTGACCATAAATTACCCACATGTTGACCATCCTCTGTTAATGTTTCATATTAAAGTAATATTTTATTTGTTCTTTGCACGTGTTTTAGTATGTTATATCATTTGTCCCAATACATATATCATGATTATATAATTTTAACTATGATATAATTTATATATAGTATATATATATATATATATATTATTGTAATATATATAATATAGAATTACGAAATGGAATTCACCATTCATGGATATTATAAGTTATATATATTCATGAACAACGTTTCAGTTTTTATTACCATAATGAAAGAAAGAATGAAAATGGATTATATGTATATATGTATATAATATCATTAAATTAACATTATTATGTCGTAAATAACATATATGTTTACTAAATCCATCTTTAATGGATTCCATGTAGTGTGTGATCGAATCACATCGCTTTAAGAGGGTGGGAGTCCACACTTCCTCAAACGATATTATCGTATTTAACCCAAATAGAATATAAAAAGATATGCGTTTTATGTAGTTTAAATAAGATTAAATATATAATATATATAATATATATAATTTATATATAGTGTTTCCATACACAAAAACAATATGTTCATTACACATTAGATGAAGCTGTGTGTAAGTGTAGGTTGAAACTGTAAAAAAAAATCCTAGTATATTAAGGATAATTTCTCTAATAAAATTATTGAATAAATATAGTGGAGGTGGTGTAGATGGAATACAATAGAAATGAGCATGAGAGAAGTTGTTACCTCTAAACCAGAAAACTCTTATTGGATTGTGCAAAATGGTTTCTTTGGATGAATTATTTCCATAATGGAGGATTAACAGTGGAAGTAAGTGATGTTTTGATGTGTATTTTATAGATCATGCACAATCTTATGTGATTTATTGGTTTGAATAAAAGGGATAGTTGGTGGCCTTTTATAAGGAAGGGGAATGACTCACTTGGTATTTCTGAAAACATGTTAGTTGTACAAATGTTTTTAATTAATAAAATTCTTAAATACCCTAAAAAACACGTGAAAAGATGGTTAATGGCATAATAATTTAAAGAAAATGGGTGTTAGAATTATTTATAAGTCATTTTGTGTCTAAAATTTAAGGATTAGTCGTTAGTTAGGCTTAATTTTACGTTAGGCGATGTAATTAATTTTAACTAGATTCACTAATCATTTGTTCGAAAACTTTGATGAGATTATTAGAAATTATAAATTACACTAATTACAAATATTGAATCCATTTTTTCATATTCCAATCACCGAAGTGGTAGAAATTAATATAAATGTAATCATGGTGTTAGATCGATAATGCGTGGTTTTTATGTTAAGATAGTCAAATGTTTTCTATGTTTTATATCCCATTTTAAACCAAAATATGTGAAAATTACCCAAATTGGATTAATTTATTAAAATATAATCAAATTATAAGTTTATTCAAAATTAAATCATAATTTAACTTTATATATAAAATAGTTGAAAATAATATTTTGAATTGGCATCTTGTATTTGGCAATATTCATCCACAAATGATGTTTCTCACACAAATTAGAAAATTCCTACTAAGATAATTGTGAGATTATATTTTATAAAAAATTATTTTAGTATTACAGAATAATAGTTTTTCATGTGTCTAAAAGTAATTTTATCAATTTCCACAAATGGGCATTAAACTAGTTCATTTGAGAAAATAGTATTTTTAAAAATGAACGGACTTTACACAAAAATCTTATCCTTCATTCTCAATATGATTTATTTTTATAAAAAAATTATAAAATATATATTATAATTAGTTATTCCAATCATATAACTAAATTTAATGGCTAGTATATAATTATCTCATTTAACTAATTATAACAATAAAATGATGTTTCTTATAAATATCAGTGTTGCATGCAACATATGTCATGATGATATTCCATGGAACACATGTAATGTTGATGTTCTATGTTGAATAAAACTACATCCACACAGTTTGAATGGAATTATTGACTTAGTTCATTTAATGACATTAAGGAAAACTTCATTTATTCAAAATAAAGTTCTATAAAAACTTAAGGTGTTACTTTTTACCCCGATTGAAATGAATTTCACTAGTTAAATTTTTCATAAGGATAAAAACCAATTAGGATACATATGTTTCATAATATGTTAAATTTCACATGTATCTTCCTTTAACTGTTAATTTCTCCAAAAAAATTGCCTTGGTGACTAGTCTTGTTTAATAGAACTCTTTCTGTATGATCGTTAATTTCAACCTGTGGGCCCTCATAATAAATGTCATGCTCTAATGGTGCACACTTTTTATTTAGTACATGTGAATTTTTTGGTATGTAATTCCATAGTATAGATACATGGACTTAATCGTGGACTTGAGAGAGATTTAGTATAAGTTACATATAATAGTTTTACATCCCTATATGAGAAAGAATCACAAAGGGATAGATATAACATGGGAATACATTTAATTTCATCCTAAATCCCATAACCGTATTCTAGGATGAGATTCACGGAAATATATATTAACATACATAATTTTATAGTTAAAGTTATTGGTAATTAGTGTTTCTTTTATGCATAATTTGAGCTACCTTGATACTTTTCATAGTGGTTATAACCTTCTTGTCCTTTATTTAGTAATATCAGGTCCCAAACGCATTCTTAATGCAACATCATCCCAATATGTTGGAGTTCAACATTTCACCCCTTATTTGGATTCATAAGGTTCCTTAGGAATGCTTGAGTAAAATTTATTGTTGTAATTAAACTCGACAAGAGTATGGTGTTGATCCCAACCTCCTTTGAAATCACGATAACCGGATATCAACATATCCACCTATATTTTAATTATTCATTCAGACTTAAAATCTCAATGAGGATGATAAGAAGTGATAAAACTCAATTTTGTATCAAGGTACTTCTTAAGACTTCTCTAAACATTAAGTTATACTTTTGATCCTAATATGATACAATAGATAGTTGTACTACATTCAACCCTACCATTTAATTATTCAATTTACTGAAATTTTGATATAGGTATAAGTCTTATGTGATAGTGATGGACTATGCTGACATCATTTGGAGATCAACTACCACACATATAGCATTATTCTCTTTAGTGGTTTTGGGTAGTCAAATGAAAAAATCTGTAGTGATGTTCTACCATTTTCATTATGGTATGGGTAATGTTTACAACTTCCCATTTGAATTTTTTCTTTCAACCTTATCTTGCTGGAACCCCACGCACCGAGATAAAATCTCAATGATATCTCTCTTCATTCCATCCTACCAGAAGTATTATTTCATGGACTGTTACATTTTTTAATTTATTGGATGAATAAATAATGATAAAATATGAGAATACACTATCAAATCCTTCAAATATTGTGCAGAAGGAATAGATACATGATTCTTATACCTTATCATTCCATCTAAATGAGGGTTAAAATCAGCAACATTTTTTACATTCTTTTACATCTCTTCATCCTCTCTTATTCTACTCCTTAATATTCACTTGGATAGAGGGAAGAACATTAATTTAAGAAATATAAGATTTTACCCTTCCTTCAAGATCTCTAGACCCATTCATTAAAAAACAAGAAATATTGGATCTTTTGGGATCCTCATCATTAATATTCAAGCATGATTCTTTTTGACATAAAGAAACACCCACATTATTTTCTTTCCTCAGGTAGTAATGTATTGATTAATTAAAATCCTTTATATACTATCAACATCATCTCTTGAGCATACTAATATCATTCTCTATGAATATATATTTCATTCTTTTATGATAAGTATATATATCACACTTTTTTCTTGGAAGACAATTCTTTCATATCATTAATTAAAAAAATTACCATTGTTAAATAGAAATCATGATTTGGGTAATTTTTCTCATGAATCTTCAACAGTCAAGAGGTGTAAGAGATAACCATGTTATTATACGTAAAAAATCCCAATTCTTCATTGGATTCATCACTATAAATTAAAAACCCTTCTCCATTATATGGTAGTAATCATAGGTTCACTGACTAACTTCTATTCAGTTCCATTAAATTTCCCTCACATTATCATATGCAGAGGAAGTTAAAACCAAACATGTTTACATGGTTATAAGATTAGATAGTCATGATAAATTCTCCACCAATTGATGATAATATATAGCTAAACAATGAATTATATGGATCATAGTCACCGTGGTTGGTCTAGGCCTACTTTAAATTTACTCTATCATTTATAGATTCACTACTACATGTTAAATTGAGATTATGTCACCAACAAATGAAACCTTTTTATCACAAACTCAATCCTTTTAAATTATGAATATATATTATCCATAATTAGGGTCTTTAGTAAAATTCTCAAGATATATTCACTCCCTTCATTTCTCATTGAATAAATTAGAATGCATCTATAAAGACTACCACAAAATGATGAGGGAGATATCTAAAGACTCTATTCATTAGATCCTTGAAGATAGAATGGAATTTGTAATGAAAATTTACATCACTATATATTCATAGTGTAAATGCCTTGTCCATTATTCCATATTAGGTATAAATTATTTCTTGACCCTCATATGATGTTATCTAGAATAAAAGTCAATCATGGAGAAGTATTTAGATCCATGTAGTGGATAAAGAAAGTACTCAATATAGTGACGCAATATTTATTCTATATCATGATATGTTTTACTCACAATAATCAATGTATTGTTATGTTGATCCATAATTATTTTTAACACATTAAAAATGATTTCACACAATGGTGACACACATGTAACAATGAATCCCTTGTCAAAATTTTCTTAGGGTATATTTTTAAATTTCAATAACTCAATAGATACATTATACAAAGTGTCTTCAAAATTGGGGTACAAGTGGGTATGAATTGTATTAATAACTCAACATTTCATTTTGGAGGAAGGATAGAAAAATTGTATAAAGTCATCAGAAAAATTACTATCAATGGGTATATCATCGATGTCAATTTTATCCCCACCAATTTTAGCGAAAACCCCACATTGAATGGGAATTAAGTCCCCTACATATAATATAATATCCATTGGATGATCATAATTATCAACACAAGGATGGATGATCTTAATAAGGTTTAGAATATCAATTGTTACTTCCCTTCCTTGATAATTTATGTGGAATTTATGTAGATAAAAACAATCCATGAATAATATGACATCAAATTCAATGAAGGGAAGAATGAAAAGATTTAGAGGAAACACATTCCCACAAACATCAACCAGATAGAAATCATAATCATGAATTGTAATGATTATACCATTAAGCGTTTGAATTTATAATTCCACACATAATTGTTTAGGTGGAATCATAAAACCCTTTAAAATTTTATATGATATTTATGGGTTGGTATATCTATAATCAAATATAACATTACCTGTTTTAGAGTGTATGGTAAGTGTACATTTCATCACATTGTCATCGCAACACTCACCAGATATAGTGATTTCATGAGATTTCCCCCTATAACTTATCATATGTGGTTACTAGCATCAATCATCATAACCATACCTTAGTGTTGTGGAGTCATTATTATAATTCATGTTCTCCTAACAATTGATGCACTGAATCATGGCTAGTTATTTTTGTGCTGATTTTTCTGTATACATAATGTTTTCAAAATTAGTCCCATAACTTGAAAAACCAAATACATAATGGCCATCCATTACACATTTAGAACATTTTTTAGACCCCATAGTTAAATATAAACCATAATTCTTCCCTCACATAGAGCATAAAGGTATTCTCATATTATTAACTTAACGGTATTTATACTTTCATTTAAATTCTATATTCCTATTCTTGTATGAACCATGAGACTGATACATGAATATAACATTCATTTTAACCTTGAACGCGCAATGAAAAATCACTTTGTATCCACTAATTTCTCTTATGGACAGATACCTTATAAGAGTTTTCTTTAAGCCACTATAGAACCTATCAATATTAATTTTGTGTTAGATGATAGTTCATGACGAATACATCACATGTCTAATGAAAGTTTCCTCACAGGTACAAACAAGTTCATCAACACTTTACATGAACTCAAGTAACCATATATCCATATAGTTATAGATAATCTATGGAAATACATTATTGAAAATGATGTTCTAAAACTCATCCTTACCCATGGAATCATTATTGTATTTCATCCTCATATAATTTATTATATTCCACCATTGGTCTTTTTCTCCATCTTACTAATAGACATCTAGAATTGGTTTCTCATACTTGAAACACTAGAGATAATATAATATATTATTATCTTTTTTGATCTATTTTTTTGAAACAATTATATCAAAAGACCCTCTAAATGAAGGTGGACATTTCATTTTGGAAGACACAATATAATGTTGTTTATAACTTTTCTCATTTGGATGTCCACTATGATTCATAGATTGAGAATTATTTGAGAACACATCCATGAGGGTTTTTATTCTTGATCCTATTGTTTTAGGCTTCATAAGTGGGTAATCATTTCATTTTCTATTTTAATCACTATTAAAATTGTTCTTTCTGGTTGTAGATAATTAATGAAACCAAAAAACATAGTGTAAGAAACTGTTATCATTGTGAAGAACCACATAATCATGAAAAGTCACTTATAGGGTTTATTAATTACAAAACATCCTTTAATATATTAACCCTTAGGTTTATCCTATGTTATTAATAGAAAACATCTATTTAAATAATTCATGATGATTCGTTATGAGATTGTGAATTCCCAAATCTTATCCTACAAAACTATCAAACTTGGTTTGAATGAAGTCTCATTTTCATGTACCAAATTTCTCTGAGATAGACCTGGATCATATTTTCAAAGATTTTACCCCTAGGTACATCTATTATAGAGACACATCCACCTATAGTATACAGAAAAAGATTCATTTCTATTAAACCATTGTCTATATCCTTTACACAAATTATAGGAAATTTTCCTATACATTTCATTATACTTTTACTAATAATTAGACATGTCCTTATGGTTCTCTCTTTGGTATTATTATCCTAGATTCCAAAGGTATAGTAAACCATTTCTCTAACACGAACTACATATACCCTCACCATTAGTACATTAACATTACATAAAATTTGTAAAATACATAAAATATTATAAAAATAGATTCCAAAAGATCATACAAGTTCAGTGAATTTGGAAACATGGATATATAAACACTTATATATAAGTGAGATACATTATCTCACACTGGGTTCTTCTTGACTGTCACACTTCTTAGACACATCAAATGTGATAAATTTCTGAACAACCTGAGGAATGAAACATAAAAACATATGATCTAAAATTCATAGTTATGGTAAAAAAAGAGATATATAAGAATAATCATGATCACATGTGAAACTAAACATGATGACGAATATAGAGGATCGTAACCTTTATATAAAATATCACATTCATTAATCATGGCACAAAACTGGTTGTTCATAAGACATGAATCATATGTAAATAAAGAACATAATCTATTAAATCATAACATAATAATAAAACATGGAATTATGACAAACACATAAGAATATAATATTATTTCCAAGGTATCAAAGGAATCACTTATAAGATCCTATTTGTAGTATAGCTTCACTCACCATAACATATTAGAGATAATGGTTCCCTCCCATAGCCATCTTGGTAGCTGAATTAACTCCTCATACCATCTTGGGTTTCATGGTTCACTCTTATGGCCATTATAGTTGTCGAGGTTCATTTCCATTAATATATTAGTATATCTCGTGGGAAATAAATAACTAACCAATTCATTTGAAGATGACATAGGTCCTACACATCTCATAATTAAATCATACATAAATGTGCCACAAGATCACGAATTGTCATATCCGAATCCCTGAAATGAAATTGGTATTATAAAAATGAAATCATATCATAACATGTGAAAAAATATAGGTTTCTTAATCATTACATAATAAATATTAACAGTGAAAATAAGTGGGTTTCAACACTATATAACCTATGAATGGGAAAAGGATTTTATAAATATCTCGCCCTCAAAACACAATCCATTTAGAGAATGAAAATGATTGAAAACACTATTTAATTTCCCTAGAAATAATAGGGTAACACCAACAGATGTCAACTTAGATGGGAAATAATTTTTGAAATAAATTTTAAAACATTTCATGTGGAAAATATGGTTTTATTATTGAATTTTTATAAAACATAATACGTTTTTGAGAAACATTTTCCATGAAAATAGATTTTAAAATGAATAAATGAATCATTAAAAATAATAAATATTTATTAAGGTCTTTTTCAATGAATATTGGCTTAAAATATATTTTGAAAACATTTTTTAAAACATATTTGGAATCATTTATTTTTAATACAATAGATTTCTGACTAAAGAGATAGACATTCAGGTTTTACTAAAAAAACATTATATTAAATACAAAAGAATCAAGAAATGGTAATAACACATGGGTATATCTTTAATAACTAGATAAGTAAAAAATTAATTACTTCTCTTGAGAGATGGAATGTATGATTTCATCAAAGAATCATAGTAATTAACCATCATAAAAAATAGAATGGGATTAATTCAGTAAACTCTTAAAAGATGGTCATTTTGATCATACACTCCATGTAAGAAAAATAAATTGAATTAATCATAAAATAACCTAAATGGATTTATATTCATGATATATAGTTTAAAATGTATGTATATAAACATCAAAAAGATTTTATGTGTGAATAAAAACACTATACTCCAAGAAGGGTAATTGATGGAAAATTATTTTAACGATTGGGTGACATTAAAATGTACACCCCATAAAATAATTATAATAAAATGGATATATAAATACCCATAAACATAATTATGTGTGTCATAGAATACATTCATGGGAATTAAATACTCAATAAAAAGTAATATGTCATGAATAAAGCAGGCATCTGATGGATATAAAATGTGAGATGAAATGTGCTTACCTTATGTCTTGACTCTTTTCGTACCCATTCATAACACTAGTGAAAAAAGTTTAAGTTTATTAAAAATATTTTATAGAATAATATAATTATATATAATAACATATATGTTTTTATCATGACATTATATTTCCATCTTATATACCATCCACTGTTACGACTTGACATCAGATAATATTCACTTTGTTCGTTTAATGTGTCTTAGTTAGTTTTATATTTTGTCCTTATAATTATATCATGATTCCAGAATTAAAACCCTGATATAATTTATATTCAATATATTTTTCTTATATTAATATATTATATAAATAATTATGAAATATAATACACTATAAATAGATATAGTTAGTTATTATTAGGCATGGACACTTTTATGTTTTTATAGTCATATTGAAGGAAATATAAAAAAATGTCCCATATGTATATAGGTATATAATATTAATTAATTGGAATTATATTTATATATATATATCATATATGTTCACTAAAACCATAACTAATTCATTTCATGTAGTCTGTAAATATATCACATCACTTTGAGGGAGTGGTAGTCCAAATCCCCTCAAACGAAATTATCATATTAATAGAAAATTGAATATAAAAATTAAATGTGTTGTATAAAGAATAATGATTCCTAAATACCTTATAAATATTATATTTATAATATATAAATATTGTTTCCCGCTAAATTTTCACCATGAGATAATTTAGAGGAAAATTTACAAAACATCATTTAGTGATGTGGTAGTTCGATAAACACATAATCAATATGGTCATATTACACATTAGATGTAGGTGTTTATAGGTGTACATTGAAACATTATAAAAAAACATCCTTGAATATTGTGGTTAATGTTGTTTTTATATAGAAATGTAATAAATATAGGGGGGTGGGTGTAGTAGGAAACTAAAAGAAAGGAGCTTCAGAGATGGCATTAACTTTTATTCTTGTAACTCCTTTCAGTTTTTTCTAAAAGGAATACAAGGAATAATTTCTTCCCAAAGAGAGGATTAAAATGATTTGGGTTGATGGATTTTCAGAATTTTATTTGGAAGATCATGGCCTAACCTTTTTGTTTTTAGATATGTGTATAAGATTGAGAGATGGCGGCCTTTTATAGGGAAGGTAAATTACTCGTTGTTTTTTTAAATAATGGATGTTGTACACATGTTTTTAACAAAAAAATCATAAAAACACAATAAAAATTAATAATTTAATGTTAATAGAGGACTAATTTCCTGAAAATGGGGTTTTGTAAATCTTTTTATGTCTTTTGGGCCATAAATTTAAGGTTTATTCCTTAGTTAAGATTAATTTTACCTTAATCGATGTAAATAATATTAATTAATTTAACAAATACTTTTCATAAAAACTATGTTCAAATAAATATAAATTATAAATTAATATTTTTAAAAATATGGAATCCATTTTTACAAATTCCAATAATGTATGTTTTATAATTTTTTTTAAAATTAATCTCACAATCGGGTTGAAAATACGAGTTTTTAAAGTAAAAATGATCAAATGTCTGTAATGTTTTATATTAATTTTCAATTTTAAATTGGGTCTATTTTCCAAAAATCTGTTCATCCTTAAAAATATAATATAACTAATGTTTATAAAAAATTAAAAAATTATTTTACCATATAAAAAAATTACATTAAAATGAACATTTGGATTAGCATTCATTATTATTCACTATTCGTCAAAAAATGTTGTTTCTCAGAAAAATCCACAAAATTCACCATACTCTAATTTTTATATTATATAGTAAAAAATTATGTTTTATTTTTCAAAATAAAATTCTAAATGTTTCTAAAAATGAATTTATATTGTTTCATTGTAGGGCATTAATATAATTGTGTTCGAGAAAATTGTATTTTAAATATTAATGAAAATTATTGTTGTATATAATGCATGACATGTCGTTGTTATATGTACTATATACCACATTGATGATCCCTGTAAAGTACACCAAGTCTGTATCATGTGAAAGGAATCTTTGACTTAGTGCATTTTAAGAAACAAATAAAAATACAATGTATTAAAAAAATTCAATAAAAACTTAGTGGGTTACAAACTCTGTTTATTTATGTTATATTTTATATTTTATATTTATTTAATATTATGTAATCCTTCTACAACACATATCATTATAAATTAATATAGGTTAAAATATGATAATTTCCTTTGAGGAAGTGTGGACTACCACCCCCTTAAACTGATGTGATTCTTTCACACCACATGGAATGAATTATGGATTGTTTTAGTGAACATATTTGAAATATATAATAGAATTATTATAATAATATATATATATATATATATGCATATATATACCATTGTTTCATTTACCATATTTTTCAATATGAATATAAAAATGGAAACAACATTCATGCATATATACGACTTAACATCTTGGTGAACGATGTATTACATTTCATAATTATATATACTAAATATTATTATAACACTCATATACTGAATATACATGATATATATATCATTGCATATAATTTCTAATCATAATATAATTTTAATAACAAAATATATATTCAATAAAAACATACATAAAACAAACTAGATATTACTCGAAGTGAAACCATAATATATGATTGTTAAAAATCTTGTAGTATATGATAATAATCCAACCATATTGGGTATTAGATATAATAATATAGTTATTTGGGAGAATAATTATAAAATTATATTTATTATACACAAGGATTCAATGAGTACTAGGAGATTCGAAATACAAGCAAATATAATTTCATCGCAGTTTTTTATTTTCATCAGCCACATGTTTTACTCACCAATGAGTACATTTTTGTGGTGTTTATACTTCACATGATTGTATTATAATATTCCTGTACTATAATTAATGGGTATATAGATTTATATTTTATTGATATTTTTCCATGTGAACTACGTTTCAAAATTTTCCAAATCATTAAATGATTTTGTCTCAATTTTTCTTTTTTTACCATATGTCATGTAATTAATATATATTTTTACATAAGGTGTATGTAAAACCATTGAAATGATATATAGTGAAATTTTTTATATTAATTATATTATAAGCTTCCTGTGATTTAATTTTATAAAAATGGGAGTGTCGTTCAATGTAATCATGTGGTAAGAGTTTATTAGAAAAACATTATCTCTTTTTGGGATTGTTAGTGATTATTATTATGTTATTAAAATATTATAATCCATCTCTCAAAAACATTCAAGACATATATTCTTTTCTAGTTATTCATGATATATAAATTTGTTGGTATGATGTTTCTACTCTTTATTACATAGGACTGTCATGATTGTGTTTCAAAAAATGACTGACATTACACTATATTTGGTCAGAATTCTGTATTCCTTCAAAACCATGTTTTCTAAAAAGGGTTTTCAAGAATATTCTACTATTCTCTTATAATTTTTAAAATAAAATTTTCCCATTTTTTTTTAAATTTTTTTTCTAAGGAATCTTCTTGTCTCTTCCAGAAGAGATATTTTTTCAAAACAATCAAAGTGGAGGTGGAATATTCTTCTTACCTCATTCGACATATATAGATTTAACAATCATCATTTCTTGCGAACCTATCGTTTCATGTTTAAAATGTAAATTTTAATTAATTTTTTAAAATAATTTCCCAAAAATGGTTTTCAAACAATTTCCTTGTTTTTTTACATGGATTTAATGTAATTCTCCAAGAAATGATTAAAAAAACTTTTTCACTTTATTTTATGATTTTAATTTTTTTTAATTGAATTGGTTTTCAAAAATATTTATAATCTTTCACTACATTTTTTATGTTATTTTCGAAGAAATGATTCTCAAATTGTTTTATAATTTATTAATATGTTTCCGAGAATTTTAAATGTAATGGTTTTCAAAATATTTTCATGATTTCTACTGATGTTTTCATATTGTTTTCAAAACATAATGTTATTAATTTTTTTTGAAGATTATTCTATAAATTTTCTAGGAAAAATGTTTCCAAAATAATTTTATGTCTTGTTTTTTTGATTTGAAGTTATTTTAAAGGAAATTTATATTCAAATGGATTTATGCAACAATAATTATTTTTCAAATAAGAATGGATATTTTCTACATGAAATGAGTCTATGATAAATCCAAAATTATTTCCCATCAATGATAACATCTTTCAGTGTTACTCATTCTATTTTAGATAAATTATTCAATGCATCCATTCAAAATATTTCTCTATATGATTTATGATTTTATGTTATGATGTTTACAAAACACATTTATCTTCCACTGGTTATATGTTTATAAAAATATTTTATTATTTAAGAGTAATATGATAATGAAACCAACTTCCATTATGGGTTAATTTTTAATGAGATTATTATGGAATATTACTTCTCCCATCGGTTAAGATGTGATTACATGTTTTTGACACCATTTTCATTTAATCTTCCATAATATGATTGTATTTTATTTTGTGGTCCATAATTGTCTAATTTTATTATAAGACATGTGATACCTACATCTCCCTCCAATACAATGGGTAACGATATATGTTTAATGAGATAAAAGGGTACATAAGTGGAAATCCTAATACTGAAACAAGATGGTGCACATGAGGATATCCCCTGAAAAAAAGAGGGTACACATGTGGAAATTCCATGCCCAAAACCATATAAAACATCGGAGGGAATCCCAATCTTGATGCAGGTACACTAGAGGTTATCCCAAGCATAATTTTTTATAAATTCATTAGTAGGTCGCCTTAAAATAGGGTTTTCATTTAGTTATTTGTCTAAAAATATTATAATTATTACTCTTAAATTTTACTTTCATGGATCATGTTCATTATTTTTCTATTATTCATCTCTTCTGACATGAATGCATTTATTCAATGATTCATTTATATAATTTTTTATATGTGGGGTATAATAATGTTCTATACCCTTATGTTCAAGAAATTTTTATGAATTTTATATTTTTACCCTTAATGATCATTTGAGCTGACACATGTTATGAGTTTTCTTTCCCTAGGTAATTATGAATGTTTTTAGTAGAATTGATATGGGAGAAGATCTATAAGTGAATCTTTAAAGATATTTCACTATGTTAGATAATTTTTCTTTCATTTTCCTAAAGGAAATAAACTAATAATATATTTGGAAAAAAATTTTGTTAATGATTTATGTATTCTACTAAAGTGGTGAAATGTTTATATTCATTAACAGTGGGTCATTATAATTATTTTTTGACTGGATTTTATAATATTGAATTTTTTATTTTTCCATTCATTTTGTGTTATGGTCCTCTTTAATGAACCACGTAAGGTAGGGTTTCTTGTTTACTAACATGAAATGTGTATGTTTCGGGATTTGATGATATTAACTCCCCATTGGTGGAATGTGAGGCTCATCATATGGAGGTAATATGTTGAATTAACATAAATTGAATGGTAATGTATATAATTTCTTATGATTACACGTTTTAGTCGTATTTCATATATTATAGTTCATTCTTGTTTTAATTGCCTAAATAATAGTTATTGGGAAATTGGCTTACAAATTCATTTTTAACAATTATGAGACCATTTATATGTTGTTTGATTTGGATAATCATGCAGGAAAAATGATTTCAAATATATATTAGGATAATGAATTCATTTCAACCAAAAATATAGTTTGTTTTGAAAATACTAATTTGAATGAAGAAACGATGGCATTTAATAACCATTGAATAAGAATATGAGGAATATTTATAAACATAGATTTTTTATTCAATGCCATTTTTGTTTAAAACGTTTTCTTATGTTTTGATGGTGTATCTTTTGTGTCTTTTATTTTTTTAGTGGTGGACTAGGTCAATTTTTAACACATTGGTCAGTGAGGCTATGACCTGTTGGAATATTTTTATATTAATGGATGATGTTTACTATTTTTTCAATGATTATATTGTTATTATTTTAGCACAATGTGGCAGTTAGATTATTGTGATGAATTTCATGATGTGAGGTGTCTATTATTATGAGGTCAATGAGATTATGTGGTGGTGTGTATTTATTAGTTTCCTAGAAGCTAAGGATTTAATTCATAATGATTAATTTTAAATAATATGGATTGGTGAATTAATAAGCGTGTGATAAAATTTAAAATCATTCAGATGGTAGATAATTTGTGTTGAATAATATGTCTAGGATGAAAGTTGATGTGCATTATTTGGATTAATTATAGAATAATTGATGAAATTTTTTAATTAAATAAGGAGGGGAAGGAAAATGTTTTGACAATAATTCTAAATTTAATTGGATGGATAAATGAAAATTGGTTGTTAAATAGTATATCTACTAATAGATAATTTGAATTTTTGATTTTAGTGTTGTAGTTTTGTGGTGTAATGAAACAAGTAGTTGAAACAATAATTATAGTGGTTTTGAGATGAAAGATTAGTGTTATGATATATCATAGTGATGTTTATGTGAACTAGTTGGTTGGTTATCATGAACTATTTTCCCAACATGTATGTTTATGTTGAATATTTTTGCACACACCTGGGTATGATAATAAAAAAATTCCTAGAAAAGGGATCGATGTATTGTCCCCATCATAAATGACTTTGAGGAAATATATGGTTGGCTACCCCATCTTCAACACTAATCCTTCATAATTAATGTTAATGATATTAGTTTGTGTAATTGATTGCCCAATTATAACACGTTTCGTTTAAATAATACCAAGTGATGATGATGATTTAATATGTGTCGGTGGACATACAAGGTAGGAAAAAGGAATGAATTTTTTTCCATTACATTAATGTAATCTTATTTCAATATATATGATATTTTATGATATGATTGGTTTTTGATGCAAGGATGATGACTAATGATAGAATGATATATTAGCCTTTGCAACAGTGAGACTTTTTGGGAAGTGCCATAAACTTTAATAGATTTGGATGGATATGTGATGTGATAGGCTTTGGTGGTATGGTAAAAAATAAATTTGGGGTTCGTTAATGATAGGGGTAAATCAAAAGTGTACCAGTATTCAAGTGGATTTACATTATATTACATTGGTACTGTGTTACTACATCAGATGGATTATTTGGAGAGAGTGAATAGTGTGGTATGAATTAGAGAGATTTCCTCTTTAGGATCCTGTTGGTTATATTTTTATCCCTTCATGCATTAGTATGTTATTTTCACACATTCATGAGAGACCTTGGCTATGATCCTATTTTGTATATATGTTATTCTCCCCCATATTATATAAACTATTTTCAGGATTCCATGAGGTTTTCAAGGACCATTCTAGATATTATAATATTGGATATTGATGCTTCTATTGATTTGATATCCTAGAAAATCTACATTGAAAATATTGAATGGAATTTTTCTTGTATTTATTCAAACTAGAAATCAATTATAGGGATATTTGGATTTTGTTCACTTTTATTATATAGTGAGTTTATTTTACTAGTTATTCATCAAATCTATTGATATTATATTTAGTATTTAGGGTAGTATCATCCATCTATAAAATTTATATACTCTGGATGTCAGTAACAAGACGAATGTATAATATTAAGAGGACTCATGGGGGTAATTATATCTCCTAATTCAATTCCATTATAAGAGGGCTACCCATTTAGGCATGATGTTCTGTCATTATGAATTATCAATAAGTAACCACCATGAGATTGTGAATATGTTGTAAAATACATTCATTTGAAAATATAATGTCATATTTTAAATATTGAGTTTAAAAATTAATATAATATTTATGTATTTGTGATTGGTGGACCTTGAAATATTGTTTGAATGAGAGAAATATTATTATTCACAAATTTGTGGTCAAACATCTATCAATGTAATGATTAATGATGCATATAAGGATAATTTTGAGCTCTAAATGAATAGTACAAATGATTCTATGTTCAACCATTATTATTTTACAAGGATAATGTTTAGGGAAATTGTTCATATACCTATTATAAAATCATATTAGACAGACTTATTGGATTAATTTCATAGCTCGTCACAAATTTTTTATCATGGAGGTGAAAATATTTAATGAGTATAAAAAATGAATTTATGGTAGGGTAACATAGAGGTAGATATTTGGGAGTATATATCACAGTTTTTGTTATTCAAATATGTTAAGATATAATAGTACATGTCTAAGGGGATTTTATAACCCTTTCATAGAATTGGATGAAAATGGGAAAGAATAACAAATGATTTCATCAAATGACTCCCTTCGGAATCTAAATATAATAATGTTTTTAGTGATTTATTTTATCACCTTATGAAGATTGAATATTTCATTATGATCCTTGAATTTTTCAATATTGATAAAAATTCAAGGATATACGTTAATAATTTTTTAATATTTCATTCATTACAACATTCTGTTATATATGATTGAGATTTGAGGTTTATATCAATGTTCTCAAGAAGTTTTCAGCATGATCTAGTAATAAAATTATGATTCAGTAAAAATTATTATCGCAAGAAAGTTGTTCTATATTATATATCCATTATATAACTATAAGAAATTATAGGATATGGTTCTATAGGATTCAATGGTGGTTTGAATATACACTATCGTTTAATCAGGATCTCTTTACTAGAATGATTTACTAGAGAAATCTAGTGGATACTTATGAATCCTTATATTAAAATAATTCCATAACACCAAAATGTTTGTATGATATTGTTGATATAAATCTATTGGTCTAATAGAAAGGTCATCAAATTGAAGAAAATTTTATATCCATTAAAAATAAGATATAGTTGTCTTAGAGTCATTAGAATAGTTTTGCAGAAAATTGTATTTGAAATAGAGAATTCAAATTGTGTGATAAAATATTTCAATGAATATGTCCATGGAAGTGGATAAAGATTTTAAAAAAGATTGTACAATTTATCTCTAGATATTATGGCCCTTTACAGAATCTTAATTGAGTAGGGATAGATATTTTTTTATTATAAATTCCATTGTACTTCTCTAATGTCTTTGATATATTTCATGTAAAAATTTTGAGAAATTACATACATCATCCTTCACATGTATTGAAAAAATATGTTGACCAAATAGATAATTTCTTTCCTATTGACGAGAAGCTACTAGAAATCATAGATCATGTTCATAATTTTTATAATACTAGTCTACACACTTTGAAAAATTTCTTTAGTAGAATCCAAATTTTTAAAACAATATATTTGAACATGATTTTGGGATAATAATGAAGTAGCCACACTTTTTTATTAAATATTTATTTGACTGGAAATTTATTTTCATGGGGCGGTAGAATCTTACATGCTCATATTTTATTTTTATTCCATTGTAATAATTTTTTTTATAAATAATGTATTTATATGAAACTCTATGACTATATGAACCATGCTATATTATAGAACATAAAACCTATATATTAAAATTTAAGGAAAGAATAAGGATACCATAATTCTGTAGTTATTTAAATTTTTTCTCCATATTTCATATGTATGTATTAATTACTGTGAAATAATCCATAAATATTTCATAAAATCATTTAGATGATTAAAAAAATTTATAATGAAAAGTAATCATCTTTGTGCATTAAAATTTTATACAATACAATATAATAATCATTACTAAAAACCAATTTTACATAAATGTATTGTTAATATTTGAATAATCAGTCATAAATTTTTTATATACATATTTGGAATAAAGAAATATATAAATTATTTGATGGTAAAAATAGATAATATTCATAAAATTATTTTTATGTCTTCAATGAATTTTTATTTATAAAAATTAAATAAATATCCATTTAAGAATGATTTTAATAAAATTTATAGAAATACATATTTAGCTTAATTTTTTTAAAATTTCTTCTATTTATTTGTAAAGTATCATATAGAATTTTATTCAATTTTATGCTTAAAATTCTTTCTCATAACATTTTATTTTTATTAAACATTTCCAAATTATTTCAAATTTAATTACTAGTAAATATAGAAATTGTAATTTAAATTATTGATTAGAGATTTGGAATCATAATTTTAAAATTTTGTAATAAGGAAACCATAATTTATGGTAATAATTAATAATATATACAATAAACATATTTTACCATGATTAGAGTTAAAAATGGATTACCATGGGGGTTAAAAGATGTGATAAGAATAATAATTCCACATAAACATGTCTAAATCTAATTGGACGAATACAATTCATAATTAGGTAATCAAACCACATATTTATGATATCTTTAGACCCACTATCATGAGAAATTGACTTTATATTATTTACATATTTTTGGTAATTCCATATGTATCCCTCTACTAACATATAAGAGTTCATCCTTTCGCCTCTCAAAATCAATATAATTGAGATATCTAGCATGGTCATTCCCAAAATAATGACATTCCTATATTCCCTTCCATCAACCAAGTGAACTTGGTCTTCTCTTAAGACGATTTTTCATGGATTAAAGTGAGTTATAAAAGATATATTTCAAATAAGAATTGGTTAATGGAATTAAGAAGAAATTCAATGTTTAGGAAAGCATTTTATGTTGTAGTATATCTTTTCTCATGAATGATTATGAATAGAGTTTTAATGATATTTTTTATTTTACCTCCTTTAAAAATTCTCTGTCTTATCTACTGGTAAGTCCATAATATTATATGTTTTCCTTTAATTTTACCCATTATAAAAACTCACAATTATGAAATATGCGTTTAAAGGAAAACTACCATTTTCCTTCAATTTAGTAAAAAAAATCATACATCCATATTTTATTTAAAACATTTTTATGAATTTTTTTACTTCAATTCCATGATGGAGGAAGAATATTATTTACCATTTTTTACATTAAATAAAAAATTTAAAATGAATCATTTTTTATTTTTTTAATATGGTTATTTTTATCAATTATTTTAATAGAATTATACATTAAACACATACCACCCGAATGAGGTTTCCCATAGTACTGAATTTCCATCATATTGATTTATCTATTATAAGATTCATTTTATTATTTCCATTTATGATTTTTTCCATAATATTTTGGAAATTTTTTATATTTAATCTTTCTGATTTAAAAATATAAATTTAATTTTTCTTATGAAATATTTCAATGATCTTTTAAAGTTATTTTTATCTTTTATAATATCCATTTCTGTTTTTCAATTGATGTTAATACTATACTATGATACGATACATATGATTTATCTTATAGTATTATGATGATGGTGAATAAATATTGATGAATCATGTTTTAAATTCCTAAATTTAATATAGTATGATATGATAAATGTTATTATAATTGTGTTATATACTTAAGAATTTGTTATGACTAAATTATTGGTCGGTTTGTTATACCCCTAAAATATACCGTGTTAAAATTAATTTTTTATGATCTCATAAAATACATGGGATGTTCTCCCCTGCCCAAAATAGGTTGCACTTATGGTTCTCCCTTTCCCAGTAAGGTTACACAAGTGTTTACCCCTATCCCATGTTAGGTAAATGAGTGATCAATCCAATATAACCAAGTCATGAATGTGTGACTTCTAAGAATAAGATTCCACTTAACTTGTGCCACATGACTGGTGGGACACATGTCCCTAAGTGCAATTCTTCAAATGCAATAGGCAAGCAGGGAGGGTCTAAGGAGTGTTCATAGGGAGACAATGACCTCATTACCAAGGAGAAGTGTCATAAGTGACTATAATAAATGGTAAATAGTGGAAGAAATATATTTATTCAGAAGGCACAATAGAAACTAGAGACAATAATAAGAGGAAATTGGAATATTGTGTGAATTTTTTGTTGGTGTGTGGTGTGTTACATATAGTTGTGGAAACAGTTAAGACAATAGATGTGTGGTACATGGTGGTGATGTGTTATGCACTATTGGTGTTTACGTGAACCCATGAGCTTGGTTTTGTGATTTATTTATATATATAATGTATTTTTATGTTATTTTATATGTTCCCAACCCGAGTTGGATAACATTAAAAATTTTCATTGATGATAACTTAACATGAGTTTTCCCCAACATCCAGAATGGTTTTTATATGGATGGATGTATATAACCTCTTCATTAATATTCTTTCTGTCGTAATTTGATGGTTTGGGTGTCTATGGGTGACATAGGATGTGATGGGAGGTTTTTGCATTAGTTTCTATGTGCGATATGTAATATTTTATCCATGATTTCTAAGGGATATACATAATGTGGTTTGATGTTCTATGTGTGGGGGTCACACATGGTAAAATGAGGGAATGATGTTGATTTAATTTATAATTATGATACCATTGTACTCTTGTTCTGGTTGTGATTTGATGTTAAGAAAAGGTGTCTATATGAGGGAATTAATGTGATGTGATGTGATATTTATGGAAAGGATCTACGGATATTTTTTTCATTGTGTGGTAGAGGCATGCGTTAGGTGGTGATATATTATTGATTATTTTTATAATTATTGAAAAAAACCATGAGTGAGGATATTTCATGTAAAATTTGTAACTAAATTATTTAATATCTAATGATATAAAAATTAGGGATTTGGAACAATCTTCATTGATGAATTTTGGTAATATAGAAAGGAAATTTTGGATATACTTCATTTGAAAATGACGATCCAATGATATTATTCTTGTATTTCTAATACACCTGTGCCCCGATGATATCTGACAAACACCACTCGATAAATGGGTGCTACCACAGAAAATAGAAACAGTTCTTTATTCATTGTTTTTGGATGCGATATACAATTGAATAATACTTCAATTTATAGTATCATGGTTCAGGTTGAAATACTGTTTAATTTCATGTTACCCATTAAATAAACTTTAAATTCTTTAAAAAGACATATTCCACATAATAATAATATAATTATTAATATTTTGTTGTGTGTGCCAACTTGTCCAATAAATAATATTATTAACAGTGTTGTTCATTAATATTATTCACCAAAACATAGACATGGCCAGTTTTAACCCTTCTATAATCTGTTGAACAACTGAATAAATATTTAAATTTTAAATAAAATTTTCAATTAATATGTATCAAATAAATATTTATTAAAAATATTAAATCATGAAAATGAAAATTTTATTGAAAAATGAGTGGATAAATATTTTAGGTATATTCACATAACCAAATAAATTATTTATTCCAATAATTAAAATAAAATATATTTTTTCTATACAAATTGAAACACTCGGTGTATTTCCCTATATGATTATTTATCATTAGAATTAGGTGGGATTACATATAGTCAAAGATTACAATATAATCATTTGTTAAGAACCCCAGAAGAATTAACATAATGTTACAATAAAGGTAACAACAAATGAAATCTCACTATGTATTATAATCCATTTCTCATAATATATCATTAATCAGTTTTCAAATCCATTTCACCAACCTATAATCTTGATATTTAATTATATGACTATATAAAATAAACTCATCATTAAACCATTGACATGTAATTTGTGGAATTAATTATATTAAAATCAAAGTATCTAGTTGTAATCTTTCACAAATATGGATTTTGAAAATCATTCCTCAACATATCCATTTATAACATGTCCCTAAGGACACAAAAAATGAATCAAACCTCTCTATTAATTATTTTCATCATGGTTTATGAAATAAATATATGTTCATGAGTATTTACATTCATTAATAATAATGTGAATGACTAAGTACCATCACACACAGTCACAAAATGGAATATCTAATGACACTAAAACATTTGGAATTGTTAATGGTGGGTCTATTATCATAATCTCCCTCCATGGAGGCTACCAGGTGAGAAATTCATGTGAATAATCCCTGTGTTCATAAAAATAATCACACTTCCTAGTATATGTAATATATGGCCCGTAATAATATGTTTTCGAGACATATAACATTAGTTATGTATATCATCATAGAAAAGCAGGGTTCTCATCATTGTTGGGAATTGGTATGTCCATTTCAATGTGATGTTTACTCAAAAACATTATTACATTAGAGTCATCCATAAAAATGATCAAAAAGTAATAATAATTTTTAATAATAATAATTAAATTGAATTTACATGTAATTAAAGTACAAATAGTTAGTCATAGAACATGAGATCAAATGCATATTACTTTCTTGATTCTGGTATGAGCGTGGAAAAGTAGATGAGAAGTAGTAGAGGGGTGCCTTAATTTGTTTTGATCACATGGAAATATAATTATAATGGATATGTGATTTGGTGAAAAATATAAAGTAACGATGGATTTGTTTAGATTACAGTTATAGAATCTTTTTTAATCTCAATTATTTTCAATGGAACATTATAATCCTTGTTCTGATGTGAAATTGGGGCCTTTTTTATGTCTATACTGTGTATATGGGATATGGACACCATGTGTATGTAAATTATATTTAGGATTAATAGTGGACATTGTGACAGAGATGTACACTACAAGATGTGTTTCAGTGTAAGTTGATTGAATTATAAGGACCTTCCATTTACAATTACTTTGGATAATTTAATTTGTAAGAATATTACATTATTCATGTAGTGTGAGATGGGTTTTCCATTCATATTGTCTTTTTGGGTTTTTTTTGTGGATTTTGTCTTATCTTCTGATATTATTTCATTTATTGAGGGTAATTCCTCAAAAACAATGATATGTTTTGTATCGTTGGTTCTAGTAGTCAACCTAGGGCCTAATAGAGGTAGAACTAAAGGGGATTATCATCTCTCTCTCCACATCACTATATACTTTATAGGATGAGGAAATCAAAATTAATATGAAAAATTTGTTAGACATATTAGGATATAAAATTTTACTCTAATTATATATCCCATTGATATATAAATAAGTGTCATGAGAGGAGATAGATCAAATATTTCTTAATTTTCTTACCAATTAATGTAATATTTCTTGGTCTGGGCCCTTCACCCTTTGTTTAATATGTCAGGCCCTAGGAATTTCATCATTATAAAATCAAGTATTGATATCCACGTGATTATTAGAATAGTTTTTATATACATGGATATGTTTCAATAAAACATGATTATTTATATGGATTTATTTTATCTTTATTTATTGATGCCATATTATTTAACAATTATTTATTCGATGAAGGGTTTTATTGTACAAATACCCTTTCTAGGTAGCCAATATCACAATTTTATTATGTTTCCTTTACCCTTGAATTTAAGAAGTGTGATATTAATTTTATTTATATATATTATACATGGAATAATCATGATCAAAATAAAAAAACTATATTTTTTATATATTTAGGCATAATGAATTACACAATCATGTATGTTGTTTTTTATGACTGTTAAGATATTCAACCCCATGCGATTCAATCAATTGTATCTTGTGCCAATATAATAATGTAACCATCGATTTCGGTTTACCATGTATAGAAATGTGACATTTATCATTTACATTATTCACAATAATAGTCTATCATCATGGGTACATAAATACGAGACCCTATCAATGTACATAATATTATGAAAACATAATTCCACTTGATAATTTTCATATTTTTAATCAATAAAAATGTGTAATTATTATATATATTGAAAAAATTAATTTAAAACTCATTGAAAGAATCTATATTTTAAGGAGGCCAAACAAGGTATTCATCCGTTAAAAAATTATATATTTAATACTGATAATATTATTTTTATTCAAAATTTAATATATTATATGGCTAAAATAATTTGAAAATTGAATATGTAGGTATGATTTTTTTTGATCACGGAAACATTAAAAAATGTAATGATAACAAAAACTCACCCAGGTAATTACTTTTGTTGTAAAATACATATAGAACATATGTAAGATAATCAATTATTAAATAAGTAGTATTATTATTCTTTAAATGACAAATATAACCAATTATAGATAAAATTTAAAACTAAAAAATATAGAAATACATGAATAAATTCTAGTTATAAAAAACCCCATGTGATCATGAACACGTTTCGGAAAAATCTAAATGGAAAACACTAGAGGATAGTATATGGGGAGAATGTAACTAAACACATGGATGAAACATACTGAATTTATGGATAAATATTCAAAGGATATACCATAGTGTATGGGGTGAATTGCAGAAGACTAGGTTTCCTAGAAATATACTTGGGTGTTTACAAAGCCATAAATTGTGGGTTAAATTAAATTTGGAAATTACTATAGTTTCATGGATTTTAAATTTTTTAGCTCAAAATTCTTGGAATAATAATTTTACAATCCATGTTACAAGCATTAAACAACTATTGAACTCATTTTTTGAACACCACATTGTTAGGTTTTGGGGTCACTCCTCATAATTCGAATATTATGTGGTAACAACATGAAAAGATATTGAAGTAGGATTATGCTAAATTATTTCTCCAATTTATCTTTACCATGTATTATATTGGATAATTAAATACCTATCATTTAGTGTAATATACTATATTTCAATTAACCATTCAATAACAATGATCAAAATAAATAATTAAAATGTTTAAAATCATTTGAAGAAGAAAATTTAAAATTTCGTAAATATATTAAATAATAATACAAGTGATAAAGGGGTGTGTATATATATTGAAAATATATTAAAATAATTTAACGGTTCATAGATTGAATGTTATTTTTATGAGATATATAATTTAAAATTAATCTTAATAGATGAATAATTATCATGAGTTGAATGAAACTTATGAATACTGTTCAAAATAAATAATCATGGAAGGCTTTAACCCATCAAAGATGGGGGAGTTATATCATCACTATTAGGATAATTTTATAAAGCATATGTTCATTATTACATAATATATCCCCTTTAATTATTTACATAATATCATAGATGTTATCTAGTGACATTTTAACAAAATAAAAATAATGTTAAAAACTATTTAATTTTTACAAATTTAATAAAAAAATTGAATAAAAATGGGTAAATATTAAACCTATTAACTTAGTAATAGTTTTTCAACTTTAAAAATTTCATTCTTATTTTGTATATTATACTTATTAATCATCACAACTAATTTAAACATCTTTTTATTTTTCAACATCATATTTAATAACATTTTCGTTATTATTAAATTATAAAATTTCAGCTTTTTAATAAGCTTACAATTAATAAGGTTATCGTCATCAATAATTAATATGAATGTTTAATTCTAAATTTGTGTGTGACCAGTAGAATAAATATTATTTTCACGTGAATCATGAAGAATTAAATTTTTTTATAACAAAACATAACAAAAATCATTATAAATAATAAGATTACAAAATAATTTTATTACTTGTTTTCCCCAACAGTCCAATATATCAATTAGTGAGTCAAAAAATGTTATATATTAATTTTGATGAATTAGATGTGTTAATAAAAATGTAATATTAGATAAATAATGGTGATCATATATTATGTAAACAATAGATTAAAAAAATCAATACGCAACAAAAAAATAATATCAGATAAAATTTTTTCTAAAAATTATAATATATTTTTTTGCGATAATATAATGTGGAAATTTCATGAAACATGATTAAAATTACAATATAATATTCAATTTGAGAACTTTATTCTAATTTTTTTGTATATTTAATGAATTAATTTACCCACATCATGTTTATGTTTGATGTGGATATCCATTATCAATATAATCATTATAATATTTGAATTATATAGGTAGATTCATATTAAAGGCACATAAAATTCATAACATTCAACATGAATATTATTATTCATGATCAAAAAGGATATATTATTTTTATATTAAATTTCATATTGATTTTGTATTTATGGAGGTAAACATATTTATCAAACATGTCATTAAAACAAAATCCTAAAATTTGGATGTTTAAGAAACTCTTGATCTATGTAGTTTATTTTCTGGGAATTATAATATAATAATTGAATTATATATAATATACATAATAAAAATTTATTCAAAAAATAAATATAATTCATAAAATTAATATTTTCACATTTTAAATTAATAATGTTATTTATTTAAAACTATTTAAATAATATTAATGTGTTCTATTCAACTCTTAATCACTATCTAGATTCTTGGATCACTGAGAATACATTGTCCTATTTGAAAAATATTATAATAAATCAGTAATATGTTTAACCACATAAATATTACATTAACTCGAATATTATATTATGATTTATCTCATAAATATATTGTAGAAATTATAGATGAAAATTCAAAATTCATTCTGCTTATATTCCACAATATTTTTTCATTCGATTGATGAGATTTTCCTAACATTCTACATTAAAATATACGATACATTGAAAAATATTACCTTATTTTCTTATGATAGTGAATAATAATTTCTATATTCATTAAGCAGTATGACATATGATCCCAAATAAATTTATATTTTTCCTTCCTTTAAATATGACATAATAATATATTTCATCATGCCACATATTTATAATATAATATAGAACATTCTTATTTTTCAATACATGAATTTAATGCATTAAATTATAAAATAAAAATGAACCAAGTAAAAATATAATAATTGAGAAATATCTTTTAGAAAATAAATAAATAAATATAAATAATCATTTTTTAGTTGATAGTTACTTGATCAATAATTATATACTTTGAAGCTACTATAATTTCTAACTAGTTACCTTAGATAAATGTTAATAATGAATAGCATGATAGATTATAATAAATCCATGATTGTAATAAAAAGCAATATGTTTGGTTAATATAATTATAATATACACATTCATACATTTAAAATGTATGGTATTTTAAATAATTTGTATTATATATTGAATATGTTCCATTTTATAGATTTTATGTAATCAACAACTATAATGATAGAAAAAATGAGTAATTATATTTTATAATGATATTACATATTGATATACTGGGAATATATAATAATATCAACACATCAATTGTTGGATTCAATTGAATATAATAATTAATTTTAAAAATATAGATAATTAATATAAATATTTATGAAAATTGTATTCATTTCATTAATTTTTCTAATTAGACATAAAACAATGATGAAATATTAAAGAAACTCTAAATAATACCATTTATTTATAAATAATCATATTATTTGTTTTCTTGTTCCATTTATTTATTTCATAATTCATCACAATATAAAAAATTACCCCATTATTTAAATTCAAAACAACAAATGATGAGGTCATTATAACTTGTATGAATCTTCAAATAATTTGGATGCGAGTTATGATTATCACTATTAAATTAATAAAAACATTCATCAAATGTATATGAATTTAAAGAAAATTGTTTTCTATGAATGATACTTTGTTAATGAAACTGTTATATATATTTTTTATAATATTATAGATATAATGTTACAAAACAATTATATTATATATATTAAATTCAATTAATAAGGACACATTGAGGAATTCAATGATAGTATAAAATTCATATAAATTTAATTTGTTATTTTTCATAGTTATTTTGATTTTATAATTTAATAAATGATGGGTGTAGAAAATAAATAACTATATATTGAAATTAATTTGAGATTAGATGTAAAACACATTGAATTTATCAATAAAATAAATTAACCAAACATTTTATAATAGTTTTAATTTTTTCAAAAATCAAACTTTAAAATTGATGAGATAATTTAAAAAAATCATATAGCATGGGATTAAATTACTCTCATAGCCTTTCCAAAATGATTTTAATATTTGTTTATAAAATTATGAAAACAATTCAACACATTATACATACAATATTAAAATTATTAATTGTTGATCATTCTCATGATGAGAAAAACAAACTATATTCTTGTTCTTGATATTTTGCTGAATTTTATCTAACAAGAATTATCAAACAATAAGATATATATATTTAATATAATGTGAAAAAGTCACAAAACAGACTATGTTGAACCTCCTTAAATGTTGATTTTGATGTCACAACTCACCCTCTATGCATGAATCAAATAGATTGTGGTTGGAGACTACAAACATGTTAACATAATGTAAAAATGGAATTAATTACCCTAAAATAATCATAAAAAAATAAAATAAAACCATCCATCAAGTCTAATGATTTTCCATTCAAGAAATAAATGTCACTAGTACATGATAAATTTTTAATATCACCAAAAACATCTATTAACCTCACTAAAAAGGAATTTTTGATCTATGAATTTATAAAAGGGGGGCCATATTATCAGTTGTAGAAATGCGCATATAAATAAACCCCTCAATAAGAACTTCTTATAGCATTGATAAAGAACATAACTACTATAGTGTAAGGTTGATATTACATTACACTACTGTAAAAAATGAAAATCTGATAGAATATCATATACAGGATTTGAAAATTTAATACTTTAATAGAAATAATAATTATACCATAAATATATAAAAACACTACATTATATATATTTTAAATATTATCTTTCAAAATTTTATTTCCCTGTAAATGCAAACAAAAATAGTAAAAACATCAATTTTTTCACTATCTTTGGCACCTAAACACCTATCAAAAATACAGATCATTGTATCAGTTGGCAAACAAACCACCTCAACTAGAGAAAACGAATCCACCTGTGTATGAAAAAAAATTAATATAAAAATACTACATAAAATGAACTTAAATATATATATAAAATAATACATTAATAAAATGTAAATTTTAAATGGATAATAGACTCTTTGTGAACCATCCACAATCTTACAGTCTCTTATCTGGCCAAAAACATTTTTTACGAGACCTCAAGCATGCATTCCCATAATATAGGGGCTGCTAACTAGCATCAAGGATTTCATGAATATAGTGGGAATTCTATACCCCAAAGTATATAATTATAATAGAATAGAATAAAAAATTTATAAGAATATAAAATCCCCAAAGAATTACAAAAACCCTATATCAAACAACTTCAATGTAAAGGAGAAACCAAAACTAATAATGATTAATCATACAGTGAAAAGATGAGATGTATCTAAATTTAAAACTAGAAATTAATAAAGTTAAAATAATAAGATGAAACAAAATAATCACAATATACCCATGTATCAAACCTGATGTCAGCATAATCTACAAACTCCAGCCCATCTTGTAAGAAAAAATAAGAAGTAAGTTCCCTTTCCCTTCTCCAATCATGAATCCATGTAATATTTTTGAGTACCAACCACCATCAAGAATATGATATGTTTAAAACTTAGATGGTCGACACCACCCTATCTAAAAAACTATTCTAATAAAAAATTCATGAAATAATGAAAAAAAGGTGTATTAATTTACAAATTAACACAATACCTAAACCAAAGTGTTTCGACACCGTTCCGTAATTTTGCTACACATGTAGCTTAACTGTGCCAACCATAACCATAAACCATATCATAATCAAACCACTGGGAAGATCCCTATATATAACAATATATTCCTCTATAAATATTCCAATGTTTATTTATTTTTATATGTTTCACTGAGAATAACATGTTATATAAAAATTATAGATCGAGTAATTTGTTCAATATAACAATATAATCATTACTGCATGTATCACGTGATATTTCTTGCTATATAATAAGTTTATCAAGTATCACACAACATAGATCACTATATAATAACTTCTACATTTATAAGTAGACATAGACATCTCTGTAATGATTTCAGCATAAATTACTATACCAAGCCCAATGTATAATCATTTCATCATGTATCACTGGTCATATCCATATATATAACATTACAACAATAACTGAACAATTAATAACATTAAGGATATCACAATATCATATCATAATAATTAATGATTAATTAAGAAAATTCCAATTTTTCGTACTATTAAACTTTCATTTATTTATCAATTTATAAAAAAAATTCAATGTAACATTAGTTATTATCAACATGATTCCTTATCAAGAAATCACCTGAAATACATTTCTTGGTAAAAAAACATAAAACCATTATTCGTTCTCTTATAAAACAAATCGTTCGCTCACCACATTGGTAGAAATAATCCCAGATACGTCCATAATTTAATAAAAAATTATCCAACAAATATTTTTATCCATGGTTTGACATTATTCAATGAATAAATTAATTTGAACACATGTTATATTGAAAAACATAAAAAATATTTCATATAATTGAAAATTATACAAATCATAGGGTTATGTTAGAACTCTACCCATAATTAAAGATTAAAACATCACTTCCATTGGGTAATAACAAAGTAGAAGAAAGATTATATCATTGAAAATATAATCTTAGATCATATTGATCCCTATAACCATAAAAACAAAAAGAGACAAGAAAAAACCCCAATGATAAGAAATGGAAGAAGATAATGGAAACCTAATAAAAAAAATAATCAGGGATCATATGCATGATTAGAATAATTCGAATGGGGGAAGGAGTTGAAAAAATAGTAGTATTTCTCAAAATTTTGAGAGAGGAGAATCTATACCAATTTTGGAAGAAATCATTTTCATCGTAGGTTTAAAATAGTTTTTCGAGAGAAATACATTATGTGTAATGCTCTTCCACTCATTGTATTTATTATTTACGAGTTACAACAAAAAAAATTCCGCAAGACTAAATTTTAATCATTCAGGATCATTAATAATTAATATAAAGGTTCATTAATTATAATAATTTCAAGAACATAACTAGTTCATGACATATGTCTTACAATAGATACATCTCTTGTAACAGGTGCACAATATGAAAATTCAATGCAGAATTCCTTAAGACCAACATCTACAAAATATCTTAAACAACCTCTGAAGCATAACAAACTCAATGGAATCCCTCATATGAATTTTTAACACATTTATACATGGACTCCATTAATTTCAACACACATATATCATAGAACATTTTTCCATTTTTTCCAATAAATTCTTTCCATATCCAAACGTGACTAAACAAGTACGGCATAAAAAAATAAAAACCAAAAGAACTACATTTAATGAACAAAATTAAATAGTTACATACATTGAAAAATATGGTATCTTACAACCTCCCCACCATATAACAGCTCATTCCTAAGTTTTCCTAAGATCAAAGTGGGGACTTGGTGAACAATTCTACCCACTTTCCTCGAATATCAGACTTCATCTCACTTTTTGGATCATGAAAATACTCATGTTTTCACAACACTCGATCTAAATGTATATCACTATAGAGAATATAAATCCCATGATTGTCCATAGTCTGTATTGGATTTTCTACAATGCACACAACAACACAAAGCTCGTTGTCCTCTATGTCTACAACATGAAAACAAACAAGATAATATCACAAATGATAGGATAGGTGAACCACTTTTTAATAATTCATGTATCTATAGAATATTTAATTTTCATAATTATTTATATTTATCTATTCTATTTTAGTTAAAAAAGTTACTTTGTTCAATAGAATATATGCTAAATATAGTTTTATCACTAATATTTTTTTCTAGAATGTTGTTTATATCACCCTTTAATAGAATACTAGTTTTAAAACCAATTTTTTATCACATTTATGAATTATATATAACAATATAATCATCCTTTATAGAATTAGAATATCGATTTTCTCCCAGGCTTCATTTTTGGTATTTTTCTGATATGTTTCATTTATAGATTAATAATGAATAAAATATTGTACTTTAATTGAAAGAATAATTTTCATATAATATATTTGTATTGTAATATTTTATTATTTATTTGGATTAATGTATAAATCGTAAAAATTATAAATTAATAAATCTATAAATTCAAAATTTGAATTAATTTGAAATTGAAATAGGATATAAAAACAGTTTAATCCTTTGAAAATTTTTTATTTAAAATTACTTTGTTTTGTCCCATCTACATGATTAATTTTAGAAAAATGAAAATTAATTTTTTATTATTATCATAAACATATTTCTAATGGATGATGAGGAACAAAACATGACATCACGACTTAAAAAACAATAAATCATGCACAGTCTGTTCAAGGATAAGAAGAAATCATTCATGTCTACAAAGCAAGGATGCTACCCCACATCATTACGATGAAGACTAGCATCATCCTAATCATTGCTACTTGGAATGTTTTCCCATGAATGATTACACATGCATGGAACTGGTTTCCATTCCATACCCAATCATACATCCCAATCTTTGTAGAAATGCTAAGTTGAAACTCAGTGTTCTACACCTCCTTTGGAACACCCCCTTTTAAGTGAACCGCTTGTGAATTCCGTTTAATGAAAAACATTAGACCACAATTCAAACACATAACCAAACAGAAATAAAAAAAGCTGGAAATTCATTTACATCAGTCTAATAACATTTTTATGTCAAATAAAAAACAACTTATGAGCCTCCATGTAAGTAGGATATTTTTAATGAAATTTTATAATATTCCTCAAATTATTTTTACCCTTAATTACCCAATTATATAAATAAAATTTATAAATGTAGAATCCATATTTTGAATCATATGTTAATAATTTATTGAATATGATACATTTATTTTTGTAAAAAATGAATAGAATATTTAATAATTTTTATTAACACTGTTAAGGATAAATCAGCCAATTAAGGGTAAAAGTAATATGATAAATATTATAAAATTTCCCTAAAAATCCTACATATATTTGATGAGTTATTATCGACTAAAATAATCTTGGTGATAATTTAATGATATATTGGATCCACTTGTATGGATTTAACACAAAAATACTATTTTATTTTAATGAAAAGTGAACGATGTCATACTTATGTATTAAAAAATATAATTTTTTTTAAATATATGGTTAAATTGGATAACTTTTTATCTATAAATATTATATAAAAATATAAAATATTTATTTCCAAATTGGTTTATTTTTATTTTTAGTTAATAAATTATTACATTAAATAATTACACAACAACGATGAAGTAATTGTTTAATTAATATAAATATAAAATAAATGATATTTTAAAAATTAAAAGAACTATAATTTTATATGATTAGTGTCATTTAATAATTTTTTAGCTGAAATTGACATGATATAATATTTTGTTTTTATTTGAATTTATCTTTTTGTTCTGTTTTTAAGACAAAATAATGAATAGTGTCAAAATTGAAATTAAATACATAATTAAAAAAAATTAATTATTAAATGATTTTAAAGTTATAAAAACATAAAATAATTCAAATTGATATGTATAATTACTAAAATTTCATCAGTTAAACATTTATGTTTTCTAATTAAATTTTTAGTAATTCTATTAACCCTTAAATAGTAAATTACATGATATCACTATAAAAATATAAAATTTAAATAAGGGTTAAAATAAAATGATTAAAAATATAATAAGATCATATCTAATATTCATTGGATGAATTTATTTTTATACATAGATATCCTATATTCTAAATAACTCACTTTGGACCATGTTGCATGAAAATTTTATTTATATTAATTTAATATTTCAATATATCCAAGAGTGTCCCTTTCCACTATTTTAAACGATAGCATATTATTAATATTTTTTAAACATAATAACCTATTTTTAATGTCCAAAATCTTCAAAAAAAACCTTTCTATAATCCTTCTACACATTATATATCTCTTATATTATAAATAACACCACCCATAGTGGTATTAATGTATTATGAAAAGAGGATCATTTTAAGAGGATATATTGTTTTAATCAAGTATTTAGGTTTTATATCATCTTCTACTTCCCTCAAATTATCTTCAAATATGATGAAATAATAACTCTAGTATCCTAAATATATAGAGATTTTATTATTTGAATATCATCATCAAAATACTTCTAAACATTAATCAAATGGGAAATCATTTATTCATTCCTTTGTATGGTGGATTACCACATCACAAACCAATATAATTAATTTTCCATCACCATATCAAAATAATGGTAATAATGATGTAAATAAGGTGTATATATAATATTCCTGAATTATTTATCTATATAAAATAATAAAATATCATTTACCTTTTTACCTTTCTGTGCACATAAAAAAGATTTTGTCGTTCTTCTGTACAGGTGAAATATCACCACCACAAAGCAATGTGATCCATTTTTCATAACCATATAACATGGATGATATATATAGGTATATTTTAATGGTCAAAATTATGATCATTATTTAAGGGAAAATAATAATTACCATGTTTCTTTACTAGTCATTGAAAAATTGAAGCCTTACTTTTCTTTATTTATATCCTTCCATCTTCATGATTATAATGTAGTACATTATTCGTGGCCATACATAATGGTTTGATTTAAATGATTAATTTTTGTAAAAATTTGATTATTTTATCAATAATATTGTTCTAGGGATTACGGAATATTTACCGAATTAATTATTGATATCATACAAAATTCATTTTGTAATAAATTACAAAATATTTTCTGAATATATTACCTGAATGTAAATAAACAAGTAATGGATATATCATTATAATATGTGACATTAAATTAATTATAAACCATAAAATGATATAATTAATGTTAATATTTAAACTATGTTTATTATTCAAGAAGATAAGTATTGTACGTGACGAGTGAGAATCAAGGTAGAGGATTTTATTTTAAAAACGTCCTTCAATGATACTGTTTGATGTATTTTCACAAAATCCATAACTGTATTTTATTAATATATTTGGAATAAGAACAATATACCTATTTAATGTTTCTTTATTTTTTTGATGTTAGGTATAAAATCATAAAATTATATTTTTTAATAAATAGTTTTTATTTATGAATGTGTGACACTGTAAAAATGAAAAGGGATGTCAATGTATAAACATTATTTATCTTTTATATGTGATTTATATTTCATGATATTGTTATGGTTCATTGGAATTGATTATGAGTAAGTGTGGTTATCTGATAAACTAATGTTGTGTGATCCTATTATAGCTCTCTAATTTATTAGTCAATGAGATAATGTTAATCAGTTCGGTTTGTCTTAACATAGTAAGGGGATATACAGAGGTGGGTATTCCAAATGTAACCATGATGGTTACTCCCTATTTGGTCATTATAGATTCTGTAAATTTAAAAATTTTATGGAATTGATGAAATTATATACCTATATGATTTATTTATTCTATGTATTTTGTCACGAAAAATATGTTTTCATGGTGTAAGCTAAAAATATTATAATTTATGGGTGAAAAGTATAAATTTTCTAAATTTCATTAATGGGTTTATACTAATTCGCCAACTAATGGATTCATTAATTTTTTTATACCTTACTATTTTTTTGTGCTCATACCAATTTAAAAAAAATCCATCAGGTGTAATGTTGTGTAATATAATGGTGGATCTCAAGATGAATGTGTCGAATATTTTTCATGAAAACAAATCTTGTTTTATTTTAAAAGAAGTATATATTTGATAAAAATGATACAGTTTGTTATTTTAAACACTGTATTAATGTGGGAGGTTTTGTTTGAATGAATGAATAATTATCTAAAAATTTCAACCAATAATGATCCTCAATGTTTATGAAATTAAATTCTTGACCAAAACTCAAAATACTATAATGTTTGAGGCTGAGTCCTTATAGTTGTTATAAAATACTGATATAGAAAACATTGGGGTAATTAGAATTTTAATATCATATACATAAATTATTTAAATTTTATATTTATGTTGAAATGATATAAATTTTTAAATTACAATGCTACTTCATCTATGATAATTATGTTCTAAAAGGTTTTCCACATAAGAAATAATGAAGATGTGGTTGGATGGTTTTGAGAAGAAAACGTCCTTCCAAATCACCTTCCTAATATGGTTAGAATCATAATTTAACAGTATTTTACAAGTATGGCTTTGTTGACACGTGACATAAATGTTTGTGTAATCCATAGATGAGATCAACTACCTCAACCATTGATGAATATGTCAGAAGTTGATTATTTTATGAGGAAACATCATCCTGCTATTAGTTGATCTTCTGATGATATAGTATCTGATGAGTGGATTATATCCCACGAAATGAGTTTTTTTGTCCTTGGGTGTTAGTACCATCAAAATATTACTCTTTATATTTAATTTTATGATTGTTAAGCAGTTCAGTTTTTGTCAGTGGTTAAAAATATCAGAGATAGTGAAGGGATTGATTCATTGGAATGGGATGAACTAAAAAATCTATTTGTTGAGAAATATTTTCCTAAAGACATTCAAAGCCATTTGCCTAGTCGGGGAACGTGCGGCGCACTCTGGCATGGCGAGTCCTCTAGTGGGAGACGAGCGTTACCCTTACACACGTTTTTGCCAATGAGCCTGTACCATAGTGGTACAGGCTCCTGCTTGGCATCTAAAAGACCCAGGATCGAATCCGGGCAGGGGTGAATTTCTCAGGTACTGTAGCAGTACTGTAGTAGGTACTGTTGCAGCGGTGGCATTGTAGCAGCGGTAGCACTGTAGCGGCGGAGGGACTGTAGCCGATACTGTAGTGGTGGTGGTACTGTAGCAGGTACTGTAGCAGCACAGTTACTGTAGGAGTACTGTTCACCGAGGGGTCCTTTGGGCCAAAAAATGGGCTTTCAAGCCATGTATTCAGGCCACTTGGCCTTGGGCCTTCGGGCTATGTAATGGGTCTCCCTCTACCCAATCTTAAGAGGTATTTTCTTTCAAATAATAAATTGAGGCTTCGGCCCCATCCTTTAAAAAAAATTATGGCAAAAACCACACTAGGGAAGGATTTTTTTATTCTGGTAAGTGAATCTAATTTGGTAATATATGCATATCGATCACAATGATTATTACAAAAATCAATGTAGTGGAATGTGAAATTCTAATCTATATTTTGTTAAATCATTTATATATAATGAGGTGTGTATTAATGAAAATGATTTTCTATAGAGAATCCTGAATGATTAGAAGTAGACATATTATAAGAAGAGAGTCATCGTGAAATATTTTTCAATAACATTAATATATGTTGTACCATAAAATGATGTTGTATTGGGTACATTGTTTGTTTATTTATTATATTCCAATGTGTTCTTGGATTCGGGTTCTTCTCATTCATTCATTTTAGTGAAATTTTAGTTTAAATTCATAATTCCTCCTTAATAAATGAAACTAGAACATATGGTAAAATTACATGGGGTAAATATTGGGGACAGAAGATGTTATAGGAATCATCATATCAGTGTATGTGGAATGAATTTAACTAATCATATTTTTATTTTCCCTCTATAAGAGTTTGAACTGATTTTGGGTATGGATTGGATTTTTCTTAACAATTCTATGATAGACTATTTAGCTAATGAAGTTTCCTTTTAGAATGTGTATTGGTTTTTTGTATAATAATCATCCAATTCCATTGATAACATATTAGGATTCTGAAAAACTATTTAAATTTGTAAATGAAACATATAAAAAAATATTTTCGAAAACAAATTAATTGTTTATACTAATGAGGTGTCAGATGAAATTGAATGTTCAGATTTTTGTCATCGTGATATTCCTGGTATTATACCTGATCTGGAAGATGATATTTCTAATGAATTAGTTAACAATCGTAACAAAAATTTTAAACCCTAGTATCAAATGTATCAATTAGAACTTTTAGAATTGAAAAAATTCAAATTGTATGAGTTATTAGTTGAAAGGTTTCATCTGACCTAGCACCTCACTAGGGGTGCACCTATCATCTATGAAAAAACAAATATGGTTCAATGTGAGATTTCATTTATTATTGATCCTTGAATAATATAAATATTATGAACATGTTCCCTTTTACTTATGTCAATTAGTCTTTGGACTCGCACGAGGAAGAATAGTATTATTCAATGATCGACTTAATATCATATTACCATCTTTTGAATATAAATGAAAATGATATTATGAAGAATGACTTTCAAACTAGATATCGACAATATGAATTTTTTGTTTTGTCATTTTGGAAATCTAATTCACCAATTGTATTCATGGATCATAGGAATAAAAGACATCATGATTTTTTTATATGATTGATGTTCCTTTTATTAATGGAATGTTGATATACTATAAATTTAAATATCACCATGAAAGACATCAAAGTGTTATTTTTTGAATCATAAAATTATAATAAATCTATTGAAGTTTAGAAGTTATGAATTCTTGTGGAAAAAAATTCTTTCCTTTGTCATATTTTTTTCTAAATATGGAAATGAAATATATCATACGAAAATGGATGTTGACAATGAATGGACTAGAGCCCCATATATAGATATGATTTGTATTCCACTAAGTTTAGATTCTTTTAGTCGAAGGTTTATTGAAAATAATAAAATGTTATCTAGAACACTAAATATGTTAACTCGAAAATAAGTTATGTTCATTTAGACAAAAAATGTAATGGTTGTTTTTAGGAAATGAAAATATTATTGGTGAATTCTCTATTTCATTCCAATACTTCATGAAATGGGGAATTTTTTATGTATAGTGAGGCTTCTTTGAAAGGACAATGTTGTGTCATAAATCAGAATGATATGTTTATTGTTTATGGTTAGGGCCAGTTGAAACCTGATGTTTCAAATTACCCTATAAATGATTTGGAGTTATGTATTAATGTATTTTCATTAAAAATATTGAGCCATCATTTTATGGAGTAATGTGTGATATATATATTGATTAAAATATTTTGATTTATATATTCACTGATTATGAATTCAATATCAGATAGTGGAGTTTACTGTAACTAATCAAGGATTATGATAGCATGGTACATTACCATCATAGAAAATAAGATAAAGTTGTTAGTGGTTCTAGTTGATAAAACAATGCTATACCAACCATGTTTTATTTGGAGCTTGTCTCTTTTTTTAATGATTTGATGAATTAAGGACTAAAAATTTTTAGTGTTGAAATTACATTGTTCTTCTTCAGGATTCTGTACAATTTTTTCTATGAGAAAGAATTAAGATCGCATAGAAGTTATTCCTTGCGCTATATAAAAAGTTACGATTTCATAAAATAGCAATGATCTCAAATTTTACATTGAAAGTATTGTGTTTTGAGATTTTGGAAGAGATTATGTAATATATTTAATTCTTAGTAGAGGAAATAGTTTTTTGATAGAACCTTGTAGTTCCTTATTTTTTATTCATCTAGGTATCACTAATATGTATAGAGGCCATCAATAGTTGTAAAACAATAATTAATGGAAAAGTGTTACTAGTGACATTACTATGCAGTGGTAGACTTGTCAACAGTTTATAGTATAATGATAGTTATATAAGGGTATGTTCATCCATTCCACGTGACATAGTGGAAGTGAAAAGATTTATCCATGGATTTTGAAGCTGGATTACCAAAGAGATCTCATAGTAACAATGTGATTTTTGTTAATGTTGATTAACTGATAAATTCTTCCCATTTTCTTCCTATTTGAGAGACTCTATATCTAGATAATTTTTTTAGTTGTATATTAATGGAATAAGAATGTTACATGGAGTTACTATCTCCATTGTATCTGATCATGATCCCAAGTTCACATCTAAAAATTTAAATGCATTCATAATTCAATGGGAACTAAAATAAATTTCAAAATATCCTTTCATCCTCATCCATATGGACAACTATAATGAAAAATTAATTTATTTACGGATATGATATGAGCTTCTATAAGGTATTACCATGAATTTTGGGATCAAAATATTTTATACATTGAGTTTTCTTATAATAATAGGCATCACTTCTATATTTAGATGTCACCATTTGAGGAATTGTTTTTAAATTAGTTATGACCTCGATAATTTTATGACAAAGTAGGTGAATGAAAGTTTAAGGGACCAAAATTTGTATAGGAATTGGTACAAATAGTTTAGTTAATTTAGTGAGAGTTATGTAAAAATCATAGTCAGAAGAAATGTTATATTGATAATTGGAGGAATTATATTTCATTTGTGGTAGGATATCATGTATTTCCAAAAGTTTCTCTAAGGAAAATATTATTATTTTTTGTAAGTAAGTAATATATGTACATGGTATATATGATCATATAAAATGATGGATATTTTTATTAAACTTTTAAACATTGTGGATTTTCCTCTGAGTTTATCCTAGGTACCCTACACATTTCATGTTTTAATGACAATGAATTATTTTCCAAATATATCTCATTTTTATGCCCTAAAATATTTCTATTAGAAGAAAAAAAATTTATGTGGAAAAAATAATTCAGTTAATTGGCTTCAAAAATAATGTGTTGCCAAATAATTTTATAAATCAGTTTAAGGATTTATCAAAGACCCATATGGAATAAGAGGCAACATGGTAATTTAAAAATAAAATGAGGATAGATATCTTCACTTATTTAATAAGTGAATGAAATTTTGAGGGCAAAATTTCAAGAATGGAGAAGACTATAAGATCCCATGAAATGATATAAATAATTAATTTCATAATTATTAAAATTTATACACTATATAGTAACTAAAAGTGACATTATGTTTTATATCATATACAATAAATCAAGTTTGGTTGTTATTTTTTTTAAAAATCAGTTTCATCTCATTTTAATGGATTAGTGGTTTTAGAACTAAATTATTCAATTTTATAAATTCTATACGAAAAAATATACATCAATTTTTGATATTATGTCATCAAAATTTACAAGGTATTCATTATTAGTATTTTTATGAAATGTTTAATCTACTAATGAATAATGAAATAAATACAATATTTTCAATGAAAACTATTTTTTTCATCTAATTTTATTATATTCATATATATTATTATATATTGGTTTAAATATATAAATAGTTAAATTGTACATAAATAAATACAATTTCTCCATTGGAATGAATTTAAGATTGAAATTGGAAATAAAAACATTTCAATCTATTTATCATTTTTATATTAAAAAACCGTTTATTCATCATGTCTCTGAGATTAATTTTAATTAAATTTATAAAATTGTGGGAAATGATTGTGTAAAAATAGATTCCATATTTTTAATCAAATGGTCCAAATTTAGTATATTGATTATTTTTATTTTCTTAAAATGTAGATAGAGTATTAAGTAATTATTTTACCATAGTTAATGGTAAATAGAGTTATGAAGTGTGAAAATAATATAATGAATATTATTAAATTACCGACCAACATAAACTTATTCTATTTGAGGAATTATTTTAAACTAATATTACCATTGGACAGATATAATGACATTTGTGAGCCACATGGATGACTTCAAATCTTTTATTGTATTTTTTATTAAAGAATCGTCAATAATGTCTTACTTATGTCTTAATAACTAAAAAAATTTAATATAGGCATATTTTGAAGATATCCCTGATTATAAATACTATATATAAATATAAAATATTTATATTCATCATTTATATTTATTTTTCATTTTTAGTGAACAAATAATTACATTAAACAGTTACACATCGATGATGATGTAATTGTTCAATTAATGAAAATATCAATTAAATGAAACTAAAAATAATAAAAATAATATAATTTTAGTTGATAAATTCCATCCAAAACATTTTAAGATAACTTTTACAAGTTAGTAAAGGTTTAAATATCTATGTTTGAATTTATATTTTTTATTGAAAAATTAATCAATAATTTTAGAATTTTCATTAATGTTATTTTAATATAAATTATTTTTTATTAAATGATATAAATATTATAAAAATATAAAATTAGGCCAAAATAAATAATGATTCCAAATATTAAATAAGGTTTAAAACCAAAAGATAAGTTTTACAAAAATCACAAAAACATTTATAATTTTCATTGTATGAATGGATTTTGACCCAACAACATCCCATACTCTAAATAACTCACATTGGATCCATTGGTAATGGAAAATTAATCTACATTAATATAACATTTGGAAACAATTCCAAGGCTACTCCTCCCCTCTATAATAAAATGTCACCGCTTATTCAAAATTCATTACACTTGAACACCATTTTGGTTCTTCTAAAATCTTCCAAAATCCTTTCCAAGAATACCTTCCAAAATTGTATATCTATTTGTTTAGGTGGAAACCTATCCTCCGTGGACTTAATGGTTTAACAAATTGAGATCATCCCATGAAAAGGTATTGTTTTAATCAAGTATTTGTGTTTTATATGTTCTTATAATTCCATAAAATATTATTCTACCATTATGAATATTTAACTATATTAGCAGAAAAATATGATACAACTATTATATTAATATAATATCATAAATTCCTTAGCACTACCATCAAAAGGAAAATTTATTATTTTTTTGTGTCCACAACACACTACCAACGTGTGAACTGATATAACTAACTTCCCATCACAATATCTAATGAATGGTTATAACAATTGAATAAATGTCTATATGTTACATTAATAAAATAATTATCATCATAAAATATTTTTATATCATTTAAATTCATACATTCCATTAATATAAAAAGGATTATGTCATTTCAGCGTATGTGTGAATTATCACCTCCATAAAGTGATGTGATTTGTTTTTCATCCCCAAATCTAATGATGATAAATATATATACTTTTTTACTTATTAATATGATATTTAATATATCTTTATCATTACTTATTGATAATATAATAATTACCCTCTTTCCAAAATTATAATGGAAAAATGAAAACGTTACACATGTGTATATATGGTATAACATCTCCATGATTATTATATTTTCCGTAACCATACATAATGGATTAATTTAGAGTATAATTATAGATAAAATCAATTTTAATGTCTTGAATATTATTGTATAGATGATGGTATAATGACCACTTTGACTCTTGACATCATTCCAAATTGTTTTTGGAATCATTACTGAATATTGTCAAACCGTCTGACATAAATGTAAATAATTAAGTATTTGTTATAACATGATAATAAGTGAGAGGAAATAAATAATAACGATTTAAAATATTATTATCAAAGTATATAATAAATCAATATTTATTTTTCTAGAGGATAAATAATATATGTGATGATTTGGATTAATTGTAAAGAATTTTATTTTAAAAACATCAATTAATGTTACTCCTTCAAATTGATTTTTAAAAACAAAAAATGAATGTTTTCTACCATAAATGAAATAAATGGAAGTTCCCACATTCAATTAAAAATAATTTTTATATTATCCATTGAATATTTTACAACATTATTTTCAAATAATGTTTTTTCATTTATTACAATGTGACATTGTAAAAATGAAAAGTCATTTCAAAGTGGAAATGTTATATTTCTTTATATATTTTTTATGTGTTATGATTATATTATGGTTATTGGAAATTATTTTTCAGTATTGTTGGATACATGAAAAAATGAAGTCTAGTGAGATCATTATTTCTCCCCAATTCATTAGTGGTTGAGATAAAGCTAATTGGTTGGGGTTTTCTTAAGAGATTAAGGGAATACACTACAGCGTGTATTCAAAATGATACCAAGAATGATACAAAAAATGTAGCTATGAGATATTTAAAAAATATAAGTGTAAAATACAATTTATTCCAAAAAATTACAATATAATTCATTTATTGAATATACTTTTATCTCAAACTTATGATTTTTCATGGAAAGATAAAAATAAAATTTTTTCTGTGTGGAATGAATATCCTTATAAAACTGTTATCATGTGTTTATAAGTATTCATAGTATAATAGTTTCATTTTTTATCGTCTCTTATTATGTTTTTATGAGAATCCCATGTTTTGAAATGTTTTTCAATAGGTATAAGGATGAGTTAGATAAATGAGTATGTAAAGTTGAATGTTATTATAATTTGTCCTGAGAAAAATATGATATCATTTTTAATGATTTATATATTGGAAAACATGATACCATTTTAGAGCATGCAATTTGTATGAATTTGGAATATAATGTTTTAATAATTGAATAATTATTTAAAACTCTTAGATTGAATATATCATCAATGTGAAGGAATATAAATTCTTGAAATCAAATAAACATGTTAATCAGTATTCTATATGGGTCTAGACCCAACAAACAATGTCTCACCTGCATATATCCAACAAAGTGGCGAATGACTTAGACTTCCACACAAATCATTGAAAGGTTCCATCTGGATTGATGTATGAAATACATTACTATAGGAAAACACCCCATGATACATATATTGTTCCCATGAACTACCAAAATCTAAACATTTTCTCATAAACTACACCAAAAAAAGGTTTTAATAGTGGTTTACTAGAATCAATTTTCAAAACCACTACTTCATGAATTGAATTTTTAATGAAATTATTGATGATTTAAGTAAATAACCTTTATAATTTAATTTAAAGTTTATGAGTGTTTTTTATTTACAATATATATATATTTTAAAAACCCAAATTTTGACCCCCTTCATCATGATCCCCATTTCTCCTCAAGCACACACCACCACTCACCGCTCGTAGCCCCTAAGCGCATACCGCCCCTTGCCACTCATCACTTTATCACTACCTCTTTCCACCCCTCATGGACTCTATAAAACCCCCTCCCACCAACTCTCTTGCATTCCACAACCCCACATCCCCTCTATACCCCATGACAGTCACCACCCCTCACATCATTTGAGTTTCATGGTTTTGATTTCATTTTTCCCATCTATGAGGATTTATTTTGATTAATACAAATTTTTTTACTGTTTGTTAATATCATAAATTGTTATAGAAATTTTTTATCAATTATAATTCTTTGAGACGTTATAATGTATATATAGGATAAATATAAATGATAAGAGTTGTTTGTATATGTCAATAATTATTCATGGGGAGCTATAAACATTGTTTTTTAAATTTAAATAAGTGTTCTGAATAATATCAAAAACGTGGAAGATGTTAATTAATTTAGAAATAGTAGATGTTTTTTACATGTCCTAGAGATGAATTATCATTATTATTTTATACATAAAATCATATTGGATCCGCTAAAACAAAAATTTAGTCTTTAGATTTTTTTTAAAAATCGAATCATTTTAAAACATTTATTTTATTTTATGTCGAATAAAGATCTTATCATAGACAAGGAAGATGTTGGGAGATTTTTAATTTTTATTTTATCTTTTTTATTAATCATTTGTGTCATTATATATAAATGTAGAAGGAGAACATTAAAAAAATAAAATGGATAAATGTTGGTTTAATTTACCTTGATACACACCTCGGTATGCCATGGGTTTAGATGAATGTTTGGATTACATAATTTTAAATCGATTAGAGGATGGTAGAATAATTTTTTTCCAAATTATAAATTCTAGATATGGTTGAACTGAATCATATTTTATGAGAATTTGACATTGAAATAGTTTCCGATGTGATATATTTGTTGGATTTGGAAGGGTTAATAAAATATTATTTAATGTAAAATCAATTAAATTGCTATCAACAAATAATAACGTAGACCAGACAAAGAGAATACAGTTCAAAAATGGTTAAATTATTCATTTGGTTTTAAATAATAATAAATCTATTATTTTAGTAAATCCACATAACCTTCAGTTGTTCCTTGGTTGGTTAATCATTATCAAAATATCAGTTACCAGAAAATGAGTTTTATGAATTTTTTGATGATTAATAAAAATATCTACATGAAGGGTATTATAAGTATTCGAAGTTGCCTTTTCTAATTAATTTTTATAATATAATTCATCTATATCAAATTAATGATAAAAAATTTCATTATTTTGTGGTTTCTTCGAGATGAATTTTGTTATGCTATTATCCCGGGACTACTCTCCAATATAAGTAAAGTTATCAAAAAACATGGAAATGATTATAGAAAGATATATAAATTCCTTAATGATTGCATTATTTCCTATGGAGAAGATGAATACAAATAAGAATTCATTCAGTGTCAAAAAACAATATGGAAATTAGAGAACAAAAATTGTAGTACATTTCAATGCCACCCTAGGAAGAAACATAATAAGAAAGACCCTCCAAAGTTATTGGGATATATTCGTCTAAATATTCAGATTAAAATATTATTCATGTCATATAAGACAACATATGATATGATGTGGTCTACATAGAATTGTAATGATGGTGTGTTGATACAACTAAAAGATTCAACTTCAAAGAAGATGGTTGATTCTCTATATCATTTTTTTCTTCAGATCTTTGGAATATATGTTTTGTATTTTCTTTTAATAATTTTTTACAATTCGTGTACAACATCTACTAATTATATAATTTGGCAACTTGTTCTAATTCCCTTCAATATTCCTCTATGGGTCTGTATAAAGTAAAATTCATTCATTAAATCATTTATTAAATTGGAAATGAATATTTATATAAATGATATTGATTTATAACATTATCCTATAATCATTGAATTGTGGGAATTATGGGATGATTGTGTGGAAAAATATTTGGATTCAATGAGACAACTATTCAAATTTCATGATGAATTAATTAGGAAAATTAGATATGTTCATATATTAAAAAAATTATATTGTCGGAATACTCATACTATTTTTGCATATCTAGTTTGTAATTATGAAATTGAACCTCTATATTTACTCCGTAGAATAAAATGTTTTTTTATGTTTAATCGTTAATAAAATGATGATAATCATAAAATAATTTTTACCAAGACATGAATCAATGGTAAAATTTAATTGAGAATGTAATCTATAGTGTTATATGGTCCATAAATCTTGTGAAAATTAATGAGTTTCACTAAACAATTTAGAAAATTTCATCATATTAAAGAATTTTGAAATAGGTATGAGGTATAGTATCTGAAGTAGTTGCAATAAAAAATTTGATGAAAAAGTGTATATTTTACAAAATTACTTATTTAGACTTCCATTTGAAACATCATAGATAAGAAATAATTATTATTTTTTGAATTATAGTGATAATGTAATTTTAATATTTCATAATGATAAAGGTATGTCAAAGAAACACACTAATGCTCATTTGGATTTGTATTCACCAAATACAAATCATATTTTTTGGGAAAATGAGGAAGGAAAGCATCCTATGAATATTTTTAAAATGAAAAATCAATAGAAACATGTCTTCGTAAGAAATTTAATGGAATCCAATTCTATATATAGATATTTAACTATCACATTAAGGTTTGTTTACTTAATGAATTGAATGTTACATAGAATTTAATGCCATTATTCACATATGTTGATCGATCAGTTGTTGCCACAGGAATTCTTTATTATGTATCCTGATAAAGTAATTGATGTTCATGTTGATTTTTTTACCCATTTAAGATATATTTTTAGAAGAAAACTAAATCCAAATTATATTAATAAATATATAGAAATAAATTTTTATCCAAAATTTCTTTTGAAGATTCTATTTCCCAATTTATTATTCATAGGCATGATTCATTTAAATTCTCATTTCGTTGAAGAATATGAACTTATTAGTGAGATATACTCTCAATGGATGTATCCAATTGAGACGTACAATGATATTTTTTTGTTTTCATTAGTGAATTTGATTTTATAAAATCATCGTATAAATTTAATAATTTTATCCTTATTTTTTTGTTAGTAAATAGATCATTTGAAATCATATATGAGGAATAAATATCTAAAAAAGGATCTATTTGTAACAGTTATGTAGTGGTAGAGTGTTTGACCACATGTTTTAGGTATCGTTTGAGATTGAATGTAGATTTTTTCAGGATTTATATGGTGAAAACATCTTAACTAATTTTCATTCTGAAAATCGGTCATCGGTATTTCAATCTATTGGGTGACCAATATGACAAGATTCAAATATTATAGTTTCTTAATTAGTGTTTTTAAAAACAAATAGATATATCATACTCAATATTGTTTCTACATGTAATTTAATTTAATTATTATGGATTCAAATATATATGTGATAAACTGGATGAGATGAAAACAAGATGGAATTTGTGAAATCTATATATATGTAGATTGGTGAAGGTTTCTCCCTATGTGTAAGTATATAATAATATTCATATTATTGAAATGAAGTAAATTTTTCTATGTTAAAAGTATCAATGTTGATATTTATAGCTATATAATTATTTTAGTATGTCATGAGGAAATATAAAACAATATGATGGTTTTGATCAAGGTCCACTAAGGAAGGTATATAAATTAGATGCCTACAATATTCAAGGATTCTAGTTTCATAAAATTTATAATTAATTACAGTACAAAACGGGAAATAGTGGGATATTTACATATGTACCATGTTAAATAATTATAATCTTAATGGTGTAATTGAATTAAACTATCCTGGATAGTTTTTAGTTTTCTTATCGAAATGAAAGTGGGTAAACATTGATTGGTGGATAATTAATTATTCATTGAATTTTATATTTTTCAACATCTATCTCGTGATGGATAGTATAGAGAATAAAAAAAAGATCCGTTTATCTTTGATTCTCAAGAACAGATAGTATATTTAATAGATAGTGAATACAGGAATGTTAGAGTGTTTTTGTACACATAAATCAAATAGATTTCTATGATATGGTTGATGAAGATCAACTGGCGCTTTGTGACAGTGAATAACATCAACCACAAAACACTGAACAATATTATGATGAAAATATGTAAATATTATAACTTATAATATAGGGTTAAAATAAAGGACTTAACTCAATGGAGGTTGATAAAAATTAAGATGATGAAGATGAAGTTAAATGAATATACAAATTGCTAGTAAAAATAAATTACAATTTCTCACTAATAAGTGATTTTTTACAAATATATAGTACTGCCATTTTTATTTTTATTTGTTTTGTATTATTATACATATAATGTTCAATAACCATTTTAATGCAAGAACGATGATAATAAAAAAAATTCAGATCCTTGCCGATCAGCATATTGAAGCAAGAGACCACTATAGTCATCTTCTATGGATTATTGTAATTCCATTTTACCTAATAGATCTATCGTTCCAACTACTTATGTAGATTTCATTACAATACCACCAATTGATTCACCAATATTGATGGATCAATTGGTCAACCCTATATATGCGGGATATTGTAGAGTTATCATTATTGGTTTGTATGTAATTTTTCAAAAAAAAATTATTTTAATTTTTTTAATGCATGTTTCAATTAGATAGGGAACCCCATAGAAGGGTTACAAATATTAACCTTGATGATGTATGGAACCAGAAGGAAAACAAGACTTACATTCCATTTGATGATTTATGGTTCCTACTGGTGACCCTACCTTAATATATGGGCTAATTATTGGGAAGCTTCTTTACGAGATGGTTTGTCCTCCCATTAAATTCAATGATTTGAGGAATATTCTAATAGGATAGAAAAATGAGTTATTTTATACTCATGTAATGACAATATTTATTTATATTCCTTCATAACTAATTTAAAATAAATTAATAAAATTTTATATTATACATTAAAATTATTATGTTTTTTATTTCTATATGTTATTTATGTTGATGTCCCACACTCCATTTTACACCAAAAGACATTGAACAATTTGGGTATTAAATTAGAGATTTTAAATGGATATTATGGAATGTGTTTAATGACCCTTATCTAATATCACAATATATGTATGATAATATACATGAAGTAACTTGTTAGTAGAAAAGGATGCTCATTGTCAACATCAACAAAGATGTATCTCATGATGTAATAGAAAAGTGTATAGTATCTTAATAAGATTAACATAATAATCTTATGATTTTTATTAATTTTTTTAATTTTTTTTTTAAAATATATTAACAAATCATGTGAATAATGAGAAAATTTTAATTTCAAAAATAAATGGGTCTCAGAGTTTTTTAATAAATAGAACTATTTTAGTTTCTATTTTATTCATTATTATTTATATCATTTTCTTATAATTAAATGTTATCTCTATCTTGATTATATTTTTTATAATGTCTAATTAATTTTGTCACACTATTGGATGAACATAGATGTTGACTAATCTGAATTGAAATCCTGATTGCTGGTTTGTAAATGACCCTACCAAATATGTTGGAGTAAGTACTCTTTATTTATATTTCATATTATTTAATATCTATAAAAACATTATTCTGAAAAAAATATTATCACAACATGTAATCATTATACCCATTTAATTTGGAATAAGTCTTATTAGTTGTTATAATTCAATTTTCATTATTTTGTTTTAATAGTAATTAAATAAAAATAAATAATAATGAAAAATATTATAATTAGAAAATATTATGGTGTTCAGATACTTTTAAAAGTTATTTTTAATATTTACATATTAATTGTTTTAAATTAAAGAGGTCTATAATGTGAACCCTTCACAATGATCATCGTTTTTTTAGAATGATGTCGTTAGAATTGTTTTAGGGAAAGAGCATCCAATACATGTACATGGGTTGGGCTTGGGATATCTCCACTAGTCTCCTTTGGTAGGTCGATTTCATCCATTACTAATATACTAGATGGGGGTTCAAGTGGTTCCATTCATTAGGAATCACAAAGAGAAATTGTAATATTGAAATAAATTGTGAATGAAAAAAACTATATAAGCATCCATAGGATCAATGGTGATTGGAAAATAAAAATTCACAAGTACATAAATTTCAATGGATGACCGAAACAATCCTTGAGGAAATTAAATACCTTATTTCTCTTCCTGGTAGAGTAAAATTTTAAATTCTTTAGATCAATCACACATTTCCGATAAAAACATAAAGAATCAATAAATAATCCAAAAATGAAACATTCATATAGAAAATACAAATTTCAAGTCATACAAACCACATCTTGTGAGATAATGACTTATCATGATTCAAAAATTTCTAGATTAATTATTTTATCATTGTTCATAAGTTTTAAAACAATCCAAGCTTGTTTTCTCATTTCTGACATGGTAAATAATTATTAAATTAACAAAATACCTTAAAAAGTGTATTGAAGGGTAAAAACTAGGAGAACGAAGTAAGAGTGACCTGAAATTGGGGGAAAATTTGATTTAATTAATTATCAAATGTAGGAACATGTTGAACACCTTCCAAACTCTGATTTTCATTGGATGACCAAAAATGGGGTTTTAGTTTTTTAAAACACTAATACGTGCATGGAACAGTCAAAATGATACAAAAAGCCTCATGTATATGTAATGTTGTGGGAATAACACCACTAGGTAATTTTTGACATGTACAGGCATGAAACATGTCATTCTAATGTGTAGAGAACTCATTATGACTTTGTAAACACATCGTAATGGTAAAAATTCATTTAAAACCATATAGGGGTCAAACTAGGTAGAAAATGACCGATTGCATTGAAATCCTAGGAAGATAACCATATATTTAATTTTGGAATGTAGGATCTGAATTCATGTAATTTCGACAAACAATTTTTTTGATATGGTTATAAATGAATTTTTTTTGTTTAAAACACAAAAACATGTGTAGAATGGTAAAAAAATGAAACCCCCTGATATTTATGTGAAATAATTGGATAAGCACCTTTGGGTTATTTTTGAGGTATATGTTTAGAAAGAAAATCAATCTGACGTGCAGTGTATTTAGAATTACTCAGTAAAATTTTCATAATTTTACAAATTCCATAAAAAATTAATTGGGTCAAAACAATGAAAAAATTATCAGGTTGCACTTTAATCGGGGATCAATTACATTATATTGAATAGTAAAATGTATTATCCAACATATTTTCATTCTGAATTATGGTTTTCATAGGATGTCTACAAACGTGCTTTCAATGTTTGAAAATATTAAAACAATATTGGAACATTATACCCCTATAAAATGAGACTATATTGATTTGAAATCTCCTAGAAACAACAAAAGAATTATTTTTAATGTGCAAAAAAATAAAAAATATCAATATGAAGAAAAGGGTGATTGAAATTACTCGGTAAAAACTTCTTGATGTTATAAAAGTTTATAAAACATGTGTCGATGGATCAAACTGATGGACATGATGTCAAATTTCTATGAAATTAGGTTACATATACCATTTATTTAATTAAAAAATATAGGATCTTATAGTATATAATTTTAAATTATATATTACCTAGATGTATGTATACATTTTTTGTGATTCAAAACACTAAAACACAAATTGAATTGTCCAAACCATATAGATGGTTCTCAATTTTTTTTTGGAATCATACAAACACCATTGAAATAATTTTTTACTTTGTATGAATATATATAAACTCAATTTTATGGGAAGTGATGTCAGAATGATTTGTTAAACACTTCAAAAATGTACAACTCCATTTAAAAACAGGTTTCTTGGGGGTCAAATACTGGAAACCGATGATGTATTTCCCATAAATTTGGGTGAAACTAATGTAGATTAAATTTTGAAATGTAATAATCAATAGAATGTAATTCTGAATTTCAATTTTTTCGGGATACTCATCGATGTGTATTTTTTAAAAACTAAATCTTGTGCGGAACAATCAAATTGATATCAAACAACCACATATGAGGTTAAAAATGGGAAACCACCATGGAGTATGTTCTGATGGGAAAACATAGACAATATATCAATATTATTTGTTGTGTGATTGATATTACCAGTAAAGACTCTTGAAGGTACAAAAGACATTAAAATCAAATATTGGGGGGGGGGTAAAACATGGAAAATAACATTAGATTTTTCTGAAATTTTGTACAAATTTATGATTATAGAATTTTGAAATTTATGAACAGACAACACATAATTCCAAATTATTGTTTCCCCAAGAAATCCGTAAACTAATAATAGTGTTATAAAACACATAAACAAGTGTGTAATGGTAAATACAGAGGAAATGACTCCATCATTCATGTGAAATCTGAGCACAACCATTATGAAGTTAATTTCGATGCCTATTCAATGGAAAAAGAAATATCTGGTGTGAGGTGTTGTTGAAATGACTTAATAAACCATTCTTAAATGTACAAATATATTTTAAAACTTGTGTCAGGTGGAATTAACCATGAAAAAAATGTCTGGATTCCATCAAATAGGATAATAATTACCGTATCATGAATTGTGAAATCTATGAACTATTTAAACAACAGACTGAAAAATATTTTTCCCAGGATGGTTATAATCAAATATTTAGTGTTTTAGAACAAAGAAATGTGATTGGATTGATCAAATTCATATAATATGACCTCAAGATAATGTGAAATCAAGGTAAAAACGTAAATCACTTATTATTGACATGAATTCATTGCAACAATGTGAATCTAACATGTGTTGTGGTCATAATTACTCTATAAATTTTTCTTAAATGTATAAAAGTCTTTATAAATAAGTTGTAGGGGGTCAAAACAAGGAAAAAATGTTATATTTCTCTAAAATAATGTCACAATTACAGTATATTGAAATGGGATATATAATAACTAGTCGCAAGCCATTCCAAATATTAGTATGTTGGGGATAATCAAAAACTTGTTTTTATTGTTTTGAAACACGAAAACATGTTTTGAAGGGTCAAAATCATTTCAATTAACTCTATATTGTCATGTAATCATGGGGAAACCATTGATGATTTATTTTTGATATATAAGAGGGTATGTTATTTCTATTCCTATAAAATTTTAATATTATGTAAATTAAAAGCAAACCATAGATTGATTTTTAAATAAATTAGAATATTTAGTTATCCATATTTAGTTTAAAGTGATTAATACTAACATAAATAGGAATGGTTATGTTTTCAATGTGTCTACCATTATATATTAATAGAGTTATTTTAAATTTTATTCTATTTGATAAACCAAAAAAATAAATTTTATGTTAAAAATTATTAATATATTTTGTGTTTTTTCTATTTTTGCATTTCTTTTCTTGGATGTTTTGATATTCTTGGTAGATGGAATATTCTAGAAGAATGAAGTTTATTGACTATTCAGATAAATGCTATTTTTCCAAAGGAGGTCATTATGGTTATTTGTTTCCTTGGAATGTCTAAATGGTATCATTTATTCTATCATAATTCTTATTTTTATGTTTAGTTTTATTTTTTTCTCATTTTTGTTACAATTGATCAGATGAGGTTGATGGTTTCAGTTGATGAGATGACATGTGGGACGAAAGATGAATTGTCATGTGTGAAATATATGTCTATTTTTATGGGGTTTTTATTGAGATATTGAATATATATTGATGACTAAGGTATTGGTTGATATATGTGTGGGTTGATTGAGACTGAGGTTGTGAGGACCATGAAAGTCTATATACATTAGTGTCGATGTTTGATGTATGTATGATGGGTTGACCATAATTTTATGTTGTATTTTTTCTCATGTTAGTTTTTTAATTAAATTTTCTATTATTATTAAATATTATAAAAAAATTCAAATTTATCAGAGGTTTCTAGTAATTTTCAGTTTTATATTAATTAAAATAAGATTAGTCATTGTTTAGAAGACCTTATTCTAAAAAAACATCCAATCGTATGTAAATCAGTTGTTAGTTTCATTTTATTTATATTTCACATATTAGTTTAAAAAAACATATTCCAAATAAACATGAAACATAAAATAAATGATCTAAATATGGCACAAAACAAAACCACTGTGAAATTAGAGAAAACTGATGCTAAATGACTAGAGATCAGGAAATATGTATCATTTTTATAATGAATTCTATATTATTATATAGCAGTTTAAACATCCACCAGTACAGAAAAAACCCACCATTTATTTCAGGTTTATATTGATATCACATAGAACCTAAATTTTCAACTCTGTTTAACCCTCATTTGAAGGGTTAAAGGTTGTGCTAAAAAGAAGAATTTGGCTACCATCAATGAAAAATGTATCTCAGATAGAGATAAATTTGGCTACCATATTTAGTACATCCATGATCACCCATTCTTAATCATTCTTATAGGTTTCCCTGGGTAATCTTATAAAAAACATAGTCACATCATTCTATTTCCAATCAGGAATGGGAAGATGATGAAACATCCACCCATACATATAATGCTTAGAATTCACCTATTTTAAAGTGAAAAATATATCTACAATGTCAAAAAATACTTCTTAATTCCTAAAAACCAGAACTGTCTATGTATATCACGATACATCATTGTTAGAAAATGATATTCCACCCATCTAGATTTTTCTAATTAACTAATAATCTCTTCATGAAATCCTGTAGGAATGAAAAATACTAGTATTCCAACTTCTAATAGACTATAATGATGGTGTGTCCCCACCATATAAACTATCTATCGAAACTATACCCTCAGAAAAATATAACATCATTTTGAAATGTTCTAATAACACCCTCAGATTCATTTTTTTCAACATTTATATCATCAAAAAATTATTGTCGTACAAAAAAATAGGATATGGTAATTGAAAAAAACATTTCCCTTTTTCTATTTTGTTTTTATATGATTTTTAAATAAATGTTTACCTAAATCATTTTCCATAACATTTAATTTCTATAATAGTTGATCACCTATTTGTGGCGAAAGGCTATATATTCTTCTAAACTCCCATTTAAATATATCATATAATATCAATAATTATGTCATAGGGGTAAAAAAAATTATGTCATAGTTCCACAGCCTTTGATCAATGAATCTTCCCAGATGACAATACACCTTCTTCATAAATGGGACACCCATGATTTCATATGATGCTATATCCTAACAAGTTTTTATAAGTAGGAATATTATTTATTGTCTCATACAATATGTCTCTTAATGTTAAATTATCATTTCTATATGTATCATAGAACATAACACCTAATTGTATTATAACATCAAATCATCGATCAGTGGATACAAATAAATAAGAATATCATTACTCAGGTTTTTTGAAAAATATATAAGAAATGTTAGAATAATTATTTATAATTTATTTATAAACATAGTTGAATGTTATAATTTAAAAAAATAATCATCTCTGTAATTTGTTTTTGGTATAGAAAACCAAAATTATTCACTCCAAATATAGTTAACTCAAGAAATATGTTTGTTGCCATGTTATTAAATTCCGGATACTCATGATCAATTCTCATCCACTAAGGAGAGTCTTTTGGGGAACAAATTTCTTCTCTGTATTTCTTGTATCATCATACCACGCCAATTGGGATACTATATAAACACTTCTATATAGGATCAAGGACATTGGAATGTTTAGAAAGTATAATCATAATAATGTAGAACACATTTTTTTATTATTTTATCAAGAAGAACCAAATTGTGGTCATTTTTTAAGATATTAAGGGTTCTTAAGATTCCATTTACAGTCATTTTATAGGCATGTATTCTCTAAATATTCAAACAATGAAATATAGAATTCATTTTCATCACATGTTTGGAATGTAATATAATTATCTTCTCATAGCATATCAATCTACATATCAATTTTGTAGTTAATCTAACACCACCCCATTCATTTCAACCATTTAAATTATTATTATATTTGGATGAAAATGTTTTATACTCAATTAAACATGTATACAATATCCTCATTTCACATAACATTCACTTATCATAGAATTTGTAAAATCAATAACTTTATCTAAAAATATCATTGTGATCTCCCCAAAATGATCTTCATTCTCATTCAAAATCATAGTCGCATCATTGATACGGTCTTTATCATTTTACACACATAAAATCATATTTGAAGATCCATAAAATAATTTCTTAATCAATTCAACAGCTACATTTAGTTTTCTTTCATTTAGTCCAAAATTTATATAATAAAAATATTCCATGATGGATAATGTGTTCATAGAAAATCTATGGATTAATTAATCTTGAATAACAATAATGTAAAAAAGAACCAAGGATTTAAAAAGTGACATATGTATGATAATTTGGAAAAATGAGGAACTATTTCACCCCATCCTCATAACATTTTTTTAAAACATTTATCATCCATCCATTTTCACTTCATATCAATCCAATTTTATTCAGTAATATTAATAATTAAAAAAATCTATAAATTGTGAAAAAAATTCATAGAAACATTTTATATAATGATATAAATAGTAATTTATTGTAAATTTTTCAATGGGAAAAATTTAACAGAGATAAATTATTTTATTGATGAATAGGACTTTATAGGAATTGGTTATCATTATTATTTTCAATATTATATGAAATTAATAAACCATATGTTGACCTATTTCATGTCCCAATATAGACTACTCCTTTATTTGAACCCAACATAGATTTAATTATCATATAGCCTATAATAAAAATCATAAAATGTGAATAGATGTATCAATTATGGATACTTAATGTTATTAAAAAAATAAAATTCTTTAGATTTAAAATTGTCCCTCTCAAAGTTCGGAAAAATACACTTTCCCAATTTTTGTTTCCAAAAAACAAAATAATATTGAAAGAAGATAATCTAATCATCCCCAGAAATAAAATACCACAGGTAATGATATGTTTTAAAAAAAATTGTTGTTTTAATCCTTTTGGAAATGAGGGATACTATGGAGATAATATATTGAATTATTTAATTTAAATCTATGAGAATAATTGTGATACATAGAACATAGAGAAGATTACCATTACTGTACCACAGAAACCCTATGTTCTTATAATTTGATGTAACCACCATACATGATAATTTGGTGGTGTTATTATGTTGAAAAACTATGAGATACATGAAATGACTTTGAGAAGTAATGATGGCTGAGTGAAAATGAACATGATGGTGTTGAAGAGGGTGAACCAAAAATGGCACGAGGCAAAGAGATTGGGTACAACTTATGGGAATGAGGGATACTTGGAACATGGTGCTGATTAATTTATGTGCACTGAAAAAAGTCAATTGGGTTGTCATTTGTAGTCACCACCATATATGATAAGTGGGAAGGGTTGAAGATATTACGATATTTAACTAACAATGTCTTCATATAAGATAGATTAGGAGGATAATCAATGAGGTAGGTCGAGGACAAAGCAGATCACTTACATGCACGCACTTCAAACTGTTTTGAAAAATTAAAAACAAACAATGTTGTTTGAGATATAGAAATGGATAAAAAGCGATCTTATACATTAAATTTATCATATCATTATAATTTCGTGGAAAAAATCAGGAAAATATTACTATAAGAAAAGTAAATTAATATAAATTTAAATTTTTAATATTCTATAAAAAATGAAAATATTGTAAATTAAATTTATCATCAGTTTTTATGAATGTTTTAGAAAAATAAATTACGTGGTTGTAATTTATCTCTATCTTTATTGGTGATTATTTTTTAAAATAAATTGAAATAAATGTTTTGGAAATATGAAAAAATAACCCTTATTGAAAATAACTTTTTCAAATACACAATTATTTCAAATAAAAAAATATTATAATTTTAAATTCTATCATAGACTTCTAAATAAATAAAAATATTCAATATATATAAATATATATATTTTAAAAATTATATATTTAGAAATAATTAACATTATAAATATCGTTATATTATTATATATCTATATATTAATTTATATATAATTATGTTCATATATTTAAATATAATCAATTATTATATATATTTATATTAATAAATTCAATATATATTTAAAAATATAAATAAAAATTATTATTATGATTTTTTATAAATTTCGATGAACATAATATTAAAATACACATAATTAAAATCATGTTTTTCCTATTTCGATGATAATGAAAATTTATTTAAATGATGAAATGGAAATTTTTTAATGGTGTCATTGTTATTCTAATAAATATTTAATTTATATTACACAAGGATTTATTAAGTGTTAACTAGATTGTAATTCTATTCTATTGTTTATGGTAAATGTCAAGATTACACATTATATAGTGTATATTTTAAATCTTGTTTGTCCCTCTTGATTTACCATTGAACAATTCTACCCTTTTGTAAAGGATGTTTTACCACTATTTGACACATTTATCCATTCATTTGTGAGTTTTTTTTACACCGAGAAATTGTTGCTTATCCCTTTGTATGGTAATGTGCTTTTTATAGAATAGATGTAAGATGTGTGTGTGGATATTTGTTTCAAGTTTGGGGAAGGTGAGGGAGAGTTATTACATATCCATTAGATGTTTATGATAGAATATATGTTCTCTAACAACAATTTTCTATTTCCTATGTCAATTTGGGTAACAAAACCTACAATATTCCATTGTAATTTTGGATAAACATTGGTTATTTATCACCGCGGAAAACCCCATTATGTGAGAAAATGTATCTACTATATTAGGATTATCATCAAAATTGTATCCTTATTTTCGTTTTATGTAAGTTTGGTCACCAGTTTTTGGATATTTAATGTGATTATTTTATTATGAATGGGGTGGAAAGCTGGGGGGGGATAAAAAGATGTTTAATTTTTTCTACAAGGGTGGTGGGTCCTAGAACTATTGGCAAGGGGGATTGAAAGTATGTTGATTTTGATGGGGGTCAATCCTGATTCTTTAGATTTGTAAATCATATTTCGAAATGGTTAGGCTCTATTAATTGCTATTTTAATAAGGAAGTAGTTTTTCTTATACTGTAGTTGAAAGTATTGTTTTGTCTATTTGAAGGATAAATTATAATATTTGAGACTAAAATAGGTTGGAGATGAATAAAGATTGGATGTATGAAAATTGTTTGACAATAGAGTATGAGAACAAAGTGAAAGAGTTCATCAGGTTTGCACAGGATCATTCATTCGATCCTTCTCAAATCCTTTGTCTGTATTTATGTTGTTGTTATTCTAGGCAAATTAATCTGTATGATTTGGAAGAATATTTGATATGTCATGGAATATATCGGAGTTATAAATGATGGAATAAATGTTGAGAAAAGGCGAATATAGTACGGGCTGGGATAAGCATCATTTTATGGATCATTATATATAATTACAAATATGGAGTACGAAGAAGACCGTGTGGAAGATGTGATTATAGATGCCAATGATGATGAATATCATATTGAGAAAATGATTATGAAAGTTGAATATGAGCTATATGATTGCCCAACAATTTTTGATAATATGATGAGTTCAGAAAATATGACATTCGATGCTCGTTGCACTAAATATACAACATTGATAGCTGTACTGAATTGGTATAAATTGAATTTATGCAATAGATGGAGTGATGTCTGTATTACAGAACTATTTCTCTCTTGAATGACATTCTCCTGGAGGATAATGAGCTAACAAGTCGGACATATGAAGATAAACGAATGCTACGCTAAATGGGTATTATTTCTAAAATAATACATGCCTTTCTCAAAGAATGTATATTTTTTCTCAAGGAACAATTTATATACCAAATTCCTAATGTGTGGTGCTTCTCGATTAAATAAATGTGGATTTTTTCCTATGGAATTTTTATGTTACTTTCCAATCATCACAAGGTTTAGGCATCTAAATGGAAGTGAAGAAATAATAACATAATATTCGTGGGATGCAGATAAAAGAAATGTGGATAGGAAATTACATCACCCGGGCGACTCACTTCAATAAAAGAGAATTGATCATGAGTATCCATAATTTGGAAGTGATCCAAGAAACCATCTTCTTGCGTTATCTACAGATGGAGTGAATCCTTTTTTTCCAAACCTATACTCACACTACATGGAATGTTATGTTTTTAAATTATAACTTGTCACCCTGGTTATGAATGATATTGAAATTCATCATGTTATTTATGTTTATATCAAGACCAAAAAAACCAAGTAACGATATTGATGTTTATTTGGGTCATTCGATCAAGGATTTGATATTATTGTAGGATTAAGGTGTTATGTTGTGTGATACATAAAAAAGTGAAAACATCACATTGAGAGTGATTTTTTACGGTACAATAAAATATTTCCCTACTTATAGAAATTTGACAAGATATAGAATTAATGGAACTCAAGGGTGTCTCATGTGAGAAGATGATACAAAATCCCATCAGATGAAACATTCATCAAAATTTGTGTTTCTATGACATCATAGATTTCTACCCCATTTTCATATGTATCGATTTTGGATGACATCATTCTATGGATGTTCAGAACAATGCACAACCCTGTGTCCAAATAGAGGTGATCAACTATTTGAAAAAGTAAATGATGTGAACAATATTTTTGGTAAACCAATTTATAAAACCCTTATGAATATCATTTGGAAAATATGATCAGTTTGTTTTTTGAATTATCATATTCTAATTGTCTATAAGTCTGACATTTTATTGATGTGATGTATGAGGAAAAAAATGTATGTAACAACATTATTTGAACGTTGTTAAATTCCCTTGATGAAAATCATATAATTATGGCAAGGATGGATATTGATGACAAAGGGATACAAGAAGTGGTGGCTCTCGTTTAGGGTGTAAATCATATGTTTCTTCCTCCAGATTCTTGCACTCCTTCAGGGGAGGAGAGATATAAGTTTTTGAACATATTCACTGTTATAGAGGATCCTTATGGGTATTCATCAAACATCAATAACATTTATTCACTGAATTATTTCAAATTATAAGTTTTTAAATCAAACGACTTTTATGTTTTGATGAAATATTAATTTCCTATAAATTTACATTGAATTTTTTCTCAAGAATGTTCTTCATACGTTAACCAAACTTTGTTTCTTTTTCAAATCAATATACAACAATGTTTTAGACCCAGTGAAATTTCAATCTTTGGAAAGGGAAATTTTCATCATATTATGTGAATTAGAAATGTTATTCCCGCCAACATTCTTTGGTATGACGGTTCATTTGATGGGTCACTTAGAGAGAGAGATTCGACTATGTGGTAATTTTCAATATAGATGGATGTACCCCGATGAATGATATATGATTATTTTGAAAAGGTATGTCAAAAATTGAAGTTGGCTAGTCGGTTCTGTTATGAAGTGATATATTGTTGAGGAAGCAATTGAATAATGTACCAAATACCTATCTGCTGTGAAAATCATTGGTCTACAAAAATGTCATCACACTTGACGAATTGAGGTTAAGGTAATTTCTCGAAGAGATGTTGTGAAAATCAATATTATAGATTTAGAGCAGGCCCACCATTATGTTTTGAAAAACAGTTCAGAGGTTTCTCGATATATTGAATCCCACCACATAATTAATAGGTAGTGGAATTCATCAAGTTCTGAAAATGGATATCAAATACACATAATCACCAGTTTATAGGAAGGTTTTGGGACCATATTTTTAAAGACTTAGATGAAAATCTAAATTCATTAACAGAACAACTTCTTTGGCTAGCTGCATGACCAAGTGTGTATGTATAATCATATATTGGTTTTGTAATTAATGGATATTCATTCTATACTAATGAACATGATGAAGATAGTGCCATTAAAAATAGTGGAGTTACATTTGTGGCTGAAGTGATACACCTTTCTGATAGTAAGGACATAAATCCAATTTAGGTGATTATGTTATACTATGGAATTTTAAAACAAATATGGGAGTTTGATTATACGAAATTTCAATTGCATATTTTTCAATGCAAATGGGTTGATAAGAAAAGTGGTGTTAAAATAGTTGAATTGGGATTTGTGAATGTTGATTTTACTAAAGAAGGTTAAAAAGATGAACAGTTTAAAATGGAATCATAAGAGGTACATGTATCTTATGTTCCAGATCCCACAAACCGATTGTGGTCGATTGTACTATTAATGTCCAAAAATACTAAAGGGAATGATTAAAATTCAATTGAGGATTATCCTTTCAGTGAAACGATGCAATATTTTCACACCGGTCCCAATGTAGATGATGTTTTGTAGGTTAGAGGATACCATAATGAAGGGAATCAGATAATCGATAGAGGTGTCTAATCCCTTCAGCCTTTGAACTAAATAAAGAGAGTTCAATAAACAAGTTATATTTTATTTGTAATATAGATATTTTTATCCCATGATATTATCTTATTATAATAGATTTTATGTAATATAAAATAACAATTCAACCACTTTTGTATATAATAACTTCTGCACGTTCTAGTTCTCCTATCCTCAAGGATAAACAAGTCTATCAAGCTGCCGCAGCTGCTGATCATAGTATAGAGCAACAACCAGTTTCTGATCCTATTGTGGCTCATAGTTCCGAGGTATAACAACCATTAGGAAATTTCGTTGCTACCATTTCATATGAACATATTGATGATGTTGATATCAATGAAATGGTTAGAGATGATTGACTGACATCGCAGAAAATAGAGGTGTGTCATATATTGACGGTGTTAACCAATGTTCATAATGCGAAATACAAAGGCATAAAATTTGATGTCGGATGGAATGCATGAGGCCATCATTTGAATCCCAAAAAGTATTTTTTTTGTAGTTACATTGGAATTATCACTCGGAAACACATGCCTATTGACATAGATTAATGGAACCTTGTTGTGTCACGCTGAAAGTTGTGATCGTGGAAGAATATATGTTAACATTGTGATATTATTTCATTCATTTAATAGAAAATAAAATAATAAAACAGTGTACTAATATTTTTAATCCCTTGTAGAGTGCATTTATAGTAGATGATTCACACATGAATTATGTACTAAGGCATGAAGGAAGGATTCATTATGGTTTTCAAACTTTTATAAAAAAAAGTCACCAGAAAGATTCCAAAGGTAAAATATACCCGCACCCACAAATTTTCTACACTCATCTTATATCCCAAGAATCATGGGATGCATTTATTGACCTACGTGGGGATGAAAAGTTTTAGGTACATTGTGGATGATAATACATTGTTTGAGGATATGTGTATATATCACATTGATAGTTAATATTTCATTTATGAATGATCTTCTCGGTATTGAAAATAAGGAACGTGCATCAAAACCAACTTACCCTTATCGTAAAGAAAGGATGGGGTATAATTAGATAAAAAAGAATATGGTACGTATATAAAATTTATAGTAATATTGTTATGTTCCAAGAAACAACATCATAACTTTTTTCTATATTTATATGTAGATTGATTATTTTAAAGACAAAGACACTTCCATCCCATGTCATGTGCTATGGAAGGAGGCACATGTGAATATGGAATGGGAATATAGTATATGAAAACACACTAAAACCATTGGAAATATTTGTAAGATTGAAAAGATAAAAAAATTTCTTTTAAATTGCTATTACATAAAATTAATTACTTATTTCCTTATATCTGACAGTCACAGAAATCAGCTACTCCTGTAGCGGATACAGATCTATTATCGACATCTTTGAAGCACCCAATACAATATAGTCATGTTAGAGGTTCGGGGTTTGGGGGATACCCCAAGTATATTTTGAGAAGAAAATAAACGGATGTTCTAAATAAAGAAATGAAACAAATGAAAGAAAGACTAGACACTCTTGAAGAACGATTTAAATGTAAGGGAGAGTTGCTTGAAAATTTTATGGGTGAGTAGAAAGGAGAAGACACAACTCAAGAACAACTAGTGCTTGAAGATCCCACCCCACCCCTACCAGCTTGGTGGTGATCCATTCCCCTCAAAGACCTATCTTTAATGTGATAATAAATAATCTAATAATTGTTACCATGAAATGTCAATTAGAAAAAAACTGATTCTTTTCATATTATGATATTCTATATAGTGATAACGACTGAGATTTATATCTGTCAACACCCACCTATAACCTTGTTGCTAGAACTATGGTGTTCATCATCCTAGAGGACAAGGTTCTTAATAGACCACTTCCAACAGATCATCTGAATGTAATGATTTCTATAGAGCGTGATCCAAATGAATATCTACTTATTCCACTTGAGGAAAATTATATTCATACTGTAAAAATTTTTTTTGGGACATTCATTGCATGATCTTCACATGTTATAATAGTACATGTAGGAAATGTGGTATTTATATCCATTTTTTCCAAGCTAAACCATTATCAATTAATGAAAAAAGGAAAGAACCAATGAATGTTAATATAGATGGATAAAGAGAAGGGGTCATAAGAAACATGGTCTAAAAAGAATCTAAAGGATCGACCAACAGATCTAATAGATCTTATGAAAGCACAACTACACCACATGTTCCCTATCCACATTTACTAGCATAGAAGTCTCTTGTAGATACGAAGCTAAAAAGTTTTAGTAGTCATATAGTTTTTTTGAAAATAATTTATATAGTGAAGATGTCGAAGATTTCGTTTCTACTAAAAATGTAAATGAAATCCTTCAATACAATTGGCTAGGCGTCATAGTTGCAAATTTTTAAATGGGGTATGTTTTTTTGATTTTGTTTTCTAAAAGGTGACAAAATATTCTAATTAGGAATAAATTCAATTTATATTCTTTTCAGGAATATATATAAACAAAGGTGAAGGGATTTTCCCAGGAGCCAAAATTAGGACTTGTAAGTCCTCATACCACATCTACACAACTAATAAAATTAGAGCCGTCAATAAGGGATGAAATAGTGAAAGGCTTGCTGAAAATATTTGAAAGAATGATTAAGGATGACTGACTCTTTATAATACAAACCATGCGAGGGTATGACTCTACGATTAAAACATATCAATTTTATTTTCACTTATTTTATTACTTATTCCATTATGTGATTTTAGGCAACACTGACTGTTAATTTCAGCGAACTTGGATACTCCAAAGATTAATTTTCTGGATTCAATTCAAAGATATCCAACAAACTGAACACACATGATAGATTTTGTGAATCTATAATACACAACATCCTGTGTTTTATGTCTAAAAATGAAGTTATATAATTTATATTATATTTCAATTAGAATTAAAATATGATAGGTTGGTGTATCAATATTATCTAAAAAAGAAATGAGGCCAGGGGATAAGCATGAAGAGGTGAGAAGGTACTACGTATAGACAAGTATCAGGGTATATATAATAAAATTTCACTATCTAAACACATATAAAAAATGTTACTAATTCTCAAAAGGATCGTTGTTTTTTTCAGTGTCGAAAATAAACAAACAGAAATGATTATAGTGTTTATGTTTGTAAATTTATGAGAGAGATTGTTTTTTATCGTAAACTAGCATCCATAAACATGTATTTTCAAAAACAACTACTATATCATTTAAATTATACATTAATACATTATTTTTATATATTTTCAATAATACTCAGACTATTGGAAAACATCATATTCACAAGATGATATAGATTTGTTCAGAAATGAGTGGGCCATATACCTGATGGAAGATTGTACACAAATAACATGAAGATCTTACATGGGGACGTGTACAACTGGCATATATTTTTGAGAGGGGTGTACGAAGATCAAAATATGAAACTTTTTTTAATGTAAATTTTCATAGGACAATTATAATTTTTATTAAATAAACCATCCTTCCTCCAATAATTCTCTTTTCCATTTTAACTGAGGAAATGGACGAGCAACATGCAAGATTGATGAACCACATTTCTTTGGGCTTTGGATAAGAAAAACTAGAAAAATCTACACAATACCATCATATCATGCATACCCAATAAAATTAAAAGAAAATATGAGTAAACATCTCCTCTATAAATTGAATGAAGTATGAGCATTGAAATTCCAAATGGATTCTGATCCATTGAACATTTTCATTTGTAGAAATTTTATGTTTTCTTATTATCTATTATAAAAAAATGAACATTGTTGGAACCTCCGTTCTCCACATGGTCTTCCCCACACATCCATGTTTTAAATTTAGAACATCGATCCATGGGTTATTTATGATGTGTATGAGTCAAACCCACCTCAATCCGAAGCACGATGTGATCGGTATCACTCAAAGTATATCTCTTTTCTTTAAAATGGACATAATTTTAAGTGAAAACAAAAACCGAAAAATGGAAAACTAGTCAAAGACATTAAGATTGTGTTTATACATTGGGAGAAAAACCCATGGGTAATTTTTGACCTGTATGAGTCAACCCTACCTCAATCTGAGGGATGGTGTGACAAGTATCACTCAATGTGTCTCTTTTGTTTAAAATAAACTAAATTTTAAGTGAAAACAACAACTAACGTACCAAAAACTGACCAAACGAATTCATATTGTGTTGATACAATAGGAGAACTATCCATGGGTAATTTATTACAATTAAAAGTCAACCCCACCTCAAACTGAGGCACGATGTAACTACTATCACTCATTGTTTGTAACTTTTGTTTAAAACAGGAAGAATTGTAAGTGAAAACTACAACCGATGTATGGAAAACTGAAAACTTGAATTTAGATTGTGTTGATACATTAATAAAATGAACAATGTGCCATTTTTGATGAGTAAGAGTCAACCTAACCTTAAACTTAGGCACAGTGTGACTAGTATCACTCAAATTGTTTCTCTTGTGTTTCGAAAGGATTGTTTTTTTAGTGAAAACAACAACTAACATACGGAAAACCATCAAAATGAAATATTATTGTTTTGATACATAAGTAGAATGATCCACAGGTCATTTATGATGTGTTATACTCAAACCTTGCTCAATATGAGGCATGTTGTGACTGGTATCACTCAAAATGTCTCTCTTTTGTTTAAAATGTACATAATATTTAGTGAAAACAAAAACTGACATGCTGAAAACTGACGAAACACATTTTTATTGTGTGGAAACATTAGGATAACAATCCATGGGTAATTTTTGACATTTATGGGACATACCTAACTCAATAAAAGGCACACTATGACCGATATCACTCAAATTGTCTCTCTTTAGTTTAAAATGTATAGAATTTTAATTGAAAACAAAAAATGACATAGAGAAAACATTCCAAACATATTCTTATTGTGTCGATACATCAGGTAAACGTTCATTAGGTCATATAGGACATGTACAAATAAACCATGCCTCAATACGGGGCACAATATAGCTGGTATCACTCAATGTGTCTCTGTTTTGTTTAAAATGTACAGAATTTTAATAGAAAACAACAAATAACATTCGGAAAACTGACCAAACACTTTTATATTGTGTTGATAAATTTAGAGAACAATACATGGGAAATTTTTCATAGGTAAGAGTCATCCCCACCACCATTCGAGGAACAGTGTCACCTGTATCAATAAAATTGACTCTCTTTTGTTTAAAATTTAGGGAAATTTAAGTGAAAACAATAACTGACATACGGAAAAATGACCAAATGAATTCAAATTGTGTTGATACATTCGGATAACAATCCATAGTTCATTTTTGACAAGAAAGAGTCAAACGCGCCTTAACTCAAGGAAAGGTGTGACTGGTATCCCTCAAATTATATCTCTTTTGTTTAAAATGAATATAATTTTAAGTGAAAACAACAACTGACGTACAAAGACCTGAAATAACACATTCAACATTGGTTGATAATTTAGGCCAATGACTAATGGGTCATATAGGATGTGTACGAGTCAATACCATCTCAATATGAGGCACAATTTGGCCAGTATCACTCAATGTGTCTCTCTTTTGTTTAAAATGGACATAATTTTAAGTGAAAACAACAGCTAAGGTATGAAAAACTGTCAAATGCATTCGGATTGTTTTGATACATTAGAATTAGGATCCATTGGTTATTTTTGATGTGTGCGTGTCATCCTCATCTCAATATGACACATGGGGTGTACAATATCACTCTAAGTGTCTCTCTTTTGTTAAAAATGTATAGAATTTTAAGTGAAAACAACAACTGGCGTACGAAAAACCAACCAAACGCATCGAGATTGTGTTGATATTTTAGTACAATGATCAATGGGTAATATGTGACATGTAAATGTCATCTACGCCTTAATAAAAGGACCAGTGGGGCTGGTATCACTCAATGTGTCTCTGTTTTGTTTAAAATGGACATAAATTTATGTGAAAACAAAAACTGACATACAAAAATCTATCCAAATGAATTCTCATTGTGTCGATAATTAAAGAGAACTATCCATCGGTCATTTTGATGGTTTCAAGTCAATCCCTTCTGAATCTGAGGCATGTTGATTCTGGTGTCACTCAATGTTCTCACTTTTGTATAAAATGGACAAAATTTTATGTGGAAACAACAACAGACATAACGAAAACTGACCAAACATATTCGGATTGTGTTGATACATTATCCCAACAATCCATGGTTCATTTGGGACATGTACGTGTCAACCCATCCTCAATTCATGGCATGGTTTGACAAGTATCACTCAAAGTGTCTCTCTTTTGTTTAAAATGGACAAAATTTTAAGTGAAAACAACAACTATCATACGGAAAACCTTCCAAATACATTCATATTGTGTTGATGATTTAGGAAAAAGATTCATTGGTCATGTGTGATGTTTAAAAGTCAAATATGACTCAATATAAATCAGGGTGTTCCGTTATCACTCAAATTGTCTCTAATTTGTTTAAAATGGACAAAATTTTCAGTGAAGACAACAACTGAAATTTGGAAAACCAACCAAATGCATTAATATTGTGTTAATACATTAGGATAATGATCCATGGGCAACTTTTGACATATATGAGTCAACCCCACCTCTATTCGAGGCACAATGTGACAGTTATAAAACATAAAACATTTTTGAGAACCATTTTCTTTGAAAATAGATTTAAAAATGAATAAATGAATCATTAAAAATAATAAATATTTATTAAGGTCTTTTTAAATGAATATTTGCTTAAAATATATTTTCAAAACAATTTTTAAATCATTTTTGGAATCATGTTTTTTTAATACAACAGATTTCTGACTAAAGAGAGAGACATTCAGGTTTTACTAAAAAACACTATATTAAATACAAAAGAGTCAGAAAATGGTACTTACACATGGGTATATATTTAATAATACGATAAGTAGAAAATTAATGACTTCTCTTGAGAGATTGAATGTATGATGCCATCAAAGAATCATAATAATTAACCATCATAAAAAATAGATTGAGACTTATTCAATAAACTCTTACAAGATTCTCATTTTGATCATACACTCCACGTAATAAAAATAAATTGAATTAATCATAAAATGTCCTGAATGGATTTATATTCATGATATAAAATTTAAAATTTAAGTATATCGACCTCAAAATTATTTTATGTGTGAAACAAAACACTATACTCCAAGAAGGCTAATTGATGGAAAATTATTTTAACGTTTGGGCGACATTAAAATGTACACCCCATAAAATAATTATAATAAAATGGATATATAAATACCCATAAACATATGTATGTGTGTCATTGAATACATTCATGGGAAATAAATACTCAAAAAAAAGTTATATGTCGTGAATAAAGCAGGCATCTGATGTATATAAAATGCGAGATGAAATCTGCTTACCTTATGTCTTGACTCTTTTCGTACCCATTCATAACACCTGTCTAATATGTTTAAGTTTATTATACATATTTTATAGAATCATATTATTATATATAATACCATATATGTTTTTATCAAGACATTATATTTCCTTCTTATTTACCATCCACTATTCCGACTTGACATCAGATAATATTCACCTTGTTCATTTAATGTGTCTTAGTTAGTTTTATATTTTATCCTTATAATTATATCATGATTCCTGAATTAAAACCCTGATATAATTTATATTCAATATATTTTTATTATAATAATATATTATATAAATAATTATGAAATAGAATACAACCTAAATGGAGACGGAAAGCTATTATTAGGCATAAACACTTTTATGTTTTTATAGTCATATTGAAGGAAAAATAAAAACAATTCCCATATGTATATAGGTATATAATATTAATTAATTGGAAAAATATTATTATATATGTATCATATATGTTCACTAAAACCATAACTAATTCATTTCATGTAGTGTTTAAATATATCACATCACTTTCAAGGAGCGGTAGTCCAAACCCCCTCAAATGAAATTATCGTATTAACAGAAAATTGAATGTAAAAATTAAATGTGTTGTAAAAAGAATAATGATTCCTAAATACCTAATAAATATTATATTCATAATATATAAATATAGTTTCCCTCGAAATTTTCACCATGAGATAATGTAGAGGAAAAAATTACAAAACATCGTTTAGTGAGGTGGTAGTTCGACAAACACATAATCAACATGTTCATATTACCCATTAGATGGAGGTGTTTATAGGTGTACATTGAAACATTATAAACAAATCCTTGAATATTGTGGTTAATGTTGTTTTTATACAGAAATGTAATAAATATACGGGAGTGGGAGTAGAAGGAAACTAAAATAATGGAGCTTCAGAGAAGGCATTTCCTTTTAATCTTGTAACTCCTTTCAGTTTTTTCAAAAAGGAATACAAGGAATAATTTCTTCCCAAATAGAGGATTAAAATGATTGAGGGGATAGATTTTCAGAATTTTATTTGGAAGATCATGGCCTATCCTTTGTGTTTTTAGATATGTGAATAAGATGGAGAGATGGTGGCCATTTATAGGGAAGTTAAATTACTCGTTGTTTTTTAAAATAATGCATGTTGTACCCATGTTTTTAACAAAAAAATCATAAAAACAGAATACAAATAAATAATTTAATGTTAATAGAAGACTAATTTCCTGAAAATGGGATTTTTTAAAATTTTTATGTCTTTTGGACCACAAATTTATGGTTTGGTCCTTAGTTAAGATTAATTTTACCTTAATCGATGTAAATAATATTAATTACTTTAACAAACACTTTTCTTACAAAATATGTTCAAATAAATAGAAATTATAAATTAATATTTTTAAAAATATGGAATCCAATTTTTAAAATTCCAATAATGTATGTTTTTTATATTTGTTTAAAATTAATCTCAAAATCGGGTTGATAATACGAGTTTTTAAAGTAAAAATGATCAAATGTTTGTAATGTTTTATATCAAATTTCAATTTGAAATTGGGTCTATTTTCCAACAATTTTTTCATCCTTAAAAATATAATATAACTAATGTTTATAAAAAATTAAAAAATTATTTTACCATATAAATAAATTACATTAAAATGAACATTTGGATTAGCATTCAATATTATTCACTATTCGTCAAAAAATGTTGTTTCTCAGAAAAATCCAAAAAATTCACCATATTCTAATTATGATATTATACATTAAAAAAGTATGTTTTAATTTTCAAAAATAAAATTCTAAATTTTTCTAAAAATGATTTTATAGTATTTTATTGAAGGACATTAATATAATTTCGTTCGAGAAAATGGTATTTTAAACATTAAATAAAATTATTGTTGCATATAATGTATGCCATGTCTTTATTCTATGTAACATAAACCACTTTGATGATCCCTGTAAAGTACACCAAGTCTGTATCATGTGAAATGAATCTTTGACTTAGTGCATTTTATGAAATAAATTAAAATACAATGTATTAAAAAAATTCAATAAAAACGTAGTGTGTTACAGACTCAGTTTATTTATGTTATATTTTATATTTTATATTTATTTATTATTATGTAATCCTTTTAAAACAAATATCATTTTCCATTCATATAGGTTAAAATATGATAATATATTTTTAGTAAGTGTGGACTACCACCCCCTTAAACTGATGTGATTCTTTCACACCACATGGAATGAATTATGGATGGTTTTAGTGAACTAATATGATATATATGATAGAATTATTCTAATAATATATATATATTTATATATATGAATATATATACCATTGTTTCATTTACAATATTATGCAATATGAATATAAAAATGGAAATGACATTCATGCATATATACGACTTAACATCTTGGTGAATGGTGTTTTACATTTCATAATTATATATACTAAATACTATTATAACACACATATACTGATTGTTAACAAGCATGTAGTATATGATCATATTCCTACCATATTAGGTATTATATATAATAATATAGTTATTTGGGAGAATAATTATAAAATTATATTTATTTTACACAAGGTTTCAATGAGTACTAAGATATTCGAAACACAAGCTAAGATAATTTCATCTCAATTTTTTATTTTCATCAGACACTTGTTTTACTCACCAATGAGTACATTTTTGTGGTGTTTATACTTCACATGGATGTATTATAATATCCCTATACTATAATTAATGGGTATATACATTTCTATTTTATTAATATTATTTCATATGAACTATGTTTCAAAATTTTCGAAATCTTTAAATTATTTTGTCTCAATTTATCTTTTTTTGAGCACATCTCATGTAATTAATATATATTTTTACGTAAGGTGTATATAAAACCATTGAAATGATATATATTTAATTTGTTTATATTAATTATATTATAAGTTTCATGTAATTTAATTTTATTAAAATAGGAGTGTAGTTCAATGTAATCATGTGGTAAGAGTTTATTAAAAAACATTATCTCTTTTTTGGGATTGTTAGTGATTATTCTTACGTTATTAAAATCTTATAATCCATCTCTCAATAAAATTCAAGACTTATATTCTATTCTAGTTATTCCTGATATATAAATTTGTTGGTATGATGTTTCTACTCATTATTATATAGGACTGTCATGAATGTGCTTCAAAAATGCCTGACATTACCCTATCTTCGGTCAGAATTCTGTATTCCATCAAAACTATGTTTTCTAAAAATGGTTTACGAGAATATTCTACTATTATATTATAATTTTTGAAATAAAATTTTCCCACTTTTTCTTATAAAAATTGTTTCTAAGGAATCTTCTTATCTCTTCCAGAAGAGAGAATTGTTCAAAACAATCAAAGTGGAGGTGGAATATTCCTCTCACCTTATATGACATATATAGATTTACCCGTCATCATTTCTTGTGAACTTATCTTTTCATGTTTAAAATGTAAATTTTAATTAATTTTTTAAAATAATTTCCCAAAAGTAGTTTTGAAACAATTTCCATGATTTTTTACATGGATTTAATGTAATTCTCCAAGAATTGATTAAAATTTTTTTTCACATTATTTTATGATTTTAATGTTTTTTGAATGAATTGGTTTTCAAAATATTTATAATCATTCACTAAAATTTTTTTATGTTATTTTCAAAGAAATGATTCTCAATTTTTTTTTATAATTTATTAATATGTTTTCTGAGAATTTTAAATATAATGGTTTTCAAAATATTTTCATGATTTCTACTGATGTTTTCATATTGTTTTCAAAACATAATTATATTAAATTTTTTTGAAGATTATTTTATAAATTTTCTAGTAAAAATGTTTCAAAATAATTTTAAGTCTTATTTTTTTGATTTCAATGTATTTTATATGAGATTTATATTCAAATGGATTTATGCAACAGAAATTAATTTTCAAATAAGAATGGATATTTTCTACAAGAAATGAGTCTATGATAAATTCAAAATTATTTCCCATCAATGATAACATCTTTCAGTGTTACTCATTCAATTTTACATAAATTACTCATGGCATCTATTCAAAATATTTCTCTAAATGATTTATGATTTTATGGTATGATGTTTACAAAACACATTTATCTTCCACTGGTTATAAGTTTATAAAAATAATTTATTATTCATGAGATATATGATAATGAAACCAACATCCTTTATGGGTTAATTTTTAATTAGATGATTATGAAATATGTCTTCTCCCATCGGTTAAGATGTGATTACATTTTTTTTATACCCTTTTCATTTAATCTGCAATAATATGATTGTATTTGATTTTGTTGTCCATAATTGTCTGATTTCATTATAAGACGTGTGATACCTATATCTCCCTCCAATACATTGTGTAACGATATATGTTTAATGAGATCAAAGGGTACATAAGTGGAAATCCCAATACTGAAACAAGATGGTGCACATGAGGATATCCCCTGAATGAAATAAGAGTGTACAAATGTGGAAATTCCATTCCTAAAACCATATAAAACATCGGAGGGAATCCCAATCTTAATTCAGGTATACTAGAGGTTAACCCAAGCATAATTTTTTATAAATTCTTTATTAGATCGCCTTAAAATATGGTTTTCATTGAGTTATTTTTCTAAAAATATTCTAATTATTAGTCTTATATTTTTCTTTGATGGATCATGTTCTTTATTTTTCTATAATTCATATCTTGTGACAAGCATGCATTTATTCAATTATTCATTTATATAATTTTTTCTATGTGGGGTATAATAATGTTCTATACCCTTATGTTCGTGATATTTTTATGAATTTTATTTTTTTACCCTTAATGATCATTTGAGAACACACATTTTACGGGTTTCCTTTCCCTAGGTTATTATGAATGTTTTTAGTGGAATTGATATGGGAGAAGATCTATAAGTGAATAATTAAATATATTTCTCTATGTTAGAATATATTTTTTCATTTTACCAATGGAAATAAACTAATAAGATATTTGGAAATCTTTTTTGTCAATGACTTATGTATTCTGAAAAAGTGGTGAAATGATTATATTCATTAACAGTGGGTCATTATAATTATTTTTTGACTGGCTTTTATAATATTGATTTTTTTATATTTTCATTCTTTATGAGTTATGGTCCTCCTTAATGAACCACGTAAGGTAGGGATCCTCGTTCACTAACATGAAATGTGTATGTTTGGGGATTTGATGATATTAACTCCACATTGGAGGAATGTGAGGCTCATCATATGGAGGTAATCTGTTGAATTAACTGAAATTTAATGGTAATGGAAGTAATTTATTATGATTACACGTTTTAGTGATATTTCATATATTATAGTTATTTCTTGTTTCAATTGCCTAAAATAATAGTTATGGGGAAATTGGTTTACAAATTCATTGTTAACAATAATGATACCATTTTTATGTTGTTTGATTTGGATAATCATGCATGAAAAATGATTACAATCATATATTAGGACAATGAATACATTTCCAACAAAAATATAGTTTGTTTTGAAAATACAAATTTGGAATAAGAAACGATGGAATTTAATAACAATTGAATAAGAATATGAGGAATATTTATAAAAGGAGTTTTTTTTCAATTTTATGCTTTTTTAAAACATTCTCTTATGTATTGAGGGTGTAAGTTCTATGTCTTTTATTTTTTTATTGGTGCCCTGGGTCAATTTTTAATACTTTGTTCAGTGAGGCTATGACCTGTTGGAATATTTTTATATTAATGGATGATGTTTACTATTTCTTCAATGATTATATTGTTATCAGATTAGCACAATGTTTCAGTTAGGTTGTTGTGATGATTTTCATGATGTGAGGTGTCTATTATTATGAGGTCAATGGGATGATGTGGTGGTGTGTATTTATTAGTTTCCTAGAAGATATGGATTTAATTCATAATGATTAATGTAAAATAAAATGGATTGGTGAATTAATAAGCGTGTGATAAAATTTACATTCATTCGGATGGTAGATAATTTGTGTTGAATAATATGTTCGGGATGAAAGTTGATGTGCATTATTTGGATTAATGATAGAATAATTAATGAAATTTTTTAATTAAATAAAGAGGGGAAGGATAATGTTTTTGACAATAATTCAAAATTTAATTGTATGGATAAATGAAAATGGGTTGTTAAAAAATAAATCTGCTAATAGATAATTTGAATTTTTTATTTGACTGTTGCAGTTCTATGGTGTAATGAAACAAGTAGTTGAAACAATCATTATAGTGGTTGCAAGATGAAAGATTAGTGTTATGATATATCATAGTGACGTTTATGTGAACATGTAGGTTGGTTATCATGATCTATTTTTTCAACTTGTATGTTTATGTTAATTATTTATGCACACACCGGGGTATGATAATAATAAAAATTACTAGAAAAGGGATCGATGTATTGTCCCCATCATAAATGTCTTTGAGGAACTAGATGGTTGGCTACCCTATCTTCAAAACTTATCCTTCAACATTAATGTTAATTATATTAGTTTGTGTAATTGATTTCCCAATTATAACACGTTTTGTTTAAATAATACCCAGTGATGATGATGATTTGATATGTGTCGGTGGACATTCAAGGTAGGAAAACAGAATGAATTTTTTTCCATTATAATAATGGAATATTATTTCAATAGATATGATATTTTATGATATGATTGGTTTTTTATGCAAGGATGATGACTAATGATATCATGATATCTTAGCCTTTGCAATAGTGGGACATGTTGGGAAGTGCCATAAAATATAATAGATTTGGATGGATATGTGATGTGATAGGCATTGGTGGTATGGTAAAAATTAAATTTGGATTTTGTTCATGATAGGGGTAAATCAGTAGTGTACCGGTATTCCTGTGGATTTACATTGTATTACATTGGTACTGTGTTACTACATCAGATGGATTATTTGGAGAGAGTGAATAGTGTGGTATGAATTAGAGATATGTCCTCTTTAGGATCCTGTTGGTTATATTTTTATTCCCTCATGCATTAGTATTTAATTTTCACACATTCATGAGAGACCTTGGCTATGATCCTATTTTTTATATATGTTATTCTTCCCTATATTATATAAACTATTTTTAGGATTCCATGAGGTTTTCAAGGACCGGTCTAGATATTATAATATTGTATATTGATGCTTCTATTGATTTGATATCCTAGAAAACATTCATTGAAAATATTGAAAGGAATTTTTTTGTATTTATTAAAACTAGACATCAATTATAGGGATATTTGGATTTTCTTCACTTTTATTATATAATGAGTTTATTTTACTAGTTATTCATCAAATCTATTGATATTATATTTAGTATTTAGGGTAGTATCTTCCATCTATAAAGTTTATATACTCTCGATGTCAGTAACAAGACGAATGTATAATATAAAGAGGACTCATGGGGGTGATTATATATCCTAATTCAATTCCATTATAAGAGGGCTACCCATTTAGGCATGATGTTATGTCATTAAGAATTATCAACAAGTAACCACCATGAGAATGTGAATATGTTTTAAAATACATTCATTTGAAAATATAATGACCTATTTTAAATAGTGAGTTTAAAAAGTAATATAATATTTATGTATTTGTGAGTGGTGGACCTTGAAATATTGTTTGAATGAGAGAAATATTATCATTCACAAATTTGTGGTCAAACATCTATCAATGTAATGATTAATGATTCATATAAGGATAATTTTGAACTCTAAATGAATGGTACAAATGATTCTATGTTCAATAATTATTATTTTACAAGGATATTGTTTTGGGAATTTGTTCATATCCATATTATAAAATAATATTGGACGGATCTATTGAATTAATTTCATAGCTCGTCACAAAATTTTTATCATGGAGGTGAAAATATTTAATGAGTATAAAAAATGAATTTATGGTAGGGTAACATAGAGGTAGATATTTTGGAGTATATATCACAGTTCTTGTTATTCGAATATGTTAAGATATAATAGTACATGTCTAAGGGGATTCTATAACCCTTTCATAGAATTGAATGAAAATGGGAAAGAATAACAAATGATTTCATCAGATGACTCCCTTTGGAATCTTAATTTAATAATGTTTTTAGTGATTTATTTGATCACCTTAAGAAGATTGAATATTACATTATGATCCTTGAATATTTCAATCTCGATAAAAATTCAAGGAAATACATTAATAATTTTTTAATATTTCATTCCTTACAACATTCTGTTATATATGATTGAGATTTGAGTGTTATATCAATGTTCTAGGGAAGTTTTCAGCATGATCTAGTTATAAAATTATGATTCAGTAAAAAGTATTATCCGTAGAACGTTGTTCTATATTATATATCCATTATATAACTATATGTAAATATATGATATGGTTCTATAGGATTCAATGGTGGTTTGAATATACACTATCATTTAATCAGGATCTCTTTTACTAGAATGATTTACTCGATAAATCTAATGGATACTTATGAATCCTTATGTTAAAATAATTCCATAACACCAAAATGTTTGGATGATATTATTGATATAAATATATTGGTCCAATAGATAGGTCATCATATTAAAGGAAATGTTATATCCATTAAAAATAAGATAATGTTGTCTTAGAGTCATTATAATAGTTTTCCAGAAAATTGTATTTGAAATAGAGAATTCAAATTGTGTGATAAAATATTTCAATGAATATATCCATGGAAGTGGATGATGACTTTAAAAAGATTGTACAATTTATCTCTAGATATTATGGCCCCTTACAGAATATTAATCGAGTAGGGATAGACACTTTTTTATTATAAATTCCATTATACTTCTCTAATGTCTGTGATATATTTCATGTAAATAGTTTGAGGAATTACATACATGATCCTTCACATGTATTGAAAAAATATGTTGACCAATTAGATAATTTCTTTCCTATTGACGAGAAACTACTAGAAATCATAGATCAGGTTGATAATTTTTATAATACTAGGATACACACTTTGAAAAATTTCTTTAGTAGAATCCAAATTTTTTAAATACTATATTTGAACACGATTTTGGGATAATAATGAAGTAGACACACTTTTTTATTAAATATTTATTTTACTGGAAATTTATTTTCATGGGGTGGTAGAATCTAACATGCTGATATTTTATTTTTATTCCATTGTAATGAATTTTTATTGTATGAATAATGTATTTATATGATACTCTATGACTATATGAACCATGTTATATTATAGAACATAAAACCTATATATTAAAATTTAAGGTAAGAATAAGGTTACCATAATTCTATATTTATTTACATTTTTTCTCCATATTTAATATGTATGTAATAATTACTATGAAATAATCCATAAATATTTCATAAAATCATTTAGATGATAAAAAAATTATAATGAAAAGTAATCATCTTTGTGCCTTAAAATTTTATACAATACAATATACTAATCATTACTAAAAACCAATTTTACATAATTGTATTGTTAATATATGAATTATCAGTCATAAATTTGTTATATAGATATTTGGAATGAAAAAATATATAAATTATTTGATGGTAAAAATAGATAATATTCATAAAACTATTTTTATGTCATCAATGTGTTTTCATTTTGAAAAATTAAATAAATTTCTATTTAATAATGATATTAATAAAATTTATAGAAATACATATTTAGATTAATTTTCGTAAAATTTATCTATTTATTTGTAATGTATCATATAGAATTTTATTCAATTTTATGCTTAAAATTATTTTTCATAACATATTATTTTTATTAAACATTTCAAAATTATATCAAATTTAATTACTAGTAAATATAGAAATTGTAATTTTAATAATTGATTCCAGATTTGGAATCATAATTTTAAAAGTTTGGAATAAGGAAACCTTAATTTATGGTAATAATGAATATTGTATACAATAAACATATTTTACCATGATTAGAGTTAAAAATGGATTACCATGGGGGTTAAAGATGTGATAAGAATAATAATTCCACATAAAAATATCTAAATCTAATTGGATGAATAAATTTCATCATTATGTAATCATACAACATATTTATGAAAAATTTAGATCCACTATCATGAGAAATTGACTTTATATTATTTATATATTTATGGTAATTCCATATGTATCCCTCTACTAACATATAAGAGTGCAACCTTTCTCCTCTCTAAATCAATATAATTGAGAAATCTAGCATGGTCATTCCCAACCCAATAACATTCCTATATTCACTTCCATCATCCAAGTGAACTTGGTCTTCTCTTAAGACGATTTTTCATGGATTAAGGTGAGTTATAAAAGAGATATTTCAAATAAGAATTGGTTAAATGACTTAAGAAGCAATTCAATGTTTAGGAAATCGTTTTACGTTACAATATATCTTTTCTCATGAATGATTATGAATAAGGTTTTAATGATATTTTTTATTTTACATCCTTTAAAAAGTATCTTTCTTATCTACTAGTAATTCCATAATATTATATGTTTTACTTTAATTTTACCCTTTGTAATAACTCAAAATTATGAAATATGACTATAATGGAAAACTACCATTTTCCTTCAATTTAGTAAAAAAAAATCCAACATCCATATTTTATTTAAAACATTTTTATGAATGTTTTTACTTCAATTCCATGATGGAATAATATTATTATTTACCATTTTTTACATTCTATCAAAAATTTAAAATGAATCTTTTTTATATATTTAATATGGTTATTTTTCTCAATTATGTTAATAGAATTATACATTAAACACAAACCACACGAATGAGGTTTCCCATAGTCCTGAATTTCCATCATATTGATTCATCTTTTATAAGATTCATTTTATTATTTCCATTTATAATTGTTTCCATAATATTTTGGATATTTTTTATATTTTATCTTTCTGATTTAAAAATATAAATTACATTTTTCTTAAGAAATATTTCAATGATCTTTTAAAGGTATTTTTATCTTTTATAATATCCATTTATTTTTTTCAATCAATGTTAATATTATACTATGATACGATACATATGATTTATCTTATTGGATTATGATGATGGAGAATAAATATTGATGAATCATGTTTTACATTCCTAAATTTAATATAGTATGACATGATAAATGTTATTATAATGTTGTTATATACATAAGAATTAGTTATGACTAAATTATTGGTGGTTTTGTTATAGCCTCAAAATATACAGTGTGAAAATTAATTTTTTATGATCTCATAAAATACATGGGATGTTCTCCCCTGCCCAAAATAGGTTGTACTTATGGTTTTCCATTTCCCAATAAGGTTACACGAGTGTTTACCACTATCCCAAGTTAGGTATATGACTGATCAATCCAATATAACCAAGAAATGAATGTGTGACTTCTAAGAATAGGATTCCACTTAACTTGTGCCACATGACCGGTGGGACACATGTCCCTAAGTGCATATCTGCAAATGCCATAGGCAAGCAGGGGGGGGTCTAGGCTGTGTCTATAGGGTGACTATGACCTCATTACCACGTAGCAGTGTCATAAGTGACTATAAGAGTAGGTAAATAGTGGATGAAATATATTTAAACAGAAGGAACAATAGAAACTAGAGACAATAATAAGAGGAAATTGGAATATTGTGTGGATTTTTTGTTGGTGTGTGGTGTGTTGCATATAGTTGTGGTAACGGTTAAGACAATAGATGTGTGGTATATAGTGGTGATGTTTTATGCATTATTGGTGTTTACGTGAACCCATGAGCTTGGTTTTGTGATTTATATATATATATAATGTATTTTTATGTTATTTTATATATTCCCAACCCGAGTTGGATAACATTAAAAATTCTCATTGATGATAATTTAACATGAGTTTTCCCCAACATCTAGAATGGTTTTAATATGGATGGATGTATACAACCTCTTCCTTAATATTCTTTCATTAGTAATTTGATGGGTTGGGTGTCAATGGGTGACATAGGATGTGATGGGAGGTTTTTTCATTAGTTTCTATGTGCAATATGTAATATGTTATCCATAATTTCTATGGGATATACGTAATGTGGTTTGATGTGCTATGTGTGGGGGTCACACATGGTAAAATGAGGGAATGATGTTGAATTAATTCATGATTATGATACCATACTACTCTGGTTCTGGTTGTGATTTGATGTTATGAAAAGGTGTCTATATGAGGGAATTAATGCGATGTGATGTGATATTTATTGAAAGGATCAAATGATATTTTTTTCTTTGTGTGATAGAGGCATGTGTTCTGTGGTGATATATTAATGATTATTTTTATAATCATTGAAAAAAACGATGAGTGGGGATATTTCATGTAAAATTTGTAACTAAGTCATTTAATTTATAATGATATAAAAATAAGTGATTTGGAACATTCTTCATTGATGAATTTTGGTAATCTAGAAATGAAATTTTGGATATCCTTCATTTCATAATGATGATCCAATGATATTATTCTTGTATTTATAATCCACCTGTACCCCGATGATATATGACCAACACCACTTGACAAATGGGTGCTACCACAGAAAACAAAAACATTTCTCTATTCGTTGTTTTTTGATGCGATATACAATTTAATAATACTTGAATTTATAGTATCATGGTTCACGTTGAAATATTGTTTAATTGCATGTTACCCATTAAATAACCTTTAAATCCTTTAAAAATACATATTCCACATAATAATAATATCATTAATAATATTTTATGGTGTGGGCCAACTTGTCCAATAAAAAATATTATTAACAGTGTTGTTAATTAATATTATTCACCAAAACATGGACATGTCCAGTTTGAACCCTTCTATAATTTTTTGAACAACTGAATAAATATTTTAATTTTAAATAAATTTTTCAATCAATATATATCAAATAAATATTTATTAAAAATATTAAATCATGAATATTAAAATTTTATTAAAAATTGAGTGGATAAATATTTTATGTATATTCACATAAGCAAATAAATTATTTATTCCAATAATTAAATTAAAAAATATTTTTTCTATACCAATTGAAACAATCGTTGTATTTCCATATATGATTATTTATCATTATAATTAGGTGGGCTTACAAATAGTCAAATATTACAATATAAACATTTTTTAAGAATCAAAAAAGAATGAACATAATGTTACAATAAAGGTAACAATAAATGAAATCTCACTATGTAGTATAATCCATTTCTCGTAATATATCATTAATCAGTTTTCAAATCCATTTTACCAACCAATAATCTTGATATTTCATTATATGACTATATAAAATAAAATCATCATTAAACCATTGACCTGTAATTTATGGAATTAATTATATTAAAATCAAAGTATCTAGTTTTCATCATTCACAAATATGGATTTTGAAAATCCTTCCTCAACAAATCAATTTATAACATGTCCCTAACAATACAAAAAATTAATCAAACATGTCTATTAATTATTTTCATCATGGTTTATGAAATACATCTATGTTCATGAGTATTTACATTAATTAATAATAATATTAATGACTATGTACCATCACACACACACAAAAAGGAATATCTACTGACATTAAAACATTTGGAATTATTAATAGTGGGTCTATTCTCATAATCTCCCTCCATGGAGGCTACCAGGTGAGAAATTCATGTGAATAATATCCATGTTCATAAAATTAATCGCACTTCATAGTATATGTACTATATGTCCCATAATAATATGTCTTCTAGACATAGAACAACAGTTATTAATATCATCCTAGAAAATCAGGGTTCTCATCATTGTTGGGAATTGGTACGTCCATTTAAATTTGATTTATACTCAAAGAAATTATTATATTAGAGTCATCCATAAAAATGATAAATAAGTATTAATAATTTTTAATAATAATAATTACATCAAATATACATGTAATAAAAGTACAAATAGTTGGTCATAGAAAATGAGCTCAAACACATATTACTTTCTTGATTCGGGTATGAGCATGGAAAATTAGATGAGAAGTAGTAGAGGGGTGCCTTAATTTGTTTTGATCTTATTAATATATAATTATAATGGATGTGTGATTTTGTGAGAGATATAATGTAACAATGGTATTTTTTAGATTACAGTTATATGATCTTTTTGAATCTCATTAATTTTCAATGGAACATTAGAATCGTTGTTCTCAGGTGAAATTGAGGCCTTTTTTATGTCTATACTGTGTATATGGGATATGGACACCATGTGTATGTAAATTATATTTAGGATTACTGGTGGACTTTGTGATAGAGATGTACACTATTATATGTGTTTCAGTGTTCGTTGATTTAATTATAAGGACCTTCTATTTACAATTACTTTGGATAATTTAATTTGTAAGAATATTACATTATTCATGCAGTGTGAAATGGGTTTTCCCTTCATATTGTCTTTTTGGGTTTTTTTGTGGTTTTTTGTCTTATCTTCTGATATTATTTCATTTATTGAATGTAATTCCTCACAAACAGTGATATGTTTTGTATCGTTGGTTCTAGTAGTAAACCTAGGGCCTAATAGAGGTAGAACTCAAGGGGTTTATCATCTCTCTCTCCACATCACTGTATACATTATAGGAGGAGGAAATCAAAATTAATATGAAGAATTTGTTAGAAATATTAGGAAATAAAATTTTACTCTAATTATATATCCCATTGATATATAAATAAGTGTAATGAGAAGAGATAGATCATATATTTCTTAATTTTCTTACCAATAAATGTAATATTTCTTGGTATGGGCCCTTCACACTTTGATTAATATGTCAGGCCCTAGGAATTTCATCATTTTAAAATCAAGTATTTATATCCATATGATTATAAGAATAGTTTTTATATCCATGGATATGTTTCAATCAAACATGATTATATATATGGATTTATTTTATCATTATTTATTGATTCCATATTATTTAACAATTATTTATTTGATGAAGGGTTTTATTGTACAAATACCCTTTCTAGGTAGCCAATCTCACAATTTTATTATGGTTCCTTTACCCTTGAATTTAAGATGTGTGATATTAATTTTATTTATATATATTATACATGGAATAAACATGATCAAAATAAAAAACTATATTTTTTATATTTTTAGGCATAATGAATGACACAAACATGTATTTTGTTTATGACTGCTAAAATATTCAACCCCATGCGATTCAATCAATTTTATCTTGTTCCAATATAATAATGTAACCATCGGTTTCGGTTTACCACATGTGGAAATATTACATTTATCAATTACATTTTTCACAATAATAGTCTATCATCATGGGTATATAAATACAAGACCCTATCAATGTACATAATATTATGAAAACATAATTACACTTGATAATTTTCATATTTTTAATCCATAAAAATGTGTAATTATTTTATATATAAGGAAAAAATTAATTTAAAACTCATTGAAAAAATATATATTATAAGGAGGACAAACAAGGTATTAATCCAATAAAAAAATTATATATTTAATCCTGATTATATGATTTTTATTCAAAATTTAATATATTATATGACTAAATTAATTTGAAAATGAATCTGTAGGTATGGTTTTTTTTATCATAGAAACATTGAAAAATGTAATGATAACTAATACTCCCCCAGATAATTAATTTTCATGAAAATACATATAGAACTTATGTAAGATAATCAATTATTAAATAAGTAGTATTATTAATCATTAAATGAGAAATATAGTCAATTATAGAAAAATTTTAAAACTAAAAAATATATAAATACCCGAATAAATTCTAGTTATAAAAAATCCTATGTGATCATGAACACATTTTGGAAAAAACAAAATTGGAAAACACTAGAGGATAGTATATGGGGAGAATACAACTAAACACATGGAATAAACATACTGAAATTATGGATAAATATTCAAAGGATATACCATAGTGTAGGGGTGAATTGCATAAGACTAGTTTCCCTAGAAATATACATGGCTGTTTACAATGGCATAAATTGTGGGTTAAATTAAATTTGGAAATTACAATAGTTTCATTGATTTTAAATTTGTATGCTCAAAATTTCTGGAATCATAATTTCAGAATCCATGTTACAAGAATTAAACTACCATTGAACTCATTTTTTGAACACCACATGGTTAGGTTTTGGGGCCACTCCTCATAATTCAAATATTATATGGTAACAACATGAAAGGATATTAAAGTAGGATTATGCTAAATTATTTCTCCAATTTATATTTACCCTATATTATATTGGATAATTAAATACATGTCATGTAGTGTAATCTAATCCATTTTAATTAACCATTCAATCACAATGATCAATATAAATAATTAAAATGTTTAAAATCATTTGAAGAAGAACATTAAAAATTTCATAAATAAAGTAAATAATAGTATAAGTGATAAAGCGGTGTGTATATATATTAATAAATATATTCAAATAATTTAATGTATCACAAATTGAATGCTAATTTTATGAGATATATAATTTAAAATTAATTTTAATAGATGAATAATTATAAAGAGTTTAATGAAACTTATGAATAGAGTTCAAAATAAATAATCCTGGAAGGCTTTAACCCATCATAGATGGGGGAGTTATAACATCACTATTGTAATAATTTTATAAAACATATGTTAATTATTACATAATATATCACCTTTAATTATTTACATAATATCATATATGACTCTAGTGACATTTTAACAAAATAAAATTAATGTTAAAAAATATTTACTTTTTACAAATTTAATAAAAAAAATTGAATAGAAATTGGTAAATACTAAACCTATTAACATAGTAATAGTTTTTCAACTTTTAAAATTTCATTCTTCTTCTGTATATTATACATATTAATCATCCCAACTAATTTAAACATCTTCTTATTTTTCAACATCATATTTGATAACATTTTCTTTATTATGAAATTATAAAATTTCAGCCTTTTAATATGTTTAAAATTAATAAGGTTATTGTCATGAATAATTAATATGAATTTTTAATTTTTAATTTCTGGGTGTCCAGTAGAATAAATATTATTCTCACGTGAATCAAGAATAATTAAAAAATTTTATAACACAACATAACAACAATCATTTTAAATAATAAGATTACAAAAATATTTTATTACTTGTTTACCCCAATAGTCCAATATATAAAGTAGTGAGTCAAAAAATGTTATATATTAATTTTGATGAATTAGATGTGTTAATAAAAATGTAATATTAGATAAATAATGGTGTTCATATATTATTTAAACAATAGATTAAAAAATTCAATACACAACAAAAAAATAATATCAGATGAATGTTTTTTAAAAATTATAATATATTTTTTGCGATAATATAATGTGTAAATTTCATAAAACATGATTAAAATTACAATATAATATTCAATTTGATCACTTTATTCTAAATTTTTTGTATATTTAATGAATTAATTTACCCACCTCATGTTTATGTTTGATGTGGATATCCATTATCAATATAATCATTATAATATTTTAATTTTATAGGTAGATTCATACTAAAGGCACATAAAATTCAAAATATTTCACATGAATATTGTTATTCATGTTCAAAAAGGATATATTATTTTTATATTAAATTTCATATAGATTTCGTATTTATGGAAGTAAACATATTTATCAAACATGTCATTGAAACGAAATCCTAAAATTTGGATGTTTAAGATACTCTTGATCTATGTAGTTCATTTTCCAGCAATTATAATATAATAATTGCATTATATATAATATACATAATAAAATTTTATTCAAAAAATAAATATAAATCATAAAATTAATATTTTCACATTTTTAATTAATAATGTTATTTATTTAAAACTATTTAAATAATATTAATGTGTTCTATTCAACTGTTAATTACTATCTAGATTCTTGGATCACTGGGAATACATTGTCCCATTTGGAAAATAATATAATAAATTGGTAATATGTTTTACCACGTAAATATTCCATTCACTCAAATATTATATTAAGATTTATCTCATAAATATATTGAAGAAATAATAGATGAAAATTAAAAATTCATTCTTCTTATATTCCACTATATTTTTTCATTCAATTGATGATATTTTCCTAAAATTCTACATTAAAATATACGATACATTGAAAAATATTACCTTATTTATTTATGATAGTGAATAATAATTTCTATATTCATTAAGAAGTATGGAATATTATACCAAATAAATTTATATTTATCATTCCTCTAAATATGACACAATAATATATTTCATCATGCCACATATTTATAATATAATATAGAACATGCTTATTTTTTAAAACATTAATTAAATGCATTATATTATAAAATACCAATTAACCAAGTAAAAATATAATAATTAAGAAATATATTTTAGAAAATAAATAAATATATATAAATATTCATTTTTTTAGTTGAGAATTACTTGATCAATAATTATATATTTTCAAGCTACTATAATTTCTAACTAGATACCTTAGATAAATGATAATAATTAATAACATGATAGATTATAATAAATCCAAAATTGTTATAAAAAAATTTGTTCTGTTAATATAATTATAATATACATATTCATACATTTAAAATGTATGGTATTTTAAATCATCTGTATAATATATTGAATATGTTCCATTTTATAGATTTTATGTAATCAACAACTATAATGAAAGAAAAAATGTGTAATTATATTTTATAATGATATTACATATTGTTATACTGGGAATATATAATAATATCAACACATTAATTGTTGGATTCAATTGAATATTAAAATTAATTTTAAAAATATAGATAATTAATAGAAATATTTACGAAAATTTTATTCATTTCATTAATTTTTCTAATTAGACATAACAAAATGATGAAATATTAAATAAACTCTAAATAATACCATTAATTTATAAATAATCATATTATTTGTTTTCTTTTTCCATTTATTTATTTCATAATTCATCACAATATAAAAAATTACCCCATTATTTAAATTCAAAACAACAAATTATGAGGTCATTATAACTTGTATGAATCTTCAAATAATTTGGATGCGAGTTATGATTATCACTATTAAATTAATAAAAACATTCATCAAATGTATATGAATTTAGAGAAAATTGGTTTTCAATGAATGATACATTATTAAAGAAACTATTATATATTTTTGTTTATAATATTATAGATATAATGTTACAAAATAGTTATATTATATATATTACATTCAATTAATAAGGACACCTTGAGGGATTCAATGATAGTATAAAATTCATATAAATTTAATTTGTTATTTTTCATAGTTATATTGATTTTAAAATTTAATAAATGATGGGTGTAGAAAATAAATAACTATATTTTGAAATTAATTTGATATTAGATGTAAATGAAATTGAATTTATCAATAAAATAAATTAACCAAACATTTTATAATAGGTTTAATTTTTTCAAAAATCAATCCTTAAAATTGATGAGATAATTTAAAAAATCATATTGCTTGGGATGACATTACTCTCATAGCCTTCCCAAAATGATTTTAATATTTGTATACAAAATTATGAAAACAATTCAACACATTATACATAAAATATTAAAATTATTAATTGTTGATCATTCTCATGATGATAAAAGAAACTATATTCTTCTTCTTGATATTTTGCTGAATTTTATCTAACCAAAAATATAAAACAATAAGATATATATTTTTAATTTAAAGTGAAAAAGTCACAAAACACTCTATGTTGAATCTCTTTATATGTTGATTTTGATGTCACAAGTCACCCTCTATGCATGCCTCAAATTGATCATGGCTTGAGACTACAACAATGTTAACATAATGTACAAATGGAATTAATTACCCTACAATAATCATAAAAAAAATTAAAACCATCCATCATGACTAATGATTTTCCATTTAGGAAATAAATTTCATTGGTACATGATAAATATTTAATAGCACCAAAAAATTCTATTAACCTCACTAAAAATGAATTTTTGATCTAAGAATTTATAAAAGGGGGGCCATATTATCAGTTGTAGAAATACGAATATGAATAAACCCCTCTATAGGAACTTCTTATAGCATTGATAAAGAACATAAATACTATAGTGTGAGGTTGATATTACATTACACTACTGTAAAAAATGAAAATCCGAAAGAATATCATATATAAGATATGAAAATATAATACTTTAATTGAAATAATAATTATATCATAAATATATAAAAACACTACATTACATATATTTTAAATATTATCTTTCAAAATTGTATTTCACTGTAAATGTAAACAAAAATAGAAAAAACACCCATTTTTTCACTATCTTTGGCGCCTAAACCCCTATCAAAAAGACAGATCATTGTATCAGTTGGAAAAAAAACCACCTCAAATGGAGAAAACGAATCCACCTATTTATGAAAAAATTCATCATATAAAAATACCACATATAATGAACTTAGAAATATATATAAACTAATACATTAATGAAATGTAAATTTTAAAGGAATAATACACTCTTTGTGAAACATCCACAATTTTACAGTCTCTTTTGTGGCCAAAAACATTTTTTACCAGACCACAAGCATGCGTCCCCATAAGATAGAGGCTGCTAACTAGCATCGAGGATTTCATGAATATAGTGGGGAGTCTATACCCCATAGTATATAATTATAATAGAATAGAATAATAAATTTATAAGAATATAAAATCCCCAAAGAATTAAAAAAACTATATATCAAACAACTTGAATGTAAAAGAGAAACCAAAACTAATAATGATTAATCATACAATGAAAAGATGAGATGTATCTAAATTTAAATCTAGAAATTAATAAAATTAAAATAATAAGATGAAAAAATAATAATCACAATATACCCATGTCTCAAACCCGATGTCAGCCTAATCTACACACTCTAGCCCATCTTGTAAGATAAAATAAGAAATAAGTTCCCTTTCCCTTCTCCAATCATGAATCCATGTAATATTTTCGAGTACCAACCATCATCAAGAATATGATGTGAGTAAAACTAAGATGGTCGACCCCACCCTATCTAAAAAACTATTCTAATAAAAAAGGAATGAAATAATGAAAAAAGGTGTATTAATTTACAAATTAACACAATACCTAAATCAAAATGTTTCGACGTTGTTCCGTAATTTTGCTAAACACATAGCATAACTATGCCGACCATAACAATAAAGCATATCATAATCAAACCACTGGGAAGATCCCTATATATAACAATATAATCCTCTATAAATAGTCCAATGTTTATTTACTTTTGTATGATTCACTGAGAATAACATGTTATATAATAATTATAGATCGAGTAATTTGTTCAATACAATATATAATCATTACTGCATGTATCACATGATATTTCTCACTATATAATCATTTTATCATGTATCACACAACATAGATCACTATATAATAACTTCTACATTAATAATTAGTCATAGAAATCTCTGTAATAATTTCAACACAAATTACTATACCAATCCCATTGTATAATCATTTCATCATGTATCATTGGTCATATCCATATATAAAACATTACAATAATAACTGAACAATTAATAACATTAAGGGTATCACAGTATCATGTCATAATAATTAATGTTTAATTAAGAAAATTACAATTTTTCTTACTATTAAACATTCATTTATTTATCAATTTATAAAAAAATCAATATTACATTAGTTATTATCAACATGATTCTATATCAAGAAATCATCTAAAATACATTTCTTGGTAAAAAAACATGAAAACATTATTCGTTCTCTTATAAAACCAATGGTTCACTCACCACATTGGTAGATATAATCCTGGTTACATCAATACTTTAATAACAATTGATCCAACCAATATTTTTATCCATGGTTTGATATTATTCAATGAATAAATTAATTTGAACACGTGTTATATTTACAAACATATAAATTATTTCATATAATTGAAAATTATACAAAGCATAGGGTTATGTTAGAACTCTACCTTTAATTAAATATTAAAACATGACTTCCAATGGGTAATAACAAAGAGGAAGAATGATTATATCATTGAAAATATAATCTTAGATTATATTGATCCCTATAACCATAAAAACAAAAATATACAAGAAAAAAACCCTAATGATAAGACATGGAAGAACAGAATGGAAACCTAATAAAAAAATAATCAGAGATCATATGCGTGATTAGAATATTTCGAATGGGGAAAGGAGTTGAAAAAATAGTAGTATTTCTACAAATTTTGAGAGAAGAGAATCTACACCAATGATGGAAGAAATCATTTTCACCATAGGTTTAAAATAGTTTTTTGAGAGAAATACATTGTGTGTAATCCTCTTCCACTCATTGTATTTATTATTTACAAGATACAACAAAAACAATTCTGCTAGACTAAATTTTAAACATTCATGATCATTAAAAATTAATATAATGTTTCATTACTTATAATAATTTCAGGAACATAACTAGTTCATGACATATGTATTACAATAGATATATATCTAGTAACAAGTGAAAAATGTGAAAATTCAATGCAGACTTACTTAAGACCAACATCTACAAAATCTCTTAAACCACCTCTGAAGCATACCGAACTCAATGGAATCCCTCATATGACGTTTTAACACATTTATACATGGAACCCATTAATTTCAACACTCATATATCATAGAACATTTTTCCATTTTTTCCAATTAATTCATTCCATCTCCAAAAGTGACTCAACTAGTATGGCATAATAAAAAATAAAAACCAAAAGAACTACATTTAATGAACAAAATCAAAAAGTGACATACATAGAAAAATAAGTTATCTTACAACCTCTCGACTATATAACAGCTCATTTATAAGTTTTCCAAAGATTATAGAGGGGACTTGGTGAACAATTCTACCCACTTTCCTCGAATATTAGACTTCATCTCCCTTTTTTCATCATGAAAGTACTCATGTTTTCACTGCACTCGATCTAAATGTATATCACTACAGAGAAACTACATCCCATGAATGTCCATAGTCTGTATTGGATTTTCTACAATGGACACAACAACACAAAGCTCGTTGTCCTCTATGTCTGCAACATGAAAACAAACATGATAATATCACAAATGATAGGATAGGTGAACCACTTTTTAATAATTCATGTATCTATAGAATATTTATTTTTCATAATTATTTATATTTATCTATTATATTTTAATTAATAAAGTTACTTTGTTCAATAGAATATATGATAAATATAGTTTTATCATTAATATATCTTTTCTAGAATGTTGTTTATATCACCATTTAATGGAATACTAGTTTTAAAACTAATTTTTTTTCACATTTATGAATTATATATAACAAAATAGTCATCTTTTATGGAATTATAATATTGATTTTCTCCCAGGCTTCATTTTTCGTATTTTTCTGATATGTTTCATTTATAGATTAACAGTGAATCAAATATTGTAGTTTAATTGAAAGATTAATTTTCATATAATATATTTGTATTGTAATATTTTATTATTGATTTGGATTAATGTATAAATCGTACAATTATAAATTAATAAATCCATAAATTAGAAATTTGAATCAATTTTAAATTGAAATAGGATATAAAAACTGTTCAATCATTTGAAAATTGTTTATTTAAAATCACTTTTTTGTCCCATCTGCATGATTAATTAAAAAAAACGAAAATTAGTTTTTTATTATTATCATAAACCTATTTTTAATGGATGATGAGGAATCCAACATAAAATCATGACTTAAACAACAATAAATCATGCATAGTCTGTTCAAGGATAAGAAGAAATCATTCATGTCTACAAAGCAAGGCTGCTACCCCACATCATTACGATGGAGACTAGCATCATCCTAATCATTGCAACTTAGAATGTTTTCCCATGAATGATTACACATGCATGGAACTTGTGGCCATTTCATACCCAATCATACATCCCAATCTTTGTAGAAATACTATGTTGAAACTCAGTTTTCTGCACCTCCTTTGGAACACCCCCTTATAAGTGAACCACATGAGAATTCCGTTTAATGAAAACCATTAGACCACAATTCAATCACATCAGCAAACAGAAATAAAAAAAGTTGGAATTTCATTTACATCAGTCTAATAACCTTTTTATGTGAAATAAAAAACAACTTATGAGCCTCAATGTAAGTAGGATATTTTTAGGGAAATTTTATAATATTCCTCAAATTATTTTTACCCTTAATTTCCCAATTCTATAAATAAAATTTAGAAATGTGGAATCTATATTTTGAATTATATGGTAATAATTTATTGAATATGTTACATTTATTTTTGTAAAAAATGAATAGAAAATTTATTAATTTTTATTAAGACTGTTAAGGATAAATCAGGCAATTAAGGGTAAAAGTAAAATGATAAATATTATTAAATATCCCTAAAAATATTAAATATATTTGATGAGTTATTATCGAATAAAATAATCTTGGTGATGATTTTATGATATATTGGATCCGCTTATATTGATTTTACCCAATAATAGTATTTTATTTTAATGAAAAGTGAACGATGTCATACTTATGTATTAAAAACTATAATTTTTTTATATACAGTTATATTGGATAATTTTTTATCTATAAATATTTTATTAAAATATAGAATATTTATTTCCAAATTCTTTTTTTTTATAGTTAATAAATTATTACATTAAATAATTACACAACAACGATGACGTAATTGTTTAATTAATATAAATATCATATAAATGATATTTAACAAATTAAAATAACTATAATTTGATATGATTAGTGTCATTTAATAATTTTTTAGCTGAAATTGACATGATATAATATTTTTCCTTTATTTAAATTTATCTTTTTGTTCTGTTTTTTTAAGACAGAATAATGAATAGTGTCAAAATTGAAATTAAATACATAATTAAAAAAATTCAATATTAAATGATATAAAATTTATAAAAACATAAAATAATTAAAATTGATATTTATAATTACTAAAATTTCATCAATTAAACATTTATGTTTTTTTATTAATTTTATAGTAATTTTATTAACCCTTAAATAGTAAATTACATGATATCAAAAAAAATATAAAAATTAAATGAGGGTTAAACGAAAATGATTAATAATAAAATAAGATCATATCTAATATTCATTGGATGACTTTATTTTTATACATAGATATCCTATATTCTAAATACCTCACTTTGGATCTTGTTGCAATGGAAATTTTATTTATATTAATTTAATATTTCAATAAATCCAAGAGTGATCCTCTCCTCTATTTTAAAACATAACATATTATTAAAAAAATTTAAACATAATAACCTATTGTTAATGTCCAACATCTTCAAAAAAACCGTTATATAATCCTTCTACACATTATATATCTCTTATATTATGAATAACACCACCCATAGTAGTATTAATGTTTTATGGAAAGAGGATCATTCTAAGAGGATCTATTGTTTTAATAAAGTGTTTAGGTTTTATATCATCTTCCACATCCCTCAAATTATCTTCAAAAATGATTAAATAATAACTCTAGTATCCTAAATATGTAGTGATTTTATTATTTGAATATCATCATCAAAATACATCTAAACATTAATCAAATGGGAATTCATTTATTCATTCGTTTGTATGGTGGATTACCACATCACAAACCAATATAATTAATTTTGCATAACCATATCTAAATATTGGTTATAATGATGTAAATAAGGTGTATATATAATATTCATGAATTATTTATCTATATAAAATAATAAATATCATTTACATTTTTACCTTTCCATGCACATAAAAAAGATTATGTCGTTCTTCTTTACGGGTGAACTATCACCACCACAAAGCAATGTGATCCATTTTTCATAACCATATAACATGGATGATATATATAGGTATATTTTAATGGTCAAAATTATGATCATTATTTAAGGGAAAATAATAATTACCATGTTTCTTTACTAGTCATTGAAAAATTTAAGCCTCACATTTCATTATTTACATCCTTCCATCTTCATGATTATAATGTAGTACATTATTCGTGACCATACATAATGGTTTGATTTAAATGCATGTTTTTTGTTAAATTTTGATTATTTTTTCAATAATATTATTTTAGGGATTATGGAATATTTACCACATTAATTATTGATATCATACAAAATTTATTTTGTAATAAATTACAAAATATTTTCAGAATATATTACCTGAACATAAATAAACAAGTAATGGATATATCATTTTAATATGTGACACAAAATTAATTATAAACTTTAAATGTATATAATTAATGTTAATATTTAACCTATGTTTATTATTCAAGAAGATAAGTATTGTACGTGATGAGTGAGACTCAAGGTAGAGGATTTTATTTTAAAAACGTCTTTCAATGATACTGTTTGAAGTATTTTCACAAAATCCATAACTGTATTTTATTAATATATTTGGAATAAGAACAATATCCCAATTTAATATTTCTTTATTTTTTGATGTTACGTATAAAATCATAAAATTATATTTTTAAATAAATATTTTTTATTTATGACTGTGCGACATTGTAAAAATGAAAAGGGATGTCAACGTATAAACATTATTTTTATTTTATATGTGATTTATATTTCATGATATTGTTATAGATCATTGGAATTGATTATGAGTATGTGTGGTTATCTGATAAACTATTGTTGTGTGATCCTGTTATAGCTCTCTAATTCATTGGTCAATGAGATAATGTTAATCAGTTCGGTTTGCCTTAACATAGTAAGGGGATATACAACAGTGGGTATTCCAAATGTAACAATGATGGTTACTCCCTATTTGGTCATGATAGATTCTATAAATTTAAAAATTTTATGGAATTTATGAAATTATATACCTATATGATTTATTTATTCTATGTATTTTTTAACGAAAAATATTTTTTCATGGTGTAAGATAAAAATATTATGATTTAATGGTGAAAAGTATAATTTTTTTAAAAATATTTAATGGGTTTATACTAATTCACCAACTAATGGATTCATTAATTTTTTTATACCTTACTATTTTTTTGGTGCTCATACTAATTTAAAAAATCCATCAGGTGTAATGATGTGTAAGATAATGGTTGATGTCAAGAAGAATGTGTCGAATATTTTTCATGAAAAAAAATCTTGTCTTATTTTAAAAGAATTATATATTTGATAAAAAAGATACAGTTTGTTATTTTAAACATTGTATTAATGTGGGATTTTTTGTTTGAATGAATGAATAATTTTCTAAAAATTTCAACCAATAATGATCCTTAATGTTTATGAAATTACATTCTTGACCAAAAATCAAAATTTTGTAATGTTTGAGGCTGAGTCCTTATAGTTGTTATAAAATGGTGATATAGAAAACATAGGGGTAATTAAAATTTTAAAATCATATACATAAATTATTTTAATTTTATGTTTATGTTGAAATGATATAAATTTTTAAATTACCATGCTACTTCATCTATGATATTTATGTTTTGAATGGTTTTCCACATAAGAAATAATGAAGATGTGGTGGGATGGTATTGAGATGAAAACTTCGTTCCAAATCACCTTCCTAATATGGTTAGAATCGTAATATAATAGTATTTTACAAGGATGGATTTGTTGACACATGACATAAATGTTTGTGTAATCCATAGATGAGATAAACTAACTGAACCATTGATGAATATGTCAGAAGTAGATTATTTTATGAGGATACACCCACTTTCTATTAGTTTATCTTCTGGTGATATAGTATCTTATGGGTAGATTATATCCCACGAAATGATTTTTTTGTCCATGGGTGTTAGTACCATCAAAATATTACTCTTTATATTTAATGTTTTGATTGTTAAACAGTTCAGTTTTTTCCAATCGTTAAAAATATCATAGATAGTGAAGGGATTGATTCATTGGAATGGGATGAACTAAAAAATATATTTGTTGAGAAATATTTCCCTAAATAGATTCGACATATGATTGGAAAAAATCCATGTAATTGACTAAGGATGATGATTAACTTGCTGCATATGAAGCAAAATTCACTTTTTTGGAAAGGAATGCTCAAAATTTTATCATAGATTTTGATAACTAAAGTAATAATTTTTACACTTGAATAATAGAAAAATATTGAAGTTTATTGGATTCTCATGAATAATAAATATATGAAAAACTTTTTTGATGTGTGGAGAAGGTGTAAACGGTGTTTTAAATTGATTATGTGTTAATTTAAAACCATAATAAAAATTGGTTGATTTGTTAGGTAAAATGGAAAGAATACAATAATGAAGTTTGATGGTTTAAAAATTATGTCTATAGATTGTTTAAATTATGGAAAAACCACACTAGGGAAGGATTTTTTTATTCTGGTATGTGAATCTAATTTGGTAAGATAGGCATATGTATCACAATAATTATTAAAAAAATAATTTTAGTGGTAAGCAATATTCTAATATATATTTTGTTAAATCTATTAAATATAATGAGGTGTGTATTAATGAAAATAATTTTCTGTAGAGAATCCTGAATGATTAGAAGTAGACATATTATAATAAGGGAGTCATCATGAAATATTTTTCAATAACATTAATATATGATGGGACATCAAATGAAGTTGTATTAAGTACATTGATTTTTTATTTATTATATTCCAATGTGTTCTTGGATTCGGGTTCTTACCATTCATTCATTTCAGTGAAATTTTAGTTTAAATTCATAATTCCTCCTTAATAAATGAAACTAGAACATATGGTAAAATTACATGTGGTAAATATTGGGGAAAAAATATGTTATAAGAATCATCATATTAGTGTATGTGTAATGAATTTACCTGAAGATATTTTTATTTTCTCTCTATCAGAGTTTGACCTAATTTTGGGTATGGATTGGATTTTTCTTAATAATTCTATGATAGACTGTGGAGCTAATGAAGTTTACTTTTAGAATGTGTTTTGGTTTTTTGTATAATAATCATCACATTCCATTGATAAAATATTAGGATTCTGAGAGACTATTTAAATTTTTAAATGAAAATTATAAAAAATATTATAGAAAATAAATTAATTATTTATACTAATGATGTGTCAGATGAAATTGAGTGTTCAGATTTTTGTCATTGTGATATTCCTAGTATTATACCAAATCTTGAAGTTGATATTTCTAATGAATTAGTTAACAATCATAACAAAAATTTTAAACCCCACTATCAAATGTATCAATTAGAACTTTTAGAATTGAAAAAATCAAATTGTATGAGTTATTAGTTGAAAGGTTTCATCTGACCTAGCACCTCACTATGGGTGCACCTATCTTCTATGAAAAAATAAATTTGATTCAATGGTACATTTCATTAATTATTGAGCCTAGAATAATATAAATATTATGAACATGTTCCCTTTTACTTATGTAAATTATTTTTTTAGACTCGCTCGAGGAAGAAAAGTATTATACGGTGATCAAATTAATATCGTATTACCATCTGTTGAAATTAAATGAAAATGAAATTATGAAGAATGAGTTTCAGACTAGATATCGACAATATGAATTTTTTGTTTTGTCATTTTGGAAATCTAATTCACCAATTTGTTTCATGGATCATAGGAATATAAAACTCCCTGATTTTTTATATGATTGATGTTATTTTTATTAATGGAATTTTGATATACTATATATTTAAATATCACCATAAAAGACATAAAAGTGTCATTTTTAGAATCATAAAATTCTAAAAAATTTATGGAAGGTTAGAATTATGAATTCTTGTGGAAAAAAGTCTTTCCTTTATCATATTTTTTTCTAAATATGGAATAGCAATATATCATACGAAAATGGAAGTTGAAAATGAATGGACTAGAGCCCCATAAATTGCTATGATTTGTATTCCACTATGTTTAGATTCTTTTAGTCGAAGGTTAATTGAGAATAATAAACTGTTATCTAGAACACTAAATATTTTAACACGAAAATAAGTTATGTTCATTTAGATAAAAAAATGTAATGGTTGTTTTTAGGAAATTAAAATATTATCGGTTATTTCTCTATTTCATTCCCATCATTCTTGAAATGTGGAATTTTTATGTATAGTGAGGCTTCATTGAAAGGACAATGATGTGTCATAAATCAGAATGATATGTTTATTGTTTATGGTTAGGGCCAGTTGAAACCTCATGTTTCAAATTACCCTACAATTGAATTGGAGATATGTATTATTGTATTTTCATTAAAAATATTGAGCCATCATTTTATGGATTAATGTGTGAAATATATATAGATTAAAATATTTTGGTGTATATATTCACTGATTATGAATTCAATATCAGATATTGGAGTTTGATGTAACTAATCTAGGATAATTATTACATGGTATATTACCATCATGGAAAATAAAATAAAGTTGATAGTGTTTCTAGTTGAAAAAACAATGCTATACCAACCATGTTTTATATGGAACTTGTCTCTTTTTTTAATGATTTGATGAATTATGGACTAAAAAATTATATTGATGAAATAACATTGTTCTTATTCAGGTTTCTATACAATTTTTTCTATGATACAGAATTAAGAAAGCATAGAAGTTATTCTTTGCGCTATATAAAAAGTTACGATTTCCTAAAATAGTAAAGATCTCAAATTTTACATTGAAAATATTGTGTTTTGAGATTTTGTTAGAGATTATGTAATGCATTTAATTCCTAGTAGAGGAAATAGTTTTTTGATAGAACCTTTTAGTTCCTTATTTTTTATTCATCTAGGTATCACAAATATGTATAGAGACCATCAATAGTTGTAAAACTTTAATTAAAGGAAAAGTGTTATTTGTGATATTACCAAGAAGTGGTAGACTTGTCAAAAGTTTTAGTATAATGATAGTTATAAAAGGATATGTTCATCTATTCCATTTGACATAGTGGAAGTGAAAATATTTATCCATGGATTTTGAATCTGGATTACCAAAGAGATCTCACAGTAACAATGTGATTTTTGTTAATTATGATTGACTGACTATTTCTTCCCATTTTCTTCCTATTTGAGAGACTCTATTTCTAGATCATTTTTTAGTTGTATATTAATGGAATAATAATGTTACATGGAGTTATTTTCTCCATTGTATCTGATCATTATCCCATGTTCACATCTAAAAATTTTAAGGCATTCATAATTCAATGGGAACTAAAATAAATTTCAAAACATCCTTTCATCCTCAGCCATATGGACATCCATAATGAAAAATTCATTTCTTCACGGATATGATACGTGCTTCTATAAGGTATTACCATGGATTTTGGGATCAATATATTTTATACATTGATTTTTCTTATAATAATAGGTATCACTTCTATATTCAGATGTCACCATTTGAGGAATTATTTTTAAATTAGTTATGACCATGATAATTTTAGGACAAAGTAGGTGAATGAATTTTTAAGGGGTCAAAATTTGTATAGGAAATGGTACTAAAAGTTTAGTTAATTTAGTGAGAGTTAAGGAAAACTCATTGCCGGAAAAAATGTTATATTGATAATAAGAGGAATTATATTTCATTTGAGGTAGGATATCATGTATTTCCCAATGTTTCTCTGAGGAAAATAGTATTATTTTTTCTATGTAAGTAATCTATGTACATGGTATATAGGGTCAAAATAATGATGGATATTTTTATTAATTTTTTTAACTTAGTGGATTTTCCTCTGAGTTTATCCTAGTTACCCAACATATTTCATGTTTTAATGTCAAGGAATTATTTTCCAAATATATCTCATTTTTATGCCCTAAAATATTTCTATTAGAAGAAAATAATTTTTTTTTTGGAAAAACTAGTTCAGTTAATTGTCTTCAAAAATAATGTGTTTCCAAATAATTTTATAAATCAGGTTAAGGATTTATCAAAGAACCATTTGGAATAAGAGGCAACATGGGAATTTAAAAATAAAATGAGGAAAGATATCTTCACTTATTTATTAAGTGAATGAAATTGCGAGGACAAAATTTCAAGAATGGAGAAGACTATAAGATACCATGTAATGATATAAATAGTTGTTTTCATAATTATTAAAATTTATACACTACATAGTAATTAAAAGTGACATTATGTTTGGTATCATATACAATCAATCTAGTTTGGTTGTTAATTTTTTTTAAAAACCAGTTTCATCTCATTTAAATGGTGTAGTGGTTTTAGAACTAAATTATTTTATTTTATAAATTCTATACGAAAAAATATACATCAATTTTTGATATTATATCATCAAAATTTACAAGGGATTAATTAGTTGTATTTTTCTGAAATGTTTAATCTACTGATGAATAATGAAATAAATAAAATATTTTCAATGAAAACTATTTTTTTCATATACTTTATTTATATTCTTACATATTATTATATATTGGTTTTAATATATAAATAGTTAAATTGTACATAAATAAATACAATTTGTCCATTGGAATGAATTTAAGATTGAAAATGAAAATAAAAACATTTCAATAAATTTATCATTTTTATATTAAAAAACCGTTGATTAATCAAGTCTCTGAGATTAATTTTAATTAAAATTATAAAATTGTGGGAATTAATGTGTAAAAATAGATTCCATATTTTTAATCAAATGGTCCTAATTTAGTATATTGTTTATTTTTATTTTCATAAAATGTGGATAGAATATTAAGTAATTATTTTACCATGGTTAATAGTAAATAGATATATGAAGTGTGAAAATAATATAATGAATATTATTAAATTACCAACCAACATAAACTAATTCTATTTAATGAAATATTTTAAACAAATATTACCATTGGATAGTTTTAATGACATTTGGGAGCCACACAGATGACTTCAAATCTTTTATTGTATTTTTTATTAATTAATCGTCAATAATGTCTTACTTATGTCTTAATAACTATAAAAATTTCAATATAGGCATATTTAGTAGATATCCTTGATTATAAATACTATTTTTAAATATAAAATATTTATATTCATCATTTATATTTATTTTTCATTTTTACTGAAGAAATAATTACATTAAACAATTACACATCGATGATGATGTAATTATTAAATTAATGAAAATATCAATTAAATGATACTAAAAATAATAAAAAATGAAATAATTTTAGATGATAAATTCTATCCAAAACATTTTAAGATAACTTTTACATGTTAGTAAAGTTTTAAATATCATTGTTTGAATTTATCTTTTTTTATTGAAAAATTAATCAATAATTTTAGAATTTTCATTGATGTTATTTTAATATAAATTATATTTTATTAAATGATATAAATATTAATAAAATATAAAATTAGGCCAAAAAATATAATGATTCAAAAGATTAGATAAGGTTTAAAACCAAAAGATAAGTTTTACAAAAATTAAAAAAACATTTATAATTTTCGTTGTATGAATGGAATTTGACCCATAAACATCCCATATTCTAAATAACTCACATTTTATCCATTGGTAATGGAACATTAATCTACATTAATATAACATTTGGAAACAATTCCAAGGCTACCCCTCTCCTCTATAATAAAATATCACCGCTTATTCAAAATTCATTACACTTGAATACTAATTTGGTTCTTCTAAAATATGCCAAAATCCATCCCAATAATCCCTTCCCAAATTGAATATCTATTTGTTTAGGTGGAAACCCATCCTCAATGGATATAATGTTTTAACAAATTGATATCATCCCACGAAGAGGTATTGTTTTAATCAAGTATTTGTGTTTTATATGTTCTTCTAATTCCATCAAATATTATTCAAGCATTATGAATATTTAACTATGTTATCATAAAAATATGATACAACTATTAGGTTAATATAATATCATAAATTCCTTAGCACTACCATCAAAATGAAAATGAATTATTTTTTTGTGTCCGCAACACACTACCAACGTGTGAACTGATATAACTAACTTCCCATCACAATATCTAATGAATGGTTATTACGATTGAATAAATGTCTATATATTACATTAATAAAATAATTATAATTATAAAACATTTTTATATCATTTAAATTCATACATTCCATTAATATAAAAAGGATTATTCCATTTCAGCGTTTGTGTGAATTATCACCTCCACAAAGTGATGTGATTTGTTTTTTATCCCCAAATCTAATAATGATAAATATATATATTTTTTACTTATTAATATGTTATTTAATATATTTTGATCATTATTTAATGATATTATATTAATTACCCTCTTTCCAAAATTATAATGGAAAAATGAAAACATTACACATGCTTATATATGGAATAGCATCTCCATGATTACTATATTTTCCATAACCATACATAATGGATTAATTTATAAGTATAATTATAGATAAAATTAAATTTAATGTCTTGAATATTATTGTATAGATGATGTTCTAATGACCACTTTGACTATTGACATCATTCCAAATTGTTTATGGAATCATTACAGAATATTGTAAAACCGTCTGACATAAATGTAAATAATTAAGTAGTTGTTATAACATGATAAAAAGTGAGAGTAAATAAATAATAACGATTTAAAATATTATTATAAATGTATATAATAAATCAATATTTATTTTTCTAGAGGATAAATATTATATACGACGATTCAGATTAATTGTAATGAATTTTATTTTAAAAACATCAATTAATGTTACTCCTTCAAAATGATTTTTTTAAATGTTTTCTACGATATATGAAATAAATGAAAGTTCCCACATTCGAATAAAAATAATTTTTATATTATCCATTTAAAATATTACAATATTATTTTCAAATAAGGTGTTTTCATTAATTACAATGTGACATTGTAAAAATGAAATGTGATTTCAAAGTTGAAATGTTATATTTCTTTATATATTTTTTATGTGTTATGATTATGTTATGGTTATTGGAAATTATTTATGAGTACGGTTGGATCCCTTAAAAAATGGGGCTAGTGAGATCATTATTTCTCCCCAGTTCTTTATTTAATGAGATAAAGCTAATTGGTTGGGGTTTTCTTAAGAGATTAAGAGAATACACTGCAGCGTGTATTCAAAATGTTACCAAGAATGATACAACCATTATAGCTATGAAGTATTTAGTAAATATAAGTGTAAAATACAATTTATTCCACAACATTACTATATAATTAATTTATTGAATTTAATTTTATCGAAAACTTAGGATTTTTCATGGAAAGATAATGATAAAATGTTTTATGTGTGAAAATTACAGCCTTATCAAACTGTTATCATGTGTTTATAAGTATTCATAGAATAATAGTTTCATTTTTTATCATCACTTTTTATGTTTTTTTATGAGAATCCCATGTTTTGAAATGTTTTCCAATAGGTATAAGGTTGAGTTAGATAAATGAGTATGTAAAGATTAATGTTATTATAATATTTCTTGAGAAAAATATGATATCATTTTTAATGATTTATATATTGGAAAACATGAGACCATTTTAGAGAATACACTTTGCATGAATTTGGAATATAATGTTTTAATAATAAATTACCTAAAACTCATAGATTGAATATATCATCAAAGAGAATGAATATAAATTCTTGAATTCAAATAAACATGTTCATCTGTCTTCTATATGGGTCAAGACCCAACAAACACTATCTCACCTGCATATATACAACAAAGAGGCGAATGACTTAGCCTTCCACACAAATCATTGAAGGGTTTCATCTGGATTGATGTATGAAATACATTAATATAGGAAAACACCCCCAGATACATATCTTGTTCCCATGAACTACCAAAATCAAAACATTTTCTCGTAACCTACACTATTAAAAAGGTGTTATTAGTGGTTTAGTAACATCAATTTTCAAAACCACAACTTCATGAATTTAATTATTAATGCAATTATTGATGATTTAAATAAATAACCTTTATTATTTATTTTAAAATTTATGAGTGTTTTATGTAAACCACATATATATAATTTGAAAACCCAAATTTTGACCCCCTTCATCATGATCCCCCTTTCTCCTCAAGCACGCACCACCACTCACCGCTCGCAGCCCCTAAGCGCATACCGCCCCTTGCCACTCATCACTTTATCACTACCTCTTCCCACCCCTCATGGCCTCTACAAAACCCCTTCCCACCCACTCTCTTGCATTCCACAACCCCACATCCCCTCTATACCCCATGACAGTCACCACCCCTCACATCTTTCCAGCTGTCACTACATGATAATTCCTCACAATCCCTCGATGCCCTTCGCTGCTATTCAATCCCTACACCTAGAGACAAACTCCCATTCCCCCCATTTCCTTGTGAAATCACTATCCCTTATCCTCACTGCCACTCATCACCCCTGGTTATCCCTGTAAAATCCCCTCCACCATGTATCATATCTCACAGAGTCACCCCATATATCCTCGATCCCACACCAACCCTTCTGCAATCCATCACCTCTCACCATCCATAACTTCCCCTCTCCACTTCCTCACTACCCCAATCTAGTGATTGATTAAATATAGTTTTTTTAGTTTAGTAACCATGATTTAATTCATTAGTTAGTTTTTTTTCAGGAATATTAATTTTTTATTATTGTTGATTAATCGGTGATAGTAATATAGTGACTTCGATTTGGATTTAAGTCTGAAGTTGTGTCTTTTCCTTACTAATGATTTACTACATTTTTAAAATAATTATTCACATATGGTGATCAATTGAATTTAATTTTCATATAAAATAATTTCTATTGTTGGTATAATGGATTTATGGTGTCTTATAAATATTGAGTTTCATGGTTTTTATTTCATTTTTCCCATCTAAGAGGATTTATTTTGATTAATACCAAATTTTTTTACTATTTGTTAATATCATAAATTTTTAAGGAAATTTTTGATCAATTTTCATTCTTTCAGGTGTTATGATGTATATATAGGATCAATATAAATGATAAGAGTTGATTTTATATGTCAATAATTATTCATGGGGAGCTATAAACATTGTTTTTAAAATTTAAATAAGTGTTCTGAATATTATCAAAAACGTAGAATAAGTTTATTGATTTAGAAATAGTAGATGTTTTTTACATGTCCTAGAGATGAATTATCGTTATTATTTTATACATAAAATCATATTGGATCTTCTAAAACAAAAATTTAGTCTTTAGATATTTTTTTTATAAATTTAATCATTTTAAAACATTTATTTTATTTTCTGTCGAATAAAGATCTTATCATAGACAAGGATGACGTTGGGAGAATTTTAATTAATATTTTAATTATTTTATTAATAATTTGTATCATTATATATAAATTTACCTGGAGAACATTGAAAAAATAAAATAAAATGGATAAATGTTGGATTAATTTACCTTGATACACACCTCAGTATGCCATGGGTTTAGATGAATTTTTGGATTACGTAATTTTAAATCGATTCGAGGATGGTAGAATAAATTTTTTGTCCAGATTATAAATTCGTGATATGGTTCAATTGAATCATATTTTATGATAATTTGACATTGAAATAGTTTCCGATGTGATATATTTGTTGGATTAGGAAGGGTTAATAAAATATTATTGAATGTAAAATAAATTATATGACTGTCAACAAATCATAACCTAGACCAGACAAAGAGAATTCAGTTCAAAAATGGTTAAATTATTTATTTGGTTTAAAGAATAATACATCTATTATTTTAGTAAATCCACATGAACTTCAGTTGTTCCTACGTAGTTTAATCATTTTCAAAATATCAGTTACCAGAAAATGAGTTTTATGAATTTTTTAATGATTAATAAAAATATCTACATGAAGGGAATTACATGTATTCATATTTGTCTTTTCTAATTAATTTTTATAATATAATGCATCTATATCGAATTAATGATAAAAAATTCTTTATTTTATGGATTCTTCAAGATGAATTTAGTGATGCTATGATCCCGGGACTACTCTCCAATATAAGTTATGTTATCAACAAACATGGAAATGATTATAGAAAGATACATAAATTCCTTAATTATTGCATTATTTTCTATGGAGAAGATGAATATAAACAAGAATGCATTCATTTTCAAAAAACAATATGGAAATTAGAGAACAACAATGTTAGTATATTTCAATGTCATCCCAGGAAGAAACATAATAAGAAAGACCCTCTAATGTTATTGGGATATATTCCTCTAAATCTTCAAATGAAAATATTATTCATGTCATATAAGACAACATATGATATGATGTGGTCTACATAGAATTGTAATGATGGCGTGTTGAGACAACTAAAAGATTCAACTTCAATGAAGATGGTTGATTCCATATATCATTTTTTTTCTTCAGATCTTAGGAATATATGTTTTGTATTTTCTTTTAATATTGTTAACTATTCGTGTACAACATCTACTAATTATATAATTTGGACAGTTGTTCTAATTCCCTTTTATCAACCTCTATGGGTCTGTATAATGTAAAATTCATTCACTAAATCATTGATTAATTTGCAAATGAATATTAATATAAATGATATTGATTTTTAACTTTATCCTATAATCATTGAATTGTGGGAATTATGGGAGGATTGTGTGGAAACATATTTTGATTCAATGAGACAACTATTAAAATTTCATTCTGAATTAATTAAGCCAATTATATACATTCATATATTAAAAAAAATTATCTGGTCGGAATACTCATACTATTTTGGCATATCCGGTTTGTAATTATGAAATTGAACCTCTATATTTACCCCCATAGAATAAAATGTTTTTTATGTTTAATCGTTAATAACATAATGATAATCATAAAATAATTTTTAACAATACCCCATTCAATGGTAAAATGTAATTGAGAATGTCATCTACAGTGTTATATGGTCCATAAATCATGTCAAAATTAATGAGTATCACTAAAAAATTTAGAAAATTTCATCAGATTAAAGAATTATGAAATAGGTATGTGGTATAGTATCTGAAGTAGTTGCAATAAACAATTTGAAGAAAAGGTGTATTTTTTAGAAAATTACATATTTAGACTTCCATTTGAAACATCATAGATAAAAAATTATTATTATTTTTTGAATTATAGTGATAATGTAATTTTTATAATTCATAATGATAAGGGTATGTCAAGGGAACACACTAATGCTCATTAGGATTTGTATTCACCAAATACAAATCATATTTTTTGGGGAAATGAGGATGGAAGGCATCCTATGAATATTTTTAAAATGAAAAATCAATAGAAACATGTCTTATTAAGAAATTTAATGGATTCCAATGCTATATATAGATATTTAACTAACACATTAAGGTTTTTTTTACTTAAAAAATTGAATGTTACATAGAATTTAATGTCATTATTCACATATGTTGATCGATCAATTGTTTCCACATGAATTCTTTATTATGTTTCTTGATAAAGTAATTTATGTTCTTGTTGATTTTTTACCCATTTAAGAGAGATTTTTAGAAGAAAACTAAATCCAAATTATATTTATAAATATATAGAAATAATTTTTTATCCACAATTTCTTTTGAAGATTGTTTTTCTCAATTTATTATTCATAGGCATGATTCATTTAACTTTTCATTTCGTTGAAGAAGATGAACTTCTTAGTGAGAAATAATTTTAATGGATGTATCCAATTGAGAGGTAGGATGATATTTTTTTTGTTTTCATTGGTGAATTTGATTTTATAAAATCATCGTATAAATTTACTAATTTTATCCTCATTTTTTAGTTGGTACATAGATCATTTGAAATCATATACGAGGAATAAATCTCTAGAAAGGGATATATTTGTGACGGTTATATAGCGGTAGAGTGTTTGACCTTATGTTTTATATATCATTTGAGATTGAAAGTAGATTTTATCAGGATTTATATGGTGAAAACATATTAACTAATTTTCATTCTGAAAACCAGTCATCAGTATTTCAATATATTGGGTGACCAATATGATACGATTCAAATATTATAGTTTCTTAATTAGTGTTTTAAATAAACAGATATATCCTACTCAATATTGTTTCTATAATTAATTTAATTTAATTATTATGTATTCAAATAAATATGTGATAAACTGGTTGAGATCAAAATGAGATGAAATTTTTAAAATCTATTTATATGTAGATTGGTGAATGTTTCTCCCTATGTGTAAGTATATAATCATATTCATATTATTGAAATGAAGTAAATTTTTCTATGTTAAAAGTATCAATGTTGATATTTTTACCTATATAATTATTTTAGTATGTCATGTGGAAATATCAAACAATATGATGTTTTTGATCAAGGTCCACTAAGGAAGGTATAGAGATTAGATGCCTACAATATTCAAGGATTCTTGTTTCATAAATTTATCATTAATTACATTACAAAACTGGAAATAGTGGGGTATTTACATATGTACCGTGTTTAATAATTGTAATCTTAATGGTATAATTGAATTAATCTATCCTGGATAGTTTTTAGTTTTCTTATCAAAATGAATGTGGGAAACATTGATTGGAGGATAATTAATGATTCATTGAATTTTATATTTTTCAACATCTATATCATGATGGATACTATAGAGAATGAAAAAAAGATCCATTTATCTTTGATTCTCAATAAAGGATAGTTTATTTTTTGGATAGTGAATACAAGAATGTTAGAGTGTTTATGTACACATAAATAAAATATATTTATATGATATTGGTGATGAATATCAATTGGTACTTTGTGAAAGTGAATAACATCAACCACAAAACACTGAACAATATTATGATGACAATATGTAAATATTATAACCTGTAATATAGGGTTAAAATAAAGGACTCAACTCAATGGAGGTTGATAAAAACAAAGATAATGAAGATGAAGTTAAATGAATCTATAAATTGCTAGTGAAAATAAATTACAATTTCTCACTAATAAGTGATTTTTTACAAGTATATAGTACTTCCATTTTTATTTTTATTTGTTTTTTATTATTATAAGTATAATGTTCTATAACCATTTTTAATGCAATATTGATGATAATAAAAAAAATTCAGAACCTTTCCGATCAACATCTTGAAGCATTCCCCCACTATAGTTATCTTTTATGGATCATTGTGATTCCATTTTACCTAATACATCTATCGTTCCAACTACTTCTGTAGATTTCATTACAATACCACCAATTGATTCACCAATATTGATGGCTCAATTGGTCAACCCTATATATGCGGGATATTGGAGAGTTATCATTATTGGTTTGTTTGTAATTTTTCAAAAAAATTATTATTTTTATTTTTTTAATCCATGGTCCAATTAGATAAGGAACCCCATAAAAGGGTAACAAATATTAACCTTGATGATGTAAGGAACCAGAAGGAAAACAAGACTAACATTCCATTTAATGATTTATAGTGCCTACTGGTGACCCTACCTTAATATATGAGCAAATTATTGGGAAGATTCTTTACGAGAAGGTTTTTCCTCCCATTAAATTCAATGATTTGAGGAATATTCTAATAGGATGAAAAAATGAGTTATTTTATAATCATGTAATGACAATATTTATTTATATTTTTTGATTACTAATTTAAAATAAATTAATGAAATTTTATATTATACATTAAAATTATTAGGTTTTTTATTTCTATATGTTATTTATGTTGATGTCTCATACTCCATTTTACACCAAAAGACATTGAACAATTTGGGCGTTAAACTAGATATTTTAAATGGATATTATGGAATTTTTTAATGACTCTTATCTAATATCACGATATATGTATGATAATATACATGAAGTAACTTGTTAGGAGAAATGGAAGCTCATTGTCAACAACATCAGAGATGTATCTCATGCTGTAACAGAAAAGTGTATAGTATCTTAATAAAATGAACATAATAATCTTATGATTTTTATTAATATATTTTTAATAAAATATATTAACAAATCTTGTGAATCTTGAGAAAAATTTAATTTCTAAAATAAATGGGTCTCAGAGTTTTTCAATAAATAGAACTATTTTTGTTTCTATTTTATTCATTATTATTTATATAATTTTATTATAACTCAATGTTATATCTATCTTGATTATATTTTTTATAATGCCTAATGAATTTTGTCACACTATTGGATGAACATATATGTGGACTAATCTGAATTGAAATCCCGATTGCTGGTTTCTAAATGACCCTACCAAATATGTTGGAGTAAGTACTCTTTGTTTATATTTCATATTATTTAATATCTATAAAAACATTATAATGAAAAATATATTATCACAACAAGTAATCATTATACCCATTTAATTTGGATTAAGTCTTATTAGTTGTTATAATTCAATTTTCATAATTTTGTTTTAAAAGTAATTAAATAAAAATAAATAATAATGGAAAATATTATAATTAGAAGATATTATGTTGTTCAGATACTTTTAAAAGTCATTGTTAATATTTAAATATTAATAATTTTATATTAAAGAGGTGTATAATGTGAACCCTTCACAATGATCATTGTTTTTTTAGAATGATGTTGTTAGAATTCTTTTAGGGAAAGAGCATCCAATACATGTACAGGAGATGGTCTTGGGATAACTCCACTAGTAGCCATTGGTAGGTCAATGTCATCCATTACTAATATACCAGATGGGGGTTCATATGGTGCCATTCATTAGGAATCAAAAATATAAATTGAAATATTGAAATAAATTGTGAATGAAAAAAATACTATATAAGAATCCATAGGATCAATGGTGATTGGAAAATAAAAATTCACAAGTACATAGATTTCAATGGATGATCGACACAATCCTTGAGGAAATTAAATACCTTATTTCTCTTCCTGGTAGAGTAAATTTCTAAATTCTATATATCAATCACAAATTTTCCATAAAAACATAAAAAATCAATAAATAATCCAAAAATGAAACATTCATATAAGAAATTAATATTTCAAGTCATACAAACTAAATTTTGTGAGATAATGACTTATCATGATTCACAAATGTCTAGATTAATTATATGATCATTGTTCAAAAGTTTGAAAACAATCCATGCTTGTTTTCTGATTTCTGACATGGTAAAGAATTATTAAATTAACAAAATACCTTAAAAAGTGTATTGAGGGGTTAAAACTAGGAGAATGAAGTAAGAGTGACCTGAAATTGGGGGACAAATTTGATTTAATTAATTATCAAATGTAGGAACATGTTGAACATCTTTCCAAACTATGATTTTCATTGGATGACCAAAAATGGGGTTTTAGCTTTTTAAAACACTAATACGTGCATGTAACAGTCAAAATGATACAAAATGACTCATGTATATGTAAAGTTGTGGGAATAACACCACTGGGTAATGTTTGACATGTAGAGGAATGAAACAGGTCATTCTGACGTATAGAGCACTCATTATGACATTGTAAACACATTGTAATGGTAAAAAATCATTTAAAACCTTCTATGGCGTCAAACTAGGTAGAAAATGTCAGATTGCATTGAAATCTAAGGAAAATTACCATATATTTAATTTTGGAATGTAGGATCTGACTTCATGTAATTTTGAAAAACGATTCTCTTGATATGGTTATAAATTAATTTTTTGTGTTTAAAACACTAAAACATGTGTAGAATGGTAAAAAAGTGAAAACCCTTCATATTTATGTGAAATAATTTGATAAGCACATTTGGGTTTTTTTAGGTATATGTTTAGAAATAAAATCAATCTGTCGTGTAGTTTATTTAGAATAACTCTGCAAAAATTTCATAACTTTACAAATTCCATAAAAAATTCATTGGGTCAAAACAATGAAAAAAATATCAGGTTTCACTTTAATCAGGGATCAATGAAATTATATTGAATGGTAAAATGTATTAACGAAAATAATTTCATTCTGAATTATGGTTTTCTCGGGATGTCTACAAACATGCTTTCAATGTTTGGAAATATTAAAAAAATATTGGAACATTATACCCCTATAAAATGAAATATTATTGATGCAAAATCTCCTAGAAAAAACAAAAGAATTATTTTTAATGTGTAAAAAAAGAAGAAATATCAATATGAAGAAAAGTGTGGTTGAAATTACTTGGTAAAAACTTCTTGAGGTTATAAAATCTTTTTAAAACATGTGTCGATGGGTCAAACCGATGGACATGATGTCAAATTTCTATGAAATTCGGTTACATCTACCATTTATTTAATTAAAAAATATAGAATCTAATAGTATATAATTTTAAATTATATATTTCCTAGATGTATGTATACATTTTATTGTGATTCAAAACACTAAAACAGAAATTGATTTGTCCAAACTATATATATGGTTCTCATTTTTTCATGGAATCAAACAAACACCATTGAAATAATTTTTTACATTGTATGAATATATAGAAAGTCATTTTTATGGGAAGTGATGTCAGAATGATTTGTTAAACAATTCAAAAATGTACAACTCCATTTAAAAATAGGTTTCTTGGGGGTCAAATACCGGAAACCACTGATGTATTTCCCATAAATTAGGGGGAAACTAAAGTAGATTGAATTTTGAAATGTAAGAATCATTATAATGTAATTCTAAATTACAATTTTTTCGGGATATTTATCAATGTGTATTTTTTAAAAACTAAATCATGTGCGGAATAATAAAATTGATATAAACAACCTCATATTGAGGTTAAAAAACGGGAAACCACAACAGAGTAAGTTCTAATGGGAAAACATAGACAATACATCAATATTATGTGTTCTATGATTGATATTACCAGTAAAGACTCTTCAAGGTACAAAATTCATTAAAAAAATATTGTGGGTGTTAAAACATGGAAAAAACATTAGATTTTTCTGAAATTTTTTACAAATGGATGAATATAGAATTTTGAAAAATATGAACTGACATCACATCATTCCAAATTATGGTTTCCCCAAGAAATCCATAAACTAATAATAGTGTTCTGAAACACATAAACAAGCGTGTAATGGTTCAAATAGAAGGAAATGACTTCATCATTCATGTTAAATCTGGAACAACCATAACGAAGGTACTTTCGATGCCTATTCAATGGAAAAAGAAATATCTATTGTGAGTTGTTGTTGAAATGACTTAATAAAAACTTCTGTAATGTACAAAAAAAATTTAAAACTTGAGTTAGGGGGAAATAACCCTGAAAATAATGTCAGGTTTCCTTCAAATAGGATAATAATTACCGTAGTATGAATTGAGAAATCTATGAACTATTTAAAAATTAGACTGAAAAATATTTTTCCCAGGATAGTTATAATCAAATATTTAGTGTTTTAGAACACAAAAATGTTATTGGATTGATAAAATTCATATAATAAGTCCTCATTATAATGTGAAATCAAGGTAAACCATTAATCACTTAATATTGACATGAATTCATTGGAACAATGTGAATATAACATGTGTTGTGGTCATAATTACTCTATAAATTGTTCTTAAATGTATAAAAGTCATTAAAAATAAGTAGTAGGGGGGTCAAAACAAGGAATGAAATTTATATTCCTCTAAAATAATGTCACAATTACAGTATATTGAAATGGGATATATAATAATTGGTGGCAAGCCATTCCGAATAACAGTTTGTTTTGGATAATCATAAACTTGTTTTTTTTGTTTTGAAACACGAAAACATGTTTTGAAGAGTCAAAATCATTTCAATTAACATCATTTTGTCATGTAATCATGGGGAAACCATTGATAAATTATTTTTGATATATAAGAGGGTATGTTATTTCAATGCCTTTAAAATATTAATATTATGTAAATTACAATCACACCTTAGATCAATTTTTAAATAAATTAGAATATTTAGTTATCCATATTTAGTTTAAAGTGATTAATAATAACATAAATAGGAATTGTTATTCATTCAATGTGTCTACCATTATATATTAATAGACTTATTTTAAATTTTATTCTATTTGATAAACCAAAAAAATTAATTTTATGTTAAAAAATATTAATATATTTGGTGTTTTTTCTATTTTTTCATTTCTTTTATTGGATGTTTTGATACTTTTGGTAGGTGGAATATTAGAGAATAATGAAGTTTATGGACCATTCTGATAAATTATATTTTTCCAAAGGAGGTCATTATGGTTCTTAGTTTCCTTGTAATGTCTAAATTATATCATTTATTCTATCATAATTCTTATTTTTCTGTTTAGTTAAAAAAAATTCTCATTTTTGTTACAATTGATTAGATGAGGTTGATGGTTTCAGTTGATGAGATGACATGTAGGACAAAAGATGAATTGAAATTTGTGAAATGTATGTCTAATTTTATGGGGTTTTTATTGAGATATTGAATATATATTGATGACTAAAGTATTGGTTGATAGATGTTTGGGTTGATTGAGACAGAGGCTGTGAGGACCAATAAAGTCTATATATATTAGTGTGGATGTTTGATGTATGTATGATGGGTTGACCATAATTTTATGTTGTATTTTTTCTCATGTTAGTTTTTTAATTAAATTTTCTATTTTTATTAAATATTATAAAAAAATTCTAATTTATCATAGGTTTCTAGTAATTGTCAATTTTTACATTAATTAAAACAAGATTAGTCATTGTTTAGTAGACCTTATTCTATAAAAACATCCAATCGTTTGTAAATCAGTTGTTAGATTCATTTTATTTATATTTCCCGTATTTTTTTTAAAAAAAAATCTTCCAAATAAACATGAAACATAAAATAAATGATCTAAATATGACAGAAAACAAAACCACTGGGATATTATAGAAAACTGATGCAAAATGACTAGAGATCAGGAAATATGTATCATTTTTTATAATGAATTCTATATTAATATATGGCAGTTTAAACATCCACCAGTACAGAAAAAACCCACCATTTATTTCACGTTTATATTGATATCACATAGAACCTAAATTTTCAACTCTGTTTGACCCTCAGTTGAAGGGTTAAAGGTTGTGCTAAAAAGAAGAATTTGGCCACCATCAATGATGAATGTATCTCGGATAGAGAAGAATTTGGATACCATATTTAGTCCATCCATGATCACCCATTCTTAATCATTCTTTCAAGTTTCCTAGGGTAATCATATAAAAAAACAAAGTCACATCATTCTATTTTCAATTAGGAATGGGAAGATGATGAAACATACACCCAGACATCAAATGCTCAGCATTCACCTGTTTTCAAGTGAAAAATATATCTACAATGTCTAAAAATAATTCTTATTTCCTAAAAACCGGCACTGTCTATGAATATCATGATACATCATTATTAGAAAATGATATTCCACCCATCTAGATTCTTCTAATTAACTAATAATCTCTTCATGAAATCCCGTAGGAATGAAAAATATTTGTATTCCAACTTCTAATAGACAATAATGATGGTGTGTCCCCACCATATAAACTATCTATCGAAACTATACCCTCGGAAAAATATAACATCATATTGAAATGTTCTAATAACACTCTCAGATACATTTTTTTCAACATGTATATCATCAAACAAATTACTGTCGTACAAAAAAATAGGATATGGTAATTCAAAAAAACATTTCCCTTTTTCTATTTAGTTTTTATATGATTTTTATAAAAATGTTTACCTAAATCATTTTCCATATCATTTCATTTCTATAATAGTTGATCACCTATTTGTGGCGAAAGGCTATATATTCTTCTAAACTCCCATTTAATTATATCATATAAGACCAGTAATTATGTCATAGGGGTAAGAAAAATTTATGTCATAGTTTCAAAGCCTTTGATCAATGAATTGTCCTAGATGACAATATACCTTCTTCAGAAATGGGACACCCATGATTTCATTTGATTCTATATCCTGACAAGTTTTTATATGTAGGAATATTAGTTATTCTCTCATACAATATGTCTCTTAATGTTAAATTTTCATTTCAATATTTATCATAGAACATAACACCTAATTGTATTATAATTTCAAATCATCGATCAGTGGATACAAATAAATAGGAATATCATTACTCAGGTTTTTTGGAAAATATATAAGCAATTTTAGAATAATTATATATATTTTATTTATAAACATAGTTGAATGTTATAATTTAAAAACATAATCATCTGTGTAATTAGTTTTTGGTATATAAAACCAAAATTATTCACTCCAAATATAGATAACTCAAGAATGATGTTTCTAGCCATGTTATTAGATTCCGGATAATCATGATCAATTCTCATCCTCTGAGGAGAGTCTTTTGGGGAATAAATTTCCTCTCTGTATTTCTTGTATCCTCATACCACGCTAATTGGGATACTATATAAACACTTTTATATAGGATCAAGAACATTGGAATGTTTAGAATGTATAATAAAAATAATGTAGAACACATTTTATGATTATTTTATCAACAAGAACCAAACTGTTGTCATATTTTAAGAGATTAAGGGTTCTTAAGATTCCATTTACAGTGATTTTATAGGCATGTATTCTCTAAATATTCATACAACTGAATATTGAATTCATTCTCATCACATGTTTGGAAAGTATTATAATTATCTTCTTAGACTATATCAATCTATATATAGATTTTTGTAGTTAAAATAACAACACCCCATTCATTTCAACAATTTAAATTATTATTATATTTGGATGAAAGTGTTTTATACTCAATAAAACATGTATAGAATATCTTCATTTCACATAACATTAACTTATCATAGAAGTGGTAAAATCAATAACTTTATCTAAAACTATCATTGTGATCTCCCCAAAATGATCTTCATTCTCATTCAAAATCACAATCGCATCATTGATACAGTCTTTATCATTTTACACACATAAAATCATATTTGACGATCCATAAAATGATTTCTTAATCAATTCAATAGCTACATTTAGTTTTCATTCATTTAGTCCAAAATATATATAATAAAAATATTCCATGATGGATAATGTGTTCATAAAAATCATTGGATTAATGATTCTTGAATAACAATAATGTAAACAAGGACCAAGGATTTAAAAAGGGACGTATGTATGATAATTTGGAAAAATGAGGAACTATTTCACGCATTCCTCATAACATTTTTTAAAAACAATTATCATCCATCCATTCTCACTTCATATCAATCCTATTTTTTTCAGTAATATTAATAATTAACAAAATCTATAAATTGTGAAATACATTTCATAGAAACATTTTATATAATGATATAAATAGTATTTTATTGTAAATTTTTCAATGGTAATAATTTAACAGAGATAAATTATTTACCTGATGATTAGGACATTATAGGAATTGGTTATCATTAGTATTTTCAATAATATATGAAATTAATAAACTATATGTTGACTTAATTGAAGTCCCAATATAGACTACTCCCTTATTTGAACCCAACATAGATTTAATTATCAAATAGCCTATAATACTAATCATAAAATATGAATAACTATATCGATTATGGATACATACTATTATTAAAAAAATAAAATTCTTCATTTTTAAAATTTTCCCGCTCAAGGTTCGGAAAAATACACTTTCCCAATTTTTGTTTCCAAAAAACAAAATAATATTGAAAGAAGATAATCTAATCATACCCAGAAATAAAATACCATAGGTAATGATATATTTTAAAAAGAAATTGTTTTTTTTCTTTTGGAAATGAGGTATACTATGGAGAAAATATATTGAATTATTTGATTTAAATCTATGAGAATAATTGGGATACATAGTACATAGAGAATATTACCATTAATGTACCACAGAAACACTATGTTCTTATAATTTGATGTAACGACCATACATGATAATTTGGTGGTGTTATTATGATGATAAACTATGAGATACATGAAATGAATTTGAGAAGTAATGATGAATGAGTGAAAATGAACATGATGGTGATGAAGAGGGTGAACCAACAATGGCACGGGGCATAGAGATTGGGTACAACATATGGGAAATAAGGATACTTGTAACAAGGTGCTGATTAATAAATGTGCATTGAAAAAAGTCAATTGGGTTGTCAGTTCTAGTCACCACCATATATGATAAGTGGGAAGGGTTGAAGATATTACGAGATTTAACTAACAATGGAATCAGATAAGAGAGATTAGGTGGAGAATCAATGAGGTAGGTCGAGGACAAGGAAGATCACTTACATGCATGCAGTTCAAACTATTTTGAAAATTTAAAAACAAACAATGTTGTTTTTGCGAGAGAAATGGATAAAAAGTAATCTTATACATTAAATTTATCATATCATTATAATTTCGTGGAAAAAAATAATAAAAATATTACTATAAGAAAAAGAAATTAATATAAATATAAATTTATAATATTTCTTAAAAAATGAAAACATTGTAATTTACATTTATCATCAGTTTTTTATGAATTTTTAAGTAAAATAAATGACATGGTTGAAATTTATCTCTATCTTTATTGGTGATTAATTTATAAAATAAATTGAAATAAATGTTTTAGAAATATGAAAAAATAACCCTTATTGAAAATAACATTTTCAAATACACAATTATTTCAAATAAAAAAATATTATAATTTAAAATTCTATCATAGACTTCTAAATAAATAAAAATATTCAATATATATATATATATATATTTAAAATTATATATTTATAAATAATTAACTTTATAAATATAATTATATTATTATATATCTATATATTAATTTATATAAAATTATGTAAATATTTGTTCATATATAGAAATATAATCAATTATTATATATATTTATATTAATAAATTAAATATATATTTAAAAATATAAATAAAAATTATTATTATGATTTTTTATAATTTTTGATGAACATAATATTAAAATACACATAATAAAAATCATGTTTTTCCTATTTCAATGATAATAAAAATTTATTTAAATGATGACTTGGAAATTTTTTAATGGAGTCATTGTTATTCTAATAAATTTTTAATTTATATTACGCAAGGATTTATTAAGTGTTAACTAGATTGTAATTCTATTCTATTGTTTATGGTAAATGTCAAGATTACACATTATATAGTTTATCTTTTAAATCTTGTTTGTCCCTCTTGATTTACCATTGAACAATTCTGCCCTTTTGTGAAGGATGTTTTACCACTATTTGACACATTTATCCATTCATGTGTGAGTTTTTTAACACCGAGCAATTGATGTTTATCCCTTTTGTATGATTGAAATAATGATTTAGATGCTCAATATACAAGAGGGGGGTGAATTGAATACATTAAAAATTCATTTGGAACCTTTAAAGTTAGTTATGAATAACTGTGTTTTCTTTAAGCAAAGGAAAGGGATAAGTTTAACAAAGATAAACTAAGCAAATTCACAACACCTCCAACACCAAATGAAAACGTGGAAAGAGATTCCGAAAGTAGGTTCTGGAAATATAGTTCTGGATATTGAAACTTAACAAAAGATTACAGTATGAGATTCTACCTTAAAGCGTAGAGAATCTAAATGAAATAGAGTATAAGTAGGGAAGTATAAGAAAGTTATACTTTCCTTACAATACAATATGCAACAGAAATAATCAAGTAGTAAAACTACAAGTAACAAGATATAAGTCTTTTAACCCAAAGAGAAGGGTATCCAACAACCTTGGATATAGGTCCCTGGATTTATACTTTCAAGAAATTCTGTCTTACCCACACCAGGGTATGCCCTCGATATGAAGATCAGAGTTTCTCTGTCTTGCTATCCCCACAAGCCCTCAACTTCAAGATAGTTGGAAACTTCTGTCTTCCTCAGCAAGTAAGCCCTCGAACTTCAAGGTAGTCGGAACCTCTGTCTTCCTATCCCCGGAAGTCCTCGAATGTAGTCACCAACATTTAGAGTCGCACGAAGAAAAAACTTAACGAGCGGTTCAGTACGCACAAAGCATGAAAATCTTTCTCTTTCTAGAAATCACCTTAGCAGCGTGTGGTCTCTAGATTGATCGACTTCATTATATTGAGCTCTTTCAAATGAGCTCCTATTAATAGGTAAGGTCGGCCTCCTTCCCAACTGTCATATTTTCCTTAAATATCGGAGGGACCTGTAAACGTGTCACTTAACCAACGGTTAGTTTATAACAGAATAGACGAAATCGTTTTATAAAAAAACAAGTGCAACAGGATGTACGACATCGTTTTACATTCTAACTCAAAAGTTCAGAGTGAAGGTTCGGAGTGTAAACAAAAATTCAAAGAGTAGTCAAATTAAAAGAGTGTAAGAAAAAAAGAAAGATCGGACTCTAACCAAAAATAATTTTCGAAGTCTAAATAAATTCAGAGTGTATAAAACAAAGATGACCATATTCTGTTTAATAGTTGAATTCATATTGAGAATTCGGAATGCGAATTCGTCATCAGAATTCATAATCAAAAATCGTAATGGAAAAATTGTCATTAGAATTCTATGTTGAACTTCATGAGAGTTCGTATCCAGCATTCGGAGTTGATCTTTATTAAAGTTCGTATCCAAAATTTGGAGTCGAGCTTCATTACAGTTCTCATCCAGAATTCGGAGTTGATCTTTATTAATGTCCGTATCCAGAATTCGGAGCCTAAAACAGAATGCTTTTAAATCAATGTTTTAAACACTTCCGAAAATCTAGAAATGAATTTAAATCATGTACTTAAGAAATATATGGATGAAAATGTGATAAGGAAAATTTTTCTTTCAAAATCGATTTTCATAATGATAAGGTGTTTGTGATTTTCAAAATAAGAAGGAATAGAGAAGTCATAAGGAAAACCTTATTGACTAAAAAATCTCCCCCTTTTTGTAAAGCACAAACATCCTTACGAAAAAGAAATTCTAAGAAGAATGAAAAACATTAAGGATTATCTCCCTTTGCTTTAAGGATATTTATGAATACGACTAACTCCCCCTTAGGCTTTGAAACTCTAAGGATTGTATTCTAGATTTCCGGAGTGACATTTCATTACAGATAGGAAGGTCTTCTTTAATGAACCCCCCCCCCTTATATAAGCTCTTATTAGAGTTCTTTTTTCCTTAAGGATCTTTTCCTTCTCCCCCTTCGTGATATTCAAAAATAATTAGAGTGAATGGAAAAAAATAACAAAGTACCTGAAAAAATTAGTAATAATAACAAATGATGAGAAACCAAGATTTTCATTAATTTTAAAGAATGAAAGATACATCAAAAAGATCAGATTTAAATATTTCGGATCTTTGTCCTTTGAAATGAGCCCCTTAAGAATAGTCTTGATCTTCTTTAGGTCTTTATGGTCTTCTTCAACTTGCTTCTATAAGACCACTATTCTTCCAGATTGAGCTTCAATATTTTCTTCTTGGGCTTTATGATTTTCTTCCTGAGCTTTAAGCTTTTCTTCAAAATCAATCTGGTTATCCCTTTCATACTTCCAGTTTTGAGAAACAGAGCTCATCTTCCCATTCAGATCTCTGACTTCTTGAATCTGGAAGTTCTTTTCATCTGTCAACGTTTCTTTAAAGGATGAAGTAAGTTCATTAATCTTCCTATCTTCTGTTTCAAATGCATCTTTAACATTGTCTTGGAATTCATCAAAGAGCCTCATCTCTTCCATAGTCTTACTCAACCAACTAGTCATTCTCTTGCAAGATCTTTTGTGGGCTTCATATCCAACTAGAAATGATTTGAATTCAGCTTCTATCTCAACACACTTATCCATGACTATGGATACAGAATTTGATTTCTGATTCTTAGCATGTTGGATCATCTGGTATCTTGAATCTATAGTTGAGATGGTCATAATGGAACCCACTAACTTCCTCAAAGATTGAACATAAAAGTCATGCCCCAACGAGGATGAATCCGAATCCGAAACATTGCTTGGAGAATTTTCTTCCACAATAAGCTCCAACTTCCTTCTAGATGAATCACCAAATTCTCTTTTCTTGCTTGCCACTAATTTCAGAGTATCAACAAGGATTTTCATTCCCATGTACTTTTTCGGAATGGATTTTTGTTCTGGTGTTTTCTTCTCACTATTAGTTACTTGAATAACATCATCAAAAACTTTTTGAACAACATCTTCTTTATTCGTATCCTTCTCTGGAGTTACTAACATGGAGGATTCAACCTCTGAAGTTCGTAGTGATAGATGTTCCGAAGGTGACCCCTTAAAATCATCTACTTCTTTCAACAGATCTCCAGTTTCACCACTTTCTTCAGCAACTGCTTCTTCCTCTTCCACTTGTTGAATCTGCTCGAGTTCCTCAACATGCTCAGCTCTAATCTCTTCTGGAAAAAACAATGTTTCTTCCTGGAGTCTCGGGTAGAGATTCCAAGGAGAAAGATCTCGGAACTAGAATGTTTCCGGAAACCATCTCATTAAATTTTAACAGAGCTTGGACTGCCTCAGCTTCTGAAATCATCTTCTTGAGCTTATTTTCTTTTTCTAGTTTTACCAATTCATCTTCTTTCCAATCCTTCAAAGCCTTAGCTTCCGCAGGATCCAATCTGAAATGTGGATCCCCTTCATTCCTTTTCTCTTTATCTGCTCTCCACTTTGAAACTACCTCATCAGGATAGGCTTTCCTCTTCTTCGGTTTTGGAGGTGGGGATTGAGATTCCTTAGATTTTGGATCCTCTGCTTCAGCTACAACTTCTTTCCACTTTCTTTTCTTTACTGGCTTAGATGATTCCGGTTCAGCAGCCTTCGGAACTGCTTCTTCTTGATTTTGAAAATTGAAGAACTCACCAGTCTCATTGTTGAAAGCCACATCCATCCTCTTAAGAGTATTATCACTCACCAACTAAATTTTGCAAACCCTTGTCTTAGTCTTGAATGCTTCCTTGAAAGACTCAAGGCACCGAACTATTAACATTGATAAAATTGCTGGGTACATTACGATTTCGGCTCGGAGATTTCCTTTCTTAACATTCTCAATGGTTATAAGAATGTGCCTCATGAAGATAAACATCCTTAGATTTATCATAAAATCTAAGATATAGATTTCACTCTTCTTCATATTGTCTTTATCACCATTCCATGGTACAATAAGACCTTGTACCCACAACTCTAGAATTCGAAAATTTATAGGCAAGCTAGCAATCTTCGGAGCCTTCTCGTCTGAGAGTCTGAGAGTTTTCAAAGAATTTTCCTTGTTGAAGTTTCCTTTAGAATCTGGCAATACGTGAGATACGAAATCAGCTTCTCTTTCATAGGTCAGCCCTACCAAGCTGGATGCCTTGGTATAATAAATCTTATAAGTCTTTCCATGATACTTAAATGAAAATTTCTCTCTATTATCTTCCTTAAAGAAGGAAACTGTTTCATAGAATTCAACAAGTAACACCGAAAAAACATCATCTTGAATCCTCGGTTTGGACACAACAATATCTTCCAATCCGTTCAGCTTTACTTTCTCCGAAATAAGAGAATCCTAGTTGTTTAAGAAATCCGGATGAACCAAACTTTCTCTGTAAACAAACCATTGTGAAATTGGCTTAGAGGATTACATTTCTTGAGAAGCTAATTCCACAGAAACTCGGGTCTGAAGACTTATGAGATGTTCAGAACAGAGAAAGCTGAAGTTTGGAATGTCTTTAAAATGGAGAGGCAGAGCTTCGAGACGCTGGATCTTGAGAACCGATGTGGGACAACCATTTGGGGTCCCCTTTATATAGGCAACAAGAAAACAGTTCAACTTCCACGGTTTATCGAACAGTTGTGACGAGCTGAGATCAGATCTGATGGTTGAAAACCAATTCTCAAGAAAAATTGAATCCGATCTGTTTGAGGTTTTATTAAAATAAATATTTAAGAAAATTATAATCCGAAAACAAAATATAAGAAAATTCTAGCAAGTAATGTATGACTACAAAAACATGAGTAAGGAAATCATACCTTTCGGATTAGCTTATGAGGACTATTCGTAATGGTTAATATAAAAAATGACTATGAAAAATCTTTATTACGAAATGACATAGTTCGCAAAACTCACTACGAAAAACAAACTCAGTACGAAAAACTCAGTACGAAAATTTCATTACAAATTTTGAAAATGAAAAACACTCTATGAAAGATTCGGTACGGAAATCCAGTTATGAAAATATCAGTACGAAATTTTCCATTCGGGAAGTTTTCAATACGAAAATTTCCATTCCAGAAGTTTTCTATACGAAAATATCCATTTTGGAAAATTTTAGTTCCAGAAATTCCCATTCAGGATTTTTAGTTCCAAAAAGTTTGAAAAACTAACTTTGGAAAGAAAAAAATAGTTACTCTAACAATCAAATGTACTCCCCCTATGAAAAGGAGTTTATTACTTTATGGACACTTTCTCAACAGAATGTAAATTAAGAAGGATTTCCTTATAGTTATAATTCCTAAATTATGTTTAATGTATTCAAATCTATTAGAAGGCAATGATTTTGTGAAAATATCAGCAAGTTGATCTTTCATTCTGATTAACTGAAGAATAATATCTCCTTTAAGTGTGTTATCCCTAAGAAAGTGATTCCTGATTTCTATGTTTTTTTCATGAGAGTGATGTGCATGGTTCTTACATAAGGCAATGGAACTTGTGTTATCACACAAAATTTGAGTTTTTGTAAAACTCAATCCACAGTCTGTGAGTGTGTTTTGCATCCACAACACTTGAGCACAACATCTTCCAGCTTCTACATATTCAGCTTCAGCAGTGGATAGTGCTACAGAATGTTGCTTCTTACAATACCAAGAAACTAATAAATCTCCTAAGAAATGACAAGTTCCGGATGTACTTTTTCTATCCATTCTACATCCACCAACGTCAGCATCAGAAAAGCTTTTAAGAGTAAAATCATTTCCAGACATATAAAACAATCCTAGGTCCATGGTTCCCTTAAGGTAGAGAACAATTCTTATTAATGCCTTTAAGTGAGATTACTTAGGGTTGGATTGATATCTTGAACATAAGCATACTGAGAAAATCATGTCTGGTCGACTAGCTGTCACGTAAAGTAAACTTCCTATCATACCTCTAAAAGATATTTGATCTACTAGTTTCCCAGCTTCATCAAGATCTAAAGAGTTTGAGGTACCTATAAGAGTACTTATCCTATTAGTATTGTCATAACCATACATTTTGAGAAGATATTTAATATACATATGTTGAGATGTGTAGGTTCCTTCTAGTTTTTGAGAAATTTGAAAACCAAGGAAAAATGTTAACTCACCCATCATACTCATTTCAAACTCAGATTTCATTAGACTTGCAAAGGAGTCGGTTAAAGATTGCTAAGTTGAACCAAATATGATGTCATCAACATAAATTTGAACAATCAAAACATTTTTCTTATCTTTATTTATAAAAAGGGTTGGATCTGCATCTCTCTTAACATAGTTATTTTGAAGCAAAAATCCAGTGAGTCTATCATACCATTCTCGTGGGGCTTGTTTAAGGCCATACAGAGCTTTAGTAAGTCTAAAAACATAATCATGATGTTTTGTATCTTCAATTCTAGGAGGTTGTTCAACAAAAACATCCTCTTGAACATAACCGTTAAGAAAAGCACATTTCACATCCATTTGGAAAAGATTAAAATTAAAGAATGCTGCAAAGGCAAGTAGAATATGGATAGATTAATGTCTAGCTACTGGAGCATAGGTTTCTTCATAGTCTATTCCCTCTTGCTGATTATAACCTTTAGCAACACGTCTAGCTTTATTTCTTACTATGACTCCATTTTCATCACATTTATTTCTGAAAACCCATTTTACTCCAATAATAGAAGTATCCTTAGGTCTTTCAACCAAGGTCCAGACTTTATTCCATTCGAATTCATTTAGTTCATCTTGCATGGCTTTGATCCAATCATCATCACCTAAAGCTTCATCAGTGCTTTTAGGTTCTAATTGGGAAAGAAATGCTAGATGTTCTACTTAATTTCTTATGTAACTTCTAGTCCTTATAGGTTGATTTACATCACCAATGATACTATCATTGGGATGATTCTTATGAAACACCTTATTTGGGTTTTGAATAGCCTGTTCATCAACATAGGGTAGAAAGTACTCTGAGCTAAATGTTTCATGACTATCTTCTTGAACATTATCCTTATCAGAAGGCTATTCTCTCAAAGTTTGACAATCAGTTTTTGAAAACACATCCGAGGATGTATGATGGGATGGTTTAAAAACAAAAGGATCAGACTCATCAAATTGTACATGTACTGTTTCTTCAATAGTACAAGTATTTTTATTAAATACTCTATAAGCCATAGAAGTTGTGGAATAACCTAAGAAAATTCCATCATCAGATTTTGGTGCGAATTTATGTAGGTTATCTTTAGTATTCAGAATGAATACTTTGTAACCAAAAACCTTGAAGTAGGAGAGTCTTCGTTTTCTACCATTCCATAACTCACAAAGAGTTTTATTAAGAAAAGGTCTAATTAAATCTCGATTTATAGTATAGCAAGAAGTACTTACATCTTCAGCCCAGAAATGTCTAGAAATAGAATATTCACTGATCATGGTTCTTGTTATTTCTTGAAGAATTCTATTTCTTCTTTCAACTACACCATTTTGTTGAGGAGTTCTAGGTGCTGAGAAGATGTGAGTAATACCTTTTCCACTACAAAAAGTTTCAAAATCATAATTTTGATATTCTCCTCCATGATCACTACGAATAGTTTTCAAAGGAAGGTTTTTCTCATTTTTTAATTGAGCTATAAAACTTTTGAAATTAGAAAAATCTTCAGACATATTTTCTAGAAAATAGACCCAAGTAAATCTAGTGTAATTATCAACTAGAACAAGCACATAGTATTTGCCTCCAAAACTTCCGGTTTGTGTTGGATCAAAAAATCAATGTGCACTAACTGTAATGCATCGGTTGTCGAGACTTCACCGATTGATTTAAAACTAGATTTATGTTTGTTGCCATATTGAAAAGGATAAAAAAATTTAGAATAATCAAATCTAGGTTCTGGGAGATCCTTAACTAGTTTCTTCTTAGAGTTTACATAGGTTTCTCAGGTCACAGTGACCTAGTATTCTATGCCATAAATAGGAATGATCTTCCATTGCACTTAGACAAGGTAAATCTTGGATTCAAATGTCTTTTATGCTCAAAGTGTAAACATTCTCTTGCCTATTAGATTAGAGAATAAATTCTTCCTTGGCATTGTGAACTAAGAACTTATCATTCCTAAAATTCACAAGGTAACCTTCATCACATAACTGACTTATGCTAATGAGGTAGTGATTAAGACCCGTAACAAAAAGAACATTTGAAATCACAGTTTTACCTAAAAGAACAATATTACCAATACCAACAATCTCACCCTTAGAATTATCTCTGAAATTTACCTTTCCTTCTTTCGTTTTGATAATCTTTTCAAAATAGCATTTGTTACCAGTCATGTGCTGGGAACATCCACTATCCACGTACCATGTATTGTTGCTGATACTCTCTTTTTTTTCCTGAAATCAAGAAGAAAATTAGCCTTTTGGAATCCAAACATGCTTGGATCCAAGATTTCCATATAATGAAATTTTAGGAACCCACATCTTCTTAGAAAAGTAAACTTTATGAAAACCTAAGGATTGGGTTTTGTTTAAGGAACAATTCTTTGCCCAATGACCACCATATTGACACTTCGTAAAAAATGGGGCGCTTTGAGGAACAAAATAATTGTTAGTAAAAATTGGTTTTCCATGGGTATAACCAAATCCGGATTTATTTCTTAAAGGTCGTATTTTGGAATATATTTTATCAAAATTTTCTTTACCATGGGTAAAGATTGATAAAAACTTCTTTAAGGAAAAAATTTTGGACTTCAGTTTTATAACCATGTTTTTATCCTCAAAATAATTAGTTTTTGAAATAGATCTAGGCTCAAAAATATTTTCCTTAGAAATTACTTTTTCTAGTTCTTCAGAAAGTTTGTTCTTCTCAGAACTTACTCCCTCAAGATTTTTTGAAATACATTCAAAATCAACATTTTTTCTATCAAGATCTTTAGAAAGATATGATATCTCTTTTGTAGGAATAGAATTCCTATAGTTTGCCTTATCAAGTATTTTATTGAGTTTGGAATTCTCAATTTGAAGAAGTTCAGCAAACCTAGAGACTTCTTCATAAGTAGGTAAAGTATTTTCTTCATCAGAAGAGGATTCCTCTTCAGAAGAGTTATAATACTTACTATCATTAGAATTTAAAGAAACATTGGTCAATGATTAAACATTTAGTAACTTAGCCATAAAACAATGATTTTCAATAGGTAATCGGGCTATAAGACCAAGATTCTTCTATTCTGAAGATTCGTAATTAGAAGATTCATCTGAAGAATCACCACCACTGGCACTCCAAGTATCATTAGCTTTCAGAACATTCATAGCATTGGATTTATATTACTTCTTTCTGTTCCTGTCTAAATACCTTTCATTCCTTTCTTTCGTTTTAAGCAAAGGGAAATCTGGTCTTATATGTCCAGCTCTCTTGCATTCATAACAAGTAACATTTCCATATTTCTTATCTTTCCTGTCCTGTTTCTTATAATTGGATTGGATATTTCTCTGGCCAGTTATCTTGTTCATCCTTCGAGCAAGATTTTCTAATTCATTTTCTGATATTTCACATTCACTATAATCTGATTGGACAACTATCTTCTCATACTTGGATCTGGTTACTCTCTCAAGAGTCTTACCTTTCATATGATTTGATGTTGTTGTAAAAGCAATTGTACCATTTCCATTTTTCTTTTTGATGTTGTCAGTATCTCTTTTCATTCTTGTTTCATGTTGGATAAGAGTTCCAAATAACTCACCAAGTGAAATTTTAGTGACCTTCCTGTTCTCATCTATAGCAGTTCATTTGGATTCCCACTCATTGGGAATAATATCAATTATCTTATCCACAAGTGCTTCATCATCTAAAACTTTTTCTCCCATAGACTGTAGGTTTTTGACGATAGTGATATATCTATGTTGAACATTACATATTGGTTCTCCATAAAGAAAGTTGAAGCCATGATATTCACCTCCAAGAATAGCTCTCATAGTCTCAATTACTTTAGAAGTTCCAAAGTGTGTAACTACTAACATCTTCCAGATATAGTTAGATGCTTCACAAGAATAAATTTGGCTATATATATTTCTGGTCATTGAACACAGTAGAGTATTGCGTACCTTATAATTTAGTTGATAGTCTTGCTTTTCCTGGTTAGTAAAAGTTTTAACTTCCTTATCAAGAATTTTATAATCACCAGTAATCATAACAAATTTGTCTACTCCTGTATTGATAACAAAATTCTTCATTCGATCTCTCCAGTACTCATAATCATTACCTTCAAAGATTGGTGGCCTTGTAGGATTTATATTATCAATAGAACCAACCTTAATTCATGCCATACATATAAACCTTTCTCACACAAACTTGTTAGTAAAAAAAATCCGTAATAACAAAGTTCGGAATGAGAAAGTTTGGAATGATAATATGAGAAAGAAAAACTAATACGTGAGTACAATTATTTCAGAAACCTGCACTGATACCAATTGTAGGATCGAAATAATGATGTAGATTCTCAATATACAAGAGGGGGGTGAATTGTATACTTTAAAAATTACTTTGGAACCATTAAAGTTAGTTATGAATAACTGTGTTTTCCTTAATCAAAGGAAAGGGCTATGTTTAACAAAGTTAAACAAAGAAAATTTACAACACCTCCAACACCAAATGAAAACTTGGAAAGAGATTCCGAATATAGGTTCCGGAAATATAGTTCCGGAAATTGAACCTTAACAAAATATTACAATATGATATTCTACATTAAAGAGTATAGAATCTAAATGAAACAAAGTATAAGTAGGGATGTATAAGAAAGTTATACTTTCCTTACAATACAATATGAAGCGGAAATAAACAAGTAGTAAAACTATAAGTAACAAGATATAAGTCTTTTAACCCAAAGAGAAGGGTATCCAACAACCTTGGATAATGGTCCCTTGATTTATACATTCAAGCAAGTTTGTCTTACCCACACCAGGGTAAGCCCTCGATACGAAGATTGGAGTGTCTCTGTCTTACAATCTCAGCAAGCCCTCAACATCAAGGAAGTTGGCAACCTCTATCTTCCTCAGCGAGTAAGCCCTCTAACTTCAAGGTAGTCACCACCTCTGTCTTCCTCTACAATGAGGCCCTCGAACTTCAAGGTAGTCGGCACCTCTGTCTTCCTATCCCTGGAAGTCCTCGAATGTAGTCACCATCATTTAGAGTCACATGAAGCAAAAACCAAACGAGCCGTTCAGTACACACAAGGCATGATAAGATTTATCTTTCTAGAAATCACCTTAGCAGTGTGTGGTCTCTTGGTTGATCAACTTCATTGTATTGAGCGTTTTCAAATGAGCTCCTATTTATAGGTAAGGTCGGCCTCCTTCCCAACGGTCATATTTTACATAAAAATCGGAGGGACCTATACACGTGTCCCTTAACCAATGGTTAGTTTATAACAGAATAGACGACATCATTTTATAACAAAACAAGTGTAACAGGATGTACGTCATCATTTTAAATTCTAACTCAAAAGTTCAGAGTGAAGGTTCAGAGTGTAAACAAAAAGTCAAAGAGTAGACAAATTATAAGAGTGTAAGAAAAAAAGAAAGTTCAGAGTCTAACCAAAAAAAAATTTCGGAGACTAAATAAATTCAGAGTGTATAAAACAATGATAAACAGATTCTGTTTAATCGGTGAATTCGGAATGAGAATTCATAATGTGAATTCATCATCAGAATTCGTAATCAGAAATCGTAATGGAAAATTTGTCATTAGAATTCGATGTTGAACTTCATGAGAGTTCGTATCCAGCATTCGGAGTTTATCTTTATTAAAGTTCGTATCCAGAATTCGGAGTCGAGCTTCATTACAGTTCTCATCCAGAATTCGGAGTTGATCTTTATTGAAATTCATATCCAGAATTCGGAGCCTAAAATAGAATTCTTTTAAATCAAAGTTTTAAAAACTTCCAAAAATCTAGAAATGAATCCGAATCTTCTAATTAAGATATATATGGATGAAAATGTGATAAGGATAATTTTTCTTACAAAAGCAATTTTCTTAAAGATATGGTGTTTGTGATTTTCAAAACAAGAAGGAATGGAAAAGTCATAAGGAAAACCTTATTGACTCAACACCTTTGTATGGTAATGTAATTTTTTATAGAATAGATGTAAGATGTGTGTGTGGATGTTAGTTACAAGTTTGGGGAAGGTGAGGGAGAGTTATTACATATCCTTTAGATGTTTATGATAGAATATATGTTCTCTAACATCAATTTTCTATTTCTTATGTCAATTTGGGTAACAAAACCTACGATATTCTATCTTAATTTTTGATTAACATAGGTTATTTATCACCGCGAAAAACCCCATAGTGTGAGGAAATGTATCTACTATAATATTATTCTCATCAAAATTGTATCCTTATTTTCATTTTATGTGAGTTTGGTCACTAGTATTTGGCTGTTTAATGTGATTATTTTATTATGAATGGGGTGGAAAGCTGGGGTGGAAAAAAGGATCTTTAATTTTTGGCTACAATAGTGGTGGGTCCTAGATCTATTATCAAGGGGGATTGAAAGGATGTTGATTTTGATGGGGGATCAATCTTGATTCTTTTGATTTAAAAATCATATTTTGAAATGGTTAGGCTCTATTAATTTCTATTTTTAAAAGGAAGTAGTTATCTTCTACTGTAGTTGAAATGATTGTTTTCTTTATTTGAAGGATAAATAATAATATTTGAGACTCAAATAGTATGGAGATTAATAAAGATTGGATGGATGAAAATCGATTAACAATAGAGTATGAGAACGAAGTGAAAGAGTTCATCAGGTTTGCATAGGATCATTCATTGGATCCTTCCCAAATACTTTGTCTGTATTTATGTTGTTGTTATTCTAGGCTAATTAATCTAGATGAGTTGGACGAACATTTGATATGTCATGGAATATATTGGAGTTATAAATGATGGAATAAATACTGAGAAAAAGAGAATCTAGTACTGGCTAGGATATGCATCATTTTATGGATCATTATATATAATTACAAATATGGACAATGAAGAAGACAATGTGGAAGATGTGATTATAGATGCCAATGATGATGAATATCTTATTGAGAAAATGATTATGACAGTTGAATAAGAACTATATGATTTCCCAACAATTTTTGATAAGATGATGAGTTGGGAAAATATGCCATTTGATGCTCGTTGCACTAAATATACAGCATTGATAGCTATACTGAATTGGTATAAATTTAATGTATGCAACAGATGGAGTGATGTCAGTATTACAGAACTATTTCTCTCTTGAATGACATGCTCCTGGAGGATAATGAGCTACCACGTCGGACATATGAAGAAAAATGAATGCTACGCTCGATGGGTATGATTTCTAAAAGAATATATTCCTTTCTCAAAGACTGTATATTGTTTCTCAAGGAACAATTTATATTCAGAATTCCTAATGTGTGGTGATTCTCAATTAAAGAAAGGTGAATTTTTTCCTATGAAATTTTTATGGTACATTCCAATCATCACAAAGGTTTAGGAATCTAAATGGAAGTGAAGAAATAGTAACATAATAGTCGTGGCATGCAGATAAAAGAAATATGGATAGGAAATTACATCACCTGGCCGAATCGCTTCAATGAAAGAGAATTGATCATGAGTATCCAGAATTTGGAAATGATCCCAGAAACCATCGTCTTGCATTATCAACAGATGGACTGAATCCTTTTTTTCCAAACCTACACTCACAATACAGGGCATTTTATGTTGTTAAATTATAACTTTTCACCCTGGTTATGAATGACATTGAAATTCATCATGTTATTTATGTTTATATCAAGACCAAAACAACCAAGTAACGATATTGATGTTTATTTGGATCATTCGATCAAGAATTTGATATTATTGTAGGATTAAGGTGTTATGTTGTGTGATACATAAAAAAGTGAAAAGATCATGTTGAGAGTGATTTTGTATTATACAATAAAATATTTCCCTGCATATGGAAATTTGAAAAGATATAGAATTAATGGAACTCAAGGGTGTCTCATGTGAGAAGATGATACAAAATCACATCGGATGAAACATTCATCAAAATCTGTGTTTCTATGACATCATAGATTACTACCCCATTGTCATAAATACCAATCTTGGATGACATCATTCTATGGATGTTTAAAACAATGCACATCCATGTGTCCAAATATAGGTGATCAACTATTTGAGAAAGTAAATGATGTGAACAATATTTTTGATAAACCAATTTAGAAAACCCTTACGAATATCAATTGGAAAAAGAGATCAGTTTATTTTTTGAATTATCATATTGGAATTTTCTATATGTCATACATTTTCTAGATGTGATGTATGAGGAAAAAAATGTATGTAACAACACTATTTGAAAGTTTTTAAATGCGCTTGAAAAAAAGCATATAATTATGGTAAAGATGGACATTGTTGACATAGGGATACAAGAAGTGTTGGCTCCCTTGAAGGGTGAAAATCCAATATTTCTTCCTCCAGCTTCTTGCACCCCTTTAGGGGAGGAGATATATCAGTTTTGAAACATATTCATTGTTATAGAGGATCCATAGGGGTATTCATCAAACATAAATAACATTTATTCAATGAATGATGTGAAATTATAAGGTTTTAAATCACACGACATCCATGTTTTGATGAATGATTAATTTCCTACAAATTTACATTTCATTTTTTCTGAAGAATGTTCTTCATACGTTAACCAGACATTCTTTCTTTTTCAAATCAATATACAACAATGTTTTCGACCCAGTGAAATTTCCATCTTTGTAAAGGGTAATATTAATAATATTATGTGAATTAGAAATGTTATTCTTGCCAACATTATTTGGTATGATGGTTCATTTGATGGTTCACTTGGAGAGAGATATTCGACTATGTGGTCATTTTCAATATAGATGGATGTACCCCGATGAACGGTATATGATTATTTTGAAAGCATATGCCAAAAATTGAAGTTGGCTAGTGGGTTGTGTTATGGAGTGATATATTTTTGAGGATTCCATTGAATTATGTACCAAATACCTATCTACTATGGAAATCATTGGTCTCCAAAAATGTCATCACACTTGATGAATTGAGGTTAAGGGAATTTCTGGATGAGATGTTGTGACAGTCAATATTACAGATTTAGAGCTGGCCCACCATTATGTTTTGCAAAACAGTTTAGAGGTTTCTCCATATATTGAATTCCACCAAGTAATTAATAGGTAGTGAAATTCATCAAGGTCTGAAAATGGATATCAAATACACATAATCACCAGTTTGTAGGTATGTTTTGGGACCATATTTTTAAGGAGTTAGATGAAAATCTAAATTCAATAACAGAACAACTTCAATGGCTAGCTTCCAGACCAAGTGTGTATGTATAATCTTATAATGGTTTTGTAATTAATGGTTATTCATTCTATACTAATGAACATGATGAAGATAGTACCATTAAAAATAGTGGAGTTGCATTTGTGGTTGATGTGATACACCTTTCTGATAGTAAGGACATAAATCCAATTTATGTGATTATGTTATACTTTGGAATTTTTAATCAAATATTAGAGTTGGATTATATGAAATTTCAATAGCATATTTTTCAGTGCAAATGGGTTGATAAGAAAAGTGGTGTTAAAATAGTTGAATTGAGATTTGTGAATTTTGATTTTAGTAAAGAAGGTTACAAAGATGAACAGTTTAAAATGGCATCATAAGAGGTACATGTATTTTATGTTCCATATCCTGAAAACCGATAGTGGTCGATTTTACTATTAATGTCCAAAAATACTGAAGGGCATGAATAAAATTCAATTTTTGATTATCCTTTCAGTGTTACGATGCAATATTTTCACACCGGTCCCAATGTAGATGATGTTTTGTATGTTAGAGGATACCACAATGAAGGGATTCAGATAATTGATTGATGTGTCCAATCCCTTCAGCCTTTGTACTAAATAAATAAGGATCAATAAACAAGTTATATTTTATTTGTAATATAGATATTTTTATCCCATGATATTATCTTATTATAACAGATTTTATGTAATATAAATTAACAATTGAACCACTTTTGTAGATAACAACTTCTGCACGTCCTACTGCTCCTATCCTCAAGGCTAATCAAGTCTATCAAGCTGCAGCAACTGCTGATCATAGTGTAGAGAAACAACCAGTTTCTGATCCTATTGTCGCTCCTAGTGTTGAGGTACAACAACCATCAGTAAATGTCATTGCTACCATTTCATATGAATATATTGATGATGTTGATATCAATGAAATGGTCGGGGATGATTGACTGACGTCGTAGAAAATAGAGTTGTGTCATATATTGACGGTTTTAGCCAATGTTCATAAGTTGAAATTCAAAGGCATCAAATTTTATATCGGATGGAATGAATGAGGCCATCATTTGAATCCCAAAAATTATTTGTTTTTTAGTTACATTGGAATTTTTACTTGAAAAAACGTGCCTATTGACATAGATTAATGGAACCATGTTGTGTCATGCTGAAGGCTGTGATCTTGGAAGAATATATGTTAACATTGTGATATTATTTCATTAATTTAATAGAAAATAAAAAAATGAAACATTGTCTTAATATTTTTAATCCATTATAGAGTGCATTTATAGTAGATGATTCACACATGAATTATGTACAAAGGCTTGAAGGAAGGATTCATCATGGTTTTCACACTTTTTTAAAAAAAAATCACCTGAAAGATTCCAAAGGTAAAATATACACGCACCCACACATTTGCAACACTCATCTTATATCCCAAGAATCATGGGATTCATTTATTGGCCTACGTGGGGATGAAAAGTTTTAGGTACATTGTGGGTAATAATACATTGTTTGAGGATATGTGTATATATCACATTGATAGTTAATATTTAATTTATGAATGATCTTCTTGGTATTGAAAATAAGGAATGTTTATCAAAACCAACTTACCCCTATCGTAAAGCAAGGATGGGGTACGATTTGATAAAAAAGAATATGGTGCGTATTTAAAATTTATAGTAATATTGTTATGTTCCAAGAAACAACATAATTTTTTTTTCTATATTTATATGTAGATTGATGATTATAAAGCCAAAGACACTTCCATCCCATGTCATGTGCTATGGAAGGAGGCAAATGTGAATATGGAATGGGAATCTAGTATTTGAATACACACTAAAACTGTTGGAAATATTTGTATGTTTGACAAGATAAAAATGTTTTCTTTTAAATTTCTATTACATAAAAATAATTACTTATTTTCCTATATCCGACAGTCAAAGTAATCAGATACTCTTGTAGCAGATACAGACCTATAATCAACATCTCTGAAGCACCCAGAACAATATAGTCGTGTTAGAGGTGTGGGGTTTAGGGGATACCCCATTTATATTTTGATAAAAAAAATGGATGGTCTAAATCAAGAAATGAAACAAATGAAAGAAAGACTAGAAACTCTTGATTAATGATTTAAATTTAAGGGAGAGTTGCTTGAAAATTTTATGGGTGAGTAGCAAGGAGAACACAAAACTCAAGAACAACTAGTGCGTAAAGATCCAACCCCACCCCCACCAGCTTGGAGGTGAGCCATTCCCCTCAATGAGCTATCTTTACTATGATAATAAATAATCTAATAATTGTTACCATGAAATGTGAATTAGAAAAAAATTGACTCTTTTCATATGATGATATTCTATATAGTGATAATGACTGAGATTTATATCTGTCAACACCCACCTATCACCTTGTTGCTAGACCTATGGTGTTCAACATCCTAGAGGACAAGGTGCATAGTAGACCACTTCCAACAGATCATCTCAATGTAATGATTACTGTAGATCATTATCCAAATAAATATCTACCTATTCCACTTGAGGAAAATGATATTCATAATGTTAAAAAAATTTGGGACATTCATTGCATGATCTTCACATGATATCATAGTACATGTAGGAAATGTGGTATTTATATCGATTTTTTCCAAGCTAAACCTTTATCAATTAATGAAAAAAGTGAAGAACCAATGAATGTTATTATAGATGGATAAATAGAATGGGTGATAATAAACATGGTATAAAAATCATCTAAAGGATCGACCAAAATATCTAATAGATCTTATGAAAGCACAATTACACCACATGTTCTCTCTCCACATTTACTAGCATAGAAGTCTCTTGTGGATACAAAGCTAAAAAGGTGTAGTAGTCTTATAATTTTTTTGAAAACAATTTATATAGTGAAGATGTCGAAGATTTTGTTGCTTCTAAAAATTTAAATGAAATCCTTCAATACCATTATCTAGGCGTCATAGTTGTAAATTTTTAAATGGGGTAAGTTTTCTTGAAATTTTTTTCTAAAAGCTGATAACATTTTCTAATTAGGAATAAATTAATTTTATATTCTTTGGAGGAATATATATAAAAAAAGATTAAGGGATTTTCCCATGAGCCAAAATTTGGACTTGTTAGTCCTCATACCACATCTACACAACTAAAAAATTAGAGCCATCAATAAGGGATGAAATAGTGAAAGGCTAGCTGAAAATATTTAATAGAATGATTTAGGATGACTGAATCTTCCTAATACCAACCATGTGAGTGTAATACTCTACGATTAAAACATATCAATTTTATTTTCACATATTTTATTTCTTATTCCATTATGTGATTTTAGGCAACACTGACTGTTACTTTCAGTGAACTTGGATACTCTAAAGATAAATTTTCTGCATTAAATTCAACGATAACCAACAAACTGAACATACATGATGGATTTTATGAATCTATAATACACTACATCCTACATTTTATGTCTAAACATTAATTTATATAATTAATAATATATTTTAATGAGTATTCAATTATGATAGGGTGGTGTATAAATATCATCTAAAAAAGAAATGAGGTTAGGGGATAAGCATGAAGAGGTGAGAAGGTACTACGTATAGACAAGTATCAGGGTATATATAATAAAATTTCACTATCCAAACACATATAAAAAAAGTTACATATACTCAAATGGATCATTGTTTTTGCAGTGTCCAAAATAAAAAAATGGAAATAATTATAGTGTTTATGTTTGTAAATTTATGTGAGAGATTGTTTTCTATCATAAACTAGCATTCATAAAGAGGTAGTTTCAAAAACAACTACTATATCGTTTAAATTATATATTAATACATTATTTTTATATATATTCAGTAATACTCAGACTGTTGGAAAACATCATATTCACAATACGATATAGATTTGTTCAGAAATGAGTGGGCCATATACCTGATGGAAGATTGTACACAAATAACATGAAGATCTTACATGGGGACGTGTACAATTTGCAGATAATTTTGAGAGGGGTGTACGAAGATCAAAAGATGAAACATTTCTGTTTGTAAATGATCGTAGGAAAATTATAATTGTTATTAAATAAACCATCCTCCCTCCAATATTTTAGTTGTCCATTTTAACTGAGGAAATGCACTAGCAACATGCAAGATTGATGATCCAAATTTCTTTGGGCTTTGGATAAGAAAAACTAGAAAAATCTACACAATACCTTCATATCATGCATACCCAACTATATTTAAATAAATTATGAGTAAACATCCCCTCTATAAATTTCATGTAGTATGAGCATTGAAATTCCAAAAGGATTCTCATCCGTTGAACATTTTCATTTGTAGAAATTTTATGTTTTCTTATTATCTATTATAAGAAAATTAACATTGTTGGAACCTCCGTTCTCCACATGGTCTTCCCCACACATCCATGTTTTCAATTTATAACATTGATCCATGGGTTATTTGTGATGTGTTTGAGTCAAGCCCGCCTCAATCCGAAGCACGGTGTGATCGGTATCACTCAAAGTATATCTCTTTTGTTTAAAATGGACATAATTTTATGTGAAAATAAAAACTGAAAAATGGAAAACTAATCAAACACATTATGACTGTGTTTATACATTGGGAGATAAATACATGGGACATTTTTGACCCTTATGAGTCAACCCTACCCCAATCTGAGGCATGGTGTGACTGGTATCACTCAATGTGTCTATTTTGTTTCAAATAAACTAAATTTTAAGTGAAAACAATAACTAACGTACCAAAAACTGACCAAACACATTCATATTGTTTTGATATAATAGGAGAACAAGCTATGGGTCATTTATTACATTTATGAGTCAACACCACCTCAAACTGAGGCACGATGTAACTAGTATCACTCAATGTTTGTAACTTTTGTTTAAAACAGGAAGAATTTTAAGTGAAAACTACAACCGATGTACGAAAAACTGAACAAATGCATTTAGATTGTGTTGATACATTAGGAAAATGATAAATGTTTCATTTTTGATGTGTAAGAGTCAACCCCACCTTAAACTGAGGCACAATGTGACTGTTATCACTCAAAGTTTCTCTCATGTGTTTCAAAAGGATTGTTTTTTTAGTGAAAACAACAACTAACATACGGAAAACCAAAAAATGCATTATTATTGTTTTGATACATAAGGGTAATGATCCACGGGTCATTTATGATGTGTTAGACTCAACCCCTTCTCAATATGAGGCATGGATTGATTGGTATCACTCAAAAATGTCTCTCTTTTGTTTAAAATGTACATAATTTTAAGTGAAAACAAAAATTGACACACTGAAAACTGACCAAACACATTTTGATTGTGTAGAAACATCAGTATAACAATCCATGGGTAATTTTTGACATTTATGGGTCAACCCCACCTCAATATAAGGCACACTATGACCAATATCACTCAAAATGTCTCTCTTTAGATTAAAATGTATAGAATTTTAATTGAAAACAAAAAATGACATAGAGAAAACATTCCAAACACATTATTATTGTGTTGATACGTCAGGGAAATGTTCATTGGGTCATATCTGACATGTAAAAATAAATCTTGACTCAATACGGGGCACAATGTAGCTGGTATCACTCAAAGTGTCTCTGTTTTGTTTAAAATGTACAAAATTTTAATTGAAAACAACAAATAACATTCGTAAAACTGACCAAACACTTTTAGATTGTGTTAATACATTGGAAGAAAAATACATGGGAAATTTGTGATATGTAATAGTCATCCCCTCAACCATTCAAGGAACAGTGTCACTAGTATCACTAAAATGGTCTCTCGTTTGTTTAAAATGTAGAGAAATTTAAGTGAAAACAAAAAATGACATACGGAAAATGACCAAATGAATTCAGATTGTTTTGATACATTAGAATTACGATCCATGGTTCATTTTTTACAAGTAAGTGTCAAACTAACCTTAATCCAATGCATGGTGTGACCGGTATCCCTCAAATTATCTCTCTTTTGTTTAAAATGATTAGAATTTTAAGTGAAAATAACAACTGACATACACAAAACTGAAATAACACATTCAATTTTCGTTTATAATTTTGTCCAATTACTCATGGGTCATATAGGATGTGTATGATTCAATACCATCTCAATATGAGGCACAATTTGGCCGGTATCACTCAAAGTGTCTGTCTTTTGTTTAAAATGGATAGAATTATATGTGAAAACAACATCTAACGTATGAAAAACAGCCAAATGCATTCGTATTGTTTTGATACATTAGAATTAGGATAAATTAGTCATTTTTTACGCGTGCGTTTCATCATCGTCTCAATATGTGGCATGGGGTGTACAGTATCACTCTAAGTGTCTCTCTATTGTTAAAAATGTATAGAATTTTAAGTGAAAACAACAACTGGCGTATGAAAAACCAACAAAACGGATCAAGAATGTGTTGATATTTTAGTACAATGATCGATGGGTTATATGTGACATGTATAATTTATCCCCGACTTAATAAAAGGCTCGGTGTGGCTGGTATCACTCAATGTGTCTCTCTTTTTTTTAAAATGGATAGAAATTTATGTGAAAACAAAAACTAACATACAGAAAACTGACCAAATGCATTCTGATTCTGTTGATAATTTAGGAGAACTATCCATCGCTCATTTTTATGTTTTCAAGTCAATACCTTCTCAATCTGAGGCATGTTTTTTCCAGTATCACTCAATTTTCTCTCTTTTGTATAAAATGGACAAAATTTTATGTGGAAACAACAACAGACACACCGAAAACTGACCAAACATATTCGGATTGTGTTGATACTTTATCCCAACAATTCATGGTTCATTTGGGACATGAACGTGTCAAACCTTACTAAATTCATGGAATAGTGTGACAATTATCACTCAAACTGTCACTCTTTTGTTTAAAATGGACAAAATAATAAGTGAAAAAAACAACTAACATACAGAAAACCAACCAAATGCATTCAGATTGTGTTGATGCTTTAGGAAAACGATCCATTGGTCATGTGTGATGTGTAAGAGTCAACTCTGCCTCAATCTAAAGCATGGTGTGTCTATTATATCTCAAATTGTCTCTTATTTGTTTAAAATGGACAAAATTTTAAGTGAAAACAACAACTGAAATTTGGAAAACCAACCAAATGAATTAATATTGTTATTAATACTTTAGGAGAATGATCCATGGGCCCATTTTGACATGTATAAGTCTAACCCACCTCAATTCGAGTCACAATGTGACTGTTATCACTCAAAGCATCCCCCTTTTTTTAAATAGACATAATTTTTAATTGAAAACTACAACTGATGTATAGAAAACAATCCAAAAGTCTTTGGCTATGACATAAGACACATAGACATGCCTCATAGAGAAAGTAGTCCTTAGAAAATAAACCCCATTTTATAATTCATCACACACCCTATATAAAAACCTTTATCCCTAGATTTCATGGTGAGGGATGAAACAACGTGGAATGGGAGATGGAGAAGAATGAAAGGGAAAGAAAAAATGAATAAATGATTTAAATTGGATAAATTTTCAACATAAAGGGATCTTAGACTATTTTTCGAGAAGGGGATGGGAGGAAAAAATTTGAAATCCCTTAAATTTTTACATATCATTGAAAACATGGATTTTCTAGTTGGGTAGTTTTCCAAACTGTTCACCAACGTTTTGGGATCCATTGGATAAGAAACCCACTTTTGCAAATTTTGGACAAAATGTTAACTAATTGTGTTCCATTCATTCAAAATGACATTGTTAAAATCTAGATCCATACCACATGGTTTCTCCTAACCGTGAAAAACGCATGTTCCAAACAACTACCTCAAAAAGGTATGTTGCATGGTTTTTAAATGGAGTCATACACTCCATCCTTTTCTTATGTATGTAAAACAATAAAATATCAAAATGAATAGGAAACTTCCCCATTAAAGTGTATGCACATGTGTTCTTCTAAATTGTGTCCCCCAATAAAAGCACTAAATTACTACTAATAAAGAGTCTATGATAAGAAATGAATAATAATATATCTCTACACCATTTATAAATTCTAAAAATGGCATTAAAAGAACAAAACACACCATAAGATAAAGGCATCAACCACAAGAACACATTTCCTTAAGTGTCCCTAGAATCACCCAAACCCATCTACCTTGATGAATCTATAGGGGAATCACTCTAAATCCTAAGGAAACATATCCAAAAGGGAACACAAAATATATTAAAAAATTTCATATCAAAGCATGAAATAAATCGTATCCACAAAAAAACTTTAAGAATAACTCCCATGCATGGCTTAATCAAATTTTTCTTATGGTTTTGACATTGAACACCCTCTATATATTTTATTTTGAACATTTAAACAGAATATTGTCAAAAAGTCTAACATTAAAAAAATTTATTGGCTAATTTCTATATAATATGGTGACAAATAAAATAACAGGAATAATAAAAAAGATAAATTTCCAAAATAAAATAATAAAATAACATTATTTTATTATTCTGGATGATAAAAAACACATGTGTATTATCAGAAGAGAGGGTGGGTGTAACACCACAAGATCTTATAATATTTAAATTTAATAAATAATGTTATTTTTTCATTGATTTATTTATATAGAACAATATGATAAGCTTGTGAAACATAAAACATTGAGTTATAGTGTAATGAATGCAATGCCAAATTTTACAAGCGTTTAATATCACTCCTATTTTAAAACTATAGTTTCACACTTTTATACATTTCATTTTCTAAAAATAAACTTCATTTTTTTAATTTTTAATGTAAAAATCATCACATATTGATTTTTATGGCATATTTGAGAGGTTTCAGTTTTTGATGAATAGTGAAAAATACTTAATTTTAGTAAAAAACAAAATTTCATTCAAAATAAATATTAAAGGTAAATTATAATTAACATTTAATCTATATATGAATATGAAATAAATACATATCTATTAATCCCATTTATTTCATTGGAATCATTTTTATATTTAATTTTGATATAATGTCTTTGTAAACATTTGACCATTCTCATATTAATAACCCTCTTTCCCATCAATACTTTAAATAGTATTATACTTATAGTATAATAATTCCAACTTATTGTTTGACTAAAATTATTAATAAAAGTAATTAAAATTAATTATAGTGATTAATGTAAAATTAATCTAAATAATTAACTAAATCATAAACAGAAGGTCACAAATGGCATATATACTTGTAAAGACCAAATTCTATGCCAATAAATTGACCATATACCATATTTTCTCTAATTTAATCTGTTATTCAGAAACAATTTCAATAACATAACCCATATAAAAATGTAATTATGGAAAAATTCTTAAAGGAACCTTCATTAACATTAATAATTATAGATCATTATAGTTTAAATTAACCAACATTGTTTAGATTGTAGCCAATAATTTGAATGGAAAATGAGTTTTTTAAAATGATAATTTGACAATAATATATAACAGTATATAATTACATTAAATTCCTAACTAAAAAAAAATTCATGGATTACATAGTTTATAATTAAATAAGATAAATAATGATAAAAAAAATTAAATGTAAATTTTTTTTAATAAATTAATTTTTACCTTTATTTTTGTAGAAAAATAAATTATGATACATGTATATTAATTTAATATTTTTCAATTTCTTTAATTGTTTTCATATTTTTTATATAAATATTAAAACAATGATTTTAAAATTTACATTAATGAAATTTTACAATAAATGATATTTTATTAAATGATTTAATATTAATAAGAATCGTATTTTATTTAAAGTGAATAATAAGTGTAAAAAAATAAAATATATTGTATATTAATGTACCAATTTTACTTTTTTGATTAACATATTGACCTGTAGATATTGAAAACATTGTTAGAAATGTCTTGGTTAAAGTGGTGTTTTTGCATGTTATATGCATTTTATTTATCTTTTATTTCAAAGAGACAAGAGATTTCTTTTTTATAAATTATGTTTCATATTTAAAATTAAGTGGGTATATATTTTATAATAAATGTCACTTTTATTTATTCTTTAATGTTAAATTACATAGGCTTAAAAACTGGTTACTTTAAGAAAAATAATAAGAATAACCATTGGGAAACATATAAGTTAAGAAGAATGCACATATTTTTTGTGTTTTTGTCGATTTATTAAACTATAAATACCATTTAATATATTATTATTACATTTTGGATGCCCACGTGATATTTTGAGATATCCCATTATTGTACCCTTTTGGAATTTACCATAATGACACTCTGCCTTCATTATAATAATTAAATATCCATTCCCCTTACTCAAAACTCTCAATACATATTTAGTCATCCAAAATCTACCCAAATAATCACCCAATATAACTTATCTATACATATATTATTAACCATTATAATTAAGAATAACACAGATGACCTTGGGTGCAATCCAAATGGAGTTACTTGAAAAAGTAGAATCATTTTCCAATGTGAATGTTTTTTATATTTTTATCCACTTGTAAATTTCATAATATTCAATGATTATAGACAGAAATAATTATCCTAAATATTAAAAAAATATACTTTTCAACCTAAACCTACACAAACATCCATAAAATGTGTCACGGGCTTACCATTTATGTATGGAGAACTACCGCCTTACGAAATTATGTTGTCTATTTTTCTGTTACCACCTATCGTAGTTTGGAATTATTATTTACATATTTTTTATATGATATATATGAAATTTATGATTTATTTAATCATTTTTAGTGTTTTTATAAAACATACCATAGTGATTTCAATTTTTCGTAAATATAGTCACATAGTTTGTGGACTTTTGAATACCGCCTCCTCAAAGCGATCTGATACGTTCAAACACTACATGGAATGTATTAAGGATGGTTTCAATTAAACAAATGTGACATGAATGAAATTTATTTGATACTAGGGGAATATATACCTTTATAAATAAATTATTTATCATTTTTTCGTTACCCTTTTCCCATAAAGACTACGTGAGGACGTAATTCGCAGATATGTGTTATACTTCCTACTCGACATGATGTGATTCCTTAAAATTAAAATAATTATATATATAAATATATATGATAAAATATAATTGTATTTATGATATAATTATAATTATATAAATATATAATGTTACTTACCATATTTCTAAAATGATCATTGAAATATTGGAATGTTACTCATTCATATCGATGATAATTATTATTTTTTACATAATAAGTCATTTCAAAATAGTTTACCAACATAATCAATTTTTTACAAAAATATTGAATATGGACAAAACACCTCATGCCAATTTAATTGTTTAAGTAGTTGTTTGAGAATTTTTAGTATGTATTGATAGTTTAATAATAAAATTAAAAAAATTTCTGAAGAATTTAAATAAATAACTTATTTTTGTTATTAATGATGGTAAGGAAACAATTGAAAAGACATAGTCAAGGAAAGAGATTTCGTCCCAATTTCATTTCACTGAGGTATATTATAATGTTATAAAACTAGTTTCATATAAATAGTATATATACCTACCTACTACATATTACCTAATTAATATCCTTATTATAGTTATTTTCTATGTTAAAGTTATTATTCTTCACATAATATGGATTATGATTAATATGTTTCACTATGGTATGATAAACTTTAGAATGTTTAATGAATATTTTCCTCTAGAATGTTTTTTTTCATAAATCAACCTCAATAGCACGTATCGTTACTTATCCACCACAATGTATGTTTTTTAAATATATATTAATTAATTAATATGGATATTTTATGATAAGTCTTATTTTTTAGTAATTAAATTGATTATTCAATATACAATAAATGATTTGGACATACAAGACATGGGTTGGGGACTCTTTAATATTGGCCACTCGATGCATCAGTAGTGTCATGAGATGAAATTAGTCAGCAAAAATTAATTCGAGTGTGATTACAAGACAAATAGATGAGTTTATACCCACATTCTTAAATAATCATGTGAAAGGTATTAATGATAGTAGTTCATGTACCTGATACATGATTTCAAATAATTATGCATTCCCTATATTTCAATTATTATTATCTATTAGTTTTTCAAAATTAAAAAAATCAATGGATTCATTTAATTCTTGGAATAATGATTTAATTATATCTATTTTCAATAATTTACATTCCCATATTTATTACGAAATATACAGATGATTAAATTGATATAATGTTTTGTTATTTAAAATTCTATATTTTTTAATATTGTTGATTCATGATTAGTTTTACTCTATTCTTTGACTTAATTAACATTTGAGCTTAACCTTATTTTGTTTCATTTCCTAATAATATAAAGATGAATTCTCAGAATGAGTTTCAAGGATGCAACTTATTCGAATTTTATATGTAATTTTTTCTCACAATGTAAAATAAATATCATGTGTATATGTAGTTCAGAATGATTGTTAAACACTTTGGTCTATTAGGATTTGATTCTTTGTAATTATATCAATCTAATTGGTGTAGACACCAGCTCTAGGCTTCTAGGGTCACAATATTATAGTTCTTATTGATAAATGTTTATAAGAAACCCTGTATACAATATTTAGAAAACATATATAAGGAAATATAATGGTAATATATAATTTGATGATATATATAGGTTAATATTCCATGAACCCATGCCCATGATTATGAGATTATATACACATCATTTTTTTATTTTCAATAAAATATTTTCCTAGTTTTGGGATTATACATTTTGTTTCATAATGATGTTATCTATCATAGTATATATCTTCATTTAGAAATGGCACATATAAGATGAAATGTGATGGTCACCAATGCATGTGATCCAATTCATAATAAGGATCATATATTTTATGTTTCATGGCCAATAATTTAATTTGGATTAGTCTCCAAATCATGTTCATCATATGAGAACATTGTATGAAGTGTTAACTAGAAAAAGAAAAAAATTCCCTATGTATCATGTCTTCATAGGGAAGCATGGGAACAAGAGTATTGTAGGGACAATATGGATAATATGGACAAGGGGAGAAGTAGTTCTTGTATGTAATAATTATGGAAATAATCACCATAGTACATAATAAAAGGATTCAAATTTTTATATATGTGTGTAAGGAAATGAAAATATGATTTTGATTACATCGATAATTAAAAGTATCCCATTGATTATTGATTGAACTATAATTAGGTAGAAAAAAATAAGAATAATGGTCTCATGTTTGAAAGGAATATACCATAATGAGGCCAATTGATCATGGAAATATTTTATTATTACAATGGAAGAAGAGTACTAATTAATATGCATGTTTATTGATTAATGAAATATTATATTTGTGTATTTTATTAATATGTAATTGGTCAAAAGAATTATAAAATATATATGGATTTTATTGGTATACGTTTTCATTAGGGATTTGAACTTTATTATTGATAGAAACCAATAAACAATAAATATGATTCAGTTATAAATTGAATTTTTTGGAAAATGTATGGTTGTTAGAAATATTACCCTCATTATGTTCATGGTACTTAGACTGTGATTTCAGAAAAAACTAGATGATTGATTTGGCTAATATAGATTTCATAATATAATCTTTTATTGAAATAATGAATTATTTTTTGATACATTTATTTATTATATCATCGAATGGGTTTATAACACATTTGGATTTAAGGAGTATATTCCATAACATGTGTTTTAATCATGCAATAAAAAACCACTAACGATATCAATAATTTTATATGGTCATTAATTTTATTACCATGCACCCAGAAAATACATAATGAAGGTGTTCACATGTTTTTAATGTGAAAATTAGTGTTTCTTTATGTTCAATAAAGGATAATGATATGTTTTTTTTTGAAATTTAGTGAACATATTAATATTTTATTAGATAATATTTTTTTTGGAAAATTTAAACTTTTATTAAATGGTTCCAGTTAAACTTTATACGTGCTTTTGAGATTGATATATTCATTCACTGTATAAAGAATCTTGTTCTTTGAGATAATGTAGAATATGTTTAACATGTAATCTGAAAAAATATTATGTTTATAGAAATGTATATTTACTTATATTATTATTGGTTGAATGAATTATAAATCTCCAATAAAATGGTCTAGAAAAAAATTGAAATTTTATTATAATTTTTGATGATATCAATGAACATTTTCATAACTGTGATATAAGCCTTTACAGTAGCCAACTTTGAGCTAAAGATATTTTAGATCACTCCCCATGATAACATGAGAAATATATTTTTCATCCATGCCCGTGTTTTCACTAATATTGTAACATTTTAAATCCTAGTTTTGTCGTGGCTCTTAAATTTTACTTTCCCTCATATTAAGATTTTTTTTATTTACCCTATTTGAGATGTTTGTTTTCCCAAAAATGATATTTTCAAATATTAAATTCTAGATTACCGAGGTAGATTTTAAATTCTGAGGATGAAATTTAATTGATGTGGGGAGAATGTAACAACCCAAGATGTTACTATATTTAAATTTGAGAATAAATTTTAGTTTGGTTCTCAATTACATTATTTAAAACATTATGATATATTTATTCTACACCCTACATTAAGTTATATTATGTTACAAGAAATAATATATTTTATCAAATTTTAAATGTGAACCTATTTGAATACTTATCTTTGAAAATTTTAATAAAAATTAAAATTTTTTTTATTTTGATTATAATAATTATGATAGGGTGAATTGTTGGTATTTTTGTGAGAATATACATTTATGGAAGAATAATGATAAATATTAAATTTTATTTAAAATTGTCATTTTATCTAAATAAGTATTAAAGATAAATTAGACTAATTTTTTTAATGTAACAATAGATCAATAATATATATATTAATCGAATATAGGTAATTGGAGTAATTTGAATATTTAATTTAGTTATAGATACAGAATGAACTTTTGAGGATTTTCACATTAAAGACCTTCTTTCTCAAAATGTCAACAAAATTCAATTAAAACATAAATTTTACATTTCATTGAATAAAATTTGGATATATATATTTAAATGTTTTAATAATTATAATATATATAATCTAATAAGATAAGAATAGTTTTTCAAAATAATTTATTAGTAAATGTAATGGAAGTGACTTTTAGTGATTAATGTAAAATTAATCTTAACAATAGACTAACCATTAAACTTATGGCCCTAATGACCTATAAAATAGTCCAAATGTAATTGGATACTAATAGATCATCCATATCACTTATTGTACAACATATTTTAAGTTATTTGGAATCATGTTCTTAAAAGTGACCATATAATAATTTATGTAAGGAAAAAGAATAAAAGGAACCTTTCATACCATTAAAATTAATAAATAATTAAAGTATGTAAGAAGCTAAATAGTTTGAGTTATATAAAATTATTTTTCTATTTATGTTTTTTTAACATGATAATATAAATTTAGATTTTAGTGAAGATATAATTACATGGAAAAAATGACAAATTATAACACATCAATTATTTAGTTAATAAATAAATAAAATAAATAATACTAAAATTATTAAATGTATATTAAATTTAATGATATATTATGTCACATTAGTTTTATAAAACTTATATCATGATAAAAATATGTAAAATAAATATATTTTAATTCCATTTTTTTGGACATATTTTAAATTTAAATTAAATAAATAATTTCTAAATTGATATTATAGTTATTTAACAATAAATTATAATTTATTAAATGATTTAAAATTAATAAAAAAATACCTTATACATAGTAGATTTTAAGTGTCACAAAATATCATGTATTTTTCATTAATTAACCAAATAACCTTTTTAAATTAGTATACTAGCCCATAGATTGTAATAACATTGTTAGCACATTTTGGGTAAAAGTAGTGTTTTTACCTATTAATGTGCTTAATATGAAATTAAATTGCAACACATAATGGATTTAAATTTATTAAATTTCATAACATATTTATAATTAATTGGATCAATATTTAAATTATAAATATCAATTTATTTTAGTCCTACTAGTTAAATTACATATGTTTGAAAGGTAGTCACCTTAATAAAAACAAAAATGATAAAATTGGGGAAACATACGAGTTAAGGATCAAAATTATAAAAATGAAATTCTTTTATGGGGGTGGTTTTTGTGCCAATAATTTCACTTTAATCCCTTATTTATAAATTTTGGAGGCGCATTTGATAAGGGATACTACCCAATATTGTATAACGTTTTGTATTTACATGAATACCACTCCTCCTCAATTATAAAAAGGCATTCCCTTTTACCTCACTCACAACTCTCATTCATCTTTGGATACTAAAAAATATACCCAAATACAATCCTGAAATCTTTCCCCTCTTCATATAGTCCTCTCCTTATGTAGATATCAGAACAAGGATTTCCATTGATTCAAGACTGATGTGGTTTACTGAAAAAGATGATACATTCTTCATGGTGCTATTTTTTTATATCAACCAATTAATTTCTTTTTGTTCATTGCTTATATAATAAAATCTATATCCTAAATATAATTGAATATTTTTCACATAAATGGATACACCTAAACCTACATACACATCTATAAAATGTTTAATTAACATATAAATCATGTATGACGAACTACTGCATTGTGAAACGATGTCTTTCAATTCTCAATTACCACCCCTCACAGTTGGGTGTTTTGATGTAAAATTTTTTATTATTATGATATATATGATATATGGAACTTCTTTATGTACATGTAATATTTATGTAACACATACCTTTATGATTTCTATTTATTTTATATACAATAACTTTATTTTTAGACATATTCACTACTACATGTTCAATGCGATGTGATATGTTCAAATCTTACATGGAATATATTGAAGATGATATTAATTAAAATTATTTTACATAAATGATATATTTATAAAATTAATTACATAATAAATTTACTAGTAATTTAGTATATCATTTTTTATTTCCCTTTTTAGAAACTAAAAAAGTTATAATGTCGTTCCTAGATGTGTTGACTACCCCCGAATCAATACGATGTGATTCCTTTTACATTAAAATATTTCTATATGTAAGTATATATTATTAAATATGTTTGAATTTATGCTATAATTATCATCAATTATTGATATAATTTACATAAATATTTTTTATAATAACCATTGAATAATTGAAATGTAAATGATGCATACGTATGACATACCGTCTCTATGATTTTACCATTAGTTCATTTTCTATAAAATTATATAATGAATTTTTTAAATGTAAAATTTATGCACAAATATGATTAATATGTCATGATTATTATTTTGGGTAAATTCATATAATGAACCGTTTACCATAGTTGACCTACCAATGTCTTTTTTTCACACATAAATGGAATGGGGACAAAACACCAAATAGAAACATAATTGTGTATGAAGTTGTTAAAAAAATTGTAACAATTGAAATATAAGTAATGATAAACATGTAAAATGTTATGAATAAATTTAATAATTAAAATAATGTTTTTTTAATAAATACAAATACACCAATGATAGGGCATACTAGTTGTATGGGATTTCAACTAAATTTCATTTCATTGGTCAATATTATAAATTTATACACCGGTATTCATTTATATAGTGTATATAATTCCATTATACATGTTATATCTGGAATTTCATTTCTCTCATGATATTATATACATCATTTAATTTTATTCCTTCATGTTAATTATGATTAAAATGTATAAATGTGGTATGAGATACATTGGAATGATTAATGATTATCTTCATAAACAATTTTTGTTTTCATTAATCAACGTTAAAAACCTATATTGTTACATATCCCTTATAAAAAAATTATTGAAAAGTCTATATTATTTATTTATTATGATTTTTTTATGATAAAGAAAATTTTATATTAATTAAATGTACATCTCGATATATGAAGAATGTTTTGGAAATGGTGGACAAGGGTTAGGGACTGGTTTATGTAACACCCCCAATGTATTAGTAGTCTAATGAGATGTGGTTAGTTGGAGAAAAACCCTTCAATTTTTTAAGAAGAATAGATGGGTTTGTATGTACTTATAGAAAACATATTTTTAAATGTTATTGATGACAGTGGTTCATGTTCTTGGTACATTATGTCCAATAATTAATCATTTCCTTCATTTTAGTTATTTTTATCCAATGGATTTTCACTATTCTAAAATATATGGATCCTTTTCATTATCATTTTGTTGATCCACAAGAATAAGTTTTCAAGACATTATATTTCTATATTAATTATTCATTTTCATTTTATATAAATGGATATTAGTTTTTGTTTGTTTTATTTCTAAATTTTTTATTCTTGTTAATCATGATTAATTCCATTATATGACTTCTATTACTATGAATTTTAGCTCACCATTTTATAATTCATTTCTCACAAATATGAAGAAAAATTATTGAAATGTATTTCAAAGATGAAATTTATTTTTATTTTTTATATATTCCATTCTTCACCCAATGTAAAATGGGTATCATTGATGTATCTAGTATAAAATAAATACTAAACATTTTGATCCCATTGATTTTTATTCCTTTTAAACAAGCCAATGTTGTAGTTTTGGACATGAACACCAGGCTTATGGGGTTAGGGTAGTACATAAGGGCTTCAAATTTCACTTTTATATCCATGAGACTTATATCATATTCATAACATTCTTCGTCTATGTAATTTAAATCATTTACTTTTAATATGATATATCAGGATTACCTTTATATTAATTGTATTTTAATATTAAATTTTTATTCATTATTTTATTATTATTATGATTCAACATTTACACAAAAAACTATGGTTTTATTTAATAAAATAATAGTATTTAGGGATGGTTTATTTTTATTTCTATACTGTAGGTATGATATAATCATTATATCATAAAACCAATAAAATTTATCCTCCTATGGTATTTTTTTAATTAAAAATTTTCCTTTTATTTTCCTATTTTATGTATTCAGGAGATCAAATTAATTATTTTTTCCAAAATCGACCTGATTTTCTATTTTTTGTAATATGTTTCATCCATTCCAATAATTTGATAAAAATAATTTCAGAAAATGTGTATTTTATAAATTAATGATATTTTAAAGCCATTTTTATCTATGTTTTAATATTTAGAAAATGTCTTATATAGAATCATTTACTAGTTTTATAAATAAATTATTTTTAATTTTTAACAAAAATTGTTATGGATTATTTATTTTAATATACAATGAATGAATGAAATTTATTACCATCATGGATTATTATTTCTTTGAAGGTTTTATTATATGTTTTAATGGTTATTTTCATTAAAAATTAATTTCCTAATATTCTATAATTTTGAATTTATAAAATATGAATATTAAATTGAAATTATTAATCTCCTAAAAAAATATTTTAATTGTATTTTTATAATATTTAAATAAATCACAGACAATAAACATTTAATTTACTCATCCTTTATATGGGACATTTTGTAAAGAAACAATACACCATATTTATTGGAATGGTTTCTGATCATCTTGACTGGGAATGTATGGACAATCTATTTCTAGTTACACATATATGGTCATTTTTCTATCATTGAGGCATGTTGATTAAGATAAATTGTTCATTCAATATATGATTAATGAGTATGAGTAATTAAGTGATGAGTAAGGACCATTATATCCTTTCAATACATCTTTATGCCTAATGGGAAAAACTAGTTTGGGTATTTGGGCGAGGCCATACCCATTTATGTAATATGTCATGGAATGAGGCCTTGATGGTAGGTTTCTTATTTTTGACATTATGAATTCCATCATTATTAAATTATTTATTGATTGATACGTGATTTTACGAAAAGGAATGATATCCATGGATAAGATTCAAGATCAAGGGATTATTTTTATGGAATTATTTGTTCATTATTTATTTTGTAAAAATTATTATTCTTAACTTGATATTGAGTAAATTGATTTATTGATTTATTTATATTAAAATATTATTTACTTATTGTTTATTCTATGATAACTTATGATATACGCATTTTCGAGGAATTTTAACCCACCATAACTGGGTTTTCATTCCCCATTATTCCAAGATGTCTACAATGACTGATATTGAATTATATTCTTCAAATAAAAATTATATTCTCAAATAAAATAATATATTGAATTTTATGTGTTGAAATATATGTCACATTAAATTGCGTATCTAGTATCAGATGACTAATAAACAGTCTAGTCCTCTTGGAGGTGATCTTTTGTATGTTATTAAAATGTAATAATGTGACCACTAGGTTGTGTTTACTTGATTCACTGCCGATATAGTATTTTTTGGTGGATTGTTCATAGAATCATTGGTAACAAAACCATATTTTAGCTAACATAACCCTATGATAGACATTGTGGATAAACATATGTGATAGATATCTAAAATTTTTTTGTTAAGGAATATAATATGTAATTTTTCTAATAATTCATCTCTATTAGAATATAACAAAATGGTAATGTTTTTTCATTATTTCATCTAGAGGTAATATCATTTAAAACAAATTCATATATATATTGACAATCATTATGGTGTATGGTGAATGTACCCTTAAGATGAACCTACTTTGGAAATCCTAGGGATATGCATGGGTTAATTCATATATTATTAAATAATTATAATAAAAAAATTAAATTTATGTTGACCATGAATGAAATTAGATAAGTATAATGTGTATTAGATTAAAAATAAGAATTAATGATCTAGAAAAATATTTTGTGGTTTTTTTGACTATATGGTTTGATCTGTCACTATTATTAAAGAAAATAAGTCTTTTTCATTGTCTATTTAATGGAGAGAAACAATGGGAATCATGATTACAATGAACGTGATGGAAAATACAAAAAAAAATAGAATTAAAATTTGATGAAGATTGGTTGGAATGATATTATAATTATTGATAACAAATTTTCACTATATATTATTAACCATGAACATGATAAAATTATGGAATGAGACACCCAATCGAGTGTGTTAGAAGAAGAATAAAAAAATTATGATTGGAAAAGAAGGGAATATCTCATTGAATTTTAATGAAAAAATGATGTGTTTAATGGCGCACATGAATTTCATCCTAGGGAACTACGTTTAGCAAAATTTATTATATGTGGGGATTACGGTCATTATCCAAGATTGTTCCAAAATCAAGGGTTATATCCTAGATTAAGAATTAACATTTTTATGCCAATTATTAAAATGTAATAATTGATTTTTTTATGTGTTTGGATAATCAGATGATTAAAAATGAAAAAGTAAAGGGGAAAGTGTTGGTTACCTTAAAAAGTGGTCATTTATTTGGTGAAAAAAGTTTTTTAGTGTAATTCCCGGACCCCAGAAGCCCATAGTAGGTTCATTATTTTAATATATTTCCACTATTACAAGGAAACAAATCTCGAAAGACTGATCTATTTAGCAGCCTTGGAATAGAGATTACACACATGAACGTTTCATTACCCATTAAGAAGACAAACACAACATAAATTATCCTTTGATAACTCCATTAATCCCCAATATTATCCTTTATTATCAATCATAATACACATCTTAGAATCCTTGGAAAATAAAACATAATAAAGGGTTGAGACCATATGTTTAGTAGGGATAAAAATATAGAGGATTCTTTTATAATTAATCAGAAACATTTAAGGCAAGGTATAAATCTAAAACAGAAGCCTTTTATACTTAAACTACAACATAATACGGCTAGGATAAATCAAATTATTCCATTTACTTGTTCACATGGATATTCTACTATTTGAATAATTAGATGCAAAATCCATAGCCAATTTCATAAGGATGGAATACATAATGCCAGACTTCATAACCACGTAGTCAACGCCTTATTCCAAGACAATAAATAACATTTTTTAAGGTCTCAAACATTTCATATAAAAATGATTAAGTCCATGTCCAAAACTATACATAAAATTGGGACAAGACTCAGAAAATTCCACATATAATTGTCTGATGAGACCTTCCAAAGCTTAGAGGAGATATAGAGGGTTCCACCCATCACTTACTATGTCCAATACATTCCTCATATGAAAAACATGAAACCTAACATAATCATTTGTTTTAAAACTATCATACAAAATGTCAATAAATTATCCATAAACCATGAATGGTATGATAATAAAAAATCCACAATCAAACATATAATAGAACATTAAATATAATATGGAAGATTTGTATCATGATGAAACAACTTCAAACTAGATTAAAATACATCAAAGGTTGTTGACGTAGACGAAAACGATTTGTAAAACTCATTGAGATAAATATCCATTTTTCATGAATAAATTTAAAATAAATAAAACTTAAAAAAGAATACATTTAAAGACATTTTTGAATCAAAGTGTCCAATACCACTTTGAAACTTTTTAATGGATTTAAAATATTAAAAACATTCATGTCTTTATAAATAAATCCATGAAAACCATTTTAAAAATAAGGACTTCAATGAGAATGATTTATAAGAATTAATATATAAAACATTTAAACTGATGTTTTAATAAATGTGTCCCCTAAAAATAATCCCTTTGGAAAATATTTTTTGAATCATGTTCTTGGATAAGAAATATATCCCAGTAAAAACTTCGGCATAAACAATCTCGAATAATAATGAGATTGAAGAATTAACCCTCATCTTGAACTTTTATTTGTTCGAGGGTAAGTTTAACATATTGTATAATGACCATAGTATGTTATTAAATTATAACAGAACCATATTCATACTTATTATATCATACATGATTTATTCATGAATTTATACTACCCATTTAATAATGATTTCCATGTTAAATTCTCATTTTGTGTAATAATAACTTTCTTTATCGTACATGTTTTAACATGTTAATCTTGATCGTATCATTTAGATAATGAATTAAATCCTCCCAGAATATAAAGATTTATTTATATATAATATATATTTATAATATAAATATTTATAATAGATAGATATATGAAATGGATTGCACCGTTTATAGAGACGGTAGGTAGTACATACGCATAACGCTGTTTCCATTTTCATAACGTATATAACTGAAATATTTGAATAAAATATATATAAGTACATACATACATATATATATATATATATCAAGTAGAATTATCATTTCATATATTACATAATTATTAATAATAGATATTTTTATAATCATTGTTGAATAGTGAACGTGGGAATGAATCTCATCACGTCGTGGAGACGGTAATCCATACGTACGCATGAGAAAAAATATCATTATATTAATGGTGAAATAATGTCAAATTGGATGTTTAATCATATATACAAAATAATTAACATTTTATATTTATTATTTACATCAGTTACATTCATTATTATACCCATACAAATAAATATGTTTTTTAATAACAAACAACACCATGACTTGGATACGGTAAGCCGTACGTACACACATACAGTGAATCTGTAATTTATAGGATGGATAGAATAATAAATATGGTTTTACTATATTTATAGTTATATCACATTATTGTGGTGGTATTTTAGTTTTTATTTTGATATGGAAACAACAATGAAAGAGGAACTTTAAGAAGAAAAGAACTTGAAAGAGGGTGGTGAAATTATTACCTCTTCTTCAGGTGTTTCCTTTGAGTTGATCAAAAGTGCTCCATAGGTTTGTTTTATGATCAATGTTATGAATATAGGATGATTTAATGTAATTTGGGAGTATATTTGGGTAGGGGTTGGTAGAGAAAAAGGGCATTCGATGTGTGAAATTAAGAGAAGTGGAATTGGCATTTTATAAGAGAGGTGAGGGTCACTTTAGGAAAAGTTTGAAATATTATTTTTTAAATAAATAATTTTTTTTCCTACGGATTAAAAATAGATTATATAATTCTTATGGTTCTTATGTGTCTAAAACATTTCATGCAATTGGTTTTAGATAGATTTTTGTCATCATATTAACTGTATTTTTTAGATATATCTATCATCTAAATAGTTTCACATTTACCATGTCTCTTTGTATTTTTATATTATATGGCCAATAAACATACTATAACAAGAAAATAGAACCCCATGTGGTTAATTATTAATATCTATAACATTATCTGATTCCTTTTTCTTGAAAATAGATTTTTATTAATATTATATCTATTAATAATATTATTTTTTTAAAAACTCTAATATGTCAATTTTTCCACAATTTAGTATTTTATTTTCTGAAAGCCATAAAAACATTATAAATTTGAATTAAATTTATTTAATCATCCCGATTATTTTATATTAACCAATAAAATTAGTTTAATATTTTAGAAGTCTCAATTTAAATTTTTTTGGATATTTAAAATATTAATTATTTTAATATTTCATTATTTGGGTAATTATTGTATCATAATTGTGTCAAAAATAAATTACATTATTTAATGTCTAAAAATAATAAATACAATACCATTATATAGGAAGTATCATTATATTTATAATGAATATTTATAATAGAAAAGTTCAATTATATATCCCCACATAAAATTGATTTAATAAAAGATAAATTCTTTTGTTATTTTTGTCTTTACATTAGATTAATTAATGTAAAATGTCATTATCACTCCTAAGTGGATTCATGGGGTCATACAATATACCCAAGTATGCCCATGGTTGTAAATGTTTCAAAAAGAGATATATGACACGTGTTAAGGTAATTTAATATTATAATAATATTATTTTTACCCATATTTACAAGATTCACCATTTAACCATGGTAATTATAATATTTACCGAAATAATTATTCATAATTTATGAAAATAAAAGATACATATTTACACAATTTGAGCCTCCTAATTACAAATATGGAATCCATTTTCTCAAATTCAAAACCCATAAGAAGATGAAAATTAATTCGAAATTAATTCCCATTTTCGAAACAAAAAGCGTGTTCTCGAGAAACAATAACTATCAAACGATCGGTACCTTTTTATGTTTATTTTAAATTTTAAATTTCACACAATGATATAAATTATCTTAAATGATAAAAATATCATCAAATGATACTTTAAAACCTCTCAAATGAATAATTTTACACTATATTTTATTTCGATTTAAAAAGGTGTTTATAATTAAAATTTAGTATTATTCATAAAAAAAGTTTTCAGAAAGGTTCAAAAATTCATCCAAGATAAATATTTTATGTCCCTATTATAAATAAGAATTTAATTACACTAAATTTAATATATAAAAGTGTGAGATATTGGATTTAAAAAGGGTTCACCATTAAAAGGAGTAAAGACTTCATTTTTTTTGAAAAATACATATTTTATTATAAAAATTGAATTTTTCTTATACAAAATCAAAGAAAAAAATATAAATGTTACAATTCTAAAGGATATATAAAATTTAAATTGTGGTTAATGCTATTAATTTTTTCTTTTTGAAATGCTAGTTTGGTAAGTTGTGGTGTGTTCGAACGCGGTGTTGCATGTAGCAGAAGCTATTGAATTACATTAATGAGAAAACGTACTATAAAATCATGGGTTGTTACATTCTCTCATCCTTCAATAAATTTCATCCTCGCAATTTGAAATTGATCTTTGAAAATAAATTGTTAAAAATAGTATAATACCTTTTTGAAAAACCCACATCAGACATTGGATTAATAAAAGTTAGTCTGAATTAATAAAAAGGGAAATGAAAAAGTCAACACAAAATTATGAAATTGATTTGGAGAACATTGGTGGAAATTAGGGACATATAATTGTGAGGAAAAATTAAATATTTATTTGGAGTGATTGAGGTCCTCAATCACAAGCAATTGTAAAATTGAGGGCCTCAAATCCATCAATCTAAGATGATGAAAAATATCATTCATTCTAAAAATAATATGGTATTAGGGTAACACATTTTTGGTTTTATGATCCCTTCTCTAAAATTTACGAATTAATTTATTCCTACAATAAGAGGGAAAAATATACATGACATGTAGCGTTTCATCCTTCAACTAATTCATACCACAAACTCATCTTTTACAACAAAGGATAATAGAATTCAAAAATATTCCCTTTATCCTAATTGCATAGGGTTCCAAAAATAATTAAATTATAATACATTAGTAAGACTATTAAAAATATACATTATACAAACCATGACATCAAGTTGGCCGGTGGTAGGTGATGCACCCTTTCCACCTTTTGATTACGGGTTCAAGTCTCGCAGACTTTCCTGACGTGACTGGTAGTCGACCAAACTCCGGGTTGTCCTTTTTACAACTATCCAAAAATAATATTAAGAAACTGTTTAACATTAAAAATAGTATCCAATGTCAAAAATAATCAATTAAATCCATTAATCTTATCCAAAATACATCGATCCCAACTCACAGTCCAAAATATTTAAAAAAGTTAAACACAATGAAGATCTTATTCGCCACAAAATAACATGTGAATACCTTCATCATGTATTCTTTTAAGACACTGTAACACCTTAAATTACCATAAATCCATATTGATTACATTCATGCTTTCTTATTCCTTATAGAATACTGGATATACTGTTTATATCCAAAAATGTTGTAAACATCAATAATGATGGAATAAAAAAACCATTATTCTATTATATGGATTTCAATAATATCTAATATAAATTTTCAAAATAAATAATCTCTTCTTCCAAAATCAATACCTCGATATCAGGACCATATTAAAGTTTTATCAATCATTAAACTATGTATTTTCCATAAAGTTCAACTTGTTATTGAGTAACTTTTTTTGGTATCACACAATATCAACCCATTAATGAAATTGTATTACAGTACAATCCATATATACTACATAATTATATTAACCCGTACATTGTTGATACAATACTCAAATGACATAATTTTTAATATAACTATATAAAAACTAGTCAATACTCTTCATATGTGGTAATATCATAACTTGATTATTATCCATCAACATCATTTGTGGTATACACTGATAAAATGGAAATTGATACAGGAAGTATCCCAACTCTTTGAAGACGAAGCATTGTACATTTTGAAACCTTTTTCTTACCCTTTCCATTACATACTCGGTGTCCTTTTTCTCCACTCTTATAAAAAAATCTCATTCACTTCAAGAATTTACCAAGGTGATTCTTTCCCCAATAATCACATATGGGGAAATCCTTCATTCCCTTAATCACGTTATCCATATTTCTCTCAACCATCATTTTCTTCTCTGGATTCCCTTCAAATCCATAAGACTCAAAGAATTATTTAATTATTTAATTAACACATCATATTATTTCTTAATAATATGAGAATACTTGGGAGACTATTTCCCTTTTAACTTTTGTCTTTATACCGTGGAAGATACGATCCTTATTAATCTTTTGATCATGTGTATTGCTATAATTCTCATTGCTTCAACTAGACGCCATTTCTAAACAATGGAATGCACTAGGTTTGTTTATGAATCACAATAAATGTTTCCAAACATGAAAAATACCTAATTTAAATTGAATATATTGTTTATATAATCTATAATAATAAAATAGTTTTTTTGGAAATATTTACCCTTAAATCCTTCATAATGGGTTTTAATAAAAATGTGAATTATCATAAGCATTTCCCCCAGGAGTGTCGTAACCAAGAGTGTAGGAAGGCCCATTGTCATGTATAAGGAAACCCCAGGTCAATCCTAAAACTCCATGTTGGAGTTTTCACTCCTGGTTACGTATGTTATAGAGCTTCATCTACCTTCTACTATCAAGAGATGGTTGTATTTCTTAGAAATTACACAAAATCTCTACATTACCAAAATTCTAGGTAATTATTCTAAACTAATCCTCAAAGTCTATCTTATGGTAATGTTCCCTTTTTAAAGATTATATAAATACAATTTCCATTTTTATTACTAAACTTTCTCGGATACCTAGTATAATGCCTCGACCATAGTTACCTAGAGTCTGTTCTTTTATACATAACATTGGCATGAAAAAAGGAAGTCATGTTCCAAAAGACCGATTAGTTTAGATGTCTTGGAAATAGATTACATAAATTTACATCACATTACAATTAAAAACATAAAATACTCCCTAGATAGTTCATTGAGGATTCCATTATCCCCTTTTATCTTAAACATGCATATCAATCATTATACACTTCTTGAAATCATGGGAAATTAAAACATAAGAAAGGGGTGAGGTTTGATGCTCATTAAGGGTAAACAATTTAGAAGATGATAACATAAACAATAGGCATGGTGAATAATTGAAATCAGATGCCTCTACAAATATTAAACATGAACACATTATTGCAGAAATATGATATTTGTAAAAAATTCCATAAAAAACATAGTCATGGGTATTCTACTAGTGGAATAACCACATGAACCATCAATATTATTTTCATAATGAGGAAATTTATAATGCCAGACATTCTAATAAAAATTTCAAGGACTCAACCAAGACGTCTAAAAATGATTAAGCCCTTTTCCAAAAACATATAATAAATTGGGATAGGCCTCATCCAATTCCACATCTAATTGTCTCCTGAGACCTACTGATGCATCAGAGAGCTATTGCGGGCCCCACCCATCACTTACGATGTCCAATACATTCCTCATACGAAATGTTTGAAACATAACATAATCATTTGTATTAGAACTAGCATATGAAATGTCAATTCGTTATCTATAAACCATGAATATTATAAAAATTACACATCCACAGTCAAACACATCACAAAACATTCAATAAAATATGGAAGATTATTATCATAATAAATCAACTTCAAACAAGTTTAAAATCAATCAGAGGATGTTGACATAGAAGAAAATGATTTGTAAAACTCTTTGAGAGAAATATCAATTTTTCATGAAAACCTTTAAAAGTCACAAAATTTAGAATGGAAGAAATTTAAATACATTTTTGAATAAATGTGTACCATACCACTTTGTAATTTTTTAATTGAATTACCATTTTAAAAACATTTATTTCTATATAAATAAATCCTTAAAACACATTTTCAAAACATGTAGATTGACGAATATTATTTTGAAGAATAAATATTTTAAAAAATATAAATGATGTTTTAATAAAAGCGTCCCTTAAAAATAATACCTTTGAAGAATATTTTATGAATCATGGTCATGGATAATAAATATTTCATAGTAAAAACTTACCCATAAACACTCTCAAATAATAATGAGATTGAGGAATTAACCATTACCTTCACTTTCCGTTGGTTGAGGGTAAATTTGACCTCTTGTATAATTACCAATGTATGTTATTAAAATAAAATAGAACCATATTCATATTTATTATATCATACATGTTTCATTTATGATTTTATAATATCCATTTAATAATAATTTCCATGTTAAACTAACATTTTCGGCAATAATAACTTGGTTTTTCGTACATGTTTTAACTTGTTATTCTTGATCGTATCATTTAGATAATGATTTAAATACTTCCAAAATATAACAATTGATTTATATATCATATATATTTAGAATATAAATATTTATAATAGATAAATATATGAAATGGAAGGCACTATTTATGGAGACTGTAGGTAATACGTACGCTTAAACGTTTGTTCCGTTTTCATATCGAATTGAATGGAAGTGAATAAGATATATGTAAATGCAGATATTTATAAATATATATATATATATATATATATATCCAATAGCATTATTATGTCTTATATTACATACCTGTTATCATTATTTATTTTTATAATCATCGTTTAATGGTGAAATTGGGAATGAATCTCATCACGTCGTTGAGACGGTTATTCGTACGTATGCACGAGGGAAAATATCATTAAATTGATGGTAAAATTGTATGTAATTGGATGTTATATCATATATTCAGAATACTTAACATTTTATATTTATTATCTACATCAGTTATACTCATTATTATACACATACAAATAATTAAGTGTTTGAATAACAGACTACACCACGACGTGGAGACGGTAAGCCATGCGTACGCGTGTATGGTGACGTTGTCGTTTATAGGATGGATAGAATAACGAATACAGTTGTACCATATTAATATTAACATCAATTAATGTAGGAGGTATTGGAGTTTTTATTTTGTTATGGAAACTACAATGAATGAGAAACTGGAAGAATAAAAGAACTTGAAAGAGGGTGGTGAAATTATTACCTCTTCTTTGGGTGTTTCCTTTTGAGTTGATAAAAAGGGATCCATAGGATGGATTTATGATCAAATCAAGAACTATAGGTTAATCTAAGGGACTTTTCTAATATATTTTGGTAGGGTTTGTCCCAGCCAGTTGGCATTGGATGTGTAAAATTAAGAGAAGGTGAAGTTCCCTTTTATAAGAGTGGTGATGGTCACTTTATAAAAAACTTGAAATATTATTTTATAATAAACTAACTTAAGATTTATTATGGCACAAAAATAAATTATTTCAATTTGAAGGTTGGTAAGGGTCAAAAACCTTTCAAGAAATAGGTTTCAGGCTGGTTTTGGTCATCATATTATCCTTATATTTTATATTTAACTATTAGTTAAATGGTTTTACATTTAACATGTCTCTTTCTGTTTTTATATTATATTATTAATAAACATTCTATAACCCGCCAAGCTAACCCTAATTGGTTGATTATTAATATATATAACCATAGATAATTCCTTTTGAAAATACTTATATTTTTATTAATATTAAATTAATTAATAATATAATATTTATTTTAAAACTTCAATTAGCTCACTTTTGACACTATTTATTATTCAATTTTTTTTGAAATCCATAAAAAAATTATCACTACGAATAATATTTATAAAAACAGCCATAAAATTTCATATTTACATATAAAATAACTTTAATTTTCTCGCAATCTAAATTTAAAATTATTTGGATGTTTATAATATCAATTATTTTAATATTTCATAATTTACGTAATTAATGCATCATCATTGTGTCATAACTAAATTAAATTATTTACTGTATAAAAATTATAAATAAAATACTATTATGTAGGAAATATTTATATATTTATAAATAATTTTTATAGTCTAAGATATCAATTATATAATCCCATAAAAATGTTTTACTAAAAGATACATACTTTTGTTATTTTTGACTTTACTTTAGATTAATTAATGTAAAATGCCATTATCACTCCCATGTGGCTCCATGGGGTCCAAAAAATCGACACAATGATGTCCATGGTCGGAAATGTATCATTCAATAGTAATAGGACAAATTTTAGGTTAATTTAATTTTATTATAATATACATTTTTACCCTTATTTACCAGATTTACACATTAACAATGGTAAATAAAGTATTTATCGAAATAATTATGCATAATGTCAGAAAATAAAAGTCACCTATTTTTACAAATTCGATCTCCTGATTGAAAAAATTAAATTAATTTATCCAAATTAAAAACACATAAGTGGATTAAATTAATTTAAAATTAATCATCGTTGTGAAAAAAGCATGTTTTTAAGAAATAATAACTACAAAAAGATCAACACTAGATTATATTTTGATTCAATGTGAAATAACACAAAATGACCTAAATTATATTAAATTATAAAAATATAATCTAACGATACTTTAAAACCCCACAAATTTATAATTTAATAGTATAAAATATATCGATTAAAAAAGTTTTTTTCATTAAAATTTAGAATTATTCTTCAAATATTTAAGTTTTTCAGAAAAGTACCAAAAAATCTTCCAAACTAAATTATTATTACCCTATTCTAAAGAATAATATAATTTCACTATATTGTATATAAAAAAGTTTCATGTATTGGATTTAAAAAGGGTTCACCATTAAATGGAGAAAAAATTTCATTTCTAAAAAATACTCATTTTATCTTAAAAATTGAATTTTTATTGTCTTATGTATAAGTAACACAAAATATGAATCTTAAAATTATATATAATATATACATATTAATATGTGGTTAATAATATTCAAAAACACTTTCTGAATGGCCAGTTTGGTTAGTTGTGGTGCATTCGAACTCGGTGTTGATTGTAGACCATGCTATTGAATTATTTTAATGTGATAACATACTATAAAATCAAGGGGTGTTACATTTAGGTCAAATATTATAATGTAAATTCCATCATTGAAATTATGAAAATATAATTCTTTTATTATTAACTAAAAGTATTATCTAAATATTTTTAATAATATATGTTATCATGTGAGTTTAACGAAATAATTTTGTATATAATAATTCTTCTATAAGATTAATGTTGGAATATGTTCAAATACTCAAATAATTTTTTTATGTCTTTAATTTTTTTGTTTTCAGTTTATTTGAATCTTATATTGTGTCTTGGGAAGAGAAGTATTTTATGGAATTAATAATACATTGGGCTAATATATGAATTTTTGTTATGTTAATTAAGATTTATTATATATTTTCAAATAAATAATATTTATGGTCTAAAATTGATTAAATAACAAGGTGATATATGTAGAGATATTTATAGTCAAGATAACAATTATATTTTCGGTTAGTAATTATATTTTAATAACGATTTTTTCATTTTGAGTTGGAAACATTTTGAGATTTTATAGTTATTAATCAAAGTAATTAATTATATTTTTTCATATTTTTTAATAGCATATTATATTCATTGTGATTAAAAAATCCAATAATAATGAGGTGATTAATGTTATTTGGGATTAAGGGTCATGTAATTTTTTAATAATCTAAGTATAACCTTTGTTGTTATTATTGAAATTTTGTATTAAACTACTATATTTCATCAAATAATGGATTATATGTTCGTGGATATTTTCAATACATGTAGAAACCATTTTCATTGGTTTATAATTAAAGACATGTAAAATATGTTATTTTATTTATTTTGTTTATTTAATGTTTTCAATGTCAATTTTAGTTCTACTTGTTTTAATTATTCATCATGAATACTCATAATTTGTATAAAAAGATTTAATTGAGGTGGTAATTTAGATACTTATACTTGTGAGTATGTATATTTACTTAATATTTCATATAGATGGTAAATAAATTCCACAACTCTAAGAAGATGATCTGGATGAATTTTTTCTTTTATAACATTCATTCATAATGAATTGATGTTTTTTTCAGACCATATTGATTTATAGTCTTGTTGTAATAAACATTATCATTGTCAGTCAACTTCATGTTATTAATGTTCTCATTTAATATTCTTCATTATTAGGAAATTAAATTTTCATATACGTCTATATATTCAATAGAAAAAATTTGTTAATTATCTTCAAACATAATTACGTGTTTTTCCAAATGACCTTCATAATTAACATTCCATCAATTTAAGAGAATGTATAATTTAAACTCATTACAAAGTTTCCTTTAAGTAAAGGTATATCCATATGAAAAAACCATTAGTATTGATATCATGTTCATAATTAATGGAAAAAATTTGGGGGTACAGGATTTAAGAACCTGATATTTGGAAAAATCACTATATGCAATACCTTTTATGTCACAGAACATTGATCCTAAATGAACCATAAAATATTATTGTTGAAATGATATAATTACACATTATATACTGAATTAATTGAAATGAGTTGGAATAAATGAATTATGAAAAAAATATTATTTTATCATTCAATTCATATGTGTTGATTAACTGATAAGAAATAATCACTCAATTTCAATCAGAGTCATTTTATTCAAAACAATCAGTTTAGTTCAAAATTAGATTTTATTTATTTTTTCTATAAATATTATATATATTTATCAAAATTTTATAAATAATATATAATAAAAGAAAAATATTTTTAAAATTTACATTTAAAAATACATTTAGCCTGAATTTGGGGGATTTTTTTGAAATGATTGTTTTTATTAGTAAAAAATTCTAATATTTATTGAAGACTGTATTTTTGATAAATGAATTTATAGTGATGCCTTTTAAAAAAAATTATAAAAATAAAATAATTTGATAAAATATACATTTGGGTTCAGTGGAATCAATTTTATGGTTGAAATTGTTATAAAATAATTTTTACACTAAAAATGGCATTTTCATGAATAATATGGTTTTTGTTTTTTTAGTATTAATCCTATATAAATTTAAATACTTTTGTGAAAAGGAATCATAGAAAATGGTTTCCATGCATGTTAATAATGAGTTCATATATGATAAATAGTAACGTTATTGTTTTTTTCATTATAATATTATACAATGTAAATAATTATCACCATGGTAATGGGAAATTGGGAAATTTTTGTTAAAAATAATATCCTAGAAACAGAAGAATAAACCAAAAAGTTTTAATCAACCTGTTGAATGTTTTAGGGTTCATCCATTTAAATATATGTTTAAGAAAACATAATGTTAGTTCTATATTTCATTGAGATTAACAGTTATAATATTTAAGAAAATGAAAAAAGGTATATTTATTTCTTCTAATATTTATAATATTATTTGATTGGTACAGAAAAAATTAATTTTAGTTATCAATATATATTTGAAATATAAATTATTGTTTTATAATATGTGGTTTTTAATTTTTACTGATGAAATAATTTCGATAGATTCTTATGCATTGATGAAATAATATCAATTCTATTAGTAGAATAAATTTATTCTAAAATATTGACATAAATATAAGTTAAATAAGAAATTACATTACATGATAATTTAATTTAAATATATCATGTCGTGGATTTTTAATATATTAGGTTTGAATTATTATTTTTCTTCTGGTTTTAAAAAGACAACATAAAGGAATAGTTCTAAATATTATAGTAATAATATTTTATAACAAGTAATACATTATTAAATGATATAATGTTCTAAACAATCCAATCACTAGATAGAATATTGGTATATGAGTTAAAATATCATCCATTCCCAATTTATGTTTCATTTTTCATATTAAATTAATTACCCTGGCCACTAAAGAATAAATAAATGTTTTATTATGTAAATCATCAAAATGGTTATCATAGGGTTCATAAGATAAGGGTGAAATATCACCTAAATATATTAAAATAAATTTTGTTGGATGAGATTATTTTGACACATTATTATCTTATGTTTTAATTGTGTAATATTTTATCCATATAATCAATAAAATAAAAATATTTTATTTTAATACATTATGAAATTTTGTGATTTTAACTCTTCTCATTATATAAGAGAACCCATATCATCCAATATCCACAAATTTAAAAACAAATTATTTTAATCAATACCTACTCAAATAAAAAATAAAACCATTTTAGCACATTTTATAGGTAATAGTTTTGTATAATAACATCCTTATAAAGATAAAGGTGTAAATCAAAAGTGTTTTCTGAATTAAAAGTACATCTTTTAACTAAATCCTTCAATTTTATTTCATTGTGTACCTCTATAAAATGTTTTTTAAGCAACCTAGAAAAATTAAAACAGTATATTATTTATAAAAATATTATTTTTTGTTAATTTATTACCCTATAAACATCTCCTTTTCCATTAAATAGGAAATAAAACAAATAATCATTTTTATGGACGACTACCAGCACCAGAATAAATATAATTTGTTTAAATTTTCACAAATCAAGGTTGGTTGTAATGATTAATTTATAAGTTATATATGAAATTAATGACATAATTATAATTATTAAAAGATGATATATAATTTAAATTCCAACCTTTATATCCATTTAAAATTGATAATGTCATTTATTCAAACGAGTCGACAACCACCTCAAATAAGCGATCTGATTCATTTTCCAAAAACATATCTAATTGATTATATATATTTATGTTGATTAAAAGAAATAAAATGGTATTTATTATATAATTATCATAATTAAAAGATAATATAATACTTATGTTCTATCTATCTTGATCATTGACGAATTAGAATTTTACTTATGTTTATATATAACTTACCATTTGAATGATTGTGAGATAATTTATTTTTCATAACCATAGATGATTATTGATTTTAAATGTATATTTTTTAAAATAAAAATGAAACTTATTTAATTATTATTATTCTTCTGTAGATGGATGTGTGACCACTTTTACCATTGTCTTCTAAATGAAAGAATTTTTAACTTATGAACATAATATCAGAAAAACATTTGAAATTAACATAAATGATTATATAATAAAATATATCTTCTTAATAAAAGAACTAAATTTAATTCATAACCATAAAATGGTTAAAAATAATATAATATTAAACATAATTATTTTTATTAAGGATCATAATGGATAGAAATGATGAGTTAGACAGGAGGTAGGATCTTCTCATCTAACTTTTGCTTTCAATAGACATATACATTATACACCACATTCTTATATCATGTGATGTTTATACTCCCCCCATATATACGATATATATCGATTATATTATTATTCGTAAAATTTAATGATTCATTTGATGTTATTTCACTCATTGGTATTATGATTCCTAACCTACTAATGTGGTAATTGTTTTTTTCACAATCTCATTGTTATTATTGATTTCCAATGTTTATGTAACTGTGAGGAGAATTATATGATCTTTTTATCATAAACACAATAAATTATCATGACATATAGATATATTTATTTTAAATTATATTTATTTATTTATTTTTAATATTATATATACTCATGGGATCTAAATAATATTTTTATAGAATAGCAACATTTTTTATTAAAAATGGTATATTTTTCTTCCATGTCCATATTTTACTTAAAATGATAACTAAAAAATTAGTAATATAAAATTATTAATAAATTTAGTTTTTAACAATTTTGACTATTTACAAAATGAATTATCGGGGATATTCATATAATTTTTTCATGAGGATCTTTTATGACATTTAACAGATAATGTGAATTTAATATTTTTTTCAACATACTCTTCATGATAAAAAATTCCAAAAATTAGGACTTATAAATTTTAAGAATCCTTCTTTTATATGTTTCCATGATTATTTGCATTGAATGAATTTCGTTAAATATCTAACATATTATTATATTATTAGAAGAATATTTCAATGTTAAATGAATATTTTCCGCAATTTTTAATTATTTTTTAATAGAATTTCTATTCATATATGAAAAAAATATTATTTTCAATATTTCTAATTTGAATATTTTGTAATGAAACCGTAATTATTATTAATTTAGAATTTTAATGAAGAAACATTATGAGAATGTATTGTATTTAGCTATACTAATTCTTCTTACAGATATCATTTTTAAAATTAATTCATATTGACTATGTTATTTTTTATTCAATAAATGGGATATAATTGAACATATAATTCTATTAGAGTTGACTATTATATCCCATCGATAAATCGGTAGGTCTAATGAGAAAACATAGTTTTTGTATTTGGATGTGGTATAACCCAACTATGTATGATTTTTTTTGAATGACACCTATAAATAATTTTTTATGAAATAAATTATGCATTCCATCATTAAAAAATTACTAATAGAATTATATTTGACTATTTTATTATTTAGGATATTTTGGGATATAATTCCTGACTATGTATTTATTTATATGGGTTTTTTTTATAATCATGAATTCATTTCCTATTATTAATTTGCTTATATTCTTGATCCAATGTAATGTTTTACTCATATTTACCATTCTATATTGATTTTTCCATATTTATTCAATGATATATTATATTGTACACATTCCATTACTGAGAATGTGAAATATCATATAATATTTTCCTTTCCATAGGAATCTATGATGTATATTACGATTGATATGTTAGGATAATCCAGTTACAATAATGATGTTATTAAAAATATTATTTTCTATTTTATGTATTGAAATATAATGTTATACTCATGTATGTATTTAATTTTCTTAGGAAAAAAATTATGGTTGTAATATCCCAACATTTATGGGGACCAGTGGAAGCAGGTACTATAGCGTGTTGTAGCAGCGGCGACAGGTCACTATAGTGGTGGCTGGGCACTGCAGCAGCAACATGTACTATGTGTTACTCTAGTAGGCAGGTATTGAAGCATAACTATTCCTAGAATGGTCCTTGGGACAAAACATTGGGCCTACGAGCAATGTAATGTGCTAAATGCCCAATGGACCTTTGGGTTATGTAACGGGTCTCCCTCTACCCAATTAAAGTGGTATTTTCTTTGCTTTAATAATAAATGAGGCTTCTGCCCCAACCATTTTTCCAAAAAACATGGTGTCCATAAATTCTAAATTTCAAGTGCATAAAACTTTGTTAATGAATTTAAATTATATCTAATAATCAGGTTATCATATATGTGGTTCAGAGGGGCTGTGTTTTGACTTCATTGTTCATCCTACATTTCTTCTTTTACCCTTTCTTATAAAAATATATTTATTAAATTGTGAATATATCACTGATTCATAAGGGTTATTTTTATGTGTTGTGGTTGGATTTATTTGACGAAATTATATCCTCATATAGATATTAAGGATTACATGGACATCAATTTTTATTTTTCTCCACCCATTTGGATATGAAATGTTCTACCACCAATCAAGGACCAAGGATTGGTGGAAATTAATCAACGACCATTAGGTAGGATTTCAATATTCTAAATACACAATTATTAATAATGATCATGTGTTTTTGTTGTAGAATTTTGTAACCATGTTATGAAATTTATTTTAAATTGTAAAATTTAATTGAATACCAAATAATTGGATAAACCCTTATCCAATAAATATGGATCCATTAGTCATTATGAGACCAAGAAATATTGAAACACATGGGGGTGTAATAATTTCCTTATAATGATATGTATAGAAAAGAAATGGTGGAATTTGATAGTTTATAAAACTAGTCCAACTTTTTAATTTTTGAAAATCAAAATTTTTATAATGAATTTTTTCATAATCTCAAAATGCTAATGATTTTTGAGATTATTTATGTAAATTATGTTGAATATTTAAGTGTTCAAATATTTTGAATTTAATATATTGATAAATTAAGTGGTTCAACATTATTATAATGATTGATAGAGTGTGTTGTTAATGTTTAAGCATGATATGTTTATGTGAACAATGAGATATGGGTTTATGAATAAACCCCCTCATCCATTTGAGGATAGACTGACAATATTGGGCCATAATTCTTGTATGAGTATTATTTATTGTCTATTTCATTATGTACATTAAATATTCATGCTATAATGACACTATAAGGACTGGTGATAATGATGCTGGAATGAAACTCCTTTTATCTATTATAGTGGTACCAGGAATGACACTCTAAGGTAATAAAATTAAATTGTAATTAATTTTAATAATGAAATCATGTGAATGAATAAAATTTAATTTCCATATAGTGTAATTTCCTAAAAATGGAATAATACAAAGGATGTATGATTGTTTTGGGGTTACAATGAACAAAAGCGACAATGTGGACAACTAAATGATATTAAATGTGGATCTTGTTAATTTATAATTCTATATTTTAATATTTATTTTACTATATACAATATTATTGAATGTGTATTTCTTTAGAAAACATTGGATGTGGCCAAAAAAGTTAAACTTGAATTCTAGTAGATTTTATTATTAGTACCCAATAAAAATATGTGTTTTGAAGACTTTATATTGAAAAGAAACCTTTTTTGATAGATGTGTTGGGATTCAGTATGTATCATGGATGGGGAAACATGACATGTCTTACGGACCCACTTGGGAATTGTGTATTTTTAATTTATATTGGGTTTAAATGAGACACATGGAACCTATTAGGCATGAAATATATAGTTCTTAGTTTTATAGTTATTTCCCTTGTTTTTGAATTCTTAATGTAATGGATTTTTCATTGTTGGTTACTATTTATTTTTATTTATGCTATTGGTATATTTATTTCAACTATTGTATTTATTTTTTAAAATATGGTACAATATCCAAATGAATCATATTTGAACCTTGCTACTAGTCGACATCCTCTAGCATATAGGGAGCTACAAATGAGGTCAAGTAACGATCCAATATGGAGAATCTATTTGTGAAAAATTGGTCGGTACATTAATAATTTTCATTAATAGAGGTTTTATATTTGGAAACATAATTTGTTATCCAAAAAATAAAGGATACTACGATGTGTCAGTACTTGTTCATGAGATCAGGGATGAGAGTAGGTATCATATGTGAATGGGAAAACTAAAGTTCCTAAGGTAGGATTATTTTTACGATGTTTTCTATTATAGTTGATTGTTATTCAACATTGGGTGAATCAATAGTTGTTTCATTTTATTATATTATATTATTTCAGATTTTTATGGGTATGGAATGAAAATTTTAGTATTCTTGAATCATTCAAGGAACATAGGGATCTATTTGAGAATTATCATATTAGACATGTGCAGAAAACAAAGTTATTAGTGGGATATAAGAAATGAAACTGCTTCTATTTATTTAAATTAACATAAAATAAATGGTTCATAATAATGAAATTATATTCGTTATAATTTTAAAAATTTGTAATATTGAAACGATTAAAAAGGGATTATAATGAAAAACATATAAATATGAATGGTTTTTAAACATTGTTAGACATGGAACATGTTAAGTACGATTGAGGGTAGTGATAGGTGCATAGATTTGACCATGGTCTAGTGTATACATGATAAATTTTAGTCGATGCATGTGAATCTATCTTTTGATAATTTATTAATGGTTTGTCGTGTGTCTCAATATGCCTTATTGGAATTGTAGATAGCTTCCTCCCTGACGATAATGGTCAGCATGATGATAGGATAACACTATTAGAAGTGTTTCTCAAAATAATGGGATTAAATGCCCTGATAGATATATGTTAAGGTTTGTAAGGGAAATTCCATTAGAGCGTCAGATGTTTTATGCAATTCACGGATAGAGACACTGGGTAGGCATTGTGGAATATGTAGGATCTGACTATGGAGTTTCAGTTGAAACTCCCTCCAACATTCAATGGAGAGGGTGGACCAGAGGCATCATTGTTCAAGATTGATTATATTTACAAAATACATGATTTTTTGTAGTCCCGTACAGAGATAAAATTAAAATCAGAATCATATATGTTATGAGGACCAGCGAATCGCTTGTGGGATATTCATGATTGTGGTGAGATGTTAGATAGAATGGTATTTAAGGACTTCTAGGTGATGTTCCTAGAACAATTATAACCATAGTTACTAAGACATGAGATGGTAATATAGTTTAAGGTGATTAACCAATGAAGTGTTTCAAAGATAGATTATGATGGTCACATTAATGAATCAACATTCAATGACCCATCATTTTTTGGATATGTGGTATCTATGGTGGAAATCTTTTTGGATGGATAAGAATTTTAGATTATGTCCTATGTTAATGTATTTAAATTGAAGAATTTTTATGATGTCAGGAATTTAGATCACATTTCAATGTAGAACCTGAAAGGGTATTCTAATTGAGGACATTTGGTTTCTAGTGGATGATTAGGAGAACATAGTGTGAGGTTATGAAGCATCATTATGGAAATTTTCAATTGAAAAGTGAAAACTATTATCTAAGGTGATGTATATGTTACACAAGAATGAAATCTTGTGTTTTTTAATCGATGAAATATGCCAGGTCTCTTTCATAGGCATTGTTCATGATCACTAGTGGATTTATATGCATCCATTAGGTTGGGATACCAACAACAGTTTTATAGGAACCCTTGACAGATGGGTATTGTTAGAGGATCTAGGCTAAACTAGTGTTCTAGAAGGTATCTTCTACCCCATATGAGTTGGAAAGTTGGAGTTCTACTATCCATGTTGGTCTGGTAGGCAGAAATGATACATTAAGAAATGTGCACTCATCATAGGAAAGAAGTGTATAGTAAGAGACACATAATGGGCTATGGGGAATAGGGTTGGGTAAATTTTAATTGGTTCATCATAGACTAGTTGAAAGGAAGTACATGCCATCAACATACATAAGTATAATATCTTCTATATTATTGGATATTTGATGCTTTATTTGATACAGGAAATTCAAATTCTATTATATTTTCTCAAATTTTAAATTTTTTTTGTCTGATAGTAGAGTTTTTTGTGGGATTTTGATGATTGAATCATCGTTTGTACTTTGGTTCAATGATATCTGTTTAATAAAATAGTATCCCCAAGTGGTTTGTGAGTATCATTTCATTTGGAAACATTATATACTAGAGATGTTATGTTTTGACATGATTTTTCATTGAATATGTTGGTATCATTCTGGGACCATATTGATTTCAATAGCAATAGTGTATCATTGATATATCTAGAGGGTAACAAATATTTTTTCATGGATAATTGGATAGTTGTGAATCCTATAAGGGAAAAATTATCAGTAAACTATGGTAGCACACTTACATTGTTGTGAGATATTGGTTAGATGATATGGGTGTTAGGAATAATGTATTTCCACCCATAAGTGATGAACATTGAGAAGTATTTCCTGAAGAAGTATTAGGACTACCACCTGAGATATATGATTAGTTTACTATTGTGCACATGCATGTATTGAAATAATTTCCCATACACATTATAGTATGGATTCATTAGGGACTTAATATATTAATAATTACATGTAATAATTGATGGATATAAGAATTATCTTAGTGCATCGACATGAGGTTATCTAGTCTTGTTTGAAAGAATTATGAATGAACATTATGTGTGTATGTTTTTTAGATAATGATAAATAGGATGATAGTTAATAAAACATATTATATTCCATGTGTTGTTGATTATTTTCACTTGAAATGTTTCAATTGTATGTTCTCCAAGTCATGTTTTGAAGTTAGGGTATCATCAACTATGAGTGAGAGCTTATTATATGGAAATGTATTGTTTTAGGAGTAGTTATTGATGTTATAACCATGGTGAAAAAAATACACCCATAATTAGATCATTTTATTGTTGTTTTTCTTTATGACATATTGGTGTACACCCAAACTCGTGACAATCATGAAAAAAATTTGATATCATCTTGAGTACATAGAGTGAGGATCATCTAAAACCCAATATATCTAAGTTTCAATTTCATATAAGGAAGTTAAATTTCATAGGTCACATCATCTTTGAGGAATGCAATTCAGTGGTCTAAGAGAAAACTCATTAAATTTTATAGAGCATCCAAATAATTTGTTTGATATACAATTATTTTATAGTTAGGAGGATATTTCCAAAGGATTATTAAAGAATTTTTTCATTTGGATTATCTGATTTAGTGCTTGAAAAAAAAAATTTATCATGTTTGAATGTTATAGATCATATGATAATTCTTTCTAGGAGATAATTAATAATTTGAATACCTCCACTAGCTTGATCCTACCTAATCTCGGTGAAGAGTATGAATTGCTTTATGACGCATCTGGTATTTCCCATGGGGTTTTGTTCATGTGGGTAGATCATGAAAAAGAATTTTTTTCATGGAAGCTCAAGAAACATTAATGGAATTACTGTACACATTATCTCAGGTTTTCAATTGTGGTTTATAAATAAATTAGAAGAATTTCTTATTGGGAGAATGTTTTATTGTGTAAAATCACCCCAATAATTTAATTTAATATTTTAGTAGATAGACATGAAACTATAGTAGTGGATATTGGTTGAGTATTTGAATTTAATGGACTTTATTCAATCCTATTTTTCCAAGAAATGAAATATTTTTTATGATTCTTTTTGTTCTAAAATATAAACTTAGGTAGTTTAGAAGTCTCGTTTGAGTGGAAGATGACAATTGTTTTTGCTGATATTCATATAACTGTTCTTTAGATCCATGTGCAGATGACTATTGTTTATATATCGGTGGATTCCTCACATTTGAGATTTATCAAGGAGAGGCACCAAGAGGATCTATAGTGTTTGTAATTGAAGAAAATCCTAAATGGTGGGGAGTCACCTTTTGATTGGTTTATCGACGATGATAAGAAAATATGTGTCGATGGAAAGGTGGCTGTGCATACATGTCTGTGAAAGAAGTTAAGGAAAGAGTCTCATGCATCAATGTGGATGGTTCACCCTTCTTTGACTAACATATAACATGATATTGAAAAAATTTATTGGTGGCTAAGAATAAAAAAGTAGATTATAGGTTTTGTGACAGGATATTACACTTATCATCAAGTAATGGATAAGAATGATCATGATGTATTGATTCTATATCCTTTTCCCATTCCAGATTGGAAATTGGTTGATTTAACATAAGTATTTTTGCTATCTCTTTTGATGGAACATAGAAATAATGACATGATATGAGAGATTTTGTATAGGTTCACAAAATGGTTCCATTGTTTTCCAATCTAATAAAAATTAATTCTTAATTTATTAAGCGACTTATATGTACGAGATATACAAATTTTTCTAGGAATTCTATGAAGTGTAGTTTCATATCTAGATATGTATTTTAATTCACAGTTATGGAATTTATATTATAAGGGTATTGGCACTATGTTGTTCCTTATAAAATATTTTCACACATAGCCAAATCCGAAACTGGATTTTAGTATTCTGGTGTTGGATGACATGTTGTGGGAATGCATTCTAAATTTGGATGGATCGGGGGTAACAAAATTAGAACTGGATGAATTCAAATACATAATTTTTTATCATAATAATATTTATATGGAACCATATGATTCACTCTACTATAGGCCCTGTAGGTCTCATTTTTGGTGGATTGAGGTAGGTGAGTCAGATTTTGGGGGACAGAGTCTCGTGTAGGAGATGTCATAGCATTTTAAGTTGATTCGAGAATATATGTCTGTAGTATTGATTAAATAAAAGTATTTTGATAACCAAATTTTTTAATACTTTATTATACTTTTGGTAACTATTTTTTCATTTGGGTTACGCTGATATTTAGTTCTCATTATATATAAATGATCAGTAAGTTGGTGACCACGTTTGTCAAACCACATGAGATTATGCAGAGGATTTGAACAGTGACGTATCGATTAGATCATTTACATTGTTATATTTCTATGCATAATATTTTATATATATCCCCAATTCACTAGTATCACCTAGACCATTCTCATAGAATGAATAGTAAGAATCTAAATCTTGAGTTTAATGCATTATGTGAGGACAACCTAATTCATGTTGTGGATCATAGAGAGAATGATTTATAGGAATGATCCTGATGAGAGATTATGATTTTCAATAGAATGGTCATTTTTAAGTGGAGACATGGGATTGGTATATAGATACATGAACTTAATTCCCTGTCATTTTAACCTCACAATCTTAGTGATTCTTGGGAGTAAATCTTAAGAATGAGCTATTATAAGGTGGGGATATTGTAAGATCCCAAATATTCTCAAGAACATGTGTTATTGTTTTCATTTTCAAGACCTATTGTATATATATATTTTGTATATATAATCATTAGATAATGCTTTGGGAAGTTTGAATGGGTTTCGAAATTATTTGGAGCCATTTTATGAGGTTCATAGATTTGGCATGGTTAATCCAAACTAGGAACCCTATCTCGAAAATTATGAAGCTTATGGAAGGAGGTACATTAGCTATGAATAGTTGGTTAATGGTTTATCCATGCCATTTGGATGGCTATGAGAAATAGGGAAATATTTAACAGAGGTGAAAATCATATTTGGTGTATGCTTTATGTAAACATGCTATACAATAATGATACGGGTTACGTTAGTATAGTATCACTTCACAAATAAGTGAACAGTTCACCAAATCATGCATCATATGTATTCAGCATACAATTGATATATTGAAATTAATAAATATAATTAAAATTAAAATTAATTGGTAATTTTTTCCTCAATATCATTGAATAATAGATTCATTTTTATCATATATCTTTATTATTGGTCCCCTTCAATCTGATATAACATTTTTGGGTATAAAAGGACCATTGGACATCCAAATTCTATTTTATGTCTATATTATTATTCATTCAACATAGATATGTTATTATTATCCTTCCAAGTATATCAGATATATTTCACTGAGTATATATCCTTGTTCAGTGAGGGAAATTTTTTTGTATTATGGTTGGAACAGTTGATGTAAATTACATTCAAGCCTAGATATTGAAGATCACAGTTCCATTCATTATTTTCATCAACTATTTTAATTTCAGCAATTCTACATCAAATCAAGGTCAAATGTTTAAGAAAAGATTTTTCAATATCCCAAATTAAGGTTTTCGATATGGTAATAACCATAGTATTGATAGTTATAAAGTCTTTGTAGATTTATTGTTTCAATATAATTATTGTTTAATTTGATTTAAAGTATAAAATTAAATTTAAATCCCCATAAATTCGAGAGACCCTTCTCCAATCCCATTGGATCCATTGGTTATTACCAGACAGGTCATGATAGAAACTAATGGGTTGTGCCAATTTAATTTTAATGATAATTATAGAATGAAATATGATGTGTTTATGAAATTAAATCAATTTTGAACATGTTCTCAGGTTAACTTGAGGGAAATGTTTTTTGTTCTACCCATTAATGGTTAATGAGAAATTAAATGATTAATAAAAAGGGTTAATAATATTTTACCATGATATGCATATGTGAACAATGACATGTTGGGGTTAATCTAATTCTCATCATACATGAGTGGCCATAATGATTCCCAAGGACCATGATGCATGCTTGATAAATAGTGCTAGACTGATGTTACATGTACCTATGGTTTTTTATTCTACTCTAACCCTCTATATACTGGTGATAAATATGCTAGATTTATGCTCCAAAAATTTATGATAATGGTACTCATTATGAATCTAAAATGATTACAAATGAAATTGTAATTATTTTTTATAATAAAAACCTATGGATTAATAATATGTAAACTCACTATGAAGTATGGTTCAAACTTTTACATGCTCTGAGGTAGGAATTATTGGATTGTGGGTCACTATTAACAAGATGACCAATGTGGTTAACTAGAGGGCAATAAATGTGTAGCCTGATACTTTTATATTTTTGTTCATTATTATTTATAAAACATCACAGTTGGTTATAGAATATAGATTTCTATATACACCATTAGTGGTGTCCTACTATGTCTTACTCACACCCCTCTCAGGTTGCTGATTGTAACTAAGTATACATCATGTTTTCCAAAATGTATAAGGGAAAGAGCCCTATGATAGATTGATGAGTTTTGATTTATAATGGAACATTGTTGTTGGAAATGGACATATTTTTGGGACCATCTTGTAAATTTATAGTGAATTTTTATTTTGTTTTCAAGTAGTCACATGACACATATATGGAATAGAATTTCTATTTCTTTTGTTTGTGGTCGTTTCCCCTATTTTGGGATTCATCATGTGATGTGTTGTTCATTATTCATTTATTATTAATATATTGGATAATTTTATATTTATTTTAGAAATTTTATTTCTTTGATAAAATGGGTATAGTGTCCTTACGATACATATTATATCATCAATATTAGTAGGAAGCCTTTCTCATATAGGGATCCATGTTTTAGGTCCGGTAACAAACCATCTCGAGGAACTAGAATGCAACACTCAGGTCGGGATGTCACAATTGTTCTTTTATGATGTGATAACATGTATCTTTTAAATGAAAATACTTTTGTTACTATTACTTTGTAGAATATATAATCAACATTATTCAATATGCATAACTATAGAGTGCTAGAATCTAGGGACAAATGGTAAATCATGTATTAGAATTTTCAAAATAATAATCAACCCAACTTCTTTGGGAATATAGGAATCTATGTATTTGTAGGTCACCTAAGAGGCATAGAAGGATCTTCCATTCACTAAAAACCCCAAGAACAACGAATTGGGGTTTCCTTGATATACTCTTGATGGATAAATGTGGAGATAGTGGGATTCCATCATCCTATATATTTTGGAATAAAATCTTACATAGAATTAATTAAATAAAATATTCAACATGATTTTTAATTCTAAGATTCTATGAGTGGAAAATTCAAGAAATTTTTTAAAATTAGATAAAGTGAATAATAATGTTTTGGATTTATTCCCCAATTGGGTTTATTAGGTGTATATAATAGCATATAATGTTTTTAATATTTAGATTACATATCAAGGGATTGATATGGGATTAAGGAATGGTATTGTATAAATTATTAATCAATTTTTCTTTCCAAATTATGTGTATATAGTTAATAAAGGTGTTATGGAGGAGTTGTACATAAATAATAAAGATTAGCTAGAGATTCAGTTAATGTAGTTGTTAAATAGGTTTTTTCTATCTATAAAAGGAAAACCATTTCACATATGACTAGTTTTGGTGGAATCATTAGGGCACAATTATGTTTTTTGATAATGAAATGAAAGGATAAGTAATGACAATCCAAATTATATGGATGTTCCATAATCATTTCATCATTTTTTATATCCTATCATCTCATGTTATTTTATAAGAAAGTATTAAGAAAGGAATTCCTTATCAACTCACTAAAAGGGATAACATGTTCATTCAAATGCTTCTAGGGGTAGTGGGTCATGTCTTCCTAACATGGGGGATGTTGAAATGGAGAAGAATTATCTATAAAAAGTTTATATAAGACCTATTTATACAAAATATTATTAAATAGATGAATATGAAGAATTTTCTAGAACTATATGTGGTATAGTGTTGATTTTGACCTCTATGGCATTGGATTTTTTGATATAATTGCAACTCATTATCAATGATAAGTGATGTGATGGACTTGTGTATGAAATATATTACATTATTATTTGATAATTCAATTCCATTGTGAATTATTTAAAAAAATGTATTTTCCACCCCACATTCTTGGTGATGATAACTATATCTGATTTTGTGTGGGATTTCCTATTCCATAGTTGTATCGTCCAAACCCAACTCACTCCTGAACTGGTGGTCGGACTGGTCTCCACATGACCTCAAGTGCATCTGCCAGACTCTAGAGGTTATCGATTATTTGAAAGGGACTATGGATGGTATGTGGGGAGAATATAACCTCTTGTCATATTTTTACATCATTATATCATAGTAAATAACAGTCATAAGTGGAAGCATCAATACATAATTGAATATGTAGATGAATAAAAATAGTACTCATTTTATAAAAATGGCCAATTCAAATTACAGAGAAGATGATTGTGTGACATGTTTATGGATAAATAATTGAATTCAAAAAACAATACATTGTGATGTACATATCAAATAAAATAAAAATAAAAGGAAACCAATGCCTATAGCTTTTAGCTCGAGCATCCCGACATCCCATTCGGTCCTCTGCTCCTATCTCCCATGTATATTTGAACTACTCGTCCCTATAACCAAATTGAAAATACTTAGGTACCCTAGTGTAATGGAATATAAAGTAGGTTGGGAGATATAAATCTCAATAGACCGGGTCCACTGGTGTTAACACAATTCTATAAATTAAATAAATTATTTAAACTATTTGAAAGCATGCGTAAATAAATTAAGCAATAAAAACTTACTATATACCCAAATACTTGTGTCATCCCTAAGACGGTGTCTGAACCTATATTATACATTTGATTATATATACACAACTATCATCACACATTCATTTCCATTTATCAATTATTCAAACACCGTTAAATTTTATATGTCTCAAGATCTAACCTAATCACTAACTTCTTCGTATAAGTCACTCACAACATATGTCTCTAAAGACCATCTAAGAAATATATGTACAGACCAAATTACAAGATTTTTATTCGGCATGGATATCACATAATAATATATACAATTAAATATTTCAAATACTATTTCGAAGCTCGTCCAAAAAAAATAGTGATTTACTCCTAGGTCCATCCACTGAATAGTGATTCACCCAATTCATTGAAAAAATCAATCACTTTATCACACTCAATTCAAGAACCATTACATCACTTAGTCTTTCATTAACCATTTAATTCAATCATGTATGTCTATTTGGACCCACAACCCAATGTAAATTAATTAGTGTCAAACGTCGGGTCTATCTCCCTCGTGAGTATTTAGAGCATCAGTCCTTGTTTCACAACCCATGGATATTGGGATAATCAGTCCATATCCCTTTAATGAATAGTTTCATGAAAGCTAGTGGTAGAATTCCATTTGTTGCACACAATAAGTATTTGGACCATCATTCCATTTCTCAGAACCTATTTATCAATAATACATAAATCATCATCATTAGTGTAGTACACCATATATAACACCCCTAAACCATCCCTTAATTATTAGACAAATTAGTTAGTCAAATATGTTAATTAATTCATAAAATAATTCTAAACAAAAAACCCCCCTCATATAATTCTACAATTAATTAACCATTAAAAATATCAATAGTTTATAATTAATTAACAATTAATTATTCTTAACCACAACAAATTCATTTAAATAAATCACTTTACCTTTAAATTTCCCAATTCATTAATAGGAAACTTGATGATTAATTTCCCAAAATATATCTGCTAAATCACGTCATTTTATCCATCATTAAAATATCTTTATTTATCCAAAACAATATATTGCAATTAATTAACAGATCAATTATCTCATTCTGATTCCAACATTTCATAATCAAACACATCATTAGAAATCTTAAATCAACATCATGGTACACAACATTGAGTATTGTAAGTTCTTCATTTACATTAAGGCATGCCAAATAATTAGTTATCCAATTATTTAATTTATTCATTCACTTTAATAAAATCAGTAATTAAATAATCTTTTAATTCATTAATATGAAAAAATTTATCCATCATTAATTTTCTTGATTTAGCCCAAAAAACCTATCACAATTGATTCTGGGATTAATTGTCTCACTCAACGTATATAATATATTATAATTAATAATTTGATGAATTTTTTATATACATTCTCAATGAATTTAATTAATATTCAAAATTAAATATGTAATCATAGCTAATATAATAATTCATTTTATTATTTAATCTAGTCACATAAAAAACATTAAAATAAAAACTTAGAACCAACACATAAGCATATCCTCATTTATCTCATATGGGTGACATCATTTAATAACATCCAAATCCATTCATCAACACAACAAATATCACACATATATATTTTTAATCATACCTACTAAATTCACATTTTAGAAGAATTCAATATAAAAAATCATTTTATAATTTAAATACCAAAAAAATTAAAGAATTCATTTTATTATTTCGTTTATTAAAGATGAGGACTTGAAAGGGGTACCTACCTCGGTGTGGAACCAATTAATTATTCAACGGATTTACATATAATGACAACCAATATGCAATTAGTCTGCAAATTCATGTAGAAACATTTATGTGTGTGTATATATACATCTGTGTGTGTGTGTGTGTGCCCTCTATAATGATCAAAACCAAGTGAACCATAACATAGAATCCCAAAATGGAAATGAAAAAACTCAACACACCTCAAATAAATTACTAGGGACTCATATAATTAGTCAAACTCTAAATTAGAAGGTACCACCCAAATAGTGGAAATGTATATCCTTACCTTAACCAATGTTGACAAGGAAATTCAATTCAATATACCATTCCCTAGATGGTGGATTCCTGATAATGGACCAATGGGTCCCAAGTCAAAATTTGCAAACCCCAAAATAGAGGAACACAACAATCTGATTAAACATGAACATTAGGGTTTCTGATGAGAAAACAAGGAAAGTGAGAAGAGTCAAATGGTAGATGTGAATAAAGAGTAATTTTTAGATAGACTCACCTCGATGAGGGATACATGATTCGTGAAGAGTCTGAAAGGAATCATCGTTCCTAAATTGGAGTCCATGATATGGGTGGCCTGCCAGGGGTGGGGGTCATGCTGATAAAGGGGTGTTGCATGTGGGTCATGTGCTGCAGCATGGGCTCCGACCGAGAGTCAGTTGCACTGTAGGTGGGGCGTCGTAGGGAGTATTGACCATGGAGGGGTGCTACAGGTGGTTTGGAAGAGGAGGGTTACACCATGGAGGATTCATGCACCACCTATGCGTCGCCCCTCAAAGTGGGGTTGCGTGATTTAGTGTGGGGTAAAGGGAAAAGGGTTATCACTTTAATTTATTTTCAATCTTATAACATAAAACAATAATAAAACCCATAAAAAATTCAATAATTAATTACTGTTATTATTATTATTATTATTATAGTCATATGATTATTAATATTTTCACCATTAAATCATTTTCTCATTGAATCTAAAATCCCAAATTTAATTAAAATAACATGATATAAGATAAATAACTAAAATTTTATTTCCCACAATTAATTACATTATAATTTTCTTTGAATTTAATTAAAAAACTCAATAATTATAATAATCACATGTTTATTATTATTAATATTTAAAAAAGTCATTTTTTCAATTCCATTAAAAACACCCTAATCCATTACAATAATTATTTATGAAATAATAACAACCATAATTAATAATAAGTATAACACTCATTAAACTATAATAATAATAATATTTTATTATTTATCAACCCTTTGATAGAAACCAAATACTCAATTTAATAATAATTCTTCTTCAATTATTTTGAATCTCCTTATTTAATTAAATGTTCCATTGAGACACCCAAAACCCCAATTAATTTCACATAATTGTTTCACCCCATTAATAATTCAATTAAAATATATTAACATTAATTTTTCACCCCATTATTCATGTAATTAAATATTTTAACAGCCAAATAATTTAGGACACAATAATAATAATAATAATTTTATTATTAAAACTATTAACAAATTATTCCATTTAAACCAAAAAATACCATTTAATTTTATTTAATTTATGTAAATTAAATATTAAATTACTTAAGAATAATTGGTTGGACCACAACTATGTGCAGCCCATGCAGATCCATTAAAGTGGACGTTTCCTAATTCAGTGCTCCTGAGACTCATCGGGACGCCCATAAAAATTATCAGGTAATTACGTAAGTCTAAAAACACAAACATTAGGAGTTCCAACACTCAGAATAATGTTTTGGTTATTAGTATAAATATAGAGTTGTCGATAAATGGAAATAATATGAAAACCATTTTAATTTAAACGTGCTTAAAAACGATGGGACAATACAACCTACCCACCGTAAAATATTTTCATCCCTATGAAGTCATGAGTAACTATAACATCAACATATGACCTACCAAGGCCTAAATGTATCATTTTGAAGACATTTTCTGTTTTCAAATTCTAAACGTGCATTTAACCGAAACATATGTCCGGCAACATAATTCATCATAACTGGAGCCAAACCTCAGCGAACTAAACTTACATCTAATGAAATTTGAGGGACCACATTAAGATAATGCTTGAATCTCAATTATCCAACAAAAACCGGTTACATGTGATTTCCTAGAAAGATATTACTATCCCAAAACCCATACTCACCCATAAACTGGAAACATGCCTTTTAAAATTATTACATCACCATCTTCATGTACATTGAAGTCCTTACCCATCCTCCGGGGACAATACCATGTCAAGCCATCACTAGGTTATTTAAAAAAAATGTCATACCCCAACTTGAATGAAGGCATAGCCCAATGAAACCTTGTATCCCACGAAAATCCAAGAAAACAAACACTCATCAAGCCCAAAAACATTTTATAAATTAGCATGGAATAAGGCCGATGTTATCTTAGTATCTCCATAAGAGGTCAAGATAAGGGACATTCTCTTTTCACTCAGAAGAGCTCATTAAGAGAAAACCACAGTCACTAAAAAACAACTCGAATGAATACCATACTACTCTATTAAAAAAAATATCTGCATCACCTGTAGACATGTTTAGAGAAATATATGCAACACTACCCACCTTAGGATTTTCCATGATGTCGAAAAAATAAGTCACTCACCAGCATTCCTTTTCATAACTCCTTAACGCATGTGTGTGACGTTCCCCGAACCACGATCACCACATCAATCATTGATTATAAAATTCATAACTTAAACTTATCGTCGTGTCAAAATGCTCAAGTCCGAAAAATACTTCCCGAGTAGTGGGACGAACATACCTTAATGCCCATATCATTATAAGGGTACTACCTACCATGGGGTAACCCCATACGAAACATAAACATCGAACCTCTCTCTTGGTCACAGAAAACTGAAATCACAATGTTCAGAACCACCCTTTTAATTTTATCCGTTTTAATTAATTCATTTCAACTTTTTTACATTTGAATGAATTTCAACAATCACACAAGTACATTTTCACGACAAGGCACTTTGTTTTCAAACAATCACTTACTACTAAATAGGTATGCTATAAAAAACATCCTGTAACGCCCTGACCCCAGTTACCTAGAGTCGGTGCATTACTTCGTAACATTGGCATGATCACAAAAGATCAAGTCTCGAAAGACCGATTAGTTTGGTAGCCTTGGAAACACTAGATACATTCATAAATGTTACATTACATCATAAAGTGAAAAAACTAATAACAAAGTCTTCATAGCTCACACTAATATCCTCTTCTGACTATCCCTGCAGGTCATTCATAAAATACTTCTCCACATCCTGGAAAATATTAAAACATTGAAAGGGGTGAGCTCAGATGCTCAGTAAGGATATCAATATTGCGGAAGCTTTCATAAATAAACATAAAAATTTAAGGCAATGTATAACTAAAACAAAATCCTTTTAAACTTTAACATCAACATAATATGGAAAATGTAAAATTAAATAATTCCATTTACTTCTTCACATGGATATTCTACTAGTCGAATAATCACATGAAATATCATTAACCACTTTCATAATGATGGAATGCATAATGCCAGACTATCATAACCACATAGTCAAGGCCTCGTGCCAAGACCACAAATAAGATTTTGTCAAGGCCTCATGCCAAGACACTAGTTTGTCACATGAGACCTGCCGATGCATCGAGGAGCTATAGCGGGCTCCACCCGTCACTTATTATGTCCAATGAATTCCTCATATGAATAGGTTTTAACATATCATAAACCATAATATAATCGTATCACATAAAACATGCATAAAGGAAACATAACATTTCCACATTTCAATCATAAGATATCAATACAACACATTGATATAATAAAAACACTTTCAAAACCATTTTCAATACCAAAATAAAAGAAAATTAAAACTTTGTATTTATTTTTCATTAAAAAAAAGTGATGGCTTGTAGAGGAAGACGAAACTCAAATAATGGTCACGGCGGCGGAGAAGTCGTTGTCGCCACATATGTACGGAAAGAAAAACATTCCCTTTTTGTTATTTAGTAAAACGCTTCATATAAAAAGATTCCTTTTGAATAAACATAAAAGTCAAAGGGGTTTATACACCATATAAAAGAAAGTTGTCTATAAAACCAAATATGCCTCAATGAAAGGAGATTGAGACAAAGTCCTTAAAAAGATCATTTTTAAAATAAAATAGATCTATTATGTGTATTCACTATATGTACACATAAAGAAAGTTAAAATACAAAATAAGACATAATAATATCATGACATAATTTGAAAGTAGGAGATTAACCCAAATAATGGAAATTGGGTTAAGAAGTTCCCTTACCTTGCATCCTGTCCTGACTCGACCGTTCTTTAACCTCCCGAATAATAAACTAGAGTTAATTTCTATTTACATAAGAACCTTTTTCATGTTCATTATTCCTTTTATATCCCTTATTACCATGTTATAAACATTATGTAATTATTTAAGTTTATAACGGTCATTTTGTCGATCTTAGGTACTTGAGTCAAAAATAAAATTCTTATAATTACAAGTTGTTCATGTGGTGATATATCCATTATATCCAGAATTATGTTCATGATGTAGATATCATATATCTCATATATATCCAGTATATACATGAATTTATATTATTACATAACATGTAGAGGTAAAAATGAAATGCACCGTTCATGGAGACGGTAAGCCGTACGTACGCATGAACGCTACTTTCATTTCTATTTCATATTTAATGGAATGAAATCATAATTATATAAAGGTATAATATATTTCCAGTATAATATCATATATAATATCATTTAGTCCATCCTTTATACATCCCACATATGGCATTAACGATTCACATCACTTTGAGGGGCGGTAGTCCGCACTTCCTAAAATGAAATTATCGCGTTTACCCATAATGGAAATCATAAAGTATGCCATAAATGAGAAATACAGAAGCATAAGTAAAACATAAATATATTATATATCCTATATAAATATAGTGACATCTTAATGGCCACCTTTGAAAGTGTTATCGTTTCGTGAGGCAGAAATTCGCCATCCACAGAAACCGTATGTTCTTTAACCATTAGATGTAGGTGTGTATAAGTGTAGATCGAATCCTTCTTATAACAAAATCCTAGTATATTTAGGATACTGGTTTTGTTACAAAATAAATGAATAAAAAGAGTTTAGTGGGTTGGAGATTAAAAATAAAACAAAACAACATTAGAGAAGACATTACCTCAAAATCCGGTAACTCTTTTTGATTTGAGCCAAAGGATTCCTTGGGAAGAGTTTTGCCCAAAGTGAGGCTTCTAGGATTAATATGGGGCAGTTGGGAGAGTATTTGGACAATGTTTGGCCGAGCCAAATGGGTTGAAAGTGGGAATGAGGTGGTAGAGGTGGGGGCCTTTTATACGAAAAGAGGAGAGGCACTCAAGGAAAGTAAGGAAATTTTACATTATTATAAAATGATTTTCGGATTCTCAAGGTCCCACACCTATATGATTCGTGGCTAAGGTGAAAAGGGTTTGACTTATACCCATAAAACAGTCTTTGGACAAGTTTATGTCTTGGATTGTACATTATCTATTCATTTTATTAAAATCGTTAAATAATGAGGTCATCGCTGCATCATAATGATGTCATAAATAATTTAATTTATTTAATGTTTAAAAATTATAAAAAAAATACTATGTTGTAGGAACTCTTTTTAGCTTTCCAATGACTACTTATAGTCAAAAATATGACTTGTATAACCCCATGTAAAAATTGTTTTAGTAAAACATTTCATGCTTGTGTCATTTTTTACTTTAACATTAAATAAAAGGTATTTATGTCATTTTCCAACTAAAGTGGCTCCATGGGGTCCCAAAGTTGACCCATGGATTGTCTTGGTCGTCCATGGAACATCCAATGAGGGTAGGACATGTGTCAAGCTCATCTAATATTATTAAAACATTATTTTTACCTTAAACTACACTAATTACCTCTAACCGCGATTAAGAACTTAAAAGTTACTATTCACAAAATATTATTTTAATCTCATTGAACCACATTTTACTTCTTAATGACAACCATGTATATCAGATTTTTGAAAATCAAATCACAGAAGTGATAATATTTCATTTAAACAAAAAATCGGTTATTTAACTACCACTTAGTGGTTTCACTATTCATAAAAAATTGAAGTTTTTCAGAACACTGCCAAAATTTCACCCTAAGCTATAATTGATATTCCGAATTCAAAAATGATGTCTATTTTACAAAATTCCAAAAATATAAGTTGAATTAATTAATTTTATAATAAATTCCTGTTGTCACAACAAATAGAGTGTTTTTAAGAAACAATTTATATCAAAATATTGACAATTGTTTATGTCCAATTTCAATGTTAAATTAATTCTAATGACCACCATTGGATAAAATGGTAAAAATATATTCTAATTATACATTAAAACCACTAAATAGTATAATTTATCACTACAAATTATTTTGATTAAAAAAGTTGTTTTTAAGTATTTTTCACTATTCATAAAAAATTAGAAATTCTCAGAAAAATACCAAAAATTCAACATAGGCTAATTTCGATATTATGAATCCAAAAATGAAGTCCATTTTGAAATATAAAATTTCTATAATTTTAAAAATTGGTTATTAATATTCATAACAGCTAATTTGATTAGTCGCAGTGTTTTAGAACTCGAAGTTGCGTACAATGCAAGCTATTGCATTATTGAATGAGAAGTGTATTGTGGAAGCTCGGGGTGTTACATTCTCCCCTCATTCAATAAATTGCGTCCTCGCAATTTGAAATTTTTCTTGGAAAATAAAAGGTTGAAAATAGAAAATACCTTTGTGGAAAACTACATCAGAAATAAGATTAATAAAATTTAGCCTTAATAAGAGGGAAAGAGAAATGAAAAATTAACCACCCAATTATGATCTCGATTAGGAGAACATTGGTGGAAATTAGAGACATATAATTGGCGGATAAACGTAAATATTTGTAGGGAGTGATTGAGGTCATAAATCACAATCAACTATCAAATTGAGGGCCTCAAAGCCTTCAATCTATGTTGATTTAAAATATCATCAGTTCAACAAGACATAAGGTATTAGGATAACACATATTTTTGTTTTAATATCCCTTTACTAAAGTTTAAGAATTAATTTATTCATTGAATAAGAGATAGGTATATATATATTTATGCTTGACAATTAGAGTTTCAACCTTTAACTCATCTTTCACTCAAAAAGATAATAGAACTCAAAAATATTATACTTATCCTAATTGTATAAGGTTCCAAATGTTAACACATACCATTTAGATTAGTAAAATTATTTTGTAATAACCAGGGACTTCCTGTAGGCTAGTGGTAGGAAATAAAGGCATGTCGCACTATGGTTGTGGGTTCGATTCCTGCAGCTTTGTCCGACGTGACGGGTTATGCCCCACCCTGCAGGTTGTCCTTTTCCTAAAACTATAGTAGTATAATATTCCAAAAATAATCTTCATAAATTTTTTAACCTTAAACAATACTATCCAAAGATCAACTTAATCCACTCCAACCTTTATAGTTATCCAAAATACCTCTGTCCAGACTTTCTCTAAAAGGTCTCTTAATTCCAAAATCAATTTATCAGATTCCCCAAACAAAGTAAAGTTTCTCTTACTGTCACATACTAAAAATATGATTACCTTCATCATATTAAAACCTTACTAAAACAACAAGTACTGCAGTACAATCCTTATATATATATATCACATTATTCTAATAACCAGAATATAATCCATGAGTCCAAAAGCACCAATACATTAATTATTCCACTTCAACTGTAGTAACATCATAAGATTGTCCTTGATCCCTTGGCCTTTTTTGAGGTAAGTTTCCCTGACGCTTAGGACATTCATTTTCATAATGCCTCATTTCCCTACAATTGTAGCATTCAAAATTGATAGCCTCTTTCATTCCTTTGCAATCACGTGCATGATGACCTTTTTCTCCACATTTATAACAAACTCCCATTCCTTTTAGGCAAGTACCAGGCTGATTCTTCCCAAAATTATCACATAAGGTAAAATCCTTCTTTCCCTTTTTCCCTTTATCTGTCTCTTATTCCACCGTTCTCTTCTTCTCTTGCTTTACTTTGTTGTCATAAGACTTAGAGAATTCCTTTTCTGTCTTGATAGCACATGAGACAATATCTTCATATGTTGAGAAAGATTGTGATACTAAAGCTCTACAGAGAAATGGTTTTAACCCATCAATGAAATGATCAATATTACCTATTGGGTTACGTATATAATCTGCAGCATACCTCGCCAACCTTGTAATGTTGGCCTCATACTTTGCGACATTCTCATCCTCCTTTTGTCTCAGACTCAGAAATTGCCTTTCCATATCTGCTTGATGGTCATGAGGAAAGTATTTTTCTAAGAAAAGCTCTTTGAACTCCCTCCATTCCATATTCGACACATCATCATCTTCCTTTGTATTTTGAATCAATGACCACCATTGATCGGCATCTCCAGTGAGGCGGTAAACTGCATTGATAACCTTCTCCCTTTCGCTACTCCCCAAGGAGTTGAATATTTTCTCTAAGGAGTTTATCCATTCCTCAGCTACTAACAGATTTGTACTGCCATTAAATGTTTGTGGTTGATGCCTCATGAAGCGGTCTAACATTGATCCTCCACGTTGCGGATCAGGGTGCTCCATACGAGTAAAGTTATTATTCATAACCTGAGTAAGTTGTCCCAGTATGGTAATAAGTTGATCAGCACCAGTTGTATCTCCAGATCCATAATAATTATCTTGAGTAGGAGGGCAATCCCTACACGGAGTGCGTGCATTGATACGGTTTCCATTCCTTCTACTGGGTGCCATTTCTAAATAATGGCATAAACTAGATTAGTTTATGAATCAAAATACATAATTACATACATGTAAAACACTTATCACTAATTGAACTATTTATGGATATAATCCATAATCATAAAAAAAGTTTTCTTTGAGGAAGTATATACTCATAACCCTTCATAGTTGTATGTAATGAAAATGAGAATTATCTTAAGCATATCCCCCGGGAGTGTCGTAACCAAGAGTGCAGCAAGGCCCGTTGTCGTGCACCAGTTCCCGTTCAAGTCTAGCTCAAAGCGGTGTTTTTGGGTTTTACCCCTAGGTACATATGTGCCAGAGCCGCCTCTACCTGCTAATATCCAGACAGGGATGTATTTCTCGGAAAACTCACAAAATCTCTACAATAACAAAATTCTATGAAGTTCTTCTATACTAATCCTCAAAGTCTATCTTTGGGTTATGTGCTCTAATCGGAGTTTATCTAAATCTAGCTTCCAAGTTCAGTACTAAACTGCCTCTGATACCAACTGTAACGCCCTGACCCCAGTTACCCAGAGTCGGTGCATTAATTCGTAACATTGGAATGATCACAAAAGATCAAGTCTCGAAAGACTGATTAGTTTAGTAGCCTTGGAAACATTAGATACATTCATAAATGTTACATTACATCATAAAGTGAAAAACTAATAACAAAGTCTTCATAGTCCACACTCATATCCTCTTCTGACTATTCCTACAGTTCATTCATAAAATACTTCTTCACATCCTGGAAAATATTAAAACATTGAAAGGGGTGAGCTCAGATGCTCAGTAGGGATAACAATATTGCGGAAGCTTTCATAAATAAACATAAACATTTAAGGCAATGTATAACTAAAACAAAATCCTTTTAAACATTAACATCAACGTAATATGGCAAATGTAAAATGAGATAATGCCATTTACTTTTTCACATGGATATTCTACTAGTCGAATAATCACTTGAATTATCATTAGCCACATTCATAATGATGGAATGCATAATGCCAGACTATCATAACCACGTAGTCAAGGCCTCGTGCCAAGACCACAAATAAGATTTTGTCAAGGCCACGTGCCAAGACACTAGTTTTTCTCATGAGACCTACCGATGCATCGAGGAGCTATAACGGGCTCCACCCGTCACTTATTAAGTCCAGTGCATTCCTCATATGAATAGGTTTAAACATATCATAAACCATAATATAATCGTATCACATAAAACATGCATAAAGGAAACATAACATTTACACATTTCAATCACAAGATATCAATACAACACATTGATATAATAAAAACGCTTTCAAAACCATTTTCAATACCAAAATAAAAGAAAAATAAAAAATTGTATTTAGTTTTCATTAAAAAAAGTGATGGCTTGTAGAGGAAGCCGAAACTCAAATAATGGTCACGGCGGAGGAGAAGTCATTGTCGCCGCATATGTACGGAAAGAAAATCCTTTCCTTTTTTCGTTTAGTAAAACGCTTCGTATAAAAAGATTCCTTTTGAATAAACATAAATGTCAAAGAGGTTTATACACCGTATAAAAGAATGTTGTGTATAAAAACAAATATGCCTCAATGAAAGGAGATTGAGACGAAGTCCATAAAAAGATCATTTTTAAAATAAAATAGATCTATTATGTGTATTCACTATAGGTACACATAAAGAAAGTAAAAATACAAAATAAGACATAATAATATCATGACATAATTTGAAAGTAGGAGATTAACCCAAAGAATGGAAATTGAGTTAAAAAGTTCCCTTACCTTGTGTCCTGTCCTGACTCGACCGTTCTTTAACCTCCTGAATAATAAACTAGAGTTAATTTCTATTTACTTAAGAACCTTTTTCATGTTCATTATACCTTTTATATCCCTTATTACCATGTTATGAACATTATGTAATTATATAAGTTTATAACGGTCATTTTGTCGATCTTAGGTACTTGAGTCAAAAATAAAATTCGTAAAATTACAAGTTGTTCATGTGGTGATATATCCATTATATCCAGAATATAGTTCATGATGTAGATATCATATATCTCATATATATCCAGTATATACATGCATTTATATTATTACATAACATTTAGAGGTAAAAATGAAATGCACCGTTCATGGAGACGGTAAGCCGTATGTATGCATGAACGCTACTTTCATTTCTATTTCATATTTAATGGAATGAAATCATAATTATATAAAGGTATAATATAGTTCCAGTATAATATCATATATAATATCATTTACTCCATCCTTTATACATCCCACATATGGCATTTACGATTCACATCACTTTGAGGGGGCGGTAGTCCGCACTTCCTAAAATGAAATTATCGCGTTTACCCATAATGGAAATCATAAAGTATTCCATAAATGAGAAATACAGAAGCATAAGTAAAACATAAACATATTATATATCCTATATAAATATAGTGACATCTTAATGGCCACCTTTGAAGGTGTTATCGTTTCGTGAGGCAAAAATTCACCATCCACAGAAACCGTATGTTCATTAACCATTAGATGTCGGTGTGTGTAAGTGAAGCTCGAATAATTCTTATAAAAACATCCTAGTATATTGAGGATACTGGTTTTGGTTACAAAATAAATGAATAAAAAGAGTTTAGGGGGTTGGAGAATAAAAATAAAACAGAACAACATTAGAGAAGACATTACCTCAAAATCAGGTAACTCTTTTTGATTTGAACCAAAGGCTTCCTTGGGAAGAGTTCTGCCCAAAGTGAGGCTTCTAGAAGTAAGAGGGGGAAGTTGGGAGAGTATTTGGGCAGAGGTTGGCCGTGCCAAATGGTTTGAAAGTGGGAATGAGGTGGTAGAGGTGGGGGCCTTTTATAAGAGGAGAGGAGGGGCACTCTTGGAAAGTAAGGAAAGTTTACATTATTATACAATGCTTTTCGGATTATAAAGGTCCCACACTTGTATAATTCGTGTCTAAGGTGAAAAGGGTTCTAAATTTACTCATCCAATAGTCTTTGGACAAGTGTATGCCTTGGATTTTACATTATCTTTTCATTTTATTAAAATCGTTAAATAATGAGGGCATCGCTGCATCATAATGATGTCATAAATAATTTAATTTATTTAATGTCTAAAAATTTTAAAAAAATTACTATGTTGTAGGAAATCTTTTTAGATTTCTAATTACTACCTATAGTCAAAAATATGACTTGTATAACCCCATGTAAAAATTGTTTTAGTAAAACATTTAATGCTTGTGTCATTTTTTACTTTAACATTAAATAAAAGGTATTTATGTCATTGTCAAACTAATGTGGCTCCATGGGGTCCCCATGTTGACCCATGGATTGTCTTGGTCGGCCATGTAACATCCAATGAGGGTAGGACATGTGTCAAGCTCATCTCATATTATTAAAACATTATTTTTACCTTAAACTACACTAATTACCTCTAATCGCGATTAAGAACTTAAAAGTTGCTATTCACCAAAAATTATTTTAATCTCATTGAACCACATTTTACTTCTTAATGACAACCATGTATGTCAGATTTTTGATAATCAAATCACAGAAGTGGTAATATTTCATTTAAACAAAAAATCAGTTATTTAACTACCACTTAGTGGTTTCACTATTCATCAAAAATTGAAGTTTTTCAGAACAATGCCAAAATTTCACCCTAAGCTATAATTGATATTCTGAATTCAAATATGATGTCTATTTTACAAAATTCCAAACATATAAGTTTCATTAATTAATTTTATAATTAATTCATGCTGTCACAACAAATAGCATGTTTTTAAGAAAAAATTTATATCAAAAGATTGGGAATTGTTTTTGTCCAATTTCAATGTTAAATTAATTCTAATGACCACCATTGGATAAAATGGTAAAAATATATTCTAATTATACTTTAAAACCACTAAATAGTATAATTTATCACTATAAATTATTTTTATTTAATAAAAGTTGTTTTTAAGTATTTTTCACTATTCATAAAAAATTAGAAGTTCTCAGAAAAATACCAAAAATTCAACATAGGCTAATTTCGATATTCCGAATCCAAAAATGAAGTCCATTTTGAAATATAAAATTTCTATAATTTTAAAAAGTGGTTATTACTATTCATAACGGCTACTTTGATTAGTCGTGGTGTTTTAGAACTTGAAGTTGCGTACAATGCAAGCTATTGCATTATTGAATGAGAAGCGTATTGTAGAAGCTCGGGGTGTTACACATCCTATTTTAAATTTAATCATTAAGTGTCATTTAATTTTAATCAGACAATAATGCATCAAAATGCTTTTTAGAGGAAGGTGACCTTTATAAGTTTATTCAATCCCAGTTCATTAAAAATAAACTTCAATAATAATTCAATTCAATCGAAACTTACCAGTTTTATATTTATAGCCATTTTGAAAAAACTATTGTTATACAAGTCTCAATAATTTGGGTGGCCACCTACCAATCGATAAGGCTCCCATACACCTTACTGCTAGAATTTTTCTCAAATTTAATCAAAATAGATATACATTATTATTTATTTTAGCAGCCTTTTTTTCAAAAGCTCTAATCCCTCAGTTACCAGTTTTTCAATTAGAAGTTTCCCATACACCATACAATTGAAAACTAGTTCTATCATAGTCATATTCAATTAAATTCATCCAAATCAACTGATACTTTATTTGCAACATAACATTTCACTACAAGTAGCAAACAGTTATCAATATTCTGATATCACTAAATCATTCTATAACATAGGAGATGAAACATCATAATTTATATTCTAACTCAAGTATGTAAATTACATCACTAAATCATTATATATAAAAATGAATGCTTATTAAGTACCAGACATGACATATATTCAAGCCACACATTCCTTATTTTCAAGAATACTAGTAATGAAACTACATGACATGGAATATATGCATTGCAGGTTAATCTTTAAGTACATAATATGATGCATGTAATGAAACATACTTTCCATATTAAGCCATGGTAAATTTTTTAATAGTTTCATACTATATAAAAAGCATTAAAAACACCAGTCAGCAATGGAGAAATCAAATCAACTACAACCTCATATACTACAATCATCAATTCCCATCCCTGGGAACATGGTCATTTCTGGTACATGGGGTGATCATTTCCAAGAACAGATAATAAACCATGCACCGAAACATTCGTAGTCTTTGGTCTACCAACACCAAAACATTAAGACAATGGAAAATATAGAAATCCTAAACCTCTAATACAACTTTATAATGTCCAGACTTGGCTTTCCCCGAAATCGATAGCCATACGGGTCTCCACATGACCCTAAGCGCGTCTCCCCATATGATAGATGTTGTTGAATCTCAATGAGGAACAATGGATAGTCAGGGGGACTATACACTCTTATCAGTGTTTCATAATGGTATATCATTATAAATAATAAACAATAGAGTAAGCATTAATATATAATTGACAAAGTAGTGGAAGAAAAATATAACTAATTTTATAAAAGTGGTAAATAACAATTATACTGAAGATGAATGCACGAAATGTTATAGATACATAATAGAATTTGAAAACCAATACAACATGCTCTACATATCAAGTAAAATACAAATAAAAGACAACTGAGACCTATGCATTTCAACTTGAGCATCTGGAGCTCTCGCTCGGTCCTCTAATCCCATATCACAAGTATATTAAAACAGCTCAGTCCTGCAAGCAAATAGAATCTACTCGATTACCCTAGTGCAATTCCAGCTCGAGTAGGGTGTGAGATATAAATTTGAATTAGCCGAGACATCTATTTTCTAACCAAATTTCATATATTAATTAAATAATTTAAATATTTTGAAAACATGAATAAATAAAGTAAGCAGTACAATGTTACTATATACCCTTGTACCTACTTCAGCACTAAAATGTTTCTTAAACCTATATTATACATTTGTTCATGAATACTCAATAGTTATCACACATTCATTTGCATTGATCAATTATTCAAACCTCGTTAAATTGTATATGTCTCAAATCTAGCCAATTCTAAAAATCCATCGTATAAGTCACTCACAATAGATGTCTCTAAAGACCATCTAAGAAATCAGAGAAAAGAAAAAATTACAATATTATGCTTTGGCATGGATAACTTCTCATATGATATTCAATTTAATCTTTCAAGTACTATGTCCTATCCCATCCACACACAAATAGTGATTCTCTCTTGGGTTCATCCCTTAAACAGTGATCCACCCATTTCATTAAAAAATTTGATCCCATTATCATATTCAATTAACAAATGATTACATCATATTGTATTTCATTAACAATTTATTTCAATCATGTGTGACAAATTGGACCCAAAGACTAATGTTACTTAATGGGTGTAGAACGTCATGTCTAGCACCCTCATGAGTATTTGAAATATCAGTCCTTGTACCACAACCCATCTGTATTTGGATAATGAGTCCCTTTCACATAAAATAATAGTTTTAGGCAACAAGGGTGTAAAATTCCATGTCTTATATCCCTTTAGTATTTCGAGAATCAATCCATGTCTCACAACCCATTTATCAATCCAAAATTAAGAATTATTGTTGTTGTTGAATGCCATATATAACACCTCCAATCCATCCAATAATTAAATCATAAATTAATTATTCAAATAAATTACTTAATTCAAAGTCTAAATAACAACATAAAATTACTATCAATTCATTCTAAAATTAATTAACTATTCAAAAACTCGATTGTTTATAATTATTTAGATATTAATAATTATAAACCACAAGCAAGTAAACTAAATAAAAAACTCTAAATTTAATTATCCTAATTCTTTAACTCGAAAGATGATAATTAATATTCATAAATATATCTGGAAAATTATGTCATTTAATTAATCATTAAAATATCTCTATTTTTTCAAAACAATGTATCGTAATTAATTACCAGATCAATTATGCCATTCTGATTCCATCATTTATTAACCAAACCCACCATTAAAAATAATAAATCAACATCATTGTATATAAAATTGAGTATTGAAAATAATGAAATTAAATTAATTCATTCCAATTAATTAATTCAACATTTAAATAATTTATTCATACACTTCAATAAATTCATCAATTGAATAACATTTCTGGTCAGTAATAGGTATAAATTTATCAAACATTATTTGTGTTGACTTATCTAAAACATCATATCACGATTAATCCCAGAATTAATTATCTCTCTCAGATAAATCAATATATTATAATTAATCCTTTGATTAATTTTTTTATATATAGTCTCAAATAACATTATTAATATAAAAAATTAATTCTCTTATCTTAGAGAAAATAAAAATTCATTTTATTAGTTAATCTTGTCGCATTAATAAATTGAGAAATAAAAATATAAAACCAACTCATGGTCATTTTATCAATTATCTCACGTGGGAAGCATCATTTAAAAACATCCAATGTCATACGTCAACACATAACATATCAAATTTTGAATATTAATTTGACTTAAGAAATTTCTAAATCTAAAATAAATCAATATAAATAATTCATTGCGTAATTTAAATACACAAAATCATGTGCATAAATCTTTTTATTATTGAATATATTAATGTTCACATCTTGAAATGGGACCCTACCTCAGGGTGGAACCAATTAAATATTTACTAGACTGAAAAACAATGACAAACAATCTGCAACTACACCCCGACTCCTTTATGTTTATATATAGACACACTTGTGCTCCCTCTACAGTCATGAAAACCAAAAAAGCATAACATAGAATCACAAAATAACAATGAAAAGACTCAAGTCACATCAAATAAAGTACCAGGGAATCGTATAATTTTTCAGACTCTAAATTAGATGGTTCCAAACAAACTACAAAAATGCATATCCATACCTGAAACAATGGTGAAAAGAAAAATCTAGTTCATCTGCATTGCCCTTGGCAGTGGATGTAGGATTATAGACCAATTGGTCCAATGTCAATATTTTCATACCCTAAAAATATAGAAACACAACAATCAGATTAAACCCGAACCTTAGGGTTTCGGCTGATAACACAAGGCAAGAGAGATGAGTCAAATTACCAATGAGAATCAAGCGTTATACATAGATGGACTCACCTTGACTAGGTTGACATGATTCGTGAATATTCAGGAAGTAATCATCACATGCAAAGTGGAGTTTGGGAGAGGGGGTTGAACACCAAAGAGGGGGGTCGCTCTACTACAGTGGTGTTGAACGAGTGTCATGCGATGTTGCATGGTAGTCCAACCCAAAGTAGGATGCAATGTATGTGGAAAACTGTAGGAAAGATCAACCTTGGAGGTGCACAACACATGGTCTAAAGGAGGAGGGTTGTGCATTTGGGGAATCATGCACCTCCTGTGCATCACACCTCAATGTGGGGGTGCACACATCAGCGTGGGGGAAAGGGGGAAGGGTCCTATATTTAATTTATTTTATAACCAATAACTTAAACCATTAATAAAACCCATTAAATAATTTAAATAATTAATAATGATTATTATTACAATAAAAATATTAATAATATTAAAAAAATTATTATTTTTGTAACCATTAAAAGTTATTCTCATTAAATCCAAAACTCCCCTTAAAAGACGCATTACATAAAATAATTAATTAGAAAACTAATTCGCACAATTAGTTATATTCGTATTTTACTTGAATTTAATTAATTATCTCATAAATAATAATAATTACATCCTTATAATAATAATTATTATTAAAATCATTTTTTTCCATTTCCAACAAAAATCCCACAATCCAATATTATTTTTATTTATAAAATAAAAACCAACGTAATTATCAATAATTATAACACTCATTAAAAAATACTAATAATAATCTTGTTGTTATTATTCAAACCAATTATGAAACCCAAAACCTCGATTTAATAATAAATCTTCTTCATGAATTTTTTAAATCCTTATTTAATTATATATTTATTTTAGATACCCAATATCAACATTAGTTTCACATAAGTATTACACCCCAATAATCATGCAATTAAAATCATTTAACATAAATTTTACTCCCCATTAATCATGAAATAAAATATTTTAACATCCTAATAATTCAAGACACCCAAATAATAATAAATATACCATTATTATTATCAACACATTATTCTATTTAAACACAGAACTCTAATTTAATATTATTTAAATAAATTAAATAAAATTTTAAACTGGGTAAGCAGCATGGGATGGACGCAACCGTGTGCAACCTGTGCAGATCCATTAAAGATGACCTTTTCAAATTCATGGCTTGTGAGACTATTCAGGACATCCTTGAAAATTATCAAGTAATTATGAAAGTCCAAAATCGATAACATTAGGTGTTCCAAAAATCCAAATAATTCTCTAAATCTCGGTTTAAAAATCAACCCATTGATAAACGGAAAAAATTCAAAAACCATCATAATGTAAACCCAATAAAAAATGCATGGGTCATCAAAAAAAACTCATGAAAACAACATATTTTTGTGATGGATATGATGATCAATGTGAGTTTAGTGATATAAATTTGTAATCCTCGAGACTATAAAATATATCTTGATCCAACCTTCCATGTATATTTGGGTGAATATGACCCTATATCTTGGATATAGGGTAATGTTTCTCCCTATGAAAAAATAAACACATGTTAACTCTTTTAATTGATTCTTGATTTCATTTATTCTCATTTGTGGAACTCAGTTCATAATGTGGTGATTGATACCCTATGGTAATTATTGATGGATATTATTTAGGTTAGTACCATAGATTGTGGTAGAGTTTACTGTTAAATTTCCCTTGATTACGATTCCCATGTCAGTAACATGTTACCACTGGGAAAATAATGATTGAGAGTTAATTAATTTTTATTTTACAAAAAATGAGCCCAACAGATGGATTCATCCAGTTGTTTCAAATGGTCCTTCACCAAATTTATTCAACATTGTGGAAAATGGAATGCCTATACCATTCATTGATTAATGAAAGGTAAATTAGATGACTATTAAGAACAAGTGTCCAATTAAATCAATTGATGATCTCATTATCACGTAAAGGGATATTATTGGTTTTCTATAATTTTCCATTATTTAGGGTATCAATATTTTAGATACTAGGAGGAATATATATCTAAAACTATCTTCAATAACTATTATTTGAATTTCATATTTTCAATTATAAAAATCGTTGTCAATAACAGACATATATTAAAAATTTCATTAATGTAAATATTATTTTCGGGGTTCTTATACATTAAATACACAGTGTTTTTAGATCATAGTATGTATACTCTATGATAGAAGAGGAATATAAGGGTCATTTGGATACCATCCTTATAGTAACGATTTATCATCCTAAGTATGTTAGTCATTTCAATTATGAATTTTGGATCAATAAAATGAAGTTTTTAGTTCATGTAAAATATGAGAGGGAAATATTAGTATATCCTTAAAAGTTTCATGTGGTATTATCATGTAACCAAAATTGAAATTTGATTGTGATTTTGAGCTTATTGGGATTGGATATTTAATAGTTTTTTTATGAATTATCAAACTGTTCATATATGATAACGGACTTCAAACAAAAGGGAGTTATATTTGAGTGAAATGAAAAATTCCATTGATCCTTCAAGGAGATGAAGATGTGATTTTATTCACCCCAAGTTTTTATTTTTTATAACCATGGTATGGGTTATGATTTTTGATGCAACACATTAGGAATGCGTTTGGTGTGTGTCTAAATAAAGGGGAAAAGGATGGAGGCATGTGGATCTCTCTATTCATTCCCACATGAGAATAACTATCATCCCATAGATCTCGATAAAGTAGTTGTTATGAAAGAAATCAAAACATTTATAAAATACATATTTGTGGAGAGGTTTTTAGAAATATTTTCATAATATGATATAGAAATATATTTTTACATCAAAATATATGGAAAACATATAGAGAAACGTGTTTGAGTGTATTCAAGATTATTGATTTTAAATATTCATACAATATGATGAATGAGAATGGGATCATTGAAACGTTGAGTATGAAATTCCAAACAAAAGAATTTAACAAATTAGTTGCAGAGTCGTAATTATTAGTCTATTATTTATGTGATATTGGTGGTAGAAGAAGTTGGTGGATTGTTGTTCATAACATCAGTGAAGGGTAAATCATTATTTCTGGAGGTTTTTTGGCCTAAAAAGGAACTATATGATGATTTATGAGGCATTAGTTTAATCCTTAATGGTGTGTGGACTTCAACTATTTTATAGGTCTCCCATTACAATTTTTTCCCAAATTTGGTTGATTGTTCATATATCAATTAGGTGGTATTTTAATTAGTGTCGACATTGGATTTACTGGTTCATAGAACATGGGATTACAATGATGTATTATAAATTATGAAGTTGATAATGGTGTTTTAAAATTAGGTTGTTAATTTCATATATTGTGCAATGGTGCATTAGTTGACAGAGGATTTAAGAAGACCACTAGATAAATAGTGGTTTGTTTTTACACATACCTATTCTTGTATTTTTGTGGCATGATATTTCTCTTCGCATTATCATTCTTTTTCAATTCTTTCCTAGTAGAAAGGATGTGATTTGTGTGATAATTTATTAACAGAAAAATGTGGCTCATATCATCCAAATTAATTAGAAAAAAATTAAATCATATTTGGAACCTATAGATTTTTGAGGTTTTGAAGATTCACGGTGTTCCTTTTATGATTATTTTTGAAAGGGATGCATAATTCAATTCATTTAATTGGAGTTTTTTTAGAGAGGTGATGGGTTACTAGTTAAAATTAAGAGAGTAAAACCATCTAAAAATGCATGGAATGTGTGATATGGCCATTCATATTCTTGAGGATATTATTCATTCATGTTTTTATGATTTTGGTGATTCAAGGGAAATGATACATTCTCTTGTCATGATTTTCTATATCAATAGTTATTATGAATAATTTATTATGGGGACCCATAAATTGTTTTATTGGAAGAAATATATATCTCCCCTATGATTCCAAAATTGGTGGGATAGGCCCATTAGTAGACAACGTCCAGAAATAGAGATGAAACAAAGTTTCAATATATTTTAAATGATTTGTAATGGAACAGTTTCATCAGAAATAATATGTGGACTACCTTAAAAACTCTTTAGAGTTTGAGGTTTGTAGTCAGGATTCTATTTATTTTTTACCACATTTCGATATTTTTTTTTGAGTAATATGGATATATTATAAATCATTATTTTTACACCCTCTTTGATGATAATATGACTTATAATGGTGGCTTTCCAGTTGAACATTACATATCACTTAACATTTATTCACAATGTGTTTACTTTTTTCCAAACGTGGTGGGTATCAGCCGAATAAAATACTATGTTGTAAAATAATTCCACCAATCCATTTATTATGGGTTTTTGGATGCAATTCTTGGTATATGTGAGAGTTAAAATAACTATTGAGGTAGTAGTGGCCTTATTTGTTTATGTTTTAAGAATCCAATTCACAATCAAGATATAACATGATTTTTTGGGCTGGATAATTATTACACCCAGGTAGATTAATTTTATGAAAATATTTTATAGTACTACAATTTATTGAATTTTTATTTAATGGATTTATTTTTCCAATAGTTAGAATGTTTTAAATGTTTTTTATATATGTTGGGAAAAAATAAATATTTGATAATTGGGTGAAAATAGGTGAATAATGGTGAAAAATAATACTTTGTGTTATTAGATAAAAAACGAAACTAGAATTATTCGATTATAATAAATCTAGAAAACTGGAGTAGAATGATTACACGCTATGTTATAATGTTACACATCGTGACTTCTTCTGAAGAAGAAGCTTATTTGGACATGTCATGATGAGATTAAACTCTATAAAGAACTACTACAAGCCATGTAAACACATTACACAATGTTATTTTTTTTGGGATATGTTTTTGGTGGAGATAAACCTAAATTCAAGTCACTTATATATTAAAATATTACACATAATTTAACACATTAAACATAATGTAAATTTATGTGATGATATTTTGAGATCCAGATTTACCTTATCATTGAGTTTTTACAAATTATATGACATGGGACCAATGATAGACAATATATGGACCAAATATGTATGATATTAATTAATATTTTGGAAGGTATTGTTGGATTTATTTCATTTATTTTTATTAATTTTTCTTGTGAAATTTATTCTTCGACTACCAATCCATTTATTTTTCTTTTATACTGACCACTGATATTTGAATATAAAGGATCATTAATATTTCTCAACTTATAACCCTAAATAAGGCATAACCATTTTCAACGTTTTGTGAGATTAGGTTTAAATACAATATTGAGAAAAACATGATTTTTGAACAATCAAAAATAATTGTCCAAGGGAAATAGTGTTCTACTATCTTGAGGATTGGATACCATGACCATTGGATCTTCTTTCCTTAACTCTAACACCATTCATTAATTTATCAATCTATTTTATGAAATAAAATTTCACCTGAACCTAGAAATATAATTATGCAAGACATGAATTTCAAATCAGCATACAAACCAAATTTATTGTTTTCCTTTTGACCTTTTATTTCTAAAAATCAAATCAAACCCCATCTTTTCTGAAATATTTTTTTAATTAATAAAATTTAATATTTTTAAAACCTAATAAAACTAATTGACCGTATATTTCAATAATCCGTTTTATTTTTTAATACTACATTTTAAATAATATTTTATAATTCATTGATTTATATAAATAACTTATTTTCAAAGAGCCATATGGATGTAAAAGCGCCCTTTTGTCCATGTCACACCCTCTAGGTAACATGTAATATATAGAATTAATTTGTTTATTATTTAGGTAATAAAAAATGTTTATAGGTGATTGTGTTCATTTTTTTGGAGAAAACATGTACGCATATGATTTTGGAATGTAGTTAGTCTAACCATATGGTAGCCATTTGATATGGATATGTGATGATATTGTGGAATTTTGCTAATTTTTAGCATGATTTTTTCAACCATTGAAACTCTCTACGTGGTCCATGGTATGGATTGAGTTTTTTTCTATTGGTGTTTAATGACATGATTAGTGTTTTAACAAATTGTATGGCTTCTGATTATATAAATTCCCCTTTGAATATTAATGGGACTCATTCCTCCCATGATTGACACATTTTTTTAACAGTGCATCCTAATCATGTTACTTAATTTTATGTTTTAAAATATTGTAATTTACCACAATCACATCGATTGTTTTATACATAATCATCTATCATGAATTATTAGTCTCAAACTAAGACTTCCCCTGCACAAAAGAGGCTTCTTCCACTAGATTCATGATGATCTCCCTTCATTCTTATTTCATCACATCATTGTATGTTTTATTTTTATCAGGTTTCCTGTCTTATTATAAGATAATAACTCAATCACTTATCCACTAATCCTATTGAAATCTGATTTGGCATTGAATTTTGGACATATGTGTTAGTTAGTGATTCAATGTTTTTTATATAGAATAGGATCATGGGGATTTTATGTACCCATTTCAAATCATTGATATCTTAGGAAATCAATTCTTCTACAATAATGATGTAGGTGTCTATATACAATGGATATCAACCATGAATCACATAAATTTATTTTAAATTACATTGGGTTTCTATGAAGATGATTTATTGGATATTAATGTTTCTCCCAAGAGATGCATGTTATTATAGGGGTTCTTCTTTGAAAAAATATTTATTCACACAATGTGATTATTATAATTCTTCAAAAGTGGATTTGATGAAAAAAATAGGACATCCACTTGAGAGTCAGCAGTGATTTTCTGAATATATTTTACATAACATATGAGCCAAATTTTAACTTATTTGGGAATTATAGAATTCGGGAAAATTGATATGTGTTTGGAACTAGTCATATTTAAAATTAGTGTGCATAACACCACTTGATGCTTGATATGATGAGTTTCTGGTAGTGTTCAATATCACTTATATTCACCTTATTTCTTTAGTACTGTTACATTATAGGTATGAGTACCTATTCTCATTGGATAGATCCCAAATATTGTTCTTCTATATTTATTCTTGTTTTTCTAAAATTTGGTATATTTCATAGTCATTTTCTCACATAATTATCTTCTGTTTTATACATGGTTGTTTTTAATTATTCATTCTTATTAACACATATATAATTTTAATATCTATGGTTTATGTAAATTTGGAATTCTCCTATCAATAAAAAATAATTCTTTACAAAATTCATAACATTTAAAAATGTTTTAAAAACTGTTTTTTTTCATTTAAGATATATCATAAATTTTAATTATATAAGGTTTTATATATATTCATTTTTATATCCAATTCCATTATGTTCTCACACTAAAATTTTCATATGGGAAATTATAGACATGGTTTTATGGGACCTAGGTAAAAGGAAGGGATTCATGTAATTCTACAACATCTCCTGGTAATTATTGCTTTCATAGTGAGATAGATTGGTTTTCATAAATGGACACATAGATAATAGTTTTGAATTTACTTATTTATTTTATTGACCTTTTTTATTTAGAATGTATGTATCATGGATGTTTACTATTCATCTACATTGTACACGATTAGTTTGGCTCCCTTCCATTATAAATGAGATGTAGTGTCTGTGTTAGTTTTTCTAATGAACTATTACAAGACCCTATTGGGTTACATTTATATTTGAACCTTGTTTTTTCATTATATGACAACACATTGATCAAAAAATGATAAATTGAAAAAATAAATAATAACCTACCTTCAACACTAACACATATCACTGTATTCTATATTTTCTCCCACATTTGGTTTTTAGAAATCAAAAGTGTAATTCAGCTCCACCCACATCATTTAAAATTTCTATATGTAAAAAATAAATATTGCATATTTATATGTATACATAAACATTTATTGGATTAGAAAATAAAAAATATATGATGAATCAATTTTTTTTGAAATTATTTATTTGAAAACATTCCCATTCCTCGTGAATTTAACTATGGACCATATATCTAATATCAATCACACAAGAAACATCCCTTGTACAAAAGGGAAAATTTATAATTTAATTCACTTTATAAACAATTATTATTGAATAAAATTTATCCAAATGTACAAATGATTAAAAATAGATATAGAACATTTTGATTAAGAAAAAACAAGTAATATGATATATAAAATGGGGAAAGGGTAACACAAAAACTCTTTAAGTTGAGGGATACAGTTGACTATAAGAATTTAGATTATTCTTATAAAATTTTGTAGTGGTGAATTCCATAATAATAATTTCATCCATTTACAAATATTTCAGAACATGTTCCGCTATATCCATTCCTTTTTCCAATATCACATTGTTGATATGATACATGGTCTCAAAATTTCTGAATGGGAATAAAATAAAGTATTTTTCAAGAGATTAATCTTATGATTTTCATTAGCGACTATAAAAATTTGTTATTTCACCTCATCACCAATTTCTACCTGTTATTGGTTCATCTCCAAATTACAAGTACGTGACTTTGTAAGTATGTTACATTCTACATATAATATACATTTGGGTGTTTTTTCTTCTAGTTTATCATCCTTACATTTTATTTATTTCCAATGAAGAATACACTATAACTCATTCATTTTTATCACCCAAATAATTATCCTAGTGATTTTCCTCAAAAATTATATTTCTTGATCTTTTTCTATAATAATTAAATTACAAATATTATTAGTATGAAGCATATATATCCATATTTTTAAACTATAGTGATATAATATTTTTTTAGATTAGTCTCGAAAAAAATTATAAATAATGATTGAATGTTAATATAAAATATTGTTGCAAAAATAAATAATGTATTCAATTATTCATTGATAAAGAAAGGTAATTAAAAATTTCATTCCACATTTCATTATAGATATGTTCGAACCCCAATTGCGGGTGTATTTTTTGGGTTCATGCTTGGTAATCATCATGAATAGTAAATTCACATATTACTCATCAAGAAACAAAATCATAATACTGCCTATGAATCAGTTGTAGTCTCAAAATGTATGTGGGTTGATGGGTCTTTGAATTTTCCAATATTGAATTAATAATATGAAATAATTCATCAACATAAATTAATTTTCATTTTTCAATAATGGTTTTATGATAAGATACAAAAATACAGAACTTTTCAAATTCTCTTCCATTCCTAAACATATTATTCTAGGGGAAAACCATTTTGAATTATAGTTGTAAAATGGGTAGTCCAAATAATAATATTATCCTAATTGTTCCTATTTCAAAATGATCAAGGAAATTATTATTCTTAACACAATTGTTTCTTTATAAAAAATAACTATATTTAATGGTTGATCCATATAAACCCCCACCCCCTTAGAGCACCCATTCAATAATTATTCTCCAACAACCATTTGATAAATTTGGAATCATGTTATAATATATATTTTCATCTACATCATAATAATCACTATTAATTACTCTTGGTAAAATGGTTGTTGAAAAACCATTGCATTCAATTGGAATATAGCTTTCTCAAACTAGACATTCCCCATTTCTGATAATATTTCCTTGTATATCAAAAATATTTTTAAATATCATCTTCATCATTATTACATTGTGATGTTAATGATATATTAGAATTTCTCTTGTTTGATTATTTCCAAATGCATCTAATGCTTCATTCAGGAATCAAAATCGTAATTCATCCTTTCACACATTTTTGAATGTCTTCTTTTCTTTTATTGTTAATAGAGAATTAATTTATACATTTCTGATACCTCATTATTAGGTTAGTGTAGTTATATATCTAATTATGTTATATATATTATCCTTAAGATAACAATTTCTCCTCTATGGTGTAGGCACGTTTTTGTCATGAATGGATTCATATTCTAATTTATACCTTGAATCATCATTAAATAATTATATTTATGACAATAGAGGAGTGCAATCTTTAATGTAAAACCCTAAACATTTGGAATATAATTTTATCAAAATTATTAATTTGTTTTATACCTTGTTTCATGTAAAACATCATAGATAATTTATCCACAAAAAACTAGATAAATATCAAAAATAAAATTTAATATTACTGAATCTTCTAATAAATTAAAGGATTCTAATCTAATAAAAATTCCTTAAAATAGGACAAAGAACACTGAAGGTTCTAAAATGTTGTCTTCAAATAAATGTATTTGTTCACCATATAATTTGTTTTCATTATAATGATAAATCTATAAATATTATAATTTGAATTTGAAAAAGTTAATACCAATTTTTTTATTTTAATGTTAATCATCAGCATAATAATTTTTTTGATATTCTTATAGAGTAATATGTTTTTTTGTGATGAAGGAAAACTACCACTTTTTATATTAAAATCACTTATATGACATTATCAAAATTGAATAATGATATAAAATATATAAAAAAAATTATCTAAATTAAAATATATTTATATGGTAAAAATAATATTCATTGAATATTATGATATACCCATGTTCTAAATTTTTTAAAAATCTCATAACATTTTAATATAAACAATATCCTTTCTATATTTATTAAAAAATGAGTTTTCATCACTTTTAAAAATAAATTATAAAAAATGGATTTCATGATTTATATAAAAAAAATTATTTTATGTAAAGTGATCAATTTCATTTTTATGAAAAAAAATTATAATTAATAATATTATTTGTAGTGACGGGAACCTATTAATCCTAGAGCTCGTTCATTTTTCCATTACAAGGGAATGAAAAATAATAATAAAATATTCATGGATAGAAGTGTTTATTAGTCATATGAAACTATACATATACATGTTTCTTGTATTAGAAAAAAAATAATACATACTTTTTTCCATTCTAGGATAATTATATAATTCATTCTACTATATCCATGCTTATCAACATTTGTATACATATTAGATATACGGGGAAATAAAAAAATGATTTGATAAAATGATCAGTAAGGGATAAGTATAGAGGTTGAAATAACCTATCAATGGGAGTAGTCAATACGAAATTTAAATAACCAAATAAACATGTAATTTAATCAATAAACTGTCAAAAAATTATGTAAATAATATTGAAATTTAAATAAATGAACACACATTCCATGTAATCGGTAAAATTAGAATAAAAATTCATTTATAGCTAATTTAAAAAAAAGTATATCATGAAAAATCACAAGTGAATCAAAATGAACGTAATGTTTAATTTTTGGAAGTCATATTTCCTAAAAACATGACGCCTTTACATTGAAGAATATCCCAATATAGTTTAAATATATTGATATAAACCCATCTATTATTCTTCGAAAAAACTGAAATGGGTTTTCATCGACTAACATCATCTCGTGAGACTTTCAATGAATCATGGGGCTCAATATAAACAGCCCCTAACTCATAGAGCTTTCATTAACATATCCCCAAACCACATGTCTTACATTAACTGGTCCCCGACACATATTGTTCATTTTCGATGCATTTATATAAACAATGCTCCATATTAAATATCTATATTGAGTTATAGATATAGATTTATAAATATTTTCTTATTCAATCAAAAAACTGTCAATGTAAACACCTTTTGAAAAAATGATATATGGTTTGGAGAATAAAAATATCCAAGGTTAATGATATGGATAATTATGGGTAATTTTATGTTCAATGAAACAAGGAAATGGAATATTTGAAGAGGACTAAAAATGGAATCATGGAACTGAATTTCAATACTATCTATAGACAAATATATCTTAAACCATTAAATGGAAGAATAATTATGTTATCAAAGAAGAAAATCTGAAGTGGTGTTAAAATAAAAAGTTTTTTTCTTTTATGAATGCAATAATCTAAATTTTAAAAAAAATTCTTGAGGAGAATATACATCATATTTCGAATAATATTTTGGAAATAAATTTAATGGAAAATCACTTCAAAAATAATTCTATTTAAAAAAATATACTTTTAAAAGTGCAATAGAAGCTTCAAACAACTACTGAACGGTAATACTATACATGTCAAACAAGTTAAAATGTACATTCCTTTTGCAGTAGAAAATGTTTATAATAAGTAATTTCTCATAAAGAGACAAAATGAATCCTTAAAAAATAGTAGAATAAAAAAATGGTAAAGTTGAATTCAGTAATTAAATTTATGAAATATCTAAAACCATTTTCAAAACCATTTTTTAAAATGATTATTTTAGTAGAAAATAGTTTCTCAAACTAATTTAGGAAATCAACTAGGAATTTCATGAAAATATTTTCTAAAATATTTCCTTGACCAATGAGGGAGAAAATTATAATTTAATGGAAAATTGATAAGATTAATCATATGAGAATAAAAATTAATTTTTTATGAAACAATTATTCAATAATTTAATTTTCTTAAAATTTATGAAAATAATCCAAAAAAATTACGAACGTGTAGTAAACTAATTAAAAATACTAAAATAGATTCAAAAACAAATATATGAATATATTATGTTTGTAAAATTTAAATCTAAAAATAATAATGTTTTTTATATTTGGTATTAAAATTTAATTACATACAAAATCATATAAGATTAATAATAATCATGATGTAATATAACCAATGGAAAATAAATCAAATTATGATATTTTTTTCCACATGGTATCATATAATTATAATCCCATTATAATATATAATAAAAATTAAAATTCATAATAACATTTGTATAAAATAATTAATGATATAATATATCTTAATGGAAAAATGATTCACCACAATAAAACAAGTAAATGTTGAATATGACATTTATCGTACAGATTTAGAATGTGAGATGAAAATATCAAGCCTTGGATTCCATTTTAGATGAATATTTATTAAAATACAATATAATGGTTGAAAAATGTTAATAACATATTCTATAACCATATTAATATTTATTAAATCATATATGGTTTTCTTGTTATCTTTTAATACAAGTTTTTTAGTAAACATTAATTATTTGCACTATTTCAGGAGTTAATTTCCTAGTTCCTGGAGAATGTTTTCAGTGTTTACATATTATTCCAATTTCTTAGATAATTATTTAACTATATATAGAATTTAAAAAAGATTTATTTATCATATATAATAATTATATATTTATTTATAATAATTAATAATATTTTTTGAAATGAAGTGAAATGCACCGTTCAACGAAATGGTAGGCCATACATAAGCATTAACGATACATAAATTTCATTGTCACATAAAATGAATTAAAAAAATTATACGTATTAATAATATAATTAAAATATTATGTTTATGTCATATAATAGACATATTTTTAAAAAAATCATCCTTTTAGTAGTCCATGTATTGTGTGAATGAACCACATCAATATGATGTGGCGATAGTCCATACTTCCATAAATGTAATTATCATATATAAAAAATAGAAATCATAAGGGTAGTTGTTATAAAAAAATTTAAATACATAAATACATTATAAATATAATATATACCATATATAAAAACATTTCCATTTTAATTCAAAAAAATGATATTTGTAGTGGAAAAAATGAAAGACATCCTTTTGTGAGGTAGTAGTCCATCATACACATAATGGGAATGTTTCTTATCCGTTAGATGGGAGTTTGTGTTTCTCTAGATTGAAAATTTTTTATTATATTTTTTTATTATATTTATTATATTGTTTGTATTATATAATCATTGAATAAGATGATTTTAATGGTGTGGATAATTAAAATAAACCAAAAGAGCTTGAGGAAGGATGTTACCTCTAATTAGGGTAATTCGTTTCCCTAGATTTCACCCAAGAGTTTCCTGGTATTTCTTCAACCATAATGTTTGTATTATAATATGTGGTAATTGATATCTAGGAGCTATTTGGGATGACTTTTCTCAATCCAGTGTGGCTTGAGGTGTGTGTGGAAGTGGATGGGCTGAGTACGTTTTTATAGTGGAGGAGGGGTGTCATTAATTTAATTCCATGAAAAAGAAATTGCAGCCATGTTATTAACAATTGAAAATTGTCCAATTATGATAAAAATTATATAAAATATATTATAGGTTTGAAATACATCCTGAAAATGGACTTTGGGAATGTTTTTAGGTCATTCTAGCTCATATGATTTAGGTTTTGTCGCTTGTGATTCTAATTTTCCACTTAAAAACTATAATCTCTTTTTACTTAAATTCAATAATATATTTTCATAAAGAAGTTTGAAACTTTTATAAAATATCAATTATTATGATTAAAAATATTGAACCAATTTTTAACAATTCTAATAAAATATGTGGTAGAAAGTAAATAAAAATTAATCATGAAAACAAGACAACAACGGGGGTTTATAAGGTAAATGTGCTCATAAGATTGAGATCTTTTTATGTCCAATTTTAATGAAAGTTTGATACAGATGACATAAATTGGATTAAATGTTTTATTATTGATACAATATTACATAAAAATAAATTTTAAATATAATCTATCCTTATTAATAAATTATATTTTAATGTTTTTTTAAATAAACATCTATATTATTCACTATTAATCAAAAAATGAAACATCCTGGAAAAATATAAAAAATTCAATGTAAACTAGTTTTTATGATTCCATTTTAAATAATCATTTTATTTTTAAATATAATTTTTATAGAAGTTTAAAAATTCAGATTTAATATAGGAGCACCATTAATGGCGATCAAAGACCTTTATAAAAATATTTGTTTTTATGCATTAAATTTGGTTAATTCTGATAATATCCCTATAAAATCAATCGGATGAATGTAAAAAATATTTTTTAGAATATTTTATATAAAGATTACATTAATATTACTAATTAATTTATTTAATTTATAATAATATAACACCTTAATAATGATAAATGGATTCTCCAATTTAAACATTCCTTTTGTATTGAATTGGTTGTTATATTCATTTGTAAATAATTTGTAACAAATTAATTCATTTTATATTTTTGTAAAACATATAATTTATTATGATAGTTATAAATATTAAAAAACTTTAATTTAACGGGTATTTGGTTTCTTATAATAATAAATTATAAGGTTTTATTTTAATATTTTTGTTTCAAAAAATATCGTCTTTTGTGTAATGTAATTTATCGAAGAAATTATCTTTTTGTATTGGTAGTTAACTCACAATGTCACGCATTTCAAGATATATATTGAATTTATTTAAAATTTAAATTGAATTATAAAGTCTGGTGATATTATATTCTATTATCTGTTTGGTGCTTCCTCTCATACTCTCTATCGAATACATTATACATTATTTTATAATTAAGGGTGTTCCATTCTACTCACATTAAAAAAAATTCTGGTATTTTAAATTAGATCATGGTAAAAAATAATTTCTTCTTCCTCTTTTGAAATATCACATGGAGATATGGGTTCCTAATAAAACATATAGAAATGATAAAATTATACCTACAAAGGTCACATGGAATAACTTATAACTAGGTCCCTATGTAGGATAACATTTGGGGATTGTATATATATGTAGATGAATAAAAAGAATAAAAAATTAAAGGGATTGATTGTGGTAATCAATCATACACAATAGATTTATAAATGGAATGTTGTGGGTCTCAAATTCATAAATCTATTATGATTTAGATGGCCATCATTTCAAAAAAATGAATGTATTTTGAAATTTTCATTTATCATTTTCATAATGATTAGTAATTATTTTCTATCCAATAAATCTATGCAAATATACATATGGAATATCTCTATAAACATTGATTTCATACTTTATTTTTTTATTATAAATTTTTTATTCATCTATTAAATCCTAAAATGTATATAAAAACCTTAACTATGACTATAAAATCACTAAAATATACATTAAATTTACTGAAAGGCCCCTAATGGTGTGAAAATTCAATCAATTTGTCTTTAAAAATTCACCAAAATAGAAATGGTTAATACATTAATATCTAAACCTAAAGAATTACATTGATATTTCATAATTATTATTTATTATGTATCTTTTATATATAAAAATAGTGAAAATTTAACATGGATATCATGAAGGATAGTGGTAGGAATGAAACCATTATCATCATTCGGTCATGGATTCCAGTCCAATGGCCTTGTCGGATTTAATGGATTATCCCCCAACATTGTTTATCACCTACTAAAACAAAAAAAAATACAAAATAAAATTAATGGACATCCTTGAAATAAGGGTAATAACTAAGTATCCCTTCTAATGTGGTTTTCAATAAAACACTAATATATAAATACATAATTAATTTATTTAAACATAGCACATTTTGTGGTCTAGTGATTATCCTTTAGAAGAGTATATTTATTCAGGTGATGCCTAGGTACACCACATTAAAAGAAATTAACCATAAATTAATCCTAAGGATGTGATTTATTCCATTCCACCATAATCAACATTTTTTCTTTAATTTTTTTGATTTATGTCCTTTCCAACAAAGTAATCATTTATGTATTCCATTGAGACACAACCATGGTTATGTGCATCAATATTTCATTCATGATGGAATGGAATCCATTTTTTCACTATGGTCTCCACATCTCAAGCACTTAGAAAACTTCATCTTTCTCTTTTTTGATGAGTTCATGATATGGTTATGTTAATTGTTATTAATCATATTTTAGTGAAACTAGTTAAGTATAAATAAGATATTATTCAATCCTACCAATACTTCATTTGGATAAAAATTTTCTCCTCCCTTTCTTTCATGTTCAAAGATGAAATCATTAGGTCCCATCCATTGACTAAAACCATAAATCATATTTTCAGTAATAGTATTCATAGTGAATAATGAATATGATCCGTATTAGGATATTGAAAATAACGAAACCTTAATTAAATTCTAAAAACCATATGTTTAACCAAGTAAATGAATTTTCATTATCTATTAAAATGCTTCATAATTGGTTTCAATGAAAATGTAAATCATCCAATGAATATTTCCCCAGGAGTGTCAATTTTGGTACACAGTAAGGCTCATTATTGGGTACCAGGTTACAATGAGTCATGTCTGGCACACCTTGATTGAGTTGTTACCTCGAGGTACAACAATATTAGAATGACCCCAACATGTTGTATCCAGATAGGGATGTGTTAATAGGAAGACCTATAACATCTATACCTTATCAAAATACTATTATATTCATCCACACTTATCATTAATGTCGATCTCATTGTTTTGTTTCATAGTATATGTTTTCTAAACCTAGCTTCCAATGTTTCTAATATACATTATTTTATACCAACTATATCAACCCCACCCCAGTAAGCCCAAAGTCGGTTTCTACTACCATTTCATTGGAATAATTACAAATGATCAAACCCCAAATGACAGATGGGTTTATTATTCTGGGTAAACTTGATACATTCATGAGCCTTTTATTATAAAAAAATACACTAATTATAACATACTTGTTTATTTCATTTATAATAACATTAATCTATTTAGGTTATCCATGAATATATTTCTTTGTTAAATTCTTACATTCCATATGAAATGAAACAAAATAAGGGTGACATCAAATGCTTCATAATGTTTAAGTATAGCATAACTAAAAATGAGTATATTAGAACAGTAAATATGTAAAAATAAAAACAAACGACATATTCCATATAACCAAAAAACTAATAATGAATGTGAATCCATAGATAATGTTGATGTGATAATCTCATGTATAATAATAAGAAATTTAAAATAATGGAAATTCTTAATTATTGGACAACACATTTCCTATGAACATAATTCCATTACTATCAAGACCATTCCGAAGTCATTTTAATTCGACTTGAATATACCCATATATTTTTCTTGGAAATAAAGTAGAATTGTTTTTCTATAACTAATATCATATCATGAGACTACTGATGCATCATGGATCATAATTTAGCCATTCCCCAAATCGTTCGACATTGATTAACCAGTCACAAACCCATATGGAATTCATTAATTGGTTACCAACACATATGGACAAAGACTAAATCATTTAAACTAACAAATTCCCCTATCCAATATCCATATTGAGTAATGGATATAGATTTAGAAATAATTCACAGTCAATCAAATAATTATCTGATAAAATGTCATCTGTAAAAATGAAATATTGTTTAGGTAATAAACATATCCCTGATTAATGATATAGAAAATATGGTAAATTCAATTTTCAATTATCATAATAAATTTATTATTTCTAGTGGACTAATAATGGAATGAACTATGTTAAAATCAATACTATACTAGGTAAAATCAGTCATAAACCACCAAAAGGAAGAATATGGACAGTATGAATAAAACATTTCCCATGTTGTGTAAAAATAATTTGTTGTCATCATTTATGAATGATAATTCAATAAAAATATTTTTTTAGAATATATTGTTTAGGAACATACATTATTGAATATTTAATAAATCCATTTATTTGAAAATAAATTTTCAAAAAAATTTCATTAAAAAATAATCATTAAATATTTCAATATAATAATTCGAATACTTGAATGTTGGTAAATTTGTACATGGCATACATGGTAAAAAGTGTATTTATTCTTCATTATAATAATGCTACAAAAATGTGTTTTTATAAATACAAAAAATTTATTCCATTGAAATCATTTAAAAATGAAAAAATTTATATATATTTTTATTAATTCATTTTAGAGAGGATGGTAAAATCTTGGAGAACATTTTTATAAAACAATTTTTTAAGGAGAAAATATGTTCTCCACTTAAAGATGAAAATGAAGTCTCGTTTTCTTAAAATCATTTTCTAAAAAAATTTGAGAACCAAATAGTTGAGAAATGGTAATAGTATTTGAATAAGGTTATTAATAACAATATTAGAATAAAATTAATGGTTTTATTAAACAATAATTCCATGATTTTCTCTTATGTAAATATGAGTGTAACAAATCCCAATAACAATATTGAGAGGTAAACCCTTTAAGAGACCATAACATTGATGGGATAATAAATAAAACAATTTACTATGTGTATAAAATATAAAAAAAATTATAAAAACAACAATATAGAGTAAAATTTAATTTCACACATAATCAAGAAGTATTTTTGGAAATAAGGAAGTAATATAACCTAATGAAAGAAAATTATGTTATGGACATTTTAACCACATACCACATTTTAATTAAAATAACAGCAGAGTAAATTATTCAAATTCAAAAATACAATAACATGATTATTATATATTTAATGATTTAATATGTAAAAAAACTAACAGATATGCCATAAAAAAATTATTTTATAAATATGACATTTTTATCACTGATGTATAATGTGAATGAATATCCCTTAACTTGGAATTCCTTTTGGGGTGAACATATTTATCATATTCTATAATGGTTTTAAATATATTTCTAAATTATTATATAAGAATTATTAATATTTAGGACTTGTTACTTATTGTTACTATTACATGGATCATGGTTTAATAAAATCCAGAATGTAAAACATGATTTAATTACCTATATATTCAGTATATATGTTTTTATAATAATCAATAATACGTGGATATAATACATGAAATGTACCATTCATGGAGATAGTAGGCTATACATATTCAAGGACAATACATTCATTTCTTTATATATGAAATGATTGAAAAGTAAATTATATAAATGTATATAATAATTCAAGTATTATAATTTTCCCATATATGTATTGTATATTTAATGAATCTATACTTTATATGTTCTTGTATTGTGTGAACAAATGACATCTCTTTGAGGGGGTAGTAGTCTACACTTCCTCAAACATTGTTAACGTATATACAAAAAATGGAACGAATTAAAGTATGCGTTAAAAAAATATAAGAATAAATAAATTATAAAATTAATATATATATATATATATAATATTTAAAATGTTGTTCTATCATTATTCCCAACTACTCTATGTCTTAATGAAAAAACCAATGACAATGTATTTTGAGGTGGTATTTGTTTTACACAAAAAGGTTATGTTCGTTACCCATTATATAGATGTTTGATTAAGTGTGGGTAAAACCTTATAATAAAAAATATAATAATAATCATGAGACTAGATTTATTATCTAATTATGTAACAATAATATGTTTGGGGGTGGAAAATTAAAATAAAACAAAAGATCTTGAGGAAGGATTTTACCTTTTATTCAGGTATATATTTTTGGTTTGCACCAATATGATTCCTTGGTTTTATTTCTCTCCTTGGTGAGGCTTCTAGGATTAGGGTAAGCATGATAAATATATATTTGGTTTTTTTTATAATGACAAAGTTTCCTGACATATGTGAGTATGTGTGAGGGCTGTGTGCATTTTTATAGTGGAAGAGGAGTTTCATTCTTGTGAAATTAAAAAATAATAATTAAGCCAAAAATTTTCCTTTGTAATGAATCTAAAATAATAAATAAAATAGCATAAAATGGATTATATGGTTAATATATTTCCACCCTATTTATTTTGGATACATTTTTTGGTCATTTGGAATCATAATATTATGGTAATGTCCCTTGTAAATCTAATTTTCTTCATAATCACTATAATTAATTTTTAATTAAGGTAACTAGTATTTTTTCAAAAATTAAGGTTACATTATTAGACTTTATAAATTACTGTGATTCCAAGAATGGAATATATTTGTTCAAATTTAAATCATACATTTGTTAAAATTCAATTTATATATATTCCCATAGATGGGACGACATTGTGGGTTTTTAAATTAAAAACATTCAAAAGAATGAGATGTGATTATATCAAATTACAATGCAAAATTGATTACAATAACCCGTTTTGGATTAATATTATTATAATTGATATAATGTGACATAAAAATAAATTTAATATATAAGTTAACTATTTTAATAAATTAGATGAAAAAGAAATTATGAATTAAAATTTATTATTTTTCACTATTCATAAAATCATTGAAACTTCACAGAAAAATAAAAAATAGTCACCCTAATCTAATATTGATGTTTTTATATAATTTTTTTTTCAACTATAAAATTTATAAACATTTGAAAATTATTATTTAAAAAATGATGAACATTAAATGGTTGTATACAATCCTTTACAAAAAAATATGTTTTGTGTATAAAATTATGATTATTCTCATATTATGCCTATAAAATCTATTATATGAATAGAAAGAAATATTTTTTTGAATATTTAATATATATATATTAAATTAATATGACATCTAAATATATTTAATTTATTAGAATGAAACAAAATTGAGAGCATAAAATTATTTTCTATGATAATAATCTCCTTGTATTCAACTTGTTCTTATATTTTTCTCAAATTATTTGGTATCAAATAGATTCATTATATGTTTTTCTACATAGCAGACATTATATTTATAGATAATAGTATTTATACATATTAATTTATCATCTAGGTACTATCATATATTAATAAATAGTGATGTTTTATAAATATATTTTTGTTTGGTAAAACTAAGGCACACATGTAATTCAAGCTATCGAGAATGGTCATTATTGTGTGCAATGAATGAAATCTATACAGTTTGTATAGTTCACTCTATATATTAATTTTTTTTAAAATTTCAATTATATTAAAATATATCTGGATATTATATTCCCTTACATCCTTAGTGTTGTGTGTCAAACATGCTATCATATGAAGAATTTCTTCATTAGAATTTTTAGTTGTTTACTTAATGTTAATGGAAATGATAATGGTGAACTGGTTATTTTGAATGAAATTTCTTATGAATGTTGTATAAATTATGTCTAATAAATAATGTACATCTATTTTATATATTGAATTTTTAATTAATATTATGATTATTTGAAAATATATTTTCACTAATTAAATTTGTTTCTAAATTTTTGATAACATTGAGTACTTTTAATTTTGAAAGAAATAGTTTTTATAAAAACCACTTCTATATATTAGATATATTAATTTAGAAGGTAAATTATATTATTATGAAATTGAATGATATTATATGATGTTTAAATTTAATTTCAAACAATTAAATCTACTAATAGAAGTTACCTTATATATTTAATAATATATATATTATAGGGGTAGAAATTAGTTACAGAGGATGAACCATTCGGTAAATATTTATTAAACTACTGGTAAAAGATTTGAATCATGTTTAAAAATTGTTTGAAAATTAAATTTATGGTTATTAAATACCATATCTCATAAAAAAATTCCTATATCCCATGTTAGGATATATTTTCACTTGAACAGTCTCATGTCATCATTTTAAATGAAACAGATATTTTAAAAAAAATTATTTTATTCACTTATAAAAGGAGAATGGTTCAAACACATTTATATAAATATTTATGAGATTTATCCTAGCCTAAAATTGACACAAGATTATCCTCAAATATCTTACAATAATATATAAATTGTTTCCCTTTAAAAATAAAATGTTATGTGGCCTTAAAGTGAACCAAAGGAATATAATGCAAATGAATGATAAAGTTCTCAACTGATCACTCTTCATTATATTCATCTTCTAACCCCCAAAATCCAATATAATTGATGAAATTATTTTTATGGGAATATTATATTCGACATTCTACTAGGGATGTTAACAATACATTATCACATTAATCATAATTATGAAAATGAACTCATCAAGGAACATTTTATAATTTGACACTATTTTAGGAAACCGATGGAATTATATCAATTATGTTATAGTGGAATAAAAAAATAAACAATTTATATTATTATAGATATTGTTATGATATATTATAAAATATTTGACAATACATAAAATAAAAATGATGATTGAAATAAATAGACTGAACGACATCAACAATCTTCCATAAGATAAAACAATTTAACAAAAAAATAACATATAATTATAAATATATAGTCTAATATTAAATATAGATCGAAAAATTTATATGGGAAGATTTTTAAGAATTAATTTTATTATTCATGTCTTAATTTTGGGAATATATTTTCCAAAAAAATCAATGTATCTTTATTATTTTGATTCTCAAAAACATGCTGGTTTTTTTACTAATGATATTAATTTATGTGATTGGTGATGGGTGATGGGAAGAAAATGAATTATTTTAATGGTGATTCCCAAATGTGGTGATGGTTGTAGTTGTTTCAGCTTCCTCCCTAGTGGAAGGGGGATTTTCCTCTTCCATATTTAGATTCAAAGCATCATTCCTTCCTTCTATTAACTAATTCTAGTATCATTCCTCCTGTTATAGTAATTTATAGTAGCCCTATTCTCCCAATTCAATAGAATGGTTATCCTCAGTAAGAGATTAAAAATATAGGGTTAACAATTAATTATAATATTCTAAATATGACATTGGTGGCTCGATTCCAGAATCATCGACCTTCGGTCGATGCCTTTGAAAGGATTATCTTTGTTTCTTGGGGTATTTAAGAATGTTTGTTCATTGTTCCTATAGAAAAATATCATATGATGATATGGTATTCTTTAGAGTATTATATAATTACCACCTAGTCTATTGTTCATTTATACCATAATAGGTACCACATTTATCCCTTTTTATTGTCGTAATACCTATACAAGAAACACAATGTCCCTTATAATATAATGGTTGTATGATTTCCAAAACTATGACTGACATTTTTCAATTTTTTTAACAATTACATTGATGGGGAACATTGTTGAAAATTATTTAGGTTTTGATAGTCAAATTAATACATTTTCTCAACTAATATCTCATTGAATCTGTATTGAGTTTGATGATTCAAATCATCTATTGGAATGGATTTAGATCAAAGTTTGGGAAGTGTTAAAATGGATGAAATCCATGTTTTTTGATTCATGTATTGATGAATGATCATCTTGAAAGTGGTTGGCATATATTATTTCACCATTTCATCATTGACATTGGAATCAATAGGGGCCAGAAGATATCCTCAAACCATTTTTTGGGAAATAGGATACTAATGACCATGTTGTGAACTAGATTGTTATAGTTATTTATGATTCCAATCAGAGGGAGGTCCCATATAGTATTGTATGGTTTTTTTGTGAGTGGAGTCTTCTATGGGTAACAATGCTCTCTCATTCAATAGTTCGTACCTAATATTGTAGTGGTGATTTAGTCTTATAACAAAGAAGGCTCCTCGAGTGGCTGGACCTTGGAATATAACACTCAGTAATATCAAGAATTATAGCATTTAGTAGAATATATTGAGAATTAAAAGTCCAATTAAGAGCCACTATTATACAAATCTATGTAATATTTTTGAAATATTTGATGAGGATGGACCAAAGGATGATAATAGGCCATGAAGGCTAAATAAGGAACTTGTGACATATTGATTTTCTGATTTTTTAATGTTTATGCCTTATTAACAGAAAATCCCAATAGTTGGATAAGCTTACTCTAATGAAATTTATGATAAAGAGATATATAGCTGGTGTTTATGGATTACATCATAATGGGATGCACATTCCTAGACTAAAAAAGGAATGGAAAGTGAACCATTATGTGTGGTGATGTAACTGGTTAAGGGGAAGAAAACAAAATGTCAAAAGGATTACTCTCATAAACCAATAATGATGGAGATAAGTTCTATAAGAATGAATAGTGTGATTGTCAGAGGAATAATTACCCATGACTAGGAATTCAAGAAGATCATGAATATACAATCTAGAATAAAAAAAGACAAAGTGATGTAACTTCCAGGAACAATGGAATGATGATGTGACAGAGAATATGGATTGGGGAAAATAAAAAGGGAATAGAAAGAATATAGGGGACATCCAAAATTTTAATGAATAATTTAGGGTAGGGTCCTTCCTGATTAAGGATTCAAAGTACATGGTGGACATAATCGTGGAAGGAAAATTGTGATTCATTGTTAATGTGGATCAAAGTTATTGGATTCAAAAATAAGAACTAATGTTAGAATGTGGATTCAATGAAAATAAGATAAAATTGGATGAATATGTTAAACATTTGGACATGGCACTAGAACAATAACTATTCTCAACGTCACTTCTTTCACAATGGTTTTTTAGAACCGATGTGAAAATATCTAAAAAATGAATTTTCATGTTGGTTATATATTTACCAACATTCAAATCCATTTTGACATAATTTTCACGTCAGTTATATAAGAACAGATGTGAAAAAACTATTTTTCCTAATTTTTCACGTCCGTTATATTAAAACAGACATGGAAATTCTATTTTCCAACCTTCTTCAAGCCATTTCTAAATAATCCATGTGAAAAAAAATTCATGACCTTTTCTTTTCGGTTATTTAATAACATATGTGAAAAATATTTACAAGGATGTAGCTCATTTCCCATTATTAGATTTAACAGGTCAAAGAGCCCAAACTGAGTAGCGGATGAAAATTTACGTTCATCAGAGTTGATCATCTCTAAATGAAGTCTTAAGGATGGAAAATTTTAGAAGTCCATAAATTTTGATCCATAAATTTTTTTGAGTTTCTTAACCTGTCAAATTGAATATTTGAAAATTAACTACATGTTTTTTAACATTTTTCACTTCAGTCTTTTAATAACTGATGTGAAAAGGTCATGAAATTGATTTTTCACGTCAGTTATTATATAGCCAATGTGAAACATCTGTGAAATGTTTAATATCTTTTCGGGATGGTTTTCATTAAATAGTTGTAAAAGATAATTTAAATATCCCCCAACATGGAATTTCAAAAAAAACAATTCGTTGAATTGAAATTTATAATTGCAGCCTTAAATTTTTAATGTCGTGTTTTCTTTTATCAAATTAATTATATGTTTTCATTATACACATATTAGAATTTTACAATCATTTTTGCCAATTGTCATCTTCTCCCCAACTCAACTTGTATGATCATCAATGTGAATCATTTATTTCTTCTTTCCATGATATTTTCAGGGTATTTATATTTATTTATCAACGATTTATGTTTTTTATGATTTTTTTCTTAATTGATATACCATTTATTGATAAATTTATTCAATGACCATCATTCTACCCAATGGACATTTTTGATATTCCATGTGAATCCACTATTTCTTCATTTCGAAATTACTTCAAGTTATTTGTAATTATTTTTCAATGATTTTTAATTTTTATGAGTAGTTTTCTTAAGTGATATTCAATTTAATTATTCTTATTTTATTAAAATGATGGATAATTTTTTATATCATGGTTATACTAAAACTCTTCATTAGTATTCTAAAATTCCTTCAAGGATGAATCTATGGTTGGTTCATTTAATCTATTCAAAATAAATTTATCAAACTTCTAATGGTCATATCTTTTGTTTCATAACTCTGTTTAAGCTCTACGACCAATAAAATAGAATCATAGAAAATTATCTACATATTGGGGGAAAAAAATTTACCTCAGTTATTTAATAAATGACTTGAAAATACCTTTTAACATAAGTGTTTTAAAAACGAACATAAAAATGGATTTTTATTGTCATTTCCAAATGGTGTTTCACATTGGTTTTTAAAGAAACGACATTAAAAACCATAAAACCCCATTTTTTACATCGGTTATTAAATAAAAGATGTAAAAATATTATTTTTAACATCACTCGCAAAAACTTCGCCTCAAAAATGATGTTAAAATGAAAAAAAAACATATGTAATGAAAAGTTTTGTGCTACTGTGATGGACACCCACTTTGAAAAGCTATGAAATAAATATCCAGAAATGAAGGTACATGTACATCAATGGGGAATATAGAGCCTATAAGATTACAGTATTTTTATTCATGATTTTAATGATTTATTGACGTCTCACTATATTAAATCACTCTTTTCATTGAACTATTTCAGTTACTCAATTATACTCAAATGTGATTTCATAATAAGAAAATTAATTTTAGTAAGATTAATTTAATTATTTTGCAAGACATTATTTCATTATAAATTATATAAATTAAAATTTATATTATATGAAATTATTCAAGACATTTTTGAATGTATTATGAAAACAATGTTCTACCAAATATTTGGAAGAGGAATGTTTGGATTTAGAACCATATGTTTGGAATAAAACATTTGGATCATGAACCATATGATATCAGAAATGTATATACCAACAACCCTATGTATAGAAGAAATGGAATACTTATGATGAAAACATATGGTCAATAAACTACACTATTGTATTTTTTATAAACCCCCAACGATTATTTCAAAGTATGTCAATAAATTAAGGAACCATATGTTTGACATGTTCAATGATGATGTTTTAATTTTTAAATATTTTTGTGTTATCAAAAATAGTATCACCAAAAGAAAAAAATATATTTAAAGCTATTTTATGACCAAATCATAGACCTGTTATCAATAGATTAAATCATTGATATTTTATTGGAATGTTATTACTCTCTATGGTTGTAAAAAAATTTCAAATGATAATGATATGTATTCCAATATTCTGGGTTCTATTAAAAATTGTATTTATGACATGTTTCAATTGTTAAATTACTAGATTGATTTCATTAAAAATATATAGAGTGGAAAATTTTTGTATAAATATGTTCCAAAAAATAAAACGTATAAATTTCATGATTATTCAAAATAGACAATCATTTTAGACATAAATATTTCAATCATGTGTTTTTTAAAATACTAAATAAGGTTAACTACTATTATTAGTCTTTTTTGATATTTTTGAGGATTATTTTAATTTTTGATATCTTAAATTTTTTTCATTCATGAAAATTTTGTCTTTTCATGAGAAGATCCATTTTTTTAACTTTCAACTGTAAATATGAATAGTGTTGGTCAGAGTGGAAACTCAAGAGGGGGGTGAATTGAGTTCCAATTAAAATTTCTATTAAAAATATTTCTTTTAAAATACTATAAATTAAAAACAAAGTTAAACTATAGTGAATCATTATAGAGTGTAAATGTTCAATGAGTTTCTGAAAGATTGATTAGGTCTTAGTTAATTTAATATGAAGATTAAATTAAATTTTGAAACTAACATACTGGTTTACAATAAGTATAGACACTTGCTAATTTAACTATCAAAGTAGCTTTAAAATAGTTTTGTATTTCAACGTTATAGCAGCGGAATAAATATATAGTTTACATATAGACATATATTAAAATTCACAGAAGAGTTAACCAAGAGGTTCAGTCTCAATCCGAGACTTATTCCTCTCAAAAATTTATATAAATTGATCCACACCCTGGATCAGAGTTAACAATAGTGAAAGACTATCCAGGCCATACTGGGACCTCTACCATAATTCTTTGTGGGAAACAAAACAATGACTAGGCCACAAAAGGGACTCATCCACAGTTGTTGTAGATAAAAAATAGAAAACAATTTTGGTTTGAGGATTTTGATATCCTCCAGTTCAGCACAGGATTCAGTGTGTGTGTGTATGATGAAAAAAGTACACAGACTGCTCAAAAATGTATGTAAAATAATCACTAAGAGAGAATGTATCAGAGTTTCGAAAGCTCTAGTGATTGGAATTGCAACTCTGGACTTGTTGGATTTAGAAGAGATGCTTCTGAGTCCTTATGTGGTTTTGCTATTAAAAACAGAGTATCGTGATTTAGCTTGATGTCCTTCACAAGAAATTGTGTTCTCTGATTTCCGGTGTTCTTCATATGTTCTACAGTAATGCTGGATTGCATGTATAAGATTTTTCTTTAGATCTTGAAAATTCCCCTTTTTCCAACTTATCTTGTGTTCTTATGTCTCTCATGTATATTCATGGAACAATTCTCTCTTTATGCCTTTTCATGCATCCATCCATTTACTACAGCTCAATCTCCCTTTTTATTCCACGAGCTCCAGCAATAGGAATGATTACCTTTCTATCGGTAGGAGGTACGGTCTCCTGATATGCCGAAAACTAAAATTAAATATCATTAATTTCATTAAAAACATCAATTATAACTGTTAGAATTAAATATGAATTTATAGAAATTCAAACAGTGTTCATGCCTATCGGTGAGTCATGAGATCAGTGAGACATTTTGAATCTGCATTAGTTTCGGTTGCATCAACAACGGTGTCTCAACATCATCAGTGTCTTAGCATCAGTTTCTTATCATCGGTGTCTTAGTATTGTTGTCCTAGAAACGGTGTCTTACTATCGGTATCTTAGAATTATTATCTTAGCATCAATATCTGAGCATCAGTAGCTTAACGTCGGTGTCTTAGCATCAGTATCTTAGTATCGGTATCATATAATCAGTGTCTTAGCATTGGTATCTGAGTATCAGTATATTAGCTTCAGTTTCTTAGCATCGGTATCTCAGCATCGGTGTCTTAGCATCGATATATCAATATCAGTATCTTAGCATCGATATCTTAGGAAAATGACTAATGGTGATTCAAGACAGGGAATTCTTACAAAGTGTCTGTTCAATCCAGAATACTTCTAGGACAACCATAAACATACATTGATCATAGATAAGCATTTTTAGATATGATTTAAACATATTTAGAACAATTTGAACAAAATACTAAAAGAAAATTAATAAAACTGTGATTTTTGATTATTAAAATTACCATTACATAGAGAGTTCAACAATCTTCCCCTTTTTGATAATCACAAATCAATTGCATAACTGAAGAGAGAATATTGTATTTCATTCATTATACTCCCACTATAAAAAAGAATATATGCCAAAAGATAAAACATGGTTAGAATAGAAACCAGAACATATATATAACTGATTCATTCTCCTCTTTCAACATTTCTCCCCTTGTGTATATATGCATGTGATAAATAGCCAGCATGGGCTCGTATGGACATTCAGTTCACCCATCCAGATAAATGATCTCCCTGAGTTTGCATATCCATTCATGCATGCATGATTCCCCTATTTTCTCTCCATGATTTCTCTCCCCCTTTGGGATTTTAAAAAAATAAGAGATAAAGAAAATAATAAAGAAGATTCTATACTAATAATGAGTACACATATTACAGACAAAAGGGAATAGTTCAGAAAAACAAACACCCTTTCCAAAAATTGAAAGTAACAGCTATTCCTTGGGGATCAAGGGAGCTTTACCTTTATTAGTATGAGGAATTTATCTTCCAGAAGGCTGTTGGTTGGAAGGTGGAACTGGCCTTATGGATAATGGAGGTAGGACGATCCGAGTTGGACGAACTGTGGTTTCCAAGGTCACCTACTGCATAGAAGGTCGTTTTGATGGTTTCTGTTGAAAGAATGTTCTAATACTAGAAAGAGCTTGAGAAACAGACATCTGTCCAAGAGCAACATCTTATGATTGAAGAGTATCAGCTGTAGAAAAAACAATGGCTTTTGCTTGCACATGAGGGTAGGTTTTTAGCAAATTGATGAAGTCTTGAATGACTTCTCAACCGTACTTCATGGATTTTTCAAAATCATCCTTATTTTGCATGAAATTTTCTAAAGTGGGGGTAAAATATTTTAACTGCTGAACATGAGCTTTAAAAGCTTGAGTCACAGGAGGGAGTATCAAATTATCAGCCAGTACATTTAAATGATGATTCAACTCATGCTTTGTGTTGATATTAGAGAAATAATGATCTACTTTCTCCTTAGTCTCCTTTTGAGCTTTTGTAGCATCATCCAAATACAACTGTACCATTTTATGCACATGATACTATGCTCTTTTTTTTTCAAAGAATCTAAATCTAAAATCTTCCCAAGAGCTTCTAGCTCTTCTCTAACAACATATCTTAAGGTATCCAATTCACGACCAGGGATCTTGGTCACCTTGGTATTGCCAGCCTGAGTAATAACCTGAGTAATCTCAGCTTTTTTACATCTTCAAATTTGCTTTCTTAAAAAGTTCTTTCAGATTTCATAAAACTTACATCATACCAGATATGGTTGTTCTGAACTCACTGGACAGAAAACCAATATTTCTACCTAACTCCGTAAGAGTTTGATTCAAATAGGTAATATGTCTTCCAATCGATTCACTGGAATTGCACAGGTCTGGTTTGATAATTCTTGTCACTCCTTGAGCCAAATCATCTATAGCAGCATCAGATAAAGTCAAGGCAGTAGGAGTAGGAATATAATATAACTCACTTTTCACAGTCTCCCTAACTTCTTGAATCAATTCAACCATGAATTTATCAAAATCTAACTGAGAAAATTCCGGATAAGGTCTATCTTGAAACACTGAAGGATCAGGTCTGACATCTATTCTATGAAAAAACACAGCAAAAAATTGATCCTTAACAGAATATCTTATTCCTACAAGATCCACTTCTACACCTTCCTCTTCCTCTGGGTAGTCAAATCCTAGAACAACAAGACATAGATGCTCTTCCAATGCCGCTTTTCATGAAGGGTACATAAGTTTCACAAACTGAGCTCGTCCAGAATTTTTAGGAAAGACTTCTCCATCCTCATCACTCTTCAACTATTCATTCCTCATAGCCTCAGGGACATTTTCTTGCTCAAAAGGATGGGGTTGAAGTTCATCTAGAATCACATTATGACCTTCAATAGGTCGAGCATCAGGATCATCATTAGCATCGTCACTGTTACTTTCATTGTCCCCATTATCATCGTCACCACCTTCATCATCATCATAATTAAATGATCTATCACTTGAACTCTATATACTTTCGGATTCATACTTTTCAGAAGTAGATTCATCAGTCTCGCCTTCTTCTTTATCATCTAAAAGCGGTTCAATTTATTGTAAATTGAGAGGAGGACTTGCTGAACCAAATTCCTTTCTTCTTCTCTTTGGGCTAACAGTATCAGGATAAATCTTTTCATTAGGAGATGATTCAGCCTCTTCTTCAGCATTTATATTCTCATCAGTTTCTTCTTCTTCTTCTATTACTTTCTCACTAGACTCACCAGTTTCTTTAGGAACAACCACTTCCTCTTCTTCATCTGAATAGATCACTTTCTCACCAGATTTTAAGCAAGGATCTCTTACTTCCCATGGTCTCCTTGGATGATCAGTAGGATTGAAGGACTCGTATAACTTTTCTTCATCAGCAACCCCAGATTTCTTCCATGGGTTAAAATTAATTTTCATCCTCTAATAAATAAATTTTTTTAAACAAAATCTAACCGATGAGATACACTCATCTCCCTCAACCACCCAGCCTAAGAATTTCAGTATGGCAGTAATCTATTTAGAATAAAATAGTGTTGTAGCTTTCTTGGAAGGTTTTATCATCTCAACAATATTATCAGAAAAATATCTACATAGAATGATTTTTTAACCATTCAGCAAATGAAATAGCATAAAAACATCTAGATACTTTACTGAAGAAAAATCACCTTTTCTCAGACATACTTGATGTTGAATAAATTTGAACAGGATACAGTTCTCACCATCCAACTCAGTAGTAATTATCCTTCGCGATTCAGACTTCCCAGTCAAAATCTCCAGGGCAAGATAATAAGAAAAGTAATCATTTGTGGGGGGAATATTACCAGAATAGTACTTGTATAATCCATTGTGAGGTACTCCTAGACATTCAGACCATTGTTTTGATGAAAATGTAATCTTTTTCTATTTTTCTATAGATGACAATCTCGAAGCCTCGACTCCATCCAAGTGTATATTGAGGTTCAAATAGAACTTTTGCACCAGCTTTGGGTAAAAGACTCTATCATTATTACAAAACCACTCCATCTAGCTTTGAGTTTCCAATACATTCAAAGGAACTAACTTGCTAGATAAAACCTATTCTGAAAAAAATTCCTTTTCAGCTATAACTTCAAGTTTTTCTAGCTATGGGTTAACAGATCTCTGCGTCGTACTGCTCAACACACCTCGAGTACACTTGAAAGGTGAAGTTCCTTCATATTCCTTGCTCTATCTCTTTTTCTGGGCAATTTTGAGGTTTTGAGACATTCGAGAGTCATAGAATGATTCCAAAGGCTCGGGTTACAGAGAAGAGAGGAGAGAGTTCAGCAGGAAATGGAAGGTCAAAAGTCTTTAGAGAATGGAATAGTGGTGTGTAATTATCTGTATCATTTATGGTTATAAATAATAAAATATCAATTAAGTGAAACAACATCATTTTAAACAGACGAAAATAATTTTGAAAATAGTCCGACCAAATCGGTATCACTAATCGACTTGACAGATTTATAGATCAGTTTGAAAGATCGGTTTGACAGATCGGTTTGACAGATCAGTTTGATAGATCAGTTTCACAGATCGGTTTGAGAGATCGGTTTCAAAGATCGGTTTGAAGGATCATTTTGATAGATTGGTTTGACAAATCGGTTTGAAAAATCGGTTTCATAGATCTATCATACCTAACTCTTGTTTAATCGAGTTTAACCTTTCACAATTTAAGGGATTGCTGAAAATATCAGCTAATTGATGTTCAGTACCTATAAACTCAACAGTAATATCACCTTTTTGGTAGAGTTCTCTCCAAAAGTGAAGTCCGACATTAATGTGTTTGGTTCTAGAGTGAGACAAAGGGTTATTTGAAATGTTAATTGTAATAGTGTTATCACAGTTAATTGAAATATGTTTAAAATCATATCCATAGTCAAAAAGAGTGTGTTTTTTCCACAAAATTTGTGCACAACCAATACTAGAAGCAATGTATTTTACTTCAGCAATAGATAATGAAACAACGTTCTATTTCTTACTACACCAAGATACTAAGGATTTTCCCAAATAATGAAATGTTCCAGATGTGCTCTTCCTATCTAACTTGCAACCAGAAAAGTCAGCATCTGAATAACTGATTAGCTCAAAAGATTGTCTTTTTGGATAAAACAAGCCTAAGTTTACAGTGTGTTTAAGATACTTAAAAATTCTTTTAACAGCAATTAAATGAGATTCTTTCAGGTTATCTTGAAATCTTGCACACATACACACACGAATCATAATATCCGGTCGACTAGAAGTAAGGTAAAGTAAGATTCCAATCATACCTCTGTAATTGGTGTGATCCACTGGTTTCCTAGTTTTATCTGCATCCAATTTACCGACTGTACTCATAGTAGTATCAATTTCCTTAATACAATCCGAACCAAAATGTTTTAGAATATCCTTTCTGTATTTACGTTGATTCAAAATAATACTATTTTCATTTTGAAAAACTTGAAATCCAAGAAAATATTCAAGTTCTCCCATTAAACTCATTTCAAATACATTTTTCATATTCTATAAATTCCAGTACATAAAGAAAGTTTAGAAGATCCAAAAATAATATCATCAACATATATTTGTACTGTTAAAACATATATAGAAATTCTTTTAATAAAAATAGTTGGATCAACAATCCCTTTAGTAAAACATTTTATAATAAGAAAATTACTAAGTCTATCATACCATGCTCTTGGATATTGTTTTAAGAAATATAAATCATTAGAAAGTTTAAAAACTTGATTTGGAAAATGAGGATTAATAAATTCATTTTGTTGTTCAACAAAAAAATCTTCAACAAAAAACCATTTAGAAAAGCACTTTTGATATCCATTTGATATAACTTGAACTTCAGATGAGCAGCATAAGAAAGTAAGATCCTAATGGCTTCTAAACTGGATACTGGTGCAATGGTTTCCTCATAGTCTATACCTTTTTCTTGACTATATCCTTGTGCAATTAGACTAGCTTTCTTTCTAACTATGTTTCCATACTCATCAACATTGTTTCTAAAAACCCATTTTGTGCCTATTGTTAAAGTGTCCTTAGGTCTGTCAACTAATTCCTAGAAAGTGTTTCATTCTAATTGATTTGACTCCTCTTGCATATCCATTACCCAAAATTCATCATTGATAGCATCATTGACATTTTTAGGTTCTAGCTGTGAAAAAAAGGCTTGATGTTCAACCTAGTTTCTTAGAAAAGCTCTAGTCTGTGTCCCTCTATCAAAATTTCCAACAACAGCATCTAAAAGATGATTCTTTAGCATCCTTGTTGATCTAGTAAAGGTAGGACTAGAATTTTCATGTTCATCTATAGGTTCGGGTTCAATAGATGCAGATTCTGGAATATGTCTAGAATTAGATGTTTTTTTAACAGATTTTTTAGATTTGTCATTAAGGTCCACAACAGATAAATCTTTTTCATGATTTTCAAGAGAAGTTTTACGCTCATGTGGATCAGTTTCATCAAACTTGATGTGAACTGACTCTTCAACACATTTGGTTTTCTTATTAAAGACTTTATAGGATTTTCTAGTTATGGAATAACCAAGAAAAAGTCCTTCATCATTTTTAGAAGCAAAATTGTCCAGATTAACCTTTTTTTAAAAATAAAAACATTGCATCCAAAGACTCTAAAGTAACTAACTTTGGGTTTTCTATTATTCCACAACTCATATGGGGTCTTCTTAAGAACTGGTCTAATTAGGACTCTATTAATGATATAACAAACTTTATTCACAGCTTCAGCCCAAAAGTAAATAGGTAGGTCATACTCATTAATCATGGTTCTAGCTATTTCTTGAAGGGTTATAATCCTTCTTTCTACTACAACATTCCGGTGAGGTGTTATAATAGAAGAAAAGTTGTGACTATAGCCATTGTGTGATCAATAAGATTCAAAGTCTTGATTTCCAAACTCATGGCCATGATCACTTCTTAGAGTTTTAATCTTAAGTCCACTCAGGTTTTCTACAGATTTGGAATATTTAATAAAGTAAGAACATGCTTCACTTTTGTGAGCTAAGAAGTATACCCAAGTATATCTAAACATGTCATCTACTAGAACATAGTCATAATGCTTCCCATTTAAACTAGAAACTCTTAATGGTACAAACTAGTTCATGTGAACCAAATCGAGATGTTGAGAAGTAGATACTTCTTTCTTTGATTTAAAAGAATCATTATGTTGCTTTCCCTTATGACAGGGATTACAAACTTTGTTATTTTGGAATTCAAGTTTATGTAGGTCTATAACCAAGTTATTCCTATTAGTTTTCTATGTGAATAGATTTTTCAGTTTCCTAATCTTCTTTTCCAAAGCCAAGACTCCTTATGAAAATATTTCAGGCAAGTAACATTTTCCTAAGCTAAAGAATTTAAATCAACTACATAAAAATTTTCATTTCTTAAAGAAGAAAAGACTAAAACATTTTTGGAATTAAAAACATTACAAAAATAATTTTCAAATTTGACATTTAAAACATCATCAAACAATTTAGAAATACATAATAGATTATATTTCAGTACATCAACAAATAAAACAATGGAAATTAAAACTGAATCAGTGTTACCAATTTGGCCTAGGCCGATGATTTTTCCTTTAGAATTATCACCATAGGTGACGTGGAGTCCATCAATCTTCATTAGGAATTTAAATCATGTGTAATCTCCAAATATGTGTCTTGAACATCCACTGTCCATGTACCATACCTTCTTGTGAGAACTCTTCAAACAGGTTTCGTACAAAACAGATTTAGATGGAAAATGACTTTGGTACCCATATCTTCTTGGGTCCAGACAGGTTAACAATCAAATATTTTTATTCCCGCATTTGTCTTATGGGTTTCATACAAATTACAGAATCATAATATTTTTAAAGATAAACATTATTAGATCTATAACTATTTGAATCACTAGTTGAAGAATATGAATGTCCAAAATTAAACTACCAGTATTCTGTCCAGATTTAGGAATTAATCTATTATTTGTAATCTGTCTCTATCCAGGTTTTTAGCCTATTCTAGTAGTGTATATATGTAAAAATTTATTTCCTTGAATTTTAGATAGTGCATCCTTTCCATTTGTGAACATCTATAAGTCTTTTCTAAGTTTCTCATTAGACATTTTCAGTTCAGGGGTTTCCTTTAACAGTTGATCATTTTTCCCTTTTTCAAAAGTATGTTCGGTTTTAAAAGTAGTAGCGAGAGCATGATGTTACTTCAATGGTTTTTATTTATCCTTAAGTTCATTGGATGTATCTTCCATCATATTACAGTATTCAAATATTTCCTCAGTAGTCATGTTTTCAGAATCAGAAATAGATTCTACATCATCTCTAGAACAATAGGAATTTAAAATAGGAGTATCTAAGGTTACCATAGATGTGTTGGTCATGAAACACATGTTGGCGTGATTCTTCTCAGAATTAGACATTTTAGATTCACATGTGTTGTCTTCATATGAACTCCAGGTAGCCTTCATAGCTTTCTTGTACTTACTATATTTGTAATCATATTTCTTCTTGAATTTTAACATTGGGTAGTCTGCTTTAATGTGTCTTTTTCTTTTACACTTGTAGCAAACAAATTCATCACTTCTATCTGGCTTTTTTCAGTCCATCTTCCAATGTCCCTTATTGTCATACATTCCTTTGTAATTTTATTTTCTAAAAAATTTCTTCTTCTTATAAAATTTCTTAAACGTTCTGGCTATCTGATCCATTTCAGCATCACTATCAGAGTTTGAACATTCACCTTTTGAACTGTCAGTTTGTATTTGAGATTTTTTTATTTTCTCTTTGAAGTCGTAGTCTTGAAAGCCAGTGATTTAATTTTTTGTTCATCATCTTCCTCTTTATTCCCCTTGAGTTCTTCCCAATACATCATTAGTTTACTAGTATGTTCTTTGACCGGCAGAGCTCCAATGTCAAATGATTATCTGATAGAAACAGATGTGCCTCTCCATCGGTCTGGTAGAAATCTCAGGATTCTTATGATTTGTTCCTTTCCTAGAACAGATTTACTATGTGAATTCATTTTATTGACTATCTCATTAAACCTGAGATACATATTAGAAATGGTTTCATCAGTTTTCATTTTAAAATTATCATATTTAATAGTATAAGTATTCAATCACATTTCTTTAACATTACTTGTTCCTTAATAAGAAACACCTACAGAATCCCAAATTTCATAAGATATTTTTCAAGAAGAAATTCTGTTAAATTACTCATCTCTTAAAGAAAAGTACAGGGAATTCATAGCCTTATAATTATTATTGTAAGCAGTCTTTGTAGGTTCAGCACAATTTGTTCATTCAGTTTCTGGAATATTATATTGAGACTCTATAACAGTCCAGATATCAAAACCCATACTTTTTAAATGTCTTTTCATTTTAAGTAACCATTGAGCATAGTTCGTACCATTAAAGAAAGGTGGCATGTTTGTACCAGCACCCTCAAGTGTATTATCCATAACTAGATTTTAAAAAATAAATTTAAAGAGATAAAATTTAGAACTAACAAAAATTTAAGATATTTAATGATGAAACTAAAATCACAGTTGAAAAACAGAGTATTTCAAAAATCCTTTAACAAAAACAAAATCTCTGATACCAAATGTTGGTTGGAGTGGATATTCATGAGGGGGGGGGGGTGAATTAAGTTCTAATTAATTTTTTTTAAAAAATATTTCTTTTAAAATACCCCAAATTTAAAAAAAAAATTAAACAGTATTGAATCTATACATAGTATAAATGTTCAATCAGATTGTCAATGTTTGATTAGGTCTCAGTTAACTTAATATGAAGATTAAATTACTTTTTAAACTAACTTTCTGGTTTACAATAAGTATAGACACCTTTTAATTTATCTATCAAAGTAGCATTAAAATGGTTTTGTATTTCAAAGTAATAGCAGCAGAATAAATATATAGTTTAGTTATATACTTAAATTAAAAAGCACAGGAGTGTTAACCAAGTGGTTTTGTCTCAATCCAAGACTTAGTCCTCTCAACAATTTATATAAATTGATCCACACCCTGGATCAGGTTTAACAACAGTGAAAGACTGTCGAGGCCACACATGGACATCTACCACAGTTCTTTGTGGGAAACAAAACAATGACAAGGCCACACAAGGACCTCTTCCACAGTTGTCGTGTGTAAACAAGAGCGTGCAATTTTGGTTTGAGGATTTTGATATCCTCTATTTCAGCACAGGAGTCAATGTATGTGTATGATGAACAGAGTACACACACTTCTCAAAAATGTATGTAAAATAATCACTAAGAGGGAATGTATCATAGATTAGAAATCTCTAGTGATTTGTAGTGCAGCTCTGGAATGTTTGGATTTAGAATAGATGCTTCTGAGTCCTTCTGTGGTTTTTCTGTTAAAAACAGAGTATCGTGATTCACCTTTTTGTCCTTCACAAGAAAGTGTGTTCTCTAATTTCTAATGTTCTTCGTATGTTCTTCGGTAGTGATGGATTGTGTGCATAAGATTTCTCATTAGATCTTGAAAATGCCCCTTTTCAACTTTTTCATGTGTTCTTTAGTCTCACATGTATATTCAGGGAATAGTTCTCTCTCTATGCCTTTTCACGCATCCATCCATTTACTGCAACTTGATATCCATTTTTATTCCACGAGCTCTGGTAATAGGAATGATTACATTTCCATAGGTACGAGGTATGGTCTCCTGACATGCCAAAAACTAACATTAAATATCATTAATTACATTACAAACATAAATTATGACTGTTAGAATTAAATATGAATTTATATAATTTCAAATTTTTCATGACTGTTAGTGAGTCATGGGATTGGTGACACATTTTGAATCTATATCAGTTTCGGTTGCATCAACAACGGTGTCTCAACATCATTGGTGTCTTAGCATCGGTACCTTATCATCAGTGTCTTAGTATTGGTGTCTTATCATCAGTGTCCTACCATCGGTATCGTAGAATCGATATATGAGCATCGATATATGAGCATCGGTAGCTTAGTGTCAGTGTCTTAGCATCGTTATCATAGTCTCGATATCTTAGAATCAGTGTCTTAGCATCAGTTTATGAGTATCAGTATCTTAGCATCTGTGTCTTCGCATCGGTATCTCAGCATCGGTGTCTTAGCATCAGTATCTTAACTTCAGTAGCTTAGCGTTTGTATCTTAGGAAAATTACTAATTGTGAGTCAAGACAGGGAATTATTACAAAGTGTCTGTTAAATCCAAAATACTTCCAGGACAACAATAAACATACATTGATCATAGATAAACATTTGTATATATGATTTGAACATATTTAAAACAATTTGAACAAAATACTAAAAGGAAAGAAATAAAACTATGATTTGTGATTATTAAAATAACCATTCCACAGAGAGTTCAACAATATCCCCCATTTTTATAATCACAAGTCAATGGCATAACCAAAGAAAGAATATTGTATGTCATTAATTATGCTCCCCCTATAAAAAAGAATATATCCCAAAAGATAAAACATGGCTATAATAGCAACTCGAACATATATATAACTAAGTCATTCTCCTCTTTCAAAATTTATCCCCCTGTGTATATATGCATATAATAAATAGCCATCATGGGCTCGTATGGACATTCAGTTCACCCATCCAGATACATGATCTCCCTGAGTTCACATATCCATGCATGCATGCATGATTCCCCTGTTTTCTCTCCATGATTTTTCTCCCCCTTTGGGATTAGCAAAAAGAATAGATGAAGATGATAAGAAAGAAGATTCTATACCAACAATGAGTATACATATTACAGACAAAAAGGAATAGTTCAGGAAAACAAACACCCTATAAAAAAATTGACAGTAACAACTATTCCTCAGGGTGAAAGAGAGATTTCCCTTTAGCAGTAGGAGGAATTGAAGGTCCAGAAAGTTTTTGGTTGGAAGGTGGAACTGGCCTTATAGAGAAAGGAGGTAGGATGACCCGAGCTAGACGAACTATGGGATCCATGGTCACCTGCTACATAAAAGGTCATTCTGAAGGTTTCTGTTGAAAGACTGGTCTAATACTAAAATAAAGCTTGAGAAACAGACATCTGTCCAGGAGAAACATCTTATGATTGAAGAGTCTCAGTTGTAGGAAACAAATGGCCTTTTCTTGCACATGAAGGTAGGGTTTTAGAAAATTGATGAATTCCTGAATGACTACTCCACCGTACTTCATGGCATTTTCAAAATCATCCTTATTTTGCATGAAATTTTCTAAAGTGGGGGTAAAATATTTTAACTGCTAAACTTGATATTTAAAAGCTTCAGTCACTGGAGGGAGTCTCAAATTATCAGCCAGTACTTTAAAATGATGATTCAACTCATTCTTTGTTTAGAAATTAGAGAAATAATGATCAACTTTCTCCTTAATCTCCTTTTGAACTTTTGTAGCATCAGCCAAATACAACCGTACCATTTTATGCACATGATCACTATCCTCTTTCATTTTTTCAAAGAATCTAAATCTAAAATCTTCCCAATAGCTTCTATATCTTCTCTAACAACATCTCTTAAGGAATCTAATTCACGACCAGTGATCTTGGTCACCTTGGCATTGCCAGCCTGAGCAATAACCTGAGTAATATCATCTTTTAACTTCCTCAAATATGATTTCTTCAAATGTTTTATCAGATTTCTTAAAACATACATCATACCGGATATGGTTGTTCTGAACTCACCTGACATAGAATCAATATTGCTACCTAACTCCGTAAGAGTTTGATTCAAAGAGGTAATATGCCTGCCCATCGATTCACTAGAATTGCACAGGTCTGGTTTGATAAGGCTTGCCAGTCCTTGAGCCAAATCATCCATAGTAGCATCAGATAAAGTCACAGGAGTAGGAGTAGGAATATGAGATAACTCACTTTTCACAGTCTCTCTAACTTCTTGAATCAATTCAACCTTGAATTTATCAAAATATAACTGAGCAACTTCCGGATCATGTCTATCTTGAGACACTGAAGGATCAGGTCTGACATCTGTTCTTTGAAAAAACTCGGCAACAAATTGAGGCTTAAAAAAATCACTTATTCCTACAAGATCCACTTATACACCTTCCTCGTTCTCTAGGTAGTATAATCCTATAACAGTAAGACCTAGATGCTCTTCCCATGCCGCTTTTCATGAAGGGTACATAGGTTTCACAAATTGAGATCGTCTAGAATTTTCAGGAAGGACTTCTCCATCCTCATCACTCTCCAACTGTTCTTTCCTCTTTGCCTCAGGGACATTTTCTTACTCAAATGGTTGGGGTTGAGGATCATATAGAATCAGATTTTGACCTTCAATATGTTGATCATCAGCATCATCATTAGCATCATCAACATTACTTTCACTATCACCACTATCACCATCACCACCTTCATCATCATCATCATTAAGTGATCTCTCAATTGAAATCCTTGTACTTCCTGATTCATACTCCTCAGAAGTTGATTCATCAGTCTTGCCTTCTTCTTCATCATCTAAAATTAGTTCAATTTCATTTAAATCGATAGGAGGTCTTTCTAAACAAAATTCCATCCTTCTTCTCTTTGGGCTAATAGTATCAGGATCACTCTTTTCATCATGAGAAGATTAAACCTCTTCTTCAGCATTTAGATTCTCATCAGTTTCTTCTTTTTCATCTATTCCATTCTTACTAGATTCACCAGTTTCTTTTGGAACAACCACTTCCTCTTCTTCATCCGAATAGATCACTTCTTCACCGGATATTAAGCAAGGATCTCTTACCTCCCTTAGTCTCCTTGGATGATCAGTAGGATTGAAGGACTCATATAAATTTTCTTCATCAGCAACCCAAGATTTCTTCCCTAGGTTCCAATTGATTTTCATCCTCTTATAAATAACTTTGTTGAAACAAAATCTGACCGATGAGATACACTCATCTCCATCAACCACATACCCTAAGAATTTCAGCATGGCAGAAATCTGTTTAGAATAAAATAGTGTAGTAGCTTTCTTTGAAGGTTTTATCATCTCAACAAAATTCTCGGCAAAATACCTATTTAGATTTATATTTTCACCATTCAGAAAATGAAATAGCAGAAAAATATCTTGATACTTTACTGGAGAAAAATCACCTTTTCTTGGACATACTTGTTGTTGAATAAATTTGAACATGATGCAGTTCTCACTATCCAACTCAGAAGCAATTATTCTTCGCGATTCAGACATCCCAGTCAAAAACTCCAGGGCTAGATCATAAGAAAAGTAATCATTTTTTGGTGTAATATTACCATAATAGTCCTCATATATTCAAATATGAGGTACTCCTAGACATTCATTCCATTGTTTTGATGAAAACGTAATCTTTTTCCCTTTTTCTATAGAAGACAATCTCGCATCCTCTACTCTGTCCAAGTCTATATCCAGGTTCAAATTGAACTCGTGCACCATCTTTGGGTAAAAGACTCTATCATTATTACAAAACCACTCGTTCCAGCTTTTATTTTCCAATACTTTCAATAGAATGAACTTTCTACATAATTCTCATTCCGAAAAAATTTCCTTTTCAGCTATCACTTCATGTTTTTTTAGCTCTGGGTTAACTGACCTCTTCGTCGTACTGCTCGACTCACCTCATGTACGCTTGACATGTGAAGTTCCTTCAGATTCCTTTCTCTGTCTCTTTTTCTTGGCCATATTGAGGTTTTGAGACAATCGAGAGTCATCGAAAGATTCAAAAGGCTCGGGTTACCGAGAAAGGAGGAGAGAGTTCAACGGGAAATGGAAGATCAACAGTCTTCATAGAATGTAATAGTGGTGAGTCATTATTTGTATCATTTAGGGTTAAAAATAATAGAATATTAATTAAGTAAAACAAAATAGTTTTAAATAGAAAAAAATAATTTTGAAAATAGTACGACCTAATCGGTAGCACTAATCGACTTGACAGATTGATAGATCAGTTTGAAGGATCGGTTTGACAGATCGGTTTGACAGATCAGTTTCACAGATCGGTTTGACCGATCGGTTTCCTAGATCAGTGTGACGAATCGGTTTGATAGATTGGTTTGACAAATAGGTTTGACAAATCGGTTTCATAGATCTCTCATACCTAACTCTTGTTTAATCAAGTTTAACCTTTCAAAATTTAAGGGCTTGGTGAAAATATCAGCTAATTTATGTTCAGTACCTATAAACTCAAGAGTAATATCACCTTTTTGGTAGTGATCTCTCAAAAAGTGATGTCTAACATCAATGTGTTTGGTTCTAGAGTGAGACACATGGTTATTTGAAATGTTAATTTCACTTGTGTTATCACAGTTAATTGAAATATGTTTAAAATCATATTCATAGTCCAAAAGTGTGTGTTTTATCCACAATATTTGTGCACAATAACTACCAGCAGCAATGTATTCTACTTCAGCCGTAGATAATGGAACAATGTTCTGTTTCTTACTACACCAAGATACTAAGGATTTTCCCAAATAATGACATGTTCTAGATGTGCTCTTCCTATCTAACTTGCAACCAGCAAAGTCACCATCTGAATAACTGATTAGCTCAAAGGATTTTCTTTTTGTATAAAACAAGCCTAAGTTTACAGTGTGTTTAAGATACAAAAAAATTCTTTTAACAACATGTAAATGAGATTCTTTCGGGTTAGCTTGAAATCTTTCACACGTACACACACTAAAAATAATATCTGGTTAACTAGCAGTAAGGTAATGTAAGCTTCCAATCATACCTTTGTAATTGGTTTGATCCACTGGTTTCCTAGTTTTATCTGCATCGAATTTACAGACTGTACTCATAGTAGTATCAATTTCATTAAAACAATCCAAACCAAAACGTTTTAGAATATCCTTTCTGTATTTACATTGATTCAAAATAATACCATTTTCATTTTTAGAAACATGAAATCCTAGAAAATATTCATGTTCTCCCATTAAACTCATTTCAAATTCATTTTTCATATTCTTTAAAATTCAGTACATAAAGAAAGTTTAGAAGATCAAAAAACAATATCATCAACATAGATTTGTATTATTAAAACAAATATATAAATTCTTTTAATAAAAATAGTTGGATCGGAAATCCCTTTAGTAAAACTTTTTGAAATAAGAAAATTACTAAGTCATCATACCAAGCTCTTGGATATTTTTTTAAGAAATATAATGCTTTAGAATGTTTAAAAAATCGCTTCGGAAAATGAGGATTAAAAAATCCTGGTGGTTTTCATCAACAACATCTTCAACAATAAAACCATTTAGAAAAGCACTTTTGACATCCATTGGATATAACGTGAACTTTAGATGACTAGAAAAAGAAAATATGATCATATTGGCTTCTAATCTGGCTACAATTGCAATGGTTTCCTCAGAGTCTATACCTTTTTCTTGACTATAACCTTTTGAAACTAACCTAGATTTGTTTCTAACTTTGTTTCCATACTCATCAACTTTGTTTCTAAAAACCCATTTTGTGCCTATTGTTAACGTGTCCTTAGGTCTGTCAACTAATTCCCAGACTTTGTTTCTTTCAAATTGATTTAACTCTTCCTGCATATCCATTACCCAAAATTCATCATTGATAGCATCATTGACAATTTTAGTTTCTAGCTGTGAAAAAAAGGATTGATGTCCAACCTGGTTTTTTAGAGAAGTTCTAGTCTGTGCCCCTCTATCAAGATTACCAACATCAGCATCCAAATGATGATTCTATAGAATCCTTGTTGATCTAGTAAAGGTAGGACTAGAAATTTCAGGTTCATCTATAGGTTCAGGATGAATAGAAGCAGATTCTGGAATATGTCCAGAACTAGATGTTTTTATAGTAGGTACTTTAGATTTGTCATTAAGGACCACAACAGATAAATCTTCTTCAAGATTTTCAAGAGAGGCTTTAAGCTCATGTGGATAAGTTTCATCAAACTTGATGTGAACTTTTTCTTTTATACATTTGGTTCTCTTATTAAAGACTCTCTAGGATTTTCTAGTTAAGAAACAACCAAGAAAAATTCCTTCATCACTTTTAGAAGAAAACTTGTCCAGATTATCCTTTTTTTTAATACAAAATTTTCATCCAAAGACTCTAAAGTAACTAACTTTGGGTTGTCTATTATTCCACAAATCATATGGGGTCTTCTTTAGAACGGGTCTAATTAGGACTCTGTTAATGATATAACAAGATATATTTATAGCTTCAGCAGAAATGTAAATAGGCAGGTCGTACTCATTAAGCTTGGTTCTAGCTATTTCTTGAAGGGTTCTATTTCTTCTTTCTACTACACCATTCTGCTGAGGTGTTATAGGAGAAGAAAATTTGTGACTATAGACATTGTATGATCAATAAGATTCAAAGTCTTGATTTTCAAACTCACGGCCATGATCACTTCTTAGAGTTTTAATCAGAAGTCCACTATGGTTTTCTCCAGATTTCAAATATTTAATAAAGTATGATCAAGCTTCACTTTTTTGAGATAATAATAATAACCAATTATATCTAGAAATTTCATCTACTAGAACATAGACATAGTGCTTCCCATTTAAACTAGAAACTCTTGATGGTCCAAACACGTAAATATGAACCAAATCGATAGGTTGAGAAGTAGATACTTCTTTCTTTGATTTAAAAGAATCTTTTTGTTGCTTTCCCTTTTGACAGGGATTACAAACTTTGTCTTTTGGAAATTCATGTTTCGGTAGGACTATAAAAAAGTTATTCCTATTATTTTTCTAAGTGAATAGATGTTGTAGTGTCCTAATTTTATTTGATAAATACAAAACTCTTTATGAAAAGCTTTTAGGCAAGTATCATTTTTCATAGCTAAAGTATTTAAATCAACTACATAAACATTTTCATTTCCTAAAGTAAAAAAGACTAAAATTTTTTTAGAATTAAAAAAATTTCATAAATCATTTTCAAATTTTACATTAAAAACATCATCACACAATTGAGAAATACATAACAGATTATATTTCAGTACATCAACAAATAAAACTTTGGAAATTTAAACTGAATGAGTATTACCAATTTGGCCTAGGCCAAGGATTTTTCCTTTAGAATTATCACCAAAGGTGACATGGCCTCCATCAATCTTCATTAGGAATTTAAATCATGTGTAATCTCCAGACATGTGTCTCAAACATCCACTGTCCAAGTACAATACCTTCTTGTGAGAACCCTTCGAAAAGGTTTCCTACAAAACAGATTTAGATGGAAAATGACTTTGGTACCCATATCTTCTTGGTTCAAGACAGGTTAACAATAAAAGATTTGTATTCCCACATTTTACTTATGGGTTTCATACAAATTACAGAATCAAAAGATTTTGAAAGATAAACTTTATTGGATCTATAACTATGTGAATCACTAGTTGAAGAATATGAATGTCCAAAACTAAAAATACCAGTATTCTGTCCAGATTTAGGAATAAGTCTATTCTTAGTAATCTGCCTCTATACAGGTCTATATCCTATTCTAGTAGTGTATTTAGGCACCACTTTCCTTCCTAGAATTTGAGATAGTGCATACTTTCCATTTGTTATCATCTCTAAGTCTTATCAATGTTGATCATTAGACATTTTTAGTTCAGTTTTTTCCTTTAACAGTTGAGCATTATTCTATTTTTCAATAGTAAGTTCGGTTTTAAAAGTAGTAGTGAGAGCATGTTGACTCTTCAATGATTTGTATTTATCCTTAAGTTCATTGCATGTATCTTCCAGCATATTACAATATTTAAATAATTCCTCACTATTCATGTTTTCAGAATGAGAATTAGATTCTGCATCATCTCCAGAATAATAGTAATTTAAAATAGGAGTATCTAAGGTTACCACGGATGTGTTGGTCATGAAGCACATGTTGGGACGATTCTTCTCAGAATTAGACATTTCAGATTCACTTGTGTTGTCTTCAGAAGCACTCCAAGTATCCTTCATAGCTTTCTTGTACATACTATATTTTTAATCATATTTCATCTTGAAATTTAACTTTGGGTAGTCTACTTTAATGTGTCCTTTTATTTTTCACTTGTAGCAAACAAATTCATCACTTCTATCTGGCTTTTCTCAGTCCTTTATACAATGTCCCTTATTGTCGTAATTTTATTTTTAATTTTATTTTCTATAAAATTTCTTCTTCTTATAAAATTTCTTAATCCTTCTGGATATCTGAGCCATTTCAGCATCACTATCAGAGTTTGATCTTTCACATGATGAATTGTCAGTTTGTATTTGAGCTTTTTTTTTCTTTGCTCTTTGAAGTCGTGGTCTTGAATGCCAGTGATTTCCTTTTTGGTTCATCATCTTCCTCTTTATTCCCCTTGAGTTCTTCCTCATACATCATTAGTTTACCAGTAAATTCTTTGACAGGAAGATCTCCAATGTCATATGATTCTCTAATAGAAACAGATGTGAATCTCCATCGGTCTGGTAGAAATCTCAAGATTCTCATGATTTCTTCCTTTGTTGGAACAACTTTTCCAAGTGAATGCATTTTATTGAATATCTCATTGAACCTGAGATACATATCAGAAATGGTTTCATCGGTTTTCATTTTAAATTTATCATATTTAATAGTATAAGTTTTCAATCACATTTCTTTTACATTAGTTGTTCCTTAATAAGAAAAACCTAAAGAATCCCAAATTTCATAAGTTGTTTTTCAAGGAGATATTCTGTTAAATTACTCATCTCTTAAAGCAAAGTACATGGCATTCATAGCCTTATAATTGTTATTGTAAGCAGTCTTGGTAGGTTCATCACAAGTTGTTATTTCAGTTTCTGGAATTTTATATTGAGACTCTATAGCTGTCTAGATATCAAAACCCATACTTTTTAAATGTTTTTTCATTTTATGTTTCCATTGAGCATAGTTCGTACCATTAAAGAAAGGTGTCTTGTTAGTACCAGCACCCTCTAGTCTATTATCCATAACTATATTTTAAAAAATAAATGTAAAGAGATAAAATTTTAGAACTAACAAAAATTTAAGATATTTAAAGATTAAACTAAAATCACAGTTGAAAAACATAGTATTTCAAAACTCTTTTAACAAATACACAACCTCTGATACCAAATGTTGGTTGGAGTGGATACTCAAGAGGGGGGGTGGGGTTGGTTGAATTGAGTTACAATTAAAATTTTTGTTAAAAATATTTCTTTTAAAATCCCCCAAATTAAAAACAATGTTAAACAGTAGTGAATCTATACATAGTGTAAATGTTCAATCAGTTTCTCAATGATTGATTTGGTCTCAGTTAACAAAATGTGAAGATTAAATTAACATTTGAAACTAACTTACTCGTTTACAATAATTATAGACACTTGGTAATTTAACTATCAAAGAAGCTTTAAAATAGTTTTTTATTTCATAGTAATAGCAGCGGAATAAATATATTGTTTACTTATAGACTTAAATTAAAAAGCACAGCAGAGTTAACCAAGAGGTTCAGTCTCAATCCAAGACTTAGTCCTCTCAAAAATTTATATAAATGGATCCACACCCTGGATCAGGGTTAACAACAGTGAAAGACTGTCGAGGACACACAAGGACCTCTACCACAGTTCATTGTGTGAAACAAAACAATTACCAAGCCACACAAGGACCTCTTCCACAGTTGTCGTTGGTAATCAAGAGCGAGAAATTTTGTTTTGAGGATTTTTATATCCTCCAGTTCAGAACAGGAGTCAGTGTTTGTGTGTATGATGAACAGTGTGCACACACTACTAAAAAATGTATGTAAAATAATCAGTAAGAGAGAATGTATCAGAGTTTAGAAATCTCTAGTGATTGGTAGTGCAGCTCTGGACTCTTTGGATTTAGCAGAGATGCTTCTGAGTCCTTATGTGTTTTTTTAGTTAAAAACATATTATCGTGATTTAGATTGATGTCCTTCACAAGCAAGTGTGATCTCCGATTTCCAGTGTTCTGCGTATGTTCTTCGGTAGTGCTATATTGTGTACATTTGTGTTTTCTTTAGATCTTACAAATGCCCCGTTTTCAACTTTGTCGTGTGTTCTTCAGTCTCTCATGTATATTCATGGAATAATTCTCTCTCTATGCCATTTCACGCATCCATCCATTTACTACAGCTCGATCTACCTTTTTATTCCACGAGCTCCGACAATAGGAGTGATTAAATTTACATAGGTACAAGGTACAGTCTCCGTAGATGACAACAACTAACATTAAATATAATTAATTTCATTAAAAACATCAATTATGGCCGTTAGAATTAAATACGAATTTATAGAAGTTCAAACAGTTTTCATGACTATTGGTGAGTGATGAGATTGGTGAGACATTTTCAATCTGCATCAGTTTCAGTTGCATCAGCATCAGTGTCTCAACATCATCAGTTTCTTAGCATCGGTGTCTTAGTATCGATGTCCTAGCATCAGTGTCTTAGCATTGGTATCTTAGTATCAGTATCTTAGCATTAGTATATGAGCATCGGTAGCTTTGCGTCGGTGTCATAGCATCGGTATCTTAGTATCGGTTTCTTAGTATTGGTGCCTTAGCATAGGTATCTTAGTATTAGTATCTTAGCATAAATGTCTTAGCATCGGTATCTCAGCATCGGTGTCTTAGCATCCGTATCTCAGCATCAGTATCATAGCGTCGGTATCTTAGGAAAATGACTAACTTTGAGTCATGACAGGGAATTCTTACATTGTGTCTGTTCAATCCAGAATACTTCCGAGTCAACCATAAACGTACATTGATCATAGATAAACATTATTAGATTTGATTTAAAAATATTTAGAACAAGTTGAAAAAAGGCTAAAAGGAAATAAATAAAACTACAATTTGTGATTATTAAAATAACCATTCCAAAGAGAGTTCCAAAAAAGGAATATGGTTCTCAATCTTATTAATATCTATTGATTTATTAGATTATTAGGGACTCATACTACATTGTGGTAGAGTATAAGATTCATGTACATAGATATGGATTTTTGGTTCCAATAAATGAAATCAATGGAATTGTGAAATGTTTTTTTGTAAAGGTATCAAGTACCTTATATTATTTGCTATGGTCTTATGATAAGATAAATTTCCTTTTGAAAATCCCCAAGATAACTTATAGAGTGTTCGTGGGGTAAACTGTGTGATCTTTGTTCTTCAAACCATTATTATTTTTTGTATTCTTATTCTCTATTTTTATACTTATCGTATTTTTAAAAAAAGGTAGACATTTCATATCTATATAAATTTTAAAGGGGGATAAGAGATTTATTTTTTTTAGTTTTATAACTAGACATAATTCACCACCTTGTGTATGTATTTGAATTATTTTGAGGTAAAAATTAGTATCATTTGATTTATTATTGAATTATAAAAATAAACTCTATAAATCTAAAAGTAAAAGGTCTATTAAAATATAATTTTCAATGATAACCATAAATATTGCATGGAAGTGATATATGATCCCTACATTAATGTTGATAATTATGGACTCTGGAAATATCACATTCTTATCTAATTAAAAAATCATAGATTCAATGTAAAAAATGATATGGATACTCTATGAAATATATGAAGAAAATCAAACATAGGATTCTTCCAGAGAAGATTAATATGATAACAATTATACAGAAATGAATGTTATTATTTGTGGAATTTTTATAGATAAATTGATTTGAGTATCTCAATGTTCGACTTCATTTGAATTATGGATAACTGTTGTTGTTTCCCAGGAATTAACTGATAATGGAGTAAAATTAATGTAAAATACTTCATAGATGACATTTTATACCTTAAAAATAATATGGAGAAACCAGAAGATAGATGAATTGGATATTGAAGAAGATAAATAATAGTATTGATACTTTAGAAACATCAATTTCACTATCAGATCATGAATTCAACTTATTTAGTGTTTGAATATAAAATTGAATTGGGATATCTGTTCATTTATAACCATAAACACCCATTAATATTTTGAAAGTGAATTAATTTATTAGATCTTTAAGGATGTGTAAAAAAGAAATTAAAGCAGGAGTTTTAGATCATAAAGTGATAAATATAAAAAACAATTCCCTTAAATTTTAATCTTTGAAGAATGAAAATAAAAATAAAAATATGTTATATTATTAACTCATTCATAATGATCAAATTATGAAATGGAACTAGATTCACTAGCTAGATTAATTAAAAAATATTATAAAGAAAAATTAATGGTATCAATAAGACATTCAATAAATATGAATGATGATCTATATAGGTATAATGATATGAAATTAAATAGATGGTTCACATAAAATCTGATTTCTCGTGATTAAATTTATCAAAGATAAATATGGGGGATATATAAAGAAAAAATCCAATGGGAATAGATTTTTGGAGAAAAAGAATTAATACATTAAGGGATACATAGAGTGTGTCTGAAGACTCTAAAAGTTCATTTAATATGACTCATAAGAAGAACATATAAATCTAAAATAAAATATATTCTTATTTTCTAAATAATAAGATGAGGTAAAATACCATTATTTTTCTACATATGAATCTGAAATCTACAGTAATATAAAATAAGCCTCTTAGTACATGATGCTTGAAAAATGATCTGAATATTTTTTTTAATTATAAATCACTAAAAATGATTCATAATACAATTTAAAAAAATGATTTTTTAACCAATATCATTAAATAAAAGAATTTTTTTAGACATATCATAAATGAAGTTGACCACAAAAATAGAATAAATGAATTACAAGATGAATAAGAGTCATATAAAAGTTATTCATGAATATTAATAAAATTAAATGAATATTTAAATAATATTATCTGAATAAATGTTATTAAAAATGAAATATATGAATAAGAAACAATGGTAAAACATATAAATAATTTATAAAATAAAATTCACATAGTTTTTATAGTAACATATTATATTTCATTTTTTCGAATTTGGAGTTAGGGGATGTTATTATATTGACATATATTTAAGATATCCTTAGATTAATATAATTGATAATGGTTTTTTTCCATAAATAGTTGTGTAACATGTAAAGGTAATTTTTGAGAAATAAGGTAAATCTAGTAAAACAAATATTTTAATACTATCATTGCTGGACCCAATAAAATTGGGGTACAAATAAAAATTATTGTTATAATGAATTTTAGGAAAATTGTTCTTGAAAAAATTATTTATAGTATATGACTGGTAGATTGAAAATACTCATTCATAAAGACTATTCTAGCATTCATACAATAGAAACAAATGTTGGAATGATGGTTACCATCAAAGGTAATGATAAATTTAACATATTAAGATTCACATCGGTTGGATATCCAAAATCAATTTTGATCAATAATGTGCTACGTGATCATGGGTTTTAACACAATTATATATATTTATCTCAAATCTAAAATGATTTATTTATCTTGATTTTTTAAAAATATACTATCTTTTTACATATAAATTCCCAAAATTTTGAGCACCCAAAACTAAAAAATTTTATTCATTGGATCTTATTTACTTGTGTAATCACATGTAAGATAACATGGATTAACAGTAAAATAGAAAATTGAATATTTTATTTGAAATATGAAACATGGACATTTTGAGGTATTTAATTTGTACAATCTTATTATGAGACATGTAGTTTATAATTTTCATTCTCTCAAATTTAGTAAAAAATTATTCAGGGATGCATTAAAAATATTCAAGAAACACAATTCATCTGAGAAATATATTAAAAAAATTTCAAATGAAAACCAATAGAACATGTCCGCGTGGTATTTATTAAAAAGTTCTGAGTAGAAAACCAAGCTGGAAAATAATATGATTATGTCAAAGTGGATAAATTTTCAAGATATAACTGGGTAAATTTTTTATATCCTAATGAAGATGTTTTTTCTATTTTTAAATGTTTTTTTAAAAATTTATTAAAATGAAATATATTTTAAAAATATTTCATTAAGAATTTTTCATGTTGTAGAATTTGAGAATCAATAGTTTTATTCCTTTTTCTTAGACATAGGTATGAAATACAACTTCTTTGCACCAAGGACACCACAAATAAATGGAATTATACAAAAATAATTAGAACTATTAAATTATTTGAAATAACTATATTAAATTAATATAGTATTGCTACATAATGTTGTGATGAAACAGTGAACAAATATTCTCATATCATGGATAGAGTTTTAATAATACCACTTCTTAAAAAGATACCCAATGTACTATGTAACAATAGAGAACATATGGATAGATAATTTTATGTGTTTGTTTTCATGGTCTATATCTTGAATTATAAAGAAAATACTTGTAAATTTTTCAAATGGATGAAGATGTAATCAATCTATGATATTATACATCCTTTATGTAGTATATAATTTATAAAAAAATTCATGGATTTTTCATGAATCTTATCATTTTTATTAAGATTAAAGAGACCATTTTGATCACTAGATAAATCAACCAGATGAAACTAATTATTCATTAGACAACATGAGAATTGAATCACCAAAAAATGATTTTGAATAAAAACTAGAGAAAATTTATTGTAGTTCAATCAACGAGAAACTGAGGAAACTAAATTTGTGTTTACCTGAAAACATAAAACCATAATGTATAACCATTTAGAAACAATAACAAGATATCTATATTCAAGAGTAAGAACTAAAAGGAAGGTATGAAATTTAGTTGAATTTTCTTCCTTATTTTTTCAATTAGAACCTATAGAAATAGAGGATGCTTCATAAGATAAAATTTCACTAATGCCTATATAAGATGAACAGAACAATTTTTTTAGAAAAAATGTATGGAAAATAGTTGGAATACCAATCAACCATTAACATATAGTATCCAAATTGATTTTTATAAATTTAAATGATGGGCTTCGAATAATAACACGAAATAAATAAATATTAGTATACGGAGGATACAATTGGGATGAATTAATAGATTTTTTATAAAACATTTTCACATGATTCATGTTTTGATGTTATTATAATTATTACAGATTACCAATATCATATGAATTATAAATTATATTAGATTGGTGAATTTTTTTTTCTAAATATATATTTAACCTATAAGTTTTTTAATGAACATGCTCTAATTTTTTAAATTCTTAATCTACCAAAATAATTTTTCATACATCATAAATCACATTACATACATAAATAAGCACATGGATATTTAAATCATTGAAAAATTTCGTTAAAAATGTAAAATGGAATTTATATAGGGTTAGAAGATCCTACCATCATTACAAAAATGGGGTTATCTAGTATTAAATTATTATAGATTTATATAGGTGATGTTATTTTTTGATTGAACAAATAAAAATCATAGTAAATAATTTTATCTTATACTAAAGGAATTTGAATTCACTATGATGGGAGAATTTAATTTCTTCCATAGATTTAAAATCCATCAAAATAAATATTAAAATGATTAAAATCGATGAAAATATATTAGGGTATATTAATAAAAATCATAAAATTAATATATTAATACTTAAACAACATGCACTCATAAAAATAGATTTCATGATTTGGATGAAGTTGGAAAAATAATTTACAACATGTTTTATAGTATAATGATTGGTAGTTTACTTTATCTTAATATAATATTACAAGAAATTATGTTTTCTAATTTTTATGTTGTATATTTCAATCAAATAAAAAATAATCCAATCATAATACTATTAAATGAATTTTCATATTTTTAAAACGAGTTTTTTTAAATCCATAAATTACATGAATATTACTTATTTAAATTTGATATTATATTCAGATGTTGATTTTTAAGGCTTTTGATTTCATAGAAAAATTAGATCTTGTCCTTGCCTTATTTATTGAATGTCCACTGATACATTTTCAATTAAGAAACAACATTCAATATCACTGTTAACGACTAAGAATCAATATATATTATTTCCTATTGTTGTAGACATGTATGGTGGATAAAACTAATCTTACTGGACTGTGGAATTAATTTGGATAATATTACAATTTATGTGATAATAGAAGTAAAATTAATTTTACAAAAAATAATACATGTCACTCCTAAATGAATAATATTTATATAATGAATTATTTTCACTGAAATAATGTTCTATAATTGTTATATAATTAAAATTTATAAATATTAAATATAATCATGCTAATATTTTCACTAAACAATTTCACACTACATCTTTTGAATTTATTAATGGGGAATTGTGTTTATTTCATATCAAATAAATTTTATTAATATATTATTCGAATTAATATAAATTTAATTATTTGGGTTTTTAATGATTAGATATTTGAGAAACTGATTATTTTTTTATTCTTTTTGATATCACACTATTTAAAAATAAATGATATTAATTATAACTATGAGTATTTCGATCGAAAAACTAAATGAACGTCACAAAATATAGAAGCAACTATTTCTCACACTTACACTATATTTTGAACCCTTTCAACTTCCAGGTCACTCATTTTCCAATTGAATCTCGAAAATTTGAACATCAAATTTTTATATTTTCCGTAATGGTGATGTATTAGAGAAAGGATGAAGGTGTACTATGTGAATGAATGTTTCAATGAACCTTGGTAACAAATAGAAATGCTATTGATGAAAATAATTTGGATTGATAATATCAATTTCATCTGAATAATAGTTTAAAACAAGGATTTCTGTTATAAGGATTATAATGTTTGGAGAAAAATTAGAATTTTTCAGTAGAGAAGTATAATAGTTATACTTAAATTTCATGTTTAGTTTTTCTGACAGAGAGAATGTTTTTACTTAAAAGGTAAATTATATTATGTTTTCAACTTCTTCAATAGAGATAGAAATGTTATTTTAGTGTCCCCATGAAGTGGTTTTTCATATTGATATGTTATCCATTGGATATAAATAACATAAATCAAAATATATTATGTATATTATTTTTTGATCAACTATGATTAAATTAATGTTTTTTATGATCTAGAAGCTGACTAGAAGGTACTATGAAAATTTAATCAATCTATAATCCCAAAAAACTTACTTTCTTGGAGATGATTGTTTATCTTAATAAGTATATAATTTTTTTATAAATAAGTGACAATTATATTAATTTCAGAATATATATGTCATTCTATAAGATTAATTTCTTTCCAAAATAGGGGATCATCTAATGAACTTTCCTTGATGTACCTGAATATTACAATACTTTTCCGGAATACTGATAACATTACACAAACAGATTCCTAAAGAACGTATTAGTTTATTGCATTTTGGACTTTGTAAAACATTATTCTAATTCGGAGATGGATTTTAAACATCTCTAATAATTTTATTCCCATTTATTTTTCATTCCTAAATACCTTATTTTTATACTAGGGAAAATAATACATTTGAAAAGGGAGAGCTCAAATGAAAAGTAAGGACAAATAAGGAGAATATGAAACGATACAAGAACATTAGTGTGTAAAAATCATGAGAATAAATATTTAATAACATATCATGTATAATATATATCAAAATAAAGAGTCTTTGGGGAAAAATCATAATGTAGTAATATCCCTGAGAAAATTGAATTGGCCTAAAACATGGTATTTTGCAAGCACATAAGTGTATAAAATCATCTTTATATTTACTAATGATCATTTCCTAGACAATAATAGTTGAAATAGTCCACTACATAAATGAGTTAATTACTCATTCTAGATGTGTATTACAATTCATATTTCACTTACCATTCTAACCAATTATTATAAAATCATGATCATTTTATATTCTAAACTTTTATTACTGGACTGAGATCATTTCTCCTTTCAGTTATACCAATATCATGAGATTTAATTCACTACCCAATACATTAGTGGAAGATATAGGTCCCACACATCTTATAATGAAATAATTCTTACAAGTCCACTAAAAAAATCATTCTCTACTACATAACCAAATTAATAAAACAAGTTTTATAAACATCATTCCACAATAACATAATCCATGTAAACAAATGGATTTCACATATAAAATTTGAAAGTAATCAAAATAAAAGATTATGAATAATAGGTATTTTATAATTAAAACATAATTCTATTAAATATATCCAACATAGATAGAAAACATTTATGATAGATCACATGAAATTAAATAATGAGGAAAATATACATTCTTATTCAGAAACATAAACTTTTATCAAAATTTCAAAAAATTAAATGATAAAATAATTTTTTAAAAATAAAATTTAAATATTGAAAAGGATGTTTCAAGTAAAAAAAGTGTTTTGAAAATGTAAAAAATCTAATTATTCAGTATATTTTAAAATATGTCATTCTTCTCGTACATTTTTCTGATAAGTAAAAAAGTACATCGTATCGAAAATGACAAAAGTGTCATTTCATACAATATCATAAGTTTAACCAATGGGTAAAATTGAATTTAAAAAAATTGTAAATAATACAAATAATATTTTGAAATGAATTTTTTAGAAAACTTGTACAAGGATGATAAATATAACCATATAAATACTTACATATAAACAATCTCAGATAATAATGAGATTGTAAAATTATTATTTAATATTGGTTTGATATCTATAATATTTATATGTATCTCCATTATAATAGATTAATGAATATTAATAAATTATTCTATAACCATATGAATTTTTATTATATCATATATGGATATATTATCACTCATTTAATAATAATATTACTCTTTTTGTTGGTGTTAACCCTTTACATTATCATTCATTTTTCTTCAAATAAGTATGAATTATTTAAATAGGATATTTTTCTATAATTTATATAATTATATTTAATTAAATAATATTTTATTTTTCAATTTCATTCATTTATATAATAATACCTGAATGGTGGACATTGAAATGAATCCTATCGCATCGTGGGGTTGGTAAGATGTATGTTCTCATAACTGGCGGTATCATTTCATTAAAAGTAAATAGTATGGAAGTGGATGATATAATTGTTTTTATGGACACGATATAATTTTATAATAATAATTAGCTATTTTTATTTTCACCATTATACCCATCGATATGAGGTGTTGGGGATAAAAATATTACACCATGGTGTGGAGACAGTAAGTTGTATGTATGCACAAATAGAGATTTTGTTTAGTTTAAGATGTATTCAATGTGAAATATAGTTGATCCATAATCATAATAACATAAATTTAATTAATTTATACTAAATATATTACTTTATAATTGAAAAAACTCATGAATAGGATGTGGAAGAAAAATTAGGTTTGAAATAATTGGTGGAGGATATTACATGTTCTTCAATGTGCTGCCTTTAGATCTCTTTTTAAAGCAATAGAGTTGGTCATTAGAGAAGACCAGAACATTTAGAATTAGACTATAGAAGTTGATAATAGATTTTTTAGGGCCTGGAAGATATTTAATTTTCAATGTGAAGTTAATAAGTGAGGTAGGAGCTTCCATTTTATAATTTAGGTGAGTGGTAGTTTTGTAATTTCAAAAACTATTAATTTATAATAAACTCACGACCCACCCAAATACCTCTTAATTTTAAAATTATAAAATATAATATGATTTAATGTTCTATTCCAACCGACTAATAAATTTTAGAAATTTTTTCTTTTAATATAATCCTTATAATTGTAAATATCCCTTAGTTAATCTATTTTAATTTGAACGATGGAAAGAAATGAATCCATATTATAAGCGTATACTTTTTAATTATTTTATCTCAATTAGACCATATATGAAAAATATAATATATTATATATCATATCATATTTATTTTTTAATCATAGAAATAATTTATTTTTTAAAATATTTTAGTAAATAATTATTTTAAAAAATATCAATAGTGTAAATTTAAAACTATTCTTTTCATTGATTTTAAAAAATATTTAATAAATAAGATAACATAAACCAAAATATTTTCTTATATACCTATGATATCAAGGTAATATGTAAATTTTTTAGATACATTGATTATTCCAAGTTATATTTATTTTATTATTTTTTTTAACATCATCTATTTGATAATTTTATTAACAAAATAATTTCAATATAAAATTTGTGTGATTGGTTAAAATAGATATTTTTTGATTAATCAAAAAATATAAAATACAATTATGAATATAAATTGTCAATCATTCATTATAATACTTATAGATGAATTTATATTATGGAAAATCCTATATTAAAAATGTTATATATATTGAAATGTAATGGTGAAAACATTAACATTAGTTTAGTTAAAATATTATAAGTGACATAATCATTTCCATATAGATAAAAGTGGTCAATAATTTTATAAAGTTTTTACTACCATATATATATACTTGAAAAATATCATTTTTCTATTTCATTGGGACATTTAATAGTTATTATCATTTTAATTAATATTATTTTATTGATTTCTCATCGATTAAATTGTTTCTATATGATCATTCCATAATAAATTGAGGTAATTATTTAATTCTTTAAATAAACAAATAAATTACCATGATATATAAAAAATAGTTTTTTAAAAGTTGAAATTGTAGCCAAATTTTTCTTATGTATAAAATTATATTAAAAAAATATAGTTATTAAAATTTTTTTAAGGCATCATTAACTTTCCATTAAAAATACATATTATATGTCCTAATGTCATTAATGTGGCTTCCAAAATATACCATTTCGAACCAAGGATGACTAAGGTCAAAACACACTCATCAAATGATATTATGAAAATTTTTAAGGTAATTTTATTACATTATTTTTACCCTTAATTAAATGATTCTCCTTATTATCATGCTAATAAAAATTACGAAAGTTACTATTCATAAGGTAAATGAATTATATAAAAATAGTTATATATTTTGGACTCAATGATTTAAAATATTAAATCTACTTTTAAAATTAAAAACATATATGTTACAGTAAATAATTTAAAATTAATCCTATTGTCGGAATTATGAGATAGGTTTTAAAAGTTAAAATATGAAAACGATTAACATGTTTTTTCATCTAAATACAATATAAAATTATTTCCAATTACATAAATTATATAAAATGATAAAAATATAATCAATTTATAATTTAATATAATTTAAATATATAATTTAACATTATAAATAAATTTGAAGAAAGAAGTAGTTTTTAATTGAAATTTATTGTTATTTTAATATTCATTAAAATGTAAAAAATGTAAGAAAAGTACCCAAAAATTAAACCAAAGAATATTTTTCCACAAATATTTCAATGAATATGTTTAAATCATCAAATAGAATATAAAAAACTGTCAAAACTACATGTAAAATGGATGCTCCGTCTAAAGGTGGAAACACTGCATTTTTTTAAAAATACTACCATTATTCAAATTAATTTCATTTATTCTTATATGAGGATTAAGAGACATATAATATGAACTAAAAATATTTGATTATATATATTACATATAAATTTCATTATTAAAAACAATCATGATATATTTTTTTATTTTATAAGCTCACTCATTCTCATTTAAATAGTATTTCATAAAAGAACTTCCAACTATTTAAAAAACATTTATTATAATTTATAATTAATTTCTCTTAAAAACAATTTTTATATAAATGTGTAAATCATTTTTTAATAATTTATTTAATTCTTTTCAAACCTAACATTATAATTTTTTGGATTTATGCTAACAAATAATATTTAGTTGTTATCTTAATCATCATCTTTTTCAAAATGAATTCTATGAAAAGAACATTAAATTGTGTGTATGAGAAGAAAAACATAGTGTTTCATATGTCGCATTGTAAGACGATGTTGCGTATATGTAAAGATATACCTTATTGAAGCGTACAACACATGACACCATAGAAATTAAAAAAATCATAAAATATCATCTTGTTATATTATACCCCCCAAAAAATTAATTTCACCATCGAAATTTGTATGTGTTATAAAAGTATTAATACATAAAAAACTTTATAATTGAAACCCACATAGATAAAATGCATGATAAAACATTATTTTAAATATGAATGTTAGGAACATCATAGTTACCCAATGTAACTCATAAATAGTATTAAATATTGGAGAACATATTTAATGATTAGGGAATAGATGAAAATCATAAATACTAATCGAGATTAATAAAGATCACCAATCACAATAATGTTGGTGATCTATAGAATGTAAACAATAAAAAATCTATAGCTCATTGATGTGTGAAAGGGGTCATTAATATCATGAAAATATTAATAACATGAAACCCTTTTTATATCATTATTTTTTATAATGTTAAATAATTTTCTTTTGAATAAATACATACTTTATTTTGGTATAATCTCACTATTGGTTGTGACTTTAAAAATTTCATCGTTATATCAGAATTAGAAAAATGAATAAAAAAATTTCATTATAAATATTTAAGAGATCATGCGATGTATAAATATAAGGATAGATCATTCCATATATAATTATCATGACAAAAAGGTTAACATATGTGGTCATATATTCATACGTCCACTTCTGTTGAGATAGTAATTTATTCTAACAAAAAAATGAAGTTTTAAAAAATAATTCAATAAATGGATAACCTTATAAATCCTTCCAAACACTAAAAATTTAAATCCTTAGAAAGAGGTGGACTAAATCATCTTAAAATTTATCTCCCATATATCATAAGGTAGTTTTGGGAAGTCACATTCTAAACATGTGAATAATAAAATAATGTATTCTATCTAACATGGTAATAAAAAAAAATACCATAAATCCTTATTAAAATCATGCGTTTCTCTTTATTCCAAATTTTAATAGAAATATTCCTTATGTCCAAAAATTGGTAAAATTCATCTATAATTGAATAACACACGTGTCACATAATCCTTATTTATTATAATTCAATTAATCATATCCAACATATCATTAACCAAGATAAACAAAATTGTATCCACATATTGAACACATTAAGTGATACCTCCCCTTAATCTATATTTTCTGTTTCCATTAAATAATTTTTTTGTCTGTTTCTGACACTTTCGTCTGGGAGCACGCATCTGTCTGCTTGAGTACGAATTGCATGATTTCATTGCCCCATATTCCCTTTTTCCAAAGGCAGGTGGCATATATTCCTTATTCATGGATGTTTTATCGCTGATCGAAACTGCATGATGGGATGTTGGTTCTTTATTATGTGGATTCCACATCGAAACTCATCACTTAGTCCAGGTCTCCCTTACAGATTAAGTCTCGGTTATTGAATCTCATTCTAGGTGCCATATCATGGTGGACAAGGTTTAATTACACTAATTCCTTTAGGACATTCCATTGGGTCTTCAAATGGTAGCAACATTAGGTCGGAGTATATAAAAACATTAGTCATGTTAGGGAATCTATAGATGCATGAACATTAGAGAACCTGTATTCTTCATCATAAAAGGGCATCTAAAGGATGCAGAACTCGAGACATCCAACATCGAATTCGTGGAATCATATTCCAATGGCATGTATCTAAGGTTTTCCTCAGCTTTCCATATTTAACATAGTGTATACCTCAAATTTAACATCTAGCAGAGACGGTTACACCAAAGTTGTGTCTTAGGAGGTTTTCCTCAGGCATCTCATGTTCAACCTGAGGTAGGCCGCAAGTTTACCGTCTTGTGGATACGGAAAGCGGTTGATAAGAACATCACATAGAGACGGGTCATATTGGTACATCCCAAGGAGGGAATTCTTGGAAGATGGATGGATCAAAATTCCCAATAAGGATGCATCTGATGTGATGCGCCCAATGGAGTGGAGATTTCACACCGTAATGGATGATCTGAACACCACTAAGGGAAGATCCGGGAGAGTGCACCCCAGAATGGGGGACACCAAGGTTTACCATTTCATGGGATTGAACCTCAGGTAGGTTTCTTTTGTACCCTATGAATGCGATAGGGATCAAAACCCACGTAGTTTTAACGGGTGATGAATCGGGGTGTACACAAAGGACAACAAACTGAATACATGATGGGGCTTACACAAGAATAGCGGCTGAAGTGCTGCTAGGAGTAGTGAGGAGATGGATGACACGATTCCACCGAGATGTGATGGCCCAGGAAAGAACTAATATTGATTATGGAGAGTTGAATTTTGAGTGGGATAATGAGATGGAACCGACATGAGGATGTCGGTGATGTTGGTCTTGATCCCTGGAGAGACTTCCTACGTATCCCCATGGCAGAGAGTCAATGTCTACATAGTTCGTTGGGCCAATGGTACACCTGAGGAGGCAACCCATGAGAATGGACATAAGGATGGGATATGGAGGAAATAGAACCCCCAGGTTGGGTCATGACCTTCCCATAACACATAGGCTCGAGGGAGAGATCGGGATGAGACATGAGTGATGGGATTGAAACTCAGGGAGGCATCCTACGTACCATGCCTTGGCATGGATCAATGTACTCATATTTCTGGTTGTATGGGGCTTACACTCTAGGCTACCCATGGTGTTGGTGAACAGATGTGAAGTGGGTCAGAGTGACCAATTGGTGGTGGGCTTGAACCTCGTAGAGGCTTCTTACGTACCCTTCCTTGGCAAGGATCAAACACTATGTATTTCAATTTGTGTTGGGATTATACTCTAGGCTTCCCAGAGAGGATGTCATGGATGATGCTTTCTACTCTAAGCCCATGTGAGTCGTGCTCAGTGTGAGAACATGGGGAAGAAAAGTCCTGATGGTCACAACACAAAGGTGTGTCCATGAAGGGTGGTGAATGGTTATTATGCAAGGAAGTTGTTCGGGTACCGCTATAGAGTGACAATGGTAGATGGGGCTCACAAAACGAAGATGCACGGGTGACGTTATGGAGAGGAAATGGTGGATGGGGCTTACACAAAGAAGCTGCTCGGGTTCTACATTGTAGAAGAAATGGTGAATGATGCCTATTCAAGGAAGCTACCCAGGTGCGGCTATGGAGCGATAATCGAGGATGGGGATTACACAAGGAAGCTACACAGGTTCCTCTATGGAGCAGAAATGGTGGATGGGGCATATGTAAAGAAGCTGCACGTGTGCCGCTATGGAGCGACAATGATGATTGGGGCTTACACAAGGAAACTTCTCGAGTACTGCTATGGAGTGGTAATGGTGAATTGGGCTTACGCAAAGAAGATGTCCAGGTGCCGCTATGTATCGTCTATGGTGGATGGGACTTACGCAATGAAGCTTCCCGAGTGCCACTATGGAGCGACAATGGTGGACGAGGATTACACAAAGAATCTTCTTATGTGCCACTATGGAGCGGAAATGGTGAATGGGGCTAATGCAAGGAAGCTTCCCTAGTGCCGCTATAGAGAAACAATGGTGAATGGTGCTTACTCGAGGAAGCTACTCGGGTGCTGCTATAGAGCGGCAATGGTGGATGTGGATTACAAAAAGAAGCTGCTCGGGATCCAATATGTAATGGCAATGGTTTATGGGGTATACTCAAGAAATCTGCCCTGGTGTCGCTATGGAGAGGAAATGATGAATGAGGACGACGCAAGGAAGCTGCCCGAGTGCCGCTTTGGAGCGCCAATGGCGAATGGGGATTACACAAGGATGCTGCTAGGATGCCGCTATGGAGCGACAGTGGTGAGTGGCGCTTATGAAAGAAAGATGTTTGGGTTCCCCTATGGAGCGACAATGGTGAATGGTGCTTACGCGATGATGCAGACCAGGTGCCGCTATAGAGCGGAAATGGCGGATGGGTTTTACGCCAGGAAGCTGCCCGGGTGCCGCTATGGAGAGGTAATGGTGGACGGGGCTTACACATAGATGCTGCCTGTTTTCCACTCTGGAGCAGAAACGGTGAATCGGGATTACGTGAGAAAGCTGCCTGCATGCCGTTATGGAGTGGAAAAAGTGAATGGTGCTTACGCCTGGAAGCTGCTCGGGTGTAGCTATGGAGCTGCAATGGTGGATGCGGTGTACGCAAGGAAGCTACCCGGGTGCCACTATAGAGCTACAGTGGTAGATGGGTCTTAAGCAATGAAGATACCTGGGTGCTGGTAGGCAGTGGGATTGGTGGATGGGGCATATGAAAGGATGCCTCGCGGGTTCCGCTATAGATCATCAATGGTGGATGGGGCTTACACAAGGAATCTGCATGGGTTTCTCTATGGAGCAGCAATGGTGTATGGGTTTTACGCAACGAAGCTTCTCAGGTGCCGCTTGGGAGAGGAAATGGTGGATGGGGCTTGTGCAAGGAAGTTTCACATGATGTCTTCTCCATGTCTGGCCATGACGGCATCCCAACCCACTGTTGGGCTGAGGCCTATAATTGGGGCCAACACCTATGCCCAACTTCACATGTGGGATAACATCGGGGCATTGTAATCATTTCAAACAAAGGGAGTTGAAAATTTTGTATTAAATTCCTGACATTTGGAATGCAACGAGGGTGGATTGGAAATGGAGGATAACTGTTGACTGTGTTCAAAACACAGAATCCATATAACAGTAGCCTAAAGTGGGGTCAAAAAACAAGGGTTTACTGTCGATCATTTTTGAAACAGAGGAAAACTTTTGAAGTGTCTCCCAGTGTATGCTGGGGCATTGGCCCAGGATGGTATGTGAGCCGAGGTGGCATGCAGCCAGGCCATTAGGCGGTCCCTACATACATGGAAGAGGTTGAAGATCTGAATGAAGGGAACGCAAAGTGCGAGGTGGAGTGATGGAATGTTTGAACTGATTCCAACGCTCATGAAATTACACCACTATAACCATGGCATTATGAATCTTATTCTTGGAGCCAAATGAATCTCTTGTTTGGAGCAAGAGGTGATGTATGATTGGAACATAGGGTGTACTACAGTTTATATTCATGTAGATATGACTGTTGACATCTAATGCTTGGAATACAAGGAATCTCTTTTTTGGAACAATATGCATCCTATGTTTGATATATAGGGAGTACTATAGTTTATAGTCATATAGAGTGGACTATTAGGCATAATGTTCCTAGAAATTGATGGGGTTGGGACTTATGAAATGGAGTCCCTTTCTGGTTCAACATGGCATATGATCCATGTGATGATGTTTGGATTAGTTACTTGAGGAATGGTTCGTCACAAGGTGCTTGGGGAATTGACAATGTGAATATCAAGACACGACATGGTAATGGAACCGAGAGGAATATCTCGACTCAAGGAGTTTCATGGTCTGTGGAGGAGTATCTCAAATCCTGCTATTCCGTAGTTGGAAGGTGGCTGCGCATAAGGGCGCAATGGAAAATTTTGACATCCTGGCCCGAAAAGTTTGCAGTGTGACTCTCGATTTTTGATGGGGGTCAGTGACGATAGCGAAGGGACTATCCCGATGTTTGGATCCCCGAAACGGATAGGAATTTGTGAAGTATCTTCACATAGAAAACGGGCTCATCGGAAATGGGGTCTCGTGTAGCATAGACTCACAGAGCATTGACTCACAGAGCAACATCATGAAGGAATGTGATCTTTTAGAATGGGCTCATGGAGCTGCTTCGTGAAGGAGAGCAGATTTACGCGAACATTAAGATCAGCCGCCCAAGGGTAGGAGTGAGCCCCCCCTGGGGGAAGGGGGGTGAGACAGTTATTTCTAGGCAAAGTGTGCCGCGATGCAGAGCTCACTCAGTGTGAAGATGGAGCTTGCTCTACGGTGGGTTTTCAAACGTCAAAGGGATTTGTGGAGCCATCCCACCACCTTACATCGTGGTGGTTCGTGATCTTCATAGGGGTTCGTGGAGCTGTCCCACCTCTTGGCTTCGTGGCAAGGCTTCGAAATCTTGGAGGGGGCTTCAGGAATGGGATCCGCGAACCAATTTTCTATCCCAACATCAAATTTCCATAACTCCTAATCTGTAACTTTGTTCAGGCCCTACGACCTACAAAATCGAAGCATGATAAATGTTCTACGATCTTGCATCATGTATGGAATAATTTGGAAAATTATGGGGACATGTGTTCTGGTGCCAACAATGTCTTTTTCTACATTCAAATTAACCTTTTCAATCCATAATGAAAATCTATACCGAAAAAACTTATACATAACCCTTGAATTTCAAAATAATTTCACTTCAATCATCTATCTTTATTCATAACCCATTATTCATTATTCATTATTTTAAACAATAAAATAATATGGTTTGTGAATCTTGTATTAATATACCTCAAACATAAAGTTATCATTCATCTTATGTTTCAGTTATATAATAGGGCCAGATCTTCCCATACCATTCTCATGTCATTTTCACTCTCTTTATCCTTGGTTGCACAACTATTACTCGTAACAACTTCTTGATTATTTTCATAAATTTTCCTTAAAAAACATTTAATTACCATTATTTTAACAATTGAAACATTCAATGTTAAATATATCCTATTTAATTCCAGATACTATATAAGACCAGAATGAGAAGTGTGACAAATACATATCATAGATGAAGAAAAATAATTAAATGAAATTATTTATAGTATTTCAATATATGATATCCTATGTTTAAACTGGGTTATTCATCATCATTGATATAATTCATGGATAGTAACCTATAATTAGCCTTATTCATAGAAGTATCCCAATATATATAAATAGAAAAAACTCTAGGGAAGGTGATAGTGTTGTTCACGCTGGTCACATGAGGGTCGGACGGTCGAGAAAAGGGAGGGGTTGCAGGGTGGTGCGAGAAAGGTGTCTGGCGGCTGGCGGGGGGGGGGGGGGGAGTTGTGCCATGCAGGTTTGAGGGGTGGAGCTAGGAGAGGAGGCCACTGTTGAGAGGGGAGATCGACCAGAGGGAAGCTGTGGGAGGGTTTGGCGTCCTTCCATGAGAAGGGGTAGGGGGTTCGGCCGACTAATAGGAAGGTGAAGGGGGGTTCATTCTCGAGATGATAGGGGAGGGTTAGACTATGGTGTTTTTTATTTTTTTCAATATAATTCAATTGATTAAAAAAATTACAAATAATAATAATTATTATAATTATAATAATAATAAAAGATAATAATTATACTGATAATAATAATAATAATAAACCAAAATGTTATAAAATAAAATAAAATATAGCGCAAGAGGTCGGAGCATGACAATTCTCCGCACCATGACTGTTTCAGCCCACAGAAAGCCCCAAAAGACTCAGCTGGTCAATGTTCATAATAAGGACACTAAGATTCTCAAAACGAAACCCCTTCCACTTGTGAATCAAAAAATCAGTTACCACCCAATACCTGAAACCTGGAGACCTGGACTACTAGGAAAAAGAACCAATGACACAGGAATCACATTTCAAAACACAAACACAACCTGTAACACCATGTCCTCTATATAATAAATCACTAGAGTCCTCTCATGATCATCAATTAAAATTCCCCACATGACCCATCTTCTGGTAAAAACATCTACATTGATCGGGGTTGGGAAGAGAAGAGGAAAAGTGTTTCCCCGACAAGAACACCATGATTATTATGTTCTTTGTGAATTTTTCCTATGTTGGGCTCCCCACTATATTAAAAATCTAGCCAAAAATCGACTTCCCCAGATAAAAAAAATCAGAAAACTAATCTATACTGATGATGCTGGTGTCACCCCTCAACATTCTTTGTTGCACCCGACCATCTTGAGGGAAGACATTGGAGAGACCTATAGTGGGTCTTCCCACCATATTAGAAACTGAGTAGTACAAAAGAACACATATGGGAGCTCTAAATATAGTTTCAATAGTGTAGATTGAATTCTTTATTATAAACCCACTAACATAGGGAGTCTTTCAACACATTAGTGGGGGGTCCAAATAAGAGAAACCCAAAATGAACACCAACTCGGAAAACACCAATTCCCTAGGACACAAGCATCTCCAATAGGGAAAACCAAAATCATGATACTGCTTAAGGGGAAGACTATACATTTGATAAATTATACTCCACCAGACACAACCATGAAAACATTGTAAAAGAGACCACCAAGACCTCCAAAACGAGCCCCCCCCCCCCCTCCCAAATGAACAACCACATGAAGTAAAAACATAACTGGTACCTTCCCCAACATTAAAGACAATAGGTTGGAAGTGCATCCCTTGCACATGGAAACAGCCAGACTGCGTGAAAAGCCTCACTCCGAGACCGATGGCTGGAGATCTAATGTATTGAAGCATCTATTGATCCGCAATCAAGAACTAACATCCTCCAACGAATCTTTCATATTTGGTCATGATCGCTTTCATACTTCCTTCCCTAGGTGACCTAAATATCCACAATATTGACAAGCCTTCTAAAGATTGTGACGAATAGCATTGAGTGCCCAAATTGTCCCAATTGGACTCAAACGATTGTGTGGTCTTACATATGAGAGACACAAACTGATGAATGACCCATTCCTATAATATCTTCCTCTAGTTCCTTCTCTACATAGGATGGGGAACCCTTCACGAGAACCTTGAAAAAAATGATTGTCATTTGTCCCAATCTGCGACCCAATCATCCAAGGAGAATGTAGCAATTACCCTTCTATAGCCCAAACATGAATTTTCAAACAAAATCAAGGAAACATACCCTTCCCAATGCCTGAAGTTCTTATATACTGGAAGAAGCACTTGACTTCCTTGAGTTTCACCACAAACTCCATTGAACCTCATCCACCACAGAGAAAACAAGCAACATGGAAAAGAAAATAACCCCACCACACCACTAGGAGTCTAGGTAAATCTAATGATTGGAAATCACCCCTCAGGGACCTCTGGACATTTCTGGGTGGTATACATTAATCAATAAGCACCAAACCAACCTGAATCACATCACAAAACAAGCCTCCACACTTAACCATAAATCATTCACTCAAACTCAAAACATCATTTCATCCATGAAACACGAGCTCAAAAACAAGCCTCAAGACCATAGAATAATACAATACAAAACCAAACCAGAACCCCACCTTCACATATAGCCATTTTAAAAACCATACCATTTCAAACCATGTGAATGCTAAAGAACCCTTTTCTTTAAAACCACTTTCCTTTTTTAAAATTTCATAAAATAAATTCTTCCAAGCACATCACTAATCAAAACATGCCTTTGGAAAACAAAAAAAAAGACTTGAAAACCGAGCACCCACCATTTTTATTCTATGAAACCTCACGTGTGAACATTCTTGTTCCTACTCGAGAACCAATCCATGCTTACCAACAACCATCAACATCCACTAACATTCATCCATACACATAGGCATCCATAGAAATACCAAAGGTCAAACAAATCATTTCCAGATTCATTTTTCCAAGAGACGTTAGTTTCATAATGCATAATAATTTCAAAAGCCACCAAAACATTTTCAAAATAAACTTTCAATTTATGCTAAAAAAATCTTTAAATGATCCCAAAATAGTTCCTGAAAGCATCCATTTTCATGACAACTCATTGCATTTTTAAAGAAACCAAGATTTTCATTTTGGAAATCCAATTTCAGAGGACCAATCATTGATATTTAACAATAGGAGAAACACCACAAAACCAACTAAAACTCACACCAAGAACATTCCAAAACAACCAATTCACTCAATGAATCATGATTCTAAATTATCAAATAAACAACTGCAACACACAGTTTGGTCACATGGCTTTGCTAACCGTGCATCAACTGGGTGAGAACATAGGGAGTCATCAGAAATGATTGCATGCTATGAGCATGTCTTTCTAGGCCATGTACAACATCCATGAACCCCTCTAGAATGACCAACAAATATCCAAACTCAACTGAAACACTAAAACAAGACTAAGGTGCCTGAAAAAAATCGAGATCCACATGCGGACATTAAGGAAATACCATCCCGGGCCACCCTGGAAAATCAAAGGGTCATTCCCAATAGTTGGTGATTAGGAACCTACCCGCAATTAACCACTTGGATTCCAACAATCCTAACTCCAAACTATCATACATACACAAAAGACACGGTATAAACCTGGCTCAGATACCATTTGGTCTTGAACCAACTAGGGTCGACCTTGAACAGGTCACCAGAGTTACTTTGTGGCACGACCTGAAGGGCGTTCCCGATCCCCACGGGCTGGAAACTACTTCTGGGCATCACAACAAGAAGATTAGAACGATTCAGCCCAGAAAATAAAAGGCATATAAATATAAATAAACTTAACTAACTGGTTTACAATAATAGTGGAATATAAAATAAAGGTAACCAACTAGACAAACCTCCAACTAAACCCATGGGTCATTACCAATCATAAATCCAAGCTCGAGTGATCCAAAACTAAAACCTGAAACTGAAGGGATTATGTAGGCATGACCACCAAGATGCTCAGTTTAAATCCAACATAAAACAATTCCCTAAGCCACTTCCTGTTTTAAAGAATCAAAATCATGCTACTTTGAAAATAAGGCATAATAAAATAAAGTTTTTCTCCCTTTTAAAATTCAAATAAAAATATTGAATTTCAAAGGAAAAAATTTATCTGCCCATTTCAAAATAGGTTCTTAGCATGCATTAACATTTCAAAATTTAAGGAAACCAATTTAGATTAAAAATATGGTTTTTTCAAAAGAGGGATAAAGCATGAAATAAATGAATAGAAAATTGTATCACAAGCACAATGAGAAGTCCATAAGAATCTAGTGTTAGTTGGAGAAATTGGATCTTCGTGACTCAGTTAATCATGGTATATAAGGCAAAAAACCTTAGAAAACATGGCTTAGAAGGACACAGACCTTAGAAGATGTCGCTTAGATAATGACAACCCCCTCTTCATTCGTATGATTAGTTAGTGTTGAAATTGTCAAACCTGCAGTGAAATCGTGTCCAGTAACCTCTGAACCAATATCCCACAAGTCCTAGTTTCCCCCACCTACATACCTAGGTTTCCCATTTTACACCTTTTCATGTGGTGGTGAGTTTTTATTAAGAAAACATATATTTACACAACACATTATTTATCCAAAATTCATTTAAACTCTCACCATTGTTCTCCCACCTTATGTGCACCCCCCATTTTAGGTCATAAAACATCACATAGGCCTCTTCATTTGGTACATATCACAAATCACACATTTAACATAAAAATAAAGATTCTAAAATAATGGGTCATGCCTTAAGAGGGGTTTATCACTTTCATTATTAATTTTCAATGTGCCAAATGGGCCTCATTACTCAACAAGAATGATTTTTCATTAGAAAACATGTTCAACCAAAACACGTTTTGGAGATATTTTTGGAACATCATTCGAAAACAATGTGTCATTTCACATTTACAACAATATTGGCCAAAAGACCACATGTCTTTGGAAGTACCAACTTTATGTTCAAAACATTATAGAAATCACTTTTAAAGAACCAAAACCATATACATACATATATATATATATATATATTTCATATGCATTTCATGTAGAAGAAGAAGATGTACTTTTAATAAAACACCAAGCAATTATGGAAATTCTAATTAAAGATCAGGGCATAGGGTTCCTACGTCAAACATTTCATTATTCATTGACAACCACTAGAACCAACACTTGGAGAATACACAGACATGAATTTATACAAATATATACACCCTAGCTGCATTGCACTTACTCCCCACGCCATGAGGGAATATGATCAAAGAGGTCATATATATATATTCCTTACCCTATGCATGTACATGTAGTATTCCTCAACACCCATAGCCCAAATCTATCATATAGAGGTCCATGGAACTACACATATCATTTAATGAATTAATAGAACAATTTAAATAGAACTTCAAAATAAGCACCACAAAATATACAAAAAATAATCACACCCAAATTATATCAAAACATAACTTTAAATCCAATCGTACATCATAAACATGACAAAACATGACTTGAACCTTTTACGAAACATAAATGATCCATTTACAAATTTTGAAATTCATTTTCAAGAGGCATCGTAGGGCTTTGTACAAAAAAAAACACTCACATTCGACTTTTGAGGCCAAAACCACACTACGACCATTTCTAATCATAATTCGCACCACTTTCATAATTTTATATATCATTTATAAACTTGATAAAACAATTCCATTAAATTCCACAAGGATATACACCAAAAACACACTAAAAATCAACTTTTTAAACCAAGCACACACTGAAACCTTCCCAAAGTATCATTTTCATTATACTCACAAATAAATAAATCATTTAAATAAAAAAAATCATTTCTATAATGCACCACATGGATTTACCCTAAATAATAAAATATTTCCTCTATTTAAAATCAAACGCACCTCCAAACATTTTCCAAACATGGTTTTCAACTTTTACACAAATAAAAACACCATTATAACAACATATAAAACGACTTCAATAACACCCCAAAATTATTATAAACCCAAAGAGCACCTGAACCCTTTAAAAAATCACTGCATATCAAAGCCTTATCAAAATAGATCTTAAATCCATTACATAAATTAATAAACCACAAGCATGATTTATAAAATAATAAGCAGTGACGTGACAAAGTTTTACACATAGAAAAAACATTGTTTCACATAAAATATCCTATTTATAACCAAATCCACATCAATTACTTTCACAAATGATTTTTGCACCACCCATGATATTCATAGAACATGAAAAAACACTCACTAAAGCATAAGAATTCCCAAATTAAATGATAATCATGAAATCACTTGTCTCGCATGTTGAATACTCTGAAAAACTATGCGAAACATCAATCGCACACCAAACACACCACAAACGAACCATAAGAAGTCAAGATTCAAAAAAACGACAAGATTAAAACCTAACAAGAACTCAATACCATCAAAAAACCAAAATTTCCAAAACTAAGAACCAAAACACTAATGAAAAGAAAATATGAGATTACCAGGGGAATCATCCATGGAAGAAAGTTGTGTCGATCGAGCCGGGGTGGGAGGGGTATGGTGCAAGGTAGATGGGTGGCGCTGGTGCGGTTCATGCGGGCCGGAGGAGGACTCGATGGTCAGGAAGAGGGAGGGGTTGCGGGACGGCGTGAGCATGGTCTCGGCGGGGGGGGGGGGGGGGGGGGGGGGGGTTGCCGTCCGGGATTTGGGGTGAGTCGGGAGAGGAGGATACCGTAGAGAGGGGAGATTTGCTGGAGGGAATCTGTGGGAGGGTTTGGTGTCACTCAACGGGAAGGGGTAGGGGGTTCATCCACACAATATGAAGGCGAAGGGGGTGTTCGGTCGTGGGATAAATCAGGAGGGTTAGACTATGGTTTATTTTTTTAATTTTCTTTTTTTTCAATATAATTAAATTGAGTAAAACAATTAATAATAATAATAATAATAATAATAATAGATATTAATGACACTAATAAAAATAATAATAATAACCCAAAATGTTAAAAGTAAGATAAAATATAGTGCGTTAAGTCGGGCATGACAATTCTCCCCACCATGACACTTTCTTCCCCAGAATGACCAAAAGAATCGACTATTCAAATCATGAAACAAGGATTCTCAAAACAAAAACCCTTCTACATGAGGATCAAACAATCACTTAAAACCAAATACCTAAAACCTAAAGACCTGAAAAACTATGAAAAAGATCCAACGATACAGAAATAACATTTATAAACACATCTACAACCTGTAACACCCTGAAACCTTACATAGAAATCACTAGATTCCGCTCAAGATCCCCAATGAACATTTTACATACGACCCATCATCTCGACTAAACATTTACATTGATCACAGTCGGGTGGAGCTGAGGCAAAGAGTTCACCAACAAAACACCTTGAAGATTTAGTTCTCAGCAAACATCTCTTATGTTGGTCTCACCACCATATTATAACTCTAGCCAAAAAATGACTTCACCAGATCAAAATAATGATGATAACCAGTCAAGACCGCTGATGCTGGTGTGACCCCTCGACATTCTGAATCGCACCCAACCAGCTTGAGGGAATACATTGGCAAGAGCCATAGTGGGTATCCCCACCATATAAAAAATTGAGTAGTACTAAAGTACCGTTAAGGGAGCTCTCAATTTATCTTTAATAGTGAAGATTGAATTCATCATTATGAACCCACAGACATGGTGCAACTTCTAAAACAATAGTAGGGGGGTCCAAATAGAAGGAACCCAAAAAGAACACCGACTCCGAACACTCCACATCCCAAGGACACAAGCATCTCTAATATGCAACACCCAAAACCCAAAACTGATTAAGGGGAAGTCTACACATTATCGAGTTTATACTCTACAAGACACAACCTTGAAATATCTGTTAAATATAAAAACAAGGCCTCCAAATCAAGCCCCCTCCTAAAAAAACAACCACATGATGTAATAACATAACTTCTCTCTTCCCCTGCATGAAATACAACAGGTTGGAAGCGCATCCCTCGCACTTGGATACCACCTAACTATGTGAAAAGCCTCACTCAAAGACCTATGGATTGAGATATTATGTATTGAAGCACCTAATTCACCATAGTCAGGAACTAACAACCTATAATTATGCCTTTATCTATGGGAAAGACTACTTACAGACTTTCGTTAATAGGTTTCCCAAATAGCCATGTTATTGACAAGCCTTTAGAAGATTGTGACGAACAACTTTGAGTGCCCAAATTGACCACATTAGAATCAAATGATTCTGTGGTTTTAGGAATGAGAGGCAAGAACTGATAAAAGTCCCATGCCCAAAACATGTTCCTCCAGTTCACTCTCTACACTGGATGGGGAACCCTTCACGAGCACCTTGGAAAACAAGAGTGTCATTTGTCCAAATCTATAAACACAACATGAAAGTAGAAGGTAGAAATCCCCCATCTCTATCCTAGACATGAATCTTCAAACAAAACTACAACAACATACCCTTCACAACATCTAGAGATCTTAAATACATGAAGAAGCACTCGACTTCTTCATGTTTCAAAACAACCACCATCAAACCTCGGCCACTATAGAGAATACAATAAACGAGTAATATAAAATAACCACACCACCCCAATGGGATTGTAGGTAAAACTAATGACGAGAAATGACCCTTTGGAGACCTCTGGATATTTCTTGGGGGGGCATAATTTTAACAAGAATCACAAATCCAACCTGAATCACATCACAAAACAAGCCTCCAAATTTTACCAAAATTCATTCACTCAAACTCAAAAAAATCAATTCATTCTTAAAACACCAGCTCAAATACAAGCATCAAGCCCATAGAATAATACAATACAAAACCAAACCATCAACCCACTTTCACAAAATAGCTATTTTCAATACCATCCCATCTCAAACCACCCGAATGCTACAAAACCATTTTTTAATACTCACTTTCCTTTTTTAAAATTTCTTAAACAAAATTTGTCCAATCCCATAACAAATCAAAACAAGCCTTTGGAAAACAAAAAAAACCTTGAAACTAATCACCCACCGTTGGTATTCCATGAAACCTCATGTTTGTACATTCTTGTGAAAACTCAGGCAACAATTCATGCATACCAACAACCACCAACATTCAATATCATTCATCCATAAACGTGGTCATCCATAGAAATACCAATGGTCTAATAGATCATTTCCAAATTCCTTTTTCCAAGAGACATTAGTTTCATACTTCAAAAAACATTCAAAAACCCAAAAACATTTTCCAAATACACTTTCAATTTACGCTAAAAAAATCATTAAAATATTCCAAAATAGTTCCCAAAAAAACATCCATTTTCAAAAAAACTCATTTCATTTTTAAACAAACCAAGATTTTCAATTTGGAAATCCAATTTCAAAGGACCAATCGTTAATTTTGCACCTTGGGAGAAAAACCACAAAACCAACTAAAACTAAAACTAAGAACATTCAAGGACAACCAATTCACTCAATGAATAATGATTCCTAATTCTCAAATAGACAACTGCGAAAAAACATTTTGGTCACATAGTTTTGTTGATTGTGCACCAACCAAGTGAGCACATAGGGTGTCATTTGAGGCGATTGCATGGTTTGCACATGGCTTTCCAAGACGTTCACAACATACATGCACCCTTCCAGAATGACAACAAAATCTCAAAATAGACTATAAACACACCAAAAGACTATGGTTCCTAAAAAAACCAGGATCCAGATGCGGACATTGAGGAAAGACCATCCCGTACCAACATTGAAATTCAGGGGTCATTCCGAATATGTGGTTATCAGGATCCTACTAGTAATTACCCACATAGATTCTGAAAATCATGGCTCCAAACTATCATACATCGCCAACAGACATGGGATAAACCTAGCTCTGATACCATTTTGTCACGAACTAACCCAGGTCGACCTTGAACCGGTCACCCGACTCAGTCCGCGACATGGCCCAAAGGGCATTCCCGATCCACATGGGCGGGAAACTAGTGTCAAGGATCTATAAAATAAGTTGGGAATGATTTATACTAGAAAATAAAAGACAGGTAAATATAAATAAACTGAAAAATGAGTAAATAGTAAAAATATAAAATAAATTAAAGGTAACCTATTAGAAATTCTTCCATGCGACCCCTTGGGTCATCACCAAACATAAATCCAAGCTCCAGCGACCAAAAAGAAAAACCTAAAATTGAAGAGAAAAAGTAGGCATGAGCACTTAGATGCCCGGTAGGAAAGCCAATGTACAAAAACATTCTAAGCCACTGTCTTTGATAACAAATTCAAATCATGCTATTTTGGAAATAATGAAAAATAAAATAATGTTTTTTTCTCTGTTATAATTTTAATAACAACATTTTTTCCATGGAAAAAATTTCTCTTCCCTTTCCAAAATAGTTTTTGAACATGCATTAACATTTCAAAATTTATGGAGACCAATTTAGATTTAAAAAATAAGGTTTTCACAAAATAGGGAACAATCATGAAACAACTGAATTGAAAATCATATCACAAGCACTATGGGAAGTATCTAAGAAGCTAGTGTTAGTTGGGGACATAAGATCTTTGTGTCTCAATGAAAAGTGGATTAGAAGCCCATGACCCTCATTAAACGTTTCTTAGAAGGCCAAGACCATCAGAAAATGTGGATTAGAAAAACATGACCATCAGTCATTCATTTGTTTAGTTATTGTTGCTATCGTCAAACCTACAGTGAAACTATGTCAAGTCACCTCCAAACCACTAGCACACACGTCCTAGTTTCCCCCACCTAGATACCTCGGTTTCCCATTGTGATCTGTTTCATGTGGTGGTGACTTTATATCAAGCAAACATATATGTACAAAACACTTTCTTTATCCAAAAATCATTCAACCTCTTACCATTTTTCTCCCTCGTTAAGCACATATCCCTTTTTAGGTCATAATACAGTTCATAAGACTCTTTATTAGGTGCATATCACAAATAAAACATTTATCATACACATAATGTTTCTAAAATAAGGGGTAATGCCTTAAGAAGGGTTTTTCACTTTTACTATTAATTTTCAAGGTGCCAAACTGGCCTCATTATCCCACATGAATGATTTTGATTTAGAAAAAATGATAACCCAAAACTCATTTTGGGGATCATTTTGGAACTTCATTCATAAATAACATTTAATTTCAATTTTACAAAAAAAAAATTAGCTAAGAGACCAATTTTCTTTGGAAATACCTGGTTTATCATCAAAAAATTAAAGAAATCAATTTTCATGAACAAATACTATTTACATATATATATATATATATATTTCATATGTATTTCATGTAGAAGAAGAAGAATCACTTTTAATAAAACACTAAGCAATTTTGGATATTCAAATTAATGATAAGGGGAGACCTTCCTCAAACATATCATTATTCGTCAACGACCACTGGAACCGACACATAGAGCATACACACACATGCATTTATACATATATATATTTATACACCCTTAGCTGCATTTCACATATTCTATGTGCCATGAGGGAATATTTTCAAAGAGGTCATATATATATGCCTTAGCCTATGCATGTACATGTAGGATACATTGACACCTGCATCCCAAAACAATCAAAGTGTGGTCCAGCATGCTACACACATCATTTAATAAATAAATAGAAAAATTTATGCAACACTTCAAAATTAGCACCAAAAAATTTACACAAAATAATTGCACATAAATTATATCAAAACTGAAATTTAAAACCAATTGTACATCAAAACTATGCCAAAACATGACTTGCACCATTTTCAGAATTTAAATAAATCATTTAATAATTTTGTAAATCAATTTCAAGAGGCCTCTCAAGGCTTAGTACACAAGAAACCCACTCACATTCCACCATGGTGATCCAACTAGGTAAAACATGGCTATGAATTGATAGGTCTCTATGGTCTTTAATCATGGAACCTACTAGTCATTGTTGGATCCATGGAGTGTGTCTGAGGTATCATGTAATAGAGAATGGGACCCAACTGTAGTATACCTGGAATCCAAGGGATAAACAAGAACAATAGTCTAGGTGGGTATCGAACTAAGAAAACTCTATCACAGAATCAAAATGGGGTATTCTAGACCCAATTTTTTCTCCTCTCAAAATCCATGGTGAGCCGAGTTATTCCATTCCTATTTGATATTGTAATCATTTAGTAATTTATTTGGTTAATTTATTTCCTTCCATTAGTGTGGATATGTCAACTAGAGTTTAACCCAGTTATTTATTGGTCCATGCATGGTCTTCAATTATTGTGGATAGGCCAAGTAGCATTGCAACAATTTCATCAATTCATATAGAGCCATTTAGGCGTAATTTATTTTTGATGATGACTCTGCTACCTTCCATCAACATGGAAAGGGGTTCGATGGGCATGTAACCATTATTATATCTATTTAATTTTGTCCATGATATATACATAGTATAATTTCCATTTCATATTTCACATTTAATAATTATTTGAAAGCACTTACCATTGGTGGGTTCAGTGGGGACTATACCCGGTACATTCCAATGTGGAATTCTCAGTAGTAAAAATCCCATTATAATATAGAGACTCGCCTTTTGAAACGTCAATTAAAGGAACACCCCAAAAGTGTATGAAATATACCAAAACACTAAAATCCCAATAACGGCCTAACTTTTGATACGAGGAGAATTGAGTTGTTGGAGAAACCACTAAAAACTAATAAAACATTTGTAAAGAGCATAACCATACGATTCTATTGAGTATAATCACGACATTCTAATTTAAGAAATTGTTTCCAACAAAATCGGCGGGCCCCACAGAAACATTCATAAAATAATGAACTTTAGGGATGTGTTATAGACAACCTACCATAGGGTTGTATGATACTCCCCCTATAGTCTCATACATTGATATTCCTTGAATTCAAGTAGATCTATGAAATGGTTTAAAATGATCACATAGATATATATAGGTCGAGAGTGAAAGAGAAAAAGTAAGGATAATGAATACCCGAGTACATAAAATTGTTCATCCAACGTGATTAATGGAAGCTCGGTCGGATTCCAAACGAAAGGGATCACTTGATTCGAAGTTTAGATCATCAAATAAATCCAAAATGAGAGAAAATTAGGTCCATCGCACATTAAATTAGATTAAGGATGAAGGGAAGGGATAAATATATCATTATGTTAGTTTGGGACATTTTACATAGGTTTTTTGCCAATGTACTATTCTGTGCCATGGACTTTCAAACCGTGCACAAACTGGGTGAGACAGTTCATCCCAAAACTGTTTCTCCGCATAGTTTGATCAATGTGTGAGCAACCCGTACATGGTTACCTGGGAGAATGGGGCATTCACACAGATTTTATGCATGGTAGTGTGCCAACTTTTCTAGGTACAACATAAAAAAACACGTTCTGCACGGTTTTCCAAACCATGCCGAAAGCCCACACGGGTTACTCTAAACCATGCATAGTGTATATTTCTACAAAAAGGATCGGTTCAAGGCTCTAAAAAATCCATGAACACCCACAGAACATTTACAAACTGAATAGGAAACCAAATTAGGTCCAAAGTAATGACTTAGACTAAAAATTTATTGATCCATACCTGAGTGAAAAACCAGTTTCTTACAGTCTTCCCCCCTAAAAATAACGCACACGTTGAGTTCTCCTTCTATGGGTAGAAAACACTGTTTGATAAAAGATTTGGCCATTGGCCACATTCCTTGGCTTCCCTCTACCACGTCTAATCCTGTATGTGGGTATGCTACCATAACACATGTATGAGAGGAAAACTATTCCATAAAGAGACATTGTGGTTTAGTCGATGATCCATACTGAATACTCCTCAAAGGTAGAATCAGCTTCTAACTCAACAACCTTGGGATAAATGTTATGATACTGGACTACATGATGTTGGAGAAGATGTGATACATGAAATACGTCATGCAATGAATTGTACCACAAATGAAATATAAATTGATATGCTACCGACCTGACTCTCCCAAGAGTCTCCAACGGCCCGACGTAATAAGGAAATAGATTTCCCCACTTTCGTAATTGCCTTTTCTGTAGCATGGGTGATACATAAAGGAAAACATGATCCCCAACATCGAACTCACAAGCTCTTAGATGGCGTTCGAAAATAGATTTCTATCTAGACTGAGCAGTAGTAAAATTATTCTTGATCATGTTGGCTTATTCCAAATACTCCTAAACAAGAAGAGGACCTAGTAGGGTTGCCTCACCTGCCACTATCCAGTACAAGGTTCAATAGAATATCCTAGCATATAATCCCTCAAAATGATCCATCTAAATCTTTTCCTAAAAATGGTTAATATAGGTGAACACTATGAGATGTATATGATTCTCCCATGAACCACCGAAATCATGTACATATCCTTGGAGCATATCCTATAGAACATGTATTGTCCATTTCTGATTATCCATCGGTCTGAGGGTGTAATGTTGTTCTTAGAAGCGCCTGAGTTACCATCGATTTCTACAAACGCTCCCAAAACTGTGAAGTGAAAAGAGTGTCCCTATCGGAATCAATAGTAAATGGAACTCAATGTAGTCATATTATCTCATAGATATACAGCCTTCCAAGTTCATCCAATGAGAATGTCTCCCAAATAGGAATTAAGTGGGATGATTTTGTTAGTCAGTCAATAACTACCAAGATAACATCAATACCCCTCAGTGACCAAGGTATGTTAACTACAAAATTGATAGCAACATTTTCCCATATCCATTCCAGGACTGGAAGCCGCTGTAACAAGCCTGTAAGTCTCTAGTGCTCTGTAGTCACCTACAGATAGTTGGAACACATAGTAATGAAGCCTACAATTTGACATATCTAAAAACGACACCAATTATGGCATCTCATATCTCGATACATCATTGAGATTCAAGGATGAACATCCCACTGAGAAGAGTGTGAATCTTTCATCAACTCCTCTCTCAAATCTGTAGGAACCCAAATATATACATGTCGATGCAAGATTTTATCCCTATCAATAGACCATTCTGAAGGTGTGTTATCTCTTGATATACTATCGTAGAGAACCAAACCATCTAGATCTGAAGAATTCCTACTCCTCACATTGTCATAGAGGGAAGAGGCCACTATAATGTCTGCGAGGTAAGACTACTCATTGCTATGTGAAACTCTAGATGACATTCAGAAAAGAGGGTTATTAACATCCATTCATCACTGGTTCCTATACGGCCTGTTTTTGAGTTTTCCGAATCAGTGCCTCTATAACCACATTGCATTTTCAATGCATATAGGCATGATAAAAATCAATGGATTGGAGATATTAATCCCATATATTCTATTAGAGGATCAAATCATGATGATAAAAGATATACTGGAGGCTCTTGTGATCTGTAAAGAACACAAAGCACTCTCCTAGTAGATAATGTCTCCTGCAATGTAATGCTTGGAAAATGGATGCTAGCATGAGGTCATACATCATATAATTCTCTCTGGGGGCAGAACAAAATGATTTTGTCTTCCAGAATCAACAATTATTCTAGGAAAATTCTTGATGCATCGCATAAGACGATATAACTTTTACGAGGTTCTGGATGAATCAAAATAGGTGACTAGAGAAGCCTCCATTTCACCTCGTAAAAGGCTTTCTCAAATTCTTCTGATCACATGAACATAGCAACCTTCGTTGTAAGTCTAGTAAGAGGTACCTCAACAAAAGAAATGTATTGTATGAAATAACTGTAATATCCAGTGATCCCTAAGAAACTTTTGATATAAAAAAAGTTCTTAGTATTTTCCAAGTAGACTAAAACACTAACCTTTTTTAGTCAAAAAATAATCTTAATTCTGAAATAATATGTCCCATGAAGTGGACCATGTTGATCTCGAAGTCAAATTTAGAATGCATGTCATAATGTTGATACCCTCTCAGTATAAATAGGGAAATATCGAGATGTTCGGCATGGGCATTACTACTGCTCGAATACACCACGATTTCATACACAAATCCCATGACAAAAGTTTCCATGTAGGGATGGTAATCCTAATTTTTCAAAGATATGAAAACAAAATCTGCGTTCATAATACTGAAAGGAATCAAAAGATACTCATATAGACAATACATACTACGGAATGTCGTATGAGGTATGTATGATGGTATGACTTTCACCCTGTGATCATCTGAACTCAAGTCAATCTTATAGACACATTTTCTCCTCAGAGACTGTGAAAGAGATCATCTATTCAAGGAAGTGGACACCGATTCCTGAACGTAATCTAGTTCAACCATCATTAATATGAATAAACATAGAGTTTCATCCACCATCATAGAGAAACTTACATGTGAAACCCAAGAGGATGTACTGGTCCATATAAATCCTTTGGCCTCTATATCCTATATCTGCCACTTAAGATCCTAAAGATTAGTAGGTTCCAACTTTTATAGTGGAATGGACACTAGAGCTACTCCAAAACATGCTCTATTGAAAACTCTACCTCTATCTCATGAGGTAATCCTGGAAAGTTATCCGAAAAGACTTCCCTAAAATTCTGAACTACTAGAGGGAAATAAAGTTGAATAAAACCCTAACCACCATGAAAATATTTTCAATCTGGGTGGTCACTTCAAATATCCCATGACGCTTTGGACACATTCTTCCAGCCTGGACATCCCACTCTCCTTTAAAAAGATAACTATTCCCTTAATAGTGATATAAAAGAAACACCTCAGTGACACAAGTCTAAAAAAGAATAAAAGTGGACAAAAAAATTCCTTCCCAAGAATGACATTGAAGCCCAACATCTCGAGAAAAATGGTATTCCACATGAAATGGTAACTTTCAACCTCACAGGGATAGTCCCTACACTTTTTTATGCCATCTTCTTGTATTCCCAATGGTGTATTGTGGGTCATTACACCATAGTGATACTGTATCTCTAGATCAATACATCCAACGATGGATAAAAAAATAAATGAATATGAAGAACCTATATAAAAAAAGTGGAGACAATAGTGGAGGATACTAGAATAATACATCGTACTATGGATGGTCTAATAGCCTGATCCTTGGGTATCAGCTATAAGGAATGCAACTGACCAGATCCATGACCATGTGAAACAGATAGACTACAACATCCATGATTGCTATACTGGCTTTGTTGGTGATCTGGGATTAGAATACCATGACAACAAAAGAAGCTCGTAGTATCAGCCCCAAGAAGTAAGAAGAGGTCGCCGGAAGGCACTCCATGTAATGTTTCTAGAGGTCGTGGTTCCATTAAACTGTTGAGCCGACTGAAGGAATTATCCATGGGTGGGACATTGCACCTGCCACATCCTAGTCAGAGCAGATTGGCCTGCTTCAATGGGCTGAGTGGGACATGGGGGTCAGCCCCAGGCCAGACCAAACTCGTCATGCGGTGCCAGGCAGGGCCTAGCTGGTCTGGGATAGGCTCGGTAGGTAGGGTCAAACATGAGATGGTTCAGTCTGTCCGTGATGGATCAGACCAAAAGCCAACCTACCCCATTTTAATAAAAGGCTCATAACATACAAACTGTACATCTGATTGATGAGCCATTTGTGGTGTTGAGACCCTCGTGACTATACAATACTTTAGGTATAATCTTATTGGGTATTACAAATTTTGAGATAAAACTGATGGCTCATGGAGTATATCTCCTAGAATTAAGAATGCTACATGCGGGTATCATTGTACTGGATCTAATGAGAAGAGTCTTACCATCCGGTCTTGGTGACTCGGAAGGACAATGTGACGAGGTGGTCAAAGTGGCCCAGTAGGACTATGTGAAATGTAGATCTAAGTCACCCACCTGACCTATGTGATGAGCAGGTCTAGGTGAACCAGTAGGCCTAGGTGACTCAACAGGGATGAGTGCCTCAATAGTTTTGTTTTACTAGACATTGTATGGGCTTCATCCACATGTGTCATGTCTTGTGCAGACAATTGATGCATTGATGAAATCCTAGGTGGAATGGGTCCATGTGGTTCTTAGAGTGACTCGACAAATGAACTTTTCTTCTGTGACATTAGAAATTATTTTTGTACCTACCCTTCGTTTGGGGTTTCCTATGGACGAGTTCTAGCTACTTGAACTTTTACTTTTTGGATTCAGTTGGGCTTTCATTTCGGTCCTTTTTACTTTTAGTATTCTAATATTTTAAATTCTGTTTGTTTACATAGGGTTTTCACATACCAGTATCTATGGATTGGATTTGTTTCTGTGTGTATAGGTACATAGGAAAATGATTCCCATTTTTTGGGGATATGCATATTCTGTACGAGTCGCCATCCCCTAGCCTAGGAGAGGTAGTCTTGGGGTAGCCATATCACGGGCCCCAGGGGACTGGACATGATAGATTGGTTTCAAAGGAGGATGAATCTACCTCAAGAACCCAAAGTTTTTGAGTTTTTTGGAAAATAGTGTTAAGTGTATTGAGTTCGTCGTCAATGATAGGGGGTCTAATGTTGGTGCGGAGGCCGATGTATCCATACACTAGGACCCTGAACTTTTATCTTCAACATGGTACATGAATACACTAGTTTCTAGTAAAAAATATGGAACATGCATCTTATAAGGATGGGTTGAGTTTTAATTGTACTTTTTGATTGTTCTCAATAGGTATACTATATTGATCATGGTAAATCATGTTTTGTTTCAAGATGCCTCTTTGTAGATAGACAGCCAGAATTCCACCACGTGGTCATGAGGATGATCTGTGGGTTGATGGGATGGGTATATGGGTTCATATAAAATCAAATTTCTCTAGGTGGTGCACCATCTATTACGCCACCTGTGGAGTAGCACAAGGTACTTGTATTACTAGTTGATGAGATGAGCATGATGAGCATACATCATGAGTTTCAGTGATAGAGACCCCTCAGTTTCCGAGGCGAGGCTAACTTACAGGAGGCTATAGACTCGATTGAGGTCGTGACCAAGTTTTCCATTTCACCTAGAAACCATTTGATAAGATGGAGGTCCTAATGTTAAGGATTCTACATGGCTCAATAGGTAAAGGCATTGGTTTTTATTTCCCGATCCTATAATGAGGGTACTCTTCCGTGGATAGAGCTTTAGAACTTTTCATAGAGATGGGGATCTTGTTATCAAATATATGGTCTATACATGGCCAAGTCCTTATATATATTCAGTATGATTATATGTTGGTAGCTAAGTATTCATCAAGTCATACCGACCCATCATAGTACTAGATGAATACGATATGACCATTGTTTAGGGATCGAACATTTGAGAAAGTAGTGTTTTGGGAAATCATAGCCATTGTTATTTCTATATGCATTACTACTTATGACGGGGTTATAGATAAAACATTTGTGGTTGAAATTCATTTAGATGACCAGATATAGGAAGTGGAAGTCGGTAGTGGCAATGTATGAGCAGGAAGCCGATGTGACTTCCAAGGACTTGGACGTGTGAGACAATATCAGAGGAAGTCCCAAGAAGAGGGATCTAGAGATCATGGTTCACAGTATGAGTCTCGTAGTCCTAGAAATAGGTAATAATTTTCAAAATATGATTGGGTAATTCATTATATAGATTTTCCATCCCTTCACGCTGAAAATAAAATGGTGCATGGGCTACGAGGGCAGTGACCATAACTGGAAAAAACGAATCTGTTTTGTGGTAGATGTGGTAGAGGTGTTGTGAGAGCAGTGGGATGTGGTATAAATTTCAGCATGTTACCACTTCCACCCGTATGTTTTCCACACCATGATCAGGGAGATGAAAAAAATGGGAAGGGGAAGCTGCATGTGGCCAAGAAATATGACCCAAGGCCTCCAAGAAAGATTTAACTTACTGTCTATGTCTATCCATATCTTTTGTATTAATAGCCATAGGCGATAATCATTCATCCTTATCACGAATCTTGTTCGAGACCTATACAATCTTGTTAAATCGATGAATTGAACATTACATTTGGATAAAACTATGGGAGTAGACTCGGTAATTAGACTTATGATGACAACGTGATATAACATTTGAGTTGACAGTTTCGGTTGGAAATGCTTAGTGGTAGTGTCGAGGCCATAAGGATTCATTCATGGGGTGGATCAGTTATAAACTGTCAATTCCTAGATTGACTATTTTAGAAAAAGGGTCCCATAAGTCTGATATGATGAAATTGGGTTTTTCCTGGTCGGTAAAAAAGTAAATCTAGGAAGCACAAGATTGAAACCTTCATAGTAGTGTGTGGCCAATAACAATTCTGTTGGATTGAATTACCCTTAATGGAGTGGATGATATGGGTCCTTAGATTCCTGATGCTGTGAATGAGTGCTAAGAAATCATTTCAGAATATTTTATCGAACTATCACCTCACATAGAGGTAGAAAACTATATTTACCTATACCCTAATATTACAATGATATCAATAGATTCACACCAAATGGCTCCCACAGAGCTTTGTCAATTGAGGGTATAATTGGTGGAGTTGCAATGGAAGGGCTTCGCGAGACCCAATGTTTCACCATGGAAGTCCCCATAATAGTTTTCGAAAAGAGATGAAGTGGGAATGAGGTTATATATGAACTTATGACACAAAAATCAGGTCACCATGATGAATAATTTTATGATACTGAGGATAGATGATCTCTTCATTCAACATAATGGAGTGAGATAGTTCTCGGTAGTTGAGACGACATGAGCAGAACTATGTGACTCATTACCTTGACATGGCAGTGGCAGTATTCACATTTAAATTGGGGTGATGCTTCCTAATGGTAAAATGGTTTATCTTATACTCTAGCCACACCAATCTCATGTATATCTTATCCCTAAAGGATTAGAACTTGAGGAAGACATAATGACTGGAGTCCCTCGGAGACATTATCTTTTAAATAGTCTATAATCATGGTAAAAAACATCATAGAAGATGCTCTCAACAGGAGATCCAATTTATTTTTTTCTGAATGATGAAACGACATAGTCAACCTCATTATAAGTATTCATCACAGATAGAGATGATACAACTTACCTCCAATCCATTGTTGTTATCTCTCTACTCTTAAATCGAGTTAAGAAGGTAGAAAGCAATGAAACCGATTGTGAGTCTTTATGTGCTATGTTTTCCATACGGAATAACCCTATTAGAGTTTTGAAAGTTTTGTAGCACATCGTTCTTTTCCGAGGACTCAATGTAGTTGCAGCAGATTCCTAGAATGATGAGATGAAATAGGATAAGTATGTTAGCGTTAAGTAGGATACCAGGGATGACAGAATAATTTGAATCTAAGCATACGTTTTGATATAAATGTTTAGAAAATTTTCAATAAGTTTCATTGTTTTTCAACAAACCATGTGAAAGTGTACATCCTTAAACATTACATAATCTTGAATTAAGCTAACAATTAACATTAATGATCATTCTAGGTTTATAGTTTTATATAATTAATTCATAAATTATAAATTACAACTTGAATATTACAAGTAGACAATTATACTCACTATCCATTTTTTTCATAGGAAAAAAACTCTTAAAAAAGAAACTTGTTTCGTTCCCTATTTTTTAAAACATTACTTTTCCTTGGTCACATCCTTGACCGTTTTCATCTTTATGTCTTATGAATAACATTTCAAAACATGGGATGAGCATTAAAATCCCAATAAATGATACATAAAGAAGGAAAACTATTAATTTTTAGAAACAACATGTTTACCATAAATACGTTATCATCATGTAATACTTTTCACCTTAATGAAGTAAAAATAACACTTTAGTAAATATAATCTCATTACATACCATTTTTTTTACCAGAAGACTAAAATATGGAAAAAAATTACATATAGAATATATGTAAACATGGGACAAACAAATACTCAAATAGAATAACCATATGATCGACATCCACACATATCACTAAAAAGAATAACTATAAGAACGACTTCCATACCGAATGCATGGGATGTTAAAATGTAACCACCCATCATAGGATCATGATAGAAAACCCATCATATGTTTTATCATGTAACCACCCTTAATTGTCTTATCATGTAACCACCCATAAAATTTCCAAGTATCATTATATAATCCTAACATATATAATATTTCAAATATCAAAAGTCCAATAATAAAATTTAATTTACAATAACAAGAAGTCATTTACATGTATTGAAATAATCAATCCATTTCAAAAAACCATTTCCAATTCAAATACCATTAATAGGGAATACAATATTTATGTTCCTTTTAAAAACATTATGGCTTATAGAGGAATCTAAATAATGATTACGATAGTGGAGAGGTCATTGTCACCGAATACATTAAAAACATTCCTTTTTTCATTTAATAATATTCTTCAAAGTTAAAATATTCTCTTTTAATGAAATTAATAGTCAGATGGGTTTATTATAAAATGTCTAAATGATGGATGTGTATATTATCAATACGTGTCTCAGTGAATGGATATTGAGACGAAGTCCCTTACCTTGAGTCTGATTTGTCACCTATGTTCCTTGTTCTTCCGGAAATATATACTTAAGTTAATTTGTAGTCACATAAGTATTTTTTTCAAGTTTATTGTTCCTATTATATAAATTATTACTATGTTAAAAAAATGAAATAATTATTTATGTTAATATCTGTTGTTTTGTTGATAATGGGTTCTTGAGTCGAATATGATCGTGTTATAATTACAAATTGTCTATGTGGTCAAAAGTTCTTTATCTCTATAATAGTATTAATTATTTAAATATAATATATATTTAGAATATATTTATTTTTAATATTCTATAACATTTGTAGATAAGAAATGAAATAAACTGTTCATGGAGATGGTATTTCCCACGTACGCTGGAATTCTACTTTCATTTATTAGTCATATTAATTAAATGAAAACTAAACTATACATAGTTATTTTATAATTCCAATAAAATATCATATGATATATATGTTACATAATTTCATTAACTCAATATTTTATATGTTCCATGTATGGCATGAACGGGTCATAAGACTTTGAGGGGGAGGTAGTCTGTACTTCCTCAAATGATATTACCTTGATTACACATTAGGAAAAGCATAAATGTATGTATGTAAATAAAAATTAAAGTATCATATAGAAAATATAAATATAATATATATCATAAATAATTATAGAGCCATCATAATGGCTACCATGAGAGGTGTTAGGGGATAATCGAAAAATCATCATTTCGTGTAGCAGCAGTTTGTCTTACACCGAAACAATATGTTCGTATCCATTATATGGAGCTGTGTGAACTGTAGTTTGAATAATTATCTTAAAAAATCCTATTATATTGAGGATAATAGTTTTTTTATTCAATAAAATAATAACAATATAATATAGAGTGAATAAGTAAAATAATGGAAATGAATTTTGGAGAAGATGTTACATCTTAAACATGTAACACCCTTTGATTTGAGGAAATAGACTTTATTGAATTTCATTTATCAAAAGTTAATAATTCTAGGATTAACAAAGGGATGTTGGTAGCTTATTATTCCTGAGGTTGGTGGATCCAAGAGGTTTGAGATGTGTCAGTAAGCGGTTGGAGGTGGTTGGCTTTTATAGGAGGGAGGAGGGGTACTTTAAGAATGTCTTGGAAGATTATTTTATTATAAGATGAATTTAGATTAAAAAATATCCAAAACTCAATTGTTTATTATAGAATATGACTATTTTTCTAAATCATGTAAACCAATAGGTTATAGAAATTTTTTGGTCCCATGTCTAACCATATCATATAGCAATAACCCTTAGTTAACTAATTTAACTCTTACTATGTCTTCCTATATATTTATACTATATCGTTAATATAGTTACCATAAAATTAAAATAGCTCCAAAAGCGGTTCATTAATGACATTATAAACATTATCTATATCATTTATAAATAAATAATATTTTCATGACCATTTTATCATTTAATAGTTTAATATTTTTTTTAAAAATCTTTTATGTCAATTTTTATAGTATTCAAATCATGACTTTTTAAAAAATCTATAAAAACATGATTGTTTAAAATAAAATTCATTAATTCAAAGAGTAAAAGTCATACTGATCCATAACCATCTTGTATGGTATCAAAAGTTTAAAAATAATCTTATTTTAATATTTTCAATCTCATTTTTTAATCATTCATTAATAATGTAATAACTACATCATCATTGTGTCCTAAATAAATATATTTATTTTATGTATAAAAATTATATAAAAAATATCATGATGTATGAAATATTTTTACCATTCCAATTTCTATTTATAGTACAAAATATCACTTATATAAGCACATATATTTTTTTTTACTATAAGATACATGTTTATGTTACTTTTTTTACATTATGTTTATTCTTATAAAATGTTATTTTCAAATCAATGTGGAACCATGGGGTCCAAAAATCATCCCAAGGATGCCTACAGCGAAAAATATCTAATAAAACAGTATGAGGACATGTTGGAGGGTATTTTAATATTATTATAATACTTTTTAACCCTTATTTACCAGATTTTTCCTTCAACTATTATAAAATTATAATCACTGAAGTTATGATTCATAATGTATTAAAATAAAATGTACTTATTTACAAAATTTGGAACTCAAGATTCTAAATATGGAATCCAATTTTCCAAATTCAAAATATAGAAGTGTCAGAAATTGATTTCAAATTAATTCTTGTTGTCAGAACCAAAAAGAATGTTTTTAAGAAGTAATTACTATTAAATGACTAACATGTGTTAATGTCTAATTAAAATGTAAAATTACATACAATCAAAAAAATATGATATAATGATAAAATATAAGAGAATTATTATTTAAATCCAATTAAAAAGATCATCTAACCATATAAATAAATCATAAGAAAAGGCTATTTCGACTCAAAACGCTATATTATTCACTATTCATAAAAAATGATCTTTATTATAAAAATACAAAAAAATAACCAAATTTTTTTGTCCCACTAATAAATTATATTTTCATTTTGTCAAATGAACTATATAAAAATGGAAAAATATATTTAAAAATGGTTCTCCATCAAAAGGTAGTAAAACTATTTTTTAAAAATATTCGATTATTTATGATTAATATTGGATTAATTTTCATTTTATGCCTCTAAATTTTAATCGATAAATTTAAAAACATTTAACAAACATTTTAATCATAACATGGTATGTTCTATTCGTTCCCGCCAATATGATGGCTTGGCATTAAAAACCATTTAAAAATAATAATATTATATTTATTTTTCAGTATGACTCAGCCTTTTGTGGAACATAAGATATCATAGAAACCAATAGGTTTGTGTCAGGTACACCATCGAACATAGAATCCACTTTGATGTAAAATTAATACTAAATTCACAATTATTAATAATTATTAAAATTTCATATTCTTTATTTACCCCAGATGCTACATCCTTCCCCCTATTTGGAAATTGCATCCCAAAATTTTATTTACATATAAAATATGTAGGGGTATTTATCCATCATATAATTTTTAGATTCCCATAATTCATGTTCAAACATGTGGTTTTTTCCATAAAATAGAATTACAAGTTGAATTAATTTATTATGCAACACTTTCTCTCATAGGTCAAGAATCTGGACTGGTTGTTCCCCATAAGAAAGATTATCTTCCAACTGAACTACCTATGGACTCAAAACATTAGATGCATCCACTATATAAACCATAAAAATTGAATCATGAAAAACATTGTGTACCTAGGATATACTTGGGGTAATGTTTCCATATAGGAAACTGATCTAACATTCACTATGATTTCATTGGGTCGAATGAACCACCAACTCAGATTTCTCTTTTTACCAAAACACATCACACATTTCCATGGAGAATCATTGAGAAAGTTATGAACAACAAACTCAAATGTAAGACCCTTCTTTCAGTTATTTTCATATTTTTTTTGCCTACTCTGAGCTATTCTCATGTGATTCTGAATTAACCGAACATTCTCAGATAACACTTCCACTAATTCTATTTCTATTAAAATTCATTCACCTACATCATCCAAAAAAGTTTGGGTCCGACACCACTTTCCATATAATGTCTCAAATGGAGTCCTGTGTATACTGTAATGAAAATTTTTATTATAATAACACTCAAAAAAAGAGATATGTTGGTACCAACATCCCTAGTAATCCATGGAACAAGCATGTGGCATATCATACAATGTCTGAATTCTTCATTTTGACTGCCCATCTGATTGAGGATGAATGGAAGTACTGAAATTTCATTCTATTCCCAATGAGTTCTGAAGGCCTATCCAAAAGTTAGAAGTCAACCAGAGATCATGATCAAATTCAATGGAGAGGGTAACTCCATGTTACCAGACTATCTCTTTAACATACAACCAAGAATTTTGATCTAGATACAATGTATCTAGAATATTAAGGAAATTAGATGATTTAATTAATCGATCAAAAATAACCAATATTTCATTATTACCTCGAGATTTCTTCATTTGTCCCACAATGAAGTCCATGAATGTATTCTCTCATTTTCACTCTAACACTATTAAGGTGTGAAGCATCCATTTCAACAACCATCACTCATCTTTATCCTTCTTACAAGTAAAACACATCCCAGTAATGTTAGTAATATCGCTTTTCATTCCATCCCACTGGTAATACTCTCAATGATCTCTATACATCCTAGTGTAACTAGTATAAAATTGAAATGGAGAACTACGAGATTCGCATTGCCACACTTTCTTCAACATTGAATCACAAGGCACACATAATCTATTCCCAAATCTCAAAACACAATCTTCATGAATGTATAATTCAGGAATCATACCCTTCTGAACCAGTTATACCATTCTCTACATCTCACTGTATTCCTTATGAGCTTTCTTAGTTCTGTCTGATAGAGATTATTACACTAACACCTAATTCAAACTAGAGGGATCTCCTACACCAATAACATCTATCAAAGTTTATTCAAATCATTAATCAATTGATCTTGTCCAAAATTATCATAGTTAATGAAGCATTACCTTTTTAACTCAATGAATAGTCCACTTTATTTCTTTTCCTTGATGGTAACGAATTTAATAATCATAGGCCTCCATTAATTCTACCCATCCCCTCTATCTCATGTTCAATTATTTCTGAGTGAATATTTAATTAAAACTTTGTGTTCATTAAATATTTAAATGAAGCATCACTATATATATATAATTCTCCATTTTTGTAAGGGAAGGAAAAAATTATGGAATTCACCAATATTATTTTTAATTCCTAAAAACAATCATCAAATTATTTTTCCCAAATAAATTTAACAACAATTAGAGTTAACATTGTCAGTGGGATAGATAATCGTGAAATGATTTCATCAAAGCATTGATAATTTCCTTCAAAAAAAAAAAATTATGGATCTCTGTGATATTGGTAGGTCTTGGCCTCTCTTAAAAAAAGTTGTTTTAGAAGGATCAACAATTACTACATATTTATAAACAATATTCCTATAGGAGGAAATTTGTTTCAACCAAAACATACACATTCTGAATTTCCCATACAATTACATTTTCTTTAATGTTTGAAATAAAACCCTTAAATGACATTCATGTTCCTCTTTACTTTGGGAATATATGAAAATAAAATTAATAAACACAACAATATACATATCCTAGAACTCACATAAAATTTTCTTCATAATATCACTAAATATAGTAGGTGAAATGGATATCCAAAAATTCATAACTACAAATACATATCGGCCATATCTTGTTTGAAACAGGATATTCAAAATATCTTCTTCCCTTACTTTAAATTGAGGGTACCCCGACCTCAGGTCAATCATCGATAATTATTGATCTACCTGGAGCTGATCAATGAAGTCATCCACATGAGGTGAAGGGTACATATTCATTAATGTCATATTATTCAAGTCTCTATAATCAATGCAATTTCTCATTATGAATTAATTTTTTAACAAAAAATACTGGAGTAACCCATAGTAATGTGATATGTCGAATTAATCTGTTATCTAACAACTCTTGTAATTGTTTCTTTAACACTAAAAGTTTAATTTGAGCCATTAGATAAGGGGGTTTTCAAATTGAATTATCATAAAAAACTATGTCAATAGTTTATTCAACTTTCTGATTAGGTATAATACCAATGTACTCATCAGAAAAAACCTCAAGATAATCATTTAATAATGGAACATCCTTAATCTGAATAGTTTTTTTTGATTTCATCAATATTTTCATGGTAACATTCATTTCCATCATTCACTAGTTTCTCAGTATATTGATACCTTATCAAAGTTAATGGTTAGTTCACATATACAAACTGGAATCCTTTCTGAAAATAAAACTATTTATCTCTAAAGTAGGTCTTAGAATCTTAAACATATAGCCAATCCATTCCCAAAATAACATCAAACTATACTAGAGGAAAAACAACAATGTTTAGTGGTATATTATTTCTTCATAGAATTATAAGAATGTTATTATAAATTCTTTTGGTCTAAACATTTCATTCTAGTTTTTTACCACAATTTCTGGATTCGTATCATGAGATGGACTTCCCAATTTAATCGAAAATTTCTCAGAAATGAAAAAATGTGTTAACCCTAAATCGAACAAAACATTTGAAAAATATGAAAAAATAAATAGTCTATATAATTCCACATCATTTTAAGGACAAAAATCTGCTGAAGTAGTTGGAAATGTTTTCACCACCCCATTCCACATGTATTCCAGCTGCATTCCATCATTTGTGTTCTTCTTTTAACACTCATTTTCAAAATGACAGATTTCATTTCACTTAAAACATTTGAATAAATATTAAACAGATTTTGTCTTACCATTACAATGATATTGTTTTGTGCAATTATGAGCGTTATGTCTTTTTTAACACATCATGTGAAGTTACCGGAATTCAAAAGGCATTCTCTAGTGGAATTTTTACCACAATTATTACAAAATGTTTACTTATGTTCATTATCATCATACTTTTTTGAAATATTGTTCCCTTTCATCTACCAGATCAATCACTTATTCTTTTGCTTTTCAAAGATCACCAGATCATCAGAAAACTCAATTTCCATCTTCTCCACACATCAAACATGTTTTTCATGTTTTTTGAAATCACCTGAATATAAATCCCTCAGATACATTGGATTTAATCCTGAGTAAAAAAAGTATTTTATTATAACGACCCTATATCAATTTTAAAGAATACCTTGTCAGTTGTGTGAATTTTTCTTCACAGGCAGCCACGGATTCATCCTCCTCCCTCAATTCCATGAATTTTATTTCGGTCCTTTGTTGAAGGGCCTTAGGAAAACAATTCTCCAGAAACATAACTTTGAATTCATCCCAATCAAGAGCATCAATCTTATCACCGTCGATGATATTTTTAAACATTGGACACCATTGATCATCTTCATCTTCAAAATGGTAAACAACGAGACTAACATTTTGATGTTCTGAACACCCCATGACATCATAAAACATTTCCAATTCCTTAATCCAATATTCAGTTAGCACAGTGTCAGATGATAGTCAGAATGATGGTGGATGTTGCATCATGAAATGCTCTAAAACTGACATGTTTCAATGTGGACGATTTTAATGATCTCGTGCATGTATACCACTAACAATTATTGCTGGAGTCAACTATTCCATCACTGCAACAAAAGGATCAGTTCTGATTCTGACCATCACATGTTGTTGAATTGGAAGGTTGTTTTCCTCTTGATGTCATCCCATCATAGATTCACTATTTCCACTATGTAAAACTATTCAAAACCCAGAAATATATTAGCTGAAGAAACATGGTAACCTTCAAATGCCATATCATTTCAACCTTACAAAAACATAATTTATGAATATCAATTTATCAATATCTTTAATCCTATTGTTATCTAATTTAACCATTGATACCAAATATAAGGCCTCCAACATAAACATTAAATAATATTGAATGTGGTTAATAATTCAAATTGAAGATATGTTCAGGTTTAGATCATTAGAGAAGTAGTTCATCACCTAATCATAGTAAATGAATATTACACTTAGATACTTCTACTAATAATACTTTTTATCATAAAAAAACTCTTATCAAAATAAACATGCTTAGTACTATGTTTTAGACAGCATTACATTTCCTTGATCCCATCCATGACCTTATTTATCATTAATTTAAGTGATAACATTTCAAAAAATGGGACAAGCATTAAAAGATCAGTAATGGTTACCTAAATAAGTAAAACTTTTTTTAAATCAAATCAACATTTAAATGATTATTAATTTATCATATGTTAATACATTTCACCATAAACAAGTAGGAAAAACACTTCACTAAATATAATCTCATTTCATACCCTTTTGTTAACCAAATGATTACTACATAACCCACAGAAGGAAACATATATAATATAAGGTAACATGGGACATTGACATACTCAAATGGAATAACCATACAATCGACTACCACACATATCACTAAATGGAATGTTCATATAGCCAACTTCCATACCCACTGCATTTGAGGTTATAATGTAACCACCCATCCTTGGTTTATCACTGAACCAACCTTCATTTGGTTTAACACATAATCACCCATCATTGGATTATCATGTAACCACCCATAAGATGTTCAAGTACCATTATATAATCACAACAAATAAAATTTTGCAAATATCAACATTTCACAAATAACATATAATTTGAAATCACAAGAAATCATTTCATCATATTCAAATAATCAATCCATTTCAAAAAACCATATTCAATACCAAAACACCAAAAAGTGAACAAGGTATTTATGTCCTTTTAAAAATATTTAGTCTTAATGAGGAATCTGAATAACGATTACGGCTACGTAGAGGTCATTGTCACCACATTCGTTCAAAACATTAATTTTGTTGTTTTGTAAAACGCTTCATAGATAATTTTTTGTTAATGAATGTAAAATTATATGTGTTTTATTATTCACCATTTAAAATATGGATTTTTATATTATCAAAACATTCCTCAATGAATGGACATTGAGACAAGTTCCCTAACCATGAGCTCGATTCATCATGTATGTTACTTGTTCTTCCTAAATAATAAACATAATTTAATTTGTACATTATTATGAACATTTTTCATGATTATTATTACTTTTATATCACATATTATCACATTATAAATAACACACAATTTTTTAATTTAATATGAGTTTTTTTGTAGACATTGGGTACTCGAGTCGAAAATGATCTTTTTATAATTACAAATTGTCAATGTGGTAAAAAGTTCATTTAATCAAAAATAGTATTCATGATTTAAATATCACATATATCCAGTATATATGTTTATATTATTGTCCCTAACATTTGGAGATAATAAATTAAATGCGTCGTTCATAGAGACGGTAAGGCGTACATACACATGAACGCTACATTCATTTATTTGTCATATTAATTTAATGAAAAATAAATGATGCATAGGTACATTATAATTACAGTATAATATCACATGATATATATGTTACATATGTTAATTAACTCCATATTTGATAACTTTCATGTATGGAATGAATGAGTCATATCACATTGAGAGGCGGTAGTCCAAACTCCCTCAAATGCAATTATCGTGTTTAACTATCATGAAAAGAATAAAGATATGTTTTTAAATAAAAATTAAATAATAATAGAGAAAATATAAATATAATATATATTATATATATATAGTGCCATCATAATGTCCACCAGGAGAGGTGATAGGGGATGATCATAAAATCATCATTTCGTGAGACAGTGTAGATTTCTGTACAATGAAAGAGTGTGCCAGTATCCATTAATTTAATGTGTGTGTAAGTTTAGTTAGAATAAAAATAATTAAAATATCCTAATACATTTCGAGTAATTTTTTTTGTGATTTAATAAAATTATATGAATTTAATGGAGAGTGAATAAATAAAATAATGGAAATGAATTTTAGAAAAGACGCTACCTCTAAATCGGGTAACACCCTTTGATTTGATATGAAGGGATTTATTGAATTTCTTTATACCAATGGTATGAATTAGAGGATTAATAGAGTGATGTTTGGAGATTATTTTGGTCGAGTTTGGATGATTAAAGTGGATTTAGTGGTGTGACTAAGGGGTTAGAGGTGGTGTCCTTTTATAAGAGGGAGGAGGGGTACTTGAGTAATGTCTTGAAATATTATTTTTTAATAAACTGAATTTAGATATAAAAATGTCCAGACTCATTTGTTTCAAATATATGATGAATATAGTTCTAAATAATATCAAAAAAATGGTTTTATAAATGTTTTTCCCCATGTTTAACCTTATCTTTTTCAATTAACCCTTAGTTAACTTATATAACTCTTACTGTGTCTTCTTGTATAATCATACTATATGGTTAATATAGATACCATAAAATGCCAAGAGAACCACACATGGTAGATTAAATACATTTCAAATTTATATACTTCATTTGGATGAATCATTTATTTTTAGGACTGTTATATCATTTAATAAAATAGTATTGTTTTTTAAAACTAATTTATGTCAATTTTTATACAATTCATATCATGGCATTTTAAAAAATATATAAAAATATTATTCATTCAAAAAACATCAGTAAATCAATTATAACCAGTCATCATCATCCATAAAATTCATTTATGACATAAAAATTTTAAAATAAAATTTATTTTAATATTTATAATCAAATTTATTTAAATATTTCATTAATAAAGTAATCACTACATCATCATTGTGACATAAATAAATTTCTTTATTTGATGAATAAAAATTATAAATAATATATAATGATGTAGGAAATATTTTTGTCTTTGTAATGACTATTTATAGTAAAAAATATCACTTATATATCGTTATATAAACACTGTTTTACTAAAAGCTACAAGTTTATGTTATATGTTTCTTTACGTTAAGTTATTTCTTATAAAATGTCACTTTAACATCAAAGGGGCTCCATGGGGTCCCCAAATCGTCCCAAGTATGAACATGGTCTGATATATGTCATCAAATAGGAACATGACATGTGTTATAGTATTCTAATATTATTATAATATTCTATTTTGTCCTTATTTACCAGATTTACCCGTAAATCATGATAAATAAGATAATTACTGAAGTTATTATTCATAATGTCTTAAAATAAAAGGTGCCTATTTAAAAAATTTGTAAATCATGATTCCAAATATGGAATCCAATATTCTAAATTCAAAAATTAGAAGTGGAAGAAATTAATTTAAAATTAATTCCCCTTGTCAAAATGAAAATAGTGGGTTTTTAAGAAATATTAACAATCAAAATATTGAATTGTGTTTATGTATAATTAAAATGTATAATTACTTCCAATGAAAAAAAAATTTCGTTCTATTTATTCCCAGCAATACAACGGCCTGGTGTTAACTAATATCTAATAATAATAATAATAATATAACAATAACAACAACAACAATAATAATAATATTTCGGTATGACTTGGACTTGGTTGCATCAAATGATTTTTAAGAAACACATTATTGCATGTCGGGTACGACATCAGTCTTAGAAACCACATTAAAGTAAAATTCATATTTAATTCACCGTTATTAATAAATATAAAAATTCCATATACATTATATACATGGGATTTTAGAATTTTTGGATCCCCTATACTTAGAAGGGGGTTTCTCATTACTTTCTTGGGGTGCCCAGAAGGGAGTGAGAAAGGATATTGACAGACATTGTTATGGGTTAATCACGTACATCCATGGGACAAAATACCATCTGGGCGATAACTTAGATTGAAAATATGTGACAACCATTGAGTGTGTAATGGGGTGTTATCCTTATGTGGTTCCTAACATTAGCTGATGCGGGTCAATTGTGGAATGTAATTCCCTCAATGTGAACATAAATAAAATATTGTAATAAATATTATTTTATTTCAAATCTTATTACACAAAAATGGTAAATCAGATTTAAAATTTGATAGTACCATTGATATCATGGGGGTGGGATTTACTTAGGTGAGGCCTAACCACAACCAGGGCTGGTCAAGTGTAAATGATAATTTATGGACGTTTTAAAAGATAATAAAATAAAATTTGGAAAAAATTAATTTTCTTATTTTAACTGTTCATAGAAATGAAGTGACACTATGATGCCATGTCAAATTAGTTGTTTCCTTTCATAAATGAAATAGTGTGTCGATGAAGCAACATAGAGAAACAGTGATGATGAAATGTGTTACATCATTTAACATCCGGATAGGGATACAAGACCATATGGACAATCCGGGAGTAATTATCCATAATCTCTATAAATTAAAAGGAATTTGAGAAGCATCTGGGTGGAAATTGAAATGAGGTGAAAAATGCTGATAGATCACAAATAATGAATCGCAGATCAAAGACTGAGGAATATGGATCGAGGAACGATGGCGGTACCACCCCATTTTTCTCCAACGACTGATCCAGCCCTTGGGGTATGGGTTTTACTCTTTCTATGTGATTTCAGTAATCCAATGTTCTTCTTTTCTAAATGAAGAACATAGATGAACTCACTAACAATATGACCCATCTATCGGTCATTCACACAGGATGGGATTTTCATTTGGATATTAATGAAAAGGGACTATATCTTTGTTATTATTTGAATGTCTCATTTTTTATAACGTTAATAAAAAAGGTAAAAATAACAAGGATGAAATTCATTATTTGGGGATCTCCATGTCATCCATCTCTCTCCCTATGTTCTTCACCGAAAGTCCCTCCTGGCTGCGTCAAATTCATTATAGGATATTTAGAATAAGGTCGGACCCCCAGATCAATGGTAAGATGGAATGGAGAACATAGTAGTGGAAATGGTGACCCCAGAATCATAATGGAACTCCCAGATCATTAAATTGATCATAAGTGAATGTCTGGTGGCCCACGGAAGAACCCAGCAGCAGTGACACATGGCGGCATGCACTGGAGGTAGATTAACCTAAATGATCGAGCACATGTGGTGAGAAAAGGCTGCTAGATATTGTTATGTGATGGATGCGGCAGGTGCATCGGGTCATGCGGTTGGTGGCCGTCCTCTAGCTAGAGAGTGGAGGAGACCCGAAGAATTGGACGAACGGGAAACGTTGTGCCAGTTCTGTCCCTGTTGGAGCCAATGACCAGTTCTAATGGGACGTGTTGCGCAGGTGGGCCTGCCCGGCGTAGGACCAGGCACATTGAGTTAGGCTGGAATAGTGGGCCGGTATGAACGTGGTGTGGGTCGGTAGGTTCGGGTGGAGCCAACCTGGTCGGACTAGTCGCAGACCTATCCAGCCCTTTTAATTATAATTCTTATAAATTGAAAACTGTACATCTTATTGATGAGACATTTGTTGTGTTGAGACCCTCTCGATGAGGTGGTCATTATGATATATTCTATGTGGGTTTTAATGGATATAGATAAAAGAGCGATGGGTTGTGGTGTATATTCTCTTGGAATCAACCATACTACGAGCGGGAAAATTTTGGCTGGCTACGATGAGAAAACTATGACTATGAGGTATAGGTAACCAGTCATGGTTTAGTGACGAGAGTGACTAGGTGACCCAAAATTCCTAAGTGTCCAGAAGTTCTTGGTGACGCCACAAACCTAAGTGATGAGATGATCTATATGACCCAGCTGGCCTAAGTGACTTAGCAGGAATGATTGCCTCATCAGTACATGGTGTCCAGTTTTTATGACTGATAGTATTGCTTATCATTCATTAGATTATACTTTTGTGAGATAACTCTTGTTACTCTCTTGACTGTACTTATTAGGTGCTAGACATCGTGTACCTCTTTGGTAGTATGATTTGTGTATTTCTCTGTGGATACCTCCATAGTTTGAGGTCCCTAACGAGTATTGTTTTACTCACCCTTGCATGAGCTTCACTCTTCAATCTCTCATTCTGTGCATATGATAGACGATTTAATGGATTCCATAGCAGACTAGGGACATGTGGTGCTTATAGTGACCCAACAATTGAAATTCCCTTCAGAGTCTTTAGATATCTATTTCTGTAACTACCATTTACCAAGGTTTTTCAGCATAGGAGATCCAGAGACACTAACATTTACTTTTTTATTTCAGATGGTCTTGTATTCTGAACACTTTTACCTTCCGTTTTGACCTATCATACATTTTTTTTACATAGTGTTTTCAATTTCTAGTAATTGTTTCTTGATGTTCTATGTGTGTGTATAGGTACTTAGGAAAATTCCCCCTATTTTTTGGCATATGCGCACTAAGTGATAGTCTCTATCCCTTGTCCTATAGGATACTGGCTTGGGATAGTCATAACATGTTCCCAAGGGAATGGCGTGTGACCATCAAACCATTCTATGATTTTGATGATATAAAAGAATGAGAAGAAGAAATATCAAATAATGAATTATAAATCGTAGAATCTTAAAGAAAAGTTAACTATAACAATTAATGGTCCAGACTCAATATATACATGTTTATGATGAAATGACATTAAGGGTCATTCCCCTATTCCTTGTCATTTGGAATCATTACCCTTAGCATCACCACTCTTCTGATATAAGTTCTCTTTCCCAGATTCACCTCATCTGCTACCTCGATCACAACATCAATTATAACTCAAGGATACAAAATTATAAAGAATATGAGATGCCTTTCCAAAATTCAAATTCTACATATTTTCTCCATCAATACCCGTCAGTAGAAGGTTCTTATAGAACCTCGATATATGGCCCATCACACAACAATATCAACAGTCTATCAGTGGTTGGTAGAGCTGCCTAAGAATGTGACCTGACTTACCTCATTGGTGATAGGTCTCCAAGGTATGGTACTGTGTAAATGATCATTCACCTATCCACTATTCATTCCACTTCCCTAGTCATATTTATAATAGTCATGCATTCAGGTCTCTAAATTTGTACCAGATAATATTCATCAAAAACCACCTATCGAATTCTAGAGGACTCATTTAGTTTCCCCTTAAAAACGGGTTCCCAATTAATAACCTTTGAAATAATATTTTGCCAAAAGATATAACATGGGACTCAATTTCACATTTGATGCCATCCAAAATACTCTTTTTCGTATCCACTTCATCTCCTTCCAACACCACAATAATATCCTACAAATATATAAATAGGGTATCATAGTTTGTCAATGACATACACCCCTGAGTCAACCATATAAAATTAACTAGTCTCCTACATGAGTGTCTCAGGATTGAAGTGCTTCAAGAACATATCCTAAAATTACATCAAATATATATTCTTAAACTGTCCATCTTGATTATAGAGGTATCTCTGGCCATTCATGTGACTATATAACATGTAAGTGGTATAAGTTTCTCTATTCTAATAAGTATTATCAATGTAGAACAATATCATTAGATAGACTAAATCAATTAAATCACTACATTAGGTTCACCCCCATTGATAAACATCAGATGGTGCTACAACTAAAAATCTATTTTCGAACAAGACATTCATTTCACACCCAATCCTAGGATTTTTTAATAAATTGTGAAAACCAGTAAATTTTTATAGGAATAATCTATAGATCATTCTTACCCAGCATGATCAGTGCCTCGTGTTTACCTCCCAGTGAATCATTTCCATCCATAACCTCCTTTCATCTAATAAAAAAAACACCATATTAGATGAATATATATACAACACCAAACACGCATAATAGGAATCATAACAACAAATTAATAATCATATGTAAGGAGAATAAAAATTAACACATAAAAATCCATTCCAAAAAACCCTACAACATTTTAAAAAACTAGGACCCTATCACCATCCTTAACATTCATACATATAGTTCATGCATAACTGAGATGAACTCATTCTCATTATTATTGTTTCTCAATAGATTCCAATTTTCCATTTTAATTTATCTCAACTTGCATAATATTCCATTTTTAATTCATATTACTCACCTATTCATTTATATAAAAAAAGAAAACAAAATGTTTTTTTAATAACATACCCAAAACATTATTTTATCATGCATGCCTAAAATGATGCATGTGATAATAAATAATGGATTCTTATAATAAATCATGTGTACTATGATATCATACCATACTTGGACACATATGAAATCTTAGAAATTCCCAAACACATTAATCACATCACTCCACAAGTGCATAAAATGAGGTAAAATAACATCCAATAATAAATGTGAACAACACAATCAAATATACCACCATGGGTATATAGATCTTATGCACGTACATGGGTTATCAAAACCCATGAAAAAGTTGCTAATCATGCCCTGACTATTCCTATTATATGGTATACATTTCTCAAATAGTAATGTAAAATAAAAATAATTGAAAAACCTCTGGAACAATATTGTAATTTCTCCACTATGGGGTAATGACACCAAATATTATGAAAAATCCATTTTTTATACAGTTAATTGTCTTATGGATATTGAATATGCATTAACTTATTTTTATATTATATATAATTGGATTTAAGAAACAATTATGTATCATTACCATTGATAATAATCATTGAACTGTGATCGCATTAATATTATTAATTTATGGTTTTAACAAATCCTTTTGGTATAGAAAATGAATGTGAAGCCAAAAACAAGTAGTATAGTTTCATATAAAGTCTATTTATTAGAGATCTTGATTAATATAACATTTTTGGGATTTTACCTAGAACAATTCCATGCTTAGATTCAATATCATAAGCATGAGATAAACCGTTTATGAGAAAATTTCAAGTTCATTTAGATCACGAACCAAACAATGTTCACTGAAAGGAACATGAAATCCACACCATGACACAAATTTCTTTTAGGGGGTATGGTTGGGTGAAAAAGTTATATGTAACAAGACCGTAGAATTATTAATATGTACATTAGTTTTATATAGAATAATGAATGTTCTTTCATTCTGTTATTGTTGCAGGGTAAATGTTTTTTAAAGAACAAATAATATTTATTGTCAATATTAATATTCAATTAATAAATATATTATTAATGAATTAAAAGGGTTTTTAAATAAATAATATTCTAATAAAAAAATTTTAATAAATTTTTTTATTAGATATAAATGATCTTATACTTAATTCAATAGAAAATTCTATTAATTTTAAAAAAACTTTTTTTTGAAATCCTAAAAATTTTCAATAAATGTCAGTTTATATTTTAAAAGTGAAAATTCAAATATTATGAAAATTATTTAGATAAAATTAATATTATTTTTTGATTTAGGATGTCAAAATTATACTATTGTGAATTTTCCATAATTTTTCGAGACAACCAAATTTTTGGTTAAAACATAAATTTGGAATAAATATATGGTGTGATTTATGACATCATAAATCTCCAAAATGATGTTATAAATTCAATAAAATTTATATTAGACCAAATATATGTTTTTAATTTAAATTAATGTTGTTTTATGTATACTTTATTTACTTTACAAATCCTGTGTGAATCTTCCAAAACATATAAAATATTGTAAGATTTTAAATTCATTTCCATGAATTTGTTACTCACATCCACCGATGTAGAGGAAATATATTAATATCTTCTGCCCATATACATATAACATAATTTATACCACTCTTATTTTCATGAAAACATTGTAAATCCATTGGATGGTGTGTGGTTTGTAATATTTTATTATGTAGTGTCCAAAACAAAAATAATAAATAAATCCCCAACATTTACTATACAATCCCACCGAATTTTACATTTCCCGTACCTAAAACTTTTTGAAACTCAACCAACCCATCCCACCTGATCTTTAGTGTCCTCCCATGTATCACCAAGATACTATTAATCCCCTACCAAGCCTTGGGAATCACACATCCATTTATGAGATCTTTCACTTTCCTCTTTTATCTAACACTCTTTTTTTTATTTTCCTTTTAATATCAATTTTCATATATTGGGATATGTTCATATATACCACCTAAAGATCAATTTTTTCTTAATAATTATATTTTCCTTACACTCTCAATAATGAAATCATGATCTTTTATATATACATATTACCATGCTGCAATTCTATTAGGGATTTCTCTCTCCTTATTCCCATTAAATAACTTCTATTATATTATACAACTTAATATCCATTTCATATTTCATGATATTTGTTTACATGATCCAGATAATATCAATTACGGGGAAAAATAATGAGATAACCCTTCTTCTCTCATCAACCCATTTAATGAATTACTATATTACATCCTTCTAGTACCGAAATTGCACAGCAATTTCCCATGCCAAAATTACCATGTAGTGAATACCATACACATTCCTCAATCAAGGGTATTCACCTATACGCTCATATAATATTGGATTTAGGAATTTAGTTTTTATATTCCGCATTACATGAACAAGTAATAAATTATGATGTTTAATTAATCTATGATATATGATCTATGAGTGACACTTATTCATTAGATTGAATTTATTATGAATGGTTCCCCAAGACAGCAGGCCATTGCATTTTATTATGTTTAGTATCGTGATACATCATGTTGGGACATGATGGGATAGGGGTCTAACTTAATCCATTAGGAGAATTTCTTCCACCATTTGGGAATATAAGTTTAAATGATTCCATATTGTTTATGTTGCAATGTTTTATGTTGTTTCAACATTTCAATGTAATGATTATTATGCTATATCGTGTCCCTATATTCATGTTCCTTCATGCCTCATTGAAACTCCATTTCTAACACGTATTATTATCATTATGTTATTCCACATTTATTACATTAATGTTCATTATATCTCACCCATTTCTTTTGAATCTCCTTATCTTATCCCCTATAGTGTTAAGTACAAGAGAATGTTGTGTTCTTGTAAATGACGTTTTCAATAAAGATGTTATATTTCATGTTTCAACATGTTATGTAATGTTCCTAATTTCTCATGAAAGTAGACCTATTTATCTTATGATTTTTATTAACATAAAATATATATGATAAATCATGTTTAAATTTAAAATAATAGAATGGTTTTTAAAATTTCTATTTGAGTTAGGTTTAGATATTTTTTGGGATTATGGTTAGAAAACCCAAGTCAAAACGATTAGGGATTAGACAAAATATACTAATAAATTCCATATCTTTTTGTTAGTTTAGTATAAGTGGATTACCATGAAAATTAATCCCTATATAGATATGAAAATGTGTATTTGGATCTAGCATAGATTTATCTTGGTGTAAAACCCAACAACACTACCTTGAGCTAGACTCAAATGAGAACTAGGCCACGACCATGAGCCTTGATGCACTCCTAGTTTGACTATCATGACAGATATTCTTTGTAAAATTCATAATCTCGTTATGAAACACTATTTCTGTTATAAAAAATTTCCCATAATAATATATGTTGGGATGTATATCATGGATAACGTAGACTGATGCGTAAATCTCATAAGTTAAAGAGATTAATGTAATTTATAAGCTATCAATTCAATTACACTGGATTACCTTTAGGTGTTAATCTTTATATTATACTCATTCTTAATTTTCCTTTTATTCTATCCAATGTCTTATAATAAGAGCCATCATGCTAGCATATGACGCAAAGGGCAGTGTGAGGATTTCCCCAAAGTGATTACCAACCCAATTGAAGCAGGAATCACAAACATTGTTATGATACTCTCTTAGTTAATTCATGTTTTGAACAGAAACATAGACACAGAGGATCACCCGACCCCCCCCCATGAGTGAGAAACCCATAGTCAAGAGCTCCATGAAACAAATGCCCCCTAAATTCAATGTATTATCCAATTTCTTAGACATGGATTAATGGATGAGTTTTATCAAAAAGATAATCTATATCATTCCATTATCAAAAAAATATAAGTTTCTTCTGTCTATTTATTATATGGAGGGTGATGTTGATAAACTGTGATAAATGATCACGAATATTAAGCCTAAGGAAATTATTGATGCAATGGAGTCAATGGAATTCCATAAATTGGGTTTGGTTAATTTTTTTCCCTAAACCCATTTTCATATGATTGAATGTGACTTCCTTCCACTCAAGAAAGATGATGTCAAATATATTGGGGTATAGAAAGAGAACATCACAGGACATTCAAAATAAATCTCTAGGTAATTTTTGTTACCCAAGAATTCATGTTTTAATGCTTATTTTATCAGCTACATTTTATACTATGAAAATACATAGCAATCTCTGACATTGATAGTTAAGAGGAAATTGTATAATATTCCCTCAAATTCAATACAGATATTTTTATATATCTAGGGAATCATGGGGATTTGTAGCAAATGATTTATTTTAATTCTAGCAGTCTAATGGATAAATCCAATGATGATAAGAAATTCCAACAATCAGGTATACAATGGTGTGGAATGAAGAACCCCAAAAATAACCTAAGGGGAATGAGGAAAGTATTTTAGGTTTGGAAGTGTTGGGAAACATTCCAATGATTTCTGAAATGAGAATATTGTCAATGTTAGAGTAAAAAAGAAATTATCTCGTCCATTTTAATAGATTAGTTCATTAATATAACTAATATGAATAAGGGAACATTGTGATCTACTTCTCTAAGGCAAGGGTTTTCGGAGGATACAAACAACCTACAAAGAAATTAGGGTGAGCCTTTTCCAATTACTACTGCTGAAGAGAATCCTAACAATGAAGTGATGATATGTATAATAGTGATCATGATTTTTTATTATAGTTCTATGAATTGCATTATATCATGAATTATTACTAGAACTATTTATACATCACCACAAATAATGGATTTAGAGATGTCGGTGAAGATGGAAAATGGGAAAATATTACATCCCATGAACATAACTCAAACCCTATCACAATTTGTGTATTTGACATCATATTATACCTTTCTATAATTTCCATTGTGGAATATAAAGATATTATTTTCATGGTTTTGGATTTTCTATATAGATCCTACATAAATTGCCATGAGAGGGAAATCACTCTCCCGATGGTGTATCAACCCCCGATTCTATAAAAGTGAATGCGGGATTATGAATCTTCTATCACACATTCATCTCAATATTCGATATTATTTCCCTACATGAAATTGTATCTAAATCAAATGATGGATTATATGGAATGAACAATTCTTGAAGACATGCCTATTGTGATGGAATTAACTAATGTGTTTTCCAATAGAATTTCATGGTCTTCCCCCTAGAATATATCTCTAATTATATATTTATCAAACACATAGGGAATGTCTAATATCCAATACTCTATATAGATTTTCTATTGTGGAACCTGAGGAACTGCGAAATAACTACAGGTGAATCAGAGAATCGGGTTTATACACCCATGTTCCTCACCATGGGGTGCGCCAGTCCCCTTCGTCCTGAAGAAGGATTGGTTAATTCACCTTTTAATTGATTATTGGGAGCTCAAAAAATCACGATAATGAAAAAGTATCCATTACCCAGAATTGTTGACATTTATGATCTGGTATGTGGAGAAAAATAACTTTCTACCGTGGATCTACAGTCATGATATTACTATGTATGGGTGATAAAGGAACATATCCCCAATACTACTTTTCATAAATGATATGTGCATTATGAGTACATATTTATGCCAATCAGAATCACTAATGCTCTATAAAATTATCATAGACACGATGAATAGAGAACTTAGAGATTACCAGGAAATTTTTTTGGTATTCTTTATAGATGATATTCATATACACTCCAAAACCAAGGAGTATCACAAGGAGTATTTTAGAACTATGATAAAAACATCAAAGAAGGAGAATATGTATGGATATTAAATCAATTGTGGGTTCTGGTTGATAGAAATCTCACTACAAGGGTGTATCATAAAAAGAAATAGTATATATGTGGATCCTTCCAAGAAAAAGAAATAGATGGATGGTCACGAACAACATCTACGATGAATAGAAATAGATTCATTGGGATAGGTTGATATTATTTCCAATTTGTGATAAATTTATCATGATTGTAAAACCCTCTTACATTGAAAAATATGAACGAAGTCATGTTTTTGTAGAATTATTAATGCAAAGAATGCTTTAGGGAGTTTAAAAACATTCTTATCACTTCCCATGTTCTCACATTACCCACAAGTGGGGAGATTTACATAATATTAAGAGATGCTTGAAAGACATTATTGGAATGTGTGTTGATGAAAAATGACAAATTCATTGCCTACACCACAAGGTAGTTGAAAATTCATGAAAAAAAATCCCACACAGGATCTCGAGTTAGCAGATGAGATCGTTATGTTGAAAATATAAATCAGTTATCTCCTTAGTGGGATGTTTGAAATATATATTGATCAAAAAAGTTTCAAATATATATTCAAATAGAATATTAGGAATATTCACCAATGAATATGGTTCTAGTTCATTAGGTATAATGACATATCAATCCACTACCATCCTTTGAAAGAGAACATATTGGAAGATTCTCTATGTAAAAAAGCCCCAACAATTCTATTATTGATGAAAATTGAATTGGATAAAATCATCTTATATTTGATGAATATGACATGGGAATCCTCAATAAAAGAACATCATCATTCCATTAAAAAATTATTGCTCAATTATCTTTTGGAAAGGTTAATGGATGCTCGAAAAGATGTTGAGAATTTAGAATAAAGTGGAATGTATGATGAATGGGAAGTATTTAGAGATAAGTGTTAATGAAGAATGAATTGTGATATTTGGGCTGAGTGTTTTGATTTCATCAAATAATGAGCAAAAGAAATAACTTTTGGATGATGCACATAGTTCTAATTTCTATATTTAACTAAGAATGAAAATGATTTATTGTGATATCTTGGATAACTATTGGTGGGAAAACATGATGAATTAGACTGATAAACATACATCAATGTGCCTATCATATCAGAAAGTGATGGCTGAGAGGTAGATGTCTAAGGGGATGATTCAACCATTAATTATACCCATGTTAAAATAGTGAAACAACACAATTGACATTGTCACCAAATATCCAAATTCATCCAAATGAAAAAATGATATTCGAGTTATTTTGTATCATCTTATAATGACTACATGCTTCATTCTGATTTGGAAGTTTTCTATCTAGATTAATTGGAAGACATATAAATTAGAGAAGTGTTAATCCGTCATGATGTACCACTATTAATTATGTACGATCGAGATCCAAGATCCACTTCTATTTTTGATAAAAGTCTCCCACATTTCGTAAACATTGTGGAAAATTTATGTATGTCATATCACCCAAAAACTGATTGTCAATCGGAGGAGAACATCAAAACACACTGGGACTGTTGAGATCTTAGTCAGTTGACTATGAAGTTGGATAGGATAAACATCTCCATTTGGTGGATTTCTCTTAAATAATATACATTTGAGCATTCAAATGGATCCCCGAAAATCAATTTATCTAAAGAGGTTAAGAAAAATGGAATGTTGCGATGATATTGGGGAAAATATATTCTATGTTGGGAAATGGTCTAAGAAATGGTGGGGAAGGATTAGAGAATCCAGCAACACATCAAGGATACTTAGAGTCGAAAAAAGAGCTATGATGTCAATCATCGATGTGAAGTAGTGTTTTATGTAAGAGTAAATGTATTCCAATGAATATCTCCATGGAACATAGTGATGGGATTTGGGAATAATGAAAATCTTACTCCAAGGTTCATTGACCCTTTTTTGATATTTGATTTCATCAGAGCAGTATCCTAACAACTAGAACACCCACTAAACCTGTATCAAGTACACAAAGTATTCAACGTATCCCTAATAAAAAATTACATAATAGATCCATCATATGTAATCATTCCATAGGTTGTACAATTGTAGAATTATCATTCTTATGAGGAGAAACTTAGGATTATATCAGATCATTGAGGAAAATTTCTACAAAATAGAAAATTCCCATCGTCAATGTATAGTAGTGAAACAAAATTTTTTAAGAAGAAATGTGGGAACTATAGTAGTTGATGAAGCAGAGTTTCCACCAAATGTTTTAGTATTGTAAAATTAAATTTCAATGGAACATTTCTTATGGGAAAATTCTTGTAACCACCCAATATTTTTTGAATAAAATACCCTTTTTGAAAATTAATTATCTTATGAATATAGAAGAAACATGGAAATATTTTTATTATTATATACATTTGGATTTAAATGGACATTATGTATCATTATTGATGTTAATATAGTCATTTATAGTGATCGCACGAGTTGTTTAAATATCGAGTTTTAAGAAATATTTTTGGAACATATAAAGGTAGTGTTGAACTCAACCAGTAATGTAATTTCTTTTGAAGCCCAATTATCATAGCTCCTAGTGGAGATAGAATTTCAGGGAATTTCCCGTGACTAATACCGAGAAAATATATGACAAAATAATCATAAGTGAAACTGATTACAGGAGATATTCAAGATCATCGAGATCATGGCCCACACTATGTTCACTGAATGCCCGCATGAAGGCCTCACCATTACACAGTATAATCACAGGGAATATGCGGGTGTAAGAAAAGGATATATAACAAGACACTATAATTATGATTATTTACAATATTTTTTTAATATAATTATGAGTATACTTTCAGTCGATTATTGTTACATTGTAAATGATTTTTAAACCAAAAATACATTTTTTGTATAATATTAAAATACAATTAAAAAATAAATTTTAATGGATCGTTGTACTTTTTAATTAAATAATATTCTAATATCATATTATTATTAGATAACCATTATATATATAAATGATCATATAATGAAGTCAAATGTAATTTTTATTATGTTTTAAAATCTATTTTGGGAAAAACCCATCAATTTTCAATAATTGTCAAAATTTATTTGGAAAGTGAAAATTCATATATTTAGAAAAATAATTAGATAAAATTAACAATATTTTTTGAATCAGAATGCCAAATTTATCCAATGGTTACATTTTCATAAACTCTCAATTCAATCAATTTTTTGGATAAAAGTAAAATACTATGTAAATATACAGTGTGTTTTATGATATCATAACATTCAAAAAAATGTTTAAATAAATATAATAAATAGATTAAATTACTAAATATATGATTTTTCATTAAAATAATTTAATTTTCTGTTTGTTTCTCTGATATATTTTATAAATAATAAGTTAATTCTCCAAAACATATAAAATATTTTAATATTTTTAATTCATTTCCTCAAACATGTGACTCACCTCCACATAATCAAGGGTAATATTTTGGTATCTTCATCCCTTACCCTTATAAAATAATTTTTATAACTCCTCCATTCTAGAAACAATGGAAAAAATCATGGTATTGTTTGAGGTTCTTATTATTTTATGATATAGTGTCCAAAACCAAAATAAAAAATAAATCCCCCTCATTTCCCACATAATCCCTCCCAAGATTCCATTTCTCTTCACTAAAACTATTTTAAGATAGAACAACCTCTTCCACATACTACCTAGATTCATCCCATGTTTGAAAAGTCTATATTGATGTCCCCTCCAAGCCTTTGGAGTCACACATACAAGGGGTCTTTCACTTTATTCTTTTTATCAAATACTCAATTAATTCCCTTTTAATTTAAATTTTCCAAAATTGAAATATATTAATAAATACACCCCTTAATATAAATTTTATTTATAAATAATTGTATCTTGATTCCATGCACATTAATCAACTCACGACCCTTTATATACATGTATTACCATGCCAAAATTTAATTAGGGACTTCTCTCTGCTCATTCCCCTTAATGTACCTCTTTTACATTATACATCTTAAATTCAAGTTCATATGTCGAGAAATTTTGTTCCATGACCCACATACATTCAATTTAGTTTAAAAATTATTAGATACCAATTTCTCTCTTCCCAGCCAATTTTATGATTTCCCATATGACATCGTTATACTGCCAAAATTGCACCGTGATTATCCAAGACTAATTCATCATATAGTTAATACTATACCCATTACTCTGGAAAATATATCCACCTTTATAAACATATACTTTTTAGTTGGGAAAAATCATTTATGTATTCCAAATTAGATGATCATGGAATTAGTGATTATGTTTAATGAATCCATGATATATGATCTATATGGAACACTAAATCATGATATTGGAATGATTATAAAGGCTACACCATAATAATGAACCAATTCATTTGTAAATGTATAGTATCATGATTCTTCATGTAGGGATAACGGGTTTACCTTATTCATTTATGTGACTTTTTCCAACCTTGTTGGGATATGGGTTTACCTGATTTATTTTTGTTTATGATGTAGTGATTTAAGTTGTTTCCACATTTCTAAGATATGATTATCATGTTATATCATGACTTTATATTCATGATCCTTTACGATTAATTGATATGAATTTTCTAACATGTATTATTATTCTAATTTTTTTCAATGATTATTACCAATATGGGATTTATAGCTCACCCCTTACTTTTGTATGTCCTCATGTTATCACATTCAGTGTTATGTCTAATGAAATGTTTTGGCCACGTAAAATATGGTTTCAATAAAGATGTTGTATTTCATGTTTTAATTTTTTATGTAATTATTCTAATTTTCCTAAACACTAGAACTTTTTAATTTCATATTTCTATTAAGAGAAAATCTAACTAATAAATAATGATTAAATATTAAATATTGAAAAGGGTTGTTAAATCAAAGCAGCACACTATTTACCCTAGCCAGTAAGTTAGGTAACCTCGGGCGCACCTGCCCGTATGGAAAATACTACAAACTAGTAGCGATGGTCTAATAATGATCATGGTTATTTTATATCTCCTTTATAATTTTATCAAGATAGTAGAAACAAATAATCAATAACAAATTTATATTTCAAATAACCAAAACAAAAAGTATCTCATGAAAACAATGAAATTAAATATCAAAAACTAAAAAGTAGACATTACATTACAAATAATTTTCATGTGTCCAATAAATACCCCAAAAAAGATACTAATAAATCAAAGATGGTTCTAACATCATGTTTGGTTCCCTCATCCTTGCTCCATCCCGACTCATCCATATGACATTAGACCTTTTTTCATTACCCTATACTCAATATATGAACTATATTATTGTACCGATCAAGAATCTTGAGTAGGGTGTGAGTATAACTCATTAAGCTTCTACAAATGGTTTCTAAAACAATATAAATTTAAACAAAAATGTATTAATTTGAATAAATAAAAAATTATAATCTATAAGTAAAAACTTATCACATTTTGTTATTAATTAATTAAAAACAAAAACCCACAGGTTCCAAATACACTATGAGCATAAATACCATCATTGGCTCATTCTATAGTCTTAAAAATCCCTTTGGTATATCACATATCATAACACCAGGTTTATCATTAATCATAACAATTCAATTAAAATTACATCTAATTTGAACCATAGTCTAATGAAAACATTCGGGTCCTAGAACATCATTGTTATAACCCAATGGGCCTTTGAATAAGTAGTCAGTGATCCAAAGTCATTAGCACTATGGGATTTTGAAGAAGCAGTCCTTGTCCCACACACATTTATCAGTAAATCAAAGAAGTTGTAATTGGAATAATCATTCCATTTCCCACACATGTTTATCAATCGATCACACAAGTAGGCTTTTAAAGGAGTAATCCATGTCCCAGAGTCATTATATTTCTTTTCTTTTGAATCAAAAGTCGAGGTACCACACACACATATCACAAGTCACATGTATCACAATATAACACATATAATAGTGACATATATATCATGGTTATAAACCATAATAATTAGTTTCAAACAATCTTAATAAATTGTAACAAGTCAATAATTTAACAAAAATTTATGAACATTTCAATTCACAAGGAATAATATGACAATAGATCATTAAACCATTTTAAAATTTTCAATTTATAACCTATTATACTATTAATTTCTATTCATCCATCCAATTAACCCCAATGTCAATTAATTGATATCACATTAATTCTCCAAATACATTTTCTCAATTTTCCATCAATTCCATAATCATAATAAAATATCATTAATTATCCATTTAATTAATCAATTTTCATCATATTTAGCTATCACAATTATCCAAAAAATCAACATGTTTAACTCTTATCATATTCAAATGGTAACTCAATTATTCATCTCAAAGATTAAATAAATTAATTAATAAATTAATTAATGGAATTTAAGATTTAGTTTTCAAACATGCCCATTGAAATTCCATAACACATGAATGAAATTGAAATTCCATATTATGGGAATTAAATTAATACCACCTACCTCAAGATTTATGATGAATGATCACCCATAGAAATCCCCAAACAATGTGAAGGATTTAAGAACATGACATCTAACATGATCTATATATCAAACCTAGATCCAAGATAAAATTAATTAGATTCCTGAAAACCATGATCTATATACATCACTAATAGACATGAATGATCCCCTATATATCCATAAGGAAATACCTGAGCTAGATATACCTAATTGTGATGAAAATATCATATCAAGAGATGAGAATCTCTTGAATCACCTCTTTGATCAATAAAGAAATAAGTTTGGATTGTAATGAAATCCATCTGAGAGCCATAAAAGATATAGAAATCACTTGGTTCCTAAATTGGATTAATTTGGGTGAAATATTAGGGTTTCAAGATGTTTTATACCAATTTTCAGAATATTAACACCACATGAATGGTTTTTTAGGGAGGGGTGCATGGTTTTCGAAATGGTGTGTCTAAACCGTGCACCACATCTAGGGGGTGGGGTGTACAGTTACACATAAGAGTTAACTCTATTTGTAAAACCAAATAAGATACATGTGAATCCCCTCTTTCTATGTTCTCATAGCTTCTATGGCAAGGAAACCCATTGGGGAAAACCGTGCGCCAACTATGAACTTCCCCTCTTCCAAACAAAATTATCAAACATTCACCCAAACTCACCCCTAGATAAAACCCTAACCAAATATACTCAAAACAAGGAAAATGATTACTTTTAAAATATTATGATAATTATAAATAAAAGGTTGGGTTATTACATACCTTATCTTAAAGGGGGACTCGGATTGTAGAGGACCCACAGTCAGGCTTATGGAGGATTCCATTCAATAGGTTGTATACTTATTCCCTAGTTCAATGGGGGTTACACTAGATAATTCTAGAAACCTATCCTTATCAAACAAGGGGTTCCACTCTACTTTCATAAGGAAAATACATGAGTGAGATAGGGGGAACACTAGACAAAAAGAAGCTGTGACCTATTAAATAAGTGTTTTAATTAAATTGGTATAGAGGAAACAAAAAAAAATAGTTCAAGATTCATAGAAGAAAGGTGTAGAACTCTCGATAACACAAATTCATGGGTCCACATGAAATATGAGTGGAACTCCATATAAGATAGGGTTCATGTTCTTAATGACTAGATTAGAACCCCTATCACACAATGGTAGGAGTTCTTGACCTATATTATAAAACCCCCCAATAGCTTGGTTGTGGGATCAATATGTTCATAGTGGACCACCTATCAGATATGTTGTGGGTCCTTATGCTTCTATATTAGTACCCAACAAAATAATGGGTGTCTGTACTCTTCAGATACAAATAGAGTAGATCCTCCTAATGAACTAGGGCATGTTTCATCCAGTTTTATTTTGTTCCCACTTGGTTTTATGGTGTATTTTTGAAGCATATGACTTCACATGGTTACTTATGAGATGACACATGAGATACTACGAATCATTTATTGAGTTATAGACCTTTTGGTGACACATCAACATAGACGAAGTTGTGAGTTAGGGATCCCCTTTCTCTCTCACTTGGGGTTCATCATATTGAGAATATATATACATATATATACATTCCAATGGATATGTATAATCACATTCCATAGTTTTTGAATACATATGGGATATCCCTCATGTTTTATGTGTTTAGTATACCATGGTTGGAGGATTCTACAATCCTACTATATGTGGTTAGAAATTGACAAGTAGTTCATATAGAAACTGTGTTGTTCCCCCTATGTCTAGATGAGGTTAGTCCCTCTATTGGTTTTAGTTGAGCTATCTATTTCTCTGCATTATATATCCTATTCATTATCTATTATATTTCTATTCCAGTTGTGTATCTAAATAATCAATATCATATTTCATGTTTTCCTACTGAGTATGTATATTCTCACCCTTGTATGGTTTTTATAAAAATGTGTTGCATCTTACATATATGAAGGATATGAAAGTGGTGAAAAAAGTACATATGTATATTCGGTAAATTAGATGATAAATGATAGGAATTTCTTATAGATTATAATACAGGCTCTCTTATAATTTTACATTACTGAAATGTTATACTGAATAGAGGTTTTAAATTCATGTTTGTTTCCATAAGGTTTTCATTCATTTATTATTATTATTATAAACATCTTCGTCTATATGGAAATGTGTGTGTAATGGTAAATAGTAATATTCCTCCCCATGTATTTATTTCTTTGGAATTGTTTCATAGCTGTTGGCTTATTGTGGTGATCTTGGGGCAGTTATGATTCAAGCTCCGACAAGGGTCGGGTCATGAATGATTTGTATCAATTGGGACTCTCTTAATTGGAAATTGATGGTAGTAGTCCATATATGTGGATTTTGGTTGTATTAGGGAAATAATTTTTTATTTTCAATAATATGGCTCTTTGGATAGAGAATCAAGTGATTTTATGGGCATTAGACTTATCCATTCACATGGACAATGAATACCTTCTTGTCATCTCGAAAAAATATGGAGTTGGTTGTAGGGATTAATGTTATATTAATCTTGTAGTATTTATTATTTGAATTAATTTTTTTATGTAATCACCCCAACTTTGGATATATATTTATATTATCGGACTATTTAATAATTTTATAATGTTTCAGGATGCCTCCACGAGAACAACATGCTAGGATACCCGTTCTGGTCCATGAAAACAATCTAATGAGAGACGAGGCCTTAGTTTATGGACCATCCCATTATCATCATCCTATAGGTGGTAAGTTAGTAGTTCCTAAATTTAATTATAAGGATATCATACCTATATAGAGGGGTGGGAATGAACTCATAATTACCACACTCCACAAGATCCAACGCTAGAGGCCAATGGGGTTCCCTAGAAATCCAAATCCTCTAGTAGATGAATATTAGAAATAGTATGTGGTATTTGTCTTATGATCATCAAGAAACAAATGTTTATAGTGGTTTTTCAATAATCATAAATTTATTATGGTGTAACTAGGCTCTGGTGGAGTATTTTAACCTAGATGCTTGATGTATCGACACTCACATGGTCTGACTTCCAACAACAATTATATGAAAAGTACTTCCCCACATCATCATGATAAATTTAGATTCTAGAGATTATAGAGCTTCATAAGGGTGGTATTATGGTATAATAGTACATTATGAGTTTCAATTACATTACATGGTACTCTATTCGCATTATCTATAATGAATACTTTTAAACATGAATATTAGTGTATGCTCTCCACAATGAGATCTATCCGAGTAGGGTGCCCATGTGCATCCCAACATATTCATAGGTGTTGAAGTGGGTACTGGTGATAGTGTTATATCTATAAGAGGGATTTCATGTAGTTCCAGAAGATTGTGGGTGACACATGATAGAGTTTTTTGTAGCACGTAATAGGATCCTGAAGAACGGATCTCAATGGAAGAGACCTCCTAATGATCAGGCACATGCATGTGGTTCGGGGAATCATAGAATTACATTTCTTCCTATAGTGGTGTTGTTCTTTTCATTTGACTGTTGTGTTAACAAGACCCAATAATTTTCAACAAAACATGTTGAGGAGTGTAAGATGTTAGCTGACGAACCTCCATCGTTGAGGTGACAGTGTGATCAAGGATCAACCAAGGGAAGGCAGGGTGGCCCCATGGAGGTAGAGTAGGAAGAGGAGTCAGATGATCAATGGGTGATCGTTGATTCTATGAGATAATTCAACAACAACCTCAAACATGAATCCCACATCAGGCTTAGGGAGATGGTGTCTGGTGCAACAGACAACTTCTAGCTCTCGAAACATATGACCCTACAATACATAATATGATCATAAGTCCAATATATGATACTTCTACACTTGCTTCAATATTATTAGATATAGAATACTATCATTCCATTTTATATATAATTCTGGATTGTAATATTAAGATACCATTTGGTGTGATATCCTATCAACATTTTCTTGTGTTTTCTATAGGGAATATATCATCTATATATTCTATCTGTCTGGAGTGGAAGTTATTTCTTGGTGGAGTGGGGTTCACGTGGGAACATTTCATTGTTATGATAGAACTTGATGAAGTAACCATGAGTATTTATTAGTTTTCCATTGTGTTACAACATATTAAATGTGACCATGATGAGTTAAATGACTTCACACTGATGGGATATGATTCACCTTTTTAGAATACATTGTTCTCTTGGTAGTGAGAGTGGGTTTTGAGAGCAGTTGGTTTCATCCAATTAGCCATCATTATAAAATTGTAACACATGATGAAGTGGGATCATAATGAATCTTGATTCCTTATATTGCATATAATTATATGGGAATCCTCACCAAGTATGTTTTCAGTCTACCTATGATGTGAGAGATGATGTTTTTCATCAAATTTAATACCAAGTTCAATCCGATTAACTCATCAGCATATATGATTACAGCTACTAGTCTATGGATGTTTTTATTGAAATTTGGGGAATTTTGAGAGAATTGTTTCATCCAGTCATGTGTGTTTATCTAGATGGATATAGTGTTGTTCATGAAAAAGGATGATGAGATCATATAGGTTTTCATTGACTATCATCACCTAAACAAGTCCCTGAAATAAATAAATTACCCATATCCTAGGATTCATGGCCTTTAAAACCTGTTTTGAGGATCAATAATTAAGGAACCAAACTGTTAAAAATAAAATCATCCTTTTTATTTAATTAAATGTTATATTACATAATATAGTTATAGAAAACAAATGAACTTATTTGGTTTTTTATTCTATCAAGTTTAAAATACCATTTAGCAACCTTATAGTTGAAAGTATAACCATTTTATAAAGATAACATGATTTGTATAAATATAGGATTTTAATAACTCTAATTAACATGGAAAAAGGAATAAATGGCCTTAACCAATAAGATCATATCTTATGAGGCCCATTAATCATAGATTACGAGTGATATTGAATCTTTGGCATTTTCCCTTGACCAATCATAATTTTAGATCCAATAACTTAATCATGAGTGAAACCAATTATGGTGAAGTTCAAGATCATTGAGATCACAACCAAAACCATGCATTACGAACATCCACATGACAGTCACACTATGATGCACCATAGTCTTATAGGTTTTTAAGGTGATGTAAATATATTTTATCCCCGACAATAAAAATATGAATATTTATATTGTATTCTATTCCTATCGTAATGTTATAAATGTTTTTTATTTTTTATACAAGATAAAATGTTATTTTTTTTCATTTTCAATTAAGATGTTTATTTTTACGAATCAATGGACTTTTTAAGATAAAATAATATTTTAATAAAATATTACTATTATATATTTTTTTCAAATAAAAATGGTCATATAATTTTGATTATGGAAAATGAATGTTTTTTATAGGTTCAAAAACATTTATTCTCAAATACCCCAACATTTATAATTAAATATATATTATTATTTTAAAATTTAAAATGAAAATATTTTAAAAAATATTTCGATAAAATGAATATTATTTTTGGAAACATAACGTCAAAATTTTTCAATGATGAAATTTTCATATTTTTATGAGACTGTCAAATTTGAAGGTAAAAATTATGTATAATATAAATATAAATTCTGTATTATTCCATCATAGTGACTGAAGAGTGATGAAATAAATACTATAAATGTAAACCAAGACCCCTTGTAGGGTATCACATTTAAATAATTAATTTTTTGTTGTCAATTTAATTTTATAAATACATTATAAATCCTTTGAGACATGTAATATAGGTTAAGGTTTTAAAATAATTATTTAATAGTACGACTCACCTTATGATATAAGTTTATTATTTTATTATAATCAGACATTAACTCTTAATAAAATGAAAACCTCTTCCATTTGGTCGAAACCATGAGAATACCCATTTTAAGGTATTTGATTTTTTTTATCATATAACATTTATTCCAAAACCCATGTATGAATAATATTAATGAAATAAAAACTCTTTTCCTATATAAATCCACCAAGATACCATTTATCATACCTCAAAATCCATGTAGCAAGTCTGTACTCTTCCCTCCTATCATAATATCCTTTCAAGGACCCCCATGCACTCAAGAACCCCTTCCCAAGCATTTTCAGTCACAACTCCAGTAATGGAGACTTTATTTCTCTTCATTATTTGAGTTTCTTTCTTATCGTATTCCATATATTATCAAATTATTTATTTTTGGATACATATTTACATTAAAATATTACTTCCCATTTAATTAAAAAATAAATGGAATCTTATTTATTTATCATAAATGGATTTTATTAATTTTTATGTGACGCCACTTGGTTTTCCAAATTCCACCACGATTTTCCATGATGAAAAAATGTATACACAGTACCATAAAACTTTTATACCATGATTTTTCCAATTTATGAAAATATTATTATTTGACATGTTTAATAAATTAATTTATTCCACACACCTTGATCATGAAATAAAATATGAAAATGAATGAATCTATGTTGTATGATCTATCTAGAAAACATAAGCCTGAGAATTAATTGAACGTGACAGGTGTGCATGGAGTTATATAGAACTCCAATGCATTGGAAACTGTTTAGTCTCAAGGGAAATATAGTATGGATAAGGAGTGAACATGATTAATTTGTGTAACTTATTCCATCATGATGTGTTGGATGTTATCCATGTTCTATGTTTATGATCTACTATTATAAGACTTTACAGTATTTCCAATGTAATGATTTTCAAGATATATCATGCCATATTATTAATGTACTTTTATACCCCATTGATATGCCTATTGATTAAAAAGTATAAACATATTCCATGTTAAATACCATAATGTTCATTATATCGGACCCCTTTATTATGTATTCTCCCAGGTTATCCCATGTTCTATTAAAATCCAAAGAATTTTAGAATAATTATGCTGATGTTTTCAATAATTTTGTTGTATCCCTTTTCTATGATATTATGATATTTAAAAAATTACCCAAGGCACTATAAATATTAATATTTTTGGTTTTATTATGTGTACAGTAATGTAATTAATCATTTGATAATGTGTGAAAATGTGATAGGATTTCATAGTTTTTATTAGGAAGAATGTATAGATATTTTTTTGTAATTGGTTTTGAAATCAATTTTAAAAGCATTTTGGACAATACCATGTATAAATAATCCCAATAAATTGATAATTTTAGAGTACATTTTATCAAAAAAAAAATATCCCAATTTTTATACTATAAGTGGATGTGGTTTGGGCATAGATGTACCTAGGTGTTTTATCACGGAAGCGGTGTGTCAAGAGTGACTTAGAATAACATGATACAAGCCAACGAGACATACTAAAATCATAGTTTGAAATTCCTAATGGATATGACTTGATAAAATTAAAACATCATTAAAAACTAATATTAATGGAAAAAACACATTCCTTTAAAAATATATGTTAGGAAATAGATCGTGTATAACATAGATTGAAGCGTTGAAATTCATACTCTAAAGAAATAAATGTAATGTACAAGTTATCCAATAAATTTAATTGAAATTAAATTCATTTATTAAATATTATAAAAATAATCATCTCATGTATACATTTTATTCTATAAAATTACTACAAATAGAAGGAATCCTATAAAAAATAAATGTGACAGACAATTTGATGACTGTGCTGATGAGATTACCAACCCAATTGGGGGAAGGAATAGTAAAATTTATGATGATACTCTCTATGATGACTCAATTTTTTAAAACAATAATGGATCAAGAGGTGTACCCATACGTCATTAAGGATATTCATGTTTTAATTTAGTCCATTATGTGACAAAGGCCTCCAACTCTCACGGGATAATATGATCCCTTAATCATAGAACAATGGGTGAACTCTATTGAGTATATCATCTTTATACATCAATTTTATGAACTAGATAATGGGGTAATGGTTTTTTATCATACATGGGGAGAATCTATTTAGATCTAGTCATTGATAATGTATATGAATCCTATGGAAAATATCTATGTTATTGGGTGGAAGGAATTTGGGAAAATGTATTTCGATAAATATTTTCCATTTAGTCACTAAAATAATATGGAAATGGATTTACTTTACTCGATTTAAAAAAAATTATGAATCCATCAAGGTGAACAAGTAAAACATCCCATGAAATGCATGAAACACCTCTAACATTTTCGTTTACCACGAATACAAAGATGACCACTTCATTAGTGGCCTAAAACAAGTCTATGAGAATTTACACTCATATGTGGAATTGATAGTTGTGAGGAAATTTTTGGACGTTCCCACAAACCCTAAATGGACATTAGTGAATGTTAAGCTTATCAAAGTGGATAAGAAGTGGACTGTGGAGTTTAAATAAGTTTGTCTGATGGATAAATCTCACAAGGTTAACAAATTTCAATATTCCTCACTTCAAAGGTATGGAAAGAAGAACCAAAAATATTTCTAAATGGGTAATAGGAAATTATTTAGGTGTGGGTAGTAAGGGCCCATTTCTAGTGATTTCATGGAGGTGAGAAAACTAATGCGATGGATGAATAGAGTGATATAGTAAATAGTAGTCACATTGTTCATTGATTTAACATTACAAAACCATGTCATTTTGAAAATAAATTCACTAATCTAATGGTTTAAAAGGCACAAAAATAATTGAAGGAGGAAAGGGAGAGATATTCCCCCCACATCCACTCATGTGGATCCCAAAAAAAAGTGGGGATATTTACACTAGTTATTGATTAAATGATAGAGAATTTTTATTTTTATTCAATTTCTATAAAATTTATTATGTAATGAGTGTTTAGTAGAACTATTCGATCACCAACGAAAAACATGATCGTAGAGTTATCCATGAAAATGGAAAATAGGAAAAGTATTACATCCTATGTACAAAAAATAACCTTATGGAAATAAAAGGTATGAACATCCTAGAAAACAATTCCATACTTTATTTTTCATAATTGGATGTAATTATGTTCATGTATTGTCCTTACCTAAATAGTGAAATCACAAATAACCATGAGAAAGAATTCACTCTCTTTTTGGTGAATTTACCCCCTCATTTGTACATTATCAAGGATGATGATCTATATTATTTAGAAACACCATCTAAATAATGGATATCAATTACCTGTGAGAAATCACATCAATATGAAACGATTGATTGTATGATATGAATCATTCTTGAATGCAAGCATATTGTGAGTGAATAGGTTGGTGTGCTTCCTAAGGACTTGTTTGGTCTTCCTTAAAGATGAGATGGTGAATTTTAAATTGAGATTATATGCATGGAATTAACATTATAAAAGACTCCTTATAGAATGGATGTTGTGGAACATGAGGTGTTTAATAAAACTCTATGGGAATATTTTCAATAAATGGATGATTCACCCAAGTGCTTCACCATGGGGTTCACTAGTCATCTACCACAATAAGAATGATGGGTAAATGGAATTTATTATCGTGTGTTCAACAAGATCATGCTAAAATATTGGTATCTTCTAGCATAGACTAATGAATTATTAAATTTGTTATATGGATCATAATACATCAATAAGGTGGTTCTGTAGTTGGTATATCACCATGATTGGGTGAAAGAGGATATTCACCAGACTACTATTTTTGTACATGGTATAGGAGATATGAGTTCATAGTGATACCTTTCAAGGTCACTAATAATGTGTAAATATTCTTGGACTTGTTTAATATATTCATTAGATATTACCATGAAAAATTTGAGGTAGACTTTATAGATGAAATTATAATATACTCTGAACCCAAAGAGTATCATTAAGAACATATGAGCACAATACTAATGTCCTTGAGAGAGGATATTATTTATTCAATGTATATATAATGTGACATATAGTTAAAGGAAATCTCATTCATGGGAAATTCAATCAAAAGAAATGGTATATTTATGGACCCCTAAAAACCAATGGAAATGATGGATATCTGAGCCCAACACCTATAACAAATACCCATAGTTTCATGGGATTAGCTGGGTATTATCATCAATTTGTAATAAACTTTTTATGATTATTAAACCCTATAGAAATGATAACTAAAACGATTGTGATGTTTTCCAGGAATTTTGAATGTTAAAAGAGATTCATGGAGATGAAAATGAGGATTATCATAGAACATATTCTCACACTACCCACAAGGGGAGAACGTTTTGTGGTGTTCAACAATGCTGTGAAGATGGGATGCATTTGTCTGTTAATGCAGAATGAAAAAGTCATGACCCATGTGTCATGTTGGTAGATGGGTCATGAAAAAAAGGAACCCAATGTATGACCTAGGGATTTACGAAATGATAATTTTGTGTAAAATATTTCTGAATTATAAATTTAAGGATAAGTGTGAGAAATATTTGGATCACAAAATCAAAAAGTATATATTCACACAATAAAGAGATGAATATATACTAGCGATCATTTTTAGAGATGATCAAGTATTATGACTAATCAGTCCACAAAAATACATCTAATGTGATTAAATATGATATGTATATAAGTAGAAATTTTTTAAATATTTTTTTATTTAAGAAAATTGAGATGGATTTGATCTTCCAAGACTTAATAAAGGACATTCATGCTAATTATAAATGAATGAACATTATCAATCAATTCAAAAATTATTACTCAATTGTACCTTTTAGGAATGATTACAGATTATAAGATAAATGATATGGGAATTAAGATTAATTTATAAATTATATGAAAAGTGAAATACTAGGATTTCAATGTCAATGAAGAAGTTATTTTGAGATTTGGGTAAATACTATGACTTTTATTAAATCCTTGTAATGTATGAAATTCTGGAGGATTTATATAGCTCATCCTTCACAATTCACTTCAAAAACACATATTTTTCGATATCACTGAGAGGAAAATTGGAGGGATAATTTGAAGATAGATATATCTAAATAAAAATAACAATTCCATGAATATAAAATAGTGATGGATAAATGGGAAAAAAATTAAGTTGTTGACGAGACCATTACTCATTCGAATATGGAAATGGGAAAACATCACTATGGAATTTTTCACTGGTCATCTAATGACATCCCGAGTAAATAATTCTATTTGGGATGTGTTATATCATCTTAAAAAGACTGAACACATCATTTCAATTTGATTTGATTTCTCATTGGTTCAAAATTCATTGATACACATTAAAAATTTGTTAAGGAAGCATGGAGAACCACTGGCGATTGAATATGATAGATATCCACGATTCAACTCTATGATCTGATAGAGTCTCCATGATGCATTAAATACTGATCTTAGCATCAATATGTCCTCTCAAACTAAAACTTACGGTTAGTTTGAGAAGTATTTATACAATTTAATACATGTTGATATATTTACTTAAATAGAGTATGGCACCAACATCCACATCTCCTCAAGATCTTATAAAATAATAGCTTCCACTCAAGTTTCAAAATGGATCCACATGAATCCCTTTTAGGGAAGTGGTGTAGAAGAAAAAAATGATGTGATGGATATAGGGAACAAATAATGCTATATCCTGAAATGCAGAACTAAATAGTGGAAGATATTAAAACCATTCAGTAGAAAAACAAAGATGGGAAGAGTCATCACAAGAGCTATACTGTCAATTTTATACATGGCCAAAAGGTTTATGTGAGAGAGATGATATTCCTATGTGTACCTCTTTTGGTGAAAATGATGTGATTTGGATGAATGAAAAGACAGGTCCAAGATACCTCAGACCCTTTGAGATCCTTGATTACATCAGATTAGTATATATATAACTATCACTCCAACCTAAACTATCCAAAGTACATGATTTATTATAGTTATCACAGTTCTGGAAGTATATACTACAACCCACATATGTACTCAATCTAGAGGTGGTACAATTGGAGAGTGACCTTTAATATCAAGTGTAGCTGGAAAAGATCTTATATTATAGAGAAAATGATCTATGAAATAAGAAATTTTATATAGTCAAATTGTTGTGGAGAAACTCAAATGTTTGAAGAAACAATGTGGAAACCCTTTGAATCAGTGAAATAGATATTCCCTTAATTGTTTATGTATGGGAAATGAAATTTTTTAGAGTGGAATTTCATGTGGGGGGGAAGATAGTATCTAAGTGAACTATTATAAATAAAATAACCCATTTAAATTTATTCAATCTATTTTTATGAAATATTTTTATAGAAAAAAAATCATTTATTTTGTTTCATTATTCTATATGGATTAGAATACCATTAATAATACAAACCCTTGACAATATAGCCATTGAATAGTGATTACATAATTATTATAAATATATGATTTCCAAAAACTAATTTGAATAGACAATGGAGGTGTTGGACTCAACTAGTAGGATCGTACCCAATGAAAATATTTTTTGGAGATTCCGAGGGAGATATTATCTTCATGATTTTCCATTATCCAATACCAAGCTAATATCAAAAAACATGTTCATGAGTTAAACTAGTTAAAAGAGAAGTTTTAACTCATTGAGATCATGGACCAAACCTATAAGGACCCAATCACATTTTCATAGATTCAGTGGCTTATTTTATTACCTTGGAATATAAAAAAGGCAGACGTATCTAGATGTAAAAAACAGTTTATATGAATTTGAAAAAAATATAGACACTTAAGTTCATAATTAAATCATGAAAATAAATACAACACAAAAACATTGTGTGAACCCCAAACAATCTCCTAGATTATACATTCAAGTAATTCATAATATAAATTTTCACATCCTTGGGAATATAAATCATGTGAAATTTGTGAGGTCATATTCTCATTAAGTGATTATAATTAATTGGATGTAATTATAAACAGAAACTCTTGGCATGATGAATAACAAAAGTGAATTCAGTTAAAAATATACATGAGTTTAATGTGGAAGGAATAAAACTAATTAAATAACTCAATTAAATTTTACATAGTATATTATACTAGTTGAATAATTATATGGACTATCTATCTCTACATTCAATAGTAGGGAATGTATAATGACGGACAACTGAAACATATCGTCAAGGCCTCAACCAAGATGTCTGAAAATACTAGGGCCATGCCTCATCCAAAACCCAATTCTATGTTGTCTCATGATACCCACCATTGCATAGAAGGGATATTGATGGCTATACCCTTAATATTATAAGTCCAAATCATTCCTTAAATGATATGGTCTAAACATAAATTACATGATCATATGAAATAACTTTCCCCAACCTCTACACAAAAACAATATCCATAGTGAGTTTTATAGTCAATGGTATTAAGATAGAACATCCACAATCAAAGGATGACAACAAATTAAATAAAAATAGTATATGTTATCATAAAATAGTAATCCCAATTGAAAAAAAAATATTCAATAAGAGTCTTGAAATTTATGAAAATATTTATAAAAATCATTGAGAAATTCAAAAGAGAAATAATCTTTTACAATATAATGAAGTGTTTGTTTTGCAATAATATTTTTATAAAACCACATGTTAATTAAGATATTTTTCATAATAAAATGATTTATTATAGAAAAATAAGTGTTTCGGAAAATATATTGTATTGTGTCTTAGAAAATTTGTATGAATTAGAAAAATTCCCTTGAATCGAGTTATTATTTCGGGAAGGTTTTTGAATGATCATTTAAAAAATGCATCTCTCCATAAAAAAAAAAGAATAATTCAGGTTAGTACACATATATATAGAACATTTACAGAGTATTTATGATTATTACATAAGAATAAATAATAATTTAATATAGATTAATAGAAACAATGAGAAACCTAAATGAAAATAGTGGTTCTGGTAGAAAACCCTTGAATAAAGTACGAATATGTTCTTATCTTGAACTTAAGGAACTTTAATATGAAATTAGACAAATTTATAACTTAATTAAGAACCTATTAGACATGAGTTTTATTTATTATGATTTTATTCTCTTTATTTATGTTCATTTTTATGTGTTATGATTTTCAACATCATCAATTATGAGAAATAATTTCATCAGTTTTTATGATCAGTTTTTTTTGTATAAGACTTAATGTAAAATGAGAAATGATTTAATGAATTGTTGATATATGTTATTAATTTTGATATATAAATTTTAATTATTATGTATGTCATTTTTTTACTTTGGGTGAGGATGAATAATTAGATAAAATATTAATGACCAATTTTTGCATTAACTTTTTGGTTTTCTTATAACCAAAAACTCATTTTGTATTACCAATTAATAAAATGTGTAAAAACTGATTCTAGAAAATAAAATATGATATACAAGATATATTATGTTCTATTTCATCTATAAAAACGTTTTTGTAACCGTAATTGAAGATGATTATTTAAATTTAAATCCTGTCATCCTTCAATGTGATAAATTAACACATCTCGGATGGTGTTTCCATTTATAAGATTATAGGAGGGGGAAAGAGATATGATGTTGAATTATTACCCTATCATAAAAAATTTATTAAAAATTAATGGTACTAGATTAATCATTAAATTTTTATGAAATGATTTGAGGAATGAAAATAAAGAAAGAAAGTTTAATGAAAATATTGGAACCGAAAAGACGAATTAACCTCTAGAATTTATATTCGTCGAGAGCCTCTTTAGTTGAGAAGATTTGGTATTCTTAAGTGACCAAGGGCTATTGGAAGTAACGAGGATATTGAGAGGATATTTTAGTAGAATATATAAATATAACATGGTATGAGAGTAGTGAAGAGAAGAGGGTGTGATGGGTGGTTTTTATAATGCAAGAGATGGGTTATTTCCCACTAATTCATTAATTTTTTTATTTTGGAAAAATACTATGGATAGTCTTGGTTATTGTTAATAAAAATATTAATACGCTCATGTGAGGTTGATCGAATGGTCATTTACGCTATTAATTACTCTATAATGATGCAGATATTCATTTATTTTTCTTATTTTTCTTATTTTGTAAATTATCAAATTTCACTATTCAAAAAAACAAATAATGTATTTTAGAAAAATACCAAAAAAATAAACATAAATTTTTTATATTTTGATTTAAAATATGGACTCAATTTTATCGAAAATAATTTTCATGAAATATGAAATTTAATTTTAAAAAAAATCATCATTTACTCGGATAATACAGCTTTTAAAAGTAAAACTTATTTTAGAATACCCTTAAAAAATAACTATAGTCTTATAAAATTATCTTATAACAATAGGACAAAAAGATTATTTTTTTAGAATAAATTTTATGAAAATTCATTTTACATTAAATAAATTCATTTATTTTAATTTTTTATTAAATATTCTTTACTCACAATATTTCCAACAATGAATTTTTAATTTCTAAAATACTCTATTTCATTTATAAGGTGGATAAATTTTATTTATACAGTCATGAGAGATGTTACTATTCATAAGGATCAAATTATTATTCATAAGGGTACATTAATATTCATATGAGTCATGTTTCTATTCACAAATAATTTATTTTGATCATGCTATACTGAAAATATCTTACTGAATGCTACTATGTATAACAGTATTTTGAAATTCAAAACACCTAGTTGAAACATTATATTCCACAGCTAGGTTTTATCAAATTGGTGTTTTTTAGAAAATCAGTGTATCATACATTCAATAATAAATTTATTTTCAAATCTCTGGGGAGATACATTCTCCCCCACCCCTTACCAAAATTTCTTCCTCAAAAATTTTATATTGTTACCTCAAAAAATTATTTGGGTAGTTTGTTATCATAAGTGGCTCATGATACCATGTTGAATCATCAATTTTATGAATTTTCCAAAGTACATTTACCAGTCGTGTCATCTAATTCCTCAACACATGATCTGTAGTGTCCAAAATCTGGATAGGTACATAATAGTAAGATTAGTCAGGTTTTAATTCTATACCTTTGGATGTGTGTACATGTGTTGTGTCTGGCATGCAATTTCTCATCAATGAGACATATACCACATTATGTGCTTTATTACTGATTGAAATCATTTTAAATGATATACCATAGCTCCCATTCACTCTAGAATATCAAAAGTGCCATTATATATGTGGCTCAGTTTCCCTTTCTTCCCAAATTTATAACACCCTCCCATAGAGATACTTTCTTGAAAACATGATCACCCCTATCAAATTCCAAATAATTCTTTCTATAATAACCATAGATCTATTTTATAAATATTGCTGATTTTATTTGGGTTTTTATAGTCTTTACCTTCACTATTGTTCCCTCATATAGTTATAGGCCCACATGCCACCTTTCACTAACTTCATCCCAAAAAGTTTCTATATGATACATCTTTCCATACAATGCTTCTTAAGGCTCCATTTTAATGCTATAAAGGAATCATTTATTGTAGGAAAACTCCACTAAATGTAAATAATAATCCCAAAAACCCATGAAAATCATGTAATAGTGATCTCAAAATGTATTCTAATGTTTGTATTATCCTTTCTAATTTTCTATATGTTTCAGGGTGACAAGTAGTACTCAAACAATTCTTATTTCCCAATGATTTCTAAACACTATCTAGAATATCTACGTAAATTGAGATTCTCGAATATGAACTATTTAATGAGGTGAACTATAATTTCTTTCAACTTCTTTTATATTAAATCTAATAGGGAACTCTAGTTGCAATCCTCCCTTATAGCGAGGAAATGTGCAGATTTCATAATTTGATCAACAATTTCCAATATTTAATCATTATTTCTTGGTGTTTTGTGAAATGGAGTGAAATTAATTTATATTTATGTCATCCCATATCCATATAAGAATAGGTATTGGTTTAATGAACCGTCGTGGTTTTTCTCAGCATTATCTTGTTAATAGATTAAGCATCTTGATACATAATCTGCAATATCACACTTCATGTTGTCCCACTAGAAACATTCCAACAAATACCTAAACATTTTGGAGCTAGTAGGGTGTATGGAAATATTAGAGATGCATGAATCATCCAACAACTCCCACTTCAACTCATTTATAGAGGTAACACAAATCGTCTTCCCAAATTTCGAAATTCCATCTTCACACAAGAAGTCATCCGACATCCAACCATTCACACCATAAATTTTCTTTTGATGATTCTCATCATGAAAATATGATTTTTGAATTCATTAAAATAATTATGGTTAGGAAAAACATGAAAAATTAATGATATTCCACCTTCATTGATGATGATCATATCCACCCTCACTAGATCCATCTATATAGGATCATTTTCCATCCTCTATTTTTTTGGACTCCATGATCCTTTCTGCTTAATCAGTAAGCTACATTATTTTCTTTTATTGGGTGTTTGTGTATGGAATAATTAAAATTCTTGAGTAGTTAGAGAAATCTCTTTTGCATCAGGGTATGTTCTTTGTATGAAATGATATAATTCGGTCTCTTTTTATCTGTATATACCTTCCATCATTCCCCACAGTGATAGTGTCTCTATATTTTCAAAGAAACCCTCACAACATCTCACTCAAGATCATGAATATGATAGTTGTGATAATGAATTTTTAATTTCCTTTATGCATATGAAATAACTCTATCATTATACCTATAGACATAAACAAGTCCTTTTTCATGATTCACCACTATTGATCACAATCACATCATTCCCCGATGGTAGAGAAATGATTGGAGCAATCACCAATCTCCTCATTAATTATTCGAAACATTCCACACATTCGTTTTTCTAAATAAACATATCCCCTTTAAGATTAATCATGAGTAACAGGTTGGATAATCAGGGGAAGTTATGAACAAAATGATAATAATAACCAGCTAATCAAGTAACACTATATACCTCAGTTATGTTTTTTGGTGTAGGCCATTCCCTAATATCCTTTTTCATCATATAATCAACAAATATTCAATCCATAGAGACAATATGGCCATGAAAAGATACTAATTGAGGCCAAAATTCACACTTTATGAACATCCCATATAATTTATTTCTTCTAAGAGTTTGAAAAATAATGCGAAAGAGATATTCATGATGTTCTTATATTTTAGAGTATATCAAGTTATCATCAATAAATTCCACAACATATTAATCAGGGTATTAATTGAAACACTCATTCATTATTTCCAAGGAAACAAAGTGTGAATTATTTATTTCAAAAGGCATTACTGTAACTCATAATTCTCTTACCTGATACAAAAAGAAGTATTCTGAATATATTACTTCCTCACATGCTATGGAAGATATCCAGATCAAAGTTCAATCTTCAAATAATTTTGGGCACCATGATGTTCATAAAATAAATCCTCATTGTGAGGTTGGGGATACTTGTTGTTATTTTTGAAGCATTGATCTCCAAATATTAAATTCCCAACCCCATAGATCTATCATTCTTATTAATGAAAAGAATATGGGATCAAAAAGGAGAAACACTTGGGTGAATAAATAAATTATCACTAAATTCTCCTTGTTCTTTATTTTGTTATATTAATTTAATAGTTTCCCTTCTATAAGAAGACATTTAGGTAGGTCTTGGAATAATAATTAAATAAATTGGGAATTCAACTTCATGCTCTAGAGGACATCTAGGTAATTCCTTTGGAAAACCTCAAAATTTTCTTTCAGAATAGGCAAATCATCTATTTTGACATTACCTTCCTCAGCCATAGCTATTGCATTTTCCACTTCCATATGAATTGAATTTAGTAGAGCTACTTCTTGTGGTTCTAGATGAGAATCGGTCGGCGATGTTTCCTCCCTAAACATAAGGGTTTCATCATCATTCTCAAAAATTGTAACTTATTTGTTCAATAATATATTTTCACATAATAATTTTAATGAAAATCTATACTTTGGATTATATCAATTTCAGTCATGGTTTGGAAGATAAAATACGAAGTTAATGAGCATCCATATTCCATAATGGAGATGGACTAGAACATAGGTATTATAATGGTACTTCCCTTATGAGTTTTGACTAACAAATCATTTATTACATAAAATTTGAAATATTTAATTTTATTTGAAAACTGGGAAGATATAGATTAATGTGATGATATAGAATCAAAAAAATCATTGCATATGTTTTAGAAAATAAGTAAAGTATATACCATCACATCATTAAGAACTTCAAACATAATAGTTGTTATCATATAATATTGATCTTTCTCCCTTGGCCTTTACGGGATAAAGTTTACATGAGGCACATGACAAGCATTGAATAATGCCCCATATCATTTCAATTGAATCATTGTAGATTGATAGATTCTTTCTTTCCCATACAATCACGATACTGGTGGCCCTTATATCCAAACATGTAATATATAATGTTTCCTTTTATGTAGGCTCTGGGTGATTCCTTCCACACATATCACATGTTAGAAAAATCCCCTTTTTATTTTTCCCCTTACCCATTCTTTCCTCCCCCACCCTCTTCTTCTTTTGTTTTCCCAAAAAATTATAAGACATAGAGAATTACTAATTTATCTATATAGCACATGATATGATATCTTCATATGATGAGAATCGTTGGGAGACTGGATCACTTCTGAGGAATAAATTTAAACCTTCTAAAAATCGATAAATCTTACTCCATGGATTATGTATGTAGTCCACGTTATTACTTGATAACCATGTAAACTTAGCTTCATACATTAAAATATTTTCATCCCCTTTTATCCTCTAATTTATAAACTACCTTTCTATATCATCTTGATGTTCACGAGGGATGTATTTTTCTATGAAAATTACCTTAAAATACATACATTCTGTTTCATATTTTTCATCCTCCTCTTGTGTGTTTTGAATTAAAGGCCACCACTGATCCACATCACCCGATAGATGATATAATTCCATGAAAATCTTATATAATTCATCACATCCCAATGTGATAAATACTATCACTAAATAACTTATTCATGCTCCTCTACGAGAGGGTTTCTGGTCCCATAGAATGACGATGTATTTGGTGGCATAAAACAATAAAACATTGCTCTTCCACATTATGGATCCAGATGCCCTATAGATCTAAGGTTATAATTCCTAACCTGAGTTAACTATTCTAGTATATTTTTATGTTTCTCATCACTAGTTGCAACACCAAATCAAATATCACTGTCTTGAATTATATGGAAATCGTTATATGGGTTACATGCCTTCATGCAGTTTACATCCCTTCCATTAGGTTCTATTTATAAATAATTCCATACACTTGATTATGTTATGAATCATAATGTATAATATCAATATAGATTAATATGTAAAATAAATCGAAATCCTATCCATTGATAATATCTTAATCATAAAAATTGTTTCATTGAGGAAAAACTAACATTTAATTTCTTTTTATTGGTTTCTAATGAAAATGTGAATTATCCTAAGAATATCCCCCTGGAGCGTCACACCAGGTGCGAAGTAGGGACTTCTGTCATGAACCAGAATAACCTGGGTCAAACCTAAATCTTCATGTCGGGGTTGTTACTCCTAGGTACATTTTTTATAGAATAATGTCCACTTGTAGTATCAATACATGGATTTATATTCATGAAAGATCTAAAAAATCTATTTTTACAAATATTCTAGGATGTTATTTTATGTTTATACTTAAAGGCCATCTTAGGGGTTTTCCCCTAATCATTGTTTTCTAAATTTATTTTCCTTATTTTTTACTAAAGTTCCTCAGATACCAACTATAAGGACCCGACCCCATATTCTAGGAGACGATGATTTATTTTATTTCATTGGCATATAAACAATGAAGATGTATCCTGAATGAATGAATTGTTTAGTGTCTTTGGAAGTCTATATACATATATAAGTTGAACATCAAAACATGAAAGGAAATAAAACATGTCAACATCTTTTGAATCACACATAATATGCTAGATTATCCTTATAAATCATTCACAACATATTGATTGAAAAGCTAGGGAAAATAAAAAAAAGGTGAAAGGGGTGACCTCTGAGGCGCTGTATGGGTATATAATATAGAGGAAAAAAGTATAAACATAAACTCTTGGCATGATTAATAAAAAACCATGCCTTTAAAATTATATAAGAGTAAAATATGGAAGGAATAAAAATTCATTAAATAATTTTATAAAAACAAAACACGGATATTTTACTACAAAAGTAATCACATGGGATATCAATATTCAGTTTCATAATGAGGAAATTTATAATTACAGAAAACTAAACATACCACTGAGGCCTCGGCCAAGACGTTTGGAAACACTAGGGTAAGGCCTCAGCTAAAACCAAATTTTTTTGTCTCATGGTGCCAACCTATATATAGAGGGGATATAGTGGGACCCACCTATGACATTCTATGTAAAATTATTTCATCTTATGAAATGTGATAAACATAAACCACATGATCATATGGAATTAATATTCCCAATTTGTACACAAAATCATTAAACATTCTAAGAAGTATGGTGAATTTTATCAAGATAGTACAGTCATAGTAAAACTAATAACAAACCATTCAACAAAATATGGTAATGGTTATCATAAAATATTAATCCATGATGAACAGAAGAATAAACTAGAGTTTTGAAATAGATGAAAATACTCGAAGAAAATCATCGAGTAATTCTTGAGATAAATAACCTTTCACAAAAAAGTAGATTCATTTTGGGGAAATAATTCTATAAATATAGAATCAGAAGATGATAGGTTTTTGTAAAATTTATGATTTTATAAAAATTTTGGTTTCTAGAAATAAATTATTTTTTTCCCTTGAATATAGGTAACAATTCTAGAAATTCATTTGAATCGGTCTTTATTTCTTAAAGAATTTTTCAAAGAACATTTTAAACAAATATGAATCCATAAAATAAGGAAGGATTTTAGTTCTTACACATATATAGAACCTTCAAAATAATTTATGATTAGTCCATAATAATAAATAAAAATTTAATTGGAATTAAGAGAGAAAAACAGTAACCCAAATGAAATAGAGGTTCTGGTAGAAAACAATATGCTTATGTGTGAATATGTATCTATCTTTAACATAAAGTCATATAATATGAAATAATAATTATTAATAACATACTTAATAACCTATTATACATTTACTGTTTTTATTATAATTTTTATATTTTCATTTATGTTCATTTTTATGGGTAAAAAAAGTCAAAATCATGGTTTGTGAGTGTTCATTTCATTAGTTCTCTTGATCAGTTCTTCTGTATGAAAGTAAATTACAAATGAAAATTTAATTACAGAAATGATTTTACATGTTATTAGTGTTCAAAATAATGTTTAAATGATCATATAAGTTACATTGTTACTTTAGGTGAATATGAATCCTTTGATAAAATTTTAATCATTATTTAATGTGATAAATTAACACATCTAGGATGATGCTTCTATTTTTAATTTAAGAGGAGGGGGAAAGAGAAATAATGATGAATTATTGAAATATCATAACAAAATTATATTCCATTCATTGTAATGGATTTACCATAACATTTTTATGAAATAAGGTGAGCAATAAAAAGAAATAAAGGAACTTGAAAAAAATTAAGTGAACTGAAAAAAGAAATTTTCCTCTTAAATTTATCTCACTTGAGAGCCTCATTAAGAGATAAGATGTGGTATTTAAATTAGTCCAAGGGATTAGGAATGTGGGTATGGAATTGAGATTATTATTTAGTAGAATATATATAGGGCCATGGGCTTTATAGGAGTAAAGATAAGAGGGAGTGAGGGGTGGTTTTTATATTAGAGGGGATGAGTTATTTTCCATTATTAAAAATTTTATTTTATAATTTTTGCAGAAGACATTTAATAGACATTATTATTATGAATAAAAAAAGAAATAAGTTATTTTTAGTTCTATATAATGACCATTTTAATCATAAATGAATCAATAATTGTTCAAAAATGAATTTATTTAGCATGTTTCTAAATTATCGAATTTCACTATTCACAAAAATTTATGTATTTTAGAAAAATCTCAAAAATTTACCCAAAGCATTTATAAATGCGTAGAAGTATAATATGGACTTCATTTTTTCATAATAAATTTCTAAAAATATGAAATTTTATTTTTAAATAAAATAATGAATTTTTAGATAAATACTGTATTTAAAATTACAACTGATTTTATAACCTTCTTGATAATTAACTAATGTATTTTTAAATTATCTGAATATTATAAGAAAAAATTAATTTATAGGAATAAATTTTATAAAAATTAATTTTCCTTGAAATCAATTTTTTAATTTAAAATTGTTTTTAAGCATTAATTACTCCCTAAAATACCGACAATTAATTATAAATTTATAAAATAATTCAATTTTATATAAGCTATCTAAATTTAATTTATACATTGATTGTAACTATTCATAAAAAATGAAAGTTTTTCCTATCATTATATAAATATAATACTGAGTGCAACTATGTATGTGAGTTTTTTTCGAAATTCAATCCATAAAAGTGGAAAAACTATGGTTACATGCTTGCTTGTAACAATGTGTGAGTTTTTTCGAGTCATTGTGTTTCATCCATTCAATATTAATATTATTTTCAAATTCTTGGGGTGTTACAAAACCATGTACGCTAAACCACCCCACGAATGTCTCAAAATTGCGCACCTTACTGTTAGTGTATTTTCTGGTGTATTAAAGGGATATCAATCATGGCCATATGATAATAATATTTATATTATAATCTATCATTATCATTACATTATAAGTGTTTTTGATTTTTTTAATGGATAAAAAATGCGTTTTCAGTCAGTTTCAATTATGATATTTATTTTGATGAATTAATGGATTTATGAATAAAAAATATTTTAATAAAATATCATTATGAATTTTTTTTTATAAAATATAAATAATCATATAATGTTTTGAAGTCAAATGTAATTTTTTTTCCTTAATAAATTATTATTTTCAAAATCCCCATCATATTTCAATAAATTTTAATAGTTTATTTAAAATTGAAAAATAACATATTTAGATAATTATTTATAATAAACAAATACTATTTTTTAAATTAGAACATCAAAATAATCCAGCTGTGAATTTTCCATGTTTTATTAAACATTGAAATTTCCGAGTAAAATTACAAATATGATTACATATACATTGGGTATTATGACAACCTAATGACCAAAAAGTGATATAATAAAAACTATAAATGGGATAAAAAAATCTTGGTATTACATTTAAAATAATGAGATTTAATGTTTAGTTGATTCATTTTATAAATCCATTATGAATCCTTCAAAACATGAAATATATTTTATGGATTTATACTCATTTCTTATAGAGTATGGCCCACCTCCACATAAGAAAGGGTGTTATTATTATTTAATACCCCCTTATCCATATAATCTAATATAATTCCTATCAATATGGTTGAACAAAATGTTAAAAAACTGTGATAATGATTTTGTTTTTTTATTTTAATATACAGATTTCAAAACCTATGTTTGAGAAATATTAATGACACTGACACTGTTTTCTTATATAAATCCTCAAATTATTCCAATTATATTCACAAATGATAAATGGATCAAATAAATACTCTTCCATTCCTTCTCTAGAGTCTTACAAAGGTTCCCTATGATCTCAAGATGCCCCTCTCAAGCATTTGGAGTCACACACTCTAGTAATGGATCATATTTTCTACCCATTATTCATGATTATGTTTTATCTTATTCATTTTATTTTATAATTCATTATTTAGAGATATTTAATTCAATATAACAATTAATACCCATTTTAGGACCAATTTAATAGATCACCATTATCTTTCATCAATCTATTTTATTAATATTTAATTGAAGGGGGTATGCTTCCAAAACATCACCAGGATATTCCATGAAAAATATTATGTGCTGAATACCATACCCACTTTCTATTAATTCTGTTCACCATTATAAACTTGTACAGCATTGAATTGGAAATTTTCTGTTTTTATTCAACAATCTATTATTTTTAATGAAATATTTTGACGAATGAATCCATTTTGGATGATATATTTTGCACACATATGCATGAGAATGAAACGAAAGTGACATGAGCACCCAAAATTATATATAACTCTTATCCATTAGATAATGTTTCATATCAAGAGATTTCATTTTGGGATAAAGAGTGAACCTAATTAATTTAAGGGAGTTTTTCATCAGGATTTCTTGTCAGTTATCGATGACCTATATTTATGACAAATTTTTTTATATTGGTACCATATTTCCCATGATATGATTATCATGATATATCATTACTTATTATTCATGTTTTTAATTCTAATTGTCTAACAAGTATCACCACGTTCTATGTTAATTCTCTTTCATGGATTTATTCCTCAACACTTTTATATTTATTTTCCCAATTTATATCACGTATTTTTAAAATACATGAAATTTTTGAAGAATGATAAGGAATATTAAATAATTCTAGTTTATATAATGTATAAGATTTTCTACTATATAACTAATCACTAAATTCAATAGAAATATTGAGCTTCAAGTGTTCATTTTTTTTAATTTCATTGTAATTAATCAAGTCTAATTTTGAAATAAAAAAAGTGTTGTTATATGACATTGATCTCGAAAATCGAACTCTGGTGCGACTATAAACCATTTAGGGTTCGAGAGACAAATACTTCATAGATAGCATTTTTATTTATCTAGAGACAGTAATAGTTACTAGTGGACCATATCTGTGTGAAAAAATCCAATTCCAAATTTATGGAATTCAAGAACCACTATTTCCTTATATTATTGGAAATGTTTTCTATTATATTCATTGATAAAGAACTAATATTATATCTATTAGAGGAGGAGGATGTCGAGATCTTGAGGATGGTCCTATATTTTCATGTATAATAACAAAATTATGTGTACATCACCAAATGGGTGTTATAAATTATTGAAGGTCACTCTATAGGGGAATTCATCTCTATGCATTGTTTATCCATGAATCCAAAGAACATCAATTGAGTTCTTTCTTAGGATCCACCCAATTTCTGGTCATAGGTGTATAACTTTGTTAGCATAGAGGGGTATTACTTGTTGTTTGTGGAAGAAATATAAATGATTTCATCCCTTTTAACTGCCATAAAATGGGATGGGAATTTTTTGACCCAGATTGAAAAATGCCAGAGATCCTCCATGGGCTTGATACTGAGGATGAAAAGTGATCCAGTGTTGAGACTAATTGAGGAGGGTGTGGTGTACATTTTCAAATATGATTCCTAATGATATGGTATCGACTACATATTAATGTATCAAGATTAATTTAATGAATACATGTTGAAAATTTTGATAACCAATGAGAAGAACTACATGAATCATGTCCTAAAGATATATGCGGAAGTACATTCCCCTAGGATGATCAAGAACTATCTTATTGGAGAATGTATTGTGGTTTAGTCAAACCATCAGATTCCCAGGTACATCTTCATGAATGGAGACATGATCCTTTGATAATGGAACTGTTTGGAGTTCCTACTAGACAAGGACTTTTAGATTGTCTCTAATGATGGAAGGATATCATGGTAAAATATTCCCTTAGTGGGGAGTCCCAGACCAACATGGTGTGTGGGGCTTTTATGTTGTTGTATTCCCTATTTCTAACCATGTCAGAGCAGGGGAGTAAAACATTTTTACGATCAATAGTTTTTACTCCTCTACTTATAGATCATGTGAGAGAGTCCTTACTGAGAGATACTGAATGATAATTATTAAATGAACATATATCGACAAGGGATTTAATGATAGATATTCTGAATAATTTAATAACATAATATTTTCCAAGAAACAAATTGTAGTTCTTGTCACATTGTTGGAGGTGGTTATGTAATAGTTACACACATATCCACTAGTTGAAATTCATATTGTATGGATGATATATAGAGGAATTTGTAGGTATCATCGGTGGTCCCAAATGAGATGGAGTATTTATGAGTTTGTCTCTCGGTGCCTCTCTTGGTAGAATGTGAAGGCTGAGTGCCATGTTTTTCTAAGTTATTATATCCCATCGGGATCTAGGACTGGAAATGGAATGAACTTTCCCTGGAAAATTTGATAGGGATTCTGTTGATTAAAATGTCCATGATTACTTCTAGGTTATTTTTTACTAACTCATGATGTTGGCACACATCATTTCTTTTAGGGGAAGTGATTCATGTTGTTTTTTGGGGATATTCCACGTACAAGCGATCTTCCTCAGTAATTGAGTGTCTTTGAACATTGTCTTTTATTTTGAACTATGGTTTATGTCATGATTTTGGATAGGTTGGTCAGAGGTATTCACGTCAAATATGAGGATCATTACCACATTTCATCACCACACTAACGGGTAGACCAAGAACACTATCCAGGTGTTGGTCTATATTATGATTTCTTGCATTTCATTCAATATCTTGAGATCTTAGGATCTCATTACATTGTTAGTGATTTCTTAAAATATAGTTACCTATTCATTATTGGTATGGAAGCTTCTGAAGCACTTTATGGGAGAAACTATAGGTTACCATTTTAGTGTAAATATATTTTTGAGACATCACTTGTGGGTTCATAGATGTTACTGAAAATGATTTATTTGGTATAGGTCATATGTGAGTAGATGGGGATGGCCTAGAACATGTATAAATCCTATACAAATCATTATCGTAGGAAATTGTATTTCTTGAAGGGAGGCCAAATTTTCTAGATAGTTTCCCCATGAAATGTATTATAGATGATTTGAAAAGGAGGAAAGATATCATATAGATTCATCAGGATGTTCAAGATCGTGCAGAGGGTTTGTGAAGTTTCATACCATGTTACCCATATGCCACAGTTAGAGTGGATGCACGATGTCTTCCATGTGCCACAGATGAGAAGATATTTTGCACAGCTATTTCAAGTCATCGATTAGGGTGATCTAGAGATCTAGGATAGATCAACCTTAATGGAGAACTCATTGGTGGATAAGGATTTAGTGTAACACACCTTATGATTATAGATAATCTCCATGGAATGTATATTGTGGTAGCACAAGAATGATGAAGAGTGTTCCTAGGTGCTGGGGTGGAATATGTGGGATCATTATCTTGAGTTAATTGTTTGTTTCATTTGGGATGAAAATATTACATTATTGAATAATATATACACCCCATTTTCCTTTTTATGACTTTGAAATATTTCCACATTAATTTCTAGAGTCATGAAATGATATGACGTGCAAATCCGAGGCCAGATTTACTAGGATTAAATAAATAAAAATAAACATGTTTTTTAATTTTTTTTGAAAAAATATATTAAATAAACCAGGATGATGCTTAAATTGAATATCAGAGATAAATATATGGCCCATGTTGAGTATAGAACAAGTTATTAACACTATGTATAACCTAAAATTGGTAGGTGTGGAGTGTTAAGATATCAATCCAGTTGGATGTATGTTTAGTTTGATACATATTTAATTTATTTTATATGTTTATTATTTTATCATTAAATTAAATTTCAATAAGAATATAGAAATAGAGAATCACACAAGGTTAACCTCATTATATGGGGACACTAAAGATACTATTCTTCCTCATTCCATTGGAAGATCATATTTTATGAAGATGAAACTCTTTGTGAGAGTATATTGAGAGGCAACAAATCCATCTATTTCCTAATATTATTAGAGGGAGTGTTCCTCAAAAACTAATGATCCAATATTTGGTAAGGTATCTAAAATTTATGGTTATTCCCTTCTTGATCACATTGACAGAGAAGATCAATTACTTTATTGGATATTGGATAATTGTGCCCAGATCTCATTCCATGGAATTGGAAATTTAATTGTTCATTATTGTTTTATAGAATAGATATAACCATTCATGAGTATTGTCCATGAAATATTCACAAAAAATTCATAACTCGCTGTTCTTGTTCCATTATTCATCATTTTCTTTGAAATATTTACTTGTTGGAGAACCTGATCACTATTTGACGATGTTGGGCAGTACGAAGCCCAATGACACTCTCAAAATCATCACAGAACGACGTATGAGGGATGAATAGATGTATCAACCCCATATCTAAGGTATTTTAGGGATGTGGGTAATAATTTTGATTATCAGGGATCAAATTATCATTGATGAAATGAATTGGGATGTACAGTGGAACCCATTTAGATATAAATGAACAATTTAGAGCCACCAGATGGATGAAAATGATAGATCCGAACAAGTTACACTATTCTCTTGTGGAATGGTGGAATGATCTATGTAATAATGGCCAGATGCAACATTTGGAATGATGATCTATGAAATAATGAACAACCTAACTACACAGTATGCGCTAGTATGAAGCCATAACTCTTATACTAATGGAAAAGGTAGTTATTGTTTTTGAAAATTCATAATAATGTCATGTAATTAATTTTCCCTACACACTATGTTACCATTTTCCTTTGTTGTTGGGCCATATGGTGGAGCACCATACTAGGCACACATCATGTGACAAAGTATACATGAATAAAAAGCAAACATGGGAGATACCCCATGGGGAGAGGAATCCCCTGCACCAATATACATGGATAGGTCCTGGGCAATTGGTCATGGCCTAGAACATGGGAGGGACCCCAAGTGGCATTGGAACATCATTTATATACATATGAAAACACGTATATATAAAACATTGTAGATCAGTGTACCTATAGTGAGATAAATAGGTGTTATAGTTAGATTACACACCATGTGTGTCCTCACACACACTGCAAACTCGTTAGCTCATTTTTAGGAAACTACAATAATCCATATATCCTTTGTTGAAACTATGATTTTATAATAAGAGTTCCACATTCTATGATTTTTCCACATTGAAGTCGAATGTTCCATTGGATGAGGATTTTGTTATATGATGTCAAATGATCCAGGCTCGATGATTATTTTATTAGATTCCTGATGTTGTCATTATAGATACCTACTCATAACGTACATATAAACTTTATTATCTTTTTTAAATACGTAAAATATTACAAAAATTGATTCCCATAGACAATATTAAAATCATGCATTTGGAAACGTAGAGGAAGCATCTTCAAACTCATTGAAATATCATTAATGTTCCACAAAATGATATTCTCACCTATTATTTTTACATAAAACAATATCTCCATTAAATGGATAAAACGAACAAATGAAAGGGGTGATCTCTAATTATCTATTAGGGTAAATAAATGATATGTATACGGATAACATTAACATTAGGTAATCAGAAAATGATCATGAATATTATAAAATTTTACCATGTATATCAAAAATCATAGACATGAATCATGGAATAATTATTTTTAGATTATAATATATGAATCATCTGTAAATAAAGAACCTTATCAATTAATGTATAATATAAGAATGAGACTTGGAATTTGAGGCAGTCCAAAAAATATATAAAACCCCTATGTCATGGTGTACTAACAAAGACATTGTAACATGTTAGGCTTGGGAAAATAATCTATTTACATGCTTTAGGATTGTGATTCCCTCTTGTCTACAATCATGCTTCAGGTTTTGAATGTCCTCTCTTGTACTTCCTTGTTTCTGGAGTGGGATGTCCTCTTGTGTACATTATTGCTTCAGGATTGAAAGGATAACCCATGTAATATCTTGTTTCGATCTTGGGATTCCCTCCAATGGACCCCATGAGATCAAAAAATATTTATTGTTACTCATTTCATTGTAGGATGATATATCTTCCACCCATTAAATTATGATATATTACCAACATGTGCTACAAAAAATTTATCATATTATAATATTTTAAAAGTGACGGGTTCTATAAACATCAAATTATATCCCATGAAATGAAATGTGAATCATTAAAATTTCATCACATAATAACATATCGAAAATATATATACTTCATAAAAATTTCATCAATGATTATCCTATGAAAAGAAATAGGTTTTAAAAGAATATAACCCAATGAAAATAAACAAATTTTTCTAAAATCATGGAATATATCGTACACCATTCTAAGATAGAATAAGAATGAAAACAATGAATAAGTTCACTATAAATTCATGAGTAACATAAATATATATAATATGATTTGGGAAAAAAATTAAAATATCTTTTAACAAAATTTCTTGATGAATTTATACATTTTAATATGAAAAAATATTTTTAAAATATAAATCATTTGAAAATCGTATTCTTAGAAAAATTAATTGAAAAAACATAATGTAATAATTGAAAACAAAAAAATCTATAGAAATTGTTCCATTGATATTTATAATCATATATCATTTGAAACCATTTTTGAAAACATTTTTGGAGAACATGGTATTTGAAATAAAACATATTTATGACCAAATAGAGAAATACAGTCAGATTTTTAAAAACATCTTACCACTTGGTAACATGGGATCAAACTCTCCTTATCAGAAAATGAATAAATTTGAAGCTAAAAATAACATGAAAATTATTTAAATCATGATATAACATGTTAAATGTATGTATTTACACCTTGAAAATGATTTTTTGGGGATAATAGAACATTAGTATTCAAGATGGAAAATCAAGACAAACCTATTGTACCAATATTGTACGTTTTGACACCTAAACCCCATGAAATAAAAATTATAAAATGGATATTTGAATTCCCATAAATATTATAAATAGGTTAATATTATAAATCCCTAGGAAGTATATAATCCAACCATATGAAATGATTAATGTTTAAGTGAAATATCTCAATAAAATTTAAAGTGAGATGATGTCCCCTTTCTGTGGATATTGACTGTTGATGTAATTATTCAAAATAAAATTATAATAAATATAAATTTATTAGGAATATTTTATTGAACCACATTCTTATATCTAATTTATTATATCACCCATCATTATAATTATATGGTAAGGATTCACCTTGGGTAATATTATATTTTTTCTTTTCATGGGTCCAAATTTATTATATCACCCATCATTATAATTATATCAAAATAATATATATAATGATATTCATATAGTTTATATTAATTATATTATCATTATAATAACTTATGGAATATATAATTATGAAATAGAATATGTCATTCATGTAGACGGTAAGTCATACGTACACTTGAACGATGTTTCTGTATTTACTGTAATATTGAAAGGAAGAAGTTAAATGAAATTTTTATATATATATAAATATTTTATTATCATAATTATGTAATATATATGATATAACATTACTAAACACATCATTAATAAATTATGTCCCGTGTACGAATGAATTTAATAAAATGGAGGGGGAGGTAGAACACACATTCTCAAATAAAATTAATATATTTAAACCGAAAGGAAAGTATACCGATATGTGTTTTAAAAGAATAGAATAATATTAAATATATAATAAATAACATAAATAAAAATAATTTCCATCATAATTTCTACCATGATAGGTGATATAAAAAAAATGAAAAATCATCATATTTTTTGGTGGTGGTTATCCATACACATAAATATTATGTTTTGACCAATTATATGGAGGTGTGTGTAACTGAATGACTAAAAATAGCATATATGAATCCTATTATATTTAATATACTTGTTTTGTTTTTATATAGTTGGATAAAGAGGGTGTATTAGGTGGAGAAAGAAAATAAAATAAAGGAGATTGATAGATGTCGTTACCACTTAATCGTGTATCTACTTTTGGATAGTGCCAAAAGGATTCCATGTATTTAATTTTTCCAAGATAAAGGCATGCATGATGGATTTGGTGAATTTTGGAAACTATTTGTGTAGATTTTGGAATATCCAAAGTGTTTTGAGAGGTGTGAGGAAGGGGTAGTGTCACAAACCGAATCTGGTCGCCGCCAAAACCGGAACCAAACCCAGCCCATGGCATGACCTGAAGGGCGTTCCCTATCCCCACGGGGTGACACAAGTGCCCGGGTATCATTTATTTAGGTTTGGGAACGATTTACCCGAATATGAAGGCATAAACCATTAAAAACAATCAATAAACTGAATCTGAAAACTTTATACCAAACGAAGTTTAAACAAAAACCAGAACTGAATACATAGGTTTAGAGTCAATAAAAAAGGACTAAAGACACAATGGAACAGAAACAAAACAGCCCCATGGACTCCACATGACAAGGGGTCATCACCCCTAAGTCGTCTCCACTACTCTGCCCCAAGGATTAGGACTAATACCCTGAACCGCCATCACCCTTAGACATTCCTTTACCTGGGTAAAAAAAGGTTTACTTACACCCGAGGGGTGAAATTAGAGTGTGATCCTTAGCCCAATAGGATACCACCCTATGATTCCAAGGTGCATGCAATACAAGGTGAAAAAGAAAGCAGTTTTAATATGCAATTAAAAGCGGTGACAAATTCCACGAAATGAAACATTAAATTGAAAACTTTTTTCAAGATAAAACATTCAGAATGTTAACACATTTAAATAGGAATATTATATACTGCATTATAATTCCAAAGACACCCAAATACAAGGGAAAATACCACAAATCCACTGAGCAACAAAACCGGGAACACCCCTAGGCACTAGATAGTCTCAGGCCCCATGTACCTCGTACCTCAGTGTAATGTAACCATAGTAAAATTCTTTCTCGTGCACAAGACACTAGTAGGGAACATACCCATAACCTAGTGGTCCCCAATCATCATACACATATTTTAGTTAGAGTTGTCGTTATCCAAATGCTAAGTGAAACAGTGACAAAACCCCTCCGGTCCACTAGCCATACTAGTACAAATCTGCCCCACCTAGGTACCCGGGTTTCCCCCTTTGTGCTAAACAAATTTCAGGATTTAACACATATCCATTTTAATTTAAAACACCACTAATATTAACATACACAAAATACATTAGCTATCTCATTTTATACCACTTAAAACACACAACAAACTCTTTGAATTTGAATAAATCAATTTCTCAAAATCTCGTGTAGTTTTGCACACAAAACCCCTTAAGAAACCCACTTGTACACTATTTTCACACTTGTAAGTTACCAAAATAGTAAAGGCATCCCAATAAATATCAATTAAAACAAAAAATCAATTTTTTGGGCATCCCCATGTTAAACAAGAAGTGTTATCTTTATAAAACCGTCATTTTCGCACAAAAGTTGAACCAAAACTTCACTTTCTTTACAAACACAATTAAAACCCATTTTTTGCAGAAATTACCAAAGGGGATAATCATTATAGAAATTATTTTATTCCTTATTACAGATCAATAAAAACAACTAATTATTTATAGGGCATCCCCAAATAAACAAACAAAACACTTCTTTGGAAAACCCCCAATTTCACACCAAATTGGCATTTTAAATTCAATTGCAATAGAAACATCATTATAACCAATATTTGAAGCAATAATAAAATTATATAAATCTGAAAATATGATAAATACAGCTTGATAATACACAAATATTGCATCAAAATTGGAATCACCTACCAAATCAAATGAAACCATTGAATCCTTTGTGCGAAAACACAAACGCACCACCGCCGCACCTCAAGAAGGGTAGATCAAACCTAAAAATAGAAAATTGGACCAATAAAACCCAAGGTTAAACCTTAGGTTCGAACCCCTACCCACTGGTCATTGTTCACTTCAATAAAAAGGGAGGAAACCCTAAAAAAATAGAATGAAACCCTAATCAATTTGAAAGGGGAAAAGAAATGGAAAAACTTACTTGAGAAATCTAGAATGAATCTCCACAAAACACTGGTATGTAAAATTGAAAACGTCCAAAACTCAGGTAGTTTTCTCACAAGAATTATTAGGTCATTTAAGAATTTGAATGGAGGGAAAATAGTATGAATTTAGAGAGTTATGATTGAATTAACATACCTCATCAAATCTGCCCGATTTTAGAAACCCTATGATGTACGTCCCTAAATCGCTATCCTAAGTGCTCCAAAGAGGGGGGTAGAGAGGCTGGGGGAGCGGCTGGATGTATGGGCCGAATATGAGGCTTTGAATCACCGAAAAATACTTACAATTGAATATGTTATTAAATAAATAAAATTAATTTTTAAAACTGGATATGGGCTTCTGGGCAGGCCCAATCCCTTAAATAAAAACCCAACTAAACCATGGTTATGGATTTCCAAAGGAACCATATTTTAATTTTAGTGTTAATATATCAGGGGAGGACATTTAAGAGTTGGAATGAGTGAAAAATATTAAAAAATTAATAAGTTATAAAAGAATCAAAATTTATTTTTAAATCTGGAATTGGGCTCACGGTTTGGCCCAATCCACGAAAACTCGCCTATTCTCTATAAAACCATTGGAAACCCCAAAAAAAAGAATTAATGGAAATTAAAATAAAAATAAATTTAAAACAAGCTATGTATGTGACAATTATCCCCACCATAAAAACATTACGCCCCAGAAAGTCACAGCAAGACCAAATCAACAACCAAACCCAACTGAGAAACCAAGAAGTACCCACTTGCCAGGTTTTTTTCCCCAAAGGCCAAAACACCTCCAGTGATCAATGAAGGAAGGAATACTCTCATAAATCAAACTTACAAAACTTTCCAAAAACCATCAACAACATTCAGGCTTTATCCCAAATAAAAACTCCTCAAACATAATCTGAACAATACTCAAGTGATTCACCCAAACGAACAACAACTTTGAACAAGGTTACACTTATCTTACTTTAACTAAACCATTGGGTGCTCTCCAGTCCCAATGTTTACTCAATAATGATGTTGGTAGCTAGATAGATCTGAACGAGACTATATACATCAATCCAAGACCTTGAAAAAATCTAAGTTACTAGTATGGGGGGACACAAATACGCTCCCCACCATAAGAGACAACCAATATTTTTTTTGAGACATAACCAAGAGACTAACAGGGGGAGGCCTAAATGGACTCATCAGTACAAAGGATATACTTCCATAAGAAATTTACAAAAGAAATTATATAAGACTCATAATGGGTCTCCCCACCATAAGAACCAACCATCTTAACCAACCAGCACTAGCCGATAAAGAAAGACCCCAAAATTTAAAGAGTTGGGGCGACCACATGGTTAGTTTGCACGGTTTGGGAAGCCATACACTAATAGTTGGGATCCTTCTTTCCGCATGGTTTTCTGGGGCATGGTCACTATTATCCAAGTGGAAACTATGTTCACAAACAGTGTAGACAAACTTCAAACCTTTCTCTAAAGACTAAGTGGAAACCAAAAGGGGGAGGGAATAACATTGGGTGATGACATGGGCACATGGCCCTCCACCTATATCCACCGAACATGGGCAACAGAAGAATGATTATGACACCATAGGTTTAAAATCTTCGTAACTTTCATACTGACTAAATGACATTGTACATGGTTTTAAATGGCCCTGTGATTTCCCCTGACTACGAGCCAGCTTCTCTCTGAGACCTACGACTGGAGCTCCAATGATTGAAGCATCTTCGGCCTCGCAGTTAGGCTTTGGAAACCCCATGAATGATAATTCTTCTTTCAATGAAACCAATAACTACAACACAATCCTAGATAAGTTTCCCAGACATAACACATTCCAAACTCACTTTACCCAATCCCGATATTTCACTGAAACCAGGGCTAAGAAGATACACACACATCACACCTTGTTTCATTAGGTGAGAAACAATAGAAGTAAAGAACACCAACACTCACCTTCATCTAAAATGGTAGATTTTGTGGTTTTTCCAAGGGAGACATTCTCACAACATAACAGGGACTCTCATAGGATTTCACAACATTCACCACTATGGTCAATTGAGCACATGACATCTTATGGCATCACCGAACATGACCATTGAGACTGATATAAACAATTCATGGAGAGGGACCTTATACAACATCCCCAAACAACACACAATTGTAGAAAGTGGCCACAATATCCTATCGTGAACATATTTCTCACACAGGTGGTTTAACATGAATTAATTCATCAAAGAAACTTTCAATAACCCAAAGGTCCTCTTAGACACCATCGAGACACTCATCCACACATACAACCCTAGAACACATCCACCTTCGACGTATCAGGAAACATAAGAAACTAAGGTCTCTATCAACCTTCCATGAGCACTCCCCTGTTACAAGAGGATCTAAAAATCAAATAATGGAAAGGGTGTAGACTCAATCTAAAAATCTCAAGAAAAAATATTCCTTATATTGATCAACTGGAGGGTCTAAAAAAGGAAAAACAATCCAGGTTGCACATTAGTTGTGCACAAACCATTAATGGGGTGTACCTTATCCAACTATTGAACCAAAGGACCCAACCAAGATGGTCTATTGATCACGATATACCACAATCCAGATCCAAACACATGAAGGGAACCACCACAAAGTCATCCCAAAACATTTTTCAAAAGAGACCACTAATCGTCCCTACAACACAGCTCACTGACCAAACACAATCCCAAAACATAGTTCAAACAGGAGGGGTTCTTGGACTCAAAACATCCCACAACTTCAACATTATCATAAGCCCATAATACAAACTATACCAAACTATTCATCAATACATCATGTTTTTCTTTAAAACTATTTCTTTGAAAACAAAAGGTTTTGCAGTAAGCGTATCCACCAATGGTACCCCATGGGCCTCACACATGTATGTTTTTGTGTCACACCAGGCACCCTCCTCCTAACCATCCCAACACTCATCCAGTCATGCCATCAACCATCCATCATCCCATATAACCCCATGCATGTGGTCACTCATGGAAATACCAAAGGGTAAAACAAAAATTCCTTCCACTTTTCAAAAACAAAAAGCTCAACCAACCCAACCTTTTTCTCAAAACTGCTAACAATGAGATCAAAATCCAAATTCACATCTTACAAAACCTTTCATAAGGACACAAACATAAAAAAAATAACTCACTTTCAAGTTATTCACATCAATTTCAAAACATCTCATCCCATTAAAACACCCTTTAATCGTTCAGAAAACTATATTGGAAACACTTTTGAAAACCAACTTCAATATGGTTTCGACTTTCAAAAGAGGTGTAAGCATACTATTTTCCATTTCAAAAAAAATCTGAAAATTCAGTTCCACCATTTCATAAATCAAAACATTCCATATTTATTTGAAAATCATTTCCCAAAAACATTACAATTCTTAAAACCAAGTCAGTTTAAAACAAAAGTTCCAAGATTTCAAAACTAAAGAACACAAGACAATGCGAGAGGAAACTAGTTTCAATGGGTGACTTGGACATATGGTTGGCGGCCATATTCCAATTACTTCACTGTCACAAAGCGTGTTCTAGGGAATATCCCCAGCTCCACATGGCTTGCCAGGCCCTGCGAGCTTACTGAGACCATTAACCCAACTCTCTTTTCATTTCCCCTAACCATCATTAAAACAAGAAAACCAAAGGACTTAGATAAATCCTGACTTCCTTAGGAAACTTGAATCATGTAATGAGGTGTGGTGATCAGGAACACTACCCATTACTATAATACCAAGTCCCTAAAATCCTAACTCCATGATATCCTGACTCTTCCCGAAATAACATGACCTAAAGAGTTAACATGAACCTCCTCTGATACCATTTTGTCACGAACCGAATCTGGTCGCCGCCAAAACCGGCACCAAACCCAGCCAGTGACATGACCCGAAGGGCATTCCCTATCCCCACGGGCTGGCAGAAGTGCCCGGGTATCATTTATTTAGGTTTGGAAACAATTTACCCGAATATGAAGGCATAAACCATGAAAAACAATCAATAAACTGAATCTCAAAACTTTATACCAAACGATGTTTAAACAAAAACCAGAACTGAATACATAGGTTTAGAGTCCATAAAAAAGGTCCAAAGACACAATGGAACAGAAACAAAACAGCCCCATGGACTCCACATGACAAGGGGTCATCACCCCCAAGTTGTCTCCACTACTCCGCTCCAAGGATGAGGACTAATACCCTGAACCGCCATCACCCTTAGCCTTTCTTTTACCTGGGTAAAAAAAAGGTCTAATTACACCCAAGGGGTTTAAGTAGGGTGTGAGCCTAAGCCCAATAGGATACCACCCTATGATTCCAAGGTTCATGCAATACAAGGTGAAAATGCAAGCAGTTTTAATATGCAATTAAAAGCGGTGAAAAATTCCACGAAATAAAACATTAAATTGAAAACATTTTTCAAGATAAAACATTCAAGAATGTTAACACATTTAAATAGGAATATTAGATAATGCATTATAATTCCAAAGACACCCAAATAAAAGGGCAAATACCACAAATCCACTGAGCAACAAAACCGGGAACACCCCTAAGCACTAGATAGTCTCAGGCCCCATGTACCTCGTACCTCAGTGTAATGTAACCATAGTAAAATCATTTCTCGTGCACGAGCCACTAGTAGGTAACATACTCATAACCGAGTGGTCCCCAATCATCATACACATAGTTTAGTTAGAGTTGTCGTTATCCAAATGCTAAGTGAAACAGGGACAAAACCCATCCGGTCCACTAGTCGTACCAGTACAAATCCGCCCCACCTAGGTACCCGGGCTTCCCCCTTTGTGCTCAAACAATTTCAGGATTTAACACATATCCATTTTAATTTAAAACAACACTACTGGTCACATACACAAAATAAATTATCTATCTCATTTTATACCACTTAAAACACACAACGAACTCTTTGAATTTGAATAAATCAATTTCTCAAAATCTCGTGTAGTTTTTCACACAAAACCCCTTAAGAAACCCACTTGTACACGATGTTCACACTTGTAAGTTACCAAAACAGTAAAGGAATCCCAATAAATATCAATTAAAACAACAAATCAATTTTTTGGGCATCCCCATGTTAAACAAGAAGTGTTATCTTTGTAAAACCTTCATTTTCGCACAAAAGTGGAACCAAAACTTCACTTTCTTTACCAACACAATTAAAACCCATTTTTTACAGAAATTACCAAAGGGGATAAGCATTATAAAAAGTATTTTATGCCTTATTACAGATCAATAAAAACAAGTAATTATTTATAGGGCATCCCCAAATAAACAAACAAAACACTTCTTTGGAAAACCCCCAATTTCACACCAAATTGGCATTTTAAATTCAATTGCAATAGAAACATCATTAGATCCAATTTTTGAAGCAATAATAAAATTATATAAATCTGAAAATATTATAAATACATCATGCTAATACATAAAGATTGCATCAACATTGGAATCACCTACCAAATCAAATGAAACCATTGAATCCTTTGTGCGAAAACAGAAACGCACCACCACCGCACCTCAAGAAGGGTAGATCAAACCGAAAAATAGAAAATTGGACCAATAAACCCCAAGGTTAAACCTTAGGTTCGAACCCCTACCCACTGGTCATTGTTCACTTCAATAAAAAGTGAGTAAACCCTAAAAAAACAGAATGAAACCCTAATCAATTTGAAAGGGGAAAAGAAATGGACAAAATTACTTGGGAAATCTAGAATGAATCTCCACAAAACACTGGTATATGAAATTGAAAACGTCCAAAACTCATGGGATGTTCTCACAAGAAATATTAGGTCATTTAGGAATTATAATGGACGGAAAAGTGTATGAATTGAGAGAGTTATGATTGAATGAACATACCTCATCAAATCTGCCCGATTTTAGAAACCCTAAGATGGTAGTCCCTAAATCGCGATCCTAAGAGCTCCAACGAGGGGGGTAAAGAGGTTGGGGGAGTGTCTGGGTGTAAGGGCCGCATATGAGGCTTGGAATCACCAATCAATACTTAAAATTGAATATGTTATTAAATAAATAAAATTAATTTTTAAAACTAGATATGGGCTTCCGGGCAGGCCCAATCCCTTAAATAAAAACCCAACTAAACCATGGTTATGGATTTACAAAGGCTCCATATTTTAATTGGAGTGTTAATATATCAGGGGAGGAAATTTAGGAGTTGGAATGAGTGAAAAATATTAAAAAATTAATAAGTTATAAAAGAATCAAAATTTATTTTTAAATCTGGAATTGGACTCACGGTTTGGCCCAATCCACGAAAACTCGCCTATTCTCTATAAAACCATTGGAAACCCCCAAAAAAATAATTAATGGAAATTAAAATAAATTTAAATTTAAAATATGCTATGTATGTGACAGGTAGAGTGATTACCTTTTAATAGTGGATGGGGGTAGCACTATTGTAAAAAAAATTATTCAGTAATGGGAGGAATCCAATAACTAATGTGCCTCCAAAATAGAATCCTAATATATTAATGTGAAACTATTGTAGTGAAAAATAGACAAAAAATAAATATATGTTATTTCAAACAATTTGTTTCCATAACATCAATGATTCCCTAATTTTATTATTTTTGTTTTTATAAAAGCATCTAGTTTTCTAACCTACATAATTTAACAATTAAGTGTAAACAAAAGTTAAGTTTAAAATATAATATATAGGAAATTAATTATAAATATCAAACATAATTGTAAAAATAAAAATATAATGTGTTTTGGAAGTTAATTTTTCAAAACAAACTAATGTACCAAGCATAACACAACAAAAAACCCCAACCATGCTAACAATGTTTCTACAATCTATGGGAAAATATGTTACGAAAAAAATATCGGTCGAAATATTAATTTATCATATTTAACATTTTTAACCCTTAATATTCTTGTAAAATAATATATAACATTTATTAATTTCTAATCATTTAGTAAAATATAATTTATTGTAAAATAACAATAATCCCAATATTGACATTCATTATTAAATTTTAATTTTAAAATGTAAAATTAATATTGGAAATAAAAAAAATTCGTCTATTTAAGTGTAAAAAGATTTATTAGTCTTGAAATATAATTAACTATAATTATTCAATCATCTCAGTTCACTTTTATCATTTATTATTTCATTTATTTTAGTTAATTATTGACCAAATAATTACAATGTTGGTGTTTCATATTTATTTTAAGGAACTAAATCATATATAAAAATTATTGAAAATTTATTATGATAAAAATTACAAATTTATCATTCATAATGATATGTATAACATAAAATATTATCTTATTTACATACTAGACTATATTATAAATGTTAAACATAAATAAAGTTCCCTTTTGGTCATTTTCCTTACATAACATTTTATATTGGGAATATAAATTTAACAGTATTCCAATAACCCATAAAATTATAACCAAGAGTGGATATGGTTGAATTATTTTTCATGTAATGGTTTTTGGATAATTTTATAGGTTTTTATATCCTTAATATTTTGGTGTTGTTTTTAATTAAGCTTTATCCTACCTTAATCGTTGTGAATAATTTCTAACACATTCATTAATATTTTTGTTTAAAAATTAATTTGATATAATTAAATAAAAAATTAACAATTATTATAATCTTTTATTTTGGGTTTTCAATATATTAATTATTGATAATTTAAAATTATTTTTAATGATACTTCCGTACCCACGGCATGAAATTTGGTTTTTAAAGTAAAAATAATTAAAAGTTTAATAAGTTTTCATGTATAATTTAAATATAAAAAACTCCTATTAACTAAATTAGATTACTATATTCATATTGTATCTATTGTGATGTCAAAAACTAATTTTAAATATAATTTATCTCAAATCCTTATTTAAACGAAAAGTCTTTTTTTAACTAAATTCGATAAATTATTACTATTAACCAAAAAATGATGTTTCTTGTAAAAATAAAAATGTTTCACCATAATATAATTTAAAAATTATTAACTAAAATATTATTTTCATTATATCAATGTAAATTTCTATTAATTTCTAATGTTAATTTTACTATTCCTCAAAAAAGATGTAAATGACGTTTCTTTGAAGAAAATATTATTTTAGAACATAAAAATACATTAGAAGATATTACATATTTCATAAAAAATTTGTTTTATTTATTTAAAAACATTATAAGTAATATATTAATGGTGTTTATTACCATTCATATTATAGTTTTTATCATCAAGATTATAATTATCTAATTTAAATATGTATAACAATAAAATGAAGTTTTGTAAGAACTTAGTGTTGCATATAACACGCACCAAGTTTTTATTTATTGTTGTGAAAGAAAATTCAGATCCTTACTAAAGGAATATATTACCTAGGGTATTGAAATACATAAATGGAAATTAATACATTCCAAAAAAAACATTTTACAATATTTCATGGTGTCACATTCTACACCCTTAAAATGAATTTCACCCTAATACTTTTTCTGGGTTATCATATATTTTATACTAGAATTTTACATTCATATGAAACCCATATAATTAAAATTTATACTAAAAAATCTCTGAAATGGTGATATTTTGGAAAAAGGTTATCCAATGTAAATCATAAGAATATTTCCACAAAGGAGAACTTAAATGGGAAGTGAAAACATGGACATAGAAGTGAAAACTAACAATAGAGTTTTGTTGGAGAGTGATAAAGAAATTAGTATATATATCTTTTATAATAAAAAAACTATAAATCAATGATAACATAAGGGACCATATCATTAATCAGATATGAAGTTAAAAGTAAAATATTGTTGTCTTGAAGATTCATTTTCTTAATTTTTAATAATTTTGAGAAAAATATATATGCATGATTTCAGGACAATGTCACCAATTATTGTTCATTGATCCACCTGACATAACTCTATAAAAAGGAAGGTTAATTTCTTTTACAAGAATACTAATATATCTTGATATTAATGATATTCCTTCTCATTTTCAATCATTTCTAATATACACAAAATAGTATGAACCGGTTATCTAATTTACATATATTCTCAAATGGAGTGATAATTCATTAATCTTTATAACTTCATTTGATGATTTACATAGAATTTCTATAAATTGGTAACCATATTAACCATATGAATGATTAAAAATCAAATACTGTCAATTAATTTCAAAAAATCATCATAAGATTGATCTCCCATATATCCCAAAGTACCACTTGGTTATCAAATTCACAACATCTGAATACCCTCATCACATATTCACTTGAATAATGTTAACAACATTAATTACCATAAATCTTTTTTGGAAACATTATTTTATCCTTATACTAATGATTAATTGGAATATTATTTAAATCCATAATGTTTTGAAATTCATACTTGATTCCATAGAAGACTTTTTCAATAATGATTTTCGTGGTTATTCTTTGCAACCAATTCACTTATTCATATCCAGTATATTATTTTCCAAAAAACATTATTTAAATTTCATAAAATAATTAAGGGATAACTTCCATAAATAAAAAAATATCATTACTATGAAATCATTTTAATAAGTATTCATTACCATTCAGCATGTACTTTTAAATCCTTAATGAATAATTATACTGAAAATACTTATATAATTCATGATTTATATAAGATAATCTTTGAATTAGAAATCACAAATACTTTATTAACAAAACCTTATTATTAAACTATTTCTCTTGATTCCTAAAATTATTCATTCATACCACTTTCCTAGAATATGAAATTTTATTCGTTGTTATGTTTTCTTAAACCAAATCATATCATAGATCTTTTGTGTAACATAAATAAAAAATACAAACATCACATAACTCCCACATGACATTTTCAATCTCATTATCTTCAAAAGTATAAAATATACACATACCACCTTCCTGGTTCTCTTTATGTGTTTTCTATATGTCAAAATGATTCACATAATGCCCATAATTTTCATATCTATACAAATTAATTTTAACTATGTTCCTTCTCGCTTATTCCATTGACTAAAACTAGAATGCAATGTGAGAAGAAATAATTATATTTTTATATAATATAATCATGGAAAAACATATTTTTGATGCCCTTAAATCATGGATACAACTACTAAAATATTCTTAACCTTAGTATTTAACAAGGTTATTCATATTAATTCTATTTTAAAATCACTCATCATTTATCATAATGAGTTTGTGAATTTGGAAAGAATAACACCCAAGAGTGTGACACCATGTGTGCAATAATACCAGTTTTTATATAATAGATCACACCGTGTTAGGCCCAAAATATCTTGTCGGAGGTGATACCCCAATGTACAGATGTTCTAGAGACACATCCACTTGTAGTGCTCATTCATTAATGTATTTTTATTAAACAACTAACTTTAACGTTCAAAAAAATTTCAAGAGAGATTTATTTACTTTTCTTTATCCTTAATCTTATTCTTAGACATGTCCATAGGGTTATCACTATGGTATTCTCATCCTAACATCCAATGGATAACTATATATTTTTTCTGATACTAATAAAAGGTACGTAGTCTAAATGTACATAAAAATACATCTCATTTATGGAATAAATATATCATTATAAAAATATATTCCAAAATATATTATTAACATAGTACCTTTTGAGACATGGATAACAAATAGGCTAACTCTATAAAATATCATCAACTATTTATGAAAACATATTCCCCATTATTATTACTACTTAAATAAAATTCATCATAAAAAAGGGAAGGGAAACAAATGAAAGGGGTAATCACAAATGATCTATAAGGTTAAATAAAGGAAATGAATAATAATATAACGATCATATGGGTATGAGAAGGTGTTCCTAGTTATTAGATGGCCATACACTAAATATCAAAAATCATAAACATGAATCGAGGAATAAATACATACATATCATAATACATGAATCATATGGAAATAAAAAACATGAGACATGAATGCATAATATAAGAATAAGACATAGAATTTGTGGAAGACATATAATAAAATAAAACAACCTATGTCAAGGAATCCTTCTAAAACCATTAAGAAATGTTAGGATTGGGTTATTTGCCTTTTAATATTATTTGGGATTGGTATTCCATCATATTCACCCTCTTATATTGGGAATGGGTATTCCTCCAACGTACCCTGTTGTTTTGGGCTTGGGATGTCCCCCTATGTACCATCTTCGTTCAGACATGGGATGCCCTCCAGTTTACACTATTTTTTTAGGATTGTGATTCCCTCCCATGTGCCATTTGATTTTAGAAAACATTAATCATTAACCAATGTATTTGAGGGAGATATAAGGCTCACAATTCGCATAATGAATTAACAAATAAATGTTCCAAAAAACAGTAAATATATCATAACCCAGGTAAAGAGATGAGTTCTATAAATATAAAACCATAACCCATGATGTGAAATGGGAATCATTATAATTTCATCACATAATAACCAACGACAATGATATAGGTTTCCAAATCATATCATCAATGAATTACCCTTAAAAATTAGTGGGTTTCAAAATAATATAACTCTTGGAAAAGAATCATATTGCAAAAACAGAAGGACATAAAATAGAAACCATTCATATAATTAATATGAATGGGAAAATTGAAAAAATTTTCTAGAAAGTTATGAGTAACACCAATATTTGTTTTCATAGTTTTGAAATAATGTTCACATATCATTTAAAATAATAATTACCAAAATATCATTTCATCTTTGAAAAATAATTTTTTTAAAACAAAAAAAAAATTAAAACCCTTTCCTTTAGAAAATTCTTCAAAAAAAATATAAAGGAAGATTTGGAAATAATAAAAAATTTAAAAATCTATTTTCAATTTATATTATCATCATGGATAATTTTAAAATATATTTTAAATCATTATTAAAAATTGTCGTCTCAGAAATAAAACAAATTTTCAACCAAAGATAGAAATGCGGTAAGATTTTTTCTTGAATCATTTTCTTAATTATTTTAATTAACAAAGAGTTTAAAATGGTAATAATACATGTATATATATTCAATAAAGAAAATATAATGAAACTCAGGAGTTTTTTTATATATGTATTAAAATATTTCATCTAGGGAAACATAAGCATAAACAATCTTGAAAATGGATGAGATTCTTTCAATAATTCTTATCTCATAGTAACATGGGATCCTTCTCACCATGTAAGAAATTGAAATAAAAATAAAAATAAATTATCAATAAAATAATTATATGAGTGATATAATATGTATAATGTAAGTATATACCCCTCAAAAACAAATTTTGGTGCATAAGAAAATATGATTCTCAAAGAAGGAAAATTGAGACAAACTATTTTACCAATTTTGTATCTTTTGAAAAAAAACATCCACAAAATAAATATCATAAAATGGATATTTAAATACCCAAATATTATTTATAATAACAATATAATAAATATATTCTCTGCATACACCCCACCCAAACAAAAAGTATTGACAATTAAGGCATTTATCTCATGAAAAAAATAGTGACGAAATCCCCATATCATGTGTCCTGACTCTCATCATAAAAATTCATACCTCCTATATAATAAATATAAGTTTATTATACATATTATAAATAACCATATTATTATATCTAATATTGTATATGGTCTGATTATGACATTATATTACCCTCTTGTTAACAATCTGATGTTAATGTCTGACTTCAGATAATATTCACTTTGTTCTTCGAATGTATCTCAATTAATTACATCTTTAATCATTTTGATTATATATTCAATTAAATAATGTAAATAATGATATAAATATAATTTATATTCTATATATTTTCTTTATTATACATTATATAATATTTAATTCGGAAATGGAATACAATGTTCATGGACACTATTAGTTGTATGTGTGCATGAATGTGGTTTCCATCATTATTACTGTATTGATTGAAATAAATAAAATGATATATATATATATATATATGTATATATCTGTTACAGTAGCATTATTATCTCATTTATATCATATATTTTCCCAAAACCCATCATTAATATATTCTAGGTAGTGTGTGAAACAATCACATCGCTTTGAGGGGGCGGATATCCACATTTCAGCATACAAAATTATTATATTTACACCAAACGGAATTTATAATAATATGTGTTTAAAAATGATTATAAAAGATTATTGAAATAATAAATATAATATATAAATTATTTAAATATAGTTTCCATCATAATTTCTACCATTATAGTCTATTAGGAAAAATTAATAACCATCATTTTGTAAGGTAGTAGTTCACCGTACAAATATACAATATGATACTTACCCATTAGATAGTGGAGTGTGTTACTGTGTTAATAAATATTAAAAGAAAAAAACTCGTATTATATTGAATATAATATTCTTTAATAAAATCATTTAATAAAATTATTGTTGGTGTGGAAAATGAAAATAAAATAAAGGAGATTGAGAGAAGTCGTTACCTCTTAATCGGGTATGTACTTTTTGATTGTACAAAATGTATTCCTCGGATATAATTCATCACAATGGAAGGATTATAGGTTAAATAGAGGAATATTGGGTGGCTATTTGATCATTTTTTATGATCCTATGTGGATTTAGAGTTGAGAGGATGGAGTGGAGTGCTTTCCTTTTTATAGTTGATGGGGAGTGAGACATCTGTAAATATAAAAAGGTATTCAGTAATTGGATGTATCCTTTTCAATATGTGCTTAAAAAATAGAGAAATTAATTATTAATCTTATTTTTTTTCAAATAAAGTCCACATGGGAGAATAATATGTTTATTTTAATAATTTGGTTCCTTACCTTCTAAGATTCCCTAATTTTATGATTTTGGTTTTTAATAAAGAATCATTTTTTAACATATGTAATTTAAACATTAAGAAAAATCCAAATATATATTTATTATATAATATATATCATATTAATTAAAAATATTATTCGTAATTTTGAAAATAAAAAATTCATGTGTTTTGGAATTTTTTATAAATGAAGTGTTTGTGATGTGCAAAACAATACTTAAACCAGGACTGTACAAACAATGTTTTTTTAAAAATGGGTCAATATGTTGATTATAAAAGATAAAAATGTTAAATTAAAAGGCCATATTTTATATTTTCAACCAAAATAAATCCATTAAAATAATATTGAAAAATAATTAATTTTATTTCATTTAATAAAATATCATTTATTAAAAAATAACAATAATGTCTATTTTTTCATTATTAATTTAATTATAATTTATAGGTATCAAATTATATTTTTTAATTATAATAAATATTTTTTTATGATTAAAATATGATAAAATAATCTTAGGTAATAATTATTGAAAATAATTCAATCATTTCACTTCACTTCTAGATTTGATGTATCATTTATATAAGTAAATTATTAACATAACAATCACTACATCGGTGTTTCATAAGAATTTTAAAAAACTAAACCTTCAAAAAAATTATTTATAAATAATAATGATAAAAATAAACCTTTTTATAAATATGATATGAAAACTTGAAATGTTATGTTATTTACATATCTTAAAAGTTAATAAATATTAAAATTAAGGAAATTTCTCTTTTTATATTTTTTCTGACCTAACCTTTAATATAGAAAAGTTCCATTTAATAATATCCCAATTAACCATAAAATATATTCCTAGATTTTATATGGTTTCATTATGGGAAAAAATGTCCTTTGGAAAAGTGTGCATGTCATTTCGGTCAAAATTTTTATGGAGTAGTCCTTGATTACACAAAATCTTACCTTAATCGATGTGATTAATTTTAATCACATTCAATAAAACATTAGGATAATAGTTAAGTTGATATTATTATTCTAAAAATAGAATACATATTTCAACTGTGTGTGTTAGTTTTTCCAACTACTAAAAACATAACTGGGTAAATTGGGTTAATGTCAATCCCACAAACATGGTGAGAAAGATGGTTTGAAAAATAAAAAATTCAGAACAAAAATACCTATTTGTAAATAATTATAAAATAAAAAATATTAAAATGACAAAAATTTGAATAATATATTCATTAATGATCTATTTTATCCTTAAAAAAAATTTGAAATATAATTTATCATAGAAGATTATTTAAAAAAAAGACGTTTTTAACAAAATTGAATTAATTTTTAGTACCCAAACATGACATTTCAAATAAAATACCCAAAAATTCTTTCTATTATAATTTATTAAATTTTAATTAAAAAATTTATATTATTTTATAAAATTAAATTTCAATTATTATCTAATATCTATTTTAATATTTTTTACAAATGGACATAAAAATGAGTTTCTATATGAAAATATTATTTTAAAACATATAAAGTCTTTACAAGAAATCTTATATTTCACTATGAATATATTTAATTAATGTGAAACCATTATATATAATATATAATAATTTTTTATTTCTACTCATATTACAAATTTAATTTATAGGTTATAAATATCTCATTTAAATAACTATAATGATAATATGATGTTTTGTAGAAACCCAATGTTCTATATAACACACTCTATATTTGTGTTTCAAGTAGCGTGAGCCATCTAGATTCCATTCAATAGGATTATTTTTACATAGTGAAATTAAATACATCAATAAAAATTAATTCATTTGTAAAAAAACATTTCACACAATCATGTGGTGTTATAGACAGTGATCATGTGGGATTACTACAATCTTCCCAAAGATAAGAACACCCCACATTATTGTGCATACAATTCATATAACTTCTATGTGGAACCTTAAATAAAATTGGGAATATATCTTTCATGTGTAGTTTTTAATCCACTACTGGATAGTTCAAATATCCTTATTGAACATAGTGAAACCAACCTATCGTACCACAACCCCTCAAGACAGTAAAGTGGAAACAACAACTGGAATGGGTGTAGATACTAGATGACCACAGTTGAACTCCCTATCTCACTAGGGTATCAGTCCTCAACTAATAATGTGTACCCCCTAGGGGTCCTATAACATTGAAATATAACCACAGACTTGGATAGGGCATGAGTCATCATGACATTTTAGTGGAACATCCAATCAGTATGGGTGAGGGAACTCTGCAGATATATATAAAGTGGAACCACAATCACACACTAGTCTCTAAGTCCACTACATGGTTCTTATTCCCCCTCAGCAATGAAACACTGTGGGTAGGCATGGACATTCACATAGTTAATTCTGACCAAACTCTTGCGATGTTGGGAATCATTGATGGACATTTATAACTATTGGAAACTCTTTTTCCAAGGCAGTCAAGTGAGATGGAGATTCCCTTTCAATATTATTTGAAATTATTTTGATTTAGAACACACACACACACACACACATATTTATATGTATATATTTTCATCTATACCCATGGATTTTATTACTCTACAACTAAGGGACATGGAGACACACAAGTTTTGATGCATGCTTTATGGGTTTAGTTTCTCAGTGTTAAATTACTCTACACTACTTGTAAATTTTTTTCAAAGAATCAATGTGTAGTTCATCAACTCACCGACTCAAGACGCTTGTGTCTAGATAAGGATACATATTCTCTCATGGTTGGTTTAATCAATTCTATATCACTGCATCTAGTACCATGTTCACTATCTAATCTCTTTTTATTCATTTCGTATATCTTACTTCTCCCCCATTTACTTTTAGGTTGTCCAACTAGGTATTTATATAATCAGAGCATTGAGAAATTTTCATGAATGTTTCATGTCTTATAAATATAGTTTACTTGTCTATGATGACTACATTTTTGCATAGGAATACCTAGTACATAAGGAAACATATAGTGGCCATGACACGAAGATCAAGTGGGAGGATCAAATAGAATTTTAACATACTATTTTTTATAGTTTGGAACATATTAACAGATGGGATTTTATTTTTACCCTTGACATTTTTGTTTACACTATCATACTATTGTACTATTATAGATTTTATATGCTTGGTTATTCCCTTAGTAATTTCCGTATTTTATTATTATTATTATTATGCACCTCTGCATCGAGATGAATGTGTGTGTGTACATACAGGTACCTAGGAATGGGACTCTCATTCTAGACATTTGTTGTTGTTGGTCACCATCCCCTAAACTATGGAGGATGTAATTGGGTAGTTTCACCTCGTGCCCTATCTTTCATATCATCTTGACAGTAAATCATCATGATTTTAGAATAAATTATATCGTCAAATAATAATTTTTTCAGCATAATATTTGTATCTTTTTACCAAAATAAAAAGATAAAAGACATATTAGTTGAATGATATTTGCTAAATTTATGAATAATGAATCATCTGGTAAATAAAATGATTTTAATAGATTATTTATTCATATTAAATATGTTATCTAGTACTTGATTTTTTATAAGTTAGTTTATTAATATAGTAAATTTATTATTATATATTTAATTTTAATTCAAATGAATTTAAAAATAATTTGATTCAAATTTGAAATTCATAGTTAATATTAAATCTATGTATTTTTCTAAGATAATTATCTTTTAGGTGAAAGATTCAAAAAATATCAATTCTATTAATTCCATAACTTTAATGACATTATCTTAATTCAAGAATGATAAAATGATTTTCAAATAATTTTTCAATAATAAATATATATGGAAGAGTAATATATTTAATTCAAAATTACTATTTTGAACCCCTGTTTAAATTTTATTGATACATGTGTAAGATGTTATAGTAAAAATTTGTTTTATTAATATATATAAAAAATCCCTTTCATCCTTTCTATGGTCTCGCAACATGTACCTGTATCCACTTTGAGGGTGCACTCACATCCACCCCCCCTATGGTCTCGCAATGTGAAATATACACAGAAATGCTGGGTAAGTCCTTAGCATCCATTCCACCTATGGTCTACTACAAATGGTTCCCACCACCCTATGAATGTCTTCAGTTCATAGTGTTTTTCAAAATCCAATGTGAACCATAAAAACTATGTGGATAACCACTACAAGCATTTAACCACATCAGATAATATAACATCGTCCTAATGCCACTAGGCATAGAAAAAAATTATCCTAACAGGGAAAACATGGCCCAATGACCAATATATATTCAAAAAAGGGAAAATACATATGTAACAAGGTAAAAATATCTATTCACAATAAAACAACCACTACTCAAGCACATAAGGCATAGAAAAAAAATAATTGGGCAAAAAACCTTAAACATGTAATTCCCCCTTCTAGGCTATTTGGCACTTTTGAATATAATAATCAATGACTATCTATGTAAAGTCACAAACAACCAACCTCACCATTTTATGCTCGATATACTTTGGTGTTGGCCCTTGGATCTGCCAATAACATGGTAGATCTACAAAAACATCAAAATAAATCAACTTAGCATTTCTCACAAATGGAGGGGAATCAGGAAACAAGGCTCTAGAAGAATGAAGAGACCATCGTGGTGATTACAACAAAATTAATGATGGTTGAATCAGAGAATCGATGTTTGATCGGGGGATCGGAGAAGAAAAAACAATCTTTGGTCGCCCCATGATGAGACAGAACCATAAGAAGGGATTCATGTGAATGAGGCATGACACCGGTCCAATTAATGAAATAAAAGAAAACGTACATGAAAAGTCATTTAAAATTACATAACATGAATATGGCCTTATGGGGCCCTGATTTAGTTTGTCACCAGGTAACCCAACACAACCCTATACTCACCTGTTACACAACATAAACTCGGTCACTTGCAGCATCCAAGAACACGACGTGTACTTCAACGTACACAACGTGTACTCTATAAAATTCGTGATTGTCCCATTTACCCCAAAAACACCATTAAAGAAAAACTAATACCAAAAAATATGTTTTGGGTTCTTAAAAACATCCTCATGTAAAGAAATGTTTCCAATAATATCCCTAAAAATGTTGATAAAAAGAACATTCATTGAACATGTCTGGCCACAAGGATCATACATCGACCTCCCTCTCTTAAGTCTCATCATGTACTCGATCATGCTACTATAACACTCGTACCAAAGAAACTGAACATCCATGTATAACCTTCTTGCTTCAATAAAAAATTCATATTGAATGATCCTCCAATGAGGCATCCACTTCCAACTCAACCTCCTCAGGTTAAAAAACATGATATGGGTCTGAGAATTAATAAAGTATCTGAGAAATTTGGAAGAAATTTTTCATTTCCTGGTACCTATGAGGTAACTACAAAAGATAGGAAACTGACCCAACTCTCTCCAAAACCTCAAATGTTACAACATATCTTTGTGAAATCATGCATGTTTCTTAATTCTATAGTGTCCGAACCTTGGTGTGACACGTATGAAAACAAGATCTCCGACCTCAAACTCTAGAGGTCGTCTTCATCGATCTGTATAATACTTGTTCCATGAATGTGCAGTATCCAATCAATTTTTTATCAAATTCATCTGTTTTGTGCTCTCCTGAACAAGACGAAGTCCCATCATTGCTATCCCTGCTTCCTATATCCAAAATAAGGGTGAATGGCATGGCCATCAACAAAGATCCTTATAATGTGCCCTCTAAATTTTTTTCTTGAAAACATTAATTTTTGGAAAAATCCATTATGGATATGTGTTTCTTCCAATATACTCCAATATCTTGGACCCATTCTCAATGAATGTTTTCCAGCACCTGTTTCATACGCTCGGGCTTTCCATTTTTCTAGAGATGGTAAGTTGAACTAAGAAGTGCCTATATACCCAATTCCCTTTGTAGTCCCTTCCATACCCATGATGTGAAATTTGTGTCACTGTCTGAAACAATGGAGTGTGGAACCCCATGTGAACATACAATTTCTCTGATGATAATCCATCCCATATCATCAACACTGAAGGTATCCATGATCGTCACGAAGTGAGGAACCTTTTTGAGTATATCAGTGACTTCCCAAACTGTATCATTCCCTCTAGGAGACCTTAGTAAACCTATCACGAAGTCAATTGCGACATCATTCCATTTTTACTCGAGAATGGGTAATGGCTGTAAAACTCATGTCAGTCACTGTTTCCCCACCTTCAACTACTGATAGGTTGAACACCTCATGACAAAACTAGAAACATCTATTTTCATACCTGGGCACAAAAACTGACAGTGTAGATCTCGATACATCTTGGTGACACCATGATGAACATACCAAAATGAGGAATGAATGTCCCTAATTATATCCTCATTTATTTATTATGACATCCATATGTGCCCATGAAAAATGAAAGATCACATCCTCACCTACGGTCTATCCAAGAATAGGTTCCTCTTATGACACACTCTCCAGTAGGACTAGGCCTTCAGAATATGATAGCTGCCTCAATAGCACATGATCATGTAGAGTAATGGTAATAGAAATAGAAGAAAGAAATTACTGCCACAATCCTCCTTTCACATTCAATTCATATCTGAGAACAGAGCCATAAGCTTCCACTCACTACCGGCCTCCTGAATGTCATGTATCTGAGTTCTCCTGATCAATTCATTGGCCATTGTGTGGATTTTCCCAGAAATATAGGCTAGATAAATGTCAAAGGACTAAAGATATTAAACCCACATTCGTTGTCTCTAATTAAGATCATGATAAATAAATATATACTTGATACTTTTCTGGGAGGTGATAACCACAAAATGCTCTCCCAAAAGATATTTTCTCCAATAGCGTAGATAATGATGAACTACAACCTTCTCAAGATTGTGCATTGTTTAATTACAATAATGTGGCCTCAATAACCAATACCCATACGCAATGAGTCCCAATCCCTACATAAGAACTACTCCCACCCTGATACATGAGGCATCACTGTATAAAATATAGATTTCACCGAAATCTGGAAAAACTGGTATTGATGTTGAAGTCAACCACACATTCAACTCATGAAATTCTGACTCACATGAATCTGACCATAAGTACATCAGAACCTTATTTGTTAGGCCCAACAGCGGTTATTATAATCACAAAAATTCCATTATGAAACGACTATAGTATCTAGCCAACCCATGAAAACTCCATTCCTCAAAGAGGTTCTTCAGCTACTCCCAATAAACTACTACTCTCACTTTATCTATGTTCACTAATAATTTTTTCTCTAAAATAACATGACACATGATGTGAATATGGTCTATCCAAAAGTGGAATGGTGAGAGCATATTATATAACTAATGCTTTCTCAGTGTACTCAATGTAATATCAAGATGTGTGGCATCGTTGTTTAAAGTGTGAGAGTACACCAATTTATCATCCATGGAGACTACCATGAAATAATCTAAGTGTGGATGGAATACTCAGTTCATCAGTGCCATTAAAATTTCATCCATGCTTGTGAGACCGAACGACATAACAGCATAATTGTATAGAACATACATTCTCTGAAAGGATGTCAGAGGTATAACAGATGGTCTAAAGCGCAACTGATGATAACCAGATATCAAGAAAATCTTCATGAACACCTAGTTTTCTCTTAGATGATCAATTGAATCATCAATCGAAAATAAGGGATGTCAGCTCTTGACCATCAACTTATTCTGCTTTCAATAATCTACACAATGATTGAGAGTACTGTCTGCCGGCGAACCCCAAGGAGAAGTACTGGGTCAGATGTAACACTTATCCTGTAACTCCTCTAACTATTTATTGAGCTCCTATAACTCTAGGGTCTCCATCCTAGAAGGAAAAGTGTAAAATAGTGTCACTCCTAGAATAAGCTCAATAAAATGACCACATCTCCCTCTGGAGGAAAACTTGAAATGTCCTCTGGAAAGACATCCTTGAAATTATCTACCACTTGAGAAATTTCAATCTGTGATGTCCCTTGGTCATCCAGATATAGGCTAACAATATGGTCTATAAATAATCTCATCCAATAATGCTCAGGTCCTGCTACCCATTCTTGGACATCCCAATCACCCTTATGAAGAAACAGATTTCCCTCTAATGATGTGAAACTCACCCTACAATGATATCAGTCAATAATAGCTAGAAAGGGAACCAACCAATCCATTCTGAGATTGATATTTTATCCTATCATCTATAAGACATAGAAGTCCCATATGAAGTGAAATTTTTATACCATAAGAGAGAACTCCTTGAAATAATGTACACTAGCTGTTCTAGCCCCCAAAAGATCGTCCAGAGTCCGGAAATCAAAAGAAGAAAAGATGCAGATCCCAAGGATATCCACAAAAAAAACATATAAAAAACTATGGGAAGCCCTGATATAAAAAAAAGTATATATGCTAAAACTAAGGCAACTACATTTGTACGTTAAACTGTAGAGGATTTGGGATACTTCTCTTACGAGGGATGCTTCAATGGAAAGGACTGTCATGTACCACGACCCTGTGACCATACCTTACCACCTGTAACTGATCCACCCTATTGTCTTAGAAATCCTGGTGACTAACTTCCATGGACACGACCTCCACCTCAGCCTGAGAAACCAAACAAACTCCAGTTCCTAGACTGTTGAGAAACTGTTGGTGATGCTCCTGAATAAGAATCCATAATAGAACCTCTGTCACCTACTGTGGGTGCGAAAAGCTATCAGACACGCTGGAGATGACCCATATTTCCAAAAGAACAGCAATCAACTGGGTTTCTTATGAAATTTTGCTTCTTATGGCTCTTCTTCTATCACTGTTTTCACACCACCTTGACACAAGAGGATGTATTACCCCTACTCGAATCTCTATGTGTAGACTACATTGGGTTCTTTCTACTATTGGTCAGAGGGGTACAAACTCTTGATGTTGAACTGCCTGAGACCACATCTCCGGAATCCCTCAGACTATCACCATGATTAGAGCCTGGTTGAATATATAGGTGATGTAAGTAAACCTGAAAATTTTCACCTAAGATATAATTTCATTCCTGATACTATCCCCAAACATCCTCTTCAGAAATAACTCATCACCTCCTAGGATGGCATAAATATACCTAACTCTGTGATGTTAGAAGGATTCTCCATAACTAAAATAGTACCCTTTTATAGACTCATGAACTCCCGAGCTTAATCAACCCTCAATGTCTCTGGGAAGATATAATCATAGAAGGTATGCTGGAGCTTGCCTCACTCCATAACCTGCTGGCATCCTGCCTATGAGATCACATCCAACCATCTCATGGAAGTATCCTAAATAATATAAGTATTTAGCTTCACCCTCATCTTTGGACAATCCCCATATAATCGATGATCAATAGCATGGCTTCTAACCATGACTCTACAGCCTAAGGTCCTCCTTCCCTTGATATGGAGGGAGGATTCTCTTACTGAAAGACCCATGTAAACTCCACCAATGAAGGCACAAGATGAAGTAATCCCTAGAAGTTATTTATAAACATCACAAATCACTCTAGGAACTGTGCATAAAAACTTGAATCTGGGATTACTACTGGTGGAAGGACAAGCACGTCTAGAGTTCTCCTAGGAGTCCTTGATAAACAATGTATGGTGTCTAGTCACTACCCTGTAACATGCATACAACCTAAGGACATCTCAGGGGAATGACTCCACAATGTCAAATGCACACATTAGATCGATATTATCATATAATTAAACTTATAGGTGCACGAAATGAATATGAGAAAGAAAAGATGACATGTTTTTCAAAATAGGGGTATATGGTGCGTATGACCCCTACATGGTGTGTTCCTCTAAACCATCAGATGGGTGTGTAATACTACCAAACATGGTCATGTAACACCCCATATACACGACTTGTTCTCATAACTCACCAAAATTACATGAATCATTTCCCCATGCCTGAGTTCTTCTATATTACTAACCCACATTGTTCTCCTAGAGCAAGACTACACGACAAGTTTGTTCCAGACATGACCTGTACTAGAAATAACATCACCAACCCGTGAAGTTAATCACATGTCCAGTTACACAACTAACTCTACAAGGCGTGTTTGTTCCAGACACAACATGTACTAACTACCCATAATCCACCCATGTCATTGGTCACACGTCTAGACACATGGTATAAACACACGACATTTATGTATTGTACATGGCGTGTTCCGCCATGGATTTTACATCACAATTTTTCTACCCACACAACCATTGACACCGTTAGAGATTACACAAATTTTAAATATAGTACAAGGTGTGTGCTTAAGAAAAACAGTTCATTTTTGATGAGATAGATACATGGAATGTATTCCGCAATACACACCTTGTAATATGGGTTTTTCCTAGCAAAAAGCCTCAGAAACTACTCTGAAACATAGAAAAACACTGAAATGAACATCAAGTGTCCAAAATCTGATCCGTGCAAGCCCACACTCCCTGGGAATCAATGATTGGTGTCTTATACATGTATATGAAAAGAATAACAAAGCAATGATCCCCGAAATTCTGATCCATGAGGGCTCATAACACATCAAGAACCAAATTTTGAAATTCATTCAAATGAAACATTAAACATTAGAAATACCCTATCAACCAGTAGGTATTCTATCTAGTCATCTATTACAACAACATACATATCTAGTAATACATCTATCACAACATCATGTAATTGGTAATGCTCCCAAAATGGAATGGCATGAATGAATGACATGTGATCTTTATCAAGTTCCTATATGATGCATGAGATGTTATACTCTAATCTCATTAGGTTGAAATAGAAATAGAACCTCAATAATATCAATAATAACAGCGCAGAACCTGTAAATCACCCAATGGTGAAATTAAATCAACTATAATAATTGAAAAACTACAAAATTACAATATACGAGGTAAATTAGTGTTTCCCTATACATGGATCAGCTACTCCTTGGAACAACATATTACCAAGTACCTATTACTTAATTTCCCTGGATATAGGATCGAAACAGTAAGTCAAGAAGGAATTAATATCTCTAATAACAATTTGTAACATCCCAGTTCTTGTTTCCACCCAGAGGATCCCTGTAGTGGTTGGTCCCATAGTCCCAAGTGTATTTCCCAAAATGTCGGAGGCTGTCGACTATCATCGAGGGCCATGGGTGCGATAGTGGGGAAACTGTTCCCTCATCGGTAGAGTAATTCCGTGGAAAGAAATAGATAACAACAGTGTAAGAATTAATGACATTTAAATAGAAAACAATAGATTATTGAATGTAATAAACAACTGGAGGCCATATATAAATGATGTGGGATACATATGTCTAAGAAAACAGCCAAAAAAGTCACGATTCTGGAATATTGTACCAAACCAAATTACAAAGAAAATAAATAATCTCCAACTGCATCGCAAGCCTCATCATGGTCACATTCTCTCCAACTCCACATAAGTCATGTACCTAACATAAAAGGGTGATTGTCCTTATCTATACCTGCAGAAAAATAATCTGTTTGGGACCAAACTAATGACCCAAATAAGGTGTGAGACGAATCTCAGTATAAAACCACCCAAAGACATGTGCCTAACAGTCAATGAATATATATACAAGTCAATAAAAAAATGATTTATTGAACAATAAGTACTAAAAAGTAAATAATCATACCGTTTCAATTGTATTACTTTTCTTATATCATGTAAGCGGCTAATCAATAACAAGAATCCCTCTTGGAAGTACACATTTTCTAACCCCTCTTCTTCAAAACAAAACACAATAACCCTTGAGGAAGTAATCATAGTCTTACCCCTCTTGTTTAGATTTAGAAAAGACTATTTGAGGAAGCACTCACCATCAATCCCCCCAATGGTCCTTTATTAGTAAACTGCGGACACTATGGGGAAGGAATCAATATCCAATTCCCCTTATCGACTCAAAACATGGATCTACAAACACTCTGAGGGAGTAGTCACGTCCATCTCCTCTATGGTCCCACAACATGAAAAGTAAATAGGCACTCTCGGGAAGCCCTCAAAATCCATTCGACATATGTTCTTCTATACCATGTTCCCACATACCTGGGTATGTCATTCATGAACTATAAAGTTCAATAGCCAAAGTAAACCTTATGAACTACATGGATAATAGCTATAATCGTATAACATCATCAGATAATATCACTCCATCCTAACAGCTCTAGGAACAGGAAACAAGAAGCCTAGCTAAAAAAACTAGGCCCCATGACCAATATCAATTCACACAAGTGAAAATACACGCATAAAAAGGTAAATAAACCAATTCAAAATCGAACAACCTCTACTCAGGCACACAAGGCATAAAATACAATAACTAGGTGAAAATACATAAACACACAATACCCTAATCTAGCATATTGGGTATTTTTGCACATAATATTCAATGGAAAACTACAGAAAGGAACAAACCACCTTTCTCATCATTGTATGATTAATATACTCTGGTGTTGTCCCTTGAATTGACCTAGAACACAGTAGATCTACAAAAACATAAAAACTCTCAACATAGGTTATGTCACGAAATCATAGAAATCTGGAAAAAACTCTCTAGAAGAAATAAGAGACCACCGTGGTGACTTGAATGTAATCGATGATGATTGAATCAAAGAATGAATGTTCGATATGGGGATCTGAGAAGAAATTGTGATCTCTAGTCGCTCCTGGACGAGATAGAACCGAAAGAAGGGATTCCAGTGAATGAGACGCGACACCGGTCCCTTTAACGATATAATGTTAAAAATTGGAGGAATTTATTTTAAAAGTACATAGTGTGTATATGACCTTACCGTGTACCACTTTAGGTGGTCTCTAGGTCACTCCACATGGCCATGTACTCAGCCGTTACGCGGCCCGTACACGGTCACCCACTTTAATTGAGTACACGACATGTACTTCAAGGTACATGATGCGTCCTCCTTAACGTTCCAGACCCTCCAATGTTCCTCAAAAATACTATAAAAGAAAAACTCATACCTGAAAAGAAGGTTTGGTTTCTTACATAGATAATCTATATATGAATAATATATAATAATTTCTTACATGATAAAAGCCTAGAAGAACAAGAAAAGAGAAATTGAATGTTAACTAAAGATAATCCAACTATATTTTGTAGTCATAACACATGGTAGTGAAATATAAAAGCATAATGTGATCATTTTGGAGGCATAAATATTCTTATGAGGCTCAAAATACATATAAAAACCATAAAACATGTAGGTATGTTATAAAAGTGCGGAATTAATTAAAATTAAGGAATAAAAAAAATTACATATCCTAGAATTGAAAAAACTCATGAAAATAGTTCATAACATGATAAATAAATACTTATATATTCCTATCCATCATCCTAGGAATAATTTTGGGATAAAACCCATTCTATCTATTCCTATGTGAATAAAAAAATTATGTTAATGACTAAAAATTTATGAAATCCAATTATTCCCTATCATGTGTGAAAAAACCCTTCATGTCAATGCCTAACTCTCTCTTTAGATATATTCATAAAAATATTCATTTTAGTTGATATTAGATCCCACCCATCTTAATAGATACATATGTGTCCCGCATAAAATAATCCATTATCTTATATTAATGTAGGCATGGAAAAGAAAATGATTTTATAATAATGTATAAAAATTATAAAACATGAACATAAAAAATAACAGGATATAAATAATATCAACATCCAAATGGTATCAAATCATCTTAAAATAATGAGGGTGATTAAAAATTCACCTCCTGGATAGATAATCCTTAGATGAATAATAGAATAGAGAAGTCCCATTTTTCTCCATAATAATTATACATTGTTGTAAAATATTAAGTTAAAATTAAATTCAAATATATTCTCATAATTAAAATTTAATAATTAAAAAAACTATTTAAATTTTTTTATAATTAATATATCCTTTTAAAGATAATGCTTATAAATCTGACATTATAAATAATAAAAGTAAATTCCTTTATTACTGTTTTTAGATGGTTTAAATGAAAAATTAAATCACAGAAACCATTAGATATTTTCACCTCAATGAACTGGTAAATTAATGTATGATGAATATAATTGGATAAAAATATTTGAATTTAATTAAAGAAACATAATTATAGAGAAAACAAAATCCTAGAAGAATGTTTCTTCCTTAATATGGTGAGTTAATGAAAACAACAATTAACTGTAAGTCAAAAATACCATATATAAATGAAATGGTCATTTATTTTTCAATTTTATTTCAACATAGAACAAAAATTAATGAAATTTACAATATTGGATTGGTATGATCAAAGAAATTTGAATACTATACTGAATTAAGAAATATTATTACCCCATAAATTGATTTTGGAATCAACAAGTCTGTTATATTTACTCTTTATTACCAACTATGTTTTTCAAAATACAATATCATAATGAAAAAATTATTATTATCTATTTATAAATATATTTCAGATAAATTTATTTTTATACCCTTTTTTTAAATGTTCGCATCATTTATTTGATTTTTATAAATGTGTATTGATTTTTTGTATAATGTTTTTAAAAGTTGTGTCTAAATATACCATTTTCATAGATTGCATCATAAAAATCCCATTAAATATATTTTTATTGAGGTTATATAATATATTATAATGTTATAATTCACTTAAATGAGAATTTTACTATGTATTTTAATGTTAAATTTTGGGAAAATATAGTTTTTGGTTATTTGTTGTTATGAATATACATCCATAAAATGATAATTAATAGAAATTTTTTTCATATAAAGGCACATTAATTATATATTATAGTCATATATATCATATATAATAATTAATTATAAAATAAAACAATACACGTTGATGGAGATAAATTACGGATTGCACATTTTAATGGAGGTGGTGGTCCAAATTAACACATTGATGATGTTTTCATTTTTCATTAAATAGGTGAAAAAATAAACAAATATATTTTTTTCATTAATATTCATAGAAAATTATCATTTATCACAATTTTTAATTAATTTAAACAATAATACTAGATAATTAATGTGGTTGATAAAAAATAAAATTTATTAATTAAGGTTATAGTCCATCCACATACATGATAGAAAAATCTGTTTTACTTAATAGAAAATGGAAAAGAAGTTAATGCTTTAAGATGGTTGTAACAATTTTCCAATATAATAATAATAATAATGTTCTAATTTTAATATTTATTATTAAAATATGATAATGAATATGTTCACCAAAATAAATAATATTTTAAGAAGAGTGGTCTAAAATTTTATACCTCACCACATGAATTATCTCTTATGTAATGAGGATTTAACAATTTATTCATGAATTTTTTAGAATTTAATTGTCACATTGATTCCTATAGGATTCATAAAGTGAGGCTTGAGTAGAGTATGGGATTAACATAATGGTTTATGGTGTTATGGTATGCTTTGATAGGAGAACCCCTTTCATTTGTGAAAATGTATGATATTTTTGTAAATACACATAAAACTTAAACAATGTGAAATCAATATCATGGAATTTTATGAAAAATTTAAAAAGTAATAGAGTGTATGAGTTAAATGGTCAAAATGGGACCAAAAAAAGTTATTAAAAATGTTGTTTACATGTTTTTAATCATTTAATTTTACATTATTAATTTTACCACAATATATAGTTTTACCGATGTAATTTATCAATTATGATAAAAAATAAAATTTAGATCTATTATTAATATAGAAATAATTATTCCATGTATTTAATAAATTAATTTAAATTATGATATCTAAAATTGATAATGAAATTCATTAAAAAATTAAAATTTTATATTTTTTATGAAATAATATTTTTAAGGTTCTAAAATTTAAAATATATGTTTATAAACCAAAAATAACAATTTCAAAATTCTAAATTCACATATAAAATTATTTATATCTATTAGAAACGTTTTCATGATTTAGAAATTCATTAATATATAGAAATAATTTCATAAATGTAATATTTTTTATATAAAACTATGTTTTTCACTAATAAAAATATTTATTTTATTATAAAAATACTTATATTCTATTGCAACATAATATTTCCATCATATTTCAATATAATTATTTTTTCTATTATCATTCATAAACTAAAATTTTATTTTTCTTCTCAATTAAATTCATTATCAATAATGAAATAAAATTATAGGTCAATGACATTCGGTATATTATTGATTCCTAATCTAATTTACCATAAATTTGAAAATAACTTTTTCAAAATTCAACATTCAGATTAAAAAATATTAAAATGAAAGAATAATTAAATAATAAAATAAATATATATTTATTTAAACAATAGAAATAGATTAATTGTAATTTAATGTTAACATTATTTTTCTTTATTTTTTTATATTTTTATACATGTATATCATAGATCTATTACTGTGGCTTATACAGGGATATTCCATAAATACTCTATAATTATCTAAATAATTTTTTACATAATTTTTTGTAATGTAATTAATTTAATATTTATTTATAGATAATTATTTTATAGAATCTATTATAATTAAATTATACCCCTTTTGAATGAATATTAGGTTGAAATTTTTACTACATTAAGGAAAAAAGAAAGGGTGCATTTTTCTCATGATATCTTCATGTTCCCATTTAGCATCTTAATTTTTATGATTTTTGAAAAGAATAATGACTAGAAGGGTTTCCTTGTTTCTTATAACCATTTCCACTTGATCCATGTTTTCTACAGGTTGTCCTAATTATTAATGGCTATGCTGCAATTCTGTAGCATCAATACTCACTCTCTATGATAGATTTGGTAAGAACTACCACAAAAATATTTTTGGAACACATCATGCAATTGAAATATGATTTTAGGTGTTGTAATGAAATAGGATATTTACACGTCATAATCATGGATATAAAGGGGACTGATACATCTATGGATAAACATCCCTTTATTCCAAAATCACTTAACCTATATTCATAGAGATATTAGAAGGAACGAATTGTAACCAACATCATTCAATAAATCTTATTAATGAATAATTTAATAACTATTCTTCCATATTTTTTCTTATTTCATATTTCATTGCATGGTTTCTTATTTCTCCATCATTTTAAAGAATATATCAAGACAGATCTACTTATACTCTCTATACTAATACTATATTTTTGGTTTGTTACATTTGATCCCTTAAATACCATCATATGGTTCCATATAATTGATAGAATGGTTAATATTTGTATTTAGGAAGTCTAGAAGAGGGAGGTATTGAAACCAAAATCCTTTTCGATCGATACAGTATGATCTCAACATATCCTTTATAGTTTAAGTTGACCTTTCAAACCGAGCATTTATCTTAGGATGTTTAGTATTCCTATAACATATCTCTATCTAAAAAATAGTCTGATACCTTCACTAGAATAATATAATATACCTTAAATCATGAAATTATTCAATGTACTAGGGTAATCTCTATATACCCACGATTTCCAAAATGTTTATCATTGAATGTTTTTTCAACTGAGGAATAATCAGTAATGTTAGTAAATATGTGTAAATGTTATAAGTAAATCAACAAAAACCCAATTATCATTGTGGACTTCATTCATTTTCTAGTGTAGAAAGATGAAGTACATGGTGTTGTTTTCTCGTTTTTATAAGGGTATGGTAATTGGATTCAAAATATGCTTATACATTTTTATTCATCAATAACATGCCTCCCTACAATGCATTATGATATGCATTTTGTAATTTTCCCTATCCGGATATCCTACTAAGAAGTTCTATTTTAGATCTACATTTGTTATCCTGTATTATAGATGAATATAAAATGTAGATATAAGTTGATCATCCAAAATTTCCTTCTTCAATTACTATTTTTATTGCACACATACTTGGGTTCAAACCCTCATAACACCATCTTTTTCAAAACTACCTCTTAAATATTTTCTACATTTTTCAATAATTGTACATCAACTTTTTAGTTATCATTTATATTTATATGAAACTAATGTTGAATATTCATTTGGATAACATATTATTTACCACGTCATATTATTACTTCATGATTTATCCTACACAAATCCTTGAGTATTAGTCCACTTTCAACCCTCAATAACGATAGAGTAGCATTTTCTTTGATGCTAAGAGCATCACACATTATATTCCTTATCTAGGTGATAATTTATTGATATTTCATGGTATTTTATCAATTATAAAAATCTCCATTGTTGAATATTTGATTTGTTTTATAAAAATATATAATATATCCTAATATGATAATAATATATATAACTTTTTACACAATAATGATAATATTTAAAAATAATTACCACATTGTTCTCTACCTCTAGATCTAAATCATGTATCATGTATTTTATTCCAATAAAAATTACACGGGATAGAAATAAGAATATAACATATCATTTTGGATGACGAGGAAACCAAAATCGTTTTATTTGGCACCATTATAGTTTAGAATCCCTTCTATACTATTGGGTATAGAATATATAGAAGAACTGGCCTAGCAATTTCATTATATCCATGTTTTTTTCTTCACAAATCCTATTTTAAAAGGAAAATTACTCCATTCTGGGGTAAAATTTGAAATGAATTATGTGTCCATTATAAATTTCTTATAATGAATAATTAATAACATGTTAATCCAAGAAACTACAAATAATTGTTATATTGGTTGTTCTAGGAGCATACATTATTATATTTATCTTTTGTAAATATAATAATATTCCATTAATTGATTTTACAAGGAACGTGATTGATTATTTCTGTGTCTAGAATTTAAAATATATAAATTTGGAATATAATATATAAATATAAAATCATTTTATATAACACAATCCCTAAATGATCATCATCCTCTTCCATAAATGTTGAATATATAAGAATATCATATATACACACAAACGTTAATTTATCATGTTAAAAAATATATCTATATTTAATGATTCCATGATGAAAGAAATAACATAGTTCTATCCAAATGGAATCACTATAAATTGATAATATACATTCCCCATATGAATTTTTTTTTGTTGAAATATCTTCCCTTTTAACCCATAAGTATCGATATCCAGATTTATGGTCAGCATTCAAGAGGTATCAAGTTCATATGAGTTGATCAAATAAATCATCAACATGTGGTAGGGGGTTGTTTTTCCTGAACATGGTTTTATTAATATATTGATATTTAATGCAAAGATTCTTCTCCCCATCCTTCATTTTGACCCAGACAGTTGGTGAACCCCATGATGAAGTAATTCTACATCAACAACCAATTTCAAAATTCTCAATCATATTCTTCTATAAAAGGGGAAATTTAGTAAGATACACTCTATACATAACCATATACAGTTTCATGGATGTAGTTATGTTTTTAGTAAAACTCAATATCATGCTCTAGGTGAATTGATGATATTTCATTCATAAATACATCTCTATATTATCATAAGATTTTTATAACATCAATATAGACATCCAATGAGATGATTTGAGTTAATATTCACTCATAATTGGGTATAATTACCCATAATATGTTTTTTAATTACATCGAGAGATCATAATCATAATATCATTGATACATGAATACATGATTATTATTGATATGAAATGAGACTTCCTGTAACACCCCAGTTAAAAAAAAGAATATAACATTTTTATATTTATCCCTATTTGTGAATAAAATGTTAATATTAATTTAAAGGGAACTCTATGCTTAATGGCTTACCTAATACGCAACAACGAGTTCCTTTGAAATCTTATGTTGCACTCAAATAATAAAATAATATTATTTTAAATAGTTGTTAACGCCTATCTGTTGTAATGGAGGGAATGAACAGAACTAACTACAAAATGATTATATATATTTGTCAATTTTTTTTACTTTTTACAATAAATGTTAGAGGATTAAAAATGCGAATGAATCTAATTTTAAGCGTAAACATTCTAATATTCTTTAAAAGGCTGATTAACCACCTTTTGAAGGAGAACCTCATTTAAATCCACTTTTTGACAATTTTATGTGTTATATTTGACAAAATAAAATTCTTGTTTTGAATCGGGACATCAATATTTACTTTGTGTAAATTTTTTGTATTTTTCTGAAAAAGTTCAATTTTTAATGAATAGTGAAAATGTAGTATTTTAATTTAAAACCTCTTTTTAATATAATTTATTTATATGATTATATTATGGATTGAATTGATTTTAAATTGAAATTAAAATATATTTTTACCATTTAATCCAATAGTGTTGGTTGGAATTAATTTCATTTTGAAATTGGACTTAAACTATTGTCAATCTTTTGATACATTTTGTTCCATAAAAACACGATATTTCTTTTCACAACCGGAATTAATTGTTAAATTAATTAATGCAACTTATAGTTTTTGAATTTTTTAAAATAGACATAATTTTTGAATTCGGAATATCAAATAAATCTTAGGGTAAATGTTTGGTAATTTTCTGAAAAACATCAATTTTTGATGAATAGTGAAACCACTAGGTGGTACTTATAAAAACTGATTTTTCTGTTTAAATGAAAATTCTCCATATTTGTGTTTTGAATTTAAAAAATCTGACATACATGTTTGTAATTAAGAAGTAAAATGTGGTTCAATGGGATTAAAATAATTTTTTGGTGAATAGTAACTTATTAAGTTTTTAATCGCGATTAGAGGTAATTACTGTAGTTTAAGGTAAGAATAATGTTTTAATAAACTGAAATGACCTAGAAACATGTCCTAACCTCATTTTATGTGTCATGGACGTCCAAGAAAATCCATGGGTCAACTTGGGGACCCCTTGGAGCCACATTGCTTGGAACATGACATAAATACCTTTTTATTTAATGTTAAGGTAAAAATGACACAAATATGAGATGTTTTACTAAAACAATTTTTACATGGGGTTATACAAGTCAGAATTTTTACTATAAGTATTCTTTATAAAGCTAAAAATATTTCCTAAATCATGATAATTGTTTTATAATTTTTAGACATTAAATATATTAAATTATTTATGGCATCATGATGATGCAGTGATGACCTCATTATTCAACGATTTAAACAAAATGGAAAGATATTGTAAATTCTAAGACCTACACATGTCCAAAACGTATTGGATGGGTGGATTTCAAACCCTTATCACCTTAGCCTAGAATTATTGAAATGTGGGACCTTTTAAATCTGAAACTCATTTTAAAATAAAGGAACATTTCTTTACTTTCCAAGGGTGCCCCTCCTATCCTCTTATAAAAGGCCCCCACCTCTACCTCCTTACCCACACATACAAATCCTTTGGCTCGTCCAAACCCTTCCCATTGTGTATCTAAACATACCTCTCAAACTCTTTGAAGCCTCAATTTGGGCAGAAGTCTTCCCAAGGAAGCCTTTGATCTCAAACCAAAGGGAGTTACCCGATTTTAAGGTAATGTCCTCACTTGAGTCCTTGTGTTTTATTATTCTTCTCCAATCCCATAAACTCTTTTTATTCATATATTTTGTAACAACTACAGTATCTTAAATATACTAGGATGTTGTTATAAGAATGATTCTAACTACACTTACACACACCTTCGTCTAATGGTTAAAGAACCTACTATTTCTGTGGTTGGCGATTTTCTGCCTCACGAAACGACGATTGTTCAATATTATTTTAACACCTTTAAAGGTGGACACTATGACGTCACTGTATTTTATATATGATATATATGGTATTTATGTTTACTATATTCTCCTGTATTTTATATTTACAACATTCCTTCATTATTTTCATGTTGTGTAAATGCAATAATTTCATATGAGGAAGTGTGGACTACCGCCCCCTCAAGTGATGTGACTCGTACATGCAATACATGGAATGTATAAAGAATGAAATTAATGAACATATGTGACCTATATAACATATATATTATACTGTAAATATAATATATATATATATATCATTTATTTTTATTTCTATTAATATGACAAAGAAAAAAATGAAAGTAGCGTTCATGCGTACGTACGGCCTACCATCTCCATGAACGGTGCTTTTCGTTTTTTATCTCCAAATGATATGGAATAGTATAAAATGAATAATTACTGGATAAATATGACATTTTAATCATTAATACTATTTTAGAAATTATTTTCTTATAACTACATGGGCAATAATTTTTCAAACAAGTTCATTTTTGACTCATGTACCAAACATCGGCAAAAACGTCTGATATGAACTAACATTATTAAACAATTATTATAACATTATAATATCTGATATGAACTGAATAATAATCTCTAAAGGATGTACTTAGGCAATTATAAACTGACCAATGTTTATTATTCAGTAATATAAAGAAATGACCAAGAAAAGTCGGACTTGTGGTAAGGGATCCTACTCCTCTCTTTCTTTTTAAGTACACACGTTTATGTCATTACTTTTAAAGCTCATATTTCTTTTTATTGGGATGTTATATTATATTAATCTTACTGTTATTTTTATGTTCATATGATGAGAGACCCTATTCTCTGTCATCAATCCATTTTTGATGTTTTGAGTTGCGCCGTTAGGCTGCCGAATTTTCGTAAGAGATTTAACCTCTAACTTTCTTTTTTTAAGTACTCTCCTTTATGTAACTTATTTTAAGCTCCCCTTTGTTATGTTAGGGGATGTTATTTTATATTACTCTTTCTGTAAACTATAAGTTAATATGAATAGATTCCCTATTTGATCTCATCAATCCATTTTCGGTTGTTTTAAGTGGCACCGTTAGGCTTCCAGTCTTCGTAAGGGATTTTTCATCTCACTTTTATTCCCGTGAGATTTATGATACATTTTATACAATTTCCTTTGAGTGGTGTATGTACTGCCCATTATTTTACTCAATGTGTAATATACTTTCATTTATTAGTATTTACATCAATTTTGTATTGTCCTTCTTTCACGGGGTGCATGTCTCGAAAGATACCCATGTCGGTAAGGGAACCTTTCACTCTCCTCTTTTTAAAAGACTTCTTTAGTTATGTATTTTAATCCACATAATATTATGTTGGGATATGTTCTTCAATATCCTTATTGATTTAAATTTTATGTCCATGTGATGAGATACCCTTTTTATCTCTCATCAACTCATTTTATGAATTTTGTACTAACACCATTAGGCTGTCAAATTTTTGCAAGGGAACTTCTTAACCCAAATTTGATTCTTTGGGATAAACTTGTACTCCATGAATATGTCGTTCTATGAATATGTGTGAATGAACTCTGATTTTTTTACACTTAATATCCACTTATATTTGTTGTATTCGTTTTTCACACATAATTATGTAATTGATTTATCCTAAAACCGAGGATACCGTCTTTGTAAGGGACTCCTTCTCAATCTCCTTTCATTGAGGAATATTCTGTTTTATACACAACCTTCTTTTATACGGTGTATAAACCCCTTTGAATTTTACGGTTATTCAAAAGGAATCTTATTTATATGAAGCGTTTACAAAAAGACAAAAGGGAATGTTTTTGTCGTACGTATGCGGCGACAACGAATTATCCGCCGCCGTGACCATTATTTGAGTTTTGTCTTCCACTACAAGCCATACCTTCTTTTTAAATGAAAAATTAATACCATGTTTTACTTTTATTTTATTTTGGTGATGAAAATGGTTTTCATAATGTTTTTATATCAATGTGTTGTATTGATATCTTGTGATTGAAAGGTAGATATGTTATGTTTCCTTTATGCATGTTTTATGGGATAAGATTATGTTGTGGTTCTTGGGCATTATTATGAAGATGGGTGGTTCCATGATAAACTAAGGGAGGGTGAGCCCGATATAGCTCTCCAATTCATTGGGTAATGTGAAGGAGTGAAACGTTAAGGTTTCTCCGAAGAGATTTAGGAAATATACTGTGGTGGGTATTCCAAACGTACCAAGAGGGTTACTCCCTACGTAAAAATGTTATGAATGCCTCAACTTACCTTTATGTCTTCTGATTTCTATGATTTATTCATGATTTGATGAGTTATGTTAAAGAGCTTATGTTTTATGAGTAAAGTATGATTTCATTGATTCTTATGTGTACATGTACTCATGTTTCCATTACATATTTTTATATCCCTTGCTGATATTTTTATGCTCATCCCATGTTTTTTTGAAATGTTTTTCACATGTCAAGGGAAAGGTACATGATATGATGATAGTGTCAAGGAAGTGTCAAGAATGAATCCATGTTTTATTTTAAATATTTTTCCGTTGATGGGAAAAAATGAATACTATAATTATGTAACCGCTTTGTTTAAATGTAGAATTTAATGCAAGTTTTATGGTCTAATTCTCTAAAACTCTAAACCTGAAAATATCCTCAATGTGTAATCATTTATTAACTTCAGATTAAGTATGGTTTAAGGCTGGGGCCTTATAGTTGGTATCAGAGGTCGGTTTAGACAACTTTAGGGATTATGAGTTTTTGTTAGACACATGATTAGTCACTATATCTATTATTTCAGTTAAATCCTTGTTTTATAACTTTTTTTTCAGGTCAAGTAAAGTCGGTTACGAATGGAAGGAGAAGGATCTCAAACGACATCCCTATCTCTTCTTGATGACATCCTTGCAATAATTATTGCAAAGTCCTGTTTGGATTATTGTGAAACTTTCCCTAGCATACAACTCACTTGCAAGCAGTTGTTTGAGATATCAGACACCTCCACTATACCTCTTTATCATCGTGGATCATGGGTTGTTTTTAAACAAATACTATTTTCACAATATTCTCATATTTTCAAGAAAGGTAAACATTATCATGGTATTTTCAAATATTTTACCTCATCACAAGAATTTGAGGCATATTATGATTTTAAAAATGGTGCTGAGGAAGGAGACCCTTGCGCAGCCTATTTATATTGGCTTTTAAAATATAGTCTCTCAGCACATACTTATGGTATTTTAAAAGGACCAATAATAGAAATTTTCAACTCAAAATCTTTCTGACTATTTTATAGAAATCATGTTTTATCAGATGTTTTGGAATTATATGTCATATATGATTATTTTCCAAAACTATTTTTCTGTGAACACCCATATGACCCATGTTGTACAAGGTGTATTTGGATGGAGGAAGCAGATGATTTTGAAAGATATCTAAATCATTGTTGTAATGCATGGGACTTCTACCTACGTGATCAAGATGATGATGAAACCGAGTGGACTCCATGATCAAGGTATGATGTTATTCATTTTGGGAATCGTTTTATTTTATCTTATTATGGTGAAATAAGACTTCAATAATTATGATGTTGAGATCATAACAAATTTGGTTTAAAACAAGAGGTAAAAGGAAACTATTGAGGGTAAAACATATTAGGGTTATTTTTGGAGTTTTATAAAAAGTACAACACGCAGACTGTGTGAAAACCCGTCACGTCGGACAAATCTGTGGGAATCGAACCCACAGCCAAAGTGTGACTGATATTTATTGCCTACCACTAGACTACGTGATGTCCCTGGTCGGTTTTACTGATTCTTTTTAGTTAGATAATTTTATGAATTAATAGTAAGTTGATTTTGGGTTATCTATGGAAAATTATTAACCTATCATGGAGGATATGTGATTAGGTTAATTACTTTTCAATAAGACACATTAAGAGCAACTGATGTTGTTTGGAAACAAATGTTACGATTGAACTTGGAAGAATATGTGACTAAATCCTTCAAATATTTGGGTTTCAATCCTAGTTTGGTTTACATTGAATAATTTTATGGACAAATTTTTTATCGAATGGGCCTCGTTGAACTATGGGTTTTGGTAGACAAATTTTGGAGATTAAGAATATATTTTCTTTTTATAAAGGGTTATCCTTTTTTGGATTATCTGATCTTTTACTAACCCTTTTGGTTTTGGTTTTGGTTAAAGTCTAAAGGCAAGGGATGTATACAGTTCTCTTTTTTGGATTAGGTGATTCTCTAGTAGTTGATTATACTACTATTAATGTTAACAAGTCTACCTAAATACTCTTCTTTTTGAGAAAATATGAGTTTGTTTAAGAAATCTAATAAAATTTGAAAGTCAACATGAGAAGTGATTATGTTTCCTTATGAAAAAATTCCTCAATAAAAAGCAACATAAAACAAAAATGTTGCCTATTAACTTTTCCTACTGGGGAATCGAATACCGTTTAACCCATCACATGTTTTTGATTTTCTTATGGTTAACTTTCTCCTAGACATGTTTACTATCACTCTCCATCAGAACATGTCCCTTTGTTTTCTCCTCCATGTCCATGTTTTCCTACATGGAATCCTAGTATGGGTTAACTCGGGTGACCTTTGTACTTATCTTTCACTATTTTAATGTGATTGTTTTATTGACTCTTGTTCCGATGTCGGATTTTCAATGAAGTTTCGAAGCCCAATTTTAAAATTGCGAGGGCGCAATTCCCAAAAGGGGGGAAGGATGTAACACCCCAGGTTAATAAAGAATATGACATTTTTATATTTATCCGTATTTGTGAATAAAATGATAATATTAATTTAAAGGGAACGCTATGCTTGATGGCTTACCCAATACGTAACAACGAGTTCCTTTGAAATCTTACGTTGCACTCTAATAATAAAATAATATTATTTTAAATAGTAGTTAACGCCTAGCCGTTGTAATGGAGGGAATGAACAGAACTAACTAAAAAATGATTATATATGTTTGTCAAATATTTTTAATTTTTACAATAAATATTAGAGGATTAAAAATGAGAGTGAATCCAATTTTAAGCGTAAACATTCTAATATTCTTTAAAAGGTCGATTAACAACCTTTTGAAGGCGAGATGCTTTTAAATCCACTGTTTTAAAATTTTATGTTTTATATTTGACACACTAAAATTCTTCTTTAGAATCAGGACATCAAAATTTACTTTCTGTAAATTTTTGGTATTTTTCCGAAAAAGGTCAATTTTTAATGAATAGTGAAAAATGTTGTATTTTAATTCAAAACCTCTTTTTAATCTAAATTATTTATATGATTATATTATCTTTTTAATTGTTTTTAAAGTGAAATTATAATATATTTTTACCATTTAATATAATAGTGGCTGTTGGAATTAATTTCACTTTGAAATCAGACTTAAACTAATGTCAGTCTTTTAATACATTTTGTTTCATAAAAACACGCTATTTGTTTTGACATCGGGAATTAATTATTAAATTAATTAATTCAACATATATGTTTTTAATTTTTTAAAATATAAATCATTTTTGAATTCAGAATATAAAATATAGCTTAGGGTGAATTTTTGGTAATTTTCTGAAAAACGTCAATTTATGATGAATAGTGAAACCACTAAGTGGTACTTATAGTAACTGATTTTTCTGTTTAAATGAAATTTTCCCATCATTGTGTTTTGAATTTCAAAAATCCAACATACATGTTTGTCATTAAGAATTAAAATGTGGTTCAATGGGATTAAAATAAATTTTTGGTGAATAGTAACTTATCAAGTTTTTAATCGCGATTAGAAGTAATTAGTATAGTTTAAGGTAAGAATAATGTTTTAATACAGTTAAATGACCTAGACACATGTCCTAACCTCTTTGTATGTTTCATTTCCGACCAAAGAAATCCATGTGTCAACTTGGGGACCCCATGGAGCCACTTTGGTTGGAAAATGACATAAATACCTTTTTATTTAATGTTAAAGTAAAAATGACACAAACATGAGATGTTTTACTAAAACAATTTTTACATGTGGTTATATAAGTCATAATTTTGACTATAATTATTCTTTAGAAAGATAAAAATATTTCCTACATCATTATATTTTTTTATAATTTTTAGTCATTAAATATATTAAATTATTTATGACATCAGGATGATGCACCGATGACCTCATTACTCAACGGTTTAAATAAAATGGAAAGATAATTTAAATTCTAAGACCTACACTTGTCAAAAACCTATTGTATGGGTGGATTTCAAACCCTTATCACATTATACTCGAATTATATCAACGTGGGACCTTTTAAATCTGAAACACATTTTAAAATAAAGGAACATTTCTTTACTTTCCAAGGGTTCCCCTCCTCTCCTCTTATAAAAAGCCCCCACCTCTACCTCCATACCCACATTTCCAAAGCCTTTGTCTCGGCAAAACCCTGCCCATTTTGTATCTCCACATCCCTCTCTAACTCTTTGAAGCCTCACTTTGGGCAGAAGTCTTCCAAGTAAGCCTTTGATCTCAAACCAAATGGAGTTACCCGATTTTAAGATAATGTCTTCACTTGAGTCCTTTTGTTTTATTTTGCTTCTCCAACCCCCAAAACTATTTTTATTAATTTATTTTGTAACAACTCCAGTATCTTCAATATACTAGGATATTTCTATAAGAAATATTCGATCTACACTTACACAGACCTTCATCTAATTGTTAAAGAACATACTGTTTCTATGGTTGGCGATTTTCTGCCTCACGAAACGATGATTGTTCAATATTATTTTAACACCTTTAAAGGTGGCCATTATGATGTCACTGTATTTTATATATGATATATATGGTATTTATGTTTACTATATGCTTCTGTATTTTATATTTAAAACACACCTTTATTCTTTTCATGTTGTGTAAATGCGATAATTTCCTATGAGGAAGTGCGGACTACCGCCCCCTCAAGTGATGTGACTCGTACATGCAATACATGGAATGTATAAAGAATGAAATTAATGAACATATGTGACCTATATAACATATATATTATACTGGAATTATAATATATATATATATATATCATTTATTTTTAATTCTATTAATATGACAAAGAAAAAAATGAACGTAGCGTCCATGCGTACGTACGGTCTACCGTCTCCATGAACGATGCTTTTCATTTTTTATCTCCAAATGATATGGAACAGTATAAAATGAATATGTAATAGATATATATGATATTTTAATCATTAATACTACTCAGGAAATTATTTACTTATAACTACATGGGCAATCATTTTTCAAAGAAGTTCATTTTTGACTTATGTACTAAACATCGACAAAAACATCTGATATGAACTAACATTATTAAACAATTATTATATCATTATAATATGTGATATGAACTGAATATGAATCTCTAAAGGAGGTCCTTAGGCAATTATAAATTGACCAATCTTTATTATTCAGGAATATAAAGAAACGAACAAGACAAGTCGTACATGAGGTAAGGGATCCTACTCCTCTCTTTCTTTTTAAGCACACTCTTTTATGTCATTCCTTTTAAAACTCATCTTTCTTGTTATTGGGATGTTCATTTATATTAATATTACTGTAATTTTTATGTTCATATAATGATAGACCATATTCTCTCTAATCAATCCATTTTTATGTTTTTAGTGGCGCCGTTAGGCTGCCGAATTTTCGTAAGAGATTTAACCTCTCTCTTTCTTTTTTAAGTACTCTCCTTTATGTCACTTCTTTTAAGCTTCTCTTTGTTATGATGGGGGATGTTATTTTATATTCCTCTTTCTGTAAATATTATGTTAATATGATTAGATACCCTATTTGATCTCACTAATCCATTTTTTGAGGTTTTATGTGGAGTCGTTAGGCAGCCGAGTCTTTGTAAGGGATTTTTCATCTCACTTTTATTCCCGTGAGATTTATGCTACATTTGCAACAATTTCCATTGATTGGTGTATGTACTGCCCATTATTTTACTCATTGTGTAATATAATTTCATTTATGAGTATTTACATCAATGTTATATTGTCCTTCTTTCACGGGGTGCATGTCTCGAAAGACACCCATGTCGGTAAGAGAACCTTTCACCCTCCTCTTTTTAAAAGACTTATTTTGTTTTTATTTTAATTAACATACTATTATGTTGGGATATGTTCTTCTATATCCATATTGATTTAAATTTTATGTCCATGTGATGAGATACCCTTTTTATCACTCATCAACTCATTTTCTGAATTCTGTAGTGACGTCGTTAGGCTGTCATATTTTTGCAAGGGAACTTCTTAACCCAAATTTGATTCTTTGGGATAAACTTGTACTCCTTGAATATGTCATTCTATTAATATGTGTGAATAACCTCTGATTTTTTTACACTTAATATCCACTTATATTTGGTGTATTCGTTTGTCACACATAACTATGTAATTGATTTATCCTTAAACTAAGGATACCGTCTTTGTAAGGGACTTCGTCTCAATCTCCTTTCATTGAGACATATTATGTTTTATACACAACCTTTTTTATACGGTGTATAGACCCCCTTGACTTTTACATTTATTCAAAAGGAATATTTTTTATATGAAGCGTTTACTAAATGACAAAAGGGAATGTTTTTGTAGTACGTATGCGACGACAACGACTTCTCCGCTACCATGACCATTATTTGAGTTTCGGCTTCCTCTATAAGCCATACCATATTTTTAAAAGAAAAATAAATTCCATGTTTTAATTTTATTTTATTTTGGTATTGAAAATGGTTTTCATAATGTTTTTATATCAATGTATTATATTGACATCATGTGATTGAAAGGTGGATATGTAGTGTTTCCTTTCTGCATGTTTTATGTGATAAGATTATGTTGTGGTTCTTGGGCATTATTTTGAAGACGGGTGGTTCCATGATAAACTAAGGGCGGGTGAGCCCGATATAGCTCTCCAATGCATTGGGTAACGCGAAGGAGTGAAACGTTAAGGTTTCTTTGAAGCGATTTAGGGAATATACTGTGATGGGTATTCCAAACGTTTTCAAGAGGGTTACTCCCTATGTAAAAATATTATGAATGCCTCAAGTTACCTTTATGACTTATGATTTCTATGATTTATTCCAGATTTGATGAGGTATGTTAAAGTTCTCATGTTTTATGAGTAAAGTATGATTTCATTGATTCTTATGTGTACATGTACTCATGTTTCCTTTCCATATTTTTATATCCCTTACTGAGCTTTTTATGCTTATCCCATGTTTTATTGAAATGTTTTTCATAGGTCAAGGGAAAGGTACATGATATGATGATAGTGTCAAGGAAGTGTCAAGAAAGAATCCATGTTTTATTTTAAATATATTTCCATTGATGGGAAAAAATTAATACTATCTTTATGTAACCGCTTTGTTTAAATGTGGAATGTAATGCAAGTTATATGATCTAATTATCTAAAACTATAAACATGAAAAGATCCTCAACATGTAATCTTGTATTAAATCCAGATGAAGTACGGTTTAAGGATGGGGCATTATACTTCCTTATCCATATAGTTGATATTTTATTTCTGTTAAGAAAAAAAATCTATAATAAATATTATTTCCAAGTCATTTAATGGAATAAAAATTAGATATATAGGAAGTATCCTATCATAAATATCAATCAGATATGATATATAAATCATAGATTTGGACATTCTTCCACCACGTGTTTGAATTATACATTATTATTAGTTACTTGAGTTGTGATTAAATTTTTTTTACAACATGTTTTATATAAAATAATGTTAAAAACCTAAATAATATAGGGTATCATTAAATCTATAATAGGGGATTATTGTAAGAGATATAACATCATTATCATGATTTACATTAGTGATAGTGATTTTTAATTCAATTTCGTGCTCTCTAGGTTTGGGAGGATATTGGGACATATTTACTATTTTATATAGAGTGTTTTGTCATTGAATCACATGGTGGAAAAACTCCATACACATGAATCACATTTCTTTTAGTGGATCATTAATTAGAACATTATTCTCATATATTGTATTAATGTTTCTGTTAGACATTTTTATATTGTGTTGATATTGGTGTCCTTCTATATCACACATGAGACATTTCCTTTATCACACATGAGACATTTCCTTTATCACCTAAGGAAAGTAGTATAGAAAATTAACAAACATTTATTTCATTTACGAAATTATTATTTTTCAACTATGTTTCCAATCATGTAAGATTAAAGTAATTTCCACAATAAATTTATATTCCTTGGAATATTAACGGTTTATAGTATTCATATATACTTTAATTAAACATCAAAAAATATTTTTGCAGTTAAAATATAATATTGTTGGTAGATCCCTTTAAATATAATATTTGATGACATAAATAAATTGATATATTTTATATTATTATTGGAGATGAAGAAAGTGGAATAACACAAATTATCATTGATATTTTATTTATATGATCTAACTAATTTAAATATTTTATTTAATTATAACTATTCTATCTATATTTTTTAATATAGTGTGGGGAATATACATAGGAAAAATTATAATTTAGAACTATTTCCATTCCATAGATTATAAATAAAATATACCATATGTATTTCTAATGGCACACCACCACTAGAAAATATCCCTAACTAAATGATAGATTACAAAAATGATCTTTTCATAGTTCGATAATTGGATTATGGAAAATTACATTTCTATTACATTGACCAATAACTCAAAAACATATGGATTATAAGTCACACTGAATGAGGTTGGATATTACCCATAATTTAATTAATATGAGTTACTTATTCCTAGATTTTTTGGGAGGTTAACATGATTATGGTTGTTTCCCCGTAGATTCAAATAGGTTGGAAATATTTACCTCAATGATTTTCATTCCAACAATTTTCTCATTAGGTATTATATTGGGTAAGTCTCTAAATTTTCCGTTTTACCCATTTTTATCATATTTATAATGACATCCCCCTATTACCTTGAAAAAATTAATATTGGTAATGAGTATACATAACTTAATATTTATAAATATAAGGTAAATATATACATATAAGAGGTATTTCATACATAACATTCATATATTAGATTGTGCCTCTCTCAGATTCAATATAGTTTGACCATGAATAATTTTCAAATGAAAATAGTTATATATATATACATTAAAATCATTCAAAATAGATATTAAATAGAATAATAGTTTACCAAAAAACATATAACCAAGGATATTTAAATCTTCTATGACGTTATTCCTATTTATCATCCACCTGGAAATGATCGAGTTAATACCCAATCATCACCTATAAGGATTATTAACACTAGGTAAAGCAATGCTTGAAAATTTAACCACTTCTAGTAACCAACTATGGATTAAACTTCCATGATAAAAACCACTTACTTCAATAAAATGTTAGGATGTTTTAATAAACATAGACCCATCTCTAGGATTTTTACTGAGGTTCTCTAATAGTAATGTAAAAGGTAACTATGATTATTACCACATATTACTAGAAACTATGTTGATAAAAACTGATGTGAACTAATATAAAAATTAATTAACAAATGAATTAATATAATGGTTTTACTAATATATGTATATAATAGTTTCAAAATCGTCGAAACTAAATATTCTATTTCATGATGGTTAGATATATATATTATATTTTACAAAACCTACAAAAAAATAATGTATTATTTTTCACCTTTAGACTATGTTCTAGATACATCACAATATGCGACCATTTACATAATCAAGGAAAAGGAAATATAAGGTGTGATTATATTCCTTTTTCTGAAAATACATCTCACAATGTGTAAGGATATAACAATAAATTGGAACATGATAATGGAATAAATATGTCAAAAAATATATCATTAGAGAATAAATGATATTCTTAAAAAATGATAGGGAAACAAAATTGCATTAATATTTTACTATGGAAGTTTAAAAGTTATGACATTGAGTAAAATACCTATTAACAATAAATATCATAAGATCATCATATTAAAGTGTTGAATACAATAAAAATAGCATATTTTCATTTAAATATGGTATAACAATATAGAATAAAAGAATCCTGGAAATATTACATAACATGATAAACAACAAGAATATTTAATAAAAATAATAATAATATTTAATCCTTTATTATAAAACGCATAGATTCCATGATTATTTGAAAAAAATTATTATTTCCACACCTAAAAATGTTATATATTCTATTATTCCTGGTTATATGTTGAAAAATCATTATGTTCTTACATAAATATCAAATGATATATTATCTTATATAAATTAATTGGTGGGTGATATTGGACCCCACCTATCATCACTTATAAATATTCATGCACCATAAAATTAACCACAACTGTATCATAAAGAAGACATGTAAATTAATGGGATTTTTATCCTTTAAAAAAATAAACTAAAATTAATAAATAATAGTGTATTAAAAATATCATCATCCATAAAGAATCATTTAAGAAAAATATAAATGCGGTGATACAAATATTATATCACTAGAGATCATCCTAAGCGGAAAAATAAATGTAATTTTTTTTTGAGTTAACATAAAAAATATTATTAAAAATGAAGTAACAATTTATATGAGATATATAATGAAGGAAAATAATATTTTCTTCAAGTAGTACTAATGTTTTTTTCCGAAATAAATAATCCTTGAAAAAACATCATTTTGATAAATTTTTTATGCAAAATAATTAAAATACATACCTTTGAGAAGATAAATCGGTAATTTTAATGAAAAATATATATCAATGAAATTGTGACATGTGATTTTATTTCACGAAATAACTAAATGAATATATGATTAAAAGAAAATATAAAAACATTTTTAATTAAATATTTATGAATCTTTTTATAAGAAAACATGTTATTGAGTGAAATTATTATGTTGTTAGAAGGCGACATATTTTGTCAATTGTAATGTTTTTAGTAAGTATTTGTTTTTTCAAATATGTGTTTATTGATGATTATAATTTCATTTCTAAAAAAAATGAACTACCAAATAAAATATTGGAATGGTGGAATCAAAGAAAATATGAAGATAATATTCACATATGAAATATTTTATACAAATTAAATAGAAATTTTATTGATGAAACCCTATCCTTTACTCTTTATATAATGATCAATCCTTAAACATTTAATATTTTTATTGATTTTAGTAATATTCACATTGTTATATTCTATTATATATTTTATTTTTAGAATGTTAGAGATGTCGGTAATAATTCTTATATAATACACCCCTATATTAATAGTTAGACACTTATATTCTGTATCTATGTTTTTCAATAATTAAAATTATAAAGAATGATGTTTTATTTTGATGACATATAATCAATATTTTTATATTTACCTCATACTCATCCGGATTAAAAAGATAGAAATGATTTTAAGATGTTGTATGAGCACAAAAATATTAGTACAGAACATTTAAATAATGATATCCATTAGTTTCATGAAAAAAATGAACTCCCATGAAATAATTCCCTTTGTAACATTATAACATGGGATTATAAAATAAACATTTTACACATGAAAAGAATAAAAAAAACTTCTTAATAGAATATTGTAAATTCCATATAATGAAAAAATAAAATATTATGGTAACCTATGAGCCCATTTTTATATCAGTATTACATATGTGGTAACCCTCACCGTAACACATGTTAAAACAATCACGATTATACATAGAATTAATATAATACTTAAATCAGAAAAAAAACATCATAATACTTGAAATAACCTTTTAATTATATTACCATCATATCATATAAGAAACCTAATTTCTTAACTTATTAACTTTACACAAGGAATTGGTTATCTACGACGGTTCTCACCCATCATATAACTTATATCAGGCCCACTCATGATCTAGAATGGGGGACAAACCATTGTAAAATCTATATATGGATCAAATGAATATAATATATAATTAATAAGTATAATATCATAAATAAATAAATTTATTCATTTACATTTCATCATAAAACCATTGAAAATTAGTTTAAACCCCTATAAAAATACTTTTGAAAATCAAAATACTATTTTATTTTGAATCCCAATTATCAATACTAATAAAACATTATAATTGAATCCCAACAAATTAATGTAGTAGAGGTAAATTCAATATTCAATGTATACCTGAAATAACAACATTCTTTCTTTCTTTGGTAAACAAAATAATAAAATTTATTAAAATTATTCCTTATAAAAATTTAGATATAAAATAAAATGGGACATTGAATATTTCTTATAAATTGATTATTTCTATATAAAAAATTGATAAAATAATTTTAAAAAAATGGATATGGATTAAAAAAATAGTGTTTTATAGGAAATATGGAATGATTAGTTTTAAAAGAAATTCTCTTATGCTTAGTCTAGTCCATCTGGTATAATATTGATATTCCTAAATAATTAACTTATATTAATTATTTATGTTATTAAGAACATTTTAATGATTATTATACGTGAATACCACTTATTTCCATGATATATAGTCTTACATAATAATTTAAATTCATATATGATTTTTTCATGATATTTTTTACAAAAGTACAAAATGTGATTAAGAAGGTGAATATGATCAAGGTGGTAATTAATGTAAAATATCACAATTATTATCCTAATTTAAGTATCATATTAAAAATTACTTATACTTTTGAATCCAATATTTAATGATTATTATGAATAATGAATTGTGTTAAAATCATTTAAATTGTAAGACATATATATTCACAACTAACGTTTCCATTTTGTAATTATCATTACATAAATAATTTATGTATAATTTTATCATTATAAAATGTTAATCACATAATATATACCACATTATTTCATTAATAATACTTAAATATATCATCTATGTGATGTGGTGATAACAAAAATCACCTCGTTTTTTGGTGGTGGTAGACCACACATATACATAAACAAATATAACATTTTTATGTTAATGTAACAGATATAATGTATGTAATATATTATATTTTTAGAAATAAAAATATTTATGAATATAATGTATATATACTTTAAATCCATAATTATAACAAGTCATCAGATATGGTGATGGAAAATGTATTCTATTAGTTCACGAGGTAGTATTCTTCCATAAAAAAAGATGAATTCATATCACATTTGATGAAGATTATAGTTTATTGAAGTTTAGTAAATAAAAATTAAAACTTATTATAATATTAAGGATAGTTATTTATTTAATTCATAAAGTTGAACAAGATTTTAAGGATATGGATGAAAAAATGTAACTAAAACATGAGGTTAAAAAATAAGATTATTCTATAGAATATCTCATTTGATTTACACCAGAATTCCTATAACATTGTTATTATACCCAAAATAATTCCACTAAAACTTATTTATATATTTTAGTAATGGATTTATGTAGAAAATTTAAGATTTTTTATCTTAGAACCAACTAGTTGTACTTTGATTACATTAATAATTAATATATTTAAATATTATTACATATTGTTCATTGTTGGGCATGAATATAATTAAATATTGTCTTGGATTGTTTGTCGCATTGAAAAGGTCAAAGAAGTTCCTCGCTATTATGAGAACCATGAAGTTCTATAAAAACATTCATAAATATAGTTTTATAGTTGGATGACATTTTATAATGGGACACATAGCATACAGATCATTAGGTGCGATACTCGTATTTAGATGGAACATCATACCATGATGTTCAAACATTGTAATCTCTATAAAATGGGATTATGAGAACAGACCCACTTGCATAAAATTTTCATGTTTTGGTGTCACAAGATATTCTTATCAGTGAGCATGTGTAATGATCCTTAGACATTAATATTATCATTAATAAGTGTTACCACTTGCACACATTGATTTAATAAATAAAACCATCACCAAGATAGTTGGCCGGAAATAGGGTATGTTTGGTCCGTCATGAGTGGCATGTTATTAATAAACTAGTCAAGGTAGGAATTTCTGCTTTTATTTATTGAAGTTGATATCTTGGTCCTTCGATTGGAATAAAACCATCATGTGAATTTCCATGGCCATGGTGTAACACCGAGTTTATTTCAGGTAGTCAAAGAATGAAGTATCTTGTTTAATGGTTGATGAAACTATCATGAAACAAGGTTAATTAAGTATTGATACAAAGAGATTATATTAAAAAATGATCATTAGTATGTGGTTTCCGTTGTTCTGAATTTAATTTCTTTCTCTTGGGTGACCTGACCCATTCCTAGATAGTACACTTGGACTTCAGGAAAGCCCACCGAATAACAATAAGAAATAATCATAGCGAGTCACACACAATGTGTTTCTTGTGGTATCGATTAAATTATATTATAATTTAATTAATAAAAATTATACTAAAGATAATGTAAAAATTTTATTCATGTTAAAATGATTTCATAAATTAAATAAATATTTATTCACTGGATTGTGGGTAATATATATATATTTATTTTATTAAACATTATATAAACATCTAATTACTAGTTTTTAAATAATACATTTATTTATGTCAAGAAATTATTTATTTTTTAATAAATAGAAGTGGAATTCGAGTTGACCAAGGATGGTCCTGTAGTAAAATAATTATTTTCAAGATGGTGAATAATTATATAACTTATTAGCACAAATTAAAATAATAATAACCCAGATATTATTTTGTGATGCATAATTTTATTTATTCTGGATTGTGAATGTTGGAGCATTATAATTATTGAAGTGGTATTATTATTAAAATCATGGGTTTTCTGTATTGTTATGAATGAATTTAATTTTTGTTATGAAATTATATATTTTTACTAGATCCCCATTTCAGTAAATATACATGTACGTCTATTATACGATGTACAAAACTACATTCCTGGTGAATTGTGAATTGAAGGGATAAATAATTTCTCCCTGAAATCATCTTCCCTCCCCTATCAAGAATGATAGATGTTCTTCAAGGCCGAATAACTAGAGATCACGAATGACCAACACAAGACACTCTATTTGTTGTGCTCGCACCCGAAGAACGAGAGGTGTCGATCAGAGGGCATTAGAGCACATGTGGATAACCACTAGTGGGATTTTAGTTTTGATCCTTGGATATGAAACAAGATAATCTGGATGGGAAATTCTGGAAAATCAACAGTATCAAAAAGAAAATACCGAAGATCCATGAATTCTTGTCTTTATGAAATTATTTATATTAATTATAAACATGATGTGAATGATCCTTTGTAAATGTTTTTAGCTGCTTCCTTCTTTATCTAAATATATGATTATATTCCATGGATACTGGTGTTCAATATCATATTTATCCAACAATAATCATTGATCATGGTACAAATTACTATTGGGTAGGGACCAACATCACTTCTTCTACAAAGGTAACATTCAAGTGGTAACATTGGTGTTACATCATAATTTATAATTATTTAAATAATTCTTTGATGATTTATGGTTTAGTAATTTAGTTTTCCAATTGAATTATATTTTTATGAAAATCTGAATGTTGAGATTTGTCCCTCCTCTATAGTTTCACATTCACCTTATAGAAATAAAAATTTCTTTTAATTTTTATTAAAATAAAATAGAGGACCTCATCTGAAGGTTCCAAAGGATCTTGGACATACAACACAAGAATAAAAAGTGTGCATTTGGGTCCACATGTCAGGTATCAGGGTTCAAGGCATCGAGACTGGTCCTCCAAACCAAGTCATGCCGATTGAGTTTTTCAATGTCTTAAAGACTCTGTGTGGTGGCCAAGAACAGGTGGCACACAGTTTTTAGATTAAACATTGTGTGGGACACTTGAAAAATCATGTGGTCCCTTCGGGATAGGGTTGTACTGTGTAACCAATATATGGCTTTCTCGGCTGGAGGCCATGTAACGCGATTACCACATGGCATGCGGCCCACTAGACATGTCATGTACTCCATGGGTTTTTGAAGTATATATGCATTCCCTCTCTCTAGGAGTTTATTTCATATAGATAGTTAATGATAGTACAAACAATGTAGTTGGAACTACACATTGTGTACTCGTCCAAATTACAGTCTCTTATTAAAATTTAGTAGTATATTACACAAACCCTTGATACGTTTACCATAGTGTAGGTGTAACGCTAGGGCACAACATGCGATACATGTATTATATATATGTCTATTTAATTTTACAACTATGTAATTTTCATTCGTAATCATTGGGTAGATATGAATAGGAATTCACCGGTTTTCCTCCAAGGTACACGTAATGTACAAAGATAATTTGAAATGATTTTATTTATTTAATATTATGATGGATGATAATCTCAAGGAAATTCAAAAAAATTGTTTATGATAAAAGGATTGATTAATTAATGATTATAATTAATTGATTCAAGTGTGATTTATCTCCATGAAGAATTATTAACTAATTTAATTCTTGTTTTATTAAATATGTAACTCGTTGCAAGTATGTTAGTGACCATGATGTAGACCATGAACATTGATTGTGATTGTTCTCCATTTTATTTATTTTTTAAATTAATTATTTTCCTTTTACCCATCTCTTCTCATTAATATGTTGGGAATGTATGCTAATGGTTTCTTTTATGTAAACCCCCCTTTTACCCATCACCTGTTTGTGTGTATTTAATCATATCTAATGGGTTTAACACCCAAGATAGTGGAGACAGTTCAAACTGGAGATGAGACAAAACCAATCCCCATATATACAGAGGTGGAGAGTGGGGAAGATGTAAACACAGACCCAAAGAGTTCATGTTGTTTCTCAACTAGGTCAGGTTCATTTTATCAAATGCTAGATACACTTATCATTATAAAGGCTCATGATCATTCCCTTTGCATTATTGTTTTTATCAGTTTCATAGTTTATCATTATGGATGTGTTATAGCGATAAAATAATTAATGAATTAAACAAGTGTGAAAGATGAAACTAAAATAAACCAGGATTATATGAAAATATTATCATGACATGGTTAATCACATATGTTTCTTCTGGTTATTGTTAGAAATAATCTGATAATGATAATAATAAATTCTTGTACTAAATATAAAATCTCTCAAATAAAATTTTGTGTCAGACCAGGCCTTCCATTACTTGATTAAAGGAAAAACTAAAAAAGACTATGTGTTTCACCAACCCTTTTTTGGACATTAAATTATATACAGAAAACCCTTATGAATGGTTTTGTGTTGACATAACCATATTAATTCAAGAAGAGTATCCCTCTCTAGAATTGGAGTAATATTGGACGCAATAGTTGAGGGAATACAATGTAAGGATTTCCGGATTTGGGAATCCAGTAAACATATCAAGGAGCTGCGAGACCGCAGTTCACAAAGACCTACCTAATTTAATACCATCAAATATATTTACCAACCTTTTGGGGTTATGAAAATGGCTATATGGATATGTTCTAGTATAATTCAATGGAAATTGAAAAATCAGAGTTCAATGATGGGGGACTTTGGGAAATGATAAAATAGTGGGAGACACAATAAAATTAATTAATTATTTCACATTAATAGCAATCAGGAATGTACTAATGATTTTCTATATTAATTATAGAATAAAAATGACAAGCTCGTCAAACATACTATCCCTGCGATCAATTCTAGATAAAGACAACATCCTCACTGGATGTAACTTACAAGAATAGTTTAGGCACCTTCAAGTTATCCTACGGCATGAATGAGGGACTTATGTGTTGGAGTCAACATTACCTAATACGGCTAGCAATGAGGTGAGTGATGAGTTTTATTGGTCAATGAATAACATATGAATGACAAGGTCGAAGTTCATTGTTTGATGATATCATCAATGTCTAGTGATTTCATGAAGTCTATCAAAAACCAGGATTTTTATAGCATGATCGAACAATTCAATGGACATTATCAAGAGAGACCAAGACATGAATGGTTTGAGATCTCAAAGGAACACTTTCAGAGTATGATTAGAGTGGGTGCCCAGTTGGGCCTCATGTAGTAAATCACATTGGCTATATTGAACGGTTGGATGTTCTAGGTTTTAAACTCCTTGATGAACATGGCACCGATCTCATTCTCGCATCACTCCATTAGATCTTCTATAGATTTATTTTTAATTTTAATATGAACTACATTAAGAATTTTCTATCAGATTTTCTTGTAATAATTTTTCATAGGGACAATGATATGATCTATGAAAAGCCTTCTTTTGTTATGGTGAATAAGAGGAAATGGATAGAAAAGATATTTGTTCCCAAATATTATTCACAACCTTCCATGAAAAGGAAGATCAAAGGTGAGTCAAGGGAATGCGAAGTTATTTGTTTCACCTGTGGTATGAAGGGCCACTAGAAGAAGAAATGCACCCAGCCTATGAAACAAGGGGAAGCATTGGGTGCATTTGACATTGAATTTAATATATCAGTTTCTACAAATTGGGTAGTACATTCAGAATTTTCCTCTCACATATATATCCAAATAAATGAACCAAGTATATTTAGGAAGATTGTTCGAGGGGTGTTAGATCTACGAATAGCCAATAGAGCCAAAATCGTTGTTGTAGCTATATGGGACTACCTCCTCACGTTTCCAACTAAGATGATATTGGTGTTATATGGTTGTTATTTTCTGTCCTCCGTTACTAAAAACATTATTTATATATCCAGATTCGATACAAATTTATTTTTAATGTTTAGAAATGAATGTTTCTTCTTTTATCAAGATAAAATTTTGTTTGTATGGAATAGTTATACATTGGTCTTTAAATTTTTGATTACAGAAACCTAGATATGGAAATATATAAAGAAGATAAATCACATGACTCATTCCACACCCAACTATTGCATCACCTGCTAGGACATGTAAACCATAAATACATTACAATGTTACATCGAGATGGAAATTTCGATTTTTTTAACTAAAAATCCTTAGAGTATCTCATGAATGTTTACAAGGAAAAATGACCAAATCCCCATTAAGTAGAAAATGAGAAAGTGCTAAAGAGATACATGAATTGGTTCATACTGATGTGTGTGGACCATTTCCAGTAGAAGCAAGTGGAGGGTACAGAAACTTAATTACATTTTATAGTTATTTTAGTATATATGGATATATATACATAATGAGGTATAAGTTAGATAATTTTGATAAGTTCAATGATAAAAAGGATAATGTTTTGAACCAGATTGATAATAATATTAAGAAAAATTCATCACAACTAGGTTTATAATATCATAATCAATACATCATTGATTACTTACTGGGGTTTGTGATCCTATCCCAATTAACTATTCCTTACATGCCCCAGTGGAATGGTGTAAGTGAAAGGAGGAATCACACCTTGTTAGACATGGTGAGATGAATGATGAGTCATGCGAGTCGTCCATTATCCTTTTGGGGATATGCGTTACAAACAGCGGCACACATACTAAACAATTTACCAACTAAATCGATAAATGGTATTTAATATGAATCTGGAATACAATATAGCTATGTTATCAAATTTACATGTGTGGGAATGTGATGCATTTGGTAAGGACTCTTCAGGTAACAAACATGTAGCACGAGGCACAATGTGTACATTTATATGATACCCCAAGGAAACAAGGGGATGTAACCTATACAACTGGATGGAAAAAAAGAATATAGTGGAAAGACATTTCTTATTCCTTTATAGGGATCACATCTCTAGAATATATAGTGGGATAGAGATAGGCTTTGATGAAGTAGAGGCTCAAGGAATACGTGAGTTGGTACAAGAACAGATTCCATAAAACCCCATGGTTGAAAGAACAAATCAATAGACACACGAACTATGTAGATGTACCAGAGAGGTTAGAGAACCTGAAAATTATGGTTTTCTAGTTACCACAGTTAGTGACTCATTATTAGTTGATAACAATGATCCTCTAACACACAAGGAAGCTGTACGTGGTAGAGATGTTTCCATTTGGAAAGAAGCCCTGAATTTTTAAATGGATTACATGTAACAAAACCATGTCTGGATTTTGGTATATCCACATGTTTATGTAAAGCATTTTGGTTACAAATGGGTATTCAAGGAGAAAATGGACATTGATGGAAAATTTGGTACCTATACGTCAAGATTGGATGAAAAAGGTATCAATTAGCCTTAGGGCATTGACTATTATGAATCCTTTTCACCAGTTTCATTGGAAAAATACATCAGAATTCTATTGTCCTTTTCCGCATATCATGACGGTGAGATTTGGAAAATAGATATCAAAATAGCCTTTCTTAATAGGAACCTGCATGAAGATGTATATATGAAACAACCTGAAGGTGTTATTACTCCAAAGGATTTTGATAAGTTATGTATGTTATAGAAATCTATTTAGGGATTAAGGAAATCATCTAGGTCATGGAACATTCATTTTGATGAATCCATAACGAAACATGGTTTTATTAATAATGAATTACGGCCTTGGGTCTACAAATTTTTTAGTGGTAGTGATGTCATTTTTCTAGTAGTATATCATAGTGAAATATTACTTATTAGAAAAGAGATACCATTCTTACAGTCTATTATGGCATTGTTGAATCAATGCATACCCATTGAGGACATGGGTGAGACAACATATATTATTGGAACGAAGTTACAACTTGATAGATACAAGAGATTACTATGACTATGACAAATTACATACATTGATAAGAAATTAAAGAGATTAAGTATGAAAAAATCCATTAGGGGATTGTTTCTAGCATCACATGGCATTAATCCTTCTAAAAAAATGTGTTCCCAAACACATGAGGAAATAAAGATAATGATAAGGACTCCATAAACATCAGCGATTGGGTCAGTCATGAATGCCATGCTATGTACTTTTTCGGAATTCGCCTACACGTTGAGTGCGGTAGGTGGATATCAAGCTGATATTGGTGACCACCATTGGATGGCAGTGAATACATTCCTACAGTATTTGAGGAATATTAAGGATAGGTTATTGGTTTATGGGGGAGATGAGGAACTCTTCATCATATGATATGTAGATTCTAGTATTCCATGCTAATTAACATGACATGAAGTCAAAAGTGTGACACATCTTCACAATGAATGGAGGTGAAGTGAGTAGGAAGAGCTCAAAACAAAGTGTGATTGAAGATTCTATAGGAGAGTCTGAGTAAATAGATGCTTATGAGGAAGCTAATGAAGCAGTTTGGAAGAAATTATTCACCAAAGAGATTCATGTGATACCTAGTAGTAATGATCCCATCACACTGTACAGTGATAATACTATAGCAGTGGCTCTCGCAAAAGATCCATGATCATATCAGCGGATGAACACATACTCTAGATGTATCATAGATTGAGGGATTTTTATCAGAGAGGTGATGTTGCAGTGAGATGTATTCCCATGGATGAAAATGTGGCATACCCATTAACTAATGAATTGACATAGCAGCAACATGACCATCATGTGAGGTCTAGTGAACTAAAAGTTTGTAGTAGTTGGTTCTAGTCCAAGTGGGAGTTTGAGTGAGATGGTGTCCTAGTACCATCTTGTAGTACTATTATTAATTTAGTATTTAATATATTTAAATACTATTACATATTTTTCATTGTTCTACAAGATTATAGTGTAATAATGTCTTGGAGTAGTTGTCGCATAGTAAAGGTCATATGAGTTCCCTCTATGATGAGAACCGTGATGTTCTATGAAAATATTCTAAAACATAGTTATGTGGTTGGATGACATGCTATAATGGGACACATAGTATATAGATCTTCAGGTGCGAGTACTCACAAGATGATGAGACTTCCTCTCATGAAGATTGATCTTGGTAATTTTCAAGAAATAAGACTACGAGTACCGACCCATGAGTTAGAATTCTGTATGTTTTTGTGTCGTTGTATATTACAATTTGTGAGCATGTGTAATTATCCATAGACCTTAATATTACCATTAATATGTATCACTACTCGAGAACTTTGATTTTCTAATGAAAACTGACACACAGACAGTTGGTAGGAAGTAGAGTACGTTGGGTGTGTCATGAGTGGCAAGTTATTAATTGATATGTTGAGGAAGGAATTTTTTTATTCAATTTATGGAAGTTGATATCTTTTAAATTTGATTGAAATAGAACCGTCCCATGAAATTCCATATCCATTATATAATGACTAGTTTATTTCTGGAAGTCAATGAATAGTGTATCAAGCGTGAAGGATGATGACACTGCTGTGAAACCAGCTTGAGGAGATATTGAGACAATGGTATAATATTACAGGGTGAGCATTCATATCTGGATGTCATTATTGGTCATTAATCTCTTTCTCTTGGGTTCCTTGACCCATTGTTAGACATTTCTCTTGGACTTCTAGAAAGAATGCGTAATGAAAATGAGAATGAATCCTAGAGGGTCACAAACTATGTGTTTTTAGTGGTATTAATTAATTTATATTTTAATTTAATTAATGAGTATTATTTTCAAGACTATTGAATAATTTTATAGAAGTTAAAATAATTGAGAAATTAAATAAATATTTATTCACCATAATATTGGTAATATATATATATATATATATATATTATTGAAAATATAATAAATATTTATTTACTAGTTATTAAATAAAGTATTTATTTATTTATTCTAGTGTTCAATAAATGGAAGTTGAGTTCGAACAGACCAAGGCCAGTCTGGTAGTAAAATTATTATTTTCAATACAATAAATAATTAAATTAATAGTTGGAACAAATTAAAATATTAATAATGATTCTATTATTTTATGATTCTGAATTCTATTTATTATATTTATTTCATGTTATAACACCCTAAATGAATTTGCGGTATTATTAATAAAAGAATGTTTTTCTCTAAAGTTGTGAACACATTTTAACTTGTAAATAAATATATTGGTTCGACTAAGAATTAATGAGATAAACAATTTATATCCCAAATCCACTTCTTGTCCCTCTCATGAATGAGAGACATTCTACAAGGCTGAAGAAAAAAGCGATCAAGAATGACCGACATAAGAAACTCACTTTGCTTCTCTAGCTATCACCCAGATAAATAGAGGTGTATAATGGAGGCCATCAGAACACTCGTTCATCACAACTAGATAGATTATAGTTTTGTTCCTCACAATCACAACAACATAATCTAGAAGGGTCATTCCAAAAAATCAACAAAATTAACGAAAAAAATACCAAGGATCCAGGTTTTGCTTTCTTTATGAAATTAATTAAACTATATATGAACATGATGTGAATTATCCTCCCTAATGGTTTTTGGCCTCTTCATTATTTATCTAAATCATTTATTCTATTTCGTGGAGATTATGGTTCATTTTCATTTCGATCCCATAATAATCATTGACCAAAGTAAAAATTTAATTTGTGAAATTGGGCAACATCACTTCCATTGTACCTAGATCATTCATATAATAAGTGATAAAAATGGGTGTTGTGTTGTGAATAATTAAAATAATAGGTCTGATTTTGTAATATAGGTGAGTGATACTATTGCGATTTCATTGTATATTAAAATAATATAAATTTATTTTTCTGTACAGATCCCTCAAAATTGATAGTATTCCCTAATGAAATGAATATGAGTTTAAATAAACTCATCCAATAAAATTTGAAAAATTAGATTCACATTTTTTCATTAATATTTTTTTTATTCTTCTTTAACTATTTGATAATTAACATTATATAAATTTTTTTACTCTTAAAGTGTTATTAATGTGAAATTAAAATGAAAAATATACATTAAATTAACAATGGATGATGAGATTGGCTATATAAAATTAATTATTATGAGTATATAAATTTTTATATTTTAAATTATTTGATTAAATATTATCTATTATAAAATACCATTAATTTAAATTTTTGGACTATTAAATTATATTGAATTTATTAAAATCAAGAAAACATTTTAATGTAAACCCAACAGATAAAAACCTATATAATATGTCTTTTTATCTATAATATTTATTTATACATTAACTCTGTCAATGTATAGAACTTTTAATCTTTATAATCATATATTATATATTATAATAAATTTATGAAATACCATGTCACGTTTTGTATGAATTTAAGGTAGTTAATTCTTAATTAACACTTAATGTTAATTTACAATGATGATGATATATATTCCACTTATCATATATTAATATTAATAAATAAATATATCCTTTGGTAATATCCATGATAAAACTATAACAATTATTAAAAAGAAGTTTTTGACATATTTTTCCCTTCTTTAAATTAAAAAATACTATGGTTATAACAACATAAAAATGGATTAAAAATTATTTATAAATGAATATTGGATTAAAATGGGTTTAATAAACTCATATAATAATATTAATATGAGTTTTATGTTCATTTAGTAGTCTTTGATATTTTAATTGTATATTTAATTACCCAATTCAGATTTGACTATGGTAACAACAATTAAAAAAGATACTATTTATATAGATTGAAAATAAAAGGTCCCTATTTTACCAATTATAACCCAATAAATATAAATAAGGAATAAATATTTTAAAATTAAAAACAAAAAAGTAGGAAATTTAAATTTAATATTAATTATGTAAAATATGATGTTTTAAAAAAAATCATTATGAGGGAATATTTTTTTAATATTTTGGTATAATTTTAATTTAGAAATCCATAAATTAATAATTTTAAATAAAAAGATAAAAAAGTTATATTAAAACTAATATAAAAGAAAATAATAATTTTAAAATACTTAAAAATAAAAACAAGTTTTAAATTAAGAGTAACTATTTTATATAATTCATTGAAAAATTAACCTCTTCTGAAAATTCCCATTATATAATTTTTTGATATTTTTCACATGATGTATAAATATATGACGTTAAATTTTTCAAAACAAAATTATATTCTATAAAAACATGTTTTTTAAATAAATATTAATAATTCATGAAAATTTATTTTGGTTATAAAAAATGATTCGTCATTTTGAATGAAATATTTTACCACCCAAGATTTTATGAAAAATCTCTTTGAAATTTTTGTATCTTCTATAATTTATATTGCACACAACATCAAGATTAATCATTCAATGGAATATTATTATAACCTAGTCATTAAATTATATTGATTTAATTGTATTAGAAAATATTACATTTATATATATTAAAATATTTTAACATTTATTCGATATATTTTAACAGAATAATTTTGAAATAAATCCTATTTTATTCATAAAAAGATATTTTCTTCTAAAGGTAGTTTTACTTCCTTTTGATGGTGTAGATGTTTTAAATATATTTTTTCCTCTTTTAAAAATTCAATTTGAAAAAAATAAACTTTTTATTTGAAAGTAGAATATCAAAATATACTTTGGGTGAATATTTATTATTATTTTTACATGTGTCATGTTTGGGTGAATAATGATAATGACTAGATTTTAAGTGAAAAAATTCTTTTATTCTATGAAATTAATGGTGTTAAATTATAATTTTTATTTATATATAAAATATTATTAGGAAAATATTTTCTCATTAATGAAATTTATTTCATTGGAATAAATTTCTACATTGAATGTGGATATAAAAACCATTCAATATTTTGGGAAATTTAACTTTAATAACTTGTTTCCACATTCTGTCAACATGGTTATTTTTGAATAAAAAATGCTATAATTTCTTGTTTTTAATTTTATTAGTATGGATTTAATATTTTAAATAAGAATTTTTATATTTATTAAATAGTAACCTTTTAATTTTGGACAATATGAATAATAATGTCAGTAATTTTTTTAATTACCATGGTTTATCGTAAATTGGTAAATTAAGTGAAATAATAATATTATATGTATTATAAAATTACACTATCACATGTCCTTATTTTATTGGATGATTTAATATCAACCAAAATTATAATTGGAATTTATTTATGTCCACATGGAGACACTTGGATTTCATTATGCCATTTATAGTATTTTATTTTAAGGATGTCAAATTTATCATTCTAATGTTTTAATTAAGTATTTCATTTTTAATATGTGGTTATTTCAAATATATCTTGGACTATAAAAATTAATTGGAAATATAAAATTATTTTTCTCACCATGCTAATTTATTTTTAATTGTTATAGCTGTACTAATTATACTAAAGTATTTCCTAGTGATTTTCTAGTAATTATTTATTTAATAGAAATATGATATAAATTAAATTAAAAATATTAAAATATATATAATTTTATATATTTAATGTAATAAAAAATATAGATGAATGTGAAATAATAGTTGTTACTTAAAAGTGTATTCTTAATATATCATGTTGTTATTATAGTATTAAAATTTCCATTATTGAATAGTATCATAATTGACAGTAGTGATATTTTAAATCAAATAACGATTTATTAATTGATAAAAAATTCATAAAAATCTAAAATTCGTCAATATAAATTTTATAAGTTTTTAAATTTCATATATAATCCACTTATAGTTATAATTTTCATTTAATAGTGACTATATTTTCCGTTAATGATAAAACATAGATCTTGTCACCGAAAGAGTTGAGATGAATAAAAAAGGTTAAAACTAAAATATATGTTTATAATTGTGACATAAAATTGTAAAATATTATTGTTTTATATTATTTCTAAAATAACCATCTTATATTTTAAATAAATCACATTAGGGATATTTTTATTAATATAATAATACATATAAATTTAATATTGGTACAGATTCCAATTGTTCCCCTCACCTCAATTATAAAAGGGAATATCCTACCTCTCATTTTCAAACTACATTGGGCCCTCTATCTCAACTAATCCCTTCCAATTTCTCTTCCCACAATCCACATCCATGTTCTTAGGGTTCTGGTTTTCGAAAAAACCAAATATATATCCATTAAGAAGTGATCCAATTAATGTTCATTGATGAAAATGTAAATTTTTTAACAACTCAATATAGTTTATTAATTCTTCTACTTTCTCTTCATGTGTGTTACCCAAGATAAATCAATAAGTATATATTAATCTATATTATGTGATTTAATAATTATTATTGTACAAAAATATTCCACTTTTAAGCATTGTATGAAAACAAAAGCCCTACATGCATGTACATATGACTTACTGTCCCCACACCGTGGAGTAATCTTCTTTTCATTACACATTACCTGGTTGAGTACACTGATGTAAATATAGTATATATATATATATATATATTTTAAATATGACATTATATTGAATCCTGAAAAATAAATAGACCATAAATATACATACCCATCACCATTAAGGGAATGATAATGGCGTGCGTGTGTACATATGACATACCATCTCCATGATTTGATGTGCTTCATTTTCCATGTTATCCATTCAAGAATGATTATAGGGAAATAAATAATAAATAATTATTATATTTATTTAAATAATATAATTTTTTAGATTATGAATCTATATCATAAGAAAGAGAAATGGTAATTTCATGACAAAGGAAGCATGGGAAATCCTTCCAATAAACAACTGAAAATGATAAATGAGTATAATATTATTAATAAATAAATCATAGAATGTTATATATCGATAATATATGATATAATAAATATTATTATTAATATATTATAAGTTAATAATATTTTATAACCACTGTATAGTAGTTTTGTACAATATATGAATGAAATCACACCTACAATAATGGTTTAATTCACAATCTCATCATTAACCTAGACTGATTCTATTGAATTACCTACTAAGGGATACTTCTCTTCCATGTCATTGAATTATAAATATACTTTCCAAAAATATCTTCAAAATTATCCTATGAATTTTAAATATCTTTTTACTAATGTTCTAATTTTAATGATATGGTTTTGAAAGAATCTTTTGTTTATTTTCTAAATGTGAAAATTTATGATTTTTTTGAGATAAAATGGCAAAGGATTTCCATATGAAAATACACGAAAGGTTAATATATAATTTTTGATAAAGAACTATTACATTAAAGTATACATTATACATTTACAAGGTGATTTTAAATGAAATTGTTTTCTCTTATAATCACATGACTTTTTAAATAAATAACATCAATGAAAAAAGGTATTTCTTATAAGAATATTTAAATAATTTTTTTTGATTATTTTCATTTATATAGACATCATTTATAGGATATTATTATTGAATTAGGTTGATATATCATGATACTATATATCATATTTTATTGAGTGATTTGTGATCAGATTCACTACTGATGTGCAATTTTGATTCTAGTCATCACAATACATTGGATGGTTTATAATAATGCATGTTCATTGGGGAAAGCAATTAAAAGTACATAAGTTATTATATGTTGATGATGTTTCACACCTTTTATATAATGAATGCATTGGACATGGTATGGGATAGGAGGGGTCCGTTTTATCCCCTAGATGCATCAGCAGGTTTAATGAGACAAACATGTTTTGGAATGGATTACGGGATTACTTGTATCATTATGTTTTCTTGGTCGAAGCCATAACAGTATCTGTATGATGTTTGACATTACAAATTCACTTATTTTGATAATACTTATTGATATTCTATGTAATTTTTCTGTTAGTTTAATATATATGGTTATGTTTCATTCTAGTGTGAATATTTATATTGTATTATTAGACAATCATTTCTTATATCCATATTATTCTCAAGATTATGTTTAAATGCCTTGTGTTTTATTTATTTACCAAGTCAAAATGATTATTATTATTTTTTCAACATATATTCTGATCTAAGATTAACATGACTATTAATATGATCTCACCCATTTCTTATGTTTTATTTTTCCAATGATGCAAAGATTTATATTATGTTTAACATGAAGTGACGTGATAGGATATAATTGCGTTTCTGGATGAATCATTATGTTGAAATTTATAATTTCAATTGGAATGATTGATTCAATCATGTATATAGTTTTCAAAACATAAAAAATATTTGGTCATTTTGGATATGATTCTTGGTATGATACACCAAAGTAATAAAGTAACCATACTCTGGTCGAGGTCATTATTCCTGGTATTAGAGTATGTATGGTAGAAAACATGGGAAATATATTTAGGAATTCATATATTACAAAACATATTCCAATGAATGTCTTTGAAGATAATTATATAAAAATATCCCAAGGAAACCAGGTTCTTGATTATGAGATTATCTACCCATGAAATTTTCATATTTTGTTAAGAATTTCACTTGTTTTTAGATAATACACTATGATTAATAATGTTATAATATAGTCTAATGTATGCCACTATTTAAAAATCTATCCTATTGGAACTAATTGGAACCGTATCAATGCACATAATCTAAATATTTATTTACATCCTCGGAACAATAATGGTTTTGAAATTGGAGCTACAACTATATCTGGAGATGAAAAAATTATAACTATATTAGGAAAATTGAATTATGTTTTCAAAAATTACCTTTCCCATATGGAGATGTCTGATCTAGATGAATTTTTAACAATGTTAGACTACGAAATTTAAAAAAACCTCTATCAGTCAATGGGGCTATAATTCTATTTGTTGTTGAGAAATGGATATGTTTCCTAGAGAAGAAATTTCTCAAATAAGGATGTACTGAAAGATAGAAGGTTATCATGATTTTTCAACATATGTACAGAGATTTAGAACAACAGGGTTCATTGATTTCACAGTTGAATGAGAAGTAACAAATAACAACCATGGAATAGAAGGTTTTTATGGAACTTTTCATGGTAAAATATGTTCACCACGAACAGAGAAGAGATATAGTGAGAGAATATTAAATATGCTATAAAATGGGGCGAAGATTTTATTTTTATTTAGGAATAATAATTTAAATTATTTTCAAGGTAAGCGGTGGATTATGTACATATTCCAAATATTATGAATGATCAATTCATTGGGGTGTTAAAACCATTCATTCAAATGGAATTGGTCACCCCAAACATTATGATCATATGAAGTTGTAGTTTCATATGAAATAAATATAGATAAATAATTATATATTTCTTTTGATAGAATTGTAAATATAGATATTGAGAAAATTATGTTAAAAGAGATGAAAAAAGGGAAAATTGGAAAGATGGATTTTTTGAAATATTATAATTTTGGAAAGAAGCGTCATGATACTTTCCTAAAGGGAATTAGAGTTGTTTTTATGTCTGAAGAGAATGATTACATGTCACATCATTTTATGTGAATGAATGAAGAATTAAATGATCAATGTTTTAAATATAAGTAGATGGTTCAGTATATAAATGAATTCCCAAATATTAAATGGAAAATATTTCATAATTATGAAATTAATAAAGGTCAAACATATGTTATTACTATAATCAAAGTGAAAAAATTAAACTATTTTAGTGTTTTGATTCAATAATTAGGTTTTCAAATTATTTTCTATACAATACACTTTTTTTAAGATTGAAGAATTATATATGGATGGAATTTTTACACTTCTTATTTAATGATTTAAAAAGATGCAAGTTTAAATTGATGTTTTAAGTAGTCTAGGGTATTCATATTTTTTTATATGCAAATAGGAGTAACATTATATCTTTTTATAATACAATAATATTTTGTTTTTTTATCATTAGTGACCTTACATCTATATTTTTTGTCTTTGAATTTGGATTTGGATTCACCTAATTGGGATTTGTTTAAGATTAATAACTAATGGAATGGATTAAGACAATTATATAAATTATAGTTTGAAGTTAAGGTGTGATTTATCATGTTGGAAAACAAGTTATACAATGTTTTGATTTTCATAATATTTATAGACTGGATAAATGACTAATAGATCTTTTTACTCATTAAAATCGATTCATCTATAAAAATTAATCATGAATATCAATTTCTTCCAATAGTAGATGAATTGGAAATATATTGACGAAAACCCAATAGAAAATATTATACCTTGGAAATTGAAATAAATTGGATAATTATATATTTCATGTACTTTTATGTATATTAAAACAAGTCCCTCAATAAAAGAAAAATATATCGGAACAAAAATAGTGTCCATTTACTTTTTTGAGATAATAATTTCTTATTAACCCATAAAAAATTATGGTTTTGTACTGGTTAATTTTCTAAGGACCTTTTAATCCATCACTCTACTTTAGAACGTGATAGTTATATATCTCACCCATGTCTAGGTTTTCAAATACAAATAATTTTTCATATTTTAATGCCTTATTTTGTGGTGACCATTTCATTTCCATTTACATCTTCTTTATGAGCATTTCTATTAACCCAATTTCTGATGTGGGATTACTACTATGAAATTTTGATGTATCAAAAATGATTTTCAATGTGTAATTTGAAAATGGTAGTAATTAATGTATTGATGCAGGGGTTAATGTAACACACCAAGATTTTATTGTTTGACTCATTCTATATTTAACTTATTCAATAAATTATGGTTTATGTAACAACCATCTTAATCGTACAATGAAATATTATTATAACATCGCTATTAAATTGGAGTCAAAAAGGGTATAACTAACCTATGAAATTTATTTATAGTTAAGTGCTTTTACATTCATATAATATATTTGATAGGCATAGTATAATAACTAATCAAATTTTAATGAAAAAATGATATTTTTTTCTAAAGCTAATTTTGACTCTTTTTTATAGAGAACATGTTTTAATTATATTTTTTAATTATTTTAAAATTATATTTGAAAATATACACTTTATATTTGATATTGAAATATCAAAAGTTTGTTTGGATTATTTTTTTATTCATTGGATAAGTTACATGTTTTGATGAATAGTGAAAAATATATGAATTTAATTAAAAACATCATTATAATATTATATAATTATATTTTTAAATTATTATTTTATGGAATTAATGTATTATTAGATAAATTTTATAACATTACATAATATTTATGATTTTGGATGCAATTCCACATTTAATATGTATATAAAAACATTTCAACATTTGACCATTTTTATTTTAGTAAGTCGTTTTCTTATTCTACCAATGTGATTAATTATAAATTAATTTTATCCAATTTAAATGTTTTTAATTTTAAATAATTAATTACATATTTGGAATATAAATTCCAAAATTTATTAAATATGGATGTTTTATTTTTGGAATATATGAATAGTAATTCTAATAATTTTATATTTACCGCGATTAAGGGTATATTTGGTAATTAAGGATAAAAATAATATCATAAATATTAGAAACTAACCCAAATACTTATAATAATTTATTATAAGAGTAAATACCCACATAAGTCTTCATTTTTATGATTTTATGTCTTACAGGAGCTAGTTAGAGAACATTATTCCTTTTTTTGTATTTTAATTTAAGGAAGTTCAAATATGTCATACTCGCATTTTTAAAATGTATTACTTTTTTAATGTATATTATTCCAAAATGTATCATTGAATATAAATATCAATTTAAAATAAAAATATTAATCGTAATGATTATAATATATTTATAATTTTTATGGAATAAATAATTATATTACAGGCTTTTAAAAAGATGATGGAGTAATTATTTAATTAATGGCCATATCATATAAACCTTATTACAAATATTTAAAATATATAATTTTCTATAATTTTTGTCATCAGAAAATTTTATAGATTAACATGACATGTGAGTTATTATTTAAAATGTTATTTTATAATATATCATGATGTTATTATATTTTTGAAAATACATGTAATGAACAGTACCCTAATTGAAATTAATGATTTTTTAAAATAAATAATATTTTATTAAATGATATAAATTTAATGAAATTTAGAAATTTGGCCACCTTATTGGGATAAGGTTGATAATTTTATCAATTTTCTATTTATAGTTTCTTTTTCATTTTAGGTTATCTATATTAACCGTTATGTAATAATAAACAACTTGTCATGGTAAAAGATAAATGTAATTAGGGTTAAAACCATGAGATACATGTAAGAATATGAAGAAATTTTTTTAAAAAATTATTTTTTGTGAAGATTTATACCAATACTCAAATTATGTCAAAAATATTTCACATTTGATACATATTTCTAAGATACTTAATTCTTACTAATTTAAAATTGTTTATTTTTACAAAAGTGTCCCTCACCACAAAAAACAAAAGGGCCCCTCCTCTGTCATTTTATTACACAACATTGGGAAATCTAGATCAACTAACCAATTAAAATTTATATTAAAAAATTCTATATCTATGATAATAAGGTAATGTTATTCTATAAATACCAACTCTAGTTCCCTGAAGAAGAGATATAAAGGAAATCCACCAAAGAAGTGGTAATCATTTTACCTGCTCATTCAATTTCATTTCTTATTATACTTATTAACCATGTGTTTTATCAATGATAGATTAATTAATAAAGTATAATATATTTTACGAGATGTTATTAGTATTACGGTAAATCCATATTCCACCTTCTATCAATCCTAGGAAAAATAAAATCACCAAATGTCTGTACACACGACTTACCATCTCGATGTGATTGTGTTAGGAGTTTTCATCACCATATTATTTGTATTTTTATAATTATGGACATAATGTGTATATATAATAAATTTTACACGATATTGATTATTGAAAAATTCATATACCACAAAATTGTTTACCCTTTGACCATTTATAGAATGATACAGTCACTCGTTCATGCGTACGACATACCATCTTCACAACATGATGATATTAGTCTTCCAAGTTAACAACTCATGAATGGATATAAAAAATATTATAGTGAAAAAATATGAATATTATAACCATAATATTATTCTGGAGTGGATTTATCTATTTTATAAGTAAGAGAAATGATCCTTTCAAGAAAAAATAAGAATGATAAAATAGGTCAATTAATAGCCAAAATAGTGAAATGATTAAAATATTATTAATAAATGAAAGGTAAAACTTTATATGTAGATCATATATGATATAATATATTTTATCATTATTCAATTATAAGTAAATAATATTGTAAATATCACCTTAAATTTCTATCATTAATGTATAAATGAAATCAATGTTATGGTATGTGTTTAATTCACAATAACGTCACTAATCAAGACTGTTTATGTTTAAGTCTCTACATGGGAATAGTAATATTTAATGCCCATTTTTTATAAAAATATTTTGAGAATGATTTTGTATATTATCCAATGAATTTTTAATATCTTTTTAAATATTTTTAACATTTCATTAAAATGTTTTAAAGGAATCATACAGTTTCTTTCTGAAGGAGGTAATTTGGATTTTTCTACATAAATAGATAACTTATACAGAATGTGAAATGATTACTAAATTATTGAAGCCTTATTATTTTTGAATATTAAATTAAATGCTAAATGGTTACTTTTAAAATGAAATATTATCTTTAATACCATTTTTTTCTTTTTTAAAAAATGATTTAAGAGTAAAAATTGGGTATTTATTATAATAATTTTTAACAATTTTACTACAGTATTTTAATCAATTCCAACGTACATTTATAGATATTTTATTTAATTGAAGTTTATCGCTTATGATACCATATACCCTATGTTACATAATGGAATATCATCATTTGGACTATAAATGATTCATTTTGATATCATTCAGCGTATCACTTGATATGGTTTATGATTATGTTTAATGATTTGTTAATTTTATTAACATATTATATGATAATATATTATGATTATGTTTCACCCCATTCATATGAGGAATTAATTGGAATTTCCAAGACATAGATGAGGACTTAAATATCCCCTAAATTCGTTTGTTGGTCCTATGAGACAAAACTAGTTTTTGTATTGGATGAGACGATACCCAGCTATATATGTTGTCTTGACCAAAGCCTATACGATGTGTTTATGATGTCTTTTATTATTCATTTCTTCGTTATGATATTAGATACTGATATTCCATGTGATATATTTTTTAGTAAATTTGTAAGATTCATTATCATTAGACAATTTATATTGAATTATTTGATTATAATTTATTCTTCCTGTATTTTTCTCAAGATTCTATTTTATGTATCTAGTTTTCAGAAATTTATGAACTGTTTAGTCCTTCTTGAGGTGATTCCTTTTATAATAAGAGAATGTAATAATGTAACCATCAACTCTAGGATATTGGGGTGATGGTTACTATATATTTTTTATATTATTAGAATTAATATAACTATATAATAAATAAATAATAAATATTTAGGGGACCCAAAATTGATTTATTCTAACATTATCTAAATTGTTACAGTCATTACCTATTTTAAATTATGATATTAATATATTTTAATTCACTTATCCAATATGTTGTGATATATTTCCATTGATGTTTTTTATTACCATCTTGGTTATTCGACCATATAGATTTTGTAAACACCCATAACCTTTTGAATTAATTTGTTGTAAAAATTTTTCTATATATGGCCAAGAATATGAATATAATACTCTTCAAGATAAATCATTATCTTCTGATAGAATTAATTCATGAATTAAAAATTGGGATAAATCTAGAACGTTATTTTTTAATGTCCAAACATGTTATACCTTATATACCAAGGATACACATAAAAGTACAAATAATAATTAATGAATATATCAAATATTCACTTATATTTTATATGATAAATTAAAATGTGGTCTCATCATCCTTTTTTTCAAGTTCTCATAACACCTTTCCATGGTGATGCATTTAGAAATTCAAAGTCACATACCTCGATTGAGATATAATTCCATTGGTTATCTATATAAATGATTATTCTACTTTGAGTTATCCTAATATGATGTCCAATTACCTTTAACTTCACAACCACTTCATTTTTTATTTTTAGTCCAATAAACATATTTTCATATATGTTTTCAAAAAATAGATTGGTTATGATATCGAATTCACTATAATAAATCATAATGTTTCATTTATATACAAGAATGAAAATTGTTATTATATAAAAACTCAACAAATTGGATATCTTAGTATCAACTTCTTACGTAATTGAATAAACAATCGCGAAGCAAGTATTCCATGTTTTGAATTATTCCTTATGAATTACCCTCAGACAACGGATGAATGATTTTACAAAAACATAATTTGGTTCTCAATGAAATATGAAGACCTTTAAAAAATTTTGAAGTTATATTGGGGTCATAGTCATGTACACTGGATAAAAAAACTCTTTTAAATATGATTATATCATTAAGAAATAATATATAAAGTTTATTTAAAATATTGTGTCTAAAATGGAAAGGAATTATACATATCTAATTATTCAATTTAAAACAATCCAAATCACATTATTACCACGAAATTAATTTGTAAATCCCATAATTGAATTCATGGAAGCATTTTATAATTCCCAATATAGAATGGGAAATGGATGAAGCATGCCCTAATATATTATTCATTCTTATTTAACCTATCGATATGCCAATCCTTTCTTGTTAATGAAAAAATATCTCTTTTCCATTTCATCCAACTTGTGGTACTCTCAATCGTCACTATATATAGTAGTATTTCCAAGATGTATTGAAATATTGGTTCCATGAGATTCACTATAAAATATATCATTAATTGGGAATCAAAATCCACACATAATATCATTCCAAATGTAGAAATATAATATTTATCAATGATAAATGAATAAATAAATACTTCTAAACCAATTATACCATATCTTATAACTCACATTCTTCTTATTAGCTTTCTTAATTAATTCTAAGAGAGACAATTTAAATGAAACAAAAAAATAAATAGAGTAAGCATATGTTTTCAAAATTTCTTCGAACAAAATCCTCAAATCATAAAAAAGATTCATTTACTAGAACTAACATAGTTAAGTAATAATTAATTTTTCATATCAATGAATCAACTACATTATTTTGATTTTTATGATGATGATGAATTGTGGAATCCTAATCATTTTTCAGTTCAATCCACCATATCCATCTCACAGTTAAAACATTCCATGTAAATATGTACTTCTAAATTTTATAATCAATAAGTAATTAACAGTTTACACCCAATAAATTATTTTTAAAATTCAATAAATCACACACTATGGATAACGTTTCAGGATCACTTGAAGGATAAATATTACAATGTTGTTTTATTTTCCCAGAATCATATGAAAATTTAGTTACTCTACACCAATAAAAAATATATACATTCAAAAAACCATCTATATAAATGAAATAATAACAACATATAGATTGATTTAACTAAAATAGAACTGTATATAATCATATTTTAGGTTCCAAAATATATTTCTCAAACCCTTATATTGAGATGTATTTAAATCCTTTCCAAGTTAAAAAACATATAGAGCTAGATAACTATAAAAATTATTCAATATACCACCATTAATATATTGATAATCCATGAAAACATTGAATCTCAGTAATATTTTTAGGACATTTTACTTAATCAGCCACATATGTTATATTTTAATAAACTGTTATGCTATCTTTATTTATGATGTGTCAATGGAAATAAATCATTTATAACAAAAACATTAGTATCTAAATTTTTATGAAACTTCTATTTTTATTCATTTTATCGAAAAATACTTTAATTTTTCCATGATCTTAACAAATAATTGAATAGTTAAATATATAATTAATAAAAACAACAACAAATATATCATAATATTCACAGAATACTCTAATTATAATATTCATATATATAACTTGGACATTTTTTACCATGATATTAAAAAAAGACTCATATTGTAGATACCCAAGCTTGACATATGTAGTCATTACATTAATTTTGCAGAAAACATAAGGCATGACACAAATAGACTCCCAATAACCGTATTAGTTTAGTGTATTTGGAAACTCGGAACATAATCTTCAAATATTGGTGAAATATCTTCAACACCTCCCATAAATATCTTATCCTTTTGTTTACTTACCTAAAAACATTACTTATATCCTGTAGAGAAGAAAACAAAAAAATGGTGAGCTGAAATTCTCAGTAAGGGTAAGCATGGAGAAAATAAAAAGTCTATATACATTTGAACTTAAAAACATGAACATAATGTTTAAACATCAACATCTTGAGTTGTGAAATAAATCATGGAATTACGTTAGGAAAAAATAATAAAAGGATGATTATTAATGATCAATTATCATGGGAATAAAACATGTAATTGTGGAAAACCATTAAGAACATGATATTATTTCCATAGAAGAGAAGTAATTCCTACAAATACCATCATGGAGGATAATGTCCCTTACTGAATTGAGTTCACTCCTACTTCTAGTCATGTATCACTGAACCATATTAACTTGTTGTTCCAGCCATCTCAATCTCATGAGATACAAATCTTTACCCAATACTTTTGAAAGAGATATAGGTCCCACCAATCTCAAAATGAAACCATTCTTATGTGTGCCAAAAAATCTAAAATCACACATCATAGTATAACCCATAAAATAAAATGGTATTCTTGAACATCATTCCATTATAATATAAATGGACTTCATAAAAATAATTCCATCAGAATATAATCATATCATTGTAATAATAGGGATAGAAGCATAACCCTATATCGTCTTAGATGAAAAATAATTATGATAAAACGCTTGAACTTAGTTCTTGAAAAAAATATCATTTCTTCATCAAAATAATTTTCTTTTCTCAACATTTCACTCAATTTTAATGAAGTTAATTGAAAATAAACATGAAAACTTGTAAAGGAAGCTTACATGGAATTAATTTCCAATAAAATCATAAATCTTTTATCATGCTGTATATGAAAAAAAACATTCTTCGTAATTTTTCTGGAAAAGACAAAAATTACCTCATATTGTAAATAAAAGAAAGATCCCTTCTATACTACATAGTAAAAGTCAAAAAGTGGGAAACTTGACTTTCAACAAACATCTAGGAATAATAAAATTTTATTAAAATAGTATTAGAAGGCATGGACACGAATGATAAATATATCACCTGTAAATACTTGCGAATAAACAATCTCGTATAGAAACAATATTAGCAAAGATATCCATATTATTAGGTAAAATGTCTTCTATACATGTCCAAAACTCATGTATAGTGGGTTTAAACATATTATAAACTTGTATAAGAACCTTAATAATATTTATTATATAATATATGATTCCTTATGACTTTATATTTTCAATTCATCTGCCAATTTCATGTTAATGTAGTGTTCTGGTTAAATCGTTTCATTTATCGTATGTGTTTTGACATTTACATCCTCATATGATTAATTAGATCATGATTAATTACATACATAATGTTAAAGATGGTATAAATATCATATATAATCAATATATTAATATATATAATCGATCGTTAAATATAATGAAATACACCGTTCATGGAGACGGTTGGTCGTACGTACACATGAAATCTCTTTTTGTTTCCTTATTAAATTAAATGGAAGTAAATGAAATATATATTTACATATATACATTAATCCAGTATAATTATTATGTTATATATATCATGATTTTTTTTATATACTTTATAATAATTCTTGAATGGTTAACATGGAGAACGAATCTCATCGCGTCGGAGGGACAATAATAATTACGTATGCACGAGCGATGATATCATTCCCGTAATTATTGAATGGAATTATATTGGATGATATAATATCTCATAATTAGTATCATTTTATATTAATCATATATAGTTATTATTTCCACCATTATTCCCATCCATGTAAGGTGGTGGTTGAAAAACAGAATACACTACAGTGTGGAGACGGTAAGACGTACGTATGCGCGCGCAGTGATTTCATTTTTCGTTGGATGTATGGATGATTTACTATTGTTGTTTCATATTCATAATAACATATCAGTATAAAATTTATTTTGTAATTATTTCCTAATAATTAAACAATTCATATAGTTGATGTAGAAGAAGAAATATGTTTGAAAAAATCGGTAAAGGACATAACATCTTCTTCGACGCACCTCTTTTAAACCGCCTCATAGCGCACTAAAGATGGTAATTGAAGAATACCAGGACCTAAAGTATGTTTCAATATAATTTTAGAAGTGAAATGGGTAGGGTTTGGCAGAGTATGAAAGCTCAATCTGAAGTGAAAAGAAGTGGGAGGAGGTGCCCTTTTATAAGAGTGGAGAGGGTAACTTTATGAAACTCTCAAAAATATTAATTTATAATAAAATAAAACCCCAGATAAAAATATCCAAGATGACTCAAAATCAAATTTGAGATAATATAGGGTGGTAATTTCATCAACCAATAATATTTAGACATGTTTGTAATTTATTTTAAACCTTATTATTTTGATTTATCCTTATTTACTCTATTTTATTTTATTTGTTGAAATCATATTATAAATTTTAAATTGTTAAAAATATTTAATTTTGTGTTTTGAATTGTCCATAATTAGATAATTTTTGAAATTTTCAACCATATCATTTTCAATTTGTAATTTTTAAATTTCATTGGGATTTTTTAAATTTTTTTAATAATATGTTATTTTTATAAAATACCAATAATGACAATTTTAACACTATTAAATTATTTGAATTTAAATAAAATCCACATTGAAGATATAATCGAAAAAAAATATTTAATATATTCCTAACATACCATATTTATCTATAAAATTCGTGGATTATATTGATTAGTTCATTTAAATTTATTTTAATATTTTCAAAACCATTTATTCTTTAATTTTTGTGACAAAATAAATACTAAAAACATTTTTACATAATTATTTAATATACTAATTATTGCATAAAAACTGAAAAAAAAATTTATTATTAAGATAAATGTAATATATTTCATAATTCCACTTTTAGTTGAATTTATACTAAAAAAACCAACTTTAAAAATGTTAACTTTATTAAATTATGAAGGTGACAACTTTGACATCATTTAAAATAAAATAAAGTAAATGTCATAATATGTTTTTTAAGGATTAAAATGGGCCAAAAGTTGACCTTTGGAATATTATGGTTTAGATATACTCTACCAATTATGTTTGGTCACGTTTGTGGTCCTTATGATGGGTATTTTTATTTTAATAATAACTATATTATTCATTTTTCACTAAATAAATAATTTCGGCATCATTAATGTATATGCTATTAATGTAATAATATATTTCTTAAATCATACAAATGAATTAAAAAGATAAATAAAAACATTTTATCTTTCAAATGAGTATTTATAATCGAATTTTTATTCTGTTTAACCTTATATTAAAAATAATTTAATTATTAATGTTTTAGAGATACATATATCACTTTCCATTAAATAAAATAAATTAAAGGTCTTAATCGCATTCAAGTGGGTTATGATAGATAATATTTCAACCCAATAATATATTTATAAGAAATATATTCATCCAAATATATTATTACTGGTGTTAGGGTAATTTTATAATATTATATTTACACTTAATTACCCGATTTACCTTTAACTATGGTAAATAAAATTTATTTAGTTACTAAACATAATGGAAAAAAATTAAATTAGCCTATTAATATAATTTAGACCTACTGATTCAAAATCAGGATTTCAATTTTCCAAATTAAAAAAAAGGAAGTTGCAATAATTAATTTTAAATTTATCCATTGTGGAGAAAACGTGTTTTAAAATTGAAAACATTGAAAAAGATTGGAATGTTTTTACCTATGAATTCAATGTAAAATTAATGATAATGACATAAATTAAATTAAATTGTAAAAATATATTATATTTATAATTTAAAACAATTAAATATTATAATTTATCTATATAAATTATCTCGATGAAAAAAGTTTCTTTTATGTAAAATTTAGTGTGTTTCTACTATTCAACAAAATATAAAAGTTATCATAAAATTTTGAAAAATTTATCAGAAGTAATTTTTATATATTGATTCAAAATAATTAGATTATTGTTTATAATTGATCTTATAAACTTGTTAAAAATTATATTTAAAGTGGGTGTGCTATCAAATGACAACAAAACTGCATTTTTTGGAAAATACATCCTTTATACGAAAAATTTATTTTCATCTCATACCATGTTCTAGAAAATGTTCAAGATGAATTATAATGTTATAAAATTAAAAATGAGGTTAATACAATTCACAACGGCTAGTTCATATTATTATAATATTATGTAATTTTTTATTGAAACTCAGTATTCTGTAACACGCAAGCTATTGAGGAAGGCTGCGCTTGCATGTAACTCATGCAAAGTATATAGTTTTGTATACTACAAGATAATATGGTGTTTCAAATAGCACAAGATAATCATGGTACATCATAAAACCCAAGACAAAAATATAATTAAAATGAATATATATCATAAATTCTTGGGGTGTTACATTCTACCACCCTTAAAATGAATTTCACCCCTGAAATTCCTCAGGGTTTTAAATCGTTTACTTCTTGAAAGTTTCATTCATAGAAAACCAAATAGTAAAAAAGGAATACTAAATCTTAATTTGGAAAACTAAAGTATGATACTTAATGATTACCCAAATTAACTCATCACTAGGGTATCACATAGGTGAACTTAGTTGAAAACATGGATATGGAAGGGAAATCTAACCATAATGTTCTGATAGAGAGTGGTAGAGAACATTTCAATAAAAAAAATCCAACATTAAAAAATCCATAAATTTGTGATGATCTATGGTACCATCTGATTCATCGGATATGAGGGTACTAGGACATCTTTTTTGGTTTTCAAGATCATTTCCATAAAGATGATGAATTTTTTCATATGGAGAAATAGTTACTTGATTTCAGAGTAATATCATTACAGGTCATTCCATGAACAATTTCCACTTCATCTCTTATTTAAAGAATTGATGTTGAATTTGTCATTCTTGATGTGTTAGGAAATCATTTTATATAATGATTGGTCCTTCTATCTATCTTTATCACAAAAAAGTTATAATAAATTATTAAATATACATAAGTTTATCAATGGTGATATTAACCGTATATGATTCCAAAAATTGATTTATACTTCATCTATCATACCACTTTATAAAATAAAACTAATTTCTAAAAACATGGTACATACTGTAGAATATTGGTAGGTGATATAGGCATGTTACACTTTGGTTGCAGGTTCGATTCCTGCAACCTTGTCTGACGCGACGGGTTGTCGCACGTCCTACAGGTTGTCCTTTTTCTAAAACTATATAATTGTAACATTCCAAAAATGATATCGAAAAACGTTCTAGCGCTAAAAAATAGTATCTTATTTTCATCTTAATCCATTCCATCCTTTATTCATATCCAAAATACTTATGTCCAAACTCGCGGTATAAAGAAAATGATTTCTAGAAAGGTCATATATCAAGCATGTGAATACACTCATTTATCCCCCATATAACAGAAGATATATCTTGTTGGTCACATTCGAAACATGTGAATACCTTAATCATGTTTTCTTGAATCATGAATTTATATAGAACCTCATTGAAAACATGAATGCAATCAAAATTTACCTTTTTCCAGATACCAAACTCCCAAAAATTCTATATAAACAAACCATGATAGCTGATAGTCCTTTATCAGTAATGAGATCATTAATACTATCAAACATATTATTTTCCCTTTTTCCGTTAATCACCTACTTTACATTAATATTTCAATAACATTTCATGGTTATCAGTACCATTCACCATACACTTACAATTACTAATGGAAAAACAATAGCGTAAAAATCCTTAGATTATTCTTTATCCCATAGTACCATACATTATTATTGATAAACATGCAATCATTACACTATCTTCTTAAATCATTGACTAAGATTCATCATTTTGTTCCTCAACACTTCATTCATATCATATAACATCTATAGTCTATTTATCATCATCAATATAAATACTAAACATACGAACATACTGATACTCTTTGTGATAGTTTCCCTTAAGACAATGATTTTCATAATTCTCATATATTCCACATTTAACACATTTAACCACTATAGATGTATTAGTAATACCATTATCTTTTTCCATTGTGCAAACTGAACCTTTTCCTTTACAATTACTAGATTTGTGTCCTTCTTTTCCATCCCCAAAGCATCTTCTAGTTCCTTTGAAACATTCCAATTGATAACTCTTCCCATGGGATTTACAGGAGTGAAATTGATCATTCTTTCCTCTATGATCATCATAAAACTCATTCTATCTCTTATTGTCTGAGTTAGGAAACATATCAAAGTTGATATTATTGATCATATTATGTGAATTATGATTAGGATTAATAACAATGTTTCACCTTCCAAGTGCTGTTTCATTTCATTTCTCAGGAAGAATGGCATTCCATTGTCCCTCATTTCTCCATTAACATGAATCTTCTTGTTTCTAGATATTTTATAAAACACAAAAATAATAGTGTGAGGGGAAAATGTCATACTAGGAAAACAACATAATCATGGTGGAGTACATTCAATCTCTAACATCTTAGGTTTAATCCTAGGTTATTCATGATCATTATCATAATTCTAGGGCTGTAACCTATAATTATACTTAACCTCAGGGACATCCCTTGACATACCTTAAAATATCTTTAGGGATATCACTAAAGATTACGCATCCTCATTTCCAAAGTATAAAAAAAACTTCACTCTAATACCAACTATAGTGACTCATGCTTGACATACATAGACATTAAATTAATTTTTCAGTAAACATAATGTATGACACAAATAGATGCCCACTGACCGTATTAGTTTAGTGTCTTTAGAAACAAAGAACATAATCTTCTAATCATGGTGAGAGATATTCAACATCTCCCATAAATAAATTCAATTTTTTTCTTATTTAAAACCTTTCTTTATATCATGGGGAAATGAAAACATAAAAATGGTGATATCAAATTCTCATTAAGGTTAATAATCGAGAAAATAAAACAAACAATATACATTTGAACATAAAAACATGAACATAAATTTTAAACATAAAAATATTGAGTTGTGAAATAAATATTGTCTGTACGTAAGGCATAAATCATAAAAGAACACTAATCCTAATAAAATATTATCAGAATAAAACATGTAATTTTGGGAAACCATTAAGAACATGATATGATTTCCATAGTAGCCAAGGCATTGCTTCCAAATCCATCATAGCGGACAATGTCCATTACTGAACCGAGTTCACTCCTCATTCGAGACCTATATCACTGAACCATATTAAGTTTTCATTCCAGCCATGTCTATCTCATGAGATTCAAATATTTCCCCAATTCATTGGAAGGGGATATAGGTCCCACCCATCTCATAATGAACCCATTCTTATGTGTTCCAGAAAATCATAAATCATACATCATAGCATAACCCATTTACTAAAATGAGATTCTTAAACATCATGAAATCATATGATAAAATAACTTCATAAAAATAATTCCATCTGAACATAATCAAATCAATGTAATAATTGGTATAGAAACATAACCCTATATCATCTTAGATGGAATATAATTTTGATAAAACACTTGAACTTAGTTCATGGGGAAAATATCCTTTCTTCATCAAAAATATTTTTCTTTTCTCAACATGTCATGCAATTTTAATTTAGGTAATTGAAAATAAACATGAAAACATGTAAAGGAATATTACATGGAAATAATTTTTTATTAAAAATTTAAAATCCAATCATGCCGTATATGTTAATGAAGAATTTTTCATACTTTTTATAGTGATGTCAAAAAGTACCTCAAACAGTAAGTAGAAGAATGATTTCTTCCACACAACATTGTAAAAGTCAAAAAGTGGTAAGCATGATATTGAACATACATGTATGAATAGTAAATATTTTATGAAAATATTTATACAATACCTGGACATGGATGATAAATATAACCCCAATAAATACTTACGATTAAAAATTATTAGATAGAAACAAGATTTGCAAAGTTACCACTTACCTTAGGTCCAATTTCGTCCGTACGTGTCTAAAACTCTAGTATAATGGGTTTAAAAATATTATACACTTGTTACATAACAATAATAAATTTTATGATATCATATATGATTCCCTTTGACTTTATATTTCGTGTTCATTTTTCAATTCCATGTTAAAACATCGTTTTTGGTTAAATCGTTTCATTTATCGTATGTGTTTTGACTTGTAATTTTACATATGATTACATAGATCATGATTAATTACCTCCATAATTTAAAATTTTTATATATATGATATATATTTGATATATTAATATATATAATAGATCTATAAGTCTGATGAAAGACACCGTTCATGGAGATGGTAGGTCGTACGTACGCATGAACGTTGTTTTCGTTTCCTTATTAAATTTAATGGAAGTAAATGAAAAACATATATATATATATATACATTAATCCATTATCATTATTATGTCATATATTTCATTATTATTTATTATATATACTTTATAATCATTCTTAAATGGTTAACAAGGAGAATTAATCTCATCGCGTCGTGGAGATGGTAATCCGTACGTACGCACGAGTGATGATATCATTACCATAATTATTGAATGAAATTGGGGTGGATGATATAATATCTCATAATTAGTATCATGTTATAATAATCATATATAGTTATTATTTATACCAATATACCCATCCATGTATGGTGGTGGTGGAAAACAGATTAGAGCACGGTGTGGAGCCGGTAAGCCATACATACACACGCGCGGTGATTTCATTTTTCGTAGGATGGAAAGAAGATAGAATATGGTTTTATCATATTCATAATAAAATATAATTATACAATTTATACTGTAGTTATTACCAAATAAATACTAAAATCATATATAGGATGTAGAAGAAGAAATAAGTTTGAAAGAATGGGTAAAGGATATTCCATATTCTTCAATGCGCCACTTCTAAACGTCCTTTTATCACACTAAAGTTGGTGTTTGAAGAAGACCAGGACCTATAGTATGTTTCTAGATAATATGAGAAGGGAAATGGGCAGGTTTTGGCAGAGTTTGAAATCTCAAAATGGAGTGAAGTGAATAGGGGGGAGGTGCCCTTTTATAAGAGAGGAGAGGGGCACTTTAGGATACTCTCAAAAATATTAATTTATAAAAAAATCAAACCCCACATCAAAACCACCCAAAATATGAAAATTCGAAGATGAGATGAGATAAGGTGGTAATCTCATAAGCCAATAAAATTTATACATGTTTGGAATTTATTTTAAACCTTATTATTTTGATTTATCCTTATTTAATCTTTTTTATTTTATTTGTGGTAATCATATTCTAAATTTTAAATTGATATAAATACATAATATTGTGTTGTGGATGTTCTATAAATAGATAAATTATGACATTTTCCTCTATATAATTTCATATTTGTAAATTGTGAATTTTTTTGTGATTATTTTAATCAATTAAAAAATATGTTATTTTTATAAAATACCAATCGTGTCAATGTTGACACAATTCATTAATTTGAATTTAATTAAAATCCTCATAAAAGAAATTTTAGAAAAAAAATATTTAATAGATTCCTCACATGTCATATTAATCTATAAAATTCGTGGAGATCATTAATTAGTTCATATGATATTTATTTTAATATTATTAAAACCATTTATTTGATATTTTTATTAACAAAATAATTGCTACAACATTTTTGTATAATTATTTAATATAACTAATTTTTCATAAAAATATAAAATAAAATACTATGTTTCAGATAAATCTAATATATTTCATAATGTCAATTTTATTTGAATTTATTTTCTAAAACAACCATATTTTATAATTTTATATTTATTAAATTATGAAGGTGACATATTTGACATCATTTAAAAAAATTAAATGTCATTATCTATTTTTTATGGCTCCAAATGGACCACAAGAAGACATATGGATGTTTATGGTTTATATATACTCGACCAATATGTTTTGGTCATGTTTTTGGTCCTTTTAATGGGTATTATTATTTTAATAAAAACTATATTATTTATTTTTCACTAAATAAATATTTTCTACATCAACAATGTATAAGATATTATATAATTATATATTTCTTAAAAATTACAAATATATTACCATGATAATGAAAAACATTTTAGCATTAAAATTTGTATTCGTAATTGTATTTATATTTTTTTAACTTTATATTAACAATAATTTAATTTTTAATGTTTGAGTGAGACATATTTCACATACCTTTAAATAAAATAAATTAAAGACGTTAATCTCATCCAAGTGGGATCTAATAGATAAATATTAACCCAATTTTATTTTAGCCTGAAATATAATCATTTAATTATATTAATATAGGTGTGAAGATAATTTTATAATATTATTTTTACCCTTAATTACCATATTTACCTCTAACCATGGAAAATAAAATTTACAGTAGTTATTATTCATAATGGACAAAAATAAAAGTAGCCTATTAACATAATTTGGACCCTATTATTCCAAACTAGGAATCCTTTTTTACAAATTAAAATGCACATAAGTTGCATTAATTACTTTACAATTTATCATGATGATGAGAAAACGGGTTTTAAAATGTAAAACATTAAAAAAGATTGGAATTTTTTTACCTATGAATTCAACTTAAAATTTATGATAATGCTGTAAAATATATTAAATGGTAAAAATATATTCTATTTAAACTTTAAAACAATTCAATATTAAACTTTAACCATAAAAATTATCTCAATGAAAAAAGTTTCTTTTAATTAAAATTTAGTGCATTTTCACTATTCATCAAAATATGAAAGTTATCAAAAAAAATATGAAGGATTTATCCAAAGTGAATTTTTATATTATAATTCAAAATAATTTATTATTTCATTCTTATTTATCTTAAAAACTTGTCAAAATTTAGATTTAAAATTGGTGCGCTATCAAAACGTGTAAAAACTGCATTTTTTTTAAATTACATCGATTATACGAAAAATTAATTTTGTTTTCCTACCATGTTCTAGAAAATGTGTAAGATGAATTATAATGATTTAAAATTCAAAATGTGGTTAATACTATACATAAAGGCTAGTTCATAATAGTATTATAATATATCATGTTTAGTGAAACTCTATAGTGCGTACCATGCAAGCTATCGAGGAAGGTCACTTTTGCATGTAACAGAAGCCAATTATATAGTTGCGTATACTGCAAGCTAATATTCACAAAGCCATAAATTTTTTATGATCATAGGTACCATATGATTCATTGGATATGAGGGTACAAGGATATCATTTTTGGTTTTCAAGATCATTTCCTTAATGATGATAAATTTTTCATAAGGCGAAATATTTACTTGATATCTGTATAATATAATCGTTGGTCATTCAATGAACTATTTCCACTTCATCACTTATTTAATGAAAAGAAGTTTAATTTTATATTATTTAAGTGTTAGAAGATCATTCTATAGAATGATTGGTCATTCCATATGTATTTATCACCAAAATTTTGCTCAAATTATTAAATATACATAAGCCCATCTATGGTGAGATTAACCATATATGATTTCAAAAATTTATTTATACTTCATCTATCATACTGCTTACTAAAATAAAACTAATTTTAACTAACCAGGGACTTTTTGTAGGCCATTGGTAGGCGATAACAGTCTGTCACACTTCGGTTGTGGGTTTGATTCCTGCAACCTTGTCCGATGCGACTGGTTGTCGCCCATCCTTCAGGATATCCTTTTTCCAAATCTAAACATTTATAGCATTCCTAAAATAAAATCTAAAATCCTTCTTCTCTTATTCAATAAAATATGATGTCAATCATAATCCATTCCCACCATTAGGCTTATCTATAATAATTCTGTCCAAACTCACAAAATAATGAAAATGATTTCTAGAAAGTTTATATAACATGCATGTGAACACCATCATTTTCCCTCATATATCATAAGATATATATTGTTGGTCACATTTTAAACATGCGAATACCTTAATCATGTATTATTGAATCATGAATTACCATAGAACATTTTTGAAAACATGAATGATGTCAAAAGTTAACTCTTTCCACATAAAAAAATTCCAAAAATTCTATATACTCAAACCATGATATCAGATAGTCCTTTTATCAGTAATGAGCTCATTAATACTATAAAACATATTATTTTCTCCTTATCACTTCATTACCTACTTTCCATTAATATTTCAATAACATTTCATGGTTACTAGTACCATTCAGCATATACTTTCAAATACTAATGTAAAAACAATAGGGTAACAATACTTAGATTTTTCTATATTCCATAGTATCGTACATTATTCTTTATAAACATTTAATCATTCAGCTATCTTCTTAAACCATTGACTGAGATTCTTTATTTTTTTTCATCAACACTTCTTTTATATAATATAACATTTCTAGTCTCTCCATCATGATCAACATAAATACTACCCATATGACCATACTGATTCTCTTCGTGACACTTTCCCTTAGGACATTGATTTTCATAACACTCGTACATTCCACATTTAACACATTCAACCAATATTGATGTCTTAGTAATACCATAATCCTTATCCATTGATCTAACTGAACCTTTTCCATTACAATTACTAGATTTGTGTCCCCATTTCCACACCCAAATCATCTTCCAGTTCATTTGAACCATTATCCTTGATACCTATTGTCACATGATTTACATGAGGGAAATTGAACATTATATCCTCTACGATCATCATGAAACACCTTCTTTCCCATATTAGCTAAGTCATGAAACATACCAAAGTATAGATTATTGATCATATTATAAGATTGCTAATTAGGAATAATAACGATGTTTCTCCTTCCAAATATTATTTCATTTGGTCTGTCTTGAAGAATATCATTCTATTGTCCATCGTATTCTCAATTAAAATGAATCTTCTTGTTTCCATCTATTTTCTAAAACCCAAAAAGAATAGTTTGAGATGTAAATATCATAATAGGAAAACAACATAATCAATGGGGATTACTTTCAATATGTAACATCTTTGTTTTAATCCTAGGTTATTCATGATTATTTTCATAATTTTGGGACTGTAACATATAATTATACTTAACCTTAGGGAAAACCCTAGACATACAATAAAATATATACAGGTATCCCACTAAAGTTTTCGCATCCTAGTTTCCAAAGGTTAACAAAACTGTCTCTCTGATACCAACTGTAGAGAACCAATGTTGACATACATATACATTACATTATATTTGCAGAAAAATTAATGCATGACACAAATAGATGCCAAGTGACCATATTAGTTTAGTGTCTTTGGATACTCGGAACATAAACTTCTAATCATGGTGAAAGATCATCAACATCTCCCATAAATATCTTCCCTTTTTTTCTTATCTAAAACCTTTCATTATATCATGGGGAAAATATAACATAAAAAGGGTGAGATCAAATTATCATTAAGGGAATTCATTGAGAAAATAAAACAAACCATATACATTTGAACTTAAAAAGATGAACATAATGTTTAAACAAAAAAATCTAGAGTTGTGAAATAAATCTTGGCACTACGTAAGGAATAGTTCATAAAGAAACATTAATCATAATAAAATAGCATGGGAATAAAACAAGAAATTGTGTAAAACCATTAGTCACACGATTTAATTTCTATAGTAGCCAAGGTATTGTATCCAATACCATCATTGAAGACTATGTCCATTACTAAACCGAGTTCACTCCTCGTTCCAATCCAATATAACTGAGCCATATTTACTTGTCATTCCAGCCATGTCTATCTCATGAGATAAAAATATTTACCAAATTCATTGGAGGGAGATATAGGTCCCACCCATATCATAATGAAACCATTCTTATGTGTACCCCAAAATCATAAATAATACATCATAACATAACCCATGTAATAAATTGGGATTGGTAAACACCATTCCATCATAAGACAAAAGAACATCATAAAAATAATTCCATCTGAACATAATCAAATCAATATAATAAAATCGATTTTAAAATAACCCTATATCATCATTGATGGAAAATATATTTGATAAAACACATGTACTTAGTTCTTGAGGAAAATATCCTTTCTTCATGAAAAAAAATTTATTTTCACAACATGTCACAAAATTTGGAAAGAAGTTAATTGAAAATAAACTTGAAAACTTTTAAATAAATATTACGTGGAAATAATTTACTATGAAATCATAAAAAACCTCTCATTCTGTATATGATAAACAAGGAATTCCTTGCACTTTTTCCGGAAAAGTCAAAAAGTACCTTGTAAGGTAATCAAAAAAAATGATTCATTCCATACCACATAGTATAAGTCAAAAAGAGGTAAACACGTCATTGATCATACCTGGATGAAGAGTAAACATTTTATGAAAATATTTTTAGAATACATGGACATGGATGATAAATATATCATCAGTAAATACTTACGTATAAACAATCTCTTAGGTAAACGAGATTGACAAAGTTACCCCTTTCCTTAGGTCCAATTTCATTTATACTTGTCTGAAACCCTGGTATAGTGCATTTAAATATATTCTAAACATGGAACATAGCCATAAAAATATTTATGATATCATATATGATTCCCTAGGACTTTATATTTCTTTCTCATTTGTTAATTCCATGATATAGCAGCATTTGTGGTAAAATCATTTCATTTATCTTATGTTTTTTGACTTGTAATTTTTTATTTGATTACTTAGATCATGATTAATTATTTCTAGAATCTAAAAAATAATATATATATCATATATATTTAGTATATTAATATATATAATCGATTGAAAAATGGAATTAAATACACCATTCATGGAGACAGTAGGTCGTACGTACTCATGAACACTTTTTTCAATTCCATATTAAAATAATTGGAAATAAATAAAATATATATATATACATAAATAAAATAGCATTATTATGTAATATGTTTAATGATTATTTATTTTATTTTATTTATAATCATTCTTTAATGTTTTACATTGAGAATGAATCTCCTCGCGTCGTGGAGACGGTAAGTCGTACGTACACACGAGTGATGATATCATTCCCATAATTATTGAATAGAGTTTGAGTGGATGAAATAATATCTCATAATTAGTATCATGTTATAATAATCATGTATTGTTATTATTTCCACCATTATACCCATCCTAGTAAGGTGGTGGTGGAAAAAAAGATTAAACCATGGCGTGGAGACGGAAAGTTGTACGTACGCATGCGCGGTGATTTCATTTTTCATAAGATGGATAGAAGATGCAATATGGTTGTTTCATATTCATAATTCTAAATCAGTATACAAGTAATATTTTAGTTATTACCTAATAATTAAACAAATCATATTGAAGATGTAGACGAAGAAATAAGTTTGAAATAATAGGTAAAGGATATTACCTCTTATTCGACGAGCCTCTTCTAATCCTTCACTTAGGGCACTAAAGATGGTATTTTTGGAAGACCAGGACATATAGTATGTTTCTAGATAAGATAAGAAGGGACGTGGGTAGGTTTTGTCTGAGCATGAAATCTCAAAATGGAGTGAAGAGAAGAGGGAGGAGGTGCCATTTTATAAAATAGGAGAGGTGCACTTTAGGAAACACTCAAAAATATTATTTTATAATAAAATCAAACCCCACTTAAAAATCTCCAAAATGACTCAAAATTGATGATGTGATGTGATATGGTGGAAATATAATCAGAAAATGAAATTTAGACATGTTTATAATATATTTTAAACCTTATTATTTTTATTTATGCTTATTTAATCTATTTGATTTTATTTGTGGTAATAATATTATAAATTTTAAATTATAATAAATACATAATCAGGTTTTGTGAATTGTCGGTAATTATATACATAATGACATTATCGACCATATAATTTTCAATTTGTTATTTTTAAATATTTTAGTGATTTTTTTAAACAATTTAATAATATTTTATTTTTATAAAATACCAATAGTGTCAATTTTGACACTATTTAATTATTTGAATTTAAATAAAATCCAAACAGAAGATATGATCGAACCAAAATATTTAATCGATTCCTAACGTGTCATATTTATATATAAAATTTGTGGAGCACATTAATTAGTTCATATTATATATATTTTAATAATTTTAAAACCATTTTTTTGATATTTTTCTTAATAAAATAATTACTACAACATTATTGTATAATTATTTAATATACTTATCTGATATATAAAAATTAAAAATAAATTACTATGATTAATATAAATATAATATCATTCATAAGAACACTTTTAGTCGAAATTATCTTCTAAAACAACCCACTTTTAAAATGTTTGGTTTATTATATTATGAAGGTGACAACATTGACATCATTTAAAAGAAAATAATATAAATGTCCTAATAAATTATATAAGGATGAAAATGGTCCATAATATGTCCCTTGGTTGCTTATCGTTTATATATAATCGACTAATTACGTTTGGTCATGTTTTTTGTCCTTTCATTGGAATTATTATTTTAAAAAAAACTATATAGTTGATTTCTCACTAAAAAAATAATTTCTTCATCATTAATGTATATGCTATTAAGGTAATTATATTTCATAAAAATGAAAAATAAATTACCCTGATAAAGAAAAAAAATCTCTTCTAATGAATATTTATAATAAGATTTTATATTCTGTTTAAACTTATAATAAAAATAATTTTATTATTAGAGTTTGAGTGAGACATATTTCACTTTCCATTAAATAAAATAAATTAAATGTTTTAATCTCATCCTAGTGTATTCTAATAGATAACATTTTCACCCACGTAAATTTTAGGATGAAATATAATCATCAAATTATATCAATACAAGTGTTATGGTTATTTTATATTTTTATTTTTACCCATAATTACAAGATTTATCTTTTACTATGGTAAATAAAATTTACCATAGTTACTATTCATAATGGCCAAAAATTAAAGTAGCCTTTTAACATAATTTGGACTTACTGATTCCAAATATTGTACATGTATATAAAAATTTAAACATAAAATTTGCAGTAATTAAATTAAAATTAAACTCATTGCTGAGAAAAGGGGTTTTATATTTAAAACATTAAAAAATATTGAAATGTTATTACTTATGAATTCAATTTAAAAATAATGATAATGACATAAACAATATTAAATGGTAAAAATATATTCTATATATACTTTAAAACCATTTTATATTATAATTTAACCATATAAATCATCTCGATGAAAAAAGTTTCTTTTTAGTAAAAATTGGCCTATTATTACTATTAATCAAAATATAAAATGTATCATTAAAATATAAAAAAATTATCCAAAGTAAATTTTTATATCCAGATTCAAAATAATTAGTTTGTTTTTTCAAATTGTTCTTATAAACATATCAAAAATTATATTTTAAATGGTTGTGCCATCAAAAAAAGGAAAAACTGCATTTTTTGGAAAATAATTCCTTTATACAAAAAATTGACATAGTTCTCATACCATGTTCTAGAAAATGTGTATGATGAATTATAATTTTATAATATCTAAAATGAGTTTAAAACAATTACTAACAGCTAGTTTATAATAATATTATAATATATCACTGTTTAGTGAAACTCAGTATTCTGTACGACCCAAGCTGTAACACCCCGTGATTTTATGAAAAATATTTTTTTTAATTTCATTAATGTCTTGTGTTTTATGCTACACCAAAAGGAGCTTTCACAACATGCATCCTTGACTTGCCTTTCATTACACGCAATCGCGACCTTCCTCAATAGCGTGTGTAGTACGCAATACCGAGTTTCACTAAACAACGATATGCTATTAAAATATTATTAAAACTAGCCATTATGAATAGTAATAACCACTTTTTGAAATTTTGAAATTTTTATTTTTAAATATGGAATTCATTTCTGGATTCGGAATATCGAAATTAGCTTAGGGTGAAATTTTGGTACTTTTCGGATAACTTTCATTTTCTGATGAATAGTGAAAATTACTAAATTTTAATTAAAAACAACCTTTTTAATAGAAATAATTAATAGTGATAAATTATTAATATTATTGGATTTAAAGTATATTTATAATATATTTTTACAATTTAATACAATGTTGGTTATTGGATGTAATTTCACATTTAAACCAGACATAAACAACTGTCAATCTTTTGATAGTTATTATCTCATAAGAACACGCTATTTGTTTTAATGACGGGAATTAATTTTTAAATTAATTAATGCAACTGATATGTTTTGAATTTGGTAAAATAGACATCATTTTTGAATTCATAATATGAAATATAGCTTGGGCCTAATTTTTGGTATTTTTCTGAAAACTTTCAATTTTTGATGAATAGTGAAACCACTAAGTGGTAGTTTAAAAAACCGAATTTTTCATAAAACATAATTTTACCGCTTCTGTGAGTGTAATTTCGAAAATACGAGAGACACGGTTAATATCAAGGACTAAAAAGTGGTTCAATGAGATGAAAATAATTTTTGGTGAATAGTAACTTTTTACTTTTTTTTACCACGGTTAAAAGTAAATAGGGTAATTAAGGGTAAAAATAATATTATTATTACCCTAACACATGTCCTAATTCTATTGGACAAGTGTAATTCGAACAGAAACAAACTTAGGAATAAAATATGACCATTTAGGCCCACTTGGATTTGATTAGGACATTTACTATTAATTTATTTATAGATGGGTTAAAATAGTTAAAATCAAAGTTTAATAAGTAAATCATTTTTAATATGGGGTTATACATAGGATAAATTCGGCTATAAATATTCTTTAGAAATCTAAAAAGATTTCTTACATAATGATATTTTATTTGTAGTTTTTAGACTTTAAATAATTTAATTTATTTATGAGACAAAGATGATGCAGTAATTATCTTCTTAATGAAATATTGACATAATTGATGTTATAAACACCTAAATAAATGTAATATGAGACTTTTTATGAATTACACTAATTTTATAGGTTAATATGACATGTTAGTATTGATTTAATTAACTTTTTTCTAACTAATCATTCTGTTATAATTTTCACAAAAATCAAATACTAAATAGTGTCAAAATTGACATAAAATAGTTTTTATAATAAATATTATATTAGTAATTGTTATTTTATTCCTAAAAATATAAGGTTCAGCCAAATGACTTATATAAAGTTATATATATTAAAAATAAACAACTTGGGGATCGTTTGTCTACTTATAATATGTTTATTAACCTTATAGTATAAGAACACAAGAAGACACTGTAAAAGTAAAATTATTTAATTTAATGTTAAATCTAATTGATAAGGATAAATAGGAACCTAAACATCTCTAAATTCTATTGGATGATAGGATTTCGACCCATCCTCACCTTATCGTCTAAATAAATCAATTTGGAGCTATTAAAAAGAGAATTTGGATTTATAATAAAATAATATTTTTAGTTATTCCAAAGGTGCCCCTCACCTCCCTTATAAAAGGGCACCAACTCCCTCTCTTCCTCACACCACTTTGAGCCTTCAATCTCGGTCAACCCCTACCAAATTCCCTTCTCCACTTCCCTAGAAACATACTAGAGGTTTTGTTCTTCCACAAAGACCAATTTTAGTGCCCTAAAAGGAGGTCTCAAAGAGGCGCTTCAAAGAAGAGTAGGTTCAGACAGATACGAAGCAAATCAGACCTAAGGTAAGGGAAATATCACAATCTCATTTTTATCTGAGATTGTTTATACAATGAAATTTACTGGGGTGTATTTTATCATCCACATCCATGTTTACTCAATATGTAATATTGTTTCCATCCACCTACAATTGTTTAAATCCAATTTTACCCTTTGATGAGTTTTTAGTAAAAGATATGAAAGGAATCTTTAGTCAATTTTCGTACGACGTACTTTTTGACATTTCCGACAAATGTACGAGAAGAATGTTTTTTTAACTTATACGGAATGAATGTATTTTTAAAACATTATTTCCAAGAAGCTTACTTTACAAGTTTTCATGTTTATTTTTAATCAACATCTTTTAATTTAAAATTGTATGCCATGTTAAGAAAGGAAAAATGTTTTTTAAGTAGAAAGGATATTTTCCTCAAGAATGGAGTTCATGTGTTTTATCAAAATTATTTTCCATCTAAGATAAAATAGGTTTCTGTTTCTATCCCTATTATTACATTGATTTTATAATGTTGTGATGGAATTATTTTTATGAATTTATTTATCTTATATGAATTGTTTTATGATGTCATGATGTTTAAGAATCCCATTTTTATTACATGGGTTATGCAATGATGTAAGATTTATGAGTTTGTGGAACACATAATAATGGTAATATTATGAGATGGGTTTGACCTATATCTCCCTACAATTCATTGGGTAAATATTTTATATCTTATGAGATAGACATGGATGGAACGGTAGGTTATACTGGTTCTGTGAAACAGGACTCAAATGAGGAGTGAACTCGGCTCAGAAAGTGACTTTGTCCACTAAGATAGTATTGGAAATGAGTCTTGACTAATAAGAAATGATTCTCTATGATTATGTGTGTATGCCACACTGTTTTATGTTTTATGTTATGATTATTGGGATTACATTTCACTACTATGATTTATCCCATATTATGAAATTATGATCTCTTTCGGAGGTTATGATTTCCAAAAGATATGTTCTTATGAATATGACGTGATTGATATTTCTTTTGTTTACCCTTACTGAGAATTTGAGCTCACTCTTTTATGTTTTATTTTCCCCAGGATATAAATAAAGGATTTATGTTTAAAAAAAAGAAGATCTCTATAGGGGATGTTGAAGATCTTTCACCATGATTAGAAGATTATATTCCGAGTTTCCAAAGACACTAAACTATTACGGCCCTTGTGTGTGTGTTTTTGTTATGTACTAAGTATTCCACAAAAGTAATGTAATGTCCATGTAGGTTAGGCTTCGGGTCTCTACAGTTGGTATCAGAGGAAAGGTTTACTCAACCTTTGGAACCTAGGATGCGAAAATGTTATTGAGATCCCTAGAGATATTTCTAAGGTATGTCTAGGGATGTCCCTAAGGATAAGTATACGTATAGGATATAGTCCTAGAACTATGGTAACGATATTAGATTAAACCAAAGATGTTAGATATTGAAGTTACTCCCCCTTTTATTATGATTTTTTCCTCTCAGACTATTCTTTTTGGGTTTTAGACGATGGCTGGAACCCGAAGGAACCGTGTTGATCAATGCAATGGACAATGCAATGATTGTCCTCCTGAACAAACAAATGTTATGGGAGATGGAGTGCAAAATATTATTACTATACATAAACAAGCTATGAATAATTCTGAACTTCCAAATGAGCAGAGAAGGGAACAATATACTATTAAGTGCTTCATGAGGCAACATCCACCTTCTTTCAGTGGGTCTTCTAATCCACTTGTTGCTGAACAATGGATTAGTACTACAGAAACGATATTTTCAGTTCTTCAATGTTCTGAACATGATAAATTCATCTTAGCTGTGTATTGTTTGGAAGGTGATGCTGATCAATGGTGGAATCTTATCAAGAATACGAGGCCAAGAGATGAAATTGAGTCCATGGAATGGGACGAGTTCAAGAACTTATTCTTCAATAAGTACTTCCCTCGTATTCTTCGAACAAAGATGGAGAAGGAGTTTCATGAACTAACGAAAAAGGATGATGAATCATTTGGTATATATGAAGAGAATTATACAAGGCATGCGAGGTATGCATCTGGATTTATCAACCAACCTGAAAGTAAAGTTGATCAATTCTTCAGTGGCTTAAAACCAAATCTTCGAAGGGAATTAGCTATAAGAGACTTCAGTAGCTATGAATAAATTGTGCGTTGGGCTATCAAGGTAGAAATGGAAGTTAGTGTTACTTATACATCTCATAATTTTGAAAAGAAACAAAAGATGGAGTTCAAGGAGAAATCTCAGAATAATGGTGAAAAGAAGATGAATGTTTCCTTATGCTCAAAGTGTGGAAAGAAAAATGGTGGAGATTGTCTTGAAGGGACTAGAAAATTTTTTGAGTGTGGAAAAGAAGGTCATCGACCCGCTGAGTGTCGAAGTAATGGAAAAAGGGTTTCTAATGATGTGAATAAAGAAAAGACTGCAGAGAACGCACCAACAACACTTCAATTCTTCAAGTGCAAGGAAAGGGGGAATTATGCTAATAAATGCCCTAATCCAAGGGTTAGTGATGATCTACATGAGCAACAACTTAAGGTAAAGGACAAAGGCAAGTCACATGCGATCACTATTGGCGATGATGAATATGACAATGATGTGGTGGAATGATTAAGTGTTTATGTAATGGGATTCGATAATAATGTTGTATATAGTATCGTGGAATATTGGAATATTTATGTTTTGGTCTATTATGGTTTTCAATAATTTTATGGCATCGGTAACCATGAAAATTGATTGAAATATTTCTGGAAAGCATATGATATGCACATAATGAAGGGATAAAGAGAATCTAGTATGATTGATAGTATTCATGATCTCATGATTGATATAAGGACTAAGTGATATCATGGTTTGAGGATAAAAAATTCTGAGGATTTTGGTATGTGGAAAGTGTTAACTTTTAACTACATTCATATTTTCACTAAGGTTCAATGGATATTCATTCTTCAATAGAATATATGATTAAGGTATTCACATGTTTGTAATTTGACCAACACGATATATCTTATGATATATGGGGGATAAATGATGGCATTCACGTGATCATTTTCTTTATACTATGAGCTTGGACCGAAGTATTTTAGATAAGCCTAAAGATTGGAATGTATTATGTTAGACATAAGTTAGTATTGTTTAAGATAGAACTTTGTTTAATATTGTTGATGGGATGTTATAGTAATATAGCTTTAGAATAAGGACAACCTGCAGGACGGGCGACAGCCCATCGCATCGGACATGGCTGTGGGTATCGAACCCACAACCGAAGTGCGACTGGCCTTTATCGCCTACCACTGGCCTACAAGAAGTCCCTGTTTAGTAGAAACTAGTTTTATTATATTAAGCAGTATGATATATGAAGTATAAGTCTATTTTAGGAACCATATATGATTAATCTCACTATAGATGGACTTATGTATTTTAAGATAACTTTTCTAACCTTTTGTTTGAGACAGATGGAATGACCCATCATTCTATCACATGATCTGCTAACACATCACAAATGAAAAATTCAACATAATTTCATTAAGAGATGATGTGGAAATTGTCCAAAGAACGACAAATGATGAGACTATACCAAAATCACGAAAGTATTTCTTCTAAATCCAATTTCATCATCTTTAGGGAAATTATCTTGAAAACCAAAAATGTTGTCCTAGTTCTCTTATATCTGATGAATCAAATGGTACCTTAGATCGTCACAAATTTATGGCTTTGTGATTGCTGGATTTTCTGTAGCCATGGTCTCTACCACTCTCCATCAGAACATGATGGTTAGATTTCTCTTCCATATCAATATTTTCACCTATATGGAAACCCAGTGATTAGTTTATTTGGGTAACCATTACATTTCATACTTTTGTTTTTAAAGATTGGATTTGGTATTCCTTTTTACGATGTGGGTTTCTATTAAAAAACTTTATAATAGTAAACCATTTATAACCCCGATGAATTTTGAGGGCGAAATTCATTTTAAGGGGGGTAGAATGTAACGCCCCAAGATTTTGTGAAAAATATTCTTCTTAATTTCATTAATGTCTTGTGTTGTATGATACACCAAAATGATCTTGCACAACACACATCCATGACATGCCTTGCATTACACGCAATCGCGACCTTCCTCAATAGCGTGTGTAGTACGCAATACCGAGTTTCACTAAACAACGATATGCTATTAAAATATTACTAAAACTAGCCGTTATGAATTGTAATAACAACTTTTTGAAATTTTGTAATTTTTATTTTTCAGAATGGAATTCATATCTGGATTCAGAATATCAAAATTAGCTTTGGGTGAAATTTTGGTACTTTTCGGATAACTTTCATTTTCTGATGAATAGTGAAAATTACTAAATTTTAATTAAAAACAACCTTTTTAATAGAAATAATTAATAGTGATAAATTATTAATTTGATTGGATTTAAAGTATATTTAGAATATATTATTACAATTTAACACAATGTTTGTTATTGGATGCAATTTCACATTTAAACCAGACATAAACAACTCCCAATCTTTTGATAGTTATTATCTCTTAAGAACGCGCTATTTGTTTTGACGACGGGAATTAATTTTTAAATTAATTAATGCAACTAATATGTTTTGAATTTGGTAAAGTAGACATCATTTTTGAATTCATAATATCAAATATAGAATAGGCCTAATTTTTGTTATTTTTCTAAAAACTTTCAATTTTTAATGAATAGTGAAACAACTAAGTGGTAGTTAAAAAAACTGGATTTTTCATAAAACATAATTTTACCGCTTCTGTGAGTGGAATTTTGAAAATCCAAGAGACGCGGTTAATATAAAGGACTAAAATTTGGTTCAATGATATGAAAATAATTTTTGGTGAATAGCAACTTTTTACTTGTTTTTACCACGGTTAAAAGTAAATAGGGTAATTAAGGGTAAAAATGATATTATTATTACCCTAACACATGTCCTAATTCTATTGGACAAGTGTAATTCGAACAAAAACAACCTTAGGAATAAAATATGACCATTTATGCCCACTTGGATTAGATTAGGACATTTATTATTAATTTATTTAAAGAAGATTTAAAATAGTTAAAATCAAAGTTTAATAAGTAAATCATTTTTAATATGGGGTAATACATAAGATAAATTCGGCTATAAATATTCTTTAGAAATCTAAAAATATTTCCTACATAATTATTTTTTATTTGTAATATTTAGACTTTAAATATTTTAATTTATTTATGACAAAATAGTGAAGCATTAATTATCTTATTAATGAAATATTGACATAATTGATGTTATAAACACCAAACTAAATGTAATTTGAGACTTTTTATGAATTAAACTAATTTTCTAGGTTAATATGACATGTTAGTATTGATTTAATTAAATTTTTTCGAACTAATAATTATGTTATGATTTTCACAAAAATCAATTACTAAATAGTGTCAAAATTGATATAAAATAGTTTTTAAAACAAATATTATATTAGTAATTGTTATTTTATTCCTAAAAATCTATGGTTCGGCCAAATGACTTAGATAAGGTTATATATAATAATAATAAAAATCTTGGGGTTCGTTTGCCTGCTAATAGTAAGTTTATTAACCTTATAGTATAAGAACACAAGAAGACATGGTAAAAGTAAAAGTATTTAATTTAACGTTAAATCTAAATGATAAGGTTAAATAGGAACCTAAACTTGTCTAAATTCTATTGGATGATAGGATTGCAACCCATCCCCACCTTAGATTCGAAATAAATCAATTTGGGGCTATTAAAAACCGAATTTGGATTTATAATAAAATAATATTTTTAGTTATTCCAAAGGTGCCCCTCTCCTCCCTTAAAAAAGGGCACCTCATCCCTCTCTTCCTCACACCACTTTGATCCTTCAAGATCGGCCAACCCCTGCCAAATTCCCTTATCCACTTCCCTAGAAACATCCTAGAGGTTCTTGGCTTCCTCAAAGACCAATTTTAGTGCCCTAAAAGGATGTCTCAAAGAGGCTCTTTATAGAAGAGGAGGTTCAGACACATACGAAGCAAATCGAACCTAAGGTAAGGGAAATATCACAATCTCGTTTTTATCTGATATTGTTTATACTTTGAAATTTACTGGGGTGTATTTTATCATCCACATCCATGTTTCCTCAATATTTAATATTCTTTCCATCCACCTACAATTGTTTAAATCCAATTTTACCCTTCGGTGAGTTTTTAGTAAAAGATATGAAAGGAATCTTTTGTCATTTTTCGTTACGAGTTACATTTTGACTTTTCCGACAAAAGTACGAGAATAATGTTTTTTTAACTTATACAGCATGAATGGATTTTTAAAACATTATTTTCAAGAAGATTACATTACAAGTTTTCATGTTTATTTATAATCAATTTCTTTTAGTTTAAAATTGTATGACATGTTAAGAAAGGAAAAATGTTTTTGAAGTAGAAAGGATATTTTCCTCAAGAATGAAGTTCAAGTGTTTTATCAAAATTATTTTCCATATAAGATAAAATAGGGTTATGTTTCTATCACTATTATTACATTGATTTGATAATGTTGTTATGGAATTATTTTTATGAATTCATTTATCTTATATGAATTGTTTTATGATGTCATGATGTTTAAGAATACCATTTTTATTACATAGTTATTAAATGATGTATGATTTATGATTTTGTGGCACACATAAGAGTGGTATCATTATGAGATGGGTGGGACCTATATCTTCCTCCAATGCATTGGGTAAAGATTTTATAACTCTTGAGATAGACATGGCTGGAACAGTAGGTTATACCCTATTTAGCAAAACAGGACTGATACGAGGAGTGAACTCAGCTCAGAAAGGGACTTTGTCCACTAAGATAGTCTTGGCAATGAGTCTTGACTAATAAGAAATGATTCTCTATGATTATGTGTTTATGACACAAAGTTTCATGTTTTATGTTATGATTATTTGGATTATATTTCACTACTATGATTTATCCCATGTTATGAAATTATGATCTCTTTTGCAGGTTAAGATTTCCAAAACATATGTTCTCATGAATATGACGTGATTGATATTTATTTTGTTTACCCTTACTGAGCATTTGAGCTCACCATTCTATGTTTTCTTTTCTCCAGGACATAAATAAAGGATTTAGGTTTTTTTTAAAAAATAAGATCTTTATGGGAGATGTTGAAGATCTTTCACCACGATTAAAAGATTATATTCTGAGTTTCCAAAGACACTAAACTATTACGGTCCTTATGTGTGTGTTTTTGTTATGTGCTAAGTATTCCACAAATGTAATGTAATGTCCATGTACGTTAAGATTAGGGTCTCTACACAAGCTATCGAGGAAGGTTTCTCATGCGTGTAACACAAGCCGAGTATATTGTTGTGTATATTACAAGCTAATATGGTTTAGCTTATAGAGAAAGCTAATCATGGTGTATCATACAACATAATACTTCAATAAAATTAAAAAGAATATATCTCATAAATTCACGAGATGTTATACATTCGTCATATATGTAGTCTAAAATTTTTTTTTAGAATGTGATCCCCCTTTACATTCAACAAATAGTACCCAAACCACAGGTTAACTGTCAAAAATTACTACGCTACCTAGATCTAATCACACATATCACTAGTATGAGGAAACAATTATTTATTCTTCATAGTAATGAAATTCAATTATACATAGTCAAGATAAATTCTCATGGAGTAATATTTTTTAATATAGAAGATAATATAAACTGATGATGATATTCTATGATGAACGAAAACATTATCATGAAACTCATGTAATCACTTTTTCAACACAAAAATTTATACTTGAGCCATTCATTAAGGGGTTATGATATTACATTAACACCAATAAATAAGAAAATAGAAAATTAAAATTATCAATTAGGTATAATTCTAGGAAAGTCATTTGGTAAATCATATTTCTATTCATTAATATTAGAGCACCCATAATTTAGATATTCCTAAGAAATTCAACAATATTTATATGACAAATTTCATTTGTCTCTTCAAACAATTTCTCAGTAGATTGATATATTAGAAAAGATATATGTTCATTAAGGTATATAATTTTGAACTATTTAAAAAAAACAAATTTATATCCATAATATATATTATCATGGTAAATAGTGGGCCAATCCAAACCTCTAATAAATTGAACCACCACTAGGGGAATGGAAACAATTATTGAAGGTTATGTCTTTCCACAAAAAATGAAATATTGGTTCTTATAATTTATTTATTCCGTATTCATTTACATAGGTGTTTAACAATAAGTTTTACATTTATTTCAGGATTTTTAATTACTAGTTTTCATTAAAATTAATCGAATATAAAATAATGAATAGACCTATGATAAAATATTACATTAACATAATAAAAATAAAAATAAAATGTACCTGATTAGAAGTTATTTGATATAACAACTTCTTCTAAAGTAGTTTCATGAAATTTCACCACACAATTCTAAATATTTCCTTTCATCATCCTATCATTCAGATTTTTAGTAAGATACACATATTCATAGTGAACAATATCATTATATTAAAAACATTTCACTGCATTTTTATCAAAAATGATCATTCAACTTCCAAGATCTTTTTTAATGCAGTTAAGAGATGAATGTATATTATTAACAGAACTGAATCATTTAGTAGACATTATAAAGCATTACCCAATAATATTTTTTACAATATATTTCAAAAAAATTAAAACCTAATTTTATTACCATCATATATCTATGATCAATTCATAAACATTTCTTTCAACATGGACATATTTTTTATAGTTTTCACTATACTAATGATCCTAATGAAACTCAATTTCTAATTTCTAGTCACACCATAGATGTTACTCATTAATGATGTATTCACTAGAATATAAATTCCATAATGTATTTCTGATTCAATATTGAATAAAAATAGTTTATCTTAATATCAATATCATATATAAAATTTGATGTATACCCTTCCAAGGAGGTGGTGTATACATCACATATGAAATCTATGTTTCCTCCTTTCATATATACTCCCTGAATTTTCCTTCCATCCTAATTTGAATAATTATAGGAAAATATTTCTCAAATAAAAAATTCTTAAATTAATCTCATTCAATGCGATCAGTATCATCACTATATTTAGTATTCTTATCAATTATCCTTTATTGATCGTCTAAACCATGAAAATGGTAAATAAAAATAATTACCATCGGATTATTTGGACAACACATTACAGAACATTTCATTACCAAATATTTAATCCTTCCATCATCTATCACTAGATCATAAGATGCATTTAGTGATGGAGGATGATGTCTCATAAATTTTCCACTATCTCCATCTTCCATTGTGGAAAATCTAGATTCCCATACAACCATTTCATGTTTCTAATTTAGAAGTATGTCCTCCCATTGGGTCCATACTAAATCATCATCATAATTCCCAACATAGAAATACCTTCTAATATACATAGTTAAGATGAAAAATCATATTAATATTCATGCTTACCCATTTTTCATAATTAATGATCTAATTTTATTTCATGGATAAAAAAACATAGGATATAAAATCTAGTCATACAACCGTTGAAACTACATTTCACCCCCATATAAAAAACAATTTAAAATATTAATGTACCCTTTTAGTTTAAAATATTATATTTAATCCAAAAAATTCCATCAAAAATGGAATGAGGATTATTTTAAATGAATAGTGAAATATTATAATAGAATCCAAATATAAAATAAATGTTTTGGTGGTATGAAAGGCCTTGAATATCAAATAAATTAAAACATAACATAAATTTTTATCATTTGTAATTAATGTAAACAAATAACGTAAAAAGATTCATTATGAAAATATTTGAATGAAAATGGAAAGTTGACAAAAAAAATTTGTTATAAATTCATTTAAAACCATATGAAAACATGTATAATATAATCTAAAAATACGTACATATAAGAAAAAACATATTCCTAATGGAAACAATAAAAAATTATTTTCAAATGAAATTCACATACCTTATGTCTGACTCAACACATACATTATTTATCAACCAAAATAATAATACTATACTAATAATTTAATTTCCTACAAAAAAAATTCCTATATATTAATAATTTTATATCATGTATTTCAATTACATATAGAATATAATAATTATTAAATTTGTATCATATATTTTGAATGATATTCATTATATAAGTCCAAAATGGAATTATTAAGTTCAATATTATAAAAGAAACCATTTTCATTGTATCTCAAGAGAAATAATAATTCATTGATTATAATTTTTTATAGATAATTTAATCTTTTAAAACATTTTATTAATGATAATTATGAAAATTTTATTACATTACAATCATATGGAATGTAGGTCGTACTTACACATAAATAACTTTTCAATTTTACAAATATCATTATATAAAAAGGATAATTATCATTTTATCGATAAATAATGATAATTATATAATAAATATAATATAATTTCTTTAATCATACTTATATATATCAGCTATATCATGTGGTGATAACAAATGAACTACATCACTTCGTGAAGGTGTCAGTCCACATGTACACACGAAGAACATTATCATTTTTTCAGTGAATAGAATGATAAAAATTAAAATGATATATTATATATTTGGAATGAGATATATGGTAATAATATCATATATATATATATATATAGTAAATTACTCATTATAATGATAATTTAGTGATGATGATAGAAAATTAATTAAATTGGTTTATGAGATGGTAGTATTCCATTCACACGAACAATTAATTCCTCTCCCATTTGATAGAGGTTGGAGATGGATTTTGGTTATTTCATTAAAATAATATAATATAAGTTTATTTATAATAATATTTCCATAATTTATTCTTGGATAAATATTATTTCATTAAGGTGTAAGATGAAATGAGAAAAAAAACAAGAGTTTAAAAACTATACCACTCCTTTGGAAACTGACATTTGATTAACATATTAAGATAAATACAATGGGAATTATGACCCTGATAAGGGAAATATTACCTATAAACATATAATAGGATTCTTTTTCGGTAGAAAATGACTAAACCAAATTTATTTTGATCTGTTATGGAACGGTAAAAGGAAGTTTCCTTTAATAACAGTGGGGTTGGGCAGTCAAAGGGTTTCATAAAATATTAAATAAAAACAAATTATTATTTAATTCCAAATTAATCCAAATTTTTAATATTATTATATAATAAAATCAATTGTTTAAATTCTATCATCCAATTAAATTATTTAAATTTTGGATCCTATTTATAACCTTACCGAGTTTTAAAACCATTTTATAAGCTAATATAAATGATTTCTATAATTTCACGGTTGATAATGTTACTATAAAAAATGACAAATAAATGGTCTATGAATGTAACACCCCGAGCTTCCACGATACGCTTCTCATTCAATAATACAATAGCTTGCATTGTACGCAACTTCGAGTTCTAAAACATCGCGAAAAATCAAAGTAGCCGTTATGAATAGTAATAACCACTTTTTAAAATTATAGAAATTTTATATTTCAAAATGGACTTAATTTTTGTATTCCTAATATTGAAATTAGCATATGTTGAATTTTTTGTAATTTTCTGAGAACTTCAATATTTTTATGAATAGTGAAAAATACTTAAAACAACTTTTTTAATCAAAATAATTCATAGTGATAAATTATACTATTGAGTGGTTTTAGAGTATAATTAGAATATATTTTTACCATTTTATCCAATGGTGGTCATTAGAATTAATTTAACATTGAAATTGGACATAAACAATTGCCAATCTTTTGATATAAATTGTTTCTTAAAAACACGCTATTTGTTGTGACAGCGGGAATTAATTATAAAATTAATTAATGCAACTAATATATTTGGAATTTTGTAAAATAGAAATCATTTTTGAATTCGTAATATCAATTATAGCTTAGGGTGAAATTTTGGCTTTATTCTGAAAAACTTCAATTTTTGATGAATAGTGAAACCACTAAGTGGTTGTTAAAAACTGATTTTTCGTTAAAATTAAATATTACCACTTCTGTGATTTGATTTTCAAAAATCCGACATACATGGTTGTCATTAAGAAGTAAAATGTGGTTCAATGAGATTAAAATAATTTTTTGGTGAATAGTAACTTTTAAGTTCTTAATCGCGATTAGAGGTAATTAGTGTAGTTTAAGATAAAAATAATGTTTTAATAATATGAGATGAGCATGACACTTGTCCTACTCCTATTGGATGAGTCATGGCCGACCAAGACAACCCATGGGTCAACTTGGGGACCCCATGGAGCCACTTTAGTTAGAAAATGACATAAACACCTTTTATTTAATGTTAAAGTAAAAAATGACACAAACATAAAATGTTTTACTAAAACAATTTTTACGTGGGGTTACACAAGTCCACATTTTGATTATAAATATTCATTAGAAAGATAAAAAGATTTCCTACATCATAGTATATTTATTATAATTTTTAGACATTAAATAAATTAAATTATTTATGACATCATTATGATGCAGCGATGACCTCATTATTTAACGATTTAAATAAAATGAGAAGATAATGCAAAATCCAAGCCTTACACTTGTCCAAAGCCTATTGGATGAAGATATTTCGAAACCTTATCACCTTATCCTCGAATTATATAAGTGTGGGACCTTTAGAATCCGAAAAGCATTGTGTAATAATGTAACATTTCAATCTTTCCAAAAGTGCCCCTCCTCTCCACTTATAAAAGGCCCCCACCTCTCCCACCTCATTTACACTTTCAAGCCATTTGGCTCGGCCAACCTCTGCCCAAATACTCTCCCAACATTCCTCCCTTACTCATAGAAGCCTAACTTTGGGCAGAACTCTTCTCAAGGAAGCCTTTGGCTCAAATCAAAAAGAGTTACCCGATTTTGAGGTAATGTCTTCTCTAATGTTGTTTTGTTTTATTTTTCTTCTCCAACCCCCTAAGCTCTTTTTATTCATTTCTTTTGTAACAACACCAGTATCCTAAATATACTAGGATGTTGTTATAAGAAGGATTAGAGATACACTTACACACACCTACATCTAATGGTTAAAGAACATACGGTTTCTGTGGATGGAAAATTTCTGCCTCACGAAATGATGATTGTTCAAATTCTTTTAACACCTATAATGGTGGCCATTTTGATGACACTATTTTCATATATGATATATATATTATGTTTATGTTTTCCTTATCCTTCTGTATTTCTCATTTATGTCATACTTTATGATTTCCATTATGGGAAAAACGCGATAATTTCATTTTAGGAAGTGCGGACTACCGCCCCCTCAAAGTGATTTGAATCGTTAATGCCATATGTGGGATGTATAAAGGATGAAGAAAATGGTATTATAAACTATATTATACTGGAATTATATTATACATTTATATCATTATGATTTAGTTCCATTAAATATGAAATTGAAATGAAAGTAGCGTTCATGCGTACGTACGACTTACCGTCTCCATGAACGGTGCATTTCATTTCTTACCTCTAAATGTTACGTAATATTATAAATGAATGTATATACTGGATATATAAGATATATATGATATCTAAATCAGGAATATAATTCTGGATATAATGGATATTTCACCACATGAACAACTTGTAATTATAAGAAGTTTATTTTTGACTCAAGTACCAAAGATCGACAAAACGACCGTTATTAACTTAAATAATTAAATAATGTTCATAACATGGTAATAAGTGATATAAATGGAATAATGAACATGAAAAAGGTTATTAAGTAAATAGAAATTAACTCTAGTTTATTATTCAGGAGGTTAAAGAACAGTCGAGTCAGGACAAGACGCAAGGTAAGGGAATTTCTTAACCCAACTTCCATTCTTTGGGTTAATCTCCTACTTTCAAATTATGTCATGATGTTATTATGTCCTATTTTGTATTTTTACTTTCTTTATGTGTACCTATAGTGAATACACATAATAGATCTATTTTATTTTAAAAATGATCTTTTTAATGACTTCGTTTCAATCTCCTTTCATTGAGGCATATTTGGTTTTATACACAACCTTCTTTTATACGATGTATAAACCCCTTTGACTTTTACGTTTATTCAAAAGGAATCTTTTTTATACGAAGCGTTTTTCTAAACGACAAAAGGGAATGTTTTTCTTTCCGTACTTATGAGGCGACAACGACTTCTCCGCCGCCGTGACCATTATTTGAGTTTCGGCTTCCTCTACAAGCCATCATTTTCTTTTTTAATGAAAAATAAATACAAAGTTTTAACATTCTTTTATTTTGGTATTGAAAATGGTTTTGAAAGTGATTTTATTATATCAATGTGTTGTATTGATATCTTGTGATTGAAATGTGGAAATGTTAAGTTTCCTTTATGCATGTTTTATGTGATACGATTATGTTATGGTTTATGATATGTTTAAACCTATTCATATAAGGAATGTATTGGACTTAATATGTGACGGGTGGAGCCCGCTATAGCTCCTCGATGCATCGGTAGGTCTCATGAGACAACTAGACGTGGAATTGGCCGTGGCCCTTTCCCAATTTGATTTATGGTTTTGGCCGAGGCCTTAATCATTTTAGACGTCTTGGCCGAGGCCTTGACAAAATGTTTCAGAATGTCCGGCATTATACATTCCCTCATTATGAAAGTGGTTATTGATATTGCATGTGATTATTCGGCCAGTAGAATATCCATGTGAAGAAGTGAATGGCATTATCTCATTTTACTTTTGCCATATTATGTTGAAGTTCAAGTTTAAAAGGCTTTTGTTTTAGTTATACATTGCCTTAAATGTTAATGTTTATTTATGAAAGCTTCCGCAATATTGTTATCCTTACTGAGCATCTGAGCTCACCCCTTTCAATGTTTTGATGTTTTCCAGGATTTGAAGAAGTATATTATGAATGACCTGCAGGGATAGTCTGAGGGGATATGAAGACAATATGTTGTTGTTGTTTTGGTTCACTTTATGATGTAATGTAACGTTTACAAATGTATCTAGTGTTTCCAAGGCTACTAAACTAATCGGTCTTTCGAGACTTGATCTTTTGTGATCATGCCAATGTTACGAAGTAATGCACCGACTCTGGGTATCTGGGGTCGGGGCGTTACAGTTGGTATCAGAGGCAGTTTAGTACTAACCTTGGAAGCTAGATTTAGATAAACTCTGATTAGAGAACATAGCCCAAAGATAGACTTTGAGGATTAGTATAGAAGAACTTCCTAGAATTTTGGTATTATAGAGATGTTATGAGTTTTCTGAGAAATACATCCCTGTCTGGATACGAGCAGGTAGAGGCGGCTCTGGAACAGATGTACCTAGGGGTAAAACCCGAAAACACCGCTTTGAGCTAGACTCGAACGGGAACTGGTGCACGACAACGGGCCTTGCTGCACTCTTGGTTACGACACTCCCGGGGGATATGCTTAGGATAATTCTCATTTTATTTACAAACCACTATGAAGGGTTATGAGTACATACTTCCTCAAAGAAAACATTTCTTTTTATGATTATTGATTATATCAATAAATAGTTCAATTTATGTAAAGTGTTTAACAAGTATGGAATTATGTATTTTGATTCATAATCTAATCTAGTTTATTCCATTGTTTAGAAATGGCGCCTAGTGGAAGGAATGGAAACCGTAACAATGCACGAACTCCATGTAGGGATTGCCCTCCTGCTCAAGATAATTATTGTGGATCTGGAGATACAACTGGTGCTGATCAACTTAATACCATACTGGGACAACTCACTCAGGTTATGAATAATAACCTTACTCATATGGAGCACCCTGATCCGCAATGTGGAGGATCAATGTTAGACCGGTTCATGAGGCAACAACCACCAACCTTCAATGGGAGTATAAATCCTATAGTAGCTGAGCAATGGATAAATTCCTTAGAGAAAATATTTCATGCCTTGGGGAGTAGTAAAAGGGAGAAGGTTGTCATGGCAGTTTACCGCCTCACTGGAGATGCCGATCAGTGGTGGTCGCTGATTCAAAACACAAAGGAAGATGATGACGTATCGAATATGGAATGGAGGGAGTTCAAAGATCTTTTCTTAGAAAAATACTTTCCTCGTGACCATCGAGCAGATATGGAAAGGAAATTTCTGAGTCTGAGGCAGAAGGAGGATGAGAATGTCGCAAAGTATGAGGCTAACTTTACAAGGTTAGCGAGGCATGCTGCCGATTATATACGTAACCCAAGGAGTAAGATTGATCGTTTCTTTGATGGGTTAAAACCATTTCTCCTTCGAGCTTTGGTATCACAATCCTTCTCATCATACGAAGATATTGTCTCGTGTGCTATCAAGACAGAAAAGGAATTCTCTATGTCTTATGACAACAAAGTAAAGCAAGAGAAGAAGAGAACGGTGGAACAAGAGACAGATAAAGGGAAAAAGGGAACGAAGGATTTTCCAAGATGTGATAATTGTGGGAAGAATCACCCTGGTACTTGCCTAAAAGGAATGGGAGTTTGTTATAAATGTGGAGAAAAGGGTCACCAGGCTCGTGATTGCAAGGGAAAGAAAGAGGCTGTCAAAGATGAATGCTACAATTGTAGAGAAATGGGTCATTATGCAAATGAATGTCCTAAGCGTCAGGGAAACTTACCTCAGAAAAGGCCAAGGGATCAAGGACAATCTTATGCTGTTACTACAGTTGAAGAATAATAACTAATGTATTGGTGCTTTTGGACTCAAGGATTATATTCTGGTTATAAGAATAATGTAATATATATATAAGGATTGTACTGCAGTACTTGTTAATTTCAGTAAGGTTTTAATATGATTAAGGTAATCATATTTTTAGTATGTGACAATAAGAGAAACTTTTCTTTGTTTGGGGAATCTGATGTTACAATTGATTTTGGAATTTAGAGACCTTTTAGAGAAAGTCTGGATGAAGGTATTTTGGATAACTATAAAGGTTGGAGTGGATTAAGTTGAAATTTGGATAGTATTGTTTAAGGTTAAAAAATTTATGAAGATTATTTTTGGAAAAGTATAGTACTATATTTTTAAGAAAAGGACAACCTGCAGGGTGGGGAATAACCCGTCGCGTCGGACAAAGCTGCAGGAATCGAACCCACAACCATAGTGCGACAAGCCTTTATTTCCTACCACTAGCCTATAGGAAGTCCCTGGTTATTACAAAATAGTTTTACTAATCTAAATGGTATGTGTTAACATTTTTAACCTTATACAATTAAGATAAATAGAATATTTTTGAGTTCTGTTACCATTTGGAGTAAAAGTTGGGTTTGTGGTAAAAATTTATTAACGAATGAAAGTATACATAACAAGTATGTATATTCCCTTACGTTCTTAGTAAATCTCATAAATAAATTTCTCAACATTATAAAAGGTAACTTAAAACAAAAATGTTGTCGGTTAACTTTTCCAACTGGGGATTCAATGACCGTTTAACCAATCACAAGTTTGTGATTTTCTTATGGTTAAACTTTCTCCTAATCCTGTTTTCTATAACTCTCCATCAGACCTTGATGGTTTGTTTTTCTTCCATATCCATATTTTCATAGAATCCTAGAATGGGCTATATCGGGTGACCTTTGTACTTATCTTGCTTTCTTTTAATGTTATATATTTATTAACCTTATTTCCGATGTGGGTTATCCCCAAAGGTATTTTCTCTTTTCAACCTTTTATTTTCCAAGAAAAATTTCAAATTGCGAGGACGCAATTTATTGAAGGAGGGGAGAATGTAACACCCCGAGCTTCCACGATACGCTTCTCATTCAATAATACAATAGCTTGCATTGTACGCAACTTCGAGTTCTAAAACATCGCGAAAAATCAAAGTAGCCGTCATGAATAGTAATAACCACTTTTTAAAATTATAGAAATTTAATATTTCAAAATGGACTTCATTTTTGTATTCCTAATATTGAAATTAGCCTATGTTGAATTTTTTGTAATTTTCTGAGAACATCAATATTTTTATGAATAGTGAAAAATACTTAAAACAACTTTTTTAATCAAAATAATTCATAGTGATAAATTATACTATTGAGTGGTTTTAGAGTATAATTAGAATATATTTTTACCATTTTATCCAATGGTGGTCATTAGAATTAATTTAACATTGAAATTGGACATAAACAATTTCCAATCTTTTGATATAAATTGTTTCTTAAAAACACGCTATTTGTTGTGACAGCGGGAATTAATTATAAAATTACTTAATGCAACTAATATGTTTGGAATTTTGTAAAATAGAAATCATTTTTGAATTCGAAATATCAATTATAGCTTAGGGTGAAATTTTGGCTTTATTCTGAAAAACTTCAATTTTTGATGAATAGTGAAACCACTAAGTGGTTGTTAAAAACTGATTTTTCGTTAAAATGAAATATTACCACTTCTGTGATTTGATTTTCAAAATTCCGACATACATGGTTGTCATTAAGAAGTAAAATGTGGTTCTATGAGATTAAAATAATTTTTTGGTGAATAGTTACTTTTATGTTCTTAATCGCGATTAGAGGTAATTAATGTAGTTTAAGGTAAAAATAATGTTTTAATAATATGAGATGAGCATGACACTTGTCCTACTCCTATTGGATGAGTCATGGCCGACCAAGACAACCCATGGGTCAACTTGGGGACCCCATGGAGCCACTTTAGTTAGAAAATGACATAAACACCTTTTATTTAATGTTAAAGTAAAAAATGACACAAACATAAGATGTTTTACTAAAACAATTTTTACGTGGGGTTACACAAGTCCAAATTTTGATTATAAATATTCATTAGAAATATAAAAAGATTTACTACATCATAGTATTTTTATTATAATTTTTAGACATTAAATAAATTAAATTATGTATGACATCATTATGATGCAGCGATGACCTCATTATTTAACGATTTAAATAAAATGAGAAGATAATGCAAAATCCAAGCCTTACACTTGTCAAAAGCCTATTGGATGAAGATATTTAGAAACCTTATCACCGTATCCTCGAATTATATAAGTGTGGGACCTTTAGAATCCGAAAATCATTGTGTAATAATGTAACATTTCAATCTTTCCAAAAGTGCCCCTCCTCTCCACTTATAAAAGGCCCCCACCTCTCCCACCTCATTTACACTTTCAAGCCATTTGGCTCGGCCAACCTCTGCCCAAATACTCTCCCAACATTCCTTCCTTACTCATAGAAGCCTCACTTTGGGCAGAACTTTTCTCAAGGAAGCCTTTGGCTCAAATCAAAAAGAGTTACCCGATTTTGAGGTAATGTCTTCTCTAATGTTGTTTTGTTTTATTTTTCTTCTCCAACCCCCTAAGCTCTTTTTATTCATTTCTTTTGTAACAACACCAGTATCCTAAATATACTAGTATGTTGTTATAAGAAGGATTCGAGCTACACTTACACACACCTACATCTAATGGTTAAAGAACATACGGTTTCTGTGGATGGCGAATTTCTGCCTCACGAAACGATGATTGTTCAAATTATTTTAACACCAATAATGGTGGCCATTTTGATGACACTATTTTCATATATGATATATATATTATGTTTATGTTTTCCTTATCCTTCTGTATTTCTCATTTATGTCATACTTTATGATTTCCATTATGGGAAAAACGTGATAATTTCATTTTAGGAAGTGCGGACTACCGCCCCCTCAAAGTGATTTGAATCGTTAATGCCATATGTGGGATGTATAAAGGATGAAGAAAATGGTATTATAAACTATATTATACTGGAATTATATTATACATTTATATCATTATGATTTAGTTCCATTAAATATGAAATTGAAATGAAAGTAGCGTTCATGCGTACGCACGGCTTACCGTCTCCATGAACGGTGCATTTCATTTCTTACCTCTAAATGTTACGTAATATTATAAATGAATGTATATACTGGATATATAAGATATATATGATATCTAAATCATGAAAATAATTCTGGATATAATGGATATTTCACCACATGAACAACTTGTAATTATAAGAAGTTTATTTTTGACTCAAGTACCAAAGATCGACAAAACGACCGTTATTAACTTATATAATTAAATAATGTTCATAACATGGTAATAAGTGATATAAATGGAATAATGAACATGAAAAAGGTTCTTAAGTAAATATAAATTAACTCTAGTTTATTATTCAGGAGGTTAAAGAACAGTCGAGTCAGGACAAGACGCAAGGTAAGGGAATTTCTTAACCCAACTTCCATTCTTTGGGTTAATCTCCTACTTTCAAATTATGTCATGATGTTATTATGTCCTATTTTGTATTTTTACTTTCTTTATGTGTACCTATAGTGAATACACATAATAGATCTATTTTATTTTAAAAATGATCTTTTTAAGGACTTCGTCTCAATCTCCTTTCATTGAGGCATATTTGGTTTTATACACAACCTTCTTTTATACGATGTATAAACCCCTTTGACTTTTACGTTTATTCAAAAGGAATCTTTTTTATACGAAGCGTTTTGCTAAACGACAAAAGGGAATGTTTTTCTTTCCGTACTTATGAGGCGACAATGACTTCTCCGCCGCCGTGACCATTATTTGAGTTTCGGCTTCCTCTACAAGCCATCATTTTCTTTTTTAATGAAAAATAAATACAAAGTTTTAACATTCTTTTATTTTGGTATTGAAAATGGTTTTGAAAGCGTTTTTATTATATCAATGTGTTGTATTGATATCTTGTGATTGAAATGTGGAAATGTTATGTTTCCTTTATGCATGTTTTATGTGATACGATTATGTTATGGTTTATGATATGTTTAAACCTATTCATATGAGGAATGTATTGGACTTAATATGTGACGGGTGGAGCCCGCTATAGCTCCTCGATGCATCGGTAGGTCTCATGAGACAACTAGACGTGGAATTGGCCGAGGCCCTTTCCCAATTTGATTTATGGTTTTGGCCGAGGCCTTAATCATTTTAGACGTCTTGGCCGAGGCCTTGAAAAAATGTTTCAGAATGTCCGGCATTATACATTCCCTCATTATGAAAGTGGTTATTGATATTGCATGTGATTATTCGGCCAGTAGAATATCCATGTGAAGAAGTGAATGGCATTATCTCATTTTACTTTTGCCATATTATGTTGATGTTCAAGTTTAAAAGGCTTTTGTTTTAGTTATACATTGCCTTAAATGTTAATGTTTATTTATGAAAGCTTCCGCAATATTGTTATCCTTACTGAGCATCTGAGCTCACCCCTTTCAATGTTTTAATGTTTTCCAGGATTTGAAGAAATATATTATGAATGACCTGCAGGGATAGTCTGAGGGGATATGAAGACAATATGTTGTTGTTGTTTTGGTTTACTTTATGATGTAATATAACGTTTACAAATGTATCTAGTGTTTCCAAGGCTACTAAACTAATCGGTCTTTCGAGACTTGATCTTTTGTGATCATGCCAATGTTACGAAGTAATGCACCGACTCTGGGTAGCTGGGGTCGGGGCGTTACAATGAATGAAATAATTAACCATATATGATAAATTTTATGAAATATAAAAATTTTTGTAAGTTAAAATATTGTAATAAAATATTATTTATTAAAAAATATCATTAATGTCAATTTCTGAACTGTATGTTTACTATGAATTTATTGATATAAATTCCAAAATTTAATTTTCTATAAAATTCGTCATAACATCTATAATAAAAAAAAGTATCATTACAATTAGTTTACAACATTAATACATCAAAAAAATAATTTAAAATATTTTTAATATTATTTAATTTATTCTGCTATAAATTAAATTACAAATGTCTCATTGTTGTTTAAACATTTAAAGAAATTATTTCTTTAACAAAAATATAAAATAAACTACTATAATGAATATATTTAATTAATTTATATGAAGAATATTTATTAATAAATATATATTATTGTTTTCTGTATGATAACTATTTTATATTTACAAAAAATTAATGTTTTACATATTGTAATTTTCATTAAATAAAATATTACAATCATAATAATAAAATAAATATTAAAAAAAAATTCCACATAACATAATAATCGATGTCTATAATGATATTATATCCATTCAATAAAATTAATATAAGTGTAAGGATTAATTTCAAGTCCATATCACTATAATTTTAACTTAAATTTAACAATTTAAACATAAATTTAGTAAAAAAATTATGTTTAATATTTATATAGATAAAAAATAAAAGGGACATATTTACCATATTTGGACCCACTAATTCAAAATATAGAATCTATTTTTCAATATTTAAAATAAAAATAATCAAAAAGTTTAGTAAATTTTAGTGGAAAACAACTATGGATTTTTTTAGAATTCTTATTAATGTATAAAATAGTTTTATACTAAATCCAAGTGTAATTTTTATTTAAAAAACCATAATTTTATAATTTTAATTTTTAAACATATCTTATTATTAGAAGAACCCAAATTATAATATAACTTTATAAATACATTGTTTGAATATAATGTTTTCAATAGAAATTATTTTTTCATACTATGAATAGGAAAATTAATATTTATAGATTATTTTAAAATATTCCCCTAATTTGTATTATGAAATCAAAAATGTATAAAGTTATTATCATTTTTTCAAATTAAAATTATACAATTAGAAAAATTAATATTTTAAATAAAACCACATAATAAATGAAAAATTATTTTTGTTAGATGTAAAACATTTTTCCTTTTGACTATAAAGTTTCTTAATATACATATTATGCATATAAATAAGAATCATATAAGTATGGAATACTTATAAGACTTAAATATGATATATTCTCACATTAAATGGGCTTTTACACTCTATTACAGTTGAAGTGATTTCACCAGTAGTATAATAAATATATATTTTAAAATTACCAATTATGTTAACTAATTTATTAACATTTACATTTTTAAATAAAATTTTTATAATTCTATGAATGTATTAGATTTTGAAATAAGCGTTTTGATAAATTATAATAATTATGTAATAGATTTTTAGAATTTTTTATTTTTCCAATGATAATCATTAGAAAACCATTATAGGTAATAAAATTTATATTCTATAATATCATATATATTTACCAATAAATTATGAGGTTGTTTTGTTTAAAATTTTTAATGATGATTTGGTGACGAAAAAGTGTCATATTATTTCTTGGTTCTATGATGTTACCTTATAAAGATAAATAATTAATTTGATATTCATAAAAAGGCAAAATTATTTATTTTTAATTATTATATATATCATAAATATTCATTAATTATAATCTAAAATCATAAAAAATGGTAGTAAAATGGAATTCATTTTTTTATTGGAAGCGATGGTATATTCATTGATATATATGGTGATTTAGTTTATTGATAAACCATGGAATGAAGAAATATGATTATTTATTTTTATTTTTGATTGGGTTTCATATATATCACAATTATTTATAAAATTACCCTTTATATCTATAAATTATTTAAGTTGACGGAAAATGAAACATTGTTATTTCTCGAGGCTTTCGTTCGCACTAACTCATGATTGGGGTTTTTATATTTTTTAATGGAAAAGAAAAAATAAGTTTAATAATTGTTCCATAATTATGAAAAAAAAGTGGTAAAATAATGATCTTGATGATATCAAGTTATGATTGTTGAATTGTATTAGATGAATAGAAGAGAACATATATAAATAGAAATTAAAAAGGATATTTAGGAAATTTATACCCCTCTAATTTGATTATCACGTTTGCAATGGTTATAAATCATTGATGAATGGAATTTTAAAAAAAATAGTTTAATGTTTCTAGGAGTGTTTAAAAGAGGTTAATGAATAATTAGTGGTTTTATGGTGTGATGGTAAGTGAAGAGATGAGATACCCCTTTCAAGTTTAGAGGGATGGAATTTTATTAAATATCGACACCACTAAGAAAATGTTAAGTGAAATTCAAGAAAAGTATATCCAAATTGAGAATTAGTTGAGAGGATAATGAATAAGGTCTTTAAATTTTCCAGCCACACACTCCCATTAAGGTTTTAGTATGTTTGTGGATATTTAATATATGATTTTAAAATGTACAATTGTTTTAATTACATTGACTTCTTATTTTAACATAAATAATTTATCCATTAGAAAATATTTACATTTAAAAAAATTTGGATGTAATGAATACAAATTTTTAGTCAGAATAATGAAGTTAAAAATAGTAAAATTTACAATATTCAATTTTAAAATAATAATTGTTTAATGTATTAGGAAAATTGTGACTTAAATTTAAACTATAATTTATATTTGAAATTTTGGATCTAAAAATATTTAACACATTTTTAAATGATTAGGGTATCGTATAAAATACATATTTTGGAATATAAAACGTTTTTATGAATTTAGAAATTATAAATAGATATAAATATTGAGAGAAATTTAATGTTATTTGAATATATGGTGGTATCACTATTTAACTAAAAAATAATCTTTTTATTGAAGTCATAATAATTAATTTCATGTTTATAATTTACTTATAAGTCCAGAAATGATAATTTTTTCAAATTTGCATAAAAAAATTTATAAATATAATTTTTTTCTAATAAGAAACAACACTTGCTAAAGAATTTTAAAAGAAAACATCATTTTATTTATTATATATTTTTTTGTTTACATAAAATTAATAAATAAAATATTATTAATCATTTAATCCATAAAACATATGGCATACCTAACATATATGTAAAATTAAGATAAAAATTATTTTATTATTTTATCAGTTTTATTGGATAAGTGAATAGTTAATATGAACATTATTGTTTTATATTTATAGTATTTTAATTTATATATTTAAGTATTTCACAATGTGTGTACATCTATTTTTCCTATAAAATTTCAAATCACAATAATAACCATCAAGGACCTCATAGACACCTGTAAGCGAATAGTGACACACCAATCTCACTACTAATAGTCTAGGGGTTGGTGACCAATATAGAGTGGGAATCACACCCACACGTAAGGAGATTTCTTATGGAACTAATACACCCAAAAATATATCAATATACCCACACAATTATTAATGGTAAATTAATATTATTTCCATTAATTAATTAATATATCAATATCCCACAGCCACCATATGAAAAAAGTACCATAATTCTAAAAATACCAAATACAATCCCATAAAAATAGGAAAATAAGTCACTGATGACATAGGAAAGGGTATTCTAATAAATAAAATACCTCATATGTACAATTTTCTATAAAGGTCACTATATAGTGTATGCTTACAATCCACCTAGGATCACATCAAATGTCCTTTCACCTGTATGAGACATGATATGAGAGGGTATATACCATGTAGGTGTGGGTATAATAATTCCATGTAAGGCACTATGAACTCACTAAAAAAATTAGTAGATTTCAACTCTAAAAATAAAAAATTCATGTTAATAATAATATGATAAATAAAAATAATGACACCCAAATATACTAATGATAAACTCTCATTATTATGGTACGATCATAATTTCACTGCCATCAGAGGATTTTACCTAAAGGATCAAGGTAATTCTTATCCTGGAGAACTGACTCCATGAGCCAAAATATTGTAATTATGTTTATAATATAGGTTCTTCCAATTATACCTCTACATAAATATTTACAATACAAAACTCCAAAGATATCGATATAAAGAATGTTGATCAATCCCATCGCCCGTGGGGTATTCCAAAACCTATAAAAATAAAATACTGTGTTGGTGATCAATGTCTGAGTAAGAATGTTAAAGTGATTCCTACATCCCAAACCAGGGAAGATGATATGATATATGATATCATCGTTGTACACATGAAGAGATAAAAAACACTATTTGAGATGCATCTCGTTTACGAGATCACATTCTATACTCTAGACATGTTTCCTCACACTACCATGGATGGATGGATGGATGAAAAATACACATAGGAATCATTTCTAAACAAGAGATAAAGAGGGAATAAAACTACCATACCAGATATATGAAGATTTTACAAATAGTACAACATGTTTCTCTACTTCCCAATATCATTCCTTATGCTCCAACTGATGACAGTCTACTTGAAGGCGTGCATCGGTAAATTGTTTGTTCCATGATACCTGGTCAGGTTCGGGTAAATAGTTTTATTCCATTGATATATTATTACTATGAAAACTAGTAATTACTATATGATTTTCATTTTATATTTTTATGTATTTTTTTTATTTTCTAGGAAACAGTTGCACATGTTTTGGTGAGTACCACATGTTCTCTGAAATTTAATTTTTCCAAAACCATATCCACTATATATAATGGATTATACGACATGTATTCTTCAAACTACAAAATGTGTAGATAATATTATACTTTAACTTACATTTGTGTAATGAGTATTCTTATCACGACTATGGAAGATCATAATTAGTGATAAATCTAGATGTGGAAGCCAAATCTGTCTTGAATGATCACATAACATAGCTGATGTATAGATTCCAGCTAGATCCTCTTATCAAGAATTGACCCAAATAATACCACAAAACATATTCCTAGAACATCATAAACATTGTCTCCCAATCTGATCATTATCCATCACCATTCATCCTTAGTAATAAATATACCTCAATCAATTCCACACACAAAATATGGATTTTCTCGGAAAGGGATGAATGACTAATGATTAACTTATGGGTATTTCTCAAATTTCCATCCAAATGGGATAGGGATGATGATTTTGTGGTGAAAGTGAGTATAAATTTCAAAAACTAGACAGTAGGGGGGACCCTCACCAATTTTTTTAGACTTTTTGCAATTTGATTTCATTATAATGTTGAATGAAGATCCAATAACATGTAGTGATCAAATATACTCAATTACTATTTCTTGTATGATAAACCAATCTCTATAAACATGATCGACCCATGATTTAATATGTTAGTGGATAATATTGACATTCTTTGTGGGACAAAAGCATGCCGGTTAAACCCATGAAAAACAGATTCCCAACCTCATGTTCAGGTCTATCATTTAGAAATAATGGTCATAAAAATGTATTGTTGGTGATGTCAACCAGAAACATTGTCTCACTGATTTATAGAGAATGATTCATTATTTTCCAAGAAATAGATCCCCTCCATTTGATCCCCCATAATCCCTACGGTTATTATGAAAATCTCATGAATTTTTTATAAATGGTATATTGTAGGAGAGGATTTAGTCACTACATTTTAAATATAAATATAAATTAAATAATTTATTAATTTGATTATCTGATCCAGTAACATAAAATTACCAAAACACCTAATTCAAATAATTTTTATAGAAATCATAGGGCAAACACCATATTACATATGTATACTCAATTTTTTTATTTGAGACATTATTCAATATTTATTTTATTAATTCATCAAAATTGTGGATGTGTGATATAATATATTTAATGTCTTTATTATATCAATTTCATGCCTCACAGGGCTGAAAATACCTTGTTAACTCAGTTCCTAGCACAAAATAAGATTTCATAAAAGTATTTATACAATTAACAAGAAAATAATAGTTCACTTATATTATCTAGTATTTATCAATTTCATCCAAAAATGAATAAATAATTCTCAAAATGGTGAGGGTAATGGGCATGCACCATGTTTTTTCATCTCCCATGTGAACTTTTCTAGACTCTCAATCTTCCACATGACATGTCATAAGGGAATAAATGATACATAAGGATGTTATATTCTTGATACTTGACCTCTATTGACCAGTCAATAAAGGTAGATCTATTAATGATTTCCATCTAACCCTAGTTGAGTACATGTGATAGGTCAAGAACATACCTCCTCATAAGTGATACAAGGAGGAAATAATGTTTCTAGCCTAATTTAGGGGTATTTCCATGTGTTACACAACCATATATACCATAAAATGGATCTGAAAAGGGCCAATAAACTTTTCACATAACATGCCTCCCCTAAAAAATATTTATAACCATCAGTGAGGTGATTCATTTAAAAAAAAATTCTCGTTCATCAATATACAAAGGATTAATATATAAATCTATAGATTTCTTCTAATATATCATTGTAGTGTTCATTCCCTCAAATATGATCTGCACATTCTCTATTCTTTTGTACATTAACTCTAGACCCTTGAGTGATGACTCCACATGAGTAGTCTAAAATAGTCTTGGTTGGTGGTGAATCCTATAAAATTCCTCGAATGAATACATAGAGAGAGTTGAGTGGTAACTCTTATTGTAATATACCTTATTCAAGTTTTGATGAACATCATAAACATATCTAAATTTCAACATATAACCTTGACGAATGTCCTCTAAAAAAAGAATAATCCACTCATTCTGGTTACCAGTTTGAGGGTAAAATGTCTTGGTCAAACTAAATAATTCCCTAATGGATTTCAAAAATCCAACACAAAGTTGATATATGAATCCAAATTATGGGTTTTACAGGATTATAATGGAATAATCATGATTCAATAAAATATCTTACATTATAATCCATCCCATCTCCCAACTAAACGATTCTCCCAGATGGCTATGAGGATGACCTACAGGGTGAGTTGTTGTATGATCACCCAGACTGTATAATTTTTCCTTGAAAATCATTGGACCTATTTCAGGGAGTCCATAGAGATACCATTACACATTCTCTCGTAGTCCTAAAATGGTTTGGATAAACCAGCTAGAAAATGGGGTTATGCCTTCACCAGCATAAACTGTGTCAACATATCATCAAGGTAAATCAAACTGCATCATGCTCTATATCATGGTTCGTGTATTTTTTATCATTTTGGATCAACTTCCCATACCTTAAGGTGATCACATCCTACCTCTATAATAATAATAAACCAAGTACTGTTATGAAGGAATCATAGAAAACTATTTACTCAACACCCTCCTCTATCAGTCTCCAGATGTGCAAACTCTTATTCCTACAGAAAAACTCATAAAAATATTATTAGAACCTCTTCAACCAGATGAAATGATACCAATTTTCAGTTAAATATATTAGGGATTCCAAAATTATATAATAAATAAAGTATAAATTTCCTATAGTAACCTACCAACCAATGGATGCGACACATGTGAATCATGATATTGGGTGTCCCATTATCTAAAACTACAATGAAAATTTCTGGCAAAACAACCAGAAAATATTTCTAGCTGATATATCGATGGTGGTGGAACTCTCAAATCCATAACTAATACATCAATGGATTCTGGTAAATATTTTTCATTCAATGATCATCTAGAACCATTATCAAGTGTCTCGCATGATCCTCATTGGACTCCGACTACCTAAGGATGTAATTAATGAAGACAAACATGAACTAATATAAGAAGGTATAATTTATATGATTAATGACTCATGTGAACACTATTGGGTGATTATTTATGATGAAAGAAATATTTATGTAATATTTAGTTATCATAGTAATGTTTGAATATTGTAATTGTATTGTCCCCATCCTAAACACAATGTTGATGATTTCCTAATCAGTTTTCAATATTCATAACCTGTTTCTCCCCCTTTTTTATTTAATATGTTTTTTGATCATATATATTGGATACATATTATTCATTGTAACATATTTAATGTTATGATAAATAATGTATATCCCCAATCTCCCATCTACTATCTTGAAGAACAAAATAAGAGTTGTCCAAATTGACACACTACGTCTAACAAGTCCAAACCTCTTCAAATACTCCAAGCAGTTCTTCATCGCATGAATTTATACAGAAGACATAAGATATGATGGAATGTTTATGAAGCCATTACCCGTTTGAACGAATATATGTAAATATATATCTATTTGGGGAGGCAAACCCGAAATCTCTTCATGGAAGATGCCCACATAATTTTTTTCCATTTCATGAATAATTTTTTTTTATTGCATCCACATATCCAATGACAATACTATCCCACCATGGATTAATTGGTTGTATCATATTTCATATAAATATATCGATACCTAAATCAATTTTAATCTCATTAATGATGGAAATCTATATCCCTTTAATGTGGATATTTGTATCCTCCACCCAAAAAAGTCAATATATATATGATATTTATATTAGATATTGATACATTTTATTGAGTTAATAAGGCCTTATCACCGATATAATTATATCTTAATAGTCATTATATTATCCAATATACAGTCATCACTCTTAGTATATGTTTTTTTGAACAAAATCTCCTCTAGTATAGGTCCAAAAATACAGGGGTTGTTATAATGGATTATCTAGAATAACATGATCCTAAAATATAAATCTGGAAAGATAATATTTTTTCACAAAGATGATTAAAACTACTAATATTATTGTATTATATATATATATATCATACCTCTAATAATCCCTCTAACCTATTAATTGTAGGTATCCACTACCTACAACTATCCATATCCCCTATCACCATATCATTATTCATAGAGTTCACCTTCTAGGTATTATGTTGGAAATGGTACAAATCTTTTTGATCCTCCCTATGATCTCCCAAATAATATTCTATATATTCCACCATATTGAACATTCTAATCTAGACACTTCTCTTTCTTAGTATGTCCATAAAAAATATCTCTATTATCCACACAAGAGTTAAAACAATCCCTCTCATTGTATCACAAACCATGACATGAGTATCACATCCACTATATTAGTTAACTAGAATTATTCTAAGAGAACATAATTATAGAACCTATAACATTTGATCACCTAATAATTTGTCTCCATTTTATAGATCCTTATGTCTTCCATGAGGAACATGTTTTTGAAATATCAACACATGGGTGACAACTACTAGCTCCATCATTCGACATCAGGTCAACAAAAAAGCTAACAACCCTAGTATTCTCACTTATCCTATAATAAATTTGAAATCAGTGAGTTATATAAGTAGCCTATATAGTGATATGATGATCAATGTTGAATATAAATTCTAAAAATAATAAATTTAAAAAAATAACCAATGATTATCATGAGAGTTTATTTATCCTCCATGAATACACATCCATATCCATGCTAATATGTTGAAGCAGATGAATATATGGGATTCACAGTTGTAACAAAAGGGATCAAGAAAACCCCTTTATGAATGGATTTATAAAATTTAATCCATGAAAGGGACATATCATCAAATTATAGTGTCAACTGTCCACATCACCACTCTATTAATTTATAATGTTGAGTCGTAACTATTGCCAGTACAAAGTCTTGTGGTGTAATAAAAAATGTGGAAACTATGATTAAATACCTCAATAATGTCATCATATTTCCAAGGAATTGGTTCTATTATAATCCTAAGGTGTATCTACCTCTAAAACACATTATGTTATCTATGATTTCATGTGTCATCTGTAGCTACATGTATTTAATTTTTGTTTCTAGAAAGGTGTATCTATGACTAGAATTAAAGATTAATGAACCACCTCTTGAATAATTCCCTATTTCAATCCCTAATCAATATGTGGGTCATCCCCAAAATCAATCAGTGGAGTATATCCTAGAATCAATACGGGAGGAATCATTAAATTAGAAAAATATACCATGGTCAATAATATATCTAGGGAGATAACTCATGAAGAACACAGAATCCATAACCCATGCCTATATGAATCACATACAGATTTTTTAGATAACTAGTTCCTATATGTAAAGAGGAAAGAATATGGTGATCAGAGGCCTAGTAATTGGATATGACATCAATTGAAAAAACACTAGATTCCCTAGACTAAGAGGTAACCTCAAAACACTTTAATATTTTCCCCAAATTTCCCATAATAACCTCCCCAGTATAAAATATCTAAAATTATCATAGGATAAGATAATACTATGAAATAAATATTCCATGAACTAACCCTATGGTTATCACCTGGCTCCTAGTTTGTGATGTTTTACAGCCTAAGACTGCTACAAATATTCCTCGGGCCAGAGACCAGGACTGAGTTATAATCTAACACAATTGGGAATCACTAGCTTAAGGTACATGTACACTAAGACACACACAATTACATATCCAAATACAAGTACAATACTGAATGGTAAAATAACACCAATACCAATAATTAATAAATGTATCAATATCCCAAAAATATAGTATGATAATATTACTAAAATGAGTAAAGGTCAAATCAAAAGGCAACCAAAATTAAAAAAGGAGAACCTACTAAAAGTAGGGGAGTGTTGTCCAATGTTAAACATAGTACATGAGCTTAGATATGGTTGAGGACCCCTATTGTGCTGAAGAACCAGGTGAATTATAATCCTATGGGGAATTATTGGGTGGTGGACAGTAGTTTATACATTGTTTACTAGTCTTTAGATGATATATGATAAGTAATTTCCACTGTTCTAGGTATAGTATTACTGTCATCTAATGTATCTATTTTATTGTTCCACATCGGATCGTTTTATCCATTCATATCAGATAATGTGGTTTTTGGGTTATAATTTCATGTTAATTTATCTTCTAATAATTTTTCAACAAATTAACCATTGGGAATTATAGAGTATGACCTCCATATTTGTATAGATTTTACGATGGTGGATGCATCAATTCATCATTATTGGAACATCACTTTTTAAAAAGATGATACAGTTTATGATCCTTGTCACTGACCTATAAGTATTTTACTAGGAAGAAAATATATTTTTTACATATATAAAAATCATTTTAGTCACATAATGGGTGGTGTTCATACTATTTGGGGAATATGGAAATGAAAATTGAAGAGTGGGACTGGAACCTCATAAATAAAATTCATCATTGATGGTTTGATTGATCCTTATTGTGGATCAGACATGGGATCCAACTATTTTCACCTAATGGAGGACCAGTAAGAAGATTTCATTTAAGTATAATTTTTATGGTCCCCACCTCACAGGGGAGTTGAATTTGAGAATGATCGTGTTCTTGGTGAGAACATGGTGTCAATTCCACCATAGAATAATTTATTTTTTATGATGAAAGAGATCAAGGTGAAAAATGAGGTTCTGAAGGAATAATTATACATCAAAACATGAAATTCCCTTTTGGGGTTATATAGTATTTTTCTCCATCAAGTAGAGTAGTGGAATTCTTCTTTTTGTGGACTACCAAAAGATTAATTAGATAATTGACATGAATATGAACCCATTTTCAAGAATAGATGACATAAAAATAGTTGAGAGGACAAAATTGGTTTCTAACATTGGTCTACATTTTTGATACCATCATCTTTAGTTTATTTAAGAAGATATAATGAATATGGCATTAAGGGTTAGGTATGGTTTATATGAGTATCTAATATACCCGTTGGAAATATTAATTCTCTTGAAGAGGTCATGTCTATCATAAATATATCAGGTACCTTAATATATATTCTTCATCATTGTTCTCAATGAGGAAATATTATAATATTATAATATATTAGAATCAAATTTTTGACACCTAGATATAATGATGAGTATATATTAAGAAAGTCATCTATACATAGATTACATGTAGTGACACTTTTTGATATAGTTGGTCAACATTAATTTGTTTTTTGTTTCTAAAGTGGAAATTAAAATAAATCTAGAACATTTTGATTCATTTATTTATTGGGAATGACCCAAAAAAATTTATTTTCTGTTCTCTCAAATATTGTCTTTGAACTATGGTAAATTCATTCAGTACTTATCTTTCCGGGCAATGATCATGACAATTAATCCCCTCAAAGAAGTTGTATTATAACTAAAAATATAGTATGAAGAAATATTATTCGATAGGAATAATTTTTTAAGTATTCCATATCCTTACCCTTACCAATAATTTAGTTGTATATGCATAATAATTTAATTCATATGGAATTTTTGGGGTTATTTCTAATATGGGGTGACTATGTTGTCACATACGTGTCAGTCCAGCTGTGTCCCAACTAGAAGAACTACCATACCAATGACATCAAATTAGTATTTATGGTTAATGTGTTGTACTGTTGGTGAGCTATTTCTATAGTGATAGATTTTTTTGTATATGGACTATAAGAGTCCACAATAGATATTTTACCAGTGTGACAGGAATCACTATCAAATGATTTGTGTATTGTATTTTTTGACATTCTATATTCAGCTACCATACTGTGTAAGAAACGGAAATGTGGTTAAGACATCACTGATGGAAAAAATATTTTATGTGTGATAAAAAATGACCTAATGGAGATGATAGATCGTAGAATTATTGAAAATTTTTTATGTGGGAATAACTGCGGATTGATGTGTAATAATATATATACCAATAATTATTACATTATATTTTGTATAATTAATGTATACCTATATTCTTCTTGATCTAGAGTGTATTATGATGAAAAAAAGGTTTACTATATCTATCTCTATTTGATTTTTTGAATCAGATTGAAATGAACTGATTGTGGGTTATGGAATGGTTATTGTTCCATATTCCATGAGGTAAGATATAATTAGATGATCTTATTAGAGAACCACGGGTAATATACTCATTATATAAGAATATGTATCATGATACGTAATTGTAGTTTTTGGGGACCAAAATAAAACATGGAATCTCTAGTTATTTCACTCAGGGTAATTTTTTTTTAGAAAACCATGATTGGGAATCAGTTCATTTTATGGTGACTCAAACCACTTCTAATTTCTTTGTTGATTTTGGATGATTTGATGATAGAATTTATGATATCTTTTCCCCAGACTTTGGAAGTCTAAGAGAATAATTTGGAAGGTTTTTTATATGTTGAATAAGTTGGATCACTTAATATATACCCTATAGAAAAAAATCATTGGACGAACACTGAAATCCCCATGTTTAATGAAGGGGAAGATTCATGGAATTCCATTTAGTGTGGTATCCAATATAGATGATCCGTTTAGCTTGTGGATTTTTTATGAATTATAGAAGGATAGCATTACCTTGTGGAATTTGAGATTAAATTATCATTCATAGATTCATTGGAAGTAATAAAAAATGATAAATCCATTTATGGTCATTCATTAATCATAAATATTGATTTTTTGGTTTTCGGGATGATCACATAACCTTGATATATATTTCATGTAATAAAAACATTTATACTTTGATACCAATTTGTTTATTTAGTATATATATGATAGGAATTATCCAACTTATTTTATAGTATGTGGTTGGAGGGTTATTAATTTTTTATAAGAGTATGTTAAAATATTCTCCAATGCTGATGAATTTGGTTTGGAAAATTTAATTTATTACTCAAAAAAGGAAGTAATATTATTCCAACTGAATTATACAACCCGTGGAGTTATATCTATGTGAAAATTCATTCTTATGACAAACTCATCAGTATGTTCATAAATTTATAAGGATTAAATTTATGTTGGAATCACAATATTTGACATTTTTTATTATTTCAAATCAAATCGATAAAATTACATATTGATTTCAACTTCTTCCATATTACCATGGTATACCCAATGTGATCCAGGAATATCAGGTTTGAATGTATGATCCCAATCAAATGAATTTGTTTGAATGTAAGGATGTTGAGATGAAATAGTGTCCATATATTATTGTTGAACCAATTTAAATAGTGTAATGGTTTTTTGGAGAAATACATTCCCCCTTTTCCAAATTCTATGAAAATATAGATGGATTTTGGAAAAGAAATAAATAATTTAGGTAAGCATTTGGGATGAATAGATTTAATTATTTGATTCTAAAATTGGATACACATCTAATTTTGAAGAATCCTTTATAGGGGTGAATTTTTAACATCATCATTTTTAGGGTATAAATATATTTATTTTATCTAATTTTAATTGATTAATTCTGATAGTTGATTCTTTTTAATGGTTTTCAGTAATTGAAATGGTAGTATGTATAGAATTTTTTCAATAGGAGAGGTGGACTCCATGGATGGATATTAAATAAACCTATATATAAAAGGGAATTAATTTTCATTTATATTATAAAACAAATTTATAAAAAAAAATAAAAATTCACAGTGTGAATGGTTTTTTGGAATTTTGGTTCGAGGTGATGTGTTTTTCAGAGTTGCATCCCATCCTAATAATCATGTTGTGAATGATTATTTCATGCAATGAATATTTTGGATATAAAAATATTTAAATCTTTATAAATAAATTCCAATCACATTTACCACTTATCCCAATAACTTACACCATAGGATCTCTCTAGTTGATTTTGGGATCTCCTCTCCCATTCTAGCTCCTCCCATTGATTCAAAAAGTCATGTTCATCTTACACATAAAATACTATATGTTATTGTATAACAATGTTCAATTATAACATCTTTTTAATTATCTATATCAATTAGATCATAAATTTATTTGTGTGAAGATAGGGTATTTACTAGGTATAATAAGTTTTTTGATGAACTTTTATTGTATTTTAATATAGATTAATGGATTTTACTCAATAAAAATAATAGATAAATACCATTGTCATAATAATGTCTTCCATTGTGTGTTAACCATGTCCACACTTTCTAGGGTCGGGTTCCTCTTCTAATTAAATCATTTAGATGTAATCATCTCAATATGAGATTTGTTCTAGGATCTGGTGGTGCTTCTATACTAGGATGTTGACACTATGACTTAATATCTTTTTTGAACATGAGGTAGGTTGCTATGAATTTAAAACATGTTTTATATGCATTAATTTCATGATTATTGGGAAGCATGTTTGTCACAAGAGATCAATTTTTGATTCTTGATCACATCTTGTGTATGTGAATAGATATGGTAAATGTATAAAGATTTTTCTATCATATATATTTTTCTTTTTATTGTGTTTTTTTAATTTTTGTGATATTTGAACTATCATTTGTATCTAGTATCATATGGTCTTTTTATTCTATATTGTAGTTGTGTGTGTAGTCCGATTATCAAATAATTGTTCCCTTAGAGGGATATATATAATTACAAGATGCCATTATTTATGTTTTCCATTCAAAAGTTGTTTTTAGTCATGTTTTCAGTCTATCCCATATAGGGTGATGTGATTGGTGGATGATTATTTTTCCTTCTAGCATGGTGTTGTAGTAGGTAGATCTAGACATCAGGAACCGGAAACATTATTACAATTTTGTCTTATATTTTCTTTAATATCCTTATATTGTATAGATATTTTTGTGAACTTTTATATGTTAATGAAATGATATTAAGGGCCATTTATCATGTCCTAATATGTCATGTACTCGAACTCCAAACTAGAATTTTGGGGAACTAATAGATTTTATACATTAGGATCCAATGACAATAAATATCCATTTGAAATAACTTTGATCCTATTATCTAGAGGAAGTAGTTGATGATGGAATGATCATAGGTTTTCTATAACTACAATAATTAAAAAATAACTTGTATATTGGACACTTTTTTTTATTATGGTCTAGTTACTTAACATACCGTATGAAATCTATATAGTATTGGTATTAGTTATATGTTTTAAATAACTAATGGGTTTTAATTTATATATTGCACATTTATTTATTTCCCATATTCTCTATTATCATAAAATATTTATACCTGGTACCAAGGGAATAGTCTCTACACAATATTCCTTAGGCTCTTGGTACAACTCGATATCATAATCTATACGGGGAGGCACACATGAGGCCACATAGGGATTCAATCTTATACATGGGGGTGTGGGTTAGAGTGTCTCATTTTTATATATAATTTATTGTGTACATGATTCAATGATATAAAAAATCATTTTATGAGTTTTATTTAAGCTTTTAGTGATATTATATATCTTAAATTAATTATATTTAGTTTATATAAATAAATTTTATATTTTTAATATAGCATTGTTATAAAATAAAATTCCAGATGGATTTTGTTGGTCCCATGATGAAAAGATTCATCATTAATTTAATTTATTCCTTTATTATAGTGAAATCAAATGTCACGTAGATATATATGTTTATAATAACATCAATAAATATACATTAATGGTCAAATATATATTTGATACATTTTTGTGAATATATTTTTTTATGAATGTAAATATGTAGATATATCATTTTATTTGTATGATATAACTATAGTTACATCGTAATGGGAAGAAAATAAGAACATTAAAATATTTAAAATAATTCATTAAATTATATTAATAGATACACTAACTCATTTAAAACACTCTAAATGGAATATTATAATGAGAACATAAGAATCATTTTTGACAAGGGATTATTACAAAAATTACATCAAAATGAACTATTTTTCTTTTCTTTAATAATATTTATTAATTGAGGAGACAATATATTACAACCAAAAAAATTGTGTTCTTAATAATTTCTATCACTACCCCCTACCTCCAAAGGTGATCCTCTTTATCTATCAATGAAGGAATAAAGATAATGACCCCCCATGTTCCACCTCCAGTATGCCATGGGGGGGATACATGCACCATTTGTATTGAAATAAAAAAAGTTAGAAGGAATTAACTGTTTTCTAGTAATCAATATCACGATATAATATGCACCAACATCAAATAATTACCAGATATATATATATATATATAACCCAAACAATCCCACATGAAGATTCAAAATGAATTCTAATAAAAATAATAATGACTCTAGAAGAAGTACAAAAAGAAAATATATGCATCGACATAGAAACTATTACCATCCAACATTGTACGGTATACGATGGTACACATCATCCCCCTAGAAACCAAAAAATAGTTTTATATATGAAGGATTAGCATACAAGTATACATGGTAGAAAAAAAAGTCCCTCATCCACAAGTGTGGGAGACACACTATTTAACTCTTCACAAATCAAGAGAAATAAAATAACAATGTATACTAACTACCCAATCTGAAAAAAGACATGCTCTCAAAATAATGTAAGTCAAGTAATCTAATATATATTATACCGATGTTAGGGTACCCCACACCACATTCCCATTGATTAGGTGCTCCAAAACCCTAACAACAGACGTCTTGGAAGTCCCACCTCTTTCGAACATACCACACCACATCCCTCCAATAACAATCTAGGCCTCTCAACCACATCCCAACCAACCCCTAGAAAGTTGGTCTGCATAACCACATCTCATCCCACTCAATGACTACTGGGCCAAAAACCTCACTAATTCTTGAAGACTCCTAGGACCCAATAGAAATATCGTCCAAAAGTCAATTGGGTAAAAACAACTCACCCGCACACACCTGGTATTGATAAAGCACTACCACATGAAGAATCATGGGCTATAACTATCTAGAAGAGTGATTATGGAAGAGAGGGTGGCCATCTACCCATTCTCCCATCATGATGTTTGTGATAAGAACTGCCCCCCATTATAATAGGTGTGTTTGGAACTTAGTTATCAATGAGGGAGGGATGAAAATAAAAAACACAAAGAAATAAAATATATTTATAGGTAAAAAAAACTCATCCAAATATATGGGTTGCCAAAACATACAACCATACCTCAAAGAATCCTTTGTTTCAACCACTAAATGCATGTAATAGAGTGAATGACAGTCACATAAAATTTCATTAAAGAAAATCCCCCATAAATTTTGACGTTATAATGAATTTACCAGTTATTCTATCACCACCATGGAAACAAAAAACCACAGAACACAACCTACCTCTCAACCGTGATTATTAGATGAAGAATATTATGATGAAACATCCCAATTCACACATCCTTCTTAGTTATCACACAAGCTGACCAATAACTTAATCATTCTTAAATTTTATCCACCCTATCTTTAACACCCCATGGATTTGAAAATAAATATTTAATTCATTTTATCATCGATCCATTAAAAAATTCATCTACAATTTATTTAATTACGAAAAATAGACATCGTGAGTTTTAAAGATTAAGTTATTTGGAGGTTGATAGAAAAAACTTTATTTTTGGTGAACATCAATATAAACATTTGAATTATAATATGAATAGTATCACGAACCATATGAATAATAAATATTGATATTATTTTATTTTCATAAGATACCATGGTAATGAGATCTTGAAAAATTTTAAAATATGATATAAATCTAATTATACCTTTAAAATTGTTATTTTTTGTTTTAACTATGATTTTATTTAAAATATCAATTAATAATATTTGTAAAATTATTATTGAGAAATGGAGTTCATATTTTAATTATAAACATGGGAAAATGACAGGGGTATATTTTCTGGATATTTTTAAAATACATGATTTTTTTGTGAATAGTAAAAATACAGTTTTTTGTTTTTGTTATATTTGATGACATCATAATGATGCAATAATTTATAATAAATTCATGTTTGACTTTGTAACTATAAAATAAGACTTTAGGTGACCTAGGTGGATAATAATATTGGGAAATACCATGGTTAATCTTATGGTTCAACAAAAAACACTAATGATGTCCCTTTTTAAATTAATTAAAAATTATCTCTCCTTTACTATAAATACCCAGTCATCAATTTGTTCCATTTCATTCCAAATCCCTCAACCATGAATCTATGGTGGTTTTAACTCCCTTTGAGTCATCCCAAGGATTCTTTAACCCCCATCGTCTCATCCTTCATGTCATAGGAGTTACTTTACAAGGTAAAGGAATCATTCACCCTCCTCTTTTAGTTGGCAGTTCTTTTATGTTATCTCTTTGAATTTCCAATCTCATATGTTGGGTTATTATATAATGTATTCATATGTCTATACTTATTATTTATATATTATTAGATATCCTTTATCTCTCATAAGTTTTTTTTATGAAATTTTAAGCGACGATGTTAACCTGTCAAATTTTCTTAAGGGATCACTCGACTTTTCTTTTATTTTCATGTTCAGTTCTTTTCTTTTCTCTCCTCATCTCCTATATACAAATGACCATGATAAATCCATTATAATATATTTACTGTAATTATATCATGTTAATGTAATAACCATCATCAATATTCTTACACCCTCCCTTTTATTTTTATAAACGAAATCAATGTCCATGGGGTTCCAATTTATAATGTTTGTGGATGATGAAGTTTCATTCTTATTTTTTCCTTCATTACGGGTTATGAACCCATTTATATAGTTGAAAAAGACTATAATATATGTAATATAACAATATTAATATTCATAAACCAGTAAATGTTCATATTATTAATTTATATGACAAAATTAGTTCATAATATTCCAAATACCGCCAAATAATCAAAGATGTTACAATCTAAAAATTCATCCTCCTTCCATGTATTAAAATGATATAAAAGAACAATAAAAATTCTGGATGTTCATAAATAATATTTAATTTTTATTCTGGAGATTTAATACAATTCAAAATGTGTTCCATTATATAAAAATAAGTGAACCAATTAGGAAAATCATGAAAACAAACACTCTGGAACGACGAAATTCAATATAATAACTTTTCAATAAGAACATAAATGAACTAAAAAGAATTATGATAAAATAAATACATGTCTATTTTGTTCTGAAATAATTTACTTATATGTCTAATTTCATATTCCATGACCTCATGTTCTAGAGTGGAACACATTCATACATACGGTAAGTGTTTTCCACCCGAACTTCCATTTTCATTCAGGTTACATCCATTGTGTAAATGCCTCCATTAAATACTTATGTATTTTTATGTATTTTTATTAAATTCAATGTCAGTATTTTATATATGTATGCCAAACTTAATATTTACCTATGTTATTTATAGTTACTTGTTTTAAAAGAAATATTCAAAACTGTTTCCAATATACCAGATCTATTCAAGGGAATTTCTGAAATTCTTATCTATTATCAATGGCACTCTATAATATACTTTTAGAAACCATTTTCTTCCAAAATTAACTAATTTTATTATGAAATTATTATCTTACATCACTTCTGGTTTTATAAAACGATTTTTCCAAAATAACTATTCTTTTCAAAATAAACATTATTTATCTCAAAAATTACTTATTGATTTTATAAGAGTATTTACGTCTGATTCAACACTCTTGTTGATTATTAAGTATTATTGGGTTTAATAATTTATGAAATCACCTACTAAATTTCAATGAATGGTTTATTACTACTTTTATTGGGGATGAGCTATCCTAATTCAATTCACTATTACACTCGGAATGGTTAGTGTTTTATGTTCAATGATTAGGGAAAGTTAGTCGCATTTCATCTGATAGTTTCAATATTAACGTATATTTTATTTATATTTATCCCCACTCATATTTCGAATGAATTGGACTTATTATGTGATAGGTGGGGCCTACTATAGCCCCTCTATGCATAACTAGGTTTCATGAGACTAATAGACGTGGAATTGGCCGCGACCTTTACCAATGTTATATATGGATTAGGACGAGGCTTAAGTAAATTTTAGACATCTTGGTTGTGGCCTAGATTTTTTTTCTGATCATATGAAATTACCTCATTATGAAGCCAATAATTTAAATATCATGTGGTTATTCAACTATAAGAATACCAGTGATTGTGTGACGGTAATATTTTCTCACCTCATATACCTTCCATATTATGTTAAATTTTATTTTTAAAAGCATGTGTTTTCAATTATTCACCATCTGTAAAAATTATCTAATCATCTAATATATTTCATTCTCTTAATAAAAATTTAAGCTCACCCCTTTCTTATAACTCATTTTCTCATGATATGAATAAGTAAATTATGAAGGACTTCCTAGCATATTCTTGGAGGTAGGTTTGTTTCATATGGATTGAATTAGCAGTGTTTTCCTTTCAAGCTGTAATGTTGAACTTATTTATGTGTATTGTTTACAAAAAAAATAATAAACTACATGGTCCATTATAATGTATATTCCTTCTTTATATTCCAATGTAATAAAATATGGCACTACCTCCGAGCAATAGGGGTTTGGTCCTTACAGTTGATATCTGATTATGTTTAGTAGAAAACATGGAAACTAGATTAAGAAAACGTATATTAGGGAAGTAATACTTAAGATAGTCATTGATGATAAAAATGATATAATTTCCTACAATTTGGTTAAGGAATAGATTATCTGGATATTTATAGAAGATACATCAATGTCTAGATACAAACAATTAGCAATGGCTCTGGAACATATGTACCTAGCAGTGAAAGCTCTAAAAAAAGTTTCAGACTTGACCCATGGTAACCTAGTACACAACAACAGGCCTTGGTACACTCCTGGAATTTACACTCCTATGGGATATGCAAAGGATAGTTCATGTTTTCTTTAAAATTGATTATGAATGATTTAAATGTAATTTCTTCCTCAAACAAACCATTCTTGTTATTATGGTATTAGACATGTGTAATATATCAATTTATGAAATGTATTTTTTAATGTTATGATTATACATTATGATTCATACCCAAATCTAGTGTATGATATTATTTAAAAATGGACCCTAGTTGAAGGAATGGTAACCGCATGAACGTGTGTGTTTCCTGTAGGGACTTCCATCCAATGCAAGATAATGATGTAGGCTCTGCTGTTGTGACAGGTGTTGAGAAACATATATATATACCGGTATTACATACTTTGGTTATGAACAATTACCTTACACATATAGAGTATCTAGATCCACCAAGTGGAGAAGCTATGTTAGATCACTTTATGCATCAAAAACCACAATCATTCTATGGGACTATAACCCCATTGGTGGATAAGTAGTGGATAAGTTTCCTAGAAAGAATATTTCTCACTTTGGTATTTAATGAAATAGAGAAGCACATCATTGTAGTTAATCATCTATCAGGATATGTGGATCAGTTGTTACCATTAATCAAAAACACAAATGAAGAGGAAGAAAAAAATCAGATGGAACAGATGTAAATTAAGGAAATCATTATAGAGAAATACTTTACTCATGAACAACTAGTGGATATGGAGAGGAAATTCTTGAAAACGAGGTAGAAGAAAGATTATAGTGTTGAAAACTATGAAGCTAACTTCACAAGGTTATAAGGACATGTTGTAAACTACATATAAAATCCATGGAGCTAAATTGATATATTATTTTATGGAATAATGCAATTACTTTGATGGGAAATAGTCTCCCAATTTTTTCATCATATAAGGATATTCTTTCATGTTATACCAAAACAGAAAATAAATTCTCTACATCTTATGACATTAATGGAATGAAAGAGAAGAAAAGGGCTGCTGAAATCTCTCAGAATGTAAATAAAAAAATATGCACAAAGAGAATATTCGAATTTCAATAATTTGTTAATTGTGGAAGGAAACACCATGGTGCATGGTTAAAGGGAAAAGAACTATGTTACCAATGTGGATATAAGGGCCATATTGTGGCTGATTTAATGTGGAAGAAAGAATCTGTTAATGTTTAATTCTAAATTTTTTGAGAGTAGGGGGCTATGAAAATGATTTTCCAAAGCGTTTAGAAAACATGCAACACAAAATGACAAGGCAGATGAGATTAGCTTATCTGATCCCAAGAGCTATTATTGAAGTCCCTAATGAAGTGGTGGTGGGTACATTGGTCATTTAATCAAACATACCCAATGCATTATTTTATTCTGGATAGTCACATTCATTTATATCTTCTTAGTTTTATAAGAAAATTAGTTATGTCCAATTCGATTGAATAAAGATGTTATCAATCAAAACTCCAAGTGGATGAATCATTGCAACAAATGAATGTCAATTAGTCCCCCTCATGACTCATAAATGTTATTTTGTTTTGAACCTTATCATCATACTAATGATTGACTTTGATATAATTCTCATTATTAATTACCTATCAAATTATGATTCGGAAATATATTACAAGAAGAAGGATGTCACAATTTTTTAGAATGGTGTATAATCCATAGTCATTAGAGAAGAAACCACTCTATATAAATCTCATCTAGATCCACCGTTAGTAGATCTACAGATTTAAATTATTGGGGAGGAAGGGAATGAACTAAATATGGGTGAGGAATGGAATGTTCAAATATATTATGTACCTATTGTGAAAGAATATATTAACGTATATCCCAAGTATTTTCATGGGCATCCTCTAGAGTAGGAAATTGAGATTTCCATTGACATAATTACTGGTTCTAAGACCATATCAAATACCCCTTATTGAATTTCCAATGTGGAGTTAGTGGATATAAATATACAAATAGAGTAATTGGGTTATAATGGATTTATTCTCCCACGCATTATTCGTGTAGAGCCATTGTTCTTTTAATTTAGAATAATGACGAGTCTATGAGGATGTGCATTGACTACAGATAGATTAATGTTAAAACCATAAAAAGCATGGAAACAATACATCACATTGATGATTTATTTGATCGACCACATGGAGCAAAATATATTTTAAAAATTGTTCTTAGATTTGGATATCCTAAGTTACTTGTGAGGAAAGAAGAGATTCCAAAAAAAATCTGTACCGGGTACAACCATTACGAGTTTACAGTAATGCCTTTTGGAAAAAATAAGGCAACATCTGTTTTCATGGATCTAATGAATAGAGTATTAAGGAATGTCTATATAACATTGTGGTGGTGTTTATTGTTGATATACTAGTATAGTATAAAATCAATGAAGATCATCTAAATCACATTCCCACAATTCGGATGACTCTTAGATGAAATGAATTATATGGGTTGTTCAGAAAGTGAGTTTTTTTACTCCAATCAGTTTCCATCATAGGACACATTGTCTTGAAGGATTTAATATTTGTTTATCCTTTGAAGGAAAAGGTTGTGCAAGGTTGGGATACTCCACTAAAAATAACTGTGGTATGTATTTTTATTGGTTTAGTAGGTTATTAACGACATTTCGTTCAAAATGTCCACCATTTGGACCACCCAATGACAAAGATCACACGAAATGGGTCATGTTTGTATAGAAAAAGTATTGTGGATAATGATTTGTTGGACTGAAGAGAAGGTTAGTGAATTCTACAATCCTTTCCCTACAATCGAGGAATGATGGGTTTGTTATCTATAGAGATGCATCAAAGAAAGGAATTGGTTGCATCCTTATGCAGAATGATCGATTGATTGTCTATGCATCTAGATAGAAAAAAATTAATGAAAAAAACTATCCAACTAATGATCTTGAGTTATCAATGGTAATAATTTCTCTAAAGAATTAGATAAATTACAACTATAGAGAAAAATTTCAGATACAAATAGATCATAAGTGTTTGAATTTTATCTTCTCACATAATGAAATCATACTGAGAAAAAGGAGATGTATTGAGCTACTCAAAGACTATGATTTCATAATTCACTACCACCCTAGGGATGTAAAATGTGGTAGAATACACATTGAGTAGAAAGTACCACAGAATTATGAACAAGATGAGAGTTGGAAGTCTCCGTTATTGATGGATCTAGTAGAGATTGATCTCTGAATTATCAAAGAAGGTAACACATCACAACTTTATCAATTAGATTCCAAAACTTAAATTCTGTAAATGATAAAAATTTATTTGGATAATGAAATGGATTTTCAAAAGATAATTAATTCTATTAATTATGGGAAGTTGATTGACTTTATATATGAAGGTGGCATTTTGAAATTCAGAAAGTGGCTTTCTGTTCCCACTATTCCTTAGCTACTGAGTGAACTATTGGATGATTCTAATAGATCTAATTTCTCTGTACACCCAGATAGAACAATGATGTATACATATCTAAAGGAACATTTTTGGTGGGAATTTATAAAGAGCGATATTACTGATTTTGTGTCTAGACGATTGGTGTGTTAGCCGGTGATGGTTGGAAGACAATGTCCTAGAGGAGTCATGAAACCCCTTCCTATACCTATATGGAAATTGGATGATATCAGAATGGAATTTTTCATGAGTCTACCTAGGGCATCAAGAAATAATAATTTGATATAGGTCATTGTCGATTGTCTTAAAAAATAATCACAATTTCTTGATATAAGAGAATATTTACAACTTGAACATTTAGAATATCTATATATTAACGATTATTTCAGACATCATGGGGTACCTTTAATAATTGTTTCTTATCATGATCCCCGTATTACATCACGACTATGGAAAAGTGTTCCGAAGGTCCATGATATTTATCTTCATATGAGCACTGCCAACCACCCACGAACTGATGGGCCATCAGAAAGGTATATTAAAACAATGAGAGACATGTTGAGTTCTTGTTCACTTGAATTTAAAGGAATATGGTATCACTATTTAACTCTTGTAGAATTTTAATATTATAATAATTTCCATTAAAGTATTCATATGGAACCATATGATGTGTTATATGGAAAGAGATATCATACACTAGCTTTCTAGGATGAGGATGGTGAGAAAAAGACCATAGGCCCAGAAAATGTTGAAGAAACATAAAAAAGTGATGATTATACAAACCCAAATCAAAACAGAAAAAAGTATAAAAAAGTTCTATTACGATAACTTAAAGAAGTATTTGGAATTTCGTGAAGTAGATCATGTTTTTCTGGAGGTCTCTCCATGGACAGGTATTATACGATTCATTAGGAATGGAAAATTAAGTCCCAATTACATCAGACCTTTTGAAATTTTGTACCAAATTGGAGTCGTAGATTACCATTTGGAAATGCCACCAAGAATCCCCAAAGTTCACAATGTTTTCAATATATCATGTCTAAGAAAATACATTCCAGAACGAACGCATATACTCACCTATGAATAAGTAGAGCTTCAGCCCGATCTGTCTTAATTTGAAGACCCTATCAAAATTTTTGATACTAGAGAACGAGTATTGAGAAATCTGATGGCTCGTTTGGTAATGGTTCTTTTTTAGGAACTATAATATAGAGGAAGCAACATTGGAGCATGGGGAGATTATCTTGAAGACATACCAGAATATTTTTAGGTAATATTTTGTAAATTTCGAAGATGTTTTTGTAAGGAGGGGGAGAATGTAACACCCTAATGTTTTGAATATAAATATTTATTGAATTTTGTAATCTTCCCATTAAAATTAACTTTTTTTATACTATGTTTTGAAGTTCAAAAAACACCATCTATATTTGTGAAAATTAATACATTTGGAGTCAGATAGAACAAACATGATTTTTGGTGAACAATAACAAAAACATATTAACTGTAAAACGACATTTATGACTAGTAAATAATGGTATTATTTTATTTTCTTATGTTAATGAGATAATGAGATATTTATTCATTTTTCATTGTGATATATAACAGATTATATAGTTAAAAATGATATTTTTTTAATTAGCTATGAATTTTAAAAAATAAAATAAATAATTTTTTTAATTTTTTTTGATAATTGTAGTTAATTTTTGAATTATACTGGTAGGAAAATTGTAGGGGTGAATTTTGTGGATTTTTCTAAAATAGTTACTTTTTTATGAATAGTATGAATACATTTTTGAGTTATCGATATATATAATGACATCATAATAATGTAAAAATAAATAAAAAATTGATGTTTTATATGTGTACAGTAAAATAAAATATTGGTGTCCCAAGTGGCTAATTATAGGGGCATGCCAGAGGGTTTACAAAAACCACAAATGAGGGGCCTTTTTAAATATAAAAAAAGTCTCCCTCTTTTACTATAAATACCCAATCAATTTTATATTTACATTCATTCCAAATCCCTCATCCTATATGATCTAGTGGATTTACCTCTCTAGTAGACCTCCCAAGGTTTCCGTAATTTTCCAAGGTCCCATCCTTTAAGTAATATGAGTTACTCTACAAGGTAAAGGAATCATTCACCCACCTCTTTTAGTCGACACATCTTCTATGTTATATATATATTAATTTCCATTATCATTTGTTGGGGTATGATATTATGTATTCATATTAATTTCATTTTTGTTTTCATGTATTGAGATACCATTTTTCTCACATCAATTCATTTAATTAAATTTTAAGCAACATCATTAGGTTTCAGAATTTTCATAAGGGATCTCTCAACTTATCTTTTATTTTTCAAGTTCATCTTTTTTCTTTATCTCTACTCATATCCTTGGTCCAAATGACCAGGATAACTCTTAAATCACCTATAAAAAAGAATTATATCTTGTTAATGGAAGAACCATTGTCGATATTCTTACTCAATCCCTTTTATTTTTATAAACGGAATCAACGTCCATGAGGTTCTAATTTATAACCTTTGTGGCCGATGAAGTTTCACTCTTCATTTTCTCTTTAATTGATATTTATTAAACCATTTAGATTGTTGAAGGAGACTATAATATATTTATTATAACATAATTAAAATATATGAACTAGTATATTTACATATTATTAACTTATATGACAAAACTAGTTCATAATAATCAAAATACCTCAAAATAATAAAAGTTGTTATCATCTAATAAATCATCCTATTTCCAAGTATAGTAATGAGAGAAATGACCATTAAAAATTATGTATTTTAATAAATAGAATGTAATTTTGATTTTGGATTTTTACAACTATTTCCCATGAATTCCATCACTTAAATACTAGTGAAATGATTATAAATATCAAGAAAACAAAAAATTCGTTACGACAGAATTCAATATAATAACTTATCAATAATAACATAAATGAACTCAACAGTATTATGATAAACTAAATATATGAAAATTAGGTTTGGAAATAGGTTATTAATAAGTCAAATTTTATATTCTAGGACCTTATGTTCAGAAGATGAACACATTCATAAATAATGTAAGGGTTTTCCTCCCAAACTTCCATTTCCATTTGAGTTACTTTCCTTCTATAATTACTTCAATGAAATCCTTATATATTTTTATATACACCTCATAAATTCTGTGTCAGTGTTCTATATATGTAAACCAACATTAATCAATCCCAATTTTATGTATAGTTACATGTTTTAAAAGAAACAATCAAAATAGTTTCCAAAATACAAGCTCGATTCAAGGGAATTTCTCAAATTCTTATATATTTTCAAGGTCATTCAATAATCTGTTTTTCAAAAAAATTAAATTTATAAAATAACTCATATCAATATTAAAATACTATCTTACTTCACTTATGTTTTATTCAATGATTTTTTAAAAATAACTCTTCTTTTCAAAATAAAGAGTATTTATCTTAAGAATTCATTAATGATTTAATAAGAGTATTTTCGTTTATTCAACATGCTAATTGATTCTTATGTATTAATGAGTTTAATCAAATATGATGTCATGTACCATATTTGAATGAATGGTTTATGAATAAATTTAATATGGATGAGCTATCATAAAACCATTCACCATATTACTTGGAATGGTTATTGTTTTATATTTAGTGCTTGGGAAAAGTTAGATACATTTCATATGATAGTTTAAATATTAATGTACATGTTGTTTGTGTTTATCCCCAATAATATGAGGAATTAATTGGATTTATTATGTGATTGGTTGGGACTGTAATATATTTTCTATTCTTTAGTAGGTCTCATGGTACAAATAGATGTGGAATTGGATGAGTCCATTCCCAATGTGATATATGGATTTGGTCGAGAAGTAAATCATTTTTAGATGTATTGGATGAGGCCTTAAAAAATGATTCAGAATTTCCAGATTTTCCAATTTCCTCATTATGAATATTGTAATTGAAAAATCATGTGGTTTTTTGACTTGTAGAATACTCGTGATTATGTTATGTCAATATTTACTCTGCTCATATTCCATCCATATTATGTTCAAAATTATTTTTAAAGGCATGTGTTTTCAGTTATTCACCATGTCTAATATATATGTCATCTTCTTTTGTATTACTTACTCTTATTGAGTGTTTGAGCTCACCCCATTCTAATGGATTAAACTAGTGTTGTTCTCCATTCAAGATGTAATTTTGACCTTATTTATGTGTCTTATTTCCAAAATTTAATAAGATAATTTTTCCTTTGGGATGCATATTCCTTGTATTTATGTCAATGTAAGAAAATAAGGCACCGGCTCTGGGAAAATGGGGTTGGGTCCTTACATTGTCCTTTCTCTGAATAAAAAAACATCCATTTTACAACCAAACCTATCAAAACACCTAATCACAACCAACATAATATCCCTATTGTTTAATTGAACCACATTTTGCATGATAAACATTGCACAACATGAACATATAGCCTCTCCACTCAAACTTTTCCCATTTATTCCAAAATCAATCAATCTCTCAATCTCATATTCCAATACATCCTTCTGACTACCCCAAATATAGTAGTACCATATATAGTATCCACACAATACATAATAATGTACAAAACATAAAAAAACCGCACACAACACATTACCACACAAAACATTGAAATGTGTATTAAAACTCAGAAAACAGACATTAGTTTATTCCACATTGGTAAATTATGGGTTACCATATAAGAAGTTCAATCATGGGATACATATTTATATAAAAAAATATACATGGTTAATCAATTTATAAAACTCAGTTGTTCAAAAGGTGATCTACAAAAACTATATAGCATCACCAGTGCACAAGAATGTACCATCAATGACCATTAAATTCAAGTGGAATACAATCAGAACAAAACAAAAGATGGAACGAATATTATAGACAAAACAAAACCATCATCATCATCATCTTCACCTAATATTATTTATTAATTTGTTTAGAAATGATCCAACTGTATTCTCAAGCATAAATAATTATTCCCACCCATCATGATTCTCAATTAATATAGAGTTGAATGAATACACACCTTAGGGAATAGTTGATCGAAAACTCCTCCAGGCTCTAAAATATGTGGTGCGCATGTTACAGGAATATTCCAAGGGAAAATTGGATCCTTAGGCCACAAAAAAACACATACCTCCACAAGTATGAATTTATCTAGGTGTAACAAGAGAAAATAATAGGGTTCAATGAAGAGAGTATCTCAGTAATAGAAAAGGTTGAATCCTTTTAAAATGAAATGGATATGTTTCAATGTTCATAAAAATGGGGATGAGGCCAAGGCCCTGCTTCATGACCATTTCAATGTCTCGTGGCCTTTAGATATTCATGATATAATTAATATCCTTTGAAAATTCTTTAGAAACTTTCATACAAGGTTTCAAAATTTATTTACCTAAAATAAAATTTAAGAGTGGTGGAACAAGAAAAAACCTGGAAATGATGTAAATGAATCACTGTTGTTCGAGTCACTAACACCACTCAACGATACCACATACATATTCCACTCACCAACACCACTCACCAACATGGAGTGACCAATGAGACTTAACGATAAGATCTATCAACATTGAGCCAAAGACACTAAGATAATGACCCGGTCCACAGAAGTTGATCCACCATTGCAGTGCTATTGACGTAGTCCCATAGACATGAGATATTGAAGCTTAGAAACTGATGTAGATCCATCGCCAGAAATATATAGACGTATGTTATTAATGATGAGCCATCGACACTTAAATATGGACACTGAGTTACAGATGCGAGCGATCAATCTGAGTAACCTATGGCTGAGTCACTGAAGCGACTCGCCAACATCACCTACCAATGAAACCTACAAAACCCACCAACCATTGATGAAAATAGATTTTTGGAATACTCTTTAAATGAGCTTCCATTTCCTCCCTGAACAGAAAAACACAATATACATACAATGGAATGGACCACATAGGTCCGCGATAATACCTCAAATACCTCTGAATATTTTATCTCCCACGGGAATCTAATAGAAAACCTAGAAGAATGAGGGGTGTGAACATACACCATGTAAGATACCTCTCAAGGATCTTTATATTCTTGAATCTCCGCTACCAAAAAATCACATGAACATTAAATGATAATTCAAATTATGTTTTTCAAATGATGGAGTGAAAGCTCAAGATCCATGAACACCTCATCCCATTTCTTCCTGTTACCTAAATAACATTTGACCCATCACGCATGAAACAAGATACACATTATCAGAAGGCATGAATCGTAGATTACATTCCTGTATATTAGGCTATTATCCTCTATGGGTAAAACTGACTTGCGTGCATGGGTTTAATTTACTTTTTCATTAATGTGTCTTGATCAGGGATCAGGTCCTCCTCTTCTATCCTGACCCGTCCTCGGGGCCCGTTCCGTGACTACCCCAAGCCTACCTTCCATAGACCAGAGGCTAGCTACTTGCACCAAAGGTGTAAATTCCAATAAAAATGGAAGGCATTGAATTTATAAAAGTAAAAAAACACAACAGAGTACGCTATATAAGAAAGAACTATGTAATAATGGATAAAAAAGTAAGTTTTGAAAGGAATGGTGTCGTAAATACAAGCCCAACAGTATGTACAATAGAAGTGAAAAGCTAGTACAAATGTAGTAAAGTAAAATAGAAACCACCGAGTCGTCCCCCGAGAATCCCACCTTATGGGTGGGTAAAAATGGAATCCTCAACACCTCAGGTCTGGTCATCCGCTCTGTTTACGTCTCGCCATGTGGCTCAGCTCCGGGTACCGTCCAGCTCCTCAAGTCTCCACCTCGATCAGTGATGTCTTTCATCTGCATCCAAAACTACGTAGTGTGGGCAAATCCCGTGCAGGGGTGAGTATACGATACTCAGTAGGGATCTTGAGACCCCCAAAGGTCTCCCAGAATCCAAAAAATATAACCACAAAAGGAAAGATATAATCACGAAGTATCAACCAACTCTACATAGGTATTCCCATACATATACCTAAGTTATCAATCACAGATCGGCTCCAAATCTTGAGAACAAGCACTACCCAGTCCATATAGGAAAGAAAGTCAATCACATCAAAGATAATGATTGAAAGTCAAGACTTAGCTCACAATGGTATACATTCTTTAGTAAAGTGATAAAGATGATTAGATATAGTCACTGATTCATCTATGTTATCAGACCCATGTAGGATAATAGAGTAGCTAAGCTGTCAGAACCATGTAAGATACTAGAACAGCTACTCTGTTGGTCCCACAGAGGATAATAGAATAGAAGTCAAACTATCAGACGCACGTAGGATACAAGAACCGTAGTCATCGCCATCGAACCCATGGAGGATTCCAGTACGGTAGTCAACGTACCCGAAGCCACGGAGGATTTCAGTACGGTAGTCATCTTCGCCGAACCCACGGAGGATTCCAGTATGGTAGACGTCGTAGTTGCAGCCATATCTACGGTTCCCGCACACAACATGCTCGATTCTGGGAGGGTCCATTCCTCGAGCCAGGGGATCAATAAATCAACTACCAAAAATTCTTATGTTGATGTATTCCGAAGGTCCGCCATTTCATAGGGGGATAATCCAAACAAAATGTATCCATGATACTGTGTACAAGATGAACAAGCCTTTAACCAAAATGTACACGGCGTGTTGGTATACAGTACACGCCGTGTAGTCAGACTCAGGTACTGCCTGTGTGCAACGACCCATGTCGAAGGGCTGGTCATGTAGAAAAGTAAGTACACGGCCTGTGGTATGGTTACACGTCATGTCCAAACATCTGGGGTTGGCTCCGTGTACGCTGGCCATGTGCTCGTACACAGCATCAACCCGTGTTCTCCATCCCGTGTAATTGGTACACGTGTTAGCCTGTACTACTGGCCATGTTTGGTCTTGTGTTAGAGTACACGTTCTTGTACTCCACACCATGTCCATGTATCCTTGGGATACATGCTGAGTCTCACAAAGATGTTTCTGACATTATGCATAGAGGGTACATGTCTTGCCTCTTCGCTGTGTATATTTTCACCATGTCCGTGTATTTCCCAAAATACACGCCGAGTCTCGTGTATCTGCCACCTCCTTGTTGTGTGGTGAGTACACACATTGTGAAAAAGGTCACACGCCGTGTGTTAGCTGTCGGATGACCGAAACCCTAGTCGCATAATGTCCGCACTCAATGGCGTGTTCTCCCGGAGTACATGCCGTGTAGTCTGGAATTTCCCAGAAAAAACGCCTCTAGATAACATGCCTCCCTTGATGCATATTCTTCAATAAGACGGTTCGTTCGTTAAGATACATCAGAATCTAGGTCACCCTGATATTCCAAAGTCAATTCCGGTATTTTCATGCTTCCGATCATCTCTAAAAATACATTTTGAATACCTGCTTGAAGAACGGTCAAGGAATGGTCCTTACCATTCTGATCCGAACTGTCTCCCGCTATCGTCATCGCACCTCTGTTAGTTCACCGTGATGTTGACTCTTCAATTTTGGGATCGTTGAATTGCAAAATGAACCTTTAATGATCCATTGTTAGTCACCCATGAAGAACACAAAGAACCACAAAAAATCAATATAAAGGTGGAGGATTCAGACCGTGTTAGTTTGGCCCGGTCTCTCCGTATTAGATTTGTAGCATGCGGTTAATGAGAAACAAAACAATAAGTAAAGAAGAATCAATGTTTATCCAATCAAAACACACCCCTACCTCTTAATTGACTTCGTGCATCGATGTTCCGCGGAAGAGGAGCATCACTTTAATTGGGCGTCGCAGAAGATACCATCGCAGAGAACGGTGTCGTCCCGTCAATGTTGGTGGAATATATATTGGAAGAACTACTTCACTTTCATCGTCAGGGATGTTATTCATTGAATAAATATGTTCTTTATCGAGAGAGGAACACCTTTCTTCAAATTCTCTAGAGTCTCCCCAAATGAATATTTTCCAACCCCAAATATTATAATAAAGCCTTCCCCAATAATATAATTATGCCATGTAATTCAGAAAGATTCAAATATTATAGGTGAAAATTAATTACTATGTGTTGGAACATTCAATGGGAGGTAAATAGAGAGGCTCCACATTTAAGAGGATGTACATAGGTTAAAAGAGGGTTTAAGGGAGTTTATGGAGGAGTTGAAGGGTTAGGGGAATGTGTGGGACCAACCATTAGTTATATCCACCCAAGGGAAGCTATGTGGGGTGTGCGCCCCACATCCAACTTCCCTTTGGAGGAAATAACAACAACATAAAATAATTTGTGTAACACAACAAATTATTTAAATTATTATAAATCCACAAAATATAACTTCTCCTCCCATCCAAACAAATATGTGGTAAAGGTTCCCTTAAGCGAAAACTGGTGATGTGAGTTCATCTGTAGAGACCCGAAGCTTGACGTACATGGACATTATATTACTTTTGTGGAATACTTAGTACATAACAAACACACACACACACAAGGATCGTAATAGTTTAGTGTCTTTGGAAACTCGGAATATAATCTTCTAATCGTGGTGGAAGATCTTCATCATCTCCCATAAATATCTTCCTATTTTTTATTCCTAAAACCATTCTTTATATCCTTTGGAAAATAAAACATACAAGGGTGAGCTCAAATGCTCAGTAAGGGAATAAAAAGAAATATCAATCACATCATATACATATGAACATAGCTTTTGGAAATCTTAACCTGCAAAAGAGATCATAATATCATAACATGGGATAAATCATGGCAGTAAAATGTAATCACAATAATCATAACATAAAACATGAAACATTGTGGCGTACACACATAATCATAGAGAACCATTTCTTGTTAGTCAAGAATAATTTCCAAGACTATCTTAGTGGACAAAGTCCCTTTCTAAACCGAGTCACCCTCGTTCCAGTCCTGTTTCAATGAACCGGTATAACCTACCGTTCCAGCCATGTCTATCTCATGAGATATAAAATCTTTACACAATGCATTGGAGGGAGATATAGGTCCCACCCATCTCTTAATGATACCAAAAAAATATAAGATAATGGAATTCATAAAAATAATTCCATCACAACATAATCAAATCAATGTAATAATAGGGATAAAAGCAGAACCCTTTATTATCTTAGATGGAAAATAATTTTGATAAAACACTTGAACATCATTCTTGAGGAAAATATCATTTCTACTTCAAAAACACTTTTCCTTTCATAACATGTCACACAATTTTAACTAAAATAAGTTGATTAAAAATAATCTTGAAATCTTGTAAAGGAATCTTCTTGGAAATAATGTTTTAAAAATCCATTCATGCTGTATAAGTTAAAAAAACATTCTTATTGTACTTTTTTCGGAAAAGTCAAAAAAGTACATCGTACGAAAAACGACAAAAGATTCCTTTCATATCTTTTACTAAAAACTCACCTAAGGATAGAATTGGATTTAAACAATTTTAGGTGGATGGAAATAATATTACATATTGAGGAAAAATGGATGTGGATGATAAAATACACCCCAGTAATTCTCAATGTATAAAAAATCTCGGATAAAAATGATATTGTGATATTTCCCTTACCTTAGGTCCGACTTGCTTTGTAAGTGTCTGAATCCTCCTCTTCTTCGATACGCCTCTTTGAAACCTCCTCTTAGGGCACTAAGATTCGTCTTTAAAGAAGACCAGAACCTCTAGGATGTTTCTATGGAAGTGGAGAAGATAATTTGGTAGGGGTTCGCCGAGCATGAAGGCTCAAATTGGTCTGAGGAGGAGAGGGAGGAGGTGCCCTTTTATAAGGGAGGAGAGGGGCACCTTTGGAATTCTTAAAAATATTAATTTATAATAAATATAACCCCACTTAAAAACCTCCAAAAATTACTCATATTCGAATATTAGATGATATAGGGTTTTAATCTCATAAACCAATCAAATTTATACATGTTTGGATCTTATTTTAAACCTTATCATTTTGATTTATCCTTATTTAATCTATTTAAGTTTATTTGTGGTAATAAAATTATAAATTTTAATCTATAACAATTAATTACTTATTTGTTGTGAATTTTCCATAATTGTTTACTTTATAACATTATAGACCATGTAAATTTAAATTTATAATTTTTAAATATTTTTGTGATTTTTAAACAATTTTATAATATGTTATTTTTATAAAATAACAATAGTGTCAATTTTGACTCTGTTAATTTATTTGAATTTAAATAAAATATATACAGAAGATATATTCAAACTAAAAGCTTTAATATATTAATAAGAGGTCATATGTATCTATAAAATTAGTGTATCACATTAAATAGTTCATATAATATTTATTTTATTATTTTTAAAACCATTTATTTGGTTTATCTCTTAATAAAATAATTACGACATCATTTTTGTATAATTATTTAATATACTTATTTGTGGCATAAAAATTTAAAATAAAATCCTATGATGAAGATAATGATATTACCTTTTATAATAAAACTTTTACTCGAATTTATCATCTTAGAATCACAATATTTAAATTGTTATATTTATTGAATTATGAAGGCGACAACTTTGGAATCATTTAAAATAAAATAATATAAGTGTCATAATTGCTTGTATAAGACTCCAAATGGTCACATGTTCGACCATTGGATGATTATAGTTTAAATTTACATGACCAATAAGTTTTGGTCAGGGTTTTGTGCCTTTTATGGTCACTATTAGTTTAATAAAAACTATATTCTTGATTTTTCACTAGATAAATAATTTCTGCATCACTATTGTGTCACAATTAATGATAATTATTTAATCCCAAAAAATTATAAATAAATTCTCATGATGTAGATAATTTTGTTAGAGTTCTGGAGACTATTCATGTTCGAAGTTTTATGATGTTTAGCACTAAGTTAAAATTATTATACTTATAAGATTTAAGAGAGTGACATGTTGTCACTTTCTTTGGTTTTAATAATAATTAAATTATTTTCATGGTCAAAAGTCCATAAAATTAATCTAATCCGACAATTAGTTGATATGGGTTTACTTTTATCCATCAAATTGAATTTTGTCATGTGTTAGGGTAATTTTATAATATTATATTTACCCTTAATTACACGATTTACCTTTAACTATGGTAAATTTTATTTACCATAGTTACTATTCATAATTCCCAAAAATAAAAAGTAGCCTATTAACATAATTTTTACCCACTGATTCCAAATATGAAAACCATTTTTTAAAATTCAATACACAGAAGTTGCAGAAATTAAATTAAAATTAATCTCGTTGTCGAAAGAAAACAGGTTTTCTTTAAAACAATGCAAAAGATTGAATTGATTTAACCTACGAATTCAAGGTAAAATCAAAGCTAATGTCATAAATTATATTAAATGGTAAAAATATATTCTATTTATACTTTAAAACCATTAAATATTATAATTTAACCAGATAAGATATTACGATGAAAAAAGTTATTTTTAATTAAAATATAGCCTGTTTTTACTATTCATTAAAATGTGAAAGTTACCAGAATAATATGAAAAATTTATCCAAAGTAAATTTTTATTTCTTGATTACAAAGAAGAATTTTATTTTGTCAAATTGAACTTAAAAACATTTCAAAAACTATATTTAAAGTGGGTGCGCCATCAAAAGGCTGCAAAACTGCATTTTTTGAAAAATACTTATTTTACCCGAAAAATTAATTTTGTTATTATACCATGTTCTAGAAAATGTGTAAGATGAATAATAATGTTATAAAATTAAAAATTTAGTTAATACAATTCATAACGGCTAGTTCATGACAATATTATAATAGTATATCATTGTTTATTAAAACCCGGTATTGCGTACAACACTCGCTATCGAGGAAGGTCACGATTGCGTGTAATGCAAGCCAAGTCAGGGTTGCGTGTTGTGAAAGAATCCTTCGTTGTTTCGTATAACAAAATACAACCATATTTCATTTATACATTGAATATATATATATATATACTCAATGTTGCGTAGAATAACTATTATCAAAATTTTGTGTAACACGGTCCAAGAATAGTGTTGCGTATACGGCAAGGTAATACGGTGTTGCGTATAGCGCAAGGTAATATTGGTGTAGAATACAACAGAAGACATTAATGAAATTAAAATAAATTTTTTTTATAAAATCTCGGGGTGTTACATTCTACCCCCCTTAAAATGAATTTCTTCCTCGAAACTCGTCAGGGTTATAAATGGTTTATTACTTGAAAGTTTCTTTAATAGAAACCCACATCTTAAAAAGGAATACCAAAACCAATCTTTAAAAACAAAAGTATGAAATGTAACGGTTACCCAAATAATCTAATCATTGGGTTTCCACATAGGTGAAAATATGGATATGGAAGAAAAATCTAACCATCATGTTCTGATTGAGAGTGGTAGAGAACATGGCTATGGAAAAGCCAATAATCCCAAATCCATAAATTTGTGATGGTCTAAGGTACCATCTGATTAATCAGATATAAGAGCACTAGGACAACATTTTTGGTTTTCAAGATCGTTTCCCTAAAGTTGAAGAATTTGAATTAGAATAAATACTTACTTTATTTTGGTACAATCTCACTATTGTTCGTGCTTTGAACAATTTCTACTTCACCTCTTAAATAAATGAAGTTGAATTTGTTATTCGTGAAGTGTTAGCAGATCATGTGATAGAATGACGGGTCATTCCATCTGTCTCAAACAAAAGGTCAGCAAAAGTTATACATAAGTCATTCTATAGTGAGATTAATCATATATGGTTCCTATAATGGACTTATACTTCATATATCATACTGCTTAATATAATAAAACTAGTTTCTACTAAATATGGACTTCTTGTAGGCCAGTGGTAGGCGATAAAGGCCAGTCGCACTTCGGTTGTGGGTTTGATTCCCACAGCCTTGTCCGACGTGATGGGTTGTCGCTCGTCCTGCAGGTTTTCCTTTTTCTAAAGCTATATTACTATAACATCCCATCAATAATATTGAAAAACGTTTTATCCTAACTTATGTCCAACATAATCCATTCTAATATTTAGGCTTATCTAAAATACTTCGGTCCAAGCTCATAGTATAAAGAAAATGATTACTTGAAATGTCACAGAACAATCACGTGAATGCCATCATTTATCCCCCATATATCATAAGATATATCTTGTTGGTCAAATTAGAAACAGGTGAATACCTTAATCATGTATTCTCTTAAAGAATGAATACCCATTGAACCATAGCGAAAACATGAATGCTGTCAAAAGTTAACTCTTTCCACATACCAAAATCCAAAAATTCTATATAATCAAACCATTATATAACCTTATCCTTATATCAGTCATGAGCTCATGAATACTATCAAACATTTAATTTTCTCCTTATCCCTTCATTATGCGCATATCATCAACATTCCAAAAATATCTGAATAACCTATCATGGATACTGGTAACATTAATCATACACATTCAAAACTCAAGGAAAGACAACAGTGTAACAATCCATAGATGTATCTCTATTACATAGTAGCATGAGATTACTTATACAACATTACACATGATAAACATGTAATCATTCCACTACATTCTTAAACCATTGACCGAGCTTCAACAATTCTTTCATCTCACATATCATTTGTAGTCTCTTCATCATCATCCACATAAATACTACCCATACGACCATACTGATTCTCTTCATGAGACTTTCCCTTAGGGAATTGGTTTGCATAATGCCCATACATTCCACATTTAAAACATTTAACCATTGTTGATGTCGTAGCAATACCATTATCCTCATCCCTGGTGTTAACTGAACCTTTTCCTTTTCACTTAATGGCTTTGTGTCCTTCTTTTCCATACCCAAAGCATCTTCCAGTTCCTTTGAAACATTCTCCTTGATTCCTCTTCCCACATGATTTAAATAGTTGAAATTGAACATTCGTTCCTCTATGATCATCATGAAACTCCATCTTTCTCTTATTAGCCGAGTCAGGAAACATACCAAATTTGAGTTTATTGATCATATTATGAGATTGCTGATTTGGAATAATAATGATGGTTGGACGTCCAAATACCATTTCATTTAGTTTTTCATGAAGAATATCATTCCATTGTCCATAATATCCTCCATTATCGTGAATCATCTTGTTTCCAGCCATTTTCTAAAACCCAAAAAGAATAGTTTTAGAGGAAAAAATCATAATAACGGGGGAGTAACTTCAATATCTATCATCTTAGGTTAAATTATATGATCGTTACCATCGTTCTTGGACTATATCCTATACGTATACTTATCCTTAGGGACATCCCTAAACATACCTTAGAAATATATCTAGGGATCTCACTAACGTTTTCACATCCTAGTTTCCAAAGGTTGACTAAACCTTTCCTCTGATACCAACTGTAGAGACCCGAAGCTTGACGTACATGGACATTATATTACCTTTGCGGAATACTTTGTACATAACAAAAACACACACACACAAGGATCGTAATAGTTTAGTGTCTTCGGAAACTCGGAATATAATCTTCTAATCGTGGTGGAAGATCTTCAACATCTCCCATAAAGATCTTCCTTTATTTTATACCTAAAACATTTCTTTATATCCTGGGGAAAAGAAAACATAAAAGGGTGAGCTCAAATTCTCATTAAGGAAAAAAAATAAATATCAATCACATCATATACATAAGAACATAGCTTTTGGAAATCTTAACCTGCAAAAGAGATCATAATATCATAACATGGGATAAATCATGGCAGTGAAATGTAATCACAATAATCATAACTTAAAACATGAAACTTTGTGGCATACACACATAATCATTGAGAATCATTTCTTTTTAGTCAAGACTCATTTCCAAGACTATCTCAGTGGACAAAGTCCCTTTCTGAACTGAGTCACCCTCATTCCAGTCCAGTTTCACTGAACCGGTATAACCTACCGTTCCATCCATATCTATCTAATGAGATATAAAATCCTTAACCAATGCATTGGAGGGAGATATAGGTCCCACCCATCTCTTAATGATACCACAACAAATATAAGATAAAGGAATTCATAAAAATAATTCCATCACAGCATAATCAAATCAATGTAATAATAGGGATAAAAATAGAACCCTTTATTATCTTAGATGGAAAATAATTTTGATAAAACACTAGAACTTCATTCTTGAGGAAAATATCCCTTCTACATCAAAAACACTTTTCCTTTCTTAACATGTCATACAATTTTAACTAAAATAAGTTGATTAAAAATAAACGTGAAAACTTGTAAAGGAATCCTCTTGGAAATAATGTTTTAAAAATACATTCATGTCGTATAAGTTAAAAAAACATTCTTCTTGTACTTTTTTCGGAAAAGTCAAAAAAGTACCTTGTACGAAAAATGACAAAAGATTCCTTTCATATCTTTTACTAAAAACTCACCTAAGGGTAAAATTGGATTTAAACAATTTTTTGTGGGTGGAAATAATATTACATATTGACGAAACATGGATGTGGATGATAAAATACACCCCAATAATTCTCAAAGTATAAACAATCTCGGATAAAAATGAGATTGTGATATTTCCCTTACCTTAGGTCCGACTTGCTTTGTAAGTGTCTGAATCCTCCTCTTCTTCGATACGCCTCTCTGAAACCTCTTCTTAGAGCACTAAGTTTTGTCTTTAAAGAAGACCAGAACCTCTAGGATGTTTCTAGGGAAGTGGAGATGATAATTTGTCAGGGGTTGGCCGAGCTTGAAGACTCAAATTGGTCTGAGGAGGAGAGGGAGGAGGTTCCCTTTTATAAGGGAGGAGAGGGTCACCTTTGGAATTCTTAAAAATATTAATTTATAATAAATCTAACCCCAATTAAAAACCTCCAAAAATTACTCATATTCGAATCTTAGATGAGATAGGGTTGTAATATCATGAACAAATCAAATTTATACACGTTTGGATCTTATTTTAAACCTTATCATTTTGATTTGTCCTTATTTAATCTATTTAAGATTATTTGTGGTAATAAAATTATAAATTTTAAATTATAACAATTAATTACTTATTTGTTGAGAATTTTCCATAATTGTTTACTTTATAACATTATAGACCATATAAATTTAAATTTAAAATTTTAAAATATTTTTTTGATGCTTAATCAATTTTATAATATGTTATTTTTATAAAATAACAATAGTGTCAATTTTGACACTATTCATTTATTTGAATATAAATAAAATATATACAGAAGTTATATTCGAACTAAGAGAATTAATATATTAATAAAAGGTCATATGTATCTATAAAATTAGTGTATCACATGAAATAGTTCATATAATATTTATTTTATTATTTTTAAAACCATTTATTTGGTTTATCTCTTAATAAAACAATTACTACATCATTTTTGTATAATTATTTAATATACATATTTGTTGCATAAAAATTTAAAATAAAATCCTATGATGATGATAAATATATTACCTTTCACAATAATACTTTTACTCGAATTTATCATCTTAAAATCACCATAGTTAAATTGGTATATTTATTAAATTATGAAGGTGACAACTTTGGCATCATTTAAAATAAAATAATATAAGTGTCATAATTGCTTGTATAAGTCTCCAAATGGTCAAATATTAGACCATTGGATGACTATAGTTTAAATTTACATGAACAATAAGCTTTGGTCAGGGTTTTGTGCCTTTTATGGTCACAATTAGTTTAATAAAAACTATATTCTTGATTTTTCACTAGATAAATAATTTCTGCATCACTATTGTGTCACAATTAATGATTATTATTTAATCCCAAAAAATTTTAAATAAATTCTCATGATGTATATAATTTTGTTATATTTCTGGAGACTATTCATGTTCGATGTTTTATGATGTTTATCACTAAGTTAAAATTATTATACTTATAAGATTTAAGAGAGTGACATGTTGTCACTTTCTTTGGTTTTAATAATAATTAAATTATTTTGATGTTCAAAAGTCTATAAAATGAATGTAATCCGACCCTTAGTTGATATGGGTTTACTTTTAGCCATAAAATAGAATTTTGGCATGTGTTAGGGTAATTTTATAATATTATATTTACCCTTAATTACCCGATTTACCTTTAACTATGGTTAATAAAATTTACCGTAGTTACTATTCATAATTACCAAAAATAAAATATAGCCTATTAACATAATTTGGACCCACTGATTCCAAATATGGAATCCATTTTTTAAAATTCCATACACAGAAGTTGCAGAAATTAAATTAAAATTAATCCCATTGTCGAAAGAAAACGGGTTTTCATTAAAACATTGCAAAAGATTGAATTGATTTAACCTACGAATTCAAGGTATAATCAATGCTAATGGAATAAATTATATTAAATGGTAAAAATATATTCTATTTATCCTTTAAAACCATTCAATATTATAATTTAAACACATAAGATATTACGATGAAAAAGTTGTTTTTAAATAAAATATAGCGTGTTTTTACTATTCATTAAAATGTGAAAGTTAAAAGAATAATATGAAAAATTTATCCAAAGTAAATTTTTATTTCTTGATTCCAAAGAAAAATTTTATTTTGTCAAATTGAACTTATAAACATGTCAAAAACTATATTTAATGTTGGTGCGCCATCAAAAGGTGGAAAAAATTCATTTTTTGATAAATACTTATTTTACCCGAAAAATTTATTTTGTTCTTATACCATGTTATAGAAAATGTGTAAGATGAATAATAATGTTATAAAATTCAAAATTTAGTTAATACTATTCATAACGGCTAGTTCATGACAATATTATAATAATATATCATTGTTTATTAAAACCCGGTATTGCGTACAACACAGGCTATCGAAGAATGTCGCGATTGCGTGTAATGCAAGCAAAGTTAGGTTTGCGTGTTGTGAAAGAATCCTTCGTTGTTTCGTATAACAGAATCCAACCATATTTCATTTATACATTGAATATATATATATATATATATACTCAATGTTGCGTAGAATAACTATTATCAAAATTGTGTGTAACACGGTCCAAGAATAGTGTTGCGTATAATGCAAGCTAATACGGTGTTGCGTATAGCGCAAGGTAATCTTGGTGAAGAATACAACACAAGACATTAATGAAATTAAAATAATATTTTTCATAAAATCTCGGGGTGATACATCATCGGTACCCTCAAATTGCAATTCCAAGCACTGGTTCAAAAGATAGAAAACGCTACACATATGTTTACTGAATGTAGCTAAAAAAATTCAAAAATTGATTCTGGTAACTTGAGGGCTCGGAATCAGGTGCCGTCAGAAGCCACAGTCTCGTAAAATTCTAAAGTATTTATGAAAAAAATTTCCTTCAAATTTCTAGGTCTTTAAATTACTCCCACCTCAGTGCTTTACGTCCCCTTAAAGATACAACACAGACATGGGAAATAAAAGCGGGTACTGATCAAGCATTTGAGATTCCCGATCCCATGTGTTGTCCTAGAGGTTCTCGTGCTGCCTGCAAATGTGCACAAGAGGAATCGACCGTCCATGTAGGACCCATTCCTGTCGATCCTCGATCTCCACTAGGACCTCCGTGAATGTCACCCCTTCATCGATGTCCATATCCTCGTGGTCGATGATATGGGATGGGTTGTGCACGTATCTCCACAGTTGAGATACAAGGAAGACGTCATGCACTAGGTGCAACTGAGGTGGAAGGGCCACGTGATAAGCCACCTCGCCTACTCTACTGAGGACCTGGAAAGGTCCTTCGAAATGCGGAGATAACTTGCCTCCCCTGCCAAATCTTCATATACCTCATCAACCTGAGATCTGTAGGAAAACGTGGTCACCATCCTCTAACTCTAGTGGTATCTGTCTCCTATCAGTATAGGACTTTTGTCTGCTCCGTGCAGTCTTCATCCTCTTCTGGATGATCTGCACCTTCTCCGTCATAGCCTGAACCATCTCTGGCCCTACATATGCAGACTCCCCTAGGTCAGTCCAGCATAGTGGTGATCTGCAAGGTCTGATGTACAGTGCCTCGTAAGGGGCCCTCCCAATGGTGGATTGGTAACTGTTATTGTACCCAATCTTCACCAAGGGGAACAGTTCCTCCCAGCTATGACCATAGTCGAGGACACATGCACGAAGCATGTCCTCGAGAGTCTGAATGGTCCTCTCTATGTGGCCATCTGTCTGAGGATGTAAGGCGGTGCTAAGACGTATTTGCATCCCAAAAGCCTCGTGTAAACCCTTCTAAATCTAGGAATTGAATCGAGTATCTCGATCAGAAATTTTAGATGATGGCACACAATGAAGTCATACGATCTCCTGAATGTAGAGTCGTCCCAAACTCTCTACTAATCCTTGCTCTCTGATCGGTAGGAAGTGGGCCAACATGGTTAGTCGGTCTACAATCACTCATATAGTGTGGTGTCCTGTAGATGTATGTGGAAACCCAAACATGAAATCCATGTATATCATGTCCCACTTCCACTATTGGACCTCTAAGGGTTGTACCAAGCCTAATGCTTCCTAGTGCTCTGCCTTCACATGATGAAAAGTGAGGCATCGTGATACAAACTCTGCTACAACCTTTTTCATACCCTGCCACCAGTGTTGTTGTCTGAGGACCTGATACATCTTTGGCACTCCTAGATATACCTCTAGAGGGGAAGTGTGAAACTGCCACAAAACATCCTCCTGTAGTACAAATGGTACCATAGTACGTCCCTTGAAGAGAATGACTTCTCCCCTCCTTCAGAAAATCCATCAAGCGCCTTCCATATGGATATCTGAGCATGTCAGGTCTCACATTCAATGTCCCAATGATGTGCCTCTCTGACTTTCTGAAGAAGTGGTGGAGTGACTAAGAGAGACTGAAGAAAGGATGCTCTATCTATATACACAAAGGATATTTGCAACGTGGCTATCTTCTCTGTCACCTCTCCTAAAATCCGAATGTCCAATCTCCTGATATGAGCATCAACTACAAAGTTCGCCTTCCTAGGAGTATAGACTATATCAAAGTCATAGTCATGGAGGAACTCGAGTCATCATCGCTGTCTCAGGTTCAGGTCCTTCTGTGAGAAGACGTACCCGAGGCTCTGGTGGTAAGAGTATACTGTAAAGCTCTCTCCCATCAGATAGTGCCGCCACATCTTCAAGGTGATGACCAATGCTGATAACTCCTTGTCATGGGTAACATAGTTCTTCTCGTGCAATCTCAACTGCCGAGAACCATAAGCGATCACTGCTCGCTTTTGCATCAGAAGACACCCGAGTCCGGTTGCTGATGCATCGCAGAAAAATATGTAGCCAACGCTCTCCCCCGATAGCCTCAAGATGGGAGCACTAGTCAACCTGTGCCTCAGCTCTTGAAGGCTTTTCTGGAGTCTCTCTGACTATAATAAGGGTTTCCCCTTCTTCATCAAAGATGATAGTGGTGTTGCAACTCCGGAGAAGTCTTGCACAACGGTAAGTCTGACAGACTCTCGAGTGATCGACTACACCCTCTTATGAATGATTCCATCCTGTGATGCCTAATTTTTCCTTTACAACAACAAAGGAAACCCCCATACCAAAATTGTAGATAAACCACAACATTATTTCCTAATATAGTCAATCTGGGTATAAACTGTGGTTTTCCATTCCATACCCAAATTAAGGTCGTAAGGCCTCGAAACTGCCACCAAGAGGTTCCAATAGAAACTCTCACCACAAGGGTCAGGTCACACCGTCGGAATATGAGTGATTACTGAGTCTCCTCCCAAAGGTATCTCCAGACATGAGGTTCATGTAAATAGATTAATCGGAAACTCTAGGTCTAGGACAAGATTCGTGGAAGGGCGGAATGATTGGTGCATATTTCTATTGATACGGCAGCTAGTAGAAGACACAGACCAAACCTCCAATCATTCTTAGAGCCCTTGGGTCACACTCCTTAAAAACATGAAGATACTCTCTTCCCCTGCCCTCCAGCTCCATGAGCCAAGTGGGGACTACAATGGTGGGTAATTGTAACATGTCGAAATGTTCACCACCTCATGTTGCTCTCCAAGATCAGCTTTCATGTCTGCTGCCCTACATATTCATATGTCCATAGAACTTCCAATTTTTGAATCATTTTACATGCTCAAGTCTCTAAGACTGATTACAGTTTCATGCCTTCCAACTGTTAACATTCACTGGATGTATCCGCTCATCCAATGAACATTCAACCAAAATGGTTCTTTCTAGCACCCTAATATAAGTAGGAATGCATTGAGGAAAAAGTGTTGGCTCAGATATCCTTAAACACACCACACTCATAGGTTCAATCTCTTTATCATTGATCCTGTCCTTTTCATAGAGTACCAGGAATGATCGGTATACCTCGATGAATACTCATCTACCGACACGTCATACTACCGAAGTTGTATAAGTTCTAGAAAACTATCATCCACCTCCTCAAGCCGGTCCTTAGCTGCCTATGGGTAGGGCTATCTTCAGAACATGTGGAATATCTGGTGTTGATACACGTGTAAGGCACAAAGCCTACAAGTGTCATCTACCGGTACTACCGGTAGTTTCTGCTAACCAACGGGTAGTGATATAGTTGGCACCCTGCCCGAAGGTACCATCTCGGAAAACGGTCGATGTACCGAAACATCATCATTATATGGACCATCCTCAGGGTCACAAACTGAATAAGATTAGTAGCTAAGATCAACTTCTACTCTATTATTGTATCAAATAGGAGGAAAACTCTAGTTATAGCCTCTATCCAGTCCTCTGCTTCCTGGTAATCTGTCTCGCCTCGAAACCTCAAAGGCCTCTGTCACTGGAACTCGTGCAATGTGCTCAGTCGGCATGCACTGTCCGCTAGTGCAGCTGGTGGCATCTGCTTCCCAACAGGGGGTGGTGCTACAGGTGCAGCACCTGAAGGAGCTAACATAGTAATAGGACCCTTCACTAGAGCCACATCGCTCAGTGGGCCGTCATCGTGTACTCTCTCTGGATCCCTAGATGGCTGTCTACGTAGTGGAATCATGATAAGGAACAGGTACGCCATGGTCAATAAATATACCTTGTGATCTTACTTAAAGAGACCACCAAGGAAACTCTTGAAATAGACACTAAATCAGTGTTTCTGTGCACTGAGTTAGAAATTAGAGGTCAGGGTCCTAGTGTATGGATACGTCGGTCGCCGAACCAACACTGGACTCACTGGACTGAAAACCATACTCAATACTCTTAACACTATTGCTTCACAAAAAAAAAATTATTAGAGTACAATGTTCTGTGGTAGAACTGACTTCTCTGGTACCAATTTGTCACGACCCATCCTCGAGGCCCATTCTGTGACTACCCCACGCCCGCCTTCTATAGTAAAGGGGGGAGCGACTAGTATCAAAGGCATAAATCCTGATAAAAAGTGAAGGAATTGCCTTTATAAAAGTAAACAAACACAACAGAGTAAGAAATAGAAGAAAGCACTATGTAATATTGGATACAACAGTAAGTGTGGAAAATAAAGGTGCCGGAAATACAATCCCAACAGTAAGTACAGTACAACAAAAAATCTAGTACAACTACAGTAATGTAAAACAGAAACCACCAAGTCGTCCTCCGGGAATCCCACCTGAAGGGTGTGTACATATAGTCTCCTCAACACCTTGGGTTCAGTCGTCCGCTCCTTGTATGTGTCCCCCAGTGGCTCACCTCTAGGTATCATCAAGTTCCTCACGTCTCCACCTCGATCAGTGTTGTCCGAAATCTTCATCCAACACAACGTAGTGCAGGTAAATCCCATGAAGGGGTGAGTATATGATACACAGTTGGGACCTAGAGACCCTCGAAGGTCTCCCAGAATCCATGAAGGATAACCATTAGAGGAAAGATAAAGTCACAAACTATCAACCAAATCTACTTAGGTATTTTCCTATACATATACATATGATATCAATCACATTTCTTCTCCAACTCTCGATCCCAATCACAACCTAGTCTACACAAGAAAGCAAGTCAATCACATTAATGATAATGATTGAATGTCAAGACTCAGCTCACAGAGGTATAAATTCTTTCGTAAAGTGATAAAGATGATCATATTTAGTCACTGATTCATCTGAGTTGTCGGACCGATGTATGATACTAGACCTGATAAGCTATCGGACCAACGTAGGATATTAGACCAGTTACTCTGTCGTACCCACATAGGATATTAGAACAGAAGTCAAACTGTTGGAGCCATGTAGGATACAAGAAAAATAGTCATCGCCATCAAACCCACAAGGGATTCCAGTATGGTATTAGTCGTCACCGAAAACATGGAGGATTCGAATACGGTAGTCGTCATCACCGAACCCATGAAGGATTTTAGTATGGTAGACATCACAGTCGCATCCATCTCCAAGGTTCCCGCACACATCACGCTCGATTCTTGGAGGGTCTGTTCCTCGAGCCAAGGGATCAATACATCAACTGCCATGAAGTCTCATGTTGATATATTCCGAAGTTCCCCCATGTCATAGGGGCATAATCTAAACAAAATGTATCCATGATACTGTGTAGAGTATGACAAAGCCTTTTACCAAATTTACACTACGTGTTGGAATACGGTACATGCTGTGGAGACAGACTCAAGTACTGCATATGTGCAACGGTCCATGTCGAAGGGTTGGTCATGTGGAATATTAAGTACACAGCGTGTGGTATGGTTACACGCCATGTCCAAACATTTGGGGTCAGCTTCGTGTACGCTGGCCATGTGCTCGTACACGGTCTCAACCCATGTTCTCCAACCCGTGTAATTGGTACACTAGTTAGCCCGTACCACTGTCCATGATTGGCCGTGTGGTAGAGTACATTCCAGTGTACTCCACACCATGTCCATTTATCCACGGGATACACGCTGAGTCTCACGAAGATGTGTCTTCCATTCGGCGTAGAGAGTACACTTCGTGCCTCTTGGCTGTGTATTTTTATCTGTGTCTGTGTATTTCCCAAAATACACACCGAGTATCCCGTAGCCACCACTTACTTGCTGTGTGGCGAGTACACTACGTGTGATAGAGGTCACATGTCATGTGTTAGTCGTCTGACATCCGAAAACCCAGCCGCAGAATGCCTGTACTACATGGCGTGTTCTCTAGGTGTACAAGCCGTGTAGTCTGGAATTTTCCAGAAACGACGCCTTTGGCAAGAATGCCTCCCTTGATACTTGTTATTCATTCTGATGGTTCGTTCATCACAAAACATCAGACTCTAGGTTTCCCCGATGTCCCGAAGTTGATTGTGGTGTTTTCAGGCTTCTGATCGGCTCCGAAAACATGTTTTGAATTCCCGCTCGAAGAACGATCAAGGAACGGTCCATCTCATTCTAGTCCTAACCGTCAGCCGCTATCATCATCGCACCTTTTCTAGGTCTCCCTGATGTTGAGTCATCAATTTTGGGTTCGTTGAGTCACATAATGAACTCGTAACGATCCGTTGTTCTTCACCCATGAAGAACAAGAAGAACCACCAAAAATCACAATAATGGAGGAGGATTCGGACCATAGATCTTTGGCCCGGTCTCTCCGCATTAGTTTGGTATCAGGCAGTTAAAGTGAAACAAAACAAGAAGGAAATAAGAATCAATTTTTATCCAATCAAAACACACCCCTACCACGTAATTGACGTATCACATCGATGTGCCGCAAAAGACGAGCGTCGCGGTAATAAGTTGTTGCAGAAGATGGCGTCACAGATAATGGTGTCATACCATCAACTTCGGAGGAAGAGTCGTTGGAAGTAGTACTTCGCGTTCTTCTTCGAGGATGTTCTTTGATGATGAATGGTTTTCATCGTTGAGAGAGGAACACCTTTCTTCTAATTCTGTAGAGTCTCACCAAATGAATATTTGCCAACACCAAATATTATAATAAATTGTTCCCCAATAATATAATATTGCCATGTAATTCAAAAGGATTCAAATATTATTGGTGCCAATTAATTACAATGTGTTGGCACATTCAATGGGAGGGAGATAGAGATGCTCCACATTTAAGTGGAAGTCCATAGGTTAAAAGAGGTTTAAGGGAGTTAAATGAGTAATTGAATGGTTAGGGGCTCGTGTGGGCCCCACCCTTAGTTATATCCTCGCATGGGAAGTTATGTAGGGTGTGGGCCCGACCACTATCTTTCTTCTAGATGAAATAACCACTACATAAAATAATTTGTGTAAAACAACAAATTATTCAAATTATTATGAATCCCCAAAATATAACTTCTCCTCTCGTCCAAACGCATCTGTGATAAAGGTCTTCATTAATGAAAACTGATGTTGCGAGTTCATCAATGCCCTCAGATTTCATTTCCAAACACTGATTCAAAAGATAGAAAAACCCGCATGTACATTTACAAAACGTACCTGAAAAAAACTTTAGAAATTGATTCTGGGCACACCAGGCCTTGGAATCAGGTGCCTTCAGAAACCGCTGACTCTTAAAATTCCAAATTGTCTAAGAAACAAATTTCCATGAAATTCCCAGGTCTTTACATCAAATCATGTATAAAACATTATCACACATCATTGAACAATGAAACACATTATCTCATAACAATACAAGGTCCAAGAATCTCATTACAATGAAAATCATAATAAGTAATAAGCCAAAACAACTCTAAGTACAAGTCACACATCAGTTCTTATAACTCCCTATAACTCTACTCCATTACACCATATCTAAATAACACATGAACCAATGAAATGTATCATTCCCACAATACCATCTTTAGATGCTCGTGGAACACCATTGGCCGCTCCACCAGAATTTCATTGTCCTCAGTATCCAGCTCTCCGCAGTAAATGACATGGGAGTCAGAAGAAGACATTGATGAAGAAGAGAGATAGTAAAGATATTGTGGACCTTCTCCTACTTTGTTGGAATCGCCATATGATATGTCACCTCTCCAAATCACCTCAACACCTTGAAGGGTGAGATGAACATAGGAGAAATATTACTCCCTATAGAAATCCATCACTACCCATGTTGAGGGGAAACTGTTAAGAACACATGGTCCCAAACCTCAAGGTCCTAGGGACACCTTCTAGGATTGTAATGTGTCTTTTATTTGTTGTTAAATTATTTATCCTCTCACAAATAAGATCAATATTCTTTACCTTTCTCTACACTATCCCAGAGCCAAGAATAGCTATCTCCCCAACTGTTGTCCATCATAAGGGCGAATGACATGGTCTTCCATAAAAGGCTTCAAACAGAGCCATTCAAATGGAAGAGTGACAACTATTCTTGTAAGTGAAATAAATCAGGGGAAATTTTCATACCCAAATTGCACAAAAATATAAGTTGTATGCTTATAGAATGTGTTCCAATGTCATGATGGTCTAATCTAAATCCCATCATTATATCAGTTGAATGAAGTGATAAGGTGTAACTGAGTGACAAAATCATGTTTCACTCCCCTCCGGACTTATAAGGTAAAGCGTGTATCATGGTGGGAGAAAATGGACCATGTAACTCCATGCAGATGCCCCACCCTAGTCAAATACTTTATAGGCAAGGAATCCACTATGCCTGATTCCTTGATTTTCCTAGAAGTGTGCCAATTTTTTTTAACGATACACTAATACCTAGATTTCATCACAAGATCCCTGAGATATGCCCATCCATATGATTAGATCCATCGATATTTCACCCCACTTGCACTCAATTACTTATAAGGGGTTCAATAAACAAATGGGAACACGGTGCTAAACGTTCACCTACTGGAACACTAAGTACTTTTCCACAAACCTGTTCACAAACATATTCATCCTACGACACCATAACTATTTCCCCAAGTCCTGATTCATCTCATAAAATTGATTATTCACTACTAATGGAGATCTATAATACTCATATATGATTCTCCCATGAATTGAAACTATAATGAATAGCCTCACATAGAAAAAAATCTGATCTTGACCCTCATATGACCATCTTTCCAGAGTGTCAACATTAACATTGCGATCTCAATTCACCAAGGACTATGAGTCATCCCACTTAAATAATCCACATGATCCATTTGAGATTAATAAACTTTAATATTTAATAGAAAAACATTTTCTTCATCCATTCCTATATTTATGTATAAGGTAGAAAACTCCCCCATCGCATTCCTAGCTTCTGGAGATTCACGAACTACCACTCTCAGAGACATTATTCCCAATTCATCTGCTATAGAATACCCATTTCAAGAGGTGTATGAAATAAAAAAAATCATTGTCTTGAAGAATATGCAATCAACTCCACTTTTGAATGTTCATATCTCACTAAGAAATGATATTCCTCATGTTCAAGTGATACATGAATACTAGAACTTTCTCCCGGATGAGATAATTCCATCAAAACATTAGACCAAATATGAAATATAAAACCTCCACATCCTATGTTTCATATTAATGTTCTTGGGGACATTACGTCTTTGACCTATAAAACATATCTCACCGTTTCTGCCTCATTGCACATCCCAATCCTAGATGGGATGCATCACAAAACACCTCATTGATCACCCCTCCTCTAGAATGTAGACCATTGACCATCATCCCCTTCAAATAGATAAAATACACCTTACACCTCTCGCTCTACAAAAATTCCACATCCATTCTAATCAGATCCATCAATAGAGATACAACTCATAATTAATCAGGTACAAATCTCTCTTAATAGTCCTCTAAACCAAGTAAACAGTGATCCTCCACCACATTGTTGGTTCTGATCAAGAAAAATCTACCTCATTCTTATATAGGTCCACATCTATACCCAAATAAGACACCATATTCCCAAGGATGTGTACCTCTCTTTTCCAAAGCATTCAATTGGAAAACGTTCAGTTGAGTTGGTGTCTCTGACGAACCTCCAAAATAGTCCTATGATGATCAATATGTTCCTCTTATGACATTGAGTGGAATAGAATGTCGTAAAAGAACATGAAGATGAACCACACTATCAACTGATGACAGAAAAAGATCATAAGCCCAAGGAACATGGATGGTTAGTTCATAACACCGAACAACATAACCACAAAAATGATGTTCCCATACCTTCACCTAAATGAATCCTTCTAGATACAACCCTTCATCACTCTCAATTGGTGATACCAAGACCACAAAAAATCACATAAAACAAACCTTCTCCTCTCAGCATGTTGAAATAATTTTCTATCCCCCTGAAAGGGTAACTGTTCTTGAACATTACCACATTAAACCAATCGTATTCTATGAACATCCTCATATCATCATCTTCCTTCTTCATGAATAAGATCCGAGAACCCCACGATGAAACACTAGGATCAATGAAAAACTTATACATCATGTCATCATCCTGAATCCATATCTCACGTAACTAAAAAGGCTCCGTCTGAAAGTGATCCATCAAAATCGGAGAGGCACTATGTTGTAGGACTATCTCGAACTCGAGAACATATTAAGGGGTTAGATTCACAAAATCCTTGGGTAATACATCCATGAACTCCTTCAATAATTCTAAATCCTCCACCATTTTTTCATCCATGGATTACACTAACAACTTGATCACAATGAAATATGAGGTTCCACACTCCATATTCCCACATTACTACAAAGCTCACCAACGGAATCTAGACGTTGGTCATCCATGTTGGAACAAATGACTCTCTTCTGGAATCAATCAATGACAAAATGCATAGAACAAAACTAGTCAATGAAAATGGTGCAGCATATGGCCACATATATACTAGAATGATATCCCAACCAGACATATGAGGCTCCAACGTCTGTCTACATCCCCAAAAACTATCATGAAAGTTGGTCTGACCTCATATATATGTATTGAACACCAGGGACACCAAAAGTCTATCTATGTCTAGACCCCAAGCATTTTCTAGAGGGGGTGATACAAATGAGTGTGAATCTCCCGAATCAAACATGGAACAAGAATGGGTACTAAAAAATCTGATCATTCCCTAAATGATCTCTGCCCTGTTGGAAATGCAGCTACTATGGAATGTAACTGACGACACCCAACCCATATATCCCACTACTAAAGACCACATCCTAGACTGTGTCCAGGTCGAGGTCATTGAGGAACACCCTAATGTGGGCCACTAACTTCTCCATTTCCATTTGGTGGAGCAGGATCTTACTGTACCTACTGTAGAAATGGTTGGTCCGGAAACTATTACCTATGAGGGTGCTAAAATTTCCAAAAACCACCATACATAGAATTAACATCCATTGTAAAATTACTCTAATGGTGACGATGAACTCCGCAAAGAAAACAAACAGAACATAGGTGTGTATGATAGGAACGAGGACCAAAATATCAAAATGAAAAATACTGGTGTCGACTCCCTAATGGTGGATACCTTAATGGAAATAATGATTGATACCTTATACTAGTATAAATTACCTTCCATGAACTATGTTGTATAACCTCTCCCAATAGTCCTCTTAAAAATTTAATACTCTTAACATTCCCTCTCTTCTTATATCAATATATGTATATCTATAACGTGAAGGGAGTAACTATGTTCTAGAGAAAAGGAAGAAGCACCTCCTCAATGTATTCAACTGAGACTCATCATCCAATAATAGATCTAGATCAAAGAGAAAGAGATCCTTGTAATTGATCCCCAAATACTATACCGAGATAATACCCTGCTAGAGGGAGAGTGTCTCATATCCCTTCTCAGCCTTCATTTTCTTAGAAAATAATTCTTCCCGAAACTCCCCAAAATCAACCCACATAACATTATCTTCCATTAAATCAGCCAGTTACTTCATCCACCACTTATGTGTCGCTCCACATATCTCACAAGCTGCCAATGGAACCAAACACACTTTCAAATCCCAAACCAGGGAGTGGGAGATCTATATCTCCGTGATACAAGTCTTTGCCTCCATGCCCTAGAAAATACCGTCACATTTTCCCATGGTTTTAAACTAGAAATCATGTAATATAATCTTCCATTTGTTTTAATCCTCATCTAGAGTAACCCTCTGCCGATCATCTAGATCGTCCTACTAAGCCTCCACTTTCTTAGCCACTATTGGATAACGACTAGGTTCTACAGTTAATAGGAAAACAAGAATAACCTATTCCAAAGAAGTGTAATTTTTTTAAGATTCATTTTAAAATTTTATTCTTTAAATTCCCTAAAATTATAATTCGAACAAGAAGAGAAGTGACCATGAATTATGTACCCTTCTTAGGGTCTCTACCCCGAAACATTGAAGTGTCATTTGGTCATTCAGTAAGCTTAGTTTTCCTGTATCAGATCACAGGGTGGAGGGGGATGGGGGAGGATAAAATCCCTTGTCCTGTTAGGTATTCCTTGTCCAATGTCACATACCAAGGTCATATAAAAATTTTTCCCTACCAACCTATCCCATAATCATTTTTCATAACTCCCAAAAAATCCAATCTTTCATCCTACCCTATGATACTTTTTAGTCATGACCCCTCCCTCCCAATATTCCCCTTATGGTCTCGAAAAGATGCAAGGGAGATAGAAACCCCTAAGACTCACCTCCAATAGGCCCTGGGGTGGAGAACAACACCAAGGGAATAGAAATCAAACAATATGATAGGCATTGAACTTTTTATAGTAACCATGATCGAGAGATATGATAACCCAAACTAAAAAACCATCGAGATAGATATAAATAAATAAATAAAAAGCCAAAACTATCCCACATGCATGTTCAAAATTAATTCAAATACTAATAAAAAGAATTCAAATAATGTACCCATTGTAATACTATGATTTTAAACAAAAACTGTTATGATATAATCTAGAATAGTCAATCACGGTCAATGTATTCTCCATGGAAACATGAATGTAGTTTTATTTACATATCGTGAGTGTAAAAAGTATAATTAGTAGGAAAAACTCCACTTTTGCACAAGTGGGGGAGATACACTAATGCCCCTGTGAGAAAACAATAGAAACCAAAAGAACATAAAATGGTACACTAACGACCCCACCATCTCCAATGGAACACTAACCATATAACTCGCTAGTCATGTAATGAAATATAAAGCACATCAATGATAGGGTACCCCATTACATTTTCTAACTAACAAGCCCCTCTCACTCCATAATAGAAGACATATTGGAACTCCCACTAATTCTAATCCTAGAACACCACATCTCACCAGCAAACATATGGCCCTCAAAACCACAATGCATCTAACCCGCAAACACCTGGGCCTCAAAACAACATCTCATCTTTCCCACATACTACTGGGAAACAAACCACACCACATATTGAAGATTCATGGTAACCACCACCCATATCATTTTGGAGACACATGGGAAAACACAACTCAACCACAAAAAAATGGGACTCATAATAAAGTACATTGATTAAGAATATTGGGCTATCAACTAATGGAATATGGAGTGGGTAATAGAGGGTGGCCATATATCCATCTTCCCATTGAGATGTTTGGAAAAGACATCATCCCAAATGATAATGGTGGTGTTCTGCACATATTTATCAACCAGAGTGTAGTGCATATAAAAAACAAGAGAAAATAAATGTAAATACATATATCTATTCGAAACACTCATCCCAAACTATGGGTTCCAAAACATAACCCAGCCCACAAAACTACCATTTCGGGTACCTCTAAACCCACATAACCAAAAAATGATGTCCACTTATGAATTTGATATATGAAAACCACCAAAAATATTTAACATTATTAATAATTTAAGATTTATTCAATCTCTACAAACGAAAAAAATAACAACATCAATTAAAAAAACTAACAACGTAGAAGAACAGTGGAATAAAACTATGATAAAACACCCCACATCACACTTCACCCCCACGTAGCACCCTAACCAATGACTTTAGTTATCATTCTCCAATGGCATGATACCTTGTCCTTTCTCTTAACAATAAAACACCAAACATACAACAAAACCCTAAAATACACTTCATCCCAACCAACCTAATAGGCTTATTGTATAATAACACCACACCCAGTAAGACAACCATATCACAACATGAACCTGCAGCCCTAATTCTCATGATTTTCCCATCTATTCCAAAATCAATCAATATCTCATCCTATGATTCCACTATAACATCCTGACCACCTATAAATCTGTACCCTCTACAGTAGCACTACATAGCCATACAAGGATCCAAATTGAACCAAAATGAATACATCACATAGCCACACCAAATAAGGCATTGTGTATTCAATTTTAGAAAAGAGTCATACTTTAATTCCAATTCGATAAAATAGGTGTTTTCACAGAGCTATTTTGATCTTCAACATAATTTTATTAAACTGAATAAACTCATTTCAACAATTCCAACAAGAATCCCCAGTTTAACAGGGGATCAACAAAAAGAAGCTTCTCTCATGTGCACGAAAAGAACAAAAATGGCCATGATTTTATGATTTCATACAACCAGAACAAAAACAAAATATGGATCAAAGATAAAATATGTAACAAAATGATCATAGTCATCATAAAAATACCTCAAACTGAATTATTACTTAATTTAAAATGTATCCAACCTAATTAACAAGAAAATATCAGAATAACGAACACACATGATGCCCAGCTAAAAGAGAGATGATGAAATCCATACCTACGAGAAATTATGATCGATTACTAATCCTAGCATGAAAATTAGGGGTGCACAAGTAGAAGGAAGACTATGAGGGAAGCAAAGATCTGAATGGAAGAACACAATACATGACTCCACGGGCCTGGGAAAACCATGTGAAAATAGATGGGTTCAAGGAAGAGAAAATATGGACTTTAGAAAGGGTCAGATCTTATATAAAAAAAGGCAGATGATTTAAAAGTAGGTAAAATTTGGGTCATGGGAAAGACCACAAAACATGGCCATTTCAATGTCTCAAGGAATTATGATATAAAAAACATAATAAATAACCTAGGAATCCTCTTTAGAAATAGTATAACAATGTTTTAAACTCAATATACATCAAATAAAACATAAGAGGGGGGAAAATGGAAAACTGGGAAAATATGGAAATTACTCACCATGGGGCGTGTCCCCGATGCCTTTTTTTGACACCACTCATCGACGGTAGTCACCGAAAATCAGCTGCCGACGTGACCAATCAACATGAGATATTGATGTTGAGCCACTGATGTTGATGTAGAGACATGATCCACTAATGCTGAACCACCAACAATGAGCCATCAATGTTGAGCTATTGATGTTGAGAAACCGAGGGTGAGCTATAGATATGAGATATTGACAATGTTCCACACACACTGACCCATTGATACTGAGCTACTAATTCGAGTTATCATCACATATCCACTGACTTTGAGCTACCAATGTTGATATACTAAGATGAGCATCTAATGTGGGTCCACAATGGAATGGTCTCCAATGTGACTCCTAGACGCAATGTGTTGATACCACCTACCATTGGAAAAATATGATTTTTGGAAAACTCATGAAATGAGCCACTATTGCCTCCCAGAACACCCCAATGAATATATTATTACCATGATATGGACTGGAGAAGATGGATCCATTACATTATAATATATCTTTGATTTAAAATATGAAATTATATAAAATCCATCCAAATAAAATTCATTGGAATCCAAAATAAGTAGTCGTTGGTACTTATTTGAATGTGGGTAATCAAATTGACAATATATCATAAATTCTCTGTATAAACATTTATTACTATGAAATGATGTATTGAAAAGTAATTATATTATAGTTTCGAATATCCCAAAATAATGATCAGAAAGTATTCATTATATTTATATATATATTATTTGATTCGATGTAGATATTATAGAAATAGTCATCTAATATATTTTTAAGAATCAAAAAATATATAATTATTTTATTATTTAATTCTATTTATTTCTACATTCAAATGTTATAAAATTTAAAATATAAAAATCTAAATTCATTCATTTAATTTAAAAATAAATTTTTAATAAAATTGATTTATTTAAACTTTTTTAAATCCCTTCTTAATATTATATACATTTTTCTAGATAAGCAATCAATAAAGACCTTGTGACTTCCCAGATAATCAGATCCAACTAATTTAAAAAAATGTGTAGTCATTTTTATTATGTTATGATATTCCCTTTTAATTTTATAATATATAATTTAATTGAAAATAACGTAAAATAATTGTCAACAAACCATATAGACCCATGATTTTAAATATTTTAAAATTTTATTATTCAATAATTAATTTATTTAATATAAAACTATGAATATTTGATAGAATATGTGCCCCCATGTTTTTCCTTTATAATGAAATAATTACCTTAAAAAATATTCCTATTTTTTACTTCATATAAAAAATCACGAAAGGAAGACTATAACCCCTTATTAGTAAATAACATCAGTAATCCAATTACCTAAAAACAAGTGTTTCATAATTTCCATTATTTGATAAATTTAAAAAATATATATCATGGAATATAATGGTGGACATTATTTTCTAAAAAGTGTGTATTTGTTGGCTATTGGTATGATGGGATTATATAATACCTACACATCAAATAAAACAAGAAAATTTAGTCATTATATATATATATATATTTTGTAACATCCCAGGAAAATAAATAATATAACATCTCTATATTAATTATTATTTTTGTATTAATTAATATTTTTTTAATAATTATTATAAGATCGATTGAGTACCTGATATGCAACAATGTGTTTCTCCGAAGTGTTATGTTGCACACAATGCTGAGTCATACTGAAAAATAATAATATATTCTTATTTTAAATGGTAGTTAATGCCTAGCCATTGCAATGGTGGAAATGAACAGAACTAACTATAATATGACTATACATGGTACATAAATGCCTTTAAATTTATCCAATAAAACATATAGGCTTAAAATGTGAATGGATCTAATTTTAAGAATAAATACTCTAATATTCATTAAAAGGTCGATTTACCACCATTTGATTATGAACCCTCATTAAATATAGTTTTGGTCACTTTTATATGTTCTATTAGAAAAAATAATATTATTCTTTTGAATCGGGTGATCAAAATTTTCTTTGGGTAAATTTTTCATATTTTTTTGATCAAGATAGTTTTTAATTAATAATGAAAATACTTCATTTTAATTCAAAACCGTCTTTTAATAAAATTTATTTATATGGTAATATTAACATTTTAAATGGTTTTAATGTGTAATTAGATTATATTTATACCATTTAATTCATTTTTGGTCATTGGGAGTAATTTTACATTGAAATTAGACACAAACAAGTGGCAATCTTTTGATATAAACTATTTCATAAAAACACGCATTTTGTTTTGATAACAGAAATTAATTTTAAATTAATTAATCCAAGTTATTTTTTTAATGTGGTAAAATATGTATCATTTTTCAATTTGGAATATCAAATATATCTTAGGCTGGAGTTTTCTTATTTTTCTGAAAAACGTCAATTTTTGAGGAATAGTGAAAATACTGAGTAGTATTAAAAAACAACATTTTTCATTTAAATGAAATTTTAGTGCTTCAATGAATTGTATTTAGAAAATTTTACATTCGTGGTTGTAATTATTTTTAAATTTTGGTTTAATAAGACGAAAATATTTTTTGGTGAATAGTAACTTTTGACTTTTATTTACCGTGTTTAATGGTAAATAGGATAATTAAAGGTAAAAACAATATTATAATAATATCAAATTATCATAACACCTGTATAAATATTATTTTATGAGTATTTTCCAAACAATAAAATCATTGGGTGAGACTATTGGCCTTTGAAAGCCACTTTCCTGTTATAATGATATTAATAACTTTTTATTTAATATAAAATTAAAAATATCATAAACATGTATTGTTTTGATTAAAAAATTTAATGTGACGTTATATAATTGATATATTTGACTATAAGTATTCATTATAAATATAAAAATATTTCCAAAATCATTGTAATTTTTTATAATTTTTAGACATCAAATAATTAAAATTATTTATGACACAATAATGATGTTGTGTTTACCTCTTGAATGAATGATTTAAATAAATAAGATTATAGAAATTTAAAAAATATCCAAAACTTGTCCAATTAATATCGGCTAATATTATTTCAAATATTTGTCATCTTATCTTTGACATTAATGAGTTCTAGACCTTTAGAAACTGAATATCCTTACATATTAAAATATTATTTTCAAACATTTTTAAAGAGCCCCCCCTCATAAAAATCCTTCACCACTAACCCATTACTCACACCTCTAAATCTCATTTTCATTTCCATCCGATTCTGAATTAATCTCCCTAAATTTTTATATTCCATCTATAATCATTACCATAGGAAGAATTCACTTTAATAAATCTTATTGGTTTAATCTAATTGTAGTTACCCAATTTAAACGTAACGTCCTCTTTTTAATTATTTTCATTTATTTTACAACTCCAACCCCCTAAATTTTATTATTACTTTATTTTATAAAAACACCGGTATCATAAATGTAATATGATGTTTTTATGAGAATGATTCCAAGTACACTTACACACACTTCCATATAAAGGTTAAAGAACATACTGCTTTGGTGGACGACGAACTATTGCCTCATGGAAAGTTAATTGTTCAATATTATATTATAACCTTTCATGGTTCCTATTATAATGACCATGTATTCATATTTTATATAAATTATATTTATATTTTCTTTATATTAATATATTTTTAATTTTTATCATACCATTATGGTATCCATAATGGGTAAACGTGATAATTTTATTTGAGAATGTGCGGACTACCACCCCCTCAAAGTGATATGACTCATTCATGCCATTCATGGAATGTATAAATGATGTAGTTAATGAAATTATATATGATATAATACTGTAATTATAATATATCTATTTATCATTATGTTTTAATTTCATTAAATGCGAAATAGAAAAGAAAGTAGCGTTCATGCGTGCGCACGACATACGATCTCAATGAACATTGCATTTCATTTCTTATCTCAAAATGTTATGTAATATTATATGTACATAAATATACTGGATATATATTATATATATTATATCTAAATCATGAATATCATTTTGGGGATAATGGAATTATTACCAGATGAACAACATGTAATTATAAGAAGCTCATTTTTTACTCAAGTACCAAATATCGACAAAAGGACCATTATTATCTTAAATGATTGCATAATGTTTATAACATGGAAATAAGTGATATAAAATGAATAATAGACTTTAAAAATATTATAATAAAGTATAAATTATCTTTATTATATTATTAAAGAGAATAAATAATGAACGGGTCAAGTCAGACACGAGGTATGGGGTTTCTCATGTCACTTTTAATTCAGTGAGATTTCCATTGATCACCACTTATTTATTGCATGTGGTGTATTTTGTATTACCATTCGAAATATATTATCATGATATTTTTTATGTTTATGGTAATATTGTGATACATTTTGAGGTTATTAACTTTTTTTCTTACGAATATATTGATTACAACGTGGTAAGGGATTTTCATATCACTTTTTATTCCAATGAGATTCATGCTATGTTTTCCACTATTTATTTATTGTGTTCTATGTACTTCCCATGATTGTATTATTTGTATAATATAAATTAATTTTCGGGTATTTAAATTTTCATTGTATGATCCTTCTTTCATTTCTTGTATGTTTTGTAAATTACCAAATCAGTAATACTTGGTTTAATCTTCTAATCCTTAATTATGTAATGCTATGATTATGTGTGGAATCACTGTTTATTTATTAATATTGTAATTTCCAGTAACCATTATGTGGATATACTTTTGATAAACACAATCAATCTATTGAAAAATTCTCAGGTCATTGATCTGAACTTGAGAAGAGTGATTTCAACTCAATTTCCATTCATTGAGTTAAACATCCAAGTCATTAGTGTTTTTTTTACAAAAAATATGTGTGAAAGTTCTATGACTGATTTACACTGAAGATCCAATCTTATTGAGTGTATTTATATTTGTCACACATTATTATGTAACTGATTTATCCATAGTCAAAAGATACAGTTTTTATAAGGGATCTCATCTCAATTAACATTCCATTGATACTTCATTGTTGTTATGCACCTATTCACTCTTATATTGTGTATATACTATCCTTTGGAATATTATATCATGAATACCTTTATTCTAATCATATTATATAGTTATGATTAAATCTTATTCTTCAATTGTTTGTATTCAAGCGTCTCTCATTTTATTAAAAACTTTTAAACTAAAATATAATTTTAAATGTTTTAAATTTTTATTCTTCTAAATATTTCTCATTAATGTCCATGTATTCATAATGGTTTTAGGATTTATTTATATGAACATTAATGTTTTCAAATGAAAATTCATTTAAATGATTCAATGTGTTAGGGGACAATTTGATTCAAAAATCTACTTAATTAATGTTTTAAATTGTTTTTTAAAATACTTTGATAAATAATTGATTATGTCAATATCTTTGAATAATATGTTGTGATAGTAATGTGGAAATGTTTTCATTAATTATTTATTGTTTTATGTGTTGTGATTTATAATTGTACTCAGACATTTGATTGGAGGTTACATGATAATCCAAATGACGAGCGTTGTCGTGATAAACCTGGATGGGTGGTTAATCTATAACCTTCAATGCATTATGTATAAAATTTGGACATATGGATATTCTATTTAGTTATATTTATGGAATTCGACTATATGGTTATTGCATTTAGGTTCATTTATACAACCAGTGACCTATATATGTAATGTTTTCTTTCACGGGTTTTATAGTTATCTTTTGATTACCAAAGGGTATGTAATTATGTTTTATTCATAGAAGGGTATTTCATTCTTCAAAAAGGTGAAAAGTATTACATATGATAAAGTATTTATGGTTTTCTTTTTTTTTTCAAAAACTAATTGTTTTCCTTCTTTGTTTAGCTCACACTGAGTTTTTTTTCTCACCCCATGTTTTTTAAATGATTTTCAAAGGACATGAAGTGGGATAGGAAAAGGATGGGATCATAGAAAAGTCATGATGTCTAAAAAAAGGAACTAGAGATGTTTATTTTTAAGAGTTTATATTTTATGAAAAAATTGATACGGGGTAATACATTCTATAAGTAATATTCAATCTGAAATGTAATAGGTATGGCCTAATTTTCAAAAACTATAAACATGAAAATATTCTCACTCTGAGTTCTTGATTTAACTCATGATTATGTAATGTTTAAGGTGGCGTCCTTATAGTTGGTATCATATGTTGGTTTAGATAACTTTATATGTTAGTATATTATTTAAGAATAAGTGACACAACCATAATCATTATCAAAATTGAATTATTCGTAGTTATTTTAGAGGTGATAAATGGTTTTAACAATTTGGGGTGAAAAATGAAAGGTATTATATAGCCTTCGAGGATAAAATATGTCATGGTTAATTTGAGTAATTTTTTCTTTTCTTGAATTTTTATGAAATTGTAAAGTTTTTGAACAAGGAAAACATGAATACCATGTAACTACATGTCACATCAGAAAATGCTATGGGAATCGAACCCACAACCAAAGGGAAATTTAAAATTTCCACCTTCCACTAGATTGCGTGACGTACCATGTTATTATGAGTAAATATTTTGAGTTAAATGATTTTATGGATCAATATTAACTATATTTGGGATCTTATGTTTTATCAAATGGACATCCATAGTTTGGGAAAATGATTTGGTGATTTTAGAAAATAGAATATTATGGGATTTAATTTGTGGAGTAATTGTTGGAATATTATTTTAGAAGAATCTATGTTTTTATTTTGTACATAATCTGATTTGGGTTATTTATGGAAATGATTAACCTATCATTGAGAATATGTGAGTAGGTTAATTACACATCAGTATGAGACTATAAGAGTATTCAATGTTTTTGGAGATAAATTTTAACATTATTTTTGGAAGTCTATGTGAATGAATCCTTTTTTGTATTGGGTTTCAATATTAGTTTGTATTATTTTGAATAATTTTAAGAAAAATTGTATATTTAATGGTATTTCTAGAACATTTGGTACTTTTTTTGAATTTTGGAGATTAATATTAATATTAATTTGTATAAAGGATTATACTTTTTGGGATTATCGGATCACCTACTAACCAATATTGGTTTCGGTTAATGTATAATGGTAAGATAAATATATTGTTCATATTTTGTGGATCATGTTATTCTCTATAAGTTGATTCTAGAACTTTTTATGTGACTAAGTCATCTCTAATACTCATCATTTGGAGAAAATATGTGTTTGTGGTAGACATTTTGTAAATGATGAATTTATGCTTGTCAAGTAAGTGTGTTTCCCTTTGTTCTTATTCAATCTCATAAATAAATTATTTAACTTTTAGAAAAGGATCCTAAATCAAAAAAAAATTCCTCTAATTTTTCCTACTGGGAAACCAATGACCATTTAACCCATCACAAATTTGTGGTTTTATTGTTGTTAACATTATCTTAATTATGTTATATATCACTCTGTATCAGAACATGACACTTATTTTCTCTGTCATATCCAAGTTTTCAGGGAATCAATGTATGGGTTTTCTTGGGTGACCTTTGTACCTATCTTTCTTTTTTAATAGAAATAGTTTTATTTACTCTTTTTCCGATGTAGGACGTAAAATGACGTTTTCAAGCATAATTTTAAAATTATGAGGACACAATTTCCTAAAGGGGGAAGGATTAAAATCATAATAAAATATATAATATGAATTTTTATATTTATTTTTATTTTTGAATTATTTTTGAATTTTATTTTAATGTGGATTCTATGTTTGATGGCTTAACTGATATGCATCATTAGGTTTCTCGAATGTCTTTTCTTCAAGACAATGCAGTGTCATACTGAAATATAATTTTATAATATTATATAAAATGGTATTTGACACGTAGTTGTTGTAATTTCAAGAATTAATTTAACTAACTATAATATAATTATAGATTTTTTTTAAAAAAATTACATTTATTCAATAAATGTTATTGGCATAACATGTTAATGAATCTATTTTTAAGAATAAATAATCTAATTTGTTTTAAAAGGTCGATTTGCCGCCTTTTGAAGGTAAACCCTTAAGAAATCTAGTTTGGGTCACTTTTATATGTTCTCTTTGAAAAAATAAAATTCTTCTTTAGAATCAGGTCATCGAAAATAACTTTTTCTAATGTTTTGGTATTTTACTAATAAAGTTCATTTTCTATTGAATAATGAAAAGTAATACATTTTAATTCAAAACTACATTCTATTATAATTTATTTATGTGGCCATATTATCTTCTTAAATAGATTTAAATTATAATTAGATTATATTTTTACTATTTAATCAAATGGTGGTCATTTTAAGTAACTTCACTTTGAAATTGGGCATAAACAAGTTTCGATCTTTGATAGTTTTTATTTTTTTAAACACCTTTTTTGTTTCGGGAATGAGAATTAATTTTAAATTTATTAATCCAACTTATATTTTTTAAATTTGGTAAAATAGAAATAATTTTAAAATATGAAATATCAAATATAGCTTAGGCAGAATTTTTTGTATTTTTTCTAAAAAACTGAAATTTTTGATGAGTAGTGAAAACCCTGGGAAATAGTTAAAAACCTGAATTTTTCATTTAAATGAAATTTTACTACTTTTGTGAAATGAATTTAAAAAATATGTCATATATGGTTGATATTAGTATGTAATATTTGGTTCATTAAGATGAAAATATATTTTTTCTAAATAAAAACTTTTGCATTTTATTTAGCGGAGTAAAAGGTAAATAGGGTAATCAAAGAAAAAAAATATAATTATAATATGATATCATCTTAAAACTTGTCCAAACCTTGTGGTATGAGTTATTTTTGACCATGAAAATCCTTGGGTGAGACTTTGGGCCTTGTAAATCCTCTTGGGTATGATAATGGTACTAATAACATTTTATTTTATGTAAAAAATATCATAATCATGTATTGTTTTTATAAAACAATTTTAATTTGGGGATATATAATTTATATATATAACTATAAATAATTATTAGAAACATAAAAATACTTCCTAAAACATGGTATTTTGAATATTATTTTTAGACATCAAATAAATAAAATTATTTATGACACAATAATGATGCAGTGTTTACCTCTTTAATGAATGAATTAAATAAACACAATTATAAAAATTAAAACAGTATCCATAACCTATCCAATTCATATTGTATGATTTTATTTAGAACATGAGTCATCGTATTATTGACTTTAATGAGTGTTTGATCATTCAAAATCGAATATCATTATATAATAAAATGTTATTTTCAAACTTTCCTGAAGAGCCCCTCCCCCCATATAAAAATCCCTCACCTTTATCCCATTACTCACACCTCTTGTGCCTCATGGGTCATCCAAAATCATCCAAATTAATCTACCAACATCCCTATATTACACCTATAATTTTTACCTTAGGCATAAGGCTTTTCAAGAAATTATTTTGGTTCAAACCAAAGGGAGTTACCAGATTTAAAGGTAACATCTTCTCTTATGTTCTTTTCTTTTATTTTATTTCTCCAACACCCTAAACTATTTTTATTAATTTCTTTTATAACAACACCAGTATCCTAAAATTTACTATGTTTTTGTTATGAGATTTATTCGAACTACACATAAACACACCTCCAACTAATGGGTAAAGAATATATTATTTATGTGGACTCTGAGCTACTGCCTCACAATACAATGATTGTTAAATATTCTCCTACCACCTCTCATGGCGGACATTATAATGGAAATATATCTATATGTGATATATATTATATTTATATTTTCCATATACTAATTTATTTTTAATTTATATTATGACTTTATGGTTTCCATAATGGTTAAACATGATAATTTAATTTGAGAGAATGTGGACTACCGCCCAATCAAAGTGATGTGACTCGTTCATGCCATTCATTGAACATATAAAGGATGTATTTAATGAAATTATATTTTATATTATAATTTAATTATAATATACCTATTTATCATTAATGTTTCATTTCATAAAATACCAAATAGAATTGATATTATTGTTAATGTGTTCGTATGTTTTACTATCTCTAGGAACGGTGCATTTGATTTCACATCTCCAAATGTTATGTAATATTATAAATATATACATATACTAGATATATATTATATATTTTATATATAAATCATAAATATATTTCTAGATATAATGTACATTCGACCACATGAACAACTTGTAATTATAAGAAGTTCATTTTTACTCACGTAACAAATATCGACAAAACGACCATTATTAACATATATGATTGCATAATGTTTATAATGTGATAATAGGTTATTAAAAGGAATAATAATTTATAAAAAGGTTATTATGAATGTAGAAATTAAATTTAGTTTTTATTCAATTGATTAAAGAACGAACAGATCAAGTCAGACATGAGGTAAAGGGTTTTTTATTTAACTTTTAATTCTGTGAGATTTCCATTGTTTGGATATTATTTATTAAATGTTGTGTATTGTGTTATGATATTTTATATATATTATAACAATTATATTTATATTCATGGTTTTATATGATTTATTTGGTGGTTATTAACTTTTGGTCATACGAATCGATTGATTACCACATGGTAAGGGGTTTTCATCTCACTACTTTTCCAATGAGATTCATGCTATGTTTGAAACTATTTCCCATTGTATGTTGTATATACCTCCCATTTTTGTTTTCTTTGAATAATATAAATTAATTTATGTGTATTTAAATCTTCTTTTTATGATCCTTCATTTAGGTGGTTTATGTTTTTTATGTTACCAAATCCATAATGGATCTTTTTAACCCAATTTCCATTACTTCGGTTAATCATCTAATTCTTATTTTTGTCAAGATATGATTATGTGTGGAATTACTATATATTTATATATGATGTAATTCCCACTCTTCTTTGTGTGGATATATTTTTGATTCACATAATCACTCCATTGATAAATTCTCAATTCATCAATATGAACTTGAGAGGAATAATTTTAACTCAATTTCTATTCATTGAGTTAAACATCCAAGTCATTGTTGTTGTTGTTTTTAAAAAATATTTGTGTGAATGTTTACTTATTGATTTACACTGAATATCAAATCTTATTTAGTTTATTTTTATTCATCACACATTATTATTTAATTGATTTATCCTTAATATATGGATATTGTTTTTATAAGGGATTTCATCTCAATTTACATTCTATTGAGACTTCAATGTTGTTATGCACAAATCCACACTTATATTGTGTATATACTCTCCTCTGGCACATTATATCATTAATCAATTTATTCTCATGATATTAAAAATTTGTGATTAAATTTTATACTTCAATGTTTTGTATTCAAGTGTCTATCATTTTTTTAATTACTATTTGACAAAAATATCATTTTAAATGTTTTAAAAATTTATTCTTATATATATATTTTCAATAATTTCAATTTTTTCAAAATGGTTTTTAGGATTTATTTATATTGAAATTAGTGTTTTCAAATGATAATTCATTTAAAATTTTCAATTTTGGTATGGAACACATTGATTTAAAAATCTCATTATTAAATGTTTTATATATTTTTTTTGAAAAGTGATTGATAAAGAATTGATTATTTCAATATCATGATATAATATATTGTGATAGACATGTGGAAATGGTATATTTCATTCAATATTGTTTTATGTGTTATGATTTATTATTGTACATGGACATTTGATCGGTGGTTATGTGATAAACCAAATGACAGGAGGTGGAGTGATAAACCTAGATGGGTGGTTAAGTTATAACCTCTAATGCATTGGTTATGGAGGTCGGCCATATGACAATTCAATTTAGATATATGTGTAGAAGTTGATTGTATGATAATTCAATTTAACTACATTTATGTCCCAAGTAAAATATATATGTTATGTGTTGTTTATATGGTTTTATCGTAATCTTTTCCTTACGAAAGGGTACGAAATGATATTTTATTTAGAGAAGTATATTTAAGTACATTTCCTTTTTGGTGTATCACTAATTGGGTTTTTTTTCATCCCATGTATTTGAAATGTTTTTCACAAGACATGAAGTGGAATAGGGACAAGGATGGTATCAAGAAAAATTCATGATGTCTAAAAAATAGAACTAGACATGTTTCTTTTCAAGAGTTTATGTTTTATGAATAAATAGATAATGAGTAGTAGTGTTTACATGTGATATTCAAGATGATATGTAATAGTTATTGCTTAATTGTCTAAAACTCTAAACCTGAAAAGATCCTCAATATAAATTCGGGATTTAACTCAACATTATGTGTTGTTTAAGGATGAGTCCTTATATATATACTCACATTTCTAACTATAATTTAATAGATTTCATAATAGATAGTAATAAATGATAAAAATTATCATTATATATCAATGATCAAATAAACAATCACTATACAAACCAAATACTTTATAGGGTTTACACATTACCTTGAACATATCCACCAAGGATTTCTATATATATTATAGTATAAATGAAATGTTAATTTTTCTATCACATTGTATTTATGTTATAAAATTTTCATCGTGATCCAAAAATTATTTTCAATGTTTAGATGTAATTTGTGATATATTAATTAAATATATTTTTTCCATGTGTTTTGTTTTATAGATTATGAAATATTTCTAATATCTTTACAATGAACATGAGTTTATAACATTCAATATTTAAAGGAAAAATAAATTTATCATAACATGAAGTTTAATGTTTGTTAATATTTGAGGTGTACTATGTAAAATATATCCCTTTATGATTATCAAGGGTATACATTATAGAATATATATAATATGAATTACTGGGTGTTCATTCTATATCATTTATAATAGATATATATGTAAATTTTAATCGAATTCCACATTATGAAATATTAATTATATCACATTACAAAATTATTTGAATATTAAAATAACATCCCTATCCAAATGAATGCCTCATTTCTACATAAAATGTCACACACATAATGATAACTTTTTCGATTAAATATGATAAATGTATCATTAAATCATAATCACTAGTAAATAATTAACAACATGAGTAATTAATATTAATTAATATTTTAATAAACAATTAATTATATATTTGTATTAATGCATCTATTAGAGTATATACTTATAATTCATATAAAAAACTAATGAATAAGAACATTTTAACCCTACAAAAACATACCATCTTTATTAAATATTTGGATTTCATTTTATATATTTTAAAAATTGTAAACTCTATATTTAATAAATTTATATCTATTAATATTAACATATATAAACATATTTCAGTTACAAAAATTCTAATATTAATGTAGATAAATTTTATCATCACTCTATTATTCAGAAGAATTCCAGATCATTCAATATAAATATATTCCATTTTTATAATAATTATACTGGATATATATTAATAAATAATGTGTTCGAATTCATTGTAAAAAAATTATATTTAACATTAAAACTATTTATTTAATTATTAAAATTATTTATCAGTTTTAGATTTAAAATTTATTATATTAATCTATTTAAATAAATTTTATAATCTTATAAGATAAATGTATACACAATTTGGTGTTTGATGACTAATTTCTCGTATATAAAATATCATTATCATTTTATATTTATAATTAATATTTTATAAATAATCATATATAACATTTAAATTATTAAAAAAAATCAGTTTCTTAGTGTTTATACCATTAATGATATATATAATGAGTTTTGAGTTCATTAAAATACATATATAATTATAGGGTTTTTGAAAATTTAAACTATTAAAAATTATTAATACAACATATTTTGTTCATTTCAATAACGAAATTATGTTGATATTCAATTTTTATATGAAGTTTTATTTTAGTTGATTTTTTTTTAATTTTTTAGTTATTGGAGTATCATATAAGATTGAGGAATGATTTCTTTTTCAAGAAAACAAAATGTTATTATGCAAGAACAATTGTATATTTGGAAGGTATCTATCTAAATCGAATGATTTTGGATATTTGGTCGTTTGAGATGTCACATAAATAGATGATAGTGTATAGAATTTATAATATTTTTTGTTCGATGATTCTGGATGACAATATGATGGTAATACAACAATATTAATATTATAAGATCATTAAAATATTTCAATGTATTGAAATATATATTATTGTATGTAATGGTTGTTCTAGATTATTATTAAATGGTAATTTTCTAAAACTTATTTGTTTGTTTGGGTAAATTTGAATATTAAATTTAATTGATAAGTGCCCAACTGTGAAATAATGATCATTATTAATAGTAAAAATATAGACATGAAAATTAGAGAAGGTGAAAATAATTTCCAAGTATATATATGAAAATATATGATAAGATGAATTAGATAAATTGAAATGTACATATTAGGTAATGGGAACCATATAATGATAAATAAGATTCAATTTCTGTTATATATTTAAACAACATGATGTGTTTTTTGCATTACCAAGATAAATAAGGTAAAAATTTTAAAGGGTGATATGAAAGAGTTACAGAATATTCCCAAATATTATCTTTTGGATTGTATATGGTATTTAAGTGAATCAATTTATGAATGGATAATTCAATGAAATAAGAAATAATATGGAGAATAAATTATTATTTTTTAATTAACATGAAGAGAACTATTATTTCATTTAGTTGGATAATATGATAAATCCATGAAAATACTATCAGAATGAGATATTATATTGTTAGTGTATTAGAAATGAATTACCATTTCATTGTGTTTGAATCAATATGTGAATTTATTCCTAAATTAATGTGGTATTAAATTATTTGATAATTTTAAATATATTATATCATTAATATTGTGGTCAAAATATTGTATTTTAGGTCTATATATATCGTTGTGAATATTTGATATGTGGAAAAGATTATAATGAAGAAAAATGATAAATGTTTTGGACAAAAAGATATAGAATATATTTTTACATGAAAAAACATATACAACCACACCATTATTAATACTAGATGTCACTTACATAGATATAATGACTAAATATGTCACTGGAGTATAGATAATATGTTCAATATTGTTATAATATATTTTTCAAATATTAAATTCAAAATTTAAGACTGAAAATGTCATCCTATAATTTAGGATAACAATATTTAGTGGTCTTTCAAAGATAAAAGTGGTTTGAGGAGGAAGATAACTTAATAATAGAAGAAAATATTCAGGATATAGAAATATAAAATGAAATATAATAATTTCATCATTGTGTTCAACATAAGAGAACATAGAAAATGTTTCTATAAGAATTAGTTAAAGAGTAGACACATTGTTTAAGTGCATATAATGATTACACAGGTTTTTGGTGTAGTGGAATATGGATCAATCCATACATATTAAATTACATGATGAAGTGTAGAAGAACTATATATTTATTAGGAGGAAATCTAATTAGATAAAAAGGGTAATATATTCTTTAAGGATTAACATATAATAGTGCAAGACAATAGTGAAAATGGTTTGTGTACTAGTTGGGATAAATAATTTTTAATTATATTGAACAATGGGTTCATGAATAGGAAATGATCATTTAAAAAATTGTAAATTCTAGTGAATCATATGGTCTTATAAAACTATGGATCAGTTCCTTGATTAGCTAATCATTTTTATTATTAAACATGATAATATGATTGTAATGGTTTCTTTCTGCCCATGTTGTGTGTGAGTCATGTAATGTGACTCACCACTCTAAAATTTGATGGTGGTTTACTACAAATATTATGCATTGGAAAATTGAGTAACTCTTTACTGATTTACCCACACTCATTATAGATGGTGAAAATAAATATGGATATTTAATGTGTAATCGATGATATCCAAGTATCCTCAGAATACCGATTAGTATAAGATTCAATATTTTCTATTTTATTAAACATAAATGTTATTTTATTTCGTTTTTATATTCCTAAAATGAGGTAATATCTATGTTTCTTTGTTAAATATTACTTCGGGAGGTGTTGTTGTGATCTTGGTTTTTCTATATATAATATATAATATGAATGAGGATAATAAAAAATGATTTAATAAAACAAAGTGAAAATTTAAATTTTTTTCGAAATGAATAACTCTACCCAACTTATGTTCATTTAGTTTGGATGTTCTTGAAAAATTTAATAAGGTGTTTACAATTTTTTCATAGTGATCCAAATTAACATAAGATGCTAGGATGAATTTGTAGAATGATTCCCCTGTATAAAATTACATCATATCAAAATATTTTATTATGATTTTTATAAAGTTAAATAATTAAGACTAAAAAGACTTATAGACCTAGAATCAAATTTTAGGTAAAGGAAATTTCAATAGAAAACTTTTAATGATCAAATTTTGAATTTGAAGCATGAATATATGAGTATGATTGAATCATATTTTATTTATGAATTCATTTGAAGTTTTAATAATTTATTTAAATCATTTGAATGATATGTGAGATTCGTAATGCATAATTTTTTTTAATAAGTTAATTGATATTTTATGAGAGTAGTTTTATAAAAAAATTAATCTATATGATCATTGTCTTGATTTACATCATTCTAATAACAAAAAAATAATATAGTTTCATATGAAATTATAATGAATGAACCCAAATTATTAATAGAATATATGAGAAGGAAATCGTTACCAATTATAGGAATATATAGTAGACATCAATATTTTTCATGAATATGAATATATTATTGGATGTTCAAATACAGATGAATATCATGTTTTCATAATTATATTAAAAATTTCACTCATATAATGATTTTATCAAAAAAAAACGTTATATATTTTTATATTACCCCACTAGTTTATTTTTTCTTAAGTGGTTTTTCATATTTCACAAAAAAAAATTATTTAATGAAGAAATTTTTGGTGATGTTATAGGGAAATTTTCTCATTATATTACAATGAATAATTCTATGAATTTTCTAAAAGTGATATTTTCATCCAAAAATTAAAAAAATTTAAAAGACTAAAATACATTTTTATTATTAAATAATATAAAGAAAATAAATCATATATGTGAGTATAAATTTACCAAAATCGTTAATGGTACATTCATTACAATAATGGATTCCATTGAATAAATTTATGATGGAAACATAATTAATGAAATAGAGTTTTAATTAGGATGTGATAAAGTGTAATGTGAATCTCTGATGGGATGTTATTTAATATATAATTGAATAAATTATACACTATATTTTATGTTAGTTATTTAAAATAGGGGAATAATGAATGAAACAAATTTTATTGAGTTGGATAATGCTGACTTTAGAAATACAGAATGTCAGTTGCTTATATTTATTTTTGTTGTAAGAAATATAATCACCAAGTATAAAAAGTAATTTTAAATTCTGAAAAAATTATAATTTACCCAATTAGATTTCTAAAATATATTTTTTACACATTATAGAGAAAATAAAATATAATAAAATAAATTAGATATATGGTCAATAGTTCCATGCATATGATGATAGATTAACCATATAAAGAAAAGAGCGATATGACTGATCGGATAAATGGTTTTTATTTATGTCAATACGGATAATAGAAAATTATTTATTTAGAACATATATTTAATATTTTAAAGGTAAACAGCTAAACGAAAATGAGAAATATGGATAATATAACACATGAAAAGAAAATTCATAAGTTTTTATATTCTTGAAAATAATAAATGAAAACTAAAATTTTAATTGAATACTAAAATAAAAAATTTAAAAATAAATATATATCTAAATGAAATATAATTATATATTTCTAGTGTTATATGTTATCAAATAGAGGTTATAAATATGATGAAATTAATAAATTACATAAATTTATTTCTACAAGATAGATGGGGTTTCAGAAAGATGGTTGGCCTATGGGTCACTATTAGATTTGTGATGGATACATGTATATGATTAAATAAAGTTAATTTTTTTGGATGTAAAATTAATTATATGTGTTTTTATTGATGGTAAAAAATATGGGGTATAAATACATTGTTAGTTAATAATTTAAAGAAGTTCTGTATAGAACAAAAAAGGGGAATATTGATAAATTTCACTAATTTCTTCTTTAAAATTTGTTATAACAATTATTTATGTGACTGTATTAGTATGTTATGTGTCATGATCCTCCTAGTTCAATAATTTCAATTAAAAATAGTATTTAATATGTTTTATGACTGTACAATGAAACTAAGGAATAATATAACTCCATATAAGAAGAATATAGTTGATCAGGAGATGTTGACAATGATTTCTTATTTCCAAATGCCTGAAAAAAGTACAATAATGAATAATTTTGAATTATTTTAAATTTTATCAGAAGCATACTTACAGTTATAATGTGATGGTGAGATTATGTCCTATAAAATGTAAATTACTAAAATTGTAGTTAATGTGATTAGAGAAAATGGATTATTTTATGTCATTTTCAAGAAGCAAGCAATAAGAAGTTCACTCTAACTATAATGTTGTATTTGAATAAAAAAAATTTATATAAAAAGTTTTATTAATCATTTAGGTGGATGGATTATAATCTATATATATTTAGTAAAAAATATCATCACTCACTATTCAATGTATTACACATCATTATCCATCAACTATATCACTATTTCATTACATTAATATTTTAAAATAGTTTAAATTAAATTTCAATAATATTTATTGTATACATTATTTTCAAGAGAATTTTGTTGACAAAAATTCAGTTTTCATCAATCAAATATATTTGTTTTAATTTACGTGGAGATATCTTATTTTAGGTGGAGCATATTTTTATTGGGTCATATAAAAAATGTTTATGATGTGATGTTTTATTTTTTTATGATTTATTATGATTTCAAAAAATATTATTGTGCTTGTGATTAGGGACCTCTAATATAAATTTTATATGAATAGTGTATTCACAAGTGTAAGGAGTTATTGTTTCAGGATATTGATATAATTTTGTTTTATATTTTCCTAGAACTTGATATAATTCAATTTAACACATGGCATGATATTAATGGTCAATATTTTTATTCCATACAATGATTATACTAATATATGATAACATATAATAAATGATTATTCATTAATAATTAATTTGGTTATTATGAGTGATGTGTATTCAATGGTCTAAAACAAACTACAAAGGTATTTGTTGTTGAAAAAATGAATGAAGAATATGTTGTTACATTTTGATAAATAACATTCCACTTTCATTATAAAATTTTATGAGAAGATTAATTGGATAAAATAATTTTTAGATATGTATATGTGTTGGTTTTTTATTATATAGACATATCATGTTAAATATGAAGTGTAAAACACTATTTTATTTTAAGTGATATTCGTTTAATTATTTTGATTGATTTGAGTATAATTAACTAACACTTTTTGATACAGGTTGAAATTAACAAATTTTATCCTATTTTTTTGATATAATTTTTAGAATTCAAAATCTAAAATATATTGTTTGAGATATATAAATGTTAAATATGATCTATAATGAGAATCTGATATCTAACGGCTATAAGATTGGAATATTGGATATTCTTATTGGTAATATATCTTGTAGATGATAATCTCATTATAAAACCCCATTCTTAGTATCCATGTGAACTTTTTTACATTATAAAAATGGATTTAGATACATAAAATCTCATCACAAAGGATCGAATAGTATAAATATATTGGAAATCTTCATACATGATGTAATTACACATTAAATTAGAATACATAAATTAATATATAGTATATAATTTTAGAACTCCATACTTTTATTTCGAATACCGTTTCATATTAATTACAAAAAAATTCTAGGAATTCAAAGGAAAGGAAACATTTAAAATGTCTGAGCTTAAATTCGGAGAAATGTTATTCATATTAGAGAAGCTAAAAAGGATGGAATAATATGGAATGTATAAATGAAGATCAAATAATTTCATATACTTTATCACATGTTCTAGTATATTATCCATTGATATGTAAACTAAAAAACTAAAAACATATACTTCCATAACTGATATCATAATAGTTGAATGTGAAATTTCTTACATATGAAACATAACAATGAGGGATTTTCTAAGGGAAATTAAAAATAAATTGTAAATTCCCTGACCAAAACCAAATTATTTATTTCTCATGATACATAATTATTCATTGATAGGATATAGTGGGCCCTAGTAATCACCTAATATGTTCAATTCATACATCATATGAATAATGGTAATGACTTATCACGACTCAATAATTAATAAAAATAAATATATGAAGAACAATCATGTCGATTGTAAAATAATTTAATGTTAAGAAAATAAAAAACAATTTAAAGAAATATGTGGTATAGTATCATTAGATTATATCTTTAATATAATATTCATTAAACGATATTTTTTAATGTACATTAATGAGATCCCCAAGTAAATTTTTAATGAAAAATCCCCAATCCACTTTGAAATTAACTTTTTTAAAATTTTAAAATAAGACAATTATAAAGAAATAATTATCATTGAAAAGTACCTTGTAAATATGTAATGTATTTTTAAATTCATTGAGGATTCTGGAATTCGGTAAATTATGATCGTTCACTATAATTTAAAAAAAAAATACTTTTCAGTATTTAGTAAGAAATTTTTAAGAGTACCTTATTCAGAAAATGACATGAATATTCATTTTAAAACATTTTTGGAAAAAAATATTTATTTTAAAAAAATGTTCATAAAAATTAATATATTATAATAAAAACATTTTCATAAAACATGGACACGAAAGATAAATAATCCACAATTAAGTCTTTAAAATCAACAAACCTAAATATTGATGAGGTTGTGAAATAAACCCTTACATTTAGTTCGATTTACATTTTACATGTTTGAATCTATTTTATAATAAATATATAATGGATATATATCTATTAATGAATTATAATAATAAAATTAATCCAATATATAATATATTTATATTCTTCATTCACCCATTTACTATCAATTCATTGTAAAAATCTCACTTTTAGGTGATAATTGCTTCATTTTTTCAAGTATGTTTTCATTTTTTAGTTCTATTTCATATATATTTTAAATGGTTTCATAATACCTAGAATATTATTAGTGGTATAAATAAAATATATGTTAAATATAGATATATTAATGTAAACCATAAATATACAGATAAAAGAATTGATTACACATATCCTAGAGACGATGGGTCGTATGTATGCATGAACGTAGTTTTACCTTTTAGGTGGATAGAAATAAAGAATAAAGAATAATAATAAATATTTATATAATCACTATTATATTGTATATATATTTATATTATGTTAATTTAATTTAACATCACTAAAATCCATGCAAATTGTAATTGAATAATGGATCACATCGTTTCATGGAGGTGGTAGTCTACACATACGGACAAGCGACATCAACATATTAAAAATGATCTATAGATAAGAATATATATGTGATAATAGATTTCCAAAGTAAAGTTTCATAATTTATATCATATAGATCCATTAGTTCCATAATTATAACCGTTCAAATAATGTGCTGATGAAAAAATTATTACACCGCTATGTGGTCATGATAATCTGTACGTACACACAAGCAATGTTTTCACCATTATAACAGTGATAAACGATGGAATGTGGTTGTAAAATTATTAAAATAACATATAAACGTATTTTTGAGTTTTTATTTATTATTTTATAATTCTTAAACCGTATTTGTAGAGGACGAAATAAAATAGTATGACTCGGTAAAGTTTATTATCTTTTTTAAGGGACACGATTTAGATATATGTTTAAGGGACCTATGGATAATAATTTTGCTGGAATATAAGTAAATAAAATTGAACTTATTTTTAAAAGAGTAATATTAATTTTTGGGAAAAGATAAATTTCTCCATGTGTGATAATGAAGTAAGGAAGGATGTTCTATTTTGTAACACAATGACGGTAAACTCTTTAAATTTCTAAAAATATTCTTTTAATTTTATTAATATTCAATTTGAAATTTATCCTAAATAAATAATTTAAAATAAATTATGTGTATGTTTAAAAAATAATCTCAACTAGGGATTATTAATCTGAATGTATTTTATTTTATAATAACGAAATGTTTGTTTTATTCCCTCATTTTTCCATTTTAAACAAAAATTGACAACATGGTTTGTACACTTTACGCTTCGTGGTTGTTATTATAAAATAAAAAATTCCAATAAATTGATTATATAATATGAATTTAATCATATTCAATTTATTTATATAGAATTTAAATTTTTATTAAATAAATTAGTTTTTTAAATAAAATTATTTACATAAAATATCAACAATGTCAATTTGATAACTATTTATTTAGTTTGACATTAATAACATGAATACAATAATGGAACTAAAATTAAGAGCATAAAATCAAATATAATATAGAATATTTATTCTTAAAATTCATGTTTCAGGTTATTTATATAAAATAATGATACTTTTAATGTTATTAATTTCATTTAGTATTATTTTTTATCAATTAATTACTACATCAACGTTCTATAATCATATAATCTTGTTAATTTATCAAAAAAAAATAAAATAGAAATTACCATGAAATATATAAATAATATCTATTTTAAATGATTATTCTAACTAAACATATTCTCCTTTTATCCCCAAGATAAAAATATTTTATTGATTAAAAATAAGAGTGTGACTTTTTTATCATTTCATGAAATAAAATATTATAAATGTCATTAACTCTAAAAAATGTCTTCAAAAATTTATATCTAAAAATATAGGATGATTATAGAAGAAATGAACACATCCAATAAAATTTATTATTTTTTGTACATTTTTCAGTCCTTATCATTTTATTTTTTATTATTGTTAAAAAATTTACACTTTAAAATGGTAACACAAATTCCAATAGTTACTATTAATATTGAACAATAATTAAATAAACCAATTTACTAAATACGGATATAGGTTTTCCAATATTTGAATAAATGTTATAATATTTTGTTACGACTTGTGAAAACATTTAATTTAAGGTTAAAACACAATCATAATAGAAAATAATTTTACATAAAATATGATTTTCTGTATTAAATTTTTATACTAAATTAAATAACAAATACATTTTTCAATTAAAATAAATGGATTAATAATTATACTAAGGATAAAATTTATCAATTGAAATATTTTAGATAAAAGTGAGTCTTTTTATATGTTTTTAAAAAAAATTCAATTTTAAATTAAATGTAGTATTTTTCAATATTCACTAGAAAAAAAAATCTTTCTAAAAAATTATTAATATTTACCATAATTTAAATTATTTATGATGATTTGAATATTAATACTCATTTTATAAAATATATTCTATATATGTGGAAAAAATTATAATTATATTATTATCTCATAAAAATCATATTTAATGAATACTTATAATATAACATAAATAAAACTTGATATGTTATATCTTAATCATTAATAAAAAAATATTGTTTTTTATGTTTTTATATATTTCACTATATATTTTTCCTATTTACACAAACCAATTTAATGGTTGGGTTATAATTGTATTGTCCAAAAAATAAAATTTTAATAATTTGTTTCGGTTTGATAAATCAATGTGTTGTTCATTTTCTATGCTATCAATCATAGTGTTTTATAAAATACCAGTGTTGTGTTCCACAAAAGATATCCATGAAAATTAATTTTTTATAAAAAACCCTAAAATATTGGCATGTTACATTCTTCCATCCTTTTAAAAAGATCATCTTGAAAATTTTATGAATGTTAACTAATTAATAAATATGGGTAGCTTTCGTCAAAATTTATATTGGTTTCCACATCACCATGTCTATATTATGATTTATCTAAAGTACCTTTTGTAATCGAGTCGTTCAATTCCTCTAAAAATAGTTTCTATTGTGTGTATAATTTGTGTGTTCTCTTTATAGTAACATATATCAAGTCATAATTTTGTTAATTTAAGGTGAACACATTAATTGGGTATACAATTCACTTATTTAACAATGATATATAGAAAACATCATGTAATTTGGAGATGATATGTGTAATTTCAAACTAGAATTCAGCATCTACAATTATTTCTAGAATTTCAAAAAATTTGAAGTACTTGGGGATCGATTTTTATTTCTTATAGAATCATATTACACTCTTCCACAGTAATTATTTTACAAAAATGTGATTTCCAACTGAAAGTTAAAATCATTCCTCTAGTTATACATATAGTTATATGGGTTTTCATGGATCTAATTTGATATCAATTTGAATATTATTTACCATTATCATTGTATCTACCACATGCTTTTTCCTTTAATAACCCTTTTACTAACTTCATCTCAACATGATGGAGTACAAAATTTCCTTCCATATAATTATTCATACAACGATATTTGAAAAATTGAATAGAATATATTGTTATTCGAAAAATATACCATTTATAAATACTAATCCCATATAAAATGATGGCGAAATGAAAAAATACATTCACAAAACATATTTTTTTTATTTTCTGATATCCCATCATTTTTATGATGACATGAATTGTACATATGAAGATTGGTGTAAAGTATAGAAAACCCATGATTTACAAAAATTAACATTACTATTTTTTTAATCCATAACCAGTATACAAAGAGGCGCCAGTAGACCATACTAGTCTAGTACCATTGAAAACATGGGAACATAATCACTGGTACATATGTGAGCTACATAATCTCTTAAAAGTATCTTCTTGACTAGAACCCTTCTTATACACATAAAAATAATACATATCTTCACAACATAGGGAATGAAACATAAAGTGAGGTGAGCTCAAATGGTTAGTATGGGTAATTAAGGGAGACATGTAAGAATAATCATGAGCATAAGGTTCTGAGAACATGATCATAATGATAAAATATTATACCCGACATATTAAATGATCACAATAATGATCATGTAATAATGTATTGTAGTTCATAAGAAATCAAACATAATGAAATAAAGAGCACAGGTCATGAAATAACAACATGATAATACGACCTGGAATTGTGGAAACAAATAATCGTATTATGACTTCCAAAGTAGAATAGGCATCACTACCACGATCATCCTAGTGTAAAATGTCCTTTACTGAATCAGGGGAACCCCCATTCCCTCCATGCATTACTGAACATAGTAAACCCTCTTTCTGGAAATGTATTACTTATCTATGAAAACCCTTCATCCATCCTTGTATTACTGAATCGAGTGTTCCCTTGTTCTAGCCGTATCTATCTATTGAGAAATAAATCATTACCCAATTCATGGGAGGGATATATAGGTCTCACCCATCATAAAATGAAACCATAGATACATGATCCACGAGATCATAAATTAACATATCAAAACACATGAAATCAATTGGGGATCATGAACATGTATACATATCACAACCTATGGACAAATATTTGTTTTATATTTAATTAATCATAAACATTAAACATGAAATGAAGTGGGATTAAAAAGAATCTAACCCATGAAATGGGATCATGTTTCATAAACATCATTCAATTAAAACATAATCAATTCAGAGAATGAATATTAATGGAGATATTTAATAATTCTTCATAAGTAAATTATTAACACCAATGGATGTTATATTAGATGGGAAATAATTTTTGAAATATATTTTAAGGACACTTCATGGGAAAAATATATTTTCTTACATGAAAAATTATTTTTATCATATACAATCTGTTGATCAAATTTTACTTCTAAAATATCATATGGAATTTATAAAGGATAATTTTAAAAAATATAACATTTTAAAAAAATCCTTGAGAGTTGTCTTCAAGTATATTTAGAAAATATTATTTAAAACATGGTTTATGAATATAATATAATTCAAACAAAAGTGGTAGGTGGATGGATATTACTAAATCCTATATCCTTAGAACCAAAGAGTAGGAAAATTTTACTAAAAAAGTTGATATTGTAAATAAAAATAGGATAAGTGAAATAATTAATATAATTTTATTATGGATTATAATATTTCACCAAAGGAAGAATAATAATAATCAGTCTTCAAAAAATTGAGGAAACTGTCTCAATAAACTCTTATAACTTGTGGTTTTGGGATCATAATCTCCATGTTAGAATATTAAATTACATAAACATTATGATATCATTAAAAGAAATATATTCATGATATAACATGTAAAATTGATGTATATAATCCTTAATAAATAGTTTAGGTTCATAACAAAATAAGAGTCTCAAAGGAGGCCAATTTAGAATGAAATTGATTTTCTGATTTGGTAAATTTTCAATGTTGAACCCCATGAAATAAGGATCAAAAAATGGATTTGTGAATACACATAAATTTATTTACACAATACATATATAAAATTCATGATCATTACATACACCACACAAAAAATAGTGTGGAACATGGATTTTATCCCACAAAAAATAATAGTGACTTGAAAATTCACATACCTTGTGTCTTGAATCTATCCATACTTGTACAATATTTATGTATAATAAATATAATTTTATTATACATAATTTACTGAATAACATTATTATATATATTAACATATATTCTTTGATCAAAACCTTATATTACCAGCTTTTTAACGATCATATGTTAATGTATCACTTCGGGTAATATTCTGTTTGTTCTTCACATGTCTCAAAATTTTTAATATCATTCATCATTTGATTCCATATTGTATAACATGATATAAATATCAGTTATATTCTGTATATTTATATTATAATAATCTATAGCATAATGATGTATGTGGTGTCTGAAGGAATCATATCTCTTTGTGGGGGTTGTAGTCTACACTTCCTGAAACAAGATTATCGTCTTACCCAAAAATGGATGGAAAAGAAGATATGTTTAGTAAAAGGAATAGAAAATAACAATTATATAACAAATAGAACACATTACATATGGTATCCATGATAATGGTCATCAGGATTTTTGGTAAAATAAAAATGAACTGTCTTTGTTTTGTGAGGTACTAGTTTGTCGTACAAAGATAGAATATGTTCAACATCCATTAGATAGAAGTGTGTGCTTGTGCAGTTATGAAAAATTACATCACAAAAATAATATTATATGGATAATATTTGGGTTTTATATTGTAATTGAATAAATAGAGCAGAATCGGTGAAGAATGGAAATAAAAGAAATGATCTTGATAGAAGACATTACCTCTTTGTCCTCTTACTCCATTAGGTTTTTGCAAAAAAGGCTTCCTAGAGAATATTTCTTCCCAAAGTGATTCTTTAATATATAAGGGAGTATATTTGGATGTATAATTTGGAATATCATGGAAGAACATAAAAGTTTTGAGCTGTGTTACGAATGAGTAGAGGTGGTGGCCTTTTATAGGAAAGGAAAATGACTTATTTGCAATTTCTAGAAGCAAGTTCGGGGGCACATGTTCTTACCTAAAAGAAGTCATAAAAGCACACCAAAACCCAATAATGGTGGTTTAAGGACATATATATGGATATAAAATTTTTGTTTGACAATTATCAAGGTTATTTGGTCTCTTAATTTCCGGGTTTAGTCCCTAATTAATCTTAATTGGGCCTTAACATCTATGATTATTTTTAATCACTTTTACTAATAATTATGATCAATAATTTTTATGGTACAATTAGACACTAAATATTATAATTAATAAATTTTTCTATGACATATTTTTTAAATTCGTTTCACAGATATAGAAAAATTAATACTAGTGGTAATCCCTCTAACATGATGTAATAACAATGTTTTAAAGTAGAATAATATCAAATGTTTTTTAAGATTATGTATTCAGTTTCAAAGTGAAATTTATTATAATTACATTATTTATATTTTAAAATATAATATCTATCAAAATTTACCTTAAAAATAATTTATAATATCATTTATAATTAATAATTAATTACACAAAAAGGATGTTTTCAAACATAAAAGAAGCATTTATCATTATTTTTTTTAAAAAAGATGTTTCTTAAAAAAAATTACAAAAATCACCAAAGGATAATTTCAACATTATAAATTTTCAATTTTGGTTTATTTTATCAGATTAAATTTATACTTGTTCCTGAATGTTATTTTTTTATAAAAATTGGGTTATTCGAGAAAGTGGTTTTTTTAAACATAAAAATTACTTTACAAAAAATGTTTTCTTTTACTTTCAGTAATGAATATATATATAAAAAAATTAAAATTAGATATTATTAATCATATTAGAAATTTTTAATAACTAGATTATAATTATATTTTTTTATAAATTAAAATAATAAAAATAGATGTTTCATAGAAACTTATTGTTACAGGTATTATACGTTATCTCAGTGTTTCATTCATCGTATGCCAAGTAATTGTTCTGTGTAATGTACACCATGGTAGTGTTGGGTTTAACATATTTCAATTTGGTGTTTCATGTAAAATGAATTATTGAATTAGTGGATTTCAAGATATAAAGGAAAATTTAAATTTATTTAAAGAAAAAATTTCCATAAAGACTCGGTGTGTTACATTTTACACCCATTAAAATAATTAACTCCATTGAAAATCATCACTCGTGTAAAAATATTTAGTACACTTATTCATCATCATATCCTCTAGTTCCCACATAGCTATATCTAAGTGCTGATTTCTCCACAATTTATTGATCGGGCTGGTGGTCTTGTTTTATAGAACATTGTATGATCGGTCCAGAATTTCAATAGGTTTTATCTCAAAATAATGATCTTACTCTAGTTGTATGAACTCTATGCTCAGTACATGTGAATAGTCATATATGTAATTCCAGATGAGTGATGCATGTAACACATCATGGACATGAGGGATATTTGGAGAATGTTCTAAGCGATATGCTATTGTCCATATATGATAAAGAATTTCATAGTGGCTGATATACCTAGGAATTAGATTCCCTTTCTTCTAGAATCTGATAACATTCATCTTTGGTAATATTTTTAGGAATACAATTTCAACAACATTGAAGTCTAGATATCATCGATGGTTATATGTATAACTTTTCTTCCAAAAATGAGCTTCCTTAATATGTTGCATGATAGATCTAACCTTCATGACTATTTCTTCAGTGATCTCAGATCCCAATTTCATTATTTCACCAACCTCATCCCAATATGTTGGAAATCTACATTTCTTCCCATAGAGGGATTCATATAGTTCCATCTAGATTCATGAGGATTTTCTATTTTTCTAACAGAACACAACTGAAGGAAGGTGTTTATCCCTACCAAATTTCAAATCTAGAGAACAATATATCCACATATCCTCCTGGTTGTAAACAGTTCTTTAAGACTGTCTATTTGTTTCAGGTTGATAAGTAGTGCCGAAACATAATTCTGTATCAAGAAATTTCATAAGACTTCGCCAAAACATTAAGGTAAACCATATATCCAAATATTATTCAATGGAATTTGGTACCCCATGAATCATAACCATATCCTTATGTTATCTTCTTGAAAGCTGATAAAGATGGAAATCTTCTCTGATAATAAGGAAGTGTGCTGACAAAGTGAGGCCATCAACTACCACCCATATAACATTAAACCATATAGATGTTTTGGGTAGTCAAATGAAAAAAAATCCATAGTGATGTTCTCGCATTTTCATTATAGTAGGGGTAATAGATGTATCCTTCCTTATACTTCTATCATTTAGGATTAACTCACTGGCATATCAAACTCTGAGATACAAAATCTATGATATGTGTCTTCATTCCATTCCACCAAAAGTATTATTTCATGTCCCTATACATCTTTATAATTCATGGATGAATAGAGAATGTAGAACTATAAGATTACTCTAACATATCCTTCATTAATTGTGACATGGAATTAACACATACACCATTCATGAACCTTATCATTCAATCCTGATCATGATAAAACTCCGAATTCTTTATGACCTTCTATTGTGGCTCTTCATCTTCCTTCTACGCCACCTTAATCTTCACAATGATAAAGTGTTAAAAATTCAATTAAGAATAATAATATTTTTCCCTTCCATCAGGATGGCTAGATCTATTCTTTTCAAATCCATAAATATGGGATCATTTTTTATCTTCATTATAGATAAACTAACATGATCCTTTCAACTCAAATCATCGGTCACCATGTTCACTTTCAGATGGTAGTAATGTTTTGATAAATCATAATCATTTATCAACTCTAACCATATTATCTATCACATGTCTAAATCCTTCAATAGGAATATATATTTTGGACTTTTGTGATTGGTATATATATCACAATTTTCCCCATAAAGATAATTCCTCTATATCATTAATGCAATGATTTCTGCAGCTAACTCCAAATCTTGATTTGGGTAATTTATCTCATCAATATTCAACTATCATGAGGTATAGGTTATAACCATATAGTATTTCAAAAGAAATAAATCACAATCCCTTCCTGGATGAAATGATATGGATTAAAAACCCTTCTCCATTATAGGGTAGTGTAAGAACAGGTGCATCGACCAAACTTCATTTCAGTTCATTGATTGTTTCCTCAAATTCTTCTATCCAGAGGATCTTGACACCTTTCCTAGTTAAAATCATTAGACGATTAAATAGTCATGATAAATTCTCCAAAAAACCATCATTAATCTCATACTAAACCAAGAATATTATGGATCTTTGTCACGAAGGTCGTTCTAGACCATCATTCAATACCCTCCATCATTGAAGGATCTGTTAGTATACCATCTATTTAAATTAAGTGACCCAAAAACGAATCCTTTTGCATCCAAAATTCTCCCTTTCAAAATTTTTCATATAAGATATCATTATGTAGTGTCATTAGTAAAATTATAATGTAATCTTCATTATCTTCTTTTCTATTTTAATATATATGAATATAATCTATAAATACTACCACAAATTGGTTAAGGTAATCTCTAAAGACTATATTCATTAATTCAATGAAGATAGAAGGGTAATTAATTATTCCAAAAGTAACCACTATATATTCATAGTGACCATATGTTTTATGGAATGACATCATGGTTATATCCTCTTTTTTAACCCTCAATTGGTGATATCCAGAATTAATTTCAAACATAGATAAGTATCGAGAACGATGAATTTTATCAAATAAGTCATCCATACTTGGGAGATGATACTTATTCATTATTTTGATCATGTTTAATTTCTGATAATGAATTTAGAGTTGCATTGATCCATCCTCATTTTTTCAAAAAAGTAGTAGGATCACCCCAAGGTGACACGCTCAGCCAAGTGAATCCCATATCAATGTTTTCTTGTAGTTTCTTCATTAATTCTTGAAACATAGTAAGGGTTATTCTTTTAGGATTCTATGAAATTGGTGTTTAACTAGGAACATTTTATATCTAGTTCTCTACTTTATGTTTTGGTCGAGAACATGGAATATATTTCAGAAATACATCCACATAATCCTAAAAAACATGTGTATTGTCAATTTCAATATTCTCCTAAACTATTTGAGTTTAAAAAAACATTTTAATTGTAATTAAGACTCATTAAATGGATTTAATATCCACAATAAGTTCATATTTATCGTCACATTGATGGATGATCATAAGTGCTTTTGAAATATTGAATGTAACTTCCCCTACCTAATAATTGACGTGGGTATTATGTAGTGAAGGAAAACCCATGGCAAGTATAACATAGAATTAAACAAAAATAAGAATGATAGTATTTGTAGGATACACAATACCACAAACTTCATCCAATGAGAAATCAAAAACTTTTGATGAAATCATCGTACCAATACATTTATTCACTTGTAATTCCACATTAATAAATTTTGGAAGAATCTTAACACCCATAAAAAATTATTCAGATTAGAAAGAGTGGGTATATCCACAATCAAATATGAAATTATTAGTTCTATAGTAGATGGTATGTGTTACTTTCATGATGTTGTTATCACACTTGTGATTAGATATAGTGATCGAATGATTTTTCTTGTTGTCACCCCATCTTAAGAGGTTACTAACATCGATCATCATCACAAACCCTTGGGTTTGGGTAGTAGTTATCATAATTCCAGTTCTCCTTAAACATTTATCATAGAATTTTGGGAGTTGCATTCTAGGTGGAATTTTCCAAATTATCATTTTTAGATGACATCTTTCCATCACCTCAGCAGTCAATTTTCCAATGTCTTCCCCTTCCACGCTTAAAAAATTTATTATACCCCCTAAAGAAAATTTAATCCCAGATTCATCCCAAATATATAGCATTAATAAATGATCATCTCATTTTCTCCTTGTTTTTTTGAGTTTAAATTAATCTCAATCTTCCTTTTCATACAAAATGCAAGAGATTAATACATGACACCTACCTCCATGTCAATATTGAGTTCAAAATGAAAAAAATATTCATATATACTAATGTATTTTATGGAATATTCCCTTCTGTGACATGAATTTAATCCACCAAATATCCTATCAACTTTACTTTTCGGTAGGATGATAATTCTGGAAACGTACCTCACTAGTCTTGTGAAATTAGCCTTGTAGGTACCAATAGATTTATCATCCAATTTATTCAACTCAATAAACTCTTTCACAAACTTGGTAAGAAGGATTTTAAGAATTTACTTATTGAAAAATATGTTCTTTAAATTATACCAAAACATGGATTCAATCTCTTCATGTTTCTCCCATATTAATGATTATAGTCCACCACTAATTTGCTTCTCCTTCTAAGAGATAATCTTCCAGAATGAATTTCTCCTGATCCGAACAATGAAGAATGCAGAATATCATTTCAGTTGTATTGATACATTTTTCATCAACAAGTGAATATGAAGACTCTCTAAAATATAGAATATAATTCCTCATTAAATACTCCAAGTAGTTCTTATCCCTACATTTTAATTTGGAATTCCACCATGATTCATAGATATAGAAATCATTATCAGCATATCAATGAGTTTTTTCATTCCATATCCCATAGCATTCGGGTTTTCTTGAGGACAACTGATATATTGTCCATTGTAATAGCTACTAAAATAGCTTCTTTTGGTTCTATACATTGACTAAAATAAAAATTATTGAGTAAAAATATATATCATAATGGGGGAACATATAATCATGAAAAAACACATATATGATGTATAACATATGAAACCTTTCTTCATCTAGCACACCATAGGTTTATCCTAGGTTATTCATAGCCAAATTATATTTGAAATTTTCAAAATGGTTCATGATGTGTATATGAATTATCAAAGCATATCCCTTGTGAGTGTAAAATTAGGTGTGCAACATAGATAGTTGTCGTGTACCAGATTACCCCGAGTCACTCCCAAAATATCTTGTTGGAGTTGTTACCCCATGGTACATGTGTTCCATAGCCACATCCACTTGATATACCCAAAAAAGAATGTATTTCTTGGAAACTAATCACTATATCATTTACCAAAATTCCGAGACATTTTCAAATAATTTGACCCAACCCTATACTTTTCATTAGGCAAATCGTTATAGATCACGCCATTGTTTTCTAATCCTAGATTACAATGATTAACAAAAAATTTACACTAATAAAAATTATAGAAACCCATGCTAAAAAAACAATAACATTACGTAACTTTTGAGGAATACTTAATAATTATTCAAACATGTTCCTGAATATAGTAGTAGTATAGTGCATTTGGAAACATGGAAACATAAACAATGGAACATAAGTGGGCTACATTTTCTTCCACTAGGTTCCTGTTGACTGTCACCCTTATTATAATCATCAATCATAATAAATATCTTTACAACCCATGTAAGTAATCATAAAATGGGGTGATCTTAAATGATCTATAGTGGAAACCAAGGGAATAATGTACGAATAATCATTATAATAAATGTATGAGAACATGATAATGAAGATATAAGATCATACCCAACATTTCAAATATCATTACAGAGATCATGGCATAAAGGTTGGAAGTTTATAAGCTATGAATCATAATGAAATAAATTGGTAATTCCATGAATGAATAACTTAGGAATAAGTCATGGAATAGTTTAAACACATATGCCTATAATGATTTCTATAGTAGCTGAGGAACAACTTCCAAGACCATCATAGTTGAAAAATTCATTAATGAACTAGAAGAACCTTTGTGGTAGCCCTTTATTTCTGATCCAAGTAAACCCTCATTCCAGAATTGTATTACTAAACAAAGTAAAACCTCATTAAAGCCATGTATTAATGAACCTAGTGTACCATAATTCCTTCCATGTCTATCTCATGAGATATAAATCATTACCCAAATCATTGGTGTGATATATATTGGTCCCAACAATCACATAATTAAATCATTCATACATGCAAAACTAGATCATAATGGGAATATGATAACCCATGAAATGAAATGGGTATCCCAAAAATTTAAACATATCCTATCCAAGATAATTCCACAGGTTTCATAATCATTTCATCATGAACATAACACGTGAAATGAAGTGGGTTTCAAAAGAAAATATCTCATGACTGAAAAGCATGTTTCATAAATATTGTTCCAAAAAAATATAATCCATTCAGATAAATAATTTTAATTGAGACATTTAATAATTCCCCATAATTGAATTATTACCATCAACAAAATGTTATTTTATATGGGAAATAGTTTTGAATGATCTTTTATAAACACTTATAGTGGAAAATATCGTTTTTCATTGGAAAAATATTTTTATTAAATAAAACCATTTAAAAATAATTCATTGATAATAACATTTATATCATATAATAGAAAATTTGAAAATAATAAATAATTTGAAAAATAAAAAATACTTTGATAATTATCCTCAAGTTAATATTCAAAACATTTTTTTAAACATGGTTTTTGATTATAGTACATTAATGACCTAAGAGAGAGGATTTCAAATTTTATTAAATACCATATCATAATTACTAAAGACTGTGAAAATTGTACTAACGTATGAAAATATATTGAATAAAATTTGGACAAAAAATCATGAATATTCTTGAATTATATATCATAGTATTTCATTAATGGTCGAAAAAACATGAACAATGTAAAAAAACAAAATGATTGTCACACTAAATTCTGAAACAAGGTGACATGAGACCATACTCTAAACATAAAAAAAAGAAATTACATGAAGATTAATATAAAATTAAAATAATAATATTAATGTTATAATATTTAATATATATTTATACACAACTCGAATAATATTTTAGGTGCATAACAAAATTGGTGTCTCATAGGAGGAAAATTGAGGCATAATAGTTTTACCAATTTGGTATGTTTTGAAAGCTAAACTGCATGAATGAATGCTCATATAATTGATAATTGAATACCAATAAATTTAAGAACCTGATAGATATAATAAAATCAAGTGATGTACATACACCACATAAATTTAAATAGAGGAAAACATAGCTTTTATCTCACTAAAACTAATAGTGAGAAAAAAATGTACATACCTTGTGTCTTGATTTTATCCATACTCATCCAAGCTTCCGATGTGATAAATATATGTTTATTAAACATAATATTAAGAATAATATTCTAATATATATTAACAAATATTCTTTTATTATGACCTTATATTACTCGCAAGTTAACTATCTAACGTTATGGTTTCACTTTGGGTAATATTTTCTTTATTTCTCACATGTATTTTAACATCTTATATCAGTGATACTTATAAAAATATCATGATACAATAATTTAGAACATTATATAAATATTATATTTAAAATATATTTATATTATAATAATATATAGAACAATTATGTGGGTAATGGATCATGCTGTTCACGGAGACGGTAAGCCGTACGTACACATGAATGTTGTTTTTTATTTTTATTTTCTTATTGAGAGAAAGTGTGTAAATGAATTATATTTATATGTATATATTTCCCTTTTACCATATAATAAATATTTTATATATATCAATTAAATTCACTAAACCCATCCTTATTACATTCCATGTGCTGTGTGAACGAATCACATCACTTTGATGGGGAGGTAGTCCACACTTCCTCAAACGAGATTATCATCCTCACGCCAAATTGAATGTAAAAATGTATGTGTTGTAAGAATAATAAAAATTCATAAAATAATAATAAATATAATATATTACATATATTTTCTATCATAATGTCCACCATTATTTTTGGTAAAGGAGAAATGAACAATCATCGTTTCGGGATGCAGTTCTTCACCATACACAGAAACAGTAAAACCAAAATCCATTATATGGTCATGTCTGTATGTTTAGGTCAGAAAATTTTCATAAAAACATCCTAATATAGGTAGGATATAGGTATTGTGACTGAGTAATATAATAAATATAGTGTATTGGGTGAATATGGGAACTAAATGAAAGGATCTTAAGAGAGGATGTTACCTCTTCATGAGGTAAATCCTTTTGGTTTGTTCCAAAAGGATTCGGTGAGAATATATTGGCCTAATGGGATGCTTAAAAGATTAAGGGAATATTTTTAAGAGGCTATGTGGGTAGATCACAGACTAACATAAATGGTTTCAGATGTGTGAGGAATGGGAAGAGGTGGTGGCTTTTTATAGGGAAGTAAAAGGATTAATTTTGGAATTTCTAGAAAAAAGAATGTTGTGCACATGTACTTACCTATATAAAGTCCTACCAATCAAACCAAACTCAATAATGTATGGTTTATGGCCGAAATAAGGATAGAAAAGTGGTTTTGGACAAGTCTCTTGGTCATTTGGGCCCTTAATATCATGGTTTAGTCCCAAATTAAGCATAATTTGGCCTGACTACTATGATTATTTTTAATCACTTTTATTAATCATTTTTATCAAAAAATAAAGTTGTTCTATTAGAATATAAATATTTGAAAAAATAATATGGTTTATGTCAGATTTTTGAAATTGACTTAATATAAGAGGAAAATTTAAGATTAGTGATAATAACTCATACAAGATAAAATTATGGTGTTTTTATGTAAGAAAAACCTCAAATATTTGATAAGATTTTATATTCATTTTTATAGTGAAATTAATTATAATTAATTATTATATGTATAATTTATCTAATGTGAACATGAAAAAAAAATTAAATATCTTTCATCATTAGTAATTAAATATAAAAATGGCATTTTCAAACTAAAAAGAATTATTCTTCCCTATTCATCAAAGAATGATGTTTCTCAGAAAAATCAAAAAAAATCACTCGAGGATAATTTCAATGTTATAAATACAAAAAGAGGATTACATTATCAAATTAAATTTCTATATGTATCTATAATTAGTAATATTACTAATAGTGGTCCATTTGAGAAAGAAAATTTTTTAAACATAAAAAGGACATTACCATAAAATCACATCTTTTATTGTCAATTTGATTTATTTATATGAAACAATTATAAAACAATTATTTGAAAATTAGTTATTACTACTTGTATGATTATGTTTAACAGATCAGTTATAATTATCTTATTTCTATAATGTAAATAAATGGAAATTCCTTGTAATTTTATTTAATTAAATGTGAATTTTTCGAGTCTCTGAAAATTGACGGAGTATGATTTTCGAGGACCGGTGTGCCCATAATGAATTTCTAAAAAGTTATTCAGGTATGTTCAGTAAACATGAAAAATAGTTTCTGTAACATTTGAACCAGTGCTCGGAATTTAAATCTGAGGACACCGTTGAACTCGCATTGGTGGTATTCGTATAAGGAGACTTCACTTTGATGGTAGTTGATCGAGGGTGAAAGTTACTTTTGGTGTTTTTTCATGGAAAGAGAATAATAGAATTTTTAAAATTTTTGTTTTTATTTTTGAAAACTTTTCAACTCTCTATTAATTAATTCTCCCATTTAATTATGCCAACACTCCAATAAATTATTTGAGCCATATAATTTTGTGAAAATTTAAATTAAATATGTAAACCCACTTCAATCTGTGTGTTCTCAGAATTTAATCATTGGGAAAAAATTGTTGGCAAAGGGGAGAGTAGGGAGAAATTTGGAGAAACATTATCGAATGAAGAACTCTTCTACATCGACAAAGATTTCTCCAAAATCTGTTGAATGATCTCCAACGATGAACGAACCAATTATTTAGGAAACATCGTCGTCAACGACTTCTCCCTTTTCATGTACTCACTGACATCGTTGGAGGAGACTTGTTTCGGGATCGACAAACGCCAATCTGTCTCAATCGCAGACAATCATCAACTGAACCATCGAGGTAGGGCTTTTGTTGATTCTTTTTCCGTGGTTTGAGTAGAATAAATCCACATGATCCACCTCCTACCAAAATAATGCGAAGGGTGTGGTCCAAATGAACGTGGAAATATCCCTCCACTATTATTCATGGTTGTTGTATATTACGTGGTGGAGAAAGGTTGCAGCCATTAGAGGTCGGTTGCACGATGGTGCGGGGGCACGCGTCCACACTGCACGACGAGAAAGGGATGTTGACTGTGCCTCGGTGACAAAGGGGATGGTGGTCAGCGTTCTTCCGGCCGAGGAGAGGTAGTTCCTGATGGGTCATCATCAGAGAAAGGGGTCACAACTGTTATAGCCGCGATTGATGGTGGAGGGGCGACTGACATTTGGCCGGCTGCGGAGCATCGAAGCACGACACGCCATAGAGAAGACCTAAGGTGTTGTCCGAGCTGGACCGAGCGGGACCCTCCTGGATCTCCCGTGGGGGCTACAAACCGAACTACCAAGTCGTTAGGTGTTTGAGAGCAGGGGGGGGGCTTCCACCCACTCGTATGTAGCCCGATAGGGCCACCCAGCGCGGGTCGGGCCGCCCAGCAGGTTGGGCCGCACCGCAGGCTAGGCCGGACCCAGCAGGTCGGGCCACCCAGCTAGACTGGCTAGACCCAACAGGCTAGGCCACCAGAACCGGACCAGGATGCCCCAGGCTGGGTCGGGCTGGGTCTGTCCGACTTGGTTGAACCGTACCCAGACCAGTTTTTACCCTATACATTTTTTTGGCCGTAACATTGGCACTGGGCGTCTATTTGACGGACTGTCTGCGACACCAGAAACCAAAATGATAATAACATACAGACCGAGCGTCCAGTTGACACACCACCTATTGCATTGAGACCCCTATTACATGGCAGTACATTGGGATAATTCTTCATGGTACTTCATGGATGTTGAAGTATCGACTAGTATTTTAAGGATCAGACACTCCCAGTGATGATCACGATTGGTGTGGGTACCCTGTAGCTATCTCTGACGATGTACAAGGACCCTATGTGGTTATGATGCTGTAATGACGATATACTATGATACTGTGTGGGTCTGACGATGAACTGACATTGTACTAGGATCATGTGTGGGTCTGACAATGTACTAAAATTCTAGTGACTATGTACTTGCATCTTGTGTGGGTCAGTTGATGTACATAAGATGTACTGAAATCCTGTGTGGTTCTGATGATGTACTAGGATATTGTGGGGTTCTAATGATGTAATAGGATCCTACATGGGTCAGACGTTGTACCGATGATGTACTAGGATCCTGTGTGGGTCGGACGATGTACTGACGATGTACTATGATCCTGTGTGGGTCTGACGATGTACTAAGATCTTGTATGCATCTGACGATGTAATTACGATGTACTAGGATCATGTGTGGGTCTAAAAATGAACTGATGATGTAATAGGATCATGTGTGGGTCAGACGAAGCACTGATGCTATACTAGGATCATGTGTGGGTTTGACGATGTACGGAAGATGTACATGGATCTTGGGTGGGTCTGACGTTGTACTATGATCATGTGTGGGTCAGACGATATACTAGGATGTTGAGTGTGTCTGACAATGTACTCAGATCCTGTGTGGGTCTAGAGATGTACTGACGATGTACTAGGATCTTGTGTGGGTCAGACGATGTACTACCAATGTACTAGGATCCTGTGTGGGTCTGACGATGTACTGCGATCCTTTGTGGGTCTGATGATGTACCAGGATCCTATCTGTGTTTGCAATTTGGGATCATTCGTGGGTATTCCTTTTAACAGAGTGATATTATTCAGTAGTTATATCTAATCATCTCTACTACTGTACCTATGTTATAACTCGTGTAAGTTGAGTTTCTACCTATGTGGTACCTTCCATTGTGGTAAAACATTGGTGGTATTCTTATGTGTGGAGTACCTGTGTGGTACTTACCATTGTAGTTTTCCTTCCTTTTTGGAATAGTTGAGCTTTGGACTTTTGGGTTTTACCTTTTGTTTCCTCATAATAGAAATGGGTATACATGATAACTTAGGTATATGTTAGTGCATATACCTAGGTAGGGTTTCCAGTTGACTTCACGCTTTGTGGTTTATTTTTTATGGAATTTGTGAGACAATGAGGGTCTTGGGGTCCCTACTGAGTATCATTATACACACCCCAACATGGGATATGCCCGCACCTTGTTGTGTTTGGTTTAGATAATGGAAATCACTGATCTAGGCTGAGGGTACCAGGATTGGATGGTGCCCGCAGGTGGACCATACAGTCTGTCTGTATGAGTGGATACGGGAATATGTTGAGTGCTGAGGAGGCTATCTGTACATACCCTTTAGTTAGGAACCTTGGAGAATGACCTAGTAGCAGTCATTATCTTTCTTCAGTTGTAAGGTATTTCAATTGTACTTGTACTATTACTATTGGACTTGTATTCTAGCCCCTCTTACTCTCATCACTCTTTTTTCTATATAGTTTACTACTGTTCATATTTTGTTGTGTGCGTGGATGCGTGTTTTAAAGGAAATAAAGTCAAATCCTTATCGGTTTTATGAAATACATATTTCGGTGCTAGTCGCCAACCCCTGGCATATGGATGGTGGGCTTGGGGTAGTCATGACATCGGCCCGGGTGGACGGGTCAGGGAAAATTGGTATCAGAGGAGTTAGTTATAACATACAACAAATGACTCTCATCATTATTTTAACAACAATATTGTAATTTTTAGTGAGTGTGGTTATCATTTTAGTGAACCTGGTGTTGGTGCGGCGACCTGTGTATCAATACACCATGACTCTGAATTCTGATTTCCGACTCAAAGCATGAAAACCATGATTATGTTAGTGTTTTTAAAAAACATTCTTTGTGATCTCTCGGAGTCAGATCACCAAATTTACATGAAGAAGAAGTACCCAGTCCTGATGATTGACAAACTCTTTGATCAACTGAAGGGAGCACGATGGTTCTCAATGATAGACCTCAGATCTGGCTATCACCAGCTCAGAGTGCAAGATGAGGATATGCATAAGATGAATTTCAGATGTCTGTATGGCCATTATTTGTTCTTGGTTATGCCGCTCATCATGTCTAACACTCCAGAAGTGTAAATGGAACTCATGAACATGATCCGTCATCTATTCCCTGGTCGCTTGGTAGTAGTCTTCATCGAAGACATTTTGATCTACTCTGCTACTGAGGAGGTGTCGGCGTATCATTTTCAGATAGTTCTAGACACACTCCGACGGCACCAACATTATGGTATTATTACGAAGTTCCTGTTTTGTATCTGAGAGGTTCACTTTCTGGGACACATCATCTCAGAATCTGGAGTTTCTGTTGACCCAGCAAAGATTGAGGTGATAATTGCTTGGGAGCCACCCCTGAGTGTGACAAAGGTATAGAGTTTCCTAGGTTTGGCTGGATACCCCCAAAGTTTTGTTCCAGATTTCTCCAAAGATGCATCTCATTTATCATCATTGATGAAGAAGGGGAAACCCATCATGTTATTGGAGAAATATATGCAGAGTTTTCAAAAGATGAGGTAGAGGATGACAACTGCCTCCATCTTGAGGCTTCCAGAGGAGGGCGTAGGGTATGTAGTCTACTGTGACACATCAGGGACCGGGCTCTGATGCGTCCTGATGATGGAGCGAGTAGTGATAATATATGGTTCTTGACAGCTTGGAAAGCATGAACAAAACTATGCTACCCAATATCTAGAGTTAGCATCATTGGTCTTCACATTGAAGATGTGGAGACATTAATTGACGGGTGAGCATTTTATAATCTACTATGAACACACGAGTCTCAGATATATCTTATCACAAAAGGACCTGAAACATAGACAGTGACATTGGCTTGAGTTCCTCTAGGACTATGACTTCAAGATAGTCTATAATCTTGGGAAGGGGAACGCTGTATCTGATGCACTCTACAAGAGATCTGGTATACAACTTCTAGGTGAGGCGGCAGAGCAGTTGGACGCTTCGCAAATACCCTTTATGGATCAAGATAGAGAATCATTTCTTCAGTATCATACAGTCACTCCCCCACTTCATCATGGTGTTAGGGAGACAATGTTTGTTGATACTGACTGTGAGGCTCGACATGCTCAGATATGCACAGGACATGCACCTGATGGATTTTCTGAAGGTGGAGAGAACATCATCCTTTTCTGGGGACTTACCATGGTACCAATGTTTCTTCAGGAGTAAGTGATGAGGTAGTTCCACAAATCCCATCATGCGGTACATCTAGGAGTAGCGAAGATGTACTTGGATCTCCGACGACAGTACTAGTGGCCGGAATGAAGAAAGAAGTAGTAGAGTTTGTCTCTTGGTTCCTCACTTTTCCACAAGTGAAGTCCGAGCATTTGGTACCAACACACTTGGTTCAACCTCTAGATGTCCTAGAGTGGATGTGGTATGGGATAACAATTTATTTAGTGATAGTTCTACCACATACATCTCAAGGTCATGATTCTATCTGGCTGATTTTCGACCGGCTCACCATGTCAGCCCACTTCCTACCGATCAGAGAGCAGGGTTCAATAGACAGCTTGGGACACCACTATGGGTAGGAGATTGTGTTGCTACATGGAGTACCCGTGATGATTGTCTCCGATCATGATACACATTTTTCTTTCTGGATATGGAAGGGGTGGTCGGAGGCTTTCATTACACATCTTCGTTTGAGAACCACCTTCCATAATCAAATGGATTGTTAGACTGAGTAGGCCATTCTGACCCTCAAGGACATGCTGCATGCTTTCATCCTCGACATCGATCATAGCTGGGAGGATCCCAAGACTTTGGCGGTGTTTTCATACAACAACAGCTATCAATCCACCATTGGGATGACACCTTTTGAGGCGTTGTATGGGCGTCTTTGAAGATCACCTTGGTGTTGGACTGACCTAGGGGATTTAGTACTTTTGGGGCCAGAGATGATACAAGCTACCATAGTGAAAGTGCAGATCATCCAGGAGTGTATGAAGACTATATAGAGTGGGCAGAAATCTTATTCCAACAAGATATGGAGACCTCTAGAGTTCAAGGATGGGGACCACGTCTTTTTATGGGTCTCACCTCGATGTGGTTTGAGGATATTTAGTCGGGGTGGCATGTTATCTCTGAGGTTCATTAGACCCTTCTAGGTCCTCAGTAGAGTTGGTGAGGTGGCTTACTTACTATATCGTCCACCTTAGTTGTACCATGTCCATGAAGCCTTCGACGTATCCTAGTTGAGAGGATACAATAATGACCCTTCTTATATAATCGACCACAGGGAGATAGAAATTGATAATAGAGCGACCTTTATGGTTGTTTCAGTAGAGATTGTGGATCGACTGGAGTGGGTCCTTCATGGGTGGTCGATACCTCTGTTGCATGTTATTTTGTAGCATGAGAACCTCTAAAGTAATACATGGGATCAGGAGGCTCATATTTCTTCTTAGTACCCCCATTTGTTTCCTTAGTCTGAGATGTGGCTTACGTGGATGTAAAGCCCTACAGTGGAGAGAATGTAATGACCCTAAAATTCCATGTAATGATTTTCAATTATATGGTAAATTTAAAAGTTGGATAAAATTTACGGTGTATGATTTTGGTGTACCAGTGTGCCCAGATTTAATTTCTTAACTTTTCTAAGGGTACACTTAGTAAACGTGCGAGCGAGTTTTTGTATCTTTTGAAACGGTGCTCAGAATTGAAATCTGAGGACACCATTGAACTCACAGCGCTGATATTCCTAATTATATAGGTTAAATTTGAGACTTATTTTACCCATATAATTCCGGATTATAGTAGGAAAATTTTCATATGTCTCATAATTGTACTAGTTAAATCTTGTTATCACAGCTGAGGACTCACTAATTATACTAATGGTTTTTGGAGTTACATAGAGTGAGCCATTTTGATAGTTCTCAAGGGGACCAATGGGATCCCGATATATAGAAATTATGAGTACATTGAGTTGAGAATTATAAAAAACCTATGGATTTCCTATTTTATTTAATATTCTCTGTATGTGGGATGGTGTACAATGATTGTGTCTTTTAATACAATGAGACTACATCACATCAGATTTCATTAATAAGTGAATGGGGGTCCACTTTGTGGTGCACCATATGAGTCCCTTATCTTGAAAAGAATATCCAATTTAATATGAGAATTTACCAATGGATAAATTTTTTTAGGGTCTCTGTTACCTTTACGGTATGTGGTATACAAATTACCTTCTGAATGTCACTTGGGAAGTCTCTTTTTTCATTCTCAGATTTCCATACATCAATTGAAAACCATTATTTTATTATAATAGTATTTATTTATAGTGAATATGATTAATTATTTTTTATGATGTATATTCAGACACATAGAATAATCAAATTTTCTTGATGGAAAATATAATTTTCTGATCAATAGAAACTATTTTAGGATTATGAGGGTGGTAAGGAAAATTCCATGTATTGAAAATATTTTTTGTTTTAAGGGGGGAGGGTAGAGAGGGTTTTTGGATTAAATTGGATTCCTCAAACCAAAATTAAAATCTCATTTGTTGGAGACATGGAAAAATCCAATTTTTCTTGATATGAAATTTCATTTGATGGGACCTTGAATTACAGGCTCACCAATATTTGTGGGGATTCCATGTGATGTTTTGGTCCTAGATAGTGAGGTTCTATAAAGAATGATATAATTAAATTGTTTTTATATGTACATATTCAAATTTAAAACAATGTTTTTTAAAATATTTATTATATATTTCATAAATATATAATATTATATTTGTTTTCCTTGAAAAAAAATCCCATTAACCAAAAATTCCACTTTCCCAATGGATTTAGATCAGCACGATAATGATAAATTTTCATGTAATATTTTTTCATAGATTAATTATTTTCATTTTTTATATGAAACCATAATTAGTCCCACTACTAAAAAATGTGTGAGGATAAACTCATTTTCCATGCATCAAAAGAAATATATTTTCCACCTTCTCTATAATTGTTCCATTAAAAACTTTTGTTATAGTTATTTAATTTATGATTGGCCTCACCCATATACAAAATACTTATTTTCTATAAATTTTTATATCTATGAAATATATTTTTTATTTCATGGATGAATTATATTATCATTAAAATTGGATTTTCCAAATAATGATTACGACTGTTATGTGGAGCACAAATTACACCATGTGATACGTATGGAGATTGAAATATTATATATAAGTATATAAAAAAAGTAACATACATTTTCAATGGTCGATGGGACTTATCTTACTACTATTTTTTGTAGAGATGATGTGTCGTGATCTAAGAAACCTATCTAATTCATCTACATCTATTAAGTGGAGAACTGTTATCTCTTGTTATAATAAATCTCACCATTAATACCATATTATTCCCTAAGATGGTATCCTTAATAATATTCATTTATTAGTGTTTTGAGATTGTCCATGGAGTATATGGTTCTAATATATATCGTACAGGTATAAAATGACCCTCCAATCCCACTTGATAATCAAAACCTCCAAAATGCACAGTTCAAATAATCCAACATGTATGCTAGAGAGATCATAACTGTTAAAGTATGTATTATATATAAATACATTAAGGTTTAAATAATCATTTTATATTGATTTTTATGGACATAAAAAAGTCTTGAGATTCTCTCCTAGTACAATTATAATATCCCAAAATCCACACTTCTAGATCAAATGAAATATTTAAAAAAAATACATTACTCACTTTGATAATGATAAATATGACAATTTGTTTTCTAAAAACACATAAAACATCGAAAGAATATATTGGATATATAAAAAACCTATGACCTTTTAGGAATAGTGTTTTATTGAATTAAGAAAAACACTTAAAAACAATTGTTCACAAACTAAAATTTCATAATGATAAAAATTATCTCATACTATAGCTAACATTCACAATAGGCCATCAAAATATTCCATGTGATATCATTCAAGACATAGTGAATTTTACATCTATCCTTATAACCTATGGTTAAGAAAACATATACATGGTGAGCATAGATTTATAGTAAGGATAAAATTATGAGTATTAAAAAAATGTCTTTATGGTATCATAATATGAATATAAGGGTATTTGATCATGAAAATCACATTTTAAAATTGTAACCTCTATTAAAAAAATTAAAAATAATGAATCATGAAATAAAAATTAGTTCTTTAAAAGAAATGAGTTATAAATTAAATAAATTTCATGATCCATGAGAGCATTAAAAACATGGAAATGTGGAAATAACATATAATCTGACATAAAAATTATTCAAGACAGGTGATTATATCTATATCTCATTGTGGGAAAAACTCCCACCAAGGAATTAGGCTTACCCAATATCACAAACCGATGTATCATGACACTAAATTATAACACATTGCATTGAAGTGATATAAAAAACACCCATTACAAAATGATCATTCATACGTGTTTTCCATTAAGAATAAAACATAATGAATAATCATAAGGATTTATCAGGGAATAAAATAGGTATATCAATATTGGTATGAAGAATATTCAATGGAAATATAATAATAGTATCAATATAGTGCATCCCCCATTAATCAAATCATAAATCATATAATTAATGTTGGAGGATTGTATCAATAGAGATCAACAACAATGAATAATAACATTTAAAAATTATTCTTGAACTTGATGTAAAAAAAATATATCAAATTACTAGAAATATATTTATGAAAATAGCATTTATAATTTTAAAATTACATATAATTAGAATTCATCACAATTATAGAAGAAAATATTTCATGGAAGATAATATTATAAAATAGTAAACTATGATTCAAAATGTATGGTTTAATAAAGGATAAAAATTCCTCCCATTTTTATATGTTAAAAAATATTTATTCTATATTTTTATTAGAAATTTCACCGAGTACCGTGTTCAGAAAAAGATAAAAAATCTGATTCAAAACATTTTCTAGGATCTATAACATGTGTCAAAAGAAATGTTAATAATTATGGGTGTTTTTTAATCAAATAATTTTTTAAATTAATTTCAAAAAATATTTTCATGGATGAAAAGATAGCATTATGAAAAATTTTGGATATATTACATTTAGAAGAAAGTCTCCTAAAAATATCATATCATTGTATTTTGAATTAATAACATCAATATAATTTATGTATTCACATTAATTTAAAATAATACATATTTATATTCAATGAGTTTTATTTAAAATTAATTTCACACATAATCTCCTCCTAATATAGAAAAAGAATAAAGTTAACTTGATGAATGTAAATTAGGTTAAAACATCCGTTACCTCATTTCGATCAGTCGAATCGTATGCCTCCAAAGATTAATTATTATGAACTAATGAATTTAATACCATGAATTTATTGATAATAATTATATGATATATCAAAGGGTAGTATATATAAACTACACACATGAAATATGTTGTTAATATGACATATAGCATATAGAAAGAAAATTGATATGAGGAACACTTACTTAATTATTCTTTTTAGTTATTAATAGTTAAACCTTGTGTAAAAGATCATAAAGAATGTTATTAATTATTTAAATAACCATTTTCAATTCTATAATACCTTATATAATGTATTTATATCATTTTATTCCCATTTTAAATAATATATCATAATTTTCATTATATTGGATGTGTTTGTGTGATGGTTTAATGGTAGTTTTTCCTGAGTAAAATTATAGATGTTCTTATAAAATGGAAATAAAAATATACTAGGGAACTTAAACAATATAAATTTACTTAAATATATTAAAATGTTCCCATTTATAATTTATATTTCATCCATTAGGATGAATCATTTGATAAAATGGCAATGATCAATGATTACTTTAAATTGGGAGGTTTTCTGAAAATCGTGAACTTGGGTTGTTTTATTTAATATTATAAAAATATATTAGTTATATAATAATAAATATATTTTATTATACTTATGTAAATTTATAATAACACAAATATCTTTTTTATGACAGTTCGTGTTGTAAGGTAAAACGAACAAATATATTATTCACATAGATGGTTAATCTCCATAACATGGAAAGTGGATTCATTATTTCAATAAGTGGATGTAATAAAGTTGATTTATAAAAGATATTAAATTATAAAAAATATATATAACATATACTTTTTTATGGGTTCATTAAACCTTTATAAAGAAAGATATTATGAGAATGTTTAAGAATAAATGACAATATGAGAGGTGGTTTGAGAAAATTTCAACTTGATTATCACTTCCATAAGATACCATTGAGGAAATTTGATTTTGGTCTTTATTGTTTCAAGAATCTCTAGGACTTGGGAACAAATGAGAATGATATGTTTGCGATGATATTTGTGGAGATTGGTGGATTATTAACCGAAATGGGGTGGTGAAAGGTGGTATTTAAACTCGAGGGGTTGTGTGTTTACATGATTAAAATAATGGTTACATTATATTTGAAGCCAAACCCATTGATGAGCCATAATTTCTAAAAATTTTATGAATTATATTATTTTATATGATGTATATGGAGGATAAATACCTCATCCAATAATTAAATTTTATAAATTTTTAGTGTTCGAAGCCTATATCCTTTTTAAATTTTCTCAATTTCATTTTTTAATTATATCAAGTTAAATAATTTTGTCACCATGGTAAATTAATTTATACGTAAAATATAAAATTTCCCACACTATATAATTTGGAACTTATAATTCCAAATATAGAATACATTTTTATAAATTATGTTAACATAATTGAATATTTTATATTTAAAAATAACTGTTTAAACATAAAGATAAAAAATGTTTTTAGTGTGTAATTTTCCAAAGGTATAAATTTTTTCATAATCAATTTCGTAATGAAATTGATTTTAATAATCTAAATTATTATATTTATTTATAATTTAAAAAATTATATATTAAACCCAATTTTAAATTTTAATTTCAATAAAATTTAATTATCAGAAAAAGCAATTTTCAATTAAATTTTATTATTTTACATTCTTATCCAAAAAAGAAACATATTATAAATATTCAAAAAAATTATACTAATATATTTCTAATATCATGATTTTGAAAATGAATATTATTTTTTCATATACAACAAAAGAACATGTAAAAAAATTTGTTTTAAAATAAGATCCCCATCAAATAGTGGAAATATTTTCATAACATGATGAATCATTTTTTTTCTATTTTGGGTAATTTTATATGTAATGGGATACATCCTATTTAAAATGTATTTTCTATAAATGAAAATTTAATAAAGATTTATCTTACCTAACCATGCCACTATATTTTTGTTCTCTTTAAAATTGTAATTTATTCTTATAATAACACTATAAAAAATATTCAGTGAATTAGAAAAAATACTGAACATATAAAACATAAATATCATAAATTAATTGGTTATCAATGAATGCATTTTATAAATATGTTTAACGTATATTGTCAGAATTTAATTCATATCATTCATTACCACCCATCCAATAGTTATATGATAAAGGATTTTTTTAAATTATAATATTTTGGAGTTATTTTAAGATCACTGTGTTGAAAAATGTATGCAATGAATAAAATTAAATATAAATATCCTTATATTTAAATTTAGGGGTGTTACATTATATCATTATTAAAAAATTCATACGATATTTTTTACATGCATATAAACAAATGAGTTTTCAATTTCCAAATCATCCTTATGTTCCATCATATCTTCAAAAAATTGGTGATTTTCTTATAAAACATTAACCAATACTGTGTTATTGTATAATAGAAATTTAAATTTATGATCCATAATTTATAACAATTGATCCATATAATAAAAAGTATGTTTTATTTCGTTTAAACTCAGACTTTATTCAATATGAAGTATCAAGATATTATTTCATTAGGGGAGATAAAAAGAATAAATCTTGAACATGTGGGATATTCAGTGATGTGAAAATCAAAAATCTACCATCAAGATATGATATAGAATAAAAAAATCCTAAATGATATGAAATTGAAATTTAAAGATAACGATGGATGATTCAAATTATACTTTCTTAGAACCCAATATACAAAAAGGGGTCAATAAAAAATATCTCATAAAGAGGGGATGTGACAGGTGAGAATTACTACATTACCAGGATTCCCATTATGATGTCATTAGTTGAAAGTGAAAACATGGTACTGAATGTGAATAATAAATATTATGTTTTGATAGATTTTAACAACAAGAATGATCATTATAAAGTTAGCCATCATAAAATCATAAATCTATTATGTGTTAAATACCCATTGATTCCTCAGTAAAAGAAGTAAATGGATACTATTATTATTTTGTAATGATTTTATTATTAAAGAGGAATTATTTTAAGAAATGGAATAATAAAATAAATAAATATAAATACTTGAAAATTATAACATGACCCAAAATGATTCTACAAAATATGAGTATAGTTTTTATACCTGAAGGATCAAATTCCACTTCTAAGAATCATTGAATCCACATAAGTATAATAATCCACTCCTCTTTTCATTCTGTATTATCATAATCCAAAATGCATAGTAAATGATATAATATTCCCAAAACAATAAACTAAAAAATTATAAAAAACTACCTCAATCTCTAAAATTTACAAATAACACTAAATGTAATGCATATATCCTTAGATAAATAAGATTCCATTAATATACTCAAAAAATATTCTAGAAAATCATTAAACCCAAAAATTAAACAGATTCGATCACATAGTGTTACAAATAAAATTATAATATTTGTTTTAAATAACATAAATATATCTTAATTATTTTTAATAAAAATGTAATTTCTAGAATGAAAAAATCTCTATGATATGCTAACCATTTCCAAAAATAACCTAACTCAAAATAAAACATAACAAAACCATATATTACTCTGAAATATATATCAATATTATATCATCAAATAAAATCCCATAAAATTATATTTACTTTAATCAAACAAGGCTCGCAAAATTTGGAACATCATATGAAACAACATTAACCACATAATCACAAACTCATATCCTATGAGACAGTTATTAATGAGTTATATGTTTCTAAAATTCATTTAACATTTATCGATCAGATTATTTAAATAAAATACTTTTTTATAGAAACCATTACCTCATATAGGTCAGTTGTAGCTTTCCCACCCTTATTATCCTTGGGTTGTGGGTTTAATACCTATATCCTTACAGGATGTTATGGGTTTTCACCCATCTTTTGGGAGGTCATTTTTCTGAAAATTTATTATTATAATTCCTATAAAATTACATAATCATGATAAACATCATAAAAAATTAACAATAATATGGTTTAATACACAAGGTTATCTCATGCCTTTAATTTTTCATCCCAAAATGTAATTACCCATAATTACTTCAAAAGATAATGTTTCCAAAAAAATATTATCCACCTAAAAAATACAAAACATGAATCCACAAAAGGGAGTTCTAAATCAATACACATATGATAAACTAGAAAAATATTAACACTTAATAACGTATAAAACTATTAATAATACTAAAAAATCATACATCCTAATCAAAAATGTAATCTAAATCATACCCTAATAGAAAATATAATAGACCATAGTCTGCACATCCAAATTTTGTGATAAAAACATAAAATTGCATTTCGGACGTGGATACATAAAATTGTGACAAAAAATTCACCAGCATAAATAAATTTTTTGAAAGTAAATATTTGAAGCCTTACATAACCAAGGACATTTTAGGTTTAGGGTTTTAGAGAATTTTTGAAAAATATTAACAAATTAGGTTATCAAACAACTGGATCATAATGATTAACATTATCTCCCACTATATCTAACATTGACAAGTTTTCATCAACGTGAGCCCTATGAAATCCTTCACATCAGAGTTCATTTAAAATATATTCTCCTAAACTAGGGAGAAGAATTAATATTATGGGTGAGGTTAGATTATCATTAAGGGAAAACATAACAGTAATAAAATCCTTATCATTTGAAATCATTTGATGAGTATAAGTTTATGTGAACATGAATATAAAAATTAATAATTACAATACTATTTAAAAAACTTCAAAATCATGATCCAAATAATAAAAAATCTATATTACAATGAAAAATATTATAAAATAATGATATAACATATTCAATGAAATAATAACTTAAAAAATGAAATTGTGGAAATAACATTTAAAATAACATAAACATGATTCATTGATAACTAGAAAGACTATATAATATGGTGTAAAGAGTCCAATAATGGAATTTGTTTTACTAAATATACCAAAATGTCTTTCATGAGACAAAACCATTACCCCATGAGATGGAGTGCTATCTGGGTGAACCCATTACAACATGATGATGTTTATGCATTGCATATAAAGAATCAAACATACTGAATAATCATAATGTTTAATTATTGATTAAATGTGTATTATTATATATAAATTAAGTATCACCTATGGAAATATAAAAAATGTATCAAAATAGTACACCAATAAAAATGGTCATATGACATAAAATAAAAAAGGAAAGAGTGTTTCCATAGGGTTAAAATTCAATTAATCCTATGATAAAACTAATTATGTTAATATTTATGATAATAAATTAAATGATATTATTGAAATATTAAATTGAAAAATAGTTTTTTGTACATTGAAAATTACATAGGATTTAAACATCATGATATAATAAATGAAAACATTTTATTTCAATATAATCTTTTAGACATGAAATGTAATACTCAAAAAATTACTGCATGAAGACGTCATAAAATTCCATTCATTCCATATATTTTAAATCAAATATTATTTCCTTATTTTTGTTTGAAATATCTCAATGAACTGTGTTTAGAAAACGAAAAAAGTTATACCTTTGAATAATTTAAAAAAAACAAGAAATACTACAATCTAATTAAAATAATAAATAAGAAATTTATAATTCAATTTTTGGAAAATTTTAGGGAATAATGGTCATGGAAGGAATGTTATTTTTTACAGAACATTTTAATTATAAATTTTTCAAAATAACTTCCCTTATAGATATCATATCATTGATGTGAGGACAAATAAAAATAATAGATTATGTCAATTATATATAATGTAACATAGAATAAATTGAAAATGAACATAAGATATTTGACATTCATTTCACACATTTTTTTGTAATGAAATAAATATGATGAAGAATATGAACCCAAAAAAAGGAAATTGGGTAAATAATTCCAATACCACATTGTGACATGTTAGATCATATGCTTCAAAAAGATATTATTATTTAATATGAATTTAAGAACATTATCATAATTAGATTCCTGATATTATAAAACAAATTTAAGTATAGATACACCACTCATAAGAAAAAAGTGATAAATAATATAAATATCTCATAGATGTAAATGTGATATGAGAAACCCTTACCATATGATTCCCTTGAGTTATACACACTTCAAAGTCCTGTATAATGTTTTAATTATTTTTTTAAATCCATTAAATAATTTTAAACCTATTTATAATATATAATATTATTTTTAATACATATTATGACCATTTGATCCATAATATTTCATGATTTTCATATTTTTTGGTGTGTTCATTTAATGGTAGAATTATATATTCTCTTGTGTATAATTTTAGATGTCCTTGTAAATTCAGAAAAATTACATTAGGGAACTTTAACTTTGTGAATTCACTTATATTTGTTTAAATGTTTTAATTTTAAATTTCTATTTCATATATGAGGATTATTCATTTCATAAAGTGTTTATGATAAATATAAAGATCAATTTTGATTTTTTTATAACCATCACTAACCAGTTTGGTTTTATTTAATTTTTTCAATATATGTTTTTTATAGATTATGAAAAAATATTTAACATACAGATCAAAATATTAATTTACAAGAATTATAGTTATATGACCATAAATGAAGTTGGTAATGTAAGAATAACAAAAACATTATTCATATAGATAGTTAACCTCAAAAAAATGGACAGTGGATTCATTTTATTGAATAATATGATTTAATAAAGAGGAGGGGTATAATGTATTATATAACATACATAAAAATCAAGTATATACATGATAATTGGAGTTATAATTCCTTTATAGATGAATGAGATTTTGATAAAATAGATTAATACTTGAAAATAAGGGATGATTTTTTAGAACATAATCTCTTGAATATCACCACCTTATGGGACACACGAGCACCTTGGATTATGACTTCTTGGTAGGATAACATAAATTAGCTACGATGAGAGTGATTAGAATAATATTGGTAGATATATGGGGAGCTTCAGTTCCTATTAATCAAAATGGGGTGGTAATGGTTGATATTTCTACTTTAGGATATGCATATTTATGTTATTAAATTAAATTTTATTTTATATTTAAAGAAAACAACCTGGGGGTGGCATTATTTTCAAAGTATTTTTTGTGATTTAAAATTTTATCCCCTATTTAGGGTTTAAAAAATAACACAAAAAACCAATTAAATATAGTAATTTTTTTGGTATTATAATCCTTTTCTCTTTTAAACACTAACCCATTAAATTGTTTACCTATACCATGGTAATGAATTTCATTACCATTTTTTTTGTAAATAAAAAATAAAACTGTATATAAAACATAATTTTGATCATATGATTCCAAATATGGAATCAATATTTATAAATTCAATTCAAATAATTGGGAAAAAAATTATTATATATTAATCATGTTGACTCAACGAAAAATAGTGTTTTTAATGTGAATTGTTCACAAGATTGAAATGATTTTTAGAACAATTTCAATGATAAATTGATTAAAATTATCTAGATTAGTTTTATTGATATATATATCAACTATTTATACTGTAAAACAAATTTAAATTATAATTTTACTTTTTCAATAAACTAGAATAAAATGCAGTTTTCAATTAAAATGATGTAATTTTCATCATTCAAAAAAATTAAATTTTTTAAAAAATCCTAAAAATTTCCATATGATATTTTTTATATAATGATATGAAAAATGAAGTTTTTTTTAAATAAATATTATAAAGGTTTCATAATTTAGTTTAAAAATATGTCTTGCATTAAATGAAAGAAAATTTGACCTTTAAAAAATTATAGATTTTTGTGGTTAATATTGGATTTTATTATTGACATAACACTATCAAACATCGTTCCAAAATTAATGAACCTATGATTGAATATATAAAATATAAATTTCATAAATATCTTCTATTATAATTTGTTATTTTAATTTATTAAGTAAATATACAATTTTGTGTATAAGATGTTTTTTTATAAATTATGTTCATTATATTCAATTTTATTTCACTAATTTCAAAATAATTGGTAACCATTTTACTCATTTAATAAATAAGTGTATATGATATTTTCAGAATTAATTAATCTTATCCATTTATAATATTACAACATCTAGATGATAAAAATTGTGTTAAAATAATAATATTATTGGTGTTTGTTTAAACTCATTGCTTTTTTAAAGTAAAATATCGAAGACTTTATTTTTAAAAACAATGATCGTAGAAAAAGTAGGTCTTACTACACTATTAATGTCTAAAAAACCCTTTTTAATATTTTTTTGATGAATCATATTGAAGATTGAGATACATTTTTTTTGGTTGAGGGTTAGTTTCATTAAATAATAGGTACGAGTATTCTACTTATATTATTATATAATAGAATTTTATGATGGATTGGATGATAGATGTTTATACCAATCTATGTATATTTCTAAATTCGTGATTTATCCTATAGTCAATATCTTTACTATTTTGATAGTAATTGGTGTATTTTTCACTTGACACATTCACCTATTGAATATATATTTTAATATCAATTTGTGGGATATCTAATAATTTGAGGGACTCTAATCTTTGGTATTATGTATGATGAGGTTATTCCTATAGAAAAGCAATCCGTATATTATGAGGAGATATTTTTGTTATCAATTTATTTATTTACCATGATGGAAGGAAATTCGGTCATCCACTTAACATCTGTTCAATTATTCCACATATTGATTGGTAAAAACTCTCTATGAATCCTAATCAGAAAATCCCAATGGATTGGAATACTATAAAAATCAGTAGTCCTAGTATGTTTTGGGTTGATATTATTCAATCATCAAAGGATTTCAACAAAATATATGGTGTTACATGATCCGTTAATGATGTATAGTATTTTTATCATCCTAGTTGGCTATAAAATTTTAATATGGTTGTATAGAAATATATTTTAAATATTATTAGTATCAATTAACAATTATTAACCCTATTTATAACTTTTCTACCTTAAACTGCTCAACATTGCGAATGAACACCCAACATTCTCAAATGATGATATCTCTATTGAAATTGTGATGCATCCACTACATTTTTAATTCATTTTCAACTTTTCACCTTTTATAGTAGTGGTGAAGGAGATGGAGGAACGTTGTAACGGCCCGAAATTTTGAATAAATCTTGTTCCCTAATTTCATGTGTTATTTTATTTTATTTTTATACTCAACAAAAATGTTTTATTTGATAAACATGATTATAATTAAAATGAGACCAGTGGGTTTTGATTGTTTTATGACCATCGGTCAATATGACCACTGTGAACAAAATGTTTTGATTATTGTCTCCAAATATAAGTAATCTTGGTTAACTATTATAGAAAGAAGATTTGATGGCCTCACCTAGTAGTCTTGGACCGATCGAAGCCCATCTAACAGAGCTTGGGAAGGAGGTAGCACCATTGGGCTTTGCTCTGGATCAAATCCAAGCCGAACTTCATCATGTGAATCTAGAACGGAATCGCCTTCGCGAGAAGTTCAAACTGATAGAAATTACTACTCGGGCAATGTTGACTGAGCCGCCCCAAGATTCTATCACCCTAGCACACCTTACTCTTAGGTCCTATGCTGGTATTATAAGGGGCTATGTAACGAGACCGTAACTGCCTTGTGTAATCCTTGTTTTAAATAAAAATTGGGATTTCTTCTTATGATGAAGTCTATGAATTTTGAAATGACCGGATAAATATAGTATGCATATTTTTGATGAATTTTAGAAAAAGGATATTTTAAAAATGGTTGTGTAAACCTTAAATAATTAAAAATGTGTAATGATTTTCAAAAAATGTTCTTCTACAATTATGTTCAGTACGAAATTTGAAATCTAATAAGATCAACTTGATTTTTGATGAATAGTAAATTATGAATAGTGATTTTATGATTAGGATTAGTAATAAGACCAAATGGATTAGTAATCTAACTTAAAGAAAGTTTTAAAATAATCTAGGCACCTTGATTAAGTAACGTGATTCAATAAAATGGTTAAATAATGGTTTCATAAATTATTATTCAAGTATTAGTTTTTTCGGGTGAATAGTGTTTTTTAATTAAAAATTTAATTAAAATTATTTAGAAAATTATTTTTATAAAACAGATTTCATTTTTGAACTCAGAGCACCGATATTATGTTATGGTAATTTTTGGGGTTTTTTCTGAAAAAAACGAATTTTCGGTGAATAGTGTTTTTATTTAAAAATTAAATTAAAAATATTCAGAAAATTATTTTTATAAAATTGAGTTCATATTTGTAATCAGAGCGTTGATATTTGATTATGGTGAAATTTTGGGATCTTTCTGAGAAAGTTGAATTTTCAGTGAATAGTAAAAATGCAGTTTTAGGGTTTCGGTATGTTTAATGACATCATAGCTATGTCATGATGATGTCATGAGTTATTTTAAGGGTTGGCCGGCCAAGGGTGATGAATTATTGTTTTGTGGGACCCATGTGGCCTAACTCCATGATAAATGCCAAGGGAGAGCACATGGGTTTGAGAAAAGCACATGTGAGGTGTCCTTTGGCCATTAATGCCTTGTCCCCTCACTTTCCCTATAAATACCAAGCCCTACTCTCATCCATTCGACTCCCCACTCATTCCCAACGAATTTATGGTCTCATTACCTCCCAAGGAGCCCTCCCAAGGTGCCCCCAAGCCCTCAAGGTCCCAACCTTTGAGGTTTAAGAGTTACATTTTAAGGTAAGGGATCCGACCCCTCTCTTTCTTTTCGTGTAATCTCTTTTATGTCATTCCTTTTATGCTCCATGTGATTATGTGAGAGGATGTTATTTTATATTCCTCTTACTGTCCTTTCATGTTTATATGATGAGAGATCCTCTCTTACTCTCATCATTTCGTTTTATGAAAGTTTAAGTGACGCCGTTAGGCTGCCGAACGTTTAAGTGATTCTTTCATCCTTCTCATTTTTTTTCAAGTTCGATTTTCATGTAAAATCTTTCAAGTTCCTTTTTATTATGTTGGGGTATGTTCTCTATATCTATCATACTGATCTCTTATGATCATATGATGAGAGACCCTATTTTATTTGTCCAATTCATTTTTGTTGAAGTTTAAGTGACGCCGTTAGGCTGCCGAATTTTCATAAGAGAAATCAAATTTTTGTCTTCCTTCCATGTTTTCCATTTCAATTGGTATGTCCTTGAAATTGCATCACCATGTCCATATATCCTTCTTATTCTGTCCCTTTACCTTTTTATGGGTCAATTATGATTGTTCAACCCATGTTCCCTCTCTTTTCAAAGTTTCTAAAACCTTGTAACATAGCCGTTATGCTGCAGAATTTTCGTCTCAAAATGCCTCTCTTTTCTCAAAATTATTTTATGTTATAAAGTGAATACTCAAAGCTCCCATTTCTAAAGGGGTATTCACATATATATAAAAATGATCTATTTTAAATTCTGGGATTTACATACATGATACCTGCTTTCCCTTTCCGTGGGTTTAAAGTAACGTAAAGATCATGTCTTTAAAGCAGTTTTTGAAACGTTATGATTATGAAATGAAACCCATTTGTTTTATGCTATATGGGTTATTTATGAAATGTTTGATGACGATATATGTGGCTCACATGAAAATAAAGACAAATTTAAGGGTGCGCCCTGATAGCGCTCCAATGCATTGGGTAAAGACTTAATCTCTAGAGATGACCATTTTAACGACGCCTTGGTGAATAACCTTGGTAATTTTTAACGACACCTTGGGGATGGACCTTGGTGAAACGAAACGATTGTCAATATTAAATGTTGCAGCCACATATTCAAGTTATGAAAAAGTTTTATTTTTATTATGATATGCCTCATGATTTCATTTTCATGCCTCAAAGTTCTTTTCATGACTTTATTGATGTATCTCAAGTTCATATGTAAAATGTTTCACTTGTTTCCCTTTCTGGGCCTTCTGCTCATACCTTCTTTTGATGTATGTCCCCAGGTTATGAGATGCAGTAATGAACCTAGGATGAACTTAAGGAGAAGCCTTTCAAGTGTTTAAGAAGTGTGTTTTTGTTCTTTTCATGTTTTATGTTCCTGGTTTCCAAGACACTAAACCTTAAAGATCCTCGGTTTTGTAAAATGTAATGAATGTTTATGTGATAAAAAGGCGGGATGCTATAGTTGGTATCAAAGGATGGTTTAGTTATTTGTGGAAATTAGGATATGAAAACTTTAGGAAGAACCCTATAAAAAAGTTTAAATATAGGAAATCTTCCTAGTATTTTGGTGATTATTGAGTGAAGGGTTTCCAAGCAAATACATCCCTGTCTGGATACGAGCAGGTAGAGGTGGCTCTGGCACAGATGTACATAGGGGTAAAACCTGAAAACACCGCTTTGAGCTAGACTCGAACGGGAACTGGTACACGACAATGGGCCTTGCTGCACTCTTGGTTACGACACTCCCGGGGGATATGCTTTGGTAAATTCATAAGCTTAGTATGAACCATTGTTAAAGGAACAAAGATAAAATAAAATAAAGATTCACATAAGAATATATGATCATGGATAACCTAGAAGGGAACCTAGGGGATCACAAGTTAGGGTATACTTTACTTCTACATGTTATCCTTAGATGCTTTAAGTTTCTTTTCAGGATTATTGGCTAAGTATTTAAGCCCCTAAGTATAGTTTCTTTTCTTAGTTAATGGCGGGAAATGGAAGAACATGTCCCAACAACCAATGTGATAGGAAATGCTACGATTGCCGTATTAATACGACAGAGATGATTAGGGGATTAAAAGAATATTATTATTTTGGAAGACGTTCACTATTTGGAGGACCATATATGATCATGGTAAATAGATTACTACGGTGTCTTCATTGAGGAGTAAGGTTGACTTATATTTTGAAGAATCAATGAATTTAAGGTGGCCTTATAGTAATTTAGGTTACTTACGGGAATGATTAACCTATCTTGGGTAAAATATGTTTAGGTTAGCTACTTTTGTTATAAGATGTTAGGAGTGGTTGATGTTGTTTAGAGATAAACAATGAAGTTTATTTTGGAAGACTATGTTATCATGTCCTTCTTGTATTTGGGTTTCAATCTTAGTTTGGTCTATTTTCAGGAATCTTAAGGACCATTATTTACGGAATGGTCTATGATGAACATTGGGTAGTACCATGGAACTTTGAAGATTTAAAAGTAGTTTCCATTTCTATGGGATTCTTTTTGAAGATTTGTTTTACCTTACCCATTCTATTTTTGTGATAATGTTTAAAGATAGAAGAAATAGATAGTTGATCTTTTGTGGATCATGTGATTCTCTAGATGATGATTCTTGTGTTTTGATGAGACCAAGTAGTTTTGAATGCTCATCGTTTGGAGAAAAGATTAGTTTTGGTAGAAACTTATTAAAGTATGAAACTCTACATGAAGGTAGATATATTTCCTTATGTTTTTGTTCTATGTTGTAAATGAATTCCTCAAAGTTATTAAAAGGAACGTAAAACAAAAACGTTGTTGGTTTACGTTTCCTACTAGGTAATCAAAGACCGCTTACACACATCATAATTTTGGGATTTTCTGGTGGTTAACTTCCCCCTAATCATGTTTTCTATCACACTCCTTTAAGAACGTTACCCTTTGTTTTCTCCTCCATGTCCATATTTCCAACATGGAATCCTAGTATGAGTAAACTCGGGTGGCCCTTGTACTTCCTTTTCTTTCTTTTAAAGTAATGGTGTTACTGACTCTTTTTCTGATGTGGGACTTTAAATGAAATTTCAAAACCCAATTTTAAAAATTGCGAGGACGCAATTTCTTAAGGGGGGAAGATTGTAACGGCCCGAAATTTTGAATAAATCTTGTTCCCTAATTTCATGTGTTATTTTATTTTATTTTTATACTCAACAAAAATGTTTTATTTGATAAACATGATTATAATTAAAATGAGACCAGTGGGTTTTGATTGTTTTATGACCATCGGTCAATATGACCACTCTGAACAAAATGTTTTGATTATTGTCTCCAAATATAAGTAATCTTGGTTAACTATTATAGAAAGAAGATTTGATGGCCTCACCTAGTAGTCTTGGACCGATCGAAGCCCATCTAACAGAGCTTGGGAAGGAGGTAGCACCATTGGGCTTTTCTCTGGATCAAATCCAAGCCGAACTTCATCATGTGAATCTAGAACGGAATCGCCTTCGCGAGAAGTTCAAACTGATAGAAATTACTACTCGGGCAATGTTGACTGAGCCGCCCCAAGATTCTATCACCCTAGCACACCTTACTCTTAGGTCCTATGCTGGTATTATAAGGGGCTATGTAACGAGACCGTAACTGCCTTGTGTAATCCTTGTTTTAAATAAAAATTGGGATTTCTTCTTATGATGAAGTCTATGAATTTTGAAATGACCGGATAAATATAGTATGCATATTTTTGATGAATTTTAGAAAAAGGATATTTTAAAAATGGTTGTGTAAACCTTAAATAATTAAAAATGTGTAATGATTTTCAAAAAATGGTCTTCTACAATTATGTTCAGTACGAAATTTGAAATCTAATAAGATCAACTTGATTTTTGATGAATAGTAAATTATGAATAGTGATTTTATGATTAGGATTAGTAATATGACCAAATGGATTAGTAATCTAACTTAAAGAAAGTTTTAAAATAATCTAGGCACCTTGATTAAGTAATGTGATTCAATAAAATGGTTAAATAATGGTTTCATAAATTATTATTCAAGTATTAGTTTTTTCGGGTGAATAGTGTTTTTTAATTAAAAATTTAATTAAAATTATTTAGAAAATTATTTTTATAAAACAGATTTCATTTTTGAACTCAGAGCACCGATATTATGTTATGGTAATTTTTGGGGTTTTTTCTGAAAAAAACGAATTTTCGGTGAATAGTGTTTTTATTTAAAAATTAAATTAAAAATATTTAAAAAATTATTTTTATAAAATTGAGTTCATATTTGTAATCAGAGCGTTGATATTTGATTATGGTGAAATTTTGGGATCTTTCTGAGAAAGTTGAATTTTCAGTGAATAGTAAAAATGCAGTATTAGGGTTTCGGTATGTTTAATGACATCATAGCTATGTCATGATGATGTCATGAGTAATTTTAAGGGTTGGCCGGCCAAGGGTGATGAATTATTGTTTTGGGGGCCCCATGTGGCCTAACTCCATGATAAATGCCAAGGGAGAGCACATGGGTTTGAGAAAAGCACATGTGAGGTGTCCTTTGGCCATTAATGCCTTGTCCCCTCACTTTCCCTATAAATACTAAGCCCTACTCTCATCCATTCGACTCCCCACTCATTCACAACGAATTTATGGTCTCATTACCTCCCAAGGAGCCCTCCCAAGGTGCCCCCAAGCCCTCAAGGTCCCAACCTTTGAGGTTTAAGAGTTACATTTTAAGGTAAGGGATCCGACCCCTCTCTTTCTTTTCGTGTAATCTCTTTTATGTCATTCCTTTTATGCTCCATGTGATTATGTGAGAGGATGTTATTTTATATTCCTCTTACTGTCCTTTCATGTTTATATGATGATATATCCCCTCTTACTCTCATCATTTCGTTTTATGAAAGTTTAAGTGACGCCGTTAGGCTGCCGAACGTTTAAGTGATTCTTTCATCCTTCTCATTTTTTTTCAAGTTCGATTTTCATGTCAAATCTTTCAAGTTCCTTTTTATTATGTTGGGGTATGATCTCTATATCTATCATACTGATCTCTTATGATCATATGATGAGAGACCCTATTTTATTTGTCCAATTCATTTTTGTTGAACTTTAAGTGACGCCGTTAGGCTGCCGAATTTTCATAAGAGAAATCAAATTTTTGTCTTCCTTCCATGTTTTCCATTTCAATTGGTATGTCCTTGAAATTTCATCACCATGTCCATATATCCTTCTTATTCTGTCCCTTTACCTTTTTATGGGTCAATTATGATTGTTCAACCCATGTTCCCTCTCTTTTCAAAGTTTCTAAAACCTTGTAACATAGCCGTTATGCTGCAGAATTTTCGTCTCAAAATGCCTCTCTTTTCTCAAAATTATTTTATGTTATAAAGTGAATACTCAAAGCTCCCATTTCTAAAGGGGTATTCACATATATATAAAAATGATCTATTTTAAATTATTGGATTTACATACATGATACCTGCTTTCCCTTTCCGTGGGTTTAAAGTAACGTAAAGATCATGTCTTTAAAGCAGTTTTTGAAACGTTATGATTATGAAATGAAACCCATTTGTTTTATGCTATATGGGTTATTTATGAAATGTTTGATGATGATATATGTGGCTCACATGAAAATAAAGACAAATTTAAGGGTGCGCCCTGATAGCGCTCCAATGCATTGGGTAAAGACTTAATCTCTAGAGATGACCATTTTAACGACGCCTTGGTGAATAACCTTGGTAATTTTTAACGACACCTTGGGGATGGACCTTGGTGAAACAAAACGATTGTCAATATTTAATGTTGCAGCCACATATTCAAGTTATGAAAAAGTTTTATTTTTATTATGATATGCCTCATGATTTCATTTTCATGCCTTAAAGTTCTTTTCATGACTTTATTGATGTATCTCAAGTTCATATGTAAAATGTTTCACTTGTTTCCCTTTCTGGGCCTTCTGCTCATCCCTTCTTTTGATGTATGTCCCCAGGTTATGAGATGCAGTAATGAACCTAGGATGAACATAAGGAGAAGCCTTTCAAGTGTTTAAGAAGAGTGTTTTTGTTCTTTTCATGTTTTATGTTCCTGGTTTCCAAGACACTAAACCTTAAAGATCCTCGGTTTTGTAAAATGTAATGAATGTTTATGTGATAAAAATGCGGGATGCTATAAACGTAGAGTTGATATGAATGAAATACCTAATGTGGGTGAGGATAAGCTTCGAGGAGGGCAGCCAGATTGGGGCTTAGCGGTTGATGATGGAATCAGGCATAAGGATTTGTTTTCTCTATGTGAAAAGAACAATTCAGGCGTCGATCGAGAAATTGATGGATGTAAAAAGAGATTTCCAAAAGTTGTTAAGAACACATGATCCACATTTTTCCTTGATTGTGAAGCTGCATATTCGGGAAGGGTCATAAAGAAAGGGCGCACTGCGCATGTTTCTGAGAATCAAAATGCGATCGAGGAGAGAACTATTCTTTGAAAATTCTAGACCATTGCAGGAGTGGTGGTTCCCAAGGGGGTGAATCCATAGAAAATTCAGTGATCTCACTGCAATGATTGTGGATATTTGGGGGTTTGCATATTGGAAAATGATTTCAATGGATTGTTGATTTTTTTCATATTATATTCTCATCAGATGAAATCAAGAGACGAGCATGGAGCTTTGGCTTGGTCCCTTTGCGGCCTAGATTTCTTCTTATCCATGAACGGGATCGAAACATTAATCCCAATGGTGCCAAAAACACCTTTTCACAGGTCAGGATTCAGGTATGTAATCTGAACTAGTTTTATTGGAATCCACAAATTCCTTGGGACATCACTTCATCTGTTGGAAATCTGATTAGGCTTGATCGGTAGATGGATAATCCTTCTTTTGGCCATTACCCTCGACTTATTATGGAAGTGGACATGGATGAAACTTTGATTGAAGAGGTAGTGTTAAATACTCAGGATGATACCATTACTTTAGGCATTCTGTATTAAAGGAAACCTATGTTCTGCCTCAAATTTCACTTTTTTGGGCATATGATATCCGAGTGTAACAAGAATAAAAAAATGTAATTTCTGTAACATTCGAGGACATGATGAGGTAAGTTGTAGAAAAAAAAGAGTAACGACAAGGCTACCTTTGATTCCTGTCTGGAGGAATCCAGGGAGGAACGCCCTACTGAGGATGATCCAGTTGAAGGATATGGTGAGGCGGTTACTATAAGGACCTAGCCTTAAACCTTACTTATTCTGGAGTTAATAAAAGACTACACATTGGCGATCTTTTTAAGTTTAGAGTTTTATAGAATTAGATCATAAAACATGCATTACATTCCACATTTAAACAACGCGTTTACATAAAGATAGTATTCATTTATCCCATCAATGGAAAAATATTTAAAATAAAACATGGATTCTTTCTTGACACTTCCTTGACACTATCATCATATCATGTACCTTTCCCTTTACCTGTGAAAAACATTTCAAAAAAACTTGGGATGATCATAAAAAGCTCAGTAAGGGATATAAAAATATGGAAAGGAAACATGAGTACATGTATACATAAGAATCAATGAAATCATACTTTACTCATAAAACATAAGCACTATAACATACATCAAAAAAGCATGAATAAATCATAGAAATCATAAGACATAAAGGTAACATGAGGCATTCATAACATTCATATGTAGGGAGTAACCCTCTTAGTACATTTGGAATACCCACCACAATATATTCCCTAAATCTCTTCGGAGAAACCTTAAAGTTTCACTCCTTTGTGTTACCCAATACATTGGAGAGCTATATCAGGCTCACCCGCCCTTAGTTTATCACGGAACCACCCATCTTCATAATAATTCACAATAACCACAACATAATCGTATCACATAAAACATGCATAAAGGAAACATAACATATCCACCTTTCAATCACAAGATATCAACACAAAACATTGATATAAAAACATTACGAAAACAATTTTCTATACCAAAATAATAAAAAGTAAACATGGTATTTATTTTTCCTTTAAAAAGAAGGTATGGATTGTAGAGAAAGCCGAAACTCAAATAATGGTCATGGCGGCGGAGAAGTCGTTGTCGCCGCATACGTACAACAAAAAAATTCCCTTTTGTCGTTTAGTAAATGCTTCGTAAAAAAAAATTTACTTTTGAATAACCGTAAAAGTCAAAGGGGTTTATACACCGTATAAAAGATGGTTGTGTATAAAACATAATATGCCTCAATGAAAGGAGATTTAGACGAAGTCCCTTACAAAGATGGTATCCTTGGTTTAAGGATAAATCAATTACATAATTATGTGTGACAAACAAATACACCAAATATAAGTGGATATTAATTGTAAAACAATCAGGGGTTATTCACACATATTCATAGAACGACATATCAAGGAGTACATGTTTATCCCAAAGAGTCAAATCTGGGTTAAGAAGTTCTCTTGCAAAAATTTGACAGCCTAACGACGTCACTAAAAAATTCAGAAAATGAGTTGATGAGAGATAAAAATGGTATCTCATGACATGGACAAAAAATTTAAATCAATAAGGATATAGAAGAACATATCTCAACATAATATTATGTGAATTAAACGACATAACAAAAGAAGTCTTTTAAAAAGAGGAGGGTGAAAGGTTCCCTTACCGACATGGGTATCTTTCGAGACATGCACCCCGTGAAAGAAGGACAATAAAACATTGATGTAAATACTCATAAAAGAAATTATATTACACAATGAGTAAAATAATGGGCAGTACATACACCACTCAAAGGAAATTGTGGAAAATGTAGCATAAATCTCACGGGAATAAAACTGAGATGAAAAATCCCTTACGAAGACTCGGCAGCCTAACAACGCCACATAAAACATCCAAAAATGGATTGATGAGATCAAATAGGTTCTATCATCATATTAACATAATTTTTACAGAAATAGGAATATAAAAGAACATCCCCCAACATAACAAATAGGAGCTTAAAAGAAGTGACATAAAGGAGTGTACTTAAAAAAGAAAGAGAGAGGTTAAATCTCTTACGAAAATTCGGCAGCCTAACGGCGCCACTCAAAACTTTCAAAATGAATTGATGAGATAGAATAGGGTCTCTCATCATATGAACATAAAAATTACAGTAATATTAATAAAAAAGAACATCCCAATAACAAGAAAGACGATCTTTAAAAGGAATGACATAAAAGAGTGCACTTAAAAAGAAAGAGAGGTGTAGGATCCCTTACCTGAAGTCCGACTTGTCTTGTTAGTTTCTTTATATTCCTGAATAATAAACATTGGTCAATTTATAATTTCCAAAGGACCTCATCTAGATATTATTATTCAGTTTATATCACATATTATAATCTTATAATAATTGTTTAATAATGTTAGTTCATATTAGTCGTTTTTGCCGATGTTTGGTAAATGAGTCAAAAATGAACTTCTTTGAAAAATGATTGCCCATTTAGTTATATGTAAATAATTTCTAGAATAGTATTAATGATTAAAATATCATATATATCCAGTATATATTCATTTTATACTATTCCATATCATTTTGAGATAAAAAATGAAAAGCACCGTTCATGGAGACGGTAGGCCGAACGTACGCATGAACACTACTTTCATTTTTTTCTTTGTCATATTAATATAATTACAAATAAATGATATATATATATATATATATATTATAATTCCAGTATAATATATATGTTATATAGGTCACATATGTTCATTAATTTCATTATTTATACATTCCATGTATTGCAGGTACGAGTCACATCACTTGAGGGGGCGATAGTCCACACTTCCTCAAATGAAATTATCGCATTTACACAACATGAAAAGAATAAAGGTATGTTTTAAATATAAAATACAGTAGAATATAGTAAACATAAATACCATATATATCATATATAAAATACAGTGACAACATAATGGCCACCTTTAAAGGTGTTAAAAGAATATTGAACAATCATCGTTTTGTGAGGCAGAAAATCACCAACCACAGAAACAGTATGTTCTTTAACCATTAGACGAAGGTGTGTGTAAGTGTAGCCAGAATCATCTTACAAAAACATACTATTATATTTAAAATACAGGATTTGTTAAAAAAATAAATTAATAATAAGATTTTAGGGGGTTGGAGAAGGAAAATAAAACAAAAGAACTCAAATGAAGACATTACCTTAAAATCAGGTAACTCCCTTTGGTTTGACCTCAAAGGCTTCCTTGGGAAGACTTATGCCCAAATTGAGGCTTCAAGAAGTTAGATAAGGATATGGAGATACAAAATGGTCAGGGGTTGGCCGAGACAAATGCTTTGGAAGTGTGGGTATGGAGGTAGAGGTGGGGTCCTTTTATAAGAGGATAGGAGGGGCACCCTTGGAATGTAAAGAAATGATCCTTTATTTTAAAATGAGTTTCGGATTTAAAAGGTCCCAAATTGATATTATTCTAGGATAAGGTGATAAGGGTTCTAAATACACCCATACAATAGGATTTAGAAATCTGTAGGTCTTAGAATTTACATTATCATTCCATTTTCGTTAAATCGTTGAATAATGAGGTCATCCCTGCATCATCATGATATCATAAATAATTTAATATATTTAATGTCTAAAAATTATAAAAAAAATATCATGATGTAGTAAATATTTTTAGATTTCTAAAGAATATTTATAGTCAAAATTATTACTTGTATAACCCCATGTAAAAATTCTTTTAGTAAAACATCTCATGTTTGTGTCATTTTTACTATAACATTAAATAAAAAGGTATTTATGTCATTTTCCAACCAAAGTGGCTCCATGGGGTCCCCAAGTTGACCCATGGATTTTTGTTGTTGGCCAGGACACATCCAATGAGGTTAGGACATGTTTCTAGGTCATTTCATTTTATCAAAACATTATTCTTACCTTAAACTACACTAATTACCTCTAATAGCGATTAAAAACTTAATAAGTTACTATTCACCAAAAAATTATTTTAATCCCATTGAAACACATTTTACTTCTTAATGAAAAACATGTATTTCGGATTTTTGAAATTCAAAACACATAGATGGAAAAATTTCATTTAAACCAAAAAATCAGTTGTTATAAGTACCACTTAGTGGTTTCACTATTCATCAAAAATTGTAGTTTTTCATAAAATTACCAAAAATTCACCCTAAGCTATATTTGATATTCCGAATTCAAAAATGATTTCTATTTTACAAAATTCAAAACATATAATTTGCATTAATTAATTTAATAATTAATTACCACTGTCAAAACAAATAGCGTGTTTTTATGAAACAAAATGTATCAAAAGATTGACAGTAGTTTAAGTCTGATTTCAAAGTGAAATTAATTCCAACGACCACTATTGGATTAAATGGTAAAAATATATTCAAATTTCACATTGAACCCAATTCGAAAGATAATCTAATCATATAAATAAATTAGATTAAAAAGAGGTTTTGAATTAAAATACAACATTTTTCACTATTCATTAAATATTGAACTTTTTTAGAAAAATACCAAAAATATACACAAAGTAAATTTTGATGTCCCGATTCTAAAGAAGAATTTTATTTTTTCAAATATAAGACATAAAATTTTCAAAAAGTGGATTTAATAGAGGTTCTCCTTCAAATGGTGGTTAATCGACCTTTTAAAAAATATTAGAATGTTTACGCTTAAAATTGGATTCATTCGCATTTTTAATCCTCTAACATTTATTGTAAAAAGTAAAAATATTTGACAAACATATATAATCATTTTATAGTTAGTTCTATTAATTCCCTCCGTTACAATGGCTAGGCCTTAACTACTATTTAAAATAATATTATTTTATTATTAGAGTGCAACGTAAGATTTCAAAGGAACTTTTTGTTGTGTATTGGGTAAGCCATCAAGAATAGCGTTCCCTTTAAATTAATATTAACATTTAATTCACAAATAGGGATAAATATAAAAATGACATATTCTTTATTTACCTGGGGTGTTACATCCTTCCCCCATTTTGGGAATTGCGTCCTCACAATTTTAAAATTGGGCTTGGAAACATCATTGAAAATACCACATCGGAACAAGAGTCAGTAAAACAATCACTTTAAAATAAAGAAAGATAAGTAAAAAGGTCATCCGAGTTAACCCATACTAGGATTCCATGTAGGAAATCATGGACATGGAGGAGAAAACAAAGGGTCGTGTTATGATGGAGAGTGATAGTAAACATGTCTAGGAGAAAGTTAACCATAAGAAAATCACAAACTTGTGATGGGTTAAACGGTATTTGATTCCCCAGTAGGAAAAGTTAATAGACAACATTTTTTAAGTTTCTTTTTATTCAGTAATTTATTCATAAGGAAACTTAATCACTTATCATGTTGTCTTTCAAATTTAATTAGATTCCTCACACAAACTCATATTTTCTCCAAAATACGAGTATTTAGGAAGACTTGTTCACATTAAGAGTACTATAATCAACTTCTAGAGAATCAACTAATCCACAAAATAGAACTATATACTTACCATGTCGTTAGACTTTAACCAAAACCAAAACCAAAAAGGTTAGTACAAGATCAGATAATCCAGAAAAGGATAACCCTTTATAAAAAGAAAATCTATTCTTAATCTCCAAAATTTGTCCAACAAAACCCATAGTTCAATGAGGCCCATTCGATAAACAATTTGTCCCTAAAATTATTCAATGTAAACCAAACTAGGATTGAATCCCAAATATTTGAAGGATTTAGTCACATATTCTTCCAAGTTAAATCATAACATTTATCTCCAAACAACATCAGTTTCTTGTAATGTCTCGTATTGAAAAGTAATTAACCTAATCACATATCCTCCATGGTAGGTTAATAAATTTCCATATATAACCCAAAATCAACTTACTCTTAATTAATAAAATTATATAACTAAAAAGAATCAGTCAAACTAACCAGGGACTTCCCGTAGTCTAGTGGTAGGAGATAAATACCAGTCGCACTTTTGTTGTGGGTTCGATTCCCGCAGATTTGTCCGACGTGACGGGTTGTCACACGGTCTGCGTGTTTTCCTTTTAATAAAACTCCAAAATAACCCTAATATGTTTTACCCTCAATAGTTTCCTTATACCTCTCGTTTTCATCCAAATTCGTTACGATCTCAACATCTTAATTCTTGAAGTCTTATTTCACAACCATAAGATAAAATAAAATGATTCCCAAAATGAATAACATCATACCTTGATCATGGAGTCCACTCGGTTTCATCGTCATCTTGCTCACATAAGTAGAAGTCCCAATCATTACAACAATGATTTAGAGATCTTTCAAAATCATATGCTTCCTCCATCCAAATCCACCTTGTACAACATGGGTCATATGGGTGTTCATATAAAAACAGTTTTGCAAAATAATCATGTATGGCATATAATTCCAAAAAATCTGATAAAACATGATTTCTATAAAATAGTCGGACAAAATTTGAGTTGAAACTTTCTATTATTGGTCATTTTAAAATACCATAAGTATGTGCTGAGAGACTATATTTTAGAACCAAATATAAATTGGTTGCGCAAGGGTCTCCTTCCTGCGCACCATTTTTGAAATCATAATATGATTCAAAATCTTGTGATAACGTAAAATATTTGAAAATACCTTGATAATATTTACCTTTCTTGAAAATATGAGAATATTGTGAAAATATTATTTTTCTAAAAACAACCCCTGATCCACGATGATAACGAGGTATAGTGGAGGTGTTTGATATCTCAAACAACTACTTGCAAGTGATTTGTATGCTAGAAAAAGATTTACAATCATCCGAACATGACTTTGCAAAAATTATTGCAAGCATGTCATCAGGAAGAGATAGGAATGTCGTTTTGAGATCCTTCTCCATCCATTCGTACCCAACTTTACTTGACCTAAAAAAAGTTATAAAACAAGGATTTAACCGAAATAATAGATATAGTCACTAATCATGTGTCTAACAAAAACTCCTAATCCCTAAAGTTGTCTAAACCGACCTCTGATAGCAACTATAAGGCCCCATCCTTAAACCATACTTAATCTAGAGTTAATACAAGATTACACATTGATGATCTTTTCAGGATTAGAGTTTTAGACAATTAGATCATAAAAATTGCATTACATTCCATATTTAAACAAGGTGGTTACATAAAGATAGTATTCATTTTTTCCCATCAACGGAAAAATATTTAAAATAAAACATGGATTTTTTCTTGAAACTTCCTTGACACTATCATCATATCACGTACCATTCCCTTGACCTGTGAATAACATTTCAAAAAAACATGGGATGAGGATAAAAATCTCAGTAAGGGATATAAAAATATGGAAAGGAAACATGAGTACATGTACACATAAGATTCAACGAAATCATACTTTACTCATAAAACATAATCACTTTAACATACCTCATAAAATAATGAATAAATCATAGAAATCATAAGACATAAAGGTATCTTGAGGAATTAATAATATTCTTATATAGGGAGTAACCCTCTTGGTTACGTTTGGAATACCCACCACAGTATATTCCCTAAATATCTTCGGATAAACCTTAACTTTTCACTCCTTCGCGTTACCCAATGAATTGGAGAGCTATATCGGGCTCACACGCCCTTAGTTTATCATGGAACCACCCATCTTCATAATAATTCCCATGAACCATAACATAATCATATCACATAAAACATGCATAAAGGAAACATATCATATCCACCTTTCAATCACAAGATATCAATACAACACATTGATATAAAAACATTATGAAAACAATTTTCAATACCAAAATAAAAGAAAAGTAAAACAGGTTATTTATTTTTCTTTTAAAAAGAAGGTATGGCTTGTAGAGGAAGCCAAAACTCAAATAATGGTCACGGCGGTAGAGAAGTCGTTGTCGCCACATACGTACGACAAAAACATTACCTTTTTTGTTTAGTAAAGGCTTCGTATAAAAAATATTCCTTTTTAATAACCATAAAAGTCAAAGGGGTTTTTAAACCGTATAAAATAAGGTTGTGTATAAACCAGAATATGCTTCAATGAAAGGAGATTGAGATGAAGTCGCTTAAAAAGACGCTATCCTTGTTTTAAGGATAAATCAATTAGATAATTTTTTGTGAAAAACGAATACACCAAATATAAGTGGATATTAAGTTTAAAACAATAATAGGTTATTCACACATATTCATAGAACGACATATTCAATGAGTAAAAGTTTATCCCAAAGTATCAAATTTGGGTTAAGAAGTTCCCTTGCAAAAATTTGACAGCCTAACGACGTCACTACAAAATTCAGAAAATGAGTTGATGAGGGATAACAAGGGTATCTCATCACATGGAAATAAAATTTAAATCAATAAGGATATAGAAGAACATATCCCAACATAATAGTATTTTAATTAAAAGACATAACAAAATAAGTCTTTTAAAAAGAGGAGGGTGAAAGGTTCCCTTACCGACATGGGTATCTTTTGAGACATGAACCCCGTGAAAGAAGGACAATACAACATTGATGTAAATACTAATAAATGAAAGTATATTACAAAATGAGTAAAATAATGGGTAGTACATACACCACTCAATGTAAGTTGTGGAAAATGTAGCATAAATATCATGGGAATAAAAGTGAGATGAAAAATCCCTTACGAAGACTCGGCAGCCTAACGATGCCACTTAAAACTTCCAAAAATAGATTTCTGAGATCAAATAGGGTCTCTCATCATATTATCATAATGTTTACAGAAATAGGAATATAGAATAACATCCCCCAACATAACAAAGAGGAGCCTAAAAGAAGTGACATAAAGGATAGTACTTAAAAAAGAAAGAGAGAGGTTAAATCTCTTACGAAAATTCGGCAGCCTAACGGCGCCACTCAAAACATCCAAAATGGATTGATGAGAGAGAATAGGGTGTATAATCATATTAACTTTATTATTATAGTAAGATTAATATAAAATAACATCCCAATAACAAGAAATATGGGATTTAAAAGGAATGACATAAAAGAGTGTACTTAAAAAGAAAGAGAGGAGTAGGATCCCTTACCTCAAGTCTGACTTGTCTTGTTCGTTTCATTATATTCCTGAATAATAAACTTTGTTCAATATATAATTTCCTAAGAACCTATTTTAGAGATTATTATTCAGTTCATATCACATATTATAATGTAATAATAATTGTTTAATAATGTTAGTTCATATCAGATGTTTTTGCCGATGTTTGGTACCTGAGTCAAAAATGAACTTGTTTGAAAAATGATTGCCCATGTAGTTATAAGTAAATAATTACCATAATATTATTAATGATTAAAATATCATATATATCCAGTACATATTCATTTTATACTATTCCATATCATTTGGAGATAAAAAATGAAATGCACCGTTCATGGAGACGGTAGGCCGTACGTACGCATGAACGCTACTTCCATTTTTTTCGTTGTCATGTAAATAGAATTAAAAATAAATGATATATATATATTATAAATACAGTATTATATATATGTTATATAGGTCACATATGTTCATTAATTTAATTCTTTATAAATTCCATGTGTTGCATTTATGAATCACATCACTTGAGGGGGCGGTAGTCCACACTTCCTCATAGGAAATTATCGCATTTACACATCATGAAAAGAATAAAGGTATGTTTTAAATATAAAATATAGGAGAATATATTAAACATAAATACCATATTTATCATATATAAAATACAGTGACATCATAATGGCCACCTTTAAAGGTGTTAAAAGAATATTGAACAATCATCGTTTCGTGAGGCAGAAAATCGCCCACCACAGAAACAGTATGTTCATTAACCATTAGAGGAAGGTGTGTCTAAGTGTAGCTAGAATACTTCGTAAAAAAACATCCTAGTATATTGAAGATACTGGAGTTGTTACAAAATAAATGAATAAAAAGAGTTTAGGGGGTTGGAGAAGAAAAATAAAACAAAAGGACTCAAGTGAAGACATTACATTAAAATCTGGTAACTCCCTTTGGATTGAGCTCAAAGGCTTCCTTGGGAAGACTTCTGACGAAATTGAGGCTTCAAAGAGTTATAGAGGTATGTGGAGATACAAAATGGTCAGGTTTTGGCCGAGACAAAGGCTTTGGAAGTGTGGGTAAGTTGGTAGAGGTGGGGGCCTTTTAGAAGAGGAGAGGAAGGGCACCCTTGGAAAGTTAAGAAATGTTCCTTTATTTTAAAATGAGTTTCGGATTTAAAAGGTCCCACATTGATATAATTCGAGGATAAGGTGGTAAGGGTTCAAAATCCACCCATCCAATTGGTTTTGGACATGTGTAGGTGTTAGAATTTAAATTATATTTCCATTTTATTTAAATCAGTGAATAATGAGGTCATCACTACATCATCATAATGTCATAAATAATTTAATATATTTTATGTCTAAAAATTATAAAAAAAATATCATGATGTAGAAAATAGTTTTATCTTTCTAAATAATTTTTATAGTCAAAATTATGACTTGTATAACCTCATGTAAAAATTGTTTTAGTAAAACATTACATGTTTGTGTCATTTTTACTTTAACATTAAATAAAAAGATATTTATGTCATTTTCCAAACAAAGTGGCGCCATGGGGCCCCCAAGTTGAACCATGGATTTTCTTGGTCGGCCATGACATATCCAATGAGGTTAGGACATGTTTATAGGTCATTTAATTTTATTAAAACATTATTCTTACCTTAAACTACACTAATTACCTCTAATCGCGATTAAAAACTTAATAAGTTACTATTCACCAAAAAAATATTTTAATCTCATTGAACCACATTTTACTTCTTAATGAAAAACATGTATGTCAGATTTTTTAAATTCAAAACACAAAGATGGCAAAATTTCATTTAAATGGAAAAAATCAGTTTTTATAAGTACCACTTAGTGGTTTCACTATTCATCAAAAATTGAAGTTTTTCAGAAAATTACCAAAAATTCACCCTAAGCTATATTTGATATTCAGAATAAAAAAATAATGTCTATTTTACAAAATTGAAAACATATAAGTTGCATTAATTAATTTAAAAATTAATTCCCGCTGTCAGAACAAATAGCGTGTTTTTATGAAACAAAATGTATCAAAACATTAACACTAGTTTAAGTATGATTTCAAAGTGAAATTAATTCCAACGACCACTATTGGATTAAATGGGAAAAATATATTCTAATTTCACATTAAAACCAATTCAAAATATAATCTAATCATATAAATAAATTATATTAAAAAATGGTTTGGAATTAAAATACAACATTTTTCACTATTCATTAAAAATTGAACTTTTTCAAAAAAATACCAAAAATTTACACAAAGTAAATTTTGATGTCTCGATTCTAAATGAAAATTTTATTTTGTCAAATATAACACATAATATTTTCAAAAAGTGGATTTAAAAGAGGTTCGCCTTCAAAAGGTGGTTAATCGACCTTTTAAAGAATATTAGAATGTTTACGCTTAAAATTGGATTCATTCGCATTTTTAATCCTCTAACATTTATTGTAAAAAGTAAAAATATTTGAAAAACATATATAATCATTTTGTAGTTAGTTCTGTTCATTCCCTCCATTACAACGACTAGGCATTAACTACTATTTAAAATAATATTATTTTATTATTAGAGTGTAATGTAAGATTTCAAAGGAACTCATTGTTGTGTATTGGGTAAGACATCAAGCATAGCTTTCCCTTTAAATTAATATTAACATTTTATTCACAAATAGGGATAAATATAAAAATTTCATATTCTTTATTTACCTGGGGTGTTACATCCTTCCCCCTTTAGGAAATTGCGTCCTCATAATTTTAAAATTTTTCTTGGAAACTTCATTGAAAATCCCACATCGGAACAAGAGTCAGTAAAACAATCACTTTAAAATAATGAAAGATAAGTACAAAGGTCACCCGAGTTAACACATACTAGGATTCCATGTAGTAAAACATGGACATGGAGGAGAAAACAAAGTGTCATGTTCTGATGTAGAGTGATACTAAACATGTCTAGGAGAAAGTTAACTATAAGAAAATCATAAACTTGTGATGGGTTAAACGTTATTCGATTCCCCAGTAGGAAAAGTTAATATACAACATTTTTGTTTTAAGTTAATTTTTATTGAGGAATTTATTCATAAGGAAACATAATCACTTATCATGTTGACTTTCAACATTTATTAGATTCCTTACACACACACATATTTTCTCCAAAAGACGAGTATTTAGGAAGACTTGTTCACATTAAGAGTACTATAATCAACTTCTAGAGAATAACCTAATCCAAAAAAGAGAACTATATAATTCCCATGTCTTTAGACTTTATCCAAAACCAAAACCAAAATGTTTTGTACAAGATTAGATAATCCAAAAAAGGATAACCCTTTATAAAAAGAAAATCATTTCTTAATCCCCAAAATTTTTCCAACAAAACCCATAGTTCAACGAGGCCCATTCGATAATATATTTGTCCAAAAAATTATACAAAGTAAACCAAACTAGGATTTAAAACAAAAAATTTGAAAGATTTAGTCACATATTCTTCCAATTTAAATCGTAACAGTAATCTCCAAACAACATCAGTTGCTCTTAATGTCTCGTATTGAAAAGTAATTAACCTAATCACATATCCTCCATGATAGGTTAATAAATTTCCATAGATAACGCAAAATCAACATACTCTTAATTCATAAAATCATCTAACTATAAAGAATCAGTCAAACTAACCAGGGACTTCATTTAGTCCAGTGGTAAGCGATAAATACCAGTCACAATTTGGTTGTGAGTTCGATTCCCGTAGATTTGTCTGACGCGACTGGTTGTCACAAGGTCTGTGTGTTGTCCTTTTTATAAAACTCCAAAAATAACCCTAATATGTTTTACCCTCAATAGTTTCCTTATACCTCTCATTTTCATCCAAATTCGTTACGATCTCAAAATCTTAATTCTTGAAGTCTTATTTCACCACCATAAGATAAAATAAAACGATTCCCAAAATGAATAAAATCATACCTTGATCATGGCATCCACTCGGTTTCATCGTTATCTTTCTCACGTAGGTAGAAGTCTCATGCATTACAACAATGATTTAGAGATATTTCAAAATCATCTGCTTCCTCCATCCAAATACACCTTGTACAACATGGGTCATATGGGTGTTCACAGAAAAATAGTTTTGGAAAATAATCATGTATGACATATAATTCCAAAACATCTGATAAAACATGATTTCTATAAAATAGTCAGACAGAATTTGATTTGAAACTTTCTATTATTGGTCCTTTTAAAATACCATAAGTATGTTCTGAGAGACTATATTTTAAAATCAAATATAAATAGGCTGCGCAAGGGTCCCCTTCCTCAGCACCATTTTTAAATTCATAATATGCTTCAAATTCTTGTGATAAGGTAAAATATTTGAAAATACCTTGATAATATTTACCTTTCTTGAAAATAAGAGAATATTGTGAAAATAGTATTTGTCTAAAAACAACCCATGATCAACGATGATAACGAGGTATAGTGGAGGTGTTTGATATCTCAAACAACTTCTTGCAAGTGAGTTGTATGCTAGAAAATGTTTCGCATTAATCCGAACATGAATTTGAAATAATTATTGCAAGCATGTCATCAAGAAGAGATAGGAATGTCGTTTTGAGATCCTTCTCCTTCCATTCGTAACCGACTTTACTTGAACTGAAAAAAAGTTATAAAATAAGGATTTAACTAAAATAATAGATATAGTGACTAATCATGTGTCTAACAAAAACTCTTAATCCCAAAAGTTTTCTAAACCGACCTCTAATACCAACTATAAGGCCCTAGCCTTAAACCGTTCTTAATCTGGAGTTAATACAAGATTACACATTGAGGATATTTTCAGGTTTAGAGTTTTAGAGAATTAGATCATACAACATGAATTACATTCCACATTTAAACAAAGCGGTTATATAAAGATAGTATTCATTTTTTCCCATTAATGGAAAAATATTTAAAATAAAACATGGATTCTTTCTTGACACTTCCTTGACACTATCATCATATCATGTACCTTTCCCTTGACCTGTGAAAAACATTTCAAAAAAACATGGGATGAGCATAAAAAGCTCAGTAAGGGATATAAAAATATGTAAAGGAAACATAAGTACATGTACACATAAGAATCAATGAAATCATACTTTACTCATAAAACATAAGAACATTAACATACCTCATCAAATCATGAATAATTCATAGAAATCATAAGACATAAAGGTAACTTGATGCATTCATAACATTCTTACTTAGGGAGTAACCCTCATGGTTACGTTTGGAATACCCACCACAGTTATTCCCTAAATCTCTTCGGAGAAACCTTAACGTTTCACTCCTTCGCGTTACCTAATGCATTGGAGAGCTATATCAGGCTCACCTGGCCTTATTTTTTCATGGAACAACCTGTCATCATAATAATTCCCAAGAACCACAACAAAATCGTATCACATAAATCATGCATAAAAGAAACATAACATATCCACCTTTCAATCACAAGATATCAATACAACACATTGATATAAAAACATTATGAAAAAAAATTTCAATACCAAAATAAAAGAAAAGTAATACATGGTATTTATTTTTCTTTTAAAAAGAATGTATGGCTTGTAGAGGAAGTCGAAACTCAAATAATGGTCACGGCGTCGGAGAAGTCGTTGTCGCCGCATACGTACGACAAAAACATTACCTTTTGTCCTTTAGTAAACACTTCACATAAAAAAGATTACTTTTTAATAACTTCTAAAGTCAAAGGGGATTATACACTGTATAAAAGAAGGTTGTGTATAAAACCGAATACGCCTCAATGAAAGGAGATTGAGACGAAGTCCCTTGCAAAGATGGTATCCTTGTTTTATAGATAAATCAATTACATAATTATGTGTGACAAACGAATACACCAAATATAATTGGATATTAATTGTATAACAATCAGAGCTTATTCACACATATTAATAGAACAAAATTTCAAGGAGTACAAGTTTATCCCAAAGAATCAAATTTTGGTTGAGAAGTTCCCTTGCAAAAATTTGACAGCCTAACAACATCACTACAAAATTCTGAAAATGAGTTGATGAGAGATAAAAAGGGTATCTCATCACATAGACATAAAATGTAAATCAATAAGGATTTAGAAGAACATATCCCAAAATAATATTATGTGAATTATAAGACATAACAAAAGAAGTCTTTTAAAAAGAGGAGGGTGAAAGGTTCCCTTACCGAAATGGGTATCTTTTGAGACATGCACCCCGTGAAAGAAGGACAATACAACATTGATGTAAATACTCATAAATGAATGTATAATACACAATGTGTAAAATAATGGGAAGTACATACACCACTCAAAGGAAATTGTGGAAAATGTACCATAAATCTCACAGGAATAAAAGTGGGATGAAAAATCCCTTACGAAGACACGGTAGCCTAACGACGCCACTTAAAACATCCAAAAATGGATTGATGAGATCAAATAGAGTCTCTCATCATATTAACATAATGTTTACAGAAATAGGAATATAAAATAACATCACCAAACATAACAAAGAGGATCTTAAAAGAAGTGACATAATGGAGAGTACTTAAAAAAGAAAGAGAGAGGATAAATCTCTTATGAAAATTCGGCAGCCTAACGGCGCCATTCAAAACTTCCAAAATGGATTTATGAAAGAGAATAGGGTCTCTCATCATATGAACATAAAAATTACAGTAATATTAATATAAAATAACATCCCAATAACATGAAATATGAGCTTTAAAAGTAATGACATAAAAGGGTATACTTAAAAAGAAAGAGATTAGTAGGATCCCTTACATCAAGTCCGACTTGTCTTGTTCATTTCATTATATTCCTGACTAATAAACTTTGGTCAATTTATAATTGCATAAGGACCACCTTTAGAGATTATTATTTAGTTCATATCACATATTATAATGTTATAATAACTGTTTAATAATGTTAGTTCATATCAGATGTTTTTGCCGATGTTTGGTGCATGAGTCAAAAATGAACTTGTTTGCAAAATGATTTCCCTTGTAGTTATAAGTAAATAATTTCTAGAATATTATTAATGATTAAAATATCATATATATCCAGTAAATTTTCATTTTATACAATTCCATATTATTTAGAGATAAAAAACGAAAATCACCGTTCATGGAGACGGTAGGCCGTACGTATGCATGAACGCTACTTTCATTTTTTTCTTTATTATATTAATAGAATTAAAAATAAATGATATATATATATATATATATTTACAGTATAATATATATGTTATATAGGTTACATATGTTCATTAATTTCATTCATTATACATTCCATGTATTGCATGTACGAGTCACATCACTTGAGGGGGCGGTAGTCCACACTTCCTCATAGGAAATTATCGCATTTACACAACAGAAAAAGAATAAAGGTATGTTTTAAATATAAAATAAAGAAGCATATAATAAACATAAATACCAAATATATCATATATAAAATACAGTGACATCATAATTTCCACCTTTGAAGGTGTTAAAAGAATATTGAACAGTCATCGTTTCGTGAGGCAGAAAATCGCCAACCACAGAAACAGTATGTTATTTAACCATTAGAGGAAGGTGTGTGTATGTGTAGCTCGAATTTTTCTTATAAAAACATCCTAGTATATTTAATATACTAGAGTTATTACAAAATAAATGAATAAAAATAGTTCAGGGGGTTGGAGAAGCAAAATAAAACAAAAGGACTCAAGTGAAGACATTACCTTAAAATCGGGTAACTCCATTTGGTTTGAGCTCAAAGGCTTCCTTGGGAAGACTTCTGCCAAAAGTGAGGCTTCAAAGAGTTAGATAGGGATTTGGAGATAAAATATTGGCAGGGTTTGGCCATGAAAAAGGCTTTGGACGTGTGGGTAAGGAGGTAGAGTTGGGGGCCTTTTATAAGAGGAGAGGAGGGAACCCTTGGAAAGTAATGAAACGTTCCTTTATTTTAAAATGAGTTCCGGATTTAAAAGGACCCAAATTGATATAATTCGAGGCTAAGGTGATATGGGTTCGAACTTCACCCATCCAATATGTTTTGGACATGTGTAGGTCTTAGAATTTACATTATATTCCCATTTTATTTAAATCATTGAATAATGAGGTCATCGCTGCATCATCATGATGTCATACATATTAAAATATATTTAATGTCTAAAAATTATAAAAAAATTACCATGATGTAGGAAATATTTTTAGATTCCTAAATAATATTTATAGTTAAAATTCTAACTTGTATAACCCCATGTAAAAATAGTTTTAGTAAAATATCTCATGTTTGTGTCATTATTACTTTAACATTAAATAAAAAGGTATTTATGTCATTTTCCAACCAAAGTGGCTCCATGGGGTCCCCAGGTTGACCCATGGATTGTATTGGTCGGACATGACACATCCAATGCGGTTAGGACTTCTTTCTAGGTCATTTCATTTTTTTAAAACATTATTCTTACCTTAAACTACACTAATTACCTCTAATCGCGATTAAAAACATAATAAGTTACTATTCACCAAAAAATTATTTTAATCCCATTGAACCACATTTAACATCTTAATGACAAACCTGTATGTCAGATTTTAGAAATTCAAAACAAAAATTTGGAAAAATTTCATTTAAACGGAAAAATCAGTTTTTATAAGTACCACTTAGTGGTTTCACTATTCATCAAAAATTGAAGTTTTTCAGAAAATTACCAAAAATTCACCCTAAGCTATATTTGATATTATGAATTCAAAAATGATTTCTATTTTAAAAAATTCAAAACATATAAGTTGCATTAATTAATTTAATAATTAATTCCCGCCGTGAAAACAAATAACGTGTTTTTATGAAACAAAATGTATCAAAAGATTGACACTAGTTTAAGTCTGATTTCAAAGTGAAATTAATTCCAGCGACCTCTATTGGATTAAATGGTAAAAATATATTCTAATTTAACTTTAAAACCAATTCAAAAGATAATATAATTGTATAAATAAATTAGATTAAATTTTTTTTTTCAATTAAAATACAACAATTTTCACTATTCATTAAAAATTGAACATTATCAGAAAAATACCAAAAATTTACACAAAGTAAATTTTGATGTCCCGATTCTAAAGAAGAATTTTATTTTGTCAAACATAACACATAAAATTGTCAAAAAGTGGATTTAAAATAGGTTCACCTTCAAAAGGTGGTTAATCGACATTTTAAAGAATATTACAATGTTTACGCTTAAAATTGGATTCATTCGCATTTTTAATCCTCTAAAATTTATTGTAAAAAGTAAAAATATTTCACAAACATATATAATCATTTTTTAGTTAGTTCTGTTCATTCCCTCCATTACAATGGTCAGGCGTTAACTACTATTTAAAATAATATTATTTTATTATTAGAGTGCAACGTAAGATTTCAAAGGAACTCGTTGTTGCGTATTGGGTAAGCCATCAAGAATAGTGTTACCTTTAAATTAATATTAACATTTTATTCACAAATTGGGATAAATATAAAATTTTCATATTCTTTATTTACCTGGGGTGTTACAGTTACAGCACCTACTGATCAAGTAGGGAAAGTTTTTGAGCATAGCCAGATGATTACATTGCCTTCTGTTAATGCCTCTGTGCCAGAGGCTACAGTATTGGAGTAGGCTTTTATCTCTTCTTCACCCTTTCCGGATACCAAGAATGCTTCTATCATGGTCACCCCCCTTCTAAAGCTGTTGTTATTGCTAGTGCTATGGAGGAGGTAGTGCTTCCTAATAAATATGGTGATACGGATGATATCACCCTCTCTGACCCTCCTGGACTTGTTTATTTTGATAGTGATATAGAGGAGGTAGTGCTTCCTGAAAAGGATGGTGAAGTGGATTCTATCACCACCTTTGACCCCACTGGGGACTTTTTGCAGGTTCAAACAACCATGATGGCCAAAAGGATTTTTCCTGCTAGTCTATTTTTGTATCTATTGATTCAGGTAACCGATTCTCTCTTCTTGATACTGAGGAGGGATTTAATGATGATGATGATCCTGATCTTGTTGACAAGGAACCAGGTTCTCATGTAGATTCTAATACATCTATCACTGATAAGGAATTGACTCAGAAATATGATGGGCCTAGCACTAGGCTCCGATAACAAAAATGAAGACACTATTTTGGAATTATCAAGGTATCTGGAACACTCCCATGGTCAAATAACAGAGGAATTTTATCATGACCAATAGAACTTTTCTAATTGGAATTACTGGACAATGAAAGAAGTATGAAAAATGGAGCTCCTTTAAATGGGATTTGATGGGGTACTCCTTTGTTACAAACAACCATTTTGATTTGAACACTAAATCTCTGTGGGTTTTAAAGAATGAAAATGTTAATGTTAGCTCTGTCTTACTTGGATTACAGTCAGTTACTGTCGCTTGTTGTCTTTATAATGACTCTCTTGGTGTGAATTTTGTTTATGCATCCAATTTTTACAAATGAAAAATAGAACTATGGAGGAATATTCATAATATATATGAAATTATTGCCACAAACTGGGTTATCCTTGGTGACTTCAACACTGTCCTGAGGCCGGAGGAGAAAACGGGAAAACAATTATGTCGTATTGTATCCTTTGACCTGTTATGTTGTCTTGATAGATGTGGACTCACTTATGTGTCCATTTCTGGAGCTGATTTCCCCTAGAGCAGACACACTATTCATGGGAAGCAAGAAAGTAAGTTGGATAGATATTTCATGCATGTGGATTGGAGGAATATGATGATTGATGTTTCTGGGAGAACCCTCTAGAGGCTACACTCTGATCATAATCTCATGGACGTGGATGTTTTATTCAACAATTCATGGTCAGCTCCACTCCCTTTTAAATTTAACAATTCCTGGGTGGTGACACCGGGCTGGAGAGTAATTGTTCTGAGTGGATGGGATGTTGCCTTCCAACATAGCCCTTCTCATGTCCTTTGTTATAAGCTAGAGGTTATTAAGTCAAGGTTGAAGAAATTGAGATAGGAGTCCTTTTCCTCACTGGATACTATTATTAGAGAGGCTGAAGACTCTCTATTACTTTTCCAATAAAACAATCTGTACCATGATATACCCCCCCCCCCTCGAGAAGAAATTCAGGCTAGTTCAAATCTAGACAAGCTTTTTGACCCTTAAGGGATACCTGGTTCAGAATCAATTCAATATTATATGGTTGAAGGAAGGGGACATGAATTCAAAGATGTTTCATTTCATGAATAGGAAAAAATGAGCCGGGAAAGGCCTAAATATAGTCACTATTGATGCAGAAGAGAAAAACATGAAACTGGTTGATATCCCTAGTGTAAAAGAAATTAATGATGCTTTATTTTCTCGGAACATTGATAGTGTGGTAGGCCCTGATCAATTTACCAAATAATTCTTCATGTGTTATAGGGATATCATTAATTTGGATGTGGTAAATTCTATGAAGGATTGTTTTGGGTCATCGTATTTGCCCTTTGGAGTGAATTCCATCCTTGTGTATTTAATTCCCAAGAAAAGAATGCTCTTTACATAATGGATTTTAGACCTGTTGCAATTGGAAATACAATGCCAAAATTAATTAGTAAGATCATGGCTAAATGGCTTATTGAGATTGCCAAGGACCTCATCTCCTATAATCTGTTTGGATTTGTTCGAGGGTGGAATATAAAAAGATGTCTTTTCACTTCCTCTGAATGTGTCAATTTTATTAATAAAAAGGTAAAAGATGGAAATATGGCAGTGAATAATGACATATCTAAGGCCTTTAACACCATTAGATGGAGTTTTCTTTTCACTATTATCAAAATTCCTGGTTTCTCCCAAAATTTAATTGGGTTGATTGGTTCCATTTTGGATAGGATGGGCTTTCAATTATGGTCAATGGGTATCCTAGGGGTGTCTTCTAATGCTCAAGAGGATTAAAAAAGTGTGACCCTCTTACTGGTCTACTGTTTTCCATTGGTGAAGATTATTTAAGTTTGTGTCTCACTGATTTGGATAATTTTTGATGGTATCAGAGGATGCGTGTGAGGAGAGAGCTATGTTCCTCATCCCAATTATTCTATGCTGATGACATCTTGCTTTTTGGGAAACCGGATAAAGGTAACATATTTTTTATTAAGGGTATCGTTTCACACTATCAAGTGGTTGCAGGTTAGGTCATTAGTTGGGGAAAATCATCTGCCATCTTTTGTGGAGGACTTTAAACATCAAGGCATATAAGAATTTCTTGTGAGCATGGGGTGAAAATAGTATATTTTCCTTTTACTTACCTTGGGGTACGACTTTTCTAGAGTAGGGTAAATAGATGTTACCTTGATAGTATTTCATTGAGTATTACTAGTCAGCTTGCACGTTGGAAGGGTAAGATTCTTTCCTAGGCTGGGAGAGCATGTCAGGTCAATTTAGTGATAATGACAATGTTTGTGTACTCTTTCTCTTTATATAGATGGAAGAGGGATCTTATTAAAGATCTAAATGGGAAATTCAAAAACGTCATATGGACTGGATCAATTCATGAAAGGAAACTTGTTACTGTAGCCTAGAAAGACTACATCAAACCCATAAGTATGGGTGGTTTGGGAATCAAAAATATCATAAACATCAATGATAATATGATTAAAAAATTCATATAGAATATCCTTTCCATACCAGATAACTATCCAATTTTTCTTGTCAATAGGTTTGTGGAGAAACATCAAGCAGGGTTCCCCAATTATATCAACTCATCTGTTTGGCCTGCTCTTAAAAAGGCTTATACTGATCTAATGGCCTATTCTAAATGGATGGTTTTCAAACAGTCAAATATAACCTATTGGACTACACCTTGGCTTTCTCGCCCCATTGTTGATGATGTTATTATTCTATCTACAATGAAAAACATAACCATTTATGCCTTTAATGAGAATCTAGATCTCACTGGAATGCTACCTAGTAGTGTTCATCATGAAATTTCAAGGTACTGTTTAAATGAATGTGATATTTCGGATTGGATGCCAAACCTTTTTGGCCAGTTCACCACAAGGTAGTGATATAGAAGCCTTTTTGGGGTTTCTTTGAACCCTCATAACTGGGTCACTGTTTTTTACAAGGACATTATTTCTCCCGCACAATCTATTTTAATTTGGAAAATCTGGAAGTAGAGGCATCCATTGCAGGTCCACTTGCAGCGCACTGGGATACATCTGGCATATGCCTGCATGTTATGTTTAGAGGTGGATGAGTCTATTGTACATGTTTTTGTTTCTTGTAAATTTTCATGTCGATTTTGGATGTATGTACATCAGGTATTCTGCTGCTCTCTCAATTGAAATTTTGATGATGGACTTTTGCAGTCCATATAAAATATTGAGTGCAGTGAGCAGGTTTTTTCCTTGCTGCTTGCTGCTTCTTCCGGTGACATTTCTTTCATCTAGAAGGCGCACAATGAGCTTATTTTGAATAATGTTGAGCCATAATATCATACCGGTGTTTTATTCTTGCACCGGGAAATTCTGAATTATTCTAAATTACATTCTAGTTCCATGAAAAAGATGTTTTTAATTTGATTTTACTTAGATCCATTGGTTTCAATGGCAGGATAAAAAATCGAATGATGATGAATTATGTAAGCTGCATACCACCCATCTCCCAGTGGCTGAAGGTTAATATTGATAGAGAAGCCTCTGGAGCACCGAGACCTTCTGGTTGTGGTGGAGTTTTCCGTACATACCACGGCTTTGTGAAAGGATGTGTTTTCCAGTATATTGGAAATAGTTATGCCATTGAATCAGAGATGTGAACAGTGATAAAAGCAGTCAGGTATGCGGTGCCATATGATTGGAATGAGTTATGTATTGATTCAGACTCGTCTGTTGCAGTCCTGTTTATCAATGATCAATAATTGAATGTTCCATGGAAGATGCTATCGACCTGGGGTGACTGTCCTTGGCTTATGGAATGACTGTCTATTGAAGTCACTCATGTCTATCAGGAGTCTAATAAAGTTGTGGATGCCCTCTCAAATAGAGCCATATTAGAGCTCAATCTGAGTTGGTCTTTTGTTTTTCTTGAGTATTGTAATTGCTTTGTCCAAGCTGATCGTGATGAGGTGTTGTATACTCGCCACTGTAAATCTTCCCCGAGAACTTCTTTCATGTAATGTACCTTTTTATTATATTTTAATGGGAGAAGGCGCACATATCTCATGGAGTTTTGAGTAGTAGTGATTAAAAATGTTGGGGTCACATGAGGAGAATAATCATACATTGTTTCAATTTGAGATTGGATTTTTTCAACTCTGATTGATTGAGAGACCATTTGTGAATCATGAACGCATTTTTAGTTCACGTATAGTTTCATATGTTTTCAAAAGGAGACATCATTACCACTCACCAAGTTTATTAGAGAATCATATCCATCTATCCTCTTTCAAATTTGGTCGATGATGAAGCATGCAGATTGTATCATGGGAATCAGTTTTTCCTCCATTAATGCTAAAACCAACTTTTCATTAGATTATTCCAAATGTAACTGGAATAATATTGGGATGGAATGTTGGAGAAACATATTCAATATTATAATAAGATAATTATGTCTCTGAGTTCTTCACCTGTTATGTTTCAAACACCTCATTAGGTGGTATATAATCACATTTCTAAACATCCCATGAATTCTAGTAAATTTTCATTGTAAATTTACAATAAAATCATAATTGTTTCTAGCCTGATGTATTATGACACCATTTTATATCATAAAACATTAATTGCTTCCAAAATATTGGAACCATGAACATAATTAATATATATTAGGATTATCGGGTCCTCCTATAGAATTAAAGAATAATTATAGATGCAGGGATTCTTACAACGACATTGCAGATTGGATTGAGCCCATGTGCATATATCCCAATTAAATATTATATTCACATAGAGGAAGGTGTATATATTTTTCATCATGGTGTCAGTCATAAAAATATGGTAGATTAAATTAGATTTTAGATCCATTTTTTCACTGTCATCGGGATGTTTCATTTAAGGAAGACTTTTGATATGGTGGAAAGTCTTCACCAACTGTTCTTCATCATGAGAATTGGTGGGTGTCACTCTCAACTTATTCATATCATTTACATCGGATTGTCATACTTCATGATGAGTTATTTAATCTTGAATGTGAACATGATGAATTTAATAATTACAACTATCATGAAGATACATTTAAGGATTCCAAATTGGAACTTCATAATTTTTATACCGAAGAATTAAAACATTAATATTTTATTTCCATTCAAACAACATTGAAGCGTGAATATGTGGATCCTAAAGAAAAAGTGATGACACATCATCCATTAGGAAATTCAACTCTATAATGCATAAGAAGAATCATAATTGATGAAAAATAGTATGTTAAATTGATATTCTAATTGCAAGAAGAGTATTCAGAGTAGATATCCAAACTTGAGTTGTCATGTTACACCTCTCATACGGTGTTATCTGATTTACTGATCAAAACTAGTCGAAAATTATTATTAATATTATATTATAATTTAAATTTTGAATCATGTATATACTTTGAGTTTTTTATGTTAACCATTTATAATTCATTTATAAATATATGAAATAACATTGATTTGTGTTATTTTTCTTTCATCTATTTTCTATTGTAGTGTTGTGATATGATAAAACTATTTGAATTAAAAAATCATGATATTATTGGATATTTAACTACATAATAACAGCTATAGTCTTAATAATGGAAACTAAATAATGATTTTTTTTCATTTTATATACATCTTACAAACAATTATAGGTACAAATCTCCCAATGACATTATAGTTATCCTCTAATGATGAATGATATCATATGACATATTGGAAAAAAAATTCCATATCCATACTTATATTTCATGAACAAATATATGATGTTCTTAGACATTTTACTATGAAGAATGGACTAATGATAATTCATTCACTTTTTGGGAACATTGATAGGACCCCATGCGAATATCATCTTTTTTCTATATTTTCTTTACCTATACCTAATACAGGGGGAATAAGAGGTTTTTGATGCATTTAGAATCATTTGACTGTATAGGAGAAGCATTTTTATTCACACTCATTGGTTTCTCATATTTGAGATAGTAATATGAAATTGTTTCATACGGAATGAATACATATCATGGTGGAATAATGTAATTTTTAATGATGCTTCAAGGGTGTATGTAGATAAAGGATTTTCACCTAAAGATGAAATTTCATTGGTTGAGATGCCACATAGGTGGAAAACAATATGTACATCTATATTATTAAAACTATTCACAGTAATAAAAATGTTCCCTTTGAATTCAAATACAATTATTTCTGAGGGCCAATGTAGTTTTTGCGAATATGAGTTTCTCAATATTTGGAGTGTGAATTTATAGATAGAGTGGATGTTCTAAAATAATGATTGGAGCATGTTTACTCAATTATATCATTATGGGGTGTCCCACCATCAAATTATAATTTCAAGGAAAAATAATTCTTGGTTCAAGTAATTATTAATATAACGGATTTAGCTAAAATTCTAGGGAGAACAAGAATGTTAATTTCAATAAAGCAAGGTCGAGATGTGAGACTTCAATGTCACTATGTATCTCACCGAGATTCGAATCATTATATTTGTTGCTCTAGGGATGAGAAGTTCAAATATCATCATAGTTTGTAAAAGGATGGAAGTTTATAAGAGGGAGACCACTCTATTTTTTGAGGCCATGTAGGAAAAATTGACAACTCATATGACTCACAAGAAGGTTCAACTATATATGCTGGAATAATATACCAAAATATTTAATCTAACGTGATCCATGAATGATGTGAAAAATAATATAAAATTTTAGGATTATCCATTCATCACTATCAATTCCATTCAAGGGTTGTCTAGGGCATGAACTGTGTGATTATTCATTCCATGGTTGTATAATCAATATTACTCTTTAATATTATAGATGGGATAAATGTGATGTTATAAATAATGATCATAAGGGATATAAAATCTTTTGAAATGGTATAATACTAGAATGTAAGGAATGACCATGGATATAGTATGAAAAAAGGCTTTTGTTATGATCTTACAATTTTGTACCATGATCATAGGATTTTCCCCAAGGATGATATTTCATCTCGTTTATAACCCACAATGGGTGATCCCATTATATAGGGAAATATGAGTTAATGTATTAATAATCAATACAAAAATATCCCATTAGTGTTATATTCTATTATATTGGATAGACAATGAGGATTATATACATCTGATGGTCTTGAGTCATAATGTGTTACATGTGAAAAGTACATGTCTATGTGTGAGTTATTTATTTAATTTGTTACTATCCATGTAAGGGAAATTTCATTCATATATCTAATTTTTCAAGATCGGTCCCCTGGGGCTCGTGTCGTGACTACCCATGGCCCACCTTCCATAGGCTAGGTGCTGGAGACTAGCATTTGAAAGGCACATCCATATAACGGGAATTAATTTCAATAAAACCTGAACAAACACACAATCAAAGATTACAACATGAAGAAACCAAAAAGTAAACGTCTATAGTAAAAAGTGTACTGAAAGTAAAGGGGTTGGAATACAAGCCAAACTAAAAAGTACAAGCACAAATAAAAAGTGAAAACATCTCCTGGATCATCCACCAAAGATCCAACATGAAGGGTAGGTACTCCTGAGGACCTGTAGACACTGGAACACGTCATGTCATATGGCCATCGTCTGAGCACCATCTAGTCCTGGCTCTGTCAACCTCGATCTATGATGTTCTTCATATGCACTATACATAGAAAGGTGCGGGAATAGCCCGTGTAGGGTTGAGTATAAAAAATACTTAGTAGGGATCATGAGACCCCATGAATGTCTCCTAGAGCTCCACAAAGGAAAAACCATTAGGCAAGTCCACAATCCCAAAGCATGAAATAGCATCAACTCTACCTAGGTATATGCCCAAAAATATAAATAAGTTATCCAAAGATACACATATCCGTCATGAGGATTCTTAAGACTCCAACATTTATTCCATTTTCACAACTGATCGGTATGCACTGTCCCACACATGATCTTACCCACACAGGATCTGACCCACATAGGATCGGTGCTAATACACTCAATATCATTATGTACTATCCTCTACATGTTCTTTCTCCGAACACTACCTCACATCCAGCCACTGGATTCTCTCTCAAGTACACATTATTCTGGGAGGATCTTCTCATCAAGCCATAGGCCATACCTCAACCACCACGAACTCCACAAAGATTTATCCCAAAGGAAAACCACAGCATAGGGGTCCTAATGTGATTGATGGTGCATCGATTGGATGACCAGTCTCTGAGATATGGAAACTTTTGTAAAATGTGCCCAGTTGGATTCAGGTCAAATCCAATCGAGATCATAAACCATACTCCTTCAAAATATACATAGTATATCCAAAGGAAAACCTTGCGAAAAGGGTCCTTATTCCACCAACGACGCGTCAATCAGACCACTAGTATGTTAGCTAAACTTCTTTCCATGAAACGTGGGAGATCAATTTTCAATAAGGCCCGACTTGGTCAGGCCTGCTGGAATAATCCATAGATACATCTTCTAAAAGGGGTCCCAATGTCACTAACGACGTGTCTAGAAAACATACAATTTTTTAGATACTATCATTTCGTTATTCAGGTACCGGTTAGGCTTGGGCACAGTCCGACTCGGTCAGATTGGTCCGACACAATGGGTCTCAGGGTCTACCGAACCCCACTCAGGGCTGACCCACTAGGGGTAATCCCAATTCACTGTGTATGGTCAGTTGGGGTTGGACTGGCTTGTTCGCGGGATCGAGATGTTGTTGGCCTGGCCTGTCAGGTGGGGCTTGGCCCACCTGCGCTAGACATTTTAGGCCGCGGGTTTGGCCTGGTCTGTTGGGGTTCCGGCCAGGCCCACTTGGCCACGAGTCCGGCCTGTCCCACTAGTGAAACTATCCCTCTAGGTAGGTCTGGTCCGCATGTCCAGTCCTCAATGGTTTGTTCCTCCGGGAGGGGGACCGTTGCGTCATGCTGGCCCTACGCTTGTGGGGATATTCACCATCCTATGGGGGATACCCCACTACAATTAATGGTTGGCTGTATGGACGAATGGGGTTTCACCAATGCAATGTGGTGAGGCTCGTGCCACGCCTTCCTGGAACATACTACTATCTGCGACCACTTATTTCAGCAGTTCATGTGGCACCACCCTTGTCCCACACAGGTGGCATAGGCTCGCGGCCTTCGGCAATGACGGCGCACCATCACGCATATCCTTCTAATGCATGTAACAGTTTGCTATAGATCTTATCTAGCCACTGCTGGTCGGTGCCAACATGACATGTGGGCGATGTCTTCCATGGGTCATCGGGAATGCTCCAGTATCATTCATTGGTGTCATCCGCGCCAATGGATCTCCCGCGATGTCACCTTCATAGCGTTACTTGCTATATCATGTTGTCGTCGAGTTGGAAATTTTTCCCCAAATTTCACATCAAGAAGGAAGTGACAGAGGGTTTGGGACTTGTTAAATTGTTCCACACCCTCCATGTTACATGATAACAAGAGGGAGAGATAAATTATTTCATCATATTCAACATTGAAATAATCCCCCTTCCTAGAAGTGTCGTTCGCAGGTGTCGATTGATAGGTATCCATTGTTGTCATCATCCATTCATGCTTTAGTGGAACTCTTCACCGCTTCCTAGAACCAATCTCATCCATTATTTGGTTGGTGTCGTGGTTCTTTTATAGAGCTTCGTCACTTGGTGAAGCTATGCCATCACTCTACCCCGACCTTCATATAAATAGGAGAGGGTAGGGTGAGTAATTCACGTGGTACTAATGGGGTTAATATAATAAAGATACTTTTCTAATTAAAACAGTGTGGTTAACATAATAAAAAAGTTTCAAGACATTTAATGGATTGACTTTTCATTGGTCGCACCACCACTGTTCGTCCATTGGAGGAAATGAGAATGAAAAATAAAATAAAATAGTCATTTTATTATTATCATAAATATCCTAAAACTATCTTTTTCTCCCAACCTTATGAGGTCGAAGTGAAGCCTATTTTAAAAGAATCTTTTCACTAATGATTCAAAAGTGCCCTAATTTTTTATTCTGAGCACCGGTTCAAATGATAGAAAATTCCACACATGCGTTTAATGAATGTACCTTTAAAAAAAGTTCAAAAAGTTATTAACATTCACCCTCAACCCACACCAGTCAAGGGTAGGCTCTACCTAAAGGAAACACGTCACATTGAAGTCAACGATAATCTTGGATTTTCAATCAGAGTTACCTTTTATATGTTATGGATTGTAATAATAAAATAACTATTACATAATAATTTTATTTATGGCCAAAAAATAACTTCCATAGTTGGCCTGCACTGGCCATTGTTAGTTTTTTGCTAATGAAAGCATAGCCTCAATAGACCAGTGGTGGTCTATGATTTTTAAAATGAGTTACTGTTCATGAGTTATAATCATTGCTAAAATAAAATGACTTTTTTATTATTTTATTAATTGTTATTCCATTTTCCAATTTTCTCATCTGAGGCCTATGCTGACTGAACGTAAGTTTTTCCTAGGGTAAACCTATTATTCTGAATGCATCGGTACCCTCGGATTTCTGATCTAGGCACCCATTTAAGAGTTATTATTATTTTTTAGGAAAACCAATCATGCATGATTTTTTATAAACATAACATTTATCACCTGATCATTATAGGAACTACAGGCATTGAAATCACTTATCGTCATATTTTACAGTCTCAAAATTGTTCCATATAATTAAAGAAATTATACGGATGTTCTGGGAAATTACATTCTCCTCACCTTAAGTATTTATGTTCTTAAAAGACAAAACAATGTAAAAGAGAACAAATGAGGGTTCTGAGAATGAATTTGAGACTCACGCTCTGATGTGCTCTCCAAGAGGTTACTGTTCGGCCCCCAAAATTGATCTAGATGGATAGACCGTCCAGGAAGGACTTACTCTTGTAGATCCTCTATCTCCACTGGAAACTTCATAAAATTCACCACATATTCAAAGTCCTACTCACCCTAGTCGATAACGTGCGATGAATAATGCACAAATCTCCTCAGCTATGACACATGGAAAGGCCTTATGCACTTGGTGCATAGATGGGGGAATAGATAGATGGTATTCCACCTCGCCCACTTTGTTGACAATATGAAAACTTTTGATGGACCTCAGAGGTAGATTTCCGCCCTAGCCAGACCTATACAATCCACAATAGGGTGAGGCCCTTTGGAAGACATGGTCTCCCTCCTCGATTTCCAAGGTTCTCAGTCTTCTATTGGCATAAGACTTATTCCAGCTCTGTGTAGTCATAACTTGATGAAAAGTGAGGCATCATGGTACAAACTCTGCCACTGCTTCCTACATCCCTGCCCACAAATACTGACACCGGTGGTCCTAGAAAATCTTCGCCACTCCAACATGTACCGTTAAATGGGGATGTATAAAACTCCATCAACAACTCTTCTTGATGTTTAAATCATACCATAGTGCATCCTCTGAAAAGAACGATGTGCTCCCCAACCTTAGAAAATCCTTTTAGACACCTTCCTAAGGATATCTGAGCACGTCGGTCCTCACAGTCAAAATCCCCAATCCATGACTCCCAAACTCCATATTTATCCACGATGGATTTCTGATGCATGACTAGCTACTTGAACACCACACTCAGAAACTGTAAACCAGACCCCTAGCTAAGTGTGTATTCTACTATGTTCTATTTCCCAGGAGAATAGAGTATCTCAAATTCATAGTCCTATTGGATCTCTAACCATCTTTGATGACTCAGTTTCATGCCCTTATATGAGGAGATATAAATGAGACACATGTGATAAGATTAACAGTAAATCATTTACCCATAATGTAGTGCCTCCACATAATTATCCCAAAGACCACTTCTACTAACTTCATTTTATGGGTAGTGTAGTTCTTCTCATGTTATCTCAACTATCATAATCCGTAGGCAATCAATACATGATCCTATATCCGGAAACAACCTAGTATGTTCCCTAATGCGTCGTAGTAGACTACATAACCAACTCCCTCTCCAGGTAGCCTCAAGATGGGGGCAGTCGTCAGTCACTGTCTTAGCTCCTAAAAGCTCCGCTGACACTTCTCCATCCGCAGGAAGATCCCCCCTTCTTCATCAAAGTTGATAAGGGTACAACTACCCTAGAAAATGCATGTACAAATCTCTGGTAACACCCTACTTTTCATGAGTTTATCATATTCTACCTGGGTATCTTTTTTCACTGACCAAGGAAAACCCCATTACAACTCCGTAGATATAGTACATTCGGTATTCCCAAAAAATCAAATTGAGTATGAATTAAGGATGTCGAGTCCATCCCAAAACTGATGTCGTATTCCCTCGATGATTCCACCAAGAGGTTCCAACAAAAAATCTCAGTTGAAGGGTCAAATCACACTGTCAACAGAAGTTTGACTATTGACTCTCCATCTAATGTTATCTCCAGATGTAAGGGTCATTCATTAGGTTATGAAGAAACTCTAGGTCTTGAAAAAGATTAGTGGTAAGATGGAATGATTGGTACCTATGTTTATTAATATGGTAGCTAGTAGTAGACACAGACCGTACGTCGAATGACTCCAGGTGCCCTTGGGTCAAACTCTTTCACCGCTTGCAGCAACTCCCTTCCCTTGACCTCTAGCTCCTTGAACCTGGTGGGGACCACAATAGTATGGTGGTTGTAACATGTTGAAACATATACCACCTCATACTGATCTCCTAGCTCGCCTTCTATGACTGATTTCATGTAGATTCATCTATATCTTCCACATTATCTTCCAAAAACATTCTACATACCCATTTCTCTAAGACCAGCGTTAGTTTTTTTCTTTCCCACTAGTAACATTCACTAGATTTATCTACTCAACTGTAGAACAACCTACCTAAAAGGTTCTCTCTATATCCGTATCATAAGTAGGTTTGCATAGAAGAATAGTTCTAGCTCGGATGTCCCTAAACACACATCTCTCGGAGGTTCGATCTCTAAATCACTGACTGTACTATATTCATTGAGTACATGTGATGTTCGGTATGTCTCGATAAATACTCATTTACCGACATGTCATCCTACCGAATTTGTAGAAGCTATAGGAAAACTCACCGTTTATCATTTTATGGAAATAGACCCCCTTTTATGTTGATGTTTCTCAATAATTTCCACAGAAAATTCACCTCTTTGCATGATCAAGGGTAATCTAAACAAGGTCATCATCTTGCTGAGCCACGTAGAAGGTTCTCTACCTGAACTTCCATCTTATCGAATAATTCCCTGGCTAGATGGAAACTAGTCTTTCTCTTCAAGATAGACTCTAACTACCTCTTAGTCAGGATCGTCTCATAAACTAAGTGGTTTCTTATGCAGAAACACATGTAATGTAGTAATCCAACCTGTGTCCTCTACCAGTACTACCATTTTTAACTACTGACTAATGATAATTAATATAGTTGTACCACTACCCGAATTTACCATTTTGGGAAACATTCCATTTACCGAAGCCTTGTCACCATTGAGACCATCCTCAAGGTCATTCAATGTTAAAAACTAGAATCTAATATCATCATATGATCAGTTGGTGTTCCAACTAGGCTGAAAACTCTATCCACGAACTCCATCCTATCCTTAGCTACCTAGGGATCTTTCTTGCCTAAAATCATTGGTGACCTCAATGACATGAACTCAAGAATCATGATCAGTCAGTGTTCACAATCCACTAATAGCATCTGTAGTTGATCTACATAGGATCGCTAGGTGAAAATCCACATAGGGTTGCTAGAATTCTGATCCACATGGGGTCTCTCGGTGGGCCATTATTCTGTACTCTCATGGGAAACCATGTTGGATGTCTATACAACATAATCCGGATAAGGAATAGGGGTGCCACAGTAAATAAGTTATAACTAGTTAAATTAATCCAATGAAACCAAATAAAAACATTTCCAAATCACCAACAATCAGTGTTTTCATGCTCCGTGTCAGAAATCACAATTCAGGGTCTTGGTGTATGGATACATCAGCCGCCACAATAGAACTAGACTCCCCAAACTAAAAACAAAACTCAATAAAAGTGACACCATTTCTATTTTGAAATGATTAGAGTCATAGTTCTTTGGTAGAACTGACTCCTCTGATGCCACATTGTCATGCCCTGTCCCTCAGGGCCCATGTCATGACTACCCCAAACCTGCCTTCCAATGGCTATGGGATGTCAAATAGAATCGGAAAAGCACACCCTTATAATGGGAGGTCATTGCATTTAAAACTGTGCAAGCATACATTTTCTGAAATAAACAAGAAGAAACCATGATGTGAACAATTTTAGTAAAATTTTTACTGAAAGTAAAGGGTAGTGAATAAAATCCCAAAATAAATTTACAAGTACAACTGAAAAGAGAAAACAGATCCTCGATCATCCATCGAGGATCCTACCTGAAGGGTAGGTTCATCTCACGATCTGTAGACATTGCAGCACGTCGCGTCAAATGTTCCACCTCAAAGCATCATCCAGTCCTAGCTCCCTCTGCCTCGATCAATGCTATCTGTGGTCTGCAGAAAAAATAGCATGGTGTGGGAGTAGCCTGTGTATGGGTGAGTATAACAATACTCAGTAAGGACCCCAAGGCCCCTGACGTTCTCCCAGAGTTCAAAAAATGAAAAAACACCATGAAAAACCTCAATATCAAATCACGAAGCAGTATTCAACTCTACATTGGTATATTTCCATTCATTAACCTCTGTTATCAAAAGATACTTGTCTCATTCAGGAGGAAACTTAAAACATCATCTTTTAATCCATTTTCACAATAGATCCACAAATGAAGAATACCGCAAACCATACACCATGAAGGTGACACCACGAAGGTAAATGTAAAACAATGGTAACACCATGAAAGTAAAAGTAACACAAAGGTAACACCACGAAGGTAAAACCATGAAGTGAAAAGTACCAAAAAGGTTACACCATGAAAGTAACACCACATTGGTAAAAGTACCACAAAGGAAAAGATACATCAAACACCATGTATAAGTAATGCAGTACAAATGATTATCTATAAAACGTGATCATCTTATTCTATCGATTGGGTCTACTGCTGACCATACAGTTTTTGACCCACATAGGTTCGATAGTTACTAACCATCGTTGACCCACACATGATTTGACTCACACATGATCAGTATGCAGTGAACCACCTAGGATCGCCTGGCACTGACCCACACAGGATGTGCCCCACATAGGATTAGTGTTGATCCACACAAGATTTCTAGTTACTAACCGTTGTATGTTTTGTCTCCAACTACTACCTCACTGCTAGCCATTGGATTCCCGCTCTAGTAAGATTGCTTCCTGAAGAATATGTCCTCAAAACAACATTCATAACTAAACCTCCATGAAGATTCATTAAGTAGTATCCCAAATTAACGCCCCGTCATAGGGATACCAATGTGATAGATGTCGCATCAATCTGACACCCGATTTTTGAGATATGAGCACTTTTGTAAAAAGGTCCAGTTGGATTCAAGTCATATCAAACCTAGGTCACACGTCACACTCTATCAAAACTCACATAGAGTATATCCAAAAGACCTAGTTTCCACAAGGGTTATTATTTCAGAGATGTCATGTAGATAAAATGACCAATCTGTTAGTTAGACCTCCTTCTGCGAAAGGGTGGTGATCACACCTCAGCCCAGCCTGGCTCTGTCGAGCCCACCATAATATTAACAAGGGACTGATTCCCAAAAGAGGTACCAACACTGTAAAGAACTGTAAATTCCAATGAAATTTTTTTCTTAATTTTCTTTGAAATTTTACAAGAACGCAGTTTCTGACGGCACCTGATTCCGATGCATGGTGTGCCCGAAATCATTTTCTGAAGTTTGGCTCGGGTACGTTCAGTGAACGGACGAGCGGGTTTTTCTAACTATTGAACTGGTGCTCAGAATCGAATTCTGAGGGCACCGATGTAATCGCAGCACCAGTAATTGCTTAGAAACGCCTCTTCCGGAGTTGCGTTTTCTCGGGTGTGGTTTTTAATTTTTGGGCTTAAAGTTAAGAAATAAAATAAATTGTACGACAAACATTATTTTATTTCACTTAAGATGCTTGGAAGCCACTTGAAGCTACTTAAAACAGCATAATCTAAGTCGATGTGGATAGGGTGCTAACCAGAAATACCCTCTTGATAAGATATTTGTGAGATGGGGCCCGCACGAGCCCCACCGTTTCTTTCCGCTAAGTAACGCACCCGCGAAAACCCATCATTATGAAAGTCAACTGACGCGTTTTCTAAATTTCATAATGCACCAATTAATTGGGCGTTTTTATTCGTTGAATTAATTGGGCAGTTTTATTTGTTGAATTAATTCTATGAATTAATTTAATCGTTTCTTAACCTATTTTCAATCCATTGGCGTAATAATAAAATAAGTCCAACGCACGACTTCTGAAAAAAATGCTCGTTGAGAGGTTTTGGCAACTTTGTGCCTTCATCCTGCTTCGCAATAAACGCGAAGAATGCAAAGAACACGAAAAATGCCGTCACCCTCGGAGATTGACGACGCTTCTTCTGAGACGTTCTTCCCCGCAACGATCTCCGATCACCAACTACATGAGGTAGGAGATTTCGGGTTTCTGTTAAATCTTCTTTGTGGTTTATAACAGCACATTGATTTAATCGATATAATTAAATCTTCATGTTCTTGAACCTCAGAGTTTGTCGACGCGTCACCTCCCGCGACGACGCGACGCCTTTCCGCGACGACGCGACGCCCTTCCACGACGACGTGACACCTTTCCGCGACGACGTGATGCCTTTCCACGACGCGACGATCGCCTCCTTCCACGGCGATCAAATCCGCGAAGAACGCACGTGTGACGACTTGACGAGGTTGGGGTTGTTGTGAATATTTTATATTCACATGAGCGTTTCTTTAAAATAAAAACACCAGATTCATATGATCAATTTGAACTTATTAAAATTGGTGTTTCATGTGTTGAAAATTTCTCCCGTTGTTATTAACTAACGCGGAGGGTGCGGGCCAAACGAACACGGCCCGACAACCCTCCGACGTTCTTCGTGGTTGTGCGGATTTGGGGGGCGACGAAAAAACGTGATGCAAGGGAAATTTGATGATCCCGCGGGGAAAAACGGAACCCGGGAGGGACAACGGCACAAACGGGAAGGAAAACGGACCACCGGAACAACTCTGGTGGCCCGCGGAAGCTGCCGGCGGTTGCGGCCAGCAGACCCGCGGCCGCGTGGGTCCGGACCTCACGCAGAGGACGCGGCTATGCCGCGTCCGTTGACTCCAGCGCGGCCCTTCGAGGGTCGCGAAATCTTCCAACCCGCGGGGGCGGCGCCCCGCGACTACCACGCTCGGCCGCTCGGCCGAGCCGAGCCAGGCCGGTCCCATCGGCCGGGTCCCGCCGGGTCGGACCGGGTCGGGCTGGGTCGGCCCGGGCCCAGACCCCCCGTCTTCGAACCATTTTCGATCTTTTCCCCTTAACATGAGATACGTGCCTCCGAACGATGCGCTGTCAGTGGCAATGAGATCCTTGGATCGAGACGGTCGTTTCGGTATATCGCACTAAAGGTTTCAGAATAATTTGGGTTTAGCCGGGTTGGTTCATCCACGAAACCAACTGGGCCCTCGGAGCGGAAACGATCATATCTTGATCTCTGGATGTCTGATTGACGTTCCATTGACTTTGATGGATTCCTCTAAGGGAGACGTATCTTTTGGATTACTCCGCTCGAGGATTGGACGTAGTTGGAGTACGGTCGGGTTGGTTTTAACTTAAAAACCAACCGGGCCCTCGGGACGAAAAAGCCAATAACATCCAGACTGGGCGTCCGATTGATGCGCCATCTGTTGCGTTGCATTCTCGTTGACGATACAGAACTTTTGGCATCCTCTGCCCGATTTTTGGATGCAGTTGGGTTATAGCCGGGTTGGATTGTGCCCGAAGTCCAACCGGGCCTCTGGAACGGAGAAAGATGATATCTTTCAGACCAGACGTCCGTTTGAAAAACCGTCAGCGGCGTTGGTGATCACGTTGAGAAATGGTCCCTATGAGTATACCCTATGAGTGTTCAGGGTATAGTTGAGTTACAGCCGGACTGGTTCGCACACGAAACCAACCGGGCCCCAGGGACGAAAAGGCTAATAACTCACATACCATTCGTCTGATTGACGCGCCATCTTTTGCGTTAAGACCCCTATGACGAGGCGGTCCATTGAGATACTTCATTGTGGGACTTTGTGATATTTGGAGTATCGACCAATATCTCGTGGAGCGGACCCCCCGGAAACGAGCGTGCGGAGTACGGAGACCGTGTAGCCGGCTGAGACCTAACGACTGCTTAACCGACTCGACTTGGAGTGAGTCGACTAGCCCAGTGGACGGAGCGCCCGGTATTTGGCGACAGACCCACGACGGAAGGAGCGCCCGGTAGTTGGCCGCAGACCCGCGGTACTCGACTGGAGGAGTAGCTCTGTAGGCTATTAGGGGGAGCGCCCGGTATTTGGCGACAGACCCACAGCGGACAGAGCGCCCGGTAGTTGGCCGCAGACCCGCGGTACTCGACAGGAGGAGTACCTCAGCAGTCTTAGGTTAGTGAGCAGTACCTCGGAGTCGTGACAGGACCATTGTACACTCCAGAGACGGAAGCTCTTCAGCAGTTACGGTTTCGATAATGAAAATCCTGGTTGAGCTGAATCTTTTGACATTTGTGTTTACCTCATGATTGTGATGGGTCGCTTGATAACTTAGGTATATGTATGGGCATATACCTGGGTAGTGGTTATCCATTGATTTCATAATCCATGTGTTTCCTCATGATTGAGATGGGTTACTTGATAACTTAGGTATATGTATGGGTATATATCTAAGTAGTTATACTTGTTAGTTTAGTGAGACCATGAGGGTCTCGGGGTTCCTACTAAGTATCGTTATACTCACCCCTGCACGGGCTATGCCCGCACCTCGTTGTATTGGTTGCAGACGACGGGCAGTGCTGACGGAGGCCGAGTGTTTGAGGACTGGTCGGTACCCGGAGGTGGACTACATGACGAGTCAGTACCCGGAGGTGGACTACACGAAGAGTCAGTACCTGGAGTTGGACTACACGACGAGACGAGACACAGAGGAGGTTGACGGACGAGAGCATAGAGGAGGCTATCTGTACCTAACCTTCAGGTAGGATCTGTGGTGGAAGACCAGGAGCTGCGCTATCTGTACCTACCCTTCAGGTAGGATCTGAGGAGGACGACCAAGGAGCTCCTTCCGTCTTCCAGCTGTTTGTCTTTTTGCTGTTGTACCTTGTTCAGTTGTAGTTGTACTTTCTTTTGGGTTTGTATTATGGCCCAATTACTTATCATCATTTCTTTTGTACTTAGTGGTTTGCTTCTGTTTGTAATCTATGGTGTTTTTTTACTTTTATAAAGGCAATTCCTTCCCAGTTATCGGGATTTACGCCTTCGGTGCCAGTCGCCAGCCCCTGGCCTATGGAAGGTGGGCTTGGGGTAGTTACGACACGGGCCCCGAGGACGGGTCGTGAGAAATTGGTATCAAAGGAGTTCGATTCTTCCGCAGAACATATAACTCTGATGTTTCTTTCTGTGAAGAAATAGTTTTAAGAGTACCCAGTGTGGTTTTCAGTTCAGAGAGTCCAATGTTGGTGCGGGCGGCTGACGTATCTATACACCAGGTCCCTGAGAAATGATTTCCGACTTTGTACACGAAAACACGGATTCTGTGTGTGTTTTCCAGAAGTTTTATTTAAATGTCATCTCAAACAAGGTCATCTCACCTGGGATAATATTTTGACCATGTCACGTTGTTTCTTTCAGGATGCCTCCCCGTGGAGGACCAGCTAGAGCCCCGAGATTGGTACGTACTGACAGCCTGCCGAGTGATGAGGCCTTAGTACATTGCACTATCCCAGTTGAGGCACCAACGGAGGCACCTGCGGTAATACTACCCGTTGGGCCACCGATGCCACTAGCCCCAGCAGCAGAGGATGCACGTCTCTTGAGCGCACTGCATGAGTTCCAGTGCTAGAAGCCACCCAGGTTCCAGGGAGGGACGGTACCGCAGGCGGCTGAGGATTGGCTGGAGGCTGTGGTGAGAGTCTTCAGGCTAGTGGGGGCACCGACGGATTTCATGGTGATCCTTGCTGCCAGCCTTCTTTATACAGTAGTAGGCAGATGGTGGAGCCTGATACTTCAGATGCATGATGAGGCGACACTTCTATTGGCAGACATCGAGATCCTGTTCTGGGCAGAGTTTGTACCAGCCACCCTTCGAGCGATGCGTATACAGGAGCTACTTAGGCTTCGGTAGGGAAGCATGTTAGTGGAGCAGTACTCAGTGAGATTCAAATACCTCTCGTGCTACTCCACATATATGGTAAGGGACCTGTTCATTAGGGCCCAAACCTTCGAGAAGGGGTTCAAGCATGAGATTAGAGCTTCTGTTGTTTCTCACAGCATTCTGACGCAGACATGGGTGTTGGAGAGAGCCCTCTTAGTGGAGAGTTTCCTTGCTGAGAAGTCTCCAGCAGCAGGACCCACCACTAGCCGGATTGCGGCATAGTCTTCTGCAGCAGGTAGTAGACAGATGACACAGAGGTCCAAGAGGACCAGACCTACTGGTGGCCGATTGCATGACTCAGGTTTTGTTGTGCAGGGAAACTAGTGTGGAGTCAGATCCAGACGTGCCGAGAGTGGATAGTGTTACTCCTGCGGAGGAATAGGTCACATGGCACATGACTGTCCGACCCTCCATGCAGATGACCAACAGTTAAATGAAGAACCTCCGAGGCAGAGGCAGAGGTTCGATCAGGGTAGACCGCTAGGAGTTGGAGAATATGGATGCGGAGCTGTCCGTGCAGCTAGAGGTGGACGATGCTTCGGGTTGTTACCACCACCACAACCTGGAGGTCCACCCCGACCGCAGGGGACATGAGGACATGGGAGAGCTCAGCTTCAGGGAGCTGAGGCCTACGATCATGGAGCTCTAGAAGTAGATGGACAGGAGTGGGACTAGCTTCCGACCTGGAGGCTATTGATCCTGTTGCTTCTAGTTTTGTTGATGTTTTTATGTATTTTCATTGTTTCTTTGTACAATGAGCTGCAATAATGAAAAGACACTTATCTTTGTAAAGTTTTCTTTCCTGTCCTATTTGTCTGGTTGATACTGAGTGGTCCTGGTTAAGACTATTGACTTGACCCTCAATTTCGAGTTTCCTACTGAAGGAGGCCTAGTGACCACACACTAATGCCGACAGTGTGACTCGAACCTTGGAGGCGAGAGTGACAGTTGAATCTCTTGGTAGTTACGTCGAGGCCTTACGACGGCATCCATGGCATGAATGCATCATTCATGTCTTGATCGACTGTATTAGGCAACGAATGTGGTTCATCCAGGGGATGAGACCAGATTTCTCTTATCGGCAAAGAAGAAATCATAGTAGCTCATGTGAGACTAGAGAAGGTCCAGGTCATCCAACTGCGGATGAGGACGACACGGGGCCGACAGAAGCCTTATGCTGACAGGACTTGGAGGCCTCTAGAGTTCGAGAATGACCATCATGTCCTTATACGAGTCTCACCTCGACGAGGTTTACGGAGATGTGGCCATGGAGGCATGTTATCTCCGAGGATCAACGGACCTTTCTAGGTCCTCAGCTGGGTAGGCGAGGTGGTTTACCACTTGACCCATCCACCTCAGTTGCACTAGGGGCACGACATTTTCCAGGTATCTCAACTGAGGAGATACATGCTCAACCCATCGCATATCATCGACCATGAGGAGCAGGATAATGGAGATGGGGTTACTTCCACAGAGGTTCTAGTGGGGATCAAGGATCGACAGGAGTGGATCCTATGGGGACGATCGATTCCTTTGGTGCATTTTCTTTGGTAGCATGGGAACCTCTAGGTGAGCACATTGGAGCGGAAGGATCAGATTCGTGCTCAGTACCGCCTTTGTATCCCTAAGTTTGTGGTGAAGCTTTACAGGGACGTAAATCCCTGTGGTGGGAGTGATGCAAAGACCCGTAAATTCCAAGGAATTTTTTTTCTTAATTTTCTTTGGAATTATACAAGAATGCAGTTTCTGACGGCACCTGATTCTGAGGCCCCGTGTGCCCGGAATCATTTTCTAAAGTTTGGCTCGGGTACGTTCAGTGAACGGACGAGCGGGTTTTTCTAGCTTTTGAACTGGTGCTCGGAATCGAATTCTGAGGGCACCAATGGAATCACAGCGCCGGTAATTGCTTAGAAACGCCTCTTCCGGAGTTTCATTTGCTCGGGTGTGGTTTTTAATTTTTGGGCTTAAAGTTAAGAAATAAAATAAATTGTACGACAAACTTTATTTTATTTCACTTAAGCCGCTTGGAAGCCACTTGAATCTACTTAAAGCAGCTTAAGTTGAGTCAATGCGGATAGGGTGCTATCCAGATATATCCTACCCTCTTGGTAGGATATTTGTGAGGTGGGGCCCACACGAGCCCCACTGTTTCTTTTCGCTAAGTAAAGCACCCGCGAAAACCCGTCATTATGAATGTCAACTGATGCGTTTTCTAAATTTCTTAACGCACCATTTAATTGGGCGGTTTTCTTCGTTGAATTAATTGGGCGGTTTTATGCATTGAATTAATTCTATGAATTAATTTAATCGTTTCTTAACTAATTTTCAATCCGTTGGCGTAATAATAAAATAAGACCAACGCACGACTTCTGAAAAAATGCTCGTTGAGAGGTTTTGACAACTTTGTGCCTTCATCCTCCTTCACGAAGAACGCGAAGAACGCGAAAAACGCCGTCACCCTTGGAGATTGACGATGCTTCTTCCAAGACGTTCTTCCCCGCAACGATATCCGATCACCAACTGCTTGAGGTAGGAGATTTCGAGTTTCTTTTAAATCTTCTTTGTGGTTTATAACAACACATGGATTTAATCGATATAATTAAATCTTCATGTTCTTGAACCTCGGAGTTCGTCGACGGTTCACCTCCCGCGACGACGCGGCACCTTTCCACGACAACGTGACGCCCTTCCGCGACGACGTGACACCCTTCCACGACGACGCGACGCCTTTCCGCGACGCTACGATCACCTCCTTTCGCGGTGGTCAAATCCGCGAAGAATGCGCGTGCGACGACTTGACGAGGTAGGGGTTGTTGTGAATATTTTATATTATCGTGAACGTTTCTTTAAGATAAAAATAAAACCGGATTCATATGAAAAATTTGAACTTATTAAAATTTTTGTTTCATTTGAATACTTCTCCCATTGTTATTAACTAACACGGAGGGTGTTGGCCAAACGAACACGGCCCGACAACCCTCCGTCGTTCTTCGTGGTTGTGCGGATTTGGCAGGCGACGACAAAACATGACGCAAGGGCAATTTGATGACCCCGTAGTGAAGAACGGAACCGGGGAGGGACAACGGCGGAGATGGGAAGGAAAACGGACCACCGGAGCAACTCCGGTGGCCCGAGGAAGCTGTCGGCGGCGGCAGCCAGCGGACCCGCGGCCGCGCGGGTCTGGCCCTCACGCATGGGACGCGGCTATGCTACGTCTGTTGACTCCAGCGTGGCCCTTCGAGGGCCGCGGTTTCTTCCAACCTGCGGGGGCGTCTTCCCGCGGCTACCGCACTCGGCCGCTTGGTTGAGCCGAGCCAGGCCGGTCCGACCGGCCGTGCCGGACCGGGTCTAGCCGGGTCGGACCGGGTCGGGTCGACCCAGTTCGGCCGACCCAGGGGGGTCGTGCCTGGTCGGCGCAGGCCCAGACCCCCGTCTTCGGACCATTTTCGATCTTTTTCCCATAACATGAGCTACAGGCCTCCTAACGACGCGCTGTTAGCGGAAATGCGATCCTCGGATCGAGACAGTCGTTTCGGTATATCACACACAAGGTTTTAGAATACTTTGGGTTCGGCTGGGTTGGTACATCCACTAAACCAACCGGGCCCTCGGAGCGGAAACACTCATATCTTGATGTTCGGACGTCCGATTGACGTGCCGTCGAATTTGATGGATTCCTCTAAGGGAGACAGATCTTTTGGCTTACTCCGCTCGAGGTTTGGATGCAGTTGGAGTACGGTCGGGTTGGTTTTAACTTAAAAACCAACCGGGCCCCCGGGACGAAAAGGCCAATAACTTCCAGACCGGGCGTCCGATTGACGCGCCGTCTGTTGCGTTGCGTTCTTGTTGACGATACGGAACTTTTGGCATCCGCCGCCCGAGTTTTGGATGCAATTGGGTTATAGCCGGGTTGGATTGTGCCCGAATTCCAACCGGGCCCCTATAACGGAGAATGATGATATCTTTCAGACCAAACATCCGTTTGACGAACCGTCAGCGGCGTTGGTGATCACGTTGAGAAACGATCCCTATGAGTATACCCTATGAGTGATCGAGCTATAGTTGAGTTACAGCCGGACTGGTTCTCACATGAAACCAACCGGGCCCCGGGGACGAAAAGGCTAATAACTCACAGACCGGGCGTCCAATTGACGTGCCGTCTGTTGCGTTAAGACCCCTATGACGAGGTGGTCCTTTGAGATACTTCTTTGTGGGACTTTTTGATACTTAGAGTATCGACCAGTAGCTCGTGGAGCAGACCCTCCCGGAGATGAGCTTGCAGAGTACAGAGACCGTGTAGCCAGATGAGACCTGACGACTGCTTGACCGACTCGACTTGGAGTGAGTCGACTAGCCCAGTGGACAGAGCACCCGGTATTTGGCGACAGAACCACGATGGATGGAGCGCCCGATAGTTGGCCGTAGACCCGCGGTACTTGACAGGAGGAGTGCCTTTGTAGGCTATTAGGGGGAGCGCCTGGTATTTGGCGATAGACCCAGAGTGGAAGGAGCGCCCGGTAGTTGGCCGCAGACCCGTGGTACTCGACAGGAGGACTACCTCAGTAGTCTTAGGTTAGTGAGCAGTTACTCAGAGTCGTGACAAGACCACTGTACACCCCAGAGATGGAAGCTCTTCAGCAGTTACGGTTTCGATAATGAAAATCCAGGTTGAGATGAATCTTTTGACCTTTTTTTACCTCATGATTGTGATGGGTCGCTAGATAACTTTGGTATATGTATGGGCATATACCCGGGTAGTGGTTATCCGCTAATTTCACAATCCTTGTGTTTCTCATGATTGAGATGGGTTACTTGATAACTTAGTTATATGTATGGGCATAGATCTAAGTAGAGGTTATCTGTTGAGATCTTCATGTGGTTACCCTTGTTGGTTTAGTGAGACCTTGAGGGTCTCAGGGTCCATACTAAGTAACGTTATACTCACCCCTGCACGGGCTATGTCCGCACCTCATTGTGTTGGTTGCAGACGAGGGGCAGTGCTGACAGAGGCCGAGTGTTCGAGGACTGGTCGGTACCCGGAGGTGGACTACACGACGAGTCAGTACCCGGAGGTGGACTACACGACGAGTCAGTACCCGGAGTTGGACTACACGACGAGACGACACACAGAGGAGGTTGATGGATGAGAGCGTGGAGGAGGCTATCTGTACCTACCCTTCAGGTAGGATCCATGGTGGATGATTAGGAGCTGCGCTATCTGTACCTACCCTTCAGGTAGTATCCGAGGAGGACGACCCAGGAGCTGCTTCCTTCTTCCAGCTGTTTGTCTTTTTGCTATTGTACCTTGTTCAGTTATAGTTGTACTTTCTTTTGGGTTTGTATTCTGGCCCATTTACTTTTCAGCATTTCTTTTGTACTTAGTGTTTTGCTTCTGCATGTACTCTGTGGTGTTTTGTTATTTTTATAAAGGCAATGCCTTCCCAGTTATCGGGATTTACGCCTTCGGTGCTAGTCGCCAGCCCCTGGCCTATGGAAGGCGAGCTTGGGTAGTCATGGCACGGGCCCCGAGGACGGGTCGTGACAAACACCACTGACCGCATGTCTCACAAACACTCGATTGGTTAGTTATGAGTGTTTCATTATTTAGGTACCATTTGGGTCTAGGCCCGATTATGACTTTGTTAGATCAGCCCGACACAATAGTTTCTGGGGTCTACCTAACCCTACTCAGGTCTGGCCCGTTATGGTTATACAAAGTTCACTAGGTCCATCCCATCATGGTTTTCCCATCTTTTTCACAATCCCAGGGTTTGGTAGACCCATCTAGTCAGGTGGGACTCGGCCCGCCCTTGCTGGCCTCGTGTGCCGCGAGTCTTTCCCAGTCCGCTGGCGGGTCTGGCGAAACCCAGTGGGTGGGTTTGGTCTTCTTGGTTAGCTCGTGCCGGCTCGGTCAACCCCGAGGCAGACCGTTGCGTCCTCTTGCCTCACGCTTGTGGGTCGGTTCACCAGCGGGTGGGGTGCTACCCCACCACAAATAATGGTTAGTCGTTTTTCCAACTGGGGTTCCTCCAACGCGGCGTGGTGTGGGACATGACACACCTTTTTGATGCGGCTTGCTGGCCACAACCACTTCCACCAGTGGCACCTATGGGCACCAACCTTCTACCTTACGGCTGATCGGTTCGGCTGCCTTTGGCTACCGTGGCATGCAATCATGTGTCGCCATCCTCCACCCGCCGCCGGTTATCATGGGACTTCTCTAGCCACCGAGTCCCACCACCAACATGGAGCACCAGTAGTTTATTTCGCAGGTCACCGAGCATGATCTTGGGTCCATCCTTGGTGTTCTCTGCACCTACGACACTCCCGCACTATCATCGTCATAACAGGACTTTCTATTTCAGGTTTCCGTTGAGTTGAAAATGGTTCCCCTATGTTGGCATCATAAATGAAGTGATGGAGGGTCTGTTCCTTGTTCTCTAGATCATGCCCACCGTGTTACATGATAACACGAGGGAGAGAAAATTTAATTCAACAAATACAATGTTAAACTAAACCTCCTTCCTGGAAGAGTGGTTCACTGATCTCGATTGACGTAACTCTTTTGTTGTCATCGTCAGTTAATGCTTCGGCGGTGCTCGTTACCACTCACTAAAACTAGTCTCTTCCTCCAAGAGTTTAATGTCATGATTCATTTCCAAAGCATCGTCTGTTCGTGAAGGCGTTCCAACACTCTACCCCGAGCTCCATATAAATAAGAGAGGTGGAGAGTGAGTAACACACATGGTATTAATGGGGGTCATTTATTTATGGAACCTTCTGAATTCCAATGGTGATATTACAAGAATAAAGTGAAATCAATCCATTTAATGGAGTGACCTATCGTTTGCCTTGGCACCTTCACTCATTAGTTGGAGGAAAGGAGAAAATAAAATAAAATAACATTGTTATTTTATTATTATAAAAAATGTCCAAAAACTGTCTTTTTCTTCCAACCTTCAATAGTCAATGTAAATCCTACCTTAAGGAATCCCGGCACTGCGGATTCAATGGGGTCCTCATATTTTTTATCTGAGCACCAGATCAAAAGATTGAATATGCTTCCCATATGTTTTGGGAACATATCATTAAAAAAATTAATTTTTTTTACATTCTCCCTCAACCCACACCGTTCAAGGTTAGGCTCAGCCAAAAGAAAACACGTCCAACAAAACATTGAGGTACTCTCATATTTTCAGTATAATTTACCGTTTAGATTTTTTAGATTTTATCAATAAAATAATTGTTTCTTAATTATTTTTTTTATGGTAAAAAATTGACCTCCATAGTTGGACCACATAGAGAAATGTTATTTTATGCCTAAATAAAGCATACCCTCACAAACTCAATAGTGGTTTCATATTTTAAATTTGAGTCACCATTCGAGAGTTATAACAATTTGAAAAATAAATAACTTTATTTAATTATTTTATTTAAATTTATTCCATTTTCATGTTTTCTCAGAAGAGGCATGCTCAGACTAAACTTAAGTTTTTCATAGGGTAAAACCTCTTTTCAGAACACAATAGTGACCTCAAATTTCTAAGCTGGGAATCAGTTTAAGTGTTATTCTACATTTTCATGAAAACCACTGACATTCACTATTTTTAATCTTAAAATTTATCGTCGGATCATTCCGAGCACTATAGGCCTCAGAATCACGCGCAGTCAGATTTCATGGTCTCAAAATAATTCCATATAATTAAAAAAATTATATAGAAAGTTAGTGACATTACAAAATTCATATTTTTTATGGATATTATCATCAATCATGTGATAAAAAAATAAGGAGCTCATGATAGAATATATATCTATTATTGGGGATATGAGAAATAACTAATTCATTTCATTTTGGGCTTGAATATAAAATTCATTCATCACTATATATATCCTTGACGCGAGAATCCATCCACATAGAGTTCTTCTGAATGAAACAGGTGTTGTAATAGACACACACCATAACTAATTGGGGCCATTCAAGTATGGGCCACAATGTCACCCAGTTTATTGGTGTGAAAATGTTTTGTCAACCAAGAAGTTTATCATACTATTGTGAGTAATTTAAACATGAACTATAATGTTATATGATGAGTATGATGTAACGTATATTTTTTCATTTGATGACATGGAAAATATTCTACAATTTAATATCACGTGACAAGTATGTATGATTGGTAATAATTATTCTCATATAGGTTTGATAGAAGCTCATTAGTGATGTAGTGTATCCAATATAAAGAGGGAGAAATAAACTTATGTGAATAGATATCATATGAATTAGTATAACCTATTTCATTAATATATATACATTTTTTAATGTCATTTTTCCATGAGATGCTTGTTGAAAGTGATAGAGGTTATGAATCTTTTTAAAATTGTTCATCCTTTATCATTTGTAAAAAGGGATGGTATTCAAAGTCATAATCATGAATATTAGAATAATCCCAAGAAAAATATATTTGTTGACTTGAGTCATGATTTATGTGAGAAACATGATGAGTTATGGTGTCACCCAAATTGTGTTAACAATTATAATCAATGGTTACTTATGGAAAGTGTCATTTTATTTTTCATTCCATGTTTACATGACTATTATTTTGTTAAAATTTATTGGATGTGAGGAGGTGAAGTTGAAAATGTAGATCTTCGTTGTCATGGTTATGTAGAGATGATATGGGGAAATTAGGTGAGGGTATGACTACTGACCATGTTTGAAAATCTATTTATGTTATGATATTACAATAGTGAATTAATATAAAATGTATTTCCTCTTTAGATGAGATTTTATATTGTTGATTTCCATATTTTTGGCACACATAATGGAACAAAAAATTAGGCATATAATGAATTTTTAATAAAGAATATAATTGTTTCCATATATAAATACTTATAATAGTCAAAGAGGATTAGAGACAATTCAATTTTCATGAAATATTGAATGTGGATTTAGAAAGGGGTATGTTTATATATGAATTATGTATTTATATCAACATCCGCCATGGATTGGAAATTCCATAAACATTTACCATGATTTTTTAGGGAATACTAAATTTGGATACAATCATTTATTAATAAATTATACAACCCATAGTTGGATTTCCCACCAAAACGAGATTAAAGATCAATAAATAGGGAACTTGTTTTTCAACATTTCTGGACCTATATTGATGAACATATGTATAACTATATATTCTAAAAAAGTGGGAATTAGTATACACATAGTTCTTGTGAGTAAGGGATACCAATTATACAACCTCTTATATTGGGAGATGAACTTTTGTAACATATTAATTCAAAAAATTGATGTAGGATATGAGAATCACTATATATACAATAAAAATTGGAATCAGTGAATATATATTTTTGTGATAGAGATATAGTTAGATACCCATTTGATGAATGATCGTACACCAAGGCGAGGGACACTACAATGCATAGTTTTACTTCATGAAAATGTGATTTTATCTATGATGTTTATCATTATGTGGTAAGGATATTTTAAAACAAACATGAATAGAATCTATAATTTTTCATATAGATAATTCATTTTTAGAATCTACCACACATAGTTTAATGTCATGGTGTTTTATCACAGAATGACTTAATGCATCTTGACCACAAGGCCATGTCCCTAACATGATTCTAAATACCACATTAACCAATCTCAGTGTGTGAAATGATTAATTCAAACATACAAACCTTTCATTATTTCATCTTGCGAAAAAGACATTTCACAAACAATTTAATGGCATATCTCAAGGATGAAGGTTGTAAATTTTAATGTATTGTGAAATGTACAATATTTAGTTTAAATTTACTCAGGGAGAACTACAAATTTACTGATCAAAATAAGTATTTCTTGAGAATAAACTCAACATTTTGTGGAGTTACACACTCATTATCTCTGGAAATTATTCAATTAGAGCAATTGGAGTATAACTTTTGGATGAAAAATACCCCTCATGTTTTGGTTTCAGATTCATAGGTTTCCTCAAATGTATCACTAGGGTCCTAAGACATGAACATGGTTATATATAGAAGAATTAATAGATGTTAAACTACTAATTAAAATCTCATGATTTTCAAATTTTATGGGACTCTAAACAATTCATTGAGAAGAGTTTTTTATTATCAAGTTGTTCCAATTCATTAATTCTCTTATGAGATTTCTTATTTGTGGATAGATGATTAAAAATGGAAATTTAAATTGATATAAATTATAATTTAATGGGAATGAAATCTTCTATTACATATAAAATAGAGTATGGGTTTTCCTATGTATCATTATAGGTTATAGTCTAGTAATCGAATAAGGAATTCAAAAAGATCTTGAGCCATTATTTCTTATCTTAACGCACCATATTCTAGAGTATGAATGATATGGGATTGTTAAAATACATTATATCTCATTTCACTATATAATTATTGTGGGAAGAATTGTAGGAACCAATGTTTTACTCATTTTAGAGGCTTTTTAATTTTTAATTGAATACATTTTTTCATAATCTATCAGAATTGTGTAGGGAACATCAAATTTGTTGATGAGGTTGGGCTTCATGATGTTATTCATAACCCTTTTCATAGATTCTATGAGGGGGTATGTTCTCATCATAATTCGAGAATATGTTAACATTATTAAGGATATAATTGAACTTATTGAATAAACTGAGATGATAAAGTCCAATGATATCAATTACCTATACAGAAAATGAACATATGTATATAGATGTGTGAGATTATTCAAGGGGATGGTGGATGAAGTTGTCATAAAATTTATAGGAATGACAATTTTTGTAAACTTTTTGACTTCCTTCATTATTAAAGGATTTAAAAAACTCAATCCAACTTACTAGAGGAGAATTATTTATTAATGACTAGTAGGATCATCTGACACTATTACGTGTGACCTCCAAGAAAAAAACTACTTCATCTCTATAAGTTCTTGTTGTAGTGACCCATGAAATACTAATTTGTAAAGGAATTTCAAATGAATTGGATTATAATAAAGGATGAAGTTAAATATCCATAATTATATATTAAATTTTCATTAAATGTTTGATATAATATACCCATTTTAGAGTTGTTCTATTATTTTTGACATGCAAACACTTTCATGGACTTATACTCTTGGTATTGGAATTAACCTCATTGATTTCATCCATTCTATAATGAATGAATAATGAAACCATTTTTCAGTGAATGAAGGCAAGGATTGTTTCATAATTATATTGATCATACAAATCTATACTATATTTTCTAATGCATCTTCATATTCATTATAAGAGAAAGGGACATGGGTTAATGTTGTATTTGAGTAGAATTCTAACATCAAATATTGGACATTTTCATGCAGGTAAATAAGTTATTATTATATAATGGAATAATCAAAACTACTATTCTTAATCACCATATTCTATGAACATATAATTTTATAGTGGGTCAATTTTATATATAGTTCTAGTTAGAATCCTACAATGATGGAATGTTATAATAAATTTTTATTTGTTTAGCCTCCCAAAAAAGTGAAAATAATAATGTAAATCAGCATTAGTTGGAGAGATAAAAATTACCGTGAACCCAATTTTTTTATCATTTAGAATTATATTCTTTATATTATTAGTCATCTGTGTGAACCATCAAAATATAATTACACAGTCTAAGGGCCCCATTGATCTAAAATATATTTCATTAACTAATTCAAGATTCAATGGAATTATTTCTATAAAGTGGTGTTGTATATAGAAATATCTATCATATATAGTTTTAATGATTTCTCTGATATGTACTAAATTTCATAATACTGCCATATGACTACCAACCAAAACAAAACCTAGGCATCCTAGGGATAATAAGGATGTATTTTTGTGAGTTTTGAAAGGAGACCAAATAGTTCATGGGATATTGTAGGCATTGACATAGTTTTTAAAATTAAAAAATTATTGTGACGAAACACTTATTAATATTTTAATACCATGTAAAATTTCTGATACACATTCCAAACTGATAATATACTATTTATCCCTTATAACATCATTATTTTATGTAAGGTAATTTACTAGTGATGACTCTAATGATGTCACAAGAAAACATGATTTTATTTCCTTTGATAGGGGAAACTAACACTAGGGGAATTAAAATAGACAACATGATACTATAAAATGACTATTAAAATTTATCAATATTTAAGTAAGTGACCCCCTTTATCAGTATATTTGTGAATTGTTGAAATTTTCTTGATATATATACTGTAAAGAATAAGATGCTTGAAAGGTCCCATGTTTTTATCACAAATCATTGAGGTTTTGCGGAGAATTAATTTTTACTGTAGTATTAGTCCTCTCAGGGTAAAAATTTATTTTAAAATTGTATTCCATGAATGAATGATACATTATTATTGTAAAAACAATTACCATTTTTAATGATTCATATAAAAAAGATTATATTGGATTTTTGAGTTGATTATTGAGATGTCATGATGTTACCATAAAATCAACAACATATAATTCATTGAACATTATGTGTAAGGGTTTCAAAATGAGATTCATGGAACCTTGGTCTAAAATTCTATCATTATTTAAATATAAATCAATCAACTGAAGGTAGTAATTTTTTGAGGAAAGGTATAATAAGTGGCATATTAACCACTAGTGGACATATATAATGGGTTGTATCATAAATATAAATCCAAAAAAAGTGAAAATGATAGCCTAGAATTGTTGCAATGATGATTTATGTAACTGGGGAATGTAAATAAGTTTCTAAAATGATTGATGAGATATCTTATGTTTATGAAAATGTTGATTGTTATAACATTATTTTTGACTTGTACAATATTTTTTTATCCATTTTAGGATTTTAAATTAACAAAATATGTTTCCCTTGATGATATTTTCAACATCATATTTTAAATTGGATTCATGTTTCTGATTCATTTTTCATATATCCATTTTCTAACCGTAAGGATATTCTAGAAAATCCATTTTGTGGGTTGCGACATTCTAAATAGGGACCAATATTTCCATATTTTTATAGGAAAAAATTCACAATTATTTATTATAAAGGACATGTATTCCTTTAATTCATTATGAGTCCTTACGAAACTAATCTATGTGTGTGAAATATCATACTATTTAGTGAACAATATATACAGTAGTTCATCAATTGTATATGAAATGGAATCCTTGAAAGAATGAGGTGAATGATTATGGTCCTCCTCCCACATATCCTCCTATTATATGACAATCTTAGAGATTATTGGTCACGAATATAGATATTTTATGATGTGAGAAGAAATAATATATAGAGATTTAAAACATGAGGTAACGGAATTCTCAATACCCATCATTGGGATGCTAGGATATCATAACTCATTTGATGATATGGGTTTCCTTTGTTTCTTGTGGGGAAAATGATGGGAATTTTTACTTAGGGTGTTACCACCATAATCGAGACCTTAAAACTCCAATATCCCCAAGATCATTAGATGCAAATAATATCATTAGAGTTGATTCACCTACACCAAAATATATACTCTCTTGTTCTATTTGGTTGATAGGAAACACATATTCATCTCAGGTATATCTATTAGGTTGTCCAGGGTCATTTATTGGCCGCTATGGGAAGTAAACTAATAAAAACCCATGTCATGGGTCATTTACCATTCCTTAAAACATAAATCCATGTCCCTTTAATGATATTCAAAAAAATAAAATGTATTAGTATTACTATGAAATGTTATGCTCATTCTATTGTTACATTTTGTGATATAGTTGTTCTATTATGAAATTATCATCATATATTATTTAAACAAAGTCCATACAAAATACATATTAGAAGTCGTGTCCCACCGAATGACATGTAATTCAAAGGTAGATATCAGGTATCTAAATTGATATCTGAGATGTATTTATTCTAGGGGATATTATTATGTCTTTTTATAATCCTGGAGTTTCAAGGCCAATAGGGGAAAAACAACTTCATTATAACCCTATCTGCAGAGTTTTCCTATTGGAATAAGGTACAATACTGATCCATTTTCAATGAAGGCATATACAATGTCAATATCATATTGACTACATGTCACATAAAAGTGGTTAATGTGACCCAATATAGCACAATCATTTTACGACCTTGTAAAAATATTATATCATGTGGAATTCGACCTGATTTATCTATACATGACACACTTCAGCAGTTGTAACATTGTGTTCTTAATATTGAGGACATATAAAGGCCCTAATAAAATGTTCCCATAAATATAGATAAATTGATTGAATAAGAATACTTTTAGTATTTAATGTACCAATGATAATAAATTCAATAATTCATATATCTATGATAGAGGTAATTGTTTCCCATGGGGTGGTTGATACTCAGTATATTCATTAGGTTTTGATGAATTTGAGGTGGGAATGATTTTACATTGAATAGTTCTTGACACATCCACTGTCCATAGTGGGTTAGGATTCTAGGGACTTCCTAATCTCGTTTTAAATATTGAATAATGAACTCCATATACATGATATTCTAAAATAATCATTTCTGGAGGAATTTCAGTGATTTTTTTTGTATTTACCTACCCCTACTAGGCTCACTGAATTGTTATCCAAGACGTTTTGGTGGTATAAACTGCATTGGTGGGGATGTGACCATTGTATTTGGTTGGTCCAAGACCATTCCTTCCCCTATATTTCTGGTTTTAGGTCCATGCCACTCATTTTTAGATCATGCATCAGAAACTCATGTTAGTAATCATTCTGGTTTTAGAGAAAATATTCTATTAAATAAATTCCATTAATTGAGCTACAAATGTACTATTTATTGAGAAATGACTCCTTTATGTAAGATGATTCCTATTATACTAAATGTTAGTAAAAAAAGTGGAATGTGGTTAATAATGAATTTGTAATTTGTATTGGAGCATCATCAAAGTATTGGTTTCTATTTATCCTATTATGTTGCTTCTTGTAAGATCATCTCTTTGATGATTGCGGTGCTTGTGATGTTAAGGACATCATGGAAGAGAAGAATTGTGGAATAATTTTATTGTTTAGGTTCTAATAGTTTGATTAATCAACTTTTAATTAATCCAATCATTGTATTTAATTTTACCCAAAAATGGAACCTATTACAATTCACCTTCCATAACTGGAATTCATTGAAAAATGCATGCAACTTGTGTAGTTGGGTTGCAAAGTTTTTCCATCCAAGAATCAAATGATTATTATATAGCATATTAAAAAAATTAATCTTGAATGTTTTACCCCATATTTTTTGAATGGGGAAGAATATCACATGTTCATAAAGACTATCTTGATTAGGAGTCTTCGGCTCTAGCAATTATAAATTATTTTTCCCATGGAAGCTATAAAGTAGTAGTGATATTTTTAATCTCAAATGGAATACTACCTTTTCTTATATTTCCAAAATTTATTTCATTTATGTTACCTCTTATCCAAATAATGATGTATTTTTTCACTATTCAGGTGGAGGAATCTCATGATTTATTGGTTGCTGTTGATATGAATTTGATGTAGGGGTTAGCTTTAGAAAAATGGAAATTGTTTTTACATTACGTATTTTATTTCCATACGGTTCCTAGAATGTTGGATACATTTATTCGGTTCACATAGTAAAGTATTCAAATCAATGGGTAGTGACAATGATGTCCTAATATCCAACCATATATTTTACTAGGATGATCAGTGATTGAAAGACATAGTGGAAGTTATATATCAATAGTGCTAAAAAGTCATCCTATGGAAAATGTATGTTTAGAGAGTTAGTCAAACACATTGACCATACGACTAAATATTATACCCTATAATTTATTAACTGTTTTAGTTTTAGAGGATGAAGATTAATATTTCCACCTACATAGAGAATAATTGATAGAGAATGTTCAACAAAATCTTCCCATCCTTTGATTGACAACACCAATAAACTGATGCACCACAACATTTATGCAATCCAATGGGTTTTTAAAATAATTATTATTTATCTTATTCATACTATCCAGGGGTCCCGATCACGATATTGAAGTGGGATATATATTATATCAAATACAACTATTGATTTCATGAATATTTAAACGTTGAAAACATATTTATTTATAGATAGGAAGGGGGAGTGTCACATTTACACATTCTACATAATGTTTATTTTTTTATTTTACTAGTTTATTTCACACATCCATGTTGTAGAATATATTTTACACTGACTCAATATTGTTGGATAAATAAATTAGGATTGGGTGTTGAACATGATCCTCAATAAGGATCGTGACAAGAAACAACAAATGTGTTGTCACTATCTGTACTATCATCATTCAACCTGAATGTGTTATCTTATGATATTCACCCTTGTAAGAATTTGGATTATTTTTTTTGAATGGAACTATAGATATCCTAATATCATTGATTAAATATAAATTTGTTCTATAGTACCTATTATATGTGAATTATTTGGGCCTACTTTCATTAGTTGGATGAGATCCTCTTATAGAAGGATGTTGAAAGGGAGAGTATAATGAGGCTATTAATGGAATAAATATTTGGCTACGATATTTCTTCAGAGTAGTTATGAATTATTTCTCTTCGACTAATTCACATTGGATTCAATATGAGGTAATATTTCATTATGATGTAGAGGTTCACCATCTCTAGGTAAAGATATAGATTTGAAAATGGACATAACATTGTGCTTGAAAAAATAATTCCATTGATAGTGGAAGTAGGGAATACATTATTGTCACTATTTATTCCATAAATTGATTTTAGGTACATACACCTTCTTTTAGAATTTAATTGCTGGTCGTGGTTTGAAAAAAAAAACCATCCCCACTTATTATCTAGTATTAGTTTATTTATTTGTAGCCATTATTAGGTCAATACAAATTACATTTAGTGACATGTAATGAATTGAAGTTTTTACATCACCATTTTGATAATTGGATGTTGATTGCTTTTGGGATAACCATAGGTTAATCATGATCTCTAGAATCAGTTACACCATTGCGTGGTTGTTTCGTATTATGAATATTTTGGGTTATTATCTATTCATTTTAGAGTTATACTAAATATGTCATCTGAATGGTGAAACTGAGATAATTCATATAGACATTAAATTTAAATATTTATGAGATTTTGGGCACTGGATAAGAAACACCGAGACATCTAAGCTCATTGTAGCTCACTCATCTGAGAAAATAACAACCTCCCTAGGAAGGATGTTAGGATTATAGTTCCTGCAACCATGTTGGATGGGGTTTATCATGATTACATGTTATATAATATCCAACTAAATATCTTGATATTTAAAGAGTTTATTCGAGAAAACAATTATTGTCACCCATAAGGGATATCACAGATCTTATCACAACATAGTTGAAAATATCGTGGATGATCTCGAGATTTTATAAACTATATTCTATGTATTATCTGAGTGCCTTGAAATATCTTCATGTGAGGTACTTATTGTCAAATAATATAATTATACTCAAAAAATTGATTTCTTAAACTTATATATATGAATAACCATTCCTGTTTCCACAATAATTATTCCAATAATTTAAATATTTCACCTATATTTATGACTATGATTTACTCATGGAAAACACCTAATTAGTATTCCCTCCATTATAGGTAGATTCTAATTCTACGAGTTTAATAGATGAAATGAAATTTCATGAATCTAGTTTGGGTAGTTTTTTCTGACCTTAAAATGAAGTGAAATATTGTGCTCCATGATCTTCCTAACATATTAAATAGAAATATTGTGGTGAATCAATGATTGTTTAATAAAATTAGGGAATCATAATGAGATATTATCATATAAGGATATGCCCTTTTATTCCAATTTTGGATGAAGCTAAACAAGAAGCGTACATATTCAAGCTTGAGAAAATTTTATTTTAAATTTTTAACATGATCATTGAATCATTCATAAAGAAAAATATTTGTTTTTAAATATGAAATTCATCTCTATATTTATAATAATCTTATTTTTCATCATATTGATTTTTTTTATATCATAATAAGGAGTTGTCGTGGGCCAAAATATGGCATGTTTTTTCATTGGAAATATTTTTTCCTAATGATTGAAATATTATCTTTTTCATCCATTGGAGGTTACCCTTAATTATTTGAACAATGGGGATGTTTCTTAGTTTCCTTACTACAAGTGGATGAATGGGTAAGAATGTCTTCTTATATTATTTATGTTAGGTTATCCATGGGTGGTTTTAAGAATTAATATTTTAGAAGGATGTATTTCAATTGAGAATTAATTTAAAATTTCAATGATAATCCCTAATGCATGAGTAGTCTTATATTAACAAATACCTAATGATATGATAGATTTCACCCAATTGATTCGATAAGGGGAGAACCTTCTTAATGAAAAAACATCACTTCATGGTGGACCTTCATACTGAAAACCATAATAGGGATGAAAAAATTATGAATTAATATTCAATGACAAATAATTTTCGTATGGAATATACCTTGGGGATTACCTTTTAGGTGTACATAAGTAGTTACATAAAATCCTATAATTTTATCTTATTAAAATGAGGAGGATTCCACGATACTCCTCAAGATATAATATCGAACGCTGAATTTTTTATAGCCAGAAAATAGATCTTCATGGTGAATATTTTTGGGAGGACCTCAAAATGTATTGGTCGTGGAGTAGTATTGAATTCCATCTCAATAAAAAATACTTATTCATTGAATTTTTAATAGATAAACAACATCATGGTCTTCCATAAATATTTTTTAATGGACAAAAATACATCATAAATAATAAAAGTAGTGTTGTTAGAATTATTCAATATTTATTACTATTATTTCGTGGATTTACATTTGTATACTACTCAATTGTCTGATCAAGTATCATGTCGAGGATAAACTCCTTAATATATGTGAGTTTTCTTAAGATTCTTATATTAATAATATGATATGTCTATGGATTTCTATGTTTTCAAAATGGTTATATTCCATCGAAATAATGACTGTTGACATAGGATGAAAATTTCATGCTGGAAAGGATATAAGGTCATGATCATGTTATTCATATATCATGGTAATATACTGATGACCCTCTTATATGGGAGTGGGATAATTTTACCACTCCTGGGAATACTTCACATAATGCTAAAAGGTATCCCAAATTATGAAGGCATGGTTTTTGACCCCAAATTAACCACCCCCACAATGACCATTATGCCAGGAAATGTTTATAAAATATTATAAGGGATGTATTATTTTCCATCCATTATTGCTATGATATGGTGACTAACATTTGTATCTAGAATGGGGATATATTACCACATTGTGGTTGTACCAAGAATGTATTCATTCTCATGTCCTCCATTTCATTCCATAATATTCAGGAAATGGACTTTTGTATAGGTGAAATAATGAGATCACTCTATTTTTTCGGTATTATGATGAGGAAATTTCCTAGGTGTTTCAATATTTGTCTTCAATTATTTCTGCGGGTGGGAATATATATTTTCGCAATTTAAAATTTTCATCTGTATATGGGTGGGATTACATTGAAAGACCAGGGTTGAGTTCCCATACTTGGATGAGTTTTTGACAACCTTATTAGAATTCCTTAGGCACTAAAGAAATAGTGACCTAAAATATGTCCCACAAGGTGGCATCATTATTTTGTAGAGGGTTTGATGCAACATAAATTTGGAGTTCATGACTACTATAAGTAAAACATTGTGGGGACTCCTATGCTGATGTTATGCGGGCAATATTTACCACTTTAATTTCTAAACTCATATAACAAGGGAACATGTTATTTCATTACGAGGTGAGTTGCTACTAAAAAATTTAATGTGGTGGGGGAACATGTTTAATTACCATCATCCATTATAGGATTTGTGGTTTTTTTGGATTCATATCATAGATATATTTTCATTTAGTCTCCTGGGTTGGTACTATACTATAAAGGAGATAATACTAAATCATCACTTTTAATGCCCAACAATGAAGATACAAGGTGGTAATTGAATTTTTTTTATTTTATTAGGATCTCATTTTTATGGTAACATAAATATATATATATATAAATATGATTATTTAATAGAAAAAATTCCATTTTTATTGAATTGTTTTTTTGGCGTACCCAAATTTTGTAAAAATTCAAAATCATAGATAGTTATCCATGTTTAATCACAATTAGATAAAAACATGATGAATCATTACTTTTTGTTATCCATGATGAGAGAAAATTATTTATCACTTGTATATGTGTGATTAAGTAGTCTCAGACGTGGGAAAACATTCTTTATTGAATAATTCATTTCAGGTTCACTATTCATTCATTCAAGGAATATTGTTGTCTGAATCTTGATTCTGTGGGTTTGAATTTTTTGTCACAATCTATTCATTGCTAGTCACAAATTTTGTTTTTCACCCATTTTCATGTAAATTTCCAATGAGAATTATTAATTTCTCTTGAAAAAACATTTTTTCATGCCTTTATTTGGAACCAAATTTAAATGATATAAAATAATAGTGAATTTATTACCAGTGATTATTAGGAACTCTTTTTTATTTATAGGATGAGATGATGAGCACAACACACAATTTTTTGAAGGAGGGATTGTTTCAATATCTGACACTCTATTGTAAATATCTGGCATATTAAATAATCCTTTATACAACATAATATACAATTGTTCTTCCAATTATATAAACAATCCATTACTTATAAATATAGGCGTATGAATCAACATGTATCAAGGGTTATCCATTAATAAAATAACATATATATATATAGAAATGAGGTTCAATAGTTATATATCTATTATAATGTGTCAATGGTTCTCCATATCGTCTCATTATTTAAATTTTAATGATTTACTTTCTGGAATGATGGTTTAATGTATCATGATTAGGAACTCTTGTGTTTGATTTTACTATGGGGGTGGGGTGGGGGTTTAGAGGTGTGATGTAGTGATAAATCCTATTTAAGGTCTTATAATGTATCTTTTTGAAAGGGAAAAAACTCACATAATTCAGTTCCACATGTTAGGATACATTTTACCATTTAGGGTTGTGTGAAAATGACCATACCATGTAGTCTAAAATAATGGAAAAAGGAATTCTATGTGGGTTTTTTTTAAAATGGTTTTTGATTCACTTATTCATGATTGACCCTTTATAGATGATACAATATGGAATATGTCCTTAAGAGAATAGATCGATTTTAATAGTAATGTTTCCATGGGAATAAAATTTTTATAGGGGATATAGAATGATAGGTGTGATATGGATGGGAATGAGAAGGGTTATAGCATCCCCTATCGGGTTGATAATAACCGGAATATGTCCCAATAATGATGGTGGAGGATGTGAATATTTTTTCATAAAAAATATAGATTATTCATTTGTTTCACTTGGGGATGGGAATCAGATCTGATAAAGAATTTTTTGGCCATTCACCAATAGGTGATTCCCAATATTACTTCTTTGGGAATATGGGCCCCTAATGGATCATGTCATAGAGAATATATCCCATTGAATATATGGTAACATGATTTTGGTATTAGAAAAAGTGGGCATCCCTTAATGACGTTTCAATCATTATAGTATCTAGACCACTTCTGATATCTAATCCCATTTGAATCATGCTTGGTGTGAGAAAAAAGACACAATAGAAGATTTATATGTAAAATAATAATCGTTTTGGAGTTACATTTAACTGAATTAGTAGCCTAAAATTAATTATAAACACCTTATAATGGTGGATTATGTTGGATATATGGATAGAATGTGCAATATGACAAAATTCAAGAATAATTTGAGACCATTTAATTGATTTGTTCTAATTTAACTCAACTTATGTTAGTGGATAATGGATTATCGATCATGAATAAATATAGCAATTTCCACTTTTATCCTTCTTTAAAGATTCTATATCCCTTCATCATGGATTATGTTACAATAGAATATGAATATACCACAAGATTCACTTTGTATTTTATTAAAATGATGTCACTGCCTATGTTGAGATGTTATCTTCCACCATTGTTGTGGGAGGGATCCACCTTACCATAAATATGAATGATTGTATACATTTATATGATCCAAATAATTACGTTATATAAACATGGGACAACGATTATCATTATAATTCATGATTGTGAGAGGGGTATATTGGTGTGTCTCATCATATGATAGAAAATATCATGTATATAGGGGAGGTTGCAATAATTCCATTCCCATGATTCAATGTTTGCAAGGGGAAATGATTTAGAATGTTCATGAAGGGGTCAATATGAGGTAGAAAATTAATAATAATGAGTTCATTGATGTCAAATGGGTAAAACACCCTATGGACACCACATTCTATATTTTTTATAATAATCATGGATGGGGCAACCAGATGGGGGCCCTACCCTCTTACGATCACATTGTGGTATATATTCAATGACTTAACGATGATCCCCTTTATGGATAACGAAGCCAATAACACTTATTAGAATGGCTATTTATTTTCATTTGGGGATATTCTCTTAATATCACTTATTTTGGGTTCTAATTTTAATTTTTGGTATGCGGTAAATAAATTTCATTCTATAATTATCTCTCTATGTATTCTCTGATCTTCTCATTTATCATTACATCTACCTAGTGTGTTTATTTTGATGATAATTATAGTTAATTATATGGAATTTAATTGATGTATAGATAAATATAATATCATTCATTATGGGTAGGATAATAATATTTTCACCACATCAATAATGGATTTTGATTTATAGGGGGTTGTTGGGTAACCCCCTCGCACCATAAGAGTTCTATTTACTAGGGGTATACATTCACTACCACATTACACAAACATGAATTCATTTTTTTGGGATATAAAATGATTCATAAATCTACAAACTAAAACTAATTTTTTGTTGAAATTTAAAGTCAATTCAAACATAATATGGAAATACATTTAATGAGGCATAGAATTTTCACCTCATCTAACAAACTTTTTTCAATTTTAAGGACAAAATGTGAATTGTTGGTCCCAAAAAATGATGTTATATGTATAAGGATCCATATATTTTAGGTTTTATGTACATTTATATTTTTTAATGAATTATTTTCCTGGAATGATTATGGATTTTATAAATTCATAATAGCTTCCTTATATTACTGCATATCTTTTCCAAGGCCCAATAAAAACTTTCAAGATTAGTACAATGTTTTTTTCTTGTAACATGATTTTATAGATATATACTAAAAATTTTAATAAACTATGGTTATTATATTATATCATATGGTGTCTGGTGATACCATGTTACACTAATTATTAAATACTCAATTTACTTGAAAAAATTTATAGTTCGAGTTTCATTTTTTTTATTATGTGATATGAGTGATTTGAAAAGTGATACCACTCAATATTACTAGTAAATAAGATTTATTTTACAAGAAAATATGGAAAATGAAGTAATTTTACATTTATTAAACCCCAACCCCTCAATCAACCAATATCATTCATATGATTAAAACATGAAGATCAATTTTTGAAGATATAAACATTTGAATGAAATTAAATTCCCAAAAATGTTATTTCCTTAATAGAAATAAATACAAATAATCAATTTTAATGAAATGTGATTATTTTAAAAATATTCCAGAACAATTAGTGGAATGTGGCTTATAAATATATAATTGTACCTATGTAGTATGATTTTATAGCGAGAGAAACCAAGTAAAAAATTTATAAGGTAAGTTTTTTTATAAACATCTCAATTTAATGAGCATTGAAATTTGTAAAAGGTTCTATGCAATGATAATCAACCATTTAATTTTTTATAATTATAAAGTAGGAGAATAACCCATCCTATAGAGGTATATAAGATATTTTCAATGAAACATATCAAATCACATGTTCATACATTCATGATCTAATGGAATTAGAAGCCATCATTACACCAAGAAACTACTCTTGAACACTAGAAATAATATTCCAAATTTATTTGAGCTAATAATACATGAAAATGATATTTTATTGGAATATATTTTATTAATTTATCTATATTTCGACATTATTATTTTGAAAAAATTATTACCATCAATATTATCTAAAATTTAGAACTAAAAAATGGGAAAAAAGTTATCAGAAATTGTGTGCATTATAACATCTCTAGAATAAAATAATTCAACTATGAAAACTTTTAGATGGTTTTATCCCCAATATCACAAGTATTTATTTTCATTATTTTCAATATATATGAGGATCTAAAAATTCTCTCTCTATATTTTTTCATTGATTTTTTACCAAATTACATAAATATTCCCATATACATTCACTATAAACTCAATGTACTATATGAACCATAATAAACTATATATGTAATACAAAAACTATCTTACATGATCATATATCCTTGAATTTCATGTTTATCACTTTCCATTTTTCCCTCCATTATAATTACAATGTAATAGATTTCATTTCTTGAAAATTCAAGGATATTCTATATAAATTTACATTCATAATATTAATAAGAATATTTATTTATTTTTTTATTAAAATGAATAATATTTTATATTTAAATTATAGATAACCTATTAAATGATACATGAGTACCAACATTATTTTTTTATCTTTATTATTCATATGAAATGATGATTAAATAAATTCTAATAGTTAAATCCATTTAGTATCACTATATGATAACATCACTTTTATCAGAAAATGATACATTTCATAAATCATTAATGTTGAGACTCATATGTTAATTTGAAATTCATATATTTCTTATAAACATAAGGCTCTCTTACTTTATTATACATATCAAAATATTTACATGAGTTATGTTCAAGGATAAATAGTCATGGACGTGACCAAATAAATATTTGAAACTCCATGTATACTACTGTAGATCCATACATGAAAAATATGAATGGAATTTGTAATAAATTACTCAAATCGAGATCATATTTAGTATAATAATTAATAAACCACATATACAAGAGTGAAATAAGTCCAATAAACATACTATTTTTAAAGGCTTTAATATTTTCATGAAAATCAATGTAAATAAAATAAAATATTAAAATTAAAAGTATTAAATAATCAAAACACATGTAGATTAATTTAAATCCAAATTGTAAAATTAGTAAAAAATAAACCGTAAATTATTTTCCATAATAATAATGTGACTAATACATATATCTCATGGAAATATTTGTTCAAATTTACTATTTTTCAATTTTTCATTTACATACTAACATTGATACCACTATATCAAATAAAATGGGTCTTATTGGGATATTTCTAATTGAGAACATTTCATTAAACATTAGTTTAATCCTTAGATCTGTTTCACATACATATAATATTAATAATAACTAAATATAATTCCTTATGCTATTTGAATTCCAATGGAAAATAAATCCCACATCCTCCAATGTGATAGTGTATTTGAAATTAAATGTTCCAAGAAACCATAATTTCCTTGATAATTATAATACCATTCATATATTAAATTAATGTTTTTATAATAATATTTTATTCTTAATGAAAAAATAAAACAAAATTTCCCATCCTGAAATTAGTACGATATAATCTTAATTAAATGTCTTGTTTGCTAATAAGTTTCCTAAAGAATCCACTTCAACTTTTACTACCCCAGAATAAATATTAAAATTACCATATCTTTGAAGGACAAATTATAAATCTGAATTATCTTATAAAATATATCATATATTATTATATAATTTGTTAATAACGTTTAAAATTAGAGAAAATAATAATAATTTAATATTGAAATATATTTATTGGTGAATTACCGTATAAATCCTTTTAACCATATTTTAAATTTATCCAACAATTTTGGATTCATATATAAAAAATATAAAAAATACATTATTGGAATAATCATTAAATAATATTGACACTTTCTATCTAGAAATTGATAATAATTAATATAAATAATGGTGTTTCATAAAAAATTCAATAAAGTTATTTGGATAGATTCAAAAAATTCCCATCACTGTTTTACTATAACAATATGTGACCACATAAGTGTGTAATGAATATTAATATATAAAAATAATATTAACCATGAATCCTTTTAAATTTTATATTCATCACATTTTATTATAAATATATATATATATTTTCATTAACTCTAGTATATCATTCCTCATAGAATAATTATTGCAGATTAAAAGGGTGAGGTAGGACCATAAATTTCAATATACATTCAATGTCATGTTCGTTACATTATATTTTTAAATTTATAATTAATTAAGGATTTTATTGAATGGTATGAGAGTTAATGGTGTTTTTAGGGGATTTTTATAAGGGTTATATTCCTAAAAGTAGAATTATTTGACACTTAGTATAGGTTATTGGACACTAGGTAACCCACAATATTTCATAAGAAACCAATGTCCCAACAATATCAAATTTATTACTAGATATTCTAGTTTGGGTGGTCAATGAAACCATGAGTACCAATTATAGGTATATTTAGTACTTAGTAGTTCTAAAAATATATTTAGAAACTATTTATTATTTCAACAATAATCTTTTTAACTCTTCCTGTACTCTATAGGAGAGTAATGAATAAAATTTCACATTGGTTCCCCATTATCTATAATCCCTAATATTAATTTTTTAAGGCCGATTGATGTGTCTTAAATTAATTTTTATATCTGGTCTAGCTAATAACATTCATTTATCAATTTCTATAATCAATAATTATTTTAACTTCATGAAAGCAATGTCACAAATTTATAGGCATTAAGTAGTTTTATTACACATTGTGGGTTGAGGTCTATAGTCTAATGTCATTTAATGATTTGAGACCATATGTTTCTAAGTAGGATTTCGTATCCATGTCCGGCATTTATATATTATTACATGAATTATTGTTAATAGGATTTCTTAAATATGAAAAGAAATTTCTACCTATAATATTTAAGTATTCATTTCATCTTAATTTAATAAATAATCCTTATGAACGTGTTAAATGGACTTCTATTTTGACTATTAAAAATATTAGTTATAATAGTGAAAAATAATTAGATTTACCATGATGTTAATTTATCATTTAAGTGTTGTTCCTTTTCACGAGGATATTTAGAGGATATTTTCAATAATTATAATATTTTTTAAACAATTATCTCATAGATATTGGTTTTGAGATTGGGAATGGTATATATAGTACCATTGATAATGTTTCGGTGTAATGTTTAACGAATTAGGAAATCCATTAAAGATATATAAGGTTTTTTGGTGCAATGAACCGACTGAAAATTGAGTGTAACTTGTTTGAGTCTTTTTCATAAGAATTATAGTATTTATATATTTTGATAGAGAGATCAATGAGAAATTACCATGATGGGGATGTTATTTTGGAGTATGCGAGAGGCTTCCTACATTACACACTACTATATTATATTATTATGTTTATAGATTTTTATGATAAATACCAACTATCACTTACAATTAATTATTATATGGTTTTTCGTTTATCATATTTTATCTGGACTAGTGTATTAAATCAACCTAAACCAGTGGTTTTATATGGGAGAGAAAAAATAGCCCTCATAGAACTCCCCATTTGCAAGAGGTCATAAACTATCATTTAGTGTAAATATACCTTAAAAGAACACATTATTCCCTCCAGTAATGATTGAAATAATATACTATTAATAATAACAATATAATAATAATAATATGAGGTGGAGTAATAATTATAAAATGAAATAATGAAAAGATAGAAATCCATTAATATTATAAATTGGCTTTGAGAGTGGAAATCCAATCAAGAGTACATCTGAATAGAGATAAATAAATAAAACCCTATAGAAATCCATAAAAATATATCCTAGTCCCACCACCATGATTTAAGATCAAAAACGTAGTTTTATTCAAGGAAAAAATTTCCTCTATTTATATCCATATACAAAGAGCATCCATATAAATTGAATAGAGCATGTAGGGTGTGAGTAATAAAACTAATTAGGATACCACCAATGTATCATTTTCATGATTTCGTAGGTATAAAAATTATATTTGATTGTATAATAAATGTGAATGAATGTTAAAATAGTTATATATAGAGGAACCATTTTCAAAACAAGCCTTTAGAAGTCATGTATGTATATATTTTGACTTCATTAATGAAATAAAATAATACGATATCATAAGTGATACCAATTATCCATAAGGAAAATAATCAAGTCACATAGTAGTCTTAAGGAATTTAGTAGGATCAGACCATTAGGACATTATATATTTCCTCCATCTTGGTTTAGGCCTCCCATTAATCATATTACTTCTCCACTATGTTCTATGGCTCTAGGATGTCAAACTATATCAACAACTCAAGACAAAACAACAGTCTATCTTCCCCCTAATTACATAATGTTGGGAATGTAATCTTAAGTCAACATTACCCAAATGATGACACCATGGCTTAGGCATATAACTTGTCATGATACTACTATTTATTATAGTTTATGATCACAATCATCATAATTTTTATACACCACCCCTCAAAGAAACATCTATATCATGATGGAATAACTTTTTTGAATGCCACAACTAAAACATCTAATGTCATGGTAACACAAAAGATATTATAGAAAATACAAGGGATTATAGAATACCATAATGAAAATATATTATCTTAAAATACTAAGTGTAATCAACATCAATAATTATAAAACAGGTTACACTCATAGTTTTGGAAAATAATATTATAAAAAAATGTCACTGGCTACACCCACAAACACACCCACACACCCACATGGGATAACTATCATGAATCTTTAAACGAGTTATGAGAAATAATAAAATATATCAAGGATAAAATTGTAATAAATATCCCTAAATGGTATATAAAATCTTCAATTAATTTTTTTTATGATTCAATCTAATGTTTTTCAAGGGATTTATATGTAAAATACATTATGCACCCATTAAAAACATGGTCAAAATAAAGGATTCCTAACCCATGTTCTTGTTCATTAAGAAATATTTATAGACAAGAGTAACATGAGTTGGTTATATGCAAATACATTTTTCTATAATATCATAGTTCATTGATTACATCAATAGAACTTGTTATGGGGTATGTCAAAGGAGAGGATAACAATTAATTGGAATCATCATTGATTCACGAGGGGGTCATAACATCGTCGTTGATTCTACAAGTGATCCCTTGGTCTATATAGAAAACATCAATCCAAAAACAATATTTAAATGGTAAATAGTTCAATGAAGATATTAAATATGAAGAAGAACTCAAGAATATTTATCTATAGAAATATATGTGGAAATTTATAACATTTATATGTGATGAAACATTAGTAATTGGATATCATTGGCATGTTTAATACAAGACTAATATAGAGAGTGAAAATCGACTATTTATAGTTTGATCATTGATCTTGAATCAAGAAGATGTCTAGGAATATGATTCATAGAAACATTAGCATAAAACATTTGTAAATTTTGGTTGATATCAATATGATCAAGATACATCATCTAACACGAGATCCATCATTGGAATATAACATAAAAATAAATATTCATCAAATTGTCCAATAAACTATAGATCCATTATATATCAATGATCATGTATCAATAAGGATGAGTAATTTGGCCTTAATCAAGGGAAAACTAAATCTTCAAGTAAATGTGGATCAGTAAAATATTTAATATCCAAGGGAAGATGAATGGACGAGGTCTAATAATAAGGGAGGGGTATATAATTTAAAATAGAGGTATTAGAATTTGAAATAGATATTAAACATGGGAAATGCTAGGGATTAATATCATATAGTGAAACACCAAATGATTTTAAAAGTAGAAAATTATGTTCAATATCTTTACTAAAACACAACACTAATCTTAGATAAAATTTTAACCCCTTTTTACATTACTATATTTTTTATATAAAACTAATAAATTTCATTAATATATTTTGGTATGCACAAACCCATTATTTTTGTATGATAAATTTATTACATTTTATAAATTTATTTGAAAAAATTATCATATTTTTCTTAAAATGAATATAAAAATTTATATTGGGTGACATTTTTGAAATTTTTTAAAAATATATACTTTTTAATAAATGGTGAAAATACGTATCATTGAAAATACTTCATTAAATTTAAATAATCTAAAAAATATAACATTATATTTTGTTAATATGATTTCCGGAATCATATGTATTCTTTATTTATATTTTTCTCAATTTATATATTATCAATTAAATTTATATTGGGTTTCATTATAATGTAGTTTTAGGGTTTAAAAACGTATATTTTTTGGAAAACCCTTTTATAATGAATAATATTTATTTTTATTAATAAATGAATATTATTTGAAATGATGAATTATTTATGATATATATATATATATATTTTATAGACTAGATAATTCTAATTGTGATTCATATAGTAAATTTTATAAAAATAATTTATTATAAACTCATCTTATATTTGAAAAAATAACATTTAAAAATTATTTTTTCCATTCATTTATGCGGCTTATGTTTTAAATATAATTATTTTAAATTTAGTATTAATTGAAAAATATTATTTACTTTGTAATCCACCATTGAAAAATTAGTTTAGGGTAATTTTTTCTAATTTTTCTGAAATGTATCATTTTTTGATGAATAGGAAAATATTTGTAATTTTTATTGAAAATTTTCTTCCTAATCAAAATATTTAATATAAATTAAATATTAAATATATTTTAAATAAAGTTTTATTAAATTTAATATATTGATATTATTCCAATTTATTTCATTGTATTATTTTTATGTGTAATTTTTTATATAAAAACATTATAATATGTTAACCAAATTATATTTTATAACATACTTTCTCATCAAAATATGTGAGATTAAAATTTAAATTAAAGTATTCTACTTATGTGATGGAATTTCAAAATTTTATTCAATATTTAGAATCCAAATAATTTATATTTTCAAATTATGTCAAATTAATTTTATAACAAGATGAATTGTGAAAATAGTAAATACTAATTACAATTGTTAAGGTAAAAATTGATTGACCGAAAGTTAAAATTTGCTAATAGAGGTGAAAAATTACCTAAAACCTTATCGAACACCAAATTAATATCACAATTTTTCCCTTATATCTTATTTCCTCAAAATTGGAACAATTTTTAATCTTTTTTCATTATTAGATCATGGTTTTGATTGAATCTTTTCAAAAATTTAGAAGTGGTCCAGTCACCTCAGTTATAAAAGGTCACCCCCTCTTCTCTCATATTAGAACCATAAAACCACTCTACTTAAATAATACATACCCAAATAACATCCAAAATTATATCCACTCATCCTAAAATACATATTTTGGACATAAAGGGAACCTCTAAAGGTTATATTTTCCGATATAAAGTGGATACATGATTAAGAGAAAACATTCTTTGGTGAACATTTTTATTTTATCTCTATATCTCCTCTAACTTAAATAACCGTTAGAACACTATGATGTAATAAACTCAGTATATATTGTATAATGGGATTTTTTTCAATTTTAGAATGACTTACAATAATACCCACAACTATCAAATGTGTTTGAAAATCATCATTCATATGTATAGTGGACTACCACCTCAAAAACTGATGTCAATCATTTTCCCATTACAACCATTCACGGTTTCATATAACTATGGTTATAAATTATATATATTTTATTTATTAAATAATTTTTCCCATGGGACTATTATATAATATACACCTTTTTTACATTCCATTCCTCAATGGAAAATCTAACACCCCTCATATCTACAATATACAACCTCCTTGCGAAGCGATTTGATTCATTTTTTCAATAATGCCTATAATTGAATTTCATTATAAAAAAAATAATTTATATATGTTACATATATAATATTATTATCTTAATCAATGATTTATCTATTTGGAATCATATTATATCATTTTTTTACTAAAAAGATGATAACATCATTTATGTATGTGTGGACCACTGCATTCACGATGTGATGTGCCTCTCATTTCTTAATAATGCAACATTTAAAATATATAAAAATATATTTAAAAAAATAATTAGTTACATATGAAAATTATATCATTATGTAATGATATAATATTTTCTACCTCTTAAAAATGGTCATTGAAAAAAGGAAATGTTACTCATGGACGTGAATGCAATACCCTCTCTATGATCACAACATACTTCATTTTTAAAAACCATATATCATGATTAATCGTAAAAGAATAATTAATTTATATATATGATAATTATTTCAATATTAGTATTTATATTTATATTATATATCATTATAATATTAATATGATCTAAAACATTCATAATAGAATACGAATGAGAAAACTAGGCAATTAAGACCCCAATCCATGAAAATAATGAAATAACATAAAAAAAAATGTGTGATAAGATATTATAGAAGGATAATATATTATAATATTAATATTAATATTAATATGGTTCATTAATGTGTTAATAAAATCATTAACAACAATAAACATGAGGGTAAATCAAGATCATCCAAAGGGAAGCATGAGGCAAGGGATTTCATCTCAATTTACAATCTTTTGAGATATAATTTTTTATTATGAACCTATATATTTTTAGGATTTTTATATAATTCCCCATTGATATTATATATCAATAACTCATTTCCTTCCATAATAATTAATGTTTAAAATTATGAAATTGTTTATTGGTGATTAAGATTCAAATGATTACTAAAGTGGTAATAGAAACTTTGACTTATTTTTCTTTATTTAACATTTATGTCATGGTATTATACTATATTATATTATGATATATATATAACCTATGACATATAATATCATTAATATATTAATTTCCATTATATTTGTTTTGTTTCATTTAACAAAATTCGTTCGTAGGGATTACAATTCATTGTTACAAATACTGTATTATTTTATGATACCATATCATATTTTATCTGGAATGATTATGATTAATTCTCAATTGTTAAAATACATTATTCTAACTCTCATTAATTATAAATAAATTTCTTATCATATGGTCATTCTTGATATTTTCAGGTATTTTCTTTATTCCCAACACTTCGGTAATTTCAAATTTTCATAATTATTATCAGAAAATCAGATATTATTTATCTATTGGGGATGAAATTATTTTTCATGAAAACCCATGGTTTCAAAAAAACTATAAATTATTTCAAGATATTTAATTTAATTTATTAATGTCAATTTTAACCATATGTTCATTTTAAATAACTTTTTAAAAAGTATCATTATCATGAATAATTCACTTTTCTATAACATTAGAATGGAAAAGTAGTTTTATTTTTTACATGTGTGACATGTTTAAAATTATCCTCTATAATGATAAAAAAATTCTAAAGCATCCATTTTATGTTTATATGATTATTTTTTAAAAAAAATCTATAACATTATGAAAATTCAAAAAAATTTAAAAGGTGTTTTCAAGGAATATTAAGTAGAAAACGATATGTATTTTAAAAATATATTTTTAAAATAAAATTAATATTTCAATCTAGAATTTTTTTATTGGCCTTTTAATGAAATTTCCAAAAATTAAAAACTATTATTATTACTTATCCACCAATGTGGTTACCTTTTATTGTTCCATCTGCCTTCATTCATTGGTTTATAATTATAGTTTAAAAAATATTATTATATAATCTTTTAATCTTCCACAGGTTATTCATGTTTTAATGAGATCATTATAGAAACCATTTATTTTCAAAGAGATAATCATGTTATGAAAGAAATAATGTTTTTTCCATGAGTTTTTGGATGAGGTATTATATCATTTTACTTTAATTATGGTACATGTGTATTATATATTTTTGGGCCTTTCATATTAGGGTTAGGTGAGTCAGTTGCATCATATGTGATGGAGAAACCAAGACAACAATGAGTGACCCTGTTATATATTATACGATAGAGTGGTAAAAATAATGTTATGTAGACAATTACAATTTATATGATGGGGAATCCTAGATAGTAGTGGTTGATACCATAATATATGTAACTATTGGGGTGACCAAATAGCACTTCACTTCATTCGTTAATTATTATGTTCTCTGAATAATTGTACTGGATGTCATCCATATAATTATTGAAACTGTTAGAGTTTTTAATGGTTGTATGATAATTATAATACACGATATAAAAATTTTATATCAATGGTTTCCATGGGTTTATAATGTATCCATTGACCATGATTGATGTCCCAATGTACGTAAATATTTATTTTTATGAATCTTTCATTTCATAAACCCTTAATAAATTTTCCATGTTTAATGATCATAGTAGTTATGGGTTTGATATCTTTTATGATTCAATCATTCAATCATATTATTTCATCATACCTTTATTCACTAATTTTTTTCATTGGTAAATTTCCAATCATAGTTATTATGATTACCCTTATTGAGAAAGTGAGCTATGATTCTTATGTTTCTTCTTCCCCAACTTATAAATAAATATGATGAGTAGATTATCTATAAAATATATTTCATATGGAAAATGGTGGTGACATAATGAGAAATAATAAAAGGAGGTTCCAATGAACCTCGAGAAATTAAGTGATCAATTTTTTACATTTTATATTGTATGATATGGTTGAAAAAATATGGGTCATAATTAATGGTATCAAATCTGAAAATGTAAAATATTATGATTCCATCACTAGACCCAGGAGTGCCGGTTCAAGGATTTAATATATTTTTTGCGTTGAATACACCATTAGTCTCTGCGTAGTAGATAGCTTATGAGCATCACTAGTAGGTAAATGTAAGAACAACCTCATTAGTGACATGTTCATGGTTAATCAGTGTGTGGGGGAATATTTTTTTATTCTATCCCAAACCACAAAATGGATAATAAGGTCTATAGAAAATTGCAGGCCTAGAACAAATCCACACACTTGCTCGTGTATGTTTTTATCTAACATAAATAATTTTCCTTACCAAAATCATCAACCATATGTTCATGGGTCCTTTGGACATTGATTCAACGATAATTTTATCCCATAATAGGAAAGATTAAAATTTTAATATGGAATTTTAGAATAATAACACATCATACACATTAAAATAAGTGATGATTTAATAGTTTTTATCCCCTCCAATATATTTATTATGTATTTAGTGACTACATTATTAATTGGGATGAATACATTCTTTTTTTTATTAATTAATAAGAAATTTTTTGGATATAGGAAATCATGGTTTTTAAATGAGGCATTAAAATGTATGAATTATTTTATAAATTTCATTTATTTATTGATAGTTCATTCCCTTACATATACTACAATACTTGTTATTTTTAAGAATTGGCGTTGAAGTCCATGGATTTGTTCTCACACACTGTATATTCCCCATAGTTATTGTTATGAATTTCCTTGAAGAATTTTTAATGTCGAAGCCCCTATAATTGAAACATAATTATTGTTATCAAAATATGATGATGGAATAATAATTTGTGGGGAGAATATTAGTCACAAACAGATAAAATAATATTCAGGATGCACAAAATATTATTTACAATCCAGAAATAAAAAATATGTTGTGAGTAAATTTTATCCACATGTTTAGAAATATAGTGTCATCAAATTAAAATAAAAAAAAATTATTTTTTGAAAATAATTATATAGGGGATGAATTATGAAATGGTTAAATGATTAAATTGATGTAAATACAAATAATATTTATCAAACAAGTTGAGAATTGATAATATATATTTATAATGTTATCTAGGGATGTAGAGACAAACATATGTTGATAATATATTTTTCTTTTCCAATTTCAGGTTTAAAAAGGATTACCAAATAATAAATAAATGAAAATATTTTTATCACCTCATTATAATTTACTAACCACCATTTTTCCTTTAGCTGACACTATGAATTTATTTTTCAAGAAATCTAATAGATAATGAATGATATCATTAGAAAAGAAATATTAATTTAGCTTTTCAATATTATGTAATTATGTTATTACATGAATGGAATTTGATCCAATGTCTGTATCCATAAAAACAAATAAAAATTTAGAAGGTATACATAAATGATTATAAAAAATGAAACAAATGAATGAAATGTTCAGAGTACCTTTCATTATAATAAAACCAACTCAAATTTTATAATTTTATATTATGAATGAAAAATGATTAACTCAATACATTAAAAAAATATCCCTCAATTAGAATCATCTAAATTGTCATATTTAATATTATAATGAATGATATATAGTGAATTCACATGAAAATACGTATTAAAAATTTGAATCTGTAAAAAATAACTTAATGTGAAACTCAACTAAAATGAATCATTCCAACCAAAAAAATTACAATTTCATGATCCAACTCAAAAAAATCGTAAGTTATTACATCCATGAAGGATGATGATATAAGAAAAAATATAGAATGTATGAAAACAAAACATCACTATCACGAGTTGTCATTTTTTCATCTCAACATATCTTATAGTTTATTCTCATTTTTAATTAACCTATTAACCTATCTATATCTATAGGCTCCTCGATATCGCTACTACAAATCAAAAAATAATGTGATAATAATTTAGAAAAATGATATGTGGTATACGTTACTAAAAACCTTCCCTTACCAAAATGGATAAAAATTCAATTCCTTGATATTGTTTTTTAAATTCTACCTAGTAGGCATCGTCTTGTAATACCATCATCTAGTCTATATACACAATAATGTGTATCTACTCACCTTAAATCATCAATTTACCAAATAATACTATGGAAATTTATAAACACCTTTATCCATGTCATATCAACCAACATTTATAGTCCAAAAAATAAGAACTCGTTAGGCACAACACAACAATACATCCACACCTTGTCCTCTATAAATAAAATCATATTGTATATTATTAGTACATTTTTAATATGTAAAAATGTTAAAAATGTATTCTATTAACCTATATATGTATGTAACAAAAATCTACTCATTGATTTGATCTACTTTATTAGATGATTTCCCTTTATCACCTTCTATTAATTTTTCCGATTCATACTCAAGTATAAAATCATCTATGAAAATTATTAGAAAAAGAAGAAAAATATTTCCCTATAATGATTTTTATCAAGGTCATCCACCACAAAATACCTAAATACCTGTACTTTGTTTACATTCATGGTTGTTTTTTATCTGATTAGGTTAGTGAATAAAACCCTTTAGTGTATTAAATATTTATAGTTTATGTTCACTAATCATATTGAATGAAGTGATATAGATTAACTATAAAGTAACATTCAATAAAATCTAGGCACCCTTAGACATAAAATATATAATTAAAAAAAGAATAATCAATCAATAAAACACCTTCAACACATAATCCGTGAATATTAATTAGATAACACTTGTGTAATGATGTATATCCATCAACTGGAAACATTGACGTGGTATAGTTAATCGTCTCAGTAGTCCCCCATTTGTTCAACCAAATCCATAATTTACTTCCCTGAATTCATCATTCATAATTAACACATTCCCTAATCGTTGAATGTAATTATTTCTTTAATACAGAGTCATCAGTTACATAAAACGTGATTCTTCACTATTATTCAATAAAATTGGACATATATTGTTCAAACATCTATTCATATTTTATTGGGATAGAAGACGGTTCATGAGAATCATTCTATGTTTATGTGATCCCTAATTAACATTCTATGATATTTGATTGATATTTGGGTTTTTGAGGTAATACGGATTGAGGTTGTTGACTTGTAAAATATTTTCCTTCTATGATAGAGCCTATATGATAAGAAAATTTTAATTTTGTAATCAATAAATTATTTATGATACATATTATTTTTAAATCACCCACTTCATAATGCATTGGAAAAGAATTCATCGTGTTACAAAAATATAGTTTGGGGGGAATGTTTTATGAACTACCATGACAATTCCTATATTATTTTTATAGAGAGACTAACGTGTCTATGAATATTATGTGATTTATAAAGTGAATTATAGAATCATAAAATATTTATGTATGGATGTGTACTGAATTATGTAGATATTTGGTGTCTAAATAGAATACAATTATAACTTATGAAATGATATTATATTATAATATTGTCATTATTCAATTTTATACAACATTACACAATCCATATGAAATATAAACTGTTATACTATAGAATAAGTAAAATTAATGGAAATTAATAATTTGATATTTATCAAAAAAATATAAAACCTTAATAGATTTTTAAAGAATTAAATAATATTATTTTCTAATTAATTAATATTCAAGATTGATTCTTTCATTATTTTAAAATTTTTATGATTATAATTAAATAATATTTTCGAGAAATGAATATTTTGATGCAGAAAATTTAACATAAAAATTATTACTCAAGAAACCTGCAATCTAGTAATTTCCACAAAATTACATTTCAAAAATGATTCACCTAAAATAACATAAATATATTTTTTCATATATATTAATATCAATGTAGAATAATTTAACTAAATATTATACATAAATAATAAATTTAAAAATATAAAAGAATGAAATATATTCTCCCATGGAATATTCCATGTATGAATAAATATATATCTTTGAATGTAAATTATTTTTAACCAAATTATTATTTCATGTTTTAACAAGTAAAATAAAATTTTACACTTTTTAATAGATTTATTGCTTTATCATTTTATATTCCAATTTTTCTTACAATAATCACTTTTTATCCATGGTGAACTAACACTCATACTTTTGAAGATAATGTAATTGTACAATAATAATATAGGAGAGATTTTGATAAACATAAAGAAATTAATTATTATCATATCTAATTATTTTTATATATGATTAAAAAGGTCATCCCTGGTTGGATGATCACTTATAGTCTACTTGAATTCAGTTCTTATCAATTTAAATATGATTAATATTTTTAATCAAAATTATAATTATAAATAAAATTCTAACAAGGGAAATAAATAACTATAGTAATTATATAATGTTATCAAATTTAATATATATAAAAATGTAAATTATTTCCCTCTTCATATTGAAAAAATAAAATACAAAATGTGGAAAAATATTTAACTATAATATATCGAAATATATTATAAAAAATAATTAATTATAAAAATATTAGTGTTATTTTGACATGGAAAACATAACACATCAATGAAAATTTGGAAACAACTCAACCACACTTAAAAATAATCATATAAAAATGCTGATCACACTGGTTGGAGAACCACTGAAATTGTCTAAGATAAAAATGTTCTTATAATATAGTGGTTAAAAAATGCTAAATAACATGATACCAAAAATTTATGTAGGATTATTGGAGGTTTCTACATTAATTATTTTAGGTAACATGGATGTCTCTCATAAAGATAATGCTAAAATTTGAGGTTTCAATGTGTTTTTAATGCACTAAAATTAACCTGAGGATGAATAATTTTAAAAATATAGGAAACCATGAAGTACAATAAGCCTCTTTAATTTTAATAATTATTTTAAAATATAATATAAAATTTTCACAAATCGTATCTATCCCAAAAAAACAATAACGAATTTTTAATTTTGATATAAAACAATAATATTAAAATAATACATTTAATGAATGATTACATCGTACAGTAATACATTCTTAAATCCTCAATATGTTTTAAAAAACCCCTAAAATGAATCATGTGAATCAATATTTTAGTCAATTTTCATAATATTTCTCAATAAAATAGATTATTTCATGCCATGAAACTATCTATTTATGAATAATTTCAAAATGAATTATTTTAAAAATACGTGTTTTAAATTATCCCCTATCATAAATTTATATCATCAATTTTTTATGTAAAACTGTTAAAAACATTAAATCAATCTTTTTGATATGCACATAATAGTTTAGAAAAACATAATTTCAATGTAATTGGAAAAATATTTATGAATAACTCCCTCTAATATTATATAGATCTTCTATTATAGACATCTAATTGATCACACTCATTTATGAAAAAAAACACTTGATTTCACTATTATTATAAGTATTACAACCCAACAAATAAACAATTCGATATTAAAATTATATATAAAAAATATAAATAGATGTGTAAATAGAACTTCGATTAATTGATGAATAATACATAAAATAATACTCAGGGGGATAGTGATTGAAATGGTCTGGCATTTTAATTGTATTATTAATGGATATTGAATTTTATTTATTAAAGTAAATAACAAAACAAAAACAATTATTGATTGTAATGAAAATACTCTCATGAATTCAATTACGTCACATTTCCATCACATGTCATTCTAGTTTTAATTATCTCATAAAATACCTAATAAAATATACCTTATATCAGATTGAGTGATTGGTTTCCTAGTTATGAGATAATAAATATATATTTCATATTATTGATTAAAAATTTCGTTTTTACAGATTCAAATAATATATAAAAATATCAAATATTATTTTATCTAAAACCCCTATGAAAATAATTCAATAATGTTGTAGAAAACATTATATCAAATTTTTATTTTTTATTTGGAATTGAATAATTTAGCATAAATCATTCACATACAAACTAATATAGATTGCATCTAGAGGTATAAAATGAACCTCAAGACTCCCTTCCTCATTTTTGAACTCATTAATATTATAAAAAAATTTAAATTAGATTAGTTTAGAAATTTAGTTTCAATATAATTTTTTTTATATACTTAATGAAATTATATTAGAGGAATTTAAATTACTCATAAATCCATCATATTTATATAGGCAACGAACACATGTTCATCAAATTTTTATTCTAGATCAAATAAAAATAGTGTTTTGAGATTTTGAATGTAATCAAAAAATTTCCTCTCAGTCTCTATTATAATGACACCACAATTAGACATTTAGATTCTTCAATATAGATTTGATAATGTATGAGTGTTTTTTCTACTATAATGTTACCATAAAAAACATCAATATTATATATAAGTTCTTCAACCATTCTTACACAACCATCATAGTTTTTAAAATCTATCCATTTTTACATTATTTATTATATGATTAATAATTTTCTAGAATTATTCCATAAATCACTATTTTCAAAATATTCTTTTTATATAATATCCCTAGAAAAATTTCATTTAAAAATCCATTTCTGATTAGAATATAAATATGTTATTATTAGTACTTATTTATATAAATAAATCCTAAATTAATATATATATATACCACATCATTCATCAATTAGATTGTAAATATCATGCAGATCCTCCATACTAACATTTTTCATGAACCCCCAAAACTCATTTTTAAATAAATATGTAACAGAGAAAATAAATTTTTTTAATATTATTCCTATTTAGATTGTATTACTTATATATTTAATTATGATGTTATTTTTGTGTTATTTAAATTGAAAAATGAATCTATATAAATAAATCTCTTGGATATTTAATCAATGTGTATTCAAGATGAAATGAATATAATATTTATATAATTATTTAATATTTAAGAGAAAATTATTTTTGATTTAAATAAAGTGTATTGCTTTATTTTATTAGAAGAATATTATATGAATTGATAAAAAATGTGAATAAACTTTTGAAAACTGAGATATATTCAATGAATGGTTAAATGAATAATTTATTAAATTGATAAATATGTATTGAATATTAATAAAAAAGAAAAAGGGAATATATAGGGAAAGTATTTGGTTAAATATTGAAATAAAAAATATATCAATTTGTAGTATTGTTTTTTCCCATAAGATAATATGTCAATTTTTTTAGAAAAACATAAATGATTTAGTTGATTCCTATATTTATTTTGTATTTTCAAACAAAATTCTCTTAAAACACTCTATGTAATTATTTTTCATATATACATAGTGAAAATTGACTATTTTATCTAGGATAAAATAATTTAGATCCATTTATAGATAACATAAATTAGTTATAAATGTAATATAATATTTTCTATTATCAGTACACTTTTGTTTATACAATAGTGTAAATTTTTTATCAGAATATATATATTGGGGAAAATAATGAAAATTTCCCACTATTTTTCTTATAATAGAAACCCACCTAAATGTTTTAAATTTTTGGTGAAGTTTGATAAAAAAATGTCACATTAAATTAAAAATTATTATTCCTTAATATGAAATATTTTTCTATCATCTTGGTAAATTGAATAAATTATTATATTTCACACCATATTAAATATTTAAAAAATAATTAGAAACATAAACATGAATAATAACAAATAACTCAACTAATTTTAATTTAACATCCCAAAATCATTTTATTAATTCCTATTGAAGGAGAAAAAATAAAAAAAAATTAAATCATAGAAATAGTTTGAAAAGAAAGAAACATAAGAATATTTTCAATTATTATTGGTCTCCTCACTATAATCTTTTCCATTGGTTCCCAAGACACGTGTGATTCTCTCCATTTCGTCTCTCTATCTATTAATCCTGCCATATAAAACTTTTAATCATCCCTCTAGTTATTCACATTAGTTCCAATAAGAATTTTGAATCATTGTCCACCCGGTTTTGAAGAATTAACCACCAAATAACATTTATAATTCCATTTATTTAAATAACTATATCAATATATATAAATTTATAAAAAAAATAAAAATAATAGAATAATTTACAATACCCCATATTGATTCTATTTTATACATTATCTACTAAATATATTTTTTTCTATTTATTTTAGACCATAAATGAATTTATTCAACTTATATTCGTCTAAAAACTTCTTCATTTTACAATAACCGACCTAAATATTTCTATATACCACTATTATATAATTCAAACAACATAATCAACGGTCATGCAGGCATTATAATATAATCTAACAAATATTTTTCACTCATCAAAAACTAAATAGAATTTAATTTAAATTATCCATAAATACATTTCACTAGTATTTCAACATAAGTATTAAATTTATAGCCTATATCAATAATTTGATTTCAAAGATTGATTGGGAATAAAAAAACAAAATTTCAAATCATTTATTGATTATGTAGTTTACTAGACAATCGAATGTCAATCGAAATCATCACACATCACACAAAGGTGGGACATCATCTAAAAAATTCATATGTGATTATTTTTAAAAATGATAGCCTCAAAAAATTTACCACTAGATCATTCATATTCAATCCCATGGACATAATATAAATTGTAAGCATGAATCATTTATGTGGATCAAATACATTGTACAACTAGTTCACATTATCACATAGATGTTTCAGTAAATAATTTCCATCAAAACATAGTTGAAAATAATACAAGTGCAAACATCCACATCATTAAAGACTATAATATTTTACAATTATCTTTTCACATTAATTAAATAAAAAAAAACTAGTCAATAACTTGCCTATATGACATCATCGATTGACATTTATTAGTTAAATGACCTGATTTCATGATTTCTTTAACTTTTTTTAAAATGGTTCACTTTAGATGGTCCTTTGAATTGACTCTACCCTTATTAAAGATAATATATAATAAAATTTCATTAATTCATCATTGATAATTTACCCGCCCTACTTTAGGAGAAATAGTGTTATTTAGAAATGTTGAATCATCAGTTTAGAGAAACATTACTTTTTCCTTCTATCATTGGTACATAAAATAATAATTGAAATCAACAAAAAAATATTATTACAAAAATTAGTGGTAGAACAACTGTCATTATTTATTTGATCACATCATACCCCTTTACATCCATTCATCACATTATATATATTTTTATATATTTAATCCATAGATGTTGGCATAGACTTAGTGGTCCATCTTCAATTAAATTGTCCACACAAAATTCCAATTTCTAATATGTAACTTTGTACCAAAACATTGATTATTTAAATTACCAACTAACAAAAATATTATACTCATATTTTATTAAGTAAAAAAATAATGAATTTTAGAGAATGTCAAAATAAATTCCCTAATCCCGAATTACCACATTTTCACTAGATGTCTAATGTGATTGATAGTATTAGGAGACATTTCTTGGGTTTTTAGGGATCAAAACATAATGTAATCTACCAATACGAAATATCATATCGATTTTTAATGAATTGAGATACTGATAATAGAACTTCAAATAATGTATATCATTATAATATATGTTAAATGATAATCCCTTATATTCTACATAACTATTGGTAAATTTAAATAGTTATGAATTAGAATAATTAAATTGAAAATATATTAGTATACATATGTAAACATCTAATAATGAATTACAAAAACATTGAATTTTTCTTGAATTTTTATATTTCAATTCATTTAAATAAAATATATTCGAATAGATTGATCTTGAATTCTCAATTTCATAATATTTAATTAATATTATTTTCTATCATATTGCAATGAAAATAAAAATTTGCACTTAAAACAGTCAACTAAATAATGTAATATAAAACAATTCACATAAAATTTATATTTTTATGGTCGTTTTGAAAAAAAACAAACTATTTTTGAAAATATATAGATAGAGTAATTTAGGGACACATATTATTTTTTGATTGAAAATAATTATCTTAAAAAAGTGATATAAATATATATATATATATTAACCGTTATATGATTATAAGTCAATATATTTTTTTATATTAAAATTTTTCCATGAACATAATATTAATGTAATAAAATATATATTAAAAACATGTTATAAAATAAAATATCATCACACCACTATCATGATATTTCCATCCCACGAAGATTAAAATAATATTATACAATATATGATAGAGTAATACAAAAATTATCGTATTAAACTTTTTTGAATCTAAATAAATAAAAATATCAGTCTCTATTATATTGCCACCATTGGATAAATTTAATAATTTAGATATATATAAACAATAAAAAACAATAATGGAACAATAATTCATGTTGTTAAGGATGATAACCCTTATTATTTTCTTAAAAAAATATTTGAAACTAACCTACTTCCAATTCATATAAGTCACTCTATATTATGTTAAAATTAGGGGATATTTATACCTTGACCTTTTATACAAATCTAATTCTTGAAATTTCGTAGACAATAAACCAGTTTGAAGGTATCAAAGTACCTAGTCTTCCAATTCATATAATTCATTAATCACATTGATAATCTGCCTAAATCATTAGAATATTGAGAATTATTTAATATAACCATACCACAAGGGCTCTCATATTATATCCATATATTCCCTAAAATTTATTGGTTAGGAAATCATTACTCTATAGCTTGAAAACTCTAAAATATAGAAGAAAAAAACATTTACATGTATAAAATTCATAAATAATTAATAATGAAAACATGAAACTAAAAACATATATGAATATAACTTTAAAAAATATAATTTTATTCACTCAAAGAAAAAGATATGATTCACTTATTTAAAATTATTTAATAGTCTTCAGCAAACCCATATATTGGCTTCATATTTCCTTACTTCCATGAATCCTAATGACAAATTTAAAAATTTCTTCTAAATAATACCAAATATTTTATTCATCAATAAATAAGTTTTGATAAATATGTGTTATAGTATATTATCCATGAATTGAGGGTTTTAACATGAGGTTATATTGACTTATAAATCCAAATCCTTCACACTTCTATATTTATTTATTATTTAGATCAGCTAATCCACATAATGTACAAGATTAACTAATGAATGATTATGTTCCCTTGACATTAATACATTAAAAAAACAATAAGACAACAATCACCTAAAATACTAGGTTTCCAATATGATTTTAGGATTTTTTACGATTTAAAAAACCAATTACATTATTGATTCATTAACACAACATTATCACCTGTTATGAATAACAAAACCATGAATGAAAATATTAATTTTCCGAAAAATAAAAATCATTATCCCAAAAATTATTAGTGAAAAACTATTATAAAAAACTATTATTTTTAATATTCTAAATTTTTTTTTGTAAATAAATTATTCGATAGTATACAAGATATAAAACACTATGAAAAATTTGAAAATTAAATATTATTATTTAAATGTGACCCTCGTAAACAAGCCGTTAAATTAGAATGAATACATAATAATAATATGTTATTAATATATATATATATACACACAGTATTTATATAATGAATTTAATTTTTTTGATAAATTCTTTTTAAAATAATCACTCATTTTTCAGTAATGTCATTTTATTCTTTAAAGTAATTTTTTGTAAATTATTTTTTCTGATAGAATAATATTATTAATTTCTAGATCATTTAAAGATTGTCGTATAAAAAATCAATATCAAATTTGAAATTATAATGTTAACATTATCATATAGTGAAATTTTTCAATTTATATGAAATGATTGGGTTTTCGATGAATTGTGACAATACTGGTTTTTGTTGAAAACTAATTTTATAAAAGTGATTACAATATAAAAATATACTTTGGATTAGTTTAAAATATCATTACTTAATTTTGAAATAAAATAATATTATTATGTTTTTTGAAATTATTTTTATACTTGGATTCACTATAAAAACATTAATAGTTAAATAGTTCATTTTCCTAAAAACTATTATTCACCACATTTTGAGAAATTAATTTTAAATTAAATTATTCCAAATATGTGTTTCATTTTTATAAAAAAATTTATATTTATATATCTAAAAATTGGGTATAAATTTAGTAAATATGCCCATTTTAATTTCAGACATTTTGAATAATAACATTACTAAATTCTTTTGTGACCACAATATGGGTATATTTGTTAATAATGTTTAAAAATAATATAATAATGACTTGGAAATGTCCCTAAATCAAGAATTTCATAAATCTGTTAAATCAATTTCATCCATAACCATCCAATATTTAGTTGAATAACATATTTTACATTTAATTAATGTTAAAATCTTTATAAAATTCTATGTAAAGAGAAGTAAAAAATCTCCCAATGCAATTTTTAATAAATATATTTTTTAAAAATAAGAATAAATCGAGGAAATGTTTTGTTATTAATAATATTTTGAAATAAAAATGATTTATCTTAATAATAGTAATTTAAATTTTTTTGGGAATGAAAATTACATTAAATTCTCACACAACCTTGACACTTTATTATTCAATTAATAGAAATAATTTAAAATGATTTTAAATTTTTTATATGTATTGTAACATGATATATTTATGTGGATCTAAGAATTTGTTAGAAAAAACGACATGTGTTGATGTAATATTTTTTTGTAATTACATTTATTTCTGTGTATTATTAATGTAAATGTAATGAATAGTTCTCAATATAGCCACTAAGGATAATTTGAACTAAATAATATTTTTTTCAATAATATAAATACATAAAAATAACAAATTTATCATTGTAATTCACTATTGTAAATATAGGATTTAATGTTGGGAAAATGAAGGTTTCATAATAAATTTAATAAAAAGTTTCTGGTGAGGGTTTTGGAATCATTTTGAATAAAAACCAGCACAAAAAATAGTTGGCGAAGAACATTTTGTCAACATTAATTTTTTAAAACTGACAGCACAAATATATGTAAAATTTTTCAATGAATTTCACAAAAACCATTTCCAAAATCCTTCTTTCTCAACTGTATGGAATTAATTTCCCTAATAAATGAAAGAAACCCCCTTTTAAAATTATTCAGGATTAGGAACCCCTCATTTTTTGGAAATGAAAAACCTATCTCTCCAGACTCGCAATGACTCCTTCACAACTCGCGATGACTATAAAGGTAAACTTGTGCTCTACATTGTCTATTATTGTTGATTGTATTAGATTTTCATGATCTTATGTATCCATTTTTCATCATCAACATTGTTTTATAAACCATTATACTATTATATCCTAATAAAAAAAATTTCAGATGACATTCAACTTGGTTTGAATATATAATTTTTTTTCATATTTATTGTTTTTTTGAAAATAAAGTTTTGTATATGTTTTAGTGTATATTCTTCAAATGCATTCAAAGGAAAAATTTTAATGATAAGGTTCTATATTACTATTTTAACTTTTACTTTTTTATGTTTTTTTCATTTTAATGTTAAATTATTTATGATTTAATTATATTTCAGAGTAGTTTCAATTATTTGTTTGTTGTTTATTGTGATTTATAAATGTTTTTAAAATATATATATATATATATATATATTAAGAAAGATGTAATTATAAATTATTAAATTCACATGATATTATGCAATGAAAATTGAAATATGGTTTTATCTTTCGTTAATAAAATGTGCATCACATTTATGAACTCCTAATATTCCGCCCATTATATTAATGAAATCTTCAATGGATTTGACATGTATAACACCAATATAATGTATCATATGTGTAAAATAAAATAATAAATTATATATTATTGAAAATAATAAAATTATAATATCATTAAAACACATGTATACAAAATGAAAAAAAATTATTATTTAAAAATGTATTTCTTATATGATGTTTCATATATGATTATCAAGTGTTTTTATTAAATGTGGTTCTTATTTAAAATCTATCCCATATAAATATTAAATTTTAAATGTTTTAATATATACAATAATTATATTGTAATATCATGATTTTAATGGATTGTAATTGGATAAATTTATGAAGAACTCCTATTGGATAGGTAAAAGGAGTTGATGAATTCTTGAAATTTTCTAAATGAACTATTCAAATCATAGTTGTGATTTTCTATTAATGTGTGAATTTTTATAATATGAGAAATTTAAACTCTATAGAAATCCAGGATCATCTCATTGGTTATGGTTTTAAACATAATTATTCATGATGGATATGTCATGGTGAATGAGTTGAAAATTCATCCTCAAATGTTGATGACAATATTCATAATGAGTACAAGGATTGTATTGAAGAATTAATTCATTGTTTTGGATTTGAAATAATAATAAAAATAATCTATTGAATGATTTTATGGAGATTCTGAGAAACCATTATTCACATGAAGCAGTAAATATACAGTGTTATCAACAGTTTTGATATTAGGAAACATGATAGAATGAAATGGGTGGAGTCATAAATTTTTATCAAAGTGACATTATCTTTCAAAAGAGTTACTTACCATAGGAAATGGGATTCAGTATCCAAATTATGAGGTAAATAATATATTATGCCCAAGGGTATTGGGGTATAGAAAGATATATACTTTTCCTAGTGATTCAATGTTGTATAAAAAATAATATGAATATTTAACAAGTTATCTTACATGTGGGACATCACGCTATACGACGAATGAAAAATTAAACATAGATTCGTTCTAAGGTATCGATATCTAACCTAAAAAAATAAAATTTTTACATTTTAATTATGTAATAAAATAATAGTTTTATACGATAATGATAATTCAACTATGGTTCACTAATAGGTACCAGAATCATAGCTCCTGCTAAATTAATTTGGTACATTACAATAATTCCTCATTTAAAGAGACTTTTTCAAAATTCAATAGATGTAAAAATGTTATGATGGAAAGCTGATGAGACCATATCTGATGGTAACTTTTTTCACCTTTTTAATTCAACAAAATTGATGATATTTGAGGAACATTTTCGTGACTTCTCAAGTGAATTTAGAAATATAACAATTGGATTGTGTAGTGATGAAATGAATCTATATTGGAGTTCAATTAGACAAAATAGTTATTGGCCTATTTTTTGGTGGTTTAAAACCTTTCCTCACATCTATATATGAATAAAAAATATTCATTTATGTGGTTGAAGAAATATAGACTATAACGACTAGGAAATGATATTGATTTGTATCTTTCAAAATTGATTGACTATTTGAAACTATTTTGGGAGAGAAGTTTAATGTTTTTTATGTAGTCAATAATGATTATTTTCATGGTCATGTTATGATAAGATTCACTATAATCAAATTTCCTCCACATAGAAATTTATCACGATTTATTGTTAAGGGACATAAATTATGTCCAACTTGTAAAGAAGAGACATCATATTATCAATATGAGAACGGATGAATGATATTATATATAGAAAATCGATGATTTTTTTCCCATTGATCATCCATATCATAGATTAAAAAAATAATTCAATGGATTACATGATTAAAAACATCCCCCTTGTCTATAGTAATTTAAGGAATATTATGACACTGTGAAAAATATTGTCATAAAATTTTGATAGAAAATAAGTTAAGGTATTATGAAAAATATACGGATGAAACAATCTATATTTTTAGAACTAGTTTATTTTAGATATTAGGAGATAAAACATAAAATAGATTTCATGCGTGTTAAGAAAAAAATATGTCATAGTATGACTTTTTTAGACATAAAATGGATGAAAATATATGGATTTTATGAATGATTGGACTTGATACTAAATGGAATACATTTGGAGTAATCTCCCAAAATGAAAGAAAACATGAAAAATTTACCTATGTCTTGTCACATATTAAGCTTGAATGAAACAATAAATTTTTTAGTGTATTCATTGTATTAATATACCAATTAGTTATTCGTAAAATTTTAATAATTTCATGACATTGAAATATTGTAAATTAATATGTCTAAAATCTCGTGATTGTCATGTTTTGATGGAACACCTTCTACCAGTTGCAGTGTGTGGTATATTACAGACCACAATCAAAAAGACTTTCATGAGGTTTTCATATTTTTTCAAAATTATTTTTATCATGTTCACTTATCAAATTTTTTTAGATATGTAAGAGAATGAAGAAGATATTATTCATTTTTAACTAGAAATGTATTTTCCAACTTCATTTTTTGATATAATGGTTTATCTATAGAATCATTTTGTTTATAAATAAGAATATGTGGGACTAGTTATTTATGATAGATTTATACTTTTGAAATATATTTGAAAATGTAGAAGGGATATGTTAAAATTTTTCATCGACCAGATGCCACTATTGTTCTGAAATATGTATTAAACAAGTTGATTGAGTTTTATACTATTTATTTGTATGAAGTGGGGAAAATAAGTCTATATATATCTCTATAAATGATAGTTGATTATGATGGTAGAGTGATTCATGGCATAAAGGTAATGATCATTCGATGCGATGAATTAATGCAGACACATTTATACATTTTGAACAACTCTTATGAGGTACAATCATATATATCATCACATATACTAGAATTAATGTTGTGATATCTAAATATAAATGAAATCTGGTTGATGATTGAGCATAAAAATACATTTTTTTTACTGTTGAAGAATGAAATTCATCATAGATTTATCTACATCAGAAACATTGAAATAGTTGTAAGGGTGGCCATCTTTTAATGTGATCACATGGTCTGGTTTTAAAATTAATGGGTACACAATTTATATAAAGAACCTGTATGAAAAGATACCACTCATAATAGTGGTGTAATGGTCATTGTTGAAGTGCTACATTTTTTTAGTGAAAAATATAAAAACCCAATTTCTGCATCAACACAATATTTTTGAGTTCTAAAATACATATGGGTAATTGATTATATTAAATTTTGAGTTATAATGTTTTTGTGTAATTGGGATTCATGTATTAGTAGTTTTAGAAATGCTGAATATGTGTTTAAATGGGTTTTTTTGAAATGATTAAATTTAATGGAGGAACCATTTATCCTGTAAACACTTGAATGGAAAATATTTTATGTGATCGATACATCAAATTAAAAGTTTTCCATCATTTACAAAGGAAAATAATCTACTTGGATGATGTGGATGATGTTGATTTTTTTTATTTCTATCATGCTTCTTTTTCTATTACACAATTTCTAGATGAAAGTAACTCTAAATCAGCTATATTGTATAAAATGTGAAATTATCTTGATGAAGGTATATATAAGAATACAAAATTAACCTCTTAATTATTTTTAAACTTATATAATTTATAATATTTTTTGAAATATACATGTGTACTAACTATATTATTTAATAACTTTTGGATATTTAATTATATATAGTTTATTTTTTTTAATTTTCCTACCAAATATTTATATTCAATGGTTATGGATATTTTTTTCTTTGAAACAGATGGTGTACATTATTTTATTTTTGTTTAGTTTACACATATGAGAAAATCTTTTTAAACATTGATATTTAAATTATTAAATGGTTATGTATTTTCTGAAGTAATGATTATATTTAATTTTTTAGTATTCATATATTTTATTGTCATGAATCATAATTGTATTTTTTTAAAAAAAAACATACACATGTGTGCCACTTTATTTACTTCAATGTTTCTATTTTCATGTTTTCTAACTAATGAATTATCTAATAATATTCAAGTAGCCAAGAATTTTACAACATTTTTCCAATACAATGATATATACAAATACACATAGAGACAAAAATATATTGAGGTATTTTACTTTTTCATATTATTAAATATGTATTAATATAATTATATAAATATAGGTTACTATAATTTTTTTAAAAAAAACAATGCTTATTGATGATACTTCGGCCAAAAAGTCTTCTATATTCAGTATTCGATAATTAAATAACTGAGTTGGTAAAGGTGTCATTACACATTTACCCAAACTATCGCATTCTCATAGAGAGATGTGATTACATATATTTTTTATTATAATAATTTTAGAACTCAACCAAATGAAACTCAATTTATTATCTTTATCAGTATTCTGAGCTGTTGTGGGATAAGCAATTTATTTCCTAATTATAAGTCTATTGAATAGATGGTGATATATCATCTTTGATAGGATGTGAATTTATACTTTATCAATTGAATTATATTATCTCATTTTTAGAATATGATATATTATAAATCACTAATATTTATGCTTTGCAACTATATATGACATTCAATTTTGATGAAACAAAAGTAGTTGAGAAAAAATTATTTACCTTAGTAGTGGTTCGATGAAGGGATTTAAAAATGAATTTGACCCAAAAAATATGTTTTTGGAATGATAAAACACAAAATATTATTCCTTAAGTATCTGTTTTTTGAATAAGATACATAGAATAAATTTGTTTCCACCTGACATGATAATCATTAAAGGTACGAAAATTATATTATATTATATTTTAAAATTTCTTATATATGTAACTAATTACATATTAATTTTAATTTTATATAAGTGGTAACTAGTAAATATAATCAATAAATTATCTCTCATAATGTTTTACCTCAAACATTATCACGAGGTGGATATCATTTATTAGAGAAAAAATATTGAGGAAAAGAACGAAGCACTCAGATATCACTATACTTGTGATTTTCATGTGGGCCAATTCAGTCCTCCATAGCTAGCCACCCTCCACCTGAAAAGGAAAATAGTGAGAAGAATAAAAAATGAAATGATTCATACAGATAAAAATAAGGAAGTAGTGAAATTAATTGTATGTAAATAATTTTTATTTTTCCTGAATTTATATAATTTAGAAATTAAAAATAGTAATATTCCATTTTCATTTTTCTTTTTAGGATGACCTCAGGAGAAATCGATAGAAGGTACTTTTTCCCTAATGGGAGCATTGATATCCTAGCCAATGAATTTGGAAATCCAGAACCACTCAACAACATAAGTGGAAATGAGGCAGGTGTCGGTATTTGAAATATTTTGTGTCATCAATGTTAACAATCAAGAGGCCAAAAAATTGAATCCTGAAAAGCTCGGCTAAATGATATCATATAGTCCAAAGGTGATCAAATTAAAGTAGTTGTGTAATAGGATATCATAGAAAAAATGAAGAGAGAATAACAATATTTGTATCCTTCCTAGCCCACCCAGCCTTCCCAGCCATCCTACTCAGATCCACCATTTCCGTTCTTAGATGAAACCGTATAATAATTTGTTGTTAGCAAGAGATCCTGATGTGCATATTGTAGTCTTGGGAGATTATTTTTTGGGGGATTATATACATCACTAGCCTATTAATATGGTCCAGGTAAGAGTATTTATACATGATATAATTGATCTTACTTCTCTACTAATATTCACTACTATAGAAATTAATAGAGTTGCAGTTGTATGGGTAATTTTTTAATTTTACAATTCAAATATTTCTTAGTATTTTATATGAGGTTATTTAAAAAAATTAATTAAATTTGATGTAAATTTAATTATAATTATTTATAAAATTTCAATTATATATGAATATTTTCAATATAATTAAATGCAATAAAGAAACAAAAATTTTCCGGAACAATCAACTATAGATACATCAGATATTTTTGTTGTGGTAGATAGATTGTATCGCGTTTCATCTTCCATGGTTAATATCTATGAGTTTTTCATTTCATCTAATATATATGGAAGAGAATATCGATTGAAAATATTCTACAAAGATATCATGTATCTAATTGAGTTTAATGTGGTCATCCTTAATATGTTGTATTTGTTTCCCATATAAGTAAAATTTCCAATCCTTTTTTATTTTTTAAATTAAATATGATTTAAATTCACTCACTATATTAAATTTTCAATTAGGTATCTTAACAAGATTCTTGTTCAAATTTACATTACAAGTGTTTCTAGTTTTATCGATCCAAAATATATTTCAACAGATGTGAAATATTTATCGATTAAAAATATAGTAGCATATATATGTGAGAGGTTATCAATGAAGATAATTTGGCATTGGATTCTTCCATCACATAATGGGTAAGAGTATAAACAAAATCATGAACCAATGATCAATATGATTACTTTATATATGATCTTTTTTTATTGTAGGGGGGATTGGATGTTAGGCATAATCAACCCATGTGAAAAATGACAATATTGGTATTTCTCTTTATCAGGTGGTGTTTGTAAAAAACTTACCATATTGTTAGACAAGTATGCTTTTTGTTTTTTATATGCTAATTATGTTTAATTACCCTTATTTAGACATTTATTATTATATTGTATGAATGAAAATGTAGTTCATGAAAAAAATTTAACAATGAACACTTTTTAATATAGAAGAAAAATGAAATCAAATATTTTAAAGTAAAGGTAATTTTTTTATATTACATATTATTTTTATTTTTTGATATATATATGAATATATATTAGTTTTTATAATAAAATACAATATTATTTACTAATGTGTCATCATCATCATGGATATGTTGAATGTGGTGATTACATTCAACAATTCATTTATGAGATAATCACAACTAGGGGAACAACCGATTATGATGATGTTAGTCATATTTACTATTTTATAGTATCAATCACAATATTCTTTTTGTTAATCTCATATCTTTCAACATCATTATAGATATTCAATGATGTCGCTTCATACAAACTAGTGGATCAAAACCATCATTGATATTTTTTTCAAACTACATGCTTTATATGATTAGGATTAAAGATATAAATATTTTTATGTTTCTAATTATTATTTAATTTTGATAATAAAATATGTTCAAAAATATTATAATTTTTTTATTACAATAGGTGATTTAATGTTATGATATCAAACAAATGATTCAACAATAACAAAATAGTATCATGTTGTAAATTTCAGCTATGTATTTTTCTAATTCTACAATATAATACAAATACATAAATAAATTTTTTATTAAATAGATATAATTATATATTTATTATTAGTTTTTATTCAATGTTACATGATGTTTGATTGTTATATACTGGGTTTTAATTACATGGTTAATGAATGTTATGGGGAAGTAATATTCAAATATTTCTATTTTTTTATATTTCCATGATTATTTTTCTAGAAACAAATGCTGAAACATTAAAATAAACCTAAAAAGGTTTTATAAGTATATTTTTAGAAGAAAATGATGCCGAAAATCAAACCAAAAATCATTTTTTTGTAGGATTCCACTAAAAACTAAGATAGAAAATAAAAAAATGAGGTTTTGTTCATCAGTTTCCTCTAAAATATGATGTTAAAAACTATGCACACTATCATTTTTGGTGTTTGCCCCTCGATTAGTGGAAAACCTTATTATTACATTTTGTTTAAAAATGTATAATATGGGGTTAAAACCAGATGATAAGGATAAAAATGAATGAAATTTTGAACTCATAATTGTATGATTTTATTTCAACCTATCCTCATCATATCTTCCAATAAATTAGTTTGGGGAAATTTATTAATGAAATGGAATTTCTTTATTTTATCATTTTTAAAACACCCAAGGTTGTCCATCCAGTATCTTCTAAATGAGAAACCCATATTCTATGAAAATCACATGTGGATAACATTTTTTTGGGAAAAATGAGGAAAAATATTTTTTTTTATATCAATTCCAAAATTATTGATGTATACTTTTTTTTGATAATACTAACCATATAGTTCATAATGTGTAAAAAAACGAGGTATTCTGATGAAGATGTATAATTATTAAACAATAATTTGACACATTTTAATATTACTTAAGCATGGTTAAATAATAATATAAACATATTACATATAATGGGATGTAATAATATTAGTTTCATATCCTATATCGATCTCTATTCTTCCAAAATTGGGTTAAGAATACATCATTCACATGTACTGTGAATTAACACTTCAAATACCAATGTAATACATTTTCCACCACATCGTCTCATAGAAATATATAATAATGGAATGAATGATTACATATTACATTAATAGAATATTTATTAGTTTATAGAAGTAATATATCTAATTTTTTAATGAAGTTATCAATCAATGGAATGTGATAACGTTTTTATTGTTTATGTGTGAACTACCACCTCCATGAATTGATGTGATGTTTTTCATCGAAACAACACATAGATGATTTATATAAGTTAGTTAAATGAAATAATATGGTATTTATGATATAATTGTAATTATTGATGGATAAATTAATATTTAAATTCTTTAGATAAAAATCATTAAAATTTGTAAATGTAACTTAGAGGTATGCATGGCGTATGATAAAAAGATTTTAAGTTAATTCATTTTTTAGAATAACATTCAATGAATTGTTATAAATAAAATATATATACATATATATTATTATTTTTAAACTATTATAATTATTGATATAATGGTAATATTACCTCTTTGAATATAATCAATACACCATATTATTTTTCAAATTATAGAACCAACATTCCTAAAATACACAATGTTGACTTAACTGAATATTTAATTTAACATCACATTAAAATAAAAGAATTAAATTTTTGGTATTTTACCATGGTAATATTACAAAGAAATAAAATAATTTATATGTTTTTATTATACATGATTTAAAATGACATACATTGTATATCTCAACACCATGTTAGAGATTTTTTATCAATTTAAATATAATATTGTATGTTATTATTTTTATGATACTAGAATATTATATATAGTGTATGTAACACCTTTTTTCATGGTATATTCTATTTAATTCATAATTTATGAAATTTAGTGTTCTAATTTGAATTGTATCAACTATATGGATATGTAATGAATATTAATAAGTGATAAAGGGTTTCTTAACTCAATTTAATACCCTTAGGTTACAACTCTTTTTTTGACATTGTTAATAAATGATTATGTTTGAATTGATTAAATTTTTTTATTTCAATTTTTTTGTTAGGATTTATATTTTATATAGATAATAAAACCATTTATTAGTTATCAATTCAATAGTTTTATCTTTTTAAGTGTAATTCATCTAAACATATCTCTCTTTAGGAGATATGTTTTTGATATCCACATGTCTTCATATAATACGTTTATATACAACCACTTTGAGACATTATATCATAAATATCAATACATTAATGATATTTAATATTTCTTTTCCAATTATGCTATTAATGTAATACGATTTAATTGTAACCAATGGGGAAAATGTTTTATATTTCAATACCCTTTCATTCGATGATTGTTTACATTGAAGGTTATTTTTTGGAAATCATGATATCTTATCTTATTGAACCAAATTCATTTTATTCCCCTTTGGTCTAGAATTATTGTGATATTATTATATTTAATTTTTTCCCATTTGATTAAATAAACAACAAGAATATTGTTTGCATCTGATACTGATCATTTGTCTTATTTTAGATCGAGGATCATTAACTTACATATCTATGTATTATTTTTTATCATAAAAATATTTTATAGAAATAAATTATTTTCCTAATGATATTTTTCATGATATTTTGATCATATTTTCAATGGATTTAAAATAAAATGAAAATATCTTTCCCAATAGAGTCACTCTTAATTTATTTATTCAAAATATTTTAAAAGAATTACTACTTTTATCATATTTCCAGTGTAAATAATTTACTGCCATCAAGACCATAAATTTCATTGAATCATCATTCATATCTGTCCATAGTTAATTTTTTTGAATATATATTTTTTGATATTTTTAAAAGATTTAAATAATATTACTGAATAATAAGTGTATATTACCTTGTTTTTTGATAAATATATAAAATATTCTATAATAATTATTTTCCCCATTGAAAAAAATATAATATTTCATATATTTCACTAGAATTATGATCATCTTAAACCATCCATATTCATTCTGTAGTTGGACTGTGATAATAGTTTTAAATATATTTTCATAAAAAAATTTCCATTTTAAGAGATAAGAAATCTATTATGGGGTTTTCAACTGAGTTATTTTGAAAAGTCAGATATAATAATTTTTTTATTCGTTTCATGGTTCTTGGACATTGGTTATAAATGTTTGAGTCCCATTATAGCTCATTGGTGATCCTGATATAGAATATATCATGTGTTCAGATCGATATCTATCAAATGCATTAGGTAATGATTACGTTTTTGAATGTATTATATTTTATGTTTCTTATATGATTATTCAAATTATAAGGGTTCAATATCGGTTCTATGATGATGACATCCCTAGATGTCATAATTTTTTTATTATTTATATGGGATTCATTGACTACTTTTATAAATATTTAAATCCAATTGAACGTGATTGTTTATTTTTATGACTGTTGGCTGTGATTAGTTTTTATTTCATGCTGCATGATTCTTGATAATCAAAGTATTATGAATAATTAATTCTGTAATTTTATGATCAAAAACATTGATTATTCCACCATACAATTTTGTGCATATCACTCTCACTAATCACATCCAATTTTTAATACTTATGTTTTCCCTAGTTAAGAATTTATTTCTCCTCTTTTTGGTGTTTTTTCCCCAAGGTGATAAAACAATTATGATAAATCATAGGTTTCATGATAGATTTAATTTTTGAATTGGGTTTTGGGAGATGTTGAAGACTGTATCTGAATACGAAAAAATGGGCATGTTGGAAAAAAATAATCTAATAATGTAATGACTATTTTTTATGCAATATTTCTTCCTAACTCATATTAACCAAAATAATTCATGGGTATGAATGTGATCCTTTATTCAATTTTTATAGTGAGAGATATTGTTGGTAAAATATAGGTAGTATTTACAATTATCAAATATAGAAAATTAATGTTTCTGTTTTTAGCATATTATCTAGTAGTGTGGGTTTAATAATCTCACTATTCATATCAGATATGATTTGAAATAGCTTTATTCGATAGGGTGGGTTTTATTGAGTTTAACATATAGTAACATTTACCATCACGGGTTTTCATATTTTATGTTTTTCTTATCTTAAATGCCCTTAACACCACTTTTGAGGGTATATTAAATGAAAATTTGTAGTTATTAATGAAACATTAAATTATTTTTATAGGTTTTGGTTATATTTAACCCTTGGTATTTTTGTGAGTTAATATTTATTGAATAATGACTTTAAATTTTGTGGATATAAGTTTAAATGTTTTGATACACATTATGCTTTATAAAAATAATTATGCAATGAAATTATTTTTAAGGATCATGATTATATTTATGAACGATTATATATATTATATAGCTATATAAAAATCACAACCCCCATTTCATGTGTAACATCCCAGGTAATTAAAGAATAAATAATTTTCATATTTATTAATATTAGAGAATTAAATATGAATTTTAATTAAAAGGGGTTGCTATGTTCGATAGCGTACCCGATACGCAACGATGAGTTTCTTTGAAACTTACGTAGCACACTAGTAATATAATAATATTATTTTAAATGTTAGTTAACAAGTAGCCGTTGTACTGGCGGGAATGAATAGAAATAACTAAAATATGAATAGATATATTTTTAGATGTTTTTACATTTACCCAATAAAAGATAAAGGCTTAAAATACGGAAAGAGTTCAATTTTAGGCTTTTATACTCTAATTTTCACTAAAGGTTCACTTATCACCTTTTAATGGTGAACCGTCATTAAATATAGTTTTGATCACTCTTATACATTCTTTTGGACCAAATAAAACTCTTATTAAGAATCGGGACATCAAATTTTACTTTGTGTAATTTTTTGGTACCTTTCTGATAAAGTTCATTTTTTTTATGAATAGTGTAAAATGTTGCATTTTAATTCAAAACCTCTTTTTGATCTAATTTATTTATATGATTATATTATCTTTTGAATTGGTTTTAAAGTGAAATTAGAATATATTTTTACAATTTTATCCAATGGTGGTCATTGGAATCAATTTCGATTTGAAATTAGACTTAAACTGGTGTCAATCTTTTGATACTTATTGTTTTGTAAAAACACGCTATTTGCTCTGGCAGCGGGAATTAATTATTAAATTAATTAATGTGACTTATATGATTTGAATTTTGTAAAATAGACTTCATTTTTGAATTCGGAATATCAAATATAGCTTAGGGTGAATTTTTGGTAATTTTCTGAAAAACTTCAATTTTTGATGAATAGTGAAACCACTAAGTGGTAATCAAGCAAACTGATTTTTCAGTTAAATGAATGTTTACCACTAATGTGTATTGAATTTTGAAAATCCGACATACATGGTTGTCATTAAGAAGTAAAATGTGGTTCAATGAGATTATAATAATTTTTTGGTGAATAGTAACTTATTAAGTTTTTAATCGCGATTAGTGGTAATTAGTGTAGTTTATGGTATAAATAATACTTTAATAATATAAAATGACCTAGACACATGTCCCAACCTCATTGGTTGTGTCATGGCCGACCAAGACAAGCCATGGCCAAACTTGGGGACCCCATGTATCCACTTTTGTTGGGAAATAACATAAATTACTTTTTATTTAATGTTAAAGTGAAAATAACACTAACATAAAACGTTTTACTAAAACAATTTTTAAGTGGGGTTATACAAGTCAAAATTTCGATTATAAATAGTCATTGGAAAGATAAAAAGATTTCCTATATCATAGTATTTTTTTTTAATTGTTAGACATTAAATAAATTTAATTATTTATGACATAATAATGATGCAGCGATGACATCATTATTTGACGATTTAAATAAAATAGAAAGATAATGTAAAATCTATGAACTACACATGGCCAAAACCAATTGGATGAGTTGATTTCGATGCCTTATCACCTTATCCACGAATTCTATCAATGTGGGACCTTTTAAAACCGAATCACATTTTCAAATAAAGTAATGTTTCTTTACTTTCCAAAAGTACCCCTCCTCTCCTCTTATAAAAGGCCCCCACCTCTACCTCTTTTCACACACTCTTCAAGCCATTGGCTCGGCCAACCCCTGCCCATTTGCTCTCTCCACATCCCTCTCCTCAACCTAGAGGATTCCCTTTGGGCAGAATCCTTTCAAAGGAAGCCTTTAGGCTCAACTCAAAAGGAGTTACACTTTTTAAGGTAATTCATTCTCTAATGTTCATTTGTTTTATTTTGCTTCTCCAACCCCCTAAACTCTTTTTATTTACTTATTTTGTAACAACACCAGTATCTTCAATATACTAGGATGTTGTTATAAGATTTATTTGATCTACACTCTCACACAACTACATCAAATGGTTAAAGAACATACGGTTTCTGTGGATGGCGAAATTCTGCCTCCCGAAACGATGATTGTTCAACACTCATTAAACACCTTCAAAGGTGGCCATTATGATGTCACTATTTTTATATATGATATGTAATATGTTTATGTTTTACTTATGCTTCTGTATTTTTCATTTGTGTCTTAACTTTATGGCTTCCATTATGGGTATACGCGATATCTTCATTTAAGGAAGTGCGGACTACCGCCCCCTCAAAGTGATGTGATTCGTTAATGCCATATGTGGGACGTGTAAAGGATGGATTTAAAGTTATTATATATGATGTTATACTGGAATTATAATATACCTATATATCATTATCATTTATTTCCATTAAAGTATGAGATAGAAATGAAAGTAGCGTTCATGCGTACGTACGGACTACCGTCTCCATGAACGGTGCATTTCATTTCTTATCCCCAAATGTAATGTACTATTAAAAGTACATGTATATAATGGATATATATAATTAATGATATATATAAATGATGAATATAATTCTGGAATTAAAATATACATAAGTCTCATTTAGTTTTAATTCCGTTAATATGACAAAGAAATGAAAGTAGCGTTCATGCGTACGTACGGCTTACCGTCTCCATGAACGGTGCATTTCATTTCTTACCTCTAAATGATTATGTAATATTTTAAATACATATATGTACTGGATATATATGACATATATGATATCTACATCATGAATACCATTCTGGATATAATGAAACATTGACCAAATTAACAACATGTAAGTGTAAGAAGTCTATTTTTGACTTAAGAACCAAATACCGACAAAATGAACATTATTAACTTAAATGATTACATGATGTTCATAACATGGTATAAAAGAAATAATGAACTTGGAAAAGATTCATAATCAAGTAGAGATTAACTAAAGTTTATTATTCAGGAGTTTAAAGAACGGTCGGGTCAAGTCGGATACGAGGTATGGGAACTTCTTAACCCAATTTCCATTCTTTGGGTTAATCTCCTACTTTCAAATTATGTCATTATATTATTATGTCGTATCTTGTATTTGTACTTTATTTATGTGTACTTATAGTGAATACACATAATGTATCTATTTTATTTTGAAAATTATCTCTGTATGGGACTTCGTCTCAATCTCCTTTCGTTGAGGCATATTTTATTTTATACACAACTTTCTTTTATACGGTGTATAAACCCCTTTGACTTTTACGTTTACTCAAAAGGAATCTTTTTTATACGAAGCGTTTACTAAACGACAAAAGGGAATGTTTTTGTCGTACGTATGCGGCGACAACGACTTCTCCGCCGTCGTAACCGTTATTTGAGTTTTGGCTTCCTCTACAAGCCATACCTTTTTTTTTAAAGAAAAATAAATACCATGTTTTACTTTGGTATTGAAAATGGTTTTCATAATGTTTTTATTATATCAATGTGTTGTATTGATATCTCGTGATTGAAATGTGGAAATGTTATGTTTCCTTTATGCATGTTTTATGTGATATGATTATGTTATGGTTCTTGGGCATTATTATGAAGACGGGTGGTTCCGTGATAAACTAAGGGCGGGTGAGCCCGTTATAGCTCTCCAATGCATTGGGTAACGCGAAGGAGTGAAACGTTAAGGTTTCTCCGAAGAGATTTTAGGGAATATACTGTGATGGGTATTCCAAACGTAACCAAGAGGGTTACTCCCTACGTAAGAATGTTATGAATGCCTCAAGTTACCTTTATGTCTTATGATTTATATGATTTATTCATGTTTTTATGAGGTATGTTAAAGTGCCTATGTTTTATGGGTAAAGTATGATTTCATTTTTATGTATATATGAACTCATGTTTCCTTTCCATGTTGTTTATTTTATAACCCATACTGAGTTTTTATGCTCATCCCAAGTTTTTGAAATGTTTTTCACAGGTCAAGGGAAAGGTACATGATAAGATGATAGAGTCAAGGATGTGTCAAGAAATAATCCATGTTTTATTTTAAATGTGTGTTCCATTGATGGGAATGAAGAATACTATCTTTATGTAACCACTTTGTTTATATGTGGAATGTAATGCAAGTTTTATGATCTAATTCTCTAAAACTCTAAACCCGAAAAGATCCTCAATGTGTAATCTTGTAATAACTCAAGATTAAGTAAGGTTTAAGGCTGGGGCCTTATAGTTGGTATCAAAGGTCGGTTTAGACAACTTTAGGAGTTAGAAAAGTGTTAAATTATAATATGATTGAAATGATATAGCATTTACAGATTACCATGTTGCTTCGCCTAAGATATTTCGTTGTTCAGAATGGTTTTCCGCAGAGGAAACAAAGCAGCTATGTTGGGACGACATCAGGAGGAAGACAACCTTCCAAATCAGAAACCTGAGATGGTCGGAATCAGAACTGAACAGTTTGTTGCAGTGATGGCACAGTTGACTCAGGCTATAAATGGTGGTGGTATCCATGCACGAGATCAGCCAGATCAACCGCAGAGGAACATGTCAGTGGTGGAACATTTCATGAGGCAACATCCCCCATCATTCAGAGGATCATCTGACCCTGTGCTAGCTGAAGGGTGGATTAAAGCACTGGAGAAGATTTTTGATGTCATGGGGTGTTCAGACAATCAAAAGGTTAGTCTTGCTATTTACCGTTTGGAGGGTGAAGCAGATCAGTGGTGGTCTATGGTTAAAAATATCAGGGATGCCGATGAGATTGATGCTCTTGACTGGGATGATTTCAATGGTATGTTTCTTGAGAAGTATTTTCCTAAGGCTGTTCGACTTAGGATGGAAAAGAAATTCTTGGAATTGAGGCAAGAGGAAGACTCAGTGGCTGCCTATGAAGAAAGGTTCACTCGATTGGCAAGGTATGCTCCAAATTTTATCCGGGACCTTGATAGTAAAATCAATCGTTTTTACTCAGGATTAAAGCCAAAATATCGAAGGGCATTAGCTTCTCGTGAGTTTAAAAGTTATGAAAAGCTTGTTCGATGTGCTGAGAAGGTGGAAATGGAGTTTGCCGATGACCAAGTGTTCTATAACAACCAGCAGAAGAAGAGACCGAGGTGGCAGGAGAAAGGTAAGAATTCTTCAAAAAAGTCTGATGGTAAGAGAACTAAGTTTCCAGTTTGTGATAAATGTGGCAAAAGGCATGCTGGGGAATGTCTTCTGAATTCTGGGAAGTGCTACCGATGTGGTAAGATGGGACATAAGGCTCGTGATTGCACTGAAAAGGATCAAGGTGAAGGTAAGAATAAATTTGATTTACGGTTAGTGAAATGTTATAAGTGCAATGAGATGGGTCACTATGCAAACGAGTGTCCAACAAGGAGCTTGAGTGATGGGAAGCAGTTAGACTACAAGCAGAAAGGGGTGGTGAAATCCTTTGCAACTACTTCAGCAGATGTTGGGCCATCAAATGAAGTGGTATCTGCTCCAGGGAGCTCAGTATTTTTTGAAGTTTGACTTGAGGTCGGGGTACCATCAGTTGAAAGTAAAAGAAGCAGATGTTCCGAAGATTGTGTTCCATACTAGATATGTCCAATATGAATTTGTAGTTATGCCTTTGGGGTTAACCAATGCACCTGTTGTATTCATGGACCTTATGAATAAAATTTTCCATGAGTTCTTGGATAAGTTTGTGTTTGTGTTTTGAGTTTTGTGAAGAGGTTATGTGTGCCTTGTGATTCACAGTTGAAGAATGAGTTGTTTTTTTTTTCATCCTGGAAGTACTAAGATGTACAGAGGTCTGCGGGAGTATTACTGGTGGGATGGAATGAAAAGAGACATTGCTGATTTTACTGTGAAGTGTTTGACTTGTCAGCAGGTTAAAGCAGAGCGACAGTTACCGAAAGGGATGCTTCAGCCTTTACCAGTGCCAGAGTGGAAATGGGAGAATATATCCATGGACTTTGTTGTTGGATTACCAAAGACATCTCGAGGTAATAATGCAATTTGGGTTATTGTTGATCGCTTGACTAAATCTGCTCATTTCCTTTCTATACGAGATACTTTCTATCTAGATCAAATTTCCCGTTTGTATCTTAAGGAGATAGTCAGGTTACATGGAGTTCCTCTCTCCATTGTATCAGATCGTGATCCCAGGTTTACCTCTAACTTTTGGAAAGGCCTTCAGAAGTCGTTGGGTACTGAATTAAATTTTAGTACAGCTTTTCATCCTCAATCAGATGGGCAGTCAGAACGAACAATTCAGACATTGGAGGATATGCTACGAGCTTGTTCTATGGATTATCAGGGAAGTTGGGACCAACATCTTTCTTTGGTTGAGTTTTCATATAATAATAGTTTCCATTCGAGTATACAGATGGCACCATTTCAGGCATTATATGGGAAGCGGTGTCGAACTCCAGCTTTCTGGGATGAAGTGGGTGAAAGAAAGTTGATGGGACCAGAATTGGTAGAAGAGATGGCAGAAAAAGTTCAGTTGATTCAGAAACACATGAGAATAGCTCAGAGTAGGCAGAAGAGTTATGCAGATAACCAGAGGAAGGATCTATCTTTCGAGGTACACAATGTTTTTCACGTTTCGATGTTGAGAAAGAATATGCCAGATCCATCTCATGTTTTGAGTCCAGAGGTAGTTCAGCTGGAAGAGAACCTATCTTATGAGGAACAACAGGTCCAGATTCTTGACCACAGGGAGCAAGTGTTACGGAATAAGGTGATTCACCAGGTAAAGGTTTTGTGGAAAAACCACATGATTGAAGAGGCAACATGGGAATCTAAAAATGCTATGAGGGATAAATACCCCCACTTATTTTGATAAGTAAATAAATTGCGAGGACGCAATTCTCAAAAGGGGGGAAGGATGTAACATCCCAGGTAATTAAAGAATAAATAATTTTCATATTTATTAATATTAGAGAATTAAATATGAATTTTAATTAAAAGGGGTTGCTATGTTCGATAGCGTACCCGATACGCAACGATGAGTTTCTTTGAAACTTACGTAGCACACTAGTAATATAATAATATTATTTTAAATGTTAGTTAACAAGTAGCCGTTGTACTGGCGGGAATGAATAGAAATAACTAAAATATGAATAGATATATTTTTAGATGTTTTTACATTTACCCAATAAAAGATAAAGGCTTAAAATACGGAAAGAGTTCAATTTTAGGCTTTTATACTCTAATTTTCACTAAAGGTTCACTTATCACCTTTTAATGGTGAACCGTCATTAAATATAGTTTTGATCACTCTTATACATTCTTTTGGACCAAATAAAACTCTTATTAAGAATCGGGACATCAAATTTTACTTTGTGTAATTTTTTGGTACCTTTCTGATAAAGTTCATTTTTTTTATGAATAGTGTAAAATGTTGCATTTTAATTCAAAACCTCTTTTTGATCTAATTTATTTATATGATTAGATTATCTTTTGAATTGGTTTTAAAGTGAAATTAGAATATATTTTTACAATTTTATCCAATGGTGGTCATTGGAATCAATTTCGATTTGAAATTAGACTTAAACTGGTGTCAATCTTTTGATACTTATTGTTTTGTAAAAACACGCTATTTGCTCTGGCAGCGGGAATTAATTATTAAATTAATTAATGTGACTTATATGATTTGAATTTTGTAAAATAGACTTCATTTTTGAATTCGGAATATCAAATATAGCTTAGGGTGAATTTTTGGTAATTTTCTGAAAAACTTCAATTTTTGATGAATAGTGAAACCACTAAGTGGTAATCAAGCAAACTGATTTTTCAGTTAAATGAAAGTTTACCACTAATGTGTATTGAATTTTGAAAATCCGACATACATGGTTGTCATTAAGAAGTAAAATGTGGTTCAATGAGATTATAATAATTTTTTGGTGAATAGTAACTTATTAAGTTTTTAATCGCGATTAGTGGTAATTAGTGTAGTTTATGGTATAAATAATACTTTAATAATATAAAATGACCTAGACACATGTCCCAACCTCATTGGTTGTGTCATGGCCGACCAAGACAAGCCATGGCCAAACTTGGGGACCCCATGTATCCACTTTTGTTGGGAAATAACATAAATTACTTTTTATTTAATGTTAAAGTGAAAATAACACTAACATAAAACGTTTTACTAAAACAATTTTTAAGTGGGGTTATACAAGTCAAAATTTCGATTATAAATAGTCATTGGAAAGATAAAAAGATTTCCTATATCATAGTATTTTTTTTTAATTGTTAGACATTAAATAAATTTAATTATTTATGACATAATAATGATGCAGCGATGACATCATTATTTGACGATTTAAATAAAATAGAAAGATAATGTAAAATCTATGAACTACACATGGCCAAAACCAATTGGATGAGTTGATTTCGATGCCTTATCACCTTATCCACGAATTCTATCAATGTGGGACCTTTTAAAACCGAATCACATTTTCAAATAAAGTAATGTTTCTTTACTTTCCAAAAGTACCCCTCCTCTCCTCTTATAAAAGGCCCCCACCTCTACCTCTTTTCACACACTCTTCAAGCCATTGGCTCGGCCAACCCCTGCCCATTTGCTCTCTCCACATCCCTCTCCTCAACCTAGAGGATTCCCTTTGGGCAGAATCCTTTCAAAGGAAGCCTTTAGGCTCAACTCAAAAGGAGTTACACTTTTTAAGGTAATTCATTCTCTAATGTTCATTTGTTTTATTTTGCTTCTCCAACCCCCTAAACTCTTTTTATTTACTTATTTTGTAACAACACCAGTATCTTCAATATACTAGGATGTTGTTATAAGATTTATTTGATCTACACTCTCACACAACTACATCAAATGGTTAAAGAACATACGGTTTCTGTGGATGGCGAAATTCTGCCTCCCGAAACGATGATTGTTCAACACTCATTAAACACCTTCAAAGGTGGCCATTATGATGTCACTATTTTTATATATGATATGTAATATGTTTATGTTTTACTTATGCTTCTGTATTTTTCATTTGTGTCTTAACTTTATGGCTTCCATTATGGGTATACGCGATATCTTCATTTAAGGAAGTGCGGACTACCGCCCCCTCAAAGTGATGTGATTCGTTAATGCCATATGTGGGACGTGTAAAGGATGGATTTAAAGTTATTATATATGATGTTATACTGGAATTATAATATACCTATATATCATTATCATTTATTTCCATTAAAGTATGAGATAGAAATGAAAGTAGCGTTCATGCGTACGTACGGACTACCGTCTCCATGAACGGTGCATTTCATTTCTTATCCCCAAATGTAATGTACTATTAAAAGTACATGTATATAATGGATATATATAATTAATGATATATATAAATGATGAATATAATTCTGGAATTAAAATATACATAAGTCTCATTTAGTTTTAATTCCGTTAATATGACAAAGAAATGAAAGTAGCGTTCATGCATACGTATGGCTTACCGTCTCCATGAACGGTGCATTTCATTTCTTACCTCTAAATGATTATGTAATATTTTAAATACATGTATGTACTGGATATATATGACATATATGATATCTACATCATGAATACCATTCTGGATATAATGAAACATTGACCAAATTAACAACATGTAAGTGTAAGAAGTCTATTTTTGACTTAAGAACCAAATACCGACAAAATGAACATTATTAACTTAAATGATTACATGATGTTAATAACATGGTATAAAAGAAATAATGAACTTGTAAAAGATTCATAATCAAGTAGAGATTAACTAAAGTTTATTATTCAGGAGTTTAAAGAACGGTCGGGTCAAGTCGGATACGAGGTATGGGAACTTCTTAACCCAATTTCCATTCTTTGGGTTAATCTCCTACTTTCAAATTATGTCATTATATTATTATGTCGTATCTTGTATTTGTACTTTATTTATGTGTACTTATAGTGAATACACATAATGTATCTATTTTATTTTGAAAATTATCTCTGTATGGGACTTCGTCTCAATCTCCTTTCGTTGAGGCATATTTTATTTTATACACAACTTTCTTTTATACGGTGTATAAACCCCTTTGACTTTTACGTTTACTCAAAAGGAATCTTTTTTATACGAAGCGTTTACTAAACGACAAAAGGGAATGTTTTTGTCGTACGTATGCGGCGACAACGACTTCTCCGCCGTTGTAACCGTTATTTGAGTTTTGGCTTCCTCTACAAGCCATACCTTTTTTTTTAAAGAAAAATAAATACCATGTTTTACTTTGGTATTGAAAATGGTTTTCATAATGTTTTTATTATATCAATGTGTTGTATTGATATCTCGTGATTGAAATGTGGAAATGTTATGTTTCCTTTATGCATGTTTTATGTGATATGATTATGTTATGGTTCTTGGGCATTATTATGAAGACGGGTGGTTCCGTGATAAACTAAGGGCGGGTGAGCCCGTTATAGCTCTCCAATGCATTGGGTAACGCGAAGGAGTGAAACGTTAAGGTTTCTCCGAAGAGATTTTAGGGAATATACTGTGATGGGTATTCCAAACGTAACCAAGAGGGTTACTCCCTACGTAAGAATGTTATGAATGCCTCAAGTTACCTTTATGTCTTATGATTTATATGATTTATTCATGTTTTTATGAGGTATGTTAAAGTGCCTATGTTTTATGGGTAAAGTATGATTTCATTTTTATGTATATATGAACTCATGTTTCCTTTCCATGTTGTTTATTTTATAACCCATACTGAGTTTTTATGCTCATCCCAAGTTTTTGAAATGTTTTTCACAGGTCAAGGGAAAGGTACATGATAAGATGATAGAGTCAAGGATGTGTCAAGAAATAATCCATGTTTTATTTTAAATGTGTGTTCCATTGATGGGAATGAAGAATACTATCTTTATGTAACCACTTTGTTTATATGTGGAATGTAATGCAAGTTTTATGATCTAATTCTCTAAAACTCTAAACCCGAAAAGATCCTCAATGTGTAATCTTGTAATAACTCAAGATTAAGTAAGGTTTAAGGCTGGGGCCTTATATCATGTGATAACTAGTTACATATTACAAGGCCACTAGCTTTGAACCCACAACCAATGGGAGATAAAGATGTATCACCTACCACTAGCCTCTTTGATGTCCTGGTTAGTATGACTTTTTCGCATTCATTAATCATTATGATACAAAATAGTTATGTTCAATTTGGAAAAAACCCATTATCAAATAGATATACTTTACATTGAAATGTGAATTATTTATTTTGGGATAAATGTTATCTAAAAGAATTTCAATATTATGGGAACTATTTATAATTAAGGTGAAGATGAATAGAATGGGATTTTATTTGAGGAATAATTTTTGAATTGTATGTTGAATAAATATATGATTTTAATGTGAATATACGGTGATGCAGATAATTTGGTAATGATTATCATATCATGGATATTATAAGAATATTTCAAATACATTTTTACATGAGATTTAATGATCAATCGAATTGATTTTGAGATAAATGTAATAATTGCATTGGATGAATATATGACACAATAATTCTAATAACATAGATTAAATCTTTATTTTTTTATTTTAATGAATTTCATGTAGTTCTAATTATGGAATGATTTATTTTTTACATTGGGTATTAATGATGAAAATTGAGGATTAATGTTTAATTTTATCTTTTGAATGTTTATTCATTTCGGGAGTTATATTATTGGGTCATGACCATTTTTGTGATTATTAAGGCCTAAAGATGAGAGGTATATTTTTTTCTTATTTTGTTTTCATATATGGTAAATGTATTCCTCAAATCAATGTTACAATTTGTTTTAAAATGATAACTCTTTACATTTTTATATGACAAACCGAATGTATTTTAACCCATCACATATTTATGGTTTTTTTATGGATAACATTATCCTGGAAAATTTATTTATTACTATTTATCAATCATTTGGAGTAATTTTTCTCTTACATAATGATTTATTGACGTTACACTTATATTTATCTATTTTAAAACTTAGTGTGTGTTATTCCAAATGAACTTCATACATCCCTTCTCTATTTTCAAGAGGATATGTTGCTACACTTTTGTCGATGTGGTATTTCAATAAAAGTTATTTAACAAGTAATTCTTTTCATTACAATGAACAACTTAAAATTTCATGGATGAAATTTCCTATTTTGAGAGAAAAAAATATCATGATATTTTAAATTTTTGTATAATGGTCGATAAATTACATAATTTAAAACAATGATCTTAAAAATAACAAAAAATATTATTATTTAAGTGATACCAATACAACACAGTCATTCAATAAGATGGAATTAATAATAATTAAAATATTATGATATATATATATATATATTAATGAAAAACATATATTGATAAGTTATTAGGATATAAGATATCAAATTTTAGTGATTCCATTTTATTTTTTATGTATATGTTTTCTTCTTAAATTTATGTAATTTATATTTTTTGTAACTAATAAAATTATTTTTTACTAAAATTTTAAATTATATTTTATAAAATATATATCATTTTTTAAATTATAATATCAAAAATACCCAAGGATGATTATTTTACATTTTTTGAAATGTTTGATTAATCAATGAATATTTAAAATATATATTTTAGTTAAAACTATATTATAAATTAAAATATCAAAAAATTTAATTTATATTTTGAAATAGTTTTAAAAAATATATAGTTTTTATTAAATAAAAAAATATAATTATTGTTTTTGAAAATGGTTTTTACATGAATTAAGGGTAAAAGAAATATACTTAAAAAAGAATAGTTCTGAACAACAATTTCTCATTTTGTTTTTACGCTTTCATTTTAAATTTAATTCTTCCACTTACGGTTTTATAAAATTAAAAAATTCAATTATTTATTTGAAATTAGTGGGTTCATTTTTAATAAATTTATCAAATTTTTTATTATTTGAATAGTAACATGAGTAATTATTTTTTCATGGTAAGGGTAAATCAAATAAATCAATGTTAAAAAATAATATTTTTAAGACTATAAAATGAAACTAAATCATTAATTAATTTTATTGCATAATTCTATTTTGTTCGGAATCATCCATTATTTTTTTTGATGACCTTTTATTTATATGTGAAAAATATTATAAAATTAAGAATTTTTATATAATGAAAAGTAAAAAATGTCATGCTATCATTTTTAAGAAGAATAATGTGTTTTATCACATGGATAAAGAGATGATATGATAGGTTATAAATAATATTTTGTATTCATTATGATTAATTTAATATATATTAATATATTTTTAATTTTTAAGGACACAAACAATTTATTTAATTCCATACATAATTAAAACACAATAATTATTAAATTAATGGTTAATCAAATAAATCATATTACAGATATTAAAATTATTATAATAAGAGATAAATAATGGAATCAAAAAAATTTATTGATGAAAATTAAAATTTTGGGATGTATTAAAATATTATGATATAATTTTATTTTCATTTTTCGTATTATTAATGTCCAATTGTTAAATATTTTTAAAAACATTTACATTATTGTAATTCTAAAATAAGATATATTTCATTCAGTGATATTAAATATCACGAAATTCAATATTCTGTAATGTAATAATAATTTTTCTGAACATATAATCAATATAGAATTTAAATTTTGTTTATTCATTTATAGTATCAATGTTGATCCTCAATAAGTGAAAAACATTTTTATCACAGAATCTCTGAAAATGGTTTTTTAGGTTATTAAACTAAATAATATGGGTAATCACATTGTAGAAAAGTTTTTAAATTTAATTGAAATTTTTTTTATAACCATTATAATAAAATCATCAAAATAAGTTATTTTGAAGCCATTCTCAATCAAAACGTATGTTATATAAGTTTAATATATAAATATATTTGAAGGGTTCATTAACCTATCATATAGAAGGGCACATCTTCTTCTATTTAGTTATCAAAACAGTAACCATTGTAATCCACCAATAAATATCCAAATACGTTCCCAATATCCATTTCTACATTAAATTAGTATTATTTATGTCATAATACCTTTCTTATAGGTCTTAATTTGAAATGAAAGATAAATTGTTTGAAGAATATGTATACTTATAGGGTCACATATTTTGGCTATAAATTTTTCCAAACCATAAAATAATCATGAATCAAATTCTATAGGAATGGACACATGATCTATTTAGTGTACATTATTTTACTAACTGTGAGAAAAATGTGTGAAACAAATGTATCAAATTTCTTTAATTTTTCACAAAAATGTACACCCCAAATTGCAATGTTTTTCTAGCTATTCTGCATCTATTACTCCACTATCCAGCCTCACATGGTTAGAAGTAACCATGTTACCTATCCCTACGTAGACATTACTATCCATTATTTGGTCTTGTTTCACAAAAAAAAATATGAGTTCAAGGATCCAAAATACCTTGGACAACGGTGATAATCCCATAACCTCATAAGGTATTAATATTATACTATAATTAATCAATTTAATCCCAATGAAAAATGATCTTTACCTACAATGTAAATCCATTTCATTACATATAAATATTTTTAATATCTTATATCAGCACATTATAACATCATATTACCCATTTATCTGTAATATTTCATTATTTTCATTGTTTCATATGTTAATTTCTTAGATTCTACATGTGTGATTCATCATGAATGATCCAATTCTACTAAATATTAAAAATTTACATCAATTCCATTATACAAATAATGATTTTTTTCATATTTTTAAACATATTTCACTTTTAAAACAAATCATGGATGATGGTTATAAAAAATGATTTTGTTACATTCATGGGGATAGTACAACCGACATAATTATGTTGTATTTCAATATTTTTGTGATCATCAATTAATTGAGTTATCTAATATTTTACCTTTATAGAATGATAATAAAATCATATATACAATATATAAAAATATATATTCAATCTATGTGGTGTGGTGATAAAAAGAAAGTCACATTGCTTTATGAAGACAATAGCCACACGTACACGAACGAAGCTATCATCTTTCATTGAGTGAAATAAAAAGAAAAATGATATATTATCCTCCCCTATTGAAACATATGAAAACTACATGTGTTGATGTAATAGTTTTTTTTTTGTAATTACATTTATTTCTGTGTATTATTAATGTAAATGTAATGAATAGCTCTCAATATAGCCACTAAGGATATTTTGAACTAAATAATATTTTTTTCAATAATATAAAAACATAAAAATAACAAATTTATCATAGTAATTCCCTATTTTAAATATAGTATTTAATGTTGGGAAAATGACGGTTTCATAATAAATTTAAGAAAAAGTTTGTGGTGAGTGTTTTGGAATCATTTTTACTAAAAACCAGCACAAAAAATAGTTGGCGAAGAACATTTTGTCAACATTAATTTTTTAAAACTGACTCCACAAATATATGTAAATTTTTTCAATGAATTTCACAAAAACCATTTCCAAAATCCTTCTTTCTCAACTGTATGGAATTAATTTCTCTAATAAATGACAAAAAACCCCTTTTAAAATTATTCAGGATTAGGAACCCCTCATTTTTTGGAAATGAAAAACCTCTCTCTCCTGACTCTCAATGACTCCATCACAACTCGCGACGACTATAAAGGTAAACTAGTGCTCTACATTGTCTATTATTGTTGATTGTATTAGATTTTCATGATCTAATGTATCCATTTTTCATCATCAACATTGTTTTATAAACCACTATACTATTATATCCTAATAAACAAATTTTCAGATGACATTCAACTTGGTTTGAATATATATTTTTGTTCATCTTTATTGTTTTTTTGAAAATAATGTTGTATATATGTTTTAGTGTTTATTCTTCAAATGCATTCAAAGGAAAAAATTTAATGTTAAGGTTCTATATTCCTATTTTTACTTTTAATTTTTTATGTTTTTTTCATTTTAATGTTAAATTATTTATGATTTAATTATATTTCAAAGTAGTTTCAATTATTGGTTTGTAGTTTATTGTGATTTATAAATGTTTTTCAAATATATATATATATATATTAAGAAAGATGTAATTATAAATTATTAAATTCTCATGATATTATGCAATGAAAATTGATATATGGTTTCATCTTTCGTTAATAAAATGTGCATCACATTTATGAACTCATAATTTTCCGCCTGTTAAATTAATGCAATCTTCAATGGATTTGACATGTATAACACCAATATAATGTAACATATGTGTAAAATAAAATAATAAATTATATATTATTGAAAATAATAAAATTATAATACCATTAAAACACATGTATACATAATGAAAAAAAAATATTATTTGAAAATGTGTTTCTTATATGATGTGTCATATATGATTATCAAGTGTTTTTATTAAATGTGGTTCTTGTTTAAAATCTATCCCATATAAATATTAAATTTTAAATGTTTTAATATATTCAATAATTATATTGTAATATCATGATTTTAATGGATTTTAATTGGATAAATTTATGAAGAACTCCTATTGGATAGGTAAAAGGAGTTGATGAATTCTTGAATTTTTCTAAATGAACTATTCAAATCATAGTTTTTATTTTTTATTAATGTGTGAATTTTTAGAATATGAAAAATTTAAACTCTATAGAAATCCAGGATCATCTCATTGGTTATGTTTTTAAACATAATTATTCATGATGGATATGTCATGGTGAAAGAGCTGAAAATTCATCCTCAAATGTTTATGACAATATTCATAATGAGTACAAGGATTGTATTGAAGAATTAATTCATTGTTTCGGTGTTGAAATAATAACAAAAATCATCTATTGAATGATTTTATGGAGATTCTGAGAAACCATTATTCACATGAAGTAGTAAATATACAGTGTTATCAACAATTTTGATATTAGGTAACATGATAAATGAAATGGGTGGAGTCATAAATTTTTATCAAAGTGACATTATCTTTCAAAAGAGATACTTCACATAGGAAATGGGATTCAGTATTCAAATTATGAGGTAAATAATATATTATGACCAAGGGGATTGGGGTATAAAATGATATATACTTTTCCTAGTGATTCAATGTTGTATAAAAAATAATATGAATATTTAACAAGTTGTCTTACATGTGGGACATCACCCTATACGATGAATGAGAAATTCAACATAGATTCGTTCTAAGGTATCGATATCTAACCTAAAAAAATAAATTTTTTACATTTTAATTATATAATAAAATAATACTTTCATACGATAACGATAATTCAACTATGGTTCACTAATAGGTACCAGAATCATATCTCCTGCTAAATTAATTTGGTACATTACAATAATTCCTCACTTAAAGAGACTTTTTCAAAATTCAATAGATGTAAAAATGTTATGATGGAAAGCTGACGAGACCATTTCTGATGGTAACTTTTGTCACCTTTTTGATTCAACACAATTGAGGATATTTGAGGAACATTTTCGTGACTTCTCAAGTGAATTTAGAAATATAAAAATTGGATTGTGTAGTGATGGAATGAATCTATATTGGAGTTTAATTAGCCAAAATTGTTAATGGCCTATTTTTAGTGGTTTAAAACTTGTCCTCACATCTATATATGAATAAAAAATATTCATTTATGTGGTTGAAGAAATATAGACTATAACGACTAGGAAATGATATTGATTTGTATCTTTCAAAATTGATTAACTATTTGAAACTATTTTGGGAGAGAAGTTTAATGTTTTTTATGTAGTCTATAATGATTATTTTCATGGGCATGTTATGATAATGTTCACTATAATCCAATTTCCTCCACATAGAAATTTATAACGATTTAGTGTTAAGCGACATAAATTATGTCCAACTTGTAAAGAAGAGACATCATATTATCAATATGAGAACGGATGAAAGATAATATATATAGGAAATCGATGATTTTTTTCCCATTGATCATCCATATCATAGATTGAAAAAATAATTCAATGGATTGCATGATTAAAAACATCCCCCTCGTCTATAGTAATTTAAAGAATATTATGACACTGTGAAAAATATTGACATAAAATTTTGATAGAAAATAAGTTAAAGTATTAAAAAAAATATATGGATGAAACAATCTATATATTTAGAACTAGTTTTTTTAGATATTAGGAGCTAAAACATAAAATAGATTTCATGCGTGTTAAGAAAAAAATATGTCATAGTATGGTTATAACTTTTTTAGACATAAAATTGAAGACAATATATGGATTTTATGAATGATTGGACTTGATATTAAATGGAATACATTTGGAGTAATCTCCCAAAATGAAAAGAAACATGAAAAATTTACCTATGTCTTGTCACATATTAAGCTTGAATGAAACAATAAATTTTTTAGTGTCTTCATGGTATTAATATATAAATTAGTTATTATTAAAATGTGAATAATATCATGACATCGAAATATTGTAAATTAATATGTCTAAAATCTCGTGATTGTCATGTTTTGATGGAACACCTTCTACCAGTTGCAGTGTGTGGTATATTACTGACCACAATAAAAAAGACTTTCATGAGGTTTTCAAATTTTTTCAAAAGTATTTTTATCATGTTTGTTTATAAAAAAATTTTAGATATGTAAGAGAATGAAGAAGATATTATTCATTTGTAACTAGAAATGTATTTTACAACTTCATTTTTTGATATAATGGTTTATCTATAGAATAATTTTGTGTGTAAAATAAGAATATGTGGGACTGGTTATTTATGATAGATTTATACTTTTGAAAAATATATGAAAATGTAGAAGGGATATGTTAAAATTTTTCATCGACCAGATGCCACTATTGTTCAGAAATATGTATTAAACGAGTTGATTGAGTTTTGTACTGTTTATTTGTATGAAGTGGGGAAAATAAGTCTATATATATCTCTATAAATGATAGTTCATTATGATGGTAGAGTGATTCATGGCATAAAGGTAAAGATAATTCCATGCGATGAATTAATGCAGACACATTTATACATTTTGAACAACTCTTATGAGGTTCAATCATATATATCATCGCATATAGTAGAATTAATTTTGTGATATCTAAATATAAATGAAATCTGGTTGATGATTGAGCATAAAAATACATTTGTTTAATGTTGAAGAATGAAAGTCATCATAGATTTATCTACATCAGAAACATTGAAATAGTTGTAAGGGTGGCCATCTTTTAATGTGATCACATGGTCTGGTTTTAAAATTAATGGGTACACATTTTATATAAAGAACCTATATGAAAAGATACCACTCATAATAGTGGTGTAATGGTCATTGTTGAAGCGCTACATTTTTTTAGTGAAAAATATAAAAACCCAATTTCTGCATCAACACAATATTTTTGAGTTCTTGAATACATATGGGTAATTTATTATATTAAATTTTGAGTTATAATGTTTGTGTGTAATTGGGATTCATGTATTAGTAGTTTTAGAAATGCTGAATATGGGTTTAAATGGGTCTTTTTGAAATGATTAAATTTAATGGAGAAACCATTTATCCTATAAACACTTGAAAGGAGAATATTTTATGTGATCGATACATCAAATGAAAAGTTTTCCATCATTTAAAAAGGAAAATAATCTATTTGGATGATGTGGATGATGATGATGTTTTTTATTTCTATCATGCTTCTTTTTCTGTTACACAATTTCTAGATGAAAGTAACTCTAAATCAGCTATATTTTATAAAATGTGAAATGATCTTGATGAAGGTATATAGAAGAATACAAAATTAACCTCTTAATTATTTTTAAACTTATATAATTTATAATATTTTTTGAAATATACATGTGTACTAACTATATTATTTAATAACTATAGGATATTTAATTATATATAGTTGATTTTTTTATTTTTCCTACCAAATATTTATATTCAATGGTTATGGATATTTTTTTCTTTGAAATAGATGGTGTACATTATTTTATTTTTGTTTAGTTTACACATATGAGAAGATCTTTTCAAACATTGATTTTTAAATTTTTAAATGGTTATGTATTTTTCGAAGTAATGATTATATTTAATTGTTTAGTATTCATATTTTTTTTTCATGAATCATAACTGTATTTTTTTTTTAAAAACATACACATGTGTGCTACTTTATTTACTTCAATGTTTCTATATTCATGTTTTCTAACTAATGAATTATCTAATAATATTCAAGTAGCCAAGAATTTTACTACATTTTTCCAATACAATGACATATACAAATACACATAGAGACAAACATATATTGAGGTATTTTACTTTTTCAAATTATTAAATATGTATTAATATAATTATATAATTATAGGTTACTATAATTTATTTTAAAAAATAAGGTTTATTGATGATACTTCGGCCAAAAAGTCTTCTGTATTCAGTATTCGATAATTAAATAACTGAGTTGGTAAAGGTGTCATTACACATTTACCCAAACTATCACATTCTCATAGAGAGAAGTGATTACATATATTTTTTATTATAATAATTTTAGAACACAACCAAATGAAACTCATTTTATTATCTTTATCAGTATTCTGAGCTGTTGTGGGATAAGCAATTTATTTCCTAATTATAAGTCTATTGAATATATGGTGATATATCATCTTTGATAGGATGTGAATTTATACATTATCAATTTAATTATTTTTTCTCATTTTTAGAATATTATATATTTTAAATCACTAATATTTATGCTTTTCAACTATATATGACATTCAATATTGAAGAAACAAAAGTAGTTGAGAAAAAATTATTTACCTTAGTAGTGGTTCGATGAAGGGATTTAAAAATGAATTTGACCCAAAAAATATGTTTTTTGAATGATAAAACACGAAATCTCATTCCTTAAGTATCTGTTTTTTGAATAAGATACATAGAATAAATTTGTTTCCACCTGACATGATAATCATTAAAGGTAAGAAAATTATATTATATTATATTTTAAAATTTCTTATATATGTAACTAATTACATATTAATTTTAATTTTATATAAGTGGTATCTAGTAAATCTAATCAATACATTATATTTCATAATGTTTTACCTCAAACATTATCAAGAGGTGGATATCATTTATTAGAGAAAAATTACTGAGGAAAAGAATGAAGCACTCAGATATCAATATACTTGTGATTTGCATGTGGGCCAATTCAGTCCTCTATAGCTAGCCACCCTCCACCTGAAAAGGAAAATAGTGAGAAGAATAAAAAATGAAATGATTCATACATATAAAAATAAGGAAGTAGTGAAATTAATTGTATGTAAATAATTTTTATTTTTCCTGAATTTATATAATTTAGAAATTAAAAATTGTAATATTCCATTTTCATTTTTCTTTTTAGGATGACCTCAGGAGAAATCGATAGAAGGTACTTTTCCCCTAATGGGAGCATTGATATCCTAGCCAATGAATTTGGAAATCCAGAACCACTCAACAATATAAGTGGAAATGAGGCAGGTGTCGGTATTTGAAATATTTTGTGTCATCAATGTTAATAATCAAGAGGCCAAAAAATTGAATCCTGAAAAGCTCAGCTAAATGATATCATATAGTCCAAAGGTGATCAAATTAAAGTAGTTGTGTAATAGGATATCTTAGAAAAAATGAAGAGACAATAACAATATTTGTAGCCTTTCTAGCCCACCCAGCCTTCCCAGCCATCCTACTCAGATCCACCATTTCCATTCTTAGATGAAACCTTATAATATTTTGTTGTTAGCAAGAGATCCTGATGTGCATATTCTAGTCTTGGGAGTTTATATTTTGGGGGATTATATACATCACTAGCCTATTAATATGGTCCAGGTAAGAGTATTTATACATGATATAATTGATCTTACTTCTCTATTAACATTCACTACTAGATAAATTAATAGAGTTGGGGTTGTATGGGTAATTTTTTAATTTTACAATTCAAAAATTTCTTTGTATTTTTTATGAGGATATTTAAAAAATAATAATTAAATTTGATGTAAATTTAATTATAATTATTTATAAAATTTCAATTATATATGAATATCTTCAATATAATTTAATGCAATAAAGAAAAAAGAATTTTCTGGAACAATCAACTATAGATACATCAGATATTTTTGTTGGGGTAGATAGATTGTATCGCGTTTCATCTTCTAGGGTTAATATCTATGTGTTTTTCATTTCATATGATATATATGGAAGAGAATATCGACTGAAAATATTCTAAAAAGATATCATGTATCTAATTGAGTTTAATGTGGTCATCCTTAATATGTTGTTTTTGTTTCCCATATAAGTAAATTTTCCTATCCATTTTTATTTTTTAAATTAAATATGATTTTAATTCACTCACTATATTAAATTTTTAATTAGGTATCTTAACAAGATTCGTGTTCAAATATACATCACAAGTGTTTCTGGTTTTATCGATCCAAAATATATTTCAACAGATGTGAAATATTTATCGATTAAAAATATAGTGGCATATATATATGAGAGGTTATCAATGAAGAAAATTTGGTGTTGGATTCTTCCATCACATTATGGGTAACAGTATAAACAAAATTATGAACCAATGATCAATATGATTACTTTATATATGATCTTTTTGTATTGTAGGGGGAATTGGATGTTAGGCATAATCAACCCATGTGAAAAATGACTATATTGGTTTTTCTCTTTATCAGGTGGTGTTTGTAGAAGACTTACCATATTGTTAGACAAGTATGGTTTTTGTTTTTTATATGCTAATTATGTTTAATTACCCATATTTACACATTTATTATTATATTGTATGAATGAAAATGTAGTTCATGAAAAAAATTTAACATTGAACACTTTTTAATATAGAAGACAAATGAAATCAAATATTTTAAAGTAAAGGTAATTTTTTTATATTACATATTTTTTTTATTTTTTGATATATATATGTATATATATTAGTTTTTATAATAAATATACACTTTTATTTACTAATGTGTAATCATCATCATGGATATGTTGAATGTGGTGATTACATTCCACAATTCATTTACGAGATAATCACAACTAGGGGTACAACCGATTATGATGATGTTAGTCATATTTACTATTTTATAGTATCAATCACAATATTCTATTTTTTAATCTCATATCTTTCAACATCATTATAGATATTCAATAATGTTGCTTTGTACAAAGAAGTGGATCAAAACCATCATCGATATTTTTGCAAACTACATGTTTAGTATGATTATGATTAAAGATATAAATATTTTTATGTTTCTAATTATTATTTAATTTTCATAATAAAATATGTTCAAAAATATTATAAATTTTTATTACAATAGGTGATTTAATGTTATGATATCAAACAAATACTTCAACAATAACAAAATAGTATCATGTTGTAAATTTCAGCTATGTATTTTTTTAATTCTACAATATAATACAAATACATAAATAAATTTTTTATTAAATAGATATAGTTATATATTTATTATTAGTTTTTATTCAATGTTACATGATGTTTGATTGTTGTATACTGGGTTTTTATTACATGGTTAATGAATTTTATGGGGAAGTAATATTCAAATATTTCTATTTTTTATATTTCCATGATTATTTTTCTAGAAACAAATGCTGAAACATTAAAATAAACCAAAAAAGGTTTTATAAGTATATTTTTAGAAGAAAACGATGCCGAAAATCAAACCAAAAATCATTTTTTTGCAGGATTCCTCTAAAAACAAAGATATAAAATAAAAAAATGAGGTTTTGTTCATCAGTTTCCTCTAAAATATGATGTTAAAAACTAAGCAAACTATCATTTTTGGTGTTTTCCCCTCGATTAGTGGAAAACCTTATTATTACATTTTTTTTAAAAATGTATAATATGGGGTTAAAACCACATGATAATGATAAAAATGAATGAAATTTTGAACTCATAATTGTATGATTGTATTTCAACCTATCCTCATCATATCTTCCAATAAATTAGTTAGGGAAAATTTATTAATGAAATGGAATTTCTTTATTTTAACATTTTTAAAACACCCAAGGTTGTCCATCCAGTATCTTCTAAATGAGAAACCCATATTCTATGAAAATCACATGTGGATAACATTTTTTTGGGAAAAATGAGGAAAAATATTTTTTTAATATCAATTCAAAAATTATTGAGGTATACTTTTTTTGATAATACTAACCATATAGTTCATAATGTGTAAAAAAACGAGGTATTCTGATGAATATGTATAATTATTAAACAATAATTTGACACATTTTAATATTACTTAACCATGGTTAAATAATAATATAAACATATTACATATAATGGGATGTAATAATATTAGTTTCATATCCTATATCGATCTCTATTCTTCCTAAATTGGGATAAGAATACATCATCCACATGTACTGTGAATTAACACTTCAAATACCAATGTAATGCATTTTCCACCACATCTTCTCATAGAAATATATAATAATGGAATGAATGATTACATAATACATTAATAGAATATTTATCAGATTAGAGAAGTAATATATCTAATTTTTTAAAGAAGTTATCAATCAATGGAATGTGATAACGTTGTTATTGTTTATGTGTGAACTACCACCTCCATGAATTGATGTGATGTTTTCCATCGAAACAACACATAGATGATTTATATAAGATAGTTAAATGAAATAATATGGTATTTATGATATAATTGTAATTATTGATGGATATATTAATATTTAAATTCTTTAGATAACAGTCATTGAAATTTGTAAATGTTACTTAGAGGTATGCATGGCGTATGATAAAAAGATTTTAAGTTAATTCATTTTTAGAATAACATTCAATGAATAGTTATAAATAAAATATATATACATATATATTATAATTTTTAAACTATTATAATTATTGATATAATGGTAATATTTCCTCATTGAATATAATCAATACACCATATTCTTTTTCAAATTATAGAACCAAAATTCCTAAAATACACAATGTTGACTTAACTGAATATTTAATTTAACATCACATTAAATTAAAAGAATTAAATTTTTTGTATTTTACCATGGTAATATTACTAAGAAATAAAATAATTTATATTTCTTTATTATACATGAGTTAAAATGACATACATTGTATATCTCAACACCATGTTAGAGATTTTTTATCAATTTAAATATAATATTGTATGTTATTATTTTTATGATACTAGAATATTATATATAGTTTATATAACACCTTTTTTCATGGTATATTCTATTTAATTCATAATTTATGAAATTTAGTGTTCTAATATGAATTGTATCAACTATATGGATATTTAATGAATATTAATAAGTGATAAAGGGTTTCTTACCTCAATTTAATACCCTTAGGTTACAACTCTTTTTTTTTGACATTGTTATTAAATGATTATTTTTGAATTGATTAAATTTTTTTATTTCAATTTTTTTGTTCGGATTTATATTTTATACATATAATAAAACCATTTATTAGTTCTCAATTCAATAGTTTTATCTTTTTAAGTGTAATTCATCTCAACATATCTCTCTTTAGGAGATATGTTTTTGATATCCACATGTCTTCATATAATACGTTTATATACAACCACTTTGAGACATTATATCATAAATATCAATACATTAATGATATTTAATATTTCTTTTCCAATTATGCTATTAAAGTAATACGATTTAATTGTAACCAATGGGGAAAATGTTTTATATTTCAATACCCTTTCATTCGAAGATTGTTTACATTGACGGTTATTTTTTGGAAATCATGATATCTTATCTTATTGAACCAAATACATTTTATTCCCCTTTAGACTAGAATGATTTTGATATTATTATTTTTAATTTTTTCCCATTTGATTAAATAAACAACAAGAATATTGTTTGCATCTGATACTGATCATGTGTCTTATTTAGATCTTGGATCATTAACTTACATATCTATGTATTATTTTTTATCAAAAAAATATTTTATAGAAATAAATTATTTTCCTAATGCTATTTTTCATGATATTTTGATCATATTTTCAATGGATTCAAAATAAAATGAAAATATCTTTCCCAATAGAGTCACTCTTAATTTATTTATTCAAAATATTTTAAAAGAATTACTACTTTTAACATATTTCCAGTGTAAATAATTTACTGCTATCAAGACCATAAATTCCATTGAATCATCATTCATATGTGTCCATAGTTAATTTTTTTTAATATATACTTTTCTATATTTTTAAAAGATTTAAATAATATTACTGAATAATAAGTGTATATTACCTTGTTTTTAGATAAATATATAAAATATTCTATAATAATTATTTTCCCCATTGAAAAAAAATATATAATATTTCATATATTTCACTAGAATTATGATCATCTTAAACCATCCATATTCATTCTGTAGTTGGACTGTGATAATAGTTTTAAATATATTTTCATAAAACTTTTTTCATTTTAAGAGTTAAGAAATCTATTATGGGGTTTTCAACTGAGTTATTTTGAGAAGTCAGATATAATAATTTTTTTATTAATGTCGTGGTTCTTGGACATTGGTTATGAATGTTTGAGCCCGATTATAGCTCATTGGTGATCCTGATATAGAATATATCATGTGTTCAGATCGATATCTGTCAAATGCATTAGGTAATGATTATGTTTTTGAATGTATTATATTTTATGTTTCTTATATGATCATTCAAATTATAAGGGTTCAATATCGGTTCTATGATGATGACATCCCAAGATGTCATAATTTTTTTATTATTTATTTGGGATTCATTGACTACTTTTATAAATATTTAAATCCGATTGAACGTGATTGTTTATTTTTATGACTGTTGGCTGTGATTAGTTTTTATTTCATGCTGCATGATTCTTGATAATCAAAGTATTATGAACAATTAATTATGTTATTTTATGATCAAAAACATTGATTATTCCACCATACAATTTTGTGCATATCACTCTCACTAATCAAATACAATTATTAATACTTATGTTTTCCCTCGTTAAGAATTTATTTCTCCTATTTTTGGTGTTTTTTCCCCAAGGTGATAAAACAATTATGATAAATCATAGGTTTGATGATAGATTTAATTTGTGAATTAGGTTTTGGGAGATGTTGAAGACTGTATCTGAATATGAAAAAATGGGCATGCTGGAAAAAAATAATCTCATAATGTAATGACTATTTTTTATGCTATATTTCTTCCTAACTCATATTAACCAAAATAATTCATGGGTATGAATGTGATCCTTTATTAAATTTTTATAGTGAGAGATATTGTTGGTAAAATATTGGTATTATTTACAAGTATCAAATATAGAAAATTAATGTTTCTGTTTTTAGCATATTATCTAGTAGTGTGGGTTTAATAATCTCACTATTCATATCAGAAATGATTTTAAATAGCTTTATTCGATAGGGTGGGTTTTATTGAGTTTAACATATAGTAACATTTACCATCATGGGTTTTCATATTTTATGTTTTCTTATGTTAAATGCCCTTAACACCACTTTTGAGGGTATATTAAATGAAAATTTGTAGTTATTAATGAAACATTAAATTATTTTTATAGGTTTTGGGTATATTTAACCCTTGGTATTTTTTTGAGATAATATCTATTGAATAATGACTTTAAATTTTGTGGATATAAGTTTAAATGTGTTGATACACATTATGCTTTATAAAAATAATTATGAAATGAAATTATTTTTAAGGATCATGATTATATTTATGAACGATTATATATATTATATAGTTATATAAAAATCACAACCCCCATTTCATGTGATAACTAGTTACATATTACAAGGCCACTGGCTTTGAACCCACAACCAATGGGAGATAAAGATGGATCACCTACCACTAGCCTCTTTGATGTCCTGGTTAGTATGACTTTTTCTCATTCATTAATAATTATGATACAAAAGAGTTACGTTAAATTTGGAAAAAACCCATTATCATATAGATATAATTTACATTGAAATGTGAATTATTTATTTTGGAATTAATGTTATCTAAAAGAATTTCAATATTATGGGAACTATTTATAATTAAGGTGAAGATGAATAGAATGGGATTTTATTTGAGGAATAATTTTTGAATTGTATCATGAATAAATATATGATTTTAAGGTGCATATACGGTGATGCAGATAATTTGGTAATGATTATCATATCATGGATATTATAAGAATATTTCAAATACTTTTTTACCGAAGATTTAATGATGAATTGAATTGATTTTGAGATAAATGTTATAATTGCATTGGATGAATATATGACACAATAATTCTAATAACATAGATTCAATATTTATTTTTTTATTTTAATGAATTTCATGTATTTCTAATTATGGAATGATTTATTTTTTACATTGGGTATTAATGTTGAAAATTGAGGATTAATGTTTAATTTTATCTTTTGAATGTTTATTAATTTCGGGAGTTATATTATTAGGTCATGAACATTTTTGTAATTATTAAGGCCTAAAGATGAGAGGAATATTTTTTTTCTTATGTTGTTTTCATATATGGTAAATGTATTCCTCAAATCAATGTTACAATTATTTTTAAAATGATAACTCTTTACATTTTTAACTGACAAACCGAATGTATTTTAACCCATCACATATTTATGGTTTTTTGATGGATAACATTATCCTGTAAAATTTATTTATAACTATTTATCAATCATTTGGAGTAATTTTTCTCTTACCTAATTATTTATTGATGTTACCCATATATTTATAGATTTTAAAACCTAGTGTGTGTTATTCCAAATGACCTACATACATTCCTTCTCTATTTTCAAGAGGATATGTTTCTACACTTTTGTCGATGTGGTATTTCAATAAAGGTTATTTAACAAGTAATTCTTTTCATTACAATGAACAACTTAAAATTTCATGGACGAAATTTCATATTTTGAGAGAAAAAAATATCATGATATTTAAAATTTTTGTATAATGGTCGATAAATTACATAATTCAAAACAATGATCTTAAAAATAACAAAAAATATTATTATTTAAGTGATACCAATACAAAAGAGTCATTCAATAAGATGGAATTAATAATAATTAAAATATTATGATATATATATATATTAATGAAAAACATATATTGATAAGTTATAAGGATATAAGAAATCAATTTTTAGTGATTCCATTTTATTTTTTATGTATATGTTTTCTTCTTAAATTTATGTAATTTATATTTTCTAGTAACTAATAATATTATTTTTTACTAAATCTTTAAATTATATTTTATAAAATATATATCATTTTTTAAATTATAATATAAAAAATACCCAAGGATGATTATTTTACATTTTTTGAAATGTTTGATTAATCAATGAATATTTAAAATATATATTTTAGTTAAAACTATATTATAAATTAAAATACCATAAAATTTAATTTATATTTTGAAATTGTTTTAAAAAATATATAGTTTTTATTAAATAAAATAATATAATTATTGTTTTTGAAAAGGGTTTTTACATGAATTAAGGGTTAAAAAAATTATACTTAAAAAACAATAGTTCTGAACAATAATTTCTCGTTTTGTTTTTACGCTTTCATTTTAAATTTAATTCTTCCACTTACGGTTTTATATAATTAAAAAATTCATTTATTTATTTAAAATTAGTGGGTTCATTTTTAATAAATTTATCCAATTTTTTATTATTTGAATAGTAACATGAGTAATTATTTTTGCATGGTAAGGGTAAATCAAGTAAATCAATGTTAAAAAACAATATTTTTAAGACTATAAAATGAAACTAAATAATTAATTAATTTTATTGCATAATTCTATTTTGTTCACAATCATCCATTATTTTTTTTGATGACCTTTTATTTATATGTGAAAAATATTATAACATTAATAATTTTTATATAATGAAAAGTAAAAAATGTCATGCTATCATTTTTAAGAAGAATAACGTGTTTTATCACATGGATAAAGAGATGATATGATAAGTTATAAATAATATTTTGTATTCATTATGAATAATTTAATATATATTAATATATTTTTAATTTTTAAAGACACAAACAATTTATTTAATTCCATACATAATAAAAACACAATAATTATTAAATAAATGGTAAATCAAATAAATCATATTACAGATATTAAAATTATTATAATAAGAGATAAATAATGGAATCGAAAAATTTTATTGATGAAAATTCAAATTTTGGGATGTATTAAAATATTATGATATAATTTTATTTTCATTTTTTGTATTATTAATGTCCAATTGTTAAATATTTTTAAAAACATTGACATTATTGTAATTCTAAAATAAGATATATTTCATTCAGTGATATTAAATATCATTAAATTCAATATTCTGTAATCTAATAATAATTTTTTTGAACCTATAATCAATATAGAATTTAAATTTTGTTTATTCATTTATAGTATCAATGTTGATCCGCAATAAGTGAAAAACATTTTTATCACAGAAGCTCTGAAAATGGTTTTTTGGGTATTAAACTAAATAATATGGGTAATCACATAGTAGATAACTTTTTAAATTTAATTGAAATTTTCTTTTATAACCATGCTCATAAAATCATCAAAATAAATTATTTTGTAACCATTTTCAATCAAAAAGTATGTTATATTAGTTTAATATATAAATATATTTGAAGGGTTCATTAACCTGTCTTATAGAAGGGCACATCTTCTTCTATTTAGTTATCAAAATAGTAACCATTTTAATCAACCAATAAATATCCAAATACGTTCACAATATCCATTTCTACATTAAATTAGTATTATTTATGACATAATACCTTTCTTATAGGTCTTAATTTGAAATGAAAGATAAATTGTTTGAAGAATATGTATACTTATAGGGTCACATAGTTTGGCTATAAAATTTTCCAAACCATAAAATAATCATGAATCATATTCTATAGGAATGGACACATGATCTATTTAGTGCACATTATTTTACTAACTGTGAGAAAAATGTTTGAAACAAATGTATCAAATGTCTTTAATTTTTCACAAAAATGTACACCCCAAATTGCAACGTTTTTCTAGAAAGTCTGCATCTATTACTCCACTATCCAGCCTCACATGGTTAGATGTAACCATGTTACCTATCCCTACGTAGACATTACTATCCATTATTTGGTCTTGTTTCACCAAAAAATATGAGTTCAAGGATCCAAAATACCTTGGACAACCGTGATAATCCCATAACCTCATAAGGTATTAATATTATGCTGCAATTAATCAATTTAATCCCAATGAAAAATGATCTTTACCTACAATGTAAATCCATTTCATTACATATAAATATTTTTAATATCTTATATCAGCACATTATAAAATCATATTACCCATTTATCTATAATATTTCAATATTTTCATTATTTCATATGTTAATTTCTTAGCTTATACATGTGTGATTCATCATGAATGATCCAATTCTACTAAATATTAAAAATTTACATCAATTAAATTATAAAAATAATGATTTTTTCATATTTTTAAACATATTTCACTTTTAAAACAAATCATGGATGATGGTTATAAAAAATGATTTTGTTACATTCATGGGGATAGTACACTCGACATAATTATGTTGTATTTCAATATTTTGTGATCATCAATTAATTGAGTTATGTAATATTTTACCTTTATATAATGATAATAAAATCATATATAAAATATATAAAAATATATATTCAATCCATGTGGTGTGGTGATAAAAATAAAGTCACATTGCTTCATGAAGACAATAGCCACATGTACACGAACGAAGCTATCATCTTTCATTGAGTGAAATAAAAAGAAAAATGATATATTATCCTCCCATATTGAAACATATGAAATTAATATAATAATTATTTCATTTATATAATATATCGTAAATATATTTATCCTTATCACCTTCTAGGTGTAGCATTTCCGAAAGAGGACTCACATCACTTCATAAAGTGTTGATCTTCCAAACACCGATAAGGAACTATCGTATCCCTAATGGAATGGAAGAAAAAAGAGAGATATATATATATATATATATTTATATATATATATATAATAATGACCCCATATGTATATTTATTTTATATATATTATATTTTTATTATTCTTATGCATCGTAATAACCAACCTTGATAGGTGAAAATTTAAAAAATGAAAGACATCAGATCAAGAGACAACAGTTCTACAAACACACAAATAATGATTTCATAACCCATTTGAGGAATGTGTATATGGTGTAAGAATGCGATATTATTACAACCTAGTATATGAAATATATTTTTATTAATATATCATCATAATTTAATAAAAATTCAATTAGATAGGGAAATATGTAAAATAATTATTATCATTAAATAACATTACCTCTTCTTCTGGTCTCCTCTTTATGATTTCACTAATTCATTTCTAGGGTTGATTTTCTCCCAAAATAACTATTCTAAAATTATGTAAAGAAATTTTCAATGTGATTTTCGAATTTCTTTTCCTAACCAAATAGGTTTGTTGGTGTGATGTTGTTGGAGGGGGGTGGTAGTTTCATTTTATAGTCGATAATGTGTGGTATTATTCTAAAAACTCTAATATAATAACTATTGGTAGGTTAATAATAAATAAAGTGGATAAAAAACATATAAATAAAGGGTTGGATAGTTGATATTATAGATCTATATTCAATCATACATTTAAACACAATTTTTACAGATCTTGTTCTTTTAATTCTATGATTCAAAACAATTCCCATTATGGGTTTTCAGTAAGATATCTACTTGTCAATACTCAGTAATTTATACAATAATTACTAATTATTGTGATAAAAATTATAAAATATAAATACAATAATTCTATATATTATATGTAATTTATATAAAATAAACATTATGTGTGTTGAAAATTTACATTAACACACATGTATATATTGTGCAAAACATTGTTTTAACATGAATCACAATAACAAAAAAAACTATTCATGGTTTAAGATATTTATTATAAAATAAATATGAATTCATGAATTAGAAAAAAAATTATAATTATTAACATTTAAATGTAACATATAACAAAATATTATTTTTAGTAATTTTAAATCATTTAATCAAAATTTAATTTATCAACATATATCATTAATTTCAATTTTGACATTTTTAATTTAAATTGAATTTAGAAATATAAATTAAATGATGCAACTGTAATATATTATGTTGACACCTATATGACATTATTTATTCATCTAAAATATAAATGATAAAAAAAAGCATTCCATTTACTCTATATTTATTTTTTTAACCATTTACATTATTTTATTATAAATCAAAAAATTAATGCATTGGAATTTTAAAATAATTCTATGTGAATTAATGAACTCTAAAATTACAATATAAATTATTATATTAAAATAAATTTATTTTCAAATAATTTTTATAACTGAACCAATGTGGGTTTTATCCCTATCCCAAATCATTGAAGATATTAAAATGTAAAAATGTTATTTTTTTTTAACTTTCTATACATAAAATATTATACAGTTCATATTGATAGTAAATTGAATTTATTTTCCAGATTTTTTTAAAATTATTTGAAAATGTCAAAATAAACTCACTAAATAATATTTATATAATGCATTAGGTCATATTCTCATTTATGATTTGACACTAGGCCAAAATAAATCTACTTTTACTTTATCCACAATATTTACTTTTTTACTTCAGTAGTTATTCATTATTTTCAATAATTAATCTGAACATATTAGAAATTATAAATTATAGGGAATAATAATATATAAAAATTTCAATTTAATTTCACATCATTGAAAAATATTATTTTATAAATATTATCATAGAAACTATTAGAAAAATCATGGTTTTAAAGATAAAATGTTTAAATTTTTACAATTTTTTTATAAGTAAATTCATTTTGTAAAAAATTTAAATTACATAAATTCGATAAATTTATGTACAATAGAAATAATTTTAATTTTATACAAATTATAAATATATTTTGACCATATAAATTATTTAAATGAAAATAATTTCATCAATTAAAAATCAATACATTATAGTGTTAATAAAAAATGATGTATTTTAGATAAATACGTGAAAATTTACCTAATATAATTTTGATATTATAATTTCGAAATTAAATTAATAACATTCATATAAATTTTCGATAACTATTAAAAATATAACATTTTTTAATGTGTTCAAAGCACGATTAAACAATATTATAAAAAATTCCAATTTTTTTTTTAAAATATAATTTCTATTCAATGATTATAAAATTACTATTAAAAATAGATAACTATTAAACATGTGTAAAATATATTTCATAATAAGATAGTTAATTATAATATTTCCTTCCATTCGAACGGAAAGGCGATAACTATCATATTAAATAATAACATTAATATTTTTTGTTGTTGGGTAAAACTTATTCTTCTGTGTAACACAAGATATCAAATAAAATCATGGTTGTGTGTAAGGAAATATATCTCTTATTTGGGTGTAAAATATTCTATCGATTAAGATTTTGATATTTAATATTTTTTAAGATGTTATATTTTCCCCACCTTAAATAAATTGAATCCTCACAATTTAAACGCGATCTTAGTAAGTAAAGGTTTATTAATAGAAAATTATTTTATTATAAAACTGACATCAAATAATGGTTAATAAAATTTCCTCTTAATAAGAAATAAAACAGAATTAAAATGGGCCTTTGGAATAATGCATAACAAGGTTTTCTAGGAAGAAAACAATGGTTGATTGTAAATATATTCAAATAGAAGAAAAAAATAAATAATTAGAGAGAGTGATTCAGTTCATTGATAAAAATGATGTAAATGATCAGTCGAAAGGTAAGTTCCACAAAACCATAAATATGATATGATATAAATGATCATAAGATTCATAAAATTTTAATTTTATAATAAAATAAAAAACGTAATAATCATTTAAAAATATGAGGAATTGTTTTATTATATAAGAATGTAAGGAAATACAATTTTTTTTATATATATCTAATTTAGAATAACAATTTCAACTTTTGTTTTTCTCGATAAATTTCCAAATCAACACATATTATATAAAATAAATATAAAATAATGATTATTTCATGACTGATGTATGAATGTTTAATTTTTAATATATCGTATGTTCTATGAAAGAGTGAAAAGAAATACCATCTGTTTCTCAATATTTTCCAAAACCAATATGAGTTATATATGTTATACAATATAATAAATTAATCACTAAACCCCAACGTAACATCATTGGTTAATCAACAATGTTTATTCATCAAATAGATTACTTAAAACTGATACTATTTTAATCAGGAAGTCACATATTCCATTATTAGTTATGAAACCCTCATTGTACCTATTTTACGGGTTCAAGATTTGTAGCTTTGCTGGACGAGATTGGATTCACCCAAAATCGATTATTTCCTTTTCCTAAAACTATATTAATATAACTCAAATAATGTTCCTAATGCAATATTATGGACCTCATTGAAATAAAATCAATCATTAAATAACGTTCTTACTTTGGTTTAAAAACAACTTAATTTTTTAAAAACTGTAACAATCTTATTTTACTATAACAAAAATGTCAATAATTATCATATTAAATCTAAAATTTATCAATACAAATGAAAATATTTCTATAAAATTTAGAGTCACTTTACAAAAAATTATTTTTTCACTAGAAAATATAATAGACCAATGGGTTTTAATTTCAATAAACGTCATTAAAAAAATTAATCTTATGACATTCCATCCAGTTTTTGTTAAAGGGGTGTTTATAATTTTGATCTTTTGAACATCCATAATCTATTAAACAATTATTGTATCTATAACTATATTATTAATGAATACAAATAAACATATAAAATTTGACTCATTTCTTAGATGTTTAAATGTTTTATATCGAAACTACAATTTATAAAATACATCAAAAAATTTATTATTAAATTACAATATATTAGTACTATATCCATTTTATTTCCACATAGTCCGTTACGTGGTCTGGGTTTAACATCAGTCATTTATTTTCATGAACTGTTTAAATCATTCAGAATGGTTCTTAAATAAAATGTTAATAATCCTATGAATATCCACTATGAGCGTCAAACAAATTGTAAAGTAAGTCCCACTTTCATACAATATGTTGATGATAATTTCTATCTCATTATAGAATTTTTGGAGTTATTACCTATAGGTACATATATTCTAGAACCTCATAAAATTATTGTACATATATATATATATGTAAATATATATCATTGGAAAAAAATAATTAGTCTAGTAATCTTTCTAAACTATATACATAGATGAGTGTTACATTAAATTATAATTAATAGTTAATTTTTTTTATAAATTCATTAATCTATCTAGTGTATCTGTGCATATCAGTTATTTAACAATTATAGGAATCCTGGGGAAGGAAAATAAAATAATGGTGCGATAAAATTCTTATCAATGTTATAGAAAAACAGATGTATTCATGGATAAATATTCATATTCAATATGGAATTATAAAACAAAACACATTAAAAATAATAAATAAACTATGAAGGGATTGCGTCCATGGGTAAATTAAATACAATAATCTAATGTATAATATTCATTATGGAAATGTAGACAACTAAAAAACCATTATATTTAATCAATAACCTTAATATCATAATTGGATAAGGATAATCAATATTGAAATATAATTAACTGAAAGACCATTCCATATAATAAATAAACAGATAATAAAATGTATCCAGAGATAATGTCATAATAAAAATATCATAGTTTGTAATAATTCAATACCCAATAAAAGTAAATTCTTAATTATAAAAACCCATGATTCCAAATTATATGATACATTTACCATCATGACCCTTCAAATGATCATTAAAATAGACTGGGTGAAAACACATTTAACCAATGAAAGCCAAACAAGTCATCGAATGAGACTATTGATGAATCCACGAGCTCTATATAATTTATAATCACCGATGTTATAACTATGAATATAATTCACTATATATTTAATAACCTATTTAATTCATAATAAATTTCCCTTATCATATATCAATATATAGAAAAGGATACACATTTACCAATATTCCTCCAGTTAATCAAATGATATACAATGTAAATCCCATATGTCAAAATTACATATACATTAGAAAATAATCATATCCAAGAAAAATAATGTGGCTACATTGGGGATATTTAATGACAAAATGTCACAGGAATTGGAATAATCAAAAGGGTAAGTAAATGTCCAAAAAAAAGTAAGTGAATGTTGATACTATTCATTTTTATAATGATCATGAACAATATAGAGAAATAATAAGGTTATAATTAATATAATTTATACCAATTGGAGTTCTAATAAAGGGTTTTGTCATCGATAAATTGTTATACAATTAATTAATTTTTAAATCATGTGGAAAATGAGATTTTCATTTTGAAAATAAATTTTCAAAACAAAAATCATTTTTAGAATAAATTTCATTGGAAAATAACTATTAAAAACAATATTTCCATTTTATTATGAAACAATTATATGTTTCAAAACCCATATAAACTTTTGTAAGAAGGATTAAATAAATAATAGTCCTAACAGAGGGTAATTATATATATGATGAAAATATAAAAGGATTGTTCCTTTTTCACATAAAAAATGTAAGGATAATGAATTTTTTAGACAATGATAATAAAATTATGCTAACATATTCTGTAAAAGTATAATATGAATTATTTTGAAATTAAAAATAGTTTCACTTGAAATAATTTTTGATGAGTAAATATGTATGAATAATTAATTTGATAAATAATACTGAAAAGTATAACAATATTATTGAATTCATTTTGAGAAAACAATGTTTTAGAATATAACCTATTTCTGATTGAGGAGAGAAATTATGTAAGATTTTATTTTAATGAGTTTTATAGAACTTTTTAGGTACAAAAGACTGAATAAATAGTACTATATTTTGGATATAGTATGAATAAATACTATAGACCAAAAATAAAATGGATTCAATAAGATATGGTCATATAGATTCATTCAGTATATATTCCAAAATAAATAATCTCGTTTAGAATGAGATTTCAGAATAATACATTAGAATGATCATAATGTTGACGTTTGAATTATTCAACGGATTGATTATCTATATCAACTATAAATACTGATAAAAATTAGTAATTACAATATATGAAAAAAATTGTACTTACACATATATCATTATAATGACGCAATCAATTAAATGAAAGTTTAAACAAATGAGTTGGTGTTGAGTTATGAAACCTCATACCTCACATGTCCTATTTGGTGAACAAGAATTGAAATGTTAGTGAAATGAGAATCACATCATTTAGAATGGTAGTAATCGACTATATGTGCAAGCGGTGATGTCATATCTCAAATGAAATAAAAGGTAAAAATATATATGTCATATAGGGTATACAAATTTATAATATTGTTAGATATATTTGGAATAAAATTTATATCCTTCAATATACCTAATCCTGGTATGTATTAGTGAAAAATGAATGACATTAGTCTGTGATGTGGAAGTCTGCCATACAAATGAATGAATAATTAATAAAAAATTATTTGGAAGAAAATATGATTTTAATTTAGGAAAATAATATTATAACATCCCATTATATGGGATATATTATAGTTTTTATATCATTATGCTTTAGTTAAAATTGATGTAGGTGGAAAAACTAAAAATATAATGACATTTCTTGAAACAAATGTACTCTTCTTCCAGTATATTCCTTAATTTTTCAATAAATCCATAATATTTTGAATTATTCCAAAAAAAATGCCTTTAGGATGATGATACATAATTTTTTCTACCTTTTGGGATGTTATTGTCTGATCCAAAATGTATATATATATGTTAAGAAGTTAGTTGTGTGAGTTCCTTTTTATATTTTAGAAGTAGTAGAATTTGGAAATATAACAAAAAGTATTTACTGTTGGTAGGTCAATCAAACCACAAGTGGATAAATAATTTATAATTAAATGGGTGGGGGATTATATGTTCAGGATTATTCTAATATACAAATTTAGAGACTTTTCCTAATAATAACAGTCCACAATGTATCTGTTTACATAATATTTCCATTGTGTGTTTTCACTAAGAAAATTTCTTTTTCTATCATATGTAATTTATCCTTTAAAAATTAATTGAATTGATTATTATTAGATACATTTAACACACTAATTTTAAATATTATCTATAATTTTAAAAATATAAAACACATATGTGTCGAAGATATACATTAACAGTATAATATACAACATGAAAAAACATTCCTTTAACCATATACATGTTATCAATGTTTTTAATATATATGGGTCAACATGGAAATAATAAAAGAACAATTTATCAATGAATTAAAATTAGTATATATTTATTATAATATAACAATTAATTTTCCAAATCTAGTATTTTTAGTAGTTTTAAATCATTTAATAAAATATAATTTATCATCCAACAACATTATTGTAAATTTTGATATAATTCATTTCAATGGAATTAAAAAATATCATTATTATTGAGTTAATAAGGATTCCCTATGACTTTTATATTTCTATATGTTTTGAAAATCACAAACCCTTTATCCTAAGGAAAATTATATTTTTCCAATAGAATATTTTCATAAATAATATTTCCCTTATCAAAGAAAAGATTATCCTTACCCATGTTTTCATTGTCCATTTTATAGTCTCTATAAATACTACTCATTTCATTACTAAGGAAAATTTTTATTTCATATATAAAACATCAGAATCCTATAAAACATTGGATATAGTGTATTCTATTTCCAGAATATGAATTATCAAAAATTTAGGTTCTGAATACTCTGATATTCAGGATCTGAATTCTCTAGAATTCAGATTCAAAATTCTCAGAAATTCTGACTCTGAATTCTCAGAAATTTATCCTCCAAATTCTTTTAAAGTCAAACTCTAAATTCTATAAAATTTGAGGTTGAATTATCTAAAATTCAGACTCTGAATTCACCAAAATTTAGACTCCGAATTCTCTAAAAATTTAGACTCTGAATTATCTGAATTACATACCCCCAAATTCCCTAATATTCAGTCTCCAAATTCTATGATATTCAGACTCTAAATTATTTGAAATTAAACCTCTGAATTTGTTGAAATTTAGAATCTGAATTCTATTAAATTCAGATTCTAAATTCCTTGATATTAATACTACTAATTCCTCAGAATTTTGACTCTAAATTCCTTATATTTCGTCTATCAGATTCATTGGAATTCATATTCCAAAATCTAAATAATTATGTTTCCAAATTCAATGTAAAATTGAATCAGAATATACATGTCTTATAGACATCGAATTTTTATTTCATTAGACTCCAAATTATCCTTTTCTATAGACTATAAAAAATAGATTTCGTTAAGAATTTTCATTTTCCCATACACTTTTTGTAAAATTATTTCGTACTATCTGTTTCTAACTCACCATGGTTTGAGTGAAAAATGTGAAGGTCTGTACGAAATTCATGGAAAACATGAAATTTGCAGGATGGAGCCAACCATTAGAGAAGTGCATATAAATAGGATATCATTTGTATGAGCTCAATCACTATTACACATGTTGATCATTCTAGAGATTTCAAGTTGTAGAAGTGATTTCTATAGAGAGAATATCATGCATTATTCTTCTTGAAAATATTTTTCAAATTGTTTAGTGCAGCTCCAATTATTATTGAATACAATATGGGGATTATAGAGACAGAAGGATAGAGGTTCCAACTACCATAAAGTTCGATGTCTTTTGGGAATATGAAGACAGAGGTGACGACTAAATTAATGTTAGAGGTATTCCTGGGATAAAAAGATTGATGTGTTGAATACCTTAAAGATTGAGGACTTGTAGGGATATCAAGATAGTTTCTGATATTCAAATCGAGGTCTTACCCATGTTTGGTTATGATAGACATTCTTGAAAGTATAAATAAAGGTACCTTTATCTAAGGTTATTGGATACCCTACTATTTGGGTTAAAAAATTTCATACTTGTTAGTTGATTTGTTCCATGTTTAATTATGATGTATTTTAATAAAGGAAGAAATTATAACATTATTATACTTTTTTATCATTTTTATATACCCTAATAAGTAAGATACTATATCTTTTAATGTATAATATATTCCTTATAAACATTCTGTATATTTCATGTTTAGAAACATATTTCTAGAACGTAGAATGTTTTTATAATAGAACTAAAATAGTTTATATGAAATTACATTGTTTGTGTTGGTTAACCATAGTTTTCCTTAAGGTTAAAATTAATGTTTTTAAACTTAAAATTCTCCCACTATTGTAATTGTGCATCTATATCATTATATCGATTCTACAAATTGGTATCTAAGGAGGCATTTGAATTAAATATATTCAAATATATGTTTTTCTACTCATGTTTTCCTTGTTCTCAATATATTTTCTAATCATTCATTGATTAAGTTTTTCTTAAATATTTTATCCTTTTTAAAAATTGTCTATTAACAAGTATTTATGGAATTATATTTTTCTTATAGAATGGTAGGAATGAATGTCGGTTTGATTGACAAAATAAATGTTACCAGACCACCTATATTTGATGGCAATGATTATGAGTACTAGAGAGATTGAATAAAGACATTTGTTATTAAAACTATTGTTGACTATTTTGTAATGACTACTAGAAATAACAAGATTCTTGAAAAGAATGAATAAACCTTCACCAACCAAGAAAAGTAAGAATATCAACTATATTATAGGGTACACAATAAATTTTTGTATTCCATGACCAGGAATATATATATCCAAATTTCTTCTTGTGAAGCTACAAATTTTATCTTGAAGAAACATGAAGTTAATCATTTTGGTACATCAAATGTTATAGAGACTAGACGAGCTACTGTTAGAGTATAATATCATGGATTTATATTTACTTAGAGAGAATCAGTTTGCAATGTTAAACAAATATTTATGACTATCGTTAATAGTTAACAACCTATGGTAGAGAAAGGTCTTGATGATGATTCTATTGTAGACAATATTATTGATATTATGCCTAATGAATTGGAATCTAAGAGATTAGTTATTGATGAGAATAATAAAATATCTCAAATCACACATGATGATCTTTTTGGAAGTCTTCATCAACATGAGCCAATAATGAAAAGATATTATGATATGCATAAGAAGAAGAATTAGAATGTATGTTTATCCTTTACTATAACTAAATCAAAAACTACTGAAAGGGATATCTGATTCATGTCTATGAAGGTCAACTTTTTACTTCAATCTAGTGAAAGTGAACATTCTGAGAATGAGCTATCTAATCTTTCTTGGTGGATCAAAAAAATAGTTGGAATGAAATATTTGCCGTAAATTTATAATAAGATTGAAATAAAAGGCATGAATGACTCAGAAGTCACTTTCTATGAATTGAAAATAGTAGGGAATATAAGTCCAATTTGTCATATTTTTAATAAAAATTATAGAAATAAAAATCATTCTGAGATGAATAGAAAAAAGTACTACAAAGATAAATATAATAAATTTTTTAATGATAATGACACCTGGAGTGCTAGTGGTGGTGATTGATATGACAGATCCACATAGTATCAATCTTCTTAATAGAATAATCTTGGTCTACTAGTCAAACAACTCATTGAATATCATTGTCTAATGGATAAAGTACCCAATACTGAATCTATTACTAATCTATCTTTGAATAAAAATTATAATGATGATAAATAATATGAATATGTAGAAGATGAGTAATCCACATCCGAAGATAATAAATTTCCTTCTTATGAAGATGTCTCTAGGTTTGATAAACATCATGAGAATGAAAATTCTAAACTCAATAAAAATCTTGATAAGTAATATTCTATATTATCTATTTTAATATTAGAAGTGTTAGATCATTATAAAAATCCTTATAAGAAATTTTTTAATTTTAATAGTATTTCCAAAAGTGATGAGGATGTTAATTATGAGAAGGATAAACATTCTAAGGATCATGAATGTGTAATTTCTATGAAAAATATTTTAGAGGATAACTCTAGTTCTAAAACTTTTGTTTTTGATGAAAGAATGGGTTTTAAAACATAGTTAGAAATATTTTCCTTAAGTAAATGTCTGTACAATTTTACCTTAGGTAAGTAAAATTTTACAAGGCGTATTCCCAATTTTGACCATTATGAAATAGTCCTGGGATTGGATATACTCATTCTAAACCAGTTTCTATTAATAATTATTTTGTTCCCCAAAGTACTCCAGTTTTCAATATATGTCAGTGTAGTGGAAATTGGGTGAAAATTTTGTTCTATAAACAAAACTCAATCTTTATGTTTTTATAATTCTTATTTTTTTATGAAAAATTGGATACAAAAAAAATTTCACACTGAAATTTCTAGAAACAATAATGTTTGGATTCTGAAAATCTAACTCTTATATTTTTAGGAAAATATTGATAGTATCAATAGCAATACATAGTACAAGGATAGTGGATGTTCCAAGAATATGACTGGTATCATAAATTTCTTTGAAATATTATCAAGACGAAAGGATGAAAAGTAACATTCGAATATAATGCTCAGGGAGAAATTATTGGTATAATTAACATTGTTCATCTTGTAAAAACATTAATTTCAAATGTTTTATTTGTTAAGGATATTATACAAAACATCATTAGAAAATTAAACTATGTTATAAAGGATACCTTGTGAATTTTATGAATTATAAATTCTTAGTACACATATCCAAGGAATATATTATTCTTTCTGCTCACAAGAAAGAGAATGTATACACACTAAACATAGATGACAATAGAATCCATGATCTACCGTGCCTTAGTGAAATGGAAGATCAATCATGGTTATAGAATATAAGGCTAGGACAATGTAACCATAAGAACCTATGTAAACTCATAATTAAAAGACTTTTGAAGGAACTAACAGATCATAGATTTGATTCTTCAAATTTTGTTGACACTTTTCAGTATGGAAATAAACATAAATTGAATTTTAAATCAATCGGTGAAGTATCAACTTCTAAAGAATTAATGTTGGTGCAGATGGATCTTTTTGGCCCAACACAACTGAAATTATTAAATAAAAATATTATGTATTTGTCTTAGTTTATGATTATAGTATATTTACATGCGTTTATTTGATAAAAAATATGTCTAAATCATTCTCATATTTGAAAAATTTTAATTTCAATTTTAAAAATCGGAAAAACCTTACATTCATAACTATTCATTGCAATCGTGGAATAGAATTTCAAAATTCATATTGTGATACATTTTTTAGTAGAAAAGTGATTACTCATAACTTCTATTCTCCAATAACCCCTCAATGGAATGCAGTTGTGGAATGAATAAATAGTATTCTCCAAGACATAACTAGAACCGCGTTGAGGGAATATTCTATAGCTAACCACTTTTGGACTGAAGGTGTAAGTACTATATATTTTATAATAAATCGACTTTTGATTTGACAATTTCAAAAACAATCTTATGAATTGTGTAATGGTAGAAAATGTATACTTTTATACATTAAGGTATTTGGTTGCAATGTTTTCATTTTGAATACAAAAGACAATTTACATAAATATTCACCCCAATATGATTAATTAATTTTCCCAGGAAACTACACAACATCTATGGCTTATAGATTTTCTAATAAAAATTCGTGTACTATTGAAGAAATAGTGCGTGTAAAATTTGATGAAATTGAGCCTCTTATTTTTAAACAACCCCGACCTAAATCCTTAGATGTGTTTTTAAAAACATATTATCAACCATTGATAGATGACCATTCTAAAAAGAAAAATGTTCGAGAAAAATATCTAAAGTATTTACCACAAATGATTATCTAGAATATGTTGACGAACAACTTTTACAAAAAACTAACTATTTATTTCATAAGAATCATCACTATGATAGTATCATCGGTGATGTAAATCAACCTATCAGGACTCAAAGTTCCTTAAGAAACTAAGTAGAAAAAATTGAATTCCTTTCCAATTAGAACAAAAAAGCATTGATGAAGCTCTATGTGATGATAATTAGATAAAGGCTATGCAAGATGAGATTAAAAAATTAAAATGCAAAAATTATAGACCTTGTTTGAAATATTTAAGCAATCATTTGTTATTCGAGTAAAATTGGTCTTCAGAAATAAGTGTGATGAAAATAGAATCATTGTATGAAATAAATATAGATTAGTTTCTAAAATTTACAATCAACAAGAATAAATAGACTATGAAGAACATATTATCCTGTAACTAGACATGAATCTATACAGATTTTATTTTCCTTTTCAACATTAATTAATTTTAATATTTTTCAAATGGATGTAATGTGTTCTTTCCTAAATGGGTATGTTCAAGAGAATTTTTTTATTGAAAAACCTTTAGGTTTTAAATAAAAAAACATCCAGAACATGTTTTCAAACTTACCTAATCATTATATGGACATAAACAGTTCATAGAGTCTTGTATGAAAAACTGACATGATGTTTTCTACAAAATAAAAATTTTAAGAAAATTTCTCACACAACCATTTTTATAATGAAATATAAGAATAATGATTTTATTTTTCAAATTTATGTTGATGAAATTATATTTGTTAATACTCAGGTATCTTTAAGCAATTTGTTTTTGAATCTAATGAAATATGGATTTGAAATAATTATGATGGCTCAGTTACAATTTTTTATACGTTCTCAAATTTATCATAAACCAGAGGGAACATATATATCAAAATATAATTATATTTAAGATCATCATAAAAATTTTGGATATGAAAACACTAAATGAATAAGTAGTCCAATCGGTACCTCAAATTCTCATGATATTGATGAAACTGAAAACCAGTAGATCAAAAATCATTTATATGCATGATAATAAGTTTACAATACTTGACAGCTAGTCGTCCAAATTAAATTATTTCAATATGGTTATGTGCAAGATATCAATCCAATCCTATGGAATCTCAAATAAATGTTGAAAACAAATTTTTTTTCTATTTGTAGGGAACCATGTATTTAGGAATCATTTATACATTTTTAAATTATGTTCTTTTAAAAATTATTCCTGGTGCTGGCTTTGGTGGATGTAGAATAGATAAGAAAAGTGAATCCTGAACATTACATTTCATAGGATATTCCTTAGTTTCTTGGTCATGAAAAAAGAATCACTTAGTAAAACATTCCACTACTGAAGATAATTATGTAGCAGCTGGAATTTGTTTTCTCAAGTGCAATTAATGCAACACACTTTAACAATCTATGTCATGTGTTTTACCAAAACACATATATTGTGTGATAACACTAGTTCCATTGCCCTAAGAAAAATTCCTTCACTTTACTCACGTTTCAGAAATATATATATTAGGCATCAGTTTCTTAGGGATCACACAGAAAATTGAGATATCATTTTCAATTTAACAAAATGCAAGAACAACTTGATGATATTTTCAAAAAATCATTTCCTGATGATATATTTGAATAAAATAAACAAATTTACGAATGATAACCGTAAGGTAATCTTCCATATTATAATTTTGTTCAAACATATCTCCTTACATTATGTAACTCATTTTTAAAAGGGGAGTACTGATGGATACAATATTTTCGTTATTTTTCATATGTATTTCTATGATTTAACCCTATCCAATTAATGAATTTGAGCTGACTTGTATCATTTTAGTGTTTTGGAGAATTATGTGCTTAATTGTGGAAATTGGTTATTTTAGGAATTTAGAAGTTTTGTGGAGCTTCTGTATTTCAAATATATATTATATATTTTTTATCCAAATTGTATTATTCAATTATTGTAGGCTTTCTATGCTTGTGGGATTTTTTTTACATATCTATACCCATAGATCAATCAATCATTTTGATGCTCAACCCCATATCACAAATTAGGCCATGAAAAATGTTCACAGAACTGCATAAATTTATTGTTGGGACTATTTGTCATTAATGGACAAACAATTGGAGCTAATATTTTACATGGATCTGAAAGACATCTGTATTAACAAGTTTCATTAATATTTCCGCGCCTTATTCGTTCATTCTAAAGGCCATAAATTTGTTGGAACTTGACATATTGGAAATCGAAAAGTCAGTCTGGCAGAATTAAATATTCTGAGTACGGAGGCCATAACTCCTTTATTTCATTTCCAATGAAGCTTAAATTTTTTGTGCTGACATATGAGAGATGTCAAAACAAATTTTAAGAAAGAAAAATTTCCAAATTCAGTCATTAATATGCCAACCATACTCAGACTTTCAGTGGGGTAATTTTGGAGGGAAATTTTCAACTCCCCAATCCAATAAATAAGATTGTTCACATCCATTCAAAGTGGTTGAAGAAGGTGCAAGAGGGGTTGTTCTGGGGGTGTGAGTTCATATAGTTCTTTATATTTTATATTTATTCTTTCAATTATTTTCATCATGCTCTCTTCTTATCCTTTGAACTCTAATACCATTCACATGGAGGGTTAAAACATTTAAGTGATCAGGGAAGACGACGTTTCTATTTTGTAATGTTGGAGTTTTCTGAATAAATGTAAAACCTAATTTTTCTTTTCAATGACATATATTCTTATTGTTTCCCAATTCTCTTAATTAGATTGTGTTTTGAGTTTGGTGTAATAATTTTTAATATATTTGGTTAAAAATTTTAATCACCCTCCGCCTACTGCAATTTCTCTCAATCGAGCATATTGTGTTAGGTGGTGAGTGTCAAATGATCATTGGCACATGTGTGGAACTAGTAAAATTTTTCTAGAGTTCTAAGGATAAATAATTCCTGATCGGAACTTGACTTAGTGTTTTATGGACTTTTTATGAACTTCCATGCACATAGGAGTGAGTTGTATTTTCTTCTTTAACCAATGGTGATAGATAACTCGACCGAGGAGTCTTTCAATTGTAATTAAAAAGGAAGAGAGCTAAGGTTATATTTGTGACTATGATGACATTACAAAATGTGATCCTACCTTAACCCCATCACTCTCTTCATCCATTAGTGGTCACCCATTGTTTTCAATTTCATTCTTTATTTTTCAACTTTAACAATTTCAAAAAGCAAATCTTTTCCATTATTTTATTTCTGTGACAAATTTAATTGTTGTGCACTCCTCTCTAAAGATAACTTAGGATTCCCACTTTGATACATTTTAACCAAGTTTTTTTTTGTTTTTTTCACACGCCACGACTGGAACATGTATTCCCCACTCATCCTTGATGTTGAAGAACCAGGTGAGACCATGATGGAATTAAATAAATATCCATTAGGCTCTTCTCAACAATTGCTGAAGAAGAATCATGAAGAAGATGTGCCATATAAAGTAAGTACAGGAGATCAAAAAGCTCTATATGGTTTCTAGAAGGAGTGTTAGAAACTACTTGATCCCCTAGTTCCTCATAATGTAGAAGATCCATTATCATTGATGGAATACACCACCAACATGGTTGAATTTGAAGAGATTGTTGAGGAGCCTGACTACCCTCCTCCATCTGCAACAACTCTAAATCAAGAGGCACTTCCCACTGAAGAATAAATTGAATCCGAGAAACCATAGGGAGATGATATTCTCATGAACTCTTTATATTCTAATTTTATTGAATCTGAATTCAGTATCACCTCGCCTTGCTTGAAATTTTCAGATTCAAACAACTCATGTATTGTGTTGGCAGACAAGGAAGAAAAGGGAGATTCACTTAACGAGGATTAGTTAGAGCTCCTTAAACATGTTTATTGTTTCTTGTAGGGAGTTCAATATGATAACCTCATGAATTTTCCGGAGGAAAAAGTTACACAAAATGGTTACTGTGAAAGGGAGGAATTTTATATTTATCCTTCATGCTTTATTTTTGTTCAAATTGAATTAAACTCCGACATTCCCTTTGATTTTACTAATAATGAAGCATACCCTCAGAGATCACTCCTGAACTAAGAGGAAGTTGTGAAATTGGAAACCAAGAATGATGAGGACTCATTCTTTGTCCTACCCCCAATAAGAAAGTTTCATCTTATTGTCCTAGGGGTGGATTTGGTGTACTATTCTCATGGTGACCTAAAAAAGGATGAAGTGCATGATATAAAGAATAAGTTTTTTTGTTTCATGAGAAATAAACTTCACCCACCCTCAGATTGGGGATAACCAACTGGAACTACCCATCTGGAGGTAGTCAAAAACCAGGGCCCACATGGGGGACTAAATCAAGATCTATCTATCTTTTCTCATCCTATTTCAATTTTCATTTCTTTCAATAAATTTCTTAAGTTTTCTTTAGTTATTTTTCTTGTTGGTTTTTAGTGTGAAAAAATTAAGAGCTTAACTCAATGTTTCACTACCAATAAGTCAAGTTGTACCTCTCCTTTACACTTTCTTACTATTGTGATTCATTGTAAAATCTGCTTACATGTTAAATCCACTTGAATGCATTGAGGACACTGCATCATTTATGTACGGGGGAGGGAATCTATGTAGTTTAGGATTTTCATTTGTAGTGTGTATTTAAAAAAACATTGTGTTTTGAAATTTATTTTGTGTTTATTTTTTGTGTTTTTGGTGTGTTTTTGAAACTTTTGAGCTGAAATGATAATCATTTTTATTTTTGAAACCCATGTCATTGAGTGAACCAATTTATTAAACGAAACTAATCTTAAATTAATGTTGAAAATGATTTTGTTTCAAGTTAGATAATTTTGTAATTTCAGGAAAAGTACACAGATTTTTGAATCCCATGCCACATCTCACTATCTTAATCATTGAAATCACTTTCCTATGAGGCTTCTGAACCATTATTGTTATATTGTTTTCATTTTCCTCACTTCTTGAGAAAACCATACTGTTCTTGTTTTAACCAAAATTTGATTTATTCCTTTCAAAACATAAGGGTTTGGGGTACATGTGTTTTAAATGATTGAGACATTTCTTTATTTTTAAAGTCCATTTTCAAGATAATCCCTTTATTTCTGGAATAACTTTCAAATTAATCCATGTAGCCCATAGAATCCATGGATAGCCTATTAGGTTTGCCACATTATAAGCCAATTTTTCCTATCCAACCTCCTCTTGAAGTGAAATTGCATGATGTAGTTGAAAAAATGTGTGGAGGAAGCTATCTTGTGTTGTGAAAACTCATTTGGTGAAACATTGCTGGAAAAAAAATAAAATTCTGAAGAGATGTGTGTGCTGATGAAAAATAATTCTGTTGAAAGCGGTTCCTTTTCTAGAGAATTAATGAAAATGAGAATTTGAGCCCTTCTGGAGCTTCTAATGGAAGAAGAAAGTTGTTCCTTTTCTGGATCTTTCAAGAAAAATCATGTTTGATAAGATTGAAATTTTTTATGCTAAAATGCATAGATATTTGAAAATTTAATGATATTTTATGATTATGGATCTGAATTTATACTAAGGGGAGTGAGGAGGATACCATGATTGAGTGAAAATAATAATTGTTCAATTTTAATTCAAAAAGAGCTGATCCCTCCTCATTCGGTCTCATAATTTTTCACATAAAATTCTTACCAACCAAAAGACACAAAACAACCCTAAAAATTACTCATGATAATAACATTTCCTTGAATCACATCTGGTGGATAAGTAAATGTTTTTCAAACCTATGGTGACCCTTGCATTGGTTTGGATAGTAACAACTTTGTTGAAAGTTGATATTTGTGAGATGAGAGAAAATTCATGTGAGGTAGGTGTCTTGTTATCATGGGAGGATAAATGAGGAGGGAAAATATTGATTGATCTGATATGAGAACTTAGAATAATCGTTATGGATGATGCATGATATCTTTTATTTCTTAGTGTGGAATTGGTGGATCTCAATGGCATGCGTTTTGATTATGCTTTGATTTGATTTTGATTTTGAGTTGTCCGGGAGTTCAAGTTCTATGTGTGTGGGAATTGATAGAGTTAACATTTTCATTATTTTTCATATGTGTTTCAATGATTTAACCCCTTCAAATTAAATAATTTGAGACGATTTTTATCATTTTAGTGTTTTGGAGAAGTATGGGCTTAATTGTGGAAATTGGTTAATTCTGGAAATTTAGAAGTATTGTAGAGCTTCTGTATTTCAGGAATATCATTTATATTTCTTCTCCAAATAGTATGATTCCTTTTTTTTGGCTTTCTATGATCGTGGGATTCATTTTATCCTTCTGGAAGCAAAGCTCAATAAATCATTTGGAAGCTCAAATCCATCTCACAAATCCGACCTCGAAAACTGTGCATAGAACATCATAAATTTATTGTTGGGCCAATATATCATAAATGGCCAAACCATTGGATCTGAAAGACATCTGGAGTAACATGTTTAATTAATATGTCAATACCTATTTCTTTCATTATGAAGGCCAATATTTATTGGAACACGATTTATTGGAATACAAAAAGTCTGTCTAGAAGAATTAAATATTCTGAGTGCGGCGGCCGTAACTCCTTAATTTCATGTCCAAGTAAGCTTAACATTCCTGTGTCGAAAGACGGGAGATGTAGGAACAAAATTGAAGAAGGGCCAATTTCCAAATTCAGTCATTTAATATTCCATCCGGACCCAGACTTTCAATGGAGTAATTTTGGAGGGAAATTTTCTACTCCCCAAGCCTATAAATAAGAGTTTTCAATACCATTCAAAGTGGATGAAGAAGGTGCAAGGGGTTCTGTTCTAGAGGATTGAGTTCTTAAAGTTATTTGTATTTTTTATTTTCTATTTTACTTAGTTTCATCATGTTCTCTTAATCCCCTTTCAACTCTAATACCCTTCAATGGAGGGGTAAAACCTTTTAGTGATCAGGGAAGGGGGAGTTTCTCTTTAGTAATGTCGTAGTTTTGTGCATAAATGTAAAACCTTTTTTTTTTATTTTGAATGAAATATATTGTTAATGTTTACCAATTATCTTAATTCAATCATATTTTGAGCTTGGTATAATCATTTTTAATAGCATTGGATAAATACTTTTAATCTCTCTCTGCCTAGTGCAATTTGTCTCGACTGAGCAGATTGTGTTAGGTGGTGAGTGTCTAATGATCATTGGAACGTGTGTAGAACTAGTAAACATTTTTGGGGGTTCTAAGGACAAACATTCATGATCGGGAAATTACTTAGTTTTTTAGGGATTTTTTATGAACTTCCATGCCCATAGGTGTGAGTTCTATTTTCTTCTTTAACCAAGGGTGATAGATAACTCGATCGGGGAGTCTTTCATTTTCATTCAAAAGAAAGAGAGGTAAGATAATCTTTGTGACTATGATGAAATTAAAAAATGTGATCCTACCATGAACCCATCACTCTCTTCATCTATTAGTGTTCAACCTTTCTTTTTAATTCATGCTTTATTTTTCAACTCTAACAATATCAAAAATTAACTCTTCATATTTCTTCAATTTAAGTGACAAACGTAATTTTTGTACACTCCTCTCTGGAGACAACTTAGGTTACCCACATTGCAACATTTTAACTAAGGTTCTATTTTTTACTATCACACCCCACGACAGGTACGTGTCAAGTTCATTTCCATGGTAGTTAAAATTTTTCATATTCAAAATTTTTGGTAATAAAAATATTTCATAATCATAATTTTTCATATTAAATTTTTTTTGTAATAAAAAAACATTAAAAATAAAAATATATATTAATCAAAATTTTCCGTACTCAAATTTTTTAAATAACATTTTTTTGGGAACCCAAAATTCCGGAATGAAATTTTTTTCTTCTAAATAATTTTTATGGAATCTAATTTTCTTCAAAAGATCAGAACCTAACAAAATACTTCCTTGGAATTAATTTGAACTATTAGATAAAATCATGTTTGTTTCAACAATTAGATCAATCTGGGAAGTTTAATTTTCATTTCAAATGCCTATATAAAGGCCCCCTAATTGTTGTCCCACACCGGTTTTCAGGCTCCTACGTGATGATGTTTTTTCTCTCTACATAAGGGTTGTTCGACATTTCCAGTTTTCTTAAATCTAAATGTCATTTGGAAGAATATCTATAGAAGAAAATTTAATAAGTTAAGGAAATTTATGAATGGATGATTAAAATAGAATTTTTAGTAGATCCTTGGTATTTCGTTAAGTATGATACTCTTATTTTGTAGAATATAAAGTTGAATGGATGGGAGAGTTTGTGTATATCAAAACCAAAGGCACCGGAACACGTTTACCCAGAGTTGCTGGTAGAAGTTTATGAGACAATTTGTTTTTTCATTCAAGATGTTAAAGACATGTTTTATTTTAAGAGTTATTGGAAAACCTATTTTCTTTCCTTTAGCGTGGCAGCATGCATTATAAGAATTTCGTATGAAGAAGATGCTGAGTTCTTCTCCCACAAGCAACCAGATATATCATGATGTTTTGATATGAAGAACGTAATAGAGTGCCTTGGTTTATTATATTCCAAGACACAAAAGATCAAATACCTCTCTTTGAACCTTAAGATCATAGAATTATGGGTTCATATATTTCTCATTCTGAGAAAAGGTGATAAGGATACCTTGAAGAAGAGTGATACCTACATTCTGGATTTTTTGGTGAACCTCTCGAAGGATAATTGGGTTATGTATATCTTGATTACAGAAATGAATCTCACTAATGAGACTTTTAAATGTAATATTAATATGTATTTGGTTATTATTTCCACAATTATATTCATTTTTCTACATTCGTTCAAAATCACATGCAGTTTTGTGCCAAGAAATTTCATGTTTATGTTTCTAAGAGATGATACGCTATGAAGGATGAAGAATGGATTTAACAACATGTAAAAAGAGTTTTATGAGTCATCTGAAAGTGAAATTAATGATTTATCTAAGAAACTAGAAGTATCTGATACTTCTATGAAAGCTCGGATAAATTGAAACAAGAAAGAACCGGATGCCAAGAAACAAACTCAAGCAGTTTAGCAAACCCAATCAGCACCCCCAAAATATATGAAGAAAAAGACCTATCCAGATTACATTGTTTCTAAATGGTGATAAGATAATAATAACATGAATGAAGCATAACCTAGCTTTGTCTTGGATCCTATTGAGAAAAAATCAATAAGGATTATGTTTTCTAAGGAGTTTGAGAAATAAGAAAAAGAGAAGATTCCACAGAATAAAATGAATGAAGCTGATATTGATCAATATATTCTCAAGAATAATGAGAATTATTCTGAGCAGATCTAGGAACCATATTTTTTTTTCAAGAATCCCTTCTAGTGACATCAGGAACGAAAATAGTCATTGTGGAACCTGATGAAGAGGTACAGATTGAGAAAGAATATGAAGTGGAAGTAGAAGAAGAGTAAGGAAGGGATGATACAAATGATATGATGAGGGAAGTTTAAAAATATCATGGGAAAGAGAGTCCTTCAGAGAAATTATCAATCCGTATTTCTGATGCCGAATCATCTAAACTTGCTACCCTAGTAAAATGTGATGAATCTTTAGAAGAAGTCAACACACCAAAAAAAGAATAGAGCAACAACCATGCTTTTATTCAACCAGAGGAACTGCTGGAAGATGCTCAGAATGAAAAGGTTGAGGAAGAAAAGGTATTTAAACTATCATATAGTGAACATGACTCAACAATGGATCTCGAGATCATTCCAAGAGCTGATAATGGAAAAAACTGTTAGCTGATTCACATAAGAAGGGTGAGATGTAAGTGAATGATGTTGGTCGATTGTCAAAATGAAAAGTTGTTGAGGTAGAGAGAGAATCTTTAAGAACAAGAGAATTTGATTATGAGTCATCTTATTTGTACATGATTTTGTGATTAAATCCCTGATGAAATTGGTTGATATAATTTATTTGTTTCTGATATTGAATCTAGATACATAATGAATCAACATTCATTTAATCATAAATTATATACTGTTTCCATGCTTATGGACAAATTTGTCAGGCTGGTGGTCAATTTTTATTACATTCTTCATCTGGTATAATGCTCATAGGAGGTCATGAAAGGAAATTATGAAGTGGTTCAAGAAGATAATTTAAGAGCTAAAATGAATTTACTACTTTTGAAATAATGTGAAGGATTCTTTTGTTACCTAAGATGTCATGGTCAGAGACCTTATTAAATTTATTGATGAGAATCTCAATCTTGAACAAGCAATTTAGAATCAGGAATACAAGGATCTAAATGGGAAACGTAATTCAGTTGTATAAATCTGAAGAGGGAAAGAGATATCAGAATTGAGTTCGGAGAAAATCTAATTAATCAAGACAAACATTTGATGACTCATGCAGAAATTCTTAAGACTCACGAAGAAAAGAGAATTGTTTTGGAGAAGAAAAATGAGTGTTAGGATAAACTGCTCAAATGTTTTGAAGTTGATCATAAGGAGTTTAAAAAGGTGAATACCATAATCAAGAAGCTTATGAATAAATAATAGTAATGATTAATATTGTCCTTAAATCCTATCATTTGTTGTATTACCTTCTTTGTAAAAAACATTTCCAATCATATTGAAAATTTTGGTTGTTCTTCATGTGTTTTGTATTATAGTACTAATATTTCAGGTGCCATATTTTTTTTCATTCCCTCGTTTTATTTTTCAAAATCATAAACAGGGAGAAAGGAATGATAAGAAAATACTAAGAAAATAAGATAATTCCATAGGTTTGGGGGATTCAATCTAAGGGGATTTTTATCAATGAATATTTACTACTAAAAGAAAAAGAAATATCTATTTAAGGAAGACAAGAATATGATCCATATGGATTTATAATCCTATGGGGTATATTGTATTATTCATCATGATTCATATGTAAATACAGATATGTTTTTTTATATCCATAATGAAAAATTCTAATTCCTTATATTCATTTTCATAAGGATGTTAGTGTTTTTTATATCCATAATGAAAAATTCTAATTCCTTATATCCATAATGAATTTATGTTTTGAAAATCACAAGTACTATATCATAAAGAAAAGTATATTTTATGTAAGGATTATTATCCTAAGGAATATTTCTTTTCTTTAAATAAATGTTCATCATTACCCATGTTTTAACTGTTCATTTTATAGTCTCTCTAATACCAAATCATTTACTAATAAGGAAAAATTTGGTTTCATATATAAAAAGTTGGAATACTATAAAACTTTTGATATAGAGTATTATGTTTTTCGTATCTGAATTCTCTAAAATTCAGGATCCAAATTCATTTCAATTTAGACTCTTAATTCTCTGAAATTTAGATTCTAAATTCAATTAAATTCATTTTATGAATTCTATGATATTCTGAATCAAAATTCTCTGAAATTTAATATCTGAAATGTCTAAAATTTAGAATCTGAATTATTATAAATTCATTCTTTGAATACTTTTAAATTTAGACTTTAAATTCTCTAAAATTCATACACTCAATTCTCTGAAATTAAGACTCCGAATTCTCAAAAATACAGACTCCAAATTATCTGATATTCAGACTCAAAATTATCAGAATTAAGAATCCTAATTCCCTAAATTTCAGAATCTTAATTTACTTAAATTAAAACATCAAATTATAGGTAATACAGAATTAAAATTCTTTGAAATTTGAACTCTGAATTCCTCAGAATTCAGACTCTGAATTCCTCATAATTCAGATTCCAATTTCATTGGAAATCCGATTCTAAAATATATATATTTATGGTTCCAAATTATTTTTAATACTGAATATGAATATACAAGTCTTATAGACTTCAAATGGTTATATGGTTAGACTCTAAAATCTATTTTTCATTAGACACCAAACACTCTATTTGGTTATGCAATTTCATTTTTTCCTTACACATGTTATGAAACTTTGTCTGGCAATATTTTTCTAACTAACAACTATTTGAGTGACACATGTACAGGACGATCCAAAATTAAATGAAAAATATGGAAATTGAAGGAGGGTGACGACCATTGGATAAGTACCAATAAATAGGAGCTCATTTGAAAGAGTTCAAACAGTATTCCAAATGTGGATCTCTGTAGAGATTTCATGCGGTTGAAGTGATTTATATAGAGAGACTCTCATGATTTGTGCAATCTGAGCATTTTGTTCAGATTAATAAGTGTGATTCAGATTGTTAGTTAGTACAATTGAGTGATTATAGGGATAGGAAGACAGAGGATCTGACTACCTTAATGTTCAAGGGCTTCCATTGATAAGAGGATGGAGGTTCCGACATCCATAATACTTAAGGGCTTCCTGGGATAGGAAGACAGAGGTGCCGACTACCTAAAAGATCAAGGGATTGCGGTTATAGCAAGAAAGATTCCGATATTTCGAACGTTGGCTTTCCCTGGTTTGGGTATGAAATACTTTATTGAATGTATAAATCAAGGTTCCTTTATCCATGGTTCTTGGATTCCCTACACATTGGGTTAAAATATTTCAGAATTGTTACCTAATTTTTTTCAATGTTTATTTCTGATGTATTTTGATAAAGGAAGCATGTTTAACCATATTATACATTCTGGTCCTATTTATATACTCTGGTAAATATGATTCTATATACATTAATTTATATCCTTTTATTTGTAGACATTACCTATGTTTCATTTCTGCAACCATATTTCCTGATCCAAGAATTTTTTTAATATAACTAAAAGAGGTCTTGTGAATTTACCTTCTTTAACTTTATCAAAAATAGTTTTCTATAAGGTTAAAAATGAATGTTTTTAGAAATACAATTCACCACCCCCTCTTTTAATTAACAATGTACATCATTATTTCGATCCTACAATGATATTGAGAAAATTTAATATATTATATTTACACCTATTTTAGATGATATATTAATCAATAAAAATAATTGAATACAATAATTCATTAAATATAAAACGCTTTTAATATTTTTATACCATTTACTTTTTTAATTATTAATCAAATAATTACAGTGTAAGAAAATATTACGATTTTTTTGGTAAATAATTCATCTATAAATATTAAAGATAAATTATAAAAAAATCTAATCTATATTTCATGAGTATATTTATAAAAAGACTACATTTTCCCCTATCGCAATGTTTCATAGATATTAAAAGCAAGAAAAATATATCTCTTGTCTTCTTGTTTTTATTACATGTTATATGCGTATAGTCAAAGGACTTGGGAAATTAATTTCGAAATTTTAGATACATTAATAAAAATAGTATAGATAAACTCACAAAAACATTTATGTAGTATTTTTGTTTATTTTCAGTCTCGTAATTATTGTTTTAACCATTGTTAAATCCATTTTTACCTTAACCATGGTATCTTATTTTAATTGGATACAGTATTAATTTTGGATACAAATTGTGTTGAACCTATTAATAAAAAAATCATTGAAAATAAGAATATGGAATACAATTGTTAATATTCTTGTTACATTAGTCGAATTATTTAATCTAATATTAATAAGATATATATAAGGAGAAAGTGGATTTTTACTGTGAAAATGATCAAATTTTACAACGTTTTTATATTTAAATTCAATTTGATAAATATTATAATAATTTAAATTTGAATAATAGATGTATAACATAACTAATGTTACTTTATAACCAAATGAAAATATTAATAACATTATATTTATAAAAATAATTTTCATATTTCAATTAAATTTATTATTTGTCACTATTCATTATCAAATTTAATATTTTTTAAAAATAAAAATATAAACATTTGAATACTTTGAATATTAATATATTTAAAATGAATATTATTTTTTGAAATAAATTTTCTTAAACTGCTAAAATAAGATTCAATCTATTTATGTAATGGGTGATTAGTCCATCTTGTAGAAAAATAGAATTTGTCACCATTTTGTATTGTATAATTATTCTTTAACTAATGAATATATAACTACTAAATGTGTGTCAACTGTATATTTTATTAAATAAGATAATTATATTTGTACCCACTATTTAAATATATGTATGATTACTATCTAATTAAAAAATAACATTAATATTATAATGTGGTTTGGTAAAACATGGCCTTGCATATAACACAATATATTGAAGAAACTCATTATATCACATAAAAATTCAAACTCTACATTTCATGTAACATACACTATTAAATAAAAATGGGGGTTTTCAATAATTTTTTAGTATTTACAACAAATCCCACCCTTATTTAAATGTGTATTTAATATCTTATTTTGTATGAACCCTAGAAATCACCCAATTGATATTCTATCTTCCTCATGCTTTAATCTATAGGTTTTGGTGGTTATATTTTAGACATCAGTCATTAGCCCATGTCTTATCCTTAGTTGGTTATACTCTATTCCTATCCTATTGATGCATAATGGTGGTGTAGTTTTTTATTGGGGTGTGAGTTTGGATTAATTTTGATGATCCATGGGTGTGGTATATGTTGATTTGAAGTTCCTTATGTGTAGGTTTGGTTTATGGGAATTTCTTCATTTATTATGTGGTGCTTACAATATTGGTAATGATTTATTGCGGTGGGGAATTTCTTTTTTATCAATTTTTTTTTTAAAATACAAGGGGGTTATACTCTTGATAATCAATGGGGGTTGGTTTAAACTGACATAATTATCATAATTTAATGGTGAAAGTTGAATTATTATCATCATTTTACAAATTTTGTATTATTTTGATATTTTTATCGTACATTCCAAACAAGATAAAAAATTTGTGGTCATGGTGGGGGTGTTTATTTACATTAATACATATCTATTTTGGATCCCATTGTTGATTTTATTTTCTTTTCATCTATATAACTAAAATGAAATAATAAAAAACGTTATATTTAGTGAATAAAATGGTTTCATTATTATTTTTTTTCTTTTGTATTACTCTCATATAGTGAAGTTTAAATTGATATAATATCTTATGACAAATATGTAAAATTATATTTGTTGTGTTTTTTATATTTTTTTCATTCTATAGAAAGTTGATGTGTTGTTGTGATGTCATGAGTGGTATTTTGTCATTTTAGCCTTGCGTTTGGGCAGTAATGAAGACATTAGTTTTTCAAATTGTATGGGGTGGAGAGGTGTTGTATGTTTTTTGTCATCCTTTTTTAGTTGAGGTGATGGTTTGATTAGATGTGTTTTCTTAGAAGTTAGGGGATTGTCCGATGGGTATGATGAGATATTTGTTATAATGGTAACATTTTGATAGATTCAAGTGTAGTTATATAAAATCTTGTTAATAATATTTTCCAATACATTGGATTCAATTAATAATAGGATAGAAATGATTAATGATCAATTAAATGAATGGGTATGAAGATAAATGATATTTTTGATAAATAAATTTAATTATTGGGGTTAATGATGTAGTTGGATGGAAATGTGATGTGTGGATTATGGCTTATGTGGTGTATTGGACATTGAGGTGGATGTGAAGGTGAGGATGGTGTGAGTCAGTCAGTTCTTTTTTGATAATCGACAAGTTTGGATTCATTATAGATATGTTTTTATACTTTTATATTTCTTATTATTTCTGCAAACACCTGACCCTTGTCATGAATAATGTGTCTACACCCATATATTTCGACAAGAGGTTTTATCCCAACATCTGAGTGATGAGGATGGATTGAGTACTACATTAAATTTCCTAATATCACTTCCAATAGAGAAAATTTGGATACGATATAATGGTCAGTGGTCTTGTAGTGAACTATGTGATATTCCATGTGTTTTCATTCATTATCTGATTGGACATGCTATGGGGCGATGGATCAGGTGTCTTTAGAAGTTATATTATATGAACATGTTGTTGGGTGACTTGTGGTGAGGTTCTTAAATTTTATGAGGAGGGAATAACGTTGATTTATATAATATTGATCCTACCATACTACATTGTTTATTTATGTGGTTTTGGAATGATGACCCATTTTTCATCATGTGAGAAGTAATTTGACCATGCGGTGGGTTGGTGTCCTAGGTGTACGTGGATGTGATGTTATAATAATTTGAGGTGGGTAAGTGGTATATGTTATTTATAATATTTAGAAGTTCTATGTAATATGATGTTCGGTTTGTAAAAGTGGGAAATCAATGGGATGTTGGTGTGGGGTATCCATTATCACGATACTTCTAATTATGTTTTTATAGACCAATTGTGTTATTTTGAGATCATGTACTTAGGATGTTTGGATGGATATTTAACATGTTTATTAGATATATGATCCACTGTTTTTTCAACTATGCATTAGAATGTTTCTTATTCTTTTTAATGAGAGACATTGGTTTCCCAACTGATTATACATGTTTTCTCTCCCTATATATTAATAATTTTCATGATTCTATGAGGAATACATGTATCATGTAGGACATTTTTAGATGCTTGTTTTTTGGGATAGTTTTGTTTTTGGTTTTATATTATTCCATGTATTTTTTGGATGATTCATTACCTCTTCTGGACCTATATTATTAGTGAGGGTAACTCCTCATATTTATCGATACTTTTATACACACGATGCTAGTGTCCAACCTAGTGCCTATTAGAGGTGGGACTTTCGGGTGATTATCACCCCAAAATCATTATGGGATCATTGTTGGGATGTGTCTATGAAAGGGTGGATTCAGGGAGTATGTTTGAGATATTGGATGGATTCAAGATTTAGGAATAGTGAGTGTTGAATGGGTTGGTATGGAATATTTTCTAGATGTCCAAGGTGTGTGACATAGGAAAAGAATACTAGATATGGCATGATATTTTAGGGCCCCCATTATAAAACAAATGTTCACTATGTTTATTCAAATGGAATGTGATGTTTACTATTTTTTAGGTTATAGTCCTTGGAGAGGTTCATGCACGTCATGAATTGCATTACTATTTGAATTGGGTTATTTTTAGAATTTTAACATGAATAAAATTTATTAACTGAATTATCTGACACCTACTAATATTTTATAATACAATGATAAGGAAATTTATGTCATATTTTCATCTACGGATCTTGGACATTGTCCTCTTTTTGCTCAGGATGTAGGGGTTTAGTGTGTAGAACCAGTTCATATTTATAGGGTGGTTCTAGTTGAGGATGATATTAAATGAAATTGGAAGTTTCACAATTATTAATTAATGACTATTTGGATGTAGAAGGTTAGTGTTTCATATATGGAGGTATAGTGTTTATTAGAAGAACTAAATTTAAATTTTAGATTGATCAGGGAACTTGTGGGGTACTAGGTCCTTTTAGCAGTCAGTCAAATGATGATATCTACGAGTTAATGGGGGATTCTATATCATAGTTTGTAGAAGGATGCATGTATTTTATGGGATAACCTTCATAAAGAGTTTTCACAAATGTTTCATTCTTAGCCTATGAATGTAGTGAATATATAATAGTAATTCTCTATTCCATAGGTGACTATTTTAGTATGGGATATGGGAATCAAGATCATAGAAATTATTCAATTTCCCGTAATCATGTTCCAATGGAGGAGTCTTGTGAGAGGCTTCTTGAGGTGGTTCTCCATCTATTTATATATAATTCAATTACTCCCATTACATTGTTGTAGTATTTTTATGCTCCTAAATATATATATTTGATCGAGTAAATTAAATTATTTGGTGGTTAGTAGAAATATATGAACTAATAAGATTCCCATGGGAAAACATTTCATTGGTAGGTCCCAAGTTCCAATTCCACTAAGGTTTTAACCAGTGGGCAGTCGGCCTTAGAAACATTCCATTGTGCCTTATTGGACCAATGGTTTTTCGGATATTCTTAAGGTTATTATTTAGTTTTGATTTGTATATGAGTTATATTTCCATTTTCAAAACCAGTTCATATTAGTTTTTTGAGAGATATTTGGTGTAGGTAGAGAGATGTAGCACCAGCTGAAGAAACATTTATCAGTGAGACTATTTGAGAAGAAGGAGAAACGTGATTATTCTCATCTAATGGGGGATGAAGGCATACATCAGTTTAGGACCCCCAAAATCCTTTAGTGTGGAGGGGAAAATCAGGGAGTAAAATATTTTTCAAATAGATATATATCATGTCCCCATATTCATAGGAACGTGTGAAACATGTCTCATAGATTCATGGAATTAATTAACTCCAAAATACTGAAATAGAAACAGAAGTCATTATTTTAAAAAAAAATTCACCACTACCGGCCTGTACAAGAAGCATTCAAGGACACTTTTTTCATATATAGGAATAATATAATACTTAATAGTAAATTTGGAATTAAAATATTCAAATATGGTCACTCCATTCTAGTCCAACATCATATAAAATAATTTTTGGGGTATCACACTTCCCCCCTAATATCACTTTTATAGAACACCCCTTTATCTCCACCTAGGTAGTAATCTAACTTTTTTTACCAACATTATTTCTAGTTCGAAATATTTTTCATATAATACTATATAATTAAATATATTGAGACTTAGTTTTAACCATAATCCCTAATTGATGCACCTGTATGAACTGTGCAATCAAAAAATATATTCAAACACAGCCTGCAATGAAACTCATTTACTATCACAAAATTTATTTTCCTCCACTTGTGGAAATATTTTTACTTTCTCGAAACATCCAAAATTAATATAACTCAGTAGTTTCATTCAATAAAACTTTCCACTAAATTTAATTTCTAATTATTTTTTCAATATTAGTGTGTGAAAATTGCCTTTTTGAAACACTTATCCACATATTCTTTAATGAAGAAGAAGTTCAAAATATTTGTTAAGAGAGTTTTATTCTATCATGGGGGTATTCAACTAGTTTTAAACTCTACTAATAATGTGTGAAAATTTATATAGAGAACCCCCTTCCTATCTCAAAACATGCTGGTTCCCATAATTTCATTGGTTTATTGCCTCCTTTTGTGCATAACTCTATCAGTATAAAATTTTTGTGAACCACTTTAATCTTTTTGTAAAATAATATTTTTTTTTGAATCAAACGACCTAATTAAATATTGATCGATGTTCTCTACTATCCCTAGAAAAAAAATTGATATCTGTTTAACCATTTTTTGAAACTATTGTATTTGTGTGACATAATTTCCTTATTAAACCCCAACTTTCTCTATCATCAAATTTATTTCCCCAAAAATTTTCTAACAATCGAAATCTAAAACGAAATAAATATTAAATCCATATGCATTGTATGATTATATTCCTTATGAAATACTTCATAAACCCATGGTAAATTGAAAATAAACACAAAACAACATATGTTTCTAAATTTGAAACCCATCAATTCCAATAACCCTCTTCCCATTGGGTTTACCTTCAATCCTCAGGGAAATTCATTAAAAACAAAATCCTTGACCAAAAACAATATTGGTCTGAAATAAAAAATCCAATACTTTAATTATATATGAACAAATATTGGAGTAAAAAATGTGTTATCAAGAGGGAATATCATTCAATGAGAGATGACAGGTCCTGAACCCATCTATTACATTAATTTCCTATATTCTCATCATTTGTAAATGAACCCATCAAAACAATATTTTTACATTTAATGTTAGAAATGAACTTCCAATGGATCATATCTCCCCTAGATACCTACATCACAACAATAATTTGAAAAAATAGGTAACACCAATGGGGAGTGGGAACCAACTAAATCCTACTCATGCAATTAGAGGTGGATGAACACCGAGGTTCAACCCATGTTTCTCACACTTTAGTTATACCTATGGATTAGTCAAAATGTCATCCACATTATCCATAGTTCAATAATTCTCATGTTTAAACAATAAATGGTCAATGTTTTCTTTAATTATTTGAAATATGAACACAATATGCTTTGTAGGAGAGTTTTTAACTAGATTTTCTGTAAGATTAATAGTTATAATATTGTCCCAAAGTGTGACAAAAAAACCTTCACGTCATCACCAATATTAGTTTGTTTTTTCTTAATCCAAAATAAGTGACTAATTTATTTTTTCGTAGAGATGTACTATGAATCAATACTACTAATATATGATCTTATTGTTTCTAAACCAACCAGCCCACACATTTGTTTACAATAAATAATTCACCACAACGTGTGGAATTCCTCTCAAGAACATCTTGTGCCCAGTCAAAATCATGAAATTCTAATAATTTATTATCTATTCATGATACAAATTATATTACAAAATTGATGATACCTTGAATATATATCCTGATTCCATTATCTGTTTATATACTCTATTCATTTAATAATCTTTATAATAATGGTTATAAACAAGTTTCAATGATTATAACATATCTTGTTGTGGTCATTTATTATATGCTTCCAATGATTCTAATTTTTTATTCGAGATCCATAGATTTCCCATTCCCTGGGATTCCATGTCCTTCCCAATAGTAAACATAGTAAACATTGTTTTGGATTAATCCATAACTAATTAAATTTGAATCTCTTGTTTAAAATTTTATTGAGATATGATTCTGTATTCTTTCTTTTTAATCACATGTATCCCCCAAAAATAGGTGAGTTCACCAATCATGGACAATTAAAATATGAATTTCTTGTGACAATCAAATTCATTGGTTCATCTATGTCTGCTATCACCAAATATTATATTATCCACATCCACAAAAAGTATAAATTTATTTCCCTATCAATTCATAACATGTGTTTATGGCCAACACCTTCTCTTTTAAATTATTAATTTTTCATATATGAAACCTTTTTAGAATACACTTATCATTGGGCATGTATTAGAAAATAACGATCCTTCTATTATTTAAAAACCATTGTTTCATCATTTTCAATCTTGAAACCCATTGGATTTTAAAAATTGACTTCTTATTCAAGAAAACCATTTATGAATACTAATTGAAAATCTATATTAAATTTTTTTATACCCTTGTAGTATTACCATGTAGAGAAATTTTCTAATAAACTATAGTTTAAATACTATTGAATGTTATTTCTAAACATAAATTCCACCAATCTATGTATAACATTTACCTAATAGGTGGACCTTGTTTCATTTAAAATTTCAATTTTCCTTGAATTTATTTTGGTGGATACACATTGATCCCTTCACATTGTGATTTTCTGGTCAGGTAAGAAGATCACATGGTCGTTTCAATGAAATTTAATCTATTTCTTCATTTATAGCCTTAATCCATGATTCACCCATTACTAATTCTTCAAAATATGTTGGATCCATAATTTATCGGATAACCTAATATACATAATTCCTTATTCATTATGTAAATTTAGATCTGATTTAATGCCTAATGATGTTGGATTGATCAACTTATGCTCTTCTATTTATCATGTGAGGTTATGATAAAGATTCTTCTAGAATGGTATCCACATATGATTCTTCATCAGAATCATCATCATTTTGATATCCATGAATGTTTCAAAATCCATCCATTATTATCTAATTTTTATCCAATCTATTTCCCCCCTCCACATCGTTCTTCATCTTTAATCATATAAATATATAAGCTCCGCGAAGTATTACTGGTTTTTTCCTCAGTGATAATAACCTCAAAACATTCCACTATCATTTGAAAATTATTATTATTAACAATTTAAGCTTTAATATTTGTTGAATATCCAAGGAATAATATCTCATTTTCAGCATCCACATACTGAACTTCATCGCCATCATTTTTTTAGTTAAAATAATTACTTCCTAACAAATGAAAATACTTTAGAGTGGGATTCCTTCGATGACATATCAGATATATTTTCATGGTATCTCTTATAAATATCGTGGTTTGGTTTTTACTGTACACCACTTTGTAAACATCCTTTATCTAGTAATGAAGAGAATATACATTTCTCAATCATCATAGTTCTAGACATTTAATACAATGCATGATTTTTACATTCAAAGGCCCCATTTTGTAGAGGTGGTCTCACTGAAAAAACACAACGATTTATCCCATATTTTTTCTGGTAACTTTCAAATTCAATTAATCTGGATTCTATTCCATTATTAGATCATTGAATAAAAATTATGGAGGCAATTTCATTCTCATCTATTTGGATATAATTATTTATTCAATCAAGAACATAACATTTATTATATATCAACATCATAGATTACATTATAAAATGATCATCATCAAAAAATGAATTAACTCTCCCAAAAAATATCAAATAATTTATTGGACAACATATATCTATGCAGATGGGATCAAACAAATTTTATGACCATTTTTTTATAGCCTGTATAAACTCTGAACAATCTTTCCTTGCATGAATGGATTAAATGAATTTTATCGATCAAACATTAGATAAATCTTACAAGAAATAATATTTGATAATTTTTATAGACTTCAACCCTAGAATATTCATAGTATTGGACATCAGTGGTATAGGATTTGGGTATGATCAATTAAACACAATGGATAAGCAGTATCAGATTGTTGATTGATTGTTTGAGATATGCACAACTTGTTGTCCACCCCTTTCAGAACTGTTTGATTCATGAGCTACACAAACAATTTAATACTTCGATTTTAATATGAATGATGTAATCTATATAATCAAATGTTTACATTATATACATTATTTTATCTATATCAAATGAATGAGGGTTTTTTTTCATAGGTGGTTCGATAAAATATCGGATTTATTAAAGATTGGGGTTATTAGGTGTCTAGCTAGTTTGGGGATCCCCTTCATTCATTTTATCGATTTGTTGGCTATTGAATATTTTGATGCATGGATAGTGGAGTAATGCACGGTTCGTAGGGTTTGACTAGATATTTTCTTTTTGGATGTTGTGACATTACCCCTATAGGTCTTATTGAGTTTCAGATAAACCTGTAGCCCGATGATTTATTTATTTATATGGATCCTTATCTTATGTAACATCGTGATTTGTTAGAGTTGAGAATCTAGATAGATGGTCTAGTGTGTAAAGGATTTACCAAGAAAAATGCCTTTTCATGGTGTGGTGAAATGATTTCTCAATGAAGTCAGCTGATAGTTTCAGGTCATATATAAAATTTAGGAAGTTAAATCTAGTGATAGTAATGAACCGCTACCCTCTTCTAAAGATAATGTATCTTGAGGACTTGTTAATAGAATTTAATTAGTTTTATATTATTTATTTGTGGTGTGGGTATGACCTTTTTATTGTTAATGTAGTAAATATCATTAAGAACTATTTCAGATATAAGTAAGTGAACATTGAATTTTTGGCCATTCGATTTTTTTGTCAGGAATTAAATAGTTGCGTTTGTTGGTCACATAATTTACTTGTTCCATGAATTCATTAGAATACATTATATTCACATTCATCGATTAAATATTGATATATAAGGAGTCATAGGAGGAGAATCTTGATTTTCTTAATGCATTATTAGATTTTATTTAATGAAACCATCCTTATGGGACGTTTTCAATGTGTAAGTTATTATTATGTGAGTAGAATTTACATTAAATTGTGGTGTATCATTATAATGTGGATATGGAATCATTGAATGTTGATTAATTTATTGATTATGATGAAACCAATACTTTGATGGTAGGTCAAACATTTCTTGGTCTTATTGGATATTATCAGGGGCTTGTGCAGGGATCCTCTTCATTTGCAGCATCAATTATAACATTGACAAGGAAAGACCCATATTTTGTGTGTAATAATCATTGTTAGATAGCTTTTAGTTTTTTGAAGGAGTAGATATTAAATTCTACAATGATTCAGTTTCCTATTGAGGGTGCATTGTTCGAGTGGTTTTGTGTAGTATCCCTCCAGATTCTAGGATTTGTTTTGATGAATTAGAGGGTGGTGATATCATATGGTACTAGTATGTTACATCACAATAAGAATATATATTAATCCTTATTTTCTAGAGCAAATGGTGGATTTTTTGGTGCTGATATTTTAGTGGAATTATATTATTTGGGATAAAAAATTATATATGCATATCACAATTTCATGTGGAAAATATTTTATATGTTTGAAATGAATTTTTAGTTGTGGAGGTGGATGGATCCTCTTTAGTATTATTATTTTGATATATCTTGTACCTTCATAATGGGGATGTTGTTGATGAAACATTAAGAAGTATGTCGTAGAAGGATTTCGTTCAGGATTTTAGGGATGTTGGGAGAGTGATAAAGATGTTTTCATCCCTGAACATACCTGAAAACTTATTTGATAACTGAGCTTTTCTTCTTAAATATGGTAGTGTAGCCTTTATTGAGGTAGCAGATTAAGGAGTCTCGTTTGGGAGTCTTACTAGTAGTGGTGACGCAAAACCATATTTTCAACGATGATGCTCCAAAAGGATGTTCATAACTAGATAATGTCTTAGGTAAAATTTATTGTTCTGGGAGATATTATTGAGGGTGTTCACTATTATTTTCATATATAAATTTTAAGTTACAATCAACAGTATCAAAAAATTTATGTGGATTGTGGATGTTGTATTAGTGGAACAGAGGATAGAACATTGCGTTAAATGTTCCTATTGTGTGCCTAGTATTCATAGATGTTTTAGTTTTCAATTCTTTGTTTTGTTTATACTTGATGATGTGATGTCATAATTCTTGTAGTTTTATCAAATGATCTTTTTTACCCGAAATGTGATAAATTTATAAAATCTGTAAAGGGGAGGAACTTATAAAAAATGGATATGCATTATATTGTGATATTAGTTGATCCATGTCAACAATTAATTAACACCTAGATTCGATAATATACTAATTGATAGGACGATATTTAATGATTCATATATTCTTGTTGGTTTTTTTGTAAATTTTAATGATTATATTTTGGGTTTTTAGCGGTTGAGATTGTTGTGTAGTAGTTTTTTAGAAGTGTGGTTATGTAAAAAGAAGCTCTTTATAGCATTTATTAATTTTTTTTGTGATGTGGCTGCATGGTGATGAGGTTGATAAATATGTTTTTTTTTAATTTTTTTGGTATGTTTTGTATGGTCTTGTACGATTGAGGTATTATGAGACCATTGAGATGTGACTTGTGGCATGGTTGTTAATAATCCTATTTTTCTTCGGATTTGGTTTTGATTCATGAAGATGTGTATTTTTTTAGAGTCATATGGTGTAATTTCATATGCAGCTTCAGACCATTACATTGATAATTTTGGTCGTTTGATGGGTTTAAAAGATGTTATGAGAATGTTTTATGGATTTTTGTGCGACATGTGTGCTCCAATAGGAGGTTAAAATAACGACAGTGGATCTTGATGTGATTTTGAGATTCACAGATAGTTCCACCATTGAATTCATAGCTTGTTTGAGGTGGTGGATGAATCCTTGTATTAGATATACATTGTGAATTAATCCTGGATATCTAATTAAATCCTGACCAAGATGAAATGATGTTTAGTAGAATTTGGAATTTTTGGAATACCTATCGATTTCACATGATTAATGGGATTCAAGAAATGAAACATTAGAGTTTAACATTCTATATTTTTCTTTAATAAGAACCCATTATCATTAGGAATTTTATTTACTACGTTATTTCGGGGAAACACATAGTGGATCTCATAGTATATTTAACTCATATCCACATTTTTTTTCTCCGAGTTCTATTGGTTGTGATTCGATAATTTGTAGTATTCCCTTATTGAATTAATAGTTTATTTATCTTATGTTTCACTCACATGGATTCATTTCAGTGGTTTGATTTTTGTTTTGGTTCTGACTTCGGATGTTTTTTTATTGATCCTTCGATGTAGTGTAGGTATAATATCATTTTCTATGTTCAGTTGTGGTTTGGGGGTGTTTTTCTACCCCTTCTACTATGTAGTGATTTGGAAACTCATTATTCCAGTATAGAATATCTTATCTCTTTTTTCAAGATCTTTAGGGAGTGGGATATTTCTTTTTATCATTGGAGGATGGTTTGATATGGATTAATAATGTTAAATAAATTGTTTACACACAATTTCAGATGAAATGGGAATGATTCACTTGATTTTCCAATTTTGATAATATTGTGATATTGTGATCGTACATGATAAATATTCTACTAAAAATTAGGGCCATTATGGCCCCTATTTTTTCAAATTCGGGATGAGTATTTATGCCATTTATTAATATATTTCTTTTATAATCACCTTAAATAATTTCAATATGTTAAACCACATATAGTTGGATAATAAAATGGTTCCCTCATGACATATGTATTGTTTTATAACACATCTAAAAAATGTTAATTGTTATAAATACCCCTCGGTAGAATATGTTAAATTATAATTGATGTGTTTTTATTTTCTTCCTCTTATTAGGGATATGATTTTTCATTATCATGTGGTGAGATGTGATATGAAATTTCATTGGCTATGAATTTGGTGAGGTGAGGTGGCTGTTTGTATAGTGATGATTTAGAGATGGTGATGTGATTGTTTTTTTGGACAATATTATTTTGTGGAAGGGTAGTGGTTTTTTTGGATGTTATTTTAGGTTGTTTAGGTTATGATTTATTTGTATTTTATTTTAAGGACATGTGGTAGAGGGTTTTTTTGGGATTTAGTATTAACGTGGTGATGGTTTTTTTGCCACTAATTTTTTGGTGGAGATTTGACAGTTTTTGGTTGTGCTTATGGGTTGTGGAATTTATGGATCAAAGAGGATAATGGTGTACATTATAGAATTATTTTTCAATTATATACTCCTATGTAGTTATAGAATAATTTCATCAAAATATTTTGAATGTAACACCCAAAAATTATAATGTATGACCATTTTATATTATATTTTTTATTACAAGAATCACCAAGTGCATAACAGAACATAATATCCCAATAATTTAAAACATATTTATAATTTTAAATAGATTCAATATATTATACATATTTAAATTCACTAATAATTGAGTTATATTTCATTACATTCAAAATTGACTTTTCTAACATCGTACATTACACATAAGAACTAGTTTTAACGAATAATAATAATATAATAAAATATTATTATTTAATATAATATGAACTATTACGGGAATTATAATTTTGGTCAAATATGTTATTAAATAACTTATGAAAATATATTTTTCACACATATATAAAATGAATCCACTGTCGACTTTTTAATTAGAATTGAATATTGAAAATGATTAAATATAAAGGAAAATCTAATTATATTTAGGCTCACAGTGCTATTTTACCCTAATAAGAATAATTCATTACAATTAGTTATTTATATTAATGTTAAATATATATTATATATTCAATCAATTGTTTTTTATATTCATCCATTATATTTTATAGGGTTATGATTAAAAGTAGCCCTATTTTTTTATAAAATATTATATTATTATTAATGTATTTTTAACTCCTTCTAATAGAGAACCTATTTTAGATGAAATTTTTAGTTATTTTATAGATTATATATTTAAAAATATACATCATATTATAATGGGACACATAAAAATTTGGTTAGGGAGATCTTTTGGAATCTTTCTGTGAAGTTTCCTTTTTTAATTAATATTGAATATTAATGAAATTTAATTTAATACTTCCTTTTCATTTAATTTATTTATAAGGATAAAGTATGTTTTAGAGTTTAATTATGCTAAATTTAGATCATATTTTTACAAAATAATCCAATTTAGTTAATTAGAATAAATTTCACTTTGAAATTGATTATAAAGGCCTAAGAAACACACTAATGGAAAATAGGCATATACCCTTGGTTGTGGGGAAAACCATTGGTATAGGTCACCCTATCCCCACGGTTTTGGGATAACCATGGGTATAAGAATTTTTTGATAGCCTATGACCACAGTTTCCCCAAACCGTGGGAATAGGCTAACCTATACCCATGGTTTCCCCAAACTATGGGAAAAGGCTATCCTATACTCACGATTTTCTCTAAACTGTGGGTATAGGGTATCAAAAAATTCATATACCCATGGTTTGCCCAAAAATGTGGGGTAGGGTGACCTATACCCATGGGTTTTCCCAAAATTTTGGGTATAGTCATCGGATAAAATAACCTATTCTCACGGTTTTTACAAACCGTGGGTATAGGTTTCACGAGTGTGCACCGGAAATTTATTTTTTCCATGGGAACTAAAAAAATTTAGCTGGAGTTCTATATATACGGTTTATTCTTCTATACCTATCATTTAAATAAATATATTAAATATAATATATATATATGCATACATATATACGGTGAAAGGATAGTGGTAAGGCCGCTCGTGAAAAGAGAAGTGGTTGCCAGATCGAATCCCATGGGCCGTTATTTTATAAAATATGTTATACCCACAGATTCTAAACCATGGGTATAGAGTAATGACATAGTGGAAAAACCTATACCCATAGTTCTTCCAAACTATGGGTATAGGTCATGGACCTATACCGATGCCAGAAAAAACCATGGTTCCCCAAACTGTGGGTATACCCTATACCGACAATTTTGGGGTCTATACCCACAGTTTTGAACCGTGGGTATATGATCATTTTCCAGTAGTTACATTTGACAATTTTAACTAAAGACCCCATATTATCAGCACATATGTGGGATTAAATTTAAATGATAATTTTCAAAATTTTGGATTTTAATTTGGATATATATATTTCATATTTCAAATCAAAATAATGTACAATTTATAATAATTTGATATTTTTGGTCAAAAAATGTTAGTGAATGTGATTCAAATTCATTACAACAATTCAAAACAAATTAAACATAATAAGAGACTAAACCAAAACAATAATGCCTAAAACGACATAAAAACTTTTCAAAATTATATTTTAATGCCATATCATTACCCTATAATATCATTTATCAATAACATTATATTATTCGATCCAATCTCAATTCGAAAAATGTGCATGGAATTCCTATGTCATAATATATCAAGAGTTCCACTCCTCCACTTTAAAAAGTATTTATAACATCACACTTACTTACATCTATTATTCCACTTTTCCTCAAAAAATATCAGCATAAATAGATCTAAAAAATACTAACCCTCATCCATGAATACTCCCATTTAGAGGAAATCGATCCATAGAAGCCTTTTGGTACTATCCCAAAAAGATACCTTACTAAGTGGTAACATCTTTTCTCAAGATCATTAGTTTCATTTTCATTGTCCACCAAATGAAATCAAATTATTAGAATTTTATTTAACAACAAAAATATCCAATTTATATCATTGTGTTTTTATTTAAATGGTTCTACCTTCTCTATGACACACATCCATTTAATGGGTACTTACTTCTGTGTATGGAGAACTACTACCTCATGAAATGATGATTGTTCATTTTTGCTTTACCACCAATAATTGTGGTCGTTGTTATGGAAACTATATTTATATATGTTATATATTATATTTATAATTCATTTTCTTCATCATTAATTATATTTAACATAATTTATTATTTTTTACCTTGTGTAAATACTATAATTGCATTTGAGGAAGTATGGACCACCACCACCTCAAAGTGATATGACACGTTCATTCCATACATGTAACATATAAGTGATGGATTTAATATAGTTATAAATCCTATATATAATATATATATATTTTATAATGTAATTATAATATAAATATTTATAATGTATTTTTCATGCTTTTAATACAATAAAAAAACGAATGTATTGTTAATGTGTACGTACGAACAACCATCTCCATGAATAGTGCCCTTGATTTTTAATATCATAAAATAATAGAATATTATACATACATATATAATTAATATATATAATTTTTATTTAATGGTTTTAATTATGGATATGAATAAATAACTATATAATTATTAAAAAAACATATCATGAGGCAAAACATACATGGGAATACAAGGAAATTAACACCTGAAATAGTTATTGTAATGACAAAGTGTTAACAATTGTGTAATAATATATTTTTATAAGTACATAGATTATATTATTAACAATATTATAGTTTTTTTATAAGTTAGTATCATTTCCTAAACCAATATAATAGAGGATAAAGACCACATAACAAAAGGAAGGTTATGGTAAGGGTATTTCATCTCAATATACATTCCATTGAGATTTATTTGTTTTTATGTCCCAATTCATTTTTATTTGGTATACATACATACTTTGCAGGTTATAACATGAATCCACATATTACCATGTTATTATAAGTTTTATTCAATGAAAATTATATATATATATTATTATTCAAAAGTTTTAATGTTTTTTGGGACACTTTTGGATGTTTAAATATTAATCTAATATAGAATATTCATAATGATTATCAACACAATCTCACTTACCATTATGATTGTTAACATTATCTTGATAAAATATGATTATTATAATAATCATTCATTATATATTAAAGTCAATATCCATATTCTCACAAAATGGATATTACTACATCCTAAACCATATAGAATTTTACACGTTATGTTCACTTTGAGAGTTATTAGTTTAACTAGGAATTTTAGATAATTATGTATATTTCATTAAATATGGATTAATATTTTTACGTTTAATTTTTTTCAATATATTGTGGAATTACATGGAAATAAAATACCAATTATTGGGGAAATTTAAGGAAATATCTATGTGTTGGGGATGGTTAATAGAGGCCCCTTGATGCCTCAATAGTCTCGTGAGGAGAAATAGTTTTCTATATAGGTTAAATTGTCTCCTGATTGTAAAGGTATCACGTGCCTTGGAAAATTTATGTTCAATAAGTAAGAATTTTCATTATTTAGAATTAAGTTATTATTTATCCAAGATTTATTGATTGTTTGTATCTATTGGTGGATTCTATTTATATTACATTGATATAATTGAATTTGTTTTCAGTTCATTTCATTTCTATAATGATATTGAAAATCTAGTTATTTAAATGTAATGTGTTGTGATTTATTCACCATTCAATTTTTTTTATATTGATCCATTACCGCTTCTTCTTTGCATAAATTTATTGATAATTTGAGCTCACCCATATTATACTTACATTCCCTATTTTTTGTAGAAAAATATTTGAATAATTATTCAAGGACATAGTTTATTTTATTTTTATGTGTAATGTTTTTATATCATATTTTCCAATGTATTATGGGTATCATGTACAAAATATGACGTTCCAATAATAGTTATCTTATTAGTAATTTTATATTTGTTTTATTGTAAATATAACAATGTAATAAAATAATGCACTGGCACCATGAATCAAAGGTCGACACGTTACAGTTGGTATAAAATATGATTAACAGAAACCATAGAATCAATACATAGATAACATAGATTAGGTATATCATCCCTTATATAGACATTGAGGATAAGTATAATATAATATTGTAAAATTATTTTGTAGTTGGGATTATGTGGGTATTCATAGAAATATATCTCAATCAAGATACATTAAGTTGAAATGGTTCGGGCTCCAACGTACTTAGGAGTAATAACTCTGAAAGGTGTTCTGTGTCTGACTCATTGTAACATGGTATAGGACAACATTCCTTTCTATGAATTTGGATTGTTACACCAATGGGATACACTTAGGATATACGATAATTTATTTAACTACCACTATGATGGATTTCAATGTAAATATTTCCCCAATGTAAGAAATGTTTTTTGATTCTAAGATTCATGATGCCCCAAATGAAGTTATGTGATGTACAATTTAGAGTTATACAATACTCATATTTTTATGAGATAATCCATTTTATACCACTGTTTATAAATTTTTCATGAAAATATGAATGTCCTCAGTACTTGTGGAAAATATAGATATTTCCGTATTGAGTAGCAAAATACATCTGCTATTGAAACTCAGAAAATTATATACATGTTATGGCATCATAGTCAGGATATGAAAAAATATCATTCCCAAATTGAGCAACCTATTCCACATAGATAATATCTTATACTATATCACATTATATGGAGGAATCCCCCATCATTTAGTGGTACTACTTATCCATTTATAGCTAAGAAAGGGATTAAGGCTCCAAAAAATATATTTATATCCTTGGAATGTAGTGAAAATGAATATTATTGGATTATGGTCTAATATCACCAAGGTGATGTTGACCAGTGGTGGTTACAAATCCAAAATACAATGGAGGAATAATAAATAAGAAAATTGCAATTGAGATATTTTATAGTGGCATTCATTGGTAAATAATTCTATTGTTATTAAAAGATTAAGATGAATATAACATACCTTAGTTTAATGCAATATGAGGATAAAAGCGTTACGAAGTATGAATGGAACATTAAAATGAAAATAAAGGTATGTCATTGATTTAATATGCAACAATGAATTTATTATTTATCATTACATTGACGTACATAAAAAATCTCTAAAGGGGACTATTATCTCAGAATGATTCTTTATACAATGAAATAATTGTATGTGCTACCAAGATAATAGAATTAATTATCCTTGTCCTATAGATTTCTGGGAATCAACGAGAAGAAGCATTCATCTAAACCCCATGAAATTGTAAAAGAGTATGATAAGGTAAAAATAATTAATTATTTTTTGATATGGGATAATTATGGAAGGAATCCCCTGGGTAAATGATTGAATAAATCAGTAGATTTGTATATGTGTGGTGAAAATTTTCCCAAGGGAAAAAATTCAAGGAAATGAAGGAAAAAACTCATATTAATTGTTACAACTTGGTTTATATGAGGCTCTATAAAAACACTTCCCTAAGCATTAGAGGAAAAAAACTTAAATAATGTTATGGGATCATGGTAAATCATATGTTATTGACATTAATGATATGAAATGAATAATTTTTTTTTATATATTTGGGATATAAGAAATAATTTCCAAAAGTATTTTATTTTTAATTAAATGATTTATGAAATATATGTGGATTGTAGTCCAACACTTCTTGAATAATGATTTGAGATCTTCTGATTAATGGTACAATGAAATTTTATTTAGGATAAATTTATACTTTTTAGAAAATGCATGATTGATGGAAAGAAACCCCATAATATGTTCTTGATGTTTTGAAAATGGTTAAGAAATGATTGACTTGGAAATGTGAAGATATCCCTGTAATTGATTAATGAATTTTTGACAAGTGGTATTTTCCATCACTAATGGTGTTTAAATAAATTGTTGATTTAGGGATTATATACCAGAACATGTGTCTTACATAAGGAATATGGAATAATTAATGCTTCCGATAAGTTATTATGGTGATTCGAGTTATTACCATGTTTTAAGAAGAGACATGATGAAGTTAATCACATGTTTTGTATTTGGAAATTCAAATCCTATTCCTGTTGATGAAAGGATAATGAAAATTTAACAATGGGAATTTAATGACCTTCTTTTTAAATATTTCATTATAATTGTTTTGTAAGGTTAACAATTTATGTTATGGTTTGTGTTCAACATTGGATATAGTTATTGAAATTGAAATATTTCATCACATTACAAGGAGTCATGTTCTAAGTGATAATGTTGAAATTGTTCAAGGAATGCCCGAAGGATAATATTCTTCTTATATAAATTTAATATGAATATTTACATATATTCATAGATGGTGTTATAATCAATCAAATCTAGAGTATATGATCTTGAAACAAAAAATGTTGTCATTGTACCATAGTTTAAGATAAATAGAATGGCCCTTGTATCATGACAGATACACAGAGTTCTAATGGTTAAATTTCAAGAAACTGTGTTTGCTAGAACTCGCCATTGGAACATGATTTTAATATTTTTAATATATATCCATTTTTTCATTTAACGCCTATTTTATCATACTAAAAAACATATATATGTGATAAATATAGTTTCCTTTATGTTTTATTAAGAATATAAGATATTAATTCTTATACGTTGTGGGTCTTTCAGAAGTAGTTTATTTTAAATCCCACAATTACATAGATGATGTATAAATTGTGCAGAAAAAATTTGTTTCACATGTAGAGAATGTAACACCCCAAAATTATAATGTAGGAACGTTGTATTTTATTGAATGTATCACAAACTTCACCAAACACATGAAATAATATAATATCCAATAAATTTATAGTTGATTAATTAATTTAAATGGATTAAAAATATTTTATATTTTTCCATTCACTCAACATTGAGTCATCTTTCATTGCACACAACAGTTACCTTCTTTGAAATATTATATTTCTCGCAAGATATAGTTTTGGCGAAAAAGAATATATTATTAAAATTTTATTATTTAATATAATAAAACATAACATGGTCATTAAATAATTGTTTATAATTAGTATTAACTATATTATTGAAATATACAATTCACAAAAATATTATTTGAATCAATTTGTTACAAGTTAATTAGAAACCAATTTGGAATCTGTATTAATACAATAGAAAATATTATTATATATATGTTCACTAAATTATATTTTACAGTAATAAAATTAATTTATTAAAATTATTGAGTGATACTAATATGAGATATATATTATAAATGAAATAAAATGTTTTTGATATTCTTATGAAATATTTTATCATGTTACGACATTAACAAACCCAATGTTTTCCATAAAATACAATATTTTTATTAGGGTATTTTTACCCATTTTAATGGAGAAATTATATTAGATAAATTTTTTGGATCTTTTATGGATTATATATGTTGAGATATACTCAATGGATTTTACTGAAAATTACACACACCTTCATCTTATGTGTAAAAATCATATAATTTCTTTGAACGATGAACTACTACCTCACAAAATGATTATTGGTTAATTTTTATTTACCACCTATAATGGTTTACAAAATGATGAAAATTTTATTTATATATGTTATATATGATATTTATAATGACTTTCTTCATCATTAATTTTATTGAACATTCATTTTTGATTTCTATATTTTGTAAATACAATTATTTCATTTTAGGATGTGTGGAGTACCACCCCCACAAAGATATATGGCTCATTCTTCCATACATGGAATGTACAAAAGATTGTTTTAATTAAAAAATTTAAAATATATGACATATATATGATATTTTATGTCATATATAAATTTTATCATATATTTTTCATTCTTTTAATAGAGTAAAAAATATTTACTGTTCATGCGTATGTGTGGATTACGTCTCCACGAATTGTGAACTTTATTTATAATCTACAATTATATTAGGAAACTATGATTATATATATAATGAATATATATGATAATTAAGTCATTTATGATATTTATAATATTAAATAATTATCATATAAATAGGAACAAAAAAACATAAGTAAAAACACACTTGAGATAACTAAGTAAGTAACACCTGAAATAGTTACAATAATGATTGAATGTTAATTTATGGTTAATAAACTATTGTTTGAGGATAATATATGAAATTATTAACATTATTATTGTTTTGGTATTGTTAAGTAACATATAATAATGAACTTTAAATTTTTATAATAGACACAAAACAAAATCAATGTTAATGTATGGAACTTTTGTCTCAAATTACATACCCTTGAGAATTATTTGTTATTTTATACCAATTCCCTTTTATTGGGTGTATGTAATGGGCCAGACCTCTCCGGTCCATTACATTGAAAATGTGGTGTTGGAGGTGTTCAGGGAGGTCAATGTCACTTATCCCCAACACTTTTCCAAATTTTCAGTACTGTGAACAGTGTTTCCAAAAAAGTGAGGTTCTAACATTGACCTTCCAACGGTGGACTTGAATAGTGTTTCCATAATGGTGAGCTTCTAATAATGACCTTCTAACGGTGGACTTGAACACTATTTACAGAACGGTGAGGTTCTAGTAGTGACCTTCTAACGGTGGATTTGGACAGTGTTTCCAGAACGATGAGGTTCTAATTGTGACCTTATAACTGTGGACTTGAACAGTGTTTCTTGAATGGTGAGGTTCTAACAGTGAACTTCTAACCATGGATTTCAACAGTGTTTCCAGAATGGTGAGGTTCTAACAGTGACCTTCTAACGGTGGACTTGAACAGTTTTTCTAGAATGGTGAGGTTCTAATAGTGACCTTCTAACGATGGACTTGAAAAGTGTTTCCCGAAAGGTGAGGTTCTAATAGTGACCTTCTAACTGTGAACTTGAATAGTGTTTCCAGAACAGTGAGGTTCTAAGCATGACCTTATAATGGTGGACTTCAACAGTGTTTCCAAAATGGTGAGTTTCTAACAGTGACCTTTTAAAGGTGGAATTGAGTAGTGTTTCCAGAATGATGAGGTTCTAGCAGTGACCTTCTATCAGAGGACTTGAACAGTGTTTCCAGAACAGTAGGTGTACAGTTTTTCCAGAATGGTGAGGTCTATCGGTAACCTCTAAAGGTGAGGTGTATCAGAATCATATAACGGTGAGGTCTATCAGTAACCTCTAATGGTGAGGTGTATTAGTAACCTCTAATGGTGAGGTCTAATGGTGAAATTTTTGTTCCTTTTCCAAATTTTGAGTATGTGAACATTGTTTCCTGCTTCCTATAGTTTCGTCCCTTTGACGTTTCCTTTGACGTAAAATACATTTAAAGACTTATTTTAAGGACTCTTAAGGCTTCTTAAAATTCCATAAATCCAATATTAATTATCCCTATAACTCGAGATGTTCTTCTTGGTCAAACCGCGTGGGTTAATGTGATCCACTTTTAATGGGGAATTAAGCGTATCTTAAACTGTCACCCCATTAAATCTTCAAAAGGGACAAGATATCGTCCTCCCCTATTCTTCCCCTTTATTCTATACTATGAGATACTAGAACCATTCAACCCTTCCCATAGGAGTTTCACAGTGAAACCATACTCCTCTGATTGGTTTCACTCTATTTTGGATGCAACAGAGTTGTATCGGTAAATCTTCCATATAAGGTATTTTTTATCATCATTCCTTTGTGGATCACCTTTTACTATTTCTCCCTTATTTTTTATAGCATGTAATCTCTATGATTCTAATGGGTCTTTTCATGGGGTTTGGTTGGTGTTGTCATCCCGTGGCATCCTCGGGTGGATGCAGTTGTCGGGAGAGGAAGATTGTGACCCGTTGTATGGATAAAGAACGTCATGAATTGAAGAGGTAGGGGATTCAATGCTTATCTTTCCTTTTACGTGTGACTATATCGTTAGTGTGCTTCATCCCAGTGGATCACAATGGAATTGAATTAATAAATATTTGAACTAGATAAATAAATTGATATCTACGGTATGTTATTTCCTCTTATTTTTCTAGATAGTGTGATATCTATGCTTTCTTGATTAGATATTTGTTCATGATGGAAATCAGTAAAGAACATAAACCGAGATTAATTTGTAAGTGTTGGATAATGATAAAGAGGCATGAAAACGAATCTGGTTCTTGTTGTGATTTGTTGTTAATCAAATTAGTGTAGAAATCATGATTATTTATTTGTGATACCTTACTGATTAGGTTTCATGAATTTTGGAACCTATGTTTAATAATTTTTTTAATTCAAGATGGATTCAAGAACTGCTTCTTTGATAATTTCTAAAAGGGATCTGAGTTACCCACTTGATTGTTAAAGGGCCAAGATCCCATTAATGTGATATTTTTTTTCCTGCAGCTTGTGATGTAATGTGATACTTGATGGATGTTGTGATATGTGGAGGCATTGAGACATTTTATTGTGGCAGTAGATAACGCCTAGAGTGGTGAGATGCATCGGTTTATGCTTGTGGGTGTCGGGGAGGACACCTGGGAAGATTGAAAGGAATTAATGGGTTTTTTGGATGATTGTTGGTTCTTTGGTTTCTTATCTCCTTTAATTTTTCCCACTGCTCAAGGCAGCTGGTCTTTCATACCCTTTTTCTGAACGAGGCAAAGACTCGTGGGGTATTCCACATGATTTCTGTGTTTAGATTGTCAATGGAGGATGGGTCTAGGATCTTTATAAAGGAAACAAAGACTTTACTGGTAGTACAATTACTCACCGTGTCGAGCCCCAATTTTTTAGTAGCATAGAATACTTTTCTAGAAAGCATGGGAATATGGGAAAGTAATTCTGTAATGAATAATTGAATAAATGGTGTTAACTCATGGGGTTGGAGTTGCTGGAACATAATGGAGATGTTGTAATTTGGATGGTATAGTGGATATTGGGTGTGATGCTAATGAAGTTTAATGTTAAATTGTTCATGGTTAATTAATGTTTAATGAATTAATTAACGTACAGTGGAACTGATATTAATGGAATGAAGTAATCTAATAAAACTCTTCATATGGTTGTGTGCTTATAGGATACCTAGTATTAGAAGTAGCAGCCCGGAGTTTGAGAGACGTTAGATGCAGTTGTGTCTAAGACTCGGTAATTCCCATAGTGTGGTTGTGAGATATAATATATTATGTAATTTTTATGTTTCTATACACAACTCCACCCTGTCAGTGAGGCAAATTGACACCCCGGGGATTCTGAGCATTGGGGGGGGGGGTTCTCCAACATCTCGGTGGGAGGACGAATGACTGACTACCCCCTTTGGCCCCGCTCTCTTCTCTTGTTAGATACTTGTTCCAATGGGCATAATAGTGATTTTCCCCATATATGTGTGTAGAGGGATATAATGTCTTGTGGTTATTTCAGAAACACATATTTTGGATATAGTATCCTATGGACTACTATAGGTGTAACATGTGTTGAATATAATGGATTGAGGATCCTTACTCGGTGTATGGGCTGTAATGGCTTGAGGTATAATACATGACATATGATACACGTTATGTGGGCTGTGGTGGATCCGGAAACTTACTTGTTTACTTCTAGTTGTGAGGATGGTGTGGTGCTTCGCCCAGGTGTCTGCGGGCAAGCCTCTATGGCGCATGAGGTGCAGATTGTGGTGGTTTCCCCAGGTGTCTTCGGGCATGCCTTTATGGAGAGAGATGCTTAGGACGTGTGACTTTGGGGCAAAGCGGAAAACCAGTGGGGATTTATTAGCGAGGTACCCTTTATATTCTTTTCTATATACTGTATTCTTGTATGCCTTACTTGGTGAGACTACCCATGGTGAGGTTGGGAACTTAGTATACCGATTTAGGTGACGAGTTAGTTTCACTTGTTGTTCACTGTGCTTTAGTATGCTTTATTTACTTTTTCATGAGAGTCTTAGGGGAGGATCCTACTAAGTATACTGTTATACTCACCCAATGTATATATTAACTATTTTTCTGGTAACATGGAGCTGGTTGGGGATAAAGCTGGTTTCTACTAGCTTACGGTTGCAGGAGTTGTTCAGGATTGTGGTTGTTGCTGTTTTTACATTCTGTTGGGTACTTGCAGTTTTCACTTCCAGTTGTAGTACATTTTCATGACTTTTCATATATGTACTTGGGTTTCTTTTATATTCCAGTTCAGATTTGGAGTAGATTTGTGTCTGTCTTATCTCTATCTTCTGCATGTGTTCTCTTAGAAGGTAATGCCCTCTATTTGTGTGTTGACTATACCCTCGGTGCTAGTCGCCAACATAGGGCCTTCTAGAGGTGGGACTCGGGGGTCATTATGTCCCTTATGACATTTCTGGACTAGGAGGGGAACACTTTGTGGGGAGTGGGTCATGACAGAGTGGTATCAGAGGGAGATTGAGGGATAAGATGGAGTTTAGAGTTAGGCACAAGTGAGTCTGCATGGGTTGGTAGGGAAACAAAATCATTCATGTTTAACAAGGGAGGAAAACACTGGATAATATCTTAGTCATAGGCTTGTATGGCCCTATATGATATGAAGTGTGGACCATTATGTTTACAATGGCTACAAAACATGGTGATACTAGTTGCAAGGTAGAGTCCTAGGAAAGGATCATGTATCAGTCTCATTTGTGTCTGTGTTTGAATGGGTAGACTGTGGGATAGTTTAACCAAAAATGAATAAAAGAAAACAATAAATTAATTAATGTTGAGTTTTCTATATTCCTGTCTTAGGATCTCTAATGGGTTTTTATTTTACATGTATGGCTCCAGGTCGATGTTCTCATCAGGTTTTCACAGAAAATGTCCAGCATGCTATTCCAGTAGACTGCCGCAGGGTAGAGGCTGACGATGATGACACTTGGAGGAAGAAACTCCGAGAGTTTCAGTGCTAGAGTCTGCAGAATTATGAGGTCTCTGTTTCAGATGTAGTCACGTAATATTGGTTATAGGAGGTCAAGATCAGCATTAGTTAAATTCGTGGTCAAAATGAGCACTATGTGTCATTGGTTGTGACAATGATGCATGGAGCAGTGAGGCAATGATGGTTCTTGTTCTTCGGGGATCGTGAGAAGTTAGTGATCTCATGGGAGGAGTTCTGGGACAGGTTTAGAGTCATGTTACATTCTTCGACTGCGAAGGAGTCCAGTCTCTAGGAGCTTATTACCCTTCGACAGGGGTCCTCCAGTGTTCGAGAGTTTGGAATCCATTTTAGGATCGTTCTACGATATGATTTAGACCTACTACCAGATGAGGAGGCCAGGGCGAGGCATTTCGAGGAGGATTTGCGTCCATAGATCCATCACTTGTTTAACCCATTTATGCTAAAAAAATATCTTGAGAAACTGGCGAGGGCAGAGGTTTTCGAGAAGACTTTGGCAAGTACAGGATCAGCATGATAGGGGAATTGGCATGATTCCTCACGGAGTAGAGCTATGGTATGGGGTTCCTAGATTTCTGTGCAGAAGAGTTTCTGATAACCAGGGGGTATGTCCCAATCCTTCACATCTCGTTTCTCCAGAGGCAAAAACTCTCATGCCTATTCCAAGAGATCATGTGCTTGTTTTTCTTGTGGTTGTCACAGTCATCAGCAGTGGGAGTGCTCGACCATTCAGAGCGGTCATCGTGAACCGGGCGCTACGCTCTAGGTCACTCCATTGAGGAACTTCCAACTGAGGCAACAGTAGACGATTGCACTAGCTTTAGATCTGGAGAGGCAAGATGGGGGAGGTAGAGGACATACCCATGAAACTCCTCATCTTCAGAGAGTAGAGCACTTCCATGGTGGTGGTCTTCATTTGGCTCAGATAGGTCATGGTCGAGGTCATGGTATGCTTCATTCTCTAGCGTTGACAGCTCTAGGCAAGCTAGATGACGTCTAAGGTACCATTTTCTTGTTTTCTACCACGATATATGCCTTTTTTGATTCAAGAGCGACACAGTCCTTCATATAACGTACCCTTTTCCATGCATTGGGACTTGAGGTAGAGAGGCTTCCAGTTCCCTTGGCATTGACTATGCTAGTTGGTGGTCGAGGCGACTTGTTTGATGTATGTAGAGATTTTGAGCTAGTGTTCGGGCAGCACCACTCTTGTGAGATTTCCTATGTTTACGAATAAAACCATATGACTTCATCCTCGACATGGATTGGTTGTATTCTGTGAAGGATATTGTGTATTTCTTTAGGAAGAAGGTTATATTCATTGGTGTGGATGGAGAGCAGGTGGTGTTTGTTGGTGGGCGAGATCCTCGGATGGGTCATAGGTGTGTTCCTTCCTTATCATCCATGATGACTAAGATGATGTTGACATCATCAGAGGTTCAGCAGTTGGAGTTTCCAAGGGTTGTTGAAGAGTACCCTGATGTCTTTCTAGAAGAGGTAGTAACATTACCCCCTCAATGAGAGATTGAGTTTGGGATCGATCTACAGTCAGGAGCGTCTCCTATCTCTATGTATCCATATAGGATGGACCCTTATGAGTTATGAGAGCTATGTATACATCTTTATGGTCTATTACAGTGTGGTTTTCTTTGGCCAAGTGTGTCACCATGGGGTGCACCAGTTTTGTTCATGAAGAGGGCTGACTGCAGTTTTCGGTTGTGTGTCGATTATCATCGCTTAAACAAAGTGACAACAAAGAATCGCTATCCACATTTGCAGATTGATGATTTGTTTGATCAACTGAAGGGTGAAAGTTGGTTCTCAAAGATCGACTGGCGGTCAGGATATCATTAGATGCGTTTAAGGGATGAGGATATCCTGAAGGCTGTTTTCTGTTGTCATCATGGGCATTATGAGTTCCTTGAAATATTTTTTGGCGTGCCGAATGCTCTAGCTATGTTCATGGGATTGATAAATTTTGTGTTCTGTGAGTTCTTATACAAGTTCATGGTAGTCTTCATTGATGACATCCTTGTTTACTCCACATCTCAAGAGGAGCATGGAGATAATATATGAGCCGTTTTGGGAGTTCTTCATCAACATTAGCTATTTGAGAAGTTGTTGAAGTGTGAGTTTTCTGCTCTAGAATTCTGTTTAATGGGGAATGTTGTGTCCCAGCTGGGAGTATTTGTGGATCCATCGATGATAGAAGTTTTTGTGTCTTGGTAATCCCACAAGACAGTTTTAGAGGTGTGAAAATTCCTTGGGCTCGTAGGATACTACAGGAGGTTCGTAGCCAATTTCTCATGAGTTGGGACTCCTCTGATAGCTTTAACTAGAAAAGATCTGGTATTCATATGGACTGATCAGTGTCAATAATCTTTCGATTATCTAAAGGAGAATTTATTATGTGCGCCTGTTTTATGTATTCCAGCTGAGGGAGTTCTGTTTGATGTTCTCTGTGACGCTTCACATCTAGGGTTAGGATGTGTCCTCACGCAGCCGAGGTATGTTTTTTCTTATTGGTCTCGGAGGTTACGTTTCAATGAACGTAACTATGCCACTATCGATCTTGAGTTTGCATCAGTGGTGTTTGATCTAAATTTGTGGATACATTACCTCATTGGTGAGCGCTTTGTGGTTTTCAGCGATCATAAGAGTTTCATGTTTGTTTTCTCTCAGTAGGACTTGAACTTGCGACAACGTTGGTGGATGGAGTTATTGCAGGAATGCAATATCAAAATATCGTATACACATAAAAAAGGGAATGTTGTAGCTGATGCTATGAGACAAAAGTCACGTAGTGATGCTGTGCGTGAATCCGGTGATTCCTAGAGAGTAATGGAATAGCTGTCAGCATTACATCTTTATATGGGAGAAGTTGGGGGTAGAGGGTATCTTTTTCAGATCATGGTATAGTCATCCCTGATGAAAAATGTGGATGAGTCCCAGTTTTGAGATCTTGAGGTGGAGGTCTGGAGAGACCAAGTTTTTGTGGTGAGGCCCCGGATGGTTGATCTGAGGATGAACAACATCGAGTGTTGTACCAAGGAAGGATTTGTGTTCCCTTGACGATGTGTGAGATGGTTCTCAGAGAGTTCCATAGTTCTCCTTTAGTAGTACATCATGGTGTGAAAAATATGTACTGATCCTTGAGAAGTCATTTTTGGTGGCCTGGGCAGAAGCGTGTGGTTTCAGAGTTTGTGTCTCGAGGCTTAGTTTTCTAGAAGGTGATGGTCGAACACCGTGTTCCTGGTGGTCTTCTCTAGCCATTAGAGATTTATCAGTGGAAGTGGGAGTAAATATTTATGGACTTTGTTACAGGTTTACCTCATGCCCCGGGAGTACATGATGCTATTTGGGAAGTAGTGGATCATTTAACAAAATCGGCATATATCATAGCGATCACGGAGTCGAGCTTAGTGGGTATTTTGTCAAGGAAGTATCTAGAGGAGGCAGTGTGACTTCAAGGAGTCCCTAGAACGATAATTTCTAATCGAGAAACTGATTTTACATCTAGGGTGTGGAGAGGTTTCCAACATGATTTCAGTTCTCAACTATTCCTTAGCACTGCTTTTCATCCTCAAACGGATGGTCAGATAGAGAGAACCATACCATCTCTATGAGACATTTTATGCTCTTCTGTTCTTGATTTTAGAGGCTCATGGATGAGGCACTTACCCCTGGTGAAGTTAACTTACAAAAATAGTTTTCACTCCACCATCAGTATGGTGGCGTTTAAGGCCTTGTATGGTCGGCCTTGCCATTCTCCATTGTGCTGGACTGGGGTTGGAGAGTCGGAAATTCTCGGACCCGAACTACTGCAGAATACAACAGAGATGGTTCGGGCGATTCGTGAGAGGATGAAGACAATGCAAGATTTTCTGAAATCATATGTCGATCAAAGGAGGAGACCCTTGGAGTATAATTTTGGGGATCATGTGTTTCTAAAGCTGATTCTCCATTGTGGGCAGCGATGTTTTGGTCGTGTAAGTAAGATTTCTCCCCGGTTTGTTGGGCCATTCATGGTGTTATGTCATGTTGTTGCTGTGGCATATCAAGTAGAACATCCCCCACAGATGAGTCAGATACATGATGTTTTCCACGTGTCACAGCTCCATCATTATCTTCATGATGACACTCAGATCATCGATTGGGGAGAGATCAATGTTGATGATGATGGAACCTTTGAGGAACGACCTGTAGAGATCCAAGACCGCATAGAGAAGGTGTTCCGTGGACGTTATCTTCCCTTGGTTTGTGTATTATGGGGACACGGTGGCATGGAAGAGAGTACCTGGGAATTTGAGTCACAAATGTGTGTCCAGTACCAAGAGATATTTTAAGTTATTGTGATGTCTTTTCATTGATCCTTTATTTTATGTAACATTGATGTGGTATTATGCCTGAATTGTTTGGATATGGATTTTTTGTTCCCTTGTTCTCATATGCCGTGGTTATTTTTTCATATTTAGAACAACTCAGGGTGGTTTTACACTAAGAGGTATCTTACGAGGTGGTTGTTCGGACCCCTTTTTCTTTAGGTTGGTTTTAAATTCTCGAGGACGAGAATGTTTTGAGATTTATCTAATGTAATGTCTTGGACCTCTCTGGTATATTACCTTTAAAATTTGGTGTTGAAGGTGTTCCGGGAGGTCAAGGTGACTTATCCCCAACACTTTTCCAAATTTCTAGTTCTGTGAACTGTGTTTCCAGAACATTGAGGTTCTAACAGTGACCTTCTTACGGCAGACTTGAACAGTTTTTCCAGAATGACAAGGTTTTAAAAGTGACCGTCTAACAGTGGACTTTAACAATGCTTCAAGAACAGTGAGGTTCTAACATTGGCCTTATAACGGTGGACATGAACAGTGCTTCCTGAATGGTGTGGTTCTAACAGTAACTTACTAATGGTGGACATGAATAGTCTTTCCAGAACGGTGACGTTCTAACAGTGACCTCATGACGGTGGAATTTAACAGTGTTTCTAGAATGTTGAGGTTCTAACAGTGACCTTCTAATGGTGGGATTGAACAGTGTTTCTAGAACGGTGAGCTTCTAATAGTGACCTTTTAATGGTGGACTTGAACAATGTTTCGAGAACAATGAGGTTCTAACAGTGACCTTCTAACGGTGGACATGAACAGTGTTTCAAGAATGGTGATGTTTTAACAGTGAAATTCTAACGGTGGACTTGAACATTGTTTCCAGAAAGGTGAGGTTATAATAGTGACCTTCTAACGGTGGACTTGAACAATGTTTCTAGAATGGTGAGTTCCAAACAGTGACCTTCTAACGGTGGAATTGAACAGTGTTTCCAGAATGGTGAGGTTCTAACAGTGGCCTTCTAACGGTGGACCTGAACAGTGTTTCCAGAATAGTTGGTGTATAATGTTTCCAGAATGGCGAGGTCTATCGGTAACCTCTAACATTGAGGTCTATTTGTAACCTATAACGGTGAGGTGTATCGGTAACATCTTAAGGTCTATCAGCAACCTCTAATGGTGAGGTCGATCAGTAACCTCTAACGGTCAGGTCAAATAGTGTACTTTCCATTCCTTTTCCAAATTTTGAGTATGTGAACAATGTTTCTAGCTTCTGATAGTTTCACCCCTTTGACATTTCCTTGGACGAAAAATACATTTAAATCCTTATTTTAAGGACTCATAAGGCCGATTCAAATGAAATAAATCTTATATTAATTATCCCTATAGCTCGGGATTTTTTTACTTAGTCAAACCATGTGGGATAATGTGATCCTGCTTTAATAGAGAATTAAGCATATCTTAAACTGTCACCCCATTAAATCTTTAAAAGGGAAAAGATATCATCCTCCCTTGTTCGTCCACATTATTCTCTACTATGAGATTCTAGAACCTTTCAATCCTTCCCTTAAAAGTTTCAAAATCAAATCTTACTCCTTTGATTGGTTCCGCTCTATTTTGGATGTAAACGAGTTGTATCAGACAATCTTCCATATAAGGTATGTTTTATCATCGTTCCATTGGGTATCATCTTCTCCTATGTCTCCCTTTCGTTTTGTATCATGTAATATACAAGATTATAATGGGTTTTTCGTGGGGTTTGGTTGGTGTTGTCGTACCATGGAATCCTAGGGTGGATAAAGTTGTCGCAAGAAGAGGATTGTGACCCATTGTTGTGGATAAAGAACTTCAAGAATTGTTGAGGTAGGGGATTCGTTGGTTCTCTTTCCATTTATGTTCGACTGTATCATTTGCATGCTTCATCCCAATAGATCACAATGGAACTGACATAATTAATATTTGAACTAGATAAGTAAATTGATAAATGTCACATGTTATTGCCTCTTGTTTTTCTAGATAGTGTGATATCTATGCTTGCTTGTTTAGATGGTTGTTCTTGATGGAAATTGATAATGAACGTAAACACGAATTAATTGATAAGTGTTGGCTCAAGATAAAGAGGCGTGAAAATGAGTCTGGTTCTTGTTGTGATTTGTTGTTAATCAAATTAGTGCAGCAAGCATGTTTATTTATCTGTGATACCATGCTGATTAGATTTCATGAATATTGGAACCTAAGTTTAATAAAATTGTTAATTCATGTTGGAAGAAATAAATTCATGTTTGATAATTTCTAAAAGGGTTCTAAGTTACCCTATTGATTGTTAAAGGGCCAAGAGCCCACTGATGTGATGTTTTTTTTCCTGATTCTTGTGCTGTAATGTGAGCCTGGATGGCTATTTTGATATGTGGATGCATTGAGACTTTTGGTTGTGGTAGAAGATGACCCCTATAGTGGAGAGATACATTGGTTTATGCATGTGGGTGTCAGGGAGGACACCAGGGATGATTGAATTGAATTAATGTGTTTATTGGATGCTTGCAGGTTCTTTGGTTGCTTATCTCCTTTACCTTTTCCCACTGCTCAAGGAAGCTAGTCTTTGTTACCCTTCTTCTGAAAGAGGCGAATACACCCATGGTATGACAAGTGATTTCCGTGTTTAGATTCACAAGGGAGGATGTGTCTTGGCTATTGGTAAGGGAAACAAAGAATCAACGGGTAGTACAACTACTCACTGTGTTGAGCCCCTTTGTGTTTAGTAGCATTGAATGTGTTTACAGAATGCCTAGGAATATGGGAATTTAATTTTTTATTGAATAATTGAATAAATGGTGTTTTCTCATGGTGTTGGACTTTCTAGAACATAATGACGAGGTTTTAATTTGAAAGGTACAATGGATATTGGGTGTGATGATAATGAAGTTTAATGATAAATTTATCATGGTTAATTAATGTTTAAAAAATTAATTAAAGTATAGTGGAACTGATAAAAATGGAATGAATTAATCTAATAAAGCTCTTAAAATGGTTGTGTGCTTATAGGATACCTAGTCTTGGAAGTAGCAACCCAGAGTCTGAGAGATGTTAGCTGTAGATTTGTCTATGACTAGGTAATTCCCATAGTGTGGTTGTGAGATATAATATAGTATGTCCTTTTTATGTTTCTATACACTACTCCACCCTATCAGTAAGGGAAACTGACACCCAGGGGATTCTGAGCCCTTGGGGGGTGTTTTACCCAACATTACGGTGGGAGGAAGAATGGATGTCTACCCCCTTTGGCCCCACTCTCTTCCCTTGGTAGATACTTGTGACAACATGCACAATAGTTTGTTTCCCCATATATGTGTGTAGAGGGCTGTAATGGATTGTGCTTATTTTACACACACATATTCTGAATATATTATCCTATGGACTACTATAGGTGTAATGTGTATAGGATGTGATGGCTTGAGGATCCTTACTCGGTGTATGGGCTGTAATGGATTGAGGAATAATACCCGATGTATGATACATTATATGAGGGCTGTGGTGGCTCCCAGAACATACCTGGTTACTTTTGGTTGTGAGGATGGTGTGGTGCTTCACCCAGGTGTCTGCGGGAAAGCTTTTGTGGTGGACGAGTTGCAGATTGTGGTGCTTGGCCCAGGTGTCTGTGGGCATGCCATTTTAGAGAGAGATGCTTAGGATGTGCGACGTTGGGGAAAAGCAGAAAACTAGTGGGGAAGAAGTAGTGTGGTACCATTGATATTATATACTATATGCTATAATCTTTTATGCATTACATAGAGAGAGTGGTCATGGTGAGGTTTGGAACTTAGTATACCTATTTGGGTGACGAGTTAGTTTCACTTTTTGTTCACTATGATTTATTATGCTTTCTTTAATTTTTCACTAGAGGCTTCAGGGAGGATCCTACTGAGTATACTGTTATACTCACACTATATATATAAACTTTTTTTCAGGTCACTTGGAGAAGGTCAGAGATCAATCTGGTTTCTACGAGCTTGTGGTTGTAGGAGCTGTTCGGGATTATAGTTGCTGCTGTTTTTACATTCTGTTTGTTACTTGCAGTTTTCCCTTCCAGTTATAGTACATTTGAATGAAATTTGATATATTCACTTGGGTTTCATTTATATTCCACTTATGATATAGAGTTGATTGGTGTATATCTTATCTCTCTATTGCATGTGTTCACTTAGGGGGTAATGCCTCCGATTTGTGTTCACTATACCCTCAGTGCTAGTCGCCATCCCAAGGCCTACAGGAGGTGGGACTATAACGACCCATACATTACATACATTGTTAATTCTTCAAAATTGAAGCACACTTATTTCAACATATGACAAAACCACAAAGGATCGTATAGGTATAGTGTCTTTAGAAACTGGGAAACATAAACAACTGGTTCATAAATCTTCTACAGTTTCTCCCATTTATTTCATCATATCTAGGGTACCTTTTAGAATATTCTACTTAATATCCATCTTCCTGACCTGGGGAAAAGAAAACATAAAAGGGTGAGCTCAAATGCTCAGCAAGGGAAAATAAAGGAAATAAAAATCATATCATATCGTTTTGAAAATCATAACCTGCAAAAGAGATCATAAAATCTTAACATGGAATAAATCATAGAAGTGAAAATGAGATCCCCATAATCATAACATGAAACTTGAAACTTTGTGGCATGCACACATAATCATGGAAAATCATTTCTTGTTAGTCATGACTCATTGCCAAGACTATCTTAGTGGACAAAGTCCCTTTCTGAAACGAGTCACCCTCGTTCCAGTCTTGTTTCACTGAACCGGTATAACCTACCGTTCCAGCCATGTCAATCTCATGAGATATAAAATCTTTACCCAATGCATTGGATGGAGATATAGGTCCCACCCATCATATAATGAATCCTTTCTTATGTGTGCCACATAGTCATAAATCATACATCATCGCATAACACATGTAACAAAAATGGGATTCTTGAAACATCATGACATCATAAAACAAATCATATAAGGTAAATGACTTCATAAAATTAATTCCCTCAAAACATAATCAAATAAATGTAATAATAGGGATAAAAAACAGAATCCTTTATTATCTTAGATGGAAAATAATTTTGATAAAACACTTGAACTCCATTCTTGAGGAAAATATCATTTCTTCTTCAAAAACACTTTTCTTTTCTTAACATGTAATACAATTATAAACTAAAAGAAGTTGATTAAAAATAAACATGAAAAATTTTAAAGGAAGCTTTTTGGAAATAATGTTTTAAAAATCCATTCATGCCGTATAAGTTAAAAAAAACATTCTTCGTACTTTTGTTGGAAAAGTCAAAAAGTACCTCGTACGAAAAACGACAAAAGATTCCATTCATATCTTTTACTAAAAACTCACTGAAGGGTAAAATAGGATTTAAAAAATTGTAGGTGAATCGAAATAATATTACATATTGAAGAAACATGGATATGGATGATAAAATACACCCCAATAAATTTCAAAGTATAAACAATCTCGGATAAAAATGAGATTGTGACATTTCCCTTACCTTAGGTCCGATTTGCTTTGTACGTGTCCAAATCTCATGTATAATGGTTTAAATAATGTTATTGACTTATTCCATAATCATACATATTGATATGATATCATATATGGTCATATTATTAGCTTCTTGTTAGTAATATTTCATTGTTACTTGTTACTCGGGTCTTTATTGCCTTTTGTTCTTATGCGTGTTTTGCCGAATACATTCTTATTCTTCTTTTAAGGTTATAGTTACCTTATATCCCGAATGGTATTAGTGTAACATATATCATATTTATTCATTAAATTCATTTATATAATTACTATGTAATGATGACCATGTAGAACGAGTCGCATCACATCGTGGAGACGGTATTCCGTACGTACGCACGAGTGATGATATCGTTCCTATGATCGTGGAACTGTATTGGAGTATATATATATTATTTCAGTATCAATATTAATTTATAATAATCATAAATAGTTACTCATTACACCATTATACCCATCCTTGTAAAGTGATGGTGGAAAAATAGATTACACCACGGCTTGGAGACGGTATTCCGGACTTATGCACGTGCGGTGATTTCATTTTTCCGTGGGATGGATAGAAGGTGAATTAGGGTTGTTTCATATTTATAATAACATATCAGTATGTAAGTAATACTTATGTTATTACTTTATCATGAAACAACTAAAGAAGAATAAGTTGAAGAAGAAATAAATTGAAAAGATCGGTAATGGATATTACCTCTTCTTTGGAACGCCTCTTTGAATCCTCCACTTAGGGAACTAAGATTGGTCTTTGAAGAAGACCAGGACCTCTAGGATTATTCTAGGGAAGTGTAGAGGAGAAAATGGCAGGGGTTGGCCGAGCTTGAGTTCTCATATTGGTGTGAGGAGGAGGGGGAGGAGGTGCCCTTTTATAAGGGAGGAGAGGGGCACCTTAGGAATACCTCAAAATATTATTTTATATTAAAGTCAAAATCGGTTTATAATGGTTCCAAAGGGTCCTATTTCGAAATTAAAGTGGGGATGGGTCGAAATCCTATCAACCAATAATATTTAGACTAGTTTAGGGTATTATTTTAACCTTATCAATTACATTTAACTCTAAGTTAAATAATTTAACTTTTACCGTGTCTTTTTGTTTTTTTCACTATATGGTTAATACACTTACTATAACATGCCAAACGAACCCCAAATTGTTTATTATTAATATATATATACTTATATAAGTCATTTTTCCGAACCTTAGATTTTTAAAAATAAAATAACAATTAATAATATAATATTTGATTTAAAAACAATTTTGTGTCAATTTTGACACTATTTGTTATATTATTTTTTTGAAAGTCATAACAGAATTATATGTTCGAATAAAGTTGATTAAATCAACAATAATATATCATAGTAACCTATAAAATTAGTTTAATTCATAAAAAGTCTCAAATGACATTTATTTTGGTGTTTATAACACCAATTATGTCAATATTTAATTAATAAGATAATTACTGCATCATCATTGTGTCATAAATAAATTAAATTATTTAATGTATAAAAATTATAAATAAAATACCATTATGTATGAAATCCTTTTAGATTTCTAATGAATATTTATAGTAGAATTTATCTTATGTATAACCCCATATTAAAAATTATTTACTTATTAAACTTTGATTTTAACTATTTTAACCCTTCTTTAAATAAATTAATAATAAATGTCCTAATCTAATCCAAGTGGGCCTAAATGGTCATATTTTATTCCTAAGTTTGTTTTTGGTCTAATTACACTTGTCCAATAGAAATAGGACATGTGTTAGGGTAATATTAATATCATATTTACCCTTAGTTACCCTATTTACTATTAACCGCGGTAAAAAAAGTAAAAAGTTACTATTCACCAAAAAATTATTTTTATCTCATTGAACCACATTTTACTTACTGATATCAAACGTGTCTATCGGATTTTTGAAATTCCATTCACAGAAGCGGTAAAATTAAGTTTTATGCAAAATTCAGTTTTTAACCTACCACTTAGTGGTTTCACTATTCATCAAAAATTGAAAGTTTTTAGAAAAATACCAAAATTTCACCCTAGGCTAATTTCGATATTCTGAGTCCAAAAATGAAGTCCATTTTGAAAAATAAAATTTATAAAATTTCAAAAAGTGGTTATTACTATTCATACCGGCTAGTTTTAATAGCATGTTGTTGTTTAGTGAAACTCAGTATTGCGTACGACGCAAGCTATCGAGGAAGGTCGTGATTGCGTGTAAAGCAAGCCAAGCAAGTGTTGTGTAGAAAAGGATTCATTTGATGATTCATATAACATAAAAGTCTCGGGTGTTACATTCTACCCCCCTTAAAAAGAATTTCGCCCTCGAAATTCGTCACTTTGTAACAAACAGATGAGGATACTTCTCCCTCATTATATCCTCAAGCTCCCATGTAGCTTCTTCTAATTGGTGGTTCCTCCATAAAACTTTCACCAATCGAGTGGTCTTGTTTCGTAGGACTTTTTCGCTACGATCCAGAATCTCTATCGGCTGTTCTTCATAAGAAAGATCTTGCTCTAGCGGTACAACTTATGAGCTGAGTACATGTGAAGGATCAGGTATGTACTTTCTCTGGAGAGATACATGGAACACATCGTGAACTTGAGAGAGATTCGGTGGAAGCGCCAATCGGTAAGCTACCTTCCCAACACGATCCAGTATTTCGAAAGGACCGATATATCTAGGGCTCAACTTCCCCTTCTTTCCAAATCTCATAACCCTCTTCCAGGGAGATATTCGTAAGAACACTTTATCACCCACTTCAAACTCTAGGTCTTTTCTTCGGTGGTCAGCATAACTTTTCTGTCGACTCTGAGCTGCTCTTATGTGTTGTTGAATAGATCTAACATTTTCTGCCATTTCATCAATGAGATCAGGTCCTAATAGCTTTCTTTCCCCAACATCATCCCAGCAAATTGGAGTCCTGCATTTCATTCCATAGAGAACTTCATAAGGAGCCATCTGAATAGTGGAGTGAAAGCTATTATTATAAGAAAATTCCACCAAAGGTAGGTGTTGATCCCAACCTCCTTTGAAATCCATAGAGCAAGCTCTCAACATATCTTCTAGGGTTTGAATTGTTCTTTCAGAATGACCGTCTGTCTGGGGATGATAAGCAGTGCTGAAACTCAACTCTGTATCAAGAGTATGCTGAAGACTCCGCCAGAACTTCGAGGTAAATCTCGGATCTCGATCAGATATAATAGAAAGTGGTACTCCATGCAATCTTACCACTTCCTTTACATATATCCTGGAAAGCTGATCTAGAGAGAAATCCTCTCTAATAGCAATGAAGTGTGCAGACTTTGTAAGACGATCAACTATGACCCAGATAGCATTATTGCCTTTGGATGTTTTAGGAAGTCCTATGACAAAGTCCATAGTGATGTTTTCCCATTTCCATTCGGGTATGGGTAATGGTTGTAACATCCCCTTAGACTTTTGTCTCTTAGCTTTAACTTGTTGACAAACCAAGCATCGAGAGACATATTCAGCAACATCTCTTTTCATGCCATCCCACCAGAAGTACTCTTTCAGGTCCCTATACATCTTCGTGCTTCCAGGATGAATAGAGAATGATGAACTATGAGCCTCATCCAGCAGCACCTTCTTTAATTCGGGGATGGGAGGAACACAAACCCGATTCCTGAACTTTATTATCCCATCACAATCAAGGTTGAATTCAGGAACATTTCTCACCTTCTTTTGTAACTCGACATCTTCTTTTTGTGCCTCTTTAATCTTCACATGTATAGATGGTTGAACATTCATTTGAGAAAGATAAGATTTTTCCCCTTCTATTATAATTCCAAGATCCATCCTTTGTAAATCCATAAATATTGGATCCTTTGTGATCCTCATCATGGATAAACTAGAATGGTCTTGTCGACTTAATGCATCTGCCACCCTGTTTGCTTTCCCAGGGTGGTAATGAATTGAGCAGTCATAATCCTTAATCAGCTCCAACCATCTTCTTTGGCGCATATTCAGCTCCTTTTGTGTGAAAATATACTTTAAACTTTTATGATCAGTATAAATATCACACCTTTCACCATAAAGGTAATGCCTCCAAATCTTTAATGTAAAGATTACCGCAGCCAACTCCAAATCATGTGTTGGGTAATTTTGCTCATGGATTTTCAACTGTCGTGAGGCATAATCTATCACCATATCATTTTGCATAAGAACACACCCCAATCCTTTCTTGGATGCGTCACTGTAGATCACAAACCTTTCTCCACTACAAGGCAGTGTGAGCACAGGTGCACTGGATAACCTTCTTTTCAACTCCTTGAAATTCTCTTCACATTCCTCTGTCCAAACAAGCTTAACTCCTTTCCGAGTCAACTTGGTGAGTGGATTAGATAATCGTGAAAAATCTTTTACAAAACGTCGATAATATCAAGCCAAACCAAAAAAACTTTGGATCTCAGTTACTGTTGTTGGTCTCGACCATCTTTCGATAACCTCTATTTTTGCTGTATCCACAGATATCCCCTCTTTTGAGATTATGTGACCCAAAAATGCAACTTTTTGAAGCCAAAATTCAGACTTGGTAAATTTGGAATAATGCTTATCCTTTCTCAGGGTATTCAATATAATTCTCAAGTGATCTTCATGCTCTTCCTTTATCTTTGAATAGACAAGAATATCGTCTATAAAGACTACCACAAATTGATCAAGATAGTCTCTAAAGACTCTATTCATTAGATCCATGAAGATAGCAGGGGCATTAGTAAGACCAAACGGCATCACTATAAATTTATAGTGTCCATACCTTGTACGGAAAGCCATCATTGGTATATCCTCCCTTTTGACCCTTAATTGATGATACCCTGAACGATGATCAATCTTGGAAAAGTATTGAGCTCCGCGTAGTTGGTCAAATAAGTCATCAATGCGTGGGAGAGGATATTTGTTCTTGATAGTGATCTTGTTAAGTTCTCGATAATCAATGTAGAGTCTCATTGATCCATCTTTCTTCTTAACAAATAGAACAGGTGCTCCCCAAGGTGACGCACTAGGGCGTCTGGATCCCTTATCAAGATTCTCTTGGAGTTGCTTCATCAATTCCTGCAACTCAATTGGGGCCATTCTATAAGGTGTCTTTGAAATAGGCAAAGCGCCCGGTACGAGTTCTATTGAAAACTCAACTTCACGATTTGGTGGAAGACCCGGTAATTCCTCCGGAAAGACATCATCAAACTCCCGTACGATGGGCATATTCTTAATCGAAAGTTTCTCACCAACCATTTGAGATAAATAACCTTCATTTAGTGGAATCAATACCAATAAGATGGAAGGAATTTCCACTGGAAGGTTATATTCATCCTTGCATCGATAGACGATCACAGATTGATCTGCAATATGAAATGTGACTTCCCATCTTTGGCAATTGATATGAGATCCATGTAGAGAAAGCCAATACATGCCAAGAATCACATCAAATTCCACTAAAGGAAGGATCACAAGATTTTCAGGAAGCACATTCCCACAAACTTCGATCAGAGAAGAATTATAAACTTTTGATGCGACTGTTGTGCCATTAGGTGTTGTCACAGCTAACTCAACATCTAATTGTTGAGGTAGTACGGTGATACCCTTAGAATTTTTTTCAAAAATAAAAGAGTGGGTGGATCCAGAATCAAATAAAACATTTGCTACTCTAGAGTGGATGGTATGTGTACCTTTAACCACTTCGTTATCGTACTCCACATCGTTGATAGAAATTGCATGTGACTTTCCTTTGTCTTTAGCCTTAAGATTTTGTTGACGTCGACCATCATCATCAACCCTTGGATTTGGGCGTTGATTGGCATAATGCCCCATCTCCTTGCACTTGAAACATTGAAGTGTAGTAGGTTCATTCTGTGTATCCCTTACTTTGTTTGCATTATTAGACATCTTCTTCCCATTATCACGGCATTCAAATGCCCAATGACCTTTCTTTCCACATTTAAAACATTTACTTGTATCTTTAAGACAACTCCCTCCATGTTTCATTCCACACTTTGAGCATAAGGGAAAACTCATCTTCTTTTCAGTGTGCTCTTTAGATTTTCCTTTGAATTCCATCTTCCTCTTCTTATCAAACCCATGTGACTGATGGGTTACTCCAATCTCCATCTCGACTTTGAGAGCACATCGAACTATTTACTCGTAGCTATTGAAGTCCCTTATGGATAACGCCCTTCGAAGACTTGGTTTTAATCCACTAAAGAATCAATCAATCTTACTCTCAGGTTGGATAATAATACCATAAGCGTACCTTGCAAGTCTTGTAAAATTTTCTTCATAGGTACCAACAGATTCATCATCCCTTTGCTTCAGTTCAAGGAACTCTTTCTCCATCTTTGTTCGGAGAATACGAGGGAAGTACTTATTGAAAAATAAGTTCTTGAACTCGTCCCATTCCATAGACTCAATTTCATCCGTTTGCCTCATATTCTTAATAAGATTCCACCATTGATCAACATCTCCTTCCAAACGATACACTGCTAGGATGACTTTATCATGCTCAGAACATTGAAGAACTGAAAATATCTTTTCAGTAGTACTAATCTATTGTTCAGCAACTAATGGATTAGTAGACCCGCTGAAAGAAGGTGGACGTTGCCTCATGAAGGATTCAACAGAATGTTGCTCCTTCCTTTGCACGTTTGGACGTCCTGCATGATTCATAGCTTGAGAAAGTTGTGTGAGCATGGCTACAAGATTTTGCATTCCAGCTCCCATATCGTTTGGTTGCTCAGGGGGACAATCATTGCATTTCCCATTGCATTCCACATTAACACGGTTCCTTCGGGTTCCATCCATTGACTAAAACAAAGAAGAATAGTGTGAGCAACACTATTTATAATTGGAAAACCACATAATTAAAGAATAAAATTTTCATGCTTAAGGTCTTATCCTAGGTTATTCAAGGCCATTTCTAAAACACTAAGATTGTGTTCTATGATTAGACTTATCATCAGGGTTCTTACTAAAGCTTTCACATCCTAGTTTCCAAAGTTTGACTATACCTTTCCTCTGATACCAACTATAATGACCCATACATTACATACATTGTTAATACATCAAAATTGAAGCACACTTATTACAACATATGACAAAACCACAAAGGACCGTATAGGTATAGTGTCTTTAGAAACTGGGAAACATAAACAACTGGTTCATAAATCTTCTACAGTGTCTCCCATATATTTCATCATATCTAGGGTACCTTTTAGCTTACTCTACTTAATATCCATCTTCCTGACCTGGGGAAAAGAAAACATAAAAGGGTGAGCTCAAATGCTCAGCAAGGGCAAATAAAGGAAATAAAATCATATCATATCTTTTTGAAAATCATAACCTACAAAAGAGATCATAAACTCTTAACATGGAATAAATCATAGAAGTGAAAATGAGATCCCCATATTCATAACTTGAAACTTGAATCATTGTGGCATGCACACATAATCATGGAAAATCATTTCTTGTTAGTCATGACTCATTTCCAAGACTATCTTAGTGACAAAGTCCCTTTCTGAACCGAGTCACCCTCGTTCCAGTCCTGTTTCACTGAACGGGTATAACCTACCGTTCCAGCCATGTCTATCTCATGAGATTTAAAATCTTTACCCAATGCACTGGAGGGGGATATAGGTCCCACCCATCTTATAATGAATCCTTTCTTTTGTGTGCCACATAGTCATAAATCATACATCATCGCATAACACATGTAACAAAAATGGGATTCTTGAAACATCATGACATCATAAAACAAATCATATAAGGTAAATGACTTCATAAAATTAATTCCCTCAAAACATAATCAAATAAATGTAATAATAGGGATAAAAAACATAATCCTTTATTATCATAGATGGAAAATAATTTTGATAAAACACTTGAACTCCATTCTTGAGGAAAATATCATTTCTTCTTCAAAAACACTTTTCTTTTCTTAACATGTCATAGAATTATAAACTAAAAGAAGTTGATTAAAAATAAACTTGAAAACTTTTAAAGGAAGCTTCTTGGAAATAATGTTTTAAAAATCCATTCATGCCATATAAGTTATAAAAAACATTCTTCGTACTTTTGTCGGAAAAGTCAAAAAGTACCTCGTACGAAAAACGACAAAAGATTTCATTCATATCTTTTACTAAAAAATCACCGAAGGGTAAAATAGGATTTAGACAATTGTATGTGAATGGAAATAAAATTACATATTGAAGAAACATGGATGTGGATGATAAAATACACCCCAGTAAATTTCAAAGTATAAACAATCTCGGATAAAAATGAGATTGTGACATTTCCCTTACCTTTGGTCCGATTTGCTTTGTACGTGTCCAAAGCTCCTGTATAATGGTTTAAATAATGTTATTGACTTATTACATAATCATACATATTGATATGATATCATATATGGTCATATTCTTAGCTTCTTGTTAGTAATATTTCATTGTTACTTGTTACTCGGGTCTTTATTGCCTTTTGTTCTTATGCGTGTTTTTCCGAATACATTCTTATTCTTATTATAAGGTTATAGATACCTTATATCCAGAATGGTATTATTGTAAAATATATCATATTTATTCATTCAATTCATTTATATAATTACTATGTAATGATCATCATGTAGAACGAGTCGCATCACATCGTGGAGACGGTATTCCGTACGTACGCACGAGTGATAATATCATTCCTATGATCGTGGAACTGTATTGGAGTATATATATATTATTTCAGTATCAATATTAATTTATAATAATCATAAATAGTTACCCATTATACCATTATACCCATCCTTGTAAAGTGATGGTGGAAAAATAGATTACACCACGGCGTGGAGACGGTATTCCGTACGTACGCACGCGCGGTGATTTCATTTTTCCGTGGGATGGATAGAAGGTGAATTAGGGTTGTTTCATATTTATAATAAAATATCAGTATGTAATTAATACTGATGTTATTACTTTATCATGAAACAACTAATGAAGAATATGTTGAAGAAGAAATAAATTGAAAAGATCGGTAATGGATATTACCTCTTCTTTGGAACGCCTCTTTGAATCCTCCACATAGGGAACTAAGATTGGTCTTTGAAGAAGACCAGGACCTCTAGGATTATTCTAGGGAAGTGGAGAGGAGAAAATGGCAGGGGTTGGCCGAGCTTTAGTGCTCAAATTGGTGTGAGGAGGAGGGGGAGGAGGTGCCCTTTTATAAGGGAGGAGAGGGGCACCTTAGGAATACCTCAAAATATTAATTTATATTAAAGTCAAAATCGGTTTATAATGGTTCCAAAGGGTCTTATTTCGAAAGTAAAGTGGGTATGGGTCGAAATCCTATAAACCAATAAGATTTAGACAAGTTTAGGGTATTATTTTAACCTTATCAATTAGATTTAACTCTAAGTTAAATAATTTAACTTTTACCGTGTCTTTTTGTTTTCTTTCACTATATGGTTAATACACCTACTATAACATGCCAAACGAACCCCAAGTTGTTTATTATTAATATATATATCCTTATCTAAGTCATTTGGCCGAACCTTAGATTTTTAGGAATAAAATAACAATTAATAATATAATATTTTATTTAAAAACTATTTTGTGTCAATTTTGACACTATTTGATATATGATTTTTGTGAAAGTCATAACAGAATTATATGTTCGAATAAAGTTGATTAAATCAACACTAATATATCATAGTAAACTATAAAATTATTGGAATTCATAAAAAGTCTCAAATGACATTTATTTTGGTGTTTATAACACCAATTATGTCAATTTTTAATTAATAAGATAATTACTGCATCATCATTGTGTCATAAATAAATTAAATTATTTAATCTCTAAAAATTATAAATAAAATACCATTATGTAAGAAATCTTTTTAGATTTCTAATTAATATTTATAGTAGAATTTATCTTATGTATAACCCCATATTAAAAATGATTTACTTATTAAACTTTGATTTTATCTATTTTAACCCTTCTTTAAATAAATTAATAATAAATGTCCTAATCTAATCCACGTGGGCCTAAATGGTCATATTTTATTCCTAAGTTTGTTTTTGGTCGAATTACACTTGTAAAATATAATTAGGACATGTGTTAGGGTAATATTAATATCATATTTACCCTTAGTTACCCTATTTACTATTAACCGCCGTAAAAAAAAGTAAAAAGTTACTATTCACCAAAAAATTATTTTTATCTCATTGAACCACATTTTACTTACTGATATCAACCGTGTCTGTCGGATATTTGAAATTACATTCACAGAAGCGGTAAAATTATGTTTTATGAAAAATTCAGTTTTTAACCTACCACTTAGTGGTTTCACTATTCATCAAAAATTGAAAGTTTTCAGAAAAATAAAAAAATTTCACCCTAGGCTAATTTCGATATTCTGAGTCCAAAAATGAAGTCCATTTTGAATAATAAAATTTATAAAATTTCAAAAAGTGGTTATTACTATTCATAACGGCTAGTTTTAATAGTATATTGTTGTTTAGTGAAACTCGGTATTGCGTACGACGCAAGCTATTGAGGAAGGTCACGATTACATGTAAAGCAAGCCAAGAAAGTGTTGTGTAGAAAAAGATTCCTTTGATGATTCATATAATATAAAAGTCTCGGGTGTTACAGGGACTCGGGGGGTCATTATCTCCCTTCTCACATTGTCGGCCTAGGAGGGGTACACATTGTGGGGAGGGTGTCATGACAGTGTATATAGTACCTTTTTAATTTTATATCATGAATCCCATTAATCTAATATTACTATATTTTTTATTTAATCTTATACCTTTAGGATATTATTATCCAAATTTTTTAAAGTTATATGGGACACATAATAATGTTTAAAGAGTATTCTCCTCGACAATGGTTTTAATGATTATCTATGTAATCTCACATCCATTATTTATTTTTAACCGTATATTGAAACAAATATTCATTTTAATCATATTTCCTTGGAAATAATATTTAAAATCTATATTCACACAAAATTTATATTATTACTACCTAAACAATATATCATTTAATAAGTAGTACTCACATTGACAATTATTCGATTAAATAGGAATTGTTGGTAAATTAGTGTCATCTATTCAATACCAAAATATAATTATATGATAAAAATAAATTCTACATATTTGGAATGATTAGTATATTTCATACTATGTATTGTGACTATTTATGTTAATCCATATGGTATGGATACTGATAAATGAAATCCCCTCGAAGAATTACTAGTATCATGTGGTGAATTAGTTGGCCTAATAGTTTAAACTATCTCTTGATGGAAATAGTATCATGTACCTAGGAAACACGACATCCTATAATTAATTATGTCTATTATTGATAATTTAGTTATTATTTATCTAGAAGATTATTTGTAAACATATCTATAGATGTATTTAATTTTCAGTTCATTGATTTAATGGCTTGTGTTTTAAGTTTTGTATATTTCCATATAGATATTTCTTTATCTTTTTATTTAAAGGGATTTGATAATAATTTATTTATACTGATATTTTATTTCATTTTGATTGATTAATTATTTATTTTCACATTAATTACCCTTACTGAGCATTAAATATCACCCTAATTATGTTTCCTTTCTATTGGTTATGAAGAATAAATATTTTAATATGCTTTCAAGGATACCATTAATTTTCCTTTTATGTATTATGTTTTTATTTCATATTTCCCAATGTATTATGGGTATCATTTTGTTAATATCACATTCCAAAACATTTACTCTGGTATTTCCTTCAGGATTTGTTTCATTATAATCATGATAATGCATCGAAATAGTGCATCAGCACTAGGCTTGATGGTATGTGGTGTTACATTGAATGGATTGGCATTTTCAATTAATTAGAAGGAAATAATAAATGGAAAAAATAATTTATAGGATGTGTGGTTAAATTTGATTTTATATAAAGAAATGGATTAATTAGATGGGTTATAGAATTGGTTTGAAATGTGATATTTTTATGGTATCTTTTGTGGTGTTATGAATTTAGAAGTGGAAGTGAAAGTGGGGTTATTTAGAGTTAGTCAGTGTATTCTTGTGAACCCATATGTTTTCATTGTGTGTTTCAATATTTATATACATGTTTATTCTATAGTATTTCTATACACACCTAACCTGCATCAAATACCACGCATGAATAGTAGTATATTCTCCTTAGGGTCTTCTAGAGAGATATGACAAGGAAATGTTGTGAGAAAAATTATGGTAGACATTATGCACATTAAGAGGATGTCACAAGAATGATTTCCCCCATGCTCACTATACCATTGTATCCTAATTATGGAATTGGATATTTTTATGGCCTTAGTGTCTTCATGTGAGATGTGATTTGATCATGTTGAAGTGTGGGGGACAAGGTGATTTTCGGCATGATGTGTTGTTATCATGAAATTAGGAGGTGGTATATGTTATTAAGAAGATATAAAAGTTACATGGAATTATAAATATGGGTCATATATTAGAAAATCAATTGGAAAGTGGTGCATGGAACCCATTATTGATATTAATTTAATTATGATATTATAGTTGGATTGTGTTATTCTGTTCATGTTAATCAGTGAGGTTTGGATTAATAGTTAACATGTATAGGTTCTATTGGTTTTATTAAATTCACACCGGTTCATTACATTGATTCTTAATCATGCTTATATGATAATTATGTTTTCCTACTAATCATTATTTTTATCTCACCGTTTGAAATTTTACAAATTTAGAAGTTTATATGAGGGAAACATTGTTAATTCTTTATAATACTTTCTCAGACCATTGGATAGTTGTTGTGTCTTTTCATCAGTTGTGATTCTTAGTATTTACATAAAGGAGACATTATCCTTTCCTATATATTTATACATTCATTGTGGAATGTATTCATTTTATTTTAATATTATTTCATAGTGTTTTTTGTTGATGATTATTCATATCTCCCAATCCAATATAATTATAGAGGTAAATTCTTCCGAGTTTATGCTATTTTTATACTCTTTTTTTCTTGTCACCTACATGAGGCCTAATGATGTGGAAATTGGGGGGTCATTATATATCTCTATTTAAGGTGGTATTCATGGTGGGATGAGTTAATTAATATAATCCTTTTTCTTGATTATAATATTGACATGAACAAGGCCTTTGAGGCCTTAGAATTTTCTGCTTTGGTTATTACATCCTCAGTGGTGGAATGTATAAAATCCAACAAGGACACCAATTCAGATTTGATTCGTATATAGTATATCAATTATGATGAAGATCTTTCTCTATGAAGGATCTAGGATGAGTATCGTGTCTTCTATATCAATTATATTCTAGTGAACACTACATTTACAGAATATTACATAGAAATATACATATTTTATTCTAAGTGGGAGGTATATCTAAGTATATAAATGGTATAATAATTCATTATGCATCATTTTAGGTAACCTAATAGGTGGATGGAAATCAGAGTTTATGTTATCCATTGTCCCACCTACCAGAGGTTAAATGTAGAAAATCACTAACTAGGAAACATGGTTCATATACATCCAAATGCAACATGGATGTCAGATTTGGTTATTAATATCTTATTAAATTTTATATTTATATTTTCACTGAAATTTACAAGCAAGAGATTCATGAACACATGAATATGATGAATGATGTATATATATAATATTATATAATATATATTTTATTTAATAAATTCATGTTCTACATGTATATTTTTTAGTCTTATAATACATGAATTGATAATATATATGTATATATGATATATATATTATATTAAATTTTAATTAAATTCATATTAATAATATTGTATCTATTAAAATTATTATAATTGCGCTCTAGAATGGTTCCACCATTTAATACCCAAAGGTCGGTTCATTATATTATGTCTAATATTCTTCGATGTTTTTAATAGATAAACACTCTAGATTGTCTAATTTTCATTTTCCATTACATGACATTTGATCTCTTTCAATATTACCAAATGTATATATATAATGATGAAAATAAAAATCATCTATATAATTTATTGTGATCCATCATACTTTTTTATTGGTTCTATGTGGTGAAATGGACGAACCCTTTTTTCAGGTTCAATTCATACCTTATCAAAAGAATAAATAATAAATACATTAAATAAATATGATTTACTTGATATGATCATGGAGTAATTATCTTGTGGACACTCTCATAAATAGGATGAAAAGGATTTATTTTTTTGCAATCAACTTTAAATTTAATCTATTCACATAGAAGGATTGATGAAACTATCACTATTGAAATATATGTTCTTTATTTATTTATTTTTAATTGTTATTTAAATGTGTAATTATATAATAGAGAGTTTCAAATTTTACTATTCATTTTGGAATTCATATAAAAATTAAATGAATAAATAAAACCAACCAGTGATATAATATCCAAGTGTCATCAAAATTTAATATGGGAATGATTTATGTTTGTTCATAAAAAAATAATGAAAAATGATATCCTAAGATTCTATACCAAAATAGGTATTTTAACATATCATCCATTAAGGTATTCACACAATTTATTTATACAAGTGGGGAAATATAAAATTCATTTTCTAATAACCTTTAAATGATTCCAAGAATTATCATTTTGTAAAGGTAGATGTACCGTACTATTACATTGAGTTGACACATTAAAAGATCATACAATGATAATATGATGTTTAAAGTTACCCAAAAATGATTATGTAAAGGTAGTTTGAGGATTACTATCTTATGGATGGTTTATTTAAATTTAGTTTACAACATTCTATTACTTAAGTTTATAAAAGATTGGTAAGACCATATATTCCATTATGTGTAGTGTTAATATAATGGTTAATCCATTAATAATATTATGCAATATTTTATGTGTATTATTCATGTAGGTCTGCCATTATGAAAATAATCATTTTATGGTTAGTTAGAGTATGTTCCTATAATGAATTTTGAATTATTATAATGGTAAATAGATTCATACTCATTATTTATACAACATATGATGATTTATATTTTTATGGTTTATAATATGCTTACACATCATGAAAAGGGTATCTTGTGATATTTAAATTTACACAGAATTTATTAATGGGTTATAATTACTATAAATTCATTAAAATTGTTTAGACAAATTTTTATGAATCAATTTTTTCATATATCCCATCTTAATATTAAATTTACATGTATGGAAATTATATGAAATGTGTTATGAACATTAAAATTGAATTTTTTTAGAAGTTACAAAAGAATATTTACAAAATGTTTACAAATTTAGAAAATATATTATAATTAGATTTATAAATTTTTTTATATAATATATAATGAATTGTAAACTATTTACAATTCATGATGTGTAATATAAAATATGTAAGATTTAATATTTAAATAAATAAAAAAATTTATAATAATGAATATAGAACGTCCAAATTTATTTTCTAATACGTAAAATATTTATAAAGATATTTTATTGCTTAATTATTCATTTATTTTTATTGTATTTTGGAAAATGAATAAATATACTTTTTATTGTTTTAATAACATTCATATTTTATTTTATTAATTTTTTTTTCAGAAACATGAATATATTATAAGATTTTTTTTTAAAAAAATTATATATATGGGAGTTATATCCCCATAATACATGTTTTGTATAACTCTATAAAATTCCACTTCCATATAACATATCATTAGATTTTTTATGTTGTTATATTTACAATAACAGTTGAATATAATTGGGTAGTATTTTCTAATAATGTTATTATTAATTGAATTATTCATTTGTTAATGTCTCCCTAGGAAGATAGGCTTTTGTTTAGATAAATTACAAGCCTAGTGGATATTCCATGATGGGAAAGTTTAATGGGGTTGATAATATGTTACTCCAAGAATACCCATGTCCATTTTATAAATCTAAAATATCTCTAACACATAACATGATAATTTCAAGTACATAAGGAATATATTGTACTTGGAATTATATAATATTTTTTGAATAAATTTTTTATGACTAAAACAGACATGTTTTCTGTGTAAAGAGGAAGACATTAATGGGGATTGAACCAATTTATATGTTGTTCAGTACATGTATTCCAAAAAACAGAATTTTATAAGTAGGAATATAGAAAAATAAGAAAATGTGAGAGAGTAATGATGGAATATGATTTTATTGTAATGAATTTAGTATGAAAATGATTTATTTTATATCATTGAGACTTGAAATCCCATAAAATACAATGTGTGATATTACATCCATATTGAGACATTCCATGAAATTGATCCATCAAATTTTTTTTTTCCCTAGAGTATCGTTTATACAGAAACTATAAAATGATTGAATAGGATTTCCCAACCATGTATTATTTTCTAATGGGGCACCCCTAGAGTTAATTTTCATTTCTTGTTTTTATTTTATTTATAGGATAAAAATAGATGGAAAAGATGGGTATTAAATTCCTAAGGAATATATGTGTGTGTTATCTATATGAGGGATATAAAAAACAATATCCAACTCATATATCCATTAATCAAAAAAATTGTGATTGGTATGGATCATAACCTAAATAACTAATAATATATTTTTTAACAAACTATTGTATTTTCTTAGTGAAATATATATCAAATATCACAAAATATAAAAGATATAGGAGAACATAATTATTAACAAGAGTACTAATATAAAATTCCCTCAATGAAAATATTTATTGAATTGTAATTACCAAGAGGTATGTTGTTATTATATAATTTCGCATATATAATCAACAAAATGTTGATTTCAATTATATTAATGAACTATGAAAACATTAATATTTATTTATAGGACTGAGAAGTTCTTTCAAGTAGAAAAACACAGATATCCCAAATTCTAATTCTATATAATTTGATTCCACAAACATTGAATAATGGGTATCATATTTTTTGTGTACATAACACATTTTTATTAAAAAAATGTTTTCATTGATTTATAAGGGAATTAATTGTGTGTGAAGTATATATTTATATAAATAATTTTTATAAGGTATCTATTGTAAAATTCATAAAATATTATTTATTTATATCTATTTAATTTTTTAATGAAATAATTAATGGAAATTAATCTCCCAATTTAAACAATAATTTGATTTCTATATCTTGTTTTTTCAAGATGAGGGAATTTGATGAATATCCATAACATGATTATTCATATATACCATAATTTAATGTCTTATTTTATTTGGAGTATAATGAATATTTTTTTCACTCAGTATATGGATAATATTTTCTATAATGTTAAGAATATCAAATTCATGGTTTATTCTAAAAGAAAAAATCGTTATCATTCCCAAAAATGAAATATCAACCAGAAAAAAATTCATTTAATCAATAGAGTTAGATCATTAGAATCATCCATGAATAATTCATTTTATACAATGAAATATTTTTATTCATAAATTTTCAAATTCATGTTTTTTGTGACAAAGAGAGTTGGTTTGTGTACCCTTTGGTCTCATGCATTTTGACCAATGTGGACCAATGAGTAACCAAGAATGTGTTTATTAGAGTAACATCATTATTCTAGTGATTTCAATAGTTGAATGGATATATGTTTCTGATAGGAAACTTATATGAATCAATTTTATTGTTAAAATTGTTTCAAAAAAATGTATAGATTCTATTATCTAATATTATTAATATTCATAGATCATAATAGGTTGTTGAATACATAATCCGTTAATTAATAAAACATCTATGTGATTGTAAAATGGTTACACAACTCATTCCTTCTAGAACACCACAATAGAATAGTCTATCTAAGCGGTTGAATTATTCATTTATAGGAACGATTTTATAAATGATGAGTTTGTGTGACATTAAAATTTCATTTTAGTGTCTTAATGTTTAGACAGATATATAATTTTTAGGTCATGTTCTAACAAAAGTAGCCATGATGAAATAAAATATTATATAGATCAAAAAAGGATCCATTATTTCTTCAATAAGAATATGGGGTTTCAATGAACTCGTATGATGTTTTCATTTTGACATGTTATTCCCTATTCTAGAAAAATTATTATTTATTAGTTATACTATCGAAAATATTCGATATTATTTCAATAATTATTCTAAACCATTTTGTTAGTAGATCGAGATGGTGTTTACATTGATAGAAATCAAATTGATTTTTTTATTTAATGGATGTAATGACAAACATCAGTGGTTCCCATACCAGTATTTTTTCCATTGATTAATGGAGACCGAGTTCCATAAACCGTTATATAAGATGGTCTAACTCAGGTTACTGAAGAACCTCAATGTTATTACATTATTCATCATAGACCTAGGGGATATAAATTTTTCCTGGATAACGATGATGATATATTTTATATATGAGATGAAAAAAATTCTACCACAAATCTATTTTTTGTCCGGATAAATACATTAAATATATGAAATATGAGTTTTATTCCATTCACATAAGAAAAAAAATAATCATTGTGGATGAATATGAGGTGGTGTGACCTATTAAATGAAAAAGGGCTATTCAATAGAAAATATACAAGGAATTTAATGTGTAAAACTATAAAGAGTTCATGGTGAAATTTTTTTCAATAAAATCATAGTATAGATTGTGAAGAAAAAATATTACATATTGTGATTATAATTTCAATTCAATTTTTATAGACATAACTAATCATTATGATTATTATATATATTAGATGGATTTTATTACATTACATTAATCATAATTTTCAAAAGGATTTATATATGATAAAATTAATTTTTTTTAAGTGATGAGTTTTTCTTATAATGTTTTCATGTCGAGAAGGTACATTGATAGATTGAAAAAATATTATCAGAGTTTATATATCTATATTTTTGCAATGAAACTGTCTGGTTACATAAAAAATTTTATTTTTCATGTGGAACTATATGGGTTAGTGGGAGTACAATATTATTTTAAATTTTTAGGTTGATGAGATAATAATTTCATTAAATCACATCCCTACAATTCCTATAGTAATGGTGTGTTTGGGTAAATGTTTCTCAATGATAGGCATCAGTTAAGAATCCCACATACTATGTATAAGGATATATATATATTGATCTAAGAGATATCAATGAATGAGTTAAAAACATATATAGGTAATTCTTGAATAGAGATTAGTATCGAGATATATAAAAATAAGTTTTACTGATGTTTCATGGAATGAATCGTAGATTGATTCATGGGCCTTCTAAATAATAATAAAATATGCATTAGAATAATTATTGACGTTCCATAGTATCGATGATAAATTTCTTATTTGGTATAAGGCATTTAATCTATTATGATTTGAGAATAAATAGTATACAACAGTCTAATCTAGGTTATTGTATCTAGATTAATGAGAATAATATTTCTAATGACAAGAGAAGGTCAATTGAAATTTTCTTGATCAACATCGAATTATTTTTTAGTGGTTTTAATTTAATCTAGTTTCCATCTATTAAATGATTATCGAAGTTCCTAATCTAGTTTTTTTACTATCTTAAAATATAGATATATCAATATTATGATTTCTAGTTATAAAAAAGAGATAACTCATCAAAATTGGTGGTGTTCAATGATTCATATAATGTTGTGAAGTAATATATTTGGTTTGATATGTTCATTTATAATCGTTGATTGATTCCTAGAATTGGGGGATACAATTTTAATATATTAATTTAATGGTTCAAGTATATACTCTATCAATGAAAACATGTATTCCTGAAAAAAAATCTTTCTAAAACTCTATATCATATTGTAGGTCATTCATAGGGAATATTTAATTAACAGTATAGTGTCTATATAGAGGAATGTTCTAGATCAATTAGAAAATTCAATACTATAGAAACAATAGTAGGGTTATCTAGAATATATCTAAGTAATACATATGAGATATTAGTTTAAATGGACAGATCATCAGGTTATATAGGTTTTTTCCACCATCATTAAATATAATATGATTAATCAAAATCTATTATCTTTTATAAAAACATCCATTATTGATTTAGTATTCTTAGTTATAGGAAATTTTATGTATATTGGGAAATATCTACCTCATTCTATAATATAATATAATTGTGATAATGAAAGGGTATATAATTCTTGTCTATGTAATATCAAAGAGTATCATAACATTTTTAATATAAGTTTGACATATATGTTATAAAATAGGTTATCAAATGAAATTAGATTCCAATAGATGTTAAGTAAAACTTATTAACCACAAAATTATAGATAATATAAGAGGATAATTCAAAAACATGATTATATACATAAAAATTTAGATCATGAATTTGGTGGATAATGGGAATACCATATATATTTATCATAATTTTAATATAACAAAATACCATGTGGAATTGATTTAGATAGATCTATATTAGGCCATGTTCCTTTAATGGCGTCGATAAACACTATTTTGTTTGTAATTAAAAATATTGGAGATCATCTAGCATTGTTTGGTAGAAAAGACCACTAAAAAGATTCCACTAATTACAATATTGTTGAACTTTTCTCAAATTATGAATTGATTGTATAATAATTTATGAAAAGAACCATTGCAGTTCACCTAAAATGATTTGTAATATTTAAAGGTATAGAAAAAGTTGTATCGCCATTTTAGGGGAATGTATTAGAGTAATTGGGATTGGAATATGAGTAATTTCATGATATTAAATGTTATTAGTATTATATATTTCATATATTTTCCTTCAAAATTATATTATTACATTCATGAAGTATTTCATATGGTGTAGATTTGGTTTTTCAAAATAAACCCCTCTCAAGATAATGTAATTGATGATTTCATTTAAAAGAATATGTTTCTATTGTGGAGAGACCAATTGGTATCAGATAATAATGATATAAGGTGTTTTGTGGCAATCTAATACCTCTCATTAATAGGTTTTGGAAGCCCATATATATTCATCTGGAGACTAATGAAAATGATTTTAATATATAAATATACTAGATTGAGATATTTAGTTAGGAGGATTAAGGATTTTACTCAAGCATGAGAATACCTATATATGGGATGAAAAACCCCATGAAATTTATTGTATAATTAATGGATTATATGAATATTTGAAATATTATATTTTGAATTATTTGTGGCATTAGTTTATAGGGATATGTGATGATTAGGTTTTGGGTAATTATTGTTTTGACCATGGTAGTGTTGGGTTGTTATATTGCCCTTGGGGAACCTATTGTATGAAAGGAGTATTCAATGACATGGTTACTAACCCATATCCAATATATTTTTCCTCAAAAAGTCTGTTTGAGTTCCATTAATGACTACTGAAAGTGCTTGATATAGGAAGAAAATTACATCGGTTGAATTAAAATGTGTATTTAATATAATTCATGTAATTTGACACGCAAAAACATTTTTCACACCAATTATCAGACTCCTAAACCTACCTATGAATGGTAGACTCTTTTATCCACCGTCCATGATTTTTCAATATCATTCAGACTCTATTTGTGGATGATTAAAAAACACATCATCCATTGTATTCTTCCTTTTCATATAATTCTGTACACACATGTAAATCTAATATTTTTTTTCCTACTTTTTTATAAATACCTCATGTCAAATCACTAATGTAAATGATTAATTTTTTATTTTTTTATTTTAGTGGAATATTATTCAATCATCAAAAAACATTTTTCAAGATATATATTGAAGGATTTTTTTATGATGTTCTTATAATCATTTGGAATTCAAATTAGAATACGTAATCATTAATTCTTATAGGTGAATCTATAATATTAAATTTTCTTATTCTAATTATAATTATATTGTATGGTTATATTTAAATGTATTAATGGAACATCTAATATGAATTTATTAGAGTTATATAATGAGTGTAACCTAAAAATATTGTTGATAAAAAAATTAATTGACTATGATTTTTTAAATTTGAATTATGATAACATTCATATTCCATTTATTATTACTAGATACATGTGGCATGAAATGAGAGTATGTGTTTTATCTTCATTCTATTGTTAAAAAGTTAATGTTTTGAAGGAAAAATATGGAATATTCTATACGGGGTAGATTGAATGTGTATAGAATGGGGGTACTCATTTAGGATAAGATTCATGATTGTGAGATATAGAATGGTGCTTTCCCATAATTGTAAATAACATAGGTTTTGGGAGATCAATATTGGTTGAATTTAAAATTGTGATATAATAACCCATTTGTCATATTCTGGATGATGGTATTGTTTTAAGTAATATGTGAGATTGGATATAATATGACCGATTATGTCCTTATTTCTATAATTATTGTCGTATATATAAAAAATTATTCCTTATTGCGAGTTATGGGATGGTTGAGGTCTTGTCTGTGGATGTATTTCAGACACCATCCTTAGTTAATCATCATATGATTCTAAACAATGATTCTCTCTATTTGGATTAAACATTCATTTCAATGTTTTAAACTATATATATTTCTATAAATAATGAAATTCTGGTTATTTCATGATAAAAAATCATTGTTCTATGGTTTATAATTTTTTATTTATTTTAGACAACATCCTATAGTCATATATATTGCTAAAAAAATTTTCTGAACCAATTTCTTTTTGGATAACAAGGATTTGTTATCACAATCATCATTTGAACCATAGTGCACATGTATGCACAACATCATGGAATAAGAATTATGATAAATTACCAAAATTAAGATTATAACCATGAAGAGCAATATATGGGTAGTGTTTTCAATATGACATAAAAATTAATAATTATGTTCAAGTCCTCTGAATTCTATATTACATTATAATATTTTAAAATTATTTTATATAAAGATAGCCCATGGGGCCACTTTTGAATGGGAATATATGGTAAACTTGGATTAATTTGTTATTACAAGTGATATAATTTATATGGTTTGAATGATACTATGATTCCATGATTATTTTTACTTCATGAATTTCTGTTTTATATGAGATGATATTAATGGAACAAGATCCTTAATTCATGGATTCTACTAAAAATAGTAGTGACTAACATCTTGCAAAAAATCGCATTCAAATAAGACCATTTATAACTACAACTCAAACCTAGTCAATCGATTTAGTGTGTTAGAGTTTAAAAAAATATATGTATAAAAAGTGTCTCCTATAGAGGAAATAGTTTACTCAAATATTGATACCCCCATTAATCATTCAATGTGTACTATATTTTATTTGGTGTCTAGTTAAGAGAGAATATATAAATCATAATATAGTTTATCTTAAGGTTCACCTCTTATATACTTTATTATATAATACTATATTACCACATGAATTTAAAATGATGTAAAATAATTCATTATTGAATATTTTAAAAAAAATATATATATTTTTTCAATTAGTCAGGTCGTCTAAATTAAAATAGAGATCCAATTATAATTTACAAATCTCTGTTAATTCCCACTATTATTCCCAAATATAATCTCAAAATAAAATTTATAATAATGTATTTGACTTAATTAACTATTTTCTTGATATGGTTCCCAAAATTTGTTATGTATTAAATTTTAATCTATATATAATCTATACCTTAATCAATGTAAATTTTAATTATTTAAGTAGTTATTTCCTCAATACACCACCCATTACATTCTTATTTTAATAACTTGTTAATTTCATCGAATGGCCACAATAATAATTGAGTGTTTAATTCGTCTCCTTAATTTATGTTGTTTTCTTTAGACTCGACTTCATTTAAAGTAGCTGTTATTAAAAATAGTTTTCATTAAATAGTTTTTATGCATTTATTTCCCTATTATATATTTTACTAAAAAAATGTATCATCTTTTAAATGGTTATGTGTGGAATCTTCCCCCGGTGGCATCCTACTGGGATCATGGCTCACACCCTACATACACCTTGGGGTGTATGTATACCTTGTTCATTGTGTACTCCAGGTTGAATCATCCTACTCAATGATGGTGGTTCGGGTGTTGTTGGTCTTCGCGTGCAGGTTGGTGTTGGTAGCTTAGAGATGCGGCTTCTCATGCCACTTGGAGGTTGGTATTAGAGTTTAGTTCTTTATCCTTGTTTTTGTTCACTTTGGGTTTTTAGTTGATTTGTAGACATAGACTTGTTTATGGTTTAAAGGCGTGTTTGTTTATGTGGTCCAGTATCAGTTTATTTACATTGTTAGTTTATTTTTCTATTTCTTGATTTAGGTAAATTGTTTCGACGTACTATTTCAATACTCAGGCACTTGTGACGGCCCATGGGGATCAGGAATGCCCTTCGGGCCATGTCGCGGACCGGGTTGAGCACTGGGTCAGATGGAGACCCAGCCTATTTCAAGACAGATAAAATGTATTGTCTCTATAGGGACCAACTACATAAGAAAATTATTTTATGATTCAGGTGAATAATTCATCATTATTGAGCTACAATATACTAAATTGTAGACTAATTATATGGAATTATCATATTCATCACTTGTGGAATTGAATCATAAGAAGATTATTGTCATAAATTTATAATAAGGGTAAGTCTCATGAAAAATTCATCTAGGGTAAGATCATATTAATATGTCAAAACTAATGTGGGGGTGAAATATAATATGAAAAGATCATACAAGAAGGTGAGTTCTCTATAAGTAAAAATAAAATGAAATGTAATTTCATGTGAATAAACATGGAACATTACAAAAAAGTGTGAGGTAACAAATATTAACAATATTGCATAAATATAGGTAAATACCATTAGAAATGGAATTGAATTGACTGACATCATTGAAAGGTATTTAGGAGCACAAATAAGTATTTGAAAAAATAATATTCATTAAAAATTTACGTCTGTTCACCCATTATGAATTGAAAACCCCCAAGAATATATAAAAATTATTCTGTGAAACACTTTATGAATTTATATGATTATTTATGTGAATTAATCCATTTATGTCCGCCTACTATTTAAGAAAAAATTTCTACGATTTCCAACCATTTCTGTTTTGATATAATCCATGTATTTTCACTATATATGTTTAGAACAAATCAATTCATGTCCAGGAATTTTGTTGCGAAAAAATATCAATGTGCCCATTATTTTCTATATACATAGATGAAACCACAACCAATGAATTGGAGGAGGATATGAGACACCATCCATCATTATCTTTACATTTTTGTTCCATAAGATTTTAATTATTAAAAATTTAATCATTACGGATGTGAATAAAATGGTTTTCATTTATCACATCACACATAACCCAGGGACATGAAAATGATATTCACAAAAGTTATATAATGTGACTCTAATATTTTCCCCATGAATATAAATAATTGATACAAAAAAATAAATCCCCTTAAAAAGATATTTCATAACATTACATTTTTCGGTGATTCATGATTTGTATATTCATATTAAATAATTCATCTATGGATAAAAACTAATACTATAGTGAAACCATAGAAGAGTTTTTTATAATTTCATTAATCATTATCATAAATGAAGAAGTTATAGATAATATTCAAACATCATTTTTTTAAATGTGATGTATTATCATTTTATATATTTTATTTTTAAAAAAATATTTAAAATATGATATTTAAAATATTTGGAAGATATAAAATAAAAATGTGGGGTGGATTATAGAATATTTAATTTTGAAGTAATTTTATTTATAATTGTAAAAAACATCATTAAAAATTAAAAACATAAAATCTGTAACAAGAATTTTTTTTATAAATGATATAGAATATATGAATTTTTTTTAATAAAACATTAAATTTGTTTTAAATTTAAAAAATAGAAACATTAATGGGGAACAATCATGAAAACAGATAAGAATTATTTCCTATTATTGTATATGTTTGAGATAAAATATTACATAGGTAAAAATATTATTTTAAATTTTATCTTTCCTCTTATATATAATTAATTTTGATATCTTTAATATCCTTCTATTAAAAAAAATAACATTATTTTTATAAATATATTTGACATACAACAAAGATATTATGAAACCCATGAAATATATTATTTAAATACAATAGTGACAATGTAACCCTTAAAATGTAGGAAATGAATAAGAAGAATGAAATATTGAATTTCAAATTTTTTACTCTTGTGTAAATTTATTTATTGGTTATCAATTTATTAGAAATAAAAAAAATTCATTCAAATGAATAAATGTTTTTCAGACAATTATGATTTTCCATAAAAAAATATTTTTTTTTCATTTTATGAAATAGTTATACAATTAATTTTTTAACAATATTAGAAAATTAATTTCAAATAAAAAAATTATATCTTCAAATAATCATTTCAAAATTATATTAGATTGAAATTTTTATAATTTCATGAAAATATTTATTTGGTCGATAAATATTATTTTTATTAAAAAGTTGTTTCATCATATATTTCAAAATTATGTTAAAATTAACTTCTACCAAGGTTTTATTTTTTAAAAAAATTAAATAAAATTATTGAGATAATACTTAAATAATATTCAAAGATTTAATCCTTATAAATATACTAAATATATTTCTTTTTTGATGATTATTGTGAATACTGAATTTTATTGAAATTAAAATTTTTGTTAGTGTCCAAGAATATCAATATATTTATTTTTTAAAAATTAATACATGCTTAATTATATTATAATTAATCCAATTATGTAAATTGGGATCAATTATATTTTCATTTTTTATATATTTTTTTGTACTTTTCAATGAATTTCCTTTAGAAAATTATTTATTCAACATGTTAGGAGGTTTAAATATAAAATAAATTCTTCCATTTATGTGAATATAATTCGGAAAAATGACTTTTATATATAAACAATCAATATCAAAATCGTATAATATTGTCTTATTTATTTTTGGTCATAATGTGTAGTATTAATAGTGAAATCTAACTACTAATGTTAAGGATAAAATGTTTACTGAGAGTTCAAATAAGTAGATAAAGGTAAAATTGACCTAAATATTCTATATTTTTTATGGGAATATTAATACCATATATATTAAATGGTTTGATATTGATCAATTATGAAGAATTTTTCAATTTAAAAACCATGGTAATATTTAATTCTCATCAAAATATCCATGTAGGTCCTCTCACAAACATATAAATGGTAACTCCATCTCCACTATTATTTACATTGCAAAATCCATTTAAATTAGCAAAAAATAAAAAAACTATAATCATTAAATCCATAAAAATGATCTAGAATAACAATTTTTTAGAAAAATATTGTTGGATTTCATTATGTATAAACATAGTGGGGATCTTAGAAGAATACCTATCGTTTATAACTATGATTATTAATTTTATTTTATCATCTACAACATTATATTATTATACAACTATGATAAAATAAAAACTATTATAATTAATATACCAATATTTTTTATATTTTATTGAATAACATATATCCAAATCATCTCCCATCAAATGGGAAACGATTCCATCGATCATGTGATTGTAGGTCACATTCCTGAAAAACCGATGTAATTAATTTTCCATCATTGTATCTCATAGATGGTTACAATGATGGATGATAATTTTATATTTTTAGATGATCACATAATTAGTATTCCATAATTATAATATCACATAAAAATCCTTTGGTTAATATACAGTAGAAAATGATTACATCCCTCATGTACACATATGGGCTACCACCTCCATATTACTTTTCTCATTGTTTTCCATTTTTATTTCGACATGGGTGGTAATTGTTATATATAATTAATATATTTTATGATATATATTTCTGTTTTTCTATAATATATAAATATATTTTATATTTAAGGTTCAATCAAAAATTATGGAAATAGAACCTACAATATGGGTTTCATGGCTCACATTTACTTTTGTGAGACATTCAATATTAATCCCTAATTTATTTCATGTTTTTATATACATCATATTTTACATTTCTTTATATGAATTTATTTATCATATTGATATATAATGTTTCATTTGATGATATTTCTTTCATCGTTCTTTTTATTGAAGTATTACCATATTGGTAACTATTTATTTCACAGTGTCACCTTTATATGGGATTGTTTGATTTCAAGCCTCTCATGAGTTAATAGATTGATATTGATATTTTAAACATAATATATTTTTCCCATTTGGTTATTCATGATCCTTTCATGTATCAAATAAAAATTTTATTTTTTTTCTTCTTAAAAGGATTTATAAATTAATTTTACTAAAGCATGAATTTATATATCTATTCAATCAAGAATAGTTTTCATCCATATCCTTAAATTCTATAAATACATTAATTTTTTTTATCCCCCAATTTTTTTTTATAATAATTTTTACCTACATTATAATTTCTAAAAATATATGGAATATACTATTATAATTTTCTATGTGAATAATTTAATTTTTTTCCTTTTACAATAGTGTGAAAGGAATTTTTTATCTTAAACAATTTGTATGGAATTACTCACCATCAATGACACTAAGTCTTTTTTAATAATACATTAAAAGTATAAAATAAATTTTTTTCATAATAAATTTTAAATTATTAATATTTAACATTTTTAATCAAAATTAAATTTGTATTTTCTTCAAGAATAATTTTATTGAAAATTTAATAGTGTTTCAATTTATGAAAGTGAAAAACAATTATTTTAATTTTTACACTTTGTAGATATCATATAATTAGAAAATAAACATTATTTCCCTTGATAGTTCATGATTATATTGAATGGGGATGTACTAACTTGATACCAATATCAATATTTATATAGAATATTTATGATTATTTTTATTGATTGGGGAAATAAATAGATTTTTATATGATTTTTTTTATATTAATCCTTACAATTATTTAGATTTACCCCATTCACATTTGCAATTCATTGTACAAGTGATGTGATGGGGTGATACTGATATAGCTCCTCAATGCATTGGCAGATCACACTAGAAAAAGTAGCTTGGGAATTTTTTCATGATCTTACACATGATTTTAGTATTTTTGGGCATGATGTGCCGACATCATCTTTATAATATTTAAATTTACTCATTAGTTCACAATGTTATTATTTTTTAATTTATAGGTTATTATTTTTTTAGTTATGATATCCAGGGATATGTTCAAATCCTATAAGATTAATAAAATGAAATAATTTGATTAGAATTTTTCATGTCATATTATTCATCATTTTCATGGTTATGATTAAATGAAATGTTTTTTTAATTATTCACCTTGATGTATTGATTATGCCTTCTGTATTCATTATAGCTTCCTCTATGGGTATACTGTTACTAAGCATATGGCCACATTCTATTTTTTTGTAAACATTCCATAGGATTCTATGATTTTTTTATAATTTATTTATTGTTATAGACTAAAGGAAATAATGGTTTTTTCAAATAAAATACTAATTTCTATAGTAATTTTTCAATTTCAATGTTAAAATCATATATATATATATATATATATATATATTTCAAAGACTACTACACTATTTTTTTTCTTTTCAGATACCATCTGTATTATAATAAAGAATCTGTCAAATCTAGGCCACTAGGGTCAGGGATGTCACATTATCAGATTATTAAACTGTGAATCCATATAATAAAAAAATATCAAAAAATAATTACTATTTATTTAAATAAGATTTGTGAATAAAAACCTGATTTCATTAAATATAATTTAGTAATAAATTATCTTACATTATATATATTGAACATATGAGTCTTAATAATTAGTTTCTCAGATATATTAATATATATTAACTTTTCGACACACTATTTATAAACATTTATAAAAAATTAACTATAATTTTATACTTTATTTCAAATAGAAAATGTCATGATTTGTTTAATATTGGTTTGAAAGATGGTTCACAAGGAATATCATGATTCTAAAATATTGGTTCAGAGTTAATGATTCCTAAATTATTGGTGATAGAATAATATGTTTTTTTATGATTCCTTATTTTTAATTTTCTTTTTGAATGTGATATATATAGTTCTTGGAAATGAATTTGTATGTAATATTTCTGTGTGTTTAATGAGTATATTTTGGTAGGAATATAAGAATAATAATAATTATTTAAACCCTTTATGATTAATTTGAAAATCATATATAAATTATATTTTCAATATATCAACATTATATATCATTTGTAAACCATTTATTATATCATCTTTAACATGGGTAGTTAAAGTAATGAATTTGAGAGCGTGTTATAATGATTTAACAAATAATGTAAATATTTTATATATTTTAATATTACATACAGAACACCATAAAAATTTAACATATATCATTTACCTTAGTTATAATGATTATTATGACAATATATACGTAGTGGTGATTATAATTGAAATTCATCGTTCATGGGTGATGTATTCTACCTATATGAAAAATTTACTTTTTATTTCTCAATGGATATGATGAAATTGATTAATATGAAAAATTATTAATTCATTATTAGAATAACAAAATATTAAACCTATTTATTAAAAAAATTATATGTGTTACCAACCAAGATTGAAAGAGATAAAAAAAGACTACATCAATTAATAATGGTCATTGTATGTGAAAACAAACAATCGATGATAGTTAATTTATTATAGATAATTGAAATTATTGATTCAATTTGGTTTTATAAATATAAAAATAGTTATTATTATAATAATATTGATGATTTTATGTTACATTGTTTATAAATTATTAGTATATGAAAGAATAATAAGAAATGACTAAATATATAATACTCACTTTTGAAATAGATGCCTCATGGGATGTGATAAATATTTAAATGTGAAAATTTTTAAGTACCAATTATTATTTTTTTAATTATTTTTCACTAAATTTTTTTCATTATCTCCAAAAGAGGTATGTATTTAATTTTTTGACAATTAATGTTTAATAATCTTTTCATCCATTCATATTGAATACAACAATTTTTTAGGATTTTCCACTTATTTATTATCCTTTTCCACATTAAACATTTTTAATGCTAACAATTTTTTTAAATTTATTAATATATCCATTGAAAAAATTTTAATTTTAAAATTTTACCCTATTTTGATATTATAAAACGAAATATGAATCATTTAATCTAATTTTTTTTGGTTTTTAGGAATACAAATACATAGAGAGTATTAATAAATATTGTTGGAAATGAATATTTTAATATTTAAAATAAATCATAGGCTAAACATATGTATTTTTTTTAGTTTATATGATTTATATTGGTCTATTAGAAATTAAATTATTGTTCAATTTAATTAAAACCATTATGAAACCTATAAATATGATAAAACAATTAATTAAATGAAAATACTAAATAATGATTTTGAATTGAATTAAAATGTTACATATGTTAACCATATGATATATAAGTTTAGAATAATATATAAAATAAATATTTGTATCCATTAAATATATATTTGGTTTTTTCAAATATTTTAAAAAAATTCTTTCTTAATATTAACATGATAAGTCATAAAAGATATAATTTTAGGAAAAATTTATATTTGGCTATTTACATAACAATAAAATATATTATAACAATATACAATATTCATCATAACATTACATTGAAATTATTTACAAAATTTAATTTTAATTATTTAAAATATATAATATTAATTTTTGGAACAACAAAAATTAAAATATACTGAAATATATTTACATATATAAATTAACTTTTATCAATTTTAATAATTATATAATTTTTGAATTAAATTAATGAATTAATATTAATATAAATCTCAAATGAAAAATATATTATATAAATTACATATTTCATCTCATTATATAATGGTTATAAAAATAAAATTTCAAAAAAATTCATTTTTAGGAATAAAATTTACTTCTTAAATTTATCAATTCATGAGTACGTAAGAAATATTTTTCTATAAAATAAATTTCATAAATGAGTTAACATATTAATTATTACATGGATATATATTATAAATTTATATTTGATCAACCACTAATGATATCCATGCTTTATCAAGGTAATGGATATGCTCTAATGTAAGTCATGGGTGGTGGTACCACAAGCACAGTTCAGGTGTGCATTCCCATGATCTTCCATTACACTTTCATATGATTTAACTCTTACCATAGTTATTGGATATATATAATAGATTAAGTTATGGAAATAAATAGTGAAGCTATATCCTTCCAAATATTGGAAAAAATTATCTTCACATGGGATACATTGGCTTACCAATTTCATTTCATTAAAATATGAATATAGAACATTTAATATTGTTTTTTATTTTATAACTATTATTTGAACATGTACAATTTAATAGTCTATATAAATTGTTTTATTTTAATTTATGATGGTTTCATGTTATTATTTTAATGTCAATGAATAAATATGTCATATATGTTATTGATTTTCCAAAGATTAATAAAAATATATAAGGATAATACCATGAGTGTGTTTATCACCATCTCAATATGTTAATTGATAATTACTATAAACAACCATTTAATGTGAATTTGTTTGTGAATGTGTTAGTACCCATGATTAGAATCCCGATAATAGAATTAATGAGAATAATACTAAATAAAATATAGAATGAAACATGTATACCATTATAACAAAATGGAAAAGAAATAATATATATTATTAAATTTGAATGGTAATTATTTACGACTATCTCTATTCTTATTTAAAAAGGATGTCTTATTATATCATTCCAATCATTGTCACATAATCCTCGAATGAGTTTTTCCAAATGTCATATAACATTTCCACCCAATCAGCGTCCCTTAATTATTTATATAAATTTTCTAATCTATCATGATATTTCTATTGTCAATAAAGAAAAATAAAATAAATACCCATTTCATGTGTCTATATAAGGTAATCTCCAATGGTAATCTTGTGATAGAGTCCACCAGTACATGATCCACCAAAAATTAAATGAAGAAATATGATATCATTCACTCGTGTACTACTATAAAATCACCACTCATGGATGTAAATTGTAATTTATAGCCTAAATTTTTGGTTTCCATTAGAGGGATTTGAAATACCTCAACCACAAAATCTGACAAATCACATAATTATAATTTTATATATTGAATTTAATTAAAATACCAAAGGAAAATGTAATTATTAATAAAGTATAATATTTTTATTTATATTTTAATTTTGAAATGAATGTAAACATATATATCATTATGATAAGCATGAATCCCAATAAATTAATATTATTAATGTAGTTCCAAAAATAACATCATTTAAAATTTAGTCAAATAAAATAAAATATTATCATTATATATAAATAAAAATTGTCATTAATAAAAATATTTCTATATAACATATGATAATCTTTATCTGATACATTATTCACTACATTCAGTTTTTCGTTTATGAATAAAAATCCATAATAAAATCATAGTAATAATGTGTGTTTTCTGCTCGTGGGGTGGATAGGGCTTGATATTGTTGTTAATAATATATTTTAATTGACAAATACATTAGGTTATAATATATTTTAATGCTCCCAATCATCCATATATTTTTTTTAATTATTTTTTCTCTATGTAAATATAATTAATATTTTAATTAAAATATTTATATCAAATTCTCTTGAAATATGGATGTAATTCCGCAAAATTATTTTAAATAGTATTATAGATGTTTTGAAGAAATATAGAATCACTATTCATAAATATTTATTTTAGGTAATCAATTATCTTAAGAACATACCTTTTGATTAGAAATGATACTTTTGAATGCTCAAATGTGGAGTGGATGTTATAATTTCTAATGATTGTACATTTCATTTTTTTCATTATAATATAATATGGTTTGGTGGAAGAAGTTATGATTCTGGTTGAATTATTATGGATTCATTAAATTACAATGAATGTCATGCATTGAGAATTCTCCATGATTATATATAATGATATATTGGTCAAATAATAAATGGATAAAGCATTTTATTAGGATTGAACATTCCTTAAAATAAATGGAATACCCTGAAAATTAATATTTTCATCAAATGGTGAAAATGAATTCATATTTGGAGAAAAATAATGTTAAGATTGAATATGATTATTGACTAAAGTTCAGGACCATTATTAGATATTTTCTATTTTTTAATTAGAATAATGGAAGAGAAAAATAAGGGTCATCCAACATAGGTAAAGGTCAGGGATCGATAAATGGAATACTTGGGACCATGGTCTACCATGAATAAGGGAGGCATGCCATGGAAGAATTGCGCTAGTTTATTTATGAGTAAATCCATTTAATAAGGCCCAACGTATTTAATTCCAAGAGGAACCCACATTGTCATGTGTGTAAGCCTGTAAAGGCCAACTATTCCATTGGGTGAAATCTCATGTTATGGTGTGTGAATGAGGTATGGATGTGGATCCCCCATTTTATATAGAAGTGGTTTCTTCATCAATTGAAACATTACATAAAAAAAATCAATCGGTGGAGTGATGTGGGATAGTGGATAATGTTAAAAAATCTACATAAAAAATATTTATATTTCATGAGACATTATATCTACCTCATCTGTGGTTTTCATTCTTCATCACACATCATATCATACCATAACAATGATCTGGGATTTTTAGTTCTCTTAATGTCATGATGAACATTCGTTGACTGAGCTTGATCATACTCTGTGCTTTTTGAGCATAACATTTCGATATGAAGAATCATTTTTCAGGAATGTTACACTTTTCATGAAACTAATACAATGAATGATATGAGACATTAAATGAAATATAATGTGAGGTCGGCTATTTGAGAGTGTTTCATTGAAGGAAATCTTGGAGATTTTGGGAAAAATGAGAATATTTAGATTCTGATTAAAAAAACATGAATATTTCATATTAATAGAAAAAAATATGATTTTAAACATTAGATTGGCTGAAATATCCAAATTAAAATTGAGAAAAAATATCTGATATCCTATATAATATTCTATTGGTATTTAATGATATCATTGACATGACATGTCTCTTAAATATAATTTAGTGTGACATGTGGTGGAACTCATATATAAATGGTGTGGTTAGATATTAGAGAATATAAAATGATATATTTAAATACTAATAAGGGTTCCCTCACATCAGAAAATGTATTATTCTTGTGAAAATCATCACATGAAGGATAATCGTTAGAAATTCATTATCTCATAAAGCAGAAACCTGTTATCCATTCAGTTCTCACATAAGATTTGTCATGTGGAAGTCAGGGATTCCCATTTTCATTCAAAGGAAGAGTGTGAATCAAGAAGGATATAATATACATCATCAGTAATCTATTAACTTATGATATTTAGTGAATACATATATGTGGCTAAATATGGAAGAGGATAGTGCATTATGATTCATCTGTGAAGAGGAACATGGGGTATGCTCATATTACAATTTGTGTGTAGGAAAATAATGAATCAAGTTGCTTGAATATATTTATAAAATCCAGATTCATGAATAATCATTAAAATACCCTAAAAAACCAAAAATGATTTCATGAAAACTATAATTATGTGTTATGGGTTATGGTCTTAAAAATAACATTTCATATCTATCAATGATGTCTAATTGAATGAATTATTATTGTAAGAATTAATATGTAATATAATCATAAATAATATTTTTAATATTTTTATGTTATTTAATTGAGGATCAGACATCCCCAGAATGAAGGATATGAAAAATAATTGTTATAGTGTGGAAATTGAACAATAATAGGTGATCATAGACATTTGATCCAGAATATAAATTTGATCTAGCTCATGAAGCGCACATATAAATTTGTGATCTAGAAATTTCATTGTGGAAAATAAATATATCATCCTATAAAAGAATGAAATAATGTATAAGGATATGATGACTAATTGATATAGCTGGTTGTAGATGATTCATGAGGAGAAGTAGATAATTGTGTGATATAATTAATAATGGTAGAATAATTGGATTAATAGAGGTTATAACAAATATTTTCTAGAGGAACATTTAGGGGGTGTACAGTTAGTCACATCCTAAACAATTAACATAACTAAAATATGATAATAGTGTAGAATACATATTGGGGGTATAATACTATTTCACATGTGGATATATTGACAGATATCATAGAGTGGATTTTTGTCCATAACAAATTCAATGGGATGGATTTAAATAAAATAATACTTCATAGAAAATGTGTGTCAAACTTATTCACCCCGTCTTAGGGGAAATTAATCCATCATAGGGATCTACATGGGTTTTCAGATCTAGGTTAAATCTTAAAATTCAATTAAGTATTTGTGATGTTCAAATGTATGGAAATGAGTGATTTACATCATATATTTATTTCCACCATGATTGGGAAGAATAAGAATATGATTATAGTTATGATGTATAAGATGAATTTTAATTTAAAATGAAGGAATCCTCTTATTAATTGTGATACGAATGTTACAACATAAAATAATTATATAAAATAATATTATTCTCTATATGAATATTCATTAAATTATTATTATTTATAATCTTGTAATATAAATTTGGAATTCTAAGAACATATGAAGAAAGTTCCCATGATATTTTAAAAAGTATTATTAAAAACATATAGGGATATCATTATAATAAATCACAGCTGGATGATGTAGTATATGATATATAAGATGCAATATTTATAGTATTTAGAAAGTGAATCACACTCAATGGCTAGTTAGAAGAATGGTTTTCATTCATTCTTCATACAAAATATGAAATAAAATGATATTTGTGTGAAAACATTGTGTCTAAAATTATTTGCGATGAACCCTTCCATGAACGTGAAATATTACAAAATGTTTCAAGGGATTTAAAATATTATCAGTTACACAATATTTAAATTTATTTTAAATATTCGTGAAAAATTAATGAATAAAATTTGAATAATTTAATAAAAAATTGGATTGATATGATGAGATTTGTTGAATGTGAGAAAAATTCCAATAAATGAAGTGATTAAAGCTGTATGTGAGATCTTGAAATCAGGAATAACCCCAATCTAGAACTCCCCAAATTTCTATAAGAAGAAAACATTCCATTGAAATTTTTAAAACCTATTTGAATTCCTAATCTATTATTAGATCATCCTATAATCAAAATGGAAACATCTTCTATATATAATCTATCACATAACCAATATACAATTGTTTTATGATTTGGTATCATATGTCGGTATTGTTTTTTAAACAATATTTAGAAAATTGTTCATGGTGAATGATGTTGATAATCCCACCACATAAATGATGGATATTAAATGAATTATTATTAAATAATTCCAATGATATACCAAATTATTGACATGACACTAAAAGGAATAAAAAATTTACAATTTTTGAGTCCTAGGAAGACTACACCAAAAAAATACGTGAATAATATAAAAAGGATATTATTGGAGTTGTTAGAATTTTTTTTGAAGGAATTGGAATGATTGAATAACATTTCAAAACCAAAAAATATAAAAAATAAATCATTTAGTGGGATAACATATAATTCAAAAAGAATACATGCATAGTAAAATAAAAATCTGTAGAAAATAAATCTATCTATAACGAATAGACATAAATACTTTGAAAATTTATATGAATATTGAAATAGAAGTTGTAAATGTAATGAAGAGTGTTGGAACATATGAATATTGAAAAAAAATTCGAAATTATTGAGATAAGAACAAAAAAATTGAAATGAATTTAATAAAATAAGGTGATAATTCTATAATGAAATGTAAACAAAGGCAATTAATGATTTTTCACCAAAAGAAAAAATTCTATGGCTATAAATTCTTACAAGATGATAGATACGATAAGATATAATTGACATAAATATTTTTTTGGGATATGAAAGAAAATTGATCATATAGTATGTAAATTTATGATGACACTATGAGGATATATTATCAATGTTGAGAAATAGATAGGATTAGGTATAAAATACTCAAAATCCATGTTGATGTTATAATAAGTTTACAATGATAATGATTATGGAATGTCGAAGGCTAAGAGGTAGTTCTAATAATGAATGTTACTCTTACTATCCATAGAACATCCCAACTAATTTCTTATTATTTAAGGTTTTATAAGATAATGTGAAGTTAATTTATGGAGAATTATTATTAATAATGGAATTACCAAATTTCCATGATGAATAAGATGATTGTATCCAATGTGGGATACCTTACATGATTATTGAGGTATTAAAATCACATTTTTCTAACCCATTTTAAAATTTACCATTTTTATCATTATTAGGATATTGCCTTTTGATGACATGATGGGATAAAAGGGAAGATATTTGTTTTTCACACGAGTATATTCAAGTGTTTTTTTATGTTTGTGAATGAAATATAATTTCACAGTTAAATCCCACTACATTAAACCCCCAAATGTGGATTGATACTTTTTGTGCATGATTTAACTTGGGTTGTTATTAACAGTGAACATGAACTTCATTTAATATATCTACATTATATTTTACAAAAAAAATTACCTTATAGACATAGTTTTTATTAACTAATTTCCAATCACTAAGAGAAAAATGTTTGTTCATCCCTCTCTTAGAGGTGATCAATAAGGTTTCTTACAAGGGATATGATCATATTTTTAGTTTAATGTACAAAAGACTCCACATATTCATTTTATTTAAATTGTCTATATGGGGGATAATATTTTCCTCTCATATAGACGTGAATTATGAGTAGAAATTGAAAAACAAGATTCCAAGGGTGATATTTTTGAGTGAAAAATTCATTTGTTGCCAATAATTTAATATATATTTTTTGATTTTGTAGTCATGATTGGAGATTTTTTTCAGATTGATGAAATTTAATTTTACATCATTTATTGAAAATTATCTTTTTCTTAATTTATAATTTTATTTGAAACAATAATAAATGAAAAAGTCATTTAATTAGGGGAACATTATTTACATCAAGGGATGACAATGTGAATGATTATTTATATGAAATTAAGAATAAAAATAATTGTTTAGAACAAAAAAAAATTGAATAATGCATGTGACTGTAGATTAAAGATAATTTTCATAATGTGGGTTTTTATATGTAATATTTATGAAGATAGAATTATTATAAATAAATATAAAATGACATCAGAAGAGTCTAAGGCTCAACCAAGGGTACATGTGGGATCAGGCTATACCACAACCAAGAGAACCATCATGGGATTACATGGAGTTATTGATTGACATGGCATGATTATCTATAAGGAAAACATGAGATAACACCTAGAGTCCCATGAATTGGACCTTCTATATATCCTGATGGGGATATCTATAATGATGTACTGAAAAAATACATAATTTTTGGGAGGCAACGTATTTACTTCATCTAAGCTACACATTTTCTACTGTATGTTGTCCCCTAGAATTATCTTCATAGTAGATTTACATTGTGTTGGTGCTTCTATCATTCATTCATTGATCTATATAAATCCAACCATTCTTTTTTTGAGTTCATGAAGTAGAGGTGAAGAATCATTTATAATGCATGTCACACTTTTCATGGAACTAGGAGAACAAGCGATATGATATGCTGAATTAATATGATGATTTAGTAACATATTTGAGCATCCTATATATTTTGATATCTTCCTATTTTTTCTAGAAATGAAAATCATGTGTTCCTCATCACATATAGGTAAATATTAAACTATAAGATAAGAAAAATTATTTATATAATAAATTTTAATTATCTAGAGGAAATAATTAAGATAAATAACAAGTGATGATGATTGTCATATTTTATGGATATTTGATGGTGTCCTTACAAAAAATAATTCCATGATTTGAGGTTGTGAGAGTCATTGTAGAAAATCACCAATAAATGTAGTGTCCTGAATGAAGAAAATATACATTAATAAATTGGGAAATATATAGTGTATCCCTCGCATAGTGAAATAGAAAACCTATGTGAACTTCTTCATGAAAATGAGAATCCATTGAATTATATTATCTCAAAATGATGAATCCAGTGAGAAACGTGGGTCTCATCACGAGATTTAAATGTGGTAGCTGTATTCAAAAACATTTTCAAAAAGGTGGAGCACAAATGGGGAATAAGATATTGTTCATGATTACCAATTTGTGGATTAAGGTGATCTATTTCATTAAACAATGTGTCAGAAGAAGGGATTATATTTATCATTCTAATGAACATTTTATGATGAACATGAGGTATATGTATATAATTCTATGTGTGTGAATATAAAAAAATTATTGGAAAGGGAACATGAATCCAAGATACTTGTGTGTATAATCAATTATATTACCTATAAATAATCATCTATAATAACAACATAGAAAATAGAAACATGTATGAGGGTTTATGCTAATATGAGTCCCATTCAATATATATAAATTAATTGAACACGAATGAACTCAGATTCTTAGAATTATTGAATAGGAAAATACTAGAGAAGTGGTGTGCATCTATTTCACACATATAATTGAATATGGGAATTAATGTGAGAAGAATAAGACAGAGAATTGTTTCACTGAGGCAACTGATTAGGATTAAAAGATTTCAAAACATTGATCAAGACCATGAAGCTACAATGGTTCATGTAGTGTATGTGGGATTGTGTGATACCACAATCCGAAGAGGAAGGTCAACATATCATTATATACTGGATAGAGATAGATAAAAATGAGATTTTTATTTTACATATATCCAATTAATAAAGAGTCTCACAAAGGGATGTTGGATGGGGTATAACCAACTGAAGAAAAGTATTTGGATTTCTGTAGGGTATTCCTAGGATAAACTAGTGGAAAAGATACAATACTGTATAACAATTTATTTACTATCCCTTTTTAATCCCAAAATTACATTATTATTGGGAATTATTAATGTGGTGTTTATCTAATTTATCATTTATAATGACATTTTGTCTAATCCAAGTAAATTTTGTGTGGTTATCTATCTATTATAAATACTAAAAAAAATGTTTGATTTAGAGAAATAAAATATGGGACTAAGAACCATTTCATGTTTAATAGGTTGAATTAAATGTTAAAAAGAGTTAACAAAAATCAATGTACCCCTAACACTCATATCAGTGGAACCCAATTTGACCTAATTATCTAAATTGGTAACCATGGAATTATGAAAAACATACATATAAGAATCAAATATATTGATTTCAACCCAATTATTTATATAAAACATTTTTATAATGATACTTCTAGACTTATCCATATCAGCAACATCAATATATTAAAGCATCTGTGATTGAGATTTAAATTTTGGGGAATTTAATACATTACTATAACAATTTCATTACAATATATATCCAATTTAATGTTTTCAAAACTATTTCAAATTATCTTCAATATTGAAATAATCATTTATATTTATAGGGGTGTTTTTTATTATGATTGTGATTATATAAAAATTTTCAACACAATGAAATTTTTTAATATAATATTTTTTATACATATACATATGCTTTACAAAAACATGATAAAATTGGACATATTATTTTTTCTAAATTTACATGTCTCGATGAGATTTATGAGTGGATAAATTGTAGAACTATTAATCATAATATTCCTCCGTTTCTGAACATCTCTGTTTTTATAGAATCCAATAAGTTAATCTCTATATAATTTCATCGATAAAATTAGTTATTTTTGTTAGAAGAGTTGATGATGTACCTACCTATATGTAATATTAATTTTTTCTCAAAATTTCATAATTAATTAAACACATTTACTGTATACATGTATCATAATGATTTTATATATTTATCCTTATACATACAATATTTTTTGATTTTGTTTTTTTATACACTACTGAAATAAATAGATTATTCATTTGGAATTTAATAAGATGTATTTCATATATTCATATTATATTTTCTCTACCCGTCAATTTTTCACAAATATATTAGCTGAACTAGTGTTCCCAAATATACTTCTTATAATTAATTTACTGAAATTTCCCCTTATCGTTCTTCATTTTGTGTATTATTTTAATTTCAAATTATCCTAATGTCCATTTAATATCCTTTTTAGTGGTTTAAAATACTCAAATCTTGTTTTAGATTTCCCAAGTAAAATAATATATTGATTGACAATCATTAATCTCATGGAGAGAGCAGCAATGGATTTTTACACGGGATCACTGTGAAAAAACCTCTATAAATTTTTTTAACCTTTGTTTATTTTTTCACTAATTAATCTACTTGTAAAAAATTATTTACATCACATATCAAAAAACCAAGGATGATACATTATAATTTATCAAATATTTTCATAATAGGACACAAGTTAGTGCTCTACAGTATTCTCATTTATTCCAACTAACAATTGTTTTCAAAGGAGTTACCTTTGAAGAAACTTAATTATATCTAGAAATATATATCTAAAAAATTATATGAATATAAATTTCTATAAATGAACTCAAAATGAATTTCCAACGATCAAGGTTTCCTATTTCAATGTGTAAAATTAACGATTCTAAAATTATAGTATACTCATCTATTTGAGGAATAATTATTTGAATGTAAATATGTATGTTGATAAATATTATGATATCAAAAAATAAAAACAGAAAAACATGGGATGATGCTTTTGAATCAAAATAAGATATAAATTCATGATCTTATAATAAATGAATTTTTGCGATTAAATATGATGATTTCAATCACATTTCACTTTTTTCTTCGGCATATGAAATGTGTCAAAAAATTCTAGTTTCATATTAATGAATGAATAATATAAATATGAAAATGTAAAAAAATACTAAATCAATATTCAAATATTTTTGGACTAATAAAATAGAATGTATATTCCAATTTAATTTATGGAAAAATATAACAGTTGATTCTAGATATCACTATGAACAACAATTATAGAACTAGATTAGGTGTTGAATGTTCTAAAAGTTTTACCGTCTTAGTAGAATGGAATCTTAACTAAAATCCGAAAATCCACACCTATGAAGAAATTTATTATTTTTTAATTTTTAGTAAAACGAGTTTTATACAAGTATAAAATAAAATATAATGCTATTGACCAATGAATGATATAAATTAATAATACTTCTCATTGTTTTTCTGTTCCAAAAAATGAAAACAAATTCTATTTTACCACATGATTTTAATTATAAATTAAAATTCATGAAACACTGAATACTTACATAATGAAACTTTCTTCTAAGGATATAGTTATGAATAATCCATTAAACATAATTTTTCCACTTATATGATATGAATTTCAGAAAAGTGGATATATAGTGTTTTGATAAAAAATTTATATAGAGTCTGATTAAAACAACATAATTTCTTAGTGAATAGTAACATAACCCTATAAATAGTAATATGACCATTGTGAATAGTAATACATCTCTTATAAATAGAAAATCTTATTGTTATTTTATTTTTCTATGGTTATAAGATAATGAGGTCTTGATTAATTTTTCAGGGCAATATAAAATCAATTATAGTTTTAAAATTTTAATTTTTTTAATAAAAGATGATTTCACTTGAAAATAAAATTAATCATATTTAAATAAATATTTTTACAAAATTATGTTCAGTTTAGAATTCTAAATATCAAATAATTGTTATGGCTAATTGTTGGGATTTTTCAGAAATTCTTGAATTTTTTATTTATAGTAAAATTCGTTAATATACCATATATATACATTATCAGTTCAATACACTATTCCAAGAATCATGTAAGATGTATGAACCCTTTGTTAGAACATTCAAGTTATTTTTACATTTTATAGTCACGTTAATCATGAATATTCATAGTCATGAGAACCAAAATTAATCTAATATATAAAATAATGGAACCCCAACCTCTCCACTTTAAATACCACACTAGCCCACCTCATTATATCACCATATCAATTCTTGATAATTGTATAAATTCTTATAAATACCCTTAAAAAGGACCATAACCAATTCCATTACCATGTATTCTCACAAGATGGACTTAACCAAAAGTCATAAGTGGGATCTCAAGGAGTAGATATCAAGAGGCAAGAAACCTCTTTATTTTTTTGTGCTTCAATTTTAATTATATTTATTTTTGTATACTCCCAAACACTCCCCTTATCCCAGAGGAATGAAAGATCCAAAATATTATATATTCTATATTTTATCTTGTTTATGGAAAAACATTAATAAACATTCTTCCTCACCACTTCCACTTATTCAAAAAATAATAACACTGTCAATGATGTGCTGATTTACCAAAATCAAAGATGATGTGTTTTTATTATCCATTACTTACTTGGGAATAGGTTATATAACCATTTTGATGGTTTAAATATATATTATATTTTATTATATACACTCTTTCATGTTCTGGATTAAAAATATAAAAATTATATTATGATATATAAGGATACTAGTTCGTTATTATCAATGAACCACCAAAATGATCAGAACAAATATAACTGATGATTTATCTCATTTTTAATCCTTTTATCATATAAACAAACTGGTTTATGGAGTAACATAATAATATAGTAATATATTAACAACATTTTATTATACTTCTAGAGTTTTTCATTCATTCAACAGGGATATCCTTTATGAACCAACCTCAGAAATCATGCAAAGAATGCAACTGAAATAGTGGAACAAACAAAATATTATTAATTCTTCGGTTGAATGATTGTATAAAATGATAATATAAGATGTTATAAACGTCAATAAGTTTAACTAAAATATTAATCACATGCTTTTAAATATTATAAATGTGATTCAATCATGTTTCTAGAAAGACAAACCCGATGTAAGGGGACTCTTACAAAAATTTATATTCTCCGGGACATCCTTCTAATTCATTGATTATATAGTACTCATAATATTTATGTAATAAATTATTGTTTATATTATGTTTGATTATGTTTATTTATAGTGTATACACGTAATATTCTCATTCTATTAATACTGACAACAATTTTATGATATTTTTAAGGTACATTCTTTTAAAAATCCTCTTTTCAAATTCTATTTTACATAATTCAAAATCAATGTTTTTATGAAATTATTAATCCATTATTATTATGTTCTACATCATGGGAATTTTTTATTATGAATTTTGGGATCTATATCTCCCCCCACTTTATTAGGTATTTGTATGTTAGAGTTTGGTCTTATGGTAACTCCAAGTGTAACTGCAATTGCTACACCACAAGTAGCCAGGAGGGTTACATTATAACATAGCTATAAGGGTTATATTGTAAGGTATCTCAGAGGGTTACAAATCAAAAGTTTTCCATTAGGGTATTAAAATTACATATTTAATTCTACGAGATATCCTTATTCTTTATTTATGTTTTCTTTAATTTATTAATATATTAGGTTTCAAAAATTAATTATATAATTCTTTTAGGGTGAGAAGTATGTATTTTTGAAACTTATTTCAAATGTTTAAATGTATTAATGGAATTATGATTTAATTCATTTTTCTTAAATCCCATAATAAAATTTTTGTGATGATCACATGTTTTTAAATTCATTCCATAGGTTATATGTATGTGAAAAAAATGGAGGAAGTTATGTTAAATGTAATGATGATTTTTCAAATAAATCATGTTTTTGTTTTGTGTTTAAAATTTTATGTTTTGTGAGAAACAAAATCTATTTTAATTATACCCACATTTTACACTTTTGGGTAGATATGTATGAGGTATATCTAAATTTTTAATACTCTAACCCAAAACGATCATTGGTAATGTAAAGACGTGAAAAATCATTCAAATAACTAGATATGTAATGTTTAAGGTTGGGGTATTATAATTGGTATCCGAGAACAATTTAGATAACATTAAGGGTTAGGATGATTTTAATATAATTCCATCAATTTTTATTACATTATTTGTATTCCAAAATAATATAGCATTAAAAAATTTCCATATATCATCATCTAAGATATGTCTCTTTAGAATGGTTTTTTGCAGAAGTAATAGGGAAGCCGATTTTAAAAGGAACCATGATACTAATATCATTTGGAATCTACCACCATGAATATCTAGAATTTGTACTGAGAGGTTTGTTATAGTAATGGATCAGTTAACATACTCAATAAATTGTGGTTTTATCCATTCAAGATAACAAATATAGATTCTAGAAAATAAGATGATGATAGTGAAACATATTATGAGGAAACACTATAATTCTTTCAGTAGATCTGCTAACCCATTAGAGACTTAAGGATGGATTAAAGGCCTTGAATAATTATTTGATGTTATGGGATTTTTAGATAACAAAATAATAATTAATTCTATTTATTGTTTTGAATTTTAACTTAATCAGTGGTGGTAATAGTGAATAATATCCGGGGTATAGAGGATATTGATGACATATAGTCGGATGAATATAAAAGAATTATCATTGAAAAATATTTTCCAAACTTGGTTAAAGTTAGGATTGAGAAGCAATTACATGAATTGAATAATAATGAGGAATATTTAGTGGCCATATATAAAGAGAAATTAACCCTACAAGTGAGGTATTCTATAAATCTTATTCTTGATCTTGATAAAAAAATCACCCATTTTCACTTAAGTTTGAATCCAATATTTTGAAGGGCATTGGAATTATGAGAGTTAAAAAGTTTTAAGAAACATATCTGATGTTCAAAGAGGGTAGGTATGAATTTTTCTAATGACCACATGTACCATAAAAAAAGAAGGGGTCCAGATGGAAATCTATGGATGAGGATCATCCAACAAAATATAATGGTAGGAAAATTCATTTTCTTGTTTGAAAAAAGTGTTGTAAAAAACAACCTAGTGAATTACTTACCAAAAATGCTAAGTGGGTTTTTGGGGTATGTTTGCCCATATGGACAATGATTGTAATGAAAATGATCATAAGGTTATTACTGATGAAAAAACTATAATATTTTTTAAATGTGATTATATGGGTCATTATGAAAATTCCTTCCCAAAGAGAGATCCAAATAATATAATGAATCTGGACTATAAGTAGAAAGGTGGAGTGAGATACGTTTTCACTTTGTTAGTTGATGTTGGTCTATCCGATGATACATTATTAGTTACTATGTATGTTTACTCGTAATTTTAAAAACAATTGATACAGGGTCTACACATTCCATTAATTTTTAGAAACACTATGGTAAATTTGATATATCACCTTAATGAATGGAACAAAATATTTTTGTTAAAACACCAGGGAGATATATTACAGAAAATATTAATTATATGAATATTTATATTACGGTATTTGAAATTAATTTACCTCAAAACCTTAATTTTTCCCTTAGTAGATATTGATGTCATTTTGTTTATGGATTGGATTTCAGTTATTCAATCAATGATTTATTAGTGAGGTAAAGAATTTTTTTGTCAAAATCTGTTTCAGTTATTATATAAGAATGAATCCATGTAATTGATAACCTATCAAGAATCAAAGAAACAATTTAAATATGGATGTGAGTCTTATTTTCTAATATTCTACAAAAAAATGGAAATTTTCGTATTAATGATGTAATAGTGGTAAATGAATACCTTTTTGTTTTTTTTTGATGATTTTCCCATTGTTATACATGATCAGGATGTGAAATTTACTATTTACATAATTCATAATTCTAATTGAATTTCAAAACCACATTATCTAATGGCTCAAATGTGAATACTTGATTTGTAAATTTTATTGTAGGAATTTCATGATCCAGGATTCATTTGTTGTAGCACATCATCATGGGGAGTTCAAGTTTTGTTCATTAAAATGAAAGATGGTCAAATAGGGCATTGACATGATTATAGAGCTTCTAATAACATGTCTGTTTAAAAAGTATCATTTCCCTCATATCGATCGTTTGTTTGATCAGATCCATAGAGCACATTATTTTTTCGACTGTTGAATTGAGTTCAGGTTACCATTATTTGAAATTAAATGAAGTAGACATCTTGAGGACTGTTTTCTATACTAGATATAGGCATTATGTATTTTTCGTTTTTTTATCGAGGTTAACTAATTCACTTTTTGTATTTAACAATCTTATAAATATAATAATTCATGAGTTCTTAGATAATTTTGTCATTGTGTTTATTGATGGAATTCTTGTTTATTATAAAATTAAAAAGGAACATTAAAAACATCTAAGGTTTTTTTTAAAAACACTAACATAAATGAACACTATTGAAAATTTATAATGTGTGAATTTTGGATGCATCAAATTACTTTTCATGGGAATATAGTAAATAAAGATAGAGTAACAATTTACCATTCTAACTCAAATGTGGGTGATTAATATCCATGACCTACAAATGATACAAATATTCCTAGTTTTCTTGGATTTTAAAATTATTACTATCAGTTTGTTAAAAATATTGCACAGTTATGTAGACCAGTAACTATGTTAACATGAATAGGGGTTAATTTTTTTTGAACAAAATAATGTGATGATTATTTTCATGAACTATAGAATATATTGGTGAATTTTCCAGTTTAGTCCCTACTATCCAGAAATGGTGAGTTTTTCATCTACATTGATGCTTCATTGAAGGGTCATGGTAGTGTTCTGATGTAGAATAATAAGGTAATTTCATCAGAATCAAGACAACTAAAACCACATGAGTAACATTATCCAAATTATGATTTGAAATTATATACTAGGGGTTTTTATTTGAATATTTGGATGCATCATTTATACGAAGCCAAATGTGAGGTATAAACTAACCATGAAATTATAAATTAGATATTCTTATAGAAGGAAATAAACATGAGGCACAAAATATGGATATAAATTTAAAATGATTATGATTATATGATCAATTACTATCTAATAAAAGAGAACAAAGTGGTGTATTCCTTGAGTAAAAAATATCATGCATCATTAAACTTGTTAAAATTGAAACGTATCCCCCTGATTAATTATTTGATGAATTTTGGAAAGGAAATTGTGGGTGTAGTAAATTACTCTAGTTTGTTGGAGTTTTTCGTGCAATCATTATTGTCTGATAGAATTAAGAAAGTGCAGAAGGAAAATGGGGATCTACAAAAAAATGTAGAATTGGATAAAATGGATATATTTCACCAATATGGAATTGATAAAGATTGTGTTTAGAGAATTGTAATAATATTTCATGTTCCTTGTGATTATCAGTTAAAGAATTTTTTTTTTGTGAAGCTCATAGTTCACCATTTTTAGTTCATCCTGGGAGAACAAAGACGTATAAAGACCTTCAAGAGTACTAATGGACTGATGGAATGAATGTAGGTATTGTACATTTTTTCATAAAATGATTTACATGTTATCTAGTTAATATATAGAATTAGTTACTAAAGAGGATTCATCAACCTTTACTAATTCAATAGTGGAAATGGGAAAATATATACATGGATTCCATTCTGGGGATACCAAAAACTTCTCGAGGAAACAATGAAATATGGATTATTATTGATTGACAGTCGAAATCTACTCATTTCCTTCCTATTCAATATGCTATGGCGTTGGGCTATCTTTCTCAATTATACCTCAAAAATATATTCTGGTTTTATAGAGTTTGTAATTACATTGTACCTGTGTGTGGCATTATGTTCTCTTCAAAATTTGGGAAAGGAACTCATAATTCATTGGGAACATAATTAAATTTCATTATAACATTACATCCTGAATTTTCTAGGCAGTTTTAATGGAAGACACTGCCTTTAGAGGATATTCTTTGAGTTTGTACAATTGATTACTAGGTATGTTGTTATTATAATATTTTATTAGTTTAATTTTTTTATAATTATAGTTTTCATTCTAGTATAAAGATAGAACTTTTTGAGGAATTATACGGGAATAACTATAAAACTCCATCATTTTAGGATGAATATGTGGAATGGAAGATGATGGGACATGAATTCATAGAGGAAGTGATAAAGAATGTAAAGATGATCAAGAAAGGAATTAGGATAGCTTAGAGAACATAGAAAAGTTATGTATATAATAGGATAAAAGATTTTACTTTCAAGGAAGGTGATTATGTTATTATTAGGATCACACCACAGAAAAGTAGTATGTGTTTTGGAAATAAAGGAACATTAAGACCCAATTTCATTGGAACATATAAAATGCTGGTGAAAGTAGGACAAGTCGCCTACTGATTATAATTTTCCTTCGAGTTTATCTCCGGAACACACTTTTTTTATTGTTTTAATGTTGAGAAATCATTTTCCATATTCATCTCATGTGTTTCGAAGAGAAGAAGTTCATATGGATGATACCCTTTTTTTAATATGAGAGACCTATTCAGATTTTTGATCAAAGAGGAAATGTATTGTGGAATAAGGTAATCAACCAGGTAATGGTTTTGTAGAGATACCGCATGTTTGAAGAAGGAACATGGGAATCTAAAAATTCTATAAGGGAAAGTTACACACAATTTTTTTCATATTAAAAGAAATACAACGAGGAAGAAATTTTCAAAATGTGGGGAGAATGTAACACCCCCTGGTTGTAAAAATAAATTGAAATTCCTGAAACAAGGAAGGTTTACATAATAGAACATTTCCTAAGGAGATAGTTATAAACTATAAATGAAACATAAGTTTTCCAGTTCAATTATTTTTATTTTGAAAAACAAACATCAATATTTATGACCAAAAATTTATTTGGATTCTTAAGGAAACAAAATGATATTTCGGTAAATAATAACATTCACTTAGGAATATTAAAATTAATATAGTTATAAACATTATGTATTTTAAATCGTATTATTATTTTCTTTTCATAAGGTTATAAGATAAAGATAACTTGATTAATTATTAAGGGTTTTATAAAATAGTTTATATTTTTTAAAATTGTTATTTTTGGTACGAAATATTATTTTATTAAAAAATTAAATTAATCATATTTATATAATTATTTTCATAAAAATAATTTTTTTAATTATACTCATCAAAAATGATTTAGGTGAATTTTTGGGATTTTTTTTTGAAATACATGAATTTTTTATGAGTAATAAAATATAATAATATACATTATATTTACATTATCTGTAAAATACAGTATTCCTAAGTCATGGATAATGTAAAATCCTTGAGATTTAACTCACATGATCTGTTTAAATCTTATGGTCACATGAATCAAGACAATCCACAGTCTTGATAAAAATAATAATGTAATAATTAAAAAAATACCAAACCCCTCCCCACCTCCACTATAAATACCTCCCACACACCCATCCTTCCCTCACAGATCTAATGCTTGTATAATTGTAGAAAATCTACCAAATATTCTTCACATGGAACTTCTCCACGTCTAAGATATTCTGTTCTAACCAAAAGGAATAAACCAAAGGCCTTAAGGAGGGTCTCAAGGAGATGATATCAAGAGGTAAGAATCCTCCTTTATTCTCTTCTGTATTCTTTTAAATTTCAGTTATTATCATATAATCCCTTCCATTACCCTTATCCAAGATGAATGAAAGGTATATAACATTATATATTAGGTATTTTATGAGGTTTATAGAAAATATTTAACATCATTCTTCTACTCCTATTCATCTTATTCTAAAAATAAAAACATTGTCTCTGATGTGCCGATTTACCAAAATCATGGATGATGTGTATTCATTTTCCATTACTATATTTAAAATAGGTTATAATAACATTTTAATGGTTGAAATAGATTTTAATGTGTATGATATATCATCTTCCTTATTATATTATGAACATATATACATCACATTATGTTATATGATCAACCATGTTTGTGATTATCAAAGAACCCAAAAAATGATTTCAACAGATATCAAAAATTATTTATCTAATGATTCGTAAAATAATCATATAAAAAATGATTAATGGAATCCTTAAATATTTTAGAAACACATTTTATATCATTTTTATTCCATTTCAAGAGTTTTTATTTCATTTTACATGTAAATCCTTTACGAACCGACCATGTAATTCATGTAAAGATATCACCCAAAACAATAAAAGGAACAAAATATTATTAATTAAAGGCGGAAATGTTGTTATAAAATTTTAATATCAGGTGTTATAGACATCAATAGGATTCACTAAATGATATTTTATATTATTTTAACCATTATACATGATATTTAAAAAACAATGCTACTATGACAAACTAGAGTTAAGGGATTTCATAACCTAATTTCCATTCTTTGGATTACCCTTACACATCATTGATTATATAGTAAAAATAATATTTTTTCAATGATTTTTTTATATTATGTTACATTATATGTATTTAAGGTTTATATACATAGTCTTTTCAATATAAAAATTCTCACTTCAATTATATGTCACTTGAAAGGAAATTTCCTTTTAAAATCCTTTTTTGGATTTCTATTTTAGAAAAATTAAAAAACATTATCATATTATTTGTGTAAAATGATTATGTTTTGGAATATGGGAATTGTTTAGGATATAGTAAGTGACCTATATCTCCCTCTAATTTAGTGTGTATGTGTGTTATTTAGGTTCTCCATATGGTTACACTATGTGTAACTGCGATGTTTACACCATATGGTAGCCTTGAGGGTTACATTGTATGGTAGATGTGAGGGTTACAAATCATATGGTAGACACGTGGGTTAAAAATTTAAGTATTTAATTCTACAGAATACCATTATTATCTATTTATTTTTTCTATAATTTATAGAAATTTCATATTTCACAAAATAAATAAACGAATATTTATGTGTGGGAAGTATGACTTTGTGAAAATGATATCATATTTATATATGTATTCATGAAATAATGGTTTCACTCCTTTTAAAATCCCTTGTAAACATTTTATGCTCATACCATGTTCTAAAACTATTTTAACTATTTATATGGATGTGTAAGAGAAACAAGGAAGTCATGTTAAATGTTATGAATATTTTCCAAAGAAAAATTGTTGTTGTTTTGTGTTTAATATTTTTTGTTTTGGAAAAAATTGATACTATTCTAATGGTACCCACATTGTATGTTTTCAAGTTAATATGTATGAGTTATGTCCTATAATTATGATAATCTAAACTGAAATGTTCTTTGGGAGTATAATAAAGTGAAATCTAGTAGAAATAACTACAATGTGTATTTTTTATTTTCGGGACTTATAATTAAAGTGAGATATAATTTCCTAAAATATACTAAGGTTGTAAAAATGTAGATATAAATTATCTCATATAGAAGAAATAATCATTATGAAATATAGAAGTTTGATAATTTTTAAGAAATATTTGATTGAATCAATAAAAAAAATTTCCATGAAAAAAATGTTTTAGGTGTAATGAATGAAAATATATATCTGAAATCAATCATTATTTCCCTTAGAAAAAGGGGAAAATATTCATCTAGGAAATCCAAATAATAGTTATATATATTTTTATGAGGAAACAATTTTTGATATTTGCATGGAATGTTTTTAAAGAATAAAATTTCAATTTAAGATATGATTTTAAAAAGAAATAATTGTATCGGAAATAAAACATGGCCTTTATAGATGAGAATGATAAGTTCTGATCATAGTACAACACAATATCTAATTCTGAAAGATTTTGAAATGATAAATTACCTGAATATTATTCTATTCTTTAGGAATAGTATAAATCCCTATAAAAAAGTGTAAATACTTAATGAATATTTATAATGTTTCCTTAAGTGAAAATATGTCATGTTAAAATATCCATGGAAAAACAATAAAAATTAACTAAACATTCATCAAGATCTATTATGCATGAAAATAAAATTAAAATATATTTTGATGTACATATCATAAAAATTGACACCAAAATATTTAAATAGGGAAAATATTTATTCAATATTATTTATATAATAAATTCTCACATACAATAAAGATATGGAATTGAGAATATTAGTTGGAAACACAAGATATGTTCAATCTATTTGTATCTTATATTAATTAACACCAACAAGTCTACGGTACCATGTTTTTATAGGGGTAGTTGATATTATTATATTAATAAAATTCTAATGAAAATCATTTATATAGTTTTATTTAAAATTATTTATGTTTCAAGAGATATATATATACATATAATGTATATCTTTTCCAGGGTGTGTTGATATACTATCCCAAATGGTTACTCATTAACATTAAATGTTTCAAGAATATTTAAGAACCAAAAACAATTTTATTTGATATATTTTGATTTTCAATTCCATAATGAATGAAAAAAATGATATGGGAATTCTAGAATTTCATGAAGAATAATTGTAGACTCTCCATATTTCCATAGACTATCAAAAGTAAAGGAAGGCGTGGTCTTTATCTGTGATAAGGTTAAATGATAAATCAATACATTAGGATCATTAGGAGATCCAAAAACAATCTACATATATAACATTAACTATATTTAAGTGCTGATGTATAATTTTTTTAATAATTTTTCAAATATATGATAATGTATTTTAGGATTATTTATGTAAATGGTTTTCTCTATATTTAGAGATAATCATATTAAATTTTCAGAACCATGCAATGAAAATTATTATTCAGTGGCCGCATTTAGATGATTTAATTAAGCATTATTTATTTAAATATTTAAAAATAATTTATCCTGAATATTGAATTGGAGACTTTGTCATTATTTTATATTTTCAATATCTAATATATATAATTATAATTTAATTTCAATCCTTCATATTCATAATTTTTATCTGAATAAACATTGTGATGTATGCAAAAAAGAGAGCATCTTATGCCTTATTTTCACTTTATTTTATTTTTTTCTATTTATATTCATTTAGAACATATAGACATTATATTTTTGGATCCTCTAGAGTAGAAATATTTTCTTGTATATTACTTTTTTTAGTTGTTTATTTTAATGATTTTTTTTGGTTTTTTTCCATAAATTATAACACAATTATTATTATGTGTTCTGGAAATTTTATAATGTTGTTCAAGATGATAAATATTTAAAAATAATATCATTTATATTTGATCAATTATGAGAGTAGGATAATGAATAATTAACTTTCTTTTTTTCAATATAATGTATTTAGAATGATATTTATTCAAAAATAAAAGTTTGACATAATGAAATTATTTAATGATGAATTATGACTATTCAAAATATGATATTAACTGTGTTGAAATAATATATTATACCTATCTAATATTTGACAAAATCTATAATAAAAAACTATCATATCATGAATAGTGTATTAATCAGTATTTTTCTTAAAAACAAACTATACGAGTAAAGGAATAAAATAATACCTAATTTTTTATTATTTAATGTAATTGGATACAAGGTGTGAATATTTAAAAGTAAGTTAAATAATATTATGTTTTATAAAAATGATAGTTATGGAAAACTTCATTGATAGTCATCTACAACTACACCATATATATTGTTTCATCATATTTATATGATGTTTGTTGAATCATTTAATACGATTTTTTTGAAAGAGTAGTTTCTTTTTTAAAAGTAACTAAAATAGATGATGTCGATTATTAAATAAATTGAATTTAACATCATTAATGTAATGATATTTTTTTTAAACTATATGATAATATGATTATAATAAATCCAATTATATGTTTCATGAAACTATGGAATCTGAAATAGCCTTTCCAAGATATCCAAGATCATTAAAGGATCACCAATTTGATATTTTATATGTGACATTATTTAAGGGGATATAAATACAATATGTGTAGGAAACTTAGGATATTTATGTTTGATAAAATAATTTTTTTGAACCTATTACTATAGTATATTCATTAGAACATGAATGATGGAAATTAGCTATATAGGATGAAAAAATCATCACATGAAATGTGGTTTTCGAATTAATTTGTTTTCCCTTTATCCAACAGTGATTGGAAACAAATGGCTCATTGTAAAGAAGCACCATGTTAAATGTATAATTTATCAATATAGGGAAAAATATCTACTAATGGTTATTAATTTGATTAAGGAATCGATTATGATGAAACATTTTCTTTAGATGCTAGGATTGTATCCATTAGGATCATTTTGGACAATTCCACTCCAATGATAATTAATTTATATCAAATGGATACAAAATATAAATTTTTTAATGAATATTCAGTGGAAGATGTTTTTTGTTGAAAACCCCCTACATTTGAAATGAAAATCAAGTAAATTTTATTTTTATTCAAATTAATTATATCAATAGAAATGATGAAGAACCGAGGTTTTTATATGAATGGTTGAATTCTTATATGTTATACGATTATGTTTAGAAGGGTTTTCTAATCATGTATTTTTATGAATAACCTTTATATTGATATATTATTATCATATATATATATATGTTTATGATAATATATTAGGCTCAAATAATAAGACACATTTTATTTATTTTTAATAAGAAATACCAAAATAATTGTAAATGAGTGTAATTGGAGAAAAAAATTTAATACATTGATTTAAAACTGATTATAAGGAATTTGAAGTGTTTTTTACTAAAAGAATTTTACATTAATTTGTTTAAATTTTTCAACATGAAAAATTATGTCGTTTTTAACTCATATGTGTATTAATGTAATGTACAATTTTGAACACGTTTGAAAATGAGTTAACAAAGAATTATATATATTAATAATTCGTAGTATTATACATATGACCATATTTATGCAAGACCTCGTGTATTCTATCTATCATCAGGAATGTGTTCAATAAATAAAAAACAACCCCATCTTAGAATAGTTAAAGTTATTTTTATATATTTAAATGGAAGAGTTTTTATATATAGAATTTATCTTCAAATATCAATTAGTTATTTAATTTTATTTACATATCATCATTTTTGAAGGAATAGATTAGATTGAAAATACCCCCTCTAATATACGTCACCATATATGAACATCCCTAGTATCGTAGTGTAATAAAATTTAATATTATATTTTATTTAATCTACAGAAATAGAATGTAAATATTTTGGTTTTTTTCACATGTGTTATGGATGAAATACCCAAATCTGTACTTTCTAGTTAAATTTAATGACATTATTTTTTTATTTTATATTATTAGTGCTATTAATATTTTAAAAATTAATGTGTGTCTTTATTGGACTATTAATATTCATCCTAAAACACTATTTATAAGATATCATGTATATAAAAGAAAAATATATCTTTACAGTTTGTAATTAATGATTACCAACCTGATGATATGTTTACTACACCACTTCCTTTTACTTGTTTTCAACTTACAATATTGGAGTTGTTTTATTTTAATTATATATAAATCAATTAATTAACCTCTTATAGTATATTATTTTGTTTTAATGTTTTAATTTTATATTTTTCTTAATTATTCAAACTTTTATTTTGTTTGATTAAAATTTTATTTATATGTTTTATTTTTGGAAATTTCCATTTCATTTTAAAAAAATATTAATGAATTAATTGTAAATTTTTTCACGAAATACCAAACAGTCACCTAAAATCCATCATATATATCCTTTCTATATATCATACCTTTTAATATGTATAGTTTTGATCATTACAACTCATAATATATCTATAAATCATACTTATGAACCTTATATGTAATGATTCTAAACATAGAATATGATAAGAGTATGGATAATTACTATTTTTGGCTGAACAAGGAGGATGTGATATCCTAGTAAAAAATTATAATTTTTCAATTGAAATGCATTTTTTTAAATGATTTTATTATTGGAATATTTTTTGTGTTTCCATGTGTTTGAAGATATATTTGATTAGATAAATATACAATTTTCCCGAATGAATAAGTGAAATAATTTTAATAGAATCATTGTTTTTATTGAATCTATATATTGTTTTTCATTACTATTTATGTGAATTTTTTTCTTATATGGATATATCTATAATATTAAAATTTCCATATTAAGTAGTATTACAATTATGGTTAGGGTTGTTTTTTTGAAATGTTATGAATTTTAAGGAAATACTTTCCTTCCTATTCTCAACTAATCAAATTAAAAATATTCTCAATAAATATAAGGAGGCTTATTATAATGTCTTATTAATGTTTCGTCGATCATTATTAGTTATTTTGATATTTTAGTTTGACATAATCATATTTATAGACATGTAGATGATGTTTTTGATGTTGAGTGACATCATTCTGAATTTTATTAGCTACTTGGTGAGGGTTATATATTATTGATGTTAAAATGGTGATGAAATTTCCTTATACACCTACAGAAGGAAATTTCAATTATTCATTACAATATATTTCTTATCTTTTACATTAAAATATTATTTATATGTCATCACAAAAACATATTTTTTATAGAAAATTATGAAATCTTGGATTTTTCTTGTGATTATACAAGGTTATGTTGATATATGTTGGTTTTAAATATGAATTGAAGTAATAAGTTCATGTTGTGGGGGGTAAATGGAGCTTAATCTGTTTGTTATATGATGAATAGTGTAGATTAATTTAGTGAATTCCAAATTAAAGGATGTGTCCCAAATGTAAATGAATGTTTGGAAGACTCATATGTTGTTGCATCCAATATACCAACTAAAACTAAGAGGAAGAAATTTGTGGAATAGAATATCAAAATTCTGATGTGAGGAGTTTACCATTTATGTAAACATTTCAAGAAGACCACTTCTAGATAGATTGAGGGTCAGCATTTGTTTAGAGGTATAGAATAAGGCATGATCTTGTTGACTAGGCTTTAGATTCATCTCTTGGATAAGTGGATGAACCTTTTTTTAATATTAGATTTCTAATAGATTCTAATGTAATGTAATATATGTTCATGTATCCAAATTTGTGGACTTAGTTGAGATGGTTGTCTTAGGGGATAAAACAATAAAGGAAACCACTTAGTCTTCAAGATTCCAACAAACTAAAGAAACACATGATGTCAGGTATTCTAATAGTGAGAAATGTATACTAATTGAGATATTGTATGTAAATTAATCATGGATAAGATGGTTTTATTAATTTAAATGAATTTATAATTTTAAATTGAAAATGTTGAAAAATCCACAATTATTCTTAGATAACAATAATATTATTCAATTTACCATATAAGGTTATAATCACATTCATTAGTTTACAATGAAAACCCTTCAGAAATGGATAAGAAAGATTATATTTAAATTTAAATTAAATCAAATATTTACACTCATGTTTCAATGTGTTTGACGGTATTGACATAAGGATTTAAAAATTGATGTATATTGTTTTGAACCTTGGGATTGAACTCAGATGTTCTCAAAAGGTTGTTGAAAATTTAATTATTTCATCGGTTTCCATTAATAAAATTCAATCTCTCTATTTATAGTATCAATGTATTATAGTTATTTTAAAATTAATTTATCTAGTGTGTTTAAATAAATAAGTATGAGTACATTTCAATTTAGATATATTAATTCTATTGGATAAATATTACTAGAGTTTTTTAAGAGATCAAAGTATCTTTTATAATGTTATTACTCCATGGATTAAATAGTTCAAATATTATAATGTTATATTGTTCGCCTACATACCATGGTGAAAAATAAAAAATATGTCATTGTGATGTATGTTTCTTTTGAGTTATGATTTTATGTTTTTTTTATAGAATGGTGAAATGATTTTGAAATATGTTCAGTATTATAAAATTATTCATATTTTTTCTATGAATCATGTTAACGTTTTTATTATATTCCAAGCATCTCTATAATCTATTCATGACTGGGATGGACCTATTAATAATAATTATATCTAATAATGGATAATATAAATGCTTTACAACATGTAGTCTTAGATTCTCTAACCACATAATTATCTTATGGTGAGTTTGAACCTTATTCTCATCCTACATCATAAAACGTGAATCATTGAGGAATAATTCATTTTAATATAGAAACATTATTAAAAATATGTTCTTATATACCTTTATTTAACTTATTATTTCCCATTTCACAACTATTTCATGTTTCAACATTTATTCATTTTATTGGATGCCTTAAATTTTTTCTATTATAGTACACCTATGTAGTTTTGTGGTATAATGAATGTGTTTTACGCAATTTCACTATAATATTATTTATTTTGAAAAAAGGTTGATAAATAAGAATAAACAAAACATTTTAATCAATGATTAGAAAATAAAATCTATTTTATTATCATAAAAAACAATAATTTCAATTTTAGTTAAATTTAATTTGGTTTTATCTCCAATATGATAATATTAATGCACATGTAAATAATTATCTTTTAATTTAACTAATTTATCATTTGATTGATGTACTAAAAAAACATGCACATTTGTTTTAAAATATAATTTTACTTATGGGGATGTACGAATTATATTTTTCTGAATAATTTTTCAATTTCAATAGATTTATAGGTTTAATTATAATTAAATTTTTTGCCATATAATATATATGTCTCAATGAAGTTTATAACCACTATTAAAAAATTCAATATATTAGGTGAACATTATATTAGGAAACATAATTTTAATTTTAGAATTATACTTTTGAAATAATTTTTGGAATGAACATAAGGATCAGAAACCTTGAATTTATAAATATATATAAATTTAAGCATCTAACATATGTTTGATATAAAAATATATAAAATCATGTAAATGTTTGGACTAATAATTTTGGTGTAATTCATACATAGATACATCCATACATTGAAGAAATCATATGCATAATTTATATTTTTAGATAATTTAAAAAATAATTCAATTATTTTATTGGAGTAAATAACTCATTAAAATCTATTGGAGGAACTCATATATTTATACTTTAAAAAAATTAAATATGTCTTATTTTATGGGGAAAATATTTTCTCAGTAGGTTATTAAATCTAGATCTCTAGATCATTGATCATTTTGATGATTGTGATTTATCTAATGATATTTTTGGATCTGCTTTAATAGAATACAAATATATTTATTATTTGATCTCAAAAATAATTTCTAGCTGATAATGATAAGATGATAACCTATAGAATTAATAACCATGGAGTTTATGCTTTTTTAATAACAATTTTTATGTTCTAGAAGCTAAATATCGTTATCATTTGTTGGGGAATTTGGGATATTATTTTTTTGATTTTTTTGTAACTACCTATAGTTAATCGTCTATGGGTTATCAAAGTTCATTCAATTGATGATAATTTGGATTTGAACATGTTATACCCAACTATTATGTATATGTACTACAATTTAGATGTTTTTTATTAAATCATATTATTCGGGGTTATACTATAAAAAACTCTTAGTTTCTTCATGAGAACTAACCTGTGTAGCCTTTCACATATGCCTATGATGATCAAATTTTTTATTAGTATGGGAGGAAATTGTGATCTGAACTAGTTTTAAAAATTATACATGTATAATTATTTTAATAGAGTTGAAACATCTCATTATATTAATTTTTTTTGATGTTCATAGTAAAAGAACCAGAATGTCCAATGAAAAATTTGTTATATTGTTTCATCTAACTTATAATTGTTATAGAGGTACCTTGTAAAACGTTCTGTTTAATGAAGATATCCATGATCATTTGGTGTATGTACTAGAGTATATTTATTCAAAATCCACTATAAATCATGTTGTGTAATTTTTATTATTTTTACACTATATAATCTACATATTTAAAATTTTAATGCCTCATTTATCAAATCAGAACAGTGTTAGAATTAAATTATCCATTTTTTTTCAAAAAGACAAAATATCCCTTATCTATTATATTACTTTTTATTACAACCAATAGAGAGAATGTCCGTACAAATCCCCATAGGAGGTATAATTACCAAAAAAAATTGCTATATAGGTTTGGATATAAAATCCATTAATCTATAGTCGAAAAGATTTCATTAGGAGATGATTTTTTTGATTCCATATAAATGGAATGTAAATAAAAATTTATAATGGGAAATTAGTTTATTTTAATGTGGAATGAAGAAATAATGTGGTCATAGAGACCTGGTCTATCTTCCAACAAAGAAATCATGTTTTCCATGCATAGTGAGGGGAGTAATATTCCCATGGCCATGTGCAAATTAAAAACTGAGTTCTTCCAAATAAAAAAATTTCAAGGTATTCTATATTTTAATCCTAATAAAGACATTTAAATTATAATAAAAACTAATTATTTTTTTATGTGTAAAATATATTTACAGAGGAATATGGTTGTTTCAATATTTTATACTCATTTTCGTGTGTGTAAGATTGTTTTCATTTACTATTTAGAAAAAATATATTTATAAAATTTATAACCATTTTAAATTATCATTTAAAACTTTAAACTAAAATTCATACTCTCTATTGAAAAATCTATATGAGTTATCATCATTACTCATGTAAATTCTCTAAAGGTTTATTATATAAATTTATAAAATATATTATTCAACGAAAGAAATTAAAAATATAAAATTTTTTAAATCCAAATGTATATAATAAAAACACTTAAGTCTCTCTAAATAAAATTAATCATATTCTAATAAATTATAATAGTTTTAAAATTAGTAAAATAATAATAAACAAAATAATCCACACTATCATCCAAACTATAAAGAATATATTTTCACTCAAGTATAAAAGGACAATTTTTTCTATTATATCAAAAAAATATAACAAATTCATGAAACCCTAAATTAATTTTGATTAATAATTATATTGGAGAATAATATACCACCACACACTCCATATTAAAAATAATAGTGGAGTAACCCACATTAATGGTAATATTGCATCACCAAAAATATAAATTATTTGATAAAAATTATTTTTTGGGCGGGGTAATCCAAAATAATAATTTACTTCATTTTGGTTTATGATCCCACTAATATATATAATATTTTGTTATTTCACCCATTTGTATCGTGGGACACTGACACAAATATATAAATTGAACACAATTTAAATCACATATATTAATTTTTGAGACTTAATATCTAAAAATTTAGGGTCATGATTTTTTGGATGTTATTGTTTACATAATTAATATTTTGGAACTCTTATGTGCAGCATGGGATAGATCATTCTAGGAAGAAAATTAATACCATTTACATCATCATGCCATTATGGATGGTGTGATTAAGAAAAAAAATACATTTTTTACGAAATTCTATAGTGGGTCACAATGCCATGATATATGGGTTTGGTGTGGTTTTTTCAACAACAAAATGTCATGATATATAATGATTTGATTCTATTTTTTTTAATATTAACTGGAAAATTCACCCACTAATTATTAGGTGGAATCTAAAACTCTTCAATAAACGGAATGTGATCTTTATGAGTGTGATGATAATTTTAAAGAAACATGTTATTCCCATATTTTAATATTTTCTCCATAAAAAACATGATAGGATTACAATCGATTATATTATATGAATAAGTTGTGGTGATTTTCTGTTTTTGAGGAGTGACTAAGGGTGGTTTATTCCTAATGAGGCTTACCCTTATTGATCTAGTCCAATGAGAATTTACTAGTATTTTTGTCAATCACCGTTTTCTAATGATTATATTTCTATAATGGGTGAGGTAGGTAACCCTATATCGTTTTTCACCATTAAGAAATACTATGGATCATATATAAACATTATTTTTTTGTGGATTGTCTCTATTGTGGTTTTGAAGGTTTCTAGGAAGGAGGGTTCGTGAATTCTGTTTTTTTTGGGTGATAAAGTCTAGCCAGAGAGTCTGCAAATGGTTAATAGAAGCCCTGCAATGATATATCTATGTGGGTATTTTAGTAACAATTGAAGTAAAAATATAATATTTTCTTATATAAATACCAAATATATTATATTGAAATTCAATATAGTTCAAAAATACATGTATAATGACCAAAAATGTTTTTTTTCTTTGGAAACTATTTACACAACTTCATATTTAATTAAATATCTTTAACTTATCCCGTAAGAATCTTTACCTTTTGTAACCTTCATAAACATACCCTAATTAAATCATTTAATCCTAAAATTGGGAATGTATATGTAAGAATGGTTTATCTAAAATTCTCAGTATGGGTGAACATGGAATATATCATTCTATTAAAATTTGACATAATAAGATAAAAATAAGTGAATGTGATCATGAACCTAAGATAAAATGGTAATTCCAAAATGCTTCATAGATCTGAAACATGAGTCATGAAATAATTAATTTTAAGTATAAAATAAAAGATTCATAAGAGTGTGAAATAATAATTTTTCATTAACTACATGCACATGTCATGAATTTGTGGCACCAATATTGGTATATAAACCCTTTCACATTTCATTTTTAACTAATAAGACCATAAAAAATAGTGGATAATGCCTCATCACATGCATTAAATTTTTCATCAAGCCCATCAATATTATTCCCATAATGGTTCAAGCCCATTGTCCTATATCCATATTTATACCAAGCCTATAAACTTTCTTACCAAATTTTTCTATGGATATATAAATCATTAACCAATTCATTTTACAGATATATAGGACATAGATGTCCATGGTTATAAAATGAACACCATTATATCTTAGAGACAACCCACCATCCTTTATTCCAATGTAATAATCAACTGTTACTAAAACCATTCATCTGTTTTCTAGAAGATCCTAAAAAATTAATTATATCATTACTCATGAAAATAATAATTTCTCTTAAAAATCCATCGTTATATAGCCCATATCAACTAAATAGTTCTTAAAATAACCTTATCAAATTTTCATTATATAACCCATGGAAAAGGGATGGGTTTTATAAAATAGAATTCATCAAAATAATCAACCATATATATATTGAATAAGGATTGTAAAATATGATAATATCCTACATCGATCATAAGTAACATAAAATAATGCTATCTTGGATGGGAAATTGTTTTCCAAGATCACCTAAAAAATTATTGTAGAAAATATAATTTCTAGCTTGAAGAGAATATATTTTAAACAAACTATTTTTTTTTCAAAATCCATTAATTTTTAAATTTCATTGAAAACATAATTTAATAAATAATATTTTTATCATTAATGATGAAGGAAAATTTACTTAATGTCTTAAATATGAAACCATTATTATATACAAATTATTATAAAATCCAAAAGGCATTGTTTAGAAAATGACATGCAGAATCCATTTAAAAAAATTTCTAAAAAATTAAAATAATGGGTAAAAATCTATTTAATCAATAATTTAATAATATTAAACTCATTCATTAATTTTTTTTTTAAAAAACATCGATATGTAATAGAAGGGTTTTGAATAAAAATGAGAAATAAATTTGATCATACATAACATATTTTTTCATATAGTTAATTATTTAAAGGATTTTACTAAAACATGAAAATTTTATTTTTCTTTAATAAATATATGATTTTATAATAAAATAGTTTATTTTATTTTATTTCATATGATATCCAAGAAGAAATATTATCATAAACAATACTATTAAAAAATGTGATTGTTACCTTAAATCATTACCTCTATCCTAACTTTTAAATAATAAGACTTATTAAACAAATGAAATTATATAGATATTTATATACCATAATTATAATCATGATATGTTTTATAAAATACAATTATGGGTTGTGTATATAGGGCTTAGAAAAATCGTGGTGTATAAGGCATGCGCCCCGCATAAATTTAGGTGAATTACACTGTTCATGAAAAAAGTGACTTATATTAATTATATATTTATTTATTGTAATCCAATATTGTTAGAAAATGAAAATGAATTACAATATTCATGAAGATATTATGGAAAATGTACGCATGAGCACTATTTAAATTTTCACAAAGGATGAATTGGAAGAAAAGTAGGTAATAAAATACCTTCATAGAATCATTTTTATTTCATATATATATATAATACCTTCATAAATCCATTATTTATTAGCATTCATGTAACATTTTATGGAAGAATGAATCACATTTATGAGTGAGGTCTTATCCCCCTGTACAATCGGTCGTTCATTTCATTTCCCAAATGACTTCAGAAGAGATAAATGTATTTTAAGAAATTAATATAATAATATCTCGGTATATTATAGATACATATAATATTGTATTATCGGGTTTCATGAATATTTGGAGGTTTTGTAGTCATAAATAAGAAACACAAGTTTAAGTGTTTCACCTGTATTATGAAAAACATATTTATTTCTATAACCAAATTATTCATAGATGTTTTCCATATTTTAAATAAGGCCTTGGTGATTTTTTTTATAAATGTAATGAAGATGTTTGTATAGTTATAGTCTTAACACAATGATTTTGGTAGTGTGAAGTGGATAGAAGAGGGGTTTTCTATTATACACAGGGGAGAGACACATATGGGATATTTAAAATGGATAATGTGGACCCTTGTTTCGTAAAATAGGGATGGATAAAAAATAGGTAATTCCCCTAAAAAATTATATTATAATATCCAGTACATTCATATTATTTTTTACATTTTTGTATTTTTTTACATGTTCTCTTTTTAGTTTATCCTTGGTAAACAAGTCTTAACCTTAACCATAAGAAATATTTTTTATTATTTTTACAATTTATATTAATATAAAATTATGTTTTATTTATTATATAATAATTATTATGATGATTCGATATATGGTGTCCATTATTTCATAGTTCAATCAGAGAATTGGAAAAAATTTAATTAATATTAAAAACATATATTTGATAAAAAATCTTCTTTCCAAGGAGAAGGATATCAAGTATATAAAATGTATTTTTATCAACATATATATGAAATTTATTAAAATGGCCTTTATTGAAATAATAAATTTATAATAGATATAATATTACTTTAAAAAACATTAAAATAATATAAATATTGTAATTACTCTATAAGAAGATGTGTTGTATTAATAAATTTCAGTATTTATTTGTATTCATTGAAATATTATTCTTTTCATAAAAATCCCAATATAATCAAATATATTAATTTCATAGTTATATTGAATAAATAATTTATATTCATTCAAATACATTTTATAACATTAGAAAAAAAACATTTATTTTTTTTTCTCAAAAAACAATAAATCTATTTTTGAAAAGGTAGTATTTTCTAAATATATGGAGACATTACTAAATCAAATTTGAACATTTTTATCAATATGATTTCATTATATAAAACCATTATGAATTATTTTTAATATGTGGTTATTAATATTCATATCATAATTTTTAACGTCTTAGATTTCACGGTCTTGTTTGAATGAAAATATTAACAGTATATCACAGTTTGTTAAACATCAGTATATAATATAATGTATGATATCAAATAAATTAAATTTATTTTAAAAGAAATTAATACAATATCAGGGTTTTAGATTCTACCATCATAAAATAAATATCATTCTTTTAAATTAAGTCATCGTTGTAATGAAAAATAAGGATACATATTCCTCTCTATGACCTTTTGATACTATATATATTCCTCATGATGGTGGTTTTTCCATATAATAATTTAAAGGCAATTCATTTTTTTCATACTTAAGTCTATCAATGATGCATTTTCACCTTCAATTTTTTTTAATAATAACTATAATACTATAACGGTATTACCTCTAACTTCATTTTGGTTATGGATTAGAAATACACTATCTCAAGGTATATACGTGGAATACATCATGATCATGACAGAGGATTGATGGAAAAAAATAATTATATATTTTCATAATAAGTTAAATAATTTCAAAGGTGACGATACACCAAATCCATATTTTTTCCATTTATCCAAGTATCATTTGATCCTTCTATAATGAAATTTTATAAAAAATATTTCGTCATCTTTTTATTACATAATAATCCATAAATTGTCAACATAAGTACTAAATAGGCAATGTGTTTACATTATGTGTTTTTAAATGTCTTGAATAATAATTTGAATTTCATCCTCCTTCTATCTATTCACAATATAATTCATTATCCATCACCAGCGCAATACGTTGGAATTCTAAAATTATATGGATATAGGGATTCATACATATCCATATAAAATATCATGCGAATGGAATTGTTGTAAGAACACCCAACTCAGGTATGGTGCAAATCCCAACCACATTTGAAATCCATATAACAATATATCAACATTTACATTATGGATTCAATTTTTTTTTACATACCATATGTCTAAGGATGTTATGCAGGGTTGAAACAAAAATATGTATGGAGAGTCTGATGTTGTGTTTTGAAAAACATTGAGGTAAACCTCTGTAAATGATAAGACACATTAGATTGTGGTACTCCCTGAAATCATAACAATCCATTGATTTATATATTGGATATTTAATCCATAGATAAATCACCTCTAATAGTGACGAAGTGTGATCAAATTTTAATGTGACAAACTATAACATAATTTTCATTTAAAATAATAGATTATTTTGGGATTCTGATGAACAAATAATTGAGTATTCTTCTTCATTCAATTATTGAATGCGTAGTGGTTGTAAAATATCCTTATACTTTTTTATCTCACCATTAACGTGATTAAATAACAAGAATGGAGATAAAAATGATATTATATCATTTTTCCAGACATCCCCTAGAAATACTCATTAAATTCCTATTAATCATTGTGCGTCAAAGATGATTTGAGTATAAATAACTATGATCCTCTTATAATAGATTTATTTTTAAATATGGATTGGAAAAAACACATTTATAGTTCATTAAACATATTACTCCATCATAATCATTGTTGAACATAGTAAAATTTATCACTAGAATCTAGATCCTCACATCATCCATTAATTACTCATCAATATTTATTTGGATAGATGGGTGAACACTTAGTTTGAGAAATATATGTTTTATCCCCTTTAAGATTTCCAATTCTATCCATTTCAAATTATAATATCATGTATATTTCATGATCCTCATTATGAATATGATAGTTGGATCCTCTCTACATAAATTATCATTTGCCTTATTAAATTTCTAAGGGTGATAATGTTTTTAGTAGTCATATTGTTTAATCCTCCCTAAAAGACTTTGTCACATACTAACCCCATGTGGCACAAGCTATAGCCAACCGAGGACCACCTCAATTGGCTAGGGATTATTTTATAGTGACGAGTAGGCATATCACAAAAATTGGAGGACATATCCAATGGAACCTATCGATACACACCCAAAATAATTTCAATACAACAATTTATACATAGTAAAAATGTTAGAAGGAATTTTTCAATACATATATCTCCAAACTACAGAAAAACCTGAATACATAAATTGTAAAATGGGAAAATAAATTCCCACCAAAAACTGTTAATGTATATATCCTGCTAGTATAGTGGGTATTGTTGTCAAATGAAAACACCAGAAAGTACACCAATCAGGATTTTCTAAACACCTCAATTGATCCATCTCATTATGTTTTACCCCCCTTGGGTCCTCCAGGAACTCGATTGAATGGAAGGTAGTCTGCACAAGACACAACAAGTGCATAGAAGGCCCTTGCATGGGTGAGTATAAAAATTCACAATTAGATCAAAAAAATACAAATTAAAATGGATAAACTAGAAGGAAAAAATCCTATCAACCCAAATAGTGGTTACCCAAATGAGAGAGAAACTCAATCTCAATCTAATCTTTATCTATATATGACTAGTGATCTCTATTAATGATATATGTTGACCAAGAGGTCTAACAAAATCAAAAGAAATCGATAAAATCAACCCAAATGTACTTGTATCATACTCAATGTCTCCTCTGTTTTTGACCTCATTGCTAGACATAGTATTATACATGAGGAATAAAGGTAATAAAGTCAGTATAAAATATAGCCTTTGATATCAACCATGAAAAATGGAACTTGCATGAGAGATAAAATCCCTGGGGAATATCTCTTCTATAAATTATAGTGAATCCTCGATAACACATTCAATCAGGATCAAATAACTAGTTAAAACTCTTATTCCAATCACCATAGGTCCTAACACCATTTCATTTATCCTACATATGAATATAAAATTACATGAGGGTAGTAATTCTCCTCGCAACATCATAATGTTATGGTAGAAGATCTCTATACAGTGCAGAACATGCATCCTCTCTAAAAATTTATAGTGCAAGGACCCATACATCACTACTACCCCACATTTCAGGAAGAACTAGCTTCTATAAAACCTTATAAACCTCTTTCAAACCCTTAGTTATAGGCCCCCACCTCACATCCATGAGGGAGCACTATCTATGAACCATTTAGCATACAATAACTTTTTTGGGTCCTCCGTGAAACTACTCCCCATAGATCCTGTACATTCAACTCCAATAGAGGACCAACCCCTATCACTACTTTTAGATAGGGGAGTAACAATACATAGATAGAGGACTCACACCTTATAGAGGGAAGTTCTGAAAATACCTAAATTATGAAAATATTATACCCACTCCATGGCCTGAATGAGTTTTACCAACCTTAATATAGTGTTCCAACACCCCATAACAGCTATAGATTTCCTAGTCAATTTTTGTGATTACTATCAGCGACCCACTTCTTGACATGATATGGGCGTACAACCCTAAGCTAGAGGACCCAAACCTGCGAATGAAAAAGGATTTCCAAAACTACCTGAAAAACCCATATAGAGTAACAATACTCTAGTACTTCAGGGTAATTATAACTCTATAGGCAAAGGATTAGATCCTTGATATGATAGGAGAGTACCTAATCAATCTACAAAATGATTATGGAGGGACCACTCCTGAATATGATATATGTCCTCTCTCAAAATTCATGAATAATATTGAGGAATCGCACCATTGTTATAGCATCCCAACCTTTTATTTCATTACTACTGCATAATTTAAAAGAGAATCAACATAATATTATTAAACATAGTGGATCCAAAGGTGTAGTGTCCTAGGAAAACATGGACCATTCATAAAAATTACCACATCAAGCATAAACATTTATTTAATTCCTTCTTCTCTAGCTTCTTATTGGCACTTGACCTCTCCTTAGTACATGTAGTCACCTAAGGATTTAAATCATAAGGGGTGAACTAAAATCCATGTAAGTGTATAGATAAGAACAATATAACAATGATTGAGCTTGACCAAAACATATTTAAAGAGTCATGAACATTATAGGAAGATTAATAAGAGACTTTAAATATAGCAATGCATAAAAATTATACATCGTGTCTTAGTGGTTAACTACCACAATTAATTTTGAAAAATAATCATCTTGACACGTAATTTCACATTAACTTATGATATTCATCACTTTACACAATTCTTTAGAGCACTGTATAATTCTGGGGGGCACTCGTCACATTTAAATATATATATATATATTACTCTATATAATTTTGAGTGCACCCATCACACCATAACATTATCATTTATCATGAATTACACTATGAACATATATCACGAATGGACATAACTCACCCTTGGAAAGAATGGATTTCATCTCATATGAATACCTTCATAAACATTGGGTTCCCAAAATTATGTGGGGATAACATACATGATACAATTACCATCAACCATGAGTGAGAAGTAAATAGTGTGTTTTGGAAAGAAGAGTTATTTTGGAAAATATTTGTTTAAAATAATCAATAGTATCCTACATGTATATCCCCAAAAAAGTATTTTGATGATGAAAAAATTGTTTTTAAGGTGTGACCATACCAAAAAATGGACGGAAAGTGGGTGATCCCTAAGATAGAATGTTGGGTTTGAGATTTCCTCTTCCCTTGCATACGAACGCTGTATTCACTTTAATGTTTTGTACAACCACATTAGATTGATTAATTAATAATTAAAAGAATCTTTTTTACATTAATATGTATGATGATGGTTTTTAATGTTATTATATAGTCTTTTGGATGAGTTGTATTGTTTAAAAATATTTTTTGGGAATGTTCGTTTCTGTGGTTTTCTTGAGCGGTTCACTAGTATTCGTAAATGGAAGTTCGTGTAGAACATGGGTAAACATATAAAACAAATATTTCATGTTATTAATTATATTCCCAAAGTAAAAAATGATATTATATTGAATTATATTATATTCCATGTGGATGAATCATAAGATAATAATTAAATGATGATTGTTTTGGTTAATTTGTGTGGTTTTTCAACCACAACAAACTTGTTTTGATTAATAATATAGTATTATGAACATAAGTGACTTAAAAATAATTAAATAAGATATAATACATATATAATATTCTGGTTCAACCATAATAATGGATTCATGACCATATCTGAAGGTAGAAATGGAAAAAAATGTGTCGTTCTTGAAGGAGGTAGATTAACACCTCCCCAAAAAACCTTATCTTTTATAAAATAAATGAAAGAGGAGAAGGGAGATAGATGGTATAATATCCCATTAGTATCATAAAAATTTATTATATTTATAATACTTGATCAACCATACCATGTGGATGAAGATAGGCTGGGAGAGAATAAGAAAATAACTTGAAATTCAAAAGAAATTAAATGAAAAGAGGGAGAGAAATTACCTCATTAATCGTCCTCTTGAGATCCACCTTAAGGGACATTCGAATGAGATTTTGATGAGACCAAAATCTCTTGGATGTGGGGTGTGTCTAGGATACATTCTACGGCAGTGTTTAGACAATCCATGAATCTTGAGAGGTGTCTGTAAATTAGGTTGTGAAGGGTTGTATTTGTATTGGAGGGGAGAGGGATTTTCTCAATATAATATTCAGTAGTTTATTATTTCTCCACAATACAAGGAATTGTGTGTCTCCAATGACCGAGTATTGTAATATTATCTTGTGAATCCATACTAATTGGGCTTACATTATCATGAAATCATGCATGACTCAATAATTTTCTTAGCTTATTTTTTAAATTGTGGTATTTCACTATTCATCAAAATTTCAAGTATTTCAGAAAAATTCAAAAAATTAACAACAATATTTGATATGTATATTCCCAAAATTTAGTGAATTTTTAAAAAATAATTTTTAAAATATCAATAACTTATTTTAATTAAAATCATAATTTACTTGAAAATTTTTATTTTTAAAATTAAAACTGATTTTATAATGCTTTAAAAAATTATGTAAGGTCTTATAAGATTATATTTAAACGATAAGAAATATATTTTTTATGTTATGAAATTTTTTTAATAAAAAAATTTGTATTTTAAATTAACTAATTAATTATAAGTAATTATTTGTGACTAACAAAAATACTAATACCTTTACTATGGTTAATAGTAACTTATTAGATGGATAAGTTTTATTTAATTATTCATGAGAATTTTTACTCATATGTTGTACAATTTAATATTAATAAGTGTCATATTACAATTCATAATTATAGGTTAATATTCGTCAAAAAATTATGTTTTTTCTTTCGAACTCCCAACATCTTATTGATCACAACAGTGTATATCGGATTTTTGTAATTCGAAGCATGGAAGTGGAAAAATTATGTTTAATGATTACATAGTATTTAGTGTCATAATATTTCATTGTTATACCTTGTGGTATAACACTATAAGACATAGTTATAACATGATAATTACATTCATTAAACATTAGGTAATTACATTTTTCCCTCTTATGAAATTTCACCCTTTAAATTTTACTTTATAGAAACAGGTGAGGGTAATTCTCCTTCATCGACTCTTATGGATATAAATTTACATCTTCAAACTTATTTTTCCTCCATAACACTTTTACAAGTTGAGTTTTCTTTTTATGATGAACCTTATCTCTCTGGTCCTGAATCTCTATTGGTTGCTCCTCATATGAGATATCATCTTTCATCTCTACCACCTTGGTGTTCAGCACATTCGAGGGATTATGTTTGTACTTCTTCAAGAGTGATACGTGAATAACATCATGATGTTGAGCCACATTTGGTGGAATGGAAATCCGATAGGCCACAGATCCAATGTGTTCAAGTATTTCAAAGGGTCCAATGTACGTTGGGATTAATATCCCATTCTTTCCAAACCACATAAATATCTTAGAGGGTGTTATTCGAAATAGGTCTTTATCTTGAACATCAAACTCCAATTCCCTTTAAAAGATTTTGGCGCAGATCTTTTCCAACTCTGAGCATCTTTGATGTGTAATTGAATGACTTGAACCCTCTATGTAATATCTTTTAGAATATCAGGTCCATGTAGCATTCTTTCTCTAGCTTAATCACAACAGGTAAGAGTTATACATCTTTTTTATACAAATCTTAATACGAAGCCATCTGAATACTCGAGTGGAAGATATTTTTTATGAGAACTCAACCAATGGGAGATGATGATCCCATCACCCATAGAATTCTAGAGAGTAGGATATGGGCGTATCTTCTCGAGTCTGAATAGTCCTTTTAGATTGGCCATCAGTATGGGGGTGATAGGTCGTGATGAAATTTGATTAGAGACAATCGAGATTGGAACACCACAACATCCATCACATATATCATTTCATGTTGTACAAGTGATATGCCTTCCCGAATAATGATTAAATTGGTAGCCTTGGTGATTCAGTCAACCACATACTATATATCTTTATTTCACATCGACGTCTTCATGAGACTTATGACAATGACCATTGTTATATTCTGCTATATCTACATGGGTATAACCGATTCTTGCCTCACCTATTTAGTATTTTGTCACCATGCATTAAATTTTTGACATTCCAAGAAGAATGATATATATTCATCAATCTCATTCTTCATATTATCCCACCAGAAGTGTTCTCGGAGATCACAGTACATCTTGGTACTCCCATCATGGATAGAGAAAATCATGTTATTTTCATTGTCCAATATATCTTTCTTTATCTCAGTTGATGAAGGCACACAAAGCCACATTACAAACCGAGTCACACCATCATTTTTTATATGGAACTCTTGTAGCTTCCCTTCCATTATTGCATTCACACACTTTGGTATCTCTACATCATCGCATTGTTCTTCATTAATCATCTCTTGGATGGATGGTTGCGCAATAATTTGGTGACGATATGATGTATCCCCTTCAAATAGGCTTTTTATATCCATACTTTGCATATTCAAGAAGATATGATCATTTTCAATCCATAACCTGGATAGGGTAGCATGTACTTTTCTTCCTAGTGAATTAGCTATCTTGTTCTCCTTTCTAGGGTTATAGTGGATGGAAAAATCATAATATATCATTAGCTCTAACCATATCCCTTTGTTCATGTTGAGTTATTTTTGTGGGAATATATAAATTAAGCTATTGAGGTTGGGGTATGTGTCAATGTTCTCCCAATAAATGTAGTGGCACTATATTTTCATGAAAAAATAATGGATTACAACTATAGATCAGGCGTTGCATAGTCCTGGTCATGAATCTTCCACTACCGTGAGGCGTAGTCTATCACATTTTCATTTTCCATGTGTAAACAACCCAATACTTTCTTGGATGCATCACAGAATATCATAAAATATTCTCCACCATTCGATAGTGTGAGTACAGGTGCAGTGATCAGTCTTGTCATTCGCTTCTTGAAGCTTACCTCACATTATCTCATCCAAACATACATTACCCATTTCATTGTTAGCATAGTTAGGGGGCTTAATAATCATTGGAAATATATCCAAAAACATTTGTAGTACCCAAATAATCCAAGAAAACTACAGATTTCTGTGACACTAGAGGGCCTAGAAAATTCCTGAAATACCTTTATTTTTTAAGTTTCCAGATAAATTCCCTCACTTGTGATCACATTTCCCAATAATGTGACTTTCTTCATCAAAAAGTAACACATACTAAACATGGAATACAACTTCTCCTTTATCAATTCCACCAACACAATTCATAAATGTTCATCATGTTCCTCCTTTCTCTTGGAGTTGATTAGAATATCATTAATAAATACTATCAAATAATTGTTGAGGTAATGTATAACTACTCTATTCATCAAATCCATGAAGATTTCAGTGGAATTAGTATGTCTTAAAGGAATCATAAGAAACACATTGTGCACATACCTTTTACGAAAGCCTTTCTTCAGAATATAATCTTTCTTCACCTTTTTCTAATGATCTCCATAATGAATATCCACCTTTTGAATGTATTTATGTCCTCATAACTGATCGATGAAGTCGTAAATCCTTAGAAGAAGATATTGTTTTTTATAGTGGTCTAGATAAGTTCCTGATAATCGATACACAGCCATAATCTTCCATCCTTCTTCTTTACAAAGTGCACTAGCACACCCCAAGGTGATGCATTATGGAATAATAAACAATTATACTGATGCTCTTGTAGATTCTTCATTAACTCATCCAGTTAGACAGGACCAATACTATATGGACACTATGAGATCATAGTATCACTGGGAATGTGTTCTATTTAGAAATCTACCTCTTGATCTGGGAGGAATTTCGGGTATCCTGTCATGAAATACATCATCATATTCACTCATAATGTGAATTCCCACAAGGTTGGTACTATCATTTGACTCGACTAGTAGGTCAAGGTGTGATTCTTCATTAGAAATCAACACCCACACCATTGAGGGATTTTTCAAAGGAAATTCATGATCTTCCTTTCATTCGTAGAGAAGCATGGGATGTTTTTGAATATGAAAAGATATTTCTTATTCCTAACATTTGATACGTGTAATATATAACGAGTGCCAATCCATTGCCAATATAGTGTCAAATTCAACCAAGGGATGTATTAGGAGACTTTTTGGAAGAATCATCCCCCCTACGCCAATAGGAGAAGAGTCAAACAAATGGGTTGAAATTATTGCACCACTTGGTATATTTATAGATATATGTACTATAAGGATTCATGTATTCAATTCTATTGTTCTAAATAACATTAAAGATATAAAATAATGCATAGAACCAGAATCAAATAAAACAATTTCTATTTTTGATTGAATTTTAAGGGTACCTTATATGAAATCCTTGACTTTATCCACTATCGTAGTAGTGAAAACATTATCCTTCACTTGTTCCTTTCGCTTTGGTTGCTTCTTAAACTGAATACCCTCAAGAAGATGAGGTTTAGTGCACTGGATTTCATGGTTCCCCTGATCCTTACTATTTTACCATTGAACCATGGGTGGTTCTCTACTTTCATCCTCTACATTATCATTACTTATAATGTCTTCTCGACACTCTTGAACATGGTGTCCTTCTTTCCCAAACATGAAGCACTTCCCCAACTCCTTGATGCAATTACCATGGCGCAACTTCCCACATTTTTAGTATGTGGGTCATTGAGATTTTATCCAACCTTTTTCATTAAATCCAATGGCATGAAACTCCATATTTCATTTCATATCACCATATCCAATTGACCATTTTCTAAACTACATCTCCACTTAGATAGGACATCAAACAACATCTTTATAAGACCCAATGTGTCGTATTTCCAGAGCCTTTTGAATGTGTTCTTTTAATCCACTAATGAATCAATCTATTTTTCCATCATTGTTGATATAAAACCCAAAGTGTACCATGAAAGCATTGTAAAATTCACTTCGTAGGTGGTGACAGATCTCTTTCTTATTTCCTATGCTATATGAATTCTCTATAAATCTCTATGTGAATATTTATTGGGAAATATTTGTTAAGAAACGTTATCATAATGTCTTTCCATTCCATATCTTCAATTTCCTCCCTTGGGTTGGTGTTCTTAATCAATACCCACCATTTATAGTCCTCTCTATCTAGATGATAAAGGGCTAGGGTCACCTTCTCCATCATAGAACATTGAAGTAAAAAATATATTTTCTCTATGGAGATGAACAACTATTCTACGATTTTTTTTGTAGGAAGATCCACTAAACATCAGTGGCCATTGCCTCATAAAATAATCAATATCCATTTGATCATTATTTGGTGAAGGAGTACATTCTCCATTATTATGGTTATTATTCATAATCACATATTGTTCGGTGAGAATCACCATGATGTTTTGACCTCCACATCACAAATCATTGGGGTTGTTGTTTGGGAAATCATTTCATTATCCCTCGCATGATTTGTGGGCATGATTATACCATGTTCCCACCATTTTCTAATATAGAAATTGATAGAAAAAACAGAAGTAAAAAACTCATGAATAACATATTCATTTTTACAATTTATACTAAAATGATAACATATGGGATCACTATGTAATTATTCTTGTGTAAATATTTGTACTTCGTCTCATGCTAGAGGTTTTCTCCAAGGTTTACTAAAATTAATTCCCATATTTACTTAACCTTTCCTTTGATACAGAATATAGTGGCTCAACCATTTCTTACATTACTATTACATAATTTTAATGATATGTAACAAAATAGTATTAAACATAGAGGATCCAAAGGTTTATTGTCTGGGTAAAACCAAGACCATACATAACAATTACAACATCAATCATAATCCTTAATTTAATTCCTTATTATCTAGCTTCTTATTAGCACTTGACCTCTCCTTAGTATATGTTGTAACCTAGGGATACACATCAAATGGGGTGATAAAAAATACCAGTATGAGGATATATAAGAACAATATAACAATGGGTGATCATAACCATAACATTTGTAGAGAATCATGAACATGAGAGGAAGAATTAATAAGATACCTGAAATGTGGCAATGGATTGAAATTAAACATCAAGTCTTAGTGGTTAACTACCAAAAATACATGTGAAAAAATATAGAATCATGTTCACACAACATTACACATTAAATCAGGACATTTATTACATTACCCAATGTGTTGTAGTGCTGTATAATTCCAGGTTCACTCGTCACATTGAAACATTCATATTACGCTATATAATTCTAGGCGCACCCGTCAGATCATAACTTTATCATTTATCGTTCATGTCATAATTAAAATATATAAAAAACATAAATAAACCATGGACTGGAATGGCTTTCATCTCATAAGAACATATTTATAAACTTATGGTTCCCAAAATTATGTGGAAATAACATACTTTATACGATAGCCATCAACCTTGAGTGAGAAATAAAAGGTGTGTTTTTGAATGAAGAGTTATTTAGAAAGGCATTGGTTTGACATAAACATAAAAAAAATTATATATCCTAGAAAGGTAATATAATGATAAAAACATTATTTTTATGGAGTGACCGCACCAAAAAATGGATTGAAGGATGGAGAACCCAAACAAATAAAGTTTGATTCGAGATTTTACCGTTACCTTGTATCTGAACAATATTTTCACATTAATATCTAGTATAACCTCATTAAATATATTAATGGAAAATTCCAGAACATTTTGTACATTAATATAGTTTATTAAGTTTTCATTATGTTATTTTAAGTGCATTTGGATGAGTTATAGTGTTTAAAACCCTTGGTAAGGGAATGTTTGTTTTCTAGTTTTCTTAAGAGGTTCAATAGTATTCATAAATGAAAGTTCATGTAGATCATGTGTAAAAATACAAAACAAATATTTCAGGTTATTAATGATATTATATAAGTTATAATGATCTTCTAATGAATTATTTTATATATCATGTGGATGAATCATTAGATACGAATTAAATGATGATTTTTTGGGATAATTTGGGCGGTTTTTCGACCACAACGAACTTGTTTTTATTAATAATTTTGTAATATGAACCAAAGATTCTTCCATAACCTGAAATAGAATATAATAAATGTAAAATATTCCGTAGCAACCATAAAAAAAATTTCATGACAATATCTCAATGAATAATTGGAAAAAAGAAAATATGTTGTTCTTAAAGGTGATAGATTGACACCTGACGAGTAACGTTTTCTATTATAAAATAAAAGGAATAGGAGAAGGGGGTTGGATGGTATAATATCCCATATGTATCATAAAATTATGTTATAGTTATGATACTAGAGTTTCTATTCCTTGTGGATTAATATAGGTGCCGATAGAATAAGAAAAGAACATTAAATTGAAAAGAAATTAAAGGAAAAGAGGGAGAGAAATCACCCCTTGAATCCACCTCTTGAGATCCTCATTAAGGGACCTAGGCATAGAATTTAGATAAGACCCAAAGCTATTAAACGTGGTGGAGGGTCTTGGGAAGATTCATGCGTGGAGTTTAGACAAGTCTTGAAGGTTGATATGTGTGAGGTGATGAGGGGGTCAATGGTTGTATTTATAGAGGAGGGGAGAGGGGTTTTCTCAATATAATATTCATTTATTTATTATTTCTCCACAGGACAAGGAATAATGAGTCTCCCATGACCAATAATAGTAATATAAGAATTTTAATATAAACCAATTGTGTTTACAATATCATAACATCATGCATAACTCTATAATTAGATTATTTAGCTTATTTTGTGAATTATGGTATATCACTATTCATATAAAATTCTAGTATTTCGGAAAAATCCCAAAAAATCACCCGAATTTTTTTCCGACGTACATAATATAAAAATGAATTCCATTTTTCAAAAATAATTCTATAAATATTATTAATTTAATTTTTAATTAAAAAAACAATTTATATGAAAAATACATTTTTTAAAATTAATACTCATTTTATAATTATTTCAAAATTTACTTAAGGTCTTCTAACATTATCTTAAAATGATAAAACATAGATTTTTTGATTTATGAAAACATTTTAATAATATAAATTTTCTTTTAAATTAATTTATTAATTTTAAATAATTATTTATAACCTACAAAAATACTAATAAATTTACTATGGTCAAATTGTCACTTATAATATAACTAAATTTTATTTAATTATTTATGAGTAATTTTAGTCTTATTTTATGTTATTTAATATTAATAAGTTTCATATTAGTATTAATATGGGTAGGTTTCTATTCAATAAAAAATATTTTTTCCCTATCGGACTCCAAGCATATTACTGATCACAACTGTCTGTGTAGTATTTTTTAAATTCAAAACATAGAAGTGGAAAAATTATATTTAATGATAATATTTTATTTAGTATCATAATATTTCATTGTGCTTCCTAATAGGATTAAACTATTAGGAATAATTATAAGAAGTGAATTCCATTGATAAAACACTAGTTTGTAACACTAGTCCAATAGTGGCGTTCAATCCTCGAATAAACTTCTCGATGTGTAACCGACCAAATCCCTACATTAATGGGAGTTTCTTCACTGGTGATCTGATCAGTAAGGGAAACAAGTTCCCTGATATGACATGTGATTACTAATAAAATTTTCACTTTGTTAAACATAACTCACCCCCTATATCAGCCATGCATAGCATAAAGTGTTATCATTCTATTAATTCCTCACATCCCACCACAACTATTGGTAGGGGACTCATGTCCAACTATGATAGGGGACCACCACTCTACATGCCTAAATAGTATTGAGGACCCATGTCCTGATATGATAGAGAAGGGTATCAAACACCACATCTTCCTAGGCATCCACCTGAATCACAACACCGATTATAACACTTCTAATTTAGTTTCATGTTTTTATCATGGCACATAGAATCCTATAATACACTATTGTCTCTATCAACACATTATATGAAAAAAAATTCTCTCGATAGGATACTCAGCAACCTAAATATGAACTCTGGTGTAGAATATTCACAAGTAAGATGTCAAAACAAATAATTAATGTTATGGGAACCCACATGAACACCTAGAAATGTACTACAACTCATGGAATGTATGGAAATGTGATCATACATATCATTGATATTATAAGTGTAGAGTGTCCCACATCACCAGACTTCATCTATTTATTATTGAAAAATATGTGGCCATATATGTCTGCACTCATGGAGTGTACCCCAAGTACATGGTGTGAGTAAAATAATAAGAAACTGGTCCCTACCACTTTTTTCCATCGCTATCACTATATGTCTATTTACAATGGTCGTTTCCTTAATTATGAGAATTACTATTTACACAAATACCCAAGCCAAGTCCCATGTACACATAACGTGAGATCAGTAAATGTCATGTAACCCTAGTACATTTCATTTAATCCAAAAAATCCAACTTCTACAAATAGGAATAACACAAGGCATATGGCCCAAAACTACATGCCTTTAATTTGTAAATCCAAGTGGGAATTCCCTAAGATACATCTGAATCACCCTAGTTTTCCCCAAAACATATTGATCAAACCTCATAGGTACCCTATATGTTTTGTATGTGATCTAATACCTTAATAAAATCATTAAAATAATTATCATATCATAAAACTGAAATCTATCTATATCTTGGTGAAACGATGAAGAATCATGTGTTGATTTATTTCTTATATTTGTTTTACCACAATATAGGAGTGATGGTTATCCTTATCAATGATTGTTATCACCTCTCCTCTATGTTTCATCTCATTTCATATATCACTCAATGGGGATTGGATTTTTTTCCTCCTCTATATTGTCCACACACCAAATGTGAAAGTGGATAATAATATAATTTTATTAAATAGAAATTCATCATTTAACTCCCCACCAATGGCTTGATCCCTGAAAAAACAGCAGACGTTGAAAAATTTAATGCCACACCTAGGTAGAAACCCATGATCTGAAATCAACTACCATCCCAAAATTATGATCTAGTACTATGAATGATACTTATTCTATGTATCCAATAAAAAGGTATGCACTTATTAACATATATTTAATACTTATTTCATATCTCCTCACTAAGGAAATTTTGGACATGAAATCTCATGCGAACATAGCACCCTTCTTCATAATGTTTCATAAAAATATTCAGATATCATACAATATAAAATATCTGTCGCTACATCCTCACATTATTAGTTTTTAATACATAAAATAAAAAATCCTATTCATAAAGAGAGAAATTAAAATTTCAACTGGAATTTCATCGCCAACTAGCCTAATATGGGTACATGTGATACTTCCCAGCATGCACAGATGGGATAAAATAGACCAACTCGCACACATGTCTATCTCAAATTTGGAAAAAAAAATTGTAACTAGTAGAACATGTATCATTAGAAAAAAAAGGTGTAAATAATTTCATATCCACAGTTTCACTGTTGTCATGCGATCTACTGGTACACCACCTCAATATAATGATATAGATTCTAACCTAACATGGGGGTTATCATCCTCCCCCGATAAACTGCACCAGGAAACAAAATCATGATTCATGCATACCCAGATGATGGTTACGATGCTAGAGTGGAAATGATAAAAAAAATGGCTTCCCATGTGTAATAAATGGGTCATACCAGGCTCTCCATCATCGAACACCCAACTGCCACACCCACTAGTGGCAGAACACCTGAGCATGGATGGAAGAAAACCATTCAATTCTGATTAAGCATCATAGAGCTTATATATTATGCTAATTGTTTTTAAAATAACACTCTTATCCCCTAGTTCCTCATTGAAAAAAGATAATGAATCAACTATCTATTGGTACGACAAAGCCTACTCCAACACAATAGTACTCAACCCCCTGCACAAACACAATTATAAAAACCTCAACCACCTCACCTAAAAACTGTACACTTTGTGTGACACAGAATCATCATCAGATTTTTAATTGAATCATAAGACTGTGTCTTTATGTGGAATAAAAATATCTTCTTTATGAGACAAAATCAATGTCAAACAACATACACACTAGGTTCAACCGACACCCCACGTCTCCCTAGTTGAATCTCGAGGATAACATTTCATGAAAAGGGTTCCTCACAACATTTTCAACTAATACTATAATAGGATGTTGACCGTACAAATTTTGTTACATTTACTCACCTGTAGAGAAACCAAGTCATATTATTATATGTCCTGAAAATGTCATTACCCCATTCATCAAGCTCTATCATTATAGCTTCGACCACCTATGGTGATGGTGGAATCCTATCGAAATTTATCCCACCTTATTTTTTATCCTCTCACCTTGTCCTTATGTTGCACCATGAAGAACTCCCTATATAAAACACTAACATTTACAAGGATTTCCATTGATCATATCCCTATTAGATGAATGGATGGTTGGAGAATCTATATCAATATTTCCCCAGTTTTCACAATCAAAACACCACCCCCACCCCCATTAGCATACTAGGTCCCTAGTGAAACTTCAATGCTTAAAATCCACAATTTTGAGTCTGGGAATGAGAATATATTTGGTAGTATGATCATGTAAATTGTTTTCATCCAATTTTTGTACACATATAGAAATAAATCCCACCATTGTTGTCAAAATCTACATGACCATTCATCATGATGTTCCCAATTAATCGAGCTCGGTATAACACCTCCTCATACTGGGAAAGGCATAATGATAAAATACATTCTCGAATACCTTTGTGTAGGACCTTCCTAAAGGTATGACATCTGAAAAAAATCTATTGAACCATATCCTTTGAGTATCACTAGACATTTTTAATCCTCTTTGAGTAATCTCCCATGGTCATGATACACTTCCAATGATGTATATGCTCTAGGATAAACATTCATCTCAACATGGTAGGATGAAAGTGTTACCTAAAGAGATTTTAATAATCAATCAATGTGATAATCACTTCATCATGGTTTTTCATCATTATACCACACAATCCCCTAGAATGGTCCATCAGAAGGCATGCCTCTAAGACTATTATCTTATTGGGAGGTTCCCCCATATGGCAGAAAATGAACATGATTACATTTGGAATGTCATTATCATTTTATGGGTATGGATAACCCATATAACTTACATATATTTGCCAATAAAAGTCATGTAGTGAACTCATCCAACATGAATATTCGGATAAAGTATCCAACTGAACTAGCTACAATACGGCTGTTGGGTCAACTAGTGGGCCACCCATAGGTATTCCCTCTAGACATGTGCCCTCCAATGATACCTCATCCCTAGGAGGATCATTTACACAATCCTGCTATGGAACATCGCCTTCCAATTGTCCCTTGGATATCATGATGTAGAATCATGAATTTCTAGGGTCAATAAATATGTCATGAGTTATGACTCAACATGGATAGAAAAAACTACAACCCAGTTCTATATGATGCATATACTAAAATTTATCTGAGACCGTTTCCCAATTGAACCGAGCCAAAAATCAGGTCATCAGACTCTTACTAAATAGATACATCGACCACCACAATAACAATAGATTCCATGGACTAAAATAGACAATTGAAATTCAAAATCATTATCACTATGAAACCCAATCCATGATCACTACAATATGTTCCCAATGTGGAACCCCCTTTGATAACTCATACTCTAGAACTAAACCCAAGGGTATTGATCCATGACCACACCCACTGAACCTCTAATAGGCCAAGGGAAGGTATCCAGCAACGAGTAAGAATGTCATGCTAATATAAGCCTATATCCTATAGTAATTTTATGCAAATAACCAAAATCATTTCCATTAAAAAAATTAGATATAATATAAAAAGAGAAATCAATGTGTATATCTGTCCCACAAAAAATTTAAAATTGAAGTACTGAATATGTTAAAGTGAAAAATAAAATTCCACCCAATATTATAAATGTATCTGACCAGTTTAGATGTAAGGTAGCATTACCAAGTGAAACTAAATATATACCTTTTTACAAGCTCTAGGAAACACCTTGTTTGGTTTAGATAAACAAATTCTACCAGACTCATGTTAAATTAAGAAAACGTCAACAGTCCATGCATGTGAAATAGATACAACAATTGTTGGAAACTCTTATGTTGTGTGGGTATAACCTAACTTATTTGGAAGCCCAAATACCAAAACAAAAGGTAGAAACGAAATGGAATGAGTATTCTAGACCCATGTAATGAGATTCCAAATAATAGAGAAAATCCATCTCGAATGCATCCTTGACCATACATTACTATATATATTAGTAAATGTAGAATATAAACCATGAGACATGAAAAAAATAATGTAAAACCCAAAATAAACACAGATATACTCATCTCAGATTCCACAACTCACGAGGTTATAACCTTTTGAAATATCATGTGATTATACTCAAGGCTCAAAGGTAACCTTCACCCATGAAAAAACACTCCAAAACATCAACCATCCCATAAAAATCTTCTATCATATTAAATAAATTTTGAAAAAATCTATAATTTATTATTGTATGTCTGGGAGAACATTCTCCATTGAGATAAATTCCCACAGGGATAATAAATTTCCCAAAAAAAGAGATCATGTCATCATTTTCTTTTACCCAGTGTTTTCTCATAAGATTACTAGTGGAGAGGAATACCCCACACCATTTCATACAAATGAGGGAACACTACTCCATACCATCATAAATTTTAATATTCTATATAGTGCATGAATGGAGGGATATACACCATATTTCTTTTCCATAACTGAGGGATTTCAATCTCATTACAATCCTCGCAAGAAGTCTATCACACAGAGTGGGATAGGTGCACACCTCATTGCATTGAGAGAGTGATAACTCCTAACACATTAGCGTACAAAAAAAATTGAAGGTACCCCTCCCTAAAACTACTCTCCTTAACCAAGGGTCTTCAACTCCAATAGATGACTGACTCGCAATCGCTACTCGAAGCCAGGGTAGTATTACACCTTTGATAGATGACATTCACCCTATATATGGGAGTTTAAACTATTACTAACAGATCATAATAGGATACCCTCACCCTCACATGGAAGATAATTGCTGACAATTTAATTGAGGACCTACACCCTAGTAAAATAGAAGTGTTTCAACTCTATCTTTTGTATCACTATAGAGGACATACAACCAGACATGATCGGGGTATGTAGACCTCATGCCAAAGGACACACACCCTAGAATGAAATCAGTGTTTTAACACTTCCTGAACATATCCTATGTTGGACCCTCACCCTTGTATTACATTGGAGATCCTTCTCCAAGGATAGGGGATCCGCTCTCTAATATGAGAGTGGAGTACCTACCATATGTTTCTAATCAGTATGGATATCCAATAACTTGATAATATGTGGGATTAAGTCTAAATCTAGATGAAAGATACATGATCCCCACTACATATACCAGAATGTGATTTATAACCCCAATTAATCCACTATATTGGTAGAGGAACCGCTCCAATTGCATAAGGGAGTTCCACCTCTACATAATCGAGAAAAAATGGAATTCCACAAGATGATATGAAAGGGGAGTTCTAGTCGTAGTGTTTCACAAGTAAACCAATACAACTTCATGTATTAGTCAGGAATATCATAAAATATCATTATTCTCATTTTTTCGTACATCACCACACTGCTATATGTATGGGACACACACCATGTTATGATATGATAGATTGACTCTACATGCTTATAGAGTCTTGGTTACCGACATTGTGAGATGATAGTGAAGGTTATCAACCCCATAATCACCCTAGTGATCCAACATGATTAGTACCTAATGTGTGGAACTGAAACAACATCATATTGTATGAATCATGAATCATTATACCCCAAATGTCACCACTCATTCTACCATTGTGTTCTATGTGAAAAAATTATCATTATATGCTACTTGATTTCCTTAATCTTACCCCCCAAATAAGGATATACATTAGGTGGAAGTATCTCTAAGGAGTGCATCACAAATACATGGGTCTACACGGTATGTAAATATGCCTAAAAATTAGTCATGTACTTTGACTCGTGACGTGGATTTACTTGTGATATTACATGGAATTTAAATGATGTAAAAATTGTGTCTCACCCCACCAGGTCCCACGACCATGTCATTATCTACATGGTTCAGATAGCCATATTTTAACCCATGATGTGTACCCTCGATACATGAAATTTCTTGAATATATGGCCACATGGAAATTCCTATTTCTTTTTACAATATCTGATACCCCATTATTATGTCCTCTAGTTTTTTAATATCAAAAATCCATGTCTCATTACATAGAAACCATATATATGTCCCAAAGATTGAAGAAATTTTCTCAATACACAACATCAAACCTTGAAACACAATGTACAGTCCACAAAAGGAACAATACCCAATAATGTAGAACACATGGCATGTGACCCAGTTCTTTATGCTCTATGATTGGGATTTTCGAATATGAATTCCTTATGAGCCACCATAATATCCATGGTTTTTCACAAACATTTTGATTTACCATAACGGGGTCCATTGCAATTGTCTATTGTCTCTAAATCTTTAAAAACCCATTAAAATGGGATTATAATTAGAATACAAATGATCATATCTCGTGATGAAATTGTGAATCTTCATGTGCAGATCCATTCTTGAATTCCACTACACCAAATTTCAGGACTGATAATCATCAAAATAAGAGATTAGCATCTCCTATTCTATTGATATCAATTCGGTTTTTCAGTCACTCCATTTGGGGTTATCAACATATTTTCCATGCACAGTGCATAAGTTATGGTTGTTATATTTATTTAAATTATTTATATAAATCGTCCTCATGTTAAACTCCTCCTACGAATATTCCCAAACCTAAAAATTTTTAAGTCACCCTAGACCAAACACTCTATTCTAAACCCATCCCTAGTCTCGAAATTCTAATATGAGACTCCTTACATGATTTATTCCATATCTCTATGGAAAATTCACATTCATGTTAAAGTATAGTTAAAATTTTTCTTAGTCTAACCATGTTTGGGCTCCCTTTGACCATTTATCTGGCAATGAATCAGTGCCTGGCTTCAAAAATATTCATAGAACATTTAAAAAAACATAGTTTCTCAAAAATGAGTAAAAAAACCATTCTATAGTTCATGTTCATCTCCTTCTATGTTAATATATGAATTATAAATTTATAATCATTATATATATAACACTTTTTTGTACAATGATATTTCCTCTATTTTAGTAATGAAAATATTACTACAGAAAAATAAAAGTAATATGTTGGAATGATTTTTCTAATGAATTATAAATTTTGTTGATGCATAAACTATAAAATTGTCATTAATCATGATAATTAATCCAAATCCATTCATATAATCATATATATATATATATATATATATATATTAATAACCCTTATATAATATTAGGTAATATATGAATTGGTGTGATGACTAATATTCAAAACATTTCCATGAAAGTTTCCTCACATTCATACTTCAAGGGAAACATATATCCCATTGGAGCTAACATTGTGAGTGCATTTGATAGTCAGGAGGAATTTTCAGTAAGCAATTCATAATAAGAATGAAAACCAATAAAAAAATTTATATCAGTTATTAGGGTTCATGTAGATGAATTTTTAACAGTTTATTTATTTGAAAGATCCACCGATATACTCACACATTAGATGATGTGGCCAAAAAATTAATCCATTTTAGAAAAAAAATTCACTTGGTAATTTTTTCATATAGTTTATCTTCTGTCGGGTTATCAAAATGACTCCCAATTGATCTCTATGCTCTAAATTAAAAATTTAATATGAATGTATATCATCAATAAAAAGTACAAAAAACTAAACAAGTTAATATCTACGATTATATTCATTATATCCTTAATGATAGTATGAGCATTGTAAGACAATATGGAATAACTATATATTCTGATTTTCCATACCTTTTACATAATCCTATATTGGATATATCCTCCTAAAAAAATATTTCCCTAAATTATATACCAAAATAATGGTTTTTATTCACATAAATTTATACCAAGATATACATAATCACAATAATATCCCATCACATAAAACCCCAATCGTTTTTCCATGGAAATTAACTAACGATGATACATAAACAAATAAACCTAATATGGTATTCCTAATAGATAATTTATACTTAAGTGGTGACATATATTCATCCCAAATTAACACAATCCATAGATGTTCATGAGTCTTACATGATAAATTCCATTGGTAAAAATACATCTACAATCATAATCTATGAATTCCAATACATAAATACCTCTATACAAAAACATCAATTATTGGAATGAAATATTTACTCCCATGGCCTATAAGTTATCTATTGAAATATGACAATTATTTGGATAATTTTCATCATTCCCAAATCGAAAACATTAAACACCTTGCAAATCAATCACTCAATAACCATATTTTGTACATATAAAACACATTCCCCTTCATTTGAGATGTTATTTTAGGTGATTCATCCCATCTCATTGACATGTTAGAAGGCCAATCCTATTTCCTCTAATTTAGTACCACACAAAATTTCAAAAAATGACATGATTATTTTATTTGGTGTGTTTGGAATCTCGATTACCTATATTGTATTAATAATATATCACATAGAAGATTGGTCGTAAACAGAATATATTTCTCTATTGTAATTATAAAATCTGGTTTCAAATAATCATCGAATGTTCCATCTAATTCAATGTTTACATGATTTATCAATGTTCAAACCTTTGAATAAAACCAACGACCATTGTGTGTGGAACATTTATCATTATTTGAAAACAAATAGTTTTGATGAATTATTTATAGATTGTTTTAATGAAAACATCTATTTTTAAATTTTCTGCACCTTAGTATTAAACTTGTTCATCCTTGATCATATTATTTTCAAATCATTCATGATAGTTTACAAACAAATTAATAATTACTTAAATCATATCACCTGAGAGTGTGAAACAATGACTATAGTATATAAGTATTACTGAAAACCTAATAATTGTCTAATGAATCCAGATACACCTATTTTGGTGTTACAATCCCAGGATAAAAGTATTCATTAACCACATCAACATCAATAGTACTAACATATAATTATTTCTAATTATGGAACATATTATATTATGTACAAAAATATTTGGATGTCAAACTATATTTAGGACCATCCTATAGGTTATCAAAAAAAATATTCTCGTCCAATGTACTAAAGGTTAACTAAACCATTATCCATAAAAAATATATGACCTAGTTATTTCATACTTAAATATAACATATTTTATATGAATATTCATTATGATCTGAAAACACATGAAAAATGGACATAAATATTTTCAATCTTGTGAGGATGGGTGTACAATATTATTTTTTAATGAAATATCTTCAACATCACAAATATAGATATTCTCTTTTTTTTTATATTGAAAATTATATAATAATTCAAAAATTTCTTCAAAAGATAAATGCATGAAATATAAGAAATGGTGACCTAAGTAGATCAATAAGGGTGAATGTGATAGATATCATTCTATGATCTAATTAAATCTATAGATAATTATAATTGAATGATATCATGAAAATAACATATGATACGTAAACCACAAATGTCGTAGATCATTTATATGATTCCTGGAATAATACATTCTTATTCCAAAATGAAAGATTCATATGATTTTGAAATCCTTAATATTCATGAACAATAATTTCATATTGTGAATGTGTGGGAACAACATATGTACATAAAACATTAAACATGTTCTGGTTAACTACCTTGAAAATAAAACATTTTGGATTATACCTTAGATGAATATTCCCATTATGGTTCAAGAACATCTGTCCATCTTCCATTTTTTTAAGTCAATCGGAATGTCACCCACTTTGAATCATTCATGTTAACTTGTATCCCTTTTTTTTCTTCATATATACAGATTTACCCAATTAATTAAAGGGATATATACATCACAGCCATCCTTAGTTATAACATGACAACATACTTGGTTATAACTATAACGACCCATAATTTACATACATCGTTATTACATCAGAATTGAAGAGTACTTATTACAACATATAACAAAACCATGATAGGACAGTATAGGTATAATGTCTTTATAAACTGGGAAACATAACCAACTGGTTCATAAATCATCTACATTGTCTCATTTATTTAATCATATCTAGAGTTTCTTTTTGGAAAATCCTAATTAATAACCATCTTCCTGACCTGGGCAAAAGAAAACATACAAAAGGGCGAGTTCAAATGTTCAGTAAGGGTAAACAAAAGAAAAATCAATCATATCATAACGTTTTGAAAATCTTAACCTAGAAAAGAATTCATAATATCATAACATGGGTTTAATTCATAGTATTAAAATGTAATCCCAATAATCATAACATAAAATATTATACTTTATGGAATATACACATAATCTTAGAAAATCATTTCATATTAGTTAAGGATCTATTCCAAGACTATCATCGCGGACAAAGTCCATTACTGAACCGAGTTCACTCCTCGTTCCAATCCTGTATCACTAAACTAGATTAACTTGTCGTTCCAGCCATGTCTATCACATGAGATAAAAATCATTACCCAATGCATTGGAGGGAGATATAGGTCCCACCCATCTCATAATGAAACCATTCTTATGTGTGCCACAAAATCATTAATCATATCTAATAGCATAACCCATGTAATAAAAATGGGATTCATAAACATCATTCTGTCATAATATAATCCATAAAAGGACTTCATAAAAATAATTCCATCATAACATAATAAAATCAATGTAATAATAGGGATAGAAACAGAACCCTATATTATCTTAGATGGAAAATAATTTTGATTAAACACCTGAACTCCATTCTTGAGGAAAATATCAATTCTACTTCAAAAAAATTATTCCTTTATTAACATGTCATACAATTTTAAAATAAAAGAATTTAATTCAAAATAAAATAAAAAATTTATAATGTAAGACTCATAGAAATAATATTCTCTGAAATAATAAAAATCCATTCATGTCGTATAAGTTAAAAAAACATTCTTCTCGTACTTTGGCCGAATAAGTCAAAAAGTACCTCGTACTAAAAGATTCCATTAATAACTTTTACTAAAAACTCACCAATGGGTAAAGTTGGATTTAAAAAATTGTAGTAGGATAGAAATAATATTACATATTGATGAAACTTGGATGTGGATGATTAATACTCCCCATTAATTATAGAAGTATAAACAATCTCGGATAAAAATTGAGATTGCGATATTTTCCCTTACCTTAGGTCTGATATGCTTTATACATATTTGAACCTCCTATATAATGATTTTAATACTGTCATTTACTTATTACAGAATCATATTCATTGTTATGAGATCATACATGGTCATATTCTTATCTTTTTATTAGTAATATTTCATTGCTACTTGTTATTCAGGTGTTTATTGCTAGGTTTTCATATGCATGTCTTGTCGAATAAATTCTTATTACTCTTTATAGGTTATAGATATCTTATTTACAGAATTATATTAGTGTAACACCTATCATATTTATTCATTCAATTCATTTATATAATCATTATTCAATGAAGATCATGTAGAACAAGTCACTTCACATGGTGGAGAGGGTAGGCCGTACGTACGCACGAGCAGCGATATCGTTACCATGATCATTGAATTATATGGAAGTGTATTTATACTATTTTAGAGTCAGTAGCCCTTTAAAATAATCATATATAGTTATTATTTACACCATTATACCCATCCATGTATGGTGGTGGTGGAAAACATATTACACAACGGTGTAGAGACGGTATTCCGTATGTACGTACGCACGGTGATTTCGTTTTCCGTAGGATGGTTAGATGTGAAATATGGTTGTTTCATATTTATAATAAAATATCAGTATAATAGTGATACTTATGTTATTACTTTATAAAGAAATTACAAAATAAGAGGAATTAGAAGAAGAAATAAATTTGAAAGAATCGGTAACATATATTATCTCTTCTTTGACATGCCTCATTGAAACCTCCTCTTACGACACTAAAAATGGACTTTTAAAAAGAGAAGAACCTCTAGTATGTTTCTAGGGATGTTGATCGGGTAAATGGGCATGGGTTGGCCGAGATTTAAGGCTCAAAATTGTGTGAGGAGAGAGAGGAGGTTCCCTTTATAAGTGAGAAGAGGGACACCTTAGAAAAAACATAAAATATTATTTTATAATAAAGTCATATTCGATTGATAACAGCTCCAAATTGATTTATTTATAGGCTAAAGTGGGGATGGGTTGAAATAATCTCAATAAATAGGTTTTATACAAGTTTTTTTTTCTATTTTAACCATATCATTTAGAATAAACTCTAAATTAAATATTTTAACTTTTACCATGTCTTCTTGTTTTCTTACACTATATGGTTAATAAACATACTATAACAAGCCAAACGAACCCCAAGTGGTTAATTATTAATATATATAACCTTATCTGAGTCATTTTTCGGAACCATAGATTTTTAGGAATATAATAACAATTAATAATAAAATATTTGTTTTAAAAACTATTTTCAGTTAATTTTGACAGTATTTGGTAATTGATTTCTGTAAAAAGCATAACAACATGATTAGTTCAAAAAAAGTTAATTATATAAGTACTAACATTTCATATTATCCTATACAATTAGTTTAATTCATAAAAGTTCTCAAATTACATTTATTAGAGTATTTATAATATCAATTACGTTAGTATTACATAAATAAGGTAATTACTACATCATCATTTTTTCATAATTAAATTAAATTATTTAATGTATAAAAATTATAAAAAAATACCATTATGCAGAAAATCTTTTTAATTTTCTAATGAATATTTATAGTCGAATTTATATTATGTATAACCCTAGATTGAAAATGTTTTTATTTATTAAACTTTGATTTTAACTATTTTAACACTTCTTTAATTAAAATAATAATAAATGTTCTAATCTAATCCAAATGGACCTAAAGGGTAATATCATATCCCTATGGTTGTTGTTGGTCGAATCAAACTTATACAATTGAATTAGGACATGTGTTAGGGTAATAATAATATCATTTTTACCCATAATTACCCTATTTACTTTGAACCATGGTAAATAAAAGTAAATAGTTACTATTCACCAAAAAATATTTTTATCTAATTGAACCACAATTTACTCCTTAATATTAACCATGTCTGTTTGATTTTTAAAATTTCACTCACAAAAGCGGTAAAATTATGTTTTATGTACATTTGCAAATTCTCCTGGGAGGTTGGTAAAAGACGGTGAAAAGTTCAATAAAATTTTTATATATCTAAAATTATTATAAAATGACTCCAGTGTATTAAATTGAACTTATATATGTATTATGTGTCCATTTTGACATAAACTAAATTTAAATAAAATAAATTATTATTTAAATAAAAAGTCGGTTTTTAAATACTAACCCAATATTTTGACTATTCATCAAAAATTGAATGTTTTCAGAAAAATACCAAAATTTCACCCTAGGATAATTTTGATATTAAGAATCCAAAAATGAAGTCCATTTTGATTGATAAATTTTATAAAATTTCAAAATGTGGGTATTAATATTCATAACAAATAGTTTATATAATATTTTAATAACAATCGTTGTTTTGTGAAACTCGATATTGCGTACAACACACGCTATTGAGGAAGGTTCCTCTTGTGTATAAAACAAGATAATCTAGTGTTTTTTGTAATGAAATATTCCTTTGATGTTTCATATATCATAAGACATAAAAAAATATACTTCTCATAAAATATCAGGGTGTTACATTCTACCCCCCTTAAAATGAATTTTTCCGTGGAAATCCGTTACTTCGTAACAAACAGATGAGGATACCTCTCTCTCATAATATCCTCAAGCTCCCATGTAGCTTTTTCTAATTGGTGGTTCCTCAATAAAACTTTCACCAAGTGAGTGTTCATGGTCTGTATAACTTTTTCGCTAATATCTAGAATCTCTATCGGCTGTTCTTCATAAGAATGATCTTGCTCCAACAGTACAACTGTTGACCATAGTACATGTGAAGGATCCGGTATGTACTTTCTCAAGGGAGATGCATAGAACACATCATGAACTTGAGAGAGATGAGATGGAAGTACCAATCGGTAAGAAACCATCCCAACATGATCCACTATTTCGAAAGGCCTGATATACCTAGGGATCGACTTTCCCTTCTTTCCAAATATCATTAGTCTCTTCTAAGGAGATATTCATAAGAACACTTTATCACGCACTTAAAACTCTAGGTTTTTTCTTCGGTTGTTGGCATAATTTTTTTTTCGACTCTGAGCTTCTCTTATGTGTTCTTGAATAGATCTAAACTTTTCTGACATCTCATCAACATGATCAGGTCTTAATAGCTTTCTTTCCACAACTTTATCCCAGCAAGTTGGAGTCCTGCATTTCATTCCATAGAGAGCTTCCTAAGGAGACATCTTAATACTGGAGTGAAAGCTATTATAATAAGAATATTCCACCAAATGTAGGTGTTGATCCCAACCACCTTTTAAATCTATGAAGCAATCTCTCAACATGACTTCTAGAGTTTGTATTGTCGTCTCAGACTGACCATATGTCTGAGGATGATAAGCAGTGCTGAAACTCAACTCTGTATCAAGAGTATGCTGAAGACTTTTCCAAAACATTGAGGTAAACCTCGGATCCCGATCAGATATAATGAAAAGTGGTACACTATGAAATATTACCACTTCCTTTACATATATCATGGAAAGCTGATCCAGAGATAAATCTTCTCTAATAGAAATGATGTGTGCCGATTTCGTAAGACAATCAATTATAACCCCGATAGCATTATTGCCTTTGGATGTTTTACGAAGTCCGGTGACAAAGTCTATAGTGATGTTTTCCCATTTCCATTCGGGTATGGGTAATGGTTGTAACATACCCTTAGACTTATGTCTCTCATATTTACCTTACAGAAAAACCAAGCATCGAGAGACCTATTCTGCAACATCTCTTTTCATGCCATCCCACCAGAAGTACTCTTTCAGGTCCTTATACATCTTCATTCCTACAGGATGAATAGAAAATGAAGAACTATGAGCCTCATACAGCAGGTCCTTCTTTAATTTTGGGATGGGAGGAACACAAACCTGATTCATGAACCTTATTATCTCATCACAGTCATGGTTGAATTCAGGAACATTTCTCACCATATTTTGTAACCCTGCATCTTCTTTTGGAGCCTCTTTAATTTTTACATGTATAGTTGGTTGAACATTCATTTGAGAAAGAAAATATTTTTCCTCTTCTATTATATTTCCAAGATCCATCTTTTATAAATCCATAAATATTGGATATTTTGTGATCCTCATCATGGATAAGCTAGACTGGTCTTATCGACTTAATACGTCTGCCACCTTGTTTTCTTTCCCAGGGTGATAATGAATTGAGCAGTCGTAATACTTATTCGGCTCCAACCAACTTCTTGTCCTATATTCAGCTCCTTTTGTGTGAAAATATACTTTAAACATTTATAATCAGTATAAATATAACACTTTTCACCCTAAATATAATGCCTTTATATTTTTAAGGAAAATATTACCACGGCTAACTCCAATTCCTTAGTTGGGTAATTTTACTTGTGGATTTTCAAGTGTCATGAGGCATAAGCTATCACCATATCATTTTGCATGACAAAACACCCCAGTACCTTCTTCGATGCATCATTATAGATCAAAAACCTTTCTCCACTACACGGTAGTGTGAGCACATGTGCACTGGATAACCTTCATTTTAACTCTTTTAAATTCTCTTTAGACTCCACCATCCACAAGAACTGAACTCCTTTTCGAGTCATCCTAGTGAGTGGATTAGATAACCTTGAGAAATCATTCACAAAAAATTGATAACATCCAGCCAGACCAAGAAAACTTCAGATCTATGTTATGTCACTGGTCTCAACCATCTTTCAATAACCTCTATTTTTGCTGGATCCACAGATATCACCTCTTTTCAGATTATGTGACCCAAAAACGAAAATTTTTGATCCCAAAATTCACACTTGGTAAATTGGGCCTAAGGCTTATCCTTTATTAGGGTATTTAATACAATTCTCAAGTGATCTTCATGTTCTTACTTTCTCTTTGAATGGACAAGAATATCATCAATAAAGACTAACAAAAACTGATCAAGATAGTCTATAAAGACTATATTCATCAGATCTGTGAAGATATCAGGGGAATTAGTAAGACCAAATAGAATCACTATAAATTCATAGTGTCCATAACTTGTACGAAAATCCATCTTTTGTATATCCTCCTTTTTGACCCTTAATTAATGATACCCTGAATGAAGATCAATCTTGGAAAAGTATTGTGCTCCGTGTAGTTGAAAAAATAAGTCATCATAGCAAGGGAGAGGATATTTGTTCCTGATAGTGACATTGTTATGTTCTCGATAATCAATGAAGAGTCTCATTGATCCATCTTTATTCTTAACAAACAGAACAGGTGTTCCCCAATGTGACACACTAGGGTGTATGAATCCTTTATCATGATTCTCTTGGAGTTGTTTCTTCAATTCCTGCAACTCAATTGGTTCCATTCTATATGCATTCTTTGAAAAAGGCATAGCACCCGGTATGAGTTCTATTGAAAACTCAAATTTACGATTTGGTGGAAGACCTGAAAATTCCAGAAAGACATCATCAAAATTTTGTACAATGGTCATATTCATAATCATGAGTTTCTCTCCAACCATTTCAGATAAATAACCATCATTTATTGGAATCAAGACCCGTAAGATGAATGAAATTTCGACTGTAAGGTTATATTCATCCTTTCATTGTTATATGATAGTAGATTGAACTTGAATATTAATTGTGATTTCGCTTATTTGGAAATTGATATGAGCTCCATGAAAAGAAAGCCAATCCATGCCAAGAATCACATCAAATTCCACTATAGGATGGATCATAAGATCTGCAGGAAGCACTTTCCCACAAACTTCAATCAGAGAAGAATTGAAAACATTTTATGTGACTATTGTTCCATTAGTGGTTGTCACAACTAACTAAAAAAATAATTGCTGAGGTAATATGGGAATACCATTAGAAAATTCATCAGAAATAAAAGAGTGGGAGGATCTAGAATCAAATAAAACATTTTCTACTTTAGAGTGGATGGTAAGTGTACCTTTCACCACTTCGTTATAATACTCCACATAACCGATAGATAATGGATGTGAATTTACTTTTTCTTTGGACATAAGAGTTTGTTGACGTAGACCATCAAAAAAAACCCTTGGATTAGGGAATTGATTGGCATAATGCCCCATTTCCTTGCACTGGAATCATTGAAGTGTTGGAGGTTCAATTTTTGTATCACATTCTTTGTTCACATCATTAGACATCTTCATCCCATTATTTCGACATTCAATTGCCTCATGACCTTCTTTTCCACACATAAAACATTTTCTTGTCCCTTTAAGACAATTCCCTCCCTGTTTCATTCCACAATTTGAGCATAAAAGAAAACTCATATTCTTTTCATTGTGGTCTTTATATTTTCCTTTGAATTCCATTTTCCTCTTCTTATCGAACCCATATGATTGATGGGTTACTCCAATCTCCATCTCAACCTTGAGAGAACACTGAACAATTTCCTCATAGCTATTGAATTCTCTTATGGCTAACACCCTTCGAATACTTGGTTATATTCCACTAAAGAATCGATCAATTTTACTCTCAGGTTGGATAATAATTCTGGAAGCGTACCTTGCATGTCTTGTAAAATTTGTTTTGTAGGTACCAAAGGATTCATCATCCTTTTTCTTCAGTTCAAGAAAATCCTTCTCAATATTTGTTCGAAGAATACGAGGGAAGTAATTATTGAAAAAAATGTTCTTGAACTCATCCCATTACATGGACTCAATTTCATCCCTTTGCCTCATATTCTTAATAAGATTCCACCATTGATATGCTTCACCTTCCAAATGATATACTGCTAAGTGGACTTTATCATGTTCAGAACATTGCAGGACTAAAAATATATTTTCAGTGGTACTAATCCATTATTCAGCCACTAATTTATCAGAAGACCCGCTGAATGAAGGTCGACACTGCCTCATGAAGGATTCAACAGAATGTTTCTCTTTCCTGTGCTCGTTTGGAAGTCATGCATGAATCATTGATTGATAAAGTTGTGTGAGCATGGCTACAAGAATTTTCATTCCAGCTCCCATAACGTTTGGTTGATCAGGGGGGAAATCATTTCATTTCCCATCACATTCAACATTAACACGGTTCCTTCGAGTTCTAGCCATTGACTAAAACCAAGAAGCATAGTTTGAGAAACACTAATCATGATAGGAAAACCACATAGTCAGGAATAAAATTTCACACTTTAGGTCTTATCATTGTTTTTTCATGGCCATTTCTAAAACACTAATATTGTGTTCTATGTTTATATATATCCTTAGAGTTCTTAATAATTCATTCACATCCTATTTTCGAAAGGTTTACTATACCTTCTCATTGATACCAACTATAACGATCCATACTCTACATACATGGTTATTAATTCAGCATTGAATCATACTTATTACAACATATAACAAAACCATGATAGGACTGTATATGTATAGCATCTTTAGAAACTGGGAAACATAAACAATTGCTTCATAAATCATCTACATTGTCTCTCGTTTATTTCATCATATCTAGAGTCCTTTTTTTGAATATCCAACTTAATACCCTTCTTACAGACCTAGGGAAAAGAAAACATACAAAAGGGTGAGCTCAAATGCTCAGTAAGGGTAATGAAATTAAATATCAATCATATCATAATGATTTGAAAATACTAACCTACAAAAGAGATCATAATATCAAACATGGGATAATTAGTAGTATTGAAATGTATTTCCAATAATCATAACATAAAACTTAATTTTTTTTGGCATACACACATAATAATAGAAAATCAATTCATATTAGTCAAGGCTCATTGCCAAGACCATCTTATCGAACAAAGTCCATTACTGAACTAAGTTCACTCCTTGTTCCAGTCCTGTATCATTGAACTAGTTAACTTTTCGTTCCATCCATTTCTATATAATGAGATATAAATCTTTATCCAATGCATTAGAGGGAGAAATAGGTCACACCCATCTCATATTGGTACCAATTTATGTGTGACACAAAATCATTAATCATTCATTATAACATAACCCATGTAAGAAAAATGAGATTCATAAACATCATTCCATAATTACATAATCCATAAAAAGACATCATAAAAATAATTCCATCATAACATAATAAAATCAATGTAATAATAGGGATAGAAACATAACCCTATATTTTCTTAGATGGAATTTTTTTTATAAAACACTTGAACTCCATTATTGAGGAATATATCCTTTTCACTTCAAAAACATTTTTTCCTTTCTAAACATGTCAGAGTATTTTAAACTAAAATAATTTAAATAAAAATTAACATGAAAAATTATAATGGGAGATTCATGGAAATAATGTTATCTAAAATCAAAAAAAAATCCATTCATGTCCTATATGTTAAAAAACATTTTTCTCGTACTTTGGCTGAAAAAGTCAAAAAGTACCTCAAACTAAAATATTCCTTTCAAATAATTTACTAAAAAATAACAAATGGGTAAAATTGGATTTAAAAAATTCTATGAGGATTGAAATAATATTACATATTGACGAAACATGGATGTGGATAATAAATATTTCTCAGTAATTACCGAAGTATAAATAATTTCAGATAAAAATTTAGATTGCGGTATTTTCCTTTACCTAAGGTCTGATATTCTTCATACATATCCAAACCTCTTGTATAATGTTTTAAATAATGTCCTTGAATTATTACAGAATCATATTCATTGTTATTATATCATACATGTTTATATTTTTATCTTCTTCTTAGTAATATTTCATTGCTGCTTGTTATTCGGGTGTTTATTGCTTTGTGTTCTTATGCATGTCTTGTCGAATAAATTCTTATTACTCTTTATAAGATATATATAAATTATTTACATAATGGTATTAGTTTAACATATATCATATTTATTCATTCAATTCATTTATATAATCATTTTTCAATGAAGATCATGTAGAACAAGTTACATCACTTCGTGGAGACGACATGCCGTACGAATGCATGAGCGATGATATCATTCCCATGATCATGGAATTGTATTGAATTGTAAATATAATATTCCATAATCAATATAACTTTACAATAATAATATATAGTTATTCTTTACACAATTATACCCATCCAAGTAATGTGGTGATGGAAAACAAATTACACCACGGCGTGGAGACGGTATTCCGTACGTACGCACGCACGGTGATTTCATTTTCCGTAGAATGGTTAGAAGGGGAAATATGGATGTTTCATATTGTTAATTACATATCAGTATATTAGTTATACTTATGTTATTACTTCATAATGAAATAACTAAAGAAGAGGAAGTAGAAGAAGAAATAAATTGGAAAGAATCGGTAACAGATATTACCTCTTCTTCGACACGCCTCTTCGAAACCTCCTATTAGGGCACTAAAATTAGAGTTTGAAGAATACCAGGACCTCTAGTATGTTTCTAGGGAAGTTGATAAGGGAAATGGGAAGGGTTTGGCATAGCTTTAAGGCTTAGAATTGTGTGAGGAGGAGATGGAGGAGGTGCCCTTTTATAAGGGAGGAGAGGGGCACCTTAGGAAAAACATAAAATATTAATTTATAATAAAGTCGTATTTGGTTTATAATAGTTCAAAATAGATTTATTTCGAAGATAAAGGGGTTATGGGTCGCAATCATCTCAACAAATTGTGTTTATAAAGTTTATGTTACTATTTTAACCTTATCATTTAGATTTAACTCTAAGTTAAATATTTTAACTTTTACCGTGTCTTTTTGTTTTCATACACTATATTGTTAATAAACATACTATAACAGGACAAACGGACCCCAAGTGGTTAATTATTTATATATATAAACTTATATAAGTGATTTGGCCGAAACATAGATTTTTAGTAAATGAATAAAAATTAATAATATAATATTTGTTTTATAAAATATTTTATGTCTATTTTGACACTATTTGGTAATTGATTTTTGTAAAACTCATAAATTCATTATTTGTTCGAAAAATGATAATTAAATCAATACTAACATGTCATATTAACCTATAAAATTATTTAAATTCATAAAATGTCTCAAATCACATTTATTTTGGTATTTATAATATCAAATACATTAATATTTCATAAATAAAGTAATTACTACATGATCATTGTGTCATAAATAAATTAAATTATTTAATGTCTAAAAATTATAAACAAAATACCATTATGTAGGAAATATTTTTATCTTTCTAATGAAAATTTAAAGTCGAATTTATCTTATGTATAACATTACATTAAAAATGTGTTTAGTTATTAAACTTTATTTTTAACTATTTTAACACTTCTTTAAATAAAATAATAATAAATGTCTGAATCTAATACAAGTGGACCTAAAAGGTTATATTTTAGTTATAATGTTGTTTTTGGAAGAATTAAACTTATCCAATAGAATTATGACAGGTGTTAGGGTAATAATAATATCATTTTTACACTTAATTACCCTATTAACATTTAACCGTGGTAAATAAAAGTAAAAAAGTTAATATTCAATAAAAATTATTTTTATCTTACTGAACCAAATTTTACTCCTTGATATTAACCGTTTCTCTTAGATTTTAGAAATTTCACTCACAGAAGTGGTAAAATTACGTTTTATGCACATTTGCAAATTCTCATAGGAGGTGGATAAAAGACGGTGAAAAGTTCAATAAAACTTTTATATATCTAAAATTAATATAAAATGATACCAATGTTTTACATTGAACATATATAGGTATTATGTATCAATTTTTACCTAAAATAAATTTAAATAAAATAAAAAATTATTTATATAAAAGGTCGGTTTTTAAATTGTAACCCAGTGTTTTCACTATTCATCAAAAAATTGAAATTTTTCAGAAAAATAAAAAAATTTCCTCCTAGGATAATTTCTATATTCTGAATCCAGAAATTAAGTACATTTTGAATTATAAAATTTATAAAATTTAAAAAAGTGGGTATTACTATTCATAATGGTTAGTTTATATAATATTTTAATAACATATCGTTGTTTAGTGAAACTCGATACTGCGTACAACACACGCTATCGAAAAAGGTTTCTCTTGCATATAACTCAATACAAGCTAGTGTTGTGTGTAATAAAAGATTCCTTTGATGTTGCGTATAACCCAAGACATAAAAATATATACTTCTCCTAATATATCATGGTGTTACAATAACAGAACCAAAACTATTGTTATAAACTAACCACTATAACATTATTTAATCCATAATTAGGTATTCACAAAGTTTTTATAATATTAATTATATTATAAACCAATATAATTTAATTGTCTCAAAATTATTAATCATAGAATTATCTATAGGAAGAAAATGGGTTTCATAATCATCTCACCATCAAATCATGCCATATCCCACAATAATATAGTGTTTTTACAAAAAAAATATTATAATCCTAAACCACTGAGATAATGAACAATTGCTTTAAATTTTTATCATATTCTTAGTGGTGAATATGTATCCTCAATTGGAATCATCATTGGTTGAAAATAATTTTGAAAATGAGTTGAATCATTCATGAAGAATTTTTCTTTTCTAATATGAGAATAATTTTATAAAACCTGAATTTGTAAAAATAATTAATAAAATTATAAAAAATAAATTTTGAACACTAATATAGAAAAATTATACCATTTTTTGCACATAACTGTCTAATTTTTTTCATGGGTAATATGTTTATAGCAGATTCCTTTCACATTTTTTTAAAATCCAAAATGAGATTGTTTGAAAAAAATAACAATTATTAATTTTAAATAAATATGTAAAAAATAAATGATGGTTAAAAATGTATCTGAAAAAAGCTATAATAGTAAATCATTATTTCAATCATTTATAGAAATAATCGATATAGAATAAGACATCGTATCAAATGAATAGAGTTATAAAGATAAACATTATTAAAAAAATAATTTCGTTATAATTAAATATTTATTAGAGGATAATTAAAGGAATAATTGTATTCTCCTGAAATAGAAATATTATAATAAATTAAATTAGTTTATTTATATATAAATCATTAAATATTACTATTTTATGAATATAAGAAACCATATCATTAAATAATTACTTTATAACAATAAACTGTAACCTCTTTGGTATCATTTGTATCGTATGTCCCATGAAATAAATAACATTATATTTATATTTATATCACATAATTTTGATTTTGGGTACCATCAAATGCATTCAGAGGGAACTATATACACCAAATAAATTAACTAAGTGGTGTATAATATAATATCCGACAAAAATGAATGATAGAAAAAAAAAATCTGTTTTTATAAGCCTTACCTTCTTTCACACACCTCTAAATATCCTCTTTAATAAATTTTTGTTAATATATATATATTCATTAATCATATTCATATTTATAATTACTTTTATGATTTATTTATTCCCTTTTATTATATGTAATTTAACAATTCCTTTTCAAAATCATGTCTCTGTTTATAATTTATTTTCTTCTCTCAAATGTTTCTGTTGAATTTTTTATGATTTTAATTTTTAATGGATCAATAATAATAATATATTTAACCACAATTGAAATATCATATATAATCATTATATATGCCATTATTGTAATACAATAATGTTAGAGATAAGAAATTTATTACACCATTCACAATGAAGGTAGGACATACATGATCATGAATATTGTTTTCATTTTCTAGATAGATAAAAAAATAAAGGTACGCAATATATTAAATTAAAATAATACCATTAATTCTATATATACCAAATTTTTCCATTAATCATATCATTATTACCTTCCATGTAATGTTTTAGGGTAACCGAAATCACATCGGTTAGTGACATAGTAGTCTATTGTACACACTATCGACTGATTCATTTCCTACTCAAGGTAAGAGAAGATTGATGTAGGTAATTATATTATAATATTATTATGTTATTATTTTGAATATAAATATTTTCTTATAACATTTTTCTTTTGATAATTTATATGAGTTATTTGAGGAATTAAAACAAACTAAAATTTCCGGAATTTAACATCATCTCCGGAGAACCACATTGGGTTTGAAATTGAAGAAATTATAGGAAGATTGATGAATAAATAAAAGGTATGTAATATGTGGCTAGGATTTTAAGGAATATATTTTGATCAGTGTTATATTATAAAATGGATTTAGGATGAGGGATGAAGATTGGATAGACGTAGCCTTTTATTAGTGGGAGAGAGGACATACATGGAATATTTTTTAAACAATAAGGTCTAACCAAATTCATCTCATCGACAATGCATAAAAAAGAATCATTTATGACCATATATGATATAAGGTCTAAATATTTATAGATAATGTTATTTTTATATGTTTTGATCCAATAATACTTTTTCACTTTTTAGTTTAATGTTATTGTAATCATGTTTAAAACAAATCCATAGTAATTAATTTTTACCAATTTTACTATTCGTTTGTTTAAAAATTATGTTATACTTATAATAAAATATTTATTAATCTAATTCCAATTATATAATCCATTTCTAAAAATTCTATTATCATAAATTGAAATGTTTAATTTAATATTAATGTCACAGATTTGACAAAAATATATTTTCCAGAAAGAAATATTTTATGAGAATAAAACATTTTAAAATCATTATTCAATATGAAATGGCATCCCATTACCTATATTAGATTAATTAGTTTATTATTTAATTACTAATAGATATTAGATAATGATAAAATAAAATTCACCAGGTAAATGTTATAATAGAAAAGATAATTGTTATTAAATATCTATATATATTTTTATTTTCATTTGAAAATTAATACTTTAAAAAAAATTCTCAACATTTAACTCCAAGATATAATTGATTGGAGATTTAAGAAATTATTTATATTATATTCAATTAATTTTATAATATTGATAAAAATGACATTAATTATTTGTTTAGAAACAGTAAAAAACATTCATTTTAAAAAATCATAAATTTTAATCATATAAATAATTTTCTAAAAAATTTCTGTCATTTTTATAAATTATTTATTTATATAAATCCATTATACATAATATATTCATGGTTGTTATTTATAATCTCACTTTCTTGTTGAGTGTCTAGGTTATGATGCTCATGTTTAAATGATAACACTAACGGTATATCATGGTATGATCAACACGGTATTTTGTATAACACATTCTATTAATGAAATTAAATTTATATATATAACATTCATAAAATTTCTGGGGGATAAAATTTCAAATATTTAATTTTGAGCATGATTTTCCTATCAATGTGAATCACCATGTAAACCATGTAGATATGTTGGATTGGTTACATAGATTGTTATATGTTATATGTATAGTTTGTCTTATCATGCTACAATTTTCATGAAATTGTGTGATTTTATTTCCAAATTGATGTATCTTCTGTAGTGTTGTCAAAATATTTCTCGAATAGTGTATCCTATATTTTCATCCATTGTGGGTTTCTCAAAAATTAATATTTTCCCTAATAACACTTTTATAATTATGATCTCCTCTTAATAACTTTATAGCTTGACCAAGTCATTTCTGGAATCTATAATATTTGTTCCAAACAGATAATTGATGATTACAGTCATTTATTGTGGATCTCTTTGTGAAATTTCTTATTTTCCTATATATCCATTCTACCCATTCTAGTTGTCTCAATGATATCTCTTACCCTTAATTTACTTTTTGAAACCAATTATTCCATTATTGAAAAATCAATATGGTTTTATGGGGAATTGATGATTTTTTAGATATATTATTAATAGGATTGAATAAATTTAATATTAATATATATTTTAGAAGGTGGAATTTTTTCTATATTGTATTCATTGGTAAATTTATTAAATAGTTAATTCTCATGTTACAAATCTTCTATTATAAATATTATATTGTTTTGACAAATAAAAATAATTGATTATAAATTTCAATGGTTTGTATAGAGTAAATGATTCTTTGGAGACATGGACTATGGTTTGAATTATTTTTCTATTTAAAATATTTTCATTCCCTTCATGTGGTGATGAAATGATAAAAATGTTTGTTCCATGAAAAAATTAATTATCAAGAATGAGAGAAGTGATTCTAGTTTTTTAGAAAATGTTTTATTAAATAAATATCACCCATGAAATGAGTTTTTTGAGCCCGAGAAAGAGATTTTGGAATCCATCAGTGTGTCGAGTTATGGACGTATGAAATCATTAGTTTGTGGTTCCATACAAGTGGTAACGTATCTATTAGAATTTGGAAACTTTATGATAGAATTCATAATGATAGAATGTAGCTATACTTAGTTTGATTGGAAACACGTTATGATGAAATTGTGTTCCTTTGGTGTCCTACTTTATTTTCCAATAAGATAGAACAGAAATTTTTAATTGTTTTAAATATAAATGTATTGTTTTCTGAATCATTTTTTACAAGTTTATCATATAGATGGTTTTTTATATCAGTTACAATTATTTATCTCTTATGTTAATATATATACTCTTGGTTATTTTTTGTGGGATATTTTAAAACTAAATACATATGATGTATAATTTAAAAATATTTCATGTGAAACAAATATATAAAATAGGTAATTTTTCATGAAATTATTATTTCATTTTGAAGGAAATTTTATAAATTCATTGTGTTATCATGTAAATAATTTACCTCACACACTATATATGTCATTTTGAATTTATAGATTTAGTTTTCGAGGTTTCATGTAATGGAATGGGTATCGTGTTACACTCTAATTTCTTTTGGTAGATTTATTCTTCATAGAAAGTAGGTTTAGGGGAGATAGTTGGAAACATCATGAATTGGATTTTATCGTGGTTTATTTTTATTAGATGATTAGCATATTGTAATATATTATTACTCATAGTTGTGTATATTTTATTTTATGATGCACTCTTAGTTTATAAATATTTTACGCTACAAAAGATATAATTTATTAGTTGATTATCTAGTCCTCATTTTAAGCCGTCATATTTTATGTGTCTTATAGAACTAATTTGGATCATTAAAAAATAATATCAAATAAAATACCTTGTAATGTTTCTGATAAAACTACTTAGATTACATTCAGTTTTCTAAACGATTATAATTAGGACCATCAAAACATCAGTGGTATGTGTAAAAAGGTGCATGTTCACAACAATTTTTAATATATCTTCATCTTTTATTGATTGTTTAGGGATCTCATTTCCTTATTCCTCTATTTTTTTTTCCAAAAAACTACATTAAGAAATAAAATTTCATGATTCTATTGGGGATGATATTTATTCAATGTAGAATCTATTATTACTAACAATATTTTCAATGGTGTTTGGAAGATTATATATAGATAATGTGGAATTATTTAGAATGATGTTTCTATATTGGTATTTAGTTTTTGTTGAGTATACAGTATAGAAATATTAAGCAGCTTCAACTATAATGATCTTTATGCTATTTATTTCACTCTTTATAGTCAACTATTTATTTGAAACATGTTTCTCTCTTTTTTAAAACATTAAATTTGATTGATGATTTGGTATTTCACTTAGGTCAAATTATATTCATGAGGACTCCTGAACACCCTTATAAAGTCAGATTGAGTAGGGTTATAAATTTTGGTGGTGTCATGTAATGATTGATTACCATTAGTTCATATGGGATTTCGATGATCTAGATATTAATATAATTGATCAATTTATTATAATGAATTCAACTATAATATTACATCCCATGTCTATTTTTGTCATAATTGGGTTTAGCTTCTTTATTATAATGGGTTTACTCAAATCATTTAAGGATGGTGAAATCCTATATCTAGGAGTGTGGGAATTTTTTCCCTAATGCGTGAATAATCTCATGCCAATTTTTAGAGATAATTCAAGACATCGTCATCTAATGAAGAAGTGGTTCACTTACTAGTGAGGTGTTTGATTACACAAATGTTTTTCTTACTGAATTTTTGTTATTTACTCCCTTGATAGTTATATTTTATTCATTGAACTACTCTGAGGCAGTGGTCACATAGCTCAACTAACTCATAACATAGAACATACTCTATGAATGGGTAATACTATTATATTTATGTATTTTTTAGTAAAAATGATTTATTAATCTAATCAGACCACATGTTCCTTCACTTGTCTACTTTTCAAATATGAAATATTGAATCCTTATTATTTGTGTAGATTACTAAAATAGAAATCAAGTTATATACTATAACAAGTCTATTTTGACTCTTATTGACGATCCATTCAACAAAATTGATGGATCCTACTAGTTTTATAAGATTTATCTTGTATATGGGTACTAATAATTAATAGATTGATAATAGGGTAATCATAAAATTTCATTTTATAGAATGTGACCATTATGGGTGTTTTATACCATCTTTTCTTATTAATGCTACAAAATTTCATAAGGGGTTCATGAATTAGATCATTCATCACTTCATGAATAAATTTTTGTTTTATTTTTGGGATTCCATTTTATTGTATTGCATATAACATAACTATCATGTTGATCATTATATATATAATTCATAGAATAATTATTCTAATAATTATATATGTGAAGTAATATAAATGTTTATTTTAGATCCATGAAGTGATGTTTTTGGTTAATGTACTATTTGATAGGGGAATCTCATTGAGTCATAATGATATTCATAAAATGATGTATTGGGAGATAAATAATATTTATTGTGATTCCTAGATAATGTATAATAACTATTTATTTCAAACATTTTGTAATGAATAGTCTAATAAATAATTATTAATTACAATTGTATCCTATATATAAATTAAACAAAATGGGTATGACAATTAAATAACAACATTTGTGGAACATAATTTTAAATTAACATTGAATCACTTTATATTGAAGCCAAAATCAACATTTGGAGTAGATATTTTCTCTGGAACTTAATAATAATGTTATAATGCATTTTGATATTCAGGATGGGGCTGGTAGAATAGGTTTCTCTCTATGAAATTATAATAAAAACACTATACATGACCACGATATGTCTACCGGGATGCACACAATAACATATTGGATCCATTATGTCCTTATTTGGTAGATTACTATGAAATAATAGCATTACTTCTAGATGTATATTGTTACCAAAAGAGAAATAAACTTATAAAATAGATTCTATGTTGAATATAATTAAATAATGGATATTATTATTTCACAATCATCTAGAAATATAAATATATAACCATATATGTTTACAGGTAAGTTACTGATTCATGACTTGATTAAATCCATGGAAGAATTAACTTTAATTAGTTTTTCTCATAGATGATCACTGATGGGGAATAGGCTGATTGATAGATGATATTTACATTCATGAAATATTTTGTATTCATTTCATGGTTAGATTAATTTGTGGAAAATGAATAAAAATCAATGCCTTTTTTCAAACTATACTTTGTATATGAAACTTCGTACGACAAGGAAGTTTAATAACTTGTGACATTTGAATTAGTTCTATGATATTAGGTTTTTTATTTCGAACATCTTGTTATGGAGAATTTCATTTAAAATGTTCAAAAATAGTACAAGATATCTACAATGTTTTTTAATAAATTATCCCTTACAAAATAGATATTAGAAGAGATATCATTGGACTTCGTTGTATGTTTACCATATACATCTTATTAGAAAAATTTGATTTAGGTGATAATTTATTGAATAAAATAATCGTATCATTTCCATTATGTTAATGTAATTGCAACAATGGTAGAAAATGACACCTCTATGATTTAGATATCACGAGGATACATGGTGTTCCTTTAATGTTTTTTCTTATTGGTGCCCATGGTTTTAATAGAATATTTTATGTCTCAAAAGAGGTAATAGGTACATAATTTAATTTTTTCATGACATAAAACCCATAGAAGTTTGGATAGAGAGAGAAGTATATTTAGTATCTAGAATTTAATATTTGAGTATGTGTTATCAATTCCATTAAACCATTGGTTATGTAATTTCCATTGGCTGAATTTTCATATAAAATAACCTATCATTTTCTAATATAAATAGTACCCGTTAAATAATTTCATGATAGGCCATGTAAATTTATTTTTGTTAGTGGGGTTTGAGGTAATTTACATTAGATGGATTGACTCCAACTCAATAGTTGACATATATTTCTTTGCTATTATGAAAGTGATTTTTCGAAAGCTCGGTGTGTCAACAAATCATATGTGGACAATATACTTCCTTGGATGGATTTTATAGTTAGTGATCACATTTTAATAAATGTTTTATCTCATATCTAATATCATTATCCTGGTATGAGAGGGGATATTTTAACATAGGTTGATTTTCTATTTTTTGACCATAAAACAACATGGGGCGGTTGATTGTTAGTAAGAATTGTCAGCTCACATGACATTGATTCATAACATGTTTCATGATTCACAAATAATGATGTAATAATCAAATCAATCACGTATTAAAGAACATGGTTTCATTATCCATAAACATGAAAACAATGTGGTAGATAAACTACACAAGATGATGGATTATCATTATAATTTATTTTGTGGTACTATAGTTTTATTGGTTACTTTACCATGCCGGTGAAAATTATATTTCCATGAGATGTGGGATAATTATTAATGAATGATAAAATCGTATCATGATCATTTTATATGTATATAATATTTAATTATATCTATGAAAATATGTATTGACTATTTGGTGAATTGTGACTTGTTTTAGACAACTAGAATTCATTATTATTGGTTTGGTTTATCTCTCTTATGGTTAAGAATGATTTCTGGAATTGGTAGTCTAGAATACGAGGTTTTGAGGAAAATGTGTTGGGATGAAGGTAAGTGAATTACTATTTGAAACCATGTAGTAAGTATATGACGTCTCAATTGTTTCAAGTAGATGTTTTAATGGGTTTTTACAGTTTGTGTTACAATGTTATAGACTAGGAATACACTTTAGGTGAGAGTGCTTTGGTCCAAAGTAAATGGCATGACTTGTTCATAGGGTTTCTAACTATATGACTATTTATAGGTTACTATATCAATGGTTTTCAAGGTGTATATTCTACCACAAGTTATCACAAAACATTCTTAACCATTCCACCTAACCCTGAAACATATATAGGATTCCAAAAAACAAATGTTTACCCTGAAAATTTTGATTACTTTTATTATAATATCTAATAATCCATATTATATTGAAACATCTAATACATGATGATCTATTTGTTTCCTCATTAATTATTTGGATGTTTTACCTTTTTCATGAAAAATATCTTCGATGTATATTTAGATTCCCCCATTATCTATTCTCCTATGTCAATATAATATTTTGATCACACTTACCCTTATGTTTTCATTCTATATAGGCTATGATTTCCATATATTGATGATTTTGTTGGATGTTATGGATGGTATTTCTAGTGGTCAAATATTTTTAGGACTAGATCTATTCGATTCCATTCCCTGTTTTTAAGGTAGTTAACCAATTTCTGTTGGTGAGGAAGGTGTCTCAAAAAACATTAATATTTCCTAAAATGATAATTTTTATGTTATATTATTATGGCTTAGTAATATCAATAATATTATATTAGTGGTAGATATTTTTTCAAATTTAATCCTATGGGGACTAGAAAAATGATTAAAAAGTATTGTATTTATATATATATATATGTACTTCACATATTCAGTGAACATTATCAAAGATGGGTTCCACAATAAAATATAATTTAATATAAGTTATACGTTATTTCTATCCTCGTAAAATGATTTATAAAATTATGATCACAATATATAATTATTTTTTTAGAAAACATGAAACTTTATGTGCCTTGGATATATCAGGTTATGTATATATGAAAATCATATTTTTAGTTTCATTGATATGAGTTTGGTATCTAATAGTATGAGGTTGGTTTTTATAGAATTGCCACCAAAATATTGCGGAGGAACAATATATTTGTAATAATCATTATATACTAGCTTAGTATTACTTTCTATGTCCTCATATGTGTTCCCTCGTGACAAAAAACCCTAATTTTCATTAATTATAATTTAATGTGGTGTTTCATGTTTTATTTCTTATATGTATATCACATGGATTGTTGATTTCATGTATTTTAAAAAATTTACCACTAATGAAAATTGTATTATTCACGGTTTATATGAATTTGGGTTTATTTAGAGGAATCCCAAATTGTTTTTTCGGTAATGTTTAATTGGGAAATAGATTTATAATTTTTTTATTATTTTAAATAAAATATTAAAAATTAGATGGTGATATAAATTATTTGGATTCATTGTGGTGTCAAAATATGTGGTTTATTCAAAAATTGTTTATTCATTTAAATGTATAAATATTTTGTTTTCTAGGATATAGGTAAGGGTAAGTGTTTTTGGTAACTTTACATTTTCTCAAGTTTGATTACATCTTTTTATTGAATTGAGATGGGGAGTGTGGGATGGCCTTTGGATGGCCATTATTTGGCTAGGGTTTTTTTAGTTTCGGGGTTTAGTATTTTTAGTTTTTTTATATCTTGTACTGTTTTATATATTATTCTATCTTGTATTGTGATTTTAATCGCTTTTCTATTATTAATGAGACATGGTTTAGTATATGTCCTTATCTCTTTCTTGAGGATATAAATATTAAGCGACATGCTGTTTTGACCTGTGTTGGTTTATAGCATTTCTCATGGATTTATAATAATTTTAGGTTATTCCAAGTTTTGTGTTATAAAATAGGATTTAGTTAATATATATGGAGTATTAATAAAATCATATTATTGGTGGAATGGATAGTTTCACCAAAGTGGGGAAAAAATTTTCAATACTCTTTTATGAACATCATGTGCTTGATGAAACTATTCAATGGTAGTTTTGACATATTAATTTATTTGAGCATCAATACTCTAATTAATTTAATATGGAATCATTTAATGATTTTTTGATCATTTTGTACATGAATTTTTATTATTATTTTATATGGTAGCATTTGGTATTTTGGATTGTATACATATTCAAACCATAGTGTTTGTCAAACCATTATTGATTATAAAAAACTAATCATAATACAGTGAAAAAATTATGATGGCCTTATAAAAATCAATTAATGAGGGAAATATAACCAATATGAATAATCTATTCAAGATTACATTTTCTTATATGTTTTAGTTATGTATTCCCAGTAGCTGGAGACTAATTCCTCAAGGTTGTGTTCAAAGATACAAAATTTTATTTATTATTTTGTCATATTTTATTCTTTTATGATATGTATTCTTTTAAAAAAATTACTCTATATTAGTGTTAATATTTATTTATATATAATTTTGGAATAGATTGTGGATTATTTAAAACATGACAATTATTTTTACAAGACATTTATTTCAATATAATTTTTTTATAAAACATGTCTAATTAAAATTTTGAATAAATTATGTAATGGTGAAATAAGTTATATAGATTAATGGTGGTATCCTACTATACATTATTCAAAAAACATGAATATGGGGTTCTGTGTTTTATTACATGGTTTTGTAGGATATAAGTTAATTTCTATTTTTAATTAATCTTGAAATCTTTACATGGATAATTCCACTTCATATTGGTTTGTGAATATGGGGTAATAAAGTCACATTGAGACTTGATCTTTGTATGTTGATAACCAGCTTCTTATCACTACCCCATTGTGATCATGTTAATGTTTCACTACTTACAGTGCCTCAACATGGGTAATTTGTCATGTCGAACTGGGATGGTTCACTAAAAAATGGTATCATAGGATCATTGTTTTTTCTATGAGCGATGACAGACTAGAGTATGACCAATTGAACATTGAAATTTTTTGTGGATGTGTTCTTGACTATCACACAATTTCATCGAAACTAGAATTTCTAATATGGTGATGCTTATTTCTTTAAACTGAAGTTTAATTTTTGGGTTATATTATAAAACCGGAATTTTGTGTATCAAGTTGACCCTTTTCATATTTTTTTGATGATTTTAATGTCTTCAAAATATATTTATGATGGAAATATTTAGATAAAATGACAAACTCCTAAGATGATTTGGTGTTATATTTTATATTCATTAGATAATTACACCTAGGAGAATATCTTAAAATAAGTTGTAGTGACCTATTATTTCTCCATTATCGCCCAACCATTGGATTTGGATTTTAAAAATATTAATTAATACACTATAAAAAATTTATGATCTTTACATTTATAAATTTCATTCATTATTTATCAAATGATTAGAAGTAAAAAAATAAAACTTATTAAAATATATTTCTGTTTTTTATGGAAAATTATTCTTCATACATTGAATGTAATTTTATGTTAATAATGAAACATATTCATTATTCATTAATTATGTTAATGAAATTTAAATATTATTTAATAAGAAATTTTATAAAACATTTATGAAATATTTTTATATGCATAGGATAAGAATAAATAAATTTTTATTCATACAAATTTTTGTCTTATATTATTTCGTTTCATTCCCTTTTTCACCATTAATTTAATCATAATTTTTTTTTGATTTATAGGTATTGAATTATATGAATATAATTATATGTTTATATTCAGTAGATTTAAATTTTTTAAAAATAACCCTTTTATATAAGGTCATTATTAATAGTAACCATTGAAAATATATCGCCTCATTAACAAGTGAATCAGGATAATCTCTGCTGAAAATAATTGATGATGAAATAATATTTAATAAAAATTATTATTGGATGATGGTAATAAAAAATTATCACCTTAACTTTTAATTATAGTTATTTAATGGGAAAAGTTTCATGAAAATGTCTAATGAATTATTAATATAAAATAATGTTATGAAATGTCACTCCCATTTTTTATTGTTTCATTTATGTTTGCACATATGGAAAATTATTTATGAAAGAATAGGAATTTTACTTTTGTGAATAATGAAACTTTATTCATTATGTGAATTTATTTATATTTTTTCTAATATATAATTACCTTAAATTATTACACAAGGAAAATAATATATTTAATGAATAAATAGAAAAAGTTTAAAAATGTATTAAAAACTTTAAATGTGGAAAAATATTAGAAATGTATAAATTTTAGGTGAATTTATTAAAATAAAATGACACTTTATACATCTATAAAATTATTATATTTTAATTAATATTTTTTCAATATATCTTTTCATTCAAATTAATTTAATATATTAATACTTTTCAATATTGATATTTTATAAATATAATATTGTATTAAATTTTATTAAAATTATAAAAATATTGAGCTATATCGATGTGGTTATTATTTGTTCTATAATTTCTAAAATTTTCAATTTATATTATAATTTTTACCTTCAAATTAAAAAATAAATCGTTTAATATTAAAAATGTGGTTACCTTAGTTCCAATTAATATAGGTAAATTGAATTCTAATAAAAAATGTTATGGGTTGTAATTACAAAACAAATATGTTAAAATTCTACAAACTAATGGGATTACCGCCATATCCTATAAAAAATTCTAATACATGGCCTTTTGATCCATTTTTAGTAAGAAATAAATTTTTATAATTTATTCCTTTTAGAAATTTTGAATGTTTCCCTAACCTCAATTATATAATAGAAGCCCCTCCCTCACATATTTACACCACACTGAGCCTTACAGGATAACTAATGTCTTAAACTTTGCATTCGCATGTTAAATATCCACAAATTGGATGTTTTTTTCATCCCAAAAGACAATACCTTAATCTCATTATAGGATATCAAATGGAGTCATTCTAAAAAAGAGGTAATCATGTTTACTAATACCTTTATTTTATACTCATTTTTACCACCTATAAATGTAATTTATTTCCCATTAAATAATAAAACCAAATACAAAAATTTTATTATGTGTTTTTATGATTAATAAGACACCATTATACTCCTGAATCCCCATAACACACGAAATGAGATCATCAATCATGCATATTCGTGACTTACTATCATTACATATTTATACAATTCATTTTTCATCAGCATCATTTAAAGATGAAATTATTATGGGTTTAATGATTATATATGTTGTTTATGATGTAATTATAATTTTTTATATAGCAAATCACTGGCACATACTTTTCATCCTATCCATGGGTAAATGATAACGTCGTTCATGATTATGTGTGGGCTACAACCTCCACGATACGATGTGATTTTTTCTATTATATTTTTCGTGGATCATAATGATGATGTTTGTGAATATATATGATATTTATTATATAATAAATATATTATAATTTAAAATTCATATTTACTGTTTTCAATTTATGTCCTCAAAAAATGAAAACAACAATCATGCATATGTTCATCCTACATTCTCCATAAATGATGAACATTATTTGTTTAGAAAATCATATGTGACTGAAATTAATTATATAATGAATTTATATGATATTAATTTAATATTTAATTAATTATAAGAGATTTTAACAAGATAAATTTATATGTATTTCAACTACTGAACTGAAATACTTGGGATACACAATAGTCATAACTGTAAATGAATACTTTAATAAGTATTTTGAAGTAAGGGTTTTATTTCACAATCTCATCAATATAATGAATTATTTAGGTTTAAGTATCCATTGAAGAATATTAATCATCCTTATAAATGAATGGAATATTTTTTATAAAATTATGTTCAGAATTATCAATTTATTTTATGATTTCCATTCCCCTATGTTTTAATTTTTATAATCCTATTTTAATGATATCTTCATGTTTTTTATCAAACAAGAAAAATTGATACTTTAATAAAAAAATATTGAAGGATTGTTTAATTGCATATAAGGAATGATTAAATTTTCAATACATTATGAATTATATTTTCATTTATTATTACTTTAAATGTTTTCAAGGTTTTTTTTTTTGAAATATTTTTACATTATATAAGAATATTGTTTTTAAATGATGACATTTTAAATGGGATGGTTATTTTCAATAAGATTTATTCCAATTTGTCATTAAAAATAATTTTTCATCTATGATGATATTCTTTTAGGTTACATAATATTTACATGGAATATGATCCCATTATACCAACATTATTGAATATTAGTAAAATTTTGGTTTGAAGTGAAATTATTATTATAAAACCCATTTCATTTCCATAAGTTATGTATTGATGAAATGTTTATAAAATGAATTTATTTTTAATGAGTTACACTATGATAAATTACTTACAAAATTCATTTATTTTCATGGTTTTTTTGTGAAGAATTATTTCTGCTATTTTCGAACATATATGTATGATTTTAATTCTTTGATGGGTGGGACCTGTATCCCTCTCCAATGAAATGGTAAATGAATAATATACAATAAGATAAAAAATGGAAGGTGAATGTAACCAGATCAACAATGATATTTTGACATTATGATTGTCATGGGAGTGAAAATTGAATACTATTAAATTTTTGGTAGTGACAACATTTCAATATAACATTCTTTTCAACAATACATGACTAATAATGAAATGAATTTCTATTCTTATATGTTTACTACAATTCCATGTCTTATGCAAATTTTATAATCTGATAGATCATATTATGTAATTAAATAATAATTAGAGTCTTATGAACATACAATAATAATTACATAACTAAAGATTATGATCAATGATATGACTATTATGGTTTTAAAATTTTAATATCATGTTATCATAAACGTTTCTCATCTTTTTGTATGTTATCATTGATATGTCCCTTTTTCCTGTAATTGTCCACCACAGCTCACCAATTCTTATTTTTCTTCTACCAAGTCTAGAAATAATGTTATTAAGTATAATATGACATATAATAGTTCTATTTATGTATGTATATGTGGGATATTATTTATATATTTTATGAATAAACTATTTATTTTTTCTATTTTCCAAATACAATTGACTTAGATGAATATGGTGTGGATCAATATTTTATGTAATGAGTATACAGTTATTAAAAATGTAATTTATATTTATAAATTAATATAATTCTATCTCTCATATATAAGAGATGATTAAATAATCAATGATAAATAGTATTAGAGAACACTAGTGAGAATCCTTGGGATATGGTTATGTATTGTAAAAAAATCAATTGTTATGGAAATGATCATTAATGGACATAGTTATAACTAGGGTTTCATGTAAAATGGTTTTAGTATATATAAATACAATATATTATTTCCCTGGGTTATATTGTTTCCCACCATGATTACTATTTATAATAGTACTATTTTATATTTTATTCATTGTTTGGAACATGACAGAATCATTTTAACAATAAATTCAATAGAAAATAAAATGATTGTTATCTTGAGAAATAGATTGTCATGGGAGATGGAAATTAAAAAAATAAATTCTATTATACAATGAATTTATAAAGTTATTACCCATGATGATATGGAAAATTGGATATGGAGGGAAAATTTTATCTAGTACATTAAAAGGAAACACCATTCATATTTTAGTTGGTCATCTGATAAACTAGTCATCGAGAAGTTATTTTTTATTATCCAATTTTTCGTTCAAGAAAATAATAATTTAAAGTTTTTTATAATTTAAAAGTTGAAGAATATATTTTGAGGATGCTATCAAGAACATAATGGAAGAAGGTTAAATTTACTCCATGGTGTGGGATACATTTATAAGCATATTTTTTAAAAAATTACTTTCCTCATATTATTCAAAAGAAAATGTATAAATAATTACATGAAATAGAAATGATGGACAATGAATGTTTTTTTACTTAGGAGTTAACTTTTACCAGAATAGTGAAGTATTATTATGATATTGTCATCCAAACTATATATATGATTGTTTTTATCTTCAAAGGAACAAAAATAGGTCTTTCAAAGGTTCTATCTAGAAGGGACGTCAACTGATATGAAGAAATTTTTCTATGCTATTTCATGGTGGATTTGTGGATTGGATTTACCATTAAATATCATGGTTGGGAAAATAAAATAAAAATTTAAATCAATAAAAATAATAGAAACGATGTGTAAATAAAGAATAAAATTCCTTTTGGATTGAAGATTTCAATGAAATATTGGGTAAATTTTCACAATTGAGAAAGTAATTAATTTTATCATGGAAAAAAAATTCATTAGGAATTAAAATGCTAATGTTATGAATAGAATATAAGTACATATTTTAATAGGGATAACCTTCAACCGAATTCAACACCCACACTCAAATTTTTTAAATACAAGCAGTATTGATATAATGGTAACTCTTTCCCAAATCATGTAGGCAGTTTATGTTAATATAAATCATTAACAAATTAATCATAGAGAGAATAAGAAATATCATGACATCAATATTTATGATGAGGATTATAATAACAATATGGTGAATGGAAAATTGAATATCCATTCATGATTAGCTAATTAATTTTGTTTTCTATATATTCCCAATATTTAATATCTGAGAAATTTTTTAATGGAATCCTTTAACAGATTAATATATTAGATGTTGTGTTAGTATTAAAACAAAAAATGTTATGATGATCACTTCATGAGTCAATTAATTTTTCTAGTTATTATTTTTACGAAATGTACATGTTTCAAATATTTTCATTAAACCTATAGTTTAATTGGATATAAATTTGGGAGGGAATTATATTTATTTAGATAAATACCACAATAATTTTTAGGGATGTGAAATTACATCTAATATTGGAATCCATCCTAAGAAAAATTCTTATTATGATTACAAATATAAAAATATGATATAAATAACAACCACTTAATGGGTTATGATTCCTACAAAAAATGGGTTTTCAAAAAATATGGTTGAGGGGAAACACAACAAAAAATATATTACTAATTTTTTGGAGTTAATGATGTATTTTCAGAAGAGTTACTTTTTTTCTACTGAATAATGACGTTGTTGCATAAATAGAACACATAACACATGGTACATCTATTTCAAATACATCATATAGAATGGAACTAATTGAGTTATCTAAAATGAAGAAGAATATATTGTGGAATTTGGCTAAGGGATTTATTTGGCCAATATTTCCACCTCTAGGTGTAGTTGTCCAATATATTAAGAGTAATAAAGGATCAATGTGAATCATAATTGGTTTTCTATCAAATAAAAATATAACTATCATGGATATATTCTTCTACAATATAGTAATGACTTCATTGTTCAACTGTACTAAGAAAAATACATTTATAAGAATGATATCCATTCTAGATAATAGCAATTGAGGGTTATGAAGTAGGTTATACCTATTAAAATATTTTAATAAAGGATGGACAACATCAATTTTTAGTAATACAATTTTTTCTTACTAATAACACATTTATCATAAATTATTGATGGAATATAGACATTATACATTTCCTTGATCAGTTTGTTATAGAATTTATAGATGATATTATTATCTATTCAATGAGAAATTATGATTACGAAAATCCATTGAGGAGTGTTTTGAATACACTAAGGATAAAGAAATTTTATAAAAAAGTTACCTCTTTTGAATTTATGATTTAGAATGTTACAAACTGTGGTAACATAATCTCATGTGAGGATATATCACTAGACCCTTCAAAGATAAAAGTAAGTTAAAATTTCCTATGTCCACACACAATGAATGATATCTATAGTTACGTAGTGTTAAGGGATATTATTTATGATTTTTTTTGTTGTCTTTTCATGGAAATTTAATCTGCTCAAAATGATAACTGAAAATGTATAAAATCAATATTTGTTAGTTAAAATTGAGGAATTATTTTGGTAACTAAAGAGATGGTTATTCAATTGACATATTATTATATTAACTTATTGAAGATATTGGTTGTTTCAATATCGATGCCTCAAATTAGGGTTTTTGTTTCATCCTTAATAGAAAAATATGGTTATATCATATTCCACTTTAAAATTGATGGTTCATGTGATAAAAATTCCCAACTCATTATTAGAAGGAAGATGCAGTAATTGTTTTTATAATTATAGGGATAAATTTCCTTTTTGGATAATTGTATGAAATATATAATGAAAAAAATAGTATACAATATATTTTCAATACAAAATATCTAAACAATATACAATGTATATTTTCATAGCTGATTTGTTATTATTATTACTCAGTAAAATAACACCATGTAAAGGAAAACAATGTGGGAGACCCATTATGTTGAAAGGATAATGCTACAATATATATGACAAAGAGGAAAAAGATATGATATTTAATAATTTTTTAATGATGCAGCTATAAATCATAAATTAAGGGAAGATATATTATCAAGATAAAATGAGTATACAACCATCTATTTAATTGAATATTAATGATTCATGAAAGAATATTGTTGATCTATAAAATATGTCGACATATATTTATTATGGGAACCTAAATTATAATGGAATAATAAAAATCAGACTATGAATGTGTTCAATATATAACCAATTAAAAGAGGGATCTATTATAGTACACTAGTTCTCCATCACACTCTATTCATTCTGAAGCTAAAACGTTCTATTGAGATTCGAATCAATATTTAAGGTGGGATGGAATAAAGAGAGGTAATTAAGGGTTTTTATCATAAATCCTATAATGTCATCTTATTATGTTTGGGATATATATGACCAATGTTTTTTCTCAACCATTACCCATAAAATAATTGACATTCGGAAACATCAACATAGATTTGAACATCGAATGACCAAAAAAACAAAAAAAATTGTTTGTTGTTAATAACCATATGAATTCATCAAATTGTATTACCATTTTATATGTTTAATATCTTCATAAAATTATTCCATTATAAATTATGAATGTAGAATTATTTCCTAGTGTAACACTAAAAATTTTATCTCATCGGTATAAAATATTTATCTTTGTGTTTTGGATAATACATTAGAAGGATCTGCATATAGATTTTTATTTCAAGGAATATAATCATTCTAAAACTGATGGTATGTTATAGAGGACTGTTGAATCTCCAGAATAAATGTTGATAGAATACTCTATGTATTTCATATGTGGTTGGTATAGAAATCGTTCTTTTGTGTGACATTATTACAAAATAGCTTTAACTGTAGAAGTGATATGGTTTTATATTAATATCTCTATGGTAGAAAGCTCATTACCCGAAAATATTGAAATGAAATTAGAAAATTAATCCATTGATACATGATCTAGATGAGTAAATTGTAGACAGGGCTTGATCTATTCAATAGTACAAAAGAAAATATCTGATCCCACAAAAAGTTATGTGACTGATCATTGAGAAGATCTAGAGTTTGTGTTGGTCACATATGTTTTCATATAGATATTTCCATAAAACATAGTGATGTGATTTATAATTAAGGTAAAGTTAAGCCATATGTATATTTCTCCCCTTATGATTAATGATCATATCGTGATGGTATATTATCAATTATAACATCATATTAATCACTATAATATTTTTGTTTTCTTCCACATATATATCTTGAGGAAGTAAATACATAATCCTCATATGTACATAACTCATAGGCCATACAATTGAAGAAAAAAATTTATAATAAATAATGACGAGAATATGTTCTAGATTGTTGAGAGAAATTGGAACAAAACAAGACCACTCACCAAGTCAATGTTAGTTGGGTTTAATATGTATATATGATATTTATTAAATAATTAAATTAATGTAATTATAATTACACATCTAACTAGTTACCATCAGATCCTTGGGGAAATAATATCATCATTCATGTCTATGTGTGTAAAATTACCTCTATGAAGAGATGTGATTCATTGATCATTTATATTTTAAACTAATCTTAATGAGCTAAGAATTGAAGAATTTATATGATACACATGATACAATGTATATATTATAATAGTGAATTAATATTTACCTTTATTTAGTTTAATCAATTAGAAAATGTAAACAATGTTCCTTATATGATATTATATGTTTTAAAATGACTCTATTATATAATTATAATTAAATATATACTTTCAGAAAGGTGGTTACATTGATTTAGGGTAACTACATTGTCGTGTTAATGAGTTTTTTAATTCTTTTTAATATTTTGGATTTTATATATTTATGTATCCTATAGGGAATGTTTTCCTTCAAAATACATGTTTAAATAAATGTTATAATTTTTTTTACCATTATCCTTTTTTAAATTTTTACCCATTTCTAATTTTTACAAAATGGTTTGAAAAGAATCTTGTTTTCATATTTCAAAAAAGGTAGTTTGTGACTTTTCGAACACAAATATGGGAGAAATGTTTTTAAATAATATAGTAGGAACATAATTTCATAACTTCATGTCATATTTTTTGAAGTAATACTAATTTAAAATATTATAAATTTATTTTCAAAAAAAATTATTCACATTATAAGTAAAAGTTTTTTAAATATTGATTTTCCTGATGGAATGGATCCTATTCTCAAGAATTATATCATCTATTATTTTAAAAAAATCCATATAATATAGTATCTTATTATGTGACATATGATTTATTGGGGAGATTATCCAAGGATGTCATTATTAATCATTATCTAGATCAATTATTTTGATGATGATAATATATTTATGATGGCTGATTCTTTTCCACGGTTTATGCTCTAATGAAATGTTTATATACACCATTTTTAACTATAGTCATTCTATGATTAAATGTTTGTTGAAGCTATTTCATTTCATGGGGTCTTATGAGATGAAATAATTATTATATTTTGGAATAAATATATATTATTTCCATTGTGTGATTTTTGGAACCAATTTCTCTCTCCAATTAATTGTGTATAAATTGATTTTCCATGAGATAAATAGGACTAAAATGGGGAGTGAACCCAGTCGAGAAAGTTAAGTTATATACTATGAAACAAATTTGAGTAATCCGTGAATACTATATTTTTGTGGCACGTAAACCTATTCCACTATGAAATTCCTTTCTAAATGACCTCCCTACTATGAATATATTGTAATATACTAATCTGAATTAAAATATTCCATGTTTAATGTAAATGTTATGCTCCAAATGATTATTTTTTTAATTACTTCTAGATTCATTCCTTATAAACTACCATTACATATTCCACGAATCATGATTATTGTAAATAATATACAAGGTATGGTATTTAAAGGTTCATATCGTGTTCCCATATCCTTTTTCAAGTGTTATTCTTATATGATAATTCTTATCTACAATGCTTACCCATAATAAGAACTATATTTTTTCTATTCTTATGATTGCATTCCCTAGGTTATTAAATATGTTATATGGTATGATGTTTCTAAGAATGTTTTAAATTATGTAGTTATAATTGCGATATGTTGTAATTATTTTATGAACCAGTTGTTTATGATTCTATGTTTCAGAAGTCACTATACTGATACAATTTTATTGTATATAGAAATTTAATGTAATGGATATTATTCTCTAACTAATTTAATATCAATTCCATTAATTAGTTCCATCAATCAAAAATAATATCCTAAAATGTTTGTCATTGTGAAGGCAAGTAAGTTCATGAATTTTGTACTATGGGAAAATTAAATGATTAATATGAATTTTGAATTTATATGACAGTGAAACTATCATTAACTAATGAAACTTATGACTAAATTTTGTTTGGATGGTTAATGATATTTTTAATCCACCAATTTTATTTATAGTAATTCTCATGGCCATGTTGAACTTTTCCATGGATTTTGGTAAACCATATATGAATTTGTTATAAATATTTTTTTATATAGGACTTGGTTAAGATTAGATTAATATATTCAGTAGCCAATGTACAAAATCCATCACAAAAATTTATCTTGGTAAGGGTTATAATTATAACAAAGGAATACCTACATTGTCTTCATTTGGAATATGGTTTTTATTTTTCGTAATGGGTTGAATCCCAAGACACATTAAGGAAAAATGTGTTGTAGCACACATGATCTTAAATGACTGTGGATAGTCCAGTCAATTTATGGTTTCTTGTAGAAAATCATCCTAGGGTAGAATATTTTGATCCATAGCTAGCAGATTATATATATATATTATCATTGTTTAGGGAATTTATGTGGATAATAATCTTATACAAAAGTGAATACAGAGGAAAAAAATAAAGCACATGGAGGATTGAAGGTTAGATGCTGGTTCTATGTAGTGTAAGAACTTGTAGAATATGAAATGTGGTTGGATAATGAGTGAGGTACCATGTATCAATTATCCATAATAATTCTATAGTTTTTAATACTGGTTGATCTCATAAGTTTATTTTTTCCATGATGTCTTATTTCTTGTTATTTCACATAGAAATTATTCCATTCATTGCTGATCAATCCATTACCATAGGAATAAAGTATGCATATGATTCTAATTGTTATATGTGTTGAGCGAATATTACAAATCATGAGATATTTTGTAATATCCTAGAACAATATCTTAATATAATTGATATTTTTATTGTCATGGATTTAATGATACGCTTCAAATCCCAAATCAATTGTTATTTTCTTCATGTTCAATTTATATCATTAGATGGGGTTACTGAAGCCTTTCTGGTTGAGTTCAACAATTGATCTGAAATATCGCAGCCTACTTATCATGAGTATATAATAAACTAGTTACAAAATAAATAGATGTTTCTTAATGAAGTTTTAATGTGATTATGTTTTCTTTATCATACATTAGTTGATGGGTACCCTACGGACTATCCATGTGATTTTTTTATATTTCAACCCAGATAGAGGTTATATTTTCTATAGACTCCTTCACATTGAAGAGTCTCCTATCATTGTAATATTATCATATAGTACCAACATATTTTAAATAACGCAACATTTACCTTGAGAATCTTGAATTTAAGGGGTATATTTTTCTAATGGATTCACCTTGGGATTCACTAGTCCTTTGAAAAAAGAACTTTGATGGAAGCCTCTAGCGTAGGACTGATTAATGAAAGAATAATCACATGGACAATAAAACAAGTATCATTATACGTATAGTAATGATTTCATTATTCATGCCCGGGGAGAATTTTGGGTTTTTATGACATAACTTATATCATTGTCCCACTAACCATGATTATAAGTGGATAATATTAAAAAGAAAACATTAAAGACATTTTATAAAAATTATAAATATTTGTTCTGGCCATTTGGTCGAATAAAACATCATACGATGTTTAAGGACATAATAAATTGTATCATTCACCATTTCAAGGAATAATTAAGGGTAGTTTTTTAATTTTAGTTTATCATTTTTCTTTTCTAATTATTAATATTGAGACCATCATGATAGAAATCATAGAATAGTAAAAGATATTTCATCGAATTTAAATAGATTTAAATTAATTATTTGTTTCAAATAAGTTAAGTATCCCTGGAAAATTATATATTAAATCGGCGTATCAGTGGATCAAAAAAGGATTAAGGTGTTGATTTCATGGCGGTGACCCATATAGATTTTTGATATTCCAAAATTCGTGGGTTGTTTAGTTATCACATGAATTTTCATTACGATTTCTCAAAGATGTGTCACTTATGTATGATTTCACTAATATATGAGTTTTGTTTCAATGGAATTTTATGCAGTATAAAAAATTTTCTAATGTAAATTTGAGGTTTAATTAACCAAATGTTTACATTCTTCTAGAAAATGGTTTGGATAATAATGGTTTTTTAATTGATCAGGAACTGGATTAGGATGTATTCTGATGATTGGGATGTAGTGGTATCTTATGTATTTCTATAACAAAACCCTCATTAATAAAATTACTCCATACATTATCTAGTGTGTATGGTTATAATTAATTTCATAATGATATGTTTCCACTATCTCTATATGGAGTTTTTTAATTTATATTTCCTATAAAAAGATCCTGACGCATATTTTTTCTCAATGAAATATAATCCTATAATTTTGATTTTAGGTTGATTATATTCATATTTTTTTATGTTTCATTCAAATATAGAAAAATGTATATTTTGGATGATGCATTTAGAATGAAGTGAGCTACCCATTCATTGAATGAATTGGTGGAGAAATGGTATATTGTTATTTTTTCAATAGAATTAAAAGGGATTTGATAAAATATGATGGGATGGGGTTTTTATGTCAATACAATATCATGGGTTTAAGAATATATTTATATGGTGTAAAAAATAGAGAGTGTGTGTCAACAATATAGAAAAATACGTTATGGTGTATATACCACATGTGATAACATTCAGACTACTGATGAAGTATTTAATTTTTAAGAAAGAATGGTTTTATTAAAAAATTTACTATTCGATTTAATGGATAAAAATAATATTTAAAATCGTTTTGTGATAGAGTTATTTCAATGACATATCATGATTTGAGATGTCTGAATTAGTGTGTGAGTATGTTTTTTTATTAGATAGTTCATTTAATGATACAAAAAATTTATTCTGATTATGGTTGAGTACATGAGACTGTATATTTCTTTATAGCCACCAACCTTTCCATAATAGATGTGCCAGGTGATATCCATGGACGTCATATTCGATTTTCCATTGGATCATTATTGGAAAAATGATGTCTGGGTGATCATTGATTGATTCATGATATAATATCATTTCCAACCAATTATGGGAATTATGGATTTTTATTTTCATAGTCTATTTTAATTTAATGAAATATTGTGCCAACAAGTGGTTCCTTGGTCAATTTTTTCCATAGAGACAGAATATTTTTATCAAGATTATCTAATGTTTTAGAAGAAGATATGAGTACTAAACTCATGTTAAGAATGAAATATCACAAGTATATGAATGGATAGATATATTGATACCTTTTAATTATTAATGATATTATTTGTATGTGCATGCTAAAACTTTGAGGTTATAGGGAAATGAATTTTCCCTGCGATGTGCTCATATATAAAAATGTTATTTGTATTTGATTAATATGGGATCATTTGAAGAATTGTATTGGTGTCATGTAGATCACCATTGTGTTGGGAACAATTTGGGTAATTTTCATTAGCTAGAATGTGTATTGTGAAAAATACAACATAAAATGATCTTTCAATAGAAAAAATGAGTATTTGTAGGATCACCACGAAATAAATACACACCATCATCTTCCACTATTGTAGTTTATTTTTTATTCTAAGATTTCTCTAACTGTTTCACCTCTCTTGGGACACTATCCTTTGGGTTGATATGATAAGATGGATTATTGTTATATTTTCCCTTTCAAGATCACCAAATATTATACAAATGTGTCATATTGATTTTAAATACCTTATATCGTAACATGATTAGTAAAATTATTTATGATTCTAAACTAAGGATGCATCAACTACACACTTCATTTGAAATTGAATTGTAATATGTTGAAAATGAACATAAGATAGTATTTTCTGAGGAAACATTTTAGATTACTAAACTCTATAGTATGGTCTTATGATAAAAATGATATAATTTAAAATTGTAATGTTTATGTTAATATGAGATAACTCTGACGAGTTAAAGATTGATCAACTAATGGTTAAACTATGGCCTTTTATATTTTAGAGTCTATAATACTATGCATAATATCAAGATAGAATGTGTCTTGTTAGGTATATATGTGACATTGATCGAGTCACATTTACTTTTTCAGATTCTTGATTTTTTTATTATTGGATTTCTATTGTTTCAGAAATTAATGGTATCCTAGATAGTGTTTTGGAGATACATTACCTAACATGGGATAAACCAAATCATTAGAAAATCCATATTGGGCATATAAACCCCCAATAAAATAATATATGGGACAAACTATCAATTATTTGGTGGAGGATTGGGTGACATAGTTTGGGTGTCTTCATATGGAACATGGCCAAAGTGGCCATCACTTTGTTCTGGGGGAGCATGTACTGGCGAAAAGTGGAAATGATTTTTACCCCACAAATTAGAGGGTTTCAAGGTTGGGATTCCAAATCATAGTGGGATTGAGGCCACCATAGTATGTTTATTACACATTGTCTTTGTGACCCTTGATTCCTAATTATGAATAAATGATTTAACTAAAATATTTATAGGGGAAGACTCATCATTTGATGATGGAATGTATGGACATTTAAAGTGTATTGTTAAATCATCCATACACCATTTTCCCACTTGTGATATTTTTTCCAAAATCTTCTTACATTGTTCAAATCCAATGGATTATATGAGGAATTGTAGACATTTTACCTTCATTAGAATATGATTTCTTTGGAGTTCATTCATTATCTATCATTCCATAATTAATATAGGTATCTAATTATCACATAGTCATCAATTACATACATCATTTTCAATGGATACTAAGCATCATCTATTATAAAAGGGGGTTTAGAATTATAATTGTTATTTATCATGACATATTTATAATTATAATGTATTTTTTTAGATTGGAATTTGAAAATTGTGAGATTATCTATATAGTTGGATTACTTTATGAAATTATTATTTAGTGAAATAGATATTGGGTTTAAAAATGTGTTTTAACTTTTAATACACTTTTATGAAATTCTTATCATGGAAAAATTGTTAAAATATTGTTTTTACTCTAAAATGATATCTAAAACATGTGTTTAATAGTTTCACACATATGGATATTTATTATAAGATAATGAAAATGGTTTACTTTATATTTTTATAAATCACAGAACAAGGGAACATAGAGTGCATTGTGTTATGGAATTACTCAAATATCAGTGAGTGTGTAACTATATGGGATTATGAATATGTTCTCATTATATAATAGTCGATAATTTGAAAGATTATAGGATGAATTCATAATTAAAAAAATTTATTCCCCTATATTTTTATTTTGATACCTACGTGCTCGTCACTATACTATGTCAATTAAGAATGCACCTTGGGCCTTGTAGTAGGGAATCATAAATGTCAGGTTAAGTCATCATATGTATGGTGGTTGAATATATATGTTAGAATCATGGAATCTAACCACTATAACCATCATTTGAAAATTCCAATAATTTATGAAGTTAATTTTATCTTACACAAATATCCACTACCTACCACAAATATATATATATATAAACTATTTTTGATAATCTAAATAAATATCAAAATATTCTCAATAACATATATAGTAATAAATGGAATATTTAGAGTTATACACATTAAAATAATATGAAATACATATTATCCTTCATTGCCCCCCTATGAAATCATTGGTGGATTTTTATTCACCAAACAAGGTACATCCTACGAAGTATAATATTAAAATAATATAATATATGGAACATTCATAATAGTATTTTTAATGAGAATTTAATCCATATATGGAAAAAATCCCCACCAACCACATTATTTGGAAACTAATGAAAGCATAATTATCCCATCATTATAAATGTCATTTTTAATGTAATGTCAACAAAACTTATTGAATGATCTTACTAATTGACCGGAGTTAACCCTAAAGACTCATATATATCCTATATCATCTAAAGTAAAACTTGTTCAACCACCATTATATTTCATCATATTGATAGATAATAGTAGATTCAATGAAACTATAATACAAAAATAATATATTTAATAGTAATATTTAATCTGAAAATACCACACAATATTCAAATTAGTGGTATTTCATTTGTTTACCCTGGATAATAATATTAGATTTTTTCACATTGGGTACATTTTTATAAATATCTACTTGCATTTGAACATCCATTCTATTAAAAATAAATTGAATGGACCATAAAACATAAGTGGTTCTAGACCTAGAAGATCAAAAATATTTCATTTTTATATAATAGATTACCCAAGTATATGTTGTGTTTAACAAATGATACCAATGATTCATATGGATGTATATTCATAAAAATTCACTAAACATGTCAATATAGTTTATTGGAATATTTTTATTATAAATGAATGTTCTCCAATATATCCAAATGTTTAAAAAATTATTTACAAATAGTATCAAGTATAGTTAAATGATCATTGAGATTATAAAATATTAGAAATTATAAATTTGTATCTCTTATATAATAACATAAAAAATATTGCAGAACATATTCTATTGCGATTATAATAACAGTTTATTAGAGATGATGTAAAGAGGGACAAATAATAATTATTTCTCTTGTATGTCAAGTTATAAATGCCAACAATCTCAATAATGCGATTATAATCACATGGAATTAATTGAGTGTCTATTAAAATTTGACATACCTAATATTTTAAATTACAAAGAGTCATTATCATTCTATCAATTATAAAAAATCACGACATAATATAGTATCAAAATAATGTACAATATTTATAAATGTTTCACTTGTCCATTTATCCAAAGAATATATAAATGGAATTGTCACAACCCCCTCCCCCCAAAGATTCCCCTCCTGAGGTGGCAATGGTGAAAGGGAGATAATGACCCCCGAGTCCCACCTCTAGTAGGCCTCGGGGTGGGGACTACGACAAAGGGTATGAGTTTTTGAAAATATGATAGGCATTACCCTTTTTATTATATAGGATCGACAAATAGGACAAGTAAACCAGCAAAAAGGAAAAGTAAAATTATATATAAATAAACCCAAACCAATCTCACATGGATGTTTAAACAAATTTTCTAACAAGGTAGAAGTACAAGAAATCTCAAAGTACAATACCAAAAGAAAACAAGAGTACAACAAATGCAACAACTCGAACGGTCTGACTAGTAGGGTCCCACACAGCCCTGGTAGTCCTCCTGGAAACCTGAAAGTAAATGTAGGGTGAGCATACAAGTATACTTAGTAGAGAAACCTAATGCTCTCGTGCACATGTGGGAAGACATCCCAATGTCCCATGAGAACAACATAAGAAACCTAGCAAGGAATTATATCCACCCAACCTCACCAGCCACACTCATCAAAAACACAATCACCACAGGTAGTAGTATATAAGAACAAGTGTATTGGGTACCCCCACACCATTTCCCTTTAGTTAGCTACTCTTCCTAATGGAGAACGTCCCGACGCTACCATACTCTTCCCGCCCACACACACCTGGGCCTCAGAACCACATATCCCGCCCGCACACACCTGGGCCTCACAACCACGTATCCCACCGGCACACACCTGGGCCTCACAACCACATATCCCGCCCGCACACACCTGGGCCTCACAACCACGTATCCCGCCCGTACACACTTGGTCCTCACAACAACATATCCCTCTCACACACACCTGGGCCTCACAACCACATATCCCACCCGCACACACCAGGGCCTCATCCCGAAGGTTATTGGGAAATAGTAAAACCTGCCCGAAGTGTCTTGGGCTAAAACCACCCAACTCGAAACCTACCCGAAGAGTCTTAGGTGTAAGGTCACCTCAAGCCATCAGAGCCTAGTAGAGAAGGAGAATGAAGGAGCTAGTAACTATGGGAAAATACCATTTCCCATGAGATGGGAGTGTTCGGCACTAAGTTCTCAACATGGGTGGGGTGTGATAAAACACAAAAGATATAGATATATATATATATATATATATATATATATATATATATATCAAACACTCAGCCCAACCTATGGCTTCAAAATAGAGAAACAGAGCACGTTCCTCGGCACTGCTACTATGAAGAATGCATTCAAAAAACAACCCCAACCCCAATTAGGTTTTCACATTTCAGCGGAATTAGTTTATTTAGTTCATTAACTACTGGTCAAATATCCACAACCAACCACATCGATCGTTCAAAAAACATATCCCGCCCATCCACAAAACAAGTTAGGGAAACACAAGAAACACAACCAAGTCCTTCTTATCAACCAACCATCCCATTGATTATTAATCTTGTTCCATTACCATGACCCACCATTCATTAACTCTTTCACTTTTATTTATTATTCAAAACCCATAGTTCGTTCACATTAAAACCCAACCCTTTAGCCCCGTTGCCAACCACCATAACCACAACCGCACCGTACATCATTATCCCTTTAATACCATTTATCATAATCCTGCTGCATGTTCTATTTGTAACAACCCAGGATTCACCCCTCCCTTTCACACACTAGTAACCAAGCCATAACCCACATGTTCATTATTCCATTTTGTTTTAACCGGGGTGATCACACAGGGGTTCCAGATTTTAAATAGCCAACATTACGTGATTAACCAATTTCCACATTCCACAAAGTTTCCATCCACAAAATGGTCTAAAATGATAGGGAAACATTTAATTGTGCAATAAAAGGCCCCCAACGACTGTGATTTTCAGTAGGCATAAGCCAATTCAATTCACAACATAATATCATAGGATATAAAGAAAAACATAAAAACTTCCCCATCCCCATTCTTTAACCAGTTATTATGATTATTTAATGGTTCAACTGTTTCTCATGAAAATAAAAGGATACCCACCCTGCATGATGCGCAAAAAGAGAGAGATGGTGGTAAGATCCCTCCCTCAATAGGTTCTGATCACAACGCTCCCCCGGATCGACTTTAGAAGACGTCAGTCGGTGTCCGTCAGTTCTCTTGGGTTACGGAAAAACCTCCTTGGGTGGAATTCGAAAAGGAAAGGCCGAATGAAATACAACAGATCCAAGCTCGGATGTTCCGCCTCATCATTACAATCCCATGGCCGCTGACGGATCGTAAATCGGAGCTCGGACGAAAAAGTTATGGAAGAAAGAGCCTTCGAGTCTCTTGTGAGAACTCTGCTCCGAGGAAAGGGGAGGAGAGGGGTGAGATGAAAAGGAGGAGGGGACCCCTACTTTTATAGGTGAGAAAATAAAAATTACACGGCATGTACTCAGTTATTTCACATGGTCTCGACGCGGCTTCCAACACGGCTCTACAGCCATTGACTGGTCAACACACGGTTTGAGGGTAATGCATACGCAGGGAAGGACTAAACTGCGTGTAGTTTCGACACACGGCGTGTAATCATTTATTTCACAAGGCTCCAACACGGCACAGGGCTGTCGACTGGTCAACACACAGTAACACATTCTCGGATATAGAGACTACACGTCGTGTAGTATTGGACACACGATGTGTACCCATTTATTCCACATGGTAAGGACACGACCTTCAACATAGTGTAGAACCTGTAATGGGGTACATGACAGGTACTCAAACTATAGGACGTGTAGTTTCAAAATTCTGGAAAGTGTGGGAAAAGTACATTTTACCCTCCAGAACACTTTGAGGACTTTTTTTGACAATGGAATAGGCCAGAGTGGTCCGGTCCATTACATCAGATACCTCTTAAAACATTCTCTTCCCCAAAAATTCAAAAACCAACCCAGAGGAACCCAACAAGATACCTCTTAGGGATCTCGTTATGACAGGAACCCAACCTACAAACCTTATCATATATGCTAGGAATTATTTCATCTATGTCGTGATATTATCCGCTTTAGGCGGCACTGACTCGCCTGCACGGGTTTAATCGCATCCTCATTAATGCGTCTCGATTAAGGATTGGGTCTTCCCACTTTCATACATTAGGATTTTCAAACTTACACTGCCCCTAACACCGTACAACCCACACATTGCTCGAACACATGGTTTGGGGAAAATTACTTCTTCTATGTTGGTATATTATCCGCATTAGGTGGTACTGACTCGCTCGCACAGGTTCAATCACATCCTCATTAATGGGTCTCGATTAAGAGTCAGGTTTTTTTCCATTTTCCCACAAATTTGAACATGCTACACACTTTCAGAGAATAAGGTAACAAAAGGTCTCACAACCATCAAGCCAAGCATTCCATATATCAATGGTACAGAGTACAACATCAACAAAAAGTTCATAAGAACAAGGGAAAACAAAAGTAAAAACAACTTCGGGTACTGAGCATTCATCTGGGTCTCCCGCTCCAAAGTGCTCTCCTCGAGGCTGCCATGCCTCCACAATACACAAACCAACGGAATGGTTCGTCCACGGAGCACCTTCTCTTTACGATACTCGATTCTGACTGGTCGTTCCTCTAAGGTCGCGTCGTCTCCCATATCTAACTCTCCCAAGTAGATAATGTGGGAGTCATCTTGTATGTATCGGAGAAGCTGAGAGACGTGGAAGACTTCATGAACCTTCTCCAACTAAGGTGGCATGGCCAGCTGATATGCCACCTCGCCGACTCGCCTCAGCACCTCAAAAGGGCCGAAGAACCTAGATGAGAGCTTTCTCCCTTTCTCAAACATCCTCTTCCCCCGTCGAGAGGAAACCATCAACAACACATGTCCCCCACCTCGAACTCCAGGGGCCTCCTCTGACGATCAGCATAAGACTTCTGTCGGTCATGAGCCGCTTTCATCCTCTCACGTACAAGCTGTACTTTCTCTGTGGTGTTATGCACTACCTCTAGCCCAAGGTTACCTCTCTCACCTACCTCTTCCCAACAAATAGGTGAAAGACATATTCTTCCATACAAATCCTCAAACAGTGCCCTGACAATAGTAGAGTGGAAGTTGTTGTTGTAGGAAAACTATACTAAAGGCAAGTGTCATACCCATGGTCCTCAGAAATCTATAACGCATTCTCACAACATTTCCTCCAACCTCTGGATAGTCCGCTATGTCTGGCCGTCGGTCTGGGGGTGGAAAGCAGTGTTAAGGCGTAGATAGGTGCCAAAAGCATGATGTAACCCCCTCCAGACTCAAGAGGTAAACCGAGTATCCCGATCTGAGACAATAGTCTTCGGGACTCCATGAAACTGCACAACCTCATCTACATACCTCTGTACTAAGGTACTCACCGGGCCTGACTCCGTAATTGCTAATAAGTGAGCTGATTTCGTTAGTCGATCCACCGCTACCCAGATAACATCATAACCACCCTGAGCTCTGGGTAGTCCTGTGATGAAGTCCATTGAGATGTCATCCCACTTCCACTCAGGGACATCTAAAGGATGAAAAAAACCACTAAGAACACAGTGTTAAGCCTTCACTTTCTGACACACTAGGAATTTATCCACAAACTCTGCCAGTGCCCATTTCACCCAGAGCCACCAAAACTGTTCCCTCAGGCCTAGGTACAATTTTTAAACTCCGGGATGTACCACCAAGTCCGAGCTATGGAACTCCCATAGAACTCCCTCACGGATTGTATTCGGGACAAACAACCTTCCATGGAAAAGAATCTGATGTCGGCAGTCCTCTAACCATCCTTCTGGAGCATTCCCCTGATTGACATGATCCCATATAACTTCCACCTCGGGGTCCCCCCAATGAGACTCTTCCACCTGCTGTAACAAGGAGGATTGCACCATCATCTAATACAAACAGCCCCTAACAACTTCTACCCTGGAATCCAAGTGCAAGGAAGCCAACTCTCCCATTCCCTTCCAAGTATCAGCGGACTCCCGAACCACTTCCTGATGCGACTTCCTGCTCAGGGAATCAGCCACAATGTTGCCTTTACCTTCATTGTAAGAGATCAAAATGTCATAGTCTTGGAGAAACTCGACCCATATCTTTTTCCGTAAGTTCAGGTCATGCTGGGATAAGATATAACACAATCTCTTGTGATCTGAGAAGGCTACAAAGCACTCTCCAAAAAGGTAATGTTTCCACAACTTCTGTGCGAACACTACTACTGCAAGATCTAGGTCATGGGTGGCATAGTTACACTCGTGAGGGCGTAACTACCTAGACCCATAATAGATCACTCCCTTCTTCTGCATCCGCACGCACCCCAGACAAAGGCCAGAAGCATCACAAAACACCTCATACAACAACCATTCCTCTGGAAACCTGAGTATGAGAGAACTTACCAACTTCTCCTTTAGGTAGTCGAAAGACTTCTGGAATTTCTCGCTCCATAGGAAGACCTAGTTATTCCTAGTCAAAGCATTCAATGAAGCAGCAACTCGAGAGATGTATGAAACGAACCTCCGATAGTAACCTGCTAACCCCGGGAAACTAATAAATTCTGCCATGCTCTTGGGTGATTCCCAGGAAACAACTTCCTCCACCTTCGATGGGACCACTGAAACTCAATGTCGAGACACTATGTGCCCAAGGAAGTGTACTTATTGCATAAATAACATACACTTCGACAATTTCCCGTAAAGTTGGTGGTGTCGAAAGAAATCCAAGACTTCCCTGAGATGGTCAACGTGCTCCTCCTCTAATCTTGAGTAGATCAGGATGTCGTCGATAAACACAATGACAAACCAGTCCAGAAATTCTCAGAAGACAATGTTTATAAGCCCAATGAACACATCCAGTGCATTCGTAACTCCAAACAGAATCACTATAAACTCAAAGTGCCCATACCTGCACCTGAAATCCATCTTTGAGATGTCACTATACTTTACCCTCAGCTGATGATATCCAGATCGTAGATCAATCATTGAAAACCAACCTGCTCCCCTCAGTTGGTCGAAGAGATCATCTATCCTTGGAAGGGGGTAACGGTTCATTACCGTTACTTGGATCAACCTTCATTAGTCAATGCATAGCCTGAGACCACCATCTGCCTTTATTAAGAACAAAACTGGAGCACCCCAAGGAAATACACTAGGTCGAACAAAAACTTTATCCATTAGATAATCAATTTGAATCCGCAACTCCCGCAACTCTGAATGTGCCATCCGATAAGGGGCCATTGAAATCGGATTGGCACCAGGCTGTAAGTCTATCCCAAACTCAACGTCACGTCGGGGGGGGGGGGGGGGGGGGTAGAGTCAAAACCTCCTCAAGAAAAACATTGAGGAACTACCCAACATCCTCTGGGACATCCATCATCTATGTATCAGCTGGAACCACTGATAACCCGCCTAACAGGGAAAGGAGAGGCTTCATATTCCAGCTTCCCACCTGATAGCTCCTCTCGCCAACAAAAGATACGTGCTGCCCATCCACGCCGGAGAACATAACTCTTCTCCGGATGTAGCCGATAACGGAACTAATAGAAAAAAACCAGTCGATGCCTATGATGACATCGTATGGCTGCATCTGTAATAGAAGAAGGTCCCCACTAGATTGAGGTGGTCCCAACGTCAGCCCACATCTCCGAAATACACAAGAATAGATAGTCTGGCCTCCAACTGGTGTACTCAACACCAGTGGTATGGAACGTATCTCTACGTCTAGTCCCAAATCATGGGATAGATCAGGTGCAACAAGGGAGTGTGAAACTCTCGAATCGAAAAAAGCATAAACAAGAGTGCTGAACAAACAAATCGTACCTCGCACAACCTCTGGTCCTGGTGGAGCTGTCAACTCAGTTGCGTGCAACTGTCCACGCCTAGCTCCTCTGCCTCTCTGATGTCATGCACCTCTCCGACCATGCCCTGGTCGAGGTTCCTGAGGAGAACCCTGAGGTCGGCCTCCTCTCACAGGGTCTTCCTTCGGAGGAGCACGGTCCCGCTGCTGCTGGAAGGGCCCCGCCGGAAACAGGTGTTGCTGAGGTGGGGCTGACCCTTCCCACCTCCACCGTACTGAGCTCGGGTCGATCATCGACTCTGAACGTGCTCGAAACCTCCACAATAAAAACACTTCGGTCCTGGGCTCGTGAAAATGGGACGAGGACCCGAAGATCTGAACTGGAAATGCTGGGTCCTGCTCACCACTGGCCTGAACCTAGAAGGTCCCGTCGCTGGAGACATGCTACTGAATGTCTTCCCCTTCGATGAGCCTAGATGGATCCCCTTTCGGGGTGCACCTCCCAGAGAGTGCATCCTCTCTACAACCTCTTCCTTCTTCTGTACCGCCATGTACGTCGGAAGGGTGAAGGGGGTGTTAGCATACTGGAGCGGAGGATGAATCCCCTCCTCCAAACATCTCGCCCGAGACTCCTCATCCAGAAAGATATCTGGAGAAAAGCATAGTAGATCCTTGAACATGATCCCCAAATCTCGTACTGACATACTCCCCTACTAAAGGGAGAGTAACTCCTGCTGATTCTCCGCCTTGATCATGGAAGAAAGTAATTCCTCTCGGAATTCCTTCTCAATGTTAGCCCTTGAAACCTCTGCCTCTATCCTCTCTTTGAGGTAGAGCGTTCACCACTGTCATGCTGCACCTCTCAGCTGACTGACTGCTAGGGGAACCTAGTACTCCCTCGGAGCACGAATCATGGCTAAAGAGATCTCTAGCTTCTAAATCCACCCCTCAGTCTCCGTATCTGAAGTACTACCCTCGTACTTCTTGAGGATATGCTGCTGGAAAGAACGGAGAGTCTTCTTCCAATGTATATCTTCCTCCTCTAAGTCAATCCTCAACTAATCGACCGCCTAAATCTGTTGGGCCTCGGCCGTCAGAGCCACCCGGGGATGACGTCCAGGTGCCATAGCTTTACGGTAAACAAGAATCGCCTAAGCCCAAGTAGTAAGGAAAAACTCAAGGATTTATTTTATCATTTTATTTCAATTTCATTCCCAGAACACCCAAATCAACTAAAACACAATCATGATGATGCATGTACCTTCCATAGGGTCTCTACCCTGTAATCAATGTAGTCTCACATGGTCGTTCGGTAGGCTCAGAGTCCTTGAATTGGATCACGGGGGGCCCTAAAATCCCATGTCCTAGCCGGTCTTCCCTAGCCTATGTAACACAGAAAGATTAACTAACATTGTCTCCCTACCATCCCATGCAATCCTCACTGTGCCTAACTCCAGACTCCATCCTATCTCTCAACCATCACCTCTAATACCGGTCTGTCATGACCCCTCCCACCAAATATGCCCCTCCTGAGTTGGAAATGGTGAAAGGGAGATAATGACCCCTGAGTCCCACCTCCAGTAGGCTCCGGGGTGGCGACTAGCACCAAGGGTATGAGTTTCCACAAATATTGGAGGCATTAACCTTTTATTATTTAGGATCGGGAAATATGACAAGTCAACCACCAAAAAGGAAAAGAACAAGTTTATATAAATAAACCCAATCCAATCCCACATGCATGTTTAAACAAACTTTATAACAAGGTACAATTACAAGAACGCTCAAATTACAACACCAAAAGAAACCAAAATTACAACAACTGCAACAAATCCAACTGTCCGACTATTAGGGCCCCGCACTGCCCTGGTAGTCCTCCTGGAAACCTAAAAGTAAACGTAGGGTGAGCATACAAGTATACTTAGTAGGAAAACCTAAATCTCTCGTGCACAAGTGGGGAGACATCCTAATGTCATGTGAGAAGAAATGAAGAATCCTTGAAAGGAATTCTATCAACCCATCCTCACCATCCACACTCACCAAAAACACAATCACCAGAGGTAGTAGTATATAAGAACAAGAGTATTGGGTACCCTGCACCATTTCCCTTTAGTTAGCTACTCTTCCTAACAGCGAACGTCCTGACGCTACCACACTCTTCCTGCCCGCACACACCTGGGCCTTAGAACCACGTATCCCGCCCACACACACCTGGGCCTCACTACTACGTATCTCGACCGCACACTCCTGGGCCTCACAACCACGTATCTCGCCCGCACACACCTGGGCCTCACAACCACGTATCCCACCCGCACACACCTCTACCTCACAACCACGTAGCCCACCCGCACACACCTGGGCCTCACAACCACGTACCCTGCCCGCACACACCTGGGCCTCATAACCACGTATCCCGCCCGCACACACCTGGGCCTCATCCCAAAGGTTCTTGGGAAATAGTTTAACCTGCCCGAAGAGTCTTGTTCTAAAACCACCCCAATCGAAACCTACCCGAAGAGTCTTAGGTGTAAGGTCGCCTCAATCCGTCATAACATAGGGGAGAAGGACCTAGAAGGAGCTAGTAACTAAGGTAAAACACCCCCTCCCATGAGATGGGAGTGTTCGACACTAAGTTCTCAACATGGGTGGGGTTCCATAAAACACAAAAGATATAGATATATATATATATATACCAAACACTCATCCCAACCTATGGCTTCTAAACAGAGAAACTGAGCACGGGCCCCAGCACTGCTACCATGAAGAATGAATACAACAAACAACCCCAACCCCATTTAGGTTTTCCCATTTCTGCAGAATTATTTAATTATGTTCCTTAAGTATTAGGAAACTATCCACAACCAACCACATCGATCATTCGTAAAACATATCTCTGTCATCCACAAAAAAAGTTAGGAAAACAAAAGCAACACAACCAAGTCATTCTTATAAACCAAACAACCCATTGATTATTAATCACATTCCATTACCATGACCCACCATTCATTAACTCTTCCACTTTTATTTATTATTCACAACCCATAGTTCGTTCACATTAAAACTCAACCCTGCAGCCCCGCTGCCAACCACCATAACCACAACTGTACCATACATCATTATCCCTTTAATACCATTTATCACAGTCTTGCAGCATGTTCTATTCATAACAACCCAGGATTCACCCCGTCCTTTCACACACCAGTAACCAAGCCAAAACCCACATGTTTATTATTCCATTTTGTTTTAACCGGGGTGATCACAGAAAGGTTCCAGAATTTAGATAGCCAACCTTACGTGATTAACCAATTTCCAAATTCCACAAAGCTTCCATCCACAAAACACTCTAGAAAGATAAGGAAACATTTAATTTCATAGGAAAAGACCCCAACGATCTTGATTTTCAGTAGGCATAAAACTATTCAATTCACAACATAATATCATAGATATAAAGATAAACATAACAAATTCCCCATCCCCGTTCTTTAACAAGTTATTATCTTTATTTAATTGTTCAACTGTTTCTCATGAAAACAAAAGGATACCCACCCTGAATGATGCACAGAAAAAGGGAGACAAAGGTAAGATCCTTACCTCAATAGGTTCTGATAACAACGCTCCCCCAGATCGACTTTAGAAGACGTCTGTCGGCGTCCGTCACTTCTGTCAGGTCCCGACAAAACCTCCTTGTGTGGAATTCGGAATGTAAAGTCTGAAGGAAAGACAAAAAATACATGCTCGGAAGATCCGCCTCGTTGTTACGATCCCGAAGCTTCTGACGGATCGTAAATCGGAGCTCGGACGAAGATGTTATGGAAGAAAGAGCCTTCGAGTCTCTTGGGAGAACTCTGCTCAGAGTAAAGGGGAAGAGAGGGGTGAGTTGTAAAGGAGGAGGGGACCCCTCCTTTTGTAGGTGAGAAAAGCAATAGTACACTGTGTATAATTTAAGGTACACGGCGTGTACTCGGTTATTTCACATGGTCTCCATGCGACTTCCAACACGTCTCTGCGGCTGTTGACTGGTCATCAGACGGTTTCAGGGTAACACATATGCGAGGAAGGACTACACGGCGTGTAGATTGGACACACGGTGTGTACTTATTTATATCACACAGCTCCAACATGGCACACGGCCATTGACTGGTCAACACACAGTAACACATACTCAGAGAGAGAGACTACACGGCGTGTAGTATTGTTCACATGGCGTGTACCTATTTATTTCACACGGTAAGGACATGGACTTCAACACTAGGTAAACCCGGAAAGGGGGTACACGACGTGTACTAAAACTACACGGCTTGTAGTTTCAAATTTCTGCAAAGTGTGGGAAAAGTCCATTTACCCTCCAGAATACTTCATGGCCTTTTTTTATAAAGCAATGGGATGGAGAGCTCCGGGCTATTACAGGAATGTAATTATTAAAATCAATTAAAATATAATTTTATGGTCTTTAATACTATACATATGATAGGTAGTAAATTTATATGATAAAATGGCATGATTCTTGAACCCATTGATGTTCCCATTCTATAACAAATCATTCTGATAAGATTAAGTTTATATTTTACTACAGTGAATTTTTTTTAAGGAAATGCATAAATTTTTAAGTGTAATAAATTCCAATTTTACATGATGAGATATATTAATTTTTTTAATGAAATATATTATAAAAATAAATTGAATAACCCATGTATGATACATTAATCATTCTGATATAGATATTAAAAAAGTTTATTAGTGTATGGAAGTCTCTCATGTTTAATTATAATATTCTATAAAATTTCATATTTTCAATATGCTTAAATATAGTTCCATATTGAATATTTAATAGTTAAAAACCAAAATTATAATTTTTGAAAATATTCCAAATTTTCAATATTATTATTTGTGTTTATATATTATTATCATTCTGATAAATGTTAAACGAAAAAAATTGTTTTTATAAATTATATTTTAAGGATTCTGAAGGCCTCTTATTTCCAGGATAATTCCCAAATTTCTCTAAAGAACATCTATTAGTGGATTCATTGTCTTATACTTTTTATTAATGAGATATATGGGAACATAATGGGGAACCCCATTTCCAACTACAATAGGAAATGAACAATAACTTCTATGTGTCAAACATATGGGGCATGAAATTAACATTGTTTATAATAATATTTTCTACCACATAATGAACATATCAATAAATAAAAATTTTGTGACATTATTAAAGACATAAGTCCAAAATGTAGTCTTAATAATTTTATAAATTGTTTTTGTTATTTTTCCCTCTATTATAGAATATTTATCTAAATTTTGATATTTAGATTGTGTTTTTAATTATACATGGAATATATTATTTTGACTGTACCCAAACAAATTTGGTGAGAGTACTTTATAATGAATTGATGTAATACTATTAATAATAATGTTATTTGGGATTTCATTAATAAAATTATCCATTACAATATTTATATATTTACAACACAATAACATAGTTCTCTTTTTTCAAGATAACTATGATTCATCATATTAATAATGAATTACATGATATAAAATGAATTTAATTAATCTACCAACAACATCATCTACTATAAAATTGATATTATATATAGAATTTTTTCTAATTACAATATTTCTAACTATTATTTTTTGTATTGGGAACAAAACCAATATACATCATTTTAGTGATGAAATGGGTTTTTATATAAAAAATTACATTCCACTAGTAAAAAACATTTAGATTAACATTATTATCTTAATGGTTTCTAACAATAGTGTTGATAATATATTCTTAATCTTCCACCAATTAGATATAATTCCATCACCATGTATCTAATTCATGACATGATTAAATTATTTCCATTCATTAATATTCTTTTAAAACAAATTTATATTTATGTCACCCTATATGGAACCCAAAGTATTTTTTCACATGAAGAATAATTCCATTATTTTAGAATATAAATAATCCTACATGAAATCAAGACATCATTGTCCTTTTTTAAAACCTCAAAATCATTTTATTTTTATTTCATATAATACTAGAATGGTCTTTACATTTTTTAATATATGACAGCATTTAAAAAAATTACATACTCAATTCATTATTACAGGAATAATTGATTTTTAGAATTATAAAAAAATAATGAATCATATTAATTGAAAGTATTTGTTAATATCTTAATAATTATAATGGAATTAATTATATTTAATATACAAATTATTATACATAAAATTACATAGATTATTATTTTCATTGATGACCAAAGGAGTCCATATAGAAAAACATATTATTCTAATATTCAACTGGGTCATTATAGTTTTATTAGACCTGTTATGATGATATTTATTTTTTAAAAAATTTCCATCAAAATAACTATACAGAATCAGTAGATAACTACATATATAATGTTATACTATAAATTCATTTATATTTTACTAAAAATTAAATAATATTATATATAGTCTTTAATAAATTGGATGAAATTAAGATGAATGATGATACCACTATCATTATCTTATCCTTAATCACATTCATATTCCCCATATAAATCTATGAATCATCTACAGTTTTATTATTAATATATATTTCATTGCAATGAACTCAATAATCATTAGAAATATTTATAGAATAAATTTTTTTATTGGATATAATATTTTTTTCAATAGTTTAAATTGATTATGACCATTTTAATTCCATAATATATTATATAGAAAATACTGAATATCATTAATTCATGATGATAAAGGGATTTCAATATGAAAACCCTTAAAATAATTTCACCAGATTTATAGCATTTCTATAGATGAAAAATCCTCTAAAATTATTAAATGTGATAATATATTCCACAATTATGTTCATTAAGGAATAATTATTAAAGATTAAATATTTAATAATTAAATTAGTATCTATATTCTATAGACCACAGTTGATAAACATTAGAATATTTTTCATATATATAAAAAACATTCCCCCATGAAAATAACCTTGAGTCCTATTATGGATACTAGTTCACTAAGGCCTACTATTTTTTTAGGAATCCCTTGGATGAAATTTCCTCATCACCTCCCCTTTCTAGTATGAAATATGATATATATATCTTTTTGTTATTAAAAATTAATTAATTATGTTTCCATTTCATTTCTCTTTACTTTAAATACTCTATTATTCCTCATCACTCATTATTTTCCCATGCCTATTTTTTGAATGAATGTATTGGTCAACCGACCATGATTTGACATCCTTATATAAACCTACATTGAATGAAAATATTTTCTCATTTTCCCTAGGATAGAGAGTCATCATCATTATCTATTCATCATTCATTTACACCCATTTAAATCCATCATGACGATTTGTGATAACCAAACATCATATTTGTGGATTTTGAACATTTTTATTATATATTCCGTATAAATTTTTAAACTATAATTCAAATAATTTCCCAACAGTTTATACCTATTTAGATAAAAATATATATCATTATGAGTACCATTTTCATCATTCCCCAAATCATTTTGAGGATTTTCCTCGTATTTTTTATTGCACCACAATATTCAATTGTCGTATACATATCTTATTTGGACAAATTTTTATTTTTTGAATATTTTTCTTCTTTAATGAAATTATTTTTTATTTTTAATCCTTTAAATATTGATTAATTGTAAATAAATAGATTTATTACGTGATAATATAGATATATTTTTTGGATGTCTTAATTACATCCCACATTCACATTAACTATCCCATAGTATATATATGAATTAATATTATTTATAAGTAAGTCACAAAAAATACTCATATAAATTATATAATAATATACTTATATTTCCTTCTACGGTGATTTTCATAGTTCATTGTGGAACTTCAATTATGAATTCACTATCGTAAAAGATCTATATATTGAAAACTATAATAAAAAAATATGTAAATGGATATAAATCATCACATTTATATTTTTAGGGTGTATGGATTGAAAATAAGATCCCATTATAATATTAAAAGAATAAATTTTCTTATGTTTAATGTTATGTTATTTTTATGTTCACGACTTCTCCACCATGATATTATAACTATGATTGTAATTTACCTACTAAGAAAAATTAATCTCCACTCAATGATAATTAGTTCCAATAATAAATATCTCTTTATTTCTTACTTTTTTAGTTGTGAAATTTCAATCTTTTGATAGAAAATTATTTTAATAATATAGATCATAAAATTATATATCCTTTTCTTTAGTCTTACAATAATATATCAAAAACATCATTACCATAATTTTTACTACTAATTGAATAACCAATTATAGAATCATTTAATTGGAACTCTTAAAACTCGGAATATGGTGTGTTAAACATTGATTCTAGTAAAAATATACATTTCTGGATCATCAAATAAGGCTAATATAACTTTAATGATTATTTTATTTTTTCAGCCTCAATATCCTAGAAAATCTGTAAATCTAAAACAATTAAGAATGATCATAATACAAATATCCATGGAAAATCATAAAAATGAAATTTTATTTGGCAGTCAATGGTTGATCCACTATCCCTATAATTATAATTGAAAATATATAATAATAAAAATATAGAAAAAAAGATCATCAATAATAACAGATAAAATAATATTCTCAATTCCAATAACTACAATCAGTAGTGTTTATGTAAAAGGACCCAGCCTTAAAAATTAAATAATCATGAGTTATTTATATAAATCAGATTGAAAATCTTTTCAGGTTTATATTTTTAGAGATTTACTGCATAGAATTTATATTACATCTCAAATATTACAATATAGACACCTCAACTCTAACAAATTTTTTTAATAACAATAAAAATCCTTTAATAAAAAAATAATTCTCTTCTTAATATAAATCTCTACGAAGTATTCCTTTCTCTTACACATCCTTATGGCCTGTGAAAAAAATTAAAAAATGTGCTATTAGCATAAACTGATCAGTAAGGGATATAAAAAAGAAAAGAAAACATCAGTGCATCAATACATACAAATCTATGATACCATACATTTCAATCATAAAACAAAATTTCTTTAACATACCACATGGGATCATAAGATCAATTAATAACACATTGAAATCATAAATCATAAAGGTAACTTGTTGCATCCATATTATACTTACATTGTAGCTTTAACATCTACGTATGGAGTTACATTTAAAATCATGTCACAGTATATTCCCTAAATCACATTGGAGAAACATTAATGTCTACGCCTTTCACATTACCCAATGCATTGGAGAGTTAAATCAATCCCACCCACCCTAGGTTAATAACCCAACACCCCATATATGTAAATAGTTACCATGAACCATAACTTAATAATAACACATAATACAAAAGATAACATTTCAAAATTGATATCACAATATATATGATCAATATATTGTCCTAATAAATCAATTTTCAAAACCATTTTTTGTACAAAAAATCATAAAAAGGTTATATGTTATTTATTATTATTTTATAAACACTATGGCTTGTATAGGAAGCCAAATATCAAATAATGTTTGCGGTGGTGGAAAGGTCATTGTAACCATGTGCATCAAAAAGAAACATTCATTTTTCATTTAAAAAATTGATACGTAGAAAAAAGAGGCCATTTTAATGAAATTAATAGTGAAATGTGATTATACACCATATAAAAGAATGTCATTTATAAATAAAAATATACCTCAATGAAAGGAGAATGACATGAAGTCCCTTACGAAAATTTGGAAACCAAAAGACGTCACATTAATATTTAGAAAATTAGTATATGGGAGATAAAAGGGTCTCTTATATAATTGAAATAAAATGTAAATCAATAAAAATATATAATAAAATATCCCAACATAATAAAATAGAAATTTAAATACATAAATATTGATTGACTAAAATTAGAAGGGTGAAAGGTCCCCTTACCTTTTTTATAGCTTATCATATTCATTCTATATAACCCTAAATAAAAAAATTTTGTTAGTTATACTTGGTTATGAACATTTTTTCATGATAATTTTTTCATTTATATTGAAAATTACATTTCTATAAAAATCATGTAATTATTCAAGTTCATATCGGTCTTTTTGTCTTTGTTCGGTACTTGAGTCAAAAATGAACAAGTGGAAATTTTAAATTGTCCATGTGTTCAAAAGGACATTATCTCCCGAATTATATTACTGATGTAGATATCATATATATACAATATATATGTATTTATATCCATTATATATGTATTTTGAATATTCCATACAATTAGTATATATAAAAATGAAATTCACCGTTTGTGGAGATGGGAAGCTGTACGTACGCATGGATGCTTCTCTTATATATATTTTTCATTTTTAAGTGAATGAAAAAAAATATAAATATGTATATTATAATTAAATTATAATATAATATTTTATATTTGTTACATAATTTCACTATTTCAATCCTTTCTACATTCATTGTATAGCCTGAACGAGTAATATCACATTGAGGTTGCAGTAGTCCGCACTTCCTCAAATAAAATTATCATATATATACAACCTGAAAAAAATAAATGAATGTTATAAATTATAATAATATAATCATAGATATAAAATAAATATCATAAATATCATATGAAATTTCATTGATTTCATAATTCCCACTATGAGAGGAAGTAGAAAATAATTGAACAATCATCGTTTTGTGAGGCATTACTCTGCTGAATACCGAAATAGTAAGTCTATATCCATTAGATGGAGGTGTGTGGAACTGTAGTTTTAATATATCTCATTAAAAAAATCATATTATATTAAATATATAGGCGTGTTTATAAGATAATGGAATAAGAAGAATTTATGGGGTTAGATAAGGAATGTAAAATAAAAGAACTTGAGAGAAAATGTTCCCTCATAATCTGGTAACTCTTTTTTATTTAAGAAAAAAGGATTTATTGAATTTTATTATTCCCAAGGAAAGGCTTCTTGGAAAAATATAGGGATATTTTCAGCTTATTTGGTCAGATATTGGAGGACACAGTGGCCTTGAGAGGCGTTTTTAATGGGTTAGAGGTGGTGTCCTTTTATATAAGGGAGGAGGGGATCTTTAAGAAAGTTTAAAATTAATATATTATTATAAAAAAAATTCAGTTTTAAAAGGTCCATAACTCATTAAATTACAATATAATATAAATATAATTCTAAATAAAATCATCCAAATATTATTGTAATGGTTTTTGTTATTTTTTAATCCTTATTTTTTAACCATTTTTCACTCTTACCATTTTGTCAAGAATTTAATGCATTGAGAATCCAAATAGTTACCAAAACATGAAAAATATCAAAATATAAAATTAGAGTTATGATCACTCTTTGGATGAATTATATTTTTTTTGGAATTTTATATTATTTAATTACATATTTTATATTTTAAAATATGAATTATGTCAATTTTGACAGCATTCGTATCGTGACTTCCTTAAAAATCTATAACAAATTAATTACATAAAAAACGTCATTATTATTAAGATAACATGTAATTATATTTTATAAAAATTTTGGATGACACAAAAATAAAAAAATTATATTTATTTTATCATTTATAATATCATTTATTTGAATCCTATATTAAATAAGCAAGCACAACATTACCATACTTTCATAATTAAATCAATTTTAATAATGTCCAGAAATTATAAATAAAATATCATGATGTATAATTTTTTTTTATAATGACTATTTATACCCATATATATTTCTTATATAACCCCATATAAATTTTTTAATTAAAGATAAATTTTTTTGTTATATTTTTGTAAACGATTAATTAAATGTAATTAAATGTCATTTTCAAAAACAAGGGTCTCAATAGGGTACTAAAATCGATCCAAAGATGCCCATGGTCAGACATATCTCATAAAATAGAGTTAGTACATGTGTCAGGGAAATTTATTATTATAATAATATTAAAAAATTCTATTATTAAATGGATTTATCCATTAACCGTGGTAAATAAAATATTTACTGAAGTTACTATTGAAAAAGTCGAAAAAATGTTTTATATTTAATCAATATGGACATATTTAATCCAAATAGGGAATCTATTCTTCCATATTCAAAACATAGATGTTTCAGAAATTAAATTAATATTAATTTCAATTGTCGAAACCAAAACGTGTGTTTTAATGAAGTAAAAACTACCAATGGATAGACATGTGTTTATGTCCAATATGAATTAGAAATTAAATTCAATGACCTACATCGTATTAAATGATAATAATATAATACAAATATACACAATAACCAATAAAAATTACAATCTATATAAATAAATAAATTAAATGAAAATGTAGTTTAGAAATTACATTCTGTATTATCACTATTCATTAAAAAAATTGATCTTTATCAGAAAAATTACAAAATTTCAGCCAATGTAAATTTTGAAGTACTTCTTCTAAATAAGAATATTATTTTTTCAAATAGAAGATATAAAGTGAAAAAAACAAACCATATTTAAAAAGGGTTTTCCATAAAATGGTAGTAAACAACATTTTAAATATATTAGATTTTTTCATGGTTGAAATCAGATTCATTCTTATTTTAAGCCACTAAATTTTATTGTATATTTTTAAAGACATTTAATAGTCATATTTCATTAATTTCTTTTCATTCCTTCCAATAAAATATATGTACGTTATCTATCATTTAAAATAATAATATTCTTAAATTATTTTTCTATATGACTCAACATTGTGTGCAATGTAAGATTTCATACAAACCTGTTGAAGGGTGTTAAGTACGCTACTAAAAAAAGTGTCCTCTTTAAAATAATATTAATAACTTATTTATAAATTTTAATAGATATGAAAATTTATTATTCTATAAATACCAGTTTCATTACATCCATCCCCCCTTTTGGAAATTATGTCCACACAATTTTAAAAATTGGCCTGGAAACTTCATTGAATGTCCCACATCAGAAAAAAGAAGAAATAAAACAATAACTTTAATTGAAATTAAGAAAAGTTCAAAGGTCACCCGAGATAAACCATACTAGGATCCCATTTAGATAAACATTGATATGGAATAGAAACTATATGTCATGTTCTGATGGAGATTAATATAAATTATTATTAGGATAATGTTAACTACAAGAATTTCATACACATGTGACATGTTAAATAGATTTTGATTCCCCAGTAGGAAAAGTGAACGAACAACAATATTTTAAGATCTATTTCATAAATTTGTAGAATTTATTAATTTGATAGACTATGAACATTTAGAAATATACATACATTTCATATAGGCTTTCATCATTTAATAAATTATTAACAAAAACCCATCTTTCCTTTAAAAAATGAGTATTCAAGTTGTCTTGGTCACACCTGAAGCACTAGAAACAACATCTAGAGAACAACCGGATCTTAAATAGATGAACCACATATTTACCATATCTTTAGAAATTAACCAAAACCAAAATGGTTACTACAAGATTATAAAATCTCTAAAATGGGTAAACTGGTATAAAAGGATGTACTACTCTTAATCTAAAAAATTCACCATGTAGTACCCAAAGTTTAATAAAGTCCATTCAATACACAAATGTCCTTAGAAAATTTCAATATAATACATACAATGATTGAAACCCAAAACTCAGAGGAATTTGATTATAAAGACTTCCATAATAAATCGTAACATTTATCTCCAAATAACATCAATTACTCTTAATTTCTCATATTTAATAGTAAAAACCTATTCCCATATTCTCTAAGATAGGTTAATAAATTTTTGTAATAAGTATAATATCAATATTTCCATATTAAAAACATATATTCTTTAAAAATATGAATCTACCATTACACTTCAAATGAAATCCTATAGTATACTATTTTTCATAGGCATATAGTGTTCCCAAAAGAGAAAATTTCTTCCAACATGACCATTATCACATGATCTTGAAATAATTTTCCTATACTAAGGATATCCATTTGATAAAACATATGTCCTCAAAATCAATGTATTTGTGATCCATTAATTCATTTAACTAAAAGGATTAGTCATACTAACTAGGGACTTCACATAGTCATGTCTTAGGTGATGTGACCTTGCCACCCTTCAGTTGTAGGTACGATTCAAAAGACATTTCCAGACATGAAGGGTTTTCACCCATCTTACGAGTCGTACATATAAAAAAGAATAAAAAATCACACTATCCTGTTTTATCATCAAATATTGTTTTATAACTGCCATTTTCATCTGAACTCATGAAGGCCTCTACATCTAAATGAAGACTTATATATTTTTTCATTTTTTTATTTCACATCCTTGTGATAAAATAAAACTATTCCCAATAGAAAAAACATCATATCTTGATCATGGAGTCCACCTAGTTTCATTGTAATCTTTAACATAGATATTAGTTCCATGAATTTCAATAAATATTTACAGATCCTTTAAAATAATTATCATCCCTTATTCAAATACACCTCACACAAGATGGTCCATATGGGTGTTCACAGAAAAATTGTTTCTGAAAATAATCATGTATGACATATAATTTCAAAAAATATGATAACACAATATTTTTATAAAAATTAGACTGATTTTGAGTTAAATCATTCAATCAATAGTAATTTTAAAATACCACCAGCATCTTTTGAGAGTCAATATTTTAAAATATAATATAAATAGGTTACGCAAGGGTCGTATTTTTTCAGCACCTTTTTCAAAATTATAATATTCTTTAAAAACATGTGATATGGTTAAATATTTTAAAATGACATGATTATATTAATCATTCTTGAGAAAATGAGAATATTGAGAAAATACAATTTTATTAAATACAACCCATGATCCACGATGGTATCAAGGTATAATGTAGGTGTTTGATATCTCATACAACTGCTTGGAAGTGAGACGTATGCTAGAAATAGATTCAAAATCACATGTATGTGACATTTCAATAATTATTTCAAGCATTTCATTAGGAAGAGAAATGAATTTTGTTTGAAATCCTCCTCATTTTATTTATAATAGACATTACATGATAGAAAAAAATTATAAAATAATGATTTTACTGAAAAAATAGACATAGGAACTAACCATGTGTTTAACAAAAAATCATAATCCCATAAAGTTTTATAAACCATTCCTTTCATTCCAATTATAAGGCCCCATCATTAAACATTTCAAAAACTTGAGTTATGTTATGAATTCTCATAGAGGATCTTTTCAAGATTAGAGTTTTAGGGAATATGGTCATAACTATTACATTACATGTCAAATATTACAAAGTATACACTTCTAATCTACCCAATTAGTTTGGAAACATTAAAACTCATTAAATAAAATAATTATTCAATACTTGATATAAATATTATTTAATTATTCCTTTATTTTACCCTATTGTATAGCCTGTGAAAAACATTTCTATAACTTTGAATAATGATAAAATGATTAGTATGCGATAAAAAATAAGAAAAGAAAACATATGTCCATACATACATACAAATAAATAGAACCATTATTTTCTATAATAAAACATATGTTATTAAACATGCCTCATTAAATCATAACATTTAATAATAACATATAGAAATAATAAATCATAAAGTTAACATTCAGCATCCATAACATACGCACATTATATCTTTTAGAACTACATAGGGAGTTATGTTTGGAATACCTGGCAAAGTATATTCCCTAAATATATTAGTAGAATCATAAATGTTTACCTCTGTCACATCACCCAATGCATTGGAGAGATATCTCGGTGTCACCTACCATAGGATTATCATAGAACCACCCGTATACGTAAAAAATTACTAATAATCAAAACATAACCATAACACATAAATGAAATATAATATTTCCACATTGCAATAAAAAGATATAAATTCACAATATTTATATAATAAATCCATAATCAAAACCATTTTCAATACCAAAATACATAAAAAGGGTATATGATATTTTTTTCCTTTTATAAACTCTACGACTTTTAGAGGATGGAAAATATAAATTAATTCTAGCACTAGAATAATGTTCATTGTCACCACGTATGTTAAAAAGAAACATTCCCTTTTCTATTTAGTAAAAATATACATAGAAATAATATTCTAATTGAATGAAATAAAATTTAAAATGGGTTTATAACCTAAATAAAATAAATTCTTCTATAAATAAAAATAGTCTTCAGTGAAAGGAGATTGAGAAGATGTCCCTTACATAAAATCTGGAACCTAATGGCATCACATTATAATTCAGAAAAAGAGTTGATGGGTGGGAAAATGGTCTATCAACACATGGACATAAAATTTGATGAAATAATTATATAAAATAACATATCTCAAAATAAGAAAATGGAAATTATATGACCTAACAAAAAAAATTATTTACTAAAAGAGGAGGGTGAAACGATCCCCTTCCTTTTGTCTAACATTTCTGGTTCATTCTGTATCTCCGTGAATAATAAACATAAATTAATATTACTTACTTCAAAACATTTTTCAGGTTTATTATTATTGTTGTATCAATTGTTACCTTTTGAAAAAAATAATTTAAAATTTCATGTTCATATCGGTCTTTTTGTCGATTTTCGGTAATTCTGCCCCAAATGGACATGTTATAATTACAAATAGTCCTTGTGGTAAAAAGTACATTATATCCAGAATTTTATTTATGATTTAAATATCATATATATCTAGTATATATGTTTTTAAGATAGTATATATGTATTAATAATTTTTCATAACATTTTAATATAAGAAAATGAAATTCACCTTTCATGGAGATGGTATGTCGTGTGTAAACCTGAAAGTTACTTTCATTTATTTTTAGAATTTTATAATATTTAATAAAATATATTTTATTTTAAAATATTAATTGTGATCAATTTTGACACAATACATATCATGTCTATTTTGAAATTCTAGTCAAACTTTATTACATCGAATGATGTTCATTAATACAATGATAACATGTAAATATCATCCAAAAAATTTGATGATGACATCAAAATAACCAAATCTCATTTATTTTAGCATTTGTAAAATCATTTATTTGATTTTTTTATTATTGATGAAAACACTACATCATCATTGTGTCATAATTAAATTTATTTATTAAGTGTTTTGAAATTATAAATTAAATATCATGATGTAGAAAAAAAAATTATTTCTAATAAAAATTTATAGTTGAATATATCACTTATATAACCCCATATAAGAATTATTTTACTAAAAGATATATGTTTATGTAATATTTTCCTTAACATAAAAATAAATCTAATTAAATGTCATTTTCACAGAAAGGTGGCTCCATGGGGTCCTAAAATCAACCCAAGGATGACCAAGGTTAGAAAAATATCATCCAATAGGGTTTGGACATGTGTTGGGTTAATTTAATAATATTATAATATACTTTTTACCCTTATTTACAATATTTACCCTTTTACAATGGTAAATAAAATATTCACTAATGTTATTATTCATAATTTATAAAAAAAAGATACCTATTTAAATAATTTGGAACTCCAAATTACAAATATGTAATCAATTTTTCCAAATTCAAAACTCAAACGTGGCCAGAATAAATTTAGAATTAATTCACATAGTCAAAGAAAAATAAATGTGTTTTTAAGATGTAAAAACAACCCAAAAATTGACATATGATTATGTGCAATTTGAAAGTGAAATTACATCCAATGATAAAAATTTGATAAAATTATAAAAATATAATACAAATACACTTTAAAACGAACTAAAAGAATCATCTAACTATATAAATAAATTAGATGAATATGCCGGTTTGAATTAAAATTTTTATATTTCACTACTCATTAAAAATGAACATTATGAGAAAAATACCAAAATTTCATCCAATGTAAATTTTGATGTCTATATTCTAAATAAGAATATTATTTTTTGAAATATAAACTATAAAATTGTAAAAAAACTATATTTAAAAAGGGGTCACCAACAAATGGTGGTAAAAAGACATTTTAAAAATAGTAGAGTTTTTCTTTCTTAAAATCAGATTAATTCTTATATTAAGACTCTATATTTTTTTGATAAATATAAAGGCATCTAATAATAATATTTTTGTAATTGTTTTTCATTCTTTCCAATACAATTGATAGGAATTAACTATAATTTAAAATAATAATATTATTAAATGTTTTCTCCGTATAACTCAATGTTTTGTGCACCGTAAGATTTCAAGGAAACCTGGTGTTTCATGTTGAGTATGCTATCAGGAAAAGAGTTCTATTCAGAATAAAAATAAATATCTTATTCATAAATATTAATAATAATGAAAATGTTTTATTCTATAAATATATGGGTCATCAAATTATAGATGGAATATGAACTATTTTATTTCACACACAACTAAAATTATATAACCTTCCAACATTATGCAACCCAGTAATGGTTAATATATGCAGAATATGATCTCATTATATTAATATACAAATATACCTTTATTATATCTATATAACACATTATTAAATAATTTAAGGCCATAATTTGAATAAAATCCTTGTTTATTATTTAGATTTTTTGAACCTCATACAACCAAAAAAATAATTGTCATTTTTCGTAAATCCCTCCAACTCAAATAAGAATACATATTATAATATAATGTATTCATTTATTTTTTAATCCCCATATGAATTTTAATAATTTTCCTCGTTTCCAATACATAAGGATGAATGATAATTCATTCCCACAATCCAAATTAAATATGATTGTAATATATCCTCATATTAATAAGTGATCTCCGATTAATGTTTGTCATAGTGATGATGACCCTTCTCAAAAAAATCAATGATTGATGTTATTGAGTGATCTACATATCTATGTACATTGGCTCATTAACCAGGTATATTGTAAAGGCTCAGACCCGATAACCCATCCAAAAAATTCCTAACAGATCAGCTATTAATATTGTAGGCACACCACTCCAAACACCAAAGGCTGTCAACAGGTAGTTAAGGTATCATAGGTATTATGTGGAGGCTATACCATCTCATATGATAATAATGTTACTGGTCAGAGCATAATATAAAATTATAAGACTCTGTAGGCTCGAACCAGACCTGTATAGTGGAAGTGCAATCAATAGAAATAAACAGCAGAAGCAATAAATATAAACAACAGAAGAATCATGTAAAGACAACAACTTGTTGAACCACATCTCATAAGAACTAGAACAGGAAAATAATGCCTCCATAGCTAGTAAATATATAAAATGTCTCCAATGGATAAACCACAATAGCTACAACAAACAAGTTAATCATGCTGGTATAGGAAAGTAAGAAAAACAATGTAAACTCTAGCAGGAAAAGACTTCAAGGACCCTACCATATACATGAGATAATAAAAATAGTCCACATCCTAAAGATGGTCCATTTCCTGCACGTAAATCCATGAATTCTATAGGTGTCCCGAAGGGCTTGTGAAGGGTGTGAGATGAACCTCAATAGGATTCCACCGAAAGGTGCACACCTAAAATATATGTTTTAGTATTTATGAATTTATAAGGAAAATGGAAAATTTTATGATGAACAAATAACCACATACTACACTAGTGATCGGAATCCACCATAGAGTGTAACCTTCTTTTAATTAAGCTGTAATCTCTTTCATGTAAACTAGCACAATGTTCCCCCTGGTATAAGGTGTATCAAGTACCCATGTCCTGAAGGCACACCCATGAAGTAGTAACTCGGAGAACAACGATGTCTATCCACAAATAAGTAACCGTATTGACATTGATATCTACCCTCAATAATGAAACTGGAGGGACAATGATTTCTTCCCTAAAGTTAGTAACTGGCGGGACTTCAATGTCTTTTCTCAAATCGAGGTGTGCCTCTACCCCCAACCTGATAGCTTCAATTCTATCCCATGAAGGCTCCTACCCTTCCACGTGACTTCCTTCATCAAGCACCCCCAAACCAATAGAATGTAAATCGCAACTAAGGGGGCCTCTACCCACACTGGTGGTCAAAAACACATCATCACGACGTATCTCTATGTGCATAATACTCAATGTTATAGGGGAGCACCAATCACCAAGATAACATCCTATGAAAACACATCTCTGATACCTTGTTCCCTAGTGACCATTTCACTCAATTTAGATGGCCTTTCCAACCATGTTACATGGGACATTCCAATCCTAATAGTCACAATACCTCAAGCCGACATCCCTGACGTCCAATCTCGTGGCCAGAACCACCCAATGTAACCCAGTCCAAGCTCATAATGTTATCAAAAGCACCCATAAATACTTAGTCCATTCCAATCCCAACTCGAAGATTCCACATATGCAATATCACATATATAATCAAAATAAATACTTTTAACTAAAAAAAACTAAACAGTTGAATTTCACTAGCTATGTGGTGTCCCATACCAACACCAATCTCTTGGAAGGCTCTATCAATTCATATAATCACATAAAAAATTGAACTCAACAGTTTAATTAGAAAAAACTAGTTCCACACATTTTTCCATAACTGTCCAAAATTCATTAATTGAGCAACGACCCATCGCCCGACCTACTCACATAAAACAGGTAAAAGGGAATAAACAAAGGCATCACAACAGTCTAATAATAAATTTAATATAGAATAGAATATAAAATAGTGCATCTCTCAAAATACCCAAATACACACAAAAAGTGTGCAAAGGTTTAGCCTTCCCGAAGAAATCCCACAACCAGCATTTGATGGAAGAATGTGTGCCAGCTGATGATTCAATGGTAGGAAATGTTCTTCGTAGTTTTGTAACAGACATGTTCAGAAGATGGGGAAGAAGAATGTGTTTTTTGAAATAATACTTTATTCTCATTCATTTGTTTGACTGAAAATAAAAATACACGACATGTATAAATGAAAAAACTTAGTGTAGTTACCTTTTCCGTACTCCGAATTAAGCAGAGGAGGCCACACGGTTTGGACGTGCCCCAAGGGTCGACACACAGCCAGGACTCAGTGGGTATGAGGAAGGAAAACACATGGTTTGTCATGATACACTACATTTCATGTGGTAGTAAATTCTTACACATTTATCACATGGCTTGTATTCAGAAAGCATGCGGATGGTACATGCCAAACCCATTGAAAACATATACATTAGAGTACATGAGATGTATTCTATATGTTTTCAAAACTTCCCTGATTTTCCTAGTTTTCTTAAAAACAATTCAAAAATTCAAACAAGGTCAGGATTTTGACTGCTTGTAAAAACACATGTTCTTACAATCTCCCCACCATAATATACCTCATCCCCAATAAATAAAATGAAACCCGAAGATGTCACTAAACAATCCACACCGATCAAAGTAACTAGGACTACCTCAGTCTCAAAGGATCATGCTAAATTTTTCATGGGAATCCCCACCTTATGAATTTCTAAACTCAGTATCAACCTTACAAAACTCAAAAATGAAAAGGTTCACCAACCTATTTTCGGACTCATGGTCCTCTTGTGACTCGTCGTCACCCATGCGCTTCATTGGTGATCTTATGTCATTTCTTACACCCCAAACGTATCATACACCACATCAGTGCCTACCTCTATGGGGTCCTGCATCCCTTGGATTCTCAAAACATAATTTGTGAATAGAATATCAATTAACCTTAATCCTTGATGACATAATGCCCACGACACCTCATGTAACCCGCATCCTTGATTCCCTGGTGCTACACAGCTCATACATATATATAAATTTATCACACACCTGAAATAGAACCAATCCATTGTCCAGTATCTAGTCAGTCCACATAAATGTTGTGCTCCTCATGCAATCAAAGGGTACATGCACCAATAGACCATTTCAAAACAAATAAAAACAAAAAAGATCAAGGCCATACCTACAGTGTACCTCAAACTATCATCGGGTCACCAGCCTACTCTACCACTAGAAGCTCCAAGTCGTGCACCTGACATGATGTATGAATTCCTGATGCCTAACCTCCATATGATGATGGTATAGTCACCATAATCTAACCCCTCAGCTGGGTCCCGTTATCTCAGTCACGTCCTCCACATGTAGTTGAACCTCGGTTTCCATCACCTAGTACCAAACCTGAACCAACTCCAGATGCCACCATCTATCCTGGTCCCTACATACCGACTGTCTAAGAAGGCATATTGCAGAACCTCTCCAGATGCCTGACATATCAACATGCCCGACACTTCTTTGGAAGCCTATCTATCTGATTCTGAACATGATCTGGTTTTCCACACAGAATGAAAACAACTGAAGAACTACTAAGAGGTGGTCTAGCTGAGTCTTTGTCCTGACTTCCCTGATAGAACTCATGCTATCATCGCTTCCTATTATCTGAACCATCACCTAAATTTGTAGTCCGACCTAAGTGAGACCTCAATTTCTCATTTCCCTCTACTCTGAGCTCATGATTCACTTCCTCTAAGAATGATCCTAGTCAGAAGATATTTACCTGGATCCGAATGGAGATTCGTAATCCATCCTCGAAGTGCCTCTCCCTTGACGAGTCATCTCTTACCATACATGATGCAAAGCGAGAGAGTTCAGTGAATTTTTCTGCATATTGATATACACCTCTCCATGCAGTAGGCTCAAGAACACCAAATCACTTTAAGCCCTCCATGTTTCGGGGTAAAAGTGCTCGAAGAACCTATCTTCTAAGTCCTTCCATTTTTGTCCTTCACGTCTACGAGCCAGAACCTACACATCCCACAAACACTTGGCTGGTCCACTCATCATGTACTTCGTTAGATTGACCCTTGACCCAGAAGGCATCTCGAGGTACTTGATGATCATCTTCAACCTTTCTATCTAGTTTACAGCTACCTATTGACCACACTAATCTAGAAAATATGTTTGGAGCGGCGACTAGAACTCCCACGTTAGATATGACATAGAGGGTTTTGTACACTATGTGCCTCTGTCGATCCCTTGCAAAACACATACATGACTATAACCCAATTGCTCGATGGTCCATGGCCCGAACGCTACTCAAACTAGCTGAATCCCTGACTGTAAATTATCTTGATCAATATCATGTCCTTGAGATTGTACCTATGGATCATGCACTACATGTCCCTCAAGGGTTAGAACATGATCGTGCACATACAGTAGTGTTCCATCACCCACCTGATGCTCCATCTGAATCATCTTGGAAGAACCCCTTGAATACCATAATAGTCAAAAAAACCACATATATTACTATATAAATATCACAAATATAAGGAATGAAGTAAAGTGGAAGTGTATAAAAACTAACCTTACTCTCCCCCATCGCAACCAATGCCCATGGAATCCTTACGACATGGCCTCCGTACCTGACCTCAATAGAGCCATGTATCAATGTACCTCAATCCATGCCCATCCTAACAAGCAATGTATCCACAAATTGATGACCGAGTCACCCAATCCTAACAGAAAAACTACCTCAAACTGACATCCAGTATGCCTAGTACTGGTGATCAAAATCAACTATACAATAGTACATGTCTACTCACATATGATCCAGTGTTGTAATCTCCTTCCAAAAGAAATTCCAATTATCTAATAAGCATTAAATTGTATATTGCAATAAACTATAAATTCTATCTTGAATTTCACATTTTAAAATTTCAAATCCTACAAAGCATGGAAATTGATATAATTCACATGAAATTTTAACATCACAATGCATACGTACACTTATGAAATTTAGATACCCTAAAAATGTTCATACCAAAAGCAAAACAATCATGCATTTCCTTACCGGGCCAAAGTCAAATTCTATCTTACCACACAAGGTTTAGGGTTACATATCAAAATCAATAAATTCACACTCTACTGACCCTTCGAGGATGAAATGATATAGATTGTAATCTATGAAAAAGAAAACATCCATTACCTCCCATGGAAACATGGTCCATCCATCATACTAGGGGTTGCATGCATCTAAATATAATCTAGAAACCCATATCGAGTAACAAAAAATCTTCTATCTAACAAATCTCAAATAGTAAAACCATTATAAATTGAAATAGAAGTCTCAATCTCATTAGTATCCAACAAAAAACTACTACTAAATCTATGTTATGACCCTCTGATACCACTTTGTAATGACATGAACCACATATGCCACATGAACAACACAAAACAAGACTGTTATTACTACTATATGTGCACCTTACTTAACGCCAAAGGCTGCCGACTAACAACAAGGGTCATATAGTAATTGTGGGTAGGTTATTACCTCTCAGAAGATAATAATGGTACTAGTACAAGAATAATTTAAAACGTGGAGACACAGAAGACTTAATCCAAACCAATATAGAGGAAACACAATCAACAGCAGTAAACAGAACAAGAAATAAATATATACAACAGCAGAAGAGTGTAAACACAACAGCATGTTGAACCACATTTACCAAATACTAGAATAGACAAATCATGCATCCATTGAATGTAAATTTATAAAAGGGAATATATGGATAACCAACAGAAGATACAATAAACAAGGTAAGAATGATGATACATAAAATAAATTAAAACAATGTAAAATCCATCCAGGTAAGACCTCATGGTCCCTTCCATCTCCACTCAACGACTATGATAGTACATATATTGAAGCTTTTCTCTTTCCTACACCTAAATCCGTAATGTCAACATGCTTCCCGAAGGTCCCATGAAAAGTGCTAGAGGAATATCAGTAGGATAACACCAAACTATGCGTACCTAAATGACTATTTAAACAGGCATGATTTTATTAAGAAACCATTAAAAATTATGATTTACAAATAAATTGAAACTCTAAATTTTCATAGCAGCCACCATGGAGTGTCACCTGATTCGGATAATGCCGAAATATCTGTCATGTAACCCTGCACCATGTGCCCCATAGCTCTTTGTCTCTTAAGTAATGATGTCTCGTAAGTATGACCAATAAGTAGAAACTTAGAAGAATATCATTGTTTGTCCTCAAATATGTAACTAGAGGGACGCCTATGTCTTCCCTCAATAATGTAATTGGACCGATAGTGATGTCTACCCTTCCATTAGTAACTAGAGAGACTGTAAAGTCTTTCCTCAAACCGCGATGAGTGTTCGTCCGTAACCTGAGAGCCTCAACGCTCTCCCTCGAAGGATCCTCGCCTTCCAAATGGAATCCTACAATAAGCACCCTCAAACCAATACTACCTAAACCGCATCTAAGGGGGACTCTACCCACATGAGTCGTCAAAACCACCTCATCACATATTATCTCTATGTGCATAGTACTCAAACTTCTAGGTGAGCAGTAATCACAAAAATAATCTCCCAATCAAAAACATCACTAACACCCTCTGCCTCGACCACCCTATCTCTCAAGTCCTACGACCTTTCCATCTGAGTGACTTGGTCCAAGCACAACCTAACAGTCACACTGCCTCAATCTGACATCCATGACGCCCAATCCAACAGTCAAATCCACAAATATTATCCCGATCCAAGCCCAACCAATGATCAAAATTACTCAACAATACCAAAGAAACTCCTAGAAAAACCTGATGGTTCCGTCATATGAAATATCACAGATCACAAATATAATCAAAATAAATACTTTAAATAGGAAGATAACTAAACTATAGAATCTCACTAGCTTGGTTGTGTCCCATACCAGCACCAAGATCATGGAAGCCTCTAACAATTCTTATCAGAAAATAAATAATTGAATTTAGTTATTTATTCAAAACAATTCATTTTAATGCATTTTGGCATACTGAACGAAAATGACTCAATTGAGAAATGACCCCTCACTCAGCCCTTCTCAAGAAAAATAGGTAAAAGGGCATACCTAATGACATCCCATAGGTCAAATAATATTTTAATATTCCATATCATATAAAACTGGGTCACACTCAAAATACCCAAACACACACAAGAGTTTCCGTTACACAAATGTCTATGAAAACATAGAAGAAGGTATGAACCACCTACCGTAGACTCATAGGTATAGGTATGCTTGATATAGAGCTCTCATTTGTAGATGATCATCGTAGATCTACATTTCCTCCAAATTCTAGAAACTATGCTTAGATGGAATTTTTGGTGTGTAAGGAAAATAAAATAAAATGAAAAAGGGTGAGCAATTTTAGACTTCCCGATCCAATCCCACAGCCACTGATGGATTGTATAAGTGATGTCAGATGATTATTATAGGTTAGTAAATTTTCTTCGGAATTTCGGAACAGACATATTCCAAAGTAGGGGAAGAAGAATGTGTTTTCCAAAATAAGATGAGACACACTATTATTTAAGAAATAAAAAAAATACATGGCTTGTATAAAATACTAAACACATTGTAGTATCCTTGTACAGACATTGACTTAAGTGTAGGTATCTACGTGAATTGGACGCACCAAATGGGTTGACACATAGCTTGGACTCAGCCTGTATACAGAAGGAAAAATATGGGGCCTATTAAGAAACACTACACGTCATGTAGTAGTATCTTCTTACACAGTCTTCACACGACATGTACTCAGCGGGAATGTGGCCGGTACATACATAACCCATACATGGAATGTACTTTGGAGTACACAGTGTGAAATCTAGGAATTTCTAGAACCTCCTCGATTTTCCCAGTTTTCTGATAATATAGAAAAAAATAAATCAAATAGGATCTGGATTTTTGAAGTGTTGTAAAACTCAGGTTCTTACATCATTCATTGACACATCATTTCTCACATCCTATACTTATAAATTGTAAACCCTTCCCAAATTAAACATTATTAAAATAACAATCATTAAAATATATATAAAAAATATGGTTAAAATATTGATAATGTGTGTAATTGAATCCACCCTGACAATATGTTATCCATTAACACCTACCACTAGGCCATTAATTTGATTAGATTATAATAATAATAATAATATAAAAATATGACAAAAACCATGTAAAACCATAAAAAAATTGTTTATAATATTTATATAAAATATTTTGTAGGTGGATGGTGATTTCATTTTAATTCGTATATAGATCACACAAAACATTAATACTAATCAAAATATAAAGTTTCATAGTACATAAACCATATAGAGAGAAAGAAAAATTCATACATAATGGTAATTAGGTCTATAAAGAGACTCTTCATCCAAATAAGAACTAATGGTGTATTTCTTTTGGGAACATAACATTTTGGTTGATGAATATACTCCCATAGCTATTATCCTACTAAAAATACTATGCTAAAAATAAATAAATAATTTTAACAAAACCAATATCATTAAATAAAATAATAAAAATAAACATTCAATTAATAATAAATAATGACATTTAATCATGGTAAAATTCATATAAAATATCTATCACATCCATGTACATAGAAATTATTCCAACCAATCAATATCCTCATATTTTGTGTATGAAACTGCAATTTACAAATTTAATATAAATATATTTTATCCCATGTAGTTTCCAACATAATGATTTATTTAAAATTGCCAATAAAAGGTCATGAGATGTTTTTCCTAAAAAGTCATAAATAGTTCCCTAAATTGAAATATTTTTGGAAGCTCAATTTTTTCATCTTAAAATTCCAATCTCAAACATATTTTATCCCACAAAAAAAAATGCATCAGTCACATGACTAATTTTTCCCATACAATTATCTAATATAAATATACATCCCAAATCCTATTATTTTTTACCCAAAAAAATTATTCATGATTCTATCCAACTACACAACTCCCCATTATAAAAACATCCCCAACGACAATCATGTGAACAAACACACACCAACATTGTATCAAATATATTTGACCAAAATTGAAAATAAAATTCAATCTAAATATATTTTATATTTTAGATATAAACAACATAGCGAATGGAAATATATTTAGAAAATGATTAAGAAAATTTAAAGAGATATTACATATTAAAAAAATCAAAACATAAACCAAAAGTGAAACACTTAAATGATAATAAAATATTAAAGGAAAATTCCATATATTATACCATTTTTATCTATTTTAATTCATCAATTAATATCCATTTATAAAATATAATATTTTATTTCAAAATGAATTTTTTCCGAAAAAGAATGAAACCACACAAGTCATGCTGAGTTACACATTGAGTAAAAAGAATAACTTATTAATTATGAGACTAATGTAATTTAATTTAAAAGAAAATATATGTCCATGTGATGTGAAATTAACTATTTTTCAGATTATCATTTATATGATCTTATAATTGATTACTAATCACATACCATGTCTAGATATAATCTTTATAATTTTTCATCCATCCATTAAATCCATGAAACGATATGTGGTCTTGTTTATTTATCTACACACTTTACTTTGCATTAGTATCACATCAAATCGCCCTATTAAAAGTTCTGTTATCCACCTCCTCAAGAGCATTGATCCAATAATATTCTTGGAAAATTTATTCATTTGATATAATAATGAACTCTAGGAATTTTCTATATTTAACTTCTATTTTTCATTCCAAACAATTTAGATATCCAAAAGGAACTGATTCTTAGTCTTGCATACTGAATTTTCATTTTTGTTCACTATTGATCCCATAAGAAGAAATGTTTCCCAAAATCCTCTAAACTTGACTAAACATTAATAAATTGTTCATTTAGTAGAAAATATTCCAATACCACATTTATTTTAATTACCTATTTATGTGATTAAAATATTTTTTTTAAATTCATTTATTCCTCAGGAGGAACTGATTCCCCCTTATGATCTATAAAATTATGGGAAAAATAAGTTTTTCTTTCTATTCCTCAACCCAGATCAGATGATCATTTTCCAATGTGTATCCATAGTGGGAGACACAACCATTTAGATTCCATGTCATAATTACTATGCTATGCGTCATCAATGGTCCTTAACCTGGTATGTTTCTTTATCAAAATTATTGTAAAATAATTCCACCCATTAGGGTTAATAACTTCTTTCTCATTTAGATTCAATGATGTAATGTGGTTTTATAGATGTATCAGTTTTGTGAATCATTAATTCAGAAGATCCCTATCCCAATACATCCATTTTATGCTATCATGGAGTAACCCAAAATGAGGAAGAAGGACATTAAACAAATGTCCTATTATAATCTCCCATTAAACAAAAAAACATATTCATGATCCTCTCAATTGTTACTACCAACCACATTGAATGTATCATATATTGGATGGAGGGTATATTTGGTGGTTAAATTCATCCACATAGAGGACTTATACTATTAGAATTTTGGAATCCAAATAATTTTTTTAATGGAAATTATATCAGATACTCTATGATAATTGTTTATCATTCCCTTACCATTTATTATAGTATGAATAGTATGTGTCTCCTCAACATTAATATTTCCATTGGAGAGAATAAAAGAAGGTACAAAACCGCACTGAGTGGAAAAATAAATCACCTCATGATGAAACTTTCATACATGAAAACAAATAGAGGCCAAATATCTTTGATGTTTGAAGGAAGAGAATTAACCAATCCATTTCAAAAAGAACACTGATTTCTTATACTGAAACTCCTATAATGTTGTGATCCAAATCTATTCAATCAACGATTTAGAATTTATTACATCAATGTAGATAAATGGTGAGATGTGTCATTTCTACTATCCATGCCCAAAAAATACAATAATAATATTCCATTTAAACAGATAATTGAGGGATTTTGGAAAGAATTAGGGAGTTCACAAAAATATACAAAATGAAAAATTGTCAGACCACCACATTTAATTTGTATATCATAGGACCATGGAAATTGGTAGAATATAGTTCAGTTTCATGTTCAAGGTTTTTTATAAAGAACATGGATTGGGTCATCATTCTATGAAAAGGTAACCATAAGTTTTCTTACTATTGAGATGATTTATGGTTTCATGGTCATATAATCTCATAAATAGAAACATGAACCATTCGAAGTTTTTAATTGTATGTTGATATTTCCATATGTTTGACACCGAGGATAGGTTCAGTAGTGGTAAAGCATAATTGAATTTTGAGGATGAACATGATAGATGGTAGTAACTAGTGTAATAATTTGGATATATTGGCAAAATTTATATAATTGGGAATGGGGTAAGCAAGTTCATGATTTATAATGGGGAAAATTTATTCTGATCTACTATAAAAAATAAGTATCCCCCCAAAGTAGGGGAGGGACCAGATCCAAGGCCTTCTTCAAATAGGAAATCCTTAATTGTGATACAACCATGAGAGAGTATCCTCATGAATAAATTTCCATTTAACTAATATGAGATAAATTATATCTATATCACTCAACTGTAGCTATAATCATGTCAAAATTATTTTTCATATGAGATTGTTTACGATGCTCCACCTTATTTTTTCCTTCTTATTATTACTTTATATCATGAAAAAATTGGCATTTATATAATAAATTATTATCAAATAATTCTCCCATAGTGAACATCGTCTCTAAAAACAATAAAAACTAACCAAATTACCATCCATCAACTAACATTTACACATGTATGCATGATTGAATACCTGCTGATAAATGCAGTATTACATGATTCATAAAGATCCATGATAACTATAATCAATAACATTGTACATTTAATTCAATAAATGAACTCATTTTATAAAAACTAATATAAAATATCTATAAATATAGTAAAAATTAATGAGAAAATTAATAATTTATACTGTGAAAAAAAACCAAAAAATTTCAATATACTTTTTAAGGATAAAAATTTGGTAAAGAATGTTATCATATTTATTTAATACAAAAATAAATTATCATCACATATAATATAAATTAATATACTTTCAAATTTGCATAAATTATTACATTAACATTTTCCACTTCATAAATTTTGATAATTATTATTTTTTCTCAACAACGCATTTTTAAATTTCCTCATTATAGTTATTGTTGATTATATGATAATAAATTGAAATTTCCCATAGTCATTATTACTTATTATTTATAAAATAATGGAATGTGTTTAGTTTTAGTAACAAGAAATATTTATAAATTATTGGAATTTTCATATATATATCACTTAAATGTAATTAATTTTAATTAGTTTCCGGAGATACTATGTATTTTAACAATCCAATTAACATGAATATAAATCTATCTTTATATTCATATAGAAACATTATTGGTTTTAATATTTATATTCATAAGATAAAAAGATAACACAACACAATTATTTTATATACACACATAAATTATATGCATTTATTTCACACTCATTGAGTAATTTATTATGATTATTCATCCTTAATATCATTAGACTTGTCTTATATTGTATAATAGAAAATTTATATGAATTATTCATCATATTAGTAAATTTATCATATTGAATCAATTAATTTCAAATAATACTGCTTTAATATGTATAATTATGGGACTCTATGTCATTTTTTGATATTCTCTAAAAACAATTAGTGAAACAGAATTTATAGAAAAGCATTTCACAAATGAATTTATAGAAGGAATGTAGGTGGGAGAATAAATCCTTTTTTCTACATAAAAGATTTATTTTGGACTCATTTATAATTGTACTAAAACATCCGATTTTAGTTTTCCGTTATTATTTTTTATCTGGAATAACTTTTCCTACTTCACTATAATAATATAGAAGTGACATAAGAGAGAATTTATTTTTCAATCGTGAACATGTTAACATTAGTAGTATATCCATGTTATTAAATTGTAATTAAAATCAACTTTTTATTCATTTTGTTACACTAATGTGTTTTTTATAGAAGATGTATAGTTTTTTTGTCTATCCATTTTAGTAGAGTACTGTTTCTTTCTCTATCAATATATAATAATGTTTCACTTATAAAAAATTATGAATCCATATTTTGAGTGAAAATTATGTAATTATAAATAAATAGGTGTAAATGTTATAATTTAATTTACTCTGTGTTATCATGGTAGTTTCTAACTATCATAAAATGAAATATTAGAACTATAGGGAGTAAAAACATAATGAGTTATAATTTTATTGGGATATTTTTGATTTTCATATATTTATTCGAATATACTAGTTTAGTAAAAATTTACAATGAATTGTGTTATTTGAAAAAAATTATTTAGTAAATGTTTATATTAAGAAGAAATTTAAAATATTTTTTCTATGACCATACTTTCATTATGACAAATTTTGATAAATAAAATATTGTTATTAATGATATATATTATGTTTCATATATAATCTACTATGTTTTTTGATGAATTTATCACATTACATGGTTGTATTAATTAATTTGTTTTAATTATTTAATGTGTTCCTCTCTATGTTTATTACAACCACATATATTTCTCCCTAGTGTTATAAAAACATCTTGTTAATATTTCATCCATAGGGAGTAATAAAATCATTCATATTAAATGTATTACTCCAAATGGTTATAATAATTTATTCAATTTAAAAAAATTAATTTCATAATCTAATGGATTAAATGATTGAATATGTTACTATATGTTTTTAATACTCAACGTTTTTATAATAAAACAACATATTAGCCCCTATATTCTTCTAGGATATAAAAATAATGTAAAAATTAATTCAAAATCATAATATATTCTATGATACAAATTATATATCATTTGATATTTCTATATGGAATATAAATAGTTGACCCTTTTTCATTTATTATTATATTATAATGATGTTGTAGAATTATTTTGACTGATATTGGAAAGGTATTAATTTAACTTTGGTATATAATGATATATATGTTTTATATAGATTAAAATTCATCCAACAATGATTCATCACCTTCCTAATGTGGGCTTCCAAAGAGATCCTAATAATTTATATTAGAGTGTTATGTGACAAATATGATTGGAAAATGTATTTTGATGACTTTTTATGAATTTTTTTCTCTAATCAATTCATAATTGAATGATACATAGTGTAATTATATTTAGAAGTGTTCTGAATTTGTTATAAGTAATTAATTTGAGGAATAAAGGAATGAATCAATTAAGAATTATTTATAATATGTTTCTATTATAAAAATATGATCATATATTAGATTCCAAATGTAGTAATTCTGAGAGAGGAAAGAGTTTCATTAAAGTTTCTGATTTTGTATATCAATTTACTATTAATGTGAGGATAATAGGTTCTAATATATATGTGGTTTAAGAGGTAACATATAGGTTTTCTAATTAATGTCATGAAAATGTTTCAAGAAAAATCATTAAGGAACATTCATCAAATACATATGATTGTATAGGTTTTAGGAAGACTATATTATAAAACACCTATTAATTTGAATAAGACTAATTAATGTGAGATATTTTACTATCATAAATAGAGATGAAATTTTTTTATCTTACAAAACTATAAAATGTCCAGAGTTATAAATATTAGAGATTGAAAAAGTTGATTAACATGTTGGGAATAATTAGAATGACGAAATATCTAATAATGATAAATCCATTAATAGGAATTAAAATATGTCCCATTTAGTATAAGAAAATTTTAATAATATTATTTATGTTATGAATTATAAATATAAAATAAAATAAAATTGGATCAATGTTTTTAGTTAATTGATTCTATAGAAAAATAAAATGAATGATTATAAGTATATAAATAAGAATAAAAAAATTCAACATAGTTTAATGTTAACATTGGTAGTTAATTGATCCTAAATTAGAAATAATTGGATAATGTGGTGTAATTTATGGATTCTTGAAACAGAAAAGTTGTTTTTTCACAACATGCTAATGTACGTCTTTTTACAATAATATCTGCATTCAGATATACATCTATGTTGGAATATTAACTTATTTGATCTTTATTTGGTTGAAAGAAAAGATCAAAGTCATCTAGTGAAGGAATAGAAGTGTATAATTACAAATAAAACAATGATTCCTAGAATAATATTGAATTGAAATTCCTATAGAAACTATTTAAATCTATATAGAATAATCTTCCAATGATGAGATTATCCTGTTTAGATATTGTTGGTTAATATAATGATTCTGAAACATAGAATTTCATTTTTGGTTAACTATGTTAGTATCACAAAATGAAAACAACACTGCATCAAGGGTGATTAATTTAGTGAAAAGGAAACATCCATGGTTTAAAGGGATATTTCTTCACATTTAAAATAACATTATGTGTTTAAAGAACCAGTATGGAAATTAAAAAATTATTGGTCACATTGAAAAAGTATGCTAAAATAAATCAATGAAATATGCTACTAAAAAACTAAACTGAGATGGAAATATAATCCTAAGATTATATATAATTTTACATTGGGACGGTATCATGATCAATTCATTACAAATAAAATCTGAATGATTTTTTTAAAATAATTTTTATGTGTCAAAATTTCTTGAAAATCAGAAGAAGGATCATGGTCAACTCAAACCCCATAAAACAAAAAAAATATTAAACACCAAATGTAAAATGATTATTCATATTTGAAAAAAGATTTATCACTATGGGTAACTGAACGATGGTTGTGGATATTAAAGTGAGTTTAATTAATCATATGAAAAAATGGAAGAACATTACAATAAAAAAATCAATCTAATGAAGTTGTAAATAAAAAAAATAAGAATCTGTGTGGAACTATCAAGCTTATTTTCATATCCAAGTTGGAATAATTGTAATTTCCCTAGTTAAATTGAAAAGTGAATGTAAAATAGAATATATATAGATAAAGGAAGAAACTAAAGAAATACAGATATTCAATATGCCTAAGAATAATTTCCACAATGATTTCATAAAATTTTAACTAAATTATCCAAGAATTACTGTGTGGAATGTAAAAAAGGTATATAAGTAGATATAATGAGGGTTTTTTAACTATAGCTCAATGGGAAATAATATAAGAGATTTTGAATGAAAAAATTGAATATGTTTCATTAATTTATATTATAAATAATATTATTCCCCACAAATAAATTTCCAAATGAAAAGATTCCACATTTCCCAATGATTCTGTGAAATAGAAAAAATATAGAATGATGATTTCTCTATTACATAGAGATGAAAATAATATAATTTCATGGTTTAGAAAAAATTATCATCCTTTTTTACCTAATATAAAAAAATGTGATACCCATAATTCTTAATACCTTTATGTTTTTTCTTTTCATGGAGTTTGTACAATGAGATTCATATACTAAAGGGGATAATATACATAAAAAATTATTTCTAAATTTTCAATATGATTTATTCATTACAGTATTTATTGAATTCATCACCATTCTTTATATATCTATTTAAATTGTGAATATTATTTTTTGAATAATTATACAAATCATCCTTGATGATTTTGATCAATCTATCATTGTTGTTCCAAAAAATCGATGCCACCATCATTGAAAAGATCACAAATGTTTTTACTCACATTATTATTTTTTAATTAAAACAAAATGTGAAATGATCCATCATGGTATTATGAATCTAGAGATAATCAATTGAGGTTGTGGTCAAAAAAATATATTTCAACTACATTATATTTAATCCATACATGATATCCATATATTATAGTTATTGAGAATTTCATTGATAATGTATAGAATCATAAAGACAATTATAAATAAAAAAATTAAATTAATATATGAACATAAGTTATATAATTTGACTATACAATTAACATTAAAAATATATAATTTTTCAAAATGATGGTGGCATTAAAAATTGAACAAAACATGCTAAGGTATAATTGATGTTTTAAATCTGTTTGTTTATATGAGTGTTAAAATTTTATATTGAATAGATTTTTTTGAGAAAAAGTTTATCAATATGTGGAAACAGAAAAGTAATACTTTAATTCCATAAATTTTCATCACTTTGTATCTCTTATCATAGAAACATGTTAAATTTTATTGATTAAATGTGAATGATATGCTATATTAGTAGGTATCAAACACTATATTTCCAATGGAATGTATTAAAGTCAAAATTATATCCTATTATTTTATAAATATTCATAGACAAAGAATAATTAGATATATATTTACATTCTTTAATTTCATAAGAAAGAAAGTATATTTTTTCCTTTTGTAATTTTCATTTTTATTCTATAATGAGGAGAAATAAAAATTTAATATTTAATTGAAGACAACATATTGACATCCCTTTTTTCAACTTGTGTATATATAAAAAATATGAAGGGCGTATTTGTGATACAAAATTTTGTCTATGTGGTATTAGTTTTCAATAACATATTTAATGAAGAATCACTTAACAATGATATGAATTTAATAAAAAAGAAATAGTTAGTACGTTCACTTCTGTTCACATTTTTTTAAATATTTATTTGATGTTACCAAATAGTTTTGTTAATTGTGTGGAGTATTAACTTATCATGCTCAATGGTTGATTAAAAAATGTTGAATGTTTTATAGGTACATAAAATTAAATCTTCTAGAATGTGTCACCTTATTTTGAAATGATATACATTATGTAGATAAATATTTGGTGTAGTTCCATCAATGAAGTTTCAAAGGTAACCTATTATTTTTTTATGATGTAAAAATGATGAATGATGATTATTAATACAATTGTAATTGTGGAGGATATCTTCTATCTATTTTTAGTGTAGTCTAATAATCTACTATAATAAATAATTGAGATTATCCTTTAAATTGTGAGGATGTGTACTTCATTGATGATTAATGTGATGATAAGAAAAAATAATCAATGACATGTATTCATGGATGAATGGGTATATTCTTATGAAACACTGATAAGTGATGAAGTCGTTTAGAATCATCAGATGTTAGCTAATGAAGATTAATTTTTTTAGTATGGTCAATAATATTGTTGATCCATATTGCTGGTTCCCAAATTTTATATAATGTAATAAGTAAATAATGATTAAAATTGTGTGATGTGTCCAAATTTATTAACATTGAATATTATGAGACATGGATGGTGTGATTGGAGTGGTTGATTTTTTAGAATATCTGAATTTTCACATGTAGCCAATTCTGCGATATAGCTATTTTTTATGCATCCCATTTAGTGGATTATCCATGATCAATGGTATCAATATACCCTATCATGAATTATTGAAATAATATGTTTTATTTTATCTCTATGTATTAGTATCAGTGATTTGGATGATGTTAATTTTAAACCACTAATTTTATGTTTTGTAACCGTTTATGATGTAACTGATTAATAAAACTTATATAATTGCATTAACATGTGGAAATAAAGTATTTTCATTATGATTAAATATTTAAAGATGTAGATATATATATATATATATATATAATATTATAATTAAATCCAAGGTATCATGATATTTCAATAATGGATTGAATATTAATTTAGGTGATATTGATTGAGAGATAAATAAGGAATCAGTCAACCTTTAATTGATATTGAATACATGGATATTATGTCTTCCATGAGTGATGGAGAACATATTGAGATATATTATTTCATGTATTTAAAGTAGTTGGTGCATTTGATCCCTTATCATAGGCGTGTGATAATGTTCAATGATATAATAATATGTTTAAGTGGAAGAACGATGATTTTCTATGTTTTGTGATAGAAACCGATATATAATATATAATTAGTTTTTAGTGAAATTAAAATATCCTTAAATCGTTTCATTTATGAGATGTTGCATGAAACATTGTGTTTTTTGGATACATAGAGAAAATATATAATTAAATACTAAGAGGTGTATGTTGTTTTGGGTTCATTCTTTATTATAGTTTTAGATATGTCAATTTATAAGATAAATAGAGAATCTAATAGACTGTTTTACTGTGAAGAATGTGTTCTATTCAAAACACATTCTATTTTAGAAAATTCATGAATCTTATCATTATCATGATGGATGGATCCTTCAGAGATATTATTGTTTCTTTTCAAAACATTGAAAAATTTATTGAATTATTTTTGAGTAAGGTGTATATCCAGTCCATGATTTTGTGTAATGTATATCACCATTGTTGATATATTTAAAATATTTTATAATGAAAGAGTATTTCATCAAAAAATAATTTCTTATATCCATAAAATTATTTTAGATTTGACAATAGGGACATCCATAAAATACAGAAATTGGGTTTTTTGCTAAGGTGGGACATAATCCCTATAGTCATTAGAAGAAATGTTTTAATGCATTCCTGAATTATATTATAATTAAATTAGAATATTAATTTATTTATTGGTTATGAAACACCAAAAAAATAATTACTCCACTATTTTCTAATAGTTTTAGAAAAACCATAATGTTAGAAGCATATCCCTAGTGAATGGAGAGGACTATAGAGGAGAGACTTAATGAACAATGATATGGTTGTGGATCAATGATTGGTTTTCCATAGAGTTTTAGTTCAAAAATCATGATATTTGATAATACAAATGGTAATAATAAAAAATCATTATTATTCAGTAATCTATCCACTATATTTGTAGGAATATTTATCTATTAATCCCTATTTTTATCATGTTTCAATTGTCAATTGATTCCTTTATCATATTAATTTCACAATCTACAATTTATTTTAAATTGTGAATTATTTTCCTAGATTTAGAAATTTTATGACCTATTGGTTGAACCTTTCAAAATCCTCTAAAATATTCTTTTCACCTATCAATGGTTCAATTACAACCCAAATAAATTCTATCATCATTTTAGTCACCCTGTAATTCATGCATGTATCCCTGTATTCCTCTATGTTTCAACTTAGGCTGTCCATTTGAATTGAGGTATAGAAATTGATCATTTCACAATCTATTAATTTCATTATAGATAATTTGAAATTATTTATATTCAGGAGTAATATTATTATTATAGTGCAATGAAGATAACAGAATACCATATATTCTATCAAGTGTTTTCATTATTTGGTTTGATGACATGACCTCTCAGTCGGGACCCATGCCGTGACTACCCCAAGACCACCTCCAATAGGCTAGGGGTTGGTGACTACCACTGAGTAGGGATATCCCACATGTGGGAACTATCTACCATATTACCTTAACACACACCCCTCTCCAAATAAAATATGAAACTAAATACACTATGTAAACATGGTTGCAAACCACTATGAAAACCCATTTAGACTAAGTTACAAAACTGACTGATGAAATTGGCCATAATACATTCCTAACTAAAATTGAAAAGAAAAATCTCTTTTATCTCATCATCATAAAACTATAAGGCCATAGCCATCAACATTACTGAAACAAGAGTGATAACAATAATTTAACATTCAATCACATTGAGGATCATTTCAGGTTTATTGATTTGGTGAATTGATCCATATCATACAGCTATCAAATTACTTATTAAAAATTAGACACTTCTACTCAGTATGAATTTTTTTCATAACATACACAGTTTTAAAAAAACATGGATGTTTTCATGCTTAAACATAATTACTTTTACATGATCATATCTTGTAATCTCTTATTCTTTAAATACTGTGAAAAACATTTCAAAACATGGTATGAACATAAATATCTAAAAAAGGGATACCCGAAGAACGAAAATTGTTAGCTTTGAAATGAATTGAAAACCATGAATAAATTATCATAAGATAATACATTTCACCTTTATGAAGTAGTAAATACTCTCCATGCAATATATGCTCATTGATTTCCCTTTTGTAACCAATGTATTACCATAAAACCTATAGAAATCGGATATAACATATAAAAGTTAACATAGGACTTCATCATATTTAAATGGAATAAAAATATGATCAACTACCACACATATAATTATTTCAAATGGAATAGACATATGGCAGACTTCGATACCGAATAAATTTGTTGTTATAATGTAACCACCTATCCTTGGTTCATTATAGAACCACCAATCAATGGTTTGTCACATAACCAACCATCTATGGACTATCACGTAACCAACCGTATTTTTTTATCATGTAACCACCCCTCAAATTTCCATGTTCCATTACATAATCATAACCCATAAAACTTTTCTCACATAAAATTTCAATTTCTATCTCATGAAATCATTTAATGATATTGATATATTCAGTTCTTTTCCAAAACTATTTGAAACAGTTAATAAAGATACTTTTGAATCAAATTGTACCATATCACATTTAATCCTTTTAAAGAAATTAACATTATAAAAATTAATGTCCGTATACATAAATTAATAAAAATCATTTTCAAAACATAAACATTGAATATAATATTTTAGAAGAATAAATATTCAAAACATTAAAATGATGTTTTGGTGGAAGAGTCCTTTAACAGTAGACAAACACTTGAATAATGACAACTAAGTAATTATATTAAATAAAATCATATAATTTCATGAGAAAAAAAAATTTAAGATATAAAATTTTAAAATGGTTTTATGTACACCTTATACAATAATAATGGTGGATATTATCAAGATATGACTCAATGAAAGGAGATTAAGATGATATCCATTAGAAAGATCATGTAACTAGATTAAGGATAAATCAATGAGAAAATTATATGTGACAAATATAAATACACACAATATATGTGGAAATTATTTTGATTATAATCAAATGTGATTCATACATATTCTTGGAAAAAGAAAATAAATGACTTGGATATTTAACTCAATGAATGGAATTGGTGTTATGATTTCCCTAAGCTTGATTCTGACTTGTTACATTAAAATGTTATGTTCCAGAATAATAAAATTATGAAACATTATTCATTCAAGAAATAATATCATCTTTATTACTCCTTTTAAATCACTTATTATAATGTTATAAGAATTATTAAATTTCATATCAGATGTCTTTTCGATATTTGGTTCATTATCAAAAATGATCTTGTTCTGATGTAAATTGTCCATGTAGTCAAAATTAAATCATATATAGAATATTCACCATGATTAGAATATCATATTTATCATGTATATATGTATTTATAATATCCATAATGTTTTTATAGATGAAATTAAATGCATCATTCAGGGAGACTGTAGGTCGTACGTATGCATGAGCGCAACATTAATTTATTTTTTAAATTAAATGATTGAAAAGTAAATGATACATATGTATAATATAATCATATAATAAAATATATGGTATGTATATGAAAAAATTTCATTAACTCTTTCACTTATACATTCAATGTATTCTCTGAACAAGTTAAATCTCTTTGAGAGGGTAATTGTCCACACATTCTAAAATGAAATTATCATATTTACACTACATAGAAAGCATACATGTAAGTTCTAAAGAAAAATTACTGAAGAACAAGGAAAATATATTTATAATATATATCATATATAAATAGAGTTCCATCATAATGGCCACCATGAAATTTTGTAGGAGGAAATTGAAAAATCATCATTTCGTGAGGCAGTTGTTTTCCGTACACGAAAAAAGAATGTTCTATATCCATTAGAAAGGGGTGTTTTTATGTTTCGGTCAAACCCTTATAATAACAATAATATATTATACTTATGATAATTTTTTTATAAAATAATGGAATAAATATAGGTTTGTCGGTGGGAGAGGGAAAATAAATGAAAGGATCTCAAAAGAAGACATTGCCTCTAAATCGGTTAACTCCTTATGATTTGAGTAAACATGATTAATTAAGTTTCCTTCTAATGAAGGTGATGATTCTAAGATAAATTAAGTGACATTGGGAGATTATTTGAAATTAATTTGGACGATCTAAGGTGCTCTAGAGGTGGGAGTAACTTTGTAGAGTTTGTGGCCCATTATAATAGAGAGGACGAGTAATCTAAGAATGTATGGAAATAATATTATATTATAAATTCATTTTCGAAATATAATAGTTAGAAAGTGAATAATTTAAATGATAATATTATTATGGGTCAAAAAATTCTCAATAAATCGGTTTATAAAATTTTAGTTTACAAATTTAACCTTATCTATTGTCTTTAACCCTTGGTTAAAAAAATTAACACGTATAGAGTCATCTTGTCTTTTTACACTATATGTTTAATATGGTTACTATAAAAGGCCAATAAAATCACAAGTAAAAAATTAATGAAAATTTTAATATCATCTATTTATTTTTTATAAATCATATCTTTTTATGACTATTATATCATTTGATAATATAGAATTTTTTTTAAAACTAATTTATGACAATTTTTACATTATTTAGTAATTATTTTTTTAAAGTCATAAAAGCATGGTCAATTAGAAAAAACTAAATCAAATGAAATATAACATGTCATAATAATACTTAAAATACTTTTATGCAATAAAAATTTTCAACTTACTTTTATTTAATTAATTATAATATCTTTTATTTGAATATTTCATTAATAAGGTAATCACTACTTCATTATTGTGTCACAATTAAATTTATTTATTTAATGTTTAAAAAATATAAATAAAATTCCATGATATAAGAAATATATTTATATTTATAATTTCCATTTATATTTAAAGAGATCATTATAATTACACCAATTTAATATCATTTCAGAAAAAAGATTCATGTTAATGTTATATTTCTCATTATTTTAAATTAGTTATTATAAATGGTCATTATCACATACATGGGGCTCCATGGGATCCTAAAATCGATCCAATTATGATCATGATCAGCCTAACATTATCCAATATGATTAAGAAATGTGTTAGGGTAGTTTTATATTATTATAATATTATTTTTAACCCTTATATACCTGATTTAACCATTAACCATGGTAAATAAAAATAATTACGAAAGTTAATATTCCCAATGTCTAAAAATAAAAGGTTCCTATTTACAAAATTTTGATCATATGATTCCTTACATTGAATATATTTTTCCAAATTCAAATCAAAGAATTCTCATAAATTAATATAAAATTAATTCCTCTTGTCCAAATGATAAAAAGGGTTTTTAAAAAGATAAAATTATCAAAAGATTGACCTGTATTAATATAAATGTTTACTGTGAAATTAATTCTAATGGCCAAAATTTGAATAAATGATAATTACTTAATCAATGTTATCTTAAAAAACAATTAAAATGACAATATAAAAAATATATAAATTAGGCCAAAAGGATTTTTTCAATTAAAATGCAGTATTCTCACTATTCATTAAAATATTAATTTCAACAACGACATACCGAAAAATAAATAAAAAGATTTTGATTTTCCAATTCTAAATCAAAAGATTGTTTTTTTATATAAAACTTATAAAAGTGTAAAAAAAATATTAAAAGTATTTATCTATCAAAATGAAGTAAAACTACCTTTTAAAAATATTAGATATTTTATTCATAAAATTGGATTAATTATATGTTTATGGCTCAAAAATTTTATGGTTATATGTAAAAATAGTTAATAATTTTTTTTAATGTTGTCTTAGTTAGTTCTATTCATTATCACCAATACCAATACTAGATATTATTTACCATTTACAATAATAATAATAATAATAATATGTTTTTATTTTTTGGAATAACACAATGTTGTGTGAAATGTAATCTTTATGAGAAACCTGTTATTGCATGTCCAGTATCATATCGGAAATGAAATCCATTTTAACAAAAAATTAAAATATTATTCACATATATATATATATATGAGAAAATTTCATATTGTATAATTATATATCTTGTTACAAAACCATAAGTGAATGTTTTGTATAGTATGATGTGTGAATGTCGCTCAAGCGTACCCCATCTGTTGGCTAACCCTGAAGTAGCCACATTTCTTGTACACCAAGGATTCATCAAAGTTGTTGATCATCTTTACATGACAAGTCATGTGAGGGAAAATCCCATGTAGGGGTGTGTAAAACAATACTCTATAGGGCCCACTGACCACAAATAATTTACACTATGTAAACCTAAACTGAATATGACAAAGAAAGACACAAGGCAGGTTACACAAGGAATGCATTAAGAGTAGACTCTAAGAATTAAAATCAATAGAGTCACCAGAGTCAGCTCAGAAGAATCATTGATTTATGGTACGTAAACAGGATTATCATAAGAATCCATAATACCCTCTAGTTGTAACATGATGAGAATTGGTCACAAATGAAGTGTATATAACACACAGAGTGTTGATGCCACATTATGTGAAGGTAGAACATGGAGTTTAGGTAACATAATGAGTGTTGGTAACACATAGATTGAAGGTAACAGATGGATTGTGGCCAATGATTAGATGGCCCACACCTTGGTTGGATAAAGTTATACTGAAACATTCATAGTAATAAACAAAGTCAATAAATTACACAAAGTCTATGCAAGACACACAATCTAGGTAATACATGAATTTTAGGTAATCACATAGCTTCTAGGATGTATCCAGTCGTATGATTTCATTCTTAGCTATCTCATTCCAGGATCAACTATATGTTGAGCCAATTGTCTGTAAGTAAACATACATGAAAACTCAACGTGAATATCTTATAAGGAATTCCTAATCGTAAGCTTCCCAAAACCTCAAACAAATTGTCAAATGGACACACATATTTAGAGTTATGTATATTTTAGTAAAAAGGGGAAGGTTTGGTCTGGGTCCACTCGGACCTAGTCGAACCAACCAGACTAGAACTAATAACCTGGGGCCCAACTGAATCGACCCACCGATACCGAACCTCTGGGTCTGAACCATCCCAACCTGGATATGCCCAACCTGTTGCCAGATCAACCTGCCGACATCATCTCGGCCCGCTCGATCAAGATGGTTCGCCATGCCAGCTTCAACCTAGTACACTCGGGTGGGCTGTTTCGTCTGCCCGGACGCGGTGAGTGTGGCATGTAATAACCCAGACCTTCATTTCAGGTATGTTTTTCCTTTTTCTAAGGTTTTTGAGAAAAGGGGAGTTTCTTGAAATTTTTGAAGACACTCCATGTACTCCCTTCCTATGTGAGTCTGTGACATGGAGACCACAGAAATTGGAGTATTGAAATGCCTAGTAGACGTCATGTACTCCAAAATTAAACTCTGTGAACTTTTTTTTCATTAAACAGATCGGGGTCACGTCTAATAACCATAAACATCTTCTTCTCCAGCTTCTTCGACCGAGAGCATCCTGTACGACATCAAATATCCTATGACCACCCGAGCCTCCATCCCTTCTCTGAATCAACTGTTGTCGATTGCATTGGAACTGCAGCGGTAAGATCTTCCTTCTCCTAGAGAATTGTTTTCCAATTCCTCCTCGTTCACATGTTATCATGGGTTGAGTGTTTTGGATGTTTTCAAAGATCTAAGGCATTCTAAAGAGATTCAAGCCTAGTGTCTCAAGTATATCAATCTCCTAGCATCAGGGTAGGTGGTTTTTTCCTTTCCGTTCAAATCTTTTGAGTTTTATGTAAAAATTCCACCAATACCCATGAACAAGGTATTTTGCGCTCACTGTTTTCCCCTGTTTTTTTCCTTCCTTTCTTGTAAGCTTTTTATGAATTAATTTGGTTATTTATGAAGATAATAGCTATGATTGGATGTTTTTCCCATGCCTTGTTTGGTTTACCGCCTTTTGGTCTTGTTCAACATTTGGATGTTATACCTGTTTTCCATGCCTTGTGACTATAGGATGAAGTGTTGTTCTCTGACATGATTGTTATGTTGTAGACTGGTTAGCTAAGTATCTCTATAGGTTTACTTTATCCTTATAGAATTATTATGCACTGACTGGAATGAGGTCATGAAAACCTAGTTCTATAGACTAAAGGGGATAGACCGAGTGAGCTTTTTCAAAGAGTCTTGTACACAGAAACTATAGGGGACTAACCGAGTGAGATTCCCAGAGAGACGTGGATATTATAGACTACATAAGGGTAGACCGAGTGATCTTCCTTAGATAGCCTTGAGCTTTGTATGCTATAGGAGGATAAACCAAGTGAGATTCCCATAGAGTCTTTGATTTTTTTGAATTTCCTTAAACCACTCCAGGCTATAGGAGGAATTGAACAAGAAAGCTTCTTCAGAGAGTTTTCGATAGAACTCATGCTATAAGAGTAATTTACTTAGTGAGATTCCTTATAGATTCTCTAGATCTAGGGGCTATAAGGGTATTAGATGTCATGATCTTACTCAGAGATTTCGTGACCACCTTAGACTATAAAGGGAATTGACTGAGCGTGCTTCCTCAGAGAGTTTTATAATTTCCTTTGACTAAAATAGAGGGGTTAGGTTGAGTGTACTTCCCAAATGGTTATTGGTACTTCTTGGATATAACCAGTGAGGATGGTTGTGAATAATTCCTAGAGGGATACCTAGTTGTGGTTAGTTGTTTGCTTCACTACTTCTTGTTGATCTTTGGATTGTTTACTATTGTGTATCATCCAGTTTTTTGGTTACGGTTTACTGCGTACTATATTATTACCTGACATTTGCTCATTGACAATTAGGCACTTATCTTTAGGTGGTTTCCTACTAGGATTTAGTCACACACCTTGTTTGGGTCATGCTTTTGGTCCCAAATAGACTATATTGTTGTAGGTATAGACTTGGGAAAGTCCCCTTCAACTTCAGGTACTTGACTTGCATTGTGGCAGGAGAGCATTGGACCAAGCTGAGGATTCAGATACTGAGGAGATGCATTTCTATTCTCTTTTTTACTTTGGTTTAGTACATTATTCAGCATTTTGACTTGTTTGTATTCTTTCATAAACATATGTATCATGCATCATTTCATATATATGTGTGTGTGCTCTTGCTATTTATCATATTTAGTCTTCCACTGTTTACTTATGTATGGAATTTTTACTACTTCTGATATTTTTTATTATTTTTTCTTACACTGTGTACTATGCCGATGAGGGTATAGTTTTCCCTCTATCACACCCAAGGCCCTTTCTACTAGTTGGCAGTCTCTAGCATTGAGGAAATGCGCTTGAGGAAATGTGACAATCCGGGTACGGGGCGCCTTTGTGTGGCATCTGGAACCAGGGCTTTACAAAGTGGTATCATATGAATTATTTCTCTTGAATCATTTTTTGGAGCCTATAGTCAGGGATAGGATGGAATAAGTACTTGGAAATATGCTTTTCCCTGGAGTAGCTAACCCATGTACAGGGAAAAGCCATACTACCTCGTTTATTGCAGTTTTACATGTTTGGAATTTTACAGTTTATTGATTTCACTGTTGGGTGATTCACATGCTTTTTGATTTTAGAGTTGATGTTATCAAGGTTGTATATCAGTCACAACCCGATGAGATTAGGGTATGAAATCTCATGCATCATATAGACACTTGTTAGAAATCAGATGACATTCATTCTTTCCATGTCATCTAGGATGCCATAACGTTTTCATGTTGTTGTTATAGGCGTTGCGTAGATTATTCATGCTGTTGTGATAGATTATTTTATATAATCTATGTTGTTGATAGATAATTTGATCGTATAGAACATTGCTTAGATGGACGCCAAACTTTTGTTTGTGAGGTGTTATGTTCCCTAGTGGACCGGAATTTGGTGGATCATTGCTTGTTTTATTGTTATAACTTGTATAAGATGGCCATCATTCATTTGTGGGGAGTAAGGTCCTCACAGATAGGAATTTGGAAGCTTAAATCTTGTTTTATGTGTTTTATGGGCTTCGGATCAGTTACTGAGCTACTACCCGAAAAACCCCATAATAAACGGCTTACAGTTTATTAACACATGTGGTGTTGTTTTCAAACCATGTCACTAACTGTGTAGGTAGAAACATGGGGTTGCGAAAAAATTTCATGAACTCGCCATGTACGGTACATATAGGCCGTGTTGTAGTGACCGTGTGTCTACCCGTGTGGTTAACGAGACGAAGGGATGCAATTTTTACTTTACATGTTGTGTTCTATTTTACAGGTCATGCCTTGTAACCTATGTAATATGTCGTGTCACAAACAACATAAGTCAGGGAAAACCATCAATTACACACCGAGTTCTCAGGGAGCACGCCGTGTAGAGTGAACGATGTAACCAGTCGTGTAACTATGAAAATGGGTCATTGAATCCTTTTCTAGTACACGTTGTGTCCTTCGTGAACATTCCGTGTAGTCTAGGATTAAGAGGATAATGTGGGTTAGCTGTGTAATGAGAATCGTGTGGATGGGTTGTTACACGACAACTTATATTAGAGGTACACGCCAATTTCAATGGCTTAGATGAACATGCTGTGTAGTTTCTATACACGTTGTGTAGTCATGTTGTGTAAAAATATGAATGTTTCTTTCTCAAGTTTCCCTATTATACTCTTCTGTTCTCAGTCATTGATAATCCATATCTAAGTTGTGCTTTTTACCTTTCAATGTTATGCAACTGAGGCATCCTATGGTTGTACATCAGTTGCTAGGTGGTGATTAGACACCAGATATGGTTGATCAGGGAACTCCTGTAGATCCTCCTGGTGTGCCAGCCCTGGCACCAGCAGTTATACTAGTTGTAGGCATTGATGCGCAGTTTAGAGAAGACTTTCTGAGGGTGATGCATACCTACCAGGGAGCACTGCCTCCTGCCCCGTCGATGACAGAGTTGACATGAGTTTTCTAGTAGTAGCATCCTTCTACATTCTCAGTGTATGGATGACCTCAAGATGTAGAGTCATGGACGGAGGCCACATTGACAATTTTCGAGCATCAGGAGGCACCTCCATAGAAGAGGGTCTATCTATCTACCTACATTCTCTAAGACTCCACCAAGATCTGGTGGGAGGTGTTCTCACAGTCATGGAAAGAGTACAGTATTTATTGGGATGAGTTTAAGTGCATATTCTATGATTACTTATACCCGGAGACCTTGAGGGACGATCGAGCCTGGGAGTTTATGAGTCTGGAGCAGGCTACTCTTTACGATATGGAGTACTCGTCTCACATTACTGAGCTGAAAATTTTCGCACCTATTCCAGGAAGCAATGAGTTGTTCCATGCGTGGAAGTTCAAGGATGTTTTAAGGAACAACATCCGCTCAGATTTGAACATCTTCAGGTCGACGTCAATATCTTCTATCGTCAACTAGACGCTGATCACTGAGTGAAATATGAGGGATTCTGGAGCAGTGAGCTTGGTTGGTTCGACATCCAGGGTCAGTGTTCCTCCTAATGATAGCAGGAAGTTTTGCAGAGAGTCTTCTCAAGGATATCAGAGTAGGTGGAATGTATCTTCGGCAGCCAAGTATTATGCTACCAGTGCGGAAGGAGTAGGGACAATAGGCCTCAATGCTAGAGAGACCTGATAGAGTGTCGATCATGCGGCATGATGGAATATCTTATGTTTTTTTGTTATATTTTCTCATCTATGGAAGGTGGTAGGGGTTCTTCTATGACCCCATGTCCAAGAGATGCATCACCAGTTTCTCACCTGTTTGGGAACTAGAGTTTTCCGGCCGTTCAGCCCGAGGAGGAGGTTGTGGACGGGGTGGCCAGTCGTCTGTCTATCAGCAACAACAGGGTGGATCAGCTCAGAGCAGTTATGCAGGGTCACATGGCCGTGGTGTAGGCACGAATTTTACTGTGGATCAGACCCATCAGGAGTAGGATCTCGGACCATCCACAGTTCATGGTACGATCTTAGTAGCCTCATTTTTTTCTTCAACTCTTTTTGATGTTGGTGCTACGCATACCTTTATCTCTATTCATGTTGGGTAGATCTTTGGGCTCTGTATCTATTCCTATGCTGATACATTGACGCTTAACACACCGTTGGGGACCAGAGCGGTTAGTGTACGTCAGTGCAGAGAGTTCCCTCTTCTGGTTTCAGGGTTTCACTTCGTGTGGGAGCTCTATGTCCTAGAGATGATGAGCTATGATGTCATTCTCGGAATGGGCTGGTTAATACCCTACTTGGAAGTCATCAACTATTATCGCCACAGGGTGAGTTTCGTATCACTAGAGGGTGGATATTTTCTTCATCGAGGCGTGTGGGATGTCCAGGAGAGTCGTGCAGGACATGAGCATCCGGGGATATGATGAGTTACAAATCAGATTGATAGACTTTATTTGGATGACCATGGGACTTCATAGTTATACTTTCCTCCAATGGTGTATCATTTCAGAGATGTCTTTATAGAGGAATTTTCAGGTTTGCCTCTAGAGCATGAGGTAGACTTCTCGATTTATCTTGTGCCAGGAGTGAAACTGGTGTCCATTCCTCCTTATAGGATGGCTACACCTGAGTTATTTGAGCTCAAGAAGAAGTTAGAGGAGTTATAGGCAAATGGTTTTAACTGACCTAGTATTTCATCATGGGGATCACCTGTTGTGTTAGTGATGAAGGCAGACGGTACACTCTGGCTTTGTGTGGACTATCAAATGTTGAACCTGTTGACTGTCACGAACAGATATCCCTTGCTGAGGATCGATGATATCTTTGATCAAATTCGAGGATCCCGAGTGTTCTTAGAGATGGACTTGAGATCCGGTTCTCATCAGTTGCACGTTAGACCATCTAATATACCTCTTACAGCTTTCTGAAGTAGGTATGGTCTATACGAGTATATGGTTATGCGGTTTGGCCCCACGAACATGCCGACAGTTTTCATGGCCCAGATGATGCGAGTGTTCCATCCATAATTGGATTCAGTCATGGTGGTTTTTGTGGATGATGTCTTGGTGTACTCTCACACACGACACGACCATGCTACCCATCTTGAGATCATTCTGAGTACACTAGTAGAGCATCAGTTATATGAAAAGCTCCCGAAATTCCATTTTTGGATCAATCTGATTCGCTTCATGGGTCATGTCATCTCAGATACAGGAGTATCAATAGACCTAGAGAAAGTGAGAGCTGTATTTTCCTGAGAGTAGCAGAAGAATGTCTTTGAGGTGAGGATTTTTCTAGGGCTGGGTGGATACTACAAGGGTCTCATACAAGACTTTTCATGCCTAACAACACCATTGGCAGGTCTGACAAAGAAATGGGTGATGTTCTTATGGTTAGAATCTTGTGAGTCAGCATTTCAGGAGTAGAAAGGGAGGTTGACGTCAGCACCGATACTAGTCTATCTAGATTCGGGAAAGAGCTATTATGTTTACTGTGATTCTTCCAGTATCAGGCTGGGAGCTGTGCTTATGCAGGGAGATGGAGTCGTTGCGTACGAGTCTCGATAGTGGAGCCACATGAGAGGAATTACCTGACGCTTGATCTGGAGTTGGTAGCTATTGTTGATGCCTTACGCTCTTGGAGACATTATCTTCTGGGAGGGCACTTTCTGGTGGTTACCGACCACAGGAGTCTCAAGTACATATTCACTCAGCATGACCTGAATCTGAGACAGCGTAGGTGGGTCGAGTATCTTCATTCCTTTGACTTTGAGCATTTCTATACACCTATGAAGGGAAACACAATGGCTCACACGTTGAGTAGGAGAACTCAGATGCAGGCAGTTCCAGAGGCCAATAGTGAGTGGAAGCTTATGGATCTATTCTATGAGATGCATTTAGAGGTGTATGATAGAGAGGGGTCGAATTTACTATCTTCTCTAGTTGTTACCTATACACTTCTTGATCGGGTACAGATTAGGCAACTATCAGACTCAGAAAGCCTAGTCATGTGGGAACGTGTGACAGTAGAGGAACCTCTTCCTGGATGGACAGTGGGTGAGGATAAGATCTTGCATTTCTAATGATGCGAATGGGTTCCATCAGAAATACGTGAGGAGATGATGCTGGATATTCATCCCACTGTTTGGGTTGTTCATCCTCGAGTGACCATAATGTGTCGTGATCTACACCGCCAGTATTAGTGGCCAGGAATGAAGAGAGATGTTTCTGGTTTTTTCATGAGGTGTTCCACTTATCAGCAGGTGAAAGTAGATAATTAGCGACCAACAGGTATTTTGCAGCAGTTACCCATTCCAGAGTGGAAGTGGAACGATGTCGTGATGGACTTCGTGATCAGGTTGCAGAGGTCTCCTCGAAGGAATGATTTTGTTTGGGTCTTCATCGACATGCTTACAAAGGATGCTCACTTCTTTCCGATCAAGGAGACCATTAGTGTTGATGAGCTGGGACTATTGTACATCATAGAGACTGTACAACTACATGGAGTTCCACAATCCATTGTTTTAGACAGGGATGTGCATTTTACTTCTCAGTTCTAGTAGGGGATTTAGAAGGATCTGGGTAATCAGGTACTTTTGAGTACAACATACAATCCGAAGACAAATGTTCAGTCAGAGCGTACGATTCATGTGCTTGAGGATATGCTCCGAGATTGCATTCTAGACATTGGTGGTTTTGGGGGAAGCATATACCTATTGTTGTGTTCGACTACAACAACTATTTAAAAGAGACTATTCAGATGGAACCTTATGAGGCTTTGTATGGTAGGTCATGCCTATCACCTTTATGCTGGCTGGAGGCAAGAGAGGCAACTTTGTTGGGACCTAGTCTTGTTCAAGAGACCTTAGAGATGATTGAATTGATTAGAAATAGGATGGCTATGACATAGTCTCGATATAAGTCTTATGCTTATCAGTGGGGATTACCTTTGGAGTTTAAGGTCGGTTATCTGGTTTTCCTACGTGTCGCAGCAAGGTTGGGACACAAGAGGATTCAGAGACCGGGTAAGCTTTCAACGCAGTACGTCTGGCCGTTTGAGTGTTGGAGAGAGTTGGGAAGGTTTCTTATCGATGCAGTTACCTCAGAGGTACCGAGATATGCATGACTTTTACCACATTTCTCAGCTCTGATGTTACATTTCAGACCCATATCATGTCTTTCAACCTGAGGAGGTTGAGATCGAAGAGGATGCATCATTTGACAAGAATAATATCTAGATTTTTTATCGTAGTGCGAAGGTTCTTCATTGTCAGTATGTTCCTCTGGTATGGGTGCTATGGTAGCACGGGCAAGTATAAGAAGAGACTTGGGAGATGGAGTCTGATGTATGATCGCAGTGGCCGGATCTGTTCGTGGTTTCTTCTTCTACGGATCTCTAGGGAAATTTGGGGACAAATTTATTTAAGGGAGGAAGTTTGTAAGAACCCCAATCATTGTTTTAGGTATGTTTTTATTTTTTCTGGAGTTTTTGAAAAAAGAGGCATTTTTGGATCTTTTTTAAGTAAACACCATGTACATTATGAGTACACGCCTTGTACTCCTTCATCACACAAGCCCGTGTGTTGTCTGTGTCTGGGCCACACACTCGGCCATGTAAGGGTGACATGGAGGCTTCTTAAAGTGGAGTACGATTAAGACTAGTACATGCCATGTACTCAAAAAGTACACACCATGGATTTTTTTTTCATTAAACATACTAGGGTCGCGTCTAATCTTCATAAACCTCTTCTTCTCCAGCTTCTTCTACTGAGAGCGCCTCATATGACCGTGAATCTATTTGGATCCCCCAAGCTTCGGTCCGCTCTCGGAATCGACCACCGTCGATTGCGTTGGAACCATAGAGGTAAGATCTCCTTCTCCTAGAGCTTGGTTTTCCAATTCCTCATCTTTCTAAAGATATAGTGGGTCGAGTTTATTTGATTTTTTTCGTAGATCAAAAAAGTTCTATGGAGATTAGAGCCTTGTTGTTGAATTATATCAATCTCATAGAATCAAGGTAGGTGGTTTGCGCCTTTCCGTTCAATGTCATTGAGTTTTATAAACAAATTCCACTAATACACGTGAATTGGGTATTGTGTGTCTACTGTTTTTCCCCTATTGTTTTCCTAATATTATTTTATGCTTTTGTAGAGGTAATTTGGTTATGTATGAGGAGAATTTCTATGCTTGGTTGTTTTTCCTATTCCATGTTCATTTTACCACCTTTTGGTCTTGTTCAACCTTTAGCCGTTATACCTATTTTCCATGCCTTATGACCATAGGATGGAGTATTTCTCTATAACATGCTTGTTATGTTGTTGACTGGTTATCCAAATAGCTCTGTAGGTTTAATTTGGCCTTATAGAATTATTATGCACTGACTGGCATGGGGCCATGAGATCCTGGTGCTATAGACCAATGGGTATAGACCGAGTGAGCTTCCTCTAAGAGTTTTAGACATTATAGACTATAGGGGATAGACCGAGTGAGATTCCCAGAGAGTCTTGGATATTATAGAATACAAAATGATAGACCGAGTGAGTTTCCTTAGAGAGTATTCAGAATTATAGTCTACAAGAGGATAGACTGAGTGAGCTTCTCAGAGAGTCCTTGTTTTGTTTAAATTTCCTTAATCCACTCTAGGCTATAGGATTAATTGACCAACCGAGAATCCTCAGAAAGTCAATGATAGACCAAAGGCTATATGAGAAATTAACCGAGTGAGTTTCCTCAAAGTGTCTCTAGACCTTGCGGCTGTAAGGGTATTAGACCAGTTGATATGCCTCAGAGAGTCCCTAAATACCATAGACTATAAGGGGAATTGACTGAGAGTGCTTCCTCAGAAAGTCATAAAATTTTGTGTGACCAAACTAAAGGGGTTAGGTTGAGTGTACTGCCCAGAGGGTTTTCGGTAATTCTTTGATAATACCAGAGGGGATGGTTGTGAGTACATCTTAGAGGGATTCATGTTTGTGGTTAGCTGTTTACTTCACTACTTCTTGTTAATTTTTGGATTGTTTACTGTTTTGTATAATCCTTTTTTGTACTTACTGTTTACTGCTTACTATACTATTAGCTTCCATATGGTCACTAACGTTTTGGCACAGATCTTCGGGTGGTTGCGTACTGGGATTTAGTCTGACACCCTATTTGGGTCATGTTTTTTGGCCCAAATCGACTATATTGTTGCAGTTATGGACTAGGGAAAGAGCCCTTCAACATTAGGTACATGACTTGCATTGGAGCAGGAGAGCATGGGACTAAGCCGGGTCTTGCGATGATGAGGAGTAGCCTTTCTGTTTTCTTTTGTACTTTTGTTTAGTACTATATTCAGAATTGTGACATATTTGGATATTTTCCTAGAAATATGTATCATGAATCCTTTCATATATATATATGTGTGTGATTATTCTATTTATCATATTCAGTACACCTCTGTCTGCTTGTGTATGGATTTTTTATTGCTTCATTTATTGTTTATTATTTCCTCTTCCACTGTGTACTCTGCCGATGAGGGCATAGTGTCCCCACTATCACACCCAAGCCCTCACTAATAGTCAACGGACTCTGTCATTGGGGAAATGCACCTAAGGCCATGTGAACTACCAGTTATGGTGAACCTTTGGGTGGATTTCGGAACTGGGAAGTTACATGGTATGCCCGCCTGGTCAACGTGGCCAACAACTGAGTGAATATAGCTATGGTAGTTTCCTCGGGGTCCTCCAGCACCACCCATCAAGCCAGCAACCGTCTACTACTGGGTGGAAATTCTACTGGTGAGGCTCCTTCCTCGAGTCGCTGGTCTCACACCGGTGCTCCATTTTTTCAAAACTTTCCATATATACAATCATAAGATTATGTTCATTACTTCCATGTCATTTTTTCTTTTTTCCGTCCATTCGGGGGTCTGACCGCATTAGGAACCTCCCAAAAATTCATGTCGAGACCATAGGGTTATGTAAATAATTCCAAGAACATGTATATCAGAATCAAAAATAATGTCATTATAATGAACATCGCCCTTTTTAGTTTCGACCATCATTCATCCCGTTAGAAATTGAGAGTGAAATAATTATCTCACAGATGAATCTCCCTCAATCCCATAGTAAAGATTACATATCATGTATGCTTGATTGAAACATGGGTCAACTTGTTCATTGGTTAGTCTAAATTCTTCATTGTAAATAACAACGGGGAAAGAAATCAGGACAAAAAATAAACAACCTACAATGAAGATTGAAATGATCACTAAGGAATCATGATCCCCGCGTTCATCATTTTTCTATCCTCCGATGCATGTTTTTAATTCAATCGTCGATCTTCTATTGTTCAACATTCATTGACGAAAGGATTTTTCAACATGTTTCCATTATTTTTTAAGAGCCTTTAAGATTTTAAATCGGACGTTGCATCCCTACAACTCTATTAAACTCAAAAACAAATTTCAATATTTCTATATTTCTGATTTGTAACGTTGCCTCCCTATTTCATTTTTGAAAGGAAAATACTATTTAGAAACGGAATCACAATGTTGGTGCACCACTGTTAAAGGTTACACGAAAATAAAATAAATTTTAATGATTATTTTTATTCATTTTTAAAACGTCAAAAATATATTCTCCATATTTAAGCCAGACCCTTCGAAGTCAGGTCCATTCTATGAAAGACCTGCTGCTCTGAACTCAAATATTTCCTCAAATTTCCAATCCAAGCACTCATATCAAAGTTACTAAAATTGAACATGAGTGAAATTTTAAATATACATAAAAATAGTTCAAAAAATTATTCTGGGCACCTCAGGCCTCGAAATCATGAGTCGTCTCTACACTTGTCCTTGAAATAATCCTATATAATTTTCCAAATTTTGAAATGGAAAATCCATGACATTAAATGTTCCAGTCATTGGGGATTTATATCACTGAAATGAAAAATACAGTATAAACCAACCAATGGGAATAATGAAAACAAATCCAATCCTCCTACTTCCAAGTGTTATCAGAGAGATTCATGTGTTACCAGTAAACATGCACTAGAGGAATTTAAAATCCCTGAAGGATCATCTCCTATCAATCCTCAATCTCCTCTATATAATCCACCAGTTTTTCACAGTCGTCGACATCCATCTCACCCGATCCAATGATGTCTAAATTGTTGTTCACATATCTCCTCAGTTGGGATATATGGATGAAATCATTCGCCCACTCTAATAGCAGAGTAAAAGTGAAGTGGTACGCCAACTCACCCACTATATGTATTATTAGAAACTGTCTCACGAACCATTGATATAACTTGTTACCCCAAAAAAATATGTGTATCCAATGTTGATGAGAGTCCCGAACGAACACATGGTATCCCTCGGAAATCTCCATTGGTCTCTGTCGTCTATCAACATAAGACTTATGATGGTTCCGTCCAGTCTTCATCCACTCTTGGATAACTTGAACATTCTATGTAGAGGCATGTACCATCTTTGGGTCCTTAAGTTAAAACTATCTTGTTTCAAGCCAACAATGTGGCTACCTATCGGGTCCCTCGTACAAGGCCTTGAATGATTCCATAACGATTGTGTAGTGGTATCTATTGTTGTATGAGGACTCCACCAAAGGTGGACGATCCTCCAAAATGCATCCAAAATATTATATGCAAGAACGTAGCATTTCCTACAGGACCTGAATTGTCCTCCCCATCTGGCCAACTATTTAATGGTGTAATGTAGTGCTCAAGCAGAGATGAGTCCCAAATAGATCATGAAATCCCTTACACAACTAAGATATAAGGCATTCATCTTGATCTGAGACTGTTGGAGATTGGACTACCTAGTGTCGAAGTATCTCTTATATGTAGAGGTGTCTGATGATATCTATTTAACAATGTTTCCAAATTTTTTTGTTGTGGACCAACATGGTTAGTTGGTCAATGATCACCCGGATGGTATTATTACAAATGTAATTATGTTGTAGACCTATCAAGAAGTCTGTCGATATTCCGTCCCACTTCCCCAATGGAACATCAAGGGGCTAAGTCAAACCCACTAGAACCTGGTACCCGAATTTCACTTTCTAACATGTTATGCATCTCGAAACAAACTATGACACGTCCTTCATCATCCCTAGACACCAAAAATGACATCCAAGGTCTAGGTACATCATTTCCACACATAGATGTACCAGGAAATGGGATGTATTGATCTCCCTCAACACCTCCTCCTATAAGATTGTCGGTAAAATTGTGCTTCCTCTAAAAAGGATACAGTTCTCCCCACCATTTTATTATATATCAGGGGTATTCCCAGAAGATATCTGAGAAAGTGTAGTCTCACAACTGTAATCTCCATGCTACTTTTCCCTCACTCGCTATAAGAGTGGTGGGCTAACCACCATCGACTGGAGATAATCTGCTTCATCTCCATCCATGAATGATTTTTCATGTGAGTATAACTGATCCATGGACTCATTTAGTAGTTATGAACTCAATTTCCTACTGAGTGAATTTTCCACCAAATTCCCCTTCCTAGGATTGTTTAATATTTAAATGTCATATAACTAGAAGAAATCCATACAATGACATTTTCTCACATTCACATCCGTATGAGAAAATATATACCAGACACTTTTGTTTTCCGATTAGATGAAAAATCGCTATCCCATAAGGTATTGTCACCGCATATTCAAAACGAATACTACCACCACCAACACCAAATAATGGGTCATGTTGTTGTTCCCTTGTTGTCCCAAACTAACGTGAATCATAAGCAATAGAAAATTTACACTACATCAGTAAACATCCAACCCTGGTTCATTATGTTTCCAAGAACACCATGTACTCAACACCCTCTTCTAGAAATATCATGATTGGTGCACTCATAAAACTCTATCAATGATAATGAATTCTATGATGTAACCCTTATATCCACACAAAGGATTTCTCTTTCTTCGTCAAATCAGTCATTGGTTTTTTTACTCTGGAGAATTCTGGTAAAAACCTTTAATAATACCCACCCAATACAATGAAACTCATCACCTTGGAAAGGCATTGGGGTGGTTCCCATGAAAGTATCACCTCAATCATTGATGAATCTATAGAAACTATATCCTTTGAGATATCATGTCCATAATATGGACCTATAGTATCTAGAACTGGCATGTCAAGAGAATATAGTAAAACAGGTGCTCTCGAAGTAAGTCCAGGACCATCTTCATCTGTAAGACATGCTCATTCTCAGATGATAAATACACGAGGATGTAAAAAATACCCCTAAAAACTGGTCTATGCAGGTCTAAAAGATGTTGTTCATGAGTCCATTGAACACTAACATAGAGTTTTTCATGCTAAATGGAATCACTATGTACTCATAGTTCCATTAGCAATGTCTAAAAGCCATATTTAGAATGTCATCATCATTCACCTGATGTGGATGATAGCCCGATCTCTGGTTTATCTATGATAATCTTCTCACTCCCTTCATGTGAACAAAGTGGTCATTGATACTAGTCATTGGAAATTTTATCTTCACAATCAGCTGATTTAGGAATCATAATTCTACACATAACCTCAATTACTTATTTTCCATTGTTGAAACAACACTAGGGTTTCCCATGATGAAAAACTAGGACTCATGTGTCCCTTCACCTACAGGTCCTCCAACTTGACCCTCAATTTACAAAGCACTATAGGAGCCATCCAATATTCTAGTTTAGATATATGTGTCTTCCAAAGGTACAATACAATCTAGAATTCAACCACACTACTAGGAGGTAGTCCTAGAACATTTTTTGGATGGATTTCCTCATACTCATCCACCACTAAAGGAAACTAAGGACTTGTCTCATACATTGCATCGAGGATCATGCTAGAAAACTAATGTGTGAGATGATACACCCTCTTATGTTTGATTCCATCCTACACTGTATTTGTCTCCCATTCTCCGAAAAAGGAAAACTTGGTCCCACCTCCACTGACAAACCATAGTATGCGCTTGAAATAGTCAATCTGAGCATGAACTATGGATAACCAGTGCAGACAGAGAATGATGGCATATGAACTCGAAGATACCACTAATAGATACCAAATGAAATTCATTCACAAAATATTAAGGTCACAATGTATGAACCGGTGTGTGATTATCAAATCTCCTTATGTAGAAGTCTTTATGCGTAGGATCGAGTCAGCAAGTCCACTAGAATCCTTGTGTATCAAACAAAAGTTTTAGTGTTAAAAAAGTGACTGGAACCCATTAAAATCAAAATTTAATCTTGGGAGGAAAGTAAACATATATTAACTCTAATAATCACAAGATCTCATGATCATAAACCTTCATATCCTAGAGTTGGCCTCACCCCTATCCACCTGCTCCTTGAGCTTGGGGGTGGACCACATAATAGTGGTGGTGGTAGTGCCTAGAACCATCGTCCACCTCCTTCTGACCATCCCTCCCATATTCCACAATAAATAAAAGGAATACCACCCTATTATTACTTCCTCCCATGTATCGGGGGTCCCCCAACCGTATCATGGTCGGTCATATGGTTGGTCAGACAATCTCAAGCCATATATCCCCAAATCCAGCCCGAGTTGCACAGTTTGTCCTTTAGCTACAACTTTCTTCCCTAGGTAGCTCACACCACTGACTTTATGTTCTTGGGGTGTTCTATATACATGATGAATTTCTTGTCTCTCTACATCATATGTCAGTTACCTGCTGTCGATGACACTAGTACCTATCGCATTTTGGTACCTCCCACTATCAAGGTGAGGTCTAAAAAAAATCTCTCTACTAGTAGATCTCTCTACAGCACCACAACAATAATAGGGATGATAAATGATGTCATAAATTGCATGATATACTAGTTTAGTACATGTATTAAGGTATTATCCGTTAAGAATGGGTCATGCACCATGTCAGTGGAGTAGTGAGAAAGACCCATGATTCTCATTGAGTACTCTGAAAGAGACTGTCTATCCTACTAGAGAAGTAGGAGCTCCAGTAAATGCATAGAGTGTATCATAACTAGAAAAGAAGTCATCTATAAAGAGGTTCTCAGTTTTTGTCCAGTATAGTGTCACCTCCTTTTTCATCTGAGTCATTAGGATCCACCAACTAGACTCTAATCCTAGAATAAGGCATGGGGCTGGGACGTCCAAATGGTTGGGAGGTGATCTCAAATATCAAAAGACTCAATATCGAAGTCAAACATATCCCTGGATACCTAATTATCTATCACAAATCAGAACATAGGATGTCTCTACCTATTAAACTCATGCTATGCACGAAGTCTGCACGCATCATCTATGGGTATTGTTGGTAGAAATAGCTTCTCTCTCGGTGATGGTATCACTTGTACACAACTGGGAGGTTCTGTCTCTTAAAACAATCCCCGCAACGATCCCTCATCTCTAAGTGGACCATCCTCATGGTCACACCATTGATTTTGGGATGGATACATATGTGGAAGCATCATAATGTAGAACAAGATGAACCACCATAAATAGAGAATACAATGGCGAGCTTACTCTAACTCAAGAAGGTCATGAGAACAAACAATATTCTTATGTGATTCATAAACCACTAATTATACATAAAAATAGTATTTTCAAGAAAAGAGTTGGAATTAATAATTCAAGGTCCTAGTGTATCGATAAATCAGCGGCTACACCAACATTGGGTTCCGTATCCTGAAATATGAACTCAAACTAGTTAACATTGTTTCCCCAAAACAGGAGAAAATCGAATACCATTTGATACAACTCTCACACGACCCATCCCCCAAGGCCCGTATCGTGAATTCTATAAGAAAAAATCCCTTAGTCCATGGGTTGGAGACTATTGTCTAGTAATAATTCCATGTCAATGGGTGGCATTTTTTCCTAGTACATGATTGAACACACATATCTCCATGAAAAAGCTGAAACCGAAAACACTAAGTAAACATAGATGCAATGCAGTAAGAAAACCCACTCCATGTATGGTCTAAAAATCTGAAGGGAATGGGGGTCCGAAAAAAAAATCATACTGAAATAGAAAAGTAAAAGCTCTTGGATTTGAATAACAGAAAACCCTTCCTGAAGGGATGGTACAGTAAGCTGTCTGAATGTCACTTAAGTGCACCACATATGTTAGGTCACCATGATGAAGCCCTATATCCATCCCAATTAAAACTCTAGCAATGTTTCCAGCCATCTACTTGAGACACGAGTGAAGCCTGTGTAGGTTTGAGTAAAAAAATATTCAGTTGGGACCGCAAACCACAGAATAATTACACATAGTAAACCACAAGGAGGATCACAATGAATGACACAATTTTGACTTCCAAATAGGTACATGAAGTGTAGCCTATATGAAGTACCATCATGAGAGTCACTTGGGATAGCTCACAATAAGTATATATCTACGGCATGAAAACATAATTGTTATAAGAATCCACAATACCCTCATGTAGTGAAACATATAGCATTGGTCACACAATTATTGTGGGTAACAAAAAATGGGTTAGTAACACATAGAATATATGTAACACATAAAAATTATGTAACTCACAGAGTTATTGTAAAACACGTAGTTTAGGTAACACACTATGTGTCGTTGAAGCCTAGAGGACCTACACCCTAGTGGGAAATAAGAGTTTTGTATCAGTTTTTATACGACAAAATGTTTCTTTAAGACACACAATCATTGTAAGACATGCATTCTAATCATGAAACACAGTCTAGGCATTCACAAATCTTCTAGGTCACAGCCAACTGCTTCATTTCATCTTCCAAATGCTCGTTCTGAGAGGACATATTTCACGAGCCAATGTGATGTATGAAAATATCCTCTAAAATACACATAGAATATAAAAAAAGGAAAATCATATCTCATGGGTCTCGATGCCACAAACGGATTGTCAGAAGGACCCATGGTTTGAGAGTTATAATGATTTTAGTAATTAGGGACTGGTGGGGTCTGGGTTCATTCTGACCATATCAGATTAACCAGAACCAACCCATGTCCCACCCAACCTGACCTTCCAAGCGTAGCCCTCTGCCAGTCCAGTCTTTCAGCTTTATCCCATTACACTCAAGCGGGATAGCTTGTCCGCCCTGACGTGGCGGGTGCTGCATCCCCATCGGGTCAATGCGGTTGAATGCAACGTTAGATGTGGTCGGCTACTGTGGGAACTAAACAACAGAAATTGTCACGGGGTCCCACAATGGTCTTAGTGGACTAAATCCTTACACCGTGTGACATAGATTCAGGCTGCGTCTCGTTGAACTCGTTGTCGGCCATCAACCCAGTGGCCCTTCCCGCCACCCGCGTCCACTGAGCCATGTGGTCCTCCGCTGCATGAAAATGAGCTAGTGGCCTTCGACTGCTCTATGAACATAATGAAGCACACTAACTCTGCATAATTTCACTAGAGTCTCTACTTCCATGGGTATTCATATTCCCTCTCGAGCTCTATTTTTTGAAACCGGGCCATATTCATGATCTCGGATCATGTTCTTCACAGTTGTGGCATTCATTTATTCTTACCATCCCTTAGGTGTCCTACCCATTTACAACCTACCATTAATTTGTGTCATATCCATTGGGGTCCATTTTAAAATAATTCCAATAATTTTGATAGAAAAATCAAAAATAAATCCTAATGTATGAACATAATCCTTGTTAGATTCTCCAATCATTCATCTCATGAGAAAAAGTGAGCGAAACGGTAATCACATAGGATAATCTCCCTTCAATCATATAGTAATTATTACAATATTTTATGCTCGATCAAATATAGGATCAACATGTTCACGGTTTTGTTTCCATTTTTCATTGGAAATAAGAATGTTGAATGAAATCATGATGATAAGTAAACACCCTACATAAGGGATTGGATCGATCGCTAATTAAGCATGAGTCCTATATTTGTCATTCATCAATATACTGATTCTTGATCCAAATCTAATCAATGATCTTCCACCATTAGTTTATCATTGGCCAAACATTTTTCCATCACATTTCCTTTATTTTTTTCTAGATCCTCCATAGATTCTCAATCGGACCTCGCATCCCATCCAAGCTATTAAATGACAGAACACATTACAGTGTTTCCAAACTATTTCCTTTATTAATGGAAACATATTCATATTTCTGGATTCGAACTTCCATTGATTCACTATTAAACATGAAAAAAATATAATTTTTATGATTTTTTAATTCTTCATTAAAATATCTGAAAATGATTTTCCATTGTCGTCCCACACCAGTCGAAGTTTGGTCGTGCCTATGAAAAACCTACTGCTCTAATCACAACAATTCCATCAGATTTCAAATTTCTACACTCCTAAAATGTTACCAAAACCAAAAATGAGTGTTATTTTTATATTATCATAAAAAATAGTTCTATAATTTACATCGGGAACTCAGGGCCCTGGAATCACTTGTTGTCTTAGTGCCATGTCTAAAATTAATCCAATATAAATTTCAAAAAATTGACATAGAAAATCTGGGAAATTGAATTTGGTGTTTTTGAGATGGGGTTCCATAAAATTCATTTTTTAGTGGAAATATGGAATATTTCCAGTCACCATTGACAAATATGGTTTCACCAACCCCATATCCAAGAGCTATGGGTATAAATTTTTTAGAAATCAATGGTGTTGGTAGTGTGGGTGATATGAAATGAATATAAATAACATCTAGAAAACCTGACATACATTCCATATAATTAAGAAAAACATATTATGTGTGGATCCCATTGTATATAATCTAGGGTTTACACATAGAATTATATAGTACATAGTATGTGGTATATCATATGTTGAATGACCATTTATTGGTGGAAATGATTGTATCTTACGGTTACTGGTACATGGGCACGTTTTGCATACACATGAATAGAGAATAACAATATACATGGGCATTAACATCGCATACTAGAATGGAAATGACCCCTGTAAATTTTAATTAACAATGTATACATGAATGATATGGAGTAAATTGGAATTTATAGACACAATAGAATTTCCATACAATCCTGAATACACCATGTCTTAATCATATACATTTTGTGATTCTTATATGATTATTGGAATCCCCAATTCCCATAAGTCCATATATTTATTAGTATAAATAATTCCCTTACATAATCTATATGAGGGAATATAGAATCATATCTTTATGTGTATATGAGGAGTGATCCAATCTATGGGGGAGTTAACAATATATAGAGGTATCTCATTTTTTTCCGGAGGTGTCATCATATACCACTCTTCTCTAAAATTTGACATGTATCCCATCATTGTATTTTATTTTGGTTGTTACCCATGCTACTTGGTTACTCTATGTTGTTTTATATATCATTAATAAGACCAGGTATTGATCCACTATTTCAATATCAACATATTATAAAATTCTATGTGAACCTCTTCATAGAGAGTCCTGACATGAATGTACTCTTAAATGGGTTATAATAGTGATAGATAATCATGAAGAGTGAGTTTTCATGGAAGAGAATTACCATGAAAAATCATGTGGATTCCTAGGATAGTAGTGTGGTTGTAATATTTTTTAATAATAATGTTTATATAATGAGAATTTATCATTTTATTATATCATTTAATATGATATGATTCACATTGGTGTTTTTTTAGATTTGTATGTTTCATACAATGTATGTTATACTCACCCCTATATTCTCTCATCCCACATATTTAATATATAATATATACATTTGAACATTTGAAATAGTCCATGGTAGTCTAAAATTTGGTGGATTTTTTTGAGTGATAAAACTATGTTCATGGAGTTTCATGTTGATGGAAATTCCCTTCTTTCAAGCAATTTGGACACTTTTTAAATATTTGGTGTGCTTCTATTTAGCCCATTTTTATTCTCATAATTTTTTCATATGTTGATGATTGAATACCAATAAGCATGATTTTTTTTATCATATGTATAATTCATTTTTTATTTTAGCAGTGTATTAATATATGTGGTTGGGTAGAGGCACATTAGGCTAAGGCCTCCAATGAGTTTGATAAGTATACGTGACACTATTTAGCAGTCATTGGTTTATTGGATTTGGTCTTAGCATGTCACACTTATCATACTAGTATTTATTTGTCCCCAATAGGGTTGGGTTTTGAAAAAGTGGTAATAGAGAAGATTCGTCTTACAACCAGATTCTAGAGATGGTATATATGTGATATTTATTTTAAGTAGAATTAAAAAATGTAAATGTTCATTAGTTTTTACTCTCAGTCCTAGGAACCCAGTTGTGGTTCAATATCCAAAATGTTCATTTAATAGAACTACAGTATCCATGTTTTTGAATCGGAATATAAAAAAAAATTCATTGGGAAAACTTCATTGCATGATACATATAAGAAATGATTTTGGTTTCTATGTCCTTCTTGAGTCAAATACTAGAAACCCTAATTCACTTGGGGGAACTTTAACCTTTACAAGATGCCTCCATGATGATATCCTAAATATATCCCATAGTGGGGTCTTGATGTTGATTTTATTAGATATGGGGATCTAGTTAAAGGTATTTTAATTGAGTTGGTACCACTATGTGATTTTCAATTCTTATTTCAACCCATTTAGAATATGATTGATCTAGAAGTAATAGTAGACGACATGGCTTGGATAATAACACATCCCATTTTATTATGGTAGAAAAAGTTTTTGTATTTTGGAATTCCGAAAATCCTAGATGATGTGGACTATCTCAAGGAAGATGGGCATGTTTTCTGCCTTATCAAGAAACCTCCTGATGATACAGTTGTTTTAGTGGTGATCTCTCTCCATGGGTATTTATTGACATGGTGGATCACGTTAACTCAAATGAATGATTATTTTAATATCATATAAAAAATTCACAAAACTCTCTAGAGATGATTTCACCCATAAACCTCTCTAATAGCATAACACCTAGATATTATTTAATTTTTTAGAAGAATATATATTTTTTATATTTTCCACAACACATAACACTACATATTTCTTGTGTTTTATGCAACAATGATTTTAACATTCATTAAAATAACCATGTTTATATTGAACTAAATGAAAATTTTAGTTTAACATTCATTATACACACCATTGAGTTTATATTAAGACATATAAATCATTATTTTTAGCTTGCATTGCATGAAAAATAGAGTTTAAATGATACGAGGCGTATTTTTAAAATAACATTATTTAAAATGATTGTTACCTACTAAATATTGTAATAGTGGTTACGTAAAATATTAAATGAATTTTTAGAAAATATTGTCTAATCTACTATATAAAATGAATTATTTTGTAACCAATTATTTTGATATTAAAATTAAAACAATTTTAAAATAAAAAAAATTATGAAAATGATTTTTTATAGACATAAATTTCTATGTGAATAAATTAATCAAATTACTTAGTTATATATTTTAATGAAATTAATATATAATATTCCCAAATGAATTTCTGACATTCATCAGAGGTATTATTTTTCTAGGATATAACTATAAATCTAAATTTACGCTTAAAATAGTAATTTTTTAATAAGATGATTTATCAACATTTTATGAAAGTAAGATAAAAATAATTTCTAAATATTTTAGGAAATTTATTTGATAAAATATTGACCAATTTAAATATCATAATTTCTAGTTATATTTGATTAAATATTTGACAGTTTTGTTTAATTGTTATTATCAATGAATAGAAAAAATACTAAATTTTAATAGAAATATTCCTTCTCATTTAATTAATTCATAATGATAAATAACTATAAAATTTGGTTTAAAATTTACTCTTGTTGAATTATATATATATTAATCTAATTTATATCATTATAATAAATTTTATAAAAAATTGTTTTTGTATAATCCTTGAATACTTTAGAGTATTTTCTCATTGAAACCATGCTTTCTCATATATTCATCATGATTTCTTTGAAATTAAAATATTCTAATTATATGATTTAAATATAAAAAATTAATTCCAATTATGAAATCAAAATAATTTATATCATATAATCAATATATCTTAATTTTCTAGGAAACGGAATAATGAAAACATAAAAACTGGATTACTGCTGCTAAAGTAATTTTGGTTTTACCTAGGTCATACAAAAATGATAAAAAATAAGATGAACATAAAATGTTTCTAAAATATATTTTATAGATATATATAAAACCATTATTGATTAATAGTAACTAATAAATAATTTTGGAGCCTTTTGTTATTATAAAAACATTATTACCCCTTTTAATTTTGAAAAACGTACATCAGTGACACTCACCTCACTTATAATAGGCCACCCACTATCCAATCCCCAACAAACCCTCGGTATATATTTGATAAAAAATAAAATAAAAAAACTTCCCAAATTCCCTCATCTCTTCCTAAAATAATTATTTTCTACTTAAAACCAACATAGGAATTGTTAATGTGAAAATCCAGTGGGGATTCCCGGGGAAATCGTAACATTCATCAACATGTGTGTTTCTTTTATTTCTCCATATGCCTCATTAGATTATAATGATACCCTTCAGATATAATATCCTATGAATAATAAAAATAATTTTATTTTTTAATGTTAGTTTAATTACTTACAACCATATATAATTCCATAAAATGAGTTACAAAATCTTCATTTTTTGTGTAAGAAGGGATATTGCCTCGCAAACTGATGTCATTTATTTTTCCATTATCAGTTCTAATGGTTGTGTGTGATGATATATTTAATATATATGTGTGATAATTATATAACAATTATACCTCTATAATTCTCATATAATATTTAAAATTTTACATTACCAGAAATAATTATTATATCAATGTCATATTTAACATCCTAAAATATAATGTTACATTTTCATTCTTACATTTTCATTCCCACATTGATGATAATTATATTCATATAAGCATGGAGTACCTCCTTCACAATGCGATGTGATAGTCATTTCATGACCAAACCACACGGATGAAATGAAAAATTATAATTGAATAAATTATATAGTATTTATTTTATTATGATCATACATTTATTATAAGATACAACGTACTTTTTTTTGTAATGATTGTTTCAAAATGGAAATTTTACTCTTGAATATGCACTACCTTATATCTCTATGATCAAGACATATTTAATTTATCAAAACCAAGATTAACTATTATTATTCGATGTATACTTTATATATATATATAATAATTGTGTGATGATTATTATTCAAGATATTTTGGTACCATGAACAATGTATGTCTACCAAATATAAAAATTCAATATGATTATGAAAAATAATGTTGTTATTTCCCGAAACGTGCCTTTAACATGGAATTGTAAATAAATAATAAATAAAATGACATATATAAAGAACTAATTGTATGATATATATATAATTAGTTTTTATTATGATAACGAATATTTTACCTTCATTTTTCTCACTCTATTTTCCTAATATTTCATTTTTAATGAAAATTTAATTTATATTCCTCATCAATCGGACACCCATTCCCACCCTGAAAAAAAATTTCCTAAATTTTATTTAAATTTTATTTCTATAATTTGTAAGATGGTTTATAATTTTTTACAATTTTTAATATTATATAATTAAATTTATAAAATAATTATCATGATTTTGTCCAAAAAAATTTCATTTGTCATTTACAAAAAATGTGCAAGAAGTATTATATTTGATATATAGAACATGAAAAATATTTCTTGATGTCACGATTTCTTGTTGATTTCAAGAATCCTATATATTCCATTCAAAAAAATTTCAATGGAAAACGTTTTCCTTAATAATCTGTTATTTTTTATGTTATCAAGAAATTAATTTAGTAAGAAAATGATTTAAATAGTGTTTTATGTTTTAAAGATAATTTTCAATAGTGGAACAACTATTTTTTAGAGGAAATTAATGAATTTATTTTTTGAAATCAAACTTTATATTGTTTTATGTTATTTTTAATGAAAATGAAAAAAAATTGTAGATGATTTTTTAATATGATATTTCCAATGGAAAATTATCTTCCTCATGATTAATTCCTAGTGATTTATCATTCAAAGTAATTTTATAATTATTTTTCAATCATTGAATTATTCCTATGTATATCACCCCTGGATTATGTTCATATTATTTCTTTAAATGGATTATGTTTATTATTGAATTATGTTTATAAAACCATGATCTCTTCCATTGGATATAACATGATAATATACTTATGAATCCAACTCATTCTCATGATTTAGGATATGATGAAATGATGAAATGATTATAAAACCTATTTATTTCACATTGTTTATGGAATGATAAAATATCTATGAAACCTATTTTTTTTCATGGGATATGATATGAAAAATGATTTATGGTCTTGTGGAATACATGAATATTATTTATGTATTATGATAGGAAATACATATATATCCTACTATTTCATACTGTAAATATTTATATCTCATGCGATAGACATGTCTAGAATGTGGAGTGGATCTAAAGTAGTATGAAAATTTATTATCTACGATGGTTTTGGGTGTGAAAAATCAAGAACAATGATTTTTTGGGGGAGTGATCCTATTAAAATATGATTGTTGTGGGAATAATCCTTGACTGTTTTGGAAATGATTTTATATGCATATGAATATGGCATAATTTTTTGAACTGCATCAATGATATTATCATATAGACCATTTTCTATTATTTCATTGGGATTAGTGTTTTATAAAATTAAAACATTTACTTCCTGACTCAAGATTCTAATTAGTGATATGTGGGGTATGATTTTCAATTTTTAGACTCGTTATCTCATACCAATATGATTGTATTATTCTTATGTATCTCTCTTTATTACCATTCATGATCATATGATCATAACATTTGTTATGAATTATTTTCTAAATTTATTTTTACTTGTTTTAATGTTGGATTAATAAATAATAATACCATTATTAGTGGAAATATAGATCATTCATAAATTAAAAATATAATGTTGGGTGAGTCCAAAATAACTTCAAATCTATGGTTCTTAAGAATCATTTACTATGATGTGATGAATATTCATATATAAATATGTAATATCCATGTATTATAATCCTATGTTTCTATATGTAGTATGTTTCTTGGAACATGAAATCTCATGTAGGGAAGAAAGTTAATAACTAATCCTACATTGCAGCTTGTTAACCACTGACAATTTTATATGGAAATGATTCATGATGCATTGTTTTTAGAACATATAATCAAGCATTTTCGACATTCACAAATCCAAGATAGGGTAGTTTATGATTCAATTCTTTCATTCTCTTGGGATCTGGAGTGTGCCTGACTGATTAAGAGCACTCCAACAGTGAAGATACCCATTGTTAGTGCTTTCATTGGGAACCTTGGAACATAAGCATTAGTAGTTGGTGCTTTACGATGAAATCTAGGATATATATACAAAACTAAATTCTAGATAAATATGTATTACATAGTTTTTAATAATATTGGAATTATATTATGGTTTAAGTTATTGAGATAGGTGTGGTATTACTCTAGGGATATGAGAGGCCATATAATTTGGGATTAACTAACCCACCATGTGGTATAAAACTAGATAGTGATAGGACTTCCTAGGTGGAGAAAATTACCATATTGTGATGGTCCATAGTTTATCAAACATGGAAAATGATGCTAGATGGTATAATGAGGAGGCTGTAATTTTGATCTATTTTAACATCCACACCCAAGTGTTATACACCATGAATGTTGAGCTCATGGTTAAGGAGTAGGGAAATAGTAGGTAATAGGGACTTATCACCCATATGCTTAGGGGATGATTTCATGTATGATCTATATAATGTCTTCATTATATAAAGATATGTTAGATGTAGGTGTAAAAAAACTCTTCTCTTTCCCTATCCATTGATCAAGATATAGTGATTTTAGTATAGATTTTGGCTCTACCATTGCATTTGGAGAAACATATATAATGGAATATTCATCTATCGGACACTATTTCTGATAGTGTGGGATAAATATAAAAGGATAGTGTTTATTTTATGATATTTTTAATTTTATAATGAGTCATTTTGAATTCATTCTATATACTAATTTCCTTTCTTTATTCAATTAAAAGATTGAAATCATTACGTCGACAAATAAATGTGTCTAATTAGTAGGGAGGATGAAATCCATCATTATAGATGATGATGATCATAAGAATTATATGATCATATATAAATGGATTAAGCTAATTAATCTCTATTTTTAGGCAAATATGTAGGACATGTAGATGTTATAACATCTCAGCTACCTGTAGTTGTGGAGGATTATGAGGAGTATTCCTTATAGACAGTTCGGGAATACAACCCCTAGAAAAATCATGTTTTTCATATACATACATCTATATAATTCCTATAAATTTGTTATATCATATTGGATGACCCATGTAGATATTCTTATGTTGATGTTGGAGTTTGAGGTCATGTAGAGGAATTGATTCACTAGACTCGACATTTATCGATTGGAAGACCCTATGATTTTCACCAATAATGCGTATGGGAGATATAGGTCATCTGTATATCACCTTCAACTGGATTAGGTGAGCAATAAGGAAAGTATTTAATTCAATTAGTTAAATACCACTATGAACTAATTCAATTGTGGTGGGGTGTCTCTAAAAAATATTGAAATATTCTTAGGCAATCAACATCATTGAGTTCGAGAGTAGGATATATTGGAGGAAGTATTTAAGTGTTAATATGTTCACTATGAGAGCATGTTGATTCCCATCATCATGTAAAAAGTCCACCAGTGTTAATGGGACTCATGAACCGGGTCATTTGACCCTCTCAGATAGGTTCATAGTAGTCTTACTCAACCAGATCCATCTAGACTCAATGATGGATGATGTTAACATGTCAAATTGTATGGGGTTCCTAGATACACTCTGAGAGCACCAAATCATTTAAAAATATTCAATGTGTTCATTTCATGATTTAGGAGATCAATTTACATTATTATGTTATATAAGAAGATGGAGTATTAATGGAATCATCAATGGTTATAGAAGTGATATATTTTGAGAAACCCTAGAATGTATGTTAGGTATGATGAATCCTTTGGAAACGAGGATATTTTTTGTAATTCATACATCAATTATATATGATTTAAACACCCTTGAAAAAATTTACATGGATTGGGTATCTATTCAAATATTAATAGTTTTTCTAGATTTATTTAAAAAGATATATATAGTAGAGGTTGATGTGTTGTCCCGCGCATGAGACTTATAGTGTGGTGTTCTTAGTTCTTGGGGTTCTGCGATTACTTCATAACTGGGCTTGGATGGATGTTAATACAATATCAGTTTGTTTTTTTAGGGATTCCTATAGTTGGGATCCCATGAAAAGAAATATACGACCCCTTATTCAATGATTGAAGTAATTGTTCTCACCCTAAATATGTGTGGAAACTACCTTATATGAGATAAAGTTATGATCTACTATATCCTCAAGATTGTGAGATATATATTTACATTTAATGATCATAAATTAAGAAAAATGGTTTGGATAATTATGGTATAGGAATATCACAATGAGATTTTAAACAGTGGTAGAAATGGGAATGTGTTGGTTGAATCTCTAAAGGATATATTTTTTTATAGTTCATGATATGGCATGAATTTAGTTTTCCTCTTTAAATTTTTACATAGTTAATAAGGATTATAATTATTGACTCTAGTAGATCAATGTGTGACTTAAATTATTTATTTTATTATAGGATCACTCTAAATTTGTAAATTATGATAAAATTCATTGATAGATATCCACAATATGAACCCAGAATTGATTTTTTTACATGGGTTTGAAATTGATTTTTTTAGGATGAATGATAGTATCATTCTTATAGTTATATTAGGTTATGAGTTAGAATCAATGAAACCCCATAATGGTACATCATTGTGTGTAAAATATGTTATATATCCTTAAAATGTATTTCAATGATAACATAATTGAGATATGTATTTCTTTGATTAACTCACAATGCCTCACTTGTTGGTAGATGAAGTTTGAGAACATAGATCCTTTTGGTTTTACGAGACCCATTATGGTTCTATAGTTAATGAGAGATACTATCTCAATTGGATTCACCATAGGATATTCATAATTCCCTAGATGATATTATTTTATGAGTAATATCATAGAGAAACACACCATTTCGGACCACATGACTACAATATAAGAGAGGATTTCGTTAGAGATCATGTGATTACATTAACTAAATAAGACAGTCCACCTTCAGGTATCTCCCCCAACCATCATCTCCATGCAATGATGATTCCAATGGATAGATGATATTGATATAATAATAATAATAAATATATTTTATCCTGAATGAAAATTAATTTTATAATAAAGTAATAAATATAATGGTGTTCTATATGGGATGTCCATGACCAGTAACAAATCTATAAGGTGTGTTTCAACTTAGGAATGAAATGTTTTTTGTACTTTCCTTGTGTATTGTTCCTGATAATTTTTTGTTGAAATAATAACAAAAATAAAAATTTTATTTATTTTATGTTTATTAAATTTTCAACAAATTATCCATCCCCATTTTTTACAATTTTATAACCAAACCCTTGTGTTAGTTGAATAACCCTGGGTAATCGAGAAGACAATGAGGAGAGATTTGACATATGAAAGTGAGATCATGTATCAACGATAATTCTACCAAGTATTATTCCTTTAACAGAATATTTAATAAATATCATAAATTATATCATTGAAGGCTCGTTTTGTAATGGTGATTAATAAATTTATGAAATTAGAGATTCACTTTTGATGAATTAATCATATTTTTCATAACATAAATCAGAAATATGATAATTATTTTTTATAATTATTTTTTTGATAGAGTACTAATTTGGGGTTGATGATCTTCTCCCTATAAATGGGAATTGAAAAATTGTATGTTTATCCTTCAATGTTCTTCTATAATTAGTTTTTCATCCATCAACAGATTAGGATTAACCCAGAAATGGTTTAAATTCATTTTCTCATATTTTTAATTTGTGTGTCTATCTATCTTGATGTTTGAACATTCATCATCATTGTTATATTTCATTAGAAATTCTACGATACTGAAAAATTGACCGTTATACAGGCGATGTTTTGATGATTGGTTATTTAGTTAGGATCATTTTCCAAATGAAATGCACAATCATGGTGGGGGGATAATAAAGGAATATAATTTCATGGACCATAATTTTTTGTTTCATGGATTGTAATTTTAGATACCTTTTGATACATGGTTAATTCCCATGTTGATTGATGGATGGAATCGAGAAAACATTGACAGATTACACATATTTTAACCCATATCTATGATCTACATGCATGATTTCTTGAAAACACAATATATGATATAGAGTAGGTGAGTCCCCATGAATAGAATTAAATTTCATAAAAAATCCAATGGAAATGGAATTTTGTTAGAAAGAGACCACTCAATATGGTTCCCTTTATATGGGAGATCAAGATTACATAATAAATAAAATTTCACATGGCCTTTGAAATATAACATGTTGGGAAACCCTTGATTGGTGATGAGGTGTGTGTCCAATGGGTCCATGGGCATGGCATGTAGAAATGTATACAAACATACCCAATATACAAAAGAATGAACATTGTTCAATGAAATAGTAAAAGATGTTATAAATAGGTATAGATAATGTTCAAAGGCACTGGCTATGGGACCCATTCACATGTGATGAATTAGAAATATACAACTAGGAATGAATTATCATGTATTACCCATACAAACCAGATACTTATTCTGGGATAGTTCGAAACCACATTTTCATTCAATATAGAAGATAGTTGGTAGGGTACATACCCTTATTATATCCCTAAGAGGTTATATTGAGGAAACATTTCTAGATAATAGGGTTAGTGAACATATATATGGGTTACCATAAGATAGGGTCATGTATCCATCTATATATTGACATCTTCTTCACATCACAATGTACCCATTCCTTGTGAGGCCATTTATAATGACCTCTTACATGACCACTTAGATGAGAGACATTCAACATAGAATTAGATAATGAGTGAGTTCTTTTTTATGTGCATTACCATGAATCCTTGATGAGAATAGATTTCTTTCAGTGTGGTTGTGAACTAATTTGTTTTATTCTATAGTAAATATTGGTTCATGATATAGATTATTATAAGCTGATGTTTTTAATATTTTTTAGGTATCTATCAGGGAATTCTTTACTACATCCTTCATGGGGTACACATGAAAATTATGTGAATTATAAATGAAATATATATTTTTATGGATCCCTAGATGGACATTTATTAGGTGGATCATAATGTTTCTTGATATAAAACCATCGATTACTACTATTTCATCATGAAAATAGTAATTGTCCTTCAATTATGTTGGATAGTATTACAATTTTATAATAATTATATTTGGACATTTTTAATGCTCATAATTTGGTAAAACTGTAATTCATTATTAGTTACATGCATGGATTATGGTAACCCATGTATCTTCCCTTTCCAAATTATAGCGGTGATTGGAAAAGGGTGTTACTATAAAGTTACCTTATGATGCACATCCCCTATGTTTGATTGTACTACTCAATTATAGTATAAATTCCCCATGATACGGTAGGTGGACTAAGGGTGTTACACTAGGCTTTCATCCACCCATTAGATCCCAAGTGGGTAAAGTCGTGAATGGACTATGAAACTCTAAATATTTACAAATGATAAGAAAAGATTGGTACTATGGTTTTTGTTAATAAAGAGATTGTTATGTGTGAAAACATAGTTACAAAAAAAATATTCTTGGTTTTACAAATCATAAAACATCATGATTGTGAAGAATGAGATGTATCACTAGTTTTGTGTGATTATGTATATTAGCTGTTCTTCATACATAAGGGGAAAAGGTTAGTTATGCCATTGTCATTTTCTATCTCATATTATTTGTCGAATTTAATATGTATATGAAAAATTAATGATCGGGCTATTATTTGTTGATTATTATTTGTATCACCGAACATAACATGATGATCTCAATCTCCAATGGATTAATACTATAGTGATTGAATAAAAATAGGATATATTGAATTTGAATGATACCTATATTAAAAAACCATATATTTTTGTATTTTATTAATACATTTTCATTACTACAAATTGATGATGTTGGTCAAAATTATTGTTTTCTATTGAAGTGTAATCTTACTATATTTATGATCACATCATAAGAGACATTTTGATATCCTTTAATTACTTACAGTAATGTTTCATCATTACCTTTTCATGGTTAGTGCAAGGAGAACTTGTTCAATGGAATACATAATCATCTGTTATTATTGATAATAAAATGAATGATGACTGTGATTTGGATATCAATGAACATAACCCATTGTTGTAGTCATTATCCATAAAGGAAAAAATCATTTACAAATATCTAGGTTCATTGTGTTTTAAAATTATATTTCTTTTCATTTTACCTTCTATTGAATAAAAAAATAGAACAATTTACTAAAAAAGGGATAGTTCCTATAAAAGGATAAATGATTCAATGTGATAAAAATACATCCCACCTAGAAGAACACACCGCTATTTATGTTCATCCAAAAGTGATCATAACACTCATATCTCAAAATTTTAATTTTTCTTCCTCTATAGTTTTCCAGTGATCAATAATTCCATTGTCGAAGATGGACTTTTTTCCACAATTTTAATAAAAAAAATAATTTCTGATGAAATTTAATCAATGATGTAGTATTTTTTATATTATTAAAAGTATTACTATGAACATAACATAATATAAGAAACATAAAAAACTAACAGTTACTTAAGAAATTATATAGTTTGATATAAAAAAATACTTTGTCTCCATATCAAATTTTCTATGGATTTTGAAAATTATTTATTTTTGTTGTGTTTTTATAATTATTTTACAATTTAGTTACACATGTAGATTAAAATTATGAGTATATTAATGAATTATAATATACCCATGGAAATATTTCTTTAGCATTACATTTAGGTGAATGTGTTTAATCCATATAACTTAGGATATGTTCTTTTTCATTTTTCATTGAATCCCAAATGAATATTAGGGGATGAATATGAATTACTATTTTTTATAAATAATATTTCATCTTTTCATTTTTTCATCTCATGTTTCCTATTATATTATATTTTATATTTTTTATCATTTTATTTTAAATTATTCTATTCAAAAAATATTTAATTATTTCAATTTTATATGATGTAATATTGGTGAAAACAATAGCATTGCCACTATATTTATTAATTTAATCATTTATATTATCTATCCAAAAAATAGTATTAATTTATTATTAAAATTATTTTCTATAAACCATTAAAATTATTTAAATAATGGATATTCCATTTCATTAAAATTAGATAATTGTATTTTAAAAACAATCATTTGAAATTTTATGTAATCTCTAAAGGGGTTCTCTAATGTTTGATTATTCAATATTTGTTTAATAATAATTTTTCTAAAAAAATACACTATTTTCGTTTCTTTTAAAAACGATATTTATCATCATTATAAAATACTTATTAATAAAATTAACTTCAATCACTGAATTTGTAAAAATATATATATTTTATTTTATTATTTAAAATTTTTAATAATATATTTTTAATTTTTTTAGTATTTTCACATTGAACACCAAAATGTATATTTTGTCAATAGATTCAATTTTAAATGTAAAAATACTAAATATTTTGTGTTTTTTTCAGATATATATTATTCTTTGACTATTACACTATGTAAGATCTAGGAAACATATTTATTTAATAATATGTTATATCGGGTTTATTTATATTTAGATTGTAATTCTCGGTTATTTTCATGATAATATAAAAATTATAAAATCACAAGTAGATTCTTAGTTATTTATATTTAAGAAGATGGACTGAAAACATACTCATACATGAAGGATTTAAAAATTGAAACATATTATGTTTTAATATCATAATCCTAAAGAAACTACGGAAGAAAATAATTATTTTTTTAATAGAAAACATATCAATTAAAATTTCATATATAGAATTATTTGATTCATGTATGAGTTTTAAACATTTAATATTATTAGAGTATATAAAAAATATACAATTAAATTTTTCAATCAAAACCAAATATTATAAATATTTAATTATATATTTGTAATGTTAAATTAATATAAAATTTTCAAAACTTTTTCCCTAATATATAGTCTCAATAGAATTTCAATTTTTTTAGAGATATTATCTATAAAAAAATTTATCATTTTTGAAGGCTTAAATTTTGGATATGAATCCACCGGTCTAATGTAAATTTATCTTTATAGTGTATTATATATTAAATTTTTTAGGGATATTCCTCAACAATGAAATGGTTTATTAATAAAGTCAATATAACTTAACAATTATAGTATTATATACATGATATTAATGTTGAAAACAACAATGTTTTTTTGTGATTATAGAGCTAGTTGTATCTATGAATTAAATCATGGAAAACAATAAGTACATAAAGTATTATATTTAATTAATAAATTATATCATGTATATTATTGAATTTCAATGTAAAAATGTGCTCATATGAAAACATTTTTAAAACAATAAAAAATTGTTCATATATGTGAATTATAATTCACATCTATTGAATAGTGGATTTCTCATAATTAATAATATTTATATTAAAAAATTATGATATATAAAATAATATAAAATAGTTATATAATCCCAATAATAATATAAATTATTGTTAAATATGTATTAAAACACAATGGACCCACACACTCAGAATCCAGTGTGAATAAATTGATTCATTACAAACAATCTTTGAAATGAACCTCTGTAACATGAACTTAACCGTCAATGATTACAATATAATTTAAATTATTGATTGAACAAAATTTGTAGGACTATTTATTGTTATATCAATATTTATTCTGAAAAAACATATAAAATTCGATAATATTTATGTTAATTGATATTATTTTACAATATAAGAAAAAACTTAATTTATTAAGATTATCCAACATGTCGACAGTATTTCTCCAGCCAAGATACACCCCACGAAATGATTTGTGTACAAATTTTATCATAACATATGGAAAATGAAACAAAAGAAGGATAAAATCATATGTCTAGTTAGGAAAACTAAATATTAAAAAGATATCATTGATTTAGTAATATGGAAAGAATAAATTAAAATCAAATAATCTCATATAGCTAAAAACATTACCTCAAAATAAACTATTGGATTTCAATATAATATTAATAATACATTGGATAAAAATAACATAATTCAGGGTAAATGAATCCATAATGTTAGACACATTTAACCCTGCTATCGAGCCGATTTCCAAATCATTATATTTATTATTGTGTAAAAAACCATGGAATCATTATTTTCATTAAAGTCATGACTAAGACAAAATTATTTTAGTGGGTTGGAACTGTCACGACCCGTCCTCGGGGCCCATGTCGTGACTACCCCAAGCCCGCCTTCCACAGGCCAGGGGTTGGCGACTAGCACCAAGGCGTAAATCCCGGTAAAAAGGGAAGGCATTGCCTTTGTAATATAAACAAACACCACAGAGAAAGCAAGCCATAGAATTAAACACTAAGTAAAAACTAAGTACAACAGAAGGTGCGGAAAAGTAAGTGGGACAGAATACAAACCCAAACTGAAAGTAAAGTACAACTGGAAAGGGAAAACAACAACAGAAAAGTAAAGTCGCATCGTCGAGCCATCCACTAGAATTCCCACATGAAGGGTGGGTACAGATGGCCTCCACAGCTCCTAGGGTCCAGCCGTACACTCTGAGTACGTCTCGCCCAGTGTTCCACCTCCACGTACTGTCCTACTCCGCATGCCTCAACCACGATCAGCGCTATCAGTTGTCTGCAACCAACACAACGTAGTGCGGGCATTTCCCGTGAAGGGGTGAGTATAAGATACTCAGTAGGGACCCTGAGACCCCCGAAGGTCTCCCAGAATCCACAAAGGATAATACACTAAGGGTAGACACAATCACGAAGTAACATCCAAAATTTCTTAGGTATATGCCCATACATATACCTAAGTCATCAATTCCATGTTCGGCTCCAACATCCCAGCTCAAGTACAACCCAGTACACACAGAAAATCACAACCCAATCCACACAGGAAAGCAAAATGTAATCCACACAGGATAGCACAACACAATCCACAAAGGAAAGCAAAACAGGAAATCAGCTAACACAGGTATACTTCTTCGTATGAAAATAGAGATGATCAAATATAGCCACTAATTCATCTATGTCGTCAGACCCACAAAGGATAGATAGGTACTAACCCCCGCAATGACTCACAAAGGATCTAACCCACACAGGATCGAAAGGTAACTAACCCCCGCAATGACCCACACAGGATCGGACCCACACTGGATCTGTAGACGCTGGCCCACACAGGACCACCGAGCACTGACCCACATAGGATAGGACCCACACATGATCTATAGCACTGATCCATGTAGGATCGCTGAGTGTTGTAGTCATCATCGTTGAATCCACTAAGGATCTCTGCACAGTCGTCGTCGTCGTCGCAGTCACAGCCAGCTATAGGGTTCCCGCACACAGCAAGCTCGTTCGGGGGGGGGGGGGGGGTTCGCTTTACGACTCAAGAGGTTGATACATCAACTGAAACATAGTCCAGAGTTGATGTATCCAAAATTTTCTGTATCTTCAACAGGAACTCAACGTCGTAGATGGCGCGTCAATCGGACGCCCGGTCTGAGAGTTATTGGCTTTTTCGTCCCAGGGGCCCAGTTGATTTTTAAGTCAAAACCAACCCGACCGTACCCCACCTACATCCAAATTTCGGGCTGAGTAAGCTAAAAGATACGTCTCACTTAGAGGAATCCATCAAAGTCAACGACACGTCAATCAGACGTCCAAAGCTCAAGTTATAAGAGTTTCCGCTCCGAGGGCCCGGTTGGTTTCGTGTACGAACCAACCCGGCCAAACACAAAGTACTCCGAAACCTTGAGTGCGATATGTCAAAATGACCGGCTTGATCCAAGGATCACATCTCCGCTAACGGTGCGTCTATCGGAGGCCCGTAGCTCATGTTATGAGCAAAAGACCGAAAAGGTCGGAAAACGGGGGGTCTGGGCCTGGACCGACTCGGCCGGTGTGGCCCTGCCCAGCCTGGGAGGCCAGGCCCGGCCTGGGCGCAACCCGGTTCGGCCGGAGCGGGCGCGGCCTGGTCGCCAGGCTGGTCGGCTCGGCCGGTTACGGCCGAGCGGAGAGGGGGGTGTGTTGCCCCCGCGTGAAGGATCTCCAGCCCCGCATGGGGCCGCCCTTGCCAGCGGACGTGGCAGCCGGCCGCGTCCTGTGCCCCTCTGGTCCAGCGCTGTCATGCGATCGTGCCTTGCCGCTGAGGCTTAAGTCGCAGTGGCTCCACCCGGCAGCGCGCCAGGCGTTGCCGCCACCTACCGCCGTGCCGGTGAGGCGCGCCGGCGGGCTGCTCCGCGGACCACCGGATGAGTTCCGGTGGTCGGAAAAATGCGTCGTCATTGCCAAAAGCCCTCCTGGGGTCCATCCTTCACTACGATGATCTCACATCTCATGTGAGGCTTACTTTGTCATCGTCTGCCGTTCCGCACACCAAGAAAAAGATGGGCGGTGGGTTCAGACCTGTTCGTTGGTCCTCACCCACCGCATTAGCGGTTTAAAAAGTCTCACAACAACAAAATTAATCATATTCCCCGTGTATAAATCACAAAGATTTTTATGAATCACAACCCCTACCTCCACGTTATCGTCGACCGTGAGTTCATCGCGTAATTGACCGTTGCGGAAGGAGAGGATCGTCGCATCGTGGGAGGGGTGTCGCTGTCGTCGTGGTACACCGCGTCGGGTCATCAATCTCCAAGGGTTTGGCGTTCTTCGTCACCTTTCGTCGAAGTCCGGCGTTCATCACGTTCTTTGTGAAGGAGGATGAAGATAGAGTTTTTCCAAATCCTATCAACAAGCCACACCAATGAAAAACACGTGTTGGTCTTATTTTATTCTTATGCCAAAAATTTGAAAAACAAAGTTAAGAAAAGAACCATTAATTCGATGAATTAATGGTAACGACTTAACTGCCCAATTAATAGGGGCGTTAATAATTTAAGAAAACGCACCGGTTGAGTTTCATTTAAAAGAGGTTTTCACGGGTGCGTTACTTAGAAGAAAATAAACGGTGGGCTCGTGCGGGCCCCACCTCACAAATATCCTACCAAGTGGGTAGGAAATTTTGGGTTCCACCCTATCTTCTCAACTTAACATAAGTGGTTTTAAGTGGCTTTAAGTGAAATAAAATAAAGCTGTCTCACCACTTTATTTTATTTCTTAACTTAACCACAAAAATTAAAAACCACACCCGAGCAAACACAACTCCGGAAAAGGAGTTTCAAGAAAATACAGGCGCTTCGATTCCATCGGTGCCCTTGAAATTCGATTCCGACCACCAGTTCAAAAGTTAGAAAAACCCGCTCATTCATTCACTGAACGTACCCGAGCCAAATATCGGAAAATGATTTCGGGCACACCGGGCCTCAGAATCAGGTGCCGTCAGAAACTGCGTTCTTGTAAAATTCCAAAGAAAATTAAGAAAACAATTTCCATTAATTTTACGGGTCTTTAAATCACTCCCACCTCAGGTATTTACGTCCCCGTAAAGATACATCATGAACTAGGGAAACAAATGTGGTTACTGAGAACACATCTGAGACTCTTGCTCCCAAGTGCTCTCCTAGAGGTTCTCGTGCTGCCATCTGATGCGAACTAGAGGAATCGACCATCCATGTAGGCCCCACTCCTATCGATCCTCAATCTCCACTGGGACCTCCGCAAAAGTCGCCCCATCATCAACGTCCATCTCCCCATGGTCAATGATATGTGTCGGGTTGTGAACGTATCTCCTCAGCTGAGATACGTGGAAGACGTTGTGCACCCAGTGCAACTAAGGTGGTAGAGCCAGGCGATGAGCCACCTATCCAATCCTACGGAGGACCTGGAAGGGTCCGATGAAGAGAGAAGATAACTTGCCGCCTCAGCCAAATCTCTGTAAACCAAGTCGAGGTGAGACACGCAAGAAGACATGGTCACCATCCTCGAACTCTAGTGGCCTCCACCTCTTGTTAGCATAAGACTTCTGCCAGCTCTGAGCTGTCCTTATCCACTCCGAGATGACCTAGACCTTCTCTGTCGTGGCCTAGACCATCTCCGGTCCCACGAGTGCTGACTCCCTAGTGTCTGTCCAGCACAAAGGAGATCTGCAAGATTGGTCGTACAACGCCTCGTAAGGTGCCATCCTGATGGTGGAGTGGTAGCTGTTGTAGTACGCGAACTCCACCAAGGGTAGGTGGTCCTCCCAACTACGACCAAAGTCGATGACACATGCGCGGAGAATGTCCTTGAGAGTCTCTATGGTCTTCTCCGTCCGAACATCTGTCTGAGGGTGAAAGGTGGTGCTCAGACGTAGTTGTGTCCCGTACGCCTCCTGAAACCCCTTCCAAAGCCGAGAAGTAAAGCGAGCATCTTGATCGGAGACGATAGGTGATGGAACACCATGAAGCCGTACAGTCTCCTGAACATTGATTCGTCCCATGCTCTCCACTGAGCCCTTCTCTCTGATGGGTAAGAAGTGAGCCGACTTGGTGAGTCGGTCGACAATCACCCAAATGGAGTCGTGACCTCTGGAAGTGTGTCGAAGTCCAGTCACGAAGTCCATAGATATGTCATACCACTTCCAATTTGGGACCTCCAAGTTTTGTTCCAAGCCTGCTGGTACCTCATGCTCTGCCTTCACCTACTGGAAGATGAGGCATCGAGAAATGAACTCCGCCACATCCTTCTTCATGTCCGGCCACCAGTGCTGTCATCTGAGATCCTGGTACATCTTCGCCACTCCAGGATGTACTGCCATGGGAGAAGTGTGGAACTCTCTCAGCACTTCTTCCCGTAAAGAAACTGGTACCAAGGTACGTCCTCTGAAAAGTACGCCGTGCTCTTCTCCAAAGGAGAAACCATCAGGTTCCAGTCCTGAGGATATCTGAGAATGTTGCGTCTCACAGTCGGCGTCCCCACACTGTGCCTCTCGGACCCGCTGCAGTAGGAGAGGAGTGACTATGAGTGACTGAAGGAAGGCTGCTCCATATCTATCCACGAAGGATATCTACAAAGTGGCTAGCTGCTCTGTCGCATCCTCAAGCAGCTGAATTCCCATCCTCCTGCTGAAGCATCAGTGACTACTTTCCCCTTCCCAGGACTATAGACAATATCAATGTCATAGTCCTAGAGGAACTCGAGCCATTGTCATTGTCTCAGGTTAAGGTCCTTCTGATAGAAGATGTACCTGAGACTCTGATGGTCAGAAAAGACTGTAAAGCGCTCGCCCATCAGATAGTGTCTCCATGTCTTCAGAGCGAAGACCACTACTACTAACTCCAGGTCATGGGTGGCGTAGTTCTGCTCATGTGGCCTCAACTGACGTGATCCATAGGCGAACATTGCCCGCTCCTACATCAGGACACACCCGAGTCCGGTCCCAGATGCATCGCAGTAGACTACGTACCCTACTCCCTCCACCGGAAACCTCAAGATATGTGCACTGGTAAATCTCTGTCTCAGCTCCTGGAATCTATGCTGACATATGTCAGACCATACAAAGGGTTTCCCCTTATTCGTCCAAGTTGAGAGTGGTGCCACAACACTGGAGAAGTCTTGCACAAACCTCGGATAGTATCCAGCTAGCCCCAAGAAACTCCGCACCTCCGTCACGCTCCTGGGTGGCTCCCAATATAGCACTGCCTCGATATTCACAGGATCCACCGTAACTCCCGGCTCAGAGATGATGTGTCCCAAGAAGTGGACCTCTCGTAACCAGAACTAACACTTCGAGAGCTTTCCATAAATATGGTGCTCTCTGAGTGTGTCCAGTACAACCCGCTAGTGGTAGGCGTGCTCCTCCTCAACGGTCGAGTATATCAAAATGTCATCGATGAAGACCACGACAAACCGATCGAGGTATGGCTGAAAGATCATGTTCATGAGGATCATGAACACTTCCGGAGCATTGTTTATGCTGAATGGCATAACCAAAAACTCATAGTGACCATACCGACATCTGAAGGCTGTTTTCTGCACGTCCTCGTCCCGAAATCTGAGCTGATGATAACCTGACCTGAGGTCTATCTTAGAGAACCACCGTTCTCCCTTGAGCTTATCGAAGAGGTCATCAATCCTCGGTCACAGATACTTGTTCTTCACTGTCACCTGGTTTAGGCGACGATAGTCGACACACAATCACAAGCTCTCGTCTGCCTTTTTGGTGAACAATATCGGGGAAGGCCAGGGTGAAACACTGGGTCAAGAGAATCCCTTGCCCTACAAGTCATCCAACTATACATGTAGCTCTCGAAGCTCCGTGGGGGCTATCTGATACGCTGGAGTCGATATCGGGGCTGTCCCAGGGTACAGATCAATATAAAAGTCTACCTCTCTTCGAGGAGGTAGTCCTGGAATGTTGCCGGGAAAGACATCCACATATTGATCCACCACTACAGGAAAACTAGGACTATGCATGTCAACTTCTCCTCGGATAAGGCTAGCCAACTGATGAGTGATGGGTTGTCCTATCCTCTATGAGAGTCCGACATGTGCTGTGAAGGCTCCCTTCTCACCGGTGAAGGTGAACCTGCTCCCGTCGGTGCGTAGACATCGCACCTTGAGCCTAATACAGTCTATCTGAGCATGGACTGTAGACAACCAATCCATGCCCAAGATGAGGTCGTAAGGCCTTGACGCTGCTACACGAAGATCCCAGCCGATGTTCTCGCCTCCTAGAGTAAGCTCACACTGCTGGAACCAGTGTGTAATCGTCGAGTCTGCTCCCGTAGGAGTCTCTAGCCATAAGGATCGAGCCAACGGCTCTGTCGGAATTTCCGAGCTCCAAACAAGGGCAGCATCTGTGAAAGAATGAATCTCTCCTGTGTCTATAATAACTGCATCAAGGGTGGAATAGACATAGATAGTAACACAAATCATCTCGGGTGCGCCATGGTCGAAGGCCTCTGCTGCCTGGAGTTGTGCCTGTCTCTGCCCACCAGCTTCCTGTGGTCGGGGTGGACCTCCTGGTGGTGGTGGTGTTAGAGCCTCAAAGCACCGCCCACCACCTTCTGCTCGTCTGGCTCCTCTACCTCATCCACCGGCTCCCATCGGATAGCCACGGTCGACCCTCTACCTCTTCCTGAGTGGCCCCTCAATCATCTGCTGCTCCTCAGCATAGCGGGTCGGGCTGTCACGAGCCATGTGTCCCTGCCCGCCGAATGCGTAGCACTGCCTGCCTCTCGAAAGACTGGATCCGCACTGTGTGCCCCGCAATACAGAGCCAATGTCCTGAGGTCGTCTTCCTGAAGGTTTGGTCTGCCTGGACCCATGAGTCATCTATCGACTGCTTTCTGTAGAAGACTCTGCTACATGCCGCTCTGTGGTAGGTCTCGCTGCTGATGTAGACTCAGCAAGAAAGCTCTCGATCAGAAGTGCTCGCTCCTGTACTCCTTCCTGGGTCGGAATGCTGAGAGAGATCAGCGATGCCCTGATCTCATGCTTCAATCCCTGCTCAAAGGTCCGGGATCAAAAGAATGGGTCTCGTACCATGTCTTTTGAGTATCACGAGATATCGGTAAATCTCATCGTGTACTGGGAGACCGTCAAGCTTCTCTGTCGTAGCTGAAGAAGCTCCTGGATGCGCACCGCACGGAGTGTGGCTAGGACGAACTCTAAGAGGAAGAGGATCTCAAAGTCCGTCCAAAGGAGAGATGCCTCGTTGTGCACCTAGAGCATCAAGCTCCACCATCGGGCCGCTTCCACGTGTAGTAGGCTCGCTGCGAGGATCACCATGGGGATTGCTGGTGTCCTCACTAACCTGAAAACTCCTACGACTGCCTCTAGCCAGTCCTCGGTTTCCTGGGGGTCCGTCTCCCCGTGGAACCTAGGCGGTCGCTGGCGCTGGAACTCGTGCAGTGCACACAGGCGACGTGAATTGTCAGTGGCTGGGGTTGGAAGAATTGGCGGCTCGGCGGGTAGAGGTACCGTCGGTGCCTCTACTGTCAAAGGGCCATGTACCGAGGCCTCGTCGCTCGGCGGGCTGTCGTCACACACAACTCTCAGAACCCTAGCTGGCTGCCGTCGTGGGGCCATCCTGAAGAAAAAATAGGTGCGCCATGGTCAAATAGTATACTTGGTGGGCTAACATATAGTAAGCACAATGAAAACTTGAAACACACATGCAATCAATGTTTTCGTGCATTAAGTCGGAAATCAAAAGTCAGGGTCCTGGTGTACGGATACGACGGCTGCCGCACCAGCACTGGACTTTCGTGACTGATAACCACACTCAATACTTTTAACACTATTGATTCACATAGAAAATATCAGAGTCCTGAGTTCTGCGGTAGAACCGAACTCCTCTGATACCAATTTGTCACGACCTGTCCTCGGGGCTCTTGTCGTGACTACCCCATGCCCGCCTTCCATAGGCCAGGGGCTGGCGACTAGCACCAAGGCGTAAATCCCTGTAAAAAGGGAAGGCATTGCCTTTGTAAAGTAAACAAACACCATAGAGCAAGCAAACAGTAGAAGTAAACACTGAGTAAAAACTGAGTACAACAAAAGGTGCGGAAAAGTAAGTGGGCCAGAATACAAACCCAAACTGAAAGTAAAGTAAAACTGGAAAGGGAAAATAGCAACTGAAAAGTAAAGCCGCAGCGTTGAGCCGTCCACTAGAAGTCCCACCTAAAGGGTGGGTACAGATGGCCTCCACAACTCCTAGGGTCCAGTCGTCCACTCCGAGTATGTCCCGCCCAGTGGTCCACCTCCAGGTACTGTCCTGCTCCGCAAGCCTCAACCACGATCAGCGTTGTCCGTCGTCTGCAACCAACCCAACGTAGTGTGGGCATAGCCCGTACAGGGGTGAGTATAAGTTACTCAGTAGGGACCCCGAGACCCCTAAAGGTCTCCCAGAATCCACAAAGGATAATCCACAAAGGGTAGATACAATCATGAAGTAACATCTGACACTGCTTAGGTATATGTTCATACATATACCAAAGTCATCAATTCCGTGTTTGGCTCCAACATCCCAGCTCAAGTACAACCTAGTCCACACAGGAAATCACAACCTAACGTACACAGGAAAGAAAAACTTAATCCACACAGGATAGAAAAACACAATCCATAAAGGAAATCAAAATAGGAAATCAGCTCACACGGGTATACTTCTTCGTATGACGATAGAGATGATCCGATATAGCTACTGATTCATCTAAGTCATCGGACCCACAAAGGATTGATAGGTACTAACCCCCGCAATGACCCACAAAGGATCTGACCCACACAGGATCGATAGGTAACTAACCCCCGCAATGACCCACACATGATCAAACCCACACATGATCTGTAGGCGTTGGCCCACACAGGACCGTTGAGCACTGACCCACACAGGATCGGACCCACCCAGGATATGTAGCACTGATCAATGTAGGATCGCTGAGTGTTGTAGTCGTCGTCTTCGAATCCACTGAGGATCTCTGCACAGTCATCGTCGTCGTCGTAGTCGCAACCAGCTCTAGGGTTCCCGCACACAGCAAGCTCGTTCGGGAGGGTCCGCTCCACGAGCCGAGAGGATGATACATCAATTGAAACATAGTCCAGAGTTGATGTATCCAAAAGTTCTGTATCGTCAACAACAACTCAACGTCGCAGACGGCGCGTCAATCAGACGCCCGGTCTGAGAGTTATTGGCTTTTTCATCACAGGGGCCCGGTTGGTTTTTAAGTCAAAACCAACCCGACTGTACTCCACCTACGTCCAAAACATAGGGGGAGTGAGCCAAAATATTCATCTCACTTAGAGGAATCAATCAAAGTCGACGGCACGTCAATCGTACGTCTGGAGCTCAAGTTATTAGCATTTCCGCTCCGAGGGCCCGGTTGGTTTCTTGTACGAACCAACCTGGACAAACCCAATGTACTCTGAAACATTGATCGTGATATATCAAAACGACCGTCTCAATCCACAGATCACATCGCCACAAACGGTGCATCGATCGGAGGCTCGTAGCTCATGTTAGGAGCAAAAGACCGAAAAGGTCTGAAAACGGGGGGTCTAGGCCCGGGCCGACCCGGCCAAACCCCCCCCCCCCCCCCCCCCCCCCCGGGGTCAGCCCGATCCGGGCGACCTGACCCGGGTCCGGATCCGACCCGGACGGCGTGGCCCGGCCTGATCTGGGAGGCCCGGACCAGCCTGGGCGCGACCCGACCAGGCCGGCGCGGGCGCGGCCCGGTCGCCAGACGGGTCGGCTCGGCCGGTTACGGCCGAGCGGAGCGGGGGGGGGGGGGGGAGATGCCCCCATGTGAAGGATCTGCAGCCCCACGTGGGGCCGCCCTTGCTAGCGGACATGGCATCCAGCGGTGTCCCGTGCCCCTCCGGTCCCATGCGGTCGCGGGACCACTCCTTGCCGCCGCTGCTTCTTCCACGACAGCTCCTCCCGGCGGCGCACCGGCGGGCTGCTCCGCGGACCACCGGACGAGTTCCGGTTGTCGGAAAAATGCGTTGTCTATGCCAAAAGCCCTCCCGGGGTCCTTCCTTCACTGCGAGGATCTCATATCTCCCGTGCGGTTTACTTTTTCATCGACCACCATTCCTCTCACCAAGAACAAGAAGGGCGGTGGGTTCGGACCTATTCGTTGGTCCGCACCCACCGCGTTAGCGGTTTAAAATTTATCACAACAAAAAAATTAATCATACGCCATGGGTATAAATCCCAATGATTTTAATGAATCAAAGCCCCTACCTCAACGTTATTGTCGAACATGAGTTCGTCGCAGAATTGACCGTCGCGGAAGGAGAGGACCGTCGCGTCGCGGGAGGTGCATCGCTGTCGTTGCGGTACACGGAATCGCATCGTCGATCTCTGAGGTTTCAGCATTCTTCATTGCCTTTCGTCGAAGCCCGAAGTTCTTCGTTTTCTTCGCGAAGGAGCATGAAGATAGCGTTTTCTCCAAATCCTCTCAACAAGCCACACCCAAGAAAAACATGTGTTGGTCTTATTTTATACTTATGCCAACAATTTGAAAAACAAAGTTAAGAAACAAACATTAATTCGATGAATTAATGTTTAGGACTTAACTACCCAATTAATAGGGGCGTTAAGAATTTAAGAAAACGCACAGGTTGAATTTCATTTAAAATAGGTTTCCGCGGGTGCGTTACTTAGAGGAAAAGAAACGGTGGGCTCATGCGGGCCCCACCTCACAAATATCCTACCAAGTGGGTAGGATATTTTGGGTTCCACCCTATCCTCTCAACTTAGCTTAAGTGGATTTAAGTGGCTTTAAGTGAAATAAAATAAAGATGTCACACCACTTTATTTTATTTCTTAACTTTACCCCAAAAATAAGAAACCACACCCGAGTAATCGAAACTCCGGAAAAGGCGTTTCTAAGCAAATACTGGTGTTGTGATTCCATCAGTGCCCTCAAAATTTGATTCTGAGCACCGGTTCAAAAGTTAGAAAAACCCGCTCGTTTGTTCAACGAACGTACCCGATCCAAACTTCAGAAAATGATTCAGGCACACCGGGCCTCGTAATCAGGTGTCGTCAGAATCTACGTTCTTGAAAAATACAAAGAAAATTAAGAAAAAAATTTCCTTGAATTTTCCGGGTCTTTACAGAAACACACCAAAAAAATATTTCATATTTTTATAACAATAGGTGAATCAAGTTGGTATATAACACTAGGATCCAATCATCATTTCCTTACTCCCAATGAATTAACTATATAAATTATATGTAAAATAATTCAATTCAAAATTAACATGAATTAATATTCTATAATAATTCAAATTGAATTACAACCATAAATAATTTTAATACTTTTAAATTCAATAAATGAACATATTATATCTACATAATAAATTTAGATATTTTAAAAATACATATTAATTCATCCTATGTAATCAATTAAAATATGTACTTTAATAAATATTATAACATTTTTTCATATTTCCCCAATAAACAAATTGAATAAAAATATATGCATGAATCCTCAAAATAACAATTCATAGAGTAATTTTATATGGATTAATCAATAATTTTACCAAATCCATCAATACAAATCAATTTAGGTGAAATAACATCAAGAAATATGTTATCAAATAGAGTATTCATAGTGAAAAAGAATTCGAAGAAATATCATGTTTATTATATAAGATGATTCGTATAGTCAATCTCCATGATAAACCATTTACCTTTTTATATATTTTATTAAACTATTTTTAAATAATCAAAATTAATATGTAATTGACCTTGATTAATTATTGATGCATATATTATGGAATTCATATAAGCATACAATAAATATCGACATGGAGGAAGAGAATTCAAAACCGAAAGTAATATATAAGGTCTAATGTATTAAAACTGGCAAATACATGTTCACATGGGTATATGAGATAGTGTGAAAACACATAAAATAAAAATAAACCATATGAGAAGAATATGTTTTTGGGTTTATAATGAAATTGATATCAAATTCCTGATATTGATTAGCTTTCATGTGTTATACAACTTTTTAAATTTTTATAATGGAAGAATCCATAGAACCATGGGAAACATCTTAAAACAATCAAATTGAAGTTATAACATGATGTGAAAAATTTAATTAAATGAATAAAAATATGACTATTATACAATACATAAAATCAGAATTTATTGCACCATAAAAGGAAACATAGCACACATTTCGAAATATGTCTCAAGGAAATACAAATTTGTAATAAGGAACCCTTACCTCCTTGAAATTCATTATGAAAAAAACCAATTCAATGATATAGAACACATGTATCCTAAAACCCCATTAGTTAAATGAGTATGGTAAAATCTATCCACTAGGTAGTAGTCATACCAAATCAATTATATTTTGTTTCACAATATATAATACTTATCAAGAAATAAATCATGAGACAAATAAACACTTATGACAATTGTAAAATCAGAATCGAGCGAACATAATAGTTCTTTCAGTAAATACACACTATAATAGCAATAAATTAATGAAAATAATTATACTTTTTGTAATTGGTTATTTAATAAACCATTTAACAGAGTTAAAGGTACACAATATGATAAATGCTTCATTTAATGTGAAACTGTGACAAACATCAAATTGAACGTACTAATGATTATAATTGAAATTATATATTTGTTATAACATTAAATGGATTAATAAATCATTTTCATTTCTTGAGAAAATATAAATATAGAAATGTATGGCTAATATTTACTCCAAAAAAATGAAACAAGCTGGGAATTTTAATAATATGTCAATGAAAAAAATATGAGATATAAAAACTCTTACTTATAATATCCTATACATTAATGTTATATAACCTTGTATTAAATCATTTTCAGTCACCAATTAATAAAAACAAGTACATCATCTATGTGTATGCACAACGTCATAAATTAAATCTGAACTACAAAATGCATTAGAAATATGAGAAGTCATCAATGGAGATTAATAAATATTGTATTGAAATTATAAATGTATTCATAGAAACGAATTATGAAAATATAAAATCTAGATAATTGAAATCGGAAATCATTGAAACATAAGAACAGTAATAGTGCATTATATTCAAAACATACATTAGTTTTCATTTTCATGTCACCTTTTAAAAAGAACTTTGGAATGTTAATTAACCATGATAAGAGAAACTAAAAACACTTTAAGTAGCAGATACATGTTAGACAACAATTACATAAACCATGATTTTCAACAATAGCGGGTGTGTAGATCAGATTACAATTCATGTCATAATAATGTGTAGTCATCAGCCTCCCAGTACTACCATGTATCATTGATGTAGAGTATCAGTTTTTCAGGTTCTTGACAGTTATACTAATCCCTGGAGTATATATTTAGACATTAATGTGAGTAAATGAGACATATAACTATGAAAAAAACTGGGTAATGTAGTGAAGTGAAACCAAAAAAATTATTAATATGAAAAAGAAAAATCACTTCTAAATGAAATAATAGAAAAATCAGTACTAATTTAAAAAACAACAGTTGTTAGTCTGGGAAGCCTGTCACTCCCCCCCAAATTTTTTAGCAGCTCCTCCAACCCACCTAGCCAGATCTACCCCTCCCCTCCCCCCATCTCTGCTTGTTTGCCACCCAATACCAGCAGCTCCCCCTCCCACCTCTTCGTCCCCTACCCAGACACTTCCCCCACCACCCCCTGCGCAAACTCTTCCCTCAGCAGCCCACCCCCCCCCCCCCCCCTCATCCTCCCCTCCCGTCCAACCCGCCTAGTCCCTCTCCCCAATTCCCCTGCCCAGCCGCTTCCCCCACCACTCCCCTGCCCATAGTCTTCCCCAGTAGCCCTATACCCCTGCCCTCATCCTCCCCTGCCCTCACCTCCCCTCCCCTACCCTCTAACCTACCTAGACCCTCCACTCCATTATCCTACTCACAAAGAAGAATCTCACCCAAGACATTCCTCCCTCCTCCTCCACCCCTCCTCCTCCCTCATCCATGCAGCCCCTACTCGCACCCTATCCACCCTACCCAGATTGTCACCCCCCCCCCAAATTCCCAACACCTCCTCTTACCCCCTACCAAGATCCACCCCTCCCCTCCTCCCCCTCTGGTTGTCTCCCACCCAATCCCAGCACCTCCCCCTCCTATGTATGTGTCCCCACTGCCCATCTCCTTCTCCCACCACTCCCTCTACCCAACCTCTTCCCCCACTAGGACCCTCCCACCTGCCCTCATCCTCCCCTACCCTCTATTCCCCTCCCCTCCAACCTTCCTAGCCCCTCCCCTACATTCCCCTCCCACTAAGTCGAATCTCCCCAAAGCATTTCCTCCCCCCTCCTCCTCCCCCGTCCTCAACCCTCCCCTGCCTAGCCCCTTCTCTACGCCCCACCACCCTGACCAGCTTGTAACCATCCACCCCCCCCCCCCAATTTCCCAGCACCTCCTCCTACCCCCCTACTCAGCTCTACCCCTCCCATCCCCCTCCTCTGGTTGTCTCCGACCAAATCCCAACACCTCCACCACCTACGTGCACCTCCCCCTGCCCAACCCCTTCCCCCACCACTCCCCCCTGCCCAAACTCTTCCCCCAACAGGCCCCTCCCCCTGCCCTCATGTTCCCCTCACCTCCCCTCCCCTCAAACCTGCCCAGACCATTTATATTTATATGTAAAACAAAGTGGAAACCAATTATTAGGAATCATAAATCTATGTACTAAATTAAAACAACTATAGAAGAAAGTATTGTAAAACAGAGTACAGAATTGTTTATAAGTTTTTACTTTTTAAAATCAATAACACATTACAATACCTTATTTCAAATATAAAATTTGCATAAGAGAATATTAGTAATAAACTCAAAGGATTCGATTTTGTAGTCATAAAATCAAGTTGTTCGTTATCCAATATTCATGTGTTGTGTAATTTAATTCATATATACCATCCACTGAGCCAAAAAACGTAATTCATAACATTACACAAGAAAACACCTTGAATATCTGTATGGAGTACCTTGAATAACACCCCACCCCAAGTTGCTATCGAACCTGCACACAAAAGATAAAATTAGGGAATCTTAAAATTAATGGATAAGTGAACATCTATCACTATCAATGATCAAAAAACATGTATATAATAAACACCACATTCATATGCATGTTGACCATCATGAAATTTAAGTCATCAAGTTAATAAGGAATAATCTTAACTAAAAAACATTACACAGGCTCATCCCCCCTGCCTAGATCCACCCCCACCAGGACCGTCCCCCCCTCCAACTCCTCCTCCCTCTTTCCCATCACTACCCCCACCCATGACCAGCCTCTCCCCTCCACCCCCCTGCCCAACCCCTTGCCTCCCCTCCCCCCTTAGCAGACTCTACTGCCACTGCATCCCAACACCTCCCCCTTCCAACTCACCCCCTCCTGCACAGCACCAACCCAACCAGGCCCCTCCCCCTACCCATCCCCTTTCCCACCATCCCCCACCAGGCCCCACCTCCCTGCCCTACCCCTTCTCCCACCAGCACCGAAATAAATCAAGTGACAATTGATTTGTAATAAAGGAGTAATAAACTAACTCACATGACAGAAAAGAAATTATAAGATACAATCACCTCATATCGTATTACCATTCATGTCTGAAGAACATATCAGTCACACTTTTCTGCCTTTTCTTTTAATTTATCCTTCATTCAGATTGCCATATTTATTACATGACATTGACCACCAACACATACAGGTGAGATATTTGATATTTCTCAATAACATCTTCATTACTAAATTCAGTCAGTAGGTATTTTTTTCATATAGAACATAGTTAAAAGTAGAATCCGATGTAGTATCAATTACAATGTAGGAATAAAATAAATTCTTGTAATGAAAATTATAAGGGACAAAATATATATATACCTGAATAGAGGATGATACCACATACATTGTTTCAAATATAGAGTCAGAATTTTCACTGAGTTGAAATGATTTAACATTTTGATGATCCTATGATAGAAAAATAAAGCATTAATCCATTTGCATGTTCTTTAAACATGTGGAATTAAAAATGATGATAATGGATTATATTGTACTTGACTATGTTCATGAACACTACTTGCATTTGTACATCCACTGCTTTGATGATGATGTATAGAATCAAAAACACAAATAACTATTTTCAATCTATCCATATTAATGAAAATAGGAATATGTAGTATAATCTATCTGAAATTTTGTGATTCTATCTTTGAACTTGGTGATGTAGTTTTTGTTGTTAGTAATGAATATTACCTTGTATGGGTTTTGTTCTGATGAACAATGATGATTTTGAATATTATAATTTGACACTTCATTTGACATGAGAACCTATTTTGATTTGATAATAGTCAATTTAGTAGGAAAACTTTACTCATTGTCAGCCATATTTAAGAACAAATAGTAAATGTTAGTATAATTGAAGAGAACATATTTTGTCATCATGATAGTTTGTTATCTAATAGTACCTGAATCAAATAATCTCATATATCTGAAGCATTTTGACTCAAAAATTGAATTACTTGTTTATCAAATAGGAAAACTGATAAGGAGTCCATGGAATCACTCACAAGCAGCTGCACTCTAAATATGTTGATTTAAAAATATGATTATAAATGGATTTAGGATATGTATAATTTATTACTATTGATATATAAAATAAGTATTAAACTGTTAAGAAAATGGAAAAATTGGAAACTGGTAACGGTGCAAGTTACAGATTTCTTCCAGTTGTTGCACCAAATTTTGCCGTCAACATTATGAGCTTTTTTCATGCAATAATTGCATGAATCATAGAACCAATTGTGAATTTTTTTAATTTTGTTATGGTGATGAAAATCAAGCACTTTGTAAGCTGTCCAACATTGAGATTAATGTAGATAATGACATAGTACTGTACTATACAAGTACAACCAGTGTTTTAAAGTGCATAAATTAAATTGTAAATTTTTCGTATACTACATACCTGATCAAAATTCTTGACATCAAAAATGGTTTTTTTTATTTTCCCAATATAGCACTAGTGTAGAGGAAGAAGATGGGTTTGTTGGTGCTGGACATCGATACACTGATTCCATTATAAAAGTACATCTGAATATTGAAAAATCGAAGTCAAATGTCAAACATAATATGTACATCAATCATATAGTAAACGTTGGACAACATATACAAAAATAACAATTAAATCAATTATCCAGAGCACATTTTTTGGAATTATTCATCATCTTCAATATCAATATTGAAAAAGATTTTCGTCTCATTATTGGTAGTTGTAAGTATAAGAGAGTCTGAAAGTAATTTTAAAATGAATTCAGTTGGAGTAGTTGTTTAAAACATTTTAATTCATTGAATAAATGAAAGGGAAATATGGAATTGGGTTATTAGAGAGCATATTATTCAATTTTTTAACTCTGAAATGTTTCAATATTAAAATATTTAAAGAAACAATATTTTGTTTCCAAGTAAGATGACATTTGGTTAGCATAGTCACCCCATAAACTGCATTTAAGTTGTAACCCTCTGCAGAAACATATACACCGCATATTGCTAAATATAAACAGTGGGTCAAAGATACTGAAATTCCTTAATGACTATCCATTCATCCTGTAAGACATTTTTCATCTTGAAATTGGAATAACCCAATGCTTTACGAGGATGTGAGTAACGTAAATATCCAATAATTTCTATAAAAGATAAAAAAGAAGAAATGGTTGTGTACTGTAAGGTTGAAAAAGTTTAATGTAATCAACACAATTATATATTGAACAACATAGATACTTTAGTAACATTATTAAACTGATAATGAAATGTCAAAAATTGTTTACCTATTAAATGTTTCTCTAGAACCCTTCTCTGAATGATGTCTTCAAATAAAGTAAAATCGAAACAGAAATGTGGTAGAAGTGCATCATATGGTCGGACATGCATTGTTGATGTGAAAAGTACTCAATAGGCATGTCTAGTTCCTATTTAGGTAGTTTGATTAGCATCTATCGGTAAGTTCTGTATGAAATAGCACATCCATTCACACAATATTTTTTTGAACATAGATTGAATATGACACCATGTAACAGTACAATGTATCTTTTCTTTCTGCAGAAATAAATATCTAAGAATGTAAAAATTTTGAAAGACATTATATTGAAGTTGAAAAATATGAGGTATAATTGAAATGAAAATAGAAATAAAATAGAAGAAAGATAATATATAGTATAATTTGTTTCTGAATTCATCATTAAATATACAAGAATATTATCAATCGCGAAAACATCATTTGAGTACCTGGATGATGTGTTGTGCCACAAATTCAAAATACTCACTTGTATCTTCAATGTATCATCAATATCAACTGTGATATCATTCTAAGAGGAAATTGATCGCGACATAATCATAAAAGTCTACTGTTTTAATTTTTGTATGAATAGATCATAATCAGAGACATTGAGTTTCATAAAATCGGACATAAATAAGCAGATCAAAACCAAACATTCAATATTCAACATATAATTTGACATATAACCATCAAAATCTATGCAATATTTCTTTGTAAATATTATTTTGCGTTGATTCGTAATTTGTTGGATTATTATCACCAACTACTATTTTCAAAACTAATGGTGATGTGACTCTAGATTGAGCAACACATAATTGACAATGAAAAAACACAGGTTTTTGACGATACAACCCAACACAAGATATTGATTGTCCATGACTTTTGTTAATAGTCATATAATAAAAAACAGTCAAAGGATATTGTCTTATTTGTAGTTTGAAAGGCCAACGAATGTCGGAGTGTGACATATTAAATCATGGAATGAAAGAAAGATATACTGAATTATATCCACATATAATTCTTACTCTGATGACATGATCCCCCAAGTGGGTAACAATCAAGCGAGTCCTATTACATAATCCCACAGACTGATCTACACTTCTATGCAACATGAACAGAACCCCCATTATGAGTGTAATTTTAACGGTAGCCATCCCTGATACATTAATCACATTTAACATTTCAGATGTGTAAATGTATTATGGCCTATCTGTATCAAAAAATGCATCACAAACTGAATCTAGATGAAATAATCTTTTCATTCAGAACATGTGAGGGACATCATGTACACATTTACTTCTTTAAAAATATCTTGAGTTGGAGCTAAGATGGCACAATATTTAAGATAATTAACATCGGCATGGTTACTATTAAATTTGGGATAAGTACATTCAACAACTTCAGAAATAGGATGATTAGTCCATGAAAGATGATATGCAGCTCGAATTGGAATTGTGGTTTCACCATCATTTGGTTATTCAATGCGACCTTCACCAATATCATGAGTCTATTTGGAAAATTCAAGAACCTCATCTGAAATGGTAGATGAATTAGAAAGAAATCTCATGTTCCTCGTCAGTGTTAGAACTCGACAATGTTTCTACAAGTATGAATAATCTATACTTGAAGAAAAACTATTTCATTTCTGTTACCACCTGGTATAATAGTTAGTATTTCCCTGATATCCCCACCCAACACAATAGTTTTTCCACAGAATGGATGTTTGTAGCGTTAACATTTTTTACCATCATGAAATTTTTTAAAGTATGGTCAAGATCATAAAAAATTATTATGAATCATTGGTTCCTCGTACAAAATAATAATCATTGCTAAATGTAGAAGATTTGCGACATCACTCCCTTGTTGAATATTGAAAACATTGTTTTCAGAAATAGATATCGAGATTCAAAATTTGGAATGTGATGCCCTCCCACTAGGAAGCAATAATGAAGAAATTCCATTGGATGAAACTTCCAGAACAATATTAACTTTTGACTGTAGTAACGATTTCAATAATTTACAAATATAAGTTTTACATGTGCCTCCATGACCATGCAATAAAAAGAATCCATAAACGAATGCAGTTAGCGAAGACATAATGGTAGTCATCACCACATTATGCACATCAGTAAGATTACTTTTAAAAGTAAGATACTCATTCTGAAGAGTCTCTCTGTCATGATTATGTTCATCAGCTACCAATTGATTTCATTGAGAGACAATTTTAGAATTTGAAACCGACATCGGTGGAAAATAATGACGAGATCTACCATTCCTCTGTAGTAGGTTGTCTATTTCAAGAAAAGCATTCATATGTTTTTGATGATCCATGAGTGACAAATCTAAATGGAATCATGAAATATTGTTATTTAATTAGAAAAATGTCTTAGTGATGAAGAGAAACTAACTGAATTAGCAACTATATCATTCATATTATATATATTGAGCAATTTAAAAACATATACCTAGCATTTCTAGACTATTTTTTTTGTCACAGAGAATGTCTTCACTGAGGAGCTCCCATGTTTCTAGCCACCCAATGTCTGGACAAGACATATTGTTTGAAAAAAAATGCTGATAAAAAGTCTTCTCATAGACCATCATGTAGCCCAAGTTGACACCGCTTTGATAACTTCAAAATACTATCTTTCATCAGTAATAATTCCCAATGCATAACATGCTTCACAAAAAGTAAAATTATTAATGTTGTTCGAAGTTTTAATACCGTCAAAACAAGTTGTTCCTCTGATCTTTTTTATCATTAATCGAAGGTAATATATCTCCCCAGTTGTCGGTGGCTCATAATAATGTCTACCAATACTAAACCCCTACGTTCTTGGACACCATATTTTTTTCACATTGGTGGAATACAAATCTAGTTATAATTTCTACAAATGTGAGAAATCTTTTTTCCTGGTAAGCAACATTAGCATCAAACCATGTTGTAAGCATTGATTGAAAAATGCTACCCTTATGCAACACAACCTTGATATGATCACTATCTGTGTAAGTAACACTATTTTGGCATGGTAAATGAAAATATAATCTTTCAACCGGAATATATCTATAGTGGATATCATAGGAAAATATCCCCCAAGAGGCCTCCCAAGGAGAAATGTTTTGAAAATCATAATACATTTTAATCTCATCGACATTATTTACATACAGTGTTGTAGTGTTGGTTTCATACAAAGCTGCAGTTACACGATCAGTAACTTTGCTAATACAATAGAACAAGTATATGATGGAAGTACATTGATTGCAGACTTCAATATTCAGATTAGCTTGATACATAAATAGAAAGAATGTATTATATGGTACAAAAAACCGATTATAAAATGGGATACCATTTTTAACGATAGTGTTTCCATAATTTCTTCATCGGTATAGAACATTCCCATCATCATCAACTGTTGTACATTGAAAAAAATTTCGGGGAAAAATTTAGTATATTTTACATTTTTCCGACAAGGTGATCTAATATTTGCATCACCAGATGGCCCATCGATCATAAACTTATTAACAGCTTCATGATGTTTTGGGAAATCACCTTTATTTATAATATAAGCATAAACACATTTTTCAATGCAGGAAGGAGTACCTATTTTTCTCTCTCTCCATATAAATAGTAAAATGTGTAAATGAGGCAGTCCATGTTTCTAAAATTCCACTGTACGAACAACTGCATAGAATGTAATGAAATAAATGACACAGTTAAAAATAAATTCAATATATATGATAAAGTATGTCTCATAAAATAATTTTTATTATAGTAGTTACATGCACCTGACTTTCCAAATAAACACCTGTCTCATAATTCCTTCATTAACGGGTAAACCTTAATATTGAAAATTTGGGATAAAATGTGTGGACAGCCTGAATGGAGAAGATTGTTACGTAATACAAATCTATTGATTTTATTCCAAAGTGTATTGCATGTAAACGTTAAAAACAAATCCGTATATCCTGCCCAATTATAGATTGACATTGCATCTTCGTAATTTTGAATCATATAAATAGGACCAATAGTAAATTTATATGGTAAAATGATTCGCTTCCCGCATTCATACCCATCACGGTCTCCTTGATGAAAAGCATCTTGCAACCCATTGTACAACTCAACCGTCAAGTGTATTTTATTGATGCGAATGAAGGATAGTCTTTGAGAGTCTATAATTGTATACGAATCATCAAAAAATTGTTGTAAAAGTCTTCTTGAATGTTGTAAAATTGACATATCACTCAAACGACACTATAAGTGATAGGATAAGTATACATGCATTGTTACATTCTGAACCTTCATACATGTACTCATAGATGTAGATCCATGCAAAATGTAGTCTACTTGTCCATCTTGACCATTTGTGAAAATAAGTGGATATTGCAATAGAAGGTACAAGGGATGATGCTCATTAATCTGCTGCAAATCACCACTTCTGCTTTGAATGATAAAATCTCTTTCAGAGTTGAGATCTTCAACGTCACCGATAATAAGAATCGCAATCCCAGAAGTACTAGGAATGTTTTATGTCGTTGAATCTATTTGTATTCTCTTAAGAAGGTGAAAATTTGAGTTTCCATGTTCCTGAAGATCAAGAACATCTTTTGGACTTCTAAAATTATGAGCTAAAACATTTTTTTCATTAATCATATTTTGTAAGTTGAAAATAATATTATAATCAACCACATTGTTTGAATTTTCTCTGTCATAACTGCAAAGCAAATTAAATTATGAATGAAGTGAATATATGATTATCTCGTAAATGTGTAAATCTATATGTTAAATATTACCTGAAGTTCAGAATCTTGTTTTGAGACACGATTGAAGTATCATAAACATATAGCTGTGCAAACCTAGGTGGTTTTCCTTCAAGAGGACATATAATTCCCATACATTGGATGTTTTGTCCATTCAATATGAATATAATTGGAGCTCTTCCATTATTGAATGATCTATCAACCATAATACACTTTGACGTGAATTCAAACATATAATTGTAAATATGCATATTTTCTGGGAATGCTCTATCCTCCACATAGTTTTGATTAAAAACTAATGTTTGAAGGTATGGAGGACAGAAAGTTAGTAATTGCAAAGTGGCTTTACCAAGCGCAGATGATATACCAAATCATGGGTTTTGTTTGGTGCCGCATTTTTTACTTCTCTCATCAAACCAAAAGATAGAACCACCGTATTGGATAACATTAGAGGGATCTCCACTATTCCAATATTTTTCATCAGATTAATGGTTAAATGAATGGTGTTAATAATCATGGAATTATAAATTACATAAAACTTTGATGACTTGAACAACATTCTACCAAAGGTAAAAAAGAATACATTGACCTGCATTTTCCGCAAGGTGAAGTAGTTTCATTATTTATGAAATAGTATTTTCATTTAGTTTGTAAGGAATTTCATACGAAATACCTATAGAGTAACAAATGATTATTTTGTAGGTCAAAACTGAATAGTCTATTCGATGAGTAATTCAAGTGTTGATTTCACCAGTTGTTACATCTCTTTCTGAAATGACTTGATTCAATGTAGATGAAACATATTTTCTAGTGTAAATTATTCATTCGAATTACATTGAAATAACAATATAATGAAGATATATATATAGGGATACAAAATAAGAATATAGCATGATTAGAATATACATCACGCCTGTTCTGGGAAAATAAGCTTTCTTACCAGTAGTTAAAGCAGTAAAACTGTATCTGTTTTAAACGTAGTATTCAATTAATTACACTATGTGATAATTCAAAATCTTTTCAAGGAATGATTTGTGCTTACTATGATAATGAGTCACATGAAGGGTGAGTGGGTAAATTTCCCTCTGTCGTCACACCTATCAAAAGTAATGAAAATTTAGTTTAAATGCTAAATACATTTGGTTGAAAATGTGTGTTTTTTTGGAACTATACGATGAAGGAGTACTTACCAGAGGGGTCATAATTTTCTTGATTAGGTGCTGATATACGTTTAATCTTTATACTGGGTGCAGATCTTGTGGATAAAGATCCACAACCATGATGAGCTGTCAATGAAATTTAATAGTTGAAAAACTATAAAATGTTACGACATAGTAAAATAAATATATATAATCATGGTTCTTTGACTGTGTAATATAGCTCACCATTTAAATATAAAGGTGAATATGATATGCATGATCCTCCTTTGGCGAGTAGACAATACATGAACACATTTTTATTGATTAGATATAATTTATGACTGAAATGATTAGATACTTACAGTTAATACTATTATTACAACCTTTTCTAATTCTTGTTCAAATAGTAATTGGTGTAGAGGATCCCATATCTAGAGCCACGATCAATTGAAATGCAGTATCAGTAAAGTAGATTACATTATTTACAATGAATATATTGACTCGTTCTGAAAATGATGGTAAAATGAAAATATACTTTCCATTGGTAGGTATAGGAGCAAGTGGTATGCGTGCTCCAGTGATCAAGTCAGAATTAAGTTACAATGAATCAATTGTTGTATTAGAACACAGTTGATGGACCCCCATGGGTGATTTTCTTATGAAGTTATGAACATGTAATTCAGTAAGTATGTTTATGGAATGTTTTCAAGGAAATACAATACTGCTATACCAATTTTTTGTTCTTCATATGAAGTCTCCTTTGTAACCATGAATCTCTCGATGCTGAAGGTGTCTGCATCTTTGTTTTGTTGTCTTTATGTTGAAGTTTCATGTTTTAGAATGCCACTGATAGATGTTTCTGGGTACGTAGATTCAATTTATAATATACTGAGAATACAATTGATGGAGAATGAATGTTTTAATTATAGTGATTGACACTTATACTGTTATTTCAATGAACCACACTTATACCAATATCAAATAAACATATAAAGATTACAGAGAATATATAAATTCAAATATTCAATTTGAAGGTCACATAATGCATAAAACGTTACCCATAGATAAGTCATGCATAGTTATTTTACTGATCGAACCTTATACCAAAGTTATAGCAACATCAATGAAATAGAAACACCAAAGTAACATATATAAATTAGACAAATGCAAGAGCGGGACTGGAATTTGGAATAATGGAGGTATCCTTATAGTTAAGCAGTAAAAGGTACCCATAGATAAGAAGTGAATAGTTATTATATGCATAAATGGATTGCAGTTCCATACTGATGTGTGAAATTATACCAAATTGAGGTGAAATAAATTATTGGAATATTTCATTCGAACATCATATGGAATAATGGAGGAATATGTGCATATATTCAACAATGGGAGCTCGCATCGAGAGAAACCATACCTGGACAGTGCAATATCGACGACCAAGGGAAGAGGATGAGTAATTTTAGTTAGACATTCGTCGAAGCCACCCGGTAAGAAGAAACCATAATATAGATGTAACAGTACAGACGTCGCCGGGCACTGAATGTTGTCGCCGGAGTTGCGACTACAAACAGAATACTGTGTCGATGATATTTGACGAAGCAGCATGTTATCTTGAAACCATATATCGAATTTCAAGAGGCAAGAGCGTGCAACCAGGAATACCAGATGTCATCAAAGGAGGTGTGAATGAAGAGCAGAATAATGTGGAAGGTAGCTGGACTGTCGAATAGCATCGGGAGCTGTGAAACCCTATTTCAGAGGGAGCGGGGGAGAGCGTGCGGGGGGTAGCAGATGGTGTCACGTGAGGAATGAAGGAATAGTTGGGTGGAAAGAAAATGGAGTGGTACGTGGAATAAGGATAATGTGACATGTTGGGTAGGAATAATCTAATTTTAGTATTGATATTTGATTATGCATACATATAACCACTTGTAAAATTCATTTATATATATTTATTATCATTTTTTTCTGTTTTATTGTAATAATCTGGTGTCAAAAAATTTGATTGCTTCATTTATAAGAATACCAAAATAATGGGACAGATTCAGTAATATGGATAAAAGATAATGATTTCCGGAATATTAATCGTATGTGAATAATGTATTCATTTATTCCTCTTTTCAAAATTTACATGTGAATAAAATTTCTGTGGTATTTGATAATGTAATCTGTGATGAACTACAAGATGTGTGATTAAGGATCAAAAGTTGGTACTATAACAAATTTAATAAATATTAAATTCACATATATATAAATTTTATAAAAAACATAAATACATTATTATTAAGTGATATTATATTTATATGTATTTCCATATAAAATATTAATATAAATATCAATACATTTTTTAACAACTTGTCAAAAATAATCTTAATTAAGCCATATTATAATGATTTTATTAGTACTAAAGAAAAATTATATAATTTTAAAATATTTTTGATAGATTATTATGACTGTCATAAATTTCATTTAGCTTCATTAAATTCATTCTATGATCCATCCACAAAGGGATGTAATGATAGATTTAATTCATCATTTATAGATGTATTAGTCCTTACACAAATTAAAAATTATATTTCATAATTAATCTAATGAAAAGTTGGATTTTGATGAATTGTAATTAGAAAATTGTAAATTTCTAAATCTTCATCATATATATTCATTATATCAATTACAATCACAATCTAGGAGTCCAATGATAAAAAATGAACCCCTCACTTACCATAAGAAATAGTCTTCACATCCATATGATCAAAATTAATCCATTTTGGTTAATGCATTGAATTGAATTAATAATGGATAATCCATAAATATAATATAATTCCATATTATTTAAAACATTTGTGTTATTATATTATTGTGTTTAGAATAAATCATTTTAGATTCTTTGGAATGAAAAGATTGTGGGGTATGAAATACTAACATTGAAAACAGAAGATGAATATGATAAATGTACATGGAAATGGAGGCCATATAAAACATATTTTATTACAGATAACTATATAAGTGATAGATACATCAATAAGTTGATATATTGTAAATATTAATGATTCAGATAGATGTTATATTCATTTGATGAATTAGAGGATATGATTTATTTTTTTAATTGAAGAGAAGGGTAAATATTTAAGTACGGATTATATTTTAATAATTGTAATTCAAAATTTAAGGGTAAATGGATATATTTTGTAATATATTTTTTCTTTTTTGTAAGGCCAATAAACACTCTACCAATCATTTCTGCACATTTTCTAAATATTTTTAAATCCACTTAATTCATTTTTTAACATTTTTCCATTTTCTCTTTTACATTAGTTAATAGTTTTTTAACAAACATAATTTTCATTTATTTATAAAAAATAAAATGATAATTATTATAAAATTTGAACATCGTGGCTTATAATATAAGATATATTTTATTAAATTAATTTTTCTATTCAAGGAATGTCTATTTTATCATTATGACAACTAAAATGTAAAAAACCCATTTGTAGTAGATGTCAGTTTTAATAAATAAAATTTATGTAAAATATATAATGTTAAATGTCTTATATTTTGAAAACATTAATTATTTTTACATATAGCATATTGATTTTTTCTTAAATAAATTCAAATGAAACTACAAATAATATTAATTATCTGAAATTGCTAAATAATTTATATATTAAATTTTTTTACATTAATATACAAACTATGAGAAATAGGTATTCTAAATAAATATTTGGGATTTAAAATGTATTTTTTTAATCTTTAAATATTTAATTTATATAAAAAAATTTGATAAATATTTAAATAATATATACACATTGATATATCCATATAGAGATTAACAATAATAAAAAATGCTTTTTTGGTTTAATTAGTAATGATAATTACGTACATATCCAATAAAAAATAAGGAGGTAATATAGTCATTCTAAAACAAAAATTTAAAACAATTAATTAATATAAATATTAACAAAACAAAAAATTTACCCTATAAATAAATTCATATAAATATATTTAAATGTATCTTCTTTTAAAAATAAATAAATTTTTTTAGTGTTTCCATAATAATTTTCTATCTATTATTAAATGAAATAGGTTTAATTTATTCTTAAATAATACATTATATTTCCCATATAAAATATTCGGATTATAAAAATAGTTCTTAATGGAATAATTTTTTTTTGTAAAATTTATTATGTGACATAAATGATCGTATTAGTTATTTCACTACACTAATTAACATTAATATGTTTTTAATTTTTTGTAATTTAAAATAATTCATATAAATATATTCTTTCTTAAATCAGTAACAAAATTTTTACCCACTAATTCAATGTACAACTTTTAATGAATATATATATATAGATTTTTTTTATGATTAGTCGTTTTCGGTCTATTGGACCCATAACATTTGTAAATAATATTGAAAAAAATTAAATAAATTTCATATTTTACAACCTAAAACAACAAAAGAGGAATAAATATGGATTAAAAATGTATGGGGAACCATAAGTTTTCTATATTTTTCAATTTATCTTTCATTTTATTCATATCCTATATTTCATATGTTATCCATAGAATAGAAACTATTTTTATATAAGAGGAAAAAATATCATACCACCCCCCCTAAAAATAAAAATTGTTTTTGGGGAGTGTTGGACACATAACCCCCCCCCCACTGAAAAAAATTGGTCAGTAAAGTGGTAACATCAAAAACCACCACAAATATTAATTTTTTTATATTATTTAGTAATTTTATACCCATAGAAATTATTTTATTTTAAATGATGGGGATTTAATAGCACCCCTAAAAAACATTCCATTTTATAGAACCTATATCTTTAATTTTACCCAACAAACCATATAGCGATCAATCTGGCCAACCAATTCCAGAGGATGGTTATTCTCATACTATGTATAATAATTTGGATATCATCATTTAATATAGAATGATTTTGAGAAAGTGAAAACAAACATTTAAAAAATTGGAAAAGAAAAAGACCAGAGAATACTGAGTGAGTATCTAATAGTTCTATAGGTAATCCATTTAAAGCATATTGTAATGTAAAGGGAGAACCCATCAAAGGTATTCAACACAAAAATATCCTTCCCATAATGGATATTCTTTTCATGATATTGGGGATATGTTTGGTCATCTATATAGCGGACACCCCTTCATTAAAGAACACCATTGAGAATAAAAAACTCATTTCTGAATGAACTATGCATGATTTCTATCCTACATAGGACGAAAAATACCTAGAATGAGTTATCCATAGCTTATTTCACTATAATCCTTAATTTCATTCCATCCATATAGTTTTTTTCCGAATGTTTCCCTATCATTAACATTGGAAATATATATGTCTCATCCATAAAAACCGAATAATTACATCCCCATGACCTCCTTCTTGACAGCTAGATCCATAGAGTGTAAGAATAAGATAAATCAGTGTGTCCCTCTCTAAATCATTCATTTTTAATGAAAAGTAAATCCCACCTTTTACCTCCCTAATAGATAGGTTCCTCATATTTTTTGTAAACTTTCATTCCTAGGGTAATAAGGTTACTATCATTAGGAATTATGGATGTAGTTCATGAAGCACCAATCCTACTCTCAATGATTGAATAAATTTAAATTGAACCAATTAGTATCTAAAATTATGTAGGTTCATAACACATTAAATCATTTAAAAAAATTCTGGATGATGATAGTGGACATGGTTCATCTTCCTTCTATAATACCTTATTGTAGCCTCACCCTCATTTAACAAACAAATAAGGAAAATAACCATAATGTACATAACTCATACACTAATCCCATAGCCATTCTTATATGATATATTATTTCTCATTCCTTATATATCACCATCATCTTACACCCTTTTAGAAGGAATAAATTTCCATTATTGTATTTTAATTCATGTCTAGGTCACATTTTAGAAATTATTATCAAAAATGAATATATTTTATTTCCTCTATATTCTCACACCAAGTGCGTGTCACATGGGATTTTTAACCAATTTTGATCATATCATTAGAAATGGAAATATATCTTACATGGGCCCCCCATGTTGGAGAAATACCCAATATTTACACACAATTTCAACATTGATACTCATCTAAAAAGGTTACATATTATGCCTCTATAAAGTTCAAACTCAACACCATAATTCCTCCACCATCTATACTAGTCCATATTTATTTTAAGATCATGGCCCACCTAATTGGCCACATTCATCATAAATCTTTTTTCACCTAATCTTCATCAATCCAATTCATTATGAGTTTTATATCTCTATGGAATTTTCTTTATTAGACGAAATAATGGTATGCTTATGATTAATCCCAGAACCATTCCTTTTAAAGACCATTTTTCGTAGATTTCCACAAAATATGATATTAAACTACATAGATTGGTTCTTTTCAAAGAATTTCACAATGCACAAAATCCCATGTAAAAGTTCACCAAACTACACGGGTTTTAATTAAATTAATTAAGATATATATGAATGTGTCTAAATGGGTACTATCCAATATTGGAAAAAATATACATCTTTCGGGGTGATGATTAATTCCATAGTTCTACCAATGTTTGTCTCAAAATTATTGTAAATAAAATTATACAAGAGGAAGAACCTATTATATTTAAATATTGTACCATATATTGAGGACCTATGATAAATATAGATTGTGCCCCCAATGGAGAACCTCAAATAAATACATATTATCCAAAGATAAAAAATGTAAATAATGGATAGATAACATATGGTGGGACATACGTATAATAGGGATTTCTGAATGATTCATGTATATGATTTAAATATATAAGATTTTCCCATAATTGGAATTAATTCCTAGAAATATGGTGTAGTCAGCCTAATGTATCATCCTATATATGAATGTGGGTTTCTATATATCATTTCTAAAAATACAATCCAATTTTGATCCATTAGAATCCATATCCAGGAGCTACCAATGAAAGGGTAACCATTGGGCACTTTTTGAAACATTAATGAAACCCTAATAAATTATAGATAAAAATGAATGTGAAACAAAAATGGTGAAAATAGGGTGAATACATAATATGTATTATCAAAATTTCAGGCCATTTTAAAAAATATAATTTTAATAAATAATGTTATCCAAAAATTTCTCATCTAATGTAAGTAATTTTTCAAGTGTGTTCATTTGTGATAGAAATTTATAGGGTTTCCCTATTTTTGATTATCATAAACCAATTATGTATAATCTATTACTCCTTTAGTTCCATAAATTTAATACTCCAAAATGAGATAGACAAATACAACAAAAATTGAATGAGAATGATCCTTGTCAAACTAGATGGTGTTTTCACCCACCCAGTGTATCTAATTTTCATTGTGAAATGATATAATATTTGAGGACCACCTGAATGGTGTTATCCAATCACTGGAATCTTCATGAGAAGCCGACTATGACATTGAGCCCCAAGAAACTATCTTCCATGTGATGACTATTTGAAAAAAAAAAACAACCCTTAATGATGTTTGGAATAATTTTCAGATCCATTATCATGAATGAAGTATTATATATTTATATTAACTGAGGTACGGGTATTGGGAGGTTGAAAATACATATTTTCAATAGAAAACAAGTAAAATCTAATTTCATATGGCATAACCTTCCACTTCCAACAATGTTTGATATCATTCCATCACTATACCAGAGATTCAATCCCCCCTGATCCCTCTCAGGTAACCTAATCTAGAGAACCTTGGTTATACCACCAAGGGATGAATGAAATTAGTTAATATTAGGGATATATCTCTATTTTCTATATAGAAATCAACATTCATAATGGGGAGGATATTTTTATGTAGGAACATATACCATCTAGAATTCACTAAGCCAACCCAATGGTTTCATAGAACTCAGAGAAGTTCATCTGCATATCCCAAAAGAAAAATACATAGTCGACGCATGATTACACCCCTTTGAAATACCCAAATATTAATATTATAATGAGAAATGGAATAAAAGAGAAAGAATATATTCTAACCCCAAAAATTGAATGAGAATATTTTTCATTATATATATATATATATATGATACATTCCATATCCTATTTACAATATAAGGGAAAGAATTTATATCATCCTATAAAATATAAAATATTTTCGTAACATGGATTGAAACTATAGTATTGAATAAGAATGGATATAATCTAGATTGGTAATTACAGTGACTCTTTAAAATAATGTGGATATATCTCGATAGCAGGTACATGATCACGACTTTCTCTATAAGTGTCCTAATATCACTCCAATGATAAATGCAGAATATGATTATGTATTTATACTTATTCGAAACTCAGTTCATTGGTCTAATTCTATGGAATCTATAGGGGAGTAATATATCCATACCCATCTTATAGAAACATTATAACATATTTTGAAAACAAAAAAAACAAGAATGACACTAAAATAGTATCACATGTATTAATATTTTTTCCCCTAACATACAACTCCATCTACACATAGGATTTTATAAAAAAGAAGATTGACTATAGGTAATTAAATATTCATGAATATTATTAAAATATATGTCTCCTTAACGTAGATGTTATTGATATCTTAAAACATTTACCATATGATTCCAAAGACATGGTTCAATGATGTCATTTTTTTATTTTTAATGGTTATCCTTTGAAATTTTAAACAGAATGCTCTGGATGCCATCCATTAATATATTAATTGAAATAACATTCAATGATATATATAGAGAAATCATAAGGACCCACCCAATTAGTGGTTTTAATAAATATCATATCATGGTCAAAAGATTAGAAAAATATGAAATCCACTCATTATTATCGACACTAATGTTCCACCACATGGTATAGGCTACATGAATTCCTTAATTGTGGGGAATTAATCCATGATGGTGCCCCCCCAGATTATGATTCTCATTGAAAATCCCCTCTTAATAGTGATTTTTAATTTTGATTAGATATTACACCCCTTGTCAAATGAATTTTGAGGAATCCCAAAATAGTTAGTCATTAGGAAAATAAATTTAATCAATTATAATCAGTTACAATTGAAAGTGATTTTCTATTCCAACTAAATCGTGTCCCAATTTTTCATTCACTCTTTAAACTACACTTTTACCCACTACCTTTGAGAACTGTAATAAAGACCCCTCCTGATATCACATTATCCAAAAATGTATTTGTAAAGTGGCCACTTCGGTCAAATAATATATAGGTACATCCCATTAAATATTTAGGAAATACATTTCCTTTGAGAAATAAACCATGCAATGATAAAAAATGTTATGTTTATGCCCTTTGAAAATCCTTACTATGTCATTCCAGATTTATTGGATGATTAATGTGTGATATAAATTCAATTCATTTATATTATAATCATCCTTATTTTAAAATGATATTATATATCTATTATGGATATATTTGAATTGATTCATGGTGTCATATGAAATTGTTCACGAACATGAGGGGACTTCCCATTCTACTGTATGACACAAAAAATTGTGGAGATATCTCTTTGGTGTTGAATTCAATTGTCGTAATTATCTGATTAAGATATATTAGTTGATTATTGAGGACCCTCCCATCATCAAGAATAGGTGATGAGGAAAACATGGATTATTTCATTTCACCTCACTCCGTCATAAATAAATCCCACAGAAATTGACATCATGAAATTTCATTTATTAAATAAAGCTCTCAGAATCGATCTATGACCACGAATATTGGTATCATCAATATGAATAAGAAATAAACAGATCATATAAGTGTCATGATTTATGATAGTGATCCCAGAAATGACTCTTACACTATGGTTATGAAAATATTGGTAAAAAAACCAGATTAATGATGAGAAATAATCATGAAATATACAATTTTTTAGAATAAATTTGTCCATTTTTTTGTTATACATTAATCATATCTTATTATTGAAAATATAATTACATGATAAATCAGATATATACAAAATATTCAGCCAAAAAAATATAAGATTATCCCCTAACAATAGTGATGGGAAAATTTTAACAGGTCCAATATATTCTAGGCCTTAGAATTCAGCTATAAATATCATTATTATAGAATATGAATATTTGTAACCCATATGTATGGTGAAATTTTTATCTAAACCTCCTAAATAGAATCCATTTTTTCATAATCTATGTGGAGCATCATGGATTGAGTCCTTGAATTTTATCACATCACATAACCCAACACTCTTTTTTAATGTGGTACTTGAAATTATCGAATAATTCTATTTTGAAAATTATTTTCCAGGAGGAAATATTTTATTTCTCCGATAAATAGATAGAGATTTTTAGTGGTAATAATCCTAGGAAACATTATAGGGGTAAATACGAACCTATAGATCACATCCCTTTCAATTGATATCCAATGGAAAGCTAATACCCATAACGATTTAATGCAAATAGGAAACCTTCAATTCTTTATTTAATAGTGAATATTTTTATCATATCACTTGTAGATTTCATAGAAAATAATTAATTTTAAGAGTAATATGAGGTGTATGATTAAATTTAAAAACTTTTCTACAAGGAAGTGATATAATAAGGTGTGAGGAGTAGGAATCAGAAGATTTCTATGAATTTTGGGAATCATATAAATGATACCTTACCACCTCCTTGGTAGAAATATATAAAATAAAATGGATTTTTTTTTGGATACATCATACCTACTACCAAAAGAGTTTTAACCTCTCATTATTGTGGAAACACATTCTCAGTATGTTTATGAGTAGAATGAGCTAAATATGATAAAACAAGAACTATTCAAATGTAATTAACCTCGAAGATATTTTATTCAAACAAAACATCATTCTAACCTATGTAAATGTCGATCCGGTAAGGAGGCCTAATTCTGGGACAGTAAAATGTATTTTATTATAATATCATAGTAATGAGATATTAAGTGAAAACTCCAATAGTTAATAATAAAAAACCTTGTCAGTTGAATTATCACTGACATGCCCAGGATGTCTAACAATTGAAAATGTATATGGAATCACAACATCTAGACCATCATATTTTTCACCCTACCTATGTTGCTATATAAATTTCCATAGACCAAGAGATTATTAATTATATTAATTCATTGAAAACATGATCACAAGAGAAGGTTGGATGTCATAATCTAGTATACCTAGTGAGAAATCATTAGACCAAATGGGTAGACTCAACTCTTCCCCTATCATAATTTTATAATCCAATGATTTTGAGATTTAGTGGAATAGAAAATCTGGAACATCAATCGAAACATCAAATATCTTGCTGTCATATTATACTGGTGATTCTTGAGGAAAAATGTGTAATTAGACATATACACCACTAAAAAATCTTGGGAGGGACCATCATTCAACTATTACCCCATGTTGCTGGTTAAGCCTCCCAATGACTTGGAGGACATATGTTGATATATTATTTATCTATTTAGGTCAACACTATGATTTAAAACACTCTTAAATATATAAAATTGTAATGGTGGTAGAATATGGAAGTATTAGATTACATTGTAAGGTTAAAGGTTTCCACATACAAATAAAAATTATATCTTCCTATGGATTATTTGTTGGGATTTTTATAGGGAACCTGCAGGATCAGTTTTAGATACCACTCATCCCAATGATGTTTCAGAGTGGGTTATACATACACATAAAAATAAGAAAATATACAATATGGAAACTATGACAATAACACTTGTTCTTTCTCGTATCCCTATTCTATATAAGAATACTCTGAATAAACTCCCAACACCCCCTAATGAATGAAAAAAAACTACAGTTACATCCACTATCAAGAGCGGGGAAAGGAGAAAAAACCTATTAAATTTTTGGACATAAAGAATATTGTTTATTACAATGAATGAAAACAGGTTGTCTACTAAATCATTGAATATATGAAATGTAATATTATGAAATTAATAATTCCTATATTTCCAAAATAGGTTTATATTAATAATCACCAAAATTATAACCCTTTAACATATTGTTGTGGTATACCAACATGAACAATTTTGTTTGTAATTATATGCTTTAGAAGGTAGTTGATACTAGAATGGTGAAATTAGGAAACAACTAGGAAAAGTGGAATTTGTTTCCACAGTGTACATACAATAAGAATGTAGATGGGAATAGGTTTAAAAACAATTATTATAAAAGTTAAATGGTTGTATGAGAGAATTTTGAACAATAAAAACCATGTTATCCTCTGTGTACATTTAAACCAACCACCTATACCCCAATTTTTTCAACAATGTTGCAATTATCATCATCCACACCACAATACTCTAATACTCTGTATTCTTGATATTGACATATCTAGATGAACCAACAATTTTCATCAGAGGATGATCATTTAGAATGGTCAATTTCAATCTCAGACCACAATGATATAATTCATCCAATCCCAGAGTTTTGATCAGAATTTAATTAAATAATATCGCAATCCCAATTCTCCTCATATTCATGAAAATTTTTCAAGACTATATAATCTATGAATTGATATAACTAGAATAACAAAAACCATTCATTAGAATATGAACATTTACCAATGATAAGTTCATTCTGGGCCAACATTGATTTAATTACACTAATCAAAGTGTTATGATGAAAATTTCATTATGTAATACCACAAACCCTATTCAACAAAATATTATACTCATTGGATTAAGAATTAATATTTGGTTAAATTAATTTTTTTATTTCAATGGAAAAATTATCATAAAATTTATAAAGTTAAAAATATTTATCCCTTGTGCATGTTTTCGGTACTAGGGGAAATTCTAGAGGGGTTGAGGATATCATTGAGGATATAATCATTATAGACTAATTGTTGTGTGAAAAGCTATCCGATCAGAGTAGAAATGTGGGATTGTTGAGTATAAATGATAAATCCCAAGAAAAATGTTCTCCAATTCATATTAATTGGGACCAATCACCAAAATCCAATACATTAATTATAAAATTTTGATAAGGATCAATCTAAAATTGGGAATCCCTTTACTTTTCCTAAAAATTTTGATTTCATGGAACTGTTGGCCGAACTCTTGACCAGACACTCAATCCATGATATTTCATTATTTTTTTGAATGATAATTGAGAATAAAATATAGAGGAATTAATAATCACTCATGAGTTTTCATATGAGGTCATTACTGTGGATGTATACTGCATAGAGATCCATTCAATGGAGTTTCATGTTGAAATATTTTTCAGCAAACATGGTAGTTATACTATTGTAGTGGGGAACATCACAACCCTATATATCTACGATATGATATAAAATTTAAATATTATGATACTTCATTTATAATGGATCGTGAATTAGTCACATTTGATTCACAATTGGGTTATATTGAACATGAATGTTCCACATACACCTAAATTTTATAGGATCTAAAAGGACTAACCATAATCCCCTTAGTCAAATCACGATTAGAAAAAAAATTGATTTTTTTTAATTTGGATTCCAGGAAATTTGGAAATACACGAAATTCAATTAATTTATAAGAAGACCATGGATTCATCAGCATGGGATAGCCTCTTCATCATATCACCAATGATTAAATACTCTTACAGGGGATTTATATGGACATTGCATAGTGTAAAAGTAATTTTATAATATTTTGAATCTCAAAAAGTATATATAGGATTAAACTATGGTGAATGTAAAGGATGATTAATTATTGATTTTTTCAAGTTATTTTTATTAATTATCTTGAATTGTCCCCAGATAAAATTTTTATCTCGGTATAGAATTAATATATACTAACCATTAGCCAATTCAAAAAATGATATCTTGTCAGAGTATGTACTCATAAACGCTAATGATTTCATTCATGATAATAAAATATGAATGTATTAATGAGATCATGAATCCTCAAAATCAATGAAAATGGTGATGTTAAATTTCACTTATCTTATCCATAGGGCGTCAACAGAACTAAACATTGTATATTGAATTTTAGGTCATATCATATAACTGATAGAGGATATGAATTCATCTATTTAATCATGTGTATGTTGTGATATAGATTATTATTAAAATTCTAATGACCCCCTTCATAAAATTTACCTCCTAATGTTGGAATGATGTAAGATGAAGAAGAAGAAGAAGAGGCCCTCATAGATTACCCATGAGTAATTGTTTAATATACCCCTAAAAAAATTTCTAAACTCTGTCAAATAATTATGGGTCAAAAAAAGTCTCAGCGGCCTAAGCTAATCTGTGAAACTGTAAAAAACAATGAAAAAGATTTATATTCTTGATATCTAATATGGAAATGTGTTATTTTTACCTAGACATATGAGTAAGTTACATCATTTGTTAATGATGAATCCATCAACTTGTTCGTTTTTTCAAAAGATGGTCATGGTTAAAACTAATTTGATATAAGAACAAATATAACTCATGATTTTGTGGTTTACGTTGATGTTGATAAACACATTGGGTAAAAATACATAAGTAGTTCTATTATGAGAATTGGAATTACAATATCATCCCATAAAAATAATGAACCTGAAGATTTTCGTTTGATTCGATTTTCGGGATATAGATATGGAATATGTAGAACTTGATTTTTTGATTCTAATCAAATAATTGTTCAACTACAGACCCATCAGTTTCCAATCTCTCTAATTTATGGAGAAGTACTCAAGATATAAGAAAATATAGATGGATTCTAAAGAGGTTGATGGAGACACATTTTGTAAATTATAATGGACACAATTTTATCTAGTGATTCCATTTAGTTTTATACAATGTAGAACTATATATCAATTATCTATGCCACATATTTTACAACCATTATTGTATAAGGCGGCTTAGTGTTACAATTATTTTTTTGTGGTAAATTCTTAGCCACAAAATGGTAATAATCCAGAGAGATAAATTCTTTTTTATGGAATCTGACATCAAAGTCTTAAAATAAAACAATTGAAATATTATTTAACAGTTAACAAAGAGGAATAGGTTTTTTATAAGTTTCCGTTAATGTAGTCAATTTTTACTATGATAAGTTCAATGATATCTGTGATATTTCTCCCTCATGAATTATCAAAAATTTATTGGTACTATAATGGTGACTCTATTATGAAAAAAAATTCTCATACAACGATATTACAACTTTTTAGTTGAATATTAATTAAAATAGAATATTACAAAAAATGAAGAATGTAATATTTTAGTGACATAGGGAACATGGAATTAAATCTACAATGCTATTGAAATATATTCATTATCTATAATAAATTTCATCACAAATAGTACTCCCTTTTGGTATACCCTACCAGAACAACTCTTCATAATTCTAGAAATGGGAGTCAAATAAATTATGGGTTCAGTTAATAATTAAGGAATAACATAAGATATTTTAATCTAAGATATTATGAGTTAATAATGTAATTTTAACGGTATGTGAACATGATCATAATATGGTAATTTAATACTAAAATTTCAATTGATCGTAGAAAAGAGTATTTTTTTGAGATATTATTATTTCTGAAAAAATAGAACATCTGTGTTAAGAAATCAGAACCAATATTTCTTAAACTAGAATATCAGGTTATGAATGTTTTTGACCAACAATAATATTAAAATCCAAATTCATATTTTGAGGTAAAATTCTAAGACCATAAACATAGTGGATCCAGACTTATCACATGGTTCACATTTTGGTATAAATAAAATCTAATTCCATTGTGAATCGAGAAAAATATTTTTCCCATAGTGGATCAGGACACACCATTTTACCATAGTTCATCTAGTCACAGGTGTTTCCTTGGGAGGATGACAACCCACATGTTTCCCATATTAGATTTAGACACACATGTTTCGCATAGTGGATTAATAAATACATGGTTCCAATAGTGGATCAATTTCATCGACATGATTCCCATCCTTATCTCTAGAGATGTAAATATTTATTTAATTTAGTGAAGGAGATATATGTACCAACCATCTCCTAATGAAAACCATACTATGTGTTCCATAATATAATTAATCATTAAATATATCACTATATAATTACTTGTGTAAATAAAATATGTTAAATAATAATTTCACTAATTTAACATTGAATAGCCTATGGAAAATAAAAATAATTTTGGTTAATAATACATTCATAAACATGAATATTAACAATCTGGAGATATAATAATGATGTTATATGTTAATATTTTCTATTGTAAGAAGGATATAATATCCAATGTTCTCATCATAGATGGAAAATTATTTTCCAATATATCTTCAATTCAAATTATTTTTCGAAACTACAAATTTGTAAAATTGTTTGGAAATACATTCTTGTAAAATAACATTAAATTAATTTTGTGGGATATTTTAAAATAATTTAGAAAACATTGTGAAATAAATAATCTTTAATATTTAATAGACAGATTTTAAAAAATATAACATTTATAAAATACTTTAATTTGAAAATAAACATGACAATATATAATGGAATCTTCATTTAAAATAATGGTCATAAAAATACAATTTTCATCATTCCATAAATTTAAATAGTAATGATTCATTTAAATTTTCAGTAAAAAACTACCTATAATTATTTTGAATTTTACAAGAAGAATCCTTTGAACCCCTATTTTAAGAAGCCTAAACATGGTAAAAATGATTTTTTTTAAAATAATATTAATATAATGATTCATTTTAGATTTTTTTTGAAAATGTGGTTCGAATAAAAATAGCTTTTTTCATAAATTGATAAATAAGTTCATATTTTCTATATATTTTTGAACAATTATATTATTTACTAAATAGTGGAAAAATTAAAATATTATGTTTAAATATCATTAATGACAAAGGGATAATAAATAACATGAGTTTCTGGGGACTTTTGTCATAAGAATTTTTCATCATAGAAAAAATCATGAATTGTCTCAATAAACGAAGAGATTCTTACAAAAAATCATTACCAATTTGTTAACTACAAATCTTATTACAATTGTAGGGTTACAATAAAATGATATATAAAATATTGTACGGATAAATATATTCAGGGTATTTCTTGTAAATGGTTACTTATATACACTTTTTAAATTAAGATATGTTTGTAACAAGACATATGTCTCAATGGTGTAAAATTGAGAAAAAAACATGTAATATTTTCATCATTTTAACAAAAATCCCCATAAAATTGATATCCAATGTTGCATATGTAAATTACTACAATAAAAAATGTATTAATCATAAAATATATTCATGTGTATAATAAACACCACAAAAAAGAATGAGTTTGTTAATATGGAAAGTGTCTAGTGGAATTAAAAAGTGAGACGAAAATCCCTTACATTAAGTCATGACTTCCATTTTACTCAAACAAACATATAGTATAAGAAATAACATTTTATTATAAATTGATTATATAACCATATATATATATATTTCTTACCAAATATTATTTATTTATTTAATTTTATTCCCCTTTTGTTTACTATTCTTTATTGAAGTCTTGATTTGGGTAACAACCAATTTTTTCATATAAGTTTGGATTTTTTTAATTTTTATCATCTTAATTTGATCCTAGTTTCATTGTTCCAAATTTTTTAATCATAATAATAACAGAATATATAATCTATAAATATTTATTTAGAATAATTTATATGATTAGGTGAAAAAAATTAAATATACCTTCAATGGAGATGGTATTTCATACGTATGCATGAAAGATCTTTTCATTTCATGTTAGATTAACATAAAAAATGTAAATAATATATACATATATATTGTCGATCAAGATTAATTATTGTGTTACTATATATAACATATTTTCATTAAACACATCTTTAGTACATTTTATATAAATCATTAATGAATTTCCTTGATTCACGAGGTGGCAATCCAATTTATCTACAACTGACGTTATCATGTTCTCACGAAATTGGGTGTATGAAGGTATGTGATATATAATACTTAAATACCATAATAACATCATAAATATGTCACGACCCGACCTAATGGGCCTCGAGACGCGACTCCCCATGCTCGCCTCCAATAGGCTAGGGGCTGGTGACCGGCGCCGAGTAGGCTATCACACACATTGGAGGTATTAGCCGAAGGTACCTGTACAAACGCACCCATAAACACCTCCATGAAACAGTGCAGAGATATATAAAACTTAAAAGGAAATGCATGCATACATCTATCCCAAACCAGAGTACAATAGAAGTACAAAAGGGCAAAATAGGGCCCACCAAAGAAAACTACAAAGCACATCCAACCTGCTCTGAAAAAGGGGAACACTGCCACAAACACCCACCAGAAAGATCCCTCGACACAGCTCTGGTAGACACCCCGGTCAACTCGCTCACTAAGCTCCGCCTGCTCCAGGACCTCTTGGGACTCCGTCAAAAGGCATGTGGTCTGCACAAGACACAAACATGTGTGGGCAAAGCCCGTGCAGGGGTGAGTATAAACATACTCAGCAGTTACCCCAAAAACCCAAAACCCAAGGGAGCAACTGAAAGGAAACAGTCCACTCAACCCAGCCAGAGGGAACCCATTCGAGAGAGAAACTCCATCTCGTGACCATCCTTGGCTAAACACAACTAGTCAACTCATCTCATCTCAGGTGTATGCCCATACATTCACCTTGAACAATCCAGATATACTCAGCTCACGCCACAAGACACAAGAGGTACCGACCTCATCACCAGAAATTGTCCCAACCAAGAGAGTACATCGCATGAACACTATCATACCAGATGACACTCATCCGAGAGATACACTCCATCAGGTCCTAAACAAACATCTCAGATGCTCACCTGAGAGACCACGCTCGTCGGATAACAACACTGAGGAAACATCGCTGAAACAACGTAACCACCATACTCCTCGGGTAGGGGTTCGCCGCTAGGGTCCGCTAGGGGATACCAAGACCCACTCCGGTTTACGTAGCTCACAGATAGGACATCAATCCCAGGGTCCGCTAGGGGATACCATGACCCGATCTGGCATACGTAGTTCTCATAGATAGGGGATCACACCCAGGATCCGCTAGGGGATACCACAACCCGATCTGGTGCTCGATAGAAACTCTACACTCAGAGAGAGGACCATCGTCCATATAAAGATGGTCACGACGATACTAGAACCCTATCTGGTATAAATCATGATGTAGGGGATCAAACCGATGATTCCACAACCCTACCGAAACCACGCGCTGAGTAGGGGATCACATAACCAATGATACCGTAACCCTACTATAAACCTCGTGCCGAGTAGGGGATCGTATACCCGAAGATGCCACAACCCTACTGAGCACGGACCACCGCGTATGGGATCATATTTTCGATGATGCCACAAAAATTATGGGGCTAACCTACTAGATAGGGGATCGCCACCCGTAAATAAGCGGTCACAACGATACTAAGAACCCGATCTAGGGTAAAGATACTAGAAGATCCACTCCAGGCCCACCGGAGGGATACCACAACTCTAACAGTTTAAACATCCCATTGATAGGATCACAAACCCATACGAAGGTTGTGATGCCACACGAACCCTCATTGGAATGATCCAAGGGAGAACCCTCAACCACTGTTGGTCCAAACGTCGCTAACCCGAGTGACCTGCCACAATGCCACACAGCGCACCTCCTAGGCCAAAACAGAGGCCTGCATCGCGTTCCACGCAGAAAAACTCATAGGATAGGCTGTTTACTCTCCCGAAACGGGGCACCAGTGAAAAAGTCACTATACACTGTAGCTAGCTCGTGTGATGCCCACACAACGATCCTGAAACCCATCGAGCGGACCATACTACGAAGATCCCCTCAGAAAAATAAGCGGAATCGACTACTCGCTCGTCCAAAATGGACACCCGGTGAAAAAAAGGTAATATTCACCGAAGGCCAGATCGAGTGGGGCCCATGCCTGGATTCTGAAACTCATCGAATGGTTCGCACCATTGGGATCCTCTTAAAAAACACACAGTATCGACTATTAATCCTCCAAAATCGGACTCCAGTTGCAAAAGTTGTGTTTCTCCGCGAACGCCAAAACCCGGCCTTATGGGGCCCGCACCCCGTTCTAAGTCCCAACACCCAAAAACCATCTCAAAAAGTCCGTCCTACCATCAGGTTCTCAACTCCGTTGACTGCACGTCAATCGGACGCTCCGGGTAGAAGTTACAACGGCCCGAATTCGAAAAATAATAAAATAATATTATTTAATATGACGTTTCTAACTCATGGGCCACGATCCAAAACCCTTAAACCCTCAGAGTGAGTTCAAAAGGTATGTCTCGACGCAAGGAGCACGTCACCTCAAACGGCTCATAAATCGGAGTTACGGTTTGTGAGTTACAGGGGTTTAAAGAACCCCCGGAAAATCCTGGATGGACCACCGACAGCCTCGCCGGAAACCACCGCGCCGCCGCCGTATTCCGCCGCACCACTGCCGCCGCCACCGGAAACTTCCGCCGTGCCGTCGCCGGATTCTGCCATGGCCTCCGCCCGTCATCGCCGTAAAACCAGGTTTTCGCCGGAAAACTTCCGGGAGCCAACGGGAGCACCCCGGTGCTCCAAATTCAGATACGAAAAATGATTTGGAAAGCTCGGGACCCGAACTATACAACCCTTAAGAAAATTTGAAGGAAAAAAACACAAAAATGGGATCCGGGATTGTAAAACTCAAACCGCCTACCTCGCGGGTGAAACGCCGACGTTCTGCCTTAGAACCGAGTTCCAGAGCTTCCGATGCGCGCTCCTGGAACGTCCGTCGTCAAATTCCGAGCTCGTGGGCGCTTTGTTTGCTCGATTCGGCAGAGCGGTGGCGAAGAACGACAAATAACGTCAAATGGAATGATAAGGGGGGGGGGTGATATTTATATCAGCCGCCCGGCAGCACCAAATCCCCCTCGGACCCGCGCCCGATGCGAACAAAAGTAAGGTCACCTCTAGGGTAAACACGTCATTCTAAACGCAACGGCGGACTCAGATATTCATCCGAGACTTCGTTCGGAAGATATTCGAGCCTATGCTCGCACACTAACTTTGCTACTTATTTACAAAAATTCCCCTGGTGGCGTTTCTCACCGCAGTCCCGCGCTCGCAAAGTTTACATCTCGCCTAGGGTAAATGGAACGTTCCAGACGCAACTGTGCCATCAGATTCCTGCTCTGAGCTACCGTTTAGGAGATATCACACCCCCGCCACATGAATAGTATAAAAAATACTTAATATTTTCATAAAATTAATTCCGGGCACACCGGGCCACGGAATCACACGCCGTCTTCGCGCCTAGCTCTGTAATTATTCTCAGAAATATTTTAATGTCTGACAGGGCCAAAAACCCAAGTCGCTATATCCTCCCCTCCTTAGAACTTTTCATCCCCGAAAATCCCTAATCTCAAGGGAAGCGACTGGACTCTCAACTGGGTCACACACCAGCGATTTCACCAACAAACACCAATTCCCAAACACATATGTCAAGGGGACTCATCCACCAAACCTCGATGCAATTTGCTTTGGGTGGCACTGACTCGCCCGCACGGTTTTAATCGCATCACAAAAACGGGTCTCGGTGGGGAAATAATCTCTCTTCCATACGCATTCGAAGCACGCCAAACAACACCCACTCATGGTCTTACCAACTCCTTGAACAAAACTCGAGCAAGCAAGAAAAAAGAGGGTACCACTAAACAGTGTCTATCAAACTACTGTAGTAAGTAGAAAAGACTCAAGGCGTACCTCTATCCGTCCGCGGAGCCTCTAGGTAAACAGCCTCTAGGGCATGCAGTTGTCCTCACCCACGGCCACCAGCTCACTGAGCATGGTGTGGACCACCTGGGGTGTTGGGGTGGTGGCAACTGGTACTGCCTACCACTGCCTCCCGCTGCACCAGCTCTATCGCTACGTCTGCCGCCCTACGGACCTCCTTGCTCGAGACATTGCCTCTGCCAAGGCGGTCCATCGACCGGCTCCCTCTCAGTAGCATGTTGGGGCGGAAAATCTCTAGAAAGATGTCCCCGACCGTCGTAAGCTTAACATCGCCTCTCCTGCGGCTGACCAAATCTGGCCTGCGAGCCCTGTGAGCCCTGGGGCTCAGATCCTCCATCCTGGGGTCACCTCCTTAAATGTCAGCCACGTCCAGACCCATGAGTCTGTCGTCGGCTACCAGATGTCAATCCGACTAAAAAAGTCTCAGCCCTCAAGTGCCCAACACTAACAGGGGGAATCTTCTCATCCAGAAAACTCTCCACCACTAATGCTCGCTCCTGAACTCCAGCATATGTGGGCAGGCACAAAGAAACCACACCTGCTTGTATGTCCATGCGTAAGCCCTGATCAAAGGTTCGAGCCCTAAAGAACGGGTCTCGAACCATATCCAGGGAGTAGTGTGATAGGTCTGTAAACATCGCTGAGTACTCCGACACAGTCATGCTCTCCTGTCAAAGCTGCAGAAGCTCCTGGATCCGCACTGACCTCAGCGTCACCGAATAGAACTCCTTCCTGAAGAGCCGCTCAAACTCTGCCCACGTGAGCGTCTCCTCGTCATGGGACTGTGTCACCAAACTCCACCATCACCCGAAAGAACCATGCAGAAGGCTTGTCGCTAGGACCACCATCTGATCTGGAGGTGTCCTCACTAGGCGGAATACCCGGGTGACTGCCTCAAGCCATTAATCAGATACCTGGGGGTCTGGATCACCCCGGAACCTCAGAGGTCGTTGCCTTTGGAACTTGTGTAGCGCACTCAGCCTGTGCGCAACCTCGTCCTGCACTGCCGGCACAACCAGCTGCTCGACATGTGGTGGCTCAACCGGCAGACCACCTATAGGTACAACCTTAGAACCTGCGCCCTGCTCCACAGCCTCTACACGGGGCGGGTCGTCAGCACAATCCTATTGCGGAACCCTCACTGGTTGTCGTCATGGAGGCATCCTGAAAAACATTCAAGATGCACCATAGTCAAAAAGTATATCTCGAGAGATGACTAAAGAAGGAGAAGGAAATACCCAAAAACCCAGTCCTATATGATGCATGTACCGTTATGTCCCTGCGACCCGTGTATGAATGTCCCGAGTCTAAATGCAGGTTATCAGAGTCCTAGTGTATGGATACGTCGTCTGACGCACCAACACTGGAGTCTCTGGCCTGAAAGATGAACTCGAAACATCCTAACACTACCTCTATGCAACCCAAACCAAACTCACAATAGACCATCTACGCTCTGAGATCCCAAAGGTGGAACCTCCTCTGATACCACTCTGTCACGACCCGACCCAATGGGCCTCGAGCCGCGACTCCCCAAGCCTGCCTCCAATATGCAAGGGGCTGGTGACCAGCGCCCAGTAGGCTATCACACACATGGGAGGCATTAGAAAAAGGTACCTATACACACACACCCACAAAGACCTCCATACAACAGTGCATAGATATATAAAACTGAAAAAAATGCATGCATACATCTATCCCAAACCAGAGTAAAATAGAAGTACAAAAGGGAAAAACAGGGCCCACCAAAGAAAATTACAAAGCACGTCCAACCTGCTCTGAAAAAGGGGAACACTGCCACAAACACCCGGCGAAAAGATCCCTTGGCACAGCTCTGGTAGACACCCCGGTCAAGTCGCTCACTAAGCTCCGCCTGCTCTGGGTACTCCTGGGACTCCGTCAAAAGGCCTGTGGTCTGCACAAGACACAAACATGTGCGAGCAAAGCCCATGTTGGGTGTGTGTATAAACATACTTAGTAGGCACCCCAAAAACCCATAACCCAAGGGAGAAACTGCAAGGCAACAGTCCGCTCAACCCAACCAGAGGGAACCCATACGAGAGTGAAACTCCATCTCGTGACCATCCTCGGCTAAACACAACTAGTCAAATCATCTCAGCTCAGGTGTATGCCCATACATACACCTTGAACAATCCAGATATACAAAGCTCACGCCACAAGACACAAGATGTACCAAACTCATCACCAGCAATTGTCCCAACCAGGAGAGTACACCGCACGAACACTGTCATACCAGATGACACTCATCTGAGAGATACACTCTTCGAGTCCTAAAAAAACATCTCAGACTCTCACCTGAGATACCACGCTTGTCAGATAACATTACTGAGGAAACATCGTTGAAACAACATAACCACCAAACTCCTCAGGTAGGGGTTCGCCGCTAGGGTCCTCTAGGGGATACCAAGACCCACTCCGGTTTACGTAGCTCACAGATAGGGGATCACTCCCAGGTTCCTCTGGGGGATACCACGACCCGATCTTGCGTACGTAGTTCTCAAAGATAGGGGATCACACTCAGGATCTGCTGGGGGATACCACAACCTGATCTGGCGCTCGACAGAAACTCCACACTCAGATAGAGGATCATCGTCCATATAAAGTTTGTCACGAAGATACCGGAAACCCATCTGGTATAACTCGCGAAGTAGGAGATTGCATATCCAACGATACTGTAACCCTACTTTAAACCTCATGCTGATTAGGGGAACGTATACCCGACAATGCCACAACCCTACTAAGCACGGCCCACCGCATAGGGGATCATATTTTTGATGATGCCACAAACCCTATGGGGTTAACCTGCTAGATAGTGGATCGCCGCCTGTAAATAAGCGGTCACAGCGATACCAAGAACCCGATCTAGGGTAAAAATGCTAGAGGATCCACTCTGGGCCCACCAGAGGGATACCACAACTCTAACAGTTTAAACATCCCATCGTGAGGATCACAAACCCATACAAAGGTTTTGATGCCACACGAACCCTCGTTGGAATGAACTAAGGGAGAACCCTCAACCCCTACTAGTCCAAATGTCGCTAACCCGAGCGACCCGCCACAACGCCACTCTGCGCACCTCCTAGGCCAAAACTGAGGCCACCATCGCGTACCATGTGAAAATACATGCAGGATAGGTTGTTTACTCCCCCGAAACGGAGCACCGGTGAAAAAGGAACTATTCACCGTAGCTAGCCCGTGTGGGTCCCACACAACAATCCCGACACCCATCTAGCGGAATATACCACGACGATCCCCTCGAAAAAACAAGCGGAATCGACTACTCGCTCGTCCAAAATGGACACCCGGTGAAAAAAAGGTATTATTCACTAAAGGCCAGCTCGGGCGGGGCCCACACCTAGATTCTGAAACTCATTGAACGGATCGCACCATTGCGATCCTCCCGGAAAAATACACATGATCGACTATTCATCCGCCAAAATTGGACTCCTGGTGCCAAAGCTGTGTTTCTCCGCAAACGCCAAAACCCGGCGTCGTGGGGCCCGCACCCCGTTCTCTGTCCCAACACCTAGAAACCATCTAAAAAAGTCTGTCGTACCATCAGGGTATCAACGCCGCTGACGGCACATCAATCGGACGCTCCGGGTAGAAGTTACAATGGCCCGAAGTCGTAAAATAATAAAATAATATTATTTAATACGACATTTCTAACTCCCGGGCCACGATCCCGAACCCTTAAACCCTCAAAGTGAGATCAAAAGGTCTGTCTCGACGCAAGGAGCGCGTCGCCACAAACATCTCGCAAATCGGAGTTACAGTTTGCGAGTTACGGGGGTTTAAAGAACCCCCGGAAAATCCTGGTCGGACCACCGCCGACCTCGCTGGAAACCATCGCGCCGCCGCTGGATTCTGCCGCGCCGCCGCCGCCATCGCCGGATTCCGCCATGGCCGCCGCCCGTCGTCACTGGAAAACCGGGTTTTTGCCAGAAAACTTCTGGGATCCACTGGGAGCACCCCGGTGCTCCAAATTCAGATCCGAAACATGTTTTGGAAAGCTCGGGACCCGAACTATACAACCCTTATGAAAATTTTAAGGAAAACAACACAATAATGGGATCCGGTATTATAAAACTCAAACCACCTACCTTGCGGGCGAAACGCCGATGTATAGCCTTAGATCCGCACTCCAGAGCTTCTGCAGGGTGCTCCTGGAACGTCCACCGTCGAATTCCGAGCTCGTGGGCACTTCGTTTGCTCGATTCGGCGGAGCGGCGACGAAGAATTGTGAAGAACGCCGAGAAGAACGATAAGGGGGGGGGGGGTTTGATATTTATATCAGCTGCCCGCCAGCGCCAAACCCGCCTCAGACCCGCGCCCGATGCGAACAAAACTAAGGTCACCCCTAGGGTAAACTCGCCATTCTGAATGCAACGGAGGACTCATATTTTCCATCCGAGACTCCTTTCAGATGTTATTCGAGCCGACACTCGCACACTAACTTCACTACTTATTTACGAAAACGCCCCTGGTGGCGTTTCTCACCACAGGACCGCGGTCGCAAAGTTTACACCTCTCCTAGGGTAAACGGCACGTTCTGGATGCAACCGTGCCCTCAGATTCCCACTATGAGCTACCGTTTAGGAGATATTACACCCCCGCCACATGCATAGTATAAAAAATACTTAATATTTTTATAAAATTAATTCCGGGCAAACCAGGCCTCGGAATCGCACACCGTCTTCGCGCCTAGATCTGGAATTATTCTCAGAAATATTCCAAAGTATGAAAGGGCCAAAAACCCGAGTCGCTACAAAATATGTTATTTATCATATATAAACAATAAATAAATCATTATTTTTATCATCTATAGGTTGTAATGGAGTTATGAATGACATCTTTTCGAATTGAAGCAATCTGTTATACAGTGAAATGATGATTTTTCCCCATTTTATTAAAGTAGAGACGGTTCTAGGAAATGAAATTAATATAAATACATCATAGTATGTGTAATATACTTATTTTATTTTATATTAATGATATAATAATTTATATAATCATGTGGATGAATAGATAATTCAAAAACCGACATTGATGTACAATACAACTTTTTCGGGGATGCTCCTAATTCTTTCACCAAAAGTACACCTAGGAGGGGAATATTCCAAAAATATGGTTTTAGGATTAAGATATGTAATTCGGGACATTATTTAGAAAGGTTTTTAACCAAAATGGATAGATGATATTATGTGGAGAGGGGAGGGGTTGACCTTTTATAAGTTAGGGAGATGACTCGACTAGATGTTTTGAAAACAATTGATTGATCCCATGTTTTGATCTTTCACACAGAAAAAAATGAGACAATATAGAATTTTAGAGGCACAATAGATAAAATAATGAATGAAAATAGTTTTTATACTATTTTATTAGTCTATTTTATCAATATCCTTTTAGATTATCCCATAGTAAACCTAATTTTTCCTGAACCATGATAATTAAATTTTTCTCCAATAATATTCATTTTGATCAAAAATTAACAAAATATTATTAGATAATATATATTTTTATTATCCAAAATTAGAATTCACATTTTAATATTACAGTAATTTATGTGGGAGATTTTAATTTAAAACTAATCTCATAAATGCGTTGGAAAAAATAATTTTTATGAACATAATAATCCAAATTTTATAATGTTATTAAATCAGAATCTAGAATTATATAGATTCTTTTGGAATAAAATGGATTAATGGATTTTTAATTTTATAATTTTAAATTTTAAATCAACTTAAATTATATTTAATATTAATTTTAAAAAATATTTTTCAATTTAATTATGTATTGATCAGTATTCACACAAAAACTATAAAGCATTTCATAAAAATCCAAAAACAATAAATGCTACTTTGCATATAAAAACATCAAAACATATTTTTGTTTTTCGTAAAAATTATTTATAATTGGTAAAAAATAATTTTAAATTTGATGTTCCCATGGTGGTAAAAATAATATTTAAAAAATAATTTTTTTAGTTAAAATAAATTTATTCATATATATTGTCTAGATAACACAATTGATGATTGTTAAATATTTTATTTAATATATAATACAGATAATTCATTAAAATTATTCACCAATTGTAAATCAGTTAATATATTAACTTAAGAAGTGTTTGTGAGAATAATAAAATTTACTAAAAAACTCTTTCCAATATTTTCAAAATGAATATTGTTTTCATTTCTCGTTAATTTTTCAGAAAATAATTCTATATATATTATTTTTTAAGCCATATATTTTCATAATTTAATTAATAATATTCATACTATCCATTATTAAAACTTAGTGGTAAATATTATATATTGATATAATATTTTATTAGTATGTCATGTTTCCTTTAAACTCTGTGTTGGGTGTAACCCAAGCTAAACCCGGTATTGTTTGTAACAAAAGAAAAAATTAGTGTTTCATGTGACACATGGTAAACTCTGTGTGATGTGTAACTAATTCCAAACTCATTTTTGTTTATATAGAAAGCTATGATCAGTAATGTGTTCCAAACAATCCAACCAAAGTGTTCAATATAATCCAAGATAAACTAATTGTTCCATCTTGTAATAAATATAAAGAATATTAAATTCATTGGAAGAAAAAAATAATATTTTACAGAATATGATCATTTTATATTCTTTCACAATTTAAACTTATTTCTACTTCAAAATAATCCATTTCTTCTATGGTTACACAATTAAAAATATCACCATATAACCCCCCATTGGGTAAATTAATAAAAAAAATCATTAAAATTGGGATTTTGGAAACATAATGGTTACTGAAATTAAGTCATAACCAGGTCTCCACATTGGAGAACATATGTGGCATGTGATTATATAAAAATTTAACAAAATATTAAATCATTATATACAATGATAGATATATCTTCCCACAGGAATTTTGGTGATGCAAATAATATTAACCATTTTAAAACCATAAACCAATGAGGCATGAAAAAATTAATTGATATCATCAAAAATGTTGATAACTAGAAAAAATTTATTCCAGGATCCTTTTACTAATGATGAATAATTTTCTTGAGAAGATAGAATTACATGATTTTCTTTAATTTCATAAGCACAATATAATATATTGGTTGTGCATTTATCAAATTACACTTCCTCTCTAACAACTTGATATAAATGTGAATTTTTGCGCCAGAATCACAAATGGATGATAAGATCCACAAACAGAATGGTAAGTAATTCACTCTATTTTTAGTGATGATTAGAAAAAGTGGTTAATTTTCATCCCAATATGGATAAATATTCAAATTTATAATTAATATATTATTATATGAATCCAAATCCAATCTTCAATGTAAAATATTAAATAAAATTTTAACATTATGACCCATCCAAAAGATTAAAATAAAAATAATTAAAAATAAGTTCAGTGAAATTCCAATGTGAAATTATAATTATTCACCATATACTATATAGTGTATCATGATTATCACATAACTAGCATTTGAATACCGTTTTCATGTATTCTCTCGAAATAGGGTAAAAACCCAAATTACTATTACACCATATTAAAAACAAGCATGCTACCATAATCCCTGAACAAAAAACATACTATTAGATGTATTTCATATGTCAAAAATTGTTTTAAACTCCATGAATTATATAAAATATTTACTATTCCAATTCTAATTAATGTCTTCCAAGGTCATCAACACTATCAAATTTAATTTATTAAAATCAATAAAATATTTTTGCAAACTAAACAACATGTTTTCAACCTCTTCAGCAATATTATTGGTTAAATTCCTATTAAAATTTGTTTTCAATAATATATAACCTTTATATTAAATTTTAATTCATTTATATCAATAAAAATATTTTTTCACATCTCTAATGAAAAAATAATTCTTTAAAATCCCACTTATATTTAGTAAATCATGAATTCCAATACATTAACAGAACAATCATCAAACATTCATCTCAGACCATTAACTATAATTCATCATCGTATTACGTAATAACCCAATCCTATCATATTTCATTTATAATCACTTTATCATAAATAGAAAAGCCATTAATTTTTCACGCTTACCGATTCACAACCTGAACATTTACCTTAGAACATCAATATGAATAATTCCTATTGTTTTTTCATTAAAAAATTAAATAGTTGATGATACCATGGGATGACGGTTATATTTATCCATTATATTGACAAAAAATTTCATTTTACCCTTGAAATTACATGAAATGTGTTCTTTTTTCCAAACTCAAAACATATTATTTTCGATTTTACAAATTTCATTTAAATTTCCTTTTCACATTGTTGACATATATGAAAATAAATATTCATTACTCCATGGACTCCATTAACAGAACTCTTATGAAAATGTCCCCTTACCAGAATTGGTGAGTCTAAGAATTTGTTAAGGAACTCATTATTTATCATTTACCATGTTAAATGATTAATTATAATCACAATAAATTTTACCCACATCATCATACCATTTGGATATAGATAAATTAATAGTCTTTCACATTCAATATTATCAATGTTCCTTATAGTTCCTTCTATTTTCAAAAAACTAAAATAATATTGTAAAACATCTTAATTATAATGGGAAAAAAACCATCATGAAATTATATTAGTGTCTAAATCATGGATCTTAAATATTAATCCTTTACATCATTATTTTTTTTATAGTTCATTCAATTTGGTGCTAAAATACATTCCACAACAATTTTTGAGGAAGGAACAGATAGTTTGGAAAGAATTCAACCTCTAATATCAAAAAATACCCTTAATAGAGTCTTTTTTGTGAATAACAAAATTAGAAAAAATGTCTTCAGATCACATAGCTCCCTAGAGATATGTCTCATTCACATGAATGTAATTTTTTGATGGTAAGCCTCCACCTGGTGAGTTTTTATGTACACAAAGTCCTTCACAATACAACAAAGCATTGATTATATTCATTCATGTTCCTGAAATTTACACCCCCATTAAAAAAGCCCGCATATAATTTGTGAACCATATCAATTATTTAAAAACCCCTTACCTAAAAATACCCACTCATTATAATATTTAAGTAATGGTTCCATGGTCTCTCATTTTCATAATATCCCCAAATTCATGAACATCCTAAGAAACATGATCTAGACCTAAAATAGACCATCCAGTGATATTAGTCTTAATGAACCCCCTTTAATGTGTTCCTAATGAACTCCACCCAATCTTTGCATGACTTTTGTGAAGTCATATTCCCGTCTTGATGGAAGAATTCCCAACAGGGACATGAGGGTCAACAAAATATTATACCTTCCCAAATCAGTCCTATCATGAACAAGGACACCATCCTAATGAAGGGACACCTTTCATTTGGAAGATTCTTCCTTCATTAATCTCTTAACCTCCAAGAAGGATCTAAACTTCAGGAAAAAACTATATGTGGTTAACAATTATTTGAGAGACCACTCAAATGGGAAACTCTATGATACATCCCTTTTGCTGACACATCTGTGTGGATGTTGACTACAAAAATCCTCCACACCAATCCAAGATCAGTTTTACTACCCATCTAGTACATATGTTGTCTATTCCATGTATCCATGTTTCCCACTTCACCAAAAGTGAGTTATGTGACTCTCACAGAACACTTTCTTCTCAATATATGTATTGAAATGTCTGTTACATCATCATATAAGAAAACTAATATGGACATCATGACTGGAGGATCCTCATGTAGTTATGACCTGGCATGGCTGAATCCCAGCCCCGCATAGTGGATCGTAATTTGTGTGAAAATAATCCCTTGGGATAGGTATTTATTACCTCTATGTCTTAGCTTCATGACCTAAAACTACCCAGTCCCAACATCCTCAACAAATGGTGATAAATTTATGGTTCTCGCTAAGAAAAAAATGATTAATACATTCAGTATTAGTGGATGGGGATGGCCTCCACCCCACCCACCCACCCATGGAATGAGATCATCCTCACATGTATTGAGATCATCTTGGGAAGCTTACACACATAATCCGCACACCATCTATCATTGATTCTTCTTTAGCGACATGAGATTTAGGTATGCAGCTTCCTCTTATTTCTCACACTGAGCAAGAACAACGTCAGCTTATATGTAATTGATGACCATGATATCATCCAAATCACCATTGTGTAACTTTTTAATAGATATAATCCCCATCATTATTTCAAATGGTATGAAACTACTTTTATTCCCCATCCATATTCACTATATGATAAACATACAAGTGTAATCCCTAACCACATGCTCTTATGGTCTTCCTCCTTTGGTGTATGACCCAACCCATTATGATATTTTTGGTTTTTGATACAATATTGTATGGGGGAGATATGAATCCTCCTTGTGGTAAAAACACAATAACAACATTCATCCAGACATTGTTCCTCAAAAATCCATGATAAGATCATGCCTACTCACCTAAGATACCACACCTCCCCCGGGATACTTATGCATATCAATGAATAATCCTAACACAAAATCCAATTGAAAAAAATCCTCTTATGAAGAGATTATTTAAAATTTACACCCACACCATCACACATTAGCACATATTTCTAGACAAGATAATGATAACCATATGATGTTAAACTGTATGGACCAATCCTATCACACAACCTTATACTATTTAATTAATCTATGTGGGTTTTTATCCTGGTCTTCTAAACATGGTACGTAGGACACCTCAATGTGGATGAATCACAGCCAATGGTAAAAAATAGGTTTTCCTTCTTCATCATTTACCAAATTGATTCACACCCACGGGTGCCCCGATCAACCAACATAGTGTAATATATTCATTTTATGTGATTGTACCCCATGATCTACCTCCATGTGGCATTATGATACATCCATTAGTTAACCATTCAGGTGATCCATCATAGTGATGTTCTCCATATATCCACCCCATGGGTTGTCCTGAAAAACCATTATTTGTTGAAAACATTTGTTTATAGGATGTACCGTCTGTGTCCTCCTCCATCGAGCATTCTGATCCATCCATAGTTATAATTCCAAGTGTCACCTCTTCCCAACTGGGGTCTCACAACATTGATCACCCTACCTGCGGAGATATGATTAGTATAATCTATCCCTATAGAAGTTAAAATAATTCCATGGTCTATCTCAACAATTCAACTTGATCAATATCCAGAAAACACTAAACGTGTGGACTATCCCTATATACATACCATATTCATTAAACTCATATTCATAAGGATAAATCATTGGAATATATTCACCCACAAAATCATCCACCACATGAAATTTCTTTGATTTATATGGTGAATTCCTTGTAATATATATATATTCCTTCGGTGTAAGATACCTCGTCATCAACCTAAATGTCCTTGGTTTATGTTCCTATAATTCCTCCATGAGATTATCTCCCAATAGAAAAAATATAGGCTACGCATGTGCCCATCATCCAGAAATTCCAACAAAGCCCAATGTGACTACTCTCATGAGCATATCTTTTCACCTTGTATAGACTAATTAGAATTTCCACACAAAATCAATGTTGTGAATTGGTGACCAAAAAACATATTCCACTGGTAATGAGTTCCATGAATATGGGATGAATCTATTTGGGAGTCCTAGATTATGGAATGAGTTCCATGTAAGAATCCTGTTAAGAAGAAACCAATATCTAATGATCCAATTTTGATCAAGGGGAAAGCAATATCATTTAATGTGTTGAAAACCACCCACATTTGGAAATTTGGAATTCATGGTAAAGAGAAATCCATCACATAATAACATGCTGGTGGAGGCCCCGATAAAATCTTCATAATAAGAAATCGTGAACCCAATGAGAAAATCGTCTCATAGACATGAGGACTAGTAGGTTTCATGATCAAAACATTTTCATGTTGTCAGATTCTGAAATCTAGTTACATTTCTGCCAAAAAAATGGTGGTATCAGCATGGAACTCCTCAGAAATTGTGGTAGTAAATGTTTAGAATTACTACATTTGAGACATTTTCAGCGTGAACCCTTACATCCTTCAAATTATTGGATGACTATGTGAAATTATACATTTATTTACATACATATGTTCTTACAACTTAATATATCTGCATTTTAGGGCCACAGACATAGAAAACCAACCATCCACCTCCCACATTCCCAAGGTTTGGAGTAATGTTAATGTTGTTACACTGCACAACATCACTTTCACGAAATCATACACTACAACAATAGCTACATGTGAACATACACCATCTAAATAAATATATTATACAAAAGAGGTACATGGTCATCATCATACGTTGTTAAAACCATGATTCAGTAATTCTCTCAACTGACATGGCCTACTAGGAACTATTGGCTTCAACGCCTCACTAAAAACTACCACCCCCAAGGGCTATACAGGGAGAATCAAAATACCATTCCAACCACAAATTGCTCTGGGAATCACTCTCTAGATTAATCCTATTACTCAATCACTTTTATCATGGATTTAGGGAATGATCAAGTCCCCATAGCCATGACTACATCTCAGGACCTTCAAAGAAGGGATCCCTCTAGGCCACATTAAGACTAGCCTCAACTGATATATCAGGAAAAAGAACTGGTGTTCCTAACATATGCACTGTAGAACCATGTTTTAAATACTTTATAATGAAATCTAATTAATTATTAAAAGAGTGTTCTAAAATGTTCATCATCTTCCATGTATTTGATAACTCATACCACAACCGTTTATTTCCTCTAATTTCCCATGATAGATAGCTAGGATACAAATTTCACCTAGGTGGGATCGAAACCATTGATTCCACAAATGTAATAAATTTTGACTCTATCAATAATTGGTACCCCTAGCACCCATTATCTGATGACCTATGATAACGAGATTTTGTGTGGAGGTCCTCCTTATACCATCAACAACAATGGTGTATGTCCTCCCTGCTCTCACAATTAAAATGTAGGCTCACCTCATGTTCTCATCAATCAATGTACAAGTCTTTATCAAAATGGGTGTTGATGATATTATCATTTTATTCCTATTCATGAATTTTTCATCTCAAATCTAGTATATATTAATGTGAATTTCATCCTCACTTCATCACTGACTAGTGAAAATATCCTCCCCATTCTATAATCAAAATCCCACATAGAAGTCTTCCCCATGTCGCGTCCAACTAGAGTGGAGTTCCTCCCCACTCTTTCAATTGTCAAAATGGAATCCCTCCCCATGTTTTCACCATCCAATGTGGGGATCCTCCCCATACATAAAAAATATAATATAGAGGTCTTCTCCATATTCCCAACCCTTAACACATAGGTCTTTCCTAAAACCATTTTGGTTATAGAAATGTTCCTCCACACAATTCAACACAAATATAAAGATTTCATCACCATACAAATACAATCAGATATCTAGGACTCCCTCCCCATGTTACCAAACATAAAATTATAGGACCTTTTCATTTCATTAAGAAAGAGAGTGTTTGTCATCCCCCTCCATCACTAGTCAACATAGAGGTACTCCCTATTTAAAAAACAGATATAATGTCATTCACCATATCCCAAACAACCATGATAGGCTTCCTCCCAGCTTAAGAACCAACCAAAATGGATTTTCTAACTATGATGAAGAATTTCCATTCCTTGATGAATCATGCAGGGGATAAAGGGTTAATTACCACCACCGACGAGAAGTTAATGGGATGTATGAAGTGTACATTAACCTAATAAATTAGGTTAGATGAGATTCAATGATAGTTATTTCACCCCAATCATTTGAATCAGCATTTGTGGAAGGAACCTCTCATCTATGAATTTATACCACAAAATGGGAAATCAATTGAACCTTGAAATCCATCCACAGGTACAAGAAGGTGGATAAATATTTTTCCCCTATGAGTATCTACTTGTGCAACCATTTCCATCAATTGGTATCTCAGTATCAACTACTATCTTGGTTAATAGAGAGATATTGTGTCCGGGGATAAATCCTTCAGATAGTGGGTTATATGAACTTCCTTCAGATTTCACCCCTTACCATTTACAAAAAGAAATGATAATCATGATGTACTATCAATACCTGATGATGTGGCTAATGTTTAATTAACAAATGTTCCATCATGAAGAGAAAAATTGAATAATGTAGTGACTATACCAAAATCAAAACTACCACTACACTGATCTAATTTAGTGACACTACCCATTTGTTGGCCAATTACTAAAAAACTCTTGGTTGAAAAATGGAATTAATCTACCTCTGATTAAGAATTCATATGGGATAATATGCCTTCTAATTAGTTTTTGGTGTGATTCTAGCCAAATTATCATCTTAACACCAATTTCCTGGACTTCCTTGTACCTTCGTGTGGGTGAATAGTCGGGAAAAAACCCTCCCATGCTTCCACTGTGCTCGGAATATACAATTGGTATCAGTTCGTTCATATTATTGTCTATTTTTTTTGAATAATTTATTTATGGTTTAATCATTAATAATTTAGTTTGACAATTGAATTTTAATCAATATTTAATAAAATGAATAATTATATCATTTTATTCATCTATCATTTCATGAAGATCTAATAGAAATTTGTATTTTTTTTTGCTTCTAGGGCACCAAATCCAAGAATTCCAACATAAATTATTTCCAAATAATAATGAAATTCATTTCATCCGGTTACACATGATAATCCTACTTCTACATATATAGTTCTTCAGTCAAGGGTTCTACCACATTCTCTTTAGTTTATACTCTTCACACAACAACATCACCCCTTTGATAAAAAATCCCACAATAGATGATACTTTTGATGTATGTTCATTTTTTGTTCACAAGAATGTCGCACATTTGAAAGAGACATTTTCAGAATATTATCACAATAAAATGTGACAAGGTCTATACTCCTAGTTACCACATCAAGAACATGTACAATGTTCGAAATCCAGATAGATTCCTTAGCAGCATCAGAAGTCCCTATGTACTCCAGATCAATTGTACAATCAAGAACAACTGGCTTGTTTGAACTCTTCTAGTTCATAGATCCTCTATTGATACAAATAACATATCCATATTATTACTTCATTTTACACTCATCTATCTAAAAACTAGCATCAGCATACCCTCATTTGACAAGATCACCATCTCCATCATATACAATGAACATATCTATAGTTTTTCTCATATACATAAGAAGAGTCTTAACATCAGTCCAATGCTTTTCTACTATATCCTCATGATATCTTCCTACCATGCTTAGTGTATAAGAAAATAACATCTAGCATATAACAGGACATTCATGAGAGATCTGATCATAGAAAAATATTTGTTCTTACTCATTCTATCTTTCTCCCTACAGACACGTTTTCTTATAAATATGTATTCCATGTGACATTGGAACCAATCCTCACACATATGGTTCCATAATAAATATTTTTAGTATGAAGTCAATATATGAACTTTTACCTAGACCAAGATTCCTCTTTGATCTATCACAAAAGATCATGATCCATGGAATGTAGGATTTTTTTCCAATGTCATTCATAGAGAATGACATGTTCAAACATTTCTTAACAGATTTTATGACTAGTATATTCTTTCCAATAAGTAATATTTCATAAACATATACTACAATGATAAAGACCACATTCCCATTAATCCTTTGTAAACACATGGATCACATTGAATTTTAGTGGAACTAAATTCAATTTTGGATTCCCCATACGTAATGTTCCATTAAGTAGCTTAGGGAATCAATCTATAAATGGATATATTTAACTTAGACATGATTTTGGAATCACCTTATTTCACAAACGCTTCAGTTTGGGTACTATAGAAATTTTTGTGAAGGTTCTCGTCAGGGAAGGTAGTTTTGACTTCCATCATCCAAATATCATTGTCAATGTATGATGCGATGGAAAATATGATCCTAATTGATTTAATCATGCAAAAACACCATAATGATTCATCATAGTCAGTTTCTTGATATTATTTGAACCATTCAGATACTAGGCTTCATATATAGGTACATACATTAACTTCCATTTCTAGTTTCCTCTTGAATACCCTTTTACAGTCGATCAGATTTACATCAACTGGCACATTCAGCAGAACCCAAAATGGTTCTAAAAAATGGAATATATCTTATAATTCATAGATTCTAGCCATCTTGCACCTTATTAGAGATCTACTCCCTCCTTGTAGGATGTTGGTTCATCATTCTCAAACAATAATGAGTCACCATCCCGAGTGACTAGAAAACAATTTCTCCATGGTTCCCTTACCTCTCTTACACTCATACGTAGTACTTATGTTTTAGGAACCACTTCTTCCATGGGGAACTATGGATCTTATTCTTGTATCAACTCATGTGTATCTTGAGCATCAACATCCCCAATGATATTATTTCTCACAATATACTTTTTGATGATTTCCTCCCACTCAGGATGTATTTTTTTCAGGAAGTAGTAAATTTCTTGTCATAGTGATTTTATAGATAGTATCAATTTAATCAATGGGATACCATATAATTATATACCTCATGACCTATGGTTCTAATTTTTTTTCTGATAAAGAACTAAAATATAAATTGCATCCACAAATACATTTATGAAACAAAATAGGTTTTATTCGACTTTATTAGTTGATTGGAATTCAATTTTCATCCTTAGGTGATACTTGATTTAATCTTCATTCTACATTATATAGTATATCTTCACGACTCATTATCGATTATAACACGTCCATCAAGTTACAGTTCCTCCTTTCATAAATTACATTATAATTTGTTGGACAAGGTGGTGTGACTTGAGATTGAATCCCAAACTCCTACATAAATGCAATGATATTTTGTTATGATATTATCCACTATGAAACATTTGAATATTATTTATCTACATACCAACGTGATTCTCTACTATTTCATGAATTCATTTAATTTATCAAAGGACTCAAAATTATATCTCATCATGAAAATATAATCATATCTACTCAAGTCATTATTAAATTTTATGAGGTAAAAATATACACCTCTAGATTTTACTAGAAATAGTCTACACACATAAGTGTGTACCAATACTTGAAGCCATGTAGACCTTTCACCTAATCTTCCAAATGGAAGTTTTGTCATCATCCATTACAAATAGTCATTAAATATGTCACATGGTTTTTTCTCAGAAGAGTCTAAATAACTATATTGATAGAGTATTGTAAAAAAAATTGTGTTTACATGACCATGATGGTGATTCTTCAACTGGGTGTTATATTGATTCATGTGAACATTGATTCTTTTTTAATTTCCAACACTAGGTTATTGTAATTTAACATATACAGACCATTATTTAATTGTGTCTTACCATATAAAATGTAGTCCTTATCTATTAAAAAACATTTATTTCCAAATTTGAAAATAATCCCATTTTTATCTAAACATGATATTAATATTATGTTCATGGCTACACTAGGTAGATACCAACTACATTGTACAACCAAAATCATTGATGTTGGAAATGTGAGGGGGTAATCACTAACAAAAAGAGCAGTCCGCCTCGCACCATAGGATGTTTGCAGATCCACCACACCTCTGAAATTTTCTAGAATCTAATTGGTTCATGAATATGAATATAGATATGAGAACAAAATGATTTATCTAATACCCAATGTATAGAAATGGAAATATTAAGTTCGATAACAAATGAACATTTGGATTCACCTTTCTTCTTAGTGTTGTTCCTCTTAATGGGTCCTGACATGCCACATACAAAGCATTCTGCCACCTTTTCCTTGCCATGAATATAGATCTTCTTCTATTTATCTGATAGTGCTTGGGGATTTAAAAATTATATAAGTCTTTGGAACATTTTCCTTATCCTTCCCCTTCTTATTAACCAAAAGGACTAAGAGGTTTTTACGCACAATATAATTATGCACTTGGAGAATTAATGTATGAATTTCCGATAAACTTTTATCATTATTACTCATATTATAACCTTTAATTTAACAATAAAATGTCCTATTGAGTAATGGTTTTATGAGATATGTATGAAATTGACCCATATATTTAATCCCTATGTTATCTATACAATCATGTGGCCAATAGGCTTGACTACATGTGGCCCAGCTGGCACAAAGTATTAAATCTTAGTTTTGAACAAATCATTTGAGATATCATACCTCTCTCATCTCAATTTGTCTTTATAGAGATTCCAAAAATGAGTCATCATGATATAAGAATCCATTTCCTCATATTTCTTCAATATCTCATTGGTCATGGATGATAAAATGAGGCACATAAAATCTATAGCATCATTTTGATGTTTTTTGTACATAGAGAGCTCCTCATCGCTCACCACATTTCTAGGAGCAACTGGTAATGGTTGTTCTAGCACATGAAGTTCCCTTTAATGTTGAAGTACGGTCTTAAGGTTCCTTTAACAATACAAGAAATTAGTACTAATAAGAACTGTTTCCATCCTGAGTATGAATTATAATGATATGTTTGATGTCATTTTTAATGTCATTTATTAAAATAATATGAACATTATTTTAGAACATTATATGAAAAAATGATGAAAAATAAATAAATAAATAATTATTAGTCCCCAATATACTAGTGAAACAAAATATCTAACACCATTGGATTCAGAATATCTTTTTTCATTGACATTCATAGGGAAAGGATCCATATTTCCATTGAAATTTCCCCAACATTGGATGGTCATGAAATTTGAAATGTCATAGGTAGGTATTCCAAATGCTTAATGCATTTAATGAAAGCTCCATGATCCGTTGAGTGTGCTCCCATGTCTTGAAATACATAATTTTGTATTTCCTCATCATATTCGTCTCAAATACACCTTGTTATACTTTGGTAGTAAACCATTGTTGAAAACTATGTAATGTTAACCCAAAATCTCATATTATAATTCCTTGATCATTGAAATCACCACACCATTATCTAGTCAAGAACTCTGACCACTGGTTGCATTTTAGCCGATGTAATGGATGACTATACCGACTTAATATTTTATTGATGTATTTCATCCTTTATGCATATTTTTTCCTATATCATCATTTAATAGAATTTATAATATTATCCGGGTTAAGCATAAGAGATCAACCATGCATTTGATAATATTTACCCACAAGCTAGTTTATTTTAGTTTCATTTTTCATTCTTGTTATTCATTAATTATGTTATCCTGCAAAAACATCCAAAATGATTAACTGTACAATTGAAAAACAATAAAATAAAAGGTATGATCATTATATTGGTCTAATTGTTAGGTTATCAAATGTTTGATAAACAAACCGCTGACGAGGGGGAGAATCACCTTAAACCAAATAGGTTCATTTTTACTGATTTCCAGATGTCCACCTTTGTATCTCTTTGGATTGATTTTTCATCAACTTTTATCTTGATCCACCTCTACTATATTGGTAGATACATCCATTACATTTTCTTTTACTCACAATCATGTGAAGGGTAAAATGGGGCTTACATAAAATATACCATGAGAATTTTGTTTTACATATTAATGAGGAGAGAATACACACATGAAAAATATAATTTAATGATAATTTAAATGAAAAATAGTAACATACCAAGGTCAATTATAGATCATGATCATCAACATGCATGCATGAAATTAGGCATTTAATAAAAAATGAATTAAATTATTTACTCATTCTTATTTATGATAAATCTCACCTAAATCTATTAGATATTTTACCTAATTATTCAGACCTTTTATCTTAAACTTTTTTAAAAAATTCCTTCTTATTCTTAAAAATTATAATTTTAAATAAATTAATTATTTTATTTAAAATTAAATATTTAAAAAACTAGTATCTTGGAGTTATCCTTGTGAATACCCATAAAAAATGAACCAACTGGTTTTAAACATGTATATACTATATTAAATGTGACATGTAACATGAATTCTGAATAATAATTGTATTATAAATCATAAATGATGTGCAAATATTTGAATATTACACAGATATTAATTACACACACACACAAATATATATATATATATATATAGATATCAAATAACAATCATATGTTGTGTCCCAGCTTTACACCCACAAAAAGGTACAAGTTTCAAGGGTTAGGTAATATTATAATAAATTTTGAATCTGCGTAATCTAAAAAATGTACATGGTGTGTAGATCCGACTACCCAGTCTATACCCTCCTCAGCATCAATCTGAATTACATGCTTGGGGAAACAACATGTGAGTCGTACATCATAAATATTCAGATTACACAGTGTGTACAGTGAGCCACACACATTGTAGACTCCACATTACACTGTCACCAGCTGGGAGAGCCATATATGGGATAAACAACTCGACAATGACCCAAAGGGACTACATGCCATTTCTAATGGGTCGCATGGTTTCTAGTTGGGTTTCCATGCATTAATTAACCCGGGTAAACACTGCATGGATTAAATGTCATTAATAGTGTCATTAATGCCTAATTAATGAAAGATATCATATTGAATATTGAACAAATTTTTAATTTGTTAAAAATATTACATGGTGGGTAATTTCGATTACTGGGCATATAGTCTGGTGTTGTATCGCTGGGATCCTTAGAACCTCCATATGAAGTCATTGATTTTTTTACAGTCATAAAATTAATTGGTTCTATTAGATATGTGAGAAACAATAGGGGAATAAATTTATCTTGAAGTTTGGATACAAAAGAACGATTATACAATAATGGATGAACTAAATTATTAAAGAGTAAATAATAAACTCATTATTTAAATAATTATAAACAATAGCATTCCCTCTCTAATACAACTTGAAGGTTTCTAAAATAGTGGAAGCATGGGAAGGTCGGTGATCAAATTTTATTTTTTTCATATTCAGTTAGCATTTTGGGATCAATATGAAAATGAACACCACTACCAATAGAATTAAATCATTTATTTACATAATGTAATAGAGACACATGACTAATACCGAGTATCAACATATTTTTTTTATAATTATTTTAATTAAATTCAATAACTACCTCTTAGTTGATTCTTTCTTAGTTGATCTATTAAGCCTCAAAACTGTATGTGTTTAATCATTGTGTTGAAGAGATCAATGGTAGATCTCCTATAGTGTTAATTTAAAAATGTTTCACGTATCTCCATACATCGGTGAATGGGTCTCTGGGTACTAGAATAGGAGATCATTTTTCTTGTGATATCCACCTTCGATCACCTTCAAAACCACTTACAAATCATTCTCCTTGATCCGGTGGGGAGGGATTTCACTCATTCATGAGGGAATTGATAGAGAATAATGAACTCTTTAGGCCTGATACATTTTTCCATTTGATGTGCTCATCCACAATAATCATCGAATGGCCAGTGATTGGCTAATAAGAGAATAATAAAACCTAGAATTTAATTAAATTGGGTAATAATAAATAGTTTTCCCCAGTGACTTAATTAATTTTTTAATCATAATGAAACCCCCATATAATATAGTAATAGGGAAATTATTATTTCCTGACATGATATTAATATGTGTGTTAAAATAGAATATAATTTTTAAAATATTATTCCATGTTATTATTTCTCATAGGATCCATAACATGGTTCACCAATCCTCCACCATATTTATTAAACCATGAAAAAGACTATTTATTTATTAAATACATATCTATAATTTTTTTTCCAATGAATATATAAATATCATATTCAAAAAATAGGAAAAAAACAATTTAATAATTATTACGCCAACATTATATTATATCGAATAACTACTGTCAAAATAAATGTGATCAGGAAGCCATGAATAATTAATAAACCAAACGTAGGAATAATAATTAATGAAAATTTTAAATGATAAATTATATATTATTTAACTGATATACTAGATACACTTATTTTGTGACCCTCTACACCTCTTTCTCAATGGCATTTGGTAGATCAACCTAAAAATAATTTTTTACATCTATCGATACACCGAGGCACCCACAGTGGAAAAATATAATGCCACAACAACATGTCACCTCATATAATCTCTTGCCTTGTAATATAATCTCTTTTCCAGGATATCTATAATCAATTTGGTTTCATGAATGTTCCGTCAACCCATATTCTCGATTTCTCATTCATTGACATTCTAGAAATTGAACATGCTTAATGAAAACCATAGAAATTTACTTATTTAGGCTATATAATTTCCATTTTAGGTCATGATATATCAACATCCATTAAGGAAAAAAGGGACAAATCTTTCCTCCCATTATACATTAATGGTGTATTACTCATGACTCGCCCAACATATCTTTACTCCCCACGAACGCTTGACATCACAATTTTAACCAATACATCAAAGTGTGTGATTCATAAAATCCGTTAATAAAATTGTTAAATTATGAGGGTCAATACACACATCCATGAATAAAAACATCCAATGACACTTATAAATGTTGATTTATTTCAGGCGAGCCTCGTTCTCATAATATCATCCTGTACATTTCCAAGGACATACAACCATAGATGGTGCCTCAAATTCCTATGAGTTTCTACCCCTGATATACAATATCATTTTTGTCCCTTCAAATTATATCAATAGACTATGGAAAATATGTACATGATTAGTGTCATGACACATTTGGGTTCTCATCATAGTTGGGATCCTCTATGACCTTTTATTTCAATTTCTACTCTTAGAACATTATCACATAAAATATCATATAGAAGAATAATCATGATCTGATAGGTATTTTAATAATTTACATCCAATTAATATATTTTTATCAAAATATAATAAATAATTTGGTTATACTTAACTAAATCCAACATCCCATACCATGTTTCAGGACACATGTTCCCATAAGACAATGTGATTGGCGCATTACAATCTCTATGATCATTAGATGGTCTATAAATTCAATTACAAGAACCTCAAAAAATAGTCTAGAAATGATAAATGGTAGAGTTTTCATAACTCCCAGTGTCTCAGCAAACTCTTTCACTGGGTTACAACCATACCCTTCAATTGAAATGTGTTAATAGTCTCATATGGCTTCATAGAATCATGTAAGATCCATATTTTCATGTGAGGATATGATTTTAGGGATAATATGATACTCTACACTTTAATGATACCATGATCTAGCCTAACATACTCGATGATTTTAGTTATTTACCTTCTCGAATAGTTATTGTAAAAATGATCATCCCAAACACTATTGAAAACCAGATAGATAGTGTCTATGATGTAGACTGTGGTGAGGAAAACCTACCCCTTGGTGCGGTACTGTACCAGGTAGACCCTCATACATGTTTCCATTTTCAACTACAAATGATGACACTCAGCCTCATAGATCACTCTACATAACAACGTACTGGTTGGAACACCAATAATGGAAAGGGATATATTGAGCCCCCTAATCCATCTCACATTTCATAGAATAAAGTGGTTGATCATGAAATTGAAGCCTTTATCATCGAGTTCACAGATTAGATAGTGATCATAAATGATCTCCTTGTTTAGCATAACCCAGACTATGTCCCTCTTCTGTAGGATCATATTCATACTCCATGGGGACAAAAACATGTTTTCCAAGACCAATTGTTGCCAATTGGGATTAATGATCCCATGAATCTAATTAATGTATGGGAATGAGTAAATTGAATGAGAATGAGATATAAGGTTTGAAATCCTCTATAACCACAAGATAATCATCTTTGGTACATGGATAATGTCTACATATGGATTCAAAAGGCCACCTTCTGTGTCGACAAGCTTATTAATTCATTAGTGGTTGTGGATCCTACTAAATTCATAGACCCTCATCATGAGTTTCTGATAACTGATTACACCACTCTCCCTGAATGCCTAGAAATGAGATAAGTGGTAGTACCAAATGATTGTAATATGGACCCAGAATTGGGGGATCCAATACGAGATCCCCTAGATTTTGGTAGCCCTATATTTTTTCATTTTAACAGAATGGGTGACCCACTACAGCATTTTTTCCACTTTATCTCAAGTTGAATGGCCGATATGGGACCCATAGCATAGATAGAGGGATCAAAGGTATGATAATTCATGTTGATAAAAAAAAGAAATTGGTACAAATAGTTATCCATTGGGTATATCATTTTTTGTAATGATAATCATGTCTTGTTCCTATAATAGTTCATCTCCACCTTCTACAAGGAATGCATTGCAAATAGGGTCTATTTTATATAATCTCTTTGATGAGAGTGTAAGGGATTGTTTCTCATTCATTAAGAACAACGTATACCCACTTGATATTCCATTAAATCAAGATATAATGATGAATATCTGTGTGGGTAATGGAAATAAGAAGGTGGTCCTTATACTCATCTCTACTTACATCATTGGTGGGTTATGGAAATATTCAATCATGGAATAGTGTCCAGATGAATCAATGTAGCAGGCTAAGTGGGCATACATGTTTCCTTATCCAGCCACTTAACAATGTAATTATAAAGATTGTACTATCACTTCACATAAGTAGGGGACACAAATCCATTCGAGATATTGGCCCCTTTTCTATTGAATCGATGCTGAAAAAGATGCCTTTTCATGTTTAGACTCTCCCCTTGTTGAATTGGTGGGAATAATCAAGTTGATTTTACGTATCTCTCTGATGAGTTCCGTTACCCTATGAACCTTGGATGGAATCAAAAAATTATATGTCTTCCATGAATAGATTCAGGACCAAGTGGATAACATTCTAATAATGTTTGGAAAAGTCCCGTAATAGGAGGAACATCTCTACATCACGAAAAATAGTAAAAATAAAGCTGAATTATGATAAATTTTCGACCATGGGTCTCTGAATTATGGTGACAGATTGGATAGAAGATCACTTTCCCATTCTCACGATGTCATATGCACCAACATATCCCATGATTGACCTCCTGAATCCTTTATACCATCCACATAAGATTCTTCTACAACCACATCACAACCTTTAAAATCTCATAAGATTAGGATTTAATAGATAAATTGAAATACGATACCCCAAAGGATCTCTGATGGGTCTTTCACACTTTGTGATTCCTTGCATCCAGAGCAATGAATCAGGATCTCATTGTACCCAGCAGTTGAATAACCCTCTAATGATCACGATGTTTTTTTTCAATTTTAATGTTTTCACATTGAAATAAAATGTCATGTTTCCCATCAATGAGGAATATCACCCATCCCCACCCCCAAGTACCATGGAATGATAATTTAGAACTAATGGATGAATGTATTAAATATGACATGTACTCAAATTAGTGCCTCAAACAATGAATTTCATGCTAAAGAGACCAAGTGGATGGTGTTGTGCATTGATCAATAGTAATATTCTTCCTATACCACATCTTCAAACAGACCTCAATGGCTAATCGTGCTAACTGATTGGGTGGAACAACCACAACCAATTCATGTTCAGCTACATTCAGCTAAATCTAAGTATGAGCCAACCAAAATTCATCTGAAATTAGTTATGGTTGATTTGGAAGATGATAATCATGCTATTTCAAATATTATGTTAAATACAGTAGTACAACATGTAGAAAGAAATCACGCTTCAATCAAAATAACATCCCTATATATGAGGAAACAAGAATTAAGAATGAAATTATGACACCATGAAGTAACTTTCCAATATACCTCCAAATCTATTGATCTATGAGGCCATCCACCAATTAGAAGAAATATGTGGGTCCCTTCAAAAAGCATTGAAAATCCCTATATATTTAATAGAATATGTGTTTCCACATGTGTATACATTGATGGAGTGGATGTGAAAGAATAATCCCATGACATTATCTCATTATTTAGAATAGATGATGGTTCTCTCATATAGTGTAATATTTGACCATTGTACATCACCATCTTATTCATTGGGATATTGATCTATCATGGACTATTCATCTTTGGTTCCAAGATAAAACCCAAACACACCAAGAAACTCCACACTATGGGGCTCACTAAAGAATACACCATTCCCTTTGTCCTAATGTTTAGGTTTATGATAGGATCATGAAGAAACCACATGGAAGGATTTGGTTTAAAATTAAATTTGGAAACATATATCAAGTGATAAATTTATGGTTTCCTTACAAGATACCATTTATAACATGTTGATGGGTATTACCTTGTTTGATCTACCTATAAAATTACCATCCTCATATCACTAATTTCACATGCAATCCCTTAATGATCGAGTAGTAATGTGTCTTCGTGAATCATCTCCTTTTGATTCCCATGAATCCAACTTCATGGATTCTGAATATTATTAGTGAAATTGAATGTTTGTTTAAAGAAATAAAGATGATGACACAACTATTATATCTAGTTCGTGGAATAATATGCACGATTATTTTGTTCTCTCGATTCACTAACTGGAACCCACGATACCATACTTGGGATGTTTCCATTTCATTTCTAAGAGAAAGTGGTAACACATCCCCTTGTTTAATGAGATTTTGAATATTACCATGTAATATTAAACAAGCATGTACCTAGTGATACTAGAATCCAAAACCCTTGTAATGTTTCTAGAGGTTGACCCTATGTCCATCATTCCATGTAATGCCCATTTGTTCCAGCAAGAAGTGTTAAAAACCAAGAAGGTGACCTACCACCATTTCATTAATATCAATCATGGCCCCTACGATGGGAGGATTGATAGGATTGGCTAGATAGTCTCCATATCTATGGTTTTATTAGATCAAATTTTCCCTAGAATGGATTTTGTATCCTCCAAATTAGAAACCAATGCTCCCCCCGAATCAACAAGCTTAATTTAACCTCGTACCATTGAATCTACTAACTTATATGATTAAGAGTTCTTGGAATACACTCTTCATTAATTCAAAGATAGTTACTTTGTCACCTTTAATGAGTTGGTTCAGGATAATCATCTTTTTGAAGAAGATACATGGAAAATGCTTATTAATTTTCCTATAACCCTATATGAGAAGGGGACGTATATACCTTTCCTAAATAATTATTGTGAATTATTTTTCTATATTTGTTTCATGATCCTAGATAAATAACATAAGGATTCCATCCACCATTTTGGTTTCCATGTGTGTCCCCATATATTCATGAAACATCCAAGGAAAACAACCCTTCTAACGGAGTCATTGTAAATCCAGATGTGGATAATTTTATTAAATCCAACATCGCTAGGGAATATATATTCCACAAATGGATGGCCAATATCATTTTATGTATTAAGATGAATGGGAATATCAGAGTCTATATCAAAATTCTGGATCAAAAATTCTATTTCCCATATACTGATTTAGCCCTCCTAGTGATGGAGTTGTTGATCAATTCTATAACTTTCTTCCAGGATATCTCAATCATTGATGGATATTTTAAATACAATCATATGAAGACGACCATAGAGGATAAGGATTATATAAAATTTAAATTGGTAAAATGGAAATTTTTATATATGGTAATTCATTTTAGTCTATTGAATATAGGACACAATTATTTTTTGGAACATAAACACCATCTTTAATAAAATCCTCAGGATTCTCATCTGATGATACATATACAATTTGGTGGTCAAAAGCAACTAATATTAAATATAAATAAGAAATATTTATAAAGTGACCAACTTCCGTCATTTCCAAACTTTGAAGATGACTCCCCTAAATTTTATCAAATTAGGGTTACATCTAGAATGAGTCTCAACATCTCTTTTAGATACAGAGGAATTGGGATGCAACTATATATGATAAAAACCATTTGAAATGTTTCCTCATTCATGGATCATCTGGGTGCTTAGAGTCCTTCCACAACAATTATCATACAAGTTCCGATTTATCAAGAATAAGGGCTATAATTTATTCCCTTAAAAAGACCTAAAAATCAAGGTGCTTTATAGCAGTGGGATGAAGAGTGGACGTCTAACTCTGAGAAAATAATGTGGTATATTCAATATCAATCAATTCCAATGTTACTTGTCTATTGAAATCCATTGGTATAATATGTGACCTCCCTAGAACGATCTGCCATTTTCCTTTACTAATAGAAGAACAATTAATGATGAGATAACATGTTATGAAATCTTAGTCGAATTATCGTCTACATGGAGTCCATATACTGTCTTATCAATAAGAGTTTCCCCACACATTTTTTCAAAGTGTAAGAGTTGTTTCGTTATCTATATTATCATAAGATACAACTGTTGTACTGAGTAGTCATATTGATGTATATCATGAATCACCTCATATATAAAATATGAGTATATTATTGAATTGATATCTTTTAGTAGTTGTACGTCATATTTTTTTTCTATAGAAAGTAGTTAGAGGTAATGTATTATCTTAATTTCAAACAACCCATCTGTGTCTTATAAAATTTCTTCCATATGTTGATTTCCTAGATGATTCTATCAATCAAGTGAATTTGTCCATGCCTTAATGAAAAATTTATTTTGATGGTGCCTCCTAGATCCAAACCGATTAAAGGATTAATGACCCCATGATCAATATAGTAGGTCTAGTCAGAATCATAAACACTCATGCACATTGAATTTTCCCCTACCCATTCATATTTTTATATTGGTTCTCCAACAATGAAGAAGAGTATTAGGATATCATCAGTTGTCGCGAGAAGGCCCACGAGATTGATTTTCCTTATTTAGATTAGAAGGGATACTCTAAGATAGACACATAAATGTCTAATAGTGACTATATAATCCTAAAATAGTACCTTTATCTCCTGATGGAGCACAATATGTAGTTTATGGCTTAGTTCCCATCTCATGTAGAGGTTACTCATGTTCCCCGGTCATAGAATTCTTGAGGTGAAACCTTATCCAATCCACCTACCTCTCTTGCATAGAATAACTAGGATAACGTATTAATTCTTGTGGGACATTGAATAGTGATTTATGTAACAACCCAATGTTTTATCAATGAAATCCGCTTATTATAAGTATTCCTTAATTTATAATCACTTTAGGAAACTCAATGGAATTTTATGATACTAAAAATTAAGTTACCATTAAACAAAAAGTGTCATTCGGGGAGATTTTTATAGATTAATAGAACATGCGTAATTTTTTGTTAATAGTAACCTACCCTAAAGAATAGTAACCTACCCTTATAAATAGTAATATAACCCTTATGAATACTAAACCTCACAAAATTATAGAATCTTCACCCATGAATGATTTAAAAAAAATTAGCATCTTATAAGTTACAATATGACCATATTAAAGTTATTGTCATTTGAGTAAGACATAAATAAATACAATTAAATAATTTATTTATTAGAAAATTTATTTTCCTAGAATTTTTTTATAAATTAATAGTTCTATTTATTCTAGTTTTATGATAATTGTATAATACTTTATGTAATTTTTGAAAGCATTATAGAATCAGTTTTAATTTTAAAATCAATTTTTCATGTAAATTATGATTATAAATAAAAAATAATTTAATCATATTTAGTAAATTTATTTCATAAAATGGAGTTCATTTTTTGGATTCCCCATGTCAAAAAATGGTTATGGGGTTTTTTTGTGATTTTTCAGAAATACTTGAATTCATGATGAAAAGTAAAATACAATAATTTACCTTCTAAATTCATTATAGTTTAAATCCACTATTCCTCAAACAATAATTAATGTAATCATCCCAATATCGAAGTCACATTCACTCTTTACTATTTTAGTTCATGGAATAGTCACTATTTCATATTATGGTGGAAATTAATAAACTAATGACTAAAATATTAAGAAAACCTATCTCCCCTTCCCGATAAATACAACCCCTCACACCTTCCTTACTTTAAACATCTCAAGCATCAATTCGTGCATATGTTCTACCCAAAACACTTCCCAAGAATCTCCCCCATGACTAATATCTCTTGGCTTCTTAAAAAAACCATGCCTAGGTTCTTCGAGGAGGATCTCAAGAGGAGGATTCAAGATGTAATTCCCCTATATCTTTTCGTTCAATTTTCTTTCAGAATTTATTTTTTTTTCTTCACTTATACTCCACCTTTCTTTTCAAAATTTCATTATAAATCTAGTGTGATAGGAATATTGGTATTATATCATGTTAATGTATGATTACTTTTTATACTCCATCCCCCATATCATTGTATTAAAATGAAATTGTTGTCTGTTACGTGTTAATTTACCTACATCATGGGCAATGAACTTCCATTTTTCTTAAACGCCATCAAGGAAGTAAATAAAAAAAATAATTGGTTGAAAAAAGATAAAACAATTTCTAGTTTTAATCTATTTTATGTAATATAACTAACTTATTTTCATGAAACTAAGTGATAAAATGAAACAAGTTCATTGTAAACAAAAAACAACAAAAATTAACAAGAAATAATCATCATTAAATTCATATGTAATGATTTATTTCCATGGTATATAAAATAATTATTTAGTAGATAATTTCATATATTTTAACATCATCAATAACATTTAATTATTATTTTAAATATTTATTCCCATTTTAAATGAACATCCATTCATGAATACATGTGAACCGTTCAAGAAAACTAAAAAAATGTGCACACCCAAACAAGGAATTTAAACTCTATAAATCATTCAAAGGACCATAAAATAACTTAATGAAACCATAATAAACCATATTCATGTATAAAGGGTTCTTCAGTTTCTAATTAATTCATATAATGTAATTACACTAGACATTTATGTGAATAAAGTGTTTAGATATAAGGTATTGCAAAATTCTTGTACCTAACTTTCTTTCTTTGGGTTATCCCTCTATCACCCCATTATCTCTATAGTTACTCCTTTTAAATCATTTTTTAAAAATTTTATTACCATTTTTGGGATATATATGTTTTTCCCCTAGACCTCATTTCATAAAAAAAATTCCAAAAGAAAACTTCTTTCAAAAAAAGACATTTCACATCTCACTCCAGGTAGACGGTTCTTTTATCAAATATATTATTACATATTTCTTTTAAGAACCCAAGTATTATGAATGTGCTATTATTATATAAACCCACCTATTTTCCTTGTGTTATTTATGTTCATATATATTATATGTGGGATGTGGGATAATGAAAATGTTATAGTGTGATGGGTGCGCCCAAAATTATATAGTGCAATATGAATGAATGAATTTGATGGATGCACACAAAATTATACCGCACTCCAATTAATTGGGTAATGCGATGAACCTTATGAGTTAAATTTAAATTATATGTGAAAATTATTCTTGTTTTTCTCTAATATGTGTCTTATATGACCACAAAGACATGATGTTTCATTTTTATGCATTGCCACATTCCATATCATTATCTAATGATTCTTATAATTATTTGTTATGATGATTTTATGATTATAGTCACCCCTTGATATATTTTTCTTAACTATCCACATTATTATAATTTACCTCAACTCATTTTTATGTATATCCTTAGGTGATTATCTGTACTAATGATATTTCATGGGATATTAAAAATATAGAGAAGAATGAATTAAATAAATGTTTTTGTTTGATGCTGTAAATGTAATGTTTGGGACTATTTTTTTCGAAGACGCGAAACCTAGGGATCCTCATGGTGTGATACACATATGTTAATTATCATTTCAGTAATTTAATATTATGGTAATAAATTTCAAGTTCATTATAGTTGGTATTGGCGGAAATGTTTAGTCAATTTAGAAATTATGATTAGTAAACCCTATAGAAAACATCTAGTATGAGACTAAGTATAAAAAATGTGAACAGAAGAAGTGTTACTCAATATAGGGATCCAATAAGATATAATTATTCTGTAAATTTCACATTTTAATAAGTTATTTATTCATGGATCATTGAATTACGTTTTGTTCAAACCTTTTCTATTTTAAAAAATGGAGGGAACCTAGAGAAACCATTCCAACAACCAATGAAAAGCCCAATGAAATGCTTTCTCGAATGATATCCCCAAGGATCTTGGAGGTGGAGTTAAAAAAATCATGTGGATTATTACCCAAAAATCTTAGGTTATGATAATATCCTAAAGAATGAGGAACATTCTCCTTCACCATAGACAGAGAAACTGCCCGTTGAGTGTTTTATACGGCAACAACCTCCAAAATGTAGTGGGTCTTCTAATCAACTAGTTATAGAACAATGGGTAAACTACATGGAGAAGATCCTTTCAATGCTTCAGTATTCTGATATGGAGAATGTGACAATAGGTTTTTTATGTCTAGATGGAGAGGCTGATAAATTGAGTTATTTGATTAAGTACAGCAATCCATGTGACAAAATTAAAGAAGTGGAATATGATTAATTTAAGATCATGTTTCTTAATATGAATCTTCCATTAAATATTTGTTAGAAGATTTAGAGATAATTTATAGAGGACAAGAAAAATGAATTATAATCTGAAACTATGTATGAAGTGATTTTTAGAAGGCTTGCAAGGAATGCATGGTGTTTTAGTATCAATAATGATAGAAAATTTGATAGAATATTTAGTGTATTAAAACCACACCTTAGAAAGGATATTGAAATTCAAGACATTGTGAGTTATGAATAAGTTGTTTGATGTGTTCTAAATGTGGATATATATTTTGGGGAATGGTCTCATGGATATGGGGATATAAAAATAATGACGGAGTTCCATGTCGTAGAATCTAAATAAAAGGGTGGAATAAAAACTCAACCACCAACATGTAAAAATGTAGGAAGAAGCATCCGTGCAATTGCCACAACCAGATGGGTATATTCTTAATGTGTGGTAGAGAAGGTCATGAATCTTCTGAATATAGAAAAGATATGAGAAGGAAAGAGAATGTTGTGGATGAATGGAGAGAACCACCCATGGTTTAATCCTACAACAGTAGAGAGCAATGGAACTATGCATGCCAGTGCACTAAACCTCGAGTACTTGAAGGTAATCATCATCAATAGCCATTGATGCCAAAGGAACAAGGGAAGGATTATGCCATCACTATTGTGGAAGTGAAGAAAGATAATGAAGTTGTACAAGGTACACTTCTCATTCACTCAATAATAGAAAATGTGTTTTTTGATTATGGTTATATACAATCCTTTATATATAGAATGTTTCTAGAACTGTAGAATCGAATCCCAGAAACCTTGAAGAAGAAATATCTATAAAAACACCATGTGGTGAAATCATTTACATCCATGTGGTTTACTATTCTCCTATTGGCGTATGTGGCAATATTCTTCCACCAAATCTCGTGATACTTACATTGGTGGAATTCGACACTGTAATGGGAATGTGTTATCCCTCATTATATAGAGCACATATCATCATTATGGAAAAGAAAATGACTTTTCATATTCTGAACCATCTCATTCTACACTATAAATTCAAAGAGGATCATGAATCTCCTTTGAAAAATCCTTCGACAGTGTGGGTGTTGACACACTATGAACAAGTAGACCTCACCAATATGGTTGAGTCAATGGAATGTGCTGAGTTTTCTAAAACTACCATCATCACAGAATACAATGAAGTATTTCCAAAAGATTTACATAGACATCCCCTGGATTGTCAGGTAGATTTATCAACAGAACATATACAAGATGCTTCAACTATCTAAATGTCTCCCAATCGGATGGCTCCTATTGAACTGGAGGAGTAATAGAATTAGTTACAATATAATTTGGAAAATGAGTTCATATGACCTACTGCATCACCTTGGGGTGTGCTGGATTCCATTCTAAAGAAGATGGATGGATCAATGAGGGTGCATGTCGATTATCTAGAACTCAACAAGTTCCCAATACAGAACAGGTGTCCTCTTCTAAGGATTAATGACTGGTTCGATCAGTATAGAGGATCTCAATACATATCAAAAGTGGATCTTCGTTCTAGATATCATCAGCTAAAGGTGAAGAGGGATTATTTTCATAAGACTACCTTCCAAACATGGTATGGGAACTATGAGTATCTAGTGATGCCCTTCTTACATACTAATAACTATAAAATCCACATAGATGGGATGAAAAAAGTATTTTAGACATTACCTCGACAAATTTGTGGTAGTGTTTATATATGATAGTACCATCTAATCCAAGATCATGTAGAAGCATGAAGAACATATAATACATGTGTTGAAGACATTGTGAAAGGAGAAGTCGTGCATGATGTTCACCAAGTGTGACATTTGGACGAAGCAAGTCACATTAATGGGACATGTTATCACATGTGAGAGAATTTACATTGACCCATAAAAAAAGGTGATTGAGGAATGGCTCAGACCATATTGTGTCAAAAAATATGTAGTTTTCATAGAATAACTAGCTACTACCATCGTTTTTTGAGAAATTTCTTATGATTTCCAAGCCTACAAACTATGTTAACAAGGGATGTGTTATGTATGTCTGGACGGAATAATTTGAGGTAAGATTCAAAGAGATAAAGACTAGGCCTCTCATTGCACCTATACTCACATTGATAAAAAGTAGAGAAGTTTTTTACATATAGTGATGCTTTAATGAAATTATTGTGGTGTGTACTATTGAAAAATGATAATGTAAAGTCATATCCCTCATGACAGTTGACGATCCATGAGATGAACTACCCGACGCATGATCTATAGATGGAGGTCATGATTTGTTTCTTTGAAAATATGATGTCACTACATTTATGGGAGAAGTGTGACATATACATCGACCACAATAGACTAAAGTATATATTCAAAAAAAATGAGCTCAAAATTAATCACATGAGATGGTCATATCTAATCAAGGACTATGATTTCCCTATTCACTATCACCCTAGAATGGTGAACAAGGTAGATGATGCTCTAAGAAGAAAATAACATGCTACTATATCCATGTTATTTACTGACAATGACCCTATCTTCATGGAACTACAAAGGATGTATTCTTTAATAATAAGGGAATGGGATACATCCTACCTTTCCAAATTTATTTTTCAACCATCTAAACAAGAGAATATTATGGAGGCACAAAGGGATTATATTGAGATACAAAATAATTTGAATACAGTAAAGGATGGGAAGCTACAATAGTTCCATATAAATGAGGATAGTGTGATTCAGATTGTAACAAAATATTATGTGCCATCATCACCCAAGATAAATAGTATTATTCCAAACAATGCACATAACTCAACAATCTCTATGCATCCATGTAGGACCAAGATATGACGAGATCTCAGAGAACAATTCTGGTGTAATAACCTGAAGAAGGAGACTGTTGAATATATCTCAATGTGCTTGGTATGTTATAATGTTAAATTAGAGAGAAAAGAGTACAAAGGGATGATTCACCCAATTCCTATACCCACGTGGAAATGGGTGAATGGAACTATGAACTCTTTCATGAATCTACTAAGGATTTCGATGAAAAGTAATGAGAAATGGGTTGAGGTTGACTGACTCACCAAGACTGCCAATTTTATCGCTATTTGGGATGATTTCTCTCTTGATTAACTTCCAATGATATATGTGATTGAAGTTGTGAGTCTTCATAGTGTTATAATATCTATTTTCGATGATTGTGATCCCATGAACACGTCTAAATTTTAGAGGATTCTTCAACATGCTATGAATACTAAATTTAAAATCAACATGGCATATCATGTAACGCCCCGACCCCAGCTACCCAGAGTCGGTGCATTAGTTCGTAACATTGGCATGATCATAAAAGATCAAGTCTCGAATGACTGATTAGTTTAGTAGCCTTGGAAACACTAGATACATTCATAAATGTTACATTACATCATAAAGTGAGAAACTAATAACAAAGTCTTCATAGTCCACACTAATATCCTCTTCTGACTATCCCTGCAGGTCATTCATAAAATACTTCTTCACATCCTGGAAAATATTAAAACATTGAAAGGGGTGAGCTCAGATGCTCAGTAAGGATAACAATATTGCGGAAGATTTCATAAATAAACATATAAATTTAAGGCAATGTATAACTAAAACAAAAGCCTTTTAAACTTGAACATCAACATAATATGGAAAAAGTAAAATGAGATAATGCCATTCACTTCTTCACATGGTTATTCTACTGGTCGAATAATCACATGAAATATCAATAACCACTTTCATAATGATGGAATGTATAATTCCAGACTATCATAACCACGTAGTCAAGGCCTCGTGCCAAGACCAAAAATAAGATTTTGTCAAGGCCTTGTGCCAAGACACTAGTTTGTCTCATGAGGCCTGCCGATGCATTGAGGATCTATAGCGGGCTCCACCCGTCACTTATTAAGTCCAATTCATTCATCATATGAATAGGTTTAAACATATCATAAACCATAACATAATCGTATTACATAAAACATGCATAAAGGAAACATAACATTTCCACATTTCAATTACAAGATATAAATACAACACATTGATATAATAAAAATGCTTTCAAAACCATTTTCAATACCAAAATAAAAGTATGTTAAAACTTTGTATTTATTTTTCATTAAAAAAATGATGGATTGTAGAGGAAGCCGAAACTCAAATAATGGTCATGGCGGCTGAGAAGTCATTGTCGCCGCATAAGTACGGAAAGAAAAACATTCCTTTTTTGTCGTTTAGTAAAACGCTTCGTATAAAAAAGATTCCTTTTGAATAAACGTAAAGGTCAAAGGGGTTTATACACCGTATAAAAGAAAGATGTGTATAAAACCAAATATGCAGCAATGAAAGGGGATTGAGACGAAGTCCTGAAAAGATCATTTTTAAAATAAAATAGATCTATTATGTGTATTCACGATAGGTACACATAAAGAAAGTAAAAATACAAGATAATACATAATAATATCATGACATAATTGGAAAGTAGGTGATTAACCCAAAGAATGGAAGTTGGGTTAAGAAGTTCCCTTAAAAAGATAATTTTTTAAATAAAATAGATCTACTATGTGTATTCACTATAAGTACACATAAATAAAGTACAAATACAATATAGGACATAATAATATCATGACATAATTTGAAAGTAGGAGATTAACCCAAAGAATGGAAGTTGGGTTAAGAAGTTCCCTTACCTTGTATCTGACTTGACTCAACCGTTCTTTAACCTCCTGAATAATAAACTAGAGTTAATATATACCTTATTAAGAACCATTTTCAATTTCATTATCCTTTTTATATCACTTATTACAATGATATGAACATTATGTAATTATTTAAGTTAATAACGATCGTTTTGTCGATCTTTGGTACTTGAATCAACAATAAACTTCTTATTATTACAAGTTGTTTATGTGGTAAAATATCCATTATCTCCATAATTATATTCATTATTTAGATGTCATATATATCATATATATCCAGTATATACATTTATTTATAATATTACGTAACATTTAGAGGTAAGAAATGAAATGCACCGTTCATGGAGACGGTAAGCCGTACGTACGCATGAACACTACTTTCATTTCTATTTCGTATTTAATGGAATTAAATCATAATGATATAAATTTATAATATAATTCCAGTATAATATAGTGTATAATACCATTTACTCCATCCTTTATACATCCCACATATGGCATTAACTATTCAAATCACTTTGAGGGGGCGGTAGTCCGCACTTCCTAAAATGAAATTCTCGCGTTTTACACATAATGGAAATCATAAAGTATGCCATAAATGAGAAATACAGAAGCATAAGTAAAACATAAACATATTATATATCATATATAAAAATAGTGACATCTTAATGGCCACCTTTGAAGGTGTTATATGAGTGTTGAACAATCATCGTTTCGTGAGGCAGAAAGTCTCCATCCACAGAAACCGTATGTTCTTTAACCATTAGATGTAGGTGTGTGTAAGTTTAGCTCAAATCTTTCTTATAACAACATCCTAGTATATTGAGGATACTGGTGTTGTTACAAAATAAATGAATAAAAAGAGTTTTGGGGGTTGGAGAAGAAAAATAAAACAATACAACATTAGAGAAGACATTACCTCAAAATCGGGTAACTCTTTTTGATTTGAGCCAAAGGCTTCCTTGGGAAGGGTTCTGACCAAAGTGAGGCATCTCAGAGTAAGAGGGGGAAGTTGGGAGAGTATTTGGGCAGAGGTTGGCCGAGCCAAATGGCTTGAAAGTGTAAATGAGGTGGGAGAGGTGGGGGCCTTTTATAAGTGGAGAAGAGTGGCACTCTTGGAAAGTAAAGAAAAGTCACTTTATTATAAAATGAGTTTCGGATTTTAGAGATCCCACACTTATATAATTCTAGGATAACATGATAAGGGTTAGACATACACTCATCCAATAGGCTTTGGACAAGTGTAAGCCTTGTATTTTACAATATCTTTTCATTTTATTAAAATCGTTAAATAATGAGGTCATCGCTGCATCATCATGATGTCATAAATAATTTAATTTATTTAATGTCTAAAAATTATAAAAAAATACTATGATGTAGGAAATATTTTCAGATTTCTAATGAATATTTATAATCAAAATTTGGACTTGTGTAACCCCACTTAAAAACTGTTTTAGTAAAACAACTCATGTTTGTGTCACTTTAATTTTAACATTAAATAAATATATATTAATGTCATTTTCCAACAAAAGTGGCTCCATGGGGTCCCCAAGTTGACCCATGGGTTGTCTTGGTCGTCCATGACTCATCCAATAGGAGTAGGACAAGTGTCATGCTCATCTCACATTATTAAAACATTATTTGTACCTTAAACTACACTAATTACCTCTAATCGCGATTAAGAACTTAAAAGTTACTATTCACCAAAAAATTATTTTAATCTCATTGAACCACATATTAATTCTTAATGACAACCATGTATGTTGGATTTTTTGAAAATCAAATCACAGAAGTGGTAATATTTCATTTAAATGAAAAATCAGTTATTTAACTAACACTTAGTGGTTTCACTATTCATCAAAAATTGATGTTTTTCAGAACAATGCCAAAATTTCACCCTAAGCTATAATTGATATTCCGAATTCAAAAATGATTTCTATTTTACAAAATTCCAAACATATAAGTTTCATTAATTAATTTTATAATTAATTCCCGCTGTCACAACAAATAGCATGTTTTTAAGAAACTAATTATATCAAAAGATTGGCAATAGTTTATGTCCAATTTCAATGTTAAATTAATTCTAATGACCACCATGGGATAAAATGGTAAAAATATATTCCAATTATAATTTAAAACCACTAAATTTTATAATTTATCACTATAAATTATTTTGATTAAAAAAGTTGTTTTTAAGTAATTTTCACTATTCATAAAAATAGAAGTTCTCAGAAAAATACCAAAAATTCAACATAGGATAATTTTGATATTCCGAATCCAAAAATGAAGTCCATTTTGAAATATAAAATTTCTATAATTTTAAAAGGTGGTTATTACTATTCATAACGGCTACTTTGATTAGTCGCGGTGTTTTAGAACTTGAAGTTGCGTACAATGCAAGCTATTGCATTATTGAATGAGAAGCGTATCATGGAAGCTCGGGGTGTTACATTCTCCCCTCCTTCAATAAATTGTGTCCTCACAATTTGAAATTTTTCTTTGAAAATAAAAGGTTGAAAAGAGAAAATACCTTTGTGGAAAACCCACATCGTAAATAAGGTTAATAAAATTTAGTCTTAATAAGAGGGAAATGGAAATAAGAAAGTCACCACCAAATTATGATCTCGATAAGGAGAACATTGGTGGCAATTAGAGACATATAAGTGGTGGAAAAACGTAAATATGTGTAGGGAGTGATTGAGGTCATCAATCACAATCAACTGTCAAATTGAGGGCCTCAAAGCCTTCAATCTATGTTGATTTAAAATATCATCAGTTCAACAAGACATAAGGTATTAGGATAACACATTTGTTTTGTTTTAATATCCCTTTACTAAAGTTTAAGAATTAATTTATTCATTGAATAAGAGATAGGTATATATATATTTATGCTTGACAATTAGAGTTTCAACCTTCAACTCATCTTTCACTCAAAAAGATAATAGAACTCAAAAATATTATACTTATCCTAATTGTATAAGGTTCCAAATGTTAACACATACCATTTAGATTAGTAAAATTATTTGTAATAACCAGGGACTTCCTGTAGGCTAGTGGTAGGAAATAAAGGCCTGTCGCACTATGATTGTGGGTTCGATTCCTGCAGCTTTGTCCGACGCGACGGGTTATGCCTCAGCCTGCAGGTTGTCCTTTTCATAAAACTATAGTATTCCAAGAATAATCTCCAAAAAAATTTTAACCTTAAATTTACTATCCAAGGTTCAACTTAATCCACTCCAACCTTTATAGTTATCCAAGATACCTCTGTCCAGACTTTCTCTAAAAGGTCTCTTAATTCCAAAATCAATTTATCAGATTCCCCAAACAAAGATTAGTTTCTCTTATTGTCACATACTAAAAATATGATTACCTTAATCATATTAAAACCTTACTAAAATCAAAAAGTACTGGAGTACAATCCTTATATATATATATCACATTATTCTAATAACCAGAATATAATCCATGAGTCCAAAAGCACCAATACATTAATTATTCCACTTCAACTGTAGTAACAGCATAAGATTGTCCTTGATCCCTTGGCCTTTTTTGAGGTAAGTTTCCCTGACGCTTAGGACATTCATTTGCGTAATGCCCCATTTCCCTACAATTGTAGCATTCAACTTTGATAGCCTCTTTCTTTCCCTTGCAATCACGAGCCTGGTGACCTTTTTCTCCACATTTATAACAAACTCTCATTCCTTTTAGACAAGTACCAGGGTGATTCTTCCCACAATTATCACATAATGGAAAATCCTTCTTTCCCTTTTTCCCATTATCTATCTCTTGTTCCACCATTCTCTTCTTCTCTTGCTTTACTTTATTGTCATATGACTTAGAGAATTACTTTTCTATCTTGATAGCACACGAGACAATATCTTCGTATGATGAGAAGGATTGTGATACTAATGATCGACGGAGAAATGGTTTTAACCCATCAAAGAAACGATCAATCTTACTCCTTGGGTTACGTATATAATCGGCAGCATGCCTCGCTAACCTTGTAAAGTTAGCCTCATACATTGCGACATTCTCATCCTCCTTCTGCCTCAGACTCAGAAATTGCCTTTCCATATCTGCTCGATGGTCACGAGGAATGTATTTTTCTAAGAAAAGCTCTTTGAACTCCCTCCATTCCATATTCGATACATCATCATCTTCTTTTGTGTTTTGAATCAGCGACCACCACTGATCGGCATCTCCAGTGAGGCGGTAAACTGCCATGACAACCTTCTCCCTTTCACTACTCCCCAAGGCATGGAATATTTTCTCTAAGGAATTTATCCATTGCTCAGCTACTATAGGATTTGTACTCCCATTGATGGTTGGTGGTTGTTTCCTCATTAATCGATCTAGCATTGATCCTCCACGTTGCGGATCAGGGTGCTCCATACGAGTAAGGTTATTATTCATAACCTGAGTGAGTTGTCCCAGTATGGTAATAAGTTGATCAGCACCAGTTGTATCTCCAGATCCACAATAATTATCTTGAGCAGGAGGGAAATCCCTACACGGAGTTCGTGCATTGATACGGTTTCCATTCCTTCCACTAGGCGCCATTTCTAAACAATGGCATAAACTAGATTAGTTTATGAATCAAAATACATATTTCCATACTTGTTAAACACTTTACATAAATTGAACTATTTATGGATATAATCCATAATCATAAAAAGAAATGTTTTCTTTGAGGAAGTATGTACTCATAACCCTTCATAGTGGTTTGTAAATAAAATGAGAATTATCCTAAGAATATCCCCCGGGAGTGTCGTAACCAAGAGTGCAGCAAGGCCCGTTGTCGTGCACCAGTTCCCGTTCGAGTCTAGCTCAAAGCGGTGTTTTCGGGTTTTACCCCTAGGTACATCAGTGCCAGAGCCGCCTCTACCTTCTCGTATCCAGGCAGAGATGTATTGCTCGGAAAACTCATAACATCTCTATAATACCAAAATTCTAGGAAGTTCTTCTATGCTAATCCTCAAAGTCTATCTTTGGGCTATGTGCTCTAATCAGAGATTATCTAAATCTAGCTTCCAAGGTTAATACTAAACTGCCTCTGATACCAACTATAACGCCCCGACCCCAGCTACCCAGAGTCGGTGCATTAGTTCGAAACATTGGCATGATCACAAAAGATCAAGTCTCGAAAGACCGATTAGTTTAGTAGCCTTGGAAACACTAGATACATTCATAAATGTTACATTACATCATAAAGTGAGAAACTAATAACAAAGTCTTCATAGTCCACACTAATATCCTCTTCTGACTATCCCTGCAGGTCATTCATAAAATACTTCTTCACATCCTGGAAAATATTAAAACATTGAAAGGGGTGAGCTCAGATGCTCAGTAAGGATAACAATATTGCGGAAGATTTCATAAATAAACATAAAAATTTAAGGCAATGTATAACTAAAACAAAAGCCTTTTAAACTTGAACATCAACATAATATGGAAAAAGTAAAATGAGATAATGCCATTCACTTCTTCACATGGATATTCTACTGGTCGAATAATCACATGAAATATCAATAACCACTTTCATAATGATCGAATGCATAATGCCAGACTATCATAACCACGTAGTCAACGCCTCGTGCCAAGACCACAAATAAGATTTTTTCAAGGCCTTTTGCCAAGACACTAGTTTGTCTCATGAGACCTACCGATGCATCGAGGAGCTATAGCGGGCTCCACCCGTCACTTATTAAGTCCAATGCATTCCTCATATGAATAGGTTTAAACTTATCATAAACCATAACATAATCGTATTACATAAAACATGCATAAAGGAAACATAACATTTCCACATTTTAATTACAAGATATAAATAAAACACATTGATATAATAAAAATGCTTTCAAAACCATTTTCAATACCCAAATAAAATAAAGTTAAAACTTTGTATTTATTTTTCATTAAAAAATAATGGCTTGTAGAGGAAGCCGAAACTCAAATAATGGTCACAGCGGCGGAGAAGTCATTGTCGCCTCATAAGTACGGAAATAAAAACATTCCCTTTTTGTCGTTTAGTAAAATGCTTCGTATAAAAAAGATTCCTTTTGAATAAATGTAAAGGTCAAAGGGGTTTATACACCGTATAAAAGAATGATGTGTATGAAACCAAATATGCCTCAATGAAAGGGGATTGAGAGGAAGTCCTTAAAAGATCATTTTTAAAATAAAATAGATCTATTATGTGTATTCACTATAGGTACACATAAAGAAATTAAAAATACAAGATAATACATAATAATATCATGACATAATTGGAAAGTAGGTGATTAACCCAAAGAATGGAAGTTGGGTTAAGAAGTTCCCTTACAAATATCATTTTTTTAATAAAATAGATCTACTATGTGTATTCACTATAATTACACATAAAGAAAGTACAAATACAAGATAGGACATAATAATATCATGACATAATTTGAAAGTAGGAGATTAACCCAAAGAATGGAAGTTGGGTTAAGAAGTTCCCTTACCTCGTATCTGACTTGACTCAACCGTTCTTTAACCTCCTGAATAATAAACTAGAGTTAATATATACCTTATTAAGAACCATTTTCAATTTCATTATCCTTTTTATATCACTTATTACAATGATATGAACGTTATGTAATTATTTAAGTTAATAACGGTCGTTTTGTCGATCTTTGGTACTTGAATCAACAATAAACTTCTTATTATTACAAGTTGTTTATGTGGTAGAATATCCATTATCTCCAGAATTATATTCATTATTTAGATGTCATATATATCATATATATCCAGTATATACATTCATTTATAATATTACGTAACATTTAGAGGTAAGAAATGAAATGCACCGTTCATGGAGACGGTAAGCCGTACGTACGCATGAACGCTACTTTCATTTCTATTTCGTATTTAATGGAATGAAAACATAATGATATAAATTTATAATATAATTCCAGTATAATATAGTGTATAATACCATTTACTCCATCCTTTATACATCCCACATATGGCATTAACGATTCAAATCACTTTGAGGGGGCGGTAGTCCGCACTTCCTAAAATGAAATTATCACAGTTTACCAATAATGGAAATCATAAAGTATGACATAAATGAGAAATACAGAATCATAAGTAAAACATAAACATATTATATATCATATATAAAAATAGTGACATCTTAATGGCCACCTTTGAAGGTGTTATATGAGTGTTGAACAATCATCGTTTCGTGAGGCAGAAATTCTCCATCCACAGAAACCGTACGTTCTTTAACCATTAGATGTAGGTGTGTGTAAGTTTAGCTCGAATCCTTCTTATAAAAACATCCTAGTATATTGAGGATATTGTTGTTGTTACAAAACAAATTAATAAAAAGATTTTAGGGGGTTGTAGAAGAAAAATAAAACAAAACAACATTAGAGAAGACATTACCTCAAAATCGGGTAACTCATTTTGATTTGAGACAAAGGCTTCCTTGGGAAGGGTTCTGCCCAAAGTGATGCTTCTAGGAGTAAGAGGGGGAAGTTGGGAGAGTATTTGGGCAGAGTTTGGCCGAGCCAAATGGCTTGAAAGTGTAAATGAGGTGGGAGAGGTGGGGGCCTTTTATAAGTGGAGAGGAGGGTCACTCTTGGAAAGTAAAGAAAAGTCACTTTATTATAAAATGATTTTAGGATTTTAGAGGTCCCACACTTATATACTTCGAGTATAATATGATAATGGTTCTAAATATACTCATCCAATAGGCTTTGGACAAGTTTAAGCCTTGTATTTTACAATATCTTTTCATTTTATTAAAATCGTTAAATAATGAGGTCATCGCTGCATCATCATGATGTCATAAATAATTTAATTTATTTAATGTCTAAAAATTATAAAACATTTACTATGATGTAGGAAATCTTTTTATCTTTATAATGAATATTTATAATCAAAATTTGGACTTGTGTAACCCCACTTAAAAACTGTTTTAGTAAAACAACTCATGTTTGTGTCACTTTAATTTTAACATTAAATAAATATATATTAATGTCATTTTCCAACTAAAGTGGCTCCATGGGGTCCCCAAGTTGACCCATGGGTTGTATTGGTTGGCCATGAATCATCAAATAGGAGTAGGAAAAGTTTCATGCTCATCTCACATTATTAAATCATTATTTGTACCTTAAACTACACTAATTACCTCTAATCGCGATTAAGAACTTAAAAGTTACTATTCACCAAAAAATTATTTTAATCTCATTGAACCAAATTTTACTTCTTAATGACAACCATGTATGTCTGATTTTTGAAAATAAAATCACAGAAGTGGTAATATTTCATTTAAACGAAAAATCAGTTATTTAACTACCACTTAGTGGTTTCACTATTCATCAAAAATTGAAGTTTCTCAGAACAATGCCAAAATTTCACCCTAAGATATAATTGATATTCCGAATTAAAAAATGATGTCTATTTTAAAAAATTCCAAACATATAAGTTGCATTAATTAATTTTATAATTAATTCCCGATGTCACAACAAATAGCGTGTTTTTAAGAAACAATTTATATCAAAAGATTGGCAATTGTTTATGTCCAATTTCAATGTTAAATTAATTATAATGACCACCATTGGATAAAATGGTAAAAATATATTCTAATTATAATTTAAAACCACTAAATATTATAATTTATCAGTATAAATTATTTTGATTAAAAAAGTTGTTTTTAAGTAATTTTTACTATTCATAAAAATAGAAGTTCTCAGAAAAATACCAAAAATTCAACATAGGCTAATTTTGATATTCCGAATCCAAAAATTAAGTCCATTTTAAAATATAAAATTTCTATAATTTTAAAAAGTGGTTATTACTATTCATAACGGCTACTTTGATTAGTCGCGGTGTTTTAGAACTCGAAGTTGCGTACAATGCAAGCTATTGCATTATTGAATGAGAAGCGTATCATGGAAGCTCGGGGTGTTACATATCACAACCAAACTGATGGCCAATTTGAATGGAAAACTCGAATTCTTGATACATGCAATGAGCCTTCCATTTAGAATTCAGAGTTGGATGGTATCAACTTCTCCCATTGGATTAGTTATAATTCAAAAATAGCATCCACTAAAGTATTCTGTTCACTCAAAATGAATCTCTATATGGAAAACAATGAAAAACTCCAACCTATTAGGATGATGTTAGAGAAGGAATGAAAATTGGAACCGATCTTGTAAAAGGGATGATAGAGATGGTTCGAGTTATCTAGAAACATAAAAAACAATCTTAGAGATTAAAAAGTGCTATGAATACAATTGCCAAAGGGACTTGGAGTGTGACATTAGAGATAAAGTCTTCATTCAAATGTCACCATGGAAGACTGTCATGTGGGTTTGAAGGGAATGGTAGCTAAGAACAAGGTATATTTTCTCCTTTTATATCCTTGAACTCATTTGATGTGTATCCTATGGGATTGCACATCCACCAAATATGGCGCATGTTTATGATGTGTTTCATGTATCCCCCCTGTGGACATATATCTGATCCCTCATAGTTACAAAACTCATAGTTGGTATATTTGGAAGATGATGTCTCTTATGAGGGGCAACCAGTAACGATTCCGGAAATGAGATATATGGTCTTTTGGAAAAAGACAACTCATCTTGTCAAATTGTTGTGGATGAAGCATATGTTTGAATAAGAATCTTGTGATTTAGAGGAGGCAATGTAGGAGAGGTACCCTCACCTATTTGTGTAAAACGAAATTTCAATGGCAAAATTTCATAAGAAGGAATAATGTAACGACCCAATTATTTATCAAGGGACTCCCTTATTAAATGTATGACATAACCTATAATAACATTAAGAAACAAAATCAAATAACTTTATACTAAATACTATGGGGCCATTAAACATAATTTTTCAACTTCTCTGTTTTGAATTTTGAAATCTGAGATACACGGTTTCAATAAGGGTCCTTATTGGAGTCTAATAGAACAATCATAATTTTTAGTGAATAGTAACCAACACCCATGAATAATAACCTACCCTTATGAATAATAATATGAACTATATATATAGTTAATCCCCCTAAGTAATATAACATCACCAATGAATTAATAAATAAAATTTAGGCATCTTATATATGACAATAGGACCATAGTAAAAGTATTGGTATTTTTTTAAGTCCTAAATAATTATAATTTACTAATTAATTTAATAGAAAATATATTATCCTAAAATGTGTTCATAAATTAAAAACAATATTTCTTCTGGGTTTATGAAAATTCTATATGTTCTTATGTTACTTTTGAAATCATTATAAAATATATTTTAATTTTAAAATATACATTTTTCATGTAAATTATTATTTTAATTAAAATATAAATTAATAAAATGTAGAAATTTGTTTTCAAAAAATAGAGGTCATTTTTTGGATTCCACACTTCATAAATTTTTTTGTTTGATTTTTTAGGGATTTTTCTAAAATAGGTGAATTTTGGTGAATAGTAAAATAAATTAATTTATCGTACAAATACACTATCATTTAAATAAACTATTATGGACATCATAAGTGATATAAGAGCAAAAATATCTAATTAAAATTCCCAATTTACCATTTTTTATCTTGGAATCATCATTATTGCATATCTTGGGAGAAATCCATAAACTAATGATTAAAATATTAAGAAAACCCCTCTCCCCTTGATTATACATACCACCACTCAGACTCTTATTACTTCACACCTCTCATGCTTCATGAATGGCATTAATTCTCTCCAAAGAACATTCACATCCCCTCTTCCATGACTAGGAGCTCTTTGCCTCATCAAAATAACATGCCTAGGTACCGAAAGGAGGATCTCAAGTGGAGGATTCGAGAGGTAATTCCTCTCTCTCTTTTCAATCAATTTCCAATCAAATTTCATTTCATTTATTCTTTTATCCTTATATAATATTATCCAAATATCATTATAACTATACTATGATTGATATAATATTATTATATCCTATTAATGTATGAGTATTCCTTATACTCCTCCCCCACAAAATTTGTTAATAAAAATGAAATCATTGCCCGTGTTGTGTTAATTTACCTACGTCATGGGAGATGCACTTCCATTTCCATCAACAACTTCAAGGATGTAAAGAAAATCATAAAATGGTGGAAAGAGTTTTAGATGTGTATGTTTTATAACCATTAATGTTCTAGGAAAACCTTATTTCCTTTACCTTATGTGATAAAATAAAACATGTTTATTGTGATAGAAAAACCACCCAAATTAACTGAAAAAATCATCGTTAAATTCTTTTGTAATGATGAAATTAAATTATATATATAAAAAATATTTATAAGATCATTTATTTTTATGTAACATCATAAATAACATATAATATCAATTATGGATTGTTATCCATGTTTTAAATTAACTTCCATTCATAAATACAAGTGAACCGTTCATGAAGACTATAAAAACAAACACTCGAAAATAATGAATTTAAATTCAATTACTCATAAAAATACCCATAAAAGAACTTATTGAAACCATTATTAACCCTATTAATGTATAAAAGGTTTTATAATTTCAAAATAAGGAATATAATTTCATTATACATGACATTAAAGTAAAAAAGAGTTCAGAAAAGAGGCAAGGGTAAATTCTGAAACCCAACTTTCTTTTTTCGATTTATCCCCCTTTCGATCCATTTTCAGTATGGTTACTCATTAAAAATAATTTATATTGTTATTATATTACCTTTTCTAGTGTATAAATTATTTCCACAAGAGTTTATGTCAAAAAAAATTTCCCAAAAGAACTCCTTTTTAAAAAACTCACGTTTTACAGCTCAGTCGTGGTTGCTTCTTCTTGTATGATGTACGTTATTCACAGTTTCTTTTGGGGACTCAATGTTTATTAATGTGTGATTATGATATGAAACACATTTCATTACATGTGTAATTTATTTTCATATATATTCTATGTGACATGCATTATAATGATAATTTTATGATTTGATGGGTTCTCCAAGAAATATATAGTGCAATATGAATGTTTTAATGTGACAGGTGTGCCATGAATTATAAAACACTTTAATTTGATGGTAATGTGATTAACCTAATAAGTTATTGTGAAATGATTTTTGAATATGATGGTAGAGTTTTTCAAAACTATGTGTTGTGGATGACCACTAAGACATTATTTTTCATTTTTATGCATTACCACATTCCATGCCTTTATTTAATGATTCCTCTCATGATTTATGATGATGATGTTATGATTATTCTCACCCCATGCTTTATTATTCTTTTCTATCCAGTTTCTTGTAATTTAGCTCACCCTCTTTTGATGTATATCCTTAGGGTATTATAAGCACTATGTAGTTTTCAAGGGACAATAAGATGATGGGGAAAATGAATTAAATAATTATTTATGTTTTATGTTGTATATGTTATGTTTGGATTTAGTTTTCCAAATACACTAAACCACTAGATCCTCATGGTGTAATACTATTATGTTATTTATCATTACAATAATCTAATAGTAATGTATGAAAATGTAGGGTCACTATAATTTCTCTCAACATTCATGATGACGAAATAGATGGAGGGTAAACAAAATAACCACCAATGCTTAATCCTCTAGGACTCAACACCACCCCCCCCCCCTCCACAGTATTGAAATCTTCCAATTTGAAAACTAATTTCGTCAACTACCTATATCATGGGTTACTCTCAATGGAAAAATATTATCATGAGCTAATCCATCAACGTTTATAACATTTAAAGCTCTTATTTTGTCCTGAGCATGATTAAAATATCTACAAATTAGGATTTTGTGGAATTGTGATATTTTTCTAAAAGGATTTTTGATTCCCTATGATATGACTAGATTTCATGTTGTGTTTGTTTTCCTACAATATTCCATTACTACATCAAGTATTATAAGATATTTAAAGTGTGTTAGTTCCTTTAAAAAAAATTCATTGAACGTCAGACACCATAAACACCACTATTTTTTCTCATCAAATTTTATTATGGTGAATAAATATTATGGGACCATATCCACCAATAACAGTTCACCAATACATATTCATTATTACTGTAATATATTTATTCTAAAAGTGGGTAGAATCAATTCCCATTAATGAATTCAAGGCTAGTTTATTCATTGAATTCACGATCTCATATACAATTCATCATTTTGAAGTCCCTTCCACTATACTAATGGACAAAGACACCAATTTATGGGATACTAATTTGAATAGATTATATGCCAAGTACAAATACCGTCCGACCATACTTCCTCCAACCATGCAAAGAAAAATTTAATGATTTAGGAATTAAGTAAGAATCTCTTTATATATTTCATTAACATGGGCGTCCAGGAAAGACAATTTTTATGGGAAAACTCCCAGCACCATATTGTTATGTCCGGTGATGACATAAAACTCCAATCAAGTCACACTATATTCCATCATGTATAGAAAAGAGGTTGTCCTAGACATTGAGGATCATTTATCATCACTCCAAATAGTTTTCTATGAAGTTTTGTGGCCGAACAGAATGGCTTATGTCTATCCAGATGATCTAGAATCCCTCAATGAGAATATGCACAAGGTTGTTCACAATGAAGGGAGGTATGGTAACAAGATAGTGAGAGCATTAAACCAGATGGTTCTCTCTCCCCATTCCAATATGGTGAAATGGTTCTTGACCTTAAAAGTCAAATGATACAAAGAACGAGTCCACAGAAACTATATCCAAAATAGGAAGGACCTTTTATCATTCACAAGGTATATTCTAATTATGCATACACTTTTACCACCATGGATAGAGAGAGAATTATGCATTGAACCAATGAATATTTTCTAAAACAGTACACCATTTAAGGAAAATCTTTTCCTAGTTTAATGGTGTTAATCTATATAGAAACTATTATCCATAACATATAACTTTAAGATATGTTTCCCAAACCATGTAATATTACATTAAACAGTGTGTTAGATCTAGACTCTATGACTATAAGGTAACAACCTACATTTCAAGTAACATAACCAAAAACAGTTTATAAAATATTCCATCGAACATGACCTGAAACTATTTCTGATTGATATAATCTCTATGAAAATACATTCGGAATACCATTAAAATAATAATGACTTTATACTAAACATTTTTTTCTAAGGGGAGTGTACTGTGCACATAGGCCTCAAAAGAAATTATTATCTTCGGGTTTATTACTCCACTTCCCTATATGAATTCTTATAAAGATATTTATATTTACTTGTCCTGGCTCCATGACCTCAAACAATGAGTCAATGTACAGTCATCATGAAGTTGTACTATTTTGAGTGTTCCCAATAATGTTTTGTGCTGCATGCACCCCTATGGCCCTCATTCATGCCGGGTAAATCGTATTTTTCCCCACAATTCCCATACTGTTAAGATTATCCAATAATTGGTCCAAAAAATTTGAAATTAATCAAGGATTATACATCGTATGAATATGATGATAAATTGGGATCTGGGATAAAATATTATGACCATAAGATAAGATAATATAGTATAGAAAACCAATGATAAACAATTTATACCAATTCCATGCATTATGACATTAAATTTTATACATGATTCTTTATGGACTTTGTTTTTTGGTGTTGTTCCTCTTTTTCCCGCATTCACATTGAAATTTTTATAACCCTGCACTACACATCTTCTTGAGGAACTCCCCCATCATTGGTCTAGGATTGATGAAAATAAACTAGTAGCCTATGGTCTAATATAGATGACCATAAATCTGTTTTTAATTATTAAAATCATGATGACATTAAACTACCTATGTCCCATATTTTTTGTGTTATAATACATTAAAATATAAAAACTAGTGTCCTCAAATGCATTGATGATATAAAAAAAATTATACCCCATCTTTAAATGGAAAGCCTCTTAATAAGAGATGTTTTTAATAGAGTTTTAAATGATGATGCCATTTACTATATTTATGGGATGGTTAAATAATTGTTTCCCCATGTCCTGAACATGGGATTCCCCCTAGTAACCATGGTATTACTCAAATTCCTTTTTCAGAGTTGACCACACCAACCGACCTTGTTCTCTAACCACATCGTGTTTTAGAACTACATTTGAAATAATTCACATTCTTAAGAGATATGCAGTGATGTGCAGACATTTCATCACAATGGAGAAGATTAAATTCATAAACCATTTCCCCTCTTTCCTAGTTTCATCAGTCCATTCTATAATACATTACACTAATTTCTCAAGTATATCCATTATGATATTAACCAATATAATGATCCACAAAAAAGTATTTTTTGTGATGTTGGGACAACATTTTCCTCATTATGCTACGTTTTTTACTCTACTACACTGTATATATCTATTTTATGATCCCCATAGTTTGATCCTTGTGACCCTAAACTAGGTGTCTATGTCTACAAATCATGACATTAAATTGTCTGCGATTCTTCTTTGGTTTTGTGTTGTTCTAAAAAACAAACCATGGTTTTTATTAACATCGTTCTATTTCATTAGCCCCATAACCATTCCTTTTTGGATAAATCCACCTATGGTTCTCGGTGTATGAAATGTAACTATATTAATACACTATAAAATTTCAGGATTTTATTTATATAAGAGATGAGGATTACCATGATTGGAATCAGGATTCCTCCAATGTAATTTGTGGGGTTGTTAAATAATATTACTCTATGATTTGGACATTGGATTCACCACCAATAGATAAGGTATTTTTCTTATATCATAACCAAAGAGGGTCGCCTCCCTACCGACATTGGTTGCCTACCTATTCGTTCGTTATTTTATATCAACATATGTCATCATACCCATTCTCATGGGATCATTAGTGATTCAAATAATGTTTTCTCATAGTTCCATTTCCTCCGTAGACACTCCACGGTATCTTTCCTTCCTCGATATCAGAATGGTATCCTATGATGCAGTTTTTATGGATTTATGTGGTATGATCTACCTGGGACCCACCATTTAGTGTTATTATTCTTTATGCCGCACAAATCCCTTTCTATACACACTTATTACTGTTATTGTCCATACCATACAACCCTAATTGTTTGTTAACATCCTGACCACAAGACAATAAACTAATAGATTCATCCTAATCTAATTATGTTAACCTATACAATGATTTTTCCTCATGGTTAAACATTAAAATGCATGTCCATTGTTCTTATTTTCAGGATATAAAACTATAGGGTATCCTAATCCCTCACCAGATAGGTCCTCCCTGCTGATTCTGGTCATCTACCACATCATTCACATTATCAGTTTTCATACAACATCTGAGATGACACTCCCCTGAATGACATGTGTGACCTTTGTTCAGACCAATATTAGAATACCAATGTTATATATTCCATAGTGGTGTAGTTATAGTATTCATGGAATCCATTCAAACATTATAAAAATTAAATTCATATATTCATTTTCCCTTTATTTGGATCATCATCATCCATCATGTCGAATGGGTTCCCCTATCATAAGGGTATCTGGTCATGGCCTACATACCATCCTGGTCCAACATCCCAAAAGACATTGGATGAAATATATTATACCTTTAATTTTTTAGAATATGTTTAGTGATCAATTCTCATTTGTTCCCCCGATCCCATTCTAATGGATAGTGATTTTGTGTTTTTATTAGGTCCAATAGGTATCCTCCAACATTAAACAACCACCCTTAGGTTATAAATACTGGGAATTGTAATTTACACTACCCATTCTCATATATTTGGGTGAAATTCAATGCCCATGGAGATAATCCTGTCATACACTAGGGACCATTTGAAATGAAAATCAGTTGTTATAAAAACCTCATCATCCATACATATCCTATCTAATCCCAAGAACTCTCATCGCATGGTCTAAAATAGTAGAAATGGATTGATCAATGATTTTATAGCACTCACATTTGATATTCTAATACGTGGTTCTCAATTGTTTTACATAGGTATTGACCCACGTAATCTTAGGAATTTTTTATTTGTTCTCTAATTAATATGATTGAATTAAGACAATAATTGAATTGATTATTATTTTTGAATGAAAACTAAACCTGTGTTTCAAAGGATCATACCCATAGGAGATCCTCCCCTTTGTAAAATTTCTACCTTATAGCTATGCTCCAATAATTGAGCACTCGTGCTCAGCCAACCATTGAATAGTACCCTATAGGATTAATTAACATGTCATTAGGTCTTTTTTGTCCTCATCACCTATGTAGAGTATATATTAAACTATGATCTTATAGAAGTCCTAATTAACCCATCACTCAACACATTCCATATTTTCCTCTAACTCTTTGGTTGCAGGTGCTTCTAGTTGATCCCAAAGACTACATGTGATCTCCTCATGAGTAGTAGTAATCAATGCTGTAATGCCCCAAACCCAGTTACCTAGTGATGGTGAATTATTTTAATACATTGGCTTGATTACGAGGAATCGTGTCCCGAAAGACCAATCAGTTTAGCTGTCTTGGAAAATAGTTTTCATACGTGAACATTTCATTACACTTTCTAACATACAATACAAAAATGATCTTTGAGAACTCCATTATTCTGTTTAGATTAACCCTACATATCAATCATAATACACTTCTTGGAATCCTCGTAAAATAAAACATAATAAAGGGGTGATCTCAGATGCCCAGTAAGAGTAAATAATTTATTAGAAGTTATAAATATTTAAAGATAGATGTGTGATAAAAACAACAACCTTTTTAAACATAAACTTGAAAATAATATGGATAAAATAAATCAAAAATTACCATATAAACATGCACATGGATATTATACTAGAAGAAAAATCACATGTAATAACTATTTTCATAATGAAGGAATGCCTAACGTCGGTCATCATTACGATATAGTATGGCCTCATGCAAAGACTAGAAAGAAAATTTATGTCATCCCTTGTGACAAGACAGTAATTTGTCTAATGAGACCTACTGATGCATCGAGGAGCTATAGCGGGCTCCACCCATCACTTACTAAGTCTGCTGCATTACTCATATGAAAAAGTTGAAACATAAAATAAACATTCGTATTAAAACTAGAATACAAAATGCCAATACATTAACCATAAACCATGAATGGTATAAAAATAGAACATCCACTGTCAAACATATCTTAACACATCCAATTCAATATGGAATATTGTATTATAATAAATCAACCTCAATCATATATAATATCCAGTAATGGATGCTGACATAGTTGAAAATGGTGAGCAAAACTTTTTGAGAGAAAAATTCTTTTCGTAAAAATCATTTAAAAGTCACACATTTATAAAGGAAGTAATTTAGAAAAGATTTTTGAATCAATGTTTCCCATACCACTTTGAAACATTTGAAAGAAATTATCATTTCAAAACATTCATGTCCATATAAATAAATCCTTACAATCATTTTGAAAACATGGATATTAATTAAAAATATTTGGAAAGATAAATCTTTAAAACATTTAAAATTCTGATTTTGATAAAAATTACCATTCATATATCCATAAAATATTCAATTTGAAAATATTTTTTTTGAAAAATGGACATGGATGATAAATATGTCCCAGAAAATACTTACACATAAAAAAATCTCCGATAATAATGAGATTGATGAATTAACCCTTACCTTGCACTTTACTTTGTTCGAGGGTATGTTTTAAATTCTGTATAATAACCATAGTATATTATAAATTTATTCTAGAACCATATTCATATTTATTATATCATACATGATTCATTTATGAGTTATACTACCCATTTTATAATTATTTCTATGTTGAATTATCATTTCAGGTAATAATAGCTTTTTTATCGTATGTGTTTTAAATTGTTACTCTTGATTGTATCAAATAGATCATGATTATAATACATCCAGAATATACAACATGATTTATATATCATATATATTTAGAATATAAATATGTATAATATAAATATATATGAAATGAAAAACAAAATTTGTGGAGACAATAGTCTGTACGTACGCATAAATTCTTTATCCTTATTCACATCATATTGAATGGAAGTAAGTGAATAAGATATATGTAAGTATATATATATATATATATCCAATTTCATTATTAGTTCATATATTACATACTTATTTATAATATATATTTTTATAACCATTGATGAATGGTGAATGTTGAAATGAATCTCATCGCGTCGTGGAGACGATAATCCGTATGTACGCACAAGAGAAAATATCATTTACTTAATGATTAAAATTAGTGGAATTGGATCATATATTAACTTTACAGAGACATTATTATGTAATATTAATTATTTTTATACATATTACTCATCATTATATACATCCAAATAACATAATGTATAATAATAAATTACACCACGACATGGAGACGGTAAGCCGTACGTATGCTGGCATGGTGACATTTTCATTCATAAGATGTATAGAATAATGAATATAGTTGCTCTAAATTTATAATAACATCACATAATATAGAATATAGTGGAGTTATTTTTTAGAATGGAAACAACAAATAAAGAGAAAGTGGATGAATAAAAGAACTTGAAAGAGGTGATGATATATTTACCGATTCTTCAGGTTTTTCCTTTGGATTTGATCAAAAGGGCTCCATAAGATGTTTTTATGATCAAAATAAGGCCACTAGGATCAAGGTAGTGATGTTGAGAGGATATTTGTTCAGGGTTTGGCTGATCCAAATGGCTTTGTAGGTTTTAATTTGAGAGAAGGTGGTGTTCCCTTTTATAAGAGGGGTGAGGGTCACTTTAGGAAATGATTAAAAAATTAATTTCTTATACAATCATATTCGGGTTATAATGATTCCAAATGAATTTATTTCTAGGATTAGGTGGTTATGGGGCGAAATACACTCAACAAATTGGTTTTAGACAAGTTTAGGATATCATTTTATCCTTATTATTTAGATTTAACTCTTAGTTAAATAGATTAACTTTTAGAAACATCTTCTTGTATTCTTACACTATATGGTTAATAAACATACTCTAAACATCCAAGAAAATTTCAAGTGGCTCATTAATAACATATATAATATTATTTATGCCCTTTTGATGAGCCTTACATTTTTAGTAATATTATATCAACCATTAATATAGTAATTGTTTTAAATATTAATTTATGTCAATTTTGACACTATTTGGTATTTTGTTTTTTTGAAAGTCATCACAACTTTATTACTTCTAAAAAGATACATTGAATCGTCCCTAACATGTCATATTCACCTATAAATTTCGTGTATTTCATAAAAACATTGAGATTATATTTATTTTTATATTGATAATACCATTTATTTGATTCTTTCACTAATAAGGTAATTAATGCATCATCATTGTGTCATTAATAAATTTATATTTTGAATCTATAAAAATTATAAATAAAATACCATTATGTAGGAAATATTTTTATATTTATAATTAATTTTTATAATTGAATTTATCATATGTATAACCCTATATTAAAAATGGCTTAGTTTTTAATCTTTGATTTTAACTCTTTTAAATTTTCTTTAAATTAAATAACAATAAATGTCTTAATCTAATCCAAGTGGACCTAAAGGGTCATATTTTATTCCTAAGGTTGTTTTTGGTAGAATTACACTTATCCAATATAATTAGGAGATGGTTTAGGGTAATAATAATATCATTTTCACCCTTAATTACCCTATTTACTTTTAACCGTGGTAAATAAAAGTACAAAGACACTTTTCACCAAAAATTATTTTTCTCATGCTGAACAACATTTTACTCCTTGATATTAACAGTGTCTATTGTATTTTCAAAATTAAACTCACAGAAGTCATAAAATTATGTTTTATATGAATTTACAAATTCTACTAAGAGGTGGGGAAAAGACAGTGAATAATGCAATAAATTTATTATATATCTAAAATTATTATAAACTGACTACAATGACTTATGTTGAACTTATATAGGTTATATGTATCTATTTTTACCTAAAATAAATTTATATTAAAAAAATATTTATTTAAATAAAAATTCGGTTTTAAACTATAACTTAGTGTTCATAACTATTCATCAAAAATTAAATATTCTCAGAAAAATACAAAAAATTCACCCTAAGATAATTTTGATATTCCTAATTCAATATTGAACTATATTTTACCAAATTAAAAATATATAATTTACATTTATTAATTTAAAATGAAATCCCGCAATTAAAACAAAAAAGGCGTAATTTTAAGAAATAATAACTAACAAAAGTTTGACACTTGTTTATGTCCAATTTCAATGTGAAATTTCTTACAATGACCAGAATTAGATTAAATGGTAAAAATATAATCTATTTATACATACAAACCATTAAAATGTATAATAAAAAACTATTAATTATTTTGATTAAAAAAGTTGTTTTCAGTTAAAATATAGTTTTTTACACTATTCACCCAAATATGAAAGTTATCAGAAAAACAAAAAAAATTATTTTGAAACTAAATTCTTATATCCCGATTCTAAAGAAGAAGTTTATTTTTTCAAACTGAATATATAAAATTTTCAAATATTGGATTTAAAATGTGTTCGTCATTAAAAGGTGGTAAAAGTATATTTTTTGAAAAATACATATTTTGCAAGAAATAATGAATTAGTTCTTACATTATGTCTAGGTAACATAATATATGGATTATAAAATTATAAGGATTATATATAGTTCAAAATTCAGTTAATACTATTCATAACTGCTTCTGAACGGATAGTATGGTAAGTCATGGGGTGCTTGAACTCGATGTTGCATGTAGTTTATGCTATTGAATTACTTTGAAGAACTAACTTAATATGAAATCTTGGGGAGTTACATTATTTCCTCCTTCATTAAATTTCATCCTCGCAATTTGAATTTTTTCTTTGAAAATAAAATGTTGAAAATAGAAAATACATTTGTAGGAAAACCCACATCAGAAGTTGGGTAAATAAAATTTAGTCTAAATAAGGGTAAAAAAATTATATATATATATATACTTGAAAAGTGGAGTTTTATCATTCAACTAATTCCTACCACAAAATCATCATTCACTCCAAAATATTAAAATGAACTATTTATCCTAATCATATAGTGTTCCAAAAATAGTGAATTTATAATTCATTTATCAGACTATTTAAAAAAAGATAAATTATACAAATCGGTACATCACGTAGTCCAGTCGTAGGTGATGCAACCTTGTCGCTCTTTGGTTACGGGTCCAAGTCTTGTGGCATTACCAGACGCGACTAGTTGTAAAAAGACCTCTAGGATGTCCTTTTTATGACAACACAAAAATAAAATTAAAAATAAGATCCAATTTCAATCTTAATCCATTCCACCCTTTAGACTTATCCAAAATAATTATATCCAAACTCTATATCAAAACTTTATAAAGAACTTAAACACAATGAAGAACCTTTTTCTAAGAAATAACATGTGAACGCCTTAATCATGTATTCTTTTAAAACACAACAACATCCAAAATTACCATAAATCCTTATTGGTTATATTTATGCTCCCTTATTCCTTATTGAAAACTGGATATACACCTTATATCCAAACAATGTTGTAAACTCCAACAATGATGGAATATAAAAAATCATTAATCAGTTTTAAGGAAGTCATGAATATCCAATATAATTTATCTCAATCAACCTTCTCTTATTCAAAAATCACTACCTCATTATCAGGAACATATAAAGGATTACCTTTCCTTCAACTATGTATTTTCCAAAAAGTGTTTCTCACTATTAAGTAACTTTTCATAGAACCGTATAATCTCAAATCCTCAATAAAATAGTACTGCAATACCGTCATTATTTATCTCCATAATTCGTATAACCATTATTTTGTTGATACAAAACTCAAATGAAATAATTCTATATTAACAACATAAGAACACTAGTCATTCCTCTACACATGATGTTCTATCATAACTTGAGTATTATCAAATAGCATCATTTATAGTATACTTTGATAACTGATACATTGGATCGCGTAGTGTCCCAACGCCATGCAGATAAAATACTGTATATTTGAATTTTTTTTACCCTTAAAATCACGTACTTGGTGTCATTTTTCTCCACACTTATAACAAACTCCCATTCCCTTCAGAAATTTACCATGGTGAATCTTTCCACAGTTATAACATATATGGAAATCCGTCTTTTTTTCTCTCCCATTTATCCATCTTTCTATACTCCATCTTTTTCTTGTCTTTCTTCCCTTCAAAGTCATAGGACTCAGAGAATTATTTTCTTATCTTGTTAACAAATGATACAATTTTTTCATTTGTAGAGAATACATGGGATACTATTTACATTATAAATGTTAGAATAATACTATGAAAGTTATGATCCTTCTTACAATTTGGATCATACGTATTAATGGAGTTCACATTACTTCTATTGGGCGCCAATTCTATAAAATGGAATACACTAGGTCAGTTTACGAATTGCAATTTATAATTCCAATCATGTAAAATATCGAACGTAAATTGAATAGTTTATGGATATAATCCATAATAACAAAATTATTTTATTTGAGGAGGTATATACTCACAAACCCTTCATAGTGGTTTGTAAATAAAATGAGAATTATCCTAAGCATATCCCCAAAGAGTGTCGTAACCAAGAATGCAGCAAGGCCCGTTGTCATGCACAAGTTCCTGTTAGAGTCTATCTCAAAGCGGTGTTTTCGGGATTCACCCCAAGGTACATCTGTGCCATAGCCAACTCTATCTGCTCGTATCCAGACCGGGGTGTATATGTTTTGGAAAACTCACAAAATCATTAAATTACCAAAATTTGAGGATGTTCTTCTATACTAATCTTCAAAGTCTATCTTATAGTAATGTGATCTAATAAAAGTTGGTCTAAATATAGTTTCCAAGGTTAATGCTAAACTTTTTCTGATACTAACTGTAATGCCCTGACCGCAGTTACCCAGATCAGGTGCATTATTTTAACACATTGGCATGATTACAAGGAATCATGTCCTGAAAGACTGATCGTATTAGCAGTCTTTGAAAATAGATTTCATACATGGACATTAAATTACACTTTCTAATATACAATACAAAAAATAGTTCTTTGAGAACACCATTATTCTCATTACCTTAACCCTGCATATCAATCATAATACACTTCTTGGAATCCTGGGAAAATAAAACCTAAGAAAGGGGAGAGCTAAGATGCCCATTAAGGGTAAATAATTTAGCAGAATCTAGAAACATTTATTGCAATATGTGTGACAAAAACAACAGCCTTTTTAAACATAAACAAGAACATAATATGAAAAAAATAAATCTAAAATTACCATATAAACATGAACATGTATATTCTACTAGACAAAAAATCACTTGTAATAACTAATTTCATAATGAGGGAATGCCTAACGCCAGACATCACTACCACATAATCAAGGCCTAATGCCATGACTACAAATAAAATTTTTTCAAGGCCTTATGCCAAGACACTAGTTTGTATCATGAGAAATACAGGTGCATCGAGGAGCTATAACAGGCTCCACCCCTCACTTACTAAGTACACTGCATTCCTCATATGAAAAAGTTGAAACATAACATAAACATTCGTATTAAAATGAGCATACGAAATGTCAGTACATTATACTTAAGCCATGAATGGTATAAAAATATAACATCCACAGTCAAAAATATATAAACTAATTAAATAAAAAATGAAAAATGTTATTATAATAAATCAACCTCAATCAAAAATAATATCCAATAAAGTATGGTGATATAGTTGAAAATGATGAGTAAATTTTTTTGAGAGAAATATAATTTTTGTAATAATCATTTAAAAGCCAAACATTTATAAAGGATTTAATTTGAAAGATACTTTTGAATCAAAGTGTCCCAAAACACTTTGAATCTTTTGAAATGAATTTTCATTTCAAAACATTTATGTCAATATAAATAAATCCTTAATTATTTTTGAAAACATAGACATTAATTAAAAAGATTTAGAAAGATAAATCTTTAAAACATTTAAAATTCTAATATTGAAAAATATTACCTTTCATAATTCTTTAAAGAATTTATTTTGAAATCATTTTTGTGAAAAATGGACATGGATGATAAATATTTCCCATAAATTAATTACACATAAACAATCTCGGATAATAATTAGATTGAGCAATTTACCCTTACCTTGCATTTTCCTTTAGTCGAGGGTACATTTAACATCTTTTATAATGACCATAGTATGTTATTAAATTATTATAGAACCATATTAATATTTATTATATCATATATGATTCATTTATGACATTATAATACCCATTTTATAATGATTTCCATGTTAAATTAACATTTCGGGTAAAAATCTCTTTCTTTATCGTACGTGTTTTAACTTCTTACTCATGATTGTATCACATAAGTCAATATTTAAATAATTACAGAATAAAAAACATGATTTATATATCATATATATTTAGAATATATATATGTATAATATACATATATTTTAAATGAAAAACACCATTTATGGAGATGATAGTTTGTACGCACGCATAAAGGCTCTTTTCGTTTTCACATCGTATTGAACATAAGTAAGTGATTAAGATATATGTAAATACTTATATATGTATATATATATATATAGTAGCATTATTATGTCATATATTACATAATTATTAATAATATATATTTTTATAATCATCTAAGAATGGTGAATATGGAAATGAATATCATCGCGTCGTGGACACGGTAATCTGTATGTACGCAAGAGGGACAATATCATTTCTTTAATGATTAAAAGGCGTAAAATTGGATGATATATTAATTTTACAGAGAAATTTTCATGTCATATTAATTATTTATATACATATTACTCATCATTATATCCATTCAAATAAGATATTGATGAATAAAAAATTACACCATGGCGTGGAGATAGTAAGCCGTACATACGCACACATGGTGACATTATCATTCATAAGATGGATAGAATAATGAATATAGTTGTTCCATATTTATAGTAACGTCAAATTATATAGAATATTCTGTAGTTAGTGTTTAATAATAGAAACAACAATGAAAGAGGAAGTGGATGAAGAAAAGAACTTGAAAGAGGTGATTAAATATTTATCCCTTCTTCTGGTTCTTCCTTTTGATTTTATCAAAAGGGATTCTTCGGTTATATTTATGATCAAACTAAGGCCTCTAGGATAAATTGGGGGATGTTGGAAGGATATTTGGTTCGTGGTTCACTGATTCAAAAATATTTGGAGGTGTCAATTGGAGAGAAGGGGAAGTGCCCATTTATTAGAGGGGTGATGATCACTTTAGGAAAAGTTTAATGTATTAATTTATTATACAATCATATTCAGTTTATAATGGTTCCAAATGAATTTTTTTCTAGCCTTAGGTGGATATGGGTCTAAATCCACACATAAAATAGGTTTTAGACATGTTTAGGTTACCATTGTAACCTTATCATTTAGATTTATCTCTTAGTTAAATAGTTTTACTTTTACCGTGTCTTCTAGTATTATTACTCTATATGGTTAATAAACTTACTCTAAATTTCCTAGAGAACCTCAAGTGGCTCGTTAATGAAATATATAATATTATTTATGCCTTTTTTCCTAACCATACATTTTTAGAATTATTATATCAACCAATAATATAGTATTTGTATTAATTATTAATTTATGTATATTTTGACAATATTTGTTATTTTGTTTTTGTGAAAGTCATAACACCATGATTACATAAAAAAGTATACATTGAATCATCCCTAAAATGACATATTCACCTAGAAAATTCGTGGATTTCATAAAAATTTGAAATTGTATTTATTTTAATATTTGTAATATCATTTATTTGATTCTTCCACTAATATGGTAATTACTGCAACATCATTGTGTCATTAATATATTTAATTATTTAATATCTAAAAATTATAAATAAAATAACATTATGTATGGATTGTTTTTATATTTATAGTTAATATTTATAGTCGAATTTATCTTATGTATAACCATATATTAAAAATTGTTTAGTTATTAAACATTGATTTTAACACTTTTAGCTATTTTTTAAATTAAATACTAATAAATTTCTTAATCTGATCCATGTGGACCTATAGGGTCATATTTTATTCCTAAGGTTTTTTTGTTCTAATTAAACTTATCTAATAAAATTAGGACAAGTTTTATGGTAATAATAGTATCATTTTTACACTTAATTACCCTATTTAAATTTAACCGTGGTAAATAAAAGTAAACAGTTACTCGACACCAAAAATTATTTTTTTGTCATATTGGAAAACATTTTACTCCATGATATTAACCACATCTCTCATATTTTCGAAATTCAACTCACAGAAGCAGTTTAATTATGTTTTATGTGAATTTACTAATTCTCCTATGAGGTGGGTAAAAGACAGTGAAAAGATTAATAAAATTCTTATATATCTAAAATTATTATAAACTGACACCAATGAAATACATTTAACTTATATAGATATTATGTATCTATTTTGAGATAATGTAAATTTAAATAAAATAAATAATTATTTAAATAAAAATTCAGTTTTAAACTATAACTAAGTGTTTTAACTATTCATAAAAATTTAAAATTTTTCAGAAAAATTAAAAAATTTCAACCGAATCTAATTTTAATATTCCGAATTCAATAAAAAAGTCTATTTTACCGAATTAATAACATAGAAGTTTCAATTGTTAATTTAAAATTAATTCCCGTTGTCAAAACCAAATGGCGTATTTTTAAGAAATAGTATCTATCAAAAGTTTGACACTTGTTTTGGTCCAATTTCAATTTGAAATTACATATAATGACCAGAATTGGATTAAATGGTAAAAATATAATCTATTTATACTTCCAAACCATTAAAATTTAAAATTTATCACTATTAATTATTTTGATTAAAAATGTTGTTTTCAGTTAAAATAATGTATTTTTTACTGTTCACCCATATATGAAAGTTATCAGAAAAACACAGAAAATTTAGTGAAACTAAATTCTTATGCACTGATTAAAAAGAAGAAGTTTATTTTGTCAAATTGAACATATAAAAGTTTCAAATATTGGATTTAAAAAGGGTTCACCATTAAAAGGCTGTAAAAGTATATTTTTTTAAAAATACATCGTTTATCAGAAAAAAATGAATTAGTTCTTACATAATGTCTAAAGAACTCATAATATGGATTATAAAATTATAAGGATTATATATAGTTCAAAATTCAGTTAATACTATTCATAACTGCTTTTCAATGGCTAGTTTGGTAAGTTATGGTGCACTTGAACTCGATGTTGCGTGTAGTGTAAGTTATTGAATTACTTTGAAGAACTAACATAATATGATATCTTGGGATGTTATATTCTTTCCTCATTCAATAAATTTCATCCTCGCAATATGATAATTTTCTTGGAAATAAAAAGGTTGAAAATAGAAAATACCGTTTTTGGAAAACCAACATTGGAAATTGGGTTAATAAAATTTATTCTTAATAAGAGGATATATATATATATATATATACTTTACAAGTGGAGTTTCATCCATAAAATAATTCCTACCACAAAATCATCTTTCACTCCAAAAGTTTTCAAAAAAATATTTATTCTAATAGTATAGGGTTCCAAAAATAATGAATTTATTATTCATTTATCAGACTATTTAAAAAAATCTAAATTATACAAACCACTACATCACATAGTCCAGTCGTAGGTGATCCACCCTTGTCACATTTCGGTTGTGAGTTCATGTCTCGTGGCCTTGCCGACAGCGACTAGTCGTCACCCGATCTCTAGGTTGTCCTTTTTATAACAATCCAAAAATAACAATAACAATAACATCCAATTTCAAACTTTATCCATTCCAAACTTTGGACTTATCCAAAATACTTATATCCAAACTCTCTATAAAAAATTTATACAGATGTAAAACACAATGAAGATTCTTTTTTCCATGTAATAACATGAGAACAACATCATCATGTATTCTTTTAAAACACTGAATCATCCAGAATTACCATAAAACCTTATTGATTATATTCATGATCCCTTATTCATTATCGAATACATGATATACATCTTCTATCGAAACAATTTTTTCAACTCCAACAATGATGTAATATACAAATTATTAATCAGTATCATGTAAGTCAAGAATATCCAATATAATTTATCCAAATAAACCATATCTTATTCCAAAATCACTACCTCATTATCAAGAACATATTAAATATTCCCTTTCCATAAACTATGTATTTTCAAAATAGTGTTTCATACTATTAAAAAACTCTTCTTAGAAACATCTAATCTGAAATCCTCAATAAAATAGTACTGCAATAAAATCCTTATTTATCTCCATAATTCATATAACAAGTATATTTTTGATAAAACACTCAAATGAAATAATTATATATTAGAAAAATAAGATCACTAGTTATTCCACTTCACATGAGGATGTATCATAACATGAGTATTATCCAATAGCATCATTTAAGTTATACTTTGATGACTGATACATTGAATCACATAGTGTCCCAACACCTTGCAGATGAATCATTTTACATTTGAAATTTTTTCATACCGTTTTAATCACGTACTAGGTGACCTTTTTCTCCACACTTATAAAAAACTCACATTCCCTTCAAGCATTTACCATGGTGATTCTTTCCACAGTTATCACATATGGGAAAATTATTATTTTCTCTCTTCCCTATATCCATCATTCTCTATTCCATCCTTTTATTTTCTTGTTTCCCTTCAAAGACATAAGACTCGGAGAATTATTTACTTATCTTATTAACAGATGATACTAATTCTTCATATCTTGAAAATACATTAGAGACTATTTACCTTATAAATGTTCGCCTAATACTATGAAAGATATGATCTTTATTACTCTTTGGATCTTAATTTTTTCTTGAGTTCACATTCATTCTATAGAGCCCCATTTTCATTCAATGGCATTCACTATGTCAGTTTTTTAATCGCAATTCATAATTACAAACATGTAAAATACCTAACGTAAATTGAACATTTAATTGATATAATCAATAATAACAAAATTGTTTTCATTGAGGAGGTGTATACTCATAAACACTTCACAGTGGATTGTAATGAAAATTAAAATTATCCTAATAATATCCTCCGAGATTGTTGTAACCATGAGTGCAACATGGCCCATTGTCATGCAGTACATCCCGTTAGAGTCTACCTCAAAGCGGTGTTTTTGGATTTTACCCCTAGGTACATCTATACCAGAGCCACCTCTACTAGCTCGTATCTAGACATGTATGTATTTTATTTGGAAAAATCACAAAATCATTAATTTACCAAAATTCTATGATGTTATTCTATACTAATCTTCAAAGTCTATCTTACGGTAATGTGCTGTAATCCGAGTTTGTCTAAATATAGTTTCCAAGGTTATTTCTAAACGTCCTATGATACCAACTGTAACAACCCGACCCCAGTTACCCAGATCTGGTTTATTATATTAATACATTGTCATGATTACAAGGAATCATGTCTCGGAAGACCGATCAGTTTAGCAGTCTTGGATAATAGATTTCATACATGAACATTACATTACACTTTCTAAAATACAATAGAAAAAAATGTTCTTTGAGAATTCCATTATTATCTTTAACATAACCCTACATATCAATCATAATACACTTCTTGGAATCCTGGGAAAATAAAACATAAGAAAGGGGTGATCTCAGATGCCCAGTAAGGGTAAATAATTTAGCGGAAGCTATAAACATTTTAGGCAACATGTGTGATAAAAACAACAACCATTTTAAACATAAACATGATCATATTATTGAAAAAATTAATAAAAAATCACCATATAAATATGAACATGGATATTCTATTAGACAAAAAATCAAATGTAATAACTAATTTCATAATGAAGGAATGCCTAATGCCAGACATCATTTCCAGATAGTCAAGGCCTCATTCCAAGACTGCAAATAATTTTTTTTCAAAGCCTTGTTCCAAGACACTAGTATGTCTCATGAGACCTACCGATACATCGAGGATCTATAGAGGGCTCCACCTATCACTTACTATGTCCACTACATTCCTCATCTGAAAAATTTGAAACATAACAATAACATTCGTATAAAAACTAGCATACAAAATGTCAATACTTTAACCATAAAACATGAATGGTATAAAATTATAACATCCACAATCAATCATATATTAACTCATTCAACACAATATAAAAGATGTTATAATTATAAAACAAACTCAATCAAAAATAATATCCAGAAAAGGATGCTTACATAGTTGAAAATGATGAGTAAAAATTATTGATAGAACTATCCTTTTTGTAAAAATCATTTAAAAGTCACACATTTATAAAAAAAATTAATTTAAGAGTTTTTTTGAAACAATTTTTCACTTACCACCTTGAATTTTTTGAAAATAATTATCATTTCAAAACATTCATATACATATAAATAAATCCTTAAAATCATTTTGAAAACATGGACATTAATTAAAAAGACTTATAAAGATAAATATTTATAAAATTTAAAATTCTGATTTAAATAAAGAGTACCATCCATAAATCCATAAAATATTTATTTTGAAATCATTTTTATGAAAAATGGACTTGGATTATAAATATGTCCCAGAAAATACTTACACATAAACAATCTCAGATAGTAATGAGATTGAGGAATTAACCCTTACCTTGCACTTTTCTTTGGTCAAGGGAACATTTAACCTCCTGTATAATGACCATAGTATGTTGTTAAATTTTTCAAAAACCATATTCATATTTATTATTTAATACATGATTCATTTACGACTTTATACTATCAATTTTATAATGATTTCCATGTTAAATTAACATTCCGGGTAATAATCGCTTTCTTTATCATACATGTTTTAACTTGTTACTCTTGATTGAATCACATAGAATAAGATATAAATACATCCATAATATAAAACATGATTTATATATCATATATATTTGGTATATAAATTTGTAAAATAGACATATATCTGAAATGAAAAACATCGTTTATGGAGATGGTAGTCCGTACGTAAGCATAAACACTCTTTCTGTTTTCACATCTTATTGAACATTAGTATGTGAATAATATATTTGTAAGTACATATATATATATATCTAGAAGAATTATTATGTAATATATTACATACTTATTAATAACACATATTTTTATAAACATCGATGAATGGTGAACGTGGAAATGAATCTCATCGCGTCTTGGAGACTGTAATATGTACGTACGCATGAGCGATAATATCAATTCCTTAATGATTAAAAGGTGTGGAATTTGACGGTATATTAATTTTATAGAGAAATTATCATGTCAGGTTCATTATTTATATACATATTACTCATCATTATATCAATCCAAAAAACATAGTGTTGAATAATAAATTACACCACGACGTGAAGTCTGTAAGTCATATGTACACACGCATGGTGACAATATCATTCATAAGATGGATAGAATAATGAATATAGTTGTGAAATATTTAAAATAACATAAAATTATATATAAGATACTAGATTTATTGTTTTAGAATGGAAAAAACAAAGAAGAAGGAAGTGGAGGAAGAAAATAATTTGAAATAGGTGATAAATATTTACCACTTCTCCGGGTTCTTCCTTTTGATTTTATCAAAAGGGATCCATATGTTGGCTTTATAATCAAACTAAGACCTCTATGATCAAGGGAGGAGAGTTTTAAGGATATTTGGTCAGGTTTTGGCCGAGACAAATGGCTTTGGAGGTGCTAATTTGAGAGAATGGTAAGTTCCCTTTTATAAGAGGGGTGAGGTTCACTTTAGGAAATGATTAAAGTATTAATTTATTATACAATAATATTCGGTTTATAATTCTTCCAAATGAATTTATATAAATACTTAGGTGGTTATGGGTCTAAATACACTGAACCAAAAGGTTTCAGACAAGTTTAGGTTACCATTTTAACCTTATCTTTTAGATTTAACTCTTAGTTAAATAGTTTAACTTTTACCGTGTCTTCTTGTATTCTTAATCTATATGGTTAATAAACAAACTCTAAACATCCAAGAGAACCTCAAGTGGATAGTTAATGACATATATAATATTATTTATGCCCTTTTTTAGAAAGCTAATTTTTATAAATATTATATCAACCAATAATATAGTATTGGTTTTAAATATTAATTTATGCCAATTTTGACACTATTTGGTATTTTTTGTGAAAGTCATAAAAAATTGATTACTTCGAACACGATACATGGAATCATCCCTAACATGTCACATTCACCTATAAAATTCGTGTATTTCATAAAAACATTGAAATTATATTTATTTTATTATTTATAATTCCATTTATTCGATACTTTAACTAATAATGTAATTAATGCATCATCGTTGTATCATTAAAAAAATTATTTATTTTGTCTCTAAAAATTATAAATAAAATACAATTATGAATAAAATATTCTAAGATTTCTAATAAATATTTATAGTCGAATTTATCTTATGTATAACGTTATATTAAAAATGGATTAGTTATTAAACATTGATTTTATCTCTTTTAACTCTTTTTTAAATTAAATAATAATTTATGTCTTAATCTAATCCAAATGGACCTAAAGGGTCATATTTTATTCATAAGGTTGTTTTTGGTCGAATTACACTTATCCAATAGAATTGGGACGTGTGTTATGGTAATAATAACAGCATTTGCACTCTTAATTACCATATTTCTTTTAACCATGGTAAATACAAGTTAAAAGTTACTATTCACTAAAAATTATTTTTGTCTAATTGAGCCACATATTACTCCTTGATATTAACCATATCTCTCGAATTTCTGAAATTCAACTCATAGAAGTGGTAAAATTATGTTTTATGTGAATTTACAACTTCTCATAGGACGTGGATAAAAGACGGTGAAAAGTTCAATAAAATTTTAATAAATCTAAAATTATTATAAACTGACTCCAATTAATTAAATTAAAATTATATAGGTATTATGTATCTATTTTTACATAAAATAAATTTAAATAAAATAAATAATTATTTAAATTAAAATTAGGTTTTAAACTATAACTCATTGTTTTTCACTATTCATCAAAAATTAAAAGTTTTTAGAAAAATACCAAAAATTTACCATAAGATAATTTTGATGTTCCTCATTAAATAATGAAGTATATTTTAACAAATTAAAAATATTGAATTTGCATTTATTAATTTAAATTTAATTCCGGCTGTGAAAACCAAAAGGCGTATTTTTAAAAAATAATAACTACGATAAGTTTGACACTTTTTTATGTCCAATTTCAAAGTAAAATTACGTACAATCACTAGCATTGGATTAATTGGTAAAAATAAAATCTACTTATACGTCCAAACCATTAAAATGTAGAATTTAACACTATAAATTATTTTTATTAAAAAAGTTGTTTTCAATTAGAATATAGTATTTTTCACTATTCACCCAAATATGACAGTTATCAGAAAAACACAACAAAATTTTCTGAAACTAAATTCTTAAGTCCCGATTCTAAAGATGAAGTTTATTTTATCAAATTGGATACGTATATGTTTCGAATATGGGATTAAAAATGGTTCACCATTAAAAAGTAGTAAAAGTATATTTTTAAAAAAATAATTATTTTATCTGAAAAAATTGAATTAGTTCTTACATTATTTATAAGAAAAAAAAATATGGGTTCTAAAATTATAAGGAATATATATATAGTTTAAAATTCAGTTAATACTATTCATAACCGCCTTTGAACGGCTAGTTTGGTATGTAGTTGTTCGCTTGAACTCAATGTTGCGTGTAGTGTAAGTTATTGAATAACTTTGAAGAACTAACGTAATATGAAATCTTGGTGTGTTGCAATTGCTTTCCCAAGTGTCTTATCATAATGAAGGGGAGTATATTCTTTATATTTCTAAAGCACATAGGATCCCAATTATTTTTTCTTCTTCTCTACTAGGTCATGATACTACCATTTTACACATTCCCTGGTGACAAGAATGTCTTAGGTCATCAAATGATGTGTATTGGAATTCACCCCATACGTCTATAGACTGAATAACCAATGATGAAGATATTCCCACCATTATGGTAGATCAAATATTTTAACAATAGTTATGAATTTACACACACTCTTCCATATGTTACGAAAAACAACCTAATTGTCCTCATTAACCTCTAGGGGAAAATATTCAAAATATTTGTCACATGTGTTATCATAAAGCGGTATGCCTATGAGTATAATATCATACAGATCATCAATGTGAAAATATTTGGCTACATTCCACAAAAGATTTATATTTGGAAGCACTTCCTCATCATACCCTCCACTATTGGAATAAGAATCTTCTATACCCTATCGTATCATGGATTTGGATGTCATTATTCCATCTTCTTTGGATACACCTTCTAGAGACAGAGATTCACCTTCATCTCACACAACCACCACTGGTTGAATTTATAGTGATAACAAACACATTGTAACCTCCCTTGTCACTACATCAATGGGGTCATCACTACTACCCTCATTATAATTTCATCACCAGCAGCTGCCTCTGGTGGAAACACTATAATCGGCATATCCATCACAAATCCTTCATCCATATCTATTATTAGTCCTATATCAACCCCCTCCATGGAAATTGTGGTATCATAAGTCCCCTCAAATGGAAAATTTTCAGTTAGCACAACCTCAATGGCCTATTTTTCTATGTCCATTGGGAGAGCAGCTTCTTCTATCACCACATTAGCCTTAGGAACAGATCATGTGAGTTTTGGCACAGATGGGTGAATCAGGAGAACCATTTGAACTGTCATTGAAAAATAATCTAGTCAATCATAGTAAAAAAATTCAAGGAATCGAGGGCATGGTGTAGGAAGGTGCATACATCAATTTCAAACTAAATCCAGGAGTTAATGAATGCTTATAGGTAGTCCCCCCAGGTAGGGTTCTTTCTGTAACATATACCCCAATTGCGGGCATCGATTGTGAATAATAATAGCTGCAACATCCGGAAGGGACCCCAAATTCATCAATGTTTGGGATCCATTACACATTCCCAATTTTTTTACATTTAATAACTCCCACGACTTAATGATTTATATCTACACATTAAGAATGGTGGTTCAGACATCTCCAGTATGGAACATTTTATATTCAAGGTACATATGAATTATATATTTCCTTGAATAAAAATAATGATTCATTCCTAACAGATCATCAATAGTCATGTTTCTATAAGACTCAAAAAAATCCACATTCAAACAAACATGAACTACCAGTTTAGATATCTAAAATTATGTGGGGGGTCTTAGTTGGACACACATTCACCTAGTTGGTTATCATATGCCCAATGACTCAAAAATTTACCATCCTCGGAAACAATAACACATATTTCTTTAACTAGTCATAATATATGAAGTAGCCAACCAGGGAATGAAAATCCATAGTGAGATGCATTCCAATAAAATTTATATGATTCTAAATTCCATGGGAATTTTTAAACTGCATGTAAGCATACAAATGTTCTCAATCATTTGGAAGTATGACTTCACTGGGAACTTCCAAAAGCCATAACCATGTTGTGATTGATTGAAAAATAACATAGGGGATACCCATGATGGATCATCATCATTATGAGTTATCCTAAAAAATGAATGTTGGTCCAAGTATACCCTATTCTCTCCCTCCACCACTTGAATGTTAAATCACAAGAACTATAGGAAAAACTGATTCCATCCTACCCAACTGAATAAATATACCCATTTATCGGCATAGGTGGCCCACTACCTCATCATATCCCCATGATATACTCTTACCCAAATCTTTTCATACTCTTGAATAAACCCATATGAAGAACAAAATGTTGGTTTCTCATTTCATATATTTACATCTTCATGCATCGACATAATTCATAGATACCTTGTCACTGAAGGGTGACCCTCATGATGCACTTATGGGTACTCCATCAGAGTCCATATCTGTAAAAATGTGAATTTTCTTAAAATTTTGTGTGGATTTTAGGACTCACAAACTTACATTCAAAAGAATATTAATTCTAGTACGCCACCACAAAATTATAGGTGGTACGTTATCGGCAGTATGGTACCTGTTATTTCATTGATCATTACTCTCATCGGTGGGGGGTTCAAATGAAATATGATGTAATCCACCAACGTATCATTCTATAGCACTTCCACCTAACAGAACATGACTGATAAACACCCCCAAAATATTCACCATTTTAGCCCAAATTCTATTTATTGAGGCTAAATAAGGATTGAGTACTCATATCCTCCCATGTGTGTGGCCCCACAACTATAAGGAATGTCAAAAGTCCCACACACATGCATCGACATCTTACCATAACTGACATACTTAATTATGATTCATCATTTTCACGTGTATGTACATCATGGTTGATGAAATTATCCATCACTAACATCAATTCCAATAAAACATTCCTCGGCTACACCCCACTGTGGTAATCTATCACATATTGAATCCATTCAAATATGAGAACCGGTATGAATCCTTCAAGCATGACTATGGATTGTGTCTTATTCTGGACATTGTATACCCACATATTCCATTATCTCACATCTATAATCTAAACGTATGGGCCTATAATATTCTTTTTTTGTCCCTGGGTAATGTTTAAGGACTACTTCATGTCTTCAATACTGGATTTTGTCCATAATATACGTAGACACTAGTTCATTAAAGAGATATATAATCAATATCTTAATGGCATTTTACCGCATACATGGATTCTCCTTATTGGTTCTCAATAACAGATCTAGTAGTTCAGTCCCAATGTTCATAATATACTAAGGGCCCCCATACAATATATGTGTGTAAAATTTAGTCATACATTGCACCCAGTATCAAAATCTTTTTTATTTGGTGAAGGTCTAAGTGACTGACACCAACCTCCATTGGATGCAAATAGAAGGTTATGGTCCTTGAGAACCAAATTCTCACTACCTCAGGAATGGTCTCATACAGATGAAAAACATAAAACAAAAAATATAATATTGCAACATAATTTACTACCCTCTTATGCTCAACCTGGAATTGTAAACATTACATGCATCCCCAGTAGGCGCAGACTCACCCATCAATGAATTTTCCACCTAAGAACTGTTACAAATTTTTATTTCATCGCTTGAGTAGATCCCCAAAACCCACCATGATCATTATATGATACTTTGGTGGTGATTAAACTACCTATAAATTCTCCCTATTGATGTTTTTGTTGTGGTTGTAGTGAAGGTATTCTATTAGTGGAACATGTCCTTTAATTATATGGTCATCATCAGCCCTACAAAACAGACATTACCCGTTATGCCTCTAAACTAATACATTGGTTCATATCGGATCTCCATGGGGCTGAATACATATTCTATTAAACTATATTTATAATGTGGAATACTCATATAGAATATAAAATCTTGTTAATCCTCATATAGAAGTTCGAGCACTTACTTGTGCTCCAATGTGCTTCAAATGAAATCCTCGATCAGGAAATTTTCCTCTATTTATTCCTTACGAGATGAATCTGTGATGACATCATGAGTATCCACTAGGATATGATACATATTGTTTTCATGATCCTAGTTCATGGATATTGTTTTCAAATGTCATTCATAGTGACCAGTTTATGGATCACTAGCTCTCAAGGCACAATTCAGGAAGATCTGGGTCATGGTGCCTAGTTCTCTAAGCATCCATCATGTGGGAAATGGTCCCCATATATGTCTGTCAATAGTAGTGTTCATAGAGAACATTTATAGAGATGAATATATATTTAAAAATAATGAAATATATTTTAATAGAATTATTTTTCGGTTAATTTTAAGTACCATATCCAATATATATAGGTATACGACTTCCCTTGACTAACAATGCCTTCACCTCATGAGCATCGTGAAGTAGTATCATTAGTGATCATCATGAATGATTTTCATGAAAGGAATTGGATTTTAATTTTAGTAAATTATTCATCTGAATATGACCATATTTCATATGAAAAATCCCAATATAGGTGACATATTACGAGGCCAATTATGTGCAATGGATATAGTTCCTTAAGGCATGGTCAGTCTAGAGAAAATTAGAATTCATATATCCCAAAATCACCCTAAAAATATATTTCGAAAAACCTTGATCCTTGGTGAATTGGAGGAGATCAAAAATATCCTTAGTCATGTGTTCCTTCATTGGTTCTTGATGGTTTCGTAGTAAACATCTTTGCAGTGAGTTTTCGGAGTCATTGAGCACTTCTTAAACCTCTAAATCATTATTGATATTCATTCATGAGACCGATGGTTCCATACACTTTTTTTTTAAACAAAACATTCATTTTACCTCTTAAAATATTAAATAATCCCATTTTATATAAATACCCCATAAATATCAATATTTATGGATGGTTACTTCACCATTCATCTTCATAATTTCTTTGAATTCAGGAACCTCCTAAAAATCATTTACTAGGAAAAAATGCTTCCCCCATGGTACATGGGATTCATAAAACCAACATTCATGTGTTCATAAAATCCTTCAGACTTGATGTATATTAATTTTTTTAAGGAATATTCACTTCACAAATAAAGAATACCCTATGTTGCACTTGAGGCTTTGTGATGCATTCAGAGCCTATATGGCACTCCGATCATGAACTAGTAATCCATACTGAGGAAAAATAACCCATCATTATGACACATCATCCATTATTATCAACTCCCCTATAACAAGATCCCTATATTCATGAAAAAACATCTCTACAATGACCTATGAATCATGAAAACTCTCTCTTAGGCCTCTCTTAATTTCCTCTATTTAACTGACATATCTTTTCAATGATAGGGTTCTTAGAGTCCCCACTCCAATTTGGAATAGTTTGGATTCACATGGAGTCTTTATGTGACATGTTCCACCGATTCTAATGGACCACTCCACTTTAATTGTGACCTTATACTCTATATTAAATATTTTATCTCTTAATATGTATGCTAGAACCTCTTTCATATCAGAAAATAAATCCTAATTTGGACCTTGTGACTGGGGAAAACTCTCGTTGTTTTGACCATGAAGTGAAATATCCATGCCCTACCTAGAGTTGAATTATATATGTTCACAGAATCCCATATAATGTTGATTTATTCCTTATTTTTCAGATCAACATTATATAAAACTTCCCAGTCTCTATGTCCTCAACACATGACAATACACAATGGATTTACTCCAAGAAATAAAAGCAGGATTCTATATGAAAGATTAACATGATATATTCTCCACACTATGAACCATTAGAGAGAATGATATATTCCTTGATAAAATTAGACATGTAAGCCCCACACCATAAATCATTGATTCTTACAGCATGATATGATAATAATTTTTACTATGTCCTCTAGTTTCTCACAGTGATCATGCCTCATGTGGTCATGGAGGTTAGTGTTGATTAGGAAATCCATCAAATCACCATGGTTGGGATTGGCCATATATATAATCACACCCTCCATTAATGCGACCACTTTCAGAATTTTATGATCAATAATATTCTCATTATGGGCATATTCTACGTGTAAGCACTAACCATATGCTCTTATGGGCCTCCTCCTTATGTTTATAACCTTCTCATTCCCCTAACGACCCAATATTTTATCAGTGGAATTTCATCAATTATTATAATTAGGTTATGTTGAATAAAGAACATAAATGGAGTAGAGATCCCAATATAAACCATTATCATAATTAATTAATGAAACAATAAATATTTAATGAAATTATGGAACCTATCAACACGGAATAGTAACCTACCAAATTGAATAATAACCCGATGATCAGAAATAGTAGTATGGACAAATAATAGTAACCTCATCCAGAAATTTTTAACCAAACTTAAGGATCATATAAATAATAATATCATTTAATAATATCAAGTTATTATTAAATAAATGTTTCAGTAATGATAAATTATGTGTTGTTTTCTTGTAAAACATAAATATAAATATAAAATATTACAATTAATATAATGATTTAAAATAAATTCATAAATTACTATTTTTGGACTTATAATTTTAAGATAATATTATGATATGTTAATAAACATTTCCACATGATATAAAAGCAGTTTTAAATTTTTATTCGTTAGATTCCATGTAAATGATTATTTTAATTTGAATAATAAATTTCTCATATTGGGAAAATTATTTCCATAAAATGGTGTCCCTTTTTTAGTTATACACATTCAAAATAGTTAGGGTGAATGTTCGGTATTTTTCTAAAATAGTGGTGTTTTTGGTAAATGGTAAAATAAAATACATTTGGTATATAATAGTATAAATTAGAGAAACAATTTTCATGAATCATGGATGATATAAGAACCATAATATAGAATTCCCAATCACTATAAAATATATTTTTTTGATAATTTTCAAACCATTCATATTCATGAGCTAAAATAATATAATAGTGGATAAAATAATAAAAAGACACCCCTCTCATCCCCAATAAATGTCACGCTATAGTACCTCATACCCTCAAAAATTCATATCCATGAATATTATCCAATTAATAAATATTATTATTCCAATGACCTTCCCCCATGTACACAATCTTTTGGTGTCAAAAAATGACCATGTCTAACGTCACTAAAGTGGTTCTTATGGTGAAGATGTTGTAGATGTAAAATATTCTACTGTTCTCTACTAATTTCATATAATTTTATTAGGTTTTGTTATTCTCTCCCTATATCTCCTCATACAATTAGCATGATAAATCAACTGTCATATATAAAAAAATTTATTATTATTTTATTGGAATATTTCATCCTCAAACATCTTCTCCAGTTTATTTTTTTATAAAAATGAAAATTTCTTCATTGATGTTTTGATTTATCACCTTCTTGGACAATAAGATTACATTTCATTTATCACCTTCATGGCTTGTCATAAAACCATTATAATGGTTGAATAATATTTTAAAATGTATTTTATAACCTTTTATATTATGGAACTATCATATATTCCTAATAATAAATAATAAATCAAAATTACTTCCCAGTGGTAGAAAAATACCAAACATTAATCTAGATTATTAATATTATAATTTTATTTAATTAATTATCTTCACATTTAGAAAATAAATATATGGCATTAATTTATTTATTTTTATTAGTAACATATAATATCAATTGTGGATATTTATTCACATTTCACATGATGTTTTGAACATGTATACAAGTCAATATATCATAAAAACACAAAAAACAAACACTCATGCATGATGATAATAAACAATATAACTTTTCAAAATGACCACAAAGGAAATTAAAAAAAATAATTAATGAAATAAATGTATAATAAATTATAGATTTTTTAATTAATGATATTAATTTTATTATATATGATATTATGTGATTTAAAATTTTTATATAATGTAAGGTGATTCGTGAACCAAATCTCCATTATTTGGGTTATTTATATTTCATGCAGAATTTCTGTGTGGGTGTAATTATATTGTTGATAAAAATTATTTTAAAATTTATATTCTATGATATTCATGTTTTTAATATGTTTTTATGACAAATAAAATAATTTTCATGTATAAAATTTATTCCACAACACATTTTCACTGCACTTGATTAGTTTCCTCTAACACGATGAATACCAAATCCTATACAAAATCTGTTTTCCCCTCTGATTTAAGAACCCACATGTTTATTCATTAATGTATGATGTATGAATTGAAACCCATTCCCTTACATGGGGTATTTTATGCCCATGATTTATAAAAATTCTACGTGGCATGCATGATGATGTAAATTATTTTATATGACATGTGATCCATGAATTATATAGTGCTTTATTGCATTTTTAATGTGATGTATCTCATTATATAATTTTTAATATTACTAAACATTATTATACAGTTTTTAAAATTTATAATTATGTTATGATTATTAACATATTTAATGTGTAAAAATTATTTTATATCTATTCACAACTATGTGTGATATTTAACAACTAAGACATGATGTTTCCTTTTTACGAATTTATATATTCGATGTCATTATCTAATAATTCCTCTCTTGATAATGATGATAATAATCTGATTCTGTTATGATGATTATGTTTATTATATCTAATGTTATACTAATTAATGTTGTAATATATTCCTTTATTGGGATTTTATCTCACCACTACCGTTGACATATATCCTCGAGTGATTATATATAATAACTAGAATGTGAAGGCCACTAAGAAAGTTGTGAATAATGAATTTAATTAATTTTTTTCTTTTATTGTGTAAATTGATTTTATGATACTAATTTACCTCCCTAAAATAATCCTTAAACCATGGTTTATTAACAATATTTTATTATTTATCATTAAAATATAAAATATTTTATGTAGTAAATAGTAGGGTCACTATTGTTGGTATTATATAATGGTTTAGTTAGTTAAGGAATTATTATTATAAAAAATTAGTGAATAACTTTAGTTCTAGAGTAATTATACGTATGCTCTTAATATTCTTTGTTTTATAAAAATGAAAAACATAGGGATTCTCTAAGATATGACATTATAGTTAACTTCACAATGGAAAAAAATAGTCTTTTTCAAAAAAAATATGACTTCACTTTTGTTAAAAAAATGTTTATATTTTTGAAAATGGTGGAAGCCATGAGAAACCAGGCAAACCGCCCTCATCATAGATAATGCAGTGAATAGAAAAATGAAATCACCAATGATTTGGGAGGTGGAGTTCAAAATTTCATTATGATTCTTACCTAGTTGTATTAGGCTATGAACAATAATATGTATAATGGTTTGATACAACATAATATAAAATATCATTAAATTCAAGACATTGAGAGTTATGAAGATGTTTTTTGATGTTCTCTTAAAGTGGATATGTAAATTGAAGAATGGCCCCATGGATATGGAGATAGGATAAAATGATGGGGTTTCAAGCTAGGGGATCAAATGTCAAAGGATTAATGAAATTCAACCAGTCACATTAAAAAAAATGGGAAGAAACATCATGATAATTTCTCTATGGGATAGAGAAATGATTAAAGTGTTGAGAGGAATTCTAGTAAACCCATGAATTACCAAAAGAGATGAGGATACCAGATAACATGGGGTGTAAAGGGAGTGAATCACCCATTAACCAATACTTAATTTTCAGGGAGAAAGGAACCTGTGCAAGATAGTGAAACAATTATTAAGTCTTTGAGTTTAACCAGCATCAACAACCTCAAAATAAAATATAATAAAAGATAGATTATTACATCACTAATGCAACGATGGAGTCCAGAAATGATGGGGTTATAGTTAAATTTGTTATTCATTAATGAAAATAGTACATACTATTTAGTTTTGGATCATTGAATTCATTCATATCTCACATGTTTAGTTGAACTATTCCAACACCACATCAAAATACAAGGGTCATATTATCTAATAATATATAAAACGGGGAAAATATTATATCCACGGATATAACTCTTCCCTGGTAACTATTTTGGAATGAAAATCATGTAAATTATAGTCTTACATGAAATGGTATGATATGAATCCATATTGGGAATATATTGGATATCATTATAAAAATCCATCATCAACTATTAGAAATGGGAGATAACTCTTCACATCCCAAAGCATCCCCAAATTTGGTGTATGTTTAATAATGTGGATGGATATCAATTATAATAATTATCTCAATTTTTAATATTAATTCATTATGATAATGCATATATAGATAAAATTATTTTGATAACGGAGTGAATCATTCTCAAGGACATGCCCATAGTGAGGGAATACACTGATGTGTTCCCTGATGAATTGTCCAATCATCCTCCCATCTTAGCGGTTGGTATCACTATTTAACATTTCGTGGATCTCTACATATATAAAAGATATATTATAGAATAAAAATAATTGAGTTGGATGAAATGAAGAAATATTTAAAAGGTATACCTGACAAGGGATTCATACAGCTGAGTTCTTTTCCATGGGGAACTTCATACCACTTCTTCAAGAAAAATGATGGATCGATGATCCACTTCATTGATTATCATCACCATAAAAAATTATTACAAATAAAAAGTAACTCCCTCCATGGAGAGATGAATTGGTTAATCTACTACATTGTGCCAATAATTAATGTAGAGCTTTGGTTAGGATATAACCAATTAATATTGAGGAATGAAAATATTTCCCATATTTAATTTTGAATCAGTTATGGAATTATGAGTTCACAGAAAAGCCTTAACGCCTCACTAATTCTCCTGATATATTTATAGAAATAATTATTTGATTCTTTACAAATTTTATCAATATATTTTTTTATGATTTTTATTAATGATATTCTGGTATCATTTAGATGAAATTATGGGAATGAAAATCCTTTGAAGGTTTTAACAAAGACCTTGAGAAGAGTTATTATTTATTCAATGTACATGAAAAGTTAGTTTTTGAAGGAGGAACTATCATTCATTTGGAATTTTATAACCATATAATTAATATATTTGGACCCATTTATGAAAAAGGAAATCAAAGAGTTCTGCATGAGAACAACTATAATGGAGATCCATAGTTTACTTTGTCAAGATAGGTATTACTGATGATATGTCAAAAATAAAACACAATTGTCAAATGAAATAAAGAAGATAAATTGAAAGGGTCTATTTTTTTAGTCCATTGAATCAGAATACTGCTTCATGGGGGTAGAAAACTAGGATTCTCAATGCACTAATACTCAATCTACCAAGCAGTTGTGAACTCATTTTGGTATACAATGATGGCTCAAAGACGATATTAGGTTTTGTACTGGAAAAAATATATTAAGTGATATCATATTCCTAAATGAATTTGAATATTCATGAGAAAAACTATCCAACAAATGATTTGGAGTTTGAAGTAGTGATATTCACATTAAAAATCTGGCATAATTGTCTTTATGGGGAGAAGTGAGAAATATATTGTCATGAACCATCCTGGTTACCTTGGTAATCTGATAACTGAGCTAGCCCTGCCATAGGCCAAAGGGAATTCCAAATCCCCACATGTCAGTTATGATCACCTGGATCCAAACAACTTTTCAAGCATGAAAAAATATTCCATAAGAAATGTAGAAGCAAAAGGAACAGGGCAGTACAGATAACAAAAGAAACTTCACTAAGAGTAATGTACCCGAAGTCAGCTAGGAGTTAATTCCCAATGTTCTATATCTCATTTACATAAAATAAGGATAAAAAATTCAATCCCAAAAGGACACAACTCACCACATAAAAAGATGAATTGCTGGATAAACATACAAGTGGCCCTTCCCACTTGCTTGAACTTGTGAGGATATAATCTGCAAACACCAAATGATAGAAGAAGGTTGTCAGCTAAAAATCCAAGATGGGTCTTCCCATGGATTCCATAATAGTTTCCATATATATATATTTTTAACAATATAATTATATGAATTTTAAAGTAATGAAGTTGGTCATTTCAAAGAATATTTTATTTTAACCATGATATACTGCTCAAATGATGGAAATTTACATAAGAAAATTATTTATAAATGATGGAATATTTAAAAAAATATTGATTAAATAAATTAATTATATAAAATAGTTTATATAAATTCAAAAGGAACATAATGCAGTACAAAAAATATTTTCATACATTTATATATCAAATAAAAATAATAAGGGAGAAATATGGTCATCTTCAAAATAGGTACAATAGTATGTCCATCTATAATACTCTGGAGTCTCTAAGTGATCTCAGCAATCTGTGTATACACACATCCCCCTGACAATAGATAGAGGTGAATCATCACCCTCTGATTAGTGATGTAACCCACTATATATACATTTTAGGACATTATAATAGCATGAGTGTGTCCAAATGACTCACTAACTACATAAGTTTTTCATATTATCTTATGTAATCAAGGATGTGAAATTTCAATTAATACTAATTAAAATAAAATTAAATAATTCAATTAAATTTAAATTACACTTTTTCTAATATATGAAAAACATGTTTTAATAAAAAAAATCTTCCTTAACAAGATAAAACCACATGGTTTTTATAAAAAAAAATGTAAATCCATTTTCCAAAATTTGAAATCCATTCGAAACCAATTCCATCAATTTAAAAACTCATTTCCAAAATTAAATTCATCAATTTAACTCAAATCAGTTCCATAAAGTCCAAAATTTAAATTCCATATTTTTTTCCAAGTAGTTTCTATAAACACACCCTAGTTTAGTGGATGTTGTGGTTTTCTCAGTATTTATGCCAAAACCATTTCAAATCTCCCAATTAACTGGAATTGAGTTTTATCATAAAAATTGAATGAATTATTCATCAACTGAATTTATTTAAATAGTTAAAATATTTTAAACAATACTTGGATAAAAACATTGGATAATCGTGATGGATCCACCGACCTTTTTCCTGGAATTCAACACTCGCAATGACAACCATCAACGAGAAGGAAGGTATAGAAGTCCGCAAAGAACAACCTAGAGGCGAGTTATAACACAACATGATATGTGTATATCAATTTTAGGATGATCTATCTAAATCCATATACATGAGAAAAATAGAAACATGATGAACAAGATATAATGATTATTATGGAATGACACCACAAGAAAAATGACGATCCACCATTGAATGAGAGGATCTCAAAGGGTTGAAGAGCATCAAGATCATATGGATATGACTTTGGGATGAGGGAGATGAAACTGGATTGGAGGAGAATGGATATCTCAACCATGTTGCCGACTAAAAAAATGTTGTTGGGGTAGTAGAAAATATGTAATCCGTCTACAAGGCATGAAATGGTTAATTATGATAACTACTGAAAATTTTGTTTCCTCAATAAAAATTCCGATGATCTAAATTAAAAAATAATCATTAATTAATTCAGGACATGTTAGGGAATATCATGATGTGTACCCATCATATTGTGAATTATTTAATGACTTGTACACATAACCATCACATGATGTGTAGCATTGATACAATGTGTGTAACCCTTCCACAACTTGCAAAAAAGGATAGTTAAATATGAGAGTCCAAAATATCTCATGCTTCACCGATTTAGGTATCCTCCCAATTCAGACTCCACTATACCTAGTTAATGAAATTGAAAAACCATTTCAATTCTAATGTAATACATATCAGATCAATAATGGTACATTACAAACTCCCCTCCATTAAAATATTCTATCATCAAAAGGAATATGAAGAATCCTACATGATAAAAAAGTAATCTACTCATATCTCACTATTGCCTCACATTCCCATGAATAATTATTATTAGAAACATGTTTTCATAGCACATTAACGATATCAATCGTCCTCTCATGAATTACATTAGTCTCATAATCAACTATCCTGATTGGACACTCAGTCAATGATAAATATTGTTCAGTAAAAAAATATCTATAGCACAAAATGCAAGATTGATCAGAGAGAGAATTTATCAGTGTTCATTCATGGAATATGTTATGTATCGACGTTAACTATGGTGGAAGTGAAAAATGGTATGCTACTTTTCCAACATGTCCAAAAACCTCAGAAGGTCCCACAATATTAGGAGAAAACATCTCTTGGCTCCCATGCTATTGATTACCCAATAATGGTGAATCTTTTATCTACAAATTTTCACGAACTAAAAAATGAAATAATGTATGGGTATAATCAACAATATACTTATACAATCTTTGGGTTGTCAACATTCATTGATGAATTGGATAAATCATTACTGTTATTTCTTATAGAAAACATTTTACAACCAAGGAACATTCACTAATCTCTTACCAACACAATGATGATTTATGAGGCTGATCATACAAGGCCCCAAATGGTTTCATACAAATTAAAAATAGTTAACTATTGTAATAAGAAAACTAATCCATCCCTATGTAATCATCCCATACCCCCTCAAGAAGGAGTACACAAGCGTTAAGAATATCCTCAAGAATCTATATATCTCTCATTGTCTAGCCATCTGACTATGGATGGTTGGTTGTGGTCAAATGAACACATGATCAAAGTTCCCCCTGAGGGGCTCCCCAAAATTTAGAATTAAACAGAAGATCCTTATTAGAGACTATAAGAGGCAGAACTTGGTGAAACAGAAAATTCTTTTTCACATAGAGATTTCTCAACTCCTCAACTATGGATGTATCATGAATGGGTATAATGTCATCTGATTTTGTTAACATATTGAACACAACCCATATAAAATTTATTTATCCAGTGTGTATGATGAAACCTAACCATAATTTCCATAGATATTTCATCCTGCTTCCATTTAATGACAGGAATTGGTTGAAGCAAACATGATGGTTTATAGTGCTCGGTTATAACCTGGTGTCATGTCTAGTAATGGGAGACAAACTAAATACTTTCTTCTCTCATACCTAGCCTTTATAAATACTACCACATGTCATCACACATCTTAGTGGTTCTTGGGTGCATATACCAATCAGATTTATAACAATCCTCCATCATAAAATTTCGTTTTGTTTAAGGTATTACCAAGAGATTCTGATATCATATAAAACCTTTTTTGAAGAACGACCACTGGGACACTTTTTCCCAACTATATATTGAGTCATTAATTATATGTAATTCATTAAAAATACTTAGTCATTATGAATCTACTCAGTAAAGAGATTATACCAACTAAATGATGGATAAAGACTCTTCATCACCATTGTCCCGAAATACAATATGAAGCAATAAAAAATATCCCTCAAATTCCACTCTTATACTGATTCTTTCATTGCCTTGGTCAAAAGATTCCAAGTCAATGAATCTTCAATGACATTACCTTTCCTTGGGTTATAGATGATGGAAATGTTAATAGAATACAAGAAGTCAAATGAACACCTCTAATAAATATTCAAATCTTTTTCTAAGAATATATAACTCAATATTTTTTTTGTTTGAATAAATAGAAATCATTTTTACATAATGTTAGTGTTGTCTAATTTTTAGTGTTCACATCATAGACTCGTGTCCAAGGTCATTGGTATGATAGTTCTTCTTGTGAGGCCTATTATTATGAGATCCGTAGGCTACTACATGATCTACATCAACTAGAACATTGCCCAATCCTAAACTTGATGGCTCAAAAAAATCCACATAGACCTGCTCGGCCTATGAATGATTCAACAGTGGTGTAGCATTCAAAATATGATTGAGATCGACAGAAGTAATATGTCATTTATCATTTCATTAAAATATCACCCCCTTTTCGAGTAGGATAATTCAGCAGAGAAACAAACTATGAGAAGTCTTTCAAGAACTTATGGTATTGTCCAGAAAATCCTAAGAAGCATTGAATATCAAAGAAATTATGTGGATTCTCATTAGTCATAACAACCATTCTCTTCTCAAGTTCAAATGATATAACATGTTTAGACACCATGTTTCCGAAGAATTTAAATTCTTGAATCCTTAACTTAGACTTTGATAGCATGGAATAACATTGGATATATCTCAATATACTCAGAATGTTTCTCAGATGATTCCCATGACACTCCTCAGAATTATAGAAACAAGGATTCCATCCATTTAGACTACCATAATTGTATCCAGATACTCATCGGAAATCATATTAATTAGAGCTACGAAAACTAAAATATAATTTTCTAGTCTAAATGGTATAACAATATACACATAATGGTTGTACCTTCATCTAAAGGAGTTTTTTCAAATGTTAGATTCATTTATCTTCATCTCATTGTTACAATATCGTAGGTGGTTAATATAAAAACACATATACCCTTTAAAGTGGTAAAAAATATCATCATTTGATGGTATTTAATACTTTTTCTTCACCACAACATGATTTACCTTTGAATATTCAACACATAACCGAATAGAAGAATCAGATTTCTCATAGAAGAGAACTAGTGATGGCCAAGATGTCACACTATGTCGTAAAAAATAATTTATCCAGAAGATTTTGAAACGGGGACATCAGGTCGTTTATTACAGAAGGAGATATTCAGAAAGGTGGAATTAAAATTGGTTGACTTCTAATAATTAAGTTAACAGAAAATTCAGCTTCCCTTATTGGTAGAAAAACACCTAAATTATAAGGAAACACATTTTTAATTTTGATGAATACAAGAGGGGGATCAACACCCAATGATTATTCTCCAGAAAAAAAAGCACATATACCAGTTGATCCATGTTTGGAGAAGATGGTCTGACTCTCATCATACATGTGTCCCATTCTCCATGAATGACAATTAACACAACACTAGGTGTTGTAATCTAGACCATTCAATGATAACAATCAATATAATAATTATTATAAATGAGAAAATCTATCCCAAATATTACGTCAAGAGATTTCATTTCAAGAACCATAATACTCTAAGATATCTCGACATAGGAAAGAGAGAAAAAACAAAATGAATAACGGAGACCCTACTCTCACTTTTTACCAAGGGGTGTATTAATATCCATACATAAGAGAAAATATCCATATAATGAATAAGATGATTTATAATATATGTTCAAATAAATTAATGAGATGTAATAATGTCAAATAGGGATGTCACTAATGACAAACCTATGTAATTGTGACTCCCATAGTTACTAGACCCATCTCAGATTCCTTTAGAGACTTTTCCACTATGTTAAGCAGCTTTATTATAGATCCATATGGTTGGAATCCTTTTAAATGTGAATTATCTAATTGCCACATCATTTTAAGAGAATATGTTGATCATGTTACACTATGCGGAGTAAAATTTTATTGTATAATCTTTTGTATGTGTCATAAATGTCTGTAGGAGCTATAGTTATTTGGTGTCTACATTAAAACCCTCATATAAATTCTTGGATTTATACACTAATAGCATGATAAATATATTCATCCATGAATTGTATTTTTTTGAAATGAACATACCATCTATAACTTTTGTGAGAATCATCAATATTTATTTTTTAATTAATGTAATTAATGCTTCCACTAGAATAATAAGGAACACCTGATAACACTGAATTTCCATCCATATCCATATTGACCATCATTTTCCTATCATGCACATCAGCATAGTTGGGGAAATTTACAAATAAAACCTATAAATTAATATCTAATTATTTTCCAAAAATGTATTTTAAAACAATGATTTTCTCCTTAGATATAATATTTGGCCAAAAAATTAACCTTCATAGAAAATCGATTTGAATAATCAGATATTGTTATGTTGGCCTAAAGAAGCTCATATAACTCTATAGCCTTGGAAAATACCATCGAACTTAGATAGAACTAGTTTGAGAAAATAACCATGATATATATCCATTCTAATACCTCATGTTTTTTCATTTTCAGCATCATGTACCATCATCTCCGGCTTGGTCCTTCAGCACGATGTCACGACCCCTCCCATGAAGGATTCCCCTCCTGAGCTGGCAATGTCAAAAGGGAGATAATGACCCCTGAGTCCCACCTCCAGTAGGCCCCGGGGTGGCGACTAGCACCAAGGGTATGAGTTTTTCACAAATATGGGAGGCATTACCCTTTTTATTTTTATAGATCGGGAAATAGGACAAGTCAACCACCAAAAAGGAAAAAAGGGAAAGTGTATAGAAATAAACCCCAACCATTCCCACTTGCATGTTTAAACAATTTTATAACTAGGTACAAGTACAAGAAAGCTCAAAGTACAATACCAAGAGAAAAAAAAGGTACAACAACAGCAACAACTCCAACTGTCCGACTAGTAGTGTCCCGCACGACCCTGATAGTCCTCTTGGAAACCTAAAAGTAAACGTAGGGTGAGCATAAAAGTATACTCATTAGGGAAACCTAAATCTCTCGTGCACAAGTGGGGAGACATCCTAATGTCCCGTGAGAACAACATAAGAAACCTAGCAAGGAATTCTATCCACCCAACCTCACTAGTCACACTCACCAAAAGCACAACCACAACTGGTAGTAGTAGTATATAACATCAAGAGTATTGGGTACCCCGCACCATTTCCATTTAGTTAGCTGCTCTTCCTGACAACGAACGTCCTGACGCTGCCACACTCTCCCCGCTCGCACACACCTTGGCCTCACAACCACGTATCCCGCCCGCACACACCTGGGCCTCACAACCACGTATCCTGCCCGCACACACGTGGGCCTCACAACCACGTATCCCGCCCGAACACACCTGGGCCTCACAACCATGTATCCCGCCCGCACACACCTGGGCCTCATCCCGAAAATTCTTGGGAAACATTATAACCTTCCCGAAGAGTCTTGGGCTAAAACCACCCCAATCGAAACCTACCCGAAGAGTCTTAGGTGTAATGTCTCCTCAAGACATCACAGCCTAGGGGAGAAGGAGCAGGAATGAGCTAGTAACTAAGGGAAAAACACTCTCTCCCACAAAATGGGAGTGTTCGGCACTATGTGATCATCATGGGTGGGGTGTGATAAAACATAAAAGATACAGATATATATATATATAGATTCCAAACACACAACCCAACCTATGGCTTCTAAATAGAAAATTGAGTACGTGCCTCATCACTGCTACCATGAAGAATGCATACAACAAACAATCCCAACCCCCTTTAGGTTTTCACGATTCAGCAGAAATTAGTTTATTTAGTTCCTTAACTACTGGGAAACTATCCACAACCAACCACATGAATCGTTCGTAAAACATATACCTTCCATCCACAAAACAAGTTCGGAAAAACATAAACATCACAACAAAGTCCATATTATCAACCAACCAACCCCATTGATTTATTATTTCCTTTTCATTCCACACCCCACCATTCATTAGCTCTTCCACTTTTATTAATTAATCACAACCCACTATTCATTCACAAACAAGCCCACCCTTTCAGCCCTGCTGCCAACCACCATAACCACAACCGCACCAAAACCACACATCAACATCCCTTTAATACCATTTATCGTGGCCCCACAACCCATAACCATCACTACATTCATACCAACCCACAACCAAGTCAACCTCATCCCTGTTGTTCATCCGATCCACAACGACCCACAAAACACCCCCAACCCATGCCACGTAACCATGCCAACGCCCACATGTTCATTATTCCATTTTGTTTAACCGGGGTGATCTCACAATGGTTCATGATTTTAAATAGCCAACTTTACGTGATTAACCAATTTTCACGTTCCACAAGGTTTCTACCCCTAAGAAAAATCCAGAAGGAGAGGGAAACATTTAATTGCATAAGCAAAGGCCCCCAAAGACCGTGATTTTCAGTAGGTAGAATCTCATTCAAATCACAACATATTAACACAGGATATAATGTAACAACAATCTCAACTTCCCATCCCCGTTATATAAGCCAATTATTATCATTATTAAAACAGATTCAAAAGTGTTTCACGTAAACAAGAAGAAACCAACTCCGCATAATGAAAAAATTAGAGATACGAAGGTAAAATCCAAACCTCAACAGGTTCTTGATCGCAACGCTCCCTCAGATCGTCCTTAGAATACATCCTTCGGCATCCGTCACTTCTGTCGGGTCCCGAAAAAACCTCCTCGGGAGGAAGTTGGAAAGGAAAGGCCGAAAGAAAGACAACATATCCATGCTCGGAAGCTCTGCCTCGTCGTTACGATCCCGTGGCCTCTGACAGATCGTAAATCATAGCTCGAACAAAGAAGTTATGGAAGGAAGAGCCTTCGAGTCTTTTGAGAGAGCTCTGATCAGAGGAGAGGAGAGGAGAGGAGAGGTGTGAGTTGAAATAAGGAGGGGACCCCTCCTTTTATAGGCGTGAAAAGAAAAAGTGCACGGCGTGTACTTTATGGTACACGGTGTGTACTCAGTTCTTTCACACGGTCTCCACACGGCTTCCAACACGGCTCTGCGGCCATTGAATGGTCAATGCACAATTTGACGATAACACATGCGCGGGGAAGGAATACACTGTGTATAGTTTAGACACATGGCATGTACTCATTTATTGTACACGACAAGGACACGGCTCCTACATGGTACACGGCCATTGACTGCTAACACGTACGCAGGGAAGGAAACATGGCGTGTAGAACTGGTCACACGGTGTGCACCCATTATTCCACACAGCAAGGACATGGCTTGCAACACAGGGTGTACCCGGAAAAGGGAGTACACGACGTGTACCCAAACTACACGGTGTGTAGTTTCAAAATTCGGGAAAGTGTGGGTAAAGTCCATTTTACCCTCAAGAACACTTCTTGGCCTTATTTTTGACAATGGAATGGGCCAGAGAGGTCCTAGTCATTACATCAGATACCTCTTAAAACATTCTCGTCCCCGAGAATTAAAAACCAACCCAGAGGAAACCCAACAAGATACCTCTTAGGGTTCTCGTTATAACAGGAACCCAACCAACAACCCTAATCCTATGTGTTAGGAATTCCTTCTCCTATGTCGAGATATTATCTGCTTTAGGCGGCACTGACTCGCCTGCACGGGTTTAATCGTATCCTCATTAATGCGTCTCGATTAAGAATTGGGTCTTCCCACTTTCATACATCAGGATTTTTTTCAACTCGCACTAACCCCAAAACCACAGAACCAACACACTTCCCAAACATGTGGGTTTGGGAAATTACTTCACCTATGTCCAGATATTATCCTCTTTAGGTGGCACTGACTCGCCTGCACGGGTTCAATCGCATACACATTAATGCGTCTCGATTAAGGGTCAGGTTTTTCCCTTTCCCACACATCCAGACATGTTACATATTACTAGGGAACAACGAAACAAAAGGTCTCACAACTGACAACCCAAGCATTCCATATAAAAAGGGTATAGAGTAAAACATCAACACAAAGCTCAGAAGAACAAGGGAAAAACACAAGTCAAAATAACTCCGGGTACTGAGCGTGCATCTGGGTCTCTAGCTCCCAAGTGCTCTCCTCGAGGCCGCCATGCCTCCACAACACACGAACCAACAGAATGGTTCCTCCACGGAGCACCTGCTCTTTACGATCTTCGATCCTGACTGGTAATTCCTTAAAGGTCGCGTCATCTCCCATATCTAACTCTCCCCAGTCGATAGCGTGGGAGTAGTCGTGTAAGTACCGACGAAGCTGGGAGACGTGAAAGACATCATGAACCTTCTCCAACTGAGGTGTCCGGTCCAGCTGATATGCCACCTCTCCGACTCGCCTTAACACCTCAAAAGGTCCGATGAACCTAAGTGAGAGCTTGCTCCCTTTCCCAAACCTCCACTGCCCCCGTCGAGGGGAAACCTTCAAGAACACATGATCTCCCACCTCGAACACTAAGGGCCTCATCCAATAGTCAGCATAAGACTTCTGTCGGTCCTGAGCAACTTTCACCCTCTCACATACAAGTTGGACTTTCTGTGTGGTGATCTGCACTACATCTATCCCAAGAGCACCTGTCTCACCAACCTCTGCCCATCAAATGGGTGAACGACATGGCCTTCCATACAAAGCCTCAAACAGTGCCATGCCAATAGTAGAGTGGAAGCTATTGTTGTAGGCGAACTCTACTAAAGGCAAGTGTCATACCAATGATCCTCCGAAATCCAGAATGCATGCTCGCAGCATGTCCTCCAACATCTGGATAGTCTGCTCCATCTTCCCATCGTTCTACGGGTGGAAGGTAGTGCTAAGGCATAGCTGGGTGCCAAAAGAATGTTGTAACCCCCTCCAGACTCGTGAGGTGAACCGAGTATCCCGATCTGAGACGATAGTCTTTGGAACTCCATGGAAACACACCACCTTGTCTACGTACCTCTTTGCTAAAGTACTCACCGGGCCTAACTCCTTGATTGCTAAGAAGTGATCCGATTTCATCATACGATCCACCACTACCCAGATAACATCATAACTACCCTTAGCTCTGGGTAGTCTTGTGACGAAGTCCCTTGAGATTTCATCCCACTTCCACTCGGGGACATCTAAAGGATGCAAAAACCCACTGGGAACACAGTGTTCAGCGTTCACTTGCTGACACACTAGGCATTTAGCCACAAACTCTTCCACTGCACGTTTCACCCCGGGCCACCAAAACTGATCCCTCAGGCCTTGGTAAATTTTTGAAACTCCTGTATGTACCGCCGAGGCTGAGCTATAGAACTCACAAGGAAATCCCTCACGCATTGCCTCCGGAACATACAACCTTCCATGTAAAATCATCTGATGTCAGCTATCCTCTAAACATCCCTCTGGAGTGTTTCCCTGATCGACATGATCCCGCATCACTTCCTCTTCAGAGTCCCCCCACTGAGACTCTTCCACCTGCTACAACAAGGAGGACTGCACCATCATCTGAAACAAACAGCCTCTAACTCCTTCTACACTGGCATCCAAGTGCAAGGAAGCCAACTCTCCCATCGCCTTCCAAGAATCAGCAGATTCCCGAACCACTTCCTGATGTGACTTCCTTCTCGAGGCATTAGACAAATCGTTGACCTTATGTTAAGTGTAAGAGATCTCAAAGTCATAGTCTGGGAGAAATTCGACCCATCTCAGTTGCGGCAAGTTCAGGTCATGCTGGGAGAAGATATAACACAGGCTCTTGTGATCTGAGAAGACCACAAAGCACTCCCCAAAGAGGTAATGTCACCACAACTTCAGTGCGTACACTGCTGCTACAAGCTCCAAGTCATGGGTGTCACTGTTACACTCGTGAGGGCGCAACTACCTAGACCCATAACAAATCACTCCCTTCTTCTGCATCAGTATGCACCCCAGACCAAGGCCAAAAGCATCACAAAAAACCTCATACAACAATCCATCTTCTGGAAACCTAAGTACGGTAGCACTGACCAACTTCTCCTTCAGGTAGTCAAAAGCTTTCTGGCACTACTCGCTCCACAGGAAGACCTGGTAAATCAAAGCTGTCAAAGGAGCAGAAACTCGAGAGAAGTCCGAAACGAACCTCCGATAGTAACCTGCTAACCCCAGGAAACTACGAACTTCTGCCATGCTCTTGGGTGCTACCCAAGAAACAACTGCCTCAACCTTCGACGGGTCCACTGACACTCCATGTTGAGACACCACATGCCCAAGGAAGTGTACTTCCTATGTTAAGAACTTACTCTTCGACAATTTCCCGTAATGATGGTGGTGTCGAAAGAATTCCAAGACTGTCATGAGATGCTCAACGTGCTCCTCCTCTGAACTTGAGTAGATCCAGATGTCATCGATAAACACAATGATGAACTGGTCCAGAAACTCTCAAAAGACAAGGTTCATAAGTCCTAGGAACATAGCTGGTGCATTCGTAACTCCAAACGACATCACTACAAACTCGAAGTGCCCATACCTGCACCTAAAATCCATCTTCGAGATGTCACTATCCTTCACCCTCAGCTAATGATATCCCGATCATAGATCAATCTTAGAAAACCAACCTGCTCCCCTCAGCTGGTCGAAGATATCATCTATCCTTGGTATGGAGTAACGGTTCTTGACCGTTACCTGGTTCAACCTTCGGTATTCTATGCATAACATGAGACCACCATCCTCCTTCTTCAAGAACAAAACTGGATCACCCCATGGAGACATGCTGGGTCGAACAAAACCCTTCTCCATCAGATCATCAATATGAATCCACAACTCCTGCAACTCCAAAGGTGCCATCCGATAAGGGGACATCAAAATCGGATGGGCACCAGGCTGTAAGTCTATACCGAACTCAACGTCACGTCGGGGGGGGGGGGGGGGTAGAGTTACAACCTCCTCAGGAAAAAAATCGAGGAACTCCCCAAAAACCTCTGGGACATCCATCATCTCTGGATCAGTTGGAACCACTGATAACCTGCCTAACAAGGAAAGGAGAGGCTCCACACGCTGGTTTACCACCTGATAGCTCCTCTCACCAACAAAAGATACGCGCTGCCCATCCACGTCGGAGAACACGACTCTTCTCCGGAAGCAGTCGATAATGGCACTAACTAAAAACAACGAGTCGATGCCTAGGATGACATCGTATGGATGCATCTGTAACAGAAAAAGGTCCCCACTAGATCAATGTGGTCCCAACGTCATCCCACAGCCCCGACAAACACATGATATGATGGTCTGGCCTCCAACTGGTGTACTCAGTACCAGTGGTATGGAAAGTCTCTCTACATCTAGTCCCAAAGCATGGGCTAGACTAGGTGCAACAAAGGAGTGCGAGGCTCCTGAATCGAACAAAGCAGAAACAAGAGTGATGAACAAACAAATCATACCTCGCACCACCTCTGGTCCTGCTGGAGCTTCAAACTCTACTGCGTGCAAATATCCATGCCCAGCTCCTCTACCTCTCTGATGTCGTCCACTTCCCCGACCACGCCCTGGTCGAGGACCCTAAGGAGAACCCTCAGGTCATATCCCTCCCGCAAAGTCTGCCCTCAGAGGATCATGGTCTTGCTGCTGCTAGAAGGGCCTCACTGGAAACTGGTGCTGCTGAGGTGGGCGCTGAACCTGCCCACCTCCACCGTACTGAGCTCGGGTCAGGCACCGACTCTGAACGTGCCCGAAACCTCCATAAGAAAAACACCTCGGTCCCAGGCTAGTGAAAAAGGGGTGAGGACCTGAAGATCTGAACTGGAACTGCTGGGGCATGCTCTCCACTGGCCTGAACCTGGAAGGTCCCATCACAAGAGCCCTACTACTGACTGCCTTCCCCTTCGACGAGCCTGGATGGATCCCCTCTCGGGGTGCACCTCCCAGCGAGTGCATCCTCTATACAACCTCTGCCTTCTTCTGTACTGCCAAGTACGTCGGAAGGGTGAAGGGGGTGACAGCATACTGCAGCGAAGGACGAAGCGCATCCTCTAAACATCTCGCCCGAGACTCCTCATCTGGAAAGATATTCGGAGCAAAGCACAGGAGATCCTTGAACTTGATCCCCACCTCTCGTACTGACAAACTACCCTACTGAAGGGAGAGTAACTCCTGCTGCTTCTCCACCATGATCATGGAAGAAAGTAATTCCTCTCAGAATTACTTCTGAAAGTCATCCCATGGAACCTCTTCCTCCATCCTCTCTCCGAGGTAGAGCATCCACCACTGTCGCTCTGCACCTCTCAGCTGACTAACTTATAGGGGAAACCAGTACTCTCTTGGAGCACGGATCAAGGTAAAAGCGATCCATAGCTCCTCAAGCCACCCCTCGGTCTCCGTATCCGAAGTACTACCCTTGTACTTCTTTAGGGTCTGCCTATGGAAAGAACGGAGAGTCTTCTGCCACTAGCTATCTTCCTCCTCTCGGTCATTCCTCAACTGATCGACCGCCTGAACCTGCTGGGCCTCGGCCATCTGAGCCACCTGGGGATAACGTCTAGGTTCCATAGCTGTACGAAAAACAAGGAACGCCTAAGCCCAAGTAGTATGGAAAACCCCGAGGTTTCATTTTATCATTTTATTTCAATTTCTTTCCTAGAACACCCAAATCAAGTAAAACACAATCATGATGATGCATGTACCTTTCCTAGGGTCTCTACCCTGCAATCAATGTAGTCTCATTTGGTCGTTCGGTAGGCTCAGAGTCCTTGCATCGGATCACAGGGGGGCCTAAAATCCCGTGTCCTAGCCAGTCATCCCTGGCCTATGTCACGCACCAAGATTAACTAACACTGTTTCCCTACCATATCATGCAATCCTCACTGTGCCTAACTCCAGACTCTGTCCTATCTCTCAACCATCACCTCTGATACCATTCTGTCATGACCCCCTCCCACCAAAGATGCCCCTCCTGAGCTGGCAATGGCGAAAGGGAGATAATGACTCCCCGAGTCCCTCCCCCAGTAGGCCCCGGGGTGGCGACTATAACCAAGGGTATGATTTTTTCACAAATATGGGAGGCATTACCCTTTTTATTTTGAAACATTGGGAAATAGGACAAGTCAGCCACCAAAAAGAAAAAAGGGAATGTTTATAGAAATAAACCCAAACCATTCCCACATGCATGTTAAAACAATTTTATAACAAGGTACAAGTACACGAAAGCTCAATGTACAATACAAAAAGAAAACAAAGGTATAGCAACAGCAACAACTCCAACTGTCTGACTAGTATGGTCCCGCACGGCCTTGGTAGTCCTCATAGAAACCTGAAAGTAAACGTAGGGTGAGCATACAAGTATAATCAGTAGGGAAACCTAAAGCTCTCGTGCACAAGTGGGGAGACATCCTAATGTCCCGTGAGAACAACAGAAGAAACCTAGCAAGGAATTCTATCCACCCAACCTCACCAGTCACACTCACCAAAAACACAAGCACAACAGGTAGTAGTAGTATATTAGAACAAGAGTATTGGGAACCCCTCACTATTTCCCTTTAGTTAGCTTCTCTTCCTAACAACGAACGTTATGACGCTGCCACACTCTCCCCGCCCGCACACACCTGGGCCTCACAATCACGTATCCCGCCTGCACAAACCTGGGCCTCACAACCAGGTATCCCACCTGCACACACCTGGGCCTCATTACCACGTATCCCGCCCGCACACACCTGGGCCTCACAACCATGTATCCCACCCACACACACCTGGGCCTCATCCCGAAGATTCTTGGGAAACAGTAGAACCTGCCCGAAGAGTCTTGGGCTAAAACCACCCCAATCGAAACCTACCCGAAGAGTCTTAGGTGTAAGGTCACCTCAAGCCATCACAGCATAGGGGAGAAGGAGCAGGAAGGAGCTAGTAACTAAGGTAAAAACACTCTCTCCCATAAAATGGGAGTGTTCGGCACTAAGTGATCAACATGGGTGGGGTGCGATAAAACACAAAAGATATATATATATATATATATATATATATAGATACCAAACACACAGTCCAGCCTATGGCTTCTAAATAGAAAACTGAGCATATGCCTCGGCACTGCTACCACGAATCATGCATACAACAAACAATCCCAACCCTCTTTAGGTTTTCACATTTTAGCAGAAATTAGTTTATTTAGTTCCTTAACTACTGGGAAACTATGAAGAACCAACCACATCAATCGTTCGTAAAACATATCCCTGCCATCCACAAAACATGTTAGCAAAAACATAAGAAGCACAACAAAGTCCCCCTTATCAACCAACAAACCCCATTGATTTATTATTTTTATTTCATTCCACACCCCACCATTCATTAACTCTTCCACTTTTATTTATTAATCACATCCCACTATTCATTCACAAACAATCCCATCCCTGCAGCCCCGTTTCCAACCACCATAAACACAACCGCACTGAAACCACACATCAACATCCCTTTAATACCATTTATCGCATCCCCACTGCCCATCACCATCACAACATTCATACCAACCCACAACCAAGTCAACCACAGCCCTGTTGTTCACCTGATCCACAACAACCCACAAAACACCACCATCCCATGCCACGTAACCATTCAAACACCCATATGTTCATTATTCCATTTTGTTTAACCGGGGTGATCACACAAGGGTTCAAGATTTCAAACCACCAACTTTACTTTATTAACCCATTTCCATATTCCACAAGGTTTCTACCCCTAAGAAAAATGCAGAAGGAGTGGGCAACATTTTATTGCGTAAGCAAAGGCCCCCAAAGACCGTGATTTTCAGTAGGTATAAGCTCATTCAAATCAAAACATAATAACACAGGATATAAAGTAACAGCAATCACAACTTCTCATCCCCGTTATATAAGCCAGTTATTATCTTTATTAAAACAGATTCAAAAGTATTTCACATAAACAAGAATACACCCACCCCAGATGATGCACAAATTAGAGAGACGAAGGTAAAATCCCTACCTCAACAGGTTCTTGATCGCAACGCTCCCCCGGATCAACCTTTGAAGATGTCCGTCAGTGTCTGGAACTTCTGTTGGGTCCCGGAAAAACCTCCTTGGGTGGAATTTAGAAAGGAAATTCCAAAGTAAAGACAACATATCCAAGCTCGTAAGCTCCGCCTCGTCGTTACGATCCTGTGGCCGCTGACGGATCGCAAATCGGAGCTCCGACGAAGAAGTTATAGAAGGAAGAGCCTTCGAGTCTCTTAAGAGAGATTTTCTCAGAGGAGAGGAGAGGAGAGGAGAGGTGTGAGTTAAAAGGAGTAGGGGACCCCTCCTTTTATAGGTGTGAAAAGAAAAAGTACAATGTGTGTACTTTATGTTACACGGAGTGTACTCGGTTCTTTCACACGGTCTCCACGCGGCGTCCATCACGGCTCCGTGGCCATTGAATGGTCAACACACAGTTTGAGGGTAACGCATACGCGGGGAAGGACTACACGGCATGTAGTTTAGTCACACGACGTGTACTCATTTATTGCACACGACAGGGACACAGATCCTACACGGTACACGGATGTTGACAGGTAACTCATACGCGGGGAAGGACTACACGGCGTGTAGAACTGGTCACACGGCGTGCACCCATTATTCCACACAGCAAGGACACGGCTTGCAACACGGGGTGTACCTGGGAAAGGGAGTACACTGCGTGTACCCAAACTACACGGCGTGTAGTTTCAAAATTCTGGAAAGTGTGGGAAGAGCCCATTTTACCCTCCAGAACACTTCTTGACCTTCTTTTTCACAACGGAATGGTCCGGAGAGGTCCGGGTCATTACACACGAAGGTTGAAAACATCATCTTGATCACATCTGATGTCTCCATGAACTCAAACATAAATTCTATATTACTTATCCATTCCATGACATGGTGAGTATTAGTAGAGATATTGATATTTTATGTCTTTTCAAGACAAAACTATTGATAACTATTACAAAGAACAAAACATTGAGGATCCCCATCATTTGCTTGAATGATAAATGGATGTGGTGCATATTTTGGATCTTAGGATGCATGAACAATCACATCATTCAGTTTTGGTACAATGGAGGATTTTCATGCTATGGTCTAGTAGCAGCTTTCTCCTGGATCTTATTTTCACATCTACTCAGAGGCATGATATTATGCAACATTATAGTAGAACAAGGAAAACATTAGAATAAAAATAAAACTGAGAATCATTGGAAAATATTCAGAATAGATTGAACAAAAATAATTTTAACATCACTTTATCCAAATCATAATAGGGAAAATACTAGAACTAATCTACAACAATTTCTTTCATATCTACACATGGAATAACTATTCCCATTGCGGGGAGAGATTTCTAGATAGTCATTCACAACTACCTCCTATGTCAAGGAAATATTACTCAACAATTTACTAACTTTAAGACAGAATTTTGCCAGCCCCCTCTAATACCACATTGTCACGAAGAAGAAAGGGTAACCTGGTATACTAATAATTTAGCTGCCCCTGATATAGCCTAATGGAAATTTATAATCCCCATGAGTTGATGACTGGAACCTATCACCATACAACATGATTGTGAGAAAAAATAATTCCATAAGAAATTCATAAGAAAAATATACAAGTTAATATGTATAAAAAAAATCTTCACTGCGTGTAATGTACCAGAAGTCAATTAAAGGGAAAAGTACTACTACCCAAGTACCAAAATAGTGGAAAAACACCCCATATCCCTAAGAAAACAACTCATAATGTCAATGGTTCAACACCTGGATCAGCCTCCCGATGATACTTCCAAACTGCTCAAACCAAGAAAGAGATAATCACAAAAAACCCAAATGAAGAAGTTGGTTGTGAGCTAAAAATCCCTGTCTGGTCGCACCAAAGATTCAATGACAGTTGAAAAATTTATATTAGCTGTAATGATTCATAAAAAAATTTATGTAAATATATTTGGAATTTTATTAATATTTTTAGAAAATCATGTTATACAGTTGAAATGAAGGAATTTACATTAAAAAAAGGGTTTAATAATGTTGGAATATTTCAAAAACAATTTCACAAATAAATCATTTATATAAATAGGTTTATATGAATTTTTAAGGAATATAAATATGTTAAAACAACTTTTTATTACATTTATCTCTAAAAAATAAATACCAATTGGAATACATGGTCATATTGCTAATATGCATGATAGTATTTCTTAATATAACTCTATTAACTCTCTATGTGAGATCAACAATATTTGTTTACACATTTCCCCCTAATACTGGGAAGAGGCAACTCATTAACCACCCATCAGGGATGTACCCTGCTGCACATATGTTACAGAATTTTTTAGTTACAATGAGTGTTTCTAGATAACTCTCAAACTACCTAAGTCTTTCATGAACTCTTAAAAAATCAATGATGGGTAATTTATTATAAGAATTATTTAAATACAGTTAAATCACATTGATCCATTTCAATTCCAATTTTTCAAATAAAAAATGGGTTTTAATCAAAAACATTCATATTTAACAAAAAAACCACTGGTTTTCTATCAAAACATTTTAAATCTATTTTCCCTTCATTGAAATCCATTCAAAACCAGTTCCATTACTTTCAAAATTTTACTTCTCAAATAGAATTCAAAATCTTAATTTGAAACATTTCCAGAATGTCTAAAATTTAAATTCAACAATTTTAATCAACCAGTTTCCATAATCTGACCCCAATTAAATGGAATTGTGGGGTTTTTCTAATTTTTAGTTCAAAACCATTTTAGAAATACCAATTCACAAAAATTAGGTTTTATCAACTAAATTGAATTAATGTTTGAGAAATTAAGGGTAAATAGAAGGGTGAAATAAATCATGAAATACCAGGTTAATCACATAGCCAAATTAGGTTGGAAACACATTCCTTTTTAACAAAAAACACTCAAAATGGAACCCATTATTGATATTAATGGTGTATAATTCCATGAAGAACATATTAAAAATGAGAACTAATATAATAGGACATATATACATTAATAATTGAACGATTTATTAAAATACCTCATGATGAGAAAAATATAAATTGAAAGAACAAGAGAGATTGATTTCTTGAGAATCAAAACACAATCACAATACTGATTGAACACCGAACGAGAGGATATGGAGGGGTTAAATTGCTTCAACATCATGTGGGGATGGAATTGGGTTGAGATAGATGAAACTATAGTGGATGAGAAAAGATCTCACAACAAATAATTTTATTTAAAAAAGGTATTTTTGGGTATTGCGCAAATTTTTAATCCCATTACACAATATGAAATAGTTAATTCTTGTAAACACTGAAAAATGCATCCCTATGACATAAATTCTGACAATCCGAATTAAAAACTGATCATTAATTCATTCATTAAAAGTAGGTTCATATTACTAAATATACCCATCATAACATGATGCCTTCCATGACTTGTATGAAAAAACATTACCAGATGTTTAACCTCGTTACACAGAGTCAGAACCATAGAAAACTTATATAAATGGTTGGTTAAAGATTATATTATAACAAATATTTTCCTTCACCAATAAAGGTATTTTCCCAGTTCAAACTGACCCCTACCCAGCCAACGAACAAGAAAACCATGACAAGGTTAATGAAATACATTTCTGATCTGTAATGGGGTTTTACATTATTATTAATCATAAGACCCTCAAATATATATTCACACAAAAATATATTTATTGACACTAATGAATATGGTTAGATATCATCATAGATTATGACTGGTCAATCAACATTCATTTTGTAAAAGTGAATATCATGGATGAATCTCCAATTTGAATGGATCATGAATCATTATCAATGTTGAGAAATGGGAACGATTCAATACTCTTATATTTGTAAGGGATGAACAAGGGAAATGTTAATGATGGAACATTATTAATCCTTTATCGAATGAATTCACGATTATCCCTCATTGAGATTATAAATAATTCTCAAATAAATTTCATGAAAATAAAAAGAAGATAAAGATATCAAAAAATAAATAAATCCTCATACTTCAAAATTCATTAAAATGGAGTGGTATGATTTGGCTCACAACTATGTGTTCCATCTGATCCATAGAAAAAAAGAGCAACACACTTATGCCCATAAGTCAATGTTCTCTATTAGTAATTGGAGAGAATATTAATATTGAGATGTTCAAGAGAATTATTGGTGGGAGAATATGAAGGACTAGATCATTGAATAGTCATCAAGTATCTTAATATGTCATAAAGAGAAGGATGAAATGGAAAATTCTAAGGGGATGAAGAAACCATTTCCTATACCATCATGGAAATGGAAATACTTCACCCTTGAAATTTTTATCAGATATGTAATTCCAGCTAATTGAAATAATGATAAAATGGTTGTTTTGGATAATCTTATAATGATATATCTCTTTACCACAATTCAAGTGAACTTCTCATTGGATCAACCTACATGAATATAAATCAGAGAAGTGTTAATGCTACATGGAGGACCACTATCAATTATATTCGATTGAGATCATATATTTATATTGATGTTCAAGAAAGGAATCCATCATGATCTAACACTAAACTATAGTTTAGTATAGTATTCAACCAAAATCATATATAAAACCATATAATACTATTAACACATTCGACGAAATGTTGATAGAATGATCAAAAGAATTCAATAGTAGATAAGACCAACATTAACATCTATCCGAGTTCTGTTACAACAATAGTTTTCAAACGATCATCGAAATTGCTCTACATGAAGACCATAAAGTGAAAATATGATGGAAATTTGTATTTTGGGATGTAGTTAGGGAATTCAAGAATCTAGTACTAAAAATGTCCAATGAAATGGTGGAAAATGTGAAAAACATACACCAACACATCTGGTAAGCCCAAAGCCCACACAAGATATATATATATATATATATATATATATATATATTCGTCAATGGGACCTATATTATGAGGTTTTAGTCATGGTATTCCACAACATATATCCATGTAAATGGATAAGGTGACTTGTATGAAATGAATGTTATGTCCTAGGTACATCATCTCTTGGAGATTTGTGAACATGTTATCGTTTTGGCCTCTCAACTATAACTTCCACCAACCATGCCTGAAGTATATGATGTATTACGCATATACCTCTTGAATAAGTACATATGAAAAACATTTCAGGTACTAAATACTATGTTACTATATTTTGGAAATGATCTCTCTTACATGGAGCATCCGGTGATGATCTTATACAAGAGAGATAATGTTATACACTACTAGATTAATAAACCATTCAATGTTCTTGTGAAGGTATCATAGGTTATAAGAGGAAACCTGAGGAACCTAGGAAGAAATGAAGTAGATGAATCCTCACATGTTCTCATCCTAGTTAGTAAAATGAAATTTTGTGGGATAAATTTCTAAATGGGAGAAAATTATAGCTACCAAAACTATTATCAATGAATTTTTTTACCTTCTTCTAATATTGTTATAGAGTTTAAATAAATTTATATAATGGAGATATCAATCAAAAAATATTTTAGATAAATGATGAATTAACTAAGTGATATTTAATAAAAAAAGGAATGTATCCTGATGAAATAGTAATCTGACCCTTAGAATAGTAACAAGACCATTAGAATTATTAATCTGACCAATAGATTAATAACCTCACTGATAATAATATAACTATAATTAATTTATTTTATAAATATAAATATGATATAAATATATCATAGTATATGTAATATTTTAAAAATTATAAGTTAAGCGTTCTATTTTTTGGTAAAAAAATTATTTTATAATATTAAAATAAATACATATATATAGAAGAAAATTTATTCTGGATAAATATATTAATGTATTAATTTTTTTTTAGTATGATTATAGAAATATTTTATGATAAATTAATTAATTTTTTAAAGTGTTATAAAATAATTTTTAATTTTATAATTGAAAACTCCCAGGTAAATGAAACTTTTCATTAAAATTTAATCTTCCCATATTTATAAAAATAATTTGATTAAATGGAGACCATTTTTTATATCATCTTATCAATGAATGGTTGGGGATAATTTTTTATTTTTCAAAAATAGTTGAGTTTTTGGTGAATAGTGAAATATGGTAATTTGTAGAATAAAATAGTTAAAATAAAATTCAATATTTCTTTGTTCATGGATGATGTAACCACAATAATATCAAATAAAACTTATTTATCTAATATATTTAGGTATAAGGTTCATACTATCCATATTCTTGAGCTCAAATAATAAAGTAGTGAATAAAAAAAGTCCCCTCTCTTCCCCTATAAATAACACCCTCCCCTCCTCTTTTCATTTCACCTCCCAATCCATGACTATTATATAATTTCATACCAATACTCATCAAAATACCCTAGCCAATTTTTATTCTCCTTTGGTCACAAAAATACCAAATCCTATTTCCCCAAGGAGGTTCTACATTAAAATATGTTTAAGAGGTAAACACATCATACATTGTGTTTTTGTTCATATTCAGATTATTTTGTTTTCTTCTCATCTCCACACATCCCCACATATATGAGGAATGAATAACCCAGTATCCTACATATACATTAATTTTATAATGTCATTGTAATTATCCAATATTAAACATCTTTTTCTCCCCTTTTATTCAAAAAATGGTAATGTCTTCTCTAAGGTGTTTATTTATTACCTTTGAGGACAACATGTTTTTTTGTCCTTAACCAAAAAAAAATTGTAATAAATACATTATAATGGAATATATATTTATATGAAAATTTATTTTGTTTACCCTTTTTGTCTTATGGAACCAAAAATTATATATAATATTAAATAATAAAACAAAATGAGTTCATTGTGATTGAAAACCACCGAAATTAATTTAAACGATTATCGTTATCATTTTATCTAAGGAATCATTTTCATATATGGAATAAAAATAATATAAAAAACAATTACTACTTCTGTAACATCATTTATAACAAATAATTATAATTCTGGATATTTATTCCCATTTTACAAGATGTTCCATACATGTGTATAAGTGAACCGATCATGGAATCCAAGAAAATAAACACTACTGAACGAAGTAAATAAACAAAATAACTCATCTTAGTGGTCATAAAATAATTTTATATAATTATAATGATTCAAATTTATGTATATGAGGTTATGGATTTAATAATTAATCAATATAATATGATTATCCAGGATATTATAGTGAATTATGCATCCCGATATAAGGTATGAAGATTCTCAAACCCAATTTCTTAATGTAGTTTTATGACAAATTAACGTTTTTCTTAAAATAACTCTTTATTTAAAAAAATTTTTTTGACTCCCTTTGCATAGTCTGTTCTTTTCTGAGAAATGAAAATTCTTATAAAAATTATGATTCTCCCTTTATCATTTGGGAACCTCCATATTTATTCTTGATGGTATGTAGTATAAAATGAAACCCAATATTTTTTATGGGTTGTTTTATGTAAAATATTGTTATATGTTCTAAAGGTATTTTATGATTATGTACATGTTATGATGTGACGTGTGAACCCATAATTATATATCGATTTAATGCATTGAATAATGAGATTTATCTACTGAGATAAAGTGAAATATGTATGAACGTGATGCTAGATTTCATTGAAATTATGGTGACGTTATGATTATACATTTATTTTATTCATGGAAATGGTTTTATCATTGTTCACAGCTATTTAGTGTAACACCCTGACCCTAGATTTCCATAGTCGTTGCATTATTTTAATACATTGGCATGATTACAAGGAATCAAGTCACAAAAGACTGATCAGTTTAGCAGTCTTGGAAAATATATTACATACAAGAACATTACATTACACTTTATTTCATTCAACACAAAAAAATACTTTGGTGATACTATTGTTCTCTGAGAATAACCCTACATATCAAACATAAAACACTTCTTGGGATCCTGGGAAAATAATACATTAGAAAGGGGTGAGCCTAGATGCTCCGTAAGGGTAAATAATTTAGTGGAAGCTATAAAACTTTTAGGCAGGATGTGTAATAAAAAACAATTTCCTTTAAAATATAAAGATGAACATAATATGTAAAAAATAAATCAAACATTACCATATAAACATGCATATGGATATTCAACTAGTCGAATAATTACATGTAATAACTAATTTCATAATCAGAAAATATATAGTACCAGACTCTAATTTTGGGGTCCAGGCCTCGTTCCAGGTTCTATGAGCTAACTGTAATTGGACCAAACCTAGAGATCCACTGTAACCGGACTCCATCCTGGAGAACCTCTATAACCAGACTCCAACCCGGAGGGTCTACAGTAACCGGACCCCAACCCGGAGGCCTTACAATTACCGGTCCCCGACCAGGAACATACTGGTCCAATACATTGATCATAATGAATGGTTTAAATATAACATAAACATTCATATTAAAACAAGCATATGAAATGTAAATACTTTATCCATATACCATGAATTGTATAAAACTGACACATACAGAGTAAAACATATCAGAAAACATTCAATACAATATTGATTATTTTTATCATAATAAATCAACTTCAAAAAAGTTTAAAATCCATTAAAGGATGTTGACATGGATGAAATTGATCAGTAAAATGCTTCGAGAGAAATACCCCATTTTCATGAAATCGTTTAATATTCTCACAATTCATAAAGGTAGTCATTTAAAAGAGAATTTTAAATCAAAGTGTCCCATACCGCATTTATAACTTTTAAAATAATTATCATTTCAAAAAATTCATTTCCATATAAATAAATCCTTAAAACCTTTTTAAAAACATTAATTTTAATGAAAATTTTTTAGAAGAATAAATCTTTTTAAACATTTAAAATGATGTCTTAGTAAAAGGGCCCCATAAAAATAATCCCATAGAAAATTATTTTATGAAACAAGGACATGAATAATAAATATGTCCTAGTAAAAACTCACAGATAATCAATCTCGAATAATATTGAGATTGAGGATTTAACACTTGCCACTTTGGTAACATATGAAACATAGACCCCATGAAAGAAGTACTATACAATGGAGATTTAAATACACATAAATTAAAGTGTATTACACAAATAATACAATTATGTTCAGTACATACCCCACACAAAAGGAGAGAGTGCCAATATAGCATGAATCTCACGGTAATAAGGAGTGAGATGAAAACCCATTACCTTGCACTCTCATTTGGTCGAGGGTGCATTTAACCTCTTGTATAATGACCATTGTATGTTATTAGATTAACCAGACCTATATTCATATTTTTTATATCATTATAGATTCATTTATGACTTTATACTACCCATTTAATAATCATTTTCATGTAAAATTAACATTTCAGGTAATAATCGCTTTGTTTATCTTGTGTATTTTAACGTTTAATTCTGGACCGTATCATTTGGTTCCTGATTTAAATATTTCCATAATAAAAACCATTATTCATATATCATATATATTTATAATATAACTATTCATAATAGATAGATATATGAAATGGAAAACACAGTTTATGGAGACGGTAGGACATACGTACGAATAAACAATGTTTCTGTTTTTATATCGTATTGAACGGAAGTAAGTAAATAAGAGATATGTAAGTACATAAATATATATATATAAATATATATATCTCTATAGTATCAGTATTATGTCATATGTTACATACTTATTAGTAATATCTATTTTTATTATCATCGATAAATGGTGAATGTGGAAATGAATATTATCGCGGCATGGAGATAGTAATTTCTACGTACGCATGAGAGACAATATTATTTCATTAAAGGTGTGGAATGGGATGCTATATCAACTTGAAAGAGAAATTAGGATGTTATTTTCATTATTTTTAAACATATTAAACGTTAGTATATGCATCCAAATAACATAGTGTTGAATAACAAATTACACCACGACGTGGATACGATAAGTAGTACGTACGCACACATGGTGACATTTTCATTCATAGGATTGATAGAATAGTGAATATGCTGGTTAAATATTTATTACAACATAAAATTATATATAAGGTAATAGAGTTATTATTTTGGTATTGTAATAACCAAGAAAGAGTAAGTGAAAAAATAAAAGAACCTGAATCATGGTGGTGAAATCATTACTTCTTCTTCGGGTTCATCCTTTTGATTTGATCAAAAGGGATCCATAAGTTTGCTTTCTGACTGAAAGAAGGCATGTAAGATAAATTTCGAATATTTTGAAAGATATTTGGGTAGGTTTTTGCTGAGAAAAATGGCTTTGGATGTGTATATATGAAAGAAGGGTAAGTTCCCTTTTATAAGAGGGGTGACAGGCACCCTAGAAAAAACATAAAATATTATTTCATAATAAATTATTTTTCGGTTACTAATGGATCCATAATGAATTATTTAAATACTAAGGTGGGCATGGGTCTCAAACCACCAAACCAGTAGGTTTTAGAGAGGTTGGGGTCACTATATTAACCTTGTCTTTTTTATTTTATTCTTAGTTAAATAGTTTGACATTTACCATGTCTCCTTATATTTTTATATTATATGGTTAATAAACTTACTAGAAAATTTCTAGGTAACCCCAAGTGGTTCATTAATGACATATATAGTAGTATTTAATCCCTTTGGCCAATCCTTTGATTTTTAGGAATAGAATACTGATTATTAATATAATATTTGTTTTAAAAACTCCTTTATGTCAATTTTGACACTATTTGCTATTTAGTTTTTTTATAAATTCAGAAAAACATTCTTACTTTGAAAAAATGACATTTAATAAAAAATAATATGTCATATTAACCTTGAATATTATTTGAATTAAAAATAATCCTCAAATAACATTTATTTGGTTATTAATAATATCAATTATTTTAATATTTCATCGATAAGGTAATTACTGCATCATCAATGTGTCATAAATAAACTAAATTATTTAATGTCTAAAAATTATAAATAAAATACCATTATATAAGAAATCTTATATATTTTTAATTAATATTTATTGTTGAATTTATCCTATGTGTAACCCTATATTAAAAATGTTTTTGTTATTAAAAATTGAATTTAATACTTTTAACACTTCTTTGAATTAAATAATAATAAATGTCATAATCGATTCCAAGTGGACCTAAAGGATCATATTTTCTTCCTATGGTTTTTTGTTCGATTTAAACTTATTCAATAGAATTAGGACATGTGTTAGGTTAATAATAATATAATTTTTACCTTTAATTACCGTATTTACTTTTAATAGTGGTAAATAAAAGTCAAAAGGTTCTATTCACCAAAAATTATTTTTATCATATTGAACCACATTTTAGTTACTGATATGAACTATGTCTCTCATATATTTGAAATTATTTTCACAGAAGAGATAAAATTTTGTTTTATGAAAATTTGCAAATGCTCGTAGGAGGTGGGTAAAAGACTTTAAAATTTTAAAAAAAAATTATATATCTAAACCTATAATAAAATTACTCAATTTATACATTTAACTAATATAGGTATTATGTATCTATTTTGTCCAAAAATAAATTTAAATGAAATAAATAAATATTTAAAAGAAAAGTCGGTTTTAACCAATAACACAATGTTTTTCACTATTCATCAGAAATTGAAAATTTTCAGAAGCATTCTAAAACATCACCCTAATCTAATTTTGATATTCAGAATTCAAAAATGAATTCTATTTTACCAAATTCAATACATATAAATTTCATTTATTAATTTAAAATCAATTCCAATTGTCAAAACAAAAAAGCGTCTTTTTAAGAAATAATAACTTTCAAAAGATTGACACTTATTTATGTCCAATTTCAAAGTGAAATTACATAAAATAACAAGAATTGGATTAAATAGTAAAGATATAAACTATTTATACTTCCAAACGCTTAAAATTAACCATTTAACACTATAAATTATTTTGATTACAAAAGTTATTTTCAATTAAAATATATTATTTTTTACTATTTACCCAAATATGAATGTTATCAGAAAAACACCAAAAGTTTAATCAAACTAAAATCTTATGTCATGATTTTAAATAAGATGTTTATTTTTTAAAATTGAATATATGAAATATTCAAATATATCATTTAAAATGGTTTCTCCAATAAAAGGCGGTAAAATTGCATTTTTTGAAAAATACTTCTTTTATCTGAAAAAAATGAATTTGTTGTTACCATATGTCTAAAATGCACATAATATGGATTCTAAAATTATAAGGATTCTATAAAGTTAAAATTTTAGTTAATACTATTGATAACTGCTTTTGAACGGCTAGTTTTTTATGTTGTGGTGTGCTAGAACTCAGTGTTGCCTATAGTGCAAGTTATTGGATTAATTAGAAGAAGTAACATTCTATGAAATCTTGGGGTGTTACATTATTCCCTCCTTTAATAAATTAGGTCCTCTCAAATTGAATTTTTTTTTTGAAAATAAAGGTTTGAAAATAGAAAATACCATTGTGGGAAATCCCACATCGGAAATCAGGTTAATAAAATTTAGTCTTAATAAGAGGAAAAGAGAAATTAAACGGTCACCACCAAATTATGATCTCGATTAAGAGAAAATTAGTATAAATTAGAGACACTTAATTGGATGAATAAACTTAAATATTTATATGGAGTGATTGAGGTCATCCATCACAAACAAGTGTGAAATTAAGGGCCACAAATCCATCAATCTATGATGATTTGAAATACCATCATTTCCACAAAACATAAGGTATTAGAATAACAAATTTTTGGTTTTAAGATCACTTCCATAAAGATTAAGAAATAATTTACCCCTAGATTAAGAGGGAAAATTATATATATATATATATACATGACAAGTAGTGTTTCATCCTTCAACTAATTCCTACCACAAACTAATATTTTACTCCAACAGTTTTCAAAAAATTATTCTATTTATCGTAATAGTATACGGTTCCAGAAATAATGAATTTGTAATTCACCTAATAGACATATTGAAAAAACTAGATTATACAATCCAGGGACTTCATGTATTCCAGTTTTAGGTGTTAAATTCCAGTCCCACTATAGTTGTGGGTTGGATTCCCGCATCTTTGTCTGACACAATGGATGGCCACATGGTCTGTGTGTTTTCTTTTTTATAACAATCCAAAAATAACCATAACAATAATATCATATTTCAAACATAATCAATTCCATCCTTTAGACCAATCAAAAATACTTTTATCCAATCTCAGAGTCAAAAATTTATAAGGAAGTTAAACACAATGATGTTTTATTCCATGTAATAACATGTGAACACCTTCATCGTTTATTATTTTAAAATATGGTAACACCATGAATTACCATAAAACCGTATTGATTACATTCATGATCCTGTATACTTTATATAATAATAGATATATTACTTATATCTAAATTTTTTGAATATTACAACAAAGATGAAATAAACAACATTGATCAGTTCCAAGATAGTGAAGAACATCCAATATAATTTATCCAAATAAACCATCTCTTATTCAAAAATAACTACCTCAGTATCAGGGTCATATTAATGTTTATCATTCCTCCAACCATGTATTTTCCAAAAAGTGTAACTTTTTGTTGAGTCTATCTTCATTAAACCATACAATCTCAAATCCTAGATGAAATAGTATTGTAGTACAATCTGTATTTATTTCCATATTTCATATAACTGGTATTTCATCGATACAACACTAAAATGACATAATATTTTAACAACATAATAACAGTAGTCATTACTCTTCATCTGTGGTTGTATCATAACTTGATTATTATTCAACAGCATCATTTGGAATATACAGTGATGATTTGGACATTTATTCGCATAGTGACCCAACACCTTGTTGATGAAGCATAGTACATATGAAACCTTCTTTTTATCCTTGTAATCAAGTACTTGGTGTCCTTTTTCTCCACATTCACGTCAAAATATCATTCCCATCAAGAATTTATGAGGTGATTCTTCCCATAATTATCACATTTGGGAAAATCCTTCTTTCCCTTCATCCCTTTATCCATTATTCCCTCTATCATCCATTTCTTCTCTAGATTCCCTTCAAATCCATAGGACTCCTAAAATTATATACTTATCTTATTAAAACATGATACTATTCTTAATATGTTGAGAATATGTGGGATATTATTTCCCTTTAATATTTTGGATTAATACAATGAAAGATATGATCCTTCTTACTCATTGGATCATACATATTGGTGGAAATCCAATTCCTTCTACCGAGCAACATTTCTAAACAATGGAATACACTAGGTCAGTTTATGAATCACAATTCATAATTCCAAACTTGTAAAATAGTTAACATAAAATTTACATTTTCTTGATATAATCCAAAATCATAAAAATGTTTTCTTTGAGTATGTATATACTCATAAACCCATACTAATATTTTGTAAATAAAATGAGAATTTTCCTAAGCATATCCCCCAGGAGTGTCGTAACCAAGAGTGCAACAAGCCCCATTGTATTGCACCAGTTCCCATTCAAGTCAAGATCAAAGTAGTGTTTTCAGGTTTAACCCTAGGTACATCTGTGCAAGAGCCTCCACAACCAACTTGTATCAAGACATGGATTTATTGCTTGTAAAATACACAAAATCTCAACATTACCAAAATTCTAGGATGTTCTTCTATACCAATATTCAAAGTCTATCTTAGAGTAATGTGCTCTAATTAGATTTTATCTAAATCTAGATTCCAAGGTTTATACTGAACATCCTAAGATACCAACTATAATGCCCCGTCCCTAGATTCCGAGAGTCGATGCATTATTTTAATACATTGGAATGATTACAAGGAATCTTGTCCAAAAATCTAATCATTTTTGTAGACATGGAAAATAGATTACATACATGAACATTACATTACACTTTCTATAATAAAACACAAAAAACCCTTTGAGAATTCCATTTTTCCCATAGCTTAAGCAAGCATCTCAAACATAAAACACTTCTTGGGATCCAAGGAAAATAAAACATAAAAAGTGGTGAGCTCAGATTCTCAGTAAGGGTAAATAATTTAGCGAAAGCTATAAACATCTAAGGTAAGATGTGTAATTTAAAAAAAACAATAGCCTTTTAACATAAACTTGAAAATAATATGGAAAAAATAAATCAAACATTACCATATAAACATGTACATGGATATTCTACTATTCAAATAATCACATGAAATTATGAATTTCATAATGAGGCAATGTATATACCTGACTTTAATTTTTGTGTCAAGGCCTCGTGCCAGGACTTCTGGACTAACTGTAACTGGACCCAAACCCATAGATCCTATGTAATCAGACACCATCTCAGAGAGTCTCTGTAACTAGACTCCATCCAGGAGGGTCTGTTGTAACCGGACCCCAACCTAGAGGGCTTACATTTACCGGACCCCAACCCGAAACATACTAGTCCAATACATTCATCATAAGAAAATGTTGTAATATAACATAAACATTTGTATTAAAACTAGCCGGGAAAATGTCAATAATTTATCCATAAACTGTGAATTGTATAAAAATACCACATACAAATTGAAACATATCATAAAAAATTCAATATAATATGGATGATTTGTATCATAATAAATCATCTTAAAAAAAATATTAAAATCCATTAATGGATGTTGACATAGATGAAAATGATCAGTAAAATGCTTCGAGATAAATACGCCGTTTTCATGAAATTGTTTAAAATTCTCACAATTTATAAAGTTTGTCATTTAAAAAGGATTATTGAATCAATGTATCTAATACCACTTTTAATATTTTTAAAAGAATTATCATTTCCAAGCATTCATGTCCATATAAATAAATCCTTAATACCATTTTAAAAACATGGACATTAATGAAAAAGGTTTATAAGAATAAATATTTTAAAACATTTAAAATCATGTTTTAGTAAAAGAGTCCCTTAAAAATATCTCCTTTGAAAATTATTTTATGAAACATGGACATGTATAATAAAATGTCTTATAAAAAACATACACATAAACAATCTAGAATAATAATGAGATTGAGGAATTATCCCTTACCAATTTGGTAACATATGAAACATACACCACATGAAAGAAGTATCATACTATGAATATTTAAATACAAATAAATTAAATTGTATTACACAAAGAATACAATTATGTATAGTACATACACCACATAAAAGGAAATAGTGGCAATATATCATGAATCTAATGGGAATAATGAGTGAGATGAAAACCCCTTACCTTGCACTTTCCATTGGTCGAGGATACATTTAACCTCCTATATAATGACTATTGTATGTTATTAGATTATACCAGAACCATATTCATATTTATTATATCATACAAGATTCATTTATGACTTTATTCTACCCATATTATAATGATTTCCATGTTAAATTATCATTTCGGGTAATAATCACATTCTTTATTATACGTATTTGAACATGTTATTCATGACCATATCATTTCGATCATTATTTTAATACATACAGAATAGAATCCTTGATTCATATATCATAAATATTTTGAATATAAAGATTTAAAATATATAGATATAGGAATTGGAAAACACCGTTTATGGAGACGGTAGGTTGTACGTACGCATTCACACTGTTTATGTTTTCATATCGTATTGAGCTGAAGTAAGTGAATAAGATATATTTAAGTACACACACACACATATATATATATATCATAGAATTATTATGTCATATATTAAATACTTATTAATAATATATATTTTTATAATTGTTGATGAATGGTGAACGTGGAAATGAATCTGATCGCGTCGTGGAGATGATAAATCCGAACGTACACACGGGCGACAATATCATTTTATTAAAGGTGTAGAATTTGGTGGTATATTAATTTTTCAGAGACATTATTATGTTATTTTCATTATTTATATACATATTACTCATCATTGAAACATCCAAAAAACATAGTGTTGAATAAAAAAGTACACTACGGTGTGGAGACGGTAAGTTGTACGTACGCACGCATGGTGACATTATCATTCATAGGATGGAGAGAATATTGAATTTTGTTAAGCCATATTTATAATAAAATCACAGTATATATAAGTTTATGTTGTTATTATTTTGGTTTGGTAATAACAAAGAAAGAATAAGTGGAATAATAAAAGAACGTGGAAGAGGGTGGTGAAATCATTACCTCTTCTTCGAGGGTTTCTATTTGATTTGATCATAAGGGCTCCATAGGATTGCTTTCTATCCAATGAAAGGCCTCTAATATGAAGGTAAGATAGTTTGGAGGATTTATGGGCGGGGTTTGGTATAGAAAAATGGCATTGGAGATGTGAATTTGAGGGAAGGGGAAGTGCCCATTTATAAGATGGGCGAGGGGAACCTTAGGAAAAAACATAAAATATTATTTTATATAAATTCATTTTCATTTTTAATTGCTCCAAAATGACTAATTTAATGGATAAGGTGGGTATGGGTCTAAATACACTTAGACAATATGTTTTTGATAGGTTTGGGTCACTATCTTAACCTTATCATTTACATTTTACTCTTAGTTAAATAGTTTGACATTTACCATGTCTCTTTGTATTTTTATATTATATGGTTAATTAACATAAAATAAAATTTCAAAAGAACCCCAAATGGTTCATACATGACATATATAATAATATTTAATCCCTTTGGTCTATTATTATATTTTTAGGAATACAATACCAATTAAAAATATAATATTTGTTTTTAAAACTCTATTATATCAATTTTGACACTATTTGGAATTTTGTTTTTTCTAAATTTATAACAGTATTATTAATTCAAAAAAATTAATTTAATCAACCCTAATATGTCAAGTTATCCATGTACATTAGTGGAATTTATGAAAAGTATCAAATTACATTTATTTGGGTATTGATAATATCAATTATTTTAATATTTCATTAATAAGGTAATTACTCCATCATCATTGTGTCATAAATAAAATAAATTATTTAATGTCTAAAAATTATAAATAAAATACGATTATTTATAATATTATATAATTATTCTAATGAATAGTTATAGTCGAATTTATACTCTTTGTAATTCTATATTAAAAATAGATTAGTTATTAAACATTGAATTTAACACTTTTAACTATTAATTGAATTAAATAATAATAAATGTACTAATCTAATCGAAGTTGAACTAAAGAATCATATTTTATTGACACGATTGTTTTTAATCAAATGAAACTTATCAAATAGAATTAGGACCTGTGTTACGGTAATAATAATATCATTTTTTCTTTAATTACCCTATTTACTTTTAAATGTGGTAAATAATAGTCAAAAGTTACTATTCACTAAAAACTACTTTTATCTTCTTGAACCATATTTTACTTACTGATGTCAACCATTTCTCTTTTATTTTTGAAATTCAATTCATAGAAGCAGTAAATTTATGATAAATGCAAATTTGAAAATGCTCCTAGGAGGTGGGTAAAAGAAGCTAAAATTTCAATAAATTTTTTCTATATCTCAACATATTATAAAATGACTCCAATTAATTACATTGAACATATATAGGTATTATGTATATTTTTTTACCTAAAATGAATTTAAATGAAATAAGTAATTTTTTAAATGAATAGTCGGTTTTAACCAATAACGCAATGTTTTCAATATTCATAAAAAAATTGAATGTTTTCAGAAACAAACCAAAAAGTAACCATATGATAATTTTGATATTAAAAATTAAAAAATGAATTCAATTTTAACAAATTCAAAAAATAGAAATTGCATTTGTTAATTTAAATTTAATTCCCATTTTCAAAAACAAAAATTGTATTTTTAAGTAATAATAACTATCAAATGATTTATAGTTGTTTATTTCCAATTTCAATGATAAATTAAATACAACAACCAGAATTGGATTAATTGATAAAAATATAATCTATTTATACTTATAAATCATTAAAATATATAACTTAACATTATAAATTATTTTGATGGCAAAAGTTGTTTTCTGTTAAAATATAGCATTTTTTCAATTTTCACCCAAATATGAAAGTTATTGTAAAACACCAAAAATTTATTAAAACAGAACTCTTATGTCCCAATACTAGGAAAGAAGTTTTTTTTCAAATTTAATATATAAAGGTTTCATATATTGTATTTAAAAAGGGTTCGCCATTAAAAGGCTGTAAAATTGCATTTTTTTAAATATATTACTTTTATCTGAAAAAAATGAATTTGTTATTTAATTTTGTCTAAGAACCTCATAATTTGGATTCTAAAATTATAAGGATTATATAAAGTTCAAAATTTAGTTAATACTATTCAGAACCATTTTTGAACGACTAGTTTGGTTAGTCGTGGTGCGTTAGAACTCGGTGTTGCGTGTAGTGCAATTTTTTGTTTACTCTGGAAAATAATGTACTTTGATATTTTGAGGTGTTACATTTATGATATTTGACAACTAAGACAAGATATTTCATTTTTATGCATTTCCACCTTCTTTCTCTTTATCTATTTATTTATTTCTTTATTATGATGATGGTTCCATGCCTATGTTCTAATGGTGATGATTGTAACACCCCAATATTCCATGGTACTTTTCTAATTGAATAATGAAATAGAATTCATTTTACGCAACTTGGAGATCCTAACACACCAAAACCAATAAAACTATCTGTCATAAATAGTTATACAAACATTTAGAAATTTTATAAATTTTATTTTGGACTTCATTGAAAAATTCGGAATATCAAAATTATCTTCGAGTGAATTTTCTGTATTTTTCAGAGAACATTCAATTTTTGATGAACAGTAAATAACACTGCATTATTGTTTAAACCCATATTTTTATTTAAATAATTTGTTTTTTATTTTAATTTATTTTATCTTAAAATAGATACACAATGCCTATATATGTTCTATGTAATTCATTGGAGTCATTTTATAACAAGTTTAGATGTATAATGTTTTGTTAAACTTTTTTCCATCTTTTTACCACCTTCTATGAGCTTCAAAAAATTTGCATTAAACATAATTATACAGATTTTGTGAGATGAATTTCAAAAATCTGAGAGAAATGGTTGATATCAGTAAGTAATATGTGTTTCAATAAGATGAAAACTATCTTTTTTGTAAATACTACCTTTTAACTTTTATTATAGATAGTTAAAATGACAGGGTATTTAAGGGTAAACATGATATTTTAATTACCCTAAAAAATGTCATAAGTCTATTTAATAAGTGTAATTCAACCAAAAACAATCATAGAAATAAAATATGGCCCCCTTTTGTCCACTTGGATTAGATTAGGACATTTATTATTATATTATTTAATGAAGAGTTAAAAGAGTTAAATTCAATGTTTAATAAAAAACCATTTTTAATATCAGGGTACACCCAATATAAATTCGACTATAAATATTCACTAAAAATCTAGAAAAATTTCATACATAATGATATTTTTATATAATTTTAAGAAATTAAATAATTAAATTTATTTATGACACAGTTATGATGTGCTATTTACCTTATTAATGAATGATTAAAATAATTGATATTATAAATATCCCAATAAATCAAATTTGAGACATTTGATGAATTCCACTAATTTTTTAGGTTATAATGACATGTAATGGTTGATTGAATAATTTTTTTGAAGTAATCATTCAGTTCTGACATTAACATAAACAAAATACTAAATAGGGTCAGAATTGACATAAATGTGTTTTTAAAACAAATATTATATTATTATATTATAAAATATTCCTAAAAATATAAGGATCTTCCAAAGTAAATATATATGATTATATATATAATGAACCACTTGGGGTTCACTTGGCATGTTATAGTATGTTTATTAACCATATAATAAAAAACCAATGAGACATTGTAAATGTCAAACTATTTTAGTAAGAGTTAAATCTAAAAGATAAGGTTTATATGATGAACTAAACCTGTATAAAACATATTGGATGAGATTTTTTCGACCCATACACACCTTATACTAGAAATATTTCATTTTTGAGCCATTGGAAACCGAAATTTATTTTATGATAAAATATTATTTCAAACATTTCTTAAAGTGTCCCTCACCTCTATTATAAAAGGGCACATCCACTTATCTTAATTTCACACCTCCAAAGCCTTTTGTCTCGACAAACCTCTGCCCAAATATCCTCCCAACATTATCAATTCAACCTAGAGTCCTTACATTGATCGTAAAACCAACCTATGGAGCCATTTTGATAAACACAAAAAGAAACACCTTAAGAAAAGGTAATAATTTTACCACCCTCTATCAGGTTCTTTTTTTCTTCCACTTCAACTTTCATTGTTGTATTCATTCCAAAATAATAACTACAATATAATCTACATACATAGATTTTATTATAAATATGGTGAAACCATATTCATTATTCTACCCATCCTATAAATGACAAAGTCTTCATACGTGTGTACGTAAGGCTTTCCGTATCCACGTAGTGGTGTAGTTTATTATTCAAACAGGTACTTATTTTGGATGGGTATAATAATTAGTATAAATGATATAAATAATAAATATAACATGTTAAATATTCTTTATATATTATATAACATCCAATTACATACTATTTCACCATCAATATAATGATATTGTTGCTTGCGAGTATGTACGGATTACTGTCTCCACGGAAACGATGAAATTTATTCACCATCGTAATGATTCAAAAATAATTTTCACATTATAATTAATACTAATATCTATGAACACAATATAATTCTGTATTTGAATCAAATAAATTCTATCCATAACAAACATGGCTTACGTAACCTATCATACAATGTAAAACGAATTAGTTAACACCCAAAAATGATGATACTAATGAAATGTTATTAAAAAAGGAACATTAGAGGATCATATATGATATGATATTTATGTATATGGTTATTGTATAATTTAGTAACTTTTTTAACTATTATAATGTAGGTTAACATACCATCTAATAAGGAAAACTACAATGTAAGGGTAAATTCTACAATCTCTTTTCTTGTCTGATGTTGTTAATACGTATGTATCTACTGGGACCTCTTTATCATCCAATTCCATGTTTTCATAATAATGTAATTGAAAACCTTCATACAATTTACTAGACTATGGGTCAAGGTCATTTATACCCTTATTTTACAATATATTTTTTGAAAGGAATCTTTCCATTGTTTTCCAAACAAGGTACTCTATGACACTTTCAACAAAATGAAAGAATAAATGTTTTTTTTAAATTATACGGTGGGTGCAGCTATTTTACACCATTATAACATCATCGAAGCATAACATACATGCTTATAAGAATATTTTCAAAATACATGTGTTATAATTATAAATATATAAATTTTAAATGATTTCAAAATGGAATGTGATTTTTCTCTAAAAAATTGTGATTTCATCTATGTAAACGTCCTTTGATATATTTTAAAATTGTTTGAAGTTGATTTATTATGATAAAAAACTTCTGTATTGTACTGAAGGATTTATAAATTTTTTGACTATTGATGTGTTATTTTTACACCATTAATTGTTTATGGATAATGTATTGACATTTCGTATGCTATTTTTAAAACGACTATTTATGTTATGTTTAAACATTTTCATATGAGGAATTCTTAGGACTTAGATTGTAACAGGGGAGCCCGCTATAGCTCCATGATGTATCGGTAGGTATCATTATAAAAACTATTATCTTGGCACAAGGCCTTGAAAAAAATCTTATTTGTAGTTTTGGAACAACTCTTTAACTATGTGGTTATGAAGTCTGGCATTTATGCATTCCATCATTACAAAATTGGCTATTGATATTGCATGTGATTATTCGACTAGTTGAATGTCCATGTGAAAAAAGAAAAATTAATTATTAGATTTATATTTTCCATATTTGGAATAAGTTAATGTTTAGAAGGCTTATGTTTTAATCCTATACATTTTCATAAATGTTTATGCTTAATTACAAATTTATTTGGTGTATTCTTATCCATACAGAGTATCTGTTCTCACCCCTTTCTATTTTTTATTTTTCCCAGGATGCGAAAAGTATATTATGACTGACATATGGGGATAGTCTATGAGATAGCATAAGGGATATAAATGTGTTCAATGGAGACAATGTTGTTGTTGTTTTTTATTTAATAATATAATGTAAAACTTCTTAATGTATCTGGTACTTCCAAGGCTACTAAACTTATCAGTATTTTGGGATTTGATACCTTTTGATCATGCCAATGTTATGTAATAATGCAATTAATCTAGTTAAATGGGTTCAATGTATTATATTTGGTATTATAGGATGTTTAGTACAAGCCTTGGTAACTAGATTTATAATATCATTGATTATATCACAATACCCAATGATAAACATTGAGAATTTGTATAGAAGAACTTCCAATGATTTTGGTAATGTAGAGATTTTTTTAGTTTTTCAAGAAATACATACATGTATGGATATGAGCAGGTAGATGTGACTCTAAAAAATATGTTCCAAGGAGTGAATACTCTTACAATGAGTTTCGGGCGTGGCCTAGGGTATCCTGGTACACAGAGGGCCTTGCTTCACTCTTGGTAATGACACTCTTGGTTATGACTCTCCCAGGGGGTAATTCATATAATAATTCACATTTTCATTACAGACCATTATGAAGGATTTATGAGTATATTCCTCCTCAAAGAAGTATTTTTTATGATTATAGATTATATCCATAAACATCTTAATTTTTGTTAAGAGTTTTAGATATTTGGAATTATGTATTGCAATTCACAAACTAATATATTGCATGCCATTGTTTAGAAATGGCGCCTAATGGAAGGAATGGAAACAATATCAATGCATATAATACATGTATAGATTTCCCTCCCACTCAATATAATTATAGTGGTGCTCGCGATGCAACTGATGATGATCAGTTTATCACCATACTAGGACACTCACTCAGGTTATGAATATTAACCTTACCCGTATAGAGATCTCAGATCCAGAACACGAAGAATAAATGTTAGACCTCTTCATGATGAAACACCCACCAAAATCAATGGGAGTACAAATACATTTGTAGCTATGAAATGGAAAAAATTGTTAGAGAAAATATTTCATTTTTTAGGGAGTATCGAAAGGGAAAAAGTTGTCATGGCTGTTTATCACCTCACGAGAGATTCATATCAATGGTGTTCATTAATCCAAAACACAAAGGAAGATGAAGTATTATCGAACATGTAATTTAGGGAGTTTAATGATATTTTCATAGAAAAATACTTTCCTAATGACCATTGAGCGGATATGGAAATACAATTTCTGAGTCTTAGGTAAAAGGGGAATGAGAATGTCGCAAAGTATGAAGCTAATATTACAAAGTCAGTAAGGCAATAAACAAATTATATATGAAACCCAAGGAGTATGATTTATTGATTAAATTATGGGTTAAAACAATTTCTCTTTCGAGCATTAGTCTCCCAATCCTTCTCATCATATGAAGATCTGGTCTCATGCGCTTTTAAGACAGAACATGAATTCTCTAAGTCTTATGACTTTAAAGAAAAGAAAGAGAAAAAGAGATATACTGAACAACCTGGAAATATAAATAAGAAGAATAAGGGAAAAGATGAATATTTATCATGTTCTAAATGTGGGAAGCAATACAATAGTACATTCCCTTGGGGAATGAGAGTCTGTTACATGTGTGGTGAAAATTCCCCCAAGATCATGATTTCAAGGGGAATAAAGAGGATGAAAATGTTGAATACAACAACTATAGAGAAAAGAGGAATTATGAAAATTAATGTCCTATAATCCAAGGGAACATACCTCAGAAAAGGACAAGGGAGAAAGTCCATGATTTTTTTATCACTACTACTAAGGTTGAAGCTCCAAAATACATGGTGGCAGGTACTTTAATGGGTTTTTCATGTTCATCCTATGATTTATTTGATTCTGGATCATGGCGTTGTTTCAAATCTTCCAGGTTTGCTACGAAAATTAGATATTTTCAATTTGACATAAATAGGGAGTTTTCAGTAAAAACACCTAATGGAATTATCCTAGAAACGTTTTTTGTGAATCAGTTCCCAATATGGAATATACATGTTCTTTATCTGTTGATATCATTGTCATACCCATGATTGAATTTTATATAATCTTTTGAATGGAATGGATTTTAGACCATGATGAAAAAATTTATTGTAAGAATAAATAGGATAAAATTTTCGATGATGATAAGGAGTACCTTATCATTGGAGTAGAAATGTCACCACCTGATTCTTATCTAGATCCACCCCCTGTATCTCTACTATGTTCAATTATTGGGGAATAAGATAATGAAATAACTATGGGTGAGGAAAAAAATGTTAGAATATAGTACATACCTCTTGTGCAAGAATATGTTGATGTGTTTCCAGAGGATTTACCTAGACATCCTCCAGAACGGGAAGTTGAGTTTTCCATTGACATTATTCCTAGTTCAAGGCCCATATCAAATACCCCTAATTGAATGGCTACTATTGAATTAGTGGAACTAATTAAACAAATAAAGGAATTTAGTAATGAGGGATATTTTCTCCCAAATGTATCTCCATGGGGAGCCCCTATCCTTTTTCTTACGAAGAATTATGGATCTATGAGGTTGTGCATTGACTATAGAGCGATCATTTCAATAATAATAATGAAAAAGTATCCCCTACATCGCATTGAAGATTGATTTGATCAAATTCATGGAGCTCAATATTTGTCAAAGATTGACCTTCGATCTGGATAACATCAGTTGTGCGTGAAGAAAGAAGACATTCCGAAGACAACCTTTCAAAGCAGGTATCGGTATTATGAGTTTACAATAATGTCTTTTGGACTGACTAATGCACCCTCTGTCTTCATGGATCTAATGAACACATTATTCAAAGAATATTGAGAAGACATTTTAGTGTTATAAATTTATGATATCTTGGTATACTCAAAATCAACGAAGATCATGAAAATCACACGGGAATTATCCTAAGGACTCTTAGATGAAATGAATTATATGGTGTGTTTAAAAAGTGTTAATTCTAGCTTCATGAGAATTCTTTCTTAGTCGTATTGTATCTAAGGACGGAATCATTGTTCATCCTTCTAGAACAAAGACAATTCAAGAATGTCCAGCACCGACAAGTATAACTGAGGTATGTAATTTTATTGGTTTATCAGGTTATTATCGATGTTTTGTCCATAATTTTGCTCGATTAGAAAACCCATTAACAAAGATCACACGTAAAGGGTTTAAATTTGGTTTGGAAGAAGAGTGTGAAGAATGATATGATGAAATTAATAGATGATTATTAAATGCTCTTATCTTGACTCTTGCACCAACGAATGATAGGTTTGTTATTTATATTGATGCTTTAACGAATGGACATAGTTTTTTACTTATGCATAATGATATAGTTATTGCATATGTATCAAAACACCTAAAAATAAATGAACAAAACTATGATACTCATGATATTTAGTTAGAAACTATAATCCTTTCTTTTATGATATGGAGACACTATCTCTATGGTAAAAAATGTGAGATATATACCTATCACACGAGTTTGAAGTATATTTTTTCTCACAGAATGAATTCAATATGAGGAAAAGGCTTTGGTTTGAACTACTCAATGATTTTGATTTCATTATACACTACCACATGTAGATGGATAATATGGTGGAATATGCTTTGAGTAGAATATATCATGGAGTTCTGAATAAGAGGAGAGTTAAAAGGGATCCTATGTACATGGATCTTGATAAAATGGATATCAGAATAATCATGGAAGTTGAAATATCGATACATTTTCAAATGGATTGCAAAAAATATTTAAAAGAAAGGATAAAAATTCTCATTATGATGATGAGAAGCTTAAAAAGAAAAATTATGCTGTGAATGATGTGAGATTGATCGACTTCATATATGAAGATGAGATTTTTTAAATTTGGGAAGAGAATTTGTGTTCCCGATATACCTGATCTGAAAAGGGGATTGTTAGATGATGCTCACAGCTACAATTTATCTATAAACCTTGGTAACTCTAAGATGTATAGATATTTGATATAATATTTTTTCTGGGACAAAATGAAGACATAGATTGCAGATTTTGTTTAGATGTATGGTTTTCCAACAAGTGAAATCTGGAAGACAATATCCTAGAGTATTCATGCAACCTCTTACCATATCTGTGTCGAAATGGGATGACATTATGATGGAAATTTTCATGGTGATACCGTTAACTCATAGAAGGAATGATACAATATAGTTCCCCAGCCTTAAACCTTACATAATCTTGAGTTATTACAAGATGACACGTTGAGGATCTTTTCGGGTTTAGAGTTTTAGAGAATTAGATCATAAAACTTGCATTACATTCCAAATTTAAACAAAGTGTTCACATAAAGATAATATTCATTTTTTCTAATCAACGGAACATATTTAAAATAAAACATGGATTATTTATCGACACTTCCTTGACCCTATCATCATATCATGTACCATTCCCTTGACTTGTGAAAAAAATTTCAAAAAAACATGGGATGAGCATAAAAAGCTCAGTATGGGTTATAAAAAAATGGAAAGGAAACATGAGTTCATATATACATAAGAATGAAATCATACATTACCAATAAAACATAACCACTTTAACATACCTCATCAAATCATGAATATATCATAGAAATCATAAGACATAAAGGTATCTTCAGGCATTCATAACATTCTTACATAGGGGGTAACCCTCTTTGTTACGTTTGGAATACCCATCACATTATATTCCCTAAATCTCTTTGGAGAAACCTTAACATTTCACTCCTTCGCGTTACCAAATGCATTGGAGAGCTATATCGGGCTCACCTTCCCTTAGTTTATCACAGAACCACTCGTCTTCATAATAATACCCAAGAACCATAACATAATCGTATCACATAAAACATGCATAAAGGAATCATAAAATTTCCACATTTCAATCACAATATATCAATACAACACATTGATATAATAAAAATATTATGAAAGCCATTTTCAATACCAAAATAAAAGAAAAGTAAAACATGGTATTTATTTTTCTTAAAAAAAAATTATGGCTTGTAGTGGAAGCCGAAACTCAAATAATGGTCACGGTGGCTGAGAAGTCGTTGTCGCCGCATACGTATGACAAAAACATTCCCTTTTGTCTTTTAGTAAACACTTCGTATAAAAAAGATTCCTTTTGAATAAACATAAATGTCAAAGGGGTTTATACACTGTATAAAAGAAGGTTGTGTATAAAACAAAATATGCCTCAATAAAAGGAGATTGAGACGAAGTCCCATACCTCAGGTCCGACTTGACTCGGTCATTCATTAATCTCCCGAATAATAAACTTGAGTTAATTTATACTTGTTTAAGAACCTTTTTCAAGTTCATTATTCCTTTTATATCACTCATTTCCATGTCATGAACACTATGTAATTATTTCTGTTAATAACGGTCGTTTTAATGATCATTGGTACTTGAGTCAAAAATATACCTTTTATAATTAAGAGTTTTTAATGTATCCATTATATCCAAATAGGTATTCATGATGTATATATCATATATGTCATATATTTCCAGTACATTCATGCATTTTTAATATTACATAATCATTTAGCGGAATGAAATGAAATGTATCGTTCATGGAGACGGTAAGCCGTACGTACGCATGAATGCTACTTTCATTTATATTTTGTATTTTTATATAATGGAATCATAATGAAATAAAGGTATATTATAATTCCAGTGTAATATCATATATAATATCATAACTCCATCCTTTATACGTCCCACATATGGTATTAACGAATCAAATCACTTTGAGGGGGCGGTAGTACGCACTTACTTAAATGAAGATATCGTGTTTACCCATAATGGAAACCATAAAGGTATTCCCAAAATGAAAAATAAATAATCTTAAGCAAAACATAAAAATATTATATATCATATATAAATATATTTTTCATCTTAATGGCCACCTTTGAAGGTGTTAAAAGAATGTTGCACAATCATCATTTCGGGATGCATAAATTCACCATCCACGGAAACAATATGTTCTTTAACCATTAGATGTAGGTATGTGTAAGTTTAGGTCGAATACTTATTATAAAAACATCCTAGTATATGTATGATACTACTTTTGTTAAAAAATAAATGAATAAAAAGAGTTTAGGGGGTTGGAGAAGAAAAATAAAACAAAAGGACTCAAGTGAAGACATTACCTTAAAATCGGGTAACTCCCTTTGGTTTGAGCTCAATGGATTCCTTGGAAAGACATATGCCCAATTTGAGACTTCAAGGAGTAATAGAGGGATGTGGAGAGTCAAAATGGGCAGGGTTTGGACGAACCAAAGGCTTTTGATGTGTGGGTAAGGAGGTAGAGGTGGGGGCCTTTTATAAGAGGAGAGGAGGGGCACTCTTGGAATACAAAGAAATGTTGCTTTATTTTAAAATTCGTTTCGGATTCAAAAGGTCCCACATTGATATAATTCGAGGGTATGGTGATAAGGGTTCTAAATATACCCATCCAATTGGTTTTGTACATGTGTAGGTTATATATTTTAAATTATCTTTTCATTTTATTTAAATCCTTTTTTAATGAGGTAATCGCTGCATCATCATGATGTCATAAATAATTTCATTTATTTAATGTCTAAAAATTATAAAAAAATTATCCTGATGTAGGAAATCATTGTATCATTATAATGGATATTTATAGTCAAAAACTATGACTTTTATATCCCCATGTGAAATTTTTTTTAGTAAAATAACTCAGTTTTGTGTCATTTTTACTTTTACATTAAATAAATAGTTATTTATGTCATTTCCCAACCAAAGTGGATCTAATGGGTCCCCAAGTTGACCCATGGATTTTCTTGGTCGGCCATGACACATCCAATGAGGGTAGGACTTGTGTCAAGCTCATCTCATATTATTAAAACATTATTTTTACCTTAAACTACTCTAATTACCTCTAATCGTGATTAAGAACTTAAAAGTTACTATTTACCAAAAAATTACTTTAATCTCATTGATACACATTTTAATTCATAATGACAAACATGTATGTCATATTTTTGAAAATCAAATCACAGATGTGGAAAAGTTTCATTTAAACGAAAAATCAGTTTCTTTTACTACCACTTAGTGGTTTCACTATTCATAAAAAATTGAAGTTTTTCAGAAAAATACCAAAACATAACCCTAAGCTATATTTGATATTCCGAATTCAAAAATGATGTCTATTTTGAAAAATTCAAATCATATAAGTTACATTAATTAATGTAACAATTAATTTCCACTGTCATGACAAATAGCGTGTTTTTATGAAATAATAAGTTTCAAAAGATTGACACCAGTTTAAGTCCAATTTCAAAGTGAAATCGATTCCAATGACCACCATTGGATTAAATGGTAAAAATATATTCTAATTTCACTTCAAAACCAATTCAAAAGATAATCTAATCATATAAATAAATTAGATTAAAAAGAGGTTTTGAATTAAAATACCACATTTTCACTATTCATTAAAAAAATGAACGTTATCAGAAAAATACCAAAAATTCACACAAAGTAAATTTTGAAGTCCCAATCATAAAGAATAAGTTTATTTTGAAAAATATAGCTTATAAATTTTTCAAAAATATTGATTTAAAAATGGTTTGCCATCAAAAGGCAGTAAAACAATCTTTAAAAAATAATAGTGTATTCCATGCTTAAGATTGGAATTATTCTCATTTTAAGCCTCTAAAACAATATCTAATTCATTAATAGACATAGATAAAAATATCTATTATTCATTACTTACTTGGGATGTTACATCCTTCCCCCCTTTATAAAATTGTGTCCCCGCAATTTATTTACTTATCGAATAAATGGGGGTACTTATCCCTCATTGCATTTTCAGATTCCCATGTTGCCTCTTCCATCGTATGATTTTTCCACAAAATCATTACCTGATTAATCACCTTATTCCATAACACTTGCTACCTGTGGTCAAGAATCTGGACCGATTGTTCCACATAAGATAGGTTCTCTTCCAGCTGAACTACCTCTGGACTCAAAAAATGATATGGATCTGGCATATACTTTCTCAACATCGAAACATGAAAAACATTGTGTACCTCAGATAAACTCGGAGGTAAAGCCACTTGGTAAGAAACTAATCCAACACTCTCCAGAATTTCATATGGTCTAATGAACCTTGGACTCATCTTTCCTTTCTTACCAAATCGCATCACACTTTTCCATTGTGATACTTTGAGAAAAACATGATCACCTACCTCAAAAGAGAGATCCTTCTTCCTATTGTTCGCATAACTATTCTGCCTACTCTGAGCTATTCTCATGTGTTTCTGAATCAGATGAACGTTTTCTGCCTTCTCTTCTACCAATTCTGGTCCCATCAACTTCCTTTCACCCACTTTATCCCAAAATGCTGGAGTTCGACACCGCTTCCCATATAATGCCTGAAATGGTGCCATCTGTATACTGGAATTAAAACTGTTATTATATGAAAACTCAACCAAAGAAAGATGTTGGTCCCAACTTCCCTGATAATCCATCAAACAAGATCGTAGCATATCCTCCATGGTCTGAATTGTTCATTCTGACTTCCCATCTGATTGAAGATGAAAAGCTGTACTAAAATTTAATTCAGTACCCAACGACTTCTGAAGGCCCTTCCAAAAGTTAGAAGTAAACCTGGGATAACAATCGGATACAATGGAGAGAGGAACTCCATTTAACCTGACTATCTCTTTAAGATACACAAGGGAAAGTTGATATAGAGAGAAAGTATCTCTTATAGCAAGGAAATGAGCAGATTCAGTCAAGTGATCAACAATAACCCAGATTGCATTTTTACCTTGAGGGATTTTCAGCAATCCCACAACGAAGTCCATGGATATATTCTCCCATTTCCACTATGGCACTGGTAAAGGTTGAATCATCCCTTTCGGTAACTGTCACTCTTCTTTAACCTGTTGACAAGTCAAACACTTTATAGTAAAATCAACAATATCTCCTTTCATTCCATCCCACCAGTAATACTCCCACAGATCTCTGTACATCTTAGTAATGCCAGGATGAACTGAAAACGGAGAACTATGAGCTTCGCATAACAACTCTCTCTTCAACTGTGAATCACAAGGCACACAAAATCTATTCACAAATCTCAAAACACAATCATTATCAATGTTGAATTCAGGCAACTTACCCTTCCGAACCAGCTCTACCTTTTTCTGCAACTCACTGTCTTGCTTCTGTGCTTGCATGATTCTATTTGATAGAGAATATTTCGCCGATACCTGAAAAAAAAATAGAAGAACATCCTGCACCAAAAAAATCTATGCCAAAGTTCATCAAATCCTTAACCAATGGATCACGTTCCAAACGCAACAATGCTAATGAAGCATTACTTTTTTAACTCAAAGCATCAGCCACTTTATTTACTTTTCCCGGATGGTAATGAATTGTACAATCATAATCCTTGATTAATTCTAGCCATATCCTCTGTCTCATGTTCAATTATTTCTGAGTGAATATATACTTTAATCTTTTGTGATCAGTATATATTTCTTTCTTTACTCTATTCAAATGATGCCTCCAAATTTTTAAAGTGAAAACAACAGCAGCTAATTCCAAATCATGTGTAGGGTTATTTAACTCATGAGTTTTAAACTATTGTGAATCATAAGAAATTACCTGATCATTCTGCATTAGGACTCAACCAAGTCCTTTCAATGAAGCATCAATGTACATAACAAACTCACCATTCCTAGAAGGTAGTGCCTAAACCGGAGCATTCACCAAAATTCTTTTCAGTTCCTAAAAACAATCATCACATTCTTTTGTCTAGATAAACATAACACCCATCCAAGTTAGCTTAGTCATTGGACTAGATAACTGTGAAAAATTTCTAACAAACCTTTGGTAATAGCCTATCAAACCAAGGAAACTATGAATCTCTATTACAATTGTGGGTCTTGACCATTCTTCAACAACCTTTGTTTTAGCAGGATCAATGGTTATCCCACATTTAGAAACAATGTGACCAAGGAAAGAAATTTTTTGCAACCAAAACTCACACTTTCTGAATTTCCCATACAATTTCATTTCTTTTAAGGTTTGAAAAATAACCCTTAAATGTCTTTCATGCTCCTCTTTACTTTTAGAAAATACCAAAATATCATCAATGAAAACCACCACTATCTTATCCAAGAACTCATGGAAAATTCTATTCATTAAGTCCATGAATACAGCAGGTGCATTGGTTAGCACAAAAGGAATTACTAAAAATTTATAATGGCCATATCTTTTACGAAACGCAGTCTTTGGAACATCTTCTTCCTTTACCTTCAACTGATCATACCCCGATCTCAGGTCAATCTTTGAAAAATACTGATCTCCCTGGAGATGATCAAACAAATAATCGATATGAGGCAAAGAATATTTGCTATTAATATTGATGTTATTCAAGGCTCTATAATCAATGAAAAGTCTCATAGAACCATCTTTCTTTTTAAAAAATAAAACAAGATCACCCCATGGTGACGTGCTAGGTCGAATGAAACCTTTCTCTAATAAATATTGCAATTTATCCTTCAACTCTAAAAGTTCAATTTTAGCCATTCTATAAGGGGGTTTTGAAATTGTCTTAGCATCAGGAACTAAGTCAATAGTAAATTCAACTTCCCGATCTGGTATTATTCCAGGCAACTCATCAGGAAAAACATCAGGATACTCAATTACCACTGGCACATCATTAATCTGAATAGTTCCTTTATTTTCAACGATGTGTGCAAGGTAACATTAATTTACATCTTTTACAAGTTTCTCGGCCTCTTGATATGTTATCAATAGTAAGGGTTCATTCTTTTACACAAACTGAAAGTCTTTCTGAAAAGAAACTTCTTTAGATCTACATTCAATATTAGCATGGTAAATGGAGAGCCAATCTATAACCAGGATAACATCAAACTCTACTAGAGGTAGAACAATAAGGTTTGCAAGTAGGTTCATTCTACAGATAAGGATAGGAAGATTCGTATAAATTCTTTTTGCCTCAAAATTTCCCCCAGGTGTTTTTACCAAAATTTTAGGAGTCATTTCTTGAGATGGTATTCCCATTTTACTAGAAATGTTTTCAGAGATGAAAGAATGTGTAGACCCCGAATCAAACAACACACTGGCATATTCTGAAAAAACAAACAAAGTACCTGATACAACTTCATTTGATGGCCCAACATCTGCTGAAGTAGTTGCAATGGATTTCACCACCCCTTTCTGCTTGTAGTCTAACTGATTCCCATCACTCGAGCTCTTTTTCGGACACTCATTTGCATAGTGACCCATCTCATTGCACTTAAAACATTTCACTAACTGTAAATAAAATTTGGTCTTACCATCACCTTGATCTTTTTCAGTGCAATCACGAGCCTTATGTCCCATCTTACCACATTGGTAGGACTTTCCAGAATTCAGAAGACATTACCTAGCATGCGTTTTACCACATTTATCACACACTGAAAACATAGTTTTCTTACCATCAAACCTTTTTGATGAATTCTTCCCTTTCTCCTGTCACCTCTGTCACTTCTTCTGCTGGTTGTTATAGAACACTTGGTCATCGGCAAACTCCATTTTCACCTTCTCAGCTCATTGAACAAGCATTTCATAACATTTAAACTCACGATAAGATAATTCCCTTCGATATTTTGGCTTTAATCCTGAGTAAAAACTATTGATTTTACTATCATGGTCTCAGATAAAATTTGGAGCATACCTATCCAATAGAGTGAACCTTTCTTCATAGGAAGCCACTGAGTCTTCCTCTTACCTTAATTCCAAGAACTTCTTTTCCATCCTATGTCAAACAGTCTTAGGAAAATACTTCTCAAGAAACATACCTTTGAATTCATCCCAGTCGAGAGCATCAATCTCATCAGCATCCCTGATATTTTTAACCATCGACCCCCACTGTTCTGCTTCACCCTCCAAATGGTAAATATCAAGACTAACCTTTTGATTTTCTGAACACCCCATGACATCAAAAATCTTCTCCAGTTCTTTAATCCACCCTTCAGCTAGCACAGGGTCAGATGATCCTCTGAATTATGGGGGATGTTGCCTCATGAAATGTTCCACCACTAACATGTTCCTCAGCGGTTGATCTGGATGATCTCGTGCATGGATACCACCACTGTTTATCACATGAGTCAACAGCTCCATTACTGCAACAAACTATTTAGTTCCAATTCCGACCATCTCAGGATGCTGATTCGGAAGGTTATTTCCTTCTGTATGCCTTCCTAGCACTGCTTCCCTTTTTCCTCTACGGAAAACCATTCTGAACAAACATGTATTAGATGAAGCAACATGGTAATCTTCAAAGGCTATATCATTTCAATTTGACCATAAATTTTTTTGGATAATCATTTAATAAAATTCTAACTCCTAAAGTTATGTAAACCGACCTATGATACGAAATATAAGGCCTCATCCTTAAACCTTACATAATCTTGAGTTATTACAAGATTACACATTGAGGATCTTTTCGGGTTTAGAGTTTTAGAGAATTAGATCATAAAACTTTCATTACATTCCACATTTAAACAAAGTGGTTACATAAAGATAGTATTCATTTTTTCCCATCAACAGAACATATTTAAAATAAAACATGGATTATTTCTTGACACTTCCTTGACACTATCATCATATCATGTACCTTTCCCTTGACCTGTGAAAAACATTTCAAAAAAACATGGGATTAGTATAAAAAGCTCAGTATGGGTTATAAAAAAATTGAAAGGAAACATGAGTTCACATATACATAAGAATGAAATCATAATTTACCCATAAAACACAAGCACATTAACATAACTAATCAAATCATGAATATATCATAGAAATCATAAGACATAAAGGTAACTTGAGACATTCATAACATTCTAACGTAGGGGGTAACCCTCTTGGTTTCGTTTGGAATACCCATCACTGTATATTCCCTAAATCTCTTCGGAGAAACCTTAATGTTTCAATCCTTCGCGTTACCTAATGCATTGGGGAGCTATATCGGGCTCACCTGCCCTTAGTTTATCACGGAACCACCCATCTTCATAATAATGCCCAAGAACCATAACATAATCGTATCACATAAAACATGCATAAAGGAAACATAACATTTCCACATTTCAATCACAAGATATCAATACAACACATTGATATAATAAAAACATTATGAAAACCATTTTCAATACCATAATAAAAGAAAAGTAAAACATGGTGTTTATTTTTTTTTAAAAAAATGTATGGCTTGTAGAGGAAGCCGAAACTCAAATAATGGTCACGGTGGCGGACAAGTCATTGTCGCCGCATACGTATGACAAAAACATTCCCTTTTGTCATTTAGTAAACACTTCGTATAAAAAATATTCCATTTGAATAAAAGTAAAAGTCAAAGGGGTTTATACACCGTATAAAAGAAGGTTGTGTATAAAACAAAATATTCCTCAATGAAAGGAGATTGAGACGAAGTCCCATATCTCGGGTCCGACTTGACTCGGTCATTCTTTAATCTCTTGAATAATAAACTTTAGTTAATTTATACTTGTTTAAGAAGCTTTTTCAAGTTCATTATTCCTTTTATATCACTTATTTTCATGTCATGAACACTATGTAATTATTTAAGTTAATAACAGTCGTTTTAACGATCATTGGTACTTGAGTCCAAAATAAACCCTTTATAATTACAAGTTGTTCATGGATCCATTATATCCACAATGGTGTTCATGATGTAGATATCATATATGTCATATATATCCATTACATTCATGCATTTGTAATATTACATAATCATTTAGAGGTAATAAATGAAATGCATCGTTCATGGAGACGGTAAGCCATATGTACGCATGAACGCTACTTTCATTTCTATTTCGTATTTTTATAGAATGGAATCATAATGATATAAAGGTATATTATAATTCCAGTGTAATATCATATATAATATCATAACTCCATCTATTATATGTCCCACATATGGTATTAACGAATCAAATCACTTTGAGGGGGCGGCAGTCCGCACTTCCTTAAATGAAGATATCGCATTTACCCATAATGGAAACCATAAAGGTATGCCCAAAATGAAAAATACAGAATCTTAAGGAAAACATAAACATATTATATATCATATATAAATATAGTGTCATCTTAATGTCCACCTTTGAAGGTGTTAAAAGAATGTTGACCAATCATCGTTTCAGGAGGAATAATTCACCATCCACGGAAACAGTATGTTCTTTAACCATTAGATGTAGGTGTGTGTAAGTGTATCTAGAATCATTATTATAAAACATACTAGTATATGGAAGATAATGGTGTTGTTAAAAAAAGAAATTAATAAAAAGAGTTTAGGGGGTTGGAGATGCAAAATAAAACAAAAGGACTCAAGTAAAGACAGTACCTTAAAATCGGGTAAATCCCTTAGGTTTGAGCTCAAAGGCTTCCTTGGGAAGACTTATGCCCAATGTGAGGCTTCAAGGAGTAAGAGAGGGATGTGGAGAGACAAAATAGGCAGGGTTTGGCTGAGCCAAAGTCTTTGTATGTTTGGGTAAGGAGGTAGAGGTGGGGGCCTTTTATAAGAGGAGAGGAGGGGCACTCTTGGAAAGTAAAGAAATGTTACTTTATTTTAAAATAAGTTTCGTATTAATAATGTCACACATTGATATAAATCAAGGGTAAGGTGATAAGGGTTATAAATATAACCATACAATAAGTTTTGGACATGTTTAGGTCATATATTTTAAATTATCTTTTCGTTTTATTTAAATCCTTTATTAATGAGGTAATCGCTACATCATCATGATGTCATAAATAATTTATTTTATTTAATGTCTAAAAATTATAAAAAAATTATAATGATGTAGGAAATCTATTTACCTTTATAATTTATATTTATAGTAAAAAATCTGACTTGTATAACCCTATGTAAATATTATATTAGTAAAATAACTCATGTTTGTGTCATTTTTACTTTTACATTAAATAAAAAGTTATTTATGTCATTTCCCAACCAAAGTGGCTCCATGGGGTCCCCAAGTTGACCCATGGATTGTCTCGGTCGGACATGACACATCCAATTAGGGTAGGACATATTTAATGCTCATCTCATATTATTAAAATATTATTTTTACCTTAAACTACACTAATTACCTCTAATCGTGATTAAGAACGTAAAAGTTACTATTCACAAAAAAAATTATTTTAATCTCATTGAACCACATTTTACTTCTTAATGACAACCATGTATGTCATATTTTTGAAAATCAAATCAAATAAGTGGAAATGTTTCATTTAAACGAAAAATCAGTTTCTTTAACTACCACTTAGTGGTTTCACTATTCATCAAAAATTGAAGTTTTTCAGAAAAATACCAAAACATCACCCTAAGCTATATTTGATATTCCGAATTCAAAAATGATGTCTATTTTGAAAAATTAAAATCATATAAGTTACATTAAATAATTTAATAATTAATTCCCACTGTCATGACAAATAGCGTGTTTTTATGAAATAATAAGTATCAAAAGATTGACACCAGTTTAAGTCCAATTTCAAAGTGAAATTGATTCAAATGACCACCATTGGATGAAATAGTAAACAAATATTCTAATTTCACTTCAAAAAAAATTCAACCGATAATCTAATCATATAAATAAATTAGATTAGAAAGAGGTTTTGAATTAAAATACCACATTTTCACTATTCATTAAAAAATGATCTTTATCGGAAAAATACCAAAAATTCACAAAAAGTAAATTTTGATGTCCCAATCATAAAGAAAAAGTTTATTCTGACAAACATAGCTTATAAAATTTTCAAAAGATAGATTTAAAAATGTTTTGCCATCAAAATCTAGTAAAACAATCTTTTAAAAATATTAGTGTATTTCATGCTTAAGAATGGATTTATTCTCATGTTAAGCCTCTAAAACACTATCTAATTCATTAATAGACATAGATAAAAATATCTATTATTCATTACTTACTTGGGATGTTAAATACAATATGGGTCATTTTTTATCATCTAACCGAGTCAACATATTTTATTTCTATATGATAAGTTTTACCACTATAACATTTAGCAAGAATGTATATTAATGATGTTGAAACACTACATCAAGTACCCGAATCGATTGTTTCTAATAGTGATCCCCGTTTTAAATCAAGACATTGGAAAAGTCTTCTGAAATCCATAGATACGAAACATTGTTTGAGCATTGCCTACCACCCTCAAACTAATGGACAATCAGAATGGACTGTTGAAACCTTAGAAGACATGTTGAGGTCTTTCTCACTTTACTTTCAAGGAATGTGGGATCAATATTTACATATGTTAGAATTATCTTATAACAATACATTCCATTCAAGTATTCAGATGGAACCATATGAAGTGTTATATGGAAAGAGTTGTCTCACACCAACTTATTGGGATGATTTCTTGAAATAAAACACAGAAGTCCAAAACATATCGAGGAAACGATGAAAAATGTGGATGTTATCCAAACCCACATCAAAGAGGCTCAATGTAGGCAGAAAAGCTATGCCGATAACCGAAGGAAGGATATATAATTTCATTTAGGAGATCATGTTTTATTTAATGTATCTCCATGGAAGGGAGTTATATGATTCAGTAAGAAGGGTTTATTAAGTCATAGGTAAATTGGACATTCCAAAATTCGAGAATGAATTGGGGTTGTAGCTTACCGTTAAGAAATCCAACCTTGTATCTCCAAAGTTCACGATGGGTTCCACATATAACTACTAATAAAATACATGCTTGAACCAATGCATGTACTCACCTATGTGGAAATTGAATTGGAACCTTATTTGTCTTATTATGAAGAACCTTTCAATATTCTAGATTCCAGAGAACAAGTGTTGAGAAACTGATCGAATCTTCTGGTAATATTCGTTGAAGAAACCAAAAGATGGGAGACACAACGTGGGAACCAGAAGAACTTATGATGAAAAACCAACTGAATCTTCTTATTTGTAGTATTCTAGAAATTTCGAGGTTGAAATTAAGCTTCCATAGTACTTTTTTTGAATAATGTAATAGCTTTCATTTTACGCAACATCGAGATTCTAACACACCATGACCAATCAAAATAGTCATTATAAATATTAATACCCACTTTTTTAAATTTTATAAATTTTATTTTGAACATAAATTTTTTAATTCGGAATATTGAAATTATCATATAGTGAATATTTGGTATTTTTATAAGAACTTCCAATGATTTTGGTAATGTAGAGATTTTTTTAGTTTTTCAAGAAATACATCCATGTATGGATATGAGCAGGTAGATGTGACTCTATAAAATATGTTCCAAGGAGTGAATACTCTTACAAAGAGTTTCGGGCGTGGCCTAGGGTATCCTGGTACACAGAGGGCCTTGCTTCACTCTTGGTAATGACACTCTTGGTTATGACTCTCCCAGGGGGTAATTCATATAATAATTCACATTTTCATTACAGACCATTATGAAGGATTTATGAGTATATTCCTCCTCAAAGAAGTATTTTTTATGATTATGGATTATATCCATAAACATCTTAATTTTTGTTAAGAGTTTTAGATATTTGGAATTATGTATTGCAATTCACAAACTAATATATTGCATGCCATTGTTTAGAAATGGCGCCTAATGGAAGGAATGGAAACAATATAAATGCATATAATACATGTATAGATTTCCCTCCCACTCAATATAATTATAGTGGTGCTCGCGATGCAACTGATGATGATCAGTTTATCACCATACTAGGACACTCACTCAGGTTATGAATATTAACCTTACCCGTATAGAGATCTCAGATCCAGAACACGAAGAATAAATGTTAGACCTCTTCATGATGAAACACCCACCAAAATCAATGGGAGTACAAATACATTTGTAGCTATGAAATGGAAAAAATTGTAAGAGAAAATATTTCATTTTTTAGGGAGTAGCGAAAGGGAAAAAGTTGTCATGGCTGTTTATCTCCTCACGAGAGATTCATATCAATGGTGTTCATTAATCCAAAACACAAAGGAAGATGAAGTATTATCGAACATGGAATTTAGGGAGTTTAATGATATTTTCATAGAAAAATACTTTCCTAATGACCATTGAGCGGATATGGAAATACAATTTCTGAGTCTCAGGTAAAAGGGGAATGAGAATGTCGCAAAGTATGAAGCTAATATTACAAAGTCAGTAAGGCAATAAACAGATTATATATGAAACCCAAGGAGTATGATTTATTGATTAAATTATGGGTTAAAACAATTTCTCTGTCGAGCATTAGTCTCCCAATCCTTCTCATCATATGAAGATCTGGTCTCATGCGCTTTTAAGACAGAACATGAATTCACTAAGTCTTATGACTTTAAAGAAAAGAAAGATAAAAAGAGATATACTGAACAACCTGGAAATAGAAATAAGAAGAATAATGGAAAAGATGAATATTTATCATGTTCTAAATGTGGGAAGCAATACAATAGTACATTCCCTTGGGGAATGAGACTCTGTTACATGTGTGGTGAAAAGTCCACCAAGATCATGATTTCAAGGGGAATAAAGAGGATGAAAATGTTGAATACAACAACTATAGAGAAAAGAGGAATTATGAAAATTAATGTCCTATAATCCAAGGGAACATACCTCAGAAAAGGACAAGGGAGAAAGTCCATGATTTTTTGATCACTACTACTAAGGTTGAAGCTCCAAAATACATGGTGGCAAGTACTTTAATGGGTTTTTCATGTTCATCCTATGATTTATTTGATTCTGGATCATCGCATTGTTTCAAATCTTCCAGGTTTGCTACGAAAATTAGATATTTTCAATTTGACATAAACAGGGAGTTTTCAGTAAAAACACCTAATGGAATTATCCTAGAAACATTTTTTGTGAATCAGTTCCCAATATGGAATATACATCTTCTTTATCTGTTGATATCATCGTCATACCCATGATTGAATTTTATATAATCCTTTGAATGGAATGGATTTTAGACCATGATGAAAAAATTTATTGTAAGAATAAATAGGATAAAATTTTCGATGATGATAAGGAGTACCTTATCATTGGAGTAGAAATGTCACCACCTGATTCTTATCTAGATCCACCCCCTGTATCTCTACTATGTTCAATTATTGGGGAGTAAGATAATGAAATAACTATGGGTGAGGAAAAAAATGTTAGAATATAGTACATACCTCTTGTGCAAGAATATGTTGATGTGTTTCCAGAGGATTTACCTAGACATCCTCCAGAATGGGAAGTTGAGTTTTCCATTGACATTATTCCTAGTTCAAGGCCCATATCAAATACCCCTAATTGAATGGCTACTATTGAATTAGTGGAACTAATTAAACAAATAAAGGAATTTAGTAATGAGGGAGATTTTCTCCCAAATGTATCTCCATGGGGAGCCCCTATCCTTTTTCTTACGAAGAATTATGGATCTATGAGGTTGTGCATTGACTATAGAGCGATCATTTCAATAATAATAATGAAAAAGTATCCCCTACATCGCATTGAAGATTGATTTGATCAAATTCATGGAGCTCAATATTTGTCAAAGATTGACCTTCGATCTGGATAACATCAGTTGTGCGTGAAGAAAGAAGACATTCCGAAGACAACCTTTCAAAGCAGGTATGGGTATTATGAGTTTACAATAATGTCTTTTGGACTGACTAATGCACCCTCTGTCTTCATGGATCTAATGAACACAGTATTCAAAGAATATTGAGAAGACATTTTAGTGTTATAAATTTATGATATCTTGGTATACTCAAAATCAACGAAGATCATGAAAATCACACGGGAATTATCCTAAGGACTCTTAGATGAAATGAATTATATGGTGTGTTTAAAAAGTGTGAATTCTAGCTTCATGAGAATTCTTTTCTTAGTCGTATTGTATCTAAGGACGGAATCATTGTTCATCCTTCTAGAACAAAGACAATTCAAGAATGTCCAGCACCGACAAGTATAACTGAGGTATGTAATTTTATTGGTTTATCAGGTTATTATCGATGTTTTGTCCATAATTTTTCTAGATTAGAAAACCCATTAACAAAGATCACACGTAAAGGGTTTAAATTTGGATTGGAAGAAGAGTGTGAAGAATGATATTATGAAATTAATAGATGATTATTAAATGCTCTTATCTTGACTCTTCCACCAACGAATGATAGGTTTGTTATTTATAGTGATGCTTTAACGAATGGACATAGTTTTTTACTTATGCATAATGATATAGTTATTGCATATGTATCAAAACACCTAAAAATAAATGAACAAAACTATTCTACTCATGATATTGAGTTAGAAACTATAATCCTTTCTTTTATGATATGGAGACACTATCTCTATGGTAAAAAATGTGAGATATATACCTATCACAAGAGTTTGAAGTATATTTTTTCTCACAGAATGAATTCAATATGAGGAAAAGGCTTTGGTTCGAACTACTCAATGATTTTGATTTCATTATACACTACCACATGTAGATGGATAATATGGTGGAATATGCTTTTAGTAGAATATATCATGGAGTTCTGAATAAGAGGAGAGTTAAAAGGGATCCTATGTACATGGATCTTGATAAAATGGATATCGGAATAATCATGGAAGTTGAAATATCGATACATTTTCAAATGGATTCCAAAAAATATTTAAAAGAAAGGATAAAAATTCTCATTATGATGATGAGAAGATTAAAAAGAAAAATTATGCTGTGAATGATGTGAGATTGATCGACTTCATATATGAAGATGAGATTTTTTAAATTTGGGAAGAGAATTTGTGTTCCCGATATACCTGATCTGAAAAGGGGATTGTTAGATGATGCTCACAGCTACAATTTCTCTATAAACCTTGGTAACTCTATGATGTATAGATATTTGATATTGTATTTTTTCTGGGACAAAATGAAGACATAGATTGCAAAATTTTTTTAGATGTATGGTTTTCCAACAAGTGAAATCTGGAAGACAATATCCTAGAGTATTCATGCAACCTCTTACCATATCTGTGTCGAAATGGGATGACATTATGATGGAAATTTTCATGGTGATACCGTTAACTCATAGAAGGAATGATACAATATAGTGCCCCAGCCTTAAACCTTACATAATCTTGAGTTATTACAAGATGACACGTTGAGGATCTTTTCGGGTTTAGAGTTTTAGAGAATTAGATCATAAAACTTGCATTACATTCCAAATTTAAACAAAGTGGTCACATAAAGATAATATTCATTTTTTCCAATCAACGGAACATATTTAAAATAAAACATGGATTATTTATCGACACTTCCTTGACCCTATCATCATATCATGTACCATTCCCTTGACTTGTGAAAAAAATTTCAAAAAAACATGGGATGAGCATAAAAAGCTTAGTATGGGTTATAAAAAAATGGAAAGGAAACATGAGTTCATATATACATAAGAATGAAATCATACATTACCAATAAAACATAACCACTTTAACATACCTCATCAAATCATGAATATATCATAGAAATCATAAGACATAAAGGTATCTTCAGGCATTCATAACATTCTTACATAGGGGGTAACCCTCTTTGTTACGTTTGGAATACCCATCACATTATATTCCCTAAATCTCTTCGGAGAAACCATAACGTTTCACTCCTTCGCGTTACCAAATGCATTGGAGAGCTATATCGGGCTCACCTTCCCTTAGTTTATCACGGAACCACCCGTCTTCATAATAATACCCAAGAACCATAACATAATCGTATCACATAAAACATGCATAAAGGAAACATAAAATTTCCACATTTCAATCACAATATATCAATACAAAACATTGATATAATAAAAATATTATGAAAGCCATTTTCAATACCAAAATAAATGAAAAGTAAAACATGGTATTTATTTTTCTTTAAAAAAAATTATGGCTTGTAGAGGAAGCTGAAACTCAAATAATGGTCACGGTGGCTGAGAAGTCGTTGTCGCCGCATACGTATGACAAAAACATTCCCTTTTGTCTTTTAGTAAACACTTCGTATAAAAAATATTCCTTTTGAATAAACATAAATGTCAAAGGGGTTTATACACTGTATAAAAGAAGGTTGTGTATAAAACAAAATATGCCTCAATAAAAGGAGATTGAGACGAAGTCCCATACCTCAGGTCCGACTTGACTCGGTCATTCATTAATCTCCCGAATAATAAACTTGAGTTAATTTATACTTGTTTAAGAACATTTTTCAAGTTCATTATTCTTTTTATATCACTCATTTCCATGTCATGAACACTATGTAATTATTTCTGTTAATAACGGTCGTTTTAATGATCATTGGTACTTGAGTAAAAAATATACCTTTTATAATTATGAGTTTTTAATGTATCCATTATATCCAAAATGGTATTCATGATGTAGATATCATATATGTCATATATTTCCAGTACATTCATGCCTTTTTTATATTACATAATCATTTAGAGGAATGAAATGAAATGTATCGTTCATGGAGACGGTAAGCCGTACGTACGCATGAATGCTAATTTCATTTATATTTTTTATTTTTATATAATGGAATCATAATGAAATAAAGGTATATTATAATTCCAGTGTAATATCATATATAATATCATAACTCCATCCTTTATACGTCCCACATATGGTATTAACGAATCAAATCACTTTGAGGGGGTGGTAGTACGCACTTACTTAAATGAAGATATCGTGTTCACCCATAATGGAAACCATAAAGGTATTCCCAAAATGAAAAATAAATAATCTTAAGAAAAACATAAACATATTATATATCATATATAAATATATTTGTCATCTTAATGGCCACCTTTGAAGGTGTTAAAAGAATGTCGCACAATCATCGTTTCGGGATGCATAAATTCACCATCCACGGAAACAATATGTTCTGTAACCATTAGATGTAGGTATGTGTAAGTTTAGGTCGAATACTTATTATAAAAACATCCTAGTATATGTATGATACTACTTTTGTTAAAAAATAAATGAATAAAAAGAGTTTAGGGGGTTGGAGAAGAAAAATAAAACAAAAGGACTCAAGTGAAGACATTACCTTAAAATCGGGTAACTCCCTTTGGTTTGAGCTCAATGGATTCCTTGGAAAGACTTATGCCCAATTTGAGACTTCAAGGAGTAATAGAGGGATGTGGAGATTCAAAATGGGCAGGGTTTGGACGAACCAAAGGCTTTTGATGTGTGGGTAAGGAGGTAGAGGTGGGGGCCTTTTATAAGAGGAGAGGAGGGGCACTCTTGGAATACAAAGAAATGTTGCTTTATTTTAAAATTCGTTTCGGATTCAAAAGGCCCCACATTGATATAATTCGAGGGTATGGTGATAAGGGTTCTAAATATACCCATCCAATTGGTTTTGGACATGTGTAGGTTATATATTTTAAATTATCTTTTCATTTTATTTAAATCCTTTATTAATGAGGTAATCGCTGCATCATCATGATGTCATAAATAATTTCATTTATTTAATGTCTAAAAATTATAAAAAAATTATCCTGATGTAGGAAATCATTGTATCAATCTAATCGATATTTATAGTCAAAAATATGATTTGTATATCCCCATGTGAAATTTTTTTTAGTAAAATAACTCAGTTTTGTGTCATTTTTACTTTTACATTAAATAAATAGTTATTTATGTCATTTCCCAACCAAAGTGGATCTAATGGGTCCCCAAGTTGACCCATGGATTGTCTTGGTCGGCCATGACACATCCAATGAGGGTAGGACTTGTGTCAAGCTCATCTCATATTATTAAAACATTATTTTTACCTTAAACTACTCTAATTACCTCTAATCGTGATTAAGAACTTAAAAGTTACTATTTACCAAAAAATTATTTTAATCTCATTGATACACATTTTAATTCATAATGACAAACATGTATGTCATATTTTTGAAAATCAAATCACAGATGTGGAAAAGTTTCATTTAAACGAAAAATCAGTTTCTTTAACTACCACTTAGTGGTTTCACTATTCATAAAAAAATGAAGTTTTTCAGAAAAATACCAAAACATAACCCTAAGCTATATTTGATATTCCGAATTCAAAAATGATGTCTATTTTGAAAAATTCAAATCATATAAGTTAGATTAATTAATGTAATAATTAATTTCCACTGTCATGACAAATAGCGTGTTTTTATGAAATAATAAGTTTCAAAAGATTGACACCAGTTTAAGTCCAATTTCAAAGTGAAATCGATTCCAATGACCACCATTGGATTAAATGGTAAAAATATATTCTAATTTCACTTCAAAAACAATTCAAAAGATAATCTAATCATATATATAAATTAGACTAAAAAGAGGTTTTGAATTAAAATACCACATTTTCACTATTCATTAAAAAAATGAAGGTTATCAGAAAAATACCAAAAATTCACACAAAGTAAATTTTGAAGTCCCAATCATAAAGAATAAGTTTATTTTGAAAAATATAGCTTATAAATTTTTCAAAAATATTGATTTAAAAATGGTTTGCCATCAAAAGGCAGTAAAACAATCTTTAAAAAATAATAGTGTATTCCATGCTTAAGATTGGAATTATTCTCATTTTTAGCCTCTAAAACACTATCTAATTCATTAATAGAAATAGATAAAAATATCTATTATTAATTACTTACTTGGGATGTTACATCCTTCCCCCCTTTATAAAATTGTGTCCCCGCAATTTATTTACTTATCGAATAAATGGGGGTACTTATCCCTCATTGCATTTTCAGATTCCCATGTTGCCTCTTCCATCATATGATTTTTCCACAAAATCATTACCTGATTAATCACCTTATTCCATAACACTTGCTCCCTGTGGTCAAGAATTTGGACCGATTGTTCCTCATAAGATAGGTTCTCTTCTAGCTGAACTACCTCTGGACTCAAAAAATGATATGGATCTGGCATATACTTTCTCAACATCGAAACATGAAAAACATTGTGTACCTCAGATAAACTCGGAGGTAAAGCCACTTGGTAAGAAACTAATCCAACACTCTCCAGAATTTCATATGGTCTAATGAACCTTGGACTCATCTTTCCTTTCTTACCAAATCGCATCACACATTTCCATGGTGAGACTTTGAGAAAAACATGATCACCTACCTCAAAAGAGAGATCCTTCTTCCAATTGTTTGCATAACTCTTCTGCCTACTCTGAGCTATTCTCACGTGTTTCTAAATCAGATGAACGTTTTCTGCCTTCTCTTCTACCAATTCTGGTCCCATCAACTTCCTTTCACCCACTTCATCCCAAAATGCTGGAGTTCGACACCGCTTCCCATATAATTCCTGAAATGGTGCCATCTGTATACTGGAATGAAAACTGTTATTATATGAAAACTCAACCAAAGAAAGATGTTGGTCCCAACTTCCCTGATAATCCATCAAACAAGATCGTAGCATATCCTCCATGGTCTGAATTGTTCATTCTGACTTCCCATCTGATTAAAGATGAAAAGCTGTACTAAAATTTAATTCAGTACCCAACGACTTCTGAAGGCCCTTCCAAAAGTTAGAAGTAAACCTGGGATAACAATCGGATACAATGGAGAGAGGAACTCCATTTAACCTGACTATCTCTTTAAGATACACAAGGGAAAGTTGATGTAGAGATAAAGTATCTCTTATAGCAAGGAAATGAGCAGATTTAGTCAAGTGATCAACAATAACCCAGATTGCATTTTTACCTTGAGGGATTTTCAGCAATCCCACAACGAAGTCCATGGATATATTCTCCCATTTCTACTATGGCACTGGTAAAGGTTGAAGAATCCCTTTCGGTAACTGTCACTCTTCTTTAACCTGTTGACAAGTCAAACACTTTATAGTAAAATCAACAATATCTCCTTTCATTCCATCCCACCAGTAATACTCCCACAGATCTCTGTACATCTTAGTAATGCCAGGATGAACTGAAAACAGAGAACTATAAGCTTCACATAACAACTCTCTCTTCAACTGTGAATCACAAGGCACACAAAATCTATTCACAAATCTCAAAACACAATCATTATCAATGTTGAATTCAGGCAACTTACCCTTCCGAACCAGCTCTACCTTTTTCTGCAACTCACTGTCTTGCTTCTGTGCTTGCATGATTCTATTTGATAGAGAATATTTCGCCGATACCTGAAAAAAAAATAGAAGAACATCCTGCACCAAAAAAATCTATGCAAAAGTTCATCAAATCCTTTACCAATGGATCACGTTCCAAACGCAACAATGCTAATGAAGCATTACTTTTTTAACTCAAAGCATCAGCCACTTTATTTTCTTTTCCCGGATGGTAATGAATTGTACAATCATAATACTTGATTAATTCTAGCCATATCCTCTGTCTCATGTTCAATTATTTCTGAGTGAATATATACTTTAATCTTTTGTGATCAGTATATATTTCTTTCTTTACTCTATTCAAATGATGCCTCCAAATTTTTAAAGTGAAAACAACAGCAGCTAATTCCAAATCATATGTAGGGTTATTTAACTCATGAGTTTTAAACTATTGTGAATCATAAGAAATTACCTGATCATTCTGCATTAGGACTCAACCAAGTCCTTTCAATGAAGCATCAATGTACATAACAAACTCACCATTCCTAGAAGGTAGTGCCTAAACCGGAGCATTCACCAAAATTCTTTTCAGTTCCTAAAAACAATCATCACATTCTTTTGTCTAGATAAACATAACACCCATCCAAGTTAGCTTAGTCATTGGACTAGATAACTGTGAAAAATTTCTAACAAACCTTTGGTAATAGCCTGTCAAACCAAGGAAACTATGAATCTCTATTACAATTGTGGGTCTTGGCCATTCTTCAACAACCTTTGTTTTTGCAGGATCAATGGTTATCCCACATTTAGAAACAATGTGACCAAGGAAAGAATTTTTTTGCAACCAAAACTCACACTTTCTGAATTTCCCATACAATTTCATTTCTTTTAAGGTTTGAAAAATAACCCTTAAATGTCTTTCATGCTCCTCTTTACTTTTAGAAAATACCAAAATATCATCAATGAAAACCACCACAATCATATCCAAGAACTCATGGAAAATTCTATTCATTAAGTCCATGAATACAGTAGGTGCATTGGTTAGCACAAAAGGAATTACTAAAAATTTATAATGGCCATATCTTGTACGAAACGCAGTCTTCGGAACATCTTCTTCCTTTACCTTCAACTGATCATACCCCGATCTCAGGTGAATCTTTGAAAAATACTGATCTCCCTGGAGATGATCAAACAAATCATCGATATGAGGAAAAGAATATTTTCTATTAATATTGATGTTATTCAAGGCTCTATAATCAATGAAAAGTCTCATAGAACCATCTTTCTTTTTAAAAAATAAAACAGGATCACCCCATGGTGACGTGCTAGGTCGAATGAAACCTTTCTCTAATAAATATTGCAATTTATCCTTCAACTCTAAAAGTTCAATTTTAGCCATTCTATAAGGGGGTTTTGAAATTGTCTTAGCATCAGGAACTAAGTCAATAGTAAATTCAACTTCCCGATCTGGTATTATTCCAGGCAACTCATCAGGAAAAACATCAAGATACTCAATTACCACTGGCACATCATTAATCTGAATAGTTCCTTTATTTTCAACGATGTGTGCAAGGTAACATTAATTTACATCTTTTACAAGTTTCTCGGCCTCTTTATATGTTATCAATAGTAAGGGTTCATTCTTTTACACAAACTGAAAGTCTTTCTGAAAAGAAACTTCTTTAGATCTACATTCAATCTTAGCATGGTAAATAGAGAGCCAATCTATACCCAGGATAACATCAAACTCTAATAGAGGTAGAACAATAAGGTTTGCAAGTAGGTTCATTCTACAGATAAGGATAGGAAGATTCGTATAAATTCTTTTTGCCTCAAAATTTCCCCCAGGTGTTTTTACCAAAATTTTAGGAGTCATTTCTTGAGATGGTATTCCCATTTTACTAGAAATGTTTTCAGAGATGAAAGAATGTGTAGACCCCGAATCAAACAACACACTGGCATATTCTGAAAAAACAAACAAAGTACCTGATACATCTTCATTTGATGGCCCAACATCTGCTGAAGTAGTTGCAATGGATTTCACCACCCCTTTCTTCTTGTAGTCTAACTGATTCCCATCACTCGAGCTCTTTTTCGGACACTCATTTGCATAGTGACCCATCTCATTGCACTTAAAACATTTCACTAACTGTAAATAAAATTTGGTCTTACCATCACCTTGATCTTTTTCAGTGCAATCACGAGCCTTATGTCCCATCTTACCACATCGGTAGGACTTTCCAGAATTCAGAAGACATTACCTAGCATGCGTTTTACCACATTTATCACACACTGGAAACTTAGTTTTCTTACCATCAAACCTTTTTGAAGAATTCTTCCCTTTCTCCTGCCACCTCTGTCACTTCTTCTGCTGGTTGTTATAGAACACTTGGTCATCGGCAAACTCCATTTCCACCTTCTCAGCGCATTGAACAAGCTTTTCATAACATTTAAACTCACGATAAGCTAATTCCCTTCGATATTTTGGCTTTAATCCTGAGTAAAAACTATTGATTTTACTATCATGGTCTCAGATAAAATTTGGAGCATACCTTTCCAATCGAGTGAACCTTTCTTCATAGGCAGCCACTGAGTCTTCCTCTTACCTTAATTCCAAGAACTTCTTTTCCATCCTAAGTCAAACAGTCTTAGGAAAATACTTCTCAAGAAACATACCTTTGAATTCATCCCAGTCGAGAGCATCAATCTCATCAGCATCCCTGATATTTTTAACCATCGACCCCCACTGATCTGCTTCACCCTCCAAATGGTAAATATCAAGACTAACCTTTTGATTTTCTGAACACCCCATGACATCAAAAATCTTCTCCAGTTCTTTACTCCACCCTTCAGCTAGCACAGGGTCAGATGATCCTCTGAATTATGGGGAATGTTGCCTCATGAAATGTTCCACCACTAACATGTTCCTCAGCGGTTGATCTGGATGATCTCGTTCATGGATACCACCACTGTTTATCACATGAGTCAACAGCTCCATTACTGCAACAAACTATTTAGTTCCAATTCCGACCATCTCAGGATGCTGATTTGGAAGGTTATTTCCTTCTGTATGCCTTCCTAGCACTGCTTCCCTTTTTCCTCTACGGAAAACCATTCTGAACAAACATGTATTAGATGAAGCAACATGGTAATCTTCAAAGGCTATATCATTTCAATTTGACCATAAATTTTTTTGGATAATCATTTAATAAAATCTTAACTCCTAACGTTATGTAAACCGACCTATGATACGAAATATAAGGCCTCATCCTTAAACCTTACATAATCTTGAGTTATTACAAGATTACACATTGAGGATCTTTTCGGGTTTAGAGTTTTAGAGAATTAGATCATAAAACTTTCATTACATTCCACATTTAAACAAAGTGGTTACATAAAGATAGTATTCATTTTTTCCCATCAACAGAACATATATAAAATAAAACATGGATTCTTTCTTGACACTTCCTTGACACTATCATCATATCATGTACCTTTCCCTTGACCTGTGAAAAACATTTCAAAAAAACATGGGATTAGTATAAAAAGCTCAGTATGGGTTATAAAAAAATTGAAAGGAAACATGAGTTCACATATACATAAGAATGAAATCATAATTTACCCATAAAACACAATCACATTAACATAACTAATCAAATCATGAATATATCATAGAAATCATAAGACATAAAGGTAACTTGAGACATTCATAACATTCTAACGTAGGGGGTAACCCTCTTGGTTTCGTTTGGAATACCCATCACTGTATATTCCCTAAATCTCTTCGGAGAAACCTTAATGTTTCAATCCTTCGCGTTACCTAATGCATTGGAGAGCTATATCGGGCTCACCTGCCCTTAGTTTATCACGGAACCACCCATCTTCATAATAATGCCCAAGAACCATAACATAATCGTATCACATAAAACATGCATAAAGGAAACATAACATTTCCACATTTCAATCACAAGATATCAATACAACACATTGATATAATAAAAACATTATGAAAACCATTTTCAATACCATAATAAAAGAAAAGTAAAACATGGTGTTTATTTTTTTTTTAAAAAAATGTATGGCTTGTAGAGGAAGCCGAAACTCAAATAATGGTCACGGTGGCGGACAAGTCATTGTCGCCGCATAAGTATGACAAAAACATTCCCTTTTGTCATTTAGTAAACACTTCGTATAAAAAATATTCCATTTGAATAAAAGTAAAAGTCAAAGGGGTTTATACACCGTATAAAAGAAGGTTGTGTATAAAACAAAATATTTCTCAATGAAAGGATATTGAGACGAAGTCCCATATCTCGGGTCCGACTTGACTCGGTCATTCTTTAATCTCTTGAATAATAAACTTTAGTTAATTTCTACTTGTTTAAGAAGCTTTTTCAAGTTCATTATTCCTTTTATATCACTTATTTTCATGTCATGAACACTATGTAATTATTTAAGTTAATAACAGTCGTTTTAACGATCATTAGTACTTGAGTCCAAAATAAACCCTTTATAATTACAAGTTGTTCATGGATCCATTATATGCACAATGGTGTTCATGATGTAGATATCATATATGTCATATATATCCATTACATTCATGCATTTGTAATATTACATAATCATTTAGAGGTAATAAATGAAATGCATCGTTCATGGAGACGGTAAGCCATATGTACGCATGAACGCTACTTTCATTTCTATTTCGTATTTTTATAGTATGGAATCATAATGATATAAAGGTATATTATAATTCCAGTGTAATATCATATATAATATCATAACTCCATCTTTTATATGTCCCACATATGGTATTAACGAATCAAATCACATTGAGGGGGCGGCAGTCCGCACTTCCTTAAATGAAGATATCACATTTACCCATAATGGAAACCATAAAGGTATGCCCAAAATGAAAAATACAGAATCTTAAGGAAAACATAAACATATTATATATCATATATAAATATAGTGTCATCTTAATGTGCACCTTTGAAGGTGTTAAAAGAATGTTGACCAATCATCGTTTCGGGAGGAATAATTCACCATCCACGGAAACAGTATGTTCTTTAACCATTAGATGTAGGTGTGTGTAAGTGTAGCTAGAATCCTTCTTATAAAACATACTAGTATATGGAAGATAATGGTGTTGTTAAAAAAAGGAATGAATAAAAAGAGTTTAGGGGGTTGGAGATGCAAAATAAAACAAAAGGACTCAAGTAAAGACAGTACCTTAAAATCGGGTAAATCCCTTAGGTTTGAGCTCAAAGGCTTCCTTGGGAAGACTTATGCCCAATGTGAGGCTTCAAGGAGTAAGAGAGGGATGTGGAGAGACAAAATAGGCAGGGGTTGGATGAGCCAAAGTCTTTGTATGTTTGGGTAAGGAGGTAGAGGTGGGGTCCTTTTATAAGAGGAGAGGAGGGGCACTCTTGGAAAGTAAAGAAATGTTACTTTATTTTAAAATAAGTTTCGTATTAATAATGTCACACATTGATATAAATCGAGGGTAAGGTGATAAGGGTTATAAATATAACCATACAATAGGTTTTCGACATGTTTAGGTCATATATTTTAAATTACCTTTTCATTTTATTTAAATCCTTTATTAATGAGGTAATCGCTACATCATCATGATGTCATAAATAATTTATTTTATTTAATTTCTAAAAATTATAAAAAAAATATAATGATGTAGGAAATATATTTACCTTTATAATTTATATTTATAGTAAAAAATCTGACTTGTATTACCCTATGTAAATATTATATTAGTAAAATAACTCATGTTTGTGTCATTTTTACTTTTACATTAAATAAAAAGTTATTTATGTCATTTCCCAACCAAAGTGGCTCCATGGGGTCCCCAAGTTGACCCATGGATTGTCTCGGTCGGACATGACACATACAATTAGGGTAGGACATATTTAATGCTTATCTCATATTATTAAAATATTATTTTTACCTTAAACTACACTAATTACCTCTAATCGTGATTAAGAACGTAAAAGTTACTATTCACAAAAAAAATTATTTTAATCTCATTGAACCACATTTTACTTCTTAATGACAACCATGTATGTCATATTTTTGAAAATAAAATCAAATAAGTGGAAATGTTTCATTTAAACGAAAAATCAGTTTCTTTAACTACCACTTAGTGGTTTCACTATTCATCAAAAATTGAAGTTTTTCAGAAAAATACCAAAACATCACCCTAAGCTATATTTGATATTCCGAATTCAAAAATGATGTCTATTTTGAAAAATTAAAATAATATAAGTTACATTAAATAATTTAATAATTAATTCCCATTGTCATGACAAATAGCGTGTTTTTATGAAATAATAAGTATCAAAAGATTGACACCAGTTTAAGTCCAATTTCAAAGTGAAATTGATTCAAATGACCACCATTGGATGAAATAGTAAACAAATATTCTAATTTCACTTCAAAAACAATTCAACCGATAATCTAATCATATAAATAAATTAGATTAGAAAGAGGTTTTGAATTAAAATACCACATTTTCACTATTCATTAAAAAATGATCTTTATCGGAAAAATACCAAAAATTCACACAAAGTAAATTTTGATGTCCCAATCATAAAGAAAAAGTTTATTCTGACAAACATAGCTTATAAAATTTTCAAAAGATAGATTTAAAAATGGTTTGCCATCAAAATCCAGTAAAACAATCTTTTAAAAATATTAGTGTATTTCATGCTTAAGATTGGATTTATTCTCATGTTAAGCCTCTAAAACACTATCTAATTCATTAATAGACATAGATAAAAATATCTATTATTCATTACTTACATGGGATGTTAAATACAATATGGGTCATTTTTTATCATCTAACCGAGTCAACATATTTTATTTCTATATGATAAGTTTTACCACTATAACATTTATCAAGAATGTATATTAATGATGTTGAAACACTACATCAAGTACCCGAATCGATTGTTTCTAATAGTGATCCCCGTTTTAAATCAAGACATTGGAAAAGTCTTCTGAAATCCATAGATACGAAACATTGTTTGAGCATTGCCTACCACCCTCAAACTAATGGACAATAAGAATGGACTGTTGAAACCTTAGAAGACATGTTGAGGTCTTTCTCACTTTACTTTCAAGGAATGTGGGATCAATATTTACATATGTTAGAATTATCTTATAACAATACATTCCATTCAAGTATTGAGATGGAACCATATGAAGTGTTATATGGAAAGAGTTGTCTCACACCAACTTATTGGGATGATTTCGTGAAATAAAACACAGAAGTCCAAAACATATCGAGGAAACGATGAAAAATGTGAATGTTATCCAAACCCACATCAAAGAGGCTCAATGTAGGCAGAAGAGCTATGCCGATAACCGAAGGAAGGATATATAATTTCATTTAGGAGATCATGTTTTATTTAATGTATCTCCATGGAAGGGAGTTATATGATTCAGTAAGAAGGGTTTATTAAGTCATAGGTAAATTGGACATTTCAAAATTCGAGAATGAATTGGGGTTGTAGCTTACCGTTAAGAAATCCAACCTTGTATCTCCAAAGTTCACGATGGGTTCCACATATAACTACTAATAAAATACATGCTTGAACCAATGCATGTACTCACCTTTGTGGAAATTGAATTGGAACCTTATTTGTCTTATTATGAAGAACATTTCAATATTCTAGATTCCAGAGAACAAGTGTTGAGAAACTGATCGAATCTTCTGGTAATATTCGTTGAAGAAACCAAAAGATGGGAGACATAACGTGGGAACCAGAGGAACTTATGATGAAAAACCAACTGAATCTTCTTATTTGTAGTATTCTAGAAATTTCGAGGTTGAAATTAAGCTTCCATAGTACTTTTTTTGAATAATGTAATAGCTTTCATTTTACGCAACATCGAGATTCTAACACACCGTGACCAATCAAAATAGTCATTATGAATATTAATACCCAATTTTTTAAATTTTATAAATTTTATTTCGAACATAAATTTTTTAATTCGGAATATTGAAATTATCATATAGTGAATATTTGGTATTTTTATAAGATCATTAAATTTTTGATGAGGAGTGAAAAACACTATGTTATTGTTTAAAACTGTATTTTTATTTAAATAATTAGTTATTTTATTTTAATTTATTAAATGTCAAAATAGATAAATAATATCTATATATGTTCAATGTAATTCATTTGAGTCATTTCTTATTTAGTTTATATATAAATAATATTATTGATCTTTTTATCATCTATTTACCACCATTTAGGAGCATTTAAAAATTGTCATAAAAAATAATTATACAGCTTCTGGGAGTTGAATTTCAAAAATCCAAGATACGTGTTTGTTATCAGTAAGTAAAATGTGGTTCAATTAGATGAAAATAATTTTTGGTGATTCGTATCATTTGTCTTTTATTTACCAAGGTTAAATGTAAATAGGGTGGTTAAGGGTAAAAATTATATTAGAATTATCCAAACACAGGTCTTAATTCTATTGGATATGTGTAATTAGATAAAAAACCGTAGGAATAAAATATGTTCCTATAATTATAAAAACTATCTCTCTTGAATTAAAATCACTTGTTGGATGTTTAATAACTAAATCATTATTAATATAGGGTTACAAAAAATATAAATTCGAAAATAAGTATTAATTAAAAAGAAAAAAATATTTCCTATATAATGATATTTTATTTATAAATTTTAGTCATTAAATAACAAAATTTATTAATGACACAATGATGATGTAATAATTACCTTATAAATGAAAGATTTAAATAATTAATATTATAAATAACCAAATAAATATAATTTGAGACTTTTATTGAATTGAAATAATTTTCATGGATAATATGAGATGTTTGTGTTGATTAAATGAATTTTTTTGATGTTATCGTGCTATTATTAATTAAAAAACCAAATACTAAATAGTGTCAAAATTGACATAAATCTGTTTTTTTTAAATATCATATTACAACATGATATAATAATCATAAATATTTAATATTTGGCCAACAGACATAGATATTGTTATATATATTATAATGAAACACTTGTGGATCACTTGTCTTTTTATTTTAAGTTTATTATCCATATAATTTTAAAAATAAAAGAGATATGTTAAATGTAAAACTATTAAACTAAGAGTTAAATCTAAATGATAAGGCTAATATGATGACATAAACCTATCTAAAACCTATTGGATGAGAGTTTTTTGACCCATACCCTCCTAAGACTCAAAATAATTTATTTTGGAGAAATTTGAAACTAAAAATTAATTTTTTATAAAATAATATTTCAAACTTTTATTAAAGTGGATCTCACCACTCTTATAAAAGGGGACTTCCACTTCTCTTAATTTAACACTCCAAATACTTTTTTTCTCTGCCAAAACCTCCGCAAATATCCTCCCAACTTCCCTCAATACAACCTAGAGTCTCTACATCGATCAAAAGTCCAACCTATGGTTCCCTTTTGGTCAACTCAAATAGAAACACCCAAAGAAGAGGTAATAATTTTACCACCCCCTTTCATGTTTTTTTCTTCTTCCACTTCCCCATTGTTTGTTGTTTCCATACCAAAATAATAACTCTTATACCCTATACATACTATGAAGTTATTATAAATATGTTACAAGCATATTATTTATATTTCCCATCCTATAAATGACAAAGTCACCATACATGCGTACGTACGGCATACCGTCTCCACTTCATGGTGTAGTTTGTTATTCTAACAATTCATTATTTTGTATGGGTATAATAGTGAGTATAAATAATGTATCTAATAAATATAATATGTTAATGATTCTATATATATGATATACCATCTGATTACATATGATTTTACCATCAATATAATTATATTTTCGCTCATGCGTACGTATGGATTACCATCTCCCTGAATGCGATGAGATTCATTCCCCATCGTAATCATTCAAAAATAATTTTAATTTTAGGATTAAAAATAATATTTATGTATGGAATATAACACTGTATATGAATCAAATACATCTTATCCATAACAAACATGTCTTACGTAACCCATCATATAAAATAAAATGAAACAATTAACACCCTAAACGATGATACTACTGAAATATTATTGACAATGATATATTAGAGGATAATATATGATATCATATTTATGAATATTGTTCTTGTATAATTTAATAAAAATGTTTTAACTATTATACTAGGGTTAACATACCATCCACTAAGGAAAAGTACAAGGAATGGGTTATTTCTACAATCTATTTACTTATCTGAGGTTATTAATATGTAAGTATCTAATGGGACCTCTTTATCATCCATATCCATGTTTTCTTAAAAATTTAATTCAAAACCATTTTACTATTTACTATAATATATGTCAAAGTCATTTATACCCTTATATGATCATATATGTTTTGAAATAAATCTTTCCATCATTTAACAAACAAGGAACTTTTTATCCTTTTAGGAAAAATTATTGTAAAAATGTATTTATATAACATATATAGTGGGAGGAGCTAATTTCTGCCATTATAACATCGTCGAAGATTCCCATAGAATCTTATAATTATATTTTCAAAATAAATTTTCTCTTTTATAATTATATAACTTTTATATTATTTCAAACTAAAAATATATAAAACTGTTATATAAACCCTCTCCTCCTCCACCACATGAAAGACATGATCACCTCCCCAAAACTATTCCCTCGTTCTATTTCATTTACTCTAGGTCCATAAGGAAAAAACCTATTGGTCAACATAATTTATGGTAAGGGAATTATACGAAATATTTATATACATTAAAATTATATAGTACAAATATTTTAATAATTCATAATATCCCACCATTTTATGTTTTATAAAATTGTTTTTATATTTTTCTGAACAATGATTTTAATTCTACCATTTCTAAGTGAATAATTTGAAATCCAAAAATCTATTAATATATTAATATATATTATGATGAGAGTTAAGGTTATAAATAATTATATCCTGATTTTAATTAAGCTATTTTAAACAAATAACTATATCATTTCAGACATTTATATTTAACCATTTCATTTTGTAAATAAATATCAATTTTAAGTAATTTTTATATTTTAACATCTTATATGGATCATCCATTTATGGTATGTTTTGAATGATTAATGATATCATTTTGTGTGTCATTTTTTTACTTTCCCATGAATTTCATTAATGACATTATATATAGACATCATCTATGATATTGCTAAATTTACATGAAATTTAATTCAGAAATCCAATTAGCATAAGAAGTTATATTTATTACATTTAAATAATACAAATTCTTTATATGTTTCAAATTCAACAAGTTATTTATATAAATTCATAAACAATAATAAGGTTCTTTGTACGAAATTAGAAATGTTATTTTATTCTTTGATGATAATTTATCCATCATTAGGATTGTTTTGTGTTATGAGTGATTCTTTAAGAAACATTTAAATTGTTTTCATAAATTATTGCACTGGTGTATCAAATTATTTAAATTGGTTTGGGTAGTAAACTGGTGACCTCAACGGGACATTATCCAACATGTGATACAACAATGTGGCCATATGATTTTCTTATGGGATGTAAAGTATCATAAATGTCCCATAAAATTTATTATTTTCAATGTGGAGAAATAAAAATAATTATTACAAAATAATTATTATTCTAAAATTATATGGTTTTTATATAAATATACATTTTTTAATGATATTATGAAAATAATTCAATGTTTAAAAAACCTTTTCTTAGTATTCATTTTATCAAATAATTTATTTGAAAAATGTTTCCCAATTGATTTGTATATTTCAATGAATGTAATTATTGAATGATTTTGAAAACCCTCATTGGAAATATTTTTGATGACCCTATATTTGGAATTATTTTCACAGGTTTAGTATAATTTCAGTTGGTGTTTGGTTCACATATGAATGAAACAGACAAGAGGTGAATTGAATAGTTGTTTTGAATATCTTGATCAAAATGGAATGTATATCACTAAATATCTAAAAATGACTGGAAAATATATTGGAATGAAAATTTCCTATGTATTTTCTTATTGTATTTTATAAACAATTACATGACATTCTTAGTGCTAAATCCAAATGTAAGGGTTCGAGGATGGAAAAACTGTTCCAAAAATTTTCAATTTGGTATAGATTGTAGAATATTTCATAAATAATTAAGATCATCCTTGAGTATTAAACAATCCCTCCTAAAAGGATTTGATGAACCACACTTAAAATCCTCTCATCCAATGTGAGTCCATATAAATTTCATTGAAATATACTTCAAAATAACCATACATAGGAATGAAATTCTATGTCCCATCATTGATGAGTTAACCATTGGGTGTTTTCGATTGAAAAAATAAAACCTATATTGGAACTACTATATATTAGATGCAATGAAGTAGTTAACAATTTGTTAAACACATTACGTATCAAAGGAAAATAAATAATTTAAAATCTCATGGATTTATATTCTCTTCAATAGAAAAAAATAACACTGGCCAAATTTTTAATATGGATTCATATATTAATAATTAAAGGTATAAATGTGAATTTAAGAATTAAAAATAAAATATAATATAGTGTTTCTTCCATAATGTCATAGGTAATAACAATAAAGACATATATCCCATTATAATATTACCTCTTTTTTTGAAACATGTCACTATATGCATTTATTTTAAACACATGAATCATAATTCAATTATTTTTATAAATTCATCTCAATGTTCCCTCCAATAGTTTTGTAATTTAAGATATTTAATATTATTTACATCTTAATCTCTTTCACCCAAAAAATCCCATAAAAATAATATTAATCATTAGTCAATTTGATAATTAAACTATAATGACATTATAAACCATAATTTAAGATAACTTGTTTGGAATAATTAAAATATTTTTGGCTACTAAATTTAACGAATTATGATCATTATTTGGACATTCAATGCATTATACATTGTCTCCAACGTCATCTTCATTAGTTAAAGTGTAATCGTTTTCTTAAAAAATAGTAAACCTGAGTAATAAAAATTTATCATCATAAAAATATTATAAAAATTTCATCATAAATATGTCCATCTATATAAAACCATCAGGCTAGTTAATATATCATTTAGTTTAATCTATATTGCACTTGGTTAAAACTATGCCTCGTATGAATATTTTATTAAATCGAAATATGAAATAGAATTAATGTCCCAAAATTACATGAACATAAATAATATATTTAAAATCTAAAAATATTTGGATTTTATTCTCAAAAAATAAAATATTCCCTTTATAAATAAAAACATACAAGGTAATATATTCAATTAAATGTGAATCTATATGATTTTATCATTGATATAGACATTAAGTAATAAATTATATTATATAACTAATAAATTTAATTCCTTCTTATATGTGTTCATGATTTATCTGAATCTTCAATAGAATACCCCTAGACAATAGAGCGAGGTGTGTAGTCTTAGTCCCACTCATCCTTTATCGAGTGAGGATCATTTTAGTGTTCATACATACATTTTTGGTGTATTGACTCAAATTTCAAATATTCCATATAAAAATAATGTTACACCTCGATCATAGTTACCTAGAGTCTGTACATTATTACATAACATTATAATGATCACAAGGGATCAAATCATGAAAGACCGATCAGTTTAATAGAATTTGATGTACATGATACATACATAAATTTTACATTACACTATGACATGAAAAACCACGACAACATTTTATCCCCTATTTAAACACTTATATCCCTTAGAATATCCCTACATGTTAGTCATAATATACCTCATAGCATCCTATGAAAAAAAATCATATAAAGGGGTGAACTGAGATTCTCATTAAAGATAACTATATAACAGAAGCATTCATAAATAAGCATAATAATTTGAGGAAATATATATGTCTTCACCACAAACCATTTGAACATAATCATCGGTAGAACATGGAAATGATAAGTCAAATAATTCCATTTACTTATTCACATGGATATTATACAAGTTGAATAATCACATGTAGTATCAATATCCAATTTCATAATGATGGAATGAATAATGTTGGAATTTCTAACCACAAAGTCAAGGCATTGTGCCTAGTCTATAAATATGAATTTTTTTTCAAGGCCTTGTAACAATACACTATTTTGTCTCATTAGACATATCGATGTATTTATGAGCTATAGTGGGATCCACCCATCACTTACTATGTCCAATGCATTCCTCATATGAAATTATTGAAACATATCATAAACATTCGGATTAAAAATAACATAAAAAATGACAATACATTAACCATAAACCATCAATGGTATAAAAATAAAACATTCACATTCAAACATATAACAAAAATTATAATACAATATAGATTATTCTATCATAAAAAATCGACTTCAAACAAGTGTAAAGTCAATAAAAGTATGTTGACATAGATGAAAACAAAACTATTTGAAATAAATATATCTTTCTATTTTGAAATCATTTAAAAGTCACATAATTATACAATAAAACATTAATTTTGAAAATATTCTTTTAATATTTTAAGATAATCTTCAAAGGTGTTATAACGGTGTAAAATAGCTTTACCCACTGTATAAGTTAAAAAATACTTCATTCCTTAATTTTGTCGGAGAGTTCGTAATGTAGCTTGTTTGGAAAATGACAGAAATCTTCCATTATAAAATCTTTATAAAAATTAAAACAAGGGTAAAAATGAATTTACCCCATTTTCTTGGAAATAGTAACTATATTTTGAAATACATTTATAAGAAACTCTGATTAGGATGATAAAGAGGTCCCAGAAGATACTCACATAAAAACATCCTTGGATAATTAAGAGATTGTAGAATTAACCCTTACCTTATACTTTTCCTTGATATATGGTATGATAAAATCATGTAAAATTGTTAAAACATTGTTATTAAATTATACAAGAAATACATACATAAATATAATATCATATATGACGTTCTAATAATTCATTGTTAATAAGATTACAGTAGTATCGTCGTTTCAGGAGTAAAATGATCCATTTTCCCTTATATTCTTGGTTATGTAACCCATATTTATTAGGGATAGGATGTATTTAATTCATATCTAGAATAATATTATGTTCTTTAAACATTTTTGTTGATCACAATATGAATATTATTCTTCAATGGTTGTGATAGGGAATGAATTTCATCGCGTTTTTGGAGATGATTGTCTGTAACTACGCAAGAGAGATAATAGCATTCCATTGATGGTGAAATATTTTTGAATTTGATGTAATATAATATATACATAATTATTAACATGTTAATTTTATTATTTACATTAATTATACTCATTATTATACCCATCCAAATAGTGGTGTGCTTGAATAACAAACTACACCACGACGTGGAGATAGTAAGTTATACGTACGCAAGTATGGTGACTTGTCATTCATAGGATGGATAGAATAATGAAAATGATCATAACATTTTTATAATAACATCATGGTATGTATAAGGTAATAGAGTCATTATTTTTTATGGAATCAAAAAATAAAAATGATCTGGAAGAAGAAAGAACATTAAAAGTGGTGGTAAAATTATTACATCTTATTCGGGTGTATTCTTTTTTAGTTGATAAAAGGAGCTCCATAGGTTGGATTTCAGACCAATTTAAGGACTTTAGATCTATTTGATTGTATTTTGGAGGATATTTGAGTAGGTGTTGGCCGAGCCCAATGGATTTGGAGGTGTTATTCTGAGAGAAGGGGATGAACCCTTTTATAAGAGATGAGAGGGTTACTGAATGAAAATTTTAAAATATTATTTTATTATACAACAATATTTAGTTTAAGGTGGTTTTAAAATGATATATTTCCATTCTAAGGTGGGGAAGGCAAAAATAACTCTCACCCAATAGGTTTTAGATAGATTTATGTCACCATATTAACCATATATTTTTTATTTTACTCTTTGTTAAATAGTTTAACATTTACCATGTCTCCCTATATATTAATATTTTATGGTTAATAAACATACTATAAAATGTGTAGAAACCTCAATTTTTTCATTAAGGACATTTATATTATTATATATGTCCTTTGTATGAAACTAATATTTTTAGGACTATTATTTCATTTAATAATATATTATTTGTTTTAAAAACTCATTTATGTCAATTTTGAAACTATTTATTATTTTATTTTTGTTAAAGTTCTAAAAACAAAATTAATTAAAAAAATAAATTTAATCACCAAAAACATGTCATATTAACCAATAAAATTTGTGAAATCCCTCAAAAGTCTCAATTTACATTTATTCAGATATTTCTATTATCAATAACTTTAATCTAACATTAATAAGTTAATTACTTCATCATCATTGTGTCGTAAATAAATTTATTTATTTTATATCTAAAATTTGAAAATAAATTATAATTATGTAGGAAATCATTATATCTTTCTAATAAATAATTATAGTCGAATTTATCTTATATTTATCTCTATATAAAAAATATATTACTGAAGAAAATTTTCATTTTACACTTTTAACACTTCTTTTAAATTAAATAAAAATCAATGTATTCATCTAATCCATGACGACCAAAAGGATCATTTTTTCCTAAGAGATATTTTGGCCGAAATAAACTTATCTAATATAATTAGTACACATGTTAGGGTAATTTTAATATCATTTTTACCTATAATTACCCTATATACTTTTAACTATGGTTATTAAAAGTCAAATGTAACTACTCAACAAAACTTATTTTAATCTTATTGAACCAAATTTAAATTACTAATGTCAACAGAGTCTCTCGGGTTATTGAAATACAATTCACATAAGTAGAAAAATTATGTTTTATGAAAATTTTCTACATTTCCTAGAAGGTGGGTAAATGACGTTAAAAAAATCAATAAAACATAATACATCTAATTATATTATAAATATATTCTAGTGAATTGCATTGAACAAATATAGCTATCATATATCTATTTTGACATAGAATAAATTTTATGAAATATATAATTATGAACATAATAATTTGGTTTTAGGAAATAATGCAATGTTTTTCACTATTCAAAAAAATTGAATGTTTTCAGAAAAAACAAAAAAAAAACCAACTAAACTAATATTGATATTCCGAATCCAAAAAATGAAGACCATTTTGGAAAACATAATTTATAAAATTTTAAAATTTTGTTATTAATATTAATAAAAATTATTTTTTTTGGTCGTGGTGTGTTAGAACTAGATGTTGCGTACAACGCAAGCAATTGTATTTTTCGAGGAGAAGCATATCGTGGAAGCTTGGGGTGTTACATTCGTCCCTCTTTCAAATAAATTCATCATCTAAATTTATATAAAACTAATATAAAAAAAGAGCAGGGATGTTCATCATCATATGTTCATTGGGATTCCATGAGGCCTCTTCTATCATATGGTTTCTCCATAGAACATTCACCAGATGAGTCGTCTAGTTTCTCAACACTTGGTCACTGGTATCAAGAATTAAAATAGGCTCTTTGCAATAAGGCTTTTCAGGTTCAAGTTATATTTCTTCATAATTTATTACATGCATTGGTTCAAGCATATATTTTCTCAATTGTGATAAGTGGAACACATCATGAACTTTTGAGAGACATGGTGTCATGGTGTCATTTCCAAACGATAAGCTACAACTCCAATTCCTTCTAAATTTTGAAAGGTTAGATGTGAATGAGACTTTATTTACGCTTTATACAGATTTGTATAACACCCTTCCATAGAGATTCCTTCATGAAATATGATCACCTACATTAAAATCCAAATCCATCCATGGGCCTACGAGTTTTCATTCACTAACATCATCCCAACAAGTTGGCGTGCGACATCTATTTCCATATAATTCTCAATATAACACCATCATAAAACATGAATGGATGTTTTATTATAGGGTAATTCTAATAGACTTAAATACTGATCCCACATTACTTTAAAGTCATGTGAGCAAGTTCTCCACATGTCTTCTTTGGATTGAATTATACTTTCTTATTTTCCATCAGTTTGACAGAGCTAGGATGTGCTCAAATGAAGTTCAGTATCCAAGGCCTTCTGAAGACATTTTTAGAATCTTGATGTAAAATGGGGATCACGATCAGGGACAAATGACATAGGTACTACATGATGTCTTACAACTTCATTAATATAAATTCTCGCTAAATTTTCAAGTGGTAAATATTATCTTATAGAAAAAAATGTTCTGCCTTTGTTTAATGATTACTAATGACCCATATTCCATCATTCCTACTTAGATTCTTTGGTAGTTACATGACAATGTACATCATAATATCATCATATTTTCACTCAGATATGGGAAGATGTTTCATGAATCTTCAAGGATTGTTTCTTCCTTCATTCACTTGTTGATAAACCATAAAACATGACACATAATCTGCAATATCTCTCTTCTTGTTGTCCCACAAAAAATGTTCCTTCAAATATCTATATATCTGAGTACTACCAGGGTGTATATACAAATTGGAACAATGAGCATCATCCAACAATTCCCTTTTTATATTTGGTATGTTAGGAACACAATGTATCTTCCTAGATTTCAAAATCCCATCTTCATATAAAAAGTCGACCAATCACCAATCATTCACAACATTAATTTTTTTTTAAACTCTTCATCATCAATCTGATAACATTTTATCCTTTCTATTAATGATGTTTTGGATATAAATTGAAAAAGTTTTGATGTTTTAACATACACGATTATCCTCGTTTCCATTTTTACTTGATCTTCAAACATAGAATACCTTACAACACTCATCTTGTTCAAAAATCCGTGATCTTTTTTTCTCAAGGAATCCGCCACCTTATTTTCCATTCCTCGGTGTTAGTGTATATTGAAATCATAATCCTTGAGTAGTTCGAGCCATATCCTTCGCTACATGTTGAGTTCTTTTTGTTATATAATATACTTCAATCTCTTGTGATCAGTATATATCTCACATTTTTTACCATAGATATAGTGTCTCCAAATCATCAAATAAAAGATTATAGTTGCTAACTCAAGATCATGAGTGGGATTGTTTTGTTCATGAATTTTTAGCTCCAATGATCCGTAGTCAATAACTCTATCATTCTGTATAAGGACACAAACAATTCCTTTCTTTGAATCATCCCTATAAATGAAAAAGTAATCATTTCCCGATGGTAGAGTCATGATAGAATCATATAATAATCTTCTCTTTAGTTTTTCAAGACATTTTTCACAGTGTTTTTTCCAAACATATTTAACCCCTTTACCTGTGAGCTTGGTTAATGGGTCAGCCAATCGGGAAAAATTATGGAAGACGCACCGATAATTACCTGATAACCCCAAAAAAATACATACCTCAGTTATAGTAGTCAGTGATTTCCATTATTGGATTTCCTTTTTCATGGCAGGATCAATAACAATTCCATCCAAAGAGATAATATGGCGAACAAAAGAAATATCATAAATCCATAATTCACACATTATAAACATTCCATATAATTAATTTCATCTGAGGGTTTTCATAATATTCTGCATGTTATTTTCATGATCTTCATAGATTTTTTATTAAACTAGAAAATCGTCAATAAAAACCACTAAAAGTAATCATGTTATTTCTTTAAATAACTATTCATTAGATCTATGAAAATAGAGGGTGCATTAGTTAGTCCAAAACACATTACTCTAAACTTGTAAAGCCCATACCTGGTTCGAAATGCTATTTTTGGAATGTCTTCCTTCTTCACACACAAAGGATGATATCTAGATCGATGGTCAATATTTGAAAAATATTTAGCTCCATGAAATGGGTTAGATAAATTATTAATGTATGATAGGGGATACTTGTTCTTTAATGTTATAGCATTGATCTCCTTTAAGTCAGTGAAAAACCTCATAGATCTATCTTTTTCATAAGAAAAAAAGGGGATCCCCATGTAGAAACACTAGGGAGAATAAATCAGTTATTACTAAATTCCTCTAGTTGTTACTTCATTCATCTAATTCCACAGTGGAGATTCTATAAGGGTCTTCGATATGGGCCTTGAATGAGGAATTAAATCAATGGAAATTTTAATTTCTCATTCTAGAGGATTCCCAGGTAAATTCTCAGGAAACACATCAATATATTCATAAACAATAGGTATGTCATCTATTGGATTATTATTTTCATAACCCGTAGTTATTTCAATCTCTTACTCCCTAATAAATAAATTTAGTAGAGCTACTGGGGGTGGATCAAGATACGAATAACATGGAGATGTTTTTTCTCTAAAGATAATGTACTCTTTATCGACATCAAAAATTGTAACATCCTTATTACAATAAAATTTTGCTTCGTGGTCCTATATCCAATCCATTATGAAGATTTTATCACATTTAATCTCAGGTATGATGATGATATCAGAAGACAAAGAACATTTATATGCTCTGATAGGAACTTGTTCGCAAAACATCGTTTTAATGATACATCACATAAAAGTTTAGACTGATAACTCCCTTGATAAATCAAATTAGATATATCTAATTTTCCTAGAAAACATGGATGAAATGAAACAATGAAACGATCCAGAATATAATAAATTATTGGCTAAACATGACGAAACCATTATATTACCTACCACTATGTCATTCAGAGCTTCAACCTAAACAGTAGAGATCGTATAAGCTTGGCCTTTCTCCCTTGGAATTTTCTTAGGTATGGTTCCTTGATATTTAGGACGTTAGTTTGACTAATTCCCCTTCTCTCTACAACTGAAGCATTAAACATTAACAAACACTTTCTTTTAAATGAAATCACGAGCTTAGTGGCCTTTTTAACCACACTTTTAACAGATCAAATTCCCTTTAGGAAAGTACCTCAATGTTTCTTCCCACATTTATCATAAGATGGATATTCAAATTTCCCTCCATCCCCTTATTTCTATTTCCAGTGTGTTCAAAAGTTCTCTTCTACTCTTTCTGTTCTTTAAATTTTCCATCCATAGAGAATTATGTTTCATTCATGATAAAACACAAGAAAATATATTATGATGATGAGAAGGATTGTGATACTAATACTAGATAGAGAAATGTTTTTATCCCCTCAAAGAATCTATCAATTTTACTCTATGGGTAAGATATATAATCTATTACATGCCTTTATATCCTTGTAAAGTAAGCATCATACTTTGGGACATTGGCATCCTCCTTTGGTCTCTGACTTAGAAATTTTCGTTCCATATCATTCTGATGGTAACAAGGAATGTATTTTTCTATCAATATCTCTTTAAACATACTCAATTACATATTTTATACATCTTTATCCTCCGTTGTTTTTTGAATTAATGACCACCACTGATCTGTATCGCCCGTTAGGAGATAAACTGGCATGAAAACTATTTCCCTTTCTCTACTCCCAAAGCATTAAATATTTTCCCTAATGAAATTATCCATTACATAGCAAAAAATGGATTTGTAGTCCCATTTATTGTTGGATGTTGTTGCCTCATGAATTAGTATAAAATTGATCCTCCAGTTTGAGGATCAAGGTTATCCATACACATATGGTTTTTATTCATATCCTGAGTGAGTTGTTTGAGTATGGTGATAAAGTGATCAGAAATAGTTTCATCATCAGCTCCACTATAATTATCTTGAGTATTAGGGTAATAAATAAATGGAGTACTAGAATTGATATAGTTTTCATTCCTTCCACTGGGCACCATTTCTAAACAATGACACACTTTAGATTATTTTATGAATCACAATACATAATTCCAGACATGTAAAACACTGAACATAAATTGAATAGTGTAGGAATATAATCCATAATCATAAAAATATCTTCTTTAAGGAGGTAAATACTCATAAAAACTTCATAACATTTTGTAACAAAAATGTGAATTATCCTATGGATATCACCTGGTAGTGTTGTAACCCAGATTTTAGTAAGGCTCATTGTCGTGAACCAGGACACCCCAAGTCAAGACAAAAACTCCTTGTTAGAGTATTCCATCCTAGGTACATCTGTTCCAGAGCCTCCTCTACCTGTTCATATCCAGACATAGATGTATTTCTTCAAAAACTCAAAAAATATCTATATTACCAAAATTATAAGAAGTTCTTCTATACTATTCCTCAATGTATGTATCCGGGAAATTTTATCCTATCAAATTTATTCTAAATATATCATCCAGGGTTTGTAATAATTTTTGTATACCAACTATAACATCCAAATCAATGTTACACAGATTTGGTGAGTAATGAACAATCTTTGGCATGATCACAATGGATAAAATCGTGAATGATCAATATTTTTAGTATCCTTGGATGTAAAAGATACATACATATGTTTTACATTACATTATGAAATGAAAAAAACAAAATTTTATCCTCTTTGAACACACATATATCTCTTAGACTATCTTGAAGGTCAATCATAATATACTTTTTCACATCATGGGAAATATAAAACATTGAAAGGGGTGTGCTCAGTTTCTCAGTAAAGACAACAAAATTGTGAAAACATTAACAAATAATCAAAAAAATTTAAGGAAATTTATAAGAATATAACAAAATCATTTTAATCAAATACATCATAATAATATGGAAGAAATTTATCAAATAATTCTATTTAATTATTCATGTGGATATTCTACTAGTCAAATAATCACATCTAATAGAAGTATGCAATATCATAATGGTCGAATTCATAATGATAGACGTCATAACCACATACAGAAGGCCATGTGCCATTAATATAAATAGTATTTTTTCAAGGCATTGTGCCAAGACACGAGATTGTCTCATGATACCTACCGATTTATTGAGGATCTATAGTGGGAACCACCTATCAATTACTATTCCCAATGCATTCCTCATATGAAAATATGGAAACATAACATAAAACAATATATTAAAACTAGCTTACAAAATGGTTATACGTTAACCATAACACATTAATGGATTAAAAATATCACATCAAGATTCAAACATATAACAAAACCTTTAAAAAATATGGAAGATTGTATCATAATAAATCACCTTGAAACAAGTTTAAAATACAATAAAGGATGTTGACATAGATGATATCAAAACTATTGTAGAGAGATATCTATTTCTATTTTGAAATCATTTTAAAGTCACATTATTATAAAAGAAAACTATTATTTTTAAAATATTATTATAATCCTATATGTGAAGATTCGAAGGTGCTAAAACGGTGGAAAATAGTCATACCAACCTTCTAAGTTAAAAACACATTATTTCCTTACTTTTGGAAAAAAGGTTGTAGAGTACCTCATTTGAAAAACGAGAGAAATATTCCTTTATAAAAATTCTATAAAAATTTAAACAATGGTATAAATAAAATTAACCCATAGTCTTGGAAATAGTAAAAATGATTTGAAATATATTTTTAATAATCAAGGATGTGGTAGATAAGGATGTTCTAGTAGATTCTCATGTATAAACAACCTTGGATAATGAAGATATTGTATAATTAAACCATAGCTTGTACTTTTACTTGATTAAATCAATGATAAACTATTTTATAATATTTAATTAATTGTTATTAAATTAAAAAAAACCACATACATAAATATGATATAATATATGATATTCTAATATTTGAGTGTTAATAATATTTCAGTAGTATCAACATTTTGGGTGTTAACTGATTCATTTCCCATTATATGATTGGTTATGTAAGACATGATTTTTATGGATGGGATTTATTTGATTCATATAAAGAATGATATTATGTTCATAACATTATTTTAAATCATAAAATGAATATTATTTTTCAATGGTAATGATAGGGAATTAATTTTATCGCGTTCATGGAGACTATAATCTGTACGAATGCACGAAAGATAATATCATTAAATTGATGGTGAAATAATATGTAATTGTATGGTATATCATATATACATAATAATTAACATGTTATATTTTATTATCATCTGTTATACTCATTATTATATCCATCCAAAAATTAATGTGTTTGAATAACAAACTATACCCCGACGTGGAGACGGTAAGCCATACGTACGCACCTATGGTGACTATCCATTATTAGAATGGTTGTAATAATTAGTATGGTTGTACCATATTTATAAAAATAACACACTATGTATAAGTTACTATAGTTATTATTTTTTTATAAAAAACTATAAATAAAAAGGATGTTGATGGAGAAAAGAACTTTGAAAGAGGTGGTGAAATTATTACATCTTCATCCGGTGTTTCCATTGTAGTTGATAAAACGGGCTCCTTAGGTTGTCTTTATGATCAAACAAAAACCTCTTGGTCAAAGTGATTGTAATTGGGAAGATACTTCAGCCGATTTTGACTGAGGAAAATGGATTTGGGTGGGTGATTTTGAGATAAAGGGTAGTACCGTTTTATAAGAGATGTGATTGTTAATTTAGGAAAAGCATGAAATATTATTTTATTGTACAATCATATTCAGCGTATAATGGCTCCAAAATGATTTAATTTGAGTATAAGGTGGCGTAGGTCAAAAACATATCAAACAATAGGTTCTATATAGGTTTGGGTTACTATATTAACATTATCTTTTAGATGTAACTCTTGGATAAATAGTTTAACATTTACTATGTCTCATTGTATCTTTATATTATATGGGTAATAAACTAACAATAAAATTCCAAGAAGACCTCATGTGGCTCATTAATAACATATCTATTACTATATAATTCCTTTGTCTTAACTTCTTATTTTTATGACAATTAAATCTTTTAATAACGTATTTTTTATTTTAAAAACTCATTTATGTCAATTTTGACACAATTTATTATTTGATATCGATATAGTTCTACAAACATGATTAATTAGAAAAAAATAAATTTAATCAGACATAAAATGTCATATTAACTGATAAAATGCATTTAATTCATCAATGGTGTCAATTTACTTTTATTTGGATATTTATAATATCAATTCATTTTATCATTCATTAGTAAGGTTATTACTACATCTTCATTGTATCATAAATAAATTTAATTAATTAATGTCAAATAAATAAAAATAAAATACCACAATGATTGAAATTTATTTATTCTTTTAATAATTATTTATAGATGATTTTATCTTATGTTTACCACTATATTAAAAATGATATAGTTATGAAAATTTTAATTTAAAACTTTTAACTCATTCAAAAAAAATTATAATAATTGTCATAATGTAATCCAAGTAGACCAAGTGAATCATATTTTATTCTTAATGTCTATTTTGGTCAAAATACACTAATCCAATGGAATTATAACATGTGTTATTGTAATTATAATATCATTTGTTACATTTAATTACCCTATTTACTGTGAACAGTGGTAAATAAAAGTAAAAAGTTATTATTCGCCAAAAAGTTTTTTAATCTCAAGGAACCATGTTTTACTTACTAATTTTAACCATGTCTCTCAGATTTTTGAAATTTCATTCATAGAAGTGGTAAAATTTGGTTTTATTGAAATTTGCTAACGTGCCTAGAAGGTGGGTAAAAGACGTTTAAAAATTGAACTAAACTTTATACATCTTTTTTTTAAAGGTGAAGCTTTTGTCAAAGACCAAAGAAAAAATTTATTGAAACAAAAGATAGATTACATGAAGCGAAAAGACGAGATTTTTTTACAATCTCTATCCAAATGATGAAATAAATCAGGGGGGATAGAGTCCATCCAAGACATGCTTTGATGGACACCTTTGTTGGCTAGAGCATCAGCAACGGCATTTGCTTGACGATAGGCATGAGTAGCTATAAACTCGATCCCACAGAGTAGATTGAGACAGTTCAACCATCGAGCAGTGAGCGACCATGATAGATGAATGTTTCCAGTCCAGATGGCATTAATGATGGTGGTTGAATCACTTTCAATCCAAAGCTTTCTCCAACCTCTTTGAAGAGCAAATTCAACAGCATGAATAACACCGACCATTTCCGCCTCCAGAGAGGAAGAGTGGCCACAACCAACAAAGAAACATCCATGGCAATGCCCAGCTGTGTCCCTGAAGATAGCACCGCAACTGGAAGGACCAGGGTTACCTTTGGAAGCGCCGTCAACATTCACCTTGATCCATCCTGGCATCGGGGGTTGCCAAAAAACTTCAAAGAGGCATTTTGGCTTTGGGAAGATACCAGGAACATGAAGATGACGGAGGATCATAAGATCACCAACCGAGTTGTTGCAACAGTCTTTTTGAATTGAGGCTGCTTCATGAATCGCGAGGAGAATTCGGGATTTCCCTGCATTAAGATAGAAAGAGTGATTATTGTGAATAATATCATTTCTAACATACCAGAGTTCATGTAGAAGTTCTGCCACTTCCGCCAGAAAGAGATTTTTAACCTGAAGAGAGGCATCATGTCTAGTACAGTTTATTAGTAACAAGTTAATAGAATCAGTAATGGGAAATCTGCAATTAAAAAGATCAAAGATGTAATTCCAAAGGGCAGAGGCCGTCGCACAAGATAGAAAAAGATGATTGGCATCTTCCCTATGTTGGTTACACATACGACATTTAGAGAAAAGAGAGATGCCAAAAGTTTGGAGGCCAGTTTCCGTGGGTAATCTGTTGTGCGCAATGCGCCAAATAAGGATGAGTCTAGAAGGCTTGATGTAGGGTTTATTGAAATGATTCACCCAAGAAAGAGCATGATTTTCAATGGATTCAGGATCATAAAAATTATGCTTATAAAATTTTTTTGAATCCAGGATGCCATTGGGAGAAGGCTCCCAGACAAGGAATTCACCAGCAGAAGAAAAAGCATAATTTTCAATGGCTTGCATAATGATATCTGGGAAATCCCAGTCAGAGGATTGTAAGACCTCCTTTATAGATTGTTGAGTATCATCAGGAAGAAGATCCGGAGGCAACAAAGAAATAAGAGGGTTACCACACCATTTACCACACCAAAAATTAATGGAGGAGTCAGCACTGACAATCCATCTAGAGTTTTGCATGATTTTGTGAAAGGAGTCCCGAATGGAAGGCCAAATAGAAGAGTTAATGAAATTAAGATTACCTTTTGACAGCTTAGAAATAAATCTAAGTTTTAGAAAATCAGTAGCTTTAGAAGTGGAGTTAATGATGCGCCATGTAAGGCAGGCCTGTAAGGCATCGTTGAACAACTTTAAATTTTTAATGCCTATTCCTCCATTAGCAATGGGTTTACAACAAGTATTCCAAGGAATAGTAACCAGCTTCTTTTCAAAAATACTTCCAGACCAGATGATGTTTTTGATGTAAGTGTTAATTTTTTTAAGAGTACCGATGGGCCATTTATAGGCCATAAAGGAATGAACCATTTTAGAAACAATGGTCGATTTGACCAAACAGATTCTCCCAGCCATGGAGAGAGACTTCCCTTTCCAATTAGCTAGTTGATTTGTGATATGAGCAAGGATATTAGAAAAATAGGTAGCTTTGGGACGACCCCAAAATAGAGGAACACCCAGATAGGTGAAAGGTAAGAGACCCTCCTTGATACCCAGGTAATTTTTATATTTCCAATCCTATAATGAAGTCCATTTTGAAAATAAAATTCATAAAATTTCAAAAAATTGGTATTACTATTCGTAATGGGTAGTTATGTTGGAAATGGTGTGTTATAACTCGATGTTTCGTACAACACCATATATTATATTATTCATAGAGTAGATTATTGTGGATTCTTGGGGTGTTAAAAATAAATATTATAGTAACAAAAAATGGATGTAATTTTTAGGAGTCCAAATTCATAGTATAATAATATAAATTATGATGAATTTATATAAATATACAAGAATATATATTTTTATATATTGTTCTCTAATCAAAATACTGAATAAATATATTGAAACTAATACAAGACAAACCAATGCTAAATCATTATATAAAACATTTAAATCACGATCTACCATAAATCATCAATCATTTGTGAAATTTATTCGCTTAAATTTTCATCAACTGATAATAACATATTCTATAATGTTTTATAAATATTATTTTGATTCTAATTATGAACCGTCTAATATAGGACCATAAAATTGAGTCCAAAAACACTTTTAGAATATACCATCTTATAAATAAACAATGGTCACCCAATATTTGCAACAAACAATTAAAATATCATAGAATAATATTGAGTCACAAACATTGGAAGAAATATTTAGGTTTATAGGACTATAGAGTTATTAACTTTATTTATATAAAAAATCCATTTCTATTCTCCTCAACTTATCATTTTTACATTATATATGGAAAAACATAATTCATAAAAAGACTTCAACATCTCCCAATAAAAATATCCTTGTTTCATACTCTTTTATTCTTGTCTTCTAAAATAATTTTTCATTATATATTGAAATAACCAGATAAGAAGGGTGATATAAAATTTTTTGTTTGGGAAGATTTGTATCAATATCTACATTGGAATGATAAATATCAATAAAATATTTATAAATAACTAAATACATATGGTTGAAATAAATTATTAGAAATTTCACTAATATAAACCATAACAAGTTTTACAATAACTAAATATTAGATGATGGAATGTATAAGGTAATACATCATGAACTTTACAATTTAGGATTTAGAAAATACACTATTCTTCTCTATAGTACCCCAACTAATAAATCATTCTTATTGTCATGGTCAGTACCAAGACATCATGATTTCATTGGTTACATAATAATATAATTCTGAAATCTTGTGTCTCATTAAACCTTCTAATGTATCAAACTATTACATAGTACGTGGAAACACCCATCAATTCTTTATGTCCAATATATTCCCCCAATAAATTAAATTAATAATAACATAATTCATAAACTACATGCCTTAATAATCCAAAAGGACCCATATTGAGATATAAACATACATATTATCAATAATTTTAAATTAAAAAAATGAACCCCAACCTTATATAGAAATATCATTACCTATTTAACAATTTGTAATAAACAATTTTGAGTAATTATTATGAATTTTCATTTGAATAAAAGGTATCATGATGCATAATATTTATCCACCAAAATAAGTGTAATATAATTATCTGTAAGAATCAACATACTGACATCATATTTGGTAATGATATATTATTATTCTAATATGAATCATAAATTAATGCATTGGTATTTTGGGATACTATGTTAAAATAAGATTAATTATTTTTTATTTTCATACAAGAAATATATTGGATGAAAGATCATATTTGTAATATACGTTTATTTTGAATAGAAAAACAAATTGGTGGATCATTTAACATAGATTGATTATATTAAAATATATTTAATGAATATATTTTTAGTATGATATGAATATAGTATTTTATTGAGGATTATATACAAGAATCAATAAAATTGTATAATTAATACGGTCATATAATAGGATGATTCATGATTAAAAATTTGAGGTATGATTTTTATCATTATAACATGTCAATAATTTGTTAAAAAGTAAATTGAAATTATTGTAATTCATTTAAATCCCACAAAAAACATATGGAGAAGAATATATTTGAATTTTTACAAATAAATATTTTTTAAATTATCCATATGTTTTATTATTTAAAATCAGCCCTGATTTTGGCATTGATAACAGGGCTGAAAACATTATTGATTGTGTAACATATTAATCAGAACACTATAAAAGATGGAATATGATGTTAAAAATGGAGAAAAATAAATTTATAGATAATCATGATATAAAACTATAATAATGATTTCATTAGATAATAAATAGTGGTATGGTTTAATTTATGAAACATGAATTATGATATAAAATATTGAGACAAGAAAATATTAAAACATGATACACATTTATGGTGAAACCATTTAATGAATGAAAATATATGGATATATAGACTTTTGGATTTAACAGAATATGTTTTATTGAATATATTTGGTATTAGTCACCCCATATCAACATCATCATGGTTTATAATAAGGAATATATCTTATGAAATTACATCTGATAAAAACAAAAACATAATAATAAAAAAATTATAGAAGAATGTGATGAGGAAATAAAATTTAAAATATCATAAAAATAAAAAAATCACTCATAAGTTAATAAATAGTGATATGATTACTCCATAAAAAGGATACTATGTATAAAAATATCATAAATGTCTCACTGAATTTAAAATTGAATAAAATAACCCATGTTACATCATAATACTTAAAAGTTATAATATATGTAATGTAAAACATGTACATAATTTCTAAATTATATTGAATTCATTAGTAATTATGAATAAATAAATAAATTTCTGAAATATAACCCAAAAAAGGAATCAAGTTTTGATTACATGTTATATCTCATTGATGAATAAATTAATATAGGAAACCCCTTTCATTTAATCCCTTTTGATGAACATCCTAGAATCTCATGTATAAAAAATAAAATATATTAATCACATATTTTTGACTTATTATTGTACTTGAAAATTTTCCAAAATTATTTTATTAATAATAATAAATAATAAATTTTGTATCTATATAATATTTGTGTTAAAGTGTGTTATAAAATTTCATTATTTATATGTTACAGGTATAGTTATGATAGGGTTAAATCTTACTTATGTGATTAATGTAAGACATTATTAAATAATTAATGTTATTAAAAATATTTTTTTCTCTTCAGTCTGGCATTCAATTTTTAATTCCTAAAATACAGGAATATTGTTCATGGTATTTTATTTTTTAATAAAATTGTCTCGATATGTATTAAGATAAAAATGTGTAATATAATTAAACATATGAAATTTTTATAAGAAATTTCATTAGTATTGAAAAAATTAAATATATTTTTAATAAATTATATTTAAATTATAAAACATTTTATAATTATCCATGTCATAATCATCTCATCATTGGTCAAATAATCAGTAACAATGACCCAAACAAGACCCTGTTATAATTTTTTATCAAATAAGGAATATTTTTTATATAATATGAATAATTTATCTATAGAAATATAAAAAAAGTAATTTTTATGATTTAACATCATTAAATTCATTTAATGAATTTGTAATTTTTATTTATAATGATATATAAAATTCATCATTTCTGGAGGTGGTAGTATGCACGTAGGTCCGATTAATTATTTCATATATCAAAGATTGTAATGAAAAATGCTTTGAAATAAATAAATTTCTAATAAATAAAATTTAAAAATTGTAAATATTAATTGATTAAATTATTTTTTATTACCAAAAAATTATTTCATTTGTGGAGAAACAAATAATATTAAAATTTGGAGGTGGTAGACTGCACGTATGCATGCTTTTGTTTTTTTTTGTCATAGTACAATGAAATTATATAATAATTGTATTTCTATTAATATAACTTCATTATAATATATTTATAATACATGTGGATCTATATTATGTTTTAAATATTTTTTTCTAAAGTGAAGGATTATATAAGATATTCCAATGAGTAATAAATACTCTTTTTAAAACATAATATTTATATTAGAAATATAGATGGAAATGGGGTTCTTAGGCTACTAAATTATGAAAATGGGATTATCTTCCTCAAATATTCTCCTATCATTTTAAAAGTGAGGGGTTGTATGATAAAATTTGATTGAAAAACTAAAATAGGATGTGTTTGTACTGATATAATTTCAATAGTGTTTAGAGGGAAAATTTCAAATAGGCACATTACATTTAAATATATTTTTTTACTCTTAAATGTTACTGGTCAAACAAGTGTAAACTAATTGTGGCTGGGGTTATATTACGTCAATAAATCCAAGATTAATGATTTTTCAATGGTTTTAATTAATTCAGTCCATTTTAGGAATTCTTTTTTAAAATTTATAATTTATGATTTCCATACAGATATAAACCATTATAATTTGTACAATTAAATTTTACTTCCATTAAATGAAATTAACCATATTAGATAATTCTAGAAAACTAATTATAAATATGAGCTTAATTTTTTAAAATAATACATTTATTTTTATAAGAAATTAATATTTTATATTAATCAATTAGACACATAACATTCTTTTTTACCAATACATTATTTTCAAGATTAAAAATTATATATTGGATATTGTAACTATTGATTTATATTTTCATATTGTTAATTGTTTCATTGGGATAATAAAAAATATATGTTTTGTTAAAATCAATCAACATTATATTTTTCCATATTGAAATTTAATTAAAAGGAAATAAAGTATCAAATTTGTATTATTAGGAAATATTACATAAGTTTATAAAATTGTTATTATAGGTTTTTTAAAACCATAAATATCAATAAACAAACTAAATACCCTTGAAACATATTACCAAAGGTGGGACTGAAGTTTTTAAAATGGTACTCTCAGACCCCTTGTGTTTTAGATTAGCCCTTGTACATGAATGAAATTTCTGAGGTAACATCCCCCCAAGAATAGTCAACTGACAAAGAACATTAGAAGAAAATGTAAGGAACAATCAGTACACCAAACACTCCTCTAGGATAAAATTACAAGTAGTATTCATATAATGATCAAAAGGATCATCAATAATGAAAATAATAATATCCACAATGAAAAAAGTTACTATATCTAAATAACGAGTGTTACAACACTCTAATAGTCCGAATTATCAAATAAGGTCAGTTAAATTAAGAACATATTCCATATCCAAGTGGTGATTTACATTTTTCATTCCTTAGGATAATATAATCCAATAAATCGAAATTTAATGGTTTGGTTGTGAGAAAAAATAGACTAGTGGTAATTTAAAAAATGATCTATATAAAATTTATGAAAAAATTATCCTTTTTAATTTAATCTAAATAATTAAAAGGAATAGAAATTGATTTTTAAAATTTCATTTAAATATGATTTCAAAACCCAAAATAGGAAATAATATAAAAAATATCCTTAAATTAATATTTTCATATATTGGAATGGGCATGAATTTATTGTTTTATTAAACTATATCTATATAATAATCAAATCAAAAAAGATATTATGGTGATATGACCAGATGTTTGTTATTTCAAAGCACAAGTATCCATGCACTACTCATTCAATCAAATACCAAAAATAATAATCACACTTTTTCAATGATCATTATTTCAATTTATAATTAATTGATGCCCCATTTTTGAAAAATCATATAAACCAATATTTACATAGATTTATCTTTATCAATCTATTAATAAAGGCCATATTCATTACACTATTGTCCAATTAATCCATTAACTACTCAGTCTCATATGTGATTTAAATCAATTATCTGGTTAATAAATCATTTTGAACTCATTCATATTAATTCAATCCATCATTAATTTTTTTAGTTCTCTATTTCATATAGGTAAATGAAATTTCATATTCCAAAAAATATAAAAGTTTATAATTATATTCATGAATTTAAATACCAAATAAATTTCAATCCAATTTACATAAAAATATTAAATAAATAAGATCATAAAATTACTTTTAATTTCCATAAATATTATCCTAAAATTGATGAAATTTTATTGGAGCCTTTGACGAAGGGTTTATATTAGCAATTCACTGAAATTTAAAAAAACTCTATATATTTTAAAATAATGGTTCAAAAATAAATGTTAAAAACAAATCAAATAAATAAAGGAATTAATATTTTTATGTGTAGGGAAAATATTTATGGATCAAATTTTATTTAGTAACATGATTAAGTAATTACCCAAAATGGGAACAATAAATATGTTGATGTTGGAAAGGTAAATCATAGATGAATTCCATGAATAAAATTTCATAATTTCATGACTGAGATCCATTAATATTATGAGGATACATCACCATAAAATGTTAATAGAATGTATGAAATAGGAAATAAAAATCATAGATATTTCATAAACTCGTGTGGTATTAGTTTCATCCATTGTAATATCAATCTGAGAAGAAAGTTGTCGATGGATTTGAAATCCACTCTAGTGGGAATACAAAAGCCAAGTGGTCAGATTTTGATAAATTGTGTGTTGATAAAATATTTAAATTTGGTTATGGAAAATTAATTAGATCATCAAGAGGATTAAAAATTCTTTTGATTGGTCTCACATATTATGGAACATTCTTATAGATAAATATATGTTTAATCTTGGACCATTATTACAATTCATAAATGTTTGAAAGTGTTTGTTAGAATGGTCAGAAAATATTTGCACCTACTATTTACTCTATATTGGGAAAATGTAAAAATGAAACATGGTTTAAAGACTGTATTCCAAAAAATTTCTCATCACCATACTAATTATCAAAATTTAGGCATAGGTTTCATTGTTTTCACTAGTCGTTAACCACATATAAAACCTCATAACATGGATATTTTTTTCTTGGCGAGCATGATCATTCTCTCTAACTGTCATTCAACTGTTACTAAATCCAGAAACATATATTTTTTTATAAATATCCCTTTTGATAACAAGATAAAATATACATGTTATGGAAGATAACAATCATGGGAGAAAAGTATCTAGAATATGGAAATGATATATTAAAATCTCCCCCAATCAGTAACATATTCCCCATTAAATCATATAATGAATACTCCATGTAAAATCGAATAATGGAATGAAATATAATCAGTGATTCATGATCAAATGTATCATATATATGAAATACAAACTTGTAGTGAAGTAAAGATAGAGGTGTTGACTTTATATGAAGAATAATTATTATAGAATTAAAATTCCGAAGTGGTTAAATAGTCGCATATACATCATGTTCATCATCAAGATTCTCACAGCTCAAAACATGTGATGTGATATTGGGATAAATTATGAACAATGAAATGTGATACACATTATAAATCAATTCAAATGTGGACGAAAATAAAAATATTACGTAATTGGTCCAATATACCCCAAATCTTCAAATGTTACCATGTATCTCGATGCATTGTCACCAAATTGAAAAATCCAACCCATTGGCGGCCCAACCAGAGTGAACATCTCAAAAAAAGACCACTAATTGAAAAATAAAAATAATTTTGTTGATGATCGTCATAGGATTTATACCTAAAATGATTTAATATTATCCTATGAAGAATTAAATATATCTTTTAGTTTCATATTTATGCCAAAATTGGACCAACCCGAGCATCTTAATAATACATGACTATTAAAGAATTGATTTACATGATGGGATCTACAAGGTCTCAATGGGTTAAAAATTTATGTATGACAATTTTTTGTTTTCATAGTAAAACACAACATGTCCAAAGTGGTTATTTCAAGATACACTAAGGACAATAATGCATTCAAGAAAATTTTCATCTATATTCTATACATCACAATTTCTCAAGCCCAATTTAATGTTGATCAATAACACATAATATAATATGACACCCCATCACATCCAAGTGACATATATTAATATGATAAGTGAAGTGAGTTTCTATATCAGATTTTATAAAACTATTACTCCTTTAAATCTAATGAAATATTACATAAATTTTCATAACATATCCTTGACTATGGTTGTATCACAAATGTAAAATAAGTTATCTCATTTTCATAGTCGTCCAAACATAATCCTTAAAAAATTATTCCCAAGCGGGGTTTACAAAATCATGACCACTAAGTCTTTCCAAATCTTATCACTCTTCAATTTAGAAACATGAATTTGAAGAAAAAAAAGTAAAATTATTATGGTGATAAGAATATACCAAATGATATGTATAACAATTGGAAACAAAATAAAAAATATCTTATCTCATTTATAATAATTATAATCATTTTTATATATCGTAAAACATCTATTTAGATACTCGGTGTACAAATCCACTATTACTATAGAAATCGCCTATCAAATATATTTCTATTGGCCATGGTGATATCATTATCGTTCTAGTTGATTTGTACAAATCCTCTATTTAGATCCTCGGTGTACAAATCCACTATAACTATAGAAATTTCCTATCAAATATATTTCTATTGGCCATGGTGATATCATGATCGTTCTAGTTGGTAATTCTGATGAATCATTGTGGTAATAGAGGATTTTAACTAGAAATTACTAGAACGATCATGATACCACCCTTCTAAACATCCAATTTCATGTTATCAAATATGTCCATCGAGTTCACATTTTGGATGATTATTTTCTATTATTTTGTATATGATTCTTTATAAATGAATTTGTTTTGATATTACCACTTAAAAGTATAAAAAACATGAAATAAAATAAAAATATTTACTCCTTCCATATCCTTGGAAAAAGATTCAAATATTTCCATGAAATTATATACTTTAAGCTTCTAGGATTAGCATATATTGAAAAATATTCTCTAAAAAGGTATTTCAACCAACTGTTATTATCATGCCTGATTGATGTGATTTCTTGTTGCTGAGTAGGATGGTACTTCTTATCTGACTATTCCATATGTAAGAATATTCCACTATGTGATAACACATCAAGAGAATATAGATAAAACCCACTCTAGAAGTATCACAAAAGAACACATATCATTTCCCAGCCTCTATATGAATCAAAAATTTCGAAGATGTTAAATGAGTCCTCATATAATAAATATATTGAATTTTTTTAATCTCATAAGATAATATCTGTTATTTATGTGGTAATGGTCATTGGAGAAGAAAATATTGATTTTTTTAAAAATATAGATGTATTACCCTATTATGCACAATAATATCTGAATCTCAATAACATTTTATTATTTTTCTACGTTATAAATAATTTTTTATTATAATGATAGACTAAAATATCCCGTTCCTAGAGAATGATTCCCATAGACACAACCTAATGAATCTTGAAAATATTTTTTCCTACCTTTTCATATTTTTGGACATCATCCTAAATGAATATAACTACACTGAAATGAAACACACTATCATTTTTATTTAAGGAGTAAAAGAATATTTAATCAAAAAATACTTCCATGCACAAATTAAAATGCTAATGTAATATCATGTTCATCAATACCATAAAATCATAGTGAGGTATGTTTTAAGAATAAGGGATAACAAGGTAATAATAATGGCCATTCCATGATTAAATTTTACTATATATGATATAGTATTAATTGATATTTTTTTATTAGTAACAAGAATGAAGATAAATCCTGAAGAACAACTTTTACATAATTATCTAATAGAAAATAATCAATATGTAGAAATTCATACATTTAATTTAGCATGAGTAGATAAGGTTTTTTGAAAAAAACTTAAGGGAATATTTTCAGTCCATGTTTTTATTAATTTTATAGGAACTATTAAATTTAACACACTCTAGAGAGTGAATCATTTATCCAATGAATAATCATATTATCACTTTATCTTATATAATCAATTCGGTACCATATAGTATTATGGATGATATATATTCTTTGTTCCATGAAATAAAAAAATATTTAAAATAGACAACAATGTTAAATATTATATATGATATGAATTATAACTCCTAAATGAACCATGAAATATTAATATTTAGTTATAATATTCATAACATAGCCATTAAATTTCTAGTCATGAATTGAATTAATTTTTTTATTAAATAAATATATTAACATCCAACTCAATATAATTCTATTTATAAATTATTAGGATATTATCCATAAATGTTAATGGATATATTTTATTTAGACAAAATGTCTTCATCGAATATGAATCTTATTGTTTTTTAAAATAAAATAATAAAATTAATTTCTTTGAAATTTATTAATACTTTTTGATGAAATTAAAATAATTTATGAAATCATATTATCAAATTTTACAATAGGAAATATTCTGTTATTTATATAAAATGACTGATTTTTCAGTCAGTAGTGACCAATTATGATTTTTCAAATACAATCATTTCAATTTAATAAATAATTTATTTTAAAAGTCACATTATATTATTTATTATTTATTATATTTATATATTAACCATTTAAATTATAATAATATAATAATTTTCATTTGAGTCATAAAATTTCATGATTTTGCATTGGTTTAATTTTATTCTTTAAAACACTGTTATAAGAAAATAATTTTTTAGACAATATTGATTATCTAGAATGGATGATTTAAATTACCCCTATTTATGAATTAATTAAACTAATTTATATTAAAATTTTAAATATATATTAATTTAAAATTTCTATAATTATTTTTACATGTATTGTAGTCAATGTAATGTCATCTCAATCTTGAAAAATAATTGTCCATGATAATTGTATTCCAACTTGTTTTGTAGATTAATTATAATATTATATTGTCACACAAGTATTAATTTAATTCAATTAATTTTATTTAATATTATTTATCATTATATTTAATATAAGGTAATATGGTCAACAAATGTTTTTCGAAAATGTATTGTTTAAATTATAAAAATCTATCACCATGTTAAATGGGTATGTCTGGTCAACATTTTATAGAAATATTTGGGGAGGCCAATATTTTTCATATTAATTATTATTGAATGTACGCACGTATAACCATAACACCATTGGATCAACATTAAATCATTTATGGGACAGTTTTCCATGAAAATTTTCAGTATAAGTTTTTATTTAACGAATAATGCAAAATTTGAACCATTTCATTTAAATATATATTTTATGTTTACAAAATGATAAATTTTTTTGAAAGAATATTTATGATTATATTTATTATAATGAAATTATTTTTGACAATGTATTTCATATGTAATTCATTGTCCTAATATTGGTACCATTATTGGTAATAAAATTCTTACCCATCAATTGTTTAAATTGTTGAAATCATAAGGTGATTAATTTTAGGATCCTTAAATTTAATTTATTTATGATGAATTCTGAGACCTATATTATTTGTTAGTAAATAATTTTTTATTATCTATGGTTAAATTCATTATATTCTAAATTAATTATATTCTTCGTTGCTTTTAGGTCAAATTTAATTAATAAAATAAAAATGACATTAATGATATTATTTATAATATGATATATTATAAAAAAAATTAATTTCCTAAAAATTATGAAATATGAAAATTAAGAAAATAAAAATTCTAAAATTTCATTAATTTTTTATTTATTATATGTTTTTTATATTAAATGTAAAAAACATAGCCTTTAATTTTAAAGATTATTTCATTATGGTCAATGTTAAAATGAGTTTACATGGTGTTAAACTAAGAGATAAACGATATATTTGTAATAGAACATTTCTAGTAAAAATTAATGAAAACATATAAACCATTAAAATAAATAATATATATTCGTTTATAATAATTATTCAGTTAATTTTCATTACCATTTTTTATTGATCTATGAAATATCTTTGTAGGTCCTCTCCCCATTTATAAAATCACAACTTAGATCCACTCTTTTTCATATATCAAGAACCATTTTGTTCAAAAATTCTATTCCCAAATAACATAACAAAATCCCTACCAATAAAATATAGGGTATTGTCTGATCCAAATACAATTATATGAATGCCATAGGTATATCCATAAAAAGGTTTTCCATAAGAGAGGTATTGTACTTGACAAAACATTTTTTTCATATTCCTCATCCATTAAATATTATTAAATATTGATGATATAATTATTTAAATATCTAAAATATATTAATGTTATGTTATGTTAATGAAATAAAATATACCTATTTAAGTTTCCATAATATGTGAAATTAAATAGTTATTCGTGTGTACAACATCCTTCCACTTCATGAACCGATGTAATCTATTTTCCCTAAACTCTCTTTTTCTATGGATTCAATGTTGTATTTTATATATTTATATATAATTAATATTTTTTAATTATTTTTTATTATTAATATATAATATCTTTCAAATTCTAACATTTCCATTCTATAGAAAATGATTAAGTCATTCATGTGTAGGAATGGACTCCCACCACCACGAAAGGAAGTGATTCATTATTCATACCCACATTAAATTAATGATATATATATGTGTGTAAAGTAAATTAAATAATATGATATTTACCATTACTATGACTGTTTTTTATATAATTTTTCATAAAAATATATTATAAAAAATAATAATAATATAATTTATTTATGAAAATGATAATCATTTCATGATAATTATTTTTATATGATGATATAATGACCTCGATGTCCAAAATCAACCTATGAAAATCTGTCTGGTCATATGTAACGATAATCGTCCAATGTTCAATGTGAAATTAATTAAATAGGTAAATAAATATAACTCAATACCAAATAAAATAAAAGAGAAAAATTAAAAATAAAAATATTTCCTAATATATTAAATAAGTAACATATATATATCTTTTATGAAAATAAACTATATATGTGATGTGTCGAACTCTAGGAAATATATTTATTCTCAATATTTCATTATTAAGGAATATTTTCATTTTATGATCCTAATTTTTTTATATGGTGTTAAACTTTTACTTTTACATGATATATCCTTAATAAATAATAAATAATTGTAAATTATATTACAATTCATATTATTTCATCTAATGGTATTTTACATAACATAACCAAGTGGTCAGGGGTTTCTTTACACAATTTTCATTCCATTGTTAAAACTACTACTTCATAAAATATTTCTCGATATAATTATGTGTAAAAGTACCCATTATTTTATTATGATTTATTTCATTTTTTTTCTCTTCATATATTCATTTTTAATTCGTAATTGCTTTTTTCGTACTCCAATGATATGCTTTTTGTAATGTATTTCATCTCTATTAAAAATTATTGAGGATTGTTTTAATGTTATTAACCAATTTATCTTTCATGGTGTATAATATTTCAATTTTATAGATTAAATCATTAATCAATCATAAATCCTAATATTATAAGTTTGAATTTAATTTACATCATCCAAGGTTATGTGATTTGAAATTTAATAATTTGGCAATGAATTTATGATACAATCCCTTTTGTTTTAATGATTTTTTATTTTGAAGGATAATTTAGGTAAAATCATAAAAAATTAATTTCCCTAACCAAAAATATTTTATTCTACACCGTTCATGTATTGTTTTAAGAATTACATTTCAATTTCCTTCATTATTGAATAATAAACGTCATATCTCATATTTGTTTGTAATACATATCAGGATCATCATTTAGATATGAAATAAATCTCTTTAATTCCAATATCTTCTTCAATATCATATATATAATGTTATTATGGATGCCTAATGATTTATTAATGAAATATTTACCCATGAATATTTTTTAAGAAAAATTAGATGAAAAAAATCCGTTTATTAATTTCCAAAAAATGAATTTTTTAATGAAGTACTAAACAAATTTTTTATTTTATCAATTATGGAATGAACATAATTTCCCTCCATCATGAAAACTCTATGATTATAAGAATACTTTATATTATAAAATTTATCCTTTAAATTTAAAAATTTATTCAATTTATTTATTTTTTTAAAATTTAACGAATATATCACAAAGTGATAATGAAGTGTAACCCAAGAATTAATCTAAATCATCTTTTAAATATATTTTATTCAACTAAAATAACATATGATGTTAAGGATTTCTTCTAATTTATATATAAATTTACCTTATATATATATATCTCTCTTGTTAATTTTTCAATATTTTTATAGGGTAATACATTCAGATACATTATTTATCAAATTATTTTTTATGAAATTTTGATTTTTTATTATATGTGGAATGATTATGCATCCCATTTTATTCCCAAGATAAATTATTCAATTTGTATCTTATGATTGATTTTGTTTTTTATAGAACCCATATACATTATAATTTTTTTATGATTTAACCTATATAGAGCCCTAATTCATTGGATAACGTTTTTGTATTGTGAGATACTTTTAATGTGATTAGGAACTAAACCTAATTGATTATGCGACTTTTCCACCATATGATATTGTTTGAGTATATATGCTTGGAAAAAAATAATTTTATGACATTATATCACATCATATATGATTTAATGATATTTTTACTCCATATTATTTATGTTTTTATACAATTTTATTACTCATTACCATTCTCATTAATTATATAAGTTATACCCTTTACTCAAATGTTAGATTTATTTTTCATGTATAGTGACTTATTGGGATTTTTATCTCTACCATTTATTTTATGTATTATAATTTTAATCCATTATCTTCTTTTAATATCATATTTATCTAGGAACTCATTAAGGGGAATAAAAATGATGAATTTTTGAGATTCTATTGGGGGTTTTTTGAACCTTGTCATTTCTGGAAACTAATACTCACCATCAATGGGTTGTATTTAACTAATGCTTTTGTTAAAAATAATGTAATAATATGTTTAAAATTCTTGGTCACTGTTTTTTTATTTAAATAATGATGTAGATATTTTTTAAAAATTAAGATTAGAGTGAATTAGTAAATACCATGGGGATATTCCCAATTATTAGAAAAAATCCTAATTATTTTAAATGATGATATAATTTTTTTTCATAGTAATAAGTATTTTTGTAGAAAATAAATGGGGATGTGGTTTTCGAACAAATAAATATATAGGTAATATACTTAGAAATTTTGGTCAAGTGTATATGGAACATCAATCTAGTGAATGGTGATTGTTCCCTTACTGTACACATGATTTTTTTACACCTTGCAGATATTTGTGAATTAATCAATATTTTCAATATAAATAATAATGATTTATTATCTAATATAATATCAAGAAAACTATAATATCTGAGAGTAATTTAAAATATCCTACAGTGTATTTGGAAGATATGTCAAATTTTTTCCATAATAATCATGGAATATATTTTCCCATATATGTTTTATATTAAATATGTTTAGGATGATTTTGAGTATTTATGTGGAAATTATAACAAATATAACTATTGGGTGTAGTGTTTTTTTAGTAATAGAAAATAATTCTAGGGAAGAATGAGTATATTTTTTGGGACATAATTATAAATATATTTATATATTTATGGACTAATATGATCATTCATGATATACTAATAATACTCAAGAAGATGTATATTTTTGTTGGAAAGAAAATCCACCTTGAAATCCTTAGTGGATAAAAATTTACCTGATGGCTAATGTTGTTATTGAATAGGTTCATCATAATTTTCATTGTTTGATCAGAATTATATTAATGAAGTTCCATAGAATGTAAAATTAGGATGTATGATGACAACCCATAGCATCAGGAAAGATATTAGGACTTAAACCCATTTTTAAGGGAAAAAAAGGGTTCAACGCCTACCTCTGGCCTTTGTTTTGTCCTATATAGTATGAAATTTATTTTATATAAATTTTATGGTTGTAATGTTTTTCTATTTGGGGAATATAATATATGATCAAATATATTTTATTTTGATGTGATTATTGATACTAAATGGACATTTATTGGGTTGATGTTTATATGTATCAATTATATATTACATAAATGTTTACATTCGAATTATAAAGTAAAATTTCATGGGATATATAAAAAATTTTCTGATACCAGCTTTGGGGTTAAAAAATTTATAACTAATGGGAATTCCGAGGTTATTTGGTTTGTATGGTAATTTATTTGAGGAATAACATATATTGAACATTTGGGGATATTTTAACGTAAATTTAATTATTTCCTCATATAAAGGTTTCATAATTTTATGAATTATATTACCTTCCTCTTTTTTTAATCTTTTATGATTGAAATAATAGTGTTTTTATTTTAAAATTTTATAGATCCATTTAATGTTAATTTTACTACTTTAAGTATAAAAATTCCATCTTGATTAATAATCATTGTGAGAAATAGAAGATAATTTAGGTGTAAATTGATTAGTTGCTGAAATTATATATATTAAATTAAATATATTACCCTTACCTTATTAAACTATACTATATGGAATTTAATAATTATAATTAAAGGATCTCAAAATTTGAATTTTATCCTATTAGGTTCATTAATAATGAAACAATTTTTCTAACACCAAATTGGTTTATGGTTATTTAGTATTTAAAATTTAATGATACTTATCGTTCTTATGAACAATAAACTCTTTCACTCCTCATTATAATTTTGGAATTATTATTTTTTTATTTTCAAGATTATTTTTTAACCAAATTTATGTTATGGTATTTCAAAAAAATTTATTGTTAAATTTTAAATAAATGATAACTAATTTCATGTCCAATGTGTGAGGATGAAATTTATTAATGGTGAGGGGATTCAATACCGTAATATTTTAATTTGAAATTTTTTTAATTGTTTATATGAAATACAACACCAAGCCAAAATAAATAATAAAATATTATTTTCATAATATGAAAATTAAAAAAATGAATTAAATTGTATGTATGAATATGATTAAATTAATTATGAAATATAAATATGGAAATACTACTCAATATAAATTTATTGATAACTTATCAAGAAATAAGTGTTGAATTTTAATGAAGATATTTTATTAGTAATCATCATTACATTATTATCATAGAGTAATATTTTGATATTTATTAAAGAATTATGAAATAATATCATGTCATTTCATTAAATATTGTAATTTAAATGTCCGAACATATTGTTGATTTAGTATTAAAGTTATATATGGCTTAATGTATTTATAATAATAAAATTAATTTCATTTGACTATGAAATTTTCATATTTTATTTATAATGTTGTTTAGGAATAAAACAGAAGTTTTGGACAAAGTGTTGTTATGAAGAATGTTTAATCAATTTTAATTATTTAAATTAACACCCAATAAGAAATATATTAAAATAAATTTATATTTTATAAAAAATTTAATTTATTTAAATTTAAAAAACAATTATTACTAATTGTTGAGTTATTATAATGTCTTTATATTACTTGAAAATACATTCATGATAATTTTTTTACCATGTTTTGTTGGTTCAGTATTAAATTACATTCTGCAACTTATATTGGTTAAATATGATATAATGGATTAAATATTTTAAATTATAATAATTAATATTAGGTAATAAGATAAATTTTATTTTATTACATAATGAATATTTAAAATATAGAAAACCTGTCAACACTATAAAAGTGTAAATTACGTTAAGCATGTATAAAACGGGGTGACAAGGATACCTTTTATAATATTAATTATTAATAAATGAATTATTTGGAACATTATTTTATTACATTGTAGAATAAATTATTTATAGGGCACTTTTAAGTAATGGGGGTCGTATTATAATTTAACAAATGAAAAAGGAAAAATATCACCCTTTTTTCTCCATATATTTAAAAAATGTTCACATATGATAAAGAATTTAAATATTATATGTTATTTTAAGAATTAGAAAATAAATTTGATGATGTAAATGTACATTTAACTTTAATTTATTTTATGGTTCTTTTAAATGTTTATATAATAAGGATTGAACTTTTTTAAAAATAGTTACATAGTCACGGTATATAATTTAAAAAAACAGTATTTTGTTTTGGAGAGTTTCAACTTAAAAAAGAAAATATTTGTTAATAATGTAATTTTTTAAAAATTTATTATATTAATAATTAATTATTATATTCATTTCATTAATTTCAAATTAATTTAATAGTTTAAAAAATGACAATATTGATTTTTATGTGAAATAATATTTTATGAAATTATATAAAAATAGTAACAATTATGAAATAGAAAATCTAGGATCATAAATAGTTAAAAAAATTATTCCCCTTTAAATTTAATATCAAATTATTTTATTTACAGGTTACATTGTAACCCTTTCAGTTTAATAAATTTGTTTTGGTAGTATATGATAAATGAGTATTGTATGTGTTTAAACGAAGAGATAAGTGGTTTTTTCATACCTAAAATTTATAAATTTTATTATATTCATAGATTTAAACTATATAAAATTATTAATTATAATATAAAACCATTTTGAATAATATTTCTTAGAAATTGATTTATCATTTGGTATTCATTGAAGAAATAAACTAGTGGATCCTATTAGCAGCTTATAAATGGACACCACCTTTCCTATCTTCTAATGATTTTAAGAAACATTTTATTCTGTCAATACATACCTGAATACCTTCCATTCATCCAAACCAATTACCTAGTGTCAATGTATTATTTTAAAACCTTCCTATGATGGAATTGTGTATAAAAATAATGAAGTTTCCATAAAAAGCGGTATAGTTTTTTTCCTTGAATTTTTGTTGATGTTTCTTCTTTAAAATCAACCATATATTATTCAAATATAATGATATAATAACAAAATTTTTACCTATATACTATGATTATTTTATATTAAGGGAATACGATGTATCCATATCCTCTTTAATCAAATTGGGAAGAAAAAAAAATTCTTCTTTACATCGAACAACAGCTTCATGAAGCAATGTATTTTTTATTCCATAAAATCCAATTATAAATGGTTATAATGATATGTATAATGTAGATATGTGATATTTTGGAAAGAGGTATCTTCATTAGAATACAGGGAATATTTTACTGTCTTTCATATCCATTTATTAAAAAATGATATTGTGGTTCATGCGTATATGGATTGTACCACCTAAATGAAGCGATGTTATTAATCATTCAACACAAAATCCAATGGATGATAAAAATAATTTTATTCAATGAACTATTTTTTATCATATAATTATACTTCTTTAATTATATAATAATAGCCACATTTTTTCCATAATGATTGTTGATAATTCAATACATTACATAAGTGTTCTTATGAATTTTTATCTCAAGGATTGTAAAATAGTTCATTTTTTCAGATCCATTTTTAAAGAATTAATTTTTAATAATATATATATATATATATAAATGGTAAATATTTATTGATTATTATCAAATAAATGTTGAACTAATTTCATTGTTGGCAATAGTCACCCTATAGATGATAATATGAACATATGAACTAGTTATTATAAAATTTTATGATGTTACTCTAGTTAATTATATAAATATATATAATGTTAATAAAAAATAAAATACATAATAAAATTCCATAAGTTTATAAATCATGTAAATAATTAGAATACGTTCATTTTTCTATATGATAACTCTTGAATGATAGAATTTAATTCAAGGTATGGGATTTAGTGTTAGAAGTATTTTTTGAGGTATATATTAAAACAATGAACGATATTTTTATTATATGATGGGAAATCATACCTTTTAAATTTTTTGTAATTAATAATTTTTTTTTGTATTTTATGATCCAATACATTTTCATTCAAACATGTTAATTTTACATGAATGTTACCAAGTGGTAACAAGTTTCATAACACATTTTTCATTCGTTGGGATATACGTCTACATAATTTAAAATATTATCATATGATTATATTTTTAATGACCTATAAAATTTTTATATTTTATTTGTGATTGTTTTTTATTTAATTTGTTTACAAAAAATCATTTCGTTGATTAATTCTCACTATAATGATTCAATATTTTTATGGGATCTCATTAAAATGTCACTTTGTTAAAAAATATTTTAATGTACTGAACCTATTTTTTAGATACTTTAAATGATAATACATAAAAATATTATATCATTAATTGATATACGTTCATGTTATTTAATGTTATTATTCATTTTATTTCATCCAAGTATATTGGATTATAATTTTATTAGAGCAGTAAAAGCATTATTTTACCATCTTCTTTAATTTGGAGATTGTTTATGTTCATGGTTTCATTGGGTAAAATAATGAAAAATAATATTCACAAAACACCATTATTTTCTTCTTATTTGCTCATGAATGTGGTTTTAATGTTTTTTTTCTAATCCCATCATTTATGATTAATGAAACATCAAGAAAGTGGTTTTTTTGTAATACTAATATCGTATATTTTTTTAGATAAGAATTGTTTCTCTTCCCTAACTATATTTTCCCTAAAAATAGCTAAAGATTTTTTTACTATTAATTAATATTTTTAGTTTAATTTTTCCCATATTATTACATTTTTACTAAATGCTTTAAAAGTACTATTTTCATCATTTTCTAAACAAGGTACCTTTTAACCCAAGATTGAAATAAATGTTTAAATTTAACTTATAATACATGAATTGAATTTCATATTGTTATGAAAACACATATATTTTAATATTTCAATACTTCATTCCATGATTATTTTTAATTATAATTTTTCAATATTATTTATGAAATTTCAATATTTTAAGTATGTGATTTCAATGTAAAATCATAATTGTTGTCATGAAATATTCCACATGATCATTGAAAATAATTTTCTTCAACAAAGAAATAATTTTATTTTATGGATTCCTTATAAATTAATCTTATAAATCTCTTAAATATATTTATATATCATCATCCATTCTATTATTAGAGTAATAAATTCCTTAACATCATTTATAAAATTCTTTAATTATGATATTTTCATTGATTATGATATTATAAAATATTATGAAACCAATTTTGAATCCATTGGTAATTATTATGTCTACACCTTATTATTTAATGCATTTCACAAGAACAAAAAATCCTTAATTTTAAAATCTTTTTTTACATTAGGTATTATTAATGGGATTAGTGAGTAAACCTAATCCATTATGGGATTTTTTGGGCAATATGATATTTTCAAGGAAATTATACTTTATTCGTGTTTATGTCATTTTATATATTGAGTCCAAATTACCTAAATTGATATCATCTTATTGTAGCATGTGTTTTATGCTATTAAATAATGTGGTTACTCATTATCCATATCATTTATTATATCATGTTTGAAAGTTGATTTGTACATTATGTTTCAATATAATTTTTATTACCACACATGGATTTTCATCTCACACATTTATTTTATGTAATTATGATGTTATCCTACCTATACCTAAATATTTAATATTACTTTGGATCATTATAGTTATTATTAAAATAAATATTTTATTTTTTTAGATCCATCTAATTTTTTATGCATCAAGTATATCAAGAACTATAGGCATCATCATTTTTAGGATCCAATTAATAAATTTTTATGTTTAAAATAATGTAATAATATGTGTATAGGTATTCTGTGAATATATAAACCAAAAATATAAATAGAAAACTATTCAACTCTTTATAGTGTAGATCCATTAAATTCAAATGTAAAAATATCATAATACCTAATGTATATTGGAAGAATATCACAACTCAATATTATTGATCTGGTTCAAAAGAATATACAAAACACATCATCCCCAACTCTGGATCAGGATACATGATTCTAATTATCCTCATGTTCCATTCCCTCAAAAAATCATGGCCCACCACATGGTTTGATAATATGGATAAATCATAGAGATCAAAGTAGATCTTGGATTTATGTGAAACAAGCCAGTCCATCGAGGAAAATAAATCCCAAGTCTTTATATTGTGATATAGAAAATCCCATGTGAGATCTATATACATTTATGTGTTGGAACAATATTTTCATTAAAGACCTTAATATCTCTTCATGGTATGAGGTGTTGAAATATATATCACATTTTCAATAGTTAAAATTGGGAGAAATAAAATATTCACTTTTCATAAGAGAATAAAATAAATAGATTCAATGATAACGAATATAGAATTCCTAATAGATGTATATTTTATGTGGTATATATCATGGTTATTGGATCTAAATATTATTCCCCTAGGGACTCATCCATAAAATTAATTATATTCATTTAAGATACCTAGGATAAGAACCCCATAGTACATAAATAGTCTTATTGGAACATATATCCATTTAGTGTAGATGGTATTATTCACCTACTAATCTATAAAATACAATTCAAAACACTGAGAGGTGAAATGAGTGACCATATAAACCAAAAATATCTATTATTTCTATAAAATAAATCAATAACTTTCCAATACTAACACATTTATTGAAAATCTATATACCTATGTTAGACATGGTAGGCATTTTGGAAAGTTATATTTATTGAGATGCCCCATGAGACTGATCAAACATCTACTTTCAATTAAATTATCTAAAATAACTTCCATTTGGATACAGAGGAATTCCCACCAACACTATAATACTAGCCAGTTTAGTCATAATAATAAATTATTTATCTATAATATATCTATAAGTGGTGAATTTCAATATGAATAATGAATATTGTATATTATAACGAAGACCCATCATGAATTTTCTAACCTTCATCTTCTCATTTTATACTACCTTAGAAAAAATTATACATGTACAACAATGTGGATTCCATTCTATGTCATGAACGTAACCCCATTAAAATATGTGAAAATACATTTAATTTTATAAAAAAAATTGCTCTAAATATAACAAATCAATAACAAGATACTCAATTCATATAAACTATGTCACATCATGATTCATTACCATATACAACGAATATACCCTACTCCACTGATACCCTTCAATCATTAATTAATTACATTACACCTTTATTTCATATGTAATTTAATGTTCTAAAAAAATAGGTATATATTTTTTTACCCAAACTCTTCTTCTTATGGATCCTTTAAGACATAGATAGAATAAGGCTTATAGTGATAACACTCACAGGGATAACAACTATTTTAAACTATTATTTATCTAATAATGGATCTAGAATTGAAATTGAGGAGAAAAATATCCATGGGAATAGACTATAGACATCATTATCATAATATGGTTCAATTTATCTAGATCATTATCTTTATATGGTTCATTGACCGATCCCATTGAGGTTTGTTTAAAATATTCTTTGTGGTCTGGGAACAACACAATTTCATGATACAGTATGAAAATATGAGCATTGAATATCAATTAATCATATTTATTAATGTATATAGGAATAAAATTTCTTTTATATAAAATTCAACATTATTTGATTTCTAAAATACAATATCATGTTCGATGATAGAATATAATTTGTTCAATTTATTACTTATGGATTTCATTCTGAAACACCCTCAGTGAGCCATGGATCACAATAATGAAGCATTTCTAAGTAAATATTCATAATAAATACCTTAAATAGAAAATCTCATACCATAAATCTATGATGGAAACCCTAACTACATAGTGATACCATAAAATGATATTCAACCTTCCCTTTTACAATATTTGGATATTACCTAAACAAAATACATTGGTACAATGAAACATTTACAAAATGTGAAGAGTAATAAACAAATTTCTTAATACGGAAGGGCTAAAAACTTGTGCCTTGATAAAAATGTAATGAAAGAGATAATTTTTCTCCCTAAAAATAATAAGCCATCAAATTATAGTGGAATATATATCAATGATAAATCATAATTCCAAAAATTACCAGGGAGAAACGTTCCACTTGTCGATGAAAAGTAGCAAAGGTGCATTGTCTGTTAAAATGAATGAGTATTAATAAAGATACAACCACATAATATCTATTATAAGAGTGGATCATTGATCCAGTGCTAACTTATATAAAACATGGAATCGTTACTCAAGAACATCAACCACATCCATATATATCGTTCCCCTTTCTGGACATGTAATAACATAATCAATTAATTCTTTCTTGTAATTCTAGGGTGTGAGAATAAATAATCCATGAGTGATTTCAGAAAGGATATATATGAAAATATTTAAAAAAAATTATGAATAAATTTTAAAAAATAATGGTCCTAGAAATTAAATTTCACAATTTCCATCTAATAATACTTAAAATCATATAAATGGAAAAAATATTAAAAATATGATTAAATGGAAATTTTTATTGAATATAAAGATGTGAACAAATTCATTTTATAATACAATTTCTTGTAATAATCAAATTAATAAATATATATGTCTTCATATGTCTTGAGGTTCATTAGTTTATAACAGTATGTTCATTACACAACTCAATGAATCAACCATGGATTTGATTTGGCACATGTCCCTATGATAAATGCTAATGGTATAGATAAATATACACCGTAAAAAGAAAAAATAATTACGAACTATTTTTAGATATATATATCATCATTAATACATTCCCAAAATGTTTTAATACTATCATTCCTGTCCATGTCATCTATTGTATAATCATACAAACATGTTCATTCAATCAATCAATCATGTAAAAATAATTCCTTACTATTTAGTAAATCAATTCTAGTTAAAATTAAAACTACCATGTATCAACATGAAATTTGAATTTAAAAAATAAATAATAGGTTTTTAACGTGTTAATTCATTACAAAATTATGTTTCAATTAGTTTAATTTGTTATAATAATCATCATAAAATCATTTCATTAATCCATTATTAATTTATATCCATATATTCTCAAAATTTATTATATGTTTAAACTGACTTCTAAAATGGGTCTTTTTTCAATTACATGTTATTTAATAATGATTACTTTCTTCCCAATTTATGGATGATAAATAAATTGAAAATATATTTCCAATAAAAAAATATAATCAATGTTTCTAATGTATTGAAAAAAATTATAGAACTAAATATCATATTTGCACGATCATTAAATAAAAAAAATTAGGAACCTTTAATATAATACATATGGTGAAAAAGATCGAGGATGGATCCCTAAAATCAAATTTCACTGAAAAATGTTCTAGATCCATCAACAAACTAAGGATTTTCACTCTGGATAGAAGGTATTAAAGGTAAATTATAAATAAGATAGATTATAATTAAAGATGAGAGATCAATAGTATCCACTAGCACAATGATTTCAGAAGAAAATTGAAGAAAGGGATAAAATCGTCTATCAAATGTCTCTAAATTCCCTGGGGCATGATTTTGATTGCTTAAGTGATGTTTCGAATTTATAATAGGGTTTTATGACCGAAATTAGAATTTATAAAGTCTGAAAATATCAGAACATATTTTTTAGGGTTAGAGAGAACAAGAATAGATAATTTTACATCATTATCAATCACTTTGAGAGATCCACATAGCTATGAGGTAGAGGTATTCAAAACATGATCCAACCATGTTTTCCCTAAAGGGATATATAAAAATGGAACCATATTTGGATAATTTATTTGTAGATCCTTCAAAAAATTTGTTTTTTCAAATGTGAAAAAATGGAGGCTACATAGTTTTCACTGACTATGTCTCATCTTCTAATAATTCATAATATTGAACATGAATTCTTAGCCCATATTTCATTGTTTCCCATAACAGTTTAGAACCATTCATAGACTAAAAAACATTAAATATTTTCTAAATAAATCGTGACATTACATGAATCATTATCTATGCAATGAAATATCATAATAAAACAAATAATGTATATAAAATATATTAATTGGATGTTGTAGTAATAATAGTTAAAAAATTTTTTCTTATTAACTAAATCATTTTATCATGAAATTTATTTAAAATTATTTGTGTTATAATTCATGATCAATCCATATATGTTATGGATTTGATAAGAAATATATTTTTCAGTATTCCCCAAAAACCAATTATTAAAAACCCTAATAAATAATATTTAGCAGATATTGATACAGTAAATGAAAAAATGAATTAAATTTTGTCAAATTTATATTCCTATTTGTTGAAATTAATCTATTTAACAAACAAATATAATTAAATCTTCTATCACAAGAACAAATTTTTTAAAATATAACATGTTTAGATTGTCATTTCCAATACCATAATAAATTAATTTATTTTAATATAATCTTTATATAAAAAATATATTCTATCATTAATATATATGGCTTCCAAAATTTATGTTTATAAGTTAAATATTTAATATTAATCAATTTAGGAAATCAAATTAATGTATTTGATATTTTAGTATGCTATTTTAATTTTATTAATTAATTATTATTATATACCATTATGGGTTTATTTAAATTTTTTCTATAATTTAGATACTATGTTTTTATGTCCCCAATTTAGAACTACATTTTAATATTTATATAATATTTTTTTGGTTAGTTTTATTTCATTATTTCATACAATACTTGTCATCTAACAAATTATTTTTCAATATAAAATATATAATATAAATTATATGGTTGGATATTTTAAATAGTTGGTAGTAACTTCAAAACATCATCCAAGTAAAAAATAAACATTTTATATAATATTATATTCCACTAACTATTTGTGTTTCAAAAATTTCATTTTTTTCATCAATAACTTTCAATATAAAAATAATTTCATATATATAAATATATTACATTTGAATAAAATGTTTTTTTAGGAGGGTAATGTACCTTATTTTAAAATTTTATAGATAAAATGTCTTCTATTATTTAACGATTTCTTATCATCACCGTGCACTCAACTATCTTATTCAGGAGTAATCAGATCAAATTAATTATTAAAAAAACATTTTTTAAACACAAGGTAGGGAATTATATTTCTTTTTCCCCGATTAAAAAAATAAAAATAATTAATAATTTCCTCATTTTTTTCTTTTTATATAACCATAAATATTTTAGATAAGATAAATTTAATTAAATAATTTCAAGTAATTTAATTGTTCATATTTAGTATTTCAATTAATACTTTCACTTGATTAATTTGACAATAATATTTGGGAAGTAGATAGGATTGTTTGTAACATACCAGGTAAATAAAGAATATAAAATTTTCATATTAATTAAAATTTGTGAATTAAATATTAATTTTACATTAAAGGGCATGATATGTTCGATGGCGTACCTGATACGCCACAACAGGTTTCTTGAAAATATTTTGTTGCACACAATGCTGAGCCACATTTTTTCCATAATGATTGTTGATAATTCAAAACATTGCATAAGTGTACTTATGAATTATCATCTCAAGGATTGTAAAATAGTTCATTTTTTCAGATCCATTTTTAAAGAATTAATTTTTAATAATATATATATATATAAATGGTCAATATTTATTGATTAGTATCCAATAAATGTTGAACTAATTTCATTATTGGCAATAGTCACCCTATAAGTGTTAATATGAACATATGAACTAGTTATTATAAAATTTTATGATATTAATATAGTTAATTATATAAATATTTATAATGTTAATAAAAAATAAAATACATAATAAAATTCAATAAGGTTCTAAATCATGTAAATAATTAGCATACATTCATTTTTCTACATGATAACTCTTGAATGATAGAATTTAATTCATGGTATGGGATTTAGTGTTAGAAGAATTTATTTGAGGTATATATTAAAACAATGAACAGAATTTTTATTATATGATGAGAAATCATCCCTTTTAATTTTTTTCTAATTAATAAATAATTTTTTTTTATTTTATGATCCAATACATTTTCATTCAACCATGTTAATTTTACGTGAATGTTACCAAGTGGTAACAAGTTTCATAACATATTTTTCATTCGTTGGGATATACGTCTACATAATATAAAATATTATCATATGATTATATTTTTAATGACCTATATAATTTTTATATTTTATTTATGATTGTTTTTTATTTTATTTGTTTACAAAAAATCATTTCGTTGAATAATTCTCGCTATAATGATTCAATATTTTTATGGGATCTCATTAAAATGTCTCCTTGTTAACAAATATTTTAATGTACTGAACCTATTTTTAGATACTTTAAATGATAATACATATAAATATTATATCATTAATTGATATACATTCATGTTATTTAATGTTATTATTCATTTTATTTCATCCAAAGTTATTAGATTATAATTTTATTAGAGCAGTAAAGGCATTGTTTTACCATCTTCTTTGATTTGGAGATTCTTTATGTTCATGGTTTCATTGGGTAAAATAATGAAAAATAATATTCACAAAACACCAATATTTTCTTCTCATTTGGTCATGAATGTGGTTTTAATGTTTTTTTTCTAATCCCATCATTTCTTATTAATGAAACATCAAGAAAGTGGTTTTTTTGTAATACTAATATTGTATAATTTTTTAGATATGAATTATTTCTCTTCCCAAAATATATTTTCACTAAAAACAGCTAAAGAATTTTTTACTATTAATTAATATTTTTAGTGGAATTTTTTCCCATATTATTATATTTTTACTAAATGCTTTAAAAGTATTATTTTCATCATTTTCCAAAAAAGGTACCTTTTATCCCAAGATTGAAATGAATGTTTAAATTTAAATTATAATACATGAATTGAATTTCATATTGTTATGAAAACACATATATTTTAATATTTCAATACTTCATTCCATGATTGTTTTTAATTATAATTTTTTCAATATTATTTATGAAATTTCAATATTTTAAATATGTGATTTCAATGAAAAATCATAATTGTTTTCATGAAATATTCCACATGATCATTGAAAGGAATTTTCTTCAACAATGAAATAATATTATTTTATGGATTCCTTATAAATTAATCATATAAATCTCTTAAATATATTTATATATCATCATCCATTCTTTTTTTAGAGTAATACATTCCTTAACATCATATATAAAATTCTTTAATTATGATGTTTTCTTTGATTATGTTGTGATAAAATATTATAAAACCTATTTTGTATCCATTGGTAATTATTATTTCTACACCTTATTATTTAATTCCTTTCACAAGAACAAAAAATACGTAATTTTAAAATCTTTTTTTACATTAGGTATTATTTATGGGATTAGTGAGTAAGCCTAATCCATTATGGGATTTTTTTGGGAAATATGATATTTTCAAGGAAATTATACTTTATTCATGTTATTTCATTTTATATATTGAGTCCAAATTTCCTAAATTGATATCATCTTTTTGTAGCATGTGTTTTTTTCTATTAAATAATGTGGTTACTCATTATCCATATCATTTATTATATCATGATTGAAAGATGATTTGTACATTATGTTTCAATATCATTTTTATTCCCACACATGGATTTTCATCTCACACATTTCTTTTATGTAATTATGATGTTATCCTACCTATACCTAAATATTTAATGTGACTTTGGATCATTATAGTGATTATTAAAATAAATATATTATTTTTTAGATCCATCTGATGTTTTATGCATCAAGTATATCAAGAACTATAGGCATCATCATCTTTAGGATCCAATTAATGAATTTTTATGTTTAAAATAATGTAATAATATGTATATAGGTATTCTGTCAATATATACACCAAAAAATGTAAATAGAAAACTATTCCACTCTTTATAGTGTAGATCCATTAAATTCAATTGTAAACATATCAGAATACCTAATGTATATTGGAAGAAGATCACAACTCAATATTATTGATCTGGTTCAAAAGAATATACAAAACACATCATCCCCAACTCTAGTTGAGGATACCTGATTCTAATTATCTTCATGTTCCATACCCTCAAAAAATCATGGCCCACCACATGCATTGATAATAAGGATAAATCATAGATATCAAAGTAGATCTTGGATTTATGTGAAACAAGCCATACCATCGAGGAAAATAAATCCCAAGCCTTCATATTGTGATATAGAAAATCCCTTGTGAGATCTATATACATTTATGTGTTGGAACAATAGTTTCATTAGAGACCTTAAAATCTCTTCATGTTATGAGGTGTTGAAATATATATATCACATTTTGAATAGTTAAAATTGGGTGAAATAAAATATTCACTTTTCATAAGAGAATAAAATAAATAGATTCAATGATAATGAATATAGAATTCCAAATAAATGTATATTTTATACTAGTATATATCATGGTTATTGGATCCAAATATTCTTCCCCTAGGGACTCATCCACTTAATTAATTATATTCATTTAGGATACCTAGGATAGGAACCCCATAGTACATGAATATTCTTATTGGAACATAAATCCATTTACTGTAGATGGTATTATTTACCTACTAATCTATAAAAGACAATTCAAAACACTGAGAGATGAAATGAGTGACCATATAAACAAAAAATATCTATTATTTCTATAAAATAATTCATTAACTTCCCAATACTAACACAATTATTTAAAATCTATATACCTATGTTAGGCATGGTAGGGATTTTGGAAAGTTCTATTTATTGAGATGCCCCATGAGACTGATCACACATCTTATTTCAATTAAATGATTTAAAATAACTATCATTTGGATAGGGAAGAATTCCCACCAACCCTATAATACTAGCCAGTTTAGTCATAATAATAAATTATTTATCTATAATATATGTATAAGAGGTGAATTTCAATATGAATAATGAATATTGTATACTATAATGAAGACCCATCATGAATTTTCTAACCTTCATCTTCTCATTTTATACTACCTTAGGAAAAATTATACATGTACAACAATGTGGATTCCATTCTATGTCATGAACTTAACACCATTAAAATATGTAAAAATACATTTAATTTTATAAAAAATTCTCTAAATATAAAAAATTAATAACAAGATACTCAATTCATATAAACTATGTCACATCATGATTCATTACCATATACAATTAATATCCCCTCCTCCACTAATACCCTTCAATCATTAATTTAGAACATTACACCTTTATTTCATATGTCATTTAATATTCTAAAAAAATTGGTATATTTTTTTTTACCCAAACTCTTATTCTTATGGATCCTTCAAGACATAGATAGAATAAGGATTGTAATGATAACACTCACAGGGAAAGTATCTATTTTAAACTATTATTTTTCTAATAATGGATCTAGAATTGGAATTGAGGAGAAAAATATCCCTGGGAATCGACTATAGACATCATTATCACAATATGGTTCAATTTATCTAGATCATTATCTTTATATGGTTCATTGACCGATCCCATTGAGGTTTGTTTAAAATCATCTTGTGTTCTGGGAACAACACAATTTCATGATACAGTATGAAAATATGAGCCTTGAATATCAATTAATCATATTTATTAATGTATATTGGAATAAAATTTCATTTATATAAAATTCATCATTATTTGATTTCTTAAATACAATATCATGTTCGATGATAGAATAGAATCTGTTAAATTTATTTCTTAAGTATTCCATTCTGAAACACCCTCGGTGAGCCATGGATCACAATAATGAAGGATTTCTATGAAAATATTCATAATAAATCCCTTAAATAGAAAATCTCGTACCATAAATCTATGATGGAAACCCTAACTACATAGTGATACCATACAATGATATTCAACCTTCCATTTTACAATATTTGGGTATTACCTAAACAAAATACATTGGTACAACGACACATTAACAAAATGTGAAGAGTAATAAACAATTTTCTCAATACGAAAGGGCTAAAAACTTTTGCCTTGATAAAAATGGAATGAAAGAGATAATTGTTTCTCCCTAAAAATAATCAACCATCAAATAATAGTTGAATATAAATCAATGATAAATCATAATTCCAAAAATTACCAGGGAGAAATATTCCACTTGTCGATGAAAAGTAGCAATGGTGAATTGTCTGTTAAAATGAATGAGTATTAATAAAGATACAACCACATAATAACTATTATAAGAGTGGATCATTGATCCAGTGGTAAATTATATAAAACATGGAATCATTACTCAAGAACACCAACCACATCCATGTATATCGTTCCCCTTTCTGGACATGTAATAACATAATCAATTAATTCTTTCTTGTAATTCTAGGGTGTGAGAATAAATAATCCATGTGTGATTTCAGAAAGGTTATATATGAAAATATTTAAAACAAAATTATGAATAAATTTTAAAAAATAATGTTCCTAGAAATTAAATTTCACATTTTCAATCTAATAATACTTAAAATCATATAAATGGAAAAAATATTAAAATTAGTATTAAATGGAAATTTTCATTGAATATAAATATGTGAATAAATTTATTTTATAAAACATTGTCTTGTAATAATCAAATGAATAAATATATATATCTTCATATGTCTTGAGGTTCATTAGTTTATAACAGTATGTTCATTACACTACTCAATGAATGAACCATAGATTTGATTTGGCACATGTCCCTATGCTAAATTCTAATGGTATAGATTAAATCTACACCGTAAAAAGAAAAAATAATTACAAACTATTTTTAGATATAGTTATCATCCTTAATACATTCCCAAAATTTTTTAATACTATCATTCTTGTCCCAGTCTTCTATTATATAATCATACACACATGTTCATTCAATCAATCAATCATGTAAAAATAATTCCTTACTATTCAGTAAATCAATTCTAGTTAAATTTAAAACTACCATGTATCAAAAAGAAATTTGAATTTAAAAAATAAATAATAGGTTTTTAACGTGTTCATTCATTCCAAAATAAAGTTTCAATTAGTATAATTTTTTATAATAATCATCATAAAATCATTTCACTAATCTATTATTAATTTTAATCAATATATTCTCAAAATTTATTATATGTTTAAACTGACTTCTAAAATGGGTCTTTTATCAATTACATGCCATTTAATAACGATTACTTTCTTCTCAATTTATGGATGAGAAATAATTTGAAAATATATTTCCAATAAATAAATATAAAAAATGTTTCTTATGTATTGAAAATAATTATAGAACTAAATATCAAATTTTCACGATCATTAAATAAAACAAATTGTGAACCTTTAATATAATACATATGTTGAAAAAGACAGACGATGGATCCCTAAAATCAAAATTCACTGAAAAATTGTCTAGATCCATCAACAAACTAAGTATTTTCACTCTGGATAGAAGGTATTAAAGGTAAATTATAAATGTTATAGACTATAATTAAATATGACAGATCAATCGTATCCACTAGCACAATGATTTTAGAATAAAATTAAAGAAAAGGATAAAATCCTCTATCAAATGTCTCTAAATTCGCTGAGGCCTGATTTTGATTGATTAAGTGATGTTTTGAATTTTTAATTGGGTTTTATGACCGAAATTAGAATTTATAAAGTCTGAAAATATCAGAACATATTTTTTATGGTTAGAGAGAACAAGAATAGATAATTTTACATCATTATCAAGCACTTTGAGAGATCCACACAGATATGAGGTAGAGGTATTCAAAACATGATCCAGCCATGTTTTCCCAAAAGGGATATATAAAAATGGAACCAGATTTGGACAATTTATTTGTAGAACATTCAAAAAAATTGTTTTTTCAAATGTGAAAAATATGGAGGCTACATAGTTTTCACTGATAATGTCTCATCTTCTAATAACTCATAATATTGACCATGAAATCTTAGCCCATATTTCATTGTTTCCCCTAACAGTGTAGAACCATTCATAGACTAAAAAACATTAAATATTTTCTAAATAAATCGTGACATTACATGAATAATTATCTATGCAAAGAAATATCATAATAAAACAAATAATGTATATAAAATATATTAATTGGATATTACAGTAATAATAGTTTAATTTTTTTTCTTGTTAACTAAATCATTTTATCATGAAATTTATTTATAATTATTTGTGTTATAATTCATGATCAATCCATATATGTTATGGATTTGATAAGAAATATATTTTTCAGTATTCCCCAAAAACCAATTATTAAAAACCCTAATAAATCATATTTAGCAGAAATTGTTACAGTAAATGAAAAAATGAATTAAATTTTGTCAAATTAATATTCCTATTTATTGAAATTAATCTATTTAACAAATAAATATAATTAAATCTTATATCACAAGAACAAATTTTTTAAAATATAACATGTTTAGATTGTCATTTCAAATACCATAATAAATTAATTTATTTTAATATAATATTTATATAAAAAAATTCTATCATTAATATATATGGCTTCGAAAATTTATGATTATAAATTCAATATTTATTAATAATCAAATTTGGAAATCAAATTAATGTATTTGATATTTTAGTATGCTATTTTTTTATTAATTAATTATTATTATATACCATTATGTGTTTATTTAAATTTTATTCTATAATTTAGATACTATGTTTTTATGTCCCGAATTTAGAACTTCATTTTAATATTTATATAATATTTTTTTGGTTAGATTTTTTTCTTTATTTCATACATTACATGTCATATAACTAATTATTTTTCAATATAAAATGTTTAATATAAATTATATGGTTGGATATTTTAAATAGTTGGTAGTAACTTCAAAACATAATCCAAGTATAAAATAAACATTTTATATAATATTATATTCCTCTAACTATTTGTGTTTCAAAAATTTCATTTTTTCATCAATAAATTTCAATATAAAAATAATTTAATATATATAAATATATAACATTTGAATAAATTTTTTTTTGAGGAGGGTAATATACCTTATTTTAAAATTTTATTGATAAAATTTCTTCTATTATTTAATGATTTCATATCATCACCATGCACTCAACTATCTTAATCAGGAGTAAACAGATCAAATTAATTATTAAAAAAACATTTTTTAAACACAAGGTAAGGAATTTTATTTCTTTTTCCCCCATTAAAAAAATAAAAATAATTAATAATTTTCTCATTTTTTTATTTTTATATAACCATAAATATTTTCAATAAGATAAATTTAATTAAATAATTTCATGTAATTTAATAGTTCATATTTAGTATTTCAATTTATACTTTCACTTGAGTAATTTAACAATAATATTTGGGAAGTATATAGGATTGTTTGTAACATACCAGGTAAATAAAGAATATAAAATTTACATATTAATTAAAATTTGTGAATTAAATATTAATTTTACATTAAAGGGCATGATATGTTCGATGGCGTACCTGATACGCCACAATGGGTTTCTTGGAAATATTTTCTTGCACACAATGGTGACCACATTTTTTCCATAATGATTGTTGATAATTCAAAACATTACATAAGTGTACTTTTGAATTATCATCTAAAGGATTGTAAAATAGTTCATTTTTTCAGATCCATTTTTAATGAATTATTTTTTAATAATATATATATATATATAAATGGTCAATATTTATTGATTATTATCCAATAAATGTTGAACTAATTTCATTATTGGCAATAGTCACCCTATAGATGTTAATATGAATATATGAAATAGTTATTATAAAATTTTATGATTTTAATCTAGATAATTATATAAATATATATAATGTTAATAAAAAATAAAATACATAATAAAATTCAATAAGGTTCTAAATCATGTAAATAATTAGCATACATTTATTTTTCTATATGATAACTCTTGAATGATAGAATTTAATTCAAGGTATGGGATTTAGTGTTAGAAGTATTTTTTTGAAGTATATATTAAAACAATGAACGAAATTTTTAATATATGATGAGAAATCATCCCTTTTTAATTTTTTGTAATTGATAAATAATTTTTTTTATTTTATGATCCAATACATTTTCATTCAGCCATGTTAATTTTACATGAATGTTACCAAGTGGTAACAAGTTTCATAACACATTTTTTATTCGTTGGGATATAGATCTACATAATTTAAAATATTATCATATGATTATATTTTTAATGACCTGTGAAATTTTTATATTTTATTTATTATTGTTTTTTATTTAATTTGTTTACAAAAAATCATTTCGTTGATTAATTCTTGCTATAATGATTCAATATTTTTATGGGATCTCATTAAAATGCCTCCTTGTTAACAACTATTTTAATTTACTGAACCTATTTTTTAGATACTTTAAATCATAATACATATAAATATTATATCATTAATTGATATACATTCATGTTATTTAATGTTATTATTCATTTTATTTCATCCAAGGTTATTGGATTATAATTTTATTAGAGCAGTAAAGGAATTATTTTACCATCTTCTTTAATTTAGAGATTGTTTATGTTCATGGTTTCATTGGGAAAAATAATGAAAAATAATATTCACAAAACACCACTATTTTCTTCTCTTTTGGTCATGAATGTGGTTTTAATGTTTTTTTCTAATCCCATAATTTCTGATTAATGAATCATCAAAAAAGTGGTTTTATTGTAATACTAATATTGTATATTTTTTTAGATAAGAATTATTTCTCTTCCCTAACTATATTTTCCCTAAAAACCGCTAAAGATTTTTTTACTATTAATTAATATTTTTAGTGGAATTTTTTCCCATATTATTATATTTTTACTAAATGTTTTAAAAGTATTACTTTCATCATTTTCCAAAAAAGGTTCCTTTTACCCCATGATTGAAATGAATGTTTAAATTTAACTTATAATACATGAATTGAATTTCATATTTTTATGAAAACACATATATTTTAATATTTCAATACTTCATTCCATGTTTATTTTTAATTATAGTTTTTTCAATATTATTTATGAAATTTCAATATTTTAAATATGTGATTTCAATTTAAAATCATAATTGTTGTCATGAAATATTCCACATCCTCATTGAAAGGAATTTTCTTCAATAAAGAAATAATTTTATTTTATGGATTACTTATAAATTAATCATATAAATCTCTAAAATATATTTGTATATCATCATCCATTATCTTATTAGAGTAATACATTCCTTAACATCATTTATAAAATTCTTTAATTATGATATTTTCTTTGATTATGATATGATAAAATATTATGAAACCAATTTTATATCCATTGGTAATTATTATGTCTACACCTTATTATTTAATTCCATTCACTAGAACAAAAAATCCTTAATTTTAAAATATTTTTTTACATTAGGTATTATTTATGGGATTAGTGAGTAAACCTAATCCATTATGGAATTTTTTGGGCAATATGATATTTTCAAGGAAATTATACTTTATTCATGTTTATGTCATTTTATATATTGAGTCCAAATTTCCTAAATTGATATAATCTTATTGTAGCATGTGTTTTATGCTACTAAATAATGTGGTTACTCATTATCCCTATCATTTATTAAATCATGTTTGAAAGTTGATTTGTACATTATGGTTCAATATCATTTTTATTCCCACACATGGATTTTCATCTCACACATTTGTTTTATGTAGTTATGATGTTATCCTACCTATACCTAATTATTTAATGTGACTTTGGATCATTATAGTGATTATTAAAATTAATATTTTATTTTTTTAGATCCATCTGATGTTTTATGCATCACGTATATCAAGAACTATAGGAATCATCATCTTTAGGATCTAATTAATGATTTTTTATGTTTAAAATAATGTAATAATATGTGTATAGGTATTATGTCAATATATACACCAAAAAATGTAAATAGAAAACTATTCAACTCATTATAGTGTAGATCCATTAAATTCAAATGTAAACATATCAGAATACCTACTGTATATTGGAAGAAGATCACAACTCAATATTATTGACCAGGTTCAAAAGAATATACAAAACACATCATCCCCAACTCTGGATGAGGATACCTGATTCTAATTATCCTCATGTTCCATTCCCTCAAAAAACAATGGCCCACCACATGCTTTGATAATAAGGATAAATCATAGAGATCAAAGTAGATCTTGGATTTATGTGAAACAAGCAAGTCTATCGAGGAAAATAAATCCCAAGTCTTCATATTGTGATATAGAAAATCCTATGTGAGACCTATATACATTTATGTGTTGGAACAATAGTTTCATTAGAGACCTTAATATCTCTTCATTGTATGAGGTGATGAAATATATATCACATTTTCAATAGTTAAAATTGGGTGAAATAAAATTTTCACTTTTCATTAGAGAATAAAATAAATAGATTCAATGATAACGAATATAGAATTCCTAATAAATGTATATTTTATGCTGGTATATATCATGGTTATTGGATCCAAATATTATTCCCCTAGGGACTCATCCACTTAATTAATTATATTCATTTAGGATACCTCGGATAGGAACCCCATAGTACATAAATAGTCTTATTGGAACATATATCCATTTAGTGTAGACGGTATTATTCACCTACTAATCTATAAAAGACAATTCAAAACACTGAGAGATGAAAAGAGTGACAATATAAACCAAAAATATCTATTATTTCTATAAAATAAATCATTAACTTCCCAATACTGACACATTTATTGAAAATCTATATACCTATGTTAGACATTGTAGGAATTTTGGAATGTTCTATTTATTGAGATGCCCCATGAGACTGATCACACATCTTATTTCAATTAAATGGTCTAAAATAACTACCATTTGGATATGGAAGAATTCCCACCAACCCTATCATACTAGCCAGTTTAGTCATAATAATAAATTATTTATCTATAATATATGTATAAGAGGTGAATTTCAACATGAATAATGAATATTGTATACTATAACGAAGACCCATAATGAATTTTCTAACCTTCATCTTCTCATTTTATACTACCTTAGGAATAATTGTACATGTACAACAATGTGGATTCCATTCTATGTCATGAATGTAACACCATTAAAATATGTGAAAATACATTTAATTTAATAAAAAAAATTCTCTAAATATAACAAATCAATAATAAGATACTCAATTCATATAAATTATGTCACATCATGATTCATTACCAAATACAATGAATATCCCCAACTCCACTGATACCCTTCAATCATTAATTTAGTACATTACAACTTTATTTCTTATGTAATTTAATGTTCTAAAAAATAAGTATATATTTTTTTTACCCAAACTCTTCTTCTTATGGATCCTTCAAGACATGGATATAATATGGCATATAATGATAACACTCACAGGGATAATATCTATTTTAAACTATTATTTTTCTAATAATGGATTTAGAATTGTAATTGAGGTGAAAAATCTATGGGAATAGACTATAGACATCATTATCTAAATATGGTTATTTTTATCTAGATCATTATCTTTATATGGTTCATTGATCGATCCCATTGAGGTTTGTTTAAAATCATCTTGTAGTCTGTGAACAACACAATTTCATGATACAGTATGAAAATATGAGCATTGCATATCAATTAATCATATTTATTAATGTATAGAGGAATAAAATTTCATTTATATAAAATTCATCATTATTTGATTTCTAAAATACAATATCATGTTCGATGACAGAATAGAATTCGTTCAATTTATTACTTAAGGATTCCATTCTAAAACACCCTCGGGGAGCCATGGATCACAATAATGAAGGATTTCTAAGAAAATATTCATAATAAATCCCTTAAATAGAAAATCTCATACCATAAATCTATGATGGAAACCCTAACTACATAGTGATACCATAAAATGATATTAAACCTTTCCTTTTACAATATTTGGATAATAACTAAACAAAATACATTGGTACAATGACACATTAACAAAATGTGAAGAGTAATAAACAAATTTCTTAATACAGAAGGGCTAAAAACTTGTCCCTTGAAAAAAATGGAATGAAAGAGATAATTTTTTCTCTCTAAAAACAATCAACCATCAAATAATAGTGGAATATAAATCAATGATAAATCATAATTCCAAAAATTACCAGGGAGAAATGTTCCACTTGTCGATGAAAAGTAGAAAAGGAGTATTGTCTGTTAAAATGAATGAGTATTAATAAAGATACAACCACATAATATCTATTATAAGAGTGGATAATTGATCCAGTGGTAACTTATATAAAACATGGAATCATTACTGAAGAACACCAACCACATCCATTTATATAGTTCCCCTTTCTTGACATGTAATAACATAATCAATTAATTCTTGCTTGTAATTCTAGGGTGTGAGAATAAATAAACCATGAGTGATTTCAGAAAGGTTATATATGAAAATATTTTAAAAAAAATATGAAGAAATTTTAAAAAATAATGGTCTTAGAAATTAAATTGCACAATTTCAATCAAATAATACTTACAATTATATAAATGGAAAAAATATTAAAATTTGGATTATATGAAAATTTTCATTGAATATAAAGATGTGAATAAATTTATTCTATAAAAAATTTTCTTGTAATAATCAAATCAATAAATATATATATCTCCATATGTCTTGAGGTTCATTAGTTTATAATAGTATGTTCTTTACACAACTCAATGAATCAACCATGGATTTGATTTGGAACATGTCCCTATGATAAATGCTAATGGTATAGATTAAATCTACACCGTAAAAAGAAAAACTAATTACAAACTATTTTAGATATAGTTATCATAATTAATACATTCCCAAAATGTTTTAATACTATCACTCTTGTCCCAGTCTTCTATTATATAATCATACACACATGTTCATTCAATCAATCAATCATGTAAAAATAATTCCTTACTATTCAGTAAATCAATTCTAGTTAAAATTAAAACTTCCATGTATAAACATGAAATTTGAATTTAAAAAATAAATAATAGGTTTTTAAATTGTTCATTCATTCCAAAATAATTTTTCAATTAGTTTAATTTGTTATAATAACCATCATAAAATCATTTCATTAATCCATTATTAATTTTAATCCATATATTCTCAAAATTTATTATATGTTCAAATTGACTTCTAAAATGGGGTTTTTTATCAATTACATGCCATTTAATAATGATTACTTTCTTTTCAATTTATGGATGAGAAATAAATTGAAAATATATTTCCAATAAAAAAATATATTCCATGTTTCTTATGTATTGAAAATAATTATAGAACTAAATATCATTTTTTCACGATCATTAAATAAAACAAATTTGGACCCTTTAATATAATACATATGGTGAAAAAGACCGAGGATGGATCTCTAAAATCAAAATTCACTGAAAAATTGTTTAGATCCATCAACAAACTAATGATTTTCACTATGGGTAGAAGGTATTAAAGGTAAATTATAAATACGATAGAATATAATTAAAGATGAGAGATCAATAGTATCCACTAGAAAAATGATTTCAGAAGAAAATTAAAGAAAGGGATAAAATCTTTTATCAAATGTCTCTAAATTCCTTGGGGCTTGATTTTGATTGATTAATTGATGTTTTGAATTTATAATATGGTTTTACGACTGAAATTAGAATTTATAAAGTCTGAAAATATCAAAACATATTTTTTATGGTTAGAGAGAACAAGAATAGATAATTTTACATCATTATCAAGCACTTTGAGAGATCCACATAGCTATGAGGTAGAGGTATTAAAAACACGATCCAACCATGTTTTCCCAAAAGGGATATATAAAAATGGAACCTGATTTGGATAATTTATTTGTAGATCATTCAAAAAATTTGATTTTGGAAATGTGAATGAAATGGAGACTACATAGTTTTCACTGACTATGTCTCATCTTCTAATAACTCATAATATTGAACATGAATTCTAAGCCTATATTTCATTGTTTCCCCTAACAGTGTAGAACCATTCATAGACTAAAAAACATTAAATATTTTCTAAATAAATCGTGACATTAAATGAATCATTATCTATGCAAACAAATATCATAATAAAACAAATAATGTATATAAAATATATTAATTAGATGTTACAGTAATAATAGTTTAATTTTTTTTCTTATTAACTAAATCATTTTATCATGAAATTTATTTATAATTATTTGTGTTATAATTCATGATCAATCCATATATGATATGGATTTGATAAAAAATATATTTTTTAGTATTCCCCAAAAACCAATTATTAAAAACCCTAATAAATCATATTTTGAAGATATTGTTACAGTAAATGAAAAAATGAATTAAATTTTGTCAAATTAGTATTCCAATTTATTGAAATTAATCTATTTAACAAACAAATATAATTAAATCTTATATCACAAGAACAAAATTTTTAAAATATAACATGTTTACATTGTCATTTCCAATACCATAATAAATTAATTTATTTTAATATAATCTTTGTATAAAAAATATCTTTTATCATTAATATATATGGTTTCAAAAATTTATGTTTATAAATTCAATATTTAATATTAATCATATTTGGAAATCAAATTAATGTATTTGAAATTTTAATATGCTATTTTATTTTATTAATTATTTATTATTATTATATACCATTATGGGTTTATTTAAATTTTTTCTATAATTTAGATACTATATTTTTATGTCCCCAATTTAGAACTACATTTTAATATTTATATAATATTTTTTTGGTGAGTTTTGTTTCATTATTTCATACATTACATGTCATCTAAAAAATTATTTTTCAGTATAAAATATATAATATAAATTTTATGGTTAGATATTTTAAATAGTTGGTAGTAAATTCAAAACATCATCAAAGTAATAAAATAAACATTTTATATAATATTATCTTCCTCTAACGATTTGTGTTTCAAAAATTTCATTTTTTCATCAATAAATTTCAATATAAAAATAATTTAATATATATAAATATATAACATTTGAATAAAATGTTTTTTGAGGAGGGTAATATACCTTATTTTAAAATTTTATTGAAAAAATGTCTTCTATTATTTAATGATTTCGTATCATCACCATGTACTCAACTATCTTAATCATGAGTAATCAGATCAAATTAATTATTAAAAAAACATTTTTTTAAAAAAAGGTAGTGAATTTTATTTCTTTTTCCCCCATTAAAAAAATAAATATAATTAATAATTTTCTCATTTTTTTCTTTTTATATAACCATAAATATTTTCAATAAGATAAATTTAATTAAATAATTTCAAGTAATTTAATAGTTCATATTTAGTATTTCAATTTATACTTTCACTTGAGTAATATAACAATAATATTTGGGAAGTAGATATGATTGTTTGTAACATACCAAGTAAATAAAGAATATAAAATTTTCATATTAATTAAAATTTGTGAATTAAATATTAATTTTACATTAAAGGGCATGATATGTTCGATGGCGTACCCGATACGCCACAACGGGTTTCTTGGAAATATTTTGTTGCACACAATGCTGAGTCATACTGAAAAATAATAATATAATAATTTTATTAATGGTAGTTAACTCTTAACTATTGTATTGGCGTGAATGGACATAACTAACTAATATATTAATAATATTTTTAAATGTTTTTAATTTTATCCAACAAATTTTAGAGTCTTAAATAAGAAGGAATCTGATTTTAAGCATAAATACTCTAATGTGAATTAAAATGTCGATTTATTACCTTTTGACGGAGAACCCTCATATAATCTAGTTTTTTTTTATTTTTATATATTCTATTTGAAAAATTAAAATTATTCTTTAGAATCTGAATATCAAAAATTACTTTGGATAAAATTTGGTATTTTTCGGATAAATTTCATTTTTTATGAATATCGAAAAATACATTATTTTAATTCAAAAAATCCTTTAAATCTAATTTATTTATAGTGTTATATAATCTTTTTAAGATTTTTTAAAGATTAATTTCAATATATTTTTACCATTTAAACCTATTTTTTCCATTGGATGTAATTTCAGATTTAAATTGGACATAAACAAGTGTTGATCATTTGATGTTTATTATTTATTAAAAACTTGTTTTTTTTTGTGAGAGTGGAAATTAATTTTAAATAAAATTTTTTCACTTATGTGTTCATAATTTTCCAAAACATATTCCATATTTGGAATCAGAAGGTCCAAATTTAGTAAATTGGTATCTTTTACTTTTATACATTATGAATATTTACTAAAGTAAAAATTTTATTTACCACAGTTAAAGGATAAATTTGGTAAATAAGGGTAAGAAAATGTAATTATAATTATATAAAATTTCTATAAAATTTGTCCTAACTTTATTTGATATATCATGGCAGTCCATGGGAATCTTTGGGTTTATTTTGGGACTCCATGGGGCCACTTATGAGTTATAATGACACTTTATATTAATTAAATTAAAGTAAAGAGAATAATGACGCTAACAAGTATTTTTTAGTAACTCAATTTTTTACATAGGGTTATATAAGTTATATCTTCAACTATAAATATTCTTTGTAAAGATAAAACTATTTCATACATCATGGTATTTTTTAAACATTTTTTGATATCAAATAAATAAAATTATTTATGAAAAAAATGATGCATTGTTTACCTCATTGATAAATTATTAAAATTAATAAAATTAGAACGATTAATATAATACCCAAAACCTGTCAAATTATTATTGTATGATTTTATTTAGACGATGATTCATCTTATCGTTGTATTTAATTAGTTTTTAACCTTTTGAAACTGAAATTCATTATATAATAAAATAATATTTTCACACTTTCTTAAAGAGCCCCTCCTCCCCCTTATAAAAGGATACCACTTCTAACCCATTCCTCATACTTATCCAGCCCTTTGGTTCATCCACCCTAACCTAATAATATCTCAAGATCAATATCTTCCACCTTGAAGCATTAACATAGGCATAAGGCACTTCAAGTAGTCCTTTTGGTTCAAAACAAATGGAGTTACCTGATTTAAAGGTAACATCTTCTCTTAAGTTATTTTGTTATATTTTCCTTCTCCAACCCCCCATACTCTTTTTATTACATTATTTTCAAATAAAACCAGTATACTAAATAAAATATCTTATCATTATTATTTCTATTCTATGTACACTTTCACACACCTCTATCTATTAGGTAATGAACATACTGTTTCTATGGATTGCAAACTAACACCTCACGAAACGATGATTGTTCAATTCTCTCCATCCGCCTCATATGGTGTACATTATGAGAACACTGTATTTATATATGATATATATTATGACTATTTTTTATTTAAGAATCTGTATTTTTAATTTATAGCATACCCTTATGTTTTCTATTATGAGTAAATGTGATAATTTCATTTGAGGAATTGCGGTCTACTGCAACCTCAAAGTAATATGACTCGTTAATACCATACATGGGATGTTCAAAGGAAGTAGTTATTGAAATTATATATGATATTATACAGTAATTATAATATAACTATTTATTAATATTTTTTCATTCAATTTTAATATTAAATAGAAATGAATGTTGTGTTAATGCGTACATACAGCATACCATCTCCATAAACAGTACATTTAATTTCTTATCTACAAACGTTATATTATATAATATATATATATATTAGATATATATATATATATATATATATTATATGATATCTAAATTATGAATATCATTTTGGAGATAATGAAATCTTGACCACAAGGACAACTTGTAATTATATGGTGTTCATTTTTTACTCAAGTACCAAATATCGACAAAACGGTCATTATTAACATAAATGATTACATAATGTATATAACATTGAAATTAGTGATATTAAAGGAATTATAAAATTAATAATGGGTTATTAATCATGTAAAAATTATCTTATGTTTATTATTCAGGAATAACAAAGAACAAACAAGTCAAATTGAACAGGATGTAAAGGGTTTCTTTTCTCACTTTTAATTTTGTGAGATTTCCATTGTATGACAAACATTTATAGCTTGTGGTGTGTTGTGTACTACCGTTTGATATATATTATCATGATTATCTTTATATTAATTTACTTCTGAGAATAATTGGGTGTTTATTATCTTTTTTCCAGATGAATTGATTGTTTACAATGTCGTAAGGGATTTTACCTCACTTTTTATTCTCGTGAGATTCATGCAATATTTTCCTCTATTTCCTTTAGTGTGGTGTATATACCGCCTGATATTGTATTAATTGTGTAATATACATCAATTTATGTGTATTTAAATCTTTATTTTATGACATTTCTTTCATGGGTTGTATGTTTCGTATGTCACCAAATCGGTAAGGGGACTTTTTGACTAAATTTCCATTCCTTGGGATAATCTTATAATTCTTACTTATTTCATGCTATGATTATGTGTGGAATCACTTTTTATGTTTTTATGTTGTAATTTCCAATCCACTTTGTGTGGATGTACTATTGATACTCATAATGACTCCATTAAGGAATTCTCAAGTCATCGTTATGACCTTGATAAGAGTAATTTTAAATCCATTTCCATTCATTGAGTTAAACATCAGAGTTCTTGGTGTTGTTTTTACAAAAACCTGTGTGAATGTTCTATGATATATTTAAACTGAATATACAATCATATTAAGTGTAATTATTTTTTTACGCATTATTATGTAAATTATTTATCCATAATATAAGGATATAACTTTTCTAAGGTATTTTGTCAAAATTTAGATTTCATTGAGAATTCATTGTTGTTATGAACCAATTCACTCTTATATGGTCTATATGCTATTATTTGGCATGTTATATCATGAATATATTTATTCTCATGATATTATAAAGTTTTTATTTAATTTTATTCCTCAATTATTTTTTTAAAGAGTCTATCATTTTGTTAAAAACTCTTTAACTCAAATATTGTTTTAAAAGTTTTAATGATTTATTCTTCTAAATATTTATTATTAATCTCCAAGTTATAAAAATGGTTTCAAAATTTTATTTATGTGAACATTAATGTTTTCAAATGAAAATTTATTTAAAAATTTCAATGTGGTATGGGACACTTTGATTAAAAAATATCTTTATTAAATGTTTAAAATGGTTTTCAAAATGATTTTTTAAATCATTGTTTATTTCAATATCTTGATTTGATATATTGGAATGTGGAAATGTTACCATTCCTTTGTACTTGTGTTATGTGAAATAATCATGTTATGGCTATTGGTAATTGTTTACATATACGGGTGGTTCAATGATAAACCTAGGGCGGGTGAGCCAGAAATAGCTCCCTAATGCATTGGTTAAGCTGACTGTGGTAAATGTTAATAATTCTCCCAAGTGATTTAGGGAATATACTGTGATAGGTATTCCATATTTTACTCCCTATGTGGAATTTATAGTGAAATTTTATGTATATTACGAATTCCATATGTTACCTTTTGGATTTAAGATTTGTATGTGTTATCATAAATCTTATGATTCCATGAGGTATGTAATGATTTAAAAGTATGGTTTCATTGATTGGTATTTATTGATGGGAGAATGTTATACTTCTTTATTTTATAACCCTTATTGATCTATTTATTCTCATTCCACATTTTTTAGATGTTTTCTATAGGACTTAAATATGAATATGGTCAAGGATGGGATCGATGAAAATTTATGTTATCTAAAACATGGAACTAGACATGTATATTTTTTTGATTTTATTTTATGAAAAAATGGATACTGATTAATAGTGTCTGCATGTAATATTGAAGATGTTATATAATAGTTATGGTCCAATTCTCTAAAACCCTAAACATGAAAAGATCCTAAATGTGAATTTTTAACACAATTCAAGATTATGTAATGTTTATGGTTGGGTCCTTATAGTTCCTATTAGAGTTCGATTTTGTCAATATAAGGGATTAAGTGTTTTCGTTAAACATATGGTTAGTCCCTCTATCAATTATTTCAGTTAAATCCTTGTTCTATAACTTTTACAGATCATGGAATTTAGGTTACAAATGGAAGGAGGAGGATCCAAGATGACATTCATATCTCTTCCTAATTACATGCTTGCAATAATTATTTCAAAGTCATGTTCTGATGATTGTGAAATTTTTCTTGCATACAACTCACTTGCAAGCAGCTGATTGAGATGTAGAACACCTCCACTATACCTCGATATCATTGTGGATCATGGGTTGTATTTAATAAAATCCTATTTTAACAACATTATCATATTTTCAAGAAAGGTATATATTGTTAAGGAATTTTCAAATATTTTACCATATCAAATAATTTTGAAGCTTATTATGATTTGGAAAAAGATGTTGAAGAAGGAGACCCTTACTCAACCTATTTATATTTTCTATTACAATATAGTATCTCAAAAATATACTTCTGATATTTTTAGAGGACCATTTATTGAATGTTTCATCTCAAACTCAGTCTGACTGTTTTATAAAAATCATGTTTTATTAGATGATTTGAAATTATATGTCATACATGATTATTTTCTAAAACTGATTTTTTTCATACACCCGTATGACCCAAGTGGTAGAAGGTGTATTTGGATGAAGGAAACAACTGATTTTGCAGGATCTATAAATAATTGTTGCAATGAATGGACATTATACCTATGTTAACAAGATGATGATGAAACCATATAGACATAGTGACCAAGGTATTCTGTTATTTATATTGGTAATAGTTTTATTTAATCATATGGAGTTAAAAAAATTAAAGTATATAAGATTTTATGGTCTTAATCTATTAGGACGATAATTAAAGGTATAAGAAAACCTTTGATGTTAAAAAATGTTAGGGATATTTTGGTGTTTTATAAAAAGGACATCCCATAAGATGGGTGATGACCCATCACGTCTGGCAAGGCCATAAGAATTGAACACACATCCGAATAGCGACATGGGTGCATCACCTACCGTTGTCCTACGTTATGTCCCTGATTAGTATGATTTATTCTTTTAATTGAAATTATTTTATGAATAAAAAATAATTTGATTTTGGGAGCTTATGTTTTACCAAATGGATATAATTATTATAGGAAAATGATTTTTGTGATTAAGTTATAATGGTTACTTTAAAACATGTTTCCTATTTTGGAAACATTATATTCATAAGGGAAATAAACTACTAAGGTATTTAATTTGTGGATTAATGGTTAAAATATTATTTTTGAAGAATATTTGTTGTTATTGTGGCCATAAAGTGATTTGGGTTATTTATGGAAATGATTAATCGATCATAAAGAATATGTGTTTAGGTTAATTACAATTTAGTGTGATAATTTAAGAGTAGTCGATGTTATTTGGATATAAATGTTAAGATTTATCTTGGAAGACTATATAATTAAATACTTCAACGATTTGGGTTCCAATCTTAGTTTTCATTACCTTGCTGAATTTTATTGAAATTTTTTTATTGAATGTTTTTTTTGAACTTTGGGAATAGTTTGAAATGTTTTGGAGATTAAGAGTAGTTTAAATGTAAAATGTTATTTTTTGGGGATTATCTAATTTTATACTACCCATTTTGATTTTGGTTAATTTCCAAAGGCATAGGAAAAAATATTTCATATTTTTTGGATTATGTGATTCTTTAGATGTTTATTACATCACATTCAATGTTAACAAGTCATCTTGAATACTTGTAGATTGAAGAAAAGATGAGTTTGTGGTAGGAATTTAGTAAAGGGTGAAATTCTACACGACATGTACGTATGTTTTCTTATATTTTTAGTTATGTTCATAAATAAATTACACTACTTTATGAAAATTAACATAAAACAATATCATTGTCCATTTATATTTTCTTACTAGTGAATCAAATACCATTTAACCCATCACAGGTTTGTGATTTTCATGTGGTTAACATTCTCCTAATCATTTTTTCTATCACTATCCATCATAACTATATGGTTTGTTTACTATTCTATATCCATGATATCATGGAATCCTAGTACCTCTTGTCTTGGGTGACCATTTTGGTTATCTTTTTTCTTCTTTTAATGTTATAGTTTTATTTAGTCTTTTTATGATGTTGTAATTTCAATGAAGTATCCAATCCCAAATATAAAATTTTGAGGATGCAATTCCAAAAATGGTGGAAGAAAGTAACATCCCGGGTAATTAAAGAATATATCATTTTCATATTTTGAAAAATTTATGAATTAAATATTAATTTTACTTTAAAATTTTTGATATTTTCAATGGTGTACCCAATACGCAACAACGGTTTTCTTTGAAATCTTATGTTGCACACAATGATGAGTCATAATGAAAAATAATAATATAATATTATTTTATATGGTAGTTAATGCCAAGTCGTTTTATTAGTAGGAATAGACTAAACTAACTATAATATGAATATTAATTTTTGTTAAATGTATTTACATTTATCAAATATATTTTAGTAGATTAAAATAAGAAATAATCTGATTTTAAGCATAAATACTCTAATATTCATTAAAATCTTGATTTACCACCTTTTGATGGAGAACCGTATTTAAATATAGTTTTGGTAAATTTTATTTGTTTTATTTTACATAATAAAATTATTCTATAGAATTGGGAGATCAAAATTTAATTTGGATAAAAAAATTAATTTTCTCATAAAGTGCATTTTTTTATGAATGGTGAAAAGTACTTTATTTTATCTCCAAAGTACATTTTAATATAAGTTTTTAACGTTATATTATATTTATAGTTGAATTATAAGTTTAATTAGATTATATTTTTACCATTTAATCCTATGATGGTCATTGGAAATAATTTGACTTTGAAATTGGACATAAACAATTATCGATTTTTTAATAGTTATTATTTCATAGAAACACGCTTTTTTATAGTGAAAATTAATTTTAAATTAATTTTATCCACTTATATGTGTTGAATTTGAAAAATTTATTCCATATTTTGAATAATGAGGTCCAAAGTTTTTAAATAGGTAACATTTACTTTTAGACATTATGATTATTTACTACAGTAAAAATTTAATTTTCCATAGTTAAACGGTAAATCTAGTAAATAAGGGTAAACAAATATTATGATAATGATATAAAATTACTTTAACAGTTGTCCTAAACTTATTTTATGAGTCCTTTCCGACCATTGGAATCTTTGGATAGATTTTGGGATCCCATGGAGCCACATAATAGTTGTAATGACACTTTATATTAATTAATTTAATGTAATGACCAAAATTAAATAAACAAATATCATTTCGTAAAAAATATTTTCCATAGATTTATATAATTTATCTCTTCAAAAATAATTATTATTTGGAAATATATAATGATTTTTGACATCATTTTATTTGTTTTATAATTTTTAGACATCATATAAAAAAAATTATTTATGATACAATAATGTGGCAGTGTTTATCCCATCAATAAATTATTTAAGTAAATAATATTATAAAGATTACAATAATATCCAAAACCTATCCAATTTTTATTGGATGATATTATTTAGACCATGAGTCATATTATATTCTACATTAATTAGTTTTGGAGATTTTGAAACTGAAAGTCATTATATTATAGAATAATATTTTCACACATTACAAAAGTGCCACTCCTCCCCATTATAAAAGGATACCACTTCTAACCCATTCCTAACAATTATAAAGCTCATTGGCTCGTAAAAAATCTTCCCAACAAAGCACTAAAGATCTATCTCTTACTTCTGTAACACATAAATTAAGAAGAAGGAACTTCAAGTAGACTTTTTGGTTCAAACCAAAGGGAGTTACCCGATTTAAGGGTAACGTCTTCTCTTAAGTTATTTTGTTTTATTTTCCTTATCCAACACCTAAAATATTTTTACTACATTATTATATAAAATAAATGGTATCCTCAACATACTTGGATATTTTTATGAGATATATTCTAATTTCACATAAAAACACTTCCATGTAATCGGTATAGAACATACCGTTTCTGTGGATGTCAATCTAATGCCTCATGAAACGTTGATTATACAACTGTCTCATACATCCATTTATGGTGAAAGTTATTATAGAACATTATTTATATATGATATATATTATTTTTATGTTTTATTTATGATTCTGTATCTTTAATTTATACCATACCAATATGGTTTCTATAATGAGTAAATGTGATAATTTCATTTGAGGATGTGAGGACTACCGCCCCCTCAAAGGCACATGACTCGTTCATACAATACGTGGTATGTATAAAGGATGGAGTTTTTGAAATTTTATATGATATTATACTTTAATTATTATATAAATATTTATCCTTAATTTTTCATTCAATTAACATACCAACTAGAAATGAAAGTATCATTCATGTGTACGTACAACTTACCGTCTCCATGAACGGTGCATTTCATTTCTTATCTCCAAATATAAGGTAATATTATAAAAATTTATATATACTAGATATATATTATTTATATGATATTTAAATCATGAATATATGTCTAGAGAAAATGGAATCTTGACCACATGGACAACTTGTAATATTAAGGTGTTCATTTTTGACTCATGTACCAAATATCGACAAAATGATCATTATTAACGTTAAGGATTACATAATGTTTATAACATGGTTAAAATTAATATTAAAGGATTAAAAAACGTTAAAAGGGTTATTAATTAAGTATAAATTAACTTAAGTTTATTATTCAGGAATAACAAGGAACAAAAAAGTCAAGTCGGACATGAGGTAAGCAGTTTCTTATCACACTATTAATTCCGTGAGATTTCCATTATTCACCGCTAATTTTTTGCATGTGTTGTATTGTATTCTGTCGTTTGATATATTTTTTCATGATTCACATTATATTAATTTTATTGAGTGAATCAATTTTTGGTTATTAAATTTTGGTCATACGACTCAATTTATGACAACGTGGTAAAATATTTTCATCTCAATTTTTTTCCTGTGAGATTAACCTTATATTACCAACTATTTCCTTTTGTGTGGTGTATGTACCAAAAAAGATTATATTAATTGTGTAATATAAATTTATATATGGGTATTTACATCTTCATATTATGACCTTTCATCCATGGGTTGTATGTTTCGTAAGTCAGCAAATCAGTAAGGGAACTTTTTAACCTAATTCCATTTCCTTGGGATAATCATCCAATTCTTATTTATGTCATACTATGATTATGTGTGGAATCAATATTTATTTATTTGTGTTATAATTTACACTCCCTTTTCTTTAGATATACTTTTTATACACACAATCACTCCATTCAATAATTCTCATCTCATCGATATGAACTTGATAAGAGAAAATTTAAATCAATTTCTATTCATTGAGTTAAATATCCAAGTCATTGGTGTTGTTTTTAAAAAAATATGTGTGAATGTTATATTATTGATTTATGCTGAACATCCAATCATATTTACTATATTTATATTTTTCATGCATTATTATGTAATTTATTTATTCTTAATCTATGAAACAAATTTATAAAGGATTTTTCACAAATTTACATTCCATTGAGACTTCATTGTTGTTATGCACGAATTCAGGCTTATATGGTGTATATAATTTCTTTTGGAAAATAATATCGTGAATAAAATTATTCACTTGATATTATAATGTTCTGATTCAATGTTATTCCATAATTATTTTTCTTCAAGAGTATATCATTTTGTTAAAAACTCTTTAACTAAAATATTTTTTAACATGTTTTAAAGATTTATTCATAAAAATATTTAACAATGATGCCCATGTTTAAGAAATGGTTTTAAAAATTTATTTATATGGACATTATTGTTTTCAAATGATAATTTATTTAATATTTTCAAAGTGGTATGGGACACTTTTATTCCAAAATATCTTTATTAAATGTTTTAAATGGTTTTTAAAATGGTTTGATAAAGCATTGTTTATTTCAATATGGTGATTTGATATAGTGTAATTGTGAACTGTTATCTTTCCATTATACTTGTGTTATGTGTTATGATTATGTTATGGTTGTTGGTAATTATTTAAGTATATGGGTGGATCCATGATAAACCTAGGGAAGGTGAGCCTGATGTAGATCTCCAATGCATTGGGTATCGTGATGATGGTAAATGTTAATTTTTATCCTAAGAGATTTTGGGAAGATACTGTGATGGGTATTCCAAATGTTACTCCCTATGTAGTTGTGATAGGTACAATGTATGTATGTTATTAATTCCATAAATTACAATTATTATTTATTATTTCTATTTTTATTCATAAATCTAATTATTTCATGAGGTATGTTATGATTGAAAAATATGGTTTCATTGATTTTTATTTATTGATGGGATAATGATTTCATTCTTTATTTTATAACCCCTATTGAGCTTTTTATTCCCATCCCATGTTTTTGAAATATTTTACACAGGACATAAAGTTGTATAGTTTTAAGGATGGGATCAAGGAAAAGACATGAAATCTAAAACATGGAACTATACATGTTTCTTTTTATTTTGAGTTATTATTTTATTAAAAAATGAATACTAAGTAGTTGTGTATTCATGTAATATTCAAGTTGTTAGGTGATAGTTATGACCTAAATCAATAAAACTCTAAACATAAAAATATATTCAATCTAAATTTTTGACATAATTCATGATTATGTAATGTGAAAGGTAGGGTACCTATATTATAGAGAACACATAAATTGTTTATAGATTATAATATCTAAAAATTGTTGTGACAGATATTGAATTGGAATATAATAATTACACATCATCATCTTTTATCTAAATAAAAATAAAAAGAACCCAAATTTCTAGATCCTCCCATTTGGGTTTTCTAGATCATTGTTGGTGTCAACTCGTTGTTTTATGTGTCATAGAGTACATATTTGAGTTATTGGAGATTTAAGGGGTTACTATACAATATTATATGTTGTATTGAGGGATATTATGAGAACTATGGTGTTGTGACTACTGTCATAAAAATTAATATTAAATTTTGATGTTTGAGTGTAGTTATGGATGTTTTAGCTATAATTTATTTTGATTTGAGGTGCATGACAATTAGGGAATCCTATAAAATGGTATGTGTTATGCATGGTTGATCCTCAATGTGAAAATAGAATGTTGAAATGGCTTACTGGAAATGAATATTTTATTATGGGGTTCTTAGTGTGATATTGTATGGGAAAAAATACACACATTTCATGCCATTGTGGGTCATGTTTGAGGAATTTCTAATTTGATATTATCTAGTAGATATAGGGACACCCTTATCCTAGTTTTTCAGTATTTGTTGATATTGAGTTCTAGATTTGAAATTCTAAAAGAAATAAATTCCTAGGGATCCAATTTTGTTTGGAATGATAACATAGAGGTTATGTGATCTCAATGTTTGTTTGAGTTTCTCATAAGAGTGAAATCAATGTGTAAGGTGTCGCTACACTATGGCCATCAATATGGTTGGGTGAAATAGCTTAGGGCTTCTGTATACAATGTTTTTGATGGACATGGAATGGTGACAAATGATCTGTAGGATATACACTATGGCATGGTTCACGAGGTGTTTTCAATTTAAAATTACAAGTTAAAATTCAAATGAATGTTTTATTATATTGATAAGGAATAAATAATGAGGAGTAAATATTAAATTATGATGGATTGGGTTAAAATGGTCATAGTGTGATATAGTATTTAGTTGCATGGTCCTTTGGTGAGTTTTATAAAAATAGATATATATCATCCCTTATATTATATTTTTTCCGAATTCAAAAAATATATTACCCTCCAGTATATCAACTATGTCCATCCACAAGATCATGTTTTTTGAAATTTTTTTGTATCCAAATAGAATTATCACTGATTACGGTGAACCCTTTTCTCATTTATGCATTATTATTTGTGTCAAATTATATTTCGATGATATTTTTTGTGGGGTAAAAATAATTTGTTTTTTCAACTAGGAATTACCTAATTGATTTTCTATATGGGTAGGTTCTCATGGTGTTTCCATTAGTTGTGGTTGATATATCATCACTAGCATCATATTAGCGAATGAAAATATTTTAATCATGGAAGGGTATATGTTACATATATTTTTTTATATTATGATTTAATGTTATGATTTTAATTATTTTTTAGTGAAGTGGGAATAAATAGGTGATTGTTAATAACTTTAATTTAATAATTATTTTGAATTCAATTTTTGTGATCAAATGTGAATTTTCAGGTTTATTTTTCTAGTTTATTTTCAAGATAGTGTATTAACAATTTTTTGTGGATATTATTATTTTTATTATGGTTGGTATTCAGGTAAATTAGTAAATAATATAAATACAACACAAGTAATTAATGATTAACTACTGAGTCCTCAAAATTGATTATAAATCATTATTTTAAATAAGAAAATAATAATTTTATTTTTGTAGCATGTAAATTAATGATTTATTGGTGATAAAAAATTTCAAATGATAAAAGATTATTTCTAGAAATATTATTCGTAATCAACCCATTAATTTCCAATTTTAATTAAATAGATTTTCACTGATTAAAATTGTTTGGGGTTGAGAAGGTGTGTCTTTATTTGATAATGTGTTTACATACTTAGTGAAATAGACCTATATTCCATTTAATATTTTCATGTTGAAATTTATTTTTTAAAAATGCTTTAATTTTTGTGGATATTAATTCCGTCATTATTTTTTATAATAACCAATTATGGTTGCTATATTTGAAATTTATTTACACTAGGTGATGATGCTTCTTGAGATTGAATGACCTCAGGGAAGGATGGGCGGAATGTGATATATGAAATGGTATGAGGGATGAACCAAGGTTAGTTTGGATATGTTAAGAGTTTTGTTTCAATTTTTATTTATTTCTGTTACATTAACATTTATTTATTACAAAATAATGTATTTTATGTACTTCATGTGTATAACACATGATGTCTCTATACAAAACATATCTTTATTTGGATGTTGTACCATATGATAATTACAAGATTATAAGAATGTCATTCTATGGTAAATGGATTAATAATCAATATATAGGATGTTTTTTTGTTGATTGATAAAATGATATTATATATATATATTAATACTTATCATATAATGTTTATAATTAATTCACTAAAATAATTAGAATAAAATTCTCATTGCTCAAACATATTTTGATTGAAATTTAGATTATATTGAATGGATTAAATTTCTAAAATTGTCTCTATGTTTAACAAAACAAAATAGTTGAACTATAAATCATGTTGTGCTGATTAATTACATGTATACATCAATATTTTTTAATCAAATGGTTGTAATTTTTAATTACATAGTGTAAAATCATAATTATGTTAATCATTGTTCGTATTTACATGTTTGGGAAGTTGTGTCACATGATATAGTGTTAAAATCTAAGTGTATTATCTATTTATTAAAAAAATATACCAACTCAATTTAAATTCAATAATTGTTGTGTGTGGTGATATTTTAAGTATATTTTCTTATTTTATATGCCTCAAAAAAATAAGTTATTTAAGAAATATATACCCTAATTTAGATTACCAAGGGGTGTCTCAAACATCTTCATTTGTGTAGAACTGGATGGATGAATTATATGTATGCCTTATATCCAATACTGTAGAATTGTATGTGGGAAAATATATGTTCTTTCTTTAAATATGGGATATGGAATCATTGGGACTATGGGGAATTTTAGTGCTCCTATAAATTCATTTAGAGTGTTATTAAATAATATTTTTAAATGATAATTTCTTCAGAAAAAGAATGGGTTATATTATATTTAATATGAATTTAATGCTAGAAAAAATATATAAACCGTCAAAATAAAAAATCATTAACAATTATTATAAAATTATTCATCTCAGAATCTAATGAGATTGATTGAAAATTAGAGTTGGATAAGAAATATTTAGTAGAAAATATAAAATTGTAAAATATGGATTTCCCCAAATTACATGAATGATTACCCCCACAACGAACACTATATAAATGAAAAAAAATTATTAAACCAATAAAATTTGTTTAAAATAAAAATATATAATCTTGGCACAAATTTTAGTAAATATTGAATGATTGAATAAAGACTTATTTATAGGATGTATCCTAACAATTAAGAATTGTAGCCTGATTGTTGGGAATAGTAACCTAATAGTTTTTAGAGTAATTTGTTGACAATAAAATATTTTTGACGTCAATAATAATTTTCATGATTAATATATATAAATTAAAATATTATAATTTTAAAAAATAAATATCAAGACTAAAAAAATAAATATTTTTTTTTCTTTTTTTAATAAATTTTATTTTAATATATTTCCTAAAAATCACAATTTTTATATAAAAAACAAAAAATTTACTATTTTAGTAATAAAATTCAACCAAAATAAAATAAAATTTTAGATTCGTACATAAAATTATTTCAAGGAGTTTTTTTTGGTAATTTATTGAAATACATTGAATTTCATGTATGGTGTAAAATATAATTTTTCACATCAATGATGAATCATTAATTTAGTACTTCATGATGTAAAAATGAGCTCCTAATTTAAATAAATTTAGTATTGACCAGAATATATTGAAATTTATAATTTTTCCAAAAATATAATAAACATGTTTCCAATACAAAAAAGTACTTTTTGAATTCTAAATAATATGTTATCATTTCACCATTTTCAATTTATAAAACTAAGTAAATTGTATAATAATGTGATTAAAAGTCATAAAATCATATTATTTAATTAAAATACAGTTTAAAATGTAAAAAATAACTATTATAGGGTTTTCCAAATATATAGTATTTTATTGAAATATTTACTCAAAGTGAAACTGAATTCTAGTATAAAATTAACCTCTCATTAAAAAAATAAAAACCATTACTCCCTCAAATTACAAAGAAAATATCCAACCCAATCTCCAATCTCATTTTCCTTTTAAAACCTTGTGTTTTCCTCTATAGACAAACTCAATATATTAAACTTTTTAGTGACACACAAGATATGCAACATCGAGAAAGGAGTATGTTTCTTAGAAATACTTTCTATATTAATTATTCTATTTATTTTTCCTAATTATGCAAAGAAATTATTTAAAATTTTATTATGTTTTATTTTAAATTAATGTTAATTTTTTAATCATATTTTTAGTATCATAATAATAACATATATAAATACCAAACATCCCATTCTCTCACTTCCAACAATGTCCTGTCAAAGATCAGTTAATATCCAATGGGGACATTTGAAACCCTTATCTTATAAAAAAATCCTTGTTTGGATATATTAAATTAATTATGATATATAAATTTCAAAATATATTTTTTTATGAATATATATTTTGTTTAAATAATGTATAAATGACCTTGAACAGAAATAGAGACATCGAAACAAAACTGAAAGATATAATGAAAACATGATATCAAAAGAATTCAAATTTAACAATGTTTATTATAAATTAAAATACAACAACTAGTAATAAAAAATATTTAGAGTAATAAAAGATCATAATTTACATATTTATTTATATATTAATACTCTTATGTTCATATTCAAGAGGGAATAAAAGAAAAAATAAAGAGGGGTTGATGGTAAGGGGATTCTCGATCCCAACTCACTTTCAATGGGTTATCCATATTAAATGTCATTTGAAATATGTATATTCCAATAATGTTCCCTAAAAATCAGTTTCACTTTTTTCCCTTCTCAACTTATTATTTTTATGTCTACACATTCATTCATTAGACAAACTAAATCATTTTTATAAAATATGCCTGTTTTCAAAATACACCTTTTTCTCATCTTGATTTCTTTAATCCTCACTAAAAAATGATAATTTTTATTCCAAATTTGATTTCCCTTTTTAAATTTGGGATTCCTAATACTACTCATGATATCCTTATTTATGAAATAATTATGAAATCAATTTTTTTCCATAAATTATTTCATAACTATGATTTTTAGACACTATATTTGTCATGCATGATTATGTAAATATTATGATGTAAAGGGTTTGAATGAAATTATATATCCAAAAAAGGAAGGGGTAAAGTGATGTATCCCATTAATAATGGGTTCTATTATTGAAAATTATTCATTATTTTTTCATAGGGAATATGTTATGATTTCAAATATATGATTTGCACAAACATGATGCTATCTTTTTTCACAACAATGTGTCGTATTTGACCACTAAGGCATGATGTTCAATTTTTATGCATTTCCATATTTGATTAATTTCTCAAATGTATACCCATGATTATAATGATGTTATTATTTATATTATGTGATTATTTTTATTATTATCACCCATGATATATTTATTCATGTCTCTTGTTTCATCTTTATTTTCATTCCCCTTAATAGGATTTTAGTTCACCCCTTAAATTGATGTGTTTTTTTAGTTGACTATATATAAAAATAATGAATTGATATATCTTAGGTTGTTAATAATAATTTATATTAATGATCATAATTTGCACATTGAGCTAAACGTTATGATTCTTGAATGTTTTAAAATTCTGTTGACTATGTTTTAAAGGATGTAATATTCTAAATAGAAAATTTAGGGCTGCTATAGTTTGTATTTCTGTTATGGATTATATAATTAAGAATTCTGATTGGATAATATTAATCAAACCCCCTGTGGTATATTTAATATTGGTAAACATATAAATTAATTTTTTAGTATATGTGTAAACAATGGTATCCCAGATAATATGATTATTGAATTGATTAGCACATATAATTAAATAATGTTTTTATTCATCGAAAAAATACATTATATTATTATTATATATCACATTAACCTCTGTTAACCAAGAAAAACCTTACCAAAAACCAATGTGAGGTACTATGTAACTACTATTTAAACAATATGTAAAATGCAATGGGAGGTGGAGGTGAAAATATAATAGAAACACATCACTAATAGTCACAGGTTATATTCATTAACGTGAACCATATTGAATTTCCTAATTTTCTCAATAGTTATCAACTACATATTGATCCTTTTATATGGAAATTCCCACAAATAATTTTTTGACTTTCCAATTAAATTTATGTTGAATTGTGGGTTAACTCAATTGAGTGATTCTTTTTAATGCTCTACCTTTCTAGGAAGGAATAATTGAAACTATTCTTCAATCATTTTGATTTATAATCAGATAAATGTTTTCCCTAAATAATGAATGCAGTGATGTCTAATGAAATGTTAGAGATGGAGTGGGGGATATTTTAGAAAACATTTCTTATTTATTACTTAACTATAACTATTTGAAAAAATATCGGGAGAGAATCCATAGAGATAAATAAATTAAAAGGTGAATATATTATGACATTGAAAAAATTAATCACATGGGTTTCCATATATTCATTATGTTTTTTTATCCAAATTGATTGGAATATATAAATATTTTATATTATTTTGAAACCATACCTTCAAAAGACCTGATCTCTTCAAGACATCTAGAGTTATGAAAAATTGTTTCAATGGTATATCAAATGTATGGATGGATTTTAGATATTGGACTTTTTGATACTATGATAAGCATATATGAGGGGAGTTTCAAACTATTGGGGAAAATGATAAAGGAAAAAAGTGAATCAAACTACAAATATGTAAAAAATCATGGTCGAAAAATCATGTTAAATGAGTCAACGGGATTGAGAAATGATTCCCTTGATGTAAATAAGGACACAATGATCATGAATGTTAAAGATACATGTACAAAAAAACCAACCAAATAAAGGAATTAAAAGAATCTCTGAATGACCAATCTTGGTTTAATGATTAAATTTTAATAAGAAACTGAAGTATGAAAGCTAGTTCACTAAACCAAAATTCCTTGAGGGTAACCAACATAAATAACCCCCAAAGAGAAATGAAATAGTTAAATGATATGTCATCACAAATAATGATGTGGAGAATTTAAATTTAGTTGTTCAAGGAAAACTGTATATTCTCACAATAATGGTAAATATTTTATTTTATTTAAGTTTTACACATGTCTATATATCATGCATTGTATCTAGAACTATCAAATTGAATCCATTGAACAATGAAGTTGATAAATATGAAAAAACACATGGTGGTGTGATTATTACATACCAAGTGTTAGACTCTTATACTATTAAAATATTTGGGAAGATTCTACCAATGAATCTTTTATTACATCACATTGTATAATTTAAAAATATGTTGTGAATGGATTGGCCTTCTTTATATAGTTCTCATATCAACATTTTTTAAAAGGAAATCCATTTTAATATTCTAAACCATTCAATGATCATTTAAGAGGTAATGGAATATCATGAATCTCATCCGGAATATAAATAAATGTTATGGGGGTTGATAAATAAGGATTTAATACAACTTACCCAAATTGATGATTGAAATATGGTATCATATTTTTGGAACACTAATTTATTTCTTGAATCCCTACCCATACAACCCCCTTAAAAAGTGAGGTAGATTTGTCGATAGAGAGTCTATATGGATACAATGATATCTATATATCCTCATATATGATGGCCCATGTCGAACATGGGGTGTTAAAGAAGTTGTGGTAATTGAATTTGGGAAATTGTTTCATATTGACTAATGCATCAAATTAGGATGAACCATTGTTACTTTATAAGAGAAATGACGGATAATTACAACTATTATTTAATTACCGAATGCTAAAAATGATCACCTGAGTAACTTGTATTCTCTATGAAGGATATATATCTTGTTTTATTGATTTTATATACCTCAACAGATCTCAAATATGGAAAATTATTTTTCATATCTTCCACCAAATTTGAATATAGAATATATTCAGTATAATGAAATACGTTCAAGGTTCAAGAACCTGATTTTTTATGTATGCATAATTTTAGTCTAATTCATTATTTTGGACCAAATATGGAATCAGAGAGTGTTAGTGAAGTTATCAATGGTTTCTTGGGCTTGTTCAGATCCATAAACCAATATTTGTTTGAAAATGGGCATGTTATATGGTTCAAGTAAAATGTGATGGGTTGGCCGGATTGTTAGATCTAGTTGCGCAGATGTTATGCATTTTAGCTAGATCGATATTGCACAGTTGGTGCTTGATTTCCCTAATTGGGTATCCTAACCATTATAGAGACCCTTTTTCCTAGGTATCCATGTATGGTTTGATTATGGTTTTTCAAACTGTTTGAAAAAGGCCATGCACATGCTATTTTGTTGGAAAAATGATCATTTTCACTTAATAATCAAATTAAGACTACTCATTCATCAAAATCTGAATTATGGTGGGATTAGCAACAATTTATCCCCTTTTGGATATTTTTGAAGTCCTGTGATATGGATTTTAATATATCATTTGTCTAGGATCTGATAAAGAATATGTTCATCATATTGGATGTTCAATAGTGAGTACTCGAGTCTGTTTGTACATTTCATCATCTATATTTATCTCGACCTTGTAGTCAATGTATGTGAATTATTTCATTTTTATCAGTTCTAACCCAGTATATTCCAAATAGAAGGATTATAATGGGGGAGGAGATATGTATAGTCCTATGGTGGTTGGTCTATAACTCATCTCGCAAGATTGTAGATTTTGGGATTGTTGTGATTGCCCTTCCGTTTTCATCAGGTGTCGTTTATTGAATTTATTTACCATGCATATATTTATTAAAATCGTATGGTTATTCTATTTCCAAATATTTTATTAGTTGATATTTTTTATTCCCACAAATCATTCCACACTAGGTAGGATGTTATTCCATAATTTTGTTTTTAATAATTGGTATGTTTCATTAATCATTCATGTATCATCCCTCCTTCTCTACATTGGATTGAGATGGTGGGAGGATGCTACTTGGATATAATGGACAATACCAAGATTCCAAAGGCTAGTAATAAATGCTAAAGGGTTTCATGGAAATTATGGGACATGTTACTCTTTAAAAATAAAATTATGAATCCAATAAAACCAAACCAAACAATCAACAATATGTTGCATCATATAAAATAAATACTACTCAATTAATTTGATTATATAAATACCCAACCATGTGTACTATAATAGAATACATAAAAATATAATCATAAAAAAACTATGATGACTAGTAAATCTCCAAGATGACCACAATAATCCATGCTCTAAAATCTATATACTCCAACACTACTAAACAACCCATATATCATGGCATAGTTCAAATATGTGTAATACATTAACTTTTCTCATGTATCAGTAGATGACAACTAAAAACCCACCAATGATCCAAATCAGTGGTGACTAGTAAAACACGGTACAATTTCATCCAATTAATTCCCTACACATTCCACTAGCATATAAATGATAGAAACATTTATATAAAACAATTTATTTGAAAAAATTCCCAAAAAAAATTATAAAAAAATATAAACAACTTCTAATAAAATTTATAACCAAATATAAACATGTCACATGTCACCCAATTTTCCATAAATTGATATGTTTATAGAAAAAAATTGAATAATTATTTTAATTCATTTTTCAATATAAAGTTTTTAATAACCATCCCAATCCAGATATCCACACATCCAACCATTCATGCAACCTTGACCTTTCTATACTCATGAGTGGTGAGTCACCATTTTACTAATCTATTACCTATTGATCCATTTTATAGGGGAGATATATAACACTTAACCATCCCACTAATGATGGGGAAGATTATTTAAACTTGTCCATCCCTAATTCACATGAACACTAAAACCATTCAGCCTAAATCCTATGAAAAAATAACAATTATATCCATTTAAGTAAAAACAATATTTCATTGAAAATATATAAACAAATTAATTCAAATTAACCATCCACAATTAACATCCATACAATCATCCCATTAATTGAAAACATTTTGATTAATCCCTTTAGCAAAATTCCAGAAATATCCTCAATTAAAATTGATCATTATAAAACCAACATATGTACTTTAGTAAGAACCAACAATTCCCCTATATCAAAAAACTGTCACTCATTAAGGTTTTCCAAAATAATTACACAAGAAAATTAAAAATAAATTTCACTAAATAAATCATTTGTAAATCAATGCAATGTGTTATATCATGAGGATTCAAGAGTGGAGCCACCTACCTTGATAGTTTTTGTGAAAATGATAAACAGGCAAAGAATTCCAATGAAAACGGTAAAAAAATTATTTCACTCAACTTAGATATCTTCCCCTGTCATGAAACAAGGACAACAATAAACTTATTTATAGTATTTTTCCATATAAATTCCCTCAACTGGTGTAGATCTATGAAACAAACAAGAGGGGGAATGTTGGTCTCAGAAAAACATCATGAATGAAGAAGAACGACCACATACCATGATAAATTAGCTTCTAATAACCAAGGGAAGCCGGGATATCACGTTTGGATTGATGGAAAAAACTTAATGGACCTTTGTGGAAGGAAAATACCATGATAGGACTTCATCGTAGGAAAAATTATTTGTTTGACGTGAAGAATTTGTTAGATATACATTTTATGGAGGTGGTTTTGACCAGCACATATTTTAGTCACATAGGTTCAAAAACCAGGCACTAACTATGTGTTAACCACTGCATTTAGGATGACTCTTCACACTGTCTCCTCACCTAATCTCCATAACTATGTACCATCCATGTCAATGACACCACCTCAAATGTCTACATTCATTTTTCAACGTTCATGATTTCTTATATCTTGTCACATGGTATGGATAATCCATATCCATCTAGTGCCCCTCAATTTAGCCCTAAAACACATTTCATGATCACCCATATCTTCCAAATATAACCCATAAATATTATATATATAAAATAATAAATATAGGGTTTCACAAATGAAACCAGGTGTTCTTCTTTCTCACAACCATAGGTCTTCAGATTCCTAGAATGTAGAAAACCATAAGTGTCTTTAAAGTGTTTCAGCCATTTCTCATTCATTTCCTTCTCGCATTCCCATATATCTTATTGAGTCTCACCATGTTTCTGAAAAAACCATTAATGGATGATTATTTTCTCATCTAAGACATTCACATCCGTATCTAAAATTGGAACCAGAATATGTAACAATGAAGCATCAAACTGTAGGTCAACATGATCCCATCTGATTACATGGCTACAATCAGAATTGATATTTTTTTCAAATGAGATATGTGGGTCACATTATGCACCACACTAACCCATGGTGTAAATTCCAACTAATATGACACCTCTCAAACTAGTTCCAGTATCTTAAAAGGGCCTATGTATTGAGGATATAACTGTACTAGATTTCCAAATTGATGATATCTATGTTTGGATAAATTCTGAAGAACACATGGTCACTAACAGTGAATGAAGAAATCCATTGAATATGATCCCCATATGATTTTTTACTACTCAGTGTTGTCTTTGTTCTCATTTAAATCAACTAAAAAATATTTTTTGTTTTTTTACATGGATAAAAAAACTATTTACTTTTCACCATTATCCACCCAAAAAAAAGTGGATAATGACAAGGATAACCCTACAATGCTTCAAAATGTACCATATATATTGTGTTCTGATAGTCTTCATTATATGATTGCTCCACCAATGGAACATTCCCTTCCCATGAACCACAAAAATCCATTATGAAAGCCTTCATCATAACTTCCAATGATTTTATTTCCCTTTTATATTTCCCATCAATCTAAGGATTATACGTCGTACTCATAGTCAATTGAGTCCCAAGGGAATTCTATAATTATTTACATAAATAAGATGTGAACCACAAAACCCAATCTAATATTATTGAATATATTATTCCATATCTCTTTACTACTTCTCTAATATAGATTTTGGCAAGATCCTTCATCATGTGAGTTTTAGGAATATGGATAAAATGAGACATCTTGTTATGATGATCCCCAATCACTCATATGGCCTCGTGTTCCCTTACAATTATGAGGACAACAATGACAAAATCTATAGTTATCTTCTCGTATTTCTATAATGGGATGGGTAAGTACTGCAACATACCATCCACACGGTGATGTTTTACCATAACATTATAACATGTTATGTACATTGAATCAAACATAGACACCTTACATTTGTTGTTGTTCCACCAAAACCATTCTTTCAAATCCATATACATATTCGGTATTCCAAGAGGAATATCCTATCATGAAATCTATTAAGCATGAAGAAGTTGTTCCAGATAATCAATATGCACAAGCATCCAATATGTATAACACATCACTAAATTCACGTCCTGCATCCTTCTCTTAATGGTCTCCCAAACATTTTGTTTTGAAATCACATCCACACATTATGCATCAGATGTGAATTTTTGTTAACTATATTTTCTAAATCCAGAACTGTCATAAATGGTAGAAAACTGCAACATAACAATAATATTCACATTCCAAATAGATATCAGCTCAGACCGACATCAACTACCACTCATCTAAAGCATCTTTTTTCTACTGAGCATACATATTTTTTTCATAGATCTGTCACCATTTTCCCTTTACGATGTTTATATATAAAATTATATTTGAACACCTATATATACTCCATCCATCTTCTTTGCATCATGTTCAAATATAATTAAGTTAATATAAGATTCAAAATATTTTGATCCATGAACACTATAAATTTACCACCTTAGAGACAAAGTCACCAAATCATCAATGCATGGACAACTACAGTAAACTCCTTTTCATGTGTTGGGTAATTCACCTCATGAACCGTCATTTTCCTTGATCCATAAGATATAACATGATCTCTTTGCATGAGAATTATCCCAATCCCAGATCACGAAGAATAAATATACCCCATATTCACGTATCATGATTCATGAAAACTTTTGATATGTGATTATGTAACTTAATCTTGTATCTCTTGGAAGGAATTCTACCATTCATCAGTCCATTGAAATTGGTGGTTTTTATTTTTAAATGTTTTTATTATAGAGGATATACTTAAAAATTCATGAATAAAGCATTTATTATAACTGGATAGACTATGAAAATATCATATATCAAATAAATAATTTGGTGGTTTATAAGAGATAATAGATTCTATATTATATATGTCCACTGAAAGGAATATTTTAGAAATTACATTTCTATTAAATCATACACCTTTTATCCAAAAATCAATCTTTAATATTTTTTGTGTGCATTGAAAACATACTTCTTGGATCATTGTTCGTAGAAGAAGATTCATTGATCTATCTATTTGGTTCTGATTTCAACTCCCACCTTGCCAATAGGGGTCCCCCTTCTACTTTCACCATAACATTTGTGTTCCCACAATATCCTATAGGTATCACGATACATTCTTCTCACACAAATATTTCTATTTCCCGTTCATTAATTATCACTCTATTCACCATCATTGTATAGTCCATAAAACAAATCACGACTATCATCAAGATAATCTCCTTCCTTAATCCAAATTTAAAAAATCATGCTTTCGATGATGAACTAGCCACATACTTTGGTGAAATATTCACTAAATTTATGAATTTAACCACATTGTCTATGACAGATTGATTATCCTACTTCATGTTTAAGAATTTCTTCATCCATTGAATCTTTAACGTGTGAGAATAAAATTTGATGTTGAATAATTCATCAATATCCTCCCAAATAAGTTCTTCATCTAGTCGAGGATGCATTGCTAGATCCTACCACTCACATGAAGGATCCTTGAGCATATATATGGAATTTGTTTTATCTCTACTAGTGTGATAATGAAATAAAAGATATGATTCATTATATTTAGAATCACCACTACCTTTCTACTTCTAAATCACCTTAGAATGTTCGTGGATTTGGAATCTGGAACATTATGGAATGATCCACTTGTCATTGTTAATTCCTATGGATACCTATTCTCATGGCTTAAAATTATTGGAAAATACTCTGAACCATATTTTGGTTCACATCTAGATCAGGTAGAACCTCGTTCTCTTTAGCTTCTTCTGACTTGATTTATAAAATTCATATTAGGATTCAATTTCTAAAAATACCCAAAATTTATCAAGTCTCACTCTCTAGGAATGTAATGTTTTTTATTCCAAAATGTACCACACCAACTACAAGAACATGGTTTTTCAAAATCATCATTTTACTTGTTTAACTATTAATGAAAAAAAAATCGACATTCTTTTGCGAATCTTACCATTTTCAAAATATAAAAAATATTCACTTTTCAATGTCATGAAATTGAAAAAATGAAACATTTTTTGTAAAATAAAAAACATTATATAAAATCATATATATTTACTCAAACAAATATGAAATCCTTGTGGGAATTCATTCCTTTAATGCAAGATGTCCTCATCTCATTGTCTAAAAAAATGACAATGAGACTGAAAATACTATAACTTTCTCTAAAAAAATTACATTCCCAACCCACCTATAACATTATTTTCTTCATAAAACTATTAGATATGAAATTTTATGCTACAAATTTCACATCTTGATGGTCTTAATCATTTCAATGATCCCTTACCATGGAATGGACATGAATAAATTCAACAAAAAATAGGAAACTAATGACTGATTGTTCCATAAGTAAAGGAACTATGTTATTACATTTATATAAAACATCCTTTGGGTCCAACCACTATCTGATTATATTTGTAACATCCCTCCATCTCCTCGTTGTCTTGAGATGGGGAGAGTATGCCACTTGGACTTAAGGGACATCCCCAAGATTCCAATGGTTGAAAATAAATGCACAAAGGTTTAAATGCAATTGGGGGTTGATTTAACCATTATGAATAAAATTATAAATCAAATAAAATCAACAAAAAAACCACTATATGATACATGATAAGAAGAATGAAAACTGAAACAGTTATTTTGTTATCAAAACTGACAAATTATTAATACAACATATGTCATAATAACATCAACATAAACTGTGAAAGATGAATGGCTAAACTCCAAGATGACCACAAGTCACTATTTTTCACAATCTCCAAAGCCAAAATCACCAAACATCACACACATCATGAAGTATTGACATTGTCATGTGATACATTTCCTTTTCCCATGACCTAGTAGATGATATCTGGAAAAGTATCAAAGGTCTTGATGAGGGTCCTGTTATAAATCATAGTAGATTTTTACCAATGACTTCCCAACTTACACCACTAGGATAGAAATTTTAGAAAAATTTGAATAAAACAATTTATTTTAATCAATTCCCAAAATCATTTTATAATTTTTTTTGAAATATTATCATCAATATATAACCAAATATAAACAATGAACATCTCTCCAAATTTTCCATAAAAATATAAATTTTTATGAAAAAATAAACCATTAATTTTAATCCATTTACAAATATCAATATTTTGGTGACTATTTCATTACACCTATCCACACATTCAACCATCCATGTAACATAGACCTCTGTATACATGTGAGTGGTGAGTCATCCATTCACTAATCTACCTCCTAGTGAACATATGATGGGGATATCCCAATCCAATATCCATTCTACAGATAATTGGTATACACCATTTAGTTATCCATTTCAAATTCATATGAAAATACATAACCATTATTCCAAAACCTAATTCCAAAATTATTCATTTCATACTTTTCAATGAAAAATTATTTTATTTAAAACATTTAAACAAACTAATTAATATTTACCATATCCAATTCATTTCAATATAATAATACCTTTTATTGAAACTATTTTGATTAATAACATTAAGACAATTACAAAAAAAATCTCAACATAAAATGAACATTTTAAAACCAATGATAATATTGTTCTGAGAACACCCAATTCACTTGTTTCCACAAACCGCAACTCACGAGGGTGTTAAATTTTCATTAAACTAAAAATTCACAATCATTTTCACAGAAAATAATCAATTTTAAATCAATCCAATCAGTTCATTCAAGTGGAGTCAAGAGTGATGCTACATAACTTGAGATTTTAGCGAAAATGGTAAATGGACAATGAACGCCAATGAAAACTAGTTAAAACATCATGAACAGACATTATAACTCTACCCCTATCATGAACCATGTACAAATAAGAACTAATTTAAAATCCACAACCTTTGATTATCCATTAGTTGGAATAGATTTAAGAAACCATGGAGAGGGGAGAAATCGATCTATGAAAAACGTCATGAATCAAGAAGAATGATAACACCCTAAAATTAATTGACAAATATTCACCATGGGAATACTTTGTATTTCCTCAGGAACAATGGGAGAATCTTCTATTCCATTTGGGTAGAAAAAATCATGAGTTATTCCTACATAGATGTAAAAAATGGGTTAATATAAAAATTGTCTTAGATTCATATTTTAAGGATTTTTTTACCCAAAAATGGTTAGGAAAACCATGAGTTATCCACTAACTTTTGGATTCACCTTATCATGGTCTCCTCACATTTTTTAAAAATGTGGACCAACTATTCCAATCCAACTACCTCAAAATATCCAATGTAATTATTAATGCACACAATTTCTCTTAGTTTTTCACACAGTTTGGTAAAACCATGAATAAAAAATACACATTCCCTTTATCCCCATATACAAATTTAATGTTATCCTAACATTTCAAAACAACACCCATAAGATTTATTAACATAAAATAATAATGAAATGGTTACATACTAGAAACTAGGTGTGTTATAGTTCAAGTGTGACTTATAATGACCCTTATATGGGTAATATTTCTAACATTTAATGAATTTATTTATATTTTGTGTTTCAAAAACTAGAAGTTCCATGTATTATCACCACATGCTCTGCCTAAAGTAAGTTCTTCAATTTATAAGTAAATGTGATTTGGAAATTATAAATTATAATAGGAATATAAACTAAATAGATTAAATGAAAATAAATAATAGGTTGTACATTTGTAGCTCCCTTACCACATTAATGGAAGGTAGATGAATGGACCATAGTGATTGAATAATCCTTAAATGTAATTAATAAAGGTTTCATGATACATGGCCTTGTCACACTAATAAAATTCAAGGCCTGAAACAAATGGACTTATAAATTAATTATGAGATGATTAAAAGGATGCATACTACATAAAAACAACAAACTATTGAAAGTAACAGATTGAAACAAATTAAATATTACATGAATTCATTATTAAAAAGGAGTTTCCGGACTCAATATTTCCTAGGATTCTTATCAGGGAATTATTTGATCCCTCAAGAACCCCATTCTGATTCAAGAATGCATATTGCTTAGGATGAGACCCACTTAGTTCCAGATCATTTTATATTATAGGCCACTCAGTATGACACCATACGATCCCTCATAAAATATTTAAGGACTCCTTGGATCCAATATTGACATGTAGGTTCCAATGTTAAATCCCATCAGACATAGTCATTAATTTACACCTTTTTACCTAAGATGAACCCCTGGGAATCAGAAGGTGTCTCATTGTTGAATTCCGTGGATTATTTTACTTGTATTACAGTAATAACTTAGTCCGGATATAGTCATTACTGATTTGGTGACCGATTAAGTCTTTGTTTCCTTAGTTGTAAACATGGAATTTCATTCTTTAATATTGGTATAGGTTTCCAAGTTACATCATTGAAACATCACTATTGCAAACATGTTGTTTATTAATAAATCATTAAAATCAAATAATAATTTGGATACATGTTCATAAACCAGTTAATGTATGAATTTGTTACTTGGTTATTTAGTTACATTTTACTTCTTTATATTTTATATATTTTTACATTTTCATTACACATGCCAGATGTTATAGACAATATTTCGGGTGGCCCACTGTGATTTATCTCACACTCTCTCTGGGCACCATTTACTAACCAAGGATGATTTCATGTATAAAGGTTTTGGAAAAGGGATGAACGTAGGGACAAACAATTGATTGATTTATATATAAGAAGGAGTTTGATAACATATGACTATGCTTGATCTTGAGATTCTTGGGATCATTATTTGAATTCTTTTTTATCTTTTGTGGAGCTAATAATGACAGCTATATTGTATCCATGTTTTCATGTTTTCTAGTGTCATGACATATCACCATCATTTATTTAAATTGATATATCAATTTTTATAATTTTTCATTTTATTTTTTTTCTTCTTATATTGTTTACTTATATTAAATACATAATTTACTGCTATTTATTTATTTTTTTGTCATTGCTCTCATAATGAGAGAATTTTCACCCACAGATACACCCTAGTCCCTAAATCGTAGTTGGTAGCCTCTATCATTAGGGGAGATGTGCTTGAGTCATTGTCCCCCCCCCCCAGATTAGGTATCTATTATGTGGAATCCATGTCGTGGTCATCAGAATGTGCTTTCAAATGTGGTTTCCTTTATTTTTTTACTATTTAGACCCATTGGTTTTGTTATTAGCAATTCTCGGGACATGGTCATAAGACATGCTTGGGGGTCGGGAACCCATGTTGAAGGAAAAAACCAAGATGACTAAATTATAATTGTAGTTATTCATTTTCCTATTATTGTATATATTATTTCACTATTGTGTGATCCACATGTTATGTGGTGTTTATGATTATTACTTTGTTTATGATTTCTTTCATCAACGTACCACTGATATTAGGTCATGGATCATTGCTACATGCATCATTATAGAGTCTAATAATTCAAATTTCAAGCATATTTCCAGGCAATATAGGTTCATCCAACTTCATTAAATTACTTGATTTAATTGTGGTTATTGAGTTATGTTGTGATAGTTATATTATGCTTCTATAACTATTTTTTGATTGAGTGATTACATGTCATGATTCATGAGGATTATGGGCCCTCATTGGTTGGGATGAGTAATTTTTGGGCAAAAATCCCTCCAGGCATCATTGAAGCATTTTTTAGGTGATTGTGTTTGTTCAAAAATTGGACAACTGTGTTGTGATTGTTGACAATAAAAACCATGAAATAAAAATTTGTTGACAAAGGGGATTTCATGGTTGAATGTTGAGTTCAATAGTTTTGGTCAATGATCCATGTTTCATTCAAGAATGTAGACAAAGGAATGGATGATCTGGGCGTGGTACAAAAAGACAAGTGGATTTTAGAAAAGGGACATGCACAGTGTTGACTTGGAGTAGAAGAAACTTGTGCGCCATATGTTTTTCAAGATCAAATCATAAAAACATGGAAAAGGAAGGAGGGTCGCGCGGGTATTGGTGTGGTCATGCAGGTGACTGTAACGCCATTAATATACTTGCGCACCAATGCCTAGAAGGCTTGGGAACTTGCATGAATGATATTTTTCATGATCAGAAGTTCAAAATATGGAAAAGGAAAGAGGGTTTCACAAGTATTGGGTTGGTCGCATAGGTGACTTGCACGGGCAGAGACTTGCTCGGAAAAACTTGCGCGCCGAGGGGAGACATGTGTGCCATCGCACAGGGTGTCCAAATGCCTATAAATACAAGACCACACCTCCTCATTTTCAATGGAGTTCAACACTTAGAAAAATCAGAGCTCCTGTCAAGTAGGTGTGTTGGTCGTCCAAGTGTTGGTGTTTCGTGAAAGTAGGAGTTGCGCACCAGATTGGAAAAATGGTTATTTTTGATTGTTGCGCGCCAATGTTGGTTTGGGCATAAAGGGAAGTGTGTCGTGCAAGATTGGAGTTGAAGAAGCTTGTATCGCGCAAGTGTCTGAGGTGGACATGCGCTCCAGTTGTGACTTGCGCCCCAAGACATGCACACTGGGTTTGACTTGCGTGCCAAGTAAGGTTGATTCACTGCAGTGTTTCTATACTACGTGAAAGATGGAAGATTTCCTGATTCCTTCGGTGCAAAGAGAAATTCATCTACGGGTGAAAGTTGGACTTTAAAAAATAATCCAGATACAAAAGAGTATGTATCCATTAGAGATAATGAAGATACCTACAAGTCTATAAACTATGAGTGGATCCTTTCCAGAGCAGTGAGCGAAGGAAGAGGAAGAATGTGATCCTCTCCTCTGGTAGTGAGCCAAAGGGAGAGAAATAAGGATTGACCCTTGGTAAAGAAATGAGCTAAACCTAAACATTGAAAATGCAGTGAGCCTGGGAATAAAAGTGATCTATCCCGAACCTTGTAAAGGCAGTGAGCCTGGGTATAGAAGTGATCTAGCCTGAACATTATTGGTAGTGAGCCTTAGTGGATTTGGTACAGTGGAACATCGTCGTTGTATGCTCCTTGGACGTATCCCAATGAGGGTGAACCATGTAAAAATCTATGTGTCTTCCTGGTTGTTTCCCAACATTGCATTAAAATAATCATTATTAGATAACGAAGAAAAAAAGGTGATCATAATTAACACGAAAGTGCAAACAATGTGACCCTTGTAATAAAGAGGTCAAGATCCAGTGGATTAGGGAGATCTTTTGAAAAATAATATTCATACCCTGATTTACCCCCCCCCCCCCAACTCAGGGTATATAGGCCACTATTGGTCCTAATAGTAATTCTCGTATTCAATCCATTATGATATAAATAAATTTCTGTATCTATAATTGATAAGTTGTTTGGGAGCTAATTAAATTGTAATAGATATACATTATAATGTAAAACAATATGTCTAGAATTAAACTATCACTACTAGAAAAAATGTTTTCTGCGTCTATCGGAACGGGCGACCGCCAAAGGCGGTCGCTACTGCCAAAATGAATTTGGCGGGATTTTTTCCGCCCCACCGTCGCGCTGTCTTCTCTGTAACTCGGTGCTTCCACCCACCGCCGCCGCCGATTTGGTGCTTCCGCCCACCGCCGTCACCGATGCTTCCCGTCGCCCCTCTATCACCCTCATCGCCACCCCCGATGCTTCCTGTCGGCCCTCCCTCACCCGCCGCTGAATCTCACGCCACCCGCGCCCTCACCCACCGCTAAACCCTCACCAGACCGTCCCTCCGGCCACCGTGGATCCGCCAAGGCCGGCGGCCACAAGTTCTACACCTTCCTCCGACAGTATCGCGGCTATACCGCATTACCCCACGCATAAAACTGCGGCTATACCCATGGAACTTTAGCGGCCGCCATTGGCGGTCGCTGTTGGTCATTACCGACGAAGCAACAGCGACCGCCAAAAGCGGTCGCAAGGCGGTCGCTAAAGTCCTTTAGCGACCGCTTTTGGAGGTCGCTAAAGGGGTTAATTCTAGTAGTGTATTGAACATACATATCCAATATAATCATGTCTTTGAATGTTAATGGAGTGAACCATGAAATTTAATGTCAAATGAAATGAAAATATACTTCATTAGTTACCAGTAATAGGATATCTAAGTGGGTATTTGGGGTAGTATACCTTTGGTTGTGAGTTTTCATATGTTTATCTTCTACTAGTGAAGCTATATTTTTTATTAGATATCATTTTGGGGCATGTGCTTGGAATTTCTGGACCAATTCCCCCACAACGTCCTCATATCATAACCCATGAGGATGGTTCCAACCATTCTCCAGACGTCATGGGCCCGGAGCCTCCATTCATAACTCAATAATTTCCACATGAAGAACCATTTACTACACTTTATTTGGGAACTAACTCCCTTGTATCTAATATTTTTAAAAAATTGATGCTTTTCAGGCATGGTGCTCCATGTCTTACACCTACGATGGCTGATTTGACTCACGAGTTCCAACAACGACATACTCCTACATTCACAACTGATGTTGGTCTGTAGGTGGATATGTTTTTGATAGAATCCACCTGATATATCAAGGATAATGTTGAGATTCATACATATATACGGGTAAAATATATGACCTACATACTTTGGGACTCATCCACGATTTTGCGGGATGTGATTACCATTGTTAGTCATCATCTGTTCACGTAACGTATTGACTTAAAGACATCCTTATATGATAAATTCAGTCATAAAATGCTGAGAAATGACAGAGAGAGATATTCTGCATCCAGAATAGGGATATATGTCTATATTGTAATATATATTGATTATTATGTAGATACATTGATTTTCACCACTTCTATCTAGTGATGGGATTTCACAAGCTAGATTCTTCGAGGATGGGATATAGTACATCATCCATACGCTATAGAATGTCATTCTCATACCTTCTTTTTCTGAGATAGTCAGTCATGATCTTATAAAAGAGCACATCCTAAGAAACAAAAATATCATCAGTCATATACGATTAGTGCTACAAAATTCCAATAGTTCTCTTGGTGTAAATGAATGATCACTCAATTTTTCTCATCAATGAATTGGAAACCAGATTGTCCATTTTGAGAGCTCAAAATATTTTCATTCGTGTTTCTGGAAGGAGAAATTGAAGATTTATTATGTTACATACCCAATGCAGTATATTGATTTCTACCATATGGGAAAAATTCAGAATTTCTATAGGATCTTTCACCAGCTTTGAGGGGAAAGGAATCCATGCAAACTCCACCTTTATATGTGGGTTCATTTTCACTACGCCAGGAGGCGAGTTAGAGTTGCACTACCAAGACGTGAAAAGGAAGAGGTTGTGGACGTGGTAGCAAGACCCCTGATTAGAAGCACCTCTAATTGATCTGTTATTATAGTGGTGGACCAGTTATTTATGATGTCCGTGAACCTGGCCAGTTACATGAACTATAGTTTAAACTCGATGATAAAGATATAGGACCATTTAATGTACAAGAAACTATACTTATATAATATATATTAGTATCCTTAATATTTGATAGAATGGATTCAAAATCTATTATCTCTATATCTATTCAAGAATTTCTTATACTAGATACATATTATTAATGTGGTGTTATGACTCTAGATACACCATTAGGGATACGTTCATAGGGCATATAACAATGTATTTATAGTCCCCTTGTTGTAGGTTGTTACCCTTTCTTATAAAATCACTTTGTTATCGAGAGGATGAGATTCATTGTCATACATGGGATAGATCTGATGGTTGAGTTTTGGGATTTCTATACTTCTATCACTATAAGGTGTCTTTAACATCACCATAGGGAATCATTTATCAACATGTGGGTGATTGGGATGTCCAGGATGGTAGAGATATACCAAATAATCATGGTTTGGGTGGAGTGACCACATATAAAACTAATCAATTCATAGAGAAGCAGTTATTATAAAAATATTACTTCCCTTTAGTAGTGGATCATTTCTAGGGTGCCATTCCAAATTATTTTTCTTTTTTATGTTTTCATAGAGTGGTAGAGTAAACAATTGAGCTAATTCCAGGTGCATATCTAGTGTTCATTTCTCCATGTAGGATTGAACCAACTGACATCCCAGATATCAATTGACAGTTAGAGGATGTAGGTGACAAAGTTTTTAGTTGGCCCAATACATAATCATGGGGATTGTTTGTGGTTTTTGAAAATATGGAATATGGATCTTTATGCCTTTTCATGGATTTTATAAGGTTGCACAAACATAAGTTGAAGAACTGATATCCACTACCTTGAATCGATGATCACTTAAAACAACATTGGGAGCTAGGGTCATCTATAATGTCAAATAAAAATAAGGTCATCATCATATGTTTTTTGAGACATCAGGAATATATCATACATCATTCTTTAATAGGTATGGTTTGTATAAATACCTTGTTATTTCATTTGGTCTTACAAATGGGCCCACCATTTGGTAGTCTGTGATTAATAGGGTGTTCCACCCCTATTTGGATTCTTTTTTTCATGTTCGTTGAGGATGAAATATTATTGTATTCTAAAATTCATAGTGAGAATCCAACAATCTTGAAGTTATTTTGTTTACACTATTGGAGTATGAAATTTATTCCATGCTCGATAAGAACCATTTTTTGATTGACAATGTTCACTTTACAAGTAATATAATATTATAATAAGAAGTAACTTTTTTCCTAGAAAAGATCAGTGATATTGTTTCTTGGTGGAAACCAAAGAATGTGATTGAAATATAGAGTATCATTGGGCTAGATGGATATTACAGTTGTTTTATACCTATCTTTTCTACCTTACATCCCCTATTATAGGTCTTACAAATAAGGGTGTTAAGTTCCCATGGATAAAATCATGCAAGAAAGCCTTTTAGGAGATGAATGATAGTCTTGTCTCAGAAAATATTCTGACAATTCTAGATCTAGGCATAGTTTATTCCATCTTTTGTCAAGAATCATGCATATTCCTATTATTAGTTTTTATGTAGATGGAAAAAGTCCTTTCGTACAAATCATGGAAATTGAGACCTGATGAGAGAAACTACATAGCATATGTCCTTGAGCTAGTAGCGGTATTCCATGCATTAAATTTCGGGATACATTATCTATTGGGTGAGTTATTTGTGAAGTAAACGGACGACAATATAATCAAATATATATTTTCACATAAGTAAATGAGCCTCAGTCAACAGATTTGGGTCTAGTACCTACAATCCTTTCATTGTGAACCTACATATTTTCATAGTCTGTGAAATGTGGTTGTAGATGTGCTTCTTTAGAAGACTCAAAATATGGTTTTTCATGATATTAACGAGAAGTACTATCTGTCATCTTTGGATGTTAACTCTTTTTTCCTTGAGAGGGTGTTTTGGGGATAGCTTTCAGATCCTAAAGGATTGGTTCTCCTTGAGAGTGTATCATGTGATAACCCACATCTAGATTGGTCTATGGACAGAGATGATATTATTCTTATTCATGGATTTTTGGGGTTTTTATTGATATGATCTATGATTTGATGTGCGAGCCACACTTTTCATAGTGGGTAGTTCATCGAGGCATCCCCATGTTGTATCAAGATATGTGACACCAATATTGGTGGTCAGAGATAAAATGTTATACATAAAGCTTAATCACTAGGTGTTCCACCTATCTATAAAAAAATGTGTACTACCGGAGACCTTCAGTATTGTGCAAGATACATCCAGTCCCTAAATCGTTATGGGAACATTATTCCATTGACATTATAGTCGGTTGTCATAGGATTCCTAGAGGTAGCAATGTTGTACGGTTTTTTTTTGATATACTAATGAATGATTCTCAAATAATTCCTATTCAAGATACATTGTTCGTTGATGACCTATGAAGACTATATGTCTGTGAATTCATAGAACTACACGGTGTCCTACATACAATCATTTCAGATTAGGATAGTTGTTTCACATCACAATTTTTTAAGGGATTTTAGAAGTATATGGGAACATAGGTGCTTCTAATCATAGTGTTTCACCCTTATTATTATAGTCAATTGAATCATATAATATAGGATGAAGAGTATATTCTATGATCATGGGTCCTTTATTTTGTCGGTTCGTGAGAGAATCATATACCACTCATGGAGTTCACCTATATTATCATATTTCAAGATATTATTCAGATGGAACCATCAGAGTCATTTTATGGTTGGCTATTATATGCACCCTTTCATCGATTAGAGTTACTTGAGGATGTATTTCAAGGTCCTCATCTCATTCACGATACTTCAAAGCTATTTTAGTGGATCAGAAATCATATTACTACTGATATTTCTTGGATGAAATTTTATTCAAATCATAAACGATTACCTCTATTGTTTGAGTTTTGGGACCTAGTTTTCCTTTGGGTATCACTTATTCCAGGGTATATAAATTTAAAGAAGAATAGAATGTTTTGGCCTTATTAGATATGGATTTTCGATATATTATAAATATTTTGTTAGGTGTCCTATCAGTTGCTACTAGCTTAGAGGTACTTCTACCTGCACAATGTCGTCCATATTTCTCAGCTTCCCCAATATCATGCTGACCAATCTCATAACACTGATCCTGGGGATGTTGAGTTAGATATCAACCCTTCCATTGAGGAGTATATAGTACACGTTTTTGAATAGAGCACAATAAATCTCTAAGACTAGTCTTTCTGTCTGATTTGGTTTCTATGGAAACACATCCACAAGTAGGATGTGATTTGGGAGAGGGAGGCTAATGTACATACCCCATGGCCAGAGTTATTCTCATATATTACTTCTCCACTCTTATAAGGTAAACCAAGGGATGTTTTCTTTTATATAGGAATTACTGTAAGAACCTAGTTTTTTCACTCTAGATTGAATCCTATAAATTTTGTTCTAATTCATTATTTTGGACCTAGTATGTATTATGGGTGGGTTAAAGAAGGTCTTGATGAAATCTATGGATAGTTCGGAGCCCAAAACCCAACATTTGGAAATATCATGCTAGTAGCATATATTGAGTAAGCCGTGTGGGTTAGCTGTAAAGTAAGATCTAAGTATGGGGATGGTCTATAATTAGGGAAAATCCATCTCAATGGTTGGCACATTGTTTCCCTAATTGTGCAGCATAAAAATTCTAGTGCCCATTTTTTCTTGCTACCAATGAATTGTTTGGGAAAAATATTTCAAACCATGAGGAAAAACAACACATAGGATATTTTGTGGGTAAAATGACCATTTTTTATTTTTGATTTAATTAATCCTCATCCTACCTACTAATTAGAATTCGTACAAGATTACCCTCTTTTTATCCAATTTTGTAGAATATTTAAAGAATATTTTATGGATTGAATGATCTCTTTCCTATGGAATTCGATAAATATTATTTTGATCTCGTTGGATGAAAAATGGTATGTACTCAATTCTGTTTCAACATTTTTTGTCTCTCTTACTCTTGACCAGTTTATCTATGTACGAGTGTTTCCCCATTATCATTGATCTATTACATTATAAGATTAATCAGTGGCCCATATTGAAGGAGTAGAGTTATAATAGACTAAGGTGGGTGTTCAATGACTCACCCCTCATGTTTTTTTATAGTGGAATTGTCATGTGGGGCCTATCGAATTTATAGGGTTCTATTTATAAAATTTATATTCTAGAATTATAATCATAAGAATAATATGGTTATGATATTTCAAACATATGTGATACGTTTTTAGTGGTTACATACACATCACCAAGCATCCCATGTAGGTTTTCTTGTCAAAATTGGGTTTTTATGATTTTACATGTTTGATTTGGTGTTTGAGTGTGACTTGGGTTGACCCTTCTAAGGGTATGATTTCTAATATTAAATGAATTTATTTATAGTATGAATTTCATAATCGAGTGTACCTTTTATTCTTACATCTTGACCGGCCTAAAAAGAGTTATTCAATTGATAATTAAATTTGAAATAGATATTGGTGAGTTCAATAGGTATATAAATTTAACATATTAAATATAAGTAAAAAATTGGTTGACTGTCTATAGTACCCCTTAAAACATTAATGAATGATAGTGGAATGGATATTAATTATTGAATATTCCTTAAATCGAATTAATAATAATTGGATGCTACTTTTATTTGTCACACTGATGAAAGGATGAGCTTGATCCAAATAGATATATTTATTATTTATGACTTTATTAGAAGGTTGAATTCTACTTGGCCATATCACACTAATGAAAGGAAATGATTGAACCAAATAAATAACACCTGAATTCACTATTAAAAAAAGTATCCTCACTTAATCCCACCCTAGATTCTTATCAGGGAATTCCTTGAGAACTTTGGGACCCCATTTCGATTCAAGGATGCGACATTTGTAGGATGAGACCCACCAAGATCACAATCCTTTTTATTCGTCGATGCTAGATATAAAATTTATGATAACTCATATATTTTTAAAGGAGTTATTGGATATAATCCATGGATCCAACAATGATAACATGGTTCCATTGTTAAATCCCATCTGGTATAGTCATTTCATAGTGAAACGCACGACCGATTTTAACCTATTGACCGGTCAATGTTCCGCTGCTCTGCTAATGTGTATAGCAGCACTCGGGTCGAATCCTCGGTGATGATACTTCGAAATATTCATTTGTTTTTAGTTGATTGTATTTTGATTAGGGGGTTTGTTTGCAGAGATTAATTGAATTGATTAATTGTATATAATTGATTTAACAAATTTATAAATATTGGGGTGAGTTCATCATTAGGTAGTTAAGCTTGTGATATCCTTGAGCTTTGCTTTCTATTGAATTTAAATTAACATCCACTTCACAAGTTGACGTCGATTAGAATTCCTAAGTGTTAAAACATTAATCCAAGACTTTACATAATTAGGGTTTTAATCTCAATCAGTACATGTTTATGGTTGTGTATTTTTGGTTCCAATAATCCATGGAAACCACATGCTAAAAAATATGTCATTAATCCATGACATATTAAGTCCAACATACACAATGTTAAATTAACGAATACTCATCGAGAAAATAATCTCAAATCACTTATCATCCCTAAATTATAACTCACCCCAATGAGATATTTACTCACCCATTTGGGTTTTTAATATTCTATTTATAATAATTATGATGATAAATTAATAATAGAAGAAAAAGAAAGGGATTAGAAAAGAGTGGTACGTCGAACACACACACATGAACAATGATGATAATTAAAATGGATATTCGATTAAATGAGAAAGAAAAATAAGGGAAGGGGATTCAACTAAATTTAAAATATTTTAAGAACAATAATATTAAATTATATAAGGTGGAGAAGAATAAGATATTTTGAAGAAGAAACATGCATTAAAATAGAATTACAGACAAAGAGACATACAAGATTACAAAAATGAAGAAAATGAAAGTAAGTGAAAAAAATGAGAGGAAGAAAGGTCTCTCAAGTGAAAACATCAGTGTGGCAGGTCTTCCCAAGCCTTTAGAAAGGATTTGGTAATGAAAATATGTTCTCCACTCTTCTGAAATGCCGACCCCTCTCAAGGAGAGAAGGGGAGAGTATTTATAGCCTAAGGAGTGGACTGTTTTCATTCCAAATCTGTTCTTCCACTTGCATCACCAAATTGGATATTCAGACATAGGAATCTCCAACTATCCCCTTCATCAAAGTTTTAGATAATAACGTTGGCAGACTACTGTCAAAATTTTTAGGCAATTGGACATGTGGAGCCAAAGTTATGTCGGTTTTATTAAACTAAGGTAAACTATCCATTTTTATCCATGCTTTTTCGATGGAAAAAATGTGAATGGATTTTTGAACAAAAATATGCCTTCAAATCAGAATTACGTCTTCAAAAAAGTCGTCAGGATATATCCCTTATTTCACATGGAAATATATCAGCACGTTTTGATTCTTACATAATGAGATATGTCATGAATACTATACTGATTTTATTTCTCCACCAGAATGGTGGTCTGGACTTCAAAGATTCATTTGGGCCCATTTTACTTGGATTTGGGCCTTCAAATTTTTATCCAAGATGAAAGGTAGTGGCCCCCAAATTGTGGTGGAGAGTTAATGTTTTTGGACTTTTGGATTGAGCCCAGTAAATCAATCTCCAAGGCTGGTCCAGTTTGTTCATAGATTTTGTAGGTCGTCTTGTGTGGTAAATGTGATCCTTTAAATGGCAGAATTGGCTCTTGACCCCTTCTAATGAAATTTTTTATATTGAATTAGAAATCCTAAAAAACAGGAAACACACAATTCAGATCAGTAGGGTGAGATTTATAAATAAAAGTGTAAACTGGCTCAATTGGACTACTTCTAAAAATGCTCAAAAATTATACTTAATATTAAAACATTAATATTCCACACAAATTATGCATATTTCATATAAATTCTGTAAAGGTAGTATATAATAAGACATGAAAATATTAACAAAATCAGCTCCCCCACACTTATTATTGTTCATGTCCTCATGTTCAGCAAATATAAAAACATAACAAAATCATTTTCACTCACCAAAATATATTAATTTTTTTTTCTCCAATCAGGGGAGGTTTAGATTATTTCACTCATCCATTTTGAATTCCCCAACAATTTGTTACAGAAACAATGTTCCTAAACTCATTAATTTTTTCATGCTCAAATTTAGAAATGGAAAATGTGGACACTCAAAACTCACACCTCTCAAGATGATAAAATTCATCTTTGGAGGTTCACTCTTTCACAAACCAAAAGTGAAAATCATAGAGTTTGAAAAGAGCTCCCAGCTTACAATCCCTATCCAAAGTGCACAAGAATCGAGAGGTCTTTATAAGGGGTTTTTCTGTGGCTATGGGACGGTATGAATATAATTTCCAAGAGATAAGACGAGCGGAAAAACATGAACATAGAAAAACAATGCACATTTTTTTTGAAATAAAACGTGGAAGGGAATGAGAACACTTATTTACAAGGGAATGATTGTGTGAAGAATGACACAATAGAGGATGATAATTTGAAGGGGAAGAGAAGATGAAATATTTACAAACCACAAAACTTCTCCCAATAAGAATATAATGCATGTGTTTTCTTTTTTTTTCTCTTTGTTTTTTCTAAAGTTGACCTTGAAACAGATCTCACACTCATATCCTAACCCATGTTTTATATCCTCAGCGACACTAATTGTAATAGTCATAACAAGATCAAAGGCTGATAAATAGTTAATTTTGACCTACCCGAGACACATCCCATTTTTTCATCATTTTTTTTATTTTGTTTTTTATTTTATTCATCATTTTTTTGAACCCTTGTCAATAAAATTTACAAAATTTCTTAAATGGAAGTTCATTACATTCCCCAAAACAAACATAATGGAAACATCTCCCCCACACTAAAATGGATTCTTTCCCTCAAGCATATGATCACATGGTGAAATCAACAATGGGTACCCAAAATGAAATCCACCCCCCCACACTTAAATTTCGAAAAAAATATGCAATGAAAATCCATGTTGATATTGGGTGGGGAAAGGTATTGGGATTGTCATGTGGGAATCAAAGAAAATTTTTTCATAGGCTAGAAGGGGATTTCAAAAGAAAGATTAATGTATGGTAAACGGGAGGCTTTTTGGCTATTATAATTCTCATGTGGTTCATAAAAATTCCCCTATCATATTAAGGAACCCTGAGGTAGGAAATTCATCTCGAAGGTCCACAAACGCAAGACTCACAAATGGGGGAGAAAACACATTTTTTGAAAAGATGGCCATAGGTGGCATTGGCATGAAAGAAAATATTGTTTATCACAGTATGGGAAAAAAACTTCCCAAATCAAAAATTGAGCATTCAAAATTTGTTAATTTTGACACAAAATTCTTTATCCAAAGTCACGATGAAATATAAAATTTTTTAGATGAAACCATGTATGTTAAATCCCCAAAATGGTTGGAAAAAATTTCAAAACTCATTGGTGAGTAAGCATGAGTCTTTATTTTTTTGTATTTTATTATGTGATTGTTCTGTTGGTTTATTTTAGTTTTTTAGGTTTTTATATTTTTTTGTTTTTTTTATAAAATACACCCACACAAAAGAGAAAGTGAAAAAGAAAGGTTTTGATAAAGAAAGTGGTAAAAAAAATTAAAGAGAGAGGAAAAAGAAGAAAGAGGTAGAAAGAGGAAGAGATAGAGATAGAGTTAAAGGGAAATAGGTGCCCCCTGGGTTGGGTTTGGCAGGTCGCCATCTTCATCTAGTGGTAGGATGACTGGATAAGGTGGGTATCCAATGGAAGTAGATGATGATCCCGGATTGTGTGTCCTCTCATAGTGATGCTTTAACCAATGTCCATTAACTGTGATTGTTCTTTTGGAATAGGGGTCTTGGACTTGCACTGCACCAAATGGGTAAACATTAGTAATAAAAAAACGACCATCGCAACGAGAATTAAGCTTACCTGGGTGAATTCAAAATCGATAATTGAAGAGAATTACCTTTTCACCTTCATGAAATACCTTTCTCAGGATGTGTTTGTCATGGAGTACCTTAGCCTTCTCTTTGTACAGATTGGAATTCTCATAGGATTCAAGTTGAAGATCCTCCAGTTCAGCCAATTGCAACAATCTTTTTTTCACCAGATTTTTCACAATCAAAATTATAGGTTTTCACAGCCCAAAAAGACTTATGTTGGATTTCAACTGGTAGATGACATGCTTTACCAAAAACTAACCTAAAAGGAGACATCCAAATGGGTGTTTTATAGGCAGTTCGATAAGCCCAAAGTGATTCACCAATTATTTCAGGCCAGTATTTTCTAGTGGACTTAACAATTATCTCAGGTACCCTTTTCACTTCTCTATTAGAGAGTTCAACCATGCCGTTTTTTGAGGCTGATATGCAGTTGAAGTTTTATGTACAACCCCATTATTTTTCAGAATTTCTTCCATGATTCTATTACAAAAATGTGTTCCTAAGTCACTGATCAAGGCACTTGGTGTGCCAAATCATTGGAAGATGTGGGTCTTTAGAAACTCACTAACAGTATGAGCATCATCCTTCCTATTGTGTTTGGCCTCGACCCTCCTAGAAACACAATCAACCACAATAATGATGTATGAGAATGCATTGGAAGGGGGAAATTGTCACATACATGACATATTTTAAAGGTATTTGTCATTTAATTTACATCCTTTCTTTGTTTTCGGGGTTTCCCTAGGTTTTAGGGAGAAATAGATGAGTATTAATGAATTGGGTCAAACCGTGAGCCCAATTCCAGATTAAAAAATAAATTTTTTATCTTCTATAACTTTTTCATATTTCAACATTTATCATCCATTCAAATTCATAATTGACCTCCCCTAACCTATTAACACCACCAAGGTAATTTTGATCTTTTGGAAATCCATAACCAGGGTTTATTTGGGTTTTTATCTTAGGGGTTCGGCCTGCCTGAAAGCCCAATTCTTGTTTTAAAAATAAAATTTGATTTTGTTATAACATATTCAATATTTGGGATTTTCTAGTGATTCGAAGTCTCACCCAAGCCCAAGTAATACAAACGCGCTTATGAACTCTCTCCAACCTCTTTGGAGCTCTTGATAATCGCGATTTGGTGTCGAACTTCATAGGGTTACTCAAATCACCCAGATTTGAAGAGGTAAAGTATTTCTTTCATAACTCTCTCAATTCTCAATATTTTTCCTCCATTACAGATCCTAAATTAGATAATACATTTGGTTCGAACGTAACTTAAATTTTTGCTCTTTTAAATTTTAGTACTGGAGTTTTGGAGTGATTTCTTCAAGATACTTCAAGTAAATGATCCCTTTTCTTTCCGCTTTCAAATTACTTTGGGTTTAACTCATTGTTCTTAGGGTTTCTTCGGTTATAATTGAGTTTTATAATGTCCAGAAACTAGGATTTCGAACCTAGGGTTTAACTTTGGGCTTTCGTGGCCAATTTGTGTGGCTTTAAGTTTGATCTAGTTCTCTCTTGGTGCGGCGGGGGTGCGATTTGATTTTCGCACGGAGATTCAAGGGTTTTTGTTAATTTGGTAGGTTATTCCATTGTGTGTGAAATTTTTTTGAATTATATTTCTGTTTTCATGGTACCTTAATGTTTATTTCACTTGAATGTTTCTATAAAAATTGGTTTTAGTTGCATTTATAATGCAAATGAATCTTAAGTTCCAATTTTTGGTGAAATTGGGGGTTTTTCATTCAAATATTTTATTGGATCATTTTGGGATGCCCCATAATAGAATTGTTGGTTTCATTAAAGGGTTTTGAACTGAAATTTTGTTTTAATAACTTACAAGTGTTAACATAGTGTGAAAGGTGGATATATTAAAGAGCTTTGGGTGCAAAACAATGTGATGTTTTGAGAGGTTGTTTTACTGGAAATAAAATCGTTTTATTGTGTGTTTTAAATGGTATAAAATGTGCGCAGCTACTGTAAAATTTGTTTTTAACCAGTAGTGATATTTTATACGAAAACGGATGTGTGTTGTTTGCTGAAATTTTTTGAGCACAAAAAGGGGAAGCCCAGGTACCGAGGTGGGGCGGATTTGTACTAATACGACTAGTGGATCAGATGGGTTTTGTCCCTGTTCCACTTAGAATATGGATAAAGACAACTCTAACTAAACTATTTGGATGATAATTTGGGACCACTAGGAAATGGGTATGTTCCCTACTAGTGGATCATGCACGAGAATGGATTTTTCTATGGGTACTCCACACCGAGGTACGAGGTACATAGGGCTCGAGACAACCTAGTGCTTAGGGGTGTTCCCGATTTTGATGCTCATTGGATTTGTGGTATTGACCCTTGTTTTGGGTTGTTTTTTGAAGTACTTTATAGTAGCTCACATGTCTATTTAATGTGCTAACATTCTGAAATTCTCGGATAGAAAACTGTTTTCATTTGAAAGTTTCATTTCTTTGAATTTTAACACTGTTTCACCTTGTGTATTAAAATTGCTTGTTTTGTTCACATTGTATTGCATGACCTTTGAAATCATCTGGTGGTATCCTAATGGGCTTAGTCTCACACCCTACTTACACCCCTTGGGTGTAAGTATACCTGCTTATGCTTGACTCAGGTAAAGGTAAGGCTATGGGTGATGGCGGTTCGAGATGTTGGTCCCCATCGTTGGGGCGGAGTTGAAGGGACGACTTGCGGGTGATGATCCCCTTGTCGTGTGGAGTCCATGGGGATGTCTTTATGTTGTAATTATTTGTTTTTAGACCACTATTAGTGTCTTTAAACATATTTATTCAGATTTGGTTTTGTTCAGAATTGTTTAGCATGAAAATTTCAGATTATAATAATTGATTGTTTTTTAATGATTTATGCTTTCATACTCAGGTAAATTGTTCCCAAACCAGATTTGTTTGATACGCGGGCACTTGTTCCAGCCCTTGAGGATAAGGAACTCCCTTCGGCCTTTCCATGGGCCGGGTATGGTGCGGTTAATGGTGGAGACCATATCCGGTTCGTGAAAAAATGGTATCAGAGGAGGTTAATGTTTTTTTGGTTATATTGTTATTTTGGGATGAGACGAGATAGACAGGAGCTAAGACTATCGGGGCTCGGGGTATTGGTTGTGAGTAGGGTGCCTGGCCCACACCTCTCATGGAAGACCTTGAGTCACTAGATGATGTTGGAATTTACTGATTGACTTCACTTCTAGGTGAGAAGTGTGGGCTGCAGACCACATGTGGACATCAGGAAAATGTGGAGTAGTTGTTTCTTTTATTACAAGAATGTTTATAGTCTATTTATATTAGATTTATTTGATTACAATTTTCATAATTGTGGTATTGACTAATTTTTGGTTACTATTGCATTTTGTAGCAACATGCCTCCCCGGAAAGCTCCCACGCACCCACAGGAGGAAGCTGGAGAGAGTTATCCCACGCCAATTGATCAGAGGCTCGTGGAGGCTATTGTTCGGGATATTCAAGCTTTGGGAAAGGGAAAAGATCATGCTCCTATTCCTGTTAGGGAAGAGGAGACAGGTCTTAGAAAAGATAAAGCACAAGAGTTTCTGAAAAAGAAGCATCCTACCTTCCGAGGTAGCACAGAACCCCAGGAAGTAGATGAATGGCTCGAGAAGATAGAGCATATGTTTGAGTTCCTGGAAACACCCTAGGAGCTCAGGGTGAAGTGTTCCTCCTTTCTGTTGGAGGGTCCCAGCCGTTAATGGTGGGATTCGGTGCTTCAGTCTGGGAAGAATGAGCAGATTCATTGGGGAGATTTCCAGGTTTTCTTTAATAAACAGTATTTCCCTGATGTGTTGGCTTATGCCAGGTCTAGAGAGTTCATGGAACATGTTCAGGGGAATCTATCTATGATGGAGTATGCCAACTGTTTTGCTGAGTTGTTTCGGTATGCTCCAGAAATTGTCTCTAATGAGCAAGCGAAGGCCCAGAGGTTTGAGAAAGGCTTGTGACCAGAGATATACTCCCAGGTGTTCTTGTTTAAGCTGAGGACCTATGCTGAGGTTTTTGATGGGGCGTGCATGGTGGAGATTGATAGGAAAGGCAAGGTTGGTTTTTATGGTTCAGTATCAGCAGTGGGCAGTGGCAGCTCCTTAGAGAAGAAAAGGAAGCGGGAGGATCATGTGAAGAAAGGAGGGGGTAGTTCAGGCCACTCTTCCAGGCAGTTTTATTCTGCGGCATCTGATGCGAGATCGGTCATGTGCCACCAATGTGGGTGGCCTGGGCATATCTGACCAGCATTTCCTCTTCCTCCAAAGCCTTATTACTAGTGTAGAGGTATAGGGCATTTACAGTGCTTCTACGGTGTGGCATGTCCACTCCAAAGTGGGTTAGGGTTAGTGGCTTCAAGAGGAGTGCCAGCACAGTCCAAGCCGTCGAGGACTGGGGGATCTCGATTTAGTGGTCGTGGTGGTAGGGCTGGATCCTCTCTTGGTCAGAGCTAGTTCAGGGCACAACCACAGACTAGCGGTCATCCTCAGGCAGATACTGGACATCTCCATGCAGTGGATCAGTCACCAGCAGGATTAGAGGCGGGACCTTCGACAGTTCGAGGTACCGTTCTGATTGCATCATCTATAGCTACTGCTCTTTTTGATACTGGTGCCTCTGTTTCATTTATTTCTGGACATTTTGTGGAAATTCTGAATTTTCCAACTGAGTTTATGTCTTTTGAGATGGTGTTGGTGACACCGTTGGGAAAGAAGAAGGAGCAGGGCCTCAGGTGCTCCTCATGTGCACTTTCTGTGTTAGGGGTCGAGATGGAGTGGTACCTATTGGTCTTAGATATGGACCTTTTTGATGTCATACTCGGGATGGATTGGCTACTACACATCCAGGCACACATCGATTGCTACAGACGGCGTGTGAGATTCACGGCACCTGATGGGAGTCGTCAGGTTTTTCATGGAGAATGGGATCCACGATCAAGTAGCGCAGGGCCTCCACTCCCATATTTGGGATGTGTTATCTTCCAGTTATATTTGCTTGTGATAGAGGATGGTATTTCCCCTGAAGGTTCACAACCTCATGTAGTGAATGGGTTTCCCGAGGTATTCACTGATGATTTTTCCGGTTTGCTCCCGGAGCGGGATGTGGACTTTTCGATTGATCTGGCACCGGGAACACAGCCGATATCTATTCCCTCTTATCGCATGGCCCCCACCGAGTTGAGAGAATTAAAGATACAGCGGGACGTCTTAGAATCCAAAGGATTCATTCGCCCGAGCGTCTCTCCATGGGCCACTCCTGTGTTGTTTGCAAAAAAGGCTGATGGATCCCTGCGGTTGTGCATTGACTATCGGATGATGAATAAGGTAAAAATTAAAAACTAATACCCTTTGCCCAGAATAGATGATTTGTTTGATCAGTTGAAGGGGGAAAAGAGGTTCTCAAAGATAGACTTGCGTTCAGGGTATCATCAACTCAGGGTGAAGAAGTCAGATATCCCTAAGACAGCCTTCCGAAGCAGGTACGGCCACATTGAGTATTTGGTCATGCCCTTCGGATTGACCAATGCTCCAGCGGTAATTATGGCACTTATGAATAGGGTGTTCCATTAGTATCTCGATTCCTTTGTTGTGGTGTTCGTGGATGACATTATGGTATACTCTTGCTCTGAGGAGGAACACGAACATCACTTGAGGATCGTTTTGGGTACATTACGAGATCACCACCTCTATGCAATGTTGTCAAAGTGCACTTTATGGATCAGAGAGGTGAGATTTTTGGGGCATGTGATCTCGGAGCATGGAGTTTCAGTGGACCGTGATAAAATTAGTGCAGTCATGTCATGGGAGAAACAGAAGAATGTGTTCGAGATTAGGAGTTTTCCTGGCTTGGCTGGTTATTACAGGCGATTCGTTAGGGATTTCTCTCGGCTCGCTTCACCGATGACTTCCCTCACCCAGGAGGGGTGAAGTTTGTATGGGGTCTAGAATGTCAAGAATCGTTCGAGGAGCTGAAGAGGCGGCTGACTACCGCCCTCGTGCTGATTTTTCCAGAGGTTGGAAAGGGATATGTGGTCTATTGTGATGCCTTAGGTATGGGTCTTGGGTGCGTGATTATGCAAGATGATCATGTGGTCGCGTATGGCTCTTGCCAACTTCGACCACATGAAATGAACTACCCAACCCATGACTTGGAGTTGGCAGCGGTGATGCATGCTTTGAAGACTTGGCATCACTACCTCTTTGGGGAGAAGTTTGTGGTATACTCGGATCACAAAATATTGGCTTATATTTTCTCGTAGAAGGACCTCAACCTGAGGCAACGTCACTGGATCGAGTACTTGCAGGGGTTTGACTTTGACATTGTCTATACCCGAGGCAAGGGTAATGTAGTGGCCGAAGCTTTGAGCAGAAGAGTTCTAGTGCAGGCTTTGAGAAAGTCTAGTGATGAGTGGACATTGATGGGTCTCTTTTCTCAGATGCATGTAGAGACCGGGGAATACATTGGAGGGGAATTCTTGGAAAGCGTCCAGTTGACTCCTCTATTGGAGTTGATTCAGCAGGAACAGCCCAGTGATGATCTTTGTCAGTGGTCTAAGCAGTTCCTTCATAGTGGGGAGACATCCTATGATTGGTTGTCGTCTCCCGAGGGCATATTGTGCTTCAAGGGTCGTTCAGTAGTGCCATTATCTCCGAGGAAGGTGGTGATGCAAGATAGACACCAGTCTCAGTGGGCTTTCCATCCCGGTGTCTAAGATGTATTATGATGTTCGTCGACAGTTTTGGTGGCCTGGTATGAGACGGGACATAGCATCCTTTGTTTCAAGATTCTATACATGTTAGCAGGTGAAAGCAGAGCACCAAAGGCCATCCGTTTTTCTCCAACCACTACCCATTCCTTCATGGAAGTGGGAAGAGGTCTCCATGGACATCATTGTTGGCTTTCCTCGTACACCTCGGGTAAGAATGCTATTTGGGTGGTGATTGATCGTCTGACCAAATCATCCCACTTCATTCTGATAAAAGATACAACTAAAGTAGATGAGTTGGGCCATTTGTATCATCAGGAATTGTTGAGACTCTATGGGGTACCATCATCTGTTGTCTCAGATAGAGACCCTCACTTCACTTATCGATTTTGGGAAGGCCTTCAGAAGGCCTTGGGGTCTCAGATTAAGATGAGCACGACATACCACCCACAGACGGATGGTCAGACAGAGCAGGCGAATTAGATATTGGAGGACATGCTTCGTGCATGTGTCCTGTAATTTGGAGGTTTTTGGGATAGCCATTTGGGATGGGTTGAGTTTTCTTCTAATAATAGTTACCAATCCACGATTCTAATGGACCCTTTTGAGGCGCTCTATGGTCGGCCTTGTCGGTTCCCTCTATGTTGGGCTGAGGTAGGAGAGACTTCAATTTTGGGGCCAAGCCTTGTGCAGGAGACTTCTAAGAAGGTCAAGTTGATCAGGTAGCGCTTATTAACATCTTAGAGTCGTCATAAATCTTATGCTGACTAGAGGCGTTGAGACCTAGTGTTTTCTATGGGTGACAGGGCATTCTTAAAAGTGGCCCCTCGTCTGGGCCATCGTCGATTGGGGAAGCAAGGTAAGCTTATGCCACGGTATGTCGGACCCTTTGAGATCACCAAGAGTATTGTCAAGGTGGCATACAGGTTGTCCTTACCTTCTCAATTGACGTCTATCCATGATGTCTTCCACATCTCTCAGTTGACGAAATACAATCCGGATCCATCCCATGTGTTGAGTTGAGAAGAACTGGAGATAGAGCATGAATTGACTATCATTGAGAGGCCGATGAAAATAGTGGACCCCCAAGAGAAGATACTTCGAGTAAAGTATATTCCATTAGTCCGGGTTTTATGGCAGCATGAGAATGATACACATGATACATGGCAGCGAATATCATGGGTCGAGGAAGAGTACCCATTCTTGTTTTCCAAATGAGATTCATGTTGACTTTCTGGGGCGGAATCTCCTTCATGGTGGGGAGAATTGTCACATACATGAAATATTTTAAAGGTATTTTTCATTTAATTTACATCCTTTCTTTGTTTTGTGGGTTTCCCTAGGTGTTAGGGAGGAATATATGAGTATTGATGAATTGAGGCAAACCATGAGCCCAATTCCAGATTACAAAATAAATTTTGTATCTTTTATAACATTTTCATTTTTCAACATTATTCATCAATTCAAATTCATAATTTACCTCCCCTAACCTATTAACACCACCAAGGTAATTTGGAGCTTTTAGAAATCCGTAACCAGGGTTTATTTGGGTTTTATCTAAGGGGTTGGGCCTGCCCGAAAGCCCAATTCCTCTTTTAAAAATAAAATTTGATCTTGTTATAAACTTTTCAATATTTGGGATGATTCAGTGATTTCAAGTCTCACCCAACACCAAGTAACCCAGTCGCACGTCAGAACTCTCTTCCACCTCTTTGGAGCTCTGGATAATCGCGATTTGGTGCCAAACTTCATAGGGTTCCTCAAATCGCCCAGATTTGAAGAGGTAAAGTATTTCGTTCATAACTCTCTCAATTCTCAATATTTTTCATCCATTACAGTACCTATTACAGTTCCTAAATGAGATAATACATATTGTTCGAACTTACCCTAATTTTTGGCTCTTTTAAATTTCAGATACTGGAGTTTGGGAGTGATTACTTCAAGATACTTCAAGTAAATGAGCCCTTTTCTTCCCTCTTTCAAATTACTTTGGGTTTAACTCATTGTTCTTAGGGTTTATTCGATTATAATTGAGTTTACTAATGTCCAGAAACTAGGATATTGAACATAGGATTTAAATTGGTATTTCTTGGCCAATTTGTGTGGTTTTAGGTTTGATCCAGTTCTCTCTTTGTGCGGCGGGGGTGCGATTTGATTTTCGCGCGGATATTCAAGGGTTTTTGTTAATTTGGTAGGTGATTCCATTGTGTGTGTAATTTATGTGAATTATCTTGCTGTTTTCATGGTACCTTAATGTTTATTTCACTTGAATGTTTCTGTAAAAATTGGTTTTAGTTGCATTTATAATTCAAATGTCTTTTAAGTTCCAATTTTTGTTGAAATTGGGGGTTTTTCATTCAAATCTTTTATTGCTTCATTTTGGGATGCCCCATAACAGAATTGTTGGTTTCATTAAAGGGTGTTGAAATGAAATTTTGTTTTAATATCTTACAAGTGTTAACATAGTGTGAAAGATGGATATATTAAAGAGCTTCGGGTGCAAAACAATGTGATGTTTTGAGATGTTGTTTTATTGGAAATAAAATTGTTTTATTGTGTGTTTTAAATGGTATAAAATTTGTGTAGCTACTGTAAAAATTTTTTGTGACCAGTAGTGATATTTTATATGAAAAAGGATGTGTGTATTTTTCTGAAATTGTTTGAGCACAAAAAGGGGAAGCCCAGGTACCTAGGTGGGGCGGATTTGTACTAGTACGACTAGTGGATCAGATGGGTTCTGTCCCTGTTCCACTTAGCATATGGATAACGACAACTCTAAATAAACTATTTTGATGATGATTGGGGACCACTAGGTTATGGGTATGTTTCCTACTAGTGGGTCATGCACGAGAATTGATTTTTCTATGGTTACTCTACACTGAGGTACGAGGTACATAGGGCCCGAGACAACCTACTGCTTAGGGGTGTTCGCAATTTTGATGCTATTTGGATTTGTGGTATTGACCCTTGTTGTGGGTTTTTTTGGCAGTACTTTACAGTAGCTCACATGACTATTTAATGTGCTATAATTCTGAAATTCTTGGATTGAAAACTGTTTTCATTTGAAAGTTGCATTTATTTGAATTTTAACATTGTTTCACCTTGTGTATTAAAATTGCTTGTTTTGTTCACATTGTATTGCATGCTCTTTGGAATCATCTGGTGGTATCCTATTGGGAATATTCTCAAACCCTACTTACACCCCTTGGGTGTATGTAGACCTGCTAATTCTTGACTCAGGTAAAGGGAAGGCTAAGGGTGATGGCAGTTCGGGATGTTAGTCCCCATCGTTGGGGCAGAGTTGCGGGGACAGCATGCGGGTGATGATCCCCTTGTCGTGTGGAGTCCATGGGGATGTCTTTATGTTGTCATTATTTGTTTTTAGACCACTTTTAGTGTCTTTAAACATATTTATTCAGATCTGGTTTTGTTAAAAATTGTTTAGCATGAAAATTTAAGATTCTAATAATTGATTGTTTTTTTATGATTTATGCTTTCATACTCAGATAAATCATTCCCAAACCAGATTTCGTTGATACCCGGGCACTTGTTCCAGCCCGTGGGGATAGGTAATGCCCTTTGGGCCTTGCCACGGGCTGGGTATGGTTCCATTAATGGAGGAGACAAGATCTGGTTCGTGACAGAAATGGTCCCATGAAATCGATGCCCCAAACATCGAATATATCGCAGAAAATTAAAGGCTTTTGTGGCATTTCATTACTCTTGGAAATTGTGAACAACTTTTGGAAAGTGGGACATGATTGAAAAAACATAGTTGAGTCCTTGAAGAGTGAAGGCCAGAAGAATCCAGAGTCTAGGACCTTTCGGGAGGTCCTTTGTGGTCCAAAGTGGCCACCTCTGGAAAGTGAGTGAGAAAATTCTAATATGGAAGAAGGTTCATTTTCATCAACACACCTCTTTATTACCATGTCATCCCCAGTTCTCCAATGTTTATTTTCATCCTAAAAATAGTATTTTGAATCACTTTTCAACTTCAATTTATGTTCTTTTGAATACTTTTCAGGGAAAACACCAGAAACCAAATAATTTACAATTGGGGCATACCATGGTAACTTTGGAGTGAGAGACGAAAGGTTATCAATGGGGAATTCAGGATCAATAATTTCTGAATGAGAAGAATTAGAAATTTTACTCAGGTGATCAGCCACATGGTTTTATTTTCCAGGCCTATCTTTGATTTCAATGTCAAAATCTTGGAGCATTAGGATCCATCTTATTAGCCTCAGTTTGGAATCACTTTTCTTGAGTAAGAACATAATAGTAGAATGGGCTGTGAAGATGATGATTTTGGCACCTAAGAGATAGGACCGGAATTTATCTATGGCAAAAACCACTGCTAAAAGTTCTTTTTCAGTGACAGTGTAGTGAGATTGAGTTTCATCCAATGTTTTTGAGGCATAATAGTTGACATGAATAATAGTTTCTCTTCTTTGACCAAGAACAGCTCCAACAGCTCTATTAGAAGCATCACACATCAACTCAAAGGGTAAGGACCAATCTGGGGGTTGGATTATTGGGGTAGATGTAAGTGAAGTTTTTATTTCAACTAAGTCTCTCTTGCAAAACTCATCGAAATGGAAAGTGACATCATTTTGGTGTAACCAGGTGAGTGGGTGGTAAATCCTACTAAAGTTATGGATGAATCGCTGATAGAAACCGGCATGACAGAGAAATGAACGGATGTCTCGAACAGAAGTGGGTGGAGGAAGTGATTGGATCACTTCAATTTTTGTAGGATCAACTTCAATACCATCTTTTGAAACTATGTGCCCTGGAACAATCCCATTTGCAACCATGAAGTGACATTTTTCAAAATTTAACACAAGGTTACACTTGACACACTTTTGGAGGACAAGATTGAGTGAATTCAAACAAGATTAAAATGACTCACCATAAATGGTGAAGTCATCCATGAAGACTTCCATGCAGTGTTCAATGAATTCAGAAAATATTCTCATCATACACCTCTAGAATGTTGCAGGAGCATTGAAATGTCCAAAAGGCATTCTTCTATATGCATATGTTCCAAAGGGGCATGTGAGAGTAGAATTTTCTTGGTCCTGAGTTGATATTTGGATTTGAAAATAGCTGGTGAATCCATCAAGAAAGAAATAGTGTGATTTTATGGCTAATCTTTCTAGCATTTGATCAAGGAATGGAAAAGGGTAGTGATCTTTTCATGTTTCAACATTCAATTTTCTATAGTCGATGCACACACGCCATTTTTTTCACTCGAGTTGTGACTACCTCTCCATGTTTATTTGTGACAACAGTTATTCCACCCTTATTAGGTACAACTTGAATTGGACTAACCCATTCACTATCAAAAATTGGGTAGAAAATACCAGCTTGAAGAAGCTTGGTGATCTTTTCCCTAACTACCTCAAGGATGAGTGGATTGAGTCTTCTTTATGGTTGTCTAATTGGTTTGGATGACTCCTCTAGATGGATGTGATGCATGAAAAGGGTAGGGTTGATTCCTGGTATGTCATCTAGGGTCCAACCTCAGGCCTTTTTGTTTTCCTCTAACACTTGAACAAGTTTGGAATCCTCGGTTTCAGTAAGTGTTGCAAAGATAATGACAGGATATGAGTGATCATGGAAGAGGAATGCATATTTCAAGTGTGCAGGAAGAGGTTTTAGATCAGTCTCATCTTTCAATTTTGGGATGGACAACTCAGGAATAGAAGAAGGGACTTCAGTTGCTTCAGGTTCATTTTCCTTAATATTGTCCATAGTGGAGCAGTAGAGATCAGAATTGATGTGGAATTCAAGAGAGTTTTCAAGTTCCTCTAGATTGATGGAGTCTATGAATGGGAGGTCCCCATCAACATCACCATTTATGAATTGGTTAATCATAGTGAAGATTTCACAAGATCATTTTTCATTAGAACATGAAGAACACAGTGGATTGGGGATCAATTGACTCTTAGAAGTGTCCTCAGAAGTATGAATTGAGAATGTAGAGTGGTCCTCAGATGGGTATCACATGGCTTGGAAAACGTCAAACATGACCAGTTGGTCACCGAATTCCATAGATAAGATGCCTGAATGGACATCAATCTTGGTTCTTACAGTCATGACGAATGGTCTTCCTAGAATTAGGGGAGATCGAGAAGAGGTCCTCTCACCTTCCATGTCAAGGACATAAAAATCAGCAGGGAAGATTAGATCATTGGATCGGACAAGGACATCCTCAATTATTCCCTCAGGACTAGTTGTGCTTCGATTGGCTAACTGGATGACAACACTCGTTGCGTGTAAGGGACCTAGACCAATATTGGATAATATGGATTTGTGCATGACATTAATTGAGGCTCCTAGGTCTATGAGTGCATCATCAAAGTTCGAACATCCAATTTGGCATTGAACCATAAAGGTCCCTGGATCATTGAAATTTATGGGAATAGACTCCTGGGTGGAAACATTTTCGAAGGTCCTATGTTTCCTCTTGTGGGTACACAAATCCATGAGAAACTTGGCATACTTATGAAATTGTTTAATGGAATCTAAGAGGGGAATGTTGACTTCAACACGTCTAAACATTTCAAGCATTTCCAGATCAAGTTCAAAGGACTTCCTTGGTTTAGAAACGGCTTGAGGAAAAGGAATTGGATTCCTATGTGGAATAGAAGGAGGTGGGGGAATGGATTCAGGTTCCTTTTCAAGTTTCATTTTATTTTCGTTTTATAGGTCAGCATTCAATGGGGGGTTTGAGGATTTATCTTGAGGAATAGAAAGTTTCTTTCCTGATCTAAGTGCAATTGCACATACATTACCCTTAGGGTTGGGTAATGGTTGAGCTGAGAGTTTGGAAGAATTTGATTGTTGTTTCTGGCTCAGGTGGGATGCAAGTTGACCTATTTGAGTTTCAATGTTTTTAAGGATAGAACGGGTGAATGAGGAAAGATCTTCCACTACACTTTCCCATGGTTTCTTAGAAGAAGGGTCTTGTCCCGAATTGGGATTACCTTGAGTTTGGTTCTTGGGAAAGCGATTGTATTTGTTTTGGAATTGGGAAGGCTCATTGGGGTGATGGAATCCAGGAGGAGGATTGTTCCTTTCAGTATGAGGGACAAAAGGATAAGGTTGTTGGAAGTTACCAACACATTGACCATATTGAAACTGGTTTGGGTTTTGAGGAGGGAATTGAGGGGGATGTGAAACGAGATTACCATACCTAAGGCCTTGGTTATAGGAAGAAGAGAAGGGCTCAGAGTGAGGTTGGTTGAAGTTTATAAAAAACTGACCCGATAGTTGAGGAATGGTGTTCTGCTGGGCATATGATGCATTGAGCACCATTGGTCCAGATGAATCGGATTGATCCTCTTGATGTTGTGGACATGTGTCAGTTGTATGAGATGGAGAGATTCAGATTCCATAGTTTTTGACAAGTCCAGGAAACATTAATTGCGGAGAAGACGAGGATGGAGATTTGGTGGCCATAGCTAGCTGTCGTACAAGACCTCTTAGTTCACTCATCCACTCGGTCATCTTGTTCAGCTCAATTGATTTATTATCTTGAGATTGTTTGACTTGAGCATGTGCTCGAGTATGGAATTGTTGTGTGTTTTCAGCCATGTTACTTATGAGATCTCTTACAGCTGTAGGAGTTTTATCGACAAGAGCACTGCCACATGCGGCATCTATGAGAGTTCTCTCCATAGAAAATAACCCCTCATAGAAGTATTGGATCAAGAGTTCGTCAGGAATTTGGTGGTGTGGGTAGGTTGCCACAAGATTTTTGAACCTCTTCCAGTACTCATGGAGTGATTCACTTGGGAATTGACGTATACCACTTATTTACTTTCGGATAGAAGCAGTATGAGATGCAGGAAAGAATTTCTCTAAGAAGAGTCGCTTCATGTCATTCAATGTAGTTATGGAACCAGGAGGAAGGTAGTAGAGCCATGACTTAGCAGTATTAGATAGGGAGAAAGGGAAGGCTCGAAGTTTGATATGTTCTTCAGAAACCCCTTGAGGCTTAAATGTAGAGCACACTACTTGGAACTATTTAAGGTGGAGATGTGGAACTTCACCGACTAGCCCGTGGAAATAAGGAAGAAGATGAATCAAACCCGACATGAGTTCATTGTCTGCCTCTATGTTTGGATATTGAATACCAATAGGTTGGTAATTCATATCAGGGGCAGCAAGTTCTTTATGTGTTTGTTCCCTAGGATTGGCCATATCTAATTCAATTGGTTGGACAAGGACTGGTTCTTGAATTATTTTATTATCTCTTATTTTCCTCCTAAGTTGGCGAAGTGTTCGCTCAATTTCAGGGTCAAACAAATCCGAGGGATCATTTGGAAGGATACGGGGCATTCAGAGAGATGTTGGAATAAAGAGGAAGTGGGGTTTTTCATTTTTTTCGTTTATGATATTTATGAGAAGACGGGGTTTTCTTTGTGTTTTTTCAATTTTTTTTAATTTGTTTTTTTTTTGTGTTTGTTTTACAATAACCAGAAACTAATGACTACTTAAAGCACCATCACCGGAAACAGCACCATTTGAATCCCACAGCCGATTGTCGCCTATCAACCAGTCAAAGTTCTGGTTCTCTGCTAATGTGTATAGCAGCACTCAGGTCGAATCCTCGGTGATTATACTTTGAAATAGTCGTTTGTTTTTAGTTGATTGTATTTTGATAAGGGGGGTTTGTTTGCAGAGCTTAATTGAGATGATTGATTGTATATAATTTATTTAACAAATTGACAAATATTGGGGTGAGTTCATCATTAGTAAGTTGAGCTTGTGATATCCTTGAACATTTCTTTATATTGTATTTAAATTAACACCCACTTCACAAGTTGACGTCGATTAGAATTCCAAAGTGTTAAGACTTTAATCCAAGCCTTAACATAATTAGGATTCTAATCACAATCAGTACATGTTTATGGTAGTGTATGTTTTGTTCCAATAATACATGTAAACCACATTCTAAACAAAATATGTCATTAATCCATGACATATTGAGTCCAACATACACAATGTTAAATTAACGAATACTCATCGAGCAAATACTCTCAATCACTTAACATCCATAAATTATTACTCACCCCAATGAGATATTTACTCAGGAATTTGGGTTTTTAATATTCTGGTTATAATAATCATGATGATAAATTAATAATAGAAGAAAAATAAAGGTATTAGAAAAGAGTGGTACGTCGAACACATACACACACACACGAACAATGATGATAATTAAAAACAGATTTTCGATTGAATGAGGAAGAAAAATAAGGGAAGGGGGTTCAACTGAATTTATAATATTTTAAGAACATTAATATTAAACTAAAGAAGGTGGAGAAGAATAATATATATTGAATATGAAACATTCATTAAAACATAATTACAAACAAAGAGACTTACAAGATTACAAAAACGAAGAAAATGAAAGTAAGTTAAAACAAAGAGAGGAGGAAAGGTCTCTCAAGTACAAAATTGAGTATGGAAGGTCCTCCCAAGACTTTTTAAAGTCATTGGTCATGAAAATATGTTCTCCTATCTTCTGAAGTTCCAAACCCTCTCATGGAGAGAAGGGGAGAGTATTTATATCCCAAGGAGTGAACTGTTTTCATTTCCAATCTATTCTTCTAATTGCATCGCCAGGTTGGATATTCCGAAATCTAAATCCCCAAATACACCTTTCTTTAAAGTTGTAGATAATAAGGTTTTCCAACAACTATCAAAATTTGGAAGCATTTGGACAGGTGGATCCAATGTTATGGCGGTTTTATTAAACAAAGGTAAACTGTCCATTTCTATCCTTTCTTTTTCGATGGCCAAAATGTGAATGGATTTTAGAAGAGGAATATGCCTTCAAATCAGAATGACTTCATCAAAAAAGGCGGCCGCATATATCTCCTCTTGCACACTGAAAAATCTCATCTCGATTTGATGCTTACATAATGATATATGACATGAATACTATACTAATTTTATTTCTCGTCTATAATGGTGGGCTGGACTTCAAAGCTTCATTTTGGCACCTTGTACTCGGATTTGGGCCTTTAAATTTTTATCCAAGATGACACGTGGTGCCCTCAAATTATTGTAGAGAGTTAATGTTTTTGGACTTCTAGATTGAGCCTAGTAAATCAATCTTCAAGGCTGGTCCAGTTTGTTCACAAATTTTGTAGGTCATCTTGTGTGGTAAATGTGATCCTTTAAATGGAAGAATTGGCTCATGATCCCTTCTAATGAAATATTGTATATTGAATTAGGAATCCTACAAAATAGAAACCATACAATTCAGATTAGTAGGGTGAGTTTATATATAAAATGGTAAACATACTCAATTGGACTACTTCTAAAAATGCTCCAAAATTATACTTAATTTAAAACATTAATATTTCACACAAATTATGCACATTTCATATAAATTTAGTAAAGGGAGTATATAATAAGACATTAAAATATTAACAAAATCAAATCCCCCGCACTTAGTATTTTTCATGTCCTCATGTTCAGAAAATATAAAAACATTACAAAATCATTTTCGCTCACCAACAAATATTAAAATTTTGTTTTCTCCAATCAGGGGAGGTTTAGACTATTTAACTCAACCATTTTGAATTCCACCACAAGTTGTTACAGGAAAAATCTTCCAAAACTCATTAAATTTTTTATGCTCAAATTTAGAAATGGAAAATGTGGACACTCAAAACTCACACATCTCAAGATGATAAAATCCCTTTATGGAGGTTCACTCTTTCACCAAACAAAAGTGAAAATCATAGAGTTTGAAAAGAGATCTCATCTTACAATACCTATCCAAAGTGCACAAGAATACAGTGGTCTTTTTGAGGGGTTTCCCTGTGGCTATGGGACAGTAGGAATATAATTTACAAGAGAGAAGAAGAGGGGTAAAACACAAACATAGAAAAACAATGCACATTTTTTTAAATAAAACGTGGAAGGGAATGAAAACACGTATTTACAAGGGAATGATTGTGTGAAGAAAGGCACAATAGAGGATGAAAATTTGAAGGGGATGAAAAGATGAAATATTTACAAACCACAAAACTTCTCCCAATAAGAATATAATGCAAGTGTTTTCTTTTTTTTCTCTCTCTTTGTTTTTTCGAAACATGACCTTGAAACATATCTCACACTCATATCCCAACCCATGTTTGATATCCTCACAACACTAATTTTAATAGTTATAACAATATCAATGGATGAGAAATAGTGATTTTTGACCTACCCAAGACACACCCCATTTTTTCATCATTTTTTTGTGATTTTTTTTTATTTTTTTTCATCATTTTTTTGAACACTTGTCAATAAAATTTACAAAATAACATAAATGGAATTCATTACATTCCCAAAAACACACTTAATGACAACATCTCCCCCACACTAAAATGGATGCTTTCCCTCATGGATATGATAACATTGTGAAATCAACAAACGGTACCCAAAATGAAATCCATCCCCCCTGCACTTAAATTTTGAAAAATTACGCAATGAAAATACATGTTGATATTGGTTGGGAAAAGATATTGGGCTTGCAATGTGGTTATCAAAGAAAAAGTTTTCATATTCTAGAATGGGCTTTCAAAAAGAGGATTAATGTATGGTTAATGGGAGGCTATTTGGCTATTATAATTCTCGGGATGTTTAGAAAAATGGACCAATCATATTAATGAACACTAAGGTAGGAAATTCTGCTCGATGCTCCACAAAATCAAGACTCACAAATGGGGGTGAAAACAAACATTTTGAAAAGATGGCCAAAGGTGGCCTTGGCATGAAAGCATATGTTTTTCCTCATAGTTTGGGAAAATCATTTTCCAAATCAAAAATTGAGCATTCAAAATTTGTTAATTTTGAAACAATCTTCTTTATCCAAAGTCATGATGAAAACATAATTTTTTTGAGATGAAACCATGTATGTTAAATCCCAAAAATTGTTGGACAAAATTTCAAAACTCGATGGTGAGTAAGGATGACTCTTTAAATTTTTTTATTTTTTTAAAGGGATTGTTTTCTTGGTTTTTTTTAGTTTTTTAGGATTTTATATTTGTTTTGTTTTTTTATAAAGATACACCCACACAAAAGAGAAAGTGAAATAGAACGGTTTTGATAAAGACAGTGGTAAAAAAATTAAAGAGAGAGGAAAACAAAGAAAGAGGAAGACAGAGGAAGAGATAGAAAGAGAGTTAAAGGGAAAGAGGTGCCCCCTGGGTTGGTTTTGGAGGGTCTCCATCTTCATCTAGTTGTAGGTTGACTGGAGAAGTTGGGTATTCAATGGTAGTAGATGATGATCCAAGATTGTGTGTCCTCTCATAGTAATTCATTAACCGATGTCCATTAACCGTGAATGTCCTTTTGGAAGAGGTTTCTTGGACTTGCACTGCACTAAATGGGTAAACATTAGTAATAACAAAAGGACCTCCACAACGAGAATTAAGATTACGTGGGAGAATTCAGAATCAAGAATTGAAGAGCATTACATTTTCACCTTCATGAAATACCTTTCTCAGGATGTGTTTGTCATGGAGTACCTTAGCCTTCTCTTTGTACAGATTAAAATTCTCATAGGATTCAAGTCGAAGCTCCTCCAGTTCAGCCAATTGAAACAATCATTCTTCACAAGATTTTTCACAATCAAAATTACAGGTTTTCATAGCCCAAAAAGGCTTATGTTATATTTCATCTGGTAGATGACATGCTTTACCAAAAACTAACCTAAAAGGAGACATCCCAATGGTTGTTTTATAGGAAATTCGATAATCCCAAAGTGTTTCACCAATTCATTCAGGCCAGTCTTTTCTATTGGGCTTAAAAATTCTCTCAAGTACCCTTTTCACTTCTCTATTAGAGAGTTCATCCATTCTATTTGTTTGAGGGTGATATGCAGTTGAAGTTTTATGTACAACCCCATTCTTTTTCAGAATAGCTTACATGGTTCTATTACAAAAATGGGTTCCTAAGTCACTGATCAAGGCACGTGGTGTGCCAAATATTTGGAAGATGTGGGTCTTTAGAAACTCAATAATAGTATGAGAATCATCCTTCCTAGTGGGTTTTTCCTCTACCCACCTAGAAACATAATCAACCACAAGAATGATGTATGAGAATCCATTGGAAGGGGGAAATGTCCCCATGAAATCGATTCCCCAAACACTGAAGATCTCGTAAAAACATAACGGCTTTTGGGGCATTTCATTTCTCTTGGAAATTGTGCCAAAATTTTGGAAAGTGGGACATGATTGACAAAACTCATGTGAGTCCTTGAAGAGTGAATGCCAGAAGAATCCAGTGTCTAGGACCTTTCGGGGGGTCCTTTGTGGTCCAAAGTTCCCACCTCCGGGAAGTGAGTGACATAATTCTAATATGGAAGAATGTTCATTTTCATCGACAAAACTCTTTATTACCAAGTTAGCCCCAGTTTTCCAAAGAATATTTTCATCCCAAAAATAGTATTTTGAATCACTTTTCAACTTCAATTTGTGTTATTTTAAAAAAAATTCAGGAAAAACACCAGAAACCAAATAATTTACAATTGGGGCATACCATGGTAACTTTGGAGTGAGAGACGAAAGGTTCTTAATGGGGAATTCAGGATCAATAATTTCTGAATGAGAAGAATTAGAAATTCTACTCAAGTGATTAGAAACATGGTTTTTTTTTCAGGTCTATCTTTGATTTCATGTTCAAACTCTAGAAGAATTAGGATCCATCTTATTAGCCTCGGTTTGGAATCACTTTTATTGAGTAAGAACATAATAAAAGAATGATCTGTGAAGATGATGATTTTGGAACCTAAGAGATAGGACCAGAATTTATATTAGAAAAAAAACTACTAAAAGTTATTTTTCTGTGACACTGTAGTGAGATTGAGTTTCATCCAATGTTTTTGAGTCACAATAGATGACATGAGGAATCCTTTCTCTTCATTGACCAAGAATAGCTCCAACAGCTCTATTAGAAGCATCACACATCAACTCAAAGGGTAAGGACCAATATGGGGGTTGGATTATTGGGGAAGATGTAAGAGAATTTTTGAGTTCAACAAAGGCTCTCTTGAAAAACTCATCGAAATGGAAAGTGACATCATTTTTGGAGTAACCAAGTGAGAGAGAGGGAAATCCTGCTGAAGTTATGGATGACTGGCCGATAGAAACCAGCATGACGGGGAAATGAACAGATGTCTCGAACAGAAGTGGGTGGAGGAAGAGATTGGATCACTTCAATTTTTGCAGGATCAACTTCAATACCATCTTTTGAAACTACGTGCCATGGAACAATTTCATTTTCAACCATGAAGTGACATTTATCAAAATTTAACACAATGTTACACATGACACACTTTTGGACGAAAAGAGAGAGTGAATTCAAACAAGATTCAAATTACTCACCATAAATGGTGAAGTCATACATGAAGACTTCCATGCAGTGTTCAATGAATTCAGAAAAGATACTCATCATACACCTCTAGAATGTTGAAGGAGAATTTCAAAGTCCAAAAGGCATTATTCATATATGCATATGTTCCAAAGGGTCATGTGAAAGTAGTCTTTTCTTGGTCATGAGGTGAGATTGGGATTTTAAAATAGCTGATGTATCCATCAAGAAAGAAATAGTGTGACATTCCAGCTAATCTTTCTAGCATTTGATCAAGGAATGGAAGAGGGTAGTGATTTTTTCATGTTTCAGCATTCAATTTTCTATTGTCGATGCACACACTCCATTTGTTTTTCAATCCAGTTGTGACTACCTCACCATGTTTATTTGTGAAAATATTTATCCCACCCTTCTTAGGTACAACTTGAATTGGACTAACCCATTCACTATCAGAAATTGGGTAGATAATACCAGCTTGAAGAAGCTTGGTGATCTCTTCCCTAACTACCTCAAGGATGGGTGGATTGGGTCTTCTTTGTGGTTGTCTAATTGGTTTGGATGACTCCTCAAGATGGATGTGATGCATGCAAAGGACATGGTTTATTCCTGGAATGTCATCTAGGGTCCAACCTAAGGCCTTTTTGTTTTCCTTTAACACTTTAACATGTTTGGACTCCTAGGATTGAGTAAGTGTGGAAAAGATAATGACCGGATATGAGTGATCATGGAATAGGAATGCATATTTTAGGTGTGTAGGAAGAGGTTTCAGATCAGTCTCATCATTCACTTTTGGGCTCGAAAAATCCGGAATGGAAGAAGGGACTTCTGTTGCTTCAGGTTATTTTTACTTAATACTATCCAAGGTGGAGCAGTAGAGATCAGAATTGATGTGGAATTCAAGAGAGTTTTTATGTTCCTCTAGATTGATGGAGTCTATGAAGGAGAGGTCCACACCAACACCACCATTTATGACTTGGTTAATCATAGTGCAGATTTCATAAGATCCTTTGTCATTAAAAAACGATTAACGCGGTGGATTTGGTTTGATTGACTCTTAGAAGTTCCCTCATAAGTATGAATTAAGAGTGAAGAGTGGTCCTCATATGGGTATCGCATGGCTTAGAAAAAGTCAAACTTGACCAGTTGGTCACCGAATTGCATGGATAAGATGCCTGAATGGACATCAATCTTGGTTCTTGTAGTCATGAGGAATAGAATTCCTAGAATTAGGGGAGATCGAGAATAGGTCGTCTCACCTCCCATGTCAAGGACATAGAAATCGGAAGGCAAGATAAGATCATTGACTCGGACAAGGAAATCCTCAATTATTTACTTGGTACTAGCTATGCTTTGATTGGCTAACTAGATGACAACACCCGTTGGGTGTGAGGGACCTAGACCAAGGTTGTAGAATATGGATTTGGACATGACATTAATTAAGGCTCCTAGGTCTATGAGTGCATCAACAATGTTCGAACATCGAATTTGGCATGGAACCGTAAAGGTCCCTGGAGCTTTGCACTTTATAGGAATAGACTGCTGGGTGGAAACATTTTCGATGGTCCTAAGTTGCCTCTTGTGGGTACACAAATCCTTGAGAAACATGGCATACTTATGAATTTGTTTTATGACATCTAAGAGGGGAATGTGGACTTCAACACGTCTAAACATGTTGAGCATTTCAGGATCAGGTTCAAAGGACAACCTTGGTTTAAAAAAGGCATGAGGAAAAGGAATTGGATTCCTAAGTGGAATGGAAGGAGGTGGGGGAATGGATTCATGTTCTTTTTCAGTTTCTTTTTATTTTCGTTTTCTATGTCAACATTAAAAGGGGGGTTTGAGGATTTATCTTGCAGCATAGAAAGTTTCTTTCTTGATCTAAGTGCAATTGAACTTACATTACCCTTGCGGTTGGGTAATGGTTGAGCTGGGAGTTGGGAAGAATTTGATTGTTGTTGCTGGCTCAGGTGGGATGCAAGTTGACCTATTTGAGTTTCAATGTTTTTAAGGCTAGAACGGGTGAAGGAGGAAAGATCTTCCACTGCACTTTCCCATGGTTTCTTAGAACAAGAGGCTTCTCCCGAATTGTGATTACCTTTAGTTTCGTTCCTGTGAAAGTGATTGTATTGGTTTTGGAATTGGGAAAGCTCACTGGGATAACGGAATCCAGGAGGAGGATTGTTTCTTTGTGGTCGAGGGACAAAAGGATAAGGTTGTTGGAAGATACCAACACCCTGACCATATTGGAACTGATTTGGGTTTTGAGGAGGGAATTGAGGGGGATGAGAAATGGGATTACCATACCTAAGGCCTTGGTTATAGGAGGAAGAGAAGGGCTCAGAGTGAGGTTGGTTGAAGTTTCTATCAAACTGACCTGATAGTTGAGGATTGGTGTTCCGCTGGGCATATTCTGCATTGAGCTCCATTGGTCCAGTTGAATCAGATTGATCCTCTTGATGTTGTGTACATTTTTCAGTTGGATAAGATGGAGAGTTGAAGATTCCACAGTTTTTTATAGGTCCAGGAAACATTGATTGCGGAGAAGACGAGGTTGCGGATTTGGTGGCCACAACTAGCTATCTCACAAGACCTGTAAGTTCACTCATCCACTCGTTCATCATGTTCGTCTCAATTGATTGATTATCTTGGGCTTTTTTGACTTGATCATGTGCTTGAGTATGGAATTGTTGTGTGTTTTCATCCATGTTACTTATGATATCTCTTGCAGCTGCAGGGGTTTTATCAACAAGAGCACCGCCACTTGTGGCATCTATGAGAGTTCTCTCCATATCCAATAACCCCTCATAGAAGTATTGGATCAAGAGTTGGTCATAAATTTGGTGGTGTGGGAAGGTTTCCACAAGCTTTTTGAACCTCCCCCATTACTGATGGAGTGATTCACTTGGGAATTGACGTATACCACTTATTTCCTTTGGGATAGAAACAATATGAGAAGTAGGAAACAATTTCTCTAAGAAGAGTCGCTTCATGTCATTCCATGTAGTTATGGAACCAGGAGGAAGGTAGTAGAGCTATGAATTAGAAGTTTTAGCTAGGGAGAAAGGGAAGTCTCAGAGTTTGATTTGTTCTTCAGAAACCCCTTAAAGCTTCATGGTAGAGCACAATACTTGGAACTCTTTAAGGTGGAGATGTGGATCTTCACCGGCTAGCCAGTGGTAATGAAGAAGAAGATGAATCAAACCCGACTTGAGATCAAAGTTAGACTCTATGTTTGGATATTGAATACCAAGAAGTAGGTAATTCATATCAGGGGAAGCAAGTTCTTTAAGTGTTTTTTCCATAGGATTGGCCATATCTAATTCAATTGGCTGGACAAGGACTGGTTCTTGAATTATTTGATTATCTATTATGTTCCTCCTAAGTTGTCGAAGTGTTCGCTCAATTTCAGGGTCAAACAAATCTGAGGGATTGTTTGTAAGGCTAAAGGGCATTCAGAGAGATGTTAGAATAAAGGGGAAGATAGGTTTTTCTTTGTATTTTTCCGTTTATGATTTTTATGAGAAGATGGGGTTTTCTTTGTATTTTTTTCAATTTTTTTAAAATTTGTTTTTTTGTGTTTTTTTAACAATTACCATAAAATAATGACTACGTAATGAACCATCACCGGTAACGGAGCCATTTTAAACCCACGGACTATTTTCGCCTATTGACTGATCAAAGTTCCAGTGCTCTGCTAATGTGTATAGCAGCACTCGGTTCGAATCCTCGACGATGATACTTTCAAATAGTCATTTGTTTTTAGTTGATTGTATTTTGATTAGGGGGGTTTGTTTGTAGAGCTTAATTGAAATGACTTATTGTATATAATTGATTTAACAAATTGATAAATATTGGGGTGAGTTCATCATTAGGTAGTTAAGCTTGTGATATCCTTGAGATTTTCATTACATTGAATTTAAATTAACACCCACTTCACAAGTTGACGTCGATTACAATTCCTAAGTGTTAAAGCTTTAATCCAAGACTTAACATAATTAGGATTCTAATATCAAGCATTACATGTTTATGTTAGTGTATTTTTTGTCCCAATAATCCATGGAAACCACATGCTAAACAAAATATGTCATTTATCCATGACATATTAAGTCCAACATACACAATGTTAAATTAACGAATACTCATCGAGAAAATACTCTCAATCACTTAAAATCCCCAAATTATAACTCATCCCAATGAGATATTTACTCAGCCATTTGGGTTTTTAATATTCTGGTTATAATAATTATGATGATAAATTAATAATAGATGAAAAAGAAAGGGATTAGAAAAGAGTGGTATGTCGAACACACACACACATGAACAATGATGATAATTAAAAAAGGATTTTCGATTGAATGAGGAAACAAAATAAGGGAAGTGGATTCAACCAAATTTAGACTATTTTAAGAACATTAATATTAAAACACATAAGGTGGAGAAGAATAAGATTTATTGAAAAATAAACTGTCATTAAAACGGAATTACAAACAAAGAGACTTACAAGAGTACAAAAACGAAGAAAACGAAAGTAAGTGAAAAAAAAGAGAGGAGGAAAGGTCTCTTAAAAAAACATGAATGTGGAAGGTCCTCCCAAGACTTTTTCAAGGATTTTTTCATGTCAATATGTTCTCCTCTCTTCTGAAATGTCATCCCCAATCATGGAGAGAAGTGGAGAGTATTTATAGGTCAAAGAGTGGAATGTTTTCATTCCCAATCTGTTCTTCCATATGTATCGCCATGTTGGCTATTCCGACATCCGAATATGCCAATATACCCCTATTCAACATTGTAGATAATAATGATTTCCGACTACTGTCAAAATTTGGAGGCATTTGGACAAGTGGGGCCAATGTTATGACGGTTTTATTTGACAAATTTAAACTGTCCATTTCTATCCATGCTTTTTTGATGGTCAAAATGTGAACGAATTTTGGAGTAGGAATATTCCTTCAAATCAGAATGACTTATTCAAAAATGTCGGCTTCCTATATCTCCTATTTCACACTAAAAAATATCTACTCTATTTGATTCTAACATAATGAGATATGTCAATAATACTATACTGATTTTATTTCTCCGGCAGAATGGTGGACTGGACTTCAAGGCTTCATTTGGGCACTTTGTATTTAGATTTTGGCCTTGAAAGTTTAATACAATATGACATGTAATGTCCCCATAATTATGGTGGAGAGTTAATTTTTTTGGACTTCTGGTTTGAGCCCAGTAGATCAATCTTCATGGATGGTCTAGTTTGTTCACAGATTCTGTAGGTCATTTTGTGTGGTAAATGTGATCCTTCAAATGGCAGAATTGGCTCATTATCCCTTCTAATAAAATGTTGTATATTGAATTAGGAATCCTAAAATAGAGGAACAACACAATTCATATCATTAGGATGAGATTTATAAATAACATGGTAAACTGACTCAATTGGACTACTTCTAAAAATGCTCAAAAATTATACTTAATATTAAAACATTAATATTTCACACAAATTATGCACATTTCATATAAATTAAGTAAAGGGCATATATAATAATAAATTAAAATATTAAAAACATAAATAGCCCTGTTTTACCTTGGATTAACACCTTAGACTTGGTAGGAGTCTCATTCTACAATGACATGAACAATAATCCTTGGATTACACTCTTACCCATAGACATTCTTAGTTATTATTGAGTTGGAGACCCCTATAGTCTATTTTCCAAGGTTATTACCTTGTGAAATCATTATCAAATATCATTATAGGTTCTATTATTATATCTTTGAGCATTAACTATTTACTACATGTTGATTATCTATAAATCAGTACAATTGGGTAATGAAATTGTTACATTTTCAAACTGTAGTCGAGGGCTGAAATTGTTCTTGGGTATTTAGTTACATTGTACTGCATTGCATTATATGTTCATGACTACACACAATTACATTTCTAATACATGGGTAGAATATTATAGGCAACATTTGTTCTGAACCTTGGGGATTTATCTCATACCCTCTCCAAGAACCATTTGGTACCCCGAGAATAGTATATGTATGCAGTTTTGGACAAATGGAATCATAACATTTCGAACACATGATTTTTTCTATTTATGAAGGACACTTATGGAAGAAGACAGATCCAGATCTCGGGATGATTTGGATTGTTATTTTATTAATGTTATAATTTTGTGGAATATGTTATTTCGTCTATATTTTATCCATTTTTATAGTTTTCTTGTGAGATGACATATCATCATCAGTAATTCTAGTTGATACAGTTATTGTTATCCTTTTACATTTATATAATTTTTCATATTCCAAGGTTTACTTATATTACTTCTAATATTAACCTCATTTTACATTTATTCGTTGTGTTGGACTCTCGTAATAAGGGAATAGTCTTCCCATAGACACACAATCGGCCATCGCTACTAATTGGTATCCTTTTTCATTTGTAAAGATGTGCTTGAGTCCATGTGGCCCACATGGATTAGGGATCATAATAAGTAGCATCTAGGTCCTGAACATCCCACAAGGAAAGGTTGCTATGAGGTCATAGTGACGAACATATAACTTACTAATTCCACTATTAACATCATTGATTTGATGAATATAGTTTTTAGATACTATGCTGATTTTTTTATTTTATTTATTGATGTAGTTCTTATTTATTCCAAAATAAAAGAGGAAAATTAAGTGGATTTTACTAGAAATATTATTTAAGGCTAATGGTAATAATTATATCCTCATTTTTGTCTATTCAATGTGGGATATAATATTCTTGAGGCATGTGACCAAAAGGGAGGGAATTTATCTAGACTCTAAAAATTCCAATGAAATTGAGTAATACACCAGAGTCATGAGTTTCATAGTAATATATATATTTCCTTGAATTATAAGGGTACTAATGAGGTTTTACGAGAATTTTATCATGATTTTCAGGCCTGAAATCTAAGTTAACATGAGAAGGGGTAATGTTTTTTTTGAATTAATAAGGTTACAGAATCTTTGAGTAGTTAAAGTACATTATAATCATGTATTTTTTCTGAGACTACCAACTAGTGGAAAATATTTTTTGATATGAGAAATTTCATTTAATAAATTCATGGGTTTTACCTATGTAGTATGATTAATTGATAGTCTAAGCCTTGTGAATGTTGAAGATCCTTGAAAAAAATACATGAAACATTATATAGAGTTATATGCTTTGATCTTCACATTTATGAGTGGGAATTAATACCTTTATGGTGAGAAGGGTGACACATATAATGCCCATTAGAGTTAAAAATATACAATCACATAGAATGAGATCAACATGTGTCAATGAATTTAGTTAGATCTAATCATGTCATATTATTATTTTTAACTACCATAACTTAAAGGCGATCAATGTAGTTGTTTCTATTAGTTAAAATGAACAAACTACTCTCTCCATAATGTAGAATGAGAAAAAATCTACCTTCTTGAATATTTAAATGATGTATCTATAATTAATAATGGTTGGACATACATTTTTCCCATAAAAAAAGATTTCCATACCATATATCAATGATAAATCATGGAGGAATAATTGAATGGTCTAGAGATTCAAATGAATGTGACTGAGGTATGTAACATAATATATATATGTTGAAATACAATAATATTGATATCATTTTTTAAAGCTAGGATTTGTGTTCCCTCATAACCTAATATAAAGAAGAAACTATGAGATAATGAATAAACAATCAAAATTCTTTATCCATCACGGGTTTTCCAAGTTGTACCATGTCCTTTTAGAACAACTGAAATGTGAAAACATAAATAATGAGATTTATAATTATATATATATAATCATAATATGTTATAATGCTAAATAATAGAGATACAAGTTCCATCGAATGATGATACCATTTCCCAAAACCATATGGAAAATGGATAACCTCACTCTGAATATTGTAACTGATCCCTAAAATAAAAATGACAATAATAAAGTGATATTGGTTTTGTTGTATTGAATCAAAATAATACACCACACTTCATTTATATTAATGAATATTTGTCACCTGAATATTATTTTATGATATATGGTATGTTAGTGGAAATGCATGTTATAGTTCCACATTCAATATTATCTAATCACGATTCATGGTTCACATATAATTTTATCAAAGTATTAAAGGTTCATTAAATAACGAAAAAAATTTCAGAATGACCTATCACCTAAAAATTGATGGTCAATACAAAAAAAATTACACTCGAGCACATGTTGAGATCCTTTTTATTGGAATTTAATTGTGGATGGGATAATATCTCCCATTAATTATGTTCTCATACAACAATATATTCCAAACAAGTATTAAAATGGATCCATATAAAGATCAATATGATAATCATTTTTGAAAATCAAATTGTTTGGATGATGTTGGTGAGCAAATGAATCTTTGAGATGAAACTATTGAAGAGATGAAATTAATTGTTCGATACATACATCAAATTATAAATTTTTCTCAATGTAATAAATTTTTTGATGCATATAACCCATAATGGGACCTAGAATTTCATGTTTTAGACAATTGTTTACATAAAATAAAATTATGAATGTGATTCATAGGGTCTGGGAAGAAATGATAGATCTACCATAAATACAATGTCCACATTTAAATCCTAGATCATATTATAGAAGAGACTTATTTTTCTCCAGATCCACCAAATATGGACCCATATGCTGATGTTTGCCATGTATCAATCCAAAGGAAAAAAATACCTAATCCCATATATGTATCGAAACCGAATGTGGTACAATGTGTCAATAAAATATTGTATGTATAGCATTCGGTGAAGATCTTGGACTACAGAATCATTGTTCTACAGAATAATACAACTCGGATTCTCCCGGATATTTTGTGGAACCATCAGTATGATTAGGTAACATATGGGCCAGAGTAAATAATGAAACTCATGTACCCTTATCTATTTTCATATGATAATTTGAGTAAAAATTTAATGGAATAAATTGATAAATGGTAGAATAATATAATGACACTAACTTTGATAATAATAATGTCTTCATAAATATAATTATGAAAATTTATATTATATACGTATTTTAGACATATATCACATTTTGATTTATGCAACACATTAATTCATTAATTATGTGACATAATTATTCCTCTATTAAACAGATGAAAATTATAAACATTATAATTACATAAAATTTAAAAAAGTTAAAAGGTAAAATTGAGAGATATGGATCACCCTGATCTTTTATAAGTATCATCCCCACGACCAACAATATATGAATGAAAAAAATATTCTTAATCAAATAAAAATTACGGAAAAAGAAAATATATAACCATGGGAGATATTTTTATTTATATTGAGTGAATTAATGAAGATGTAATTATTAGAGGCAATGTGACTCTTGAAATATTAACCCAACAATTGGGAATAGTAACCAAGCCATTGGGAATTGTTATATGACCTTTGGAATAGAAATTTAACCATGAAATAATAATGTGTGAAATAAATATTTTTTATCATGTGTAATATAAGTAAAAATATATATTATATTTTTGAAAAATAAAAAACATGATTGAAAATCTAAAATAAAATCTACACTCATTTTTTATAATCTGTATTTTAAATTATTTAATTAAAATAAAAAGATTTATATAATAAATAATAATTACATATATTAGAATTTTTTTTATAAATTTAATTAAATTATTGAAATATGAAAACAGAAATTTTCAAATAGTTTTTTTGGATGGATTCTGAAATGCCTCAATTTTTCAGTGAATATTAAGAATACATTTTAAAAAAATTAAATTAAATAATTAATGATATAATTATTAATTAGTTATTTATAGAAATTGATTCTTGAACAAAATATACTTAATATTTTAAAGTATTCATTACTATATAGGAAACATGATTTCTAAAAGAAAAAAATTACTTTCCTAATTCTATAAAATCATTCCTCATTTTATCTAATATCCTTTTGATTATGCTAATTAATTATTTTTATATATTGATTTAAAAACATAAATCCTTATTATATTAATTGGATTATTGTTTATAATTTCACAAATATAATTACTAAATTGTTTAACATAGATATAGTTTTTTAAAAAATATTTTGACACCAAAATACCCGTATAAAAAACTATAAATAACCCCAATCGATATGATGGTAAAAGCACTCAATGGTCACATTATAATAAAAATATTAATATAATCCACCCTATAAATACCAATAAACTAATAATGGGTTTTTAAAGTAAAAAACCCAATTATTAATGGATTATTAGTGTCATACAAGAGAATCTACCCCGAGGAAAGAGAAAATGACCAACATCTATTATCAGATTTTTTTAATTCTATTTCCTTTTAATAATTTGATTCAAAAACAAAACATGTAAAATTAATTAGTAATTTTTTTGAAATTATATTAATGTTTTTTAACTAATGGATGTATCATTATTTTGAGATATATATTTAAAACTTATGTTTCCATCTCTTTGGAAAATGTCCAATCAAAGATTTCTTAATCACCAATGGAAACATTGACATAACCTTTCATATTAGGAAAACCTATGGGTTGTAAAATAAATTATTTACATTATATAAACGTATAAATAAATTTTTTTTTACCATTTATATTTACGGAGAATAATTTATTCACAACCCTAAAAACATTATACCATCAATACGAAACGGGAAAATTTAATGTAAACATGATATAATAAAACACATTTAACATTATGTGTTATAAATTGTAATAAAAATTTATAATGTATAAATAGTAATAAATATTAAACAAAATGACTTATAGAACTATGGTTTAATAAGTCCAATGTTATTATCGTGGTGGCAGAAAAAAGAATAAATAATGTGAGACTTAATATTAATGTATTTCCAATCCCAACTCCCATACTTTGGGTTATCCCTCTACCTTGTAAATATTGGTTTGTATTTAACCATAATAATCCATAATAAAATAATTTCACTATTCTTCCCCTTTGTTTTATATATATACATGTTTCAACATTGAATTATTGGCTAAATAAAAATAGTTTCCAGAATTTTTTTTTTCAAATCACATCTTTTACTCCTCTTTAGTTGTTTCTTCTTCACTCATGAATGATGATGTTTATAGAGAATATGTTCTTCATTTCCTATTTTTATCCCCAATATTATTCATGAATTTTGGTTTTAATAAATCATTATAAAACATATTATTTTCAATTGGCTATTTCAGGACTATTATTGTTATACATTCCAAGAATCTTTGATTAAAATGTAAATATTATAATATGAAACATGTGCCTTGAATTATATATCCCCCCAATGGATTTGTTAAGGTGATTTTTCTTTTGAGATAATTTGTATTAAGAATCAATGTGATTATTTTTATCACTATGATGTTGTTATGATTATTCTCATATGTTATTCATAAACATGATATTAGATTTTTCAGAGATACATTAGGTATTTGACCACTATGTCGTGATGATTCAATTTTATGAAGTTACCTATTACATGAATTTATCATTGATATAATCAAAGATAGTTTTTATGATTCTATTTTTATGATGTGATGACGATGGTTGTGATCACCCATGTTATATTGATTCATGTCTCTTTTTTATCTTTGTAATCCTTATGCATCATATAATTTTAGATGATCCTTTTTTTTGTACATCCTATAGTGGCCACATATAATAAATAGATGGTGATATATCTTAAAGGTGTTAAGTATAATAATTGAAAAAGTTTATTATGGTGTATGATGTATATGTGAGGAATGATTTTAATTTTCATAGAACATTAAAACATTCAGTCTTGAATGTATGACTATTATATAGTATCTCGTTAAATTTAAGTATTAGTTTCATGAGAAAGTGATCTTCCATTGAATGATATATATAAATATAATTGTTTTTAAAACATACTAGTATGTAGTTGTGGTTGTTATATTATCCACAAGAATACATGCATGGGTGGTAGTTGTGTATTGTACAATTCAGGATACAATGATTGTATGGTATTCTAGAATTCAAAAGTTTTCTAAGAGTAATTATAATTAGGGTATGAAGTAGTTCATAGAATTTAGTACTGTAAATATATGATAGTTTATCTGGGAAATAGAAGGCTTATCAGGGTGATAAACATGGGACATGGGACAATGGGGTGTGGGAGTGTCACATAAGTGGTGAATTGGATATAGTGTGTATATATATATATTTACATATGTGTTTCAGTATTTATTAGACATTTATATTCATTATTTAAAAAGTAATATATAGTTAAAATAATATGTTATCTAACCTATTTATGTAACAATGGGATTAATTTATTTTAATAGTCTTTTATTATTACTTTTAGTTGTTTTTTACTACATGTTATCAAGGTCGAGGGTCATCGTATACATCTATACCAAACATAAAATTATATATACATATATAAACTAGTTTTCTAGTCCATATGATTTGGTTTTTGATTTATTGTGTAATTACTAGGTTGTAGTCACTGTTCAAGAGAAATTAGAGTCCATGTTTACATAATATGATTATATTTCATACCTTTTTAGTGGTTTACAATATTTTATGACACTATATTCATTAATTGTTAATTCATAATTATTTATGTATGGTATATATAGGTGGTGTGTAATTTTTTCTAATATATCATACCATTTTAAAAAGAGTTTATCTAGACTATTTTCTTTTTTTATATCCTTTGTACTGGTATACAAGGCATGTATTTTTGTTTCCAAGACTCACAATTCATCACCAGCCTCTTCACTACCTACCAAGGAGGGGTACAAGTATAGGATATGAAATTATGGTAAAAAAATATGGTGGTTAATATATATTAAGGATATAGAGAGAAATTACTGGATATTTTTCTAGATTTTTTGGAACCAGATATCAAGTAGAATTATTATATAATGTAATCAGTGGATAAAGATTGTGATATAAGATTTTTGTCCCCAATGTGATTCGATATAAATACATTCATCCTTATTGAACATGTGGTCTATCGTGATTATACTAGTTTGGTAAATACTCAATTAAGGTATATACAACATTATTGTATGTTCTTCTCTCTAAATTTGGTGTAAATGTTTATTATGTTGGAATTAATTAATTAAAAATAATTATATATGCATTATTTAATGATTACAGAGACAATATCATTTTTCCAATTTTAATAAGGGGACAATATTGATGTCACCATCTTTTTTACATTACATTTGGTTATGTTGATGTTTCGGTAAGTCATTGTGGAGATAACATTGACCATAATGAATCAGGGAGGATGATACTCAATGAATTTTTTGTGACATGGTCCATAGAAGTATGAGGTCTTCATATTAGTTCTGGAGATTGAGTATCTGTTGGAGGAGGTATAGTTAAAATTTATTTCCCTTTATGAATTCAAGGAGCACTATCATTCATTGAAATTGGTATTAACTTATTGGAATGATTCATATAAATGATTCTTATTCTACTAGGATCCTGATGGGTTAATCATTTTCTGGGAGAATATGTAAGATATTCTTCATTTGGAGTTTCATTAATTGAATTCGAAGGTGTTTTCTTATTGGATTTGTCATTAAAATAATATATTAAATAATATATTACATTGGTTCAATATATTGTACAATAATATCTTATTACATGCATCCAAACATATTCTTGATTATGAGGCTATAGTGACGTTTTTTGAAGTGTCTTTTTTTCCCGATATTTCGTAACCAGTCAGTCCATTTATTTTTAATACACACTATGAGGTGTTGGAGAAGGTATATTTAATTGAAAAATAAATATCTAGGAATGGATCATATAATTAAGTGATCCATTCTGATTTACATTTGAGTTGACATGTTCCATGATTATATCAGTCTCATAATCGATAAAATATTCAAACAACGGTAAGTCTGTTATAGCATTTTTCATTCAAAATATCTATAGTTGGCAGTCATAAAACATATTAGAATCAATATATCAATTATTATTATCTTTTTAGAGGTTTTGAACATGAAATAAATGAGTTTTAGGACAAAATTGGTAAGAAAAATTGAGGTAGTGTTCATTATAATCCTTTTCAAATATTATAATATCCTCTACTGTTGGTGAAAAAAGTGGGTAAATAGATTATATTTATCATAACAGGGAAGCTAAGGGAAAAGGTAAGATTAATGATTCCCCAATACTTCAGAACAATAATAATAGTGACCATGTAGGTGGTTTACATCATGATAAGATAATGGATGTATTCATATTGTAATGGATTTAGTCCATAGAGTTTTTAGTTTCGGGAGATGAAAATGTCTTGATGGGAAATATCTTTATGTTTTATAATTGTGTGAATGTGTTTTTATTTTTCTATAATGAAACAATTTATCACACACACCCTATTTAATCTATTTATTTTTTAGGTATTGAAACATATAGTTCCATTTTTATTCACAACTGCAGTTGGAGGTCATCAAAGATCATATAAATTATGCAGATACTGTGAGATACTCATTGGGAAACAACCATCATAGAGAGATTTTAGAAGTTTATGAATAAATTTGTATAAAATCATATATTACCAGAATTGGATATATTCTATATGGACACTATTTATATCATTAGGATTTCATTTTTTTTCTATTATGTTAATGGATAGATGTTTGGGTTATATAGTTTGGGATACTATATGATGTTTCAATAGAGTGTTGAGTCCGTCTATACAAGAAACATAGAACCATAATAGATTACATATTCTTTAGTTTTAGATAAAAAATACATTAATACACATTAACGATATTTTAAGGTTTTTATTTTTAAATAATTATGACATAAAACTTATATAACATCCCCGAGTAAAAAATTACGGCACCATTAAAACAATAAAAATTTCATCTAAAATATATAACTTTTTAAATAAAACATGATTTCATTTAAAAATCTAAAAAAAATAATCATTAATTAACTCATTCTCTTAAACATACCTATAAACTATGAAAAAAAAATTAAAAATAGTGATGAGAAAAAAAATCTCAGTATGTGATATACAAAAAAATCATTAGTCATGTGATTACATATAAATCAAATAAAACGAATTTCATTAAAACTCATTAGCATCCATAGAAAATTTATATAGATTTCATTGGACATTTTTGACATATAACTCCTACAATATTCGAAACATATGGAATAACCATCTCTTTAACTTCCATATCCCTAGTACGGAATGCATTGTAGAGCTATAATGGGGCTCACCCATTATATATTGCGCCATAATGGGTCAAACCCAACATATCATGAGCTATAAAGGGCTTAACCCAAAATATATTAAGCTAAAATCATCTCAAACCCTAAAAAATATCTCAAATTAACATATATTAGTAAGAAGAAATCATGAAATCAAATGAAACCTCTAATTCCATATACATATATATAAATCGATATTTTAAAATTTCCTTAATGAAACTTTTTAAAAGATTTGAAAAGGAAAGTCCATTAAAAATATAATTAGAATCAGAATTAATATAATGGAATGGATATTTGTATACATAATAAATACACATAATAAAACTAAATAAAAATAAAAATTTATAACACAAATAACTCAACAACACATAATTAATAATGTAGATGGTTAACCCAAATAATGGAAATTCTGATAAGAATTAAATTACCAAGGGTTTATCTTACATCAAATGTGATTAAAACTCTTGAAATATGTTTAAAATAATGTTATTGATACATTATAAATGAAAAATAATTATCATAACAACTTATATTATAATTTTATAACATCATCCCACCGATTAATTTAAAATATTTTGTTGTTTTCATTGTTTCAGGTGTATTATTTACATAATTTTCATGGTCAGTTTGTAATGGATTTCCATGTTGAATGGAAGTGAAACTCCATAAGTGAAATGATTTTTTATAAACATGGTTATGAAATATTAAATTATTCCATCAATCATTTTATTTTATATGTTATGAGGATTAATAATTTGATAAATCATTTGTGATGATCGTTAATTTATTTTGTTGTATTATGATCATTACGAAGCACATTTGTTTGATTCATTAATATTATACATAAAATAATTTTAAAAACATAATATATTATATAATATATATATATATATATAATATTATATAACCATATTAATTAATTTTTGAATATATTTGATGGATGTAAATGAAACTGAAGAAACATCATCCACGATGTCGGTAAATCGCCACATCACGGACAATGTTTTCATTTTTTGAAAAGGAACGATTAAATAAAAATTAAGTTGATTAGTTTTCCATAAAAAAGATTTCATTCCAGAATATATATAAAATAATAGCTTTTATATCTATTGGATAAGGTTTGGTGAAGAGTGTGTAATAAGATAAAAACAATTGAAATGGAAATAAATGAAAATGAAAAAGGATTGTTACCTCTTGATATTATCTCCTTGAGATCCTCATTAAGGAATTTTGTGTTGTATTATTGGTGATACCACTTGGAATTGGACAATAGGAAGAGCCTTGGAAAGAATATTTGTTATAATTTAGGCAATAATCAGTTTTTGAGAGTTGTGAGAGGAAGAAGGTGTGGGGGTTAAATTTTTATCAGAGGAGAAGAGGGATTTTCCATTATTTAAATAATTTAATTACTAATTTTTCTCAAAACTATTACTAGTCTTGATTCTGGAGACCATACAAAATATACATTCATGTGATTTCAAACAAGATTCCATTTACATCAGACATGACTCAATCATGTTGTAGAAATTCATTTATTTAGCACATTTTGTAAATTATCGAACTTCGCCATTCACCCAACATTCAATAATTTTTGAAAAATCCATAAATTTCACCCTAACCATTTTCTGAGAGGTATAATTAAAAAATGTACACAATTTAATCAAAGTAATTTTATAAGCAAGGGATTTTTTTAATGAAAATGATAATTTATTCTAAAAATAATAATTTTAAAAACTATAACTAATTTAATGACACCTTGAAAAATTAATATTGGTATCATTAAATTATCATATAAATATAAAATAATTATTTATTATTACATTTTATTAAAAAAACATTTCATTTGAATTATTTAATTAATCATAAAATTTTAATTAAATATGTATGACTTACAAAAATAACAACACTTATAAAATGATAATATTGTCACTTATAGGATGCCTTTATATTATATATTCATAGTTGAGGTTACTGTAGATTATTTTAAATTAGTATTCATAATTGTCAAATTACTATTATTAAGGGTATGGTACTATTCATAACGGTATGTTACTATTCACCATAAATTATATTTTCTCTATCATATTTCAAATAACATATAGATGGCAACTGTGTATGTTTATTATTTGTAATTCAAAACATAGAATCCACAAAATTATATTTAATAGCTAGTTTATAAAAATCACTTCAAAAAAAGAGTCCTTATGTAGAGACTCATTGTTTAATGCATTAAATAAAATTTATATTTCAAACAATGTGGTGTAACATTCGACACACCTTCTGAAAATTACATGCACTAAATTTTAATTTACATATTAATCAAGTGAGGGTCACTTTCTAACAAAGAATTTTCAGATTCCCATGTTCATTCTTGAACCGAATGGTTTCTCTAAAAATCTATTACCTTATTGGTTTAATTATTTCATTATACTTTATCTCTTTGATCAAGAATTAAAATAGGACTCTCTTCATAAGAAATGTTCTCTTGTAGATGAACTACTTCTGGGCTCAAAAATGAGATGAAACTGGAACATACTTTCACAACATCGAAACCAAAAAAACATTATATACATGAGATAAACATAGAGGCAATGAAACTCGGTTGGTTGCTGGCCAAATATTCTCTAGGATTTCATAATTTCAAATAAGAATTGGACTTAGAATTCATTTTTTTACTGAAACACATGACACTTTTACAAAGATTGATTTTAAGGAAAAAAAGATCACTTACCTAAAATAAAATGTATTTCCTTGTGTTATCTTCATAACTTTTATGTCTACTCTGAGCTGTCCTCATGTGTCGATGAATCATATGGACATTTTTTTCTTTATACACTATTGATTTTTGTCCCATAAAATTTCCTTCATCGTATTCATCCCAAAATTCTTGAAATAAACACCACATTCAATACAACCCCTCAAAAGGTTTCATCTGTATACTAGAATGATAACTATTGTTATAAAAAGACTCGAATAAAGAAAGTCGCTGATTCTAACTTTCCTAATGGCCCATTGAACATGATAAAATAATATCAACCAACATATGAATTTTTCTCTTGGTCTATCCATCATATTAAGAATGAAAAGAATTTATGAAATTTAATTTAGCACCTAATGACTTTTAAAGGCCTTTCCAAATGATTGAAGTGAACATAAGATCACGATATGATATAATGGAATGATAAACTCCATGTATACTGAAAATATATTTGAGGTACAGTCAGGAAAACTGATTGAAAAAAATAGTATCTCAAATATGATGAAAATGAAATGATTTAGTCAGATGATCAATAATAACCCATATTTCATTGTTACCTCGACATGACTTCGACAATCCCACAATGAATTCCACATATAAATTTTCCCATTTTCACTCTGGCACTAGTAAATATGGAGCATCCCCTTTGGTAACTACCACTATTCATTAACCTATTGACATGTCAAACATTTCACTGTAAATAAACAAAAATCGATTGTTATTTAATCCAACTAATAATTCTCTCGATGATCTCAATACATCATTGTGCTTCCAGGATGAATTGAAAGTGGAGAAATGCAAGATTCAATTAATAATTCTTTCTTCAATTCATAATCTCAAGGATCACATAATCACTTCAAAAACCTCAAAAAAAAATTTTATCAATGTTAAATTTTTGAGATGTACACATTTGATCAAATTATACACTTTCCTATAATTCATTGTCTTCTTTCTCAGATTTCATAATTATATCAGATAGAGATGAATTTAATGAATCTTGAATAAAATAGTGTAATTTCTAGAACCAAAAACTCTCATGCCAATTTTTATCAAGTCATTTCCTAATGTGTCAAATTCTAAACATATCACAAGGAATGTAGAATTATTTGTTTTTAATTAATGCATATTCCACTCTATTTGTATTTACACGATGTAAATGAATTGTGATATTATATTACATGATTAGTTACATCTATCATCTCTGCCTAACTTTTAATTCCATTTGAATAAATATATAATTAAAATTTGAATAGTCTGTAAATATTTAACATTTCATTTCATACAGATATTTCCACCAAAATTCTAATGAAAAAAATTTAGCTGCTACTTCTAAATCGGGTGTAGTTTAATTTAATTTCTGAGGTTTCAACTGAAATGAGGCTTATGAAATTAACTGATCATTCTACATCAGAAAAAAATCAATTCCCTTTCAATGATGAATCACTATAGATGACAACATCTATTCTTCTGAAATAAGGGTCATAACTAGATCAATCACCATTATTATTTCCCATTCATATAAAAATTCATCCAATTCTTTTGTCTAGAAGAATTTAACTTCATTTAGAGTTTAAATATTCAGTGGGACAGATAATGGTTAAAGATTTTCTATAAACCTCCAATAATAGACTACCAAACCAAGAAAACTATGAATCTCTATTATTTTTTTGGGTATTTTTCATTCTTTAATATTTCTTGTTTTTTTGATCAACAATTATGACACTGTTAGAAACAACATGACCAAGGAAAGATTATTTTTCTAATAAGAATTAAAACTTATTAAATTTTCAGTACAATTTCATTTAGTGTTTTCAAAACAACCGATATATTTTTTTGATGAACATATATACTTTTAAATTATAACAAAATGTCATCAATAAACATAACCATAAACTTATCTAAGAACCCCAAAAATATTCTATACATAAGTTCCATGAATATTAATGGTGTATTAATTAACCCAAATGGCATAAATACAAATTCATAATGACCATATCTAGTACGAAATGTAATCTTGAAATTTTATTCAACCATTATATGCAATTGATGGTACCTTGAACTCAGATCAACCTTCAAAAAATACTATGCTCCATCAGGATGATTAATAAAATCGTCGATATAAAGAAAACAATACATGTTTTTAAAAGTGATTTCATTCATGTATATATATTCAATTCCAAGTCTCACTGAACTCTTTTTCTTTTCAACAAACAAGACATGATAAACTCATAGTGAATTTTTGGGTTGAGTGAATATTTTATCTAATAATTCATGCAATTTATTTTTTAATTATTTAAATTCTATTTTTTTTGATAAGGGGGTTTAAAAATTGGATTAGATAGATGTGCTAATAAATTGAAAACACAAATTTGTGTTCTAGAATTACACCAGAAAAACCATCCATAAAATAATTCAGGTATTCATTTACCACTGGCACATCATTAATCTGGATATTTCCCTTACTGTAAAAATAAGAGCAAGATTGCCTTCATTTTCATCTGTTATCATCTTATTAGATTCCTGATATGTTAACAATGGTATGGTTTTGTTCTTGTACACAAACAAAAAATATTTTTGAAAGACAACTTCTTTTTCTCTTCAAAATATCTTATCAGGATAAAATGAATGCATCTATATACCTAGAATAATATCAAACTCTAGTAGAAGAAATTCAATTGGGTTTTTTCTTATACTCTTTCCAGATAAATTGATAGGTAGATTCTTCTAATTTCTTTTTTCCACAATATTTATCCCATTATTTTTACCATGATTTCTTAATTCATTTCATAAGGTGGAATTTTCAATTTTGCAAACAATTACTCACAAATAATGTAATGGGTAGAAAACCAATCCAACAAAACATTTAAAAAATCTGTAAAAACATTAATGATACCTACCACCATGAAATTTTATGTCTCATAAACATCTGAAGTGATTGAAAATGATTTTTCCACAGCGTTTTACTTCAAATAATTATAATTTCATGCCCGAGTGACTATATTCGGAAACACATTAGAAAATTAACTGAATTCCATATATTTAAATAATTTCACCATGCGATTCTCATCAATTTATGAATCATTCTCCTTACACTCATGGAAAATGTTCCCAACATTCCACCTCAGTTGAATTTTTTAGAATTTCTAATACATTATCCCAGATTCTTTTTACCCCACATTTCCAAATATGTGAAATTGATTTTATTACCTTAATATTTCATTAATGAATTCATCCCCAATGCCTACCAACCTAATTTTTTGTTATTCTTATCATCACATGGAAAATAAATGTCAAAAAACTCTATCTAAACTTTTTTTAGCACAAAAAACATGGTTTTCATTGATTATAAACTCTAAAGAATGAAAATATCTTCATATAAATGGTTGAAAACCAGAGTAATATCTATTAATGTTATATCAAAATAACTTGAGAAATTTCTATTATGTTCCTCCCTAGTTTGTAAAATTTTCTACATGTACTTCTATAAAATCCTCATCATTCTAATTATGTTCTAAGAATTTTTTCTCCACTTTGTGTTGAATAGTTTTTCAAAATTATTTTTCTAGAAAAGGACACATAAAATCAACCCATTCTAAACTATCAGGATCATCCATTTCTGTCATGTTTTTAATTATAGAATAACATTGATCAGATTTAACTTTAAAATAATAAATGGTCAGTTTTACATTTGACATTTCGTAATTCCCATGACATCAAATATCTATTCTTGAGAATTGATCCATACTTAGGATATCACTGGATTCGTGGTTCCACTGAATGGTGGATAATGTAACTTCATTAAATTATTCACAAGAGACATGATTATTTTAGGGAGGTATGGTTCTACTATTGCAAGGATAAAACCACAGTTAATCGTTGGATTTAACTAGTTCATAGATATCAGAAACTGCTTGGATATAATTACCACCATTATAGGCTGTAGATACAGACATATTTCAGCCTCATTGTGCCTTCCTAATTCAACATTAATCTATCCTTTGGCTATCACTGGATATGTGGTTCCACTAAATGGTAGAGAACGATGCCTCATTAAATTCTCTACATGAGACATGTTTCTTTTTGGAATGTTAGGATCCTCTATAGCCTAGATATCACATCCATTTATCACCTGATTCAACAGATCCATTGATGTCACTAACAGCTTGGTTCTGATTCCCACCACAACAGGTTGTAGATTTAGACAGATATCAGCCTCTTGGTGCCATCCAATAGTAGCTTCCCTATTCCTTTTACTGAAAACCATTCTTCATAGACATATCACAGAAAATGTAACAGGGTAATAATTAACTACAATATCATTTATAATCAACCATAATGTGAAAATAATATATATTATTCTACTATCATAATAATAAACCCAAAATTTATCCAAAGGATCCTCTAATACACACTATAAAGACCCAGCCATAAAATAAAAAATATTATTGAGTTTTATACAAGTACATACCTTCTTTCTCATTGAATATCTATTCAAGATTAGAGTTTTTGAGAATTAAGAAATAAAACATACACAATATCCCATAATCAACCTTGTGTATTCCAGTAAAAAAGTATCCATTACCTTTGACATATAAGACTTTTAAATAATATAGGGTTTTATTAAAAAAAATCCTAATAATTATCATGACTTTATTATTTCTATTAAAAATCATTAAAACTACTGTAAAACATTTTAAAAAGCATGGGATGAGAAATAAAAGCCCAATAAGGGATATAAATAAACAAATCATTAGTCATGTGAAAACATAAAATCCTAAAAAATCACATCTCATTAAAACTCATTAGCATTCATAGAAACAACATGTAGTTTCCTTGTGACATATTTACTATATCACTCTTACAATCAAATATGCACATGGAATAAAAATTCTTTCAACTTCGATCTCTAGAGTATGAAATTCATTGGAAAGCTATTATGGGGCTCACCTATTATATGGTGAGCTATAATGGGCTCAACCCAAACTACCATGAGCTATAATGGGATCAACCAGACATATCATGAGATATAATGGTCTCAAACCAATATTACCAAGTCCAATGAACATATAATAGAAATAAATAATAATAAAATCATGATAAATCACTCGGTCCATTTATATAAAAAATCATTTTGAATTTTTTTAAATAGTCATTATATTGAATTTTAGAAGGAAAAGCCATTGCAAATTTAATTGGAGTGATAATTAATAAAATGGAATAGATATGTTTATACTATATAAATATAGATAACAAAACAGAATATAAAAAAAATTATCACACAAATAATCTAAAACCCAAATAATGGATGAATTATTAGGCTAATCAAAAGAAGGGAAATTTGGTTACGAATTCGATTACCTTGAATTAATCTTAATTAAAATGTGATTAGACCTCCATTATAATGGCTAAAAAAGTGTTATTAATAAATTAATGGAGAATAATAATTTCTACAACACCTTATATGATCATTTTATAACATCCTTCCACCCATTAATTTATAATATTTGGGTTCTTTCCATCGATTCAAGTGAGTCCTTTACATTATTTCTAAGCTTATTTCATAATGGATTTTCTCATGAAATGAGAGTAGAACACCAGAAGTTAAATGATACGTTATTAAAATGTTTATGAAATATTTAATTATTTCCCAATTAATTTAGTTTTTATGTTATGTGGGTTATTAATTAGGTAAATCATTAATGATAATCTTTAGTTTATTTTGGAAAATATTTATCATTACAAACTACTTTTGTTTTATAAATTAATAGTAGGTATAAAAACAAGTTATTGAATATAATATATCTTATAATATGTATAATTAAATAACATTTAATGATATAAATTTGTTTATGACTTGATTTGATGGTAATGATGAAAGTAAAAACACATCATCAACGATGTTGGTAAATTTACACATTGCGGATGATGTTAATATTCTATGAATAAGAGGGAGAGGAGAATAAGTAATATTATGAATCTTCAATAAACAAGAAACAATTCGTGTATATATACGCTACTATATATTTCATTCCTATTGGATATGAGGAGGGGAAGCGAGGATAAGAAAAGAAAAATACTTGGAATGAAAATAAATAAAATTGAATGGATTTTTCAATCATGATCTATTCTACATATGATCATCCTTAAATATTTATGTGTATGAGTTTTGGTTATAACATTAATTATTATATTTAGGTAATAACCTTGTGAATAATATTTGATAAATTTTATACAATTCTAAATTCATGAGAGTTGTTAGTGGAAGAGGGGTGAGGGTGGTCGTTATAGTGGACGAGAAAAGGGGTTTTCCATTATTTTAATCATTAGTGTGATATTTTTTCTCATTACTATTAATAAACAAGATTAATGTGAACCAAATAGTAATAAAATAATGTTATTTCAATTTAATTTCCTTTTATAGCCTCTGTGACTCAAGAATAATGAATAAAGTCATTTATTTAGCACATTTGGTAAATTACCGAAATTTTCATATTCACCCAAAAATCAAATATTTCAAAAAAAATTAATGTTTCACCTCATCCATTTTCATATATATTTATTTAAAATATTAATTCCATTTTATGAAAATAATTTTCTAAATATGAGCACTTTAATTTTTTATAAAATTTACATTTTATTCGAATAATAATAATTTTGAAATATATAATTGATTTTATAACTCCTAGAAATATTAATTTATGTATCATAAAATTTTCCAATAATAATACGATAATAATTGGTTATTAAATTTGATGAAAATAAAATTTTATTTAATGTAATTTAATTAATAAAAAATTTTATAAATAATTATTACTTAAAAATACCAACACTTATATAAGTATCATATTATCACTTATAAGATTCTTTTTTATTATAAAATTTTGACTGAGGATATTATAAATTTTTCCAATTTACTTTTCATAAGAGACACATTACTATTAATTAAAGTATATTACTATTAATTTGGGTATTTTACTAGTCACCAAATATTTAGGTTGTCATATGATACTTAAAATAACATAATTATTGCCATTGTTATGCTTGTATTATGAATTTCATAACACCGAAGTAGTAAATTTATGTTTCACAGCTAGTTGAAAACAATTTCTTAAAAAAATATTTATTATGTAGAGGATCATTGTTTAATACATTAAATTATATTTTTTTGTAAATCCTTTGTGTGTTATATATACATAGATGGTCTGGATGATGTAGAGTTCCATAAAAGATCATACATTTTTTTCAAATGGTTTTATTTGATTACATAAATGACATTCTATAAAATATTTATATGTAATCAATTCAATGAGTTATCATTTTTTGTAAATAAATGTATTAGGGATTAACTACTATATTGACATAGCCGTATAAGATGTCTTCATTTTAGTTTTTAGAGGTAAAGGTTCTATTTGTTGATTTCATGATGATTTGATTAAATAACCACATTGAGTCAACATTGGGAGATATAAATATTTTTTATAAGGAGAAAATGGATTTCTCTATTTAGATATTTATCTACATTAAATTAGTCACTTGTTGGTGATGGAAAAATATCCCCCAATAGAAAAATGATTTATTTAATTAGATGAAGGAATATATATATATTTGGATGATTTATACACTTTTGGGATATTATTTTTTTAGGGATGTATTATGATAATAAATGTTACTTCTTCCCAATATGATAATGAAATTATGTTTTTATTGTAATTATTTTTTTCTAACAATACTATAGACGTGTTTATTGGATTAATGAATAGAGTTCCATGTGAGATTATGGATAATTTAGTTTTGTAATTAATTAAAAAAACCCATAGTTATTATTGTTAATGATGGAAGATTTAAATTTTCAATAATCAGATTATTTTATGTTCTTTATCACCCATGGATGTTTAAAAATATATTTATGTTATAACTCTTCAACAATGAGGTCTATTTCATCGAAAATATTGTGTATTATTATGCCGTATTGGTTGATTGTTCAGAGTTTAGGGATACGTTTCATTATGTATCCCACAATAACATTGAAGTGGTGGGCAGTTTCATTAGTGTATAATGTAATCCAAGGATGATCATACCAATTTTCACTCAGATTGTGTTTTCTACAAATGATTTAAAAATAATTTATCTTGATTTTTTCTATATTTCCACAACAACGATTGTTTTGTGTTTTAGAAGATGTAACTTATTAGTTCTACAGATCATTATTTTTCCTAGTTAGTCTTTCTGTGTTGGATTTTATTGTTATTCATTACATTTCTTGGGGGATCAAGTTAGTTTAGAATATGGAGGTTATTTCTTATGTGTCTCTAAATTTATATATTAATGATGAAAATAATATAACACATGATATTATGATTTCAATTGTTTTGTTGTCTTCAAAATTTTTGTTTTATTACATCATTGATGAGTCGTTATTTGGCTTTATATGTAAAAATTATTTTTGGTATGTACTTTCAATGTACATATTCAATTACCCTATTTGAAAGATGATTTATTTCTAGATTTATTATGACATATAGATTCATTAAAAAATAGAAATGGAAATTTGTGTCATATTTATTTAGTTTTATTTCATTTCTTGGTATTTTTAAGTATTCAAGAAAATCATTGTGTGTAGTGGAATTGTTTTTATAAAAAACCTTGAGATTGGACGAATTGATAGTAGATGGTTTATTTATTTGGTTATGGTATATTAATCCTTGTTGGATAGATTTATGAATCTCATAAATAGTATTATGTGGTTAGAATCTATAGATATTGAGCTTTATGGTTTAAATCCCATCAGAGATACTCTTATGATGGTTAACATGAGGTGTTTTTTCTTATTATGAACTATATTATATTACTTTTGTATAATGACGTTCTATATTAGTTACATGGTTTTCCATTGCTGGAAATTCATTGTGTAGAAGTGATATATAATGCCTTGTATGCTTATTATTTTTTTAATTGTATATAGAGATCAAATTAAATTTATTTACCTTTTTCTGTTTTTCTATAGGAACATGGATGAGAATAATGGTACATGTTTTATGCATAGGCCACATGATGGTCCACAATAGATATGGGTCGACATATTAATGCACTTCTACACCAAGATACCTTGATCTTAGAAAGCTGGTGATGCGGCTATTGTGATGATGGACTACATAGAGATGTAATATCACTATATTATTATAATACTTGAAAAATTTCACAATAAATAATTTTTCATTTCTTAATAATAATAATTAATTAAATTATATAGAGTTATATTAATATTATTTCATTTAATGAAAAATTAGAAAATACCATATTTCTAAAAAAACCAGTTTTCATGTAAAATTGGCTTCAATTTTGTATAAAGCATGTCAAAATAATCATAGGATGAAACCTAGAGAATTTTATGAAAAGAAAGTTTTTTATTCAAAACATTATTTTTTGTAAAATTATTTTCAATGAAAAAATATATTTTTATTTATTTATGAATATTCAATAGTTAATTTTTTTAAATAATAAAATTATGTTCTTTAAAATGAATTTAAATGATTTTCATTTGTATAAAAATATTTACATACAAAAAAAGAATTAAAAAATCCATTTTCATCACATCATCCTTGTTTAAGTATATATTAAAATATTCCAAGTCTAAAAAGGAATCCCAAAAACTAGATTACATATTTGGAATCATGAGGAAAAAATTTCAAAAAAAATCATCTTTTAAAATTATGAATAGAAAACATAGTAATTACTGTTTCTAGGGCAATTGTAATGTTGGGTAATTAAGGTAAAAAATAATTCGATATGCAATAAAATGTATTGAAAATTAATCAATTTTTTTCACTAGCTGAGTCTATTTCATTAGTATTAAGAAGAAATATATAATATAAACATTTTTATTCATTGTTCATTGATTTTCATCTGGGTAAAATTCTAGTAATTTATAACATCGAGAATGATACATTTTTTTGATTTATTATCAATTATATTTTTAAAAATATTATAAGAAATAATTTTATTTATTTTAAGTTGTTTTTTGAAATATTAACTGATATTTATAATAGAAGATTATTATTACTTTTTTTTAGAAAATTAATTAACCTATGATATTATACACTGTTGACTCAGTGCCTATGGATGTATTATAATGTCCATGAAAATGATTTATAAAATTTTAAATGTCATATTTTGTTGTATTGATATAGTTTTCAACTGATATTATTGATTACTATATAAAATATGGGATATGAGAAATTTTTAGATTCACCTAAATTATATATCATGATTTTTTTCAAAGAAAAATTTATGAATAGTTACCAACTTAACATTAATGATAATTTTATCCAATATTTTTTTATGTAATGATAAAAAATAAACTATGATCCTATGTTTGTATAGGATAATTGGATATGGTTAATAAATTAACAAATTATCAATTTATTATTTAATTTCCATTATATAGTAAATTTCATGACCCCGAAATAGTAAAACAAATTAACACCACTCATATTATATTAATGGTGTATAGTGGATAAAAAAGGTGATATGGTAAAAATATTGAACAAAATGTGAAAATTATGTTGGATGGAATTATTTGGACCCAAAATGATACTATTTTATAATTATATCAATTTAAATACACATGTAAAAGGATATTATTCAATTTAAAATAAATAATTTTAAAAATCAGAAGAATTACCCTCCCCATGCATACAAAAGGGAACCTCCTATAATCTCTTACACAACCCATTTTTCCACTCTAAATAATCAAATTCCAAAACAAATACCTCACTTTATTCTCGCACCATTTTCTCTATGTCATTATTTGGGAGGAAGTCCATCTATACATGCCTTATGGTGTAAATAAATAGAGGTTAACTAATGAAGAATTATTTTATTAACCAATTTATTTAGTTTGGTTCCATATACGAGATCTATAAAATAAAATTTAAAAATTTAAAAATTATGGAACAAAAATATTCTATAAAATTTTCTATTTATGTTTTTTTATTAATGACCTATATCCATATCTTCTTCTATAAAATGTGGTATGAAACCATCATTCTTGGTTAAGATAGACTACAGACTCACGAAATGATGAAATATGTCTACATCGTTGTCTCTAATGAATTTCTATAATGATTTCATTAACGTTTATATATTATATTCATTATATATTTATTATTATTAAAATATATTATATCATCACCATTTTTTCATATCCATCCATTGCAAGTTATTAATGTCATTCAGGTGTTTATGTGGGATACAACCTCCTAGATGCATTGTGAATTATTTTTCACCACAAAACCTTGTGAATTATATATATATATGTGTGTGTGTGTGTGTTTATATAATTATATTAAATTATATTTATGATATAATTAACATTATAGAATTTTGAATTTATATTTACCTTCTTTTTTTCATGGTCATTGAAAAAAGAAATGTTACTTTTTCAAATGTAAAACTTTTCCATCTCTAGGAATGCAACATAGTAAAAATTTCATAACTAGCATTAATGGATGGATTTAATTTAAAAAATGTGTTATAAAATAATATTTAGGTGATCATTTTTATTTAATGGATTTGTTAATACAATATTCATTGATATTATAAAACATATCAAAGTCATTTTGAATATAAAAGTTGAATGTCATAAAATCATCCACTGTCAATTTAACATGTTATGTAATCATGGGATAATTTCTGAGAGAACCTCAAAGCTGAGTTTCTTTCATCGACTGGGAAGGCACCTAGTCATTATGAGCATCTTACCCTTCGACATGGGTTCCCCAGGGTGTTAGTGTTTGGAATCTATTTTAAAAAACATTTAATATATTCTTTAGAAATATTTCTATATGAAGAGGAAAGTGAAGGAATTTCGAGGAGGCTATAAATCCATAGATCTAGTTCTAGGTCACCCCATTAATGCTAAAGACATATATTGAGTTGCAGGTGAGGGAAGTGTTCATCGTGGGAATGTTAGATAGAACTAGATTTTCATGAGAGGGGAGTTTTCAGGATTCCTCATGAAGTACAGATGTGGTCTGGGGTTCTCGGTTTTTAGGGTAGAAGTGTTTCCATTGGATCGAGGTAGGTCCTAGCTCTCAAAATATCATTTATCCAGGGTCGGAAGCCTCTATGCCTTTAATAAGGGATCAAGAAATTGTTTTTCTTATTGTTTCTAAGGTTATCAACAATCATAGTGCCTAAAATTTCAAAACGGTTCCTATGCACCCGGTGTTCCACTGTAGATTTCTCCATTGAGGTAGTTTTAGTCGAGGCAGTAGTAGTAGGTTGCACCAAATTTGGATCATAAGAGAGAATATAGGGAAAGAAGAGGAAATACATGGAATTATCTCATCCTCAAAGAGTATAGAGAAACCACTTGGACCATATTGTGGTCAGCTCCATGCTTTATCGTTTCCAGCACCATGTGAGATAGATGTCATTCAAGGTACCCATTTAATTTTTTCTACTTGGTTTTATTCAAGGATTGATATAGCCGTGACAGAATCCTTCTCGTATCCTACCATTTTCTAGGCCTTGGGACATGAGGTAGTGAGGCATCCAGTTCCCTGGGCATTGACTACGCTATTTGGAGGCCGATATGAATTGATTGATTTATGTATAGATGATGATCTAGTGCTAGATAAGAACTACTCATTGGGAGAAATCTTATGATTACAGAAATTGTCCTATGATGTCATCCTCATCTTGTATTGGTTATATTCAGTAAAGGCTATCGTGGATTTATTCCATAGGAAGGAAGTTTTATTCGATGATGATGAATAGCTAGCAGTGTTTGTTTGTGATTGAGACCCTTGGTTGGGTCAGAGGAATGTTCATTCATTATTATACAGAATGGATGAGCTAATGTTGAGTTGATCAGTGACTCCATAATTACGGTTTCCTAGGTTAATAGAATAATTCCCTGATGTCTTCCCAGAAGAGGTTTCAGCCTTTCCATCTTCATGAGAGATCAAGTTTGGGATCGAGCTATAGTTGGGAGTGTCTCATATCTCAATGTATCTATATAGTTTGGATCCTTATTAGTTATTGGAGATGCATATATAGATCGATGGTCTGTTGTAGTGTGGGTTTGTCGGTCCGAGGGTGTCACCATGGGGTGCACTATTTTTGTTCATGTATAAGGATGATGACAATTAGTGATTTTGTGTTAATTATCATTGCTAAAAGAATGTGACAGTGGAAAACCAATATCCCCTTCCATTGATAGATGGTTTTTTCAACCAACTGAAGGGTAAATGTTTGTTCCAGATGATTGATTTTCAGTCTGTGTATCATCATATGAAAGTGAAGGATGAGGATATTCAAAATAACACTTTTATGATGTCATCAAGGTCATTATGAGTTCTTGGTGATCTCGTTTGATGTGACAAATGATTGATATGTGTTAATGGCGTGGATAAATGATTCATTTCCTGAGATCTAAGAAAATGTTTTGGTTGTTTTCATTGTAGACATTCGTGTCTACTCCATGTCTGTGGGGTATCGTTCAAAACTTTAGCTTGAAGTTTTTGGCATCCTTCATCCACATAAACTATTTTTGAATTTGTCGAAGTGCTTGTTTTAGGATCACAAATTCTGTTTCCTGGGGCATGTTATATCCTAGCTAGAATTAGTTATGGATCCGTCGATTATAGAAGAAGTTTTATCATGGGAATTCCATAAGACAATAACATAGGTGTGAGGCTTCCATGGACATGTAGGTTATTACTGGAGGTTTTTAAATGATTTTTGTCAGTATTCCACTCCTTTAAAAATATTGAATAATAAGTACCATGATTTTGTGTGGAATTATAAGTGTCAAGATTCTTTCATGTATCTAAAGGAATTTTTTTTAGTTCTCTATTTTTTCAGATAGTAGAAGGAGTTCAGTATGATATTTTTTGCGATGCATCATGTCTAGGCTTAGGTTGTGTTATGATGTAGTAGATATCGTTCTATTTTTGTGGGTATTAGTAGTCATTCCCCCATGAATGTAACTATGCCACCAAAGACCTCGAGTTGGAGGCAGCGCTATTTTTTTTCAAACTTTATGGAGACACTACCTCATTAATGAGATTACTCTGGTTTTCACTAATCGTAATATCCTGAGGAATGTTTTCTTTAACACCCCAAACCCAGTTACACAGAGTCAATTCATTATTATGTATCATTGGCATGATCACAAATGATCAAGTCTCTACAGAACGATTAGTTTAGTAGCTTTGAAAGTACTGGATACATTCATAAGGTATACATTACATCATAAAATTGAATACTACATCAACATTGTTTCCATAGACAACACTGAGATCCCATAGACAATACTTGTAGGACAGTAATAATATACTTTATCGCATCATGGGATAAATAAAACATAAAAATGGGTGAGCTCAAATTCTCAACAAGGATAACAAAAAATTAGAAACATTCATAAATAAGCATAAACATTTAAGGAAATGTATAAGACTAAGAAAATACTCTTGAACAACAGAATATTATATTAATGAAAAAATCATATAATGCAATTTACATATTCACATGGATATTCCAGTAGTCTAATAATCCCAATCAATATCAATAGCAACTTCCATAATGACAGAATACATAATTTCATACATCATCACTACATAGACAAGGCCTAGTGTGAATAATACAAATAAAATTTTGTCACAGACTTGTTCAAATAAACTATTTTGTCTCATGGGACCTACTGATGAATCAAGGAGTTATACTGGGCTCCACCCGTCACATATTATGTACAATGCATTCCTTATATGAAAAGGATTAAATATAACATAAACATTCGTATTAAAACTAGAATACAAAATGTCAACACATTACCCATAAATCATGAATGGTATAAAAATAACACATCCATAGTCAAACATATCACATAACCTTAAATACAATATGGAAGTTTTTTATCATAATAAATCAACATCAAATGAGCTTAAAATCCATCAAAGTATGTTGACATAGATGAAATCAAAACTGTTTATAAAGAAATATCTCGTTCTATTTTGAAATCATTTAAGAAAAAATTTATTTTAAAAATATTCGTATAATATATTAAGGGATGTTTCGACGATGTTATAATGGTATAAAATAGCATCACCCATAGTATAATTTTAAAAAAACATTCCTACCTTAATTTTTTCGAAAAGGACAAAAAGTACCTTTTTAGAAAATGACAGAATGATTCATTTCAAAACATAAAAACTCAAATAAGTGTATAAATTACATTAACACATTGACTAGTAAATAGTAAAAATGTTTTGATATACAATTTTAAGAAACATGGATGTGGATGATAAATAGGTCGCAGTAGATAATTATGTATAAACTACCATGGATAATAAAGAGATTGTGAAGTTAACCCTAACCTTGTACATTTACTTGTTTTAGGGTAGGTTAACCTCTTGTATAATGGTGAAATAATTTTTATTATGTTATAAAAGAATCTTATACATTAATATGATATCATATATGTTCTTTTAACATTTCATTGTTAATATGTTTTTAGTATTATCGTCGTTTCAGGTGTTAACATATTCGTTTTCCTTTATATGATATGTTTGGTAAGTAATGTTATTTATGGATAGGATGTATATTATTCATATTCATAATTATATTATGTCTTTAAACATTATTTTTAATCAGATAATGGAAATTAATCTTGAATGGATATGATGTGTAAATAATCTCATCACGTTCGTGGAGACTGTAATCTGTATGTATGCATGAGTGACAATATCATTATTTTGATATTAAAATAATATATAATTTGATGGTATATAATATATAAATAATCATGATAATTTAATAATTATTATTTACATATTTACACATCATTATTATTCCAAACCAAATAATAATGTATTGAATAAAAATTACACCAAGACGTGGAGACGGTAAGCTGTGCGTACGCACATATGATGAAATTTCATTCAAAGGATGGATGGAATAATGAATATGGTAGAAACATATTTATAATAACATAAAAGTATATAGAAGATATGGGAGTTATTATTTTTTAATGCAAACATTAAAGAAATAGGAAGTGGAAGAAGAATGGAACTTGAAAGAGGAGATGAAATATTTACCTCTTTTCGGTTTCTTCTTATTGATTTGATCAAAATGGATCTTTAGGTAGGCTTTATGACCAATGTAAGTCTTCTATGATGAAGGTAGGAAAGTTGAGAGGGTATTTGGGTAGGGTTTGGTAGAGACAAATGGATTTTAAGGGGTGAATTGGAGAGAAGTGGAAGTGACCTTTTATAAGAGTGGTGAGGGCATATTAGGAATGGATTGAAATATTATTTTATAATTAAATCATTTTCGGTTTCTAATGGCCTAAAAATTAATTATTTAAAGGATAAAGATGGGATGGGTCTAAATCCACTCAACCAATAGGTTTTAGACAGTTTTGCGTCTCTATATTAACATTATCTTTTAGATTTAACTCTTAGTTAAATAGTTTGACATATACCATGTCTCTTTGTATTTTTATATAATATGGTTAATAAACATAGTATATACTTCCAATTTAAACCCATGGGATTCATTAATGATACAACTATTATTATATAGGTCCTTTGTCCGATCCTAACATTTTTAGGAATAGAATATCATTTAATAATATAATATTTATTTTAAAAACTCTTTTAGGTCAATTTTGACACTATTTGGAATTTTTATCTAAATTAATAACAGCATTAATATTTATAAAAAAATTCATCTAAACCACTCTAACATGTCATATTAACCTATAAAATTAGTGGAATTCATAAAAAGTCTCAAATTACATTTAATTGGATATTTATAATATAAATCTATTTAATATTTCATTAATTTGGTAGTTAGTGAATCAGCATTGCGTCATAAATAAAATAAATATTTAATGTCTAAAATATATATATATAATACCATTATGTAGGAAATATTTTTATATTTATAATGAATATTTATAGTATAATTTATCTTATTTGAATCATTGTATTAATAACGGTTTAGTTATTAAACATTGAATTTAACACTTTTAACTCTTCTTTGAATTAAATAATAATAAATGTCCTAATCTAATCCAAGTGGGCCTAAAGGATCATATTTTATTCCTAAGGTTGTTTTTGGTCGATTTAAACTCAGCCAATACAATTAGGACATGTGTTAGGGTAATAATAATATCATTTTTACCATTAATTACCCAATTTAGTTTTAACCATGGTAAATGAAAGTAAAAATGTTACTATTCACCAAAAATTATTTTCATCTTATTGAACCACATTTTACATACTAATATCAGCTGTGTCTCTCGGATTTTTGAAATTAAACTCACAGAAGTGGTAAAATTATGTTTTTTGTAATTTCTCAAATGCTCCTAGGAGGTGGCTACAAGATGGTAAAAAGTTCAATAAAATTTATATATATCTAAAATTATTATAATCATACTCCATTGAATTGCATTGAAATTATATTGGTATTATGTATCTATTTTGACCTAAATTAAATTTAAATAAAATAAATAATTATTTATATAAAAATTCGGTTTAAAACTCTGACTTAGTGTTTTTCACTATTCATCAAAAATTGAAAGTTTTCAGAAAAATTAAAAAATTCACCCTCAGAAAATTTGATATTCTGAATCCATGAATAAAGACCATTTTGAAAGATAAAATTATTAAAAATTCAAAAAGTGGGAATTACTCTTCATAATGGCTAGTTTGATTGGTTGTGCTATGATAGAACTCGAATTTGCGTACAACACATGCTACTGTATAATTCAAATAGAAGTGTACCGTGGAGGATTGTGGTGTTACATTCTCCCCTCCAAATAATTTCAGCCTCCTAATTTATAGTATATTGCTGCTTAAAAGGAAACAGGTGGTTCTTCATCATATGTTCTTATGGTTCCCAGGTTGGCTCTTCTATCATATGGTTTCTCCATAGAACTTTTACCAGACGAGTCTTCTGGTTTCTTAAAACTTGATCTCTGGTATCAAGAATCGTGACGGTATCTTTGCAATAAGAAAAATTGGGTTCTAGTTCTAATTCCTCATAGGTGAGTACATGCATTGGCCCATGCATGTATTTTCTCAACAGTGATACGTAGAACACATCATGAACTTTGAGGAGACACGACATCATTTCCAAACGGTAAGCTACAACCCCAATTCGTTCTAGAATTTCAAAAGGTCCGAAGTACCTAGGACTCAATTTACCCTTCCAACCAAAATGTATAACACCGTTCCCTAGAGATACCTTCAAGAAAACATGATCTCTTACCTGAAATTCCTAATCATTACTTCAGTTATTGGTGTAGCTCTTCTACCTACATTGACAACATTGATGTGGGTTTGGATAACCTTGACCTTTTCCATTGTTTCCTCAATAAGTTCTGGGCCGACGAGTTCTCTTTCACCAACATCATCCCAACATGTTGGTGTGAGAAATATCTTTCCATATAACGCTTTATATGGTTCCGTCTGAATACTTGAATGGAAGCTATTGTTATAGAAAAATTCACCCAGAGATAAATATTGATCCCACATGCCTTGAAAGTCAAGTGAGAAAGATCTCAACATGTCTTTTAAGTTCTAAATAGTACGTTTTAATTTTCCATCAGTTTGAGGGTCGTAGAATGTTCTCACATGAAATTCAGTATCCAGTGAATTCTGAAGACATTTCCAAAATATTTATGTAAAATGGGGATCATGATCAGAAACAATCGATTATGGTACTCCATGTACTCTTACAACATCATTAATATATATTCTTTCTAGACATTCAAGTGGTAAAAATTATCTTATATCATGAAAATGTGATGAATTTTTAAGACTATCAACAAAGACCCATATATCATCATTCCTTCAAGTAGTATTTGGTATCCCCATGAAAAAGTCCATTGTAATATTATCCCATTTCCACTCAGGTATGGGAAGAGGATTCATGACTCCACTATGTTGTTGCCTTCCATCTTTCACTTGTTGACAAACCATACATCTTGACCCAAAATAAGAAATATCCCTCTTCATGTTGTCTATCCAAAAATTTTCCTTCACATCTCTATACATTTTTGTTCTCCTAAGGTGTATATATAAATTGGATCTATGAGAATCATCAAGCAATTTTCTATCTAGATTAGGAATATCAAAAACATAATGTCTCTTCCCACATTTCAAAATTCCATCTTCATATACGAAGTCACTCAATCTCCCATAATTCACAACTTTAATATTCTTTTGAAAATCCTCATCATCAATAAGAAAACTTTTTATCCTTTACAGTAATGATGGTTTGGAAACCATTTGAAAAATTATTGATGTTCACATTCCATGATTATTCCCATATCCATTTTTACTAGATCCATGAAAATTGGATCATATTCAACTCTCATCATATTCAAAACTCTGTGATCCTTTCTGCTCAAAGAATATTCTACCTTATTTTCCTTCCCTAGTTTGTAGTGTATTGTGAAATCATAATCCTCAAGTAGTTCCAGTAATTTCCATTGCCTCATGTTGAGTTCTTTTTTGAGAAAATATACTTCAAACTCTTATGATCAGTTTAAATCTAACATTTTTCACCATAGAGATAATGCCTCCATATCTTCAAAGAAAAAATTACATCTTCTAACTCAATATCATTAGTATGATAGTTTTTCTCATGAATTTAAAGCTGTCGTGATTCATAGGAAATAACCCTATCATTCCTCATTAGGACTCAACCATGTCCTTTATTTGATGCATCTCTATAAATACCAAACCCATCATTCCTCTATGTTAGAGATAATATAAGATCATTGAAAAATCTTTTCTTCATTTCATCAAAACATTCTTCAAACTCTTTTTTCCATATAAATTTAATCTCTTTTCATTTGAGCTTTGTTAATGGGTTCTCCAATTGGGAAAAATTATGGACGAAACATCGATAATAACCTACAAAACCAATAAAACTATGTACCTCAGTTATAATCGTTGGTGCTGTCCATTATTCGATTTACTTGGTCTTTAAAAGATCAACAGAGATTCCAGCCCTAGAGACAATATGGCCAAGAAAATAAATCTCATGAAACTAGAATTCACAATTTATAAACTTCCCATATAATTCATGTCTTCTAAGAGTCTTTAGAAAAATGCACATGTTATTCTTATGCTCATCATATCTTTTTAAGTATACCAAAATATCATCACTAAATACCACTACTAATTCATCATGATGTGACTTTAAAAATCTATTCATTAGATCCATAAAGATAGAGGGTGCATTATTCAATCCAAAAGTAATTGATGTAAACTCGAAATGCATGTACCGAGTTCAAAGTGCTATTTTTGGAATGTCATCCTTCTTCACAAATAACTGATGATATCCAAATCATTCTTAAATATTTGAAATGTATTGATATCCATGAATTTGGTCAAATAAATCTTCAATGTGAGGTAGGGGATACTTGTAATTTATTGTCAGTGCATTGATATCTCTATTGTCAATGAACAACCTAAAATATTTATCATTTTTCGTAAAAAAAAGGACATGGGTTCCCCATGGAGAAACACTATGGAGAATAAATCCCTTATTAATCAATTTCTATAGTTTTTTCTTTAGTTCCAATAATTCCATAGTGGCCATTCTATAAGGGGTCTTCGATATGGGCTTTGAACCAAGAAATAAATCAATGGAAAACTTAGTTTCTTGTTCTAGAGGATGTCCAGGTAAATCATCTAGAAGCACATCAACATATCATTTCATAATAGGTACATCTTCTATTTGAACATTATTTTCCTCACCCATAGTTATTTAATATTATTCCTCACCAATAATTTAATTTAGTTGACTTATTTGGGGTGGATCTAGATAATAATTAGGTGGTCACAATTTTTCTCTAAATATAAGGTGTTCTTTATCATCGTCACAAAAAATATTAACCTCCTTCTATTTACAGAAAATTATTGCATCATGGGCCAAAATACTATCCATACTGAGGATTATATCAAATTCAATTATGGTTATGACGATGAGATTAGCAGATAAAAAACATTTATATTCCCTAATGGGGACTGATTCCCAAAACATTATTGCAATGATTCTTCCCTTATGAGTTTTGACTGAACACTCCCTTGTTAAATCAAATTACAAATATCTAATTTTCATAGTAAAATTGGATGATATTAATCAACTCTATGATTCCAAATAAAATAACACATTGGCTAAACTTGAGGAAACCATTAAAATACATGCCCCTACATCTTTCGGAGCTTCAAACTCAGCAGTATTGATAGCATAAGCTTGGATTTGATCCCTTATACGTTTTTGAGGTATGTTACCCTAATGATTAGTACATTTTTCAAATAATGACCCAATTCTCTACAATTTTATCATTCAAAATCTAAAGCCTCTTTCTTTCCCATGCAATCAAGAGCTTGTTGGCCTTTTTCACCACACATGTAATAGACTCCAATTCTTTTCAGGAATGTTTTAGGGTGTTTTTACACATTTACTATAGGATGGATATTCATCATTGACCATATTCCCCTTATTTCTATTTACAAAGCGATAAAAAGATCTCTTCTTCTCCTACTTTTCTTTAATGTCATATGAAATAGAGAATGTTTTTCTGTCTTGATAGAACATGAGAAAATATCTTCGACCTCCTAGAAGGATTGTGAGACTAATGCACGATGGTGAAGTGGTTTTAAGCTATCAATTAAATGATCAATCTTACTTCTTGGGTTACGTATATATTTTTCAGCATGCCTTGATAACTGTGTGATGTTAGCTACATACTTTGCGACAATATCTTCCTCATTTTTCCTTAGACTCAGAAATATTCCTTCCATATCCACTCAATGGACATGAGGAAAGTATTTTTCTATTAAAATTTCTTTTAACTCACTTAATTACGTATTTGATAATTCATAATCTTCCTTATTGTTTTGATTCAATGACCACCATTGATCAACATCTCTTGTGAGGAAGTAAACTTCCATTACAAATTTTTCCCTTTCGCTAATCCCAAAGGCATGAAATATTTTTTCTAAGGAATTTATCCTTTGTTCAGCTACTAGTGGATTTGTACCCCCATTGAATTTTGGTGGTTTTTTCTTCATGAAGCAATCTAACACTGATCCTCCACGTTGCGGATTGGGGTGCCTTATATGGGTAAATATTTTATTCAAACTCGAGTGATTTGTCTCAGTATGGTGATTAGCTGATCATCACCAGTTACATCACTAGCTCCACTATAATTATCTTGAGTAGGTTTGAAATACCTATATGGAGTGCATGCTTTTATAAGGTTTCTATTCCATCCACTTGGTGCCATTTCTAAACAATGGAATAAACTAGATTAGTTTATGAATCACAATACATAAATCCATACTTTTAAAACTCTTAACATAAATTGAACCATTTATGCATATAATCCATAATCATAAAAAAAATTCATTGAGGAATTATATACTCATAAAACCTTCATAATTTTTTTTAAAGAAAATGATAATTATCCTAAGAATATCCCTCGGGAGTGTCGTAACCAATAGTGCAGCAAGACCTGTTGTCATGCATCAATTCCTTTTCGAGTCTAGCTCAATGCGGTGTTTTCGGGTTTTACCCCTAGGTACATCTATGCCAGAGCCACCTCTACCTTCTTGTATCTAGACAGGGATGTATTGCATGGAAAACACCCAAAATCTCTACAATACCAAATTTATATAATGCTCTTATATACTAATCCAAAATTTGTATCTTATGGCTATGTGCTCTAATCAATGTTTATCTAAATCTAGTTTCCAATGATTGTACTAATGTTACTGTGATACCAACTATAATGCCCCATCACCACATACATAGAGTCGGTGCATTATTACGTATCATTTTCATGATCACAAAATATCTAGTCTTGAAAGATCGGTTTGTTTAGTAGCCTTAGAAGTACTAGATACATTCATAAGATTTATATTACATCATAAAATGGGAAACTACAACAACATTGTTTTCATATATAACACTGAGATCCCATAGACTATCCATGCAGGTCAGTCATAATATACTTCTTCTCATCCTAGGAAAAATTAAACATAGAAAGGGGTGAGCACAGATGCTCAGTAACGATAACAATAAACTGGAAACTTTCATAAATAAAAATAAACATTTAAGGAAATGTATAAGACTAAAACAAAATCCTCTAGAACTTCATCATACTATGGAAAAGAAAAAATCCAATAATTTCATTTACTTATTCAGATTGAAATTCTCCTAGTCGAATAATCACATGAAATATCAATAGACACTTTCATAATGATGGAATTTATAATGCAAGTCTTTGTAACCACATAGTCAAGGCCTTATACCAATACTACAAATAAGATTTTTTCAGGGCCTTGTTCCAAGACACTAGTTTGTCTCATGAGATCTACCGATGAATCAAGGGGTTATAGCAGGCTCCACCCGTCACATATTAAGTTTAGTGCATTACTAATATGAAAAGGATTAAACATAGCATAAAAATTCGTATTAAAACTAGAATACAAAATATCAATACTTTATCCATAAACCATCAATGGTTTAAAAATAACACATCCATAGTCAATGATTTCACAAAACTTTCAATACAATGTTGATGCTTTTTATCATAAAAAATTAACATCAAATAAGTTTAAAATCCATCAAAGGATGTTGACATAGATGAAATAAAAACCTTATTTAGATAAATATCTCTTTCTATTTTGAACTCAAATAAGAAAACATTTATTTTGAAAATATTCTTATAAGCGTGTATGGGAAGCTTCGACGATGTTATAACGGTGGAAAATAGCTGCACCCGTCGTATAAGTTAAAAAACATTATTTTCTTAATTTTTTCGAAAAGGTTATAAAGTACCTTGTTTGTAAAACGACGGAAAGATTACATTAAAAACATATAAGGTAAAATAACGGTATAAATGAATTTAACAGATTTTCTAGTAAATTGTAAAAATGTTTTGAAATAATTTTTTTGAATCATGGATGTGGATAATAAAGAGGTCCTAGTAGATAATTACGTATAATCAACCTCGAATAATAAAGAGATTTTGAAATTAACCCTTACCATGTACTTTTCATTTGTCGATGGTAGGTGAATCTTCTATATAATGGTGAAATATTATTTTTTAAATTTTTAAAAATTCATATACATTAATATGATTTCATATATGATATTTTATCATTTCTTTGTCAATAATATCTTAGTATTATCGTCATTTCTTGTTTTAACTGATTCGTTTTCCTTTATATGATTTGTTACATAATAAATGTTCATTATGGATATGATATATCTTATTCATATTCCGAATTATATTATTTCTTTAAGCATTATTTTTAATAATCTAATGAAAATTAGTCTTGAATGGATACGATGGGGAATGAATCTTATCGTGTTCATGGAGACGGTAATCCGTATGTCCGTATGCATGTATAGTGAAATGTAATTCAAAGGTTGGATAGAGTAACGAATATGGTTGTACCTTATTCCTAATAATATCAAAATATATATAGGATACTAGAGTTATTATTTTAGAGTGGAAACAATAATGAAAGAGGAAGTGGAAGAGGAAATGATCTTGAAAAAGAGGATGAAATATTTACCTCTTCTTCGGGTTCTTCCTTTTGATTTGATCAAAAGGGATACATATGATGGCTTTTTGTCTAATGTAAGGCCTCTTGGATGAAGGTAGGATAGATTAGAGGGTATTTGGATAGGTTTTGGCCGAGCCAAATGGATTTGATAGTGTGAATTAGAGAAAAGTGGAAGTGCCATTTTAAATGAGGTGTGAGAAGAATCTTAGGAAAAGATTGAAATATAATTTTATAATAAAATAATTTTAGGTTTTTAATGTCCCCAAAATGATTTATTTAAATTATATTGTGTTTATGGGTCAAAACCCACTCATACAATAGGTTTTAGACAGGTTTGGGTCACTATATTAACATTATCTTTTATATTTAACTATTACTTAAATAGTTTGACATTTACTATGTCTCTTTGTATTTTTATAATATATAGTTAATAAAAATTATATGTACTTACAAGAGAACCCCAAGTGGTTCATTAATGATAAACCTATATTTTTATAAGTCTTATGGCTGAGCCTTATATTTTTAGTAATATAATATCAATTAAAAATATAATATTTTTTTAAAAACGTTTTATTGTCAATTTTTGACACTATGTGGTATTTTGTTTTTTCTAAATTCATAACAGCATTATTACTTAAAAAAAAGTCATCTAACAAACCCTAACATGTCATATTAACCTAAAAAATTAGTTTAATTCACAATAAGTCTCAAATTACATATATTAGGATATTTATAATATCACTTAATTTAATATTTCATTAATTATGTAATTACTCAATCATCATTGTGTCATAAAAAATTAAAATATTTAATATTTAAAAAATATAAATAAAGTACCATTATGTAGTAAATCTTCTTATCTTTCTAATTAATATTATTACTAGAATTTATCTTATTTTTATCCCTATGTTAAAAATGGATTAGTTATTAAACATTGAATTTATCACTTTGAACTCCTCTTTGAATTAAATAATAATAAATGTCCTACTCTAATCACAGTGGACCTACAAGATCATATTTTATTCCTAAGTTTTTTTCCAAATTACACATATCCAATAGAATTATAACATGAGTTAGTTTAATAATAATATCATTTTCCCCTTCATTACCATATTTAATTTTAACTCTAGTAAATACAATTAAAAAAGTTACTATTCACCATAAATTATTTTCAACTTATTGAACCACATTTTACATACTGATATCGATCGTGTCTATTGGATTTTTGAAATTCAACTCGCATAATTAGAAATATTTTGTTCTATGTAAATTTGAAAATGCTCTTAGGAGGTGGGTAAAAGATGGTAAAAAGTTCCATAAAATTTTTAAATATCTAAAATTATTATAAACTGACTCCAATGAATTAAATTGAACTTATATAGGTATTATTTATCTTTTTTGACCTTAAATAAATCTAAATAAAATAAATAACTATTTAAATTAAAATTCTGTTTTAATCTATAACTTAGTTTTTCTCACTATGCATCAAAAATTTAAAGTTTTCAGAAAAATACAAAAAATTTATCCTAAGCTAATTTTGATATTCCAAATAAAAAAATTACATTTTGAATGATAAAATTTATAATATTTAAATGAGTAATTATTACAATTCATAATGGATAGTTTGATTGGTAGTGGTGTGTTAGAACTCGAAGTTGCGTACATCACACGCTATTGTATTATTCAAAGAGAAGGGTGCCGTGGAAGCTTGTGGTGTTACATTTTCTCCTAGAGTGTCTCGAACCAATAAAAGCATCAGTGGATAAACATCATACAAGATTTTGAATTTTAAATTTCATATACACTTGGAAATGAGAATGTTGTAGCTGATGTGCTGAGCAGTAAGACACGTAGTGATGAAGTGTGTGAATCATGTGATTTTTGGAGTGTGGTGGAATAACATTTAGCATTACATATGGATATAGGAAAAGATGGGGGTAGAAGTTGTCTCTTTTATATGACAGCGCAGTTATATCTTGTGTAGAAAGTATAAGATTCCTAGAAGGTGGATTGTGAGGTGGATATGTCAAGAAAATATGTTGTTTGTGAAGAGGCCACAAATGGTTTGATTGAGGATTTTCAACACCGGGTGTGTTATCAAGGAAAGATATTCATTCCTTTGGAAATGTAGTAGATAGTACTCCTGGAGTTCCATTGTTCACCTTTATTAGTACATCCTATAGTGACTAAGATGCACAGAGCCATGATGAGTTAGTATTGGTGGCTTGGGTTGACGTATGTAGTTGCAATGTTTTTGTCTCGACGTTTGGCCTGCCAAAAGGTGAAGGTCATGCACTGTGTTCTTGATGGTTTTTTACAGCCCTTAGATGTTCCTCCGTGTATGTGGGAGGAAATATTAATGGACATTTTTGCCAGTTTATCTTGAACTCATGGTGGCTATTACACAGTATGGGTGGTAGTGGATCATTTAACAAAGCATTCCCACATTATTGAGGTCATGGAGAAAAGCACAGTGGTGGTTTTATTTATACAATATTGGGAGGAGGAGGTGATGCATCACAGAGTCCTGAGGATGATTATTTCTTATCAAGATCATCATTTTACTTCTAGGATATTAAGAGGTCTCTAACATGAATTTTGGTTCTCAGTTATTCCTTAGCATTTCTTTTCATCCACAGAAAAACGGCTAGACAGATCATACAATCGAGACTATTGAATAAATATTTCCCTATTGTATCATATATTATGGAGGTTCATGGATGAGGCATCATACCTTGGTAGAATTCACTTACAAAAATAGTTTTCACTCCACCATTGGTATGGTTCTATTTGAATCCTTGTATGTCTGACCATTCTGTTCTCCATCGTTCTAGAATAGGTGCATAGAGTTTGCAATTCTCAGGTTGGAACCGGTACAGAATATTATAGAGATTGTTTAGGTCTTTCAAGAGAGGATGGAGGTAGGACAACATCATCTGAAGTCATATACTAACCATAGGATGAGAACTCTAGAGAATTATGTCTGGGATCACATGTTTCTGATCATAACTCCCCATCACGAGAAATAATGATTTGGTCATTGGATTAATCTTTCTCCCCAATTTTTTGGTCCTTTCGAGTTGTAGGATCATGTTGGAGATGTGGTGTATCAGATTGAACTTCCCCTATAAATGAGTTGAATACATGATTTTTTTCATTTGTCACAACTTTTTTATACCTTCTTAATAACTCTCACTCCATCGATTGTGGTGATATTAGCATTGATACTTATGGGAACATCAAGGAGTGGTCTGTAGAGATCCAGGACCACAATGAGAAGGTGTATAATGGGATTTTAATCAACATGGTTCATGTTTTGTGGTGGTATAGTGTCATGGAAGAGAGTCCCTAGGAACATGGGTTGTAAAAAAATCCTATGTACCATGAGCTGTATGATTTTTAGAACTTTTCTTGTAATGATTTTGGTTTTTATGGTTTTAGAATTTTTCATTTTTTAAGATGTCTTTCTTTAAATTATTTTATTGTATTTATCCCTTTTGATAGGAATCTCTCTTGGGATAGTTATTATAAGATAGTTGAGGATGTCATGTTGTTTCACTTGATCCTGTTTGATGTAGTTGAGCTCCATTGGTGGCGATGTCCATAAGAGTTATTTAAAAGAGTGGATTCCTAGACCCCATTTTTCTATTTCCTATGTGGGTTGGTTTTGGATTAAAGAGGATGAGAATGTTTTGAGAGGTATGTGATGTAATTTCCTAGACTTATTTGGTCCATTCCATTACTGAAATTTACTGATTGAGTTGTTTTGGGAGGTAAGGGTTCCTAATACCCAAAACATACAAATTTAATGTTCAATGAACAATGTTTCCATGACATGTGTGCTAGAAACAGTGATTCAGAGATGGTGAGTCAGAAATGGTGAGTATGAAATGGTTATTAAGACACTGTGAGTTAGAAATAGTGATCCAGAAATAGTGAGTCAGAATCCGCAATTTAGACCCTGTGAGCCTGAACTAGTGAGACAATTAACAGTGTCCTGAACAGTGTTTCCCAAATGGTGAGTCATTTACCATTTCCAAATTTCTTATTTCCCTAGATTCATATATTTTCACTCATTTGATGTTTTATTTTATATAAGATTCATTCAATTACCTTTTTAAGGGATTCAAGTGTGATTCAATGCTCATAAATCCTATCTTAATTAGTTATCAATGGTTGGGAAGCATTTACTTAGACAAAATGTGTGATATTTGATATATCATATCTTAATGGAAAATCAAGCATATCATACACTTCTAATCTTCTATATATTAAAACGGGACATGATATCTTTCTAGTTCGTTCATCGTTGGCTTCTGTGAGATTCATGAAAATTTTCTTCCATCCCGTAGGATTCGTACATAGTATTGTCGCCTTGGATCAGGTCTTCCCTACAATTTCTTCCTACTACATGTGCACCCCCTATTTTCATACAATCAGAAATTAATGATCCTCCATTAATAAATATTATATTATTCCACTATTTTTTTGGTTTATTGGAGATGTTACTTCTCGTTTCTCTTTAACCATTTTATGTATTGTGTTCTCTATGATCCTAATAGATCTTTTGGGGTTGTTTGTTGTTATGGTGGTGTATTTTTGTCCTTCGGTGGATGCATTCCTCTGGGAGAGGCGATCATGATTCTCTATGATAGCTTGTTATCATGAAAACAATTTTTTTATCCATTTGAAGTAGGGGATTCATGTCTTCATTATTAAATTTATGTGTAGTAGTAGAGTTAGAATGTTTTATCCCACTGTATCACAATGGAATTGACATTATAAATATATGAACCAGATTAATCAATTTATATTGATCCTATATTATTTCCTCTTGTTTTTTAGAAAGTGTGTTATTTATGTCCTGTTGTTTAGCATGTCATTCTTAATGGATATTGGTAAAGAATGTAAACTGGTATTAATTGTAAATTCATTGGCCTTAGATATAGATGCATGTAAATGAATCTAGTTTCATTTGTAAATTTTATTCTAATCATATTAATGCAGATGTTATTGTTTATCTAAAATGATTGATCAATGAATTTTTATGCATGTTGATTAATGGATTGTGAAATTAATTTTTCAATTAATTTATGATAGCATGATGGTTAGGATTCCCATAGTTGGAACCAAGAAATAATGAATTATGTAATTCATGATTGATTGTAGAACTGATTTTTTGATAAAAGATAATGCTTGGTGGGGTTCTATGTTACATTTCTACATTTAAGGTCTATGTGCCTTATCTTTTGGAGTAGTGAGTCCACATTGTGTGTGAATGATGAATACCATGTTTTGGGCCAAGAGCCAATTTTTTGTTTTTTCCTACTACTTGTGTTGTGGTGTGTTCCAGGTGTGGCTGATCCTGGAGGGCTATTGTGGTATGTGGGGTAAGGGAGACACAATGTGTGTGGTGGTAGCAGTTGAAACCTAGAGCGGTGATACACATCGATTTATTCATTTGGGTGTCAGGGAGGATACCAGAGATGATGAAACAAGATTGATTTGAATATATTTTTTTCTTATTGAGTATTTTTTTTATCATTATTACTTTTCCCACTGCCTGAAGAAGATGGTCCTCATTTTCCTCCTTCCAAAATAAATGCGGATCTATGTTGGAATGCTAATTAAATGTAATGAAGAATTATAATGGTTAGTTAATTGATAAGTAATTAATTAACATAACGTAAAACTGACAAAAACAGATAATGTGATATAATGTATCTTTTTAAATGGTTTTGTGCTTATAGGATACCTAGTTTAATCAATGAATAATGGGAGTCTGATTGATGTTAACTATAGTTGCATCATAGACGAGGTTGTTCCCATAGTGTGTTTGTGATATAGATTATATTCTATAATTTTTATTGTTTTTATATGATATTCCACCCTATAAGTTAGGGAAATAACCACCCTGTGGATTCTAATCCCTGGAGGGTGTTTCCCCAATATTTTGGTGGTAGGATGGATGCATGAATACACTGTTTGGCCCCTATCTCTTATGTCAGAAGTTAGTATAAAGGCAGTCATCTCAGTTAGTTTTCTTTATATATGTTTGTAGAGGGATGATATGTATTGTGTTTATTCCCACCCATATATCCTGGATATGGTTTCCTATGGACTACTATGGGTGTAAGGTGTATAGGTTGTGATGGATTGAGGATCATTACAAGGAGTATGGGCTATAATGGTTTAATGTATAACACTCGAAGTTTGATAAATGTCATGCGATTTGTTGTGGCTCCCTGAACATACCAAGATAATTTTGTTATGTGGGTGTAGTGATTCTGTTGCACGAGGTGCACATTGTGGTTTTATTCCACATGTCTGTGGGAAATCCTTTTTAGAGAGATATGCATTGGATGTATGACATTGTGGAAAAGAGGAAAACTTATGGGGAAATGGTAGCAGGATACCCATGATATTCTTATTATCTTATATACACTTGTATGCAATACATGGTGAGAGTAGCCATGGTGAGGCTGAGAATATTGTATACCTTTTTAGGTGACAAGTTAGTTTCACTTGATGTTCACTATGCTTTTTCATTCATTCATTACATTTGAAAGAGATAATCTGAGGATGATCTTACTAAGTATACTGTTATACTCACCCTATATATATATATATTATTTTTCAAGTCATTTGGTGCAGGCTGTAGATCATGCTAGTCTCAACTAGCATGGAATTGGAGGAGTTCTTCGGGCATCATTTTCACTATCATTTTACATTATTTTGGTACATATAGTTTTCCATTACAGTTGTAGTAGTTCATTAAAGACCATAAATATTTGTACTTGGGATTTCATTTATATTTCAATATGAGATGGATTTGGTTTCTGTGTGTCTTATCTCTCTAATCCAAAAGTGTTATATTATATGGGAATTCATCCCATATGTGTGTTTACTATACCTTCAATTATAGTTACTAACATTGGTCCTACTATAGGTGGGGATCAAGGGTCACTGTCTCCCTTGTCAAATTGTTGGACATAGAGGGGTAAACATTGTGGGGACGGGGTCATGGCATTTATGTCATGAATATTATTATTGAGATAATAAACTATTAATATATTTTACTATTGACATCGTAGAAAAGAATTTTGGACTAAAGTATCGAATTATGAGAAAACATACGACATGAACATAAAAAATAATTTAATGGTTATAAAATGATATTATGTTATTTAAATGGTAAAATAAACAATAAAAAGTTTTTCAGTAATCTAAACGATGTAAAAAAATTTATTATCTGGGTATATAAATATTTTATGTGACATGTCATACTCAGTGTAATTTAATTTTTCTTAATCTCCCTTCATTGAGGATTATTTTGATTTTATAAATCCAACTTATATAATTAAGTGTATATATTTCCCCATTTACAGATCATATAACCAATATAATTATGATCATTTTATTTGATGTTTTTTAATATTTATTTCCTCCTACTCTTATGATCCAAATGTTTCAAAACGGTATAAGAAACATTGATATAAAAAGATCTTCTTAATTTTTTTTTATTTTAATTAAAAATATTTTCATAATTTAGGATGTTATTTTATTTATTTATGTATAAGGATATAAATGAAAAATAATTAAAATTTAATGTGTATTTTGAAATTTAAATTTTCCTATAAAAGTTACTATTTTATTTAATGAACCCATTCTTTCTATTTCTATGTATTTTGAAATTGAAAATGGGTTTGGGAATCAGATTGATTATTTCAATAAAATTTAATATTTACTTAAGAGTGGAAATTATACTTTAATAGTTATAGATTGAAAATTTAATTTTGTTATGTGTTATAATTATATAATGGGACTTGGAAAATTAATGGGTGGGTGCATGATGAATAAATGGCGGGTGGATCCCTTATATCCCATGGATAGAAGGTTACATTACAACCTCCAATGCATTAGATATGGATGTTTACCTTATTTTTAGTCTAATTATAATTGTGACATGTATGGATTTAGACCGTCTGCTCATTCCTTTTGTATTAGTGACATGTTTGGAAGTCAACCACATGGCTCTTCCATTTTACTATAATTATGTCCCAATATACATTATTATATATTATATAGTTTCTAATAAGTTTTAGGAAAGTCATTTGACATTAAAAAGGTAATATAATTATCATTTCAAAATAATGATCCCATTTTTAGTGTAAAAATTCCTATTTTTTAGGATACGATTTATGGATTCTAACTAGACTAATGGCTTCCTTTATTTTCTATCCATTACTGTTCATTTTTTTAAATCCAAACATTTAAATTATTTTTCATTATGTTTATTTATGTTTGGTACATTGATGATATCATGTGAAAAATTGTAAGATATACCAAAAATTAGAAATCATGTTTTATTTTAATAAATTTTTAATGGAAAAATGGATACTGAGTATAATTGTCACCTTGTATTTTATGGGTTTACTATGTATGTGTCTATCTTAATTATCCAAAACTATAAACCTAAAATGTATTTCTAGAGATAATTTGATATCTAGTTTTAGAATTATAAAAATATGTAATATTTAAGTTCGACCGTAACAGTTGATATTAAAGTATGGTTTAGAATACTTTGGAGATTATGAATTTTTCTAAAATGATATTTAAATCATTACATATTAATAATTCTCATAATTATAAAAATCAATGTGTCCAAGAAGACCCTTATTAGGATTTTAGATATTATATTTTAATGTTACTATTTCTATTTTCTGAGTAAAATTTTTTAGGTAATTATTGGTTATAACATTTTGTGATGAAAAATAAATGTATTAACCAAGTTTCGATTTTTAGAAATATTAATGTTATTTAGAGGTTTTTTATTAGATTTATATAATTTTAAATAGATTATGTTAATTTTGGTTTATAAAAATTATAATTGTAAGTATGGGTGTACTCCTTTCACATCTGGTAAGGCTACAATAATTGAACCAATAACAAATTAGGGATTGGTGTGAATCTCTTACCATCAGACTCCATGATGTATTGGATAGTATGAATATTAACTTTTAGTTATGTGGTTGTATGGATAATGAATATGTTGATTTTTGGAATATAACTTTTATTGAATATATAACACTACAACTCACAAATTATTTGATGTTTATGAGATTAATTTTATTTAGAAAGATGTTTACTTTTATATAAACTAAATACAATGTTATTATTTAGATGTGATGGTTGAAATATATTTTGGATGAGTACAATAATGTTTTGTAAAATTATTGTGATTCATGTTATTAATGGATATAATAATAAAATCCTAGAGGTTTTGTGATTTACCAAATTACATTTCTGGTATGAGACATTAAGAGTGATTGAATTTATTTTTTGATAAAAGGAAAAATTATCGAAGAGGACTATGATATCAAATCATTCTAAATATTGTGTATCAATCATAGTTTATATTATATATTATAATTTTAAAGACATGTATTTGTTGACCATTCTATTTATAACATTTGTACTGATAAATTTTGGAGATTGAAGTAGTTTCTCATCTTATAATGTCTATTACTATTGGAGAATTATCTAATTTTGTAATAACCATTTTGGTTTTTGTTAATAATAAATTATATGAGAAATTTATAGTAAATCTTATTTGGTTTTATTAATTCCATAAAATTTCATTCTAGTACATCAGGAATGATAAATTCATCTTGAATACTCATTATTTGGAGAATGAATGAATTTATGGTGGAAATAAATTAAAGGATTAAAATATATATATTATTTATGTATGTTTCCTTATGTTCATTCTCCATGAGTTAAAATAATTTTTTGACCATATGGATATGATTTTGAAACAAAAATATTGTCCCCTTACATCATTTTCTAGGAAATAAATGTCTTTCTAACCCATCAATGATTTATGGATTTGTTATTGTTAACATTATAGTAATAATATTATTGATCACTATACATCAGAAGTTGATATATAGTTTTCTATTCCATTTCCATGTTATCCCATGTGGTATCCAATTATGTATTATCTCATGGGATCATCATACATTCATATCCATATATTTAATGTATATGTGTTACTAATCCGTAATCTGATGATAGATTACAGTAATGTTGTTTTAAAAATACATACCATATTTACCAATCCCAATTTAGAATTTATGAAGAATCAATTTATAAATGGGGATGGGGGTCATCACATGTTTTTGAAAAAAAAATATTATCTTTAATAGAATACATGGTATTCCACATCATGTATAAACAAATAACTCAATATTATTATGTAAATCTATTGATATAACCTATACATTATTATGAAGAGTTTGAAAATGGTTAAAAATAATTATGTAAATATTGTTTAAACATGTGTATAGAATTCATTGACCAATTATTTGTAATTTAATGTAAAACATTATTTAAAACAAATGGTAATGATTTATGAAAAACTATTTAAATGTAAAGAATTGTGTATTATGAAAATAAATAAACAAATAACTCATGTAAGATTATATCAATGAAATATATATAAATTATATTTTCAATATAATTTTTAAATTTTATATCATTTTTTTTCATTGTTTAAGTACAAATCCAATTTTTTGGAAAAAAATTATTTGTTTTATAAAATGGCATTTTTGATGAATTTTGATAATGCTATTGTTTAAAAAAAATTAACCATTCATAAATTATATTTTATATGATGAAATTTCTTTTTGAAAGAGAAATATTAAAATTTTGCCTAGTTAATTTTATTTTATTTTTTAGATAGGTTTCAGGTTTTGTGGAATTTTGAAAAATATTCAATTCTAATTGAATTAAACTTTTAATCTAAAGAATTTCTAGTACTAAATAAAATTAATGATTATTATTGATGAATAATTTGATAAATGTATTATAATTTAATTTAATATAATTAACTGTATTTAATTCCACATTTAATTTGGTTATAAAAACATTTCAATATTTTAAAAATCTTTACCTTAAAAGCATGTTTCACAACCACATCAATTATATTAATTTTCAGTAAAATCTACCCATTTATATGTTCTCAATTTTGAAATAAGTCATTCAATATTTGGAATCAAATGTTAGAAACATAGTAATTAGATCCATTTAATTGTTCGACTACATTAATAGTAACTATAGAAATTATTAATACAACAGTTAAGGGTAAATCGAGAAATTAATGGTAAAAATAATATTTTAAATAATGAAAATTACTTAAACACTTATACTAATTTAATATTTTGAGTGAATTTAAATGAAAAAAAATTCATTTAACGTTTTTGTGAGCTTTTGGATAAACATGGATGACTTTAATCCATTTATGATGTTTTATTCATTGAAAATTCACTGTTTTCATACATTTATATAAGAACTATTTATTTATATTGGGATATATAGGGTATATATTTGACAATAAAAATTATTTTTAAAAATATAATGTTTTTATTCATCTCAAAAATTTATTTTTAATTTTAAGAAAGAAACAATTAAATTAACGGCTTCAATAATGATGATGTCTTAATTGTTTATCTGATAGAAATATCAAGTAAATGTTATTAAAAATATTAAATAAAATATAATTTGATATAAGTGATGTAAAAAATGAATTTTATAGAATATTTGGACATGGTATTGATTATTTCAATGATTTATTTAGAATACATCATTTTGTTATGTAATTTTTATATAGTTATGTAATTATTTGTTTCAAAAATGGAATAATTGATATTTTTGAATAATTAAATTTGTGTAAAATGATATGTAATTCCTAAAAATTAACTATTTTTTATAAAACTAATTCTTCTATGTTTTTAAATTTAACCTATGATCAATTTTTGGGTTCCTTCAGAATTTTATAGTAATAATATTTACCCTTATTTAGGAAAAACACATGATATCAATGTAAGAGTTAAGGGTGACAAATAAGTGTTAAAAATGGTTGATGTAGAGATAAAAGAAAATCAATTACTAAGTGAAAGAAATAGGGGCTACCTCGCGAAGACTTCTTATGGAGCACCCGTAGCCATGCGGCCAGCATAGAGCTCTCCCTTCTGAACCCGTCATGGAGGAAAGAGATACGATGCTCTGCGAACCAATTTTACGTTCACGAACTCGCCACAAAGCAATGAGGTAGGATGCTCTATGTACCGATTTGAAATTCGCAAACTGGGTTCAGAGTAAAGAGGTGAAATGATCTGTGAACCGATTTGACATTCGTGAACCCGCCACTGAGCAAGGAGGCCAGATTCTGCACCAACCGATTCGACGTTTGCGAACCCACCACGGAACAAGGAGGCAGGATGCTCCATGAACCCCATTGATGTTTGTGAACCCACCACAGATCAAGCTCCATCTTAGTGCTGAGCGAGCTCAGTTTTGTGGAGCCTCTTGTATATAAATATCAGGCTCCCCTCTATCCCAATGGACAGATCTTCCGACCATTCTCCTTTTGAGCTCCTACATCGTTAAGCAATTTCAACTCTGTGGAACATGAGCATTTCAAGGTACTTTTTCATCTTTAGGTTCCATCCCTTTTGCATGAATTTCTCCCCTATTCAAAGAGGGAAGCCCTTTGATTATCCCACAGGCCTCCGTGAAGGAAGGAGATCCCCAAGGGGACTCGCGTCATCGCAGAACGTTAATGCTTCACGAAGTACCCTTCCTACTCTTTTGACTTGCATGCTATTGTGGGGTAACAGTTCTTCGTAAAGTACATTTCTTCCCAATGTTATGCATTTCTAGACACCCTTGCTTTTTGAGGCATTCCTCATCGAATCCATGTACACTTTGTGAAGAAACATCCATACGCACCAATGCACTATGCCTAGGATAGGCGACTTCACTTCGTGAAGCACATCCCTTCAAAATTCCCCTAAACATCATGGTGCACCAGAGCTTCAATAGGCTTCTACCTATGAACTAATTTTCTCTGTAACTCCTTTTCCTGTGCGGCCATTCAGGTTTGCATGAAACAATTTCATGGTCCCTTGAGCGATGCTTCCCATTGTGTTGCTTCGCCTCCTTCTTAATCACATAGGCACGCTAACGGCTATAGGTTCTTCGCATAGCCATGCTAACGTGGAACCCCCTAACAGATCACTCCATAATAGACCTTCACCATGGAATTGCTGATTCCTTCCCTTCCCCATGGGGTTAGAGGTATCTGTTATGTATGTCCTACGGGTGTTGAGTGCACCCAACTCGTCTGAGCTATAGGATGTTAAACTACCAAGCACTATTTTCCGCAACATGTGAAGTTAAAGTGTGAACTCTACCCATGCATCACATGCACGGTTCCCCACCTTGGACATTCTACATGCCCACTGGTCTTCATGATAGTGACATCATTCCTCAATGGAATGAGATCCTCTTTATTGGAGCGGTGACTATCCGCAGGGAAAGGGACACCACCCGGGTGCGAGCCCCTATCTTTTCTTGAAGGAGGTAGCGTCTCCACTCCTCCTAACTTCCTGGGTTCTAAATCCCTTTCGAGTTGGGCTTTGTCACGACCCTGGCCTCTACCTTTGAGTATGTCCCAATCTCCCTCACCATTGGACTGCTAACCATGTGTAATCACCTTATTCCTTTTTGGGCATCTAACCATGTGTAGGCCCACCATTCCACTTATTACGGACGCACCTTTCATTACATGGTCATCAGGTCTTTGATGACTCTTGTTTCTCACACCGAGCATGACTCACATTCGATTAGAGCAAGCACTGACCATGACATCCTCTCTAGGCTACCTTAGAGTGTATTCCCAAAACCATTTCTGAACTACGAGGTCTTTGATCCTTATCAAGACAAGGTACAAAGGAAGCCTTCCTAAGGTCCAAGCCCACTATCCATTGGTCCTATCCATATTCATGTCGGTTGACCAAACCCAATCTGAACTACATGGACATTGTTCCATGCCAAGGAAAGGTACGTAGGAAGCCTCCCTAAATATCAAGTTCAACAACCACTAGTTCTGGCCCCCTCCATATCGGACCACCTTTGTCCTGCATGACGTTAAACTGCATTGCCCTTTTACATCCTGCCCGACGTTAAACTACATCCACCATGACGAACAATTTTGGATTTTATCCTTGTCTCATGGATAAGGTACGTAGTAATCCTCCTTGAGATTTAACCCCTTCTAGTTTTAATCTATTGTTATCCCATTCAGTGGCATGTCGTTATGACTTTATCTAGTGGTAAGCCATTGTGTCCCCCATTCAGCGGTAACCCATTGTTACCCCATCCAGTGGTAAGACGTTGTGACCCCCATGTTGTTGTACGTTGTTGTGACCCCATCCAGCGGTAAACCGTTGTGACCAAATCTAGTGGTAATCCATTGGGACCCCCATCTTGAGGTAATCCTTTGTAACCACATCCAGTAGTATGTCATTGTGGACCCCATCTAGTGGAAAGAAATTGATGTCCCCATCCAGCGGTAGGACGTTGTGTCCCCAACCAATGGTAAGCCGTTGTGACCCCATCCAATGTAAGACATTGTAAACCCCATTCAACCATAATCCATCATTAGATGAACAACACAGACCTCTATTCCATGCCACATGGATATGTAGGAGGTCTCTTCAAGACTCAAGCCCAACATCATCGACGTCCCTGAGTCGACTCCATCTCATTCTTCACCAACTTCAATTAACCATACATTATCCATTTTTAATTCTTACCTGGGCCACCACATCTCTGTGGGATCCAGAAACATCATTCCCCACTCCCTTTAACAACAATAGGGTATATATCCACGCGTTACACCAATCATCAGTGCTCCCTCCAGGGGTTTCACCAACCCGATCCACTCTAGTCAATGTTCTAATCAGTCCGATATGACATTTTCTAGATGTTAAAGAACAGCATACCATATGTTGAGCATAGGAAGACGAGAAAAAACTCACATACATGCCTATGGAATATAATTCCCCACATTCAATGTGGGATTCCTCAGGCTTCTGCACCCTCTAGAAGTCCTATAATATGAAGAAAAAGACCAAACATGCCAGTGTTCCCACGTCCATTCAATCCAGTGATGTCCAATGTGACTACTCCCCCAAGAAAAATTTACTTCCCTTGTTGAACCCCATGGAATTTCCTGATAGAAGTAGCATAATTAACTGGTGTCCATGAAAATGGGTCATTGGGAAGAGTTTGACGAACAACATCTTATGCCTATAAGGGAGACCCGGACTAGGTGATGAGTTCTGAGGAGGAATCCAAGGAAGGAAAAAATTGACATTCCATAATCATGTTTCGATAATGGAGAAAACGTCCCTGAAAAAAGGATTAAAGTTGCCATCCTTTAGAAAACGAAAATTTGGGGAAAAAAATTATGTCTCTGTCTTCAAAAAGACGGACTCGTGCGGCCCGTCAAAAGCGTCAGAAACAGAAATGGTGAACCTGAAGTGAAGATATTCACCTCAATGTAGAGATTAGTAGTGTTCAAGACATTAGTGGATTATAATTTCACCGAATCCAGCAATCTAGTTCTGGGTCCTGCCAACCAAATAGCAGGCTTGGCATGAAATTCACCAGAAGTTTGGGGCGATCAAAATGTTTGTCCTATTCAGCGCCAACCTGATCTTCCAGGCGACATAGTGGATATGCCCCCAAGAAGTGTCATGGTTAACATGGAAGACCTTCTAGAGGGTGAGAATGAGCTAATGTTCTTGGAGAGGACCCCCCCCCCCTGAGGGAGATTCACACTTCTTGTGTCCATAAGGAAAGATTACTTGTCAACAGAGGAATCTAATGGGTCATCATGTTCCAATTGAGCTAATAATCTTCAGCCTGAGTCCCAACAAGGGTAAGGAAATCCTTAGTGATGTCAAACCCTATGACCTGTCTAGCTCAGTGAAGAATGTAGAAAATGACCCCGAAAAAGACACTTTCTGTCAGAAACTCACTAAAAATAAGAAGGTGGTCGAATACCTCATTCTTGAAAGTACTGAAGAGCTAAGCCTGAACTACGGTGATCCTAGGCCTAGTCAGTATGGTCATGCACAACTTCCCCTCGATGAATTTACTTTAGGTGACCCTGACCATCCAGCCCATTCAGAAAGGGATGAGGTTGGAACATGCGGTAATAGGGTGTGGCACATCTTTCCAAATCCTCCTAAACGTCATGAAAATCTATGGGTCCCAGCTCAGGTTCCCCCAGCTACCCCACTTGGTGTTTCACCCGCCGCTCCACGAGCCATTGGGCTGCCTTATCATGCTGAGGAACCTTCCAATGCACTGGTGGTCAAGGATCTCCATCAAGACATGAATCCACATCTAGATGATCCATTAGTGGAACTCATTTCTTGTCTCAAGGCATTAGAGACAACACAAGTGGCACTCCCTCCTGATGGATATACTTATTTGGTGTGGGTGGATGATATTCCATCACTCCCAGGATTCAAAAATACCACATTTCCCCCTTCAATGAGATGGGGGACCCACCACAATAGCTGGCCGACTTTATTCAAAGGTGTGGTCCCATGTTGGGAACTCCAGCATAGCTGGAGGCCTCCATGCTCTGATTTATCATTCATACATTGGAAGGGCCTACGTTATTCTGGTACATTCATCTCCCAATCAGATCAGTGGAAAGATGGGAGGACCTCCATAGTATATTTCTCTAAAAGTTCTATTCTACCACATGGATGACGAGTATCACAGACCACTTAAAGTGCAAGAAGAAGCCAGATGAGTGCATTGTACACTTTGTCACCCAGTGATAAGGACTCATGTATTCCCTTGACATGACATATACTTAGAAAAAATTGATGACAATTTGCATAGTGAATGTCAAGACAGAGCGGTTCCCCTCTATGATCAAACAAAACTACCCCTGGGGATTCCGAGACTTCTCCGATAAGGCCTAGCGCCTAGAGGAATCATTACAACAGGATAAATAGGAACATATATTGCCTCTTGTGATCCTTGGGAGAAGGGCCGCCAGGGATGAGCCTGCCACAGTGGCCCAAAATAAAGACCCCCATGTGACTATAGTTGTTTCCAGTGGAGATTCCTCCATAACCTCACAGAGGCCCTCCACCTCAGGCGAAGCCAACATCGCAGCATCACCCACCTCAAAATCAGTAGTTACCCTCGTGCAATGCGCCGCCACCACCCAAGTGTGTTAAAAAAGTTCCACCTCATCAACAGGCTCCTCCATCTCCTCATTAATGTCAAGAACCAAGTTTCCAATTTCTGGAAAAGAGAAATAGGACCTACTCATTCAATGAGGAACATGTCCCCAATTACATCTGCAGTTCCTTGGAGTAAGGGATTTTACGTTTTTCTGAGTGCTGAAGTCTGGAAGAAGAAATCCTTACAGATGGTACTAATTACTGCCCCTCTCACCAGATCTTGGGGAACACTCTCAAGTAGTTCTATGTGTTCATAGACTAGCATCAATAACATGTATATGACAACATAGTCCATTTAGGCCCAACTCGGGCACATGTGGAATGATTCTTTGTGAGGCCAGATAGTAGTAGCGATAGTGATGGTGAGTGGCATCGGGTTTCCAGTTGTGGGTCATAGAAGTATGATGATGTGATGGATCTTAAAATAGTTTCTCATTCCCATGAAGTAAACCGCGCACATCTGAATTAGCCATAGCCTTTAGAAGCTGTAGCCACAACTTCTGTATCGTCGTCTCAGCCAGCCTCTTCCTATAATTTCAAACATCGGTGGCATAGGTGAAAGAAAATTCCCTCACCAATTCCATCATCGTTCCATACTAACAGTGATTTCATTCTCTTGAAGATGTACATCCCTCCCAGAATTCGTACAGTAGTGGATGACTCTTCGAGTAACGGTCATGGGTATGCCTTGGTTAACACCATAGGGCTGTTAAATCCCTACTGGATTCCCCACGATGAGGATCACTAGGTGGATCCTCCCATCATCCCCAGTCTTCATCACTGTTGATGGGGTCATGGAAATATGGGATGACAGATTGCCTCATTTATCTCCTCCATTTAGGTAGTGCATGATTCCAATATAATGAAATAGGCTCGGCGTAGTGCTCAGTATGCGATGCCTTCTCATCTGGTGGCATCAGGCCCGCCTTCGCCGCCATTAATGTTTCTAGATCAGGCAGAGTCAACCCGACCATGTCATGACCAGCCACACCTTGCTACAAGACAGTCTTAGTCGCATGACCCTCATCTAGTAGACACTTTGTAGGATTTGACAAGTGGGTAGAGGAATATTCCTAGTACCAGTCAGTCGTTGGTCTAGTCGGTAGGAACCGCCATACATCATGTCATAGAGGGACCTTCTGTAAGAATAATTTCACACCTGGAGAGGAAGTGTGATGTTATTAATAATATTTATAGTATTACAGCAAGGCTCTCCATCCTTGAGGCCCTTCCCCTACCAGCAGATATTCATGAGGCCCGCGGTGAGGCTTCATGAAGCCCCTCTAGTTTGAGAAGGATATAGCAGTCATAGAATGCTTTTATGCTGGGGCAGTCGAGAAACCTAAATATTAGGATATAATCTCATTATTCGGAGAAGATGAAGGCACTCCCATTCAAGGGAACATTCTCCCACTGTACATCACCAGCCATTTCAATGGTATTGTGGTTCATCATTGTCTTGTCAACACGGGCTCTGGAATTAATCTAATCCTGAATCAGACATTTTGAAAATTAGGAATATCGGAAGATGATCTGAGTTCCTCTGGCCTAAGAATCCAAGGATATTATAGGATGGAGTAGACACTGGTTGACATGGTCTACTTGAAGACCCAGTATGGTGGCCCAATTTCAAGCACCTATTTTATGGTAGTCTCATAGGACACCCCCTATAATACGTTGATCAGAACGCCATGTATCCACCAGCATGCAGTAGTTTCCTCATCATTTCAAATGTGCCACAAGTACTCTTTTAATGGTCGAGTAGGCGTGTGTGATGCCTCTCCGTTTTCCTCTTGACAATCCTGCTACCTAGATGCCGACTACTACACGAGAAAGGATAGGTAGATTCATACTAATGATTTTAAGCATGTCGCAGCTAAGACCGACTTATAGATAGATCTAGATGATGCATATGTCTTTCCAATACAACGATTGGAAGCTACGCCCCTGGTCATGGGAAAATGATTGGTTTTTTCTAGGACAGGGGGGTCACATTCCCAGGCATATGCAATGCTAAAATATCACCTAATACTCCAATAAAATTCAATATCAGTTTATCCTGGAGCCTTTTACTCACATAAGATATCAGGATGTCCGCCCCATGGTGAAGACAATGCATCATACAAGCTTGTTCTATCAGGTCGGTATTAACCGGCTCAATATGACACACCACTATTGCTTCGATATCTTCATGAATGGACCCTTTATCCAATATGTAGATGGGATCAGATCGAAAACCCTCATCAATATGGTTATGAATCCACATGAGTCCTCCGATACAGTGTCCATTACTGCTTAGGCTGGTACCGACTTCCTATTAGGATCTACAAAACTGATGAAATTCCTCCCACCGAGGATCCCTCCTCTATATGTAGGGAAGAGGATTTAGAGGATTATCCTCTCGGATTTGAAGAGGGAATCTCTGCTATTTACGACGAGTTGGTACAAGTGATCCTCGATAGCGAGGTAGACCCAAAACCCACACTGATCATTACCGACATGCCCCTTAAGGAGAAATAGTAGTACATATTATTCCTTAATGAAAACGTTGATGTGTTTTCCTAGAGTAAATATTAGTTGGCAAGACTAGATACTCATGTATCCATCTACCGCCTCTGTCTCCTAGAAAATCATCGCGGGTTCATGTTGCCTCCGAGAAAGATGCACCCTTCTCTTGGTGAAATGATTGCAGTAGATGTTGACAAGCTCGTTAGAGCCAATTGTGTTAAGATGGTCCAGTACCCAAAATGGCAAGACAATATTCTTCTAGTAAGGAAAAAAATTTACATATCAGGGTCTTCATCGACTTCCGTGATCTCCACCACCACTGTCCAAAGGATGATTTTCCTATTCCTGTTACAGAATTGTTGATTGATGCTAGAACTTGATTCCAATCCATATCATTCATTAATGAGTACTCCAGGTATAAAATGATCTAAATGTTCCCCAAGGATATGGAGTTCACAGAATTCAGGGAACCACAAGGTAAATTCTGTTACCAAGTCATTCCCTTCGGTTTAAATAATGCAGGTGCCACCTAACGGTGGGTTATGCATCACATATTTAATCCAACCCTAAAAATGTCGGTGGAATGCTATATGGATGATCTGGTAGTCAAATCTCACCAGCGGCAGGATGATCGAGCCAGAGAATATCAATTCCATTAGCTAGAAGCCTCCACCGAAAACCAATCAGGATATTTGAGGGTTCCAGGGACAAATATCCTACCTACGCAGATTCATCATGAATTTCTACATAATGTGTAATACCTTTTCTCGGATCGTGAAGAAAGGCAAACTATATGTGTGGGATGAAGGGTGTCAGACTGCTTTTGAGGAGATCAAGAAGTATCTGATCCATCCTATAGACTTAATGCCACCTGTCTCTAGAAAGTTGTTGGTCCTTTATGTGACTTCCCTGGATCTATCTCTCAGTGTCCTTATCACCAAAAAGCACAATGAGGGGATGGAGAACAGCCTTTACTACCTCTGTCGCATACTCCTCGATATGGAGACCAGATACCCCCATCAAAAATTGATGCCTTGTGCTGGTATTCTCGGTTCAAAAAATATGACATTACATGATGCACCACGAGGTATAGCTTCTGTCCCACGTAGACCCAGTAAAGTACATCCCGAACCGCCCTATGTTGAGAGGATATCTAGCTCAGTGGGCAGTGATTCTCTAGAAGTTCGACATCAAGTTCGTCCCTATGAAGGATATTAAAGGGGTAAGCACATGAATACATACTTCCTGCCCATCTGGCACCTTTGGACCATTCCACGGACCTAGATTTTCCCAATGAAGCGATTCTCTCGGTTAACCATGCCATGTCGTGCTAGCAGATGCATTGAAATGGTGCTTCCCGGAGCCCCACCAGCAGAAGGCTCAGTGAACCTAGTCTAAACAATGTAGGCCTAGGTATCATCTTTATTAATCTATCACAAGCTATCCTTCCATACTCATTCCTGCTGTCAAAAGTAAGCACCAATAATAAGGTAGAGTATCAGGCTCTCATCACTGGCATCGAGATGGCTCTCGAGATTGATGGGAATCATTTTCATGTGAAAGGGGACTCCAAACTAGTCATCATGTAGATCAATGGTTTCTACGTCGTCATAAAACCAGTGCTTGACCCATTGTTGGAACGCACACTCTAGCTAATGGCCTATTTCTGATCCCAGCCAAAAGTTACTCATGTTCCCTAATCTCATAATGGTTGATCTAACTCCTAGGCCGGCCTGGCAGCATCACTTGAGGAGCCTGAGCAGAACGATATGATTATCCAGGTGGCGCATCGGAGAGTCATTGCTATCATCTTCATAGATGACGGCAATGACCTATAGGTAAGCCTTCATACCACCAGAGCATCCATGTCAGGATCCCCAGGTCGACTGGAAGTCGTGATGGAAGTGATTCTTGGATGGAGAGCCCTCTTTGTACAGTATCATTAAAATTATTACCTCCTTGCGGATTGGGTCGAGCGTGAGTGAATATGATGCCCCACATTGAATTTCACCCTCCATTATATCCCTAGGAATGAGAAAATCCTCTACAAGCATGGGTTTGATAGGTTTCTCCTCTGTTTCATTCAAGGAGTAAATATTTCTCAGGTCATGAAAGATGTTCACGCTGGTTCCTGCGGTGCTCAACAAACATGGCCGAAATTTTCCCACCAGATCTAGAGACTGGGGTACTTTTGGATCTCTATGATCCAGGACTGAATCACATTTTCGCAGAGATTCCATTAATTCCAAATTCATGCTAACATTAAGCATCAGCCGCCAGATCCTCTCCATTCCCCCAAGTAATCTTATCCATTTGAAGTATGGGGACTCGATGTCGTTTGACCATATCCACATGTGACTACTCGCTAATGCACGTTCATCCTAACTGCTACAAAGTTCTTCTCTATGTGGGAAAAGGTAGTTTTTCTAAAGGAGTTCCAGGCCTATTCCATCATTGGCTTTGTGAGATCCAACATCATTTACAGATTCGGAGTCCCTAATATCATCCTCACTGGTAATAGTATAAGCTTCTGAGCAACTGAGATGAAGAAATAGTATGCTCAATACAACAACCTTTCTAACCACACCTCTCGCTATAATGTGAGAGAAAATGGAAAAATTGAGGAATTCAACAAAACCCTCTCTATCATTATGCTGAAAATGGTTGGGTTGAAAAAGAAGAGTTGGACGGATAAGATCCCCAACGCCCACTGGGCATACCAGAAGATGACTCGTAATTCAAACCAACTGACCCCATATTACCTAGTATATGGGATGAAGGCCATCATTACCATAAAGATTCAATTTTACTCATTGCACAGAACCATCTATGGTCAGAAAGCACTAGATAAAGTAGATGAAATCCATCAGGTTGAGTTGGAAGAGAATGATGAGAACAGGCTTTGTGCCCTACACAATTTGGAAAGGAAACAGAATAATATAGCTAAAGCATTCAATAAGAAAGTTAACCTCTTCCCTTTCTTGAAAGGTTATATGGTATTGGCCCTATGGGAACAAATGATTCCTGGAAGCAAACCACCCATGTTGGAACCCAAATAAGAATGACCTTACATCATTCACAAAGTTTACCCCAATGGCGCATACTCGCTAGTTACAATGGATGGTGAGTGTATAAATCCTCCAACCAATGCCATGTTCCTCATGCAATACTTTTCCGAAGTCACAGGGTCCTACAAGAACATAAACTATATGTTCCTTCAAGGCCTTAAACCTTATGGTCTTGCACGACCATAAACTGTACGGTCCTACACGACAATAAACTGAACGGTCCTGCAAGACCATAAACTATAAAGTTATGCACATCCTTAAACATTACCGTCATGCACGACCTTAAACTGTACGGTCCTGTATGACCTTGAACCATACGGTCCTGCATGACTGTAAACTGTGTGGTCCTGCAAGACCCCAAACTGTGTGACAGTCCCGCATGACCCTAAACTGCATTACAGTCCTGCACGACCATAAACTGTACAGTCCTACATGACTTTAAACTGTTTTTCATCTAGCAAGACGTTAAACTGCATCTCCCGAAATACGTATGGCTTGATTACCATCCTCATGGGATACGTAGGAACGCTCAGACGCCTCATCATGACTTCAGCCCTAGTTTCTTTTTTTAATATCCCCTCCTGGTCTTAGTTCTATTGTTGGGTCTCACATGGTGCCGTGTAGGCTTCTTCGGCCCCACCAATATCAAGGGTACGATGATCGCACCATGTAACCACCTTCATTATTCTAATACTCCCACATCCTTAAATCATAATTATAAACAAAATGTCCCTTTAAAAACTATGTGTGTCTTCATTCGCATCCTCTAGGGATTCAGAGGACCGCCCATACTTTTCATACACTAGCCCAACCCCAAACTTCGAGACCTCCCATTGGGACAAAACAATTGGCGTGGTGCGGGATTTTTCCCTCATTCACGTCAAGTTCATCATGATCTTATGATGTATCATTCTCCCCTAAAGATGATTATCCCTTCTATTGTCTAACATTATTTGAAATTGAACTGGTGTATTTATGCTCCACACATCCCACCATTGGGATCCATTATCATTCACATCTGAAGGGGCCACCAAATGATAAGGTTTCTTAGCCTAAGGGATCTCGTATCATTTCGGGCCAACACCCTAAAGGGGTTTAGGTGACAAATAGATATGAATCACGTGTTGCGAATATGGTCAGTGACTGATTCTCACTTCTTTTTCCCATTATAGGTCACAAAATATAGATGATGTGTTTTGAATCTGGTCAATATCTATCCTTTGACATTTTCAGCACCCTCATATTTCCCAAACATAGTGTGTAGTTGTTCATTCAGCCCATCCCTCTCTCCAAATCTCTTTCTGCTTCGAGCAGGAGTGTAATTCTAGCATTCAGACCCTTCTGTGATGGGGAGAGCCTAGTCCTACTCCTTGATTCCCACACCGAGCGTTTCTCACATGGTATTAGGACCTTTAAATTAAATTCCCTAATGAGAGGTCATATATCTAATGTTAGCCGGGACGCCCAGCTTCATTTCCTTCGACCCCTTCGGCCCCTAGTCCAATTTCTAATTTTGGATTGTATGGTGCGGTATGGGCTCATGTCATCATTCGCATCAAGATATGTCGCCTTCCCCACATATCCCCATGAGGAATCCATCCCTTCATTTATCGGCCATCCCGTGAGTGCAGGCACTGCCATGTTTTGCGAGTCTCCTCATTTGGGATTCCATCACCTTCTGTATCCAGAAGGTCCCCCAAATGGAATTGAAGCTTGGTTCAATGGCTCTCCTACAGTTACGTGCTAACGCCCTCGAGGATTACGAGCGATAAGATGATACATGTCCCATGTTGAGAATATTGTCCATGGTTGACGCTCAATTAGTCACCCCTTTCTGGTCAGCCAATGGTGGATACTACGATGCAGACCTGGTCAAATATTGTCCTTTATTATCATTTCCACTTTTTTGTGTTCAATAAGCACGATTATTTGACCTCTCTATCCCATGAATTTGAAATTAAACTAGGAATATATGGTTTGTGTTCTATGATCCTAATATATGATCAGCTTCTTCCTCACTACATGACTTTAAACTGCATGTAAGTCATGATATTCTGTCTGTGACCCAGAATCAGGCCTAGTTGGCATCCTCGGGCCACTTTCCCAAGTTATCAATTAGATTTTTTAGTGTGGTGAAATATTTATCCCTAATTCATGTGGGGTTACTTTCCATTCTGTACACATCCCGGGATGACATACTGTGCCCCTATCTTTGTTCTTAACATCATGACATTATACTGCACAGAACCCCTAGAACAGTGTATGGCCTGATTACCATCCTCATGGGATATGTAGGACCACTTGAATGTCTGGTCATCAGGTTTAGTCCCATCACATAAAAACCTTCAAATCATTTTTTCCCCTCAGCATGAATTCTTTTAGAAGTGGGGTATACTATGTGTTATGGGATTATATCCCCATTCACACCACGTTTATAACAACCACGCCTCATTCCTCTCACACTCCTGAGCAGCCATGATCCCTTTTTCCAACTCTCATCTCTTTGGGTCCACTGCCCCTAGATCTGTTCGCTCATCCCAGTTCAGTGATTCACCAATTGTCCCATGAGTACTCTGGTCTATAACGTGCAGTGTTAGATTCTACTAGGACATGATTTCATCGTCTTTTTAGGCATCATGTCCCACTTCATTTGGGCTTACATTATCTTCACTTCTGAAGGGACCCCCAAATGACATAGATTCTAGGCTTATGGTCTCTCTGACCATTACGGGCCAACATCCTCATGGGATTCAAGTAGAAAATCAATACAATTCCTACATTGCCTAAATGGTTAGTAGCTGATGCTCATTTATTGTTCCCATTTCATGTCCCAAAATATGGATGATGTGTTTTGAACACGGTCAACAGTTATCCTTCATTATCACACAAACCCCTTCAATACATGAATGTTCGTTACATGATTTACATTATTCTCCACCATGTTTTGTCCATATAGAATTTCAAAACACCTGGCACTAACCCTCAGGGTGAATTTGCATGTTAGGAGGGAAAATCCAGGGTAAGGAATCATTCAGTGCTTCACACCGACTTCCCTTTGGAATGCTTTCCAGGTATTAAAAAAAACCTCTCCCACCCTTTATTCCCCCACCGATTTTGATTCATGTGGAATTAGTAATTGGATTGTGGTCTACGCATACATGGAAGGATTCCCCCTCTTTGGTCTATGCTCTAAGACCATAAAATAAGATCCCTTTTTGAACTACGTATGACTTGATTCCCACCCTCATGGGTAACTTAGAAATCCCCAGACATCGTGTAATTGGGTCCATCTTGAGTTCCAATAATTTTTCCCTTCGGTTATTCTTTCGGGGCTTTAACTCGTCTCGGACCGCGTGGTGTGGTGCATGCAGGTTTATTCCCCCATTCACATTGTGTTTTTAATAGCCACACTACATACACCCCTTTTAAAAATTTAGTCCTCCAACTTCCTATCCCATATAACATTAAACTGTATGTTATCCCGCACGACATTAAAAGGAACTGTCATGAACTATGTGTGGCTTGATTCCCATCCTTATGGGATACGTTGAAACACCTGGAAATCTAGACTTCAGGTTCAATTCGACAGAGAGATAGCCTCTCCTATCCCATATCCTTTAACCTTTTTTGGCCCCTCAGCCCGAGGCTTTTTCCTCATAATCGCTCATCATATGATGTGGACCTCATCCCTATTCAGGTCGGGTATTCTTTATCACCCCATGCACATTCCCTCTAAAACATCATCTCTCTTGTATATGTCTATGCCATTTGACCTTAAAATATGGTGCCTAGTCCCACATGACATTAAGCTATTATGTCTATACAGCATGACATTAAAATGCATGGCAGATCCCACCACATGACCCCAAACTGTGAAATTATCGTCCTGGCCCAAAAATGGAAAACAGCACTGCATCGTGGTGTCCTCACTCGAGGGGAAATCATGTTTCGTATCTGTTGACGCTCCTTTCGTCACGGAATCTAAAGTTCGGAAAAGGGAATATCTGAGCTCAAAGTGATTAATCCTTTGAAGAAACATCAAAAATCGACAAAGGGATGAAAAAGGAGAACATTGCCCAGAGGTCGCGCAAGTTCTCTCTTGGTCGCGCAAGTACACTTGCGCGCCGCCTCAACACTTGCGCGACCCCTCATGGTCGTGCAAGGGACTTGCGCGACAGATCTGGTAACCGCCCAGTAACCGCCCGGGGTCTTATTTTGCCTATAAATAGACCCTGTGGGCCCCCCATTCGAGAGGATCTCTTTCTAGAAACTCGGATCAAAGCTCCCGACGCTCAAGTCTCTTCTCAAAGCTTCCGGAGCACTTCTAAGGTAATTTCTTACCTAGAATGGAAGATCTAAAGAGAAGAAGGAAGGCCCAAGTGTTGAAACTTATCAAACACTTGCGCGCCAACTTAATTCCTTCAATATAACTTGCGCGTCCCTTCTCTGGAAGAACCTCAAGAGGATGGGAAAGGGTTTAATAAAGAGTCGCTCAAGTAATTCAACTCTCGTTGAAAATCGCGCAAGTATCCCGCATGTCGCGCAAGTATACTTGCGCGACCAACACTTGCGCGCCGACGCAGGACTTGCGCGACCTACAAGACTTGCGCGCCCCTATCTTTTTGGGTGCCCATCTTGCCCATTTTACCCCTCTTAAGCCATTTCACCTTTCCTATTCAAGATTCAGTCTTCAAGATACTCTTCAAAAGCCATTTACGGCATGATTTCTTGATTTGACATCCTTATCTGAAAGGAATTCTGTGAAATACCTCTCAACACCCAGTGATTTAAACATCTTTATGTCACCAAAGATTGAGAGTTCATTCATTTCAACCTCATCCTTTAAGATGAGAAAATTCTAACCTGGGTCTCCTTTTCAGGAATAAGACTCAGTCATAACCTTGGGCTTCCTTTTCAGGAGTAAGCCCCAAGTCCCCTAACCTAGGCTTCCTTCTCAGGAATAAGTCCTAGTCATAAATCTTGGGCATCTTTCTTAAGAATAAGCCCCAATCAAGTCCTTTAATCTTGGGCATCCTCCTCAGGAGTAAACCCCAAACCTTAATCCATAACCTGGGTCTCCTTTTCAGGAATAAAGACTCAGTCATAACCTTGGGCTTCCTTTTCAGGAGTAAGACCCAAGTCCCCTAACCTAGGCTTCCTTCTCAGGAATAAGTCCTAGTCATAAATCTTGGGCATCTTTCTTAAGAATAAGCCCCAATCAAGTCCTTTAATCTTGGGCATCCTCCTCAGGAGTAAGCCCCAAACCTTAATCCTTAACCTGGGTCTCCTTTTCAGGAATAAAGACTCAGTCATAACCTTGGGCTTCCTTTTCAGGAGTAAGCCCCAAATCCCCTAACCTAGGCTTCCTTCTCAGGAATAAGTCCTAGTCATAAATCTTGGGCATCCTTCTTAAGAGTAAGCCCCAAGTCTCTTAAAATTTCTCTTAACCAGTCACAAATTATCTTTGATTTGGGTTTCCTTTTCAGGAATAAAACCCAATCATAAGTCCCCTCCTAACTTGGGCATCCTCCTTAGGAGTAAGCCCCAAGATTAGAGTATTCAAATCTCCATGAAGCACATATAACTTTGTGGACCCTATTCTTGGATTTTCTCCCTAAAAGTAAATCCTAAACTTTCGTCTATCTGGGCAGTCATCTATACATAAGCCCCAAAACAAATTCTTATGATTGCATCTTTTATGGCACAATTGTCTGAATTTTACAAATACCTCTTGTTTCTCACACCGAGCATGACTCACGTGAGCTTAGAGTGTAAAAGTAATTATGACATTCATCTTTGAGCCATCAATCATAAAACATCATATCCCATTTCTCGAACTACGTGGGTTCTGATTCCTTTTTTTCAAAAAACAAAGGATACGTAGGTAGCCCATTTATGGGTTCGATCCCAACATTGAAATAATCTCTGTCCTTCTGAATGACGATAAACTTCAAGTGCCCCACTGAGTGGCTTTAAAACCAGCCTGGTCATCAAAATGACCAAGAGACTTTTATATAAATGTTTTGAAGGATACCATTGACCAAGAATCTCTAAACAAATATATATGATTCTATATTGATGAAGAACCTCGAATACATATAAAAGATTCTCTAAATTTCTTGCATATTTAATAATTGATTATTAAAACTAAAGGAAAGCTCATTTTATACTTGGTAATGTAATAAGTATTCACGAACTTAACTTAAATCTATAAAGAGAGTCCCGGAGTAGACAATAATTCCCCTCAAAAAGGTGTGATGAGTCCGACCTCCCATCCTCTCGACCAATGCAAATTCCCAAGCCTCATTAGCCCACAAGCTAATGAGCGCCTGCCTTTGGAAAGTAGGTCCGAACGGATGTGGAATCATTGGATGTTTCCAGTTCTACGAACAAACCCGTTAGAAACCGATCGGAAGGTTTGAATCTCCCGTCCAGGAGGTCATCCCCGGATTCCGCGCGAAACAAAAATGGTGAACCCGACGTGAATCCTTAACCAAGTTAAAGTGATGTTCTTCTAATCTGTTAGGCCCTTTGGGCCAACAAGGCAATCATTGACATGTGCTCATCCAAAAGATGCAGTGGCCGGATTCATCTTGATTATGTCTGTTACATGGAAAAGGCACTCTTTTTTTCAAGATCTTCTACAAAAATGGCTTTCCTTAAATTCACCCCTGTGAATACTGCTGCTGGGAACACCTCTACTGTGAGGTCTACTGCTGTGAAAACCAATGCTGCTACTCCTGCTGGAACGTCATCCGCTCTGAGGATGACATCACCAACTCAGCGTCTTCAACGCTGTGTTTCTAATGCACTGGTTAAGGAGTACCGTCGCAACGGTACTATCCCAACTCTGGAGGCCGCTCGTCAAGCCCTCCAAGTTAACAATTCTACCTGGTCGTCCGGACAACGGCGACCAGCAATCAAGAAGCAGACGGTGCTGACTACCGTCTCCAACCGTTTCGGGTCGTTATCCCCGGAACGCAATTTCCATTCACTCCCTTACTCCGAGGAAGTGAATGAGCAGGTCCCGCAGGACCTTAATTCAAAAAGACAGGAGTCCTTCTCAAGGGCTCCCATCAACAATCGCCGCCAGACTCGTGCAGTAGTGCGCCCTCAACATGATGAGGGTACCGTCTCCAGGCATTCAGCTCAGGTTCCTCGAACCCGAGCAGGCAAGATGAATCACCAGAGACGGAATCCGGTTAACAATAGGCAGGTTGTCATCCCTGCCATCTCCGGAGAAGTCCACCAACCTAACTTGGTGGAAAACAACGAGCAGGCATACACACCTGCCCGTTTTAATCCCGCTGTCCAGCAGACTCGTCTGGCAGCATCAAGCCGATCCCGCCAGGCAATTCCGGCGGAGTACCATAGGCAGGAACATACACCTGCTTATACATCAGCAGTTAGTCAGCAGGCTCGTCTGACTACATATGATGGATCTCGTCAACAGCATTTGGCGAAGTGTAATCAGCAGGCACATACACCTGCTAATACTAATCAACCCTACCAACAGTCTTGTTTGGTAGCACACGGAGAAGTCAGTCGGAAAGCCCCGACGACAAACAGGAGGCAGACTAAACTCTCTGCCTCCACACTTGAGTACTATAAGGATTCACTGACAGGAAAAGGAGGACAGGAGCAGGCACATACACCTACTCCAAGCCCGGAATGGACGTATATCCCTGTTCCGGCGGCTGAAGTCACCAAACATATTTTGTCAATGGTGAAAGAGCAGAAGCAAATTCCTGCTCATATTCTGGATGCTTGCCAGGATATCATAACAGCTTCAGCATCATCTCAGGGACAGACACATAAATCTATCCCTAGCAGTGGAGTGACACATCAACAATTCACTCCGGAACAGACACACACATCTGCAACAGTCCAAGAGGGTTGTGGGGCCTACTCCCCCATATCATATGGACAACCAAGTCAGGCACATACACCTGATTTGAGCGATGATCGTCAGCCTAACCTGACCATCTTTCCTGATCAGGCACATACACCTGCTCAGAGCAATCACTTTCGTCATCAAGTGATTTCTAAAGCGAGTAAGAAGGCATCTAAGAAAAAGATCCACCCAGCACAGTCAGGAGATCAAAGGCCAATCTACAACAAGGCCTTGCTCGATGCTGGAGTTCTTGATGCCCTCAGACATTTATCTGTCGGAATTCAAGATTCTACTCCCTCAGTTCCCAATAACAGGAACATTAATCTCGAAGGTCTTCAACAGACACTTCCTCATGAAGACTTGCTTCATGAAAATTCGGTCAATCTTGAAGTTTCTTGTTCAGATGAGAACCACAGGAACCCTCTGTGTGGTCAGAAGACCAAGGAGCAAGAGATCTCATCTTTTGATGTAACCCATCATGAAGGTCCTCCTCATGGTGATGAACTTCGCTGCGAAAGTCCTCTCCGCAGTAGTGATTCACATTGTCTCGAAAATTCTTCAGAAGGCAATGTAGTGACGAGAAAGCCCTCCTATCTCGAGGCACTTGCAAACGTAAAACCAGTCATGTCTGAAGTTTTACTATCGGCAGGTGAAACTCTTTCTCCATCAGAAGATAGCTTGGGGTTCAGGTTATTCTCCGAACCTTCCCTGGGTCATTCATCTTCCAGCATGAATAGTGATTCCTCTACCAATCTTGTTGAATCCGATGAAGCAACAAGGAAACACCAACTCTGGTCCAAACAGGTAGAAGAATCTTCATTTAATGATAAAGAGGAAATGCTGAACATGAGAAAAAAACTGGCAAAAGGTGAAGTACCAGTCATGTTTTGGCCTTTGGCTGATTCACAGTATGACATTCCAAAGATGTTGACGGATGATGGAATCCATGATATTCGTCTTAACATATGGAAAACTCTTTGTCAATTAAATAAGAAGGTATTATCTTACGATGAATATGAAAATAATCTTAAGATAATAGAAGGGTTACAACGCCAGATTGATTTGGCATCTCTATCAGTCTCTCGGTATCCGAAGGCTGAAAAGCAACAGAGAACCCTTCAACGTTCATGCCTTGGCGCACTAAGAAGATTGCGTCAGTTAATATCCAATGCTCCATCTAATGTTCATATCAGAGGATGGGGTGTTCACGGAGCACTACATTTCACAGTGCTTTCCGGTCAGCAGAGCCCGCCGAAAATGGTCTCATGCAATGTTATTGCCCATGGCCGGCCACAGTCAATGGGCTTTGTTCATAATCAAAATCTTGCTCGAGATCAAGCTTCAACTAGTTCCTCTCAAAATCAAGTATATAGAGAACAGGTTGTTGAATTGCTCCTACATCAAGCAGGCGAGAATATTGCACAAGCCTCTCGTCTGGAGCAAACACGTCATCAAATGACAGAAGTTTCGGAAATCATCCAACGGTCTGTTGAACCAGGTGATAAAAGTGGATACAGGTTAATGCATCCAGCTAATTTCCGAACTAAGATTCGCAAGATCAAGAGAGATTTTAAAAAGATCTCAGACATAGCATGTCAAGAGACACCCCAGCTTGCCAGACTGGGGACTTCTCTAACCCAACCTTCAGAATCAACGAATGGGATTCGAGGAGTTGAGCAGAAGCAACAGGAACACCCCCAGTCCACCGGACTGGGGACTTTTTCAAATCTTCAATCCCTCCCTCAGAGAAAGTCAGTATTCTCTCGATTAGGGAATAAGCCTCAAGAGGAACGAAGAGCCAAGATGTCAGGAGATTCTCTCCGAGTGACGGTTCTCCAAGAAATTCCTGAGGGGTCAAGTCAACGGAATGCCATGCCTTATCATGGACATAAAAGGAGACAATATCACAGAAATGCTGATAGAAAGGATTTCATGAAATATGCATCCATTAATGTCATCACTGCCGTTGCTGCTGATTCACCAAATGAGGCTCAATCAGAGGGATCAGATGAAGAGGTTCCTGCTCAAGAAGTTGCGCACACAGACCTAAATGAAGAAGGTGTGCGCACACGTAATCAAAGGCTTACCCAAAATCTGGGTATTCCTTCAAGTAACCCACTTCCCCCTCTCCGAAAAGGATCCAATAAGGGGAAAGGAAAGAATCAGGTTACTTCTCACCCTTCCTCTGAAGGAGGTCAATCGCTCTCATTAGTGCAAAGGCTTGCACAACAGGAGGAAGAAATGAAAGAATTAAGAAGGTTGAATGCAGAACTACTTCAGAGTAGTCTTCTTCTTAAGAATACTGAAGTCCGACAGCCGAAGGAATTTGTTGTAACTACTGAGATGGATCAGGAATATCCTCCTTTATCAGTACACCCACAGAGGTCTAATCCTACGGGTCAAACGCAACAACGGTTGGCAGCACTACCATTAGTTGCAGCACCAACCTCCACGGCTGTCCAAGCTCCATTCATTGCACCTACCCAAAACCAAGTTCAACCTGACGTTTCTCAAAAGTTAATAACTACTATTGAGTCCTTAACAGCTCGGTTAGAAACTATGGAAGGGAAACGGGCGCAAGTTCAACCTGAAAAGAAAGTTTACCCTGAATGGGTAGATTCAATTTCTCCTCCATCCAGTTTTGGAAACCCTATTTTCCCTACTTTCAATGGATCAGGTGACCCTGAACAACATTTGATGCATTACGTGTCTTGTTGTGATCCTATGATGGGAACTCCAGAACAACAAGAAGCAGTGAAACTCAGATGCTTCGTGCGAACCTTGCAAGGACCAGCTTTTGTCTGGTATACAAGCTTGCAATCCCGGTCAGTCATCGGATGGGAGGATCTTCGTCAAAAATTCCTTCTTCAGTTCAGCTCAACTTTGCCAAAAACGACAGTTTTCGATCTTACAAACTGCAAGCAAAGGGAGAATGAAAGAGTCTCTGATTTCATTGCTCGTTGGAAGGGATTAACGTATTCCTTGAGTTTATCACTCCCTCAGGAGGAATTGTTGCCAATCTGTGTGGCAAATTTGCGTGACGAATTACGCACGCCATTGATCCCTGTGAAATACACAGGAGGGTTTCGAGACCTTACTTCAATCGCTCAACAGATTGAAGATTCCCTTATGCAGGCTAAGGTTAAATCTCGTGTAATTCCATTAGCTCCAGGAAGAAGAATGGGTAAAGCAGAAACTGCTACAGTTATTCTTAAACAGGCACCTATACCTATTTCTACTTCAAAACCTTCATCTTCTCGAAGGGCTCCACCTCCTGAGCGCCAACAACAAAGGTTGTTTCGTCCAAATGATCAAAAAGATCAACGACGAAAACAATTTGAGGATATGAAGAGTAAAACATACTCTTTCCGAAGTGAGCAAGTTCCTGGTTACTTCATTTCAACTCTGGAAAATAATTTGGTTCAATTACCAGTGCCGAAGAGACCAAACAAGGAAGGAGATGAAGACCGTCCCAATTATTGTCCCTTTCATCAAATGTTGGGGCATCCCATCCAGGAGTGTTTCGTCTTTAAAGACCTCCTACAAAAGATGGTCGACTTGGGACAAGTCAAATTGAAGGGTTCTTCAGCTCATGTAGCGTGTATTACCGCTACAGATCCAGAGGAAGGAGGCGAGTGGAAGGAAGTCAAAAGCAAAACTGCGAAAAAATATGATGATTGGATGGTCAGAAAGACAATCAATCGGACCCATTCCATTTTGCGAACACAATTGAAGAAGCCAATTGTGTCTCCTACAAAAGCTGCAGTAAAGCCTCCATCAAAAGACAAATCCTCAAAAGGGCAGAGCAATTCAAAGAAGAAAGAGGAATTAGAAGAAGATGAGTATGTATCAAAGCCGAAATTGTCTTTGACTCTGGAAGATTTCATGCCATCTACTTCAAAGCAACGGGCACCGTCCCACCAAACGGCACAGCCTAAACAGGCTAATTTGGCAGAGTCTTTATCAGACGAAGAATTGATCTTTGGTTCTGTTAATATGATTCAATTAACAGATTCATATTCCAGTCTTGATGAGCCTGAATTCCCTGTATCAAATAAAGGAACCCGAGGAAGTTCTAGAGGTTCAGGATATAGGGGAAGACGTGGATCTTTCCGAAGCCACTACTCTAATTCTACCCCTGCTAGCACTGTATATGCAGCAGAAACTCGTGGTAGAGCCCTTCAGCGAGCTCAAAATGAACAAGCAAGTTCTTCTGCCAATGGACAACTCAGCTTCGGCACAGTTATTTTGGAAGACCGATTAAATGTTCCATCTTCTTTATCTCAGCAAGTAAATGGATCTAATCAGTCTAATTTTTCAAAACCAAAGATGTTGCCAACTTCCATACAAGAGGCATCAGCTTCCAAAGCATCTGCTTCCAAGGTACCTGCTAAACCGCATATTCCTATTGGGAAACGCAGGCCTCTAGATCAAAAGTATGATATATTGAAACACTTGGCCCAAGTACCAGCCAAATTATCAATTTTAGATGCTTTGAATCTATCAAAAGATCTTCGGGAAGCACTCATCGAAGCTTTGTCAAGTCCTCAGGAGTTTGAAGCTGAAATTGCTGCAGCTGAAATTTATCACATAGAGAATAATCCTGCAGAATGCCATGCAGTGATATCTTTTACTGATAAAGATGAAGATGATGTTGTGCATGGGCACATAAAACCTTTGTACCTATCTGGCAAAGTCAATGGTATAGATGTTCGAAGATCTTTTATTGACAATGGTTCAGGAGTCAACCTCATGCCCATTCGCACACTTCGTCGATTGGGCCTCACGGAATCTGATTTATCTCCTTCTACCATGATGTTGCAAGGATATGATAAAAATGAACAAAAACCACTGGGAGAAGTTACGCTCAGAACTCAGTTTGGAGATCTTGTTTCCAATTCAGATTTCATGATTGTTGATCAAGACTCAGCTTTCAATATCTTGCTTGGAAGACCCTGGTTACATCAGCATGCAGCTATTCCGTCATCATACCATCAATGTCTCAAATACTGTTTCGATGGTCAAGTTGGAACATTGTATGGTGATAAGGCCCCGTTCAAAACATGTGAGTCTCAATACATTGAGGCGGAATTTTATCACATGAAGGGAAGAGAAAAATCTACAATGAAGGAAATTACCAAAGTTAATGCTCCATATGGTTTGGAAAAAATTCCAATAAATCCATTTTCACATGTGAGTACAGATTATGTGTTACCTATCAGTCAAATTGACAAAATAGGCCCAAATCAAAATACTCTTATGGAAAGATCCATAATGTCAATTACGGCAATCGAGCCAGACAACATGGGAGAAATTGGTAACTTACCAAGAAATGATGAAAGCATAAGTGGTGACGTTTTCATTTCGTCTGCTGAAATCCAACAAGTCTATACTTCGCTAATCAGGAAAGAAGAAGTTATAGCAACACCAGAGGTGAATGTTGATGTCGATTCTCAATCCATCATCTCCTCTTTATTTCCCAAAGAAGACCCTTTTTCATCAATAGGGACGGAAATGGAAGCTTCTTCTTCAAAATGTGAAAATTTTGACATCTCTTATGATCATGAGAATTTCGTTTTTTCATCTACTTTGCAAGTAGAAACGGAAGATATAACACATGATGAAGAGGAAGAGGAAGATCTTAGAGATGCTCCTCCAGCATTTGAAGAGGGTATCTCTACCACTGTGGATGAACTCAGAGAAGTAAATCTGGGTACAGAGAAAGATCCACGCCCCACTTTAATTAGTGCGGCCATGACCCTTGAAGAACAAGAGATGTATATTTCTTTTCTAAAGCAAAATAAAGATATTTTTGCTTGGAATTATACAGAGATGCCTGGCCTTGATCCTGATGTTGCCACCCATCATTTGGGTTTGCCAAAAGAACATCGAGGATTCATGCAAGCCGCGAGAAGAACACACCCAACCTTTGCTTCCAAAATCGAGGCTGAAGTGGATAAGCTTATCAAAGCTAACTTCGTCAGAGAAGTTCAATATCCCAAGTGGTTGGCTAATATTGTCCCAGTAAAGAAAAAGAATGGACAAATTAGGGTTTGCATTGATTTCAGAGATCTTAATCGGTATTGTCCCAAAGATGATTTTCCAGTTCCGATTACAGAACTCTTAATTGATGCGACGGCTGGCTATGAAGTACTTTCTTTCATGGATGGATATTCTGGATATAATCAGATCCGAATGGCCCCAGAAGATGAGTAATATACAGCCTTCAGAGCTCCTCAAGGTGTGTTTTGTTACCGGGTGATGCCCTTTGGTTTAAAGAATGCAGGTGCAACATATCAACGCGCCATGCATCGTATCTTCAAACCTTTTCTAGGGAAATTTGTTGAATGCTATGTAGATGATTTGGTGGTTAAATCCAAACAACGTTTTGATCACTTTGCTGATTTGGAAATCATATTCCACAAGCTTCGACAACATAATTTGAAGATGAACCCCTTAAAATGTGCTTTTGGGGTAACCTCAGGAAAATTCCTCGGCTTTGTTGTACGCCATCGTGGTATTGAAGTCGATCCTGAGAAGACCAAATCAATCCTTGGTATGTCACCTCCTCATAATTTGAAAGAATTAAGAGGACTTCAAGGACACTTAGCCTATATTCGGCGTTTCATCGCCAATTTGGCAGGCAAAAGTTTACCTTTTACCAAATTATTGAAGAATGGAGTCACTTACCAGTGGACTAAAGAATGTCAAGAAGCATTTGATGTTCTCAAGAAATACCTCTTAAGTCCACCAGTACTTATGCCACCTGTTGAGGGTAGACCTCTTATCCTCTATGTGAGAGCTTTAGAGCGATCATTGGGTGCCTTTCTCGCTCAAAAGAATGATGATGGGAATGAAAATAGTCTCTACTATCTCAGTAGAACTATGCTTGAAGCAGAAACCCGGTATTCGAGTATTGAAAAGTGCTGCCTAGCATTAATCTTTGTAGTTCAGAAACTGAGACACTACCTGCAACATCACGAGGTCCAATTGGTATCTCGTAATAATCCACTCAAATTCATCCTTAGTCGTCCAATGCTTACAGGACGTCTGGCAAGGTGGGCGGTTATTCTACAGCAGTTCGACATTCAGTATCTGTCTCAAAAGGCAATTAAGGGCCAAGCTCTGGCTGATTTCCTGGCTGAACACCCTTCAGTGGAAGACACATATTAAGATATCGAACTCCCTGATGAGGAAGTTTTTTCTATTCAAGAGAATCCTCAAACATGGGAAATGTATTTTGATGGTGCTTCTAGAAGTCCAACAGGGAAGAAAATGGAAAATCCTAAATTTAACAAAGTTGGTTTAGGAATTGTGCACATTTCTCCAGATAAGGCAGTGTTACCTTATTCCTTTTTGTTGTGGGAAGGTGGTACCAATAATGAAGCTGAATACCAAGCTCTCATTGCAGGCTTGGAGTTAGCACTTCAAGCACAAGTGAATCACTTAAAGGTGAAAGGTGATTCAGACCTGGTAATCAAACAAGTCAATGGGGATTATGCCATCAGAAAAGAAGAATTAATCCCTTTGTATGATTACGTCAGAGAGTTAATGTCGGAATTCCCTTCAGAACCGACATTTTCTTATGTCCCAAGATCACAAAATGCTCAAGCTGATGCACTGGCTAATATAGCCACAGCTTTAGCAGATCCAAATCGGGACGAGACAACCATCGGTATTGCCCACCGTCGTGCAATTTCACCTTATGTTCAAGTCAGAACAGAGGAAATTAATGAAATTAGTCCCATTCCTGAACCATATGGTCATACTACAGGATGGATGTCACCTATCAGGGAATACCTTCAAAATGGAACACTTCCACCTGATAGAGCCGAGAGAGAACAAATTCGGCGACGTGTGGTCAATTTTACTCTTTATGATGGTCCAAACCACCTCGAGAAAATTCTCTACAAACGTGGTTTTGATGGAGTTCTCTTCCGATGTATTGATGGTGAAGAGACAATGGCTGTCATAAAAGAAGTGCATGCAGGAGTCTGTGGTGCCCACCAGTCTGGACATAGACTGTCTGATCAAATTCGAAGGCTTGGATACTTTTGGCCTTCAATGATACAAGATTGTGTTAATTTCACAAAGAAGTGTCATTCATGCCAAGTATATGCCAATTTCATTCATCAACCTCCAGAGTTGCTTCATACGGCTAAATACTCATGGCCATTTGCCACATGGGGAATGGATGTGGTAGGACCTTACCCTTCAGCTACGGCCAAGCAGTTTAAGTACATTCTTACTGCTACTGATTTCTTTTCCAAATGGGCAGAGGCAGTACCTCTCAAAGAAGTCAGTTCTAAATGCATTGTTAGCTTCATCAAGTCTAACATCATTACTAGATTTGGTGTCCCTCATACCATATTGACAGACAACGGCACCAACTTCTGTTCTTCTGAGGTAAAGAGATTGTATCAAGAATACAACATTAAGTCCAACCATTCATCTCGATATCATGCAGCGGCTAATGGCCAGATAGAGGCCTTCAACAAGACTCTTTCAAATATACTGCAAAAGATGGTGGATAAAGATAAGAGGTCATGGCCTGATAAACTCTTTCATGCTTTATGGGCTTATCGGACTACCACTCGCAATGCAACGCGGTCTACTCCATATTCATTAGTATATGGAACAGAAGCAGTCTTGCCAATTGAAGTTCAATTACCCTCACTCAGAATAGCCATTTGTGATCAGTTATCGACAGATGAGCAATCCCAAAAGCGTTTGAATGAATTGGAACAGTTAGATGAGAAGAGATTGTGCACTTTGCACCACTTGGAAATCTATCAGAATCGAATAGCACGAGCTTTTAACAAAAAAGTTCGTATTCGTTCATTCATTCAGGGAGAATTGGTATTGGTTCTCAGAACACCAATGATACCAGGAAAGAAACCTCCCAAGCTTGAACCAAAATGGGAAGGACCTTATTCAGTACATAAGGTCTACTCCAATGGAGCGTATTCTCTGATTTCAATGGATGGAGAACACATCACGACTCCAACTAATGCCAGATTTCTGAAGAAGTATTTTGTATAAACACAAAATATTGTTCCCAGAACCAAGACTTACAATTGGTTCATACACCAAGGTCCGGTATGACCTTAAACTACACCAAGGTCCGGTATGACCTTAAACTACACCAAGGTCCGGTATGACCTTAAACTACAACTTCGTCCAACATGACATTAAACTGTGTCACCTTCAATGTCCGAGATGACATTAAACTAAATTTTGTCCCTGCAACATGACATTAAACTGTGCAGCACCAATAGTCCTAACTGCAAGACTTTAAACTGCATAGTCCCTGATTTTGTCCAACATGACAATAAACTGTATAGAAGTTCCTATATTTTGTCCGAGATGACATTAAACTATATTTTGTCCTAGCGACATGACATTAAACTGTGTGGCACTTTCATCGTCCAGCATGACGTTAAACTGTGTTAAGTCCCTTATTGTCCTACATGACACTAAACTGTATTCTGTCCGAGATGACATTAAACTATATTGTGTCCTAGCGACATGACATTAAACTGTGTGGCACTTCCAACGTCCAGCATGACGATAAACTGTAAAAAGATCAGAACTGATATCCTCATATTGATTCACCTTAGTCTTAGCTACATGACTTTAAACTGTACAGCATCAGTTCGTCCTTGCTATATGACGCTAAAACTATACAGCAATGGTCCAGTATGACTTTAAACTGCAACTTCGTCCCACACGACATTAAAACTGTGAAAAAGTTCCATAAACAGTCTAGCATGACCTTAAAACTGCATCATTCCTGGTCCATGTATACGACCATAAACTATTTGCAAATATGTCCAGCAAGACGTTAAATTGTGACGTCCTAACTACATGACGCTAAACTGTATAAAAGTCTCTCACGTCCGGAAAGACGTTAAACTATATAATCATCAAAAGTCCAGCATGACATTAAAACTGCACAATCCCCCTTTCGTCCAATATGACATTAAACTGTATTGTCCCCATCGTCCTAACTACATGACGCTAAACTGTACAGAAAATCCTTGATATGTCCTACATGACATTAAACTGTGCATCGTTAAGGTTGTTATTACCTCTTGTTTCTCACACCGAGTATGACTCACGTGAGCTTAGAGCGAACATCAACCATAACACTCCCTTTGGGCCACTAACCATGTGTAAGTCCCAACAACATTTTTTTAGATCATTGTCCACAAGAACAACTTGATCATTAATTCATTCTTTAATTGAACTACACAGACTTTGATCCTTGCCCTCCAGGCTGGGTATGTAGGCAACCTCCCAAAGGTTCAAGCCCAAAAACAATCTTTTCACATTGGTTCACCACAATCTCATATGATGATGATTTGTGAAACCACCCTTGGAATCAATATCTTTACATTGATTCACTTTCGTCCTTGTTATATGACGTTAAACTATACAACACTTTTGTCCAGTACGACAATAAACTAGAATATTCTTTTATTTCCTCAATTGAGAAGGAACCATTATTAACATTGATTCTTTTTCAATCATGGTTTTCATTTTCAAAAAGACTACCACTACGGGAAAAATGAGCAATTGCGACGGGTTATTTGCGACGGGAATAAATCCCGTCGCAAATAGTCATGTTAAAAAATTATTTGCGACGGGGGTATTTTCCCGTCGCAAATAAGGAGGCTTTTGCGACGGGATTTTTTTCCCCGTCGCAAATCGTTTTCCCGCGATGCGTGCCAAATCGCGGGAAACGTATTTGCGACGGGGACCCGTCGCAAATAGTTTTCCCGCGATGCGCTCCAAATCGCGGGAAACGTATTTGCGACGGGGAAATATTCCCGTCGCAAATAACAAATCGCGGGAAACGTATTTGCGACGGGGGAATATTCCCGTCGCAAATAACCGGCGGCGGTAAATGGTATTTGCGACGGGAATATTCCCCCGTCGCAAATACTATGTCGGCAGAGGGTTATTTGCGACGGGACCCGTCGCAAATAACTATTTACCGGTTGACCGTAATAAATGTTGGCTAAGGTATTTGCGACGGGACCCGTCGCAAATAATACTAGTTGCGACGGGAATCCCGTCGCAAATGAGCCCGTCGCAACTAATCTAACCTATAAATACCCCCATCCGTTTTTTTCATTTCATTCTCATTCCTTATCTTCTCTCTCTCTCAGAATCATATTTCTAGAGTTGAGTTTTTCTCTAGTGTATGTTTTTTCTCCGGAGCCGATATTAAAGTTTTGAAGAACGATCAGAACAGATCAATTTTCAAGGTATTTATCTTTATTTTAATTTTTTATTTATTTTTAATTTTTTATTAGTTTTTATTATTATTAATTATTTGTAATTTAATTATTTTTAATTGTTTATATGGTAATTAGGAATAATTAGTAATAATTTTTAGTAATTAAGAATAAATATTAATAACTAGTAATAAATACCAATAATTAAGAATAAGAACATTATTACATTATTAGTTTATTTTATTATTAATATTAAAATAATATAATTTTTTATATATATACAGTTCTTTTTTCATCTGTGTGTTTGCTGTCTTCACATGTATTATTTGTATGTGGAGATAGAAAACGCACAGATGAAAACAGAACTGTATATAAATTAGAAAATTATATTATTTTAATATTAATAATAAAATATATTAATAATGTTATTATTTGTAATTATTGGTAATTATTTCTAATTATTGAATAATAATATTATTTATATTTTATAATATTAAATTTTATATATATATTAAAATTTTATAATATTATAATTTAATTATTTTTTTTGTAATACTTGAATTATTTTAATATTTGAATGTAAAATAATTCTATTATTTTTATATTAATTAAAATAACTTATTAATATTTTTGTATTTATGAATTATAATTGTATTATTATTATATTAATTAAATCATTTATTAATATTCTATTATTTTTTATTTTTGAATTATAATTTTACTATTATTATAGTAATTAAAATAATTTATTATTTTCATTTGTAAATTATAATTCTATTATTATATTCATTAAAATAATTTATTAAAAATTTATTTTTTTTATTTTTTTTATAGTATTTGCGACGGGATACTATACCCGTCGCAAATACTAATATTATTAATAGTTTTTTATTTTTTTTAAAAATATTATTTGCGACGGGACCCGTCGCAAATACTATCAATATTATTTGCGACGGGATGCGATGCCCGTCGCAAATACTAGTATTATTAATATTTTTTTATTTTTTTAAAAACGTTTTTGCGACGGTACCGTCGCAAATAGTATTTGCGACGGTCCCGTCGCAAAAACGTTTTTAAAAGTTTTTACAAAAATACGGAATACTATTTGCGACGGGGAGAATGCCCGTCGCAATAAACCGCTATAGCGACGGGCCCGTCGCAAATAAGTGTAGTTGCGACGGCGTTTTCAGCAACGGGCTATTTGCGACGGGGTCCCGTCGCAAAAATCCATTTGCGACGGGATCCCGTCGCAACTAGCCCGTCGCAAATAGCTGTTTTTCTAGTAGTGTACGTACATACATGGTAATGCCTAAACTTTTTATCTTAGGTTAAAACCATCATTGCACTAAAGTCCCTTTTCACCCTTCACATGTACGAACCAAATTTGTACAAAGGGTAGTTTCTAGAACTACGTGGACTTGATTCCCATCCTTATGGGATACGTAGGAACATTCGAGTGTCCCTCGAATCCAGTCCCAAGTCTTTTGGGCCTAACCCCAAATTTCACTTTCAGTCCCTTGGCTGAAAAGTCTTCATGAAAACACACACTGTGTATTCATTATTATGGTCTGAATTCTATGACCCTAAACTAAGATCACTCATACTTTCGTCCTGCACGACGTTAAACTGCATTTCAAGAACTACGTATGGCTTGATTCTCATTCTTATGAGATACGTAGTGAAGTCCAAGTTTCAATTCAGGACCCAGCCACAACATGATTATGGTTTTCATTGACCTATGTATCTCTATATACATTGGAAAATACCCATCTTTATGTATTATAATCCTAACCTTAAATATTTTCAGATCTTCATAACCCTTTTCATGACTTATAGTCACAAAAATGTCAAACTTCTGAGAATTCTTTTGCCTGACTATGCAGCACGTGCCCATAGGTGGCCTTGCATAAACAGTCCACATAACAGACTTGTCAGCCAAGAGATGCTATTTATTTGACCATGCAGCCAATGCCCATAGGTGGCCCTGCATGTTTTCAACCCCCTAACGGGTTTGTTAAATAATAGTAACTTCATTCTTGGGAAGAATGCCTCTTTTGTCCTTATTTGTCTTAAACGACAGTATGTAGGGATCCGCAAAAATAGCCATCCTTAACATATTTGTCCCATATCCTTTTTCATGATCTGAAAGTATTCAAGTCTATGGTTTATTCTTCTTCCCTACGTTTGGGTCAGACCTTCGTAGGAGTGATATTCATCCAGTTCTTCGATATTCTTGTTTGGAAATATCTTCTCCATATTCAAGTACCTCTTTCCATACAACAAACTCTATGCTTTAGAAAATTTGAATCTCCATAAACTTTCACTGGCTTTTAGCACTAGGAAAGTAAATTTCTGAGAGTTCTTTTTCCTAACTATGCAGCACGTGCCCATAGGTGGCCTTGCATAAACAGTCCACATAACAGACTTGTCAGCCAAAAGATGCTATTTTATTTGACTATGCAGCCAATGCCCATAGGTGGCCCTGCATATTTCAACCCCCTAACGGGTTTTGTTAAATAATAGTAACTTCATTCTTGGAAACTACTTCTTCTAATGCTATTTAGCTCTTTTTCATATCATTCCTCAGATTCAAATATTCTTAAGTCATAGTTTACATATTTTCTCTCATACTTGAGTATGGTAATTTGTTTTCAGAAAAATTATCAAGGAATTGAATCCATTTTAATCCATTTTTCGGTCAAAGCTATTTCGACCTTAAACATTAGCCTCTTTTTGTCCGGCATGCATGACTTTAAACTGCCCACACAAAAGACAAAGGAACTCTGAATAAAAGTCAAGTTCCAGCTCACTAAATATACATTTTTTGTATGATTTAGGTAATATTGAGCAGTTAAAAGATTCAAAGTTTGTAGGGTTATTTGTAAATAATCCTAGTAAAAATCAAACTATGATTACTAGGCCCATTGGCTTAAGTAAATTTGAAGCAGGTAATGAAAGAATGCAGGTACAAATGATTGGAGACGAAAGTGTTTTTCATTGATACACAAGAGTTAGAAGGACATCCACAGATTGGAGTCTCTTCTCTTTTTCAAGAATTACAAGAGGCTTTCAACATAACACTTCATTTGATTTACGGCATCCCGAGCTTCATCAGCAACCACCTGGAATTCATTCATTCAACTGGAAACAAAAAGGAGATGCAGTGATACCAGCTCTTCTTGGAACAATTTTAAAAGGATGTTCTTGAGTGCGGTTTGAGAAAATTTTCTGCTGATCAAACAGTGACTCTGTTTCTGTCCAAGAGACTTGGAAGTTGGATACATGGATTTGAGAATGGAGCATTGGAAGTAAAGAGCCATTTGAAGAGAGTACTCTTTTCAGATATTGCTCTAATACCATGTTTGTCTTCTCTCCACCAACCGGTAGTGGAAAACATTTCAGCCCATGGGTTTGCCATTTTCATATCTGCAAGGAAATGGCATGCAAGGAGAATTTGAAAGTTCACACCATTGTTGTTGCTTTTAATGCACAGCATAACCGAAATGAAGGAGTAGCAGCGCAGCTGCATTTCAGGTGTATAGTTGTTTGCATTTGGAACATTGACTCTTTTCAAGTGACCATGACCACATAGAGACAGGTAGATGCTCTGTGGGAAATTAAGATGATATTTCTTCAAGTACTTAGCCAAATCTGGAAGAGTGCTGTCGCAGATGTCATAGTAATCAGGGCCAATGATGTTCATCATGTCATCAATCCGCTTGCTAGCCAGTTCATAAGTCGTTCCAATTCCCTTGGGAACCACTGAATCTGCACAAAAGATGAATAAACTAACTCTTAAATGGGTTTCTTTTTTATAAATTTTGTGAAGAAATTTGAAAAAATGGCTAAGTCATTAAGGCGCGCAAGTCTACAAAATGGCGCGCAAGTGATCACGTGTCGCGCTAGTTTTCGTCGCGCAAGTATAAACCACGCAAGTACGAATACCTTTACAGGAGCGCGACATCAAGGAAAAACAAAGCAGACTTGCGCGGCTTAGGTGACCTGCGCGGCGAGAGCTCGAGAAGGTATGAAGTCCGGAAATCCGGATACTTGTACGGAGGTGAGGCCGTATATTTATAGGCCAGGAGGCCTACCTGCGCGCCATACCAGAGGGTTTAAGGCCTGCGCGACGCAGACTTGCGCGCCTCCCTCTGCGCACTGAAGACTTGCGCGCCTCCCTTTTCCTTTAGAGGGATTCGATTTCCTCAGAGTCAAATCCTCATTTTCTCTCCGGATCCAACTCTGAGGGGGGACTTTTGTTGACGCTCCTTTCGTCACGGAATCTAAAGTTCGGAAAAGGGAATATCTGAGCTCAAAGTGATTAATCCTTTGAAGAAACATCAAAAATCGACAAAGGGATGAAAAAGGAGAACATTGCCCAGAGGTCGCGCAAGTTCCCTCTTGGTCGCGCAAGTACACTTGCGCGCCGCCTCAACACTTGCGCGACCCCTCATGGTCGTGCAAGGGACTTGCGCGACAGATCTGGTAACCGCCCAGTTACCGCCCGGGGTCTTCTTTTTCCTATAAATAGACCCTGTGGGCCCCCCATTCGAGAGGATCTCTTTCCAGAAACTCGGATCAAAGCTCCCGACGCTCAAGTCTCTTCTCAAAGCTTCCGGAACACTTCTAAGGTAATTTCTTACCTAGAATGGAAGATCTAAAGAGAAGAAGGAAGGCCCAAGTGTTGAAACTTATCAAACACTTGCGCGCCAACTTAATTCCTTCAATATAACTTGCGCGTCCCTTCTCTGGAAGAACCTCAAGAGGATGGGAAAGGGTTTAATAAAGAGTCGCTCAAGTAATTCAACTCTGGTTGAAAATCGCGCAAGTATCCCTCATGTCGCGCAAGTATACTTGCGCGACCAACACTTGCGCGCCGACGCAGGACTTGCGCGACCTACAAGACTTGCGCGCCCCTATCTTTTTGGGTGCCCATCTTGCCCATTTTACCCCTCTTAAGCCATTTCACCTTTCCTATTCAAGATTAAGTCTTCAAGATACTCTTCAAAAGCCATTTACGGCATGATTTCTTGATTTGACATCCTTATCTGAAAGGAATTCTGTGAAATACCTCTCAACACCCAGTGATTTAAACATCTTTATGTCACCAAAGATTGAGAGTTCATTCATTTCAACCTCATCCTTTAAGATGAGAAAATTCTAACCTGGGTCTCCTTTTCAGGAATAAGACTCAGTCATAACCTTGGGCTTCCTTTTCAGGAGTAAGCCCCAAGTCCCCTAACCTAGGCTTCCTTCTCAGGAATAAGTCCTAGTCATAAATCTTGGGCATCTTTCTTAAGAATAAGCCCCAATCAAGTCCTTTAATCTTGGGCATCCTCCTCAGGAGTAAACCCCAAACCTTAATCCCTAACCTGGGTCTCCTTTTCAGGAATAAAGACTCAGTCATAACCTTGGGCTTCCTTTTCAGGAGTAAGCCCCAAGTCCCCTAACCTAGGCTTCCTTCTCAGGAATAAGTCCTAGTCATAAATCTTTGGCATCTTTCTTAAGAATAAGCCCCAATCAAGTCCTTTAATCTTGGGCATCCTCCTCAGGAGTAAGCCCCAAACCTTAATCCTTAACCTGGGTCTCCTTTTCAGGAATAAAGACTCAGTCATAACCTTGGGCTTCCTTTTCAGGAGTAAGCCCCAAATCCCCTAACCTAGGCTTCCTTCTCAGGAATAAGTCCTAGTCATAAATCTTGGGCATCCTTCTTAAGAGTAAGCCCCAAGTCTCTTAAAATTTCTCTTAACCAGTCACAAATTATCTTTGATTTGGGTTTCCTTTTCAGGAATAAAACCCAATCATAAGTCCCCTCCTAACTTGGGCATCCTCCTTAGGAGTAAGCCCCAAGATTAGAGTATTCAAATCTCCATGAAGCACATATAACTTTGTGGACCCTGTTCTTGGATTTTCTCCCTAAAAGTAAATCCTAAACTTTCGTCTATCTGGGCAGTCATCTATACATAATCCCCAAAACAAATTCTTATGATTGCATCTTTTATGGCACAATTGTCTGAATTTTACAAATACCTCTTGTTTCTCACACCGAGCATGACTCACGTGAGCTTAGAGTGTAAAAGTAATTATGACATTCATCTTTGAGCCATCAATCATAAAACATCATATCCCATTTCTCGAACTACGTGGATTCTGATTCCTTTTTTTCAAAAACAAAGGATACGTAGGTAGCCCATTTATGGGTTCGATCCCAACATTGAAATAATCTCTGTCCTTCTGAATGACGATAAACTTCAAGTGCCCCACTGAGTGGCTTTAAAACCAGCCTGGTCATCAAAATGACCAAGAGACTTTTATATAAATGTTTTGAAGGATACCATTGACCAAGAATCTCTAAACAAATATAGATGATTCTATATTGATGAAGAACCTCGAATACATATAAAAGATTCTCTAAATTTCTTGCATATTTAATCATTGATTGTTAAAACTAAAGGAAAGCTCATTTTATACTTGGTAATGTAATAAGGATTCACGAACTTAACTTAAATCTATAAAGAGAGTCCCGGAGTAGACAATAATTCCCCTCAAAAAGGTGTGATGAGTCCGACCTCCCATCCTCTCGACCAATGCAAATTCCCAAGCCTCATTAGCCCACAAGCTAATGAGCGCCTGCCTTTGGAAAGTAGGTCCGAACGGATGTGGAATCATTGGATGTTTCCGGTTCTACGAACAAACCCGTTAGAAACCGATCGGAACGTTTGAATCTCCCGTCCAGGAGGTCATCCCCGAATTCCGCGCGAAACAGTATCGACCAAACACCATACCATTTGTTAAAGTCTGCACACAAATTGATTATTATGGAGATCCTTGGACATTGTCTCCTAGGTCTATCACTTCGCCAAAAAAACCCATTAATTTTAAATGTCAAACAAGATCTATCCAATACTGATTCTTTTTGTGAAATGGAAAAACCCACACAACCATATTATATCTGGCACTAGTATATTACCATACCATCTCCAAAAATATAAACATCTTGATTCCCATCCTCAATAGATACATAAGAATTCCCAGACACATTGTCTCTAGGTCCATCCCCATGAATCTAAAATCTTATCCTCTCTTTCGGCCCCTCAGCCCATGCACTCAAGGGAACATGTTGTTTAAGGAGTACCTCATGGGTTCTCATTCACATCAGGTTTTGAAGAAGCCACCTCATGGTCCTCCCACATCATTTCCAAACCTGGTCCGATTTCTATGACCATATAGTTAGATCTCCCTCTGGGAACTATAGGTCACGATTGGAAACTTCGCCTCCCCTCACACAGCTCATTAAATGAGGGCTGTTAATTGCAAATCCTAGGACCTTATTCATGAAGTGTGTGACCCCTAGACCCTCATCCTTGGTAATGGACATGACTCCCTCTATATGATACATCTTATAGTCATATTTAGAGGTGTTTTGATAGTGTTCCCAAAGTGTGTAATTTTCATTGGGACATTCCCTCATTCTATGTCCAAGCATTGTGAGCCTGTTATTTGGATCCTCGTTCTCTTCCACGTCAGAAGGGACCCCCATTATGGCCTGTTTTCATTGAACATTGGCATACCTATCAACTTTTGACAACATACCTAAAGACCTCATATGACAATTTTGACAGGTCCCATGTTTAAAACATGGTCAGCAACTGACCCTCATTTGTATGTCCCCATTCTTGGATAATGTGAAATAGATACTGTGTTTTGAACATGGTCAACATTTATCCCCTATCATCATGAAACCATTATTCTGGTCCAAATATTCTGCATCATGATTCACATATTTCCTCTTCCTTATGTTCAAGTGGAAGTCCAAAATACTCGACATTACACCTTCGTGCATATACATGCATTATATAGGTGGATTAGCATTATTAGGACATCGTTCACCTAATGTCCCCTCACCAATAACAAGTTCCTTCTTGTGTCAGGAAGGTCCCATCACTACTTCTTGTTTCCCACATCAATCATGACTCACGTGGGCTTAGTGGTTCTGGTTGGACTTGTACAGGCGTAGCCATGTCGCGCAAGCCTTCCTTCATCCCGCATAACGTTAAACTTTACCCATATAACTACGTACAGCTTGATTCCAATCATAATGTGGTACATAGGAATGCCCAAACACTTTTCTTCAGGCCCATCCTAACTGCCACATTAGTTTTCATGACCTACCGATATTTCATTATGGATATGTGGTGTGGTGACGACTCCTAATGTCCTCATCCACGTCGGGTTTATAGCTACTTCCCCATATACTCCATTTATGGGATCAAACCTTTCAATCTTTGTCCTATCGTATGACGTTAAACTACATTAGCCCATATGTCCACATCACATGACACTAAACAACGATTCTACCCCAAATTTGTTCAAGATGCCCCATGTAATTCATGTGATGCACAAGATCCCTTGCGAAAGATGTCCTGCTTGGAAGTATTTTTCATCTACGATCAAACAGATACACCCACCTAATGATCCTTCATCACTGTGGCCTCATTTCAATACTCTTAGACTCCATTCAAAAAACCCCTCAATCCAACTCCATGATTCGCAAGCTCTTCATTCAAACCCTCATCTAGTTTCACATCTAAGGGAACCCCCTAACATTATGGATTCTCAGCCTATGGATCACCTACTATCTTGTCCAACATTCGGGAAGACAAATGGATGAAATTTTGAGTCAGGACCCATGTCTTGATCATGGTCAGTGGTCATCCCTCATTTGTTACCCATATTTTAGGCTAACATAACAGAGATACTATGTTTTGAACATGGTAAATAGTTATTCTTCATTAACTCAATCCAACAGTGTTCTGAATTTTGGGTATTCTAATTCACGCATTCCATTCTTCTATGTTCATATTAATTCCAATGCCCATGGTGTTACCCTACTCATGAACTAGTGCACAATTATAATGTGATGATTCGATTGTATTGTGGTCCTCATCCCCCAGCCGAGAATCTCCCATTCTTCCTGGACAACCTGATTGGTTGTTCAAGACCCCCAGATGCCTGATGATTAGTTTTCACTATTACATTTTGGTGGAATAATAAGGTGGTCATCCCTAGTTTCTCGCACCAGGATCGACCCACATAAACAGAGGGATTGATCATCGGACCCTCTATGAATATGATGGGAATGTAATAAACCAAAAAAATAACAAAACTCATGCCTGAATCATGAATAAAACAATCAATGCATGAAAGTACGTTTGAGGGTTTGTAATCATTACAGTACCCGATGGTCAATTGCCTCCATAGACTGGTTAACCCCATAAAAAGAGCGTTGTAGCTCTTCCACCCTCTAGTTTGAGGCATCCAGGATTTGCTGTCACCTATTAAGCTCCTGATCCTCGTCAACAGTGATGGGGAGAAATTTTTCAGACAAAATTCGGGCAAACCATATGTCAATTCGGATGACGGTCATTTCTGCAGTGTCTTGCATCATGTTCTTTTTTGGGCTTTTCCAGCTGGGCCTTCTATCACAATATTAGATCTGAATGCACATTAAGGGAGGATGAATACTCATCCTCCTAGACCTATAGCCTTTGATCCTCATTTTCAGCCTCCCGGAGCCTCAGGATGTCCATCGCTTTCCTCCGTTTCCATCCCACACAGAGGCCGCAGTCATACACTCAAATCTTCTCTACCTTAAGATATCCGATGAGCATATGGGGATGTTGGGTATCCACTCCCCCAGCACATAGTTCATAGAACCATGAATGAATTCTATCCATCTCATCAAGCCATTTTACTTGGGGGTTTCATTAATAGAGTGGTTGATCAGATCCCATGATCATTGATAAACTATTTTTCTATCCTCTTAATTAGAGGCCATCTCATCCCAGTCGTTGCAGTTGGCATGCTCATATGCAGGGAACGCCCCCATGAACTCATCAGAAGGGTCCACATATGGTGTTTGATAGGGTATAGCAGGGCCTGAGATGATTGATCGATCCTCATCATCAGATCCCACCTCAATGATCTCATGGTTAGCCCTGCTAACGGTCCCACTAGTGATCGGGAGCACCGCCACATCGTCTGTTTGAATCTCCGCCTCCACAATCACTGGCATTACCCCAGGAAAGGCACCACCAGAAGTCTTGACCAACCTAAAAAAGGAGGCTCATGTCATCTTAATAACTTCTCATACCAATAGGGTCATAGATGTTGTTATCTGGGTCAATGAGTGGCAGTCTTGAATTACGTGGAGGAAACATACACAGGTCGAACTCTCGGTCTCAAACCTGGTCTGTTGATGTGGGGATCTAGAGACGTGGCCCTTCATATATTATAGGGAAGTCTAAAAAACTCTAAAGGATCCATCATGAGTTCCCTGGACCCGCTAGGTGTACTAATCGCCATAGCAGTGAGAATAGATTCTAAAGTCCTGCATCTACATCTGTTGTAGGGCGGGAGTGGGTTTGGTGTATGAGGTTCTCTTACATAGTTAAAATATATGTAAGGAACTCAAAATGACATAGAAACAGACCCTAAGGAAGGGTATTAGGATGATACCACAAGGGAATTGGTGAATTCCTCAAAATCTAAGCATTGATAACCGACTTCTCCCTCGTCTATTGGGATCCCACTACAGGCCTCCTCCCCCAAGTAGGACTCGTTGAATTTTTCTGGTAGAGGAAATCCCTCTCTCAGTTCGGAAACCGATAGCTAAGAAGGGGTCATTAGATCCAAAAACACCTTCTCCCTGTCTTTCATTGGACGCGGGGTACCTCGAGAGTGGAAAGTATCCTCCAAACGCGCTCAGGTATCGCCCCACCTTCTCCTGGAATACTGCAATGTCGGACCAAACAGGGCCAATTCCCAACAATTCCATCCCGAGATGGTTCATGTTTTTCCACATCTCGGATGAGTCGAGTAATTTCATGTGGACATCCAAGATGTACCAGGCCTCCAAAAAGACCTCATTCTCTGAAATATCTATATGACACCGCAGCTTCCCCGAAGCCTAGGTGGATATTCTATAGAATCCTCTCGATGGCCTCCCCTGTGGATAACTCAATTCTTTTGGGACCCCCGGGTCTACTGTTGTTGCTGGATCCACTACAGTTGCCTCCCCCTAAACTGTTATGGTCCTCTCGATGATGAAATCCTTTCCACCGCATGATTTTATTTCTTCCTTCTTAACCCGGCCTCGAGGTTATGGATGCACACCATCATCGACCCGAATGTCTGGCTGCTTCAGCATCTCACCTAGGTAGGCCACCTCCTAGGTTTTGGCATAATAGTTCACCAACCAGAAGATAGTCATGGGTAGAGTCAATACATTCTGCATTGTTCCATTTCCCATGTGAACATGATCCACATCTTCCTCATCATACCTGGATGTTCCTCACGGTGCACCCATAAATACAGCTATGGTTTCAGTGACTGCATACAAATTTTTTTTTGGCGAATCGGTGCGGGGTGTACGACTCGCAGAGAGGCTCACGATATAATCTTTCCACCATGACTCCACCTCAAAAATCTATGAGATAGAACTAGTACTCTTCCATTCCTTGGAAATCATCAGTAAAACCTCATGTTGGCTGCGTGAACAAATGAAAGTTAAATTTTTCTATCGTCTAGACGTCGTTCAGTACCAATTGCATTGTCAGTTTGGCTAGAAATCTCCCCGCAACAATCAAAATGGAATGATTTATGTTTCATCCTGGAGGGGAGATGGGGTTCAAATATTTGTAGACCCCCCTAACGTGTGGCGTTATCCACCTGTACAAGAGGTGAAATCTTCCATATATCCTCTGTGGCCTCATCCCATCACTGATATGCCATAACATCTAGTATAACATGGTGAGAATTGGGAATATGAGGTTCCCCCACCCACCTATCACAAACATGGACTATATGACAAATGTTCTTGGTCACACACCCATGTTCGTATCCCTCACTGTCAAGATCCAACTGCATATGACAACAGCGATGAATGATGCCGACCTGACTACCAGTTGCTTCTCAGTTCTGACACTAAACCCCTCGTTTTCAACTGGATGTCTTCCAAGAGCCGCTATTAGGAAATCTCCTTACCCCGTGGATCCCCATTCAGGAAATTATGAGGCCTCACTAGAAACCGCCAGTTTTCTGGGATGATCAAAAACTACTTGAACCACCATCCGATGTGGAAGTGTCTCACTCCTTCCATCTCCTCTTCCTGCACCAGCTCCAACAATGCAATCACCAGCAACAACATCTGCTCTAGATCCTCCCATGCTCCCATAATGATGATGAATTCATCATACATCACCCATAGTATCAGGACCCCAATGATTTGATGCACATTCCATAAATTGATGCCAACCTCCCCGTAGAGCAAGTGGAAGGTATTGGTCCTCAAAAACCACCTTATCAACAAATCCGACATCAGCTACTTCATTTGGTATATATCAAATTGGGAGGCCCAAGATTCCTTTTATAGGACCACTCTCCTCATATATTCCACAAACTCTTCAGATGAGGCACCTACCCAGTATTCCTAGGCCCAATCATCTATAAAGATGCCGCCCTGGCATAGATCCCACTCATCAGACCATCCATTCCCTAGGTTCCTCAGGGACATCTTCAAGATCATCTCATACAGAGTGGGGGATTTCTATGGATGCAATTCCTCCACATAAATATTTTTTAGATGTTTGTATAGGCAATCAGTAATAACATGTGTGAAGTCCTCCTATTCATGGTTGTCAGCTGTCCTGAACCACTGGTGCTGGAATGACATGCATTAAACTAGTAAGCATGTTCATCCCTACTTGCTTCATGGATCAAGACGTCATCCCTTAGGCCAATTCCATACACATACAGCCTCTAACATAGTAGATAGTTCCTCTGGATTTTTGACAACAGTTCCACCAGTGAAATATGGACAGAGTGGCTCTGTGCCAACTCCCCTATACCCTTTTTATTCTCCATCTCACCAATTCAGGCATCATCTTCATGGACCCCCTATAAGCCCCCTAGTGATCCATTCAGTTTTGATGTTTGGGTTTTCTTTGGGTTTTTTTCACAAAGCTCTTTCACCGAGCTAGTTCACAGAGCGCACCCACTTGAGGTCAAAGGCTCGCTATGCACTACAAATCTGAAGGACCGATTCGCATAGAGCAATCACGAAGTATGTGGAGAATCTCTAATTAAAAGTGCTAAAAGGAAAAAAAACATGGATAAGAGAAAGGAAAAAGATAGTACAGCTCCACCATTTATTGGAGAGGACCCTAGGGTCTTCGCGGCGCATCCGATTCGATGTGAGATTTGTGGTGCATTTGATCCGCAGTAAGCTTCGTGGCATGCCATCCCGCGTGTGCCGCTCCACCTTTCAAGCCCCCATCGTGAGACACCTTCGCGATTGAACGAGAAATTTTTTTAGTTGAACCTCCAAATTTGACCCTCGTTTTCTCCTCGGCTTAATGTCCGAGGGGGGTATTTTTTGTCGCCAAAATCAAGGAAAATCAAGAAAAAAGGGAAAAATTAGGGGCTTCCTAACGAAGACTTCTTGTATAGCCCCCATAGCCCTGTAGTTGGAACAATTCTCTCCCTTCAAAAACCAGTAGTAGAGTAAAGAGGCAGGATGCTCTACCAATAGATTTGATGTTCACGAACCCGCTGTAGTGAAAATAAAATGGGTTTCTCCAAAAAACTAATTTAATGTTCATGATCCCACCAATGAGAAAATATGTGTGATGCTCTAGGAACTGATTTGACATTTGAGAACTTTCCATAGAGAAAGGATGAGGGATTCTTTGTGAACTGATTTGACATTCGCGAACACATTGTGGAACAAAGAGGTATGATTCTCCATGAACCCATTTGACATTCATGATCCCGTCACGGAGCAAGCTCGTTCTTCGCACTGAGCGAGTTCTGTTTCACGGAGCCTTTTCCCTATAAATACCAGGATCCCTTCAATCCCATAGGATGGGTCGTCCAACCTTTCACCTTTTGAGCGCCCACATCACAAATCATTTTCTTCTCTACAATCTGTTAATTATTCAAGGTACTTTTGCATCGAGAAGTGCCCTCTCCTTTTCATGAATTCCACCCCTCTTCGAAGTGGAATGCCATTCGCGGATCTCGCGGGCCTCCGTGAAGGAAGAAGATCCACAGGGAGAATCTGGTCGTCACATAGAAATTATGATTCCTGAGGTACCCTTCGTACACATGTGACCCACATGATAAGGCATAGTCACTATGCTTCAAGAAGAAAATTTCTTCAAAATGTTATGCTTTTCGAGGAACCCTTGCATCGAGAGGCATTGCTCCGAAAATTCATGTCCACTTCATGAAGAGCCTTCCATATTCAATTATGCCTTATGACTAGGCTAGGCATCTTCACATCACAAATGACATCCCTTCATAAATCCCCTCCACTTTATGGATCACCCATGCTCCACAAGGCTTCTACCTACTAACCACTTTTCTCTGCAAATCCTATTCCCATGCAGACCTTCAGTTTTTATCAAACAATTTCATGGACCCTTGGAAGATGATTCTCGTTGCGTTTCAAAGCCTCATTCTTCTTCACATACGCATGATAACGACTATTGATTCCTCACATACCCATGCTAATGTGGACCCCCCAATGGATCACTCCATAACTCCCCTTCACCATGGCAATGCTGATGCCTTGCCTTACACAATGAGATGGAGGTATCGATTATGTAAGTCCACGGGGTGTCGAGAGCCCCCACCTTGTTCGAGAAAAAGGACGTTAAAATTATAAGCACCATCATCCTCAGAACATGATGTTAAATTGTGAACTCACCCCATGCGTCATACATGGGGTTACCCTACTTGGACATTCTACACACCCACTGGTCTCCACCAAAGTGAACTCATTCATAACATAGAAAGAGATCCTCTTTATCGGAGCAGAGTTTGTCCATAGTGAACGGGAAACCACGCTGGTGTTATCCACTAGATTTTCTTAAATGAGGTACCACCCATGCTCTTCCTCTCTTAATGGGTGCCAAATCACTCTCCCGATGGGCTTTTTCCACCATCCGGGCCTCCACCATAGAGAAAGTCACAATCTCCATCTCCCTTGGGCTATTAACCATGAGTAAGCCCTTGTTTCCACTTTGGGCCACTAACCACATGTAATCCCCCCATTCCACTTTCCACGGATGAAACATCTATGATGTCATCATCATGTCATTGCTGCCTCTTGTTTCTCACACAATTGATGAATCATGTGGGATTAGAGTAAACACTGACCATGACATTCTATATGGGCCTCCATAGAGTGTAAGCTCTATAACCATTCTGAACTATGAGCTCTTTGATCCATGGCAAAGCAAGGTACGTAGGAAGGCTCAATGAGGTTGATGCCCAGTATCCATTTTTTCTGACAATATACGCACCGTTTCACCAAACTCAATCCGAACTATGTAGACTTTAATGCTTTCTAAGGTAAGGTAAGTACGATGCCTCCTTGAGGTTTAAGATCCAAAACCATTGGTTCCAACCCCCCATCACGTTAGACTACCTTCATCCTGCATAACATTAAATTGCATGCCCCTTTTCATCCTGCATGAGGTTAATCATCATCCACCTTCCTGAACTATGTGAGATTTGATCCTTGTATCCATGATACGGTACATAAGAAGTATCTAAAATGATCAACCCCATCTAGCGGTAAGCCATTGTGACCCCTTCCAGCGAAAATCCGTTGTGACCCATCCAACGCTAAGCTGTTGTGACCCCCATGAGTGGTAAGCCATTGTGAACCCATCCATCTGTAAGCCTTTGTGACCCCCATTCAATGGTAAGCCATTGTGACCCCATTCATCCATACTTTATTGTGGCCCAATCAAGTGGTAAGCCATTGTGATCCCCATCCACCAGTAAGGCATTTTGACCAAATCAAGCGGTAATCCATTATGGCCCCCATCCACCGGTAAGTCATTGTGCCCCTATCCAGTGGTAAGCCGTCGTGAAACCATACAACAGTAAGCCACTGTGACCCCATCCCAATGTAATCCATTTTGAGCCCATTTAGGTAGTAAGACATCGTCATATGAACTACGCAAAATTTGATTCCATGCCATAGGGATTCGCATGAGGTCTCTTAGAGACTCAAGCCCAACATCACAATTCTCCCTAAGTTGAAACCATCTCAATATTCACCCACTTCAGTTAACCATCCATTATCCATTCTTGATTCTTAACATGGCCACCACATGCTGGTGAGATCATGACACCTCATTCCCCATTCACATTAACTACAATCGGGTAGAAAACCACGGCTTAGCCCCAACATCAGCGTTCCCTCAAGGTGTTGCACACACCTAGTCTACTCTAGACACCATTTGGATCATTCTAATCTGCCTCTGCTAGATGATAAGCATGAGGCATACCCTGTGTTGAACACAGAATGTTAGGAAAAACATGAGATACATACCAATGGAATATAATTACCCACATTTGATGTGGGATGCCTTGGTCTTCTCCGCCCTTGAGAAGCCCAATATAAGGGGTAGAAACTCTAACGCGCCAGTGTTCCAACGTCCTTACACACCTATGATATCCAACATGACTACTCCATTGATTGATGGTTACTGGCCTGACCAGACCCCTTTGAATGCCCCGACTTAAGCAGCGTAAATAATTGGTATCCATGAAGATATGACACTGGGATGAGTTTCACAAACAACGACTTGCGAATATAAGGGAGACTTGGACTAGGTGACGAGTTCCGAGGAGGACTATGTGAATGGAAGAACCTAAATCCCATAATCCCATTTCCATCATATAGAAAACATCCCTAAACAAAGAATGGATTCCACCCACCATTGGAAAGAGGGAATTCGGGTAACAAGTAGCGTCACCATCCTCGAACAGGCAGACACATGAGCCCCAGTGAAAATGTTAGAAACAAAAAGGAGTGATTGAAAAATATTAAAAACATGTATAAATTTTATTGGATTAATTTATTTAGAACCATACTCATCCTATATTATAAATAAATATCATATTATCCATTTGGATTTGGTAAATTAATTTATATTATTTTAAAATTTTGAATAATTCTACAAGTTCATATCATCTCCCCTATAAATTGTCACTCGTTCATTTTTTTAAATAATCATAAAGATAATTGTTTCCCATAGAAATACAATTACCATCCTATAATCACTACACATGTTATAGTGCTCTTATATTTGGAATAAACCCACCCATAGTGGTGTTAAGGGGTTAAGAAAACAAGATCTTCCACAAATGATGTATTATTTTAATCTAGTATTTTTTTAAATACTAATCAACATACATCATATATAATTCAAAAATAATAACATAATAAAAAAACTATCTCATATATACTTATATTTTATTCTAATAAAATCATCACCTAAATCCTACTCCACTTTAATCATATGTGAAAAATATAAATCCTTTGTGTGTATGGTGGAATACCACCTCACGAATAGGTATTAGTCATCTTTCATAACCCACTCCGATGAATGGTTATAATGATGGAGTACATGTTTAAAAATGAAATTAATAACAAATTCTCCATTATTAAAAATAATATATAATTTAAGATGTCACAAACCAGCCTGGGTACCCTAGTAAACAAATAACCAAGCCAGGCCTAGCATAGCCCAAAGTGTGATCCCAATCCCCACTAGATGGCAACTAAAACCTAGAATTATAAAACATGGATGTGGGAAAGATTTGTTTAAATTTAAAATTCATAATTAAAATAGGTATGATAATATTTATAATAAATGATTATCTAATTAGATTAAAGTAAGGAATGAAACAAATAATAAAAATCCCAATGTTCAACAACCTAAGTACTAAAAAGTGGGAAAATAACATGAAGGTCCCTAAAGACACAATTCACTAAGTCTAGAGAATAATAGTGGGATCCACCTCTATGATATCACTTTCCATTTCTCAGAACATGAAGAATAATGTCTATAAAATCCCAAATGAAAAATAAGTGTGTGTGTGTATTCCAAGTAGGACACCACAAAATATTCTATAATAGAATCAAAATTCATATTATCTTGATAAATGAATTAAATTATAAAAATAAATATTTTTAAAATATTAATATCATATTTAAACAAAACATGGTGTACATTTTCAAAATTATGGAAAAAAGCATTAAGCAAGTTCATTACAAATATAATCAACTAGAGAGAAACATGGTCATCTTCCAAAATATTGGATAGTATTTCCAACTATAGGACTCTAAAATCTCTATGTGATCTCATTTATAAGTGTATATGTATGTCCCTCTGACACAAGATAGAGGAAACTCGTCACCCTCCCATCAGGGATGTGACCCTCCTCATGTATGATTTAGAACCTTGTAATGGAATAGAGTGTTTCAAAATAACTCACTAACTACATAATTCTTGTAAGTGATATTACCTAATCAATGATGGGTAATTTATTTTAATTATACAGAAAATACAATTAAATTCCATTACCCCATTTCAAAATTCCAATTTTCCATTTAATACAAATATAGTTTTCAAAAAACATACATCTTTCTGTGATAAAACCAATGGGTTCCTCTCAAATAAATTTAAATCCATTTCCACTAGTTTGAAATCCATTCAAAACTAATTCAATAAATTTTCAAAATTCATATTCCCAATTAATTTAAAAAATTAAATTGATATTCTTTCCACCAAATCCACAATTTAAATTATACTACTTAAATTAACCAATTTACATATACACAGCACAATTCAATGGAATTGGGGGTATTCCCAATCTTCCATGCGAAAACCATTTCATATCTAACAATTCACTGGAATTTTGTTTTATCAAATCAATTGTATTTTTTTGAGTAATTGAATTTAAATAAATAGGTAAAATTAATCATGAAATTCAAAGGTAATTATTTTGTACATATGCGGCAGAACAACCAACAACATCAAAAAACTCAACACTCCCAGTGGGACATGTCAACAAGAATGAAGGTAGTGAAGACAAAAAACCCATCATAGAAGCCGGATCCAAAAACATAGTGAATAGATCAATCAATTCTAAGATTATCCATTGATATCCCAATAGAGGAGAAATAGAGATAGAAGAAGAATGACGACGAATACCTTCCAAGATATCACCCACTAAATAAATAATTATCATACACAAAAGGAATAGATCCAAAAGGGATTGATGAATTGAAAATCGAATAGGGAATGATTTGGGTTGATATAATGGCAATCATAGAGGAGAGAATAATGAAATAACCTAGAATTAACTCCCTTTTATTGCTATGATTGGGGTTTTACAAGATGTGTAATCTAGTTAATCGTCTTGAAAGATTTATTTTCTGTAACAGAGAAGACACGTCAAATATATAACACCCCTTCAATTTTGGGGTATTACTAAGCATGTAACCCTTGTTCACTTCATGAAACAACTGTGATTAATAATGGAAAAATCCCTATCATTATGCATTAAAACCAAATCTGAAAGTATTACACATCGTGTAAAGGAAATTCAAAGTGGGTACTGATCACACCATAAACAAAATTTAATGGATTGTACACAACAAAAGTTATATGGTGTGTAACCTTGTTAAGCGTCATTTTATATTGTAGAAGTTTATAAAAACAACATTTTTATAGATGAAATATAAATCTAGTGTCTGAATTTATAATTATATGGATCCCTTAAATAGAAACTCCACATAACCCAATCAATGAAAAGGAAAAATCATGTTATGGTTTAAGAGATACCTATCAGATCGGTAATGGCAGGTCACAACATCCCATACAGAAAAACATTCTGTCCATAGAAAGCCTATGAAGAAGCTTGAATCCCAAAAATATGAGGCCACTTCTCTCTCATAAATTACCTGCATTCCCATGTTTCATGATTTTCAGAACCATGACACAATAACACACCGAAAAAGGGTATCCTCCTACGACAACGTAGCTTGGCCTCACGAAAAACTATCATATTTTTCATCATAGTGAGTGGAAAATTAGGATAAATATCAAGATAACTCTACATAAAAATATTCTAGGGAATAAATAGATACATTATCAAGTGTTATAAATGGAACACAATATGTATTGACGTCAGCTACAATGGTAGATCTAAATGGTATGAAACATTCCCTCCTAATTGAAACCCTTGAAAGGTACCAAAAAATGTGGATCAATCTTCCCTTTCCTCCCTTGTCATCAATGTCCCAAATAGGGTACAACCATAATTAATAAATGTAAACCAACTGAAAATTACAAAGGAATAAGACGATGATTAGAATTAGACATACATCGGCTCTATGATGTCAACATTCTATGATGAATTAATTGAATATTAGTAGTCATACATTTGGACAAACTCTGTCCAAAGAATGAACTTTCACCAACTTGTGACCAATACAACAATGATTTTCAAGGATGAAAAAATGAGGTCTCAAAGGTGAAATAATGATCTTAGACTAGTAACTATAATTATAAAAGAACCCAACTACCACCAAGTGATAATCCCATACATCTCCAAAGTTGAGAACTTAAGCATGACTCTTATCCCAAATAATCTATATGGATATCCCTGTACAACCATACAACTATATATGGTGGGCCGTTCTCAAAAGGACATGACATTCGAGTGCCTCCAAAGGCCATTACAAAAGAGATAAGTAAACCGAGGAGACCTATTATAGAAAATAGTAGATGACATATTGTTAAAATGAACAATCACAGTCACATTAATAATTTCAAACTCATCAACTTTGGATATATCTCGAATATGTATAAATTGATCTAACATAGTCATCTTGTCGATCACAACCCATATCTAAATCATCTTCCATTGGGTACGAGGAAAAAAACAACATTGTATATAGATATTTCATCCCACTTAGATGTTAGAACTATATGTTTTTGAACTAAACCCAAAGGTTTCTGGTGCTCGGATTTCACTTTTAGTCATCTATAGCAACAAGATACAAACTCAGCAATGCCTCATCTCATACCTGTCCACAAAAAATACTTCCTTATGATAAAAAATATCTTACTGGCTCTTAGGTTCACAACCGATTGGGAATTATGCCAATCCCCCATTATAGACTTCTTTTCTAAAAATAGAACAATGAAACAATTCTATAAACACAGAAAATCTTCCATAGTGAACGACCACAGAGCATCAGTCTCCCCACCATAAAGAGAGTCTTTATTCTATATAATTCATCGGCATACTCTTATTCTTAACGAATCGTGCCATGAAAATAATATACCATCAGAACAATGGATAATGAAACATCAAATCCATTCTTGTGACCTACAATATGAAAATGTAAAAAAAGAGACATTAAACATTAATATTCTAAAGATTCCTTCATAGATTGGATGGAAATTTCCAACTCAAACATTTTTAATGGAATTCCCTTTCCCTAGGGTATATTGGATTTCATAGTAGAATGATTGAATGTACTCCACCCAATGCCTCTGGTGATGGTTCAAATCATTTTTAGAAATGATATAACTTGTGTTTTAATGGTCTAGAAACATGGTAAATATATTATCATAATTGGACTGCCTCCAACTAGTAAGAACGTTCTTCAAAACATCATGTTCATGATTTTGGGTTGAACAATTATTCACATGTGGCCTAAGCTAACGAGATCCATATGAAACTACATGGTCACTCTACATATGAATGCAAACCAAGACTACACTCGATGCATCACAAAAGACCACTTATCTCTTCTTGGCATCTAGAATAGTCAACAACAGCACAATAAGAAATTTACATTTCAAATCAAAAAAATAATTATAAAATTTTCCATTCTATGAAAATATCAACCCTTCCAAGAATGAGTAGACATTAGAGATGTCGACTTTGAGAAGTCTATCACGAACCCGAGGTAATATTCAGCTAATCTAAAGAAGCTAAAAAATTAAATGAAATTTCATGGTTGATCCCAATTGATTATATCATATAACTTCTCAAGATTAATTTATATTAAATTTAGTGACAACACAGGTCCCATTAATTTCGCATACCAAATCCTAAAACCACATTTTGATAGCTTGGAAAAAAGTCAGTGATTCTCCATCAAACCCAAGACTGTTCATAGATAATTGACAAGATACTCCTCGAATATGGGGAAATTGTGGATGTTCTCCACAAAAACTAAAAATATGTTATCCAGATACTCATGTAATTTTTTTTCATTAAATATATGAATACTACCAGAGGGTTTTCACATACTAAGGGGATTAACAAGGTACTCATAAAGGTCATACCTTCTCTGAAAGGCGTTTTTCATATTGTTTGATTCCATTATCATTAGATGATTATAAACATATCAAATGAAGTTCCTTCAAAACCCCTTCACACCTATCAAAGGACCATACATATCATCATTACATAGAAATGGAAATTTTTTCTTAACCATAACTCAATTTTTCTTTTGTTAGTCAAAAAATAGTTGAAGAGTACCATCAAATTTTTAGCGAAGAGAATATGTTCCACCTAAGGTGACATTCTTGGGTGTTTAAAGAATTTCTAAAGAAGTTTTTCCAACTATTGCATTAGGTATTTTGACTCTATTGGTTCTATAAGATAATAGGTAATTGTGATTAGATGAGTACAAGTCATCAATTCAATTTAAAACTCAACATATTTTACCTGTTTCAAATTAGAGAATTCAGATGCATACACATCGAGATAATTGATAGAGAATTAATAGAGATTATTACACAATGATTATCACTCAAAATCAAAAAACAAATATCACATTCACAACTCTAGATTAGAAGGTCTGGAACATCTCGACCTTGGGTCCCATTCTCTTTCAAATACAACACACACACCACTAGGAGTAGTAATGTAGACACATCGAAGTTAAAAATCAATTCAGGCTTTATTAGAAATGAGACAATCCATCATGAATATAATGTCATGATATTTTATGTCGAGACTTAGAAATATACAAGATAAATCGACATCTGATAAATAGAATACATATCATGGACTACAGTGACCCTTCTATCTCTTTGTACCAATGGGTGTTATAATATACATTGTACAATATAAAAGATCCATATAATGATTAAGATGATTAACAATATAGGTTGAAATAAAAGAGTGAGATGCACCAATATCAAATAGTGTAGTCAATAATGATAATGATATAGTAATGGTACCTCTCATAGTCACCGGACACATGTCTTCTTCTATTAGAGAATCATCCATGGAATTAAGAAGCCTCATTCAGGATTCCCGTGGCTAGAACCCTATCGTGCATGAAGCTTCTGATGGCCTGGTAGTTTTACAAGGACATAATGATCCTGTTCTACTACACTGAGTATAGAAGTTGTGGAATAACATACATAACATAATTGAACATCCATTGGAGCTATAGTTCATGAGTGATTCCTTTAAAACCCATATAGAATGACTCGGTTTTCCTCACTGTTGAAAATCAATGAACATCCTCCTGGTACTATAGGAGGTCTAGAATAACCCTTCCATCGATAAAATCCAAAATAATCATCATGAATCCATTTTACACTTATGGAACCAATGCATCAACTATGAATAAAAGAAACATCAAAAAAACACTTAATTTCCAACTTGGTCTGTGACAACCATCATAGCTGAATGCATCAAATAAGTATTAGTGGGTTTATTATACAAGAAAACATGAGAATAGTTATCTGATAGAAGTACCAACTCAATCCTTTAAGATATCATTATCGCATTAGATATAATATTATGAGAAATAACAATAACATTGAAATGTGATTTTAATATTCAGTGATGGTTCATTCAGCCTTCTCAAGCATGAAAAACTCCAAAGCCATAGTCAACACAATTGACTATGGATAGAAACGTTTAGTGAAAAGAATCTTGATATCTTTCCACTCCAATCCCTATGTTTAAGTTCCATCACCATCATGTCCCACCATATCATTCTTGGTCCCTCTTGAATTAAGGTGGAACTCATCACTTTGATCACATCAAGTGTCTCAACAATGTCAAATAGGCTTTCTCTCATGCCCAAAATATCCTCAACATGTTGACGATTAGTGTATCCTTTGAAAACGAGTGGATTCTAGAAAATGAGTTATTGAGTATGATTTCAATGAAAATACCCATGAATATTTTTAGCTAGATAATAAATGGTAGCTGGAGGTCGGTCTTGTTCTAGGGTTAGGATAGATCACATAATCACCTCAAATAAATTTGTGTCCATTGGAGGACTCTATCATTGCAGATCATTAAAATATTCCCCTAGATACAATTTCTCATCTTCATAGAGGAATTATTCTACACAACACTAGAAGAAAAAATTAATGACATTAGATTCAAAATTAAACTCATTGATAATGGGTAATATTGTAAACATATAAAACAACCAGCATTGGGTTCCACACTATCTATATATGAATTGAAAGTGGACTCTAACTAATACATAACAATTACACCCTTAATAAAAAAATAGATATATAAGGTTCATTACAGCAAGATATGGCCTGGTACTGAATCACAAAAACCTATTATTCCCTGAAAATATTTCAAAAAATGAAAACGGAATTCAAGAAAAAACCTAAAAATACACATATGATACAACATTTTCATCAACCTGCTTGGGTAGCATAGTAAACTGATAACTTAGAACTCACTATAATAGCCCAAATGTAATTCTCAATCCCCATGGGTCGTCCACTAGAAATTGAAATCATAAAACATGCAACTGGGATTGATTTTTCCACTAATAACATGGAAGAAAAATAGATAAGATAGTATTCATAATAGGAAATTTTCCACTAGGAGTAAGGTATCCTAATAAAACTCTCCAAATATAGTTCCTAAAACTAGAACCAAAGTATTAAATATAAGGAATAAATCCACAAGGTCCCTATGGAAAAAATTCTCTAAGTCAAAGGCTCAACAGATGGACCCACCTCAACGTGATACCTTCCCTTTCCTCAAACCTGGAAGAAGGAAGTCTAAAAACACAAAAAAAATAACTAGTATGTGAAGCTAATCCCAATAGAATACCACCAATGATGCCATAATATATTCTAAATAGATATTATCCAAAATACGGATTTCAATTTTCAAAATTAACAGGTTTTGAAAATTAAAATCATCATTAAACAGAACATGCTATACAGTTTCAAAATAATGGAAAAACATTAAGGAAAGTCTTTACAAATGAAGGAATATTTATAAAAAACGGATTAAATAAAAAATTTATATAAAATAGTATATATAAATTCTACATGAATGTATATAAGTTCAAGAAACATTGGAATTTAGTTATATATTAAATATAAACAAAATTAGAGCAACATGATCATATAACAAATGGAAAAATAGTATTTTTAGCTACAATATTCCAAGGTCACTAATTGATTTCAAAATTATTTTTATACAAATGTCACCCTATCACATGATAATGGTGACTTGTCACCCTCCCATCAGGGATGTGACCCTCCTCATGTATGTTTTATAATGTCTTAATAAAATCGAGTGTGTCCAAATAAACCAACAACAATATTTGGTGCAACGACCCAAACTTTTACCAATATAATTTCTCCCTTCTCATATTAATATCATAATTTCATAAAATCACATCAGAAAAAACATTTCCATATCATTCTTAAATAAACTAATATGTGACCGTTAAACATAAATTTTCCACTTCTTTGATTATAATTTTAGAAATATGATATACACGGTTGCAATTAGTAAGATGTTTGGGGTTCAATAAGAAACACATGATTTTTGGTGAATAGTAACCTAAAATTATGAATATTAACCTACCCATATGAAATGTAATATGATCCATATGAATAGCTAATCAACAAAGTGAATTGGAACATTTTAAATGATAAAATAAATAATATTTATTCATTCTATAAGTGGAAATATGGTATAATTTTATTATGGTGTTGGTAATTTATATTTCATGAATATTTAATGATTAATTTTATAATTTAAGAGAAAATATATTTTCATAGTAATTATTCATAAACTATTATATTTATTTCATTTAATTATATGATAATTTTATTATACCTTAATTAATTTTTCAAGGTGTTATAAAAGAAGATTAAATTTTAATATTTGTTTATTTCAAATAAACTTTGATGTTAATTTATAATTAAATTAATCATATTTATATAATTATTTTCATAAAATGGAGTTTAATTTTCCATTCTACAATTCAGAAAAAGAATAGGGTGAATTTTTTAGATATTTTTGAAATACTTGAATTCTTGATGAATATTAAAATGACTAAATTTACCATATAAATTCATTATAATTTGAATCCACTATTCCTGACATCAGGAGTGATTTATTCACCAAAATCTAAAACTCACATATAATTATTACTATTCATTGTCATGTAATTGACACATTTTATTATCTTATGGAATAATAATAAACTAACGATTAAAATATTAAAAAACCCCTCCTCACCTCCACTATAAATACCACCCCTCACAACCTTATTTGATCACACCTCTCAGACATAAAGCCTCGTACCTATTCTATCCAAATGTGTTCTGTAGCGACCCCTCCACATCCATGAAGCTATTTTTCGGATTAAAATTTCAAAATCTCTTCCCGAAAGAGGCTATTAGAGAATATATAACCAAGAGGTAATTTATTTCTCTTTGCATTAAATTTACATTTAAATTTCATTTCATTTTTCCTCTTATCCTCATCTTCCCTTATAAAAAAATCATGATAAATCCATTATGATATATACAATAGTATAATGTCAAGATAATGAATTATTATTCATTATACTACTTCCTCTCTCTCCATTTAATTATAAAACTGAAATCGTTACTTGTGATGTGTTAATTTACCTACATCGTGGGCGATGCACATCCATTTTCCATCATATCCATCAATGATGTCAATAAAACCAGTAAATGGATAGAAAAATATTTTAAAATTTATCTTTTAATCTCTTCTATGTTTTGTAAATAACATTTATTCATAATAGAAAATGATAAAATAAAACATGTTCATTATGATAAAAAATTCATAAAAAATTAACATAAAATGCTAGTCATTATATATTATCTAATGATTCATCCACATGGAATATAACATAATTCATTAGAATATAATTTGAACACTTTTTAGATCATTAATAACATGTAATATGAGTTATTGATATTTATCTATGTTCTACAGAAACACCCTTTCATGTGTATAAGTGAACCGTTCATGAAAACAAAGTAAAAGCACTCTCCCGAACAATGAATTTAAATTCTATAACTCATAAAAAGGAACAAGAAAAAGAACATAATAAAACCATAATGAATAATTTTATAGTATAAGAGGTTATTTAATTGTTAATTACTGAATATAAGGCTATTATAGAAGTTATTAAAATGAAAAAAGTGCTTAGATAATATGTAATGGGAATTCTCAAACCCAACATTCATTCTTCAGGTTCTCCCTCTTTAACTCCCTTTTAAGTAAGTATATTCCTAAAATGTTATTTATTTATCATTATAATACATTTTTTGAGATATTATTGTTGTCCAATGTAGTTTATGTTAAACACATTGTTTTCCAAAAGAACTCTTTTTTCAAAAACACCTTTTAATTGTCACTCATGGTTGATAATTTTTGAATAACATATTGTATTCCCTCTATATTTTTGCAACCCAATGTTAACGAATGTATTATTATGATATGAATCCCATTATTTTCCATGGGATATTATTTTTCATGATTGATTTATTTTTTATTTGGCTTTCAAGATAATGAAAATGTCATGATGTGACAATTGTGCCCTGAAATATATAGCACAAATTGAATGTTTTGATGTGACAAGTGAGCCTATAATTAATCACAACACCAATGAATTGGGTAATGTGATGATTCTAAAGAGATAATGTGAAATTAGATGTGAACAAATGCTATATTTGTTCACAACTATGTGTGGTAGAAAACCAGTAAGACATGATGTTTCATTTTTTTGCATTGCCACATTCCATGTAATTATATTAAAGATGTTATGATTATGCTCACCCCTTGTTAGATTGGTTCATGTTCATATCTTTACACATGTTGGGATTTTAGCTCACCCATTTTAAATGTATATCCTCAGTTGAATACTTGTACTAATGAGTACACACGGGCCGATAAGAATCATGAGATGAATGAATTAATTAAATGTTTATGCTTTATGTTGTAAATATTATGTATGGTCCTAGTTTTCCAATGACATTAAACATTTGGATCCAAATTTTTTTAAGTATTAGGTTTTTTGTCATTAATATTATTTAAATGTAATTTAATAAAACAAGGTTCTTTGTTTTTGGTATTAGAGGGATGTTTCAGTTAATTTGGGCATTAACATTAGTGAACCCAATAAAAACCAATAGAATGAGACCGCATATAAATAGTCATATAAGATGCTTTGCAAAACATAGTTATCCCATACGACATTATTTTAGTATTAATTAAAAAAGGAATAATTAATTTATTCATGTCCCATTGACTTATTATTTGTTCAAACATATTTTATTTTAGAAAATGTTGGGAACCAAGAGAAACCGGTCCAACCACCCATGCGATGGCCAATGAAATGATTTCCCAAATAACATACCCAATGCTTTGGAAGGTGCAATTCAAAACATCATGTAAATTCATACCCGTTTGCCTTAGGTTATAAAAAATAACATGGATAATATGGAATGTCCCACATGACCTATGATGCAGAAACTTGTTATGAAGTTTCTTATGCAGCAACGACCACCGACATTTAGTGGATCTTTTGATCCACTACTTACTGAATACTAGGTCAAATACAGGGAGAAGATATCTAATTATTTTCACTGTTCTGAGATTGAGATGTTGATTCTATTAGTTTATCATCTTGATGTAGAGGCCGATCAATTGTGTACTCTGATTAAGAGCACCAAGAAGGCTAACGAAATTGAATAGATGGAATGGGAAGACATTAAGATCATGTTTATTAACATGTATTTTCCAAGAAATGTTCATACAATGATAGGTATATAATTAATAGAGCTAAAAAGGGAGGAAAATATATCATGGTATATGATTTGAATTTCACATGGATTTCAAAGAATTATTCTGGTTTTTTATCAACAATGATAGAAATATTGACTGATTTTTTAGCGAGTTCAAAACACACCTTCGAAAGGCTCCTATAATTTGAGACATTGAGAGTTATAGAGAAGTTTTTTGATGTGATCTAAAAGTATGTATGCATTTTTTATAATGGTACCATGTATATGTGAATAAGAAATTAATGGTTTAGTTTTGATCAAGATGATGTAATGATAATGGAGGGAAGATCACTCAACAGCTCATATGCGACAAATTTGGGAAGATTCATCATCAGAATTTCCCCTAAGGGTTGAGGAAATGTTCCAAGTGTGGTAGATAATCCAACCAATCTCTTGAATGATGAAAATATATGATAAGGAAGTAGAATGTGGGGGAACAATGGAAAGAACCACCCCTGGTTCAATTCTACAACTTTAAGGAGTAAGGGAACTAGGCAATCCAGCGCACTAAACCATGAGCCCTAAAGGGTAATCAATATCGGTTGCCACCCGATCCAAAGTAATAAAGGATGTCTTATGCCATCGCTAAAATGAATGTTGAGAAATAAAATAATGTTATACAAGTTATGATTCATATTCACTAAATAATGGTGAAATTATTATTTGAATCTGGTACAATATATTCTTTTATATTATGAAAGTTTTATAGAACTATAGAATCAAAGCTCCAAAACATTAAATTTAAGATATCTACAAAAACAACGAATGGTGAAATAATTGAAACCCATGTTATGGATTATTTTAATGTTGGCATAAGAGGGAATATAAATCTAGTGAACATTTTAATACATCCCATGGTGGAATTTAATTCTATATTGGGAATGAATTGGATCTCATTATGTAAAACACATATCGACTATCTGGAATATGAAATATCTTTTCATATTCAAAACCATCCCATGCTCTTATAAATATTCTTGTTATATCCTGAATATCTTCTAAAAATCCTTCAATGATGGGGGTGTTGATTCCATGTGAAGAGGAATACCTTGTTCAAATGGTTTAGTAAAAGGAATGTTTCAACCTTGAGGAAATTCCTATCATAAAGGAATACCGTGATGTGTTTCTTAAAGAGTTACCCAAAATTCCCCCAGATTGTAAGACTGAGTTCTCAATAGAACACATAAATGAGGTTAATTCTTTTTCAATGTGTCTCAATAGGCTGGATCTTATCTAACTGGAGGAGTTTATGAAGTAGCTACATTGCATTTGGAGAAAGGGTTCATACGCCATAGTACATCACCATTGGGTGCACTAGTGCTCTTTGTGGAGAAGAAGGATGGATCAATATGACTGCATATCAAATATAGGGAACTCAGAAAAATTACAATTTTGAAGAAGTATCATTTTCATAATGATTAAAGACTAGTTATATTAGCTAGGGGATAATAGTAATTCTCAAATGTGGATATCCATTTGGGATATCATCAGCTAATGGAGTGTAAGGAAGATATTCAGAAGAATTACTAACGTACAAGGTTTGGGCACTATGAGTTTCCAGTGATTCCTTTCAAAATTACTAATTCCCACAACATTCATCATCTATTTCATGAATATAGTTTTTAGAAATTTAATGGAAAGTTTTTTGGTAGTGTTTATTGATGTTATTATCATCAACTCCATAATCATAGGGGAACATGAAGAATATATAAGACTACTATTTGTGACATTGATAAAGTAAAAGTTTTATTCCATGTTCATCATGTGTGTCATTTTATAAACCAGGTCACGTTCTTGTGACGTGTGATCATATGTGAGGAAAATTATGTGGACAATTAAAAATGGAAATTGGGGAATGACCCAGACACTCTTGTGTCATTGAAATATGTAGTTTTCTTGTATTACCAGCGTACTGCGGATTTTTTGAGAAAAGTTTCTAATGATTGCTATGATTATTAACTATGTTAACAAGGAATGGGGTAATTTATGTATTAATGGAATAATGTTATGGATGACTCAACCAGAAAAAGATAAGGCTGATCACTGCACATGTACTCACATTATTGAAGATTACATAATTGTTTTTGTATATAGTGATGCTTAAGTAAAATCCTTGGGTTGTGTACTCATGAAAAATGATAATGTGATATCCTAAACCTTGTTCAAGATGAATATCCTTGAGAATAACTACTTGACGCCTGATCTGGAGCTGGAAGTATTGATTTTTCCTCAAAAATATGACAACACTACCTTTATAGTGGGAAGTGGGACATATATACTGATAACAAGTGTTTAAAGAATATATTCTCAAAAAGGATCACAACAAGCATCAAAGGATGTTGATATATATACTCAAGGACTGTGATTTATCTTTTCAATATCATCATAGTAAGGTGACCAAGGTTGGTGATGCTTTTTTCTGAAAAAGAACCTACTACTCAATCCATGTTATGAATTGAGAAAGTTCATGTCGTTATGGATTCAAAAAGGATGGATTTTGAAATAATAATGGCAGGGAGTACATAATACCATTCCAAAATGATTTCCTAAACATCTATCCAATAAAATATTAAGGATGCAGAAACGGAAGATCCAGAGGCATATAAGAGGGTGAATGCAGTTAAGAAAGTAATGCTTCTAGTGATCCATATCGACGATGATGGGGGGATTTGGTTTGAAACACAATTTGTTTCCTTCATCACCAAGGATAAATATAGAGTACTTTTATAATGTTCATAGCTCTCAATTCTCTATCCATCCTTGTAACACCAAGATGTACCATGATCACCGAAAACACATATGGTGGGATAATATGAAGAAGAAGACTACTGAATATTTCTCAAGGTACATGATATGTCATAATGTTAATGAATATTGAATGAATTCCAAATTGAGGATGAAACAATTTTCTACAAACATGTGGAAATGGGAGAATGTTACTGTGGACATTGTCATGGGTCTCGTGTAGACATTCATGAGAAATAATGTGATATGGGTTGTGGTTGATAGGCACCCCAAGACTATAGTCTTCATTGTTAACCGAGAAGATCTATCACTTAATCCATCTGAAAGGATATATATGAATAAAGTTTTTAGATTTCATGGGGTTCCACTATAGATTGTCTCTGACTCGGATGCATGGTACACATCAATGATTTGGAGAAGTCACCAAAACATGATTTTTGTACTGAATTAAATTTTAGCATGTCCAATCTCCCCCAAACAGATGGAAAATTCAAAAGGAATATTCAGATGCTCGAAGATATTCTATGATCCATTTATTTAGAATTAAAAGGAGGATAGGATTAACATCTCTCACTGGTCAAGTTCTTTTAAAAATAATTGATTTCACTCGTGTTTTCAGACGGCTCCATATGATCCTCTATATGGAAAGAAATTTAGATCTCCATCATGTTGGGATGATTTTGGAGAAACAAGGTTACATGGACCTGATCTTGTGAAATAGAAGACATAAAAGGTTCAAATCATCAATAAACAAATCAGAGCAGCTCAGTATTGGAAAAATAGCTTTTCTGACAACCGTCGAAGGAGATTGTTTTTCAAATGGTGATAAATTCTTCCTGCAAATATCACCATAGAAGAGATTCATGTTGTTTTCAAATAATGTAAAGCTAAACCTAAGGTACATTGGAACCTTTAAGATCCTAGAATAAAAAGTATTCATGGACTATTATCTTGAACATCAATCGAATACGGTTCCTGTTTAGGATTTGTTTAACGTATCACTCCTAATGATATACATACCAGGTCCCTCACATGTACTAAACTAATAGGTGGTATAACTTTAAGATAATATATCTTATGAGGAGAAACCAGTAAATATTCTTGATCGAATATATAAGGTTCTTCGCAAAAATACAAAAAACCTTGTGAAAGTGTTGTGGTGGATGTATACATACAAAGAAGAAACGTGGGAACCAAAGGATGTGATGAAGGAGAAACACCCTCACCTGTTTATGTAAAACAAAATTTCGAGGGTGAATTTTCAAAAGGGGGAGAGAGTGTAACGCCCTAAACATTTATCAATGAAATTTCTCCCTTATTGTATTAATTTCATAATCACATAAAATACAATTAAAAAAAATGCCACATTAGGATTAAAGGAACTCTATGTGACCATTAAACATAAATTTCCCATTTCTGTTATTAGAATTTCATAAATCTGACACACACAGTTGCAATTAGTGATATGTTTGGTGTTTGATAGTACAATCATAATTTTTGGTGAATAGTAGCCTACCCATATGAATAGTTCAAACCCTTATGGATAGTAATATAAACGTTTGGAATATTAAATTGGCCAATTGAATATCACACATACCACTTATAGTAAAAATAAGATTTATCCATCCTATAAGTTGCAATATGGTATAATTATATTTCAGTGTTTCTATTTTTTTAATTTAGGAATATTTAATGATTAATTTAATAATATAAAATACAATTAGTTTTCGTAAAATTTAATTTTAAACTATTTAATTTATTTATAATGATTATATCATGATTTTTTGAGACCTTAATTAATCTATCATTGTTTTAGAAATGAACTTTTAATTATAAAATTTTTATTTTCCAAGTAAATTATGATTTTAATTAAAAATTATATTTATCATATTTGAAAAATTAATTTCCTAAAAATGATTTCATTTTTGTATTATAAACATTGAACAATGGTTAGGGTGAATTTATTAGATTTTTCTAAAGTACATGATTTTTTGGTGATAAGAAAAATACATTAATTTACCATATAAATACATTATAGTATAATCCACTATTCATAACAACATGAGTAATGTAAGAACCCAAATATCAAACTGACAAGCATTTAACACTATTATTGGTCTTGGAATAATCACTATTTCTATTTCAATGGAAAAATAATTAACTACTTATTATAATATTAAGAAAAACCTACCCCTCCACTATAAATACCACCCCTAACACCCTCATTTAATCAAACCTCTCAAGTATCAATAATTGTCCAAATTCTTCCCAAATACATTCATTGGCCCATCCCCCATTTCCATAGGTCCTTGGTTTTATAATGAGGCCAAAAAGCACTTCCCTAAATAAGTTCCCAAAAAAGATATATTCAACATGTAATTTCTCTCTTATTAAATTTAATTTCCATTACAATTTCATTTATTTTCCTCACTTATACTCAAAATTTCTTATCTAAACATCGTTATAATTCTATTATGATAAATAATATAGTATTAAATCATTTTATTGTAATATTATTCATTATAATCCTTCTTCTATCACTTTTATTATAAAAAAAATTATATCCCTTGATGTGTTAATTTACCTACCTCGTAGGCGATGCACTTCCTTTTTCTAGCGACGATGTTAAGGATATCAATAAAACCATTAAAAGGATCAAAATATATTCTAATATGCATTTTTTTAACCCATTATATGTTTTTTAAACAGATTTTATTCATAATACTAAATGATAAAACAAAACATTTCAGTTGTGATCCAAAAAACGACCCATATTAAGTTCAAACGATAATCAATAAATTTTAAATGTTGATTCATCCACACAGTATATAACATAATAAATTGAAAACTAATTTAAATTTGGATGATCATTAATAAAATGAAATTTCATTTTTTGATATTAATCCATGTTCTACATGAACTACCATTAATGTGTAAAAGTGAACCTTTCATGAAAACTAAAAAAAGAACACTCTCGAACAATGATTTTAAACTCTCTAACTCATCCAAAAGGCCATAAAAGTACATAATAAAACCATAATAAATAATTTTCATCTATAAAATGTTTTGGTATAGTTAATTAATATATGTTATGTCATTATAAAATAATCAATATGATGAAATTATTTGGGTATATTGTAAGGGGAATTCTCGAACACAACTTTACTTCCTCCAGTTCTCCCTCATTCACTCAATTTTCAACGTGGTTACTCCTAAGAAATAATTTTTTATCATTATATTACATTTAATGAAATATATATGTTTTCACTAGTTTTTACATCAAGCAATATGTTTTCCAAAATTACCGTTCATTCCAAAATACTCCATTTACTAATCAGTCAAGGTTGATTGTTCTTATAAAAAGTACGTTATTTCCTATTTATTTTGGGAACCCAAATATTATGAATATATTCTTATGATATGAAAACCATTAATTTCCAGGGATTATAAATTATTATGATTGATATATGTTCTAAATTTTATGTTTGATAATGTAAATGTTATGATGTGATGGGTTGTCCTGGATGTGTATAAAGAAATTTGAATGTTTTGATTTGACGGGTGCACCCTGAATTGTACAATACTCTAATCCATTGGGTAAAGTGACGAATCGTATGATTTAAAGTGAAATTATGCATTTTCATGATTCTTTATTTCATTACAAATATGTGTTGTAGTTAACCAATAAGACATTATGTATTAATTTTATACAGTTCCGTATTCTATGTTATTACATAAAAGATGTTATTATTATACTCAACCCATATCACATTGTTTCATGTTATTATATTTCTTCATTGTAGGATTTTAAATCACCCCTTTATGATTTATATCCTCAAGTGAATTCATGTACTATAGAGTAAATACGGGTAGAAAGGAATCTAGTTAAGAAGAAATTAAATATATGTTTAATCTTTTTGTTGTAAATTTTATGTATTATCCTTGTTTTCCTAAGACAAAAAAGATTTGGATCCTCATTGTGTAATGTTTTTTTCTTTATCATTTAAATGATGTAAAATTATTGTATTAAAGGAATGGAATCTATATAAGTAAATAATGTTACCTCACACAATCAATGATGGGAATTTTATTTTATAACATCTAAAAAAAATTATATCCTTTTTCCCATTTCAGATTACCAGTTTTACATTTAAAAGAATTTTTTTAAAATAATTATCCATCCAAAATAAAACAAATGGTATTCTGTCAATAAAATATATAATTTCTACAAGTATTAAATCCATTGAAAACCAATTCCATCAATTTTTAATAATCATTTACACATTTAAATTCTATAATTTAAATGAAATCATTTCCATAAAATTCCTAATATAAATTAATCAATTTAAATTAACAAATTTCCATAAACACAACCCAAATCAATGGAATTTGTGGTTTTTCCATTTTTATATTCCAAACTAATTTTAAATATCTAAAATCACTAGAATTGGTGGATTTCAAATAAATTTAATGAATCATAGAAAAATTGATTTTAATCTTACATTAGAAATAAATATAGCAATTCAAAGGGAATCTATTTGGTAATGTGGCATATAACCACATTCCTCTTCCTAAAACTCAAAAATTGTAAAAGAATTCATCAATGAGAAAAAAGGTGGAAAATAATTAGAAACCCAACTGAGATGAAATATACAACACCACAGGGAATATATTCATAAATTCTATGAATATCCATTAATAACCCAAGAGTGGAAAAAGAATTTTAGAGAAAAAACATTGAAGAATGCTTACTCGGATATCAACCAATGAGGAAATGATGACAAACAAATAAATGAATTCATAGAAAATATTTACAAGACTAAAAAATCAAATGGGGAAAGATTTTGGAAGAGAGAAGGGGAATAAGAGATGAGAGAATGAATAAATTACTAAGTATTGTCTCCTTTTTATAGCTGTTGTCGGGGCATTACATAGTGTGTAATAAAATAACAGATAATGAATGTTTTATTATCATTAATTTAAAAGACGTGTTTAATATGTAACTCCTCATTATTTTCATGGTATTACACATTGTGTTAACCCTATACACATCATGAAGATCTTGAGATTCTTAATAGTCTAAACCCCTACTATTACAAATTTGAAACTGATCTCAAAGAACGTCACATCATGTAATGGGAATTGACTGTGTATAACCATCACACTATGAACCATTTTACATGTTTTTATAACAAAATTATTTACATACCATGTAAAATAGATTCACGAAATTTAATATCTTGTATGTTTAAAAAAAACACTACATTTAAAGTTGTAAAAGCCTATAAGCATCTTACTTTTTCATTATAGGAAACCTCCCAATATAAACTCAACATATCTCAGTCAACAAAAAGAAAAACCACGATAATGTTTAAGATATACCTATAATATTGATTATGGTAATTTATATACATTCTAACAATTCAACGAATATAAAAGTGAGAGCATCGTTCATCTGTATGTGTGTTATATCACCACTACAAAGCAATGTGACTCGTTTTAATCACCATATCAGATGGATGAGAAATATAAATATAATTAAATTATTAATATTATATTAATTATATTATAATAATAATTTATATATATAATAATACATTATTTTATTCCATATTGATCATTGAAAAATGTTATTGTTACTCATTCCTACATATAGCATTCCATATATGTGAATGAATCAAAGTTCATTTTTCATATCCACATATAATGGAATAATTTTAGAAGTATGATTTTGGATAAGAATGTGATTTTTTTTCATGAATATTATTCTAAAGTCGAAACTATAATGACCCCTTTGACTATAAATATTATACCAAATTCAATTTGGACTAATTTACTGAAAATCTATAAAACATTTACATGAATTCAAATAATTAAGTAATTGTTATATTAGATAATAAGTTATATAAAATTAATAATAAAAATTAAAGACTATCAGGAAAAAAATAATTATCCTATGATTATTATTCAGGAATATTAATATTGTACATGATCAGTCAGAATCAAGGTGAAAGACATCATCTAAATCTTCTTTTATTTGGGAATATTTTTATGTAATACACATATCTTATTTTATAAGTATTTTTTAAAACCCATATTAAAATATCATATCATTACTTCATTTATTATTATGTTATTTATTGTTTTCATAAGATTTATTCTATCATGGGTCTTATGAGAGAAATTCTTCATTGTGGTAATGGACACTTTGATTTAAAAATATATTTTTTAAATATTCCAATATTCCAATTAAAAATAATTCCATTCACCCTAGATATTAGTTTTATTATTTCTTTTATATGGATATAAATGATTATAGAAAACATTTTATGTATTCTTTTATATTTTGATTCTAATATAATCCTTCAGTTTTTTTTATGAAACCCATCATTTCCTTTTCTTAGTATTTTGTTATTTAAAATGAGTATTTGAGATTGATTATTTAAATAATATGAAATTTTTCATTATTATTAGAATTTATATTTCAATAGTAAATCATTGCCAATTTTGTGTTTTTATGTGTAGTGGATATATAATGATACTTGTACATTTTACGGGTGGGTATGTGATAACCCAATGATGGATGGATGTGTTTTAAACTCAAATGAATTGCTTATATAATTGGATTTTATGGTTATTCCCCCGGTAAAGTTGAAATTTATGGTGTTCAATCATATGTTTATTCCATTATAAGAGTGACATATATGTAATTTTACCACATGGTTATTCTATTTTAGTATAATTTTGTCCAAGATTACTTACTTATCTATTATAAAATTTCATATGAATTTCATAGAAATCAATAAACATAAAAAATGTAAGATACTGATATTTATGAATAGGTAATCTCCTTTTCAGGGTAAAAGTTGTGGTTTATGGAATATTTATATGGGTTCTCACGGGAATAATTGTTTCCTTTATTTTAATTCCATATATAATATTTTGTTCTCGCACCATGATTTAAAATGCATTTTATAGGGTATCACAAAGAGTTGTAGAAACGATGTAATTAATGGAAAATTTTCAGATAAATTTTTATAAGAAATAATTTTTTATTATATATATATATTACATAAAATAGTATACTTATTATAATTTCTCACTTGTAATGTAATTTTTTACTATGTTAGGGTTTTTATAAATTCTACAAAACATAGAATGTAAATGATCATTGGATAAAGTATGAAAATTATTATTAGTGAATGAGTTTAATATTTAATTTGTATGGATGTACCATTAATCATTAATTTAATTAATCCTAAATACTATCCAAGTAAAAAATTATTAACAATCACATCACATCGTTTTGGCTTCTGGTAGTCTTCACAATATATGATCGACGTAATGGTTTTACAAAATATTGGATGGTAATAAGGTTTGGGTGTAATTATTATTTTTATAATTACTATAATAATATATATAAATATATATTTTACAAAACGTAATTCCATAATTTTATACATCCATGATAAGTTCCTATGGAATCCAAATAAAATCAGATTAGGATGTGGTAGTCCTGCGTACACATAATCAAATGTTTTGTTTATCATTTGATGGAGGTTGGTATGGAGATTAGTTATTCCATTAAAATAATTACATATTAGTATATGGGATATGATGTTTTTATTATATTATCCTATTCTAATATGATTAAGGGAGGTGGAACAAGAAATAAATAATAAACTAATTTTTTAGAATTTGACTTCTTCTTTAGAAATAATTATTAGGATTGTATATAAAGCATGTATAAGTGTAATTAATAAAAAACATAATTACACCATGCTGATTAGAAATGAATTATTTAAATTATTTTGGAATTTATTATTTGATCTAAATTATATTGGGGCTCTGATGAAGAGATGAGAGGGGTGGCCTTTTATAAGTTGGGTTGAGGATACACGTGGATTATTTGATAGAATAATGTTTTCCCACATTTTACACATGACAGAAGGATTATAAGTTTGTCAATATCATACATTATATTTTAAATTTTGGATATTATCTCATAAAATGGTAGTTATATATCTTTAAAGTTCAATTTACCCCTTATCCATTTAGATTGTCTCGTATGTAATCTCATATTCACTTTAACTGTAGAAATTAATTTTTTCTTTTATTAATATTCTTAATAGATTTTTTTTTGAAAATATTATAAAACATAAATTATTATTATAACAAATTTGTGATACATTTTTTTAATTTATATACATTTATTATTCAATATAAAATTTAACATTAATCCCACAAATGAGAAGAGAATTATGTTTTCCACAGATAAAAATGTTCAAAAGAATAATAACTATTGACATAAAAATTCAATATGAAATAAATAAAAATTAACTAAATTGGATTAATTGATATATAATTAAATTTATTTTTTATAAAAAATCATATTTAAATAAATCCAAACATGTGTATACTTTGAATGAAAATGTTCACTTTTAATAAAAAGAAAAATGTTTCAATATTTACTATAAAATTTACAATCTTAAAAAATTATCAAAACATAACTTCATGATAGATTTTAAATTAAAATTTAAAAACATAATATCATTATGAAAAATATATTATCTAAATTTGGGAGAAATAATGTTAAATTTAGTGACAAAAATGCAACAAAAATATTTTTTCGAAAAAAATGTTTTATATTGTATCATTTGATTTATTCTTATCAAATGGATAAAAAAATTAAATGAATGTTAATTTTTACATGGAATATGTAATATATTAATTTACGTAAATTAATTTACGAAATTGTTTTATATAATTTATTCATATAAAACTTGTTTTTGTGCATACAATTAGTTTTACAGAAAAATATTTCTTTTATTTTCAAATGGATTTATTTGTAATTTATAATAAATATATTTTTAAATAATAAATTTTATATAGAATTTTAAACCTTATATATTCATAATTTAGGTGATCATATTCGTCAAATCTATTTCAACTACTGGGTGACAACTATCATAATAAATAATAACATTTTAATAGTTTGACACCTTCAATTTAAACATTCTATTTCATAAAATAGAAGAAAAAATATTTTTTGTTTGATACAGAAGCTAAACATGATGTCTCCAGTAGCTGAAGTTATTGAAAAAAGTCAAAATATATTAAGGAAAATATTTCTCAAAATTTTGTGTTGTTATATATTTGTCAAAGGAAATATAATGGAATCCATCTCGTGATCTTGTCATATGTGTTGTATAAAGAACCAATGTATCACTCCCTATGTTAGTAAATTTAATATTTAAATTAAATTTATTATTATAAACCATACCATCCATGTAATTCAAAAACGGAACACTAGTTATCACCCTCATATTTTCATGTACTATGTCAATGGTTATAATTAAACTTAGAAATTTTAAATAACTAATTTAATTAGATTTGGAAAATTAATTATAGCTGGTTAATTAAAACTAAAAAAATAATATCATGTTTCTTTTCATATGACCATCAATTTTCAATTGGGCTATCTAAAATTTTATGTAATTTAAAATAACCAAAAAAAATTCACATATAATTGTAGTTAAATCTAATTTCAATTTGTTAGATTCATTATCATTCCATAATACTCATCATAAGGGATGTCGTACACCGTGGTGTCCATCCTCTGAAAATAGATGATAGGTTTCTATAAAAAAACATAAGAAATGATACATCAAATAATATAAAAAATTTACATTTTGGATTCATCTTTTGTAAAAGATAGAATATAAAATAAGAACATATAATATAAGCAAGAAAACATTTTTTAAAAAGAACTACAACACATACCTTAGATTTTGAGTACTAATTAAATTCATTTTCATTAATTAATTCGAGCTAAAGTGTGAGAAGTAATGAATTATAATAATAATAGAAAAATATATAATATTATCATTCATGGAATTAAAATTAATTATGGTGATATAAGCTGCTCAAGTATTGAATATGATTTAATATATTACAACTCTATATCCAATGAAATCGATGGTGGAATTATTGGATTCCAGATGGAAGTTGAATATCAATGATTAGGAGTAGAGGAATAAGATATATCCAAGAATGCAATATTCTATGTAATGGAGAAGGGAGAAAAAAATTTAATATTAATAGATTTTAGATGAAAAATAAAATTATCCCAAAAATTTCAATACATGCACAGTATGACCACACATTTCTCCTTACCATGCTACTAAACATGTTCTTATACATACTAACTGCCACAATGATTGAGGTCCAAGCACAAGACATCGTTAAACATGATCATCTCGTGCATCCATTATACACTTTTCTATATATCCCTCATATGTTCATTTGTTCACCCATTCAAAATTTTGAAAAACCATTAATCGTCCTTCACAGACACCTTGGGTGAGTTTCACGACTACCACTAACTCTATGCTAAAAATGGTGCTCGATTGTCCTTTAAATTATCGAGAGCTCTAGTCCCTGAAAGGGCACTATGTTCATTCGAACCACATGTTTACATATTAAGAACATATCATGTAAAAAATAGGATATGAAATATTAAAATATGTATAAATATATAAAAAATTCAATAATTAAAAAAGGGGTTGAGGTATGGTATTTTCGTCATGTATGAAAAATATTAGTCCCTAAAGAACATGTTGTGTTGTTCAAGACCCAAAAAAATTTATTTCATGATTGTTCATATTTAAAAACTCTCAAAATCTATTCATAATGTACTGAAATGATCATATAGTTTATTTATAGAATATGTGATGAGACCTTAATGATACATTCCTAGTGGGTTGAATCTGATGTACAAATATTGTACATGGGAATTCAAATCATGTTATTTGCACCTCAATGATATTTTACATGTTTTAAAATGATTTATATGTATTTATAAATGAGAAATTATCCATTTTATCGATCTTCCACATATATCATAAAACATGGGTCCTTTTTTATAGGATGATATTGGATGGGTATTTTAGATGTCATTTAATATTGTATATTAGAGGTGATGAATCATAAAATATATATTAATAGTATTCCCTGCAATATATATATATATATATATATATATATTTGTGTGGGGTTATTTATAGGCTTTATTGTTTGATATAATCATTGATTAAATATATCAATTATCATAAATAGTTAGGGGAGGTGTCTCTATCACAATTCAAGCTAGTCTACATTAGCATGTTCAAGGGAATAGGGTAGTTTAAATGTTCAAAATGAATAATATATGACATAGAAATATTTACTATATTATATTACATATATATTATTGGTGTACATAGAATGACTAAATTGATAATGATTTATTATATTTCTAATATTTCCATATATATTTCATGACTAGTTTACATAGTGGATGGGATATGTTCCCTCACCTGGTCTTTGCCCACATGGAACTGTAAAATTTGTAGTGATGATTATAATTAATTTATTGTGACCCATAAAAATAACATTTAATAAAATTTACATATATTGAAAAATAATGAATTATTTATTTGGAACTCTATTATTCCTAGAATTATGAATAGTTGTGGGATGTCCGTTATATAGATTTCATTATTAATACCATTTTTGTGTCATGTGTAGGTCCCCCATGATGAGAGTTGTCTATAAAAATAACATGATATTACTGATTATCACTTACATAGGAGAGGATATCATTATTATACCTCTAGATATATGAGTTATATATTCTTAATCTGATATAATGGTTTCACAGATAGTATTTTGTAGCACTGGAAAACACTTATATATAAATAGGATATTCTCACCATAATAGATCCTGTATTTTGGTAAGGCATATTATCGTCTATAGTGTTTTGTAAATACCATTGTATGTTTACAAATTCCATCATGGCATATTACCTCATCATTTTTTAATATTTTGGAACAAATATCATGATATTTGAATGCATGGATGGTTCAAATTCCATATATTTGTAACATTCATAATAGCTTTTCAAACATAGTTGAGGTTTATGATTTATATTAAAATTTTAAATTTTTCATAGAATGGTTTTTCTATTTATTCAATGTTGAATGTTTGGGTTCGTGATGAAATGTGGTGAATTTAATGTTATTTTTTATCCTTATTTATTAAAATAATTTGAATCTAGAAATTATAAATGGGGATTCTATTTTTAATTTGATGATCCGATTTTTTGATAATATTGGGGTCATTTGTCACAAAGGTGGTATTAATGTTATTGAGGGGTTTACTCTTATAGGGTAGGGAATGGAAACACACCATGGAATGGTGTATAGAATAACCAGTACTATTTTTTGGAAGCATTTCATATTTAATTAAAACCTTCAATAACATCACGATCCATTAACTACAATCATACTAAACGGATATTTCATTAACAGAGAAATGTTTTGATGCCACTTCTATAACATGATGTATTTTTTGTGAACAAAAATTTATTAGTGAGTTCGATTGAAAACCAAATATATCAGTTCTATGGTGACATTGAATAATATATAATAACTCTTGTAATAATGAGTTCCCAAATTTGAATGAGAAAATATAAATTAGATAACTATTGAACAGGGTGGGGATTTGGGAATATGTCTCATTCATCCAAAAAATAGTGCTTGAACATTAATTTGGTTGATGATTTAGGTGGATGAATTCCCCATTATACATGTTGTTTAAATATATTTTACCTATTACATGAATATATCTAACTATTATGGTGTATTGATACCTTAGGTAGATTGGATAATGGATCATTTGGAACTGGTTCTATAGCACAAATAATTTCCCTTTTTCTATCGTATTATATTATGGTACATCATTCTATGATATGATCATTGTTTTTTATATGAATTACAAATATTTTATGTTATGTTTTTGGGGAATCATAATTTTTATGTTTATACTCACCCATTCATGAGATTAATACACCCACATGTTTTCTTTTTAATGACTATAAACATGTCAATATCATTTTTGTTAGTTTTGGATCATGCGAATATACTCATTAGTGGTGCCATGAATCTTCCAATGTGGGATGTTATCTAATTGGAGTTGAATAAATTATGTGTACATATTCTATATTCACATCAAGAATGTTATTTTTATTTATTATGAGTGTTAAATTATTCATATTTTACTAGAATATTCGATTACAAACTATTTGTTTGTTTTAGAGATGTATGGATATTTTTTTTGTTTTTAGTAAAGTATTTTTTACTCTAAGATATATTTATGGATTATTAGTGATGTTCACATGTACTAGTTCTATACATTAACTCATTGAATAAATTTTTTGTTCCTTATTATTTATAATATCCTACCCATGTGTTATAGTTGGAAGACATAAATTGGTATAAAAAGTATACCTCTCGGAAAGGTGAGGAATGAGTGAGTTCTATTTTATTGGATTTTAATTCAAGTTATATCACCACATATTTGGATTTTTTGAGTTTTATGTCGTTCGAGATATTCTGGGGAATTTTTTGAAGAACTCATGATATATATAGGATAAGTTTTCTGACTAATGAACCCATCATGTATGAGGTTTCTTACACATTACAATTTAATGACTAACTAAAAACATTGTTAATTATTTACATAGAGTTTAATTTTTAATGTAAAATTATATTAAACTATTTATCATATAAAATAAATTTATTTTTTGGAGTTATAAAAATAAATAATTTTTTTCTAGAAGTTTAGATGTAATGAGTTTGTCTAGTTCCACTCTAGAAAAAGATATCAGTAAAGGTGTAAAATAGAGAATTTCAATAACATGATATAAATAGGAATACTATAATATTTTGAAGTTATATGGGTGAATTTATCTTGAAATCCTAGAGGATATATTTATAGTTTATCAATTAAAGGAATTTATATTTGGAAAAGTTCTCCTAGTATCCATGTGTATTCATAAAGGATAGGGTCGGTAACCAACCTGATGGTGTACATTCGGACGTGAGGATCCCCCAGTAACTCTATATACTAGACATAGAGTTTATCTACTCTTATGTGAGATAAAAACATGTACTCAAATCATTACATTAGTAAATAACATGAGGATATGTCTATTTCAAGAATTGGGTCCGCCATATGATTTTGTAATGTCTGGTATTCACCTGTTAACACTAAATATTATGATACCGTTTGTTGGTGCATGATTACCCCATAATGTTACATGGTTAAAAACCAATCAATCATAGGGTGGTGGTTTACCTGATATTACATTGGTGTTGGTACACCTATACTAGAAGTGTGGTTCTTTATAAACATATTTTGATTGGTGTTCTTAAAAGGATATGTTTTGATTCATTATTTCATTCGAGTTTGTAATACAACATATATTTGGGCTATATGTCTTCAATGTGTGGTACATATACTCCCCCTATCGATATAAAATACCGTATTACATATAAGATCACTATATTTATTATTGTGTATGTTTCTCTTCTAATGATACATGGGTGTGGAAGACTACCTCTACACATATGTTTCTTCAACACGGACATTAAGATGAATCTCCCTCGATCTGGATAATGTCCAAATTATCCAATCTATATATTATAGGGGTCTCCTCTAAGGGGGAATGAGTATTCTCATTGCCTATACTTCTCAATGTTTGATGTTTTATATAATATAATTTTTTTTCTCTTAACATTACTACTTCATACAAGAATTATATGTGGTTCCCAATACCGATGATTTTTATTAGTCTTATGACATATTTTTAGATTCCCGTTATTGTAAAATTACATCATCATTGTGTATTGATTTGTGGTAATATTGATATTTTGAAACACTGAATGTGATATTATTATTGATAGTGTCCAAAATTATTATTCTATAATTGATGTTAATATTCCCCATTGATATATTTCATTATAAGTTTGGATTATATAATTATATGGATTTTAGGATAAATATCCTTAGTTGGTTGATGTATATTATTTATATCTTATTCCTTTCATTTAAGGAATCATTTAAGTGAAAACCTTATTCCACTATTATATAGTTTATTGATGATAAAAATATTTATAATTGTTTCCATGTTTGACTTGGATGATGTATGTATACATTTATCCACCAATACCACTAGGTTATATTTACATCACATAGATTGTAGGTGTTTTAGTCTTGTGATCTATTGCATCCATAGAGGGGTTGATCAAGAAAAACTTGAATTGGATAGAGGTTAGACATAGAGAATATTTATTTTTGATGATTGGAAATGACCATATCTTTTCATACATAAGTAAATACATTAATCAATGGTTTTATCCACAAGCTACACCAAAACTAAAATAATATGAAATATTATATGTTATACCTAAATTTATCTCATATAAAAATTGGGAATGTAATAATGAAATTTATATAAGTAAATATATAAATATACATAATAAAGACTGAAAAAATATAAATCACATTAAATTTCAACTCAATTAGTACAATCAAGAAATAATAATTTATTTTTTTTTAATTGAGTTTATTAAATTTAAATTTTGTATGTTTGAAATATTTCAGACTAAGATTTGTTTTGAAATAAAATTATAATATATGAAAAAATTATTTCATATAAAAAATGATTTTATGATATTTTATCATATTATTTTATAGATAAAATCATAAATTTAACGTTTCAAATTTTAAATAATTTATATTATTTTAGAATTTATCAATTTCACAAAATTTTAAGTTTCTTTGTTAAATTTTTTGAATGGTAGAGTTTTTAGTTGAATCCTAAAAATACAGATTTTATGTATTTCATAACCTTTATTATATTATATTAGTATATTAAAACATTAAGATTTTTTGAAATACTTTACCTATAAATAAATATATTATAAATTATGAAAAATATTTTTCTAATATTAGCTTGAATTTTAGAACCCATTCTGTATTTGTTTTTACTTAATATATTTTTATAATGAAACATATTTTTAAAAAAATAAATTAATATTAAGTTGGTGGAATAATTTCCATTATTTATTTTATTTTTAAATTAACATTCATTTAATGATAAAAATTATTTAGAATTTAGTTTTTATACAGAATTGATAATTATATCAAAATCTAAAATTCTTTTTCTAAAAAAACAAAAAATATAATTTTTAGGTGTTACATATGTTTTTAATAACATTATTTTTACCTTACATATCAGATATTTATTTAAAAAAATTTGATTTTATAGTTATAATATTTGGATAAAAATTAATTAATATGTCTAATTTTATTTTTTGGATTTAAATTTAATTTATCTAGCAAAAAGTGAGATAACTCAAAAAAAAGCCAAAAATGGAAATGTTTATATTTTAGAGTTAATAGTTTTAATATTTTTGGAGACATGTCTGAAATAACATTATTTAACCTTAATTAAACCAACATACTCTAGAGTCAACATTTATCCATTTTTGAACCATTTTCTATTTAATTGATTAATGGGAATATTGAAAAATTATGATATCTTTAGGTATTGTAACTTTACCCATTGTATATTTAAAAATATCTTATATCATTCAATGTTACTGATAACCATATAATTAATCATTGAAACAACGTTATTTATATCACAAAAATCCTATTTAGATCTCCCTAAATCCATTAATCTCACAAAATTGTCATATATTATTCAATTACAAGAAATAATCCATGGAATGTTCAAGTATGCAAAGTACATATATTTTTCCTCTTATGTTTTTACTATTAATATTATAATTCTTAATATTTTATAAAAATAAAAATATTAAGAAATTGGTAATAATAGTATACCTAAATTTTATTAATGTAATGTTTAAACCCTTATTTATTAATATCCATTTAAGTAAAAAAATAATGGAATGTAATTCATCTATGTGTGTATACTTCCACCCCCAAAAATACTCATTTATTAATTTTTATATTTATAACTATGTATTAAAATATCTTCAAAAATATTTCATCATTATAATAGAATTAAAATATTATCATTATAATTCTGTTATAAATTAACAATGTTGAATGAATCACCACTTAAACCTTGGAGACTAATCATGTTTACTTGTGATCATTTTTTTGATGTTTAGATCAAAAACATTAATGTTGACATAAAAATATGCAATGGATTAATATAAGATCATAAATACAAACATAATTATAATTTCAATATAAAATAATTGTTTTAATATGGTATTTGCAAAAAAACTTTTGTAACAATTAAACTATAAATTTTGTGTTATAAAATAACTGAATAAGCGAACACAAAAAAATTCACTCTTTGCAACAAAACAACATATGGGATGATAAAAAAATTAATCAGGTGTAAGTTACATAATGTAGTATCTTAAATGACATAACATGGAATAAATTGTTGGGGATTCATATTAATATTATATTGCATATATGGAAGGATAAATTGAATGACACTATATTTGGGAAAAGGTATTAAACCAATCAAATAGATGAAGAATATTATTATTATTGAAGATAATTTAAGGATATGTATATAACTAATGTTATGAAATATAGAATAAATATTTTTTTATTACAATAAAAGATATTGAAGAAAATCATTGAAATCAATGGTTTTGAAATGTGGCATAGTAAATAAAACTCACTTATTTTAGTTATAAAATTTCTTATTTATACAAGTTTTCTATGATTTTCATTTTTATTTATATACAATTTTTTAATTTTATGGATGTAATGTTTTTAAATGATGTAAAATATGATGAATAGTTCTCTTTAAACATTATTTTATAAATACAATGGTGATTTTTAAAATGATAATAATATCTATGAATTTTAAATTTATTATTTAAAAAAAATCAAGAAATTAGTTTTTTGGTATTCAATTTACACTATATTAAAAATAATGTATCCCCAACATAGTCACATTTAATTATTGACAGTATATTTCTATTATAATTTCCATATTTTTGGTGATTTTCTTCTTAGAATGAAATGATAAATTTCATGATGTTATTTTATCACAATTGGATGTTATATGAATCCCATATTACTCAGATCTGTAGTTTATAAACAATGCATGATTTCCATTAGTATTATTGGGAAACCCATATATCTCTCTAGGGTTCTTTATGATAGGTTACCTAATCGATTATAAGTGACAACAATATATATGGATGGCGATGTGTGAGACCCTATATCCACATCCAAAGGATTCTTATGGGATTTTATTTAATGAGATAGTAAATTAGATATATAATGAGTTTATTTACATCGGTGTGGGAATTAAGCATTCAATCACATAATTAGATATGGAAAAAATGATATTTTATATAAATAGATAGATGTAATGGGTTTTCTGAATTATGTTTTCCTATTATTATGGTCATTCTATATTTCTATATTTTCACATTGTTTTTAGAAATATTTTTGATTAATTTAATTTTTGAGTAATTATATGTTATTATGATTGTGAATTATTTGTAATGGATCCCTCTTTTTTAATGTTCTCATGTAATATGAATATTGATATGTGTTTTGAGAAAGTCCATATAATATGTTTGAGAATAATGATTTTATTTATTTTATGTTTGTATAATATCTATTATTATTTTCATATAAGTTATATAGATATTTCATTTTGTTAAATATGACATCTTCATTTTTTCTATTATTTTATGAGATATATTAATGTTATATAGTCTTTGAGAACACCCACATTATAAGATATAATTTCCCATGATGTCAATATGACTATGTCTTGTAATAAATTTTGTAAAAAAATTTTGAGGACAAGGATTATAGATAAATGATAACAATTATAGAAAAATAATATTATTACCTATATAACATACAATTACCTTAAACATTGACTTATTAAGTTGTAGATTTTTTTGGAATTGAATTATTTAAACCATGGTGTTAATGAAATATTTATGTGAAGTTTTCAAGGGGTTGATTTAATTGGTAAAAAATATAGGATTAGTTTATTTTTATATTACATGAGTAATTGTTTTGACATTAATTTCAAGAAATCTAGTGAAAAACATAATGAAATGTATATCGAATATGTAAAACTAAAGGATAACGAAATAATGTTTTGGAAAAATAATGTTTACTATCCTATAAATTAAATACCATTACATATAATAAAATTTTATGTACTATTTAGAATATTTATCCATAGTTGTAATAACATGGAAGAGGGAGCGTTGCGTGTTAACAAAACCATGACCTAGTGTGCAATTAAGAGAAATAATGTTAAACCTACCATGACACTCCCATACATTATTCTATTTATAATTACATTAAATTTTAAATCAATATTAAGGATATATATATATTTTCTACTAGGGAAATACGAATGATGTCTATGGATAATATATATTGAAACCTAGAGACTAATAGGTTAATTCCAACTTGTTATTTATCAAATCTACCTTCTATGATTATAAATTCCTTTTATGTACCTTCATAAATTCAACTATAACCTTTTTCAAATTTCCATTAGTTATGTTAATGGGGAGAACTAAAATGAACAATGATAAAAATTGGAGAAATGTAAAACGTAGAGATTGTATAAATAGGAAACCTAATGAGAAGGGATATGGAATAGAACACCTCATGGAAATTATCACATTAATATATAAAGTTATAGAGAATAACCCAAATCTCATTGAGCACCCAAACACAATATAAATGGATAAACTATTTATCAAGTAATGTTTAAGGAAACCCCTAATTTTTATGGGTAAAATGATCCAATTCTTATTGCAGATTGGGTTAATGTAACATAAAATCTATGATGTCATCTATAGTTCTAATATAAATAGGATTTGATATTTGATGTCTATTTTTTAAATGATTATGTAAACCAATAGAATAGTCCATTTAGTAATACCACAGATTATTAGTATATATAACTAATAAAATGAGGAGGGTTCAAGATGATATATTTCCCTATATATTTTCATATACTTTTCACAAAAAAATAATGACTGAATTCAAGGAAATAATGTGAAGAAGGTTTCATCTATTGGATCATATTAATAAAAATTTCCTTGTATAATGAAGTAAGATTTTATAATAAATATTGATACTGATATATGGGTTGAGTTCACGTTTAATAGCATAAATTGTAGTCTTCAAAAGAAATTACCCATAAGAGAATCCGGAGGCTATAAGGTGTTTTTTATAAGTGATCTTAATGTAGCATTGTAGATAAGGAATTATAATACTTTATTGTAATATAATAGGAATATATACATCATCTAAAATTACATAACAAAAAATATTTTATGAATAAATCCCAATATCCTAAAATAAATAATTTTTATATAAAATAATCGATTAAATGTCTAAATTGATTAAGGAAGTGTTTATGTGTGTTATTTTTGGACACAAATCAGAAATCATTTCAATAATGGAGAAGATGATGATTATATAACAAGATATTAAGAAGACACCAACAAACTATACACCTAAATTTAAATTATTTAAATGTATAGAGTTAATATATTATTTAAATTAGTTCCATAACCATATTCCCATAAATGAAAATATTACAATGTAGCCTCCCAATATGATGGAAAAAGGAATTGAATTTACTATCACTACTACATGGGTAGATCATGTAATAATAGTGATGTGAGGAACCGCTGATATTTTTTCTTCATAAAAAAATTTATTATTTGATTATAGTTTTTTTCACTAATATTTGATATTTTTTTATGAATTTTAAATCACAACCACAATATGTGGATATGGATATTCTAGTGAAGGCAACACGAGGCATGATTTACATGTCTACGATTTAATAAAATATTATAATTGGTATTTGGGGATGATACATCCTAAAAATTAATTTTTTTTAATATGACATAATATTTGTTATGGATAGAAATTTCCCTTTATAATGAACAAATCATTGATCATTGAAAAAGAATTTTTGTTTTATTATAAAAATCATCCCATTATAAATTATCAATTCATGGATGATTATGAACTTCTTGTCGATGAAAACTCTATAAATCATGTGATTATACCTAATAATTGTGTACACTTTTTATGGAAAATATATTAGATATATTTATTTACATTCATGAAAAAAAAATTTTATTTGATGGAGGGCATAACACCCAACTGTATGTCTATATTAACAATGATATAGTAAATGATTTTATTTTATCCATTAAATTGGATGGTGTAAATTTTAATAACTAGTTTATGATGAATATATATATATATATATATATAATTTTATTAATAAAATATTATTGATTAATTCATAATAAATATGTACTCAATTATTAATAATTTGATTCTATAATACACAAAATGTTTTCATCAAAACTATTTTTTGTCATATATTTATATTAAATTATTATAATTTATTTATACTATATATATATATTTTTATTATTAAATTAAAACATATAAATAAATAAACATGTCAATACTAGTTGTGGTATAATTTTACAATATTTTTTTTAAATATTTATTTTCCACTGAATTGTAAAAAATAATGAAACTAGTTAAATATTTCATTCCATTTCAAGTAAATTTCACCTTTTAATTTCAATTGAATATAAAAACCATTTTAAAATTTATTTATATATAATATAAAAAATACCATGGGAATAGTAATTATGGTTTATTTTATTGTATGTTAGTTCATTGTATAAAGAACACATTTTTCTAAAACCTACTCAATGCACAAAATGTTTTTTAAAAAGTCTATTTCATCATAATTAAATAATTTTTTTAATAAAATTTAAATACTATAAATTCCATAAAATATTTTAGCACTCATTTATGGGTTCTTACAAGGAATAGAATGTATGAATATTGGTATTTATGCATGAAAATTCATATTTTGAAAATCATAAAAGGTTCTTATTTTTCACACTTAATCAAATGACACTATCTCACATATAGAAAATTAATATAGTAAAATGTATTCCATAATTTGAATCATAATTAAAAATATATTTAATTGAGTAAACATAGTTATAGGTCAAAGTGAAAAATAAAAATTGTAAAATTATGTTATTATTATTAAGGTTAAAAGGGTTTTACAAGGGGGTAAACAATGAGATAAGGGCATGATTTACACCAAAACCATCCGTAGTTTTTTTATTGGATGAAATAAAAATCAAATATTATCATAAAAGAATAATTTTTTCATATAGAACAACCATTAATTGAAATTAACCATATACCATTGAAATATTGTATGAAATTCGATTTGTGTCTCTCCCCCACTTATAAAGTTAACCTCTCTTCATCCATTATTAACACTATTTATTCCTTCTATATTTTCCATGAATAATAATTAACCATAATATACTAATTAAATTCATCCAATATCTATATTTATTATCTTATGACCATTACATAATGTCTAAACTACAATGATAGAGGAGATATTTCTAACGAAACATAATGATATTAAAATAATATTTATATTTTATGTTTTATTCCATTTATTATAAACATAATGTATTTGTAAAAAATGATTAAAATAGAATAATATATATTTTTATATGGTATTAAGCTGATGATATATCCATTCACCACCACATCCCAATCCTATGATATATTAAAGTATCGATCATGCGTACATGTGGACTACCACTACCACATAGTGATAAGAATCATTTTACACCACCATCATTATTGGTGTCACAATTTCATATATTTAATTATAAAATATATTTTTAAAAATAAATATTTTTTAATGTTGAAATTTTATTATCTTTCAATTTGTTTTTCCATGGGTTGAGTAATGAAAAAATATACCTATATGAGTATGGACTACCATGTCCACACAAGGATGTAATTTAATCATCAGGGAATCTATTTATCAATGGTTATATTTTAGAATATATTTAAAAATATATAATATTTAAACTACTGATAAAATCGTGGAGATGAATGAATCACAAAAAGTTTTCTCTAAACATAATAACCAAATGAAACCAAATGAAACCATATTTAAAATAACATAAATAATGCTTCAACTATTCACTATTTTTTTAATGCAATTTGGAAATATATTTTAATATATTTACATTTTTTAAAATAAATATTCATATAATTTTACAAACATGGTACTTTTAGTATTTTAAAATATTTGAAGTAAATTCTCTTTTAACAAACAACACATTAATAACATCCAAATAAATAAAAAAATACAAATTACTTTGAAAAATAAATTATATGATTCCTTTGATCTTACAACATTAAATGGTTACCATACAATTTTACGAAAATTTTTATTCTAAATATGTTATTTGAAATAAATGGATAAACATATCAGGAATTGTTAAAACGATCTATTTACCCACTTTCACCCACCTTATCAGATCATTTTGAAATTTGAATAAAACATAATTTTACCTCTTTTGTGAGATGAATTTCAAAAATTGGAGATACATGGTTGACATAAATAAGTAAAATTTAGTTCAATAAAATGAAAATTATATTTGGTGAATATTAATGATTTACTTTTATTAACCACAGTTAAAAGTAAACAGGGTAATTAAAGGTCAATATGATATTATAAATATCTTAACACATATTCTAATTCTATTCGATATGTATAATTAGGCCACAAAGCATAGGAAGAAAATTTGATCCTTTTTTTCCACTTGGATTAGAGGAGAGCCTTTTTAATTATTTAATTCAAAGAAGATTTCAAAGTGATAAATTCAATGTTTAATAAAAAACGTTTTTTTAGTATAGGGAAATACAAAAGATAAATTATACTATAAATATTAATTAAAAAGATTAAATTATTTCATAAATAATGGTATTTTATTTATAATTTATAGAAATTAAATATATTTATTTATTTTATACACAATTATGATGTAGTAATTAACTTATTAATGAATGTTTAAAATAGTTGATATTATAAACATGGAAATAAATTTAATTTGAGACTTTTGATAAATTACAATACTTTTATAAGTTAATATGAAATTTTAGGGATCATTAAATAAATTTTTTTTAAATTAATCATACTGTTATTCTTTTCTCAAAAAGAAAAAAATAAATAGCATCAAAATTGACATAAATGAGTTTTTAAAACAAATACTATATTATTTGTTGATATAAAATTTCTAAAAATCTAAGGATTTAAAAAATGGTAACAATAATATTATATATGTCATTAATTAACCACTTTATGTTATTTTGGATGTTTAGAGTACGTTTATTTACCATATATTGTAAGAATACAAGAAGACATGGTAAACCTTAAACTACTTCACTAATAGTTAAATCTAAAATATAAGTTTAAGATAGTGACCTAAACTAGTCTAAATCCTATTGAATGAGTGGATTGAGACCCATAACAACTTTATCATTGATATAAATAAATTTCAATCCATTAGAAACTTAAATATATTTATAATAAAATTATATTTCAATGTTTTCCTAAAGCGACCCTCACCTCTCTTATAAAAGGGTACTTCCCCTTCTCTTAATTTAACACCTCCAAAGCCAATTTACTCGGCCAAAACATACCGAAATATCCTCCCAAATACTGTCACTACATCCTATAGTCCTTCCATTGATCATAAACCCATACTAATGAGCCCTTTTGATCAAATCAAAAGGAAGCACTCGAAGAAGAGGTAATAATTTCACCTCCCTCTTTGAAGTTCTTTTCTTCTTCTGCTTCCTCATTATTTTTTTCCATACCAAAATAATAACTACAGTGCCTCATGCATACTGAGATTTTATTATAAATACGATATAACCATATTCGTTATTCAATCAATCCTATAAATGACAAAGTCAGCATACATGCGTACGTACGGCTTACCATCTACCTGTTGTGGTGTAGTCTGTTATTAAAAAACATCATAATTTTGATGGCTATAATAATGAGTATAAATGATTTAGATAATACTTATAACATGATAATTATTCTTTATATATGAAACACCATCCAATTATATACGATTTCACCCTCAAAAGAATGATATTGTCGATTTTGCTTAAATACGTCTTACCGTCTCCATGAACGCGATGGGATTCATTTCCCATCATAATAATTCATGAATAATTTACATTTTATGGTTAAAAATAACATTTAAGAACTTAATATTATTATATATATGAATCAAATACAACATATTCCTAACAAACATGATTTACAAATCAAAACACATAATGGAAAATGAATCACATAATAACCAAAACAATAATACTAATGAAATATCATTAACTAATGAATTTTAGAAGATCATATATGATATAATATTTAAATATTTGGTTCTTTTATAATTTAATAACAATTATTTCTTCATTATACATGAGGTTAACTTACCCTATACAATGACAAATTACATGGTAAGGGTGTTTTCATCTCACTTTTATTCTCATGAGATTCAATCTATATTTTACCCTATTACCTTTTGAGTGGTTAATGTACGGCCCGAGAATATATTGTTAGTGTAATATACATTAATTTATATGTACTTACATCATCATTTTATGATCCTTATTTCATGGGTTGTATGATTCTTATGTTACCAAATCTGTAAGGCAATTTTAAATTTCAATTTCCACTCATTGTGCTTTACGTAAACATCATTGATAACTTTACTCCAAGATTATGCGTGGAATCACTATTTATATTCTTATGTAGTAATTTACACTCCCATTTGTGTGTATATACTTTTGATACACATAATCAATCCATCTATAAATTCTCAAGTTATTGATATGTTCTTGATAAGTGTACTTTTAACTCAATTTCTATTCATTGAGTTAAACATCCAAGTCATGGTGTTGTTTTTACTTGAATATTTGTGAATTTCCTTTGATTGATTTACACAGAATATCTAATAATATTGAGTTTATTTAAACTTTTCACCCATAATTTGTTCATTTATTTATCCTTAACCTAAGGATACAATCATTAAAAGGTAATTAATCTCAACTAACATTACATTAAGACTTGTCTATTGTTATACACAAATCCACATTTATTTGGTGTTTATGTTGTACTTTGTCATAGTATATCATGAATACCATTATTATAATGAAATTATAATGTTTTCATAACCACAATTACTTGTATTCAAGCGTCTCTCATTTGGTTAAGAGCTCTATCTAAAATATCATTTTAAATATTTGAAAATTTTATTCTTCTAAATATTTCTCATTAATTTCCATGTTTTAAAATTGGTTATAAGGATTTATTTAAAAGGAAAATAATGTTTTGAAATTTAATTCTTTTTAAATTCTTCAATGTGTTATAGGAAACATTGATACAAAAATCTATTTTAGACAGCTTCTTGATAAATAGTGATACTTTTAAATGTTTTCAAGAAAATGGGAGATATTTATATCGAATAATTTTATTGTTTATTTTAATATATGTCAATATCATTCATTATTCTCGATTTAGGTTAATTTATTATAATAAAATATTCCATATTGTATTAAATGAGTTATGATTGACTGTGGATATGCTATTTTTATACCATTTTAGTTTTGTTGTTAAAATATTGAGATTTCATATGCTACATTTAATATGAATGTTTAGACTAGGTTTCAACCTTTTCATATGAGGAATGAATTGGACATAGTATGTGACAGTTGGAGCCTGATACAACTCCTTGAGCCATTGGTAGGTCTCATGTGACAAACTCATGTCTTGGCTTAAGCCCTTGAAAAAATCTTATTTTTATATAGGGCACAAGGCCTTGACAATGTGGTTATGATGTTCATAACTATGCATTTCATTATTATGAAACATGAAATTGATATTAAATGTGATTATTATACTAGTATAATATCCATGTGAATACTTAAATTGAATTATTTGATTTATCGATGACATATTATTCTGATGTTTATGTTTAGAAGCCTTCTGTTTCCGTCTTATACATTGTCTTTAATGTTTATTATTATTTATTAATGTTTCGGCTATATTGTTATACTTTGTGAGCATCTGAGCTCACCCCTTTCCTAGGTTTTATTTTACCCTTGATGAAAATAAGTATATTATGGTTAACCTATAGGAGTAGTCTAAGAGATATAAGAGTGTTCAATGGAGACACACTATTGTTTTTTATTTTATGATGTAATGTCAAAATTATTTAGGAATGTAGTACATCCAAGGCTTCTAAACTGATCGGCCTTTCGAGAAATGATTCCTTATATCATGATAATGTTATGTAATAGTGCACCTATTTTGGGTATCTAGGGTTAAGGAATTATAGTTGGTATTAGAGGAATTTTATCAATAACCTTGTAAAAAATATTTAGAAAAAGTATAATTAGAAAACACTAACCTAAGATAGGCATTAAGGATTAGTATATAATGAAATCCAAAAAACATGGTAATGTAAATATTATGTGTGTTTTCCCAGAAATACATCCATGTCTAGATACAAATAGGTAGAGGTGGCTTTATAACATATGTACCTAGGAGTGATTACTCAGACAAGGAGTTTCGGGTTTGACATGGGGTATCCTAGCACATTGCAATGAGCCTTGCTGCAATATTGGTTATGACACGCCTGGGGGATATTCTTAAGATAATTCACATTTTATTTACAAAACCAATAAAAATGATTGTAATAAAATATGAGATAAAATAACATTGGTTAATAATAAGCTTTTTTAAATTGAAAATAAGGTGTTGTGATATTCTCTAAATGATTTTATGACTCACAGTGTCATTTCTTGTGTTAGACAATGGATGGATTCCAATGAAGTCATAGTAACTTTGAAAATGATGTACAATGTGGATATAAATGGATGGAAAGATTTTTAAAAGTATTTTTGATCTTTTTTTGATGGGATTACTTTGCATGACTTTTCTCTTTTATGTGTAACCCTGCAGTTTGTTATTTGAAAATGCTATTTTAGGAAGAATTATCTTTTTATATTGTGGATATAGTTATAAATAACCATTTTGGAATATATGATCCTTTAATGTGAGGAAATTTCATTATATTATTATTCTATGGATACAACAACGAAAGGGGAAGTGGAAGAAAAAATTACTTGAAAGAGTGAGGTGAAATTATTACCTCTTCTTCATGTGTCTTCTTTTTATTTTCCCAAAAGGGTTCAATGTGATGGATTTCTGATCAAATTAAGGCCTCTATGATGAAGTTAGGAAAGTTTGGAGGATATTTGGGTAGGTTTTGTCCAATCCAAAGTGATTTGGAAGTGTGAAATTAATATAAGGGGGATTTCCCTTTTATAAGATTGGTGAGGGTAACTTTTAGTAAAACATGAAATATTATTTTATAAAAAAATAATTTTCGGTTTTATATGGCTCAAAAATAAATTATTTCAAAGAAAGGTTATGGATGGGTAGAAAAAATCTAATCCTATAGGCTTTAGATTGGTTTAGGTCGTCATATTAACCTTAAATTTTACATTTAACTCTTAGTAAAATAGTTTGATATTTACCATGTCTCTTTGTATTTTTATATTATATTGTTAATAAAATTAGAACAAAAATCCCAGAGAACCCCAAGGTGTTTATTATTTTTACATATAACCTTATCTAAATCCATAGGGCTAACCTTAGTGTTTTAAGAATATTATACCAATTAATAATATAATATTTGTTTTAAAAACACATTAATGTCCATTTTGACAATATTTAGTATTTTGTTTTTGTTAAAGACTTAAAAACATTATTACTTCGAATAAAATTCACTTAATCAACCATCACATGTCATAGTAACCTATAAATTTATTGTAACTAATCAAATGTCTCAAATTAGATTTATTTGGATATTTATAATATCGATTATTTTAATAATATATTAATAAGGTAATTACTGCATAATCATTTTGTTATAAATAAATTTTATTATTTAATGTTCAAATTTTTTAAATAAAATATCTTCATGTATGATATCCTTTTAGATTTCTAATTAATATTTATAGTTGAATTTATATTTTATGTAACCATATATTAAAACTAGTTTAGTTATTAAACATAGAATTTAACTCTTTTAACTCTTCTTTAAAGAAAAAAAATAATACATGTCATAATCTAATCAAAGTGGATTAAAGGGGATCGTATTTTATTTCGAATTTTTTTTTTCAAAATACACTTATCCAATAGAATTAGAACACATGTTAGGGTAATTATTATATGATTTTTAACATTAATTATCCTATTTATTTTTAACCATGGTAAATAAACGTCAAAAGATATTATTCACCAACAAATAATATTCTTCTTATTGATCCACATTTTACATATTGATGTCAACCATGTGTCTCGAATATTTGAAATTCATCTCACCAAAGCGGTAAAATTATGTTTTATGAAAATTTGTAAACGCTCCTTAAAAGAGGCTAAAAGACAATAAAAAGTTCAATAAGATTTTATATATCTAAAATTATTAAAAAATAACGTTAAATAATTACATAGAACATATATAGGTATTCTGAATCTATTTTTACCTAAAATAAATTAAAATAAAATAAATAATTATATATATATAATGTCGTGTTTAAAAAATAACGCATTGTTTTCACTATTCATCAAAATTTGAATGTTCTCATAAAAATACCAAAAATTAAACCTAAGATAATTTCGATATTCTGAACTCAAAAATGAAGTCAGTTTTGAAAAATTAAATTTGTAAAATTTTAAAAAGTGGGTATTACTATTCATAATAGCTAGATTTATTTGTCGTAGTGTGTTAGAATCTCAAAGTTGCGTACAATTCAATCTATTTCATTATTCAAAGGGAAACACAACATGGAAGATTGGGGTGTTAAATTCATCCATACTTAAAAAAAATATGTATCCTAAATTTATAGATTACTACCGCACAAAAATAATCAGGTGTTTCATCATCATAAGTTCGTCTGGTTCCCACATTGCCTCTTCCATCTTATGGTTTCTCCATAGAACATTTACTAGATAAGTCTCCCGGTTTCACAAAACTTGTTCCCTAATATCATGATTCACGATAGAATCTTCAAAATAAGACAGATCAGATTCCAGTTTAATTTCCTCATAGGTGAGTACATGCATTGGGCCAGGCATGTATTTTTTAACAGTGATACTTGGAATACATTGTGATCTTTGGAGAGACATGGAGGCATTGCCATAGAGTAAGATACAACCCCAATTAATTCTGCAATTTCGAAAGGTCTGATGTACCTAGGACTTAATTTAACCTTCTTACCAAATAATATAACTCTCTTCCATCGATATACCTTTAAGAAGACCTGATCTCCAACCTAAAATTCTAAATCCTTCCATTGGTTATCGTCATTAATCATTTCTTACATTGATCTGCATTGATGTGGGTATGGATAACCATCTCCTTTATCTTTTTTTCCATAACATGTTCTAGGACTATGAGTTTTCTTTCACCAATAACATTCACAGAAGTTGGTTTCCAACATATATTTCCATATAATGCTTCATATGGTTCCATATAAATACTTGAATGGAAGCTAATGTTATAAGAAAATTCTACCAGATGTTAATATTGAACCCACATTCCTTGAAAGTCAAGTGAGAATTATCTCAACATTTTCTTTAAGGTATTAATAGTCTATTCTAATTGTCCATCAGTTCGAGGGTGGAAGGCAGTGTAGAAACGATGTTCAGTATCCAGGGTTTTCTGAAAAATTTACCATAATATTTTTGTAAAATGGTGATCCCAATCATAAATAATTGATAGGGGTACTCTATAAAGGCTTACAACATCATTTAAATATAGTATTTCTAAACGTTAATGTAATAAATCATCTCTTTTAGAAAGAAAATGTGCTAACTTGGTAAGACAATCCACAATGACCCATATTACTTTATTTCTTCTAGGTGTCTTTGGTAGCCCCATGACAATGTCCATCATAATATCATCCCATTTCCACTTTGGTATGGTAAGTGGTTTCATGAATCCTCTATGATGTTGTCTTCTAGATTTCACTTGTTGGCAGACCATACACCTCAACACAAAATATGCAATATCTCTCTTCATGTTGTCCCACAAAAAATGTTCATTCAAATATCTATTCATCTTAGTGCTACTGGGGTGTATAGTGAAAATGGAGCAATGAGTATCACCTAACAGTTCCCTTTTTAGATCATGTATATCAGGAACACAATGTCTCTTCCAAAATTTCAAAATCCCATCTTCATATATGACGTCGATCAATCGCTTACCAATCACAACAATTTTTTTTAAACTCCACATCATCAGACATATAACTTTTTATATTTTCTAGTAAATATAAACTAGAAACCTTTTGAAAGAGTATTAATGTTTCACAATTCATGATTATTCCCATATCCATTATTAATTGATCCATATACATTAGATCCCTTTCAAATCTCATCTTATTCAGAACACCAGGATGTTTTATGCTCAAAGAATCTTATACTTTATTTGGATTCCCTAGGTGGTAGTGTATAGTGAAATCATAATCATTGAGTAGTTTAATCCATCACCTTTACCTCATGATGAGTTCCTTCTATGAGAAAATATACTTCAAACTATTTTGATTAATATATATCTCACATTTTAACCATAGAGATATTTTCTCCATATCATCACAGAAAAAATTATAGCTGCTGACTCAATATCATGAATATGGTAGTTTTTTTTACATAATTTTATCTTTCGTGATGAAAAGGAAATAACTCTATCATTCTCCTTGTGGACACAAACATGTCATTTCATTGAAGAATCACTATAAATAAAAAACCCATTGTTCACTGATAGTAGAGTCAGGATAAGTGAATTGACTAATATTATCTTAAGTGTAACCAAACATTCTTCACACACTTTGTTCCAAACAAATTTCACTCCTTTACGTGTGATCTTGGTTATTGGGATTGCCAACCAGGCAACATTCTGGACGAAACATCGATACTATACTAATAAAGAAATAAAACTATGTACCTCAGTTATACATGTCAGTAATAGTCATTCTTGGATCGACTTTTTATTAGAAGGATCAACATTGATTCCATCTTTAAAGGCAATATTTCCATGAAAAAGAATCTACTAAATCCATAATTCACACTTTCTCAACATCCCATATAATTCATTTCTACTAAGAGTATTTAGGATAATTTGCAAGTTATTTTCTTGATATTTCTAGATTTTGGAGTATACCTAGATATCATCAATAAATACCACTACAATGTTAACAGGATATTTTTTGAAAACTCTTTTCATTAGATCCATGAAGGCAGAGGGTGAATTAGTCAATCCAAAAGGCATACTGTAAACTCGTAATGTATGTACCTGCTTTGAATTGTTTTCTATGGATTTTCTTGATTTTTCATGCACAACAGATGGTTTCTAAATCGAAGTTCAATATTTGAAAACTATTGATCTCTATGAAGTTGATCAAGTAGATCATCAATGCGAGGTAGGGGAATCTTGTTCTTTATTGTTATACCATTGATCTGCATGTTCTCAATGCAGAACCTCATAGATCCGTCTTTTTCTTAACAAAAAGGTCAGGGGCTCTACATAGGGAAACACTGGGAAAATGAACCCCTTATTACTATATTCCACTAGTTGTTACATTAGATCAACTAATTCCACAGTGGCCATTCTATATGGAGTTTACTATATGGGCCTCAATCCAGAAATTAAATCAATAGAAAACACAATTTCTCATTATGGAGGATGTCAAGGTAAATCATCTAGAAACCCATCGACAGATTCTTTCTCAATAGGTACATCCTCTATTCAAAAAATATATTCCTCACTCATAGTTATTTCATTCTCTTCCTCCCCAAAAATTTAATTTAGTAGAGCTATTGGGGTTGGATCTAGATAATAATCAGGTGGTGACGTTTTTGCTGTAAAGATAAGGTACTCCTTATCATCATAAAAAAATTTAACCTCCTTCATACAAAAAATTTTCGCATCATGGTCTGAAAGACAATCCATTTCAAGGATTATATCAAATTCAATCATGGGTATTATGATGAGATCAGCAGATAAAAAACATTTATATTCCCCAATGGGAATTGATTAAAAAAACTTTGTTGCGATGAAACTCCCCTTAGGTGTTTTGACTGAAAACTCTCTTGTTAAATCAAATTGAAAATATATAATTTTCATTGAAAACATGGATGATATGAAACAATGCGATGATATATAATCAAATAAATAATTGGATAAATTTTATGAAAGAATTCAATTACCTACAACCACATATTTCAGATCTTCAAACTCAGTAGTAGTGATCGCATATTCATTCCCTTTCTCCCTTGTCCTTTTCAGAGGTATGTTCTCTTAGCGCATCAGACATTAATCTTCATAATGACCCTTTTCTATACAATTCTAGCATTAAACATTGAAATCCACTTTCTTCCCCTTGTAATCACGAGATTGGTGAATTTTTCACCACATATGTATTAGAGTCTCATTCCCTTCAGGAAAGTATCAAGGTGTTTCTTCCCACATTTACCACAAGATGGATATTCAACTTTTTCCTTCATCCCTTATTTTGATTTCCAGATTGTTCAGCATATCCCTTTTTATCATACATTGCTTTAAAGTTACTAGTCTTAGAGAATTATTTTTCTATCTTAATAGTGCATGAGACTATATCTTCATTAAATGATAATGATTGTGAGAATAATTCTCAACGAATAAATGGTTTAACCTATGAAAGAATCTATCAAACTTACTTTTTGGTTTACGTATATAATCTGATACATGTCTTTCTATCATTGTAATGTTTGCCTCATACTTTGTTACATTCTCATATTCCTTTTGCCACAGACTCAGAAATTTTCTTTCCATATCCGCTCGATGGTCGTGAGGAAAGTAATTTTCTTAGAAAATTTCGTTCAACTCCCTCTATATCATGTTCTATACTTCTTAATCTTCATTGTGATTGGTATTAATTACCACCATTGATCTGCATCTCATATGAGGCAATAAACATCCATGAAAACTTTTTCGCTTTCACTACTCCCAGAAACATAAAATATTCTCTCTATAGAAGTTATACATTTCCCAGATCCTACAGGATTTTTAATCCCATTAAATGTTGGTGGTTTTGCCTCATTAAGAAGACTGACATTGATCTTATGTGTTGTTGATCAGGGTGCTCTACACAGGTATGGTTATTATTCATAACAGAAATTAGTTCTCTCAGTACGGTGATAAGATGAACATCACTAGTTGTGTCACTAGCACCACTATAATTATCTTCAGTATGAGGGAAATCCTAACATGGATTATGTGAGATGATACTGTTTCCATTCCATTCACTTGGTACCGTTTCTGTACAATGGCATATTGTAGAATAGTTTATGATTTGAAATACATAATTCCAAACATGTAAAACACATAACAAAAATTGAGAAGATTATATATGTAATCCATAATCATTAAAATGTTTTCTCTGAGGGGGTATATAGTCACAAATCCGTTATAATTGTTTGTGAATAAAATGTGAATTAAAATATGCATATCCCTCGGGAGTGTCATAACCAATAGGGAAATAAGGATAGTTTTTGTGTACCAGGATACCCTGGGTCAAGCCCGAAACTCCTTGTCAGATTTTTCACTTCTTGGTACATTTGTGTCGGGGCTGCCTCCACCATATTGTATCAATACATGGATGTACTACATGGGAAACTCGAAAAATCTACTCAATACCAAAATTCTAGGAAGTTATTCTATACTAATCCTCAATGTCTATCATAGGGTAATGTTCTATTAAAATGGTTTTTCTAATTCTAATTTCCATAGTTTGTACTAAAACATTCTATGATACCAACTGTAATGCCCCGACCCCAGTTACTTAGATTCGGTTCATTATTACAAAACATTGGCATGATTAGAAGGTATAAAATTCTAAAAGACCGATCAGTTTAGTTTCCTTGGATGTACAAGATACAATCATACATTTTACATAAAATTATAAAATGAACAAAACAAAAACTTTGTCTCAATTGACAATATTAATATCCATTAGACTATCCCTAACAATATCTCTATAGGTCATTCATGATACGATATTCACATCCTAGGAAAAATAAAACACGGAAAGGGGTGAGCGGACATGCTCAGTAAGTATAAAAATATAGCAGAAACATTCACAAATAAGTATAAATATTTAAGGAAATGTATAATACTAAACCACAAGCCTTTTAAACAACAAATTATACATTATATGTCCAATATAAATGAAATAATTCCATTTTCTTGTTCTAATGGATATTAAAGAATTCAAACAGTCACATGCAGTATCAATAACCTATTTCATAATGATAGAATGCATAATGTCATATATCATAACCACATACTCAAGGCCCTGTGTGATGACTACAAATAATATTTTGTCAAGGCCTTGTTCCAAGACACTAGTATGTATCATTAGACCTACTGATGGATCGAGGAGATTTAGTGCGCTCCACCCATCACTTACTAAGTCCAATGCATTTCTCATATGAAAAGGTTTAAACATAACATGAATATTCGTATTAAAACGAGCCTACGAAATTTCAATACATTATCTATAAACCATGAATGGTGTAAAAATAAAAAATCCATAGTCAAAAATATCATAAATATTTCAATACAAATTTGATGTTTTGTATCATAATAAATCAACTTCAAACAAGCTTAAAATACATCAACGGATTTTTACATAGATGAAATCCAAACATTTATCGAGTAGTATATCCTTCTATTTTAAAATCATTTAAAAGCTATATAATTATAAAAGAAAACTTTAATTTTTAAAATATTCTTATAAGCTTTTATGGGAAGCTTCAACGATGTTATAACGGTAGAAAATCGCCGCACCAATCGTATAATTTAAAAAAAGACATTCAAAATTTATTTTTGTCGAAAAAGTCAAAAAGTACCTAGTTTGGAAACCAACACAATGATTTATTTAAAATAATATATGGTTGTATAATTGTATAAATGACATTGAACCAAAATATATTAAATAGTAGGAATTTTTTGAATTACATTTTTAAGAAAACACAGATGTGGATGATAAAGAGGTCCTAGTAGATACTTATGTATTAACAACCTCAGATAAGTAAAGAGATCGTATAATTAACCCTTACATTGTAATTTTCCATAGTTTATCTTATGATAACATCATAAATAATATTAAAAACAATTTTGTTAAATTATATAAGAAACACATTCATATATATGATATCATATATGATCCTCTAATATTGCATTGTTAAAAATATATCAGTAGTATAATTGTTTCAGGTGTTAATTGATTCACTTTCCATTATATTATTGGTCAAAAAATACAAGTTTGTTATAGATATTAAGTATTGGATTCAAATATAGAATGATATTATTCTCATAAAAATTATTTTTAATCATAAAATAAAAATTATTCTGGAATTATTATGATGGGGAATGAATCTTATCGTTTTCGTGGAGACAGTAATCCGTACGAATGCACTAGTGAAAATAACATTATATTGATGTTGAAATCATATGTAATTGTATGGTATATAATATATACATTATAATTAACATGTTATATTTATTATTTACATTAGTTATAGCATTTTTTATACCCATACAAAATGATGAAGAGTTTGAATAAAAAACAACACTATGACGTGGAGACGTAAAGCCGTATGTATGCATGTATGGTGAATTTTTCATATATAGGATGGGTAGAATAATGAATATGGTTGTACAATATTTATAATAACATAACATTGTGTATAAGGTATTGGAGTTAATATTTTTCTATGGAAACATCAAAGAAATATGAAGTGGAACAAAAAAACATGAAAGAGGGTGGTGAAATTATTACCTCTTCTTCATGTGTTTCCTTTTGAGATGATCAAAATAGCTTTGTAGGTTGGCTTTATGATCAAAGTATTGCCTCTATATTTAAACGAATGAATTTGGGAGGATATTTGGGAAAATTTTGGATGATCCAAAAAACTTTGAAGGTGTGAAATTAAGAGAATGGGAAGTACCCTTTTATAAGAGATGTGCGGGTCACTTCAGGAAAATCTTGAAATATTATTTTATAATAAAATAATTTTGGGTTTATAATTTCTCCAAAATGAATTAATTCATGGATAAGGTGATTATGGGTAAATAAACTCTCAACCAATAGGTTTTATATTGGTTTTGGTCTTCATATTAACCTTATCGTTTAGATTAATCTCTTAGTTAAATTGTTTTGACGATTACCATGTCTCTTTGAAATTTCATATTATATATTTAATAAAGATACTATAAAAAGCCATGTGAACCCAAAGAGGTTAATTATTAATATATACAACCTTATATATTTCCATTTTCAAAAACTAATATTTATATGAATAATATATTGTTTAATAATATAATATTTTCTTTAAAAAACTAATCTATATCAATTTTGACATTACATAGTTTTTTGATTTTCCTAAATTCGTAATAGCATGATTAAATCAGACAAAATTATTTTAATAAACCCTAAATAGTATATGTAACCAAAAAAATTAGTATAATTCATTAAAAGTATAAAATTCGATTTATTTGGATGTTTATAATATCAATTATTTTAATCATTCATTAATAAGTTAATTTCTACATCACCATTATGTCATAAATAATTATAACATTTTAATGAATTGTAATTATAAATAAAATAGAATTATTTTGGAAACATTTTTATCATCCTAATTAATATTTATAGTCGAATTTATATTTTTCATAACGTAATATTACAAAATATTTAGTTATTAAACTTTGAATTTATCTTTTTTAAATCTTCAAAAAATAAAATAAAAATAAATTCTCTAATATAATCCATGTGGACTAAAAGATATATTTTTTATTACTATGGGTTTTTTGGTCGAATTACACTTATCCAATAGAATTAGGACATGTGTAAGGGTAATTATATTATCATTTTTATCCTTAATAACCCTATTTACTTTTAACTACGGTAAATAAAAGTCCAAAGATACAATTCCAAAAAAATAATTTTCATCTTATATAACCAAATTTTACATAATTATGTAAACGGGGTCTCTCAGACTTTTGAAATTCAACTCATAAAAGTGGTAAAATTATCTTTCACTCAAATTAGTAAATTCTACTATAAGGTGAGTAAAAGGTGGTAAAAAGTTCAATAAAATTATATATATCTAAACATATAATAAAATGACTCCAATGAATTCAATTGACCATATATAGATATCGTGTATCTATTTTGACCTATAATAAATTAAAATAAATTTACTAATTATTTTTAAAAAATGTCTGTTTTGAACAATTACATATTTTTTTCACTATTCATTAAAACTTAAATGTTCTCAAAAAAATACCAAAAATTCACCCGAAGCTAATTTCGATATTCTGAATTCATGAATGAAGTAAATTTTTAAAAATAAAAATATATAAAATTTAAAAATTTAGGTATTACTATTCATAATGAATAGATTGATTGGTCATGGTGTGTCATAATCTTAAAGTTGCGTACAATGCAAGCTATTTAATTATTCAAAGGGAAACATACCATGGATGTTTGGGGTGTTACAATATGGCTATGTATTGTTTTCTCTAATGGTATTTTATAGAAATAATAAGATATGATATTAGGATTCCATTTATATGTAAGAAGAGTGAATATCTGGTTACTTATCAAATGAAAAAGGGGTTCAAATATATAAAAAATTCCCATCAATCAAAATTGAACCACTATAGATTATTATCATGTTAAACATATTATACTATATAAATTATGGTGAAACCAAATAATAATAAATTTTTAACTAATTAATTCATATAATTAGGATATTTTAATTTAAAATAAAACCCATAGAACCAATGATGGGTTTAGTTTTCATGGAGAGAACATTTCATAAAAAAATATGATATAATATAACTCTATAAAATCTATTAATACTTATATGAAATATAATTAATAATTATTTACATATTATGAATTAGTTTCAATTAAATGATTCCTAATTATGGTGTTTTTAACGAATAATATTTTATAAAAATTATAATCATTGGATTATTTTTTAGAAAAATCCATTTTAGGCATAAAAATAAACCTATAAAAATAACAAATATTATGCCAATTAATAACTGATTATATTGATTAAAAATAACTATATGATAATTATTTTACATGAAATTTAATTCATCACATATTTGTAGATTCATGTTACTCAATTTATTGAAATGATACATCAATTTATCAATAATTTTTATTTTTCACATTTCCATGAATAATCAATATTTAACAAAAAATATAAAAATTAATATAATTAAATATTTATATTATGATTTTAAAAATAATAATTTATTTAAAAATTAAAATTATCCAGTTTTTAAATTTAATTTTATATCAAAACCCTACAAAAATATAAAATAATTAAATCTATTTCCTTTTTGAATAAAAAATTAAATGATATTTTTATAATAAATATAACAATATATTTCCAAGTATAACCCATGAAAATGATTTATTTTAAAATTGTTTTTATCATTACATTCATTCCCTATTTTGAATGTTTCATCCTTTGAATATATTAAACATCTTAAGCAAGTAAAAATATATTTTCTCATTGAATATTAGTATCCACTTGCTTACACATAATCTATATGGTTTTCTATAAAATAATAACAATTTGAATTATCTTATTTCAAAATATTTGATCAGTATGATCATAAATATAAACTGGATGTTCCTCAATAGAAATTTTATCTTCTAACTAAACTAATTTAGGGATCAAAACAAACCATGGATCTGATACATATATCCATAATATTGAATCATGAAAATATTTTTTGAACCCTGTAATATTCATTGGAAAATCCTATTTTTTGGAAAATAATCCAAATATCACTATGATTACAAATGTTATAATAAACCACATACTAATCATAACCGTTTATGAATATCAAAATAAATTTTCCAATGAGATAATCTATGAATAACATGATCATCATCCTCAAAAGACATAACATTCAATCGATTATCTTCATTATGATTCTCCCTACTCTAAACCATCCTCATATATCTCTAAATGAACAACACCCTATCAACCATTTATTGTATACAATCTATCCCATCAATTTTTCTTATAATACATTATCCATGAATTCTGGTTTCCAACACCACTTTCAATATAATAACCCAAATTGTTCTATCAATATATTGGAATGAACAAATATATTAATAAAATCATACAAATAAAGATGTTGATCACAAAAAACATTTAATCCTTTGAATATGAATGAATCATTTCTTATATGGTCTGGATAATTCACTAAGACAAAACATTATTTTCAGGATGAAAATTTGCACTAAAAAATAATTCAGTACCAAATAAATTTTTAATTCCATTCGAAGTAATAGATGTAATAATTTAATCATGATTATAGATAATCTATAATGGATCTCTTTGTAACCTAACTATATATCATTTATATAGTTGATCAAGGAAAATAAATAAATAATATACCCTCTGTGGATGAAATTTTCATATTTAGTTAACTAATCAACAACATCTGAAATTAATTTTAAACATAAATATTTTACTGGAATTCTAATTATGAATCGAGAATAGAGAATTATGATATTTAATAAAAAATAATCAAATGATAATCAAAATAAAAACATAATATTTCTTTAAAAAATAAAACAACTTCTTCCTCATTAATAATATTTGAAAACCTACCCTTTATAGAAGTTTCTACCTTCTCATATAGAGCATGGTCCTCCTTCTAGGATTTCATAATTATATATTAAAAAGTATAATACAATGAAGGATAAAACATAATTGTTTATTTCCCTTCATCCACAACGTATAGACAATAATACAACAAATCATTCATGTTTCACATATAATATGGTTAATGGATAATTAATTTTCTATCTCAAATCCACATCTAAATTGAAATACATTCAATGATGATAACGAATCAGGTAATTATAATCCACAATTTATTCTAACCATTTTCACTGTCAAAATTTCAATTATTGCTAAGAAAATATATTCTTAAAATTTTTATTATAAAAATATATTTCATACATTAAGCCATACAAATTATTTCTCGTAAATTTTATAGAAATATAACGGCTAATGAGATATCATATGTAGGATAATTAATCTCATGAGGTGTCAATTTCTTGAAATCATATGATATTAATGGAACATTCTGCACTTAGATATGACAATTTTTCTCCAATGTAGCATCATTGTTGATGAGAAAACCACCAATTTCTAGATTAAATGTCCAAAACATGAGTATTCAGAAATATTGTTTTTAAATATAAAATTCATCCCATTAATTGTTTTTTCAATTTAACTCATTTTCAAATTAACGTTGCAACCAATAATGTAAATTGATAAATTTTCCAAATTTTTTTTGAATATCTATAACATATGTTTTCCTCTCCCAATCATAAACATTTTTTAGGAGTATAAATATTTATTTCATATTTATGAATAATTTATACATTGTATGAAATAAATTTAAACCAAAATACAAACATATTATATTTCCAAAATTGTTACTTTTCCCATAATGAGTTTAAAATCATATTTAGATGGCTTTCATGTTCATCTTTAATTTTAGAATAAACAATATTTTCCTTTAAAATAAAACCAATAAATTATCTAATAACTTGTCCATAATTATATTCATATGTCCAATAAATATCAAATGAGAATTCTTCTAACCAATGGGAATAACCAAATACCTATAACACACTTATTTAGATTTAAATGATTTCATCATAATTTAATAATTATTCAGAATTAGTTGATGGATCTTAACCCATATGAAAACCATTAAAAAAACTAAGCCCTCTGGAGATGTTAAAAAACAATAATACTTTGATAACATTGCATTTTCATTAGTGTGTCATTATTCAAAGCTTCACAGTATATGAAGAGTATAATTGAACCATATTTATTTTTAACAAACAAAATAGGAGAACCAAATGGTGAATTTATTTAATAAATAAAAATATTATTTAGAAATTAATTTAATTGTTTTTTCAATTATTGGTGATCTAATTGATACCTATGATAATTGGATTTCCAAATAGGTTTCATGTCACGACCCGTCCCCCGGGGCCCGTGCCATGACTACCCCAAGCCCGCCTTTCAAAAGCCAGTGTCTGGAGAATTGCACCAAATGCGTAATTCCATAAACTGGGAAGGCATTGCATTTATTACTAGTAAACACATACAACAGAGCACACAAATGGATACAAGACACTAGCTAATCTGTATAATAAAAGTGTGTTGAAATGTAAAAGGGTTCAGAAATACAAGACCAACTATAAAGTACAATGAACTAGAAGTACAAGTATAACTGAAGAAAGAAAAAATAGTTGTTGGGTCGTCCTCTAGGATTCGTACATGAATGGTCAGTGCAAATTTCCTCCTAATCATTCCATGTCCATCCGTATCCTCCGTGTACTGACTTTTCATATGGTCCACCTTCGGGTACCGTCCAGTCCTGGTACTCTTAGCATCAGTCAACATTGTCTATCATCTGCAACCAATACAATAAGGTGCGGGCATAACCCATGCAGGTGTGAGTATAATGATACTTAGTTGGGACCTCGAGACCCTCAAGGTCTCACAAATTCCAAAAATGAAAAATCACAAAGTATGAAATCATTTGATAACCCCACTTAGGTATATGCCCCTTCATATACCCATGTTATCAAGTAGTCCATCTCAATCATGAGGAAAACCCAAACGTGACTGACTCGGCTCACACAGGTATACAACTCTTGTATAGAGTTAGATATGATTAGATGTAGCCACTAAAACATCTATTCTATCTAACCCATGTAGGATCATGGTACAGTATTCAGAGCATTTGAACCCACCAAAGATCAAGGAACAATAGTCAGAGCTGTCAAACCTGCACAGGATCCAAGAACAATTGTTAGAACGGTCGAACCCACACAAGATCCAGGAATAGTAGAAAGATATCTCAAACCCACATAGGATCCTGGAACTGTAGTTTGAACTGTCAAACCCACAGAGGATCTAGGAACAGTAGTCCCAGCTATCGAATCCACACAATATCCAGGAACAGTAGTCATATTTGTTGAAGCCACAAAGAATCTGGGAGTAGTAGTCAGAACTGTCCAAATCACACAAGATCTGGGAATAGTAGTCAAAACTATCGAATCCACATAGGATACAGGAATAGTAGTTAGAGCTGTCAAACCCACACAAGATATAGGTATAGTAGTCGGAGCTATCAATCCCATAATAGATTCAAGAACAGTAGTTAGACCTGTTGAACCCACACAGGATCGGGGAATAGTAGTCAGAGTGCAGCAAGCCACATGGTTCTGCACCAACCACTCATGATTCCGGGAGGGTCCACTTATCAATCTATGAGTCGATATATCAACTGCTATAAAGTCCAAAGAAGGATTATCTCAAAGGAATGCCACATCATATAGGCCTCAATGCAACAAACGACATGTCAAATCAAACACTCGTTCTGTGAGTTATTAGCTTTTTATCCCTAGGTCCTGGTTGGAATCATGCATGATCCAACCTGACTTTATATCAACTATTCCCCATACTCTATTAGGGTATACACTAAGGGAATGTTATGCTACAAGATTACCATCACCATTGACTGTTCGCCAAACGGACGTCTGCTGCCACTGATATGCCCAAAAGAGAGTAAAGGGTCGGTACTGGGCCTAGGTCCAGTCCATCCCGGTCGGAATGACTCGGCCCATCTTAGTCTGGGACAACCTAGTCTGGGTGGACCCATCCTGAACCGTTGGGTCTGGCCTCACCCATTGGGCGGGCTGGCCCGTTGGGGTCGGCCCTGCCTGCTGGCCTCAACACAGTTGGCCACGGGGCGCCGCGGATGGACGCTAGGGCACAGACCATCTATGACGGAATGGACCGGCCATGGTAAAGAGTGAGTGCACCTCGTCCTGGAGGGCACCGTGAGGGCGCGGTTCAGCCAGGAGGCTGCCTGTAGGTCAGGGTGTGGCGCGGCTAGGCCGGCGGGTGGCATGGTTCGGTCGGGGCACTCAGGAGGCACGGTCGGCCGAGAGGCCAGGAGGCCTGAAGGCCGTGTGGCTGGGGCTCGTGCCAGCATGGTTCAACATGGGAGCTAGGGAGGCTGACAGGCAGCCATGATCTAGGAGGCGCGGGCTGGCGCGGTTCGGCCCAGGGCGGCGGAGCCGGTTCGACCGAAGCGCCATGTGGGGCGGCATGATATGTGGAGACCTCTGGTAGCACGATCATTGCATGTTGCTTTCGTCACCTCATAATTTCATCGCCTTGCCGAAGAACATCACAAAATAGATCGATGGAGTGAGTCGGCCCATGTTAGTTTGGCCCGCACCCTCCGCGTTAATGGTGATAGAAACTGGTTCATAAAAACAAAGCACAACAACCCACCAGTAAAACGGAAAACTTCTTCGTACTTCATTTTAAAAAGAAGAATGAACATGGATCTTAAAAGAAATTAACCACTACCATTGTTTGATGTTTTTCGACATTGGCGTGGGGAAGAAGACATGTCGTTTGGAAAAAAGATGTCAGTATCATCTGTGTTTTCATCGATCGTCAGTTTGTGTGTCGGCTCTTCGTAGCTGACGACATCCTACGTCGGAGTAGGTTCTGAGAAAGTAAGTCAAAGTCACACCTCGCCGTCATTCTTCATTAGAAGAATGAATTCTTCATGGAGGAAGGGTATTCCTCCAAGTGTTGGGCATCACGTCACATTACCCGCACATCGTCATTTGGTGAGGTTGTCCGAAAACCTCCTCCCAAGATTCCAATATATAGGATAGGGAGGTAGGCAGGTAACGAGAGTTGGAATTTATGACAGGTCATTTATTAAGGATCCTTTTAAAATTCCCATGATGCAGTTATTAAATTTTTTAAAAAAGAGCAAGCTAAATAAATAATGCTGGCGCAATTTAAGATGTGTGTTGGCTATAATTATTGGGAGGATACCAAGAGGCTCTCTCCACATTTAATAGGGACTTGAGAGGTTTCTCCCAATTAATGGGAGTTTTAAAGGTGGTTTAAAACCCTGAGTGGTCCCCACCACCATAACCTCTCATTAGAGGTAATGGTTCTGGTGGTCCCTACCACCATAAACTCTCATGAGAGGTTAAAGTGTGGTGGTCCCCACTACATAATTCAATGTAGAGGTTTAGCATTGATAGACCCCACCTGTATCCACATGAATTCTCAAAATAAAAAAAAGTGTAGATCATTTTATTTAACTATTTTTCAGAAAAAACACAAAAACTAACTTTCATTCTCGACTCACTGCCGTCGAGGTGAATGTATCCCTAAGAGAATACCGGTGATGTGAGTTCAATGGTGTCATCATATTTTAATTCCGAGCACTGGTTCAAAATTTATAGAAACCGGCTTGTATCTTTACTTAACGTACCCGAACATAACTTTAGAAATTCATTTCGGGCAATACGGACCTCAGAATCGCGCACTATCAATTTTCACAGACTATTAAAATTAGAATTTAATTTAAAATATATATTAAATGGAAATTCTAGGTCTTTACATTATCCCCACCTAAGGGCTCTACGTCACCATAATCCACAACTCATAACTTAGGGAATATGTGTAGAGACCCGAAGATTGACGTACATGGACATTACATTACATTTGCAGAATACTTAATACATAACCGAAAATAGACACACAAGGATCGTAATAGTTTAGTGTCTTTGGAAACTCGGAATATAAACATCTAATCCTGTTGAAAGATCTTCAACATCTCCCATATCGATCTTCCCATTTTTTTTTCTTACCTAAAACCTCTCTTTATACCCTGCGGAAAAGAAAACATATAAAGGGTGAGCTCAAATTCTCAGTAAGGGTAATCATGGATAAAATAAAACAAACCATATACATTTGAACTTAAAAACATGAACATAATATTTAAACCTCAAAATCTTGAGCAATGACATAAAACATGGCAGTACGTATGGCATAGATCATAATGGATCACCAGTCATGATAAAATATCATAGGAATAAAGCATGTAATTGTGGCATCCTTTAATCACATGTTATGATTTCCATAGTAGCCAAGGCATTTCTGCCATGACCATCTTAGTGGACAAATTCCCTTTCTGAATCGAGTTCACTCCTCGTTTCAGTCCTGTAACACTGAACCAGAATAACTTACCATTCCAGCCATGTCTATCTCATGAGATATAAAACTTTACCCAATGTATTGGAGGGAGATATAGGTCCCACCCATCTCTTAATTAAATCATTCTTACTTTTTCCACAAAATAAACATACATCATTCATAATAACCCAATAAATAAAATGGGTTTCATAAATATCATCCCATCATCACATAATCCATATAAATGAAATGGATATCATTTCATAATAAGAAATGTGAAACCATGTAAATCATAGAAACATGATACTTGAAACATACACATGTAAAATAATGTCATCTTAGATGAAAATGGTTTTGATAAAACACTTGAAATGAATTCTTGAGGAAAATATCATTTTTTTCTTCAAAATCATTTTCTTTTCTCAAAATGTCATGAAATTTTATAAGAAAAGGTTTTGTTGAATATAGTCCTGAAATATTTTGGAGGAAGATTCCTGAAAATAAGGCTTTATAAAACCATAATAATCCGTTCACGTCGTATAAGTTAAAAATAACATTCTCCTCGTACTTTTGTCAGAAAAGTCAAAAAATTGCCTCATAATGTAAACAAAAGAAAGATTCCTTACATACCATGTAGTAAAATTCAAAAATGGGTAAAAATTACTTTAAACATACATGAAAACACTTTTATAAAATAGGTACATGGATGATAGAAATAACCTCAGTAAATACTTACGAATAAACAATCTCAGGTTAAAATGAGATTAGAAAAGTTATCCCTTACGATTGGTCTGATATGCTTCGTACATATCTGAACCTCCTGTATAATGATTTAAATAATGTCATTGATAAATTACAGAATCATATTCATTGTTATTATATCATATATTGTTAACTTATGACTTTATATTACCCGTTCTTTTGTAAATTTATGTTAAAGTGGGGTTTTGGGTAAAATCGTTTCATTTTTTGTTCGTGTTTTGACTTGTAATTATTCATAGGATTACTTAGATAATGATTACTTACATCCAGAATGTAAAACATGATTTATATAAAATATATATTCAGAATATACATATATATATAATGGATCGATAAATGGAAATAAATACACTGTTCATGGAGACGGTAGATCGTACGTACGCATGAACGCTGTTTTCGTTTCCTTATTAAATGGAATTGAGTAGATGACATAAATATATATATAGATAAATCCATTAGAATTATTATGTCATATATTTCACGATTACTTATTATATATACATTATAATCATTCTTGGATGGTTACCATGGAGAGTGAATCTCATCGCGTCGTGGAGACGGTATTCCGTACGTACGCACGAGCAATGATATCATTCACATGATCGTCGAATTGTATTAAAGTGTATGTATAATATTACAGAATCAATATCACTTTACAATAATCATATATATTCATTACATTCACCATTATATCAATCCAAGTAAGGTGGTGGTGGAAAATAGATTACACCACGGCGTGGAGACGGTATTTCGTACGTACGCACGCGCTGTGATTTCATTTTCCGTAGGAGGGATAGATGGTGAAATATGGTTGTTTCATAATTATAATAATGTGTCATTATATTAGTGATACTGATGTTATTACTTCATAATGAAACAACTATAGAAGAAGATGTTGAAGAAGAAAGAAAATTGAAAGAATTGGTAACAGATATTACCTCTTCTTTGACACGCCTCATTGAATCCTCCTCTTAGGGTAATAAAATTGGTATTTGAAGAAGACAAGGACCCCTAGGCTGTTTATAGGGAATTTTAGAAGGGAAATGGGTAGGTGTTGGCTAGGAATAAAAACTCAAATTGTTGTGAGGAAGAGAGGGATGAGGTGCCCTTTTATAAGGGAGGGGAGGGGCACCTTTGGAAATCTTAAAAATATTAATTTATAATAACTATAACCCCACTTAAAACCCTCAAAAAATGACCCATATTCTAATATTAGATGAGTTAGGGTTGTAATCTCATGAACCAATAAAATTTAGACATGTTAATAAATTATTTTAATCATTATCAACTTGATTTATCCTTATTCAATTTAATTTAATTTGTGGTAATAATATTCTAAATTTTAAATTATAAAAAATAATTACTTATTTTTTGGGAATTGTCCATAATTGGATACTTTATAACATTTTAGACAATATAAATTTAAATTTATAATTTTTATATATTTTTGTGATTTTAAACAATTTTATAATATGTTATTTTTATAAATTAACAATAGTGTCAATTTTGACACTATTCATTTATTTGAATTTAAATAAAACATATACAGAAGATATGTTCAAACTAAAAGTTTTAGTAGATTCATAAATGGTCATATGTATCTAAATAATTAGTGGATAACATTAAATATTTCATATAATATTTATTTCAAAATTTTTATATCCATTTATTTGGTTTATCTCTTAATAAAATAATTAATACAACATTTTTGTATAATTATTTAATATACATATTTGTTGCATAAATTTTAAAAATAAAATCCTATGATGAAGATAAAGGTATTATATTTTAAAATAATACTTTTACTATAATTTATCATCTTAAAATCACAATAGTTAAATTTTTATATTTATTAAATTATGAAGGTGACAACTTTGGCATCGTTTAAAATAAAATAATATAAGTGTCATAATCACTTTTTAAGACTCCAAACGGTTATATATTAGATCATCGGATGGTTAAGGTGTAGTTATACACTACCAATAAGTTTTCGTCTAGGTTTTGGGCCTTTTAATGGGTATTATAATTTCAATAAAAAATATATTACTGATTTTTCACTTAATAAATAATTTCTGCATCATTAATGTATCACCATTAATGAAAATTATTTAATCCCTAAAAATTATAAATAAATTATCATGATGTGGATAATTTTATTATCTTTCTAAATAATATTCATGTTCAAATTTTATGATGTTTATCACTAAATTTAAATTATTATACTTATAAGCTTTAAGAGAGTGACATGTTGTCACTTTCTTTGGTTTTAATAATAATTAAGTTATTTTCATGGAACAAAGTCCATTAAATGATTATAATCCGACTCTTAGGTGATATGGGTCAACTTTTACTCATACAATAGGATTTTTTAAGGTGTTAGGGTAATTTAATAATATAATATTTCCCATTAATTACCTGATTTACCTTTAACTATGGTAAATAAAATTTACCGTAGTTACTATTCATAATTTCCAAAAATAAAAAGTAGTCTACTAAAATAATTTTGACCCACTGATTCCAAATATGGAATCCATTTTCCCAAAATAAATACATATAAGTTGCAAAAATTAAATTAAAATTAATCCTGTTGTCGAAAGAGAACGAGTTTTTGATTAAAACATTACAAAAGATTGAATTGATTTGACCTACGAATTCAAAGTAAAATCAATGATAATGACATACAGTATATTAAATGGTAAAAATATATTATATTTATACTTTAATACCATTCAATATTATAATTTAACCACATAAATTATTACGATGAAAAAAAGTTGTTTTTAATTAAAATATAGCGTGTTTTTAATATTCATTAAAATATGAAAGTTAACAGAATAACATGAAAATTTTATCCAATGTAATATTTTATATACTTATTCCATAAAATAATTTTATTTTGTAAAATTGAACTTATAAACATGTCAAAAACTATATTTAAATTTGGTGCGCCATCAAAAGGCGGCAAATCTGTATTTTTTGAAAAATATTTATTTTACGCGAAAAATTTATTTTGTTCACATAAAATGTTTTAGAAAATTTATAAGATGAATAATAATGTTATAAAATTTATAATGTGGTTTACTCTATTCATAACGGCTAGTTCGTGATAATATTATAACCATATATCATTGTTTAGTGAAACCTGGTATTGCGTACAACACACGCTATCGAGGAAGGTCGTGATTGCGTGTAATGAAAGCCAAGTCAGGGTTGCGTGTATTGATAGACACCGTTGTTGTTGCGTATAAAAAAAATCCAACATATTTCATTTATACATTTAATATATATATACACACTCAATGTTGTGTAGAATAACTTCTATCAAATGAACTTGAAATTGTGTGTAACACGATCCATGAATTGTGTTGCGTATACAACAAGCTAATACAGTGTTGCGTATAGCACAAGATAATCATGGTGTAGGATAAAACACATGACAACAACTAAATTAAAAATAATACTTATCATAAAATCTCAGGGTGTTACAATAAGAGTGGGTATTGAGAAAGCATCTGAGCCTCCGGCTCCCATGTGCTCTCCAGGAGCTTCTCGTGATGCCGTCAAAGGCGCACCATAGGTATTGACCATCCACAAAGGACCCACTCTTGCCGACCATCAATCTCTACTGGAACCTCCATAAAAGTCACCCCATCGTCAAAATACAGCTCACCTTGGTCGATTATGTGGGAAGTATCATGCACGTATCTTCTCAGTTGGGATACGTGGAAGACGTCGTGCACCCTGTGCAACTGAGGTGGATGAGCTAAGTAGTAAGCCACCTCACCAACTCTGCTGTGGACTGGAAAAGGTCTAAAGAATATCAGAGATAACTTGTTGCCTCTTCCAAATCTACGTAAAACTTGTCGAGGTGAGACCTGTAGAAATATGTGGTCGCCATACTAGAACTCTAGAGGTCTCTGTCTTCTATCGGCTTATGAGTTTTTTCTGCTCTGCGCAGTCTTCATCCACTCCAAGATGATGTGCATATTCTCTGTGGTATCCCGTAGCATTTTTGGTCTGACAAGTGCTGACTCCCTTAGGTCAGTCCATCACAAAGGTGATCTTCATGGTCACCCATAAATCACCTCAAAAGGTTCCATCTTTATGCTGAAGTGATAGCTATTGTTGTATGAAAACTTCCCCAAAGGTAAGTGATCCTCCTAGCTGTGACTGAAGTTGAAGACACAAGAAAAAAAATGACCTTGAGGGTATGAATGGTGTGCTCAGTCTGGCTATCTGTCTGAGGATGGAAGAAGGTGCTTAGATGATGTTGCATCCTGAAATCCTCCTACAACCCCTTCGATAGACGGGAATTAAATCGTGTGTCACGATCAGATACAATTGAATAATGTACTCTATGTAGCTTCACAATCCATTGCACATAGAGGTATCATGTTCTCTCTACTAAACCCTTCTCTCTGATCAGTAGGATGTGGGCCGACATGGTGAGTCTGTCAGTGACCACCCAAATCGATTCGTGACCCCTAAATGTACGTGGAAGTCCTGTCACTAAGTCAATGGATATCCCATCCCACTTCCACTCTTATACCTCTTAAGGATGAACCAAGCCCGCGGGTACCTAATGCTCCACCATTATTTACTGACATGTGAGGCATCGAGAGACTAACTCTACTACTTCTTTCTTCATTCCCAGCCACCAGTGCTGTTATCAGAGATCTTGGTACATATTCGCCACTCCGGGATGTACCGCTAGAGGAGATGTGGGGAACTCCCTCAACACTTCCATCTGAAGTGACACTGGTACCATGGTATGTCCTCTTAAGAGGATGACGTTCTCCACACCTTTACAAAATTCATCTGGTTCCTACCTTGTGGATGTCTGAGCACGTCGTGTCTCGTAGTTAGTGTCTCCATGCTACGCCTCCCTAACTCGCTGAAGGAGTGGTGTGTGACTATAAGAGACTGAAGAGAAGATTCTCCTTCTCGATCCACAAATTATATCTGCAATGTGGCTAGCTTCTCTGTCACTTCACTTAGAAGATACAGGCCAGACCACCTACTGAGTGTGTCTGCTACCATGTTCCCTTTCCCCAGAGTATAGACTATCTCTAAGTCAACTTCTTCTACCACGAGGGTGAGGTTGGCCGACTCACGAGTGATTGGCTTCACCCTCCTATGCATGAGTTTATCTTGTGTTTCCTAGTTTTCCTTTTCTTTGTCGACCAAGGAAAACCCCATCCCAACGATGTAGATAAACCAAAAACTCATTCCCAAAACAATCAATCTTATTGTGAACTGTGGATGTCAATTCAAAACCCAAACTAACGTTAGAAGGCCTCGACGCTACCGCCAAGAGGTTCTAACCAAAACTCTAACCTCAAGGGTCAGATCACACCATTGGTGTAAGAGTGATTATCGAGTATCATCCCAAATGTGTCTCCAGATCTGATGGTCAAGTCAACGGTTTAACCAGAAACTCTTGGTCATGGACATGATTCGTTGAATGATGGAATGATTGGTACCTATTTCTATTGATACGGTAGCAGGTAGTAGACATACACTGTAACTCGAATCATTCATAGAGACCATGGGTCACGTTTCACGACCTCATGAAACTACTCTTTTCCCCTGTCCTTGAGCATCCTAAGCCTGGAAGGGTCAATAAAAAGGGGTGTGGTTGTAACATGACGAAAAGTACACCACCTCATGGTGGTCTCCTATCTCTCCTTCCACGTCTGCTACCATGCAGACTCATCTATCCTTGACACTTCTTCTTCCCAATCCATTTTACAAGCCCAAGTCTATGAGGCTGGAACTAGTTTTCTTCTTTCCCACTGCTCACATTCACTAGTTGTATCCGCTCAGCCAAAGAAAATTCAACCACAAAGGTTCTCGGAATTACGCATCGTCAATTTTCACAGACTTGTAAAATTCCATTTAATTAAAGAAAATAATGGAAATCCCGTGACATTATATTTTACACTGGAAAATAAGTCAGTAGTAATATCAACCTACTAATTTTCATTAAAATAATGAAAATCATTAAAAATGATGACGCATAATAAAAAAAAATTCATTAAGGTAATGATTCCATTGTTCGCTAGGGTGGGGAGAGATATGTGATCTATAAATAAGTTATCTTTATAGGGTTCCATAGTAGTTTACACAAATTATGGATCATACTATCCATTCATCTGATAGATAAGTTCAAGTATCTGAAGATTTCATTAGTATGTAGTATATCACACCCCGAAAGATGGTGGTGAGGAACAATATACTATTTCATATATAGTTTTTGTCACCTCTAATTTATCAATATCATTATTTGGAATCATTTCTTCCAATTTCTCCATATCTGGAAATGATGTTACATGACATTACTTAACATTCAAGTATTCTTCTGAGATACATTCGATTGAAATATTTTTGGGAAAAAGTGAAACATATTATTTAATTCCCATAATTTCCGATATTATCTTTTATGTTTTAGAATATATGGTTATTTCAGATACTGGATGTGACGATATTCTATGTGATTTTTTATATTGATGGGTTTATAGGCTATCAAGTCACATTTCTTCTTATAGAATATGGTATTCTATTATCACTGAATAATGGTTCTATGAATTTTTAGACCAGATAATGGGAAATGGGTGTACGCAGTGGTTGTGAGTTATTAATTCAACTCATGATGTTCATGTTAATATTATTGTCTTTGATATTTTTATAGGATTAATGGAAGAACCTCAAATATTCATCTAGTGATGGATATCTATCATTTTTTTAATTCTTTAAAACATCACAGACCATTCCCAAATAGTGGAATTTAATTTAAGATAGTTCTCATACTATCTAAAAATAAAATCTCAATTCCCACTTTTTATATGGACCCAATAGAGTTTAAGGATCTCAATTTAAATTTTGAGGACTTTGTCAACATGGTTATTATTAGGATGAGTACATCAATATGAATTGAAACTATTTATTTCAGCATGAAGATGAATGGTGTACTTTTACCCTCTATAGATTATTATAATTTTATGTAGATTAATATAAGTAATATATATTCTTTTTATAGGATCACTAAACACATCAATAAGTTATGGGAATCCCGATTGATCACCATGACTGATCATTGATTGATATCTCATGAGCCACATGACAAAGTGTTGGAAATTCTGATTTTTTTAGAGTATGAATGGTTTAAACACATACCTTGTGATTAAGTTTTTAATAAAAAATGTTGAAGATAAAATATATATAACTCCAGAAATTGATCCTATATCCATATATATAGATTCTTTCAAGGTGTTCATTAACAACATCCTCATCTACTCTATAACTGTAGGGATAATTAATGAAATCCTAAGATAAACATATGTAATCTTTGGGAATATCATATTTACACATTTTTATAAAAACAACTATATGAGGGTTTAGTATTTGATAATAATTATAAATAATTTTTCTTAAATATAAATATTCTAGGATTATAAAAATATAGAGGATGTGAAGTAAAAATATATAAAATGGTTTCTAGATAAATAACATTCATGGTATATCTAGAAAATCATTCTTTTTTATATAGTATTTTTCCATTTATCATTACCTATGATGGTATATGCAAAAAAGTGACCGAATTTAAATTTTAATACTAGTATAAAGAAATCCCACGAGCGAATGAGTGTGTTATATAAATACCATGTTTTCTTACATCTCATGATTTTTTTTGGTTATTATTTATAATGGTCTTAAAAATTTGGGTTTCTTGGAGAGGTACTAATGTAGAGAGACCATTTAATAGCATCTGGGTAAGGTTATTTGTGTATCTATGAGAATAACTTTCTTGACCATGACATTGAAGTGATGTTCATTTTCCATGCATTGAAGTTATTTTGAAATTAAACCTTCATCACCATTCTTCTTACCTATAATAAAATCAAGATACCTCACTATATCTTCAAACAGTGTCACTAAAACTTGAGACATGTGATCATGAATGAGTACCAGTAGATGTATGACATTTGGATTGCTTTTAAAACATATAATGACATTCAATATTAGATATTCATATTAATATTATGTTGGCGTCTGATGATCATGGTCACTGAACAAATATTATCAATGATGATGATACATGATAGTCATTTATAACCATATGGATAAAACAATCATAGTGAATGTTTCTATATAACTATATTACATAATTGGACATTTAATTACATAAATAAGGGAATTTTATTTATAATACAATGGGTCATTATATAAATGATTTTCAAATTGATGAAAATTATTATGAAGGATTAAATTCTTGCTTGAGTTCTTGGAGACACCGGAAGAAATCAATGTGATGTGTTTCACTTTCATACTGGAGGGGATGAGTTGCAGATAGTGGGATGTGATTTTGAAAAAAAATAATCAAGGAGGATTAGAGTGGAAAGTCATTAAGGTTCACTTCACTGACTTTATCAATCTAAAGTTGATGTTTTTATCCATTTCAATAATTTTTATTAACATGAACATGATGACATAAAAACTAAGGAGTATGCAGTCCTTTTTTATGAGCCAGTACAATTTTCAAAGGAGATAGTATCAAATGAGATGATGAAGACTCAATGGATTGAGTGGGGATGCTGATGAAATATTCATTCTCTAGATTTCATGGTGATCCTTATTTCTTATAATGATGTATTTCATAGAGAAATGATAATCCATATGGACTTGGTTGGTAGGTTAAGGTTGATGAGAGTTTCTTCTTCTCCCAGTGGAAGTGTATTTTCATTTATGTAAAAGAGGAATTAATATTATTCTTGTAATGTATCTATAAAGTATGGGGTTTTCTAAACCTCTTAAAATTACTAGATGAGGGCCCTCGGTTTGTTACCATTGTGACGAACTATGGCATTCAAATATGGTTTTCCTTATGGAACCCAATTTAGGTGGTTATTTTGGAATCTCATGTCAACTAAATATGTTCTTCCGACCTAATTCCACTATGAGAAGTGGAATGAGATAACAAACAGATTAAAAATTTGTTGGGTAATTAGATGCTTCAAATACAAAATTGGTCATTTCCATAGTCATCTGAAAGAATGCTTCAACACACAATGGAAGAGTCTACAGAGGAATTAGGTATAGGTCAAGTGAACATGAGAGGTACCATCACTATAACTTCATCAATAGTGACTAAATTATTTGATACTTTTATATCAAATTAACATATTTAACCCCATATTTTTAGTATTCTAAAAATTCATACTGATCTGTTACCATATGTCAAGTATATTACTATGCCCCTTGGAACAAAGAGAGAACTTATCTCAGTAGTATCAGTTTTCTTTTCTCTCTATTAGATGTTGACGTTACTTATGGATTTATAGTTTTCAACATGAAACTAATTACCATAATATTTTAGATAGATGGGATGAATTTAAATAAAACAATTATTGATTTTTATCTTCATCGAGTCTCCCTTACTACACAAGATGGGTTTTTCTATATCATTCCTGGATAATGGGACATATGGTTTTGTTTCTATGGATCATCTTATTTGGTGTTAGGGAACGTAGTTTATATGTTTTATTTTGATCTCGAGAAATAATTTTTTAGCGGTGATCTCTCTCTAGTATTCATTGAGTTTTTATATGTATTCACTTGAGACATCTCTATTTTACCTTGGTAAATGATTTGGTGTTCTCTATCGACATACTGACTAGTACACAAGAAGTGTATATTACCACTTCCCAAATAGAACGAACTAAAATGAAACAGATGAAAAATCTGTTTAATGATCATTTTGAGAATGCCTTTAAACACTTATCAGTGTCACCTTGGGTGGAAAATATTCAAATTTATAAATAAGATTATTGATTACTTCACCTTCTCATTGATTACCAAAAATAAAATACATTCATGACAATAAAAAAAATTATTTTCTCTTCTTGATGTTCTATTTCAATCTTTGAAGGTGGAACAATTGTTCTCTAATATTGATCTTTGTTCTGGATACCATTAGTTGATAATAAGAGAATTTGAAATTAAAAAAACTTCTTTTTGGTGTAGGTATGATCATTATGAGTTCCATTCCATGCATTTTGTTTTAGCCAATTCTCATTAAGGTTTTATGAATTTAATTATCCCTATTTTACTTGAGTACATTGATTCATTCAGGTTATTTTTGAGGACTTTACATTATTTAACCTATGTATGAGTATGGTCATATGTATCTTCTGAAAACATTTCATGAATTGTTGAGAAATCTATGACTCTATTCCAGGCTTTCAAAATCTACTTTCGGGATTCAGGATGTAAAATTCATGGGGAAAATGGTGTCAGAACATGGTACATTAGTAGATCCTTAAAAGATTAATGATGTAATGACATAAGAACAAACACAAAATTTCATAGAGATTCAGATCCTATTGGGTATAGTTGGGTATTATCAAAAGTTTATTAAGGTCTTATCAAATATGGATTCATCGATTAATTCTCTGACATACCAAGGAGTAAGGACTTCTTTGAATGTGAAATGTCATTATTTTTTGTTTAGATGAAATTAATTTTCCCCACTACATTGTTTTTTACTCTTATAGTGGCCGAGCATATATATGTTGTCTTCTATGATGTACCGTGTAATGGTTTGGGTTGTGTTCTTATCTACGTGGTTCACGTCATTTCTTATGGACCACAAAAGAATAATTATTGATCCCATGACATTGAACATGAATTGATGGTGAACATGCTTAATAGTAAGTGGTAATATATCTTTTTTTAGAATGTGTTATCATGTTTTTATACCACAAGATCTTGAGTTATATCCTCACTCAAAATGTTTTGATTCTATTTTGAGATGTTGAGTGTAATTACTATAATATATATAATTTTCCATCACATATTCCTCAATGAAATGGAATGTAATTGAAAATGATTTCAGTTCGAATCATCCACCTAAAGCCATATTAGAATCATCAAAATAGTACATTTGGTTTTATCTATTTGTATAGTAGTATGTCTGATTCATGGAATTGGGGTATGTGATGGCATTGGCTAGTGTTGAGCTAACATTATCTCCTCACATGATGATTATTTAGAAACAAAAAAATTTTGATGAGTTTAATAGAATTAGATACTCTCTATGTTGTGGGGAGGACATTTTTGATTGGTTGTTATCCACAAAGTGAACTCAAGAATACCAAAATCAAATTTTTTCACCATTGTTGGTAAGGAATGTTTTGGTGGTGGATTTCTAAAATTCATAGTGGGATGTGCTCCCAATAATAAAAAATATTTTCTATGACATGTAGCCTATATTTTGTATTCATGTAAGATAAATGGAAATGATGGTTTTGTCTCTAATTTTTATACATACAAATAGGTAAAGGTTGAGCACCATAAACCATACGTGTTGCTTCATCCACTTGTAGTTACTACATGGATGATATAAGTGCCCATCCTTAATCATTACATAATCTTGTTTTTTCACGAATTTACATTGAGGATCATTTCGGGCTTATAGTTTTAGAGAATTAGATCATAAATCATGCATTACATTCCACATTTAAACAAGGTGGTTACATCAAAGACAATAATAATTTTTCCACCAAAAGAAATATATTTAAAATAAAACATGGTTTCTTTCTTGAAACATCCTTGACACTATCATTAAATCTTGTACATTTCCCTTGACCAGTTTTAAAAAATTTCAAAAATATGGGATGATCATAAAAAGCTCAGTAAGGGATATAAAAATCTAGAATGAAAACATTAGTCCATATATAAATAAGAATAAATAAAATCATACATTAGTAATAAAACCTATGAACTTTAACACACATCATGAAATAATAAGATTTATGAATAACTCAATGAAATAAAAAGTAATAATTGTAATTGAGGCATTCATAACATCCTTACCTAGGGAGTAACCCTCATGGATACGTTTGGAATACCCATCACAGTATATTCCCAAAATCTCTTCAGAGAAACCATATCGTTTTACTCCTTCATGATACCCAAGGCATTAGATAGATATATCGGGCTCACCCGCCGTTAGTTTATCACGGAACCACCCTATTTCATAAACAATGCCCAAGAACCAATACATAATCATATCACATAAAACACGCATAAAGGAAACATAACATTTCCACATTTCAATCCCAATATATCAATAGAACACATTGATATAATCAAAACATTATCAAAACTATTTTCAATAACAAAATAGAATAAAATTTAAACATGGTATTTATTTTTCATTTAAAAAAGTTTTGGCTTGTAGAGGAAGCCGAAACTCAAATAATGGTCACGGTGGCGGAGAAGTCATTGTCGCCGCATACATAAGACAAAAACATTCCTTTTTTCATTTAGTAAAACTCTTTTTGTAAAAAGATTCATTTTGAATGAAATTAAAATCTAAAAGGGTTTATTATATATCTATTAAAAGAATGTCGTATATAAATTGAAGTATGCCTCAACGAAATGAGATGGAGGCGAAGTCCCTTACCTCAAGTCAGACTTGTCTTATTCGTCTCATTATATTCCTAAATAATAAACTTTGCTCAATTTATAATTTCTTATGGAATTTAGTTTAATTTTAATATTCAATTCATATCACATATTATAATTTTATAATAATTAGTTATTTATTTTAGTTCTATCATACGTTTTGTGGATGTTCGGAACATGAGTCAAAAATAAACTTGATTGAAGAGAACTGTCCATGTAGTAATAAGTGAATCATCTCTAGAATGGTGTTCATGACGTAAATATCAGATATATCCAGTATATATGTATTTAATAATAGTCCATACTGTTTGGAGAAAATAAATGAAATGTACTGTTCATGGAGATGGTAGGTCGTACGTATGCATGAACACAACCTTCAATTTTTTGTCATATTAATAGACATTAAAACTAAATGAGAAATAGATATATTATAATTCTAGTATAATATATAAATTATATAGGTAACATAAGTTCATTAATTACATTTTTTATAAATTCCATGTTTGGCATGAAAGAGTCACATCACTTGAGGGGGTGGCAGTCCACAGTTTCTCATATGAAAATATCGCATTTTCACAACATGAAAAACATAAATTAATGTTTTAAATATAACATAAAAATGCTTAGAGAAGACATAAATATAATATATATCATATATAAATATAGTTCCATCATAATGGCTACCATGAAAGGTGCTAAATGAAGATTTAACAATTATCTTTTCGTGAGGCTGTAATTTTCCACCCACAAAATATGGTATGTTCTTTATCCATTTGACGGAGGTGTCTATGAGTGTAGGTAGAATCATTATCATAACAACATCCTAGTATAAAAAATATACTGGTGTTATTATGGAATCAAATAATAAGAAGATATCATTGAGTGAATAGGTAAAATAAAAGAACGAAACTCGAGAAGAGACATTACCTCTAAATTGGGTAACTATTTATGATTTGAACCAAAGTATTCTTTGGAAAGTCTTCTCCCCAAAGTGAGGCTTCTAGGAGTAATAGAGGGATTTGGAGAGATAATATGAGTAGAGGTTGGTCGAGCCAAGGGCTTGAGAGGTGTGTGTAAGGGGGTAGAGGTGGGGGCCTTTTATAAGAGGGAGGAGGATCTCTTTTGGAATGTCTTGAAATGTTACATAATTATAAAATGGTTTTCGGTTTTTAAAGGTCCCAAAATAATATATTTCAAGGATATGGTGATAAAAGTTCGAAATCCACCCATAAAATTGGTTTTAGAGAATTTTACGTCTAATATTTTACCATATCTTTTCATTTTATTTAAATCGTTGATTAATGGGGTAATCACTGCATCATCATGGTGTCAGAAATAAATTTATTTATTTAATTTATAAAAATTATAAAAAAATACAATGATTTTGTAAATATTATAGCTTTCCAATGAATATTAATATTATAAGATATCATTTAGGAAAAAAATTAAAAAAAATTTACTTAGGATATACAAACCTTTATTATATTTCTCTTCTTTTTAAAAATAATGTCATAAATGTCACTATTACACCCATGTGACTCCATGGGCCCTCAATTTTGGTACAAAGCATCCCATGTCCAGCCATGACTCAAATAATAGTATTTGGACACATGTTGGGGTCATTTTATATTATTATGATATTATTTTATTACCCTTAACTACCCGATTACAATTTAATCACTCTAATTAAAGATAATTACTGTCGTTACTATTCATAATGTCCAAAAACAAAAGAGTCTTAATTACATAATTCGGAACTTCTCATTCCATGTATGGAATATATTTTACCAAATTCCAAACACAGATATTGCAGTAATTAATTTTAAAAAAATTCTCGTTGTTAAAACATATAGCCTGTTTTTAAGAAATAATATATATCAAAAGATTGACACTTGTTTATGAACAATTTCAAAGTGAAATTAATTCAATGAGAACTATTGAATTAAATTGTATAAATATATTCTAATTACACTTTAAAAAAAATTAAAAGTACAATTTGACTATATAATTAAATTAGATAAAAAAGAAGTATTGATGTAAAATGCAGTATTTTTCACTATTCATTATAAATGATCATTGTCAGAAATATACATAAAATTTATCCAAATTAAATTTCAATGTCCTAATTCTAAATAAATTGTTTATTCATACAAATAGAGATTATAAAATTGTCAAATGTTAGGTTTTAAAATGTTTTTCCATCAAAAGATGGTAAAACAATCATTTAAAAATATGTATTCATTGCCTAAGATTTAATTTATTCTCATTTTAAGCCCCTAAAACACAATATAATTCATAAATAGACATATATATATATGAAAATCTATTATTCTATACTTACTTGACATGTTACATCCTCCCCCCTATAGAAAATTTCATCCCTGTAATTTATTTACATATCGAATAAGTGGGGGTATTTATCCCTCATTGCATTCTCAGATTCTCATGTTTCCTCTTCAATCTTGTGGTTTTTCCAAAAAACCATTACTTGATGAATCACCTTATTATGCAACACTTTCTCCCTATGGTCAAAAATCCAGATCGTTTTTTACTTAAAAGATATATTCTTTTCCTGCTGAACTACCTATGGAATCAATTCATGATATGGTTCTGGCATGTACTTCCTTAACACTAAAACATGAAAAACTTTGTGTACCTGAGATAAATTTGGAGTCAAAGACATTTAGTACAAAACTGATCCAACATTATCCAGAATTTCATATGGTCCAATGAACCTTGGACTAATCTTTCCCTTCTTACCAAATCGCACCACACTTTTCCATGTTGAAACTTTGAGGAAGACAAGATCACCTTCCTCAAAAGTGAGATCCTTCCTCCAGTTGTCCGCATAACTTTTCTTTCTACTCTGAGCTGTTCTCATGTGTTTCTGTATCTGTTAATCTTTTTCTACCAACTCTTCTACCTATTCTGATCCTATCAACATCCTTTCACCTACTTCATCCCAAAAAGTTGGAGTTTAGCACTGCTTCCCATATAATGCCTCAAATGGTGCCATATGTATACTCAATGAAATATGTTATTATAAGAAAACTCAACCAATGTAAGATGTTGGTCCCATATTCCCTGATAGTCTATCGAACAAGCACGTATCATATCATCAAATGTCTAAATTGTTCATTTTGTCTGCCCAACTGATTGATGATGAAAAGCTGTACTAAAATTCAATTCCATACCCAACGACTTCTTATGGCCTTTCCCAAAGTTATAAGTGAACCTGGGATCACGATCAGATACAATGGAGAGGGGAACTCTGTGTAACTTGATTATCTATTTAAGATAAAAACAAGAAAGATGATCTAGGGAAAAGTATCTCGTATAATAAGGAAATGAGCATATATAGTCATGCGATCAACAATAACCCAGATTTCAATACTACCTTGAGATGTCTTCGGTAATCCCACAACGAAGTTCATGGATATGTTCTCCCATTTCCACTCTGGAACTATTAAAGGGTGAAGCATCCCTTTCAGAAACTACCGCTCTGCTTTAACATGTTGACAAGTCAAACACTTCATAGTAAAATCAGCAATATCTATTTTCATTCTATCCCACCAGTAATACTCCCGCTGTTCCCTGTAAATCTTATTATTGCAAGGATGAATTGAGAAAGTAGAACTACGAGCTTCACATAACAACTCTATCTTCAATTATCAATCACAATTCACACAGAATCTCTTCCCAAATCTCAAAACACAATCATTATCAATGTTGAATTTAGGTGACATACCCTTCTAAACCAGCTCTACCTTTTTATGCAACTCACTGTCTTGCATCTGTTCTAGCTTAATTTTGTCTGATAAAGAATATTTTACTGATACCTGAAATGAAATAGAAGAACATATAGCACCAAAAACGTATATTCCAAAGTTCATCAAATCAAAACCCGAAGGATCTCTTTCCCAATATATCATGGTTAATGAAACATTACTTTTTTGACTCAAAGCATCATCCACTTTTTTTCTTTTCCTAGGTGGTAGTGAAATGTGAAATCATAATCCATGATTATTTCTAACTATTTATTCTTTCTCATGTTTAATTCATTATGAATGAATAAATACTTTAATATTTTGAGATTAGTATATATTTCATACTTTACAACATACAAATGATGCCTCCAAATTTTTACATTGAAAACAACAGTAGCTAATTCCAAATCATGTGTCTAGTAAATTATCCCATTAGTTTACAACTGACGTGATGAATAAGCAATTAACTGATAATTCAACATTAGGATGCAACCAAGTCCTTTTAATGAAGCATCATTGTAGATAACAATCTCACCGTTCGTGGAAGGTAGTGCCAATACTGGAGCTTTCCCCAATCTTTATTTAAATTATTGAAAACAATCACCACATAACTTTTTCTAGATAATCTTAACACCCATACGAGCTAGATTAGTCAATGGGCAGGACAACTGTGCAAAATTTTTAATGAACCTTTAGTAATATCCTACAAAACCAAGAAAACTACGAATCTAATTTACATATCTCTGTCTTGGCCATTCTTCAACATCCTTTGTTTTTGCAGGGTCAATAGTTATTCAATCATTAGAAACAATGTGACAATGGAAAGAAATTTTATGCAACCAAAACTCACACTTTCTAAATTTACCATACAATTTCTTTTCATTTATGGTTTTCAAATTAACCCTTAAATGACTTTTATGCTCCTCTTTAATTTTAGAAAACTCCAAAATATCATCAATGAATACAACCACAAACATATCCAAGAACTCAAAGAAAATTCTATTCATAAGTTCCATTAATACAACAAGTGTATTGGTTAACCCAAAAGGCATAACTAAAAATTCATAATGGCTATATCCTATACGAAATGCGGTCTTCAGAATGTCTTCTTCCTTTACCTTCAACTGTTGGTACCCCTATCTGAAGTCTATCTTTGAAAAATATTGAGCTCCCTGGAGCTGATCAAAGAAATCATTGATATGAGGAAAAAGATATTAGTTCATAACGGTGATGTTATTCACGGATCTATAATCAATGCGAAGTTTCATTAAACCATTTTTCTTTTTAACAAATAAGATAAGAGAACCCCATATTGATTTGCTAGGTTGAATGAAACCTTTCTCTAATAAATCTTGCAATTTCTCCTTCAACTCTAAAAATTCAATTTGAGCCATTCGATAAGGGGGTTTTGAAATTAGCTTAGTATCAGGAACTAAGTCAATAGTAAATTCAACTTCCCAATAAGTTATTAGTCCTGGCAACACATCTAGAAAAAGCTCAGGATACTCATTTACCACTTCCACATCATTAATCTGAATGGTTCCATTATTTTCAATAATAGGTGAAAGGTAACATTAATTTCTATCTTTTACAAGTTTCTCAGTATCATGATATGTTATCAACAGTAATGGTTCATTCTTGTACACAAACATAATGCCTTTCTGAAAAGAACCTTCTTTATCTCTACAGTAAATCTTAGTTTGTTAAATAGAGATACAAGCCATACCCAGGAAAACATCAAACTCTATTAGAGTTAAAAAAAATACAATTTTCAAGTATATTCTTCCCATGGATAAGTATAGGAAGATTCTTATAAATTCCTTTTGCCTCAAAATTTCCCCTAGGTGTATTTACCACACGTTTAGGAGTCATTTCTTGAGATGTAATTCCAAATTTACTTGAATATTTTTCAGAGATGAATGAATGTGCAGACGCGGAATCAAGGAACACATTGTCATAATCTGAAAAAAGAAACAATGTACCAATTACAACTCCATTTGATAGCCCAACATCTATTGAGGTAGTTGAAAAATATTTCACCACACCTTTCTTCTTGTAGTCTGACTTCTTCCAATTATTTGAGCTCTTTGTCGAACACTCATTTTCATAATGACCCATCTCATTTCACTTTAAACATTTCACTAACTGTAAATAAAATTTGTTCAACCATTTCCCTGATCTATTCCAGTGAAATCAGGAGCCTTAAGTCTCATCTTTCTACATCAGAAGCACTATCCAAAATTTAAAAGACATTCCCTAGTATGCTTTTTACAAAATTTATCACAAACTGCAAATTTAGTTTTCTTAACATCAAACCTTTTTGAATGATTCTTCCCTTTCTCCTACCTCATCAGTCTCTTCTTCTTTTGGTTGTCATAGAACACTTGATCATCAGCAAACTGCATTTCCACTTTCTCAGCACATTGAACATGCTTTTCATAACTTTTTAACTCAAGAGATGCAAATTACCTTCAATATTTTGGCTTTAATATTGAGAAAAAACAATTGATTTTTCTATCAAGGTCTCGGATAAAATTTGGATCATACATTTCCAATCGAGTGGACTTTTCTTCATAAGAATCCACTACGTCGTCCCATTTCCTCAATTCCAAGAATTGTTTTTCCAACCTAAGACGAACAACCATAGGAAAATATTTCTCAAGAAACATACCTTTGAATTCATCCCAGTCAATAGAATTAATCTAATCATCATCCCTAATATTTTTAACCATCGACCACAACAGAACTGCTTCACCCTCCAAATGGTAAATAGAAAGACTATCGTTTTTATTGTCTGGACACCCCATGACATTGAAAATCTTCTCCAGTGATTTAATCCACCATTCAGCTAGACCAATGTCATATGATAATCTGAATGATATAGGATGTTGCCACATTAAATGTTCCACCACTGACATGTTCTTCTGCAGTTGTTCTGGCTGATCTCGTGCATGGATTCCACCACTATTTATCTCTTGATTCATGTGCACCATTACTACAAAAAAACTGTTCAGTTCTAATTCGGACCATCTCAGGATGCTGATTTGGATGGTTATTTCCTTTTGTATGCCTTCCTAGCACTACTTCTCAATTTCCTCTACGGAAAACCATTCTGAACAATCACGTATTAGATAAAGCAACATGGTAATATCAAAGGCTATATCATTTCAATTTGACCATAATGTGACAAAAAATATTTTTGGATAATCATTTAATAGAATTTTAAGTCCTAATGTTATCTAAAGTGGCCTTTGATAAAAACTATAAGACCCTTCCATAAACCTTACTTAATCATGTGTTATTTATATAATTAACATTGATGATCTTTTCAGGATTAGAGTTTTAGAGAATTAGGTCATAAAACATGCATTACATTCCATATTAAAAAAAAGGTGTTTACATTAAAGACAATATTAATTTTTTACACCAAAGAAAATATATTTATAAGAAAACAAGGCTTCTTTCCTGACGCTTCCTAGACACTATCATCACATCATGAAATTTTCCCTTGACCTATGAAAACAATTTCAAAAACATGGGATGAGCATAAAAACCACAGTATGGGATATAAAAATATGGAAAGAAAACATTATTCTATGTATACATAAGAGTCAATGAAATCATACTTTACTCATAAAACATAAGAACTTTAACATACCACCTAAAATCATAAGATTTATGAAAAAATCATTGAAATCATAAGACATCAAGGTATCTTGAGGCATTCATAACATTCTTACATAGGGAGTAACCCTCACGGTTATATTTGGAATACCTATCACAGTATATTCCCTAAATCTATTTGGGGAAACCATAGAGTTTAACTGCTTCGTGTTACCCAATTCATTGGAGAGCTATCTTGGGCTCACCAACCCTTAGTTTATCACAGAACCACCCGTACTCACAAACAATGCCAATGATCCATAACATAATCGTATCACATAAAACATGCATAAAAGAATCATAAAATTTCTACATTTCAATCACAAGATTTAAATACAACACATTGATATAATAAAAACATTATAAAAACCATTTTCAATACCAAAATAATAGAATAGTAAAAAATTGTAATTATATTTCTTTTAAAAAAGTTATGGCTTGTAGAGGAAGCCGAAACTCAAATAATGGTCACGACGGCAGAGAAGTCGTTGTCGCCGCATACCTAAGACCAAAACATTCCTTTTGTCATTTAGTAAAACGCTTCATGTAAAAAGATTCATTATGAATGAAATTAAAAGTCAAAAGGTTTTATTATATAACTAATAAAAGAAGGTTGTATATAAATTGAAGTATGCCTCAACAAATGGAAATTGAGATGAAGTCCCTTACCTCAAGTCCGACTTGTCATGTTCGTTTCTATATATTTATGAATAATAAACTCTAGTCAATTTATAATAGATTATGTTATTAAATTAAAGTTTATTATTCAATTCATATCACATATTATCATGTCATAATAATTTGTTATTTATGTGAGTTCAAATCGAACGTTTTGTCGATGTTCGGTACGTGAGTCAAAAATAAAATTGTATGAAGAGAGGTGTCCATGTAGTTATAAGTGCATCATCTACAGAATAGTGTTCATGATTTAAATATCATATATTTGCAGTCTATATGTATTTACAAATATTCCATAATGTTCAGAGATAAGAAATGTAATGTACGATTCATGGAGACGATAGGTCGTATGTACGCATGAACGCTACTTTTTCTTGTCATATTAATGGACATTAAGACAAAATGAGACATAGATATATTATAATTCTAGTAAAATATATATGGTATATAAGTAACTTAATTTCATTAATTACATTTTTTTATAAATTCCCATGTTTGGAATGAACGATTCACATCACATGAGGGGGTGGTAGTCCACACATCCTCATATGAAATTATCGCATTTTCACAACATGAAAAGCATAAAGGTATGATTTAATTATAAAATACATAATCATATAGAGGACATAAAAATAATACATATCATATATAAATATAGTTCCATTATAATGGACACCATGAAATGTGTTAAAACAAGATTGTACAATCATCGTTTCATGATGCAGTAATTCGCCCCCCACAGAAACAGTATGTTCATTAACCATTAAATGGATTTGTGTGTGAGTGTTGGTAGAATCCTATTCATAACAAAATAATAATATATTAAGGATACTACTGTTATTATGGAATCAAATAATAAGAATATAGTGGTGAGTGAATAAGGAAAATAAAAGAAAAAACTCAAGAAGAGACATTACCGTTAAATTGGGTAACTCTTTTTTATTAGAGCCAAAGCCTTCCTTGGATAGACATCTGCCTAAAGTGAGGATTCTAGGAGTAAGATAGGGATGTGTAGATATAATATGATCATAGTTCGGACGATCTATAGGCATGATATGTGTGTTTTAGGGGGGTATAGGTGGTGGCATTTTATAAGAGGGAGGATGGTCACTTTTGGAAAGTCTTGAAATGTTACATTATTATAAAATGGTTTTTGGATTTTAATGGTCCCAAAAAGATATATTTATAGGATAAGGTGAAAGGGGTTCTAAATCCTCCCATAAAATTGGTTTTAGATAAGTGTAAGTCATAGATTTTACCTTAGATTTTCATTTTTTTTAAATCGTTCATTAATTAGGTAATCACCTTATCATCATGGTGTCATAAATAGATTTATTTATTTAATGTCTAAAAATTATATAAAGAATACCATGATGTAGGAAATATTTTTAGCTTTCCGAGGTCTTTTTATAGTCTAATATATCATTTATATAAACAAACTTAAATTTTTTTTACTTAGGATATACAAACCCTTGTTATATTTTTCTTCAATTTAAAAATAATGTCATAAATGTCACTATTGCACCCATGTGACTCCATTGGACCTCATGTTCGGTAAAAATATTTCCATTGTCAACCCATGAATCAAAAAAAGTACTTGGTCACATATTGGGGTAATTTTATATTATTATGATATTATTTTTTTACCTTTAACTACCCGATTAATAATTAATCACGACAATTAAAGATAATTATCGTCGTTACTATTCATAATGTCAAAAAAAAAGTCTTAATTACATAATTTGGAACTTATGATTCCAAATATCGAATCCATTTTACCAAATTCCAAATAGAGAAAATGTATTAATTAATTTAAAAATAATTCACGTTGTCATAACAAATAGTGTGTTTTTAAGAAACAATATCTATCAAAATATTGAGAATTGTTTTTGTCTAATTTCAAGGTGAAATTAATTTCAATGACCACTATTTAAATAAATGGTAAAAATTTGTTCTAATTACACTTTAAAACCAATTAAAAGTAAAATCAAACTATAAAATTAAATTATAGAAAAAAGAAGTTTTGAAGTAAAATCTAGTATTTTTCACTATTCATTAAAAATGAACATTGTCAGAAAAAGATCAAAAATTTATCCAAAGTAAATTTCAATGATAATATTCTAATGAAATTTTTTATTTAGACAAATAGAGCTTATAAATTTTACAAAATTTAGATTTAAAAATGGTTTTCAATCAAAAGGTGGTAAAACAATCCTTTAAAAATATTAGAGTATTGTATGCCTAAGATTGGATTTATTCTCATTTTAAACATCTAAAACAATATATAATTAATAAATAGACATAGAAATGAAAATATATTATTCTTTACTTACATGGGTTGTTTCAGAAGATGGAAGAGATATATATGGACTTTGTGGCAAGGATTCCTCATAGACATAGATATAAAAATGAAATATGGGTTCTGATCGATCATTTGACAATGTATGCTTACATTATGCCCATTTATGATTCATCAAATGTTTAGGAGTTATGAAATATCTATGTGTAAGTGATTTTTTAATTTCATGAAGTTCAATAAAATATAGTTTCGAATAGAGACAGATGGTTCACATCTTGTTTTTTAGAGGCTTTGAGCAAGAAATGGGATCACATGTCCATCTGCGTATAACATAACTTCCATAGTTAGACAGCTAGACAGAAAGATCTATAGAGATCCTTGAGGACATTAATCGCACTTGCGTTATCCTCATTAGTGTATCATGGGTTGACTAAAAGTGGTATTTTTGATTTATAATAATAATAAATATCTTGTTTGGTTTCATAATAGATCATATTGAAGCCTTTTATGGCCATCCATGATGATCTATTATGTGTTGGTAAGATATTTGTAAATGTTTTTTGGTCAGACCATTCATGTTTAGGAGATATGAAAATAAATAATTTTATTTTTAGAGAATGTTGATGGCACATAGATGATATATGTTTTCAGTTGATCTTCATCACAGGAAAAAGATATTAAAAGATGATGACTAGGTGTAGTTGAATGTTTCACCCTCTATGGGTCATTGAGGACTTGAGAGAAAATGGAAACTTCTTCATCGCTTTATAGGGACATTTGAGGTCAGTAAAAATAAGTAAAACATGTATTACCATTTTGAACTTCCACATAATTTGGCATTCATACATAACATGTTCCTTGTATCTTATATACAAAAGTATCTATCTGAACTATATCATGTGTTGTGCTGGAGTGATATTAAGTTCTAACCGGAATTATATATGAATGAATTTCCAGTCGGGATAGTTTATTTAGAATCCAATGTATATCTTATTAGGATTATTCCTTCGGTGTATTTACTATTTCAACATGGTTATTATTCAAATTAGATGTTTTTGATATATGTAATTGTGAGATTGGAGTGGAATCAACTTTATATCATTAATGATTCTGAGTGTGCATTATGTAGACATAAAATTTATATGTTGCAGTGGTTGTAATATCACGACTATATTTTTAGGTATACGAAATCCCTTGTTTTAAAATTTCATTGGTTGAGATTAGATTGGGTTTTTTTCAGGTGAAATAGTTTTCAATTTTCAGAGTTTTTTGTATGTACATTGTTGGTACATGGTATTCATGAACAATGCACCCTGAAAAATGAGGAGGTATGTTTTTCATGGATAACAAACCATTTGAAAAACCATTATCCCTCTTTGTATAAATTCTGAAAACCATTGAAAAGGGAATATGATTTGGGTGCTAGGTTTGGTCTAACATTGTGGCCTTGCCCAATGAACCCCATGTATGGTTTTTCTAATCCCATAATTTTTATTTAAATTCTTAAAACCTAGTTTTTAGGTCACAGGATGACCGGTACAACCTAAAACTAATTATTTCTTCACTTGAAGCACCAAATAGATTTCTATGGAACCTCCAATGACCTCTAGAGGTGATTTTATGTTAGTAGAACTATGTACAAAATTCTCTGAGTTGTTTTCCTATTTATATTCTTTATCTTCCACTATCGGTCCTCACCTCCTAGGTTTATTGTGGATCAACAAGTTATGGGAAGACATAATAACCTATGTTTTGAATATTAACCCGTTTATTCATTAATGGATCGTTTTCCATTCAATCTTTGTTTGGGAATTCTAGTTATTCATTTTTTATTTGAGATCTAGCGATTCAGATGTATGTGGTTCATTTTTTGATTAGCCCACATAAATAACCATAAATTGAACGACTTCATTAAATTCCATATAATTGAATATATGGTATTTTATTCATATGATATTGAATTATTTATAATGAAATTATATTATATAGGGGGTTTTTATTTTGGAAATTCAATTTGGCATGAATTTGGGAAAGCCCACCATTTCAATTTAATTAGGTTGAAATTGTGAAAATGATGAAATTTTACCGATTTTAAAATAATGAATTTATATTTTTCATATCGATGGAATTTGGTGGACTTTAAATTGTTGAATTTATACTTATGAAATTGAATGAAATGTTTTCAAAATTAAATTTGTTTATTTATATAGTGACAGTGAATTGTGGAATTGAATTTTGAATTGATTTCAAATTATTAATCGTGAAAATGGACTAAAGCGTATTTATGGGAAAATTATAGGTTTTATCTTGGAAGAGGAAATTATTTTTTTTAAATACCCTGGTGTCTTGTTACATATAAGATGGAGTATTTAAAATTGAGGATTGGTTGAATTATATCATAAATATTTTTAAAATAAATTTCCCATCATAGATTTATTACTAGAGAGCATGTAATCTTTATGTAGTTAGTGAGTAATTTTGAAGACACTTCCATATTAAAATTTTTTCAAACATAATTTCATCACATCACATGCTTGATGTGATGGTGATGAACACTATTGTCTAATATAGAAAGGGGATTGAGTATACACATATTTCTCTATAGCCGTAAGTTTGTGGAGACCTATAGCCTAGTATTATCATACCTTTTATGAATATTACCATGATAATATCTTTTTTATATTTGAAATGAATTTATTCTAATATTTAAAATAGGTATACATGCCTTTTTATTTAAATAATTTTTTTATATAAATTTTTTTGACAATCAATTTTTTAATGTTTATCCATCATTTGATGTTTAAATCATTTTTTTGAAATATGATTTTGAAATAATAAACCTCATTACTTATAATTTAATTAGATTTATTTTGTTAATTATATGGTTGACTCTCCTATGGAATCCATGATGACACCATAATGGTATTTTATCTCACTCCCTACATGTACTATTGGGTGTTTGTAGATTATCTCCTTTCAGTTTCGAGTATGGTTAAAGCACCGCTTGGATGTAGATATAGTTATTTTTATATGGACACGGAGTGTTTCTTCTTATAGGAAATTGGTTAAATATAGTAATTATATGTTAAATTGTTGTAGAACATTGTGATCTCATACCTCTTTGATTTATGGTACACTTATAACATTGAAATTTCTCAGGTATGTTTACTCACTTGACTGTCATACTTTACTTGTGTTTGTGTAAGCTTTATTCTTCAATTCATTTTTTATGATGATGGGTGTCAGTTTCAACCCATGGTGGTCAAGAACACCATTCATAATATGTCAGGACTGGCATTCTTATATAGTAACTAGGGAACCCGAGCTAGTTCATGATAGTTTTGAGCTAGGAGTTCCTTGGTTATATATTACATATATCCGTCATAATTGTTTATAAAAAACAGTTCGATTCAACCAAACATACCCCAATGTGATTATTAAACTAGTTAAATAGTAAGGGAAAACACACCAAGCTGCAGAATGTTGAAAATGATATACAGGAAATACACTATTCAGTTTTATTACCCATTCTTGAATATGTGTAAAATCCACATCAACATTTAGAAACTAGATATGTATTTAATTTTTGGAAAACCAAATATCAACTTTATTAACAATATAAAATGTTTATTTCATATACATTGAATTATTTATAGGGGTTACACAATTGATTTATAAATATACTATGAAGATATTAAATATACCCTACCCTGATAAAAACTGAAAAAATAGTGAAAACATCCATTAATATTATATCATTTCAGATGATTATACAATAAAACTACTAGTAAAATAAAAATAAATAAAAATGATTTTATTACATTTGACACTAGATATTAAAAAAATGATATTTCCTTATAGTATTAATCATGTAAATCATATTTCATTACATTATTTACACTTATAGATTAATCAAAAGTACACAATTCTTTTAAAATTAGGGGGAGGAAAATATGTGAATTGGTGACCTCAAATTCATAGTGTAATGATAAACATGGGATATAATAATCTTAAATAGAAAATATTATTTTAATGTTAAGATAATATATTCATGTTAAATTTAAAAACATAATATAATCATAAAAGTAATGATTAGATCATATACTCAAAAATCAATTAATATATATATGTATTATTAATAAGGGCATCAAAGTGGAAATCATTATTCAAGAGTCATAACATAATCATGTTTCTTTGTAATCATAATAAATCCTAATCATATGGTCATAGATTAGAATAATCATGGTCATGCATTATCATACGATTATAGATAGAATGCGATAATAACCACACCAACATCTGTGAAGAAAGTAATTCAAAATAATGTATATATATATTCCACTAAAAATAGATTAATGAAATAATAAATGTGCAACAATATTTGAAAAAAATATATTCCCAACCATGCCTATTCTTAACATTGTCATCACTTGATATATGAATATTACATTACCATATTCATTATAGGGATATAACATTCTTAAAAAATATAATAATTCAATGATATAAATGTCACAAGGCCATTAAAAATTCATCATATAGTTAAATAATAACACATTAATAATATAAATGTTTTCTCAAGGGATCATTAAAATTTTTAAATTATAATGTAAGGAATTTTTATTTAATAGTTTGTATAAAATGCGACACCAAGCATATAATGGAATATTACATCCCAAAAGCTTATGATATATTTATTATTGTAATGAAATCTGTTATATACCTTGTAACTGATAAATCACTTTGTTATATTCAATTATATACAGAATGATTGTCTATTATTGTTTGTGTTACACGTAATACACAATTTTCTAAATTATATATATATAAAATAATAATAGTTAATATAATAAGATAAAACACTGACATTAAATTTATTGTAATGATTATGAATAAAAATAATATTAATACATAAGGTTTAATTCAATGGTTACCAATGAATTAAAAATGAAAATAAAAATCAATTCAACAAAAATGAAGTGTAATTATGAAAATTAGTTTTATTCTCACTATTTTGTTTTATCGTAATAAATTATATAAATTTCTAATATTGATTAATATTAATGATATATATATATATTATATCAATATATATAACTAATGAAATATATTTGGTGGGATATAATAAGAATAAATCTTATTTCATGAATTAAACCTGTATTTTTTCTAAAAATATAATTTCCCCTATTTTTAAACGAAGATGTATTGTAAAAATTAATTTGAAAACATTTATAAATTATATTTGTCAAAATAAAAGTCATTTTAGAAATAAAAATTTATTCAATAGTTTTAATAGTAATAAATTATTGTTTATAGTATGTTAAACATATTTTTTTAACACAATTATTAGTTGATTAAATAAAGATATCAATTATTAAGTTGTAAATTTGTTTACTTAATATTTACAATTAAATTTTATTTTGCCAAATTATGAAGAAAATTGTCCCAAAAACAATTCGATAGAAATATTTCGACCATATCAACAACATTATTGAAATATATCATTATTGGTGGAACATTATATAATATGGACCACTATTTATTATTTAACAATTTTATTAACAAGAATACCACTCTGCATCAACTATAAAAGAGAACTGACCCCAGCTCATATTCAGACATATGCAGACATTTTATTACTAAAACTAGAAAAATGAGATAAAAATTTCACTCCCATCGTCATGGAAGCCAAATTTTTTCCATAAATCTAAACGAGGATGTATTTTGATATAATCGAAAAAGAGTTACCTAAATAAGTGGTAGGGTTATTCAACGATCACTTTTGTTTTGTTTCAATATCCAACCCTTAATTTATTCATATGTCATTCCTATGTAATAAAATTAGTATAATTAATAAACTAAGAATTTTTTACATTATGGTTTCTACAAACACCATTACACAATTTCATAAAACGGTATAGATAATCATCATATATATATAGTTAACTATCCCATTGTGAACCAATTTCGTTCTTTCTTTCATTGTAACATTTCATGGTTGAGAATAATGATAAATGTATTTTATAAATATTATATTTTGTATATTAGTTTTTTTTATTATTTCATTACCCTTGACTTCATTCTTTCCAATCTATGAAAATACGATAATATTATTTGTAGTCATGTGGACTACCACCTCCTCAAAGAAATGTGATTCATGATATTTTAACAGGGAATTTTTTGTAGAAGGATTTAATAAAAACATGAGATATATATGTTAATTATATTTTTATATAATTATTATATGCATATATATATCAATTAGATTTCATTATTTTATTATGAAAATAAAATGGAAATATTATTAATGCATACCTATGACATACTATCTCAGTGAATGGTGTATTTTATTTCATATTAATAAATATTATAGATTAATATAATTAAATATATACTAAATATATGTGTTATAAATGGAATTATTATGATATTAAGAAAATAATTAACTTTCTGTTAATATAATATATAATTTTCTTTATTACCCTTTCTCACATTAAAATAATGATAGCATTATTCATGGATATGTGGACTACCACCTCCTCAAAGTGATTTGATTTATCTATATATAAGTAATTATATATAAAATTATATATGAAGAAATATGAATTTATTCAATATATAATCATCAATCTAGATTGATATCCATGACTTACATTCATTCTATAATGACCATTGTTAAATGGAAACATTATTCATGCGTATGCATGGCCTAAGATCACCATGATTGTAACAATACAGATTTTTTAATAAATTTCATCCAAGATTGGTTTTGTAAAAATAATTTATTTAATTATATTACAATTAATAAATTATTATTATACTTGAAATGTTTACATAATGACCCATTTAACAATATTCTGCCTATCAAAGATATTTTTGACACATAAACCAAATAATTTCAACACTTGTGAGTTAAAGATTATTGATTATGTAGTTATTTATACCATGTGAGTATGTGAGATACATATAATAATTAAATTTAATAGGGTTCCAGAACTAGTAAATAATAAAAATATGATTATTATTCTTAAATAATGAGACACACATGAACAGTCTGACTAAAGGTAAGGTATTTTCATATCACGTTTTAAATATGTCGTATAATTATTATATTAAATGCTTACTTTTTTGTGGGATATATAAAACCACTTTTGATATATTATATCATTAAAATTACTATCTTCATGTTTTTTAATGTTATAATTTGAATTATCTCATCCAAGGGGTTTTGACAAGAAAATCACAAATTTGTAAAAGTAATAATGCATTATAAATTAAAATTGTGATAATAAATTTTATTTAAATCATTAATTTTATCCTAATAATATTTAATTTAACATTATAATTCCATGTGATATCCATATTCTTTTATGATGTATATTGTTAATTATAAACCAAATACCATATTTACATATGGGTTTTACTTGGAATGTCTATTGATTTCCCAAGGAAATATTTATTATTATACATCCTTTACTAAATAAAAATATATGATAAAGAACATTTTTTGGAATTTAAATAGATTATTCTCTATAGAAGGAATTATTTAGAAATGAAATAAAAGCTATAAGGACTGGTTAATTAAGTCCCATGGAAAAAGATGTTTATTTATGGGACAAATATTGTTGGAAAACCCCTTTTCATTTGAAACATGTATTTTTTAAACTGTATTGTGGACGTAAATGAATGTCGAGTTTCATTCAGCCAAACTAAATATTCTTATAGCCAATATGTTTTAGACTGTATTTTGAAAGGTATTGATAGTTATGTTTCTTAGTTCCTAGGAAATTAGGAATCCAATAATTACACATTTCCTTCATTTTAGTTATTATTATCTATAGGATTTTCAAAATGATAAAATCCATGGATTCACATAATTCATTTTTTATTGAATAAATGATATGTGATATATTTAATTTTCCTTTCCAAACTATTTACTAACTTCCTCCTTAATTTTTTATTGTAGGACATGAATTCACAGTTACATATCTTTTTATATTGTTTATTTTTATAGATTAATTATTTCATCTGATTTATTGTACTCATACTGTGAATTTTATCTCACCATAATTTTTAATATTTTCTAATTGTTTCTATTATGTTAACTAAAAATATATTCAATTCTATTATATATAGAATATTGTTATTTTAAAATAAAATTATGATGTAATTTCTGTAATTTTTTATTTCAAGACTCGTGTTTGAACCTAGTATAATAGGACTAATAAATTGTTCTACTATTCGGGACCAAATTAACTTTTATCTGTTTAAAAATAATTGTATTTGTAACCGGCTCTGATATTAATAGGTTTTGGTTTCAAAATGATATATATAATTATTTGATTAAAATACCAATTCGTTTTGAAATTATAAATATAATACCAAAATCTTTTTAAAAACTATTTATTAAATTTATCATATAAAAAACATGTTATATTTTAAAATAATCATAAAATAATTTTGATGTTATGAAAATTAGATATTTTTTTCCATGAATAATGAATATAAATTTTTTAAAACATTTTATAATAAATTAAACGTTTATAAAACAAAATGGGGAGTCATTTTAAACATTTTATTAAATTCAAATAATGTATAAATGAATTCTAGAAATCGCATTTGAATATTATATAATATTCATGATTAATATTATAGAAAACATGGATATATAATAAAAACTATTCCTTACTGAAAGTGGAGATATAATGAATTATTTTCCTAAAATTATTTTCTGTACATTTTTGTATTGAAAAGTGAGTAAAATTATTCAAAAACATAAATAACCACAAAAAAATTAGGATATGAACAATGATTATGGATTATAATATATAGTTTACAAAATATCTATTATAGACAATTATCTACATCTAATATTGACTAAATTGTGATTGAAACATATATTAATTACTTGAATTATAATTCATCTCCACATGCATTCTAATATCCTCTATAGTAAATAAATAAATATTTATTATTAATGTACTCAAAAACATTATTCAATCATATCACAAAATATATCATTGAAATATAAGATATCATAATGTTCTTATTTGTAAATAATTATTTAAATAATAGTTCTTGTGTGATAACAACATTATTATTCATTGATGGATGGGTTCATATGTTATAGTCATTGTAAATTTTATCATGTTTTCATGATATCTATGTTGTTACTCATGATATAAATATCATTTATATTCCCCAGTATTAAAATTTAAAATCATAAAAATTATAATGATTGAAATTTTATTACACCATTTATAGGGATGGGAAATTGTATATATACATGAACACTGTTTAAACATTCAAATGAAAAGTAGAAGAAAAGACAAATATAAAATAATACTTCCTGAAACTTAATGATATTTAAACGAAACACACACACATACTCACACACACACAAACATATATATCTATATATATATATATATTAAATATATCATCAATAATACGCTGTTAAATTTGTAATGTGAAACAACCCACATTGCTTCATGGAGGTGGTAGTCCACAGACATGAATGCGAGATATGATCATTTTTTCAATACAATCAAATGTATGTAATGTGTTATAATATTAATTTTCTTGAATAAATATTATTTTACCAATATATTATATAATTATTAAACATATCATCATAGAAATTGATAAATTATAGGCATGGAGACTGGATGTTTTCACTACATAGAGGCGACAGTCAACATGTACATAGGAGTGATAATTTTACATCTCATTTTGGAAAAATGAGTTTGAATATAATTGGCTATATAATTATAATAAAAGTTTAGTATATTAGGGATACGAAATTAATTATTTCAGGATTAATACCCATAATTTATAAGAGGTAGACTAAGAAATAACATAAAAGTGGTTTCGTAAGATGATTACCAATTATTCTTTAGTTGTACTATATATCAAATATTAAAAACCATTTGAGTTATCTTAAATAAAAAAATAAATACATCATATAAATGCATGTTGATATGATAGTTGGAATGGTTTGGGTGAACTATATGATATAATGTGGTGTAAAGAAGAGAAATTTGGGGTATCCATTTATAATCGGGGACATAACACAATATAATTATATCAAAAGAATAAATATGTCTACATATATTATATTAATTACACAGGTAATGGAGTAACCAAAAATTAAAATATTAAATGTGACATGGTATAATTAAACTGTACCAAAAACTTTTTGACATATTGTTTACACATTTTATAACGCATCACCTTGAAAAACGGATTTAAACCTATTTTGAGTTTATCATTGATAAATCATCATTTTAAAATTATAACATAATAATTTGGTGAAAAATAAAAGGTCCATTATTTCAAAATTAAGAATTTTTTATAAGCAAAATTGAATGTAATTTAAATGATTTATTTCATATTGGTGGTTTAAATTATATATAATATTTGGAGACATAATGCGTAGAAAATACTTTTTTGGAGATTACATGATATATGAGTAAAAAATAAATTTACCATTATCTAAGGTAATAAATTTAGTAACATGTTTTTTTATTTCAATAATAAAATAACAACAGAATTTTGAATTTTGTTACAAATATAAAATTCAATGGAATTTACTAACCATGTCATCGAATTGAAAGATTTATTTTTATATTAATAATAAAATATCTTTACAAAATTAAAACAATTTTTTACAATTAAAAAATAATTATTTAAAATACACTAAATAAATAAAATATATTACAATTGGTATAATAAAAATAATATAATATGATATATCAATTTTTTTATGTGAATTTAATTTTTTATGCCATGGTTTTAACTGTATTTCACCTATTTTTATTAGGTAAAGAATATTCAATATGATTACTACTTAAAAACGAAATTCAATCATAATAAAGGATATTAAATATCTTCATTACAAATTTTGAATATTTTTTTTCCAATTTATATTAAATATGTGGAAGAATTTAAATTCAAAATTTACATTAGAGAACGCAAAAATAAAAATTGTTATTTAATGAAAAAACATTCTTCTTAGGTGTAAACTGTTTTTACACGAAAATAAAATATAAAATTAATTTAGTTGGCCATAATTAGATCATTAATATAATCAATGAACTAATTTTTCATTGAAACCAATTTAAAAGTAAATGGAATTTTGTAAATTACTGGATAAAATAATGTTTTCAATATAAATTAAATAATTTGATTATTCATCGTAAAATAAATTTATTTATGAAAAATTAAAACGTTTCACCATAAGATAATTTAGATATTCATAATTCCTGAAATATGTAATTTAATTATTCAATATTTTAAATGGTGGTAAAAATTTAATATAAAATATTCCCTAAATTATAAATAAACCAATTTTTTAGAGGAAATATATTTCTGAAGCGGAATTTTTTTTAATATAAATAGATGAATATTTTTTCCATGTAATAAAATATGTATAACCTTTACAAATATTATTTTTAATTTGATTATTCATACAGTATAACAAATTTTAATATCCAGGTTATAATAGGAACGTTTAGTGAATAATATTTCTATCTTATTTAATTTAAATTATCTATTATGTGTAATAAATATTGTATAAAAATTAAATTTATCAAAATATAAATATATAATAAAATATATTTGTGTAATACATTGTATAAATTATAAAAATATATAAACCCTTTTAATAATTTTATTTCTTGATAATGTTTTACTTAATAACAACAACATGGAATGTTGGTGTTGAGTTATTATATTGTTAAATAAATATGATTGGAAAGATAAAAATAATTGTAAATTATGTTTAATTATTTTAATTATTAAATATATTATAATACACAATTTTATAGCTTAAAAAATAATTTTCCTAAACTGGTTTTTATGATTTGCATATGCTAACATTATGATTACTTTCTCCAAAAATAGAAAGTTAATTTTATAAAATAAATATCTTAGGTGGGGAAATAATATTCATGTTATTTAATATGATAAATTTAAATTATATTTATAAAATATATATTATTAGAATTACTGCTAATTAACAAGATAATTGTAAAAAAATTATGTTTATTTTGTTATTAATAGCCAAAAATGCATGTATAGTAAGTTAAATATATATTAATTAAAAATGAATATAATATTAATTATAGAAATATAAAAAAATTTAGAACTCGTTATTTTATAAAATATTAATATATATGTTTCGAAATCTGTAATGGTCATAATTTCTTGTTATTTTAAAATAATATTTCTAAAAATAATCTATTTTCATATAAAAAATTTATTTCATAATAATAACAAATTGAATTAAATTAAATATATGTAATATTTGGTTAAATAAAAATAGTAATAATTTATATGTTTAATTCATATAATTAATTAAACTTAAATTTCATTAGGAAAAATCTATTTAAATGTTTTAAGAGAAAAAGTATGAAATATAATAAGAAAAATAGTAAACCCCAATAATTTTCTTTAAAATATGATGAAAATATAGTTGAGTCTCTATTAATCCAACCATAACCTATGAACCATTATTTTTGAAACATTTAACCCATTTTTATGGGACTAGGTTCATTGAATTATGAAAATATTATTTGGGTTACCCTATGTTCCCTCTTTCTATCCTATAAAATTTAATTCCATACACCCTTTCAAACACACAACTCTAATTCATGTTCACTATTTAAAATCATCCAATTCACTCTCCCAATAACCCTATATCAAAAATATAATTCCCTTTCAATGAAATGTTTTCCTTATCCAATCCATTTCAAGGATTCTTCTTAGGAATAATTATGTCACCAACATAAGTATTTTGTATTTCTTTGGAATTTCTTATATACCAGAATCTTCCAAATATATTATCAGCATAATTATATGATCAAATAAATATAAATATTATTCTGATAAGTATGAATTTTTATTCTATAGTAATTATTTATTAATTTACTTCCACGTATAAAATGAACTAAACATCAATCGTGTGTCCACACATACATCCAACTCCATGAAGAATCATTTTTTTATTTTTCATGTACTTTTTAAAAAAAATTCAAAACCTCATAAATTATATTTCAATATTATATTAAAATAGAAAAAATATAATAATCCTTTAGTATTGACATTATGTAAAAATATTGACATCTATAATCATACATACCGAATCGGTTTAAACATTGTCAATTTGGTGTAGGTTTAACCAACAATAATAATGATACATTAAAAATAGATTTTGGAATACTATCAAACATATTGAATGATAAAATTATAATAATATATGAATTTCATTTTTCCAATATTTTAATGGTAATATGAAATTATTTATTATCTAATTATTAATGTGTCATTTTAATTTTATAATAACTATCAAAATAATTATCTATAAATTTGTTTATCACATAATGAATCCAAAAGGCATATAGAATAGAATAAGAACATTTTAAATTATTATAAAAACATTTATAATATCTAAATTATATATATAATGATATTTTTATTGAAGGATAGGTAATTACAGAGATATGATTATATATATGTAATCATATTAATGTTATTAACTTTATAATAAAATAATAAGCTGTAAAAACATATTTATTCTATGTAAAAATTTAGAATAAAGAATATATTACTGTAATATTTATTATTTATATTTGGGAGATTGATATTAACTGTTTTATTTTTTTGTTATAGGATGTTATAGTAAAAAAACCTTCCTAGTAAATAATATAACTATTTGTTCTCTCATGTTATCTTTTATTGAAGTGGGAATTCATGTTAGTAGCCTATTTAACATTCATTAAATAAAATTACATAATTTTTTTAAAAATTCATCATAATTCACCTATTTATATTTTATATAATTGATTATCTCATATACTCCAATACCAGTTCATTCAATCCATTCACAATTCATAATTTTAAGGGTGATTTGTCTTTATGTTCAATTACATGAGAAGTATTTGATGTCGCACAACATATTTTATTATAGGTAGAGTAGTTACATATATATTTCATTATTATATATCAATTATTAGTACATATTTTATATTTTTTTTGAATTTTTCTAATCTCTTTCATATCAATTTTATTCTCACTATACTATTAGTGTTAAGGGTTTTCATCAGAAAATATCTTCTATTTAAGACATGATGGAAATTATTTTTTGAGATTCATTTATTTGGTTTCTTTAATAATTATTAAATATAATTTTTTTTGGTAATACTATAATAATTTTATTTTATTTTATACTACAACCTACTTTTTCCATGATTTTTGATTAAAACGTTTATGAGGTTGTAGAAGTCTTTTTGTCTGAAAACTAAATTCCTAGAAAGAAGATTAAGCTATGCATCATGATTCATATTAAATGGGGTAAATACAATTTTTTTTTATTTTAATTATAATTTATTTAATTTATATGGAATTAAATATGCTAATTACTTTTATACCTCTTATAAGAGTTTTATTCCAAATATACAAAGGATTTGTGGGGTTTTAGTGAATTAAAATTTCTAACTAATTTGGAACTATTCTTCATGGACAATTATCTCAAATGATTGGTCAATTATATCCTATGATAATCTATCTTGTAATTACTCATAATTTTATAGAAATAACATTGTCCATTAAAATGTATTCTACCTTTTGGAATATATTTCCTCATTAAGTTGATTTATTTTTTTGAATAATTTCGGTTTCATTAATTGATTATTATACTAAATACTTTTTTTTACATCAAGACAACGTTATTAATTATATAATGGAAACTCAAATTGTTTTGAAAAAAATCCAATTTTTTCTCCATAGTTTTTATTTTAACCAAATTCTTCATAAACCATTTTACTTTGTGGGTTATAACAACACTATTTGAAAATTATTACATTTTTTTCATCTATTCAAAATAAATGGGTTTATCATACACTAAAATATTCATTAGATAGAATATTACTTTATTTTAATGGCTCCATTATTAATGATTCATTTTATGTTATGTTTCAATATTATTTTTATGTTTGATTATTAATATTTTTATTTGACATAATATAATTATTATAGACATATTTAAAAAATAAATGTTTCCAATATGTTATGACTTCTTCATTTTGAAAAATTATCTAATTTGAATGTAATTATGTTTTAATGTCTTTATAATAGTATTTAACAAATTTATTATCTATCAATTCTCAATTTTTTTATTAAAATGTTAATTATAATTTCTCATTAATGAATATTAATAGGTTTTTTGGAAAAACATTGTATTTTTAGTTCAATTATTTTTCCTAGGATTATGTCCCATGATGTGTAGTTATTGTCATCAAAAATATTTTATCATATTAAAATTAAATTTTTTAATGTTATTTTTATATAATACTATATCATATGATCAAGTTTTGTGTTACTGTATTGGAACCCATTATTTTCATAGGCTATAATTAATTAACAATGTTGATTGTTTTTATGGGGCACACATATGTATGTATGATTATGGGTGTTGTCTAATATCACGTTAAATTATATTTTTATATGATTATTTCTCATGAGATAGTTTTGATAGACATAATTAAACTCATGATATTGTTTTTGGAAGAAAGTTCTACTCACATTATCTGGTGTTGGAATTATTAATTATTTCACATTTGCAATGGAATAATATGTTTCTTAGGACATGTTACTAAACTAATATGATGATACAAAATTTTCATGTTATTCGTAATGTTATGTAACATTTTAATGAATTCCATAATTTTAATCCACATTTTCATTTTTCATAATTTTATGAATTATTTAATTTTTTTTAATAATGTTATGATATGTGTTCATGTTTATCATAATGATATGACACATTTTATTATTATTCATAGGGTAATTCAATAGTATAATATTTTATATAAAGTTATATCACATTTTAATTATTTTCATAATTTATTTTAGAATTAACATTATGAATTTCATTTCTTTTAAATTCATTATTTTCGTGATTAGGAATTATTTTTATGTTATTCCTCACTTTAATTCATGATCACATAGTATATGATTATTAAGATGTTTTTGAGAAATATAATAATCATTATACTTATGTATATATATTTTTATGATTTTTTATTACTTTAAAATATATTATAGTTAACATGTTGTATCTTATTTTAGTATGATATTTATTTATTAGTCATGTATTACATCATATTATGATATGATTCAACATTTTGAAAGAAAATCTATGGAATGTGATGAATATATTCCCACACATATCCTTTATACATTGGATTAGAATTATCCCCAATCGTAGTAGAGCATAGTAGATCGCTATACCATTACATGGATTCTAATATCACCTCATTCTTTTGTTTTGAATTACCAAGTAATGAAGATGATTATATCATTTGAGATATCCTTAAATGGGTCTATAGTAGTATAAGTATGGTTTAATGTTTTCATGTGTCATAATATATTTTATCTATACATATAATATTGATGAAACTATAAAATGATTTTAGATATTACATATAAAAATTGTACTTCACTTCCAAAATTTTTGAAAAAATATTTTATTATAATTTTTACTATAATGTATTTCAGTAATATTTTTTTTTATTAGAGAAAATGGTATTCTGAAACCACCATCATTACATTTTTTTAACCATTTTCTTTATTTTTTCACTTTTTATCAAAAATAATCTCTTGTATTTATTCCATATGTAGTATATTTGTTCATAATGTATTTAAAAAAAGAAAAGTAGAATTTTTCTATGTTCAATACATTTTTTAAATTCCAAAATAATTTCCCCATTTTTTGTAAACATTACTTATAATATCTTTTATATTTCTTATTGCATGACTAATATCGCATCTATTATATTTTGTTAACAATAAAAAATTAATATTATAATAATTTTTCTAAAATCCATTTTTAATTAATATTTTGTATAGTGCAAAAAAGTAATGTATTTCCTTCCATAAAATTATCCACGATTATTTTGAGAGTAATTTAATATTTAGTTCATTTTCTGTTACTTCACCTGTATCGTTCTCATAAAATTTTCTATGTTGAAGCAAAATGATCATGATATATGTTAAATTATAATATTATAAAAATACAAAATTACATCATTTTTCATATATCATGGGAGTCCTTATGATATATAATTTAGTTATAATTTTAGATTTGATTATTAAAAAAAATATTTATTTCAGTTTTATCATGTTGATCCTTTATATATGGTTAAATTTCCTATCATCGAAAACATATTCATGTAAATGTTATAATTTTCATTATATGATTAGTTTTTCTAGAATAAATATCCCTCCAATTCATTCTGTAATATATTCATCACATAATGTACCATAAAATGGATATGATAATTTTTCCTAGTCATACTATATTGTTATAGGAGTGGGTTTTGAATTATACAGTCCTCTAATTGACTTTCCATGACTCTACATATCTTGAGTTTTTATAAAAGGGAATGGTCAGTAAAAACAACTTTTCATGGAACTATATAAAATATGATTAGTGATCAAATTTAATCTAGAATGGGACTCTTCATGAATGGTTATTGAAATGGGGGTCAGCCCAATCCATCATAGGACTCTATCCACTTTGATTATGGGATTTTGGAGTGAACCCAATCAAACTTGTGACTCTCTCCACTATCATAGTCATGTGTGTTACGATTGAATTATACATATGAATACCTATATTATTTTTTAAAATATATTTATTATTACATAAAATTATGATATTAGCTCCATATAAAATTTTTATGGTCTTATATCATACTATTATTTCAAGGTACATGTTTTTATTTCATCAAATATATAGAATTCCTCATGATTTAAAAGAAAACAATATTGTTCCGTGTTCTATTAAATATGAATTTTATATTTGAATTATTTTTTCAACTTTTTTATGATCATTCCCTTTAAAACATTTTGTTATATTTTCACTTACAAATAATTAGATATAACACAATCATTATATTATCTTTCCATAGATTCTAAATACTAGTATATCTTATCAAATTTATAGGAGGGGACCACATTATATGTAATATTAATAAATGTACACATGTTTTGGTCGATAATATGCTAATTTAACTTATCATATTTGATTCAAAACCAAAAGGATCCCTGAGTTATGTGAGAATATTGTAGGAATTAATTTTAAATAATTGTACTGATTTATAATAAAGAAATGATTATCATTGGTGTTTACATTTTATATCAATTGTCTATTTAGTTATTTTTACCATCCATACATTTTAATTTAGAGATTTAAACTAGATATAATTATTGATTCCCATGAGGATAAATTTATGTATATGAGAAGATAATGATTTTTTTGAAAATAAATTAATTTTTTTTATTAAATAATATCCAAATATGAATATAAAATATTTTTGTGGGATTTTTTAAAAATGTACCATTGTATACTGACACTGGAAATGTAATTATAGGTAATAGCTTTAAACAACATTCATATTTTAATGGAATGATAGATGATTTTACAATTGGTTTAAATTAGTTTCATATGACATTCATACTTATTATATTACATTAGGTTCAAATTTCAATAGTTGTTTCATAATCACATCCAATGGCTAGGAATTTATTTCGTCATTCTTGTAGTGTATCATATACAAAGAATGATAAATTTGATGTTTTTTTGTGACATATTTGATAAATATTAATTTCAAAAGAATAACAATTGAAAATATAATCACACATGTGAAGATAGAAATACAACCAATTGGTATAAGCCCATTTCAACCAATTCCACTATAGCCAAATAGTCCACCCTATCAACATTTATTAATCACCAATGACTAATAAACAAATACCCATAGTGGAATTAATAAAATAATGATATTAGAAAAAAAATATTTGAATTACTTTGTAAATAAATACATGTTATAAATGAATATAATGAAAAAAAAATTTAAGAAAAAACTAATGGGGAAAAATTTTCCTAGGTCTATACCCATGATACTAGATTCAACACATCGCAAAATCATACCCCATATGTGCATAAAAGTGTTGAAAAAATATGACTACAAACTCATGGTTTATATTACTGTCAAACTAATATTTATTTCCCAGATAATATGAAATAGTGTGTAATTAATATATCTATATACATCATGATTGAGATGTAAAAAATTAATTATGACTAAATTTTTGATGCAATATCTCTATAAATCCACTTCAACGATGAACTTATGGCGTATAACATGGATATAAAACCTAAAAATCGAAACACCTCATAAAAAATATAATTTATTATATTAATTCATTATAAAACATTATTTTTTGGACAAAAATTTGGCAACATAATGAGGTGACACTAATCATTTCACATCATTAACTCACTGGATTTATGAATGGATTTATTTTTACAACATAACATAAGAAATTTCCTTTTCTCTAATTGTATATGTCTGAGGTTATGGACATATAAATTCCTTGTTGAAAATATGTATTCTTTAATAAATACTTCTATGGAACTTTGCCACCTTACAACATGGCAAGATGCTAGGGCATTATTCTATATTTTTACGATTCCAACCAAATTATCCCTTATTCAGCAGAAATGTCGATCCATCCCAAAAATAAAAAAACAATCAAACATTAATGAATCTAAAATTTAATAAATTATAAACCAATATAAAAACATAATAAACCCACCAAAATATCATTTTATCATAGTGATATCATTATGTATTATCTCAATCTTCACCTACTACACAATAAATAATCTAAACATCATATCGAATTTATACACTTGAGGTAAATTACATGAACAATCAGTTACCCTTTACAAGTATGTTTCACGAAATTATCTTGTTAATACATTAAGATAACAACAATTAGAGAACCCCTGAAAAATAACGATATATTAGACGATAAGGTAATTAGGCAGAACTAAAATCCAATGTGATGGTGTAAATTAATATTTCATTCCGAGATTGAGTATTCATGATATCATTTGTGATAAATATAAAATTTTAATAATTACTCATCATTACTATTAATAATTTTTTGGGATTTTTCAATGGATAATACCTGAAGAAACTATGAAAACGATAGATTCTATGGACAATGTAGAGATTATATAAATATGGAACCTAAGAGGGTGGGAAATAGAGTATGAAATATTATGTATATTCTGAATAGTCAATAATGAAATATGAATGACGATGAGGCTATTGTTGGGTTTAAAAAAACAATTAGAAGATGGAATCTCATGCATTTTCATGTTAGGAATATGATGATGGATAATAGGTTATTTTTTATTTTTTTTCAAAAATGATGGATGATAATAGTAGATGAATTTATCAAAGGAACTAGAAGACGATTTGTCTATGAAAAATGTTGGATTTTTGAGAACTGATGACAATGAAAAAGAACGATTTTATATATATTGATGTTGAAGAGTAATTATCTCAAAATGAAACCAATAAAAACTATGTGTTTCAGAGATGATGAATTTTGAAACTTTGAAAACTAGATAACAAATTCGTTGGATTATGATTTAAATAGACTCCAATAAAATAATATTATAGGGGAACATGTTTATGATTTTTTAATGACTAATATTGATGGAGATATTTATTATTATTTTTATATGTACACATAGTCATCACAATTTATTTATGGAATTACATTTATTGCAACAATTAATTATCAAGATAAAAACATATAGTGTTATAATTATTAAATCCATGTAATGCTAATCTTATTAAAGGAATTTTGGAGTATGAACCACTTATGTCCTATTACTCATACGTTAGATATAAGGCCCAAGCAAAAAATATATTCAATATTGATATTAGTCGATAATTTGACTTTAAATCACATTGATGATCTTGTTAGGTTTAGATAATTACAGAATAAGGACAAATCCTATACATAACATCTTGAATATTTCAAGTATAATCTTTTACTAACTATACTTTTTTTTATAAAACAATAGCTCTTTGAAACGAAATATGCCATCGTTGAAAGTTTTCACGAGATTACTATTCATTGATCCCATCCTTGAATGTATACTTCTTTATATACTATGAAAAACATTTCAAAACATGGAATGAGAATAAAATGATCAGTAAAGGATATATAAAGAATGAAAAATGGTAGTATTTGAATAAGATGAAATCTTTGAATACAATATTAAAATGTAATACATTTCACATTTAAGAAGTGGTAAATATACATCACTCAATATAATATAATTCTATAACCTTTATATAATTAAGAGATTACCACAAGCCCAAATTAATAATCATATAGAATATAGTGGCACCATGGGACATAAATATACTTAAATGGAATAACAATACGTTCGACATCCAAACATATCACTAAATGGAATTCCCATATGCAAGACTTCAATACCAATTACATTGGTTGTTATAATGTAACCACCCACACTTGGTTTATCAAGGAACAATCTTTCATTTCGTTTATCACATAACCACCCATCATTGGTTTATCACCTAACCACCCATCAAATTTCTATGTACCATTATATAATCAAAACGCATAAAATATTGGATGTATCAACATTTCACTAAAAAAAATTCATTTTCAATAACAATAAATCATTTCAAGATATTGAATTAATTCATCCATCTAGAAAAAAAAAGTCAATAACAAAACAACCATAATTGAATAAGGGATTTTATTTCCAATTAAAAATAGTATAGCTAATAGAGGAAGCCAAATAATGATTTTAGTGGTAAATAGGTCGTTATAGTAACATTCATTAAAAACAATCCTTTTTTTATTTAGTGAAACACATCATACATAAAAGATTCTTGTTGAATGAATGTAAACGTCAAAGGATTTTATTATAATACATGTAAATTAAGTAGGTTTATATGATCAAAATATTACTCAAGGAAAATAGAATTTGACGAAGTCTCTTACATTTAGTCTGTTTCGTTATGTATGTTCATTGTTCTTCATAAATAATATACACGAGTAAATTTATACATTAATAAGAAATATTTCAATTTTATTATTCTATTTATTTCACTTATTACCACCTTATAAAATTTACATAATTATTTTAGTTAATATCGGTCATTTTGTCGGTATTCTGTACTTGAGTCAAAAATTAACAGGTGATAATTAAAAATTGTCCATATAGTAAATAGTCCATCATCTCTAGAATATTATTCCAGATTTATATATAATTTATATCATAAATATATATAATATATATGTATTTAAAATAGTACATAACATTTTGAGATAAGAAATGAAATGCAACATTCATGGAGACGGTATCCCTTATGTAAACATGAACACTATATTCATTTATTTTTTATAATAATGAAATGAAAACTAAATGATAAATTATTATATTATAATTCATGTAAAATATAATATGATATATATGTTAAATACAATAACTAACAAAATCCTTTATATTTTCCATTTATGACATTAATGAGTCATATCACATTGAGGGGGTTGTTGTCCACACTTCATCAAATGAGAATTATATTATTTAACCATCATGAAACGAATAAAGGAATGGTCATAAATAAAAATTACTCTATAATAGGGAAAACATAAATATAATATATATCATATATAAATAAACTTCAATCATAATGGCCACCATGAGAGGATGTAGGGGAAAATCGAACAACTATCTTTTCATGAGGCATTAGTTCATCTTACATAGAAACATTATGTTAGTATCCATTAGATGGTGGTCTGTGTAAGATTGGTTATAGTACTTCTCATAAAAATATACCATTATATTGAATATACTAATTTTGTTATGTAAAAAATTAAATTAATATAATTGAGAGTGAAGAATTAAAATAATTGAAATGAACATTAGAGAAGATGCTACCTCTAAAAAATAAAACTCCTTTGAAATGAGCCAAAGGTATTTCTTGTATTCCCTTATGCCTAAGGTACAGATTATACGAGGAAGGGAAAGACATGGGATGCATATTTGGGAATAATTTGGATGATACAAGGGGAATTAGAGGTTTTAGTAAATGGGTACATGTGATTCCATTTTATATGATGGAAGAGGGGCACTTTAAAAAGTTATTGAAATATTATATAATTATAAAATTATTTACTATATCAAATGGTCCCAATGTTATTTATTTCGAATATAATATGTTTTTCCATCAAAAACCAATCAACCAATAAGATTTATACAGGTCTATGTCTCAAATTTATCATTACCTTTTATCATTTATCCATACATTACAAGCTTAACTCTTACCATGTTTCTTATAGATTGATACAATTTGGTTAATATTGTAACAATAAATTTCTAATAGAACCTCAAGTGCTTAGTTATTGACATTATCATCATTATCTCTATCATTTGGCCGAATTGTAGATCATTAGAACTATTATATCATTTAATAAAATAGAATTTATTTTAAAAACAAAATTATGTCAATTTTTTACAATTCATTTCATGGATATTTAAGAATTCATAAAAACTTCATTCAATTAAAAAACATTCTCTAAATAAGAGATAAAAAGTCTTAATAATCAATATAACTTTTTTATGGGAATTTTTTTTAAAATAAATATATTATAATCTTTATAATCTTTTTTATTTAAATCATTCATTAATATGGTAATCATTACATAATCCTTGCAACATTAGTATAATTATTTATATGAGGTCTCAAATTTGTAAATAAAATATCATGAATTAGATAATCTTTTTATCTTTTTAATGATTATATAGAGTCTAAAATATCACTTATATGACACCATATTTTTTATTAAATGATTTATGTTTATGTTACACTTTTCTTTAATATAAATTAATTCTTATAAAATATGATTTTTAAATAAATGTGGCTCTATGGGGTCTAAAAATCAACTCAAGGATGACCAGGGTAGGGAATATATCATCTAATAGGATTGGGACATGACTTATGGTAGTTAATTGTTATTATGTAATAATTTTTTACCTTATTTACATGTTTCTACACTTATTAAGGGAAAATAAAATAATTAATGGAGTTACTATTCATATTATCTAAAAATAAAAGGTAACAATCTAAAAAAATTAGAAAAACTAATTCCAAATATGGAATCCATTTTTCAATATTCAAAACATAGAACTGGAATATATTAATTTTAAAAATAATTTCCGCTGTCAAAACCAAAAAGAGGGTTTTCTAGAAGTAATAACTATAAAATGAATGACAAGTGTTTATGTATAATTAAAAACATGAAATAACTCCAAAGTCCAATATTGGATTAAGTGATAAATAATAATCTAATTTAACATGAAAAAATTTAAAATATAATATAAACATAAAAATAAATCAGATAAAAAGATAGTTTCAACTTAAAATTTAGTATTTTTTACTGTTTATTAAAAATGAACATTATCAGAAAAATAACAAAAATGTAACCGATGTAAATTTTGTTTTCATGATTCCAACAATTAATCTTATTTTATCATAGGTAACATATAAAATTAACAAAAACTATATTTAAAGTCTTCCCCACTCAAAGGTTGTAAAAATACGTTACAAAAATATTTGAATACATATGCTTAAAATAGAATTCATTCTCATTTTAAGCCTTAAAATGTTATTGGATCGTAAGAACCCGGTTTTTTCTGAAAAAGACTTTGGAATATTCTTGATGATATTTTAGAGTAGCGCCTTCAGACGGAGTGTGATTTTGAGCCCCGGAGTGGCAGAATTAAATTTTCAGTGCGTTCACACTGGAAACGCCAAATAAATAAGGTAACTCCTAAATGATGCACCGAATCAGAGATACGAGTGTACAGATGGGTCTGGAATGGGGTATGTACCCTAGGAACGACATAAAACATTTCGGCTCGGGATGTTTGGACCCCTCGCTCGCTTTCAGAACGTTAAACGGACAAATTAATTAATTAATTTATTCGTTTAAGGGTTAAACTCGAGTATCTCTTAAATGGTGGCTCGGATTGGAAAAACGAGGGTACCGTTGAGTTTGGAGCATGTTGTTTAACATAGGAGGGGTGTAAGTTTTGCGGGTGCGGCCTGTGTGAAAAATGGCCCCAGGGGCGTTTTCGTAATTTGGCGGCTTCGGACGCTATGTTTAATAACTTTTGAATGGAAGCTCTAATTCAAATTCCAAGACTAGCTTTGTGCTCGCGAGGTGGTGTTTTCCCAAGGGGAGGATAAATTTTGACCTTGCCAAAAGTATCGGATGTGGGTTAAAATTGAGGATTAAATTAATTAAAATTTAATTAATTTAATTTTCTTTTTAAACCCTTAATCACCCCCTCCTCCCCCTTTTCACCCCTTTGGAAAAACTCTCAAGCTCCCTATCCACCTCCACTCTGGTGAGGTAACTCCGGAAAGGCAGCGGTGCGGCTGGCGGATCCTCCGTGAAGCTCCGGGCAACGCCCAAGAGGTATGAGTTTTTTGTTGCGTTTTTATTTCCGAACACTTCTTTTTTATTCATTTATAACATATAATTGAATTCGATTTGGAAATCAAAGCCCATAATCTTGTATTATAAATCATGAGCTTTCCATCGCAACTTTCGGATTTAAAATCTGAGTTCGGAGTCGATTGCAAATGTTTTCTAAAAGGTGGAGGAAATTTGGGAGTTTCTGGGTGTTTTCTGGGGACTAGCGGCTGTCCAGCGAGCACCAGCAGCGGCGGCGGCATCCCAGCGGTGGTGGCGGCTTCTCAGTGGCGTCGGCATCTTACTAGGCGGCGGCAGTGGGGTCCCGGGCATCCGCGGTGCAACTCGTAGGCGGCGGGCGCAGTAGGCCGGCCGAGCTCCTGCATTTGGGTGTCTTCGAGACGACACCAGGCCCCTACGGCGCGGTTGACGCTGCAACTAGGGTCGCGGTGCGCGACCCTGCTCGAGAGACAGAGCCCACCAGTGGCGGGTCTCCGCGGGGAAGACGGTCGACCGACGCTGGCCGGTCGGTGGCTTTATTAATAAAAACTTAAAAAAAAAGTTTATAATAATAATAATAATAATAATATTATTATTATTATTATTATTATGGAAATGATTTATAAATCATAAATCATCCGCATGGCGTCTGATTTGGGAACCGTCTTCTACGACGCATCCCTTAAATTGAGACGAAATTTTTTGAGAAGGTTTCAAGGAATTTTAATTCCCGAAATGAGGGGTTCGAGGGTGCGGCATGACCGTTAAGAGGACGGGTGTTTATCCGAGAATCTTTTTTTGGATGGCGCAGACGCGTTCGACATCCGTTTTGAGCACCGTCAGTGGCGTTGGGACCCTGGCAGCATGGGAAAGCTTTCTAGGGTGGTTTCGGGCGTTGAAGCAAGAGTTGAGACATGGGCCCCACGACCTGACTTTTGAGCTGTGTGCAACATTTTGTAACTTTTTCATCGGATGTCTGTTCGGGGCGTGCGAGCAATCGATGTTGGGTGTTTTTCCGAGGGAAACACGTTGGCGCGGTCTGCGCGCTTTAATTCTGTAAGCTGGTGCGGCCCCCACGAGGGCCGTTTTGGGAGTTGACGGTGATTTCCAGCATTATCACCGGGTGTCCGTTTCAGAAATGTGATTAGTTGACCTTGTGTACTTTTTTGAGAGGATCGCAGCAGTGCGATCTGTCCGTTGAGTTTTGGGACTGGGTGGCGGGTCCCACGCGACGCCGCTCGTGTGCGGTGCGTCGCAATGCACATTTTTTCCGGATATCTATTTCACTCATGTGAGTAGTGCTTTTGATGTGTTTTCCTGAGGGGATCGCAATGGTGCGATGCAACCGACTGTTTTCAGGGCCAAGGCTCGGGATCACGGGATGTTGTTAGGGCGTGAGGCGGTGATGGTGACTTTTCTATCGGATATCCGTTGGAGGCGAGTAAGTAGTCAATCTCACGTGTTTTTCCGCGAGGATTTCAATGGTGAAATCCGTTTAGTTGTGTGGAGCCTCTTGTACGATCTTGTTAAATGTGGAAATGTGAAAGGCGCCTTGATGGCGGTTCTTCTTGCCGTGTTTGTAACGGACCCTTGGCGTGTGATCACGCAATCTTTGGAGAGTGATGTAAATGGTTCATAAGATGTGGTTTGCCGTGTCTGGGCCTTTGAGGTTGAGTTGTTCTGTTCACGCCTTCATGTTGACGTTGGGTGCCGTGTGCATGTCACCATTTGGGATGGAACGTGGTATACTATGGGAGTATACGAGAACGCTGGGAGGTACATGTGGATGTGTGTACCTGAGAATGTTTGTGCGCTTGGTCGGGGTTGACTTGGGGTCGCACTTCGTGTGGGCCCCATGTGCATGTTGTGCTCTGCATTACGTACTATTGACCTCTCGTGTCGTAGAGGGTTCCTCTGTTCTTGTTTGTTGACCAGCAGGTTTGAGACATTCCCTGACATGGTGCTCGTTTTTTTGGCCAACAGGGTTGAGTGTTCCCTTGGTCATGTTCTCATTTCGCCGACAGAGTTGGTCTGTTCCTCTATTTCTTCAGATGTGAGGGGTTCCAGTACCGTGCCCTTTCACCGGACTGCGGAACCATTTGCGACTACGGGTGTTCGTACAGTGTGGGTGTTTTCCCCACTTTTTGGGATGAGTTGTCTCAGTCTGCTTCGACAGTGACTCAGCAGATTGGAGCGGGATATACTTGTAAGGCCTGGGGAGTTTCTCTTGTTCCTCATTGTTCCCTGGTACAGTTCATGTGGATTCGGTGTGACCAACACTTTACGCGGGCACCGATCCTCTACCCAGGAGGTTGTTACCAGCAGGGCTGAGGTTGTTTCCAGCAGGGCTGAGGTTTCTTCCAACGAGGCTGGGCAGTGGGTTACTAATCAACTTGTTCGAGTTTACCCTCCCGCAGTGCTGGGCAGTGGGTTGCTCAGTGACTTCAAGGGTTTACCCTCCAGCAGAGACTGGGGAGTGGGAAACTCGAAACTATTAGGGTCTACCCTCCAGTAGAGACTTGGCAGTGGGTCACCCAACGACCTCTTAGGTCTACCCTCCAGCAGAGACTGGGCAGTGTGTCGCATGTTGTCTAGTTCCAGGTCTACCCTCCAGCAGGGCTGGGCAGTCAGTCGCCTGTCGACTTATTCCTGGTCTACCCTCCAGCGGGGCTGGGCAGTGGGTCACCTGATGATTTATTGAGGTCTACCCTCCAACATGTCTAGGTATTGTGTCTCCTGATGATTTATTAGGGTTTATCCTCCAGCAAGGCTGGGCAGTGGGTCACCTAATATCTGGTTATTAATTACCCTCCAGCAGGGCTGGGCAGTGGGAAAACTGTTGGCATTCAAGGCTCAGTCCTTTTGACTAGGCTAGTCTGTGGATTTCCTTCGTGATTATCGGAGAGGAACCCTTGGTTGTACGGGTCAGTTATGGAACGATCTTGACTTTTTGGAGACCTCTCAACTGCAAGGCAGTAACGATTTGTGGCTTGACTTTCCCTAGAAATCTAAAGTACGAGGGGCACTTTCCCCACCGAGACGCGTTCTTGTGACGCGACCTAGAACCGTGCGGGCGAGCCAGTGCCGTCCAAAGTGGATAATGTCGAGGTGGGGTGATTGAGGCCTTGACTTGTAGTTCAGGGAAGACGTGAAGGATACTAGGCATCCATGGTGTTACTTCTAGGACTGTTGGCCACTCTTTTCTTGGGCTGATCCATGGGACGGAGATCCCCTTACGAAGTTGTTCAGGCTTCTTGATTGAGGATAAGGATATGTATTTACCTTGTTTCAGTACTCGCTTCTAGGGTTTGGTTACTCTCCTTCCAGGAGAGGCAAAGATGTGCGGGGTATGCCACGTGCTTTCCATGTCTAGCTTCTCGTGATTGGACAAGACTACTCTCCAGCTATAGGTAGCGAAGACTCGACGTGAAGTTCATCTTCTCACCGTTTCCATCTCCTTGTGTCTGGATGAGTCTACATTCTTTCTTATTGTTGGGTTGAGCTGGAATCTTTACTGTACTCTGTACTGCACTCTCAGTTGTACTCCTTTACATTTCCTATTCGCTCTACTCCTCACCCTTTAGTACCTACTTTGTTGCTCCCTCGAGACTTCGAGGTATCCTACATAGTATTTTTATACTCACCCCTTCTTGGGCTTTTCCCACACGTGGTGTCCCCTTGCAGACGACAGATAGGTTGGCCATGAATTCAGTGGAGCATTGGAGTTCGGGATCTTGGAATGCATGCAGTGGTCATAGTCGGGTTTCAGGTGGGGAACCCTTCCAGCTATTTGTTTTGTTTACTTGTTTTCGGGTTGTGGCACTTTTCTGGTTGGGCGCGTGTTTTGCCCCTTTTTCTTTTTCAGCACATTACTTGTACTGTTTAGAGGTCAATCCACATTTGTGGTATATATATTGTAGTTTCCCTTTTCTTTACTTGTCTTTTCTTTTACTCTGCACTATTGCATTGAGTGTGCTATACGTGTGTGTACAAGTACTTAGGCAAAGGCCTCCCTGAGTTGTTGTGCCTTCGGCGCTGGTCGCCAGCCCCTGGCCTATGGAGGTGGGATTGGGGTAGTTGCGGCTCGAGCCTAGGTAGGGTCGGGCCGTGACATGGATAAAATAAATATAATTTAACAAACCTGTTTAATAATAATATGGTTAGTTATTTTTTATTCCCACAAATACAGTGGAAATGCATTAAATACCATTTAAATATAATAATATTGTATTTTTATTATAAATTTTTTTCAGAATGACTCAACCTTGGGTGAAACAAATGATTATGTAGAAACCCATATGTTTTGTATCAAGAAATCAATCAAACATATAATCCCATTTAAAGTAAAATTAATATTTAATTCATAATTATTAATAATTATTAAGTTATAATATTCTTTATTTACCAGGTTTGTTACATCCTTGCCCTTTTTTGAAATTTTTTACTCATAATTTTATTTTCTTATGAAATAATTAGATGTATTTATCCCTCCTAGAATTTTTAGGTTCCCATGATTCCTCTTCAGCCATATGGATTTTCTACAAAACCATTACCTAAATAATTACCCTATTCTGTAACACATGATCTTTTTGGTCATGAATCTGGACTCTTTGTTCATCAAAAGAATAATTCATATACCATTGAACTACCTCGAGACTCAAAACATGAGGTGGTTCCATAAAATTTTTCTTTATTATTGAAACATGAAATCAGATGTGTACTTGGGATAAACATAGGGGTAAATCCACTCTATTGGAAACTGATCCAACTGTCTCTATGATTTCATAGTGTCCAATGAACCTCGGACTCAGCTCTCCCATCTTACCAAAACACATCACACATTTCTATGGAGAAACATTGAGAAATACATGACCACCTACCTTGAAAAAAGATTATTTATTTGGTTATTCACATGACTATTCTTTCAGCTCTGAGTTGTCATCATGTGCTTCTAAATTAACAGAACTTTCTCTGCCAACTCTTCCACCAATTCTTGTCCCATCAACTTTCCTTCATCTACGTAAACCCAAAAAGTTATAGTTCAACATTGATTTCTATATAATGTCTCAAATTGATCCATCGGTATACTAGAATGATACTATAAATACAAGAAAACTGAACCAATGATATATTAGGGTCTCAAATTATGTGGTAATCCATTGAACAAGAACCTAGAATATCATCAATTTTCTGAATTGTTCATTCTCACTGCCCATCATATTGAAGGTGAAATGTTGTACAAAAATGTAATCCAATACCCAAAAACTTCTAAAGGACTTTCCAAAATTTATAGGTGAACCTCTAATCATGATCAGCTATAATGGATAGGAGAACTCCATACAACCTGACTATCTCTTTAAAATAAAACTGAGAAAGATGATCCACACACAAGGTATCTCAAATAGAACATAAATGAAGAGATTTAATCAATCAATCAACAATAATAATAAAGATTGAATTATTATCTTGTGATGTCTTCTATAAACCCATGACGATGTCCATTGATATATTTTCCCATTTCCGCTTTGGCACCGTTAAAGGCAGAAGCATCCCTTCCCATTACTATCTCACTACGTTAACCAATTGACAAGTCAAACACTTCCTATTAAAGTTACCAATATCTCTTTTCATCCCATCCCACAAGTAATACTCATTATGATCTCTGTAGACCATAGTTCCCACCATGATGAACATAATACAGAGAAATATAAACATCACATAATAAATTTTTCTTTAACTGCGAATCATAAGGGATAAATAAACTCTTTCCAAACCTCAAAACACAATCTTTATAAAAGTTAAATTCAGGTAACATACCATTTTGAATCAATTTTACCTTTTTATGAAACACACTGTCTTCATTATGCGGTTTCTTAATACTATCTATTAGATATGGTTTCACTACCACAGAAAAATAGAGAAATTTTATGCACCAAAAAATGCCAATCCAAAATTAATCAAATCGAAAAACAAAGGATCTCATTCTAAATGTTAAATTGATAATGATGCATTTAACTTTTGACTCAATGTGTCAGCTAAATTATTTTCATTTCTCATATGGTAATGGATCATGAAATCATAATACATTTTTATTTCTATCTGCCTCCTCTATCTCTTTTTTTTAATATTTTCTGAGTAAATATATACTTCAAACATTTTTTATCATTATATATTTCACCCATTATAGCATACAAATGATGCCTCCAAATTTTTAATGCATAAAAACATCAACTATTTCCAAATCATGCGTAGGGTAATTTATCTCCTAAGGATTCAACTAAAATAAAGATTAAGCAATTACATGATCATTCTACATAAGGACAAAACAAATTCCTTTCAACGAAACATCACTGTAGATATCAAATTCAAAATTTCTGGAATGTAGTGCCAATACTGGAGAATTCACCATGTTTATTTTAAATTAATGAAAGCATTTATCCCATTATTTTTTCCAAATTAACTTCACACATTTTCGAGGTAACATAGTTAGTCTGCTAGATAATCAAGAAAATTTGTGAAGAAAATGTAATTAATAAACTACAGATCCAAGAAAACTACGAATCTCGGTGATATTGGTAGGACATGGCCATATTACAACAACTTTTGTTTTGGAAGTGTCAACAATTATGCCATCATTAGAAACAAAATAACCAAGGAAATAAATATTTTTCGACCAAAATTAACGCTTACTAATAATTCTATATATTATTTTAGGGTATTCAAAACAATCAATATGTCATTTTCATGTTCATCTAGTCATTTAGAATATTTCTAGATATCATCTATAAATATTATGACAAATTGATCAAGAAACTCATGAAAGACTCCATTCATGAGATTCCTAAATAAAGAGTTTGTAGTAGATAACCCAAATGGAATACCTATAAACCCATTATGCACTAATTCTATTGGAAAATATATCATTGGAATATCATCCCCCTTCACCATCAGCTAATGGTACCCGAACCACGAATCAACCTTCTTTAAATACCTGGCATTCTAGAGATTATCAAACAGTCATCAATATGAGGCAACATATACCTATTCTTAATAGTGATGTAATCCAAAACCCAATAAACAATACATAGTCTCATAGAACTATATTTCCTTTTCAAAAATTTATCTTGACCACCCCATTGTAACATTATAGTTTGAATGAATCCTTTATCATGTAACTCTTAAATTAGATTCATTAGCTCTAAATGATAAATTTCATCCTTTCAATAAGGCTGTTTAAAAATATGTTTTACATTGGGAACTAAATCAATAGTTAATTCAACCTCCTAATTGCTAATGATACTCGGAAATTCATCACGAAAAAAATTTGTGAATTCATTCACCACTGGAATGTCACCAATCATAAGTATTCCATTCTTTTCAACAACATGTGCCTGATAACTTTTACTACCTTATTTAATCAGTATATCATATTATTGTTATGTTATTAATGGTATAAAAACATTGAATATAACATAGGTGTCAGTACAATCTATATTAGCATGATAATCTAGAGGTCAATCCATACCCAAAATGATATCAACTTCCACTATGTAATGTTCAACAAGATTTAAAGGAAATACTACCCCAAAAAGGACATTAATATGATTCATATAAAACATGGATTCATTAATATTTCCTAACAATGTTTTTACCAAAAGATATATATCACTTTCATGAGTTTCTATATATAATTTACATGAAAAGCTCTTAGAAATCAAAGAATGTGAATATACAGAGTCAAATAGAGTAATGACATATTGTGAAGAAAACTATAACATACCTATTACCAATTAATTTTATAGTCCCACATAAATTGTAGTAGTTTCAAATGATTCTTTCAAACCCTTTTTCTTTCAATCATGATGGTTTCCACCCTGGGTAATCATCATTATAAACACATTGGCATAATGTTCTAATTCATTTCAACTAAAGAATCTTACTTCTATATTTTCATTGCCATATTGATAATCATCCTCACAACAGCAAGCAATATGAACAATTTTACCAAACCATAAGCACCTTCCAGATTTGGAGAGACAATATCCAGGTTTATTTTTAACACAATTTTCACAGTATGGGAATTTAATTTTATTCCCTGTAGACTTCATTGTGGAATAACTTCCTTTTTCATTGCAACTAGACTAATTCTTTTTCATGATATCATGGAACATAATTTCTTCATAAAACACCATTTTAACATTCTCAACATATCTGAGAGGTTTCTAATATCTTTTGAATTCTAGAGAGGCAAACACCCTTCGATATTTTGACTTCAATCCAAAGTAATTCCGATTTAACTTACTATCATCATCCAAGATTAAATATGGGATGAACCTTGACAAATGGGTGAAAATTTATTCATATGTCGCCACCAAATCTACCCATATTTCACTCAATACAATTAATTTATTTTCTAACCTATGTCAAATAGCCTTTGGAATGTAATTATCAAGGATGAAATTATTAAATTCAACTCATTCCATGGAATCAATCTGTTCACTTTCTCTGATAATTTTAATCATCGACCACCACTAATCAGCTTCACCTTAAATGAGGTAAATTAAAATACTATCATTTTGATAGTGTGAAAATCTCATTACCTAAAAAATATTTTCCAATTATCTAATCCACCATTCAGTTTTCATTAGATGATACTTGGAATGACTGGGGAAATTGCCTCATTAAATGATCTAAGATAGACATTTTCTTCTACGTTTAGTCTAATTGATCTCATGCATGGACACCACCACCATTTATTGCTTGTGTCAACTGATCCATTACTGCAAAAAAAATATTTAGTTCTGATTCTAACCATCTCAAGATGTGGATTTGGAAGGTTATTTTCCTCTGTATACCCTCCCTACATAGCTTCCCTGCTTACTCTACAAAAAAGCATTATTATGAAACATATCTTAGATGAAGAAATTCTATACTCATAAAATGTTATATCATTTCAATTTGACCATATATTAAAAATATTTTATGAATATACTATTAATAATATTCTAACTCCTAAAATTGTCTAAACAGACCTCTGATACAATCTATATGGCCCCATCCATAAACATTAATTAATGTTGAGATAAGTTGTTAATTTTACATTAATTCACAATTGGGATATTTTTAGGATTATATAATTAGATAATTAAGTGAAAAATTATACAAAACATCTTTAATATTATAAGCATAATATTATAGTCACTATACTTTTTCTAAAAAAAAAATCACTTTAAAATGAAAAATTACAATGTTTCATGTTTCATGTTTTAATAACATAACTTTTTTTAAAACATTATTGAATATATTATTTTTATATCTTATGAAAAACATTTCAAAATGTTGGATGCTCATAAAAAGCTAAGTAGTAGATACATTAAGAATCAAAACTATTAGTCTCGAGATAACATGAAAACCATGAATACTTAATTATAAAGTAATACTTTTCACCTATAAGAAGTGGTGAATATACCTCACTGAATATAAGTTCATTTCTAATATACTATATAATAAAAATATTAGCACAATCCCAAAGAAAGAATGTAAAGACCCGTAAATTCCAAGGAAATTTTTTTTTCTTAATTTTTTTGGAATTTTACAAGAACGCAGTTTCTGACGGCACCTGATTTCGAGGCCCGGTGTGCCCGGAATCATTTTCTGAAGTTTGGCTCGGGTACGTTCAGTGAACGGACGAGCGGGTTTTTCTAACATTTGAACTGGTGCCCGGAATCGAATTCTGAGGGCACCGATGAAATCGCAGCACCGGTATTCGCTTAGAAACGCCTCTTTCGGAGTTGCGTTTGTTCAGGTGTGGTTTTTAATTTTTGGGCTTAATGATAAGAAATAAAATAATTTTACGACAACTTTATTTTATTTCACTTAAGCCACATGGAAGCCACTTGAAACCACTTAAAAGTGGCTTATACTGAGTTGAACCGGATAGGGTACTATCCAGAAATATCCTACCCTCTTGGTAGGATATTTGTGACGTGGGGCCCGCACGAGCCCCGCCGTTTCTTTCCGCTAAGTAACACACCCGCGAATACCCGTCATTATGAAAGTCAACTGACGTGTTTTCTTAAATTCTTAACAGACCATTTAACTGGGCGGTCTATTTCGTAAATTAAATGAGATGTTCCTTTCGTTGAATTAATTCTACGAATTAATGGTTCGTTTCTTATCTTTTGAAATTCAAATGTTTAGTTGTGTAAATAAAATAAGGCTTAAGCTTATTTTATTTTGGGTTGGTCTCCTTTGCCACCTTGAGAGATTTTGAGAAGCTCTCTCCATCTTCTTCAACCTTGACAAAGAACACGAAGAACACTTAAGCTCCGACGAGGAACGCCGCTTCTCTTCTTCGTAGCCGGTGTGTTTCCGAAGATCGACGACGCCGCTTCTTCGATCTTCTTCCCGTGTCAACGAAAGGAGGCCCCGTTTCCTCCTCGGACTATCTCCATCAGCTTACGAAGCTTCTCCAGCAACGTACCTCTTCGGACAGACCTCGACGTCAACAGAAACGACGTTCGATTTCCACGATGCCCGACCATCGCGACGCTAGTCTTCCGCGGTTTGATTGGCGTGCTCCGCATTTGAATCCGAGGTAGGGGATTGTTGATATTTTATTTATTTATTTTCCATTCATGATTCTAGAATGTCGAAGTTCAAGGATAAAAGATTAAATGTTGTTGTCTAACGAGAGGGGGCCCTGGACCGCACCAACACGATTGAACCCCCCTCCTATGTTCATAATTGTTTCCTTGCGGATGGAACGGGATGGCGTGGTCGCACCACGTGAGAATCGCACGACAATTATTGCGCGACGTCGTCGTGCCGCGCCGTGGAAGGAAATCCAAGAACGCGACACCGTCGCGTTGCGTCGAAGAAATTCAAAGGCGCCGCGGCCGGAGCGGGGCTGCGGCTGAGGGAAGCGATGTCGTCGCATCGCGCCGGACGGCAGAGGCCGCGGCCGGTTCCGGGCCGCGGCGGAGCATGATGACCGGCAGCCGGCACCGGGCCGCCGGTGTCGGCGAAGGAAGGACCGGCAGTCACCTGTCCTTGCTGGCGAATCCGGCCGGCCAGTGCGGGCCGGCCGGATAGTGGAGACCAGGGGAATTAATTTCCCCCAGCCGGGTCTCAAAAGCGGCCCCAGTTAAGGGGTCGCGGTTCTCAAAGGGGGGCTTTGCCCCCCGCGTGCGGCACCCGAACGGCGCCCAGGCCGCGCCGCCGTGCCGGTCCGCGCCGCCGCGCCGGACCGTGCCACCGCACCGGACCGCGCCGCCGCACCAGCCCGTGCCGCCGCGCCGCCGGCCGGGCCGGGTTTTCCGATCCGGGCCAGGTCGCCGCCCGGGGCGGCCCCAAACCCCCCAGTTTCGGACCACATTCGGTCAAATGCCTGTATCTTGGGCTACGGGCCTTCAAACGACTCACCGTCAGCGGCAACACGATCCTTCGATCGAGACGGTCGTTTCAATATACTATACTCAAGGTGCACCTTCCTTTTCGGGAGCCTACATGGTTAAAACTCCATAGTTAAGCGTGCTTGGCCTAGAGTAGTGATCAGGATGGGTGACCTCCTGGGATGTTTTTCCAGGGTGGGTGTGAGACGGAAAGGCCAATAACTAACACACCGAGCGTCCGATTGACGCGTCGTCTGTTTCATTGAATTCCTTTTGATGATATGGATATTTTGGCATACTCTGCCCGAGGTTTGAACGCAGGTGGAGTACGGTCGGGTCGGTTTTGCCTTAAAAACCAACCGGGCCCCTAGAACGAAAAAGCCAATAACTCTCAGACCGGGCGTCCGATTGACGTGCCGTCTGTTGCGTTGAGTTCCTGTTGACGATACAGAACTTTTGGCATCCACTTACCGAGAATTGGGTGCAGATGGATAGTGGCCGGGTTGGATCGCACCGAAATCCAACCGGGCCCCTGGAATGGAAAAGTTGATATCTTTCAGACCAGACGTCCGTTTGACGAACCGTCGGCGACGTTGGTGATCACGTTGAGTAACGGTACCTATGAGTATACCCTATGGGAGTTCGGGGTACAGTTGAGATACGTCCGGGTTGGTTCACTCGCGAATCCAACCGGGCCCCTGGGACGAAAAGGCTAATAACTCACAGACCGGTCGTCCGATTAACGCGCCTTCTGTTGCGTTGAGACCCCTATGACGAGGCGGTCCTTTGAGATACTTCTTCATGGGACTTTGAGATAATTGGTTTATCGACTTGTAGATCGTAGAGCGGACCCTTCCGGAAACAAGCGTATAGAGTACGAAGACCGTGTAGCCGGCAGAGACCTGAAGACTGCTTGCCCGATTCGATTCGGAGTGACTTACATAGCCCAGTGGGGAGAACTAATTTGTGAGGTGACAGACCCACAGCAGAGGAGCACTACTATGTGAGGTGGAAGACCCGCGGTACTTGACAGAAGGAGTACCTCTATAGGCTGTGAGGGGGGAGCACTACTGTGTTTGAGTGGCAGACCCCGGAGGGAAGCACTACTGTGTGAGGTGGCAGGCCCGCGGTACTCGACAGGAGGAGTACCTCGGCAGTCTTAGGTTAGTGAGCAGTACCTCAGAGTCATGAAAGGACCACTGTACACTCCAGAGAAGGATCTCTTCAGCAGTTACGGTTTAGATAATGAAAATCCTGGTTTGAGCTGAGACTTTTGACCTTTGTGTTTACCTCATGATTGAGATGGGTCACTTGATAACTTAGGTATATGTATGGGCATATACCTGGGTAGTGGTTATCCGTTGAATTCACAATCCTTGTTTTTCCTCATGGTTGAGATGGGTTACTTGATAACATAGGTATATGTATGGGCATATATCTAAGTAGAGGTTATCTGTTGAGATCTTTTTGTTGTTATCCTTGTTGGTTTAGTGAGACCTTGAGGGTCTCGGGGTCCCTACTGAGTATCGTTATACTCACCCCTGCACGGGCTATGCCCGCACCTCGTTGTGTTGGTTGCAGATGATGAGAAGTGCTGACAGAGGCCGAGTGTTCAAGGACTGGACGGTAACCGGAGGTGGACTACACGACGAGTCGGTACTCGGAGGTGGACTACAGGACGAGTCAGTACCTGGAGGTGGACTACGCGACGAGAAGACTCGCAGAGGAGGTTGACGGATGAGAGCGTGGAGGAGGCTATCTGTACCTACCCATCAGGTAGGATCCGTGGTGGACGACCAGGAGCTGCGCTATCTGTACCTACGCTTCAGGTAGGATCCGAGGAGGACGACCCAGGAGCTTCTTCCTACTTCCAGCTGTTTGACTTTTTGTTCAGTTGTAGTTGTACTTTCTTTTGGGTTTGTATTCTGGCCCATTTACTTTTCAGATTTTCTTTTGTACTTAGTGTTTTGTTTCCGCTTGTACTCGGTGGTGCTTTTTTTCTTTTAGAAAGGCAATTCCTTCCCACTTATTGGGATTTTACTTCTTTGGTGCTATTTACCAGCCCCTGGCGTATGGAAGGTGGGCTTGGGGTAGTCACGGCACGGGCCCTGAGGACGGGTCGTGACAAATTGGTATTAGAGGAGTTCGGTTCTACCGCAGAACTTATAACTCTGATGTTTCTTTCTGTGAAGCAATAGTGTTAAGAGTACCGAGTGTGGTTTTCAGTTCAGGGAGTCCAGTGTTGGTGCGGGCGGCCGACGTATCCATACACCAGGACCCTGACAATTGATTTCTGAAGTTGTGCACGAAAACACTGATTGTATGTGTGTTTTCCAGAAGTTTTATTTAAATTTTATCTCAAACTAGGTCATCTCACCAGGTATAATCGTTTGGCCGTGTCACGTTGTTTCTTTTAGGATGCCTCTTCGTGGACGACCAGCTAGAGCCCCGAGAGTGGTGCGTACTGATAGCCCGCCGAGCGACGAGGCCTCAGTACAGGGCCCTATCCCAGTTGAGGCACCAGCGGAGGCACCAGAGGTACTACTACCCATTGGGCCACCGATGCCACCATCCCCAGCAGCAGAGGATGCACGTCACATGAGCGCATTGCATGAGTTCTAGCACCAGAGGCCACCCATGTTTCAGGGAGGGATGGACCCGCAGGCGGCTGAGGATTGGCTGGAGGCTATGGTGAGAGTCTTCAGGCTAGTGGGGACGCCGACAGATTTCATGGTGATCCTTGCTGCGAGCCTTCTTCATGCAGCAGTAGGTAGATGGTGGAGCCTGATGCTTCAGATGGATAACGAGGCGACACTTATATGGGCAGACTTCGAGAGCCTGTTCCGGGAAGAGTTTGTACCAGCCACCCTTCGAGCGGTGCATATACAGGAGTTACTTCAGCTGCGGCAGGGCAGCATGTCAGTGGCGCAGTACTCAGCGAGACTCATGGACGTCTCGTGCTACTCCACAGATATGGTACGGGACCCGTTCTTCAGGGACCGAACCTTCGAGCATGGGCTCAGGCGGGAGATCAGAGCTTCGGTTGTATCACACAACATTCCGATGCAGACAGGACTGTTGGAGCGAGCCCTCTTAGTAGAGAGTTTCCTTGCTGAGCAGTCTCCAACAACAGGACCCACCACTAGCCGGCATGCGGCAGAGTCTTCTGTAGCTGGCAGTAGACAGATGACACAGGGGTCCAAGAGGACCAGACCTACAGGTGGTCGACCGCGTGACCCAAGGTCGGTAGTGCGAGGCACCAAGGGAAGTGATAGAGCCAGACCTACCATGAAGTGTTACTCCTGCTACGGAATTGGTCTCATAGCACGTGACTATCTGACCCGCCAGGCAGATGACCAGCAGTTAAATGAAGAACCTCTGAGGCAGAGGCAGAGGTTCGATCAGGGTGGACCGCAAGGAGCAGGCGGCCATGGTAGAGGAGCTGGTCGTGCAGCTAGAGGTGGACGACGCTTCGGGATGTTGCCACCACCACAACCAGGAGGCCCACCCCGACCGCAGGGGACAGGAGGAGATGGGAGAGCATAGCTTCAGGCAGCTGAGGCCTATGGTCTTGGATCTCCGGAAGCAGATGGACAGGAGAGGGAATAGCTTCTGACTGGGAGGCTATTGATCATGTTGCTTCTAGTTTTGTTGATGTTTGTTTGTAGTTGCATTGTGTCTTGTACAATGAGCTGCAATAATAAAAAGACACTTATCTTGTTTGCTTTCCTGTCCTTTTTTTTGGTTGATACTGAGTAGTCCCAGTTAAGACTGTTGACTTGACCCTCACTTTCGAGTTTTCTACTGAAGGAGTCCTAGTGACCACACACTGATGCCGACAGTGTGACTCGACCCTTGGAGGCGAGAGTGACAGTTGGATCTCTTGGTAGTTACGTCGAGGCCTTACGACATCATCCATGGAATGAATGCATCATTCATGTCCGGATTGACTGTATTAGGCAACGAATGTGGTTCATCCAGGGGATGAGACCGGATTTCTCTTATCGGCAAAGAATAAATCATAGTATCTCTTGTGAGACTAGAGAAGGTCCAGGTCATCCAAGAGTGGATGAGGACGGCAAAGGGCCGACAGAAGCCTTATGCTGACAGGACTTGGAGGCCTTTAGAGTTCAAGGATGACCATCACGTCCTTATACAATTCTCACCTCGACGAGGTTTACGGAGATGTGGCCAGGGAGGCAAGTTATCTCCGAGGTTCAACGGACATTTCTAGGTCCTCAGCTCGGTAGGCGAGGTGGTTTACCGCTTGACCCATCCACTTCAGTTGCACTAGGGGCACGACGTTTTCCACGTATCCCAACTGAGGAGATACGTGCTCGACCCTTCGCATATCATCGACCATGAGGAGCTGGACGATGGCGATGAGGTGTTTTTCGCGGAGGTTACAGTGGGGATCGAGGATCGATAGGAGAAGATCCTACGAGGATGATCGATTCCTCGGGTGCGCTTTCTTTGGTAGTATGGAACCTCCAGGTGAGCACATGAGAGAAGAAGGCTCAGATGCATGCTCAGTACCACCTTTGTATCACTAAGTTTGTGGTGAAGCTTTACGGGGACGTAATGCCCTGTGGTGGGACTAATGTAAAGACCCGTAAATTCCAAGGAATTTTTTTTTCTTAATTTTCTTTGGAATTTTACAAGAACACAGTTTCTAACGCTACCTGATTCCGAGGCCCGGTGTGCCCGGAATGATTTTCCGAAGTTTGGCTCGGGTAAGTTCAGTGAATGGACGAGCGTATTTTCTACCTTTTGAATCGGTGCCCGGAATCGAATTATGAGGGCACCGATGAAATCGCAGCGCTGGTATTCGCTTAGAAACGCCTCTTCCGGAGTTGTGTTTTTTCGGGTGTGGTTTTTAATTTTTGGGCTTAAAGTTAAGAAATAAAATAATTTTACGACAACTTTATTTTATTTCACTTAAGCCACTTGGAAGCCACATAAAAGCGGCTTATACTGAGTTGAACCGGATATGGTACTATCCAGAAATATCCTACCCTCTTAGTAGGATATTTGTGAGGTGGGGCCCGCACGAGCCCCGCCGTTTCTTTCCGCTAAGTAATGCACCCTCGAAAACCCGTCATTATGAAAGTCAACTGACAGGTTTTCTTAAATTCTTAACAGACCATTTAATTGGGCGGTTTATTTCGTAAATTAAATGAGCTGTTCCTTTCGTTGAATTAATTCTACGAATTAATGGTTCGTTTCATATCTTTTCAAATTCAAATGTTTAGTTGTGTAAATAAAATAAGGCTTAAGATTATTTTATTTTGGGTTGGTCTCCTTTTCCACCATGAGAGATTTTGAGAAGCTCTCTCCATCTTCATCAAACTTGACGAAGAACACGAAGAACACTTATGCTCCGACGAAGAAATCCACTTCACTTTTTCGTAGCTGGTGTGTTTCCGAAGATCGACGACGCTGCTTCTTCGATATTCTTCCTGTGTCAACGAAAGGAGACGCCGTTTCCTCCTCGGACTATCTCTGTCAGCTTACGAAGCTTCTCCAGCAACGTACCTCTTCGGACGCACCTCGACGTCAAGAGAAACGACGTTCGATTTCCACGACGCCCGACCTCCGTGACGCTAGTCTTCTGCGGCTTGATTGGCGTGCTCCGCATTTGAATCCGAGGAAGGGGATTGTTGATATTTTATTTATTTATTTTCCATTCTTGATTCTATAATGCCAAACTTCGAGGATAAAGGATTAAATGTTGTTGTCTAACGAGAGGGGGCCTCGGACCGCACCAACACGGCCGAACCCCCCTCTTATGTTCATAATTGTTTCCTTGTGGATGGAACGGGATGGCGTGGTGTCGTCGCACCATGCGGGAATCACACAACAATTATTGTGCGGCACCATCATGTAGCGTCGTGGAAAGAAAACCAAGAACGCGACACCGTCGCGTCCCGTCGAAGAAAGTCAAAGGCGCCGCGACCGGAGCGGGGCCGTAGCGTAGGGAAGCGATGTCATCGCATCACGCCGGATGGCATAGGCCACGGCCGGTTCCGGGTCACCGCGGAGCAAGATGACCGGCGGCCGGCACCGGGCCACCGGTGTCGGCGAAGGAAGGACCGGCCGTCGCCGGTCCTTGCTGGCGAAACCAGCCAGCCAGTGCGGGCCGGCCGGACAGTGGAGACCGGGGGAATTAATTTCCCCCGGCCGGGTCTCAAAAGCGGCCCTAGTTAAGGGGCCGTGGTTCTTAAAGGGGGGCTTTGCCCCCCGCGCGCGGCACCCGAACGGCGCCCAGGCCTCTCCGCCATGCCATTCCGCGCCGCCGTGCTGGACAGCGCCACCGCGCCAGACCGCGCCGCCGCCCCAGCCCGCGCCACCGCGCCGCCGTCCGGGCCAGGTTTTCCGAGCCGGGCCGGGTCGCGGCCCGGGGCGGGTCGACCCGGTTCGGCCGACCCAGGGGGGTCGGGCCGGGTCGGCCCGGGCCCAGACACCCCAGTTTCGGACCACTTTCGGTCAAATTCAAGTATCTTGGGCTGCGGGCCTCCAAACGACTCGCCGTCAGCGGCAACGCGATCCTTGGATCGAGACGGTCGTTTCAGTATACTATACTCAGGGTGCATCTTCCTTTTCGGGAGCCTACGTGGTTAAAACTCCATAGTTAAGCGTGTTTGGCCTACAGTAGTGATCAGGATGGGTGACCTCCTGGAATGTTTCTCAGGGTGGGTGTGAGACGGAAAGGCCAATAACTAACAGACCGGGCATCCGGTTGACGCGCCGTCTGTTTCTTTGAATTCCTCTTGATGAGACGGATCTTTTGGCATACTCCGCCAGAGGTTTGAACGCATGTGGTGTACGATCGGGTCGGTTTTGCCTTAAAAACCGACCGGGACCCTGGAACGAAAAAGCCAATAACTCTCAGACCGGGCGTCCGATTGACGCGCCGTCTGTTGCGTTGAGTTCCTGTTGACGATACAAAACTTTTAGCATCCTCCGCCCGAGAATTGGGTGCAGATGGATAGTGGTCGGGTTGGATCGCACCGAAATCCAACCGGGCGCCTGGAACGGAAAAACTGATATCTTTCAGACCAGACGTCCGTTTGACAAACCGTCAACGACGTTGGTGATCACGTTGAGTAACGTTCCCTATGAGTATACCCTATGGGATTTTGGGGTACAGTTGAGATACGGCCGGGTTGGTTCACTCACGAAACCAACCGGGCCCCTAGGACGAAAAGGCTAATAACTCAGAGTCCGGGCGTCCGATTGACGCGCCGTCTGTTGCGTTGAGACCCCAATGACGAGGACGTCCATTGAGATACTTCTTCGTGGGACTTTGAGATACATGGAGTATCGACTTGTAGCTCGTAGAGCGGACCCTTTCGGAGACGAGCGTACGGAGTACAGAGACCGTGTAGCCGGCAGAGACCTGAAGACTGCTTGTCTGATTCGATTCGGAGTGACTTACGTAGCCTAGTGGGGAGAACTACTTTGTGAGGTGGTAGACCCACAGCGGAGGAGCACTACTATGTGAGGTGGCAGACCCGCGGTACTTGACAGAGGAGTACCTCTGTAGGCTATGAGGGGGGAGCACTACTGTATTTGAGTGGCAGACCCCAGCGGGAATCACTACTGTGTGAGTTGGCAGGCCCGCGGTACTCGACAGGAGGAGTACCTCAACAGTCTTAGGATAGTTAGAAGTACCTCGGAGTCGTGACAGGACCACTGTACACTCCAGAGACGGACCTCTTCAGCAGTTACGGTTTCGATAATGAAAATCCTGGTTTGAGCTGAGACTTTTGACCTTTGTGTTTACCTCATGATTAAGATGGGTCACTTGATAACTTAGGTATATGTATGGGCATATACCTGGGTAGTGGTTATCCATTGATTTCACAATCCTTGTTTTTCCTCATGATTGAGATGGGTTACTTGATAACTTAGGTATATGTATTGGCATATATCTATGTAGAGGTTATCTGTTGAGATCTTCATGTGGTTATCCTTGTTGGTTTAGTGAGACCTTGAGGGTCTCGGGGTCCCTACTGAGTATCGTTATACTCACCCATGCACGGGCTATGCCCGCACCTCATTGTGTTGGTTGCAGACGACGGGCAGTGATGAAGGAGGCCTAGTGTTCGAGGACTGGACGGTAACCGGAGGTGGACTACACGACGAGTCAGTACCCGTAGGTGGACTACACGACGAGTCCGTACTCAGAGGTGGACTACGCGACGAGACGACTCACAGAGGAGGTTGACGGACGAGATCATGGAGGAGGCTATCTGTACCTACCCTTCAGGTAGGATCAATGGTGGACGAACAGGAGCTACGCTATCTGTACCTACCCTTCAGGTAGGATCCGAGGAAGACGACCCAGGAGCTTCTTCCTACTTCCAGATGTTTGTCTTTTTGTTCAGTTGTAGTTGTACTTTCTTTTGGGTTTGTATTCTGGCCCATTTACTTTTCAGCTTTTCTTTTGTACTTAGTGTTTTGTTTCTGCTTGTACTATGTGGTGCTTGTTTTCTTTTATAAAGGCAATGCCTTCCCAGTTATCGGGATTTTACGCCTTTGGTGCTAGTCGCCAGCCCCTGGCCTATGGAAGGCGGGCTTGGGGTAGTCACGGCACGGGCCCTAAGGACGGGTCGTGACAAAGAAACATATAACATATAAAGGTATCTTGAGACATAAACATAATTAAATGAAAAAACCATATGGTAAAATTCCAAACATTTCAATATATAGAATTGTCATATTTTTGTCATCCATACCCATTACATTGGAGGTTATAATATAACAACCCATCCTTGTTTTCTCAAGGAACTAGCCATCATTTGGTTTATCACATAACAACTTGTCACTGTTTTATCACGTAACTAGTCGTCAAATGTTCAAGTACCATTATATAATCATAACATATAAAATATTGTAAATATCATCATTTCACTATAAGATTTAATTTAAAATCACAAGAAATAATTTCAAGATATAGATATAATAAATGCATTTAATAACCATTAGCAATTCCAAAACACCAAAAAAGGAATAAGTTATTTATTTTCCATTTAAAAACGTAATGTTTTATAAAGAAATCCAAATAATGATTACGACGGTGGAGTGGTCATGGTCGCCGCATATGATTAAAACATTACTTTTGTAATTTATTAAATATCTTAGTATATATGATTTTCTGTTTGAATGAATGTAAATTTCAAGGGGGTTTATTATACACTTTTTAAAAGAAGAATAATTATATCATCAAAACATGCCTCAATGAAAGGAGATTGAGACGAAGTGCCTTACCATGAGATTGATTTGTCTCTTATGTTCCTTGTTCTTCCTGAATAATTAAATTAAGATAATTTATACTTTCTTAATGAATTTAATTAAGTTTATTAGTCCTTTTATATCACTTTATACCATGTTATAAAATTTATATAATAATTTAATTAAATATCAGTCGTTTTGATGATATTCATAACTTGAGTCAAAAATAAACTTTTTATAATTACTAATTGTCCTTGTGGTGAAAAGTACATCACCTCTAGAATATTATTCATGATTTAGATATCGTATACATAATATAAATATGTTATATATATATATATATATATTTTTAATATTACATAACATTTGGTGGTAATAAATGAAATGAATCATTCATAGTGATGGTAAGTCATACGTATGCATGAACGATACTCTGATTTATTTTTCATGTTAATGAAATAAAAATTAAATGATACATATGTAAATTGTAATTCCATTATAATAAAATATGATATATAGGTTACATATGTTCATAAATTCAATCCTTTATACGTTCCATGTATGGCATCGACGAGCCATATCACTTTGAGGGGGCAGTAGTCAACAGTTTATCAAACGATCATTATTATGTTTACACATCAATAAAATCATAAAGGTATATTTGAAAATAAAAATAACATTATCATAGAGACAATATCAATATAATATATATCATATAAAAATAAATTTCCTTCATAATGGACACCATGAGTGGTGGTAGGGTAAAATCGAACCAACATCGTTTCATGAGGCAGTAGTACGCCGTATATAGAAATAGTGTTTCTGTATACATTAGATGGTGGTGTGTGTAATTGTAGTTAGAATTATTCTAATAAAAACACACTACTATATTTGAGATAATTTTTTCATATGTAATAAATAATGAGAATAGAATTGAGGGTGAAGATGTAAAATAACGGAGATGATCTTTTAATAAGACACTACCTCTAAAACATGTCGATTGCTTTGATTTGAGCCGAAAGGATTTATGGAATTTTGTTCTGACCAATGTATGGATTCTAGGAGGAAAGGGGGAATGTTTAGAGATTATTTGGGTGGAATTTTGATGAACCAAGGGTAATGGGATGTTTCAGTAAATGGGTAGTGGTGATACCCTTTTATTAGTGGGAGGAGAGGCACTTTATGAACAGATTGAAATATTATTTTATTATTAATTAATTTTCGGGTTAAAATGTACCCAAAGTAATTAATTTCAAATATAATATGTTTTTGGGTCTAAAAAATCTAAAACAAGAGGTTTTAGTTGAGTCTAGATCATCAATTCAACCTTACCTTTTAGCTTTAACCCTTAGTTAACTAGTTTAACTATTACCATGTCTTCTTATCGATTTTTATTATATGTTTAATATTGTTATTATAAATTGCAATAAAACCAAAAGTGGTTCATTAATAATTTTTTTAAAATTATCTATGTTATTTTTTCTAATATTATATTTTTAGGACAATAATATCATTCAATTAAATATTATTTGTTTTAAAAATCCATTTATGTTAATATTTATTCTATGATTATCATGACATTAAAAATCCATAAAAACATGAGTATTTCAAAAAAACATCATTACATAAAAGATAACTATTAATTTTTATCCATAAAATTAGTTCATAGAATAAACTGTTTATAAATAAATATATTTTAATATTTAGAATATCATTTAATTAATTTAATTATAAATAAGGTAATCACTACAACATCGTTGTGTCATTAATATATTTATTTATTTGATGTCAACAAATTATTAATGAAATATATTGATGTATTAAATATGTTTATTTGACTAATTAAAATTTAGAGTCTAAAATATCATTTATATAAACAAATATAATAACTATTTTAATAAAGCATACATGTTTATGTTACATATTTCATTATATTAAATTAATTTTTATAAAATGTCATTTTCACATCAAAGTAGCTCCATGGGGTCCCAAAATAAACTCAAGGATTCTCAGGGTCAGAAATATCTAATACAATAGGATTAGGACATGTTTTATGGTAGTTTGATATTATTATAATATTTTTTACCCTTATTTCCTAAATTTACCCTTTAACCATAGAAATAAAATAATTACCGAAGTTACTCTTAATAATGTATAAAAATAAAATGTTCATACTTATAGAATTTGGAAATCTTGATTCTAAATATGGAATCCATTTTACTAAATTGAAAACAAAGAAGTGACATAAATTAATGTAAAATTTAACCCCTCTGTCAAAACAAAAATGTGGGATTTTAAGATGTAATAAATATCAGAATATTGACAAGTGTTTATTTCTAATTAAAAAGTAAAATAACTTTAAAATACCATCATTGGATTAATTGATAAAAACATAATATAAATAGACATTAAAACCAAATAGAAAGATAATATATACATATAAAAAATCAGATTAAAAGACAGTTTCAACTAAAAATGCAGTATTTTTATCTACTCATTAAAAAAATATTTATCAGAAAAACATAAACTATTTATCGAAAAAAAATTTGTTGTCATTATCCTGATGAAAAATATTATTTTGTCAAATATAATATATAAAGGTGGCAAAAAGTGATTTATAATGGGTTCTCCTTCAAAAGGTGGTAAAACTACCTTTTAGAAATTTTAGAGTATTTATGGTCAAAATTGGATTCATTCTAATTTTAAGCCTATATTTTTTGTTAGAGAAAATTAAAAACATTTAATAAACTTATTTACTCATTATATGTTTATTTATGTTCATTCCCACCAATACAATTACTAGGCATTAACTAACATAAATAAAAATATTATTTTATTTTTATTATTTATTTCCTTATGACTTAACCTTGGGTGTTACATAAGATTATTGGGAAACCAATTATTGTGTGTTGGGTACAACATAGAACATATAATCCACTTTAAATTAAAATTTATATTTAATTCAAAGTTATTAATAAATGTGAACATTTCATATTCATTATTTACATGGGATGTAACATTAGATTTTTTTTTTGATTTCATCTATAAAATGGATTATCTTTCTTCATATAGGATATATAACATTGAAGGGGAGAGATAATATTTCACATATTAAATCAACATTGGATAACATATCACTAGAATGAAAATGAATAACTGCATTATAATTCTTTTTCTAATATACATACCTTAACACTAACAGTGAGGATTATATTGTTTATATGGTTAGGAATAAATAACATATATTGAAATTTCCATTATTAATAAATAAATGAGATTCCAAGACTCAGAAAAGTTAGTACAGTAGATAAATGACTAGAAATATTATCCTAGGTCTTGTATTCCTTATATATTTATATAAATCTTTTATTTTTAGTGGATAAATATTATTTCTTGGATGAATTTAATTTATTCGGGGAAATTGTAAAAACCCAAGATTTTATTTATATATTTTATGTGATAACCTTTTTTGTTCTATAGAGATCTTCACCCACATCAGATAAATAATCCTTACTAAAATTATTCATATAAATTTAAAAAAAAATATATATTTTTAATTTGATTTTAAATATATATTGTTAAAAATATATCTTAAATATAATGAAAAAAACTATAAAAAATGCACTGATATAATTATACAATTGTATACATATAAAAAAAGAAATTAATAAATATTTTGTAAAAAAAAGATTCTAATTAATATATTGTTTTTATATACAAAATATATTGTATTTTAAATGATATATAGATAATAAATTAAATTAATGAATTTATCTACCATTTAATAATATTAAATAGGCATGTAATATATTTATTTTATGCTTAGGTGTTACATTAAACATAAATTTATTTTATTCATTATGTAAAATTATATTGAAATTAATTATTTATAACATTTCGAAATTTAATTTTATATCTTCATTTGAATAATTTTGATAAATATTTTGAAATTAAGTAATTGTGTAAATGTTTGTTATTGTCTACTTAATACATTACTGAAGTTTATCATTTTATTTTGTGGTAAATGGATTTTTTCCACATAATGATACTTTCATAAATATTATATATTTTAAATTTTAATGTATTAAATTTAAATACAATGTATAATATGACTTTTAGACATAAATTAAAATTAATGTAAAATCAAATTATTTTAAATAACAATTAAATATTTTTCAATGATCTTTATTATTAAATGAATGTATTTTCCCAAATTTATATGTTTTAATTTAAATTAAAAGTTTCTCATTTATAAAATTTTACTTATAATAAATAGATTCCAAATATAGATTTATCATGTAAATAATTTTTGTAGACGATTATCTTTAATATTTTGAAATAAATCAATTACCTTGTATTAATTTTAATCAGTAATAATAAGTGTTTGAAATAAAAATATAGTGTGGGTTGATTTACTCCATGTTAGAGAGACAAATATACCTTATGAAAAATAATTTAATAGTTTTAAATTCATATATACTTCTCTAAAAAACATTTAACCTCCTACCTCACCTAATACATTATTTATTTCATACAGACCACTTATATAACAATCATTATAAATGAATTTTTTCCCCTTTTCCCCTATAAACGAGGTTCACTACATCCCATTTTATACCAATTAACCAGTTTGAAATTCCAACCAAACGCCATTAAATTTTATTATTCGATATCCCTGATTCATTTATGGGATCCTATATGAAAAAAAATTCCTCAACTTCTTCATTTCTAAAAACAAACATCATGGTAATATCTAAATTTTTCACGTATGTTTTACATACACATTAACTTCTAGTATATATCTTTCTCAACCATCCAATTTCCAAAAAATTATAACAATATGAATATGATTATTTCAGTATAAATAATACAGAAAAATATTGTTTATAATTATACTATAACCATTATCCATTTTCCTCAAATAGAAACATAAATATGAAAAAATTTATACTGTGAAAGTGTAGAATAATTCCTTCATGAACGAGAGGATTCATTTTTTTCAATATAATTCATAGATTATTATAAATATTAATTGGTTGAGTATATATGTTTACATAGTAATTATTTATATTCCATTTCTAAAACCTAGTTATTATGTATGAGATATTCCTAATAAGTGTCCAATTTAAAACCAACAAGATTAAATGAAAATACAAAGAGGAAATGATATTCATTATTACCTGAAAAATTAGTTTTCACGTACAATATTATTATATACCAAGCTAAATATAATTTACCATAATTAATAAAAAATATAAATTTCATAATATTGTTTTTATAAGGATATTATACCCAAATAATGACTTTTATAGCCGTACTCATACATAGATAGAAGAATATTCTTGTGGGGCTGGACTAAATGCCGACATGGAAAATCATATACATTTGTATAAATGATAGAATTAGAATAATAATATTGAATATAAATTATTAAATATTTATTTTTGGTACTATTTAGGGATTATATTATAAAAAATTTACTCAATAATTAACATAATGATTATCATTCATTATAAAATTCCATGAAATATTATCAATCAGTTCATCATCAAAAATAGAAACTGAAATAAAACAGAGTGATAATATTAATTCTAATTAATTATAAAAATCAGTATCATGGACCTATAATTATATCATATTTGTGATGATTTTAATAAGAATTACTACCAGAAGTATATTTATAATATTATTTCAAAATGATCAGAATTTATCATGTAAGAACTCGGATCTTCATTTCAGGTATGGATCTTGATTTCTAGTTGGTTTTTAAGAAGAAAGAAAGAATTTGAATTTTCTAAGTACGCACCATGTATTCTCATGTACATGTCGCGTACCCAGTTACCACATATACCCATGTGCAGACCATGTTTCAGCCAAGTTCATGGATGTGTGGTGACATAGAAGACATGCTTATGTCGGCGGCAGGTTAAGGATACTACATATTTTATAGTATTAATGAACAATCTATGTACTTTTTGTAACAATTTTTATATCAGAGTAGGGACATGTCTCATTTTCGGGTCCAACTTCTTCTGGTTGGGTTTCATACATGAGCACTATGAAATGGAGGATGAACTCCAAACCCCTCACTATTCTCCATCAAATATATGATTTAGACATAATCAGATGGGTTGGAATCCCATTATTGAATTCTCAAAACACACTAGATCATTATTCGTGAATCAAACTATATTGAGAGTTATTCAAGATTAATAATTTTCACATTTTTGTATATTTATTGCGATCTAGGCCGATTCAAGGTCTGACGTTCAATTTTATCGATCATAAAACATTGAGATAGGCGGTTTGTGTCATTCATTGTCTTGTCTTGTTTTATAATTGTTTAAAGTGCCAAATACACACATTTTGGGTATTTTCTAATTTTGAATTTAACTATGTTTAGAATCTATTATGGTTTATTTATTTGACAATCGCTAGTCTCTTATGTGTATGGTTAGAAACCTTGTTTATGGGACACCCCGTGGGTGCATTTCCCTTGTATAAAAGTTTATGGTCATATGTTCAAGGGTGCTTGTAATTATTGACTTGTTTTCAATTACTTTCATTGTTATAATGGATTAAAATATTATATTATATTCATGTGATTTGAATTGGGAATTTTTGACCAAGGGGAATTGGGTTGTGAGGGATTCCTGAGGTAGGGTAATTTATGTATGATTTATTAGAAGGTTTGACCATGGGAAATGATGTTGTGATAGCTTCCCTAGAGGGGGTCATTTATGTATGTATTATTGGAAGGTTGAAAAAGGGGTATGGACAATGAGAGATTTTCTAAGTGGTTGTTTATAAATATTTAATGGCATATTAGAATAAAGGTGTTAGACCATGAGAGAATTCCCTAATGTTTTTTATTTAAATAATTTTTTGTTATGTATGACCAAGGGGATTAGATTATGATAACCTTCCCATAGGGTTTGTTATGAATAACTTAATGATAGTGGAAAGTCTTCCTAGCCAAATAACAATCATGTATCAAGTCTAACATAATTCTATAGATGATGTTCTGAGATTTTTTTATGTTACATTACATGGGGATACAGAGCTTAGAATATATTCTAGGGTTACATGATTACAAAAATGATTAATAATTGTTAAATGAATTTAATTGAAAACTAAAAGATTATTTAATTTTAATTTCTTCCAATTTTATTGCTTCATTATTCCATATTAACTGCTATATATAAATATTCACAAACAATTAGGAACATATCTTTTGAATGCTTTCTATTTGGATTTTCCAACCACCCTATTGGGGTCATGTTTTTGGAAACAAATAGATTGCATTATTGTAGGTATAGATAATGGAAATAAACTTTCTTCATCAAGTACATTATTATTGTCGGAGATGGAGAGCATGAGACCATGCATATTCTTGTGATGTTATTGGAGGTTACATGTTTCTTTTGTACCTTGGTTCATATATATCATTCTAGCACTGTGAATTTTTTAGCAATTTTTAAAGATACATATTCGATGCATCACACACACACACACAAATATATATGTACATATTGGCTTCAGTAGTATTTAATTTCAATCATTTGCGGTTTACATTTTATTGTATGACATCTTCCACTATGGTTTACTATTCCTTATTATTTGTGTATAATCATCCAATGGGTGAATAGTCTCCATATTATCATACCTTTTCCCTCATTTCTAGTCAATAGCCATCCGTGATTTGGGAAATGCTATTTTTGTTATGTAAAAACTGGGTTCGGGGAACTTTTAGGCGACACCCAAATTCAGGACAATACAATGTGGTGTCAGAGAGAGATTTTGATCCTTCAACCGGTGGGTTATGGTCCCACATGGATTAGAAATTAGTGGATCATTTTTGATATTTAATTGAATTATTTTGACAAATGATATGAATAAAGAAGTCATACTTTGTTTCATAGGGTGTATGGGCTCTTAAGGACTGAAACATGGTATTCATTGGATAAATTTTACGACTTTGGGGTTCTGAAAATGTTTCAAAGGCTTAATGTTTGGAAAACATATAAAACATGGCATGTGATGATATGAACACATGGTATGTGTCCATATTTTCTAGAAGAAATGAGTTTTCTTTTGTATTGGTTGTGTACCATATGTAAACACTATTTAGATTTTGACCATGTGATTGACTGTGCGAGTAGAGAATCGAGGATGGTAAACTCTTGCTAGCACACACAGTGTTCTGAGAGAACACTCCATTCTATAGTTGTCCATGTATCTGACTGTGTTCCAAATGACATATGGGGATATAACTTTTGAGTACACAATGTGTCTATGGTGAACACTCTCTATAGTGTTACACCGAATGTACGATGTAGTTCATTCCATGTAGAAGTATCTGGGAAGGGGGGAATATTCAAGTACACACCGTGTATCATTATGAACATGTCATGTGTATGGGGTCATCATGACCAGGTTGGAAGAGGCACACGCACATGCAAAAAAATAAGGGAACATGTCGTGTAGTGTTTCAACAATTCAAGTATTCATGTTTTGGAAAACATGATTACCTTCTTTCACATATTTATTACAACCTTCTCTAAGATGTAGTGCCATTAATCTCGTCATGAGGTTTGAGATTGACCCTACAGTTTCATGCCAGCAAGACATCCTTTGGTTGTACACAAGGTATAGGGTAATGATCAGACACTAGATATTGCAGATTAGGGACTACCAACAAATTATATCATCATGCCCGTCTTATCACCAGCAATTATACCAAATGTAGGTTCTTATTCATAGTTTTGTGAAGTGTTTATGAGGATTATTATTATATTTAAGGTAGCACCCCATGTTACATCCATCTACTGGAGATGATGTGGTTGTAATAATTGTATCAACCTCACACTGTATTAAGGGATGGAGGGCCATAGGCTGAAGAGTCATTATTGGAGGCCATTCTTTCTATCTATGATCATCTATTAATGCCTCCTATTAGGAGGGTGTAGTTAGAGACATAATTTATATGTGATTATTCCATGATACGGTAGGATGTTATCTCATTGGTTGGAGGTCATCCAGATATGGGTCGGGAAGAGTTTCATAGGACCTTAAGTGATAACTTCTACAATGAGATGTTGAGGGTGTACCGAGCCTAGTAGTTCATGCAATTAGTGCATAGATCTCTTTTAGTGATGGATTATTCTTTTCATTATACATATCCTTAGTGAATTGTGTCTATTTAGTGATGTGATGAGTTATCATTGGCTAGGTTATTTGTTAATGGTATATGGTATAACAAATAATTTCATGTATATTTTTTTATTATAACATTGATGACTACTATAATAAATTATTTGCTGATTACCGAGCGCAATGTATGGGGGATTGGTGCTCAGATCCAAGACAGTATATAATCTTGGGATGGCACTCCTTCATCCAATTTTAAGACGTTCCATAAGAAGATTTCATGAGTTGATTCATTGTGTAGTAGGGATGTTTATTCAGGTAGAAAAGAGTTGTGCCACTAGTGCGGGAAAAGTGGGAATACAATATCACATTTCTCGAAGGACCTAGTCGAGTGGTGATATTATGGAAAGATGGACCACATTTACCAATTTTTTATGACGTTCTCACTAGTTGCGAGTGATAGGGGATCTGTAATTACTCCACGTTTAGGAAAAGTACCACCGTTATATAATCAGTCAGGTAATTGGGGTTTGTTAGGCTGAGAATTTGGTTGTATACATGGTATCCAGATGACAGGTTCTTAGTGAAAATAAGGGTGATCAACTCAGGGTATCTTGGTACGGGTGCATGGCTGCGATAGAGGTATGAATTTTGTGTCGGGACAAACCCCGCGTGAGTAGGATCCCAAACCCTATACGGTTAGAGGTACATGTCTAGTTTCCTCATTTTTATCTTATGGGATATTTCATAAAAGGGCTTCCCATAGTTTTATACATTTTTTTGTGATGATCCTTGGACTCTATATATTTACTTCTGAAAATGTTATGTTTCTAGACATTCGTTTTGGGATTAGGAAACCTAGTGTATGTTGGTGAAAGGAGTGCCCTATTAGTGTTTCTGGGTGTCACTTCCTATGGTACATATATGTCTTAGAGATAATAAGCTTCAATTAAATTCTCAGAATGGATGGGTAGATCTTATTTCATCCCATTATTGATTTCTATCTTCGTAGGGTGAGTTTCACACCACTAGATGGTGAATCTTTTCTTCACAAGGGGGAATGGGATGTCCAGACTAGAAGATCTAGACAAAAGCATCATGGGTTGAGGGGAACTATAATATATAATTATAGATTACAACTCTATAACTAGGGGACATCACATTTAAAGTTTTCTCCAGTGGTGAATCATTTAAGATATGTCTTTCCAGATTGCTATTTAGGTTTACCTATGGTGGGAGAGGTGGATTACTTTATGGAACTTGTTCCAGGAGCATTAAAAATTTCCATTTAATTTTATAGGATGACTAAACCAGAGTTAAAGGACATCAAAAAGCAATTGGAGATGTTTTTGGAAAGTATTTCATCAGACCTAGAATATCACCTTGGGTTTATCCTATCCTTTTGTTAAGAATTAGGATGGTACCCTCAGAATGGGTCTGGATTATCAGAAGCTATACTAGTCTAATGTCATGAATTGATATCCCTTGTAGAGGATTGAAGATATCTTTAATCATGTTTGAGGAGCCCAAGTGTTCTCAAATATTTAAATAAGTTCCTGTTATCATTAGTTTCATGTTAGACCATTAGATATAACTCTTACCGCCTTTCAGAGTAGATATGTTCTATAAAAGTATTTGGTTATGTCGTTCGGCCTCAATAACATGCCGGTTGTATTCATGGTACTGATTGATCGATTGTTCCTTCATTACATGTATGTTTCTGGTGATATTCATGAATGATATCTTGGTGTAATATCACATTCACCAACACCATTCCATTCATTTTGAAAATGTTTTCATTACACTGATATAGAATCAGTTATATAATAAGCTCCCAAAATTTCACTTTTGTATGGATCAGATATACTTCACGGATTTTGTCATCCAATAGACAGAAGTATTAGAAGTCCTTAGGAAGGTGAGAGCTATGGTTTTCTTGGAGAAATCGAAGATCATAATTTAGGTACTGAGTTTTCTAAGGATGAAAAGTTTAGAAAGACACATTAATCACAACTTTTCACACCTAGCAGAACAATTATTCTCCGATGATCATGGAACTGATTGAGCTACAATGAACAATATGGTTTTTGGTGAGAACCCATACTACTAAAATGATTGTTGAAGTGATTCCTTGGATTCTATGGAATTTTTATTATATAGTTATCCTTCTGCCAAAATTACATGTTTAATTCATATGCTTTCATGGACTCTATTCATAGTTTCCTTATGATTCATGCATTATGAACTACCAATATTTATTCCATGATTAATGTTTATAATCCCTTATATGGAGTGTTTTATATTCATATTTCTTAATAGTGTTATCATATACTTATTCTCAGGATTATGCTTACATGTCTCCCTTATATACCCTTACTATGATTTGAAGTTGAAGCCTTTTTATATTACCTTTACTAGGTTATGAGGATATGAATTATGTTTGATGTTTCTAAGAAGGGTTCTAGTTAAGAAGCTCATAGTGGGAGATTAAGTAAATCATCTATCAACCACTATTTATGTTCCCATGTTTCTAAATGCACTAGAGTATTACAGTCTTTGAGAGTCTTTTATATAATGTTTTTATTAATTCTCAAAATGTTTTTTAGTCACTATTTATGAATAGTGAAGGTTTCTATAGTTGGTAATAGAGAAAATATTTATTTAAAGAATAGAATATATGATGTGAATACCTTATTGATAACCCTAATGAAATTTCATTATATAAGTCTAAGGATAATGAAAAGTAAAGTAAAATATCAATGAATTTTGGTGAAGGGTGGAGTGAGTGGTTTTATAGAAATAAATTAATTTCTCGATTCTACATGTTTATGAATCATTTAAATTGATTTACCTTGGGGTAAAAACTACGGTAAAATATTCCTAGCCCAACATTGGGTAATTTGGTAACTGAAAATGGGCCTTATTTCACACATAGTTGGACACTCTGAGGGAATATTCATTAAGAATTCCCAATGTCATCATGAACCACAATGAAGGATTTAAATATAATTTTTCTATGAATAAAATTGGATTAATTAGTGGTGTCATATATTATGGAGAGTTTCATGAGTTATATATCTTATATGTAATTCTTTTCTTGAATATTTAGTTCCCTAGTATGATAATTAATTCATACAATATGCATATAGTTTTAGTACATGGCTGGAACAGGAAGGTATTGTATTGAAGTTTAATTTGATGGATGACTCTTTGATGAGATGTCATGTTGAATTATCAATGTAGTGGATGATTCTTTGATCAATCCTAATCAATATTATTGGCATATTATTAATAATTTATACAATAATGAAATATTAGATTACTTATGGAAGAGAAATAATGTGTTTGGTGAGAGTTTTGGTAATAGAGACAATGGATGAGATAATATTCCATTTCAATTTTGTCAAGAATTTGGAAAGAATCCCATAATTGAATATCATATAGGAACATGAAATTTTATTGAATATGGAAAATAAGTACAGATTGAATGTGACTGAAAATGAAGAATAAAGAGACTGATTAATTAAATGCGTGAGGGTAATGTCATTCATATGATATCATCGAAGGTACAACATTTTATGTGTCAAATAAATTGTCATTATATAACTCAATGTCTTAATAGGAATTCTCCTCAAGAGGATAAAAATTGTGTTATTAGAAATGGTTATATTATTGATGACATAGTGACTTAAATGAGATTTGAAATCAAAGAGGTAATAGGTAGTAGGATGAGGAAGCTTTTTAAATATTATTTGGATGATGTAATCAATGTTTTAATGTATATTGATTCTTGAGTAATTAGATTTGAAACTTAAAAGGAATGTCGACTTTATGTTTTTTCTGAAATAATATACACGAATATGTTGTGTGTGTCCAATGGAATATAAAGGTTATTTAATAGAAAGGTGATATCTATAGGAAAAAAATGATTATGGGAAATATAAACCATCATAATTTCTATATGATAAGTTATTATTGTTTGGATAATGATATATGGGATATGAATTTGTAAATTACATGGAACAGATTAAAATGAAACTAATTAACGACATGTTAAAAAGTAGTTGATGCTATCATGGATGAAGTTTATAACTTATTAGATTAATGGAGTTTTTCTATTAATCTATGTAATAACGATCATGCATGTTTTCAAAATGGATTTATATTAATTCATGTTGTTTCCATGTTTTATATGTATTTACCATGATAGTATTGACATGTTTGGAATGTTTCAACTAAGAGCTAAATTATGATATATAGGGATTGAATTATAATCTGATTTTCTAACCGTCACTCTAATTCTTTAGATTTTCATCTATAATAAATGTTATAATGATAACAATTCTTAAAATGTTTAAGATTAAAATTAGAGGAGGTATTTATGTAACGAGATTGTATAGGAATCCTAGTGTAGTATGCTATTTAGTGATTATCAATATATCAAGGATTTCTATTATATTTTGGAAATTATATTAGTATGCCTTTAAAAAATGAATTCATTTATATTGGGAGACAACCTATCATGTTGAGAAAGGTCATGGCTCTTGATCCAAAGAAAAATAGATGATAACGGTCTCACAATTACCACTAGCCTATGAAATGTACTTGTTAATGTAAAATTATTTTTGATGACTAATTTTGATTGACTAAATAATATCATTTCTCTTATTTTTGGAGGTTACTATATTAACCCTATTTATCTTTAACAATAGTCATAGAAAAATATGTATAAGTTTCATTCCTTTGGGGGCCATAAGAGTTGAAAAAATTATAATTTACTACTTCAGTGATCAAATTAACTTTTGGTAAATACATTTTAAAAATTATTGGATTATTTAGAAATATATAAAATCACCACTATTGTTTGAATAATTATTCATAGAAATTTATCATGCAAGTATATTTCCTTATATTCTGGGTAAATAATAAAATTACTCAATGTTAGGATAATTACCAAAAAAATTACTCAATTATAGTATAATGATTAAATGAATTTTTTTTACATGTACTTTAAATTTTTTGAACTGATGGCCATTTAAATAATTATACATACGATTTTGAGACACTAAACTTTTAATTTATCATTCAGTAGATTTTTAATAATAACATCAATAACTCCCTATAGATATTAATGACATTCCTTCTTGATAAATCATATCTCTCAACCTATGTTGTGTTTTGTACAAACATAGTTATATGTTACTTTGGGTTACTACTATGGCTCCAGCATTCTCTTTTAAAGGAAGTTTTACTCTCTATTTTGAAGATGATTGTTTCTAGGAATTAATCAATCATGTATTAAACCATTAATCAACAATATGAATTTCTATGAAAAATTTATTTTTAGGGGGGTTTAATTTAAAACAAACGATATTTTCTAAAATAATTTTTTCGAATTAATTTATCATTTGTGATATTTTTCATTTCATGTAACACTGAATATATTCTATTTTATATTAATTTTATTGTGTCTAGCTTGCGTTACACACAACAATATGTTAATTATAAACTAAAAAATATATCTTGATCTAAAAAAACATTGAAGCTCTCTTTCAACTTGGTGTAAATTACATTCAACTCCATCTAGGTGTATATTTCACACCATACAAGGTTTCTATAAAACAATATTTTTTGATATAATTATTTATGTTATTTAATTATAATCTAGCCACTAAACTGTGTAATATGAATAATGATAAATAATTTTCATATATTTTTTATAATGGTTTCATATAAACAATTCATATTCATAGTCAAAGATATAATTATTTAAAGTGTCCTTATATGTTTAAAAACCATTTTCTCAAATAAACTAAATTTCATATACTTCTATTTGAAAAATAATCATTATTTAAGACACATTTCGAAAAAAATTAATAAAATAAAATATTTTTTAATTTATAATGTCTAAATTATTTTAAGGATGTTTTTTCATATTTTTCTAATTGACATCATTTTTCGAAAAATGGTGAAAAATATAGGAAATTGATTTAGAAGTTTGTTTTCATCTAATTTTATCAAATTGTTATATTATAATTCAATTTGGATTCAAAGTTCAATTAGGCCATAATTTTCCATTATTAATACAACATAATTCATTGGAATCAATTTAACTATGAAATTATGTATAGAAACATGTAAAATGATTGGATATTATTACATTAAAAACCCCAATGTGTCGTCTCTTTGGCTGGATTAATTTTACTATAATTTTTACCACTTCTATGATTATAAATTGGAAAAATAGACTATATATTTGAAATCATAATTATATATAATGTCTAATAATGTAAAAAAATAAAAAAATTTATTGAATGTGATAAAAATTATTGACATATTTTAAGAGATAATTTTTGTTTAAATATTCCTAAACCATAAATTTATGTCCTGAAACAACATAGAAACTTGTACATGACCCATTTTATTTTCATTCATCAGATATTAACATTTAATTATAGAGTTTTGTTAGTAAGGAATTAATTTTATTCAATAAAAACATCATTACACCAACTTTGTTTTCAAAAATTCCATGACTATCTCTTCGGTTCCCTATAAAAATCCACCCCTTCCTCTTCTTTGAAACATTCAATGAACTTTTTTTCAACCATCCAATGCCAATCGACATCCCAAAATCCATCCTTTCCTCCATTATGCTTTCATTTGGGAAGAAAAAAATCCATGGAAGCCTTTTGAAACAAACAATAATAGTGTGACATAAGTAATAAGTTGTTTGTATGAGTACAAAGTGAGTCAAGACACAAGGTAATGAGATTTAATCTCACTTTCTCATTGGGGAGATACATACTGTATTCCCCACCAATTACTTCTTTTGGTCTGTATAAAATCCATGTAATTTTTCAATGAATCTAATTATTAAATTTATGGTTATTTACATTTCAATAGTAAATCTTTCTATAATGGGGTTTATATTTCTAATGATACAAAATTGGTAAATTAATATTGTCTCATTTTTAAGATTCATTTAATTTGTTCTTCCTACATAGGGAGTATGAATCAAAGTTACCATGATGTAAGATATTATTGAAACAATCTCCTCATTTAATGAGTTTATTTCTGATCACATTTTAACTAATGAAATATTATGATATAAAATTCTTGAACAGTCACAAATTATTTTATCCTCCTATTTTTATGTATTATTTTATTAGTTTCATTTTCTCATTCATCACTACTTATGATAATTAGAAATTTTTTTTTCCAAAATATGATATTAACTCTCTCTTTGGTAGGAATTTTGAGTTATTACAAAAACCCTTTTTTCTAAAAATGGTTTCCAAAAATATTTTACTTATCCCTTATCATCATTATAATAATATTTGGACCCTATTTTTCTGTTAATAGTTTTTTCAAAGGAATATTCATGTTAGTTTCAGGATGCATCATTTCTATAGAATTTTTAAAAGAAAATGTAATATTATTTTTATATCTTAAGAAATGTACAGATTTACATGCCATCAACTCTGTGATTATTTTTTTGTTTAAATGTTGAATTTTAGGGAAAAAGATAATTTTTTTCAAATAAATGGTTTTTGAAACATCAATGAAGATTACGTTATATGTTATCAATGCTATTTTAACTGAAATAATTTTCAAAATGTATTCATTCTTTATTTATATGTTTTCAGAATATTTTCAATGAAATGGTTATAAAGAGGTTTTAAAGATTTATTTATATTTTTTCATTATTATTTTCAATGTAATGGTTTTCAAAATGTATTCATCTTTTTTATATAATTTTAGTGAATTTTCAATGATGTTTCTTTTAAAATGTTTCAAATATTATTTATATATTTTAATTATAATTTCAAAAAAAGATTTTTAAAATTAATTGGAGTTTATTTTATATTTTTTTCATCGAAAATGTGTATTAAATAGTTTTTCAATATTTTATTATATGTCTTCTAGTGGGTTGTTTTTAAAAATTAATTCACATAACCTTTATATGTTTTCAATCTATTTTATAAGATAATTATTTTCAAATGGTTATATTTATTAAAAATACTTCTTAAAATAAGAAACTATATTTTCTTTAATAAATGATGTTGAATAATATTTAAAAATTATTTTACATCTATGATAACATCCTATAAAGTAACTCATGCCTTTCTAGTAAATTATCTAAAGTTTTTGTAAATATTAATTCTATTAATGGGTTATTCGTATAGTCATGATCATTTTTGAAACCTATTTCAATTTAACGAGTAATAGGTTTATGAAATATATTTCTCCTCTATGTGTTATGATTTTGATGAAATTGTTATGAAAACAATATCTTTCTCCATTTGTTTTTACATGATTACATGTTTATGATACCTATTTCATTCCATGGGTTATGAAATTATTTTTATAATTTTGAGCAACATTTATGTATCATTTCATTATAAGATAGGTGGTACCTATATATCCCTACAATGAACTGGGTATCAATTTATATCATATGAGATAAACTAAGATAATATTTGGAGTAATCCTTGACTACTAAGATGTCCAAGGTAGTGAACCATGACTACCATGATGGTATAAAGAGATAACTCAGAATTCTATGATTGATATGAGAGTGAAACATGACTACCAAGATGGTATGATGAGTGAACTCATTCAACTAAGACATCTTTGGGAGTGAACCCTGATTACCTTGATGGTATATATAGTGCACACATAATACTAAAATGGTCTTGGATGCGATTTCATTACTACATTGAAAATCATATTATCTTATTATTGTAGTAGCATAATTCCATGTTTTATTCCTATTCGTTTATTTCCTCTGTTCATTATTTCGGTATTATTCATGTCCTATAAAATTCCATGATTAATTCAATGATTCATTTTTATGATATTTGATACTCAATGTATGATCTTCTATTTTCTTGATCATGTTATCACAACCTTTTTCATATGATTATGATTATATGTCTTTAGTATTTACCCATATTAAGAATATTATCTCAAAACTTTTCATGATTCATTTCCTAGGTTCTGGAGATATGCATTATGCTCAATTTGTCTTAGAAGTGTTTTAGTCATGAATAACATAGTTGGAGATAAAGGACCTCATTTATGTACATTATTTATCTTCCCATGATTCAAATAGAACCAGACTATTATATTCTTTGGGAATCTATTTTTATAATATTTTCAGTATTCCAAAAAAGTTATGTAATTTCTATGTATGAAAGAGAGGGTCACTATTGTCAATCGTGTTTGTAATGTATGATAACATCGATGTTCCATGTCGATCATTTAAAATATTATGTTTCATTTAGTGAATACTAACATAATGTTTTGTATAATGCAAGCTAGATAGATCAATTTAATAAAAATGAAACCATTTTTAGTGTTGCGTGAAATATAAAATATCAAAAATATTAAATTAATTTGAAAAATGTAATTCCCAAAATCATTATGCGTTATACGAATATCCATTGTTATGTTTCATTTTTATGAGTTTATTTATAGGGATATATTATGACATAATTTATTTATAGAATATTATTCTCTTTTTTTATTGATTAAATTCTATGCATTTATGTTTTTTCAATTTACATATAGTTCAGGCCTTTTTTATTCATAGATTCCGATGTATTCATACTATTTCTAGAATTTCATATCACCCCTCTCTTATGATTCATTTATACCCAAGAAAAAATTAATTTTTTTTGGTTATTGATATGTAGTGTATATAATAAGGGGAATAATTCCATTATACATGAAATATTTTGTTTATTTTATGATTTAATATGAAATGTTATTTCCATTTATATATCAAGATTACCAGGACGACTAAAAAAATTTTCCATTTCGGATGTGACTCCATGTATCTTATGAAAACATAATAAGGTTTCCCCAAACTATAGGATTTTGGGGATGAGGTATTTAAAATCTGTATCATAGAATATTTAGTGGAAACCTCGAGTTCTAGATTTGGGATAACATATATTATAAAACAATACCTTCTAAAAAAATTGTGAAATATATCATCAAAATCCAATATTATTATTCAGAGATTTTTTATAACATTATTTTCAATTAAAGATAAATGTATAAATAGTTTTGAGATTATACATTATATTTCATAATTTAATTGAAATATCTAGTGTATGACATTTTTTATAAATGGAACCTACATAATGGAATTGAATCTATATCAGTGAACATAATCCAAAGTATAATAATGATCATTTATTTGATTGGTTTGAGATAATATTTCAACAGGAATTAATCATCCAAACAATGCCATCATATGAGGACACATAATCATGGGTTATAAACATATATAAATAATTCCACAAGTCTTATGACATTTAAAGATAAATATAGATGAAGTAGACATAAGAGTGTTGGATTTTGAAATAAGATGAATGGAAAGAAGAATTTTCAAACATGGAATACATATAGAAGGAATCAACATAGTAAGTTCTTAAAAGGGAAAGAATTTTATTTCAAAGATGGGAAATGGAGCTACCATGCTCATTATTCAAAGGGTCTTATTGAATTTTCCAATGTGAAATGATTCCTACTTAAGTGTATGGGGGAAAACTTAAATGAACCACCAATGCATTATAAAAATATATATTAGAAGAAGAAAATATATCAAGGCCATGTTATGTTGCTGATATATTATAAGTGGAATGATTACTATTCATGACTTTTGGATCAGTGACATATGTTTTAAAATTATTTTGAGGATTCAAATTATACGAATCATGAAATGAATAAGGATTGTACTATATTACAATATCATTATGGTTTTTTAGATACATGATTGATAATACCAGTAACCAAGATAAGTTATTCTTGGAAATTTGATCTATTTCAAAATATATGATATGTGGAATATAACATTCATATGTTTCATATGTTTAGAGAATAACTGTAAATATATTATTTTATGTTAGTATCAGTTACCATGAAGTTAGTTCGTGATTTGATGGATTGTTTTATCTTTACTGGGATAATTAGACGTATGGATAAAAAGAATATATTCTTTAAAATGATATTTAATTTCTAGAAGCATGCATATTTTCATTACTGTTTAAATGCGATCATTGTATTAAAATGTTTGGTTTTCAAAAATATGATCTAAATTATGTTGTTTGGATAATATAATGTCAATTATATTTTGTAAATTTAGTAAAAATATATCAATTCTTTTGGAATCTGATTACGATCATTTTTTTTAGATTAGTCATTAGTATGAGTAATTACAGAATAGATTATGTTATTCTTTGGATAATGTTATTTGATATAAATTTAATATTTATTTTGTCAGATATCATGTGATAACCTTTTTTCATTTGGTAAATTATTAAAGGATGAATAAATGACATATGGTTATTCTGATTAAATTGATTTAGATATAATTATTTTTCTTGAATATCTATATCTAGGTGTATGAGATGTGGTGGAAATAGATAGAAGCATAGGTGAATGATGGTATTATGTAGTGGAATGAGATTATGGAAGATAATTTTCTATGTTATTTTATGGATTAAAAAATATTCCCTCAAATATATGTAAATTTAGTCAGAAGTAAAATGTTTTCTGTCTAATTTTATTTCTTTAAATGATATGGTATTTTACATGATAATAATATTTATTGGTTTTATATTGTTATATTTATACTGGAAATATTATCTCTCAATCTCTAATATAATTTTATAGTTATATTTCTCTTTCATTTCCATATTTTAACTTACATATAATGTTCTCATTGTCATATTTATAGTTTAGTGTTGACTATCAAAATTTATTTTTCCTTATTTTTTAGAGGATTTTTTATTGAACATAAATGTAATTTTGATTACCAATAAATCAATTTAAAATTATAAACCCTTGATTTTAAATAATAATTTTCAAATGACAAGGAAAAAATTTATTGAATAAGGTGAGAATGTAACCCCCCGTGATATTTGGGTATATCTATTTTAAAATAAATTTTCCATTATCTATAGCTTACATTTCAAAAAATACCTAACATAAATATTAATTAAACTGAAATATGAAAGCATTATAATATATACACTAAAACAGAATTAATTAATATTATTATCCACATTATGAAATATATAATTTTCCATCTCATTTTTAGTGTATTTATTATTTATTTTTGAATAAAATCTAAATTATTATTAATGATATGAATTTAATCTCAAATTAACAACTAAAATTTATTTGTATATAATATAATTTATATTATTATAATCGACTGTATATGGAAAATTTTTACATGTTATTTTTTATTTTCAAGTATTCATTTTTCAATAAAAAAATTTATTCATTGTGTTTTACTAGATTAGTTATAAACTAAATTCTAAAACATCTATGTTTGGAATTTTAAAATTTTATTTACATTTCTAGTATAAGATGTTAAAAAACTATGGAATAGTATCCATTTATTTTTTTTATAATATTAATAGTAAAATTTCTACTTTTTATTTCCCTAATAAATAATTAAATGATTAATTATAGGTAAAATTAAAATGATATGGACGAGAAAATATACTTAAATCTTACACCACTTTAACTGGATGAGTATTTTTTATACATAAGTATCAAATTCATTGATGTATTACCATTGATTTCTATCAATATGTTATTATGACTCTTATAATAATTTATTTAAAGAAAAGGCAATGATGTCACATTCATTATTTAATAAATATATCATTTTTAGTATAGTGTTATTAAGATGTCATAGTAGACGGTATATGTTATTTAGAATTAAAAAATATTTTTCTACTTCACCGTAATTTATATTTAATTTTTAGTGAAGATAAATCTACATTAATATCATTCACAACACTGATGCAATAATTATTTATTTAATTAAAAAAATTAAATAAATGATATAAAAAATATTATTTAAATTATAATATTACATACATATATTCATATAATAATTTTATATATTACTATGACATATTATAAATTTATTAAAAATATTTTTTACTATTATCTTATGGTATTGACTTTAATAAATTCAACTGAATGAATAGTTCTTACAATTGAAATTATGAATATTTTATGGTAAATGATATTTTTAAAATTTTAATGAATTAAAAATGTTAAAAAATTATACAAATTTATTGGGATAATATTTTATATATCATCTATAAAAAATTTATAGGTATTTCCCATTTTAGGAAAACTAAATTAACCCTCAAATGGTAAAAATTAATGTTGCCGTGGTAAGAGTTAAAGAGGTAAAATATTGCGTATAACCAATAATATAAGTGTTTTAATTTTGAAAAAAGTAATAAAAATTATATTTTATGAGGAGATTTGTACTTTTATTAATCATATATTATAAATTTATATGGTTTGTTTTATTTTTAATAAAAAATAAATTTTTATTAATTTAATATTCTAAAAACATTCTAAAGTGCCCCTCATATCAATTATAAAAGGTCACCCTTTTGTTAATATTTTTATACCACATGGATCCATATATATCAACCAAAACCATACCATTTTTCCTGTAATCATATATATCCGTTTCAAATAGGTTGTGCAACTGACTGACTGAAAATTATTTTTTATTAAAAGGCACTTTTAAGGTAAAAGTGAGAAACCAAACGTTAAAACACTTACCAAACAACAATAAACATAAAATCAGAAAAACCCTCTTCCAAGAATAAGCAGCTACCGTTCACCCCAAAGAAGGCCACTCGACGATCCCATGCAAGCATGGTCTCTCCCGATGGTAAGTCATCCCTCTGTATCCACCACATCCCAAATGACCTGCAGAGGGGAAAACAACATGCTCTAGCCCAACTGGTCAAGCTGACCCTCCAACAGTTCCTCACACAAAGTATGTTCATCAGAGAAGATATAATCTTCTCTACCGAATCATTCAAATTTTTTTTTCTCTTAATTTATCTTAGTATATAGTTACTATCAAAAAATAAGAACCGTAATATAATATATATAATTATATGTTATTATGATTATAAATAATCTATATAATTTTTTATGCATCTTATGAAAAAACATCATATGTGCATATGTATGAAATAACATCTTAGCGTAGTGGTATACTTCATTTTTATCACCACCATACAAGTATATTTATAGTTATTGAAATAAGTTATATATATGTTACCATTGGAATTATATTTATTCAGTAAAATTAACATGTCACTAAATTTCTTAAAATTTCTTCCATTAATTGAATAATTTCATCACTCGTGCATTCATATGACATCTAGTATCCACAAAGAGTTATGATTCATTTTCAAAATCCAATATTAAATAATGATTCTAAAAATGTATACCATAAATAAATATTATATATATAAACTTGATATAATTCAAGATATTATTTAACTATATTATATTCACAATAACTAATATTTACATGACATAACATGTGTTGGAAAATGTTGTAGTAAACATCCAAAACATGGGAAATTATGAAAAATATTAACAAAAAAGTGATAAAGTTATAAATGATGATAATATATGATATTATAAATTATAATATCAGTTTTTATTAATTAATAACATTTTTTAAGCAATAACATAAGTGTTTATTTAAATTTAAATTAATAGAAAGTTCATTGTATAGGTCTTTCTTCTCATTATTATTTCAATTGGACACTTTCTTTATTCAATTATTTTTTCTTTTTTGAGGTGTATATACATCTCCATTATCATGTTATGTCTATAATTTTTTTTATTAAAATGAAATTAATGCTTTTTTAAATGTTATATATTTCTCAGGATTATGATTGATATGAAACAAAAGTGGATACAATTAATTTTACCATATCATTCGGAATTTTTTGTTTAATTTTTCCATAAGAGATTATTTATATATTAAAATAATTTTATTTTTAATATGAAATAGTCATTCATTATATTGTTATATAATAGTAATATTTTCTTTATTTATTACATGAAATTACTGAGAATTTTTTTATGAGAATCTTATATTAACACTAATTTCGATTGGAAGCATATTTTTATCAAAACATTTGTATTTTAAAAAAAATATCAAAAACGTTTTTAGCCAATTAAAAATGATTTATTAAATACATTTTTAAATTATTATTATTTTAAATGTAATGAAAATCTTCATGATGTTTTCAAAAGAACTCTTTTTTAGATTTATTTTAAAAAATAAATACAGCCATTGTATTAATGTCTATGAAATTAGACCATTTTTCCCAATAAGAAAAAACCATATTTTTAAAGTTATTTCATCTGTATTTTGTTTAAATAAATAGAACAATTTTAGGTAATTTTAAAATTTAAATTTAAATTTTATTGAAATTGATTTATGTATATTTTCGTGGTATCCCTATTCATCAATTACATCAATCCATTAATATACATGATATCCATTAGATATAAGTTATATTGATTTCAATGAAATTCCTTATATGGATTGTTTATGATTAGTTTTATTATGCATGGTCTACATTAACACTATTAACTATATTTGTCTAGTGGTATTATGATTATGTTCAAATTTATGGGGTGATTATTACAAATTAATCATATTGTGCATGAAAATACATTTATTTTTTCCTTGGACAACTCATAGCATTTAAAATAATTATATGTGACCAGAGAAGGGAATATTTTTTCTGGTGCTACAACTTTATCAACAATAATGTAATATAATAGGTCACATGATCATCAGAATCAGACTTTATACCAACCGACTAGATAATGTATCTCTTATCACAACACATACTAACATTTTCATTTCAAATTACCCTTGATAAACTATGAAAATCATCATCAAAGCATCATAAGGGATAATGGGATTGAAAAATGATTTTCTAATTGATGAAAAACATCATAATTTGGATACCAAATTGAAAAAATATTACCTATAAAATTTATTTCTTCAATCATCTATACTCGTTACCATTTTTATAGTTCAATACAATAGGCTCATGTATAGACGATGATAAATGATCAGTAATCAGAACTATACATGAATAATATTTTTAAGAATCTAGATGTTATAGAGTGGGGTGTTGATATTGTTAAACTGCTCATTCAATTCCTTATGAAAATTGGATGGATTCATCATTTTTATAGAATCAACAAGAGTTTCTGCATTACCAAGATTATAAGTGATGTAATAGACATATTGATTCTGGTATTCTTCCTACATCAACTTTATTAGATTTAGGTATTTGATTGAAAATATATATTTCAAAAAATTATTATCAAAAAAATTATTGATCATATCCCCAATGTTATAGGACCTCCCACATTTATATGCATGATTAACAGATATATTCCCAAATCATGACTGGAGTCTTTTTTTCACATATGGTCAATGATGAAAATATACATTAGAGATGGTGTGGTGATACTATATAAGCAAGAAATTTATACCAGTTCCCGAAGCATCATATGATACAACATACTACTTAATAATATTTTGAAAGATAAAAATAGATGATGATGTCAGATCCCAATTTATATCATTATATAAAGATTAAAATATCACACAAAAAGTGAATTTTATCCCATTTATTTTAATACCATTCAAAAATTATTTTATATTTTATAAATCCTTCCTGATCCATAAATATTACCTAGCCAGACTTGATGCTTCAAATCATGAATAAATTTTGTTGTTGTTTCCATGATATGAAAGACATCGACTTTTCATGATATATTATGAATCTAAGGTCTGATATAACACACATTATGAACAATAAATGATGGGTCCCAAACCTAAATTTGGTTTTATTTATATAAATTTTCCGTCTCCTTAGGATATCAAAAACAAGATTCAGATAGACATCATTCCCATGATTGGATAATTCTCAAATGTGGATAACTTCACCAAATACTCTGTCAATTTCATAATGTAACTGATGTAATCTTATATTTATAAATGTAATGAAAATCGTATTAGTATGAAAGTATATAATATGAATTGGGAAATATTTATAATTTTTATATATACACCCAAAATATTTCTTCTGAACCATAGTCTATCAAGCATTGTGGTAATTATATCTTGAAAGATGATAAATCATCAAAAACCATGTCACAACATTTAAATGAAAAAATAGGTTGTTCTCATCTGTAGAAGAGTACTAATTCTTTATATATTCCAAGTTGATATTTGGATATTCTAAAAATAAATTTTGTAAACCATATTCCACTTTGGGAAAGTACATGGTAGATACCCATAGTGGAATAGTAGTTCCCATGATTCCCTAAACAATATGATTATCCAACGTATACATTGTATATTTAATATCTATTTTTTCCAAAGGATATTATTATTTATGGATTAGTGTCATACCTGAAAAAACATTAATTTTAGTCAACACCTTATTTTCAAGGGGTATATTGGAGAATTTATCTATGAATACAAAATGAATTTACCTGAAAAACAAGGTAATATCACAGTGACATAGTACATTATTTGGACTAATAGAATATGTAGATAAGAAACTCTAGAGCACCAGGTTGTAATATAATATATAAATATTCCTCCAATCACTATCAATAAATCACCTATGATGTTTAATTGATCATAGAGATCAAGATATTCCAATTTAAATAGTCAATATAACTAGGGTGATAAAAAATCCATTCTATCCTAATGATAACATAACATGGATCTAGATATAAAAAACACAAATCCAATAAAAACATTACATTATATTATTATTGGGAAAATTCATTACATTGGGACCCCTATTCCTTCCAATTTTGAAGATGTGTGACTAGATACAAAATAAATGAATGAGATCAACTGGAAGTTCCTGAACCTCAACTAAACTATTATATATAAAAGAGTAAGATGGACCAACATCAAATAGAGATGTTTCTAGTGAATATAAAATTTTGATTATTTTTATCACTATAGTTGGGAATGAGTCTAAATCCAATGGAATGTCATAAATTTCATGAATGGGCATCACACCTGAGGCCTCTAGAAGAAGACATGTAAACATTGATGCTTCTACACACACTAAAATAAAAAATGAAATTAACAAACTATATCAATAATACAGAATATCAATGTCTATAAAATATATATTTTAGATTTCCTAAATGAGTATAAGTTGCTAAAGTAATTACGATTTAGAGTGTTACCTTACATGGTGAAATTATTTCATGTCAAGGGAAAATAGATATTTAAACACGATTGTCCATAGGAGGACTACAGCTATGAACCACATCCACAAACCTTTTATTTATTTTGTAGCAATTATTTACACACCTACACACCACTAAAACAACCACTTGGTGGAATCAAAAATATAGGGAATCCAATCATTACTCGTATATTAATTTAAGCCGTCATTCCCTAGTAAAAACATCTCAGAACATGTGTAATGATTAAATATATAAACCTATGGTCAAATGTCTTATTACAATTTATACAATTATTTAGAGTATTTTCTCTAATAATTTTCCACTACATCAATTATGGAATAAAAATAACTTAATAATATTTTATGAATTCAAACACCAAAAACACTCCCTTCTGTAATTAGACGATCTCCAAATACATATATATCATTATAGATTATAGTATAAACATTTATAGAAAATTTTTATGAATCCCATCTAATACATTTCCCTAGAATTTTTATTTTTGAAAAATAGAATCCCATTTTTGGTTACTCAGACTGTAATGATTGAATTTTTCCCATTACATAATGATATACTTAGTATTCCCTATGAACTAAAATTCGTAATAATCATTTTTAACAAATACATAAACCCCTTTTTTATATTATTACATTTTAATTATTTGATATAATATTTTAGAAACCCTTAGCTGAATCCCTTAATCCATCATCTAATTGATGGACTTCAAAAACATGTTTCATATCTGATCATACAATCATGTAAAAAACATTTACTACTTTTATGATTAGTTCTATAAGCTCTATTCAAAATCAAGATTCCAATGAGGAGAATCACTTGATCTAACATCCTATGTAACCCTTTAAAGGAATCAATTCTTATCTTTTAAAATTTCCAAAAAATGGAGACAAAGCTAATTAAAAAAAGTAAATTTAAAAGCCAATATATTAGGAATAAAATGAGATCAAGATCAATTCTCAATGGTGTAAGAACACATCCCAACATCTAATGTTATATTGGGAAAATTAATTGAATGTGTTTTACAACATCTCACTACAACCATCATCCCAATCCCTGAAAATATAGTATCGTATATTATAGACGACCCAAGAGAAGAACAGTTGAAGATATTTTACTATTGATACCTATTTTAATGAATAGATGTAGGATACACTCTAAATAAGTACCAGATTGGAATTACCACGAACCTGAAATGTTTACCTGATCCCATGGGTTGTTACTAATTACTCAATCTTTGAAAAATAACCGAGGGAACAATTTTTTCCACCCTAAAATATGATGTATAGAATATATATATATATAAGTACTATAAAAAATATTTTATAATAAAATAATATAATAAAAATAGAACAACCCATAAATTGTATGATTAAGATCCATGGTAGATGATTGAAATCAGAAATTGATAAAAAAAAATCTAAGAAACCATACTCCATAAGATATGTCAGTAATATACCTCAATATCACCACCATCTACTTTTACCATGTCAATATAGTTCACACCATGACACTATTGTCCTTACACATTCCATCATTACATGATAACACATAATCTACAAATCCAGTAGGGAATTTTTAGGGGTTGAGCTAAAAAGGCTCAGTGTAATTCATCCTATGTTATCTATATCCGTTCAGTGTATAATAGTCCTAATATAGACAAAATTAAAGGAAAATTGGGATTGAAATTTATAAAAATTAATTATAATAAATTAATGTTAAGTAATTCCACACATTCCACATTTCCAATACAACCCGATGTGAAATAATTTCATTTTTTAAATTCATTAACCAATTTAAAATTATAAATAATGTATAGAAAAACATAAATAGTTCATTCACTAATATAATTTCATGTATTTTATTTAATAGATTTATTATGGAATAATTTCTCATTGAAAATAGTCTTCATATAGCACATATTTGTGATGAAGGTAGAATTTCATCGCAAATAGTAACTATTTATGACAAATTTATAAATTCGTTGAAGAATTTGATTTCTGGATTTCCTGCCACCTAATGCGAAAATCATTCATGATGGGAATTTTATAGTGATTATTTAATCCATTGCAAATAATCATTGGGTCGACAGTATTTCTGATTGGAATTGAATTCCATCACAAATACTTTTCAATGAAAATATTATTTGTGATAGAATTAATTCTCTCTCTATTATAATAATGAAAAAAGTATAGGTATTTGGAAGGCCACATTTCTCTTTTCTTCTTCCACATCTTTTGTCCCTACTTCCATCTCTCGATCAAAGGGGACCCATATGGCTTCCCCACTTCGTTCATCCCTACGAAACCTCTATTTTTTTATATTTTTGTTTGATTTCAGACCAAATATCAATGTTATAGAATCTACATATGTCTATCATCAATGTTTTTGTGTATTTTAATTATATATATAAATCGGTTATGCCTTGGTTTAAAATTTTACCGAATTTTGATTATGTATTTGACAAGTTGGGTTAGTCTAAATTTATTATTATACATTTGAGTATTTTTATTACCCATAAATATTTCTAATTTAATTTACATTATTATTTACAACGCATGATCTTTAAATTGTATAGATTTTTTTGTCTTTAGGGTTGTTGAAACATTAATATTTTATATTATTTAAAATATAACTATTATTATATTATTCTGGATGTTTGTATTTTTTTGAAAATATACTAGTTTCTTCAATACATAGATTTATGTTTTTTTCTTTTAGGGTTACTAGAAATAATTATATTTTCCCACATATTATATTTTTTTATAATAATTATATTTACGTGCGTATACTATTTTTTTTTGATCTTGTTGTGTTCAAATATAATTTCGGACACACAATTTTATTGCCTGCATATAATATAATTGTGTGCACAAATATAATTTTGAGCCCATATTTTAGTATTTTGATTACACATGTAAAATTTTAATGATATTCATGCTCGTATAATATTTTATTCTAATTAGATTTTCACACATAGTATTTTTTTTACAAAAATATTTTTCTGTAATAATGATTTTTATAATATTTTTTTGGCGCACATGTATGTATGTATTTATGTCTAAATATTTTTACATATAAATATAATAGATTCGTTTTTAATAATGATGATAAAATTAGTTGAATGAATTTTTTTTAATAAAATGTTATTTATAATTTTTTTTAGAAAAAAACATTATAAATTTGTATAATTGAAAAAAAGATGATTTAAAATATGTAATATTTTTTAAAAAATTATTTAAAAATATTATGGATAATTTCATGTAATTGTTTTCAATAAAATGTAAAAAATATAAAGATTTATTTTAAATGCCTAAAAATATTAAAAATTAAAACTTTAGTATTAATTTATGTAATTTAGTAAAAAGCTATAAATAATTTATAATATGTAATAATAAATGAGTCTTTATTATCAATACAATTTAAATATATGGGATAATTGTAAAAATATAATAATTTGTAATAAAATTATAAAAAATTCTAACAATATTTTGAAATTAACAGTAATTCATATAACATGTTTTATTAATTAAAATAATTTTTATTAATATTTCATATAAATGTTGTAAAAAAGGCAACTCACACAACTATTATAATACATTTGTGGTAAAAAATATTTATTAAAAAAATTATTATTTATAAATAATTATGAACTCAAATTTATTATTAATTCAAATATATGAACTCAATTTTATTTATAAATTATTTATATAAATTATAAATTCAATGCATTCAAAATATAAATATATATAAATATATATTTAATATTTTTATATTTGTTTAAAAACGAGTTAGAATATTTTTTATGTATTTATATAAAAAAATAATTTGTGATATGTATTGGGTAATTGTTAAAATTATAATAAAAATATTAATAAATTAATAATAATCATTAAATAGTTTATAATAATTTTGAAAATTTATAATTTTTTTAATAATTTTCATTTCATAATATAATTAAAAGAATAAAATTCCAATAATAATATATGAAATCGTGATTATATATATATAAATATAATCATTAAATAATTTATAATAATTTATAAAATGAATAATAATCATTACATTATAAAAATTACATAATGTATATGAATTATTAATAAATAATAATATGTGTTACATAATTTATAATAATAATCATTACATAATTAATAATAATCATTACATAATTAATAATAATCATTAAATAATTTATAATTAGTTCATATCTATATATATAATAATTTTAATTTGTTAATAATCATTTCATATAAATTTTTAATTAATTTAAATAATTTGTATTTTTATTGTAATATATATATAAAATTATATAAATAATACTATAAATGATTAAAAATGATATTCTCGCGTGCGAAGTTATAAAATAGGCAACGCTAACAAATGTTATGTCATGCCTAGGGTAAACCCTACATCCCAGACTCAACGGGGATCTCCAATTTTTATTACGATACATAGTTTGAATGATTTATTAAATTTTGATAAAATTTTAAAAAAATAGTTAATTAATTACCCTCTCTCGCAATGTAACTACCCAATAGTCAAAAATCTAATGTCATATCTATGATAAACCTTACATCACAGGCCCATGAGTGATCATTAATTTATCATATATGACATTGTTCGAGAGATATTAGATTTTTTCAAAATATATCATTGTGTTATATCATATATATAATTTTTTTATTTTTATGTACACTCAGCCTCTATGGGACCCGTAAACATGTGTTAACCAGGTGCCAAACTATGCTTCTATTTTACATAATATTTCTAGATGGTAAAATATTGTAATTATTTGAACGTAGTCAAAATGATAAACAATAATTATTTTAATTCTTATTATTTTTTAGATAATTATGGACACATGAAGTGGACATATGTTTCTACTAAGTGACGGTGATTAGTTAAATAATCACCAAAAATACAAATGAATATGGTTTCAATACTTTCTACATTGTAGGTGTTGAAGCCTAAATATTATTTGCATCATAAAATTCAGAGTTTGTCTCCAAATGAATAATTAAATGTCTAGGTCATAAATGTGGACATAGTACATTCAAAACATTGGATAATTTTGGACATTATCTATTGTGTTATAGTTTTTGGAAAGATTATATTTTTTGGTATCAACATGGTGAAAATAGTTCAGTAGAAAATAATTTTTTGTGTTTCTATATACATCATTTCATAATTTAATAAATTATGTAACATGTCCATTTACACTTGAAAAAAAACATGGATGGAGATTTAAAATCCAAAATATAAATCCTCTTAGTTTTAAATTTTTTTTTAACCCATTAATGGGGATTTATGATGATGCATTGATGTTGATATGAAAATAAAATGTTGGATCATAATTAGGGTCTTATTTATTATAAATTTTATGCATGTTCAAATGACTGCATATTATATTATAGTGAATAAAAATAATTTTTTAATTGTCCAACTAGTGTAGAATCAAGGTATAATGATGTCCAACAAGTAATGTCTTGATTTACCATGAAACAGATGAGATATTTTCCAATTAAACCTAGGATATAGAATTTATTAATATCTCGTAGAAAATCTGGATTTATGACATGGTATAAATCAAATATTTTCTTTAAAAAAAATCTTAAATCATCCATGTCTTGGTGACTCATGGTATCATTTTGTTCAGATGCATCATTCTTTTACTAAAGAACCTCATAACACATAAATGAGCCTTTCTACAAATGGTGTTTTTTTCATTTTGTGCTTACAACATTCAATATTCTCATTATCCTATTTTCATTATTCCTTACAACTTGCCTCCTTGGCTGTTGATGATGGAACTATATATACATTTGACCTTGTTAATTCCAAGACATCAAATGAAAAATATTGAGGTTTATGTGAAACTAAAAATTGATGAGTTAATTTCATTGTGGAACAACGATGTGACTACATCTGATATAACTAATGATCGAAATTTTATATGTAATACTGCATTAATATGGAGTATCTTGACCATTATGTCACAAGGAATGTTATCTTGATGCATCACACAAAGCCTAAAATCATGTATCTATAAAATCACTGAAAAAAATTATTCTTTTTAAAGAGATAAATTGCTAGTTATTTTTATTATTGTTAGAGAATTATTCCTACATATCACCCTTTTTGATGAAACAAAATTAATTTTACAAAATTTCTAATTGAAACAAATGCATCTCTAATAGTTATCTAAAGTAATAAAGTAATGTATATTATATCTACATTACAATATGAAACTTTTGGACTAACCATAAATGTGAAAAAGATAAATGGTGTTGGGAGAGATCATAATTTGAAAAATTACAGTATTTTTTAGACCTTCCATATTGGTCTGATTTATTGGTTCGTCACATTATAAATGTAATGCATGAGAATAATGGTTTTGATAACATGTTTAATGCTACTTTTTACACCCATGGTATGGCCAAATATAATTTAAATGCACGGTTTGATCTTGAACTTATTTGAAGATATTCAGAACATGAATTATTTGAAGATTAAAGATCACACGAACTAATGAAGTGAAAAGTAGCTTACTCACTTAGAAAAGAAAACCATTTAATATTTTGTTAATGGATTAGAGATTTGAGGTTACATGTTTGTTAGCTTCTAATATACCTGGTTGCAATAGAGATGAGCATATTACCATGTTAAAAAGTCATGATTGTCATTCCATAATTAAATGATTACTTATTTTTGGTCTTAAAGGGATATTGAATTCTTCAATCTAGGAGGTTTTGACCAAAATATGATTTTTTCAATATATTTTTGTGGAAACAGTGAATTCTAATTCATTGAATTCCCTAGATATTTAGAAATTTTTTTAATATTGGAGAAATTATTCCCACTAAGCTTCCATGATTGCATGGAGAATTTAGTATTTCCTTTTCCATATGAAGACAAATGTGGTTGTCTAGTACAATTCAAGTGGATGTATCAACTTTATAGATTTATAAAATAATAAAATATGAATTTTCATAACCAATAATCTGTTTAACCATTGATTGTAGATGCATACATGCATGAAAAATTTTAAATTTTTTTCTCTTATTATTTTCAGTCAAAATATCCGTACAAAATAATTGGATGGGTCATAGTGAAACAACTTTTATTGATGTCACAAACCATCAGTTTCCAATTTTTAATCAAATTGATCATGGTATAGGCGGTTATCATGAGTGATGGGTTACAGATGAATAATTGCACAGAGTTAAGACTTATATTTTACTGAGTTGTGAAAAAAGTTAAATTATTTTTGCAGTGATTACTAAAATTTTAGAATTTCATTAAATATTGATAAAATATCACTTTTTTTAAAATAATATTTATTTATATTATATGATTACCATATAAAAAATCAATTAATACAAATTAAATATTCTTCTAATGAGTAATGTTGGTGAAAAAAATTTATATTCGTTTCAAAGATTGTTATGTAATGTTTTTTTATGGAATAAAAAAATTTTCAATGATATCTATAATTAATTATTTTTTTATAGGTAACATAATGTGAAAATAAAATTGACAGTTTGTTATGTGTGCTCAAAGACTCGCCATCAATATTGGTAAATTCATATAATGGGTATGTGGTTAATGTATTTTGATTTCATGCACACATATATGGCAACTTAATGAAATCAATGAATGGTGGTGTTCATTTGAAAGGATACCATCATAATTCATGTGAATTTGAATTTTAGGGTATGCTAGATGACATAGTTGAGTTATGTTATCTATGTCCAAATTATGTTACAATGTTTAAAATATCACTTGTTTGATACTGATCGAGGGATCCGAGTTCATCCAAAACATGGAGTCGTTATCAATCAATATAATAGTCATCTTGCATCAAATAAATCACTTATGTTGGAAAGTCAATATAAATAATTTTACTATGATAATTGCTATAATGTTTCGAGAGAATTGAAGGACTGGTGGACTGTGATGTAAATTAAATAAATTGATAATCAGTATAATTAAAATGAAAAATGTTCTATGGAACTGACACATATTGAAATTTTTCACAAAACATCCCAAAATATATCTCTTACCCAATGATATATAAATATAAATTTGGAAACCCCTTAGTTAAGGTCCAATGATATAGAAAATGATGACGAAGTAATATGAGATGATGAAACTGAATGTCATATAGAAGTTTACAATGATGATGTTGTGGATGAATACTTTGATGTTGAAGAAAATGGTGATGAATAAAATGATTGATGTATTATATCCATGTCTTTAGTTACATGTAATTATCATATTTTGATGTTTATTAGTTATTTATGTTTAGTTTTTTATTAAAAATCTATTACAGGTAACATTATTTTATTCTATCATTCATTGGTTTTTCATATGTCATTTTTAAAATATTTATATGTAATTATCATATTCAGATGTTTATTACTTTTCTAAAATTCATATTTTTATTAACAATCTATTATAGGAAACATTATTTTATTCTAACATTAATATGATTTTTATATTTCATATTTCTTGTACAAATCTCATAGTGGTGAGGGTAATTGTTTTGGATGGATAGAGTTGATCTTTAGGAGGATTTATTATGTTCTCTCACTAATGAGGGTCATCATTATGATTAGTCTGATTCAGTTGCTACTCATCAGGCTGGTGCGCCTATTATGAGGGGGCACGATCTTGGTCGATTATAGAATCTGAGTCCTATTCTAGAGAGACGACCATATATTCATTTTCATCTTGGTTTATAGAGGTATGTTTATATGTTTAATAATAAATTTAATATATATTAACTAAGAGTATTAATTTTGAAAAAAATTTAATGATTATATATTTGATTAAATATTCCAAGTTATTTCATTTATCCATTCTCCAGGAAGGTGTGATTCTATGAAATTATATCTCTGAGCCATGGGTGTCATGTGACCTAGTACCCATCGTCATGTGTGACCAAATGTTCTCCAACTAGATTGTATATTATTATGTAATATATAATTTTCCTATAATTATTAATTATTATCATATATTTTTTAATTTTCATAATTAATTAATTTTCTCGGATTTAAAATATTTAAATAGGTCTTATCCGAAAGGCATATAATCATTGTCTACACAAGCACTTTTGTTTGTTTCTACACAACATCAAAAAATAAATTATGGATAAAACCTATTCTGTCATGTTTGATCAATCTTCTGTATACCATAATCCTAACTATATATCATCTTAGGTATGTGATGGGTTGTGATTTTTATGGTGGGAGAGACTTTTAAGAGGATATTAGAATTTGGAAGTCAGAGATGGGGGAGGCAAGAGGTCACCCATAGTGCCGAAAATCAAACATTTGGAATACATCGGAAACATATGGTAAATGATACTTTTTATTAATATATATTTACTTTTTACTATCACATGTTTTTAAATTAATCATGCCTCTATTGGACCATATATTATATACAATGAAGTTTTTAAGAAGATATATTTTGATCACCATAAAGGATAAGTTGTTGGAAAATGATATCGCCAAATTAGGGTTAGTTATTTTGTTGAACATTTTAATCAATATTAATGTTATTGATATTATAATTTTATATTAAATATAATCAAAACATATTATTTTGTTATTTCTCAATCAAAGGAGAGTCATGAAGAGTCCAACCATGATGTCACTACCAATTTGGGTTTTGATGAGGGGGATTAGATAGAGGTGATATCCCAGGGTGTCGAGAATGGTTGAGTGATTGGTATTTGTTCTGAACTGACACCTATGAGTAATTACTGTACATATATAATTAAATTAGTGAGTGAAATGAGAGATCATGGAGAGATGTCATTGACACAATATTCTCATAATGAGGAGAGGATGAGAGCTCAGGATGAGATGATACAACAGATGCCGAAGTAGAAGGAGGAGGAGTTTGAGCAGTAGTGTCTGAGAGATGAGGAGATGATGGAGTATATGTGGTGAATTGTGCTTGGTGGTGGTATGTATTTTTCTCTTCCATGTCCATCATGTGATCCTCCTCCACCTGATGTTATTTGATGATTTCGGAAGATTCCAATTACTGATTTGTACTTTTTTATGATAGAGGGATTGAATTTAAAATGATGTATTGCTTTAATGGGTGTTTTAATTTTTTGAAATCCATTTTTTTAATATATACAATTTTATTTTTAGAAATATAATTTAATAATCTCTTTTTTCTAAAAGGATATTTATGATGGAACATTGAAAATGTTTATAAATAATATTTTGAGTTATTTTTGTGACATATATTATATCCATAGGAAAAATGATTTTTTCAAATAACCAAAAAAAATAATTATATTTTCATCACATTCTTCAACGGTGGGCTATTTGTGGCAGACACCCATCGAAAATTCATTTTGGATGAGAATATCTCACAAATAAACTGTTGGAATTATTCAAAAATCATGTTATGAATACTAAACAAATTTGTAAAAATTTAAATTATAACAAAATTTTAAGTCATCTAAGTCAATCATACCACAACACAAAATCAAATTTTTGTGTGCACATCATGCCCAAAGGACCAATGAATCAAATAGAAAATACAATTGAAACTCCCATAATGTGGACCACCTAAAATGTCTATCATGTCCTAGATCCAAATCAACTTAATTAAATGAATGTAAGTGAACCATATAATTTGAAGACCCATACAATACCAGTGGAATATGGTCAATAATAAACCCTCCCTTTATCTACCAATGACTCTCATGTGTTGAAAATTTCAAATCATTTTAGGAGAGATAATCAAATTTCAATCTATAATTTAAAACAACACTTCTCAACCAAAATGTTGTTGATAAAAACGTTCAAATTCCATTTCACATTTCCTTAAATAGAATAACCACTAACCATAATATGAGAAATAGTTAATTTTTTTATTACAAACAAATTTACACACAAAAATAAACCAATACCCTTATATTGACAATGTTGATTAAAAAAATAAATCAAATATCGTTATTAGTTTAATGAATAGAGGAATGAGGCATAACCACCTTCATCATGAATGTGTTACAGAAAAAACAGAAAGAGATATACATAAACTAAAAGGGTAGAAACATAACTAGACAGATTTAATTCCCTATAGTATTTTCTCACATCAATTAATAACTTTCTATTAGGAAAAAATTGTGGTTAGATAATGTTGATCAACCCACATTATGACATTATAAAAAGTTTCACTACAAATGAAAATATTCCTTACCTCCAAAAGATAGGATCACAACATATATATATTTATATAATGCTATATATACGATTAATCACATTATCAGTACATAATAGTAAAATCTGATCAATATAGCTGAAAATATCAATAGAAATAGTGATAAATAAATACATTCCAAATAATGAGAAACCAACCAAGCTTGAGATTAAGGTGAAAATTATTGAGATTTATAAGACGTGAACTCACTCAAAACCACTAATAGAAACCCTAGGGTATGGGTCCGATTTGGGAATCATAATGGGTGGGGATGAATGTCTAAATCACATAAATATTTTTGGACTGATATTATTTTGATTTTGAATCATTGATTCTTGATGTGAATCTCTATGGTTGAATACATGACGAAAAATTCATTGACGCATATTAACTGTCCTAATCTACCAATTAATAAATAAATTACCATTATCATTATAATTTATTTACATCCTGGAATTTTGCAATGGTTTCTACAAAAAAAAATATCAAAATAGTAATATTTCGTTCAGAAAATGATATTTTTCTATAACATGTTTTCCATTCATACTCCATCAAGACACTAATATTTATCCTCTTACACTCCACGAACCCGATGTACATTCTCTTAATGATTATAATGGATTGTATTTTAATCAATATATTAAAATTTTATATTTTCCATACTAAAAAGTTAACATACTCACTTAGAGTAGAAATAGTAATATTATTAATTTTTATATCATCATCTCCATGATTGTTACCCAAAATTCTCTATTGTAAAAACATAATGTGACTGAAAAATAAGTAATTATAATAATATGATCATTCAAATATAATTACTTAATTTTTCACTTTGGTATCAATATGATATATCCTTTAGTTTACCATGGATACATGGTTATGATATCCCTTTCTTTAATATGTGATTTAACATGAATTGGGATTATGTATAGTTACATCTCATAAATTTTATCACATATACATATATATAATTTATTTTTAAAAATTTCATAGGTGAGATGGTAATTAATTTTTCCTCCAATACACTAGGTAATGTTTTTATCAACTGAGATACCATATAAATAGAATTATATTTTAGTTAATGAACAATATATTATATGACTGGTGTTCCAAAAATAATATAATCCTCCCAAAAATTGATTAAATATTCACATCAAGTAACAACATATGAATGGTAATGGTGAGTAATCCCAATCCACCCAGGGTATCTATCAATTTTGTTAATTTGAATTTTGAGTTATCCCAAATCACTATATTAATAAATTTACACTAATTATTAGAATGAGGATTGACCGAGATCCACAGTGGGACTCTATTGGGAATTTTTAGGGAATTTTGAGTTAAACTATTAAAATTTTGGACTTTGTATAATGAATTATTTTTGTATGTGACACAATCAATTTGCTTATGATGTAGTAAATTTATATGTTTGAACTGAATTTTTATTTCCTCTATCTTATGATATCATTTGAATATTTCATGATTACATTATTATATCACACTATTCCATCATGATACATGTTAATTTTTAGTGATTACATATATTTTCATCCTGATAAGTGGTGATATTATATTAATTATAGGATTATTTCACAATCAAAATTCTAAAATGTTCCGGATTTATCAAAGTCTTTTGATCTCACGCTTCCTGACATGTTCATTTGTCTTCCCATTGTCAATCATCTGATCTTTCTACATTATTAGGTTTCTATTCCCCATATAATGAAGATATATATAACTTCCTGTACTCTAAAATGTGTCTTAGTGGAGTTAAATAATGGAGAAATATACACATGTTTTTTGAAACATGCTTCACATATAAATGAATCATATAGACAGTAAATTTTTTTTTCCAAAATATGATTGATTTTTAGAATTCTTATCGATTAAATTATATAATTTTTTTATTAATATAGTATATTTTTTGGGGTTACTCTAGTGAAATTATAAAAACTCCAAAGTGAGGAAACAAAAAATTCCATGATTGGATCGACTTATGTCATTGATGTAACTACTATCACGGAGTTGAATTGACATAATGAACATATATATAAGTACTTATTATATGATTATTTTATAATATTACATGTTTTACATTTAATTTAATTTATTATATTCTATAAATCCTTGAAAATACAAATAATACATGTATGTAATTAATAAAAAGAATCCAAAACAGAAGATACTTTTTTCTCAAAGTTGAAGAATTTTTTTATCTCATTGACTATTCTATTGAATTTTTATTCAATCCATAAAGACTGGTGATATATATATATATGAAGAGTACAAACACATGTTCCATCCTTGGTGACTCCCAAACTGAATTCATCTACTAATTTCAATAACCACAAAAAGAAATTTATCTCCCTCAACCTCTCAAAATCTCCATGTTTATAGTACTAACTCTATGAATTAATAATTGATGTATATTACTTGGAAACATCAATGTTAATGGTAAACATAAGTAATAAAATTATAATTATAAATAATTATTCATATCTTATCCCATGACAGTGCATCCTTCTATAACCCAATTCAAAACAAACATATGTTGTTCCATTGGAAACCCCTAATATCAATTATAAAATGCGGTCCATGAATCTCTATCCATGAAACTGATCATCATATTCTACATAACACATTAAAAATAATTATATTTATCTAAATGTAATTAAACAATAAACATCATGGTAAAAAAACAATAATATTCATGAAATATCCAAACTAACGCACAAGAGAATTTTTAGATATTTTTATTGGGCCTGAAACCCAACAACAAGGGAAAGGAATATTTATTAATTTTTAAATTGAAAACATTAACTCCAATATAAATATAAATAATATTATTTTAATACATTCCATGATGGTTCCATAAATTCTTCTTCCCCTATTTTGAACTATTTTTATACAATAATGTATTTTAGTTAAAAAATTATAAAAAATTATTAAAAATAAAAAAAATATTATATTAACATAATAAATTAATATTACATCAATTTAATAAAAACTCATCATGGGATACTGAATCGTTAAACTGATATAGTTATTTTATATAACGTTAACAAAAACCACTTGGTGACCTTATATGTCATTAATATTGCAAGACATCAAACAACCCACCGTGGGTAATTATTTTACATCAAATATAATAATGAAAAATTCATAAAATATAAAAATCTATTTGTATTATACAATTTAAAATTAATATATTAATAAAAAACTATTTTTTTCTAAAATAATCAAACTATTAGTTAAAATAAATTTTACCCAAGAAGATTAAAAAGTACAATTATCATATATTTATGGTAAATATCCTAGTAAAAAATTCCAATATTAGATAATTAGTCACCTTTGATGTTGTCTTGTGTCTTCCAAATACAATCATCATAGACAATCATGACTACTTGACTATTTCATTTCACATAATGTGGGTGAGTGATTGATTTTTTGGATCCCTCGAAGACCCTAATTAATATCCATTGTAATGAAATATAAATATTAAATGATAATTAATTGACTTAATTAATTTTTCTATAAATATTTTATTAATAATATACATTTGAATTTAAAACATTTTACTTTTAATGATATTTTCACATTTGAAAAATAAATTTATATCAATGAACAACCACAAATAATAAAATGAACTATGTAATAACTATCATAAGAAAGAAACAATAAAAAATTATTTCTCAAAAATTTATGTAAATATCTTTTTCTCATTAACTAATAGATATATTTATGTTTTATATTTCAATTAAATATCACTATTTTGTTATTTAATTTCATTCATGGTAAATACCCAAAAAAACCCTAATTTCTATTTTCATGGAACCTCATGTATATTACAAAATATGAATACTAGTTTTCTTTGTCTTGATTGTTAGTTAGGAATTAATCTTGTGACATTAATCATCATCTATTCGTGTTTTCTAATTACACTATGTCAATTATTATCATTTTAGAATGGGTTTCCAAAAAAACACATTGTTTGTAATGAATATAAAAACCATTCCTAGGTTTTTTGATTATTTATAGTTTTTTTAGTGAAATGAATGATTATGTAAATTTAAAAAATAATAGTTTAGTGATTAATATTTATCTTCACATATAAATAAAATTTATATTCAATCAATTCCAAAAGTAAAATTATAGTAATAAAATTTTTTTCATTCAATAATTTTCCATAAAACTTATAACCAGCTAAGATATATGATTTCACATTGTAAACACTATTCTTTATATTAAAAAAAAGACACTCAGAGAAAGTTTTTTTTAATATTTATAGATATATTTTGATATACCATTATATATTATTTTATGATGTTTAGCTTTATTGTCACCTCTTTAATAGAGTTTAATTTTAATTGGGAAAAATACTTTTCACAACATTTTATTATCAAAAACTAATATCTATTATGTGGTGTCATTTAAAATTAATGAAAATTATTTTATTACATTCATTATAGTCATTTTATAAAATAATGATCCATTAGATATAAATAAATATTTACTATTTCAGGTGAAAAATTTCCATTCACAGTTAAAATATAATATATATATATATATATACTGACAATATAATATTATCTCTCATGATATAAATAATATATTAATTTTTTTATGTCACATATATTGAATTGATGATCCCAAATATTTCAAAAATGTATGGTATGTTAGAGTGGAATTGGTAAATATTTGAAGAAACAAAATATATTATATATGACTTGAAATATAAATTGACCCAATTGACTTATAACACCCCGAAAATTTTATGAGAATGTTTTTTTAACTTCTTTGATGTCCTTTATTATACTCTTGAACAAATTAGCTTGCACTATATGCAACACCATATTAGCTTGTAGTATACGCAACACTATTCTTGGATTGTGATGCAAAAAATTTCAAGTTCATTCGAATAAAATTCATTTTACACAACACTAGGTATAAATTTTGATCAATGTATAAAGGAATTATATTTTGAGTATACCATACACAACACCAAAGGAAGCTATCCCTACAAGCAACCCTCACTTGACTTGATTACACGCAGGATTGACCTTCCACAATATTGTGTGTTGTATCCAATAACAACTTTCTCTAAACGACGATATATTGTTAAAAAACGTGTGTTGTATGAAATACCGAGTTTCACTAAATAATGATATATTGTTATAATATTGTTATGAACTAGACATTATGAATAGTATTAATCTCATTTTAAATTTTATAACATTATAGTTGATCTTACCCATTTTCTAGAATGAGGTATGAGAACAAAATCAGTTTTTCAAATAAAAGAAGTATTTTTCAAAAAATACAATTTTGCAACCTTTTGATGGAGCACCCACATTAAATCTAATTTTTTACACATTTATAAGTCCCATTTGATGAAATAAAAGTATTTATTTCATTAAGTATATAAAAATTTACTTTGGATAATTATTTAATATTTTTTTAACTTTCATATTTTGATGAATAGTAACAATATGCTAAAGTTTAATTTAAAACAACTTTTTTATTGAGATAATTTAAATGGGTAAATTATAATATAGAATGGTTTTAAAGTATAAATTGAATATTTTATACCATTTAATATAATGTATGTCATTATCATTAATTTTACATTGAATTCATGTGTAAAAACATTTCAATCTTTGACAATGTTTTATATTTTAAAACATGATTTCTTAACAACAGGATTAATATTAAATATATTAATGAAACTTATGTATTTGTAATTTTTAAAATGGATTCCATATTTTAATTATGTGGGTTATAATTATGTTAATATTTTACTTTTTTTGATGGTATAATAGTAACTACAGTAATTTTTATTTAGTAATGTTTAAGATAAATCTGGTAATTGAGGATAAAAATAAGATTATAAAATTACCCAAAGACCTCCCAAAATTCTATTGGATGAATAAAAGTCTACCCATATCATTTAAGTGTCTGAATAGTTTCATTTCATGGAATTTTAACCCTGAAAATGATATTATTATTATTAAAACCAAAGAATGTGACAACATGTCACTCTCTTATATATTATAAGTGTAATAATTTTAATTTTCTGATAAACCTCAAAAAATAGAATATAAATAGTCTCTAGAAATAAATTAATGTTATCTACCTCATGATAATTTTTTATATTTTTTATTAATTAAATAATTATCATTAATGATGACACAATAGTGATGTATAAATTATTTTATTGATTGAAATATCAAATAAATTTTATTAAAAATATTAAAACAAATATTATATGACATAATTAGTGTTCTACAAAACTTTTCTAGATGAATATGACATTATGTGATTCTATTAAATATTTTGGGTCAAATATATCCTCAGTGTGGATTTTATTTAAATTCATGTCAATTAATAGTTTCAAAATTGACACTATTGTTTTTTTATAAAAATAAAATATTATAAAATTGTTTAAAAATAAACAAATATATTTAATAACTATAAATTTAAATTTATATGGTCTATAATTTCATCAATTATCCAATTATGTACAATTAAAAACACATAAGTAAATATTTATAACAATTTAATATTTAGAATTTTATTACCACAAATAAAATTAAATAGATTAAATAATGATAAATCAAGTTGATAAGGTTTAAAATAAATTAAAAACATGTCTAAATATTATTGGATGATGATATTACAATAATATATCATCTAATAATCGTATTTGTGTCATCATTGGACGTTTTAATTTGGGGTTAGACTTTATTATAAATTAATATTTTAGAGGTTTCCAAAAGTGCCTCTCTCCTCTCTTATAAAAGGGCACCTACTCCCTCCACTAACCACACCACATTGAGCCTTTAGTATGGGCCAAACCATGGATATTTCTCTTCTCCAATTCCCTAGAATCATTTTAGTGGTCCTGGTATTCTTCTAAGACCATCTTTAGTGAAATAAGGGGAGGTTTAGAAGAGGCGCGTCGAAAAAGAGGTAACATCTTTACAGATTATTTCAAGTTCATTTCATCTTATAATTCCTATTATTTTGTTGTTTCATAGTAAATTAATAACATAAATATCACTAATATACTGATATGTCATTATAAATATGAACCAATAGTATTTAACATTCTATCCATCCTACGGAAAGCGATATCACAACGCGTGCGTACGTACAGAATACCATCTCCACACTGTGGTGTAATCTGTTTTTCCACCACCACCTTATTTGGATGGGTATAATGTTGTAAATAAATACTATATATGGTTATTATAATATGATTCTAATTCTGAGATATTATATCATCCACTCTAATCCCATTCAATAATTATGGGAACAATATCATCGCTCATGTGTACGTACGGATTACCGTTTCCACGATGCGATGAGATTCATTCTCCATCTTAACCATTAAATATGGATTATAAAGTATATATATTAAATAATCATGAAATATATGACATATTTATGATAATGGAAATATTTATATGTTATTTACTCACTTCCATTAAATTTAATAATTAAATGAAAACAGCGTTCATGCGGACGTACAACCTACCATCTCCATGAATGTTGTATTTCATTCAATTTATCAATCTACTATATATATGTATATTCTGAATATTTGATATATATAAATCAATGATAAAATTATGAAAGTATGTAATCATGATCTAATTAATCATATTAATAATTAAAAGTCAAAACACGGATGATAAATGAAATGATTTTACCCAAAACGCTCATTTAACATGGAATTGAAAAATGAATGGGTAATATAAAGTCTTAACTGAATCATATATGATATCATAAATATTATAATGGTTCTTTTAGATGTTAATAATATGTTTAAACCCACTATAAATGATTCTTGGACACATACAGAAGAAATTGGACATAAGGTGAGGGACCCTTTTGGAAAGCTCATTTTTATCCGAAATTTCTTATACTTAAGTATTTAATGGGGTTATATTTTACAACTATGTCCATAAAAATCTTTTTCATAAAGTTTTTAATATTTTTCCACGTATTTTTAATGTCATTTTTACCCCTATTTGACTTTTACATTGTGTTATGGAAGGAATCTTTCATTTGTCTACCATACGAGGAACCTTTTGACTTTTCTGTCAAAAGTATGAAGAGATTGTTTTCTTTTAACTTATACGACATGAATGGATTTTTATGGTATCATAATGCCTAATTTTCCTGAATAATCCTCTACAATATTTCATGATTATTTTCATCAAAATACATTTATTATAAAATTTAATGGCATTTTGTGAAAAGAAAATGATTTTTAAGAAGAAATAATATTTTCATCAAAATTAATTTCAAGTGTTTTGTCAAAACTATTTTCCATATAAGATGAAATTATTTAGTATGATTATGTTTCAAGTATAATGTCTCTATTATTTCCATGTTTTTATTCTTCTAATGATGAAATTATATCCATTTGTTTAAATGGATTTTGTTATGATGGGGTGATGTTTATGAAACCCATTTTATTCGTTGGTTATGATGAATGATTTATGATTATTTTGTGGCACAAGTAAGAACTTTTACAATTTGAGATGGTTGGGACCTATATCTACTTCCAATGTATTATGTAATGATTTATATCTAATGGGATATACATGGATGGAACTACAACTGAATTCGGCTCAGTAATACAGGGATGGAACTACATGTAAACCCGGTTCAGTAATGGACTTTGTACAATATGATGGTCTTGGAAACAATTACTTGGCTACTATAGAAATCATAACATGTGATTAATGGTTTTCTACAATTCCATGTTTTATTCCCAGGATATTTTATCATGATTAATTTTTAGTTATGATCTATGCCTTATGTATTTCCATGATTTATGTCATTTCTTATGTTCATGTTTTTACGTTCACATGTTTATGGATTGTTTTTATGTTCTTCATGTTTACCATTACTGAGCATTTTAGATCACCCTTTTTATGTTTTCATTTCCCCAAGATATAAATAAAGGTTTTACATATGAAAATAAAAGGTGAAGATATTTATGGGAGATGATGAACTTATTTCACCATGATTATAAGATTATGTTCTGAGTTTCCAAAAGACACTAAACTAATACGGTCTTTGGGCATCTGTTTTTTCAATGCATTAAGTATTCTGCAAAAGTAATGTAATGTCTATGTACGTCAAGTATGGGTCTCTACAGCTTGTATCAGGGAAAAGTTTTAGTTATCCTTTGGAAACTCGGATGCGAAAACATTAATGAAACCCGTAGATTTATTTCTAAGGTATGTCTAGGTATGTTCCAAAGGATATGTATACGTATAGGTTAGAGTCCTAGAATTACGGTAACGATCTTATAATTAATCCTAATATGTTATATATTGAAGGATTTCCCCATTTATAATGTTGTTTTCCTATCATGATTTTTCCTCTCACACTGTTCTTTTTTGGGTTTTAGACGACGGCAGGAACCCGAAGGAACCGTGTTGATCAATGTAATGAAAAATGCAATGATTGTCCACTCGAATAACCAAATGTGATGGGAGATGGAGCGAAAAATCTTATTTCTATACTTACACAAGGTATGAATCATTATTAATTCCAAATGAGTAGAGAATGGTACAATATTCTATTGATTCCTTCATGAGAAAATGATCACGTTCGTTTAGTGGGTATTATGATCCACTTGTTACTGAATAATGTGTCAGTAACATTGAAAATATATTTTCCATAAATCGTTTTATAATGCATTAAAAAGTCATTTTGGATGTTTACCAGTTAGAAGGCGAAGCAGACTAGTGGTGGATTCTAATTAAGAATTCAAGGCCCAAAGATGAAATTGAATCCATGGAATGGGACGAGTTCATGAACTTTTTTTTTCAATAAGTACTTCTCTAGTATTCTTCAAAAAAAAGATGCAAAAGGAGTTCCTTGAGTTTATGAAAAAGGATGATGAGTCTATTGGTATATATGAGGCGAATTTTACAAGGCTTTCAAGGTATTCAACTCCCTTTATCATCCAAACAAAAAAGTAAAATTGATCAATTCTTTAGTGGCATAAAACCAAGTCATCGAAGGGAATTAGCTATAAAATACATCAATAGCTATGATGAAATTGTGAGTTGTGCTATCAAAGTAGAACTGGATGTTGGTGTTACATATCCATCTCTTGGTTTTGACAAAAAATTAAAGATGGTGTTCAAGGAAAAATCACAGAAAAATGGTAAAAGGAAGGCGAATGTTTCTTTATGCTCAACGTGTGGAAATAATCATGGTGAGGATTGTCTAAAAGGTACTTGAAAATGTTTCAAGTGTAGAAAATAAGGTCATCCAGAAGCCCAGTTCCGAAGTAATGGGAAGAAAGTTTCTAATGACATGAATAGAGAAAAGACTACAGAGAACATTTTAACAAAACATCAATGATTCATGTGCAAGGAAATGGGGTATTATGCTAATAAATGCCCTTATCCAAGGGTTAATGATGATTGCCATGAGAAACATGTTACAGAAAAGGAAAAAGGGAAGTCATATGTGATCACTATATGTGATTTTGACTATGAAAATGATGTTGTGGAATGATTTAGTGTTTATGTAATGGGATTTCAAAATAGTATCAGGGAATATCCTTTATAGTATCGTGGAATTTTAGAATATCTATGTATTGGTTTTCAATAATTTTATGGTACCAGTAACCATGAAAAGTGATTGAAATATTTTTGGAAAGCAGATGATATGCACATAATGAAGGGATAACGAGAAAATAATATGTTAGATATTATTAATGAGATCATGACTGATATAAGGACAAAGTGACATCATGGTTTGAGTATAAAGAATATTTGGGATTTTGGTATGTGGAAAGAGTTATATTTTAACAACATTCATGTTTTCAATAAGGTTCTATAGTAATTTATGTTTCAAGAGAATACAAGAATAAGGTATTCACATGTTTGGAATGCAAACAAAAAGATATATCTTATGATATATGGGGGATAATTGATGGAATTCACATGCATGGTCGATGATATTTCTTGTAATCGTTTTATTTATACTATGATCTTGGATAGAAGTATTTTGGATAAGCCTGAGTATTTGAAATGGATTATGTTGGAAATCAGATAATATTGTTTAAGGATAAATCTTTTTTTATATTATTTCTAGAATGTTAGAATAGTGTATATTTAGAAAAAGGACAACCTGTAGGATGGGAGTAAACTCATCGTGTCAGACAAGGATGCGGGAATCGAACCCACAACCAAAGTGAAAGAGAACTTTATCGCCTACCACTGGCCTACAAGAAGTTCCTGGTTAGTAGAAATTAGATTTATTTTATTAATAAGTATGATAGTTGATGTATAATTCCATTTTTGGAATCATATATGGTTAATCTCATCATAAGATGGACTTATGTATATAACTATTTATAACAATATGATTGATAGTGATTGAATGACCTATCATTCTATCACATGATCAGCTAACACTACACGGAATAAAAATTCAACTAAATTTCTTTAAGACATGAAGTGGAAATTGTTCTACGCACAAACAACAGTGAGAATGTCCCAAAATCAAGTAAGTATTATTTTTAATTCTTCAACATTAGGGAAATGATCTTGAAATCAAAAAATCCTGTCCTTGTTCCCTTGTATCTGATGAATCTTATGGTACCTTAGATCATCAAAAATTTATGGTTTTGTGATTGTTGGATTTTTCATAGCCATTATCTCTAAAACTCTTCTCCAAACATGATGGTTATATTTTTCTTCCATATCCAAATTCTCACCTGTATTCTCATATGGGGAAACACAGGGATGCGTTAATTTGGGAATCCGTTATGTTTCTAATGTTCCTTTTTAAAATTATGATTTTGTATACCTTTTTACTCTGTGGGTTTCTATGAAAGAATCTTTCATATAGAAAACCATTTATAACCCTGACGAATTTCGACGGATAAATTCATTTTAAGGGGGTAGAATGTAACACCTCGAGAATTTTATGAGAATTATATTTTTTATTTCTTTGATGTCGTTTTTGGTGTGCTTCACCAAGATTATCTTGCACTATATGCAACACCATATTATCTTTTAGTATTTGCAACACTATTCTTGGCTTTTGATGCAATAAATTTCAAGTTATTTCGAATAAAATTCATTTTACACGACACTATGTATTGATTTTGATCATTGTATAATTGAACTATATTTTGAGAATGTTATACGTAACACCAAAGGAATATTTCCCTGCATGCAACCCTAACATGGCTTACATTACACGCATTAGTGACCTTCCTCAATAGCGTCTGTTGTATGCAATACCGAATTTCACTAAACAACGATATATTGTTATAAAGCGTGTGTTGTACGCAATACCAAGTTCACTAAACAACTATATATTGATATAATATTATTATGTACTAGTAGTTATGAATATTATTAACTAAATTTTTAATTTTATCACATTATAGTTCATCTTACACATTTTCTGGAATAAGGTATGAGAATATAATCAATTTATCGAATAAAAGATGTATTTTTAAAAAAATGCAGTTTTGCCAACATTTGATGGCGCACCCACATTAAATATTGTTTTTGAACCATTTAGAATTTCAAAATAATGAAAAAAAAGTATTTATTTCAATAACGATATAAAAATTTACTTTGATTAATTTTTTAATATTTGTCGGTTAACTTTCATATTTTTATAAATAGTTAAAATACACTAAAATTTAATTAAAATCAACTTTTTTCATCGAGATAATTTATATGTATAATTATAATATTTAATGTTTTTAATGTATAAATAGAATATATTTTTACCATTTAATATAATGTAATTCATTATCATTAATTTTACATTGAATTCATGCGTAAAAAAATTTCATTCTTTGACAATGGTTTATCTTTTAAAACCCTTTTTCATGACAACGAAATTAATTTTAAATTAATTAGTAAAACATCTGTGTTTTGAATTTTTAAAAATGGATTACATATTTGGATTTCGTGGGTCTAATTTATGTTAATAGGTTACATTTTTTTGAAGTTATGAATATTAACTATGGTAATTTTTAATTACTATAGATAAAGGTAAATCTGGTAATTAAGGGTAAAAATAAGATTATAAAATTACCCTATGACCTCCCCAAATTCTATTGGATGAATAAAATTCGACCCATATCATTTAAGGGATGGAATAATTTCATTTCATGGAATTTTGACCAGAAATATGATATAATTATTATTAAAACCAACGAATGGACATCAAGGCACTCTCTTATATCTTATAAGTGTCATACTTTTAATTTAGTGATAAACATCATAAAAATATAATATATAGTCTTAAGAAATACAATAAAATTATATAAATCATTATAAATTAATTATATTTGTTAGGGAATAAATAATTATCATTAATAATGACACAATAGTGATGTATAAATTATTTTATTGATTGAAATATGAAATAAATGGTTTTAAAAATATTAAAATAAATATTATATGAACTAATTACTATTCTCCACAAATTTTCTAGATCCATATGACATGTTATGAGTCTATTAATTTTTTATCGAATATATCCTCTGTGTGGATTTTATTTAAATTCAAATAAATTAATAGTGTCAAAATTGACACTAATGTTATTTTATAAAAATAACATATTATAAAATTGTTTAAAAATCACAAATATATTTAATAATTATAAATTTAATTTTTATGGTCTATAATTTCATAAATATTCCAATTAAGGACAATTCACAATACATATGTAATTATTTATAAAAATTTAAAATTTTGAATTTTATTACCACAAATAAAATTAAATAGATTAAATAATGATAAATCAAGTTGATAAGGTTCCAAATAAATTACCAACATGTCTAAATATAATTGGTTGATGATATTACAACCATATCTGATCTAAAAATTTTATTTGAGTCATTTTGGAGGCTTTTATGTGGGGTTTGACTTTATTATAAATTAATATTTTATTTGTTTCCAAAAGTTCCCCCTTATCTCTTATAAAAGGGAACCTCCTCCCTCTCCTCCTCACACCACATTGAGCCTTCAGGATCATCCCAAACCCACCAATTTCATTTCTCTAATTCCCTAGAAACATAATAGTGGTCCTAGTCTTCTTCAATGGCCTAATTTAGTACCTTAAGAGGAGGTTTAGAACAGGCGCATCGAAGAAGAGGTAATATCCTTTACCGATTCATTCAAGTTAATTTCTTCTTCTACATCCTATTTTATGTTGCTTCATAGTAAAGTAATAACATACGTATCACTAGTATACTGATATATTATTATAAATATGAACCAACCCTATTTCAACTTCTATTCGTCCTACGGAAAACGAAATCACCGCGTGTGCGTACGTACGGAATACCCTCCCCACGGGGTGGTGTAATATGTTTTTCCACCACCACCTTACTTGGATGGGTATAATGGTGTAAAAAAACTATATATGGTTATTATAACATGATAATAATTATGAGATATTATACAATCCACTCTAATTCCATTTAATAATTATGGGAACGATATCATCCCTCGTGCGTACGTACGGATTACCGTCTCGAAGACGCGTTGAGATTCATTCTCGAACTTTACCATTCATGATTGATTATAAAGTATATATATTAAAGAATCATGAAATATGTGGCATATTAATGATACTGGATTTATTTATAGGTTATTTACATACTTCCAATCAATTTAATAAGGAAACGAAAAGAGTGTTCATGAGGACGTACGACCTACCGTCTCCATGAACGGTGTATTTCATTCAATTTATCGATCTATTATATATATCTATATTCTGAATATATTTTATATATAAATCATGATTTAAATTCTGGAAGTAATTAATCATGATCTAACTAATTATATGAATACTTACAAGTCAAAACACGGATGATAAATTAAATGATTTTATCCAAAACACAGTTTAACATGGAATTGACAAATGAATGTGTAATAAAACGTTTTATGTGAATCATATATGATATCATAAATATTATTATAGTTCTATTACAAGTTAATAAAATGTTTAAACCCACTATATAGGAGTCTCGGACACATACGAAAGAAATTGGACATAATGTAAGGGACAATTTTGCAAATCTCATTTTTATCTGAGATTGCTTATATGTAAGTATTTACTGGGGTTATATTTTCCATCTATATCCGTGAAATTGTATTTAATAAAGTTATTAATATTCTTCCATGTATATTTAAAGTCATGTTTACCTCTTTTTTACTTTTACAATGTGTTATGGAAGGAATATTTCTTTTTTTACCATACGAGGAACTTTTTTGACTTTTCCGAGAAAAGAACGAGGAGAATGATTTCTTTTAACTTATACAACATGAAAGGATTTTGAATGTTTCATAAGGCCTAATTTTCTTGAAGATTCCTATAAAATATTTCATTATTTTTTCCAAAAATACCTTTTATTTTAAAATTTAATGGAATTTTGTGAAAATAAAATGACATTGAGGAAGAGAGGATTTTTTCCTCAAAATTCAATTCAAGTGTTTTGTCAAAACTATTTTCCATCTATGATGATATTATTTAGTATTATTATGTTTCATGTATAATGAATCTATTACTCCCATTTTTTTATTCTTCTTATGATGAAATGATATCTATTTGTTTTATATGGATTATATTATGATGGGATGATATTTATGAAACCCATTTTATTTTTTGGGTTACGATGAAGGATTTATGTTTATTTTGTGGAAAAAGTAAGAATGGTTTCATTATGAGATGGGTGGTACCTATATCTCCATTGAATTCATTGGGTAAAGATTTATATCTCATGAGATAGACATGGCTGGAATGGAAAGTGAATCTGGTTCTGTAATACAGGGCTGGAATAGCATGTAAACCCGGTTCAATAATGGACTTTGTCCACTATGATTATCTTGGAAACAATTACTTGGCTACTATGGAAGTCATAACATGTGCTTAATGGTTTTCCATAATTACATGTTTTATTACCAGGATATTTTATCATTATTAATGTTCCCCTATGATCTATGCCTTATGTATTACCAGGATTTATGTCATTGCTTATGTTTACGTTTTTACGTTCAAATGTTTATGGATTGTTTTTATATTCTCCATGTTTACCCTTACTGAGCATTTGTGCTCACACTTTTTAGGTTTTCGTTTCTCTAGGATATAAATAATGGTTTTAGGTAAAAAAACAAAAGGGGAAGATATTTATGGGATATGTTTAAGTTCTTTCACCATAATTAGAAGATTATGTTCTGAGTATCCAAAGACACTAAACTAATACGATCTTTGGGCGTCTGTTTTTGTAATTTATTAAGTATTCCACAAAAGTAACGTAATTTCTATGTACGTCAAGTATGGGTATCCACATGACTAAATCTTATATTATGGTGAATATTAATCTTTGTGTAATTTTCCATCTTGTGCAGAATCGAGGTATAAAGTGCTGCAATAAGTAAAGTCCAGATTTCTCATAAAACATATGAGATATTTTATAAATACACCTTGTTTATAATATTTATTTATATCTCATAGAAAAAACGAGATTTATGGCAGAATATAAATCCAATATTTTCTTTCACAATATTCTAAAATCATCTATTTTATGGTGAATTATGGAAGTATTTCGTTCAGACGCATCATTATTTTACTGCAGATCCTCATAACGTACAAATGAGATTTTCTACTAATGGTTTTTGTCCATTTGGTTCTTATTGTAGTCAATATTCATGTTGTTCTATTTTCATTGCTCCTTACTACTTTCCTCCTTCGATGTTGATGATGGAACAATATATATTTGACTATGATAATTCTAGGAAATACAATGAAGAATATTGATATTTATTTGAAACTACAAATTGGTCAGTTAATTTCTTTATCGAACAAAGATGTGACTACATTTGATATAATTTCAGATAACAATTTTATAATTATTACTACATTAATATGGAGGGTCAGTGGCTTTCCGTCTTATGGAATGTTATCTTGATTGAGGACACATTGATTAAAATCATTTCCGTACTAAATGACTGAGAATAATGAATTTATTATTTGTAAAAGTAGAAAGGCTAGTAATTTTATTCTCATCAGAGATTTATTCCTACAGATCACCCATTTTGATGAAATAGAATTAATTTTATAGAATTTCTAATTGAAACAGATGCATCTCCAATAGTGATATCGGAAAATTAAGTAATTTATGTTCTCTCTCCATTACCTCAGAATACTTTTGGACCAACCAAACATGAGAAAAAGTAAAATGGTGTATGGAGAGTTCATAATTTGATTAAGAAGAGTCTTTTTTGGGACCTTCCATATTGTTTTGATTTTTTGGTTTGTCACATGATAGATTTAATGAATATTAATAAGAATAATTTTGATAACATGTTTTATACAGTTTTGGACACACATGGTACAACCCAAGATAATTTAATGTCACAGTTTTATCTGGAATATATTTTAATAAGTTTGGGACATGAAAAAATGGAAGAGGAATGATCACACAAATTAATGAAGTGAAAAGTATCTTACAAACATATAAATGAAGACCATTTATTATTTAGTTAATGTATTAGATATTTGTGGTTACAATATTTTTGTGCTTATAATTTTTATCGTTCAATCATAAATGAGCATATTACCGGGTTAAAAAGTCATGATTATCGTGTCGTAATTGAGAGATTACTTCATTTTGGTCTTAGAGGGTTGTGGAATTATTCAATTTGGGAGGTGTTGACTGAAATATGATTTTTTTTCATGATAATTTTTTGGAAACATTGTATTATAATGCAAAAAATTCTCTAAAAATCGTTTTTGTTTTAATTTTATGTAATTTGAAAAAACTATTCCCACTGCGATTCTTTGATTCTATGGAAGATATAATATTTAATTTTCCATATGAATCAAAAGTTGGTGGTCTGGCCTAATTCATTTTGATCTATCAATTTGAGAGATTTATGAAAAAATAAAATAAGAATTTACATTACAAATAATTAGTTGAACCATCGATTGTAGAGGCATACATGCAGGAGGAAATTTAAAATTTATTTTTGTATATTTTTAGTCAAAATATCCTTAAAAACATAATTGGTTGGGTAACAGAGAAATGAATGTTATTGATGTCACAGACCATCCTTTGCCAATTTTTAATCAGCATGAGCTTGGTTTCGGTGGTTATCATTAGTGATGGCTTATAGATGAAGTACTACACGTAGCTCATACTTATGTTTTGAAGAGTTGTGAAGAAATTGCATGCATTGTGTAGTATTTACTACACTTTTATTATATTGTTAAATATTTATAAAATATCTCTTTATTTATATTAACATTTTTGTAGATTATATGATTACCACATCAAAAATAAATTTCTATAAATTGAATCTAATACTCTTGAGGATTTTTTGGTGAAACAAAAATTAGATGGGTTTCAATGACTAGTAAGTATTGTTTTTTAATGGAATAAAAAATCAAATTATCAATGATATCTATTATTATTAACTTTTATTTTTTATAGTTAACACAATGTGAAAATAAAATTGACAGTCAATTATGTGTGCTAAAAAACCCTCCATCAATATTGGTAAAATCATATAATGGGTATGTGGATAATGGATTTTGATTGTATGCACGCTTATATGGGGACAAAATGAAATAAATGAATAGTGGTGTTCATTTGAAAGGATACCATAATAAGTAAAGTGAAGTGGAATATTATGGTATGTTTGATGAAATTCTTGAGTTATGTTTTATGTTACCAAATTAGGTTATAATGTTTAAATGTCATTTGTTTTATACTGATCGATTGTTATGAGTTAATCCACAACATGGAGTCATTGTGATTAAATATAATAGTATACTTTCATCAAATATAACATTTATGTTGGAAAATCAAGCGCAATAAAATTACTATTAATATTACTATAATGTTTTGAGAGAATTAAGGACTGGTGGACTGTAAATAAGACGAAATCAATTAATAATAAGTTTATTGAAAGTAAAAATTGTTCTATAGAAGTGAAACATATTGAAATTATTCAGGAATCATCCCAAAATATATCTCTTACCCGATTAGATATAAATATCAATGATGAAACCCCTCTGTTATGGGCTGATGATATTGAAATTTTTTAATGATGTAATAAGGGATAATGTAACTGAAATTCATATGGATGTTGTCAGCGATGTTGTTGACGATGAATACATTAATGTTGATGATAATGCTGATGAAGATGATGATTGATGTATTATATACATGTCTTTAGTTACAATTAATTTTCATATTCTAATGTTTATAGGTTTTTTAAATTTTAATTTTTATTAACAATCTATAATATGTAATATTATATTATTCTGACAGTAATTTGTTTTTTATATTTCATAATTTGTAAAAAATAGTTCTGTGTAATTATCATATTTTGATATTTATTACATTTCTAAATTTTACATTTGTTTTAATAGTCTATTATAGGTAAAATCATTTTATTCTATCATTCATTGGTTTTTTATATTTAATATCGGCTGTATCAATCTTATAGTGGTGATAGTATTTTTCAGATGGATAGAGATGATATTTAGGATGATTTGTTACATTCTCTCACTGATGTTGATCATCCTTATGAGTATCCCGTTTCTAGTGCTCCTCATCAGGTAGGTGGTCATAATAAGAGGGGGCATGATCTTACTCAAATATTGAATCTAAGTCTTCTTCTAGAGGGATGACCATATATGGATTTTGATCTGCATTTAAAGAGGTTTATATCATTTTTTAATAAGAAATTTATTATATATTATCTGCGTGTATTAATTGTGAAAATAATTTTATGATTATATATTTGTTTTAATTTTTATAGTTTTTTCACATATCCATTGGCCAGGTCGGTGTGATTCAAGGAAATTATTTTTCTGAGCCATGGGTGTCATGTGACCTAGTCCTCATCATCCTGTGTGACCAAATGTTCGACCACTAGATTGTATGTTATTAAATAAATTATAATTTCTTAAAAAATTAATTAGTAAAATATATTTTTTAATTGTCTCACATAATTTATTTTCTCCGATTTCGGATATTTAGAGTGGTTTTATCCGAAAAGCATATGATACTTGTATACACAAGTGATTTTGTCTATTTCTACACAACACCAAAAATAATATTTTGGATAAAAGTTTTTCTACCATATTCAATAAGTCTTGTGTGTCCCATTATCCCGACTATATATCATCTTAGGTATAGGATGGGTTGAGAGCGTTATGGATATGAGAGACTTTTATGCAGAGATTAGCGGCTGGATGTCAGAGCTGGGGGAGGCATGAGTTCACCCCTAGAGCCATGAGTCATACATTTGGCATACATCAACAACAAATGGTAAGTGACACTATTTATTAATGCATATTTATTTTTAATATAACATATTTTTTATATTATAAAAGCATATATTCAACCATATATTATGGACTATGAAGTTATTAAGAAGATGTATTCTGATCCCCATACAGAAGAATTTGTATGCAAACGACATCACCATATTGTGGTTTTTTTATTGAACAATGTAATCAATATTAATTTTATTGATATTATAATTTTTCAATAAATATAAATAAAACATATGATGTTGTGAAATCTCATTCATGGGAGAGTAATGTTGAGTCCAAACATGATTTCACTGATGATTTGGGTTTCGATGGGGGGGCTTGGATATAGGAGACATCCTAGGCTGTCGAGAAAGGTCGAGCAATATGAATTTTCTCTCAATTAACACCTAAGAGTAATTACAGTACATCAATGATGGAATCATTGAGTGATAAGGGAGCTCATGGAGAGTCATAAATGATGACATCTACTCGTTATGGGGAGTCGTTGAGAGCTCAGGACGAGATGACACAACAGATGCAAAAGTGGAGGGAGGAGGCGCTTGAGCTACAGTGTCTGAGAGATGAGGAGATTATTGAGAATATGTGGTGACTTGGTCTTGGAGGTGGTATGTATTTTCATCCACCTAGTCCATCAAGTTATCCTACTCCACCTGATACCATTTGATGATTTCTGAATATTTTCATGGATTTTTTGTAATTTTGTATGATAGACATATTATATTTGAAATGATGTAATTTTTTTCTGTGTGTTTTAATTTTTTTTAAATCTTTTTTAATTTTTTAAATATATTTAATTTTAATTATTGGTAAATATTTCAATTATTTATTTTTCTAAAAGGTTATGTATGATAGACTATTGAAAAGGGTTATAAATAATATTTTGAGTTATTTCTGTGACATACATTATATTCATCGATATGAATGTTTTTTGTTACAAACTGTAAAAAATTATTATATTTGTGACACATTCTTCCACAATGGGTTATTTGTGACGGAGAACCTTCAAAAAGTCATTTCGGACGAAGATTCATCACAGATAAACTGTTGCAATTAGTATAAAATCTGGTTGTGATTATATTACCTAATTAAGAAAAAATTTCAATGATAATATATTTTTATGTTATTCAAATTAATCACACCTTAACCAAAAAATAAATTTTTTTTGTGCAAATCATATATTCAGAACTCGTGAATAACATATAAAATACAATAGAAAATCCTAGAAAGTGGACCACCTACGATGGCTGTCATGTCCTAGATCTCAAGCATCTATTATCACGTAATTTATGTGCATCATATTTTTTGATGACCCATACAATAACAATATAATCGTGTCATTGATACACCCTCTCCTTTCTACGAATGGCTCTCATGTTCAGAATTTTTGAAATCATATTGTAGAGAACAAATCAAAATTCAATGTATAATTATATATAACACGTGTAATAAAAAATATAATTGATAAAAAAATCAAATTCCATTTTACAGCTCATTAAAAATAATACACATTATCCAAATATGAGAAATAGTTTATTTTTTATCAATAATAGATTTACACACACAAATAAACCAATTCCTTTGTATTATAAATTTTGTTAAAAAATTTATAATTTTAATATCATTATAGGTACAATGAATAGATGATAGAGGCATAACCACATACATCATTCATTGTCTATAGATAAAACAAGAAGTGATATACGCAATATAGAAGGCAGGAAACACAATTAGAATTATTGAATTCCCAATAATATATTCTCACATCATTTAATATATTTCTATATTAAAAATGTGTTGTTAGAGAATGTCGATCAAACCCATGTATTGAGATTATAAAAACATTCACTAAAAATGAAAATATTTCTTACCTCTAGAAGATAGTATCACAACAAATATATAATGATATATTTAAGATGAATCACATTATCAAAACATACTAGTAAGTATGATAAATACAGATGAAAATATCAATAAAAATAGTGAGAAATAGATACGTAAAAAATATATAGAAGTAACCATGCTCGAGATTAAGGTGCTAATTAGAGAGCATTAGAGGAGGTGAACTCCCTCAAAAGCACTAGGATAATATCTTGGGATTGAGTAGTGTGAAGGAAGTAAGTCCTAAACCACATAAATATTTTTGGGCAGATATGATTTCGATTGGGAATCATTGATTCGTGATTTGAATCTCTACGAATGAATACAAGAAGAAAAATTCATTTCCTTATATTAATAGTCCCAATCGACTATTTAAAAAAACAAATACCGTTAACATTTTAGTTTTTATAAATCATGGATTTTGGTAATGGTTTCAACCCAGGGAATTTTCACATCATGAAAATTTCATTCAGAAAATGATATTTTTCTATAAAAGGTTTTCCATCCAAACTTTTTTAGGACACCAATAGTTCTCCTCTTACACTCCATGAACCAGATGTACATCCTCTTAAACATTATAAATGATTGTCATTTAATCATGATATGTAAATTTTATTTTTTCCATCCTTAAAAGTAAACATACACATTTGGATTAGAAATATTAATATTTTTATATTTTATTTCGACTTCTCCAAGATTTTATCCAATAATTATCTGTTGTTGAAACATAATATTACTGAAAAATAAGTCATATAAATAATATGATCTTAGAAATATATTTATTTAATTTTTCACAGGGGAATCAATAGGATATATCCTTCAGTTATCCATGGATACATAGTTATGATATACCCTTTTTTAACTGAGGATTTAACATGAATAGGCATTATTTATAGTCACTTCTCCAAATGATGACCACATATACTTGTATTTTATTTATTTTTTAATATCTGATAGGTTAGAATGTAATTATTTTTTCTTTCCAATGCACTGTGTAATGTTTTTATCTATTGAGATACTATATAAATTGAATTATCATTTAGTTAATGAAAATTATATAATACTGATGAGCCCATAATTATATAATCCTCTAAAAACATTGATTAATTATTCACATCACGTGACAGCATATGAATTGTAATGGGTAGTAGACCCAATCCACCCAGGGAATCTATCCATTTTGTTTATTTGAATGTTGATTGATCCAAATCCACTATGTGAGTCAATTAAAACTAATTATGTGAGAGGGGAGTGATCCAGACTCACCATGGTAATCCATCGATCATGTTTTGGATTGTAGAATGAAACTAATCTAATTTTTGACTTTGTATAATGAAATATTGTTCGATGTGTTCTAATGAATTTGATTATGATATAATAAATTTATTTGTTTGAACCTAATTCGGTGTTCCTCTAACTTATGATATGATTTCAAAATGTCTTGTTTCCATTACAATCTCACAATATTCAATCATGGTACATGTTAATTTTCAGTTATTACATATCCTTTCTTAATGAATAATGGAGAAATCGTAATTTTTCTATGTTTATTATGAAACTAAATTTCTCCAATGTTCGTGATTTCTCATATTATTTTTATCTCACCCTTGATGACATGTTCATTTGTCTTCCCATTATTAAACATCTGATATTTCCACATTATTATGTTTCCATTACCCATGGTATTATTATATATATAACTTCTTATACTCTAAAATGTGTCCTATAAGATTTAAATAACGGATAAATGTACACATATTTTTAAAAATATGTTTCCTATATAAATGGTCTATATAGATAGTAAAAATTTTTCTTTCCCATATATTATATATTGTTATCATTTTTAGTTTTTTAAATTATAGAATGTCTCTATTAATATGGTTTATTTTTCTTGGGTTAATTTAGTGAAATTAGAAAAACTCAAAAGTATGGAAACTAAAAATTCCATGATGGGATCGACAGATGTCATTGAGGTAAATTATATTAAAAATATGAATTGACATAATGAAGATATATATATGTTACTATTATAATAATTTGTTATAATATTACATGTTGGACTTTTAATTTAATTTATTATAAAAAATACATCCTTGAAAATACAAACAAAACATGTAGGGAATTAATAAAATGAATCCCAAACAAAAGAATCTTTTTCTCAATGGTGAAGAATTTTTTTATTACATTATCTATTCAATTGAATTTTTATTTGATCCATTATGATCTATGATATATAAATGAAGAAGATAAACACATGTGGTCATCCTTGGTGACTCTCAATCTGATGTTTTCTACAAATTTCATTAACCACAAAAAGCACAATCTCTCCCTCCACCTCCCAAAATATCCACGTTTTAGTACTAACACTATGAATTAATAATTGGTGTATATTACTATGAAACATCAATGTTAATGGAAAATGTAAAAAATAAAATTATTATTATAATTGATTATTCGTATCTCATCCCATGATAGTTCATTATTCTATAACACAATTCAAAGGAAACATATATTGTTCTTTTAGAAACCCATATTATCAATTATAAAATGTGGTCCATGAAACTCTATCCATGAAACTAATCATCATATATATCATGACACTTGAAAAATATTAATATTTATTAAAATGTTCTTAAATAATAAACATCAGGGTTAAAAACCCCAATATTCATGATATATTCAAACTCACGCTCTATAGAATTTTTAGTTATTTTCGTTGGTCCTAAAACCCAACAACGAGGGCGAGAAATATTTATTAACATTTATATTTACAACATTAACTCCAATATAATTAGTAATAATAGGATTTTAATACATTCCATGTTTTGGGAATAAATTTTAATCCTCTCTATTTTGAACCATTTTTTATAAAATTATTAATTTTAGTTAATAAAATTATAAAAAATTATTATATATTAAATTATATATATATATATATATATATATTATACTACTATAAAAAATTAATATTACTCTAATTTAATAACAACTCATCATGGGATCCTGAATTGTTAGACCAATTTATCCATTTTATATAACCTTTATATTAACCACTTGGTAACCCGGTATGTCTTTTATGTTGCAAGAGATCAATGAAACCATCTTGGGTAATTATTTTACATCAATTAAAATAATATAGAATACATAAAAATGAAAAATCTACATGTATTAAAAAAAATTTAAAATTAATATATTATTGAAAAACTAATTTTCATAAAATAATCAATATATTAGTTAAAATAAATTTTACCCATGAGAATTAATAAGTAAAATTATCATAAATTTTGGATAAATATCCTTTTAAAAAACTAAAACATGGGAAAATCTGTCACAATTGATGTTTTCTGATGCCTTCGAGATATACTCCTCATCGACAATCATGAAAATATTGCCATTTCATTTTACATAATATTGGTTACTAAATTATTTTTTTCACCTCTCGAAAACCCTAATTAAAATCCACTTTAATGAAAAATAAATATAAATTGAAAATTAATTTAGTTAATTAATTATTATTTTTATAAATATTTTATTAATCATGTATATTTGAATTAAAAAAAATACTTTTAATCATATATTCACATTTGAAAAATAAATTTATGTCAACAAACAACCAAAAATAATAAAATGAACAATGTAATAAATATCATAAGACAAAAATAGTAAACAATTATTTCTCAACAATTTAGGTAAATATCTATTTCTCATTAACTAATAGAAATATTCTGGTTCTATATTCCAATTAAATATCACTATTTTGATATTTATTTTCCTTTTTATAAGATAACCAAAAACCCATATTTCTTTTGTCACGGTACCTCGTGTATATTAGAAAATATGAACAGAAGTTTTCTTTTCTCTATTATTAGGTAGGAATTAATTTTGTGAATTTAATCATCACTTATTCATGATTTTCAAATTACACTAGATCATTTATTATCATTTTAGAATGAATATCCTAAAAAATACATTGTTCTCAGTGCATATAAAAACAATTACTAGGTTATTTATTATTTATTATTGTCTCAGTGAAATGAAACATTATATAAATTTTAGAAATAATCATGGAGTGATAAATATTTATTGTCACATATAAATAATATTTATTTTCAATCAATTCCAAAAGTAAATTTATTCTAATAAAATTATAATTGATCAAATAATTTTCGTTAATGACTTATAACCAGATAAGATATATGATTTCATATTGTAAACCATATTCATCACATAAAAAAATTATTCTAAGAGAATATTTTTTTATATTTATAGATATGTTGGGATAAACCATTATATAATATTTTACGATGTAAAGCTATAGTGTCACCTCTTTAAAGGAGTTTAATTTTTATTTAATCAACCCTACATGGGGAAAAAAATTTCTCAATATTTCATTATCAAAAATAGATATCTTTTATATTGTGTCATTTAAAATTGATGAAGGTTATTTTATCTCATTTATTATTCTCATTTTATAAAATAATGATACATGAGATATAATTAAATATTTACTATTTCATGTGAAAATTTTCCATTCATAGTTAAAAAATAATATATATATATATATATTGACTATATAATATAATCTCTCATGATATGAAAAATATATTGTTATTTATGTTACTTATAATTAATTGATAATCCCACATATTTCCAAAATGAATTGTAGAATAGAGTGGCATTCGTAAATACGTGACAGAACAAAATTTATTACATATGACATGAAATATAAATTCATAGAAACAAATTTATAGAACATTTATATTTAATTATGATACTATCTGGATATGGTATTTCTTATGATTCCCTCGTAATCTAAGTATATTATCAATAAATTGATTGTAAATTGTTATGAATCCATGAATCCAATGGAAAACGACTATTGATCAGTGTCCTTGTAACTAAAATTCACCGTGTTTGATTATTACACCACCATAATATAGAGAAAATCACATCACATGTTTTACACTCATATGAAATTTATTTGAATATACAAAATGTATTTTATGATGATATCATGAATAATATAATAAAAAAAACAATAAATTCACATTTCTAATAGAATATAGTAAGCACTATGTAACATTCATGTAATGAGGATATGATTATTACCATAGTGACCACACATGATATGTTTTTCTGTTTTCAACCCACATATTCATATTTTTTACTAAATTATTTTACATCATTGATTTATCAACATATATTGTAGATATTACACTTCCCCAATTTATGTTAAAACCAATATTGTTTTCTTTCTTGTATATATATTTTCTATGGAATTTTTTATTATTATAATTAAATGATGGCTAAAAAAATTATTCTTTTATGAACATGAAGAAATAATTAAATTTTATTTTATTATTATAGAGAAATATCATTCTATAGGTAATCCCCTAAGAACATAAATGAAATTATAGTGTCCCATTGCATTTATAAGATGGACATTGATCTTGTGGACGACCAACTTATGCAAAAAAACTCAATAATATGTGCACCCATTTAAGAAAAATCCATTTTAAAATTGATTATTATATATATAGAACAATTTGTCTTCATATTAAAGGACCTCACCATGATTGCATAACTAATGATTGGAATCATATACTTCAGAGAATAAATAATAAATTCACTTCTAACAACTTTACCAATACAGTAAAATCATATGATATGGATTTCCTCTACTTGAGGCTATATATTTTGCCAAATAAGAGGATTTCCATCATCTCACTCTGTAATATATACATTTTTTGGGTTCTATAAAATTTATCTATACCACATAAAAATTATTCCTTAACTAAACATTTATCATCATTGTTTATCTAATTGCAATTATGAATATAAATATCTTATACATGATAAGATATTACATTTACAATATTTTTCTCTTGAATAATATAATATAATATAATAATAAAGAAATACTAAATAAAAATAAACAATCTCATTACTCAGTTTATTCAATAGAATATTGATAATTGAATCCACATATTTGTTTTATAAATTATTTCATAGTTTAAAATTTATAAGTTAGTCCTTCTCTAGATTACTAAACAACTGAGAAATAACCTACGTAGTTTTTAAAACCCTACAATAAATCAATCTTTGGAAAAGATTAATATAGTGACCTGTGGGTGAAATTTTCATTATGTGGAATCAAAAGTAATGTATTATCTGATTCTAATGTACTAGAACATAATTTTAAAGTAATGATTGATTTGTATCCCCATAATGGTAAGAATTAATGGTTATGATTATATTATTTAATCTATTAGAACATGGGGAATGTAACAACTAATAAAATTTATATTATTTTTTAGAATGAGAAAATATCATATTAAAAAATTGTGTTATAAAAACATAAGCAATAAATTAGACCACAATAGAGTGAATGAAATTTAAAATATCGTTATGGATAAAAATTATTTGGAATATATATTCTAAATTTACTATATTTATTAGTATATTATCAGATATGATAATGTACCATTGAAATAATAAAAATGCGATATGGCCTATTTAAGTTGCAATGTACCCTATGAATCCCATTCATTGGATATTATAAGGGAGATAGCATCACTAGGATTTTAACTTAACCAATCCCATGAAAATATTCAAAAAATAATGAATCATTGAATCTTATTAAGGTACTTGTGTAATATCATTAAAATAGTTTCCCAAAATATTGTTTATTGAATATCCATGTGAAAATATTTTAATAACACACCATATAGATATTGAATTTATGGTGTAATATAGTGATATTTTTCTAGAACATTAAAATATAAATTTATATATGTTAATTTTGGAAAACATTAATTATATTAATACAATTTTAATAATAATTTATAAATTTCCAAATCATGAGTTTTTTAAATATTATTTTTTTTGTGAAAATGATACAGAAATTGTATATTTGGTAGATAAATAGTTTCTCACAATAACCTCTGTATTTATGAAATTATGATATTTTTATATAAATTATATTATAATAAAAAATGATTCAAATAGTAGTTATTTAATATGTATGATAATATTAATTTTTGAAGTCAAATTAAATTTTATAAGGGTTATAAAAATATTATATTATAAAATAAGCCATCTTTTTTGAATTTTAGTTTTTATCTAAATGTTACGATTCTCATATTAATTGTATTATTTATATAAAATTACTATTATTATGAAATAAAAACTTTTGAATCATTCAATTTGTTATTTTTCTTAATTTTCTAAGACAATTTATGGTTGGGGGGATAATTAAATGAAGTATTATCAAAATGTACATATCTTAACATCATAATATCCCAAAACTAATGTAATAAATAAAATAAATTGTATGTGTGATGAAAAAAATTCCATGATAAAATATTGTTATTTTAATGATATTTATTTAATATTTTATGCACATATAGAATACTTGAAATCATATGTTATAATTTTTTGGTTTTGAAATCAATTACATATAATAGTTAAAAATTTCCACATCAGTAAAAAAATTATTTTAAATTATTTAGGATCCTATAACAATAAAAAATGAGAATAATTCCTCTATAGAAAAAATGTAACAAACCAAGATTTCATAGTTCTATATTACATTAATGTAAATAAATTCCTTGTGCTACAGGGAACACTAAGTTCGATTGCACCACAACATATCAAACTAGTCGTTATGAATTTTAATAACTATATTTTGAATCTTATATACTCTATATAATTTTAACATCCATATTTTGTGTTTATTAGACATATTATAACAACAAATTCTTTTTTATAGATAAAAGAAATATTTTTCAAAAAATCAATTTTACCATCTTTTAAGGGAGGACCCATTTAAAAATGAATATTTGAAAATTTAATATATTCGATTTGATGAAATTAAATTCTTATTTAGATTATAAAAAAAAATTAGTTTGGATAAATTTTTGATAATTTTTGATAAATTTCATATTTTGACAAATACTAAAAAATACTATGTTTTAATTGATAATTTTTTTTAAATATAATACATTTAAGTGATAAATTATTCATTTTAAAGGTTTTGAAGTATAATTAAATTATATTTTTATCATTTGATACAATTATGTCGATTATAATTAATTTCACATTTAAATTTTACATAAACACATGTCAATGTTTTGATAGTTTTTACTTTTTAAAAACACGCTTTTTGGTTTCGACAACGAGAATTAATTTTAAATTAATAAATTCAACTAATAGTTTTTAAAATTTGGTAAAATAGACTAAATTTGTGAATTTGTAATATCATAATTAGATTAGGGTGAATTTTTTGTATTTTTCTCAAATCATTCCATTTTTGAGGAATACTAAAAAACATTACGTTATTATTTAAAATGGAATTTTTATTTAATAAATTAATTATTTTTTTAATTTTATTTTATTTTAAAATAGAAATATTATACCTATATACTTTCAAAGTAATTCATTGGAGTTATTTTATAATAAAATTCGATGTATAAAATTTTATTGGTCTTTTTACCATCTTTTACCCACCTTCTAGGTGCATTATCAAATTTGAATAAAACTTAATTTTCCACTTATGTGAGTTGAATTTTAAAAATCTTAGAGACTTAGTTGATAACAGTATGTATAATGTGGTTCGATAAGGCAGAAATAATTTTTTCTGAATAGTGACTTTTGATGTTTATCTACCGTGGTTAAAAGAAAAAATACGGTAATTAAGGAAAATTTTTTAATATAATTAACTTAACACATGTCCTAATTATATTGGATAAGTTTATTTCAACCAAATACTACATTAGGAATAAAATACTATCCTTTAGGTCCACTAGGATTATATTTGGTCATTTATTATTATTTTATTTAAAGTAGTGTTAAAAGTGTTAAATTTAATGTATAAAAATTAAACCATTTTTAATATAGAGATACACATAACATAAATTAGACTATAAAAATTAATTAGAAATATATAAATATTTCCTAAAAAATGGTATTTTATTTTTAATTTTTAGACATTAAATAATTAAATTTGTTTATGAAATAATGATGAAGTAGAAATTACATTATTAACGAATGAATCAAATAAATTGTATTATAAATTTTAAATTAAATATAATTTCAAATTTATATGACTTCCACGAATTTTATAGGTGAATATGACATTTAAGGGTTCATTAAATGCAACATTTTCGAAGTAATCATGTTGTTATGACTTTCACAAAAGCAAAATACCAAATATTGTCATAATTGACATCAATTAGTTTTTAAAACAAATACTATATTATTGCTTGAAATAATATTACTAAGAATATATGGATTAGTAAAAGGGAATAAATAATATTATATATGTCAATAATTAAATACTTGAGTTTCTCTTGGATTTTTAGAGTATGTTGATTAACCATAGTGTGTAAGAATACAAGAAGACATAGTAAAAGTTAAGCTATTTAACTAAAGGTTAAATCAAAAAGATAATGTTAAAATGGTAACCTAAACTTGACTAAAACCTATTAGATGAGATTATTTCGGCCCATAATCACTTAAGTCTATAAATAAAATAATTTGGAGTCATTATAAACTGAATATGATTGAATAATAAATTAATATTTTGATCTTTTCCGAATGTGACCCTCACCCCTCTTATAAAGGGGAACATCCCCTTCTCTCAAAATCACACCTCCTAAGACATTTGGCATAGCCAAACCCTACCAAACTATCATTTCGACATCTCTCACATCAACCTAGAGTCCTTACATTGATCAAAACCATACCTAATGACCCCTTTTGACCAACTCAAAATGAAACACCTAAAGAAAAGGTAATAATTTCACCACCCTCTTTCATGTTCTTTTCATCATACAATTTATCTTTCATTGTTGTTTCCATACCAGATTAATACATCACGTACCACCTATATAATATTATGTTATTAAAAATATGATACCAACATATTCGTTATTCTATCCATCATATAAATGAAAATGTCACCTTACGCGTGTAAGTACAACATATCGTCTCCAAGTCGTGGTGTAGTTTGTTATTTAAACACATAATTATGTTAATTGGTATAATAATGATTATAACTGATATAATAATAAAGATATAATGTTAATTATTATGTATATTTGATATAACATCCAATTACATACAATTTCACCATCAATATAATGAAATTTTAGCTCATTTGTATGTATAGATTACAGTCGCCACGACGCGATGAGATTCATTCCCAGGTTCACCATTCTTTATTGATTATAAAAATATATATTATTAAAAAGAATGTTATATATGACATAATAATGCTAATATATATATATATATATATATATATGAGTGTGTGTGTGTGTGTACTTAAATATATCTTATTCACTTACTTTTGTTCAATACGATAAGAAAACAAAAACACTGTTTATGTGTATGTAAGGCCAACTGTCTCCATAAAAGCTGCCTTCAATTTCATATATCTATCTAGTATAAATATTTTATATTATAAATATATATTATATCTAAATCAAGGTTTATATTATGGATGTATTTAAATCATTATCTTAATGATACAATTATGAATAAAAAGTTAAAACATTTACGATATAGAAAGTGATTATAAAACAAAATGTTAATTTAACATTAAAAACATTTTTAAATGGGTAGTATAAAGTAAAAAATGAATCATATGTGATATAATAAATATGATTATGGTTCTATTATTAGTTAATAACATACTATGATCATTATACAGAAGGTTAAATATACCCTCGACCACTAGAAAGTGAAAGGTAAGGGTTAATTTCACAATATTTTTATTATCAACGGTTTTTATTTCGTAAGTAGCTACTGAGACATATTGGTAATCCATGCCCATGTTTTATAAAATAGTTATCAAATGGATTATTTTAAGGGTATTTTTTACTAAAATAAAATTTTAAATGTTTTAATGTTTTATTCGTCTAAAACATTCTCATTAATGTCCATATTTTCTAAATTATTTTAAGGATATATTTATATAAACATAAATGTTTAAAAATTTCAATTCCTTTAAAATGTGTCAATGTGGTTTGGGCCACTTTGATTAAAAACAATTTTTTTAAATGACTTTGTTTATAAATTATGTGAATTTTAAATGATTTCATGAAAAAAGGATATTCCTTCCAATGATGCTTACTAATCATTTTCATATATGTCAATATCATTAACAGGTTATTATTCATGATAGAGGTTGATTTATTATGATACAAATATTTCATTTTTTATTGATGATCTTGTGAAATTTTTGACTGTGGATGTGTTATTTTTATTCCATTCCTGGTTTATGGATAATGTATTGACATTTTGTATGATACATTTAATATGAATGTTTATGTTATGTTTAAACATTTTCATATAAGGATTGAATTGGACTTAGTAAGTGATGTGTGGATCCCACTATAACTTCTCGATGCATCGGTGGGTCTCATGAGGCAAACTAGTGTATTGGCAGAAGGCCTTGACAAAATTTTATTTTTAGTCTTGGCTTGTGTCCTTGACTATGAAGTTATGAAGCATGGCATTATGAATTCAATCATTATGAAATTGGATATTTGATATTGCATGTGATTATTCGACTAGTTGAATATCCATGTTAATAATTAAATTGCATTATTGGATTCATATTGGCTATATTATAATAAATTTTATGTTTAAAAGGATTATGTTTTGATCTTGAAGAATGCCTTAAATGTTTATGATTATTTATGAAATTTTCCGATATAATTTTACCCATAATAAGCATATGAGCTCACCCATTTCTTTGTTTCATTTTTCTAAGGACACAAAGACGTATATTATGACTGACCTACAGGGATATTCTAAGGGATATTAATGTGGTCAATGGAGACAATGTTGTTGTTGTTTTTCAATTTATAATGTAATTTGGCATTCATGTATGTAATCTATTTACCAAAGCTGCTAAACTAAGTGGTTCTTCAGGACATGATTCCTTGTAATCAAGCCAATGTAATGTAATAAAGCACCCACTCTAGGTAAATGGGGTTGGGTCATTATAGTGAATAATATATCGTAAAGGATGTTGACGTCATTGAAAATGACCAATAAAAATCATTGAATGAAATATCCATTTTTTAGGAAATCAATTAAAAGCCACATAATTTATAAAGGATTTCATTTAAAATATAGTATTAAATCATATTTTCCCATACCAATTTGAAACATATAAAAATAAATAACATTTTAAAACCTTCATTTCCATATAAATAAATCCTTTATACCATTTTGAAAACATGGACATTAATTAGAAATGTTTAGAAGAATAAATCATTAAAAAATTTAATTTGTGGTTTTAGTAAAAGGACCCTTCAAAATAATCCCTTTGAAAACTATTTTTTTAAACATGTACAAGGAAAATAAATATATCCCAGAAGATACTTACATTAAAACAATCTCGGATAATAAAGAGATTGTGAAATTAGCCCTTATCTTGCAGTTTCCTTCAGTCGAGAGTACGTTTAACCCCTTTTATAATGACCGTAGTTTGTTATTAAAATTTAAAAAAAAACATTTTAATGTTTATTATATAATACATGGTTCATTTATGACATTATACTACACATTTAATAATTATTTCCATGTCAAATTAACCTTTTCGGTAATAATCTTTGTCATCATATGTCTTTTAACATGTTATTCTTGATTGTATCATTTAGATCATGATTTTCATTCTTCCAGAATATAACACATGATTTATAAATAATATATATTTTGAATATAAATATGTATAATATATAGATGTACGATATTTATAACACCATTTATGGAGACGGTGGGTCAAAAATACACATAAACGTTGTTTCTATTTTCATATCGTATTGAATGCAAGTAAGGGAATAAAATATATGTAAGTACACATATATATATCTAGTGGAATTAATATGTCATATATTACATACTTATTTAATATAAATATTTTTTTAATCATCATTGAATAGTGAACGTGGAAATTAATCTCATCGCATCGTGTAGAATGCAATCCGTACGTACGTACGAGCGACAATATCATTATATTGATGGTAAAATTGTATGGAATTGGATGGTATATCATATATATAGAATCATTAACAAGTTATATTTATTATTTACATTAGTTATACTCATTATTATACCCATACAAATAATTATGTTTATGAATGACAAACTACACCATGACGTGGAGACGGTAAGCCGTATGTATGCACGTATGGTGATTTTTCATTTTTAGGATGAATAGAACAATGAATATAGTTGTACCATATTTATAATGAAATTATTGTATATTGGAGTTAATGGATTTATTATTTAGGAATGGAATAAAAAATGAAAGAAGATTTGGATGAAGAAAAGAACTTGAAAGTGGTTGGAGAAATTATTACCTTTTCATCAGGTGTTTCCTTTGGTGTTAATCAAAAGAGATCCATTGGTTCCCTTTATGATAAAATTAAGGACTCTTGGTTGATGTGAGGGATTTTGAAATGATATTTGGGTAGGGGTTGGCCAAGCCAAATGGCTTTGTATTTTTTATTTTGAGAGATGGGGAAGCGCCCTTTTATAATTGGGGTGAGGGTCACTTTAGGAAATGAGTAAAATATTAATTTATTATTCAATAATATTCAATTTATAATGGATTAAAATGAATTTATTTATATCCTTAGTAGGTTATTGGTCGAAATACTCTGAAAAAATATGTTTTAGGTAAATTTAGGTAACCATTTTAACCTTATCTTTTATATTTAACTCCACATTAAATTGTTTATCCTTTTCTGTGTCTTTATGTATTCTAATACTATATGGTTAATAAATATACTATAAACATCCCAGAGAACCTAAAGTGGTTCATTAATAAAATAATTAATATAATTTATGGATTTTGGGAAAATATTAGTTTTTTAAGAAAATTATATGATCCAATAATATAGAATTGTTTTAAAAACTATTTTATGCCAATTATGACACTATTTGGTATTTTGTTTTTTTAGTAATAAACACTTCATTACCTAAAAAAGATACATTTAATTAACCCTAATTTTTTTTTATTAACCTATAAAATTCGTGGATGTCATTAGAACTTCAAAATTATATTTATTATAATATTTTAAATACCATTTATTTGATTCTATCATTAATATGGTAATTACTACCTCATCATTATGTCATAAATAAATTTAATAATTTCATTTATAATAATCATAAATAAAATACCGTTATGGAGAAAAATCATTTTATCATTCTAATTAATGTCTATTTTTTGAATTTATCTTATTTGTAACCCTATAATAAAAATGGTTTAGTTATTAAACATTGAATTTAACACTTTTAGGTACTCTTTAAATAAAATAATAATAAATGTCCGAATTTGAAACAAGTGGACCTAAAGGAAAATATTTTATTTCGAAGGTTGTTTTTTTCTAAATACACTTATCTAATAGAATTAGGACATGTGTTATGGTATTTATAATATCATTTTTACCATTAATTACTCTATTTACTTTTAATTGTTGTAAATAAAAGTCCAAAGGAACTATTCACCAAAAATTATTTTCTTCTTATTGAATAAAATTTTACTTACTGATGTTAATCCTGTATCTTCTATTTTTGAAATGAAAATAATAGAAGAGGTAAAATTTTGTTTTATGAAAATTTTTTAGCATGTTTTTTAGGTGTGTAAAAGAGGTTAAAAGGTCCATTAAAATTTTATACACTTCATTTTATTATAAAATGTCTCCAATGAATTAAATTGATCATATATAGTTACTAAATATCTATTTTTAATTAAAAATAAATTTAAATAAAATATATAAGTATTTAAATAAAAAGTTTTTAAATAATAATGTAGTGTTTTTCACTATTCATCAAAAATTGAATATTTTCCAAAAAATACTAAAAAATCACACCAATATAATTTTGATATTCCAAATAAAAAATTGAAAATTATTTTATAAAATTAAAATCAGAGAAGTTGAATTTATTAATTTAAAATTAATTCTCGTTGTCAAATTTAAAAGTGGTTTTTTAAAAAGTTAAAACTATCAAAAGATTGAAATATGTTTATGTAAAATTTAAATGTAAAATTACTTATAATAACCTAAATTGTATTAAATGATAAAAATATAATCTAATTATACTTCATAACCATTCAAATGTATAACTGAATGCTATAAATTATTTTATTTAAAAAATTTGTTTTCAATTAAAATTTACTATTTTTCTCTATTAACCCAAATATTAATGTTGTGGAAAAAAACACAAAAAATTATTGAAACTACGTTTTTATTTCCTGATTATAAAGAAGAAGTTTATTTAGTAAAATTTAATATATAAAAGTTTCATATATTGGAATAAAAAATGGTTTTCCATTAAAAGGCGTTAAACTTTCATTTTCATTAAAATACATCCTTTATTTGAAAAAAAAATTCTTATATTATATCTATAAAACACATAATATAGATGTTTAAATTTATATAAGATATATATAATTCATAATTCAGATAATAATATTCATAACAACTATTGAAGAGCTAGTTTGGTATGTCATGGTACGCTCGAACTCGGTGTTGTGTGTAGCACAAGTTATAGAATTACTTTGAAGAAATATCATACTATGAAATCATTGTGTGTTACATTATCCCCTCCTCAATACACTGCGTCCTCACAATGCATGTACTCAATTATGAGGAAATTAAGTTGAAACCTGATATGTCTTATTGTGAAGATTCTGTCAAGATTCTTGATACAACAGAACACAGGTTGCAAAACCGGACATCTCGCCTCATAAAAGTTATATGGAGAAATTATAAGATAAAAGAGGAACCATGGGAACCCGATGAAATTATGATTAAGAACAACCCAATTTTTTTTATTTAGTAATATTCTAGAAATTTTGAGGACAAAATTATTTTAAGGAGGGGATATTGTGAAACTCCAAGCTTCTACAGGAGGTTTCCCTTTGAATAATACAATTGCTTTTGTTATAAAGAACATCGAGTTCAAACACACCATATCCAATCAAACTAGATATTATGAATAGTAATACACGCATTTTTAAATTTTATAAATTTTAACATTCAAAATTACTTCATATTTTGATTCGTAATATCGAAATTAGTTTAGAGAGAATTTTGGATATTTTTACGAAAACATTCGATTTTTGATGAATGTTGAAAAACACAAAATTATTGTTAAAACCAAATTCTTATTAAAATAATTAGGTATTTTATTTAAATTTATTTTTTTGATAATATAGATATATATTAACTATAAATTTTTTTTTGTAATTTATTGGAGTCATTTGATAATAATTATAGATATATAAAAATTATTGAACTTTTAATAGGCTTTTACCCACCTCTAGTGATAATTTGAAAATTTTCATAAAACATAATTTTACTACTCCTATTAATTTAATTTCAAAAATCTATGAGATAAAATTGAAACTAGTAAGTAATATGTGGTTCAAAAAGATGAAAATAATTTTTGGTGAATATTAACTTTTGACTTTTATTTTCCACATTTTAAAGATAATAATATAATTAAGGGTAAAATGATATGATAATTACCCTAACACATGTCCTAATTCTATTGAATATGTATAATTTTATCAAAAACTACATTTGGATTAAAATACGATCCTCTTGGGTCCACATGGATTAGATTAGGACATTTATTATTATTTTATTTAAAGAAGAGTTAAAAGAGTTAAATTCAATGTTTAATAACTAAACCATTTTTAATACTAGGTTAGACACAATATAAATTACACTATAAATATTCATTAGAAATCTAAAAATGATTATCTACATAATAGAATTTTATTTAAAAAAAATTTACATTAAATAATTTAATAAATTCATGACACAATGACGATGCAGTAATTACCTTATTAATGAAATATTTATATAATTGATATTATGAATATCTAAATAAATGTAAATTGAGACTTATGATGAATTTAACTAATTTTAAACGTTATTATGGAATGTTAAGGTTGTTTGAATAAATTTTATTCAATGTGACAATGGTTTTATGGTTTTGAAAAAAATCATATCCTAAATAGTGTAAAAATTGACATAATTGAGTTTTTAAAAAAATACAATATTAATAATTAATTAAATATTTAAAAATTCTAAGTATCAGAAAAAGAACTTAGATAATGTTATATATATTAATAATGAACTACCTGGGTTTATCTTGGGTTGTTATAGAATGTTTATTAACCATAAAATATAAAAATACAATGAAACATGGTAAATTTCAAACTACATAACTATGAGTTAATTTTAAAAGATAAGTTTTATATGATTACCTAAACCCTTATAAAACTATTTTTGGGTGGTTTTTGACCCATCCTCACCTTGTCTTCTAAATAATTCATTTTGGAGCCATTATAAATAGAAAATATTATGTTATAAATAATATTTCAAGCTTTTCCTTAAGTGACCCACAACTATATTATAAAAAGGATCTTCCCCTTCACATAATTTCACTTCTCTAAAGACATCTATCTCAGCCAACCCCTAGGGGCCTTCTTTGGTAAAAAAATCAACCTATGGAACACATTGAATCAAACATAAAGGAAGAACGTGAAGAAGAGGTAAATATTTCATCGCCTCTTTCATGTTCTTTTCTTCTTCCACATCCTATTTCATTAGTGTTTCCCATATATAATAATAAATAAAGTTTCGTATATATATTTTGATGTTATAATAAAAGTTTTATAACCATATTCATTATATTATCCATCATATGAATGAAAAATTTAACATACGTTCGTACGTACAACATACCGTCTCCACGTCGTGGTGTAGTTTGTTATTCAAATACTTAATTATTTGGAAGGGTATAATAATGAGTATAACTGATATAAATAATAAATATAACATGTAAATAATTCTATATATATTATATAACATCTAATTAAATATGATTTCACCATCAATATAATGTTATTATCACTCATGTGTACGTATGGATTACCGTCTCCACAACGCGATGAGATTCATTTCCACGTTCAACATTCAACGATGATTATATGAATTTAAATTATTAATTTGTACGAAATATATGACATAGTAATTCTATGGGATATATATATGTGTGTGTGTGTACTTACATTTAGCTTATTCACTTACTTTCATTCAATATGATATGGAAGTAGAAACAACGTTTATGCGTACGTATGGCCTCCCGTCTCTATAAATGTTGTTTTCCATTTCATATATCTATCTATTATAGATATTCATATTCATTACATATATATATGATATATAAATACCTTTTTTATATTCTGGATGTATTTAAATCATGATCTATGTTATAAAATCAAGAATAACAAGTTAAAACATGTACGATAATGAAAGTGATTATTAACAGAAATGTTAATTTAACATGGAAATTATTAATAAATGGAAAGTATAATGTCATAAAAGAATCATGTATTATATAATAAAAATGAATATGTTTCTGGGATAATTTAATAACATACTATGGTCATTATACATGAGGTTAAACGTACCCTCGACCAAAGGGAAATGCATGGTAAGGGTGAATTTCCCAATATCTTTATTATCCAAGGTTGTTTTTACATAAGTATCTATTGGTATATAATTATTATCCATGCCCATGTTTCATAAAAGATTTTTCAAAGGGATTATTTTTAAGGGAATCGTCTACTAAAACATCTTTTTAAATGTTTTTAATATTTATTATTCAAAATCTTTCACATTAATGTCCATGTTATCGAAATGGTTTTAAGGATTTGTTTTTATGGACATGAATTTTTGAAAATTAAAATTCATTTTAAAAGTTACAATGTGGAATGTATGACTTTGATTCAAAACTATATTTTATATGACTTCCTTTATAAATTATGTTACTTTTAAATGATTTCATATTTCACTCAATGATTTATACTATTTCTTTTCATCTATGTTAGTAACCTTTTATGGATTATAAACTTTTTTGAAGGTGATTTATTATGATACAAATATTCCATATTGTATTGAAGGTTTTGTGATATGTTTGACTATGGATGTGTTATTTTTATACCATTCAAGTTTTCTAGATCATGTATTGAAATTTCTTATGTTAGTTTTTATATGAATGTTTGTGTTGTGATTAAACCGTTTTATATAAGGAATTTATTTTATATAGTATGTGGCAGGTGTAGCCCATTATAGATCCTTGATGCATCAGTAGGTCTTATGAGACAAACTATTTTCTTAGCACGAGGCATTGAAAAAATCTTATTTATAGTCTTTTCACAAGGCCTTGACTATGTGGTTATGAAGTATGGCATTATGCATTCAATCATTATGAAATTGGATATTTGATATTGCATGTGATTATTCGACTAATAGAATATTCATGTGAATAAGAAACTGGAATTAATTTTTTCATATTGTCCATATTATGAAAAATATTATGTTTAAAAGGATTATGTTTTATTCATATAAATTTCCTTAAATGTTTTTTCTTGTTTATGAAAGTTTATTCTATATTTTTATCCTTTCTGAGAATGTCATCTCACCTCTTTATATGTTATAAATTTTCTAGGTTGCAAAGAAGAATATTATGGCTGACCTACAGGGATAGTTTAAGGGATATTAAAGTTTTCAATTGTGGAAATGTTGTTGTTTTTTTTCATTTTATAATGTAAGGTAATGTTCTTGTATGTAGTAATCTATTTTCCAAGACTGGTTAATTGATATGTAATTTAGGCCATAATTCCTTGTAATCATGCCAATGTCATGTAATAATGCACTAGGTCTAGGTAATTGGGGTCGAGGCATTACTATTGGTATTAGAGGATGTTTCACAACAACCTTGAAAATAAAATTTGATAAACTCTGATTAGAGGACATTACCGTAATATAGACCTTGAGGATTAGCATAGAATATATTTCTAGAATTTTGGTAATGTAGAGATTTTGTGTATTTTCCAAGAAATATATCACTGTTAGATATGAGAAAGTTGAGGCAACTCTAGAACAGATATACCTATGAGTTTAAACCCATACAAGGAGTTTTGGGATTGACCTGGCGTATCGTGGTACATGACGATGGGCCTTAATGAACTCTTTGTTACGACACTCCTAGTGGATATGCTTAGGATATTTCACATTTTCATTACAAACCATTATTAAGGATTTATGAATAAATACATCCACAAAGAAAACCATTTATGATTACATATAATATACATAATATTTTCAATTTACATTAGGTATTTTACAAGTTTGGAATCATGCATTTTGATTCATAAACTAACATAGTGTATGCCATTGTATAGAAATGGCACCTAGTAGAAGGAATGTGAATTCCAGAAATATGCATGATCAAATGATTAAGAAGGATCATATCTTTCTTGGTATTAATCAAACATTTAAAAGGGAAATATTCTCCCTTGTATTATCATCATATTAAGAAATAGTATCATGTGTTAATAATACATGTAAAATATTATATTATTCCTATGACATTTAAGGGAAGAAAGAGATGAAAAGGATGAATGAGATAACGAATGATAAATTGAGGAGGGGAAAAAGGTTATTCCCATATGTGATAACTATGTAATGAATAGCCTTGGTAATTACTAGAAGGTAATGGGAGTTTGTTATAAGTGTGGGGGAAAAAGGACACCAAGTACTTGTTTTGAAGGGTAAGAAAAAGGTTTCAAATGTACAATGTATCATCTGCAAGGATTTAGGACACTACGTGAATCACTATCCAAAACATCATAGTATCCCCCAAATGTCGCTATTGGATATTAATAAATTTATGATAATAGAGAAGTTGAATAGTAATGATTAGAGTTATTATGTTGTTATTAATGTATTGTTTCATTTGCGAATTATATTAATGATCTAAATGTTATATGAATTATAGAGTATATAAGGATTTTACTGCAGAACTATTTAATTAAGGACTTGCCATTGTGTGGAATGAAGAAATGTGACAAAAATGCATGATAATTTTTTTTGGAAAATATATGGTTGAGAGAATGATAAACTTTAATATGGTTCTGATACTCAGTTAGTATTTCTGGAATAATATATGATTTATTTAGATTAAATATATTGGATATTTTTTACTACCATGAAACTGATTAATGATTTTTATATTCCATCATTGTTGGAGTTTACACGATTTTATTATATAAGGAGTATACGCGGTATTTTAAAAATAATAAAGTAGAATGAATGTAATCAATAATGTTTTATGGTATTTCACGGTGTTAACGTGTTTTAAAAGAATACACGATGAAGGTATTCACATGTTATTATGCGTGAAAAAATATCTTCATTGTGTTTACATTCCATAAATATTTTGGACTACGAGTTTGGATAGAAGTATTTTGGATAAGTATAAATGTTGGAATGGATTAAGTTTTACATTGGATACTGTTATTATGGTTAAAAATTTTCTAAATATTATTTTTGGATTGTTATAAAAAGGACAACCCTAAGGTCGGGCGATAACCCGTCGTGTCCGATAAGGCCACTGGACTTGAACCCACAACTGAAGTGCGAGTATGGATGATCACCTACCACTGGCATACATGATTTTATAGTTTTTATAATGAATTTTTTATATATATTTATAAATGTATAATAAATTCATTATTTTTTGAACACTATAATATTAGGAAAAAGAGAATATTTTTTAATTATATTATCTTTAATGTGAAAGATGAGTTTGTGGAAAAATTAGTCGAAGGATTAAAATCTACATGTCATGTATATATTTTTCCTCTTATTATATAAATAAATTAATTCTTAAACTATTCAAAATGGATCTTGAAAACACAAAATGTGTTATCTGAATACCTTATGTTTTGTTGAACAGATGATGTTTTACATCATGTTAGATTGATGGATTTGGGGCCCCCAATTTTACACCTATTTGTGATGGATGTTCTCAATAAATCCCTATAAATATTTATATTTTTTATCCAATTATGTGTCTTTAATTTCCACCAAGTTTCTCTTAATTGAGAACATAATTTGGTTGGGACTTTTTCATTTCTTTTTCCACCTTATTAAGAATAAATTTCATTATCCCAATTTCTGATGTAGGTTTTCCACAAAGGTATTTTTCTATTTTAACGTTTTATTTTTGAAAAAAAAATTCAGATTGAAATGAATCAATTTATTGAAGGATGTGAGAATGTAACACCCCAATATTTCATATTACATTGTCTCATTAAAGTAATTCCACTACTTGTTCTAAATGGAACATCGAGTTTCAGCGCACTACAACATACCAAACTAGCCGTTCAAAAAGTGGTTATGAATAGTATTAACTTCATTTTGAATCTCATATAGTCTATATAAATTTAACATCTTTATTATGTGTTTATTAGAGATAATATAAGAACAAAGTCTTTATTTTCAGATGAAAGAAGTATTTTTCAAAAATAATGGTATTTTACAACCTTTTACGGGAGAACCCTTTTTATAACCTATATTTGAAACATTTAAATATACAATTTATGGAAATTATATTCTTATTTATAAGATAGACATAAAAATTTAATTTGGATAAATTTTTGGTGCTTTTTTGATAACTTTTATATTATGACTAATAGTGAAAAATACTATGTTTTAATTTAAAATAGATTTTTCAATCAAAATAATATATAATGTTCAATTATGCATTTGAAAAGATTTTAAGTATAATTAGATTACATTTTTATCATTTAATATTATTTAGGTTATTATAAGTCATAACACATTTAAATTTGAAAGAAACACATGTCAATCTTTTGATAGTTTTTACTTTTTAAAAGCCCACTTTATGGTTTTGAAAATGAGAATTTATTTTTAATTAATAAATGAAACTTCTATGTTTTGAATTTTTTATTGTAGATTTCATTTTTAGATTCGTAATATCAAAATTATATTATGGTGAATTCTTTGGTATTTTTCTGAAAACATTCAATTTTTGATGAATTGTGTAAAACACAACATTATTATTTAAAACTGACTTGTTGACTAAATAATTATTTGTTTTATTTAAATTTATTTAATGTTAGAAAAGTAATATAGTACCTATATATGTTCAATTCAATTCAATGGAGTCATTTTATGAAAAAATTAGATGTATAAAATTTTATTGAACATATTACCGTCTTTTACCCACCTTTTAGGTGCATTTCCAAATTTCCATAAAACATAATTTTTCCGCTTATGTGAGTTGAATTTCTAAAATCCGAGGGAGATAGATTATAATATTAAGTAAAATTTGTTTCAATAAGATAAAAATAATTTCTTGTGAATAGTAACATTTGACTTTTATTTATCATGGTTAAAAGAAAATATGGTAATTAAGGGTAATAATGATATTATAATTATGCTATCACGTGAGATAATTCTAATGGATAAGTCTATTTAGACCAAAAACAATATTAGTAATAAAATATGACCCTTTAGGTACACTAGGATTATATTAGGACATTTATTTTTATTTTATTTAAAGAAGAGTTAAAAGTGTTAAATTCAAAGTTTAATAAGTAAACCATTTAAAATATAGGGTTACACATACCATAAATAAGACTATAAATATTCATTAGAATGATAAAAATATTTCCTACATAATTTTAATTTATTTATAATTTTTTGAAAAAAAATAATTATATTTATTAATGACACAATGATGATGCAGTAATTACCTTATTAATGAAATAATCCAATTAATGGATTTATAAATATTAAAATAAAAATAATTTCAATGTTTTTATGACATCCACGAATTTTCTAGTTGAATATGACATGTTACGGTTCATTAAATTCAGCTTTTTTCAAAGTAATCAAGTCCTTATTACTTACACAAAAACAAAATACCAAATTGTATCGAAAATGACATAAATTAGGTTTTAAAACAAATACTATATTATTGGTTGATATAATATCTCTAAAAATATAGGGTTCTCCCAAATGGATTAAATATTATTATATATGTCATTAATTAACCACTTGGGGTTCTATTGAATGTTTTTAATATGTTTATTAACCACATAGTGTATGAATACAAGAAGACATAGTAAAAGTTAAATGATATAATTAAGAGTTAAATCTAAATGATATGGTTAAAATGGTAACCTAAAAATGTCTAAAACCTATTGGTTGAGAGTATTTCGACCCATAGAAACCTAATTCTCTAAATAATCTCATTTGGAGCCCTTATAAACTATATATGATTGTATAATACATTAATATGTTAATATTTTCCTAAAGTGAACCTCACCTCCCTTTTTAAAAAGGCACTTCACCTTCTCTCAAAATCACACCTCCAAATCCATTTGTCTCGGCCAAACCTTGATTAAATATCATCTCAACATACCTACCATGAACCAAGAGTCCTTAATAGTATCATAAATAAATCCTATGGATCCCTTTCGATCAACTCAAAAGGAAACACCCGAAGAAGTGGTAATAATTTCACCACCCAATTTGATGTTCTTTTCTTCTTCCACTTCCACTTTCATTTATGTCTTCATACCAAAATAATAAATCCATTACCTCATACATATTATAATATTATTATAAATATTGTAAAATAATTTTGGTTATTCTATCAATACAATAAATGACAAAGTCACTATACGTGCGCACGTATGGCTTACCATCTCCACATCATGGTGTAGTTTGTTATTCAAAAACATCATTATTTGAATGGGTATAATAATGATTATAACTGATATAATAATAAATATAAAATTATAATGATTCTTTATATATTATATACAATCCAATTATATAAACTTTATTGATCAATATAATGATATTGTTGCTCGTGCGTACGTATGGATTACCGTCTCCACGACTCGATGAGATTCATTCCCCCGTTCTCTATTGAACAATGATTATAAAAATTTATATTATTAATATGTATGTAATATAATACATAATAAATCATCTTGATATATATATATATAGGTACCTATATATACTTTATTCACTTACTTTTGTTCAATACGATATGAAAACTGAAACAACTTTTATGTGTATGTACGACATACTGTCACCATAAACGGTGCCTTAAATTTCATATATGTATATATTATAAATATTTTTTCTAATACATATATATGATATATAAATCATGTTTTATATTTTGGATTTATTTAAATAATGATCTAAATGATATGATTATGAACAACAAGTTAAATCATGTAGGATAAAGAAAGCGATTATTACACATAAAGTTAATTTAATAGAAACAATAATTATTAAATTTGTAGTATAAAGTCATAAATGAATCATGATTGATATTATAAATATGAATATGGTTCTGGTATAATTTAATAAAATACTATGGTGATTATATAGGAGTTAAACTTACCCTCAACCAACGGAATGTTTAAGGTAATGGTTAATTTCACAATCTCTTTATTATCATAGTTTGTTTTTACGTATGTATCTACTAAGAAATATTTGTTATCCATGTCCATGTTTTATAAAAGACTTTTCAATTCGATTCTTTTTATGGTATTTTTTTTTCTAAATCTACATTTTAATTTTTATAATGATTTATTCTTCTAAACACTTTCCATTAATGTCCATGATTTCAAAATGGTTTTAATGATTTATTTATATAAACATGAATATTTTAAAATGTTAATTCCTTTCAAAATATTCAATGTGGTATGTGAAAAATTTATTCAAAAATATATTTCAAATGATTTCCTTTATAAGTTTTGTTACTTTTAAATGATTTCATGAAAAATGGATATTTCTCTCAATAATTTTTACAGGTAATTTTCAACACTGTCAACATCCTTTACGGGATGTAATTCTTGATCGAGGTTGTTTTATTATGATAAAAATAATCCATATTGTATTGATGGTTTTGTGATATGTTTGACTCTAGATGTGTTATTTATATACCATTCTTGGTTCATAGATTATTATTTTAAAATTCGTAATCTGGTTTTAATATGAATTTTAATGTTATGATTAAACCATTTCATATGATGAATGCATTGGGCTTAGTAAGTGACAGGTAGAGGCCACTATATCTTTTCGTTACATCAGTGGGTCTCATGAGAAAAACTAGTGTATTGGCATAAGGCCTTAACAAAATCATATTTTTAGTCTAGGCACAAGGCCTTGACTATGTTGTATTGAAGTCTTGCATTAGGCATTCCATTAATATGAAAGTGGCTATTTGATAATGCATGTGATTATTCGACTAGTAGAATGTCCATGTTAATAAATAAATGGAATTATTTGATTCGAATTTTCCATATTATACAATATTTTGTGTATAAAAAGATTATTTTTTGGTCTTATAGATTTCATTAAATGTTTATGCTTATTTATGAATGCTTCCTCTATATATTTATCCTAATTAAGTATCTGAGCTCACCCCTTTCTATGTTTTATTTTTCCCAGGATGCAAAGAAGTATCTTATGAATGACCTCTATGTATAGTCTAAGGGATATAAATGGGGTAAATGGTGGCAATTCCATTGTTTTTTTTCATTTTATAATGTATTGTAACATTCATGTATGTAATCAATTTTCTAAGACTTCTAAACTGATCGGTTATTCAGGACATGATTCTTTTTAATCATGCCAATGTTTTGTAATAAAGCACCGACTCTAGATAAATGGGGTCGGAGTGTTACAAAAAACCATGAAAATTTACCAGGGGTTGTTTTATGGTTTTCATTACATTATCTTATAGATTCCAAAACATATGTTTAGAAATTAATAAATACTTCTCTTACCTTTTAATATACATTAAAACCAAAATAATCATTTATTATTCCTCAAAACCCATTGATAATGAATTTAATATTATGTTATATCTCTATATCACTAACTAGGTTCCCCAATATTTTATAAAGTTCCTACAATGATTTTATAAGTTCTCATTCAACGTATGGGATAATCTAATTCTCTATATCAATCAATAAAATTATTTAAATTATGCCTGTTTTCAAATTGATCTTGTAGGGATATGATTTAAAAAATAACAATGAAAGTACATAAAACTTATAAATTATAATTTATATAATCCCATCCCATTTAACACATCCATCAAATTTTATACACCCATTTTTAGATGAATTCATCATATGATTTTACATGATAAAGAAATATGTCTTGAATACCCATGATCATTTCCACTAAGATGTATTCAACTCATTTTTTCTTTAGATATATGGACTGGTATATACATGAATGTAACCAAAAAAATTAATTATATTTTTAATTTTTATGAACTAAATCCTTAAAAAGTACGCTCTTTGTAGAACATGTTTGCATGTACATGATATGAACATGATGGGAGGGACTGAAATTATAAAGACCACTTATTAATTTGTTAATGATTTTATACCAGGATAATAAATGTATGGTGAGTATGATGTTATCCCAATAATTCTATGTTATGTTTTCTTATTATTTATCCTTTACTTATGGGTTTGATGTCATGTATTATGTTATTAACACATCCCTACATTACATTATAGTGTCAGGCTATATAATTACACATTGATCAATGTTATGGACACACCCCTAGTATGTAACCATTATATATATCTTGTCTCACATGTAATGATTATCTGTCATGTCCCATCCCCCAGGGGCCCATGCCGTGACTACCCCAAGCCCGCCTTCTATAGGCTAGGTGCTGGTGACTAGCATTGAAAAGTGTATTCCCTAAAACTAGGGAGGCATTGCATTTTTATCCTGTAAACACACGCAACCAGGAACACAACAAGATACGAACACAAGTAAACTATATAAAAAAATAGTGTTGAAAGTAAGAGGGGATGGAATACAAGACCAACAGTAAAGGTTCATGTACAACATAAATAAAATACAACTAAATAAAGATAAAAATAGATATTGGGTCATCCTCGGAGGTTCCTACCTAAATAGTATGTACAAATCGCCTCCTCAGAACTCCACGTATACCCTTCTCCTCTGCATACTAACATGCCGTATGGTTCACCTCAAGGCAACGTCCAGTGCTGGAAACCTCATCCTCAAACAACGTTGTCTATCGTTTTCAATAAAAACATCAAGTTGTGGACATAGCCTGTGTAGGGGTGAGTATAACGATACTCAGTAGGGACCCTGAGACTCTCAAGATCTCAAAAAATTTGTAATGTTTAAACCAAAAAGCATGAAAACAACCGACAACCCTACAAAGTTATATTCCCATACATATTCCTATGTTATCATGTATACCCATCTCAGTCATGAGGAACCACATGGTCTAAATCGAAATCCCCAAGCTCAATTTTTCCACAAAGGAAGGAATACCACGAATGTAAGAACCACACAGGTACGCCCCATAGAAAAATATCTCCAAGGTATCACCATGATGGAAAGTACCACACAAGTACAGACTCATATCACACTATTTATAAGTTATGTACATTCATAGAGATGATTAGTTTAAAATAATAATTAATCCTACTCTTTTAAGAGGTTTACCCACGAAGTATCGTAAATAATAATCGGAACCACAGAGGATCACAATACGTTTTCAAACCCCCACAGAATCCTAGTACCTTGTAAGAACCACACAGGATCCTAGTACATCGTCAGACCCACAAAGGATCCCAGTACATCTTCAGTATGTGATGAATCCAACTTAGGATCCTAGTACATATTCAGTAAGTCATCTGACCCACACAGGATCCTAGTCCATCATCAGTACGTCGTCAGAACCACACAAGATCCCAGTACATCGTCAATATGTCTTCACACCCACACAGGATCATAGTACATTTTCCATATGTCGTTGGACCCACATTGGATTCTAATACATCGTGAGTAAATTGTCAGACCCACATAAGATCCTATTACATCGTCAGTATGTCGTCAGACCAACACATGATCCTAGTACACCGTCACAACTATCTGCAAGGTTCCATCACTAAGCTTTCTTGTCTCCAGGAAGGTCTACTACTCAATCCACTGTTCGATACACCAACTTCCATGAAGTCCAACGATGATGTATCCCAGATGAATTCCAAGTCAAAGGGGTATCAAAGAAATAGATGGTGTGTCAAACGGATGCACGGTCAATGCATTATTATCATTTTAGTCTCGAGGACCCAATTGGATTCATGCTCCATCCAACCCAGCCAAATAACAACTTTATCCAAACTTCAAGTGGTTTATACTAAAATTACACTATCGCTACAAGGTTTCCAATTCCCTAGATGGTTCTTCAAACAGAAACCCGATAATAATGTTATGGTCAAAAAAGATTATAGGTTCGAAACAGGTTCGGGTTGACCCAGCCCACTAGGTCCGGCCTGGCATGCGATGGGCCGCCCGACCCGCGCTGGGCCGCCCGGCCTGAGCGGCTCGGACTGGCCAGCAGCCCACAGTGCGGCGGAGCGGCGTAAGGTTCGTGGGGTGGCGTGGGGGCCGTGGTGCTTCGCGGGGCCACGTCGCGGTGTGGGGTCCACAGGGTGGAGCAGGTCATGAGGCAGCGCATGGGCCAATGGGAGGCCTATGGGCCGAGGGGTAGCCAGGAAGCTATGGGGCACCGCCTAGGCCACGGGGCGGCACACTGGCACCGGTGCGGTGTGGGGACCACGGGGTGACATGCTGTCCACCGGGCGGTGCGAGGGCCGTGGTTGCGCCTTCGCATTTTCCACGGCCGCAGGTGTGTTGGATGCCGTATCTGGGTCCCACTGGTGCCTTTCGCCAGTATCAGTCGCCACCATCATCCAGTGCGAGGAACAAAAAAAACTCAAGAAAAATGTGGAGAGATCATGCCATGTTCGTTTGTCCCGCACCCTCCACGTTAGGGAATTTGAAAGTGGCTTAATAGATCATTCATGAAGAACATCAAACCCTATAACCTCCAGCAATCATTATTCCCAAACCTGAAAAAATAAGTCACCCATGGATCAACTAGTTAGAGAGTTGATATTCTTTCATTATTTAGAAGGGAAGAACATGGGAATCAATAATCACACATAATTAAACCCATATCTCAGAGTTTTTTTGACGAAGGTCTTGAGGAATGAGAAAAATTCATTGGGATTAGTAGTGTCAATGTTCATCACTTCCATAAGACGCTTCTGAAGTCGGCTCGACCGTCATCATTGTTCTTCAAATCCGGAGTGTGTTCTTCATTAGAGGATGTGTTTCTCCATGATTCCTCAATGATCCTACCTTTTTCAAACAATCTCCCAAAAATCCCAATAGATGAATTACCAACTTCATTTAAAATAGGTTTAATTGAAGTTAACACCATAGTTAAATGAAACTATTGATTTAATGGAGAGTTGGTAAAAATAATTAACTCAATTTAGTAGGAGAAGTAATTAATGGGGACTTCATAGGTTTTCTCTATTAAAGTGGGGTTCGAGTGGTCCCCACCACCATGGATTCGAATTGGGGGATATAGTTTTGGTGGTCCCCACATCTTAACATTCACTTGGGTGGTTTTATTCTAGAGGTCCTCACCACTTAACAACCACATGGGAGTTTTAATAAAAGGATAAGAAATTATTATTTTTCTTTTCCAATGAAAAACTAAAAAAATTATCTTTTACCCTCGACCTACTTTGGTCGAGGTAAAGGGATCCTTAAGAGAATTCTGGCATGGAAATTTCAACGGTGCCCTCGGATTTCAATTCCAATCGCACGTTCCAATGTTACAAAAACCATCTTTCGCGTTTACTGAACGTACCTGAAAAACGATTAGAAATTCACTCCGGGCACACCGGGCCTCCAAATCACATGCAGAACATTTTTTTGGTCTTGTAAAATTCCAATTTAATTAAAGAAAATGTACAAGGAATTTCTAGATCTTTACATTATACCCATCTCATGAATTTACATCCCCAAAATCCGCATCACAAAACTAGGAAAACAAGTGGGGGTACTGAGCACGAATCTGAGCCTCACACTCCCATGTGATCTCTTGGAGGTTCTTGTGCTTCCAGTGAATGCCCACTAGAGGTATCGACATCCCAAAAAGGACTCGCTCCTGTCAATCCTCAATCTCCACTAGATCCTCTGAAATTTTCGCCCCATCATTGATGTCCAGCTCACCGTGGTCGATGAGGTGAGATGGGTCGCGCACATATCTCATGCGCTGGGAAACGTGGAAGATGCCAGGCACCCGGTGCAACAGAGGTGGATGATCTAGGTGGTCATCCACCTCTCCCACACTGTTGAGGACATGGAAGGGTCCAGTGAACCCAAGAGATAACTAGCCACCCCTACCCAAATCTCCGAAAACCATGACGTGGTTAGACCTGTAGAAAAACACGGTCATGATCCTCGAACTCTAGAGGTCTCTATATCCTATCGGAATAAGAATTTTTCCTACTCTGTGTAGTCTTCATCTTCTCCTGGATGACCTACACTTTCTCTATTGTAGCCTATATTATCACTGGTCCCATGAGTGCTGACTCCCCTGGGTCAGTCCAGTACAAAGGTGATCTGCATGGTCGCCCGTACAAGGCCTCAAAAGAAGCCATCCCAATGGTGGAGTGATAGCTATGGTTGTATGAAAACTCCAAAAATGGCAAGTGATACTCCCAGCTGTGACCGAAGTCAAGTACCCAAGCACAGAACATGTCCTTGAGGGTCTGAATTGTTTTCTCAGTTTGGCCATCCGTCTGAAGGTGGATGGCAGTGCTCAAATGAAGCTACATCCCGAAAGCCTCCTATAACCCCTTCCATAAATGGGAAGTAAATTTTTTATCACGATCAGAGACACTCATTGTGGGCACTTCATGTAGCTGCAAAATCTCTTTCACATAGAGGCGTCACAAGCTCTATAATGAACCCTACTCTCTGATCGGTAGGAAGTAGGCAGACATGGTGAGTCGGTCAACGATCACCCAGATAGAATCATTTCCTCTGGATGTACATGGACGTACTATCACAAAACCCAGGGATATACCATCCCACATCCACTTAGGGACCTCTAAAGGCTAACCCATGCCTACTGGTACCTGTTGCTCTGCCTTCACTTGTTGACAAGTGAGGCACCGAGAGACAAAATCTAATACTTAATTTCTCATTCCTGGCCACCAGTCCTATAGTCGAAGGTCCTGGACATCTTCGCCACTCTTGGATGTACCGCTAGATGGGATGTGTGGAACTCTCTAAACACTTCCTCTCGATGCGACACTTGTACTATGGTACATTCTCTGAAGAGAATGATGTGCTCCCCACCTTTAGAAAATACATCAGGTGTATGTCCTCTGGATATTTGAGCACGTCGAGCTTCGCATTTAGTATCCCCATGTTGCGCTTCCATGACTCACTATAGATGTGGGGGACTGGATGTAAGAGACTAATGAAAAGATTCTCTATCACGATCCAAAAAGGTTATCTGCAAAGTGGATAGCTGCTCCATCACTTTACCAAGCATATGAATACCATATCTCTTATTGACTGTATCTTCTAAATCATTCCTCTTCCATATAGTATAGACTATCTTGATGTCATAGTCCTAGAAGAACTCTATCCAAAGTTACTGTCTCTGGATTAGGTCCTTCTAATAGAAGATAATCTTTAGACTCTTGTTATCTGAGTAGACTATAAAATTCTCACCCATCAGGTAATGTCACACCATTTTCAAGGAGAAGAAAACTACTTATAACTCCAGATCATGGTTAACATAGTTCTTCTTATGTTTTCTAGGTTTTCGTGACCCATATGTGATCACTGCTCACTCCTGCATCAGGACATATCCGAGCCCGGTCCCTGATTTGTCGCAGTAGACTACGTACCCAACGCCCCTCTCTAGAAGCCTCAGGATGGGGGCATAGTCTTCCTCTTCCACAGATCTTGAAAAATCCTCTTGAATCTCTCCAACCACACGAAGTGTTACCCATTCTTCATAACCACTAATAAAGGTGCTGCAACTCTGGAGAAATCTGGCACAAACCTCCGGTAGTATCCATACGAACCAGGAAACTTCATACCTCTGTCACACTCCTGGGTGGATCCCAACAATGTACCACCTCAATATTCACTAGATCCACTAAATCTATAGCCTCCATGATGACATGTCCCAGGAAGTGAATCTCTCGGATCCAGAACTGGCACTTCGAGAGTTTACTATAAAGTTGGTCCTCTCGGAGTGTGTCTAGTACTACCTACAAATGATATGACTGCTCCTCCTCTAGAGTCTAGTAGATTAGAATATCGTCGATGAAGACTACTACAAAGAGATCAAGGAATGCCTGAATGATCATGTTCATGAGTCGCATGAAAACTGTTGGAGCGTTGGTTACGCAGAATGGAAAAACTAAGAACACCTAGTGGACATACTGACATATGAATGCCATCTTCTCCAAAACCTCATCATGCACTCTATGTTGGTGATAACCATAAATGAGGTCTATCTTATAGAACCATCGTGCTCCCTTTAGCTAATCATAGAGGTCATAAATCTTCTAGAGTTGGTACTTATTCTTCACGGTCACCTAGTTTAGGCGCCGATAGTAAACACAAAGTCTCAACCTCCCATCCACCTTTTTGGAAAATAAAATCGATGCTTCCAAGAGAGAAAAACTAGCCCGAATGAATCCCACCCCATGTAAGTCCTCCAGATATAACCACAGCTCACAATGATCCGCGGGAGCCATCCGATACACTGACGTATAAATCGGTGTAGTCCCATGATACATGTCAAAGTAAATGTCCACCTCTCTACGAGGAGGTAGACCTAGAACATCATCAGGGAAGATATCAACATACTAGTCCACCACTATAGGTTAACGCAGAATCTAAACATCAACCACTCTGAGGGTAAGGCTAGCCAACTGATGTGTAATAGGCTACACCCTCCACTAGTTAAGTCCATCATGTGCTGAAAAGGCTCTCTTCTCAACAGTTAAGGTAAAACTGGTCCCATCGATGTGAACACACCGCACTTTGACCCTGATGCAGTCAATATGAGCATGGATTATAGATAACCACTCCATTCCCAAGACGACATTTTAATTCCCCAAATCCACTACTAGGAGATCCCAGCCAAAGCGCTTTCCTCCTAGAGTATGTTCACACTTCCGAAACCAACGCATAATTATAGAATCTGCTCCAATAGGAGTCTCTAGCCATAAAGATCGAGCCAACAGCTCTCTTAGGATCTCCATGCTCTGAACGATGGCAGTGGTAAAAAAAAGAATGACTGGAACCTGTGTCTATAAGTACTATAGCACATATTGAATAGTCACAGATCGTACCTCATATCATCTCCAGAGTGCCTTGGTCATAGGCCTCTGCTTCCTAGAGCTGAGCTCACCCCTATCAACCTACTCCCTATGGTCAGGGAGGACCACCTGGTGGTGGTGGCGATAATACCTTGAATCATCACCCACCACCAGATGCAAGACCATCTCCTCTACCATGTCCACCTACTTCATGTGGACCTCCTCAGTCGATCCTATGTCTCAGCCTAGGTGGTCCCACAACCATCTTCTAATCATCCATATGCACGGGTTGGACAGTCACGAGCCACGTCACTTTTCCCGCAGCTTGGGAAAATTGCATGTTCCTTGCATGACTGACTCTATCTCATGTTCCCCACACAACTGACCCAGAATCATGCGGTCGTCCACCGGTTGGTCTGGTCCTCTTGGACGTCTACAACATTTGTCTGCTTCCAACTGTAGAAGACTCTGCTACGTGACGCCCAGTGATAGGTCTCGCTGCTGGTGACTACCCAGTAAGAAAACCTTCCACTAAGAGGGCTCGCTCTGACACCCCTTGCATCGGAATGCTGTGTGAGATCACCAATGCCCTGATCTGCCGCCTGAGTCCCTACTCAAAGGTCAGGGACCTGAAGAATGTGTCTCGCACCATATTAGTGGAGTATCATGAGATATCGGTAAACCTCGTTTAGTACTGAGCCACGACCATTCATCCCTACTGTAGAAAAAGTAGCTTCTTTATGCGCAATAGGCGAAGAGTGGAAGGTCAAAGTCTTCCCAAAACAGGCTCTTGAAGACTACACAGAGAAGCGTCAAATCATCATGGTCTGGGAGCATCAAACTCCACCATCTACTTACTACTGCCATTAAAAGGGTGGAATCATGGATCACCATAAGATAAGCTGATGTCCCTACCAGTCGGAAGACTCTCACTACAGCCTCCATCCAATTCTCAGCCACTTGTGGGTCTGTCTCTCCCCCGATCCTGGGTGGCCTCTATTGGGACCAAGATAGATGGACAAGGAAGTAAGAAAATTTTACTGTTATAGTGTGTTGTCTTTTATTGTCAATGGAGCTAAATCAATTCACTTTGTAAAGGACTTGGAAACTGTAACACCCCAGGATTTCAGAGTGTGTTATTTCTTAAAAATAATTCAATAATTTGCACTACACGCAACACCGAGTTCAATCACACCATTAAAAGAGGTCATGAATATTATTAACTACATTTTTAACTTTATATAATCCTTATAATTTTAGAATCCCTATTATGAGTTTCTTAGTCATAATGCAAGAACAAATTCATTTTCAGTATTTCACTTTTATCAACTTCTAATAGTGAAACCTTTTTAAATACAATATTTTAAACTTTTTGACTAAATGGAGACATCAAAAAATTTAAAATGAAACATCCCAAGCGTCCACGGTACGCTTTCCTTTGGATAAAACAGTAGCGTGTGTTGTACGCAACATCGAGTTCTAACACACCGTAACCAATCAAACTAGTTGTTATGAATAGTAATACCTACTTTTTGAAGTTATATATATTTTATATTTTAAAATGGATTTCATTTTTGGATTCGGAATATCAAATTTAGCCTAAGGTGAAATTTTGGTACTTTTCGGATAACTTTCATATTTTGATGAATAGTGAAAATTACTAAATTTTAATTAAAAACAACTTTTTTAATCAAAATAATTAATAGTGATAAATTATTAATTTGAGTGGTTTTAAAGTATATTTAGAATATATTTTTACCACTTAATATAATGTTTGTCATTGGACATAATTGTACAATTAAACCGAACATAAACAAGTGTCAATCTTTTGATAGTTATTATCTCTTAAAAACACGCTTTTTGTTTTGACAGCGGGAATTAATTTTAAATTAATTTCTGCCACTTCTGTGTTTTGAATTTAGGAAAATGGATTCCATATTTGGAATCAGGATGTTCAAATTGTGTAAATGGGTAACTTTTATTTTTAGACATTTTGAATAATTACTGCGGTAAATATTTTATTTACCATGGTTAAGGGTAAATCCGGTAAATAAGGGTTAAAAAATAATATTATAATAATACTAAATTACCCTAAAACGTGTCTTAACCCTATTGGTTGATACATAGTCGACCATGGGCATCTTTGGGTCTATTTTGGGACCCCATGGATCCACTTGTAAGTGATAATGACACTTTATTTTAATTAAGTTAAAATGAATACAAAAATGACACAAGCATATATCTTTTAGAAGAACAATTTTTACATAGGGTTATACATGTTGGATTTTCGATTGTAAATATTAATTAGAAAGATAAAAAGATTTCCTACATAATGATATTTTATTTATAATTTTTAGACATTAAATAATTTATTTTATTTATGACACAATGATGATGCAGTAATTACTATAATAGTGAAAAATTAACAAAATTGATATTATAAATACCCAAATAATTATAATATGAAACTTTTAATGAATTACACTAATTTTCTAGGATAATATGATATATTAGGATTGATATAATTGACTTTTTTCGAAGTAATCAATCTGTTATGAGTTTCAAAAAAATCAACTATTGAATAGTGTCAAAATTGACATAAAAGAGTTCTTAAAACAAATATTATATTATTAATTGATATTAAATTCCTAAAAATCTAAGGTTCGGCCAAGAGACTTATATTATGATAGGTTAATCATTAATGGACCACTTGGGGGTCGCTTGTATGTATATGGTAAGTTTATTAACCATAATATATAAAATACAAAGAGACATTGTAAAAGTGAAACTAATTAACTTAGAGTTAATACTTAAAGATAAGGTTAATATAAGTACCCAAACCTGTCTAAATTCTATTGGATGAGTTGTTTTCGACCTATCCCCACCTTAACCTTTGAATAGTAAACTTTGGAGCCTTTAGAAACCGAATATGAATTTATTATAAATTAATATTTCTAGCTTTTCCAAAGGTGCCCCTCACCCCTCTTATAAAAGGGCACTCCTCCTTCTCATTTCTTCACACCTCTAAAGCCTTTTGGTTCGGCCAAACTGTGCCCAAATACTCTCCCAACATCCCTCACTACAACCTAGGGGCCTTAGTTTGATCAGAAAGCCAACCTAAGGAGCCCTTTTGATCAAATCAAAAGGAAGAACCCGAAGAAGAGGTAATGATTTCACCACCCTTTTCTAAGTTCATTTCTTCTTCCACTTCTTCTTCCTTTGTTCTTACCATTCTAAAATAATAACTCCAGTATCTCACATATACTGTGATGTTATTATAAGTATGGTACAACCATATTCAGTACTCTATCCACCCTTTGAATAACATGTCACCATACGTGCCTACGTACGGCTTACCGTCTCCACGTCGTGGTGTAATTGTTATTCAATATAATATTATTTGGATGGGTATAATAATGATGTGTAACTCATGTAAATAATAAATATAACATGTTAATGATTCTGTATATATGATATACCATTCATTTATATATTATTTTAATATCAAAAGAATGATATTGTCGCTCGTGCGTACGTACGGACTACCGTCTCCACGAACGCGATGAGATTCATTCTCCATCGTATCCATTCAAGTATAATTATCATTTTATGATTTAAAAATGATGTTTAAGGACTTGATATCATTCTGGATATGAATAAGATACAACAAACATGGCTTATGTAACAAAACATATAAAAGAAAATGAGTAAGTTAACACCCGAAACGATGATAATTCTAAGATATTATTAATAAATCAATGTTAAAAGATCATATATGATATCATATTAATATATATGATTCTTGTATAATTTAATAACAATTATTTCACCATTATACAGGAGGTTAACCTACCCCAACCAAGGAAAAGTACAAGGTAAGGGTTATTTCACAATCTCTTCATTATCCGAGGTTGTTTATACGTAATAATCTACTGGGATATCTTTATCATCCACATCCATGGTTCTTAAAAATGTATTTCAAAACATTTTTTATGGGTTAAAGTCATTTATACCCTTGTTTGACTTTTTATAAGAGGTTTATAAAGGAATCTTTCCGTTGTTTTCAAAACAAGGTCCTTTTTAACCTTTTCGACTGAATTGAGGTAAGAATGTTCTTTTTAACTTATACGGCGGGTGCGGTTATTTTCCGCCGTTATAAAATCGTCGAAGCTTTCCATACAAGCTTATAAGAATATTTTCAAAGAAAATGTTTTATTTTATATGGATATTAAATGATTTCAAAATAAAAGGAGATACTTCTTTAAAAAGAATTTTGATTTCATCTATGTCAACATCCTTTGATGGATTTTAAGATTATTTGAAGTTGATTTATTATGATACAAAACTTCAATATTGTATTGAAGTTTTTGTGATATGTTTGACTGTGGATGTGATATTTTTATACCATTCATAGTTTATGGTGAAATTATTGACATTTCGTATGCTAGTTTTAATACGAATGTTTATGTTATGTTTAAACCTTTTCATATGGGAATGCATTGGACTTAATAAGTGACGGGTGGAGCCCGCTATAGCTCCTCGATGCATCGGTAGGTCTCATGAGACAAACTAGTGTCTTGGCACAAGGCCTTGACAAAATCTTATTTGTAGTCTTGGCACGAGGCCTTGGCTATGTGGTTATGATAGTCTGGCATTATGCATTCCAACATTATGAAAGTGGTTATTGATATTGCATGTGATTATTCGATTAGTAGAATATCCATGTGAATAAGTAAATGGCATTATTTCATTTTATTTATTCCATACCATGTTGAAAGTTCGTATTTAAAAGGCTTTTGTTTTAGTTATACATTGCCTTAAATGTTTATTCTTATTTATGAAAGTTTCCACTTTATTGTTATCCTTACTGGGCATTTGAGCTCACCCCTTTTTTTTATGTTTTATTTTTCCCAGGATGTGAAGAAGTAAGTTATGAATGACCTGCAGGGGTTTTATGAGGGGTTAATAGTGTGGATTGTGGAAACATTATGTTGTTGTATTAGTTTTTCATTTTATGATGTAATGTAAAACTTATGAATATATCTAGTGTTTCCAAGGCTACTAAACCAATCGGTCTTTCGAGATTTGATCTTTCTTGTGATCATGCCAATGTTATGTAATTAATGCACCGACTCTGGGTAGCTGGGGTCGGGGCGTTACAGTTGGTATCAGAGGAAGTTTAGTACAAACCTTGGAAGCTAGATTTAGATAAACTCTGATTAGAGCACATAGACTTAAGATGAACTTTGAGGATTAGTATAGAAGAACTTCCTAGAATTTTGGTATTGTAGAGATTTTGTGAGTTTTCCGAGAAATACATCCCTGTCTGGATACGAGCAGGTAGAGGCGGCTCTGGCACAGATGTACCTAGGGGTAAAACCCGAAAACACCGCTTTGAGCTAGACTCGAACGGGAACTGGTGCACGACAACGGGCCTTGCTGCACTCTTGGTTACGACACTCCCGGGGGATATGCTTAGGATAACTCTCATTTTCTTTACAAATCATTTTGAAGGGATTATGAGTATATACTTCCTCAAAGAAAACATTCTTATGATTATGGATTATATCCATAAATAGTTCAATTTATGTTAGGTGTTTTATAAGTATGGGATTATGTATTTTGATTCATAAACTGATATAGTTTATGCCATTGTTTAGAAATGGCGCCCAGTAGAAGGAATGAGAACTCCAGAAATACACATGATTCAAAGAGAAGGAAGGATCATATCTTTCATGGTCTTAAACTAGAATTTATAAGAGAAATAGTCTCCCATGTATTATCATCATATGAAGAAATAATATCATGTGTTGATAAGATATGTAAAGAGTTTACTGAGTCCTATGGCTTTGAAGGGAAGCAAGAGAAGAAAAGGATGGAAGAGAGAAAGATGGATAAAGGGAAGAGGGAAAAGAAGAATTTTCCCATATGTGGTAACTGTGGAAAGAAACACCCTGGAACTTGCCTGAAAGGAATGGGAGTTTGTTATAAGTGTGGAGGAAAAGGGCACAAAGTACGTGACTGTAAGGGCAAGAAAATGGTTTTAAATGTACAATGCTTCATTTGCAAGGAGTTTGGACACTACACGAACCTATGTCCCAGTCATCAGACTATGCCGCAAATGATGTTATTGGATAATAATCAAGTTATGATACTACCACAGATGAAGAGGAATGATTAGAGTTCTTATGTTGATTATGTCAATTGAGCTTTGTATCAACAATGTACTTGTTATAATAATTATGGAGTATATAAGGATTGTACTGCAGTACTATTTCATTAAGGACTTGAGATTGTGTGGAACAAGGAAAAGTGACTCATTAGCAGGATAGATTTTTGGAAAATATATGGTTGAGAGAATGATAAACCATAATATAGTTCTGATACTGAGGTAGTGATTTTGGAATAATATTTGATTGTTTTGGATAAATTATATTGGATATTCTTGACTACCTTGGAACTGATTAATGATTTGTATATTCCATCATTGTTGGGGTTTAAAACATTTTTGGATTAATGAAGTATATCCAGCATTCTATATGGAATAAGGGAGTATGAATGTAATCAATAAGGAATATGGTAATACATGATGAAGGTATTCATATGCTATTACGGGGTAAAAAGGATCTATATTATGTTTACCTTCCTTATGAATGTTGGACTGTGAGTTTGGACAGAAGTATTTTGGATAGTTCTAGTTTGGATTATTTTGGATTGCCATAAAAGGACAACCCAGAGGTCGGGCGGCAATCTGTCGCGTCCGGCAAGGCTGCGAGACTTGAACCCGCAACCAAAGGGCGACAAGGGTGTATCACCTACCACTATCCCACGAGATGTCCTGGATTAAATAAAGTAGTTTTTTAAAAGATCTGGTAGATGAATTATAAATTCGTCTATTTTGGAACCCTCTATGAATAGTATAAATAGAATTTTTTTTACTAGTGAATGATGAGTTTTGCTAGAAATTTATTAATGGATAAAACTCTAATTATAAACTAAGTATATCTCCTTATTATCTTATCCAATCTCATAAATAAATTCCTCAACATTAACAATAGAAACTTAGAACAAAAATGTTGTCCTAGATGGTACCTTAAATCATCACAAATTTATGGCTTTAGGATTGTTGGCCTTTTCATAGCCATGTTCTCTACCACTCTCCATCAGATAATTTATGGCTATATTTTTCTTCCATATCCATATTTTCTTATATGGAACCCTAGTATGTGTTATTTTCGGTAATCTTCATACTTTCAACTCTTTATTTTAAATAGAGGCCTCGTTAATTCATTTTTCGATGTGGGATTTCAACTAAGATATTTTGAAACGTCAAAAATGTGTTATCCCAATACCCTATATTTTGTTGAACCGATGGTAGTTAAAATCATCATAGATTGATGAGTTTAAGGACCTCAATTATACACTTGTTTTTGATTGATGACCTCAATCACTACCTATAAATATTTACGTTTTTCCTCCGATTATATGTCTCTAATTGCCGCCAATGTTCTCCTAATCGAGATCATAATTTGGTGGTGACCCTTTAATTTCTCTTTTCCTCATATTAAGACTAAATTTTAGTAACCCAATTTCCAATGTGGGTTTTCCCACAAATATATTTTCTACTTTCAACCTTTTATCTTCGAAGAACAATTTCAAATTGTGAGGACGCAATTTATTGAAGGAGGGGAGAATGTAACACCCCAGGATTTCAGAGTGTGTTATTTCTTAAAAATAATTCAATAATTTGCACTACACGCAACACCGAGTTCAATCACACCATTAAAAGAGGTCATGAATAGTATTAAATACATTTTTAACTTTATATAATCCTTATAATTTTAGAATCCCTATTATGAGTTTCTTAGTCATAATGCAAGAACAAATTCATTTTCAGTATTTCACTTTTATCAACTTCTAATAGTGAAACCTTTTTAAAAACAATATTTTAAACTTTTTGACTAAATGGAGATATCAAAAAATTTAAAATGAAACATCCCAAGCGTCCACGGTACGCTTTCCTTTGGATAAAACAGTAGCGTGTGTTGTACGCAACTTCGAGTTCTAACACACCGTAACCAATCAAACTAGTTGTTATGAATAGTAATACCTACTTTTTGAAGTTATATATATTTTATATTTTAAAATGGACTTCATTTTTGGATTCGGAATATCAAATTTAGCCTAAGGTGAAATTTTGGTACTTTTCGGATAACTTTCATATTTTGATGAATAGTGAAAATTACTAAATTTTAATTAAAAACAACTTTTTTAATCAAAATAATTAATAGTGATAAATTATTAATTTGAGTGGTTTTAAAGTATATTTAGAATATATTTTTACCACTTAATATAATGTTTGTCATTGGACATAATTGTACAATTAAACCGAACATAAACAAGTGTCAATCTTTTGATAGTTATTATCTCTTAAAAACACGCTTTTTGTTTTGACAGCGGGAATTAATTTTAAATTAATTTCTGCCACTTCTGTGTTTTGAATTTAGGAAAATGGATTCCATATTTGGAATCAGGATGTTCAAATTGTGTAAATGGGTAACTTTTATTTTTAGACATTTTGAATAATTACTGCGGTAAATATTTTATTTACCATGGTTAAGGGTAAATCCGGTAAATAAGGGTTAAAAAATAATATTATAATAATACTAAATTGCCCTAAAACGTGTCTTAAACCTATTGGTTGATACATAGTCGACCATGGGCATCTTTGGGTCTATTTTGGGACCCCATGGATCCACTTGTAAGTGATAATGACACTTTATTTTAATTAAGTTAAAATGAATACAAAAATGACACAAGCATATATCTTTTAGAAGAACAATTTTTACATAGGGTTATACATGTTGGATTTTCGATTGTAAATATTAATTAGAAAGATAAACAGATTTCCTACATAATGATATTTTATTTATAATTTTTAGACATTAAATAATTTATTTTATTTATGACACAATGATGATGCAGTAATTACTATAATAGTGAAAAATTAACATAATTGATATTATAAATACCCAAATAAATATAATATGAAACTTTTAATGAATTAAACTAATTTTATAGGATAATATGATATATTCGGATTGATATAATTGACTTTGTTCGAAGTAATCAATCTGTTATGAGTTTCAAAAAAATCAACTATTGAATAGTGTCAAAATTGACATAAAAGAGTTCTTAAAACAAATATTATATTATTAATTGATATTAAATTCCTAAAAATCTAAGGTTCGGCCAAGAGACTTATATTATGATAGGTTAATCATTAATGGACCACTTGGGGGTCGCTTGTATGTATATGGTAAGTTTATTAACCATAATATATAAAATACAAAGAGACATTGTAAAAGTGAAACTAATTAACTTAGAGTTAATACTTAAAGATAAGGTTAATATAAGTACCCAAACCTGTCTAAATTCTATTGGATGAGTTGTTTTCGACCTATCCCCACCTTAAACTTTGAATAGTCAACTTTGGAGCCTTTAGAAACCGAATATGAATTTATTATAAATTAATATTTCTAGCTTTTCCAAAGGTGCCCCTCACCCCTCTTATAAAAGGGCACTCCTCCTTCTCATTTATTCACACCTCTAAAGCCTTTTGGTTCGGCCAAACTCTGCCCAAATACTCTCCCAACATCCCTCACTACAACCTAGGGGCCTTATTTTGATCAGAAAGCCAACCTAAGGAGCCCTTTTGATCAAATCAAAAGGAAGAACCCGAAGAAGAGGTAATGATTTCACCACCCTTTTCTAAGTTCATTTCTTCTTCCACTTCTTCTTCCTTTGTTCTTACCATTCTAAAATAATAACTCCAGTATCTCACATATACTGTGATGTTATTATAAGTATGGTACAACCATATTCAGTACTCTATCCACCCTTTTAACAACATGTCACCATACGTGCGTACGTACGGCTTACCGTCTCCACGTCGTGGTGTAATTGTTATTCAATATAATATTATTTGGATAGGTATAATAATGATGTGTAACTCATGTAAATAATAAATATAACATGTTAATGATTCTGTATATATGATATACCATTCATTTATATATTATTTTAATATCAAAAGAATGATATTGTCGCTCGTGCGTACGTACGGACTACCGTCTCCACGAACGCGATGAGATTCATTCTCCATCGTATCCATTCAAGTATAATTATCATTTTATGATTTAAAAATGATGTTTAAGGACTTGATATCATTCTGGATATGAATAAGATACAACAAACATGGCTTATGTAACAAAATATATAAAAGAAAATGAGTATGTTAACACCCGAAACGATGATAATTCTAAGATATTATTAATAAATCAATGTTAAAAGATCATATATGATATCATATTAATATATATGATTCTTGTATAATTTAATAACAATTATTTCACCATTATACAGGAGGTTAACCTACCCCAACCAAGGAAAAGTACAAGGTAAGGGTTATTTCACAATCTCTTCATTATCCGAGGTTGTTTATACGTAATAATCTACTGGGATATCTTTATCATCCACATCCATGTTTCTTAAAAATGTATTTCAAAACATTTTTTATGGGTTAAAGTCATTTATACCCTTGTTTGACTTTTTATAAGAGGTTTATAAAGGAATCTTTCCGTCGTTTTCAAAACAAGGTCCTTTTTAACCTTTTCGACTGAATTGAGGTAAGAATGTTCTTTTTAACTTATACGGCGGGTGCGGTTATTTTCCACCGTTATAAAATCGTCGAAGCTTTCCATACAAGCTTATAAGAATATTTTCAAAGAAAATGTTTTATTTTATATGGATCTTAAATGATTTCAAAATAAAAGGAGATACTTCTTTAAAAAGAATTTTGATTTCATCTATGTCAACATCCTTTGATGGATTTTAAGATTATTTGAAGTTGATTTATTATGATACAAAACTTCTATATTGTATTGAAGTTTTTGTGATATGTTTGACTGTGGATGTGCTATTTTTATACCATTCATAGTTTATGGTGAAATTATTGACATTTCGTATGCTAGTTTTAATACGAATGTTTATGTTATGTTTAAACCTTTTCATATGGGAATGCATTGGACTTAATAAGTGACGGGTGGAGCCCGCTATAGCTCCTCGATGCATCGGTAGGTCTCATGAGACAAACTAGTGTCTTGGCACAAGGCCTTGACAAAATCTTATTTGTAGTCTTGGCACGAGGCCTTGGCTATGTGGTTATGATAGTCTGGCATTATGCATTCCAACATTATGAAAGTGGTTATTGATATTGCATGTGATTATTCGATTAGTAGAATATCCATGTGAATAAGTAAATGGCATTATTTCATTTTATTTATGCCATACCATGTTGAAAGTTCGTATTTAAAAGGCTTTTGTTTTAGTTATACATTGCCTTAAATGTTTATTCTTATTTATGAAAGTTTCCACTTTATTGTTATCCTTACTGGGCATTTGAGCTCACCCCTTTTTTTTATGTTTTATTTTTCCCAGGATGTGAAGAAGTAAGTTATGAATGACCTGCAGGGGTTTTATGAGGGGTTAATAGTGTGGATTGTGGAAACATTATGTTGTTGTATTAGTTTTTCATTTTATGATGTAATGTAAAACTTATGAATATATCTAGTGTTTCCAAGGCTACTAAACCAATCGGTCTTTCGAGATTTGATCTTTCTTGTGATCATGCCAATGTTATGTAATTAATGCACCGACTCTGGGTAGCTGGGGTCGGGGCGTTACAGAAACTATGAAGTTTCTTTGCTGATATGTATTTCAAAAATATCATAAGTTTTGAGATGTTCTGATTCAATCCTTATGAAGGAAATGGGGCGACATGATTATTTCAGTCATATACAATTTTGATCAGAAGGAATGATCATATTGGAAGATAGGGAAGTTTTAGTACATCCCATTATAACTCTAAATATGCTAAATCTAGTCTAACAAAGAATATATATCCTGATAGTGGAGTTCCTGATTAAAGATAAATAATATTTATGAGACACAGTTAAGAGAGAAATGACCAAGGAATTCCCAAGGCATGATTCAAGGTCAGAACATCAAAAAATGGAAAAGGCATGTCTTGCGTGAAAAATTGGGCTGAGTGCACGAAAAAATGATGGTTTCACGATATAGTAGCGGGATGCATGAAAGAATCAGCATGATGCAAGAAAAACAAAAAGGTTGTGCGAAATATTAGCAGGATGTGAGAAATATAATGTGGTGCATGAAATAGAGGAATTAAGTTTTTCTTACAATAAGTGTTTCTAGATGAGATGCTCAAAAATTGGAAATGGCATGAGGTGTGTGAAAAATTGGAGCATTTAAAGAAATATTATGTTGTGTGAATGAGTATTTATGCGCATAAAGAGGGTTTTAAACGCGGATTAGTGTTTTTCGCACAGGGTTAAAAAGGCCTATAAATACGAGGTGAACCCCTCTCATTTGTTAATTTCTCGACATGTAGTAGAAATTCCAAAATATGATGTGCATAAAATTATAAGCTATGTGAGTTGTTAGAAAAAAAGTGGTTTGTGAGAAAAGAGGACAGCTGTGCGAAAGAGAGAAAAAGTTGTTCAAAAAAGGGAAGTTGGGAGAAATGAGAGAAGTTGCGCGAAAATAGAAATGGTTGTGCAAGAAAGAGAAGTTGCAAGAAAATGTTTTTTCTCAACAAAAGGTATTTTTTATGAGAAATCCATTTGAATTTCGTGCAAGGTATTCTAAAGGCTGCACAAAAAATTTGGGGTCTTCACACAAATTCAGTCATGTGTATGGAAGTTCTTACCAGCTTCTGGGGAGGAAGGTGAATATTTTTATTTAATAGAATAAAACAGTTCAATTGTAAAGAAGCACTGAAATACTATAATTCCCTATTTTTTCTAAGATGTTTCACACACTCTTGTGAATTGTTTTCCAAGTTCTCCACGATTGTAATGGTATACCCAACTCGTTTTATTCCACATAAAAATAATTGTTTTCTACTTGATTGTGTGGTACTGGATTGTTTCCGTACCATACCAAGGATGTAGCTACTCTTGTTGAGTAGTGAACCTGGTAAGTCTTTTGTTCCTGTGGTTGTGTGTGTTCATCGGGGAAGAAACTCTTTAACAAGAGGTGAAGGTTGTTTCAAAAATTAGAAAATTTAAAAAGAAAAAGATATCACTGATTCACCACAATCCCTCTCGGTGATACTTGGATCCTGACTGATATCTTCAACCTTTTCCACAAGAACTCATGAAACACACTCAAGTGGCATGCACACTCTACTACTGGGGCTGGTGTCATTGGTGTCCCAACGTGTAATGGTACCGCTAGTGCCTCCACTGGTGCCTCTACTAGAATAGGTCCTTGAACCAAGGCCTTATTGCTTAGTGGGATATCAGTGCGTACTATATCAGGAACCTTAGCTGGCTGTCTGCATAGAGGCATCCAAATATAAAACGGGTGCGCCACGGTCAATAAGTTATACCCCATGTGTTGACACAAAGAGTTCAATTAGAAAACTTTTCAAAACATGCATGCAATCAGTGTTTTCATGCACGGAGTCGGAAATCAGAAGTCAGGGTCCTCGTGTATGGATATGTTGGTCACCAAACCAACAATGGATTCCCTAAACTGAAAACCACACTCACTACACATTACACTATTGTCGTTAAATGAAAGATCAGAGTCTGATATTTTACGATAGAATTGACTACTCTGATACCAATTTGTCTCGACCCATCCCCCGGGGCCCGTCCCGTGACTACCCCAAGCCCACCTTCCATATGTCAGGGGCTGGCGAATAGCACCGAAATGCATATTCTATAAAACCCGAAAGGTGTTTCCTTTATATCATGTAAATCCATGCAACTAAGAACAAAACAAGATACAAACACATTTAAATTGTATAAAAAAGAGTGTTATAAGTAAGAGGGGTCAGAATACAAGCTGAACAGTAAAAAAAAAGTATAACTGAAATACAATACAACTGATGAAAGAGAAACACAACTGCTAGGTCGTCCTTCGAGATTCATACATGCAGCGTATATACTATTCGCCTCCTCAGCACTCCACGTCCTCCCATCTCCTCTACATACCGATATGCCATATCGTCTACCTACACACCGTCCAGTCCTGGTAAGCTTATCCTCGATCCACGATGTCTAGAGTCTGCACTGAACACCACATTGCACATGCATTTCCCATGTAGGGGTGAGTATAATGATACTCAATAGGGACCCCAAGACACTCATGGTCTCAAAAAATCCACAAAGGATAAACCAAAATGAATGAAAACAACTGACAACCTTACTTAGGTATTTGACCATACATATACCTAAGTTTTCAATTATACCCATCTCAGTCATGAGAAAACACATGGTTCAAATCAATAGCACAAAGCTCAACTATTTCACAATGGAAGGAATACCATGATGGTATGTACCACAAAAGTACACCAAATAGAAGAATACCACCAAGGTATCACCATGAAGGTAAGTACCATAGAGGTATAAACTCGACTCATACCAGGTATAACTTAGGTACAATATTAGAGAGGATTAGATGTAACTACTAATTCATAATTCTCTGTTAAGAGGTAGAGCCATGAATGATCCTAAATTATCATCAGACCCATAGAGGATTGTATTATATCGTCAGAACCACACAAGATCCTAGCACATCATCAGTATGTCATCAGACCCACAAAAGATCCTATTACATCATCCTTACGTTTTCAGACCCACACCGGATCCTTGTACATCTTCAATACATCATTAGACCAACACATGATCCTAGTACATCGTCATTACGTCGTCAGACACACACATGATCATAGTACATCAGCAGTACATCGTCAGACCCACACAAGATCCTATTACATCATCAGTATGTCGTCAGACTGAAATAGGATCTTAGTACATGGTCAGTGCGTCGTCAGACCCACACATGATCCTAGAACATCGTCAACACATCGCTAGACCCACACAGGTTCATAGTACATTTTCAGTGCGTCTTCACACACACACACGATCCTAGTACATTGTTTGTACATCTTTAGACCCACACCGGATCATAGTACATCGTTGGTATGTCATCAGACCCACACAGGATCCTAGTACATCGTCAGTACGTCCTCTGACCCACATAGTATCCTATTATATCGTCATAGCTAGCTAGAGGGTTTCGTCCACATGTTTTCATGTCTCTGGGAGGGTGTTCTCCTCAAGCAACTAGTCAATGCTCAAAATGACCCGACCTCCCATGAAAAATTATCCCAAATGACTGCCATGTCCTAAGGGTCTCAAAATAACAGACGATGCGTCAAACAGACACCTGGTCTGTATGTTGTTAGCCATTTTGTCCCGAGGGCCCGGTTGGATTCTATCTCGATAAAACCCCAACATATCCCAAATTTATCCAAACCTCATATTGGGTATACAAAATGTACCATCTCGATCCAAGGATTCGGGGGCCGCAGACGGTTCGTCAAATGGACGTCCGGTTCCAATGTTATGGTCAAAATGTTTATAAGGTTGAAACTGGTATGGGTCCGGTCCGACCAGGTAGGACGGACCCGGCCTGTCTCGGCACGTGCTGGGTGGCTCAGGCTGGGCGGCCTGGTATGGGCGGTGTCCGCGGTGCGGCGTGGGAACCGCAGGGTGGCACTGGGCAGCGGGGCCATGCGGGTTCGGCGGGGCAGCGCAGGGGCCATGGGGTAGTGCTGGGGTCGGGGAGCGGCGCGAGGGCCGCGAAGTGGCATGGGGTCCACGAGGCGGTGTGTGTGCCATGAGGTTGCGTAGGGGCCACGAGGAGGGGCGACAAAAGTGGGGGGCATGCGAAACATAGGGTGGCGAGGGGGCCGCACGGCTGCACGATGGTCGCGGGGCCGGGCGGGGGAAGCGCGGCGACGTGGGGACTGCATGGCGGCACGCGGGCCACGGGGCGGCGCGAGGACCACGGGGGGGCGCTGGGGCCGTGGGGCAGCATGGGGGCCGTGGGACGGCGCAGGGGTCGTGGGGAGGTAGGTTGGTAGCGCGATGACAAGGGGGAGAAGGTCAATGTGTGGGCCACAGTTACGCCGACGCCATCGTCACGGCCGGTGGTGTGCCGACCGCTGTATCCAATTCCCTCTGGTGTCTTTCTCTAGAACTGGTTGAAGCCTTCTTCCAATGTCAAGAACACAAAAGAAACTCAAGAAAAATGCGAAGGGTTTGGGTCATGTTCGTATGGCCCACTCCCTCCACCTTTTGGAGAGAGTCAGTGGCTTAATTAATCATTCATCAAGATTTTCAAACCTTACAACCTCTTGAATTGATTATTTTCAATCGTGCAAAATAAAATCCGTTATGGATCAACTAGTTATATAGTTGATCGGAATTCATTGATTAGAAGGGAAGAACATGGGAATCAATAATCACACATAATTAATCCCCGTCCTCCAAGGTTTGTTGATGGAGGACGGGAGGAAGGAGATGATGTCATTGGAAATTGTGGCATTGGCATTCGTCACATTCGCAAGACGCTTCAAAATTCTGCTCAAACGCCATCCTCGTTCTTCAATTCTGGAGTGTGTTCTTCATTGGAGGATGTGTTTCTCCACGATTCTCCAACTATCTTACCTTCTTCCAACACTCTCCCAAAAATACCATGACATTAGTTATCAAATTAAATTAAAATAGATTAAATATAAGTAGATACCTTAATTAAATGACACTATTGATTAAATGGAGTGTTGGAATAATTAATTTACTCAATTAAATGAGAGGAGTAATTAATTTTGAGTTGAGAGGTTTTCTCCATTATTGTGGGGTTCGGGTGGTCCCCACCACCATTGATTCGAATTGGGGGTTTTATATTGGGTGGTACCCATCTCTTAACATTCACAAGGGATGTTTAGTTCTTGTGGTCCCCAACTCTTAACATCCATAGATGATTATCAAATTCAAAAAATGTTAAAAACAATTTATTTTTCTTTTTCCACAATATGTGAGAAACTATCATTCACCATTGACCTACTATGGTTGAGTTAATGGTCTCCTTAAGCGAATACCGACGTTGTGAATTCAACGGTGCCCTCGGATTTCAATTCTGAGCCATAGTTCAGAAGTTACAAATACCCGCTCACACATTTATTGAACATACGTGAAAAAATGTTCATAAATTAATTATGGGCACACTGGACCTCGGAATCACACTCTGTCAATTTTTGCGGTCTCATAAAAATATAATTTATTCAAAAAAAATTTCAAGGAATTTTTGGGTCATTAAATTATCCCAAACATCCGGATTTGCGTCCCTAAAAGCGACATAAAAAAACATAGAAAACAATTTGGGGTACTAATCATGAATCTAAGCCTCTCGATCCCATGTGGTCTCATGGAGGTTCCCATGATTCCAGCGAATGGGAACTAAAGGTATCGTCTGCCCACAAAGGACCCGCTCTTTTCGATCCTCAATCTCCACTGGAAACTCTGAAAAATCAGCCCGTCATTGATGTGAAGCTCGTCGTGGTCGATGATGTGATATGGGTCATGCAAGAATCTCCTCAGCTAGGATACAAGGAAGACGTCGTGCACCCAATGCAGCTGAGGTGGAAGAGCTAGGCAGTAATCCATCTCTCCAACTCTGTTGAGGACCTGAAAGGGTCCAATGAAACATGGAGATAATTTGTCGCCCAAACCAAATCTCTGTAAACCTCATATAAGTGAGATACATAGAAAGGCATGGTCACCATCCTCGAACTCCAGATGTCTCCATATCGTGTCAGAATAAGTCATCATCTTACTCTGTGCAGTCTTCATCCACTCCTGGATGACTTTTACTTTCTCTGTGTTAGCCCGTACCATCTCTGGTCCGACGAGTGCTGACTCCCCTTGGTCAGTCCACCACAATGTTGATCTGCAATGTCACTCGTACAAGGCCTCAAAATGTTCCATGACAATGGTGGTGTGATATCTTTTGATTCATTCAAACTCCACCAAAGGCAGGTGATCCTCCCAGATATGACCTAAGTGAAGGATACGAGCATACAACATGTACTCGAGGGTCTAAATAGTCCGCTCAGTCTAGAAATCCATCTAAAAGTGGAAGGCAGTGCTCAAATGAAGCTGCATCTAGAAAGTAACAGGAAACTCCTTCTATAATCGGTATGTGAAACAAATATCAAGATCAGAGACAATATTCGACGGTACTCCATGTATCCCCACAATCTCTTGGACCTAGAGGTGTCCCATGCTCTCTACTGAACCCTGCTCTTTGATCGGTAGGAAGTGGGACAACTTGGTGAGTCGTTTGATGATCACCCAGATAGAATCATGAACTTTGGATATACGTGGAATACCTACTAGAAAATCCATGGATATTCCATCCGAAATCCACTCAACGAACTCTAAAAGATGAACCAAGACTGCTGGAACCAAATGCTCTGCCTTCACTTTATGACAAGAGAGGCACCAAGAGACAATCTTTGCTACCACTTTCTTCATTCCCGGTCACCAATGTTATCGTCGTAGGTCCTCGTACATCATCACCATAACTAGATGTACTGATAGAGGGGATGTGTGGAACATCCTCAACAAATCCTCTCGAAGTGACACTGGTACCATGGTATGTCTTTTGAAGATAATGAAGTTCTCCATACATTTATAAAATCCATCAGGTGTCTGTCATGTGGATATCTGAGCATGTTGAGATTCATAGTTATTATTCCCTCACTATTCCTTCATGACTCATTGAAGATGTGGAGGAGTGACTATAAGAAACTGATGAAAAGACACTCCCTCACGATTCACAAAGGATATCTTCAATGTGGCCAGCTGCTCCGTCGCATCACCAAGGAGATGTATTCTAGATCTCTTGGTGAGTGCATCTACTACAACATTACACTTCTTAGGAGTATAGACTATCTCAAAGTCAATGTATAGGAGGAACTCATGCCTACATTGTTGTATTAGGGTTAGGTCCTTCTGTGAGAATATTTTCCTCACACTCTTCTGATCTAAGTATACTATAAAATGCTCGCCCATAAAGTAATGTCACCACATTTTCAAGGCGAAGATCACTAATTATAACTCTAGGTCATGGGTATCATAGTAATTTTATTGTTTTCTCAACTGTCGAGAAACATATGCAATCACTACTTGCTCCTGCATCAGGACACAGCTGAGTCTGGTCCCTGATGCGTCGTAGTAGGCTACATACCAATCAACCTCCTGCAGAAGCCTCATGATGGGGGCACAAGTAAGCCTCTACCTCAGCTCATAAAATATCTGATGGAATCTCTCTGACCACACAAATGGTTACCCCTTCTTCTTCAATGCTGATAAAGGTGATGAAACTGTAGGGAAATCAGGCACAAACCTCCGGTAGCATCCATCCAAACCCAGAAAACTTTGTACCTCTGTCACACTCTTGGGTGGCTCCAAAGAAAGGATTGCCTCAATCTTCATTGGATCCACTACAACTATAGCCTCCAAGATGATATTTCCTAGAATGTGAACCTCTCGGATCCAGAACAGGCACTCCGAGTGTTTACCATAAAGCTGGTTCTCTCTGAGTGTGTCCAGTACTAAATTAAAATGAAAGGCATGCTCCTCCTTAGTAGTCGAGTAAATCAGAATGTCGTTGATGAAGACAACTACAAAACTATCAAGTCATGGATGAAAGATCATGTTCATGAGTCCAATGAACACTATTAGAGTTTTCGTTACACCGAATGGCATAACCAAGAACTCGTAGTGGTCATAGCGACGTTTGAAATCTGCCTTTTTCACATCCTCGTCTTGCACTCTAAGCTGGTGATAGCCTGATATGAGGTCTATCTTCGAGACCACGATGCTCCCTTCATCTTATTAATGATTTCGTCAATCCTTGGGAGTGGGCACTTGTTCATCATGGTAACCTAGTTCAGGTGTCGATAGTCAACACAAAGTCTCAAGATCCCATATAACTTCTTGGCGAATAAAATCGGGGCTGCCCAAGGAAAAACACTAGGCCGAATGAATTCCTTCCCCTGTAAGTCCTCTAGCTATACCTGTAGCTCACAAAGCACCGTGGGAGCCATCCGATATGCTGGTGTAAATATTGGTGTCTTCATAAGGTTCAAGTCAATGTAAAATTCCACCTCTTTGTGATTAGGTAGATCTGGACTATCATCAGGAAAGACATCCGCATACTGGTCCTCCACTAGATGACAACTCAGACTCTCCACATAAACCGCTCTGAGGGTAAGGCGATCCAACTGATGTGTAATTGGATGGCCCCTCCTCTGGATAAGTCAATATTGTGCTGCAAGGGCTCCCTTATAACTGGTGATGGTAAACCTAGTCCCATCCATGCTGACACACCGCACTTTGTACCTAATGCAGTCTATCTGATCATAGACTATGGATAACCATTCCATACCCAAGATGACGCTGTAAGTCCTCGACACCGCTACAAGGAGATCCCAACCAATGGTCTCGCCTCCTAGAGTAAGTTCTCACTTTTGGAACCAGTGGCTAATTGTTGAATCCACCCATGTAGGAGTCTCTAGTTGATAAAATCGAGAAAATGGCTCCATTGGAATCTCTGAGCTTCGAACGAGGGTAGTGGAAATAAAAGAATAACTTCCATCTTTGACTATAAGTACTTTGACTAAAGTGGAATAGACATAGATCCATCCTCATATCATCTGTAGAGCGCCATGGGAATAGGCCTTAGCTAGAAGGAGTTGTGATCACCCCTGTCCACCTACTTCCTATGGTCGGGGTGGACCACCAGGCGGTGGTGGCGGTAACACCTCAAATCATCGCCCACCGCCAGCTACACGGCTACCTCTTCTACAACATCTGCATGATTTCTGCGGACCTCCTTAGTCGAACCTCTGTCTCTACTTGGGCGGTCCCTCATCCATCTACTGATCATCCCTAAGGCGGGTCTAATAGTCATGAGCCATGTGACCCTACCCACCGCATGTGAAACACTGCATGTTCCTCAGATGACTGACTCTGCCTCCTGTTCCCCGCACAACTGACCCTAAATCATGTGGTCATCCACATGTATGTCTTGTCCTCTTGAACCTCTGTGACATATGTCCCCTGGAAGATGTAGAAGACTCTACTACGTGACGCCCATTGATGGGTGTCATTGCTGGTGACCGCTTAGAAAGAAAACTCTCCACTAAGAGGGCTATCTCTAACACTCCTGCTAGCGTCAGAATGCTGAGTGAGATCATCGATGCCCTGATCTTCTACTTATGTCCATGCTCGATGGTTCAAGCCCTGAATAATGGGGCTCATACCATATAATTGGAGTAGTGTGAGATGTACATGAACCTCATTGAGTACTGGGTCATAGTCATGCCTCCCTGCTACAAATGAAGTAGCTCATATATGCGCACTGCACGAAGTGCCACTGGGATAATCTCATCCTGAAACAGGTTCTCGATGTCTTCACATAGAAGCATCACCTTGTCATGAACATGGAGTATCAGACTCTATCATCTGCTTATTGCTTCCAGTAAATGGCTAGTGGTAAAGATCACCATGAGAACCGTTGGGGTCACTACCAGTCGGATGACTCTCACTATGGCCTCCATCCAATCCTCATACTCCTGTGGGTTCGTCTCTACTGTGATCCTAGGTGGACTCGGGCAAAGAAAATCGAGAAACACTCTCAAGAGGTGTGCACCCTCTATTGCTGGGGCTAGTGGCATCGGTGGCCCAATGGTTAATTGTACCACTGGTGCCTCTGCTGGTGCCTCTAGTGGATGAAGGCCCTACACCGAGGCCATATTGCTTAGTGGGATATCAAATAATACTATATCTAGAACCCTATATGGATTTCTTTGTGGAGGAATCCTGAAAAAAAATATGTGTACCATGGTTAATAAGTTATACTTGCAAAGATAAGTCAAAGTGTTCACAAATAAAACTCTTTGAAACACTCATGAAATCTGTGTTTCCAGGCACTGAGTATGAAATCAGAAGTCAGGGTCCTGGATTATGGATATATCAGCCGCTGAACCAACACTGGATTCCCTAAACTAATATCCACATTAACTACACATAACACTATTTCTGCTAAAAAAAATTATCAGTTAACTATGTTCTATGGTAGAACCGACTCCTCTGATACCAATTTGTCATGACCCGTCACCCGGGGCTGGTGCAGTGACTACCCCAAGCCCGCCTTCCATAGCCCAGAGGCTGGAGACTACAACATAAAGGAATATTCCTTAAAACCAAGAAGTCGTTGACTTTATATCCTGTAAACAGTCAAATCCAAGAACACATAAAGATACAAACACATGTAAACTTTATAGGAAAAAGAGTGTGGAAAGTACGAGAGGACGGAATAAAAGCCCAATAGTAAAGGTACAAGCACAACTGAAATACAATACAATTGAAGAAAAAGAAAAATAGCTACTATGACATCCACCAAGGTTCCTTGTTGAAGGGTATGTACAGTTAACCTCCTCTGCAATCCACGTCCGCTTATCTCTTCTCCGTACCGACACGTCGTATGGTTCACCTCTGGTCACCATCCCGTCCTAGTACCCCCATCCTCGATCAGCGCTGTCTGTTTCCTGTACCAAACACAACAAGGTGAGAGCGTAGCCCATGCAAGGGTGAGTATTATGTTAGTCAATAATGTCCTCTAGACCCTCAAGTTCTCACAAAATCAACAAAGGATAAACCACAAATCAGGAAAACAACTGAAAACCTTACTAAGGTAAATTCCTATACATATACCTAAGTTACTAATTATACCCATCTCAGTCATGAGGAAAAACATGGTCTAACTCAAAATCCCAAATCTAGACTATTACAAAATGGAAATAATACAATGATGATAAGTACCACACAGGTACTCTACAAAAAAGAATAACACCAAGGTATCACCATGAAGGAATGTACCACACATGTACAGACTTATCTAAGACCAGGTATAACATAGGTACAATAGTAGAGACGAGTAGATGTTACTATTCATTCATCTTACTTTATTATGAAATAGACATATGAAGGGTCATAGATCATCATCAGACCCACAGATGATCATAGTACATCGTCAGACCCACACAAGATCCTAGTACTTCATCTAAGCCACACATGATCCTAGAATATCGTCAGTACGCCGTTAGAACCACACAAGATCCTAATACATCACCAGTAAGTTGTCAGACCCACACAGGATCCTACTATATCTTTATTACGTCTCCAGACCCACACAGGATCCTAGTACATCGTCAGTACATCATCAAAATCACACATGATCATAGTAAATCATTAGTACATTGTCATACCCACACATGATCCTAGTACATTATCAGTACGTCGTCAGTACATCGTTAGACACACACATGATCTTAGTACATCATCAGTACATCATCAAACCCACACAAGATCCTAGTACATTGTCAGTACGTCGCCAAGCCTGCACAAGATCCTAGTACATCATCAGTACTTCGCCAAACACACACAGGATCCTAGTACATCAACAGCACTTCTTCAGACCCATACAAGATCTTAGTACATCGTCAGTACATTTTCAGACCCACGCTGGATCCCAGTACATCATCACAGCCAGCTACAGGGATCCCATACTAAGAGTTCTCAACTCCATGCCGGTATTCTCCTCAAGCAACTAGTTGATAATCCCACTGACACAAAGTCCCACGAAGAACTGTCCCAAAGGTTTTCCACACCATTGAGGTCTTAACAGAACAGATGGTGCGTTCAACGGACACCCGGTCTGTATGTTATTAGCCTTTTGGTCCTGAGGGCCCGGTTGGATTTGTGCTCAATCCAACCCGACCATATCCCAAAATTATCAAAACCTCATGCAGGGTATACTAAAAGGACTGTCTCGTTCCAAGGTTTCGAGCGACAAAGACGGTTCATCAAACAGACGCCTGATGCCAAAGTTATGGTCAAAATTTCGTATAAGGTCAAAATTGGTCTAGGTGTGGCCCGAACTGGTCTGTCCGACACCGTGATTGGTCGTCCTACCTGAGAGACTTAGCCAAGGTAGCATCCTGCAGGGTGACGAGGTAGTTGCAGTGCGTCGCAGGGGCCACTGGGCGGCAGTGGGGTGTAGCGTGGGGCGGGGCCGCGGGGTGGCGTGGGGGCCAGGGGGCGGCGCTGGGGCCACTGGACAGCGTGGGGGCCGCGGGGGCATTGCATGGTCCTTGGGGTTGAGTGGGGGCCGCGTGGCAGTGTGGGGCCGTGGGGCGGCGCTGGGGCGATGGGGCGGAGTGGGGGCGGTGGGGCGTTGAGGGGGCCGTCGGGCGATGTTGTGCCAGGGTACGGTGGGGGTCGTGGTTGTGCCATCACCTTCGTCGCAGTCGACGGTGTGATGAATTCCATATCCGAATCCCATCGGTGCCTTTCACCAGCATTGGTCACCACCCTCTTCCACTGCGATATTCACAAAAAAAACTCAAGAAAAATGCAAAGAGTTTGGGCCATGTTCATTTGGCCCACTCCCTCCGCGTTAGGGCGATAGCAAGCAGACTAATAAATCTTTCACGAAGAATGTCATGCCCTACCACCTCTAGTAATTATTATTCCCAAACCAACAAAAAGAAATCACCATAAGATGAAATACCCAACCTGATGGAACATGAAATCCAATTCATCATAAAAATAATATCCTAATTGACTATTGTTTTAATTTGAAAAATTAATAAAGAGGAATTAAAAAATCCCCATAGTGAATAAAATGTTTGAGTGGAGACCTTTATGTAATATTGGAATTTAATTTTAGTGAATCTTATGATCACTTAATATCATAAAAAATGGATCAAGTCCCATGAAATGATCATTTCCATCAACCAATACTCGAACAAAGATATTTTTATATTTTCTGTTTAACATATGAATGAACATGTTTAATGGTGGTGGATGATAGTAATAATTATGATGCATGGAGAGGAAGTCAATGTCATTTAGAGGACAAAATTACATAAAATAAAATTGAAAAAATATTTCCTTTCATTATAAGAATAAAAATAGAGAGGTATTTCTATATCCTCAATAAAATGGATGTGGAATACTTCTTTTAATATGATAAAAAATGGATGCCTTTAATGATTTTCTTACATATTTATATTAACCCCAAAAGTAATGTTGACCAATTATTTGGTTGGAAGAGGTCATATATAAAAAATTTATTCTCTATAAAAGATACTGGCAGGTATGACAACATTATTTTATGTTTCTTAAAATTTTAAATTAGGATGGGTAAATCTACTAGAAATATTGGGATTTGAGAAAACATAATAACATAGATATTAATTGTAGCGGTGTGATGAAGAAATATCTTGGGGGTAAGATATTGTGACAACCCACTGGAAAAAAGGGTTGTATAAAGCATCCCAAAAATTTCATGAAGGGAACAAGGAAATGCATTAGCATATAGAAATAAATGAAAATAACAGATATTTTTTAATGTTTTACCCCAAAATATAATGTATAAATTTAATGCTCAAGTAAATCCATTCCCTATATTAAAATGTTTCAGCTATAGGAAAGAATAATATTATGAATATCAATGTAAAATTCCATGGTTTTCAAAAAAAGATGTTGACATCCCTCTCCAAGGACTATTGGTAAATGGATACAATATACAATCAAAAAACCATAGGTAGGTCCCAACAACAACTTGATTACATGTTCACTTGTCATTTATTCAAGGATAGAAAATTAACATTATGATTTTTCTCCAAAAAATACTTTCAAATCATCTATGTTTAATAGAAATATTCACATGCCTCATCAAAACATGTTAGTTGAGTTTTTAGTGAAGATAAATAATTGGTCAATTGTTGTATTTGACGAATATAACTCACCCCATTATAAAATATAAGGGCTGAATTTCATTGGAAATAATTTGAATCTAAAAATAGAGAAATTTAATTCTATTATGGGCATATATTGTGTTTTCTTGAATAGATCCAACATAAATTTGTGATAGAAGGAAATACACCTATATATCAAAATATCCCAATGACTCTATACATGATTAGGGAGGGGGTAGAATCCAAATTAGAAATAATACATTATTAATGGATTTTATTTAATTAATATAATATCTATTTAGTTAAAATGTTTGATACTAATGAAAAGAAAATTCGTGATGAAAATCCAACTATAAGAAAATTAAATGATTTTTTTCCAAAATTATTTTCATGTCCCTCCTGCACTTATGAATGCTTTATCAATCAAGGTCATATGTAAATAATTACAAATATCATGGACACCATATATAATTGGAAATGTTTAACATAAGGTTCTTATGAAATTATTACATATTAATCACAATAAATTGAGAATATGACAATTTGATACCCCATGGGGAGAATCTGTCCACTTAATTAGGAAGAAGGATGTGTCAATACACCTCTTAATTTCATATCTCAATATCAATAAGATCATGATAAAGAAAAAGTATCATATCCATTAATTTGTGACATGTTTTAGAATCTTCATAGAGAATACAACTTCCCAAAAGTGGATCTTTGTTTAAGATATTATCATGTAAATGTGATGAATGAGGACTTCCCTAATATAATGTTTCAATGTTGAATAAAAAAAATGATTTTGTTGTGATTACATTGGGAATCATTAATCACATATAAAAAATTATTTATTTAATGTGTAGAGTGTTTATCTATTAAATTGAAAATGTTGTTGTTGTATTTACATATTATATTATTATCTACTCCAAAATAAAGGACAAACATGATGACTATTTCAATAACATACCTAATTCCATTTATAATTAATATATATATTAAAATAATAATACATTTTATCTCATAGTTTATAGTGTATAACTCATAGTTCATGTTATAAAAAATGTTATATCTATAGTTCTATCCAAAATACTTTCAATCGATGTATAAAATAGGCAAAAATATATGATATAAATATTTTTTACCATGTAATAACGTCATTAAACTATATATTTATTAAAAAAATATCATGATTATAATTTCAAAATAAAAGATTATTCATAAGGGAGTCATGTTTTTTGGACTAGTAAATGTGAATAAATCGTTAAAAATTAATAGATGAGATTATTTTATTCACCGTTCATGACACTACCCTATTGTGGGAAATGATTTTTGATCGATACTGAGATGAAGTGAAATGGATTGTATTGGATTATCATGAATGTTGAAAATGTGATGTCATATAACCCCTACCGAATAAAGAAAAATGAGAAGAACTATCAAATATATGATTATGAATGTATAGTAGTTGTCATCACGTTGATGATTTGGAACCACTATCTCTTGAGAAAATAATATTATATATATATATATATATATATTTGGAGTGTTAAATCCTTAATTATGTATCAACACAAATAAATAATAACATTCCCTATTGAACGTGTTTATATATAATCTTATATTATGATAGTTAAATCTACTACCTCCATGTTATGTAAAAAAACATTGAAGATGCTCTCACTCAAATGGATCATGTAGCGATATCCATGATGAGGAATAAATGGGATCCAACCATCATGGACCTCAGATGAATGGATATGGGATCAATAAAAAAATATTTGTACTACCTCTCTTAAAAAATTACTCAATCATCTATTAGTCATAGGATTATGGAGGATCATAAAGATGAAGAGTGTCTATAAAAGATGGTAGAGAATATTCCAAAATTCAACTTTTATTGTGGTTGATTTATTTGTTTTTGAATGAAGATATGTTTCCCATGAAATCCAAAACTAATGTTATTTGTAATAGATGATTCATTTGTCTAATATTTCATTATTCATCATAGATGAATATGGATTCTCAAAGATATGAAACTAGATATATTGTGGGATACTATAAATAGGGAGATTGTAGAGATTGTATATTGATTCTTGGAATGAAAACAAGTTATGATGGAATTATAAATGTATAATTTTATGATACGACCATTCTACATAACATCATTGAAATTAAATAATGTATATGTGGGAATCTCTATAAAACACAACTAGATACATAAACTAAAACACTCTATCTATGTGGCTGTCGATCTCCATAAAATGTTAGGAAATTTCATTGTTATAATTGATGATGTATCTCCGGAACAACTATGGAATAGATATATATGATATGCTGTTATAAATTATGTATTTCCACTCTCAATTAAATCTAATCGAGTTATAATTTCAACCTCATGGTTTTTGAGAAGAATTTTACATGCATTGGATATAGAGCTAAGAATCAACTAACAATTTTACCCATAGAAATATAATTAATCTAAAAGGAATATAAATCTATATATCATCTGATTATGTTTTCTTAATGGATTTTTAAGGATTTATGGACTAATACCATCCCCGTTGTGCAGTTCTAGTTTGATAAAATTTTATATTCTAGTATTTTAATGGACCCTTATAATGATTTTTATTGGAAGAGGCATTGGAATCCAACATGATGGGATTATATTATAGAGAGAAATTTGATGGGATAAGGTCATATCCATAAAATTAGTGATAGATAAAACAAATCATCTTCATATGAAATATATAATATTTTTGTTGAAAACTATATATAAAATCATTTAATAATCCTGGACATGGATGATGATGATAAAATGGTTCTTTATATATCACCATGGAAGAGTATATTGAGGTATAGGATGAAGGAAATGATTTTTAATAGAATAATATACCCCTTTATGATATGTCACTACGTCAAAGAGGTTTCCTACCAACTATCAATCCCACAAAACCCTTTGGAAGAACACGATTTATTCCATGTATCCCTCCCATTGAAGTAAATAACATACCCCCCAAATATACTGACTCTGTATGTGGTGCCATTGCATAATTATATTTCATATGTGTAGCTTCTGATGATGTTATTATATCCTTGAGAAGAAGATAAATTAATTAAGATAACTAATTTGATAAAATTTTTGTTGTGTAACCTCAAGATAGATGATGTGATAAGGGAACTGTAAGGGGTGATGAAATTGAATTACCATAATATTTTTTAGGGGATTATATGAATATTTCAAGTGTGAAATTAATGATGTGAATAAAATGTAATGACCAAAACACAAAAAAATGAAATAATTTTTAAATTGATAAGATTTAAAACTAAAAAATATTGTTATTGACAACACATACCTTACATTGGACTATTATATGGTTTTTAAAAATTTGAAGACTATTTAGAATCCTAATAATTAATAATAAATTTTTTATATAGTGGCCATTAAGATTAGTCTATCAATGATAATGTTTATTTCCAATTAAAATTGATGGATGAGAGATGGCCTACAATAGTGGGATTGTACCATGAAATTTCATTTATTAGATATTCTAACATAGATATAATATTTTTGATTTTCCCATGAAAAATCCCGTTATAAGATTCAAAAAACAAAAGTACACGAGGAATATTTTGTTTGAATCTCATGATCATCGAGACCAATACCCTAGCCATATTACCTAAAGCACCCCAGGAATGTCCCATCATCACACACCATACCGATTGGGAATCTACTATGGTAATAAAGGTAATGTATCTTGACCATATAAATATGTTTTTTTAATGTTTCATTTTATTTATATAATTTATATATATATATAATATATATATTTATTTTGAAATAATATAATAATTATTTTCAAAATAATATATATATTGATACAATGAATCTCATATTAAATTTGTTTGTAAATATATAGTTTCAATCAAGACATTATTGTTAATTTATCAAAAAATCATTTAAATAAATTATATTTTCATCAAATATTTTTATTAAAGGATATTTATTTAGTATAACTGATAATGTATTTTTAGGAAGTGAAATTTAATTTTCATATTGTCAAAAAAACATTTATAGTAAAATGAATATTATTTGTCACTAAATAGAGATTTTTTATATAAAATATTAAATTATAATATTAAAATAATTATGTTAATAAAATAATAATTTTTTTTAATTTATCATATTTAAATTATCCAAAAATGAAAATTTTAAAATATTTCAGGGTAATTAAATATTTGTGTAAAAACACAATGTGTTATGTATTATAACATCATAAAATAAAATTTTTTTAAAAAAAAACAATAAATAGTTTCAATGTCAAAATAATAGTTCCCATAAAAAATTATTTTCAAAGATATTTAATTACTTCCTTTGACCCACAATTAATACATTAATGCAAATATTATTTTGGTTTTTTTAAAATAAATTATAGATTACCATGACTAAATTTTTAAAAAAATATAGTGAATTATTTTATGTTTTTTGGTGATTAGCCATATAAAATATGGATAACCACTTATCTTAGAAGAAATCAATATAAAATCAATTTTAGTTATTTTTTATTTGAATAATTTACCAAATAGATTCCAAAACCAAGGTTTAGATGTTAACAAATAATTATTCTCTCTATTTCAATATTATCGCTCTCAACCACCAAATTCAATTCACTCAAACCACCGTGATGAACTATATTACATGAAATTTTTGTATATATTTCCCTCACATTGTTCATGTAACCTTGTAATAATATTCTTACAAGGTTTTTGAACAACTATCTCAATGTAAGGGATCTATATTTATCCAATTTATTTATGTGGATTCATTAAATTATTCATCTTTTCTAATCATTCTTGTTGGGATATGGTTTCACACATCCTCCACTATCCTTATGATTTTAATGTGATGGAATACCCGTTATATTCTAATTTAAACCTTCCTTGAATCTCTTTATACACCATTTATATTGATGAAATATTATTTTTTCCATTCCATGTCATATATTTTTGGTAGTTAGTAACCATTCTAAAATAAATTGATATGTTATAAATTAGTTGAAAATTTCCTTTATTGATGAGGAATAAAAATTTAGGCAGCCTACACTCCTTAATATTAATATTAAATATTATTTAAATCAAACATATTTTTAATGATATGTGTGGAAGAGATATTCACTAACATTATATAAATGAGTCATGTGGGATCATAATTATATATCTCTTTAAGTAAGTAGTTAATATTTTTATCCAATGATATTATGGTTATGGTGTAAGAGAGGTTATCCTATGAAAATTACTATATTAAATTTTTTATGTCGTGTTTCTTTATTGGAACATTACATTGTTAAATAATTTTATGTTTTTATATCATTCCTCATTTTTTAAGATTATGATTAGCATACCACATTTTTTCTTCTATATAACACTTATATCAAATTTAGTGGTTAACCTTATAATATATTTTCATTATGGCATTCTATTTCATTATAACTAACTCCTTTTTTATTTTTTACCCAGTTTATCCAAGGTAGTTTTTGACAATTCAAGGAATAAAAGGGAATGTGTAGGATTTTTAAAATAATTATGATGTACCCATATTTCATTATAATATTCAATGTACCTAATTTTCTAAAAACACTAGTTGTAAATAACAATTTAGTTGTATTAATAGTATCTTTAAATAAAACTTTATTAATTATGGTATTATAAAATATGATTTATCATATTGTATAAAAATATATTTTAAACTTAAAGATAAATTTTGATATATTCTAATTAGTTATTCTTGGTATCCTATATGTATATTATTCTCCAATTTCTAGAACCCAGGTTTGTCATATCAAAAATTATATTACTAATATTTTGTATTTAATATAGTGGTTTTTATGAAGAATAACCTATTTACATATCAATGGAACTGTAAATATAATACAATAGTATCTCAAACTGAAATATATATATTTGGAAATTTCCAAAAATCACATTCTTGATTCCTCCTCGTAACGATCCATGCAATATTTGTGTAAATTTTTTACCCTTAACTATCCCTTGAACTCAATGTTGAATAAGAATTCACATAATGTTAAATGATGAAATATTATAACTAATAAAAACATTATTTTTTCAAAAAAATATTGAGTACTTTCAAAAACATACGTCATGACTTCCCTCAAACTTGTTTTCCAAAGAAGTGAAAAATATTTAAAATTCAACAAAAAATACTTCCACTAAAATGAAATACTTAATTAATTAAAAGTATTATTCTTATGAGATTATATAATATTAAAAAATATAAATATATTACTATTAAATATAAGTTTTCTAGTGCAGTGAATTGTTTTCTCTTCTATACTAGATTCATAAATAGTACAATAAAAATATGGATGAATAAATATTTATCAATATAATGATATATATAAATTAATATGAAAAATTTTTGTCGATTCAAATATTTTAAAATATCTCTAAATGAAATCATTGTTAAATAATATTCTTTGAAACCTCACATATACATGAATTCTAAAATTCATTACATACATTAGATTTAGAGGATATTTGATCATTTAAGATATGATATATTATCATGTAGAGTCCTAAACTTATTTATTATTGATAAAACTATTAGAACAAGTGAATATTCCAAGACTATGTATTTTCATAAAAACTCTTATCAATCTTATTTGAATAGTAAATCAGAGTTATTTGTTTAAATTTCATTCATAACATGATAAATAAATATAGATAATTGACACAATGAATGTCATATCAAAAAAAAGATCTCATGAAAATAAAAAATATGATCAATAATATTATGGAATGTAATGAAAAAAATAATATATGGGGGGATGAAACACATGTAAATTATTTAAATAATAATTTATAAAGAATAATACAATTAATAACATGGTATAATTGTTGGATATTTATGTGGAAAACAATCCCATAAATCTAATTTATGGACTTATTATGTTGTCGTAACATTTAAGGTTAATCGTATTTATCTTTTATCAATCATCCAATAACCAAATGTTCTTGTTTTTTTCTTTAATAAAAAGTGGACTATATATAAAATTTAAATATCAATAAAAATTAATGGGTCATCATTATTATAATTTAGAAGAATAAAATCAATGATAAATAGTTTTAGTCAAGGCCTTCCCTTAATTAATTTATTTTTAGTAAGTAAAATTTATTTATAACCTAAAATTGAATACATTGTGTCCATATATTTCTGAAAAAATCATTAGAAAATTCTTCTATCTATACATATAATAGTGAATTAGTGGTATCCTCCATTTTTTTTAAAAAAACAAGTGTAGTTGACTAAATTTCACAAGCCCCAATATATTGATCTCATCATATATCTCTATATATGATTCCATTATCTAGTTATGAAATTATATAGAATAATGTATTACACTATTTATTCCACAATAAAATCTTATCCAATATTTTATGACCTATATTCCACACCGCTAACTATTACCTAAAATAAATATTCATTCAACGAAAAGAAATAATTGATACAAAACTCACCAATTATATATTTCATTGTGCAATATTTATGGTGACCCCATAATAATAATATATAGATTGAAATTTAATCATTAATCATATGTAAATTTATTCTACGTTTATTTGTAATAGTATCTAGATAGTAGGTTCTAATAGAAGTTTGGAATGAGTGAATCAAAATTTACTTCATATATTTAGACCACAAAAAATAGTTGTAGGTATTCACAATATATCTATAAAATACATTTTTATAGATTTATATTTATAATATCAAAATATCCTATTAAATTTTATGAATTCATTACATTTTAACAATTGATAGTCAATCTCACAAATGTGAACTATAAAATTCCATGACCAGAACTATTAAAAAATTTAATTTCCCATAAAAGTTAATGATATACTCCGTCACCCTGAATCTTATATTGGTTACATAAACATTGATTAATATTACATTATTCTAATGTGATATACCCATAAATTAAATCTAGGTCCATTATTGTATTTGATCTTAATGAAATATATAAAATATTCATAACACAAATAAAGGAGTCCCAAAATATTTATTTTGTAAATATTATTCTTTCATTTTTATCCTAAAATGTTTTATGAATATTTTAACTCTAACTAATTAAAAAATATGATTGTGACAATGAATTACATCAAAATTTAAACTCTTATAATAATAGTAATTTTCGCATTTTACTAAAGAATAATCAAAATAGAAATGAACATGTAATGACTCTGATATAGAACTGTCAAATGATAATAGGCCAACTATATATTTTTATTTAAATATTTCATTCATTTCTAGGTTGTCCAATAAACCATGAAATAACACCCCAAAATAAAATCTAATTTACATTTTCCTCTAATACTGTAATATTGTTAAATTTAATTTAGTTATATTGACTGTAATTATAGAAATTTTGACCCCCTATAAACACATATTGAAAAACAATAAAATTTTATTTTGATTCATTAATTTAATTTATATATCTTATATTAAGTGTGGATTTATATTGGGTTACAATCTCTAGTAATCATGATAATAAAAAAAAGTATTCTATTGATGAAAATTAATACATGTCTAAAAATATACATAGAAATAATAAAATAAAATTTTACATGAGATAATTTATTTATAAAATGATCCATTATTTTATTATTTTTATTAAAATTTAGTATCATTTTCTTTTAGACATTACGATCCTTAGAACAAAAAAATATTCATAAATAATAAAATATTTTAAATAAATTAATATTTTATAAATGGGCTAGTATACAGATCAAGAACACAAATTTAATAATTCGGAGGTTTTTATGAAGTTGATATGTTTATTATATGAAATAAATCATAGTAACATGGAATGATAGAATCAAGAAAATTTATAGCGGAAAACTTGGTAACATGGGTCTCAACTAATTAAACGAATCTCTCCAAACAAAATGCAGATGGATACTTGTCACATCCCCAGAGGAAGTGACCAAGTTATTCATTGAAAGTGAGACACTAAATTTTAGATATCTGTATTCCATATATATTACATTAACATTATTTATTGATATTAAACAAAACTATATTGATCTCATAAAAAAATATAGTTTGATAGTATTCCAATAATCCTATATGATCTCTATGGACATCCTATGGTCGGATTGAATTTCAAGATTTTATAGGATAGTTACACATGGAATGAAACACGTAATAAATGAAGACTATAGTTGTAATATAGTTTTGACATCCAATCTTTTTTCCTTCTAACATGGTCAATAAGATATTAAGGAACACATCTATAGACATGGAAACATACATCCATACACCGACCTATAACGAGAAATTAAAAACTTATTACTGTTACAAGTTTAAATTAGTGAAAAATTATAATTTTCCTACACACATTTCTAAATACATAAAGAAGACGATTTCACCATCTAGAAGAATTCTCATATGTATTATATGAATACATATGATTCTGATAAATAACAAGTAAAAAAGTTATTTCTAATGCCACCATACTATAGGATATGAATTAGTTTAATAAACTGAATACAACATATATGAGTCAAAAATTATTTTTTTCCCATCCTATGAGATATAATTTGTCCAATGATTGGCATGAGATAGACACAGAACAAAAATATAATGAATAGGGATTCTAAATCTAATTTTCATATACAATTATATTCAATGTTGTATCACATTAATTATTTTAACATTTAAATACACCAAGTATTCATATATGATCCAAAAATAATAATATGATGATATATATTTCATACATCCAATTTATACTATCATGTTTCATAGTGAATATAGTTGGAATTACCATGGGGTAACTAGATTATTTATTGATTACTTGATTCTGTAATGCACATCATGTGTTGAACCCAATGGATTTGACATGTTTTTTAAAAACATTTTATTTCCAGTAATGATGAATATTAATGTGATTTTAAATAAACATAATGAAGATTTATGTTGAATTTTTGTTGAAGAAACATAGAGAATATATTTTTTTTCATATATATATAAAAGGTTCTTGAGAATGTTTTAAGGAATTTATATAACACGAAATTATTTATTATGACACTAGAATGTGAATTGGAGAAGGGTTTTATGTAATGTAAAGTTGTTTTATAAGAGTTTGAATGATAAATGAATTCCCATAGATGAATTTGTGAGGTGAACATTCATGTGGCCAACTCATACGGTTGTTCATACTAATTGGAAAAATCATATATCCAATTGAGTAAGAAAACTAAATAACCCACATTGTCATATGATCGACATAAATTAATACAAAACATTGAAAATATTTCAAAATATCCTATTTGGGAATTCAAGTTGTTTTATTTGTTATGTTTATAATGTTTGAATTCACTGTACATTTTTTTTATGTAGCCATGTTATTAAATAACATATTGATATGTTTGATATAGCCAATTTAAAAAAAATTAGAAAATTGTGTTGTGTAGCTAATTTGGGAAATATTTTGGATGATTTTTATTTTTTCTATGTTCATATTCAAATAATTCAGGATCTCTAGAATTATAATATCTTTTATATAATTGATTATGAAAATTCTTAGATGATTTTAATTATTCTATAGTCTTTTTATTTGGTTTCTACTCAATTAATTAATTATTTTATTACATCTTAGAGTTATGGTTTTTTACCTTGTAATATATATCAGGGGGTAATTATGTATATAGGATTTCAACATTACAATTCTATACAAAGTTGTAATATGTAATTGTGTTCCAAACATGAATGAATTTTTATTTGATATGTGAATAAGGAATAAAAACTAATATTCTAAATATAAGGATACATAATGTGCAATAATAATTTTGTGAGACTATTGAAATCAAAATATTTAATTTGAGTATGATAATATGTGTGTAATGAAAGTTACGATTGTACAATGGGAAATTATTATTTTTATTTTCTAGAGTCTCATTGAAGGATATATTTATCATTTGTGGATAATGAAAATTAATCTATTTGATGATATAATTTTTTTACATTAAGGTGAAGCTATTTTGTTTGGATTGAATCAATACTTTTTTGGTGATTTGTTGTATGAAATATTTTATGTGGACTCAAGTTAGACTATATTTAATGGATTAAATTTTGATGTGGGTATCGAAGCACAACAAGGTATATGAATCATCACATGACGAGAACCATGTAAAACTGTCTACGATTCATAAAAATTCATTTAATACATGATATTATATGGCTATGTTGTTTCTATTTCTAGTGTATATTACTGTAATATGTTACAATTGAATATTTATTTTGAAATTAAAATTATAATATCTAAATTTCACTGATTCAAACCTCCATAAAATTGGATGAAACTAATATATCTAGGTAAATAAGATGTAATATGTTATAATTATCCTTTAGTATCCCATAAATTATAATTTTAATATTTAAAAACATTAATTAAGTTAACATAAGATGTGTAAAAATATTTCTTATCAAAATTAAAACAGTTTTAAGAATTAATTTTTTTCATTTATCATATTTCTTATTTTATAAGATCATGATGCAACTACTATATGTTTTCTAATATTTTATAATTGTGGTTAAATTGTGGTTTTTGAAAAGATTAATATCGAATTAGATGGAAACAAAAAATCTTTTTTCTAATCCTTATCATATAATGTATAAATTAAAAGAATGGGGAAAAAGGAAAAAACAAATCATGGAAAAGTCAGAGAGTGTGTGTGAAGAAAATATTAAGGCCAATTATTATAAGCTACATATCCACCAAAAACAATTCGAATAAATCAATGTAGAGTATGATGAATACATTAATGATTTTTCCATTATTTCAAGGGAATTATCTGTAATATTCTTGTTGTTAGTGATAAATTAATTTATTACACAACGGTGAAGATTTTGATAATAATTTTCTAAGATATATATGATCGAAATAGTTATTCCCTTAACTATATAGAATATTTTTTTCTATGAGAAAAATAGTGTTAATATCACCTAGAAAATTAAATATATCCAATCATTAAAATGTAATCAGATCGATGAGATATATTTTTATTCCATTGGGAATATCATAATTTAAAATTTTTGAGATATTTTTTTTCTCAAGATTCATAAATGATGAAGAATATCTAAGTCATAATGCATTTATTTTAAAAATAGATCATAAAGTCAAATAAAGAATATTTTATATTCTATGGTTGAATATATAAATGTAATGGAATTATGGAATATTTAATTTATTTTCCCAAAAATGTAGGTAAATATTATGAATATAAAAATGAAAAAATGACTAATGCTAAGAAAAAGATAAAAATTTATGAATAAGGTACAATGGTAGGTAAGAATAAGAACATATTTCAAGGAACCATATTAAAAAATTTGTTGATAAAAATGAGGAAACATATATTATATTTTTTAGGGATTATTATGATGAGATTTAATTTTTTAATAATGTATGCATCATGATCATGAAAGTATTTCATCATCTAATAGTTATATACTTTTTTATAATCTTGAATATTTTGAATTAATATTAATGATGATCTAGAATAATGTTTTTATTAAAACACTATGAACTGGAATGTGAACAAGGTTTTAATAATATAGAAATGAAAACTTGTTTATAAAAAATGTGGTGTAATTAAATGGGGTACATATAATATAAATTAAAGTTAAAATCTCAGGTTGAATGTCTCAGAATATGAAATGATGAACTAAGATCATAGAGGTACAATCCCTTTAATGAATGAAGATTTATCAAATAAATGAATAAAATGTCCTAATTCAATAAAATAATTGAAAATGATATATCAAGAAATTAGAATTTTTGTTTATGTAAATGGGGAATCATCATGAGATACAAGAAAAATTATCATGTTGTCTTCATTTATAAAATTTATTTAAAAAACAAATGTCAAAAATAGTATATGTTTGAATCATATTTATTCTCAAATATGAAAAAGATGGAAATATGTTTCTTTTATGAATACCACATGAGTGATGAATATTTAATGAAATGTATACCTTGTATCAAAGGTGAAATTCGATGAAATTTTTTTATTGCAAATAATATTATGAGTAGGACACATCTAGATAAGACTATTTTTTCAATAATACTATTGTGATCCCTACCCTTGTAACCCAAATCCAAATCCCACATTATTCAATGCATATACGATACAAGTAGTCTCTTCCAAAATGAAACATGTTTTTTATTCTAGGTAAACTTCATACATACATGAAATTCAAGTTACATTTTAAAATATATAATATAAAATGAATATTAATTAATAATTACATTATTCCCACTTAGTGTATCCCCATATATCGATTAAAAAACATCCTTGGTTCCTATGGAAAATAAATAATAATAAATTATTGATCCTAGACACTGAGAATAGGTTTGTATATAATGAAATCTATGCATAAAAAAGGATTAATCAATACATAAAACTAAAAACAAAAAACACATGTCACTTAATAAATAAATTGGGCACAATATCATATAAATACATTATTATCATATAATTTCATATAAATATCCACACGAGCATCAAACAAAAACATGGGTATTTAAAAAATGTAATAATCAAAAGGAATACCAATAATTATATTCATTATGATTATGTCTATATTGCATGACATCAATATGATATCATTGTGGCCCTATTCTATGATATATATTAAAATTGAGGCCTAGTTCATAGAAATCTATAAAAATTGGAATGTTATTTTCCATAAACCAATCTATTTTGTCTCATGATACATAACAATGCATCTAACTGATATTGTGGGCCTCACCCATCACATACAATTTTCAAGGCATTACTCATATGAATAAGGTTAATCTAAATTAACATAATCATTTATATTAAAATAATAATAATTTTAAATGTTAGGAATTATCCCTATTAGTATACATAATCATAATCCATCTTCAGTTATGTGAATGGTATAAACATAGTACTCCACCATTGAAATTTATCATAAACCATCTAGAGAAATAATATCACTGGTATCACTAGATTATATCCCCACTATATCATATATGACACTAAATAATTCCTTAATATATGGAAAATGATTTTGAATGGTCACATGGAACATTTCCCTTGGAAAGATAAATTCCATTAAAAATAAAACCTTTTAATATATAAGTATAAAATTAATAATATTTTTCAGAAATCATATTCATTGAAAATAAATTTAAATGCTACAAGTTCCAAAATATAATGAAAAAAATTACATTGATAATAACCTAATAAACATTAAAAGGAAGTGTAATGTCAAAACCCATGGTCCACTAAACAGATTCCAAAGGCTAGTCTTCTTGATGACAGCATGCATGCGTCTCTATACACTAGAGGTATAAAACATATAGTGAGGATATAACGAGACATGTGGGGAGTCTATATACTCTTTATAAGATTATGAAATATTATATAAGTTAAGAAATAAAGAATAAAATAAAATAATACACCAACAACACAATACATTTCCCAAAATAGGGTATACACCAATAAATAAACATATAATGAACCATGTCATGTCATATAGTGCCATGTGTAATGGAAAACCCAAAATAAGAAATACTTGACGAATCCCCAAAATGGTTCATGAATCTATGTCTCGTTTCATCATTCATATACATCACTAGAAACTGAAATCTATCATTTGGATTAGGTTCATTTCCCATTTCCAGAATTTTAACCATGAATACTTATTAGTTGCCCAACAGAGGCCTCAACATGGATTGAGTACAACACAGTTGGCCACCATCAATGGTGTCTACAAAATATCATGTCTAAATAATCATTATACACATATGTATATTAAAATAAGAAGAAAAGTTAATAAATATTGGTTCATTAATTAATAGGTTTACATAATTCATTCCCATCATTAGTTCTCTAATTTACCAATATTCATCATATTCAATTTTCCCATACTGATAATATAACTATGAATATGGGGTGTAACTTTCACTACATCATAGGAGAAATATGATTTTACAAAACAATATTCCTAAATATTCCATAGATCCATTGTGAAGGGGAATCAAATTGCTTGTCATCCTCAGTCCAGGTAATTATACCACTTGTATTTGATAGGATATTAAAGCCTCATTACGACACCTAATCCCATGAAATCTTGGGCAAGTCGTAAAGAATATGCATCACATGACATGTTGGGTGGAGCCTTGGTCTAAAACCCCACCCATACAAATTATCCATGTGCACATGCATCATCATCCATTAACATGTATACCAAATATTTTCAAAAACCCTTATAATACATTCTAATTAATCCAAACACCCTATTCCTTATTAACATCTTAAACCCAAATATCACCGGTTTTAATCCCAATACAATTCAATTAGGAACCTAGAAACCCAATTCCATTTTTTGAGATTGGTCTACCTCATCGGTGAAACCTAGACAGGTATAATCAACCATAATGCATCCCAAAAGGATTATGAGGGTTTTAATTAATTTTTAAATTAACCACCTTGTAATTTACTATTAAAGAGAATAAAAATTTCATATGGTAACACCCAATCACGACCACAAACACATAATGAAACATCTATTTTATAATATCTATCATCTAGACAACCAATTTTCAGATTCAAGATGAAATATCTCTTAGTTATAGACCTTGTTTTGACCTAAAACCTCCTTCAATTAAAAATCCTAGAATCTACTCATCATGTGCTATTTTAGGTCATCATAAGGATAATAACAACTACAATTTACCTTAACTAGAATGTAGATTGAAGAGGAATGATAGACTCTTTTAAGGATTTTATCCACACCTTGAGACAAAAAAAACTTTTCTAAATCTAGTGAGATCTATCATTTGGATGGATTTGGATGGATTGGTTCATCACTAATGATGTTGGAACAATAATTAGGGGTATGTTAAGTTGAGGTTTAAAAAATCCTGAGAGGGGAAAATTGTAAGTTACCCCTTATTGAATGAGCGTCCTAGTTTGGCTACGTGGTATCCCAAACCATCTACCAACCATGAACCACCCTATATAAATAGGTGAACATGTTCAAACTTTATCAGAGGAATACACATGGTATAATAAACCATGTTGTAGCTGTGAAAGATGGGTCTATCCAATGCTGTATATTTTGGTCCTCATTTTTGCTCGGTTTCAACAACCATACACCACCCCAATTTTAAAAGTATAGTTTTAGAACACTGTTAGCACAAACTATGGGCCAATAGTGAATCCTATAATAGATATCCTTTTATTCCAGCTCTTGATACCCCAAACCCATAAGACACCCCAAAGACACCACATATACCCAAGAAATATTTAATTGAAAAATATAAAGGGAATCGAAACAAATCATAAACTATAACACAATTAAATATAATTTTGGGATCATAAAATTTATCTACCTTATAATGGTTCATCGTTGAGATCCCTTTTAAGAACCACTTACCATCAAAGGTAAATAAATTGGGCCACTGGGCCCACTTATCTTCCTCTCTCCCCCATGTTTCTTCCTAATGATTAAATTGTTGGAACAATAATCAATGAAATGGTGTAGTCTTACCTCATAAAAAATCTCACTACAATATATAATATGAACTAAATAATACTTAATTAATGAATCTTCCTATGTAACTTCATCAATAAAATAAAACACTTGAGATGGGTTGGGATGAAACAATAAATGATTTCACAATTGAAAACACCATTCAGGCCAATATACTTACGAGGAAGAACCAATTAGTATGCCACTAGCCTAATCATTTACATTCTCTATAATATACCCACATAGCTAGGAACTAAATTTCCCTATTATTGAATTTGATGGTATACCATACCTAGTAAAAACTTAATGAACACATGATCTCCCACTTCATAATAAAGAAGTTGACGATTCCAACCGGCATTCTACTTCATCATACTCTGAGCTAGAACCATATATTTCTTAATAAAGGAAATTATATTAAATTTATATTAAAGAACGCTAGGATTCAACAACTATATTTACATGGCGTCTATCCAACCCACTTTTGGTCACACGGTCTACCATAATATACATCATGTGGTGACCTCTAAATGGTGGTAAGGTAACTGATATTGTAGTGGAAGTCAACATGTTCCAATTCATTTCAATAGATCCAGTAAATTATAGGATGCATTCCATAATAATTTCCTATATAAAATTCATAGTATACTATTAGTTACCATCTATCTATCTAATAAAACCTATACTCAAATGCATGTGGGTACCAACAAACCTCTACAAGACTTTCTAGAACCACAACGAAAATGATAAATAAAAAATATAAATGATACTCCATCGTACACCATGAAACAATAATATCTCTAAAAAAATTATTCACCCAAATAATCCATATTAAATAACATCATATAGTTAATAAATGAGCCTCTTAGGTTTATCTATCCACAACTAACCATATAACCTCATTCACATGAGTATTCTTCAAAAGTCCTATAAAAAAGGGTTACATCATCTCACTTCCTTTCATGAATTGGTAATTGTTTTATAGAACCACCAAGACACTGATTCTCAACATTCACCTCTTCATTGATGTAGATATGTTTCATGAAACATACAAAATATTTTTCATCCCTAGAGACAAATACAATTTATTAATATCCTTTAATCATCTTAGTGAGACTAGGGGCACATCCCACATCGTTACATTAAAATAAGGCATATATTCATCACTCATACAAGTATGGATGAGAACAAGACCATCAACATATAAAATATATTCTTAATTAATTGTAAATCTTGAAGTTTAATCCTTAATTTCATGGACATACCTCAAATTCAAAAAAACATGGGACTTCATAGGTCATTTCCATTATCTATCTCAAAATACTGAGATCAGCCATAAGATATATTATGGTCACATTCCCATAGACCTCATTAACAATTATATGTATATCTATAGGAAATTCCATCATTTTCACCATATAACTATACTAATGAACTTCATTGGTATCTACCTTTGTTTTTACATCATCTTCAACCATCATTGATTTTATTGGAATATAGGATAACTAAAAATCGAAAGACAACTTGTACTCAACCAATATCCACTTCTGAATATTTTAATAAAATTGTGAGAAGATATATATAACAAATTGATAATAATTTTATGCAATGAAATTTTCCCTATAATGTAATTTCTTCCATCATTTCATGGTGTATGTTGCTGAGGCCTTCTCGAGATTGTGCATAGTGTAATTTTGTTCATGTTGCTTCTACTTTCAGAAACCATACTCCACAACATAATCTCTCCACATCAAAAATATCCCAATCCCAATACCAAATGAATCACACAACATAGTATACACCTAACCCAATATGGGTGGGATCAAATCATGTGGAGTAGTACAATTTATCTTCAACTCATGGAAATATATCGGACAAGATCCCGACCTCTCAAACATGACATCCTTCATTCTAAATTATGTTATTAGTTCTTCAGAGAGAGAAAGTTCCTTGATCAACCTTCAGTAAATGAATTTCATATGGAAAACCATTATAATATAAAAGGAATTCCTGTGTTATTTGGATGATAAAACTAATTGAACATTCCCTCACCCCACTGAAAAACATCTATCATAGTTGATTCGACCGATGATATGTTCCACATCGATCAAAAAATGACACATTGATAGCTTGGACTATAGCTTAATATGAAATATTTTACTAAATAAAATGTCATGGGGTTTGATATAATATTTAAGAGTCATAAAATATACTAATATTTAATGCAGAAAAGAAAATATACTTACATGACTAGGTACATGATGAATATTTGGTTCGTCAATTCCATATACACAACAAGTCTATTTGTAAACCCCATTGAAAATATGAATAATTCATACAAACAATACTTACTTAAAAAGGATATCCTCACCATAAAATTATGTGTCAACCTCAGATGACGATGCCCTATCCATAAGTCAGTTTGGGAGAACAAAAATTCACCGTTATACTTGTAGAAAAGATCATTGATACTAAGATGAAGACATCATTTCTTGACTGTAATTATATTCATCATTATGTAATAGAAACAAAATATCTACATTTCATCCATCATCCTTAAAAAAAAACTAGAAGTCTGCAAGGTTATGTACCTTATGGAATAAATGGATTATTGTCCAATTTATATAAATCAATATTAAAATCATGATGCCATGTTGGTCCCGTTATATATAAAACGATAAATATCAACATACCTATCGATACAAAATCAATTTTGAACTCAACCTCTCTCTCATGTGGTAAAATTTATAAATTTTCTGAATACACACCATGGATGTAACCCACCACAAAAGAAAGGATATCCTACAATATTCCTTCGCAATCAAACATAAGGAATTAAACATTTGATGTGATATCACCCAACTCATAATGAACTAGCCCTGTATGGACTGTATATATATTTTATTACTCTTGCATCACATATGTTTTTCCCTATGGTTATGTTAATGTTATAATTAGATAATAATTGATGATATGGGTATAATGAAACACCAAACAATTCAATACCAATATGAATTCATGTTATGCGATTTCCGGAAAAAAATGTCCCAAAGGAAACATTACCCACCAACCTCAAGGAAAAATACATTACATAGCTAAATTTTTTATGCTCATAAGAAAACCAATTTATAAATTGATATAGACCCACAAAAATTGTCCAAAACTATACCCAACTCATTTTAAAATAGATAATACATAAAATAATGTGAATCACCTATATCAAATAAAACATAGGATTGTGTGGAAACTCACCAAGTGTGGATAGAGTAGTCAATTGGATAGCCTTGCCTCCACAAAGTGAAGGCTAAACTACATGAAAATGACTTGGTTCTCCCCTAGGTCCCGATCTTTGTTCGTGTTGTGGAACTACCATGCTTTTAAGGAGGATGTTACCATGAAGCACCAAATACTCCATCATAGCTGATATGACTAGTAAAAATCTATCATCCTATCTAGTAGGATGTCCCTAACTCCCTTCCATCACTCTGTGTATAACTAGATTGTTTTCCAAATTTCACATACCTAGGGTTCTTCTAGAACCTCAACACATGAACCATGGTACTTCATACTCGGCACTTGACTGGTGTTTAGGGACATCAATCATGCAAGTGTCTTGGCTTTATATAAAGATAACTAAACACCCAATCATAAAGTTACGTAGTCATTCCAATTTCATAAAAAATGCCGCATTACTCCCTTAGTGAATACCCTCATAAAGACGCATGGTACAATCAGAAGTTGTAACATTATACAACACACTAGAAACAATATTCTCACTACTAAAAGCCTATTTTAGATTCCATTCTGAAATTAATGTCTGTTTCCCCACCTCATCATCCCTATTTATATATATAATATTCACTCATGACCTCATCTCATACCCAATTCCACCTTAATCATTCCACATCATAGCTACCACATACCCTACGAATACTGGAACAAAGCATTGTTAGTCAATTAAGAAGAAAAAATAATCCAGTACCAGCATAGTCCCCTGAGTCAACCACATAAACTATAAATATTTTTCCTTTCCTAACATCTATGGATTGTGGGGATCCAAAATAATTTGCTATAAATATTTAAATTTCATACCATCTATATTCTCATTCTGAACCATGATATTCCACCAGTGCATTACTGTTCGTCACCACATTTCCCCATCCAATATGAATATATTCTATTGAGGGGTCTCCAAATAATCCATAATTTTCTATAATGATACAATTAATAACAATAATACCATACGTCCACCAAATTCACAAAACAAATTGGTCCTTGTTGCCCTTGGAAACCACTACTCATGTAAAACATATTAGGAAGGTCCTTCTCTATGTATTATTCCAGCATCTTTATAAATTGATCAATGCACTCATAGAAAGATCTTCATCTATATTACCAAGAACCACCATGTTCCCTTTCTCCACTTAAAATGGTAAATTATCCATGATTTCCTCTTATTACAAAAACAGGAGTTGTCTTCATGGTTTCATTTAGGATCAATTTTAAATGAATATCTCAAAACACATTACATATGTTATTTTTACATTAAAAAAATTAAGGATCAACAATTTCTATAATCAAAACATTAAACATACTCTATCCTAATTTAAATGATATCATTTATATCAATATCCACTATCACATATATCTTAATCCATGGTCATCTTGGGTTTAACCCCAAACACACATAATCACATGGCCTTCTATAAACACCAATTTTAGAACATTTCAATTTAATGAACTAGAATTTCCCATTTAAAAAATAGTTTATCATTTTCAAAAAATTATTTCATGAATTTATACAAGTGTAAATCTATATGAGGCACATTTTTATTTAAAATTGAGATGATTTAAAATGATTTTCTATTTCCCATACCGAACATTTACATGTTTCCTTGTCTGTTCCTAACATGATGCTTGTCAATGGTATCCCTAAGTGCCTCAAATTATTCATGTATGAACAAAAAAACTCACAACATTTCATCCCATGGGTGAAATATCATCAAACTGTAACATCACTGCTCAAGTGAATCACTATATTTAGAAATGAAATTTACCTATAACAATGATTACTAGGCAACAAAATTACACCCTTTGTGCATTGGGTATCAGCGATAAATGATTTAGCTACGACCATAATTGATCTCATTTCCAAGGATCAAATCAAATAATTATATGGTGAAACTTTCCTAAATTAAATAATTAATATAAAATAAAAATAAATTGACACCAAATTATAGCACCCCAACAAGGGATCCACAATACATATTCCACAGTCCAGTCTACTACATGACCACAAGAATGCCTCCCCATTTATCGATGGCTGATGGATAGATGAAAGTGTATAATGAGAAATGTCAAGAGATAATGAACTCTTCATTAAAGTATGATAAATCATATAAGGCATTAAATAATTAAAACATGAATATTAAACAAAAAACAAGATCCATTTCAAAAAAATAGAGTATATTTTCACAACAAAACAGATAATTTATCACGTCATGTCAGGTAGTGAGAAGTGTTAATAAAAACCGAAAATGATGACTATTAAAAATCAAAAAAATATGAACCAATATGAAGTAAATTTCCCCCATCAATGAAAATCCGGATTCCCCAAAATCAAGCTTCTAGCATATATACTTTTCCCTTGTCCAGACGTATGATGAAGAAATCTTATTGGGTACCCAGCAATGACCAGATTAAGGTGTGAGTAAAACTCAATATACCACTATTATCACTATATATATTATTATTATATATAAATAAATAATATATGCAGAATCCTAGTACAAGAATAAATGAATGGGAATACATCTAATTCCATTAATGAACATGTTTATATCATTCATTCCAATCATTACATCCAAAATATACATATATTCACCAATTTTATTTTACCACATTGGTGATATAACTATAAATTTTGTAATTAATGTTATCTATAACATAGGTTCAATCATTTAAAAGAGAAATACATATCAAATTAACCGGGGGTCTCAGTTCTGTTTCATTGACGTACCTTGGAGCCCCATTATTGGTAATCATACCACTTGAATTTGTTAGGAGTATCTAGCATCAATCTGACACGCTATAAAATTTCATCCTGGGTGGGGACAATAGTATCAGTCTTTCCCAAAATTTTGTATGGAGCCTTAGTTCAAAACCCCACTCATTGAACTTATCATTGAGCACATCATTCATTAAAAATTAACACATTAACCATTTACATACAAAACTCATCCAATAAATCATAATTTAGTAAAAACCTCCCATATGTCTTATTTATATGTAAAAATCACATATTTTGGGTTTATATCAAATAAAAATTCAATTATATTGTTAGAAATGTAATTCAAGTTTTTTTTATTTTTCCTCCCAATGGGAGAACATTAATGGAGTTTCCTAAATCTGAAATTATCCTAAAAGGATCATGAGAGGCTTAATTATTCTTTAAATTATCCCATTAAACATTTTATATCGATGATCCCAAATAGATATCATAACAAAACCCAAGTACAACCACATGCACATAGATCAGTATTAATTCTATAGGATATAACTTATAGACCACATACCTTAGATACTCAAAGAATCCTCACCTAATTATTGTAGATTTGTTGAACTCAATCAACGTTCAAATCCAAAACCTATAATATTATGAAAAGATTATTTTTTTTAGGAATTTTATAAGAGATGAGCCACTACATGATTCTATTTCACGAAAATATATTGAAGAAGAGTTATATAACAAACCGGGTCTTTAATCTAGTACTAATGTCAATCCAGACACCTAAAAAACAAGGGAGATCAATCATTGGAAAAATTGGGAGTGTTTGGATTGTCACCAAGGATTATATATGTGTAATAAGGGAGAAATACGGGTGATTTTTTATAAATTGAGATGGGGAATATAAAATTATCCCATGTTATTTGAGGAACAATGTTTATCACTACAGTTTGACAAACCATGCACTAATAGTCTTCCACCCACTATTATGAAGGGTCCTAAGTCATATAATATCTTCGGGAGCTACCTTATATGGAAAACCATGTGGCCATATAGGATATCTCTACCAATGTCTATATAGTTTGGTCCCCCACCATGAAAGGTTTTACCAACAACAAAAAACACATCTTCAGAGGGAATGGATAGAAATATCCAAGTGTAGACAATGAATCTTGTACTGGATGGACACTTAATCCCCATTTTCATACCGTAATCCCGGGACACACCCCCATTAATTCATATAATAGAATGAAAAATTTTATTCACCAATTAAAGGGTTTGGAATAATAGATATTTAAAATTATCATATGTCAATAGATGTTTGGGTTACACAAATCTTCAAATATATGAATATCATGAAAGAGGGTAATTTTTTACATGGAATGTAAATTAAAAATGAAATTACGTACACATAGGAAAATGATATATATTTTATATGTTTAGAAAAAAAATAATCCCTTAAAATAAATATTTAAGAAGGAGAAATGGGTAAAGTATTTTATAAAATCATCTAGATAATAGATAAAATTATTTTAATACATGTTTATAAAATATTGTATTAAGATTAAATAGATAATCATCCAAAGACTGAAATAATAATTGTTTTTAATTGAAATCATTTTCGTTGAAATTTTAAAAATATATCTGTTGAAAAATTTATTATTACATGAGAGACTTCATTAAATTATTGAGTACAAGAATATATTTTTATTTTAATATATAAATAAAAAATAATTCCCCAATTGAAGAACTAAAAAAAATCATGAATAATGATTAGAATTTGAAATAAACCATTACAACCTTGGTTTCAGTTTATCATAATACTCAAAAAATATATAACATTTAATGAATGATTAAATTACATCATAATACATTTAATAAAAAAATAAAAAACCAAAATTGATTATATATAATATATAATTGAAATAAGTGGTGAAGATGTTTTCTGTCTAAAAGAAGTAAAAGTTAGACGAGAAACCATTAACTTTAGTCGGACTAATATAATGCATTATTTATCATCCTAAAAAAATTTAGTATATTTATTTAATTGATAGAAATAATTATTCCTATGTATTATTATTTGTTATTTGATTTCTTTCTATGAAAAATATAATTACTTAATGAAATATGTTTACATATGATTTTTATGCTTTTTGGAGTATGTGTCAAAATTTATTTGGTAGATTGACTATCGTAAAAAAAGTCACTATTTAAAACTCTACTAAAATATAATATTGAAATAATTATCATATTTACACATCCATTATATTTTAAAAACAATGGTGAATGATGGTTATGAAATAATGAACAATGTTATAATAATGGAGATGGTATGCCATATGTATGCATTAATAAAGATTATATTTTTCAATAGCCATTTTGTAATAAAAATTGACAATATATTATTAATCCATAACTGTAATAATATCATATATATAATATAATTTATTTAAATATACTTCTATATCTCATCTAAGTGGTGTGCAGATCTGTGGATATTCAAATCACTTCTTGAATATGGTAATCCACACATACAAGAACGACATCATCATTTTTTAGTGATAGATTGAAACAAATATATAATATTTTTTATGATAAATATTCAATTATTATCTAAATTATTTTATTTATATCTTATAGATTAACTAAAATTATCCTATTTATCTTTCATGGTAAAATTAGTGAAAATGAATCACATCACTACATGAGGTTGTATTCCGCAATAAAGACATGCGACATTATCATATCCAGTGCACAATATAAAGTTAGAAAATGTATATTTTATATAATGACTCTATAGGTATAATTATATTAAAATTTTCATATATATACAGTATATTTATCATCATATCAAATATTTGGAGGTATTTATGGAAAACATGTCAGATCGGTCTGTGAGACGATTGTCTGATGTGTACACAAGTGACAGTAATCATTCCAAATTAGATGGAACATGAGATGGATTGATTTTATTATCATAAAATAATAAAATTTTAGTATTTATTTCCAACTAGTTTTATTATATAATAATTGATGAAAAATAATTTAAGGAGGTGAAAGTATAAGTAAAAAAAACCTAGATTTTGGAATTTTTCATCTTTTAAGACCACCACTTTCGGATTATACCAAATTTAATCTAAAAGTGTGTTTATAAAAATATAATTCATGGATGAATATATAAGTATATTTAATTGATATAGGTATCTATTTATATATGAATCTGTTTGAATTGGTGAATAATATAAGAGAGGGGTGGCCTTCAATAAGTGATGTTAGTGGAGAACTTATAATGATTGAAATGGAAAAGATTCACCCACATTTATAATGTGAACTAAGGATCAAAAAAAATTCTTGATGAGAATTATAAATTAAAATGTTAAAATATGTCCATAAATGGAATCTATACAAGTTTATAGATCACATTAACCACTACCTTTTTAGTTTAAACCCCCATAAATTATGTTTAACCTTAACAAAAAAAATATAATTTTTAGAATTTTTATTACTAGATATGGTAATCAATTAGTACGACACCTTTACAAAATAAAAATTTATTAGATTCAAAATATTGAATTTGATTTATATAAGTAATTCACATATGATTCAAAATTATATTTAAAATTTTTAACACATACCCAATCAAAAATAAGGAATTCAAAGTGAAAGTGTTCAAATGATTAAAAAATTTGAATACCAAAATTCAATATGAATATGAATCAAATGACATAAATTGAATTTTTAGACATATTATTGAACTAATTTTACATCATATATAAATTTTAATTTTTTTTTAAAAATTATATAATATATTCAGAAAGTTATTTTTCAAATATAATTATGTATTTTTAACTTTTAAAAAATAGACATTTGAATAAAATAATGAAAATACACAATAATCTAATTATTATATTATAATTTGAAAAAAAAATTAATATATTCAATAAATTTTATTAATCTGGTTTAAATAAATCATAAATTATTTATAATTGGAATTTATAAACCCCATTTTTAAAAAATAATGTTGTTCTTGGAACATTTCATGTTCTATCAAATAGTTATAATTTTATATCAAATAAATATATATCCAATTTAATATTTTTATACTTTCATAAACCATATATTTTTATTAAATTTTATAGTACTATTCCTATTATCCAACATAACAGAATGTTTATAAAGACCATTATTAAATAATATTATTTTAAAATATTATTATGTTTCATTAAAAACCGATGTTGCATGAATTTCACTCTATCAAAGAGATTAAATTTATTTATTCATAAATATATCACAATGTTACATAATTTTATATTCTACTAAACTCATTCATTTCTGTAAAAAAAATATTTAATATGATGAAAGTATTTTAAAAGCATGGGGTGTTACATTATAACTCCCTTTGATAGATTTTTATATTTCAATTTAATCTTCATCTCAGTAATCAATGGTTTTCTATGTGAAAATATCATTCATGAAATCCAATATCATGATAATGGTTAATAAAATATCATATAGATAAAATATAATGGATATAAAAAAGGTAATATGAAAAAAAAATTACTAGTCTTCCATGTATGGGAACATCTGTGGAATATAATAATTCTTCCAATTACGAAAATTTTAAATAATTACAGAGATTGATAATTGTCATTGATGAAAATAAATTAAATGTTAAATGAAAATCCATGCAACTAGAAACCATAAATCTGTGATGATTTAAAAGGTCATTTTTTAACATAAATGAGTGTGATAATATATATTATTTTCAATGTCTGATTTGAGAAGAAATTTCATCACTATGTAGACTAAAAAAATATGAAAATATATTACTTGATATCTATATTTCAAAGGAAAATTTATATTTTTTATTTTTCATGTATCTTTGTACACGTTAGCCATTTTTATATTCAATGTTTATTCATGATGATTATCTTATTCCTAAAACACTAAATTTTTCATTTAATGGATTTTTTATTTATTAAAGTGTGAAAAGTAATTCCATATTTTTATAAATATATTCCATATATATAAGTAATATCATAATTTCTCTATTATAATTCATTAATCCGTAAACCTCAAATGTAACACCACATTTTCAACATTAATATTTATCCAAAAAAAATCACTGAATACAATTACATATTAACCAAGACATGAAATTGTTCAATGGTACGCTCTAAAATCTTATCATGCTTTGGTTTTTGGATCAAACCCTTCAACCTTGTGGGATGTTATTTTTTTCACCCAGAATTCAGGTCAACATTTTTCTATAAACATATTAATATACTTCATATCATGTTACCAAATTTTAATATCCTTTAATAACCAAAATATAAAATATTTAAAAATCTTTTAACGTTAACTGTAACATCATAAAAATCACTTCATTAATATTTTACCATCATCCAGTTCATATTGTGTGTTATCCTCAATCAATTGAGTCATTTCCAATGGGTAAAAATGTCACTAGTTCATATTTCTTCGTCATCCATTCCATTAAAAATATTATCTGAAATCCATTATGTAATTTTAATATTGTAAAATCCTTATACATTTCAGGATTCAAATAAATATAATATCATTAATAAAATAATTTTATATCATATTTCATGACCTTGAATATAAGGCCCCAGCCTTAAACCTTACTTAATCTTGAGTTATTACAAGATTGCACATTGAGGATCTTTTCAGGTTTAGAGTTTTAGAGAATTAGATCATGAAACTTGCATTACAGTCCACATTTAAACAAAGTGGTTACATAAAAGACAATATTCATTCTTCCCATCAACGGAAACCTATTTAAAATAAAACATGGATTCTTTCTTGACACATCCTTGACACTATCATCACATCATGTACCTTTCCCTTGACCTGTGAAAAACATTTCAAAAACTTGGGATGAGCATAAAAAGCTCAGTAAGGGTTATAAAAACATGAGTTCATAAATACATAAGAATGAAATCATGCTTTACCCATAAAACATAGGCATATCAAATCATGAATAAATCATAGAAAACATAAGACATAAAGGTAACTTGAGGCATTCATAACATTCTTACGTAGGGAGTAACCCTCTTGGTTACGTTTGGAATACCCATCATAGTATATTCCCTAAAAATCTCTTCGGAGAAACCTTAACGTTTCACTCCTTCGCGTTACCCAATGCATTGGAGAGCTATAACGGGCTCACCCGCCCTTAGTTTATCACGGAACCACCCGTTCTTCATAACAATGCCCAAGGTCAATAACATAATCGTATCACATAAAACATGCATAAAGGAAACATAGCATTTCCACATTTCAATCACAATATAACATTTTAGTATATTGAAGTAATGAATCCAAAAAAGAAACCATTTCCAAAACCATTTAAAACATTTAATAAAGAGATTTTTGAATCAAAGTGTCCCATACCACCTTGAAGATTTTAACATTTTAAACCATTAATATCCATATAAATAAATCCTTAAAACCATTTTGAAAACATGGATATTAATAAGAAGAAATAATTAAAACATTTAAAACGATATTCTGGTAAAAGGGGTTTTACCAAAATTATAGACACATGAATACAATAATCGAGGAATAACATTTAGTCAGAACATTATAATATCATGAGAATAAAATTATTCATGATATAATACTCCAAAGGACAGTTTATACACCATATAAGAGTGAATTGGTGCATAACAACAATGAACCCTCAATAGAAATTTCAAATGTGATGAAATCCCTTATAAAGAAGGTATCCTTAAAATAAGGACAAATCAATCTCAAAATATGTGTGAAAATTATAAATACACCCAATATAAGTGGATATTAAGTGTAAAACAATAAAAGGTCATTCACACATATTCAAAGGATGACATATTCAATAACTACATGTTGAACCCAAAGAAATCGAAATTGGGTTAAGAAGTTCCCTTGACAGCCTAACGGCGTCACATCAAAATGAGTTGATGAGAGATAAAAAGAGTATCTCATCACTTGGACACAAAATTTACATTATTAAGGATATATGAGAACATATCCCAACATAACAATATGTAAATTAAAAGACCCAATAAAAGAAGTCTTTTAAAAAGAGGAGGGTGAAAGGTTCCCTTACCGACTTGGGTATCTTTCAAAACTTACCCCCATGAAAGAAAGGCAATAAATCATTGATGTAAACACTCATAAACGAAAGTATATTACACAATGAGTAGAATAATGGGCAGTACATACACCACTCAAAGGAAATTGTGGCAAAGGTAGCATAAATCTCACGGGGATAAAAGTGAGATGAAAAAATCCCTTACGAAAACTCGGCAGCCTAACGGCGCCACACAAAACTTCCAAAATGGATTGATGAGAGAGAATAGGGTCTCTCATCACATGAACATAAAAATTAAAGTATGTTTAATATAAAATATCATCCCAATAACAAGTAATATGAGCTTTAAAAGGAATGACATAAAAGTGTATACTTAAAAAGAAAGAGAGGAGTAGGATCCCTTACCTCAGGTCCGACTTGACTCGATCGTTCTTTAATCTCCTGAATAATAAACTTGAGTTAATTTCTAATTCCTTAAGAACCCTTTTTCAAGTACATTATTACTTTTATACCACTTGTTACCATGTCACAAACATTATGTAATCATTTAAGTTAATAATATTTGTTTTGCCGATATTTGGTTCTTAAGTCGAAAGTGGTCTTCTTACAATTACATGTTGTTCGTGTGGCCAAATGATTATTATATCCAGAATTGTATTCATTATGTAGATATCATATATTTCATATATATCCAGTACATGCATGCATTTATAACATTACATAATCATTTAGAGGTAAGAAATGAAATGCACCGTTCATGGAGACGGTAAGCCGTACGTACGCATGAACGCTACTTTCATTTCTATTTTGTATTTTATAGAATGGAATAATAATGATATAAAGGTATATTATAATTCCAGTATAATATCATATATAATATCATATTTCCATCCTTTATAAATCCCACATATGGTATTTAACGAATCAAATCACTTTGAGGGGGCGGTAGTCCGCACTTCCTTAAATGAAGATATCGCGTATACCCATAATGGAAGCCATAAAGGTAAGACAAAAATGAAAAATACAGAAGCATAAATATAACATAAACATATTATATATCATATATAAAAATAGTGACATCATAATGGCCACCTTTGTAGGTGTTAAATGAGTATTGAACAATCATCGTTTCGGGAGGCAGAATTTCGCCATCCACGGAAACCGTATGTTCTTTAACCATTTGATGCAGTTGTGTGAGAGTGTAGCTCAAATAAATATTATAACAACATCCTAGTATATTGACGATACTGGTGTTGTTACAAAAGAAGTAAATAAAAAGAGTTTAGGGGGTTGGAGAAGCAAAATAAAACAAATGAACATGAGAGAATGAATTACCTTTAAAAGTGTAACTCCTTTTGATTTAAGCCTAAAGGCTTCCTTTGAAAGGATTCTTCCCAAAGGGAGTCCTCTAGGATTAGGAGAGGGATGTGGAGAGAGCAAATGGGCAGGGGTTGGCCGAGCCAAAGGCTTGAGAAGTGTATGGAATGAGGTAGAGGTGGGGGCCTTTTATAAGAGGAGAGGAGGGGCACTTTTGGAAAGTAAAGAAATATTACATTATTTGAAAAAAATTTTCGGTTTCAAAAGGTCCCACATTGATAGAATTCGTGGATAAGGTGATAAGGCTTCGAAATCCACTCATCCAATTGGTTTTGGACATGTGTAGTTTATAGATTTTACATTATCTTTCCATTTTATTTAAATCGTCAAATAATGATGTCATCGCTAAATCATTATTATGTCATAAATAATTTAATTTATTTAATGTCTAAAAATTATAAAAGAAATACTATGATGTAGGAAATCTTTGTAGCTTTCCAATGACTATTTATAATCAAAATTTGGACTTGTGTAACCCCACTTAAAAATTGTTTTAGTAAAACATATCATGTTTGTGTCAATTTTTCTTTTACATTAAATAAAATGTTATTTATGTCATTTCCCAACAAAAGTGGATCCATGGGGTCCCCAAGTTGACCCATGTCTTGTCTTGGTCGGCCATGACACAACCAATGAGGTTGGGACATGTGTCATGTTCATTTCATTTTATTAAAGCATTATTTTTACCTTAAACTACACTAATTACCACTAATCGCGATTAAGAACTTAATGAGTTACTATTCACCAAAAAAAATTATTATAATCTCATTGAACCACATTTTACTTCTTAATGACAACCATGTATGTCGGATTTTCAAAATTCAATACACATTAGTGGTAAAATTTCATTTAACTGAAAAATCAGTTTGCTTGATTACCACTTAGTGGTTTCACTATTCATCAAAAATTGGAGTTTTTCAGAAAATTACCAAAAATTCACCCTAAGCTATAATTGATATTCCGAATTCAAAAATGAAGTCCATTTTACAAAATTGAAAACATATTAGTCACATTAATTAATTTAATAATTAATTCCCGCTGTCAGCGCAAATAGCGTGTTTTCATAAAACAATAAGTATCAAAAGATTGACACTAGTTTACGTCTGATTTCAAAGTGAAATTAATTCCAACGACCACTATTGGATTTAATGATAAAAATATTTTCAAATTTCACTTTAAAAACAATTCAAAATATTTTCTAATAATATAAATAAATTAGATTAAAAAGTGGTTTTGAACTAAAATACAACATTTTACACTATTCATTAAAAAAATGAACCTTATCGGAAAGATACCAAAAAATTACACAAAGTAAAATTTGATGTCCCGATTCTTAGTAAGAGTTTTATTTGGCCCAAAATAATGTTTAAGAGTGAACAAAACTATATTTAATTATCGTTCAACATCAAAAGGTGATAAGTGAACCTTTAGTGAAAACTAGGGCATATACGCCTAAAATTGAATTCTTTCCGTATTTTAAGCCTCTATCCTTTATTGGATAAATGTAAAAACATATAAAAACATATATAATCATATCTTAGTTATTTCTATCCATTCCCGCCAATACAATGGCTACATGTTAACTACCATTTAAAATAATATTATTTTATTATTAGAGTGCAACGTAAGATTCCCAAGAAACTCGTTGTTGCGTGTTGGGTACGCCATCGAGCATAGCGTCCCCTTTAAAGTCATTTAAATATTTTATTCACAAATATGGATAAATATGAAATGTCATATTCTTTATTTACCTGGGATGTTACATTGAACCCTTTGTTTCATCTATGATATATTTCATTGATGCATGGAGAGTTCATTTGAAAAGTTTCACATATCTTTATAATTAAATAATTGATACTTTGAAGATTATTTCTTATCGATTAAATCTTGGGAATGATGACTTTTTCCGACGGATCAAGAAATATCCTTTTTTTAAAAATGATCAATGGTGTTTACTTCCACATGTATCATATAATGGAATATCCTTTTATTAATTTTTTAATTTATTTATATTTTTTCAATACAATCCTCTCATTATCTCTCTTCCCTTTGAAATCACAATACATTGATAATTATTTCAATCTTGTAGAAGAAAATGATAATATATTATAGTTAGATTATAATGATTGGGAGACTAGTTCTATCCAATTAATGGATTAATCCCATCAATGAAATAGAAAATCACTATATTTGTAGTAATTTTTTGGTCAACATCACTCCTTTATATCCATTTAGACTTGATTTCATACCTAGAAACATTTTCCAATTATTTTTTCATAGTATCAAGAACTGTCTATATATATTATCTACTTCCTCAGGTGGAATTTTTTTTTCAAGATGAGTAACTTAAAATTCATCGATTATATATTTTCTATTTCATCATCATCCTTAGTGATTTGAACAAATTAACAACATTGGTATTCAACTCATGATAGAATATTAACATACATGGTAACATTATCTGCTTCACTACTTCCAAGAATAGGAAATATATTATCTATGGAAATTATCACATTATCAGCAAAAATGTAATTTTCATCCCATTGATTAATGTATCTTTTTTATGATTGAATATGTCAGACATTCATACACTATGGGGTGCACTAACATGCCTCACCATATGGTATATTTATTAATTACAACCTATGTTAGATGACACATAATGTATATAATTGTAATTTTCTTTATATATATATTCCGCCAAATTAATTATATTTTATATAGGGTGGAATCTGTATATGTGGTAGGTGAATCAATATATTTTTAATTTCATTTTTTAGGAAAATTTTTTAAATTATTTAATACACAATATTATATAATAATATTATGAATAAAAATTAACAATCCAATAACTCGTGAAACAACAAAAATACATTGAAATTTTTATAAAGAGTTAATATCACAATCATAAATATGAATTTTTAGTATAACATTATTTTCAACTCCTTAATATTTATTTATAATTAAAATGTGATTTCTATGTTGTATATACTCTTGGAATGTCAAACTATGTTCCTAATATGGCCTATTTTCATAAACCTTGTGACAATCGGTTTATTAAGGACACTTGTAATGTCAAACCATGTTCACAATGGCATTTTTTCATGAACCAAGTGATAATCATGTTATGAGAAATTCGCCCTCTTATGTGTATTTACTGATAAGTAAATATTTTTTTCTTTCAAGTCCATTTATATTATACTGATAAGGATTTATTTTATAATAAAATCACATAATATAATTCATAATAGAAATATATGATGTTGTTATATATTTATCATTATATTCTATCATAGGATTGTGTTCTCTAATATATATATATTTAAATATATTTCCCAAGGATTATTCTATATATTCTATTATACATTCACAGAACCCTTGACCAATGTTTACCCAAAATCGGAGTCTATATTTTTACAAAAGAAATATTTATAGTGAATCAAATCCTGAAGGACCAAATAAATTAGTTTTCATGGTAAAATAGATACATACATATAACTCATAATACATTTTTATATATAAAATAAAAAAATAATTTTATTTGGGAATTCTATTTTCCATCTACTATATCCCTTCTTATAAATTAAATAACTCTTCCCCATATGATTGGGAAAACAAAACATTAAAAAAGGGTTGAGGTCAAATGCTTAGTAAGTTTAAGAATACATGGAAACCTAAATATAAATAAGGAATACTCCTTATGAAATGGTATATATCATTAAATAATTACATTTAATCAATTACTTGATCAAAATATAAAATAAATGATGATCAAATAATTCTATATAAATAATCACATTATAATGAAACATATTTAAAGATATTTTATGTTATGAAATTATCAAATAGAAATTAAATAACTAAATTCGTAATTCTAGAATCCATTATTTTGGACACATACAAAATAATGTATGGGCCTTGATGCAATGAATATAATATATTTATGTTCCTATTCCACGACATCTATATAAATGAGCATATCCTTAGAAAAATCCCTATATAGTTTTTTTGGAGACCTAACAATGAATAATGTTTTTATAGTGGCCCCCACTCACCACTTACTATCTCTGATTAATTCTTCAAATGAATGGGGTGAAATATAATCAACAATATCTTTCGTATAATAACACTAGTGATATGAAATTTAAAAAAAAAATCATATCAATAAACAAAATCATAATAAATCCTGAGTAAAATGAATGGTATAAACATTGACAATCCCTATTAAAATTGTTTATAAAACATCCAGTGAAATAATAGTTATGGTATAATTGGATTATATCTGCCTTTATTGTTATATGAATGGAACAAACATCATATTTGCTAGAAAATGATTATGTACTATCACGTGGAACATTACTTCAGAAAAATAGAATTTCAATGAAAATCAACCATAAATGTTTATACCTATAAAATTGCTAAAATATTGTAAAATAATTTCCCCTGAAAATCATATTAAAAACTATGAATTTCCCAAATATTAAAAAATATGTTTTCATAATAAATAACAAAATAAACCTAGAATGTTTGATTCAACGAAATGACAGTCATGATGGCCATTAATTCTATTCATGAATAACATCTTAAAATAAAAATTCTCTTTAATGAAAAATGGTTTGAAAAATATTTGTTTATAAAATAAAAAAATTCCATTAAATACATTATTCATAATGTCACACAGGGGTAATTTAATGGGCCAAACACTAATGTCCCAAATCTGGTGACATTCTTTCTTACATTTGAATAGATAAAAATTTAAAATCCCATTACACTAAAATTTTAAGTAGTATTCAATGAATTGATACATACATGTTACCCTTATTTAATTAGTAAATAAAATAAAAAAATAATAATTTTCATCCTACAACTCAATCAAACATTTCATCTTCACAACATGTGGAATGGAAACAAAATATAGGTGATCTAAAATGACCAATGAGGGTTAAATACAATAGAATAAATGATAAAAATAAACATAGAAGGTAAATAACTAAAAACATGTTCCAATTAATCAAAAATATGAGAATAAAATCATGAATATATTTTTTTCATTGTGAAAATAATATGAATACTGATAGTAGAATACCTAAAATTGGATGGATTAATTATTATATGACAACTAATTGGAACAAGAACCACTACCATCAAGTCCATGAACAATATTTTTAATATATTGGTAATACCTTTTTAATTTTCCCAACTTGTTTTTCTCCTTGGACGTGTCGATGCATCGAGGGCTTATTTAATGTCAGGCCCCACCCTATAGTACACTTCCAATGCATTCATCCTATACCAAATAAAAAATTTAAATTAATTTTATAAATAAAAGCTTCATTGATCACATCAAAACAATTTAATACCATTAATTCAATGAGATTTATGATATGATATATCAAAGTTCCTGTATATATAACTCATAAAGGATAGAGGGTTTATAAGATCAAAATACTCCTCAATGAATGAAGATCATGACAAAGACCCTTTGAAGTGAATTTATTATTTTAATTAACTCTAAATCCATGTTAGAATTTGAATGTCTATGAAATAATAAATAAAAATATCACTAATAAAATTATCATGACAAAATCAATAAAATTGATGTTTAACCAAATGAATGTAAATTGAGTTTCGATATCCCATTAAACTTGTAATCAATAAAATCACAATACATAAATGTAATAATTATCAAATTAATCATTGAATAAATTTATGTCGATGATATTCATGATATGATATGTAAATGGTCAATATTCATGTAACACAAAAAAATGAAACATATAGAAAATAAGTCATATGTCTCACATGATTAAAAGTGAGATTTTAAACACTTACCTCATGATTCTTATTTCTCTATAAATTTCTAACATCCAATATAATTATTTAAATAACATTACTGACCGATTCCAAAGCATTATTTATATTTATAATGCCATCTATTAAACTTTTCTAACATCTTATGACCCATTCATTATTGATATTTCATTATTTTCATGGTTTTATGTAGGTACATTTCATGGTTTCAAAATCAGTTTATTTGTGTCAAACTAAGTATGTTGTTATAGATTTATAATAAGGTTACATAATTGGAATTAAATAGTGTTAATGATCTTTCATATGTATAAAATTTTCCATATATAATTTTTCTTTTTTACAAGATGATGATTCATTAGATAAAAGATAAATGAAATCCTATTATCTATTTTGGAGGATTTTTCGAACACTAACAACAATGTTCATTTTATTAACTATTATGTGTATATATTAAATATAGAATTTTTAAAAAGTTATAATCTACCATTTAACGGCTTACTTAACAATAGAAATATTTTTATGAACACCCATGAATGTGGTAGTGGTTAATGAAGATAAACATTATTTACGTAGGTGATTAGCTGGAAGAATATCTCAATAGATTATAATCATTGAATAATAAAAGTTAATAAATGAGTGGATATAATATATTAAATTAGAAACATAAAATTAATGTATGTAAATAATTTTGGATTAATTATTGATTAATTTATTGAATAAATTAGTGTAATGTATAAAAATGAATGATTCGAAGATTTGGGGTTTTTAATCATTTCTTCTAGAATATCACCTTCTTGGAGGACCCCTTGAAAACCATTGATTTTACCTTTTTGAGGAGAAGAAGTAAATGGAAAAAGGGGTATGTAGTATAAGTGTTTTGGGTTTATATGTGAGCATAATCAATCCTTATGAGACTTAATAGTGTGGTGATAGTTTGTAATTATACCTAAAGGGAGGTGGGTTTAAGTGATAAAACTATGAGTATTATAAAATTAATTCCATACTCATTGTAGTAGAATTAATTTCTAGTAATTAGATTGTTAATTAATGTTTTTAGGACTTTTAGTGTAACACGTCAGGTAAATAAAGAATATGACATCTTTATCTTTATCCATATTTGTGAATAAAATATTAATATTACTTTAAAGGGGATGATATGCTCGATGGCGTACCCAATACACAACAACGACTTTTTGGGAATCTTACGTTGCACTCTAATAATAAAATAATATTATTTTAAATGGTAGCTAACACCTAGACGTTGTAATGGCGGGAATGAACAAAACTAACTAAAAAATGATTATATATGTTTTCAAAAACTTTTACTCTTTACAATAAATGTTAGATGATTAAAAATGCGAATGAATCCAATTTTAAGCGTAGACATTCTAATATTCTTTAAAAGGTCGATTAACTACCTTTTGATGGAGAACCTCTTTTAAATCCACATTTTGACAATTTTATCTGTTATATTTGAAAAAATAATATTCTTATTTAGAATAGGTACATCAAAATTTACTTTGTGTAAATTTTTGGTATTTTTTCGAAAAAGTTCAATTTTTAAATGAATAGTGAAAAATGTTGTATTTTAATTCAAAACCTCTTTTTAATCTAATTTATTTATATGATTATATTATATTTTAAATTGGTTTTAAAGTGAAATTAGAATATATTTTTACCATTTGATCCAATAGTGGTCGTTGAATTTAATTTCACAATGAAATCGTACTTAAACTAGTGTCAATCTTTTGATACTTTTTGTTTCATAAAAACACGCTATTTGCTCTGACTGCGGGAATTAATTATTAAATTATTTAATGAAAATAATATGTTTTTAATTTTGTAAAATAGACATAATTTTTGAATTTCAAATATCAAATATATCTTAGGGTGAATGTTTTGTAATTTTCTGAAAAACATCAATTTTTTATGAATAGTGAAACCACTAAGTGGTACTTATAAAAACAGATTTTCCGTTTAAATGAAATTTTGCCATCATTGTGTTTTGAATTTAAAAAATCCGACATACATGGTTTTCATTAAGAAGTAAAATGTGGTTCAATGGGATTAAAATAATTTTTTGGTGCGTAGTAACTTATTATGTTTTTATTCACGATTAGAGGTAATTAGAGTAGTTTAAGGTAAAAATAATGTTTTAATAATATTATATGAGCATGAAACATTTCCTACCCTCCTTGGATGTGTCATGGCCAACTAATACAGTCCATTGGTCAAATTGGGGACCCAATGTAGCAACTTTGTTTAGGAAATGACATAAATAACTTTTTATTTAATGTTAAAGTAAAAATGACACAAACATGAGATGTTTTACTAAAACAATTTTTACATGGGGTAATACAAGTCATATTTTTTACTATAAATATTAATTGGAAATATAAAATGATTTCCTACATCATAGTATTTTTATTATATTTTTTAGACATTAAATAAATTATATTATTTATGACATCATGATGATGCAGCAATGACCTCATTATTTAACGATTTAAATAAAATGGAAAGACAATGTAAAATCTATGACCTACACATGTACAAAACCTATTGGATGGGTGTATTTAGAACCCTTATAATCTTATCCTATAATGGTATCAATTTGGGACCTTTTAAATCCGAAAATCATTTCAAAATAAAGGAATATTTCTTTACTTTCCAAGATTTCCCCTTCTCTCCTCTTATAAAAGGCCCCCACCTCTACCTCCTTACCCAAACTTCCAAAGCCTTTGGATCGGCCAAAACCTTTCCATTTTGTCTCTCCACATCCCTCTCTAACTCTTTGAAGCCTCGCATTGGGCAGAAGTCTTCCCAAGGAAGCCTTTGAGCTCAAACCAAAGGGAGTTACCGGATGTTAAGGTAATGTCTTCACTTGAGTCCTTTTATTTTATTTTACTTCTCCAACCTCCAAAACTCTTTTTATTAATTTCTATTGTAACAAATACAGTATTTTAAATATACTAGGGTGTTTTTATAATAATTATTCTAGCTAAACTTACACACACCTTCGTCTAATGGTTAAAGAACATACTGTTTTTGTGGTTGGCGATTTTCTGCCTCACGAAATGATGATTGTTCAATATTCTATTAACACCTTTAAAGGTTGCCATTAAAATGTAACTATATTTATATATTATATATTATATGTTTATGTTTTACTTAATCTTCTGTATTTTTCATTTATGGCATATCCTTTATGATTACCATTATGAGTAACATGATATCTTCATTTTAGGAAGTGCGGACTACCGCCCCCTCAAAGTGATTTGATTCGTTAATGCCACATGTGGGAAGTATAAAAGATTTCATTAATGTTATTATATATTATATTATACTGGAATTATAATATACCTTTATATCATTATGATTCCATTCCATAAAATACGAAATAGAAATGAAAGCAGCGTTCATGCGTACGTACGACTTACCGTCTCCATTAACGGTGCATTTCATTTCTTACCTCTGAATGATTTTGTAATATTATAAATAAATGTATATACTGGACATATATGATATATATGATATATAAATCATGATTATAACTCTGGATATAATGGATACATGAACAAATTGTAATTATAAAGAGGATATTTTGACTCAAGTACCAATGATCATTTAAACGACCGTTATTAACTAAAATATTACAAAGTGTTCATGAGATGGTAATAAGTGATATAAAAGGAATAATGAACTTGAAAAAAATTATTAAGGAAGTAGAAATTAACTCAAGTTTATTATTCTGGATATTAAAGAATGATCGAGTCAAGTCGGACCTGAGATAAGGGATCCTACTCCTCTCTTTCTTTTTAAGTACACTCATTTATGTCATTCCTTTTAAGCTCATATTTCGTGTGATTGAGATGTTATTTTATATTACTATTACTTTAATTTTTATGTTCATATGTTTATATACCCTATTATCTCTCATCAATCCATTTTGGATGTTTTTAGTGGTGTCGTTAGGCTGTCGAATATTCGTAAGAGATGTAGCCTCTCTCTTTCATTTTAAGTAATCTCCTTTATGTCACTTCTTTTAAGCTCATCTTTGTTATGTTGGGGGATGTTCTTTTATATTCCTCTTTCTGTAAACTTCATGTTAATTTGATGAGAGAACCTATTTGATCTTATCAATCCATTTTTTTATGTTTTATGTGGCACCGTTAGGCTGCCGAGTTTTCGTAAGGGATTTTTCATCTCACTTTTATTCCCATGAGATTTATGCTACATTTTCCACAATTTCCTTTGAGTGGTGTATGTACTGCCCATTATTTTACTCATTGTGTAATATACATTCATTTATGAGTATTTACATCAATGTTTTATTGTCCTTATTTCATGGGGTGTATGTTTCGAAAGATACCAAAGTCTACAAGAGAACCTCTCACCCTCCTCTTTTTAAAAGACTAATTTTGTTATGTCTTTTAATTAACATAATATTATGCTGGGATATGTTCTTATATATCCTTATGGATGTAAATTATATGACCAAGTGATGAGATACCATTTTTATCTCTCATCAACTCTTTTTCTGAATTTTGAAGTGACGTCGTTAGGCTGTCGAATTTTTGCAAGGGGACTTCTTAACCCAATTTTGATTCTTTGGGATAAACTTGTACTCCTGGAATATGTCGTTTTATGATTATGTGTGAATGTCCTCTGATTGTATTACACTTAATACCCACTTATATTTCGTGTATTCGTTTTTTACACATAATTATGTAATTGATTTATCCTTAATCCAAGGATATCGTCTTTTTATGAGATATCGTCTCAATCTCCTTTCATTGAGGCATATTTTGTTTTATACACAACCTTATTTTATAAGGTGTATAAACCCCTTTGACTTTTACATTTATTCAAAAGGGATCTTTTTTATAAAAAGCCTTTACTAAAAGACAAAAGGGAATGTTTTTGTCGTACGTATGCGGCGACAACGACTTCTCCGCCGCCGTGACCATTATTTGAGTTTCGGCTTCCTCTACAATCCATACCTTCTTTTTAAAAGAAAAATAAATACCATGTTATACTTTTCTTTTATTTTTGTATTGAAAATGGTTTTCATAATGTTTTAATTATATCAATGTGTTGTATTGATATCTTGTGATTGAAATGTGGAAATGTTTTGTTTCCTTTATGCATGATTTATGTGATACGATTATGTTGAGGTTCTTGGGAATTATTATGAAGTCTGGTGGTTCCATGATAAAATAAGGGCGGGTGAGCCCGATATATCTCTACAATGCATTGGGTAATGCGAATGAGTGAAATGTTAAGGTTTCTCTGAAGAGATTTAGGGAATATACTGTGGTGGGTATTCCAAACGTAACCAAGAGGGTTACTCCCTACGTAAGAATGTTATTATAAGGCCCCATCCATAAACTTACTTAATCTTGAGTTTATACAAGATTACACATTGAGGATCTTTTCAGGTTTAGAGTTTTAGAGAATTAAATCATAAAACATGCATTACATTCCACATTTAAACAAAGTGGTTACATAATGATAGTATTCATTTTTTCCCATCAATACAAAAATATTTAAAATAAAACATGGATTATTTCTTGACACATCCTTGACACTATCATCATATCATGTAACTTTCCCTTGAGCTATGAAAAACATTTCAAAAAACATGGGATGAGCATAAAAAGCTCTGTAAGGGTTATAAAAAAATATGGAAAGGAAACATGAGTTCATATATACATAAGAATGAAATCATATTTTACCAATAAAACATAGGTACTTTAACATACCTCATAAAATCATGAATAAACCATAGAAATCATAAGACATAAAAGGTAACTTGAGGAATTCATAATATTCTTATGTAGGGAGTAACCCTCTTGGTAAAGTTTGGAATATCCACCACAGTATATTCCCTAAATCTCTTCGGAGAAACCTTAACGTTTCACTCCTTCGCGTTACCCAATGCATTAGAGAGCTGTATTGAGCTCACTCTCCCTTAGTTTATCATGAAACCACCCATCATCATAATAATGGACAAAAACCATAACATAATCATATCACATAAAACATGCATAAAGGAAACATAACATTTCCACTTTTCAATCAAAAGATATCAATACAACACATTGATATAAAAACATTATGAAAACAATTTTCCATTCCAAAATAAAAGAAATGTAAAACATGGTATTTTTTTTCTTTTAAAAAATAGGTATGGCTTGTAGAGGAATCCGAAACTCAAATAATGGTCATGGCGGCGGAGAAGTCATTGTCGCCGCATAAGTACGACAAAAACATTCCATTTTGTCGTTTAGTAAAACGCTTCATATAAAAAATATTCCTTTTTGGATAAATGCAAAATCCAAAGGGGTTTATACACCGTATAAAAGAAGGTTGTGTATCTAACAAAATATGCCTCAATGAATGGAGATTGAGAGGAAGTCCCATACAAAGACGGTATCCTTGGTTTAAGGATAAATCAATTACATAATTATATGTGACAAATGAATAAACAAAATATAAGTGGATATTAAGTGTAAAACAATCAGAGGCTATTCACACATATTCATATAACTACATATTCAAGTAGTACAAGTTTATCCCAAAGAATCAAATTTGGGTTAAGAAGTTCCCTTGCAAAAATTTGACATCCTAACGGCGTCACTACAAAATTCAGAAAATGAGTTGATGAGAGATAAAAAGGGTATCTCATCACATGGAAATAAAATTTAAATCAATAAGGATATATAAGAACATGTACCAACATAATAGTATGTGAATTAAAAGGCATAACAAAATAATTCTTTTAAAAATAGGAGGGTGAAAGGTTCCCTTACCGACAAGGGTATCTTTCGAAACATACACCCCGTGAAAGAGGGACAATACAACATTGATGGAAATATTCATAAATGAAAGTATATTACACAATGAGTACAGTACTGGGCATTACATACACCACTCAAAGGAAATTGTGGAAAATGTAGCATAAATCTCACAGGAATAAAAGTGAGATGAAAAATCCCTTACGAAAACTCAGCAGCTTAACGACGCCACTTAAAACATCCAAAATGGATTGATGAGATCAAATATGGTCTCTAATAATATTAACATAATGTTTACAGAAAGAGGAATATAAAAGAAAATACCCCAACATAACAAAGAGGAGCTTAAAAGAAGTGACATAAAGGAGAGTACTAAAAAAGAAAGAGAGAGGTTAGATCTCTTACGAAAATTCGGCAACATAATGGCGCCACTCAAAACATCCAAAATGGATTGATGAGATAGAATAGGGCCTCTCATCATATGAACATAAAAATTAAATTAAGGTTAATATAAAATATTATCCCAATAACAAGAAATATGAGCTTTAAAATGTATGACATAAAAGAGTGTACTTAAAAAGAAAGAGAGGAGTTGGATCCCTTACCTTAAGTCCAACTTGTCTTGTTCGGTTCTTTATATTCTTGAATAATAAAATTTTTTCAATTTATAATTGCCTAAAGACATAATTTAGAGATTATTATTCAGTTCATATCACATATTATAATGTTATAATAAGTTTTTAATAATGTTAGTTCATATCAGACGTTTTTGCAGATGTTTGGTACATGAGTCAAAAATGAACTTGGTTGAATAATGATTGTCCATGTAGTTGTAAGTAAATAATTTCCAGAATATTATTAATGATTAAAATATCATATATATCCAGTAAATATTAATTTTATACTATTCCATATCATTTGTAGATAAAAAATGAAAAGCACCGTTCATGGAGACGGTAGGCTGTACGTACGCATGAACGCTACTTTCATTTTTTCTTTGTCATATTAATGGAATTAAAAATAAATGATATATATATATATATTATAATAACAGGATAATATATATGTTATATAGGTCACATATTTTTATTAGTTTCATTCTTTATACATTCCATGTATTGCATGTACGAGTCACATCACTTGAGGGGGTGGTAGTCCACACTTCCTCATATGAAATTATCGCATTTACACAACATGAAAAGAATAAAGGTGTGATTTAAATATAAAATAAAGAAGAATATAGTAAACATAAATACCATATATATATCATATATAAAATATATTGACATCATAATGGCCACCTTTAAAGGTGTTAAAAGAATATTGAGCAATCATCGTTTCGTGAGGCAGAAAATCGTCAACCACAGAAACAGTATGTTCTTTAACCATTAATAGATGGTGTGTGTAAGTGTATCTCGATTAATAATTATAAAAACATCATATAATATTTAATATACTGTAGTTGTTACAAAATAAACAAATAAAAAGAGTTTATGGGGTTGGAGAAGCAAAATATAACAAAAGGACTCAAGTGAAGACATTACCTTCAAATCGGGTAACTCCCTTTGGTTTGAGCTCAAAGGATTCCATGGGTAGACTTCTGCCCAATGTGAGGCTTCAAGGAGTTATAGAGGTATGTGGAGAGACAAAATGGGCAGGTTTTGGCCCAGAAAAAGGCTTTGGAAGTTTGGTTATGGAGGTAGAGTTGGGGGCATTTTATTAGAGAAGAGGAGGGCCACTATTGGAAAGTAATGAAATGTTACTTTATTTTAGAATGAGTTTTGGATTTTAATGGTCCCACAATAATGTTTTTCAAATATAATGTGATAAGGGTTCGAAATACACCCATCCAATAGGTTTTGGAAATGTGTAGGTCTTAGATTTTATATTATCTTTACATTTTATTTAAATCGTTAAATAATGAGGTCATCGCTGCATCATCATGATGTTATAAATAATTTAATATATTTAATGTTTAAAAATTATAAAAAAAATACTATGATGTACGAAATCTTTTTAGATTTACAATTAATATTTATAGTCAAAAATCTGACTTTTATATCCCCATATAAAAATTGTTTTTGTTAAACAACTCATGTTTGTGTCATTTTTACTTTAACATTAAATAAAAAGGTATTTATGTCATTTTCCAACCAAAGTGGCTACATGGGGTCCCCAAGTTGAACCAAGGATTTTCATGGTCGGACATGACTCATCCAATGAGTGTAGTACATGTTTCTAGGTCATTTAATTTTATTAAAACATTATTCTTACATTAAACTACACTAATTACCTCTACTCGCGATTAAAAACTTAATAAGTTACTATTCATCAAAAAATTATTTTAATCCCACTGAACCACATTTAAATTCTTAATGACAACCATGTATGTTGGATTTTTGAAACTCAAAACACAAATATGGAAAATTTTCATTTAAACGGAAGATCAGTTTTTATAAGTACCACTTAGTGGTTTCACTACTCATCAAAAATTGAAGTTTTTTGGAAAATTACCAAAAATTCACCATAAGCTATATTTGATATTCTGAATTCAAAAATGATGTCTATTTTGAAAAATTCAAAACATATAAGTTTCATTAATTAATTTAATAATTAATTCCCGCTGTCAAAATAAATAGCGTGTTTTTATGAAACAAAATGTATCAAAAAATTGACACTAGTTTAAGTCCGATTTCAAGGTGAAATTAATTTCAACAACCACTATTGGATTAAATGGTAAAAATATATTCTAATTTAACTTTAAAACCAATTCAAACGATAATCTATTCATATAAATAAATTAGATTAAAAATAGGTTTTGAATTAAAATAAAACATTTTTCACTATTCATTAAAAATTGAACTTTTTCGGAAAAATACCAAAAATTTACACAAAGTAAATGTTGATGTCCTTATTCTAAAGAATAATTTTATTTTTCCAAATATAAAACATAAAATTTTCAAAAAGTGGATTTAAAAGTGGTTCGCCATCAAAAGGTGGTTAATCAACCTTTTAAAGAATATTAGAAACTTTACGCTAAAAATTGGATTCATTTGCATTTTTAATCCTCTAAAATTTATTGTAAAAAGTAAAAATATTTAACAATCATATATAATAATTTTGTAGTTAGTTATGTTCATTCCTTCCATTTCAACGGCTAGGCGTTAACTACTATATAAAATAATATTATTTTATTATTAGAGTGCTATGTAAGATTCCTAAGAAACGCATTGTTGCGTATTGGGTATGCCATCGAGCATAGCGTCCCATTTAAAGTAATAATAATATATTATTCACAAATAAAGATAAATGTGAAAATGTAATACTCTTTATTTATCTGGGGTGTTACATCCTTCCCCCCTTTTGGGAATTGCATTCTCGCAATTTTAAAATTGAGCTTAGAAACATCCTTCAAAGTCCCTCATCGGAACAAGAGTCAGTAAAACAATCAATTTATAATAAAGAAAGATAAGTAAAGAGGTCACCTGAGTTAACACATACTAGGATTCCATGTAAAAAAACATGGACATGGAGGAGAAAACATATGGTCATGTTCTGACGGAGAGTGATAGAAAACATGTTTATGAGAAAGTTAACCACAAGAAAATCACAAACTTGTGATGGGTTAAACAATATTCGATTCCCCAGTAGGAAAAGTTAATAGAAAACATTTTTTATTTAAGTTACTTTTTATTGAGGAATTTATTCATAATGAAACATAATCACTTATCATGTTGACTTTCAACTTTTATTAGAGTCCTTACACAAACTCATATTTTCTCCAAAAGACGGGTATTTAGGAAGACTTGTTCACATTAAGAGTACTATAATAATCTTATATGGAATAACCTAATCCACAAAAGAGAACTATATACTTCCCATGTCTTTAGACATTAACCAAAACCAAAACCAAAAAGGTTATTACAATATCAGATAATCCAGAAAAGGATAACCCTTTATAAAAAGAAAATCTATTCTTAATCTCCAAAATTTGTCCAACAAAAACCAAATTTCAACAAGGACCATTCAATAAACAATTTGTACATAAAATTATTCAATGTAAACCAAACTAATATTGAAACCCAAATATTTGAAGGATTTAGTCACATAGTCTTCCAAGTTAAATCATAACATTTATCTCCAAACAACATCAGTTGTTTTTAATGTCTCGTATTGAAAAGTAATTAACCTAATCACATATCCTCTATGATAGGTTAATAGATTTCCATAGATAACCCAAAATAAACTTACTATTAATTCATAAAATCATCTAACTAAAAAAAATTGGTCAAACTAACCAGGGACTTCACGTACTTCAGTGGTAGGCAATAAATATCAGTTGCACTTTGGTTGGGGGTTCGATTCCCGCAGCTTTGTCCGACGTGACGGGTTGTCACACGATCTGCATGTTTTCCTTTTTATAAAACTCCAAAAATAACCATAACATGTTTTAACCTCAATAGTTTCCTTATACCTATCATTTTCAACCAAATTCGTTACGATCTCAACATCTTAATTCCGTAAGTCTTATTTCACCACCATAAGATAAAATAAAATGATTCCCAAAATGAATAACATCATACCTTGATCATGGCGTCCAGTCGGTTTCATCGTCATCTTGCTCACGTAGGTAAAAGTCCCATGCATTACAACAATGATTTATAGATCCTTCAAAATCATTTTCTTCCTCCATCCAAATACACGTTGTACAGCATGGGTCATATGTGTGTTCACAGAAAAACAGTTTTGGAAAATAATCATGTATAACATATAATTCCAAAACATCTTATAAAACATGTTTTCTATAAAATAGTCAGAAATAAATTGAGTTGAAAATTTCTATTATTGGTCCTTTTAAAATACCATAAGTATGTGCTGAGAGACTATATTTTAAAAGCAAATATAAATAGGTTTCACAAGGGTCTCCTTCCTCAGCACCATTTTTAGAATTATAATATTCTTCAAATTCTTGTGATATGGTAAAATATTTGAAAATATCTTGATAATATTTACCTATATTGAAAATATGAGAATATTGGGAAAATTGTATTTGTCTAAAAACAACCCATGATCCATGATGATAATGAGGTATAATGGAGGTGTTTGATATCTCAAACAACTGCTTGCAAGTGAGTTGTGTGCTAGAAAAAGTTCCACAATCATCCGAACATGACTTGGCAATAATTATTGTAAGCATGTCATTAGGAAGAGATAGGAATGTCATTTGAGACCCTTCTCCTTCCATTCGTAACAGACATTACTTGACCTGAAAAAAGTTATAAAACAAGGATTTAACTGAAATAGTAGATATAGGGACTAATCATGTGTCTAACAAAAACTCCTAATCCCTAAAGTTTTCTAAACCGACCTCTAATACCAACTATAATGCCCCAGCCTTAAACCTTAATTAATCTTGAGTTAATACAAGATTACACATTGAGGATCTTTTCAGGTTTATAGTTTTAGAGAATTAGATCATAAAACTTGCATTACATTCCACATTTAAACAAAGTGGTTACATAAAGATAGTATTCATTTTTTCCCATCAACGGAAAAATATTTAAAATAAAACATGGATTCTTTCTTGACACTTCCTTGACATTATCATCATATCATGTACCTTTCCATTGACCTATGAAAAACATTTCAAAAAACATGGGATGAGCATAAAAAGCTCAGTAAGGGTTATAAAAAAATATGGAAAGGAAACATGAGTTCATATATACATAAGAATGAAATCATACTTTACCGATAAAACATAGGAACTTCAACATAACTCATCAAATCATGAATAAATCATACAAATAATAAGACATAAAAGGTAACATGAGGCATTCATAAAATTCTTATGTAGTGAGTAACCCTCTTGGTTACGTTTGGAATACCCACCACAGTATATTCCCTAAATATCTTCGGATAAACCTTAACGTTTCACTCCTTCACATTGCCCAATTCATTGGAGAGCTATATCGGGCTCACCCGCCCTTAGTTTATCATGGAACCACCCGTCTTCATAATAATGCCAAAGAACCATAACATAATCGTATCACATAAAACATGCATAAAGGAAACATAACATTTCCACTTTTCAATCAAAATATATCAATACAACACATTGATATAAAAACATTATGAAAACCATTTTCAATACCAAAATAAAACAAATGTAAAACATGGTATTTATTTTTCTTTTAAAAAAAGGTATCGCTTTTAGAGGAAGTCGAAACTCAAATAATGGTCACGGCAGCGGAGAAGTCATTGTCTCCGCATACGTACGACAAAAAAAATTCCCTTTTGTCGTTTAGTAAAAGGCTTCATATAAAAAAGATTCCTTTTTGGATAAACGTAAAAGTAAAAGGAGTTTATACACCAAATAAAAGAAGGTTTTGTATAAAACAAAATATTCCTCAATTAATGGAGATTGAGACGAAGTCCCTTAAAAAGACGGTATCCTTGGTTTAAAGATAAATCAATTACATAATTATGTGTGACAAACGAATACACCAAATATAAGTGGATATTAAGTGTAAAAAAATCGGAGGTTATTTACACATATTCATATAACGACATATTCAAGGAGTACAAGTTTATCCCAAAGAATCAAATTTGGGTTAAGAAGTTCCCTTGCAAAAATTTGACAGCCTAACGACATCGCTACAAAACTCAGAAAATGAGTTGATGAGAGATAAAAAGGGTATCTCATCACATGGAAATAAAATTTAATCAATAAGGATATAGAAGAACATATCCCAACATAATTTTATGTGAACTAAAATACATAAAAAAAGAAGTCATTTAAAAAGAGGAGGGTGAAAGGTTCCCTTACCGACATGGGTATCTTTCGAAACATACACCCCATGAAAGAGGGACAATACAACATTAATGTAAATACTCATAAATGATATTATATTACACAATGAGTAAAATAATGGGCAGTACATACACCACTCAAAGGAAATTGTGGCAAATGTAGCATAAATCTCATGGAAATAAAAGTGAGATGAAAAATACCTTACAAAAACTCGGCAGCATAACGGCGCCACTTAAAACATCCAAAATGGATTGATGAGATCAAATAGGGCCTCTCATAATATTAAAATAATGTTTACAGAAAGATGAATATAAAAGAACATACTCCAAATAACAAATAGGAGCTTAAAAGAAATGACATAAAGGAGAGTACTTAAAAAAAGAGATGTTAGATCTCTTACGAAAATTCGGCAGCCTAACGGCGCCACTCAAAACATCCAAAATGGATTGATGAGAAAGAATAGGGTCTCTCATCATATGAACATAAAAATTAATGTTATAGTAATATAAAATAATTTCCCAATAACATGAAAGATGAGATTTAAAATGAATGACATAAAAGAGTGTACTTAAAAAGAAAGAGAGGAGTAGGATCCCTTACCTCAATTCCAATATGTCTTGTTCGTTTCTTTATATTCCTGAATAATAAACTTTGGTCAATTTATAATTGCCTAAGGACCACATTTAGATATTATTATTCAGTTCATATCACATATTATAATGTTATAATAATTTTTTAATAATGTTAGTTCATATCAGACGTTTTTGCCGATGTTTGGTACCAGAGTCAAAAATGAACTTGTTTGAAAAATGATTGTCCATGTAGTTATAAGTAAATAATTTCCAGAATAGTATTAATGATAAAAATATCATATATATCCAGTAAATATTCATTTTATACTATTCCATATCATTTGGAGATAAAAAACGAAAAGCATCGTTCATGGAGACGGTAAGCCGTACATACGCATGAACGCTACTTTCATTTTTTCTTTGTCATATTAATGGAATTAAAAATAAATGATATATATATATATATATAATAATCCTAGTAAAATATATATTTCATATAGGTCACATATGTTTATTAATTTCATTCTTTATACATTCCATGTATTGCATGTACGAGTCACATCACTTGAGGGGGCGGTAGTCCACACTTCCTCATATGAAATTATCACATTTACACAACATGAAAAGAATAAAGGTGTGGTTTAAATATAAAATACAGAGGCATATAGTAAACATAAATACCATATATATCATATATAAAGTACAATGACATCATAATGTCCACCTTTAAAGGTGTTAAAAGAATATTGAACAATCATCGTTTCGTGAGACAGAAAATTGCCAACCATAGAAACAGTATGTTCTTTAACCATTAGACAAAGGTGTGTTTAAGTGTAGCTCTAATCCTTCATATAACAACATCCTAGTATATTTAATATACTGTAGTTGTTACAAAATAAATGAATAAAAAGAGTTTAGGGGGTTGGAGAAGCAAAATAAAACATAAGGACTCAAGTGAAGACATTACCTTAAAATCGGGTAACTCCCTTTGGTTTGAGCTGAAAGGATTCCTTGGGAAGCCTTCTTCCCAATGTTAGGCTTCATTGAGTTAGATAGGGATGTGGAGAGACAAAATGGGCAGGGGTTGGCTGAGACAAAGGCTTCGGAATTGTGGGTAAGGAGGTAGAGGTGGGGGCCTTTTATAAGAGGAGAGGAGAGGCACTCTTGGAATGTAAAGAAATATTACTTTATTTTAGATTTAGTTTCGTATTTTAATGGTCCCACATTGATTTTTTTTCAAGGATAAGGTGATAAGGGTTCGAAATCAACCCATACAATAGGTTTTGGACTTGTTTAGGTCTTAGATTTTACATTATCTTTCCATTTTATTTAAATCGTTAAATAACGAGGTCATCGCTGCATCATCATGATGTCATAAATAATTTAATTTATTTAATGTATATAAATTATATAAAAAATACTATGATGTACGAAATATTTTTAGCTTTCCATGGAATATTTATATTCAATAATCTGACTTTTATTACCCCATGTAAAAATTTATTTTTTTAAACAACTCATGTTTGTTTCATTTTTACTTTAACATTAAATAAAAAGGTATTTATGTCATTTTCCAACCAAAGTGGCTCCATGGGGTCCCCAAGTTGACCCATGGATTTTATTTGTCGGAAATTACTCATCCAAGGAGTGTAGGACATGTTTCTAGGTCATTTAATTGTTTTAAAACATTATTCTTACCTTAAATTACACTAATTACCTCTAATCGCGATTAAAAACATAATAAGTTACTATTCCCCAAAAAAATTATTTAAATCACATGGAACCACATTTTACTTCTTAATGAGAACCATGTATGTTGGATTTTCGAAATTAAAAACACAAAGATGGAAAATTTTAATTTAAATGGAAAATCAGTTTTTATAAGTACCACTTAGTGGTTTCACTATTCATAAAAAATTGAAGTTTTTCAGAAAATTACCAAAAATTCACCCTAAGCTATATTTGATATTCCGAATTCAAAAATGATGTCTATTTTAAAAAATTCAAAACATATAAGTTGAATTAATTAATTTAATAATTAATTCCCACTGTCAAAACAAATAGCATGTTTTTATGAAACAAAATGTATCAAAAGATTGACACTAGTTTAATTCCGATATCAAAGTGAAATTAATTTCAACGACCACTATTGGATTAAATGGTAAAAATATATTCTAATTTCACTTTAAAAAAAATTAAAAAGATAATATAATAATATAAATAAATTAGATTAAAAATTTGTTTTGAATTAAAATACAACATTTTTCACTATTCACAAAAAAATTGAACTTTTTCAGAAAAATACCAAAAAATTACACAAAGTAAATTTTGATGTCCCAATACTAAAGAAGCATTTTATTTTGTCAAATATTACACATAAAATTTTCAAAAAGTGGATTTAAAAGTGGTTTGTCGTCAAAAGGCGGTTAATCGACATTTTAAAGAATATTTGAATGTTTACACTTAAAATTGGATTCATTCGCATTTTTATTCCTCTAACATTTATTTTAGTAAGTAAAAATATTTAACAAACATATATAATCATTTTGTAGTTAGTTCTATTCATTCCTGCTATTACAACGGCTAGGCGTTATCCACTATATAAAATAATATTATTTTATTATTAGAGTGCTACGTAAGATTCCCAAGAATCTCGTTGTTGCGTGTTGGGTACGCCATCGAGCAGAGCGTCCCCTTTAAAGTAATATTAATATTTTATTCACAAATAAGGATAAATGTGAAAATGTCATACTCTTTATTTACCTGGGGTGTTACAGTTATGAATGCCTCATGTTACCTTTTATGTTTTATGAATTCTATGATTTATTCATGATTTGATGAGGTATGTTAAAGTGCCTATGTTTTATGGGTAAAGTATGATTTCATTCTTATGTATATATGAACTCATGTTTCTTTTACATATTTTAATATCCCTTACTGAGCTTTTTATGCTCATCCCCCGTTTTTTAGAAATGTTTTTCACAGGTCAAGGGAAAGGTACATGATATGATGATAGTGTTAAAAAAGTGTCAAGAAAGAATAAATGTTTTATTTTAAATATGTTTCTGTTGATGGGAAAAAATGAATACTATCTTTATGTAAACACTTTAATTAAATGTGGAATGTAATGCATGTTTTATGATCTAATTCTCTAAAACTCTAAACCTGAAAAGATCCTCAATGTTTAATCTTGTATTAACTCAAGATTAAGTAAGGTTTAAGGCTGGGGCCTTATAGTTGGTATCAAAGGTCGGTATAGGTAACTTTAGAGGTTAGGGTATTCTTTAAGCATAAGTGACATTGCCTTAATGGTTAGGAATTCAGAAAGTGTCCTAGTTTTAGATAAAGTGAATGAGTAAGTATATCTTAGGGTTTATCTTCCTCATTAGTACATTATGGTTATGTTGATATACTCACATTGACATTTTTGGTTTTAGTAAATGGCTGGATCTAGCAGGCACCGAAGTAACAGTGGATGTGAAGGAAACTACAATAGTTTTTTGAGCAAACAACTGAATGATATGGGAGATTCAATGAGAACACTTGTGTTTATCCTCAACCAACTATCTGGAGTCATGATTGACAACCTTGACCTCGGAGATTTCTATAAGGAATCATATATGCGAGAAAAAAATCCATACGGAACTATGGGTAATAATCATAAAGGTAAGTATGTTCAAAAACCTATGTTTCAAAGATGTGGAAAGAAACACCTAGGAAAATGTTTCAAAGGGATAGAAATATGCTATAGATGTGGAAATGAAGGTCATAATGCAAGAACCTGCCCTGGAAAAAGGAAGCATCCAGTTGACTCGAGGAAAGGGAATGATGTTCTTTCTGAGGGATCAGTTGAATGTTTTAAATGTGGTGTGCATGGTAATTATGAAAACACATGTCCTATGAAGAAGTTTCGTGAATGGGATCACCAAGATCGTACAAATATTCGTTTACCAATACCTAAAGGCATTCCGATTGAGGATGAAGAAACTGACAATGACCGATCAAAGGTATGGATTATTTCATAACTTTTGATTTCCTATTTTGGAATCTTAGGATATGATTCATTATTCTTTTTGTAGGAAAGATGTATTTCAGAATAACATGGAAAGGAATGGTTAATGGATCATGAAGAATGTTGAATGAGTAAGAAGTCAACACATAAGGGCTTCAAGAGTTATGGTGAAATTCATAAGAGTATTAAGTCTCTTTTGATGATGGGGTTACATTAGGAGACTTTTTATAGTATGTGTAACTTAGATGTTTAATATATAAAAATTTTATTCAATGAATAGTTATCTGTTCTTTTGTGGACATAGTTATAAAGAACCATTTGGGTTTATATGATCCTTACTTTTGAGGTAATTATGGGTTACTATATGTTATGATGGAAGTGAAAGGCATGAGATTAAATTGAGGTTAAATTATTTTATGGTTATTTTTGATGATTTTAGCTCTTTTTGGGAACGATTTGAGAAATATATAGTTTTGGAAAAAAGGACAACACACAAACCGTGTGACAACCCGTCGCGTCGGACAAAGCTGTGGGATTCGAACCCACAACCAAAGTGCAACTGGTATTTATCACCTACCACTGGACTACGTGAAGTCCCTGGTTAGTTTGACTGATTCTTTTTAGTTAGATGATTTTATTAATTAAGAGTAAGTTGATTTTGGGTTATCTGTGGAAATTTATAAACCTATCATGGAGGATATGTGATTAGGTTAATTACGTTTCAATACAAGACATTAAGAGCAACTGATGCTATTTGGAGATAAATGTTACGATTTAACTTGGAAGACTATGTGACTAAATCCCTCAAATATTTGGGTTTCAATCTTAGTTTGGTTTACTTTGATAAATTTTATGGACAAATTGTTTATCGAATGGTCCTCGTTGAACTTTGGGTTTTGTTGGACAAATTTTAAAGATTAAAAGTAGATTTTCTTTTTATAAAGGGTTATCCTTTTCTGGATTATCTGATCATGTACTAACCTTTTTGGTTTTGTTTTTGGGTAAAGTCTAAAGACATGGGAAGTATATAGTTCACTTTTGTGGATTAGGTGATTCTCTAGAAGTTGATTATAGTACTCTTAATGTGAAAAAGTCTTCCTAAATACTCGTCTTTTGGAGAAAATATGATTTTGTGTAAGGAATCTAATAAAAGTTGAAAGTCAACATGAAAAGTGATTATGTATCCTTATGAATAAATTCCTCAATAAAAAGTAACTTAAAACAAAAATGTTTTTAATTAACTTTTCCTACTGGGGAATCGAATACCGTTTAACCCATCACAAGTTTGTGATTTTCTTATGGCTAACTTTCTCCTAAACATGTTTTCTATCACTCTTCATCAGAACATGACCCTATGTTTTCTCCTCCATGTCCATGTTTTCCTACATGGAATCCTAGTATGGGTTATCTCGGGTGACCTCTGTACTTAACTTTCTTTATTTTAAAGTGATTGTTTTACCGACTCTTATTCAATGTGGGACTTTCAAGGATGTTTCCAAGCCCAATTTTAAAATTGAGAGGACGCAATTCCCAAAAGGGGGGAAGGATGTAACACCCCAGGTAAATATAGATTATGAAATTTTCACATTTTTACATATTTGTGAATAAAATATTAATATTACATTAAATGGGATGCTATTCTCTATGGAGTACCCAATACGCACCAACGATTTTCTTGGGAATCTTACGTTGCACTCGAATGAATCTAATTTTAAGCGTAGACATTGTAATATTCATTAAAAGGTCGATTAAACGCCTTTTGATGGAGAACCTATTTTAAATCCACTTTTTGACAATTTTATGTGTTATATTTGAAAAGATAAATTTATTCTTTATAATCGGGACATCAAAATTTACTTTGTGTAAATTTTTTGTATTTTTCCGAAAAAGTTCAATTTTTAATGAATAGTGGAAAATGTTGTATTTTAATTCAAAACCTATTTTTAATCTAATTTATTTATATTATTAGATTATCTTTTGAATTTGTTTTAATGTGAAATTAGAATATATTTTTACCATTTAATCCAATAGTGGTCGTTGGAATTAATTTCACTTTGAAATCAGACTTAAACTAGTGTCAATCTTTTGATACTTTTTGTTTCATAAAAACACGTTATTTGCTCTGACAGTGGGAATTAATTATTAAATAAATTAATGCAACTAATATTTTTTGAATTTTGTAAAATATACATAATATTTGAATTCGAAATATCAAATATAGCTTATGGTGAATTTTTGGTAATTTTCTGAAAAACTTCAATTTATGATGAATAGTGAAAACACTAAGTGGTACTTATAAATAATGATTTTCCGTTTAAATGAAATTTTTCCATCTTTGTGTTTTGAATTTAAAAAATCCGACATACATGGTTTTCATTAAGATGTAAAATGTGGTTCAATGGGATTAAAATAATTTTTTGATGAATAGTAACTTATTATGTTTTTAATTACGATTAGAGGTAATTAGAGTAGTTTAAGGTAAAAATAATGTTTTATTAATATTAAATGAGCATTACACATGTCCTACCTTCATTGGATATGTCATGGCAGACCAAGACAATCCATGGGTAAACTTAGGGACCCCATGGAGCCACTTTGGTTGGGAAATGACATAAATAACTTTTTGTTTAATGTTAAAGTAAAAATGACACAAACATGAGATGTTTTACTGAAACAATTTTTACATGGGGTTATACAAGTCATATTTTTGACTATAAGTATTAATTGGAAAGCTAAAATGATTTCCTACATCATAGTATATTTATTATAATTTTTAGACATTAAACAAATTATATTATTTATGACATCATGATGATGCAACGATGACCTCATTATTTAACGATTTAAATAAAATGGAAAGACAATGTAAAATCTAAGACCTACACATGTCCAAAACCTATTGGATGGGTGAATTTCGAACCCATATCCCCTTATCCTCAAATTTTATCAATGTGGGACTTTTTAAATCCGAAAATAATTTTAAAATAAAGGAACATTTCATTATTTTCCAAGATTTCCCCACCCATCCTCTTATAAAAGGCCCCCACCTCTACCTCCTTACCCACACTTCCAAAGCCTTTGGATCGGCCAAACCCTACCTATTTTTCCTGTCCACATCCCTATATAACTCCTTGAAGAGTAATTTTGGGCAGAAGCCTTCCCAAGGAAGCCTTTGAGCTGAAACCAAAGGGAGTTGCCAGATTTTAATGTAATGTCTTCACTTGAGTCCTTTTATTTTCTTTTTCTTCTCCAACCCCCCCTAAAATCTTTTTATTCATTTCTTTTGAAACAACTACAATATATTCAATATAATAGGATGTTGTTATAATAAGTATTCTAGCTACACTTACACACACCTTCGTCTAATGGTTAAAGAACATACTGTTTCTGTGGTTGGCGATTTTCTGCCTCACGAAACGATGATTGTTCAATATTCTATTAACACCTTTAAAGGTGGAAATTAAGTTGTCACTATATTTATATATTATATATAATATGTTTATGTTTTACTTAAGCTTCTGTATTTTTCATTTATGACATATCCTTTATTGTTACAATTATGAGTAAACGTGATATCTTCATTTTTGGAAGTGCGGACTACCTCCCCCTCAAAGTGATTTGATTCGTTAATTCCATATGTGGGATGTATAAAGGATTTTATTAATGGTATTATATATGATATTATAGTATATTTATAATAAAACATTATATCATTATGATTCCATTCTATAAAATACGAAATAGAAATGAAAGTAGCGTTCCTGCGTACGTACGGCTTACCGTCTCCATGAACGGTGCATTTCATTTCTTACCTCTAAATGATTATATAATATTATAAATGCATGTATATACTGGATATATATGATATATATGATATATAAATCATGATTATAACTCTGTATATAATGGATACAAGAACAACATGTAATTATAAAGAGAATATTTTTGACTCAAGTACCAATGATCGTTTAAACGACCGTTATTAACTAAAATAATTACATAGTGGTCATGACATGGTAATAAGTGATATAAAAGGAATAATGAACGTGAAAATTGTTATTAAGGAAGTAGAAATTAACTCAAGTTTATTATTCTGGAGATTAAAGAATGATCGAGTCAAGTCAGACCCGAGGTAAGGGATCCTACTCCTCTCTTTCTCTTTAAGTACACTCTTTTATGTCATTCCTTTTAATCTCATCTTTCTTGTGATTGGGATGTTCTTTTATATTAATATTATTGTAATTTTTATGTTCATATTATGAGAGACACTATTCTCTCTCAACAATCCATTTTGGAAGTTTTGAGTGGCACCGTTAGGCTGCCAAATTTTCGTAAGAGATATAACCTCTCTCTTTCTTTTTAAGTACTCTCCTTTATGTCACTTCTTTTAAGCTCATATTTGTTATGTTGGGGGATGTGCTTTTATATTAATCGTGCTGTAAACATAATTTTAATATGATGAGAGACCCTATTTGATCTCATCAATCCATTTTTGTATGTTTTAAGTGGCGACGTAAGGCTACCGAGTTTTCGTACGGGATTTTTCATCTCACTTTTATTCCAGCGAGATTTATTCTACATTTTCCAAAATTTCCGTTGTTTGGTGTATGTAATACCCATTATTTTACTCAATGTGTAATATACTTTCATTTATGAGTTTTTACATCAATGTTTTATTGTTCTTCTTTCGCGGGGTGTATGTTTCGAAAGTTACCCTAGTCGGTAAGGGAACCTTTCACCCTCCTCTTTTTAAAAGACTTATTTTGTTATGTCTTTTAATTCACATACTATTATGTTGGGATATGTTATTATATATCCTTATTGATGAAAATTTTATGACCATGTGATGAGATACCCTTTTTATCTCTTATCAACGCTTTTTCTGAATTTTGAAGTGACGATGTTAGGCTGTCGAATTTTTGCAAGGGAACTTCGTAACCCAATTTTGATTCTATGGGATAAACTTGTACTACTTGAATATTTCATTCTATGATTATGTGTGAATGTCCTCTGATTGTATTACACTTAATACCCACTTATATTTCATGTATTCGTTTGTTACACATAATTATGTAATTGATTTATCCTTAATCCAAGGATACCATCTTTGTATGAGACCTTGTCTCATTCTCCTTTCATTGAGACATATTTTGTTTTATACACAATCTTCTTTTATATGGTGTATAAACCACTTTTACTTTTATGTTTATTCAAAAGGGATATTTTTTATATGAAGCGTTTACTAAAAGACAAAAGGGAATGTTTTTGTCTTAGGTATGTGGTGACAACGACTTCTCCGCCGCCGTGAAAATTATTTGAGTTTCGGATTCCTCTACAAGCCATATCTTTTTTTAAGAGAAAAATAAATACCATGTTATACTTTTAATTTATTTTGGTATTGAAAATTGTTTTCATAATGTTTTTATTATATCAATGTGTTGTATTGATATCTTGTGATTGAAATGTGGAAATGTTATGTTTCCTTTATGCATGTTTTATGTGATATGATTATATTGAGGTTCTTGGGCATTATTATGAAGATGGGTGGTTCCGTGATAAACAAAGGGCGGGTGAGCCCGATATAGCTCTCCAATGCATTGGGTAACATGAAGGAGTAAAACGTTAATGTTTCTCCAAATGGATTTAGGGAATATACTGTGGTGGGTATTCCAAACACAACCAAGAGGGTTACTCCCTACGTAAGAATGTTATGAATGCCTCAAGTTACCTTTTATGTCTTATGAATTCTATGATTTATTCATGATTTTATGAGGTATGTTTAAGTGACTATTTATTATGGGAAAAGTATGATTTTATTCTTATGTATATATGAACTCATGTTTCCTTTCTATATTTTTTATATCCCTTACTGAGCTTTTTATGCTCATCCCATGTTTTTTTTGAAATGTTTTTCACAGGTCAAGGTAAAGGTATATGATATGATGATAGTGTCAAGGAAGTGTCAAGAAAGAATACATGTTTTATTTTAAATATGTTTCCGTTGATGGGAAAAAATGGATATTATCTTTATGTAACCACTTTTATTAAATGTGGAATGTAATGCAAGTTTTATGATCTAATTCTCTAAAACTCTAAACCTGAAAAGATCCTCAATGTGTAATCTTTTATTAACTCAAGATTAAGTAAGGTTTAAGGCTGCAACCATATATTTATGGTCTAAAAATATTTCAAAATACAATAAAAATTTGTATTGTCTTTCTATTAAAAAACATTTACACTTTAACATTATCACATTTCATTATTTTACACAAACAACGGTAAATATTATTTCTAACATGGTAAAATTATTATACAAAATAAATTAATTAATCTTAAAAACTAATTTGGACATTATTATTATAAATATGGAATATATTTTTCCTATTTAGACACACAATATAGTAAAAAATGCAGTAAAAATTAATCACGTAGACACAAAAAAATGGGTTTTAAAGTTAATATTTCCAAAGATTTACTTGTATATCCAAATTACATTGTTATATTTATTCAAATTACATTAATTATATTTATTTTTTTATAATTTAATAAATTATAATTTGAATAATTCAAATTACTATTTAACTATATAAATAAATTAGAATGATATGTAGTTTTCAATTAAACTTCAATATTTTAAACAATTCATCAAAAAATGAATCCTCTTATTAAATACCAATATATTTACCCAGGATAATATTGATGTTCCTATTTAAAAAATGAACTTTAAAGTTTTAAAATATAATAATTAATGTTTAAAAAGTCTTAATTAAAATATGTGCGACATCAAAAGGTGATTAAAATTTCCTTTTAGAAAAATATACCATTTATTCATCCGATTGTATATATTACCAAATGAATCCTATCAAAGATATTAAATTATTTTAAACACTCATTATTGAATACATATAATTTAAATTTCATTATGATATTTCAAAAGCAGTGACTAATTTAATTGTATAAGATAAAATTTTATTGGGGAAAATAATATTGTTTTCATTCTAAAAAAACATTTTTTATTATATTGGTTTCATATTTTTATTTTCAGTTATTTGCAGATAATATAATTAATTCTTTTAATATGTATAGACATGATTTTCATAATTAATATAATTCAATTCAAAACTACCAACATAACTTCTAATTTATAATTTTATAATTAAAATAACGATGTTAGATAGTATATCATTGTTAATATAAGATTAGTGTTGAGTGCAATTTATATTAAAAAAATAAATTTAATTAAGTGGAGAAATAATATAAAATTTTAGTCTATTATATTTATCCCTACAATGAATATTATTGGGAAGGAAATTTTCATGATAATTACCTTCTATGAAGATGAAGGAGATTCTTCTTTACATCATCGCTATGTTCCTACATGCTTCGTCTATTTTGTGGTTTCTCTAAAGATCCATTACTAATTAATTCATTTTACTCCTCAAAACATTCTATCTAGTGTATATAATCCTAATAGTCTATTCACATTATGAAATATCATGTTGTAGTTCTATTTATTCGTAACTAAGTACTTGCATTGGATCTAGATTGTACTACCCCAAATATGATATGTAGAACACATCATGAAAATTTGAGTGACATGGAATCATTAATAAATGTTATTTTACATCTCCAAAACATTAAATAGGTTCATATACTTATATGTGCCTAGAGATCATCTTCCCATTCTAACCAAACCATAAGATGACCTTCGTTGGAGATTATTTTAGAAATACATGATATACCACTTCAAATTCAAAATCCTTTCCAAAGATGTCGTATAAGTATTTTTCTTATATTTATATATTTTAATATTATTCCAAATAGTCATTAGCATTTTCATATATGTTTAGTAAGATCACATCCTTTAATTTTCCTCCCACCAAGTTAATCCCATCTAGATGGAGTATGAAATATCATTCCGTATGATGCTTCATATAGCGCCATTTGAATACTTGAATAGAAACTATTAATTTAGTAAAACTATACCAAATTAAAATAATGATCCCACATTCCATGATTATAGAGTGATTATGTTCTCAAAATATTTTAATGTTTGAATAGTTTTTTCTGACTATCCACTAGTTTGATGATTGTAGGCGATGCTCAAATGAAACATAATATCTAGATCCTTATGAAGACTCTTCAAGATTTTGGATGTAAACATGGATATTGAACAGATTAATTTGACATTTGTTCACCATGATGTCTTAAAAATAATTAGTATAGATTCATTCAATGAATTATGTGTAAAATATTTTCATATTGTTTTAAAATTTGGTGATTAAGTAATGAAATCAACAATAAGTCATTTCACATAATTTTTTATGTGGGAATTTTGTAGTTTGGTGATTAAGTCCGTATATGTTCATCCCACATAAACATATGGATAGAAAGTGGATACATGATTATTATAGGATGTTTTATATTAACCTTCACTTTGTAAAAAACATGGCATCATGACAAAAAATCAGCAATTTCCCTCACCATTTTAACGCACCAAAAAATAATCTTCATATCCCTATTAAATGTTTTACTTCTAGGGCGTACTGTGAAATTCAATATTATTGTATCATTTAATAGGTCTGTTTTTAATTATGGTTTGGATGTAACACATAACCTATATCCAAATTTCAAATCATTATATTCACATAAATCCTTGCAGTATCCCATCATTCTCATATTTAATAATTTAGAAATTCTCTTCATCATATAAATAGTTTTTATGTTTATAAAATAAATTTTCATTTATTTTTAAATGACGGATGTGTCCCCTTACGTAATAATTACCATATATATCTTTCTAAAATCAATAAAAATATGATCTCTTAGAATACTCAGTCAGGTCCGAGGTCCATGATCATTCAGGATTGATGCATCCTCTACCATGTTTTCTATTACAATGTGGTATTTTATTGAGAAATAATAATCATTTAGTAGCTGAAGACATATTATTTCCATTACGTTGAATTATTTCTATGAAAATATATATTTGAATATATTATGATCAAAATATATCTATTATATCTCACTATACAGATAGTTTCTTCTTATCTTCAAATAAACAATTATGAATGGTAACTTAATCTCATGACATAGATAATATTGTTAATGAATTTTCAACTTCATTGTTTCATATGAAATAAAATTATCTTTTTCATATTGAAACATAAAATTCCATTCATTTATTACATATAAAAAATCACAAAATCATAATTTATTGATGGTAGAGTCAAAATAATACCATTTCCCAATATTCATTCACATTCATCAAAATATTATTCACATTCATTTTTCCATAAAAATATAACCCATTTATATGAAATCTTGGCTAAAAGGTTAGCCATTAATGAAAAATTATGAATGATTCTCCATGATTTTTCTTCCAAATCAGTAAAACTATGTACCCTTGTTATGTTTTCTATTAAAGTCCATTTTTTTTGATGTCCAATTACAGATCTAACATGTAAAATGTTATCCATCTCTTGGTTTTCCTTTTTCATTGACTTGGTAGGGTTGAGAATGAATTGGTATGATACCAATAATGGCAGTGTTAGGGATTTGATAGAATCTCATCTTTAACATACCATTTTTTCCTACATATAGGGGGTGACATTCCATGCAACTAGGTTACATGATGTGAAATAGTCTCCAGATGCATTCCATGAAAATATCACATAGTGATAGTTACAAGATGGGATGATTCATTACACGTTGTGAGTTAATTAATGAAGGGTTTTCAATTTAATGTATCATGTTTTTTGGTAGTTAGGAAACTTAACTATTTCACAACCTGGGGTGGGATTATATATCATTTAATACCCATACTATAGTTTTTAATTGGAAAAAAATAGTTTTGATCCTCTATTCCCTTTTAATAATATTTAGTTACTCCTCACTCCAATCCTACCCCAAGTGATTTTGGGGCCCTCAAACCCATCTGGGTTCATTCATTAGGTGCTTGATCATCGTTGTGCTAGCGTTGTGGATTATCTGGAAAGTATTCTTTCTATTATTATTTTTAATATATTTATCCTCCATTTTTATTTCTATATATCATTTTGAAATTTATGGATATATTTTTTATTATTCTGGATCTCATATATTGGTTTAGTGTCGAATAATTTTACAACTTTAATCTCATTTACAGGTTCTGTAGTGAGAGTTAAATTTTAGAAAACATGTTAGTGATTACATCCCATTTGTACAAATTGAATAACCATGAATTTCTTGACTTGTTTCACTAGTTTATTTAAATTCAATTTTTCAAAAATTCATTCAATTAATATAGTAAAACTGAAATATAGTTAATTTTGTGCTTTGAAATATCTTTTTTATAAAAATTTAGAATCCCCATAATTATATTTAAATGGTTTGTGTTTATTGAAATTTGGCTAATTTAAATATTTTAATATAAATTGTAAATTTGATGATTTATATTATAATTAAATTTTTTGATTTAATTATGGAAATGGATTGTGAAGTTGATTGAATTGATTTTGAAAAGGTTTCAGTCGTGTGAAAATGGATTTAAATGTTTTTATAAATACCTAATTTTTTTATCTTGTCAAGGTGGATTATTTTTTTATTAAAACTATATTTGGTTTTAAATACAAAATTTTATATTGAAATGGGAGGAAAGGTATTGGATTATATTTTAACAAATCTTATAATAAATTTTGTATCATTGATTGTGTAAGAGAACATACTACATAGGTAGTTTGTGACTTATTTGGACACAATTGATGATTATACAACGTTATCAAAATATAATTGCAGGGGGTCACATTTCTTAATGGGATGATGCAGAGTCATTTCTTGACAGTGTTATATGGAGTTGTTTATAGACATATTTCATAGATCACATAGAGAGTGAAGATTCTGGTTGCCTGAAATATTCTTACTTTTTTGGAAGATGACCTTAATGCTCTCTTGTTTTATATTATAGATATAAATATAAGTCAAGTTGATGATCTAATTTACGTTCCATAATTATTTTTATAAAGTATTTGAAATAAATATTTTATTTTAGAATTTTTTTTGAAATATTACATCACATGTAAATCCGTTTCATAATGTACATTCTATCATTTTAATTCTATTGAATAATTAGTTTACATACTCTTTAAAAAGAAATGCTTGTATATGATTTAAATTGGAAAAATTCCTTTGGTTGATCTATTTTTTCATCTGTTTTAGAATTTGTGGTGAGACCCTACTAAGAATTTTGTCAGAAATCCTACCTATTCCATCGAGAGTTTTAAGATTATCTACTTCCATGTTTGAGTAACTGAAAACAATTCCTTATAGGTGGATCTATATTTTGAAACACATACATGGTGAGTTCTGTCTTTAAGGTCTTGAGTGGTGTTTTCACACAATTACTACATGGATTATAATACTTTAGTCTCAAATTCCTTTTTGACGTCTGTTACAATACTCCATGTAGAGTTTATTTTGTTTGCATATTATTTTCATGACTTTCTTTCACTAATATCTCAAGAAAAATTCCATCCCACTAGCATTTTGTATGATGATTGGAGCTATTTTTCGACTTATGGTGATCGAGAGCCCCCTTTAGGACATGTAATGGTTTGCTAAATTGTTGGTTTAATAGGCTACCTAGGATGGTTCATGATAAAGTGGTATCAGAAGAGGCTGTTGAGCTATTTTCATGAAGTCAGTACTAATTTTTGAAATCTTGTTAGGACATAGGAAGTAGTTTCGATTGAGTGCATATGCACATCACACAACAATGAACCATAAGTCAAAATGGGTGTCTTGGGTATGACATCAATAGGATTAGTTAAATTCTATTGTCCTTATTAAATGGAATAGATTTATATCCAAATATTGTTTGTTATTTCTGTTTTGATTAATTTCCCTTAACACTTTATTTGAAAATAATTTTTTAATTTTTTTGGTTAATCATTTTTTTAGAATCATGCCTTGATAAGATGCATGAATTAGATATAGGGTGAAGATTCTATTGAACAAATATGTGGGAATCCTTATGTAGGACTATATGTATTTGAGGCGATTATCCGCACAGTACAAGCCATGAAAATGGAACCACCAGCAATCCCCATTTAGGATTCCATTTTGGATCCTTAGGGTGATATTCAGAATCATTATCAAGAGTTCAATCACAAAAAATCCACCCATTTTAAAATGCATCACTGATCCTCAACATGGTATGGAATGGTTGGGCATGATAGAATGTCTGTTTGAGTTTATAGAAACACCAGAAAACATCAAGGTGATGTGTTCAACATTCATACTGGAGGAACTGAGTTGGAGATGGGGTAAATGGTAGTGATGATAAAGAATAATGAGTTATTATAGTGCAATGAATTAAATGGTAATTTCACTGATTAGTTCAATCTAGATACACTGGTTTTAACCATCGATGTGGATTTTTTCAAACATGAGAAGACTAATAGTACAATAACTGAGTATTCTATTTTATTTTCAAAGATGTTGTAGATTTCACCTGAGATTATATCTAAAGATAGGATGAAGGATCAATAGTTTTATCTGGGGATTTGATCATAAATTTGTTGAATTTTTTCTGGATAACCAGTCCACATTTGCTGATGAGCTCGATAGGGTGATGATTGTTGATATAAACCTGGTTGGAGAGTTAACATTAATATTAGTTCCTTTTTCTTCTAGAAGTAGCTTTATTTACATCATGGGAATTATGAAGTGTGATGATTATCATTATATATCTGGATAGAAGGGTCATTCCAAACATCTTATAATGCTTCGAGGAAGTCCTTTGATATTCTATCAGTGTGGAAATCCAGTAAATTTTATTAGAGTTCTTATTGAGTCATGAGATAATTGTAGAACCAGTAGACATTCCAAACCCCTACAAGGGGTCTTCCATATATTTTATACTCATTATATGGAAATAATATCCTCGCCCCCCTTTAAACTATGGGTAAATCAGATGATTCAATTTTCAAAAGGTTCCATCCATAGGCATTCAGTTCGAAGCATCTTCACGCAGAGGGAGAGACTCTGGAGGAAGCAATTACGAGTGAAGTAACATTGAGAGGTACAATAACTAAATATTCATCTTTATAAACTTATATATTTTATATTGATGCATCTAATTTGTTTTTTTTTTAATATTTTCGACTATGAATATCTTCATATGGAGATTTTATCATGTGCAATGGATATTACCACACCCCTTTGAATGAATAGAGATTATCATCTCTATAGTCTTTCTTGTCTCTTCTCTCGATCATATTTTCAGGTAGTTTGGAATTTTATGATCCCCAACATGAAACATCATGACATCGTTTTTAGAATGGATTGACCTATTTCCAATAATGCCCTGATATATTTGATTACTTCGTCAGGTAAACCATACTACTCATATTAGTGTGTCCCTTATAATTCAAAAAAAGAGACCCAAGGTATAGAAAAGATTGATATTATAATATAGAACTAGGAAAGTAATATCAATTTTTTGTTTTGATCATGTGAAAAAATATATGAGCGGTGACCTCCATCCATTTGTTTTAGAGCTTCCTGACATGTTTCTTTCTGATTTATTTCGGTTTCCACAAGTATAGGAGGTCGATTCTTCCGTTGATTTAAAGACAAGACCCAACTATTTTCTATTCCCTATTACCACATGCATCAATTTGAAGTGAATGATCAGAAGTTTTAGTTGGACGATCTTTTTGAGAACGTATTTATATGCCCGAATTTTTCACCTTGGGAAACACATGTTATGTTCACTAAGAAGGCTGATTATTCTCTTCACATCTGTGTTGTTTACTGAATGCTTAATAAAATTAGTGTAAACAATAGGTACCAATACCCATTGATAAATTATATTTTTTTAATTGTAAGGGGATAATTGGTTTTCAACGATTGAACTTTAGTCTAGTTACCATAACTTCAGAATTATTGAATCTAACAATCAGAAAACATACTTTCGGAGATGGTATGACCAATATGAGTAACATTTCATTTCATTTGGTTTAAAAAATTCCCCTACTGGTTTCAAGGATTTGATTCATAATAGTTCCAATGAGATTCTAGATACCGTTTTGGTAGTCTTTTTGGATGACATCCTCATTTACTACATGCCTAAGGAGGATCAAAGGACTCATCTAATGGTAGTTCTGAGTCTACATAGAAATCAGCAACTTTATACCAATCATTCTATGTTTAATTAAAGGATTAATGAATTTATATTCAATGGAAAAGTGGGGTATCCATATGGTGTGTTAGTGGATACTAAGAGGGTGAAGGCTACTATGACTTAGGAGAAACCATGAAATATATTAAATACCTATAGATGTTCTGGATTAACCATATTTTATCACTGGTTCATATTCGACGTGTCGAAGTGGGCTTCTCTAATGTCAACTCTAACTCAAAGTAGAGAGACATTTTCATAGAATGATAAAGGTCAGTGTTCTATTGTTATGAAGGAACTATTTTGACTACTATGTATAGGTTGAATCATCCTGAGGTTAGGTAGGGATATGTGGATTTTTGTGATGCATTGGTTCATGCTTTGGTAACATTCTTGTGATGGGAGATCATATATCTGCTAATTGATATCATCATATTAGGCCACATAATAATTTTTCACCTACCCATAACCATTAAATTGATGTTATGGTGTGCACACATAGGAGTTGGATGTAATGAATTTTTGTTGAATGATTTTCTATGTAATCAAACCAAAACATATTGAGTAATATCATCTCTCAAATAGTTTTTAACAATATTCAGAGGCATTGGTTGGAGTACCTATTATCCTTCAACATTTACATCACCTACACCATGATTAAATGAAATTTATTTACTAATTTGTTGACTAGAAAACTTCTTGGCCATTATGTATAGTAATATTTGATATAGTGTAATTTTATGTATCTAATTATATAGTTTAATATTTGATTCCAAGAGTATGGATCTGAAATTTCTTTTCATAGAATTCAGTTGACTTCATCTCTTCTTAAAAAGATTCTTTCGGATCAGTATTAGTATGATTAATTACATATAATTAAAGACACTCTTTATGGATTGGAGATAGATACCTAGTGTTCATTCTCCAAATGGGGTGTTCTGTTCTATCATCATCGCATCGTTGTGTCGTTAGATCATAGAATGGTTTGGAATATGTATGGTTATAATTCCTAGTGGGTTGTGCACATATGAACAAGAAATATGTTTTATGACATAAGAATGATGTTATGATGGCTATATAATAAATGAATAAGAGCTAATTTTGTTTCATATTTTTATACTTGCTAGCAGGTTAAGGCTGGGAATCAGAAACCATCAAGTTTACTTCATCAAATTATAGTATCTAATTTGATGGGGTATGAAATATATATGGACATTGTGGATTAATTTCCTTGTTCCTAGAGAATGACTAATGTGATATGGGTTTTGGTTAATAGGATAACAAATTCAAATCACTTCTTACCCATTCATGATACATCCATAGTAGAAGAGTTAAGGAATCTCTATGTGAAATAGATTGTACATTATCTCAGAGTTACATGTTCTATAGTATCTGTAAGGGACCCTCGGTTCGCTTCATGATTTTGGAGAGTCCCTAAAAACACACTCGGATATCAAGTCCATTAGATCTAGGATTACCATAAATAATTTGATGGCTAGATATAGTGAGATATATAGTGTAATGAGTATATTCATTATTCTTATGTGCATTACATCAATTAGTTTTGGATGAAATCCTTTGTGATGGATAGTTTTTCATATAACAAAAGTTTCTAGTCTATGAAAAGAATGGTTCCTTTTAATCCCATTTTGTCCATCCAAGTAAATTCTCATGGTGTTGGTCATAGATAGGTGATGGTTATTTGGATGGAGAATGATTGGTCCAGGAGAAAACATAAAAGTTTAAGTTAATTAAATATAAAAAATTGACGTTATAGATACAATATTAGTATTATGTTGATCTTCATCATATAATGTAGGAATTAATTTTTATTGTCCATGTTTTCTTGAATGATCCACCATGGTTTGGTCATCTATAGCTTTAGAATCATTGAATAATTTTTACATATTTTGTGGGACCTTCTAATGTCCTTGAATTTGTGAGGAATGTTTTATACCATTTAGCACATCCAATATAGCTGACATCAGTAAATAATTTATTCCATGTATCATATGAAAGAATATATTTATTTGATACATCTAATGTTTTCATCTATAGTAATCATGGGAATGAACTGGATTTTCCTTTTACCGAGAGGCCGAAACAGATGATTGATTCTAATACAAAGGTATATCATGGGTGGATTATACAATTGGTTTGTTATCTATGAAAACATAGTATTGATAAACATGTGAAATTTGAATATGTGGAATTGTTAACCGAGATGTGGCCTCATGTTTTTGGCATGGAAGCTTCTTCATATGATTTATGTGGATAGAGAGTTTTTATGGCGGGGAGGTTGTAACATCTGTTACTGATCTGACTAGTACATCAATAACCCTGTAGTAGTAATTACTGTTTCTTTACTATGTAGGTTTTATAATGAATTGTGAGGATACCTATAATTCTTATGTCCAATATTTGTATAAACCACAACTCTAAATGGTGTTTTCATCATGCTACCACAATGTTACATGTAGTGTAACTATGTTACATGATATGTAATTGTCACTAGGTTCAAATCATTAATGTTTCACACCATGAATGTTAAACTATTTAATTATTCATTAAACGTCATTAGAATATTAATAATAATTTTTCAATTAAAATAGGCATATTTTTTGTAGATAGAAACATAAAAATTTCATGACATGTAGGTGGATTACATGTCGTGTAATACCTTGACAATGATTTTCAAAATGGTAGCCTAAATGTGATATTCTATTCCCATCCTCTATAGTTTCATTTATAATGAACCAAATCATTACTTATGATCTTTGGGCCCTCAAACCCATTCACGTACCTTCATTCAGTGTTCGATCATCCTTGCCCTTGTGGTGTGGATTATTAGGTTAGCATTCTCTTAATTCTTCATCTTTATCTCTCCCCCTTACTTTTGGATTTCAATACATCATCTAGAAGTTGAGGGATATATGGTTTTTTAGGATGGATATCATTTATATAATGAGTAACGAGGTCTTTTACAACCTCATTACCATTTGTGGGTTTCATTGCAAGTGGGGAATTTCAGTAAGAAGTTGGTGATTTCTTCCAGCACGGTGTAATTGAATAACCTTGAATTGATTGATCTATTTAAATTACTGGTTTAAATTCAATTTTTCATTCTAGATTTCAATTGTTTTATTCAAATCCAAATACAGTGTGTTGGGAGGGTTGAAATGGGTTTGGATTGAAAATTGGGAAACCTCCAATTCCATTATATTGTGGTGTTTTTAAGGAAATTGGTTCAATTAAACTGTTTAGTTTTAATTATAATTTTTTTGGAGATATATTAATTAAATTATTGACTTAAATTATTGAAATGAATTTTTAAATTTAGGGAATTGGTTTTCAATGGATTTAGAACTTGTGAAAATTGATTTAAAAGTATTGATAGAAACCCATTGGTTTTGTCTAGTTAAAGGGTAATGTTTTTTAAATCATGTATTCATTTTAAATGGAAAATTATAATTTGAAATGTGATGAATGGAATACAATTATATATTTATAAATCATAAAATAAACTTCTCATCATTAATTATATACTAGCACTATCAAGACAGTGGTAGTGTGTGAGTTATTTTTTCAAACTCTATGATTATACAATGTTCTAACAAATAAATGTTGTAGGACACATCCCTGGTTGGATGGTGATAAGTCTCATTTGGCTAGTGTTAGTGGGACATGTGTATATAATTATTGTTGTGATCAATTACAGTGTTCATGGTATTATAGCTTAGAACATTTAAAACCTATTTGGAAGTTGACCATGTTTCCCACGTGTTAAATATTTCACATATAAATATATTCCAATGTTGTGAACTGTTTTAAATTGCTTCAAGATTTAAATAAAATATTCTATATACTTTTTTTATTTAATAAATAGTTTTAAAAATATATCACTTTTAAATTATTTGCTTAAAATATTAGTCAACATTTTAATTGTATTGATTGATTTGATTAAATATAATTTAAAATTCCAAACATATTTATCCATAAATATGGACTTATTCTATTAGTTGATTAATTTTTGGATTTAGTTATGGACTATGTGGTGAGACCCTACATGGATTTTTAGATCACACCATACATGTTCCTTCATGTGTATGTATGTTATATTTTTTCAGGTTCAATCAAGGGGAAAGAATATCTTGGAGGTGGATCCAGCGGTTGAAACATAAACACGGTGAGTTGTTTCCTTATGTAAATCTCCCCTAGACTTTTTATGGTAGTTTTTCATGGTGTGTAAGAAATTTTTTTTAATAGATTCCTTTGTCACTATAGGTAATTAATTAAAACCTATTATTTTTGTATTCTTTCATTCATTAGCTCGATGACCCTTATCTACACACTTATAACTAAATCAAATTCCCATCAAGTAGCTACTAAGATGAATCTTTCCATAATATTCACATAATGGTATTTTAATTATTCCACTCCTTTTCATTGGTGATTTACAATTCTTATGTATCAGAGTCGACATATTCCACTCATTATGATAGTACATTATATTTTTTTGGACATGATACTATTTATTCATATGATGAAAATGTCTAAGATGGTAATTCCCTTAAACGTCAGGGATTATTACATAAATGAAATGATCAATCATTCATTCTAAATTACATATGTAATATATATAATACCAGGATATTCGTTTAATGAGAGCCAAATAGTCCATGACACTAATTTATTCCTTTTTCAATAATCAATGGAATATTATCTTCATTTAAATAAATTTCTCTGGAGGAAAATATTTTTTGAATAATGTTTCGTTAAAAACTCTCCATTCCATGTGTTTTATTTCATATTCATTGTTATAATTCTGGATTAATAGCCACAAATGATCATTATCTCCCTTGTGAAAATATACATCTTGAACTACATTTACATTTTCAACACACCCCAATGATTGAAAAATATTTTCCATGGAGTTGAATCATTTCTCTGCTACACCTGAATTATAAGTGCGACTAAAATATTGGGGATTATTTTGAATGAACCAATCAAACATATTGGCATCACTATTATTCGACATGGTCAGTGTAATATATCATAATATGGTCATTATACGCTCAACTAAAATGCTATATTTGATGTTAAATATTATCAAATATAATAAGTAATTATCATAGTTATAATGATGGTTATGGTTATTTAGAAGTCAATTTCCCAGGTTTTCTATCCAACTACCTATGATACCCAGTATAGCGATGTCATCTAATGTATATCATAGCTACTGCCTTTCCATATTATAATTTCATAGATAAAAAATCTGAATACCAAAGGGTGGAATAGTTTAGTAGTATTGAAGAACTATATATATATAAATGTTACAGTTATTACATTATTAATTTAAAATAAGTCATTGCCAAGGAATATAATTTACACCATTTTACTCATTCAAATATTTCGTCTTCACAACATGGAGAAAGGGAAATAAAATATTAGTAAGTTAAAATTCTCAAAAGATTTATCTATTTAAGAATAAATTATTATTCAATGAGAATAGTAAACATATAAAGTGAAATAACTGAAAACACATTGCAATTAATCAATAAATTAAGTATTAAATGAATCTATTGTATTTTTCAAAGTGAAAAACATGTGGATATTGATAACTGAATACTAGAAGATAGTAATTGTTAATTATTAGATTTAATGTATGTGGAACATGAACCACTACCTCCAGATCTACCACAATAAATAAAAAATATACAGTTAAAAAATATTTAAATGTTTCCAAATGTTTTTCCTCTTGAGACTAGTCGTTGCAAAGACATTCGTTAAAATGATGGGCCCCAAATATCATTGGAATGCCAAACTGTTATTCAAATATTGATTAAATAAATTAAGAAAAGTTATCAAATAATAGTTTCACCTACCACATTAAAACTTTTTAATGACATTAATACCATGATATTCATGATATGATATATCGATTCCTCTATACATACACCTCATATAGGAAACCGGTTGAATAAAAACAAAATATTTTATAATGAATGGAGATCGAGAGAGAATCCCTTACTAATTAATAGGTTATGTAAATAGTCAATGAATCAATATAAAAATAATTATAGTAAAATATTATATTATAAAAAGGAATTTTAGAGAAAACATTAGAATGGTATATCGAACAAAATAGATGTTTAATGTAATAATTGAATATTGAGTTAAGAAATATCTTTCCACTTGTAATCAGTCAAATCATATCTTGCATAAAAGTAATAATTACAAATTAAACCTTTAATACCATTAATAAGGTGATATTCTTGACATTATATATCAATGTTCTATTTAAATAAACCACATGCTTGAAAATAGTGGTGACTAATTCTTATATCTCACAAAAGTAAAAGCGATAAAATAAAACCAATAACTCTTGATTACCAATAGTGTAACATTCACTAACCTCATGTATAATGTTTTAAAAAATGTTATTAACTATTTCATGATGTATATTAATATTTATAATATAAGATATGATCCTTTTATAAGACCATATAAATGATTCATTAATAATATTATATTATTTACAAGGATTCATGTGCATTCATTTCATGGTTTCCTAATTGGTTCATTTGTGTACAATTATAGTCATTTTTTAAAAACGAGTATAGAACTTGAAACAAGAAATGAAACAGTATTGATGGACATCCAAAAGATTAAATAGTCCAATATTTTATCTTTTTGTTAAATTATTAGGATTTATTAAATTAAATGTTAAGGATAATTGATTAGTTTATTTTGTCGGTTTTTTAGAACATCATAAAACTATTTTCATTTTATTAGTTATTATGAGTTTATATTATTTACAAAATAATATATTAAATATTATATACCTATTAAAATCATATTCATCCATAAAAATAGTTTAATTTTTATCAATTAATTTGTTAATGGAAAATTAACAAAAAAAATTCACAGAGGTGATTTAATGACATAATGGGACAATACATTCATTTCTATGAATAATTAGAGGAAATAAAATGGGTTTATGTAATGTCCTTCAAAAAATAGTTTTTATTTTGAAGGAATATAGACATTAGTTTTCCTTAAGAGGCCTCCCAAAGTCTCCAAAGGAATGTAGTAAATGTCATAGCGATTCAATATAAGCAGGGGATTATTTAACCTTGAATGTAAAACTACCAACCAATCAAGACACAACCCAATAACCAACAACATGAAGCATGATTTGTAAAAAAATAAATAAAATAAAATATTGATATTAAAATGAAATTAAAAATACTTACTATAGAAGTATTATATAATATCAATGTATAAAGTCGAAGAAAAAAACTTGATGACTCTAAAGACAACGCTAATCTTTAATCATGCTCCATGTTCCAACTCTACAATAGTCTTGGTATCAATATTTAATTACAAATATGTGTGATAATTTAACAATTACAATTTCTAGATAACTTACATATAAAAAAGACGTAATGTTCCAATAGAGGGGTGAGTAATGAAACTAAATATATATTAACTAAATTACTTCCAAACCCATTCCACTAGGAAAGAACATGTTAGAAACATTTGTATAAATGGGTTCATATATAAAAATTTATAAAAATATATAAAAGTTACAATGTAACAATTTTCTATAAACTGCCTCATTATGAATTTAATGAAACTAAAAAATTTTCTAAAATCATTTCACTAATTATATTTTGGAATTACCATTCCAAATTACTTATTAAAACATCCAAACCCACTTGAAAAAATAGGACCTCCATACACATGTGGGTTGTGAGTCGTCCATTCACTGTCTACTCAATTGGGGAAACATTTTTTTAGAGGCGATCCTTGAACATTAACCCTCCCCCTAATGATGGGGGAGACTCTATATGATTATTTTTAACAAATGTGTGTGACCACACACAACAATTATGTCAACCTAATGCCAAAATAATCTTTTAATCCATTTTAATAAAAAAAATCATTTATTTAAATCATTCCAACAAACCAGTTATAATCAACATTTCCCATTTATTTTTTGGAATTCCATACCTTTTATTGTATTTTGTTGATTAATCCATGTATCATAACTCATGGATATCCACATTTTAAAATCACATTTTAAATATAATAAGTAATGGACTTTCTACATAAAAAGACTTTATTTCCGTTATTCTACTGATAATCACTCAATAATGTTTTCAACATTCATTGCAGACAATTTAATGATTAATTACAAACACAAAAATTGGAAATAAATCATTCATATTCTATATATGGGAGTAAATATTGTATCCACCTACCTTGAGTTTTGTGATTAAAACATAGACTAACATGAAAATGTCCCTAAAACATGGATTAATCTCCACGAATTATTTTTATATATCTTCCCATATCAATTAAAATACATAATTTATTAATATTTTTCATCAATTATCTTATATATATCTACAATAGAAATAGATCTATGAAAAATAGTGTGATAGAGAAAATGATATAAGAAAAACCACCAACAAAAACCATAAAAATTCTGTTCCCACAAGGATATGACTTCAAAAATCCAAGGGAAGTCTTTGGATACACACTAAATTAGAGGGAGAATGTTCATTGACCTTTCTGAAAATATAATATTGAGTTAGGGATAAAAAGGAGGAAAATGAGCGAAATATTGAACAAAAGTGTGATATCCACAATTTTAGGAAATCACTTTTAAAAAATGTATGGTTAGAATAAAAGTTAGTCAAATCAAGTTCTAACAACGCACATGATACTTCCTCATGGTATTAACAATGAATTGTTGTCATTCAATGTTACAAATCCTTGCACCATCGGTGCTAAAGAAATGTGTCGTTCAAATCACAGTTTCTCATAGACTTCCGTATGATTTTTACAAACTGTTCGTAGCACATGTTCCTTCTTATTATCCCATGTCACATTTTGAATGATTTTTTTGGGTGTTTTTTGGTTTTCCCAAATCGTTGACCAACGATGATCTGACTAAAAATTCCAAAAAATACTCAAAAATTTCTCCAAACTCTACCAAATATCTACCATATACAATACATTTGTATAATGATTTCTAAAAGGTATAATTACAGAAACAAGGGGTGATACATTCTCTGCTAAATGTTTATTTCCATCCTCTGAAAGTATAAATCCATCAACATGATGAAATAGTGCTGGCCATTTCACATTCATTTCAATCTCTCATTCCTATGCCTCTAGCTAAATCATATCATGTTTCCACATTACCTACATTAGAACAATCCTTTAAACATGAATTATTTTCTATTTCCCATTTAAAATCCACACCAAGTTATGTATACAACTATAACATGGCTCAAGTTAGACCTGATTCAATCGAATTACATGGTTAAGATTAGGCTGATACATTTTCAAATAAAAAACCGTCAACACATTGTCGACTGCAAAAAAAACCATGGTTGTAATGCCAACCGATATGACACCTCACCAAACTGTTCTAGTATCTCAATATGGTTTACATATCGAGGAGGAAACATGACATTCTTACCAATACATAGTTGTTTAAAAATTGAATAGTTTCTGAAGAACTCATTATCACTCAACTATATCAAAAAAATGACATCGAAAATGATTCAAATATGATTTTTGATGACTTTGATCCATCTCTATTAATTTCATTATCAAATAAATCTTTTCTACTGTCTCATGGACATAGATCAGTCTAACTGGGGATGTATCACATGTCTCCACTAAAAAAAGTGGAGAAAGACAAGGATACACATACAATGCTACAAAATAAGCAATATGTATCAAGGCTTGATAGGTGTTGTTATACAATAACTCTACTAATGGTATATTCTCTTCCCAAAGGCCATCAAAATCCATTACACAAGCCCAAAACATTTCTTTCATATTCTATATAATCTATTCTGATTGAATATCCTTCAGGGGATGACACATTGTACTCATATTCATCTGATCCCCAATGGATTCCTACAAGGATTTTTTGAAATGATAATTAAACCTCAAATCTCAGTCCAACATGATCAAAACTGGTATTCCATGCCTCTTAACCACTTATCAAATAATGAATTTTTAAAATAACTCCACCAAAAGAGTTTTGATGAACTACAATTAATTGAGATTACTTTGTGAAGTGATATACTATCACCCATATGGAATTGTCTCTCCAAACTATTCTCAGGAGGCCTTTTTCCCAATACCTAGCTATATTCTCTAACATCAAAATAGGAATAGGTAATCAATACAACATACTTAATCTTTGGTGATGTTATTCCATAACTTGATCAAATGTTACGAAATTTGAAGACAAAATCATCCAATAAATTTATCATATCATTCCTTAAGAATATTTCATTAAATAAATTACTTGTCTTCTATATTCTAGGATGAAAACCCCATCATGATTCGTGGTATCCAAATATCAGTTTTTACCAACAAGATATATGTATTGACATCTTATTTATGGTCAAAAACACTGAAAAATCATCCAGTTTCAATCCATCAATGTTCTCCCCACCATTGAGTTTTGAAATCATCTTAATAAATTTTGAAAAGGATATCTCTACCGTTTTAACCATAAATTACTAAATAATGAAAAACTAAAACTAAAAATAAAAGCCCAAATTCACCTTGGTCTTTATAATTTCACACAAGATGGAAAGGACCGATTTCCACTACTACTCATCTAAAATCTCTTTTGATAACTAGGTATATGAATTTCATCATAATGTATCTATTATTATATTTCAAATTAATCGTGTAGAAATCAAGTTAATTTAAAAAATTTATAGACATTCCATCTGTCGAATTTTTCTCATTTTCAAATTCCATTATGCAAAAATATGATTCATACTCTTTTGATCAATAAACATGATAAAATTTTCTCAAATCATGTAATGACACCAAGTCTTTAATGTATGAGCTACAATAACTATCTCCAGATAATGTGTTGGGTATTTCATCCCATGAACTCATGGTTTCCTTGGACCATAATAGACCACATGGTCTACTTTCATGAGAAAATTCCAAAATACTAACCCAAAAGCATTACAATATACGACATACCCATGTCCAAATTCCAGGAATGTAATTATTGATGTGGGTGTAAGGTGGGGATTATGTTCAAGAAAATAAAATTCGGAATTCATCATTAAGTCATAATTGAACATTATTCTATATAAATGTTTTACCAGGTGATTCTAGTCTTGAAAAATCAAAAAAATAATCAGTATTAATCCCACGGGCTATGAAAATTTTGTATCTCAAAGACAATCTTTAATTGATTAAAAGTGATAACATGTTTTATCTTATACTGATCCAATGTAATAATTCATTAAAAAACTACATCTCCATGAAATCATACCTATTTTATCCAAAAATAATTCATTGATACTTAAGAATAGAAACAGTAATCTCCCCAGACACCCAAAAATATGGCCAAGTGTTCCTCATGCTCGGCCCTAGTCCTTGAAAACCACAATATATCATCCACCCACAACATCGTAAAATAATATATAATTTTATAAAATGATAGAGTGACAAATTAGATAAAGGCGAATAGTGAATACATAATACTGAATGGAATTACCCAAAATTGATAATGTATATATCTTATTTGAAAATCAATCTTCAGAATATCCTCTTTTTGGACCCACAATTTGTGATATCCTGATTGATAGTCATTCTTTAAGATTTCGAAATCTTCTATTTATTTATTTAATATATCATATATGCATGTAAATGGATATTTATCATTATTGTAAATTTTGTAAGATTAATATAATCCATAAATAACATTAGAGTCCCACAAACCTTTTTCCCTAACATTACATGAATTTCTTATAAATAACATTTCAAAAAAATGAATGCATTGCATTCTAACTCCACCCACTACACATTTAACTAGCCTGATTATGTGGGTTCTATATGATATTATAGAATAAAAATACGACAGGTCTCTAGAATGATATCTATAATAAACATTATATCTTTTATGGGTAGTAACCTGGGGGAATATTTAGGAAACAAATATTAAGACTGATCCACCACCACTAGAAAAAATTTATTCTCAATCACATCCATTTATTATAAAGAAAAAAATCCATGTATTATTATATTTATCCATGTTTAATTTCCAACAATCCCATTGCACCAATATTTACACTTTGTCCTCCTCAAAATAGATGCTCGATGCCACCCTCATTTATAAAACAAACTGTTTTGGTATAACAATCAATGTTATCCTTGAACATTTTTTACCAATCCACACAGAAGACTATATCAATGAAACCCATACAAATAATTTGTAAATACAATTTTCTCTTTCCACAAAAATTGATAATATTTCATTCTGTACACACAAAGGATATAAATTTTCATTTATTAATATTAGTTTAAATTTTAATCACAGAAGGCATCATCTCATGTTTTAATTGTTGTAAATTAACTACACATGAAGAAAATAATGAATGAGATACACCTGTATCAAAAAAAACATTCATAATTGTAGAATTAAAAAATCATACGATTCATTATAGAGTTTCATGGCTTATCATCCACAGTAACATTCTCTTCTACATATATATATTTCATAACTACACTATTTTTTGGATTCCCTAATGATATTTTACTACCTAAGTAGTCATGTTATTACTAAAATCACAATATATAACTCTATTATATTGACAAGATTGATTATGCTTCCCTCTACCCATGAAATCATTCAACTATTCTATTATCATAGAAGATTCCCGAGCACCAGATCAAAAATACTATGAGAATACCATTGATATTTCCCCACCATATTGCAGTTGTGGAATTCTCAAGGTGGTGTGGTATACTATTTCTTCATGTGGTCAATTGAACCACATTGAAAGCTTCCAAGATGAATCTTTGGTTTTGTATGAAGATACACTAATCTATATTTCTGATTCTGATTCACACTCTATCCTTGGAAGTATGTGTCACTCTTCCACTTTCCTCTAACATTAGCGTTCTATCCATTTTCCATGGGTATCAACATGCTTCCTCATCCCATAGCTCCTGATATTTCCCTTTCTTCCACTATCTCTCCACTGACCCTCAATTCATAGACAATCACATAGAACATGGAAATATATTAGTAAATCACCCATATCAACCATAGTTCAGTTATTTGTTCTTTAAACTATATACTGGCACCAACTTCAAGTGAACATGAATTAATTCATCATTTTATCCACATAGTCCATGATAAAAATATATTCCTACATCATGATGAAAAAATACATTGTTTTTCTAATTGTGAAAATGTGAGGATATAATTTTATGTCGAAATATTCATTACAATCCTCATATCCATGTCCATGATCCACTTTAGAATCAGCTACAAGTTCCAAACTCTAGTATACATAATCCTCTAGCATACACATCACCAGTTGACTTTAAGATCAACTTGTGTGCCCCTGAAATCGAATGTATGATTCATCTTATTTTGCCACGCCTCTATATTTTCTGCTTTTGAATTGCCACAAATGATGGGTGGATTCTACATCTAGAAATGGATGGAGTGGTACACATTTCATGGATCATCCATCTAGTCCTCTATACCTAGAGATTAAAAATTATGGACTATACTATGAACGTGTTATTGGATCCCTTGTGTCTCACGTGAAATCAAAATATTCGAAGAATCATATGACTTTTTTCTGTGATTCCTACCAGGTGATATTTTATGTATACCCATCAAGCACCGTGAGTATCACAATATTTCAAAAGAGTGAATAAGATTCCAAATACTCCGACATCATATTATCCCAAAAATTCATTCTAAATTCAATATTTTCCACATTCAGCCATATTTGAAAATTTTAAACTATCATTGAAAATATATCCCATTTAAAAATACCACAACCATTCTCATTTTCATGATCATAAATTTGAAAAAAAAATTGAACATTTTTTTTCAAAAACCCTAAAAAAATTTACCACATCATAAATAATTCCTAAAAATGATATATGTACTATTATTAAAAATTTATATTATAATGTATGTCATTCTCATCTCATTATTTAATCCCTTGATAATGAGATTCATAATACTTTAAGTGTCTCCAAAATAATTATGTACCCATCTTTTTGGTATCATGATGTTCAACAGAAAAAGGTTTTCTACATATTTTTATGAACAACATTTAAAGTCCCAAAAATTATATATATTTCTACCAACCCAGAACAATGAATAAATAAAATTTATATCCCCTCCAATAACAAAAGAAATGTAGATTACTTATTCCTCAAAGGAAGGACCAAGATTATAAAACATTTAATGTCCTTCCCCTCCTAATTGGATTGAGATGGAAAAAATGGTAATATTTGGCCTTAAGAGACACCCCCACGGTTACAATGACATGTATTAAATTCTAAAGGGCTTCAACATACATGAGGGAATATTTTCTATTTAATGTAATACAACCAACCAACCATGCAATAACCACTTGACCCACTACATTATGGATGATTGTGATGAATGAAAACTCAATGAATCCATTGATATTAAATTAAAATTAAAACCATGTACCATAATGGAAGGCTATAATAACAATGTATAATATAGAAGGCAAAAAGAAAATGACTCTACACAAAACTCCAATATATGAACATGCTACCTGATCCCACTGCACAATCACCCAAATATATTGAATTACATCTAAATATGTGTTATTATCCTCCTTTTCACATGTCTTAATACAGAAATCTTCAAAATCAACAATGTTCTAATGAAGGGAAGACTAATGAAACTAAGTAGATATTCCCCAAATTACATCCCAACTTTTGACACTATGAAATGACATGTTATCAAAATATATATAATAATAGTTTATATTAAAAAAAAAATATACTAGTTTATATCAAAATATAAACAACATCCAATGAAATCATTTTCCCAAAAAAATGTTTTTTTAAGAATAGCAACAAAACGATTTTATAAAATCATTTCACAAATTTTATTTCGAATAAAAAACATTTCACATCATGTATCCACACATCTAATCATCCATGATAAACCTGGACCTTCATAAAATCCTTACCATTATTCTTCCTAAATCCATATGAACACAAAAAAACATTATGCCAAATCTACGTCAATACAACCATTACATCCATTTCAATAAAAATATTTTTATTAAAAACCATCCAAAATTCCAATGAAAATCATTCATTCCTATTCATTACAATAAAACCATCTATTTTATTTACAAAATTTTCATTAATCCAGTTACAATTATTCAAAAAATCCACTTTTTAAAATCACATTTTAAAAACATGAACAAAATAATTTTCATCATAAAAATACAATTTCAATGTTTCCACAAACAATCACTCAAGAGGGTTTTAAAAAAATTATCACATAGAAAATTCCCAATATATTTCATAGAAAATACTAAATTATAAATAAATCCATCATATTCAAAATATATTTTTCAGCAGTGAAGCTATGTGCCTCAGGTTTTATGAAGTATATGAGGATCCTCATGAAAAACGTGCATGAAACATGGTTAAATCCCTACAGACCCTCATTTGATATAATCCCTTATCAAAAAAATACTAATGTATTCAAATATGGAAAAAATATATGATAGATCCAAAATGGACTTAGATCATAGGAAACTAAATGGATAGAAAATATGATATATGGAAATGTACCAAGAACGAAAATGAACAACAACTTACCATGAGGATCCAACTTCAAAATAATAGGGGAAGCATTTTGATCACCTCTGGATTGATGGGAGAAGATTTATAGACCATTTAAAAGATATAATCTTGATTTGGGGATATATATGAGGAAACCCACAAGAGTTAAATACCAAAACATATTAGATACACCATTCTAGGATATCGCATATAACCCCTTCATTGTTAGTCACTCGATTACCGAAACAATTTTTCTATCATATGAAATATATTGCCTCAATGGTTTAATATTTCATAGTTGTCTCACATGGTTTCTAGAAAATGTGAACACTATTCCAAATACCCTTTTGAATAATGATTAGTTTCTACTCATCTTCCCCACTTTTTGGAAAAACCTTATGATGGTAGTGCACCTTCCCATTATACTCTAACATTGTGCATAGTTTTTTAGAGGAATTTAATGATTTTTATAAATATTACATGAACCATTAACTTTTATAAAATCATAAAAAAAACCCAAAATATTCTTTATCATTTCCAAAGCATCATATATATATGTCACATACATAATAAAATTGTAATGAAGTTGTTAATTACTTGAAACTAGTGGTGAAACAGTGGATACAAGATAGTTCATTAGAAACATAACATTAATGTATTTACATGATTCTAGAATTATTTTTTAATTATCCATTAATTATATTATAGGAATATAGAAGAATATAAAAATGTTTCTTTGAACAAATTACCTCTTAAATATAATCTTTTGGGAGGACCCCCTATATACCATAGATTTTGAATTTTGGTGATAACAGTAGGACATGTAATTAGGTATAGTTAGAAGAAGAATTTTCATATGGTATTTGAGGATATTCAAGGCTCTGAGTTGAAATAGGGTGGATAGGGGTGGTCTTTATACTATAGGATAGGTTGGTATACTAGATTTGATAATGGATATTTTATAACTAAACCCATCCACATTGATCTATCATTAATTAAAAATAATTTGATCACTAATTAATTATGAGATGATTTTTATTATCATGAAACAACTCAAAACACCAATAAAGGTTGTATTTTTAGGTACTTTATTCTTTTTCATTTTTTATTTTAACCCTAATGATTATTTTACCTATATTATGTTAAATAAATTCTTTACCATAGTAAAACTTTTGTGAAAAATTGGATTTAACCATACAACCTAATTTAGTTCTTATGATTCCAAATATGGAATACATTTTACCCTATTGAATTCATAGTATCTGAAAACGTATAATTAAAATCAATCCAATATATATAATGAAAATGTGATTTTTTAAAGTGAAATTATCAAATGTATGAAATTTTGTTATATAAAATTTCAATGGGAATTTTTTTTCTAATGACCTATATTGGATTTAATTATATATAATTGATGTTATTATACTATAAAAAATTAAACTATAGTTTAACAATACAGATCAATTAGATTAAAATGTAGTTTTCAAATAAAATTTAATATTATTTAAAATTATTCATATAATGAATATTCTCTAAAAAATACAAATGTATTATGCCAATATAATTTTGGTATTAATCGTTAGATAATGAAATTTAATTTTTAAAATAATGTATATACATGGTTAAATTTATTTATTTTTAAATAGGTGCACCATCAACTGGTTTGAGTGTGGCTCAGATATGATTGTTCAGGAAATAATGGGGAAAGAACCAGATCTCATGGAAATTCGTTGGTAAATGGTTCAATTGTCTTAAAAGGATATACAACATGAACTAATTTATCCCACACACTTTTTTGGAAGCAAACTATATTGCATATGGTATTCTAAAAAAGGTGTCTTGGATGAAAGAATCATTTAATTAGACACTATGCCTAATGACTTGATGCCTCTTCTTGTTATGGATAAATGTTAACACCAACTTTTTGTATTGTGTAACTCGTTTATTATTTAACATTAAAGCCTATGTTCTCACCTTTCTCAAAAAATCCAACTTAATCACTATATTACAACAACCACTTTAAAATAATATTATTTAATAACATATCACAATACCTATATTATATGAGTAACATGAATAGAAAACTATCAAAAATAATGATTTTTTAAGGAGATATATACATCAAGGACATGGGGTGTTATAGGTAATTTTTTTTAGAAATTCAATTTTAAAATATTATAATGTTTTTTTAATAAAAACTTAGAAACATTTTTTTAAAGAGGGTTTTGCATGAATAACAAAAAATGAGAATTTCTACCATAAAAAATTAATAATTTTATTTGAAATAGTTGATTATATAATATCAAATATTTAAATATACATTTTAGGATATTAATATAAAATAATACTCCAACGGATACTTAAGCAAAAACAATCCCAAATAACGATGATATTTTGAAACAAACACTTAACATTTTGGTTAATTTTGTATAATAATCCCCAAAAAATAAATATAATTAAATGATACATTAAATACCATCAACATAATTTATTTACTAATATACCAAAAAAATATGTTATGGCGTACAACACTCAATAGAAATAAGTGGTGATACTTGAGTATGACTCATAGAAGTAAATATGTGATAAGAATTCCTTACATTGAGTATAACTCTATATGTACGTTCATCAACATCCTGAACAATATAATTATGTAAATTAATTACATTATAAAAAAACAAATTTCAGTGTTTTTATTTCTTTTATTTTATTTGTTAATATGGGATATATTCTAATAAATCAAATATTTTTATATCATATGTTTCAATGATATTTATCTTATCTGTCAAAAATAACATTGGTAGTTTGAAAATAGTAAATGTGTTCATTATTTAATCATGTATATAATAATAATCTTCACATATTATCAAATTTAAACCTCAATTAGAATTTTAAAACCAACAATTAATTATATTAAAAAAAATGATCTATTATACAACCATGGAGATGGAAGGTCGTATGTACGCTTGAGTAATACTTTCATTATTCATTGATCAAAATGAAAATATGTTAAGTAATATTTTATTTTTTATTAATGATACTCATATCATATGAAAATATTTTATTATTTAAATACATTTTTATATATTATCCATGTGAAGTAGTGATGCAAATTCATTCACATCACTTCCTAATATCTTACTCTACAAATATATGGATGTCAATTTCATTTTTTAGTGTAAGAGTGAAAATTATATATTATATAAAATAATTATGAATATTTCATGAATATAATATTAATTTAATTTATATTGCAAATATTCATAAATACAGTACTTATTTCTTTCTAGGTAATGATTTTTTGAAAAAAAATCACATCGCTTCTTGAGGTGGACATCGGCCATATACCGGAGCGGCGTTATTGTATTTCCTATGGAATGATATATAGAAAATTTATTTATGATATAATGACCCCAATGATTTATTAATCATATTAATATCATATATATACTTCACATACATAATCATACAATACAGTAAGAGGTTTTTTGAAAAACTATTTCACATCAGTTTGTGAGGGGATTTTCCATAATACAAATAAGTGACTATATCATTTTAAAATTTAAAGGATGAGGAGAATGATATAGGTAATTCCCATAAATAAAAACATCTCTGTATATAGGATGTTACATTGTCATTATATAACAATAAATGAATAATATTTTATGAAGGTAAATGTATAAATGAAATAAAAAAAAATAGTTTATAATTGTTTATAATCTGAGACCACCTCTTTCAAATTATTTCAAATGTATTGATATAATTCTTATATTACTAAAAAAATGACTCTACGGTGTGATTATGTAATCAGTAAAGCTATTTTTATAGGGTTTTGACCCTACAAAAGGGTTTTCATGTGGGAATAATATAGGAGAGGTCATAGCCTTTTATAAAATGGTTTATCAGCACTCATCATGTAGAAATTGATAGAAGTAATATAGGAAAAATATTACCCATGAATACATGTTAGAATCTCCATGAAATATCATCCCAAAATACTACCAATAAACATAAAACACTCAAACACCTTTGTAAAGAAATGTAATTCATCACCAGCGATCACTATAACCATTATATGGTCAGATATATCGAGAACATCTACCTTATTCAAGTGGTTATTTTCCTTTTTCTGGACCTGGAATAAAAAAATATACAAATTCGTGAAGGAAAAGGTACTGTGTGAGTAATAAATTGCATTTGGGTCTCACCATTGGTTCCATAATAGTTTTCATAATAGAAAAAATATAATTATTTAATCATAATTAAATAGTGCATGTATAATATATTATTTTTATATTGAAAAATAAACATATATCATTTAAATATATTCAAAAATAATAATTAAGGGAATATGTAGACATTTTGTGTAAATTTATTTATATAAATCATTTGGCATGAGTAAAATAGTTTTATAAAAAATGGAAAATATATTCAAAATATAAAAAAATAGATACATGGTCATATTCCATGTATTATGATATTTTTTATATATTGGATCCTCACACATCCCAAATCAATGAAAATTTCTAAATATGTATATACACATCCTTCAGGCTCAATCTGAATTAGAATCACCATAAAAACATTATAGGGAATCATGTAAAAAATGATTTTGTTTGGGTTTTCTTGATCAATATTTCATCAGGATATCAATATCTGGGTTTTCAGATCACAAATAATCCACTAACTACCATATATCTCATGTTCTCAATCAACCAATAATGAATATGAAAAAGATATCAATTCTAATCTATCATCATTTTCAGTTCAATTTTCCAATATTCCATTGTAATATTAATTTCCATTAAAAAAATCATTGATGCTTCATAATTTCATATCATTTATAGAAAACACTTATCATATATTTTCATCATTTTTATTTAATCTATTTATCATAAAAAAAATCCTTAAATAATTTAATTATTTTCATCATTCTCAAAATTCATCACACAATTCCAATTCCATCAGAATAGAGGGTTTTAAAAAAAATACCATTTCAAACATGATAATAAAAATCATTTGAAATATACATTTTTTAATGAATTAAATTTTTCTTAAAATCAATTAACAAAATCAATAATTAAATTAAATGGAAAACCCCAAATGGATACACCTACATCTAAGAATGGAATAAAATGATTAAAAACTGCAACAGGAATACCAATGATAATCGAAGGATACGAGAATCTACGAAATAGATTATTAATATTGATATAAAAAGAAACATATTTGATCTATTAGAAAATATTTTTCGATGAATCAGAAACATGATGATATAATTCTATCAATGGTTGTGATGATGGAATATCAAAAGACATTATAATTGAGGAGATCTAATTACCGTTGAGATATCAGGTCTTTCACCATCCCAATGATTCTCTATATAACATGAAATGGTGGGACACAATTATTACTCAGAGGCCTATATGGAATGGAAAATCATATTTGGTCCTAGAGGAGGGATCAAGATAAATAAATAGTTGTTTATATATTTTAATTTATTTTTTGGGTAATTTAATTCCACGTGAATGGTTTCTTGGGAGGTAATGATTGTTAAATAAACCATTCCCCCTAACTTTTATCCCCCTCTGGAATCTGTTTTGGAAGGTTTCACAATTTTCCATTTTGTGAAAAACTTTTGGATAACTATTATCTATCCATATAAATTCCCCTTAACGTGGAAACATGGTTTGGAGGGTTTAGCCACAGAATTTGGGCCAATTGTGACCCCCCTATATAGAAGCATCACATGTTTCAAGGTTTTCATGTCAAAACCACATGGTTTTATCTAATAATTCTCCAATAATTCATTGCCTAATGGGAGTCCAATATTTTCTAAATATCATTGAAAACACCCAAACCAAGACCACCTCAAAAGGAGATCAAATCCGGATTCAATGATTTTTTGACAGAATGTAACGAGGTGGAACATCCTCTACACAATAAATTAAATTATATACCCATAAATCATTCCTTGATGTTTTTATACGACATAGATAATTTAACTTCTCTCCCATTAGTTTATCATATTTTTGATTCTCATGATAATCTGAACCATTATTTCATAGAACACGGAATAAAGGTATCGTCCTCCCATGAAGAAAATTTGTCATAATATAAGAAATCATCATTAGAATCTTAGTCACTGATAAATCAGGCTAAAAATCAAGATCCTCATTATTCAATAAAATTGGTTGGTCTAATATATACATCAAATTTTTTGACACATTGAAAAAAATGTGTTGACATCAAATGTGATAGAATTACAATATGGTATGATGCTTTCATTACATTCTCAAAAACATTAAAAAGTGCCATAAAATGAGGATCTATCATCACATTCATCCAATTAAATCAATGATCCAAATGAGTTGGAACTCTCAAAAATACCTAATAAAAAAACATATGCAACCCCAGTCACATATGATTGTTAAAATATGATTTTTATCATCTTTGTGTTGTCCACATTCTCTATCAAATAAAATGAATATTTTTTGTGTATATCGTGGATCAATATTGGTCCAACCAATGAACGTCCAACAATTCAGAACCAAAATAATTCATATATGAATTGACATCCCTACAAGAACACAAAAGGATCTATTAAAATGTTAATATGGTAAAATTTATTATTTGAAATTGAAATATATCCATAATGGACTTCCCTACCTTAGTAAAAATGATGATGAAATCACAGAGAATGAATTGAAAAATATGTATAGATTAACCCATATGGAAATCTACCTATTGATGATACACCTTGATCAAACTACCCTAAGATCCCATATCGTATTGGAGGTCTCTCCAAAAAAATATAAATGATATATATATCAAAATCAGAGACTATAACATATCGAACACCCTACGACATGATAATGTCAAGGCTATTCAAGTTTCATAATTCCTCAACATTAGTTGAATCTTAGATGGGTATAAGGATATCATATTTGGTTTTCTAATTCATCACAATCCATATAATTTTTTCCTTCCATGGATTTCTATGAATCTTTTTAAACATGATGTACATTGAAATTTCCTTCCACAACAATGTGAGCAATAGTTGTTGATGGGGAAACCCCAATGATTTTTTGTGCTCAACCTTGACCTATTTAAAAGTATAAAAACATAAATAAATGTTAGTGATTTTCAATGTAATAAATCCTACTGGAATTATGGTTTCATATCATGGAACATATTATTATTACATGGGTTCACTACCCACTAAGAAAGTCTAAAGTCTCCCATTACATCCATCCTCACATATAGATGAAAAATTCACATATTATAGAGACATAGAATACCTATGTTAATGAATAACTTTTCACCAATTTCCATATGCATAATTTAACATCACTTATCTAGGATGTATTGTTATGCAGTTTAACGCCTTCCAATAAGGACAATGGGGGAAAGTACAGTTCAACATCATATAGCAAGGATTATGATGAACCAATTTGAATATAACGGTTTTAGGGGGGCTTCATGGATCAACATCGTATGATATGGAGGTGAACAGATGTGAGGATGTTGGTTTTGGGATTGAACCTCAGGAGGTTGCCTACGTACCTAGCTTAAAAGGCAATGATCAAAGTCTGCATAGTTCGATTAAGAATGAATTGGTGATCAAGTTGTACTTGAGAAAAACCCAAAGATGATGTTGGGAATTTCACATGGTTAGCGACCTAGAGAGGGTGTTATAGTTGAAACTTACTCTACGCTCACATGATTCATGCTCTGTGTGAGAAACAAGAGGAAAGAAATATCCTAACGAATCACAGATTATCGACATGTAGGACAAAAGGGTGATGTACTGTTTAACAACATTTAGCTATACGTATAGTAGTTTAACGTCCTGTAGGACATGTGCATAGCTTAACGTCATGTAGGACAAAAGGAACACAGTTTAACGTCATGTTGGATGATAGAGGAACCATGAAGTTTAAAGTCATGTAGTGAGGACTATATGGGACCATGTAGTTTATAGTCTTGCAGTGAGTACTACATGGGACAATGTAGTTTAATGATATGAAGTGTGGATAATGAGAGACCATGTAGGTTAGAGTCTTGTTGTGAGGACTATAAGGGACCATGCAGTTTATAGTCTTGAAGTGAGGACTATTAGGGACTATAATGTTTAAATTCTTGCAGTGAGGACTATAAGGGACCATGTAGTTTAAAGTCCTGTAGTGAGGAATATAAGGTGTATTTTTATTTCACTAAATACTTATTTATGTATCTTGCATTGGTTGGAGTTGTAATGAGTTCTCCATCCGTTGAGATTAAAGAATAAACTCCACTTGAGTAGAAGTTATGTATTGAATAAGGTCCTTCCCACTTTGGATCAAGATTTGGAGGTTTCATTCCTGCTATCATTCGAGTTATGAGGACCAATATCAATTCTCCTGGAATTAGTGAATGAAGACAAACATTCATTTTGAAAGCTCATGGTATTCGATTCTTATAGACATCCAATTGGTGCATGGCGCACAATAATTTTTCATCTAATATGTCTAATTCATCAAATTGCTTCTAAGATTGTTCATCTGTGGATGAATGATCACAAATGGCTACTGTGATTGAAGGCAATTGATCCTCAATGGTCAAAACTTCTTTGAGTCCCTATACCAATTAGTATGGAGTTGACCGCGTAGTAGTGCGGGTGGTGGTCTGGAAGGCCTATAAAGCATGAAAAAGTTTATCCGGCCGTGATTGCATATCTTCATCCCCCATATTTTGAAGTATGTTTGAATGAGTCTTATTGAAGGCTTCTATTTGACCATTGGCTGCTGCATGATACAGAGATGAATGGTTTGATTTGATGTTGTATTCTTGATACAACTTCCTTACCTCAGATAAACAGAAGTTGGGGCCATTTTCCATCAATATAGTATGAGAGGAACCAAATCTGGTAATGATGTTAGACTTGATGAAGTTAAAAATTATTTTAGAACAAACTTCATTGAGAGGTATTGCCTCTGCCCATTTAGAAATGAAACCAGTAGCAGAATGAATATACTTAAACTACTTGGAAGAAGACGAAGGGTAAGGTCCTACTACATCTATTCCCCATGTGGAAAATGGCCATGAGTATTTAGCTGTATGAAGAAACTCTATTGGTTGATGAATGATGTTGGCCCATTCTTGGTACGAATAACACATATTAGTGAAATCAACCCAATCGTGCGTCATTGAAGGCCAGAAGTCACCAAGACTTCGGATTTGACCAGAAAGGCTATGTCCATATAGGTGGGAACCAGAAACTCCTGCATGTACTTCATTCATGATAGCCATTGTCTCTTCACCATCAATACATATGAAAATAATTCCATCAAAACCTAGCTTGTACAAAATTTTTTGATGATCTGAGCTATTATAAGGAGTAAAATTGACCTCGCATCGCCAGATTTTTTCTTTCCCGAATCTATTAGGTGGGAGTGTTCCATTTTGAATGTATTACACGATAGGTGTCATCCATACTATAGTATCACCATATGGTTCAGAAATGGGAATGATTTCATTGATTTACTCTGTTATGATTTGAGCAAAATGTGAAACTACATGGCGGTGGGAAATATTGATTATTTTTTCATCCTGATTTGTATTTTCCAGGGCTGTGGCTACATTAGATAGTGCATCAGCTTGGGCATTTTGTGATCGCGGGACATAAGAAAATATCGGTTTTGAAGGAAATTCCACCATTAACTCTCTGACGTAGTCACACAAAGGTATTAACTCTTATTTTCTGATGGCATAATCCCCATTTATTTGTTTGATTGACAAATATGAATCACCTTTTTTGTTCATGTGATTCACCTAGGCCTAAAGCACCAATTCCAAGCCTGTGATGAGAGCTTGATATTCTGCTTCATTATTTGTACAGCCTTCCAAAAATAAGAAGGAATAGGGTAGAATGTCCTTTTCTGGGGAAATAAGCACAATTCCTAACCCAACATTGTTGAATTTAGGATCTTCCATTTTCCTCCCAGTTTGACTTCTGTGGGCACCATCAAAGTACATTTCCCATGTTTGAGGATTATCTTGAATAGAGAAAACTTCCTCCTCAGGAAGTTCAATATTTAAAGATGTATCTTCTGCAGATGGGTTGTTAGCAAGGAAACCGTCCAGAGCATGGACCATTATTTCTTCTTTAGACACGTACTGGATATCAAACTGCTGCATAATACCTGCCCACCTTTCCAGACGTCTTGTAAGCATGGGAAGACAAAGGAAAACTTTGAGTGGGTTATTGCGAGATACCAATTGGACCTCAGGATGTTGCAGTTAGTGTCTCAATTTCTGAACAGCAATGATTAATGATAGGCATCACTTTTCAAAACATGAATATCAAGTTTCTGCCTCAAGCATAGTTTGAATGAGAGAGTAAAGGCTGTTTTTATTCCTAGAATCATTCATTTGGGCAAGGAAGGCACCCAATGATCACTCAAAAGCTGTCACATAGAAGATAAGTGGTCTTCCTTCAACAGGTGGTATTAATATTTGTGGGCTCAAGATATATTTCTTGAGGATATCAAATTCCTTTTGGAAATCTTCGGTCCATTGGTAGGTGACTCTCTTCTTCATTAATTTAGTGAAGCGTAAACACTTGCCTGCCAAATTGGCAATGATATGTCGAATATAGGACAAGTCCCCTTGAATCCCTTTTAATTATTTCAATTTTTGATGAAGTGACATACCAAGGATTGATTTTTTTTCTCATGATCAACATCGATACAATGATGGCGTACAACAAAGCTGAGAAATTTTCCTGAGGTTACCCCAAAAACACATTTCAAGGGGTTCATCTTCAAATTGTGTTGTCTAACTTTGTTGAATATGATTTCCAGATAAGCTAGGTGATTGGAATGTTTTTGTGATTTAACCACCAAATAAACCACTTAACATTAAACATGTTTCCTTAAAAAGGGTTTAATGATATGGTGCATGGCACGTTGATACATTACACCTGCATTCTTCAGGCCAAAGGGAATTACCCTATAGAAAAACAAACCTTGAGGGGCTCTAAAAGTTGTAGGCTCTTTCTCTTCTAGAGTCATTCAGATTTGATTATACCCAGATTATCCATCCATGAAGGAAACTGCTTTATAACCAGCTGTTTCATCAATTAAGAGTTCTGTGATCGGAACGGGAAAATCATCCTTGGGATAATGCCGATTAAGATCTCTGAAGTCAATGCAAACTCAAATTTTTCCAATATTCTTATTCACATGGACAATAATATCCATCCATTTTGGATATTGAACTTCCCTGAAGAAGTTATCCTTGATAATCTTATCAATGTCAACGTAAATTTTGGAGGCATTGGTTGGGTGTGTTCTTCTTGCTTCTTTCTTGAATCCTCTATGTTCTTATAGCAAACCCAGATGGTGAGTGGAAACATCAGGATCATGACCTGGAATTTCTGTATAATTCCAAGCAAACAAATCTCAATTTTGATTTAAAAATGAAGTATACATTTCATTATCTTCTAGAGTCTTGAATGCACTAATTAATGTGGGGTGTGTATCTTCTTTTTTCCCAGATTTATTTCTCTGAGTTCAACCATAGTGGTAGAGAAACCCTCTTCAAATGCTGGAGGAGAATCTCTGAGATCTTCCCCTTCTTCTTCAATATGTGTTACTTCCTCTATTTCTACTTTCATAGTAGATAACGATGTAGAAATTCTATGGTCAAGGGATAAGTTAAAACTTGAACATCTTGAAAAGGAGGCTTAAATTTCTTACCCTATTGATGATGAAAGGTCTTTCTGAAGTGATAGAGAGGAGATGATGGATTGAGAATCGACATCATTATTTTCCTCTGGTATTTCTATAACTTCTACTATCCTAGATGATGTAGTATAGAATTGCTGGATTTTAGTGGATGAAATGAAGAAATATCTATGTAAGATATCCTAATTTCATGTCCAATAAACAATTTCTCTTATGTTGTCTGCCTTGATTGCTGTAATGGACATTATGGAAGTTTCTATAAGAGTGTTTTCATTTGGGTCTATCCTGTCAATTTTACTGATAGAAACACATAATCTGTACTCACAAGTAAGAATGGGTTTAATGGAATCATTTACAAACCATATGGATCATTAAATTTTTTGACCTTCTTCACTGTGGATTTTTTCTTTCCTTCCATGTGATAAAACTCTACCTCATTTTATTGAGATTCACATGTTTTGAATGGGGATTTGTCACCATAAAATGTCCCAATTGGACCATTGAGAAAATATTTGAGACAGTGATGGTATGGTGAAGGTATGGCCGCATGTTGATGTAGCCACGGTCTACCATGAAAAATGTTGAAGGATGTATCCTGATGAACAACCATGAAATCTGAATTAGATACAAGGTCTCCAAACGAAATTCTAAGTGTAATTTTGCCCAAAGGTTCTGGTTCATTCTTATCGTATCCTTGCAAAATCAAAGTAAAAGGAGATAAATCATATTTGGCGAGGCCTAATCAACAGAGTGTTTGAATATGAATGAGATTGACTCCGGATCCATTATCAATGAAAGATCATCAGATGTCTACATCATTGAATTTACCTGATTGATACAAAGGTCTGATCTTTCCATGTACAACATCATCTTCATCTACATCGGTAAAAGATATCACTTTATGGAATTCTGCAAGATCAATCTCTATATGGTAGACTTCAGCCGCAACAATTTCACTTTCTAATTCTTTAGGACTTGACAAACCCTCAATATGCACCTTCTGATGATCTTTTGATAGATTCAAGGCATCCAGAATTGATATCATGGCCTGTACGTGGGCCAAATGTTTCAAGACATCGTACTTTTGGTCTAAAGGACTGTGCTTCCTAGAAAATGTGGGTTTGCAGGTCACTTGGACATTGATACTTTGGCAGTAGATGAATCCCGTATCGATGTAGTAGTTTGAAATACTCCTGGCTTGGGTAGATTAGACCAACTCAGGCTATCTATTTGTTCAGAAGAAGAAGAAGTTATATTTAACCAGTCTTCCAAAATAGCTGTGTCAGGACCGAATCTTCCATGTGTGGAAGAACATTCTTGTTCCTATTGAGCACACTAATGGTCTTTGCCATGATTTGCTGTAGCATATACAGTTCTAAAAGGGGAAGGATTGAAATAGTGGCTTCTGGAATATCCACATCTTCCCCTATATCCTATAACTCTATCTCTTCATCTAATTCTTATGTTTGATACAAGGAACTCAGGTTAATCATAATAGAAACTATTATTGGCATAATGAACTTTTAAATGAATCATGTTAACATATTGAAGTTCAATTAATCATCTGATTAAGATTCTCCCTGATTATCCAATTCAGGATCTGCTATTTGGTTGGGCGGTGCTCGTTCTTTTGAATCAGATGGCATAAAATCAGCCATAGTCAAAGGCAATTTAGGCTTTGACACAAACTCGTCTTCTTCTGACTGCTCTTTTTTCTTCAAATTACACTACATTGGTAAACATTTTCCTTCTGATAAAGGGGGTTTTGCTCTAGTTTCACAGTAGAAGACATAATTGGTTTATTCAATTGTGTTATTAAAATAGCATGAGTTTGGTTGATCGATTTTCCTGACCATCCAATCATTGTATTTCTGCGCATTTTTACTTTTGACTTAATGACACTAACCTTCTTCCTCTGGATCAGTAGCAGTAACACATGCTACCTAGGCTGAAGAACCTATCAATTTTACGTGTCCAGAGTCCACCACCTTTTGTAGGAGGTCATTGAAGACAAAACACTCTTGAATGGGATTCCCCAACATCTTATGAAATGGGAAATAGATGGGGAGGTCTTTATATATTTCCTTGTTCGGACTTTTTGGCCTTTACAACTAAACCAGGTTGTTTTCAAGAGATGAGATGAAGTAACCTAGAACTTGTTCATTCGGGAAAGAATAAATTTTGTTCTTAAAATCTTCAAACTATTTATGCCTTTGATCTTTTTTATCATCTTGAAGTGTCGTCCGTTGTTGTTGACGTTCAGAAGGTGTAGCCCTTCAATATGATGAAGGTTTTGAAATGGAAGCTAGTACATGTGCTTGTTTTAGTGTATCTATAGCATTCTCTGCTTTCCCCATTCTCCTTCTTGAAACTATTGGAAGTATACAAGTTTTATCCTTAGTATTCATAAGAGATTATTCGATCTGCTGAGCGATTGATGTAAGGTCTCGAAACCCTTCTATGTATTTCACAGGGATTAATAGTGTACACAATTCATTATGTAAATTTCCCACAAATATTGGAAACATTTATTCTTGAGGGAGTGAAAATCTTAAGGAATACGTCAATCCCTTCCAGTGTGCAATGAAATATGAAACTCTTTAATTTTCACTTTTCTTATAATATGTAAGATAAAAAACTGTCATCTATGGAAATGTTGAGCTAAATTGAAGATGAAATATTTTACCGAGTTCTTCCAACCCAGTAATTGGCCAATATTTCAAAGTAGTACTCTAGAAAAAAGTAGGCCCTTGTAATTACTGTACGAGACACCCGATCTTAACTACTTCTTATTATTGATTATTTCCCATTATAGGATCACAGCTAGAAACAAAATGTGTCATGTGTTGTTCTTGATCTCCTAAACCATTAAAAATTGTGAATGTGGTACTTGTGAAATTTGATGGGGGATGAATTACATCCACCCATTTAGGGTAAGATCTCTTTTCTGGTTAAATTTGTGCATGCTTTCCTTCAATAGCATCCAACCAAGCTGTTAATGACACAATGGTAGTCATTAATTTTTGAAAAACATCTGGTTGAGATTGGACCTGCGTAGGTGCAATAACTGGACTTTGGATGGGTGTAGCGACCGATACTACCATTGATGGTAGTATTGCCGTTTTTCGTTGCGTATGACCCTTAGGATTGGATCTGCGAGGATGTACTTGTAAAGGGGGATATTCTTGATCTATCCCAATATCTGCAAAAAATTCCATTGACTGACTGACTCCAGTACGCTTCGAAGGAAGACTACCTTGAAGTTGTTCTACATTTAACCTCCTTAACTCCTTCATTTCTTCTTCCTGCTATGTGAACTATTCCTTTAATTAGAGTGATTGGCCTTCTCTACAGGAAGTGTAGAATGTAACCTGACATTTACCCTTTTCTATGGCATGTTACTTTTTGAATTATTGAAGAGAATTACCCAAGGAAATGTCTTGCCCCTAGGAAGCCCAATGGATTCTGGTACGCACACCTTATTCATTATTTTCTATAGGCACATCCTCATGAACTTGAAAATCTTCATCAGATCCCTCTGAGTGAGCCTCATTTTCTAGGGAATAGTGACAATGGCATTATTTACATTTATCGATGCATAACTCAATGTAGTACTTTTGTCAGCATTTATTCGATACACTCTTCTTCGATGTCCATTATGAGGCATTTCTCTTGGATTAGTTGACCCCTCATGAACTTCTTGATGAACCATAATTTGGATGGAATCTACTGACAATTCAGCTCTCTGTTCCTCTTGTGGTTTATTCCCTAATCGAGAGAAGGCTGACGTTCGCAACGGAATAGATTGAGAACTTGAAAAAGTCCCCAGTCCATTGGAGTGGGGCAGTCTATTGTTTTTCTTTCTCAACTACATGAATCCTATCGGTTAATCCTGAGTGTTGGATTAAAAGAGTCCCCAATCTGGAAAGATGAGGTGGCTCTTGAGCTGCTACATCTAAAACTTTCATAAAAGCTCACTTGATTTTGCGGACTTTAGTACGTAAATTGGTCGGATGCCTCAACAGACATCCACTCAAATCTCCTGGCTCAGATGACCATTGGATTATTTCTAACTCTTCTGTCACATGATGATGTGCATGCTCTAAATGAGAAGCAAATTCGAAATTCTCATTTTCTTGATGCAATAGTAATTCGACACCTTGCTTATTATATGCATGATTTTGGGAAGAACTAGTTGAGGCCAGTTCTTGGGAAAACCTTTGATTACAAACAAAACCAGGTATCTTTGGCCAGCCATGGGCAATAACATTCCATGATACCACTTTTGACAGGATTTGTTGACTAGATAGTAAAATGAAATACAGTGATCGATGAACACCCCATCCCCTGATATGAATACCAGATGGGGAATTGTTAATTAACTGGCGAAAACTTTTTAACGCGCCAATGCATGATTGTTGAAGGGCTCCTTACTTCTTTTCTAGCTTTGGATGTCGAAGAAACTGAGAGTGATTCCAAGTCAATTTTGCATTGCAACCCTTCAATTATCTTGACATGATTTTGATATACATAATAAGATAATATTTTATCTTTTTAGTGACAATGATTTTTCCATATGTTGAGAAGTATATCGTGAATACAATCTTCTGTCATCGTTTCTAGAATATCATACTGAGAGTCAGCCAAAGGCCAAAACATGACTGTTATTTCACCTTATGCCTATATTTTCTCCTTTTCAGTAATTACTATTTTTCATTCGATGAAGATTATTATACCTGATTGGACTAAAGATAGCGCTTCTTTGTTGCTTCGTCCGATTCAACAAGATTGATAGAGAATTCATTTGTCAAATTATAAGATGAATGACCAAGGGTTGGTTCAGAGAATAACCTACACCCCGGGCTATCTTCTTGATTGAGAAAGTATTTCACCTGCTAGCAGTAAGTCACTGGACATGACTGGCATCGCATTTGCAAGTTCCTCAAGATAAGAGGGTATTCTTATTACTGCAATGTCCATTGAAAATTTTTCTAGGTAATGCGAATTGATACTGCGAAGAGGACTTTTCTAGCTAAATTCATTTTCATCATCGGGAGGACCACCATGGTGGGTTAGAAATAAAAGTTGAATCCTCTTGATCCTTTTTCTACTTGCCACGTAGAGGGTTATCGTGGATTTCATCTAAAGATGATACTTCGAGATTGATCAAATTGTCATGAAGCATTCCTTCATGAAGAAGTGTCTTATGAAGACCTTAATAATTATTGTTCTCACTTACAGAATCAATAAATGAGAGAGTAGAATCTTGGGTTGAAACAGACAATTGTCTGAGCGCTTCAAGAACTATAGCATCGAGCATGGGCTTATTGCAAATTGGATCTTGATTTCATGACTGTGCTGGACGATTCTTTTTCTTAGACTCCTGCTTACTGACTATATAAACAAAATTTTGATAAAAGTGGTTATTATGGGTATGTCTATGTTCCTCTTTAAGAGTAATGTCCAGGATAGGTGTATTATCTCTATTAAAATTGGGTGTATGTGCCTGACTTGATTTTCTGTATAAAATGGGGGAGTATGAACCACAGCCCACCTAGAATAGAATAGAGGTGCGTATCTGCTCTAGGGTGACATGTTGATGAGTCACTCCACTGATAGGGACTGATTTGTATTTCTTTTTTTGTGATGTCACTGAAGTTGTTATAATATTCTGGCAGGTATCCAGAATATGGGAAGGGATTTGTTTCTGCTCTTTCACCATTGTCAGAATGTGCCTCGTGACTTCAGCTGTAGGAACAGAAATATAAAAACATTTTGTGTCTGTTGTAGGTGCATGTGCATGCCCTTTTCCTTATTTTCCTGTCAAATAATTCTGACAGTACTTATGCATAGGGGAGAGAGTTGAGTCTTCTCCAAATTTGTCGTCAGAGCTTTCTGGCTGACTTATCCGGGTGATACCAAACGAGACTATTTGTAGGCTTGATGAACATTGGCAGGTGTATATGCTTGTTGTGTGTTAATCTTCAAGTATGGTTGATGAATTTATTTCAATACTAGAAGACGAGACTACTAACAGAATTGGTGATTGTAAACAGGTGTATGTTCATGCTTATCAATTGCCACCATATTAGATTTGCGAGCTTCTTTGGATGTAGTCAGACGAGCCTGCTGACTGGATGATATATTTTAAATATGTGTTTTTGCCATCTTATAGTACTCCATCTATGTTGCCTGGTGGGATCGATGTGTTACTGCCAGACGAGTCTACTGGGTAGTGAAATCAGGATGGATGATTGTATATGCCCCCTCATTGCTTCCCATCAAGTAAGGTTGATGGACTTCTTCGTAGGGGGAAGAGGTAAGATCCTGCTCCATGTTGGATGAATTTTTCCTCTGATGATTTTTCTTGCGTGCTTGGGTCTGAGGGACCAGAGATGAACATTTATAGGTGATACCCTCATCATGTTGAGAGTGCACTACCACACGAGTCTAGCAGTGATTGTTAGTGGGAGTCCTTGGGAAGGACTCCTTCCTTCTTGAACTGAGGCCATGAGTAACCTCTTCATTCACCTCCCTATAATATGGGAGGGAGTGGTTGTTGTGATCTCGGGATAACGACCCGAAATGGTTGGAAATGGTGGTTGTCACCACCTGCTTCTTGACCAATGGTCTTCGTTTTCTGGACAAACCAGGGTAAAGTGTTAACATGGAGATCTTGTCGAGTGGCCTCTAGAGTCGAGATGGTACCTTGTTGACGGAATTCCCCCACCAATGCATTTGAGACCCTGCAATGCAGATGCTGAGTTGGTGATGTCGTCCTCAGAGCAAACAAGGATCCAACTGGATTTTCGGCCGAGGCATTCACAGGTGTGAATTTTAAATAATCCATTTCATATTGCAAAGAGATCTTGAAAAAAGTGCAAGTTTGGTATAGCAGAAATAATCAAGATAAGTTTGGCCCAAACTACATATTTTTGTTGATAATATATGTTGTTGATTGCTTTTTTGGCCCTCATATTCAATTTAATAGGGGCCTAAAAAATAATTAAAAAAAATTTAACTTGGTTAAGGATTCACGTCGGGTTCACAATTTTTGTTTCTTCTGGAAATCAGGATGACCTTTTTTTTAAGGTACAAACTTTTCAATTGGTTTTTGACACGTTTATTCGTAGAACCGAAAACATCAAATGATTCTATATCCATTTGGACTTACTTTCCAAAGGTTGGTTCTCATTAGTTGTGGACCGATGAGGCTAAGGAATTTGAATTGGTCGAGAGGATGGGAGGTCAGGCTCATCACACATTTTTGAAGTGAATTATTTCCAACTGCAGGACTCTCTAATAGATTTATGTTATGTTCACGAACCCTTATTAATTCACCAATCATGAAAATGAGTATTCCTTTAGATTTGAAAATCAATGATTGATACGTATGAGATTTTGAGAATCTTTTATATGTATTTGAGGTTCATCATCGATATAGAATCATTCGAATTTATTATAGATTCTTAGTCAATGTAATCCTTCAACAAAATATTTAGAAATCTCTTATTCATTATGATAACCATACTACTTTTAAATCCAGTCATTTGTTCACTTGAAGTTTATTGTCGTTCCAAGAGACAAGGATTATTTTAGAGTTGGGATCGTACCCGCAAATGGGCTACCTACGTATCTTTGTTAAAAATAAAGGGATAAAGAACCAATGTAGTTTGATTATAAGGATATAGTTTTACATCACGTGGGATGGAAAAGAATAAATGAACGATGGGCTTGGACCTTATAAAGGATTCCTATGTACCCTACATTAAAGGCAGAGATCAAACTCCATGTAGTTTGGGTAAGATATATTGGGCTTATGCATGGTTAATGGCCCAAAAATAGATGTCGTGATTACTTTTACACTCAAAGCTCATGTGAGTCATACTTGGTGTGAGAAACAAGAGGTATCAGTAAATCTGACGATTGTGCCATGAAATATGTAGTCATAAGAAATTATGTGGGGCTTATGTGTGTATGACGTCCCATGTTAATGAAGATTGGGACTTAGTTCATGAAAGAATCCGAGAAGTGGGGTCCATAAAGTTATTTGTACTTTATGGAGATTTTGATTTTTAACTTCGGAGATACTCCTGAGAAGGAGGCCCAAATTAAGAGGAACTTATAAATTGGTATCATTCCTGAAAAAGAATCCCAAATCAGAAGAAATTAAGGGACATTGGGCTTACTCCAATGGAGGATGCCCAAATTAAAGTGGATTTATGATTGGGGCTTACTTCTAAGGAGGATTCCTAGATTAGGGAACTTTGGGCTTACTCTTAAGGAGGATGCCCAGATTAGGGAACATGGGGCTTACTCCTAAGAAGGATGCACATATTAAATATCTTCTCATATTAAAGTATGAGGATGAATGAATGAAATATCTATCCTTAGTGACATAAAGTTATGCAAATCACAAGGTTTTGAGAGATGTTCCATAGAATTCCATTCAGATAAGGAATCCAAAAAAAGGAACCATGATATAAATGTATTTTAAAAGGGGTTTTAAGGCTAAATATTGAAAAAGAGAGGTGAATTTGATGAAATGAATTGAATTGGAAGGAGGAACGAAAGTACTGGTCTGGCATGCATGTCCTGGTCGTGCAAGTATACTTGCGGGACATGAGTTCACTTGGGTGATGGAGAACCTATAGGTTAATACTTGGGCGAGACTTGGATCAAGCCCTTAGTATTATCCGTAGATGCTTCTAGAAGTGCGGCACACATGTTTCCATGAGGGGAGAAGGCGGCACACAAGTTTCTCCATATCCCATTATGGTTGACACTTAGGCGCGCATGTATTTATGTGTTCTAACACTTATGATATATTCTTCCACTTTAGATCTTCCATTATAGGTAAGAAATTACCTAAGAATGTGTTCGGTAGTCTTCAAGCAGATACTAGGGTTCCTATAGCCTAATTCTGTGTTTTGAAAAATCTTTCCTCGAAATCGGGGGCCCATAGGGGTATTTATAGGCCACCTAAGGTTTGGGATAAATTTCACTTAGGGCATGCAACTGACTTGTGCGCATCATATCTAGCGCGCAAGTGACTTTCACGCCCACGGATGCCGCGCAGGTATAAATGCACGCCTTAATGCCTTTGTAATATTTTATGAATATTCCCTCATCTTTAATCTAGGATTTCCCCATAGTAAATCTTTAGACTCTGTGACATAACAGAAAATCAACAATTTGTTAGATCAGAAGTAATAAAAATATTCTTATTGTGTCCACACCAACTTATTAATGTGGTTTTTGGATGTTATATTGATTTATTTACTATGTTTGGTAACCCATCCCAATATCAATCTTTGAGAACGAAGTCAACATTTTCCATATTTGAATCAAATGATCTATCTGATGAGACACATACGTGTTATTTAATATATCTAGAGTGATCATATTATAAATAGATCACATGGAATTAGTTCCCTCAACTTTCACTGAAAATATCACATATTCTCCCAAAGGTTACACACTCGAGGATGTAAATACTTTTTGTTATTGTTCATCTAACTGAGTATCATAATCCTCATGTTTAGATGGAACTATATTGTAATAATAAATACATACATATTTTGGACCATCTACTAAGTTAATAGAATAAGCAACCTCTTTTAGTAGTGGAAATTGAGCGAAATGAGATGGAAAAATATTATGCATATAACTGAAAACTAAAGGGAGATAATCAATTAATTTTTATATACCCATTCCAAAAAAACATTGATACTACCCTACAAGAATATATAATTTTTATATATATTATTGATCTAAATTTCTTTTCTCCCAAAAATACATGGCTAACCCCTCTTTGGCATTGTAATGGAGACCTGCTGATGGTAATAGATAGTCCGGGACTAATGAGTAATTATCCAATCCATCATAAGAATGATGATGTATATTAAATATCAAGAACTAAATAATTCAAGGAAAACTCTATATTTTGTCAAGAGAAATCACATGGAAGAAAATGTAGATCTACTTTATATTCGTTCCAGGGGGTGCAATAATATCCATCCAACAAGATAGAATCTATGTAGGGATAATTAGAAAATAAAAACCAGAAGCCGATATGAATGAGTGATATGGAATAATATCAAATAAAGTAATACCTAATAATAGAGCTATAGTGATAGTACCTCTCATAATCACTATACCCATGTGAAATTTATTTTGAAACTCATCCAATATGCGATGAATATTTATTATAGATTTTTGGGGATTGAACATCATAGTTCATGAGGTGTCAAATATCTGCACAATAATTTTTGCTCAAGATGATCCCTTTACACTTCATTGCGTATAAATCATATAAGATTATTTGTAAATGTACCCTCAGTGTATATAGGAAATTTGGATCTTGGAAGCCATAGTTCCAACACATTTAGAATTCCCACCTTTACCACACTACAAGAAAATCAATGGGACAATACTTGAAATTGAATATGTTATAGAAGAACCCTGATGTCAAGATAAACCATCATACTCATAAGAATGAAAAATTAAGTAAAAATAACTCACATAACATCCACTGGAAAAAAATAACACTCCTATCAATCCTAACATACTAGCCAGGTTAAGCTCTACCCTCAAAACCTGATATGGCACATTAGCTTAAGAATCCATATTTAACATGAGAGAAATGGATGAAATATCACCTATAATTCCCATATTAAATATTAATTTTCTTATATACATATTATTGAAAATATAATTAGGAAACTACACCATCCTAGTAAATATTTTATCATACTAATTCATGTTGTTGCCACTTTTTTAGAGATTCAAAAACACCATTGACATTTATAAAACCATTGACATTTATAAAAACATTGACTCTAGATAATACTAATCATAATATATAACTTGAATTATTTCCACTTCAATCAGTTATTTTTATTTTATATTAAAATTGAATCCAACTATTTTCTTCTTGGATGTTCCAACATAAAAGGTAAAGTAGTTCATCTACATTGAATCTGGCCTATCAATGAACTTAAAAATGTCACTAAATTCCAGTCAACTGATACACATCCTATTGAGTCTTATTAATTACATTTAAATCCAGTGAATTATGGATAATTATCTATTATTCATTATATAATGATTCATCGATTATAGGTTCCAAAACTACATCTTGCATAGTATCTACTTCAGGTTCCATTTCCAACAATTATACAACATTCACAATAAACTCAATGTGAATCTGGCCAACTAGATGATTTTCAGGTTATGGAACATCAGATTCTCCCTCCCTTGGTTTTTTCAATAATATCTTAGATGTGTGATTATGTTAACCATAAGAAATAATAAGAAAATTTTAATGATGGATCTCATATCAATAACTGTATTGGGAGACCGAAGTCTTGTATTTTTTTACACTCTAATCAAAAAGGGAAAATACAAAAAATATATCAAAATACACATTCATATTAATTTTCCCACAATAACCAATGTGATATATTTATATTTATGAACATATCTAACAATGAAATTTCTCATAACTACATTTGAAGTCTGAATAATCCAACATCTTATCTTCCAAAACCATCCAAACCATAAAAAAAATTCAATGAAAATTTATTAAAATCCCCATGAAATAAATTTTTTTAAGAACCATTCTAGGTAACTAGGTATAGTGATACCTTATCCAGAGCTGATGTAGTATGATGGACATTCTAGATGCCCCAGAGTTGTTGACTAGCACATGTCATTATAGAAGAAAAAAATTGTATTTAATTTTTTCGCATAACTTTTGAGGAAAATCAATATACATGTTAGAATGTTAATACAAATCATGGATAATGTATACTAAGTCAAACTGGTAATACAATAGATACAAATATAGATAAATAAACTCAATGAAACATAAATAAAAACTATTATCAATATATTTGAAATTTCTCATAACCCAATGTAACAAGTGTACATGAACTTCACCATTCATAATCACAACTATGGGTTCCCAAGGATCAGAAACATCCATCACCTCCAAGTTGTTCTTTTATTTTTCTCAGAATTGGAATAATAAAATCTCAATACAATCGAATAAAATTGTATGGTTTGAGTAATAAATCCTCTTGTATCCTTCCCAAGTGAACTATAATTACATCCATTACAATTAAACAGTAATTTGTTCTATTTAAATAATACTAGTCTTCTCATAACATATCAGTTCCCAATTTAAAACTAAGCATATTTTCTATTCAATAAATAGAAACACTATAACATGGATAAAATAAATATTTTATATAAAAAAATTAATATAATTTACTTGAAATGAATAAAATATATCTTTAATAAATGGAATATATAATCAAATAATACATATAAAATAACTATGGTATCCTACATAAATTATATTTGGTTTAGTTTATATGATCTTAAAACTTCACAAATTAGTGGCATTATGTATGTATGTGTACAAAAATCCATCTGGTTTAGTTTGAATATGACTCATCAATATCCCATCTGGTAAAATCATACTAATAATGGGGTTTTGTGCTTGAATCCTCAATACATTTCCATTCGATCCTAATACAATCTTTCATCTCCCAAATAACCCATAGATAACCCAGGGTCAAGTATTCTCAATAAATCAATAATCACGGTGGATTTCATCTCATTTAAAATCAATCATTATGTAAAATAAAATTGATTAATATTTTGTTTCGATATATATTTTTCATTTCAAAATAAAAATACGAAATTTTGATAATTTTAATAAATTTTCAATATAAATCCAATCATAGGTTTTCATCATTTAAATTAATATATGATTCTCCTAAAAACTCCAAGAACATTTCATCATTCGAATCATTTTCAAAATTCACCCCTAATCCTAATTCAATTGGAACTGTTGTTTTCTCTCAAATCCTTACCATTTAAAATATCATAATAAAAAACTTCCAAATAGTAATTTTATAAATTAATTAAAATATCTTTAAATTAAAATAGGAAAATAAAGTTTTTATTTAAATGGAATAACTAAAATCGAACTAACTACTTTTTATAATGATATGAAATGATAAAAAAATGTAATTTTAATTGAAATGTAGATCATTGGAAACATGGATTTATTAATCAGATATAGGATTATGATCTAATAGGAAAAAGAATATATCCATAAAAATAATGTCTATGTACATTAGAAACACAATGATCTAATAATTTTCAAGGTAACATGGTCTTCCATTAGTGGGTTAACAGTTTGGACAAAAATAGTCCAGTCATGAAAATTACTATAACCTAAGGCTAAATATTTTGTATGTTCTGCAGGAATGGATTTTACATATTGTGTTCCCCCTCTAGAGAACCATCAAAGGTAACATAGTTTTCTTGGCCAACCCGCATGGTTATCCTAACCATGCACTAACTGTGCACAACCCAAATTGATTACTTAACTCAAAAATATTTACAAAAAAATGTCCAAAACAACATAAAGTTTAATATTAAATATAATCAATGAAAATGAATTTTTTATTTAATATTCATAAATTTTTACAATTGATCAAAAAATGAATCATTTTGAAAGATCGATAAAAAATCTGTCTAATATAATTATGATATGGTGATTTGAAATATTATGTATATATTCCCAAATTAATTTTCTATATATGGTTTAATAAGACACTAATTATGTTCACAATGAGAGTCTAATATGACTTTCGAAAAATTATTGTTTTTTTGAAAAAATCATTTTATTTCAAATGAATATTTTATTATATTTAATAAATAAGTTACCATGTTATTAGTTTTATATGATTTTAAATAGTATAATTTTCATAATTTGGATTGTACTATTAATAATAGGTAGCATAGTCTATATTTTGTTATATCCATGTTTAAATAATAATATTTTTATATTGTATTACGTTTTATTCTAACCTACTGTTGTGTGCATTGTATGCTATCAATGATATTGATGTTATTTAAATTTGAATATATCATATCATATTAGGAATTTATATTTTCTTATACTCTTTGAGATTCAATACATATATGATACTGAATATGACGTCCCATATTCATATATTAGGTTGTTACAAAGACTTTGAGATCTTGCTTACTACATGATTGAAACATATTCAAAGATAGATAATATTCACATTGGCATAATGTTTCATTACCCTGTAGAAGGAAATATGATTGGATGGTCAATATCATTGGGAAAAATGTAATTTCTTGAGAATGTACTCAAATATAGAAACCACTTACATGTTAAATAAAATAACATTTTTTTATTCTAGAAGAGTAGTTTGAATGTTTGATAAAAGTATTCATGTAGAAGAAACAAGCATGAAATATTACTTTATCATTTCCCTATTAGTAATAATTTGAATTGTGTTCATGTTCATATTGAATAAGAGTTATTATTTTCAAAAGTCTCTTTTATAGACACTTAGAGGAAGAAGAATGGGTACATTAAATTTAGCATTCCACCCATATCAATAGTGGTGTTGAAATTTGGATGAATGATGAGAATCGTGAATGAGGTGAAGAATATGGTTGTAATGAATATTACTATAAAATTATTGGGATTTTAACAATAAAAAATTAGTATTAGATTTTGAAATTAATAGATGCTATTTACATTAATGGGATAAAAGATGTAATTCATAGTGTCATTCAACATTACAATTTTTGTAATGAGGTAAAAATATAGAGAAAAACATGCATAATTAAATGTATAATTTGGGGATGTATTGTATCTATACTAATTTGAGACAATGGAAAGATATTCATCATTGGTGATTCTTATATAACATGTCCCCATAGTAAGGACAATGAGAATATCTTATGGAATATAATAAATGGGAATCTATGAAAAACATACATAAGAAATATTATAAAACAATAAGTGGTATCCAGTTTACATATGTGGATAGTATATCACAATGGAATCTATAGTGCATTTTAAAATGATGAGAAAATATATAATCCTCATAACATGGTGGATATTATAATAAAAATACTAATAAAATTAGTGATAATAAATATTTGATGGATCCGAAATAATACAAGGGTTCTCTTTCTAATGATACATTCATATATTCCTTGACTCAAATCAAAATTTTTTATTTCATAAATAAAATTTCTGAGTTTCATAGGATGTTTTTAATGTGTTGTAGGCCATTTTAATAAGAAATAGGTAGCTGAATCCAAAATTTGAAATCCTAAAATGGGAATGAATATAGATGGGATGAATATGAATAATATATTAGTAAAGATTTAATAATTATTACATATATGTAAAATTATAAAACACAACTAAATGTGGTGTAGAGTGGAATAATAAGATAATCTTATAAATAGCTAAAAATAGATAAGGTGAATTACGATTGAAAAGTCCATTTAAAGAGAATTAGTGTGTATTGCATTGAATATTAAATATAGGCGTCTTATAAGACCATTGATAAATGATAGCCCATGTTTTATATAGTTTCCAAAAAACTATACATGGAATAATCTACTATATTTACAAAACCTGGGTGTTCCCATGATTATGTGTCACCCCATCATTAAGCCATGTCACCAGATTTTCATACCAAATTACCGTTTCACCTATGACCTTCAACCAAAACACCCGACATTCCCTCTCGACACCGCCTCCCATAATCGACTCCCCCCTCGATCCCTCTCGACAATGCCTACCTCCCCACATCCCACCTCGAATCCCCTCTCTTGAAACGTGTCCTCCTACGCCTAGCCTCTCCCTTCGCCACACCTATCCCTTCGCCTCGCCTCTGCCTTCACCTTCGAACTCATCCCCGAATAACTACTCCACCTCCAAATCCATCTGATTCAGGTTATCCACCTCCGATTGCTCCTCATCCGCCTCCACCTCGACCTCATCCACCTCTGGCTGATCCATCTCTATGTAGTCCAAATTTGTCTCCTCAATATCTATCTCTTAAGTTTCCTGATAATATTCGTCTCATCTAAGTTCTAATGCCCACAATGGCTTCGATTGTTTCTTCATCTATCTTCATCTTCCTTACAAAGATCTCATCAACTAGTCACCATTTTCCCTGACTTCATATTCATCATGGTATTATCAACTTTGTAACCTCTCTGTAGCATTTTTCTCACCATTTAGTATAATAATTTTACTCAATTCATATGAAATTCACAGGCTGTAATGAAATACAGTGCTTCAAAACAAGTGCGTACTTGTAATTTTATGGAATGTTTTTAGTTAAATGAATGATTTAGTATATCCAGTTTCATATGAGTTATTCTAACATTATGATAATATATCTCATGTTATAACTCACCAATTACTACCTATACTTCTACTTATACTTCTACTGCTCAGTAGGTGCGTACTCGTAAATTAGTGTTGGGTCTGTACAGACGACAGTGATTTTCAACACATCGAATTCACCTCGTTACATGTCCACAAACTAGGGTTTTTGTGGCTTCTAAAATTAGTTTATTAAATATAGGGTTTCATGTGCTTCTTGGTTGGTTACCAGGTCTCCATCGTCGTGGACGTACTTCAATTTCATTATTAACCATCCTGGTGGACACCCTTCAACCACTTCGCGAACACTATTACAATCAAATATACCTTATCCAGAGAGACTATACATCAAGATCTGTGAAACTGGTATGTTCTCTTGATATCAGTGAAATAATAAATCATTCTTTTGCATCATTGATCTAACTTATGGGTTGAGATTTTACCTAACTGGAGATTCAACCCGTTCTAGATGGATCCATCATAATATAATATTAAATTCATAAAATCTCCAACATTTCTCTCCATTTCAATGATTCACATTTCTCTATATTAATACCAAATTATAATTCTGAAATATGATACATCTTCTTTCACAGATAATTAAGTAGGTATCCATGATATTTGGTCATCCACCATTTTTATACAATTGAATGTCTTCTGAGACCCTATAGAACTAGTGCTAAGAAAAAGGAGTGTTCTTATAAATTTCAAAAAAATTTCCCTTCTCTCCAAGATTTTTTAATTTCAGTTTAATAGTAGTAAATTTTCAAAAACTATTTTCATACAACACCTATTCCAATTCACCATTTATGGAATGTGCTTCTTCTGCTTGGCTATGCTTACATCATAATTTTTTTTCCATGGATGATATTGATTTATTATAACACTTAAAAGCATCCTAAAATTTATTAATGCTCAAATTAAATAATTAATATAAATTTTTACAATTTCATTCATAATGATTCCATGTTCGGTTCATTGATGTTTTTTAAAATGTCTTAGTCTATATGCATAGTGAAATAACTCTTCGCTCCACTCTATTTTTTGTTATTTAAGTCTATTCATACAAAATTGCACTATTTTTATATAATACATCTGTATTCAGGAATCATAAATTACAGAGTCACTTCATTCTATCTACCACTATTACTATAAAACATCTTGTCCTCAATAACCCTATAGATCCAGAGCTCGAAAAAAGGTGTGTTCTCCCATATCCCATTGTTAGTGTTCCAGTGTTTATGATTTCTATAAACAATGTGTCTCCAATTGGAATATTTTCATATGTATTTCATTTTATGTCACTGTATAATAATTTTTTTATAGTATCATACTATGATAGTATTTCCCAAAAAAGGTTATAACTCTATGCTCTAGACCGATGCCTTTAGTGGTAGGTACATCAATTAACTTGCATGTTATTTATCTAAAGAAAATATTCATATAACTTGTTTTTATTTATCTTTTTTCCATCATATCTCATCCAATGATCTCATCCCACAACATAATTTTTTTACAGGGTACTCTATATTTTGAGGTGTTGTCACTTTATAGCCTGTTGAAGACTTGTCAGATTGGAATATATAAAAAAACAAATTAACGAGGTGACTGCATTCCCGGATTGCAAGATTATTATAAAAGAAAACTCATAAACAAATGTTTTTCATATATATTATGGTATGTATCAACTTATATAATTACTTATTCTAATACTGAGGAATTATTTTTTTTGTATTTTAAGGTATAGATAATATTTTTGGTTGTGCATAATAACATAAGTTCGAGTATACCCAAATATTATACCATTGGGTTTTTTCACAAATTTTTTGTTTGGCTTGTGTATTTGATATCTACTATACACATTCCAGTTTACCCAAATATTATGATAATAGTTACTATATACAAATAAACCAAAAATATTCTACAGTTTATAAGTTCAGATACATTATTCACTTTTTAGATCGTGTATTACCAGTTCACTGCTTGAAAACCAGCCAACCATATGAATTGGTTTAAAACATTTCTGGAAATGGAGCCATATTTATGTATTATACATCGCAATTTAGAAATTGACCACTCATAAAATTATTCAATCAAATAATTTCACTTTGCATCATCAATATACTCTTGTTTAATTACAAATTCTGCCAATTTGGTTTTTGGCTTTCCAATGTATATTATATTCACTATACATTCCATAGTGCATAATTTGATTTCATAGTAGTCCTTGACAATGAAATACAGTGCAACAAACTTTATCTATATGACTAGAGTCCATTTTTCAATACTTTTCACATGTATACCTGAAATACATTAATTACTCACTATTTACCTTCAAACACATTTTCTGTTGTTTCTGATCACTTTTCATTTCAATGTACAATACACTTTATCTACAATATTTTTTTATATTATTTTTTATTATCTTATTTGATCTACCATATCAAAACTTGTTGCTGTTTAGGTAACAGAAAATGATTTTTTACATTCATATTTCAGATCACATTTCATTTAAATGTACAATACTCTTTAGTTTTGGAGATTTTAGGTGATGAATGAAAAAATGAAGACAACTATTCCTGGGACAAAAGGGCTATGTAGGGGAGATACTAAGGTAAACCACTCTATGACTGATTGACTTCTTTCATCAAAAAATCTTCGTGTTATGTGTTTCCTATGTTTTATAATTTTTTTCAACTAATATAAATACATTTTTTAAAACATTGAACTCCCAACTATATTACTATTCAAAGAAACCACACCGAATGAAATCAGGATTCCTACAAATCATCACCCCAAAATCTTTTGAAGCCCATCAACTCCATTCAAAATCCAGAAACCATGAAAGTCTCTATAAGTTGGCTTTCATTATTTGTCGCAATCTCACCACTTTCCTCCATCTTTTCCTTCACCAAGACCTTTCACTGCAAGGCAGTCAAAGACTAGAAATTTATTTATTGAAACCTACATGAATAAGGGCCTTATCTCCTACTATCAATGACATGGTCTCTGCAACAATTTATACTACACAGAGACTATGTTTTTTTATTGATACCGTCTTAGTATCGTTCTGGTACCTATTTTACATTCCAATAAGTTTTATTTTATACCAAAAAATCTAAACGTTAGTTTTTTGATAATTTTTTACTAGAAACAGGTTAAATTTATATATTTTAATCAACATTCATTTTCATTGGGTGCTTCTAGAGATTCATATGAAATATTTTTTTCCAAAATAATCTATATGTTGGTTACATAAAATATCCAGTTTATTGTTACTTGTATTTTTTATCCACTTTCTTGTGACATATTTTTCTGCTTTATGAAATGTTTAATACGATTTGTTAATGATATTACCATCTTATATTTGTTTTCATCTTTCTTTCATATTTAGACAACCAGGATCTAAAGACAGTAAATCTTATTAGTCATAATTTTTTATTATTTTTGGTGACTTTGATGTATTCCTCATGCATTGTATAAACCAGTTATGCAAATATGTAGGTTTTGAAATTATTTTTTATCTTATATATATCTGGTATATACATATTCAGGTGTAAATATACAGGTTTAAATATTATTTTGTACCTTATATGTATCACATATATACATATTCTAGTATGAATATATTTTGTAACTTATATGTGTTCAGAATTGAAATATGCAGGATCATATTTTTTTTCATATATAGATACAGATTCTAATTATTTTATTCTTATCTTTTCATTTCTGTAAAGTAAAATAAATAGGTTCATATTTGTTTTGATTTCTAATTCTATGATTTCACTTTTAACAAATATTTTCTACTTACTCTAACTATATTCTCAATATAGAAAAACATATTCTCTGATTTTGATAGTGAGGATGTGGTCCATCATAATCTTGAATTGTCTTGAGACAACACAGATACAAAAATACATGACATTGAACTTCACACCCAAAAAAAGGAATACCAAAACAAGAGTACTGGAAAAATGACAGAATATTTATGCTACAATATTATAATACTGCATGTTGAATATTTTTTTAATTTTCATATTTTTTTTAGATTAGGTGCTTACCAAAAGAGGTGTGTTATGGTATGCAGTTTTCAATAGGAAGGTAGTAAAGAATCATTATTTCTTTAACTATGGTGCCTCCTACTGGTCTGCCTCTGAAATCCCCTATGTCAATATTCAGGTTCATGTTTCCGTTTTCATGATCATTATGGTTGTCCCTATTTTTATGGTGGTGTTCCTTTTCATTAATTAAAGAGGCATAAAGTTGTGCTTTTGTATACGTCTCCTATCTAAAAATGTAGTCTGAATGTGTAACCTATTAATTTTTTTTTTCAGATGTGATGTTTTGAGTGGTTTTGTTTCATATTGGTTCTCTTTTAACGGTTTACACATCACCACAAAGTAGTTTTAATTAGAAAATACAAAAAAAAAGGATTTTGTGTAACACGTGGTTTAGAGAAACCATGAAAAATGTTATCTTCTTTTTATTTTGTTTTATAATTGTTTATTATATGTTTTCATTCATATTTTTGATTCTGCAAATTCAGTATGGTAATCTTATTTTTAAACAAGTTTTTCTATGCAGAAAAGTATGTTCCAAGCTTTTGATGGTGATTATTTGTAGAACGTGACTGGATTTTTGGGTGACATCCTACAAATTCAAGTAACATTCAATGATTTATACAGTTCTACAAATACAAACATTACTACTACTGCTATGTATTTTTAATTTCAAAAGTCTATTTGAATGTTCTTTTCATTCATGTATTTCAATTCTCCAGACTAAAAATAATTTTTTATTCCTTGTATATTCTCTTAAATGTTTTAAAATGTATTTATCCAAAATGATATCTAATATTATAATGATTTTACTATTATTTACAATTGTATTTCAATATTATGTATCATTATTTTGTGATTTAAATATATTTAATATTCATGTTCATTATTAACTATGAAATATAACATTGTATTCTTGAAAATAATAATTGAACCATATTGCCATGAGAACGCACGGGTGAGTACTAGTTTCACATTATATTTAATTCATTATTATATTATAACCAAAGGAAAACGGTTAAGGATATTTTAAGAAAATTATGATGATGGAATCTTTGTGTGATAATTATCTATTTGGAAAAGAAAAAAAAATTCAGGAACAATATATTTCAAAATAATAATGTCCATTCTTATGAAAAATTAATGAATATATGTGAAAAAAAGTATGTATATTATTTTAGACTTGGATTATCCATTGAAAGAAAATTTGTTGATTTCTGTAAAAATAGAGGAAATTGATTAAATAGTAAAGAAAAATATTTTTTATATTTTAGATGATTATAGAGATGTTGATAAAGAAATTCTTTGCGAAAAATATCAACTTAAGAGGGTAATGGAACATGATGACAATTATAATATCATTTGGAATCAAAATTATAATGTTCAAAAAATTACGATTAGATTATTTGGGAACAACAAAACACTAGTATCTCAAGAAAAACCTTGAAAGATTGTGGGGGATTTTTATCATGATGGAGAGTAATCAATCACAGATATTGAGGGAACTGAAAAAGTTGGATCATCTAAATATGATAATAATATAATGATGATGATGGAATGGATGAGAAGAAATAAACATCCTTGAAATATAAACTAAATAATTTAAGGGTCTTCATTGGTTTATTTTTCTTTTAATATGAACTAACAAGAAATGAATTAAAGGCGAAGAAAAATTCATCATGAAGATCTTCAATTTCTGTTATATTGTCAAGAGGTTTTTCAAATACCAGGAGTCATTCTTGAATCTAAGGTAATATTGTTACAATTTAATATCATTTATGATTGTGTCAAAATGAAACCCAATGGGGGTAAAATGAATATTAAAAAATTGATGGTGAGGGGGAGTAATATTTTATGCACATAAATTATATATATATATATATATATATTGTATGAATTCAAGTTATATCCTATTAAACTTGACTTCAAAATCAATGATGTAAAGTGTTTTAAAGTGATTTATGATGGTACATAATATTAATTGTACATAAATAATTATTTGATTATTTATTTATATAACAGATCATTTTTACATCATATTAGTCATCATGTGCATTGAGATTACTTACTAATAGGTAATTTATTTACTATATAATTTTGGTCAATTCATTTAGTCAAGGGGCCAACCATTATATACATCTTGATATATTTTTTTCAATAAGGGAGAGGAGAGAATTTATTCAAATAACATATTAACTTGTTGTATTTTTTAGGATATCTAATCAAATCCACAACTACAGAATGTTGAACTTAATAAAATTGAGTTTTTTTTTGAATAAATGGTTGATGTATATTAATGATCAATATTCATTATATTTGAATTGGAAATTATCTGATGATATGTGGAGGTGATTGTAAATAATCATGGAGACTAGACGAGCCAGTGTTGGTGATGGAGCTCAGATAATTAATATTTTATGTGTTAGATTTCATGGTTCTTGAACTGGTTATTATGTAATTATATTTAATGGAATATTTTAATCTAATGCTAAAACATTGATTAAAGAATGCATAGATATTTGTTGATTTTTTTCTATATCTATTTCATTATATATGATATATGCATTGATGAAATGGTGATGTGGAGGATAAAATAATTGATTAACAGAGCTTTTTATTCAATGAGGTAAAATCATAATGATAATTCATATACCTGGTAAAATGATCCATATAGGAAAGTGATCAATGTAGCTGAAATATTCATGTATCTGATAGTGTTATGTAACTAAAATTTTAAAACATGTAGAAAATTTTGATACGTAGACGACTTTAGATTTCGTGTAGTTCATTGAGTGGCATTGATTTTTATGGGACTCACATAGATAAATGGGTGACAAAAAAATGTAAAAAATCACAAAGTTAATTTAAATTATTGGTTAAGTAAAGAATTAAATTCCCATGGTTTTATATTTATTTAATATTCTAATGAAAAATGATAATGATGATCCTTTGATGGGTTAGAATTCTTCTATAATCAAGTGATACAGATATAATAAAAAATTATATAATATTGAATGATGTTATTGTTACATATGTTTATAATAGTATAGAGATGATGGAGTAATTATGAATACATTATTTATTCATTAAAATGTATAAGAGAGCAGTGTGGTTCATTTTTACTAAAGAAATTCAAGAATTATCCTTCTGTCTGAGAAAAGAAAATATGAGATGTTCCATTAGAGGAAGTCAGAAATTTAGTTATGGATCTTTTTATCAATATCGTGACATCATAATATTTGGTTAAATTTTGGGAATATTTTCTTACTCAAAATCATGAATGGAATTTGGGAAATTATCTTATAAATAATATGGGGGCTTTTGGGACTAGAACAAAAAAATTCAAAGAAAAATAGATTATTTTTTGTTCTTCCCTATATTATAATATTCATTTGTACTACTTCAAGAAGATATGATGTTTGTTTTCACCCACATAATGTATGTTGATATACCACATCAATTGTTTTTAGTGGAACTAATGTTGGTGTATAGTGAATAGAATATGTTGTAGTGGGTGATAACTAAACCCAAAATTGAGTAAGAATACATTATAGATATGGATATTGAAAAAAGGAATATGCCATTCAATTTCATTTTAAATATAGTCATGTGAGGAAATGTTGTTTATATTTTATGGGAGAAAAATAATAACAATATGTAGAAGATTATTTATTTTTAAAATAAATTTCATTGGATTATATTCAATAAATAAACCCCTCCACCATTATAAATAGAGAAAAAAATTCCTTCTAGAAAATTATTTATTACGTTTTCATGGGATTCGTTTAGCTCTATATTGTGAGTGGAACATATTTTCAGGTATTGACGGAGTGATATCGAGATGAAAAAGTACTCTTTACATATAGCTGAAACCATGATGAATAGGTCCAATAATGATCCATGTATAATTTATTTCTAGAATTAAAGCTTCAAGGAATCAGTGATCATTATCTATAGGTAATAGAGTTATAATGGTAGTCTATGCAAGTGGTAGATTTTATCCAAAATAATTAAATCGAGGATGCAACCTCATTTATTTCATTTTTTCAAGATTTATACTCATCCTTATTGGGATTAAATACGATTCTTATGATTTACACCAATATGTGTAAACATTCATATACGGTTCTCTATTAATTTAACGTGTCGTCTTTTTATTACATGCATTTTGAGGTTCTTAAAACGTCATTATTTTAATTTATTGATATAACTTATTTGGTAATGAATAGAAATTCAATGGAATCAACTTATTTTAGAATCATGTATGATGAATATTTACCAAATAATGTGTTCTCTATATAAGTTCATTCCCTTTTCAATGAAATTGAACAAATTTAAATTATTTTTCTTGTTTTGAGTGGACTAATATATCGAAATATTATTTAAATAATTATATCATAAAAAATACTTATTCAGTAAACCTCCACATGAAAATAAATAATTTTACACCATAAATAGAGTGTTTATTTTATTTTAATAATGGTATATTCATATTTTATATTGGATGTAATGTCCGTGAAAACTATTTTTAAAATAAAATTTTGTTTTTTTATATTCTATTTTTTCGAATATATTCAATTTCAATTTTGAAATTTGTTTTCTCAAAGATATAGATGAATTTCAAAAATAGATTACAAATATTAAAATTATGGTGCAAAAAATTTTATGCTCACCAATTTTTTAAATTTTAATAAATTTATATTTATTTAAAGAAAGAAGAAATATTGAAATATATTATAATTATTCACTAAAATATATTTATGTTAATGATTGACAAAATATTAAAAAATATCATAGTTTTGGATTTATTTCATATCTGAATATTAATATTGATATTTGTTGAATATTAAAAGTTATTCTGATTGTGTGGGAGAATATGAGACAATAGAATATTAATATATATTGTAACTAAATACATAAAATTCCACTCAATATACTGATACATACCTACCTCTTAAAATATCATCAACTGACAACCTCTATTATACACATTATAGTTCACTCTAGGAGACTTTTCCCAGTGATCCTTCTCTAATCATTAATGGTTTTAGATATTTTATGTGGTTTCGTATGTCAAAATTTTCATGTAATGAAATCTTTAATGTTCCTCCTTGAGTATTTTTAAAAAATGATCATTTTTTAATTACAAAAATATTAAAATTTAAGATGTCTCATTTCTTATGTAACATGTTGTTAAATTCTCATTCGTTTATTTTTTTGATAGATTATTCGTTAAAAGTAACTATTACAATTCTTAAATTTTTTTATTAGGCTTATATTTATTTACCCCATTGGTATTTGAAAAGTAATTTATTGGTAAAAAATGTTTTAATATACATATTTATTTCCTCTGAATATTTTTCTTCATACCGATTATAAATAATTTTTTCTATTATATATGAAATATCATGTAGTCACTTTTTTGGTCTCATTAAATTATATACAGTAAAACGTAAACCTATTTGATTCCCATAACGTTAACTTTATACTGTTATTACTAATTTCTAATAATAATTATATCATCAAATAATTTGAATTTATAATCTTATAATCATGATGATATAATCCCCAAGCTCTATATTAAATATATTAGTTTACAATATTAAAAATTATTCCCTTCTAAAAATGCATCTCTACATAAAAAGAAGAACAATATAGAAATATTAAAACCCTTATATTGAGACATTTTTGAGGGTTCAAAAATTTATTAAAATTATTTATATTCATATATTAATATTTCATTCAAAAATATTTATAATAAATTCATTAATTAAATTTTTTAAACACATTCCTAACCACTTACTCCAATCATAGGAAAAATCCAGGCAATAAAAATAATCCTATATACCTATATGGAAAAAATTGGGATTTTTAAGGATAGTTATTTTTTATATGAGATTTTTCCACTAAGACTCATTGGAAATCATTATTGTGAACTTATTTCTAATTCATTATCCACTTTTTGATCAATATAACCAGGTTTATTTATTCTCCATTTGTGGAAATACAAGATAATATTTCATTTAAATTTATTTAATATTACCCTTTCAATAATACATTTTTAGGTTACTCAGATGCACCACAAACTATATAACTTTTTTCATTAGTATTTTTAATGGTAAAAACTTATTATGATACCATTAATATTCATTTAATTCATGTTTACTTCAAAGGGTCTCACATTTCTACTCATGGGTTAACATTAAAGAGAGATTTACAATTACAATATTCTATGTTTAATATCACATGAATTTATTATATAAATTTCACACCCGAAATAATGATGGTTATTTTTTATGAGTTTTATACCCCGCCGATTCAGCAGTATTGTCCTTGGTGAATGAAATTTTCATTGAAAATTATTTTATTTATTTTTTGAATGTACAATGAGAAAATTTAAATCCCTTAGCTCCGTTGACATATCCAAAGGATTGTTTGTTTAAGTATAATATTTATATTTATAGTACAATTTCTATTTATATTAAATTCAATATGTGGTTATATTATGGATTGTTGAACATATATAATAATTAGAATACACTTTAGGGATAGATAATCTAATGCGATGATTGCCCCAATGTCTATGAAAACATCATGTATGATACATCAAAAATATCATCTACATTTTTTTCTTGATTCAATCTAGTTATATCTTATAAAAATTATAGTATTAAATGAATTCATTTCCAATGAATAATACCTTAGAAATTGTGAGATTTTTATAGAAATGATATTAATAACATAGATTGTGAAAAAATCTAGCAGTGTTTGAATAATGGATATCATCATTTTGAAAGATATTTACTCTCATATGATCTATGATTAAAAAAATTTATTCACAATATTTTTATTAAAAAAGGGTATTATGTTTAATAGATAACATTGATAAATAATATATAGATTAGAGATGATATATAATCCTTGTTATAGTGAGATATCAAGGGGTTATTCCTTTTGAAAAGTTTTAATCTTTTGAATAAATCTTAACGAGGTGACCATTCTATGAACTAAAGATTTAAGATGATTCTTCTCATGATATATAATATGTTTTTTACATGGTTATCAATGAAATATTCATGATTTAGAATTCATATTATGTGTATGGTAAATGGATTTCATATAGGGATAAAAATAATTATTTATAAATAATCTGTAATTAGTGATTTTGAAAATATTGCAAAATAAACACAAATTTTGTAAAAAGTAGAAATTTGTTTTCCAAAAACAATGTTATGATCTGATTTCTTTGATAGGATATATAATAAGTAGTATTATTCAAGAAACAGACATGGTCAAGATAATTAATTTAATAACATTAATATTTTTTATCTAATACAAGTGGTATTTTATTATAATTAATTTTATTATAGGGTTCAATGAAGTGGTTCAGTTATATGATTTATGTATATCAATAAATGAAAATTTGACGGGGACTTAATCGTGTGAATGGCTATGGCCTTTGGGGACCTATATAGAAAAAATTATGATGAATTGGAAACCAAAATCATTATTTATTTTATATAGATATAGTTTTTTGAGAATATGTTGATATTTTAAAATGAAATGTATGAATGATTGAATTTATATTTATAAAAACTTATATCACTAAATTGAATCCCATGAATTTTCAATTAAATCAATTGCATTGAAACTAACCAATGATTCCATCATTGGTGAAAACATTTTTTGAATAAGAGTAAATTTTTTAATATATACTATATATTATTCCTTTAATTCAGTTGTATAAATTAAAAATTGAATTTAATTCATCATTTGTAATTAATATTTATACATTTTAGGGTAAAATTGAATACATAGTATTTTGTTATTTAATTACCAGTAGATGTTCATATAATGATAGTATTTTTTTATTACATAAAAATATGGAAGTTCATTCCTTAATAAAATTATATACTATCCATATGATGGAACAGAGCACAATAGACATGGGAAATACAATTTTCATTACATATATTTAGTTCCAGTTATTATTTAAACTAATATATATATTAATGAATCTATTATAATGGGATTGAAGATTGGGATGTTACAAAATACTGTGAAATCAAAATAATATTTTCAATAATAATGTTATAATTTCTTACATATATAATGTAATTAAATGATTTATCAAATTCTATAGATATTGATAGAGATGAAATATAAGATGATGAATTCACTGAGAATAGTTTTTTCCCACCTGAATCAAGACATGATGTTTTTCATTTAATTATAACATTTATCTATCTCACTATGAAAAATATATTTAAAAGCACTTATTGTACATGATTAGGTAAATAATATTCCGCCCATTTTTATGAAAACGGTAAATTGATTTACCATTATGAACCCTTTTATATTTTCAATTTGATGTTTGATTATGAATAAATAAGTAAAACTATTTTATATTTTTCATGTAATTAAGTTGAATTATGAATAAAAATCAATGTTCCTATTATTTATTTTATAAACTATATGATCAACATCATGGTGTATCTCAGTTTCCAGAGAAAAATATATACCCAAATATCATGAAAATAATTTATGAATTGAAGGTATTTCAAAAACAACCAGTAAATATACTTATAGAATATATAAGTTAATGGTACTTCAATTTCTTTTAACAATATTATATTTTTTATTTAAATAAATATAATCAGTGATTATTACAATTTATTTTAATGTTTTTCTAAATTAATGAAATTATTATTTAATAAATATCGAAAGAGGATCACGCTTACCTTTTCATGACAAGTTTCTGATGATTATAGACAATGGAACTATATGTAATGTTTATTGAATATGAATACGAGATATAAAAAGAATAATTTTTTATGAATGTGGTCTCCATTGATTGTTATTTTTTTACACTCTGAATACCCAAAATTTTAGTGGATTATTTGAGCATTTATCTAATACCATGATCGATAACATCTATTTCTAAAGTAGTTATAATCTAAACATTGTGATCAAAATTTAAATATTACCCAACCAGTTTTCCATTTTAAAACATGGAATAATTATGTGTAAATTGACTATATATTAAGAGTAATTTAGTAATGATCATTTATTGAGTATGTTTTCTTTTACTCCAGAAATCATACCTTTCTGGTGTCATGTATTCACCTCCAATGGTGCTGATTTATGAAGTATTTATTATTTCTTTCTACATAAATATTCTATTTTTTATACTATTCGATTAAAAACTTTGGATGTGTAACGAGAATAATTATACAATTACTTCTTTGGAATTGAATGAATTAATTTTTTTTAATAATGATTGGTTGTAATTATTTATATATATAGTGGTGTGATATTTTTATGAATGAAAAAATTAGTAAATATATAAAACTAAAAAATGTGATGAACATGATAAAGAGAACATGGAAGATTATTTTTTAAAACTATTATTCCACTATCCATTTACACCATATACTAGTATACAAAGTAATCCCATTCCATGATTCAGAAGTAATATAGATCTCACAATACTCTATAAATATAAAATGGTTACATGTAAATGAATTAATGATTGTTTATTTGATAAAAAATTATGGAATGACCTTATAAAATTCTTATATATGTGCTAAACCATACTTAATGAATTGAAAATGAGAAATCAGTTATATGATATTTCCTTGCTAAATGAAATTGATTATTTAATATATGGTATGATTATAAAATTACTCATTCATTAATAATGATTTTATTTATTTAACTAACATATTATGTAATAAATATATACCTATGTTATATAGGGAACTAACACATTATAAAAAAACCATTCCTTAACTATTAAATAAAAATCTGTCGTAACATCTCAAACCTGGATGCCACTCAATGGTGAATCATACTTGATTGGTCACATGCCCTCAAGTGCATTTATAAAAATTCTAGAGGCTACTGAATAGTAGCGGGGAACAATGTGTGATACAGGGGAAAAGATGCCCCCATTGGAAAAGTGTTACACAGTGGAAACAATAAAAATACAATAGAAGAATCTGTAATCTCAAGAAACAGAAGTAAACAGTGTGATAAACATAATATAAATTACCTTATGTCATATCATTCGAAGGATGATGAGGCATGTCACATGTTCTGGATAAAAAACCAAAAATTGATACACTGCAGTAATATATGAAACACATACATAAATTATAAAAAATAAATAAAGAGACTTAGAAGCATCACAATCCTCAACATTGTCCCATGACCTCCTTATCATAACAGCAATTAAGAACCTACAAATGGGATCATACCCATATCTAATCATAGAACAATATATTATATTTGTGCCAAAAAACATAACCCAAACAAGGAGTGAGACTAAATCCTATTATTAAATAACACATGATCTGTGTCAATATGTTAGGGAGTAAATATAATGGTGAGTGTAAATTAATGAATGAAATAAGCTTGGATGTACTCAAAATGAAACAGACCTATAATCATTGGTTTTAATTTACATTCATTTCATCTTTGATAAATATTCCAATTGCATTGAATTATATAAGTCTCACGATCCATCCTAAAACCAGAAACCCCCAAGTAAAATAATGTACAACATATACCTCCGAAGGAAATCTAAATAAGTAATTGAAGACCTAATAAAAGCTTGTGATTTTGCATGGAAGATGCATCATAAGTGACATCATTTTAATATTTAATTTATAACCTGATCCCATTCATGAAATTCTTTTGATGGTGTTCAAGTATCACTCCAAGTGACATTTTAAATAAAACATACTAGCCCAACCCAGTGAACCACTCTAGAAACCCAATATCACACTCATTGAAAACCTACCAAAATCCTACAAGCCCAACCCTAACGTCCTCTTTGGAATCCCAATACCACTCTAGGTGTGGTATATGTCCATGTTAATTATAACAATTATATTTGGTCCAATAATGAATCCCCAGGTATCACTTAGGATATGTAAACAAATACAATAGTGTCATTCCATGGAATCCCTCAACGATCCAAGATTCACACCGAAAAATAAGTAAAACCTCTATGATCATGGCAGATAAAACAACGTCTCTCTCACAACATGAGCATAAGAACAAGACCAACCACATATGACATTTCAATTCAATTACCCACATGGGATAATTTAACATAATTGAAAACATAGGTAATTTAAAACATTACAGGGCTTTAAACATAGTAAACTCACATGGTAAATTCATATAACATGAAACACATGTAACTTACACAATTACACGGATTAATAAATATTAACTCACATAGAAACATTTCACAAAATGTCTATTGTGTAGTGTAATCCATTAAATGGCTTTAAAATAACCGAACCCACAAGGTCAGTTTCACAAATGTAGTAGATCTTTCCAAACATGATTAAAAAAGAATAGGAATAATCATGGGTCAAGTGGAAAGTCATCTATTCAATAACCTAATCCAATTTAATACATCTTAACTACAAGGATAAATTGTTATGAATCAAAATCATTTTTAAACAGACCATAGATGGGGAAGAAGGCATTCCTCTTAGGCATCCTAGGCGAAGCTACCATAATTGGTCATCCATGGGAAATGCACCAATGAGGTGCCCCTAATTCAATGTAAACAACCTAATTCTTGATTTGAATCACATATCAAATTAACTAAATAATAATTTGAAAAAAAATAGTTAATTTATCAAACAAGGAGACACCCAAAAATGGGTGATCGTTGCTCTAGTATAGATAATCAACATGGAATTTATGGAAAGGCATGAGACCACCAACCTCATTCTTGAATGACTCACCCCTTCATGTGTGGGTCTCTAATTAAACCTAGAATGAGCTATATCAGCAAAACGAGCATAAACACTCAACCCTTGATAATATTTTCCATATAATAATATATTAGTAGTAGCTCAAGGTTAATCGAGAGCTTACTAATTGGGTTCTATCGTATCTAACAGTGATCTAATGGGTGTTATGATGATCAAATGGGAGTAGAAACAAGGTTTATTACTATCGGTTTGTGAAATCATAGATCTCTCTATCAGTAATATGAAGAAACTAGGGTACTAATTATTTTAACAAAAAACAAATGTACACAAAGTTTACAAGAGAATACACACTATGTATATGCCATTTTCCCTCCTTCTGTCGACATGCCTTACAAATCATAAAAAAGGCATGTCAACATCAATACAAGGCGTGTAATGGTGTTATACATTGTGTAACCCTCAATCAAATTGTGAAATAGTCATACATCCTGACCAAAACCTTTTTTCTTCATTTTTCTTAAAAATGAACTGAAAAGAAAAGATTCACACCTAAAGGGAAGTACCCGGTTCTTAAAAACATCCTCCATTAAAGCAATTCATCTCCAAATGTCCCCTCCATGGGTGGTGAAGAAATATCTGCTAACATCTATATCCATTGTTATCATAAAATTTCCTCCCTCTCCAAGGTCTCATCATGCACTCGGCTGGGATTCCATATCTTCTGTTTAAGAGGAACATATGGGCCACAATGAATCTTCATGCTACAATCCGTAATTTGAATAGGATTCTTCTCAAAGGATGAATCAACCTATAAATCAACATCCTTGTGTAGAGAAGTGTGATATTGTTCTAATAAGTAACATCACAAAAGAGAAACGTGAATGACATCGTGCATATCCATGTACCATACATGTAATTGCAACAGATAGGCAACAGACCCAACTCTCCCCAGAATCAAAAATGAATTGTCCTTGCTCAATGAAACCTTGAAATGTCTCTTGATCCTCTTGTGTCCCAACCTTAGTGAAACAATTTTTATTACATGATCTGTGTCCTTGAACTCTAAATGTCAAATGGTAATGCGTATATTATTTCTTATTAGACTGTGCAGTATCCTTCCGCATCTCAATCAACTAAACCTGTTTAGTGGTCTCCAGGACAAGATGAGGTCCCAACATAGATACCTTTCCTTCCTCCATCAAACAAAGGGGTTATCAGCATGTTTTACTATACAAGGTCTCATATAGATCCTTCTAAATAGTTTCCTAGAAGATTTTTTTATAGGCGAACTCAACCAGGTGTATGTATCTCTCCCAAAAATCCTAATATATAAGACGAATGCTAACATCTTGACCTCTATCACATGAATTAGGCTCTCTGACAAGCCATCTATTATAGGGTTTTAATATGTTATTAGAAGAAACTGTTTACCTAGTGAATATTCCAACAATAACCCATATGACTTCATTACCTCGAAGTGAAATCAGAAACTGTATCAAACATCCATCGTTACATCATTAAATTTCAACTCATGAATGGGTAGTAGATGTAAATGAAAAGTTTTTCATTGGGGTTTTGCTTTCTCCTACTAATAGGTTGACAAACTCATGAACAAAAACATCGAAATACCATTTCATACATGGGATCTTAGATTGACCACGTAATTCCCAATACATCTTGGTGACATGAGGACACACTTCTCACATAGAGGCATGAAAATATCACATTATCTCCTCATTCATGTCTACTGAAACCCAAAAATTACTATTTTAATGTAGAACCTTATCCTCACATACGGTCCAACCAGGTTGTGGGTCCTCACCTTCTACAATTTCATATTGAACTAAGACTTCATAATATGATAGCTTCCTCATACTCACTCTATCTAGTATGGTGGCTGTAATATCTACAGATGAATGAAAAGCTAGTTCTTGACTATCATGAACCTCCAATTGCAACTCTGAGACCAACTCCATAAGATTATACTTTCTACTACCCTCCATTGTTACCTATATCAATGTTCTCCATATTAATGAATCATCCAATGTGTTTCCTTTATGCAACATGTAGGCATTATCTCTGTAAAAATACTAAAGGTATTCCACCCACCTTCGTTGCCTTAGATTCAGATCTGGTCTAGTAAATATATACTTGTGAATTTTTTGGTCCAGGTACACCAAAAAATGATCTTCCAAGATGTAATGTCTCCAAAATTATAATTTATCATCAGTTGTGGCTGACTGGGGATCATCCATCAGTTAATTCCTCTCGTGAGGCCTTAACTACCAAGATCTATACTCAATGACTTGTTCCCCATGCATGAGAACTCTTTATAGCCTGATAGATGATTTGGGGCACTACATAGTGTAATTAATTTCTAGATTTTAAAAAATAAGTGACATCACTGAAGTGAAAAACCATTTTAAGTCCTTAAAAGGTCATCTCACAAGAATCTATCCAAACATTCAATGTACCCTTTTTATTAAATCATGTCAATAGAACTTCTTAGTGTGTGAAGTCATGTATAAAACTATTGTAGTAACTAGTGATCCTAATGAAAATTAATATTTAAAAGATATTATTGGGTTGTTCCCATGAAAATAATCCTCTCACCTTCTCTAGGTCCACTGATACTTCTATCTCTGAGATGATGTGATCCAGTAAGTGAATCTTGTCCATCCAAAAGTGGAACTTTGTGAGCATAGAATATAACAGATGCTATATCATTGTCCTCAATATGACCTCTGGATGTATGGAATGGTTGGTTTTATTGTGAGAATGAACCAAGATATCATCCATGAAAACCACAGTAAAATGATTCAAGATAAGTGTTTAACACTTGCTTCATTAGAATCATAAATACTACTTTCACATTCATGATACCGAACGGCAAGACCATGTACTCGTACATGTCATACCTTCTACAGAAGGTTGTGTAAGGTATTCCTATTGATATAACAAGCAGCTGATGATAATAGGATCCCAAATTGATCATAGAAATTACACAAGTTCCTCAGAGATGATTGAATAGATCAACTATACATGGAAGAGGATACAAATTTTTAACCATAAAACTGTTCAATTTATTTTAATAGATTCTTATAATGAGGGTACCTTAATCATTTTTTAGAAAAATTCTCGGGAACACCATTGATAAGTAATGGGTCAGATGTTACCCTTAGCCTCCAAATCCTGAAGTTGCCTCTTGATCTCTTGAAACACGTTCTTGGCCATTCTACATGGAGGAATGGATAGAGGTGTAACACATAGCTCTAGATTGATAGAGAACTCTACCTCTCTCACTAGAGGTAGTCGTGAAATGTAATCAAGGTTGATGTACCTGAAATGACAAACTAAAGGATGGAAATCCATCTAACATGTTCCCTGGTCATCCGGTTATATACTCGAAATATGTGTTGTCATGTCGTCCAATCCATGAGTATCGGGTCCAGATCACCAAGCATAGACATCCCATTCTCCCTTGTGTAGAAACGATCATTCCTCTAATGATGTAAAACTCACACAACAATGATAAAATTCGGCAATGCCTTAATGTGATACCAACCTCTACATTCTGAAAAGGTCATCAAAGCATGTAATCATTAAGATATAGAGCTCCCATAAGATGTGACACTCACTAACCTCATGGGGGAACTCTTTGTAATGATGCTCAATTTTTTTTCCTAATCCCTAATAGAGATTCCCGGGTCATAACATCAACAAAATTTAAATAATAGATCCCAAGGATCTCCACAATGTTAAAAGAAATGAAACTACATGATGCCCCTATATCAAAATGTGATAAAGAGAATATAGAGGCGATTATAAATTTTTATCATATAATTAATTGTTCAAGATCCTTCTCCTGGTGGGTCTATTAGACTACACATGTATTACCTTTACCATATCCTGATGAGAATACCATGCAACCCTAAGCTGATCCACACAATTGTCTCTATGATCTTGGGGTCTGACCACCACGATCACAACCACCACCTCGGCCTGAATGGCCCAATGCATTCCAGTTCCCTGGTTAGTGAGTATTGGTTGACCCTACTCTTTGACATAGAGTTGGTGCAGACCATCTCTCACTAGTCACTGGCGGAAACATCCTACAATAACACAATAGATGTTCTATCATTCCACATGATCGACACTCGATAGTGTCCTATAGATATTTTGACCACATATTCCATGGACTACTACACGTGTAGCACCTCACTTTTCTAACTGAAGATAATTAATCATTAACTATCCCCATAACAAATCCCTAGGCAATGCTTCTTAATACTGGTCGAGAAAATAACAGATATCGGTGGTGATCCTACTAGGCTCACACCTCTAGATTCCCTCATATTTCTCTCTGTAATTAGTGCTAGATTCACAATAGTAGATAATATAGTCAACTTTAAGGCATTTACCTATGATCAGATGTCATATCTAAGACCATCCTGGAATCTCTTAGGCTTCACTATAACATCACCCATTAGAATAGGCACGAATCAATGGATCTTAGTAAAATTGGTAGAATAATCCATAACTAACATTGTTCCCTGATCTAAATTAATTAACCCTCAGGCTCCATTGGCCCCCAATGTCATGGGAATATAGAAATCCTATAAGACTATTTGAAAATCTCAATATACTATATTCCAATGATGCTCCAACTAGGTAATAAAATCCCATAATCTCATTGAAAAATCCATTAGAATATAAATCATGATATTTACCATGCTCTTAAGAGGCGTCTATAGATTCTCTATGATTGTAATCATTGACTCCGACCATGACTCTGCATCATATTTTCCTCCATCCCTCAAAAATTATTGCGGATATAGATAATAAAAAACTTGAATCTACTCTACCATAGATATGGTAGGGTGTGGGTCACCCTGAATGGTTTTCATGAACCCCATAAATCCGTCAAAAAACTATTCATATTCACATACATTCTTTATTATAGAAGGTTTCACAAATGCAACGATTAAAGGATCCACTGGCAGTACATGGCCGACAACCTCCGTGTTATGGTCATAGTCACTCTCCTAACATTCAATTGTAGATCATTGAGGTGTCATTAATCAACAAGGTCAAGTGAAAACCTTATTGTAAGATCATTATCATGGTTTATAGTTCCCGTGAAGAGGAACTAACAAAAAGAAGAAAACCATCAATATTTACCAGAAGTTGAGTACAAGGTGTGTATACACTAAAAATGATGTGTTCACTCAAGATCCTGTATAGGCAAGTAATTCCACCATTCTGGACAAGTAATCACCCCTAGTACATGGTTTGTAAGGAGGGCACACGATGTTCCCCAAACACATGGTACATTCCATTGTCCCTTAACAGGTTTGGTTAAATACATGGTGAAGCCATGTATGTATACACAACATGATACATACATGGGGTCCATCCGTGTAAAAAAATATTGTGTGTACCTAAATTACGTGATTATGTACTTATACATGTACAAAACAAGAAATCCATATTTTTACTCTCATGGATAGACACACATTCATTTACCACATGGTGTGTACACATTGTACATGACATGTACATAAGAAAATTGTTTCATTCCAAATAGAAGAACAAATGGCATGTGTTCATAGAACCACACACAGTGTTGTATGGGATTACAAATAGAACGTACCTAGAACTCCCTTGATACCCCTGATTTCTAAAAGTAATCCAAATGTATGGAACATTCTTATACATGGGGGCCCATAATCCCCACAAATAAAATATTGTGATCCACCTACAGTATATTTTAACACAATTCAATTTATGTTTGAAACATGAACCACCAAATTCTGTTCCATGATGGACCATACACCTGAAGGACCAAATCATGTTATCCATATATTTCAAATTATAAAAAATACCAAAAAAACTATCACAATAGAAGGAATATCTGTCCGTGTAGCTATCACAAAAACAATCATTTCTACATGACATTTATCAAAATATCATGAATTCAGTAATGCTCCAAAATGGAATGGAAAGAGTGCCTGGTATGTGATTTCTAGAATGTTTTTATAAGATGCATGGTATTGCCTAAACTAAAATCCTAATGTTACAACTAATAGATCTTTAATGATATGTCTAATAACTAAAAAATAAATGTTGTTCACCCAACCATGAAATCAAATCAACTATAACAAATCCACATGAAATGATCACATTTCAATCGAGGCTGATTAGATTTTCACTATACGTGGGGTAGCTAATCTCAGACACAGTTTATTATCAAAATACACTTCAATTATATCCCTATTTAATGTCTTTAAATAGTAATACAAACCATAATATACCCCTATGATACCTATTTGTAACATCCCATATCGGTATGCCACTCAAAAGTACCCATACCTTGTTATCTGCATGGCCTTATGCACATTTTATCATATTCTAGAGGATGCTAACTTGCAGCAAGAGCCTAGTTTTGATGTTGTGGAAACTATGCCATCACTAAAATAGTGAAACACAAAAGAAACAATAACAATACAAATGGGTAAATATTAATATCATTAAATATAACTAAACAATGGAAAAATATAATATAAATAACCAGATGTCACAGAATTCAATGGATGATAATCATGTAACATGTCCTAGGAAAGCATTCAAAACCGGATACACTAATGTAATATACAATACAAGTAACAACATTATAGAATAGAAAAAAAGAGACATAGAATAATCACAAGGCCTAGATTGTCCAATTCTCTCCATCTCCTAACAACAATCAAGTACCCTTAGAAGGATTTTTACCCTTATCAGAACAAGTAATAATATAACATGTTTGGGCCTAAAAACATGAACCAAAAAGGTTTTCAGGCTTATTCTCAGTATGAACCCACCAATGTTATTTTCTAGTCTATCAGTTAATATATATAATGGCTAGTGTACATTAAATATTATTTTAAGCAAGGAAGTACGCAAATGAAAACAATTATACAAGAACTGGTTTTCATTTAAATTCACTTTATGTTCATTAATAAATTCAACGACAAAGAATTATATAACTATCAGGATCTTACCTATGCCCAAAAACCCCATGTTAATGACAGTAAAACATATACCATAGAAGGATATCTAAATAAGTAAGAGAATACCTAATCCAACCATGTTTTTTGTCATTGAAAATGAATCATAAGTAATTTCATTTAAATATTCAATTTATAATCCCATCATGTCCATAATATTTCTATAAAGGAATTTATGTATCACTCTAGGTGAAATTCTATATGCACCCTACCAGCCTATCCTAGTGAACCTCTCTGGAAACTCGGTACCACTCTAGGTGATATCCTACCAACATCCAACAATCTTATTCAGACTATTCTCTTTGTAATTTTGGTATTACTCTTGTTGTGGTATATGTCCATGTTAAGTTATCCAATTACTAGAGTTTCTATACAGAGGGTCCAGTTATAACTCATGACTTGTAAAAAAATCCATTAGAGTCTCTCCATGACATCCCTCAATGACTCATGTTTCACATTTAAAAATATGTAAAGCCTCCATGAGCCCGACTGATTCATTCATGGCTCACTATCGACTTCAACATAAAAACAATACCAACCACATAAGGCTTTACCTTTAAATTACTCACATGGGTAAATTTAAAATAATGTGTAACAAATTTAATTTAAACTATTATAGGTAATTAAGAATAATAAACTCACGTAGGAATTCATATAAAAAGGAACACATATATATGACACTATTTCATGGTTTAAACAATATTAAATCCCATGGGTACATTTAATAACAAGAATATAATATAATCTAAAACATTGCATGGTCTAAACATAACCGAACACACATGGTCAGTTTCACAATTGGAGAATATCATTCAAAACGTGTTTAAAAAATAATATGCATAATCATGGGTCATGGTGAAAGTCATTTATCCCATACCCAAAGACAATTTATTACCTTTTAACAAAAATGGAAACATCATTATAAATAAAAATCAGTTTTCAACAACCCAAAACATAGAAACAAGGCATTCCTCTTAGGAATCCTAGGCCAAATGACCATAATAGGTCATCAATGGAAGAAAACCCATGTGGTGGTCCAAATTCAAGGTAAAAAACCTAATTCATGCATTGAATCACTTAAACTATTATATAAAAATAATAAGAAAAAATATAGGTTAATTATCAATCAAGGCGACACCCAAAAATGGGTTCCTGAAAATCCTGCACATATAATTAACATCACATTTAATGAAAGGTATGAGACCAACTACCTCATACTTATATGACTCTACTCATCCAACGCCGACCACTAATTTGACCATGAACTTGGTATATCTACAAAATGAGCATAAATGATTAACCCTCGATATCTTTTTAGAGAGATGATATTATGATAAAAATATAAAAGGTAATCGAGATCACACTTATTAGATTCCAACACATCCAACGTTGATCTAATCATCGTTTGGATGATCAAACAGGATGGTAAAAAGTTCAGTGTTGTTGGTTCAGGAACCCAATGAGACCTCTCTCCATAATATGAAGAAACGAGGCTAATTCCATTTTTATGAAAAATAATAATTACATAGTTTGTACTTGAGAATGCACACCATGTATATTCCAATATTTTCCGTATTCTGCTAACATGCCTTACACATCATAAAAAGACATACTAATATCAATACATCGTGTGTACTAGGATTGCATAACTTGTAACACTCACTCACCATGTAAAATATTCATACATAAAACCATTAACCTCTTCTTATTTAGTTTTCATAAATATAAAAAAAAGAAAATATTCATACCTCAAAGGAAGAATGTTGTTCTAACATGTATTATATTGCATAATGTCAATACTTTAGGGATATCACCAAAAATATCATCTCTATAAATAATGATGTTGGTATTCAACAGACATAAATTGGTGAGAATACTATTTTTGGTAATGTTTATTGATTTAAAATGATTTCATATTTCATATAATTATGAGATTACATATTATTAGAGAAATGTGATCAGTGATATGTATAGGAATTATTTACATGTCATGTTGCATCTCCCTATAACAACATTGTAAATAATCATTAATTCACCTAAATACGAACATATTGTATTTAACTATGTATAATGATTAAAATATATCACTACATTGGTCTCCACACACATAATTATGGGAAATAAAAAATATCTACAAAACACTTTGAAAATATAATAAGGCCATCATTAAAACACACCAACATTCTAAAGTACAACTTTGTATTCTATAGTGATTATAGAATGCAACACAATGTATAAAAAGTGAATATATTGACCCAGTTAATTATAATATTAATAATTATAATAAATTTATTATATTCTAATAAACCCACCACTATGTGATCTTTTATCACATGCAATAGTTACCTTCCTTGATAACTTCTGTTACACAGAAGAGCACCCTTATCGAGTTGCACAAAATAATTGCGTATTAAAAAAATATTATTATTTAATATAATATCATAAAAAGAAGACATTATGTTAGAAGTTATGAATAGTATTACCTATGTTATGAAAATTTATAATATATGTAAATATACTATTAATTATTTGGTTACTAATTAATGAAAAATGAAAATAAGAACCAATTGAATAGAAAAATAAATATTATTATTTTCATGCTTCCAAATGATTTTTTTCATAATAAAAAATTAAATTACAATTAGAGAAGGACTGTATTAAAATATATACATTTTATTATCAGTAAAATGTTTTTTAAATTCATCCAATAGGTTTGATAGAAATAAAATATGAAGAAACCCAATTTCCCACAAGAAAATCTATATTTTTATAGAGTAAATATTACAACATTTAATGATGAACCAATTTTAAATTTTAGTTTTTACACATTAATTGACTGAATATCTCAAAATAAATAACATAATTAAAATAATGAAAAAATATTAGGCTAGGGTGAATTATTGATATTTTCTGGAAATAAATATTTTTTAAGGATTATTTGGAAATATTAAATTTTACTTCTAAATTTATTTTTCATATAATTTATTTATAAGGATGAATTATAAATTTATTGGGTTTATATCATTATTAGATAATATTTTTCTGAATTAATACTTTTTTAATTAGAATTAATTTCACTTTCAAATCGACTATAACAACATAGAGAAATTTCGGACATTTTAACTAAAAACCCGAAATTGTCGTCTTGCCTGTGGGATTATATATAAATTAATATCTTCCACTTCATTATTTTAATTTGAAAAAATTTGTTCCATATTTTGAATTATAATAATTTATAATGTATAATAAGATAAACTTTTATTGAACAAGAAGATTACTGAATGCGATTTAAAATAATTACAATGCTTATTGTTAAATTAAGATTAATAAGATACTAAAACGTATTCATAAGGCCTAAAATTTAAAGACCCTCTTTCAAAATATCCCCATACATGAATGAAAATGAAGAAGTGGAGATGATGACCCCCATTTCATACCTCCATTAGGCCCCAAGGGGGAGACCACCACCAAGGGTATTTAACCATTAAAAAATGGGAGTCATTGCCCTTTTCAAAGAAACAAGATCATGTGATATAATATTTCATCACAAAACAACATCAATATATATATATATAAGAAAACCAATATCCATATCACATGCATGTTTAAAATAAAAATTTTACTTTGTAAAATGTATCCATAAGAAGAAACAAAATAAAGCTAAAATAGTCACTCCACAACGGTCCAAAATCCTATTCTAGTAACACACAACATGATCCATGAAGTCCTCATGGTAACATGAAAATTTATTTATATATGTAGGCTGAGAATACAAGTATACACAATAGGAAAACCCATTACACTCATGCACATGTGAAAGAAGCATACTAATGGACCTATGAGAAAACATCAGAATGAAAAAAGACCCATGCAGATATACTAACCACCTCAACCTCACCAACAAATTCTCACTAAATAACACATGAAATCTAATGTAATATAATGAACATAGATAATATGGTACCTCTCACAAGTTTCCCACTGATTAGATTCTCTCACAACCTAATGAAAAATGCCATTCCACTCCCACCTCATCCAAACACAACACATCAGAAACGTCCTGCAGAGAAATCCTCCTTGTAACTACATCTTGTCCTATCATTGGGACCAAGATCCACATCACATATCCTATACCAAAAATTGGTCAGAATTATACATCACATCCCACCTATAGACAAAAGTGCAACATACCTCGTCACATCCCGCCTGCAGACACATGGTCCACATACCTGGTCACATCCTGAAAACACCTGGGAAAGCAGAACACATCTCCTCTTGAAGTCACATGGTATGAGCAAAAACTTTTCATCTTGAAGAAACCTAGGAAATCATAACTCACCCACACACAACTGGGCCCCACAAAACAAAACATGCCCAAAAAATCTTGGGATTCGACCACCAGGTAAAAGGAGAATGGAAGAGTGGGTGGCCAACCATCTATCCACCCACCAGGATGTTTGAGAAATACACACTCCCCTGTGATGATGGGGTTGTTATGCACATATTTCTCACCAAGGGTGGGGTGTATATAGAAATCAAAAAGAAAATACATTCATATATTGATATATTTCCATACACTATTTCCCAACATATAGGTTCTCATAAAAACTACTAACTCACAATACTGCAAACTTCGCTGCTACCTATAAATGAAAACACCACACAACAATCACATCTTCTTTACAAAACCCAAATGGTTGGTTTAAACCATAACCATTATTCAGTAAGAAAATCATATAATTATTATGTTAACCAATCCAAAGAATGAAATCCCATAACATTGTTAATTACATTATTCAACCATTACATTACTATCTACGAAACTAAAAAGAACATCACGTAACAATAAACACAACCATAGAATAACCCGATTGCTTCCACCTTTAAATTATTTCTCTACCATTCCTCAATCTATATATCTATAAATTTCACGACCCATCCTAGTGGGGCCTAAGCCGCAACTCCCCAAGCCTTCCTCCAAAGGCTAGGGGCTAGTGACTAGCACCGAGTAGGCATGCTAATAACATGGGAGGCATTGCCTATAAACCTGTACACATGCACACACATCTCGAAGACCACAAAGCTGAAATGTAAAAACTACTAATGATGGAAAACCCTACATACACTAAAAACCCAACCAACAGAGTAAGACATGGAAATAAAGTAAAACAAAGTGAAACCCTGGGCCAAAAGTAAAAGCCCACCAAAAGAAAGTCTGCAACAAAGTCCAACCTATAGATAAAGGTACTGGGACTGCAACCCGTCGTCGAAGGAACACACCATGGCCTGTCTGATCTCACTGAGCACCATCCGTTCTTGGTCAGCCTAGAATTTTGTCAAAGGATCACTCGTCTGCACAAGACATGACACGTGCGGGAAAATCCCATGTATGGGTGAGTATAACAATACCCAGTAGGACACCCCGAAAACCACAAAGGAAATAAAAACAATGAAAATACCACAAAAAGGTACAGTCAGCTCCACACAGTATATTTCTATGGAACATATATCAAGAATATCCAGATATACTCATACACATACGACCATCGCGAAACCACCACTAAGATCCATCTTGAAGATTCCACTAAGCATACAAATGGAAGAACACACTCCTAGGTTTGAAGAGAGTGATACGAAGTACTCGTTCTAGGAGAACAAAATCCACGAGTACCTTTAGAACATGATCCTCAGGTGATGATCACAACCAAGTCATGGGGTGATTCCGACAACCCAGTCTAAGCTAATCTTCTAGGCAGAGGATAGGTGTCCGGGAAAGGTAGGTCACGTCGATACCAAGAACTCTACCTAGGGTATCAGGATTGAATAGAGTATCTGACTCAATGTATCATAGTGGGGATTCCAATAAATCTATTCAAGAAGTCTTGCTAAAGGAATCATATTCTTGTATATTAGGAAATGATACCGGAAACCTTCAAGAGAAAGGCCACGGGTACAAACCCTAAGAAGGATAGTCCATGTCACGGAAGAAAAGTGTCTCATGCCATGAAGAAAAAGTTTACACGACATGTAGTATGGATACACGCCGTGTTCCTTGGCCCTGGGTACTGCCCATGTAGACGGCCCGTGTCGTTCGTTCAAGCCGTGGAAAACCAAACTACAGGGCATGTAGCAATGTACATGTCGTGTTCCTTGACCCCGGGTACTTCCCGTGTAACCGGCCCATGTCATTTGGATTTTTGTATAGAATGAAACTACACAGCGTGTAGAAGAATCACACGCCGTCTCCGAGCACCTGGGCTCGCTCCGTGTACGCTGTCCATGTGCCCGTACATGGTCTCTACCTGTTTCCGTGTCATCTTCCCATGTACCAGTACATGGGGTATCTCGTATATCTGGTCGGGTCTGGCCAGGGAGAGGTATACACGGCGTTGCCTTGGCCGTGTGCCCTTCTCGTGTACGTGTACTCCTGGAGTACACCATAGGTCGTTCTCCGACGAACACACACCATGTAGCCCACACTACACGGCGTGTAGTCGGGATTTTTCCAGAAACGCCCTCTTCCTCCGTGCACCTCGGCTAATCCTCCGGACATCGATTGAGCTATTTTTTACAACTAAACTCAAGATTCTGGATTTCCTCGTCATCGTGATGTCGAATCCATGGGTTTCAGGCCTTCAATCAGATCCAAAATCCGATTCTGGTCACCCGTGCAGAAATCGTTTGCAGAACGATTTCTTCCAATCTACTTCGATCTATCTGTCTCCACAGCAGCCGCACCTCAGTAGGGTCGTACCGCTGCTAGATCATCAATTTGAGACCGTTTCATCACACATTGGGTGCGCAACAATCCATTCTTCGTTGTCCTTTGAAGAACGTGATGAACAGTCACAAGGAACGCGATAAATTTGGGAAAGAGACAGAGACAAATCGAGAGGGACGATCCTCGATCGATGTTCATGTTAAACATGGTCCTTCACCGTTAGAAGGTTGAATGAAACCAAACAATAACAAGAATCAAATCCCAAAAATCCCCTCAAAAAACCATCCCGCAAGAACGACTGATCCACGGGCTAATCTGTTCGTTGATTAGACTGAAATCGTCTTAGATATCAAAAAAGGAGAAGAATAAAGTCACAACAACATCCTACCTGGATCACGGCGTTCGTTGTCGAAGATCTGGTCGCCGCGTTGTCGTCACCGATGAAATCCGTCAAGAATGTCGCCGCTGCATTGGGGGCTTCCTCCAGAGCATTCCCATAACCTCAAGGGGAAAATCAGGGTTATGGGGATTGTAACCCTGATCCCCTGCGTAGTCTCTATTTAAAAGGTAAGAGATATTTGACATAACAAGGTTTAAATAAAATATTTTAAATAAATATTTTATTACAGTTGAGGCCAAAAACCAGATTTCACCACCGACCTGTTCCGGCTGATGTTAGGCCTCGCCATAGGTAAAATTGTTGTTCTGAACGCAAAGGTGCCCTCAGATTTCTGATCCGAGCAACCGTTCAAGATTTATTTCAATTCTTCCTGAAAAAATCACGCGCGGGTCATTTAATTGTTAAATTAAATTCATGAATTTGTTCCGGGTTCACTGGGCCTCAGAATTTCACATTTTCTTAGAGCCTTGTCTCGAATTAATTCCCATATAATATTAAAATAATAAATAGAAAAATCCTAGACATTACATCACACCCACCATAGTGATTTTACATCCCCGAAAATCCAAAACAAGACCTACTCAAAAAGATGTGGGTACTGTAGGAGAATCTGAGCCTCCCTCTCCCACATGATCTCCTAGAGATTCCCATGCTACCACCAGACACACACCAAGGGAATTTCTAGTCCACGAAGGATCATCTCACGCCAATCCTCAATCTCCACTGGGTACTCATCAAAGGTAGCTCCATCGTCGATGTTCATCTCTCCTCATTTGATGACGTGTGATGGATCATGCACGTACCTCCGTAGCTACTACACATGGAAGATGTTGTGTACCCAGTCCATCTGAGGATGTAGAGCCAAGAAATACGCCACCTCGCCAACTCTATTCAGAATCTGAAAAGGGACAATGAACATCAGAGATAGCTTGCCTACTCGGCCAAATCTCTACAATCCCCATCGACGTGAGACCAGAAGGAACACATGGTCTCCTTCCTCGAACTCCAAGGGCCTCTTTCTCTGGTCGGTATGAGACTTTTTTCTGACTCTATGCAGTCTCCATCCACTCCTGGATGACCTACACCTTCTCTGTAGTAGCTCTCACCATCTCTGGGCCCATGAGTGCTGATCTCCCGGGTCAGTCCAGCAAAGTGGCTACCTGCAAGGTCGCCTGTATAGAGCCTCGAATGGTGCCATACCAATAGTGGAATGCTAACTGTTTTTATAATAAAATTCCACCAATGTTAGGTGATCCTCCTAGCTACGAACGAAGTCAAGTATGCAATCTCGTAGCATATCCTCAAGGATATGGATGGTCCGCTCTGTCTGACCATCAGTATAGGGATTAAACGATGTGCTCAAGCGTAACCGAGTCCCAAAATCATCATGTAATCCCTTTCCCAACCAGGATGTTAAATGAGAATCACGATATGAGATGATCATGGATGGTACTCCATGATGTCGAACTATCTCTTGCACATAGAGGCGTCCCACGATCTCTACTGAACTCTGCTCCCGTGGCTAGGAAGTGGGCTGACTTGGTGAGTAGTTCAACGATCACCTAGACGGCACCGTGCCCCCTGGACGTATGTGGTAAACCCGTCACGAAGTCTATAGTTATCTCGTCACACTTCCACTATGGAACCTCAAGGGGCTGAGTCAAAACTGATGGAACCTGGTTCTCAGCCTTTACTTGCTGACAAGTAAGGCACCGAGAAACAAACTCTTCCATACTCTTATTAATTCTTGGCCACCAGAACTGACGTCAGAGGTCCTGGTACATCTTTTCCATGCCTGGATGCACTGAAAAAGGTGATGTATGGAACTCCCTCAAAACCTCCTCCCGCAACGTCACTGGTACTACCGTCCTCCCTCAAAAAAGGACAATGTGCTCTCCACCTTCTGAATATCCATCAGCAGTATCACCTTTGGATATATGAGAACGTGGAGTCTCATAGCTAGAATCCTCGCACTGTGCTTCCCTGACTCGCTGTAAGAGTGGAGGGATAACAACCATATACTGATGTTAAGCTCTCTCATCTCCATCCATGAAGGAAAACTGCAAACATTCGAACTACCTTGTCACCTCATCTAACAACTGAGAACTAGATTTCCTACTGAGGGCATCTGCCACCACGTTCCCCTTCCCAAGAGTATAAACGATCTCAAAGTCATAATCCTGGAAGAACTCAATCCATCACCTCTGTCACAAATTAAGATCCTTCTGAGAGAAGATATATCTGAGACTCTTGTGATTAGAGTAGATGGTAAACCACTCTCCCATCAGGTAGTGTCGGGGAATTCGTCACACCGAAGGGAATCACCATGTACTCATAGTGACCATAGAGACATCTAAAAGCTGTCTTATGTATATCATCCTCCTGGAATCGCAACTGGGGATATCCTGATCATAGATCATCCTTCGAGAACAATCGTGCCCCACTCTGCTGGTCGATGAGGTCATCGATCCTCGGTAGTGGATATCAGTTCTTCACTATCACCTAATTTAAGCGCCTGTAATCCACGCACATCCTCAAGCTCCCGTCTGCCTTCTTGGCAAACAGCACTGGGGCCGCCTAGGGTGAAATGCTGGGTCTCACAAAGCCCTTCTTCTACAAGTCGTCCAACTGCATCCTCAGCTCAAGAAGCTCTGTAAGAGCCATCTGATAAGCCGAGGCTGATATCGGGGTTGTCCCAGGATGCAACTCAATGTATAAATATATCTCTCGATGGAGAGGTAGCCTAGGGAAATCCTCCGGAAAGATGTCCTCATACTAAGCCACCACTGATGGAAACTAGAATCTCATAACATCTGTCGCGCCAAGGGCTAGGCTAGCCAACTGATGTGGAATCAGTTTTTCCCTCCTATGCACGAGTCCATCCTGCACTGCGTCGGTCTCTCTTCCACCGAAAAAAGAGAACCTTGTCCCATCACTGCGGACAAACCGCACCCTTCGCCAAAAAAATTAATCTAAGAAGAACTATGGATAGCCAATCCATACCAAGAATGACATCATAAGGCCTCGACACTACCACCAAGAGGTTCCAACCGAAACATTCTCATCCAAGGTTCTGGTCACAGTGCCTACCATGGCGTGTGATATCCGAATCTTCTCCAGTAGGTGTCTCTAAGCATAAGGGTCGAGTCAATGGTCTACTGGAATCTCAAGGTCTCAAAAAAGATAAGGATCCAGAAAATAATGACTAGGACCAATGTCTATCAGTACGACATCCAAAGTAGAAAAGTCACAGATTGTACCTCTAATCATTCCAGGAGTACCTAGGTCATAAGCCTCTGTTGCCTACAGCTATCCCTGCTTCTGTCCACCATCTCCCTAAGCATGTGGTGGACCTCCTGGGGGTGGTAGTGGTAAAGGGTTGAAGCACCGACCACCTCCAACTGCTCTCCCAGCTCCTCTTCCACGTCTTTCGCCTCGCGGATCTTCTTGCTCCACACGTTGCGTCTTCCTTATTGGTCCATCCACTGCTCCTATGTCAGTAGTACGGTGGGTCGGACAATCTCGAGTGAGATGTCCCCTTCCGTCACAAGAGTAACATCTCATATCTCGTGGCTTTATGGATGCGCCCTGTGAACCCTGTACGGCAGATTCCCTTTCTTGGGATCTCCTCTAGAAACGTCTCCCATTCCTGGGTCCCGGACGTCGGATCCCTGCCACTGAGGTCTCTGCTCTGTCAGCTTTCCATGCTCCGTCATGAAGCTTTTGAACACCAAAGCCCCTCGAGAACCCTCAGCATAATTAGGAATACTCATAGGGATGATGCTAGCTCAGATATCTCTATTCATGCCCCTATCAAATGTTCGAGCTCTGAAGTACTGATCTCTGACCATATCCATCGAGTACCTCGAGAGGTCGGTAAAGCTAGATGAATAGTCATCCACCATCTTGGTTCCCTGCTGGAGATGAAGAATCTCTTGTATGAATTTTTCTCTCAGGGTAACTGGTGAAAAATTCTCTATGAAGAGACTCTAAAACTACGACCATGCAAGTGTCGCCACGTCGTGAGTCTGGACAAATAAACCCCACCATCGTCCTGCCGAGCCCTGCAGAAGGCTTGCTGCCAGGATCACCATCTGGTTTTCTGGTGTCCAGACCAAATAGAATACTTTGGTCACTGCCTCAAGCCAGTCCACTTCTGCCTAATGGTTAGGATCACCTCGAAACCTATGAGGTCTCTGTCTCTGAAACCCATGGAGTAAGCTCAGCCTGCGCTCCTCCTCCACTGGTACAGCAGGGGAAAAACACTGCCCCAAAGGTGGTGGAATAACTGGCTCGCCACCTGGTGGTAGAACTGGGGGATCTGGTCCCTGTATTGAAGCTTCATCACTGAGGGGGTCATCCTTATGATCGAGTTGCTGGATCCTAGCAGATGCGCGTCATGAAGGCATACTGTTTAAGAAACAAGATGTATCATATTCAGTGAGTATATCTGTAGAGCTGACTCGAAAAGGACTTGGAAACCACAACCCATTCCTATATGATGCATGTGCCATTATTTTCCCCCATGAAACTAGTGTTTTCATGTTCCGAGTCGAAAAGAATGTTATCAGAGTCCTGGTGTATGGATACGTCGGCCGCCACACCAACACTGGGGTCCCTGGCCGGAGAGCCAAACCCGAAACACTTAACAATGTTTCCCCAAACCAACTCACGAACTCTCAGTCCTAAGGTTGAACATAACACCTCTGATACCACTCTGTCACGACCCATCCTGGTGGGGCCCGAGCCGCAACTCCCCAAGACCTCCTCTAATAGGCCAGGGGATGGTGACTAGCACCGAGTAGGCATGCTACTAACATGGGAGGCATTGCATATAAACCTGTACACATGCACACACATTTCCAAGCCCAAAAAGCTGAAAAGTAAAAACTACTAAAGATGGAAAAACATGCATACACTCAAAACCCAAGCTATAGAGTATGACAGGGAAATAAAGTAGAGTAATGTAAAAACCTTGGCCACAAGTACAAGCCCCGTAAAAGAAAGTCTGAAACAAAGTCCAAACTGTAGATAAAGGTACTGGGACTGCAACCCATCGCCGAAGGAACACACCTCGGCCTGTCTGATCTCACTGAGCACCGTCCGGTCCTGGTCTTCCTAGAATCCTGTCAAAGGCTCGCTCGTCTGCATGAGACATGAAACGTGCGGGAAAATCACGTGCATGTGTGATTATAACATTACCCAGTAGGACACCCCGAAAACCACAAAGGAAATACAAACAAGTAAAATACCACAAAGAAATGTACAGTCATCTCCACGTAGTATATCTCTACGGAACATATATCAAGAATATCTAGATATACTCATACACAAACAACCATCACGAAACCACCACTATGATCCAGCTTGAAGATTCCACTAAGCATACAACCGGGAGAACACACTCCTAGGTCTGAAGAGAGAGATACAGAGTTCTCGTTCAGGGATAACACACTCCACGAGTACCTTTAGAACATTATGCTCAGGTGAGGATCACAACCAAATCATGGGGTGATTCCGACAACTCATTCTGAGCTAATCCGCTAGGCAGAGGATCGGTGATCTGGTAAGGTAGGTCACGTAGATACCAAGAACTCTCCTTAGGGTATTAATAATGAATAAAGGATCCAGATATAAGTATCATAGAGGAGATTCCAACAACTCTATTCAGGAAGTCCTACTGAAGGGATCATACTTCTGTATATTAGGAAATGATACCTGAAACCTTCAGGAGAAAGGCCATGGGTACGGACCCTAAGAAGGATACTCCAAGTCACAGAAGACAAGTGGCTCAATCCATGAAGAAAAATGTTACACGACATGTAGTATGGTTACATGTCATGTTCCTTCACCCCGGGTACTGCCCATGTAGACGGCCCATGTCGTTCGTTCATGTTCTGTAAAACCAAACTACACAACGTGTATCATAGTAGACGTCATGTTCCTTGACCCCGGGTACATCCCGTGTAACTGTCCCGTGTCATTCGGATTTTCGGATAGAATGAAACTACACAGTGTGTAGAAGAATCACACACTGTGTCCGAGAACCTAGGCTCGCTCTGTGTATGCTGGCTATGTGCCCATACACGGTCTCTGCCCGTGTCCGTGTCTTCTGCCCGTTTACCAGTACACGGGGTATCCTGTGTATCTGGCTGGGTCTGGCCGGGGAAGTTTTTCCACGGCGTGTACTTGTCCATGTATCCTTAACCTGTATGTGTACTCCCGTAGTACACTCCATGTCGTTCGATGATGAACACACACCGTGTAGCCCATACTACACAGCCTGTAGTCGGGATTTTTCGAGAAACGTCGTCTTCCTCTGAGCGCCTCGGCTGATCCTCCGGACTTCGATTCAGCCGTCTGTTTGCCGTGAAACTCATGATGCTGGATTTCCTCATCATCGTGATGCCGAATCCATGGGATTAGGGCCTTCGATCGGCTCCAAAATCCCATTCCGGTCACCCGTGCAGAAATCATTCGAAGAACGATATCTTCCAATCCGCTTTGATCCATCCATCGCCACCACAGCCGCACCTCTGTATGGTCGTACCGATGCCAGATCTTCAATTTGTGATCGTTTCATCACACAAAGGGTGCACAACGATCCTTTGTTACGCGTCCCGAGAAGAACGTGAAGAACACTCATAAAGAACGCAATAGATTTGGGGAAGAGACACACACAGATCGAGAGGGATGAACCTCAATCGATGTTCTTGTAGATCTTGGTCCGTCACCATTAGAAGGATGAACGAAACCAAACAATAACAAGAATCAAATCTCCAAAATCCCCACAAAAGCCCACCCCACAAGAACAATCGATTTGTGGTCTAATATGTTCGTGGATTAGTCCACGTTCGTTGAAGTAATAAAAAACGGGGAAGAATAAAATCACAACGACATCCTACCTAGATCCTGGCGTTCGTTGGAGAAGATCTGGTCACCGCGTTATCGTCGCTGACGAAATCCGTCAAGAATGTCACCTCCGCATTGGGGGTTTCCCCCAGAGCATTCCCAGAGCCTCCAGGGGAAAATCAGGGTTATGGGGATTGTATCCCTGATCCCCTGCGTAGTCTCTATTTAAAAGATAAGAGATATTTGACGTAACAAGGTTTAAATAAAATATATTAATTAAATATTTTATTACTATTGCGTCCAAAAACCAGATTTCACCACCGACCTGCACCAGCCGATGTTAGGCATCACCTTAGGTAAAATCGTTGTTCTGAACGCAACGGTGCCCTTGGATTTCTAATCCGAGCACCCATTCTGGAGTTATTCAAATTTTTCAGGAAACCCGCACGCGTGCGTAATTTAATTATTAAATTAAATTCAAACATTTGTTCTGGGGTCATTGGGACTTGGAATTGGATTTCGTCTCAGACCATGGTCTCGAATTAATTCCCATATAATATTAAAATAATACATGGAAAAATCTGGGATATTACAATCAAGTTGAGATTCCATCTCACCTCCCAAGTGATCCCGTACAACACGACCAAGAAACCTAAACACAACACAAAACCATACTTACAATTGTATCACCACAAAGACCAAAAAATATAAAAATTTCAGTTTTAACAAGGAACCATTATTTAATTTCACATGTTAATTAATTGGATGTCATAGAAGTTGTACAATATTAGGGAATTCGTTCATTAGATGGGTGTACATGATTTACCTATTTCCATTTAGGGTGATACCAATAAACTACAACCAAATCATCACACAAAATAGGTATAACTAGAATAAATAATTCTACCATCAAACACCATTTTTGGTGGGGCGTTTAGTGCATATAACCCCAAATATCAAAAAAAATTAGAAAAGCTATGAAAAGCATGCAATAAATTCCTCTACCGTTTTAATTAAAATATAAAGTACCTTAAAATTGAATAATCCGAGTCAATTATAATCCCTGGGAATCAAAATAAAACCCACTCTTGTATAATTTAGAAATAAATAGATATAGGGGAATTCCTAAAATTAAGGGTTGTCGATGTTCATTGCACAAGAACAGATGATGTAATGGTCATATTATCACCGATCCTACAAATATATGTAACCATCTTTGTATGTATTAGCACCACCAATCCATAAAAACCCAACAGATACCCCATTAATAGTCAATGATAGGTACACGCCATGGAATTTAGAAATGATATGGAAGATAAAGATTCCAAACCTGAGTGAAACTACTAGAAAATGATGAGAGACAATATTTCGGTCCAACATAAATCTCCAAAAAATGATTATCGAGATTAACATAATGAAGTAGAATGAATATGGTTCAAATAACTCCTCGAGCACCTATGGTTCATCTAGAACATGTGGGGGAGAGAAAATGACCGTGTGACTGAAATTTCATCAGATTTTTTTTAACAGAATTGGGTCATTTATTACTCAAGGTGTAAAACACTTTCTCATTGTTTGATTTTAGTGATCTGTTTCCACTGAATTATTTTCCATATATTTTATTTTATATTTTAAACTTATAAATATTAAACATTATGAATTCCCTCATCACATCATATAAAAGTCGGAACATGGTGACTATTTCTTGAAAAACCCGTAAAACCAAACAGCACATTGTCAAATCAAGTTACACGATGTGTAACCTCCATACATCCATCATTTAACAACTAAACATATTAAAAAATCATATTAGTCTCCTAATATCATATCAAATGACCAAACTCAAAATTTAACGCACTAGGAAGGAACATTTCATTACATTAGACACCTCTAAAAAGATTCTCATCCTCAAGAATACAAAAAACTTCTAGAAGAAAAGTGGGAGTGGTCCGAACAACCACTCATCTATATAATGTTCATGGATCTTTCAATGTATTGAACACCTCTAACACCCAAACCTATCAATCGGCAATGATAAACAACACTATTTCATTTGAATGGTACAGTGAATACTCTGACAACAATGAATTAATCCTCCTAAAACCATAACCCCACCTTATCACCTCAACACAAATATCCACAAGATAAACCACAAAATAAATACAACCACACTATCTGAACACATGAACCATGAATTTATGTCATCCATGTCAAGATAATGTCTACTCTAGGTGGCATTAAGTCACCCTCTTGGGTTTAATCACATAGTAGTTAATGCGTCTGGATTAGGAATCTTGTCCTACCCTATTCATGTGTTAGGTATCCACAACACATTTCACCACACACAACAATTCCATTGGAATACATTAAATCACATAATTTTTTTTAAAAAAATCCATTAAAAAAAACTGACCATGTATAGATACTAAAAAAACAGTGTAATGGGAAAACATCTCCTTTTCTCACTCTAATGTACTCTCCTTTATGCCATCATGCATCCACTACATGAAAACCAATGTAATGATCCATCCTTGTATCATATTCTCATGAAAATATAATATATCTATCATCTATTATACATATGTCATGTCGTCCTCAATATCTATCTATCATCGATAAAGGACATTGGAGTCACTGTGAAGATAATGATGAAGCTGAGAGAAAAGGAATACATCTGGGATAATCTCCAACTATGGTGTCCATGAAAACTGGAACGCCACATTTCTAAATCATCCCAAAAATGCGAAGGGTATAAAAAACATGGGGGAAATATTGTTCCCTATTACAAACATCTAATACCCATGTGAAGGGGAATCATTCAATAACATGTGGTCCACATCATCAAATTCTATGGGACTCCTACTTCGATCATCATACGATTCCTATTGGTCATTCTATTCCATTATCCTCTCAATAACATGGAAAACATTCTTCTATATGCTTTTCAAAAAACCCAGATCAAGAAAATAGTTCTCTCCAATCTCCATCCATCCCAACAGACAGTGACATGGTCTTCCGTAAAACACCCCAAACAGATCCCTTTAAATGGAAGAGTTATATCAATAATTATAATCAAATTCTACAAAGGGTAAGTTTTGTTCCATTGATCCACAGTAGCCTAAGACCCATTCATGCAACTAATATTTTAATCTCTTGATAGTCTGCTCCATCATCCCATCTGACTGTGGGTGAATGTGAGAGATGAGGTGTATCTCGGTGGCAAAAGAATTCTGTAATCCCCTTTAGACTCGTGAGGTAAACCACACATCTCGGTCTCATACAATTGACATTGGAACTCCATGAAACCACACCACCTATTACACATACCCCATGGATAAGGAATCCACTTCACCTGAATCCTTCATTACTATGAAGTGAGTGGATTTCTTTACCTAATCCATTACAACCCAGATAGAATTTTATATCCCCGATCCATGTGTAACCCTTTATTGAAATGATTTGATATGTCATCCCACATTCACATGGGGACATTAAAGGGCTCCAAAAAACCACCGTGAACACGGTTCTCAATAAATAATTATTGTTAGACAAAGCATCATTCCAGAAACTCTACTATATCTCAAATAATCCAGGGAAGAAAAAAATAAATCATCAAACCACTGTAGGTTTTATAAATTCATAGGTGTAACAAAAAAAGAAAATTATGAAACTCATGAAGAACTCCCCCATGAATTTCATGATGAGAAAAAAACTCACTTAGAACAACATTAGGTTCTGATCATCATCCAACCACCAATAAAGAGAATCTACATGGACAACACAAATGTGAAATACCTCCACATCTGAGTCTCCCAACCAAGACTCATCCACTTTCTGCATTAGAGTTGATTGAACTATTATCTAGAGAAAAAAATCATTTATCCCCATCTTTTTTGGCGTCTAAGTGAAAGGTTTCCAAATCATCCATCGCTTTCCATGAAACAGTAGAATCTCAAACAACCTCTTTTTTTAATTTCTACTCAATGCATCAACGAAAACATTCCTATTTCATAATGTGTAAAAAATATCATAATCTTAGTCCTAAAAAACTACATCCACCACATGTTCTATAGATTCAGTTAACACTTGGAATATTTATACCTCCAAATATTATGATATGCAAAGAATACAATGTTGTACATGATAGGGAAATGATACCACTACATCAGAGAAAACATGACTTTGGATATTTCATGATCATTAGTGGCATATTTATGCAAGTGGGGGTGTAATTAAATAGACCCATAAGAGAATTTTACATACTACTTCACCATAACGTATCCCAAACCAAGATGGGAAGAATAAAAAACACCTCAAACATCACCCCTTCCTCTAACAACTAGAGAACTTGATCACTATCTAACATCCCATTATAAAAACCGAATGATGTTTGGAAGTGACCAATCCACAGAAAAATCATGGTATATTCTATTTATATCTTTGAAAAAATGTGAACCTTTAGAGAAGATGGGCATAACCCTCCAATAATAGCCTTTGAGACCAAGAGAACTAAAAAATTAGGCCTAATTCATCGGTGATTCCAAAGAAATAATATCTTGAACCTTTATGGGCCAACTAAAACACTCTTCATGGACACCACATTCCCAAGGAAATACTCTTCTCATGAATACAGCATACCCTTGGACAAAATTTAATAGAGATGGTGTCATTGAATAACCTACAAGAATGTTTTGAGAAGGTCGAAGTGCTCCTCCAATAACATCATCTAGATCAGGACATCATTGATGAATATGATGAAAAACTCAAATATGAACTCACAAAATATGGTGTTCATATGACCCATGATAACAAATGGTTCCATCGTAACATTGAATGGCCTGACTATGTACTAACAGTGTTTATACATGAATATGAATGTAGTATTCAAGATATCACACTGATATTCCATAAAATAGTTATATCTAGACCATTGATCACTTTTAAAAAACCAAAATTCCCCTCTTAGCTAGTAGAAAGGACCATCTATCCTTGAAAGAGTGAAATATTTATTGACTGTCACCTAATTCAAACTCTAGTACACTATATACAATCTCAAACTACCATCCTCATTCTTTTTGAACATCACCAGGGCACCCCATGGTGAAGCATTGGGAAAGATAAAACTATTCATCATCATATCATCAATCTGAATCATCAAATTATGAAATAGTTAAGGTTTCATATGATAAAGATAAATCATAATCTGAGAATAATTGGACTGCAAGTCTATCCCAAACTGAATGTTACATCATCGGGGTAGAGTCACAGCATCCTAAAAAAACATCATGGAACACCCAAAAATATTTATAAACCAACACACTCCCAACATTAGAAGAGTCCTCTAACAGCTCATCAAAGAATGAATAATTTGGTTTTTCTCAATAAATTCACACCAAATATTTTTTCTTACCAATTAAAACCACACGTCAACCATCCACATCTGAAAAAACAATTGTATTATGGAATTAGTTAACAATTGTATGCCCTTAAATACAACCATTTAATTGTGAGAATGAAATCATATTGGCTTTATCTACAGAAATAAAATATCATCATTGGACTGATGTTGTCCCATAATTATTCTACTTCACCAACACCCATCAAACAAGTTTGTTTGTCCCCTGACTAAAATACTCAACAACAGGGGTATGGGATGTACTGTTATGTCTAGTTCCATAGAATGACCAAGAATAGGTTCTATAAAAGAGTGTGAATCAACCAAATCAGAAAACGAAAATGATGGGGTACTAAAAAAATTGATCATACTACTAATGATGTCTTCCCCTTTCAGAATAGCTACATACACTGCATGCAACTATCCATGCCCATATTTTATTCCCCTCTACTGATGAACTCTCACATAACCAGTCTTGGGCCAAGGTCCAGGAGGAAAACCCTATGTTTCACCCCTACATAATCAATATCCCCTCGATGGATAAATGTCTTATTGTCCCAACTGCTAAAATTATATTATTGGATTCAACTACATAGGAAAGTGGTGAGCCTATCATCCCCAACTAAACTGAGCTTGATTGTAGAGACCCACATCTTGATGTACATGGACATTACTTTACTTTTGCGGAATACTTAGTACATAACAAAAACACACACACAAGGATCGTAATAGTTTAGTGTCTTTGGAAACTCGTAATATAATCTTCTAATCATGGTGAAAGATCTTCAACATCTCCCATAAAGATCTTCCTCTTTTTTACCTAAAACCTTTCTTTATATCCTGGGGAAAAGAAAACATAAAAGGGTGAGCTCAAATGCTTAGTAAGGGTAAACAAAAGAAATATCAATCACATCATTTTCATAAGAACATAACATTTTGGAAATCGTAACCTGCAAAAGAGATTATAATATCATAACATCGGATAAATCATAGAAGTGAAATGTAATCCCAATAATCATAACATAAAACATGAAAATTTTTGGCATACACAAATAATCATAGAGAATCATATCTTATTAGTCAAGACACATTGCCAAGACTATCTTAGTGGACATAGTCCATTTCTGAACCGAGTCACCCTCGTTTCAGTCCTGTTTCACTGAACCGGTATAACCTACCATTCCAGCCATATCTATCTGATGAGATATAAAATCTTTACCCAATTAATTGGAGGGAGATATAGGTCCCACCCATATCATAATGATACCATTCTTATGTGTGCCAGAAAATCATAAACCATACATCATAGAATAACCCATGTAATAAAAATGAGAAGCTTAAACATCATGTCATCATAAAACAATTCATATAAGATAAAAGGAATTCATAAAAAAATATTTCCATCACAAGATAATAAAATAAATGTAATAATATTGATGAAAACAGAACCCTTTATTATCTTAGATGGAAGATAATTTTGATAAAACAATTGAACTCCATTTTTGAGGGAAATATCCTTTCAACTTCAAAAACATTTTTTCCTTTCTTAACATGTCATTAAATTTTAAACTAAAATAAGTTGATTAAAAATAAACTTGAAAACTTGTAAAAGAATATTCTTGGAAATTTTGTTTCAAAAATCCATTCATGCCGTATAAGTTAAAAAAACATTCTTCTCGTACTGTTGTTGGAAACGTCAAAAAGTACCTCGTACGAAAAACGAAAAAATATTCCTTTCGTATCTTTTACTAAAAACTCACCGAAGGGTAAAATTGGATTTAAACAATTGTAGGTGGATGGAAATAATATTACATATTAAGGAAACATGGATGTGGATGATAAAATACACCCCAGTAAATACCAAAGTATAAACAATCTCAGATAAAAATGAGATTGTGATATTTCCCTTAACTTAGGTCTGATAGGCTTTGTACGTGTCCGAACCTCCTGTATAATGATTTGAATAATGTTATTGACTTATTACAGAATCATACTTATTTTTATGATATCACATATGGTCATATTCTTAGATTCCTAGTAGTAATATTTCATTACTACTTGTTATTCGGGTGTTTATTACTTTTTGTTCTTATGCGTGTTTGTCGAAGAAATTCTTATTCTTCTCTTTAGGTTATAGACACAACATTTACAGAATGGTATTAGTGTAATATGTATCATATTCATTCATTAAATTCATTTATATAATCATTATGAAATGAAGATCATGTAGAACGAGTGGCATCACATCGTGGAGACGGTATTCCGTACGCACACACGAGTGATGATATCGTTCCTATGATCATGGAATTGTACTGGAGTGTATGTATACTATTTCAGAATCAGTATCACTTTATAATAGTCATATATAGTCATTATTTACACCATTACACCCATCCAACTAAGGTTGTGGTGGAAAATAAATTACACCACGGCGTGGAGACGGTATTCCGTATGTATGCATGCGCGGTGATTTCTTTTTCCGTAGGATGGATAGATGGTGAAATAGGGTTGTTTCATACTTATAATGACATCTCAGTATATGTGTGATACTGATGTTATTACTTCATAATGAAACAACTAATTAAGAAGAAGTGTAAGAAGAAATAAAAATGAAATAATTGGTAATGGACATTACCTCTTCTTTGAAGTGCGTCTTTGAGACCTCCTTTTAGGGCACTAAAATAGGTCTTTGAAGAAGAACAGAACCTCTAAGATGTTTCTAGGGAAGTGGATAGAAGAAATTGTCAGGGGTTGGATGAGCTTGAAGGCTCTAAGTGGTGTGAGGAAGATGGGGAGGAAGTTCCCTTTTATAAGGGATGAGAGAGGCACCTTTGGAATAACTAAAAATATTATTTTATTATAAAGTCAATTTCGGTTTTAAATAGCTCCAAATGGAGTTATTTCTAAGATAAGGTTGGGATGGGTCGAAATACTCTCATCCAATATAATTTAGACAAGTTTATGTCATTATATTAACCTTATCTGTTAGTTTTAACTCTTAGTTAATTAGATTGACATTTACCATGTCACTTTGTATTTTTATATTATATAGTTAATAAACTTACTATATACATCCAAGCGACCCCAAATTTGTGTTTTATTAATATATCTAACCTTATATAATCCTTAGATTTTTAGGAATAAAATAACAATTAATAATATAATATTTGTTTTTAAAACTATTTTATGTCAATTTTGACACTATTCAATAGATGATTTTTTTGAAACTCATAACAGAATGATTACTTCGACAAAAGTTACTTAAAACAATCCTAACATGCCATATTAATCTATAAAATTTGTCTAGTTCATAAAAAGTCTCAAATTATATTTATTTGGGTATTTATAACATCAATTTTGTCAATATTTCATTAATAAGATAATTACTGCATCATCGTTGTGTCATAAATAAATTAAATTATTTAATTTCTAAAAATTAAAAATAAAATACCATTATGTAGGAAATATTTTTATCTTTCTAATGAATATTTATAGTCGAATTTACCTCATTTATAACCTGATATTAAAAATTAATTACTTATTAAACTTTGATTTTAACTATTTTAACCCTTCTTTAAATAAATTAATAATAAATGTCCTAATCTAATTCAAGTTGGCCTAAATGGTAATATTTTATTCCTATGGTTGTTTTTGGTCGAATTAAACTTGTCCAATAGAATTAGGACACGTGTTAGGGTAATAATAATATCATTTTTAAACTTAATTACTCTATTTACTTTTAACCGTGGTAAGAAAAAAAAAGTTACTATTCACCAAAAAAATTATTTTCATCTCATTGAACAACATTTTACATACTGAGATCAACCGTGTCTCTCAGATTTTCTAAATTCCATTCACAGAAGCGGTAAAATTAGGTTTTATGAAAAATTCAGTTTTTTTAACTACCACTTAGTGGTTTCACTATTCATCAAAAAATGAAAGTTTCCAGAAAAATACCAAATATTATATCTATGCTATATTGGATATTTTGAATTCAAAAATGATGTCTGTTTTATCAAATTCAAAACATATCAGTTGCATTAATTAATTTAAAAATTAATTCTCGTCGTCAATACAAATAGCGTGTTCTTATCAGATAATAACTATCAAAAGATTGACACTTGTTTATAACTGGTTTAAATGTGAAATTACATCCAATGGCCAACATTGTATTAAATTGTAAAAATATATTCTTAATATACATTAAAACCACTCAAATTAATAATTTATCACTATTAGTTATTTCAATTAAAAAAGTTGTTTTTAATTAAAATTTAGTAATTTTCACTATTCATCAGAATATGAAAGTTATCCGAAAAGTACCAAAATTTCACCCTAAGGTAATTTCGATATTCTGAATCCAAAAATGAAGACCATTTTGAAAAATAAAATTTACAAAATTTCAAAAAGTGGTTATTACTATTCATAACGGCTAGTTTTAATAATATTTTAATAGCATATTGTTGTTTAGTAAAACTCGTTGTTGCGTACTACACACGCTATCGAAGAAGGTCGTGATTGCGTGTAATGCAAGTCAAGTCAAGGATGCATGTTGTGAAAGCTCCTTTTGGTGTAGCGTACAACACAATACATTAATGAAATTAAAAAGAATATTTTTTCATAAAATCTCGGGCTGTTACATTCTACCCCCTTAAAATGAATTTCTCCCTCGAAATTTGTCGGGGTTATAAATGGTTTACTACTCGAAAGTTTCATTAATAGAAACCCACATCTTAAAAAGGAATACCAAAACATGGATTTAAAAACTAATGTAAGAAATGTAACGATTACCCAAATAAACTAATCACTGGGTTTCCACATAGGTTAAAATATAGATATGGAAGACAAATATAACCATCATGTTCTGATGGAGAGTGGTAGAGAACATGGCTATGGAAAATCCAGCAATAACAAAGCCATAAATTTTTGACGATCTAATCTACCATCTGATTGATCAGATATAAGATCACTAGGACAACATGTTTGGTTTTCAAGATCATTTTCCTAAAGTTGATGAAATTGGAATTAGAAGAAATACTTTCGTGATTTTGGTATAGTCTCGCCGTCGGTTGTTCTTTGGAAAATTTCCACTTCATCTCTTATAGAAATGAAGTTGAATTTGTCATTCGTTATGTGTTAGCAGATCATGTGATAGAATGATGGGTCATTCGATCTATCTCAAAAAAAAGGTTAGAAAAGTTATCAAAAAAATACATAAGTCCATCTATAGTGAGATTAATCATATATGGTTCCTAAAATGGAATTATACTTCATATATCATACTGCATAATATAATAAAACTAGTTTCTACTAAACAGGGACTTCCTGTAGGCCAGTGGTAGGCGATAAAGGTCAGTCGCACTTTGGTTGTGGGTTGATTCCCACGGCCTTGTCCGACGCGATGGGCTGTCGCCCGTCCTGCAGGTTGTCCTTTTTCTAAAACTATATTACTATAACATCCTATAAATAATATCGAAAAACTTCTATACTTAAACAATACTAACTTAGGTCCAACATAATCCATTCTAATCTTTAGTCTTATCCATAATACTGTAGTCCACTCTCATAATATAGTGAAAACGATTACCAGAGATTTAATACCATCGTTGATCCCCATATATCATAAGACATGTCTTGTTGGTCACATTCCAAACATTCAAAGGCCATAATCATGTATTCTCTTGAATACCCATTGAACCTTAGTGAAAACATGAATGCAGTTAAAAGTTAACACTTTCCACATACAAAAATCCTCAAAATTATATATACTCAAACCATGATATCACTTAGTCCTTATATCAATCATGAGCTCATGAATACTGTCAAACATTTCATTTTCTCATTATCCTTTCATTATGCGCATATCATCTACATTCCAAAAATATCTGAATAAACATTCATGGATACTGGTAACATTAATTATACTCTTTCAAAACTCAAGGAAAGGCAACAATGTAACAATCCTTAGATGTCTCTTTATTCCATAGTACCATGAGATTACTTATAGAACATTACACATGATAAACATGTAATCATTCCACTACATTCTAAAACCATTGACCGAGCATCAACAATTCTTTCATCTCACTTATCATTTGTAGTCTCTTCATCATTATCCACATAAATAATACCCATACGACCATACTGATTCTCTCCATGAGACTTTCCCTTAGGGAATTGGTTTGCATAATGCCCGTACATTCCACATTTAAATCATTTAACCATTGTTGATGCCGTAGCAATACCATTATCCTCATCCCTGGTGTTAACTGAACCATTTCCTTTGCACTTACTGGCTTTGTGTCCTTCTTTTCCACACCCAAATCATCTTCTAGTTCCTTTGAAGCATTCTCCTCGATGCCTCTTCCCACATGATTTACATAGGGGAAATTGAACTTTCTTTCCTCTACGATCATCATAAAACTCAATCTTTCTCTTAATAGCCGAGTCAGGAAACTTACCAAATTTTACTTTATTGATCATATTATGAGATTGATGATTCGGCATAATAATGATGTTTGGACTTCCAAATCCTAGTTCATTTGGTTGCTCATGAAGAATATCATTTCATTGTCCATCATATCCTCCATTATCGTGAATCATCTTGTTTCCATCCATTTTCTAAAACCCAAAATGAATAGTGTGAGAGGCAAAAATCATAATAAAGGGGGAGTAACTTCAATATCTAACATCTTTGGTTTAATCTAATATCGTTACCATAGTTCTAGGACTATATCCTATACATATACTTATCCTTAGGGACATCCCTATACATACCTTAGAAATATCTCTTGGGATCCCACTAACGTTTTCGCATCCTAGTTTCCAAAGGTTGACTAAACTTTTCCTCTGATACCAACTGTAACGGTTTGGAATTACTTCCATTAGACTATAATTGATACCTATCAGGGCACTCCATGGGTGGCTACACCCCCTGGTCGGGACACACCACCATCCCTAGGGGCAGCCATTTCCTCATGAAGCCCTTGGGCAGAGAGCCATGCTTCGTCCAACGCTCACATGTGAGAGTTCCCAAGGATCAGATACATTCCTACCTCCTTCACCTCTGATACCAACTGTAGAGACACGTATCTTGACTTACATGGACATTACATTACTTTTGCGGAATACTTAGTACATAACAAAAAACACACACACAAGGATCGTAATAGTTTAGTGTCTTTGGAAACTCTGAATGTAATCTTCTAATCGTGGTGAAATATCATCAACATCTCCCATAAATATCTTCCTCTTTTTTATACCTAAAAACTTTCTTTATATCCTGGGGAAAATAAAACATAAAAGGGTGAGCTAAAATGCTCAGTAAGGGTAAAAAAAAGAAATATCAATCACATCATTTTCGTAAGAACATAACATTTTGGAAACCGTAACCTGCAAAAGAGATCATAATATCATAACATGGGATAAATCATAGAAGTGAAATGTAATCCCAATAATCATAACATAAAACAAGAAACATTTTGTAATACACACATAATCATAGAGAATCATATCTTATTAGTCAAGACTCATTGCCAAGACTATCTTAGTGGACATAGTCCATTTCTGAACCGAGTCACCCTCATTTCAGTCTTGTTTCACTGAACCAGTATAACCTACCATTCCAGCCATGTCTATCTCATGAGATATAAAATCTTTACCCAATGCATTGGAGGAAGATATAGGTCCCACCCATCTCATAATGATACCATTCTTATGTGTGCCACAAAATCATAAACCATACATCATAGAGTAACCCATGTAATAAAAATGGGAATCTTAAACATCGTGACATCATAAAACAATTCATATAAGATAAAGGAATTCATAAAAAAAATTTCCATCACAACATAATCAAATAAATGTAATAATAGGGATGAAAACAGAACCCTTTATTATCTTAGATGGAAAATAATTTTGATAAAACACTTGAACTCCATTCTTGAGGGAAATATCCTTTCAACTTCAAAAACATTTTTTCCTTTCATAACATGTCATTAAATTTTAAACTAAAAGTAGTTGATTAAAAATAAACTTGAAAACTTGTAAATGATTATTCTTGTAAATTTTGTTTTCAAAATCCATGCATGTCGTATAAGATAAAAAAACAATCTTCTCATACTTTTGTCAGAAAAGTCAAAAAGTACCTCCTATGAAAAACGAAAAATGATTTCGTTCATATCTTTTACTAACAACTCACCGAAAGGGAAAAATTATATTTAAACAATTGTATTTGGATGGAAATAATATTAAATATTGAGGAAACATGGATGTGGATGATAAAATACACCCCAGTAAATACCAGAGTATAAACAATCTCGGATAAAAATGAGATTGTGATATTTCCCTTACCTTAGGTCCGATATGCTTTGTACGTGTCCGAACTTCTTGTATAATGATTTAAATAATGTTATTAAATTATTACAGAATCATACTTATTTTTATGATATCATATATGGTCATATTCTTAGCTTCTTAGTAATCATATTTCATTACTACTTGTTATTCAGGTGTTTATTACTTTTTTTTCTTATGCGTGTTTCTCGAATATATTATTATTCTTCTCTTTAGGTTATAGATACCTCATTTCCAGAATGGTATTAGTGTTATATATATCATATTCATTCATTCAATTCATTTATATAATCATTATGAAATGAATATCATTTAGAACGAGTCACATCACATCGTGGAGACGGTATTCCGTACGTACGCACGAGTGTTTATATCATTCCTATGATCGTGGAATTGTATTGGTGTGTATGTATACTATTTCAGAATGAGTATCAATTTATAATAGTCATATATAGTCATTATTTACACCATTATACCCATCCAAGTAAGGTGGTGGTGGAAAATAGATTACACCACGGTGTGGAGACGGTATTCCGTATGTATGCACGCGCGGTGATTTATTTTTCGGTACGATGGATAGATGGTGAAATAGGGTTGTTTCATACTTATAATAAAATCTAAGTATATGAGTGATACTGATGTTATTACTTCATAATGTAACAACTAAAGAAGAAGAAGTGGAAGAAGAAATAAAGATGAATGAATTGGTAACAGGCATTACCTCTTCTTTGATGTGTTTCTTTGAGACCTCCTTTTAGGGAACTAAAATAGGTCTTTGAAGAAGACCAGAACCTCTAGGATGTTTGTAGGGAAGTGGAGAGAAGAAATTGGCAGGGGTGGGCCGAGTTTGAAGGCTCAAAGTGGTGTGAGGAAGAGGGGGAGGAGGGGCCCTTTTATAAGGGAGGAGAGGGGCGCCTTTGGAATAACTAAAAATATTATTTTATTATAAAGTCATGTTTGGTTTTAAATAGCTCCAAATTGATTTATTTCTAAGATAAGGTGGGGATGGGTCTAAATCCTCTCATCCAATATAATTTAGACAAGTTAAGTCATTATATTAACCTTATCTTTTAGTTTTAACTCTTAGTTAATTAGATTGACATTTAACATGTCACTTTGTATTTTAATATTATATAGTTAATAAACATACCATATACATCCAACAGACCCCCAAGCTCTATTTTATTAATATATATAACCTTATCTAAGTCATTTGACCGATCCTTAGATTTTTAGGAATAAAATAACAATTAATAATATAATATTTGTTTTAGAAACTATTTTATGTCAATTTTGACACTATTCAATAGTTGTTTTTTTTGAAACTCATAACAGAATGATTACTTCGACCAAAGTTACTTATATCAATCCTAACATGTCATATTGACCTAGAAAATTAGTTTAGTTCATAAAAAGTCTCATATTATATTTATTTGGGTATTTATAACATCAATTATGTCAATATTTCATTAATAAGATAATTACTGCATCATTGTTGTGTCACAAATAAATTAAATTATTTAATGTCTAAAAATTAAAAATAAAATACAATTATGTAGGAAATCTTTTTATCTTTCTAATTAATATTTATAGTCGAATTTATCATATGTATTACCCCATATTAAAAATGATTTACTTATTAAACATAGATTTTAACTATTTTAACGCTTCTTTAAATAAATTAATAATAAATGTCCTAATCTAATCCAAGTGGGCCTAAATGGTCATATTTTATTCCTAAGGTTGTTTTTGGTTGAATTAAACTTGTACAATAGAATTAGGACATGTGTTAGGGTAATAATAATATCATTTTTACCCTCAATTACCCTATTTACTTTTAACCGTGGTAAAAAAAGTATACAGTTACTATTCACCAAAAAAATTATTTTCATCTCATTGATCCACATTTTACTTATTGACATCAACCGTTTCCCTCGGAATTTCGAAATTCCACTCACAGAAGCGGTAAAATTAGGTTTTATGAAAAATTCAGTTTTTTTAACTACCACTTAGTGGTTTCACTATTCATCAAAAAATGAAAGTTTCCAGAAAAATACCAAAAATTAGATCTAAGCTATATTTGATATTATGAATTCAAAAATGATGTCTATTTTATCAAATTCAAAACATATCAGTTGCATTAATTAATTTAAAAATTAGTTTACGTCGTCAAAACAAATAGCGTGTTCTTAACAGATAATAACTATCAAAAGATTGACACTTATTTATTACTGGTTTAAATGTGAAATTACATCCAATGACCAAAATTGTTTTAAATTGTAAAAATATATTCTAAATATACTTTAAAACCACTCAAATTAATTATTTATCACTATTAATTATTTCGATTAAAAAATTTGTCTTTAATTAAAATTTAGTAATTTTCACTATTCATCAGAATATGAAAGTTCTCCCAAAAGTACCAGAATTTCAACCTAAGCTAATTTCGATATTCCGAATCCAAAAATGAAGACCATTTTGAAAAATAAAATTTAAAAAATTTCAAAAAGTGGTTATTACTATTCATAACGGCTAGTTTTAATAATATTTTAATAGCATATTGTTGTTTAGTAAAACTCGTTATTGCGTACTACACACGCTATCGAGGAAGGTCGTGATTGCGTGTAATGCAAGGCAAGTCAAGGATGCGTGTTTTGAAAGATCCTTTTGGTGTAGAGTATAACAAAATACATTAATGAAATTAAAAAGAATATTTTTTTTTCATAAAATCTCAGGCTGTTACATTGATCATCCAATGGTTACTAACTCTAAAGAATATCATGGAACCCACATAATAAAAACATTATCCTCAGACCAACATAAATTGTACAACAATGACAATCATTACAAGGATGGAAGTGAAACTACTAAGTTCATCTTCATGAAAGTCTAAACATTGAATGTTCGGGAACCTAAGACCTTCCACTGGTAACAGTGCCTCTCAAAGGACCCTACTACCTCACATCTGGAGGTGGATCTCCTCAAAAGTGCTTCCTCTCAATCATTAATTCCATATTTTAGACCTCTAAATAAATTGCAAATGTAAATAGGCAAAAAAAATAATGGATAGAAGGGAATAGGGCCACCTCAATCCATATCACATGGGAATCACCCACTAGAAAGAGATATGGGGGACGCAATGAAGATCTTTGAACATGATCCCATGTTCCCACACTAATATACCCCCCTTTTAAAGGGAGAGTATCTCCTACCCTTTCATATACTTGGTGTTTGATTAAAGTAACTAAACCCATAATTCCTTCAAAATGTCAGCACACCACATGTATTCTCCTTCATCTACCCCAGATAAAGCATCCACCATAGACTAGAATATCCCTGCATCTGTCTCACTTCCAAATGAACCCAAAACTCTATCAGAGCCTGAATCAAACTAATGGTGATATCAGGATTCTCGGGCCATCTCTCTATCTCCCTGTCTAAAGCACTACCCTCATACTTTCCCAAGGTCTTATACTAGAAAAAACATAAATTTACCTGCCACTATTTATCCTCCTCCAACAGATCAACCCTCTGTTGGACAACCAGATCAGCCTGATGAGCCTCATGATCCTGAGCCACATGGGATAATGTGAGGGTTCCATATCTGAAAGGTAAACTAGTAATTACTAAGCACGAGTTTAGTAGAAGTTTATTTATTATTTATTTTAACTCAATTATTTTCATTAATTAAAAATTTCCCAAAACACACATTTCAAACATGATGACATGTCATTATGATGAATGTACCATTAATAAGCTCACTTCCAAGAAACTATTGTAGCCTCACTTAGCCCTTTAGTAGGCTCAGAGTCCTTCCATTAAATCTTGGGCCTCCCTAAAATCTCACTTCCTTGATGGTCTTCCGAGGCCTATGTAACTCACTAATATGAAATGAAACTTTTTAAAAATAACACATGAAATCTTCTCGGTACCCAACTTCAAACTCTATTCTATCTGTCATCCATAAGCTATTATATCATTACATCATTACCCACTGAGATCAAATATTTCCACTAGTAATGTAAATGATGAAAGTGAGGTAATTCACATGAGTCCCTCCTCTAGTAGTCCATATGGTGGAAATGAGAAACAATGGTATAAAAGTCTCACAAAATGGGAGGAATTACCCTTTGTAAAGAATCAAGATCTATAGATAAGATGTTTCATCCCAAAACGACCCATAGAAAGATATAAAAGAAAACCAAAATACATCCCACATTCATGATTAAAATAAAACTATTACAAGTGAAAATGTCTCCAAATTAAGTACCAAAACATGCTAAAGTAGAAACTCAACATCTATCACAAATTCCATGCTAGAAAAACACAATACGTTCCCCAATGTCCTCGTATAATCCTAAAAATGGTTTTAAATACATAGGATTACCATAAAATTATACTTAGTAGAAAATTTTATGTCACTCGTGCCCATGTTAAAGAATAATACTAATGACCTGTGAGAAAAAACAAAACCAAATAGAACCTAATAAGATATACTAACCACCTCAAACTCTCCAATTAATTCACACTAAATAACACAAGTAATTTAAGGTAATATAATCAACATCAATAATCGGGTACCCTTCCCCACATTAACATTGAATAGCCTCTCTCACACCCTAATGGAAAATGTTGTGTCTCTCCCACCTCTCCCAAATAGACAACATCTCAACTTTCCTGCACACACCTGGGCCTTACATCTACATCTCATCGCATTGTCAGGGCCACGAGCCAAATCACATATCTCCTATAGACACATGGTCCCCATACCCCATCACATCACGCTCACAACCACATTGGACCCATACCCTGCCACATCCCTCCCACATACACCTTGTACACATAACATGACACATCCCAGAAACACATCATAAAGCACAACACATCTCATCTTGAAGACACCTAGGAAAACACAACAAATTTCATCCCAAAGTTACATGGGAAAAAAACTCGACGAAAAATACCTGGGCCCCCCAAAACACAACCCACCCAAAGAAACATTGGCCACAAACTCCTATAAAAAGGATAGGGAAATAGAATGTCTCCATTCATGAATCCATTCATCAGGATATCTCGGAAAGGAACCCTCTCCCATGATAATGGTAGTGATTAGCACATAGTACAAAACTAGGGATAACTTTGTATAGAAATCACTATATATATATATATATATATATTATACCAAACACTCATTCCCAACCCTGGGTTCTCAATCAAAAAATCAACTCACAATAAAACAAACATCACTACTTCCTCTTAGTGCAATCACCACTCAATAGGCCACAACATCATTCAAATTACCATTCTAATTTGATAAACCATTACCATTCTTCATTCAAAAATATTTTATTCATCTCGTTAACCAATAAGAATAAAAATAGTCTAAACCATATATATTAATAATTTATTCATCAATTACATTACTATCAGGGAAACTACTAAGAAAAACACATAATAATGAAATAAAACCCAAGAATGGTCTCATTGTCGCCCAACTATACAACACTGCTCACCCCATTTGACAATCATTAAAATGCTCAAAATTAAATTATGTCACACCTCTCGAACCTTGCCACCCTACACACCCAAGAAACCCAAACAAAACATACAATTTTAGTTACAATTGTATCATGAAACAATCCAAACAAAATATAAATTCCAGATTTAATAAGGGATCCTTTATTTAGTTACACTAGAATATTTTGGTGTTATCATATAATTTTTACAGTCTTGTGGAATCCATTTGTTAATCGGAAAAACATGACTTACATGTTTCTATTTAGGGTGATACAAAAACAACCACAAACACTATACTAGACACAATAGGTATAACTAGTGACAAAAAATACATCAATGGCCACAACTATGAGTTGCTCATTCATCCCATATAGCTACAATATCAGAAACAATTAGAAATGATACAAAAGAATTAAATAAACATGTCTAGAATTTTAATTCAAGTATCTTGTTATTTGTATTTCATTATGTTGACACAACTATAATTCATGGGTAACAAATGAAAAAACCCTCACTCATGAAGCATAAATAAAGAAAGATGTAGGAATCCAAACCTCAAACTAGTTTCAACATTCTTCACACGAGAACAGATCACGTAACAATACATCCATCACCCTTCCCTCATGATATTCATCCCTATGAAGATTTCATAGCCACATCACACTAACCGAAAGAGAGATATAAATAATTGGGAATTACATATAAGCACATTCCATGGAACTATGAGGATATATGGTGGAAAATGAGACCCAAACCCAGGGAAAGTACATGAATAAGAAGGAAAAATGTTTTTTGTACCACCAATATTTTCCAATGAATGATCAACGAGATTAACGAATCTAAGATAGAAGAAGTGGTTTTGATGATCTCCTTAGGCCAACTAGGGTTTGTCTTGTATGAGAGATGAGAGGGAAAATGTTCGAGTAAATAAAAGTGTGGATGTATATATATTTTAAAACATAACTTATTTGTGGTATTACATGACGTGTAAAACCCTTTAACATTGTGTAACACCCAATGTTTACATTCCACTAAAAAATTCTTTCCCACTCAATTTTATTTTATTTTTGAATCCTTGAAATATTACACATTGTGAATCCCACCTTCATATCATGTAAAATTCAGCACATCATCAATCATTCAATGAAAAAAATGTGAATCCAAACATCACATAATGAAATCATGTAACATTATGTGTAAAATACCTATATCTATAATTTAAAACATAACATCTCTAAATAACCTAGGAGCCTCCACCAAGCACTTCATTTATCCAAACACGCAAAGTAACATACTGGGAAGGCACATAACGATAAAAAAAATGACCTAGACACATGTATAACACACATTATATGGACCTAAATTATACATGAACATTATGTTATTGAGTTTTGTGATAATATATTGACCCTTTTTAGTTAAAAATATGTTTATATGTAATTTTTCCTCAAAAATAACAAGATATTCTTTTTCCTACACTATAAAAAACAACCACTAATCCTCATTACTCATACCACTTAAAACACTATGGATTGAATGATATATTCCCAAATATATCCCCAAAAACCTCCACTAATACTAATATCCTTCCATCAGAATGATAAAAACCCAAGGATTCCCTTTGTTGCAAACTAAAATGAGTTACCCGATTAAGAGGAAATATATTTTTGTAATCGTTTTAGTTTATCTTCCATTCTAATACTTCTAATTTCATATATTTATATTATTTTATTAAAACAATCGTATAATAAATATAAAATGATTATCTTATTTTAATTTTTAGTGCTACACATACACAAAAATTCTTGTAATGGGTTTCAAATATAGTATTTTTGTGAACAGTGAAATAGTGCCTCATGAAACGATTATTGTTTATTATACTTTTACAACCTCTCATGGTGTAAATTTTTATGGAAAACCTATTTTTATATGTTATATATGATATTTATTTAATATTTAATCTTTTTTAATTATATAATAAACCATACCACTATACATTCCATTTTTTTGAATATGATAACATTATTTCTGAAATTGTAGACTATCGCACCCTCAAAGCGATGTGATTCATACACAACAAGCATGGATCATGTAATAGATGGTATTAATAGAATATTTTTGACATAAAAAACCTATATATACTATAAATGAAATAATTATATTTCTAATAATATATATATATATATATACATTAGTTTCTTTTTAACACATTCACACACACTTAAAAAGTGATAACGTCATTCACAGACATGTGGACTACCTCCACCTCAACTTGAAATGAAATATTTTACATCAAAATATTAATATATATATATATATATATGAATATATGATTAAATATTAGGGTATTTATGATATAAATATAATTATATAATGATATTAGTCTTCTTTTTTTAATTCAATAATGATCATTAGAAAATGAGAATGTTAATAATGCATACATATGTCTTATCATCTCCATGATTATAACAATGATTCGTTTTTCAAAAACATGTTTGATTATTGTTTTTAAAATTATAATTTTTGTATTCATATAATAATTATTTAATTATTATAATTCTATACATTTTATATAATTAACCCTTTTACCATATACGATATACCAAAGATTCTTTTGACACATGAAAAAAACATGGTCCACACAGCCGAGGTAAACATAATTTATTTTCAGTTTTATATAACATGGTAATAAGTGCAATAATAGTATTGATAATCAGGAAAAACAATCTCAATAATTTATATTAATAAAATTTGTTTATGAAACATGAATCTAACCTATGTTCACCCAAAATGAAATGCAATATAATGGATTTAGTATCAATATACACTCCATTGATAAATATTTATTTTACTGAACTTGTTTAATTTTTATTGTGTATATACTTCCAATTCACCTGATATATAAAAACTATTATTACCTTTATGGTATTATATAGTTCATTTATTTTTATTTTTTCCTGATTTTGAAAATTAAAAATGATTCATAGTGGTTTGGGACAATTGATATTTTTTTAAAATAATATTCCTCTCAAATAATTTAAATGACCGTTCAATTTCGTATAAATTTGAGAAAATTATATTACAATTATTCAATAAACCAATTAATATTTCTATACACTAGAAATTCATGACATTTTTTAGGTATGACTAAAATTTTATCACTATTTTTTACTCAAGTTGTTTTAGAAAATTATTTTATAAAAACAAGTCTTCATTTCTCTCTTTAGTCAAATAACCTGTTTTCTTCATAAAACAATGTTTTATTATAATATTTTAAAATATTTTTTTATAATGATTTGGTAAAAATTTATTTAGGCTTTTTTTTCATTCCATACCTTTTCAATGAATTCTTCTTATCTTATTCAAAAGATTCCATTTTCCTATACTTCTTTACAATGGAAAAAATGTGTTTTGTACCTTGTCCAACATGTATGAATTTATCCTCCATCATTCCAAAAATCCTCATTTTCATTTTTTAAAGGTTAATTTACAACTAAAATGTTTTCAAAATTGATTTCAATGAATACGTTATTAAAAAAATGATATTTTCCTCAATAATGTATTAAAAAGAACATTTTAAAATATTTCAATTTATAAACATCAACAACCCTATATTTTACTCTACTTGGGGTTTGTGGTATTGATACCACCTGTAATATTCATCTATATGGTTTATGATTTACATGGCTAATGAGATCATTTACATCCAATTCATTGTTGTATTAATTAGTACCCCTTGAAATAGTCAGTTAATTGGGATTATGGAACATTGAGTTTCCCCTAATTATAAATATAATTTATCATAAATATGTTCATTTCCTATACCATATACCATTTTTAATATGATTTTTACTTTGAAAGTGCTTTGATTATTTTTGGAAGGATTGATAAATCTATACCTTAGACTCTTTATGGATATTTGATAAGGTTCATTGTCAAATTGAGTATTCGATATAATTAGAATGTCTTTTTCTGGAATGACATGGGTAGGAACTACTTATGGATAATCACTCGAGGCATATATTGTATTAATGGATGATTTAGATGGATAGATACTTTAGATGGGGTTTTCCCAATAATATACACACTCTTGTGAATGGTCTTCTTGAAATGTTCTATGTAACTATGAAATTTTCCATCAAATATTTATGAAATATCCATTATTTAGTTTCTATTATTATTAATCCATGATATGTTGAGTAGACATATATTTTGAATGGATTAATTATTTCAATATTTATTAAATGGAAAGTGTTACAATTTCATACCTTTTCTTATATGTTTATTCCTTATCTAGTTATTTTATTTTATTTTTTTGTAGATATTACCCTCTCATATTTTTTATGGACATCCTTCTTGATTTATTTATTACATGGTATTTTTTCTCTATTAATTGGAATTCCATAATAATTATTCCCCCTGATTTTTTATTTCTTCATATATACATAATCTTTAATGAGAATTTAACATCACCCTTATTTTGAATCATTTTCACCAATAATATAATAAAGATACTATGAATGATAGGAAAGGATTTACAATATTCAATAGAGTTATCCATAAAGATAATTTTTTAAAGATAAAAAATTTGTTATATTTAGTGTATTCATATTATTAAAACACGCATTTATGAATCTGGTTTACCAATAATACTAAAAAATTTGGTATATTTGGATTTTATTCCTTGTTATAATTCTCATGTAATCGATAGTAGAAACTAGCTCAACATATCTAGGTTTGGGTTGCAACAATTGGATTCAATGGTGGTTTTGTAGAAAAATTTGAAAATATATTTTAGAAAACATAGATTATATAACATATCCTTAAGGAGAAATTTTAAGATATGTACAGAATAACATCCTAATGATTCATTTACATTGAGATTATATTGGTTTTTTAGAAATGCATCCATGTCTGGATAATACAAATGGTCATGATTCTATTGAAAATGTACCTAGGATTAATATCTTAGAAAAGGTGTTCTAAACCTGGATTTGGGTAACTTAAAACTCAATAATTAGACATAAAATGAAGATTTTTTGACTCTCCTGTGTGATATGAGTAAGATAATTAAGATTTTCCTTTTAATCCCTTATGATGTATTTTTAAAATAAATAACCTAGGTTAAACTTTAGTTTTTTTGGATTGAATGTAATATTTTATGATTAAGAAATACTTGAAATGATATTATGGATAAATATTGGACCAATTGTGGACCAATGTTAAAATAAAATAGAATTACTGTTTTTTTATTGAGGATGTATTGAAAAATTAATTTAAAAATCTATTTAGTGATTTACCTAATTTCAAGGATGTCCATAATAGTTATTTTGGAAATTATATTAATATGTTTTTAGAAATGGAAAAATTATAAGATATTAAACAACCAATCAAATCTGGAATGCTCACGTTGGTTGAAACCGTGACCAAATAAAAATAATGGTTCCATGCCAACTTCGGGTATATACAATTTCCAGGATAAATATTCATTGTGTTTAGTTAATAAAATTGAAAACAAAAATTCAATGATGAACTTGTAATATAACATATGATTATTAGAGATTAATATTTAATCTCAATTTTTTGGAAGATAATTATAGTCAAATGACTATTACTTTCACTATATTATAGGCTTTATGATCATTTAATAGTTTTTTTATTTTTTTGCATAACAATTTCCTTAATGGTAATTAATTTTTGGGAGAAAAATTGAACTAGAATTTGATCGAAACTCAAGCAAAAGATATTATTGTTCATATAAATTATAAACCAATTACGTAAGAAAATATCCTTATATCTTTGTTCATTAAAAGCGTTATTAAAAAATTGGAAAAAAAATTCAATATAAAATGATGTCCAAATATAATATTTCGTATTGAATCAATGGTCTATTAAATCTTCAATGATTTATGGATTTCAGGACCTATGGATCATTAACTTGTTTGTGATTTAAAATGTCATTAACTCAACTTAAATATTTAATATTTTCCTCCACGTACGTATTATTACCTTCCATTAATTTTCATTTATTTAGAAACTTAGTTACATGGTATTTCATGTGACCTTTGTACATTCCATTCTATTTTTTCTTGAATATGTTTTATGATACCTTCTCCTGATGTGGGATTTTAAGATAAGAAATATCACACATTATATTACCAAGATTAGGATTAAATTATAAAGGAATAATTTAATTGAGATGGAGAGAATGTAAGACCCTAAAATTCTATAGTTAAACATTATATTCAATAGTGTTTGTGAAATGACACACCATGTGTAATATAATTATCAACCTAATATAGTAAAATATTAAATAAATATAATATATTCTATATCTTTTAATTCATGTAACACAATGTTATCTTTCATCGTACATAAGATATAACATCGTTGATATCATTCATTACACACAAGAGTGACATTTTTTTGATAATTTTCAATACATGAAAGACCAAATATCACCAAATAACAATGTATTGGAAAAATATTATTATTTAATATAATATGATACAACCTAGACACTATCATAGTGTTTTTTAATAGTAATAATAAAAGTAAAAAATAATTTGTTTTCAATAATTATAAATTGTGTAATGCCCCGATCCCAGTTACCCAACGTCAGTGCATTATTTTAATACATTTTCATGATTACAAGGAATCAATTCCCGAAAGACAGATCAGTTTAGCAGTCTTGGAAAATAGATTACATAAATGAATGTTTTATTCAAATTTCTAACATACAACACACACAAAATAATTTGAGAATTCCATTTTTCCCTTACCTTATCCCTATATCTCAAACATAAAAAAGTTCTTGGGATCCTGGGTAAATTAAAACATAGAAAGGTGTGAGCTCAGATGCTTAGTAAGGATAAAAATTTAAATGAAACATTCATAAATAAGAACAAACATTTAAGGCAATGTATAAGACTAAAACAAACGCCTTTTAAACATAAAATTCAGAATGATATGGAATAGATACAATAAAATAATTCCCTTAACTTATTCACATGTATATTATACTAGTTGAATAATCACATTCAATATCAATAGCCACTTTTATAATGATGGAATTCATAATTCCAGACTTCATAACCACATAGTCAAAGCCGTTTGCCAAGACTACAAATAAGATTTTTTTAAGGCCTTGTGACAAGACACTTGTTTGCCTCATGATACCTATCGATGATTCGAGGAGGTATGGAGGGCACCACCCATCACCTACTTAGTCTACTTCATTCCTCATAATAAATGGTTTAAATATAACATAAACATTCGTATTAAAATTGTCATACGATATGTCAATACATTTTCCATAAACAATGAATGGTATAAAAATAACACATCCACAGATAAACATATCACAAAACCATCAATACAGTTTGAAAGAGTTTTATTATGATAAATTAATCTTCAAAAAATTTCAAATCCATTAAATGATATTGACATATATGAAAATGATTTGTAAAACTCTTTGAGAGAAATATCTCTTTTTTCATAAAAACTTATAATAGTCACAGAATTTAAAAAGCAATACATTTAATGAAATTTATGAATCAATGTTTCCCATACCACTTTGAAATGTTTCCAAGGAATTAAAATTTTAATAACATTCATGTCCATATAAATATATCCTTAAAATCAATTTTGAAAACATGGACATTATTGAGAATGATTTAGAAGAATAAATAATTAAAGCATGTAAAAATATGATTTAGTAAAATTTACCATAAAAATAATCCCTTTAAAATCTATTTTATGAGTCATGCACATGGATAATAAATAATTCCCAGTAGATACTTATGTAAAAACAACCTCAGATAATATATAGATAGTAAAATTAACCCTTACCTTCCACTTTCATTTAGTAGAGAGTACGTTTAACCTCTTGTATGAATACTGTAATATGATATTAAATTATACCATGACAATATTAATATTTATGGTATCATAAATTATGCATTTATGACTTTATACTACCCATTTAATAATAATTTCAATGTTAAATTAACATTTCGGGTAATAACCACTTTCTTTATCGTACGTGTTTTAACATGTTACTCTTGATTGTATAACATAGATGAATATTTAAATACTTACAGAAAATAAAACATGATTTATAAATAATATAAATTTAGAATACAAATATGTATAATAGACATATATATGAAATGGAATGACCGTTTATGGAGACGATAGTCCGTACGTACGCATAAATGCTGTTTGCGTTTTCATATATTATTGAATGTACAAAGTGAATATGATATAGGTAAGTACACACACATATATATATATATACATATATATACATATATACAGTAGAATTACTATGTCATATATAACATACTTATGAATAATATATATTTTATAATCATCATTGAATGGTGAACGTGGAAATAAATCTCATCACGTTGTGGAGACAGTAATTCGTATGTAAGCACATGCGATAATATCATTATATTGAAGAAGAAATCATATGTAATTGGATGATATATCATACATTCAGAATCATTAACATGTTATATTTATTATTTTACATTAGTTGTTCCCATTATTATACCAATCCAAATAACGAAGTGTTTGATTATCAAACTACACCACGACATGGGGACGGTAATCCATACGTACGCACGTATGGTGACTTTTTCCTTTATAGGATGGATAGAATAAAGAATATGGTTGTACCATTTCTATAATAACATAAAAATATATAGAAGATACTGGAGTTATTATTTTAGAATGTAAACATAAAATAATGAGGAAGTGGAAGAAGAAGAAAACTTGAAAGAGGTGATGAAATATTTACCTCTTCTTAGGGTTTCTCGTTTTAACCTGATCAAAAGGGCTCTTTAATATGGATTTCGGACCAAATTAATTCCTCTAATATGAATTTATGATAATTTGGATGATATGTGGGCAGGGTTGGGCCGAGAAAAATGTATTTGTAGGTGTGAATTTGAGAAAAGGGAAATTACCCTTTTATAAGAGGGTTGAAGGGCACCTTAGGAAAAAACAAAAAATATTATTTTATAATAATTTCTTTTTCGGTTTATAATGGCTCAAAAAATAATTTTTTAAATTATAAGGTGGGTATGAGTCTAAAACCTCTTAACCAATATGTTTTACACAGTTTTGGGTCACTATATTAACCTTATCGTTTAGATTTAACTATTAGTTAAATAGTTTGACATTTAAAATGTGTCATTGTAGTTTTATATTATATAGTTAATAAACATACAATATACTTCCAAGAGAAACCCAACTAGTTCATTAATGGCATATATAATAATATTTATGCCCTTTGGAAGAACTTTAGATTTATAGGAATAGAATAGAAATTATTAATATAATATTTGTTTTAAAAAAACATTTATTGTAATTTTGTCATTATTTAATAATTGATTTTTAACGACTACTAAAAACATTATTACTTCATAATAAACACAGTTAATCAACCCTAATATGTCAAATTAACCTATAAAATTAATTTAATTCAATAAAAGTCTAAAATTATAGTATTTTTGATATTTATATTATAAATTATTTTAACCTTTTGTTAATATGGTAATTACTGTATCACCATTGTGTTATAAATAAATTTAGTTATTTAATGTCTAAAAATTATAAATAAAATACTATTATGAGGGAAATCTTTTTATATTTCTGATAAATATTTATAGTCGATTTTATATTGTGTGTATCCATATATTAAAAATGGTTTTGTTATTAAACATTAAATTTAACTCTTTTATCTCTTCTTTAAATAAAATAATAATAAATGTACTCATATAATCTCAGTGGACCTAAAGGATCATATTTTATTCATAAGGTTGTTTTTTGTCGAATTACACATATCCAATAGAAATAAAACATGTGTTTGGGTAATTCTAATATCATTTTTACCCTTAATTACCCTATTTACTTTTAACAGTGGTAAATAAAAGTCAAAAGTTACTAATCACCAAAAATATTTTAATCATATTGAACAATATTTTACTAACTAATGTTTACCATGTCACTCATATTTTTGAAATTCAACTCACATAAGCGGTAAAATTATGTTTTATACAAATTTGCAAATTATTCTTAAAGGTGGGAAAAAGACGGTAAAAAGTTCAATAAAATTTTTATATATCTAACCATATTATAAAATGACTCCAATGAATTACCTTGAACATATATAGATATTTTGTATCAATTTTTTCCTAAAATAAATTTAAATATCATAAATTATTATTTAAATAAAAATTCTATTTGAAACTATAACTCATTGTTTTTCACTATTCATCAAAAATTGAATGTTTTCCAAAAAATACCAAAAATTTACCCTAAAATAATTTTGATATTCTGAATTAAAAAATGAATTATATTTTACCAATTTCAAAACATTGAAGGTCCATTAATTAATTTAAAATTAATTCCTCTTGTCACAACCAAAAAGCTTATTTTTAAGAAATAATAACTATAAAAAGATTGACAGTTGTTTATGTCAGATTTTAAAGTGAAATTAATTAAAATGACCATCATTGAATTAAATGGTAATAATATAATAAAATTATATTTCCAAAAGATTAAAATTTATAATTCAACACTATAAATTGTTTTGTTTAAAAAAGTTATTTTAAGTTAAAATATAGTATTTTTCGCTATTCACCCAAATATGAAAGTTATCAGAAAACCAGAAAACATTTATTAACACTAAATTCATAGATCCTGATTCTAAAGAAGATTTTTATTTTGTCTAATTGAATATGTATATGTTTCAAATATTGGATTTAAATAGGGATATCCATTAAAAGGCGGTAAAATTGCATTTTTTGGAAATAATTCATTTATCTAAAAAATGAATTTGTTCATAAATTATGTCTAGGAAACTCATATTATGTATTATAAAATTTTATGGATTATATAAAGTTCAAAAATCAGTTAATATTATTCATAACTGCTTTTGAACGACTAGTTTGGTAAGTCGTGGTGCGCTTGAACTGAGTGCCGGGTGTAGTGCATGTCATTGAATTACTTTGAAGAAATAACGTACTATGAAATCATGGGGTGTTACATTCTTCCCTCCTTCATTAAATTTCATCCTCGCAATTTTAAATTATTTTTCATAAATAAAATGTTGAATATACAAAATACCTTTTTGGGAAAACCCATATCGGAAATTGGGTTAATAAATTTTATTCTTAATAAGAGAGAAAGGAGAATGAAAAGTCACCACAAAATTATGATTTCTATTAGGAGAACATTAGTGGAAATTAGAGACACAAAAATTGTAATAGAAACATAAATACTTGTTGGGAGCGATTGAGGTTATCAGTCACCAAAAATTTTAGAATTAAAGGCCTCAAATATATCAATCTTTGATGATTTAAAATATCATATGTTCAAAAAAACATAAGTTATTGGGTTAACACATTTTTTTTAAGATCCCTTCACTAATGATTAATAATTAATTTACTCATAGAATAAGAGGGAAAAAATTCTATATGTATATATATATATATATACTTGACAAGTAGAGTTTTATCCTTCAACTAATTCCTACCATTAACTCATCTTTCACTCCAAAAGATTTCAAATAAAATATTCTATTTATGCTAATCGTATGTGGTTCCAAAAATAATGAATTTATAATTTATTTTTCAGAATATTTAAAAAAATATACAATCTAGTACATCACGTAGTCCAGTCGTAGGTGATGCATGCTTTTCTCACTTATGTTGCGGGTTTAAGTCTCGCAGCCTTGTTGGATGTGACTAGTTGTTGCCTGACCTCTGGGTTCTCCTTTTTATAACAATCCAAAAATAACCTTAACAATAGTGTCAAATTTAAAAAAAAATCCATCCCATCCATTATACATATCCAAAATAATTTTATCCAAACTCTTAGTCCAAAATTTATAAGGAAGATAAACACAATGATGATCCTTTTTTCCATGTAAAAATATGTGAATGCCTTCATCATGTATTCTTTTAAAACAAAACATCATCATGAATTACCATAAAACCATATTGATTAAATTCATGCTCCCTTATTTATTATAGAATACTGGATATACTCTTAAAATCCAGAAATTTTGTAAACTCCGATAATGATGGAATATTCAAATGATTAATATGTTTCATGTAGTCAATAATATCCATTATAATTTATCCAAATCAACAATCAGTAATTTCAAAATCACTACCTCATTTTCAATACCATATTAAGGATTAACTTTCCTTCAACCAAGAATTTTACAAAAAAGTGTAGCTTTATATTATGTTACTTTTCTTTGAACCGTATAATCTCAAATAATCAATAAAATAATATTGCAATACAATCCATATTTATCTCCATAATTTATATAACCAGTATAATTTTAATACAACACTGAAATGAAATAATTCTATAATAACAACATAATAACACTAGTCATTCCTCTTCATCTGAGATAGTATCATAACATTATTATTATCCAATAACATCATTTTTGGAATACTCTTATGACTGGTATATTGATTCACGTAGTGTCCCAACACCTTGCAGATGAAGAATTTTACTTATGAAATATTTTTCTAACCCTTGAAACAACGTTCTTGGTGTCCTTTTTCTCCACAATTATAACAAAATCGAATTCCCTTCAAACATTTACCAAGGTGATTATTCCCATAGTTATCACATATGGGAAAATATCTCTTTTCCCACTTCCCTTTATCCTTCGTTCTCTCTTCCATCCTTTTCTTATCTTGCTTCCCTTCAAAGCCATATGACTCAAGGAATTCTTTAATTATCTTATTAGAACATGATATTATTTATTCATATGATGATAATACGTGGGAGAGTATTTCCTTTCAAAATTTGGGCTTAATACAATGAATGATATGATCCTTCTTACTCTTTGGATCATGCGTATTGCAGGAGGTCTCATTCCTTCTACTAAGCGAAATTTATAAATAATGGCATACACTGGGTTAGTTTATGAATTGCAATGCATAATTCTGAACATGTAAAATACCCAAAATAAATTGAAAATATTATTCATATAATCTATAATCATAAAATGTATTCTATGAGAATGTATTTACTCTTAAATCCGTTATAATGGCTTGTAATGAAAATGTGAATTATCCTATGAATATCCCATGGGAGTGTCATAACCAAGAGTGCAGCAAGACCCATTATCGTGCTCCAGTTTCCGTTTGAGTCGAGCTAAAAGCTATATTTTCATGTTTTACCCATAGGTATATATGTGTCAGAGTTTCCTCTATGTACTCATATATAGATAGGGACGTATTTTCTTTGAAAACTCATAAAATCTATACAATACCAAAATTCTAGAAGTTCTTCTATACTAATCCTAAAAGTATATCTTAGGTTAATGTTATCAAATCAGAGTTTAATTAAATCTATTTCCAAGGATGTTGCTAAATTTTCTCTGATACCAACTGTAATTCCCCGACCCGAGTAACCCAGAGTTGGTGCATTATTTTCATAATTTGGAATGATTACAAGGAATATTGTCCCAAAAAACCAATCAGTTTAGCCGTCTTGGAAAATATATTACATACATGAACATTACATTACACTTTCTAACATAAAACATGAAAAAAAATCCTTTTATAATTACATTGTTCTCTTCGATTAACCGTACATTTCAAACATAAAACTCATCTTCAGATCCTAAGAAAATTTAAACATATAAAGGGGTGAGTGTAGATGCTCCGTAAGGATAACAATATAGCAGATACATTCATAAATAAGCATAAACATTTAAGGAGATGTATAACAATAAAACAGAAGCCTTTTAAACATAATATTCAGAATGATATGGAAATGATACAATAAAATAATGCAATTTACTTATTCACATGGATATTCTACTCGTCGAATAATCACATTCAATATCAATATAAACTTTCATAGTGATGGAATGCATAATGTAAGACTTCATAACAACATAGTCAAAATCTTGTACCAAAACTACAAATAAGATTTTGTCAAGGCCTTGTTCCAAGATTCTAGATTGTCTCATGAGACCTACTGATGCATCAAGGAGCTATAAGGGCTCCACCCATAACATACTAAGTCCAATTCATTCCTCATATGAAATGGTTTAAAAATTACATAATCAATCCTATTAGAACAAGCATAAGAAATGTCAATACAATATCCATGAACCATGAATGGTATAAAAATAACACATCTATATTCAAACATATCACAAAATCATCAATACAATTTGGAATATTTTAATCACAATAAATCAATCTTCAAACAGCTTTAAAATCCAAAATATGATGTTGACATAGATGAAAATGATTTGTAAAACTTTTTGAGAGAAATATCTCTTTTTTCAGGAAAACATTTAAAAGGCAAAAAATTGAAAAAGGAAGACATTTAATGACATTTTTGAATCAATGTTTCCCATACCACTTTGAAAATTTTGAAAGGAATTTACATTTAAAAAACAATCATTTCTATATAAACAAATCGTTAAAAATCATTTTGAAAACATGGACATTAATGAGGATGATTTAGAAGAATAAATATTTTAAACAATTAAAATGATGTTTTAGTAAAATGAACCTTAAAAATAATACCTTTAAAATATCATTTATAAAACATGGACTTGGATAATAAATATGACCCAATATATACTTATGTAAAAACAACATCACATAATTAATAGATTGTGAAAATAGCCCTTAGCTTGCACATTCCTTTAGTCAAGGGTTGGTTTAAACTTCTGTATGAAGACCAAAATATGTTATTAAATTATACCAGAACCATATTAACATTTATGATATCATACATGATTCATTTATGACTTTATACAACCCATTTAATGATAATTTCCATGTTAAATTTACATTTCGGGTAATAATCATTTTCTTTATCGTATGTGTTTTAACTTCTTACTCTTAATTATATCACATAGATCAAAAATTAAATATTTCTAGAATATAAAACAATATTTCTTTATAATATATATTTAAAATATAAATAAGTATAATAGGTATATGTATGAAATTGAAAACACTGTTTATAGAGACGGTAGTCCGTACATATGCCTAAACGATGTTTCCGTTTTCATATCATATTGAATGGAACTAAGTGAATCAGATATATGAAAGAACTTATATATATATATATATCTATTAGCATTGTTATTTCACATATTACATACTTGTTAATGATATATATTTTATAATCACCATTGAATGGTGAACGTGGAAATGAATCTCATTACATTGTGGAGACGGTAATCTTTACATAAGCACGAGCGATAGTATCATTATATTGATGGAGAAATCATATGAAATTGGATGATATATCATATATAAATAATCATTAACATTTTATATTTATTATTTACATCATTTATTCCCATTACTATACCCATCAAAATAATGAAGTGTTTGAATAACAAACTACACCACGACGTGGAGACGGTAATCCGTACGTACGCACGTATGGTGACTTTGTCATTTATAGGATGGAAAAAATAATGAATATTGTTGTACCATTTATACTATAAAATCACCATATATATAATATAATGGATTTATTATTTTTAATGGAAAAAACAAAGAAGGAGGAAGTGGAAGAAGAAAAGAACTTGAAAGAGGTGACGAAATTTTTACCTTTTCGTTGGGTTCTTCCTTTTGATTTGTTCAAAATTTCTCCTTAGGTTGAATTTTTTACCTAATTAAGGTCTCTAGGATAAATATGGGATATTTGGGAGGAAATTTGGGTAGAGTTTTTCTGAGAAAAACGGCTTTGGAGGTATGAATTTAAGATAAGGGGAATTTTCCTTTTAAGAGATGGGTGAGGGGCATCTTAGGAAAAACTTAAAATATAATTTTAAATTAAATTCATTTTCAGTTTATAATGGCTCCGAAAAGAATTTTCTAAAGTCTAAGGTGGGTATGGGTCGAAAACCACTCATCCAATTTGATTTAGACTGGTTTGGGTCACTATATTATCCTTATCGTTTAGATTTAACTATTAGTTAAATAGTTTGACATTTACAAGGTCTCTTTTTATTTTTGTGTTATATAGTAAATGAACATACTATAAAAAACAAGAGAACCAAAAGTGGTTAATTAATGACACATATAATAGTATTTATTCCCTTTGATTGATCCTAATATTTTAAGGAATAGAATAACAATTAATAATATAATATTTGTTTTAAAAACACATTTATGTCGATTTTTTACATTATTTAATAATTGATTTTTGATAAAGTTCTAAAATCATGATTACTTACAAATAAACACATTTTAGAAACCCTAATATTTCATATTTACCTATAAAATTAATCTAATTCTTTAAAAATTTCAAATTATATTTATATTGATATTTAAAATATAAATTATTTTAATCATTTATTAATACTATAATTATTGAATCATCATTGTGTCATAAATAAATTTTACTATTTAATGTCTAAAAATTATACATAAAATACAATTATGTATGAAATATTGATAGATTTTTAATTAATATTTATATTCTAATTTATATTGTTTTTATCCCAATATTAAAAATGATTTAATTATTAATCTTCGAATTTAACTCTTTTTACTATTCTTTAAATAAAATAATAATAAATGTTTGAATCTAATCCAAGTGGATATAAAGGATTATATTTAATTCCTAAGGTTTTTTTGGATCGAATTAAACTTATCCATTAGAATTAGGACACGTGTTAGGGAAATTATAATATGATTTTTACCCTTAATAACCCTATTTTTTTACTCTGGAAAATTAATGTCAAAGTTACTATTAAACAAAAATTATTTTCATCTTATTGAACCACTTTTTACATAATTAGCATAACTGAGTGTCTAGGATTTTTGAAATTCAACTCACAGAAGTGGTTAAATAATGTTTTATAAAAAATTTCAAATGCTCCTAGGGGGTGGGTAAAAAACGGTAAAAAGTTCAATAACATTTTTATATAGCTAAACATATTGTAAAATGACTCCAATGAATTACATTAAACATATATAGATATTATGTATCCACTTTGACCTAAAATTAATTTATATAAATAAATAAATAGTTGTTTTTAAACTATAAATTAGTGTCTTTACAGTTCATCAAAAATTGAATATTTTTAGAAAAATACAAAACATTTACCCTAAGATAATTTTGATATTCTTGAAATCAAAAATTAATTATATTTTACCAATTTCAAAACATTGAAGTTTCATTAATTAATTTAAAATTAATTCCCATTGTTAAAACCATAAAGCGTATTTTTAAGAAATAATAACTTTCAAAATATTGACACTTGTTTATGTCCAATTTTAAAGTGAAATTACTTACAATGACCATCATTGGACTAAATGTTACAAATATAATCTAATTATACATCCAAAACCTTAAAATTTATAATTTAACACTATAAATTATTATGATTAAAAAAATGTTTTCAGTTAAAATATAGTAATTTTCACAATTCACGCAAATATGAATTTTTTTAGAAAAACCCAAAATATTTATTGAAACTAAATTCTCCAAATTCTAAAGAAGAAATTTATTTTGTCAAATTAAATATATATAAGTTTAAAATAATATTTTTTAAAAAGGATTTCCATTAAATGGCGGTAAAATTTCAATTTTTGAAAAAAAATTCTTTTATCTAAAAAAATTTAATTTGTTCTTACATTATGTCCTAGAAACTCAAAATATGGATTCTAAAATTATAACGATTATATAATGTTTAAAATTCCGATAATGCTATTTATAACCTCTTTTGAACGACTAGTTTGGTATATCGTGGTGCACTTGAAATCAGTGTAGCGTGTAGTGCTAGTTAATTCATTACTTTGAAAAAATAACATACTATGAAATATCGGGGTGTACAAATTTATTCATTAATTATCAATTATTTTTAGAAAAAAAAGACCAAATTGTATTTGAAATGAAATATTATTATTTTTACACTTCCAATGGAATTTTTTCTAAATAATCCTAATTAATTATAATTAGTAATTTATTTTAATGAAATATATATTTTATATATTCAATAAAATTGATTTTATAATCATCAATTAGGTTTGTTAGGCATAATATATGAAGAAATATAATTTCATACACCAAAACCATTATTTTAAAAATGTCAATTTTACCACCTTTCATTGACAAACGCATTTTAAATTTACATTTTGACTCTTTAATTGATTTAATAGTTTAAAATATAATTAATATTTTAAATATAAAAATAATATTTATGATAGAGTAAATTTTTCATATTTTCTCATAAACATATCGTTTAACATTCAATTTTAGGTCAAAATTGATTTATCTTATAATTTATTGATAAGGATAAATTAAAATTTATTTTTTATAGATGAATTTGATCATATTTCTATATATTTATAGATTTTATGTCAGTGGAAGTAATTTCAAAAATAATTTTATTATAAAAACATAGAAAACATTCAAACATTATTACTTTGAAACCCCGCATTGTCATCCTACTTGCAATATTGATTTTAAAAAAAATTCAACCACTATAGTATTTGATTTTTAAAAACATATATTGAATATTTTGAATCATAATAATTTACAATAAGACAAAATTTTTGACCAAAAATATTAGTGATGGAGATTAAAATTAAATACAATAATTAAGGGTAAATAAAGACTAATAAGGGACTAAAACATAATTTTATTTCCCAAAATGACCTAGAATCTTTTAAAAAACCAATTTTATGGAAATAAATCATCCATTAACCTTATTGTTTGTTTATTTTTGTTTTGGATGATTTTTATTAGGTAAAAACGTTGGTACACCTAACTAGTTTTAAAAAATACCAAGTGTGTCTTTTCCTCCAGAGTAAAAGGCCACCACATCCTACCCTCCATCACACATCCCACGCCACTTTGGATCAACCAATATCAACCCAAATATACCCTAAAATACATTTAACCATCCTAGAATCCTCCCCATGGTCATAATGAAACCCAAATAATCCCATTGTGCAATCCCAGAGGAGTTACCCGATTAAGATGTAACATATTTCCATAATCACTTATGATTCATTTCAATTATACAACCCCTAGAAACATTATTCCATAATATTATGAAAAAATAATTAACCTTAATATACATGTATTTTTTTAATGGTTATTCATCCAGTTTCACACAATTTAATTTAAAGTAAATGAACATTCTGTTTCTGTACATGACAAACTATTACCTCACAAAATGATGACTACTAATTTTTCCTTTACTTCCCCTCGTAGTGGAAATTATGATGTAAAATATGTTTATATATTTTATATATTATACAAATTATGTATTTATACTAAAGTAACTCTTTTATAACACAAATACATATAATTTCCATTTTTTATAAATATGATAACATCATTGGTGGATGTGTGAATTATCACCCAAAAAATGATGTGAATCATTCTCCCTATTCATGGATTTTATTAAATAATTTTTATATTAAAAATATGTTACATAAGAATAACTATATCATATCAATTTAATAATTACCATTTCTGAAATATATATATATATATATATATATCATTTTGTTTATTAAGCTTTATCACAAACATAAAAAGTGATAATGTAATTCATGGATGTGTGGACTACTGCCTCCTTGAAAATATTTCATTAATTTTAAATCACAATAAGTCAATACAGTAGTATATATTATTAAATAATATTTTATTTATAATATAATTATATTTATTTTATATTTTTATTCTACTAAAATTCTTTCTATTGCGATCATTGATAAATGATAACGTTAGTAATGCATATGTTCGACCAATAATCTCCATGATTGTAATGTTGATTTATTTTTCTTAACAATATTTAATTATTGTTATTTAAATTATAATTAAAATATAAATATTATAATTATTTCATGATTATTTTTCTAAGCATGTTATATAAGGACCCATTTGACATAGATGACCTACAAGTTTTCTTTCTGACACATAACCCGAATTTGGTTAAAACCCCCCATTTTAAATGTAATTGACTATGTAGTTTTATATAAAATGGTAATAAGTGAATTAAATATTAATTATAAACATGAAAATTTTCATCATTCATGAATTAAATTAACATAATTATATTACATTGTATATCAAATGATTTTCATCCAAATGGAAATGCATGGTAAGGTATTTCATCTCCATTTACAGTGCGTTGAGAATTATTTTCTATTATCAATCCTGTTTCATTTATAAAGTTTACATTGTACACATTACAATATATATATTGAATCACCATAGTCTCATTATATTATAACTTTCATTTAATATTATTCTTTCAATAGGATTAAAATTTCAATTGTATCAATGTGGTTTGGGATACATTGAAGTGTTTAAATATTATTTCACATATAATAATTCTAATGAAAATTAAATAGCACTTACATTCAAGGAAATTATATGACCATTGTTAATGAAGCCATTTAATTTTCCTCTAATATATAAATTCATAACCTTTTCAATTATTAGTACAATTATCCTATTTTTTTGTACTCTTGGTAATTTAGAATTTTTTTATGAAAATATGACATTATTTCTCCATTTAGTCGGAAAACATGTTTTAATCTAAAATACATGTTTTAATTTAATTATTTAATTAAATTTTTTTTTTAAAAAAAGGACACTTTAATATCTTTTAACAAATTTTTTATTTGAATCTTATTACCTCTTTCAAAACTAGGAATTTTTCAAAACGTTTTACCATTATAAACGAATGTTCATTTTACCTTATATGACATGTAAGGATTTCTCCACCATAATTTATTTGATGCATAGTTTTTTAGTTTAAAATTTTAATATCAAATGAGAATTTTTTTAAAAATGTTTTTCAATGAAATGGGTTTTCAAAAGGATTTTAAGAAAAAAAAGGATATTTTCATCAATTGTTTTTAAAATACCCTTTTAAAATATCCTTATTCACATTGAAAAAACTATATATAATTCTCCAAATTGAATATGCTATATTGATACCATCATTTATCTTCCTCCGGATGGTTTTTGATTGATTTTTAAATAATTTTATTGACAAACACTTCCTTTATTTTATTGTTATTTCTCATTAAAATAATTTATTTTATATGATTATTGAAAAATGAATTTCCCCAAATAATCCATATTATTAGTCATGGATTTTTCCATTACCTAAACTGTATATTATATTTCCTATCGTGTTTAAATGTAAATACATTTGATTTTTGGGGGAAATATTTTTAAATATGTAACTTATACTACGTCTGGATATTTTATAAGGCACATTAATAAATCAATTATTCGATATATGTGGAATGTTTTGGACTACTATGACATGGTTATGGAACACTTATAGAAACCCAATCTATCAATAAGTAGTCTCACTGGATGAGTTAGTCAGATTTATAAATCAGATGGGTTTTAACCAAATATTATATACTATGTTGTGAATGGTTGTGAGTTATATATTTTTATATTACAATGAAAATAAAATCCCTCTTCTAATAAATTATATATTCTATGTGTGGAAAAAATAATTTATCACTATAATTAACATGAAATGGTTTAAATGACATATATAATGGTAAATTACCAGTTAACACATTGAAATATTCAATGGAATATCTTTAGAGACAGAAATTTAGTTAGAGTGATATTATATGGCTTGAAAATCCTCGATGAACACTAAATATAAATATAATTTATAATATTTTAACTGCCTGCAATTTTCTCAAAAAAATTGGACAACACCAAAATGTTGCATCGTATGAGAATTATGGTACAACTATTTGGTCCAAAACATTGTGTTTACCACATACAAAGAATAAAAAATTTAACATCAGATGTTTGTATGTCTCACTCTAAAAATAACACTTTTTAAAATTATCTATTTATTCCATTTTTAATTAATAATTAACTTATATGTATCATAATGTACATTGTATTATATATTTGAGACCATTATTTGGTCTGAAATGGGTGTTTTACTCAACAGAGGTTTTGAACATTATAGGCAATTTTTATTTTATTAGGTCACCAAATAAATTAAATTATTTCATATTTGTGTTTAGAAAATATTATTTATTTATATAATAAAAAATTTCGGTAATCTTGAAAATCCTTAATGCCTAATGCACGTTGAAAATTTTTCACAATTTTTTTTCATACCTTCATTATACCCACTTTTTGACTGGTAAAATATGGAAAATCATTAATGGGGTGGATTTAAACAATCCTTCATAATGTTTTTGTTGAATCTATTCTTAAACTTGATTTTTTAATTTAAGGGTTTTATTATTATAATTTTATTTCTATTTGTAAACATGAACCATTCCATACTTTTTCACATTTGATCTCATTGTGTCCAAGAATCATAGAATCCTCATTGGTAATGATTGATCGAGTACCCAACCATTCTCTTATGGTTCGAGGTAGGATATCATTTTATTCTTAAACCATAATAGGCGGAGCGGTGGGTATTGATTAATATTATTTATCATATTCCAAAAATCCAAAAAAAATTATATTTTAAATGAATAAAAAAATTAATGATTAAAAATATGGATAATAAAATGAAAAATAACAAATGCATAATATATAAAAATTATAAAAGGATCATATTAATGAATTAATTGTCTATAAATTGATATAATTATCAAAAACTAATGTTGAAAAATTATAAAAAACCATTTGTTTTATGAAACAATAATCTCTTGTGTTTAATTAGGTATAATTAAATGAAATTTTATAATGATAATTGAAATGAGTTATGAAAATATAATTTTTCAAAATAATAAAATGATATTTTCATGAAATACTCTAGGGATAATTTTAAAAATGAATGGAAGGTAATCAAAAATAAAATTATCAAATTATTATTTCATAAAATTATTGATATATAATTATAAAGAATTATCAAAAATTAGTTTCATGAAAATATCATGATAATTTTATTCAATTTTTTTATGTATAATTAAGATGTAATTATCATGTGATTTTTTTTCAAATGTACCATAAGATATGTATATGTATAATTAGAAGGTAATTATTAAAATATTTGTAAATTATAATTTAGGATAGAAATTATAATATAAAATTATTACAGAACATTTGTAATAAATTTATAAAAATATAATTATTGTGGATAATTTATGGTAAATTAATATAAATAAATATAAAAGGATATTTTTGTTGAAATTATGAAGATATAATCATTTTTATTGAGAAACATATAACGAGGGCATGCATTTCGATAAATGATAATATAGATATTATTTAGGATAAAGAAGGTGTCATCACATGTGATATTTGTTTTCTAAATAAAATAGAGGGTTTTGGATTTAGTAGCCCTTGATGAACATCGACCATTTATGTGTAGATGATTAAAAAATAATGTCACATTAATGTATATAGAACCACATAAGGTGGTTTATCCTTATCACCGACAAAAGTGACCTTGAATGGGAACTGCATTCCCATTTTGGGGTATATATATATAAAATGTTTTCATGATGTGATTTTTATGTTTTATTGACCCATTGTTTTGATGAATTTATTGTGGTTGTGTGAGTATCATTGAATTTACTTTTTATGTGTGATTATCCTAACTTTGGTAATGGTGTGCCTTATCATTCCCTACAATGACATATATTTTGTGTGTGTTTCATAGTCTGGGGAATTGTGTTATAGGTACAATGATTATCAGGTATAGCCTTGAGGTTGGGAGTTACAGGGATCGGTGTCCTCTTACCCAAATTAATGTGGTCCACTCTACCTAAATTAAGGTGTGGCTACCACACTGGAGTGTATAGAATAGGTGATAGTGGGAAAATACAAAGATATAAAGGTGGAGCCTTGAGTGTGGGATTTGTGTCGTCCGGTGGAAAATTACCCATCTTGACATAGTCCTGACGTCTTTTAAGGAGGACATGGATACCCATGTATAAGGGAAAGCACAAGGGAATTCTGTAAGATACCAGTCATGGATTACTATGCACATGGTTCATGGGTGATTAAAAGGATAATTAGAACAATTATTACCTAGAAGAATGTCTAGAATTTCAGAACCAATCACCAGAATAGTTGCGTTAGATATGTCACAATGATGGAGATACATGTGTTTTTGAAATTATTACTAGAAATTAGCCAAAGTAGGTGGGGTCAGGGTTAATAGTAGCTTGATCAATTCCTGATGAGTTGAAAGACGTATATATATGGATCATTACCTTATTTCATGATATACACTATTATATATATTTTGTTCACATATGTTAAGGACACATTGGGGGTGTCATATAGGGACTTATACTGACACCCTACTTAGACATTTTTATGTGCTTGTAGATTTCGTGACCAGAGAAATGGAGAACCTAAACATCCTTATGGTAGACAATTGAGTGGTGGAGCATGGAGTTGGTGGGGTCATTGAAATACAATGGAGTACCTCACATATGTATATTTTTTTTACTTTGATGTTTTATTTTTCCTCCTCTTTATAATTTGGAAAGTGTTACCACTATAAGATCACTTATATGTTTGACATTATTTTGATTCCGAAATTAATATAATTATTTATAATTTTTGTTAATCATAATGATCAATACTTTGATATGATACATAGGGAATATTCTCCAATGGGTTTCACTTGAGACCCTCACTACTAGTTGGAAACCTATATTGTAATGGAGATGTGCATGAGGTCATGTAAGATTCTAACTTGAACCTGGTACATTTAGTTCGGATGGTAAAAGATGGTATCCATAGATCATGATCTACAAACATGTTTCTTCATTTATGTTGTGTTGGGTTAGTATAGGTAGAAGATAAGAAATTGGGAGTCAGATAGGGGAACTATGACAGTTCCTGGTCATCACTAAATAGTAAACCCTTGAGTTTTTATATAGTGGGGAATTTATGTTATATTGTTACTCTTGATTCACCTTGGGAGATGCACATGATTTTATATGTGATTAATGATATTTATATTATTTTCATTCGTCATGACTAAGAATATTGGTTTATTTTTTATATATATAAATGTGTTTGTTCCCCAAATTAGTTCATTAAAAAAATTCATGGATTTTTTCTACCTATTCAGAAAAGTTTTTTTATGATATATTTGTGCGTCCATATTGTGTGATTTATTGTTGTTGGCATCAATTATTTTCATATAGAATGTTTTTGTGTTTGTATGTATATGATGATTGTGACTAACATCTAGGGGTGGAAAAAATGGTTAGAGATATGTGCGGTATGACATTGGTTAAGTGTTGGCTCATAGGAAAATAATGTTGATCACATGGACATGTTTAGAGAAACCTTGTTTGACTCCATAAACTCTTAGAACTTTCTATGTTCATAATTCACTACTCATTAAATATATTTTTCCTTGGAGATGTTTTATGGAACCACCATCTATGGAAACCCATGATGCTCTTATGCGGAATTATTTTCTATATGGGGATAATCCTTAGAATGATAATTTACCCAAACAAGTAATCCTTTCCATACTACCTATTCAACATGGAAGATTTGGATGGTTCTTATCTAGGGTGGAGCTCTTCTAAGCTCTATGACTGAAAATTCTATGGTTTTATGGATTTAACACATTTTGACATTCTAGGATAATGGTGGACCACATGATACTGGGGATTGTCTACACTATATCAAGAGAATTTTTTAGAATGTATTGAAATCGGAGGAATCATAAGTGATTCATGGATAAATATATCCTATAGACCTTCCAAGAGATTATCAAATTCCATGAATAATGATGGGAGTTGAGAATCTCTTTCATGGATAACCTCCTTGGATTTTTTTTGGAGTGTTATATTCCAAACAGGATGAATCTATACCATGCCAACGAGTTTGTGGAACAACGACAATGTTCAATGATTGACTTTTCATATCTATGTGTTTTATGATGTTTCTTCTATTTTGCTAATTTTTATCATGGAATAAGGAACTGAAGTCTCATATGATTTGAGATAAGATTACAACCAAATCACACATGCATGTTTATGAGATTAAACATGATTACATACACTCCAATGCATCGCATATACCTGACAGTAATGAATGGGATCGATGATGAAAAGTTATAATTCTTACTTATTACTAATAGGGGGCCAGTGAATGCTTTTTTTCATTCTAATATAGGACTTACTTAAGTTGGTAGTACGAGTATCGATTACCAAGATCCTCAGAGTGATGGATAGTTGGGTCAGAACAGAATTTTTTTAGTAAAGAGCTATAATGGTGTGAAATAACGGCATTATGGAATCACATGTAGAATTCCAATAGTAGACCAGGAGTGGAGATTCCCAACATAGAAAATAGGCACCCCTTATTATGATTAATTAATAATGTTGTGGGAATAGTCATGGAGTTGTGGCATGTGGTGTCTATGTAATAGATCTAGCACCAAATGATTGTGATAATGAACCTTTACTATACAAGGTGCATACTAGATTATGTATTTTTTATTATTCCTTGTTTTAATACTCATGTTTTCTTAGTATCTTCAATCCATTTCTGGACATGACTAATAAAAATAGTTATGTTTCCCTAGCATACCTTCCTCTAATACATCATTGAATGATGACCTGAAAACCTAGTATATGAGATTTTGATAGTTAATGATTCATTTTGTGAGCAACAAATGAGTGACACATTAAGTGGATTTGGGAAGTGGCTTATTATTTGGACCACCCTTCTCACTACCAAGGTACGCATGATGTGTTCTCCATTTATTAGAATCCATTGTACATTCCAAAAAACTATATATATTGATGATTTCAATGACATTGATTTTGAACTAATTGTATTTTACGATGAGTGTCCCTTGTTGATTACAGATGAGTGAAATGAAGGACTCTAAGGTAAATGATTCTACTAATATAGTTTGAATATAAATATGGATAAATCCAAGATGACATATAAGAATGGGAGTCTTACGTTCGTGTATAGTGTTTTGAGTTGTTCGAGAAAGACCACTGGAGATGATTCTTAATGATAAGAAGCTGATAAAGGTGGATAATTATAATATCCTTATTCTGAAAATGGTAATAAATCCCTCCTTTAATAAATAATAAATTCCCTATGGCCAAAAAATAATATATCTCTATAAATGACATAAAATAGGTTAAATGGTTCGTGATTGGGTAACTTTAGATTTAACATATTGAAATATTCAATATAACATTGTCTGAGTCTGACACCGAGTTAGTGTGAGATTTTGAGGCCCAAACGCCTTGATGAAGATTGAATAAAAATATTAAAATTATATTAATCACACCCAGTTGTCTCAAAAAAAAATAAGTATAACTCTAAAATGAGTCATCGTTTAAAAAATGAGAGTCCATATTTAATTTTGAAATGTGGTATTTACCATAGGTGTGGTAAAGATTTTGTTTGTATGAGATTTTTAAATGCATGTCTCACATAAACAACACTTTTTATTTGTAATTATTTTTTATTCCATTTCAGTTAATAAAAATTTAATATATCCTAAATGGTGTGTTGTATGAGAAATATTATACCACAATTTGGTCCAAAATGTAGTGTTTACTATAGTATAGGAATAAATTTTATATAAAATGGTTGTTTTGTCATTTTTTTAAATAAATTAATTTAATTGATATTTGTGTAAAAAATTTGATTGAAATAATATTTTTTTTGTAAGTCCTCACATCCCCCAAACTCTAAATGTACATACATCTTTTTTTCAAAACAAACAAGTTCATACCCTCACTATTGACATGATTTTGATACGAAAATAATTAAAAATCATTCAAGTGGTGGATTCAAATACTCTTTCATAAATTTTCAAATGAAACAATGATTATAAAAACTTTTTAAATTTAATGGTTTTACTGCTATGATTTTTATTAGATTATATAAACTATAACCATTTCAACTTTCTTCCCATTAAATATTATTGTGCCCAATAAACCTATAATTTTCATTGGGATTGACCATTTATGTACTCAACCATTCTGATGTATTTACAGGAAGGTTGACACGGTGTTCATCATCTATATTAGGTGTAGTAGGTTGGGTTTGTTTCTTTTTTTTTCAATTATTTTATTTCCAAAAATATGAAAATATGTCGTTTTAAAATAGCAAAGATAAACATTAGATTAAAATAATATATAATAAAATGAAGATTAATATAAGGATAACATATCCAATTTTTAAAAGGGTAATTTTTTATAATTAATGAATGCTAAATTCAATTAAATATCAAAACATAATTGTGAAAAAATGTCAATATATAATTTTTGTTTTTGAAATAAGAATCATAGAGGAATATCATGGAATAATTAAATGGAATTGGGAAACTATAACTGTAATAATATATCAATGGTTAATTTTTCAAAATTATGAAAGGATATCTACATGAAATATTTTGGGTAAAATTAAAAATGGTTTTTGGAAAGAAACTACAATAAATATTATCAAATTATAATTTCATCAAATTATAAAAATAAAATTATATTGAATTATCAACACATACTTTTGTGAATTTATCAAGATAATTTTATTCAATTTTTTTAGGATAAATATGAGGTAATAATCAAGTGGAAATTTTATCAGAATTAGCATAGTATAATTATGTATATTATTAAAAGATAATTATAAAAATTAATATTAATGATAACGTGAGATAAAAATTATCAAATAAAACCATTAAAAAATTGAAACAAAAATATCAAAATAAAATTATAGAAGATAATTTATGGTAAATTATTAAAGATATTATAAAAATATAATTAATGAGAAATTATCAATGGATAATCATTTTTCTTGATGAGATTATAATGAGAACACGCATTTCACTAAAGGAAAATTTGAAAATTATTCAAGAGAGATAATCTCTCATCACATGTGAAATTTTGATTCCTTTTTATATAAAAAAGTGGGATTTAACATAAAAACCCCTTGATGAATATCTATCATTAATGTGTCAATGATTACAACAATTAGGCCACAAAGAGTGGTAACAAACTGAACATGGTGGGTTATACTTACTGGTGAAATCCAAGACCTTTTCTGGAACAAACCTTTCAATATTGGGCTATATATATATAGTGTTAACATGATACGTTATTTATGTTTAATTAATTTATCATTGTGATGAATTTCACATGGGTGTGTGAGTATCCATGGGAGTAACTATTTTCTGTGATTATCATGAATTTGATCTTGGTGTGCCTTATCATTCCATGAATTAGAGGAAGTGATCTTAAAGGTCTCTTCTCACTATGTCTTCACCCTGTCACCACCTTCCTCTTCTCTGCCTCATGTCTGCCACAATTTCTCTATTAGTTATTATGACTGTCACGCTCACGGTTTGTGCATCTTCAACTAGTGGTGGTGTCATGGCTTCGTGGGCGTCAATCTATTTTATCGTTTCTACTATATTCATACCCTAGACTCCGAATTAGATATGGTTTCCCATGGTGGTGTGTTGAAGATCAACACATAGTGTACCAAAACTATGGTCAAATGGTCATAGGCCCATTTTCGCATCGACTGTGGGTGTGATTGGAAGGTTCGTTGCGGTCTCGAATACGGCTTTCTAGGCGGCGAAATGAGCAGTTCAGGCTTGCCACATGACATTTATTCTTGTTCATGCATGGGTGACTTGCATTTTGGTAATGTTTTCTCATTCCTTGGTTTTGGATTTATTTTTTATTTGTATATTTGATGTTGTGTGATTTTGTTTCGGTGAGTAGTTTTGGTTTTTAGATCAGTGGAGGTGTACGTGAAGGAGCTATCATCATCAATGTAGAGATTAGTTCATGATTCTTGATTGTTGTCTATGTTTTTTACTTTGTATGACTTTTTACTATTATTTGGGTGAGGGTACTAGTCTGCTTTGATTCGACTATTAGTGATGTATTTTGGATGATGTTGTTATTGGATTGGTTGAACCAGCATTTTAGTTTTATTGTGATTTGTTTAATTGTGCTGTATTGGGGGAATGAATATTTTGGAATATCAAATGAAGGTGTTTTGGTCATGGGGGTCTTGAGATATGTTTTATCATCGATATTGTGGGATGGTTTCAAAATGATAAATTTGGGGGTTTTGAGTAAGAATCCCATAATGATTTCTGTAGTATAAGGGTTTGGGGTGGCTTCTTTCAGACATTCTACAAGGATATGCTTCAGAGGGGGATCAGAGTAGGTATATTTCACCATTTATGTCTATTAATATTCAAATTATTGAGAGGGTATCTCATTGTCATCGGTACCAGGCTTGTGCATTGCTGCACGAGAGAACATGCTGAGTTGTCAGGCAATGGTGTAGGCTTCCCATATTGATGATAACACTGGGGAGGAGAATTCCTTAGTTGTCTTGTTTCAGGATGATTGAAGCCCTTTTAACCATCATGTTTTGTTTATATTTATTTCATTGATGTCTATGATGTTTTCCCCCATTACATTTAAAATGGGTATTATATGAAATTGAATAAAAAAACAATTAGGCCCTCTGTCCATTCAATTAGTCAGTCCTTATCATTCCATGATATGACATGTATTTTTTTTGTCTGTTTAATAGCTAGTGGAACTATATTGGAAGTATTATGATACTCCTATAAATCCTTGAGTTTTGTGTTGTGAGGCTCTATGAAGATTTACCCAATCGTACATGGTTCTACCATCCGTAAAGGACGTTGTGGCTACCCATATAGAGGGGAAAAGCATAGTTGAAAAATTTAAGATGCTAAGTTACACATAAAAAGACTGGAGCATGGGAGTTATGACATCTAGTGGATGGATACTCATCCGAATTTAGATGAAACAAACATAAAGAAAAAATGCAGCTACCACTTGAGAGAGAAATTTACTGTGGATTTCTAGAAGTTACTGGTCTAGGATTCTGATGGCCTTGGATAATGGGTTATTAAAAGTATATGAAGAAAAAGTTATACCCAACTGAATGAGAGAAATTACTAACCAACCAATATATGTGTGTGGTGAGATATGTGACCTTGATGAAGATACCTTTATTCTTGAAATTCTAACTGGAAATGAACCAAAACAGGTGGGTTCGTAGGTCACGACTATTTGGTCAACACACTATGAATCAACACAAGTATGGTTGTTGAGTAATAACTTATTTAATGATATAAATATTCATATATATTTTTCATGAACATATAGTTATGACACATTAGTGGTGTTACACTGAGTCTTGTACTCACACTCTACTCAGGCATTTCAGTGAACTTGTAGATTTCATGATCAGAGATCTGGTAAAGGCCAAGGGCTCTATAGTGGACAGTTGTCTGGTGTCTCTTTGAGCTGGAAAGGACCAGGAAAAACCCCATATTACCAAACATATAGATCCTTATTTTATTTGACAAAGTATATTACACTTCTTTATACTCAGGACATGATTACACTTTGAGAGTTTTATATGTATGTCATTAGGTTATTTCAGAATTTACTATTGTAGTTTATTAATATTTTTATTCATTATCATTGATCCTAAGAAATGATACATAGGATATAAATTCCCCATTGTTTCACATTGGACCATCACTGGTAGTCATACTCCACATTCATAAGGGGAGGAATACATGACGTTAGGTAGCATTCCATCATGGTCCCGATGGTTCACATCAGAATATAACATAGATAGTAATGGTTCCATGTACCTAGGAAACATAACCTCTAATAATTAATAATTTTAAACATTTAGTTTCAATTATTATTCCTCAATGAAATTTTCATCAACATATATATGGACACATTTCATTTTTAGATCATTTAACAGATGACGTGTGTTTCTGTTTATTACCATTCCATATTCATAATGCCTTGAAGGGATATTTGTATGGCATGTGTTTTTAGTTATACATATCTATATTTTTAATATAATTCTTTCTATATTTTATGATTTCTTGTTACGTGTTCTCTATTATTTTCCATTCCATTATTATTATTCTCATTGAATAATTATTTTATCCACTATTCAATAGAATTATTTATCATTTATTTTAAATAGAAATTGATTCCATTTCCCAGTGAATACAATAAGCATAATACGATAGATATATAGTGATATACATGAAGGAATGGACATATCGTTGATATAAATTATATAACCGGTAAAAATTAAATTATAATAAATATCTTAATTTTTAATACAATACTCATATATATATATTTTATCGAGACCACTAAACACTTATATCTATTGGGACCTGATTCCTTATAATAATTCTAATTTTGTTAACAGTAGACACTCGCTATGTGGTATATGTGGTTGGGTTGGTTCAATCAACTCTTTTTTTCTAGGTAATTTTAGATTAACACAATCCATTGGCCAAATTATTTTATTATAATCATTAATCATGATTGATTAACCTGAAACCCCATGATACTTCCATAATTAAATAGCTTTAATATCTATAATTGTGGGATGATGTTGTAGAGAATAAATTTCATTAATTTTAGTTTCATCAAACTAATATGATAAATATAAATGTTATTCAACAAAAAAATAAAGAAAATCAATATAAGAGGAAAAACAATATTGATAACATGGTTCATGATTTAGTCTCACTTAATAATTTTTTATTATTCTTTAGGATATACTATTGGATGAAAATGTTGAATTTTTTTTTAATATTAAATTTAATAATATGGAATATTTTTTCATTTAAATATTATAGTTAATATGATTTGAGTATTACTCGATGGATTACCGACAATGTTGTTTGCAATGTATATGATGAAACTATGTATATCTATTAAGAATGTAAAATACAGATCAAAAACCTATATTAAAAGAATGAGATAAATTATCATTAAGATATTTAAAACTAAGAGGACCAAAATAATAGTTTGGAGTAAAGGAAATAATTTATCAAAAATCATAAAAGATGATTAGTTATTGTAAAATGGATAAAGTATATGTTTTATGAATAAATAAAGTAGCGGTACCAATTTTATCTCTTAATTTTTACACTTTAAAATAAAATTGATAAAATATATATATGGGTTAGAGAAAATAATATTAAAAAACAAATAGAAATAGACAGATTATCACTATCCATAATGACATTTAATTCATATAAATGAATAATATAGGACTTTTAAAATTATAAATTGAAAATATATATAATTATTTTAAATGAAATATAAATGACATAAGGATTAAAATCCCAAATAAACATGTTGTATAAAAAAATATGTTGTATATAAAAAATTATAAATTAAATAAAATATAAATTGGAAGATAAATAAAAAATCCAACAAACCATAAATTCTTTTTTATGATATTATAATTGATGATAAAAACCATTGAAAAATTTCACAACTAAAGAATTATTAAAATTATACCTCATGAACGTTGATAATTTATTAGTTATATTTAAATTTTTGGACAATTCCTGTTATGACTATAATATAATATGTTAATTTTGTTTTAATATTTTCTATTGTGTTTATATAATGTGGATTTCTCATATGAGAAAATATTTACTATACTGTTGGATGGGTGTAAAATGACTACAATGTTCCTTTAACAAAGGTCAAGTGGAATTGCTAGTGGATGAAGTCAATGTTTTTGTTAATAACTAATAAAAAATCATATAAAATATTACCTATAAATGTGAATGCAATACCAAAAATTCCATTACGGATTGTATTATTCTATTGCTGATATACATATCTATAGTTTATAGTGGTATAATCATGTGCAGTTAATAAATAATAAAATTTATTTTTTTTCAAACCAAAATTTAATATTAAATTATCCTTTAGAATTTAAAATTTAAATATATTATTTTTATAATATAAATGATATAAATTATATTTTATTATTAATTCAAAATAGTAAAATTAATTTATTTTTAAAATTTTTTATTTTTTTGGAAAATAATTAAATATCCTTATTTATATTAATGTTTCAAAATTCTATATATAATTAAATGATAACAATATAGGAATAAAATATTTAGGCATTTAGTCATTTAGAAATTTTATTTTCAGAAATTTTATATCAATGAATTAATATATTATTTTTGGAAATATATGTTTAATAAGGAACATTATATAATGTAATAATAAAAATCTATTTAATTAATTACATTTAATTTCACCTATACCACCAGAAAATACTCATATATTCTCATCATTTTATTATACAAAAAATTCAATTTCCACTTTTATATTTTCAATATATATAATCCCCAATATATATCACTTCAATAATTATATGTTTTGGTTTTTGGATAGGATGAGTCGATATTGTGAAATTCATGTATATAAGGGTTCATATTTTTATATAATCAATTTTAATAGTAATTTGATTATAACCTCTTTTAAATTATACTTTTATAAGACTAATTTTTAATTCATTATATATTCTAACTATAATTAATTTTTTAGGTTATTCTTTATTTAAAAATATTATCTCTTCATCAGTAATTATGATTCCAACATTATGGTTTCTAATCATTATATTATCAAATCAATGATGAATATTTTATAATGTAACTGTTTAGATATCCATATTTTTATTACTCAATTATATTTATTTTATTATATTACCATAGATTTTATTATATAATATATATTATCCAATCTTATTTATATACACTTTTCAAGTCTAATACTTTTCATGAAAATTTATACTATTTAATTTCTCTTTATTTATTATTTGGTATTTTTTATATATGTAACGTCCCGGACCTGGGTGCCACTCAACGGGTGCCCCGAACCTGGTTCGCCATGTAACCTGAAGCGCATTTCCCCAAATTCCAGAGGTTTCCGACTAACAGCGAGGGCCCAGCTCTGATAGTGGGGAAACTTTGCCCTCATTTGTCAAAGTGTAGCACAACGGAATTGAAATAAAACATAAAACAAATAGCGGAAGCAGTAAACCATACACAAGGTAATGGATATAACAAAAAATGTTTAAATAATGATGCTACATCTATCAAGTTCTAAAAAAACAGCCATAAGATGTTATACATCAATACAGTACAATAAATAGCAGAGTACAACAAAACAAAGCAAACAGCTGGCAGCGGCATCGCGAGCCTAGGCTCGGTCCCTTGCCCTCCTAATCCACAACAACAGTCAAGTAGCTGTATAGGGAATCTTTCCCCTATCCACTCTTGCAGAAACGTCATATGTTTGGGCCAAAAAGCATGACCCAACTGGGTGTGAGAAATATATCTCAGTAGGCACCCACCAAAGGCTCGTGCCCAACTGCGTGTATGCATGCAACAACAGTGTACAGTAGTTAAATGCAATAAAGTAAGCAGTACTCAAAAGTAACTAACTACTAGATATATTGCCATTTTAGTATTCATTTAATTCCTTTAATTTAGTAACATTTTTGTGCTCAACAACACCAAGCCCTCAGACAATCTAGAACCGTGCCCTCAGGCTAAAATAGTAAACACGCCCTCATGATAAAATAGTAACCACGCCCTCAGGATTGCCCTCATGCCATACAGAATCCAACCCGAAGGTATTGCCCTCAGGCGTAACATAAATTCTCGCCCTCAGGCATACGAAGTGTCACTCTCAGGCACAGAAGACAAGCCCTCAGGCATGAAAGTTTTCCCTCAGGAGGAATAGAACATCGCCCTCAGGCTAATACAGTCACGCACTTAGTCCAATCACAACAACTCCCTCAGGTTAACAGGTAACTGGGCAATTCCCAACATATCAAAATGCAGTAAACATGCAATCCCTCTCAAAGAAATTCTACAGTTACTACATCTAAGGGTTACCCTCGGGTATCCTGGCCAAATAGCTAAACAGAAGAACACACCCCTCGGGATGGTCCTGGATCCAAGCAACGATCTCAAACAACATTTCATTATCACAATTTAATCACCTATGCAATTCTAGGCATTAAATATAGCAACAAAATCAGCCACATGACACCCCAACATGGGTTTGTGGCACAAAATGCACAAAAATGCATGACAGTTGGAAATTAAACACAAAGCCACCTACTTTAAACGCCAACGAATGCTATACCCGAACGACGACTCCAGAAACACCCATGAACGGCGTAGATCTGACGAAGAACAAAACTCACTCAAACGTAAATAACATAGGTTAGAAGGAGAATTGGTAAGAACCAACCAAGGAGGTGGAATCCCTTACCTGTGCGGTTCCAACAGGTTTGTCCGAGACAGAATCAGATTCCAGACGAACACCCGACAATTCTTCAAAGATCTGGACTCCTCCTTTGGCTCCAAAATGGATCAAACGCCTCCTCTGCCAAATGAGGGGGATACTGCCTATTTTAATCCCAAAAATAAAAGTACACTGCGTGTACATCATAGTACACAGCATGTACTTCTTTCATTTAACTATTCATTTGGCGGCACCGCCACACTGTTCATCTGCCGACAAGAGTACACGACATGTACTCCCAAGTACACGGCGTGTACTGCCGCCCAGCTAGCGGTGACTCCACCACCTTACTTTTTAAGCCTGCCCACTGACTACACGGCGTGTAAGGTACCACTACACGGCGTGTAGTTGGTTCCTACACCCTTCATCACCGGCATGGCAACACACCCCGTGTACTCATCCCAAAACGGCCAAAAGTATACGACGTGTGGATAAAGTACACGACGTGTTGTTCCAAAAAAATTAGCATTCTTTCCCATTTTCCATATTTTCTCAAACACACTCAAGGAAAAGGAAAAGGAAGAATCCCGTACCTCGAAAATAAGAACCGAGTTCTTACAAACTTCCCCCCTTATAGCAATTTGTCCCCGAATTTCCCTTCCAATGGTTGCAAATAATAAGATCAGAACAAATCTGGCCACTGAGCACGTACGTTGGCGTCCCGCTCCCAGGTCTCGTCCTACACTTGGCCATGCTGCCATAGCACCCGTACGAGAGGAACTGACTGACCTCAGAGAACCTTCGTGCTCTTATCAATGATACGGATCAGATGCTCCTCAAAGGACACATCGTGCTGAAGCACAACCTCCTCTAGCTTAAAGGTGTGAGACGGGTCTGAATGGTAGCGACACAACTGAGACACATGGAAGACGTCGTGCATGACTCGGTACCACTGTGGTAACTCCAACCGATAGGCAACCAGCCCGAATCGCTCAAGAATCTCAAATGGTCCCACATACCTCAGTGAAAGCTTACCCTGTCTCCTGATCCGTTTGTGTCCCAGCCTCGGAGAAACATGCAAGAAAACCTGATCCCCGACCATGAACTCCAAAGGTCTTCTGCGGCGATCAACATAAGACTTCTAACGAGACTGCGCGGTAGCCATCCGCTTCCGAATCAACTTGACCTACTCAGATGTCTCCTGCACGAGCTGTGGCACCAGTAAAGCTGCCTCACCTGCCTCTAACTAGCACAATGGTGATTGGCATGACCTACCATATAAGGCCTCATATGGAGCCATATCAATATTTTCCTGAAAACTATTGTTATTGGGAAACTTGACTAAGGGTATATGCTTCTCCAAAGAGCCCCCAAAGTCTAAAACGCATGCACGCAACATGTCATCTAGCCCCTGTATCGTCCGCTCTAACTCGCCGTCTGTCTGAGCGTGATATGTTGTGCTTAGAAGCACCTGTGTACCCAGCGCCCTCTGAAAACTCCGCCAGAAACGAGACGTGAAGCGAGCATCCCTATCTGAAATGATAGAATGAGGGACCCCATGCAGACGTACGATCTCTCAGATATACAACCTTCTGAGCTCATCCACACCGAAGGTCTCCTTGATCGAAAAAAGTGAGCTACCTTCGTAATTATGTCCATAACAACCCTTATTAAGTCATTGCCTCGAGGTGACCTTGGAAAACCCATCAAGAGATCCATCGTGACATCATCCCATTTCCACTATGGAATGGGTAACTGATGTAATAGCCCAGCTGGTCTCTGATGCTCTGCCTTCACCTGCTGACAAGTGGAACACCTCGAAACCAAACTAGATATCTCCCTCTTCATACCTGGCCACCAGTACTGACCCCTCAAGTCACGGTACATCTTGGTAACCCTGGGATGAACTACCCATGAAAAAGCATGAAACTCCCGCATCAGCTCCTCGCGTGTATCCCCTGGAACCCATACACTTCCAAGGAAATGGAAAACCTCATCATCGCCTATCGTCCAACTGGAAGGAGGGTCCTCACCTTCCACCGAATCCCGTAGAACTAGGCATTCTGAATCTAATAGCTACCTCATCCCCACTCTGTCCAAGAGAGTAGAAGTCACAGCAAACGAGGAAAGATAAGTCTGCCCCTGACTGTCGTGAACCTCGAGATGCATCCCAGAGAACAATCCATGAGCTGATACTCACCACTGGCCTCCTACACTGCTTGTATCTGAGTCTTCCTACTCAGTGCATCAACTACTGCATTACCATTACCAGGTGTATATGCAAGCTCAAAATATAAGGATTGTAGGTACTCGACCCACCTTCTCTGCCTCAGATTCAGGTCACGCTGAGTAAAGATATACTTGAGGCTTTTGTGGTCAGTGAAAACCACAAAATGATCTCCCAACAGGTAATGTCTCCAACAACGCAACGCATGAACAAATGCAGCCAACTCGAGATCGTGCGTCGGGTAATTCCTCTCATGTTGCCTCAAATGCTGAGACCCGTATGTAACAACTCGGTCAACCTGCATCAAAATGGCTCCTATCCCAATCCCTGATTCATCAAAGTAAACTGTATAACACTTCCCCTACTCTGGGAGTATCAGGATCGGTGCTGATGTCAGCCTTCCCTTCAGGTCCAGAAAAGCTGTCTCATAAGCTTCTGACCAAATGAACTTCACACCCTTCTTAGTCAGACCTGTCAATAGTGCTGCTAAGTGGGAGAAGTCCTGTATGAATCATCTGTAGTAACCAACCAGCCCTAAGAAACTATGTATCTCAAACACGTTCTTGGGCTGCTCCTAGGAAACTACTTCTCTCACCTTCTCTAGGTCCACTGCAACTCCTGCCTCTGAGATGTATTGACCCAGGATGTGAATCTGGTCCATCCTAAAGTGTCACATTGAGATCTTAGCATATAACCGATGCTCTCTCAGTGTACTGAATATGATCTTAAGATGGGTGGCATGGTCGTGTCGAGTGTGAGAGTACAGCAAGATGTCGTCCACGAATACTACCACCAATGAATCATGATACGGATGGAACACACTATTCATCAGAGCCATGAAAACTGCTGGCGCATTCATGATTCCTAACGGCATAACCATATACTCATATAGACCATACCTGCTCCTGAAAGCTGTGAGAGGTATATCAGATGGTCAAACATGCATCTTATGATATCCAGATCATAAGTCAATCTTCGAGAACACTAGTGATCCATGAAGTTGATCAAACATATCATCTATCCTCGGCAAGGGATATCAGTTCCTAATCGTCAACTGGTCCGGCTTCCGCTAATCCACACAATGTCTAAGGGTACCATCCGTCTTCTTCTCAAAAAGGACCGGAGAACCCCAAGGAGATGTAATGGGTCGAATAAAACCCTTTGCCTATAACTCCTCTAACTTCCTCTTGAGCTCCTGAAACTCAGGTGTGGCCATCCTATAAGGATGAATGGACATTGGTGCTGCTCCTGGCACAAGCTCGATTGAGAAATCCACCTCCCACACCGGAGGTAGACCTGAAATGTCGTCCATGAAGAAATCCCTGAAATGATCGACAATTGGAGGGAAATCTGTATGACAAGTACCCTGATCATCCAGATAAAAGCTGGAAATCTGGGCTGTGACTCCACCTCGCCCATGATGCTCTGGTCCAGCTCGACTCGCCTGAACATCCCACTCGCCCTTGTATAGAAACTCCCTGCCCTCTGGTGATGGGAAACGCACCCTGCGACGATAGAAGTCTGCAAAGGTTCGAAAGGGAACCAACTAGTCCATCCCGAGAATGAAGTCATAGCTCGTCATCTCCAGGACATAGAGGTCCCAAAGGAAGTGACACCAACCAACCTCAAGGGGAAATCCTTGCAATGACACACACCAACCGTCCTAGTCCCCAATGGAATTTCTAGCGTCAAGATATCAGAAGAAGTAGAAACACAGAGCCCAAGGCTCTCTACAATGGGTACTATATAAAACTCTTTGTAGCACCCGTATCGAAAAGTACTGGAGACAAGACAGAAGCTACTAGAATAGTACCTCAGACTATTGAAGGTCCGAGATCCTGCTCCTACTGGGTCTGTTACACTGCATATGCCTGCCCAGTGCCGCGACCCTACGACACAGCCTGGCTACCCTGAGCTGTCCCGCCCGGCTGCCTCTGAGATCCTGGTGTCTGGCTACCACTTCCACATCCACCATCTCTACCTGCACGAATTGACGTATTCTAGTTCACTGACTGGTAAGAATCCACTAGCCCTGCTCCCGTACGCGGAGTCTGCACAGAACCCCTCTCACTATCCACTGGTAGAAACGCCCTGCAAAAGCACTGCAGATGACCCATCTTGCCACAAGCTCGACACTCCACTGGGTCTCGTGGCCACTCCGGCCTCTTGTGCCCCTCTCTACCACACTGGTAGCACCTGATCGGGCCACCTGAAGAAGTTGCCCAGCTGGTACTGCCGCCCTGAGAGAATAACATATGTGTCTTCCTCCTTCCAGCAGAAATTGTACCAGTAACGGGTGATGAACCGCCCTGGCCCACACCACTTGATTCTCGCAGGTTCCTCTCTGTAATCAATGTGTGGTTCACAATCGTGTGTACTGTAGGCAACCTGAAAACATTCACCAGCACTCGGATGTCATACCGAAGACCATACTCAAAACGTCTGGCTCTCAGCGTCTCATCACCCACCAGCACAGGTGCAAAATGCTGAAGCTCCGTTAAACGAGCAGAGTAGTCCATCACCGACATGGCGCCCTGCTGCAGATTCATGAACACTCGAGCTCTATCTTCCCTCAGCGTCATAGGAAAGAAGAAGTCATAGAAGACTGCCTGGAAATCCTCCCACGCCATGTCCCTGTGATTTTCTTACTGGGTGGTAACATCCCACCACCTCTTGGTGGAATTGCGCAGCATGTAAGTCGTGAGCTGGACCCTCCGCCCTGGAGGCATCTCAAGATGCTCGAAAATAGACTGCATCAATCCTAGCCAAGAATCTGTAGCCTGTGGTCTGCTATCCTCTGAAAACATAGGTGGATGCTGCTGCTGAAAGATACGCTTCAGCTCGGCCATAGATGTGGCAGCCTGCGGTGCTCCCTAAAAGGTCAGTGTGAACCGCAATAAGCCTTCACGGAACTGCGCCTCCATGCCTGTGTCCGGTATAACAGCTGGTTCCGCATCTGGCTCTGCTGGTGGATCAACTGGTAGCCCATGGCCCACCATCTCCAGAGAATAATCATCGCCGCTCTCCTAGCGAACAACTCACGATCGTCTAGGCGGCATGACTCTACAAGGTCAAAAGAACGCCTCAGATTCTAGATAATTAAGACAGAAAGCGAAGGAACCAAAAAGGGAACAAGAGGAAGACGGTATTCAAAATTTTCAAAACAAGACTACACGACATGTACAATGACTACACGACATGTACTTGACTTCCCTTCCCCTGCCCGGGTCCTTCAACACGGCTAAGCCACACGGATTCCATTCAAAAAAACTACACGGCGTGTATAACAACTACACGGCGTGTACGAGGTTATTTTCCAACTGACTGTGTCGTCTGTGACACGAACGACTACTCGGCTTTACTCTACATTGCATGTTACACCCACACACGGCGTGTACACCATCCCGTTTCCCAGCCACACAGCTAACCCCACATGGTCTGTACTCGGACAAGACTACACGGCATGTCCCAAAGGTACACGACATGTTCTGGGAGAGGTGACACCGTCCCGTGATGTTTGTTACATGGCCGAGTCCCCAGGTCACACTACACGACATGCCCATAACTGACACGACATGTTCTGTCATGGAGTTCACTGAACCGTGTTGTTAGTTACACGGCCAGACTCCGAGTCAACACTACACGGCGTGTACAAAACTACATGGTGTGTCTTACCCAACCCCTTCCCTACCCCGTGTCACCACCCACATGGTTTGTGACACGGGAAAATACTACATGGAATGTACTCAGGGAATACGGTGTGTACTCAAAAAGTTCATTTTTCTTCCCGAACAGAAGAATACACACGACATGTATGAGGTCCTACACTACGTGTATTCTGGGTTTTCCAAACAGTATCCCTCAGAAACTTCTCCAGAACCCAGAAAAATACTAAAAACAACACCTAAGTGTCAAATTCCGACCCGTGGGGGCCCATACACCCCACGAATCAATGTCTGACATCTTATTTGTGTTATAACCAATAACCAATCAATGATCCACTAAATTCCGGTCAATGGGGGGCCCATACTCCCCAAAAACCAATGTTTGGCGTCCATTCTATAAACAAGCTCAAACAATAATAACATATCACAAGGAAGGTATTTATCAGGAATCTATCACAACAACATTCTTTTCTAGCACAACAACTATCACAACAACATGAAAATTCTAATGCACCTACATGGCATGGAAACAATGCATGGCATGTGATAGCTAGCATGTGCCTATATGATGGATGAGAAGGCATACCCTCATCTCATCGGGTTGCAACTAAATATAACCTACAGATAAAATATAAATAGCACAATCCAAGTGTGTCACCCAACGATGAAAACATATCAATTGTAAAATTGCAAGATCAAAGAATCCAAAGTACGAGGTAGACTGGCTTTTCCTAGTACATGGGATAGCTACGCCGGGGCCCAACTTATTACCAACTACCGTTCGTCCTAACTCTGACTATGTCTCCAAATAGTAAGTCAAAGAAAACAAACCCCTCTGATACCACTTTGTAACGTTCCGGACCCAGGTGCCACTAAATGAGTGCCCCGAACCCGGTTCACCACGTAACCTCAAGTGCGTTTCCCCAAACACCAGAGGCTACCGACTAGCAGCGAGGGCCCATGTCTAATAGTGGGGAAACTATGCCCTCATTTTTCAAAGTGTAGTGCAACGGAATTGAAATAAAACATACAAAAAATAGAGGAAGCAATAAACCTTACACAAGACAGTGGATATAACCAACAGTGTATAAATAATGATGATAAATGTCTCATGTTCTAAAAAAACAGCCAGAACATGTTATACATCAATACAGTACAGTAAACAACAGAGTACAGCAAAACAAAGCAAACAGCTAGCAGCGGCATCGCGAGCCTAGGCTCGGTCCCATTCCCTCCTACTCCACAACAATAGTAAAGTACCTGTATAGGGACTCTTTCCCCTATCCACATCTGTAGAAATGTAATATGTTTGTGCCGAAAAGCATGACCCAAAAAGGGTGTGAGAAATATATCTCAGTAGGCACCCACCAAAGGCTCGTGCCCATCTGGGTGTAAGCATGCAACAATTGTGTGCAGTAGTAAAATGCAATAAAGTCTGCAGTACTCAAAAGTAACTAACTACCAGTTATATTTCCATTTTATTATTCATTTAATTCCTTTAATTTAGTAACATTTTTGTGATCAACAACAGCAAGCCCTCAGGCCAACTAGAACCGTGCCTTCAGGCTAAAATAGTAAACACGCCCTCAGGCTAAAATAGTAACCACGCCCTCAGGCTTGCCCTCATGCCCTACAGAATCCAACCCGCAGGTATTGCCCATAGGCGTAACAGAAATTATCCCCCTCAGGCATATGAAGTGTCGCCCTCAGGCACATAAGTCAAGCCCTCAGGCACGAAAGGTTTCCCTTAAGCGGAATAGAACGTCGCCCTCAGGCTAATACAATCACGCCCTTATGCCAATCTCAACAATTCCATCAGGATAACAGGTAACCGGGCAATTCCCAACATATCAAAATGCAGAAATCAAGCAATTCCTCTCAAGGCAATTCTACATTTACTACATCTAAGGCAAACCCTCGGGTATCCTGGCCAAATGGATAAACAAAAGAACACACCCCTCAGGATGGTCCTGGATCCAAGCAATGATCCCAAACATCATTCTATTATCACAATTGAATCACCTATGCAATTCTAGGCATTAAATATAGCAACAGATTCAGCCAAACGACACCCCAACATGGGTTCGTGGCACAAAACGCACAAAAACGCACGACAGTTGGAAAATAAACACAAAGCCACCTACCTTAAACACCAATCAACTCTATACCCGAATGCCGACTCCATAAATGCCCAAGAACGACATAGATCTGACGAAGAAAGAAACTCACTCAAACCTAAATAACTTACGTTAGGAGAAGAATTGGAAAGAACCAACCAAGGAGGTGGATGCCCTTACCTGTGTGGTTCCAATGGGATTGTCCGAGACAGAATCAGATTCCAGACGAACGCCCGGCGGTTCTTCAAATATCTGGCCTCCTCCTTTGGCTCCAAAATGGATCAAATTCCTCCTCTTCCAAATGAGGAGGCTACTTCCTATTTTAAGCCCGAAAAACAAAGTACACTGTGTGTACTCCTTTCATTAAACTGTTCATTTGGCGGCACCGCCACACTGTTCATCTGCCGACAAGAGTACAAGACATGTACTCCAAAGTACACAGTGTGTACTGCCACCCAGCTGGTGGCGAATCCACCGCCTTACTGTTTAAGCCTTCCAACTAACTACAATGCGTGTAAGGTACCACTACACGGCGTGTAGTCGATTCCTACACCCTTCATCACCGGAATGGCCACACGCCCCGTGTACTCATCCCAACACGGACAAAAGTACATGGCTTCTGGATAAAGTGCAAGGCGTGTAGTTCCAAAAAAATTATCATTCTTTCCCATTTTCCATATTTTCTCAAAAACAATCAAGGAAAAGGAAAAGGAAGAATCTCGTGCCTCGAAAATAAGAACCGAGTTCTTACAATATACATTGTAAATTTATTAATAAAATTTTAAATATAATCACATATGATATATTTTCTCATATAATATATATTTTAGAAATATTATATAACACATTAACTCTCTTTTTAACCATCATATATTAATATACTATATCAAAATGGTTAAATGAACTATTCCTTATTACTAATGTTTTTGTACCACTTTGATGAAATGACAGTTAAATAACTCTATGTGGAATTGTATATTACTGTCATTCTAATTCAATATTGTTTTTAAAATCATGATGATAATTTTAATTAATACCTTACGTTATCCAATGATAAAAATAAAAATCATTTCCATCATCATTACATTCTATGAAAATTGATCAATGTTGATTTTATGTTGTTTCGAAATGGAAATTCATAGTTTATGATCATTTTAATGGATATTGAGAAATGATTGGAAAATATAAATTGGATTACTCTTCATATATTGATTGATTTAGAGCTTCCATACAATTGATTCTCGATTTTTAGTTATACATTTTAATTCTACATTAAAAATATCTTCCTACGACCTGTTAAAAAATTGGATTTCAGGGTTTGTATTATCATATATTTTATAATATTTATGCAATATGTATTGTGCCTGAATGACCCAAAGGCCAACATTTTTATTGATTTTGGACAAGCCTCCTTTTATGCAATATGTATTTTTTTATATTTAATCAAATTAACAATATATAAGAAATATTTGTATAACAAGTGATTAAATATATTGAATCTCATAATTTTATCTTCATGGTTTAATAAGGATAGTGGATATACATTTGATGGGATATATGTATACGATATTGTGAATTTTACTAAAAATATTTCATTATACATGTCATTATATGTCTGGGTCATGTTATATAACCCACCTATTCTGTTGTTAATGATTCTTCTTCAAAAATATATTCTAAATAGATTTATTATTTTTCCATTACATGGAATTTATAATTTTCCTTTCCTCTAGTATATACTCAATACACAATAATCTACCATTATCATAGTGGGAATTTGACCAAATTTTAATAATTTTATAGCTTACATTATTCACTAAAGTATACTTATTTCATTAATTTAAATTCAATCCTTATATATATAATAATAATAATTCCATTTCTTTAAAAACCATGGAGATATCATTCTCAACCTGTGACATTAAATATTGATAACCTTACATAAAATCTTTACACACCATTTTTTTAATGTTTCTGAAATTTCTATAAATGAATTAATATTATGGTGGAATGATATAATATATATTCTTTGAAATATATAAGTTTATTAAAAAATAATATATGGTGATTTCTTTTAGTTATTATATCTTATATTCAAGATTCCATCAACATAGTGTTATATCTATTTAAAATTAATTTGTTAAATTTTAATTATTATAATGAATGTATTATGTTTAAAAAACAGAAGTGTGTATCAATTGAATCTCAAAACAAATCTAAAAGTGTTGTTTATTTTCCAAAAATAAAGTAGAAAATTTTAATATGTCTGAAAAATTAAATTAATATATGGGTAATATTTTTTTATTTTATGTCCCCAAAAATATGTTACCATCCCATCATTTTAATTTTGAACACAATTCCCCATCCATATCCCTAAAAAAATATCATGAAAAACCATAGTAGAATAATCTTCCTGATCATATCCCCAGTTTGGTAATAGTTGTCAAATTAATTCTGAATGTAATTTATTGAATTATCATTACATGAAAAATGATATATTGATTACCTCTCTATATTGGATTCATGACTATTTATCATTGAGTCTTATTATATTTTGATGGATATATAGATAAATTCTTTTTACACTTATAACAACAAAGGTAAATTTTACATAGGTTGGAATTGTTTTAATATTTAGAATGTAAAAATAATCATAAAAATGTTAAAATGTATTATCGTTCATAGGTGATGATAAATTACTGATTTAAGAAAGGAAAAACAAATTCTATTCTGTTTATACAATAAAAATTCAACAAAATGAATGTCAATTTTTGGTGGAAAATAAGTTAAAATACACTAGAATTTTGTCTTGTACTCTCTTCCAGTGATTAAATAAGAATTAAAATTTATACCCATTAAACAATTTTATAATTACCTTAAAATAATTAATGTATTTAATGATGAATATGAATAGGTTTATAACATATCTATTGTAAAATTATTTGGATATTTGCTTCATTCTACACAGTTATCATATATCCCAAAACTACAATTATAAAAAAAAAATCATGTTCATGTATTAATATACTTCTCATATCATGAATGATTAATATACATACACTATCACTGATAAATTTATAGTGAACCCTGTTCAATTGTAATATTGGGATCTTCTAAAACACAATTATGTTAAAATACATTACAAAACAAAATGTCTTGTAAACAAATTGAATATCACTCAAAATGGCCAATATATGAACTAATAAATAATTTTTAAACTATATAAACAATATTAATATAATAATTGTAGTATTTTGGGGTTATATGGTTACAATTTATAATGATGATGAGTCCTTAATCGACAAATTATCATATAATTGTACAGAAGCTGAGGACCGTCATTTTTCATACACTTTTTTTTCAAATAAATTGAAATTTTCATTTATATATTAAAATTCAATAAGTCAAATATTCATTTCACATGTAACTGTCCCGAAATACACTATACACAACACTGAATGGGTGTACATTCTATGAAACACCGACTTGGTGTATGATGCACACAACACTGAGTTGGTGTACAATACACACAAATTTGAGATTCTATAAAATAACGCTTTTTATTTCATCAATTATTTAAATAATATAATTAGAACATATTATTAATAGATAATAATATTAATATTAATAAGTATTTTTCAAATATAATTCATTTTTTTATAAAAATAAAACATATGATTTCGGATGAAATCCCTTTTATGTTTAAAAACATCATTTTATCGAATAAACTTACTCAAACAATAAAAGTAATTTTTTAAATGTAATTTAATAAAAGGAACTTTTTTTTGAATTTACAATGTCTAAATTAGCTTAGGATGAATTTTCAGTTATTTTACTGGAAAAAACATCATTTTTTGAAGAATTGTGAAAAATATATCTTTTTAGCTAAAACTCCCTTTTTGTCCAATTAATTATTAAGGATCAATGACATTATAAATTTGTTAAATGTCACATTATATAAATATTACATCTACAAATGAAATAAAATTACATAGAATAATTTCTACATTGATACTCAATATAAAATCTTAACAAGTTTATTTTACTTTTTTTATATTTTAAAACACAATTATTTCATCTCGTCTGTAGGATTAACAGTAATATTAATTTTACCACTTATGTGAAGTGATTTTAAAAAAATGACTTAAACTATTTCATTATGTCTAATATATATATTCTAATATGACAATGTTTATTTTAGAAAAAATTGATTAGTAAAAGTTATTAAAATTAATCAGAGTAGTTAAGGCCGAACTAAGGTTAATTAGGAACTACATAATGTCGCATGAATGTGTATAGAACCACATAAGGTGGTTTATCCTTATTGATGAAACAGTGACCTTGAATTTGAAGTTCATTTCAATTTTTGGGCCTATATATTTAAAAAAATTTCTTGATGTGATTTTTATGTTTTATTGACCCATTGTTTTGATGAATTTATTGTGGTTGTGTAAGTATCTTTTGATGTACTTGTTATATGTGATTATCCAAACATTGGTCATGGTGTGACTTATCATTCCCTACAATGAAATATATTTTGTGTGTGTTTCATATTCAAGGGAATTCTATTATAGGTACTATGATACTCAGGTAGAGCCTTGAGGTTGGGAGTTATGGGGATCAATGGCCTCTTACCAAAATTAATGTGGTCCACTCTACCTAAATTTGTGTGTGGCTAACACACTGGCATGGAAAGCAAAGGGGATAGTGGGAAAAAACTAAGATACAAAGGTGGTGCCCTGAGTGTGGGATTTGTGTCGTCTGGTGGAAAATTAACTATCTTGACAATGTCCTGACGTCTTTTAAGGAGGACATGGATACCAATGTAGAAGGGAAAGCACAATGGAATTCTATAAGATACCAGACATGTATTACTATGCACATAGTTCATGGCTGATTAAAAGGTTAATCAAATCAATGATATACCTAAATGAATGTCTGGAATTAGAGTAACAATCATCAGAATATTTGTGTTAGATATGTGACAATGATGGAGATACAAGTGTATTTTAAATTCGTACTAGTAAAGAGCCAAAGTAGGTGGGGTAAGGCTTAATAGCAACTTGATCAATGCCCGATGAATTGAAACAGGTATATATATTTGATCATTAACTTTTTTCATGATATATAGTATTATATATATATTTTTTACACATATTAAGGACACATTGGGGGGTCTTACATGGACTTATACTGACACCCTACTTAGACATTTTTATGTGCTTGAAGATTTCATGACCAGTGAAATGAAAAAAGGAAACGTCTCTACAGATGTCAATTTAGTGGTGCAGCTTGGAGTTATTGCGGGCTTAGAATTACAATGGAGTGCCTCACATATGGATGTTTATTTACTTTGACATTTTATTTTTCCTCCTATTTATACTTTGGATAGTGTTAACATTATGGGAGCACTTATAAGTATGACATTATTCAGTTTCCAAAATTAATATAATTATTTATAATTTGGGTTAATCATAATGATTAATACTATGATATGATACATAGGGAATAGTCTCCAAAGGGTTTCACTTGAGACCCTCACTGCTAGTTGGAAAACTCTATTGGATGGGAGGTGTGCATTTGGTCATGTAAGATTCTAACTTGAACCTGGTACTTTTAGTTGGGATAGTAAAAAATGATATCCCATGATCAGGATCCACAAACATGTTTCATCACATATGTTGGGTTGTGTAATTATAGGTTGAAGATAAGAAATTCGGAGTCAGATAGGGGAACTATGACAGTTCCTGGTCATCAATAAATAGCAAACGTCTGAGTTGTTATAAAGTGGGGAATTTATGTTATGTCATTACTCTTGATTCACCTGTTGCGATGCACATGATTTTATATGTGATTAATGAGATTTATATTATTCTCATGCATCATGAATAGGAATATTGGTTTATTTTCCATATATATACATGTTTTTGTCCCCCATATTAGTTAATTAAATAAATTCATGGATTTTTTCTACCTATTCATAATAGTTTTTCTTTATGATATATTTGTGCTTCAATATTGTGTGATTTATAGTTGTTGGAATTAATTATTTTCATATAGCATGTTTTTGTGTTTTTATGTATATGATGATTGTGACTAACATCCAGTGGTGGAAAAAATGGTAACTGATATGTGCGGTATAACTTCGGTTAAGGGTAGGCTCCTAGGAAAACAATGTTTGATCCCATGGACATGTTTAGAGAAACCTTGTTTGATTCCATAAACATTTAGGACTTTATATGTTCATAATTCACTACTTGTTTAATATATTATTCCTTGGATATTTTTTATAGAACCATGATCTATGGAAACCCATGATGCTCTTATGAGACATTATTTTCTATATGGGGATACACCTCAAAATGATAATTCACCCAAACAAGCAATCATTGCCATTCAACTGATTCAACATGGATTATTTGGATGGTTCTAATCTAGGGTGGATCTCTTCTTATCTCTATGACTAAACATACTAAGGATTTATAGATTTAATACCATTTGGAATTTTAGGATAATGGTGGACTATAGGATGCTAAGGATTGTCTAGACTATATCAAGAGATTTTTTTTAGAATGTGTAGAAATCGAACGAATACAGTGATTATTGAATAATTACATCTTAAAGACCATCAAGGAGATTGTCAAATTATATGAATCATGATGGCTGTTGAGAATCTCTTTCAGGGATAACATCCATTGATTTTTTTGGAGCGTTATATTACTAACATGATGAATCTATACCATGCCAATGAGTTTGTGGAACAAAGACAATGTTCAATGAATATATTTAAATATCTATGTGTTATATGGATTTTATTCTATTTGGTAATTTTTATATAGGAATAAGGAACAGAAATCTCATATGATTTGAGATATGATTACGACCAAAGCTCACATGCATGTTTATGAGATTCAACATGATTACATACACTCCAGTTCTTCACATATACCTGACCATAATGAATGGGATCGATGATGAAATGTTATAAGGCATACTTATTGCTCATAGGGGGCCAGTGACTGCATTTTTTCATTATACTATATGAGTTACTTAAGTTGGTAGTAAGATAATCAATTACCAGGATCCTGAGAGTGATGGATAGTTGAGTCAGAACAAAATTTTTTTAGGAAGGAGCTATAACGGTGGGAAATAACGGCATTATAGAATCACATGTAGAATGCCAATAGTGGGTCAGGAGTAGAGATTACCAACATGGAAAATAGCCACCTGTTATAATGATTAAATAGGAATGTTGTGGGAACGGTCATGGAGCTGTGGAATGCGGTGTCTATGTAATGGATCTAGCACCAAATGATGGTAAAAATGACCCTTTACTATACAAGGTGCAGACTAGATCATGTATTTGTTATTATTCCTTGTTTTAATACTCAAGTTTTCTTAGTATCTTCAATCCCTTTCTGGACATGACTAATAAAAATAGTTATGTTTCCCTTAAATACCTTCTTCTAATACATCATTGAATGATGACACAAAAACCTATTATATGAGATTGTGATTGTTAATGATTCATTTAGTGAGCAACTAATGAGTGACACATTGAGTGAATATGGGAAGTGGCATATTATTTGGACCACCCATATCACTATCAAGGTATACATGATGTGTTCCCATTTATCAGCATTCATTGTACATTCCCAATACTATATATATTAAGGATTTCATATACATTGATTTTGAACTAATTGTATTTTATGATGAGTCTCCCTTGTTGATTACAGATCTGTGAAATGAAGGACTCTAACATAAATGATTCTACTAATACAGTTTGACTTTAAATATGGAAAAATCCAAGATGACATATAAAAATGGGATTATTCCATTCTTGTATAGTGGATTGAGTTGTTTGAGAAAGAACACTAGGGATGCTTCTTAATGATGAGAAGCTGATAAAGGTGGATAATTATAATATCATTATTTTGAAAATGGTAATAAAATCCCTCTTTTAATAAATAATAAATTCCTTAGGACTAAAAATATTCTATCTCTATAAATGACATAAAACAAGATAAATGGTTTGTGTTAGGGTAAACTTCACATTTAAAACATTAAAATATTCAATTGAACATTGTATGAGTCTGACACTGAGTTAGTGTTAGATTTTGAGGCCCAAAAGACTTGATGAAAATTGAATAAAAATATTAAAATTATATTAATCACACCCAATTGTCTAAAAAATATAAGTATAACTCTAAAATGAATCATCGTGTAAAAAATTAGAGTCCACAATTAATTCTGAAATATGGTATTTACCATAGGTGTGGTAAGCCATTTGTATGTATGAGATTTTTAAATGCATGTATCACATAAACAACACTTTTTATTTGTAATTATTTTTTTCCCATTTCAGTTAATAAAAAATTAATATATCATAAAAGGTTTGTTGTATGAGAAATATTATACCCCAATTATGTCCAAAATGTAGTGTTTACTGTAGTATATGTATAAATTTTCTATGCAATGGTTGATTTGTCATGTTTTTATATAAATTAATTTAATTGAAATTCTTTTCAAAAAAATTGATTGAAATAATTGTGTTTTTTATGTCCTCACATCCCCCAAACTCTAAATGTACATCCATATTTATTCCATAAAAAACCATTTCAAACCCTCACTATTGACATGATTTTGATACAAAAATAATTAAAAATCATTAATGTGGTGGATTCAAATACATCGTTATAAATTTTAAAATTAAACAATGATTACAACAACTTTTTAAATTTAAGGGTTTTACTTCAATGATTTTTATTAGAGTTTATAGACTAGAACCATTTCAACTGGCTTCCCATTAAATATTTGTGTGCCCAAAAAACCTATTATTTTTATTAGGACTGACCGATTATGTACTCAACCATTCTCGTGTAGTTACAGGCAGATTGACAAGTAGTTATTCATCTATATTATGTGCAACATGTTGGATTTGTTTCTTTTTTTTCTTCAATTTTTCAATTTCCCAAAATATAAAAATATGTTATTTTAAAATAGTAATGATAAACATAAATTAAAATAATGTATAATAAAATGAAGATTAATATAAAGATAACATATCCAATTTATAAAATAATAATTTTTAATAATTAATGTATGATGAATTCAATTAAATATAAAAACATAAAATTGAAAAAGTTTCAATTTATGATTTTTTTTTGAAATAAGAATCATATAAGAATATCATGGAATAATTAAATGGAATTGGAAAACTATAACTGTAATAATATATCAACAGTTAATTTTTCAAAATTATAAAAGGTTATCTACATGGACGATTTTGGGTATACTTACAAATGATTTTTGGAAACCAACTATAATAAATATTATCAAATAATAATTTTATCAAATTATAAAAAGAAAATTATATTGAATTATCAACACATAATTTTGTGTTTTTATCGAGATAATTTTATTCAATTTGTCATAGGATAAATATGAGGTAATAATCAAGTGGCAATTTTATCAAAATTATCATAGTATAATTATGTATATTATCAATAGATAATTATAAAAATAAATATTAATGATAACGTCAGATAAAAATTATCAAATAAAACCATAATAAAAAAATGAAACAAAATTATCAAAATAAAATTATAGAAGATAATTTATTGAAAATTATTAAAGATGTTATAAAAAAATTATTGATGATAAATTATAAAGGGATAATCATTTTTCTTGATGAGAATATAATTATAACACACGTTTAACTAAACGAAAATTTGGAAATTATTTAAGAGAGATAATGTGTCATCACATGTGAGATTTTTTTTCATTTTTATATAAAATAGTGTGATTTAACAATAAGAACCCTTGATGAATATCTAGCATTGATGTGTCAATTATTACAACAATTAGGCCACAAAGAGGGGTATCGAACTGCACATGGTGGGTTGCCCTTACTGGTGAAATCCAAGACCTTTGCTGGGACACACCTCCCAATATTGGGAAATATATATATGATTTTATCATGATTCATTATTTATGTTTAATTAATTTATCATTGTGATGAATTTCACGTGGGTGTGTGAGTATCCATGGGAGTGCCTATTTTCTATAATTATCTTGAATTTGATATTGGTGTGCCTTATCATTCCATGAATTAGAGGAAGTGATCGTAAATGGCTCTACTCACTAGGTCTTCACCCTGTCACCATCTTCCTCTTCTCCGCCTCATGTTGGCCATAGTTTCTCTATTGGTTCTTATGATCGTCACACTTACATTTTGTGCATATTCAACTAGTGGTGGTGTCGTGGCTTCGTGGGCATCATTCTATTTCATCGTTTCTACTATATTCATACCCTAGACTTCGAATTAGTTATGGTTTTCCATGGTGGTGTGTTGAAGACCAACACATAGTGTACCAAAACTATGGTCTAATGGTCATAGTCCCATTTTCGCATCGACTATAGGTGTGATAGGTAGGTTTGTTGCAGTCTCGAGTGTGGCTTTCTAGGCGGTGAAAGGAGCAGTTAAGGCTTACTACAGAAAATTTCTTCTAGTGCATGCTCGGGTTGCTTGTATTTAGGTAATGTTTTATTATTTTTTGGTTTTGGATTTATTTTTATTTGTCTCTTTGTAATAGTTTGATTCAATTTTGGTGAGGAGTTTTGGTGTGTGTACCAGTGCAGGTGTAAGTGAAAGAGATATCATCATTAATGTAGTGATAAGTTCATGATCCTTGATTATTGTCTGCATTTTTTATTTTGAAATTTTTTTACTATTATTTGGGTTAGAGTACTAGTCTACTTTTATTCTTCTATTGGTGATCTATTTTGGATGATGTTGTCGTTGGTTTGGTTGAATCATCATTTTAGTTTTATTACAATTTGTGTGATTATTCTGTATTGGGGGATTGCATTTTTTAGAATATCAAATGAAGGCATTTTGGTGATGGAGGTCTTGAGATATGGTTTTTCTTCAATGTTGTTGAATGGTTTTCAAAATGATGAATTTGGTGGTTTTGAGTACGAATCCTATAATGATTTCTGTAGTATAAGGGTATGGGGTGGCTTCGTTCTTATATTTTACAAGGATATGTTTCAGAAGAGGATCAGAGCAGGTATATTTCACCGTTTATGTCTATTTAGATTCAGATGATTGAGAGGGTATGTCATTGTCATCAGTACCAGGATTGTGCATTACTGCACAAGACAACTTGCTGAGTTGTCATGCAATGGTGTAGACTTTCCATATTGATGATGACACTGTGGAGGGGTATTCCTTAGTTTTCTTTTTTCAGGATGATTCCATCCATTTGTACCTTCATGTTTTTTATATTTATTTCATTTAGTTCTGTGATGTTTTCTCCCATTACCCTGAAAATGGGTTTTATCTGAAATTGAATTAAAAAAATTAGGCCCTCGGTCCATTCATTCAGTCAGACCTTATCATTCCATTATACGACATGTATTTTTTTCTGTTTCATAGATAGTGGAATTTAATTGGAAGTACTATGATACTCTAATAATGCCTTGAGTTTTTTTTTGTGAGGCTCTATGAACATTTACCCAATCATACATGGTTCTATCATTTGTAAAGGTCGTTGTGGATACCCATGTATATGGGAAAAGCATAGATGATAAATTTAAGATACTAAGATACACATGTGGAGACTGGAGTGTGGGAGTTATGATATCTAGTGGATGGATACTCATCCTAATTTACTTCAAACAAACATAAAGAAAAATGTGGCTACCACTTGAGAGGGAAATGTATAGTGGATTTCTAGAAGTTATTGGTCTAGGATTCTGATGGCCTTCAATCATGGGTTATTAAATGTATAATAAGAACAATGTTATACCCAATGGAACAAGAGAAATTCTTAACCAACCAATAGATGTGTGTGGTGAGATATGTTCCCTTGATGAAGATACCTTTTTATTGAAATTATAACTGGTAATGAACCAAAGAATATGGGGTCGGGGGTCATGACTATTTGGTCAACACACTATGACTGAACACAAGTATGTTTGTTGAGTAATAACTAATTTCATGATATAAACAGTCATATGTATATTTCATGAACAAATAGTAACAACACATTGGTGGTGTGATATTGAGTCTTGTAATCAATCTCTACTATGGAATTTCAGTGCGCTTATTGATTTAATGATTAGAGATATGGTGAAGGCCAAGGGCTCTATAGAGGACAGTTGTGTGGTGTCGCTTAGAGCTGGAGAGGACCCGGAAAAACCCCATATTACCCAACATATAGATCCTTATTTTATTTGAAATAGTATTTTACAATTCTTTATACTCTGGACATGCTTAAACTTTGGTAGTTTTATATGTTTGTCATTATGGTATTTCATCATTTACTATTGTAGTTTATTAATATTTTTATTCATTTTAATTGATCCTATGAAATGGTACATAGGATATACTATCCCCATGGTTTCACTTTGGACCATCACTGGTAGTCATACTCCTCTTACATAAGGGGAGGCATACATGACGTCAGGTAGCATTCAATCATGGTCCTGATGGTTTATATCAAAATATAAAATTGATGGTAATGGTTCCATGTACCTAAGAAACATAACCTATAATAATTAAGAATTTTCGACATTTAGTTTCAATTATTATTCATCCATGAGATTTTTATCAACATATATATGGAAACATTTTATTTTTAGATCATTTAACAGATGACGTGTTTCAGTTTTTTACCTTTACATATTCATAATGCCATGAAGGGATATTTTAATGGCATGTATTTTTAGTTATACCTATCCATATATTTTATATAATTACTTCTATATTTTTGGATTTCTTGGTATGTGTTCTCTATTAATTTCCATTACATTACAAATATTCTCATTGAATAATTATTGTATCCACTATTCAATAGAATTATTTATCATTTATTTTAAATCACATTTGTTTCCATTTCCCTGTGAATACAATAAGCATAATATGATAGATATGTAGTGGTATACATGAAGGAATGGAGATATCCTTGATATTAATTATTTAAATGGTGAAAATTAAATAATACAAGACTCGTATATAATTTTTTTAATACAAGACTCGTATATAATTTTTAATAAAAGACTCGTATATAATTTTTAATATAAGACTCGTATATAATTTTCTACAAGACTCATATATAATACAAGACTCGTATATAATACAAGACTCGTATTATAATACAAGACTCGTATATAATACAAAACTCGTCTATAATTTTTATCCTTGATATTAATTTTCAATTTATTTTTAATACAATACTCGTATATAATTTTTTTTATTGAGACTAATAAATACTTATATATATTGGGACTTGATTCCTTATAATAATTCTAATTTTGTTAATAGTAGACACTAGCTATTTGGTATATGTGGTTGGGTTGGTTCAATCAAATCATGTTTTCTAGGTAATTTTAGATTAACAAAATCCATTGGCCAAATTATTCCATTATAATTATTAAAAATGATTGATTAACATGAAACCCCATGATTCTTCCAGAATTAAAATGCATTAATATCCATAATTTCGGGATGATGTTATATCGAATAAATTTCATTAATTTTAGTTTCATCAAAGTAATTTGATAAAGATAAATGTTATTCAACAAAAAAATAATGAAAAGCAATATAAGAGGAAAAAAATATTGAAAACTTTGTTCATGATTTAGTGTAATTTAATAATATTTTATTATTCTTTATGATGTATCATTGGAATAAAATGTTGTAACCATTTTAAATATTGAATTTAATAAGATGGAATATTCTTCCATTTAAATATGTTACTTAATATGATTTGTGTATTACTAGATTGATTACCGACAATTTTGTTTGCAAGGTATATGATGAAACTCTATAAATTTATTATGAATGTATAATATGGACCAAAAACCTTTATTAAAAGAAGGAGATAAAATATCATTAATATATTTCAAACTAAGAGGATCAAAATAAATTTTTTGAGTAAAGGAAAGAATTTATCAAAAATCATAGAAGATGATTAGTTATTTTAAAATGGACAATGTATCTATTTTATGAATAAATAAAGTAGTGGTACCCATTTTTTCCCTTAATTTTTAGACTTTTAAATAAAATTTATAAAATATATATATGGGTTAGAGAAAATAATATTAAAACAATAGAAATAGACAGATTATAACTATCCATAATGAAAATTAATTCATATAAATTAATAATATAGGACTACTAAAATTATAAATGGAAAATATATATAAATATTTTAGATGAAATATAAATGAAATAAGGATTTCAATCCCTAATAAACATGTTGTCTACAAAAAATATGTTGTATATAAAAATAATAAATTAAATAAAATAGATATTGGAAGATACCTAAAAATTCCAAGAAAAAATATATTATGTTTTATGGTATTATTATTGAGGATTAGGACGATTGAAAAATGTCACAACTAAAGAATTATTAAAATTATACCTCAAGACCATTGAAAATTTATTTTTAATATTTAATTTTTAGGACAATTCATGTTATTACTATAGTATAATATGTTAATTTTCTTTTAATATTTTCTATGGAGTTTATATAATGTGGATTTCTCATATGAGAAAATATTTACTAGACAGTTGGTTGGTTGTAAAATGACTATAGTGTTCCTTCAACAAAGGTCAAGTGGAATTCCTAGTGGATGAAGTCAATGTTTTTGTTAACATCTAATAAAATAATCATGGAAAATATACCCTATAAATGAAAATTCAATAACAAAAATTCCATTAGGGGTTGAATTATTCTATTGCTGATATACATATCTATAGTTTATAGTGGTATTATCATGTAATGTTAGTAAATAATATATTGTTTTTCAAACTTAACATTTAATATTAAATTATCCTATATAATTTAAAATTTAAATATAATATTTTAATAATATAAATGATATAATGTGTCATTTATTATTAATTCAAAACCGTAAAATTAATTTATTTTTAAAATTTATTATTTTTTGGAAAATAAAAAAATATCCTTATTTATATTAATGTTTCAAAATTCTATATATAATCAAGTGATAATAATGTAGGCAGAGAAAATTTAGGCATTTAGTTATTTAGAAATATTATTTTCATAAAATTTTATACCATTGAATTAATATATTTTTTTTGGAAATATATGTTTAATATGGATCATTATTTAATGTAATAATAACAATCTATTAAATTAATTACATTTTATTTGACCTATAACACCAGAAAACACTCACGTATTATCATCATTTTATTATATAAAAATTCAAATTCCACTCTTATATTTTAAATATATATAATCCCCCATATATATCACTTAAAAAATTATATGTTTTGGTTTTTGTGTAGGATGAGTCCATAGTGTGAATTTCATGTATATAATGGTTCATATTTTTGTGTAATAAATTTTAATAGTCATTTGATTATAATATATTTTAAATTATAATTTTATAAGACTATTTTTTAATTCATTATACTTTTTAACTATTATTAATTTTTTAGGTTATTAATTCTTTAAAAATACTACCTCTTCATCAGAAAGTATGATTCCAACATTATGGTTTCTAATCATCATATTATAAAACAAATGATGAATATTTTATATTGTAACTATTTAGAAATCCATATTTTTTTTAATCAATGATATTTATTCTATTGTATTACCATAAATTTTTTTATATCATACATATTATCCAATCGTATTTATTCACAGATTTAAAGTCTAATCCTTTTCATGTAAAATTATTATATTTAATTTCACATTATTTATTATTTGGTATTTTTTATATACATTTTAAATTTATTATTAAAATTTTAAATATAATCAACTTTTATATATTATCTCAAATAATATATATTTTAGAAATATTATATAACACATTAACTCTCATTTTAACGATCATATTTTAATATACTATATCAAAATTGTTAAATGAACTAATCCTTATTATTAATGTTTTTGTACCACTTTGATGAAATGACAGTTAAATAAATCTATGTGGAATTGTATATTACTGTCATTCTAATTCAATATAGTTTTTAAAATCATGATGAAAATTTTCATCTAATACCTTACCTTATCCAATGATAAAAATAAAAATCATTTTCATCATCATCTTATTCTATGAATATTGTTCAATGTCGATGGTATGTTGTTTCTAAATGGAAATTCGTAGTTTATGATCAATTTAATTGATATTGAGAAATGTTTGGAAAATATAAATTGGATTACTCTTCATATATTTAGTGATTTAGAGTTTCCATACAATTGATTCTCAATTTTTAGTTATACATTTTAATTATTCATTAAAAATATCTTCCTACGACCTGTTAAAAAAGTGGATTTTAGGGTTTCTATTATCTTATATTTTATAATATTTATGCAATATGTATTATTTTCCGTATTTAATCACATTAACAATATATAAGATATGATTGTATAACTTGTTATTAACTATATTTAATCTCATATTTTTATCTTCATCTTTTAATAAGGATAGTGGATATGCATTTGAAGGGATATATGTAACCGATATTGTGAATTTCACTAATAAATATTTCATTATACATGTCATTAGATGTCTGGGTCTAGTTATATAACCCACCTATTCCGTTGTTAATGATTCTTCTTCACAAATATAATCTAAATAGATTTATTATTTTCCCATTACATGTAATTTATAATTTTCATTTCCTCCATTATATACTCAATACCCAATAATCTACCATTATCATAGGGTGAATTTGACCAAATTTTTATAATGTTATAGCTTATATAATTTACTAAAGTATATTTATTGCATTATTTTAAATTCAATCCATATATATAAAATAATAATAATTTGGTTTCTCTAAAAATCATGGAGATATCATTCTCCACGTGTGATATTAAATATTTTTAACCTTACATATAATATTTCCACACCTTTTTCTTATCGTTTATGAAATTGCTAAAAATGAATGAATATTATTGTGGAATGATAAAATATATATTCTTTGAAATATAAAGGTCTTTTAAAAAAATATATAGTGATTTATTATATTTATTATATCGTAGTTTCATGATTCCCTTAACATAGTGTTATATCTATGTAAAATTAATTTGTTAAATTGTATTTATTATAATGAATGTATTATGTATTAAAAAATAGAAGTGTCTATCAATTAAATCACAAAACAATTATAGAAGTTTCATTTATTTTACAAAATTGAAGTAGAAAAATTTTATATGTTTGAAAAATAAAAATAATATATGGGTAATATATTTTTATTTTATATCCCCAAAATTATGTTACCATCCCATCATTTTAATTTTGAATACAATTCCCCATCCTTATCTCTAAAAGAAATGTCATCCAAAACCATATTGGAATAATATTCCTGATCATATCCCCAGTTTGGTAATGGTTGTAAAATTAATTCCAAATATAATTGATTGAATTATCATTATATGAAATATGATATATTGATTTTCTCTCTATATTGGATTCATGACTATTTATCGTTGAGTCTTATTAAATTACGATGGAGATGAAGATAAATTATTTTTACACTTATAATCACAAATGTAAATTTCAAATTGGTTGGAATTGTTTTGATATTTAGAATGAAAAAATAAACATAAATATGTGAAAAGAGATTATCATTCATAGGTGATGATAAATTACCAATTTAAGAAAAAAAAACCAAATTCTATTCTATTTATACAATAAAAAATCAACAAAACGAAAGTACATTTTTGGTGTAAAATATGTTAAAATACACTAGAATTTCGTATTTCACTCTCTTCCAATGATGAAATAATAATTAAAATTTATAACCATAAAACTATTTGATAATTACTTGAAAATAATAAATTTATTGAATGATTAACATGATTAGGTTTATAACACATCTATTGGAAAATTATTTGGATATTTGTTTCATTATACACAGTTATCGTATATCACAAAAAAAACAATTAAATAAAAAACCTATCTCATGTTCATGTATTAATAGACATCTCATATCATGAATGATTAAGATACATACACTATCAATGATAAAATTATAGTGAACCCTATTTATTTGTAATGTCGGCATCTTCTAAAACTCAATTACGTTAAAATACATTAGAAAAAAAACCATGTAAACAAATTGAATATCACTAAAAATGGCCAATATATGACCAAATAAATAATTTTTAAACAATATAAACTATATAAATATAATAATTATAGTATTTTAGGGTTATATGGTTACAATTTATAAAGGTGATGAGTCCATAATCGACAAATTAGCATATAATTTTACAGTAGTTGAAGACTCTTAGTTTTTATAGACTTTTTTCGAATAAATTGAAATTTTTATTTATATATTAAAATTCAATAATTCAAAGATTCATTCCACATGGAACTGACCTGGCTTACACTATACACAACACTGACATGGCGTATATTCTATGCAACACCGACTTGGCGTATGATGCACGCAACACTGATTTGGTGTACGATACACACAACTTTGAGATTCTATAAAATATCTCTTTTTTGCTTCAATTATTTAAATAAGATAATTAAAACATATTAGTAAAAGTAGTAATATAAATAGTAATAAGTAGTTTTCAAATATGGTTCATATTTTTTTATAAAAATAAAACATATGAGTTTTGGTGAAATCCTTTTTATGTTTAAAGACATCGTTTTATCGAATGATTTCCAAGAAACAATGAATGTTATTTTAGAAATGTAATATGATAGAAGAAATTTTTTTTAATTCACAATGTCTAAATTAACTTAGGATTAATTTTCCATTATATTACTGGAAAAAGCATCATTTTTTGCAAAATAGTGAAAAATACATCTTTTTAGCTAAAACTCATTTTTTATCCAATTAATTATTAAGGTCAAATGACATTATAAATTTTTTTAAGGTCACACTATATAAATATTACATCTATAGATGCGATAAAATTACATAGATAAATTTCTACATTGATACTAAATATAAAATCTTAACAAATTTATTTTACTTTTTTCATATTTTAAAACACCATTATTTCGTCTCGTTTGTAGGATAAACAGTAATATTAATTTTACCACATATGTGAATTGATTTTAAAATATATGAATTACAACATTTCATTATGTCTGACATATATATTATAATATGACAATTTTTATTTTAGAAAAAATTTATTAGTAAAAGTTATTAAAATTAATAACAGTAGTTAAGGCCGAATTAATGTTAATTAGGAATTACACCATTAAATTAAGGCCCCAAATGACCTATAAACTTTTCCAATACCCATTTTTGTCCGTAGTTATACCATAATATTTACATTATTTATTTTTGTTGGTTTGTTAAGACTTTTTTTAGGAAAGAACATTTTCACCCCTTACTTGTTTCAAAACATTACATGTGAGTTCATTTCTCTCACTATAAAAGGAAACCACCTCAACACATTACTAACACCTATCAAAACTATTATGTTATTCAAATATATTCCCATATATCTCCAATAAAATCCTCTCAAGGAATCCTTTTGGCACAATCAAAAAGTAGTTACCCGATTAAGAGGTAGCATCTTCTCTCATGCTCCTTTCCTATATTCTCCTTATCCACCCCTCCATTATATTTATTCCATTATAGTGTAAAAACACAGTGTCCTACATATATTAGGATGTTTTTATTTAAATTTATTGAACTAAACATAAACAAAACTCCATCTAATGGATATTGAATATATTGTTTATGTGTACGACAAACTACTGCCTCCCGAAATGATGATTGTTCATTTCTCCTTTACCACTAATCAGGGTTGAAATTATTAAGAGTTTTTTATATATGAAATCTATAATATTAATTATTTAATTATTTTAAAATAATCATTTTACAACACACATATATTTACCTTCAATTTTTTGTTAATACAATAATCTCATTTTAGCAAGTTTGGACTACCACCCTCTTAAGGTGACGTGATTCGTTCACACACCACATGAAATGGGATTAATAAAATTATATGTTATATATAATATAATCATGACAATGTGATCAAGATATATTTTTATTCATATATATATAAACACATGTCTTTTAAAATTATTCTTTTAATACAATAATAAAAACTGAAACAATATTCAAACATACGAACAACTTAACGTCTCCATGAATGTTTTATTATATTTCATAGATAATTAAGATATACAATATTACAATTTATAGATAAGGAATATACCTGAGATTTATATAATTTTCAAAATTTTGGAATCATTCTATATGTATAAGGACTAACACTATGATAATTAAGACACATGCAAAGAACAAAGAGAACATTACCTAAACTAAAACTCTTTCATAGGATCTTTAACAAGTGGGTAATATAAAATCTAAATGGAATCATATATGGTATTTTGTATAGGAATATTATTATTTTAAAGATATATAATAAACATATATTTATTATACATTATTCTTTTATGAGTATAGAGAGAGTCAGGACACAATGTGAGGGGATTTTCACCTCACTATTAATTTATGTGAGATGCATGCAATGTTTGCCAGAATTTCATTTTATGCGGTGTATATAATTACCTTGATGGTATAATATGTATCTTTTTCTAAAATTTATGTTTATTCACATATCCATTACATCATCTAATTTTCATGGGTTTTAACTTGAAAAAGATACCAAATCAGTAAAACGGTTTTGTCTTAATTAGCCTTCTTGATACTCATGTTTTTTGTGCCCCAAAACCATTTTTATTGGTGTATACACTTACATTTTACATGTTATATCATGAATATAATTCAGTCATGGAATATTAAGCTTCATTTCATTTCCTTTTCTTACATGATGAGTATGATCCCATGAGACTAAATAATATGTTTTTTTTTCATACAATCTCATCGCTTTCCGATATTGTTGATATTTATGCTACTATTTATGAAATATTATGACCAATCATCCAATAATATTAACAAGTTTCTTTCCCATATTTTTATTTACAATACAATCATTTTTAGTACCAAGTTTCCCTACATTGCTACTTAATATAATGTTTTGAGTAAAATATGGCCACCTCTCTCATTGGTCGGAAATCTATTGGGTTCAAAATCCATGTTTTAAAAAATATTTTGAAAAAATACTTGAAGATAATTCTTCATGAAAAATGGATTAGATAATTTGTATAGTTTAAAAATATTATTTTATATGATTTCAATGAAAATTTTAAATAAAAATGTTTTTAAAATGTATTATGTAATAAAAAACATATTTCATTGAAGAAAGGATATGTTTATCATTGATTTTTTTTTTAAAAGACCAATCTAAATTATTTCCCTTCTAAGATAACCTCCATTGGAGTTGGTCATGTACTTATGGGGTGTAATTCAAGGTCTCCATTCTTATTATTTCATGGAATGTTTTACATTTTGATTTTATGATGTTATGAAACCTATTTCACTTTCATTGGTTATATTCTTTTGAAACTTGTTCCTTTTCATGGGTTGTGCTTATGAAGAAATTATTATAAAATCGGTCCCATTCCATTGGTTATTATTTGTTTAAACATTTTTATATACCAATTTCATTTGATGGATTATGATACATTTATGATATTGTGAAACATGTATGTATGATTTCATTATGTGATTGGTGGAATCTATACCTACCTCCATTGCATTGGGTAATGATAAATGTTTTATTTTCTCAGAGGGAATGGGGGAGAACATCCCAATCCCAAAAGAAGAGGAAAAATGGTTAACCATCCCAGTTCTAAAACAATAAGAAACATGGGAGAACATCCCACTGCCAAAACAATGGGGAACATGGGATATAATGTCAATCCCGAATCAATAGGGAACATATGATAACATCACAATCCCAAAATGATAATGAATATGGGAGAACATCACAGTCCTGAAACAAGAGGGAATGTGGGAGAACATCTCAGTCCCAAAACACTAGGACACATGGGAGAGCATCCTAGTCCTGAATTAGTTACAAGAGTCGTAAACCCAAGCATTATTGTTAAAACATCTTTTTTAGACCACCTTTTCATTGTATTTTTATATTCTTATGTTTTTCAAAATTCAATGTCTTACTCATATATTATGCTTTAATGTATTATGTCATTTACATCAATTTGATTCATGTCTTATGAACTTCAAAGATTTATGTCGTGATTTATGTATTTTACCTTTGATATACATGGTATGATCATCTATTTTCATTATCATATCATCATACCATTTTGAAGATTTTTATTCTAACATGTGTCCATTTTTTACCCTAACTATGAATTTGAGCTCACCCCTTTTTATGTTTCCTTCCTGAGGAAGTGAAGATATGTATGATTATTGAGGTGTCTAAAAAGGGTGATATTGAAGAAGAACCTAGAGGGAGATAATATATATCATTTATGAACTAATTTTTATGTTTCAACGTTTATAAAGGAAATAGAAAATTAAATTCTTCTCAAATCTGTTTGAATGATGTTTATGTATTTTACAAAAGTTATGGAATGTAATGTTTGAAAATATAGGGTCACTATATTTTTTATCCAAATAAATGTTTACTTATCCTTTGGAATCTAAAATGAAGAAACAATGGTGAGAACCCTATGGACCTGTATCTATGGATAAGTATAAGGATGTGTTAACCTTTAGGAAAACATCCTGGAATTTTGGTAATGGATATTGTCAGTGGTTTCTTATAAATACGTGTTTCTCTTCATACCAAAAGTAGATGTGGAACCAAAAAAGATGTAACTAGGGGTAAAAACTATCACATGTTGTTCTGCGATTGACTCATGGTAATTTGGTGCAGTACAATGGCCCATTCATCACACCTTGTATGAATATATTATGTGATATTCATTAGGAATTCACATACCCTTCACGATCTATTATAAAGGATTTAAATTGATGTTGGTTGTGAGTAACCAATGATAAACATAAGGATTCATATATTATGGATGGTGTCATAAGTTAACCATCCTATAAGTTATTTTTTGTTATTATTTGGTTCCACATTGTGATAACTATTTCTTACACTCTTCTATTTGTTATAGCCAATGTCTAGAACAAAAGGAACCACGTTAATGGAAACTAAAACTGACAATTCATTGATTGTCCTCCAGAACAATTGAATTATATGGGATCTGGAATGCATATTCTTGTTTCATTGCTCAACCATATTTTTTTTCTATGAATGATGGTGGACATCGAAATGAGAAACAGAGTGAAAAATATTCTGTTGATTAATTCATGAGACAATGTCCACCTTCTTTTAGAAGGTCTTTCGATCGACATATTGCTAGGAAATGGATTGGTACTACTAAAATGATATTATTCTATTCATCAGTGTATGCAACATAAGAAGAAAATTTTGGCTATTTGTCATTTAGAAAGTGAAGAAGATCTGTGGTAGAATCTAATCGATAATATAAGGCAATAAGATAGATTGAATACATGGTTTGCGAAGTGCTCAATAACTGATTTTTTTCATAAGTACATACCATTTCTTCTTCGTGCAAAGATGGATAAAGAGTTTCATGAGTTAATGAAAAGGTATGGCGAATCTGTTAGTACCTACAAGGCTAGTTTAGTGAGACATGGGATATACACTTTAGGAATTATCATCCAAGTTGAGAGTAAAGCTACTAGGTTCTTTGGTGGATTAATCCCATGTCTCATAAGGGAGTTGGCAATAAGATACTTTGGTATCTATGAATAGAATGTGTGTTATGCAGTCAAAGTCGAAATGGAGGTAGGCGCCACATATTAATCTCATGGAGTTGAGAAGAAGAAGAATTTGGTGCTTAAATGTATCTCTAATAACCATGTCATAAAGAATATTCCCTTTTCATTATGATCTATGTGTGGGAAGAATCAAGGAAGAAATTTCCTAATGGGCTTTAATAAATGTTTTATGTGTGTTAGGGAAGGACATCCAGTAATTGATTTCGATTGTGATAGAAAGTAGTTACCTCAAATTTCAAATGGATAATAGGATATAGAAAATGTAACTCCCATGATTCAGTGCTAAATGTTTATGTTTAATAGTAATTATGCCCACTACTTCCCATACCCATGGGTTGGTGATGATGATCGATGTCAGCAACCACTTAATACATTAGAAGTGGGTAAATCTCATGCAATATCTATTTATGATGAATGGGGGGATAACGACATGATTAAATATGCACTCAAAATACACTATTGATCTAGTGATTTCTTATTTAACTCTGGACCTACCATCTCTTTCATATCTAAATTATTTTATAATGGTGTTACGATTGTCGAAAACAATTACAGGTATAATAAGTAGTAAAAACCCCTAATGATATGATGATTTTATCTTATTCCTATGATTCCTCTCCATCATATTTTTTCATGAATGTGTTTCTTGAAATTTATTTAATTCTTCATGTGGTCTAAATTGAGGTCATCATAGGCATTTATTAGCATTCTCTTCATAAAGGCATCATAAATTGTAATGGATGGGATTTATGTTTGATATTTCAAACCCTCTTATGATCTTTCATTAATGTGATGATATGTATGAACTTATTTCATAGATTACATTCAATTTATGGGTCTTAATTACAATTCAAAAGGGTTGTTTATCTCTTATTATTGAAGAGAAGATCAACATAGATAACATGTCTGTTGTTAATAATTTTTTGAATGTCTTTCGAGAATTTCACCCAGTCTTCCAACAAAACATGATGTTGAATTCTCAAAATATCTTGCACGTTGATTCACACTAATTTCATAGAATCCTTAAAGTATAACCCGGATTGATTTGTTGTAATTGAAGATCAATCTACAAGAAAACCTTTGTAATAGATTTATTTGTCCGAGTGTGTCACCTTGGGGTGCACCTATTCTATTTATGATGTAGAAAGATGGATCAATGAGACCCTAGGTGTTGAACATGATCACAATCAAGAACAAGTATCTTCCTCCCTGTATTGATTACTTGATTGGTCAACTATACGGAGCTCAATACTATTCCATGATTGGAATTCTTTCTGGATATCATTAATGAATGGTTAAAAAGGAAAATATATATAAGATAATATTTTTACAATGAATGGTCACTATGAATATATAGTGATGCCTTTTGGTCTCAATAACTCCAATGTTATCTTCATGGATTTAATGAATAAAGTCTTTCAGGATTACAGTCACCAATGTTTTGTAGTCTTTATAAATGATAATTGGTATCTATTAAAAAAGAAAGGAAGAACATTAAAATCACTTGGGAATGATAATGATGACCATAACAAAAGAAATTTTATATTGAAATTTTAAAAAGTGTAAATTTTGATTGAAAAATATTTAACTTTTTGGTCACATAATCTCAAGAGATGGCATATTCGTAGATCTGTCAAAGATAAGGGATATTGAAAGCTAGGAAAGACCATCTATGGTGACTAAAACCATAGAGTTTTAGTTTTGGCTTGATAATATTGATGGTTTTGGAGAATTTCTCACCACAATCTAATCATATGACAAATTTAACTCGGAAATGTATTAAGTTACTCTGGAAATATAAATGAGTGGAAAAATTCAAGGAACTGATGTGTAGGATTGACATTACACATTTGGTTAAATTATGCTATAGTGGGGAAGGGTATTTTATCTATAGTGATGCATCTACGAATGGATTGTTATATTTTTTTGAAAAATAACATTCTTATATCCTATATCTCATAACAATTGAGGATTCACGAGAATAATTACCCAACTCAGGATTTTCAATTAGAAACAATAATTTTTTCATTAAAGTTTTTGATAGATTATACATATGGAGAAATGCATGATATATATACTAATCATAAATGTTTGAAATATATATTCACATATATTTATTTAAACATGCACCATAGAAAAATGTTAGAGTTGATAAAAATTTATGACTATTCAAAACATTACCTCCCTAGGAAAGAAGACAAGGTATTTGATTATTTGATTTGAAATGATCAAGTAAGATTATCTACAATGAGGATTGCAAAAGATCCAATAGTTCTGGATTTTCAAAAGAAGGATCTAGAAATAATGATGGTAGGGGAAAAGTATAATGTTTCTAAAATGAATTTTTAATCCTTATATTCAAGTGATGATTAAGGAGGTGCAGAAGGAATATGTAGAGCTCCAAAAAAAGGTTAGAAATTCTCCTGAGTTTAATATTGATCCAGATGGAATCCTAAGTCTCTGGTACTATGTATGTGTTCTATCCAATCCTGTATTGAATAATGATATTTTAGTTTATTCTCATAGTTCTTCATTATCTATTCATACTTGTAGTATAAATATGTATAGGGACATAAAATAAAACTTCTAGTGGGATGACATGATGAGATATATTTGGGAGTTTCTATCTGGAGGATTGGATGGACAACAAGTTAAGGGTGAATGGGAAATTTCCAAAGGGATGCTTCATCCATCGCCCTTACCAAAATAGAAATGGTAGAACTTAAATATGGATTTTTTCATTGGACCACCCAAAACCTCTATGGGGTTTTAGGAAATATGGGTGGAATTTGATCCCTTTACTATTTCAACAAACTTCATTACTATTAAATAATATTTTCCAATTCACCAGCTTTCCAGATTATACATTAAGGAGATGGTAATGTTTCTTGGAGTACCACATTCTATTGAATGAGATCGAGATCTGAGTATTAAAACAAAATTCTTGTGAATTTTTCAAAAATACCATGATAAATAATTGAGTTTCACCACTATATGTCATCCTCAAATATATTATCAGTCCGAAGAATAATTAAAAACATTGAATATATTTTGAGATCTTGTTCTATATATTTATAAGGTGGTTGGGATCAATAAATTTCTCTAGTTGATTTTATTTGCAATAATATCATTCACTCAAGAATTAATATAGAACCTTATGATGCCCTATATGGGAATAAATGTACACCTTATAAATCTTTTAATGAGGTTGGAGAAAGAATTATATTAAGTACTAAGATCACTGAAGAAATGGTCGATTGTGTTATAACAATTCAACAACATATCAAGGAAGCTCAAATAATACAGAAATGATATGCTAAAAACCGTTAGAATGACCTAGAATTTCAATTTGGAAAAAGGATTCTTCACGAATCTCACCCTAGAAGAATGTTATGTGACTTAGGTAGAAGGGGAAACTAGGCCCTAGATATAACTACCCCCTATAAAATTCTTGATCATATAGGGACGACATCCTATCGATTTAAAATTCCTACAAATCTCTCTCAAGTCCATGATATGTTCCTTGTATCTATCACTAGGATGTACATACCTGAACCTTCACATAAACTCAATGGTCATACTGATGGAGCAGGATCTTTCTTATAAGGAACAAACTATTGAAATTCTAGACTGATGAGAGATTGAAATACGAAACATGACCACTCACTTGTTCAATGTTTTATATTGAAATCACCAGTTAGAATAAGCTACGTAGGAACTTAATGGTATGATGATGCAAAACTATCCTTACTAGTTTTTACCCAATTTATAAATTTTGAATTTGAAATTCATTTTAAGGAGGGTAGAATGTAACAACCCTAGTTTCTATGGATATATTTTTTTCAAATAAATTTAAATTGTCATTATATCATGCAATTCACTAAGTAAAATATTCTTTTCAAGTGGGAAAATCATCATATGTTATATGGAACACCTACATGGCGTACTTTCCACTCAACACCAATTCGAGTTTGATGCATGCAACACTGATTTGGTGTATAATACAAGCAACACTATGTTTCAAGAAAATACCAATTTTTTATTTCATTATTTATTTAAATATGACAATTATAAGCTAGTATTAATTTTTTTTAATATGAATAGAAAGAAATACTTTTAAAATATTATTTATAATTGTATTATGTAAAAAATATATATGATTTTTGGTAAAACACAATTTTTGTTTAAAAAGATCATTTTACTGAATGAGCTAATTCTATTATTAAAAGTAATTTTAGATATATTTATAAATCTAAATTGAAAAATTAATCCACATTTTTAAATTTATAATTTTAATTTATATTTGGGTTAAATAGTGGGATTTCTATGAGAGAATTCATTTCATGAAGAATTATGAAAAATACTGCATTTTAGTTAAAGACTGCATTTTTTCTAATTAATTATTAATGATATATGACATTATAAATTATTTTTAATGTAAATTTAGATAAATATAAAATATAGTAATACAATAACATTCATTTCCATAATTTTAACTTTGATACTGAATATAAAATATTAACAAATGTTTTTAACTTTTTCCAATATTGATATCCAATTATTTCGCCCCATTTGTGGGATTAACACTAATCCTAATTTTGTCACTTCTATGAACTAAATTTCCAAAATAAAACATAAACCATTGTATTCACAATAATATTTATAGTATAATCATACCATGTTAATTTTTGACCAAAATAAATTTGTAAAACCAATTACAATTAATCACATCATTTAAGGCCAAATTAAGCTTAATTAGTGACTAAACCTTCAAATAAAATGCCAAAATGACTAAGAGGCCCTTCCACAGCCTATTATATTTCTGAAGTTCTTCCATACACCATAAATTATGATGTTGGTAGGTTGTTGATCCTTATTTTTCGTACTAACATGATCTCACCTAACTTTTTTCTAAAAATTTAATGTGAATCCTTTTCTATCCCTATAAAAGGCCACCACCAATACCCATTCCTCTCACCTCTCAGAACACTTATGTTCATCCCACATATTCCAAATTAGCCTCCCAAAAATCATTCACTTACCATTTCTTCCTCCCTTTTGGCCGAAAACCTCTCAAGGAATACATTTGGAACAAACCAAAAGGAGTTACCCGATTAAGAGGTAACGTCATATCACAAAACCATTTCCTTTATTTTCCTTCTCCACCCCTTCCACTATATATATTACCATAATGTGTGAAAAAAAGTAACCTAATGATACTATTAATTTTTATTCAATGGTTCTGATATACACTTACACACACCTCTATCTATTTAATGTTGAGAAAACCTTTTCTATGTACGACATGCTACTGCATCACAAAACGATGATTGTTCATTTCACAATTAACAAAAATAATGGAAGACATTATGATATAAAATAAATTTATATGAATTATATTTATATATTATGTCATTAATTTTATTTATAACATTTAAAATAGATAATTTTTTACCTTACATGAAGTGTTAATACGATAATCTCATTTGAGCACATATGGACTACCTCCCCCTCAAAGTGATGTGACTCGTTCACACACCACATGGAATGGGATTAATAAATGTATATGATATATATAATATAATCATGATACTATGTTAAATATATATACATGTGTGTTATTTACATAATTTCCTTCAATACGATAAATAAAACACAAACATCGTTCAAGCGTATGAATGACTTTCCATCTACATGATGAGTGTCTTCCATTTCATACATAATTATGATATAAAATATTATAATGAAAATATAAGATATCTAAATTTTATATATATAATGTTAGAAATTTAATAATCCTGATATGTGTATAAGGACTAATGCTATAACAATTAAGTCACATGTGATGAACAAAGAGATTATTAACCGAAATGAAACTCTAACATAAAATCATTAAAAAGCGAGTAATATAAGATCATAATAAAAACATACATGGTATTATATAATAGAATATTCTTCTATAAAATAATTATAATAATATTATATTTATTATATATCATTCTTCAATGAGTAAGAAGAGAGTCATGACACAATGTAAGGCGATTTTCACCTCACTATTAATTTCTGTGAGATGCAAGCTATGATCACCACTCTATCCTTTTGTGTGGTGTATGTAATTCATATGATTTTGTTATATGTTTATAGTTAAAAAATTTATGGTTATTCACTTATTCATTCCATCGTCTATTTTTCATCGGGTTTGTCTTGTAAAAGTTACGAAATATGTAAAACAGTTTTGTCTCAATTTTCCTTTTTGATACTCCTGCTTTGTTATGCACCTAAACTCTATTTATCAGTGTGTATACATAAATTTTACATGTTATATAATGAATCTAAATAAATCATGATATATTAAGATTCATTTAATTTTATTTTCCTAAATAAATAGTTTGATCCCATGATACCAATTAATTAGTGTTTTCTGAGACAATCTCATCACTTTTCGAGATTATTTATGTTTTTGATTCAATTGATGAAATCATATGATCAATCATCCAAGAATATTAATGCATATCCTTTTCCAATTTTTATTAAAATAATCTCATTTTTTAGAACCCAGTTTCCACTCATTGGTACTTAAGATAAGATTTTGAGTAAAATCTGGAAACCTCACTCTTTGGTCAAAAATTAATTTTGTTCACCATCAATGTTTATATATTTTTTAAAATATTATTGAAGATAATTCTCAGGGAAAAATGTTTTCAGAAATTTTTTTATTGTTTGAAATGATTATTATATATGACTTCAAAGTCAATTTCAATTAAAATGTTTTCAAAAAGGATTATGTAATAAAAACAATTATCAAAGAAGAAATGATATTTTTCTTGAGAATTGTTTTTAACAGATAAATAAAACCTATATCATTTATAAGATACCATCCATTGGATTCAGTCATTAAATTATAAGGAATTATTCAATGTCTATATTCATATTATTTCAGTTAATGGTTTATGTTTTTATGGCATTATGTTATGAAACCCTTTTCCCATTCTTGAGGTATATTTTTTTGAAACCCACTTCTTTTATTTGGTTATGATTATGAAGAAATCATTATGAAACCAGAAACATTCAATAGTGTATGATATGTTTACATGTTTATTATATAAAAATATCATTTCAAGGGTTATGATATGTTTATTATCTTGTGGAACATGTATGTATGAATTCATTATGTGATGGGTGGGACCTATATCACCCTCTAATGCATTGGGTAATGATAAATGTTTTATGAGATCCAAGGGAACAACATAGAACATACATGTCCCAAATAAAGATGGAACATTGAAGAACATCCTTGTCCTAAAATAAGAATTATCTATGGAGAACTTCCCTGTCTCGAAGAAAAATAGAACAATTGAGAACATCCTAGTCCCAAAATAATAGGGAAATGGGAGAACATCCCAATCGTAAAATAATAGGGAACATGGGAGAACATCCCAGTCCTGAAACAAGAGGGAACATAAGAGAACATACCAGTATCGAAACAAGACGGAATATGGGAGAACACCCCAGTCCTACAGAAGGTACATGGGTGGTTAAACCAAGCCTAAAATTTTATAAAAAACCTTTTAGAACACATATAAATAGGGTTTATATATTTTAATGTGTTGGAATAATTCCATGTCATACTCTGATGTTATGAATTCATGGATCAAGTATTTTACTTATATTGATTCATGTTTTATGATTTCAGAATATTTATTCCATGAATCATGTATATGTTCTTTGATATGCTGGTTACGATCTTCTATTTTCCTGATCTTGTCCTCATACCCTTAGGGCAATGTTTATGCTTACATGTCTCCCTTGATTACCCTTATTGAGCATTTTATCTCACCCATTTTTATTTATCCTTCCCCATTTTGTGATGATATATATTATGTTTGAGGTTTCTAATATGTGTTCCCATTATGAGTAACCTGGTGGGATATATTGTATCTCATTTTGGTACAAATTTTTATATTTCCATTTTTCCAAAGGCGCTAGACTCGTATGGAGATCTCACGCCTCTTTTTATAATGTTTATGTATTGAAAGAAATGTATGTAATGTAATTTGTATAAAGGGAGGGTTACTATAGTAATACCATAATTGGTAATAAACATTATATGGTTTATTGAGAAAAGATTCTATCATAAAAAAAATAGAAAATAAAAATGGAACATTGCATGAATATCTAGTTTTTTCTGATTAATTACATATTAATAAAAAATATGATCGATAAATATATCTAATAATATGACATATAGGTTATAACGATCAATGAAACATCTACGTATAATAATGCATTCTGTACAATGAATAACAACACTCATTATCTCTAACCAAAATGTTGTGATGAATGAAGGTGAAAATACAACAAAATCATTAAATTGTATGGATACCATTTAATAATCCTCAATACTTATCTACATAGAATAATATAATTATTATGTTCATAAAAAAAATATATAAGGTCTATAATCAACAATTCATTCTTAAATGCTAATACGATTGGATAAAAATGAATATCAATGACCCATAATAATTACATTCTCTATAACACCTTCAAAATAGGTTAACTATGGTCTGTATCTCAATAAATTATTTTTGATTCCCATAATATGAAACAAATATTCTATTCATTTACTCTTTGATTAATCAACAACATATGGGCTACATGTCAAGTTACCATTTATAAATGTATGATTTTTTAAATATATTAGTCTCTTTGTGATAAAGTTGATGATGAGATTCAAATGATGATCATGGTGAATATTATCCAAGAGTCCATATACACCATGATTATATTAAAAACTATCCATTTTAAATAAAATATATAATATTAAAAAAAAATTCTATCATATCTGATATTTCTACAGTTCTAATGTAATATAAGAAACAACCAAACAAATCACGGATTTTTATATTATTATTGTTGGATTTGATGCCCTAGAACACTCTTATGTGTACATTATGTCAACATTCATTCATTTTTATTATATATTAAAGTAATAATCACACATAATTATGTCTCTTCTTTATGACATTGTTTCTCATAATTCCATATGATTTGATGTCACACGAAAAGGTCATAACAATTCACCACTATGATGAGAACCCAGATGTGGAATGAATATATTCTTAAATATATCTTATATAGATAGATGAAAACATTTTATCAAAAAAAAATTATACATCCAATTGGGGTTGGAGACTCATATAATATTGAAGAACCTTTTCATGTTGTATTACATCGGTAACAACCATTATAGGATATATTGTGAATGAGATCTGCCTATAGAAAATTCTCATTTATATGTGTCATTGTATGTTCCATTATAAAGACATGGGTATTATTCTTGGTACCTTAATATTATTACTATTATGTGACATAAGTCATGAACCACGACGTATTGATGAAAACTATGATTACATATGTTTGCAGAGAGGTTTGATACATTCGGTGCACCATGTGTAATATTTCATTAATGAAATATGAGAGAAAGGATTATTTCCTACTATTATTTATTATATGTTTATTTCTTAGTCCCTTTGATGTAAATAATATAGACAAAATAAATCCATGTATAAGGTTTTCTATAGGTATGTTTAATTTATATACTTTTATTGAATGACAACATTGAGCAAATAGTTTGATTGCATGTGAATGCTGCCTCGTTGATTTGAGATATCATGATAATGAAATTATATTACACAATATGATTCCAAAAGAGGTATTATGTCATTTAGGAATTTAATGATTTATTTAAGGATTACATAGATTGTTTCTATGTTGTATAATCATTAAATTAGGTTGCTTAGCCTAATTCAAATGATATTGTTACCAAGAGTTTCACACACTATGTGAATAAATAATCTTATTTAAATAATATATTATTAATAATTTTTTTACATGTTGAATAAATATTATTCCTACATTAGGTTTAATAAGTATTCGTGTTTTATTGATCACATATATTTCATCATATTTTATTCGAGAGATTATTATGTGAGCAGAGTATCTAATAAATATATTTTTCTATTTTGGGAATATAATATTTCATTATTTATTAGTGAATATATAAGTGACATTTATTTATTAAATGAATAGCAATTATAGAAGGCCTGAAAAATATTATAGAGGAATTTCAGACAACGTTCTGGGGTCTTGTGGGAAAACATGTATTAAATTTTATTCAAATAACTAATAATTAATATTAATTCATCAATGTAGTGAATTTCATTAAATAAAATTATTTTTATTATTATAGAGGTGGGGTTCTCATATGTAGTAAATTGATAATTAGTTGAACATGTAGATTTAGTTATTTATAATCCCAGTTATTTATAAGTCTTTTATATTATTTTTACATTTGATCAAATTAAATTGTGTTGTGTATAATGAAAAATATAGAAACTTATATCAAATCGAGAGAGACTACTCTCAAAATACTCTCTCAAGAACATAAAGTGATCTTACCCTACAACCAACTATAGATTCTAGAAAGAATTTGGACAATAATTAGGTAGAAATTATCAAGGACATTAAGGGAGTAGAAAACTAGAAAAATATCTTATATGCAATCACTTGTACATTCCTACAGTGGAATTCAAAGATTTTTGGGACATATATGAATCAGTGATAGGATATATCTAATATTGATTCATACACATAATGACGATCTTATGTAGATTCATTGTAAAATATATTAATGAATAAATAATTTATCAAGAGTGTATTCAATATTTTGTTACAATTAAATATATATTATATGTGACAATCCTTCACTTTGATTCTAGAATTTATTAAATTTTTCGGTGGATTTCATTACATATGTCCCACAATTATTCATCCTATAAATCATTGATTAATCATCGATCAATATAAAAATAATTTTATGGGCATAACGCATCACATGCTTCCATAATGCTCATAACCCTCATGTGGAATCAAAGTCGAGACATAATTAATTGTAATTATGTCATGTTCAATGATTGATTTAATCATTTATAATTTGTTTTAAATTCTATTTTAATTGTTTTCTTAATTCTTATTTAATGATATTCTTTATACCACTTCATCACACAAACAAATTATTCAAATTAGTTAATTTAATGAATGTATTATATTTTAAGATATCTTCTAGAGTTCATGAAGTGTATGGACAAATAACATAAGGAAACATGTTGTGCAACCTCATATTACACATTGATAAGTATTATTGAATGAACCAATAATTAATATGTATTTAATTCATGGATTTTTTATTTATTAATTTTTGGGAATTTTTTTTACATCGTGTGTTGAATGGACCATCATGGAACACATTTAGCAAGATTGCCTGCCCTGTAACATTCATACATGAAATGTATCCCTTTAGGATAAAGAGAGTGTGTATCCTCATACATGGCCTACCTGACTGGTGACCAACTCACTCAGGGTCCAAATTCATTGTATCTCATATACACACTTTGTAGTCCAATATTTTATAGGGCATGTTTAAATTATAAGATCCCAATCATGAGTAGTAGAGATACTGTGAGAAGAATTCATTCTATATAGATCCCATATTAATGTAGTTTAATTTTACAAAATTACATATAATTTCATTTCATATATTATACTATTTATACCATATAATATCATTTTTGTTCGCTTATTTATTTTATATGAGACATCATTTGATAATTATTTTACATATTAACAAATAAATAATTCACCCTGAATTTTTACATTTACTTATAATTTATAAGTCACATCACATATATTACATATAATTGCATATAATTTACATTTTTTTCATTTATTTTTTTATTATAGTAAATTTTAGGTATGTTTTTCATCTATCATCTAATTATGTAGTTGACTGTGATCCCATCTATTTGTATATGTAATCCCTTTAACCAATTATTTTTATCCACATATATGTGAGTAAAATAATTTTCAAGGGATTGATATTACAAACCATATTTGGAGGTTCAATATTGAAGCCCAGGTGAATCCTAATCAAGAGAGATACTTAAGTGGAAATGTGGAAAAATGCAACATAAACATTAATAATTTCAATGTATTATTTCATTAGATGATTGCTATATTATCATCCTATAGAAAAAATGACATTTAAAATAATCTGATGATCATACCACTTTATTATTTTATTTCTTTTAGGTATCATTTTTATATTACTATGGATTTAATTTTTGAATATATGAATTAATGAATTGAAAATCATTAAAGGTAGAACTGAAATAAATTATATTAACAACAAATATTTTCTAACATGTGGTTAATCACTTAATTGGATACCTTTAATGTAAAAAATAATGTCATAAATATTTTAATAGGATATTTATGAATAAAATATAAAATCTCACATTTATATATATTTAATTAGTACAGCCTCAAAATTATTTAGTTATAATAATAATATAGATCGTATTGGATGACCATGAAATGTTACAGTGATATTAGATATTTTGGAATATTAACATGATGTTGTTATATACATTACATTGTTCATAGAAACGTTTCACATCCCAAGGAGGACTTGATGTATCTAAGAGTAAAAGGGTTGAAACAATTGAATTTAATTATTTTAGGATTTGGTAGTCAACTAAAAATATGATGGAAGATTGATTTAATGTATTTGGAAATTTAAATTCTTACCTATATCCCCTCAAATTTATTTTCCATCCAATGTTGTGCTAATAAATAAGGGGAATATAGTTCATTTACATTTTAATGTCTAAGAAAAATGATATTATCAAGCCAATTGTGAGGGATATTATGTTTCTATAAAATAGTTGGATCTTAATAAATATCACATATATTTATTTTCATAAATTTTATTAGAAAACATAATTACTCATCTAATTTGTAAAAATATAAATAAATATTACTTCAAACATATCATTCTTATCTTAATTGATAAGGAAAAAAATCTCACCATCATTAATTTCCTCGAATAGAAGAGGTTATTACAAAATATCCTATATCATGACAGGAAACATCATGTTCCATAAGAACATACACCTAATGTTCTACATAGTGAGGTTTCTAAGGATGTCTTGTATCTCTATGTGAAACATTTGAATGATGATATAGACGTTAACAGTTTCATTATGTGATCCATGAACTAATATATTTTGAGTTAGTAAGAGTAAATAGATGTATTTAGAATGATGTATCCCATTCAGGGAATCTATCACATGATAGTGAGAAAATATAGATAAGATATCTAAAGTTCTTTATTTAATACTTTTCATGTTGATTTGATGATAGCATGTAATTATACAGTCAATGTCATTGCCTATAGTGAATGCTTATACATAGTTGGCACAATACTTTTAGTTCGGTTTCAAATAAAACTAATTCATTCTTAACTACCCATAAGCATCTCTAGTATTATTGTTAATTTTAAAATGTGAAATATTGAAAAGTGTATTTTAAAACATATAACTCAAATTTTATATATAGATAAGGACATGGATATCAAAATATCATAGTTTTTATGGGGAATAAAAAAGAAAGAACATTGTGAAGGGAAAAAGCCCCATAAAGAGTATAATGTAGAGGAGACATGTCCATAAATTAAAAGTAAGATATTGTGTAAGACAAGGAAAACATGGTAGTTTATTTTGAATTGGTCACAAAAGGTCACTGGATGAAGAACTACATCTAGATGTAATGGGTAGCTAATAATTCATTCATTATCAAATTTAATAAAGGAATATTTACACATTGATTATTTTCTAGAGGATTTTCTTCTGACATATGTATCCTAATATAGGAACCAACTAGATTATGAATGAATTATATAGTATGGGTAGATTTGTATGTGTTTAATAGTGTGGGGAACAGTTTTCTATCCATTTGAGTCTACATCATACATTTTCAACATGAATTATCTTGATTTTATAATATTGTTATTATATACAAACTATTACAAAGAACATAATTTATTTATCATTCCTAAGTATATATATTTTAATTTTAATGTTTGGAAATACAATTTATTTCATTTATAATGAAATATTATGATATGGTGTGGAACAAATAAATAACAACATTCATGTGGTAAATTATTTAAAATATTTACTGGAAGGAGATACTGAATATTGTTCACATGACTTATATAATACCCATTTCTAGAATCATTGTCTAAGTAATCTATATGAGATGAGTTTTACCAATATATATATCAATATGGTAAATTAGAATATTCTTATATAAAAAACATGAAATATTTAATGCTCTTTTTAAATGAAATATGACTTAACTATTATGCATTTTATAGGGAAAAAGGGTCACAAAGATTCCAGGATTGTTATACACTGATTTGTGTTGATCATTTCGTGTAGAAGCTATATGTTGATATTCTATGTTCTTAAATTTTACTAATGACTTGAGTTTATATTCTTATATCTATATAATGTAATATTAATCTGATTCCTAAGAGGAATAAATATAATTCAAGAATAAATTGGGGAATCCAAATATAAATTTGAAACTAATATTCGATAAGTTTGAGGTAGTGAATAACATATCAAATATTTTTTCAACCTTATATGAGAGTTTTTTTTCAATTTCCACTAAATCCTCATTCAAACCACAATGGAATGGTGTTATTGAAATGATTAATTGAACCTTCTTATACAAGGTTAGTTATATAATGAGTCATGATGATATTATATTATCTTTTTGTGAATAAAAATTTAAAATTAAATAATATTAATTAAATGGGGGACCAACTAAATTGGAAAAATTATTTCCCATCACTTTTTTAGGTTTAAAAAAACATTTTTTTTACATACACATGTTTGGGGATGTGGGGTTCTTTTAATAAATTCATAAAGGAAAACACAATATCACCATAGGGAACAAAGATCTTCATTATATGTTATATTAACGAATCGAAGAGATATTAAATATAAAACCACTCAGAAAAAATAGCATGTTTCCATATATGAATTATTTATTGAGATGTATCACATCCTCAAAAGGGATTGTGGGATGTATACATTCTCTCATTTCTCTTCTCCTCTCATCGTAGCTATGACTAGGGTGTTTTCCTGAATCTGTTTGATGTAGAGTATACATCTTTCTTAATTGTTGTACTTATCACTCTCCTTCCATTCTACCCTTATATTTCCTCCTCCAAACTTCTTTCATTGGTGTGGATTATATGTGATCAGGTTACTTCATTCACATCGAAGTATACTTCTTAAAGGATCATTGTGTAATTGATGATGGAATAATGATTATGATTCCACTCTATGATTCTGCCATGGCTCTGACCCCTTGTTCCTCAACTCCTCTTTAGGTCAGATTTGAAGCAGTGATTCAAATCATTTTTGGGTTTGATGATCTAGTACTTGATGGGTCTCAAGATGATGCATGGGTGGGTTTTCTCCAACATTGAAGGCTCCTAGTTCTCTACCTCGTCAATGGTTAGGACACTCTAAGCCGTAGAACTCTCTTATCACTACTCTATAATCTCATTCTTCTTCTCCTCTTCTAGTCGGATCTAGATCAGTGATGACATTTATGTTTTTGGATGTATGTTTTAGGGGATTCCATTGTTCGAGAAGTGGGATCTTCAAAATTTGATTTAGATTTTTAGATTTCTTTGTAATTATTTTGTTTAAGGTTTGGTTGTTCCAAATCAGCGTTAAAATTTTTTAATGATTTATTTTGGTTTTATATTTTTGGATTTGATTGTTTTATTTTTCAACATCTAATATGATGGTAGATGTCGGAAGACTCTCGCCCGACCATGTCGATTGATTTTTGTAAAGATGAGCATGAGTGGTTTTTGGTGGTTGTTGTAACTAGTTTGTTAGGGGATAAAGATTATGGTTTGATGGTTTTTGTGCCATTGGGTGGCTATGAAGTTCTCTGGTAGCATGGTGGTTGAATTAATGTGTCAATAGTGGAGATGGATGGTGAGGAAGACACAATCTCATGATGTTGGAGACATGTGACATGACATAGGGTGATGTGGATGAATCTAGTTTATGATATTCTCATGTATTATGATTTTTTTTTTAATTTTAAACTCTGATTTTGTTTTCCATTTTTTTTATCTATAAAGAGGGTTTAGAAAATAACATAAAATTTTACATTCAGTCAAAAACGACAGTGGGTGAAATCTTGACATTGATGAAGTTTATTCTAAAGATACACTGTACTGGTCGGGAAACAAATTCCACTGGTTCCTATGGAAGAATATTTTATTGAAATAAATCTATATTATAACAACCCATACATTATATACATTGATATTACTTTAAAATTAAAGGACACATAATACAACATATAACAAAACCATGAAAGGACTGTATAGGTATAATGTCTTTAGAAACTGGAAATCATAAACAACTGGTTCATAAAGCATATACTTTTCCTCCCATTTATTTCATCTTATCTAGAGTCCATTTTTGGCTTATTCTACTTAATAACCTTCTTCTTGACCTATGGAAATAAAACATACAAAAGGGTGAGCTCAAATGCTCAATAAGAGTAAACAAGAGAAATATCAATCACATCATATACATAAGCACATAACTTTTGGAAATCTTAACCTGCAAAAGAGATCATTATTTCATAACATGGGATAAATCATAGTATTGAAATGTAATCCCAATAATCATAACTTAAAACATGAAACTTTGTGGCATACACACGTAATCATTGAGAATCATTTCTTGTTAGTCAAGACTCATTTCCAAGACTATCTTAGTGGACAAAATCTTTTTCTGAAGCGGGTTCAATCCTCATTTCAGTCCTATTTCACTGAACCGGATTAACCTTCCGTTCCATCCATGTCTATCTCATGGGATATAAAATCTTTACCCAATGCATTAGAGGGAGATATAGGTCCCACCCATCTCATAATGATACCATTCTTATGTGTGCCACAAAATCATAAACCATACATCAAAGCATAACCCATGTAATAAAAATGGGAATCTTAATCATCGTGACATCATAAAACAATTCATATAATATAAAGGAATTCATAAAAATAATTCCATCACAACATAATCAAATCAATTTAATAATATTGATAAAAACAGAACCCTTTATTATCTTAGATGGAAAATAATTTTGATAAAACACTTGAACTCCATTCTTGAGAAAAATATCCTTTCTACTTCAAAAACACTTTTCCTTTCTTAATATGTCATAAAATTCTAAACTAAAAGAAGTTGATTAAAAATAAACTTGAAAACTTTTAAAGGAAGATTCTTGTAAATATTGTTTTAAAAATCCATTCATGCCGTATAAGTTAAAAAAACATTCTTATCGTACTTTTGTCGGAAAAGTCAAAAAGTACCTCGTACGAAAAATGACAAAAGATTCCTTTCATATCTTTTAATAAAAACTCACCGAAGGGTATAAATTGGATTTAAAAAATTGTAGGTGGATGGAAATAATATTACATATTGAGGAAACATGGATATGGATGATAAAATACACCCCAGTAAATTTCAAAGTATAAACAATCTCAGATAAAAATTAGATTGTGATATTTCCCTTACCTTAGGTCTGATATGCTTTGTATGTGTCTGATCCTCCTGTATAATGATTTAAATAATGTTATTGACTTATTCCATAATCATACCCATTGTTATGATATCACATATGGTCATATTCTTAGCTTCTTATTAGTAATATTTCATTACAACTTGTTATTCGGGTGTTTATTACTTTTTGTTCTTATGTGTGTTTTGTCGAATAAATTGTTATTCTTCTCTTTAGGTTATAGATACCTCATTTACAGGATTTTATTAATGTAATATATATCATATTAATTCATTAAATTCATTTATATAATCGTTATGCAATGAAGATCATGTAGAACGAGTCGCATCACATCGTGGAGACGATATTCCGTACGTACGCACGAGCGATGATATCATTCCCATGATAATGGAATTGTATTGGAGTGTATTTATACTATTTCAGAATCAATATCACTGTATAATAATCATATATAGTCATTATTTACACCATTATACCCATCCAAGTAAGGTGGTGGTGGAAAATAGATTACACCACGGCGTGCAGACGGTATTCCGTACGTACGCACGCGCGGTGATTTCATTTTCCGTAGGATGGATAGATGGTGAAATAGGGTTGTTTCATACTTATAATAACATATCAGTATATGAATGATACTGATTTTATTACTTCATAATGAGACAACTAATGAAGAATAAGTGGAACAAGAAATAAATATGAAAGAATCGGTAACAGACATTACCTCTTCTTAGAAGTGCTTCTTTGAGGCCTCCTTTTAGGGCACTAAAACTAGTCTTTGAAGAAGACCAGGACCTCTAAGTTGTCTCTAGGGAAGTGGAGAGGAGAAACTGCCAGGGTTTGGCCGAGCTTGAAGGCTCAATGTGGTGTGAGGAAGAGGGGGAGGAGGTGCCCTTTTATAAGGGAGGAGAGGGGCTCCTTTGAAAAAACTAAAAATATTATTTTTTTATAAAGTCAAGTTCGGTTTTAAATTGCTCCAAATTAATTTATATCGAATATAAGGTGGGGATGGGTCGATATCCTCTCATCCAATAGAATTTATACAAGTTTAGGTTCCTATTTTAACCTTATCATTTAGATTATGTTAAATAATTTTACTTTTACCGTGTCTTCTTGTGTTCTTATACTATAAGGTTAATAAACATACTATAAACAGCCAAAACGAACCCAAAGTTGTTTATTATTAATATATATAACCTTATCTAAGTCATTTTGCCGAACCTTATATTTTTAGGAATAAAATAAAAATTAATAATATAATATTTGTTTTCAAAACTATTTTATGCCAATTTTGACACTATTTAGTAATTAATTTTTTTGAAAATCATAACAGAATTATTATCTTGAAAAAAGTTAATTAAATTAATAATAAAATGTCATATTAACCAATAAAATTATTTTAATTCATAAAAAGTCTCAAATTACATTTATTTTGGAATTTATAACATCAATTATGTCAATATTTCATTAATAAGATAATTAGTGCATCATCTTTGTGCCATAAATAAATTAAATTATTTAATGTCTAAAAATTAAAAATAAAATACCATTATGTAGGAAATCGTTTTAGCTTTCTAATAAATATTTATAGTCTAATTTATCTTATATATAACCTTATATTAAAAATTATTTACTTGTTAATCTTTGATTTTATCTATTTTAACCCTTCTTTAAATAAATTAATAATAAATGTCCTAATCTAATCCATGTGGGCCTAAATGGTCATATGTTTTTTCTAAAATTGTTTTTGGTCTAATTACACTTATCCAATAGAATTAGGACATGTGTTAGGGTAATAAAAATATCATTTTTACCCTTAATTACCCTATTTACTTTTAACCGTGGTAAATAAATGTAAAAAGGTATTATTCACCAAAAATTATCTTCATCTCATTGAACCACATTTTACATACTGACATCAACCGTGTCTCTCAGATTTTTAAAATTCCAATCACATAAGCGGTAAAATTATGTTTTATGAAAATTTCAGTTTTTTAACTACCACTTAGTGGTTTCACTATTTATCAAAAATTGAATGTTTTCAGAAAATTACAAAAATTTCACCCTAGGATAATTTCGATATTCTGAATCCAAAAATGATGTCCATTTTGAAAAATGAAAATTATAAAATTTCAAAAAGAGGTTATTACGGCTAGTTATAATAATATTTTATTAGCATATCATTGTTTAGTGAAACTCAGTATTGCGTACGACGCAAGCTATTGAGGAAGGTCGAGATTTCGTTTAAATCAAGCCAAGAAAGTGTTGTGTGTAGAAAAAGATTCCTTTGATGATTTATAAAAAAAATATTTCTCAAAAAAGTCTCGGGTGTTACATTCTACCCCCCATAAAATGAATTTCACCCTCAAAATTCATTACTTTGTAACAAACAGATGAGGATACCTCTCTATCATCATATCCTCAAGCTCCCATGTAGCTTCTTCTAATTGGAGGTTCCTCCATAAAACTTTCACCAATCGAGTGGTCTTGTTTCGTAGGACTTTTTTCTACGATCCAGAATCTCTATCGGCTGTTCTTCATAAGAAAGATCCTCCTCCAGCGGTACAACTTCTGAGCTGAGTACATGTGAAGGATCATGTATGTACTTTCTCAGGAGAGATACATGGAACACATCGTGAACTTGAAAGAGATTTGGTGGAAGTGAAAATCGGTAATCTACCTTCCGAACATGATCCAGTATTTCGAATGGACCGATAAATCTAGGGATCAACTTCCCCTTCTTTCCAAATCTCATGACCCTCTTCCAGGGAGATATTCGTAAGAACACTTTATCACCCACTTCAATCTCTCAATATTTTCTTTGGTTGTCAGCATAACTTTTTTGTCGACTCTGAGCTTCTCTTATGTGTTGTTGAATAGATATGACCTTTTCTGCCATATCATCAACGAGATCGGGTCCTAATAGCTTTCTTTCCCCAACTTTATCCCAGCAAGTTGGAGTCCTGCATTTCTTTCCATAGAGAGCTTCATAAGGAGCCATCTGAATACTGGAGTGAAAGCTATTCTTATAAGAAAATTACACCAAAGGTAGGTGTTGATCCAAACCACCTTTGAAATCCATAGAGCAAGCTCTCAACATATCTTCTAGAGTTTGAATTATTCTCTCAGACTGACCATCTATCTGAGGATGATAAGCAGTGATGAAACTCAACTCTGTATCCAGAGTATGCTGAAGACTTCGCCAGAACTTCGAGGTAAATCTCGAATCCCGATCAGATATAACAGAAAGTGGTAATCCATGAAATCTTACCAGTTCCTTTACATATATCCTTGAAATCTTATCCATAAAGAAATCCTCTGTAATAGCAATGAAGTGTGCAGACTTTCTAAGACGATCAACTACGACCCAGATAGAATTATTGCCTTTTGATGTTTTAGGAAGTCCTGTGACAAAGTCCATAGTGATGTTTTCCCATTTCCATTCGGGTATGGGTAATGGTTGTAACATCCCCTTAGACTTCTGTCTCTAATCTTTAACTTGTTGACAAACCAAGCATCGAGAGACATATTCAGCAACATATCTTTTCATGCCATCCCACTAGAAGTACTCATTCAGGTCCCTATACATCTTCGTGCTTCCAGAATGAATAGATAATGAAGAACCATGTTCATCATCCAGCAGCTCCTTCTTTATTTCGGGGATGGGATGTCACGACCCGTCCTCGGGGCCCGTGCCGTGACTACCCCAAGCCCGCCTTCCATAGGCCAGGGGCCGGCGACTAGCACCAAGGCGTAAAATCCCAGTAAATAGGGAAGGCATTGCCTTTATAAGTAACAACCACACAGAGTCAGCAAGCGGAAAGTAAAGTGCAGAAAAGTAAAGGGGGCCGGAAATACAAGCCCAACTGTAAAGTACAACTGAAAAGTAAAGTACAACAACTGAAGAAAAGACAGCGGCCTCGTGTCGTCCACTGGCAATCCCACCTGAAGGGTGGGTACAGATAGCCTCCAGGCTCCTCGGGTCCCACGTCCGCTCCGAGCACGTCCCGCCCAGTGGTCCACCTCCAGGTACCGTCCTGCTCCACGCCCCAACCGCGATCAGTGCTGTCCGTCGTCTGCAACCAACACAACAAGGTGCGGGCATAGCCCGTGCAGGGGTGAGTACAAGCTACTCAGTAAGGACCCCGAGACCCCCGAAGGTCTCCCGAAATCCACAAAGGATATAGCACAAAAGAAAGATGCAATCACGAAGTAACATCTGACTCGACTTAGGTATATGCCCATACATATACCTAAGTCCCCAATTCTAGCTCTGCTCACGAGCTCAAGAACAACTCAATCCACAAAGGAAAGCAAGACTCAAATCCACAAGGAGAGTAAACAGTAAAATCCACATAGGATAGTTCAACACAATCCACAAAGGAGAGTAACAATACGATTCAGCTCAACCAGGTATACTTTTTCAGATGACGTCAAAGATGATCACTGATCCATCTAAGTCGTCGGACCCACAATGGATCGATAGGTACTAACCCCCGCAGAAGACCCACACAGGATCGGGCTCACACAGAACCTGTAGGCAGTGGCTCACACAGAACCGGTAGTAAGGACCCACATAGGATCGGGCTCACACAGAACCTGTAGCACTGATCCACGTAGGATCGCTGAGTGCAGTAGTCGACGCAGTCCACTGAGGATCTCTGCACAGTCGTCGCCGCAGTCCACGAAGGATCTCTGCTCTGCCGTCGTCGCAGTCCATGGAGGATCTCTGCTCTGTCGTCGTCGCAGTCCACGAAGGATCTCTGCTCTGTCGTCGAAGTCACAGCCAGCGCTAGGGTTCCCGCACATAGCGAGCTCGTTTAGGAGGGTCCGCTCCACGAGCCGAGAGGCTGATACATCAACTGACACGTAGTCCGAAGTTGATGTATCCAAAAGTTCCGTATCGACAACAGGATCTCAACGCGACAGACGGCGCGTCAAACGGACGCCCGGTCTGAGAGTTATTGGCATTTTCGTCCCAGGGGCCCGGTTGGTTTTTAGGGCAAAACCAACCCGACCGTACTCCGCCTGTATCCGATCCTCGGGCGGAGCATGCCAAAAGTTCCGTCTCACTTAGAGGAAACTACCACAGCTGACGGTACGTCGATCGGACGTCCGTAGCTCAAGTTATGAGCGTTTCCGCTCCGAGGGCCCGGTTGGTTTCGTGTACGAACCAACCCGGCCGAACCCAAAGTCTTCCGAAACCTTGAGTATAATATACCGAAACGACCGTCTTGATCCAAGGATCGCGTAGCCGCTGACGGTTCGTCAATCGGAGGTCCCAGGCCCAAGATATGGGCGAAAGACCGAAGAGGGCCCGAAAACGGGGGTTCTGGGCCCGGGGCGACCCGGCCCGAACCCCCCCTGGGGTCGGCCGAACCGGGTCGGCCCGAACCGGGCCGGCCCGAACCGGCCCGAACCGACTCGGCCGGGTCCGGTCCGGCCTGGGCGCGGCCCGACCGACCGGACCGGCCGGCTCGGCTTCGGCCGAGCGGCCGGGCAGGCCGCCGCCGCGGGTTTGACCCGCGGCATTTGGAGAAACGCGGCCCCCGCGGGGGGCCGCCTGTCACGCGGACGCGGCCGGGCCGCCGCGTCCATTCCCGGTTCCGCGCGGCCGCGGAACCGGCCACCGCCGCCGCCGCGGCTTCAGCCGCGGCGGACTTCCTCTACGGCGGCGCGCCGGGCGCCGCCGCCTCCGGTCGCCGGCGCCGCCGCGCCGGCGACCCGCGCCGCCGCTGCCTTCCGCGGGCCGCCGGAGATGCTCTGGTGGCCCGTTTTGCCTCCCGTCTGCGCCGATGCCTCTCCCGGATGCCGACCTTCACTGCGGAATCAACGGATCGCCCCTGCCGCGCGGTTTGTCGTCGTCCGTCATATCCGCACAACAAAAGAGATCGGCGGAGGGTTGTCGGGTCTTGTTCGTTAGACCCGCACCCTCCACGTTAGCCATAATCAACGGGAGAAAAGAAAAATATGATCAACACATGATCCAACAATTTTATTTAAAGATAAAATTGTTCGTTTGAAACCGACTTTTTAAATTTTCAAGAACGTTCACGAGAAAATTTAAAAGGGGTAACTTTTCCAAAATAAATCCCTACCTCGAAGTCGTCGTCGGACGAGAGGTCGTCGCGGAAGAAGGAGATCGTCGCGTCGTCGCGGTATCCGGCGTCGCGTCGCCAATCTCCGGATCAAGAACAAACAGATTTAATTAATTAAATCCGTTGTTATTGAAATTAAGAAGGGATAATTTAGAAGTTTCGATTCTCACCTTTAACCGCCGATCGCAGGTTCGCCGCGGAAGAAGAGGCACCGAAGAAGAAGAAGAAGAAGGTCGCGGAAAAGCTGTTGACATCGCGGATCGTGCGTCGTCGGATTCCGGTTCCGGCGTTCTTCGCGTTCTTCGCGTTCTTCGCGTTCTTCGCGGAGAGGGTGGAGGCTCAGAGGAATTGCACAACGATAGCAATCCTCCAAAATAGACAAGTTTGTCTATTTTATTATTTTGCCAACAAACGTAAAACGCATAAGTAACGACCCAATTAATTCACGAAGAAACAGTCCATTTAATTCACGAAATAAACCTACCAATTAAATGGTCTGTTAAGAATTAAAGAAAACGCGTCGGTTGACTTTTCAGTTACTTTGACGGGTTTTCGCGGGTGCGTTACTTAGCGAAAGAAACGGCGGGGCTCGTGCGGGTCCCACCGCACAAATATCCTACCAAGGGGTAGGATATTTCTGGATAGCATCCTATCCAGTTCAACTCAGTTCAAGCCGCCTTTAAGTGACTTTAAGTGGATTCCAAGCAGTTTAAGTGAAATAAAATAAAGTTGTCGCACAAACTTTATTTTATTTCTGACTTAAAGCCGCAAAATTTAAAAACCACGTCTGAGCAAACGCAACTCCGGAAGAGGCGTTTCTAAGCAAATACCGGCACTGCGATTTCATCGGTGCCCTCAGAATTTGATTCCGGGCACCGGTTCAAAAGATAGAAAAACCCGCTCGTCCGTTCACTGAACGTACCCGAGCCAAACTTCGGAAATTGATTCCGGGCACACCGGGCCTCGGAATCAGGTGCCGTCTGAAGCTGCGCTCTTGTAAAATTCCAAAGAAAATTAAGAAAAAAAAATTTCCTTGAAATTTGCGGGTCTTTACATTACTCCCACCTCAGGGCTTTACGTCCCTGTAAAGATACATCAAAAACTAGGGGAACAAATGGGGGTACTGAGCACGCATCTGAGCCTCCCGCTCCAAAGTGCTCTCCTGGAGGTTCCCGTGCTGCCATCTGACGCGCACAAGAGGAATCGACCGCCCACGTAGGACCCGCTCCTGTCGATCCTCGATCTCCACTGGGACCTCCGCAAAAGTCGCCCCATCGTCCACGTCCAGCTCCACAAAGTCGATGATGTGCGTCGGGTCGTGCACGTATCTCCTCAGCTGAGACACGTGGAAGACGTCGTGCACCCGGTGCAACTGAGGTGGTAGAGCCAGGCGATAAGCCACCTCTCCTATCCTGCTGAGGACCTGGAAAGGCCCGATGAAGCGTGGAGACAACTTGCCGCCTCGGCCAAATCTCCGTAAACCACGTCGAGGTGAGACACGCAAAAAGACGTGGTCGCCATCCTCGAACTCTAGTGGCCTCCGCCTCCTGTCAGCATATGACTTCTGCCGGCTCTGAGCTGTCCTCATCCTCTCCTGGATGATCTGGACCTTCTCTGTCGTGGCTCGGACCATCTCTGGTCCCACGAGTGCTGACTCCCCAGGGTCTGTCCAGCACAACGGTGATCTGCAGGGTCTGCCGTACAACGCCTCGTATGGTGCCATCCCGATGGTGGAGTGGTAGCTGTTGTTGTACGCGAACTCCACCAAGGGTAGGTGGTCATCCCAGCTGCGACCAAAGTCGATAACACATGCACGGAGCATGTCCTCGAGTGTCTGTATGGTCCTCTCCGTCTGACCATCCGTCTGAGGGTGGAAGGCTGTGCTCAGATGGAGCCGCGTCCCGAACGCCTCCTGCAACCCCTTCCAAAGCCGGGAAGTGAAACGAGCATCTCGATCGGAGACGATAGACGATGGCACACCGTGAAGCCGTACGATCTCCTGTACGTAAAGACGTCCCAAGATCTCCACTGAGCCCTGCTCTCTGATGGGTAAGAAGTGTGCCGACTTGGTGAGTCGGTCGACAATCACCCAAATGGAGTCGTGACCTCTGGAAGTGCATGGAAGTCCAGTCACGAAGTCCATAGATATGTCGTCCCACTTCCACTCCGGGACCTCCAAGGGCTGTACCAACCTTCTGGTACCTGATGCTCTGCCTTCACCTGCTGGCAGGTGAGGCATTGCGAAACGAACTCTGCCACAACTTTCTTCATGCCCGGCCACCAGTGCTGTCGTCTGAGATCCTGGTACATCTTCGCCACTCCGGGATGCACCGCCAAGGGAGAAGTGTGAAACTCTCTCAGCACCTCCTCTCGTAAAGCAACTGGTACGAAGGTACGCCCCCTGAAAAGGATGTCGTGCTCTGCTCCAAGGGAGAAGCCATCAGGCGCCTGACCTGAGGATATCAGTGCACGCCGGGTCTCACAGTCAGCGTCCTCACGCTGGGCCTCTCTGACCCGCTGTAGAAGTGGAGGAGAGACTGTGAGAGACTGAAGAAAGGCTGCTCCGTCTCTATCCACGAAAGATATCTGCAAGGAGGCTAGCTGCTCCGTCGCCTCCTCAAGTAGCTGAATGCCCGTCCTCCTGCTGAGGGAATCGGCTCCCACGTTCCCCTTCCCAGGAGTATAGACTATCTCAAAGTCATAGTCCTGGAGGAACTCAAGCCATCTCCGCTGTCTCAGGTTCAGGTCCTTCTGAGAGAAGATATACCTGAGACTCTGGTGGTCAGAAAAGACAGTGAAGCGCTCGCCCATCAGATAGTGCCGCCAAGTCTTCAGAGCGAAGACCACTGCTGCTAACTCCAGGTCATGAGTGGCGTAGTTCTGCTCATGCGGCCTCAACTAACGTGATCCGTAGGCGATCACGGCCCGCTCCTGCATCAGGACGCACCCGAGTCCAGTCCCTGATGCGTCGCAGTAAACTACGTATCCAACTCCCTCCTCAGGCAACCTCAAGATAGGTGCGCTGGTCAACCTCTGCCTCAGCTTCTGGAAGCTCTGCTGACATCTGTCTGACCACACGAAGGGTTTCCCCTTCTTCGTCAACGCTGAGAGTGGTGCCGCAACTCTGGAGAAGTCTGTCACGAATCTCCGATAGTATCCGGCTAGGCCCAAGAAGCTCCGCACCTCTGTCACGCTCTTGGGTGGCTCCCAAGCTAGCACTGCCTCGATCTTCGCGGGATCCACTGCAACTCCCGCCTCAGAGATGACGTGTCCCAAGAAATGGACCTCACGTAACCAGAACTGGCATTTTGAGAGCTTGCCATAAAGCTGGTGCTCTCGGAGCGTGTCTAGCACAACTCGCAGGTGGTAGGCATGCTCCTCCTCAGTCGTCGAGTATACCAAAATGTCGTCAATGAAGACCACGACAAAACGGTCGAGGTATGGCTGGAAGATCCTGTTCATGAGGCTCATGAACACTGCTGGAGCATTGGTTACGCCGAACGGCATAACCAAGAACTCATAATGGCCATACCGACACCTGAAGGCCGTCTTCTGTACGTCCTCGTCTCGAACTCTGAGCTGATGATAGCCTGACCGGAGGTCTATCTTCGAGAACCACCGCGCTCCCTTGAGCTGATCAAAGAGGTCATCAATCCGTGGCAGCGGATACTTGTTCCTCACCGTCACCTGATTCAGGCGACGATAGTCGACACATAGTCGCAAGCTCCCGTCTGCCTTCTTGGCGAACAAAATCGGGGAAGCCCAGGGTGAAACACTGGGTCGGATAAACCCCTTTCTCTGCAAGTCCTCCAACTGTACCCGCAGCTCCCGAAGCTCGGCGGGGGCCATCCGATATGCTGGAGTAGATATCGGGGCTGTCCCGGGGTACAAGTCGATGTAAAAGTCTACCTCTCTACGAGGAGGTAGCCCTGGAACGTCGTCGGGAAAGACGTCTACGTACTGGTCCACCACTGCAGGAAAAGCTGGACTCCGCACGTCCACTGCTCCTAGGATGAGGCTAGCCAACTGATGAGAGATGGGATGCACTCTCCTCCGCGGAAGTCCATCCTATACTGCAAAGGTTCCCTTCTCGCCGGTGAAGGTAAACCTGCTCCCGTCGGTACGAACACATTGCACCTTGCTCCTAAAACAGTCGATCTGGGCATGAACCGTGGATAGCCAGTCCATGCCCAAGATGACGTCGTAAGGCCTCGACGCCGCTACAAGGAGATCCCAGCCGAAACTCTCGCCTCCTAGAGTAAGCTCACACTGCCGGCACCAGGGCGTAATCATCGATTCTGCTCCCGTAGGAGTCTCTAGCCGTAAGGATCGAGCCAACGGCTCAGTCGGAATCTCCGAGCTCCGAACAAGGGCAGAGGCTATGAAAGAGTGACTCGCTCCTGTGTCTATAAGTACTGCAGCAAGGGTGGAATAGACACAGATCGTACCTCAAATCATCTCTGGCAAGTCGGGGTCGTAGGCCTCCACTGCCTGGAGCTGGGCCTGTCCCTGCCCGCCAGCTCCATGTGGTCGAGGTGGCCCTCCTGGTGGTGGTGGGGGTAGAGCCTGGAAGCGTCGCCCACCACCCGCTGCTCGGCCAGCTCCTCTGCCTCGTCTGCCTCCTCCCTGCGGACCGCCACGGTCGACCCTCTGCCTCTGCCTGAGTGGCTCCTCCACCGTCTGCTGCTCCTCTGGTCGGCGAGTCGGGCAATCACGAGCCATGTGACCCTACCCGCCGCAAGAGTAGCACAACCTGCCTCTCGGAAGGCTGGCACTCCGCTGTGTGCCCCGCACTGCTGAGCCGGTGTCCTGAGGCCGTCTGCGTGGGGGTCTGGTCTGCCTGGACCCGAGAGTCATCCGTCGGCTACCTGCTGCCGAAGACTCAGCTACCTGTCGCCCTGTGCTAGGTCTCGCCGCTGAAGAAGGCTCTGCCAGAAAGCTCTCGATCAGGAGGGCTCGCTCCAGCACTCCCGCCTGGGTCGGAATGCTGAGGGAGATCAGCGACGCCCGAATCTCCTGTCGCAAGCCCTGCTCGAAGGTCCGGGCCCGGAAGAAGGGGTCCCGTACCATGTCGGTCGAGTAGCGAGATAGGTCCGTGAACCTCGCCGCGTACTGAGCGACCGTCATGCTGCCCTGGCGCAGCTGGAGAAGCTCCTGGATGCGCACCGCTCGGAGGGTGGCCGGGACGAACTCAGAGCGGAAGAGGCTCTCGAAGTCCGCCCAGAGCAGGGATGCCTCATCGTGAACCTGGAGCATCAGGCTCCACCATCGTCCTGCCGCCGCCTGCAGGAGGCTCGCTGCGAGAATCACCATGAGATCCGCTGGTGTCCTCACTAGCCTAAAGGTCCGCACCACCGCCTCTAGCCAGTCCTCGGCGGCCTGGGGGTCCGCCTCACCGCGAAACCTGGGCGGTCGCTGGCCCTGAAACTCGTGCAGTGCCCTGAGGCGACGTGCATCGTCAGCGTCTGGTACTGGCAGCATCGGTGGCTCGGCGGGTAAAGCTACCGCCGGTGCCACTGCTGGCAAAGGGCCCTGCACCGAGGCCTCGTCGCTCGGTGGGCTGCCGTCGCGCCCTACACTCGGAACCCTAGCTGGCTGTCGTCGCGGGGCCATCCTGAAAAGGAGAACAAGAGCACCACAGTCAGAATAGTATACCTGGTGAGCTGGCACAAGTAATCACAAGGAAAACTTGAGACTTTCATAAAGCAGATCAGTATACCCGGTGAGCTGACACAAGTAATCACAAAGAAAACTCGAAACACACACGCAATCAATGTTTTCATGCATTAAGTCGGAAATCAGGAGTCAGGGTCCTGGTGTATGGATACGTCGGCCGCCGCACCAACACTGGGCTCCCTGAACTGATAACCACACTCAATACACTAAACACTATTGCTTCACATAGAAAGAAAGGACGACCAGAGTCTGCGGTAGAACCGACCAGCTCTGATACCAATTTGTCACGACCCGTCCTCGGGGCCCGTGCCGTGACTACCCCAAGCCCGCCTTCCATAGGCCAGGGGCTGGCGACTAGCACCAAGGCGTAAAATCCCAGTAAACAGGGAAGGCATTGCCTTTATAAGTAACAACCACACAGAGTCAGCAAGCGGAAAGTAAAGTGCAGAAAAGTAAAGGGGGCCGGAAATACAAGCCCAACTGTAAAGTACAACTGAAAAGTAAAGTACAGCAACTGAAGAAAAGACGGCGGCCTCGTGTCGTCCACTGGCAATCCCACCTGAAGGGTGGGTACAGATAGCCTCCAGGCTCCTCGGGTCCCACGTCCGCTCCGAGCACGTCCCGCCCAGTGGTCCACCTCCAGGTACCGTCCTGCTCCACGCCCCAACCGCAATCAGTGCTGTCCGTCGTCTGCAACCAACACAACAAGGTGCGGGCATAGCCCGTGCAGGGGTGAGTACAAGCTACTCAGTAAGGACCCCGAGACCCCCGAAGGTCTCCCGAAATCCACAAAGGATATAGCACAAAAGAAAGATGCAATCACGAAGTAACATCTGACTCGACTTAGGTATATGCCCATACATATACCTAAGTCCCCAATTCTAGCTCTGCTCATGAGCTCAAGAACAACTCAATCCACAAAGGAAAGCAAGACTCAAATCCACAAGGAGAGTAAACAGTAAAATCCACATAGGATAGTTCAACACAATCCACAAAGGAGAGTAACAATACGATTCAGCTCAACCAGGTATACTTTTTCAGATGACGTCAAAGATGATCACTGATCCATCTAAGTCGTCGGACCCACAAAGGATCGATAGGTACTAACCCCCGCAGAAGACCCACACAGGATCGGGCTCACACAGAACCTGTAGGCAGTGGCTCACACAGAACCGGTAGTAAGGACCCACATAGGATCGGGCTCACACAGAACCTGTAGCACTGATCCACGTAGGATCGCTGAGTGCAGTAGTCGACGCAGTCCACTGAGGATCTCTGCACAGTCGTCGCCGCAGTCCACGAAGGATCTCTGCTCTGCCGTCGTCGCAGTCCACGGAGGATCTCTGCTCTGTCGTCGTCGCAGTCCACGAAGGATCTCTGCTCTGTCGTCGAAGTCACAGCCAGCGCTAGGGTTCCCGCACATAGCGAGCTCGTTTAGGAGGGTCCGCTCCACGAGCCGAGAGGCTGATACATCAACTGACACGTAGTCCGAAGTTGATGTATCCAAAAGTTCCGTATCGACAACAGGATCTCAACGCGACAGACGGCGCGTCAAACGGACGCCAGGTCTGAGAGTTATTGGCATTTTCGTCCCAGGGGCCCGGTTGGTTTTTAGGGCAAAACCAACCCGACCGTACTCCGCCTGTATCCGATCCTCGGGCGGAGCATGCCAAAAGTTCCGTCTCACTTAGAGGAAACTACCACAGCTGACGGTACGTCGATCGGACGTCCGTAGCTCAAGTTATAAGCGTTTCCGCTCCGAGGGCCCGGTTGGTTTCGTGTACGAACCAACCCGGCCGAACCCAAAGTCTTCCGAAACCTTGAGTATAATATACCGAAACGACCGTCTTGATCCAAGGATCGCGTAGCCGCTGACGGTTCGTCAATCGGAGGTCACAGGCCCATGATATGGGCGAAAGACCGAAGAGGGCCCGAAAACGGGGGTTCTGGGCCCTGGGCGACCCGGCCCGAACCCCCCCTGGGGTCGGCCGAACCGGGTCGGACCGAACCGGGCCGGCCCGAACCGGCCTGAACCGACTCGGCCGGGTCCGGTCCGGCCTGGGCGCGGCCCGGCCGACCGGACCGGCCGGCTCGGCTTCGGCCGAGCGGCCGAGCAGGCCGCCGCCGCGGGTTTGACCCGCGGCATTTGGAGAAACGCGGCCCCCGCGGGGGGCCGCCTGTCACACGGACGCGGCCGGGCCGCCGCGTCCGTTCCCGGTTCCGCGCGGCCGCGGAAGCGGCCGCCGCCGCCGCCGCGGCTTCAGCCGCGGCGGACTTCCTCTACGGCGGCGCGCCGGGCGTCGCCGCCTCCGGTCGCCGGCGCCGCCGCGCCGGCGACCCGCGCCGCCGCTGCCTTCCGCGGGCCGCCGGAGATGCTCCGGTGGCCCGTTTTGCCTCCCGTCTGCGCCGATGCCTCTCCCGGATGCCGACCTTCACTGCGGAATCAACGGATCGCCCCTGCCGCGCGGTTTGTCGTCGTCCGTCATATCCGCACAACAAAAGAGATCGGCGGAGGGTTGTCGGGTCTTGTTCGTTAGACCCGCACCCTCCGCGTTAGCCATAATCAACGGGAGAAAAGAAAAAGATGATCAACACATGATCCAACAATTTTATTTAAAGATAAAATTGTTCGTTTGAAACCGACTTTTTAAATTTTCAAGAACGTTCACGAGAAAATTTAAAAGGGGTAACTTTTCCAAAATAAATCCCTACCTCGAAGTCGTCGTCGGACGAGAGGTCGTCGCGGAAGAAGGAGATCGTCGCGTCGTCGCGGTATCCGGCGTCGCGTCGCCAATCTCGGGATCAAGAACAAACAGATTTAATTAATTAAATCCGTTGTTATTGAAATTAAGAAGGGAGAATTTAGAAGTTTCGATTCTCACCTTTAACCGCCGATCGCAGGTTCGCCGCGAAAGAAGAGGCACCGAAGAAGAAGAAGAAGAAGGTCGCGGAAAAGCTGTTGACGTCGCGGATCGTGCGTCGTCGGATTCCGGTTCCGGCGTTCTTCGCGTTCTTCGCGTTCTTCGCGTTCTTCGCGTTCTTCGCGGAGAGGGTGGAGGCTCAGAGGAATTGCACAATGATAGCAATCCTCCAAAATAGACAAGTTTGTCTATTTTATTATTTTGCCAACAAACGTAAAACGCATAAGTAACGACCCAATTAATTCACGAAGAAACAGTCCATTTAATTCACGAAATAAACCGCCCAATTAAATGGTCTGTTAAGAATTAAAGAAAACGCGTCGGTTGACTTTTCAGTTACTTTGACGGGTTTTCGCGGGTGCGTTACTTAGCGAAAGAAACGGCGGGGCTCGTGCGGGTCCCACCGCACAAATATCCTACCAAGGGGTAGGATATTTCTGGATAGCATCCTATCCAGTTCATCTCAGTTCAAGCCGCCTTTAAGTGACTTTAAGTGGCTTCCAAGCAGTTTAAGTGAAATAAAATAAAGTTGTCGCACAAACTTTATTTTATTTCTGACTTAAAGCCGCAAAATTTAAAAACCACGTCTGAGCAAACGCAACTCCGGAAGAGGCGTTTCTAAGCAAATACCGGCGCTGCGATTTCATCGGTGCCCTCAGAATTTGATTCCGGGCACCGGTTCAAAAGATAGAAAAACCCGCTCGTCCGTTCACTGAACGTACCCGAGCCAAACTTCGGAAATTGATTCCGGGCACACCGGGCCTCGGAATCAGGTGCCGTCTGAAGCTGCGCTCTTGTAAAATTCCAAAGAAAATGAAGAAAAAAAAATTTCCTTGAAATTTGCGGGTCTTTACATGGGAGGAACACAAACCCAATTTATGAACATTATTATCCCATCACACTCAAGGTTGAATTCAGGAACATTTCTCACCTTCTTTTGTAACTCGACATATTCTTTCTATGCCTCTTTAATCTTCACATGTATAGATGGTTGAACATTCATTTGAGAAAGATACAATTTTTCACCTTTCATTATAATTTCAAGATCCATCCTTTGTAAATCCATAAATATTGGATCTTTTGTGATCCTCATCATGGATAAACTAGCATGGTCTTGTCGACTTAATTCATCTACCACCTTGTTTGCTTTCCCAGGGTGATAATGAATTGAGTAGTCGTAATCCTTAATCATCTCCAACTGTCTTCTTTGGTGCATATTCAGCTCCTTTTGTGTGAAAATATACTTTAAGCTTTTATGATCAGTATAAATATCACATCTTTCACCATAAAGGTAATGCCTCCAAATCTTTAATGAAAATATTACCACAGCTAACTCCAAATCATGAGTTGGATGATTTTGATCATGTATTTTCAACTGTCGTGAGGCATAAGCTATCACCATATCATTTTGCATAAGAACACACCCCAATCCCTTCATGGATGCATCACTGTAGATCACAAACCTTTCTCCACTACAAGGCAGTGTGAGCACAGGTGCATTGGATAACCTTCTTTTCAACTCCTTGAAATTATCTTCACATTCCTCCGTCCAAACAAACATAACTCCTTTTCAAGTCAACATGGTGAGTGGATTAGATAATCGTGAAAAATATATCACAAAACATCGATAATATCCAGCCAAACCAAGAAAACATCGGATCTCGGTTACTATTGTTGGTCTCGACCATCTTTCAATAACCTCTGTTTTTACTGGATCCACAATTATCCCCTCTTTTGAGATTATGTGACCCAAAAATGAATCCTTTTGAAGACAAAATTCACACTTGGTAAATTTGGCATAATGTTTCTCCTTTCTCAGGGTCTTCAATATAATTCTCAAGTGATCTTCATATTCTACCATGATCTTTGAATAGACATGAATATTGTCTATAAAGATTACCAAAAACTGATCAAGATAGTCTCTAAAGACTCTATTCATTAGATCCATGAAGATAGCAGGGGCATTAGTAAGACCAAATGGCATCACTATAAATTCATAGCGTCCTTACCTTGTACGGAAAGCCGTCTTTGGTATATCCTCCCTTTTGACCCTTAATAGATGATACCCTGAACGAAGATCAATCTTGGAAATGTATTGAGATCAGCGTAGTTGGTCAAATAGGTCATCAATGCGCGGGATATGATATTTGTTCTTGATAATGATTTTGTTAAGTTCTCGATAATCAATGCAGAGTCTCATTGATCCATCATTCTTCTTAACAAATAGAACAGGTACTCCCCAAGGTGACACACTAGGGTGTATGAACCCCTTATCAAGATTATCTTGGAGTTGCTTCTTCAATTCCTACAACTCAATTGGGGTCATTCTATAAGGTGTCTTTGAAATAGGAAAAGCATCCGGTACGAGTTCTATTGAAAACTCAACTTGACGATTCGGTGGAAGGCCCGGTAATTTCTCGGGAAAGACATCATCAAACTCCCGTACGATGGGAATATTCTTAATCGTGAGTTTCTCACAAACCATTTGAGATAAATAACCTTCATTTAGTGGAATCAATACACATAAAATAGAAGAAATTTCTACTGGAAGCTTATGTTCATCATTCCATCGATAGACGATCATAGATTGATCTGGGATATGAAATGTGACATCCCTTCTTTGGCAATTGATATGAGATCCATGTAGAGAAATCCAATCAATGCTAAGAATAACATTAAATTCCACTATAGGAAGGATCACAATATTTGCAGGAATCAATTTCCCACAAACTTCAATCGGAGAAGAATTATAAACTTTTGATGCAACTGTTGTGCCATTAGGGGTTGTCACAACTAACTCAACATCTAACTGTTGAGGCAATACAGTGATATCCTTAGAAAATTTTTCAGAAATAATGGAGTGGGTGGATCCAAAATCATATAAAAAATTTGCTACTTTAGAGTGGATGGTAAGTGTTCCTTTCACCACATCGTTATCGTACTACACATCACTGATAGAAATTGCATCTGACTTTCCATTGTTTTTATCCTTAAGAGTTTGTTGATATCGAACATCATCATCAACCGTTGGATTTGGGCATTGATTGGCATAATTCCCCATCTCCTTTCACTTGAAACATTGAAGTGTAGTAGATTCATTCTGTGTATCCCTTCCTTTTTTTTCATCATTAGACATCTTCTTCCCATCATTGCGGCATTCAAATGCCCGATGACCTTCCTTTCCACATTTGAAACATTTACTTGTCCCTTTAAGAAAACTCCCTTCATGTTTCTTTCCACACTTTGTGCATAACGGAAAGCTCATCTTCTTTTCAGTTTTCTCTTTAGATTTTCCTTTGAATTCCATTTTCCTCTTCTTATCAAACCCATATGACTTATGGGTTACTCCAATCTCCATATTGACTTTGAGAGAACATCGAACTATTTCCTCATAGCTATTGAAGTCCCTTATGGCTAACACCCTTCGAAGACTTGGTTTTAATACACTAAAGAATAGATCGATCTTACTCTTAGGTTGGATAATAATACCAGAAGCGTACCTTGCAAGTCTTGTAAAATTTTCTTCATAGGTACCAATAGATTCATCATCCTTTTGCTTTAGTTCAAGAAACTCAATCTCCATATTTGTTCGGTGAATATGAGGGATGTACTTATTGAAAAATAAGTTCTTGAACTCGTCCCATTCCATGGACTCAATTTCATCCCTTTGCCTCGTATTATTAATAAGATTCCACCATTGATCAGCATCTCCTTCCAAACGATACACTGCTAGGATGACTTTATCATGTTCAGATCATTGAAGAACTGAATATATATTTTTAGTATAACTAATCCATCGTTCAGTAACTAATGGATCAGTAGACCTGCTGAAAGAAGGTGGACGCTGCCTCATGAAGGATTCACCAGAATGTTGCTCCTTACTTTGCTCGTTTGGAAGTCCTACATGATTCATAGCTTGAGAAAGTTGTGTGAGCATGGCTACAAGATTTTTCATTCCATCTCCCATAACGTTTGGTTGCTCCCGGGGACAATCATTGCATTGCCCGTCCCATTCTATATTAACACGGTTCCGTTGGGTTCCATCCATTGAATAAAACCAAGAAGAATAGTCTGAGAAACACTAATTATAATAGGAAAACCACATGATCAAGAATATAATTACAAACATAAGGTCTTATCCTAGGTTATTCATGGTCATTACTAAAACACTAAGATTGTGTTCTATGCTTATATTTATCCTTAGGGTTCTTACTAAGGATTTGAAATCCTAGTTTCCAAAGGTTGACTATACCTTTCCTCTGATACCAACTATAACGACCCATAATTTACATACATTGTTATTACTTAAAAATTAAAGCACACTTATTACAACATATAACAAAACCATGAAAGGACCGTATAGTTATAGTGTCTTTAGAAACTGGAAATCATAAACAACTGGTTCATAAAGCATCTACTTTGCCTCCCATTTATTTCATCATATCTAGAGTCCATTTTTAGCATATTCTACTTAATATCCTTCTTCCTGACCTGGGGAAATAAAACATACAAAAGGGTGAGCTCAAATGCTCAGAAAGGGTAAACAAAAGAAATGTCAATAACATCATATACATAAGAACATAACTTTTGAAAATATTAACCTGAAAAAGAGATCATAATTTCATAACATGGGATAAATCATAGTAGTGAAATGTAATCCCAATAATAATAACATAAAACATGAAACTTTGTGGCATACACACATAATAATTGAGAATCATTTCTTATTAGTCAAGACACATTCCCAAGACTATCTTAGTGGAAAAAATCCATTTCTGAACCGAGTTCGATCCTCATTTCAGTCCTGTTTCACTGAACCGGTTTACCCTGCCGTTCTAGCCATGTCTATCTCATGATATATAAAATATTTACCCAATGCATTGGAGGGAGATATAGGTCCCACCCATCTCATAATTATACCATTCTTATGTGTTCCACAAAATCATAAACCATACATCATAGCACAACCCATGTAATAAAAATGGGAACCTTAAATATAGTGACATCATAAAACAATTCATATAATATAAATGAATTCATAAAAATAATTCCATCACAACATAATCAAATCAATTTAATAATAGGGATAAAAACAGAACCCTTTATTATCTTAGATGGGAAATAATTTTGATAAAACCCTTGAACTCCATTCTTGAGGAAAATTTCCTTTCTACTTCAAAAACACTTTTCCTTTCTTAATATGTCATACAATTCTAAACTAAAAGAAGTCGATTAAAAATAAACATGAAAACTTGTAAAGGAAGATTCTTGGAAATATTGTTTTAAAAATCCATTCATGCCATGTAAGATAAAAAAATATTCTTCCCGTACTTTTGTTAGAAAAGTCAAAAAGTACCTTGTACGAAAAACAACAAAAGATTCCTTTCATATCTTTTCTAAAAACTCACCAAAGGGTAAAATTGGATATAAAAAATTGTAGGTGGATGGAAATAATATTACATATTGAGGAAACATGGATGTGGATGATAAAATTCACCCTAGTAAATTTCAAAGTATAAACAATCTCGGATAAAAATGAGATTGTGATATTTCCCTTACCTTAGGTCCGATATGCTTTGTACGTGTCTGAACCTCCTGTATAATGATTTATATAATGTTATTTACTTATTCCATAATCATACTCACTGTTTTGATATCACATATGGTCATATTCTTAGCTTATTATTAGTAATATTTCATTACAACTTGTTATTCGGGTGTTTATTACTTTTTGTTCTTATGCGTGTTTTGTCGAATAAATTCTTATTCTTCTCTTTAAGTTATAGATACCTCATTTCCAGAATCTTATTAGTGTAATATATATCATATTCCTTCATTCAATTCATTTATATAATCTTTATGCAATCAAGATCATGTAGAACGAGTCGCATCACATCGTGGAGATGGTATTCCGTACGTACGCACGAGCGATGATATCGGTTCCATGATCATGGAATTGTATTGGTGTAACACCCCAAGATTTCATAGTGTGTTATTTCTTCAAAATAATTCAATAACTTTCACTACACGTAACACCGAGTTCAAGCGCACCATGAATTACCAAACAAGCCGTTCAAAAGAGGTTATGAATAGTATTAACTAAATTTTAAACTTTATATAATCCCTATAATTTTAGAATCCATATTATGAGTTTCTTAGACCAAATTCGAGAAAAAATTCATTTTCAGTATTGCAATTTTACCAAATTTTAATAGTGAACCCTTTTTAAATACAATATTTTAAACTTTTTGACTAAATGGGGACATCAAAAATTTAAAATTAAACATCCCAAGCTTCCGCGGTACGCTTTCCTTTGAATAATACAGTAGCGTGTGTTGTACGCAACTTCGAGTTTTAACACACACCACAACCTATCAAACTAGCCGTTATGAATAGTAATACCAACATTTTGGAATTTTATCTCTCAAAATGGACTTCATTTTTGGATTCTGAATATCGAATTTAGCCTAAGGTGAAATTTTGGTACTTTTCGGATAACTTTAATAGTTTGATGAATAGTGAAAATTACTAAATTTTAATTAAAAACAACTTTTTAAATCAAAATAATTAAAAGTGATAAATAATGAATTTGAGTGGTTTTAAAGTATATATAGAATATATTTTTTCCATTTAATACAATGTTGGTCATTGGAGATAATTTTACAATTAAATCGGACATAAACAAGTGTCAATCTTTTGATAGTTATTATCTCTTAGAAACACGCTTTTTGTTTTAACAACGGGAATTAATTTTAAATTAATTTCTTCCACTTTTGTGTTTTGAATTTGGAAAAATGGATTACATATTTGGAATCACTATGTTCAAATTGTGTAAATAGGTAACTTTTATTTTTAGACATTTTGAATAATTACTTCGGTAAATATTTCATTTACCATGGTTAAGGGTAAATCCAATAAATAAGAGTTAAAAAATAATATAATAATAATATTAAATTACCCTAAAATGTGTCCTAGCCTTATTGGTTGATACATGTTCGACCATAGTAATATTTGGGTCGATTTTGGGACCCCATGGAGCCACTTGTAGGTGATAGGGGCACTTAATTTTAAATAAGTACAAAAATAACACAAGTATATATCGTTTAGAAAAAAAATTAACATAGGGTTATATATGTTGGAATTTTGACTATAAATATTAATTATAAATCTAAAAAGATTTCCTAAATAATGATATTTTATTTATAATTTTTAGACATTAAAAAATTTAATTTATTTATTACACAATTATGATGCAGTAATTACCATAATAGTGAAAATTTAAACTAATGGATATTATAAATACCCAAATAAATATAATTTGAGACTTTTAATTAATTAAACTAATTTCCTTGGATAATATTACATATTCGGATTGATTTAATTAACTTTTTCTGAAGTAATCATTCTGTTATGATTTTCACAAAAAACAACTATTGAATAGTGTCAAAATTGACATAAAAGAGTTTTTAAAACAAATATTATATTATTAATTGATATTAAATACCAAAAAATCTAATGTTCGGCCAATAGACTTATATCATGATAGGTGTGTCATTAATGAACCACACTGGGGTCTCTTGGATGTATATGGTAAGTTTAATAACCATATTATATAAAAATACAAAGAGACATTGTAAAAGTGAAACTAATTAACTAAGAGTTAATACTTAAAGATAAGGTTAATATTAGGACCCAAACCTGTCTAAATTCTATTGGTTGAGTGGTTTTCGACCCATCCCCACATTAACATTTAAATAATCAACTTTGGAGCCATTAGAAACCGAATATGAATTTATTATAAATTAATATTTCTAGCTTTTCCAAAGGTACCCCTCAGCCCTCTTATAAAAGGGCACTCCTCCTTCTCATTTCTTCACACCATCAAAGCCTTTTGGATCGGCCAAAATCTTCCCAAATACTCTCCCAACTTCCCTCACTACAACCTAGATGACTTATTTTTATCATAAATCCAACCTAAGGAGCCCTTTTGATCAAATCAAAAGGAAGAACCCGAAGAAGAGGTAATGATTTCACCACCCTTTTCCAAGTTCTTTTCTTCTTCCAATTCTTATTTCATTGTTTTTACCATTATAAAATAATAACTCCAGTATATTATATATACTGTGATGTTATTATAAATATGTTACAACAATATTCAGTATTCTATCCACCCTTTTAATTACATGTCACCATACGTGCGTACGTACGGCTTACCCTCTCCACGTCGTGGTGTAATTGTTATTCAATATGTTATTATTTAGATGGGTATAATAATTTTTTGTAAATCATGTAAATAAAAAATATAACATGATAATGATTCTGTATATATGATATACTATCAAATTATATATTATTTTAATATCAAAATAATGATATTGTCGCTCGTGCGTACGTACGGACTACCGTCTCCATGAACGTGATGAGATTCATTCTCCATTGTATCCATTCAAGTATAATTATCATTTGATGATTTAAAAATGATGTTTAAGGACTTGATATCATTCTGGATATGAATAATATACAACCTATCCATTAAAAACATGTCTTACATAACAAAACATATAAAAGAAAACGAGTAAGTTAACACCCGAAATGACAATAATTTAAGATATTATTAACAAAGCAATGTTAAAAGATCATATATGATATCATATTAATGTATATGATTATTGAATAATTTAATAACAATAATTTCACCATTATACAGGAGGTTAACCTACCCCAACCAAGCAAAAGCACAAGGTAAGGTTTTATTTCACAATATCTTCTTTATCTGAGGTTGTTTATACGTAATTATCTACTGGGATCTATTTATCATCCACATCCACGTTTCTTAAAAAAGAATTTCAAAACATTTTTACTATTTACTAGAATATGGGTTAAAGTCATTTATACCCTTGCTTGAATTTTTATAAGTGGTTTATAAATGAATCTTTCCTTCGTTTTCCAAACAAGGTTCTTTTTAACCTATTCGAAAAAATTAAGGTACAAAATTTTTTTTAACTTATACGGCGTGTAAGACTATCTACCGCCGTTATAAAATTGTCAAGATTACCTTACAAGCTTACAAATATATTTTCAAAGTAAATGTTTTATTTTATAATAATGTGACTTTTAAATGATTTCAAAATGAATATTCTAAGAATTTAGGAAAGGTAATCTTTATCCAAATCAGAATTTTAATTGTTTTAAAGATTTATCTTTCTAAATCTTTTTAATTAATGTCCATGTCTTCAAAATTGTTTTTAAGGATTTATTTATATGTAAATGAATTTTTTAAAATTGATAATTCATTTCATATGTTTCAAAGTGGTATGGGACACTTTGATTCAAAAATCTCTTTTTAATTACATCATTTATAAATGTGTGACTTTTAAATGATTTCAAAAAAAGGATATATTTATCTCAAATAGTTTTTGATTTCATCTATGTCAACATACTTTGATGGATTTTATGATTATATGAAGTTGATTTATTATGATACAAAAGTTCAATAATGTATTGATGGTTTTGTGATATGTTTGACTGTGGATGTGTTATTTTTATACCATTCATGGTTTATGGAGAAAGTATTGACATTTTGTATGCTAGTTTTAATACGAATGTTTATGTTATGTTTAAACCTTTTCATATGGGAATGCATTGGACTTAGTAAGTGACAAGTGGAGCCCGTTATAGCTCCTCGATGCATCGGTATGTCTCATGAGACAAACTTCTGTCTTGGCACAAGGCCTTGACAAAATCTTATTTGTAGTCTTGGCACGAGGCCTTGGCTATGTGGTTATGATAGTCTGGAATTATGCATTCCATCATTATGAAAGTGGTTATTGATATTGCATGTGATTATTCGATTAGTAGAATATCCATCTGAATAAGTAAATGAAATTATTTCATTTTATTTTTGCCAGTCTTTGTTGAAGTTCATGTTTAAAAGCATTTTGTTTTAGTTATACATTGCCTTAAATGTTTATTCATAATTATGAAAGTTTCCGCTATATTGTTATCCTTACTGGGCATTTGAGCTCACCCCTTTTCTATGTTTTATTTTTCCCAGGATGTGAAGAAGTAATTTATGAACGACCTGCAGGGATAGTATGTGGGAATATGAGTGTGGACTATGAAGAAAATATGTTATTGTAGTTTTCATTTTTATGATGTAATGTAAGACTTTATGAATATATCAAGTTCTTCCAAGGCTACTAAACCAATCGGTCTTTCAAGATTTGATCTTTCTTGTGATCATGCCAATGTTATGTAATAATGAACCGACTCTGGGTAACTGGGGTAGGGGCATTACAGTTGGTATCAGAGGAAGTTTAGTACAAACCTTGGAAGCTAGATTTAGATAAACCCTGATTAGAGCACATAGACCTATGATGCACCATGAGGATTAGTATAGAAGAACATCCTATAATTTTGGTATTGTAGAGATTTTGTTAATTTTCCGAGCAATACAACCCTGTCTGGATACGAGCAGGTAGAGGTGGATCTGGCACAGATGTACCTAGGGGTAAAACCTGAAAACACCGCTTTGAGCTAGACTCGAACGGGAACTGGTGCACGTCAACGGGCCTTGCTGCACTATTGGTTACGACACTCCCGGGGGATGTGCTTTGGATAATTCTCATTTTCTTTAATAACCATTATGAAGGGTTTATGAGTATATAATTACTAAAAGGAGACATTTTTATGATTATGGATTATATCCATAAACAATTTAATTTATGTTATGTGTTTTACAAGTTTGGGATTAGGTATTGTTATTCATAAACAAAACTAGTATATTCCATTATTTAGAAATGGTGCCCAGTAGAAGGAATGTGAAATCCAGCAACGCACATGATCCAAAGAGAAAAAAGGATCATATCTTTCATGGTCCTAAGACAGAATTTATAAGAGAGATAGTCTCCCATGTATTATCATCATATGAAGAAATAATATCATGTGTTGATAAGACAAGTAAAGAGTTTAATGAGTCCTATGGCTTTGAAGGGAAGCAAGAGAAGAAAAAGAAGGAAGAGGGAAATATGGATAAAGGGAGGAGGGAAAAGAAGAATTTTCCCATATGTGATAACTTTGGGAAGAAACACCCTGGAACTTGCCTGAGAGGAATGGGAGTTTGTTATAAGTGTGGAGGAAAAGGGCACAAAGTACGTGATTTCTAGGGTAAGAAAATGGTTTCAAATGTACAATGCTTAATTTTCAAGGAGTTTGGACACTAAGAGAACCTATGTCCCAGTAATCATAATATGCCGCAAATGATGATATTGGATAATAATCAAGTTATGATACTACCACAGATGAAAAGGAATGATTAGAGTTCTTATGTTGATTATGTCATTTGAGTGTTGTATCAACAATGTACTTGTTATATTAATTATGGAGTATATAAGGATTGTACTACAGTACTATTTTATTATGGACTTGAGATTGTGTGGAACAAAGAAAAGTGACTCAATAGAAGGTTAAATTTTTGGAAAATATATGGCTGAGAGAACGATAAACCATAATTTGGTTCTGATACCGAGGTAGCGATTTTAGAATAATACATGATTGTTTTGGATAAATTATATTTGATATTCTTGACTACCTTGAAAGATATTAATGAATTGTATATTCCATCATTGTTGGGGTTTAAAGCATTTTTGGATTGAAGGAGTATATATATTATTCTATAAGGAATAAGGGATGATGAATGTAATCAATAAGGTTTTATGATAATTCCGGATGTTGCAGTGTTTTAAAAGAATAAATGATGAAGGTGATCACATGTTATCACGCGGAAAGAAAAGGATCTTCATTGTGTTTACCTTCCTTATAAATTTTGGAATGAAGTATTTTGGATAGTTATAGTTTTGATTATTTTGGATTGCCAAAAAAGGACAACCCGGAGGTCGGGCGGCAACCCGTCGCGTTCGGCAAGGCCTCGAGACTTGAACCCACAACCGAAGCGCGACAAGGGTGTATCACCAACCACTGACCCATGTGATGTCTGGGATTGAATAATGTCATTTTTTATGGTTCTTCTAGATGAATTATAAATTCATTTTTTTAACCCTATATGAATAGGATAAATAGAATATTATTATTAAGTTCTATTATATTTTAGAGTGAAATATGAGTTTGTGGTAGAAATTAGTTAAAGGATATGAACTCTACTTGTCACGAATATATTTTTCTTCTCCTCTTATTCTATGAAGAAATTAATTCTTATAATTTATTTAAGTAATCCTAAAACAAAAAATGTGTTATCCTAATACCCTATGTATTGTTGAACCGATGGTATTTCAAATCATCATAGATTGATGAATTTAAGGACCTCAATTTTACAATTGTTTTTGATTGATGACCTCAATCACTACCTATAAATATTTACGTTTTTCCTCCAATTATATGTCTCTAATTGCCACCAACGTTCTCCTAATAGAGATCATAATTTGGTGGTGACCCTTTCATTTCTCTTTTCCTCATATTAAGACTAAATTTTAGTAACCTAATTTCCAATGTGGGTATTCCCACAAAGATATTTTCTATATTCAACCTTTTATTTTCAATGAACAATTTCAAATTGCAAGGACGCAATTTATTGAAGGAGGGGAGAATGTAACACCCCAAGATATCATAGTGTGTTATTTCTTCAAAATAATTCAATAACTTGCACTACACGAACCACCGAGTTCAAGAACACCATGACTTACCAAAAAAGCCATTCAAAAGAGGTTATGAATAGTATTAACTAAATTTTAAACTTTATATAATCCCTATAATTTTAGAATCCATATTATGAGTTTCTTAGACATAATGCAAGAACAAATTCATTTTCAGTATTGCACTTTTACCATCTTTTAATAGTGATCCCTTTTTAAATACAATATTTTAAACTTTTTGACTAAATGGTGACATCAAAAATTTAAAATGAAACATCCCAAGCTTCCACGGTATGCTTTCCTTTGAATAATACAGTAGTGTGTGTTGTACGCAACTTCAAATTTTAACACACACCACAACCAATCAAACTAGCCGTTATGAATAGTAATACCAACTTTTTGAAATTTTATCTCTCAAAATGTACTTCATTTTTGGATTCGGAATATCGAATTTTGCCTAAGGTGAAATTTTGGTACTTTTCGGATAACTTTAATATTTTGATGAATAGTGAAAATTACTAAATTTTAATTAAGAACAACTTTTTTAATCAAAATAATTAAAAGTGATAAATAATTAATTTTGGTGGAATTAAAGTATATTTAGAATATATTTTTACCATTTAATACATTGTTGGTCATTTGAGATAATTTTACAATTAAACCGGACATAAACAAGTGTCAATCTTTTGATAGTTTTTATCTATTAAAAACACGCTTATTGTTTTAACAACGGGAATTAATTTTAAATTAATTTCTTCCACTTCTGTATTTTGAATTTAGAAAAATGGATTCCATATTTGGAATAAGGATTTTTAAATTGTGTAAATAGGTAACTTTTATTTTTAGACATTTTGAATAATTATTTCGGTAAATATTTTATTTACCATAGTTAAGGGTAAATCCGATAAATAAGGGTTAAAAAATAATATTATAGTAATAATAAATTACACTAAAACGTGTCCTAGACTTTTTGGTTGATACACGTTCGACCATAGGCATATTTGGGTCGATTTTGGGACCCCATGGAGCCACTAGTAGGTGATTGGGACACTTAATTTTAAATAACTACAAAAATAACATAAGTATATGTCGTTTAGAAAAGAAAATTTTACATAGGGTTATAGATGTTGGAATTTCGAATATAAATAATCATTAGAAAGATAAAAAGATTTCCTACATAATTATATTTTATTTATAATTTTTATACATTAAACAATTTAATTTATTTATGACACAATTATGATGCAGTAATTAAAATAATAGTGAAAATTTAAACTAATGGATATTATAAATACGCAAATAAATATAATATGAGACTGTTAATGAATTACACTAATTTCCTAGGATAATATGACATATTAGGATTGATGTAATTAACATTTTTCGAAGTAATCATTCTGTTATGAGTTTCACAAAAATCAACTATTGAATAGTGTCAAAATTGACATAAAAGAGTTTTTAAAACAAATATTATATTATTAATTGATATTAAATACCTAAAAATCTAATATTCTGCCAAGAGGCTTATATCATGATAGGTGTATCATTAATGGACCACTTTGGGGTCTCTTGGAGGTATATGGTATGTTTATTAACCATATTATATAAAAACACAAAGAGACATTGTAAAAGTGAAACTAATTAACTAAGAGTTAATACTTAATGATAAGGTTAATATAAGGACCCAAACCAGTCTAAATTCTATTGGTTGAGTTTTTTTCGACCCATCTCCACCTTGAAATTTAAATAATCAACTTCGGAGGCATTAGAAACCGAATATGAATTTATTATAAATTAATATTTCTAGCTTTTTCAAGGGTACCCCTCACCCCTCTTATAAAAGGTCACTCCTCCTTCTCATTTCTTCACACCTTCAAAGCCTTCTGGTTCGGCCAACCTCTGCCCAAATACTCTCTAAAAATCCATCACTACAACCTTGAGGCCATATTTTGGTCAGAAATCTATCCTAAAGAGCTCTTTTGATCAAATCAAAAGGAAGAACCCGAAGAAGAGGTAATGATTTCACCACCCTTTTCTAAGTTCCTTTCTTCTTCCACTTCTTCTTTATTTGTTTTTACCATTCTAACATAATAACTCTAGTATCTTATATATACTGTTATATTATTATAAATATGGTACAACCATATTCATTTTTCTATCCACCCTTTTAATAACATGTCACCATACGTGCGTACGTACGGCTTACCGTCTCCACGTCGTGGTGTAATTGTTATTCAATATGTTATTATTTGGATGGGTATAATAATGATTTTTAACTCATGTAAATAATAAATATAACATGATAATGATTCTTTATATATGATATACTATCAAATTATATATTAGTTTAACATCAAAATAATGATATTGTCGCTCGTGCGTACATACAGACTATCGTCTCCACGAACGCGATGAGATTCATTCTCCATCGTATCCATTCAACTATAATTATCATTTTATGATTTAAAAATGATGTTTAAGGACTTTATATCATTCTGGATATGCATAATATACAACCTATCCATTAAAAACATGGCTTAAGTAACAAAACATATAAAAGAAAACGAGTAAGTTAACACCTGAAACGACGATAATTCTAAGATATTATTAACAAAGCAATGTTAAAAGATCATATATGATATCATATTAATGTATATGATTTTTGAATAATTTAATAACAATTATTTCACCATTATACAGGAGGTTAACCTACCCCAACCACGGAAAAGTACAAGGTAAGGGTTTATTTCACAATCTCCTCATTATCCGAGGTGGTTTATATGTAATTATCTACTGGGATCTATTTATCATCCACATCCACGTTTCTTAAAAATGAATTTCAAAACATTTTTACTATTTACTAGAAAATGGGTTAAAGTCATTTATACCCTTTTTTGACTTTTTATAGAAGGTTTATAAAGGAATCTTTCCGTTGTTTTGCAAACAAGGTGCTTTTTGACCTTTTCGAAAAAAATAAGGTAAGAATGTTTTTTAAACATATACGTCAGGTGCGGATATCTACCGCCATTATAAAATTGTCAAGATTACCTTACAATCTTACAAGTATATTTTCAAAGTAAATGTTTTATTTTATAATTATGTTACTTTTAAATGATTTAAAAATGAATATTCTAAGAATTTCAGAAAGGTACTCTTTATCAAAATCATAATTATAAATTTTTTAAAAGTTTATCTTTCTAAATCTTTTTAATTAATGTCCATGTCTTCAAAATGGTTTTTAAGGATTTATTTATATGGACATGAATGTTTTTAAAATGTTAGTTCCTTTCAAAAGTTTCAAAGTGGTATGGGACACTTTGATTCAAAAATCGCTTTTTCATTACTTCCTTTATAAATGTGTGACTTTTAAATGATTTAAAAAAGGAGATATTTCTATCAAATAGTTTTGATTTCGTCTATGTCAACATCCTTTGATGGATTTTATGATTATATGAATTTGATTTATTATGATACAAAAGTTCCATATTGTATTGAAGATTTTTTGATATGTTTGACTGTGGATGTGTTATTTTTATACCATTCATGGTTTATGGAGAATGTATTGACATTTCGTATTATAGTTTTAATATGAATGATTATGTTATGTTTAAAACTTTTCATATGGGAATGCATTGGACTTAGTAATTGACAGGTGGAGCCCGCTATAGCTCCTCGATGCATCAGTAGGTCTAATGAGACAAACTACAGTCTTGGCACAAGGCCTTGAAAAAATCTTATTTGTAGTCTTGACACGAGGCCTTGGATATGTGGTTATGATATTCTGGCATTATGCATTCCATCATTATGAAAGTGGTTATTGATATTGCATGTGATTATTCGATTAGTAGAATATCAATGTGAATAAGTAAATGGAATTATTTCGTTTTATTTTTTCCATGCTATGTTGAAGTTCATGTTTAAAAGCCTTTTGTTTTAGTAATACATTGCCTTAAATGTTTATTCTAAATTATGAATGTTTCTGCTATATTGTTATCCTTACTGGGCATTTGAGCTCACCCATTTTCTATGTTTTATTTTTCCCATGATGTGAAGAAGTAATTTATGAATGACCTACAGGGATAGAATGCGGGGATATGAGTGTGGACTATGAAGAAAATATGTTATTGTAGTTTTCATTTTTATGATGTAATGTAAGACTTTATGAATATATCTAGTGCTTCTAAGGCTACTAAACCAATCGGTCTTTCAAGATTTGATATTTCTTGTGATCATGCCAATGTTATGTAATAATGCACTGACTCTGGGTAACTGGGGTCGGGGCGTTACAATTGGAGTGTATGTATACTATTTCAGAATCAATATCACCTTAAAATAATCATATATAGTTATTATTTACACCATTATACCCATCCAAGTAAGGTGGTGGTGGAAAATAGATTACACCACGGTGTGGAGACGGTATTCCGTACGTACGCACGCGCGGTGATTTCATTTTCCGTAGGATGGATAGATGGTGAAATAGGGTTCTTTAGTACTTATAATAACGTATCATTATAAGATTGATACTGATGTTATTACTTCATAATGAAACAACTAATGAAGAAGAAGTGGAAGAAGAAATAAAGATGAAAGAATCGGTAACGGACATTACCTCTTCTTTGAAATACTTCTTTGAGACCTCCTTTTAGGGAACTAAAATTGGTCTTTGAAGAAGACCGGGACCTCTGGGATGTCTCTAGGTAAGTGTAGAGGAGAAAGTGGCAGGGTTTGGCCGAGATTGAAGGCTCAACGTGGTGTGAGGAATAGGGGGAGGAGGTTCCCTTTTATAAGGGAGGAGAGGGGCTCCTTTGGAAAAACTAAAAATATTATTTTATTATAAAGTCAAGTTCGGTTTTAAATAGCTCAAAATTGATTTATTTCGAATCTAAGGTGGGGATGGGTCGAAATACTCTCATCAAATATAATTTAGATAAGTTTAGGTTCCTATTTTAACCTAATCATTTAGATTAAGTTAAATAATTTTACTTTTACCGTGTCTTCTTGTGTTCTTATACTATAAGGTTAATAAACATACTATAAGCAGCCAAACGAACCCCAAGTTGTTTATTATTAATATATATAAACTTATCTATGTAATTTTTCCGATTCTTATATTTTTAGGAATAATATAACAATTAATAATATAATATTTGTTTTAAAAACTATTTTATGTCAATTTTGACACTATTTAGTAATTGATTTTCTTGAAAATCATAACAAAATTATTAATTCGAAAAAATTAAATTAAATTAATAATAACATTTCATATTAACCAATAAAATTAGTGTAATTCATTAAAAGTCTCAAATTACATTTATTTTTGTATTTATAACATCAATTATGTCAATATTTCATTAATAAGATAATTACTCCATCATCATTGTGTCATAAATAAATTAACTTATTTAATGTCTAAAAATTACAAATAAAATACCATTATGTAGGAAATCTTTTTATATTTTAATGAATATTTATAGTCGAATTTATCTTATATATAACCTTATATTAAAAATTATTTACTTATTAAACTTTGATTTTAACTATTTTAACCCTTCTTTAAATAAATTAATAATAAATGTCCTAATCTAATCCATGTGGGCCTAAATGGTCATATTTTATTCCAAAGTTTGTTTTTATTCGAATTAAACTTATCCATTAGAATTAGGACATGTGTTAGGGTAATAATAATATCTTTTTTACCCTTAATTATCCTATTTACTTTTAACCGTGGTAAATAAAAGTAAAAAGTTACTATTCACCAAAAATTATTTTAATCTCAATGAACCACATTTTACTTACTGAAATCAAACGTGTCTCTTTTATTTTTGAAATTCCACTCACAGAAGTGGTAAAATTATGTTTTATGAAAAATTCAGTTTTTTAACTACCACTTAGTGGTTTCACTATTCATCAAAAATTGAATGTTTTCATAAAAATACCAAAATTTCACCCTAGGATAATTTCGATATTCCGAATCCAAAAATGAAGTCCATTTTGAAAAATGAAATTTATAAAATTTCAAAAATTGGTTATAACTATTCATAACGGCTAGTTTTAATAATATTTTATTAGCATATCATTGTTTAGTGAAACTCATTATTGCATAGGACACATACTATTGAGGAAGGTCACAATTTTGTGTAAATCAAGCCAATCAAGTGTTGTGTGTAGAAAAAGATTCCTTTGATGATTTATATAAAAAAAATTTCTCATAAATATCTTGGGTGTTACATATATTCTATGATCATTATAGAGGTAAGGGGACCATAATGATATGGTTTTATAGTTGCTGAATATTCTGACTAATTATTGGTTGAAAAGGATGATCCTCACTCCAAAAAATTTCTAGTATATGGATAATAACGTTCCATAAGGAAATAATCCATGAATACTAAAATAGATTCTATGTATTATAAACAATTTTGGGTTCTATTTGAAGCTCACCTTGATGTAAACATCCTATTACTAAAATGGGAATTCAAGACAAAACATGACACATAAGCTATGGTAAATATATATAACCAATGGTTAGTGGAAAATTGGTATATATAGTGTAAGGGAATTGAATACGATGAAAATATTTCATCAATTTCCATATTTAAATCCAACATAATTCTAATATATATAGAATAATATCATTACTACTAAATTTGGATTATGGATGTAAAAATTGATTTCATTAGTTTGCTCCTTTATAATGTTGTCTACATATCACAACTAGATGTATTTGTGAGACAAGGTTGTGGAAAAATTATTTTCTAGTAGTAGATATACAATGATGTATTTTGGAATGAATATAGGTCATTGAAAGTAATATTTAATTATCCCGAAAGAGAATTTTGTTTCATTAAAAATATATTTGATCAATACGTTGAAAAGAGGATTAGTCAGAATGTGGTAGTTAACCTAGTTATAAATGTTGGTGAGATATTATTTATTTGAAACAACATATGAGTATTATAATATATTAAGTAAATTATAAACAATTATTTCTCAATGAAGAAATTAGGTGATGCAGCCTATATTCATGAGATTAAAATCATTTTTGATAGATCAACAATGATTATTTGATAATGTCAAAGAACATAATGTTATTAGATACAAATGATATTTATTATTGAATAATCAAATAATGGATTTGTTTTAGTGAAACTTAGTATACATTATTATTTGAATATATTTCATTAAGCATAATAGTAGAAAGAAAGTATAAGTAATATCCAATATGCTTTATTAATAGGATCAATAATACATTCCATGTAATGTACTAGACATGATGTTATCTATTCAATGATCAAGGAAGGATGATATCATGATTATCCATGAGGAAAACATTGGTATAATATTAAGGTTTTCCATAAGTGTTTCATATGAACTATAGATATGTTCATAGTTTATGGATGAGATAAGGAGATAGTCATCATGGTTTTTTTCGGTCCAAGTTTTCTAATAGATCATAATGTTCTATGTTGCATTCTGGAGATGTTTTCTATCTAAATGTAGGAGTTATAAGATAGAAGAGTTCAAAAGATAAAATTCTCACTAATTCTACAAAGGATTGTGAGTAAATAATATCTTCTATTAATCCAAAGGAATAAATATGGAAAAAACATATTATCTAATAACTTGATGTGGTATATAGATGTAATGAAACTATTAAATTTTATTGTGATAATAATATATTGTTGGCTCTTGAAAAAGAGCCACTGTCACATAAATAGATTATAGACATAGATAAAAAATATCACTATTGAGGGATTTTTTATAGTGGGATGAAATTTCACTATGATTATTTCCTATAGAGGATAATGTGGTTCACTGTTAACTAAATTCATATATTAGCATAAGCATCAGTATTATGTGATAGATTGTGGACTATATGTTGTTAGTATTTGTCTCTAGAGAAACTACAGTCTGTTTGAGTTAGTGTCCTAGAACAATCTTAATTGTAATTTATTATTATATGTATTTGTTTTTTTGAATATCTATAAAATTTTTATCATATCATGATTTTTGATCAGTGTATCATAGTACGTGACAATTTACTAATAGTAGTTATCCCAGTGAAAGGTTATTGAGGCTCCTTGCAATGATGTGAATGTAGACGTTTCATGAAAATATTTCTAAATATATGATATATAGAATAATGATATCATTTTAAGGACAAAAATTATATAGTCTTTCCAGGGTGGATACTCATAAATCATTGAGGAATATTCTTAGGGTGTATGCACATGGGAATATTCAGTATTGGATTGTATGAGAATTAGACCTGTTAATTGGAAATCAACATTTGTGTATGCCATTGGAGGACACCAGCCATAGAATTCTGTATTGTAACATAGACATTTATATTATTGTTAAAGAGATCCATAATTCATTTCATTTGATATATTGATTAAAACTATGACTACATATGTTTGAGGTGAGGTAGGAAATGTTTGGTGCCTCCCAATTAATATTTTATTAATGAGTGTTGTCATAAAGGAATTGTCCCTTGTGCTTTTAATGGTAGTTGATATCTCAGAAAAATTTATAGAAATTATATATCTTAAATAAATCCTTGGAAAATTTGTTCTTTGGGAATGTATAATTTGTCAAAGGTCAATGTAAGATATATCAAGGTAATTGGTTGATATGAAGAGAATGAAAAATTCTTTGTTAGGGAAATCAAAATTAAAGAACAATATTACACTGTAAGAATATGTATGAGATGTAACATAATTGTGAAGTTGACATCATTTTCTATCGGCACCATAGTGTTTTTCTTAACAATATCCTTGCGCATTAGGTTTCTTCTCCTAATACCACTAAGAAAGAGGTATAGATGGTCACATACTAAGTGTATCAAAAATATCAGTTAAATAATATATTATTAATTATTATTTAATAATATGAATAAATATAATTTCCAAACGTTGTCTAAGAATTATGTATATTTTACTTATTTTATATATTCCATCACCATTTACTCAATTTAATATTATATAATAAGAATAAATTATAAATACGTATTTATGGATTAGATAATAAAATATTTATTTATTAATTGGTGTATAATGTAGTGATATTTATTGACTAAATAAATAGTCATTATTATTGTACTAAAATAATTATAGATCAATAGTGTACATAGTTTATTATTCAATTGAGAAATAATATTTATTCAATATAATTTTAATAATTGATACTTTATATCTATTCGTAACATTAGTTCATGTGTTGAAATTATAATAATATTATTACTGTAGACATGAGATTTTGGACTAATTAAAGATATAATAAATGAAATTTCTATTTTCATTTATTTATAACACTAATGGTATATAACCCCAATTTTATTATATTTACTTGGGGTACAATTCATTTTTATTTTGTGAATCACCATCTGATGAGAAACCCATCAAGACCTATAACAATATCTATTCAATAAAAATCCCAATTATAGGGAGGTACCATTTACCAAAATCCTTTTTAGAGTCTTCAAATATCAAAGAGAATCCATTATAAAAAAATCTTGATGGGAATAGTGGTTAACATTGTGAATGATATGATCAGGTGTTCTAGATCCCAATGATCCATATGATAACATTCAATGTTTTTTAGAACACATGTGGATCACCAAAAGAGAGATTATAATAATGATTCCTCAAACATAATGATGATATGACATATATTTGATTCATATCAATCAATAATGTAAGAATTTATTATATGGTCATTCTTTAATTGTATAAATTAATTACAAATAATTTTTGATAATAATACACTTCAGTTCCAATATTTATCCATTATTTGTATTCATTGATTCAATTTTGTTGACCATGAAACATATCATCAAGAAACGTGCATATTAATAGAGATTAATGATAAAAAGAAGATGTTGGTAATAACCCATAACATGCTTTAGAAGTGCGTAGAACCATCATATGTTATAGTCATTCATTCATCTGTCTCGATCTGGATATAATAATTTATAAATATGTTTTTCATAAGAGTGTTTATCATCATTTAGGGATTTTAAATTAGTATATCATAATTAAATAATGATCTTTTAATTAGATAACATTAAGAAACATACCAAAGTGTGATGACGGAATTTCTATTCCCCTTATACTGAAATTCAATGATTTTATTTATAATAATTAATTTTTATATCCTACTTATATTGGGATCATTGTATTGATATTGATTTTTTTATTTCTTGGATACAATATCATAGTCAGCAAATACACAATTTTAAGCTTTTATTTGGGTTCATTTCTATGAAATTACATTTTCAAGTTGATTGAAATACATTTATGGTGGATTCTATAAAATAAAAAGTTTTTTTCACCAATAATAAACCTCCTCAAAATATAATATAAATTAAAAAACATCATTTTCACATCAAATCTCCATTGACATAAATTTAATCAATTAATGTTCATTATTTTTCTATTGAAATGATAATTTTAATAATTGTGTCTAACTTGTGAGAAAAATATCTCTTGATCAAATTTTACAGCCTTATGAAATAACCTTCAAACGCAGTAATATTAATTTTATACACAAAAGTTTATCCATTCATCAATTATGTAAATTATATTGAGTGATATTTTATATTCCTCATATTGTATAAAAATAATTATGGTTTTGATCATTATTACATTGTTGCTATTGAATGAAGAATGAATATGGGACCAAATACATTTTCCTCATAAATATATATTTACATGATATTTACAATGGAATAGTTTCTTATTTATTTTTATCATTTGGAGGAATATTTAGATTACAATATAAATTAATGAAATTATTTCTTCTCAAACAATTGATTATATGGATATGAACTAGTTATGATATGAGTTTTTCAGTATTCAATTTATAGTAAATCTATTATATATTCGATGTGATAGATTTAAAAAAAAGAAATCATAACAATAATCGATAATCCAAAAAAAATATTCTCCTTGACATGGTTTTAATTATTTGATTTACATTATATATAAATTATAGCCCATAATAATGATAAAAATTGATGAAGATTTAGTCTCTAATATCTGTCTGCTCAAAATCAAAAAACCCCAAAACCAAAAAATATATATCTATTATTTTTATTCTAGTGATTTAATATAGATAATAAATTATTGATGGTTATAATATAATAAAATAATATATATTACCCATAATATTTTTTATATTGGTGATAATAACACTTGCTTCTCGTATGTATAATCATTCGTTGATCAAATGACAGTAAAATTTCATATTTTAGGTGATATATAATTAAAATACGACTATCACTAACATGAAATATCTGAAATGATCAAAATAATTATTTATAAAAGTATCATTGGCCCTTATATTCACATGATTAATGAATATGTGGATAATATAAATTTTATCATGTTAAAAAATTCGTAAGGTGTTTAAGATTCCAGGAAACCATCCACATTAATCTATGACACCATATTTATATTGACAAAAAATAAATATAAAAACAGTATTTATGTTATATTTTATTCATTTTCATTGATGATTCAACTTGGAATATCAATATTTTTCTATGATAATAGGATGATATAACTATGATCCTCCAATATCCACTTTGAATTTGTTATGCAAGGTCAGACTCATGAAAAAAAATTAAAAAAATGTCATGATATAAGAATTATGAAATTCTAGATTTAATGAAACGTTAATTTAATTTTGATCACCTTCAAACTACATTGAATATACTATTTAAAATATGTAATCTCCATAAGGGTGGAATATAAATAAACTAGGTTTTTATTTCAAATATTATCACTTGATGACTAATGCAATTTCATTATGTGTTTTATGTTTCTTTCATGATATAATTTCCACGGTTTCCATGACTTTAAGAAATAAAATATTTATTGTATATACTCAATCGCATCTAAATTAATCTATCCTAATTACTTTAATAATATAACCCATCTATTATATATTACCTAATGACATTGAATTTTCACTCTCAAGCGTGTGAAATTTTTGACATTAGAAACACCTATATCAATGGTTAATATTTATATTAACTATATATATATATATATCATTCAATATTTAACTTAAATCATCCCAATATCATTTAAGAAAATTAATTTCAATTTTTGTACAAGATATTTTTAAAATATTTGAATTCTTTTATTCTAAATTATTGATGTGGTAAATAATTATTTTACATATGATCAACTAATAAATATGATATTGGATAACAATGTTATATATTTTAAACAATATTTCCAATTTTTTTATTCTTTTTCTTTTAAAAATATCATTACATTAGTGTTTTGAATTTTGTTTAATGAATTTGATCTGTATTCAAGTGACTAATTTTATCTTGAGTGGTTTATTTATAAATATTTTTATAATATCATTTAATTAAACCAAGATGTTCTAATATGGTGACTGATGCTATTTTATTCAATCTAGTTGTAATACATAATGTTGCTATCATTTTGTTTTATTTGGAAAAACTCTTATCCAAAATGGATGTCTTATGGGGATGCAATATATTAGATGGGTTATATTAGTATCATTGAAAATCGAGTAGTTTACTATTTTTTTTACATGAATGTTAATAATAATTGATTAATTATTTTAAAAAAATATTGGAGTTTAATTTATATTAATAAAAATTTCAACTAATGGATGATTCTATTGTTTTTTTAAAAATGAAAATATTTATTTTAAGTGGGAGAATTTTTTTTTAAATTGTTATGATTGTGGTGATTGGAGATAGACGTAATTGAATATTGATATGATTTTTTTAAAAAAGTGATAATGAATTTTACAACCACACAATATGATTGAAGCTATATGAGGTCTATACTAAAATGAGTGATTCAATATGTGGAATTTAAAATTATTTCTGTCCTATAATTTTTTCTTATATATGGGAAATTAAATTTCAACAAATATTAATTATTGCTGGTGACTTTCAAAATGGTTATGTAATCGAATTAAATTATTACATGATTGAACATATTATTTTAATTAAAATTATTACAAAGCATGATGTTTCACATATAATATAAATTACATGAATTTAGGTTTCTTGATAATGGAGTTCATCATTAATCTAGCTTAGAACACGATTTAATTTTTTTAGGTGTCGTTTAATGTAATATGTGAAAAAGTTTTTCTTGACGGTTAGACTATGAAAATAATATCATTAATGAATCATATTTTAGATTTCATTATAAATAAATATAAATATATTTATATTTATATAGTTAAGGGTTTCTCCATGTTCATAAACTACATAATTATCATTGTAATTAATTATTTAATGGAGCGGCTAGTGGAAGTGATTTGAGGAATGGAATGTTATATACAATGAACACAATATTGATGGATTTAATCCTTAAATTAAATGACAAGAAAAAAACATATAAAAAAATGATGGTGAAAATAATGGATTCTCATACAATAGAATATTTTTGTGTGTTTAATTCTTACACCATCTCCAATATATGAATCAATTCTAAATTATATCACAATACTTTATTTTCATCATTTATAATTATGTTATATGAGAAATTTTCTAAAATAGGATCAATGTGGCCGAAAAAACAAGGATAAATGATCCATATTAAAATTTTAATTAAATTATATCCTAATTGAACACTCTTCTCAGGGTTTCTCCAGTAGAACCTACTGGTGTAAGACACATTGGATTCAATAATTGTTTCCATCATTTAATTGTATCTAAATATAGAAAATTTGGTAAAAGGAATTTTTTACCACTATTTGATGGATTCAATTATTATATTTTTATGAATTGGATTATATAAAATCTCAATTACTTTTTTAATATAATTTATCTAAAACATAATATTGGATACATGTCGCTGATGTTTTTAGACATCTATTATTTCACTGCAAAAGAATATATTCAATGAAAATTATGAGGTTCAATATCAATTTTCAAAAGATTTGAAAAATTAAATATAATGAAATCTATTGAGTTATATTGTTGAGTTGTCTACAAGGTATATGTTCTTTAAATTATATAATAATGAAATGTATGATAATGAATAAATAATTCTTGACATTTAAAATTTATCACCATGACCCAAATCAATTTTTCACTATTAAATGGTCTCAAAACCTCATGGGTTCCACTGATTGAGCAAGTGGATTCAACTAGTGGTGAGGACTTGGTCTAGAATTTTGGGGGGATACTCCCTCTATAAAAAATATTCATCAATAATTAATATAGTGTATTAATTAATAAATAAATTAATCAAAAACACTACCATTTGTATAATAGATGAAAAAGAGAAAAAATAATATGTTTTATTAAGATAAAATATTTTTTACATATAGTTTAATGATAGTATATATTTCACATTCACTTATATTTATTGAAAGTTTAATTATAAAATGGTTATGAGCTCTATATATGGTTGGCGTATTAATATATATATATATATACATATACCGATTGTCATGTTTTTTGAAGATAAAAAAAAATCTCTATAATCTGTGATGGATTGAAAAATCCTTATGTTAGATGAAATGGTGACTTTCTATGTATTATGGTAAATGATTGATGGATGTGGATTCCATTAAAATTTACATCAATATTAAATGGTTTAAAATATAATTAATAATGGCCATTGACTTTATGATCAATTATCTCGAATGATTTGAGTAACAATATAATGAAATTAAATTGTTTGAGAATATCTTTGTGGAAGATCATGAAAATAGATTTATAAAGAGATATGGTATCACTTAAATTTTGTATGTAGTAGAGGAAATGTCAGATATAGTAAATAATATAAATATTATTTCCTAGGCAATTTTCTAATTCCATTATTCTTGTCAGTGTGAATATAAATGATATAAGAGGAAATATTTATGGGATGATATATATTACTAATGAAATTAGTTTTCATAATAAATACGATGTGGGTATATAATGAAATTAGTATGATTGGTGAAAATATTAGTTTTTCTGAATAATATAGAAAATTCCCATGAAAATATTTTACATAATTATTGACTCTTATGTTTGATCCTGTTATAGCATGATTATTTAGTTATACAATCAATCTGATAATCCATGTGGTAAATATATTATTTCATGAATATGATACATTGAATCACAATTAGTTGATGTTTTGATGTGTTTTAGGTATGTTATGTCATATATTCAAACCAATTACTCAATTTAGATTCCTAAAATAATAGATTTTATCCTCTTGTTTACTACACATTCGTGAAATATATTATGTTGATCATGTAGTAGATTTCTTACACATTAATTCATTTTTATGCCCTTCGAATATTTTTGATTACATGTTGATATCACTAAATTTTTCTAATATTTTTTATCAATTGATCATTATATATTTTTAAAAACATCATGTGGTCTGTTATTCTTTCATATGGTAGGTTCACACATGGTCAATTGTGTACAACAACACGTGTTTGATCTATCACTTCATGCAAAATACAGATTGTTGAAATTAGAAAAACAAGATAGGTAAGAATTATATGGATTTCATAAACAAAATTAATGATTTAATATAGACACCTAGTGGGTGAAATGAACCATAATTGTTAGTGTTCAAACAAATTCAATCACATGTATTCATTAGATTACATTAGTTAAATTGTTTTGAAGTGGTGTATCTAGCAACTTCTAATTCATACGATGATTTATATTCTTAAATTATAGAGATAAATTAAATATAATTCAATAATATCAAATGTCCAATAATAATTTATATAGAGGGTTTCTAAAATGATATGTCATAGATTTTAGAAGTGTATTAAAACCCTATATTTTTTGATTTATTTCCCTTTAAATAAATTTCATTTATATAATTGATTTATTTATCTAATATGATATGTTTAATTGAACAAGAGTATAATATTAATTCACTAAAATTTATATATATATATATATTAAAGAATTTGGATTTCATATTATCAATATATATTTGAAATTTAAGAAAATTTATTTTTTAGTATGTAATAAATGAAATAAATGGTTAGAAATTAATATAAAATTACTTTATTCTAAATAGTGATGATTTTATAGAATAAAAATTATTCGCACAATGTGTTTTGTCCTAAAAATTTTAGATGACTTGAAAATTAAGAATGATATTAATGAACTGTATACATTACATATTTATTGAGATGTTTTAATATTAATTTAATATTTTTTGAAGGGAATGGAATAAAAAAATATCCATTTTTTGGGTTAAAAGTTCTTTTATCTAAAAACGTGTTTTGATGCATATTTCAAATTTATTTTTATATAAATTTATAGTGCTTATTGAAATTAAATCATTTAAAATGTATTTAATTATAGTAAAATCCATAATTAATATTATTAAATAGGTTCGACATAATATTTTTCATTTTAAATGATAAAATATAAATCTTTAATTAATTTTTTTTGGGATTATAAGGTTTAATTTGTGGGTAATCCTAAGAGATAATATTTAAAATATAGATTTTTTTTAATATTTGGTTGAAGGTACATTCACTCTATATATATTAATATATATTTTTTGTCATTTTGTATTCATGTTACATGACTAGGATATTAATATATCTTCAATTTTTTTTATTTTTTTATTTTTACCTTTTCCTCTTTTATAAACGGGTAACACCTATCTTATCATTATCAGAAACAATTATCCTATATGGTGGTTGGTACATTAAAAAACAATTCATAACATATCTCCCCACATCCTTGAGGTATAATTTTGATATTAATATAATACTTAAAAGGAATAATGTTTATGTTAATATAGGTTTCACAACGATATGGTGAAAATCTTAATTAAAAACATTAAGTTTTTTTTATTTTGAAAAAACGCTTAATATTAGAATTACATTCTAAATTAATTAAATATGTATCCTAAATATAAAATAATAAATTATGATGAGGTTTGAACAATTTTTCACCTCTATTGCATCACATAACAAATGAAAATATCATTCCATTGTATTTGTGGTCAACAATCTCTATATAAAGGTATGATATATTTTATGTCACCATAATTAATTATAGGTTATTATGATAGATATAATGTTTATATATTTTATAAATTAAATAATTACTCTTCCATAATTTTAATACATCATCTAACATTTTTCATTTCATTTCTGTTGAAAATGATTATGTCAGTCATATGTACCTGCTGAAATCCACATCCATAAATGGATCTGCTATTCATTTCATTTATTCTTTTAATATAGGTAAATAAGGATGTATTTAGTTATTATATATGACATATATTATAAATTATATAGTATATAATGGTGAGTTATTATTTACATTCCTTTTATCTAATAAATAAAATGTAGAATAATCAGATGTCCATATGTATGGACAATAGACACCACGAAGTGATGTAATAAATTTATCACCACTGAATTATATGAATAATTATATAAAAATATAATGAGAAAATATTATACTTATATAGTGATTATGATTGTAAATATTTTGAAACCATGACCATGGTATATGTACTCGATCAATCAAAATAAATCGTGCTTGGAAAATAGACATGTTATCACTACAATGGTAATATTAATGATGGAATTATAATTATAATGAGAATTATAAAATGAAAATAAAAAATATATAATAATTTATAAATGAATATACTTATAAAAAATATATTTATATTAAATTAATATTTTATATTCATGTTATATGAATGTGATGTTCGTAATATGAGACTAGTGGTCACGAGTGTTTTTATAATCTCATTTTTTTCTAAATTGCCTATTTAAAATTACTATTGAGGGAAATAATATAGTTCATAATGTAATTCAATAACATGATCCATCATATTTCAAATTAATAGAAACATAAAATCGTTCATTCTTCCATGTTTTGTTTAGTTCTATCACTAGAAGTATGCTGATCTAGGATTCTCATAAAAGTATGATACATCTTTTAAAATGAATATTCCTTACATTACACAAGAACACTAATGAAGACCATTATAGTTTATTGAATTTAAAATCTTGGAAAAAATTATCATAATTAATGAATGGTCTTCCGTGTCCATTATAATGATTATCCATCATTAAAAATCTTATATATAACCCTTTGTTCATAACCCTTGTAAAGGGAACATAGTGAAGTGTTATCTCAGAAGATAAATGAGGGTAAACATAGGAGATACAGAATTATAAATGAGATAAATACAAAAAAATTATGAGAATAACATTTGAAAACCATACCCTATATATCCAATATGATAATATTTAGTAATTTCCAATTAATTGGAGTTTATAAGGACTGAATCATAATAAAACCAAAGAACATGATAAATGAGAGAAAAAATATTCTTGTAATACAATAAATTGTGGTATACAAATAAGAATTTTAAAAAAATTTCCATTGTAATAAATTATCATATACATGGATATCACATTTTAATGGGTTCACTCCCCAAAAAATCATAGTAGTCAATGTCTACTCACAAGACCATCATACTAGACGGAGTCTATTAATGAAATGTGATCAATACTACTTCCAAGAATTTATAAATGATGATATATAAATCATTACCCATATAATTGGAATGATATAAATATCCCACAATTCACATAATGGAAAACATGTATTAGTGTTTAAATAGACCATACAACATTTATAATATCATATCCCATGAAATAAAATTGGAATCATAATCTATTCATCATGTAATATATTGAGTAAAAGGGATATGTTTCATAGTCATATCAATATATAATCATAGAATATACTATGAAAAGGATTGAATATTATCAATGTATAAAAAGTGCAATAGAAATGATTTTTGTAAACATAATCACATAATAAACATATATCATTCATTGAAATAGTAAGAATGATATCCTCAGATCATTCACCAGTAATGAACAACTTACATTAATGGATGCTTTCATAGATAGAGAGTGATATTTAATGATAAATCCAAATGAATTTTTATTAATGGGAATAAATATTCTTCAATAATCAATTTTTAAAATCAACAATTCATACAATAGTTTGGAAATTCACTTATTTAATATTAATCAAGAAAACACGTTAATGAATATTTATAAATCTTTTTCAACATTTTATGATGAAAATACCCTATTCACATTGAATTCTTTATTTAACATAAATAAAAATAAAAATAATATTTAATATGAAGAAAATATATTTAAAATATAAAAATTCACAACAAATTAAATATAAAATTTTATTAGAAAATTACATTTAGAAAATATAAAGCAATCATTAAGTTATTGATCTGTAGGGATAACTAGAAATAAAATTGATGAAGCTCCTAATAAAAATAATTATTCTTCTCATATATTCGTTACAAATAAAAAGTACTTTGTTTTGAAAATTAAATGAAAATTATCATATTATTTATGTCAATAAATCAAACATCGGTGATAAATAATTGCTTAAATGTTTTGAAAATTGTTAACAAAATTTTTTGAAACTATTTTTAGATAACATTATTTTTGAATAAAAATGGTTATCTATGAATGAGAGAAACAATAAAAATTAAATAAAACATTTTCAAGGATTTGGTAAATAAATAAAGGATAATGATGGGGAATAATGTATTTCCATTATATAGCGATGTGATATTATATTAAATGATTATATTTATACATGGATCAAATAATTTTATCAATGGAAATATAATCATAATCAATATTAATATATAATGATATTGATACATAAAATATATACCACATTTGTAACATTAAAACAAAATACCATTGGATAAATATATATAAATGTAAACAATAATATCTTGAGGATAAATAAATTCACTATATTATATTTTAATGGGTCTTTATATACAGATCATAAACAATGATAAGTGCATAATATAACATATGTCTCAAAGAAGTAAAATCGATAAAAAACCCCTTACAGCATTAGTAATCTTTTGAATCGTAATCCCAGATAAAGTATAACATCAAATGGAACATTGAAAATATTTAAAATAATGGTATTCATGATATAACATGAAAAATAATTATTATATACACCAATATAAATAAATGGGTGATGAATTTTTTATATCATCCATAAATAAATGAGAGACTTGAATCTATTTACCGCATGTATTTCATTCATTATCACTCATTGAAACAACATGTGTTATAAAATCAATTTTAGTGTAATACTATTAAATATTAATAAATATACATATCATACCATATATGACTCACTTATGTCCTTTTATTACCCATTTAGTATCAATTCGATGTTCAAGTTTCATTCGGGGTAATAATTTTTTTTATTTTCATATATGGCTTGATTTGTTATTCTTGATCCTCCAACATTGATTATTCTTCCATAATAAAAGCATTAATAATCATTAAATTATTATCATATTTAAAATTAAATTATATATTAATACCAATCATTATTGTTGTGTTTGTGTAATGAATTACATTATGATCCTGTAGAGGGTATGCTGAAGACACGCATGAATAACATTTCCAATTGTTAATAATAAATAGAAAAATGAAGGTACGAATTTGATGTAATTAAATATTAACAATAATATTTCAAATAACATATTATTTCTTTGAATACGATTATACATTACAACCATGTGGTGTTGTGTGGAAAGGAGTGTCACATTGCATTATGAATGAGTAAGTTTGCACGTACACAATCAAAGATATTATAATTCAATGAGTGAAAAGGTAAGAAATAGAATGATAAATTATATTTTATCAATGATATATATTTCCCCAATATAATATTTTTTTTATGTATAGAACATTTAATCATCATTAATTTCTTCCATGTAAAGCATTAGTGAAAATGAATCACATTTCTTTACATTTAAGTAGTCTTTGATACACATGAGTAATATTTTTGTATCCACTATGGAATGGAAGGTAACAATGTTATATATGTTATAATGATACTATAGGTTTAATAATGTTATAAATATATAATATATAATTATTTCCATAATCAAACATAACTGTGAGAGGCAGCTATGTAAAAAATGAATGACATTTATTCATGATGTTGTTGTCCTCTGTACACATAAATGATGATTTCCTAACTTATTTTATGGAAGTATATATGGTTTTAGTTAAATAAATAGATAAAAATGTCTATGTATATGGAATATTATGCCAATATTATTTCATAATGTTTTAATAATTAATTTTAGTGGTGCAAGACGAAATAATAAAAATGCTCGTTGAAAAATGTTAATTATTCCACAATAATACTCCATGGGTTTTCACCCAAATACTTCTTAGTTTGATTTATATAAAAAATAATGGATATAAAATTATAGTAGGTACTTTTGGATGATATTTTGTTAGGTATTTTCCAATCCAAATTTTTTTAATGTGTGAATTTGAGAAGATATGGGTGGCCTTATATAAGTGAGGTGGGTGGAAAACTTGGGATTTTTTGAAAAGAAAAATGTGTACAGACATTTATTTCATGTCACAAGAAAAAAATATATAATTATAGAGACATAGAAATTATTGGGTAAAATTATATTCATAAAATACATTTAATAGTAGTTTTTAATTCATTTTGACAAATGAAATTTTTGGTTAACCACCCGGTAACCCCATAATTACTTTAATAGTAGTAAACAATTTTAACATTGTTTATAAACTAAATTTTGAGAAAACATTTCTATAAATTATTATATAAAATAAGTTATTATGATTCATAATATGGAATTAAATTTTCAAAATTCAATTAAAAACGGCAGAAAATAATTAATTTTACTAAATCCTATAGATGTGATAAGAAAGTTGGTTTTCAATGAAAAAACAATCAAATATTGAAATTGAATTTTTATAACAATATAAAATGAAAATAATTCCAAAGAATTTTTTTATTAATATATATAATTTAACTAATTAATTAACCAATGTAAATTATAAATTAAATTTATAAATTATTTATAAAGGAATTTAGTTTTCAATTTGCATTCATTATTTTTCATTATTTATCATCAAATAATTATATTCATAATATTATTAAAAAATCACAGTAAGATAATTTAGTCATGTGGGTTTAAAAAAATTATTATTTTATAAATAATGTTTCTAATATTTTCAACAAATAGTTTTAGGTATGTACACAAATGGGAGACAAAACTACTTTTTATAAAAATACAAATGCATGTGTAACATCAGATAATTTTGATCTACTATTCTAAAAATACATAAGATGAATGTTAAAATTTTTATTGAATATATAATATATAAATTTTATTAGAAAATTAAACCCAAATATATTTAATTAATTTAATTATTTAAAACTCGTTTATGAAAATAAAAATAGTTTCTAAGAAAAATATTTCATTAAGTATCATGTAATAGTTTTTTTATCTATAGTTATTTGGTCAGTAAAATGTAATTTTATAAAAATTTGATGAAAATTTATATTCATATTTTTGTAGTCCTATAAATACCATTCACTACAACATCTAAGAGATAAGTATCATTTTGAAATATAATATTATACAATTATGACATGTTTCGTTTTAAATTGGCATTGGGTGTAACCCTTGTAAAAATAATAGTTCATTATAATGAAATATAAACACATTTTTCTATGAAACAAATGGAAAATTCCATTTTTTTTAAATTAATGATAATCCTACTGTTGTGTTAAATAAAGATAAACTTAGTGTTTCTTGAAATTTATGCTACACTCAGTGTTAGGTGTAATATTGACTATGAAAAATATTACATTCAATTGAAAAAAATTAAAAAACAATTATGTTTGATACATTTTACCACCCATAAAATTATTTTCTCCCTCCATATTTTTTTGTGGACACAAAATAATAATCATTTTATAAATCCTTATTATAAAAACCTATTGTAAAAATTATTAATAAAAACTCATTTAAAAGGAATGTTTGAAAAATAATGTCTCTAAAAGTAACTCATAAATATTTTTTAACATACGAGAAAAAACAGTTGGAATTGAAAACAAGTAAATATAAGAGAAGAATAATTAAAAAATACCAATGTAGAGTGATAAAGAACATGGTTAGGATAAAGTTAATGATAAAAAATAAATAATTCTAAGATTTGGGAAAAATATAGTTGATATCATTATAAATAATGATAATATATGAGATTTTTTCAAGATCCTTTTCATAAAGTTGAGGAATATTCAAAAAAATGTTATATGTACATTATTTCATTATATTTCATAAGAAAAATATAATCCATTTTCTATTCCTTTATAAATTTTATCTTCATCTCTTACACCAAGAAATGAATTTGAATTTTTATGCTTAAACCACTAACAGATCATAAGTTCCATAAATTGACTGTTAAGTCATTTAATTATTCACCAGTTATCAAAATGGATAGAATTGGTTTTCTAATATTCATAAATCATCATATGTTGTAGAAATACATTAATTTATAAATCCACATATAATTTTTATCTTAATCCATTCCAAAAATGTTTATCCGTATAAAACAATAAAAATTCAACATATATAAATAAGGTCCCTAAATTTCTTAAAATAAAAATTTCATTTATCCATAAATTATAATAAATTTGAACATATTTGTAAGATAAAAAATCTGTGAATACCATAGTCATATATATTATTGGATCACATTAATTAAAATAATTACATTATTGCCTCAATTGAAACATTTCGTTTTTTTCATTCCATAGGTAAAATATCATATTATTGTATATATTCCATATATTTACTAATGTTGTAATCTCTATCAATGATAAAATATTACAATTTTATAACTAATAATTTATCCATTCATTGGTCATCAATACTATCCAAGTTATGTTATCCATATGAGTGATATCTTTTTCTAAAATAAACATCATTCTCTCAACACTAAGAACATATTAATATGTATCTTCCCTTAATCAAAAAACCACATTTCTATTTTATCACTTTTATATTCCATCATTACCATTTAAAACATTTTTTTTAAATCCCAAACGAAAAACATAGTCAAAAAATTGTTATATATTTTATTATTCATACAACATAATCCCTGAATTCCAATATACAAATACATCATTCACCACACTTCCTTCTAAAACCATTAACACAGATTTATCATTTGATTTTTTATTACCAACTTTCATTCATATATCATTCATAATATCTTATTCATTATTAGAAAAACCATTACTTATAAAATGTTTATATTTTTTTCATGAGTTTTCCCTATAAGGCATATATTTTTATAATTCCCATATATTCCTCCTTAATAAAAATCAATATGTGACGATACCTTTGAAAGTAAATTATTTATATTTATTGAATTGAGGGGTCATTTCATTTATCCTTTCTAATTTTTTTAATTTTTAATTATTTTACACACAAAAATCATATTATCATCCTCCTATGACATTCATTTGATAGCATCTTTCCACATTCTTAACATATATGAAACTGAGAGTTTTTCCCCTATTATTTCACTACAATAACTCTTAGTGAAAACTTGCCTTTTCTTATTTGGTGAGCCTGAGATCCAGTCAATGTGATATTTCATATTCATGTTTAAATATATATGGTTAGGGATAATCCAATAATCCTTTACTACTGTCATCATACCATTAGGATAATCATCTGATAATTTTCTGCCACATTCAATAAAAACTAAATTCCTTCTATTTCAAATCATTTAATAATGAAAAAAATAATAAGTACTTGCAATTTTCATAGTTGGAAACAACATAATCATGAAAAAGAAGATATATGATGTTTTTATAATGACATATGCTTCTTAATATAAGACAATTATGTTTTATCCTAGGCCATTTATTATAAATGTATATAATAATCCTTTGGGATTGTTCGTAAATAGTTTGTGATTTTCTAAAGAATAATGCATGGGAGTATCAATATAGATGTGAAACAAGGTCTATTTTCATGATCTTAGAGACTTTAAATTAAATCTAAATACACCATTTTCATTGTTAATATCCTTATATAGATATATTTCAAATCTATATCAACTAAAAGTATCTAAACATGGATGTAATATCATGTAAATGAATTTATTTATCAATCACCAAATTTACATGGATTTTTACAATAATTTGACTCATCATTACACATATCCTATAAAAAACCAGAATTTCCATGTAATTTTTTCTTATATATATGGGAATTTTATGAGTCCGAAAAAATTAACGACGCGTGATTCTGAGGCCTGGTGTGCCTGGAATCAATATCTGAAGTTTTGTTCGGGTATGATCTGTAAACGTACGAGCTGGTTTTTTTTTAACTTTTTAACTGGTTCTCGGAATTGAAATCTGAGGTCATAGTTGAACTTGCAGTGCCGGTATTCATTTAAAAAGACTTTCACGTCGATAACAGTCGGTTGAGGGTGAAAGATAGTTTTTCGGTTTTTTGTGGAAATAATAAAAAAACATAAATGCATGTTTTATTATATTTTTTCTATTATAACCTCCCATGTGAAAGTTAAAGGTGGGGACCACCACAACATAACCTCTCATGAGAGGTTATGTTGGTGGGGCCCACCTGAACCTATCCTCCCATGAGAGGTTATGGTGTGGGGAGAACCTGGGTCTAAACCCCCCCCCCCCATTTAATTGAGGAAAACCTCTCTACTCCCCCATAAATGAGGGAGAGTCTCTTGACCTCCCTTATCATAATGGTGGCACCACCACCCCTATTTTAATTGTGTCAACCCTTCCCCTTTAATTAATTGATCTATCTCATTTAATTAAATGCTATAATTTTAATTTTAAACCCATCAAACTAAATAATAGATAATCTATTATTTGTAGGGGCTATATAATCATTTGTTGGAAAAAGGATGGAAAATGAGGATTAGAGCTCTTGGGATAAAACCCTCCAACGAAGAACGCTTCCTCCACAAAGAACGCTCCACCGAAGAAAAGCATCGATCTCGACATTGACTTCTTTTCTGGAGCCTCCTTCGACATAGGATGTGTTCATATACAATGAATAGACATCCACCATCTTGAGCCAACGTCATCCAACAATGAACATTGTAGGGATTTATTTAAGTATGATATTATTCCCTTGTTTCTTTTCTTCCAAAACAAAGAACGTGGACCAACTTATTATCAATTCGATCCACAAATGATTTTATTTGTGGGTTAGGAATATATTCTTAATGAGGGATTATGAGAATTGATGTTTTTAAGATATCTTCCATGCTCATTATTTGTTTATGTTTATTGATGAACCAATTGCTACCACCCTAAACGCGAAGAGTTCGGGACAAGCTAAGATGACCTGACCCCCCTCTGATCATCTTTGTGGTGTTCATCAAAATAGAAATGAAGGCGAAGAAGGCCACAAAGGCATCAGTCACACTGACCGTGGCCTTAGAGACCTGCACCCCCCCACGACATTCTGACCGCTGACCGAACCGCGCCCCACACCCCGGTCGCGCCACCCTCGCCGGTCGTGCCGCCTCCCCGGTCGTGTCGTCCTCACTGGTCATGCCACCCCGCCGGCTGGGACACCCTCGCTGGCCATTCCTTCTACAACGGCCACACCCAAGGGCCATGGACATTCTGTCCAAGCTGAACTAGCCCCTCGTGTTTCCATTCCAGGCTGAGCCATCCCGGGTCGGGCCGAACCGCCCTCACGTTGACCCGTGGTCGGCCCGCTCCCTCTCAGTCGGTCCACGCACTCTCTGCTCTTCACAGCCCCTCACAGCATGCTGGTCTAGGCTCAGTGGGTTAGGCTGAACCTAATAGGCGAGCCTGCACCTCAGGCAAGGCCTGACCCAACGGCTCAGGTCGGGTCAGACCGGACTTGGGCCCACTACGACCCTATACATTTTTTGGCCATATCATTGGAACCAGATGTCTATTTGATTAACCATCAACAGCATTGGTAATCATGGAGCATGGTGGTCCCTTTGAGTATATTCTAATAGAGTATTGTGTATAGTTGAGATATGGTCAGGTTGGATCGTGCACGAATCCAATCGGACCCCCAGGACTAAAAGGCTAATAACCCACAGACAAGGTGTCCGATTGACTCTCCATCAATTGTGTTGAGACCCCTATGATGTGGAGGACCTTTGAGATATTTCTTTATGAGACTTCATGACAGTTGGAGTATTGACCAATTGATCGAGAAGAAGATCCTTATAGTGACAAGCGAGCAGAGTGTGGAGACCTAGTAGCTGGATGAGACGTGACGACTGCTAACCGATTGACTCAAACTGACTCAACTAGACCAGTAGGGAGCGCCTGGTTGTGGCGGAAGTCCCATGGTGGAAGTGCTCTTGGTTGTGGTGGCAGATATTCCGTACACAAAAGGAAGAGTAACTCTTTAGTCTATGAGGGGAAGCGCCTATTTGTGGCGGCAGACCCATGGTGGGGAGCGCCTTTGTGTGACGGGAAGACCCACGGTGTGGAGTTCCTCTGGGTGACGTGGAAGACCCACGATACTCGACAGGATGAGTACCTCAGCAGTCCCAAGTTAGTGGGAAGCGTGCTTGGTGTCACTGCAAGGCCAGTGTACTCATTAGAACAGTAGTTCTCTAGCAGCCAAGGCTTTGATAATGTGAATAAAATCCTGGTTGAGCAGAGTTTGTTTTTCTGTTTTTTTCTAATGATTAATATGGATCACTTGATAACATAGGTATATGTATGGGCATAAACTTAAGTAATTTTATCTATTGATTTCATACTTTTTGGTTTATCCTTGTTGTATTTTGTGAGACCATGAGGGTCTCAGGTTCTGTACAGAGTATCGTTATATTCACCCCTGTACGGGTTGTGCCCATATCTCATTTTGTTGGATGTAGATGATAGACAATATTGGCAGTGGTTGAAATTTCCTGGACTAGACAGTACACTGAGGTGGACCATATGGAGTGTCCGTACACAGAGTTGGTGGATGACGTGGAGTGCTAAAGAGGTGATCTATAACTAACATTTAGGTAGGATCCTCGTAGGAGGACTCCTCAGCTATTTTTATTTCATTAGTTGTACATGTACTTCAAGTTCCTCGTACTTCACAGTTGGGCTTGTATTTCCAGTCCCTTTTACTTTTCATCACACATTTTTTATATAGTTTACATAGTGTTTTGTATCCAGTTGTGTGCTATGTTGTCTGCATTTACAGGTTATAAAGGAAATTCCTCACAGTTTTAGGGAAATACGCCTTTGGTGCTTGTTTCCATCCCCTGGCCTATTGAAGAAGGGATTGGTGTAGTCACAACAGAGGCCCCAGGGGACGGGTCATGAAAAATTGGTATCAGAGGAGTCGGTTCTACCGTGGAACATAGGACTCTAATATTTTATTTGAAACAATAGTGTTAATGGTAGTGATTGTGGTTTTCAATTCATGGAGTCTAGTGTTGGTGTGGCGGTCGACGTATCCATACACCAGGACCCTGACTTCTGATTTCTGACTCAGTACACGAAAAAATAGATTATATGTGTGTTTTCATAAGTTTTATTTAAGTCATCTCAACCATGTCAGCTCACTATGTATAAATTTTAACCATAGTGAACCTGTTTCTTTTTTGGATGCCTCCACATAGACAACCAGCTAGTGTCCTGAGTGTTGTACGCACAGATATCCCACCGAGCGACGAGGCCTTGGTACATTGACAATTTACAGTGTAGGCACCAGTGGTACCTTTACCCGTTGGGCCACTGATGCCACCATCCTCACCAGTAGATGGTGCATGCCTCTTGAGCACGTTACACAAGTTCCAGTGCGAGAGGCCACCCAGGTTTAGGGGAGAGACGGACCAACAGGTGGATGAAGATTGTATGGAGGCTGTGGTGAGAGTTTTTTGATAGGTATGGACACCAACATACCACATGGTGATTATTTCTACTAGCATATTATAGGCAGCAGCTGGAATATCGTGGAGCTTGACGCTCCAGGTCCACGATAAGGTGACGCTTCTTTGGGCAAACTTCGAGAGCCTGTTTCTGGCAGATTTTGTCTCAGCTACTCTTCTCGTAGTGCGCATATAAAAGCTACTTCATCTACATCAGGGCATCATGAATGTAACTCATTACTCAGAGAGTTTCACAAACCTCTCATGCTACTCAACCGATATGGTGTGTGACCCATTCATTAGGTCTCGGACCTTCGAGCAGGGACTCATGCTGAGGGTTGGGGCATCAATGATCTCACTCAACATCCCAACGATGGAGGGGGTGTTAGAGAGAGACCTCATAGTTGAGAGTTTTCTTTCTTAGCAGTCATCATCAGCGAGATCCACCACCATTTGACACGTAGTGGGATCTTCTGCAGCTGGAAGCAGATAGATGTCACAGAAGTCCGTGAGGACTAGACCCACAGGTGGACGACCGCATGATTCAATGTCCATTGTGTGGGGCACCCGAATCGGAGACAGAAAATTCAACTGTGGGAACTGTTACTCATGCGGTGGGAATGGTCGCATGGCTAATGACTGCCTGACCCTCCATACAAATGATCTGTAGACGGTCGAAGGACCGCCCAGGAAGAGACAGGGATTCGATCAAGGTAGACCGTAGGGAGTTGGTGGACGTGGAAGAGGAGTTGTTCGTGCAGCTGGCGGTGGATGATGATTCGAGGTCTTATGCCACCACCACTAGGAGTTCCACCCCGACCGAAGGCAGCTAGTGGATAGAGGAGAACACATCTCCAGGCAGCTGAGGTATACGATCATGACACTTCAGAGATGATTCGAGGTATGATATTTGTTTACTCCACTATATCTACAGTACTTATAGAAATAAATTCATGTCCCTCTTACATTTCCACTACCGTCATTCAGAGATTAGAGATTCTGGTGATGCCATTGGATGGATCCTTATGGCTAGATACTTCTATTGGAGCGGAATCGATGATTACATCATGGTACCGGTAGTGTGAGCTTACTCTAGGATGTGGGATCTTCGGCTGGGATATCCTAGTAGCGGAGTCGAGGCCTTATGACATCATCTTGGGTATGGGCTAGTTTTATATGGTCAATAATCATATTGACTGTATTGGGCACAATGTGTGGTGTGTCTGCACGAATGGGACTAGTTTTACCTTCACCGGCGAGATGGGAGCCTTTACAGCACGTGATGGACTTACTCAGAGGAGGTTGAAGTCGATCACTAATCATTTGTCCTTCCTAACACTCGGAGCACATGATGTGGAGTGTCCGAGCAATTTTGTAGTGGTGGTCCAGTAATTAGATGTGTTCTCTGATGATGTTATGGGACTACCCCCTTGACGAGCGGTAGACTTTTACATTGACTTGTACCCCAGGACGACACCGATATCTACACTATCGTGTCTGATCTCTCCGATAGAGCTTCACAATTTGTGGGTACAGCTAGAGGACAACCATGGGAAGGGATTCATCTATCCAAGTGTTTCACCCTCAGTATCCCCAATTATGTTCGCCAAGAAGGAATATGGGAGCATAAGGATTTGTGTTGACTATCCGCTCCTGAACCAAGTGACCGTAAATAACAAGAACCATCTTTTGAGGATTGATGACCTCTTTGATCACCTGAAGGTAGCACATCGGTTCTTGAAGGTAGACCTTAGATCAGGGTTTCACCAGCTCAGAGTTCGAGATGAGGATGTGCAGAAGACGACCTTTAGATGTCGGTATAGCCACTACAAGTTCATGGTTATTCCAATCGGTGTAACCAATTCTGTAGCAGTGTTCATGGGACTCATGAAATGATCATTCAGCCATACCTTGATCGGTTTGTTGTAGTCTTCATCGATTTCATTCTGATCTACTCGACTACTTAGGAGAATCATGCCTATCATTTGCAGGTAGTACTTGACACATTTCGAGAGAATCAGCTTTATGGTAAGCTCTCAAAGTGCCAGTTTTGGATTCGAGAGGTTCACTTTCTGGGTCATGTCATCTTGGAGGCTAGAGTTGTATTGGATCCAGTGAATATTGAGGTGTTACTTTCTTGGGATCCACCTAGTAGTGTGACGAAAGTACAAGTTTTCATGGGTTTGCCTAGATACTATCATAGATTTGTACTAGATTTCTCCAGTGTTGCAGCACCACTATCAACCTTTATAAAGAAGGGTTAACCCTTTGTGTGGTCGGAGAGAGTCGAGCAGAGGTTTTAGGAGCTGAGGGAGAGGATGACTTGTGCCTTCATATTGAGGCTTCCAGAGGATGGCGTAGGGTATATAGTCTACTACAACACATCAAGGAATAGAATTGGATGTGTCCTAATGTTGGAGTGAGCAGTGATCACATATGGATCTCAGTAGGTGAGAAAACATGAGAAAAACTATGCTAGCCAAAACCTAGAGTTAGTAGTAGTGGTCTTCAGCTTAAAGATATGGCAGCACATTCTAATGGAAGAATGTATTACCATGTACTCTGATCACAAGTGTCTCAAATATATATTCTCTCAGAGGGTCCTGATACTGAGACAACAATGTTTGCTTGAGTTCCTACAGGACTATGACTTTGAGAAATTATATACTCATGGGAAGGGGAAAGTTGTTGCAGATGCACTGAGCAAGAGATCTGGTATGCAGCTGCTAGGCGAGGCAACAAGGTAGCTAATCGCTTTTCCGATATCCTTTGTGAATAGAGATGGAGCCAATTTTCTTCAGCCTCTTACTGTCACTCCCACACTACTTCAACGAGTTAGGGATGCACAACTTGTGAATGCTGACTTCAAGGCACGACATGCTCAGATATCCATAGGACAAGAACATTATGGATTTTTGGATGGTGGGGAGCACATCATCCTATTCATATGATGTACTATGGTACCAAGGTCACTTCAGGATGAATTTTTGAGGGAGTCGACACATCCCCTCTAGTGGTACAACCAAGAGTGGCGAAGATGTCCCAGGATCTCCAACGACAGGACTGGTGGCCTGGAATAAAGAAGGGAGTTGCAGAGTTTGACTCGTGCTGCCTCACTTGTCAGCAAGTGAAGGTGGAGAAACTGGTACCAGCAGGCTTGGTTCAGCCATTAGTGGTCCCAGAGTGGATGTGGTATGGGATATCCAATGACTTCGTGACGGGTTGTACACATACCTTCAGGGGACATGACTTGATTTGGGCGATCATCGACCATCTCACCAAGTCGGCCCACTTCCTACCAATTAGAGAGTAGGGTTCAGTAGAGAGCATTGGAACATCTCTATGTATAGGTGATTTTGAGGCTACTTGGATTACCTTTGACGATTGTCTCTGATCGTGGCACACGTTTTACTTCCTAGCCATGGAAGTGGTTGCAGGAGGTTTTCGGGATGAAACTTCGTATATGAACTTCCTTCCATCCTCAGATGGATGGATTGAAATAGAGGACCATTCAGACCCTCGAGGACATGATTCAGGCTTGTGTCCTTGACTTAGGTCACGGATGGGAGGATCACATGCCTTTGGTGGAGTTTGCGTACAACAATAGCTAGCACTCCACCATTTGGGTGACACCTTTTGAGGGGTTATACGAGTGACCTTACAGATCACCTTTGTACTGGAATGACTCAGGGGAGTTTGCACTAGTGGGAGCAGAGATGTTACGGGCTACCTCAGAGAAGGTGCAGATCATCCAGAAGCAGATGAAGATTGCACATAGCAGGAAGAAGTCGTATTCTGATAGGAGATGGAGACCTCTAGTGTTCGGGGATGGAGACCATGTCTTCCTATGGGTCTCACCCCGACGAGGTCTAATGATATTTGGACGTGGCATCATGTTATCTCTGAGATTAATCAGACCATTTCATGTCCTCAATAGAGTTAGGAAGGTGGCATACCTCTTAGATCTTCCACCTCAGTTGAATTGGGTGCATGACATCTTCCACGTATTCCAGCTGAGGAGATACCTAAGCGACCCTCCTCACATCATATACCATGGTGAGTTGGATGTTGAAGATGGAGATACTTTTATGGAGGTTCCAGTAGATATTGAGGATTGACAGGAGTGGGTCCTTCGTGGATTGATGATACCTCTAGTGTGCATTCGATGGCATCACGGGTACCTTCAGGATATCACATGGGTGTGCGAGGCTCAAATGCATGCTCAATACCCCCACATGTTCCCTTTGTATTGGTTATGGATTAAAAATATGTAGATCCCTGAGGTGGGTAGAATGTAAAGACCTAGAATTTCCATTTAATTTTTTAAAAAATATATGGGAATTTTACGTGTCTGTGAAAATTGGCGGCGCTTGATTCCGAGGCTCGGTGTGCCCGGAATAAGTTTATAAAGTTTTTTTCAGTTATATTCTATAAATGTATGAGTGAGTGTTTCTATATTTTGTACAGGTGCACGGAATTGAAATCTGAGGGCACCGTTGAACTCCTAGTCCCAGTATTCTCTTATGTAGACTTTCACCTCGAAGGCAGCTGGTCGTGGGTGGAAGTTGGTTTTTGGGTTTTTCGTGGAAATAATAAAATAAAATAAACGCAAGTTTTATTTTATTTTATATATTATAACCACCCATGTCGAAGTTGGAGGTGGGTAACACCACACCTTAACCTCCCATTAGAGGTTATGGTGGTGGGGACCACCAAAACCTAACCTTCCTCGAGATTTTATACTGTGGGGACAACCCAGGTCTAAACTCCCCATTTAACTGAGGAAAACCTCTCAACTACCTCATTAATGAGGGAGAGTCTCATGACCTCCCTTATCATAATGGTTCCACCCACCCACCTCTTTTAATGGTGTTAACCCTTCACCTTAAATTAATTCATCCATCTCATTTAATTAAATTCTATAATTTTTATTTTAAACCTATGAAACTAAATAATAGATAATATATTATTTGGTGTGGTAATTTATTAATTTGTAGGAAAAAGGTTGGCAAAGTAGGATTAGACCTCTTGGGAGAAAACTCTCCAACGAAGAACGATTCCTCCAAGAAGAATGATCCACTGACAAAGAACATCGACCTCGACATTGACTTCCTTTATCGGAGCCTCTTTCGACGTAGGACGTGTTCGCCTATAAGGAATCGACATCCTCCTTCTTGAGAAAACATAGATGAACAACGAACAAGGTATAGATTTTATTTAGTATGGTATTATTCCCTTTTTTCCTTTCTTCCAATACAAAGAACACGAACCAAATTTTTATCATGTTGATCCTCAGCTGCTTTTCATTGCTATTTTGGAATATATTGTTAATGACAGATTACAAGAATTGATGTTTTTAAGATATCTTTCATGGTCATTCATTGTTTACGTTTCTGATGAACCAATTTGAAACCACCTTTAACGTGGAGGGTGTGGTCCAAATTAACATAGCCTGACCCCCGCTGTTCTTCTTTGTGGTGTTATTCAAAATGGGGATAAAGGTGACGAAGGCAATGGTCGCGCCGCCCGCGACCTGAGCGAGCTGCGCCGCCCCAACGACATTCTGACTGTACCGGCCCCCGTGCCTCGGCCATTCTGCACCCTGCCCCCCCCCCATCATGCCCCCCCCCCCCCCCCCGTCGCGCCGCCCCGCCGGCCGCACCACCCTCACTGGTCGCGCCTCCCACGGCAGCCCCCCGCCCGCACCGGCCGTGCTGCACCGGACGAGTCTTCCCCTTGATGTCCCCTTTCGGGCCGAGCCTCCACGTGTCGTGCGGTACCACCCTCACACCGAACCGTGAACGGCCTCTGCCCTCGCATCCAGTCTATGCCCTTTCGGATTTCTGTTGCCCCTTGCGTCCTGTTGGGATATGCCTAGTTGGTCGGGCCGAACCTAATGTCCAGGACCACCCAATGGGCTAGGCCAGACCTAACGGGTTAGGCCGGGTCGACCCGAACTGGGTCGGCCGGACCAGGTTGGAATGTACCCTGGCCCACTACAACACTTTACTTTATGTTGTCCATATCATTGCACTGGATTTTCGTTGGATGAACCATTAGCGGTGTCGGTAATATTGGAGCGTGGTGGTCCCTTTGAGTATATTCTGTTGAATTTTGGGGTCTAGTTGAGATACAGTCAGGTTGGATTGTGCACGAATCCAACCGGGCCCCCTAGGACTAAAAGCCTAATAAATCACAGATAGGATGTCCGATTGACGTGTCGTCAGTTGCCATGAGACCCCAAGGACATGGCAGACCATTGAGATACTTATTCATGGAACTTACTTATAGTTGGAGTATCAACCAGTAGCTCATGTATTGGATCTTTCCATTGACGAGAGAGTAGATTGTGGAGACCTGGTTGCAGGATGAGGCTTGATGACTGCTGACTAATTGACTCAGAGTGACTCAACTATCCCAGTGGGGATTGCCTGATTGTGGCGGGAGAGCCACGATAGAGGAGCGGCGGGTTGTGGTAGCAGACCCGTGGTACTCGATAGGAGGATTGCCTCTGCAGGCTATGAGGGGAAGCGCCCTGTTGTGGCAGCATTCCCATGGTGTGGAGTGCCTCTATGTGACACAGCAGGCTAATGATACTCAACAGGAGGAGTACCATAGTAGTCCCAGGTTAATGGGAAGCATGCTTAGTGTCGTGGAAATCCCAATGTACTAGACCAAGGATGTGTTATCTAGCAGCCGTGGTTTCTATAATGTGAGTAAAATCCTGGTTGAGCTGTTTAGTTCTCAGTGTTTTCCTCATGATTGAGATGGATCACTTGATAACTTTGTATATGTATGGGCATATACCTATATAACGTTATCGGTTCATTTCATACTTTGTGGTATATCATTGTTGTATTTTTTGTGAACTTGAGGGTCTCGGGGTCCCTACTGAGTATCGTTATACTCACCCTTGAAGGGGATATTCCCACACCTCATTGTGTTGGATGCAGATGATAGAAAACATTGACATAGGCTGAGATTACTAGGACTGGATGGTACCTAGAGGTAGACCATACGTCGTGTCGGTACATAGAGGAGATGGATGGATGAGGAGTGCTGAGGAGGAGATCTGTAACTACCCTTCATGTAGGAACCTTGGAAGATGACCCATCAGTGGTTTTCCTTTCTTTAATTGTACATGTACTTCATGTTCCCTGTACTTTACATTTGGGCTTGAATTTCCATCTCCTATTACTTTCCATCACCCTTTAGTTATACAATTTACTCACTGTTTTGTATCTAGTTGTGTGCTCTATTGTGTGAATTTATAGGTTATAAAGGCAATTCCTTCATAGATTTAGGTAAATACGCCTTTGGTAATAGTCGCTAGCCCATATCCTATGGAAGGCGGGCTTGGGGTAGTCACGACATGGGCCCCAGGAGACGGGTCATGACAAATTGGAGTCAGAGTCGTCGGTTCAACCACCGAACATAGGACTCTGATATTTTATGTGAAACAATATTGTTATGGTTAGTGATTGTGATTTTTAGTTCAGAGAGTTCAGTGTTGGTGTGATGGCCAGTATATCAATACATCAGGACACTGAATTTTGATTTCTAACTCAGTGCATGAAAACACTGATTACGTGTGTGTTTTAAAAAGTTTTTTTTTATGTCAGCTCAACCAGGTCATCTCACCTGGTATAACTTTTAATCATAGCGCATAGATTTTTTTTTGGATTCCTCAACGTGGACGACCAGCTAATGTTCTGATATTTGTACTCACGTATAGCCCACCAATATACAGGGCCTCAGTACATGGCCCTTTTCAAAAATAGGACCCAGCGGTAGATTTACTCGTTGGGCCATCGATGCCACCAACCCGACCAGCAGACGGTGCACACCGCATGAGCATGTTGCACGAGTTCCAGTGCCAGAGGCCACCCTGGTTTAGGGGAGAGACAAAACCACTACTGGCTAAGGTTTGGGTGGAGTCTATGGTGAGATTTTTCTGATAGGTAGGGACACCAGCAGACCTCCGGGTGATTCTTGATGCCAGTCTTTAATACGAAGCAGCAGGAAGATGGCGGATCTGGATGCTCCAGTACCATGAAAAGATGATGCTTCTCTGGGAAGACTTTGAGAGCCTGTTTCAGGAAGAGTTTGTCTCATCGACTCTTTGCGTAGTGAACATCCAAGAGCCACTTAATATGCAATAGGGAAATATGACTGTAGCTCAGAACATAGAGAGGTTCACAGACCTCCCACCCTACTCCACCGATATGGTGCGAGGCCAATTCATCAGGGACCATCCTTCAAGAAGGTAGTTAGGCGGGAGATTGGGTCATCTAGGATCTCACTCAGCATCTTGATGCATGCAGGGGTGTTAGAGAGAGACCAATTGGTGGACAGTTTTCTTGTTGAGCAGTCTCTAGTAGTGAGATCCACCACCAGTCGACACCTAGCAGAGACTTCTATAGTTGAAAGAAGACAGATGTTGTAGAAGTCCAAGAGGACCAGACCCACAGGTGGAAGACCGCATGATTCCGATTCAGTTGTGCGGGGCACCTGAATCCGACACAGACATTCTAGGAGTGGGAAGTGTGACTCATGCGGTGGGCAGGGTCACATGGATTGTGACTGTCCGACCCACCGTAGAGATGATTAGCAGACCATCGAAGTACCGCCCAAGTAGAAATAGAGTTTTGATCTAGGCGGTCTACAGGGAGTAGGCGGATGTGGCAGATGAGTTGGCCATGCAGCTAGTGGTGAACGATGATTCGAGTTGTTACTACCACCACCACAAGGAGGTCCACCACAACTGCAGGGAACATGTGTACATGGGGGAGCATAGCTCCAGGCAGGTGAGTCATATGAAATTGGTGGTCCAGAGATGATTTGAGGTATGATATCTGTCTACTCCACCATAGATGTAGTACTTATATTTGCATGTCTAAGTCACTCTTTCATTTACACTACCCTTATTCGGAGATCGAAGATTTTGAAAAAGCCATTGGCACGATCCATACGGCTAGAGACACCTACAGGAGCGGATTCTATAATTACACATTGGTGCCGAAAATGTGAGCATACTCTAGGAGGTGAGAGCTTCGGATAAGATCTCCAAGTAGCGGCATCGAGGCCTTATGACATCAACATGGGTATGGACTAGTTATATACTATCTATGCAAAGATAAACTGTATTATGCACAAAGTGTGGTGTGTCCATACAAATGGGACCACTTTTACCTTCACCGGTGAGATGGGAGCCTTTGTAGCATAGGATGTACCTACTCAGAGTAGAGTGTATCCTATCACTCATCAGTTGTCTTGACTTACTCTCAGAGTAGTTGATGTGGAGATTCTAAGCTATCCTGTTGTGGTGGACTAGTACGTGGATGTCTTCTCTAATGATGTTCCATGTCTACCCCCTCATCGAGAGGTAGACTTTTACATTGAATTGTACCCCTAGATGACACTGATGTCTACACCAACGTATTGGATGTCTCCAGTGAAGCTACACAAGCCGCAGGTACTGCTAGAGGACTTGTAGGGGAATGGATTCATTCATCCTAGTGTTTATCCATGGGAATCCCCGATTCTGGTCTCCATGAAGGTAGATGTGAGCTTGGGGCATTTTATTGACTATCGGTGCCAGAACCAGGTGACCATAAAGAACATGTACCCACATCCAAGGAATTATGACCTCTTTGAATAGTTTAAGGGAGTATGGTGGCTCTCAAAGATAGACCTCAGATCTGGAAATCACCAGCTAAGAGTTCGAGACGATGATGTGCGTAAGACGACCTTCAGATGTCGGTATGGCCACTACGAGTTCTTGATTATGCCGTTTGGGGTAACCAACTCTCAAGAAGTATTCATGGGTATCATGAATAGAATCATTCATCCATACCATGATCACTTTGTCATAGTATTCATCGATGAAATTCCGATCTACTCGACTAATGAGGAGGAGCATGCCTATCATTTGTAGGTAGTACTGGACACACACCAAGAGCACCAGCTTTATGGTAACCTCTCAAAGTTCCAGTTATGGATCTGAGAGGTTCACTTTATGGGTCATGCCATCTCAAAGTCTAGAGTTGTAGTGGATCCAGTGAAGATTGAGGTGGTACTTTTTTGGGAGCCACCAAAGAGTGTGATGGAAGTACGAATTATCTTGGGTTTGACTCGATACTACCAGATATTTGTACCATACTACTATAGAGTTGTATCACCACTATCATAATTTACAAATAAGGGGAAAACCTTTGTGTGGTAGGAAATATGCCAAAAAATCTTTCAAAATATGAGGAAGAGGCTGACTAGTGCCCCCATCTTGATACTTTTAGAGGAAGACATATGGTACGTAGTCTACTGCGATGCATCAGGGACTAGACAAAGATGTGTCCTGATGCAGGAGTGAGCACTGATCGCATGTGGACATCGATAGCTAAGGCAACATGAGCAGAAGTATGCTACCCAAGACCTAAAGTTAGTAGTAATGGTCATTGCCTTGATGATGTGGCAACAATATCTAATGGGAGAACGTTTTACAGTGTGCTCATATCACAAGAGTCTCAAGTATATCATCTCTCAGAAGGACCAAAACCTGTGACAATTGTGTTGGCTTGAGTTCCACCAATACTATGACATCGATATATCCTATAATCTATGTAAAGGGAATTTTTTTGCAGATGCACTCAGTAGGAGATCTAGTATACAGATGCTATGAAAGGTGACAGAGCAGCTGGACACTTTGTAGATATACTTCTTAGATAGATATGGAGCAGCTTTTCTTCAGTCTCTTACAATCACTCTCCCACTTTTTCATCGAGTCAGGGAGGCACAACATGGGGACGCTGTCTGGGAGATATGACTTGCTCAGATATCTACTTGGCTTGATCCTAAGTGATTTTATGAAGGTGGAGATAATTTTATCCTCTTTAGATGACTTACTATGGTACCAGTTTCACTTTAGGAGAAAGTGTTGAGGGAGTTCCACACATAACCTCTAGCGGTATATCCATGAGTGTAAAAGATGTACGATGATCTTTGACGACATCAATGGTGGCCTGGAATGAAGAATGACGATGCAGAGTTTGTCTCTCGGTCCCTAATTTTTCAGAAAATGAAGGAAGAGCACCAGGTACCAGCAGGTTTGGTTTAGCCTTTAGAGGTCCCAAAGTGAAGAGGGATATGATATCAATGTACATTGTGACAGGTCATCCATGTAAATCCAGAGTACATGACCCAATTTGGGTGATTTTCGACAGACTCACCAAGTCCGCCCACATCCTACCAATTAGGGAGCAGGGTTCAGTAGATAGCTTGGAATTCCTATATGTACCTGATTTTGTGAGGCTACATGGATTACCTTCATCAATGGTATCCGATCGTGAAACATGTTTTACTTCCCAAACATGGTAGGGGTTGCATGAGGCTTTCAGGACGCAAATTTATTTAAGCACTTCCTTCCATGCTCAGATGAATGGCTAGACTGAGAAGACAATTCAGACCCTCAAGGACATTCTTCATACTTTTTTCATCAACTTCGGGGGCAGCTGGGAGGATCACATGCCTTTGGTGGAGTTTGCATACAACAATAGCTATCGCTCCACAATTGGGATGGCACCATTTAAGGTGTTATACAAGGAGACCTTGCAGATCACCTTTGTAATGGACTGACCCAAGGGAGTCAGCACTAGTGGGACCAGTGATGGTATGGGCTACCACAGAAAAGATATAGATCATCCAGGAGTGGATGAAGACTACACAGAGTAGGCATAAGTCGTATGCCGAGAGGTGACATGTTCCTATGATGTTTGAGGATGGAGACCACATATTTATATGGGTCTAACCCTGAACAGGTCTATGGATATTTTTCAATGGAGGCAAGTTATCTATGAGATTCATCAGAACTTTTCAGGTCCTCAGTAGAGTTGAAAAGGTGGCATACCGCTTAACTCTTCCACCTCAATTGCACTGGTTGCATGACGTCTTCAACGTATCCTGACTGAGGAGATACGTACACGACCCTTCTCACATCATCCACCATGGCGAGATGTATGTCGATGATGGGGAGACTATTACGGAGGTTCTGGTAAATATTGAGGATTGACAAGAGCAGGTCTTTCATGGATGGTTGATATCGTTGGTGCGCATTCAATGGCAGCACGAGAACCTCTAGGAGAGCACATGGGAGCGGGAGGCTCAGATGCATGCTCAGTACTCCCACTTGTTCCCTTAGGATGAGTTGTGGCTTACGAGGACATAGATCCCTGAGGTGGGGAGAATGTAAAGACCCAGAATTTCCATGTATGTTTTTTAAGAAAATATATTGGAATTTTACGATTCCGCAAAAATTGATGGTGCTTGATTACGAGGTCCTATGTGCCTAGAATAAATTTCAGAAGTTTTCTTTAGGTACGTTTAGTAAACATACAGGTGGGGTTTTTCTAACTTTTGAACTTGTGATTGGAATTAAAATATGAGGGCACCGTTGAACTCACAACATCAGTATTTTTTAAATAAGTCATTCACCTTGACGGTAGATTGTCGAGGATGAATGATAGTTTTTTGGTTTTTTCGTAGAAATAATAAAATAAAATTAATGCATGTTTAATTTTATTTTATCTATTATAACCACCAATGTTTGAGTTAGAGGTGGGTACCACCACAGGTTAATCTAACATGAGAGGTTATGGTAGTTGGGCCCACTAGAACCTAACCTCCCACGAGAGGTTATGGTGTGGGGGCCACCTGGTTCTAAACCCCCCCATTTAATTGAGGAAAACCTCTCAAATCACTCATAAATGAGGGAGATTCTCTTGACCTCCCTTAACATAATGGGGCCACCACCACCTCCCCTCTTTTAATGTTGACATCCCTTCTCATTTAATTAATTGATCCATCTCATTTTATTAAATTCTACAATTTGAATTTTAATCCCATTGAACTAAATAATATATAAGATATTATTTGGAGGGGCTAGCAATTAGTTTGTTGGAAAATGGATGGAAATGGAGGATTAGAGCTCTTAGTAGAATACTCTCCAACAAAGAACGCTTCCTCCATGATGAACGATTCCTCAATGAAGAACACTCCACAGACGAAGAACATTGACCTTGACTTCGACTTCCTTTCTCGGAGCCATCTTCGATGTCAGACGTGTTAGTCTACAATGAATCGACGTCTGCCTTCTCCTGTCAATGTCAACGAACAAGGAAGAAGGTGGGAATTTTATTTATGTATGATATTATTACCTTCTTTAATTTCTTCCATAACAATGAATGAGTGCCAAAATATTATCATGTTGAACCGTGAATGTTTTTATTTGCTGGTTGGGAATATATTTTTAATGAGGGATTATGGGAATTGATGTCTTTAAGATATATTCCATGCTCATCATGTGTTTACGTTATTGATGAATTGATTTCTTCCACCCTAAACGTGGTTGGTGTGGGCCAAACTAACATGGCCCGACCCCCCCCCCCCCCCACTAATATTGTTTGTGGTGTTCTTTGAAATGATGAAGATGGCGATGAACGCAATGTCCATGCCGCCAACGACTTCCGTGACCTGCACCGCCCACACCCCGTTCGGACTGCCGACCTGACCGGCCGCCGCTCCCCGGTCGCCCTGCTCTGTGGTGGTGCCGACCCTGGATGTAACGCCCTCACCAGGCATGCCACCCTCTCTAGTCGTGCCTCCCTCACCATCTGGGCCGCCCCGCCGACCACCGAGCCTCCCCGGCCACGCTGCCCCACCGGCTATGCCGCCTCCCTAGTCATGCTGCCCTGGCTGTCCGAACCACCCCGCCAGCCACGCAGCTCCGCCGGCCACGCCCCAACACCCCGACCGCGCTTCCCAAGATGAATCAGCCCCTCACGTAACCCTTTCGGGCCATGCAGCCCTGGACTAGGCCGAACCGCCCTCCAAGTGACCTGCGGCCGGCCCGTGCCCTCGTTGTCGGTCTACGCCCTCTCGGCTCTCCGAGGCCCCTCTCGACTTGGTTGGTGGGGCCTAGTGGGTTAGCTGAAACCTAACGATCGGGCCCGCCAAATGGGTCGGGCCAGCCCCAATGGGTCAGGCTGGGTGGACCCGAACCGGGTCGGTCCGATCGGGTCGGACCAGACATGGGCCCACTACGACCCTTTACTTTCATTTGGCCATATCATTGGAACTGGACATCCGTTTGATGAACTATTAGAGACGATGTTATTGTAGGAGTTTGGCCATCCCTTTGAGTATAGTCTACTAGAGTTTGAGTTATAGATGAGATACGGTCAAGTTGGATTGTGCACGAATCCAACTAGGCCCCTGGGACTAAAAGGCTAATAACTCAAAGACCGATCTTCTATTTGATATCCATCAGTTCTATTGAAAACCCTTTAACGTGGAAGACCATTGAGATACATCTTCGTGGGACTTCATGAAAGTTGGAGTATCGACCAATAGCTCGTGGAGCGGAACCTTCCAGTGACGAGTAAGCAGAGTGTATAGACATAATAGCTTTTTGGGACTTGATGATTGCTGACTGATTGACTTGGAGTGACTCGACTAGCCCAGTGGGGAGCACCTGATTGTGTTGGAAGAGCCATAGAGGAGGAATGAATCTTTGTGGCGGCAGACCCATAGGACTCGACAGGAGGAGTACCTCTACATGCTATGAAGGGAAGAGCCTAGTTCTGGTGGCAGACCCATGGTGGTGATCGCTTCTGTGTGACGCAGCAGACCCATGGTAGTTGACAATAAGAGTACAACAACATTACTAGGTTAGTGGGAAGCACACTTGGTGTCACGTCAAGTACAATGTTCTCAACAGAGGTGGAGTTCTCCAGCAGCCATGGATTCGATAATGTGAATAAAATCCCGATTGATCTGTGTCGGTTTTTCTGCCTTTTTCTCATGATTGAGATGGATCACTTGATATCTAAGGATTATATATGGGAATACACCTAATTAAGGTAATCTGTTGATTTTATTCATTGTGGTTTATCTTTTTTATATTTTGTGAGACCTTGAGGGTATCGGGGTCCCTATTGAGTACTATTATACTCACCCCTTCATGGTCTATGCCCACACCGTGTTGTGTTGGATGCAGAAGATGGAAAATGTTGATAGAGTCCGAGAGTACTAGGACTGGACGGTACCCAGAGGTGGACCATTCAGCATGTCATTACGCGGAGGAGACAGACAGATGTGGAGAGCTGAGGAGGAGATCTATACCTACCCTTTAGGTAGGAACCTCATTGGACAACCCCGCAGCTATTTTTACTTCTTCAGTTGAACATGTACTTCTAGTTCCTCATAATTTTCAATTTTACTTGTATTTACGGACCCTTTTAGTTTTTAGTACTCTATTGTTATACAGTTTACATACTGTTTTTTATCCATTTTTGTTCTCTTTTGTGTGCATTTAAAGGGTATAAAGGTAATTCCTTCCTGGTTTTAGAGAAATATTCTGTTGGTGCTAGTTTCTATCCCCTGGCTTCTGGAAGGCGGGCTTGGGGTAGTCACGGCATGGGCCCCAGGGGACGAGTCATGAAAAATTGGTATCATAGGAGTCGGTTCTACCACAGAACATAAGACTCTATTCCTTTATGTGACACAATAGTGTTATGGGTAGTGAGTGAGGGTTTTTTGATCAGGGAGTCTAGTGTTGGTGTTGCGGCCGACATATCCACACGCCATGACTATAACATCCAATTTCCGACCCAGTAAATGAAAACACTGATTGCATGTATGTTTTCAAAAATTTTATTTACGTCAACTCAACCAGCTCATCTCACCATGTATAACATTTAAAAATAGCGCACCTGTTTCTTTTTAGGATGCCTCAGCGTGGAAAACCAACTAGAGTCTCTAGAGTTGTACACACGTATTTCCCACTGAGCGACGAGGCCTTGGTGCAGGGCCCTTTTCCTAACGGAGGCACCGATAGTATCTTTACCCGTTGGGCCACAAATACCACAATCCCCAATAGCAGACAGTGAACGATGCTTGAGCGCATTGAACATGTTCTAGCACCAGAGTTTACTCTAGTTCAGAGGAGAGACGGGCCCGCAAGCGGCTGAAGATTGGCTGGAGACTGTGGTCAGAGTTTTCTGACTAGTAGGGACACCAACAGACCTCATGATGATTCTTGCAGCCAGTATTTTATAGGTAGCGGAGGGTAGATGGTAGAGCATTATGCTCCAGGTCCACGACGAGATCACGCTTCTCTAGACAGACTTCGAGAGCCTTCTTTCGGTAGAGATTGTCTCAGTGACACTTTGTGTAGTGCCCATACTAGAGCTACTTCATCTTTAGCTGGGTAGCATGACTGTAGCTCAGTACTCAGTGAGGTTAAATAGAACTCGAACGCTACTCCACCGATATGGTGTGTGACCCTTTTTTCAAGGCCAATACATTCATGAAGGGACTCAGGCGACAGATCAGGGCCTCAACGATCTCACACAGCATCCCAACATAAGTGGGGGTGTTAGAGAGAGTCCTCTAGGTGAAGAGTCTCCTTACTGAGTAGTCACGAACAACGAGATCCACCACCAGTCGACACGTAGCACAATGTTCTGTATCTGGCAGCAGAGAGATGTCACAGAAGTCCAAGAAGACCATACCCAGAGGTGGATGACCACATGATTCAGAGTCGGTTGTGCAGGTTACCCGAAGCGGAGACAAACATGCCAGGAGCCGGGTGTGTTACTCATTTGGTGGGCAGGGTCACATTGTTCGTGACTGTATGACCAGCCATACAGATGATTAGAAGACTGTCGAAGGACCACCAAGGTAGAGACAAAGATTCAATCGAGGTGGTTCATAGGGTGAAGGCGGATGTGGCAGAGGATCTAGCCGTACAACTGGTGGTGGATGTCGATTAAAGGTGTTACTATCACCACCACTAGGAGGTCTACCAGGAACCCAGGGAGTAGGTATACAGTGGAGATCTCAGCTCTAGGTAGATGAGGCATATGATCATGGCACTCCGAAAATGACACGAGATGAGATCTGTGTCTACTCCACCATATCTATAGTACTTATAGATACATATTCCAATTACAATTTCATTTCTAGTACCCTCGTTCGGATCTTGGAGATTTCGATGGAGTCATTGGCTCGATCCTTATAGTTAGAGACTTCTTCTGGAGTGGATTCAACGATTAAAAACTGGTGTCGATATTGTGATCATACTCTGGGAGGTGAGAGCATCGTCTGGGGTCTCCTAGTAGCGGCATCGAGGCCATACGACGTCATATTGGGTATGGAATGGTTATCTATAGTCCAAGATCAAATTGAATTTATTAGGCACATAGTGTTGTGTGTCTGCACGGAAGGGACCCGGATTACCTTCACCGGTGAGATGACAGCCTTTCCATCACAGGATGGACTTACTCGAAGGTGAGTGCTGCCGATTACCCATCAGTTGGCTTGACTTACCCTCAAAGCAGTTGATGTGGAGAGTCTGAGCTATCCTGTAGTGGTGGACTAGTATGTGGACGCCTTCCCTAATAATGTTCTAGGTCTACCCACTCATCGAGATGTAGAATTTTACATCGACTTATACCCTAGTATGACATCGATATCTACCCCAGTGTATCTGATGGCTCTCGTGGAGCTTCACGAGCTGCGAGTACAACTAGAAGACTTGCAGGGGAAGGGATTCATCTGCCCAGTGTTCCTCCCCGAGCAACCCTGATTATGTTCTTTATGAAGGGAGATGGGAGCTTTAGGCTTTTTGTTGACTTTTGACACCTGAAACAGGTGACCTTAATGAAGAAGTACCTAATTCCATGGATTGAAGAAATATTTGATCAGCTGATGGTAGCACAGTTGTTCTCAAAGATAGACCTCAGATCAGGCTATCACCAGCTCAGATTTTGAGACAAGGATGTGGCAGATACAACCTTCAGAAGTTGGCGTGGCCACTACGAGTTCTTGGTTATTCCATTTTGTGTAACCAATGATACAAAATTGTTCATGGGACTCATGAACACGATATTTCATCATTACCTCGATCGATTTTTCATAGTCTTCATCGACGGAATTATGATCTACTTGACTACTGAGGAGTATCATGCCTATCATTTGCAGGTACTACTGGAAACCCTCCGAGAGCCCTAGAATTATGGTAAGCAATCGAAATACCAGTTCTGGATCTGAGAGGTTCACTTTCCGGGTCATTTCAACTCAGAGGCTAGAGTTGTATTTAATCCAGTGATAATTCAGGTGGTACTAGTTTTGGATCCACCCAGGAGTGTGACATAAGTACCGAGTTTCCTGGGTTTGGCTGGATACTATTAGATATTTGTACCAATATTTTCTAGAGTTTCAACACTACTATCAGTCATAACAAAGAATGGGAAACCCTTTTTGTGGTTGGAGAGATGCTAGAAGAGCTTTCAGGAGTTGAGGCAGAGGCTAACTAGTGCCCCCATCATGAGGCTTCCAGAGGAATGCGTAGGGTATGTAGTCTACAACGAAACATCAGGGACCAGACATGGATTTGTCCTCATGCATGAGAGAGTAGTGATCACATATGTCTCTCTAATGATGAGTTATCATGCGAAGAAATACGTTACCCATGACCTGGAGTTAGCAGCACTGGTCTTTTCCTTGAAGATGTAGCAAAACTATCTGATGGGAGAACGTTTTACAGTGTACTCTTATCACAAGAGTCTCAAGTATATCGTCTCTCAGAAAGAACCAAAACCTCAGACAATGATGTTGGTGTGAGTTCATCCAGGACTATGTCTTCGAGAAATACTATACATCTGGGTAGGGGGACGTTGTTATAGATGAACACAAAAATAGATTTGGTAAACAGCTGCTAGGCGAGGCGACAGAGCAGTTGGCCGATTTGTAGATATCCTTTGTGGACAGAGATGGAGCATCTTTTCATTAGTCTCTTATAGTCACTCAACCACTTCTTCAGTGAGTCTGAGAGGCATAGCATGCAGATGCTGACTGCGAGACACGACATGCTCATATATCAACGAGACAGGAACCTAATGGATTTTCTGAATGTGGGGAGCATGTCATCCTCTTCAGAGGATGTACTATGGTACTAGTTTCACTTTAGGAGGAAGTGCTGAGGAGGTTCCACACATCCCCTCTAAAAGTACATCCAATAGTGGAGAAGATGTACCAGGATCTCCAAAGAAAGAAATATTGGCCTAGAATGAAGAAGGAAGTTGCAGAGTTTGTCTCTCGGTGCCTCACTTGTAAACAAGTGAAGGTGGAGCACCAAGTAACATAAGGCTTTGTTCAGCCTTTAGAGGTCCCGTGGTAGAAGTGGATGGGATATCCATGGACACGTTATGGGTCATCCACGTACATCCAGGAGAAACAACTCAATTTGGGTGATCGTCGACCGACTAGCCAAGTCGGTCCACTTCCTACCAATTAGAGAGCAGGGTTCTGTAGAGATCATGGTATGTCTATATGTATAGGATATTGTGAGGCTACATGGAGTACCTTTGACGATTGTATCCAATCTTAAATCATGTTTTACTTCCCTTACATGGAAGGGGTTACATGAGGCATTCGTGACACATCTTCATTTAAGCACTGCTTTCCATCCTCAGACGGATGGACAAACTGAGTGGACCATTCAGAACCTCGAGTACATGTTTCGCTCTTGTGTCCTCGACATTAGACGCAGTTGGGAGGATCACATGACTTTGTTGGAGTTTGCGTAAAAAAATTATTATCACTCCACCATTGGGTTGGAACCTTTTGAGGCGTTATAGGGGAGACCTTGAAGATCACCTCTGTGCTGGACCGACCAAGGGGAGTCAGCACTATTGGGACCAAAGATGGTATGGGATACCACAGAGAAGGTTAAGATCATCCTATTGTAGATGAAGACTGTATAAAGTAGGTAGAAGTCATATGGAGACATGAGATGGAGACATCTAGAGATCGAGGATGGCGACCACGTCTTTCTATAGGTCTTACCTTGGTGAGGTCTATGAAGATTTAGCCATGGAGGCAAGTTATCTTTGAGATTCATCCGAACATTTTATGTTCTCATAAGAGTTGTCGAGGTGGAATACTTCTTATCTCTTCCACCTCATTTGCACCGGGTTCATGACATCTTCCACGTATCCTAGCTGAGGAGATATGTACACAACCCTTCTCATGTCATCGACCATGGGGAGCTGGATGTTGATGATGTGGTGACTTTTAAGGGGGTTTCAGAATAGATTATGGATTGACAAGAGAGTTTCCTTCATGGATGGTCGATACCTGTTGTGCGCAATCGATGGCAGCACAAGAACCTCTAGGAAAGAACATGGGAGTGGGAGGCTTAGATACGTGCTTAGTACCCCCACTTGTTATCTTAGTATGGGTTGTGACTTATGGGGACGTAGAGCCATGAGGTGGGGAGAATGTAAAGACCCAGAATTTCCATGTAATTTTTTTAAATATATGGAAATTTTACGAGTCTGCAAAAATTGATTGTGCATGATTTTGAGGCCCAGGGTGCCCAGAATCATGTTATGATGTTTTTTTGTGTACGTTCAGTAAACGTACAAGTGGGTTTTTCTAAATTTTGAACCAGTGATCAGAATTTATATCCGAGGGAACCGTTGAACTCGTTGCACTGGTATTCGCTTATAGATACTTTCATCTTGATGGCAGATGGTGGAGGGTGAATTTTAGTTTTTGGGTTTTTTGTGGAAATAATAAAATAAAATATATCCATATTTTATTTTATTATATCTATTATAACAACCAATGTGGAAGTTGGAGGTGTGGACCACAAAACCATAACCTCCCATGAGAGGATATGGTGGCGGGGCACACCCGAACCTAACCTCCCATGAGAGGTTACAATGTATGGAACAATTGGGTCTAAATCCCCAATTTAATTGAGGAAAACCTTTTAACTCCCTCATAAATAAGGAGGAGTCTCTTGACCTACCTAAAATTAATGGTGCCACCCCCACCCCTCTTTTAATGGTGTCAACCCTTTCCCTTTAATTATATGATCCATACCATTTAATTAAATGCTACAATTTGAATATGAAACCCATAAAACTAAATAATAGATAATCTATTATTTGTAGGGTCTATCTATTCATTTTTTGGAAAAAGGATGAAAAATGAGGATTATATCTCTTGGGAGAAAACTCTCTAATGAAGAATGCTTCCTCCATGAAGAACACTCCACCGACGAAGAACGTCGACCTCGAATTTGACTTAATTTCTCAGAGCCTCTTTCAAAATAGGACATGTTCGTCTACAAAAAATCGACGTCCACCATCTCAAGCCAATGTCAACAAACAAGGTAGGTATCTTATTTATATATAATATTATTCTATTTTTTCTTTTCTTCCAAAACAAATAACGTGGACCAAATTATTATCATGTTGATCTACAGATGTTTTTCTTTGTGGGTTCCAAATATATTGTTAATGAGGGCTTATGGGAATTGAATTTTTTAGGATATCTTCCATGCTCATTATTTGTTTACATTCTTGATGAACAGATTGCTACCACCCTAAACACGGAGGGTGCTGGCCAAACCAACATGGCCTGACCACCCTCCGATCTTCTTTGTGGTGTTCTTCGAAATGGTGATAAAGGCAGTGAAGGAAATAGCCATGCCACTGGTGGCCCCAGCGACCTGTGCTGCCCCCGCGGTGTTCCATCATCTGTCCGAATCGGCCCCCACACCCCGGCCGTGCCGCACCCAGGCCACACCGCCCAAGCTGGCCGGGCTGCTGTGCCGGCTGTGCTGTCTCGACGGACTCACCGCCCTCACCGGCTGCATCACCCCACCAGCCGCGCCCCTAGCCACGCTGCCACGGCCGAATCGCCCCCTCACGGCACCCTTGCGTGCTGACCCACCCCGGGCCGGTCTAAACTTCCATTGCACTAACCCATGGCCGGCCCTCGCCATCACGGCTGGTCCACGCCCTCTCGTCTTACTAAGGCCCCGCGCGGCCTGCTGGGCAGGGCCTAGTGGTCCGGTCCAAACCTAACATCATGGCCTGAATCAAGTTGGCCCGGAATGGGTCAGGTGGACCGGGTCAGACCGAACCTGGGCGGACCGGGTCAGACCTGACCCTGGCAGACATGGTCAGACCGGACACACACCCACTACAACCCTTTACTTTATTTTGGCCATATCATTGGCACCAGACCTCCATTTGAAGAACCATCAGCGGTGATGGTAATTTAGGAGTGTGGCGGTCTCATTGAGTATATTCCACTTGAGTTTGCGGTATAGTTGAAATACAATTAGTTTGGATCATGCACGAAACCAACCAGGCCCGTAGGACTAAAAGGCCAATTACTCACAGACAGGACGTCTGATTGACACGCCGTTAGTTGCATTGAGACCCTAATGATGTAGAAGTCCTTTGAAATACTTATTAATGAGACTTCATGATGGTTGGATTATCGACCAGTAGCACGTGGAGGGGATCTTTCCAGTGATGAGCGAGAAGCGTGTAGAGACCTAATAACTGGATGAGACATGACGACTACTGGCCGATTGAATTGGAGTTACTCGACTAAACCTGTGGGGAGTGACTGGTTGTGGCAGAAGACCCACAGCAGATGAGAAACTAGTTGTGATAGAAGACCCATGATACTCGACAGGAGGAGTACCTCTGTAGGCTCTGAGGGGGAGCTCCTCGTTCTGGTGGTAGACCCACGGTGGGGAGTACCCCTATGTGATGTAGTAAATGCACGGTACTCTATAGGAGTAGTGCCTCAGCAGACCCAGGTTATTAGGAAGCGAGCTCAGAGTTGTGCCAAGCCCACATTACTTGACATAGTAGGAGTTCTCTAGTATCCATGGTTTCGATAATTTGAATAAAATCCTAGTTCGGTTGAGTCGGGTTTTCTCTGTTTTCTTCATGATTTAGATGGATCACTTGATAACTTAGGTATATGTATGGGCATATACCTAAGTAAGGGTATCTGTTGATTTCATACTTTGTAGTTTATCATTGTTGTATTCTGAGAGACCTTGAGGATCTCGGGGTCCCTACTGATTATCATTATACTCACCCCTGCACATGTTATGCCCACACCTCGTTGTGTTGGATGCACATGACGAAAAACGTTGACAGAGGCCAAAAGTACCAGGACTAGATGGTACCCGGAGGTGAAAAATACGGCGTTTCGGTACATAGAGTAGGCTGACGGACATGGAGTCCTAAGGAGGTGATCTATACCTACCCTTTAGGTAGGAACCTCGGAGGATGACCCATCATCTATTTTTCATTCTTCAGTTGTACATGTACTTCCAGTTCTTTGTACATTACAGTTGGGCCTATATTTCTATCCCCTTTTAATTTTCAGCACTCTTTTGTAATACATTTAACATAGTTTTTTTTAACAAACAGTGTGCTCTGTTGTGTGCATTTACAGTTTATAAAGGCAATACCTTCCCATTTTTTGGGAAATACGCCATTTGAGCTAGTCGCCAGCCGCTGGCCAATGGAAGGCGGGCTTGGGGTAGTCACGACATGTGTCCTAGGGGACGGGTTGTGACATATCCTATGATAGATCCATCATGCTTTAATTATATATATTCCTATGTACCAAAAAAAATTTCCCTCACCTTAGATTCCAAAGGTTAATTAAACCATTCTTATAATACCCACTACAATGGCCCCCCAATCACATACCTTGATACTAAATATTTATTTGATTATCATTTGTTATATTATTAAAAAAATTCTTGGGATCAATAATATTTTAGTCCCATGGAATCTTGGAAAAACATATTCATTATACGTGAAAAATCTAAAATATCTCCCATTATGATATTTCCCCTTTATTAATCATAATTAAAATAATTTCTTCATTACACAGGGGAATGAAAAATAAGAATTTTCAATCTCATATACTTAGTAATTATAAAAATGGGATGTATGTATATATAAACAAAGTATAATTATATATGAACGTGGAAAATATTTGAAAATCATACCATATATATCAATGATATTAATCATGAGACATTGTAAATTTTTTCAATTAAATAATAGAATCATAATAAGATTATAGAACGTTATCCATGAAATCATAACAATGGATTAACTAATAGAAATGTGGCATACACGTAATAATAGAAATTTAATTCCATATTTGTACGATACCAATCACATAAATAGGTTAATACTAGATTATGTTTTTAAATAACTATATTTTTATCAATAAAATGTTTCTCATGTATACTAGGAGGGTATGGGGTGTCCTAGGGGTTCAGGACATGAAGGGAGGAAATATGGACATCCAATACTTGATGCATTATTAGGGAACATTTTTTGTAACAGTTAACTCAATCCATGATTTCATAGAGGATGGGTTCACTATATAAATTTTTTTGAAAAGGGGTAGGTTAAATTGTGAAATCTTAGAGAGACCCATCCCCTACAATTACAACATGGTTTGTCAAATTTTGTTGATTCCCCAATAAGTCATGTGACCTATGACCCAATTGGGTAATGGGTGGCACATAGTTATATTGTGGCTTGTCCAACCATGAATTCAAACCATGAACCTCATTAAATATAGGGAAATATTCAATTTTTTCCTTAAGAAATATGTTTCTTCATGGTAATTCTTCCACCATTGTCTTGCAACAGCAATTGGGTGACAAACCATTTCACCCAAAAATCCCATGGATCAATATCACTCATTTCTAATGCATTTGGTATACCGTTTGGTTTATATAAATTCTATGAGTGAGATTAACCTTGATAGTTATCAATTTTTCACGATTAGGGATTCTAGAATCAATTTTCTTATTCTGAAGCTCTAAAACACTATTTTTTCTTCATTTTCAAGTTTTGGTATTGAAAATTGGTTTTCATCCTAATTAATTGAAATGGTTAAGAGAGAATTTATCATTGAATTTGAGGTATATATTCTAGAGGTTATATACAATAGTATTATGAATAAATTAATGTTAATGTAGATGGATATTATAAGTATTATAATTTCAATTTGTTTTAAATTCGTTGAAATGAGAAATTTACTAGATAATTAATGGATTAAAAACCTTGTGATACCTATGGGATGGATTGATATTTTTAATGTTGGGAAAATAGAAACCCATGGGATGTGATAATATACTGGACATGTAATTCAGTTTTTAAGTGTACAATTAAATTTTTATGAGATAGATCCACTGATAAATATGATGATAATAATTTTTGAGTTGATAAATGAAATTTATAATAATTGTTTATAGATTTGGAAATGGAATAATGGGTTAATTTTTATAATGGTAATTTTTTTAATGAAATTTATGTTAATGATAAATTTTTTAATGTTATTATGGAATTTGAAAGTGTAATGTGTCTGATAATGAATTGCGAGAAATTAAGTGTATATGTTTTAATTAATTATAAATTTGGAATGATATATGTGATTAATGGGTTAATCAATTTAAATGATAAATATGTCAATAGGATAAGTAATGAATATGGTATATGTGGTAATGAGCGAGGGATTTTAATCTATAAATTTGTTCCATTATTTATATTTTCAATATGGTATTTGTTTCGAATGATTATATAAAAATGTGAAAATGTCTTAGTGGTATTTGGGGTGTTGTCCTGATGCTCCATGCTAAAGGGTCATGGTACACTGAGGCCATATACCCTACCCATATAATTTTTTGTATATGTATTAAACTTAGTCTTTATTCCCCAAAATAATTGATGGGATAAAAATACATGGAATGAGGATTGAAGGTATGTTTTATAGAGATATGAGAATAGTATCAAAGTAAATTTTTATGTAAACATGGACTGAGGAACCAATGCAATGGTACTATATCATTTTTTTTAATTTTCTTCTTAAGGATTTAGTGAAAAATATTCAATGACATTATGCATTGATTAAAAGACCATCATTGGCAAAAGTGTATTTGATGAAAATTGGATTGTCCATTAGAGAAAAGGTTAAAGTGGATATAGTGACCTTATTCAAAAATGGAATTTAATTTATCTTCTTCTTGTCTTGATAGTCCTTATATACCATTATGCAATATCTATATTGAATGGATATTTCCTAGAAACTATTTTGGGTGGCCTATGGAGTTGAACTCACCCCTCATCGGGAATTCATTGGGTACCCTAATAGACAAAATGGTGGTATGTTACCAAAAGGTAAACAGAGTTGTGTTAGGTGGATTATTTGGTTATGGGATGTTCATGGATGAGGGATCTAGATTTTTGGTTAGACCCATTTTTGGGAGACTACAATTTTTCATTATTTTGGGTTATATTTATACTTGGCACTGTGTGACAAGGAATAGACTATTTATTCTTTGGTTTAAATCATGACTCAGTTTTGATAATTGAAATAGTGCTAATTTATTATGGTATTTTTTTAATTTATATTATATATTTTTTTCTATTTAATACTATGATAAAGATGAGATAGTATCCCCAAGTGTTCTATTAGAACATAGTTTTTAGTTAACAGCCTGAGACATTTCGTGAGGTGATCCCGATGTTATATAGAAAAATGGATTTGGGAACTAGTTAGTGGCTTCCATGATGGATAAATTACAATGTGGTATCATATTATTTTTTTCTGTTATTATTTTATTTATCTAAGGTAAACAAAATATTAAGATGATTTTGGTATTTTAAATGAGATCTTTCATGTGAGTATCTTACCAATGCATGTGGGAAAACGCATGTACTCCAGATGGGATTGTGGTTCTTAATGTTTTTCAGTACACAATTATTCACTTTTTCCAGCAGGGACATATATATTTGTAAAATTACATTTCCTAATAGAAATTTTTTTTCCAATATATATTTCCATGTCACCATATTTTTTGTAAAAACACTGTCACTAAATGTTTTTGTGATAGATAAAATAGTTCTTTTGTAATTATAATTATACGAACAGAAATAATATATGTAGTTAAAAGTGTTTAGCAACATGTTATAGTGACAAATTTATCAGTTAGTAACAATATTAACTACTTATAATGTATATATTTTTTATAATTTACATTCAAATAAAAATTATATATTTTTATTTCAATGAAAATTTTATATTATATTTATTATATTGTCATATATAATACATAAATTATGATTTTAACACATGTTCAAACATAGATAATATTTAATTATATTAATAATGAAATATTTAATACCATATGATGGATCCTGGAATCCCCCTCCCCATGCTGGATCCCCTAATATGGCCCACCCACCGACCAGAGACCCATCTTTGTCCGGTGACCCTTCTGTACCATCTAGTGGGCTCCAGCTCCAGTGCCCCAAGCATGTCGGTGCCCCATCCATGCCATCTAGTCACCTCTATCACTAGTAACCAACATCACATAAAATAAATATTAACAATGACTATATATAGAGGAGGTTTTGGTATAGCCTCAGGAACACCCTAATCTAATACTATATTGGAAAGCACAAGATACTTTTTTTATTCTTTTAGAATATATCCATGGTCTTCCAAAATTAACGTACATTAGTAATAATTTTGTATAAATGAAATAAATCACCAACATAGAATCAAAAAAATACTAAAAAATAGAAACCCATGCATAACCCTCAATATCTATATTTGATACCAAAATTGAACCTGTTTAAAAAACAAAAACCCAAGTAGCATCTCATACTCCTTTATCGTCCATCTATGATATTCAAACATCAACTATCACTCCAATGATTCCCATAGGAAATATATTTCTCTCACACTTCTAGAAACATTACATTCACACATGAAAATTACATACATCAATATAACAATGGGAAATCAGCATTCAATTAATGCCCAATTTAATTTATTTCAAGTTCTAGGTGCTTTGGTGAATGAATACATACACTTTTATTAGGGTTGAAATACCTAAATATGAAACTAACTATACCAAAAGAGATACAATCTTTAATATTTTAATTATTTTTTCCAAGTTAAAATATATTAACGACCAGGTGGAAGTTAACAATAAATAGGACGGACATAATGAATGCATTGCTTACCATGATGAGTGTAGTGAACTAGATCATGAAACATTCAAATTTGGGGACACCATATCACTATGATACAGTCACTGAAATCACCCACAATGAATAACATATCAGACCTAAAGTATAAATCTCCCAACCATATCATCAAAAGGATTCCAAACACTCCACCATATACCTTTATAGAATTATATAAAAAATATAATAAAAAACATCGAGAGAAGTAGTTGCAAAAATACAATCAACATGTTAGAAAAATTACCTCACACCAATATTATCATATCAAAACAGATACCAAAATCTTTGAAGATTATAATATTGTACCTGAATTCATGAATATTCAATATTAGTCAATCATTGAAGCCAGATAAAATAATCGTGAGTATTATAATCCATACTATCTTTACCTAGGAAAATAAAATATTGAAAATGAACACAATACCATGATATGAAAGGGATCAATTGTGCATCCAAATAAAATCATAACCCTGAAATATGATCCCTTCTCCTAGAGACTGAATGCATTGAAAAATTCCCAATACACACATGGACTACATACTGATGTGATGATAAAACACCCATAACCCTGAGGCAAATCAAATTACTCTCATATTCATTACCATTGTCGCCACATGGATTCAAAATCCATGCCACCTATTTCAAAATGACATCACAACAATGAAACCAATGTTAATGAACAATCCAGATTGCATTCATACCTCTAACACCTCCATCCCTTGAATAATGATAAAAATATTCTACTACATACCCACCACAAACACTGAAACACACTAGTAAAAACCATCAATGAATACCAAAGTACACATGATAACCAATGAAAAGAAACAAAAATGCAGAAACAGATCATGAAAAGCAGAACACTCACAAACATTTAGAAACCATAAAATACAAACACACTTCTAATATGAGAATCATTTTAAAACCCCAGCATCCCATGGATCCCTTTATCGAGGGCCGCATGGGTATCTAACCACTTTTTTTTAAGAACAACCATGCTTAGCCTAAACTCCTATGAACATATATTCACTCGTACATCTGATAAATTATGAATTTTTTTCATTTAGTTTTTTTACATTCATGAAAAAAGAAGTTATTAATAGAAACTATTTATATCACTTGTTTCCTAGGGCCCATAAGTTTTTTAAAATTCCAAACAAAATAAATCACAATTAGAATAAAAATTTAATAATTTTCATGGAATTAATTAGGATACGGACCACTATCACATCAAATTCATTCTACATAAATGACTCCACAAATAGAATTAAAATCCATCAACAAATAGGTAATTTAATTGGTTTTGATGTAATTTTTTTAACATTGTACTGTTATTTATAATGAAAATATATGAGAATGAAAATAATATTAAAAGAAGTTACTTTAATGATAAGAAACAAGTTTCATTCTTTGTTCAATCACATATGTTAGAAAATGCATAATACACTTATGAATAAATATAAATAGTTTGAAAAATTAATCATTGAATCTTATATTTTTAAAAACACACTAAAACCCTACAAAAATAAGTGGAAAAAATATTTTTCTTTAAGAAATAAGGAAACACATATAGGTGACTAGTGCTGTAATGAAATAAAATAATCTTATAACACTTTTATTAAGAACATAAAATAAATTGGTCATGATTTTATAGATGATGATGTATTTCTCAAAAAAAATTCCATTTTGATTAATATAAAAGTGATTATGTACCATTTCATTAAGTTATATTCTATAATATAAACACAAAATCCCCAAACCATTTAATATTATAAACCAATTGAGACCCAAACAGTGAAAATTTGACTCACCATGGCTAATCTCACAACAAATGACAATGTCACTATTTCCACTCAGCATGAACATTTAATGACTAGAACTAATAAAAAGTGGATTTTCTTTAAGTGGTGATTCCCCACCTAAGATAAGAAATTTAAAAAATGGGATATTTAGTAACACTGATGAAAATGCATATGCAGATCACACATGATGTAATATAATTTTGTTAGTTCATTTATTATTGGGTATGGTAAATTATTTGGTGAATATTTAGCCTCATTAGACCCACAAAACATTACAATTTGACGCCATTTCATAGCACTACACAAATAAGTATCCATGATCCCCAGCCACAACTTCTCAAAGTTTACTTGTATGGATAGACCACTGTAATAGTCAAACAATGTAATCCATATATGTTTATAGTCTAATGGTTGTATGTACCCAAATTACAATACATATATGATGTAATCCAGTCAATAATAATTATTTTAATTGTATAATAATATGATTCTATGAATAGAAGATAATATGAAATTACAAATAGAATATTTAATCATCTTTTATATACATGAAATATATAATGTAATCAACATGATGATAATGATTAGTGTCTCTTCATGTAAAATATTTTTTATCCACTAATCATATCAGTTTAAATATTACTGTAAACTGATTTTAAATAATTTTATTAAATATTTATCAATATCATGTTCGATAAAACCCATTATGGACTTTTATCCCATGTTATAAATAATCAATTTATCTTTATTCCCCAATGTTCAAATACATAAGATGTTTATTTGATTAGATATTTTATGATGTATTGTTGAATAAAAACGTATCATTAAGAAATAGTATCCATTTATTTGGAAGATGCATATAATAATGTACATAGATTGGTTTTATGGAATGAACCTGAATGGAAAGGGTTGCATATGTAATATATAAAACTGATCCAATTCATGTATAAAAATAATTTTATAAAATTATAATTCTAGTAATGTGAGTCTACTTACCTATCTATCTCAATGGAATTAAATCAATGATATTCTTTAAGAACATACTATTTTATTTGGACATCATTTAATACAAAAAGAATATTCATGTGGATATATAAAAATTATTCCCTTTATATTGAACATATGTGTTAAATAAATACACATTGAGTGTACTATTTCTTTTAATTGTTCTTATAATGAAAATTAATCTCACTCTGTCAACGATACATAAAATCTTGTTAAAAACTGAAAGGAATTCATAACTTGTAGAAATTTCTAATTAATTTCATTGACATGGAATCTATAATTTCATTATATTGTTCATATCATGAAAATTAAACTCAATGATAGAGAAGAAACATAAATCTTTGTTGATAAATAAAAGGCACTGATTTCTGTTTGCTGAAGATCCATATATAAGATCCATGGGTGGTATGTGCACCACTATTGAAGTATGTAGTGTAGGATCGAAATGATGAATGTAGATTCTCAGTACAAGAAGGTGTTGAATTATATATATTAAAAAAAATTGAACCTTTAATTTTATGTTTAACAAGGTTAAATAATCATTCAAAAAACCTATTAATGAAACCTTTCTTAAAAGAAATATTCTACCTGAAATCAAATAGATTCTGTAATACAATTAGAGTAACATAATTAGAAAGTATAAGAAATTTATACATTTTATATTTAAAAAAGGTATGATTACAGTAGAAATAAAACAACTTGAAATAGAAAACAAGTAACAACAAGATTCATTAAACAAAAAGAGAAGGTTATCCAACAAACATGGATAATGGTTCCTTAACTTATACTTTCAATAAAGTCTATATTATCCAAACATAGGTATGCCCTCAATCCGAAGATCATTATCTATCTTGCTATCCCCATAAGCCCTCAATTTAGAAGTAAATATGAACCAATATCTTCCAAACCTGGAAGCCCATGATCAACACGATAAAAGACTACAAAAATAAATTCTAAACAAGTTTTTCACTCCCAAAAAAGTTATTCATGACATCCACATGAAGCAATGAGAGTTGAAAGAGCCTCTCTCTCAAGAAATCACTTTACATCTTTTCAGAGATGTCATGTTCTTCCCCTCTTTGCATTGTTCATTATTTTAATCATTCAAATGAACTTGTATTTATATGAAAAGCTTCCCAATGGTCAGATCCACTCCAACGGCCAAATGTTCCTTAAATTATGGAGGTACATGGACATGTGTCAAACATACAACGGTTAGTTCTTAACAGATTGAATGAAATCATTTCAAGTAACATAAACAATGTTATGTTAAAGGTGAGAGTTATGTAATAAAAAATGGAATCTAATAATATAGGAATGATACATTAAACAACTATAATTTTATTAAGAAATATATATTCATAAAAAATACATTATCAAGAAAACTGATTCTTAAAGAAAAGTAATTTATATTGTGAACCCACTATCTCAATTGTTCAGAAATCAAAATTATAAAATAGGAATCACTTATACACCATATTCAGTATTCCAAAGATGACATCACTTATAAATAGGATTCAGCATCATAAATATTGTATCACATATACACCATAATCAGTATCATGAAGAAGGTATCACTTATACACCGGAATCTGTATCACAAAGACGGTATCACTGATACATCGGAATCAGTATCACAAAGACGGTATGAATAATCTGTAAATCTAGTAAAACCGTAAGAAATGGAGAAGTCATAAGATAACCTTATTGACTCAACAATCTCCTCCTTTTTTGGAATGCACAAAAAACTTTGCTAAGTAAGAATATATAGGATTATATAAAAAAGTATGAAAAATATATATCCCACTTTGAATGATATTTATGATGAATACGACTAACTCCCCATTAGGTTGCGTTTTTCAATGATCATATTCTAGATCGTTAATATCTGGTTTCATTTCTTAAGAACAAATTCCCCCCTTAGATTAACATCTCTTCTTAACAGAAAACTCCTCCTTACATGGAAATTATCCATTATTATCATACTCTCCCTTAATAGATTCTCCTCTTTTGATATATTAATTAAATTCATCCTTTGAATAAATTCTCCGCCTTTGTGGATTTCAAAAAGAGGAAAAGAAATAATGAATAATTATAAGATGTTCCTGTATTGTTAAGCAAGCATACATTCAGAAAAAGAAATATATGCAGGAATATTCTTAAGGAAATTTTTGAAATAAGTTTTTGATTACATCAAAACATCTGAATGAATGGAAAAAATCATCCATTATTCTTATTCTCAGAAAACATATTCTTTATAAAGTCTATGAGTTTCTTTACATCCTTATTATCTTCTTCGAACTTCTCCAAAAATTTCTCTTGATCGTGATTATTTTTTTCTAATGACAAGATCCTTTCTTCATGAGAATCCATATTTCTCTCTAATCCGACTCTAACATCCTTCTCACTCCTAACAGATCCGGAAACAGAATTGAGTTGACTAGATTTCTCATATTTTGATGCCTTGACCTTGTTGAACTCAGTTTCACAAGTACAGAATGATCCATTTGTTGAATCCATGGAGTCACCAAACTGTCTTAGCTCTTCATTGACAGTTTTGGTAAATTTAATTACTTTCATTACAAGTAACATTTTGAGCTTTGTAATCAATCAAAATATTACTAAAGTCTACCTCTTTCTTGACCAACATAACCATAAGCATATTGGCCGACTCTGTATTTTGATTCAGAGTTTTTAGCATCATTTGACTCAGAGCATCAATATTTTCATGAACTAGAATGGTGATTACCAACATTCTTAATGATTTATTGACAAAGTCATCTTCAACAGATGAAGAGGATTCAAAACCTGAAACGCCTTTTCCTTTCTCAACTTGTCTTGGAGTTAAGTAATGAAACTTTTCTATTCTCTTGAAAGACTTCTAGGGCATTTCATTTTCAGATGAGGCAACCAAAACACTTTTTCCATTGATTGGATTTCGAACTGGATATTTTTTTTCTAGAAACATGGATAACATTGTGATTTCTCTATTCATATTCTTCCTCTTCAAACACGTCTTATTCACCACATTAATGATAATCATATTCTTTATCTTCTTCTCCTACATCAGTTTCTACAAGTTATTATTCTTCATCTTCTACTTCTCCCTCAACTTATACTTATTCCTCAACTTATACTTATTAAACTTGTACATCAACTTGTTCTTCTAAAATATATTTAGAGACTAAACTCAACGGAGTTCCAGTGTAGTCTTCCACTTACAATAAAACATCACAATGGTCTTCTTGAACTGTCCGATATTATATTTCTTGAACAAGTTCTAATAAAGATATAACATTCTTGGATTTCTGGATTTTCAGACTGGGAACCATTTTCTTATGAACAACTTCAGATTCATGTATATATTGAGACTTTATTTCAGCATCTTTAAGAAGAGAATGAAACACTTGATCTTCCATGGATTTCTTCTTCAGGATCTTCTCTTTATTTTCATTCTCAAGATTTTTAGCTTTCTTAAATTTCAAGGCCTTAGACTATACAGTGTTTAAGGTAATGGTAGGATCTCCTTCCATACTGGTAGCTAACATTTCTCTCAACTTGGAAATTGTTTCATCATAATTGGATTTAAGTTTCTTTATCAGAGGAGGTGCTGATATTAGGACATTTGGAACTGGTATATGCATGCATTGTTCTTCTTGTTTTATTTTTCATGGGTACCTATTTTGAAGTCTCTGGAATATCAAATTTTTTATGGATAACCATTACTTCAAAACTCTTGGATAACTGTAGTAACTCAACCATCATCCTTATTAGAGTGTCTTCACTGACTAACAAAATCTTGAATGTCTTTGAGACTAATCAGCATGGATCATTCAGCTCTTTAATGCACATGACAATTTTCCTAGAGATTGTTGTCGGATACCTATGTATCTGAGATCTGATGGATCCACCTTTTATTTCATGGATGGTGAGAATGATGTACTTCACAAAATTGATCTTCCATAAGATGATGAGAATGTATTATATAAAGATATCACATTTCTTTAGAGAGTCCTTAACTCATTTTATAGATATTAGAAATCCTATCATACAAAGTGAAACCATCTTGTGGTTTGTTGACAGATTCATAATCTTCGGATTCATAACATACTTGAGACCAAGATAATCCAGAGCATTTGCTTTTTGAAAAGAACGTTCTTTCTCCGGATGTTTCTGAGAGAAAATAATAGCTTCCCCATCATACGGAATGATAAGAAAATTTTCTTCCTTCTTATAGGTTATTTCATTTGACTTATCATAACATTAGAAGTTGAAAAGATCCTTTACAACCTTTTGGAAGAATGTGACATCTTTTTAGAACAAAATAATCAGGTCAAGATAAACCTAATCCTAACTTTTCTCTTTATCCACACAAATACTTTCCCATCCATTAGTTCTTATAACCTTATAGATAAGAGAGTCATATTTTGCAAAGATGTTAGAAAAAAACAACCTTTCTATAAAGATCTACCAATCAATTATTTCTTAGCCAATCAGTATCTCGTCTACGGAGTATTTAGAAGTCATTCAGGGTGATATTGACAAAAGAATCGAAACAAAAATTTTGAGGGAAACAGATCTTCGACACAGATATCAGTATGGATGGTGCAGTGCTTATAATCAAGGCACCTCTTATATGGATGAGGATATGACCATTAAAATTCCATAATATAATCAAACTGCTAAAAAATTGATCTGATCTAATAGTTGAGGATGAAAAAAAATATTAATTCTAATCTTTTGTGTTAAGGTAAACCAGAATTTAACATATTGAAAAACCAATAACTGTATCATATGATATGAAATTAAAGAGTAAAGAATATTTAACTTTAGGAATACTCTAAAGAGTTTTTCAATATTATATGAATTATCTCAATTGTTTTAAAATCTATGATTCCTATACCAAAATTTCCAATACCAAAATTTAAAATACATAAATTTCCAATACCGAAAGATAATTTTTTTTAAAAAAATTCATAAGAAAAGTATAAAAACAAGAAAGAATATATAATCCCATAAAAATAAGGAGTAGTTTAATGTTATGATATCATTTAGTCAATAAGTAGATATGATTTATTACCTAACTAAGAAAATTCCTAACTTCTGTTTACATTATTCAAATCTACTAGAAGATAATGGTTTTGTAAAAATATCAGGAAGTTGTTCTTGGGATTATATGAATTGAAGAATAATATCTCATATAAGTGTGTGATCCCTAAGAAAGTGATTTCTAATATCTATGTGCTTTGAATGAGAGTGATGAGAAGGGTTTTAACTTAGGTAAATGGAACTTGTTTTATCACACATTTTGTGTGTCTTAGTAAATTTCATACTATAGTTTGTGAGTGTTTGTTGCATCGATAACACATGAGCATAATGAAATCCAGCTGCTACATATTCAACTTCATTAGTGGAATGTGCTACAGAATATTTTTTCATGCATAACCAAGACACTAAGGAATTTCATAAGAAATGACATGTTCCGAATGTAATTTTTCTATCCATTTTATAACCACCAAATCCAGCATCTGAAAAACATTTAAGGTCAAAATTATTTCCTGAGGAATAAAAAAGTCCCAAATCTATAGTTCCCTTTATGTTGAATTTTTTTTACAGACTTGAAATGTTATTATTTAATATTTTCTGGAAATCATGCAAATAAGTATACTAAGAACATTAAATCAGGTCTACTAGCTGTTAAGTAGAGTAAACATCCCATCATCCCTCTATAAGATGTCTGATCCGCAGAATTCCATGCTTCATCAATATCAAGAGTATTAGATGTTCTGAATTGAGTACTTATACTCTTAGAATTGTCACTCCCGAATATCTTATGAAGATCTATGATATAATTATGTTGAGATATGCATGTTCACTCTGGTTTTTGAGAAATTTGATAACCATGAAAAAAGGTTAACTCACCCATTATATTCATCTCAAACATAGATTTTATAAGATTCACAAAATAATCGGTTAAGAATTTATGAGTTGATCCAACGATGACGTCATCAATATAAATTTGAAAAATCAATTTTTTTTTAACTTTTCATAAGAAAAAGGGTTGGTTCAGTAGTTCCCTTAACATAGTTATATTGAAGCAAAAATCTTGAAAGTGTATCATACAAAGCTCTAGGGGATTGAATAAGTCCATAATGAGATTTGGTATGTTTAGAAACATTATTAGGATGTTTTATATCTTTAATTCTAGGGTTTTATCTACATATAAATCCTCTGGTACATAACTGTTATGAAAAGAACACTATATATCCATTTGATAAAGTATGAAAAAAAAATGCTACAAAGGATAGAAGAATGTGAATAGATTCATGTCTTGCTACAGGAGCATATGTTTCTTAATATTCTATTCCTTTATGTTGGTTATAGAATTTAGCAACTAATCACACTTTATTTCTAACAATAACTCCATTTTCATCGCATTTGTTTCTGAAAAAATACTTTTCTCCAATGACTGATGTTTCCATAGGTTTTTCAACCAAGGTCCAAAACTGATACTCTAGGAATTCATTGAGTTCATCTTAAATAGAATTTATCCAATCATCATAACCCAAGGCTTCTTCAAGAGTCTTTGGTTCAAATTGAGACAGAAAAGCAACATGTTTAACTTCATTCCTTAAAGAACTTCTATTTCATTCAAGTTGATAAACATTTCCAATGACATTATCACTGGGATGATTTCTATGTAAAGCTACCTTAGTTTTGGAACAACTTGATCATCAACATAGGGTAGTGAATCTTCATAAATAAATGTTTCAGAATCATTTTTTGAACATTATCCTTATATGAAACGTCTTCTATAAATGGTTGGAGATTGTTTTAAAAAAATATATCAGAAATAAGTTCAAGTAGTTTGAAAACAAAAGGATCATTTTCATCAAAATTAACTCATATTGTTTTTTCCATAGTTCATGTGGTTTTTTTGAAATCTCTATATGCCTTAGGGTTAGTGGAGTAGCGTATGAAGATTCCTTCATTGGATTTGGGGGAAAATTTATGTAATTTATCCATGGTATTCATGATATATAATCTAAAATAAAAAAAACATTAAAGTAAGATACATTCGGTTTTCAGCGAGTCCATAACTCCTAAAGTGTTTTATTAAGAAAGGGTATTATTAAAAATAGATTTATAATATAACATGAAGTACTTATAGCTTCAGCCCAAAAATGTATAGCTATATAATATTCACTCAATTAGTTTCTAGTCATCTCTTGAAGAATAAAATTTCTTCATTCAACAACCCCTTTCTATTGAGGAGTTCTTGGAGCTGAAAAATTGAGAGTGATACACTTTTCACTAGAAAAAGTATCAAAATAAGATTTTTCAAATTCTCCTCCAGGATCACTATGAATAGTTATCAATGGTAGGTATTTCTCATTTTGAACTTTACCTTTGAAAACATTGAAATATGAAAGGGATTTATATTTCATTGTGAGAAAATAGATCCATGTAAATCTAGTGTAGTCATCAACTACAAAAAACACATAGTATTTGCCTCCAACACTTCCAATTTGTGTTGGACCAATTAAGTCCATGTTAATTAACTGAAAGGCATTAGAAGTTGTAACTTCACTTATATATTTAAATATATATTTATGTTTATTTCCATATTGACAAGGATCATAGACTTTTAAAGAATCCAACCTAATATCTGGTAGATCCTTAGCAAGTTCATTTTTAGAAAGTTTACTAAAATTACACAAGTTACATTTTCCTAGTCTTTTATGAAAAATCTATTATTGATCATCAATTGCACATAGGCACAGAATATCATGATATATAAGGTCTTATATGTTTAGTGTCTATATATTCTCTAGCCTATGGGATTAGAGAATAAATTCATCATTGGAATTGTGTACTATGCACTTTTCATTCGTAAAATTCACAATGAATACTTCATCACATAATTGAATAAATTTGATGAGTTTGTGATTAATACATTTAACAGATAAAAAATTTGAAATTAACGATTTTCTAAAAATAATAATGTTAATTATACAGACAATTTCAACTTCATAGATATCTCGAAAGGTTACATTGCAACATTTAGTCAGTAATATATTTTTAAAATAGTCTTTGTTTCCAGTTATGTGTTGGGAACATCAACAATACATGTACCAATTGTTGTTGGCACATCCTTCAATGACCTGAAAAACAAAAGTTATGTTTTTAGAATCCAAACATTCTTGGATCTGGAATTGTAAGATAATAAAAATTTGGGAATCTATATTTGATTAGAATATTATGCATTATGAAACCCACAAGATGGGCCATTATTTAAAGAAAAATTCTCTTTCCAATGACCACTACGTTGACATTTATTACTAAAATGGGATCTTGGTGAAACAAAATAATCGTTTCTACAAATTAATTTTTTCATGAGAATAACCTAATCCTTGATTATTACCATGATGTCCGATATGAGAATACATCATGTTGAAATTTTCCTTACCAGATGTAGAAATTGCATGAAGATTCTTCAATGAAAAAATTTCAGACATCAGTATTAAGACTAAATTCATATCCTCTGGAACAATAGACTAATAGATAATCTTATCTTCTATAACATATTTTTCAAAAATCAAATGTTTAAGATCATTAAAAAGATAATCTTTTTCCGAATTAGATTCCTAAAGTTTCATAGAATGATTTTCTAAAATGTCATTTTGGTTATCAAGATCTTTGGTAAGATAAGAAATTTCTTTTGTTAAAAGAAATTCTCAAGAATTTTCCTTTCATGTTTCTTAGAAAATTTAAGAATTATTATTTCTATCAACTTATAAAACCTAAAACATCCTCATAGGAAATAAAATATGAATCATTATCTAAGGAAAAAGATTCTTTATCTGAAGAAAAATATTTATCCGGAAATTTTTTACTCAAAGACATATTGGTTAGGGTCTCATCATTTTGTCCCTTAGCCAGAGGCCATTGATTTTGAAATGGAGCTCGGTCTATTAACCCAACATTATTTTTCTCCAAAGATTCATAATCTGAAAAATCATCAGAAGCATATCCACTACAGGAACTCCAAGTGTCATTGGCTTTTAGGACTTTACAATGCCTTGATCTGTAGAACTTCTTCTTGTTTCTCTCAGAATTGATTTCCTTCTTGTCTCTTTTCTTAAGTATGGGAAAATCATGTGTGATATGAACAGTTCATCTACATTCATAGAATGTCACTTCTCTATCTTTCTTATATTTTCCATCTTTTCTCTTGTATCAATATTTAATGTTCTTCTTCCCAAAAATAATGTTCACCCACTTAGAAAGATTGGGTAACTCATTTTTTAAAGTTTCACATTCACTAGATTCATGTTGAACAACAACCATCTTTGATTTAGATCTTGTAACACTCTCAAGAGTCATAGATTTCATATGATTTGATGTTGTTGTAAAAGAAACAATTCCATTTCTTTTATTCTTCTTAATATTATCAGCATCACTCATCATTCTTGGTTCATGTTGAAGAAGGGTTCAATACTGTTCATCGAGAGAAATCTGTGCAACTTTTCTAATTTCATCTATAACAGGTCTCTTAGATTCCCATTCACTCCATCATCTAATACTTTCTCACCCATTGATTATAAGGTGTTAAATATTTTCAAGAATCATTATTTTACATTATATATGGGTTCTCCATAAGGAAAGTAGAAACCATGATACTGAGCTCCAGGCATAGCTATTCTAGTTTTAATAACATTTGAATTTCCAAAGTTAGTTACTTCCAGCATCTTCCAAATAATATTTTCATCTTAACCAGATCAAATTTGTCTATATATATATCTATTCATTGAACATAGAATTGTATTACATTCCTTAATGTTCCGTTGGTATTCCACCTTTTTCAGATTAATAGCGGTTCTATGTTCTTTATTAGGAATATTTTAATCACCAGTTAACATAATGTAGTTGTCTACACCTGTGTTTATTACAAAGGTCTTCATTCTGTATCACCAATACACATAGTAATTTCCATTAATGATTGGTGGTATATTAGAATTGAGATTATCTACGGATCCAACATGAATGTCTATCATACTAAAAGTAATTTCTTTCCACATAACACATTAGAAGTAATATATTATAAAAAAACAAAAAAATTAGCAAATGAAAACGTGACCAAGAAAACTTATACGTGAATAAGAGTATTTTAGAGAACTCCTTTGAAACCAATTGTAGGATTGAAATGATGAATGTAGATTCTCAATAATAGAAAGGTGTGAATTGTATACTTTATATATTCCATTTGAACCTTTAAAGTTAAATATTATAAGGTTTAATAGAAACTTACAAAACCTCTTAAGGAAACATTTTCTTAAAAGAAAGATTTTACCTTAAAGCGAATAGAATCGGTAATATAATCAGAGTAACAAAATTAGAATGTACTAGAATGTTATATATTCTATCATAAATAAAGTTAATATTGAAACAAAAATAAAACAACATGATATAGAAAAAAATTAATAACAATATTTTATTAACCCAAAGAGATTGGTATCCAACAACATTTGTTAAAGATTCATTGATTTATACTTTCACGAAAGTTTGCCTTACCAAAACCTAGGTAAGACATCAATCCGATGATCGACATCTGTCTTGATATCCTTGCAAGACCTTTATTTAGAAGGAAATCGATTCCTCTATCTTGAAAACCTGGATGCTCATGATCAGCACGATTAGAGAATACACAAATCAAGTTTGAACAAGCTGTTCACACCTGATAACATTGTTCACAAAATTTCAACAAATCACTAATAGTTGAAAGAGCCTCCCTTTCTAGAAATCACTTCACTGTTTTTTCAAATGCATCAATTTCATCTACTCAATGGACTGTTCATTATTTTAAATTTACAGTGAACTTGTATTTATATGAATAGCTTCCCAACTGTCAGCTCCACTCAAACGGTCATATTTTCCTTAAATTTCAGAGGTACCATGACACGTGTGAAACATACAATGACTAGTTTTTAACATATTATACAACATCGTTTCAAGTAACAAAAATGATGTTATGTTTAAGATGAGCGTTTTGTAAAAAAACTATGAATCAGATAATATTGGAATGAAATATTAAACAACACTAATTTTATTAAAAAAATGGATTCTTAAGAAAAATATTATGAAGAAAATAGATTCTTAAGGAAATGTAAATAATATTTTGAAAACGATATCTCACTTGTTTTGGAATCAAAATTATAAAATTGGAATCACTTATACACCAGATTCGGTATCATAAAGGCATTATCACATATACACTGGAATCTGTATCAGAAAAATGATATCAATTTTACATCGGAATTGGTATCATAAAGATGGTATCACTTATACACAAGAATCAGTATCACAAATACGGTATCACATATACACCGCAATCAGTATCACAAATACGGTATAAAAAATATGTAAATCTAACAGAATATAAAATCGTAAAGATAAATCTTTTAGTATAGCAGAATGATAATTTTGGATCTAAAGAAAAAAAATAACATAAGAAAAAGTGTTTGTGATTTTCAAAACATAAATCCATAATGAATGGAGAAGTAATAATATTACCTTATTAACTCAATAGGTATCCTATCTTAAGGATCCTAAATAAATGTTTATTAAAAATTAAAAAAATTATGATATTTCATTTTAAAATTATATATAAATATATGTTTGAGGTATAGTTTCATTGAGTTCAATATCAATGTTTTGGTATTATTTCAATTTTATTACTCATTATAAATTAATACACATTTATCCCATTATGATGTATCATGGGTATTGGGTCACCAATATAAAATTTTACCCAAGTATCACATGATTGATAGATAACATCAATAGTTATTATTCAAAATAGTTTTAATTAAAAGGATATAATGATACTCTAAAGATACATGATTTTAGCACCCATGCATGATTTGAGGCACAATTTTTATTGATCTTGAGCATCACCAACTCGATAAATTTATAATGTAAAACAAAAATAATTAATAAAGTATTGAACATAATGGATGAGTTGATATTTTCAGATATAAATTAATTTCAATACATTTTTATTATTTGAAAGACTTCTTATGTCACTATATACTTGTTTCTGTGTATCTCCATGTTTGTATTTTTGTTTATATAATGTATACCGAATCACGCTTCATCATCTGAGATCAACTAACTCAGTTTAAAATTGTAATAGATTTCAATCATAATAGTCAATATTCAATCTATTTGTAGTTGAGGTTCATTCATGGGATGAAGAATTATTATATATTTACCTAACTTGAACCAATTTTATTACACCCCCAAATAGGGATGTTTATCTCAATTTAAGATATCAACTTATACACCAACATAAATATAATTAACTACATATAACGTGGAATTTATGTATGTTCAATATTTATAAATAAAATTATAATGTCATTATTTTCATCAAAAGGGGAATTTCTACAAGTGAATACATCTATGTGATGAGATAGAAGGATAAAGGGAGAAAATGATGCATCTTTTGCATAGTTATGTGACTAGAAATAATGAAAGTGATATAGGGTTACCTTGGGTTGAGAGAAATTTAGTAACATGATCTTTTTGAATTGTTCTGATTATCCACAATTTTCCACAATTTTTTTTGTGTAAAAGGAGCACCCCAAATACCTAAAATCATTGAAAAAATAGCATGCAAAATAAAATATTTCTAATGTATTTCTCAAAAATGATTAAAAAATATATTTAAAAATATCATTAAATAATTTATGTATTTATATTTCTTAAAAAATATATCAACAAATAAAAAAATATATCTGAAGCATACAAACTACTAGTAGTTGTGATTTCAAAATGATCTATAGCACACCCAAATAGTTAAAACAACTAGTAGGTAATGAGGGATATATGTACCAAATAAATTCCGAAAATTTAATAAAAACTTATGTTATTATGAGTGAGAATTTATGTTACCCTCTATGTAAGTCATCTTTATGAAAGCCCTATATTAATAAATCTATCCTACCATTTACTCTTTAGTAATTTTACATGTATGACACAACCAAATTTTCATGGTGAGTAGAAAATGATTATTGATAAAGAGTGTAATGTTTCTCAATAATTTATTAAAATGATTAACTGTAAATAAAAAAAGAAACAAATTTATGTTGAGTGAGAACTGATGTAGTTTCCAAGTGATAATGATTGTATCATTGATCGACAATTTATAAAAATTCTTAATTTAATATTAACTAATAAGCTAACATTCATATAAAACATTTTATAAATAATTTTAAATTTGATAAAAAATTATTGATTAACAAGAATCACCAATAGTTTATAAATACATAAAAATTTCATTTTCATTTTCAAAATATAATTGATATTCTATATATATATCTTAATTTATGTTTATTTTACTAAAATAAACCTATAAAAACATGTAAAACATTGTAACGACTCAATTAATTATACACTATCAATATCAAATTCAATAAGAAAATGATTAATGTAACAAAATTAATATATTTAATTTACTCATCACACTCAATGGGAATCATACATTAGTCAATATAAAACACAAAATTTAGGTATTTCACACATGAAATCAAAAAATGAATTGTAACCAAATACAAAATGGAAAAACATGATTCACAAAATTAATAATGAATCCTCATATTATAAGACACTTAAGGGAGAATTCAAATGTAAAATATTTAATCTTTTTCTATTAATGATGTAAATTTTCTATATATATTTTATGTATTATTATGATGTATAGAATGAAAAAAATTTGTTCAATTATAATGGAATTCATAACTAGATTGAGTCATACAAAGGAGTCTGGAAAAATACACATTTCCGTGATGTGCCCATTCATCATCATGGGGCCCAAATATCTTTTCAAAATCAAAGACAGTGATAAAAAAGTAATTATCCTTAGTAAAATGTGATTTTTTCTTCAATGAGACCAATGTATTAGCCTTAGAAATATCAAAATCACAGTTTTATAGCTACTATATTGATGGTATCATGAAATTTATGATAAAAAACATGTTATTGTAATTTTTGAGTTATGAAAAGTAATCTTTATTGATTCATACATCATTCAAAACACAATGTTGGGAAATCATGATAGAAATTTCACAAAATGATAACAAAAATAATGTATTACCTCCCTGATGAAATGACCTTGTAGTTCATGGAAGGATATGCATCTGGATATGAACAGTGGAGTGACAAAATGATGGGGGTTGACATGTTACTGGGTTTGGGGGATTCAAAGCGGTCAATGGATTATAGATGTTAGGGGGGTGAGATGTGAGCCTCAGTGATGGGATATGATGATGGAGTTGAGTAGGGTGGGTTTTTGGGATGTGAATCCAAAGTAGGGAATGGCAGTGAGATGTGACACTAGAGTAGGAAAGTATGGGTTGGTAGGATGTGAGGTTAGAGTGGGGGTATGCTGGGTGGTGGGATGTGAGTGCAATGTAAGGTAGAGTTGTTATATTAAAGGACGAAGTAGGGAGGGGTTATGGGGTGTGACACAAGAGTTGGTTAGGGTGGGGGCGACGAGGGTAGGGTGGCAGAGGAGGGGCGGTGAGGGTGGAAATGGAGACCCAATTAGTGGTTTAATGGTTTTTTTCATTAATATTATATTAATGTGTATTATATGAATAATAATGAAAAATATAAAAATAGTTATTATCTCAACAAAACTTAATAAATTGCGTTGACAAATATAAAATCATTTTATATTTCTAGAAAATAGAAAATTAATATCTATTATGAGATGATTTTAATAAAACATAATCTATTCATAAAAATAAAAAAATATATAATATATGATTTTTTTAATTGGATATTGATAAAATATTTATTTTTTGAATGGTTTATTATAACATTTTTTATTGACATCAAAATTATTTTTTCTAATAGCATTATTAAAAATAGATTCACATGTCATTAAAAAAATGTTGTTATTAGTATGATAAATAAATATATTCAACTATTATTAAATAACATGTTAATTTTGAGAGATTAATATATATATATATATATATATTTAAGAATATGTGTTGTTATTAATAATTAATAAAAATAAAACTTATTATTTATTTGAATTTCACATTTTTACCATTTTATATATTTTATATCATTACATTTTTGTTGGTAAATTTCAATTTTTAGATTTTGTGATGGGTGGATGACATCTCAACCATGTGTAATTCTTTTATTTTGTGATGTGACTATCTGTTATTTTTTTATTGCAACCAAAATTTTAACGAGGCGGAGCCTACATGCATCATTTTAAGAATAAAGAAATAAACATGACATTCCTAATAGTTCCAACACACAGGGAAGACGTGTCAGATGTGAGGGATAAAAAAATAATTTACATAAAAAATATGAATAATTAGAGTCTAATTAATATGGTGAAAATGAATATATATAGATGGTATGTGATGAAATAGTTAAAAAATAGTTCCAAATGAAGAGTCATAAATGGATAAAAAAATTATTATGACATGTGAGAAAGATATAAAAACTGCCTAACTATAAAATATTTACCTTTTAAAGGTAAAATAGTTAAATGAGTGACTATTGAATTATTTTGTGAATATGTATGTCGGTTTACCCCATGCAAACCATTGATCATTGTTGTGAATATTGATGGTAGTGATAGAGACATGATTATAACTATTGGGATAGTGTATGTGAAATTGGTTGCTTTTTACTAGTAAAGAGACATAATTTTATAATATTTTGGATGTTTTATGATTTCATTAGTGATATGTATGTTTGGAATTGTAGATATATACATCTTGGATGACGTGTGATAGTCAGGAGATAAGAGTATTTCATTAAGAACACTTTTATAAATGTTGAGTAAGCTACCCTATTGATCGAGGGTAATAGTGGGGATAATCATTTCAATGATATCAGAACACTTTTAATAAAGACGATCTAAAGGGACCTTTATTGGGTTCAACCATGTATGTTTGAGTTCACTATAGTGCTTCATTTGAAGCACAATATTTTGTTTACCAGAGAGGGTGGACTCTTGGTTTCAGAGTCCTAAACACTATCCAGCCAAATTATTTTTGATCATGTAGAGAATCATCCTAATATGATAGTAATATTCGTGGATTATATTCTATGGGTACCAATGAAACCCTAGTGTGATATTATATTTTAGGAAGATAAGGTAGAGGGTTTATAGGGTAAATATTTCCTATAAATAATCTAGAACAATTCAATTTGGAGACATTGAGGTCGGAGAAGGCTTCATAGTTTAAAACATTAATCTAGGAGTCTATAAATGTGATGGAATGTTTTGTCTTCTAGTATACATGAAATGATTTTTTCTTGAATTTGAATTAGTGAGGTAGATACAGGGAGCTTTTTTAACGCTGGAAAATGATAGATGATATAGTCCTAGGTGAATATCATCAGTTTAAGGAGGTTTATTAATGTATTAAAGAAAGACCGTATTTCAGAAATGATTCTAAAGGAGGATTTATGTGGAGGACATGCGGTTATAATTGAGTGATCTAGTGGTGAATAATCAGATAGACAGAAGAATAGTATTTTGGGATTTCACTAGTTTTGTGGTGGAATGTGTAGTTATAGAAGAAGACCATCTTCTCAAGGTTTTGATCACGTTTTCATCTATCATAGTGGAAGTTTGGGGAAAATGTGTGGAAAGTTCCCTTGAACACTAGTTTTGTGTCCAATGTGTTGATGAATGGGGAATGTGTCGAATTTATATAGTAACACTCAATTGAAGGGAAGAGATTGAGGTTAACTTTTTCTGTAGAGTGAAGGAAAGTGGAAAACTACCCCATAAATGGAATGTTGTTGCAGTTTCTGTGGCCATAATTTTTGGGGTGGTGGATTTAGTAATTTTAAAAAATGATTTCCTTATCATCAGTGTAGTACAATTCCAGGAACATAGACTGGGGCCCAGGGTAAAGGGATGTTTCAACATCACGTAGTTCATCATGAACCTGGGGGTGGTGTGACATGACAACTGACCAATCAAGGTACGATTCAGGTATATTCCATGGTTTCTAATTCTTCATTTAATATAGGTTCCTCCCACTCATTGGTATATTATCACTCTGTGAGTTTTTTCTGGTCTAGTGGTGGAACATATTTTTGGTGTTATATTTATTAATTCCATATTTGGTGTACTAATAGAGAATTTCCAGCAATGTAATGATTTTACCCTCGAGGTTAGTGGGTATTTATTCTTTTGAGTATTTTTTATGATCATGATGGATGGTTTTGACCTCATATTTTATAGGGGTTGTCAAGAATTGTATCAAGACCATATTGACAGATACTACATTACATTAACATTAACTTCAGCCGTGGAAGACAACTATCTTCAACATGGAGAGTGATATAAATACCAGTGATTTTATCGGCATATTTATCATCAATTATGTGAGCTCATAACTCACGTTTCATGTATTATGATTGATGATGGGGGGAAAAGCAATTTTTTTCATATTTTGGTGGATTGTTTTCATATTGTTTTTAGGACATCGTGGGGCTGCCACTAGAGATATATATCTAGTTCATATTCGAGTTTCATATCAGAGTAGAATTTATTTATAATCCCCAATATATGATGGTGCCAATAGAAAATTGGTTAGTTAAAACTCAATTGGGGTAATTAGAGAATAATTTTTTTATTTATCTAATTACCCCACCTTATGAATCACTATTTTTTTATCTATGAATAATGAGAGGAACAATTTTTGTTTAGGTTATTCCATTCTTGTTTACAAATGTTCCAGAAGTGTTTGTCACCCTAAGGAAATGAATTTTTCTCTAGAACCTAAATCAACTAGTAGTTATTTTTTTGATAACATATTTGTGTAATCTATGACTCATGATGATCATTAAAAACATTTTCACCTCATTCAGATGAAACCAAGAGAGGTCAGACTATAATCCTCAGTATATTAATTAGATTTTTGGATTAACATGGTACATTTATTGGGTCATATCATATATGAGAAAGGATTGTTATAGGACCTAGATAATGTAATAGAATTTGTATCTTAGTGGAATTCGATGATTTTTTGTATATATTAATCTCTCTTAGATTAGTGGGATATTATTGTAGGATTGCCTATTTCCTTTCTTAGTTTGATACACATATTTTATATTTGACCAATAAGGGAATCAGATTTGACTGATCTAGATCATGTGAGAATTCATTCTAGGATCAATGAAGCGGTTTAACAGTAAACTGATTTCGATATTAACTGTAAAGGGTAAGAAGTATAGAATGTCTCAAAATTCATATATTGTTGGAATTGAGGTATTTTTAATGATATATGAATGTTTTTTTAATAAATTTAATGGATTTTGATGCTCCATTACTTAAATTATCTGATTCATGAACATGATTTTCCCAAGATGGTTTATTCATTATAGTAACAGTGGAATTGCTTGATGGGGAAATGGATTACTTTGTATAAGAATTATGAAATCAATAATTACATATTCTCCCAACATGATTTGAATCCTTGACAGAAAACATGGGTTGTGTACATTATTTCATATAACATTGAGTTTCTCTACATGATGGTAAAAGGATAATGTGTTACTAATGATTTGATTATAAAGAATCAAGATATAGTAGTTAAATTTGTTTTGATTCATGGATGATGATGTATTTTTCTAAGAAATATTTAGAGGTTGTGTATGGAAAATAGAAGATAACCCATGATTACTTGGTACATAATTCCATTATTCATATCTGAATCCAGGAGATGTAGTTTGGGTTTCTTGGGTGTTTGTTTTTTTGGAAAGACTCAAAGGCATGGAGTAACCATCTGGTTGGAGTGTTGATGATGATAAGATCTATAATGTTCTTGGTCATGTTGGAGTACCTTCTTGTATGTGGGAAGTGTTGATGAATTAGTTTTCTACATTGATTTTTTCTATGCATCCTAGTTTAACTACAATATATCATGATCTTCCTAGATAGTATTGGTGTCAATGGATGAATAAATGTGTTATATGTTTTGATATGAGATGTTACTGTTTTCAACATCTAAAGGCCAAGAATTAGCTACAAGGGTGGTTGATTTAGCTATTTCCCATTACAAAATGGAAGTGGGATGAGTTCATGATGGATTTTTTGGTTAGAATTATGTTGTTTTTCATGGGTAGTTGTAGATATGTTGAACAAGGTGGAACATTTCATACCAATTCAATAGAAATTCACTATAGACTAGTTGCGTGATCTATACATTCTGGATATAATATGGTTTAATATGGTTCCACATACTAATTAATCAGATCATGGTATTAATTTTACTTCCCAATCATAGTACTTGTTACAAATGTAACATAGTACATTGGGGTTTTGGAGTATAACATTCCACATTATGATAGATAGAATTTCATGGTATTTGATTATAGTGCTAGAGGGAAAGAAGAGGGATTGTTTCCTAGACATTTATGTTTCATTGGTTATGAACATAACATTTAATGAGTTTTCATATAACAATAGTAACCATGAGGCTATTCAGATGGAGCTATCTGTGTCATTTTATAGTAGTGCATTTAGATCACTGTTATGATGGACGATGGGTAGGGAATTTGATTTTTTATGAATGAATCTTATACATGATATGTAATGTTGGGTTTATTTGATTCATGAAATCATTAATATTACATAGATTAGGGGAAATATGTATTTTAATCAACCGTGGGGATAATTGGTCATTTTGTCGAGTGATCTTGTTTTCATTTTACTTTATCCATGGTTGAGTCAACATTATATTTCAAAATAGGGAAAGTCCACACCCATGTATGTTAGACCATTTGTGATTATGAAGTGGATTGTACTCGTGGATTACCTATTGTATCTTAAAAAATTGAATTGTTTCATTAATAATGTTTTTCTTTCTCATAATTTCTATAGTTTCAACCAATACATTCCCATATGATTGACGTTGATGTTTTTCGCCATGATGCTAATTCATCCTTAAAGGAGAATACAGTTTCAATTCTTGATCATACTAAGAAATTTAATCATGGAATGATTGTGTCAATTTTTTGAGTATTGGGGAACCATGGTTGTTTTTAGGAAGATAAATGGTAATGGATGATAGACAAGTAGTCTCAATGGACTAATGCTTTTACCCTGGAGGTCATGAGAATCCTTGGAGTTAGAATCACAGATGAGTCTTTATATCGTTGGGAGGATTTATTTTCTTGGACATCTAATGAGGTATGTTCTTGTTTATGTTTGGATTTAAATCAATTTATATTTGTTAATAAAATGTTTCACATGTCTAATAAAAGGATTGGTGTTCTCTGGGTGTTTGAGACACAAATAGGTAATATATGTCATCTAGTGCATTTTGTATGATTTGTGATGGTTTATTAATAACCATTATTTCTAAAAGTACATTAATATAGGAGGGGGATTAGTTGATGAAACTATTAAACGAGATATGTGAAAACCCATATGCCTCATTAGAAATGTTGGAATTTACCATTTTCCCCTAGGGGTTTATCTATCCAAAATAGAATTTCATCCAATATTTCCCTATAGTATTCATGGGTAATGATCCTTTACATCCAAATATTCATGTAATTTATAACCACTTTTTTTATGATGTTTTGTTAAAATTTTGGTTCAGATTGATGTTCCATGTTAGTATCATAAAACTCATTCCGCGTTTTTTTATTATTCGTTGTGGAATTGTTTATCATCTTCTGAGGATCTAAACCACACATATTTTTTGGTTTATTATTTATCTCAATAACGTTTGTTTATTATAAATCAATGTCTATGGTTAAATGAAAATTTGACTTTTGAATCTATGTAGGTGATTTTCATGTTATATCCCATAGTGTTTTGGAAAATTTATTTATATATAGTTGATTATTTTTTCAACTATGCAGTTGGTTTGGTTTTCAATAGAAGAAATAATGAGATATATTTTTAATTTTTGGATTTATCCACCACCCCCTCATGATCCTTCTGTGATAAATGGAGTTTGTTTAGGCTAGGTTATGCTCCACCCATATGGTCTGTTCTTTCTTGAACATTGAATTAAGTTGTTAAGATACAATTAAATATTTATGATATGTATAAAATGATAAGTATGTCATTATTTTATATTGGAATTTGAAATGAATCAAATGTTAGTGTCTAGTTTTGGACTTGGCATAAGGGGTGATTTGTATAATGGTAAATCCGTTAAATAAATTATATGGTGTTAATGAAAAATATGTTAAGGCGATTGTTGACTATGAATGAGGAATATATATGCTAATAGAATGTGTTTCATAAATGTTACATGTGTTAATGAGTAATGAATCGTGAATGATGTATATTACAAATTTGTTTTGTCTTGTAAAGGATAAAAATTTTATTTGGTTAGGTCATTAAGATTGTATATGTGATCAATGAACTATATAATACTCTTTGTAATTGAGTTCCATTAGTGATGTTTTTTACGTGGTATATGTGTCATAATGGTGAAGAAAGAATATGATAATGTCTTCGTTTTGTTTGGGGTATTGGAGTTACGATCCATGCACATGTGATAGTTTAGAAAATGGCTATAAACTCATCTTCCATTATTCATGGGTTGTAGAGTCATATCATTGCACTATGCCACTGAAGAATGAATGGGATATGAATATCTAAAATGAGGATAAAAGATACATTTAATGGATACCTGGAATGTTGCTCTACATTGTGTTGTTTGTAAACATATACTAAAGCTCCAAGGTAAGTTTAATGTATTTTTTAGTTGTGGTCTCCCTACTGATGTACGAAACTTGATTTGGCCCAATTATGCATTGATTATGGGACCACCATAGGCGAAATTGTATGATATGAACATGGATAAACCGTAAAAAAGAAGGTTAATGTGTTTAATGCGAACCATGCCAATAAATAAAACCAATTTTATCTTCTTTTTTAACATTATATTCATTATATATCTGCATAAATTATGTTGTTAAACAATATATTTTGTAGACAATTTTAGTGGTGGACTAGAAGGTTTTACTCAAAACCTTATTAGGATAACATTGAGTACCTGATTATACAATAATGTTACATTATAGGACAAGGAAAATAGAGCTCATATAGATGGTTTATTTGGTCATGTTATGTTAATGGATGAGTGATCCATACATATAGTTAAGACTGATTTTAGAGATTATTCAACTTTTCCATATTTTATGTTATCTATATACATGGAAAAATTTGGAATGACATGGAATATTTACTGTTTGGTTGTGGGATTATGACCAATTTATTGAAATGTATTAGTTATGCAAGTTTATAGTTCATTTGTTTTCATTTTTTTATATTTTATCTATAATTTCATACTCTAATAAAAATTATATAGACTCCACATGTGTTTTAATGGAATTTCATTTTGATTTTTCAGGTTCTGGTATTCAAGGAGGCACACCTAATGTATTTGGGAGAACCAATCATGGGAAATGGATAATGTATCTTATGTTTTTGATGTAATAATATTAAAAAAGGATCATTTCCAATTCTTATCATAGTAGAATCAGTTCACTCCAAAAACTATTATAGTAGTAATGATTCAAAATCATTACCATTAATGTTAGAATGGTCTCTAACTAAACCCAGATCACTACCTATTCTATTCTTTTGTGTCTAATGAGAAATAAATCATTACCCAATGCATTGAAAAGATATATATTTCCCACCAGACACATAATTAAAACAACCTGTATTTGTGCGAAAATATCATAAAATATTGATAATATCATAATCCTTGAAGTCAAAAGGGTTTCAAAAGAATCTAAACACTTCATAACAATTATAAATGAAATATATTTTTTAATAAATGAATAATTCTATCATTGTGTAACCCATGAAAAGGATTAGGGTTCATAACTATTTTCCCAAGGTATACTATATTGAATATAAACGAGATTCACATACATATTTCTATAATAAAAATACCATTCGTATAATGAATAGGAAATAGATCCTTAGATCAAAAAACTATTAAAATAGAAGTTTCATCAAAGTATTGCGTCTTATGTAGACAATACTTTTGAATGAAAAATCACATCAAAACTTTCTTGGGGAATATATTTTTCAAAGAAATTGATGTTTTAAAATTAAATATTCAGAGAAAAATTCAAAATATCTTTTTTTTAAAACAAAATAGTACATTTATAAAAAAAATAAATACGTAATTATAAAAAATATTTCCTTCATAAAAAAGTCATTCTACATTGAAAAAATATTTTAAAAATATGAAAATATTCCAAAAAAATAATTTTCCCATTTAAACATTTAATATAAAATAAATAGATGCTGTCAAATATTATGGGAAATTTTTTCATGAAAAATAAAATTAATAATATTAAAGGATTATTGAATTCACCGATCAATAAATATAATAGGAACTAATATTTATTTACAGAATGTTAGAAACATATGTTCCTTTTTTATTTTCTTTAAAAGGAATTCTAGAATTATTTGGAAAATAAAAGAATTATTTTTTTATTTTTTTTTACAAATAAATCTTGTGTATTAACATACTGAATAGTAAAAATTAACAAATTATAAAAAACTGATAACATATTTATGAAAACAAGTTTTATATGAAATATGGTTTTCTGGTGAAGAGAAAAATGATTGAATTTTTCAAAAAACATTCTTTTGAAATCAAGGGTAAATATTTAGAGTCAAATAAAGGGAAACACATTAATTATTATAAAATAAATAGTGGATTAGTAATGATATGGGTTTATTGAGAGAAATTTTGTAATATTTTAATATATTATCCATATTTCTAAACAATGCTGATAAATGATGATATTGAAACATAAAACCATAAACTCTTTGATATATTTGAAACATAAATCCCAAGAATAAATTTCATTAAATGAAACACAAAATATCATGTGGATAAATAAAAAAATGTTATTTAATGTCTAAGGGGATGTATATACACCGAAAAAAACTATTATGTTCATAACATAACATATGGTCAATAATTGAAAATTGAAACACAAGTCACCTACAGCTTTAATAATAATTTGAATTGTAATCACCAAAAAATAATAACATAAAATGATTTATTAAATTTATTTAAAATAATGATATTCATGGTATAACATGTCAATGTTACATTAATACATCACACAACAAATACGAGTGGTGTGTTTTTCTATGTTTACATGAAATTCAACAGACACTATAAATCAATTACGGAAGGTCTCGAAATTCTTCTCACTTGTTCCAACATACTATAAAATAAATTTAGGTTTACTATAAATATATTCTAGAAACATTAGTATATATATATATTACCATATATGATATACTAATTTCATTTTATTACAGGTTTATTAATAATTCCATGCTATAGTCATGTTTTAGGTAATAATCAAATTTTCAAATAATTCTTAATATGATATTTTTGTTCCACTAACTTTACCACAGTTTCATCATATAAATAATAATACTATTTAAATAATTATCATATATATGAATCAATTATTGTTTCAATAGTAATAAATATTTATTATTTTGATAAATCAAGTATGTTATGATTATGGAAATAACAAAACATATGTATTCTTTGGTAATGTTTCTATTTTTGACCATCATTATGGAAAGGATGTAACTAATTAATATCATTTCTGAGTGATCATAACCTAATAAAAATATTTTTATTTATAAAAATATACATTTACTTGTTATCTGTGTTATATTGTGAAATTATAGAGTCAAATTGATTGGAGAATGAGTTAGTGCACACAATGACCAATGACGTGATCATATTTCATGAGTCAAATGGAATGAAATAAAATGATATATCATATTTCCAAAATGATAAATAGATCACTAATATAACAATTATATTTTGGATATAACATATATTTATCCTTATTATGTGCCATGTATTGACTCGATGAAAATGAATCACATCACTTCACTAGGATGTAGTCCACTATAGACATGATCGATGTTATCTTATCCCCTATAAAATGGAAAGTGATCAAATAATATATTATATGATTAATCAGTAAATAAAATTTTGTAATTAATATTTAATATATAACTCACATACATCATCATATCCACACCTTGAGATATGTTAAAGAAAAAATTATTTCCATCGGTTCATGAGGATGTTGTCCTCCGTACAACCCAATGATTATTTCATAACAAATTTGATGGGCATAGTGTTAGTTTTTGATAATATACATTACATAATTATTTATAACTTTATTAAATATTCTACGGTTATTATATCTACATTTTATAAAAATAATATGACTATTTGGTGGATGAAATAAGACAAAAACAAGTGTTGAAGATCCTTACCTATAATTTGGGTAACCACCTTAGGTTTTCCCCAAAAAATTACTATAGGTTATTTTTATACAAAATAATGGCTCTAGAATTATATGAGGGATTTTGTAATGTTATTTGGTATGTTAATGGATGATCATGAATGTTTTGAATGTGTATAGTGAACTGGAGAGTGAGTGGTATTTTATAAGATAGGTGAGTAGAAATCAATTAATTTTTTCAAAAAAATGGCGTAGCCACGCTATTATCATGATAAGAGGATATAAAATGGATTATTATCGGGATTAATAAAATATAGGGACTAAATATGTCCATAAAATATATTTGAAACAAATTTTTAAGTCATTTTATACAATATCTTGTCACTTTAACTCCTCTATGAATCGATTTTTACCTTAACTATAGTAATTAAATTTCCATCTTTAAATTATAATTATTCTAAAATATTTATTTTACCATATTAAAATATATAAATGATTTTGGATCAAAATATTTAATACAATTTTATAAAAACAATTACCATTATTAGAAATTTTTATTTTAAAATGAATTTCAGTGACACGATTAGAATGATGGTTTTTTAATTGAAACTTCTCAAATGATTGCATGGGTTTTATATAAATATTTATTTTGAAAATGATTTCCAATAATAAATAATAATAATAATATATATAATGTTTAAATAGTTTTAGAATATATCCAACTAAAAATATAATTCAACATTATGAATTATTTAATGGAAAATGGTGTTTTCAATGAATATTCACTATTTTGCACTATTTATAAAAAAAATTATTTCCATAAAAATATAAAAAATTCACCATTATAAAATTTTTACATATTGATTTATAAAATGAACACTATTTTTTAAAATATATTTTCTAAAAGTTTCAATAGAAATATTTTATGTAGGTTCAAACAAATGTGTTAAAATAATATTTTACAAAAGTATTGATTGAAACATAAAAATAGAGTTACGTTTACATAATTTCTATAAAAATTTAATATGAATATGAAATTTTTAATTGAATATATAAAATATAAGTTTATGTAAAATTATTTAATACATATTTTTTTTTAATTTATAATGCTAAATAAATTTTTTGTAGAAAATATTTTTCTTCAAAAAGATTTTATTTATTTAATAAATAATTTATTATCATTTTTAATTACTCGGCCAGTAAGGGATAAATTTTATATACATTTTTTGACCTTTTATATTCAAAATTTAATTATTTTTTTTCATTTGAGACATTCCAATAGCTATAAGATAACAATAATTTTAAATATTAAAATATTAATAGTATTCCACATTTCATTTAAAATCTGCGTAGCATATAACATAAGATAAAATATATTATTCATGTAACTCATGATTAACAATGTGATTACTGTAAATCAATCAATACATTTTGTTTCATATAACATAATCTATACTTAGTGTTCAATATAATGCATGATAAACATGATGTTCGGTATAAAAAATTATAAACTCAGCTTATGAGTATGTAAAATAGAAAAATTTGAAATTCATATATTGATAAGTCAAAAAATAGATAGGTGTTATATTTATAAATAGACATAAATCAATTACTAATGATACTATATCTTAAGAATCGTATTATTTCACAACAATAAAATAATAATAATAATAATAATAATGAAGAAGAAAATAATATCAAAGTCTTATATGTCATATAGTTAAAAAATAAATATTCTATTTTGAAGGAATTATATGAAAAGAATGAACTTTAAAGTATGAAAAATAATTTTAATGACAATAGTTTCATGTATTTCTCTGAATTGATTCATTCTTAAAGTCTCTATAAATGTTTACAATTTGTTAACCAGGATACCATTATTTATTTCCCCAACATCATTAGCTTGCTGACCACAGTGATTTCCATATCTAAAATCCGTTTTTATACATTTATGTTAATGTATCCTGGGCCACAATAATAGTGTTCGTTATTAGGAATATCGTACTATCCACCATGATGGTGGTCGCTTCCCTCATAAGATAGTAAGCCCCATGAGACAGGTTTAATGTAAATGAAATACACTTAACAATAACATTGAATAATCCCGAATCTTTTAGTGGATGATGGATTTTATATTCTAATACATTGTTACCCACATTACAATATACATTTTCATGAACAAACCTATAACAAAATACAAGCTAATTCTTATAGACATCATCAATGTCATCTGCCTTCAAATCAATGGTGTCATCAAACTAGAACTGATCATCTTGACCATCCTTCCAACTGATAAGAAGTCATAGAAGATGTTATATTAGACATTAATTATATACAAAAACATATAACACTAATTTATATTAATAATTATACTCTATGATACACAAAATCATATCATCACAATTAAAAATAGTCTCAAGCACCCACACACACCAACACATGAACACATATTATTTGTAACGATGAGCCCCTATAACAAGAGTGTTAATGCATTATTTAATTATATTTTAATGAAATATGATGAATTAAATCTTGAATGGAAAATAGTTTTAGTAGTCTTATTAATACATATTACATGAAGGATGCACATAATACAAAGAAAAATATGATATACAAAAATGAGACATTATAAAAATAATAAACAACATCCATGAAACTCATTCAATGAATTCCACTTCATAACTTGGGGAAAAGAATCATAATATGTGTTATCCGAAAACATAAAAAAGTTTAAGTAAACCTGAAAAAAATTAATGAATTGAAATAAATAAACATGGAAATGATAATATATAATAACACGTTCAATTCAAATAAACAGAAAAGGAATTTTCAATATGGAAATGAATAAAACTAAAAATAATTACATTTAATTAAAAATCTTGTAATGAAACATAACCATTTTTAGTTTAACTAATTTATTAAACACATGAAATAATAATAAATTAATAGATAATGATGGAATTCATAATTTTGCATATCAAAAACCTATTTCTAATGCATCATTCTAAGAATAAATTATATTCTAGTAATTATGCCAAGAATCATATAATGTAAATTTTTCATTCCAGGAATCTATTTAATGTGTATGGAGAAATCCAAAACTGTATAAATTTTTCCATGAAATGTAATGATGCATCGAGAGGCTATAGTGGGGCCCTCCCATCACAATTGAAATTAAATGTATTATTCATATAATGAATAATTGATTTATTTAAAAAAATCCATTATCATCAAATAAAAAAATTTAATAAGTAATATGGCCTTACTGAAAATTCCCTAATTGAGGACAAGTATCAATAAGGACTGTTGATTTTGATGAATGAAAATATCAAATAAACATTATTTTTCATAGGAAAATGACATTTAAAAATTTTAATGTGTCCCACACCACTATAAAAAATTTCAACCATAATTAGAATAATTGTAACAACCCGACCTTAGAATCCCGGAGACAATGCATTATTTCAATTCATTGGAATTGTTACAAAGAATCTAGTCCTAAAGGGCCTATCAGTTTAACAGTTTTGAAAAATATATTAAATACATGAATGTTACATTAGTGTACCTAAGATTCAACACAACATGAATAATCTTTTAAGAATACCACTATTCTGTATGCTTAACCATGCATATCAATCCTAATACACTTCTTGGATTCCTGGTAAAATAAGACATAGGTAATGGGTGATCTCAGATGCTCGGTAAGGATAAATAATTTAGTGGAAGATATAAAAATTTAATGTGTGATGTATTATCGAAACAACACCCTTTTTAAACATTATAATGGATATAATATAGAAAAAATAAATCAAACATTACCATATTAACATGAAAATTGATATTCTACCAGTCTAATAATAATAGGTAATAACAAATTTCAAAACAAGGGAATGCACAATATTCGACATCATAACCACAAAGTCAAGGCCTCGTAACAAGACTAAATAGAAAAATTTTGTCATGTACTTGTGTCAAGATACTAATTTGTCTACTAAGAGCTATCAATGCATCAAGGGGATCTAGTATACCCCTCTAATTTCTTACTAATTTGAATCCATTACTCGTATGAAAAAGGTGAAACATAACATTAAAATTCATATTAAAAATATAATAAAAAATGTCATATATTTTACTGTAAACCATGAATGGTATTAAAATAGCATATACATAGTCTAACATATCATAACTAATTCAATACAATATAGAAAATTTTATTATAATAAATAATCCTCAATCATGAATAATATTCAATAAAAAATGTTGAAATAGTTGAAAATGATCAGTAAGACTCTGAGAGAAATGTCCCGTTTTCTTGAAATGATTTAAAAGTCAAAAAATTTAAAAATGAATACATTTAAAATTAATATTTGAGTCAATTTATCCCATAACCCTCTCAAACTTTTGAAATGAAATAATATTTTAAAACATTCATGTCCATATAAGTAAATCGTTAAACCAGTTTTAAAAACATGGGAAATAATTAGAATGATTTATAAGAATAAATAATTAATCCATTTAAAATGATTTCATAGTTTAAGAGTCCCATAAAAATAAACGTTCTTAAAACTATTTTAGGAAACATGTACAATGATAATGAATATTCCCAGTAATAACATACACATAAACAATCTTGGATAATAATGTGATTTAAGAATTAATCCTTACCATGTACTTTTCTATTAGTAGTGGGTACATTTACCATACCATATAAATAACCATAGTATGTTATTAAATTATATCATAACCATATTAAAATTTATGATATAATATATTATTCATTTCTGACATTATACCACCCATTTAATAATAATTTCGTTGTTTGAGTAACATTTTGGGTAATAATCGTTTTCTTTATCGTACGAGTTTTAACTTGTTATTCATGATCGTATAACTTTGATAATGTTTTATATATGTGCATAATATAAAAAATGATTTATGTACCATATATATAATGAAATAAATATTAATAATATATAGATATATAAAATTTGAAACACCGTTTATAGAGACTCTAGGCCGTACGTACGCATAAACACAGTTTCCATTTTCATATCGTATTTAACTGAAGTAAGTGAATTAGAAATATGTAAATACATACATATACATATATATATTTCTAGTATAATTTTTATGTCATGTATTACATACTTATAAATAATATATATTTTTATAATCATTGTTAAATGGTGAACGTGGAAATGAATCTCATCGCGTCGTTGAGGTGGTTAACAGTACGTACGAACAAGCGACAATATATTTCTATTAATGGTTAAATATTATTTAATTGTATGTGATATTATATATATATATATAATCATTAAAATGCAAAATTTTTTATTTTCATCAATTATACTCAATATTTTACCCATCCAGATAAAGAATCGTTGAAAAACAAGCTACACCCTGACATTGAGATGGTAAGCCATATGTATGCACGTTTGATGACTTTTTCATTCATAAGATGTATATAATAATGATTATTTTTGTACCATATTTATAATAAAATCTATATATGTATACAGTACTATTGTTATTATTTTGGTATGGAAATAACAAATAAAGAGGAAGTTGATGATGAAAATAACTTTGAAAGTGGTCATCAAATAATTACATATTCTTCTGGTGCATCATTTTGATTTTATCAAAAGGTCTCTGTAGGTTTGATGTATCATCAAAGTAAGGTATCTAGGTAAGATTTAGGGTAGTAAGGTGGTTATTTAATCAGGTGTTTTTTGGGACAAATGGCTTTGGAGATGTGAATTTGAGAGAAGAGGAAGTACCCTTTTATAAGGGAGGTGAGGGGAACATTAGGAAACGTTTGAAATCTAATTTTATTATAAAATCATATTCAGTTTCTAATGGCTAAATTGAATTTATTTTTAGGATATGGTGGGTCTGAGTTGAAATACTCGGAACAAATATGTTTTAGAGAAGATTATCTCACCATATTAACGCTAGCTTCTGGATATAACTCTTAGTTATATACCAAAACTTTTACCAAGTCTTCTTGTATAATTATAATATAGGGTTGTTAAACATATAATAAAATCACAAGAGAACCTAAATTGGTTCATTAATGTCATATATATCATTTTATATGAACTTTGGTTGATCCTTGTATTTTTAGGACTATTATATAATTTAATTAAATAGTACCTGTTTTAAAAACACATTTATGTTAATTTGGACATTCTTTAGTATTTGGTTTTTTTAAAGTTGTAATAACATGATTAAATTAATAAAACTCATTGAATCAATAGTAACATGTCATATTAATCTATAAAATTCACGAAACACATCAAAAGTTTCAATTTAATTTTATTTAAATATTTATAACATCTATTATTTTAGTCTTTCATTAATAATGTAATTACTGCATCATCATTGTGTCGTTAATAATTTAAATTATTTAATTTATCAAAATTATAAATAAAATAAGACAATGTAGTAAATACTTGTCTCTTTCTAATTAATATTTATATTCTAAATAATTTTATTTATATCACTATGATAAAAATGGTTTAGTTATTAAAATTAGAATTTAACACAATTAACTCTTTTTTAAATAAAATATAATAATTTTCAAAATCTAATAAAAGGGAATATAAAATAATAATATTTTATTCCTATGTTTTATTTTGTTCTAAATACATTTATATAACAAAATTAGGACATGTTTTAGGGTAATTATAATATCATTTTTACCTCTAATTACCATATTACTTTTAACTATGTGAATAAAAATCAAAATTCACTATTCACCATGAATTATTTTCATCCTATTTAAGAACATTTTATTTACTGATATCAATCATGTCTCTCAGATTTTGGAAATTTAATTCACATTAGTTGAAAATTTACCTTTTCTGTGAATTTGAAAATGTTCCTTAAAGAATGGTAAAAGACGTTAGATAGAACAATTAAATTTCACATATATAATCAAATTATTAAATGACTCAAATCAATTACATTAGTCTAATTTAGGTATTATATATCTATTATTTAATTAAAATAAATTTATATAAAAATATTAATTATTTAAATAAAAAGTTGGTTTTAAACAAAAACACAATGTTTTTCACTATTCTTAAAAAATTAATAGTTTTTTGAAAGATACCAAATATTCACCCTAACATAATTTCTTTATTTAAAATTAAAAATTTATGTCAATTTTACGAAATTTAAAACATATATGTTGGATTAATTAATTTAAAATTAGTTCCCGTTGTCAAAACTAGAAAGTGAGTTTTTAAGAAGCTAAAATTATTAAATGATTGACATGTGTTTATATCCATTTTAAAGGTAAAATTACTTAAAATGACCTAAATTACATTAAATGATAAAAATATAACTTAATTATACATTAAAACCACTTTAATGCATAATTAACACTATAAATTATTTCCACTAAAAAGTAGTTTTCAATTAAAATTTTGTATCTTTCACTATTTATCAAAATATCAAAGTTATCATAAAGGAACCCATAATTTATACAATAATTATTTTAATATCCCTCTTCTATAGAAAAATTTAATTTCATTCAATTAAATATATACATTGTTAAATATTAGATATAAAATTTTTTCTCCAATAAATGGCGAAATAACAACATTTTTTAAAAAATACCTCTTTTATTTGAAAAATTGTTTTTGTACTTATATTATTTTAATGAAACCCATTATATTAATTTTAAGATTATATAAGATATATGTAAAATAAAAAATGAGTTAAATACAAGACATGACCACATTTTTAATGGCTAGTATGATAGGTTATGATACATTTGAACTTGGTGTTGCATGTTGCGCAATCTAATGAATTACTTTTAAGAGATAATCTACAATGTAATATTGGGGTGTTACATTCTCCCCTACTTCAATAAATTGTTTCCTAACAATTTTAAATTGTTTGATTAAAATAAATGGTTGAAAATAGAAAATACCATTGTGTAAAACCCACATTGGAAATAAGGTGACTAAAATTTAGTGGAAATAAAAGGGAAGAGATATAAAAAAGATAACACCAAATTAGGGTTTTGAATAGGATTACATTGGTGGATATTATATATAAATAATTTGAGGAAAAAAATTAAATATTTATAGGGAGTGATTAAGGTCATAAATCACAAATAAGTGAACAATAAATGGAAAATTGAGGGTCTTGAATCCCTAAATCAATGATATTTTAAAATATCTTCTCTTCAACAATACATAAGATATTAAGATAACAATTGTTTAGTTTTTAGATCATTTAATAAATTTTTATTAATTAATTTCTCTACAGAATTAATGTAATATATTACTAGTAGAGTTCCATCCTTTAACTAATTTCTACCATAAACTCATGTTTCAATCGAAAAGATAATAGAACTCCAAAATATTTAATTTTTCATAATCTTAGAGAGTTCCAAAAAATGAATTTAAAATTCATATGTCATACCATATAAAAAAATAAATTATAAAAACTAGTACATCACTTAGTCTAGTAGTAGTTGTGCACCCTTTCTATACTTTGGTTGTGGGTTCAAGTCTCACAGTCATGCCAGATGCGACGAATTGTCAACCGACCTTCAGGCTGTCCTTTTTATGAGGATCCAAAAACATTCTTAAGAAGTTTTTTAACCTTAAAAAATAGTATCCAATGTCTATAATAATCCATTTTGACCTTTAGAATTATCCAAAATACTTCTATCCAACCTCACAGTCCAAATTTTATAAGAACTGAAAACATAATAAAGGTCTCTTTTTCCACGTAATAACAAGTGAATACCTTATTCATGTATTCTACTAAAACTTTTTGACAACCTGAATTACCATAAAACTTTATTTGAACATGTATGTACTTCCTTATTCCTTCTGTAAAACATTGAATACTTGATATACTGATTATATCAAATAATTATGTGACCTCCTACAATGATGAAATAAAAAAATTAATTAGTTTCACATTAGTCAAGAATATAAAATATAATTTATCCAAAACAATAATTTATTCTTCCAAAATCACTACCGTAGTATTAGGAAAATATGAAAGTATATATTTCCCTCAGCAATATATTTTCAAAAAAGTTTAACTTGTAATTTAGTCACTTTTCTCAGTACCATACAATCTCAAATACAAAATTAAATAGTACTGCAGTATAATCTTATTTATTTTCATAATTTATATAACAAGTACATAATTGATAAAACAATCAAATGAAACAATTATTTAATTATAACATAAGAACACTAATAATTCCTATTCATCAATGGTAGTATCATAACATTGTTAATATCTATTATTATCATTTTCGGTACACTCTGATGATTGGTACATTGATTTTTCTAGTGTCTCCCCTCCTGGAAGATGAATCATTGTATATTTGAAACCTTCTTCTTACCTTCCTAATCGCATAATTGGGGTCCTTTTTCTCCACACTTATAACAAACTCAAATTCCCTTCATGCTTTTACCAAGCCAATTCTCTCCATAGATATCACATGTGAAAAAATATTTCTATCCATTCTTCCCATAATTAATATTTTTATCATCCATCCACTTATTCTCTTTCTTCCCATCAAAGCCATAAAACTCAGATAATTCTTTAATTATATAATTAACACATGATATTATTTCATTATATTATGAGAATACATGGGAGTCTATTTCCTTCCTAAATGTTAGCCTAAGACCATGAATGATATAATCCTTCTTACACTTTGGACCAGGTGTATTACAAGAGTTCTTATACCTTTTATTAGATTCCATTTCAAAATGATGAAATACACTAGGTTTAATCATATCATAATGTATAATCTAAAAAATATATAAATTACCAGCATTAATTGAATATTTACACACATCTATTCTCATAATCGCAACATTGGATTCGTTGCAGAAATATTTATTACTAAATCCTTAACAAAGGATTATAATGAAAATGTAAATTATCCATAGCATATCCCCCAGGAGTGTCAAACCAGGTGTGTATTAAGGCTAGTTGTCATGTACCAGGATACCCCAGGTCAAGCATGAAAATCCTTGTCAGATTATTCATTTCTAGGTATATCTATGTCAAAACCAAGTCCACTTGTAGTATCCAGGGAAAAATGTATTTCTTGAAAAACCCACATAATATCTATATTTCCAATATTTTTGGATGTTAATCTATACAAATCCTCAAAGTCTATCTTAGGCTAATGTTTCCTAACCATAGTTTATCAAAATCTAATTTTAATCGTTATTGTTAAACATCCTTTAATACAAACTGTAATGCTCTGACCCCAGAAGCCCGAAGCTGGTGCATTATTTAAAAATATATTCATGATTATAAGGAATCAAGTTCTGAAGTACTGATCAGTTTTTCTGTATTGGCAGATAGATTATATACATGAACATTACATTAAACTTTTTAATATGAATCACTATATAAATAATACTTTTAGAACACCATTATTTCATTAGCTTAACCATGCCAATCAATCATAATACACTTCTTGGAATCCTAGGAAAATAAAATATAAGGGTTGAGCTCAGATTCATAGTAAGGGTAAATAATTTAGTGGAAGCTATAAAAATTTAAGGTAAGATGTGTAATAAATAACGGATTTTTTATACAAAATCATGAACTTAATATCGAAAAAATAAATCAAACATTACCAAATAAACATGCACATGTATATTCTACTCATCGAATAATCACATGTAATAACTAATTTTATAACAAGGGAATGCATAATATTTAACATTATAACAACACATTCAGGACCTCATGCCCAAAAATAAAATAAACATTTTATCAAGGCCTTGTGCTAAGACACTAATTTGTCTCATGAGACCTACCGATGCATCACAGGGATATAGTGGGACCATCCTATCACTTACAAAGCCCAATGCATTCCTTATATGAAAAGGGTGATACATAACATTAGCATTTGTATTAAAACTAGCATACAAAATGTCAATACATTAACCATAATCCATTAATGGTATAAAAGAACGCATCCATTGTCAAACATATCATAACTTATTCAATAAAAAATAGAACATTATATTATAATAAATAAAGCTTAGTCATGAATAATATCCAATAAAGGATGTTGACAATGTTTAAAATTTTCAGTATAACTCTTTAAGAGATATATTCCATTTTCATGAAATCTTTTAAAAGTCACACAACATAGAAAGGAAGTCATTTAAATGAAATTTTTTAACCGATTTTTTCCATAATAGTTTGAAACTTTTGATAGAAATTAGTATTTAAAAACATTCATATCCATATAAATAAATGCATTATTCCATTTTGAAAACATGGAAATTAATGATCATGATTTAAAAGAAAAAATATTTAAATCATTTAAAATGATGTTTTTTAGAGTCCCTTAAAAAATCCATTTCAATAATATTTTAAAAAAATGGCCATAGATAATAAATATTTCCCAGTAAAAACATAAATATAAACAATATCAGATAATAATGATATTGATGAATTAACAGTTACCTTGTAATTTTCTTTTAGTCGAGGGTACGTTAACACTCATGTATATTAACATAGTGTATTATTATATTATAAGAGAATCATATTAAAATTTATGATATCATATATGATTCATTTATGAATTTATACTATCCATTTAATAATAATTTCCATGTTTATGTAGCATTTCAGGTAATAATCGTTTTAATTACTATATGTATTTTATCTTGTTATTATTATTCGTATCACTTAGATCACAATTTACATAAATACATAATTTAAAACATTATTTATGTTTATTATATATTACGAATATAAATAAGTATAATAGGTAGATATATGAAATGGAAAACACTGTTTATGGAGATAGTAGGCCATATGTACGCATAAACCCAATTACTATTTTCATATCGTATCAAACAGATGTATGCGAATGACATATATGTAAAATAAATAAACACATAAAAACAAAAATATATAAATATATATACATTATAACTATTATGTCATATATTACATAATTATTAATAATAAATATTTTAATATTCTTTATTGAATGATGAAAGTGGAAATAAATCTCATCGCGTCGTGGAGACGGTAAACTGTACGTACACAAAAGCGACGATATCATTCCATTGATGGTGAAATAATATGTGAATGGATGTTATATTATATATAAATAATTATTAAACGATTATATTTATTATTTACACCAATTATACTCATTATTATATCAATTAAATTAATGAGGTACTGAATAACAAAGTACACCATGACGTGGAGACAATAAACTGTACATATGCACGTATGGTGACTTTTTCATTCATAGGATGAATAGAATAAAGAATATTATTGTATCATTTTTATAATAAAATCTCAGTACGTTGAAGAAAATGGAGTTATTATTATTGTTTGGAAATAAAAAAATAATGTGGAAGTGGAAGAAGAAATGAACTTCGTAGAGGTGATGAAATAATTTCATCTTCTTCGGGTGCTTCGTTTTGATTTGATCCAAGGGATCCAGATGTTGTCTTTATGATCAAATTAAGGCCTCTAGGTTGAAGGTATTGTACTAGGGAGGTTATTTGAGCAAGTTCTGGCCGATCCAAATGGATTTGGAGGTGTAAATTTGAGAGAATGTGATTTAAACTTTTATAAGAGAGGTGAGGGGAACATTAGGAATTGTTTGAAATATTATTTTATTAAGAAATATTTTTTGGTTTCTAATGGCTCCAAATAGATATATTTCAATGATACGGTGGTTATGGGTCAAAATATTCTCAACCAATAGGGTTTTGACATGTTGAGGTCACCCTCTTAACCTTGTCATTTAGACTAAACTCTCAGTTAAGCAGTTTAACTTTTACCATGTCATATTATATTACTATAATACATGGATGGTAAAATTACTATAACATTAAAAGAGAAAGTAAAGTTTTAAATTAATGAAATAACTATAATTTTATAATACTTTTGGCCAAACAATGTATATTTTGACAATTATATAATTTAATAAAATAGTATTTGTTTTGAAAACGCATTATTGTGTGTTTTGACACTATTTAGTGTTTAGTTTTTGTGAATGTCATAATAACATGATTACTTCGAAAAAATTTCATTTAGTCAACCATAAAAAGTCATATTAACATAAAAAATTCATGGAATTAACTACAAGATTTATTTTTCATTACATTTAATATTTATAGAATCAATTATTTCATTTATTCATTAATAAGTTAATTACTGAATCATCATTATGTCATTTATAAATATAACTATTTAATCTCAAAAAATTATATATAAAATTCCATTATGTAGGAAATATTTTTATCATTCAAATTAATATTTATATTTGAAGTAATATTATTTTTATCCATATATTGAAAATGGTCATTTTATTAAAATTAGAATTTGACGCTGCTAAATCTTCTTTAAATAAATTTTAATAAATCTCATATTATCATCCATGTTGATCAAAAAGGATCACATTTTTATCATATGTTTTATTTTTTAAAATAATATCATTCCATAGAATTACGACATGTGTTATGTTAATTATAATGGAATTTTTACTTTTATTTACCTTGTTAACTTTTAACTGTGGAAAATAAAATTCAAAATTTACTATTCAACAAAATATATTTTCATCCAATTGTACCAAATTTTACATACTGGTGTCTACCATTTCCCATGGATTTTAGAAATTAATTTCACAGAATAGGTAAAATAACCTTTTATGCAAATATGAAAATGTGCCCAGAAGGTGGGTAAAAAACGTTACATAGTTCAAAAAAATTTAAATATCTAATCATATTATAAAATAAATATAATGAATTATATTGGACTAATATAGTAATTATGTATCTATTTGACTTTAAATTAAATATAAATAAAAATATTAATTAAAAAAAGTAGGTTTTAAACAATAACTTCAAATTGTTTACTATTTTTTAAAACTTTAATGTTTTCAGAAAAATACCAAAAAACCACCCTAAGATAATTTTGATATTCAAATTTCAAAAATGATATCTATTTTAACAAAATTTAAAACATAGATGCTGAATTAATTAATTTAAAATTAATTCACCTTGTTGAAACCAGAAAGTGGGTTTTTTAGAATTATAAATTATCAAAATATTGGAATGTGTTTATATTCAATTTAATTGTAAACAAACATATAATGACATAAATTTTATTAAATGATAATAATATAATATAATGAATCTTTACAACCACTCAAATTTATTGTATAACACCATAAATTATTTCGATTAAATAAATTAAAATTAAAATTTAGTATTTTTCATTATTCATCAAAATTTGAAAGTTATCAGAAAAGTTCAAATAATTTATCAAAACTAAATTTTTATGTCCCACATCTAGAAAAAAAATATAATTTCATTATATTCAATTTATAATGTGTTTAATATTGGATTAAAAATATTGTTCTCCATTAAAAGGCAGAAAAACAAATTTTTTGGAAAAATACTTCTTTTATTTAGAAAATTGAATTTTCCATTATATAATGTCTATAAAACAAAAAAGATGAATGTTTAAATTATATACGATATTTGGAAAAATCAAAATGTTGTTAATATTATTCCTAACAACATTTTAAACGGTTAGTTCGATATGTCATGATGCGCTTGAACTCGGTGTAGTGTGTAGCGCCACATAAGGAATTAATTTTAGTAGATAATGTACTATGAAATACTGGAGAGTTACAAAAAAATATTATTTATATGAAATATCAATAAGAAGTATATAAACAATATCAATTTTTATTTGTTCCTGAAATTAAATATGTCAAAATGAAATGAGGACTAAGAAAAAAATCTATCAACACTTTGTAATATTTTATTTAAAAGGATTCACATTTATAAAAGAATATTTATCCATTGAAAAGAACCTTGATTAAATTTATAAGAATATTATATACATTTTGGAGTCTTGACATTTGAAAATTACATTCATTTTTTATATTGAAAAAATCATTCCCTTTAATTATGTATGAAATTTCATAATGTGATGTATTTTGGGTAAAATGAAGAAGATTACATTTAATGAATTTTCTATAAATTAAAAAAGTGTTAAATATGAATTAAAATTAATTGGAAAATAATAGATTAAATTTTATGAAACAATAGTATAAATCCAAAAAATGGAAGGGAAATATTCCTCAATAGAGATTTAAACAAAAACAATCATGAATAACGATATGATTAGGAAATCGCCCCTAACACAATTGTAATCCTTTGAATCATATACACCATGAATGGAATAAAATTATATGGACATTAAAATACAATAATATTCAGGGAAATAAACATGAAATATATTACAGGAAATTATATACCCTGAACATTATAAATACATATTTTATATGACATGGGTCCCATTTAAATAAATGTGGAAAAATTCCCTTAAATTGTGTTCTTTACGGTGATCATCCTTTAACCTATTTTATAATTGATATAAGAGTTTTTATGTATTATTAAATTATTATATTAATATTTATTATATCATATATAATTATCTTATAATATCTTATTACTCATTGGTTAATATTCTTCCCGAATTATCCCAATTTCATGTGTGAATTGGCTAGTTTTAAAAGTATGTTTTTACTTATTAAATTTTTTTTTATTATTAATTATATATTGATTTAATCATATATATAATTTAGTAAATGATGTAAATGTAATATATATTCAATATATATATATATATATATTATAATATATCAAATTTAGCGATAGGAAATGAAATACATTGTTCATCGAGACGGTAGGTCGTATGTTCAAATGATGGCTACATTCATTTATATTCCATCTTAAAAAAATGAAAACTCAGTTTAATATATGTATATTATAATTTCAGATTCATTTATTTGTCAATGTATAAAATCATTTTTTTAAATCCATAATTTATATATTCTATTTATAGTGTGAAAGAATCATGTTTCCTTGAAAAGGTGGTTGTCCACACTTCCTGAAATAAAGCAATAATTGTCATAAGAAATTGAAAAAATGAATTTCAATGTAATATTACAATTCAATAAGTATTAAAATGAAATTTATATCATATATGTACTATAAAAGTGTCGTTTCATCCGAATTCCCAACCATTAGAGGTGGTAAATGACAAATTAATGTCATCATTTCCCAATGTGGTTGTTCGATGTACATGACTGGTAAATTTGATACACATATGAATGGTGTGTGTGTAGGTTTACGTCAAACCATTAAAATAATAAAATATCTAATAATTGAGAATAAATTATCATTATAATTTCATTTACTAAAATTAAATGAAGTAGTGATGAAATAAATATAACTTATGTGACCGTTGAAATATGTTTCAACTTATTAGGTTACTTCATTCGGTTTATACCAAAATTAAATCATTAGATGGATTTCTGACCAATTTGAGGATATTAGGATGAATGGTGTTATGTTGGGTGCATATAATTATTTTTTTGGTCAAAAAAGTGGGTTATTAAGTGTGAATAAAAGAGAAAAACATGTTCATTTTTATAAGAGAGGGGAGGTGTACTCTTAGAAATAATCAAAATATTGGGTAAATATTATTTATTTTTATTATATAAATGTAAATAAAGTAATTTATTTCAAAAATAGTATCCCAATGGGTCTGAATTCCCTGAAACAATAATTTTTAGATAAATTTATGTATCATTATTACACTTATATTTTGGTTTTTACTCTATGTTATAATCTTCAACTCTTGTCGTGACAACTTAGATATTTTCACTTTAAAGGTTAATATAGTTAGTAAATATTTAAAAAACTACCATAAACGAGTAAAGGGTTACATTTTTACATTATATAAATAATTTTTATAATTTTTATAATTTTTATTAATTTTATTTCATTTATTAAAATATTATTTATTTAAAAATACCACATATGACATGTTTGACTATATTATATTCCCGGATTTTTAAAAAATATCACTAAAAAATATTACATTGAAACTAATCCATTAATACATCATTAATATTAATATATAATCAAATTAACACATTTATGTCTTATATTTTGTCATAATATATTTATTTTGATAATTTTAATAACCTTTCTCAAATATGTCCAGTAATTGAATAGTTTCAAGATCATCATTGTGAAAACACTTATTTTCATTCATTTTCCCTTAAAGATAATAATAAATTCACATTATGATGGTACACATTTTTTCATTAAAATAATTTGTTTATTCTAAAATATAATCTAAATAACAAAATATTAAAATGTAATACTTATTAAAAACTAGGGTGTTACATGATAATCATCACAAAAAATAAGATACTATTAAAGGATTAAAGTCATTAGAATTTCTCCAAGAGGCCATAAAGTAACCCATGTATTATTTTTATTGAAACTATGATAATCCAATGAAATGAAGATAATAGTTAGAATAATTTAATAGACTTTTAAATAATATTTTTACCCATAATTACCTTATTTACCCTCAACATTTGTAATTAAAATATTAATAAAATTATATTGAAATGCCCAAAAATAAAAGAAACAAATTTACATTAATTGGAACCAATGATGATAAATATGGGATATGTTTTTTCATTATTATAAATATAATATTAATAAATAGTTTTGAAATTAATCATTCTTATGAAATGAAAAAATTGGATTTTAAAATTAAAATGTCTAAAATATTGGCATGTTTTTATATTCATGTTGCACATGAAATTGATTCAAATTAAACAAATCATGTTAAATTATATAATATATATCTAATAATTCATTAAAAACAATAAAAAATATATTTCAACATTATAAAGTATTTAAACGAAAACAAACTATTTTCAATTATAATTATATATTTTAACATAATTCAACAAAACATGAAACTTATCATAAAAATTAGAAAAAAGAAACAATAATAATTTTTTTTATTCATATTCAAAATGAAAATATTATTTTTTAAAATAACTTGTATAATATAGTAAAAAATCTGATTTATGGAGGTTCTCCATCAATAGGTTGAAAACTATCTTTTTTTAAATATTAATTATTATGCTTAATATTGGGGTTGTTCTTATTATATTCAAATAATATTTGTTAGAAGGGTATAAAAGATATATTATTTAATATAAAAAATATATACATCACTAATATAACTCAAAAATAATAATTAATTTAATTTAGTAGGATAAAATGACTTCATTCGCATAAAAATATTTTATTGAAAAATCATTTCCTATATGTTTAAAGGGCTACTATATTCATTTCTAAAAAAAATTTTATTAAAAAATTCAACCATATATATTTTATAGGTTAGAAATTACTATTCATAATCACCAACATAATAGATAGATTATAAATTATTATATTTAATAATAATAATTAAATATTATAGTATTTATCAGTAAAACTTGGCCTTTCATGTAACACATGACAACTAATTAATGTATGTAGCATAATCGTAACAGGTTATTTATTATAACTAATAATATAAACACTTTTTAGTTGTGAAACTATTGTAATATATTGGGGTGATACAATCTCTCCACATTCCGTTAATTGTTCCCTCATAATTTAAAAATAAGATAGAATACTAGAGGTCTGACTTTTAAAAATATATGTGTTGAAATACCACATCAGAAAAAGTATAAATGAGATTTCAATATTAAAATAAATAAATAGATGTTTTTTGTTCACTAGATACTACCCATTTAAGCATTCCATATAGAAATATGTGGTCACAGAAGATAAATATTAACATCATGTTATGATGGAGTGTGATAGACAGTAAGGTCAAGATAAAGCAAATAATCACATGGATATAAATCTATGATGATCTAAATGAAAATTTAATTAATCATAAAATTAGGTAATATGATAAAATTATATTTTTACAAATCTTTTCTATACAGTTTAATAATTCATTTACTTTATAGAATATGATAATATAGAATCATACATACATGAAAATTAAGGTTTTATCCTTTGTTCAATTTGAACCACAATCTCATTTTTCTCATTATGTTTTGTATTGAATGTGAATTTATCATTTGTATAGATTTCATATAAAAATGAATAGATCAAATAATCCCAAAAATAGTAAATATATCTTTATTATATTTTTATAAATTAACAAAAACTAAGATCATTAAGATGAAGTAAGGTAATTCCCCAAAATGAATCTCTAAAATTCTACACTAAAAACTCAATGTTCATCATACATCATTCAGAAAATATGTATCATTCCTCAAACTAAACTTGACATAATTTTAACACAAAAAATAGTATATATTTATTATACTCTCTTCCAAATAACATAAATCACTCTTAATGTCTTGAACCAAAATACCATTTTCATGAATATCATAATTTCTTAGGACTTCTATTCATTTCCATAAATAAAATGAATCACTATAAGTGTGCAATAAAACAATATTTGAGTCCAAAATACAATTAATTGTATTTAACATAATCTTATAGTATTAAAAAAATATAAAAACTCATATAATATAATATTATTTCTTTAATCACCAAATTAATTTATGATAGCATGGTTATGATAGGAAATTGTAGCATAAGCCTAGATAACTATTTTTCATTATATATTTAAATCCATCATAATTACTTGAAAGGAATATGTGATTTTTACGAAATATATATCCCAGGAGTATCAAATCAGTTGTTTGGTGAGGCCCCTTTTCATGTTCCATGTTATGCCAAGGCATGCCTGATACACCTTGTCGGATTTGGAACCCATAGGTACATATATACCAAATTCATGTCAAATTTTAGTGTCAACACAAGGATTTATTTCAAGGAAACCCACACAATATCTATATATTAGATTATTTAGTATGATACTCTATAATTATCCCTTGATTCGATTATAGGGTAATGTTATATAATATATTTATTTTTAAATCGTGTTTCCAGGGGTTATACTATATTTCATTTGATATCAACTATATCTTCTCAGTCCCTAGAAACCTATTTCTGATAAATTATTGTATTAAATTTTCACAAATTTCAAGAAATCAACTCATGATGGAATTATTGAAAATAAATTAACATGAGATTTTAAATAATTGGAACTCTTGAAATTAAGATTACTACATAAGGAATAATCAACATAGAATAAAATAATAATAAAACACCTGGATTTTAATCAATAACCCGAGTATAAAACATAACTAAGGATATTAAAAATTATCAAATAACATCATGGAAAAAAATAAATGAATACAAAATGGAGGAATTCATAATGATGGATATCTTAAACCTATCATCAGGGATTCATGTTGATAATAAAATATTTCTAAGGATTGGTGAAAATAGTCTCTCAATGTCAATACATCATGAAAATAATCTAATATTACTTTACTTACAATTCCCCAATGAAGGATATGAAACTCTAAGGGATGTTGATGTTTAATAATGGAAATAGAATTTAAAGATTATTAAATCATTTTTAGAAAAATAAACATTAAACATTGTAATGTTTCCCAAAAAAATTTGAATTTTTTTATCATAATTATAATAAAGATATACATGTTTTAACATGTCCATGGTAGTATATACACCCTATAAATATGAATTGGTTCATTACAAGAAATAATTCCCATTGTAATGTAAATTGAGATGAATTTCCTTAACACATTGTAATAATTTATTGAAAATGAATCGCATTCACAAAATAAAACATTACCTTTGATAATAACCTTATAGTCTTGTAATGTATTATTAAAACAATTTGGGTTTCATGATGGAGGAAAATTCCATTCTTTTATTATTTGTTAAAAAAACATTCCTTTTTCATATATCATGATGAGTTATATGTATGTTGTTTTAAAAAATGAGGGGAATATTCCTTTGAAATCATTTTTAAAAAATTCAAATTGGTGTTAAAATTAATTTAAGAAGTTACTAGGTAATATTATAAAAAACCTTTTGGAGAAAATTACTAAATAGTTACACAAAATTTAAATATTCATATGTTCATACTTAACACAATCAATACCTCACAACGGTGAGATTGTGAAAAAACCCCTTAAATTTTTGTAATCAGAAGAATCATATTCCACATGAAAGAAAGAAAATTATATTGAAATTAAAATACCATAATATTCATGATTATTCTCATAAAATCCATTAATTGGAATTATATACACCACACCTAGTAAATATGTATTGTATAAGGCATGTGTCACATAGTAATAAAAGTGGGACAATAATACATTACATTGAATTTCCATTAAGGTGATCATTATTTAACCACCAATATAATGGTTTTTAAAGAGTTAATAACTTATTAAAACCCATATTAATATTTATAATTTCATATATGATAACTTTATAATATCGTATTACCTTGTTTTTAACATATTTCTTTATTTTTTGTATTTAATGTGTTAATGTCAATGCTTATTGAGTTAGTTTTTTTTGTTATTTGTTGATAATAATAATTTTTTCATGAATTTAAAATATCTGGAATATAAAAAATTATTTAAATATCATATATATTTTGTACATATATATATATATTAAGAATCATTAAAATTTGGAGATGTGAAATGAAATGCACTTTTCAGGGAGAATTAGGCCGTATATACGAATGAACATGACATTCATTTATTTACCACATTAAAAGAATTAATACTACATAATGTATATGTATATTATAATTCTAGTATAAAAATTATGTAGGATTTAAAAAATATTTTTTAGAACCATCCTTTATATGTTTATTTATAGATTGAATGAGTCACATCGCTTTTAGAAGACGATAATCTAAAATTACATAAACGATGTTATATTAGTAACAAAATGGAAAGAATAATGGTATGTGTTATAAAAAATTCAAGAATTAATATGATAACATAAAAATAATATCTATCATATAAAAATATTGTTTCCATCCTTATTCCCAACCATTAGATGTGGTAAAGGAAAAATGAATGACACAGTTTCGTGATGCAGTAGTTCTCTATACTTAAACAGAAATTTCATTACCCAGTTGATCAAAACTTGTCTATATGCAGGTAAAAATATTCACATAATCAAAACATATTTTTATTTATATTTTTTATATTATAATAGAATTTAATAATAATAAATAATGGAGTGGGTAGTGAAATAATACTAATGTGATAATTGAATAACATTACCCCTTATTTGGGTAAGTCGTTTCAGATTGTACCAAATGGACATCATTGGCTGGAATTATTCACAATGTTCACATGGATAAAGGGTTTATTTTCTTAGAATATTTTTAAAGGATTTTCTAAACCAAATAAGTTCAATAGTGTAAATAAACGTGATGAATATGGTCACTTTTATAAGAGATTATATTTTCACAATTTGAACTCATAAAAATGATAAATTACTATTAATTAATTTCTAATCCAAATAGATTAAAAGTGGGTTAATTAATATATTGGATTATTATCTGTCAAAATACCCTGAATAAATATTTTTATACAACTATATTTCCTATCATTACCCTTATCATTTTGTTTTTACCCTTTTTTTAACTCATTAAATCATACCATGAAAACATAAATTTTTACACATTAAGGTTTAATATTGATACTATAATTTTAAAAAATAACCGTAAATGAGTCATGGATGAAATTGTAAGCATAATCTAATTTAGTTTGACTATTTTCATATTTTTTTGAAATTTATATTATTTAATTAAATTTTATTTATATGAAAATATTTTTAATAACTATTTTGGAAGTATTCATTTCTATTTTTTCATAAAAAATGTCAAAAAGAAATATAAAATTAAACCAAAACCATTAATAAGTTCCTAATTTTATATTTGTTCTATATATTTTATAGAAGAAGTAAATTATATCAAGGAAAATTTATTTAAATTTTTTAAATAACATTTATTGGATATTAATTTTAATTAATCAATTTCTACATCATCATTACGATAACCAATATTTTAATTATTTCTTCCCAAATATTAAAAAATAAATTTTAATTATTAAGATAAATATTTTAGATATATATTTTCCAATTATAGTAGAATATATACTCTAAATAAATATATATGTAAAAGGTAACACTTTTTAGAAAAAGAGTGTGACATATTGGACTTACCTTAGAATAGAATACTATAAAAGGCTTAAAGTCATTAAATTATCTCCAAAGGGCCACAAAATATTCCCAATGATTATTTTGGATGAAAAAAATCTCATAAAAGTAAATTAGGACTAGTTTTATTGTAATTTTGTGGTTTTATAATGTAATTTTTATCCATAATTACTAGATTTATCCTTAACCATGTTAATTAAAATATTAATAAGCGTTCTATTCGTATAACAAAAATAAAATAAACCTATTTACATAATTTTTACACATTTAATCCATATATATAATATATTTTTCAAAATTCAAAACAAATAAGATATAGTAATTAATTTAAGAATAATCTCGTTTATAAAATGAGAAAAGAGATTATTAAAGTGAAAACATACAAAAGATTGTAAGGTTTTTATATTAATATTATGTGTAAAATTGACTCCAAAAGACAAATTGTATGAAATGATATAGACATGATCTAATTATAGTTTAAAAGGAATATAAAATATAATTCAACACTTTAAATTATTTATATGAAAATAATGTTCTCTATAATAATTTAATATTTGATCAGCATTCAACAAAACAAGAATAATATTTGAACAATACCAAAAAATTCAACCAAATTAAATTTTTATATTCCTATTTAAAATCGGATGATTATTTTTTAAATTTTTTTATAAGGGTCAATATTGAATTTATAATTGGGTTTCCACCTAAAGGTGGAAAACAATTGTTTTAAATAATAATCGTTTTTATGCATAGTTTTTATGAGATTATCTTATGTCTATCAAATATATTGGTTGATATAAAAATAACACAAGAAATTACTTCAATAAAACTCATTGTTTTGTGTGATATAATCTTAACATGGAATTGCATCTAAGTAAATCTACAAAAAAAAATTAATTCTTTTAAGTTCATGGCGATTTACAATATGCATATGAATCATAAATAAAATATTGTTTCTTCGTAATTACATTTTCATATCACTTTGTGCTATAGAACATTCTATGTCATGGTTCTTGATGATAAACACTAAGGAACGTCAAAGGTTAAAACCACAAACACATCAAATAATATTTGATAACCCCTCACAACTCAATGGAATAATATATGAGGATCTTACTTATTAATGGAGTGTTTTTGAAATAACGAATAAGAGGATTTAATATCAGGAATGAAATCATAGACTCATATACTTTATGATGTATTTTATATTATTCAATTATAAGTTATATTAATTCAAGGAACACCAATTAAAATAATCTATTATCAAAATAATAACAAATATATAATTACATAACGATTCTAGTATAATGCCTCATGAAAAAGTTAGTGATCACTAGAAAATGAGTTATATATCATCTGAAATGTTTATCATGAATAAAATAAATAAGAGGAATATCTAATTATAATAACTAAATAATCTTACACATAAATGTCTCAGATCATACATAATTAAGATCCAATCAGTGATTTGATATTGTCATGTTGAATCGTACGTCAATCATTTATGAAATTGTAATAGATTTAGCATTTAGTTTTTAATTCACAATCATGATGTGTTATTGGATGATAATTTATTTACAAAAACCAATGGAATATCAATATTCATTGAAATATATTATTTTGGAAAAGAACCACTAACATCATTCTAGAACTACCAACAATCTATAAAGAATGAGATATATAATTTGATCCTCATGGAAAATATATATATTATAAAGATCAATGAAATGATATCTACCCTTTATAAGGATTTTGACTCTATCATTGGATATTTTACATTTCTAATATCACCGTATCGGTCAAAGAGTGAAGGAAAAATCAGAGGAGAATGGATGAGTTAGATAATAATGAAACAATGTAGAGTATTCCAATGGAGTGGCTTTGGTAAAATTTTAGATATTAAATAGAGTCTATAATATTTGAAATTAAATCATGAATTATTCATTTTATGCACCCATGTAATTGGTATACAAATAATTTAGTTTTTCTCATAGTTTAGAAGGTGATGGTCAACTAGTTATCCTGTGTTCCCTACATGATAAGGGGAATACTGGATCATCCACCATTTGGCTATGAGGGACAATAAAAATATTAAATTCTACAATAAACAAACTAACTAGATGGTTTATTCAACCAATTATCCTATGGTAACCACTGATGATATGTTTTCTTCCATTAAAATAATGTACTTTCCCCCCTCAAAACTTGTTACATCTGTTCCCATACCACTAGTCATTAAATACTATCCACTCTTTATCCCATTTCAATGATGAATACGATGATGCAGAAGAATTTAATAAAGTATATATATATATAATATTAAAATAAAATGGGTAAATCAAAATTATATCTCATTAATGATTTCTTGATTTGAAAAGGTACCATTATTTATTCTTCTCAAACAACTTAACCCATTTGGACTAACATTATTTTCACAATCATACATCTCCTCTCATATTCATCCACAGTTCCATAGAATTAAAAAAAGTGGTATCATCATCCCATGAAGGCCTATTTGAGTGCATTCCTCAATCTTCAATGGGAACTCCTCATATGATGCACCATGATCCATCTAAATATCCTCACAATCTATGAAATGTATAGGATCATCCATATACTTATGGAGCATTGACACATTGAACACATAATTCATATATCTATAGTGGGGGGGGATAAAAAAGATAGTATTCCATCGTCCTAACCCACCATGTTTTCTAGAATGATCTAAAAGAGTGATATATAAGCATCCACTATAACCTTAGACATCATAGGCATAATCAGAGAGTCACTCATACAATTAAACAATCAACTGAAACATACTATAGAGTTCACCTACCATATTTATAATATTATTTCTATTTCCCTAGTTCTATTATCAACCTATTTTAGATTATAAAAATTCAATTTTAGGTCCCATGTACCAAACTATACCCCATAGATATTTCCTCACTAGTATCACTACAATGATGTAGTGAATGAGATGACGTCCCTTAATGAGCCTTGTAAGGATCCAATATAATTACTGTTTGAAAAACATTTTTATGAAAAACAAAATATGAATATGTGGAAAAAAATAACATCAATGCCTAGGTAAAAAGGGAAAATTTTTCATAATGTATATGAATCATCCACTTAGAGTGCTTTTCCTAATAGGGATAGTATGTTGTGCTTATGGTCAGTTCCATTTATGATTTTATTTAAATTCCATTCCAAAATAGCGAGGATGAATGTGAATCACTATATGATGAATTAATCATGGGAAATACCATTATGATTTCTATCTCACAGACATAATTCACTACCATATAATATTTTGAGTGAGTATAAATAATCGGTGTGAATTGAGAAACATTCATCAACTAATTGGAAATGACCCAGATGGAATCATGGGTAACATTGGTTCTGGGTAACACAATAAAAATATCTATTATTATTGACTCCCACTACTGCATGGTAAATGGAGTGTATAGATTAATCCAACAAGACACTTTTGGTCATTATTTATTTTTTATCATGTAATGCTTCTGGACTATATTTCCCATAATGTCTATCAACATCGATGGCTAACTAAACTACGTCTCTATGTATTCATACATCATTTTCATACATATATATACCACCCCTAGAGAGGTGTAGATTTATTCTATCATATACTCATTGTATTAAACATGGAATATTATTCCACCATTAATTGGTGACACAAGATCACCACCCAATGAAATCCATGGTATCAAGTCATATAGATCTAGAAGATCCCCTTTCAAAACTCACATTGGGTCACTATCTTATCTTGAATTTACATGTTCGACCATAAAATATGTTACCAATAATATAGAACATGTAGTTGAGCCCTAGTCACTAGATGAATCAATCCTCTAGTGAACCAACATTCTCAAAAGGAATCAATCTTGCTCTGATGGTTGATTAATATTTTCCTATGATACCTTCATCATGTGGATATGAACATCTATATTGGTGTTACATTTCACTACTTAATAATACTTCTTAGAAATAAACTTTTTTAGATATTTTACTCATCACCTTTTCCTCATTTTCATGTAATATTGCATTATGAGAGAATTTAGGCTCTAATAGAATGTGCAGAAGAAGACCCCCTCATTTAAAAGATAGTGATTCCAACACTTAAAGGTGGGTAAAGTGGATGGTAGATTCATTTCATTAGTTTTATAGTTCAACTCCAGGGTACATAGTTAAGAAGACTCAAATACTATAACCAAATCATATTTTATATGTTCTACTACCAATCCAACACTTGGAGAGTCAATGTGCAAAACATATGATACCCCATGTTCACATATAATCAATTAATTACATGTATTGAAAATCATATACCAATGATGATATCCTACTCTACACTGGATATACAATAGGGAAACAACTTTCTTATTTATCCATATAGTCATGATAGTGGCACAATTAAATAATTCCAGGATTATTATTTTATTATATCCATATTACCCGTAAAATTTCTTGTTCCTGAACATATTCTAGTTATGTTTCTAGGATATTAAATCATACACTTTCTCTTGTCTAAAGGATATACAAGACTCAATGACAGGTTTTATACTGAATTTGACCTCTTCAGTTCATAAGTTACACATCATCAATATGGAAAATGTTGGATGTCAGTGGATATAAGTTATTATTATCTCTAAGATAATAGAAATTTTCATTATTCTTAGTGAGTATATTATGTTGTTTTTAATAAATTCCATGATGAACACATCTATATATGTTTGAAAAATCATCTTTAAAATTAAAATGAACAATAATGACAAATTATACATTCCAAATGGCATCACCTTGTACTCATATATTTCATACCTATATCAAAACTGTATCATTAGTTTGTACACTGTAGAGAACCACAATTGGTGGAATCCTAATTTTATATCAATCTTAGAGAATCAATAGGATCCATGAAATTGTTCAAAAATATATCTAATATTTGGAAAATGATATATTTTAATCACTTACAAAAAATTCATCTTTCGTTAATCTCTGTAGAATTGTTTATTAACGTCTTCCGAATTGTTCAACATTATAGTTTTAACCCATGATGATTTACTCTTATAAATAAATAGTTTTTTACCCAGAATATCAAGTTGTACCTAGAGATCTTTTGTCTCATCTTCAAAAATATGACAAGGGGTATAAAAACTTAATGCGTTCCTGGAATGATCTCTATATCAATATCATATCTTCTATCAATTGGTATTTTCATTAATGTCTTTATTGAAGATTACCTAATTGAGTGTACTACTATAAGAAATGAATAGTCTAATTATAGTAGTCCTTTTAAAAGAGGGAGTCCATAAATTTACACAATTATTTTCTCGTGTAGAATCTATTATTAACAAACTCTTCAAAATATTACCTCACATTACCTAATCCTAAATTATGTATCTCCTTTTTTGATGGAAGGAAACTCATTTCTGTAATAAATCAATATGATCCTCGAAATGGTTCCACCCATCCCTGCCATCAGTTACATGAAATCACATTATCTATAAATTAATAAAGTCCAAAAAATTACAATAATTTTCACTTACTATATTACAATCTCATCATCATTGTAGTAAGTTAAATTTGGGCCTAGTCGGTTATAAATGATATTTAAAATAGATAAAAACAATCATAGTATCTAATTTTAAGAAAAAATATGTGAAAAAATGAAAGAAATATTTTCTATGGAATTAAATAAGGTGTTATATAATTTATTAATTTTCAACAACACACCACCTACAGTGAGAGTTCCATCACCGCTATTTGTTGGAGTCCGATACCCTATATAAATAGTCCATTTTCATCCTAAATAATATTCACATGTGTCATTGAAGATTGTGATTTATGCTTCTTAAGATTAGTTTTTCCACATCTAATCAAACCAAATGTCATTAAATCCCATTATGACTCCCTATATACAATGCCTTTAATTTAACCAACATTTCTATTATGGTGGTACTCAACAAAAAAAATTTCTGGGAAATATTGTAATTATCACTTTTCATATAAATTGTACATCATCTAGAATCATATCCCATTACTGAAAATAGGATATTATTTCTATTACATATCAATATACCGTTATAATTATACATTTCATCATTCTCTGTTTACTATTGTAAAAATAACTCATAGTTTTGAGATTAATATCAGATACAATAATTGTATGATGTATAGGTAATCATTCTTCTCATTCATCCTCAACCCCCATATAAAGGATATATTCTTGAAAACATACGTAAGAACGTTATCATGTAATTATCATTAATAAAATGTTTTCAATCTATTTGATGAAATATTTCATTCATTAGAGTAATACAGTCATTCTTCCCCATCATCATTGCAGGGGACTGATGAAAATCTATAAATTTAGAATAATTTGAATTAATAGTAAAAGACCACAAAAACAAGTATATAAATTCAACATCACGATATATCATCATCATTTATGGAATTTGGATTAATATATAAAAATAATTATATGTTTCCATCATTTTACCGCTTGACTTATATAATAATTCATGGTACTCTTACATATTCTGAAATATCCTTGTAATAAGAAATTCCACAGAATCACATCGCCCACCATTGGAGTATGAAGAATCTAGATAATTATTTTGATGACATATAATGATTCTTCTGCATTATAAAGACTAAAATTTCCTATAATATATAGGGGATGATGAATATATTTGTTCTCATCAGGGTTCTCTATGGTGTTATATAAGTTTTTCCATAAACTATAAAAAAATAAATGAATCCTGACTAAATTATGTCTTCACATTGAATCACTATTATTAGTATAAAATTACGCTAGAACACAAAGTCTTTTTTAACAAGAATACCATGTTTTACCCTATATAGATGTCCCATAATAATTATTCTACACATAATTTATGAAACACTAAAATAATTATTAAAAAATTAGTACTCATTAGATCACGAAAAATCATAAACATTCTACGGTAACACACAATGGTGTTCCTAAGAGCATACCCTTAATATTATGTGTATCTCTAACAACACTATCAATGGTTTTCCACTCTAAACATTCACCAAATTAATATATATATATATATATATATTAAAATGTGTATCATTAATACCATGTTCAATTAAATAAATCCAAAATAAAAATAACACATTATCTTGAGAAAATATATATCACTCAATCAATAAGAAAGTTTTTATCATTAATAAATATCTCAATAAAGGAATATAATTAAAAATATAGTATGTTGTTCGCTATGGGTATATATATACAATGTGAATATACATTTATATTAATGATAGATGAATGAACCAAAATACTAATAAAACAATAACACTAGTATTATAAATATCAATGTGATGGTCTATTACTAATAAGATATTATTATAACTGGAATCTCACTTACTCGAGAGTAATATAGATTTATCTATTATACCATTTAATATGTTATTTTGAAATATGAATATGTAAAATGCTCTGGGATACCATTCTATAAGGTATAAATTAAGGCCACCAGAACTAAACTAGGGAGAAACATTTCCTCCTGTGTCCCTTCATGCACACAAGATGCTACTAAATAGTTTACATTGTAGGAACTTAATCATTGGGTAGATTATACCCTCCATATCATTTCCTGTCACACTATTAATGAATAAAATAATTCATTCAGTGTAACAATTCAAAAGAAATAAAATTCAACGTCATACATACTATATTAAAAATTAATAAACTGCATCCTTTTGAAGAATGTAAAACCAGGTAAAAAAGAGAATGTATTGAAAAAAATGTAGGATTGTTAGTACTAATTATTCCATCATATCACCTCATACTCCAACCCTCCAACACTTCATCACCCAGTCATAGTGTCGTTACACATAACTAGATCCATGGTTACACAATTTATACACATAAAAATATTCGTATAATTGTTTTGATTAATAAACCATGTAAAAAAAGAAATGAATCATTAACCTAAGTAACCACAATATATAATATTATATGAACTGTCAAAAATTAAATTCTCATATTGACATAAAATACATCATGTATTGAGTTATCATGAGTTAACGATGCATCCATGATCTTGAAACCCACCTTATTCATCATTATAAAAATATGGATTCAATAACTATATAATTTTTTAATAAATTTTAAGAAATAATTAATTCCCTAAAATGAGGATATTTTTTATCATGAATACAACACACTACACATAAATAGTTGCCATCAACCTCTGATGATGGTATTCCCCTCCAGACATAATGGATGTAAATAAATTAAAATAATCACTTAATGAAATTATCACAAACCAAATATTATGTAATTTAATTAATCTTATCATTATTGGTCTATACTTACATCAAAAAAATTCTTTTGATATAAACATACCACCAAGTGCGCCAAATTTTTTATCAATCGCAATGTCATCAGCCAACTAATATAGGAAGTTTTGTAACTGAAACATAAAATAATATTCACCCTAATTACATAATAAATGTTCTAATGGGTATTGGATTACAAATGTATATATAACCTAAAAATTTATATAATTAATGAAACTCGTGTATAGAACCAATCATATAATAAAAAGTAAGTGAAATCACAAGGCCACTCACACACCTTATTAAAAACAAATAATATCCATATGTTATCAACAATAATCTTTTTGATAAAAATATCTTATATATAGACCATAGTGGTCAGTTACACCTAACATCAAGGTTTTTAATAAACGAATCAATTTTTCTTCAATTTTCTTATGACGGAAGACCTGAAATAACAATAGAGACTAACTCAATAACTAATGACATCATATAAATTTTTTTGATTCATAAATTAGTGGTTATAATATAGACTGGAGAGGAATACATGTTAATTAAATCATTAATGTATAATATATATATGTATTCTATTTATAGGATCAATTTATAGGTATTGTAATGGAGGAACACAATTCACATGATTTATTTGAAAAATAAGAATAGATTATGAATTAATACCCAATTCCAGAAAAGGAACATAGAACATTGAAATGATCATAGATCTATAATTATTATATTAATAAATAATAGATTCAATATTAATCTAAATATTTAGAATATTCTACATTGATTGTACAATTAAATCTTACCTGGAAGCATCATTGTTCATAATGAATTAAGTTTTATTCCACAAGACATTGTCGATACATTGAAATCTCCACAAAGCAACCAACGGATTGTAAACAAGTTATATTTTGTTAATAAAACTATTTTCATGATGTTATAATGTATTTATATTCAATACAAAAAAATATTTAATGCATGGTATCACTCATGGATTATAATATAATTAAAAACTATTGTCAACATTATTTTTTTCAATGATCGGTGATGAAATTGATAAAATTTAATTGTATAATGATGGAAACTATGATCTGAAATTGAATAACATTTAAATATAAATGAATATGAACAATTCTTAACACATATAATTAGATATAATAATTATATAATCACTCGGTCTTTTTAATGACTTAGGTGAAATTATAGATGAATGAAAAATTTAAAGAGGAAAGATATGAGGCATTGAATTTTAAATTGGTTCAATGTGGATTGAATTTTTGAATTATATAGAAGTAAAACCATATATAATTAAATATAAAATGGTTAATATATAATAACCATGGACATGGTGAACCAAATTTCTCATGGATGGACATCATTCATGTAATTTCCTTGATAGAAATCAAGGAATTCTGGATTAACCATCAGGCAATCTTCTAATAGATACCAATGGGCCGATGAAGTCATTCAAAAAATGTAGACCCATTGGAATTTCACCAGAGATCATATTAAACACACAATCTCTTCAAGGGATATTTTATAGCTACCTACTATACATTCCTTCCAGGACTCATCCTCCATCAGTTTTTAGATTGTAATGGATTATTAATTTCTTGCATCACAAATCATATCAAAGAAGAACACGAAGATGACAACGAACATTACAATTATGAAAAATCACATATTTATTAAAATGTAACATTAATCCAATAATTTTTATATTTCTAAATCAAATTATGTTATTTTGTATGTTTTTATGATTTTTTACCATTATACTCTCTTCAATACATTAAAATATAGAGGAAATGTTTTGAAATAAAGGGGTAATATTTTAAAATTTTCCTTAGAGAAAATGTTCTTATGTTTCCCTGTAGATGACAAAAAAATTTTGAGGTTTTTACATATACATGAACTGATTTAAAAATAACTTTTTCTTTTTCTTTTTCATTATTTTAAATCATTTAAGAATTTCATTTAAATGTTACATTTTCCAAACAAGCCATTTATTTATTTGTTCAAATTGTAAAAAACAGATGCTATCATTTAATAAATAATGTAAGAATAGACTATAATAAAATAATTTCCATTCACTAATTTTATGATTCATATGTTGGATTGCACGATTATATTTTTTTTAAATAATTAATTTTAAAAATAAATCATTAAATGTTTATTTAAAATATTATTTAACTAAAATAATATTTTTCACATGATAGCAATGTAAAGATTAGATTTTATATTGAAGTAATTTTTCATCAACATGATTATATATTACGGGATATTATTATTTAATAAATATATGATCATAAAATAAAATAAACATTCAATCTATAGTTTTTATATGGTGGGTGTTATTTATGGAAGAATCAATAAACATCATTTCTCTTCCATGGGTTCTTTTAGAAATCATGACTCGTTTATGAACACCATTCATTTAAATAGGGTATCAAATGAAATAATTATTGTGAGTCTTGTGTCCTTTAATGGTTTTATGATATGATGATATAATGAATATTTTTTGATCATGTGGAACCCATTTTTATTATATTCATTATTTGGTGGTTGGTCCTATTATAATATATCCCTCATAGGAATTGGTTAATATCGACATAGTTGAGAATATCCTCAAAGAATGAAGGGTTGATAAACTATTAATAATTGACATAGTTAACCAGATGAATGATAGTCATACAAGAATGTTGTAAATGGTCGATTATAAATTTTTATTAATGAATTTTTTCCATATTTATGTTTTTGAGAGTGTGCCATCACTATGAATGTGGTTTTCTATTTTAATATTTATACCACTATATTATGTGTTTGTTCTAATGATATGATCTTTTGGAAGATGATTGATAATTGACTATTAAACACCCATATGTCATATATATTTTTATCAACAAAAATTATATTATTATTCAGGATTATATATGCTTGATTGATAGGGTATGAATATTTTCTATTATGATCCTTTTCTTATACCCTTATTCTTATCATATGATTACATATGGTCATTGATTAATATATACTATAATATACCTTATTTTCAATTAAGATGACCCATTGATTTGTTTTTAATCACAAATTCTGTAGAATGGATTTAGGCATTAAGTTTAAGAAAATTACCATGTGGGATGAAAATTGATAGAGATTAAAAATATCATTCATTAAAATGGATGATTTTATATCTAGTATCTGAATTCATTAAATTTAACACCCTGATATTTTTTGGAATATTGTTTTTAAAATTAATAAAATATCTTCAATATTTTTCATTTCATGCCATAATTAAAGTAGATTATTTTGTAACACAATGTCTTGCTTGTGTTATATGAAATGTCATGTCAACCTTTCACTATAATCAACATAAAATTTATACTTCTCTAAATGGTACACTGTGGTTAGTCTGTGTTATATACAAGACTGGCTATCCTTAATGGATATTGTATCGTGCCAGACCGAGTTTTGAAAAAATAAAATTCATTAATAAAAATTATTATTTAATATGATATGAAATGAAAATTATTATGAATATCATAGGATTAACTATATTATGAATATTTAGTTGACTTCATTGGTTACCTATTAATTTGAAAATAATATGGAAACCAAATGAATTTAAAGGGACTTGTTTTATAAAAGTATTTTTTTATGTGAAAAATATGATTTATATTAAAAAGTTAAATAAATTTATAACAGTGAATGATATTATTTAAATTGATCTATTTTGTTTTCAAGGAAATATTTTTGATAATAATCCAATATATTTTACAGATATATGATAAGAATAAACCTGATAATATGCTCAACCCAAATATTTAAATAATTTTTGTTTTACCACATTTTAATGGAAAACACTTTTTAACTCCATTTTTTGGAACACATGTATATATATAATAAAATATAAATACTCATTGAAAAAGAAACATAAAATTTTTTTAGGATATATTTTTGGTATTTTTCTATAAGGTGTTAATTTTTAATGAATAGTTAAAAATACCAAATTTTACATCAAATTTATATTTTCAACTAATTCATTTATATGGATAGATTATTCTGTAAAATTAATTTAATTATTGAATATATGATATATTTATTCATTAATCTAATATTTTTAATTTGAATCAATTTCCATTTTAAATTTGGAATAAAAACATATTAAACGTTTGGAGATTTTTACATTAAAAACAAATAGTGTCGTCCTGTCAGATGGATTATTTTTAAATGTATTTATGCCACTTCTGTGATTATAATTTCATAAAATGGATTAAATTTATTTAATATTAATAAATTAAAATTATTAATAAATTAATAGTAGTTTTATACAAAAAATATTGGTGAATGTGATAAAAATTAATTACAATGATTAAAACAGAAATTAGGTAAACTATGTAATAAAAAAGAACTTTAAGACCCAAAATGACCAAGACACTTAACCATGATCCATTTCTAACCCATAATTATAGCATATACTCCCTTTTATAAATATTGGTCCATTATTTTTTCCCCATTAATTCTGAATAATTTTGGTGGAATTCTATCATAAATTATTTACAAGTTTCCAATGCCTCTACCACTACAAAATGTCATTACCGCCTCTTGTTTCGTCATTCCTGTCAAACAAAAATGTTTCGGCCAATATCCACCCAAAAAACATAACAAAATCCATAAACTACCCATATAAGACTAACATTGAGAATAATTAAATCCACAAAACCCATTAGTCACAAACAAGAATATATACCAAATTAAGAGGTAATGACTTCTCTAAAGCTACATTCATTTATTTTCTTTTCTACCCCTCCAATAACATTATTAAATATTTGTATAACAAAATAAGTATATAAAATAAAATATAATTTTTTTGGTTAGGTTTCTGTTGACCTCACATGTTTTGATAATCCCAATTATGTGTTCATATATTATGCTACTCTCAATTACTGATGATCTACATTTTAATTCTTCCAAATCAGTGATCAAGTTAATAATAATGTTTTCATAATCTTTGATTTATGTTAATCTAGATTATCCCTATTTATACAAGCTTTGAAACAATTCTAAGTCAATTAGATGTGGTTTGCATAAGAGCCAGAGCTACCGATAGCCAGAGCTACCGATAGCCAGAGCTACTGATAGCCAGAGCTACTGATAGCCAGAGCTACTGATATCCAGAGCTACCACTGCACATAGAGCTACCGATGCACACAGAGCTACCGATGCACACAGAGCTACCGATGCACCCAGGGAGCTGCCGATAAGATCTACCGATGCATACAGAGCTACCGATGCACACAGGGAGCTACCGATAAGAGCTACCGATGTAAACAGAGCTACCGATGCACACAGGGAGCTACTGATAAGAGCTACCGATAATAGCCACCGATAAGAGTTTGAAGAGCTACCGATGGAAGATCCCTACACCGAGTCAACTGTATACGTCTACAAACAAACGGCTACCTATAATGAACCGTGGAGTCAAATCCTATATCCTCGACACTATTTGTTTATTATACTAACGGTTACATTTGTTACTTTTGATGCATTTAATTTTATTAAATGATTTGTGTTGCCATTTCAGGAAACCGTACCAAGTACGATCAAAAAGCATAATCATTCCTTCTTGTCAGAAAAACAAAAAGGCTATAAAGAGGACATCGTGTTTGTATCAAAAAGATATAGTGAAAGAAAACTCAAAGAGATCAAGCACACAGAACACACTTGCGATCAAGCTCTAAACGTGCCAAGATAAACTAGAGAACTAGCACTTACAAGACTACTACTACCAGCCTCCAGAACATAGAGCATACATCGAGCAATCTATGCTAAAGAAGAAACACACAGAACTCATCATTCTTTGAGCCGATAAGCAAGCTGAACCTCGAAGTCAAGGAAGCAGATGGTACTCTGTTTTCTAGGCAAAAACTCGAAGAAGACTCATAAGGAATTCTAATCAACAAAAGGAGTCAAGAGCTGCACGAAGATCACTAGAGCCATTTCTAATCTCTAAAACATTATCTCTGTGATTTACTTTTTACATTACGAGCAGTGTGTGTTATCTTTTGTATTTCACGAGACTACTACTACCAGCCTCTAGAACATAGAGCATACATCGAGCAATCTATGCTAAAGAAGAAATATACAGAACTCATCATTCTTTGAGCCGATAAGCAAGCTGAACCTCGAAGTCAAGGAAGCAGATGGTACTCTGTTTTCTAGGAAAAAACCAGAAGAAGACTCAGAAGGAATTCTAATCAACAAAAGGAGTCAAGAGCTGCACGAAGATCACTAGAGCCATTTCTAATCTCTAAATCTTTATCTTTGTGATTTACTTTTTACATTACGAGCAATGTGTGTTATCTGTTGTATTTTACACACACAATATCTCCTGAACTATAACTGGAGGATTTGTAAATCCTCACTCACTATCTTTTCATTCTTTTTACCTCTGTGGATAGTGGTAGAGGTCGTGTGTGACCTGGACAGTTGGTTGCTGTTGTTTTGTTTCCCACGGATAATAGTGGTAGAGGTCTTTTACCTAGACAGTTGTAAACTGTTGAACCCTGATCCAGGGTGTGGATCGTCCTTATATAAACTATTGAGAGGACTAAGTCTCGGCTTGAGACTGAACCTCTTGGTTAACTCTGTGTTTTTAGTTAATGTTTATATCCATATAATACATATCTATTTCATATTCCGCTGCTATTACTTTGAAATATAATTTTTCTTCAAAGCTACTTTGATAGTTAAACTCGCAAGTGTTTATATGTATTATAAATCAGAAAGTTAGTTTCAAAAGTTAATTTAATCATATGATTAAGTTAACTGAGAACTAATCAATCTTTGTGAAACTAATTGAACCTTTATAATCTGTATAAATTCACTAAAGTTTAATCTGTTTTTGAAATTGGTGGATTTTAATAGAAATTGTTTTTAGCAGAAATTTTAATTGGAACTCAATTCACCCCCCTCTTGAGTGTCCACTCCGACCAACATTTGGTATCAGAGGGTTTATTAATACCTTCTAAATTACTCTGTTTTCAACTGCAATTTTTGTTTTATTTTAAAGTTCTTAAAATTTCTGTTATTTCTAAATTTATATCTCTTTAAATTTTGTTTATAATGGATAATAGACTTGAGGGTGCTGCTACTAACCGGCCACCTTTCTTTAATGTAAATAAATATGCTCAGTGGAAACTTTAAATGAAAATTCATCTAGAAAGCACGAGTTTTGATATTTGGACTGCTATTGAATCTGAATATAAAGTTCCCACTACTGATAGATCTACTTGGGATGAACTTACAAAGACTGCTTACAATAATAATTGTAAAGCTATGAATGCTCTGTACTGTGCTCTAGGAGATGAATAATTTAATATAATTTCTGTATATAAAACTGCTTTTGAAATTTGGGATACCTTGTCTGTTTCTCACGAAGGAACAACTAATGTTAAAGAAATGAGATTAAACACTTATACTATTAAATATGATAATTTCAAAATGAAGCCTGATGAACCTATTTCTGACATGTATCTCAGGTTCAATGAGATAGTGAACACAATGAGCTCACTCGGAAAGATTGTTCCTGCAAAAGAACCAATTATGAGAATACTGAGATGTTTTCCAGATAGATGGAGAGGTACATCCATTTCAATTAGAGAATCCCGTGACATTGGAACACTGCTTGTCAAGGAGTTAATTGGTAAGCTGATGATGTATGAAGAAGAGCATAAAGTAAATAAAGAAGAATATGAGAATCCAAAAGAAAATCTGTAGAGTTTAAAACTACTGCCTTTAAGAGTAAAGACAAGGATAAACTACAAAGGGAGACTGAGAGCTCAATGAGTGAAAGTTCAGAATCTGACAGTGATGCCGAGATGGCTCAAATAGCCAGGAGATTCAAAAAGTTTTATAGGAAAAAGAAATTCTTTAAGAAACCAAATTACAAAGGAAATTATGATCAACAAGGTAAATGGAAAAAGGATTGGAAGAAGGATGACAGGACTGATGAAGTTGTCTGCTATGAATGCAAGCGAAAAGGACATATCAAATCAGACTGTCCAAAGCTAAAATCCAAAAATAAATATGATTACAATGACAATAATACAAGAAATCCATGAAGGCTACCTGGAGTGCTTCAGAAGACAGCACTAGTGAAGCATAATCTTCGGACTCTGAAAGGAATCGAGCCAACATGTGTTTCATGACAAATATTTCTTGAGGTAACATCTGACACTCTTGTTTTAAATTCATATTATTTTGGAGATGATTCTGATTCAGAAAACATGTCAAAATCTGAATTATTTGAGTACTGTGATATGTTGGAAGCAACCTGTAATGAGCTTAAAGTCAAATAAAAAGGTTTAAAGAAACAGTATGCTTTACGTGTTAAGCATAAATCTGATCATGATATAGAAAAGGAAAAGAATGCTCCACTACTAAAGGAAAATACAGAACTGAAACTGTCAAATTAGCAACTTATAAAGGACTTAGATTAATTCACAAATGGAAAGGATGCTTTAACTCAAATGCTAGGAAAGCAAGTTGCACCTAAATATGCTACTGGTTTGGGATACCAACCTGGACAGAGACAGTTCACTAGAACCCGATTTATTCCTAAGTCTGAATAAAATTCTGCTAGTTCCAGTTTTGGAAATTCATATGCTTCAACAGGTTGTTCACATGGTTATAAACCAAATAATGTTTATCTTTCAAAATATGTTGTTTCTGTTAATTGTATGGGACCCATTAAACAAATTTGGGTACCTAAGGCCCTGATTGCTAACCTATCTGGACCCAAGAAAATTTTGGTACCAGAGTCATTTCCTGTTTAAATCTGTTTTATAGGAGACCTTCTTGAAGAGCTGTCACAATAAGATATGGTATTTAGATAGTGGGTGCTCAAGACACATGACTGGAGATTATTCTTGCTTCAAGAGCTTAATAAAGGTTGATGGAGGTCATGTCACCTTTGGTGACAACTCTAAAGGAAAAATCATCGTCCTAGGCCAGATTGGTAACACTGACTCAGTATTAATTTCTAATGTTTTATTCGTTGATGGACTTAAATATAACTTTCATAGTATATCTCAATTATGTGACGATGGTTTCAATGTCAAGTTTGAAAATGAATCGTGTGATGTTTTTAACTCCAAAAACTCTTTAGTATTTTCTACTCTAAGGAATGAAAATGTTTATGCTGTTGATTTAAATTCTTTAGCCAAACAAAATATTTCTTGTTTGAATGTGTTTCATAAGGAATCTTGGCTATGGAACAAAAGATTAGGACACTGCAACATTCACTCACTTAGAAAACTGGCTAGGAAAAACTTAGTTAGAGACTTACTTAAGTTAGAATTCCCAAATGACAAAGTGTGTAATCCCTGTCAAAAGGGAAAACAACACAAAGTTTCTTTTAAATAAAAGAAATAAGTCTCAACTTCTAAACCACTTGAGTTGGTTCACATGTATTTGTTTGGACCATCAAGAGTTTCTAGTTTAAATGGGAAGCATTATGTCTATGTTCTTGTAGATGACTTTTCTAGATATAATTGGGTGTACTTTCTAGCTCACAAAAGTGAAGTTTGTCCTTACTTTATTAAATATTCCTAGTCTGTAGAGAACCATAGTGGACTTAAGATTAAAACCCTAAGAAATGATCATGGTCGTGAGTTTGAAAATCATTAGTTTGAATCTTATTGCTCACACAATGGCTATAGTCGCAATTTTTATGCCCCTAGGACACCCCAACAAAATGGTGTAGTATAAAGGAGAAACCAAACCCCTCAAGAAATAGCTAGAACCATGCTCAATGAATATGAACTGCCTATTTACTTTCGGGCTGAAGCTATTAATACAGCTTGTTATGTTATCAATAGAGTCTTGATCAGACCTGTTCTTAAGAAAACCCCATATGAGTTATGGAACAATAGAAATCCTAAGGTTAATTACTTCAGAGTTTTTGGTTGCAAAGTCTTTATACTTGATATTAAAGATAATCTGGATAAGTTTTCTCCCAAAAGCGATGAAGGAATTTATCTGGGTTACTCTATTTCAAGCAAAGCTTATAGAGTTTTCAATAAGAGAACCAAATGTGTGGATGAATATATTCACATCAAATTCGATGAAACTGATCTACATGAGCCTAAAACCTCTCTTGAGAATTTTGAAGATGATTTTTCTATTCTGGACCTTAATGATAAATCTAAAGAACCTATTATAAAAACATCCAGTTCTGGACATTCTCCAGAATCTTCTTCTATTGAACCTGAACCTATAGATGAACCCGAAGTTTCTAGTCCAACCTTTACCAAATCGACTAAGATTCTAAAGAATCATCCTTTATATATTGTTGATGGTAATCTTGATAGAGGAACACAAACTAGAGCTTCTCTAAGGAACCAGGTTGAACATCAAGCTTTTCTGTCACAGCTAGAACCCAAAAATATCAATGATGCTATCAATGATGAATTCTGGGTAATAGCCATGCAAGAAGAGTTGAATCAATTTGAAAGAATAAAAGTCTGGGAATTAGTTGACAGACCCAAGGACACCTTGACAATAGGCACAAAATGGGTTTTCAGAAATAAATTTGATGAATCAGGAAACATAGTTAGAAACAAAGCTAGACTAGTTGCACAGGGATACAGTCAAGAAGAGGGTATAGACTATGGGGAAACTTTTTCACCTGTAGCTCGACTGGAAGCTATTAGGATCTTACTTGCATATGCATCACATCTGAATTTCAAGTTATATCAAATGTATGTCAAAAGTGCATTTCTAAATGGTTTTATAATTGAAAATGTTTTTGTGGAACAACCGCCTGGATTTACAAACCCTCATTTTCTAAATCATGTTTTTAAACTTTCTAAAGCTTTATATGTTTTAAAACAAGCTCCAAGAGCTTGGTATGATAGAATCAGCAATTTTCTTATTTCAAAAGGTTTTACTAAAGGGATCGCTGATCCAACTCTTTTTATTAAAAGAATTTCTAAAGATGTTTTAGTTGTACAAATCTATGTTGATGATATTAAATTTGGATCTTCTGAACACTCTTTATGTACAGATTTTTCAAAAAGTATGAAAAATGAATTTTAAATGAGCTTAATGGGAGAGCTTAAGTATTTTCTTGGTTTTCAAATTTTTCAAACTGGAGATGGAATTATTTTAAATCAAAGTAAATATACAAAATATCTTTTAAAACGTTTTGTTTTGGACAGTATTAAGGAAAGTGAAACTTCTATGAGTACTACCTGTAAATTGGATACAGATGAAACTGGGAAACCAGTGGATCAAACCAATTACAGAGGTATGATTGGTAGCCTACTTTATCTTACTGCTAGTCGACCAGACATTATGTTCAGTGTATGTATGTGCGCTAGATTTCAAGATAATCCTAAAGAATCACATTTACTGGCTGTTAAAAGGATTTTTTAATATCTTAAGCATACTGTACATTTAGGTTTATTTTATCCAAAAGGACAACCATTTGACCTAACTAGATATTCAGATGCTGACTTTGCTGGATGTAAGTTAGAAAGGAAGAGAACATCTGGAACATGTCATTTACTTGGGAAATCCCTAGTGTCATGGTGTAGTAAGAAACAGAACTCAGTTGCATTGTCTACTCCCGAAGCAGAGTATATAGCTGCTGGTAGTTGCTGTGCACAAATTTTGTGGATGAAACACACTTTATTGGACTATGGATTTGAGTTTAAACATGTTTCAATTAACTGTGACAACACTAGTGCAATAAACATATCTAAGAACCTTGTATCTCACTCTAGAACCAAACACATAGATGTAAGACATCATTTTCTGAGAGATCATTATCAAAAAGGTGATATTACTCTTGAATTTATTAGCACTGAACATCAATTGGCCGATATTTTCACTAAACCTTTAAGTTCTGATAGGTTAAGTTACATTAGGCACGAGTTGGGGATGATCAACTCTCACCGATGATCAATTCTCATCGATGATCAATTCTCACCGATGTGAAATTCTCACCGATGTGAAATTCTCACCGATGATGAAATTCTCACCGATGTGAAATTCTCACCGATGTTGAAATTCTCACCGATGGTGAAATTCTCACCGATGCTGAAATTCTCACCGATGTGAAATTCTCACCGATGTGAAATTCTCACCGATGTGAAATTCTCACCGATGTGAAATTCTCACCGATGTGAAATTCTCACCGATGTTAAATTCTCACCGAGGTTGAAATTCTCACCGATGCAATTAATTTTAAAACTTCTGTCTGCCGCCAAGAATATGAATCATTTTATTTTTGTGTTATTTTACTTTATTCGTTTATTTATGATTTCTACATGATAAAACTAATCCTAAACCGCTTCTCACTCCACCGAACCCAAAACCTTTCACCTTTGAATCCTAGATCCCTAATCGACTGAGAACCCTAAATCTGCGATGGCAAAAACCAAGATTCCTGCCAGCAGAGATGACAATGTAGAGCCTAAAACAAAGCAGCAAAAAGTGAAGCAAGAAGCTCGTGGATTTAATGTCAGAACTAGGTCGGGAAAGCGACCAGTAAACCCTCATTTGCAGAATAGATATATTGTGATTGAAAATGAGCTATGCGTAAATTGGTTTCTACCAAGAAAATCGTTGGTGCTTGCAATTCTGAAAAATCATAGATGGCTTGATTGTTTTTCAAATAACAATGGTCCATACTACCCGAAGTTAGTGAAACAGTTCTACTAATTCGTAAGCTTCGAGAAGTCTGAAAATGAGAATCGGGTAAGTTCTTTTTTAAATGGAAAAGAAATGCCGTTTTCTTCAGTAGAGTGGGCAGAATGTTTAAAAGTCCCACATGAAGGTGTATCCGGGTATGTCTCAAGAGCAATTCCACCTACCAATAACATCTTTGACTATGAAACCGCTTTAAAAGATCTAACGGGTAATGGAAGTCAGAGGCAAGTGGTTGCTACTGAATTGGATGGAGAGAACAGACTGCTTTTCAAATTTGTTCAACATGTTTTGATACCGAGGAGAGGAGTTTTTTCTAATCTGAGATATCAAGATATTTATCTTCTACATCTATTAAGACATGGTGTGGAAGTTAATCTGTGCAGACTACTATTGAATCAAATGGATGAAATGATTAGGCTAAAATCAAAGACTAATGCTTTATTCTTTTCCAAAATGATCTCTGTGATGATAAAAGTGAAAGGGATAGCTGAGTCTCAGGAAGAGACAGTTGTAGTTAAGAATAACTTCTGTATAACTACTACAGTTTGTAAGTACATGAAAATCAATTGGAACCCATGGAAAGGAGAATGGGTCAGTGATGACCAGAGGGTGTATGATAAATTTAATCCTGTGGATTATCCTTCAAGGCCAAAGGATAAAAGAGATCCTGGTTTAGGATCTGATGAAGAGGAACCCGAGTACAGTGATGAGTCAGAAGAAGAAGAAGAAGAAGAAGAAGAAGAGGGAGAAACTTTTATGGATAATGGAGGAGATCCAGACCTACCCCCATGTCCTGTTACTGAGTTTGTATACTCAAGAAAAGGAAAAGTAGAGGAAGTGTTATCTATTCATGAGGAAGACCAGCCTGTTCCTCAGCAGGAAGGAGAAAAAGAGAATGTATCTGAATCATCTGATTCTGCTAGGTTGTGTCTGAGTCCATTGATTGAAAACACAGTTGTGCCTACTGATGAAGTAGAAAAAGAAAGAGAAGAAGCTGTACCTGTTTCAGGAAATCTCCTTACTGCTGCTGAGATGGAAGTTGTTGTGGAAGATTCTGATGAAGAAAGACCAGCAGAAAATGTAGTTGTTGTACATAGGAATGCACCCATTGAGGGGGATCATCATTCCAATCTTGGAAATGTTACAGTGGCTGTTGAGATTGAAGACTGGGTAGAAGACCTAGGTTTTATAGTCTATGGTTTGGATTATCCTGATTCGGATAATGAAGTATCCTTGAATAGACCAAAGATCAGCTATGACATCAATTCTGAGTTATTGCCTGATGATGTGGTCCGAGTACATGATTTAGATGTGCTGAAAGAAAATATCAAAAGTCAGTTTTGTAGAAGAAGTAAAGACAATGGAATCTTTTTTAGTTTCCTCGATTAAATCAGTCATGAATGATTCAGTAGTCAACTTAGCTTCTGCACGAGTATCTACTACAGTTGCTCCTACTGATTTTGTTACAAAGTCTGATCTTGAATCCCTGAAGCATGAGATGAATGAATCCTTCAGTGCCTCAGTTACTGAGATGAAGCTCTGTTTTCGTGAATAAATGAAGTTGTTAGAACAATATCTTGAGCTTTCTCTTGGTTTCAATATGTCAACTTTTATGGGTGAGCTAATGGAAGCAGTCAAAGAGTTCCAGACCCTATCTTCTAGAATAGAAGCAGATCATGAAGCCTTAAAGAAGTCTGTTACTACTTTAGATTCATAAACGAGCTCAAAGCCTCAAGCTGATAAGGATTTAGCCTATGTGAAAAGTGTTGTAAGACAAATGGTTTCAGTATTTCAAGATTTCAAATCTTCTATCAAGGATCATGTTAAAAATCAGGACTCTCAACTGCAAACTCTGATTAGTGGTTTGACCAAAAGTTTCAAAGAAACTGTATCCTTCTTGGTTGGTCCTCTAGCTTCAAAACCTTCATTTGATTTGAATCAATTACGATCTATGATGAAGGAGGAGCTTGGTTCTATTTCAACCAGTGGCTCTGTGGACTCATCAGATCTAAGACGGGTAGTGCTCCCTACAAGATATTCAGTAAGGGAAATAATGAAAATCGTCCACGACACTATGAAAGAGGCCTCTGCCTCTCAGGAGGAAATCAAGAACAAGGTGGATTATTATTTCCAAAGGATTTTTACCAAGAAACAACTCACCCATAATTTCAAGCTGATGTTGGAAAACATGAAGTTACCCCTGTAACTCAAGCCTTCCGAGAACAACGGAGCAAGCTAAGAGAGCTGACTCCTGCCTTAGAAAAGTTTATAGAGAACAAAGATGATTTTATATCTGCTATGGAAAGAGGAGGAGGTATCATCATGGATTTCAGAAATCTGTTGCTGCCCTTTTTACATGTTGATGCCAGACCAGTTATTGTCCCTCCTGCCTTGCCTGCCTCTGCCTTTACTGAGTCTCCAATCCAGATGACTCCTGCTCAGGCCATCCGAAGCCTCACACATATGATCACTCAACAAACTTCCCAATACAGGCCAGGCACTATATGAGTGGCTCAACCTCCTGTGATCATTTCTGGGATTCCAAAGCCCTCACTCACATCCTCACCACCTGCCTCCTCTTCTGATCCAAAGGGAAAATATCATGTTGAAGATCCGGATTGCTGAAGTGGCCAGGCTGTTTGATAAGAATTTTCTTTTTCTTTTTTTTCTCTTCTATTCTGTTTATGTAAGTTTTGTTTGGTCTATTACAAATGCTTTTCTTTACACTATCTCTGTTTCTCAGTTCTCTCTGTCTACTTTCCCACTTTTTGATTATCACAAAGGGGGAGAAAATTATAATGGGGGAGAAAATATAAAGAGAGGGGGGGGAAATATCAAAGGGGAGAAATTTTTGAGCCTGTGCTACTATTCTTACATTTCATTCTTTGGTACCAACTCTTTCAAAGCTTATCTCTGATACTATTGTCTTTAATACATCCTATGATAATTTTTGATCTATTTAATTCTATTACTATTTCCTCTATTTCCTCTGATTGCTTTCTTTGAGAAATTAGAATATAAACGTTATATTCTCTTATACTATATTCTCACTATTTTTGGTCATATCATAAGTTGTGATTATCAAAAAGGGGGAGATTGTTGACCTCACCTATTTTGATAATCCCAATTATGTGTTCATATATTATGCTACTCAAAATTACTGATGATCTACATTTTAATTCTTCCAAATCAGTGATCAAGTTAATAATAATGTTTACATAATCTTTGATTTATGTTAATCTAGATTATCCCTGTTTATACAAGCTTTGAAACAATTCTAAGTCAATTAGATGTGGTTTGCATAAGAGCCAGAGCTACCGATAGCCAGAGCTACCGATAGCCAGAGCTACTGATAGCCAGAGCTACCGATAGTCAGAGCTACTAATAGCCAGAGCTACCACTGCACATAGAGCTACCGATGCACACAGAGCTACCGATGCACACAGAGCTACCGATGCACACAGGGAGCTGCCGATAAGATCTACCGATGCATACAGAGCAACCGATGCACACAGGGAGCTACCGATAAGAGCTACCGATGCAAACAGAGCTACCGATGCACACAGGGAGCTACTGATAAGAGCTACCGATAATAGCCACCGATAAGAGTTTGAAGAGCTACCGATGGAAGATCCCTACACCGAGTCAACTGTACACATCCACAAACAAACGGCTACCTATAATGAACTGTGGAGTCAAATCCTATATCCTCGACACTATTTGTTTATTATACAAACAGTTACATTTGTTAATTTTGATGCATTTAATGTTATTAAATGATTTGTGTTGCCATTTCAGGAAACCGTACCAAGTACGATCAAAAAGAATAATCATTCCTTCTTGTCAGAAAAACAAAAAGCGTATAAAGAGGAAATCGAGTTTGTATCAAAAAGATATAGTGAAAGAAAAATCAAAGAGATCAAGCACACAGAACACACATGTGATCAAGCTCTAAACGTGCCAAGATAAACTGGAGAACTAGCACCCACGAGACTACTACTACCTGCCTCCAGAACATAGAGCATACATCGAGCAATCTATGCTAAAGAAGAAACACACAGAACTCATCATTCTTTGAGCCGATAAGCAAGCTGAACCTCGAAGTCAAGGAAGAAGATGGTACTTTGTTTTCTAGGAAAAAACCAGAAGAAGACTCAGAAGGAATTATAATCAACAAAAGGAGTCAAGAGCTGCACGAAGATCGCTAGAGCCATTTCTAATCTCTAAATCTTTATCTCTGTGATTTACTTTTTACATTACGAGTAGTGTTTGTTATATGTTGTATTTCACGAGACTACTACTACCATCCTCCAGAACATAGATCATACATCGAGCAATCTATGCTAAAGAAGAAACACACAAAACTCATCATTCTTTGAGCCGATAAGCAAGTTGAACCACGAAGTCAAGGAAGCAGATGGTACTCTGTTTTCTAGGGAAAACCAGAAGAAGACTCAGAAGGAATTATAATCAACAAAAAGAGTCAAGAGCTGCATGAAGATCACTAGAGCCATTTCTAATCTCTAAATCTTTATCTCTGTGATTTACTTTTTACATTATGAGTAGTGTGTGTTATCTGTTGTATTTTACACACACACTATCTCCTGAACCTTAACTGGAGGATTTTTAAATCCTCACTCACTATCTTTTCATTCTTTTTCCCACTGTGGATAGTGGTAGAGGTCGTGTGTGACCTGGACAGCTGGTTGCTGTTGTTTTGTTTCCCACGGATAACAGTGGTAGAGGTCTTGGACCTGGACAGTTGTAAACTATTGAACCCCGATCCAGGGTGTGGATCATCCTTATATAAACTCTTGAGAGGACTAAGTCTCGGCTTGAGACTAAACCTCTTGGTTAACTCTGTGTTTTTAGTTAAAGTTTATATCCATACAATACATATCTATTTCATATTCCGCTGCTATTACTTTGAAATATAATTTGTCTTCAAAGCTACTTTGATAGTTAAACTCGCAAGTGTTTATATTTATTATAAATCAGTAAGTTTGTTTCAAAAGTTAATTTAATCATCAGATTAAGTTAACTGAGAACTAATCAATATTTGAGAAACTTATTGAACCTTTATAATCTATATAAATTCACTACAGTTTAATCTGTTTTTGAAATTGGGGGATTTTAATAGAAATTGTTTTTAGCATAAATTTTAATTGGAACTCAATTCACCCCCCTCTTGAGTGTCCGCTCCGACTAACAGTTTCAAACTAAACACACTCACACCTACATCGAATAGTTAATGAAGATACAATTCCTGTGTGTGGTGAACTATCGCATCACAAACGGATGATTGTTCATTTTTACGTACTCCCTCCCATGGTGGATATTATGATGGAAAATATGTTTCTATATGTTATATATTATAATTATTAATTATTTAAGAATATTTAATACTTTTAAAACATATATATTGATAGTTTCCATTTTGATTGTATATGATAATTTTGTTGGAGAAAGTGTGGACTACAACGCCCTCAATGCGATGTGATCAGCGAAAACAAAAAATGGAATGTATTTAGAATGTATTTAGTGAAATTATATAGAATATATCATATATAAATTCTAAAATAATAATGATATATATATAAATTCATATTTTATTTACATTCTTTTTTAAATAGGATAAGAAAATTGGAAATAATATCCATACATACATATGGAATACCATCTCAATAAACGATGTAATCTATTTCATAAGTATATATAATTTAAATTATTATAACACACATATAATGAATATAAATTGTATTTATATCATTAAATAAATTCTAAAAATCATGATATATGTTTAAATAAAAAAATATATTACAAATTAAGATACATGTAATGGAAAAATCATATATTCCCCTATTAGAAACCTTAAAATATGATTCTGAATGAGCATGTGATATAAAGTCATAATCAAACCATATAAGGAATTAGATATAATAATATGGTTATTTTATTGATTTGTAATAAACATATATTTAGTATACAATAGTTTTTATTGAGTATGATGAGATTCAAGACACAAGGTATGGGAATTTTGTCTCCATATTTATTTTTGTGAGACACATGCTTTATTCACCACCGATTCCTTCTTTGTGGTGTGTATATTGACCATAGATGTATTCAATTATTATTATACATAATTTTATGTGTATTTAGTTATCAAATTTTTCCTATTTATTTTATGGTTATGATGTTTGAAATTTTACCAAATCAGTAAAATTATTTTGTCTCAATTTTCTTTCTTTGGGAGACATGACATGTTAAGAAGCTATATTTTCCATGAGTTATGTTTTTTATATTTTATATTTTATAACATTAATCTATTTCTATTCATGATATATTATTATTAATGTAAATTATTCTTTATAAAATTATATTATGGTTCATTGATACAAAGTGGTATGAATTTAATGAAATAATTTCACTGATTTTTGAGATTGTTTAAGATTATGATTTCTTAATTTAAATAATATATTAAATATCTCAAGAAAATTCATGAATTTTATTATCCTATTTTAATTAAATATATATTAATTTTTTTGAATAATTTTATACTCTTGGGTTCATAAGATATCTAAGAATGGGTTTTTAAGAAGGCCCAACATAACCTTATCATGAGTCATAAATCTTTATTCATTCTAAACCATGTTTTCTAAAAAATACTTTCATAGATTTTTATAATATTAAACTATAATTTTTCAATGTCATTTTCTCTTTCTGGATATTCGAATTTTGTCAAATGAATATACTTTTCTCATTCTGAACTATCAATTTTTCTAATATTTAAATCTAGTAAAAGTAATGAACTTCTTAGTTAATATGAAATATATGGATTTGACCATCGTAATTTATATGATGTTTCATTTTCATGTTTAAATAGTTATTCTTTTAGAATTTTTTTAAAAAAAATAATTATCAAGAGTTGGTTTCCAAAAGTTCTCTATGCATTTTTAACATTTTTTTCAATGTTATTTTCAGTGAAATTGTTTTAAAAACAATTCATGATTTCTCTATAGTTTTTATATTTATTTTCAATTAAATGGTTTTAAAAATGTTTTGAATAATTATTTACATTTTTTGAAATTTATTTTTAATGAAATGGTTTTCAAAATGTTTTTAACCATTCATTTAATATTTTCAATAAATCTTCAATGAAAAATGTGTTTAATAGTTTTTGAAGATAATTCGAGAAGTTTTTATTATAAAATGTTTTCAGAATGATTTAATTTATTATTTGTATGTTTTCAAATAATTTTCTATGAAAATTATGTTCATATAGTTTTACATATTAAATTTTTTTTTTCATAGATTAAAAAAACTCACAATTAATTTTGTTTGAAAAAAATTTCAAAATGTTTTTCTATCTAAAATGAAATCCGTTGAATTAAATCAATTATTTATTAGAAATGATCCCATAGTTTCATTCATATACTTTCTTCAATGGATTATGTTTTTATAGAATTATTCTTATATCACACATTTACATTACATAGGTTATGGGAATTTAGAACCCCTATATTTTAATTAGTTTTGATTTGATGAAATTTTTAATAAACATATATTGTTCCCTTAGGTTATGATATTATAAAATGTTAATGATCCCCATTTAATTTAATGTGTTATGATTTTATGTTCAAAATAGACATATATTATTATGGTCCATGATATTATAAAAATTTTATAACCATTGGTAAAATGTATAAATGATTTTAATATGATAAAGGTTGACCTAAATATCCATCCAATGAATTGGGAAATTATAATTGTTCTATCAGCCTAAGGCTAAAAGGGAGAATATCCTGATCACAAAACAATAGGTTATATGGGAGTACATCACATGAATGAAACAAGAATGTACATGGGATGACATCCAAATCCAAAAACTAGAGGGTAAATGGGTGGGTATCAAAATACTGACATATTTACACGGGTGATTAACCTAATCATATCATGTTATAAAATCCCTGGCAGGCCACAATCACATAGGGTTTTTATATTCATATATTTATGTATATATTCCAAATCATATTATTATATTTGGATTTAATTCTTCATGTTATATACTTACTTATGAATCATGTAATATGATCTATATGTATTTATGCCATAATTCATGTATATTATTTTTGATATACATGGTATGATCTTGTTCAAATACCATTATGTTCATGATATTATTTTTCATTTCTTTTTTTAACCTTTCTAAGAATTTTAGCTCACCCCTTTCCTGTATTTACCTTCCCTATGTAATGAATAACTGTTTTTATGTATAAATAATAAGGGGTAGCTCTATGTGGGAATGAATAATGATATTACACTAACATACAATTTTTTTTGTTCCATCATTCCAAAGGATCCAAACAAATACAGTATTTCAGAATATGATTTTTTTAATGTTCCATGTATTTTGGAAAAGTGATGTAATTTCTATGTACATTAATATTGATTCATTAGAGTATGTATCATATAAATGGTATAGTTAACCATTGGAAACTCAGATGTGAAAACATTAGTGATATCACTTGCTAAAATTAGAAGGATATTTCTAGGGATGTCTTTACGGATATGTATATGGGTGAGTAAATTTTTAAGTAAATTACCTAGAATCATGGTAAAGGATAGTGTGAGTGGTTTCATAGAAAGACATAAATTTCTTGTTACTACATGTTTATGTGGCTCTAGAACCTATGTCCTAGGGATAACAACTACAAAAATACATATCAGTCCTGACTCGGGGAAATCTAGTAGACGAAAACATGCATTGTGAAACACCTAATTTGAAAATACAAGGAGATATGCATGAGGAATTTAAAAACTCCTTATGAATCATCATAATGGTTTTAAATATATGATGATTATGAATAACCTATGATAATACAATGGTTTCATAAAGGAATGAAGTATGAGTCCATATTTTGGAACCTAATATGTAATTTTTCTTGATTGTATGCTCTCCCAATATGATAATTGTATCCCACACTGTTCTTTAATATTTTATCAATTATAGAAAACCTAAAATGACAGAGTTTATTTTTAATGATTCATATGTTAATGTTATGATCATTAAGAGAATTAATTTCTCAATTGAAAATCTAACAAATAGAATTATTAAGGTGATACCAGTATTGGTTATATTTATAAAACTAAAGAGACTATAAAAGACATGTGAATGGTATGTGATTTTCTTCCAGTATTATTTACATTAAACATAAAAAGAAAATATAGAATTAGGTATAGTAAACTTAATAATGATTTACATTTGATATTCTATGAGAATGGTTTTAAGGAATACGTTGATGAATCTGATGTAAGGGTTTATGAATATTGTTTGATTAGTTTTGTATATTTTTTTGGAATTCAATGATTATGTTATATGAACCATGAAATATATAATTATTTTTAGTATATGTCTTTATTATTTATTGAAAAAATCATGTTTAATGGTTATGAAAACATATAAATGTGATTTCATAGAATACTGATAATTTTAAAAGGGGTAGGTAACCCTTAATTAAGGAAGGAGGTTGCGATAATGATGTATGGATTATGATATGATAGATATGAATAATTAAATGGGATTGTAAAAACTACACTAGAACTGATTATTTAAAAATTGTTATATGCCAATAACGAAGAAATTTAAAAATACTTGGATTTAAAAAGTATATCTTCTAATCATTAGTATAATTAAGCACATCTTTTTTCCAAAAGGATTTATGGTAAATATTGTTGTTTCAATGTTTCAAGGTAATATACAAGGAAGTTATTCACATTTTTGGAATGTGACAACCAAGTCGTTCTTTGTTATATATATGGGATCAGTGTCAAGCTTCTTTTTATATACTTTTTCTGAATTATTGTATTTTAATCTTTCTAATTGATTTTTTGGACATCCATTTATGGATTTTTTAATTTAAACCTTAGATTAAGTCAATAGGATTAATGTATTATCTCTCCATATGAGGATTTATTCATATTGGATAGAAAGCCAAAAATAATTTTTGTTGATGATAAATGATGTAAAATGTGATGGAATATCTTTGATCTAATGATGTGATTGTAAATAAAGAATTAAAATACCACCTTCTTATTTTGAGAAATATGTGAACTAGATATACAAAAAAAGTGTGACATTCTAAAACCATGAATTATATCTTTTCATGAAAATTCATCAACTATATGAATAATTATCTTAAAATAATAAAAATTCTTAATAACATCATTTCCAATGAATTAGAAGGTCACATACTTCATCATTGATTTATGGATTTTTCATTATTAACAATCATTGGGATTTGTTCATTATCACTCTCCATTATAACATTATAGTAAAATTTCACTTCCACATACACGTTTTTACTTCCCACATATGACCTCCAATGTGGGAATCTCATTATGAGTTACATTGCGAAACAGTTATGGTTACAACAATATCTTTTAATGTGGTATTTTAGTATTCATTTCAACGATTCGAGTTTCTATGAATGATGCATTGATTTATAAATCCTTATAAAACCCTAATGAATTTTATGGGTGAAATTCATTTTAACTGGGGTATAATGTAACACCCTGAAATTTTGTGAAATATATTTTTCAAATTAATTTAATATCCTTGATATTTATTTAACACGACATTGAAATAGAATATTTTAATGATTTATTTTTGGATTGTGTTATAAAAAAACAATAAAATTATCTTTCTCTTCATAGAACAATGAGTTTAGCTTCCATTACATGAAAAAATGAAATTTGTTGATGACTTCTGTAAAAGGAAAGACTGAGTGTTAACAAACACTAATTTATTATTAAAATATTATTATTTAATAGGATTTTACATAACTATTAAATTAATTATTATAGTATTACCAATTTTATGAATATATATAAATAAATTCCATAGTTTCATTTTAATTTGAAAAGAATATTGAAACCAATAGAATATAATTGGAAATTTTTTATAAAAGTAAATATTTATGTTGAAAAGAGATTTTTATTATTATGAAAAATAATTAGTATTATTGAAGGATATTAATTAAATTCACATGTCATATGTAAAAAACTAATATTTTTTACAATCATACTGTAAGATCCTAGTTTTTTCATGGTACATATCTCTCTTTTTGGGTTAATGTTGTTTATATTCCATTTTTTCATAGACCTTAAGCTCGGACATTGTCCAGTTCAGTTGTTTTTTGGATAGAAAGTCTAAAAAAGATGAAATCTAGTTGTAGGATAGGTATACATTGTTTAATTGGTCTACAGATTCTTCAATTCACGTACATGTCATGTATATTCCTACCACGACGTGTAACTAGTATGGTTTAGAAAAAAATGGAATGTACACCGCATGATCCTAAGGTACACATCTTTTACATTCCTAGTAGGTTCCTTTTTTATAAAAGACACAGTATTTTAGTATTTTGATTGAAAGAATGTTTTTCTCCCGTTTTTCGAAACCAAAAGACATCCCAACTAGTGTTTGATATCTAGAATCAGTGTGGACTCTAATTCAAGCATCGTCTATCATGATGGAACGGCATCGGTTGGTACTCAGTTCCTTTTTAGTAATTCCTGATTCTTCATAACAATGACTGTGTATTATTTTTTGGCACATTTTCCCAAATATCATGTTCTTTGATTGATCTTCTGATTTCTTCCAATCTAGGTTTAACCAGGGCTTGAAACTGAATTATAGTTATACTCCCAAGGCATGGTAGGTGGTCTATACATTCTTTCAGCATCTCAAGAGCTTTTTGGGCCTTAGTACATTCCTTCAACTGTCAGACCTTCCGGAAAGGCCACATTTGTTTGATGCAGATGCATGTCCGAGGCTTGGTCAGACCGACTAAAGATGCGTGTATATTCTTTTTATGTGTGATGACACTCATTTATGATTCAAGGTCACCCAAAGTGGGGCCCGTTAAGGGAATAACATATTATTCATGTTTATCCACCAAATGGATGAGTTCATGTTCATTCTTAGTTAGTGGAAGCCTGTAAATGCTTTTATTGCTTGAACATCTTATTTAAGAGATGTACTACCTCCTTACTAAATGAATATCGTGTTATTCATTATATTTTTTGATATTATGGCATGTTTAAATTAATAATATGATTGTTTATACATACAATAAATGACTTATGGCAGGATAAATGGTTTATATGGGTGGGTAGGCCTATATTCTTATTTAAGATATGCGACTTGCATGAATATGTACACATATGGCTTGTACAAGTTGATGTGAGTAGGAAAACTGTAATGGAATACTTGATTAAAATTAATGGTTAAATTGAATGTTTAAATTGAATATTTGAATGAATGTATTTGGAATGTGGTAATGGGCGCCTTGGGTTGACTCTTTCCCTTGGGTCATTGATTCTGTGGGATGCCTCGGGCCTTTCTCTCCTTGAAATTAACTTTCATGGGCTTACGTAGGACTTTATATTTCAATGATCCTAGGAACCCAACCATTTCATAAAAGAGTTTCCACCCTGGAATCCCATGGTACTTGATTGGATTACATGTACATGATCTGTGTATCCATCCCCATGTGCTCTAGCATTTTTATATGGATGTCATGTTCACATGACACCTTGGATCCGTCTCTTGAGGTTTTATATTCAATATATGGATTGCATGTGGTAATATAATATTAACTATACTACATGGCATGGGGATTCAACTCCTCACCATATTGTATAGTCGTGGGGCATTTGAAATATTTATATATTGTTGTTGTGGGATACAACATATAGACAGATATATGGAGTGGCTATGTGACATTCTTGATGACATGGTTATAGATTCTTTGTTAGAATATTACTCTATTTTAAAGGTTTCATTGAGGGATGGTTGGTTTTTCTCAGTGTAGCATACATATTCCATGTGCATTCACTTCACGTTAGTTCTTGTTTTCATTTTCTTGCACTTTTGTATAATTTATTTTTGAAATTTTTAGAACTAGGTGGTTGCCACCTGGGATGTTCATCTCACAACCTTTTTAGGACAATTTGGGGTCCCAAAAAAATTATATGGTAGTAGGTGATGATAGGGGAAAGAACCCTAGTAACTGTTGCTGATTCTGACTTCAGAGAATGGAGCTTATGACCAAGGTATGGATTTCGATGCTCAGATACTATTTTGGTCAATTATTTTTTTACAATTCATATACTATAATGTATTAACATGTAAATATTTTTCATTATTCTATATACTTGTACCATCTTCATCATTTTTTAAATGAGACACTTATGGTTATTTTAATACATTCATTTTTTCTTTACTTTTTGATTGATTATAATTTATTCACTTTCGGTATTGCATGTTTTTTACTTCCACTATGATACTATGGTGATGATAGAAAAGTCTATGAAATGAATATCAAAATACCTCACTCCTAGTCAGATGCCTCTAGTGGTTGGGAAAATGAACATGAGGCCTTGTAACAAACTGGTATTGGGAAACCGTTTCGGGTGGCATCTCGAATCGAGATGTTACTATGTGGAATCATAAGAGTTTGTTATTTGAATTAATGTATGGAGACATTATACATGGATAAAAAGGAAATGGAAGTTGGTAACAAATTGTGACTGTGAGTATCTTCTACACATATAGTGAAAATACAAATTTCCTTGAATTGAGTTTGGGTTTTCTTGATTTTGAATGTTACAGTTGATTTGATTTCGTCGTTGGATGACAAGCGTAATTTATTCTACTAATATTGACGTAATTGTGAATTATATTTCAGTTTCAACAGGATGTGGTGAAGGTGTTCCTATATTACATATTATAGACTGTTTTTATAATCATATTCAATGTGTTATTACATTATATCAAGGATGTATTATATATTTCATGTTGTAGTGATAGTTGATGTGATAGTTATGTTTGTTTTTGTGTTAGTTTCATGTAGTTGATAAAGGTGTGACATTATCATTCAATCTATAAGGAGTATGGGACCTTAGTAATTGGGAAATGATGCACCAATTGAATGTAAATGTAAAATGATCTTGATATGTTTTGTTTTAATGGGAGCCATGTTTTTGGTTCATGAGGTGTTTTGGGACCTCATGGATTAAAAAATTGGAAAACCCTTTGAGAAATTTCATGAATAACTGAAGGTGAAATTTGAATTTAAACATGATTTGATTATTAGGGACTTCACCTAGACATAGAATCTGAGTGGGAAAGAGGCATAGTTTATATTTTTTGTTGTCTATTCTAATACAATCATTGATTTTGGAGTAGGGGGTGGGTTGACTTGGTTTTATGGAGGGTTCTGACAAGTCCTACAACTTTTTGACATTTTGATTTGATATTGTTCTTTACAAAGGTGTGTGTTTAGCATTGTGGAGACCTTCCACCATGATTAACTCTAAGTGAATTCATGATATAGGCAAATACCATGCTTCGATGATGGTGGGACACATGTAACCGGTTGATCTTCCTATACTGCCAAATTCAACACCTGAAATTGTTCCATACACAAGTACTAAAGCACGATTCCATGAGGGGACTTTAGTATTTGTAGACGATACAATTATCACCACAACTAGTCTTGAAAATAATTGAGACAACATATGTGTTCCAGCAGCTGCATCAAACTATGTTTTAGGGGATGGTGGACCACATGCTGTAAAGCTATGGCTAGAGACCACGTTAGTAGTTTTTTGTAATTTAGAGATGCCAACAGAACAGTGGTAAATATCACAACATAAATTCTTTGTGGAGTTGCAAAATTACAGGTGTGATGTTTTGAACCAGGCTAATGGGGAGTTTAATATGAGTTGGGATGAATTTCAATGCCATTTATGTTACTATATTTACCCCACGACTCTATGAGTAGAGCGGGCTACTGAGTTCATTTGTCTGAAGCAGGGCGTGATGATAATTTTTGAATATTCAGCTTGCTTTATAGAGTTGTAGTGTTTTTCACCGATGTATCATACTAATGAGATAACGAGAGTGATGAGCTTCAAGGAAGGTATCAAATATGATATCAAATCATAGGACAACATGTACAAGTTTTCATATATCATTGATATTGTGAATAAAGTGATTATTACATAGAAAAACATGAGGGATGTAGGGGATATATAAAATGAGAGTGTGGTTTCTCACACCAGTGGATATGCACCTTCCGGATAGAATTACAATTTCTTGGTTTTCTATGATATGTTTGATAGTAATGTGGTGGGTGCAGGAAACAAGGTATATTTCCATCAGTGTGGTAGGTTAGGCCATATAAAAATTCATTTTGGTTGTGACCCAGTCAATTTTTGAGCTTGTTGTGGGATGGGTAACATGATACAGTTTTGCATGACCTCCCCCTGTACTGTGAGTGATAGGGTTTCAGCTCTGACATCGAGTTCATGAGAATTTTCACCAGATCTGGGTCAAGATGGGATCTAGAGCAGTACAGGCTAGTCAAGGATGGGTAGTGGTGGTCATGGTTGCGATAGCCAGAAACTGATTTCTCAGAGACAGCAGGGTAGATATGCTTAAGGTATCCAGGTAGGGTCACAAGGTTGTGGGGTAGGCTAGACATATGTTGTAAAACCTATCCAACAAGAGATGGATATCATACAATATATTTTGAGGGGTATGATCATATTATCAGCAGTATTTCAACTTCTGTTTTTGATACATGTGCATGTCATGGGTTTATATCTCCACGAGCGGTAAAAATCATTGGGCTTCTGGATTTTTGTTCTGGGGTTGTTTTGATGCTATCAACATAGTTTTGAGTTAAGATGAGTAATGTATGCCAGTGTATAGAGTGTCCATTGAGGTTGGTGTGTGTCACTTCATCTGGAAATATTTATGTCCTCAATATGACATGGTTTGACATCATTCTCAGAATGGACTGGCTCATTGATTATTGAGCAGACATTTACTGCTCTCACCAGGGGGTCACTTTTACATCACCATATTGTGTAGTTTTTATTAACAATTGTCAATGGGATTTCAAACAATGTAAAGATAGACCTGAGCATCATGTGCTCGGCAGGATGATAGCTCAGATTACTAGTTTGTTACTGGATGACAAGGGTGTCAGTTGGGGGGACATTCCTCTAGAGGTTGATCACTTCGGTAACATATTTCTCAAGGAATTTTCTGTTGTACCACCAAAATGAGATGTGGTGTTCTCCATCGAGCTACTTCTATGAGCTGCGCCGATACTCATTTCCCCTTACATGATGGCTAAGACAGAGTTGCTGGAGCTCAATAGATAGCTTAAGTATTTGGATACACATGGGTTTATCAGAACCATTCCTTCTTTGTAGGGTTCTCCAGCATTTTGTGATAATGGAAGAAAAAAATCTTAGGCTATGAATGGATAATTAGAAACTAAACCAGATGACATGTAGAAAATTAAATCCATTTCCATATATATTTTAACTATTTGATTATCTTTTAGGAGTTCAATTATTATCAATGATCAACTAGAGGTTAGGATATCACTAGGTGCATGATCGAATTACGGACATACCTCATATGAATTTCATATTAGGTATGGGTTATACAATTATTTGGTTTTGCAGATCAGTTTCATGAATTCACCTGTAGTTTTCATATATTTTATGAACCAAATGTTCCATCGTTACTTTGATTCTACTGTGGTGGTTTTCATGGATGATAACATAGTTTATTCATACAAATGACACGACCATCCTAACCATTTAGAGATAATTTTGAATATACATAGAGATTATCAGTTATATTTGATGCTCACAGAGTTCCAAATTTTGAATGAACAGATTCAATTCCTTGGCCACATCATCTCAGAGATAAAAGTGTTAGTGGACACATAAAAGGTGAGAACAATAGTTTATTAGTAATAACCTAAGAATGGTTTGGGAAAAAAAAAATTCATGTGTCTAGCTGGATACTAAAGGCATTTTATATATGACTTATCATGTTTAGCAGAGCCGTTGAGGGGCATGAATATGAAGGGTGTGGAGTTTGTGTGGTCAAAATCCTCTAAGACTACATTTCTGGATAGAAAGGGAGGCAGACATCAACACAAGTCCTGATACTTCCAGAGTAGGGAAAGAGCTAAACAATGTACTGTGATGCTTCAACTGTTTTTTTGTGTGGATAGTTACGATGATGTGAGATTGAGTCATGGTGTATGAGTATTAGAAGTTGAGGCCTCATGAGAATAATTACCCAACGCATGATCTCATATTAGATGCAGTTCTTCATGAGTTGTTTCTACAAATGAATTATTTACTGGGATATAATTTTTTTGTGTTCACGGACCACGAAATCCTCATGTATATCATTACATAGAGTGATCAAGAAATGAGGCCCTAAAGGTGGGTGGAGTACATATAGTCCTTTGGCTTCAAGATTGAATACATACCTAGTAAGGGAAATGCAGTAGTTAGTGTACTTTGTAGGAGGACACATATACAAGTAGTGCACTGTGGCCAGTAGTGAGTTGTTGCTTATGGAATTGTTCTCTGAGATGCATCATGAGGTGCAAGATAGATATGGCCAAACTTTTCTATCATCCCTATCTAAGACCTCTTCTCATACTGGACATATAAGGATTCGGAAACTATCAAATTCTGAAGGCCTAGTTCTACAGGAAGGCATGTAAGGTGTATGATCCCCTCTATGATGGACAAATGATGATTATGAGATCCAGGATATCCATGAATGTGTTTTTGTTCTAGTGGATATATGTGAGGAGTTTTTGTGGGTTATACATGCTTCTTATTGTGTTTTTTAGCTCCGAGTCACCATGATATACCGTGACTTGCGACGCCGTTACTGGTGGTCGTGAAAGAACTGAGAGGTAGCTAGTTTTGTTATGAGGTGTTCGGTCTATAAATAGGTGAAGGCAGAACATCAGTGACCAGTTGGGATGCTAGAGCAGTTGGCTATCCTGGAGTGGAAATTGAAAAATTTTGTGATGGATTTGATGACTTGTTTTCTGATATCACCTCGAGGTATAGATGCTTTATGGGTTGATGTTGATAATATTATGAAGGACACACATTTCTTACCAATCTAGGATTCCTAATGTATGTGTGATCATGGAATGTTATACATCCAATAGGTGGTACAACATCATGGGGTCCCTCTCACTATCATTTCAGATTGGGATTCATGCATTACATCTCATTTTTTGTAGAGTTTGATAAGGGTGTTGGGATCCTAGATGTATATGACTATAGAATACGACCATCAGACTGATGGCCTATTAGACCATATAATTCTGGTGCTAGAGGACATGTTGCAAGCATGCATCCTAGAATTTCTAGTCTCTTGGTAGAGGTACATTCCCCTTTTTTCTGTTCTCCAATAATAATAGTTATCAGGTGATTATATCGATGGAACCATATGAGGGTTTATATGGTAGTCCACGTCATTATCCCTTGTAGTGACTAGATGAAGAACAGAACCCATTAATGGGACTGCTTCTTGTACAAGAGATATCTGAGAATGTACAGTTGATTTAGAAGTGGATGGATAAATCATACTCTCCCCATAAATCATATGTTGAATACCATAGATTACCTCTTGAGTTCTAGGTTATGTATTGGGTTTTATTGTGGGTGTCACCGAGGATGGGACACATGCGGATCAAGAGATAGGGTAATCATTCACTGATATTTGTCAAAGAATTTGAGAATTTAGAGAGATTCATGTCAGTTTCTTATCAGTTGTAGTTACCTCAGAGGTACTGTGGAATGCACAATGCCTTCCATGTATCTAAATTACGCTACTATCACTCAAACTTTTCACAATTTTTCCGCCCAATGAGGATGAGATTTATTTTGATTCATCATCTGAGGAGAATCCAATTCGTATAGTTGATTGGAGCATGAAGCTTCTTCGAGGCTGACATGTTCCTATAGAAAGGGTGATATAAAAGAATGACTATTTACTGGATGATACATATGATAGGGAGGTAGACGTATGTGCTCAGTGGATGGAGTTGTTTTCATATGAATCATGATCACCCATTAGAGAGAAATTTGGGGATGAATTTCTATTTGGGGGGATGATTATATGTTCTTATGTTTTTCTTAAGGGATAGATCTATCTTTCAGGGTGACTGTTTTTTACATTCCTTTTTAGATATTTCCCTATGTTGGGCTTTGGTTTGGATGGAATGTTTTTTTGGAATTGACGTGGAAAACATGGTGATATCATTCTGTAGGCCACGTAAACGTTGTGCACATGGTCTACATTCCATTTACTTATTGTGGAAGCTGTGAACTGACCCATGATGACTTAATGCCTGGATAATTTATATAAAATAATAGTTGGAAGTACATGTCATAAACATGAGGTACACATTGTGTACATTTCGACAAGATTAATTTTTTTAATAATAGTGGCAGTAGTGAAAATATTTAATGGAAAGAATGATTTTATCCTGTTTTTTAACCCAAAATCCATCTAATCAAGTTTTTAATTTCTAGAATCCATCCGGAATATAATTCAAGGACATTATGTCATGTTGGAACTACATAGGTAAGTAATCGATTCTTTTGTAGTCGTTCATGATTCTTTGGAACAACAAATCTATTATTTATATTTTTTCTCATATTCCCTAATATCTTATTGTTCACCAGTTCATAAAATTTCATCAAAAATAGTAAAAATCATGGATATATACTAGACGAGTTGTCAACATCCAAGGGGTGGTAGGCGGTATATACTTTCTTTCGGCATTTTATGTGTCTTTCTGGCATTTTTCATTTTCATCATTCGTCAGACCATCATGTGAGGCAATTTTATAAGTTAGCTGTTTGCTGCAAGTTTAGTCAGACCTAGTGGGGATGATTGTAGGTTCTATTAAGGTGTATTGAAATTAGTTTCCTATTTCAAGGTCACCCAAGTGGTTAGCCTTAAGGAAATAAAAATTTATTCATTCTTAAACCACATATGATGTGTTTTCTAGGGCTTTCCATTTTAGAGGAATACCATAAATGCTTTGATATCTTGAAGATAATTTTTAGAAGATGTGAAACCTTATTAATACTTGAATATCATGTTATGCATTATCTTTTTGGATAGTATGGAATGTTTAATGAATGATATGGGTGGGTATACCTATATGTACTCACTATTGGCATGTTAAATGGTTTATATGGGAGGGTAAGACTGTATGATTATTTTTGATATCTGGTTTTCATGAGTGGGTATACTCATGGATTATGCATGATGATGTGAGTGGTATACTCATATGGAATTCTTGTTTAAATTTAATGTTTAATTTGAATGTTTTAATGAATGGATTTGGAACGTAGTAGTGGACACTGTGGCTTGACTATGCCCCTTGGGTCTTGATTCTATGGGATGCCTAAGACCTTCATACCCCTTGGATCCAGCTTCCTTGGGCTCGCATAGGACATTCATTTGTCATGCTCCTAGGACCCCAAATGTTTCATAACTGAGATTCCACCAGGGATTCCCATGAGACTCAATGGGATGCATTGGATAAGTTCCTTATATGTGGCCCTCCATGGTCCCGAATTTCTTGATGGATTCTGTGGTCTGGTGACACCTTGGATCCGTCCCTTATGGTATTCTCTTAACTATACAACATGGACATAGGGTCTACTCTTCACTATACGCCATGGCCATGGGATTACACTGTTCACTACACATTGTGGTCATGGGGCACTTGACTTGATTATACAGTGTGAATGTGGGATAAAATATACAAAAAATGTACGACATGGCCATATGACTTTGTTATTTACTTTGTTATAGTCACCGTATTAAAAGATGACTCCCTTTACAGGTATCATTGAGGGAAAGTGGGGTTTAATTAGTGAATTAGACTAATTCCATGGGAATTACATTAAAATTTCTTATTGTTTAAACTTGATATAACTTTTTTAGAATTTTTGTAATAACTATATTCACCTGGGTGGTTTCCTACTGGGACTTTTATATTACACCATATTTGGGCCTCCTTAAGGACCCATACAATTTATATGGTTTGAAGTGATAATAGCGGCAAGAACCCTTGTATTGGTTACTAATTGTGGATTAGGATTAAGAGATCCTAGAAGAAGTTGTGGCTTTGATGCCGGGATACATTGTTGATCTTCTGATATTTTGGGATACTCGTACTGTACTATATTTCCATGTACCTGTGTGGCTACTTTCCAGATATTGGAACCATATGCATCATTCTGTATATGATACACATCTGGATATTATTATAAATTAATGCTTTCCTTACAATATATTGGTTGATATTTTATTCACATCAGCTATTTCATGTTTTTTACATCCTCTGTGATACACTGGTAATTTTCATTAATGTTAAATTTTTAAATGAATAGTTAAATATAATGAATTTCAATTCAAGAATTATATTTAATATAATAAATTTATATAGTTAATTCGTATTATAAATTTTATTTAATTTATAATGAGATAATATTTTTATAAATTAATACAATTTATGTCATTTGAGTAAATTTTAAATTAAATTTTGTGGAAAAAACGTTACGATATTTTATATGTTTTTAGTTTAGAAACACGAAAAGTCATCAAGTTAGTGAGATTGATTTTAAATTAATTTTGACCACATATGTGATTAGAATTTGGAACAAATTGGTACCATATTTATAATAACCAAAATTTATAAAGTATAATATGATCAACATTGTTTTTGACATAATAAATTAGGGAATGTGTTTAAAATTAATTACAATTAGTAAGTGAAAACATATGTTAATAAATTAATAAAACATAAAATTAAGACCAGATATTACAAAGAAACATGACCAAGAGCTTCACTATGAACATATTTTCAACTTATAATATATTTTTATATAATTTTTCCATTATTCTATCCACATTCAACATGAAAAACATGGGTGTAATTATCTCTTCAAATATTTTCAAGAGGGTCACCACTCCTCCAATATAAAAAGGCATCCACCCCTCTTACTAATTCACATCTCTCAAACCACTATGTTTTGGACATGATATACCCAATAAACTTCCAAAAATAATTACCTTCATCAAATAATCCCCTACTATTGCATAATGAAATACAACCAAATCTTTTTTCTCAAACCATATTGAGATACCTGATTAATATGTAAAGACTTATTTTAAGCTCTATTCTTATATGTTCATTCTTCACCCCCAACACCCTATATATTACATAATTGAATGAAAAAACCATAATCATAAATATAGAAATATTTTTTTATTGTAATTTCTATAACATAACGTACACAAACCTCCATATATTGGGAAACAAATATATTTGTTATATCTATAGTGAACCACTGCCTCTCAAAATGAGGATTACCAATTTTTCCCTACCACCACTCAATGCTGAAATTTTGAGGGAAAATGACTATGTATATTATATATATTATATTTTCTAATAATTTAATAATTTTTAATCCTTTTAAAACAATAAATTTTTACTTATCATTGGTTATAAATAAGATAATTGCATATGAAGATGTGTGGACTACCTCCCACTCAATGTGATTTGATTCATTGAAAGACTACATGAGGTGTATTAAGGATGAGAGTAGTGAAATAATAAGATGTATATAATATATTAATTATAATGATATAATGATATATATATATATATGAAATTTACCTTCTTTCTTTTAATACAAAATAAATAAATAATCATTATAAGTTCGAATGGCTTTGTATCTCTATGAATGATATCTTCCATTTAATAAATATATATTATATAGATTATTATAACACACAAATAGTGAGTATATATGACATTTATAACACTATGTAAATTCTGGAAATCATTATATATGTATAAAAATCAAATATATATCAAATTAATACAAATGAAAAGAATAAAACTAGATATTACCCGAAGTGAATCCTTAACATATGACTGATAACAAAAGGTTATTATAATGGTGTAATGAAAATATATATGGTATTGGATATAAGAAAATGTTTCTATGATATATGTATAAAAAATTTATATTTTTTATACAGTTGTTTTTAAAGAATACGATGAGATTCAAAACACAAAGTAATGGAATTTCATCTCACTTTCAATTTTAGTGAGATTAAAGCTTTATACCAGAAACATTCATTTTTTATTTGGTATATACATCTCATTGAGGAAATATATGATTATTATAGTTTAATTTGTGGGTAATTACATATCCATTAGATTATATTTATTTCATAGAGACTATTCTTTAAAAGATACCAAATCAGAAACATGAAATTTTCCCAATTTTCCTTATTTGAGACACATGCCATGTTATGCACCAATATTATTCTATGAGGTGTATATACTGACATTGTAACGTTTTATCATGAATATATTAATATTAATTAAATTTTAATCATAATTAAATTTTATTTTATTCAAATTTTATAATGGTTCAAATATACCAATTGATATGTGTTTGTTGAAACAATCTCCCCAATTTTAGATATTGTCTACGATTTTATTTCATTTGATGATATTTTATAATCCATCTCTAATGAAAATTCATGAGTTTTCTTATCCTCTATTTATTCATGATATATTAATGTATTGGTAATATTTTTATACTATTGGGTACATAATATAGTTAAGAAAGTGTTTTTTTGAAATCACATCTTTACCCTCTATTTGATCAAAAATATCTATTCCATCATAAATATGTCTTATAAATTGGGTTTTAGATAATTTTTTAATAATCTTTTATAACATTTTTAAAAAATCATTTTTTATTATTTTAGAAATGATTTAAAATTAATATTCCTGTCTCTTTCTAAAAAATTCCTTTTTCTAACCTTACACCATCAAAAGAAATCTTGCACATACCACATTAGGAATACATGGATTAAACCATTGTCATCTCAATGATTCTTCCATTTCATGTTTCAAAAGTTCATTTTATAGAAAATGTTATTCAAAAAAAAATATTTTTTTATTAAAATGATAAAAATAATTCCTTATATGTTTTAAAATTTATTTTGAGTTAAATGGTTTTCAAAATGTCTTAAGGAGTTTTTTAGAAGTTATCAAAATAATTTCAGTGAAATGGTTTCAAATTTTTTTATAGAATTATTTACAGTTTTTCTATGATATTTTCAGTGAAAGTGTATTAAAAACTTTTTCAATATTTCTTTATATGTTTTAGAATTATTTTCATGTAAAGGGTTTTGAAATTATTTTCCATATTTAATTTAATGTTTTCAAATTGTTTTCCTAGATAAATGTTTTTAATTTTTTATGAATATTATTCATTATGTTTTAAAAAATTGGTTATTCAATAATATTTCAATTATTATTGATAACTTTGTATGATATTATATAGGAAAATATTTTTCAAATTGTATTATGCATTAAATGAACATTTTAGAAAAATAAATTATATTTTACTTAATAAATGTTATAATTAAAGACATTTAAAAATTATTTTCCAGCCATGAAGAAAGTCATTTATGTAAATCAATCAATTATAGAATTGATATTAATGATCAATAAATTTTATTTATTGAATAGTTCGTGTTTTTATGGAATAATTCAAAAAAGCCCATTTCTACTCCATTGGTTATATGCTTTAGAAACCCAATTAGTTTCATTTGAATAATATCGTTGAAATGATTTTTGAAACCTATATATTTCTTATATGTTATGGTGTGATCAAATTTTAATTATCCCAACATCATATCATGTGTATTTGATGTTTATAAAACATATATCCATTTATAGTCCATGATATTATGACAGTTTTATTATCATGTGGAACTCGTATAAATGATTCTAATATGTAAATGGTGGGGTAAATATCTCCCTCCAATGTATTTGGGTTATGAAAACTATTTAGTGATCTCTATGGTTACACATGAGGACATAACTACCCTGAAACAAGAGGGTTCATAGGTGGGAATCCCAATGCAAAAGTAGGTGCATGAGTGATTAATCATAGAATAACATGTTAAAAAGGACATTGAACGCAGCCTTGAAATAGGGTTTTTTATAATTATGCGACTCCAACAAATTCCAAGTATTATTACTATATTATTATTCCATGTAGCATGTAAATTATGAACTTACTATCAATTCATTATTAAAAATATGTTTTTATTCTTTGATTCATATTTATGATTTTTGATATGTAGTGTACTATCTTGTTCTTATACCCTTTTGTTCATGATATTCTTAACCATTTCCTTCATTTACCCTTACTGAGCATTTGATCTCACCCCTTTCTTATATTTACCCTCCTTGGGATTTAATTATAGGTTTTGAAGTTGATATACAGAGGGTTAAGTTCAATGAAGGAAACATTGAAGTTATTTTAGAAAGATAGAAGACTTTTTTTCCATGTTTTTAAAGGCACTAAACTAATAATTACTTTGTAAATCCATTTATGTAATGGTTTATATACTCTAAAAAGTGATTTGATATGTGTGTACATTAAGACTGGGTAGTTACACTAAAATATTATTGTTATTGTGTGACTAATATTGTGAAGTGTACGAGATATGAATGTGAAATGGTGGAATATTAAGGTATTAAATTCTGACGTAATCTAAAATTGTATCAAAAATTGAATTATATATTTTTTATATGCCATATTTAATTTATGTAAAATAATAACTCTATAGAAACTGAAATGTGGATGTCATTGTAGTGTCGATGCACCTAGAAAAAATGCAATGAAAATATTCAAGAAAACCCTGTTAAATTTATGGGGTGTTGAAAAACATAGTCCAAAGCTCATGAAACTATCTCATGCTATAAATGGTAACTTGAATCATTTAGCGTATCCAAATAGAAAATAGAAGAAAGAAAACAATATCAATTCATTTTTATACCGAAGAACACCATTATTAAATGGTAACATTAAGCCATTAATTTCCAATCAACGGATCAGTACCAATGAAAACATATATCTATTATATAATTTTTATAAGCTGAAATGGACATCATAGATGTATATTGTCTATATTGTGAAATATATTAATGGTTGAAAATTATTATGAATTTATAGTAAGATTATGAAATTAAATCCCTGAATAGATAGTCTTTTAAAAGTAATTTTTTATTATGTAATATGGGTAGAAACTTTAGATGAATATGGAAAGGCCTTTATTTGAATAAGGATGAATCATGACTAATAAAATATGAGTTATGAATAAATTTTTACCATACATGAAATGTATGATTACATATTTATCAATGACCACAGAAACAATGTTGTCATGTTTTTTTGATAATTTTTATGATTTCTCTGACTATCATTATCTATAAGAGACATATATATACATGATTTAATTTTTTTCTATGTTCTCAATATTTTAATAGAAATAAGAGAATCTTAGTATTCAAATATCTTTGGGATAATAATTTAATAATTGTATTTCATGAATATTCTAATATAAAACACAAAAAGTAAAGTAAATTACTCTTCCTTCATGTTATTTTTAAAGGAAAAGTGTAGGAAGATTTAGTTTGGAATATGGTATTTTTTTTCGTTTAATGGAAGTACAGTGTACAAAATAATGTTAATGGGTTTTGAATAGGTTTGAAAATTATAGGAACACATCAAAAGATCAACCAAATTTTCCCCACCAAAAAAATGATATAATTGTATAGATTATATATATAACACTAATTTGTGTATAAAAATGATTCCTATTAATGAATATCATTTTTATCTTATCCCTAATCCCTAAGAAACAATTGAAATAACAATTTCTGAATACAACTAAACATGTTCACAAGAACTATGTGTTGAATAGAACAAATTTCATCCACTCTATAACCGTGAAATGTTTATTATATTATTGATCTACCCACAATTTTCAATCTACATAATTAGACAAGGGTATTACACCAAACCCTCAAATATTAGATGTTTTAATAATATTAATAAATTCTAAATGGTATCTTGATCGCATTATAAGTCCATCCCGCCTCTTAGAAAGATGTCTTCAAGAATGTAATTCCCTGAAATCTTTTAAATTTCCCACAAGATAAACATAATGTTATCCTAGTCATGAAATGATTCTCTATATATAGGGTCCAAATCAATTTTTATATAGGGACCCATTGTTTTTATTCTGAATCATCATATTATTATCTATTTATGGTTGGATTTATGTTACCATCCAATTTTAGTTTCATCCATTATATATGTATTATTATATATTAATGTGGTATTTTGTTCTCAAATGATTGTGGAAAAACAATGTCGATGACAAGGATAATTTCCTTGATTATGTGGATAAAAATTCTAATGGGTTTCAAATGCATTCCTTTAATGTTGAATTATTGTTTTTAATATAACACATGGAAAATGATACATAAATTTGAATTTCATAATAAGTAATTTCATATATTTAAATGAATGAATTGAAGAAGCAAAAATAGTATAATATTTATTATAGATACATATCTCTTAGAGAGTTTCATTAGTTTACATCTATCATTTGTTTAAAATGAATTATTTGTAAATGCTTAATTTTATTGATTAATAAGAACAAAATATTATCACTACTAATAAAATGTTTCTTATATCATGTTTTGATAATATATTTGATAAATTAAAGTAGATCAAAATTGATCCTATGTTCATCTTATATCATGAAATTCCATTAAATGTTATATGAAACATTTTTAATAACTGAAATGGCATGTAATTTTTATCTCAATTTTATAGTTCATTTTTAAATTTATGGGACTTTTTATTTACATAAATAATTTTTTAAAATCAACATTTCAATCATGTTTAATTGTAATAATTTTTCATCATTTTTGATTTTGGTAAAAAAAATTATTTTTTCATAATTAGACTAAGGAACAAGGATATAATCCATGACATGCTTAATTTTGTTATCCAATACTAAGCGGAATGGTCTATATCTTAAGATAACAGAAAGGATAATAATGTGTGTTGAAGGGTATGCCCAAAAAGATCCCACCAATTTTAGAGTGTTCTCATTCTCATTTATAGGTGAAATATATATTTCTATTGGGATTTAACTAGGGTTTGTTTGGGTGAAAACTATATAATTTTTTAATTAATATGGTATGTTCGTGGGTGGAACACTATTAGACCAAACCTTGTGCCTTGCCCATAAAACCATGTGATCCCAATCTAACGAGATTCACTCAGTTTGTGAACAGTTTGTTAAACCATGAACCCATTCAGTTGTAACTACATGAGATCCCTGGGTGAGGAAAATAGTGAGTAACATGATTAGAGGAAACCTTTTACCCCAAGAAGAAAACCAAGTATACAGTACTGTAAACACCTGAAAAATGTTAAAAAAATATGGAGCCCTCATATTGTACCCTGAAGCACCCATGGTAGAAACATAATCATTTTTCCTCATTTTTTGAAGTCTCTTTGACGGATTCAAATCACATTAACCCTCTATTATATGGGATTATATGTTTGGATTGATGAATTGTACCTCATTATGTAATATAATCATATCCCTTGTGGTTTCCTCAAACATTCTCATAATTATTTCATTCTTTTATGGTATTTTTTCTAATTTTTGTGGATGTAGATCATGGTTTATAGATATCTAGACCACTGAATTTTGGATACTGATTTCAGATCTACATGATGGTTTTGTTTTGATATGAGAAGTTCTTTTTCAAATTGGGTATATCAGTTAGAGATCATTAATCATCAATTCTGAGGTATGTGGTATATTATTCAAATCCTATAGATTTGTTTTCAACTAAATTAGTTTAATTGTATAATTTCTATTGAATGTTTCACAGTTGGATTTTTAGAATAGAATTATTAAATTTGGTGATTTAATTAATGAAAGGATTCTAAAATGTATTATGTAATTTCTGATTTTACTAAAGGGTTGAATGGATTATTAAGTCAGATTATTTAATTTTTTAATCAATTAAATTTATAATGATATAGTGATATTGGATTAAAAAATTATTGATTTAATTAATTGGATATTGGGATTGTGTAATTTTGAATAATTAACTATGAGGAAATTATTGTTATATTATGATTTTTGATTTGGATTAATTAATTTTTTATTTAATTAATGGGAACTGTTTTGATTATTAAATTGGTTGAATTGGATTAATTATTGGTTGAATTAATTAATGAAAACTGGTGTGATTATGAAATTTATTAAATCATATTAAATTAATGTTTATTTAATTAATAGATTCCTAATTGTGAAATGTGATAAGAAAGTCAATGTTTATTAACATTTATTTATGTGATTAATTTTATTTTTTTATACCTGAAATATTGTGATTCTGATATTCATGTGTGGTACATGTTATACTACATCAAAAATAACATAGTCATAAATTGGTTGAAAAAGATGTAAAGGATATGGTATACTATATCAAAATCACATATTGATAAATTTAATTATAAACATGTGTGGGACATGGCCTACAACATAAAAATGTCATTGAAATAAATGAGTGTGGGATATGGATTACAACATCAAAATTCGACAATTCTGGTTGATTAATAACTGAATGTGGTACACAAACTAGTGATTCAAAATCCCACTCTAACATAGGAATGATGTCCTAGTCCTAATCTATATTCATTATAATATAGTTCTAATAGTCCATATTATAAATTTAAATGAACTTTATAATGGAAGTCCATTGTTATAATTATTTTTGAATTTAATATGTGATACTGTTGAGACACCTTTATTGGCCGATATAGGTATTGATAGTATGGATTTTTTATGGAACACATGGTTTGTATGGTTAAATAGTAATTGAATAAATATAAACTTCTTATTTTAATAATTTTATTTTATTCTTTATACAACTTATTGAACAATTAATCAATGGATAATATTTTACATACCATTAATGGTGGCCTAATGAATTGTACTAACACACTACCCAGGATTTATGATAGTTGTTTGAATAAATTTCAATGATTCAGGTCCTGAGAAGGTAATGATTTATATGAAAGACTGATGACTCAAGATGGACTATGGATTAGGGAAATTTTCATGATTTTAGAACCTTTGAGGGAGTTGTCGGTTTATTTATCTATTTTGGCATCTACATGTTGAAACATTATAATTACATGGAATAGAATATCTTCTTCTTAGTTTTGAAATTGTATTTCATTTTCCAGTAATCATGTCATACTGGTTGGTTTCTTTATGTGTTATATCATTTGGTAATTTTTTTATCTATTCATCTATTTTGGATAATTTATAAAAATGGCATGGTTTCACAATGATTTATTTTCGACCATATATACTAGTCTATTCCATCTATCTTATGGGATAACATGCTTGTGGTCATATAATTGACCATCTCAGGGCACCGTTGGGTGGCACCCGGTATTGTATAATAAAAATGGTATTAAAAAAGGATTTATTTTCTTTTTCATTTTTGTTACTATTTTTTATCATAATATAGGATTATAGGTTGAGTCGGTCCGTGGTTAGGATTCTGCGATTGGGAGTCTCTATCCAACATAATGAGTAAATTCCAAGCACCCATTTTGGGATTTTTGTTATTGATATGTGATGTTATTGTTGATGTTATTTTACCGCGAGTGGGGAAATTCCCGTGTTATTTTTTTGATGATTCGGTGTTTTTATTTTATTTGATTTATTTCCTTTTATGGAATTAGTGTTTAGTATGAAATCATCATTCTAAGAACCCGGGAATATTTTGTGACATGCATCATTTTATGTACGCACTAGAAAAGTGGTTATGGTTAATTGAAAATAAAAATGACCTTAATAAAATTTGAATTTTATAAAATTATGATACATAATTATAAATGGGTGTTAATGAGAAACACGAATAATGGGAAGAGGTTTACAATTTTTTAAACATGAAATATATGTCTGATGGTTATGGGTAGTGATAAAACCATGTTGTTGACTTTGTGGAATAAAAATGTTGAATGTATTGTTATTCCCTTATGTGAATCCTACTTGTTAAATGTGTTAATGTTGTGAAATATGTACAAAGATGATTCTTTGTAATTATAGAGTTATACATCCATGATGTTTCATGTTTAGTTTTTCAAATGAGGATGTGTCTAGAAATGATAGCTCAGTAATTGAACCCAAGGAACCGATAGTGTCATGTGAGGAAGTCAGAGAGATGTTCCAAGATAACATTGCTTGCATCATGCAGTTTATAGATAGAGGTATAGGGAGGGTTTTCAAAAAAAATGTCTAACTTAATATGAGAATTTTAGTTTCATAAAACTCTGATTTTAACTAAATATGGTGGACCTGAGGTAGTAGAGTTCTTATTTGGGACAACATGGACTATAATTAAAAAACCATATACTCCTACGAATAAAGGCATATATTCTACATATATGTTACGTGGTAAGGTGATGTGCTTGTGGGATATCCATTATTGAGAGAGATAGCTGGAATATATGGAGTGGAAGGATAGTAAGGAGATATTCTTGGAGAAATTTTACCCTGATAAGTTATTGAAGGAGAGAGTAGGAGTGTTCCTGAGGTTGACTTAGTGGAGCATGACCTAGATGGAATTTGCTAGAAATATTACATATTTCAATCAATTTTCCCTATAATTTGAACAATACTATTCTATAACAGAGATGATTTTTTGCGATGTGATTAAATTTGAAATTATGTTCCAGGTGAACATATTCAAGAATAAAGATGTTTTTAGAATTAGTGAAGAAAACTCTCATATCCCAGGGGAGCCTAAAGATGAATTCCAATAAAGGAAAATTGGTTTATACAAATTCGTCATGAGTCTTGAATTTCAAGGTAATGAAGGGACGCTATGAAAATTTTATCCATTATGATACAATTAATTATATCAAGTGGAAGAATTAGTTACTCAAGATCATACATGAGTTATTTTCCACATCTATGGGTGGTCGACACACTTCTACATAAATTATGACAACCTACTAGTACGGTGAAAATATTGTGGAAAGATGTTGAATCTACATAGGAAATGCAAGAACTAGTTATATACGGGTAGTGTTGGAAAAGGTATGAAGAACCACTGTGTGTGAAGGAGATCTTCAACATGTTATTAAATGTAAGCTGTTGTTCTACTAGCCATGTTGGTTGAGTATGTGTATTAGGTACTTATGGGAAATAATGCATGCACTAAAAGTGTGGTGTTTCTTCTGTTACTAAATATTTCATCATATAGAATAGGGGAAGAATAATTTCAAATAGTTCAACCTACATTTGAAGATAGAGAGGTTGTACCGATTAACATAATAAGTACTATTCATATAGATTCTACACATTCTTGTGCCTTATATAATATTGGTTCCTCTCATTCTATTATTTCTACAAGAAAATTGTGTTTTTTGGGAATGATGAAAGAGTTTCTGATTTGGGTGATGACGATAGATACACTTTTGGGTTTATGGATGTGGGAAATCTGATTGTGCAAGGGGTGTTCTCTCAATGTTGGGGAATATCATTTTTATTGGGATCATTAAATTCATGAAAACTATATATTTTTTGTAATTTTGGGTATCAACTAGTTAGTATAATAAAATTCTAATAAACATTATTAAAATAGGATAGTAACATTTGTGTCTCATAATAGGGACAATTACATCGATTGTGGAAGTTGGTTGTCGAGGCAGGCTCTGGGGGTCCATTCAATAACAACCAGGGAATCACACAAACTCGGTTTCTAGTTTTTTTATTTATGGAATAAATGCATAGAAGGTTTCTTTTTCACATTTAATAGAGATATTTTTGGATGTTATTTCTAAATACATTTATGTAATTCCACCTGAGATATTTTTGGGATTAATAATTGAGCACATGAAGAGGGTTGAGCATATTTTTGTTACATGTTTGATAATGGAACAAAAAGAGCAACAATATATCTAGAATCAAAAATAAGTGATGATGGATATGGGGTTTATCCATCCAAGAACTTCACTTTGGGGTTCTCTAGAATAGTTTCTAGTGAATTTTGATGTGAAATTGTACCTGACTATTGATAATTGAATGTAGAACCTCATGACTTTGAAGAACTGGTATTCTCTTCTACTTATTGAGTATCACATTGACTATTATAAGGGAGATATTCTTTTCAACCAGATCACATTGAGATCATGTAATCATCTATGATAGAGTTTAACCTTTTGATATATTGAGTAATATATCAAAAAGAATATATAGACTATATGAGTTCAGTGTGATTCTATTTATGGTGACGAATGGACCATCTGTTTTTATGTCCATGATGAAAATAATTTTTCACCCGAAGCTGGAGTAGTTTTTTAATGTTCTTTTGGATATAATCTTGTTGTATTCCATAAATAATTATGATTATGACCAATATCATAAAATCATCACGAGTACACTGAGAGATAATCATTAATACACAAAGATATCCATTTTTTCCTTTTAGCGTGACCACGTAAAATTATTTGGTCACATCCTATCAATGAATGCTTTATTAGGGGACAAATAAAACTATAGTTAGTTGTTTCATGGGAGTTGAGAAATAATGTTTTTGATATATGTATTTTAGTGGGACTGATTATTTATTATCAATGATTCATCCCTGAAATTTTTCAATTGGTAGCATGGTTTCCCAGATTTACCAAAAAATGGAAATTAATTTTGAATGATTTTAGGCATGTGTGAGTAAATTTATAGATTTTGAGGATAACATGAAAATTGAACAGATCATTAACCTACCTCGTCCAGGTGAGGTGTATACAGAGTTTTCGGGCGCCTCTTGAATCCATATTGTAGTAGTGTGGAAGAAGGGGTGATTATGTTTTGTGTATGGGTCTCTGAAGTAAAGGACACATGAATGAAAATACCATGAACAAGACATTGATTTATATACAATGGAATATTATTTAATTTTTTAGAAGCTTTAAATATATGGTATTAGAGGTGGGGTGTGTTTATTTAGTCAATTTATTTTGTGATGGTATATACCCCATGAAAGGGAAAAAAATTTGATTATTTATTAAGGAATTACTCAGACTCAACCAGTAAATAAGTTCAGTGATGATTGAAATATGTTGACCATTCTGATTGAGATGTATGATAAGGTTCTGAAGAGTTGGGAGAATATGATGCTCATACAAATTTTAGTGTACTATACGCTTCTGGGATATTTTAAAGACAAAAATTCTAATGATTTAGAGATTTTTTCCATTAGGGAAGGACATGTCTATGGGGAGTCATCTTCTAACTAGAAAATATATGAGGATGAGATCATCAATATCCAGAACCAGATTTTTCTTCTTATGAGTATATGAAAGTAGCGTATGCATGAATTTCATTCCATAAAGAGAAATCTACATCCATGTGTAACAAAAATGTATCAGGACCTATGATTTTATTGTTTTTGGATGGGCGTGAATTATAAGACTATAAGGTTTATGAAACGATGAAAAATCTATCAACAGTTTAATCCCAAGTATCAAAGACCTAGATATTTACAACAACCATGGATTATTCCAAAAGGAGTGTGGGAAGACTTTACAATGGATTTATTGTTGTTACACCAAGGATTCCTCATAATAATGATACAACATGGGTTATTATCAACCTCTTGAGTATGGTATCTCATCCCTAGCGAATATAGGATAGATTCTTGATGGAACAATTATACTTTTTGTATTTTGGGAGATATAATTTCCACATGGGGTGACATGGAGTATAATTTAATGAAAATGAATCAAATTTTACTTTTATAATCATGGTGGGTTTAGAAATATTTCTTGGTACATTGGTTTTACTGGGTGAGAAATTCCATCAATAGAGGGATGGGATGTTATATTGTTCTTTAAATGTGATTTTGTATATATAATGGGCATCTTCTCTAATCATCAGCGGGTCTTGAGAAAATCCTTTATTGCTCATTGTATTATCCTATAAAAACATTTAACATGAAAATAGATATATGAAACCGTACATGTAAATTTATTAATGTCCATTCAGATCACATATTTGATAGATGGATGCAGGTGTGTTATAGCAGTTGGGACCAAGTATCATGCAGGGTACATCAGAGATGGTTCAATTGATTTCAATGTACATGGTTAATGATCCTAGTAGAGAAAAGTTGTTTACTAATATAATTTAATAACACTTAGAGTTTAATTAGATTGATCTTGTATTACTTTGGGTTTCCCCTTGATTGGGTAAAGACATGATATAGTGATATAACAATTTGATTCCATGGTTTGTTGGACCATTTGAACAATTGGGGAGAATCATGCATGTGGCATATTCATTGGATCTTCGAGAGAGGTATAGTGATATGTAAGAAGTTATTCACACATCATATTATTGTATGTATCACCATAAATATTCTTGTAATGTCTTAGAATTTTGGTGTATTATTTTTAAATATTATATGGAATTATTTCGAGACCAGGCACGAAGACGATACATCATTCAGAGGGCCAGTGAGCCCGAAATGGTGAGTTTAACTTTTTTTAGTTAAGTGAGTCGGCACTTGTGCGCAGTTTTGGAAGTTTCCAAATGAATGCTCGAATTAAAAATCTGAGGGCACCGTTGCGTCCGAGAAGATGACTTTACCTAAGAATGTGCTTAACCTCGACCGACGCGGGTTGAGGGAAAAAGTTAATTTTTTGACATTTTATGTAAAATAAAATAAAATAAAATCAAAATGTTTATTTTATTTCTTTTTGGAAATATCTACTATATCAATGTGACGGGAAAAATGATTCATTCATTAATGGATGGTCATAATGACTCAGAAATAACAATTCTATCTCATAAATACTGCATCGTGATGGGATGTCCAATATGTTTTTCTTTTTATTAGGATAATTGAATTTTTCTCATTGGCGACGAATCAGAGAAAACTCTGGAGAATCCCCGGACCGTTGGAGCAAAATATCAGTGACTAACGATGATGGATCAAATTAGAGATACACTACACCAATGAAGTTAAAGGATATCGATGACAACAACAGTACGAATATTTCTCCAATGATCGATCATTTCTTAGAGGTTAGAGATGTTATTTTATTTTGTTTCCCTAGTTTTAAAATTCAAACGAAGAAGGTGGATCTACCACGACCATGTTGATCCACGGATTTATGCATTCTTTCAGGAGGGATTTTAGTTGGGATTATTATGTATAATTAATCCACATTCATTATAGTTGTTGATTCCTACTCCGTTTAAGCCTATTAACGAGAGCGGATCAACGTTGTGACGAACGATGGTGGAGGTTCATTCCAAAAATTTGTTTTATATTATTTCTTCCCTTTTCATTCATGCGTTCTTCACGTTCTTCACAGGTCGATGAACAATAGATCATTGCACATCTATTTTGTGATGAAACGATCCAAAATTGATGAATCTACAGGCTAGTGACCTAGAAGAGGTGTGACGACGAAGGAAGACGACGAATCAGACCAGATCGAAAATGGTGGTTCTTCGACCGTTCTTCACGCAGGAAGATCAAAGCATGATTTTGGGGCCGATCAGAGGTACGAAAACACCAGAATAATCTTTGTGGGATCGGGGAGACCAAACCTCAGGAGATTGGTGGTGATCAGATAGCTGGATCGACGATCAGGGCAGCACGGGAGGCACGCCATTGGAGAGTTTCATTTTTGAATTACCAGAATACACAATGTGTATTTTTGAAGAACATGATGTGTATTATTGGCGGCGGAGACAACTAGGGTTTCGGGGTCCAGATAGGAATAAAATGGCATGTGACCTTTGTCATAGGGTGTGTTACACATTCCCTAGAGCTCGGCATATACTTTGGGAAGTACACAGACATGGGTTGGACTACACAACTTCAGAAAAAACGGCTTGTACAGCAATGGAAGAGGTCGCTATGAAGAACCCAACATATATCCATGGGGTACATGAACATGGGATGGAGTACACGACCAAGAAATCCATCACATGGCTATGTGAGGCCAGTAACGCGGGCCACCCCGTGTACCGATTACACGAGTTGGTGTACACGATTTGATGACTATGTACATGGACATGCCCAGCATACACAAAGCCAACCTCAGTCACTCGAACATGACTTTTACATCATACGACATGCTGTGTACGCAGTTTTTCTACACGACCAGCCTTATGACATGGGTCATTTCACACGGTCATTACCCGGGGTCATACTACATGGCGCGTTGCTTTCCTACATGTCGTATACATTTTAGGAAAATGAGATGGCCCTCTTGTTCACCACATCTTGGACGTCTTTAGTTTGGTTTAATGCTCGTTCTTCTCATTCCCCTGAAGTTCAGGCATCATTTCCTTCTACAGGAGTATGATCCCTTTAGCAGAACATTCTGTGATCGAGTTAGGCATCTATCTGAGAGGCCTGGATCGAGATCCTCTATCCATTCATTACCCTAGGTAGAGTCCGTCATTGACTTGACAAACTCCAGCAGGCATCGATCCTCTATCTAGCAGGTGAATTCTGGATGAGTCGTGGTATCCCCCATGGCCCTGGTAGTGATCCTCATTTTTCTATCGTGATCTCTCCCACTCAATAGTGTGTCTCCCATAATGAGTGCATCTATCTATCATAATTTTCCCACATTCGATTGTGTCTCTCGTAATGAGTGTAACTACCTCTCGTGGCGTTTCCTGAAGTCCAGTACTTCTCAGATGGACATCTTCAGATCTATACCACTCGTGAAGCTTGTCCTCCCGGAATGAGTGCTTCATGGAATCTTTGAACTCAACCCCTATCTGTGGGTATATGGTCGTGTGACTTGTCTCTGGACTATGGGTCTGGGTTTTGAATATATCTGTCTTGTTCTATATGTTCTATAGACATGTAATGTGCATATATGATTGTACCTTTACTTTTTGTACTACTTTGTGTTTTTTCGGGTCCCCTACTAAGTATTGTTATACTCACCCCTACATGGGCTTTTCCCACACGTGTCATGTCTTGTGTAGACGAGAAGACTTTTGACAGTGTCCAAGGTGGGCCAGGACATGACCAAGCTTTCTGAGTTACCGACGGGATGAGGCGTTTCAACGGCTATGAGCAGCAGTCCTAGTAACTTTTGTGTTTACAGGTTGGACATTGTAGTCTTCAGACTCTTGGTTTGGTGGGCTTGTATTCTGGCCCAGTTTACATTCAGTACATTACCTTCCATCGTACTTTTTTGGTTGGGATTAGTTGTATGCATTCATTTTGTTCCTTAGTGTTTTTTTTCATTTCTTCATTTGTGGCCTTGGATATGTGTGTGTGTGTACGGGTGCTTAGGCAATGCCTCCCATGTTAGTAATATGCCTACTCGGTGCTAGTCACCAGCCCCTGGCCTATTGGAGGTGAGCATGGGGAGTCACGACATTGGCCCCACTGGGATGGGTCGTGACAGAGTGGTATCAGAGGTGGTCAGTTATACCTTAGGACCAAGAGTATGTGAGATTGGTATGGGGAAACAATGTTAAGTTTTTTGGGATCAACATTTAGGCCAGAGACTCTAGTGTTGGTTCGGTGGCCAACATATCAATACACTAGGACTCTGATAAACTGAGTTTCGACTCGGTACATGAAAGAAATGGTTGCGGGGAAATAAAATAAAGCTGCGTGCATCATATAGGAATGGGTTGGGTTTTCCATTTCCTTTGTTTCTTCTATCTAGATATACTCATTGACCATTGTACATCTTGTTTCCTTATAGGATTCCACTATGACGCATACCGGCTTGGATTCAGCAGCGCGATCACGAGGATGACCTCCTCAGTGATGAGGAATCGATACTGGGACCAGTTCTTTAGGCATTTCCACCAGGTGATGCAACAGTTATGCCACTGCTAGGGGAGTAGCCTGTGGTACATACGGTACTGATCGATGAGGAGCGCAGGCTGAGCGCGCTCTATGAGTTTCAGAGATAGAGCCACCTCAGGTTCTGAGGCGAGCCCACCCCTCAGGTGGTTGGGGGTCGGCTTGAGGTGGTGACTAGAGTTTTTTGTCAATTAAGGACACCAGCAAACCAGATGGTGATCCTAGGAGCGAGCCTTCTTCCGGTTTCTATGGGACTGTGGTGGAGTCTGACCACACAGACTCACGATGTGGATACTCTTTCATGGAAAGAGTTTGAGAGACTCCTCCGGGAGGATTTCTCTCCAGGTACACTGAGAGATGTGAGAATCCACGTGCTTCTTCATCTCAAGCAGGGAAGAATGACAATAGTTGACTATTCATCGAGGTTCACAAACCTCACCCGGTACTCGATGGATATGGTCAAGGATTATTACTTCATAGATCATGCCTTCGAATGATTTCTATGAAAATACATCTGAGATAGTGTTGTACCACATTGAATTTTCACTTATGCTGGAGTGCTCGAGCGGGACATGTTGATCGAGAGCTTCTTGGTGGAGCAGAGACAACCGATGGAAGTTAGCAGCAAGAAGATAGGTGCGGAGAACCAGGCAACAAGGAGTAGATGTCAGGCACAAGGATATGGATGTGGGAGGAATCATAGGAGGAACCATGATAGATGATCAACAATCTAGGGCTCTTAGGCTGAATCCAGTCTGCCTAGGGAGAAGTGGTGCTATGTGTGTAATGGTTGGGGACATCTCGCTAGATATTTCTCGACCCGTCAAGCTTTTGACAAGGAATCGGTGGATGGACCACTAAGGTAGTGGCCGAGAGTGTAGTAGAAAGACCCACCATGTGGAAGATGTGGAAGAGGTGCATGGAGAGCTGTGGGTGGTGGCAAACACTTTGACTTTCTTACACCACCACTCGCAGGAGGTCCTCCCCAGGCTCAGGAAGTTGGGGGATAGGGATGGGGACAACTACATGTGGTCGAGGTGTATAAACCAGGGGAACCAAGAATGATTCGAGGTACGATCTGTGTATTTTCTACAGTAGATGTCGTACTTATTGAAACAGGTTCTAGTCATTCCTTCATAGCCACATGTCTTGTACGAAACCATGAGATTCTAGTATAACCTTTAACTCGATCCTTACGCTTGGAGACAACTACAGGAGGAGACTCGATGACCAAGAACCTTTCCAGAAAGTGTGATCTTACCCTTGGAGGCAAGAGTTTGGATTGGAACCTCTTCGTGGTAGCATCGAGGCCTTAAGATGTCATTCTTGGTATGGAATGGTTATATTTGGTCCAAGCCTAGATTCAATATTTTAGGCAAAGAGTGTGGTGTGTCCGTTGTGATGAAACAAGGTTTTCCATTGTTGAGGAAAGGGAAACCCATGTAGTGAAGATTGGGCTTATGCAAAGGAGGGTACAACCAATCTCGAATGAGTTGGATATACTTTCCCTCAGATCCCTGGATGTTTTGAGATCCTAGTTCCCACCATTGGTGGCGGATTATGAGGATGCCTTTCTCGAAGATGATGTAGGATTACCTCCTCGTAGGGATATTGACTTCTTCATTGACTTACACCCTGAGACAACACTAATTTCCTCATTAGCATATCGGATGGATCCCGCATAGCATCATGAGCTGAGGGTGGAGTTGGAGGATTTTCAGAGAAATGGTTTCGGGAGACCCAGCCTTTCACCCTAGGAGGCCCCAGTCTTGTTTGCTAAGAATGAAGACAAGAGTTTGAGGTTGTGCGTGGATTACCAGAACCTAAAACAGGTGAAGGTGAAGAACAAGTGTCCACTACCATGGATTGATGACCTCTTCGATCAACTAAGAGGGGCATAGTGGTTCTCGGAGGTTGAACTTCGTTTAGGCTATCACCAGCTACGATTGAGGGATGAGGATATACCGAAGACGACTTCCAGATGCCGCTATGGTCACTATGAGTACTTGGTTATGCCATTCAGCACGACGAATGCCCCCGCAGTGTTCATGGGATTGATGAACCAGATCTTCCTGCTATACGTGGACTGTTTTGTAGTGGTCTTCATCGACAACATCCTTGTGTACACGACGTCAGAGGAGGATCACGCGAGTCACCTGTGGATGGTTCTAGACATACTTCGGGAGCACCAACTTTATGGGAAGCTCTCAATGTGTGAGTTCTAGATTCAGGTGGTCTACATTCTAGGACATGTCATCTCAGAAGATAGAGTAGCTATAGACCCATCTAATGTGGGGGTTGTGTTATCATAGGGTCCACCTCAGAGCGTGATGGAGGTGCGGGGCTTTCTTGGGTTGTTAGGATATTACTGGAGATAAATTCCTGACTTTTACAGGATATCATCACTGATAATAGCCTTGACCAGGAAGGGGAAAACCTTCATATCGATGGAGAAGTGCCAGCAGGTTTCTGAGTAGTTGAGAAAGAGTTTGACGAGTGCCTAATCTTGAGATTTCCGGAGGAGGGTATTGAGTACGTAGCTTTCTATGACGCATCAGGGACTGGGCTCAACTGTGTCCTAATGTAGAGGTAGGCAGTGATTGCTTATGATTCATGCCAACTTAGTCCTTGGTTAGATATACTCCAGGACAATGATTTTGAGATCCTCTATACTCCTTGGAAGGGGAACAAGGAGGAAGATGCTATATGTAGGAGATCGATCTCACAACTGTTGAGTGAGGAGACATATAAGTTAGCCACGTTGCAGTTATCCTTCGTTGACAGGGAAGATACAGCCCTCCTGTAGTCAATGTTTGTCACCCCTCCACTCCTACAGTGGGTGAGGGAGGCACAGCTAAGAGATGTCGACTATGTGGATTTACATGCTCAGTTATCCACATGACACACTCCTGATGGATATTCCAAATGTGGAGAGCACATACTTATTTTGAGAGGATTCACTGTTGTATGGTGGTATTGCAGGAGGAGGTCTTGAGGGAGTTTCATACATCCCAAATGGCGGTACATTCTAAAGTGGGAATGATATTCCAGGATCTCCGATGACAGTTTTGGTGGTTGGTCATGAGAAAGGCAGTAACAGATTTCATTTCTCGATGCCTCACATGCCAACAGGTGAAGGCTGATCACTAGGTACCAGCGGGATTAGCTCACCCCTGGAAGTTCCAGAGTGGAAGTGGTATGGAATATTGATGGACTTTGTGACAGGTATACCATGAACATCCAAGGGGAATGACTCTATCTAGGTGATCATTGACCAACTCACCAAGTCGTACCACTTTCTAGCTATCTGGGAGCAGAGTTCTGTAGAAAGCTTGGGACACCTCTATGTGCAGGAGATATTTCGGCTTCATGGAGTCCCCTCGAAAATATTCTCAGACTGAGATGCCCATTTCACATACCGGTTGTGGAATGTATTGTATGAGGCCTTTGGGATTTTCTACTATTGAGCACAGCATTTCATCCCCAGACTGATGGTCAGACGGAGAGGACCATTTAGGTTCTGGAGGATATGTTGTGAGACTTTGTCTTGGACATTGGTCATATTTGGGAGTACCACCTACCACTCGCAGAGTTTTTATACAATAATAGCTCCCACATCACCATTGGTATGTCACCGTTCGAGGCCTTGTATGAGAGACCCTGCTGGTCACCACATTGTTGGAACGACCCCAGACAGTCAGCACTCATGGGTCCAGAGTTGGTGTGAGATACTATTGAGAGGGTGCAGATCATCTGGGAGCAGATGAAGGCTACCAAAAGCTGGTATAAGTCTTATACTGACAGATGATAGAGACCTTTGGATTTTAAAGAGGGAGTCCACGTCTTTCTTCGGGTCTCACCAAGACGAGGGTTATAGACATTTGGCCGAGGCGGTAAACTATCTCTGAGGTTTATCAGGTCATTCCAGATACTATACAGAGTTGGTGGGGTGGCTTACCACCTACCTCTATAACCGTAGTAGCATTGGGAACATGATGTCTTCCATGTGTCACAGTTGAGGTGGTATGTGAATGACCTATCACACGTCATCGATTGTGGTGAGCTGGACATCGAGGATGGAGTGACCTTTGCTGAGTACCTAGTGGAGATCGAGGATCGGTAGGAGAAGGTCCTTCATGGGAAATCTATTAACTTGGTGCACGTCTGGTGGTAGCACATGAATATTTAGGAGAGCACGTGGGATCGGGAGGCCTAGATCCGTGCCCAGTAACCACTTCTTTTTTAGTAGCCATTGTCTTGTATTTTCAGTGACGTAATGCCCCAAGGAGGGGAGAATGTAATGTCTCAGATTTTCTGTCTATTAGTTTTAAAAATTATAGAGAATTATTTTGAGACCGGCTGCAAATATAGCACATCATTTCGACGCCCCGTGATCCCGTAATGGTGGTTTTAATTTTTTTAAGTTATGTGAGTTGTCATTTTTGTGCGGTTGTGGCAGTTTCCAAATGGATACCCAGATTAAAAATCAGAGGGCATCGTTGCGTATAATATCAAGAATTTACCTATGATCCAACCTAACCTCGACCGGCGTGGGTCTAGGGAAAATTTTAATTTTCGTACGTTTTAAGTAAAATAAAATAAAATAAATTCGCAAATTTTATTTTATTTATTTTTGGAAATATCCTCTACAGCGTAGCAATGGGGCAGATGTTTCAGTCATTAATGTCATGTCATAATGACTCAGAAATAGTGGCGTTGACTCACTAATGCTACAGCGTGACATGATGTCCAATACTTTTACCTTTTTATTCTAATAATCGAATTTTGCACGATAGCAAGGATTGAGAGAAACCTATAGAGAATCTACGGAGCGTTGGAGAAAACTCCCTGCGACGAACACCAATAGATCAAAGTTGTGATTCCCTGCACCAACGAAGTTGAAGGATCTCGACGACGACGGTAGAGCGACCCTTTCATCATTGATCGATCCTTTCATAAAGGTAGGGGTTGATTTTTTTTTCTTGTTACCCTGTTTTTTAAATTCAATGACGAATGTGGATGAACCACGAACATGTTGATCTACATATTTGTTTTTTCTTGGAGGAGAGATTTTATTTGGGATGATTATGAGGAATTAATTAACGTTGGTTATTGCTGTTGATTCCTGCTCCATTTAAGCCAATTAACAGAAGCGGGTTAACGCCGTGACGAACGACGGCGGAGGTTTGTTCTTTAAATTTTTTTATTGGATTTCATTAATTTTCATTTGCGTGTTCTTCATGTTCTTCATGGGGTGATGAACAATGGATCGATTCATGTCTGTTTTTTGATTCAATGATCCAAAATTGAAGAATCAACACCACATCGACCAAGTTTATGTTCGAAGACGATAGTAGACGACGAATCAGAAAGAATCGGGAAGGGTCGTTCTTCGAGCATTCTTCGCACAGGAAGATCAAATCCTATTTACGGGGATGATCATAAGTCCGGAAACACCGTAAGAAGCTTTGTGGCATCGGGGAGACCAAAACCTATGATTTTATTGGTGATCTGACAGCCAGATCGATGATCGGGGCAGCACGGGAGGCGCGCTGGCGGAGAGCGTTGTTTCATGGAATTTCCAGAATACATGGCATGTACATCCGAAGAAAACACTGTGTAGTACTGGTGGTGGAAGAAAGGGTTTTAGGGCCAGAGAGAAATCACACGACGTGTAACCCTTGTCACATGGTGTGTTAGACATTCCCCGAAGCTCGGAATGAAATTTGGGAAGTACACGGACACAGGTTGGACTACACTCCTTCAGACGACACAGTGTGTACAACATGGAAGAGGCAGCTATGGAGAACCCGACATGTATCTAGGGGGTACACGGACACGGGATGGAGTTCACGACCATGTACTATATCACATGACCAGGCATCGATAGTAATGCGGTTAACCTCATGTACCAATTACACAGGTTGGTGTACACGGGTTGATGACCGTGTACAGGCACATGGCCAGCATACACGGAGCCAACCCCAGTCAATCAGACATGGCGTGTACATCATACTACATGTCGTGCACACAATTTTTCTACAAGACCAGCCTTACGACACATTCAATTATACACGAGCAGTACCCAGGGTCAGACTACACGGCATATATCTTTTCTACACGTCATGTACTTTTTGGGAAAACCACATGGCCATCATGTTCACCGCATATTGAACATCTTTTGTTGGGTTAATGCCCCTTCTTCTCATTCCCCTGACGGTCATGCATTATTTCCTTCTATAGGAGTATGATCCCTTCTTTAGGACTTTTTGTGATAGAGTCAGGCATCCATCCGAGAGGCCCGTATCGAGATTCTCTATCCATTCTTTACCCTAGGTAGAGTCCGACATTGATGTGACCAACTCCACCAGGCGTCGATCCTCTACCTAGACGGATAATTTCATATGAGTCGCGGTATCTGCCATTACCCTAGCAGTGATATTCATCTGTGTATTTTGATCTTTCCTACTCAGGAGTGTGTCTCTCGTAATGATTTCATCTATCTATCATAATCTTCCCTCTCATAAGTGTGTCTCTGATAATGAGTTTAACTACCTCTCATGGAGTTTCCCGAAGAACTGTACTTCTCAGGTGAACATCATCAAATCTATAAGACTCATGGAGTGTGTCCTCCTAGAACCAGTGCTTCCTGGAATATTTTAACTGAACCTCTTGCTGGTGGTATGCAGTCATGTGACTTGTCTCTCGACTACGGGTCTGGGTTTTGAGTATATCTGGTTTGTGCTATATGTTCTGTAAACATGTAATTTGAATAAATGATTGTACTATGACATAGTGTTCTGGTTTTTGTTTTTTCGGGGTCCTCTAATGAGTATTGTTATACTCACCCCTGCATGGTAATTGTCAGCATGTTTCGTGTTTTGTGTAGAAGTGTTGCCTTTTGACATAGTCCAAGGCGGACCAGGACATGACTGAGCTTTCTAAGTTCCCTACAGGCCAAGGCGTTCCTACGGTTACGAGCATCAGTCTAAGTACCATTTTTGTTTATAGGTTGGAATTTGTAGCTTTCAGAGTCTTGATTTGGTGGGATTGTATTCTGGCACAATTTATTTTCAGTACTTTACCTTCCATCATACTATGTTAGTTGGTTTTAGTTGTATGCATGCATTTTGTTCATTAGTGTTTTTTTCATTTCAACTTTTTTGGGCTTGGATATTTGTGCGTGTGTACAGGTGCTTAGGCAATGCCTCCCATGTTAGTTGGATGCCTACTAGATACTAGTCACCATCCCCTGTCCTATTAGAGGTGGACTTGGGGAGTCACGGCATGGGCCCCACTGGGACTGGACGTGACAGTTCTAATGCAATCAATGTGGATGATGTTCATCTTGATATAGATAAATCTTTTGAGGAGCATAAGATACATGGATTGGATCGTAGTGAGAAACTATTGTGTGGAAGACGATACTGATAGTTTTTTGTATTGTGGGAACATGGATTTGTTTATTCTGAAACATGGGAGATAGAATCCAATATAAGGGCCCAATGGAACACTATTTTTTCCTAATAATATTAAAAAATATTGGGTGTATGGCTCGAGGACTAGCTATTATAAGGTTTGGATATTATAAGATCCTGACTTTTTTTTTGAGATAGATCGATCTCATTATTAGAAAATAATTATAATTTTTTAGTATAATTTGTTATCTTTATATCTTGGGTTCATTTTCATAAATAAATTATAATTTTTGAATGAGGGGCAGTAGTGTATTATTGGCGCACATTTCGTCCAAATAATGCACCCTTCCCACCAAACCCTGTGAAATTAGAGAGAGATGATTTGCATACCTGGAAGATTGGTTTTAAAATAATACAACCTTTTTAATGTAATTTTGCCACACCCATGGTAAGTAATACAATTGGCCACACTATTAGACGGAATCAATCGACCCAAGCAAAAAAAAGTGTGTATGGAATTTTTAACCCTAAAAATTTATTAAAAAATCCCAAAACCCTCATATTATACTTCCCATTATGTATTTTGACCCATAATCATTTTTTATCATTTTTGAGGATCTCATATTGATTATAAGACATTAATAACTATGTTCTGGATGATTAGAATCCAATATTTAATATCCACTACTCTTATAGTAAGAGAACCCTATCTTTTCTGGTTTCCTCTGTCTCTCCCATCATCATTTCATTATTTAAAGTGATTTCAGAATATATTTGTTGTGGAAATTGCTATGGGTTTAGATATATCTAATACATTGAATCATGTACTTCGGTATCAGATTTAGATAACTTTTTCTTCATGATATTGGTTATTCTAAATGATATTGGGTATATTTTGTTGGAAGTACATCATCATCAAACACGATGTAGGTGGTCAATTATTGAAATTAAAATGTCGTGATTTCAATTATTGATTTTAATTTTATTATTTCTTTTGGATTTTTTGAAATTGTATTTCTAAAATAGAATACACTAATTGAAGGATTGTCAAATTTGATTAATTAAATGTGGAATTAATTAAATGTATAATGTGAGAATGAAATTGAAATAATTTATTACAAAATTAATTAATGAGATATCAGGACTGTTAAATTGGATAAATTGATTGTTTAGTTATGTAATATAATGTTGGGATTGTGTAATTTGGAAAAAATAATCATTTAATTAACAATTGGGATATTTAGAATGTATAATTGGGTTAATAATTTTTTTAATTAATTATGGGGATATTAAGATAGCTGAATACGATAAATTCATTTTTCAGTTAATTGTCAGGATATTTATTGATTATTCAATTTGTATAACATGATTAACTAATTATTAAATTACTTATTGGGAATTGTAATTATTATGCAAATATTGAATTGGAATATTTAATTGTTGAAATCATTAATAGATTTTTGATTGAGAAAGTTATAAGAATGTTAATGTTGTTTACCCTTGTTTGATGATATATATGTGATATTATGAAACATGTGATAATTTCATTTCGACATTCATGTCTGAGGAATGGTATAGTACATAAAAATACAATAGTGACAAATTTCCTGGTAAACATGTTTGAGATGTGGTCTCCTGCATCAAAATACCATAGTGATAAATTGGATGAAAAATGTGTGTGGAACATGGTATGACACATCAAAAGAATACCGTTATAAATTTGTTTTTTATATGGACAGATACTACAATATCCCACTTGTGTGATATAATGATCAATAATTTTTTGATATATACTACTGTATAAAAATCTTGTGGTGTCAAAAGAATGGAATCATTGACCAACTATTGCTACTAAACTATGGTTATAATTGGAAGTATTATAAATTTAAATGGATTAGATAATTAAAACCATAATTATAATGATTCTTGAATTGAATTTATGAGAACGTTCGGACTCTGAAAATGAATAAATAAGGGATTGAGAGTTATGGTGTTCGCGAGAACCAATGAGTTATGTGGTTAAATTCAACGCAATTGAACAAATAATGATATTTTAATTTATTTCTATTATTTTATTATTTATATACAATATACTACATAGTTAATGAATATGTACTTTTTAGACAATATTTGATGTTTCCAATTACGTTGTACTCACACCGTTCTCGAGGTACCTGATCAATAGCATAAAATATTTCATGGTTGCATGACAGGATAATGGAATGATCCATATGTGAGGTTTTTATGTTAGGATAGATCATGGATCGGGGAACCATATGTGATTTAAGACCCATTTCAGGTTTTTTATGTATGTATTTATTTTATATTATGTATATTAACACATGGAACGAACATGGCATGAAATTTGTACTAATTTAGTTTGGATTTTGTGTTACATATTTTATTCATCATGTGATATTGGTTGGTTTGATTATTTATTATGTCATTTTGTAATTGATTATTTATTCTACTATTGGGATACATTGATAATGTGAGTATAGTCTCCCCTTGCTCAATATTAGACAATCACTACTAGTTGGAACCCTCTAGTGTATGGGGAGGTTCTCATGTCATTATGTAACTGACTTACTTAGGGAAGATTGTATGGGACCCATGATCTCACATTACATGCTCAAATATCATTGGTCACATGAGGGATATAACAAACTTTTGATTTGATTTGTTTATGTATGAGAGACTTTTCCCAATCATGTTTAATTCCACAAATGATGGTACAGAAGGATCTTGAATTTAGATCATTTTCACCATCGTCATTTATTATATAAAATTAGGATAAGTGGATGGAAAAATAAGGTAGAGCTAGTTAAGGGGACCAATAATTTTACAACCCCAGAGTGTCTCCCATGAAAAATTTCATTGCCTCGTGGCGAAATGAGTTAATTCTAGTGAAACAGGTGATGAATTTTCCAAGAGCCACCGAGGAAGTTAGGTAGTCAGAACCTTAATTTCTTTCTATCCAAGTGTGAATGATTTCTCAGTAGGGGGTGTCATACTTATAAAACATTGGGAGTTGAATGTGATTGAACCTGGAGGGGATATCCCACCACGAAGGCAGTTGTATGTAATGAGAGAGTTCATTTCAATGACCTCATGATAAAATTTTTTTACCTGAATAGTTGTAGGCTGGTAAGAAGGTACATACCTATAGTTTGTAGGGAATGGCCATGGGAAATGAATTTAGTGAATTTGAAGATGAAAAACCACCAAAATTCATGTACCACACTACCCCCACAAATACCCCCAAGAAAAATGATCCGTCTGAGTTGATCTTGAGGCTTGACCATTGAGGAACCCAATGTACGCAATGGGCATTGACTGAGGAGCATGGAATGAAACCACGACGCAAAAATATGAGAGATGAGGCATCCTCTTAGTTCATTGTGATATTTTTCTAGTTGATAAGAATATTTTTGGTGTTAATTATTAGAGAGGACCCACAGATGGTCACCCCTTAAAATCTCACTATCTTTCATGCATCCCAAATGCACCAAAAACTAGTAAGGATGATCTTCATTCTTTCCATTATCTTTTGACCTAATGATCCCATTCCATGAAAACAGTTTTCAAGGAAAGTGTGACATTGCAATGCTGAGGAATAGAAGCCCTTGAAGTAACCGATGGATCTCTAGATAGAGTGAGCCTAATATCTCTCGATGAATAGGTTATTTTTTCCACTATATCCTTCTAACACTACAACATGCATATTTGGAGGGAATTTTAATACCATGTTGTGGGATATTCTCATCTATGGGAAGTACCTTATTTTGGATTATTCATAATAAGAAACTATGTTATAATTGAAAATCATTGACCTAATGAGCCTCCCCTAACTCATAAGTAGACCTGATCAGTGTAGTGACCGTGAAGTAATCATTGGTAGAAATCCCCCCAAGGATTACATGAAAAAGATTCATTTTTTGGACTACTATTGAATTCGATCAAATCGATGGAGGCATACTGGATTTGGTCTAGAATGAAATTAATGATTCTTAGATAATTTCCAGAGTCCCTAAAGGTGAGATCGAGAATATGATACCATAGGAAAACTAGAATTAAACAGTACCAGTTGAGAAACAAAAATGAAATATCACTTCTCCCCATGATCTACTAGGGCAGATTGTGACAGATCTGAATGTTGTGGGTGATCTATGACCAAATTGTGGATGAGTCATTACAAAAAAATGACACTTATCAACAGAAATTTGTTGACATACGATATATATGTTAGTAAAAATGAGAAATTATAATAAATACTATGTATTATTGGAATTAATTTTTAATAACAACAATTATTTTTACCAATAGATATATTATTTGATATTAATCATTTAGTACCACCATATTAGTTAACAAAAGTTGAATATATTACATTATCAAACTAATACCAACATTTTTCACTAACATATAGATTTTTTTATTAATAACACTATTGCAAAAAAAAATCATTGGTTGTTAATAAAAAATTTACTATAAACCATTCAAAAAAGTTTTTTATAAATAACCAATTAAAAGAAACATATTATATATATATATATTAGTTATTACTAGAGAATATTTTAATTTCTATGAGTTTTTTTAAAAACATCTCATAATTTATATGAATTTTAAATTTTCTTGAAATATTAATTATCTTTTACATTTTTTCAAAATAGTTTCTAATTCTTATTAATTATAAATTGTTGTTATATTTTTCAATATTATTCATTCAATAAATATTTAATTAATTTTAATGAAAAAAATCTCTGAAAACCTAATTAGGACACTATTTCCACCCATATCAGTGTTTAGCTTTGCCGCTGCCCCACCCCGACAGCCACGACCTACCCTACTATTCACATGCATTGCACCGCCCTACCATACTCATGCCTCGTAGCCCACCACCCTTCCCTACTCTGACCTCCCATCGTGCTGATCAACAATACCAAAATATGGCCCCATAACATGTCACCATTCCCTTCCCTACTATATTTTCACATCAGGACACAGTACTCAACTTCATCCTCAGCCCCCAACCCATTCTTAACATACATTGGCCTCAAATTTATTTTCCCCACCTTACAGCCCACTTCTCCGCCTCACATCGTCTAGAAATTCACCCCATCAAATCTCTCAAAATATGATAACAGTTAAACCCACTTCGGTTCGTCGCCACACTATCCAACTCCAGATGTGTCTCCATTCATCAACATCAAGTTCGTCACAGGTGAGTTGTCATTCATTATTTATGTGAACAATTTATGAAAATTATATCATGATTTCCGAATTTTGGGCTGGGATTGTTGTGTGAATGACTCTTTTATTACTTTTAATCACACATAGATAAAAGAAACATGATCTTTATCCAAAAATTGATGAAACCCTTCTATGTATTATCTAATAAAGAGTGATTTTGATCTTGAAAATTCTAATATAGTGGTCTCATAAAAGAGAACTTCACCTTTCACATGTGAAAATTAAATATGGAAAAATATATTTTATTTTTTATAGGTGTCATGGCCTCATGATGATGAATTAGTACTTCGTTAAAATTTATAAGTTAATAGACTCTTTTGTAACAATCATATATGGTAAACATTCCATTTTAAATTAATTTAAATGTTTTCATTCTATACATCATTCTAATATATACAATACACATTGATATTTTAGACCATTAATCTGTGGAGTTTGAATGTTTTTCATATGAATGTTCCATAAATAATATTATTATATGAGGATTTTGTGTTAATTTTGAGAATAATGCTTGTCCATTTTGAATTTTTTTACAGTTCATTTTTTGAATTGGTGTGTGAAATGAAACAATGTGGTGTTTTTTCTTTATTAATGAATGATTTCCATTCAATGTAATGAGTAAATGGATTATATTCATTTCATTACATTATATATTTGGTAATTGAATTTAATATCGAGATTTTATACTACATTGCATCATTACAATGCTTCTCATAGGTTCATCGATTTATTTTTTCGATATATGAATAATAATTGATATATATATATATATGTTATTTCATTTCTATTTTGAACATCACAATGATATATTTATGTGATTATAATCCTATGGTGGTTAATGTAAATGAATCATACATTATTTTAGTATTTAAAATGAATTATCAAATGTGTTAATTGAAATTTAGCATCTTAGATAATATTAAATTAGGAATTTTTATTAATTTTTGGACAATGTTACACTCAATCTCACTCAGAAACCACATCAGTTTATATTCAACAAGAATTAGAATAATTTTTTTTTTCATTTATGAATTTTATAATTGTTGAGAAATGATATAATCTTTATCACTAATTACTTTATAGTCAACATGAAAATATTCTGTTGTAATTTATGTGGGAATTTCTAAAGTGAAAATGGTCTGACCATTTTCATTATCTGGAGATATGTTCAAGCTAACATGCATTGAGGTAAATTCTTATTCTCACTCATAAACAACATCATTTTTTAATCAATTTTCATATTTTATAGGGTAATTTTAATCCTCCTGTCATATAAGTGACTTTAACTTTTTGTCTTTGCTCTAGATCATTTTGAATGTACAATGGCAAATAGTTGTCATGCTTCTGAATTTTTTTATACATTTGAAAAAATGTGATTAATTAAAAATACTTATATAAATTATTTATATTAAAAAAATATAAATCAAAATATTTTTTGAAAAATACCTTAGAAAATTTATGTTCTACATGGTATTTTGATAATGGTTTTTTGGTTTTTTGAGTCTTCCCTTTACCCTAACATCATTTGTGGTAGTTTATCATTCATCAAAACACTTCACAAAGATCAGGTAACTAAATTTATCTCATCCAAAGGTAACCCTACAACAATTTTTTCTAAATTTGTTGGTTCATAGATGTGAAAAATATGATACTTTATCTATCTTAATCCTTATATCTCAACTCTTAGATAGATCCACTTGGATAATTTCCCCTTCCAAAGGAAAAAATTAAAATATTATTTTATTAATAAATAAGGAAAATATAGACATTTTAGTTTTTATGTAGTTAATTATTATAATGCTGGTGTATATATTGATATCTCAAATCGAGTTTATGTTCCATGCCAGGGGGTGTAATAAAATTATGTTGAGCCATGTAAATAGATGATATCACTTTATCCAAAGCATGTATATTGTCTATAACATGATTGAATAATTATGTTTACGATTGAACACTAATCAAATTTTAAACTGAGTTAGTCAATCCAACTTGATGAACCTCTATTCAAAAAATAATATAAAAACACATATAAAAATTGGAAATACATAGAAACAATTATATGATAACACTAAAATCATTTCTACTAATAAATATTATTTAACATTAATTTATATCTTAAAATATCAACTCATGAATTATGTTCATGAATTTATCAATTATTTATGTTCAACATGATGAATTTCTCAAGTATCCCAATGTTTATAGAAATGATAATTGAGAATTCAATATATCATGTTTCTTAAACACCAGTAGATTCATATATCATTATAACCATTTTCATCCCTCGATTATGAATACAATCTAGTGATGTTCACTATTAATCTTGTCATACTAGGTTAATGTGGAATAGTGTTGGTGACCAAACACCAACGATACCTTAATATGTGAGACAATCGTGCAAATATATAAATAGTTTAAAATGACATAATACCACATGTATGATGTGGGACTAAACTCTACATTTCCTCTAACACACACACATATATATTTTCATCAGTTTAAAATTTATTATCCTGATTTGTTTATTTCTAACAAACATGAATTTCGGATTATTAAGACTGGATCACACCTTCATCAGTGGTGCACATACGACCAATGGATCTCATATTGGGGGATTCAACTACCCAAAATCTTATCCTTTGAATTATCAAGATGGATTTATCTATCCTCTATATTAGTGAGTAGATTTATCATTATAAGAATAATAAAATAATTCTATAATCCATTTTAATGTTTATTATTTTGAAATTTCAAACATCGCAGAATTAATTTCGTTTGTCAAGAATCATTTATGTATCATCCATACAAATTACATTAATATTCTTTGTAATAACATTTCTAAGTAACACTACAATCTATGTTAATTTATTTTGTTAATATTTTTAATATGAAAGATATAATTTATAAACATCCTCTTGAATATTATATGAATGTTCATTTAAGACCAATAAGGAAATGTATGATTTTAAACATGAGTTTTGATGTTATTATATCAAGATAGAGATACCTGTAGTATCACATTACTAGAGTTCAAATTATCTATGACTCTCTTTATACATGAAATAGAGGAGTCTTATATATTTTATCTACACACCGTTCCTTTAAATTTCATTCCACAAAACTAGTCTATAAACTATAGTATATGCTTCCTCCAAATCAATAGAAACTATATGGAAATCACCATTTTTTCGATAATAATACATAAAAAACTATGATAAAATAAACATCATCTATAGAAACATATCTGGGAATAAATATAAATTGATTATTTTAATACATGAGATTAAATTATATAATAGGTTTTATCCAACTTGATGATTGTGAATAATTTTAAAAAACTTATATAAAATATATTTCTAATATATTCCATATAACTTTATTTCTGGAGAAATATATTAAACATGAGTAACTACTACCCTTTCTCAACACATTGATTATCTTATTGATTTCATGTATTTAAAAGTTTATAAAATATTCTCTAGGTACAAATAATATTATTATCATTTCAAGGAATAATATTTTTATATAATTCATTTATTTATTATTGATTGGATTCTCTCATTTATGTAATGGAATTTAGGTTCTTACAACCATTACACTCTAAAAATATATGGAATACTTGGGTCTACTAATACAGTTGTATATCCTTAAGGAAACTTTTGACAGTTTTTTTATGATGATCATGGAAACTACTTTGGTAAGTGATATGAAATGCTTAGTCATCAAATTATTATAATTGGTGTGTCAAATGTGGCTAAATCATCATTAATTCATTTACCAAACCCTATATGAATTGATTTCCCAACTTTATATCACATAATTTTTGATCTTTATAATCATTTTCTTATTTGATACTAGATATTCTATTTTTTATACTTCTTGAGTTATGTGGGGCATACCACTTCAAGAAAGTCCACTGGTTATTCATCATTCTCATTCCCCATTGTTGAAGAGTTGAAATGATGAAAAGCATGTTCGTTGAGTGACTATTCATGGGTAGTCACATTCTCATTTATGGGGGCATAATTGGTTATTTGGTTTAAAGGTTTTAGCGGTTTGTGGATTATATTCTAGAACGTAACATAATTAAATGGCAGAAATTCACTTTTCCAAAAATTAAAATCAAATATTTTATAGAAAGACGTCATCATTAAAAAAATAATCACACATTTATTTAGACTGCTTAAAAAAGTGTTATAATCATATTTCAGTTCCATACAACACTAGTCACTAATATTTATTTTAAGAATAATTATAGAAAAATGTTTTTTTGCAAATTATTTTAGTGGGTTTTATAGTCTGTTTTCAAAAGGGAAGACCCACTACATATTTTTTCAAACTATTTATCAATTTTTATATGTGTGAAAAGCAGTTTTAAACAGTTGTTGTAGAATGGAGAATTTCACTTGCTTGATAACAATAATGGAACATATTTCTCAATTATTAACATTTTCATGTTTTTTTTGTTATGGATAATATTACAGAGTTACACAATTACATAACAACCCATTAAATTACATAGTTGTCGATTTATTTTAATGATATCTTTCAATGTCATAGATGTATAATGTCTTTTCCACTATAGTGGTGGGATTCATTCCTATATCTTTAATATTATCACATTTTCACTCTAAATGTAATCTATTTCCACTAAAATATGGAAGCACTTATGGGACCCAAGAATAAAGTGCTATAAGAAATTTCTAATAATCATTATAATGGAACTGGAAGTAAAAAAACTAAATTTATCAAATTCATAAGTTATCAGGTGTATGAGTGAGGGTAAATTAATATGTTATCAGGACAAGCTTGATCAATCTACCCAAAAGTGGTAAGATACCCAAGTGGTTCCCGATAAAGTTATTCATGGGATCGTGTGGTTCTTTCAATTATTCACCTATTAGATGTGTGTTTATTTTTATGGTTTCTGAGATTTTGGGGTTGAGTTTCATTTCACGATATACTTCTACATTGATACCTCATTTCATATATTTTTCGATTCTACTGTGTGTTTAATGGATTTTTTTTGTTGTGTAATACAGTGTTTGGGGTGGGTCTCCTTAAACAGATCTATGTCATTATTCAAGGGAGGTCTGTGTTGGGGGTAAAAATAATATTTGGAGTGTTCATTAATGTTGGGATAATTACCGTGGTGTAGTGTTGAAACAAGTTCCCTAGATAATGAATCCATGTGAAGCCATGGTAATAAATAAGAGAGTAATATGTTTTTTGTTAGGGTAGTGGGTGTTTGAGTATCGCTGTAGTGGGGAATCATGTGGGGGACATGGAATCTATCTATTAATCTAGTCTCAATGTGATGGGAGTGTTTTTTGGGTAATGATTTCATTTGGATTCAAATTTTAACACATTGATTTCATGGTTTTTTTTTCTTTTTCATTCTTTTACTTTCCCATGAAATATCTTCATGGATTTTCCGATTCTCCCTTATTTTATCTTATTAGTTTGGTTTAATTATCTTGGAAATTCAAGAATATGTGTACCTTATTATCAACTTTGATTTTTTTGGTATCAGTTTTGATTAATTAAGAGATGTATGAGGTGATTTTTCTATAATTTTGATTATATTTTTGTATGTTTTTATCTTGATGTTTTTTATTTATTATTGATATAATGATATGTAGATATATGGTGGAGTGTTTGATATGCTTGTTAAGATTAGGATGAAAGGATGATATTGCAGGAATATTATGTTGTTCATTGAGGTATTTTATAGCGATTCTATCACAGTGTCATGGGGGCCCAAAATTAGATTCCTTTAATCTCGAATTCAATGCAATCTGCTTGGTTAGCATTGAATTTTTATATATAGCATTTTCAGTTATACATAACCTAGATTTTAAAATATTTTTCCCTATAAAAATGATTTACATTATAAATATTATTTCTCTCTTTGATGAGACAGTTTCACATTCATGAATTTCAACAGATAAAAAATGTAAGTATTCATTCACACAAGTGCTTTATATTTAAATTCTATGATATTGGACATTGGTTTTATTCTAATATCCCATTTATATATTAATTTACTCACATAGAAACTGTGAAGGTAATATTACATGGAGTGTGAGGGAAATAGATTTCATGTGTGAACCACTATCGTGATAACAGATGTTGGATGATCTTGGATAGATTATAGAGGAGTTTGAGATGCAGTTGGGGTTTATATTTTTTAATGAGGTTGAGTTTCAATTTTCAATGTGAATCATGAGGTAATTATTGGGATTCTATTTTTTCTTTACTGTTATGATTATATGTTGGTTAAGTATTGATTTTCTATGGATTTATTTCAGAATTACATAGATGTTGGATGACCATGGATGGATTCTTGAGTATTAAGACAAGCATTTTGAGCCTTCTAGCATGGTGGTGGATCACCATGTACTTGAGACTATACCAGAACCTCATCTATTTCAAAGAAAAGTTAAAATTCATTTTATCTAGAGTCATTCTCCAGAGATGGATGTGAATAGATGTCATGGATTGGGCACTGGAATGTTTGGGGTGCTAGAGACGGAGTAGACTAGATGGCATGGATTGTTCTCCTAGAATGAGTGGGTTGCCTATAGGTGGGGTTGAAACTATTGGGGATCTGACGTGGGGGTGGGGGTGGGGGGTTGAGGGATCCAATGTTTTGAATAAAATATTTCATTATTAGTATAGTTTATTATTTTTATGTTTGATCATGTTATAAAATTTTATTTTATGTATTATATATGATAAATTATATATATATATATATTTGCAAAAATTAAAAATTTATAAATTTTATTCGAATGTAATTTATAATAAAATATATATTATATATTGGTAATATTGTTTTCAAAAGGTAAATATTTCACCAAAATCTATTTCTAAACAAGGTAACCAATATATATATATATTATTTATTGGTCTAATTAATTTTCAAAAATAATATTTTAAATGTCTCAAAAAAAATTAATGATAGATATTTTACCAATATATTAGTGACATGGTCATATATGTCGGTTAAGCGTTTTACCAAAAAAATGAACATTTAGTGATAGATATATCCTTATTGGAAGAAGTAATGTATTTATTTATTGATTTATCCCCCGTGAAGCCTGACCCTTAATTACATTTAACCACATAAACATCTCCCTTTGTGTCTTTTCCTATAACGTTCCCGAGGAATGTTTTACATGAATTCACTATAGCATTCCATTGATTTTTCTTTAGTTTACTCCTCCCTCTCTAGTGTGACTTGACATGTAGATCCATGAAACCTAGTGATATTGACCATCTGTGTCTACATTCAAAATGTTGGAAGAAAAGAGTTTGACAATCTTTGAAAGGAAACACTTTGGAACATTGATATACAATAGAGTGAAGAAAAATATATGAAGTAATTATATTGTTAATAATATAAATTATGCCTATGAAAGATAGGTCATGGTTCTTATTGTTCATGATTGAATTTGAGATATTTCTGAATAATTGATAGAGGTGGTGGATGCAGATTCTACCTAATGATAGAGGGATTCCGAGTAATTTCATGGGGATAATGACCTAATGAAATTTAAGTCTATCCTCATGGGAATTCACACATATTTTTAAGCATGTAATATAGATAAAAACGTTACTCTTAACAATGTTCATTGTGTGTATTTAGTCCCACATACATTTGATTACTATATAAAAGTATCCATTAATGATCACAATCTCTAGATTTCCCCAATAACACCATTGATGAAATTATCAATCTTTTACTCATTGTAAATGTAAATTGGTGAAACATTAAACTACCATATATATACTCGAATTCCTGGATTTCCAACATGAAACTTCATTTGAATAAGGGATATCCATTCATGACTAATGATGAGTACACATAATTCCACAATAAAATAATTTACAAGAACAATCATGATACAACCATATATGATTATGGCCTCCTACATCTGTGTGAGTAAAATTTCATCTTTGGTGGAGATGATAAAACATGTGGAAAACTATACAATAGGTTTTTCTCATATATCCCCCTCCAAAAACTCCATATTCCTATGAAAAGTGCCATTACTGTCAACATTTTACTGGTATTTTCCCCAGTAAACATGTAAACAACATATCCTAACCCAAATATGTGCTACAAAAAATTTTCCCTACCTCCATTTGATACTATAGAATTTCTACCATAACCTTTTATTGATTCCATGATACAACCAACTCCTATTGCATATGTGTCCACCACAACCATCATGATTACATAATCGATGTTATTTTAATATCATGAGATACCACTGGCCTTAAAATATGATGTTCTATGGTTATATTATTTTAAATCCTGTTCTAATATTGTACAACCATAATATTCCATTAATTTTAACACTCCATGAGATACCAACCCATTCAATTCAATCAATCAGGATTTTATTTTTATAACAGATGCATGTCACAATAAATAATCCAATATCCATATGCCAATATTTTCATGCATCAGTAGATTAATCATGGTTAGGAATATCAACTATTACATAATAAGGAAAACACATGGATTAAATGTAGTTGAGTAACTTCTTATTATTAATGCATATAATTGTTCGGAAAACTCTTCATGCATGGTAGAGTAACCGAGATCCATCAAATTCTATTTTATGTCATTGATCCATGATAATTTTATTTTTTCACTAAATCGATAGAATATAGTATGAATGATAATTATAACTAATAAATAAAAACAATTATGTCAACCATATGAGTTACAGTTAGAAAAAACTTTTTCAATTTATTCTACATCATTATTATGAGGAATGTCAATAATTCTATTCTTGTGAAGAATTACTAAATTATACACTAGGTTTTTTTAGGAATATGAGACATATTTTCCTTGAATTAGATACATAAAAACATGGAGAGTTTATGTGAACTGTATAATGAACGAATTTATATTTATAAAGAATTAAAATAATATATCCTTGATTGATAAATATTATTAATGTTTGGAATTACGTGAATTTTTTGACGTCACAAATATTCAAAATGGATGTATAAAAACGTTGACCTATTTCAAAAATTATTCAGATAATCAGATTGAAGGTGTTTTTTTGGATGAAAAGGTATAGAGTTGGCATAATATAAATTCAAATAAATAACCGGTCAAGCTATTATGATTATGGGAAAATATAGACATAATGATTGGGGAATCATGTAAAAATCAGTCTATTACCATTAGCAATTACATTTACCTTATTATTATTTTTAAAATGAAATCTAGTCCTCTGAACTATATTTATATTCTAATAGAGTGGTGGAATCCTTGATTAAAATCGAGGTAGATTTCAAACATCATGTTATGACTGAGTTTTCTAATTTTTATGAAATCATATTTTCCTATTAAATATTATCTGGATTTAACATTTATTTATGAATATAATATATAATAAGATTGTTTTAAGATTATTATTCTCATGTTATGTGTGGAAATTTCTACGGATCCATTATATCCCCATAGACTATATTATATAATCTCATTTGAATAATTTATGTAATATAGTTACATTTATAGTTATCTCCCATTTATCTCTATTGAATTTCTTTTTGATAGGTAGTCATGCATATCAAAATATACTTATCAAATTATTCACCAATGAAAATTATTTAGTGACATTATCCATGAATAAGGATTATGGTACCATGCCAACTATATCCCATAGGGAATTAAATTATTCTTTTCTACACCCCATGATTGGTGTGAGGAAAAATGTCACACCATTATCGAGGATAGTTGTGACAATCTAACATATAATTTTCATGACTTGGACCCCCAAATTTTAACTATACCATTTCATTCTGAAATAGAAATTATAATTATAACTAAACATATAAATTAGTATACAGATAAAAACTATATTGAAATTTATTCTAGAGGACTCAATTGATAATTCAAAAATTAGATTTTAGCCAAAAAATATGGAAATACAACCATAATTTATTTAAAAGAACATTTACCTAATGATTTCATAATAAATTTAAATAGTTAACTATTAATTAATTTTCAATTTACATGATATTACATATTAATAGGACACTACGATACCAAAAAACAATTTCATCAATGGAAACATAAACAGTTTTATAGTTAAGAAATCATATTGTTTTATTAATCTTATATTCCAAGGGATGTGCCTAAAGATCAAGACATATAGATTTTATAACACTTTTCACATGATTGATGAACAATTAAGTTCTTTTATAGCCTAAAACATAGAAATATCCATTATTGGAAATCATTGAAGGGGTTTTCATGAAATGATTCATCAAAATATACCTAATAATAATAATATAGATAGGTCTCTGTGAAATAAAATAATCATCCAAAGTGTCATGATTCAATGAAACTAGAGTTGAAGTACTAATATGATTAGTGAGTCAGATGGATATAAATCGATTATTTTAGAAACAAGTACAAACTCAGGTGTATGTATTTTGATAAAAAATCACCCACATTACTTATCATTATATTGATGTAAAATGGATATAGATTTTTTAGCCAACGTTTAGATAATGCAATGTCCTAGAAATTCCTCCATTAATGAATAATCAACAAGTATCACCAAGATATAAAAACCCAAATAAAATTTATTTTATTTTATAACCCAAAAAAATTTCCATCTACAGTACCATAATAAATTCCAGTGTACATACCCCATCCAAAAACCATACTAGAATCTATAACCATATACAGATTACAAATAACTCCCATGTAAATAATGTGTTTGAATGGTCCTTAATATGTTATGCATATCATGAAAAACACCATTATGGAGAAGATTTTATCGTGTAGAATAAATCAGTGAAATATTTTAGAAGTAAGTTTGAATTTATTATATTCATCTTTTTAAATATCTTGGAAATCAAGAAACTAATACATTAAAAATTACAAAGGATTTTTTAATCATTATTTCAATAATATATAGAAAAAAATTAGCCACTCGATACAAAAGAACCCTAATGTGAAGTTGAAGAATGAAATAATGGGAAACAAAAATATATTGTTGAAAATTAGACGATAAATACAACATAAGAATATTATAATAATTAATAATAGAGGATGAGGTTTAGGAATGAAATGCATGAAACACACATGGAAAGGAAATAATGAGAAATGAATGATAAACACCAACCATTCCATTCTATGATTACTCATTCATAAATGAGGGAATAAAATAAATGTTATATAGATATTCATGAAACATTTGATAACATTGATGTAAAAACATTATCATAAATTCATTCATCACTTAGGTACTATATATATAATGATGTTTCAATGTCAATTATGGATGTATGGATTCTACGTTGGGAATTTTTCAAAGAACATATAAATAAAAAGAATGTAGTTAAAAATCATGTTGTATATTAGCTCAAGAAAAATGCCAACATCATTGACACTTAAATTCTAGAACAATACCTCCAAGGCGTTCATATACCAGAAGAAATAAAATATACTATTAAATGTGATATAACATTGAATGTAATGATAGAGAAGTATTTGTTTTACTTATTTGTTATAAAATCCCTGAAATCCCATTAAAACCTGAAATTAAAATATCAATCCTAATTTTGTTAATATTTTTGGATTGATTCCTTAAAAAAATTTACAATGATACTGTAATGAGAAGTTAACATCCCACAGGTGAAATTGAACCATTTCAGGAATTCAATTACAAATTTTCTTTGGAATCCACTTTCAACCTCAAAAAAATATGATAAATTCCATATTGTATAGTATTTATTTGAAAAATATGTTTATTAATTATCATAAATTATTCAAAAATATTGAAAACAATTTAATTTTATAGAATCATTTCACAATGATAATGAATTATAGAAAAAATATTAACGTCAAAATATTGATATTTGGGTAATTTAATATATGGTACCCAATATCATGTAAATTGGAAAAACAAAAAATTTATTTGTTCATGATTATATATCATAAAGGGTGGAATCTAGTTGTACTAAAAATACTGATTCAAATTATTTTTTGTGATATTATTATTTCTAGAATAATTTGATTGACCAAATTACTAAATGAAGTCATCTATGAATAGGGGACCGATTTTTTTGTAATATTATTGAGTTTATTCATAAAAAGTATGGATTAAATCACAAGACATATTATCCCTAATATCTCATTAAAACAAATTACCATGTTGATGTGTCCAACAATGAGAACCAATTTAGTTTATTTAAAATGGTTAAACTAAACCATAAGGATAGTAACCAATGGCCTGAGGAAACATTATGTGAAAATTGGAAACACGTATAGAAAACCATAGGTATGATCACTTACAAGATTATTTATTTATTATGTTTTTTCCTATTATTTTTGTTATAGATCAATGAATATTGGGATAGAAAAAATATGAATCTAGAAATTTATATTTCTTGATGAAAGAGGTAAAATTAGCAATAATAATTGGATAAAATCGAAAATGAAGAAAATTATAAATATAGAAATTAAAATGTTCATTAATTATTATATATTTACATGAATATCAATTCAAAAATAATTAATCTTGGATTCCATGTATTTCCATACAATTCCAGTCATATGATTATACATTTTAGAAAAAAAATCCTATGTTTGATTATCTATTTTTATTTAACCTTGTCCACATTTTTGGGGATGAGAATATATAGAATGAAGATTAAGGGATACCAAAATTGGGTAATTGGGATATATTATTATAGTAAAATGTATGAATACCAAAAAACTATTGAGGAGTACACTCTTCTAAATCCTATCTATCAATCATTTCCCTCTATGTATGTTTTAGACAATGATATCGAAAAAAAATTCATCTTTAATAAAAACAAGGTTATTACGTAGTTTTAGGATTTGGATATTTTGGACATTTCCACAATTCAATTTTATTTTTTTAAAATCAATTGAATGATATATATATATATATATGAATGAGTTGTTTTTGTTGTTGGAAAATTATGTGATAATGAACAAGGAGATTTAATAGATTTTGAGAGGTTAAGAAATGATTTAAAGTGATTTATAATTAAGGGGGGCTTTCAACCATGTAATAATTATAATATTATCAATCCTATGTTTTTTATAAGATATATTTTTATAAATATAACTGAAAATTGAATTCTTGAACATATTATTTCTTCCATTACGTTACATATCTTAGTCAATTGAAAACATTAGAAATCCCATTATGATTGGTTTTATGTTTACAAGGTAATAAGGAATAATGAGTAATGTATGTGGGATTAAATGAGTAATGATGAACAGATGATGTAATATAATATATCAGTACTTTGTTAATATATTGAATGATATAAATGAAATTTCAATCCATTTTCCATTCATTGATTTTTTTAATTTCTTGAATGTCAATTTTTTTTTGTAATCCATTCAATGAATGATTATCCAATATTTTATTTTCCAATCCAGGGAGAACAAATGAATATAATAATTACTATTTCTTGTGTTCACGTTATTTCATTGGAGACCATGGGGTAGGAAACCAATTGGATCATTCATTTAAACATGATAATATTATTATTTGAAAACAATAACATTTTAAATGATTAAGAAAAGTTTTAATTTCCCATTATCCTTGAAAAAAAGTTTTTCATTTATTAATTTTTATCATATAGATTTCATGAATTACATTGTTACGAATTAGATTCCCATAGAGCATGTGTCAGATGGTTATATTTGTGGATTCTGTGACCAACGGTTTGGGTTCATGTCCTTACTAGGACAACACCTGAGATGCCTGAATAAATCAATCATTTATCTATATACAGAATTTGGAACTGGCCTGAAAGAATAAGTGTTTTTTCACTTGGGCATATGGTTGTGGAAGTTCATAACGGTGCATGGTGGTAGGAAGCATCCTTCAGATACATTATAACCCCTCGACCAATGAACCAGGTGTACTTTTTTCTATGGGGGCATGGTTGAGTTGGTTACGTCTATGTAGTCGATCACCAGGGTTATATGTTTGATTCCTTTCTATGGAAACACTTGATATGCCTATGTAAATCAATAATGTCCCCTCCCCCCTCAGGTTAAACTTTCCAAAAATCCCATGATTTGTTACACATGTGTCTATGGGTGGGATATTACATAAAGAATCTTGGTGTTGCGTGATTCCCACCAATACATTATAACACCCTGGGCATTAAAAACCTAGTGTACATTTTCTCACATGGGAACAATTGATATGGTTTTTGTTGTGGTGTGTGCACCAAGGATTCGGGTTCGATTCCATTCTATGGAATCAACTATGATGCCGAATAAATCACATGTGGACCCTCTTCCACCATATAGAACTGGCCTAAACTCCTAGGTGTCGTTACACATGGGTCAATGGATGGGGAAGTATATAATGACACATGGTGGTGTGTGATGGACCTCCAATACCTTGGAATCCCCTTGGGCTAAAAAACACAGTTTACTTTATCCGATGGGATGTGGGATAATTGGTTTGAGATGTGGAGTTTTTCATCGAGGTTACAGTTTGAGTCCTCATTATATCAGTGTGTGACATTCCAGAATAAATCACACATTGATCCCTCTACACCATTGGTTACTGGAATTAAATAATATGTATCATTATACATAGGAATATTTTTGGGGAAATACATAAAGGCACTCTGTGGTGGGTGATGGCCTTCGGATACCATATAATCCTTGGGCATAAATACACAGTTTATTTTTTGAAAAATGACAGTGAAGAAGGAATGGTTCTCAACGGTGAAATTGATAAATCGTTATTGCAAAGGAAATATTAGAATCATTATTCTATATTCATATATTCTGTTCCAATAATCAATGATCCATTCATCAAAATAAATTATACTAGGGATAGATCTATGTTCACATATTGACAAACAGAAGATTATTTCATTCCAAGAGGCTCTTAATATTTTAGATCTTCTGAGCAGTTACTTTCATAAGCCACCCATTTAAAGGGCTATTGATTGAGGTTTCTCAGTGATCAAAGTTCCAAAATTATTAACTCAAATGTTAGAAATATGAGAATTTACCTTTATCATACGGGTAATGTATTCCAATGATGAAAAAACATGGTCCTTTGCTGCTCATAAATTATGAATTTATCAAATTAGGGGTTTTATAAACAGGACATTAATCCCGATTAGGAAGAGGTATTTTTAGATCATCTTTAGTTCCAAGATGACCATGATTCTACCTGGAGATCTCGAATCCTACATCTGAAGCCTTTCATCCTAATTATTTCTTACTGAGATATCAATTTTATCTCATTATCTCAAATGAACTCATCATCTCATATATAGATCAAACTATATGGGTTTAATTGGGATTAATTCCACCCTCAAATTTTGAATAATATCACTTAATGCATTTTTATTCCTCTCAAATTGGATTAACACATATTAAATAGTTATTAGGGTCTATGTGGAAGGATCCAACTTGGGTATAATTTGAAATATAATCTTCTAGATGTTATTAATTTCTATTACAATGATCACAAAATTAACGATTATTTTGAGTATGATTACAAGAAACCGTTCTATGTTTTTTGTAATACTCTAGGACATTCATTTCCTAATTTTAGGGCCATTAAAAATAAGCTGATACCCAGACCTTATAAATATGACTAGGAATAAGACACTAAAAATTTTAAGGGTAAGTCCATTGATATTTAAAATATTGAACCCTCATAATAGTCGTAGGAACCATAATGGAAGAAAAAACATGCCCCCCTAGCATATATCATTGTATAATGAACTCTTGGGAAAATTTGGAAGAATAATAATAGGAAGGAACTAAAGATAATAATCTAGAAACTGAGCTTTCCATATATATTGTAATGCTTACCACGTATATTATATCAAATGATGACACACATGTTTTTGGATGTATTATTTCCCTAACAACTATTAATTATATTTCATGGAAAATGAAAAAATTTACTATTAACCCTAAATTTGATTATAGTAAAGATCAATTAGTTTCAAAACATATGGATTCATATAATAGAATTAATGAAGACATGTTAGCGGACAATTCAAAAAAACATGAGACTCCAGCTATTCTGGGTGGTCCTATGTTCATTTCATTAGCACGAACTTCTTATGTGAACTATGATAACCACATAGTTTTTCAACACACCCCATGCAAGTATTATAATAATTTTTTATCCTTTGTAATTCCAAATGTGGTTTCTCATCTATTATATTCTATAAATCGAGAGACCGTAGAGACCATTGGCAGTGCTTATGACACCTACAATGATTCTACCTCTACTATAATTTTCAATATATCCACTGATGACCCTCCTAAAACACACCTTGTAACTCAATAAAATTCATGGAGTAGTTCCAATGTGTGGGTCATCTGCCCTACTGATAAAGAACACTCCTCTGTAGCTTCATTCATATTCATAAACCAAAATTCATGCAATAACAATACCAAATCTCTTCATAGATTCATTCATGATCATATACCCAAATTTAGGGGCATTTCTAAAGACAAAACATTTAAATCCCCTAGTATTGTTGGTCTTCATAAAAGAGTTTACACTATTCATGGATGTAATAGTTCTTTGGGAAACTTTGACTCGTTATGAGTCCTAGCTCATAAATCTGTCACTAGGGCCTCATTTTTTATTATATATTATATAATGATAACATGCATAGATTTACAGAATAGCATTAATTTATATAACTCATTTTTCTATGCTAATAACACATATCAAAAATGAATAAGGCCTTCGTAGAGTATTGAGTTATATAAAAAAGGCATTCAATACATATGTATTATTCATGGTGATTTCAAGGATATATTGTGTCCAAGTGAATGATTGGTAGTTTTTCATTCAATTATCTCTTCAATCAATGTCAAGGATCATGTTTAAAGTGGAAACCTAATTGTAATTAATTTTGTTGTTGTGAATTTGATCATGTTTTGAAGGAAAAAAACTTATATGGTTGCTAGAAAAATTGATTTTTCCATCTCTAATGATATAATCCATTTGAATTGGGATAATCATCCCTGAATTTCCCTATTAAAGATTAACTATGACTATCATCCTATATTTTCCAGCCATTTTAATATAACCTCCATGACCCGATTTTCTTTCCACTTCAATATATTTTGGTCTTATCACCTAGATTTTAGAAAGATTGTGTCTAATTTCTGGTCTTATATTCAGGGTGTAAATGATTCTTATTCTTAAATCCTCATGTTAAAGCAGTTTAAGTAAAATCATATTGGATTGTTCAATGATAAATACAAAATTATGGATAAATTTATTGTTTCAATGGAGACACAATTCAACCACATCCAATGTGAATCCAATTATTCTTTTTTGGATGTGAATATTCAGCCAGATATTGACCATACTACTGTGCCAAATTCACTACTCTATATTAAATACAATATTCAAAATGATACCATTATTGTTAAATGGTAATTAATGGGGAAATAAAAACTAATTTCTAAAACTCCCTCTAATAATCTTGTAAATATTTCTGAACCCTCGCCTAAATAGGATATGTTGGTAGAATCATAAATAATGAGGGGTCCCTTGCTAATAATAATGTCTCTTAATTTGAACCACTTTTCAGTGGTCATAATATCAATAAACACCATCTAGAAAGCATAATTGAAAACATGGGTTGTGATAATGATAATACACCGCTCTTTAGTACTCAACTTGGTATTGATATTATTGATTATTTTTTCAGACATGAACCAGATAGTGCTCCTGGACAAGATGATTTCACTAACACCTTCTTTAAAATTTATTATGTATTCATTCACTTGGATGTTTGAAGGCTGGTTATACAATTCTTCACTATATGTATCTTACCTGATTGACTTAATTTAAAATTCATCAGCCTCATTTATAAAGATTAAATACATATGATATTCATATCTTTAAAACAATTTCTCTCAACAATAAGATTTATAAAATTATTACTAAAATCATTTCCAACAGACTCATTATCATTCATAGAAGAATTGCCTCTTGGAAGCAGTTTTTGTTTGTAAAAGGATGGACAACCCAAGATTGTATAGGCATTACCTTAGAATGTGTCTACCTCAAAAACAAGTCTAATAGGGGTAGATGTAGTGCTCTAAATATGGATATCAGAAATTATTTGTACACCATGGATTGTTTCTTCAACTTTATTGTTCTTTACTTTTTTTATTCAATGATATCTTTTTTAATTGGTGTAAAGCTCTTTTGAGTCATATTATATTTATATATTTATTCATTGTTCTCTGAATGGTATTTTACTTTATATAAAATATTTCAGGAAAGGCGATCCCCTCTCTTCCATCCTATTCACCATAGATAATGATTATTTGAGTATACTTATCACTCATATGATGAATTAGGGCATGATTAAACCTATACAACCTTCAAGAAATTTGACCACCCCAACTCATCGGTTATATACTATTGACATGATCCATTATTTCAAGGTACATACAGAAATATGAAAAATTAAAAGTAGTCCCACACTCATTATGAATTCATTTTAGGGTAGTCTATTAATTTCGAAAAATTATTAAATATATTTTAGAGGAGAATCCATATAGATAGGATATCTCAACTGGTTTTGGACTTGGGAATTAGAGAATGATCTATGCCTATGCAATACCTCTGTGATCCTATATTCTGGGGGCTCCCTAAATCCAACAACATTCTCAATATTCTGGATCATATCAAGAAGAAGCGCTCTTCCTGGAATGTAAAATCTATATCCCTGGCTAGATTAATTTGTCTTCTTAGGTAAACTATTGATCCAAAATGATACATTATTTTATCATTTATAAATTTTCTACCTCATTGATCACACATCTAAATTACTTTACAATGAATTTTGTATGGAGTGGAATAATTCTCGAAATGAAATTAGTCACTATTTCATGGAGTAATGGTTTCAAATAACTTGAAAATGGTGTCATGGAAATAAAAAACATCAAATTATATTATAATTCTCTTCATACTATGTTCACTATGATCATTTTTATCATCAACATGGTGGCCTAGAGATTTCTCATAGGTCGTTCTAGGATAGACAAAAAAATAAAAAAAAATATTTATATATGATCTTCTAACTAGACAGATAAAATATCTTCTTATGCTTATATTATGTCATGTTCTTGATGTATTTATTTCATGGATACATCATCAAACTTATGTCTTGAAAATTGTACAAGATCTCATCTTATATATTCACTTGTTTTGTAGCATATCCCAATGGATAAATATGTTTCTATCCATGAAATAATGACTCTTTAAATCATGGAAATTTTTGGGAATCACATCAACATCTTCAAAAATTATACTTTTCCCCCTCCCAATGATATTTTAATCAATGAGCTTGATCATAATGGTATTCTAGAATCCAAAAAATTTTGTCATTCAAACATTGAGCCTGACAATGAGATTTCATGAGTCAAATTTTATGGAAAGTCTTGGATCATGGATTCTAGGATGACACTAATTTTGGGTAATTCCCATCATAAATATCCTAATAATGATTTCATATAATCATGTGACATTGTTTTATGTTCAAGATGCAGGTTCAACAACCAACATAATGGAGACATCAACCATTTTTTTCCTATCATGTGCCACTACATCATCTTTATGGAATTCATTGAAGTATATATTTCAGGTTCATATTCTCAAATTCTATAATGTAGTTGCTCAACTTCAGTTCTATACAACTTTTCATATTGTACCTCAACTCATAATGCTTCTTCTGGTAGCTACAACAAAGATCCTACATTTTTAATTGTTTGGACATAATGATAACATGCATGGGCGGCCTAATTTCCAAATCCAGGTAGTTATATCTCGCCCAATCCCATAAACCAAAGACAACAATCTTAATCCATAAAATTTTTAGAATGTTGTTTAGTATTTCATTATATACTAGAAAATAAAAGCACCTAAAAAATTGAAACAATAGACAGGTCTCATTTAATTTTTCTGACACGTACCATTATAATGATGGATTGAAATCAATGTAGATAGATCATCGAAAGGTATCTTGAAACCTATAGGATGTGAATCTATTTTTAGATACCACACTAGTAAATTCTTGGTATGTTTTACTAAAAATGTGATTTATCTCCCTCTCTTGAAGATGAAATGCTCAACATCATTCATGATGTTACCTTTTCAAAACATAAAAGAATGTATAACCTCTGTCTTGAATGTGATTTCATTAATGTGGTATAAGATATCTAAAATGGAGTGATTAAAATGTCTTCGAATATCACTTCTAAATGGATGAAATATCAGGCCTCTCTCTTCATATGTGACTACATTATCACTCATGTCTCCCAAGATGAAAAATTTTTGGCGGATAGGGTTTCTATGAAAGGAATCCACAAGGATCTTTATTGGATTAATGATCATTCATCTGACCTGATCCATATTAGTGAGAACTAATTTAATGAAATACCAACTTTTGGAATCATTTAATCTAAATTTTATTTAATATATTTGTCTTGTCCAATTTTTCAAGACTTCCCTCTAAAAAATATATACATTAGAAGACATTATTTCCCATTCCAGAAATACTCAATACATTTTTAGGATATTATAATGTCTAGTGTGGGGGAAATTCATGTATTCAAAGATGGGACAAAGAATAATAAAAATAATTTCTGTGGTGGATAATGTGGGAAATGTTTTTCACGGTTCAGGTCATTTATTCATCTCATTGTTTTAACCTCATAACAAAATGATAAATGTTAAAAATTGTTTGTTAATAGGGAAATATGAAATATTTTCATTTCATGATATTTAATTTATATCATATAGTGTTAGGTGTTTTATGTTATATTTTTCAATCCCGTACATTCAAAAAAAGTTATAATAGCTTGCTAATAAAATTGAAAAATGAATATTTAAAATTATTCATATTGGACATCATTCATTAAGATTATATTTTTCAATTATCATAATTTTATCATAGTAAGGTGTTTTTTTGTTTTTATAGTGATATTTTAATTGATATTTTCTTTATAATGTCATCCATTATGCATTACTACAAACCTCCTCAATGAAATTTATTGTTTTAAATCATAATTACCCACTACAATAAATATTTTATGTCATTATAAGAATAATTTCAATTTCATCATGATTTAATGTGACTATTATCAAAACATAGGTGATAAGGTATGAACACAACAATCCAATGGAATTGGATAATTCTCTAATGGTATGATAATACCTCTTCCGGAATCTACACGTCGTGATATGTGAAAATTAAATAATATAGTGAGGTAAATCAAAACATTGGATAATTAATATTATTAAATTGAAAATATAGAATGAAAGGAATAATATGTCGTATAAAATTTTATATTAAAATAGTGAAATATATTGGTTGTTTGGTAACATTATAATGTGTGATGTATAATTATGATTATTTATGATTCCTGAATGAATAATTTTCCCATCAATTAAAAGATTATTTTATTAGATTTATTTTTGAATAGTGGAAGCATTAAGTCTGTCTTCACTTTTATAATGATTTATAATTCATTAGGAAAAATTATAATTCAATAGAGGATATATTTGTTGCTCATAATTTTTCAACGGAGTGTTTTAAATATTATATAGATTTTAAATTTTTTCTTGTGAAATAATTTGTTTGTCATGTTATGGGAATTTGTATTTAATAATATTAATTTTAATTAGTGATATGAAAACAGGTTCAATTGTAATAATTTTAAATGATTTATGTTTGATAAAAAAATATCAATTTCTGAATCATCCTATGAAACTACGATAATTTCCAATCCCCAGACCATAGTGATAAATAATAATAAAAAGGAATATTTCCAAGAATAGGAATCCCAATAGGCCTATGGATATTGCTAAAGGGTTAAATGAAAGCTCATTTGGCTTGTTCGAATCGGCCTGGACAATGAATATTAGGTTAGACTATGTGTGTGGTGAAAGATTCCATCATTTGGAAGTATAATACAAATGTTTTTTTACAATATTATATAATAGTTCGATGAATGTTGAAATGTTGATGTGGGATGATCATGATCCTGAAGGTATACATATTAACTTGAAATGGAGTGTTCATACTTCCTGTATGTGAACCCATCAATTGTAGATTCACTCTTCATCCACCATTATCGATGTTTGCAACTCCTATGAACATGGTATTTAGATTGATCAAATTCCTCTATATATACTATTTTAGATCTCAAACCCACAACTAAAATCCTTAAATGAACCCCTAAACCATTATAGTTGACATCAATATTTTGAACATTCTCCATGAACCAATGTTGGAAGAATTAAAACCCATTGTTCTTAAAATAAAATACATCAATGATACCACCATCAGACATTTATAATTCTCTTTCTACTATATCTAGGTTCGACCATTTCATCATACCACCTAGCATGGTATTATTATTCCTACATTGATGTTATAATGCATGTAGAACAGGATATTGTTGTTGATTCTACTACCATACTCTCATATCAATCAATAAACTAATTTTGAGTTCCATCATCATCATCGTCATGCATATCTTTAAACAAAACACTTTTTATCATCATAGGATACCACCATCCAATGCTACCATTAGTATAAAATCACACTATGTTTTACCTTTTAGTTTTTCTCCTTCCAACTACTAATGAAATTATACTTACATCCCATTTTTCTCTTATACATCCTTCATATCGAACAAAAATCCATCATATTTGCGCTTCTAACAACATCTTCTACCAGTACATTTCGAACATGGTTTGATACCATAGTATGAAATTACGACCACTATAATTATTTTTCCATCATCAGATTTATACCATGCTACATCACAATGTTATATTACCACTATCACCTCTTCCGGTCATGAGACCCCACTTCATACAACTATCACATGTCACCATCAGTCATCAAACTAATGGATTTCACTGTTCATATGACTCATTAGAACAACCATGGTAGAGAATTAACATCATTATTGGAAAAGTATTACAACCGTGGTGTAAAATGTTACAATAATAGCATTTCATGATTTATACATTAGTCCAATGTTGATTATACACAAATCCCTTAATGTGATGCATGCTAAAATTCGAATCATTAATATTTTAGATGTAATAGGAATAATTTCATTTACTCTAATTACTCTGAACATAAAGAAGTCCCTTTATCTATATTCAAGTTATAATATAAAATTTCAAGGGTGATTTCCCATTATTCTATGATGTATAATGATTTCAAAATTCATGGGTCATGAGGAATTCAATGTCACCCAAAACCAATAGAATTGTTATTTAAATATTTTTACTCATATCAATGATATATATGTATGGGGGGTTAGATGATAAATTTTAAAATCTACGAGACACACATTAGTGACTTATTTGTACAATAAATACTTGGTTTTTTTTGTTTTTTAGTGGGATATAAGGATGCTTGAGGTGGCGGATAATGGATGAACCATCATAGGGCTTATGATTAATTCTATTTCATTTCTACAGAATATTTTACATAATCCTAAAAACATTTTTTATCTTTAATGATGATGTAAAACTCTTGATTGATTGTTAATTACAATCATTAGTTGGGTTAAATATCTAACAACAAATATAATTAGACATTATAGTGTGATTAATTTAATATAGTTATATTATGTTTTTCATTGGTCATAGATTAACTATCTCTCTCTTATTGGAATTATAAAATCTCAATTAAATGTTCTAACAAAATGAAATGATTATTTTTGTGATTGAAAAAACTCAAGGATGTTGTAGTATTTATTCCTAGTTCACATTGGAATTATAATACCCATTTATATATTTACCAGGAAAGGTGACGGTGATTAACTATATCATTTTAACCTAGAAAGGAGGGAATAATAAATGTTATGAATTTTTTATGATTTTATCATTATAATTCGTCAATAAAGGGTAAATAATTGATGTGATTGGGGACAATTTAATTTTTTAATTAACAAGGGGAATGGAATTATATTTTAATTGCATGATTGCATCATAAATTGGAATTTATACATAAAGTAATCATAGGTCACTCAAATTGAGTTGTTATGTTTTATTTTTCTACTTTATTACCACTAATATATTGTATATATTTATTAATTGGAATATTTAGCACATACAAAACCTTCAAGGAATATTTAAAAATGTATTTTTTATATAATCATCGATCACAAAATTAGTACATCCCAATGGGGAGGGTCCCAAGGGTAAATAATTACATGAGAGGAAGGGAATGTGAGGCATTAGGGACTAGGAAGTCAACAACATGGTTACCATTGAACCACATGTGTATGAGTATCATATCATTGAAAATGTGGGTCATGTATTTAACGATCAAATCGGTGATCACCCACGGGGTGGATGCATGATATTTAAGTTAGTATATGATAATTTTAGGGTTGTTTTTTATGGATTCCATGGTTATCTACCTTTAGCATCATAGATATAGGCATCCATTATTTTTCATCAGCATCAACATGTTAGGAATTGAATTACCAATGAAATGAAATATAGATCATAACACATTGGATCATGGACCACTCACCCTCTATAAATATCCCCCTACCTGAATGCACAATTAGTATTTAGTATGCGGTTATGGGTAGAAGAAGACTATCACACCCAATTGCCCAGTTATTCAATACTAGGGAAATCAAGAGTAGGTCTTATGGTATTTTAGTTTCTAATAGAGGGAGACTCCCATATACATTAAAAATGATTAACTGATACTTCAAGATCAATATATCATTCATAACTAGTCTAGGAACTGATGTTTGTGGACCATTGTTGTGGTCATGGTTTGGGCTTGCTAGATCGACCTATAACCATCTACAAAGAGGATAAATTTTTACTTCACCTCATGTATCTCTATACATATTGTACCGAACCATCCATTGAAAAATTCCTCATTAGACTCTACCTCACTATGGAGGGATTTGACCTCCCGCAGATCGAACCATAATATATGTACCCAGTAAACCTAGAATAAATTGTACAAGGTAGAATCATCTATTTAAATAAAGAGACATGATCATTTAGAAGCTAGGTAGATCCATTTATTATTCACATTTGAATCCATTTCAATAGCATGGTTACAAACTATGTGAGATAAAAAGTTTTATTTTAATAGGGAGTATTTACACCATATGTCACTCCACTGTGGATCAATTATAGCCTTTCTATACAACAAATTCTTGTATACTAGAGACAAAACATCTTGGAGAGGATCCAGTGATAATGCAATGGTAACAGATGTTCTCCAGCATAATGTGATCAAAGGAATCTCTCCTGGTGGGGATTTTTATTGATTGAATGAATGTGGGGTGATCATTGACATATTAAATGTTTACATTATATTTTGGGAATCCAAGAAAACAAAAAACCTATCCAACAATGTTTTAGTCCCATAAATTGATTTCACCATTTCCATGTACCAACTAGGTATGTTGTTGTACATTTGGAATGTATAGCTGAAAAGTGATCCTTGAGAGGGATAGTTATACTTTTACTCAATAGAACCATATCCATATTTTCCTCTAATTAATATTATATACATTAATATATTATCAACATCCTTTAGATCCATTTCCCTTGGAGACAGTTCATTGCTTCCCTCACATTTCTTCGATTGATACCACCTTTTTCCAATAGTATTCATAGCATGGATAAATAGGCCCAATGAATCCAACCCTCCCCTTGAAAATCCAATGTTATGGTTTTTATGATCATATATATCTATTTTTGGAATATCGTGAGATCAATAAGTATTGAAATAATTTCTATAGGAATGGTGGAAATCACAAAATTCACAAGGGTGACACTCCCAACGAACGAGGGAAATCAGTTTTTACTATTATTGTTGTGTTTGGTAATTTTGTTTTATAATCATTCAATGAGTCTAATGATAAACCTGGAATGTGAAATGGGTTTGTAATAATAATCTATTGTAAAAAAATATCCCCAATTCACAAGAAATTTTTTATTTATGTCTTTATCCAATATGTGAAATTAGATGAGTAGAATATGAGGTTTTTTTCAATTTAATCGGCTGACCACTCTATATGAAGTATTCCTCCATAATATTGTAGAATACCTTAACTGAGGCACTATTACCATTGATGGAGAAAATAAATTATTCTAAAAATATGAGATGGGAAACCCAATGGAATCAGTATTTGTAGTAATATGGACTGATCCACCCATGCTTAATTAAGAAAGAAGTAAGTCTACTAATGGTATATAGAACCACAATGATAAGAGAGGGGAAATAGGGTCCCCTTTTATAATCCCCTAAATTGATTTCAAGAAACCACATTTCCTCCCCATTAAATTTTTTTTAACCACCATGAACTAAAACACCATAATGACATGTCAATGGTCAATTGAGAGAATCCCATGTACCACAAAAACCAAAGGATGAAACCCTACATCATGAAATCGTAATCCATATAGATGTAAACATTATAATGAGATTTTATTAGGTAACATTCCTATTCATTTGAACTACTATCTCATGATAAATTCCAATGACCACTTGTATGGTTCTTCCCTAGATTAAATTATGTTATTCCTTAGAGACCAAGGATTTAATGATGCAACCCAGTCTCCTATTTTTGATGAATGGTAGAACCTTGTATGTATAATTTCAAATTATTAACGTATGATAATGGTTAAATGAGGAGGTTTCATTCATATTTGGAATAGGAACAATGTTTTATCATTGAAAATTTGATGAAGAGGCACCCATAGGATGTCCTGGATAGTGGAAAAAATATCCTCATTGAAGGTACTCCTTGATATAATGTATAATGAGCTCGAAAAACATCTAGACCCAGTGTAGGAGCAAGGTTGTGTGTAAAAATAGAATCCCACAAGGTTTTATCATCTATTATACTATAAATAATAGAGTTTAAATGGTCAGAGACCTCACACATGATAGAATAAATGAAATCATCTTGGACTTCATCAAATCAATTATACCTTCTTGGATTTGGTTCACATGATAAATAATTTGTTTCCCTATGCTTGTTTTGGTGATAAAAAATCTTGGTTAATTAAGATCAATTAATTAAATTATTTTTTATTGTTTTTTACATATCATAGTAATTTATTCTGTTTGGATTTCACATCATAATAAAAGTGGGAATCATTTAAATATGTCTGAGTCACTAAATAAGGTGGACTCACTATTGAAAATCATACTAGTGATGGAAAAATTACTATGTATGAGAAACCACATACAAGGAATTACCAATAATATGCCTCAGTTTTAGCTATATCACCATTAGAGTAGATGCTGAATTATGGAAAAAGATAAGTAAACATCACTCATTCTTTCAAGGCACTATGTCATTGTTGTTCAACCAACCAACACATCGAATCAAAATTGTCACAAAGAACTTGACATCATCGAATTGAGATACCAATAGCTATGTAACTGTTCCATAAACCTAAATATAAAATGATTTACCAAAGAAATCAATGTTTTTTATATATATGAGATGCCGATATGAGATACCAGTAGGAGATATAAAAATTATGAGTCATAATCTAGTTCGCTTACCGTCAGAACAACCTACGTAACTTCTGTCAATGGTACTTTTCTCAATTTTATTTGTTGAATAATTAATTATGTCTAAGTCAATGATCCGGACATACCATTCTTGAGACCCCATTTCGAGACAATTTCAATTCGTACATTGTATATTTAAATTCAATGGTACATCTAATAGTCCTATTTATGAAACATAGTGCCATTATGAATTTTTAAAAACTTCTTCTATCATTTGTAGACAACATTTATGTAGATTCCATAGTTCAGTATGATGTATGAGGTATCTATAAATGTTTGAGATTATTATTCATGTCAGATTCAATGAATAATGTGAATTCAAGATCTAAAACGCCAAAGCGTGAATTAAGAAAAATATAGAGTTCATCATGTACCTATGAACAATTGAATATATTTTTTCCGTGTATACTAGAGGATACATTTGAGAAATCAATCCTAATATATTTTTGAAGTAAAAAATAATAATAATATAGAATATCTATTGAGTAAACTATAAAATTATCAAGAATCAAAAGAAAAAAACCCTCAAAAACCACCATTTTTCTATCTAATTCTAGATGTATGTTCGAGCTGCATTTCAACATATCTTCCAGAAGCCATAAGTTGTATTGCCAATCATATAGTTTATTCTAAACTGTATTGTATATATTTTACTCGGTGTGTGTATTTTTTTTACCATATAATATGTGTTAGTACATATTTTCTGTGAACCCACAATGAATCTTATGAAAAACTATAAGATACACTAATATCTTCACAAACAATATTTTTACAACTTACACTAACATTAATAATTGTTTAAGGGGTCCCTATGTGTCCAATTTGTTTTGGAACCCCCACGAAAACTGTAGAAGATGTCTAGTTGACTTGGATAGTTTTTTATACTATTTTATACAACAATCCAGGGTGTGTATCAAAACCTATTTAAATAAATCTTTTGTGGTGGGTGATCACCTAGTAGAGAGGATATATTTTTTATTTGAGACTAAATGTTTTTTTATTCCTCCAATATTATCTCATTCTTTGTTTAATGCCCTTTTTTTATTCAATCATAATACGTAACATTAAATTGTTTTTTATTCATTGATAGTTTTTATTTTATAATTGAATTTTTTTTATAGATATCACAAGTAAAAAAACAATCCATATTATTTTAATGGAGAACAAATCACTATATTAGAGGTCTTTTAATATATTTTTTTTATGATATTGCTAATATGGTTAAATATGCCATTTTTTGAAATTGGTGATCATTTAAATAAATATATTTTCCATAATTTATTATAGGAACTCAATTCACCCCTACTCATCAGTTTCATACTCTAACCAAAATTTTGTATTAGATGTTATCTTACGTTCAGATTTTCAATGTTTAAAAAAATATTATCAGCTGTGATTTTATTTGTGTTTTAAAGATATAAAAAAAAATTTATTTCAAAAATTGTAGTTCATTAAAAATTGTTCTTATTATTAACAAGAAAAATATACAAGAAGTTTTCGCTATCAACAGACCTACCCATTTTAATTCTACAACCAATGGTCAATGGAAAATTAAAATTAAAATGCATTTTGAATGTATGTATATTGAAATATGGTTTTCTATATTTGATGAGTATAACATTCGTACTATAACAAGAATCACTTGGAATGATGAATCTATGGAAGCATGTAATAAAAATTTCAAATCGATAAATTTATTGTAATAAGGTATATGTGATGTAGAATTCAACAGGATTTCTCTATATAAAATAACATTTGATATTAGGGATACTTAAACTCATTCACATAATGAAACCACAAATGATAAATAAATGACGATTAATTCAAATTCCTCTTAATAATATAATATTTTAAGGAATCCTAATGAACCAATTTATGTTATTTATCTTAGTTTTAATGAAATTATAAATATAATATGTACTATGTGAAATATGGTCCAAGACAAGGAACAAATCCTACAGTTACATAGATTTTGACTAGAAAATTTGGGATGAACCTCACTATAAATAAGATAATCTTATTATATAAAGATTTATCATGTAAACTTACATATAAGTAATCATATTATGTAGGAAGAGGAAGTAAAGGTCAATATATAAGAATACAATGAACCTAAAAAATTCAATGGATTTCAAAACCACTACATCCAAACTATAGTATAGAATTGAAGTTCTTATAAAAGTTTCCTATAAGGAAGATTCATTTACTAATATTAATTTGGAAATGGATCAACTAGAATTGATATTTACCAAATTTTGTAGAAGGAAGTTGTTATTTAGAAATCCAGGCTATAGATGGGTGTATGGAAACAAAGATAACTGAAAAAAGGAAAGGAAAACATGTGATAATACCAATGAAATAGTCTATTAAGAATGGAAATGAAAGGGAAATTTGAAATATGCCTATCTAAAGATAATTTATTAGATTAAATAATAGTGTAATGATAAATAGTACAAAAATACAATAAAGATAACATGGATTTCATTTGAGGATAGTTCTAATGAATTAGAATCATCATGTGATGTTAAGGTTGAAAAATCAAGATGTGTTTCATAACTAACACATCTGAGGTAACCTTTGTATCTTCTAAACATAATTATTTTTATTCTGGAGATGAATATGAGTATGAAATTTCTCACAATATGACTAATGATAAAATTTTGTAATGCTGTAAAATGCTTGAGGATACTAACCATGATTTGAAAGTTAAACATACATCACTCAAGAAACGTTATGCTCTTTCGGATACATTTAGTTCTGAAATCACTATATTAAAGGACAATAATTTTCAACTCCTCCATGAGAATAAAAAACATAATAATTCTAATTAGAAATTTATGAAATATTTGGATAGATTTACAATTGGCAATGATACATTTGATAAAATTATTGGGAAAAAAATTTCCCATGTGTATTCTACTAGAATTTATTATCAACCTAGGAAATGGAATTTTGATGAAAATCACATTATATCCAAATTGTAAAGTTCGGATTTATGCACAGTTTTGGAAAAAATTTTACATGTTCAATCATGGGAAATTCATTTAGTTCTTCTACTTCTTCTCGAACTAAAAGTATTTTTTTTCAATAACATTACATACAATATACAAGAAACCCCTAAATAAAATTGTGGTTTGTAAATATTTAATTTCTAATATTATTGGACCTATGAATAACTATGTACCAATGTATTCCATTGCATATAAATTTTTTGTTGGAGAATTGTATGAAGAGTTCCTATAAGAGGTTATGGTTCATCAACAGTAGATGTTAAAGACCCTAAACATTTAACTAATATATCTTCGAGAACCTCATAATTATTTATGGGGGACATTTCCCCTTTAGTGACAATGATAAAGGGAAACATATTGGCCTAGGCCAAATCGGTAACACTATGTCAGTTTTAATTTAAAAAATATTTTTGTTGATAAACTACATACATTCTTTTTACCACTTCATAGTTATGTGATAATTAATTTCATTTTAAAATTTTAAATTATTCTTATATTGTGTTCAATTATAAGAATGATTTTGTTTTTAATTCATATAAAAATTAAAAAAATTATGTCGTATGTTTGGATTTTTTTAGACACACAGAATTTTTTGTGCTTAAATTCCTTTCATAATGAGTCTTGTACCTATCATGTAAGACTAGACCAATGTAACATTAACTCTCTTTAAAAGCATACTATAAATGGAAAAATTAAAAATCATCATAAATTAGAGTTTCCAAATGGTATCTTCATTAATCCGAGTAAAAAGGAAATCAATTTAAAATATCATTCAAACCCAAGAAAAATGTTTCAACATCTAAACCTCTTGTGTTGGTTCATATGTATTTGTTTGGAACTTCTATAGTTTCAATGATAAATTAGAACATTTATTTCTATTTTTTGTTGACTTTTCTAGGTATACATGGACCATTAATTATTCTCCCAATGGTGATGCATGTTCATTTTTCATCAATTATGATATGTTAGTAGAGAAATTAAGTGTAGTTATGATAAAAAACATAAGATGGGACCATGGAAATGAGTTTGTAAATAAATAATTTGAATCTTCTTTTTAGAAAATGGTTATAGTAAAAAATTCACTACTTCTATAACAAACCTACAAAATGGAGTTCTAGAATAGAAAAATTGAAAATTATAAGAAATATCCATGACCATGCATAATGAATATGATATACCGATCTATTTTTGGGTATAATCTGTGAATACAACATGAATTTTAATCAATATTGTTTTAATTAGACATCTCCAAATGAATACCCCCTTTGAGGTGTGGAAAAATATGAAACAAATGTTCTATTACATCAAATTTTTTGGTTTCAATGTCTGTATTCAAAATCTAAAATGTAAACCAGAAAAATTTCCCTACAATAGTGATGAAAGGATTTTCATAGGCTATTAAATATTTAGTAATTCCTATGATGTATTTTATAAGAAAACCATTTTTGTGGGTGAATCAGTTCATTTCATATTTAATGAAAAATATCCACATGAGTCTCTAACATCCCTTAAAAATATTGAGGATAACATGTCTCTTATAGACTTAAATCCTAAACATTATTATTCTGTTGTTAAAAAATCAGCAAAACTCGATTCTATAAAAACTCTACATTCTGAAGAAATTGAACCCAAACTTGAAGATGAACCCAAAATGACTATACCTACATTTTATAGTTCTGATAGAATCCATAAAAACTATCCTTCATATGTTATATTTAGATACATAGACAAAGGAACATAGATTAATGAATCTCTAAGAGACATGGTTGAACATCTAGTCCTTTTTTATTACTTTAACCCAAAATCATCAATGATGGAATTAATGAAAAAATTTGGATGATGAATATGCAGGAATAATTTATCTAATTTTAAACAAAACTATGTATGTAAACATGTTGATATACCCAAAGAAACCATGAAAATTGTAACTAAGTGGGTTTTTATAAACAATGTGGACGAAGTTGGTACAAAATTATGAAATAATGCTAGACTAGTTTTTCATGTTTATAGTAAAGAAGAAGGAATCAACTATGATGAAACCTTTTTAATTGTGGAATAATATAATTCCATTAGAATACATGTAACTTTTACATCACATCTTAATTTCAAACGTTATCAAATGGATATGAAATTTGCATTACATAATGGTTTTATAGTTGATGACGTATTAGTTGAACAACACAATAGTTTTACAAATCCGCATTTTCAAAATTATTTTATTAAATTAACAAAAATTATTGTATGGTTTGAAACATGATAAAAAAACATGGTACAAAAGGAACAAAACCAATAATATTTATTATGGTTTTTCAACAGGTATATTTATCCTACACATTTAATAAAAATAATTTATAATGAGTTTTTTGTTGTTAAAATATACGTTGATGATATTATTTTTTAATCATCAATAAAGTCATTATGTTATGATTTTTAGAAAATTACACAAAATGAGTTTCAAATAAGTTTAATATATGAACTTAATTTCATTCTATATTTTCAATTCATTCAAAATAAAAATGGTTTTATTTTAAATGAATGTAAATATACTAAAAATATTATAAAACTTTTTAGTATGGATATAACATAATTTAGAGATTCTACTATGGGTACCACTTGTAAATCGGATCATTGTAAAGATGGAAAATGAGTGGATCAAACCAATTACCAATGTATTATTGGATATATTAGTTTTTGAACTATTAGCAGACCTGATATTATGTTTATTGTGTGTATGTGGGCTTGTTTTCGATGAAAAATTAAAGAGTCACAGCTACTTTTTGTTAAAATAATTTTCAATTACATAAGTTATACTACCAACATAAGACTGTTATGTCACATTGGAAAACCAATAGTCATAGTTATTCTGATGCCGACATTTTTTGTTGTAGGTTATATTGAAAAAAAACTTATAAAACATGTCAATTTTTGGGAATGTCTCTTGTTTCATAGTATATTATGAAATACTATTCGGTTATATTTTCTACTGGCTATATTGAATACAAAGCTACATATAGTTTTTGTTCTAAAATTTTGTTGATGAAAAACACTTTACCAGACTATGGTCATCAATTTTATAATTTCCCCATACTATGTGAAAACACAAGGGATATTTACATTTGTAAGAATCAAGTTTTTCATTTATGTACTGCTCATATTGATGTAAGGAATCCCGTCATACGAGGTCATTATCAATAAGGTGAAATAATTATTGATTTCATTAGCACTGAACATCATATTGCTCATATTTTTTCGAATAATATAAATTCTATGAGAATGATCTACATCATTCATGTGTTGGTGATGACCAATTTTGAGTATCACACTAACGATGATTCATTGCTCACTACTCACCGTTTATAACACGCCTTTGATGACTCACCATTGATGGTTAACTATTGATGACTCACAATTGATGATTCACCGTTGACGACTCATCATTAGAACTCAACGTTGTAACATAAAATTTATCATTACTTTTTCTTTTTCTGTTTCAAACTAATAGTCAATATTCTATTTATATCATTCTATTTTATAAAATATTTTTATTTATAAATCTGAAATCTCAAAATTATTTATATCGTACCAATCTAAATCATTTATTAGTCTGTATAATCATTAAATCAGTCTTTTTCCTCCAAAACACCACTGAATATCTCCCTAGAACCGAGCCATTTGAACCATTCAAATGTATCAAGGGAATCATTTTACTAAGATATCATTATATGAGTCTCTTCATTCTAGGAAATAATAATGGTGAATAAATTTCTCAAGGGACGGAATCTATTAACCCTGATCCTGCAAATAGAATAGTCCTACTAGAAATATAATTGAATCAATAATGTATGTTGTCAAGTAGGTCTCTCATTTTGATGGTGTGAACAAAACAAGGATGTTTTGAGTGGTTCTCCAACAACATGTGACCTCTCTATCCAAAACGAGTGGGTAATTTTATATGTATTTGAATTCATTTTTGAAATAAATATTGAGTTCTTAATAATATCTAGAATATATGGAAAAAATTATTCTTATTTCTATAAGAAGTAGGATGAATTCTTCAAGGTACCTAATGAAGGTATTTTGGATGATTAACAATGCAATTCTTGTACTACAAGTGATATTTTAAGTTATGAAATATTCAAAACTAAGTATCCTAGGGATGGAATCCAAATAATAAATATAGAAACCGATCTATATGGTGAATGAAGCTTATTATTTATTTTTATTCAGAATCATATGTGTACAAGGATGGGAGACTTTTCCATTCGTATAATATCAAGATGACTATTTTTTGTATCTGATTAAAGAATGAAACATGAATAATTTTTATAGATTCCACATGGTTCACAATAGTGATATGTTTAAACATCGATCGAATTCAACTTCTCTATTTTATTCTAAGATAATTTATTATATTCTAATATTTAAAGGATTTATAAATTAAGGATAAGAAACATTGACTAACTGTGATGGTTTTTTCATAACCAAGTGTATTTGAAAAATAGTGAGAATTAGCTATAATAAATTTAATAGGTTGTTGGTTGATGATAATGATAAAAATTATATAAAATTTGACATTGTGGAAAATCCATATAGTATTATGGATATGTAGGGTCCTAATATAGGAACATATGAGGTGGAACAATATTCTGATGACGATGAACATAGTGCAGAGACTCATAAAAGCGAGGAATCTCATGTTGATGAAAAGAGTGATCAAGATACTGTTGGATGTCTAGAAGGAATTAATTTTGGATCTCTTATCCCTCCAATAAGGCTTCATAATAAATATCCTATAAAATATATTGATTACGATGAGGAGTTAGAGGAATATAAAGATTTTGAGTGTTCAAGTGGAAGTGGAATTGAATTATATGAAGATAATAGTGAACATGATGATGTAGAAGAAAATGCATAAGATGAAGAAGAATAAGAGTATGAAGAGGAGGAATAAGTGTCTAAATTATAAGGTGTAGGTGATTCAAATGAAGAAGAAGATGAAAAATAATAAAGAAGTAAAGCTAGTGGAGAAACTAATTATCCTACTAGTGAACATGGTGTTGTTGGAAAACATATAATTTATAATTAAACTGAGTTAGAATGAAAGCAAAAAGTTTTGGAATATAAGAAGTCTTTGGAATAAATTGTTATTGAGGAAGAATTTTGAGTTGTTGAAGAACAGAAATAAGTTTATGTATAAAGCACCTATTAATTGTGTTCAATGAGCTAAAAGAGTTATAGTTTACACTCTAACAACTTGTGATTGGAAATCAGTTGCTGAATGAGAGTGGTATCTAGGATACATCACATTAGGAATGGATTATATTTAATCAAATGATGAGGCATATGATCCTAAGGGGACTATGGTTAAAGATGTAAGAAATTCTTTGATTGTTCTGACTGAAATAGATCAGACGATGGCTCATGATCCTAATTCAACTCCATTGGGTTGACTTGTTCCAATTGACTGTATAATTTAGAGTGACATAAATTTATTTAAATATGATTTTTGTTAAATTTTTAGAGAAATCCTTCATCCTCAACCCACACATATTGAATGTTTAGTGGAATCAATGCTAAAATAATTGTTGAAATAGTTTTCATTCAGATTCACCCTCAAATAGTTTCTTAACTTCAGGAAGTGATGATGAAAATTGAAATATTAATTAATGAGTTGGATTTACTTATTTTTGTTTTTAAAGGGATTTCATTTGAATATTAAGAATCCATATGAAATATTTCAAATTTCTTAAGGACATATCATCATATGATGATACTAGACCTCCAAATAATAATGATCTAGAAATTTTTAGATCAGTAGTATAAGTTTCAATAAATGAAGTCCCATTTTTTACTGATCTACCTCATTCTTGTGGTACTAATATGATCTCATCAGTTATAATAGAAGAACATCGGACAATGATTCATAGAAGAAAACATGATATCCTAATAAAAAAGACTATAGTGACCATTATCATGTTATTTTACGGTTTTACATGAATGACCACTAATTATCAAGAATATATCTCTAAGAATATATATTACAACATTAAAATGATTTAAACCAAACACAAGTTGGATAATCATTTCAAATACATCATTGAGAATATCATTATCCCTCTATTTACACATGATTTTTGGGAAACTATGAAATAGATAAAGGATATCTCTCCTTCACAAGAGATGTTCATAAGGAATAAGGATGATTTTTCCATGGCTAATAAAAATGGTTGGATGATAATTAATAATTTTATTATCATTTTGAATCCCTGTTATCATATTTTGAGTAAAACTATTGTAGTTACTCAAGCCTCCCCCCTTCAACCAGTGACTAAGAATTTTCCTTCAGGATTAATAAATTGGTTAGTTGATCCACAATTCATAGATGCTCTTACTCGAAAATGTTATTCTTCTCTCCCTATAATCCATCAACCATTTATGTTGTCCCCTGTTGAGGAACATAGTCATCAATGTCCTATGATATATAGGAAAAATAAATCCCATACCTCTTTTATTAATGGCCTCATAACTTATGTGCCTTCTAGAGTTCCCATTCATCATATTTACACATTATCCACTTCTATTCCTTCTTTTATCATTGGGCTCTAAAATAACGAGCGATTGTCCATCTACTGGATAAAAGTAATTTGATGGAGCGATGTGCTTCGTCGCAGGACTTTGTGCATGATCTATCATGTGTTCCCAGGAAATGAAATTGATGAGGCTACTATCTATTTCGGAGAAGCTACAACCTGTACCATAATTGTGATGATCCAATAATTTTGGTTTGGATTAGTCTTCCTAAACATCCTCAACCATTTCAGAATCTTGCAATTCTATGTCTGCTAAAAAATATTGTGGGCCATTTATTTTGTGTGGATTCACGTACTGCTTCGGAATGTCATCTCATCAACCCGTGCATGTGTGTTGAGGTGGATTTGTTGATTCCACGAGTTGAATCGATGTGGATTGAAGTTGGAGAGGATGTTCGGTGCAAACAAGTAGTGGTTTTTGATCATTGGGTGGAGTTTTTTTTGACCTGTAGAAGACTGGGTCACTCAGATGATGTTTTTAAATTGGATGGTCCTCAGGGGAAAGCTACGTTATAGGGGAAGATATAGAATGATGCTATATAGAACAATCACTCGGTGGGAAGGGCAGTGCAGAATAGCCTTATAGTAAATCAAGTCGAGGAACCCACAGTGTGGGGTAATTTTGATCGGCCTAAGGAGGGTTTGAGGGACCAGGACCTAGGTGTTTCAGTGAGGACTGCTAAATCCCCTCCACATGCATCTCATGAGGAAGGTAAGAGTTTACCTTGGAAGGAAATTGAGGTATGGTCAGAAGGGATGGAAAAATAACCTCAAAGAAAGCAGAGTATTTTGGGGGTCAACATTAAAACATAGGAGAAGGCTCCAGTTCAAAATGTTGTTCAGACTCAAAACTACATTGAGTGTCTGGACACCAATGGGCCTATTCGGGATACACCCAATGACCTGGATGGAGGAATTACAAAATATGTGGAGTCAATGGTGGAGACTAATGCTCTTGAGTATAAGCAAACTCCAAGGAAAAATAAGGGGAAAGGGCGCAAGGACTACTGCAATATACCAGAACCTATGGAAACATGATCAGGTAAAAAAATAAATCATGTTAGAAGGATATATCTTCATCCCTCATGGTTATGTTTCAGGATAAGCCTCATGTTATAGTCCAGGAAAATAGCAATAAGGAGAAATTCACTCCAATTACAAAGGACACTAAAGAACCTATCCTACACACTATGGAGGAGATAATGGAGGAATTTATTTATATCAACATACCATAGAAAGAGGCAGAGATGATGGGGAGACCTATTCAAGTGGTGGTCAATAGCGAGCAGGTGAATTGGATAAACATACAAGATATTATCCTGATGAGAGGCTTCAATGATGGGAAAATAATCAAAGTAGAGTATGTTCAAACCTTGGATAAAATGGAATGACGTCTTGAAGGTGTTATTGGAAATGACCCAAATGCGAAGGTATGGCTTATGAAGTGGAATAATTATAGAAAGGAATTCACTAATAGGATAAGTCTTTGTTTTGATGGATTTTCTTTCTCCTATGAGGCTTCACCTCTGGATTAACTGGGACTGGTTTTTCACTTTTCCTATAAAGTGATTTTAGAATAAAAATTTAATTTTTAGGGTTAAGATAAATATGTTTAATGATTTGTAATTAACATAATAATATATTTTATATGTATTTCACATCATAAGACAGGTTTTGAATACTTGAACAAGAATGAGTCACCATTAAGATGGACCAATTGTTGGACATCCTACTAATGGCAGGAAAATATAATACTACGAGCTACCGCAGACATAGATGTACCAATAACGTGTCTCAGTATTAGTCATCTCAACTTTAGTACAATTGTAGAATTTTGAAAAAGGATGAGACTCTTTCACTGATGTTGTGGATGCATTTAGTTACCGTTCTTCAAACTAATGACAACTAAACTCATAATTTTCACAAAGGATGAGACACTGTTTCATTGAGATACCGAAATATTTTTCCAGATTGCATCAACTTATCAAAAAAATGGAATTTTGATGGAATCATAATTTTCCCTAAGTATGAGTTACCTGTATGAGATACTAATTGTATGAGCTTCCATCTAGTAAAAATACTATCAGAATAACATACCAATCCTCAGTCACTAATACTTGTCTCTCTATTCAATATGTAATATGAAATAAGTATGACACACTATTCTTGACCTACCTTTCCTGAAACACCATTAATATACATCATCAATTAATACATTGTCATTTAAATTAAAATTTTCTTCTAACAATAATATTTATGAAACTGAGTACCAATAATGATTTAAATGATTTTTTTGTCTTTTGAAGAAAACATTTATATCAATGTCAAAGTACAATATGGGTAATGAGGTTTTTAGAAACGATTGAGAACATTATATTTATCAATTTTAGTTTATAAATAAAATACCGTGTCTGTAAGGTCAAATTAGGATTAAGACAAATATAAAGAATCTCATGCACATATGAACAACTTAAGAAGTTGTTGTTCTGTACACAAGATGATATTGTTGAGAACTAAAACTGGAAAACATTTTCTAGTGACAAACTATGAATGGAGAGACACATAGATATTAAACCATATACCTCATATGAAAGAAAAGATAAATTCAGTCATGACACTATTTTGTTTACTCTTTATAGAATTCGATACTAGATGATTTTCAAAATAACATTGAGAATCCACAACCTACCTTTCCAATCACACAATTCCTTATAAAATCTATTGTATATATATTTCTATACTTGGGAACTATTTTTAAATTATGATCAGTGTGTGTACCTATATTCTATGAACACACAATCACTCCTCAGATGTACGAGGAGATACACTAATATCTTCAAAACCCATATTTTTTAACCATACACTCTTATATATAATAGTGGAAGAGGTCCCAAAATGGCTTGTTTTTTTTATCATTCCCTTGAAAACAATGTATGTTGTCTAGTTGACCTGGACAGTTGTGTATACTGTTGATTTCCCCGATCCCTGGTTTTGACCAAATCTTATTTATATAAATTTTTTTGGTGGAGATTCATCACCATGATGAGAGTAATAAGTCTCTACAGGATACTGAACCTTTTTTTAATTACCGCATTGTTATTTCATGTTTGGTTTTCTTTGTTGTGTTCATTCAATAAGAAAAATCACTTTAATTTGATAGTTAATCTTATATAATTTTTATATTATAATTTATTTATTATATTGATTAAAATATATTTCATATCCATCCATATTGTTTTAATTGATAAATAATAACTTTTTGAGATTTTATTAAAAGATCAATACATTTTTAAATATGGTACCTTGGTGAATTGGGATATATTGTATTTAAAATTGGGGAACATTTCAATAAATATTGTTGACAACGATTTTTTTAGGAACTCAATTCACCCCTACCCCCTCTAAATCATCCTACTCCGACCAACAAAATTGAAATGTTTATGCACCATTCTAACAATCTATTATAGGTAATTGTTGTATGATTCATCAGTATGATAGATGTTTTGCATGTAGTTAAACTATTTCCCATTCGAGAAAGCATAAAAATAGGATGTTCTTCAGTCTCCTTTTCTAATCCATGTAGAATGTGACCATTCCTGAAAGCCTCTCTATTATTCCAATTGGATTTCATTAAAATAATGTATTTTGAGGACACGAGATATGAATAGGTATTAATCCTATGTCTCTTAATGTCAGGATTCATCGTGTTTGATATCCTAATTCTCTTAATACATACTTTCAGGGGTAATGCAAAAGAATTTATTCCAATATATGAGATCTTTTATCTTGTATCACAACATGTTATGAAATCCATTCCACTATGTTCTCTATAAGGGTCTTCTGATGAATGTTTCACCATTGAGTGGAATTTAGGGTATTGATTCAATTAGTTAGATAAGAAGAAGAGACCACTACATGAATTTCCAATCATCAAATGAATGTGAAGAGGGGAGTGGTCAAATAATGCACACATGATAAAGGTGAATACTATATACATAAATGAAGAGTTTTCTTGAATGATTTAAAAACACTAGTATAACATGCACCAAATGTATAGATGTCCTTTTTGGTTATATCGTTCTGTTAATCCCTCATATGAGCAGCTGAGGTTGATTATGCCCTCCTGGAATGAAAAGAAGGCGCAGGTAATCATGTGATAGTGAGGAAATGGACACCCACCCTTTTTCTGTAATTCCTCCAAGTTGGTGTTGATGTCTATACCCACAAACCACAATGCATTAGCAGGGTTCACATATTTTTGATTGAACAAAAATTTCCCCAGAATGATTACCTCGCATCTTGAATACCCAAAAAAATAAACAAATCCAACTCGTTGCTTCCATTCTAACAAAGAGTTGTTTATACATAGGATTGTTATTTTTCACCATTAATAGGGAGTCCTAAAAGACCCATATATGATTAATTTCAGGCTCACCATGTTAGAAGTTCCTCAAGATAATACATCAGGAAATTTTTTCATTTTTAAGGGGTTTTCTTCACATCCATCACCATTGCTTTGGATGAATGGAATTTGGATGCCCCACATGAAAGGATGTCAATTTTAACCTTGGAACGAACATAAGATAATTTTCATATAATCAATGAGAAAATTATAGAATAGTGTTCCTTGAAATGGCCCAAGGAATTTAAAGTTGATTACATTGTGAATTGAAAGAGGAAAACGCCCATATGGACTATGATATCATGAAAATCCCATTTGAAGGAGAGATTGGGATATGGGAAGGCCACTCACCCACCTCAAATTCATGGATGATGTAGTGACCACTCTTGTGGGATACCAAACAAGGATCTGGGTTTTTTAGGACCTTTGAAAACAAAATGTATCTATATTGAAGCAAAAGCATAAAGGGGGGAGGTAATGAAACCCAGGAGAGTGTATGTTGTAGAAGGGGATAAGAGAAGACAACCTCTCCCACCTTACATTAATGATAGGAGGGGCAAAATGGGAGGTGGATAGATTGAGAGGGAGAGGGAGAGGTAGAGGGAGTGGGAGTGGGAGAGGGAGAGGTTGACATATGAAAATGTTGAGAGATATTCATATGGAAGGAGATGTTTTGATAGTGGTAAATTATAGGGAGGGTTAGATAAAATCAGGGATATTGATATAGGAGAAGAGGTTATCCTATGAGGAACCATAAACATTCTAGTAGAAGGTATTTGGTTGGATGGAAATGGAGAAGCATATGGTCTTCCATTCAAATTTTGATGAAGTCGAACCACATGATAGGATATATTCTTTATACAGAGACGTAGCGGGTGCCAATGGAGGAAAGAGATGGCATAGAATAGAAAAATCATTTGGGAAATAATTGTATAAACCCATTTCACAAATTCATCAACTAGGAGGAGCATGTGGGCAGAAAGGGGTGTTGACATGGGATAATTTCTAAAAATGGGGTGTTTATAATTATTTCATCATAACCAGAAAGGGTTATGATTATTTTTAAAAAGGGGTCATGATATTTGTGCAACCCGTTCATTCATCCTACACAAATATTAAATAAAAAAATTCAATACTACAAAAATCTTAAAATATTTTATTTAAATAATAAATAATATAAATTAAATATAAATAAATATTAAACATATCAATTTCAATATTTATAATTATTAATTTTAAAATAATAATGTTCAAGTAAAAATTAACAAATATTCAAAAATATTAATAAATGTTTATTAAAATAGTAAAATATAAAATTGATATTGATAACTTTTAATAATTTTTGTAATAGTTTGAAGGCGAAACCCACTAATTAGAAATATTTATATTAATTAAATAATAATTAATAGAAATAAATATTTATTAATTATTAATAAATTTTAAATAAATATTAATTGATGTAATGTCACAGTTCCAGAAGCCACCCAGAGGTCCCCCCTACGTGGTTGGTCACATGGCCACACTCACATTTCCCCAAACACCAGATGTTGTCGACAAGCAGCGAGGGCCTTGAGTATGATATTTGTGAAACTATTCTTTCATTCGATGATTAACACAATGGAAGGGAAACTAATACACAATAGAGAAAGTAGTAAATATACAAACAACAATAATAGCGGAATACTGGAATAAAAACAACTGAAGCACATGCATAAATGATGCATGGTACATGTGTCTTGAAAAACATACAAACAAATCACGATTTTGGAATATAAATAGTAATAAACCAATGTAAAAAAGAAAAAATAAATAGCTCTTCAGTATCACAAGCCTATGATTAGTCCCTTACTCTTCAGATCCACATCAAGTCAAGTACTTTATGTAGAAGGGTGCTTTCCCTTGTCTATACCTACAGATATATAATCTGTTTGGGCCCAAAAGCATGACCCAAACATGGTGTGATACTAATTCCTAGTAGGAAACCACCCAAAAAATTGTGCATAAAAGTCAGTGAATATATGGCAGGTAAAAACACAGAAGAAGTATACAAGAACCACTCAGCAGGAAACAATTCCACATATCAAAAGAAACTAATCAAGCACGGTAACCATCTAGGATGTGAACACATGCTATCCTCTCTGGATCTGTTATAAGAATATATACATACTCTCTTTGGAAACACGCACTGTCCATTCCTTTTATACTAAAAAGTAATTCAAGACTCTCTGAGAATGCTCACACAATCAGTTCCCCTTCTAGTCTATGGTAAGTAATGGACTCTATGACGAAGCGCACATGGTTAGTTCCCCTTATATACCCATGTTCATGGACTATATGTGGAATCTATCTCGTTCAATTCCCCTTATATCCCCATGTAATTCAATGACTCTCTGAGGAAGCTCAGTCGGTCAATTACCCTTATAGTCTAATGTGATTAAAGACTCTCTGAGGATGCTCACTCAGTCAATTTCCCTAAAATTCTACTACACCAGGTTCTCTCGTCCCTGGGTAGGTCAACAATCATATAAAGGAAAAAACGTCCAACTTAATCCTAAAGAACTTCATGGCTAAAACAGTCTACAACATATCAACCAAGTCAGAATAAAAACACTCCACCCAATAGCTCTAGGCATAGAAAACAGGCAAGTCCGCCAATCAGGCTAAGCATACCTACGGTCATAAATAGAATATGCATGGGCAACACATCCAAGGAAAAACAATCAACCCTATTAATATTAAATTAACCACTATATAGGCTTACATGCATGGCATTCCATCAATAGGGTAAAACGGCAAACACGCAATACCATGTTCAGGGGTATTGGTAAAAATTGCACATAATACTCAACGAATTTCAACAGAAAGACACAAACCACCTAGAATGGTGTTGTAGGAATGATATACATGAACCTCAAAAATTTAATCTCCATTGAATGCTAAAGATCAACAAAAATGTCTAAAACATCCATCCCATGATATCTCACAAGAGAGGTGAAACCAGAAGATGGGGCTCTAGGAGAAAAGATAAATCACTGATGTGATTCTAATGCAACTGATTGTGTTCGATTCATTGGATGGATACTCGCTCTTAGGTTCATTTATGATCTACATCCGTACAGATCTTTTGGTCGAATTTGACCTAGATGGAGAGAGTTCGGGCAATTAGACGCGACCCTGTTGCGTTTAATGGAAAAAAGAAAGCAAACGGTGTGTAATTTTGATGTGCATGGTGTGTACTCACCGTTTCCATACACTGATTTAGGCGGCCTCTAGGTAACCCCACACGACCGTTTTCATGGCTTCTATACGGACAACACCCAGCTACCTGCGATAACTGATTACAAGGTGTGTATTCATAAAGTACACGACGTGTACATTGAAAAACTCAAGAAATTACCTTTTTTCTAAAAAATGACCAGAAAAGGAAAAGATACCTAAAAAGAAGGTCTGGGTTCTTACAGTATTTCCCCCATAAAGAAATTCATCCCCAAATTTCCCAAGCACGACGTAGAAGAAGAAACCCAGAACAGCTACGGCCACTGTGCTCATACATCAACCTCCCTCTCCCATGTTTTGTCCTCAACTCGCTCATGCCTACATATATCCCATACCAAAGGAAAGGACCAACCATAGAGAACCTTTGTAATGCGATTAAAAATCAGGATAGGATGCTCCTCAAATGATGAACCAACTTTGAGCTCACCCTTTTCAGGTTGAGAGACATGAGACGAGTCTAAAAAATAATGTCAGAGCTGAGATACATGAAAACATTCATGCATAGAACAGTACCTCTGGGGTAACTGCAACAGATAGGAAGCTGGCCCAACTACCTCCCCAACCTTAAATGGTCTGACGTCCCTCAGTGAAATATTACCATGTATCCTAATTATTCTGTGTCCCAACCTCATTGTAACATATAGAAAAACCTGATCCCCAACCTCGAACTCCAGAGGTCTTGTTCGCTGATTAGTATAACACTTCTGTCCAGACTGTGCAGTATCCATCCTCTTCCAAATCAACCCTATCTGCCCTGTGGTCTCCTGAACCATACGAGGTCTCAACAAAGCTGCCTCTCCGGCCTCCAGCCAAAATAATGGTGACCAGCATGGCCAACAGTACAAATCCTAATTAGGTGCCATCTTAATAGTTCCATGAAAACTATTATTGTGGGAAAACTCCACTAGATCTATATGCATCGCAGAAGAACCTCCAAAATATGGGATGAATGCTCGAAGCATTTCCTAAAGCACTTTAATCCTACGCTTAGACCGACCATCTATTTAGGTGTGGTATGATGTACTCAAACGTACCTGTGTACCCAAAGCCTTCTGAAGCCCCTTCCAGTCTCAAGAACTAAAATGGGAATCCCAGTCTGAAACAATGGAATGTGGAACTCCATGAAGTTAGACAATCTCGTAGATGTACAACCATCCTAGAACATCAACAACAAAGGTCTACTTGATTGGAAAGAATTGGGATACCTTCGTTTTTCTGTCAATGATATCCCAAACTACATCATTCCTTATAGGAGACCTCGGAAACACTATTATGAAGTCCATCACAACATCATTCCACTTTCACTCTGGAATGGGTAAGTGTTTAAAAAGCCCTGATGGATGTTGATTCTCTTCATTCACCTACTAAAAGGTGGAAAAAACTTTTGATGAAACTATAAACAACACTCTTTTTACATTTCCACAAATACTGGCGGTGTAGATCACGATACATCTTGGTGAAACCAGGATGAACTAGAAAAACCGTGAAACGAAAATCCCACATCATCTCCTCTCATATATCTACTAGAACCCATACACACCCCTTGAAATTTAAGATCTCATCCTTGCCTACTATCCATCCATTAATATGGTCCTCTCCTGACACACTCTCCCATAGGATTAGGACTTCTGAATTTGATAGCTGTCTCATTATAACTCAGTCAAGAAGAGTATAGGTAACAACTATAGAAGAAATAAATGGCTTCCACTATCTGTCGTGCATCTCCAAATGCTTCTTAGAGAATAGAGCCATAAGCGTCAACTCACTGCTGGCCTCCTGTACTACATGTATCTGTGTCATTATGCTCAACACATCCCACTGTGTTTCCTTTCCCCAACATATAAGAAATATCAATGTCAAACAACTGAAGGTACTCAACCCACCATCACATTCTCAAATTTAGATCACACTGAGTGAAAATTTACTTGAGACTTTTATGTTCAGTGAATACGACAAAATGCTCTCCCATAAGATAATATCTCCAACTGTGCATGGCATGAAAAACTTCCGCCAACTCGAGATCGTGCGTCTGGTAATTCCTCTCATGAAAACTCAACTAGAAAGTCCTTTACGCAACAACTCCATATACCCATATAAGCATAGTTCACAGTCCTATACCAGATGTATCACAGTAAATAGTATAGATCTTTATCAGCTCTGAAAAGAATAGTATCGGTGCTGAATTCAACTTTCCTTTCAGATCCTGAAAGGCTGACTCACAAGAATCTGACAACAGGAACTTTTCACCCTTCATTTTCAAACCCATCAGTGGTGCTACAAAGCGTGAAAAGCCACGTATGAATTGTCAGCAGTATCCAACTAGCCATAGAAAACAACACACCTTGAAGATGTTCTTCGGAATATTCTAGGAAACTAATTCTCTCACATTCTCTGGGTATACTGATATTCTTGCCTCTATGATAAAATGACCCATGAAGTGAATCAGATCATTCCAAATGTGGCATTTTAAGATCTTAGCATATAACGGATGCTCTCGCAGTGTACTCACAACGTTCTCAAGATGAGAATCAAGGTTGTGTGGAGTCTGGGAGTACCCCATGATATCGTCCATGAAAACAACCACGAAGGAATCCAAGTATGGATGGAACACTATGTTCATCAATTCCATGAATACTATAGGCACATTCATGAGACCGAAAGGCATAACCATATACTCGTATAGAACATACATACTCTGGAAGGTTGTGAGAGGTATATCAGCTGGTCAAATACAAAACTGATTGTAACTGGATTTCAGATCAATCTTCGAGAACACCTGGGATCTTAAAAGTTGATCAAAGAGATCATAAATCCTAGGGAAGGGATATCAGTTCTTGAGTGTTAACTAGTTCCACAAATGATAGTCCACAGAGATCCTAAGGGTACCATCTTCCTTCTTTGCAAGTAGGATAGGCGAACCCCAAGGAGATGTACTAGGTCAGATGAAACTGTTTGCCTCCAACTCCTCCAACAGCTTCTTTAGGACATGTAACTAAGGTGTATTCATCCTATAAAGAGGAATGTACATTAGTGCCACTCCTGGAATAAGATCAATTGAGAATTATACCTCACGATCTAGAGGAAAACCTGAAAAGTCCACTTGAAAGACATCTTGAAACGATCCATCACTGGAGGAATGTTTAACTATGAAGTACCCTGGTCATCCAGATATAGACTAAAAATTTGGGTTGTAACTCCTCCCAACCCATGATGCTTGGGTCCCACTCTGCTCTCCTAGACATCTCATTCACCCTTATGAATGTATGATTCACCTTTTAGTGACGTGAAACTCACCCTGCGACGATAAAAATCAACAACTGTCTGGAATGGAACTAATATGTACATCCCGAGAATGAAATCATATCATGCCATCTATAAGAAATAGAGGTCCCATAAGAAGTGACACCCACAAACAAGTATAAGGCCTCCTTGTACTGACATACAATAGTCATTATAGTCCCCAATGGAGTGTCTAGTGTCAAGATATCAGTAGTCGAAAAGGTGAAGAAACCAAGGCTCCCCACAACAGAAAAAGATATAATTCTATGGGAAGCCTCTGTATCGAAAAGTGAATAAGCTAAATCTGAAGCAACTAAGATCTTACCTCAAACTTTAGAGGGTCCGAGATCCTGTTCTTAGTGTGTCTACTACACTACGAAAGTTTGGCCCGCTCCATGACCGTGTTACCCTACATGATCACTCTGAGCTGATCCAACCATATTTCACTGAAATACCGGTGACTGACCACGATGACCACGACCTCCACCTTAGCCAGAATGCCCAAAAGAACTCTAGTTCCCTGACTTGTGAAAAACTGGTGGTGCTTCTCCTAAACGAAGAGTCATAGAAGAAGCCCAAGTCAGTAGCTTCTAGTGAGAAGATCTGATAGAAGAGATGAAGGTGACCCATCTTGCTGCAAGATCGGAACTCCATTGGGGATCTTGGGAAATGTCTCCTTGAATTCCCACTTTACCCGCATGGGTAGCTCACCACCTAGCTACCTGAAGATGCATCCCACCATCTTTGATCTCCTCGTGCAGTCTCCCTATGGTGCTTCCTACTATAAGTAGGAGGAATACTAACTCTAGATTTCGAACCACCCTAGATCACATCTCTATAATCCCTCAGATTAAACTCTTTGATCAGCACCCTGTTGATAATGGATGATATTGAATTAAACCTAAAGATGTTCACCTGAGATCAGAGGTCTTCCCTCAGACCATCCTCGAACATCCAAGCAAGGAAAAACACATCAACTCCTAGAAAAAGTGTCAAACACTGAAACTCTGTGAAGTGAGAGGAATACTCCATAATAGCAAGAGTACCCTGCTCCAGACTCATTACTCTCGGGCTCGATCAGCCTTCACGGTCTCTAGATTGAAGTAATCATATATGATGCACTGAAACTCATTCCAATCCATATTCTAATGGCATACCACATATGATATCACATCCCACCACCTCATTGTGGAGTCTAGAAGCATGTACATAGAGAGCGTCACCATCTTCTTAGGAGGTATCTGTAGATGCTCGAAAATCATCAACATGGATTCTATCCATAAATCTATAGCATGGGGTCCCCCATCCCATCCGAATGTGGGATGATGGTGCTGCTGAAAGACCCACATCAATTCAGCCATCGACATGATAGGACACGGCGCTCCATAAATGGTCTACATTATCCTAAAAAATCCTTCTATGAACAATGAATCAACACATGTGTCTTGTAAAATGGTTTGTTCCATGGCTATCACAACTGGAGAATCCACTGGACGTCCCTAATCAGCCATGTCTGGTGTCTGATAACTACCTGGGAACAAGCATTCAACCAAAGGACGTCTCTGTTGCATGAATCTTCAAGGTCAAGGTCACACCATAGATCAAGATTATCAAGGAATGAAAACTAGAAGTGTAATAAAGTAACATGAGAAAGAAAGCACTCATGTTTTAAAAATCATGAATACATGGTGTGTACAATTAATACACAACATTTCCCCTTATGTCATTTACATGGGCATGTAATCCAGCAAAAAATGGTCGTGTAACACCCCAAACAAACGACATGTAATCTTAACACACGGTGTGTACTTGAATCCTCTTCCCCTACCAAAGTCCTTCTATACAGTTAAGCCACAGAACACTCAGAATACAAGACTATACAGCGTGTTCACGGTAGACACGACGTGCAATCGAGAAGCTTCACCTGGCCCGTGTTGTTAGGGAAACGACCTGCCACATAGCTATCACTACATGATGTGTTCAAGGCAGACATGGCATGAACGTGAAAGGATACCACAAACACATGTTGTTAGTGACAGAACCGAATACCTAGGTTAGACTACACGTCGTGTTCAATCCTGACATGACGTGTATCGATTAAGGTTTATCCGTCAGTGTTTTTAGTTACACATGAATACACAGGGTCAACACTACATGGTGTGTTTGAATTCTACACGACGTGTTCCCACCAGAAATTCCAAATCCCATGTCTCATCCCACATGACCTATGATACTATTAGAGACTAAAATGCATGTACATAAAGTAAATGGAATATACTAAAAAACAGTTTATTTTCAAGAACATAAGAACACATGACGAGTACATAACATTACACGACATGAATTCTGGTTTTTTCCAGACAGTATGCCTCAAAAACTACTCTGGAAACCAATAAAACACTAAAATTAATATTGAAAGTGCCATGTTCAGATACGTGTGGACCCATACTCGCCGCAAATCAATGATTGGCATCTTATACACGTTATAACATGGAAAAAAATGTAATGATCCATCAAATTCGAGTCCATGAGCACCCATTATACCTCAAGAACCTAAGCTTAGAGTTCATTCAACAAAAAATTACACAATCAATACCCAATCATACAACATGCATTTTTATCAAGGCATCTATCACAACAACATCCATATTTTACACAACATATATCACGTCAACAAGAAATCGCTAATTCATCCTCAATGGAATGGAAAGAATCCATGACATTTGATTTCTACCAAGTGCCTATATGATGCATGAGATGGAACACCCTCAAATAATTGGGTTTCAATAGAAATAGAACCTCAATAACATTAATGGTAACAACAATAACCATGTTAATCACCCAAAGATGAAAATAAATTCAACCATATGGTTGCAAAACTATAAAAATTGCATTAAACGTGGTAGATTGGATTTTCCCTATACACGAGTTAGATAATCTAGGGCACAACTTATTAATAAGTACCTATTCCATCCTTTCCTGGGCTAAAGGATTGAAACTGTAATCCAATTGAAAGGAATTTCTCCGATACCAATTTTTAATGTCCCTCTTCTGGAAGCCACCCAGAGGTTCCTCGTACCCGGTTGGTCACATGGCCTCAAGCTCATTTCCCCAAATGTCAGAGGCTATGGACTAGCAGTTAGGGCCTTAGGTGTGATAGTGTGGAAACTATTCTCTAATTGGCATAGTAACACAGCGGAAGAAAAAAACAAATACACAGTAGTAGAAGAAGTAAATATACCAAAAACAATAATAGTGGAAGACTGGAATAACAAACAATTTAAGCACATATATAAATGATGCATGATACATGTGTCTATTAAAATATCCAAACAAGTCACGATTTTTGAATACAAATAATACAAAACCAATGAACAAAAAAAATATATAGCTCCATAGTATCACAAGCCTATGATTGGTCCCTTTATCTCCAGCTCAACAACAAGTCATGTACCTGATGTAGAAGTGTGAATTCCCTAGTCTATAATTATAGCAATATAATCTCTTTGGGCCCAAAATCATGGCCCAAATAGGGTGTGAGACTATATCCTTTTAGGAAACCAACCGAATATATGTTCCTAATATTCAGTGAATATATTACATGTAAAAGTACAGAAGTAGTAAACAAGAAGCACTCAGCAAGAAAATAATTCCACATATAAAAAGCAACTAATCAAGAATGCAAACCCTCTAGGAAGTGCACACAACCTATCCCTCTTGTTAAATTATAAAAATATATAAATACCCTCAGCGGAATCACTAACAGAAAATTCCCCTTATAGTCAAAAGTAATTCAAGAATCTATGAGGAAGCTCACACTATCAATTCCCCTTATAGTCTAAGTTAAGACAAGGAATCTCTGAGGAATCTCATACAATAAATTCCCCTTATATCCCCAAGGTCAATGACTCTATGAGAAATCTCAAACGGTCAATTGCACTTATTTCCTAAAGTGGTTCAAAGACTCTCTGAGGAAGCTCACCCGGTCAATTCCTCTTATAGTCTAATGTTCTCAATGATTCTGTGAGGAAGCTCACTCAGTCAATTCGACTTATACTCTAAAGTGCTCAAAGACTCTTTGAGAACACTTACTCGGTAAATTCCCCTTATAGTCCACTACACTTGGTTCTCTCAGCCCTCTATAGGTCAATGAGAATTGCCTGCAAAAATAGCCAGGTTAAACCTCATGAACTAATTGGCTAAACTAGTCTATTGCATATCAAGCAGGCCTGATTAGAAACACTCTTCCCTACAGCACTAGACCTAGAAAACAAGCAAAGAGGCCAAATAGAAAAAGTAGACCAACAAACGTAAACTGATCATGCATGGGAAACACATCCAAATCATAGAAATAAACCATATTCATATCCAATTAACCTTACACGGTTATACAATCATGGTGGGCAATCAACAAGGTAAAATGTTAAACGCACAATACTATTTTCAAGGGTATTGGTCAAAATTGGAAATATTACTCAATAATATTCAATGGAAAGGCACAAACCACCTACCTAAGTGTTTTAGTAATGATATACATGAAACACAAAAATTGAATCACCCTATAAAGCGGAAGATCTACAATAATGTCTCAAACGTTCAACCAATTATATATCACAAGAGAGGATAAATCAGAATATGGGGATCTAGGAGAAAGTGAATTAAATGATGTGATTCCAATGCAAATGGTAGTTTTTCATTCGGAGGATGGATGCTCGCAGGAGGGTTCATTGAATATCTACGGCCTTACGGAGCCCTCGGTCGAACAAGACCTATAAGGAGAGAATTCTGGTGATTAGACGTGACCCCTGAGCATTTCCTAAAAAAATAAAGTACACGACATATAATTTTGAAGTACACGGTGTGTACTCTCCGTTTCTATACTATGCTTTAGAAATCCTCCAAGTCACCCCACATGACCGTGTGCATGGCCACTAAACGTCCAGTAGCCTGCTACAAACGTTAACCGAGTACATGATGTGTACACATAAGGACACAATGTGTAATTCAAAAAAGATCATAAAATTCTCTTTTTCTCAAAGACGACCAAAAAAGGAAAACATCTATGAAAAGATGGACCAAGTTCTTACAATTTATGTTAATAATAATAAGTAAATATTTTTAAATAATAGATATCCATCATATAAATATTAATAAATATTAACTCTTCCTACAGAATTTTTAATTAAAATAAACCTTATTGAAATTTGGAAATACTAAGTAAATATAAATATATTATTAATAATAAGATCATAAAAATGTTTAAAATTTCAATAAATATTAATAAATGTCAATACATATTATATTATTAGTAAAAAAACATTAATAATATTGTTAATGGTAATTTTGATCAACTAGTTTGATTCTTGCTGCACTGCTCAATTTCCAGTATCCATTGATATATAAGAATGCGACATCTGTTATTTCATTATATTTCTACCAGAGTAAAACTATTTTTAGAAAACAATAGGATTTGATTTGGGAAAAATATATTGTCCACTACCAACTAATCATGATACAAACTGAAAAGAGAACTCATAGACATATTATCAAGGGTAATTCAATTTTATTTTAGTATTGAGATATTAAATGAAGTATGAATGTTTTATAATAATAATCAATTTAATACTCATTCACTAAAATTACTTGATAGATCAAAAACATTCAACTACAATAATAAGGATAAACTACCTTTGAATGTATCCATACAATAAATTTTCTAATGTCTTTGATTAATTCAATTATAACCCCTTTCTATTATGTTTATTTTATTTATAGTGAAGAAAGATAGATTTAGTGAAATATAATTATTTCAACAACATGATCATCTCGTACATTCTACAGTAGTTAGATTTTATTTTTATTGATATAATAATTCCAGATGTAATTTAATTTTTTCGTAATTTACCCCCATCAAGGGAAACATTCATAAACATCAATGTAGAAATTATATATAATGCCACCAAAGTTGATATTTTTTAAAAAATTCTCTTCAAAATAAAAAAAATATGATCAAACCATGATGATATATTTATTATACATATTTTATGGGATATACTAACACATTCATAAAATTTTTCAATGATGACCCTCTTCCTTGGATCCGAAGAATTGAAAAATCAAATAGTGATTAAGGAAATATGGTTGATCATCCATACATCTTTATGTGAATATGAAGGTTTTGGTTTTTGGGCAGTGAATTTGGTCTAGCTCTTCTAGTATTCATGATTGTATATTTTTACATCTGTTCAAATTTATATTTTGTATCAGGGATCTCTTCAAATTACATTCTGATTTTTGCAGACATTTTTTATCCATCATAGATGGTGAAATCATAACCCTCTTAAGTATTATTTCTTATTCTGGAAGAATACGATAACATTAATTTTCCTCATTTCCATAAGTCTATCACATTATGGAGGAATTTTAATAGTGAAACCCTCTATTGAATAATTCATACCCAAATAACTTGTGTCCTTTTATAATATCTGAATTTTTATCTTTTCAAAATTAGAAAACGAACTTCTAATTCCATACATATCATATTATGTTATCTGTGACCTTCAATACTAATCATATAATCTTCAAAAATATCTATTATTCAATTAAATTCTACTTCATGAGATTTAATTTATTTAAACAAAGATTCTTGATCCATGATTTTTGGATTCGAATCATTGATATCAATAATATTATTCAGGATTTTGTGAAGTTCATGGATCATATCCTACACAGTACTAATATTAATTATTGAATATAATAATATTATTTATTATACATATGTAGATAATAATACTATGAAATAATAAGAATTTCAAATGGAAATTATCAATTTTGGAAGATAATTTGATGATCGTAATACACATATTGAATAATGTAGAACTCTATAAATGATAACAGTAAGGAACATAGAAAATATATCATAAATAAAAAATCAACCTAATCTATGCCTCTTTAACGGATACACATCTTTCCCATAACTAGGAATATATTCTATGCGTCAACCTCAGGTCCATCTATATCAGCACTCTAGAATATATTGAGCATCATCATCAATATCCTCCTCCACATCCCCCGACATGATATGTGGTTGAGGTATAGTATCACATTCTTACTATGTCATGCATCTATGTATAATTTATGCTTGATATAACTATGAAAAACATGTAAAGAAGATGGTTGTTGTGTTGTGGATGTTCTTAATAAAAATTCCACCTCGACCCATTCATCATTTGTATCTACCTGTGGGTGAGCCTGAGAAGCTGGAGGAGTATTTAACTAGTCATGCTGAACACCCACATCCTGTGGAAGAGTAACATCTGACTGATAAAACTAATAACCATCCTAATATGGACCAATAACATCCAAAATAGGGTCTTCACCCCCAGTACATCTATATAAGGCCCAACAATCTCCGCAACCTCCTCTGCATGTGGTGGATTAAATAAAATTCAATGAAAAATCTCATCTATTGAAGGAAGAAACTATATCAAAAGGATATGAAAATATTTTGGATGAAATAAAATCTCTCTACTCAAATATACATGTGATGGGGATGACATATATGAGCATCCAGAGAAAACAAATTCCATTGTTTTGTAATAAGAACAAAAAATTTTTTGAATAGATGAAGGAATAATGTATACAAACTCATGAATTCCTCGTCTGTATCCTATGAAAAATCAAAATAGGGACCTTTAGATATAGTATTCTTAATCAATATGATCCACCAAATGAAAACGTATTATACCCACCCCTCGCAACATGGACTCTTGTCGTTTGTCCAATAAATCAGTATATCTATCCTGATAGCTCATCCAATAAAAATCTATATTCCATTACATTTTCAGGGAATGTATAGAATCCAACTAACTGGGATGGTTAGGAATTGGAGAAATTAATCTTATCTACCTCATTACTCAATCATTTGATGCCACTAGACAATAGGAAAATGAATAAATGGAACCCTATAGGAGTCGGTAGAAACTATTATCGTACAGTACAATAGAAGACTCTTGAAAATATCATTGAATATTTAATCCATATGATCTAAAACAAAAAATATTAATCTATTAAAAAATAAATACATCTACTTTAAAGAATAAAGATATAACAATGTAAATAATATTCACTTACAACATGTGGTAGAATGTTGTCCAACAAAAGTTTGTAGATGTGGACGTCATGATTGGGGGAATATTAATGTCGAGTTTCCTAACACCACCTATAGATAATATTGATACATTTAAATTTAATAATAGAAATTCATACAACTAAGTTGGAAATTACGAGGAAGGAATAAAATACCAATTTCTATGCAGAGCCTCTATTACAATATTTTATTGTAATGGAGCATGAGCATGTGGAGAAAAATGAGGGATGTTCTCCCATACCCACATCGGTAGAATAACCATGCATCCCTTTATCTTTATCATATCGATACAGCATGATCTATATAGATCCTTGTATTTATATGATAGTAATGAAGACCCATAGTTATACCAGGATAACTCTCCAAATCCTCCAAAAAGGGTAAATACATCCAATGTACAAAAAGTATTGGAGTGATCAAGAAAAAGCATGCCACCGATCATCCCCTAAATATTTGGACCTGAAAATAACACTATTGTGATCTCATCTGCATCCTCTACTAAATGTGTGATGTTCTGGTCCAAATAAGGCATGCATAATCTACTATTGATGATGTACCAACCATCATCATAACCTATATGCTCAGTAGTATATGAACAAGTTATGAAAAATCTTCTCCAACTCGGCCTGTCAGAGCCGCACCATTAATGGGGGTGCCCGACATAATGGAACATCATGCTGGGTAATATTCGTCTCACATTATTTAAAATTTAATTTATGTGGATATGGCCTCCATCTCTCTACAAGCGCAGTGATGATATTCTGATCGAGAAAGGTTAAATCGCACATCACTACGCCATAAAATCCACTACAACAACGTTGAGGGATGATAGAGGGAGGTGGTGCAGTATGATGGAAATGGTGAGATCTGAGTTCACTCAATGAAGGCACATGACATCATTATAAAATCAGTAATGATACATATTATCTAGGGATGTGAGCAACATAAATCCTATCATCTGCACAAATAAAATCATCATTACGTTTTAATATTGTGTTCAATAAAAATTTAAAAAAAAATTCTTAAAAAAATCGACAAAAAGAAAATAAAAATTGATTGTGTTAGTATTTTCAATATATGCTTATTTTTTGTGTGTAGATTACTATATTTATTACATGATGAATATTGATATATACATTTTTTTCATTGATTTTTTAATTGTTTTAGTATCATGAAATAATTTATTATTGAATAAAAAAATGAGACATCCAAAAATTGAAACATGTCTGAAATGGAGAAGATCAGAAATAAAAGGATTCAATACTAAAGAATCCACATAAAAACAAATTATACATATTGATGATAGAATTAATAAAATTTATCAAGGTTGGAAAGAGGTAGATAAATTCCCTACCACTTGGGGTCATATCTTACGAGTATGTACTTTTTTGTTACAAATACCACATCGTATTCTCCCTCCTCGTTGTCGAGGCCAATCCATCTCATTTCTGATTTGAGTTGATTGTGGTCTTCCATAGGGCCACAAATAGGTATTATGAAGCCATTATTTTAAAAATGAAAAACATTGAAAAAATTATAAATGAAAGAAAATAAAAATTATAAAACTTATAAATATCAAGGATGATGGTCGGCTGATCACAGACAATGAGAAATAATGAAAGTCACCAACATAGATCCAAGATGCATTATATAAGTTAAAAAATGTTTTCATGTGATAAAATGGGTCTTCGTATGGCTCCCATGATATATTTACTAAGGCATAAGATTTTACAACATGTTCCAATGTATATCTAAATTCTTGAATGTTGCTACAATCAGAGTACATGTTATATATCATCACCACAAACACTGGACCAATGTTGCATGCATCCTTGTCGTAGCATTTCCTTACATGAAAGCTCAACTTTTCTCAATGAAAGGATATAAAATTTTATCATGAAGATTCATTTAGTATCTGATCAATATAAAATTATAAATGTTGAGTAAATCACGTTACATATTCCTTCATTTTATTATACTTTGGGGCTGGTCAACAAAGTTGTGAATGCATCAATAAAATTAATCGTTCACTAACCTTTTTATTAAGAGACTGAAAAAACCCTTGAGGAACCCATTTAAGTTCTCCACAGAATTAGTGGTCATATGGACATACCTTCTACAACCATCATTTGCTACTGACCATTTTCCTTTGAAATCTTTTTCAAATATTCATACACATCTTCATTAGAAGTTCGAATCTCTTCAAGGTTTCGATAAAACCATTGTTTTGTGGGATCATATGACAAAAAATTGAGAGAATAATTTATTGAAATGGATATTATATTTTTTTAGAAAAACTATGTTTCAAAAAACATACCCAAATTGAAGCTCTCCTTTTTTATGTCCTCATATTTAAATTGTTAATAAAAATTACATGCAGTACGTATAATGAAATAAAGATTATAAGTATTCGACTTCATCTATAAAACCCCACCACTATCCATGAACATTATAGTCGCTCGATGGTGATCAGATATCAGACACACACCCTTGTTATTTGTGAAATGAATGAATACACATGATAAAAACTGGCCCCCACATTAAAAAATTCACCTTTACAACAATAGAAAAAGTAATTGGAAGTGTATCATGATTTCCATCCTGTATGGTAGAAATGAGTATAACATTTGTATACTTTGCGTACAAGAAAATGACATCGACCTAAATAAATTGATTTCAATAGAGTAAGGAAGCACTGCATGTCTTGAATGACTGGAAAATCCCATCCAACTACACCCTTATTCCACAAACCCGGTGATTGGATGATACATACTCAACAGTGTCGAACTGAAAAACAATTTGATTATTGAGAGACAGAAATTCCATAATATATGGCAACATTGAATTCAAATCATCCCAATCACCATAAACTTATATAATTTCCTCTTATTTTCATTTCATGATTTGTTATATGAAATCATATTGTTATATAACTATTGAATTCCTTCCGGAATAAGGGAAACATGAACATCTTGAAATGTTCATATTTTCTCACAAAATACATTTGATATAAACTCTGAATAAATGAAAGAGTGATCATGTGAAAAGCTCTAATGAAGACAATAGTTAAGACCTTTTAATTTGGTTAACCTATAACTTTAAAAAAATTATCAAATATTTCCCTCATTCGAAATTTACATTTCAGACCATATTTTTCTAAACAAATAAGATATTTTTCATTTTTTGAATCATCAACCAAAAATCTTCAATGTCAGTCAATGTGGTATTGCTTTATCACAATTTACATGTCTAGGTTACCTTCAAACATGTTATCAAAGTTGGTGGAATTATTATTTGATGCATACATATTCCTTATAATTCCATTGAATTAAAAAGGCAGTGTAACGACATCCCATTCAAAATTTTGTTCACAAGACATTCCTTTAACTATGAAACTCTATACTAAAAGATGATTAACACTAACTGGTGGATTTTTTGGGTGCATGTCTCTAAAATGAACCTTAAAAGGATAATTACACACATCACCCTCTCCCATATCTCTAAAAGTAACACCAGTAGGACCATTCTCCATATCACCGTCACCCCTATCATCTACGGATGGTTCCCCAGATTCTTCTTCATCAAATACACATTCATTTAATATATCAGAAGAATAACTGATTCTTTCTATTTTTCTTTCAATAATTTCATCATATTCTTCATAAATTACTTATATTATTTGGGTAATATGAGAATTTGGTAATTAAAAATATTTATGTGATGAACCAACTTCTACAAAGATCACAAAACATTGTTATGTAGTATTATGTTTCACCACATATATATCCAAAATCACCAAATAAAACTCCATTAAATTATTTTCACACTTTGGTATAAATTTAGAAGATGTATCCATCTAATCATCATCATCGACCAGATGGTACTCGGTGTGCCAGAAATGTTCAGGATGTGATATATGACAATATGTTATTGATGCAATGGACAGATCTACCATATGTTTTTAATGATTATAAATCTTATAGTGAACTACATAAAATGTCAAACAACCCAAAATATTTACCACTCTAACTGGTGTAACACTATAGATAAATCCCTTCTCAGAATAAATGGACCCACTTTTGTGATATATTTTTACATACATAATTAACTATAAAAAAATATTTATTAAAATATTATGTAGTACAACAAAATTTTAAATTATTTAAATTAGTTTTGAGTAATGGACGTTATCATGATACTTTTTTATGTATTTATTTATCACTATCAAGGTATAGTGATAGTGGTATTATTTTCAAATCAAATTTAATATAACGTTATATATTTTAATTTCGTATGAAATAATCATCACATGATCTCGAGAGTTATTAATAGAATTTCATTATTTGATAACAAAACAAAAACCATTCTAAAGATTCATGGATTATTTATTATAAAAATTTCCCCAATTTGTAGTTTCTATTCAAATAGCAATTCCTCCCATTGAACTCTTTTTCTGGAACGTCTCTTTGGGTACACCTCTTCAGGGATGTCGTTTCAGGGATGTCTCTTGTTGATTTCCATTTAATTAAAAAATTACTCACATGCATGTGAGGGGGTATAGAGGAATGAAATATATATGAATTTTTAAGCGGGCATGCAGGTCTATACATACATAGTCAAAGATTACTTGTACTTCATCAATGCTGAATAATAAATGCAATAATTACAAAAAAATTAAACATATTAAAAAATAAGACATGCAATTTCAATTATGCATTGTTATGTCATCTCTAGATCAGTCATTAACTTACCATGTTTTTGGGTATACATATTATATATATGACTAGATGAGATATATATTGAATATCTACATCTATTTAAAAAAAATTAACTTTTCAATTTATATATATATATATATTGATAAAATTTAATAAATTTAATTATATCTAATATAATTTAAAATTAATACATAGACAAAATTATTTTTATATCATTAAAAAAAAGAGTTATATATATATTTTTTAATAAATTTAAATATAGTACATTTAAAAAATATATTATTCATAAATTATGTAACTATTGTATATAATATTGCAATTTAAATTAATATTATTTAAAAAATAAAATATTTTATAACATATTTAATATTTATAAACATTTAATATGATTTCATTCAATATTTTAGACATAATATAATTTATTTTTCTAAACATTCAATATGAATTCATACAATATACACACCATTCAAAAATTAAATCCTACAATACACATCAATTTACACATCTAAATATATGAAATAATTAAACCATACATACAAATACTAATATCTAAATATCAAAAATCAATGAAATAATTCATTAAAATATAATATATAAACATAATTAAACAATTAAAATTTTAAATATAAAATTTACGTTCTTAAAACCACCAAATATTTGTTGAGATAAAAATTCGTCAGGGATTCACCGAAAAATCCATGGGAGAAGAAGGAATTTTGAGTGGGGAGACCCCTTCAATAGATTTACCTCGGTTAGATACTTGAACGGGGTTCACTCATCCTTTATCGCATTTTCAAATGATATGTGATCATCATTCACAATTCATTTATCATTCTTGTTTAGGATGTGTGAATGAGGATGATGCATCTTCAGCATGGTAGAAGATGTGTGAACCTCGTTCATGCTTCTCTAGCGGAGGGAAGATGCATGAACTGGGTTCAAACCTATTAAGACCAATTTTTTAAAATACTATTAAAACTATCTAGTTTTGGGAAAAAAATTGAAAACTAAGTATTAAAAAATTAACCGTTGACATGTCTAACGAAATAAAGATCATGGATGCCTCAGAGTCTTGGAGCTGTGGGGTCAATGGATTCGCACACATGAACATTCCCAGGGTGTCACATATCTATTTTATGAAGGATATATTTTTGAATGGAAGGGGGGAATGTAGCATTATCCACATGCCCACATATGGAGTCTCTTGACCATGATGAAGATACTTCGACCACATGGAGGTATAGAAATTTCATTAAATGATGACATGGGGGAAATGATCACATAAATTCATCAAATATTCATGGTAATACAAGAAAATATGATAAGCCTTTTTATATAGAATATAGATAATCGATAATGATTTATATTCAAGGAATAGAGAATGTTTTTTGAGAAACATAACAAGGTTCTATCGAGATAAATGTGGTCAACTAGGGTACAATTGAGGAGAACCATAGTTTCCGCAATGGAAGATGTCGGAGAGAAGAAGATCATTGTTCCATATAGCACCCACGTTGAAGTAAAAATAATCTAAACCACTATAACAGGGAGAAAAGTGGAGGAAGGACCATGGGGTCATTCAGTAGAATTAGATTCACGGAATGACCCATGAGGATGGGAGAGTCCTCCAAACCAGTACTTCCTCCAGCAGCTGCAGCACAAGATGATGTTGAAGGAGGGTGGTCTGAAGGGACATGTGTTATCTACCACAACATCATTGTAGGAAAAAAATATTTTACCACCCCCATGGTGTTGTATTTCATATAGATATAATAATATAATTGTAAAAAAGGAAAATAACCCTAAGATATCATTATATATATGGTATGTTAACAATTAATTTCTAGTGGTTCAATTTGGACATAACAATTATCCATTTATCATGAGGTATTCAATGAGGTTTCATTAGGGATGACCTATATCAATTTAGGATATTAATTATTACCAATAATCAATATATTTTTATGAAAGGGATAATAAGATAAAAATTTCAAAAATAAGTTGAATGAATTAAAAAAGGGGAAGTAGTTTGAAAAATTTACCCAATGTGAGTTTTGGTTCGATATAGTTTATTTCATTGGAAATTTAATCTCAATTATAATTATATTAGGGGATAATTAAATGAACGATGTTATTTAACATCAGACATTAGTACCCATTATATGAAATATATATAGTTTTATTTGACTTATTTATAATATATATACATAGGGAGGGACTTATCATGGCTATGGAATCTGAAATCCATGTTTACTATGAAGTGTAACTTGACAACCTATCTATTTGAATGTGATAAAAATATTAGAAATCATAGAAATAATATTATTAAAAAATTATTTTCATGGACTAACCAATATTTAATTATAAGCCCACAACCTTAAACCTTACTTAATCTTGAGTTATTACATGATTACACATTGAGGATCTTTTCAGGTTTAGAGTTTTAGATAATTAGATCATAAAAATTGCATTACATTCCACATTTAAACAAAGTGGTTACATAAAGACAGTATTCATTTTTTCCCATCGATGGAAACATATTTAAAATAAAACATGGATTCTTTCTTGACACTTCCTTGACACTATCATCATATCATGTACCTTTCCCTTGACCTGTGAAAAACATTTCAAAAAAACTAGGGATATCATAAAAAAAGATCAGTATGGGTTATAAAATTATGGAAAGGAAACATGAGTTCATATATACATAGGAATTAAATCATAGTTTACCCATAAAAAATAATCAATTTAACATACCTCCTCAAATCATGAATAAATCATATAAATCATAAGACATAAAGGTAAATTGAGGCATTCATAACATTCTTACGTAGGGAGTAAACCTCTTGGTTACGTTTGGAAAACCTATCATAGTATATTCCATAAATATCTTCGTAGAAACCTTAATGTTTCACTCCTTCTCATTACCCAATGCATTGGAGAGCTATATCGGGATCACCCACTCTTAGTTTATCACGGAACCACCCATCTTCATAATAATACCCAAGAACCACAACATAATCGTATCACATAAAACATGCATAAATGAAATATAACATTTCCACCTCTCAATCACAAGATATCAATAAAACACATTTATATAAAAACATTACAAAAACCATTTTCAATACCAAAATAAAAGAAATGTAAAACATGGTATTTATTTTTCTTCTAAAAAGAAGGTATGGCTTGTAGAGGAAGCCGAAACTCAAATAATGGTCACGGCGGCGGAGAAGTTGTTGTTGCCTCATACGTACGACAAAAACATTCGCTTTTTTCATTTAGTAAATGCTTCGTATAAAAAATATTCCTTTTGAATAAACTTAAAAGTCAAAGGGTTTTTTACACTGTATCAAAGAAGGTTGTGTATAAAACAAAATATGCCTCAATGAAAGGAGATTGAGACGAAGTCCCATACCTCGGGTCTGACTTGACTCGATCGTTCTTTAATCTCCTGAATAATAAACATGAGTTAATTTCTAATTGATTAAAAACCTTATTCAAGTTAATTATTCCTTTTATATCACTTATTTCCATGTCATGAACACTATGTAATTATTTTAGTTAATAATTGTCGTTTTAACGATCTTTGGTACTTGAGTCAAAAAATGCTCTTTATAATTAGATGTTTTTCATGTATCCATTATATCCAGAGTTATACTCATGATGTATGTATAATATATATAATATATATCCAGTATATACATGCATTTATAATATTACATAACATTTAGAGGTAAGAAATGAAATGCACCATTCATGGAGACGGTAAGCCGTACGTACGCATGAACGCTACTTCCATTTCTATTTCATTTTTATGGAATGAAATCATAATGAAATAAAGGTATATTATAATTCCAGTATAATTTCATACATAATATCATTAATTAAATCTTTATACATCCCACATATGACATTAACGAATAAAATAACTTTGAGGGGACGGTAGTCCGCACTTCCTAAAATGAAGATTTCGCGTATACCCATAATGGTAACCATAAAGGTTTAAAATAAAGGAAAAATGCAGAATCTTAAGGAAAACATAAACATAATATATATCATATATAAATATAGTGGCATCTTAATGGCCACCATTGAAGCTGTTAAAAGAATGTTGAACAATCATCGTTTCGGGAGGCAGAAATTCACCATCCACAGAAACAGTATGTTCATTAACCATTAGATGTAGGTTTGTGTAAGTGTAGATCGAATACGTCTTATAAAAGCATCCTAGTATATTAAAGATACTGGAGTTGTTACAAAAGAAATGAATAAAAAGAGTTTAGGGGTTGGAGAAACAAAAATAAAACAAAAGGACTCAAGTGAAGACATTACCTTAAAATCGGGTAAATCCCTTTGGTTTGAGCTCAAAGGCATCCTTAGGAATACTTCTGACCAAAGTGAGGCTTCATGGAGTAATAGAGGGATGTGTAGAGACAAAATTGGCAGGGGTTGGCCGAACCAAAGGCTTTGGAAGTGTGGGTAAGGTGGTAGAGGTGGGGGCCTTTTATAAGAGGAGAGGAGGGGCACTCTTGGAAAGTAAAGAAATGTTCCTTTATTTTAAAATGATTTTCGGATTTAAAAGGTCCCACTTTGATATAATTCGAGGATAAGGTGATAAGGGTTCTATATATACCCATAAAATTGGTTTTTGACATGTTTAGGTCATAGATTTTACATTATCTTTTCATTTTATTTAAATCCATTATTAATGATGTAATCGCTGCATCATCATGATGTTATAAATAATTTAATATCTTTAAAGTCTAAAAATTATAAAAAAATATCATGATGTAGGAAATATTTTTATATTTCTAATGAATATTTATAGTAAAAAATCTGACTTGTATAACCCCATGTAAAAATTGTTTTCGTAAAATAACTCATGTTTGTGTCATTTTTACTTTTACATTTAATAAAAAGTTATTTATGTCATTTCCCAACCAAAGTGGCTCCATGGGGTCCCCAAGTTGGCCCATTGATTGTCTTGGTCGGCCATGACACATAAAATAAGGGTAGGACATGTTTCTAGGACATTTTATATTACTAAAACTTTATTCTTACCTTAAATTACAGTAATTATCTCTAATCGCGATTAAAAACATAAAAGTTACTATTCAACAAAAAATTATTTTAATCCCATTGAACCACATTTTACTTCTTAATGACAACCATGTATGTTGTATTTTTCATATTCAATACACATAGGTGGTAAAATTTCATTTAACCGAAAAATCAGTTTCTTAAGTACCACTTAGTGGTTTCACTATTCATCAAAAATTGATGTTTTTCAAAAAAATACCAAAACTTCACCCTAAGCTATATTTGATATTCTGAATTAAAAAATGATATCTATTTTACAAAATTCAAAACATTTAAGTTACATTAATTAATTTAATAATTAATTCCCGCTGTCATAGCAAATAGCGTGTTTTTATGAAACAATAAGTATCAAAAGATTGACACTAGTTTAAGTCCAATTTCAAAGTGAAATTAATTCCAGCGACCACTATCGGATTAGATGGTAGAAATATATTATAATTTCACTTTAAAACCAGTTCATAAGATAATATAATCATATAAATAAATTATATTAAAACGAGGATTTGAATTAAAATACAACATTTTTTACTATTCATTAAAAAATGAACTTTATCTGAAAAATACCAAAAATTCACACAAAGTAAATTTTGATGTCCCAATCATAAAGAATAAGTTTATTTTGACAAAAATAGCTTATAAAATTTTCAAAATATTGATTTAAAAATGGGTTTCCATTAAAAGGCAGTAAAACAGTCTATTAAAAATATTAGTGTATTCCATACTTATGATTGGATTTATTTTCATTTTAAGCCTCTAAAAGACTATAGAATTCATTAATAGACATAGATAAAAATGTCTATTATTAATTACTTACTTGGGATGTTACATCCTTCCCCCCTTTAGAAAATTGTGTCCCCGCAATTTATTTACTTATCGAATAAGTGGGGGTATTTATCCCTCATCACATTTTCAGATTCCCATGTTGCCTCTTCAATCATGTGGTTTTTCCACAAAACCATTACCTGATTAATCACCTTATTCCGTAACACCTTCTCCCTATGCTCAAGAATCTGGACCGGTTGTTCCTCATAAGATAGGTTATCTTCTAGCTGAACTACCTCTGGACTCAATACATGAGATGGATCTGGCATATACTTTCTCAACATCGAAACTTGAAAAACATTGTGTACCTGAGATAAACTGAGATGGTAAAGCCACTCGGTAAGCAACAGATCCTACTCTATCCAGAATTTCATATGGTCCAATGAACCTTGGACTCAACTTTACTTTCTTACCAAATCGCATCACACTTTTCCATGGTGATACTTTGAGAAAAACATGATCACCTACCTCAAAAGAGAGATCCTTCCTCCTATTGTCCGCATAACTCTTCTTCCTGCACTGAGCTGTTCTCATGTGTTTCTGTATCAGCTGAACTTTTTCTGCCATCTCTTCTACCAATTCCGATCACATCAGCTTCCTTTCACCCACTTCATCCCAGAAACCTGGAGTTCAACACCGCTTCCCATATAACGCCTCAAATGCTTCCATCTGTATACTGGAATCAATGTTGTTATTAAATGAAAATTCAACCAAAGAAATATGGTGGTCGCAAATTCCCTGATAATCCATCGAACAAGCTCGTAACATATCCTCCATGGTCTGAATTGTTCGTTCTGACTACCCATATGATTGAGGATAAAAAGATGTACTAAAATTTAATTTAGTACCCAACGAGTTCTGAAGGCCATTCCAAAAGTTAGAAGTGAACCTGGGATCACGGTCAGATACAATGGAGAGAGGAACTCTATGTAACCAGACTATCTCATTAAGATACAAACAGGAAAGTTGATCTAGGGAAAAAGTATCTCGAATAGGAAGGAAATGAGCAGATTTAGTCAAGCAATCAACAATAACCCAGATTTCATTATTACCTCGACATGTCTTCGGTAATACCACAACAAAGTCCTTGGATATATTCTACCACTTCCACTCTGGCACTGGTAGAGGTTGAAAAATCCATTTCGGTAACTGCTGCTCTGCTTTAACCTATTTACAAGTCAAACACTTCACTGTAAAATCAGCAATATCTCTTTTCATTCCATCCCACCAGTAATACTGCCACAGATCTATGTACATCTTAGTACTGCTAGGATGAACTGAAAACGGAGAACTATGAGCTTCACATAACAACTATCTCTTCAACTGTGAATCACAAGGCACACACAATCTCTTCCCAAATCTCAAAACACAATCATTATCAATGTTTAATTCATGCAACTTACCCTTCTGAAACAGCTCTACCTTTTTCTGCAACTCACTGTCTTGCTTTTGTGATTTCTTGATTCTGTCTGATAGAGATGATCTCACTGATACCTGAAACAAAACAGAAGAACTTCCTACTCCAAAAACTTCTATTCCAAAGTTCATCAAATCCTTAACCAAAGGATCACGTTCCAAATGCAACGTTGTTAATGAAGCATTACCTTTTTGACTCAAAGCATCAGCCACTTTATTTGCTTTTCCAAGATGGTAATGAATTGTACAATCAGAATACTTTATTAATTCCATCCATCTTCTTTGTCTCATGTTTATCCCTTTCTGAGTGCATATATACTTTAAACTTTTGTGATCAGTATATATTTCACAATTTAATCCATACAAATGATGCCTCCAAATTTTTAAATCGAAAACAACAGAAGCTAATTCCAAATCATGTGTAGGGTAATTTACCTCATGATTTTTCAACTGTCGTGAAACATAAGCAATTACCTGATCATTCTGCATTAGGACGCTACCATGTCCTTTCAATTAAGCATCACTGTATATAACAAACTCACCATTCCTGGAATGAAGTTCCAAAACTGCAGCATTCACCAATCATCTTTTCAACTCCTAAAAACAATCATCACATTCTTTTGTCCAGATAAACTTAACACCCTTCCGAGTTAGCTTAGTCATGGACTAGATAACCGTGAAAAATTTCTAACAAACCTTCGGTAATAGCCTACCAAACCAAGGAAGCTACGAATCTTAGTTACATTTGTGGGTCTTGGCCATTATTCCACAACCTTTGTTTTTGCATGATCAACAGTTATCCTATATTTAGAAACAATATGACCGAGGAATTTAATTTGTTGCAACTGAAACTCACAGTTGATGAATTTTCCATACAATTTCATTTCTTTCAAGGTTTGAAAAATAACCCTTAAATGTATTTCATGCTCCTCTTTACTTTTAGAAAACACCAAAATATCATCATTGAAAAAAACCACAAACTTATACAAGAACTCATGGAAAATTCAATTCATTATGTCCATGAATACACCAGGTGCATTGGTTATCCCAAAAGGCATTACTACAAATTCATAATGGCCATATCTTGTACTAAACGCAGTCTTTGGAACATCTGATTCCTTTACCTTCAACTGATGGTACCCCGATCTCAGGTAAATATTTGAAAAATATTGTGCTCCCTGGAGCTGATCAAACAAATCATCAATATGAGGCAAAGGATATTTGTTCATAATAGTGATGTTATTCAAGGATCTATAGTCAATGCAAAGTCTCATAGAAACATCTTTCTTTTTGAAAAATAAAACAGGAGCACCACATGGTGATGTGCTAGGTTGAATGAAACCTTTCACTAATAAATCTTGCAACTGCTCCTTCAACTCTAAAAGTTCAATTTGAGTCATTCGATAAGGGGGTTTTGAAATTGGCTTAGAATTAGGAACTAAGTCTACAGTAAACTCAACTTCCTGATCTGGTATTATTCCAGGAAACTCATCAAGAAAGAACATCAGGATACTCATTTACCACTGGCACATCATTAATCTGAACAGTACCTTTATTTTCAACGACATGTTCAAGGTAACATTCATTTCCATCTTTTACAAGTTTCTCAGCATATTGATATGTTATCAAAAGTAAGGGTTCATTCTTGTACACAAACTGAAAGTTTTTCTAAAAAGAAACATCTTTATCTCTACAGTCGATCTTAGCATGGTAAATAGAGAGCCAATCCATTCCCAGGATAACATCAAACTCTACTAGAGGTAAAACAATAATGTTTCCAAGTAGGTTCTTTCCACGGATAAGGATATGAATATTCTTATAAATTCATTTTTTCCTCAACATTTCCCCCAGGTGTTTTTACCAAAAGGTCAGGAGTCATTTCTTGAGATGGTATTCCCATTTTACTAGAAAAGTTTTCAGAGATGAAAGAATGTGTAGACCCCGAATCAGACAACACACTGGCATAATCGGAAAAAACAATCAAGGTACCTGATACAACTTCATTTGATTGCCCGACATATGCTGAAGTAGTTGCAAAGGATTTCACCACCCCTTTATGCATTTAGTATAACTGCTTCCCATCACTCAAGATCTTTTTCGGACACTCATATTCACAGTGACCCATCTCATTGCACATAAAACATTTCACTAACTGTAAATCAAATTTGGTCTTACAATCACCCTAATCTTTTTCAGTGCAATCACAAGGCTTATGTCTTATCTTACCTCATCGGTAGCACTTTCCAGAATTCAGAAGACATTCCCCAGCATGCCTTTTACCAGATTTATCACAAACTAGAAACTTAGATTTCTTACCATCAGACCTTTTTGTAGAATTATTTTCTTTCTCTTGCGACCTCGGTCTCTTCTTCTGCTGGTTGTTATAGAACACTTGATCATCCGCAAACTCCATTTCCACCTTCTCAGCATATCGAACAAGCTTTTAATAACTTTTAAACTCACGAGAAGATAATTCCATTAGATATTTTGGATTTAATCCTATGTTAAAACTATTGATTTTACTATCAAGGTCTCAGATAAAATTTGGAGCATACCTTGACAATCGATTGAACCTTTCTTCATAGGTAGCCATTGAGTCTTCCTCTTGGCTCAATTCCAAGAATTTCTTTTCCATCCTTTGTCGAATAGCCTTAGGAAAATAATTCTCAAGATAAATACCTTTAAATTCATCCCATTCGAGAGTATCAATCTCATCAACGTCCCTAATATTTATAACCATTGACCACCATTGATCTGCTTCACCCTCCAAACGGTAAATAGCAACACCAACCTTTTGATTGTCCAAACACCCCATGACATCAAAAATATTATCTAGTGATTTAATCCACCCTTCAGCTAGCACAGGGTCAGATGATCCTCTGAATGATGGGGGATGTTGCCTCATGGAATGTTCCACCACTAACATGTTACTCTACGGTTGATCCGGCTGATCTCGTGCATGGATACCACCTCCATTTATCGCTCGAGTCAACTACGCCATTACTGCAACAAACTGTTCAGTTCCAATTCTGACTATCTCAGGATGCTTATTCGAAAGGTTATTTCCTTCTGCATGGCTTCCTAGCACTGCTTCCCTGTTTCCTCTGCGGAAAACCATTTTGAATAAACATGTCTTAGATGAAGCAACATGGTAATCTTCAAATGCTACATCACTTCAATTTGACCATGAAAAAATATTTTCAGATAATCATTTAATAGAATTATAACTCCTAAAGTTATCTAAACCGACCTTTGATACCAACTATAAGGCTCCAGCCCTAAACCTTACTAAATCCTGAGTTATTAAAAGATTACACATTGAGGATCTTTTCAGGTTTAGAGTTTTGGAGAATTAGATCATAAAACATTCATTACATTCCACATTTAAACAAAGTGGTTACATAAAGATAGTATTAATTCTTTCCCATTAACGGAAACATATTTAAAATAAAACATGGATTCTTTCTTGACACATCCTTGACACTATCATCATATCATGTACCTTTCCCTTGACCTATGAAAAACATTTCAAAAAAAAACTTGGGGTGAGCAAAAAAAACTCAGTATGGGTTATAAAAATATGGAAAGGAAACATGAGTTCATATATACATAAGAATGAAATCATACATTACCCATAAAACATAATCATTTTAACATACCTCATCAAATCATGAATAAATCATAGAAATCATAAGACATAAAGGTTACTTGAGGCATTCATAACATTCTTACGTAGGGAGTAACCCTCTTGGTTACTTTTTGAATACCCATCAAAGTATATTCCCTAAATCTCTTCTGAGAAACCATAATGTTTCACTCCTTCAGTTTACCCAATGAATTGGAGAGCTATATCGGGCTCACCCGCCATTAGTTTATCACAGAACCACCCATCTTCATAATAATGGCATGGAACCAAGACATAATCGTATAACATAAAACATGCATAAAGGAAACATAACATTTACACCTTTCAATCACAAAATATAAATACAACACATTTAAATAAAAACATTATGAAAACCATTTTCAATACCAAAATAAAAGAAAAATAAAACATGTTATTTATTTTTCTTTTAGAAAATGGTATGGCTTGTAGAGGAAGCCGAAACTTAAATAATGGTCACGACGGGGGAGAAGTCGTTGTCGCCGCATACATTCGAAAAAAACATTCCCTTTTATCGTTTAGTAAATGCTTAATATAAAAAATATTCCTTTTGAATAAAGGTAAAAGTCAAAGGGGTTTATACACCATATAAAAGAAGGTTGTGTATAAAACAGAATATGCCTCAATGAAAAGAGATTGAGATGAAGTCCATACCTCGGGTCCAACTTGACTCGATCGTTCTTTAATCTCCTAAATAATAAAATTTAGTTAATTTCTACTTGCTTAAGAACCTTCTTCAAGTTCATTATTCCTTTTATATCACTTATTACCATGTCATGAACACTATGTAATTATTTTAGTTAATAACGTTCGTTTTAACGATCATTGGTACTTGAGTCAAAAAATGCTATTTATAATTACATGTTTTTCATGTATCCATTGTATCCAGAGTTATAATCATGATGTATATATCATATATATCATATATATCCAGTATATACATGCATTTATAATATTACATTACATTTTGAGGTAAGAAACGAAATGCACCATTCATGGAGACGGTAAGCCGTACGTACGCCTGAACACTACTTCCATTTCTATTTCATAATTTATGGAATGGAATCATAATGTTATAAAGGTATATTATAATTACAGAATAATTTCATACATTATATAATTAATTAAATCCTTTATACATTCCACATATGGCATTAATGAATGAAATCACTTTGAGGGGGCGGTAGCCCAGACTTCCTAAAATGAAGATATCACGTATACCCATAATGGTAACCATAAAGGTTTTACATAAATGAAAAATACAGAATCTTAAGGAAAACATAAACATATTATTAATCATATATAAATATAGTGTCATAATAATGACCACCTTTTATGGTGTTAAAATAATGTTGAACAATCATCGTTTCTGGATGTAGAAATTCACCATCCACAGAAACAGTATGTTCTTTAACCATTATATGTAGGTGTGTGTAAGTGTAGATCGAATGCTTCTTATAAAAACATCCTAGTATATTGAAGATACTGGATTTGTTACAAAATAAATGAATAAAAAAATTTTAGGGGGTTGGAGAAGCAAAATAAAACAAAAGGACTCAAGTGAAGACATTACCTTAAAATCGGGTAACTCCCTTTGGTTTGAGCTCAAAGGCTTCCTGGGGAAGACTTCTGCCCATGATGAGGCTTCAAGGAGTAAGAGAGGGATGAGTAGAGACAAAATGGGCAGGGTTAGGCCGAGACAAAGGCTTTGGAAGTGTGGGTAAGGTGGTAGTGGTGGGGGCCTTTTATAAGAGGAGAGGAGGGGCACTCTTGGAAAGTAAAGAAATGTTCCTTTATTTTAAAATGAGTTTCGGATTTAAAAGGTCCCAAATTGATATAATTCGAGGCTATGGTGATAAGGGTTCTAAATATACCCGTAAAATAGGTTTTTGACATGTGTAGGTCACAGATTTTATATTATCTTTTCATTTTATTTAAATCCTTTATTAATGATGTAATCGCTGCATCATCATGATGTCATAAATAATTTAATATCGTTAAAGTATAAAAATTATAAAAAACTATCATGATGTTGGAAATATTTTATGATTTAAAATGAATATTTATAGTCAAAAATCTGACTTGTATAACCCCATGTAAAAATTGTTTTAGTAAAACAACTCATGTTTGTGTCATTTTTACTTTTAAATTATATAAAAAGTTATTTATGTCATTTCCCAACCAAAGTGGCTCCATGGGGTCCCCAAGTTGACCCATTGATTTTATTGGTCGGCCCTGACACGTAAAATAAGGGTAGTACATGTTTCTAGGTCATTTAATATTATTAAAACATTATTCTTACCTTAAATTACACTAATTATCTCTAATCGCGATTAAAAACATAAAAGATACTATTCACCAAAAAAAAATTGAATCCCATTGAACCACATTTTACTTCTTAATGACAGCCATGTATGTCGGATTTTTTACATTCAAAACACAGAGGTGGTAAAATTTCATTTAACCGAAAAAACAGTTTCTTAAGTACCACATAGTGGTTTCACTATTCATCAAAAATTGATGTTTTTCAGAAAAATAACAAAACATAACCCTAAGCTATATTTGATATTCCTAATTCAAAAATGATGTCTATTTTAAAAAATTCAAAACATATAAGTTACATTAATTAATTTAATAATTAATTCACTCTATCACAGCAAATAGCGTGTTTTTCTGAAACAATAAGTATCAAAATATTAACAGTAGTTTAAATCCAATTTCAAAGTGAAATTAATTTCAGCGACCACTATCAGATTAGATGGTAAAAATATATTATAATTTCACTTTTAAACAAATTCAAAAGATAATATAATCATATAAATAAATTAGATTAAAATGAGGTTTTGAATTAAAATACAACATTTTTCACTATTCATTAACAAATGAATTTTATCAGAATAATACCAAAAATTCACACAAATTAAATTTTGATGTCCCAATCATAATGAATAAGTTTATTTTGACAAACATATCTTATAAATTTTTCAAAAGGTAGATTTAAAAATGGTTTTCCATTAAAAGGCAGTAAAACAATCTTTTCAAAATATTAGTGTATTACATGTTATTGATTGGACATATTTTCAATTTAAGCCACTAAAATACTATCTAATTCATTAATAGACATAGATAAAAATATATATTATTCATTACTTACTTGGGATGTTACATCCTTCCCCCCTTTAGAAAATTGTGTCCCCGCAATTTATTTAATTATCGAATAAGTGAGGGGTATTTATCCCTCATCACATTTTCAGATTCCCATGTTGCCTCTTCAGTCATGTGGGTTTTCCCCAAAACCATTACCTGATGCATCACCTTATTCCGTAACACTTGCTCCATGTGGTCAAGAATCTGGACTGGTTGTTCCTCATAATATAGGTTCTCTTCTGCTTGAACTACCTCTGGACTCAATACATGAGATGGATCTGGCATATACTTTCTCAACATCAAAACATGAAAAACATTATGTACCTTAGATAAACTCGGAGGTAAAGCCTCTCAGTAAGCATCTTATCCAACTCTCTCCAGAATTTCATATGGTCCAATGAACCTTGGACTCAACTTTCCTTTCTTACCAAATCGCATCACACTTTTCCATGGTGATACTTTGAGAAAAACATGATCACCTACCTCAAAAGAGAGATCCTTCCTCCTTTTTTCCGCATAACTCTTCTCCCTGCTCTGAGCTGTTCTCATGTGTTTCGGTATCAGCTGAAATTTTTCTGCCATCTCTTCTACCAATTTTGATCCCATTAGCTTCCGTTCACCCACTTCATCCCAGAAATCTGGAGTTCAACACCGCTTCCCATATAACGCCTCAAATGGTGCCATCTGTATACTGGAATGAAAACTGTTATTATATGAATATTCAACCAAAGAAAGATGTTGGTCCCAACTTCCCAGATAATCTATTGAACAAGCTCGTAGTATATCCTCCATGGGCTGAATTGTTCGCTCTGACTGCCCATCTGATTGATGATGAAAAGCTGTACTAAAATTTAATTCAGTACCAAACGACTTCTGAAGGACTTTCCAAAAGTTATAAGTGAACCTTGGATCACGGTCAGATACAATGGAGAGAGGAACTCCATGTAACCTGACTATCTCATTAAGATACAAACGGGAAAGTTGATCTAGGGAAAATGTATCTTGAATAGGAAGGAAATGAGTAGATTTAGTCAAGTGATCAACAATAACCCAGATTGCATTATTACCTCGAGATGTATTCAGTAATCCCACAACAAAGTCCATAGATATATTCTCCCACTTCCACTCTGGCACTGGTAGAGGTTGAAGAATCCCGTTCGGTAATTGCCGCTCTGCTTTAACCTATTGACAAGTCAAACACTTCACACTAAAATCTTAAATATCTCTTTTCATTCCATCCCACCAGTAATACTCCCACAGATCTCTGTACATCTTAATACTGCCAGGACGAACTGAAAACGGAGAACTATGAACTTCACATAACAACTATCTCTTCAACTGTGAATGACAAGGCACACACAATATCTTCCCAAATTTCAAAACACAATCATTATCAATGTTGAATTCACGCAACTTACCCTTCTGAACCAGCTCTACCTTTTTCTGCAACTCACTGTCTTGCTTCTATGCTTTCTTGATTCTGTCTGATAGAGATGATCTCACTGATACATGAAAAAAAACACAAGAAATTCCTACACTAACAAATTCTATGACAAAGTTCATCAAATCCTTAACCAAAGGATAACGTTCCAAACCCAACATTTTCAATGAAGCATTACTTTTTTTGACTCAAAGCATCAGCCACTTTATTTACTTTTCCCATAAGGTAATGAATTGTACAATAATAATCCTTGATTAATTCCAGCCATCTCCTCTGTCTCATGTTTAACTCTTTTTGATTGAATATATACTTTAAAATTTTGTGATCAGTATATATTTCACACTTTACTCCATACAAATGATGCCTCCAAATTTTTAAATCGAAAACAATAGCAGCTAATTCGAAATCATGTGTAGGGTAATTTACCTCATGAGTATTCAACTATCGTGAAGCATAAGAAATTACCTGATCATTCTGCATTAGGACACAACCAAGTCCTTTCAATTAAGCATCATTGTATATAACAAACTCAACATTCCAGGAAGGAAGTTCCAAAACTGGAGCATTCACCAATCGTCTTTTCAACTCATGAAAACAATCATCACATTCTTTTGTCCAGAAAAACATAACACCCTTCCGAGTTAGCTTAGTCATTGGACTAGATAACTGTGAAAAATTTCTAAAAAACCTTCTGTAATAGCCTGCCAAACCGAGGAATCTACGAATCTCAGTTACATTTGTGGGTCTTGGCCATTCTTCACAACCTTTTTTTTGTAGGATCAACAGTTATCCCATATTTAGAAACAATATGACCAAGGAATGAAATTTGTTGCAACTGAAACTCACACTTGATGAATTTTCCATACAATTTCTTTTCTTTCAAGGTTTGACAAATAACTCTTAAATGTCTTTCATGCTCCTCTTTAATTTTAGAAAACACCAAAATATCATCAATGAAAACAACCACAAACTTATCCAAGAACTCATGGAAAATTCTATTCATTACGTCCATGAATACAGCAGGTGCGTTGGTTATCCAAAAAGGCATTACTACAAATTCATAATGGACATATCTTGTACGAAACGCAGTCTTCGGAACATCTGCTTCCTTTACCTTCAACTGATGGTACCCCGATATCAGGTCAATCTTTGAAAAATATTGTGCTCCCTGGAGATGATCAAACAAATCATCGATATGAGGCAATGGATATTTTTTCTTAACAGTGATGTTATTCATGGATCTATAATCAATGAAAAGTATCATAGAACCATAATTCTTTTTAACAAATAAAACAGGAGAACTCCATGGTGATGTTCTAGGTCGAATGAAACCATTCTCTAATAAATATTGCAATTTCTCCTTCAACTCTAAAAGTTCAATTTGAGCCATTCGATAAGGGGGTTTTGAAATTGGCTTAGAATCAGGAAATAAGTCTACAGTAAACTCAACTTCCCGATCTGGTATTATTCCAAGCAAATCATCAGGATAAATATCAGGATACTCATTTACCACTGGCACATCATTAATCTGAACAGTTACGTTATTTTCAACGACATGTGCAAGGAAACATTCATTTCCATCTTTTACAAGTTTCTCATTATGTTGATATTTTATCAATAGTAAGGGTTCATTCTTGTACACAAACTGCAAGTTTTTCTGAAAATAAACTTCTATAAATCTACAGTGAATCATAGCATGGTAAATAGAGAGCCAATCCATACCCAGGATAACATCAAACTCTACAAGAGGTAAAACAATAAGGTTTCCAAGTAGGTTCTTTCCACGGATGAGGATAGGAAGATTCTTATAAATTCTTTTTTCCTCAACATTTCTCCCAGGTGTTTTTACCAAACGTTCAGGATTCATTTCTTGAGATGGTATTCCCATTTTACTAGAAAAGGATTCAGAGATAAAAGAATGTATAGACCCCGAATCAAACAACACACTGGCATAATCTGAAAAAACAAACAAGGTACCTGATACAACTTCATTTGATGGCCCGACATCTGCTGAAGTAGTTGCAAAGGATTTCACCACCCCTTTCTGCTTGTAGAATAACTGCTTCCCATAACTCAAGCTCTTTGTCGGACAATCGTTTTCACATTTACCCATCTCATTGCACATAAATAAATTCACTAACTGTAAATCAAATTTGGTCTTACCATCACCCTGATCTTTTTCAGTGCAATCACGGTCCTTATGTCCCATATTACCGCATCGGTAGCACTTTCCAGAATTCAGAAGACATTCCCCAGCATGCCTTTTACAACATTTCTCACAAACTGGAAACTTAGATTTCTTATCGTCAGACCTTTTTGAAGAATTATTTCCTTTCTCATGGCACCTCGGTCTCTTCTTCTGCTAGTTGTTATAGAACACTTGATCCTCGGCAAACTCCATTTCCACCTTCTCAGCACATCGAACAAGATTCTAATAACTTTTAAACTCACGAGAAGCTAATTCCCTTCGATATTTTGGCTTTAATCCTGAGTAAAAACTATTGATTTTAGTATCAAGGTCTCAGATAAAATTTGGAGCATACATTGACAATCGAGTGAATCTTTCTTCATAGGCAGCCACTGAGTCTTCCTCTTTCCTCAATTCAAAGAATTTATTTTCCATCCTAAGTTGACTAGACTTAGGAAAATACTTCTCAAGAAACATACCTTTAAATTCATCTCAGTCGAGAGTATCAATCTCATTAGCATCCCTGATATTTCTAACCATCGACCACCACTGATCTGCTTCACCATCAAAACAGTAAATAGAAAGACTAACCTTTTGATTGTCCGAACACCCCATGACATCAAAAATCTTATCCGGTGATTTAATACACCCTTCAGCTAGCACAGGGTAAGATGATCCTCTGAATGATGGGGGATGTTTCCTCATGAAATGTTCCACCACTGACATGTTCCTCTGCGGTTGATCTGGATGATCTCGTGCATTGATACCACCTACATTTATCGCTTGAGTCAACTACACCATTACTGCCACAAACTGTTCAGTTCCAATTCCGACCATCTCAAGATGCTAATTCGGAAGGTTATTTCCTTCTGCATGCCTTCCTAGCACATCTTCCCTATTTCTCTGCGGAAAACCATTCATAATAAACATGTCTTCGATGAAGCAACATGTTAATATTCAAATTCTACATCGCTTCAATTTGACCATAAAAAAATATTTTTGGATAATCATTTAATAGAATTCTAAATCCTACATTTATCTAAACCGACATTTGATACCAACTATTAGGCCCCAGCCTTAATCCCCACTTAATATTGAGTTATTACAAGATTACACATTGAAGATCTTTTCAGGTTTAGAGTTTTAGAGAATTAGGTCATAAAACTTTCATTACATTCCACATTTAAACAAAGTGGTTACAAAAAGATAGTATTAATTTTTTCCCATCAACGGAAACATATTTTAAATAAAACATGGATTCTTTCTTGAAACTTCCTTGACACTATCATCATATCATGTACCTTTCCATTGACCTGTGAAAAACATTTCAAAGAAAACTTGGGATGAGCATAAAAAACTCAGTATGAGTTATAAAAATATGGAAAGGAAACATGAGTTCATATATACATAAGAATGAAATCATACTTTACCCATAAAACATAAGAATTTTAATATACCTCATCAAATCATTAATAAATCATAGAAATCATAAGACATAAAGGTAACTTGAGGCACTCATAACATTCTTACGTAGGGAGTAACCCTCTTGGTTACGTTTGGAATACCCATCAAAGAATATTCCCTAAATCTCTTCGGAGAAACCTTATCGTTTCACTCATTCAAGTTACCCAATGCATTGGAGAGCTATATCGGGCTCACCCGCCCTTAGTTTATCACGAAACCACACGTCTTCATAATAATGCCCAAGAACCACAACATAATCGTATCACATAAAACATGCATAAAGGAAACATAACATTTCCACCTTTCAATCAAAATATATCAATACAACACATTTATATAAAAACATTATGAAAAACATTTTCAATACCAAAATAAAAGAAAAATAAAACATGGTATTTATTTTTCTTTTAAAAAGAAGGTATGGCTTGTAGAGGAAGCCGAAACTCAAATAATGGTCATGGCGGCGGAGAAGTCGTTGTCTCTGTATACGTACGAAAAAAAACATTCTCTTTTGTCATTTAGTAAACGCTTCGTATAAAAAATATTCCTTATGAATAAACGTAAAAGTTAAAGGGGTTTATACACCGTATAAAAGAAGGTTGTGTATAAAACAGAATATGCCTCAATGAAAGGAGATTGGGACGAAGTCCCATACCTCGGGTCCGACTTGACTCGATCGTTCTTTAATCTCCTGAATAATAAACATGAGTTAATTTCTAATTGATTAAAAACCTTATTCAAGTTAATTATTCCTTTTATATCACTTATTTCCATGTCATGAACACTATGTAATTATTTTAGTTAATGACAGTCGTTTTAACGATCTTTGGTACTTGAGTCAAAATATGCTCTTTATAATTACAATTTTTTCATGTATCCATTATATCCAGAGTTATAATAATGACGTATCTATCATATATATCATATATATCCAGTATATACATGAATTAATAATATTACATAACATTTAGAGGCAAGAAATGAAATGCACCGTTCATGGAGACGGTAAGCCGTACGTACGCATGAACGCTACTTCCATTTCTTTTTCATATTTTATGGAATGGAATAATAATGATATAAAGGCATATTATAATTATAGTATAATTTCATATATAATATGATTAATTAAATCCTTTATACATCCCACATATGGCATTAACGAATCAAATCACTTTGAGGGGGCGGTAGTCCGCACTTCCTAAAATGATGATATCATGTATACCCATAATGGTAACCATAAAGGTTTGACATAAATGAAAAATAAAGAATATTAAGGAAAACATAAACATATTATATATCATACATAAATATAGTGTCATCTTAATGGCCACCATTTAAGGTGTTAAAAGAATGTTGAACAATCATCAGTTTCGGGAGGTAGAAATTCACCATCCACAGAAACAATATGTTCTTTAACCATTAGATGTAGGTGTGTGTAAGTGTATATGGAATACATCTTATAAAAATATCCTAGTATATTGAAGATACTGGAGTTTTTACAAAAGAAATGAATAAAATGGGTTTAGGGGGTTGGAGAAGCAAAATAAAACAAAAGGACTCTAGTGAAGGCATTACCTTAAAAACGGGTAACTCACTTTGGTTTGAGCTCAAAGGCTTCCTTGGGAAGTTTTCTGCCCAAATTGAGGCTTCAAGGAGTTACATAGGGATTTGGAGAGACAAAATGGGCAGGGGTTGGCCGAGGAAATGGCTTTGGAAGTTTGGGTAAGGTGGTAGATATGGGGGCCATTTATAAGAGGAGAGGAGGGGCACTCATGGAAAGTAAAGAAATGTTCCTTTATTTTAAAACGAGATTCAAATTTAAAAGGTCCCAAATTGATATAATTCGAGGGTAAGGTGATAAGGGTTCGAAATATACCCATTTAGTAGGTTTTTGACATGTGTAGGTCATAGATTTCAAATTACCGTTTCATTTTGTTTAAATCCTTTATTAATGATGTAACCGCCTCATCATCATTATGTGATAAAAAATTTAATATATTTGAAGTCTAAAAATTATAAAAAAATATCCTGATGTAGGAAATCTTTTTATATTTATAATGAATATTTATAGTAAAAAATATGACTTGTATAACCCCATGTAAAAATTGTTTTAGTAAAACAACTCATGTTTGTGTCATTTTTACTTTTACATTAAATAAAAAGTTATTTTTGTCATTTCCTAACCAAAGTGGCTCCATGGGGTCCCCAAGTTGACCCATGGATTTTCTTGGTCGGCCATGACACTTCCAATATGGGTAGGACATGTTTCTAGGACAGTTTATATTATTAAAACATTATTCTTTCCTTAAATTACACTAATTACCTCTAATCGCGATTAAAAACATAAAGGTTACTATTCACCGAAAAATTATTTTAATCCTATTGAACCACATATTACTTCTTAATGAAAACCATGTATGTAGGATTTTTGAAATTCAAAACATAGAGGTGGTAAAATTTCATTTAACCGAAAAATCAGTTTCTTAAGTACAACATAGTGGTTTCACTATTCATCAAAAATTGAAGTATTTCAGAGAAATACCAAAATTTCACCCTAAGATATATTTGATATTCAGAATTAAAAAATAATGTATATTTTATAAAATTCAAAACATATAAGTTACATTAATTAATTTAATAATTAATTCCCACTATCAGAGAAAATAGCATGTTTTTATGAAACAATAAGTATCAAAAGATTGAAACTAGTTTAAGTCCAATTTCAAAGTGGAATTAATTCCAGCGACCACTATCGGATTAGATGGTAAAAATATATTCTAATTTCACTTTAAAACCAATTCAAAAGATAATCTAATCATATAAATAAATTAGATTAAAAAGAGGTTTTGAATTAAAATACAACATTTTTCAGTATTCATTAAAAAAATGAACATTATAAGAAAAATACCAAAAATTCACACAAAGTAAATTTTGATGTCCCAATCATAAATAATAAGTATATTTTGACAAACATAGAATAAAAAATTGTCAAAAGATAGATTTAAAAATGGATTTCAATTGAAAGGCAGTAAAACAATCTTTTAAAAATTTTAGTGTATTCCATGCTTAAGATTGGATTTATTTTCATTTTAAGCCTCTAAAACACACTATAATTCCTTAATAGACATAGATAAAAATATATATTATTCATTACTTACTTGGGATGTTACATTAATATATGGACTATTACATATCCCGATTTAGAATGATTTTTTCCATGCTAATTTAATGCACAATTTTAAATTCAAGACAAATAATTTGATCATGGAATAAGTATGTTTTGGGAAAAAATATGATGGGATTACATATAATGTTATTAGAGTGATATATATATGATTTTCATATAATAGTAATATATAAATTAACGTTGAAATAGTTAAATTTTAGAAATCTTCTTTGGTTATATTTGATTATTCATTATGACATCTCAATACGCTACCACTATTGGTAGTAGAACATGTTGGAGGTCACTCTAATTCATAAATAATTAGAAAATGTTCGTTATTCTTGGGAAGTGGAGTTGTGGGGAAATGAACACCCCTCAAAAATAAACATTCTTATATGTAGGATGCGTAACCAGGAAATCCCAACCAATGGAATTATTATAAATAATGGTATTTCATCAGTGTCTAAATGATGATGTGGTGATCATCCAATGTGGGAATCTATTATAAATTTTTTTTTCAGAGTAAATTATTGGGAATCCTTTTGTGTGAAAAGTTCTATTGTCCTTACCACACCATTCAAGAAGATTCCATGTAGTATGTTATTTAAAAATAGTTTCAAGCGGAGAAGAAGGATGTTTTGGAGAGAAAAATATGTAGCATCATCTTCACTTTGGTCTCCTAGATATTATGGTATGTGAGAAACCAGGGGATACTGGGTGTTAGACATTTGCTGTTTTTTATGATGATCAGATCAAGAGCATTGGTGATGGAGCTGGGATAATAGCAAAAAGTTGGATGGAAGTCCCAGAATCTCAGTAACATCCTTAATATATTGATCTCGTTTCCAGGCTCTCATGGATGGTGGGTGCATTGGTTTTATCAAGGTGATGGATTACAACTCAATGGGTACGGTTCCTATAGGAATGTACTGATGAAGGGAGTTATCATGATAAGAGATATCTGAGGACCATTAATCTCATCTTTTAGTGATTTTTATTGTATGAGCAGTTCATTGATGCATGGTTGAGAGCATAAAATTTTTGTTTGTCATTGTGGAAAAACATTTTTCTTCATGTAAAGGGAGTGGAATATGACTCGGTGGTTTTGGTGAATATTATGAATGGAAAAATTGATTCTTCTTGAGAACTATTGTATCATGTGAGAGGAGGAAAAAGGTATTTTTCACATGGGACTAGTGTGAGGCATATATAGAGTGAATAAAAAATTTTCGTTAGATTTCTTAGCTAGAGGTTGAATTGGAGATGACAACCACCTCAACATTACTACTTTATGTTCTCTCCCAATTTACTATTCAAAATTTTTATTATTATATGCTCTCGATATCCATATCTTTAGGATTCATATGGCCTCTCTCATGTTTTTCATATTGATGGGTTCCCCCTATTTTTAATAAATATTTAATTTTCAATGAGTCGTGAGGAATTAGAAACATTTTCCACGATGTATATTCAATGTGTTCGAATATGAATATATTTTTAGAATATGGATCCTGAGATACAGTGGAAATGGGGAATATTATATCATTCACAATCAAAATTTCAATTATCCCAGTATATGGAAATAAAATAGGATCATAAGGAGTATGTGATACCATAAAATAAGGTGGGAAATGTTGCTTAGATCAATCAATATTTTGATAAAATGATAATATTGAGGAATAATTTATGTGTCCCATCATTAATATACTAGGTTAAGTATGTGTAGGATGGATATCATAGTTCATCATACCTATTTAATTATAGATGTATGAAGACTTAATGTGATCTGAATGTTTATATTATGTAGGATAAAATGCTTATTTATGTTGTTTCTTCTCATTATTTTTTTATGTGATGAAGTTATTAGTGAGATAAATATGTCAAATTGGATTTTTGAACCATTAAACGTATAAAAATAGATGTGGGTATCATAACCACTAATTAATTCAACAAAAAATGAAAAAAGTATAGTGTGAATGATTTCATTTAGTATATTATATGTCTACATTAGAACTATTTTAATTTCATTAACAACCAACAAAATATTTTTATTTTATTTTACAGTCCATTCCATAAATTATGATTGATTTAGGGTTACATATATAAAATAATTATTTTATATCTAATAAATATATTACATTTTCCTTCATCATTTTGGAGAAGTGATGAAAAATATATGAATATGGGGTTGAACTAGAGCACTGAATTTGATCCTTAGACATAAGGTCATTCAATTAAGACCATTCAAAAATGAAGGGATATGATGAGATCGTGATCAATAGTTAATACTAGTTTTTTCGATAAATCAAATAAATTTTTATGTGATTATACCATCAATTTATTTCACTTGAGTATTCATATGGTTATTTATTAAGATCCACTTTTACTTTTTTTTAAACTAGATCATTCTAGAATGATGTTTCAAAAAACATTTATAAAACTAATATAGCTATGAAAATTAATTACATGTTTTAGAACAATCAATAACACATCAGGGTATCTCATAGTAAAATGAAATGCAATGTTGAAAATTAATAGAAGGATCTAGTGTTTAAAGATATTGAAAATGTGTTCTTGTAAATATCTATAGGAAAATTGTAATCATAGTTTTATGTAATTGAATGTTATGTGATAGATATATATTTCCATTCAAAAATTTGGATTGTGTCTGGATAATTACTTATCACAGGGTGCTTTGCAAAATCTACCCCAAGTTCATGATATATTTGATGTATCTATCCATCGAAATTATATTAATAATAATGTAGATATAATGTACTCTGTGGTATTAGAATTTATAATATTATAACTAACAATGATAATCTTGTGTGGGTTCTACATTTAGGACAAAATATAAATTGAAACCACACCACATAAATTGTCAATGTATTGTGTTGAGACCATAAATTTGAGGATGTAATGTAGGAAGCCAAAGATGCGAGGAGGAATATGATTCCTCATTTGTTTATATTATATTGGTAAAAATTAAAGGGATATATTAATTTAAGGGGTTGAGTATGTCAAACCCCAATATTTTATTGTATATTTTACTTAAAATAAATTTAATTTCATTGATTTCTCATATTATAGGGAACACCAAATTTAAATGAACCATGATATTATATAAAAATATTATTAATTTCCCTAAAATGTTATACCATATTCATCTGATTTGGGAAAATTAATATGGAAAATGAAATTATCCAAATATATATTTAAAATATTTACAAAATTTATTAATTGGTTTTCAATGGGATATAAAATAATCTTCTTTTTGAAGGAGAATATAGATTTTTTTTTAAAAAAAAATTATATGAAACTGTTTTGTTCTTAATAAATAACAATACACTTTATAAATTAATGATTTTATTGGATTATGTATATTGTATATTGAATAATGTTTTTTTAAATCATCTAAAAACTATTACATTCAATTAAATAAAAAATAAATCTATTTTTATGATATAATTTATATTTCGTAAAAATTATTTTGTATAGTTTTAGATAGCTATTTTGAAATGGATTTGTAAAACGTATAGAAACATAATTCCTTAAAAATGATATCATATTTGGAATTATAATAGGAATTATTGTTTTATTTGGTCAAATTGATTTTTTTTCATAATTTATATCAAAATTATATATGATTCTGTTACCGCTATTATGGTTAAAAAGGTTTTACTATGGGGGTTTAGCATAATAAATAAGACTTAAAATAAATAAAAAAATCATTAAATTTAATGTTAAATGGATATAGAAATTATCCATCTTAAAATATATTATTTTTCATTTTTCGTTCACTTGACCAGAGTAAGACATTTATATATTTTAATCATTTAAAAAATTACAGTTATTCCCTCTCCCGGAAATTATAACAGGATATCACTTATCTTGTTATTCCTAGAATTCTTGATTAATCATGGATAAACCATATCTAGCATAATAAATTCCCAAACGTTTTCACCAATTATTATATTTCATGATTTGTTATAAATTTAATCTATTCAAGTAATAAAGTTGAAGGTATAGGTTGTTTTTCAATGAAGTGTTATAACTCCAAACAAAGGGTGCTCAATTATGTTTCCTCTTCAACAATTATAAAATATATGATATTACATTTTATATCAATAAAAACATTATAAAGATTGTAATGAATTTTTTTTAAATCATCATCTATTTCCCACATCCATTTTATCAATTTTTAATTAAATATATTCCTCATGAGTACAAGTGGACTACCACTCCACATTGTGATATTTTGGTTTTCCATATACATGATTCATTGATGATTATTATTATGGTTTTAATTTTTATAGATCATAATTCATAAATAATTATACATGCTGAATTATGTTATCATATCCACCTTTATTATATTTCCATATTAGGGAATGTTAATATGTTTCTCATGATTACTTGTGGACTACCACTTATACGATGAAAAGTGATTAAATTGTCATTACCAAAATAAAAGTAGTGTAATAATTGTATATTTATGAAATATATATTATATATTTACTAAATATATATTATATATTTACTAAATATATATTTTTTTACTAAATATATATTATATATTTACAAAATAGATATTGTATATTTACTAAATATATATTATATATATAACATAATATTGATTCCATGAAGTTTATTTATCTTTAAACATTCTTTATTTCAAATCATTAAAAATTTAAAACATTAATCATATGTATGACAGGACTACCCTTTCTAAAATTAGGTGTAATTAGATTTCCTACACCTATTTATATCAATATAAATAAATGAGTACAAGAAAGAAAATTACTAAAATTATCATTAATATTAATGTTGAGATTTTAAAGACCAAAAAAAGGTTAATGTACCATGTATATCGCAAAAAAATATTCATATCAAATGGGATAGTTTTTTACTATAATGTTAATTTCAATGAAGAAATTAGTAGTAAAAAACAGTTCAAATTATTGAGAGATGATAAATATTATGATATTAGTGTATAATGATTTAATTAATTTATAATAAATAATTATTTATTATAAAGGTGATATCTACGTAGATGAACCATGACATGACTTGATGCATGATGTTTATGTTAGAGTATCATTTCATTTTGGGATTGTATATGATAAATTTAGATTGATAAAATTTACATGGTTCATGGAATTGAAAACACATTTATTTTAAATTTACATAATTATTTATAGAGTATTTGTTAATATTTTTAAATTTTCATGATTTTGTATATAAAATGATGATGAAATGTTTTAAGGTAAAATTGAACATATTTTATTTTTTATTTAAATATTTCTCTCATGTAATTACACATACATATTAGTAAGTTTATGTTTTAAATATAATTGAAATCTCATAAAATTTTCATTTCCATCACCTTTATATTATTGAATTTTTCTAATATTTATTATTTTAATTTTTTTCCAGTTAAATTTTTTTTTGTATTTAAATATGTTAAAAAATAATTTTCTCTCTTTAAGTATATAGTATTGATAAATTATCCATATAAATCATGAATCAATTCATTGAAGGTTATTTTACATGTTTACTTAAAAAATTATCCTCATTATTCGTGGATTTTTTATTTAAAATGATATCTAAAGAAATTCCAATTTTCATCATGATTTCAATTAAGGGTTCAAATGTATTTATAATGTTATTTTGATCTAAGTCAATATATTTTAATGTGCTTTAAAATTCATTGAAGATATGATCATATAATAATACACTATTTTATTTTCGGTATGTTTTCGGATAATGTTAATTTATTGAAGAATCTATGAAATCTTCTCATTTTCTATAGGTTATTTACTTTATAAAGAAACATTTATTAATATTTTTTATTTTACAAGTTTTATGATCTCATGGAACCTTTATTAAACCAATTTTCTATACCATTAAACATTATTTAATAAAGTGATTAATTTTTTATAAAAATATTTCACCATTATATATTATTTTTAATATCTGTTGGGTGGTCCAAAAATTATATTATCCTCTATTGGACTATGTAATGGGGATGGAGTTGAGAATATTGCTTAATGAAATAGATTAAATTAACTCTTGACATACAATAAAGATCCCCCTATTGATGTCACCCCTAATATAATGTTGTAAATAACCACAATGGAATTTCTATTATAAAATATTATCCCCAGCAATATTATTTTGGGAGGACACTAACCTTGAATATGATTTTTTATTCTTATGTTCCTGCCCTAAACATATATCATATGCTAATTATTTTTTCTAATGGAAGATGATATATTGAAAATTATTCCAAACGATTATATCTTATATCATAGTATTTTATAAATCATTTAATATTATTCACAATTAATGAAATTTAATTAATGCTGTATGATTAATTTATTTAATAAAAAAATTTAACAAATAATTAAGTTTGATTAATTTTGACTTATGATCATTTATTGGAATCACCAATTCTGACCCATAATGAGATACTAAAATAATCCTTTCATATTATTTATTCCAAATGTTATGAATAATGATTTTTTGTAGGGTATTATAGAGAACTGTATAGTTTGTTAATATATTTATGGGGTATGATGATGACCTTTAAGATATATGATGATCTTGTATATAATATCCAATAAAAAATTCACATCCTTAATAATGAATTTATTTGATTTATTTTAAATAATAATTTATTGAATTGAATAATAATTTATGAAATGAATTATCCACTACAAGAGCCTAATGTAATGGAATATTCATTTTTCATTGTAGTTATAAAATATAAAACTCCCAAAAAGTGGGTAAAAGTAATGAATGAATAAATTAATATTTTCAATGAAATGTATTCCACGAAGGATGACTAATTGAATAATATATCATTTGATTATGTGTTTATTTTAGATGTGACTATTGAAAGTTGAAAATAATTATCATTTATATTCACGTCAATGAACCTTGATATATACTAAAATAATGTTACTAAATGAATATTAATGTTAATTAGTGAAAAATAATATTTGTAGGTCGATATAATTCAGTTGTAGAATATCCAATGAGATATGTGTATCTGATCAATGGATTATGAAAAAACTGCATCAACCTGATGTGATTAAAGTGGAAATCCAACTTATTAAACTAAAGGAATAAAAATATGGGTCTTCCAAATTAGGTTACGAAATTTATTCTAAACAAAAACATATAAGGATATTCTATATTTAGGTAATGCACAAAATTTTGGAAATAATTTTATGAGATCTTATATAGATTCATCTATAATCAGTTCATTCGAAAATACATCCAACAACCAAATACTTTATAATTTATCTGAATTTATATGTTATTAAATAATGGATTTAATTATTAATTATATAAAAATTTGGGAGGATTAAAACAATGAGATATAAACAAAAATATAAAGGATTTATGTGAAATGATATATTGTAAGTATCCACCAAAATTCATCAATAAAAATATTGATAGTTCAAGTAATTTTTTTAATTTTTAAATTATAGTCATTGACCTAAAAAACAAAAAAATGTGTGATATATGAAAATGATTGTATTATAGGAGCATCAGAAACAAATATTTATATTTATATAATGATAATTTAGTTATTTTTTAATGATTCCTAACTAGATTAAAGGTTATCTATGGTCAATGTATGGAAAAAATTGAATGATAATATAATGTATCATAGATTATGGATATCATGTATTTTATGAATATATTTAAGTATCATTAAAATATAAATGATAAGTGAAATATTTTTTTATCATTATTAAAAGATATTTTTTACCATTATTTTAATATTACACATATTATTTAGAATTCAAGGGATCATCACATATTGATGATCTAGTACACATGTCAACCTTGTGAATGAATCCTTTAGTAAATATTGTTTTGAATTAAAATTAATAAATAAAAAAATATATATGAAATTATTACCAATCATGATGACTCAGGAAGTAACAATTTTTTTTATATCAAGTGTAATTTTACCCTAAATAAACTATATATTTTTATAACTAACCCACTAGAATTTTGGAGTTCTTAAGAAAAGTGTGTGACCACCAATGGTATATAAAGTAAGATTTTATGTAAAGAAGAATCCTACACCTATGAATTTATAACTTCTAGTACCAAATGGTTTAATGATCATATATCTAGAACCATAGGAATATGGTTGGAATATGATATTATAATCATATAATTGAATAACTATGCAATATAATGTGTATAAACATATTTGAGCAAAGGTTATTTATATAAATTTAAAAAAAACATTGTTACCAAAGGGAATGAAATCAGGAATTCAAATCAGGATAGAATAAACATGAATATAAAAGAATATAAAGATATATGAAAAAGTGTAAATTTCTTGATAAAGAAGATTCAACCCCAACATTTGTTATAACTATAAAGGTGATTAATTCCCCCACATTCTCAAATTTCTATGATTTTATCTCATATGGAGACATGATTTTGAATATAAAATGACATAAAATTACAATTTAAATAATATAAAATTTTATTGAATTCCAATTTTCATCTATATTGACAATTAAAGTAACATTAATGAGATTATTTCTAGTAAAAAGACCCTATGGAGATAAGTTATTGGTTTTACAATATGATGATGAAAAATTAAATGTTATGGTCTTATGATATTTATTATGATCCTAAACTTTAGAAATAGAATAACCCTAGATTATTCATCTATTTGTGGTATGAAAGTCTCTTACCTAGAAAATTTATTATCATTTCATATTATAATAATATAGGGTCTTTGTGTTTTTATTAAATGGGGGAAGTAATTCACTTTCACCATAATAATATGTTATGATTTTTATGATAAGTGTATGATTATATAAATTTATAGAACACTAATTTATACAACCTTATTAAATGATATTTCATATTAGTAATAAATTATTTAGAGATAATGTTTTCATTTATTTTTAAATTTACCAATCAAGTTTCTACACCATGTTTTCGTATAGAAATTTTTAGATGATATATTTTTTATAAACTACTATTAAATATTTTGTTCCTCAATAATTATAACGATTTATTTGATGACCTTCATTTTTATAGTAACTTTTATCTAGTTAGTTATTATAAAATATTAATTTCTTCTCATGTTGAATTGTAGTAGATTATGAAAAATTGAGGAAATTAATATCATGTCGTTTTATATTTATTTCATTTATAAATGGTATAAAGATGTGAAAATTAAAAAAAATAAATATATCCACAATATTCTAAGGAAGAGCATTTAAGAGTCATTATGATAAAAGATTCTATATTTTAAATGAACATCATAGATAATACACATTACAGATGAGATGAAATTTTTATCCCATTTTATTTAATTTGAATTAAAGAGATATTAATTATATTTAGTTATGTAATAAGTTTGAAATTGATAATTAATATAAAATAGAAGATTGATTTTCCCTTATGTTAATGATGTTTTTCTTCAGATTTTTATATTTTCTAATTTCAGTGTCTTTATTAATACATGATTATTATACAATATGGATTTTCTAATTAATGATTTCCTAAATCTAGTTCCCAAGGTTGCTAAAAAAATTTCAGAGATACGAATTGTAGTAACCCATCTATAGATAACTCAGGACCAATGTCTGCTATCAATTACATTGGATTCGACAAATGTAAAACAGAACCCAAAAACTAAATTTTTTTAATTCTTTGTAAAGTAGATACATTCATTAAAAAATAATTCCACAAATTTCAAAATAATTTTTATATAAATAACATATAGGTTATGAACTATATTATAACTAGAATAACCTTGTATAAATTAATTAGTATACATCTCAAGTTTCTAGGGAATGGAAACGAAAACAAAGGTGATACACTTGATTAGTAAGGGTAAATTACAATGGAAGAAATAATGAATCAATTACAATAGTCTAGGGTAAAGGTAAATAAATGAATGAGCATTATGTTAAAATAACTAGATAACGAAATATAAATATGTTAAGGTAAGATTCTAAAACACAAGCCTTTAAAATAATGAACTAAAAATGAAATGTATCCATATATATGTCATCATAAGATCTCATGTATGAATAATTAATAAAACTAAATTTGAGAAATTCTTAATTTCTAGAAGTCAAGTACGATTTAGATGAATCCTTATATCGTCAATACCTTTCACAAGACAGTTTGAAACTATCCATTGATAACCAATTTATTTTCAAAACAAATATGTATCATGAGAACATGTTGATGAATCAAAGGGCTATATAAAGTCTAGGACACACTCGACATTACTAGTACAAAGAATTCCTCATATCGAATAATACTAATAAATTATAATCCTAATCAAATATCTACATTGAATAAAGGATTTTTTAATAAGAATATTTTCCAAAATAGGAAATTAAATTTCATTTTACACACCATATAATAATTTCGATATGGTTCATCCATTATTTAAATCCCTGAAAAATGATATGGATATATATACTAAATTCATTGTTTAATGATTATATGATATTTAATATTTTAGAAGGTAAAAAAATGGAATGAAAGAAGTGAATGTAAATAATACCATTGGATAGAAAAATTATAAAATTTTATTTAAATAATACCATTTTAAAAATGCTATGTAATATTCAAAAAAACGAGGACATGAATGTATATAAATGTAGTATAATGTATAATGAAAATTCATTTTTCATTTCGAAAAATTTATCAATATTCCATATTCATAAAATGACAAGAATATTCTATTGAAATCATTGGTAATAAATAAAAGGTTTAAAATGCCGATAATATATAAATCTATGGAGGTTAATTTTTTTTTGAAAAAAGTTGTAGAAAACATGATTTTCAGATAATATGTTATCTGACTAACGAGATAATGAAGTTTGGTTATCATAAAAACATTCTCTAAATAATTTTAACTACTAAAGAGTTGGAAATTTTTTCTAATATTTTAAAAAGATCATGAATAAAAGTAAGGGATGAAAATTAATTGATTTATTTAAAAATTCTCATATAATAACCATGAATTGAAGTGAAATAACATTAAAATTATTATTGAGGAATTGAATCTTTACACATTCCAAATTTCCCCATACCACATCGAGACATTTCAAATAATATGCCTCTTGAATTTAAATCCTTCAATTTAATTATTACATACCATTAAAATAAAATTATTAATTATATAAATTATCAATGGGGTAGTATATTCACAACATGAAATAACTATTTGGAGTATATGTCATTTATCTCACACATATAAAAGGTGATATGAAATTTTTTAACATGCATCTAATTTGTCTACCGTGTATTTATATTCTAGAATTACAAACTGATTTTAATTATTTAAATTCTTGTAAAACATTTAATATTATAGAAAAATATTATTTCACTTGTTACCATTATTTAATAAATTACTATATAAATTAAGTTTACATTAGTTGTTTCAACTAAATTTAGTATATGTGTCAAAGAAAACATTTATAGTTAAACTATGATTAAAGGGTTAATTATATTATATCTCATGACTAATAATGACGAACTAATTATTTTATTTACAAATAATTACTCTTCTAAATCCAATAATTAAATATGATTATGAAAATTTTAAAAATGTTACAATCATTGATGTGGTTGGTCGTATATATGAGGAAGTAATGTTCAAATTTTTAAATGAACATTATGAAAATAAGTTATGTAACACTATATCAATCTCAAATGATCATTTTTTCATAAATTTAATTTAATTTTATCAAAAAAGAATTCATATTTAGTTATTATAATTTAAAATGAAACACATCGTGCCATGAATTTTATAGTCCACACATTCATGACTAATGTTATAACATTTTACTATGTGAATGTGTAATAAATAAAATGATATATATTATATTTACATAAATTTAATTATGAAATAAATAATTTATATATGTTATTTACCTCACATATTCTCTATTAAAATCATCATTTATAATTTCCATGTATTGTGTGATTGAATCACATTAGTTTTAGTGGGCTGTAGTCCACACTTCCAGAAAGAATGATATCATATTCACAAAAAATGTAAATCATAATGGTTTGTATCATAAAATAATTATATACATATAAAGAAATTTAAAAAATAATATATATATATATATATCATCATAATTCAATACCATGAAAGGTTGTAATGTCAAATTTAACAAGTTAATTTTCTGATGCAGTAGTTGGTTGTACACATAAAAGGTAAATTAGTTAAACATTAAATGATATTTTTTGTAAGTTACCGTAGTAACTTTATCAGAAAGACATAGTAGTATATTTGTGATACTAGTTTTCTTAAATATTCAGGTAATATTAAGAGTTTAGGGTGTCAATACAGGGAATAATACCAAATAGGTTGAGCAAAGTTGTTCACTCTTTATGGGGAAACTCATTTTGGTTTTCACCAAAGGTTATTTGAAGAGTTTAAACACAAGGGGTGTTATTGGATGCGGTAATGTATTTTTAGAAGATATGAATGAAGATATATGTCGAGCCAATGTTTAATGAGAGGTGTGGGGTTTTTGGAGGAGAGGAGGCCTTTTTATATTGTAGGTGGATTGTAACTCTTGTAAATTTTGGAAAATGGGACTCCACCAACATGTTTTTCATTGAAATAGATCCTATAATGGTCCAAATCAAATAAAATGGATTAAGGGGGCGATATATTACCACAAAATGGATTTTGGTAATGTGTATATGTCATTGATGTTCTTTTGTTAAAGTTTTACACTATTTTTATGCTTAATATTATCTTAATTACTACAATAAATTATAACTAAATTAAATTTTATTTTTGGTAAAATACTATGTTTACCTTATTTTATGTTATAAGTTACATTGATTATAACTGTAGAATCCATATTTTTATATTCCACTAAAATTAGTGGATGAAATTAATTTAAATTTAATATCTTGGATTAAACAATAATGTGGGTTTTCAAAGTATACACATTAACAAAAATTATAAGTTTTAATATGTAATTTCAATGTGAAAATGATTTTAATGAAATATTTTTAATTTAATTATAAAAAAAATTCAATTTCACTATAAAAGTTTTTTGAAATATAAATTATTAATATAAATATATTACATGTAAAATAACTTTTTAATTAGACATCATTATTCTTAATTATTCATAAAAAAATGAAACATCCAAGAAAAATACAAAATAAAAACACAGTAGCATAAATTTTATATTTCACTTTCAAATATTATGTTTATTTATACCTATAATATTTCTAAAATATCTAGAAATTTTATTTAAAATAGGTTTTTCATTAAAAGGTTGTCAAATTTTTTTAATAATAATATATTATTTCATGTATAAAATTGATCTTTTTCTTCTCTTATGTCTTTATAATATATGGGATCAATATAAAAGATATGTAATTTAATATATAACCGATATAGTGCACTAATATCACTCAATAATTTTATTTATTTAAAATTATTAGGATAAAATAGCTTTTTGAGAATAAATGAAATTATATGAAAACATTCTCTTTATATTAATTTGGTTCTTATATTCATTTCTAATTAATTAGTCTTCAATAAATTAAAAGACAAATATTCATAATTTAGATTATCTTATTGAAAAATTACAATTTAATAGAAAGGTTTAACTTATAATATTATATTTTAATATTATAATAATATATTATTCTTTGGTAAAATATAGTATTGTTTTTAACGCAATCCATCAAAGAAACTAAATGTAATGTGCGAAGTTCATTAACTCAATATCACATGAATTGAAATATATAAAAAATATTTAATTTATTTAAAAATAATATATTTATTATAAATTATTAGGATATTATATTCCCTTACACATTTGGTGTTTTGTGTGACACACACTGTCAATATAACAATACTACTTTAGATATTCTAGCATTATATTTAATAAGTTATCTATATGGATGAATTAAAAAAAATTCGATTCACTATGATCCCACATTATTACCCTATACATGATGCTACATTAAATAATGAGGGTATATTGATCTACGTAATGGATGAGAACCCACTTAGGTGTGGTTTAAGGAGAATCACTAATCTACACTATGGGTATATATATATATATAAGAAGGATTGATTATAGTAAGTGTGGTGAAAAACATATATGAATTTTAGTATTCTCTATATTCCCTAGTTGAGAATCAATAATATGTCCTGGTCAAATACAATTCTAGAAATATCATACATTTATAAAGATCATGAAATGTAAGGTGATATATATAAATTAAAATATGGATTTTTTTATTTATTTATATAAGAATAATGGGGAATCTAGTACCATTTATACTATTTGTATTAATGACTGGTCTCTAATGAATCAACTTGTGGAATATGGATTGTGTTTTTTGAACCATTCTATGATTATTATAGTATGATGTACTAATTTATTCTTATGGATAGAAAAAATAATGTTAGGTCATATTTGAAGACTTATTTAGGGAAATTGAAAAATCAAATTAAACACATAATAATAAAATTTAGATCCGATAATGGAATATAGAAGATATAAATTTAATATAAATATAACTAGAGAATAATACCATTCTACATGGAATATCTTTAGAGGGTACATTCCAAGGGAATATGGTTTTTGAAAAATGAAATTTATTAGTGAAAAAAATGTGTATCTCATATATCATTGTGATATGTGTCATGATTCACTATTTGAATGAGGTCATACGAGTAGTTGAATATACATGAAATTGGGTTGTGCTATACATAGAAGATGATAGAAAAACGTATGATATATGGATTTCATGGAAACAATAATTAAAAAAAGATTTCTATTTAGAATAAAGATTTTATATTTAATATAAATGTATTAATAAAGTTATTTATGTCAATATAATAGATGATGGATCATATATAGGATACTCAATGAATATTTTGATCATAAAATGCTTCAACCAAATACAAATAAAAATTATAAAGAGAAATGATGTTGAATTCATGATGTAGTTTCAGGAAAGAATACTCAAAGATAAAAATTTTATGAATTGTATAAATAATTTTGTGGTAATTATTGAAATCATGTATGTGAAATATGATCCAAAAATGATGATCTATTTAACAAAAAATTATAATATGAGATGATTACTAATGAAATCAATTAGGGGTAAAATAATGAAAAATTTGAATATATTTTTATTTAAAACAATACTATATTGAATATATAATTAAATATAATATATAATTCTAAATTTTACTATGATACATCTCATTAATTTAGTAAAATATTATATTAAATATCAATGAAATCATATAACATTGATGATTCTACATGTATTTAAAAATAAAATGAAATTATTTGTAAAAAAATTATAATTAAATTTCATTCAATTTTATATTTTAAAATAATTATAATTATAATAATATATTTATAAAATATAATTCTAATAATATTAATAGTTATATAAATTTAATTGAAACTGTTAAATTATATAATCAGATATTTTTCAAATAATTCATTTTTTAAATAAATCATTTTTCTAAAGATATATCTTTATATACTAAATTACATTTAAAAATTTATATATATAAATAAAATATCATGTAATATTTAAATTTGATATATATAACAATCATTTAACTGAAAATTTATATTTAATAATATAAAGAACATTTATTGATTAATTTTTTTACATAATACAAAAATAATTATTTATATTTTAATTTAAATGATAAATATATAAATTTTATATTTTAAATATTCTGATATAGGAGTCAATTTTAGATCGTTATGATAATATACTCCTAGGATTATTTCATCTAATTTTTCAAAATTAGAATATTTTTTGGAAAATAATGAGTCATATTTTTTTAACTATAATTTTAAATTTATTTCATAGTAATTATATAATAATGTCATAGAAGATTTCAAATGTTCTATTTTAACACCCCAACCCAAATCTCCTTGCACTGGTTTGACTATCACATGACTTCATGCATGCATCCTCGTATGTAAGAGGTATCTAACAAAAAACAAGGGTCTAATCTATTATATTGGGGGACTATTCCCATATCATCAAAATTGAAACATATCAAAATTATTATTATATTTATTATATTTATTGAAAAAAACTAAATTATATAAATTATATAACATTTGAGATGTCATGTTTCTTATGGTCAAATAGTAAAAAATTAACTAAGAAACCTGAATTTTTTATGTAAAATAAGTGTATAAAGAAGAAACAATAATATATTTATGGAATAAAATATCACTCTCATGTCCTTACCAATAATTCATGTAATATGAAACATTAGATTGTCATATCTCAATCACATTTACTTGATTGTTTCCCGATTCCCTAATATATATAGCTACATAAACATTGATATTCTCATTTAGGGTGTATGTGTAAACATTGTTGGACACCCCCAACTCATCATTTACAAAATTTCACATATATAAGTAGTTTATTCCATGATAATAATGAAATCAAAAACCAAAAATAAATCAATGACAGATGAAAGATGATCACATAAACAAGAATCCAAAATCCTCAGTCATACATTCATCACATACATTCTAGTATTAAATTTATAATGATAGTCACAAACATGATTATACATAAGGCTCCCACAAAAACATTGTATATCCACATGGGAAAAAATTAAAGGGTAATATCTCATGGGAATCATGAATTATCTCTATAATGGGTCCAAAAATGGACATCAGGTCCTATATCTATAAAATTTAGGAACTCAAATCTATCATACCTCATCTATGACATAGGATAGACCCTCTGGATATTGTTTCATATGACTAACATGGGTCCTAAATCAACTAAGTTTCACTAATTACTCTGTCATATTTTATGAATACCGCAGTCACAATTTAATTATGTTCACCTTCAATAAAATAAGCATTCCATGATGGTCAAAATGTAACTTGTATCCAAAAGCAATATTCCATCACCTATACATTAACAGAAAAATGTGAATAAAACATATTGGAATAAAAATAGCATATCATACATGTTTCTGAAAATCTATTCCCACATACAAAAATTAATACATTGTTGAACTTTGATCTCAAGGGCCACACACACAAGTGATCAATATTATATAAGTGTCTCCGCATCCACACATGTGCACAAATGTTTTCAATCTTAATAATTATACTTTATAGAGGTTCTTTATATGGTATGTTACATCCTACATCATGTTTGTTTATGAAAAAGGACATTATATTCATGTTCTAATACAAATATCGCACCAATTCACCAACCTAATTTAATCCACTTGAAATGGTTCGACAGTAATAACAATCATCATGGAAATATCAAGATCCAATCTAAATAAGAAATCATAGTCACTCTAAAATCAGTGATTAGAAAATTAAGGCAAAAAAATTATCCAAGATCTTTAGGAACAATTATACGAATGATGTGATTTGACTACTATTTTTATGGATGAACAAAGAATGTCCCTTGAATCATTTGTAATGATATTGAGTCATGTGGAGAAGTATTAAAATATTAATCAAGGGTATATATGAGTCTTAAATCAAATGAAACCCCAATTTAAATGATTAAGGCTATTTTTATAAATATTTGTGTCTCCGTAAAAAATGATACTTCTAATTCTACCATTTAAAATTTAAAAACAATTTTCGCCGCAACGTGGTGATTCAAAAAATATTTCTGGTGTCCTTGATCTTTCCATTTCCAAGACATCCAACAAGAGGACAAAATCCATTCCCAGTTCAGACTCAACATAACAACCTCTATAACATGGTTTGGTATTTGTAGACATGAAATATTAGAATAATTTATTTTTTGTATGCTAAACATTATACACATCCTTTTGATTTTTGGTCCTTCAAATTTCACATAGGTGTATTCCATTAAATAAAAACCCTACACTGTATTGTGGTTCAGTTAGTGGTGAACCAAAAAAATTACAAATACACATTTAATCCAACATGAACCCCCATACAATTATTTATATAAAATAAATCTATAAAACCCCTCAAAATAACATAGATTTGTTTTTTAGTACTATATTAATCTCACCAATTAATGAATTACCATATATAATAAGTCATTCTAGATGTTTATCTTAAATTTCTAGGGCCACTGAGCTTGAACATTATAATTTCACACTAACATACAGACATTGATCTATATATATAAACATAAATCAATAATGTTTTACTATATTTCATCTCAAAACCATGTGAATATGTTACATAACTCTCATTGGGTTCTCAAAAAACAATGGATCTACTTCCAACACAAGTTCCTCAATATTGAACACATTCTCTTGAATATGCTTTTACCTAAAAAGAATGGATACATGGGAATCATTAACCATACCATGAAAACATGGATGAAATTATTGTTGTTAAAAAAACTTATTAATTATCATAGTGATCTCCAAAATTTCACACACTATTTATCCAACCACCCCTTCCATTATAAAATACTACATTATTTTACAAGAGACACATAACAACACTTGATCTACGATAGAGAAATCTAGGGGATTTATCCAGCAATCATCATAAATGAATTATTTTCTATGAGAGGCAAACAATTTCATTTTGATCAAATTCACCCTCTGAGAGGTGGAATGCACCATACTCGGCGCAACAATAGATGTCATTCCAACCTAAAACCAAATGAGTAGAGGGAAAAAAAATAATGTGACTCGAATGATTTTTTCTTAATCAATTCTAGAAATATATATTTTATGCTATATACATTAATTAAATATGATAATTTGATTCTCTATGTTCATCTAGTATTCATTCACAAACAATATTATTCATGCTATGGATCATATTCTCCAACAATCTATCAGTTCCGAGATAATACATATTACTCAACATTATCTGAGTCTACATATCTTTCTAGAGGACAACATAGCATCATGAAATTAAACATGTGTCTATATAATATATGATATTGTAAGGTACCCTAGGTAGTCATATAATCTCTCAAATAGTATGCATGATCAAATATTCGAATGAGGTGGTATCTATTATTGGATTGAATATTTGTAGTTTCATTAGATGGTCATCTAGCAGTAAATATATATCTCAAATTATAAATGTCCCTAGAATCCCCATCATGATGTACAACATCACCTCATTATATTTATACATTGGAATATAATATTTATATAGAAACCCTGATGTTCATTTATTCTCCTCCTTTATACAATAATTGACCTTGAAACCAGATATTAATCAATTGTTTTTTCTCTACATTATCAAAATTTAGAAGTATCACAAGGAATCCCAATACATCGTAATCATTAATAGCTTTATTTCTCACTAAGAGTTATAGGAATCCCTTTTTAGTTACCCAAATAAAAGCTTTACCAAAAAAATACCATTGGAAAGAATAAAACTACCTTTATACACTGACCATCCTATAATCGGGACACATTATGAAAACTAATCCCATAAAACCTAGCATTAAAAATCTGAATCAAACCTCTTCCTTAACATACCCAACCATAATAATCTTTCATATATGGGAGAAGCTTCCATAAAAAAATGTTCTCAATTTTCATCAAACATCCATTCAACCATTATAATTATAAACCCCCATAAAACATCTAAATCACGTTCATTAAATACCTTTGTTTTCATATATAGATAACCTATAATTTCATTAAATATTTTCATAATATAAGAACTCTAAAAATAAATTTTTTAAATACTAGAATAATTCATCTTAATATGAATCAACTCACATTGAATAGTGATTAATCACCGTCTCTTATTATTATATATATAAAATACTCTCATTATTGAGATAATGATAGTAACTAATCTGGGAAGGAACCACAACATCCATCAATAAGTCATACATAGTGAAACCCCACAAATTTGTATGTTTATGGAAGTACCCCGTAGATACTACATGATCACTACCCATATGGACAACCACTTATCTAATACCATATTCATCATAGTTAACAATATACCTTATCCCATTATCTTTATATACTAGTATCAGAGATATTTTCAATCCCCACTTCTCCTAAAACATTTATTAATCATACTTGTTTTTCCACTAGAACTCCAAACCATTCATGGTTAGTGTAATCATAGGTAATGGTATATAGGAGATTCCCTGAATGTTACTACTATAATATTTTACTAAACAATTGGCTCTCAAAATTAGAAACATTTCTATAGGGTGATACCGGGTAATCCAAAATAAATAGATTCCATGTGTAAAAATGATCTTCAATAATATATCACATTTCTAGGAATTGACACATCCTAGAACTATAATTAGTCAATGGAGATCTTAGAATATAGTTAATGTGATCAGAGATTACTCAATATAATCTACTACTATAAAGATGGCATCATCAAGGTGTATTGGTAAATTAAGATATCATCAACAAAAAGAAAAACAATGTCGATGACATATGGATGGATAATCCTATTTATGAGAGTGATGAACATCACTTTTTAATTCATAAACATGAAAATAGTGATGTTAAAATAATATAGTCAGTTTATAATCTAAAATTACTTTTAGGAATTTTCTTTTTTATTAATGAGATGTTGGTGGAAGCTTAGGCGTAAGAAAATATAATCGAATGACTAGGCTCTCAAATACTAATAATAAAATCCCCAATAACATGTATCTATCCATCCTGAAAAAATGGATCAGATTCTTATAATCTATAAAAAATATATTTTTAACGACAACCATTAGGTTAAATGAATACATAGACGCCCAGTTGGATGAGGTGTGTCTTAAAAACCCTATCTTTCAAATCCTTAAATAGAATGATGAGTTACACAACCTGAGTTAAGGATGTAATATTTTGTGAAATAGTTATTGGATATTAACTAAGTAAATTTTTAATAAGAAATAAATCCCAATATCAAGATAAAATACTATGATATTTTCTATAAATACATCTATATATTGGTCCACCACTCAATTAAAATAAGAGGGTGTTACCAGCTGGTCCACCATAAGAACGATAACTACTAAATATTTTGGAGAAACTCTTAGAATAATCTTTTTTGTCCATTAGTTCCTACTCTATCAAAATATATAATATTAAAAACAATATTCTCCAATATAGGATTATGACAGTCACATATTATAATAGTTGATGTGATCTCAATAAAAGGCCATTTTGTCCATCTTATTGATCACATAACCACTACTCTACTACAAGATCATGAAATCACACAGATTCCCATAGGTTCCAACTATTATGTGAAATAATTGAAATATTCGGAGATGACACACTATCTGTACCAATGGAGGGTCAATGGATAATGAATCACTAGATAACAAGATCATCATTTGAAAACTAAAAAAACATGAAAGGATATAAGTAGTAGATAATATATTATATCAAACAATGAAGAAAATAGAGTAGTTCTGGTCAGTTCAATACCATGATTAGTGGATCATTATTTTTAAAAACTTTTGGGACTATATATATAGAAATAAATTATCCTACATTAATTAAAAAATGAAAACCCCTAATTTTAATTACATTTCGAGGTCACCAATATATGTCCTGTATAATCTTATTTTTTGGGGATCCTTAACATTTTCTCAGGTTATAGTATCTATATTCCTTTAACCTATTAGATAACATGACCCTAATGATCTCAAATAGAACTATTCATGTTTATTCCATAATGATGTAACATTTTGTTAGGTATTAGTAGAAAACTATAATAGTATACATTTTATCCATATTATAAAAATCAGAGACCTCCATCTACCTTATATAGGGATGAAAAAAAACATTCCTATATTTATTTAGAAATATATTTCTTCAACAACTATTTAGCCATCCCCTACCTTTTACCAATAAGGGAACCCTCTACTGTACAATATAGACCACTAACTAATGAATCTCAGTGTGTAGAATAACTATATATTCCCACTATTTATATTCTTAATCATCATGTCGTTGTGAAAGAAATTATATATATATATATTTCATTATTTAAATCATTTCACTTGACACCTCTGTACTGAGAAGATGAATATTCAGAACATCTATTCCTTATACACCTAGTTCCCGAACAAAACTATAGTGAAGGGAATAATTTCTATTTAATGTGAAATGTAGGAAGAAACTAACATCATCTCTTACTAAAACACCATAAACTCCAAATTTTGATTCAACATCAGTGAATCTTGGAAGAATTACTCAAAGAAGATACATGTGATTGTTACCCATTTAGTATCCTATGGAACTATCTCATGGAATATTAATCCCAAACACATTCTCAAAGTTCCTTGAATCATAAAATAATTCATCATTTTATATTTATCTTCTCAGTTATCCACTAGGTAGAATATGGAATCAATTACACTAATCTAGTACATAACATCATATTATCCTCTAGTGCACCAAAAGACTATAGAATTACTAAGTGAGATATCCTGGGTATAATCATCAATTGACTTGGTAGTTCCTTCTCCATGAATATGGACATAGGGAAAGACCCTTGACTGTAGATGTTTCCTCACACAAACTATTGGATCATGAATATAGGATTCTCTCAATCATCCTCATTTACATGTGGGGGTGGAACAAGGGTATTCCCATCTATATGATAATTTTAGATTTCTTATATAAGTGGTCCCATCCAAATCTATCTGAATATAATATCATAAATGATATCAAAAATTTTTATATATCCTATAATAGTTTACATTTGATATCATAAAAAGATTTTGTTAGGAACACATAATGGGGATTATAAAATATGTACTATCTTAAAAGGTGACCCATAATTATAATGTCTTACAAATATTGTACTACCAATATATTTTTAAATGTATTATTTACCTTCACATTATCAATAATATATATATATATATATATGTAGTCAGAAATTTCATGTTTGAGTAATGTAAATGTCAGCAAAACAAATGACAAAATAATAATTCTAATATATTTAATTCATTTAAATGAACTACCATGGATAGAATATAAAAGTAATATGTATCAAATATGATCCTTTTATCTTATTTATGAATTATTAATTCTCTAAAATCCTATAAATAGTCAAACATTAAAATAATCCTCACCAACATGAAATGGTAAATCTATTAATTTTATGGATGTCACATAACTAGTAACATTGAGCCCCATCACAAATGAGCGATCCAGTAACTGAATTGTCTCCCCAACGTGAGACATACAAGAATTAAATCCCATATAAATTTCCTTAATAATACTAAAAATTAATTTAAAAGGAAAACATCATATAAAACAACATTTTAATTCCCAGATAGAAATCACTTAGTCTAGTTTAGAGTGTCATGTGCCATCATACAAGCCTCCACAAATCTAATAGCTAACTACCTAGCATCGAGGATCCAAATTATATATTTTTGAGACTATATCATCAACATCAAAGTGGGAACATATCATTGAAATAAGAAAAATGGTGAAAATAGTACAATATAACAAATAATGATAGTATAATTGACATGTCTTGTATCTCAGAGTAATGCATTAAAAAAATAACCATGAAAAACCACTATGAAAGGCCAAACTAGATTATAAGAAATAATAAAATAAATATATACATTATGACATAAATATAGATTCTATAACTATACCACCACTGATTCCATTTTCCATATTCCTAGCTCTATATCACTATGATCGTTCCCTTTACTAAGTCATTGATCATGATGTCTACAAACAAATCTAGTTCCAGATATAGTTGGTTTATCGAAACACACCCAGAAAAAATATTATAATTAATTAAAACATGTAAAAAAATATGAAAATGTGTGTTCTATGATAATAGGTAAAATAATTATAAAGAATAAATAAATTATATATTGAGATGTATTACAGTAATGTTGATGTTTTGAACAAAAACAATTCCTTATTTGGATATAAATCAAGATGTATGGTAAAATGCATATTCCATGAAATTGTTATGCCAATGGGCTACCAAATATATCTCTTGGGAACTAAAATAAAAAAATGTGTATGTTTGAGCCTCTATTTTAATGACCATCAAACCAGTCAAGGGTTAATACACCAACACATTGTGCTCTATCTCTATCATGGGTCACGCCTCAAAGCATTGTACCCCTTCGTTAATATAGTGCATTCCACAAGGATATTATTTATCACCACATAAATGGTTCACAATGAAATTCCATCATACTCCTACACACTGTTTTCATCAATCATCTTGAACATCTCATTTCATAGATACCCCCGCTATAAGGGGAAATTAATCCCTGGTGGTCAATATGTCACTAATTACGATATTAAAACCACCAAAAGATATAAATTGACAACTTATATGTAATATAATGTATAGGTAATGTCACATGATATTAAATAGTCAAAAACCCATTCATATATGCATGCAATATTTATCAACTATTTTTTAATTGTATGAACATACAGACAAATATGATCAATATAAAATATGGGTCTTAATGGTCACACATTGTAAAAAAAATTAATACAAAAAAGTATTCAATATATTTATATTAACAAATGTTACAGTTGAAATGAGTTTATTCAAATATCCTTAATATTATAAAAATGATATTGAAATAATAATAATGCACCAACCATAACTAACTCACACCACCGGTTCTATTAATTATCTAACCACACATAATTCAAATTTTGTAGAATGAATAAATGAACTAAACATTTCATAATAAAATAATATGTAAAAATTTCCCAAAAATTGGTATCATGTATACAACTATTTCCCCCTAGGACAGTTACATAAAATATTGAAAATATAAACAAATAAAAGTCTATACAATACCAAATTTAATCCATTATCATGATTCCATCAAGCTATAATTCCCAATCATTCTAATCCCAACATAATCCTCTACCAAAAACCATTATTTCAATAAACACATGATAGATACTCAGTTAACGATGAGCAGTATCAATCCAAGTAGGTCATATAACAAATACACTGGCATCCCGTAATGGTATATAGGAAAATTAAATTTATAGAATTATTGAGTGCATATAAATTACTGGATGAATAAATAGTACAATAATGAATATACATATCATGAAAAATATTTATTTATATAGTAAGATTTTCTCCCTCTTGTTCTATGGTAATAGTTTGGTAAACCAACCATCCAACAGTCAATGAAGGTATTTGGTGTCATAAAATATACATAGAGAAAAAATTTAAATAATTGATCTTATTTCAATTTATCATTTAATATTTGGAATTATAAAAATCCATCCATCATAAATAACCGAGGTACGTATTTTATCAATTCTTATAGAAACAATCTGGAATCTGAACTATATATAAATATAAATGTTAATCTTTCTAGGAAACTCGTCCACTCACCCGATCCATGTAAAACACGATCATGGCCGATATATATAGTCATCACCGATAACTTAACATAGGGTCCACTAAGTGCTTTCTTAAAGTTTTAAGGCCTCCATGTGGATAATCCTTTGAGTTATGTGAAACACTATATTTAGGGGTTCATGTAAAACTCTCACAATAATTAATTTTTCATATTTCATCTAGAATTTGGATGTATAAAAGTTTAATTCTATGTATTAGTACCTAAAACCCATTTTTTTAAAAAATTAACAATACATCATATTCACATTTCATAACATATATAAGAAATCCGAGAGAATCCCTTATTCAACCCTTACCATTTACCATGATCCCAAAGATAATTTTACACCCAATATGGAATATGATGAAGAAATTCTTTTACACATCATAACATCATTTAAAAATTGTATATTATATAATAATATCATACACATTCAAATAAATCATTTTGTACTGACTCTATAATGAAGTATATATAACTTTTAAATTAAATAAATTGACAAAGAATTACATTCCATAATGTTTTTTAAATGATCTAGCCGAGATTTTTAGAAAAATGTGCATCTACACAACCTTTTGAATTGATCATTTAACGTTTACCCAAAACCCCATTTTTAATATTTTTTGGGCATCAACACAAGACCGTGAAAAAAATTATGTTCAAAACATATTTTTTATAATTTTTGAAAAAAATAGTGTGATAAAGGAATTAACATTTATATAACCATTTTTATGGTTCCATTGGATTTTAAAAAGTTCCATGTACATTGAGAAACTAAAATTAATATTCTTAACAAATTAAATAAAATTTATCCTCAACACCCATAGAGTATCGATTAAAATTTATTCATGTAATCAAATTATTAAAAATGGGTCAATATCATACCCCAATAAAACATCAATTTATAACTCAATTTAGGATTTCTGTGAATAGCCTGACCCTAGGGTTTTTCATATATTAGATCAAAAGAACATCAACGGATCTGAAGTGATATATGGGTGGATTATAGTATCTATTTAAAGCTAATGCCATTTAATCAAACAAAGGGATAAGAACAACCACTCAAGTGAATAATTACATATACCACATACACAAGTAAATAAATTAGGACTACCATGGGTGAATCTATTAGGATACCCAACTCATTGATGAATCATTCTATAAAATTTCCAAATAAAAGGGAGATTGATAACGACAGTCCAAGCCTCGTCATAACTCTTCAATTCCCATATGAACTAGTTACAATTACTCATTTTATAAAATTATTTGATATTAAATCATTTATTTAATTTTGAAAAATTTAATTAATCAATTTATTATTCTCCCAGTCATCAAATTTATTAAAAACCCACATATTTCTCATATCTTGTAAAATCATCACGAAACCACAATGAGTAGTCCACAATGGAAGCCTCAAACCATTTTAAAAAAATACTAAATAATTGGTAAAAAAATTATATATATAAATTTTTTGTTAACAACATAGAAAATTAAACAAATTCTTAATTCTATAACTAAATTCAAGAGAAAAAATATTTTTTAGTAATCTCATGTTATTTACCTTGTATGAAACCCAAAAACCCCCATGTGAAACAATCTATTACATCATTTATTGGTGAAATCATTAATGAAGCATAACATAAATATCCATAAAATTAGATTGGATGATGATATGGATTAAAGGAAGACACATGTGATTTGATCATAAATAAGTAAATAAAAAAACACATAAAATTATCCATTCCAATGTGGAATGAAGATATAAAAAATTGGATTAGACCCACATATTCTCAAATCATTCTTGAGACGAAGATATATGGTTGAAGCCAAATAGTTTGAGTTAGACTTTTGGTAAAATACAACATTTATAAATTTCAGCACAAGCTTCATGGTTTTTCATCAACGATTAAAAATTGTGCACCAGCTATTCAGCACAGAGTTATCAACCCTAACACACCATATATGGTTAAAAAAATATTTCATACCATAAACTATCTTAGGAAACCACACAAGATCCCTCCATAGTAAGGCACACTTCTTCTGTGAAACCATCAACAAATTATAGACTATGGACCAAGAATCTCTCCCCCTCAAAAATTTAATCCATTACCACATAAGTTTTACCCTAAAACAGTGATAATCATTCAATAATAACATATATTAGTTCATATTGAACAAAAAACACCACCAATAATTTTGTGTCACATGGTTTCCATAAACCATGAACACAAAACCATTAACCATTTCCAAGTATTTAAAACACCCATGAAACATAACAAAAAGATCATGAGTATCACTTTGAAACTCAATCTATATTCATTGAATTACTGATTATTTTTAAAAAAAATTGGATTCTTCATAAATATCAGAATCCAATTCAATTATTTCATTACAAAAATTTACCCATTACGGAAATAAAATTTAAAAATCAATTTTTAATTTCCAAAATGTATAGATATAGGATCTTACATCATCCCTACAATAACTCTTTACATCTATGATAAGTATCAATTTCAAACAATATACATAACAAGAAATTTTTTTCACAATTATTAGATATTTTCAACATTCATTATTTTGAATACTCGAAACACAACAAAGGATGAACCTCAAAATCATTGAATTTGAAAGAACAAATACTAATCCAATGAACGTGGTTAAAACTGGAACTCCATGATGGATTTCAACTAATATCATATTATAGAGTCATTTATTTATAGTATTTTCTAATGACACATCAGTTTGTTGGTGCTACCCACCATAAGCCCCATTATGTCCTTACCAACATCCCATTTTACTACCTATGTAATAATAAAAATAAATTAGGCCTTCAAAACAAATTCTCCCACAATGAGACTAAAATAGTTTCTATATTTATATTCCTAAACACCCATGAGAATCCAAATCACTATTGCATCCATCCACATCATAAAAAATAATATGGTGTGGAAACCTACACTCCATCCATGCATGAACTAATATATAATCAACCATTATTCAAATGATGAGTTTACATTAAGAAATTAATATTCCATTTCATATAAGAGCCCTTAGACAGGTATTAATCTCACTAAATCCATTTCATATATGAATCCATTTGTGGATTTCCTTTACCAACGTTTTATGGAAATGTAGAGCCACAACAAGCTGCTCATAATATCCTTCTACGATTATGATTTCTTCATAATCAGAGGCAATACCAAACCTCCAAAATAGATACACTAGAGTCCAAAACTGAATATATTTTGGATTTTATAATGAGATCTTTAATAGAGCTGAGACTATAATCCTGATATACTCACTATTTTTACCCCTACTAAATTCACCTTGTATTCATTTTTTATACTGCATTGGTATTTATACCAACATTCAACATGATCATCTTACACATATTCTTTAGTATTGAAATTCTAAATAAAATTCGACCACTCATTTAATAATATCATCACTATAATCATTGTTCAATATAAACTGATCCAAATTATGATGAACACAAATGTGAACCCTCTAGAATGATGGATGCACCCCTAAAATAAAAATAAAAATTTTCTAAAATATTTTTCTTGTCACCAAAAAACAATTAGAACTATAATATACATGGGACATTTTCAATTCATATCCCACCCCAGAATTTGGAATTCCTATTTCACTATCAATATAGTGACAATATGAAATCGAAACCACCACACCATCTCTGGTTCTAATGATGGTACCCATAATATTCCCTAAAATTTATTCTATTATGAGGACCATATTTATAAAATAATAATGGTGAAAATGCCACCTCAACAATACAAACACACCACTCTATGATTTCAACTTCATTGTTTTCCCATCACTGGGATAGAAAATAAATTTTGATATCATGATGTATAAGTAATTCACTCTCAATATAATCAACATGATTTCACTATTTGTGGTGTAACGAACCAATATTTTTTCAGTGGAATCCCATTATTCAATGTATGTTTTAAGGTATAATTACATTAGTAAACAAAACAAAATATCATGATAAGAAATAATTTCTGACCATTACACATAATTTTCCCTGGCCAGTGTATAGAATTTCAAAAATTTGAAATACATAGTTTTGTTTAGGGTGATTTTTGGAGAATAATAGACCAAAAAGTATTTTTAGGAACTGTTACCTACCCTTATGAGTAGTAACCTACCCTCATTAATAGTCACATGACCCTTATAAATAGTTAATTGTAAAAAATAATTGTAACCCCAACCATGTATGATTAAATCAGATTAGGCATGTTATATGTGATAATATGATTGTACTAAAAGTATTAGTATTTTTTGTACATCATAGATATATTTATAATTAATTTAATTTTTTTCCTAAAATGTGTTCTTAAATTAAAAATTATATGTATTAATTTTTTAATATAATAGCATACAACAATATCAAATTTTTGAAAGTGTTATAAAATCTGTCTTAATAATAATGTCTCTATTTTTCATGAAAATTATGATTTTAATTAAAAATTAATTTAATTAAATGAATATTTTATTTTCATAAAATTGAGTTAATTTTTTATTCTACACATTGAAAAATGTATACGGTTATTTTTTGTGACTTTCCTAAAATACATGAAATTTTTGGAAAAGTAAAATACCTTAATTTTCAGTATAAATACATTATAATTTAAATAACATACTTTTGACATCATGAGTGATGTAAGCACCCAATTATCAAACTCACATCCCCTCTATAATATTTTTGGTCATGAAATCATCACTATTTCCTCTATCGGTGGATATTTATAAACTAATGATTAAAAAATCATGAAAACCCCTCTCCCCACCAATATAAATAGCACTCCCAGAGACACATTAAATCACACCTCTCAATATTCAAGACCTGTCAAAATTGTTCCTAATGATCTTTCATAATCCCTCCACTACAATCATGAGCTCTTAGCCTAATCAAATGTCCATGCCTCAGTTCTTCATGAAGGATCTCAAGAAGATGATTCAAGAGGCAGTTCCTCTATCTCTATATCTCTATTTTCCTTCAATGCCTTCAATCAAGAAAATGAAACCATAAAATTAATGAAAAAATATTTTAATGATTATTTTTTATCAACTTTTATTTCTTGTAAAAAACTTATTAACATGAAAATATATGATAAAATTGAACATATTTGTTGTAATCGAAAAACCACCCAAATTAACCAAAAATGTTCATCATTAAATTTTTTCTAATTATTCATCCTCATGATACATAAAAATAATTATAAGATCATTTATATGTTTAAAATGTGAGTAATATCATATATTTAAAAATATACAACTTTAACCACATTTCAAATCAATATTTTTTATTGAATACAAGTGTAATGTTCATAAAAAGCTATGGAAATTATCAATCACGAAAAAAAGAATTTAAACTCTATAACTCATCCATAGGCCCATAAAATAACATAATGAGACCATAATGGACCATATTCATGTAAAAAATGCTATATAATTACAAATTAATTATTATTACATTATTATATAAGAAATTATCTTGATGAAAGAATTCAGATACAAGGTATGTAGATATTATAAACCCCAACTCTCTTTTATTGGGTTTTCCCTCTTTAACCAATTTGTTGTAGGGATATCCCTTAAAATTACTTTATTCAACATTATATTACCATTTATGGGATATACATGTTCTCTTATTGATTTTATGAAAAAACACAATGTTTTCCATAAGAACTCTTCTCTCAAAAAGGCACACCCTTTTTTGCTTCTCAAGGATTGCTTCACTCATCACTCAAGGTTAATGGGTATATGTCAAGAATGATATACATTTATTATTTTGGGAAAATATTGTTTCTGAATGTATTCTATATGATGTGAAACCCATTTAATTCCATGGGTTTTTTTATTTTCATGTTTAAAATATTTATAATGTGTCATGCGTGATAATGTAAATGTTTTTATGAGACCGGTGCGCCTGGAATTATATAACACAATATGAATGTTTTAAAGTGATGGGTACGCCCAGAATTATATAGTGCTCAAATGAATTTTTTAAAGTAAAGAATCTCATGAATTTTAGTGAAAGTATGTGTGAACTTGATGCTATATTTTTTCACAACTATGTGTGGTTGATGACCACTAAGACATGACGTTTCATTTTAATGCATCTACACATTCTATATCATTATCTAATGATTCCTAAAATGATTTGTGATGATTATTTTATGATTATTCTCACCCCATGATATATTTTTCAAATCTATCCTCTTACATGTCTTTTAGATCAACCCTTTTTTATGTATACCATCAATCAATTTGGTGCACTAGGATGTTTTCCAGGGACAAAAAGAAGGTGGAGAAGAGTGTATTAAATAAATTTCTGTGTTTGATTTTGTAAATTTTATGTTTGGTATTAGTATTCCCAACACACTAATACTTGGGATCCACATGGTGTAATACTATTAATTTTATTCCCTTTATAATTAGTAAATATTAATATAGGAAAAGGAATGATCTCTATAGTTGGTATTAGAATCATGGTTTAGTACATCTGGGAATTAGTTTTAGTGAACTCTATAGAAACCCACTAGTATCAACTTTGTTCAAATATGAACATAGAAAAAAATTCTAAACATAGGGATCCCACACTATATTCTATTAGTATAAAATTTATAAATTAATAATTTATATATTAATGACTCATGGACATATGTTTTTTTATAACCACATCCATTTTAGAAAATGGTGGGTACCAATAGAAACCAGGCCTAAGCCCCGTGTGAGGGACAATGCAATAATTACTTTAATGAAAACCCAAATTCTTTGGGAGGTAGATTTCAATATATTTTTGAAAGTATTACCCAAAAATATTATGTTATGAATAATAACAAGATTAATATTTTGTGTCCACCTTCACCAAATAGGGGGAAACTGGCCAAAGAGTGTTTTATGTTGCAAAGACCATGAAGTTTTAGTGGATCTTCCAATACACTAGTTGCACAATAATGGGTCAACTCCATGGAGATGATCTTATGTATGCTTTACTGTTCTAATTTGGAGAATTTGAAACTATCCTTTAATTTTCTAGATTGATAGCCCAGTTAATAGTGGGCTCTGATTATGAACACCAAGTCAAGTGGTGAAATTGAAGTAATGGAATGGGAAGACATTAAGATCATGTTTCATAACAAGTATTTCCCATGAACACTTTTTACGAATATGGAGAGAGAATTCATATAGCTCACGAAAAAAGAAGGATATTTTTTATGACCTATAAAGATAATTTGACATGGCTGTCAAGGTAGGTTTTTGGGTTTTTTATCAAAATTGACTTAAAAATTAATATATTCTTTAATGGATTAAAAAACACCTTTGAAGGGCTCTAGAAATTTGAGACATAGAATGTTATAGTGAAGTTGTTCGATGTGCACTCAATGTGGATATAGAGTCTAGATAATAGTACCATTTCTATGGTGATAAGAAATTAAATATATAATATCATGCATGTGTATCTAATGATAATGGTGGGAAGAAATATCTAGGACTCACATGGAAAAAATGATGGATGTTGCATCATTGGAACTTCTTCAATGTGATGGGTAAATGCTTCATGTTTGGGAAAGAAGGCCACCAATCCCAAGAATTTATAGAAGACATGAAAAGGAAGCAAAATTTATTGAATGAAAAGAGATACAAAAACCATTGTTCAATGGTACAACTGTAGGGAGAAAGATCACTATGAAAGCCAGTGCATTAAACCTTGATTCTTCGAGAGTAATGAGCATCCACAACCACTAATGCCAAAGGAACATGGGTAGGATTATGCCATCACTATTATAGAAGTATAAAAAGACAATGAAGTTATAGAAGATACAACTCATATTCACTCAAGAATAGAAAATTTATTATTAAATTCTGGTTCTACACATTCCATTATATCTTGAAAGTTTGGTAGAACTATATAATCAAATCCTCAATACCTGGAAGTAGAGATTTTTGTAAACACACTTAGTTGCGTAATAATTTCAAACCAAGTGTTTGAATTTTCTCTTATTATCATATGTGGGAAAATTATTCTAGTAAATATTGTAATACTTCCCATGGTGGAATACAATGCTATCATGGGAATGGATTGTCTCTCGTTAATTAGAGGACATATCAATTGTTGGGAAAAGGAAATATCTTTTCATATTCTGATTCATGTCATGAACCTTGGAAATTTAAAAAAACGATCATGAATCTCTTTAAAATAATATATCAACAATGAGGGTATTTATTTATAATGATGAATAATACCTCTCAAAAATGGTTGATTCAAATGAAACTACCAACATTGAAAAAATGCCCATCGAGAGGGAATACATGGATATATTTCCTGATATGTTACCCGTACTTCCCCCTGATTGTGTGGTAGAGTTATAAATAAAACCCATCCTCAAAGCTACTCATATATCAATGTGTCCCTATAGGATGGATCCTATTGAAATGGAGGAGTTAAATAATTATCTGCAAGAGTATTTGTTGAAAGGGTTCATATAACCTAGGGTATCAACTTGGAGTGCACAAGTTCTCTTTGTGAATAATAATGATCGATCAATGTGGCATTGTATCGATTATCGGTTACTCAATACGATCACCATAAAGAGAAAGTATCTACTTCCAAGGTTTTATGACATGTTCAATCAATTAACATGAGCTAAATACTTCTCAATGGTGAATCATTGTTATGGATATCATCATCTAAAGTTGAAGAAGGAAGATATTTAGAAGAAACTCTTTTGTATATGTTATAGGCACTATGAGTTTCTAGTGATGCCCTTCTGACTTATTAATTCCCATGAAGCATTGTTTGACGTAACGAATATATTCTTTAGATATTAGCTCAACATATTTTTGCTAGTATTTATCAATGATATTCTCATCTAATCCAAAAGAAAGTAGGAGCATGAAGAATATCTATGAAGTGAGTCGGTTGTATTGAGAAAGGGGAAGTTGTATGAAATGTTCAGAAACTACGACTTTTGGATGAAGAAAGTCAAATCCTAGGGTCATGTGATAACACGTGATAGAATTTCTTTAGACCCTTAAAGAAAAAAGTCAATAGGGGAATGGCCGAGGCCCTCTAGTGTCAAAACAATTTGTAGTTTGCTTTGATTGGATGGGTATTACCGATGTTTTGTCGTAATTTTCTCATGAGTTTCAATCCCATTAACTATATTAACATGGAAAGGGGTATAGTATTTCTGGATGGTGGAATGTGATTGATTCTTGAAGGAGAAAAAGAGAAGGCTGATCAGTATACCTGTACTCACAATATCGAAAAGTGGGGAATTGTTTGGTAATATATAGTGATGTTTCAAATAACGTAATGGGTTACATACTCATGAAAAATTATAATGTGATAGCCTACACATCATGGAAGTTGATGATACATGAGTAGAACTACCCAACACATGATCTAGAATTGGAAGTCGTGATTTATGCCCTGATCATCTGGGGAAATTACCTTTATGGTTGGATGCTTGACATATACACTCGCCCCAAGACCCTAATATATATATTCACAAAAAAGGATCTCAAAAAGAATCAGTTCACATGGATAGTGATAATAAATTACTACAATTGATCTATTCAATATCATCCTTGAAATGCGAACAAGTTACCTGCTGCTCTAAAAAAATTACCTACTATTATATCTGTGATACTGATTGAGGAAGAGCCTATCTTCATGAATATTCAATTGTTGGATTTGGAAATCATAAGGTCAAGTGATACATATTAACTTGGATAAATGATTTTATAACCATAAATTCAATAGAATATTAATGGGGCACAAAGGGATGTTCTGGAGTTACAAACGGAGGTGAATGTAGTAATGGATATGAAACATTAAAAGATCCATATCTACAATAATGGTGTGATTTAGTTGGAACACAAATTTCTGTTCCTTCATCACCTGTGATATATAATGAGCTATTAGACAATGAACATAGATCCACACTCTCTATCGATCCATGTAGCACCATAATGTACTGAGATATCAAACAACACTTCTGGTAGGATAACATGAAGAAGCATATTGCAGAATATATCTCAAGGTGCATGGTATGCCAGTAAGTAAAATTAGATTGAAAAATTTCCAATGGGATGATTCAACCATTTCTTATACCCATGTGGAAATGGAAAGATGTCACCATGGACATTCTCATGGGTCTCCTAAAGACGTACAAGGGATATAATTTGATATGGGTTGTGGTTGAACGACTCTCCAAGACTACCCATTTTTTCACTATTCATCAAGATCTCCAATATGAAAAAATAAAAATGATATACGTGAAAGAAGTGATGATACAACATGGAGTTTTACTTTCGATTATAACTGACTATGATCCAAGGTTCACATCTAAATTCTGGATGAGTCGTTAACCATCTTTTAGTGCTGAATAAAATTTCAACAAAACCTATCACCACCAAACTGATGTCCAATCTGAAAGGACTATTCAAATGATAAAAGATATTATAAAATATTTCTCTTTATAATTAAAGAGTGTATGGGATCAACATATACCATTGGTTAATTTATCGGTCAACAATATCAACCGCTAGAGTATCTAGAGGCCTCCATATGATGCATTGTATAGAAATCGATGTAAAACTCCAACCTCTTTGGATGTAGATTGGAGACAGATTACTACATGAACCAGATTTTGTGTGATACATGGTAGATAATATTCGAGTCATACAGAAAAATTTCAAATCTACTAAGAGACTTCAATAGTTAACTTATGAAAATTGTCGAAGGGACATGGAGTTCGACGTTAGAGATATAGTATTCCTTCAAATATCACCATGGAAGAGAGTTATGCGGTTTTTAAAGAAAGGGAAGATAATACCATGGTACAATTGAACCTTTGAGATCTTTTACCACATAAGAGCCATAAACTATAAGCTTTCACATCCATTGAATATAGATCAAGTTCATGATGTGTTTCACGTAACACTCCTGAGGATGTACATACCAGATCCCACACATGAACTGATCTCAGAGGTGGTAGAGTTGGATGATGATCTCTCTTATGAAAAGAAGCCAGTAAAGATTCTTGAGAGGATAGATAAGGTCCCACACAACAAGTCAATTAATATTTTCAATGTGTTGTAGAGGAACCATATGTTTGAAGATGCAACTTGGGAACTGGAGGAGGTGATATAGTAGAGGTACCCTCAATTTGTTTTGTAAAAGAAAATTTCTATGGAAAAATTTCATTATGGGGGAAGAATGTAAAGACCCAATGTTTTTTCTGTGGAATCCCCTTATTATAAGTATTCATTACAGTTTAATCATGTTATGAAACACAATTAAATATCATGATATAAAATTCTATGTTACCATTACACATAATTTTACAACTTCCATGTATTGAATTTCAAAAATATGGCATACGCGGTTGTGTTATGGGTGATTTTTAGAGTCTAGTAGAACAATCTAAATTTTTGGTGAACAGTTACATACCCTTATGAATATTAACCTATCCACGTGAATAGTAATATGAACATTATGAATAGTAAATCATCTTACATAATATTATCCATACCCATTAATGATAAAAATAAAACATAGGCATCTTATAAGTCATAATATGACAATAGTAAAGTAATAGAATTCTTGTAAGTCATAAATAATTAATAAAATAATTAATAACAAAATTCATTTTCCTAAAATGTGATCATATATTAAATACAATATGCCTTTATGTTTTTTGATAATTTTATATAACCATATATATTTTTTTAAACCCTTATAAAATCTGTTTCAATTATAAAATATTTATTTTTAATGTAAATTATCATTTTAATTAAAAAATAAATTAAATATATTTATAAAATAGTTTTTATAAAGTGTAAATAATTTTTTCATTCTACAGGATGAAAAATGGATCGGGCGAATTTTGTATATTTTTATGAAATACATGAATTTTTTTTAAATAGTAAAATACATGAACTTGTCGTATAAATACATTATAATTTAAATCATCTATTCTTGACATCATGATTGATATAACTTCAAAAATATCCAACTCACTTGTCATTTTTACAATTTATTGTCATGGAATCATCACTCTTTCATATCTTGGTTGAATATAATAATTTAATTATAAAAATATTAAGAAAACCCCCCTCCCTCCACTATAAATACCACCCCTCAAACCCTCATTACTCCACACCTCAAATGCATCAACACATTATTAAATTCTACACAAATACCTTCCGTAGACCATCCCCCAGTACCATGATCTCTTTTCCTCATCAAAATACTGAGCCTATGTTATTTAAGGATGATCTCAAGAGGAGGATTTAAGTGGTAATTCATCTCTCTCTTTGCTTTAAATTTCCTGTGAAATATCATTTCTCTTATTCTCATATCATAAAATACACTTATAAAATTTTTAGGATAACAATATATTTATTGACATACAATAATTTTATCATGTTAATGTATTATTATTAATGATACTCCTCCCTCGCTCTCTTTGTTAAGAAAAATTAAATTGTTTCCCGTGATGTGTTAATTTAGCAACATCATGGGGTATGCAATTCCATTGTACTTCAACATTGTGAAGTCTATAAATTAAACCATGAAATAATTGAAGAAATATATGAAATTTTAATTTTTATCCCATATTAGGATCTGGGAAAATATTATTTACATGACTCTATATGATAAAATAAAACAAGTTCATTGTTATAAAAAACACCCAAATTAACAAAAAATGATCGTCATTAAAATTTATCTAATGATTAATCCTCATGGTAGATAAAATAAATTTCATTAAAATATCATTTTTATCTATTTAATGTGACTAATATTATTTTTAACAAATCTGGATGGTCATTCACATTTCAAATGAACAACAGTTCGAGAATACAAGTGAAACATTCATTAAAGATAATGAAATTAACACTACCAAACAAAGAATTTTAATTCTGTAACTTATCCAATGGAACATTAAATAACATAATGAAATAATAATGAACCATATTCATGAATAAAATTCTATATAATTTATAATAAATGAATATAACGTCATTATACAGAACATTAAAGATAATAATGAGTTTCCATACAAGGTAAAAATAATTTGCCAAACCCTACTCTCTTTCTTTGGGTTTTCCCTCTTTAACCCATTTTTGGTATGGAAATCCAAAAATTATCATTGTTTAGTCATTATCTTACCTTTTATGGGATATAAGGGTTCTCAAATTGATTTCATAAAAAACCCAATGTTTTCTAAAAGAACTCCTCTTTCAAATAAACACACCGTTTTTACGCCTCAAAGAATTATTTGCTCTTCAATCAAGGTTAATTGTTATATGTAATGAATTATATTCCCACAATATTATGGGAACAATATTTTTATGAATGCAATCATTATGAGGTGAAACCAATTTATTTCCATGGGTTATTTTATGTTAATGGTTGACATGATTTTAATGTGGCATGCATGATAATGTAAATGTTATGATGAGACGAGTGCCCGAGAATTATATACTGCTATATGAATTTTTGAATGTGGTGGGTGCACCGAGAATTACACATCTCTACAATTAATTAGGTAAGTTAAAAAATATTACGAGTAATTGTAAATGATGTGTGAACCTAATACTATCTTTTTTTCACAAATATGTTCTGTAACATCCAAGGTAAATAATGATTATGAAATTTTCATATTTGTTAATATTTTTGAATTAAATAAAAATATTACTTTAAATGGGAATCAATGTTTGATGGCATACCAAATATGTGTCAATGGGTTTCTTTGAGAACATATGCTGCACACAATGTTGAGTTATACTAAAAACTAGTAATATAACATTATTATTTTAAATGGTAGTTAACATAAATCTCCTGTATTAGATGGAATGAATATAAATTACTACAATATTATTATTCATGTTTCTAAAATGTCATTACCTTAATCCAATAAATATTTGAGGCTTAAAATGGGAATGAATCGAACATTAAGTATAAACACATTAATATACATTAAAAGGATGATTTGCTAACATTTGATTGGAAACCCATTTTAAATATAGTTTTATCACTATTATATGTTCTATTTTACAAAATAATATTCTTATTTAGAATCATGACATTAATATTTACATTGGATGAAATATTGGAATTTTTCTGATAATTTTTTAATGAATATTTAAAAATACTACATTTTAATTCAAAAATTACATTTAATATTATTTATTTATATGGTTTGATTATCTTTTAAATTAGTTTCAATGTGTAATTATATTATATTTTTTCCATTTAATCCAATTTTTCGATTTGGAATATCAAATTTAACTTCGGGTAAATTTTTTGGATTTTTTTTAACATTTAATTTTTATTATTACTGAAAAATACTACTTAGTAGTTAAAAAAATTTAATTTAAAGGAAATATTTCCACATCTATGAATTTAATCTCAATAATCTGACATAAGAAGGTTTTCCTCAGTAAGTAACATTTTGTTAAATACGATGAAAATAATTTTAGGTGAATAGTAACTTATGATTTTTATTTACTACATATAAATTTCAATAGGTTAATTCAAGATGAAAGTAATATTATAAAAATATAAAAATACCATAATACTAATTCTAACCATATTGGGTGAGTCATGACTAAGAACTAGAATATTTGGGTCAATGTTTTTGCATTTTAATGCCACTAGTGTAAGATAATTACATTAAAAACATTTTATTTAAATAAAATAAAAATTATCATAAACATGTATTATTTTTCAAAAACAATTTTAATACTGGGTTATATAATTGAAATATTTTACTATAAATATTAATTATAAATATAAAATTATTTATTACATTATTTTATTTTATTTATAATTTTTAGGCATAATATATATAATTTTTCTATGACAAAATGACGCTGTAATGATTACCTCATTACCAAATGTTTGAAATAAATGAATTATAAATGTCAAAATAAATATAGTTTGAAACTTTTTATTCCATACACAAATTCAAGGTACGAGTATGACTTGTTATCATAGAATTAATGCAGGTTTTTCGAAATAATCAAATTGTTATTTATTATTTAAATGTCATGGTATAGTATTTAAATAGATATAAATGTGTCTTTTAATCAATCAATATTTTATTAAATGATATAATAATCCTGAAAATCTAAAATTCAGCCAAATTACTTAAATAAGGTTGAGAAGTTTATTAATGAACCACTTTGGGTTTTATTTTCATTTTATTGTTACTATATTAACCATATAATATGAATATATAAGAGAAATGGTAAATGCTAAATTAGTTATCAAATTGATAAATAAAAAAGGTAAGGACTAAAACTTATCCCAAACTGGTGAAGATCATATTGGATGATTTTATTTCAACATATATGAACCTCATATTCAAATTATATAATTTTAGTCCTTTTGAAACCAAAAATTAGTTTATAATAAAATAATATTTTCAAACATTCCAAAATAGCCCCTCCTCCACCATATAAATGGTGGTCACCTCTAACCCATTACTCATACCACTCAGGACCCTTGTCTCATCCATCATTTACCCAAATAAGCTCCCAAGATCCTTCTTTTCATCTTAGAATCATTACATTAGAAATAAGGCACTAAAATAAAGAATTTTCAATCAATCTGAATGGAGTTACCTGAATTAGTGGTAAATTCTACCCTCAAGCTATCTTATTTTTATTTTACTTCTTCACTCCCGACAATTTTTTTATTCATTTATTACATAACAAAACCAGTATTCTTAACATACTAAGATTGTGTTTCGAGGAGGATTCTAACTAAACTTACACACACCTCTATCTAATGGGTATAGAACATGGTGTTTCTGTGGACGGTGAACTACATCCTCAAGAAACTATGGGGATATAATATTCTCTTACCACGTCTTTTGGTGGACTAATGTTGAAACTATAATTATATACGATATTAGTTGTAATTATTTTTTCTCTATGCTTCTATAATTTTCTTTTATATTATACCTTTAATTTTTTCATGTTATATATATGCGATAATTGTATTTGAGGATGTGTGAACTATCTCCCCATCATTGTGGTATGACTCTTTCATAGTATAGATGAAACACATAAAAGATTGTGTTAATGAACATATGTAACCTATATATAATATTATATTATACTGGAATAATAATATACATATGTATCATTTGGTTTTAATTCCATTTAAAATGAATAAAAAGAAATGGAAGTAGTGTTCATGAGTATGTACGACTTACTGTCTCCTTGAATGGTGAATTTCATTTTCATATATCAACATGATATGGACTATAATAAATATATATATATATACTAGATATATATGATATATATGATATATAATTCATTAATAACATTCGTAGATAATATACTTTTGACCACATTGACAATTTACAATTATTACAAGGACATTTTTTACTCAAGATCAGAAAATCCAAAAAATGTCTCATATGAACTCAAATAATTAATTAATTGTTATAGAAAGGTAGTAAGTGATAATAATGAAATAATAAACAAGAAAAATGTTCATAATCATGTAGAAATTAACATTTTTTTATCAGGGAAAAATTTGAAGAATGAACGGGTCAATTCGGACATGAGGTAAGGGACGTCGTCTCAATATCCAAAAATTGAGGCATGTTTTATAATATACACATCATTATTTTATACGTTATTAAATAAAAACATAGGACATATAATTTCATTCAAATGAAATCTTTTTTTCATCGAATCATTTTAAAAAATGTCAAAATGAATTTTTAGACATTTTCCGTGATAATGATATCTCCTCCACTATAATCGTTTTTTGCATTCCTCTATAAGACTTAATGTTTTTAAAAGAAAAAGGAATACGATATTCCCTTTTTGGGTTTTTTGGATTGGAAAATGGTTTTTGAAAATAACTGATTTTTTAGAATATCATGAAATGAATACCTATGATTGTAAATGAAATGTTATTTTTGAAATGAAATAATTTATGTGTTATGATTTTATAATTGGACATTTGAACTTGGACATGTGGTTAATTGATAAACAAAATTATGTGATGTAACATTTTAACCTCCAATGCATTGGGTTTGGAGGTCGTCCGTATGGCTATTCCAATTAGTGATATGTATGGAAATCAACTGTATTGTTATTAAAATTATGTATCTTTAATTTCCTTGTTACCTTTATATGCTATGTGTTTTTTCTATGGTCTTATGGTAATATATTGGTTGAAAAAGGGAAATCATTGAATTTTTATTCAGTGAAGTCAATTTAGTACATCATGAAAGTTTTATTTACAACTTATGATAACATATTAATGGTTTACTTGTAGTTGTTAAAAACTAATAGTTTTCATACTTAATGTGTCTCTTCGTGATATTTTTTTTATCATCCCATGTTTTTTGAATTTTTTTCCAATTACATAATGTTGAATAAGGTCAAGGATCCAATCAAGGAAAATACATGCATTCTAAAATAAGGAACTACACATTTCCCTTTATATCAAGAATTTTATATTTATAAAAAAAATTGATATGATTAGATATTTCTACATGTAATATTCAAGTTGTTATGTATATGTTATAACCTAATTACCTAAATATCTAAAATTGAAAATATCCTCATTGTGAATAATTAACTCAACTCAACATTATGTAATGTTTAAGGCTGGGGCCAAGTTGTTGGTATCAGAGGTTAGTTTAGATAACATAAGGGGTTAGTGTATTGTTAAATTAATATCCATATATTACATTATGTTATGATTTAAAATATATATTATTTACATTTAAACATATTTCTTTTCCTATGATATTTTGATGTTCATAATGGTTTTTTGCAGAGGAAACATAGTAGAAATGCTGGGAAGGCATACATTGGGAAATGTTCTTCTAAATCTGCATCTAGATATATTCATAATTAGAATTGAATAGTTTCATGAAGTGATGGATCAGTTTAATTAGGTGATAAAAGGTTGTTGTTTTTATTGCGGATCTTTCGGTATATTTTATATGTAAAGAGGAACACTAAATTCATTTGAGTGTTGTCTTGAAAACATTAAAAGGAATGAAATTGCATGTGAAATTCATAGAATTTTAGTTTTGGTTACAAAAAATCTCAGACATTGGTCACATCGTTTCAAAATATGGCATAACAATTGATCCTGCTTAAAAAGGTTGTTGATGAATGGCCATGACCAACAAATATAACTGAGATCCGTAGTTTTCTCGGTTTAGTAGGTTATTACATTGGATTGTTGAAAAAAGTTCTCTGTTATGTATCCCAATGATAAATTTAACTCGAAAATGTGTTATGTATATTTAGACCGAAGAATTTGATGATTGTTTTTAGGAATTGAAAAGAAGATTGGTTAAGGATGCATTTTTTGCAATGCCTTCCAGAGATAGTGAAATTGTTATCTAAAGTGATGCTTCGTTGAAAGGGCTTGGTTTTTTCCAAATGTATAATGATCATGTATTCTCTTATTCTTCACGCCAGTTGAAACCTCATGAGTTAAATTACAATACTCATGATTGGGAATTAGATGTTGTTTTTTTGCTTTAATAATTTGGAGGCAATATTTATATGGAGTAAAATGTGAAATATATACTGATCTCCAATGTTTAAAGTATATATTTAATCAGAAGAAATTAAACATGAGACATATGAGATGGTTATAATTAATCAATTATTATAATTTTAGTATCAATTACCATACGAGAAATGAAAATAATGTGGTTGAAACATTGAGTCGACATAGTAATGATACTTTAACCATGGTACATTTGGAATGGGATCATTTGGTTTTTGATTTAATGAATTTTGGATTAAATGTTGATGGTGCTTAAAATTACTCTGTTTTTTATTGTTTAAGTAAAGTCGTCTCTAGATGATAGAATAACGAAAGCACAAGAAAGATGATAGTGAGTTTCAGAAAAAGGTAGTATTGGTTTAGAAGGGTAAGATACTAGAGTTTAATATTGATAGATACAATTTTTTAGGTTTGGATAGAGATTATGTTTTCCTGTAGATTCATAGTTGAAGAAAGATTTGTTCTGTGAAGCTCAATGTTCTCTGTTTTCAGTTCATCTAGGATGTAATATGATGTAAATTGATCATTGTGAGTATTAATTGTTGGATGTAATGAAAAGAGACATTCCTAACATTACTGTGAAGTGATAGACTTGTCAACAAGTTAAAGCAGAGTGATTGTTACCGAAATGAATGCTTCATCCTTCACTGGTGCCATTGTGGAAATGGGAAAATATATCCATGGACATTGTTGGGGGATTATTGTATACACCTCAAGGTTATAATGAAATATGGTTTATTTTAAATCGATTTACCAAAATAGATCATTTTATTCTTATTTGAGATACATTTTCTCGCTCATTTTTATGATAATGAGATAGTCCAGTTACATGGAGTTCCCCTCTCCATTGTATCTCATTGTGATCCTAGGATTAATTCTATATTTTCGAAAGGCCTTCAAAGGTCATTTGGTTCTGAAATAAATTTTATTACAACATTTTATCCACAATCAGATGGGCAGTCAGAACGAACAATTTAGACATCATAAGATATCCTATGTTCTTCATCAATGGATTACCAGGGATGTTGGGCCCAATATCATTCTTGGGATGAATTTTTATATAATAAAAATATTTATTCAAGTATATAGATGGCTCTGTTGGAGGCATTATTTGAAAAGTGGTGTCAAAATCCAGCTTCTTGGGATGAAAATGGTGAAAGGAAGATGATGGGACCAGAAATGGTCAATGAGTTGGAAGATAATGTTCAGTTGATTAATTTTCATGTGATAACAGCTCAGAGAAGGGAGAAATATTACGCGGATAACCCAAGGAGGGATCTTTCTTTTGAGTTAGGTGATCATGACATTCTCAATGTTTCTCCATGGAAAAGTGCGATGCATTTTGGAAAAAAGAGAAAGTTGAGTCTGAGGTTCCTTGGACCCTATGAAATCCTAGAGAATGTTGGATCATATGTCTACAAATTGGCTTTACCTCCATGTTTATCTCGGTCACACAATGTTTTTCATGTTTCTATGTTGAGAATGTATATGCGGGATCCATCTCATGTTTAGTGTCCATTAGTAGTTTAGTTGGGAGAAAATCATTCTTATCATGAACAACTAGTCCAGATTCTTGACTGAAGAGAGAAATTGTGGCGTAATATGGTAATTATCATGTAATGGTTCTGTGTAAAAACCATATGGTTGAAGAGGAATCATGGGAATCTGAAAATGCTATAATGGATAAATACACCCTTTTATTTGAAAAGTGAACAAAATTTCAAGGATGCAATTTCCAAAAGGGAGAAGGATGTAACATTCCAGGAAAATAAAGAGTAATAAATTTTCATATTTATTAATATTTTTTAATTAAATATTAATTTATTTTAAAGGGAATGCTCTGTTTGATGGTGTACCAGATATGTGACAATAGATTTCTTCGAAATTTTACATTTCACACAATGTTGAGTTATTCTGAAAAATAATAATATAATATAATTATTTTAAATGGTAGCCAACCCATAGTAGTTGTATTAGAGGGAATGAAAATACCCAACTATAATATGATTATACATGTTTGATAAATGTCATTAACTTTACCTGATAAATGTTACAGGAGTAAAATGAGAAGGAATAAAATTTTAATCATAAACACACTTATATTCATTAAAAGGTCGATTTACCGCCTTTTGATGGGGATCACTTTTTAAAACAGTTTTTGACACATTAATATGTTATATTTGACAAAATAATATCTGTATTTATATTGGGGCATCCAAATTGTCTTTGGATGATATTTCGTTATTTTTCAGATAATATTCATTTTTTTAATGAATAGTGAAAGTTACTACATTTTAATTCAAAACTATCTTTTAATGTATTTTCTTAAAATAGTCAGATTATATTTTTAATTGTTTTTACGGTGTAAATAGAGTATATTTTTACCATTTAATCCAATTATGGTCATTGAAAGTAATTTCACTTTGATATTAGACAGAAATATTTGTCAGCCTTTTGATATTTATTATTTCTTAAAAACACGATTTCTGGTTTTTACAATGACAAATAATTTAAAATTAGTTAATGAAAATTCTGTATTTTTTATTTGGAAAAATAGAAATCGTTTTTTTATTTGGAATATAAAATTTATCTTAGGGTTAGTTTTTGGTATTTTTTTGAAAACCGATAAAATTTTTTGAATTGTGAAAAATACTAGTTAGTAGTTAAAAACTAAACATTTCATCAAATAAAATTTTACAACTTCTATGAATTTAATTTAAAAATTATGACATACATGGAAGACATCAGTAAATAAAATGTGGTTCAGTGGGATGAAAATAATTTCTAGTGAATAGTAAGTTTTGTTTTTTATTTACCTTGTTAAAGGTCAATAGGGTATTTCAAGGTAGAACTAATATTATAATACTTTAAAATTACCTAAACAGTTGTACTAAAATTATTTTACAAGTCGTGGCCCACCAAAAAAAACTTTGGGTGAATCTTTTGGATTTTGAATGCTACTTGGGTAAGATAATTACATTAATAACATTTTATTAAAGTAAAAATAAAAATATGATTAACTTGTATTGTTTTGAAAAAACAATTATAATTTTGTTTTATATAATTGATATATTTAACTATAAATTTTAATTATAAATCTAAAAATATTTCCTAAATCATGGTATTTTATTTATAATTTTTAGACATAATATAAATAAATTTAATGATGACACAATGATAACGTAATGTTTACCTCATTAATGAATGTTTTAAATAAATGAGATTATAATTATTAAAGTAAATTTATTTAGAGACTTTTTATTCCATCCACGATTTTTAGGGATGATTATGTCTTTTTATATTTGAATTATTGTAGGTTTTTCAAAATACTCAAGTTTTTATAGATTTTGTAAAATTCTTGATATGAATTGTATTTAAATTGATATAAATGCATTATTAAAATCAATCAATATAATATTAAATGATATATAATCCTAAAAATCAATGAGTTGGCCAAATTAGTTAGATATGTTTTATAATGTCATTAGTAAACCATGTTGGGTTCAATTATTATATTATGGTAATTATATTATTAATATAGTATTAATATATAAGAGAACATCGTAAAAGTTAAATAAATTATAATAGGGTTAAATAAAATATATAAGGAATAATATTTTTCCAAAACCTATAAAATTCATATTGGATTGCTTTATTTTGACTTATATGAACCTTATTTTTGATTTAAATATGATTTGGACCTTTTGAAACCAAAAATCAGTTTATAATAAAATAATATTTTCCAACATTCATAAATATCCCCTCCTCCTTCTTATAAAAGAGCACCATCTATAACCCATTACCCACAAATATCATGCGACTTGGATCATCCTAACTCAGCCCATATATTTTTCCATGATCTCTATCGTCAACCTAGAAGCCTTACCTTAGACATAAGGCACATCAATAATTTCTTTCGGTTCAAACCAAAGAGTGTTCCTGATTTAAAGGTAATGTCTTCTCTCAGGTTCTCTTCATATATTTTAGATCCTCACACTCTATGCTCTTTTTATTCTGTATTTACATTACTAAAACAATTTCATCAATATAATTTGTTTTTTATAATGATTTGAACTACACTTACACACACCACTATCAAATGCCTATAGAACACAATGTTTCTATGGATGGTGAACTATTTCCTCATGAAACAATGATTGATCAATATTCTTCTACCACCTCTTATGATGGACATTACGATGGAACTCATAATTATATACGATATTTAGGATATTTATTTTATCTATATTCCTCTGTAATTATCTTTTATAACATAAATTAAGGCTTTTCTTGTAGTCTGTATACTATAATTTTGTTTGAGAATGTGTGGACTACTGCCCCATCAAAGTGATATAACTTGTTCAACCCATACATCGAATTTATAATTGATGGTGTTAAGGAATATAAATAAAAAATATAATATATAATATTATACTGGAATAATTATATTCCTATTTATCATTTGGTTTTAATTACTTTTATAATAAAAAAATAAAATGGATGTTGCGTTCATGCGTACTTATGACATACTGTATCCACGAACGACGCATTTCATTTTCATTTATCCAAATTATATAGACTTTTATAAATATATATATTCAATATGTATTAAATATATTATATATAAATAATTAATAACATTTTGAAGATAATTTTCATTTGACCACAGGAAAAATTTACAGTTATAAAAAGTTCATTTTTGACTCAACTTCCAAACATCGACAAAATGTATGATATAAACTAAAATAATTATCTAATTATTATATAAAAGTAATTATTTATATAAACGGAAGAATAAAAATGAATTTTTTTATGAAAGTAGAAATTAACTAAAGATTAATATTATGGAAATTAAACAATAAACTTGTCACATAAGACACGAGGTAAGAGACTTCATATCAATCTCTTTTTAATTGAGGGATGTTTTGATAATATCAAATTGATTCTTTTATATGTTATAAAATAAACAACTTTGTAATTTAATTTCATTTAATGTAAATCTCTTTTCTATAAAGCATTTTTACTAAATGACTAAAGGAATGTTTTTTAACGTTTGTAGCGATAATGACCTCTCCGTCATTGTAATCTTTAATTGGATTCCCCTATAAGTCTTATTGTTATCAAAAGAAAATAAATACCTTATTATATTTTTGGGGTTTTTGTTATTGAAAATGGTTCTTTAAACATATTTATTTTTTTAATATCTTGAAATTATTTATTATGATTGCAGTTGAAATATTTTTCGTGAAATGAAATATTTTATGTGTTATAATTTTATAATGGTACTTGGGCATTTGACGAGGGGTTAAGTGATAAACCAAATGATAGGTGGTGCCATGTTATACTAGGAAGGGTGGTTATGATATAACATTTAATTCATTTATTATGAAATTTGTCCATATGGCTATTTCATTTAGTGATATGTTTGGAAGTCGACCGTATGGTTATAACATTTAAGTATGTTTTTGTACCATGTTACCTTTCATTGTAATGTGTTATCTCTATGGGTTTTATGGTTATATTTGGGTTACAGTAGGGTATGCATTGAGATTTTATTCAGGGATGTGTTTTTACAACATCATAAAGGAGTGAAGTACAACTTATGATAAAGTATTCATGTTTTATATATAGTTTTTAATAAATAATAGTTTTCATAATTTTTGTATCCCTTAGTGGGCTTTTTACCCTCATCCCATGTTTTCTGAAACGTTTTTCACTATACTAACTGATGAATTGGGTTAAGGATATGGTCAAGAAATGTCATTCTATCTAATCTAAAGAACTAGAAATGGAATTTTTTAAAGTGTTATTATTTTATGTAAAAAATTGATTCTGAGTAGAATGTTCTACATGTTACATTCAAGTTCTTAAGTATATGTTATGTCCTAGTTCTCTAATTCTCTAAATCTAAAAAGATCCTCAATGTGAAATATTAATTTAATTAAAGATTTTATAATGTTTAAAGATGGGTACTTATACATGTGGTAGATGACCACTAAGACAAGATGTTTCATTTTATGCATTTCCACAATCCATACCTTAATCTACTAATTCCTATCATGATTTTGGATGATAATGTTATGCTTTTTCGCACCCCATGCTATATGGTTCTTATCTATCATATTAATTGGATTTTGGCTCACCCATTTTTGATGTATATTTGTTAGTGTTTATGTGTATTATGGAGTTTCCATGGGTCAATCAGAAGTCGGAGAAGAATGAATTAAATACATGTTATCGTTTTATATTGTAAATATTTTTTTGGTCCAAGATTTCCCAAGACACTGATCCTCTGGATCCACTTGGTGTAATAATATTTTGTTTTTCATCTTTATAATGATGTAATAGTAATTCCATGGTGGTATTCACATAAATCATCTGATCCAAAAGTCAAAAATAACAAACAAAACATTCTACTACCACCCATATCTATTTAATAATTAATAATTTAATTCACATGTTTAACCAATAAAAAGTAATTTTAAATGACTCTATTTTGTCACACCTTACTAAGACTCAGTTGAGAAACCCTAGTCATTGGCTAAGTATGTCCCACATGTCATAATTAAAATACATATGGAACCATTGGTGCTCTCCAATACAAAAGGCATCCCATTGAGCCAAACCACATGAATGAGAACTTATGTCCTAGGTTTCATTCAATGATGCATCTTGTTCAGTTACACTATTTTTATATTCATGAAAACACATGTGAGACATATCAGGGAAATTACCTAACTTAACCTGCCCTCATAAACTACATGTAATTGTAAACATCAGTAAATTAATTTCATTATATATTATTGAAATTAGTAATATTAACATGTCTCAGTACAAAACATTTTAATTTGTGTCATTATAAAAGGCAGAACATATTCCCTCCTCCACTTATTTACTACATCCACCTATCCAATATGGTTTTTGTCCAAATGTAATAATAGATTCCAAATACCATAGATTACATTGACAAAATGTTAACCACATCAAGATCAAATACATCTGGTAAATGCTTCACAGAATCCATCCCAATGTTATGAAATGAAATGTTAATTCCCCTATAGAAACCAACCACATGGATAAAACATAGTAACAAAAGTGCTATTTCCAAAATATAATAGTCATTTAACTATTTTAAACTCTTTAAAGGGTAGAACCATTAAAACGCCGCTATAAAAATTTTGGGTCTTCATCCCTTGATAGAATTGAATAATTTCACAAGAAAACAAGATAAACAAAATCTTGGGTCACCCTTGAATGAAAAATTTGACCAGTTTCATAAACATTAATACAATCAAAAAATCCATTTAGGCATGCCACATATCCCTATCTGTTATGATTCATGATAAATATATATTTCTAACCACCTTGGTACATGAAATTTCGCAGTAGAAAAAAAATTAATGATCATAGCATATTATCTCATCATAATTTAACATATATTAAAATGTTTAAAAACACATTTATACATATTAATAATGTCAATGGAAATAATAGCTACCAAAACCAAGAAACATGTCCTCTATATGTGTTTATATGTTAAATTACTCCCTGGATGAGTTTTCAGCACTAATTTTTTTTACTAAAATCCACCAACAAGGATTAAATGGTGATATTAATATATCATGATTCCCTAATAGGGTTCATACACCAAATTTTCACAAGGACAACATCATTTTCCTTCTCATCCAACATCCCACCATAGATCCACATAACCTACCACTAAAAATAGATACATATATGATTCAAAATAAAGGAGTATAAAGAGACCATGGGCGTATATTTTAAAGTTTCATAGGGATATATATTCAAAATTTAAATAATTATTCCACAGTATTCAGTAAAAACCACATACTAGGAATCAAATAAAATTTTGATCCTATGTTCCTATCATGATGTATAATATACCACATTCTTGTATGTGAAAATATTCAAAACCAAATAACATGATCAATTAAAATGTGATATTATATATATATAAATTAAAATCATAAAAAATCATATTTTATTAACATGGAAAAAATTCAAAGCAAACCATAATATCCTAAATCAAAACTAATGTATCAGCCCTATTTAACCAGGCTTACAACTAAAATTGGTATTCACTTTGGAAAAGATTTACATGAATAGAATTTTTTGATTCATCATAATGTATCTAGTCATCCAAATCCAATAGTGAATAACAATATCAATTTAAATGATCTAATTCAAATATGTAGCCTCTTGACCAAGGGCAATGAAATTGTTTCCGTGAAATGATTCTCTAAATAAACCAAGATGTCCCATATCTTATTATCGATTCATTCAACTAACATCTGGGGTATATGTTGGTAGTGTGAAGATATTATAACCTTATTTCAATGTTTTAATAAACATAAAAATTACTAATAATAATATACATCATAGTATGAAAAATAAAAAATAAAGTGAAAATAACATGATAAAATTAAATTTGAAGAAGGCCTATACACACATTTCATACATAAATAGGATAACCCACTAGGATTGTTAAACAACATATTAAATAAAGTAAAAAATTAAAAAAAGATCAATGTATCATTGATCCAAATCCAATCGAGTCTCTATATAAAATCAGGTTATCCCACCCAATAATGGAAACTATTAATTGGGCCACATGCCAAACCTGTTCCAATGATAAATATATGAGAGAAACATAGGTACCCATGTCTATGGGTATCCTGGGAAGAGTCTGAGAATGATGTAGCAGTCCATAAAAATGGTTTTTAATTAAAACAAATTTAAGATCGTCATTTTATTCTAATAAACATAGATATAAAAAATTAGTATTGTAATAAAGATATATCTCTTGAGAAATACTTATATATATTGTGACCCTTTGGAATTCTATTTGAAAGGTGTACCATGGGTCATCCAAAAAAGAAGTGATCAAATTGGGTCATCTGATGCATTAACCTTGGTTTTATATATTAATTAAATAATTTGTGGGATTTACATGTATCAGAAAATTAATGGAAGCATATAACAACAATCAATTGTACCAAACTGAAGTACCCATGAAATCAATTGCCACTACGTCGATCTAAAAAACAAGACACGTATCAACATCAATATAAACCATTCATGGTACCTTCTTATATACCATAAAACAGGTAAAAAAAATTGAACTGTCATTGAGTTTTATATCCAAGAACAAGACCCATTTGCTTGTAATGTTGGGTCTAACATTCTCAGTAATGATTTCTGACAATCTCTTCAGAATTCTAGAACACTGAATTTGGAGATCAATTTCAAAAATTCTCAACCAAGGATAAGAGACATTTTTTACATCAAATACTGAATATTGGCAGTGTCATATACATCTATCATAAACCCATTTATATAAAAATTATCTAATTTAAATATCATCAACATTAAAAACCCCATAATGAAAACAAAGACACAACCTTTTAAAAACATTATTATTTACTGTGGTCCGATTATGTCTTCAATAGCACACATTTCTCACAATTAAAATCCATTTTTATATATAAAACCATAGTTTATGTATTAAATAAAAATTAATGTAATATTTAAAATAAATTTAATATATTTTTAAATCACACATAATATTTTTATTCCTATTTTACTTAATATGATAGACAAATAAACTTATCCATCCAAAACCCTTAAAAGTTCCACCATGGAATGTTTTGAAAATGTGTATCCACACCCTCATTTTAATTAAATATTTAAAGATCGTCAATAATCCATATTTTAAAATAAAATTGATATAAACAAATTAATTTAACTAAAGATCTACTTCAAAACATATTTGTCACACATTTAAATCGAAAACCATGTCAATAAAAAATTAATATAGCTAAAACCATTTCAATACATAGATTAATTCAAAACACTATGTGGATTTATATCACTTAACATATATATTTGAAAATAAAAAAATTACTATGTTTAATGATATTAGATTATATACCTCATCCATGAAATGTTCAAAACAAATTCAAATTAAAGATGCCAGGAAAATTTCCATCGAAGACTCATTTATACTCCTTGACATCCAAATAGATATGTTGAAATAATACATGTTATAACATCATGAAAAGAAACAATAATTAATTTATTATGATTATTATAAATAATCAAAAAATTAAACGCAAAAATTAAATTTTCCACTAAACTCAATTAGTGCATGACACATATCATATATTAGAGTATCTTCAATGGATTATTAAACACGTCTTTATTTTGTAGAATATTTTTTATTAAACTTAATTATATATTTTATTTATTTTTTAACACTCAACATTGAGGTTGACAATCTTTATATGAAACATTATTTGTGACTTCTACTATACACAATATCAACATTATCATATATTAAATTTAATAGTGATTTTCGATTGTGTAACATAGCACACAATGTTTATATAGTGTTACATGAAACATTGAGTTTGTATTGTGTTACACAAAATATCATGTTCAAGTTTCTATACATAAAACACATAGTTTAAATGAAACATCAAATACTATTAAAATAATATTATATAATATGACAGTTATAACCTAGCTATTAAAATGGAGGGTAATAATAGGATTAGATATATTAGGAAAATATTTAGTTTACACATATGTATAAAATAAATTAATCGGTGAAAAATTAATTATAACTAAAAAACCATATATAAATAATCAAAATCATTTTATAACAAATTATTTTTTGCACATCAACATGTTATACCTTTATAAATTAAATAGACCCCCTCTAGGGAATGATTTTATTGAAAAATATATATAATATATTTAATCAAATATTTAAAATTCATCTTATTTGTTTTTTGAAAATATGTAATACTATATAATATTTTTCACATAAGGTACTATTTTTACAGAATATTTTTTCCCATGGGAGTGATTATTTTAAAATAATTTTTAACATGTTTAGAAATTTAAATTAAAAAATAAAAATAATTATTATATCCAAATATCAAAAATCATTAGGGTAAATTTTTAGGATTTTCTGAAAAGATTCTTTTGGGGTGTATAATGAAAAAAAAGAATTTTATTTGAAAACATTATCTTTGACTAATTTATTTATAAATTTATGTTATATTATAATATAATTCATGGGTGAAATTTTATCAATTATACAAGAAATAATAAAATTTACTTCATTAGAATAAATTTCATACTGGATTTTGATATTAAATCATTGTTATGTATTTCGGATTTGCTCATTAATAACTATTCATTCTCATCACATATATGGGATTAATTTTTAATTAATGCTGTCCAATTATTTGAGTGGAATTTAAAAAATATATTTGATATTTTAAATAATAATAATTTATGTTATCTTAACTAGTAATTATAATTTTTTACCGACATGTAAAGTTAATGCATCAAAAATTCATTACTACAACTAAGATTGACCATTGTTTTGTAGGGGTAAAAAGAAATTGTTATGTCTAATAATGACCGATAAATATATAAATAACATTTGTATATCTATATATCCACCATTAATCCTGAAATATTTTATAATGGTCCATTTTTTACCCTTTGTGACATATGAAAAACGTGGGAGCACTTAATTCCTTTAATAAAATACTAAGCCCCACTTATAAAAGGTCACAACCACTCTTATATTAATCACATATAAATATCCATATTATTCAATATATTCCTACCATAAACAATTCCAAAGATATTTCCTATCATATTATATTCCAAATTTTAGGATTTATACAACATGTGATCAATTTTCATACAATCCAGATAATACTCAAAGAAGTTGTATCGTTCATCAATAAAAAATTTTGTTTTCTGTTTTCCCTACACAAAATTAGATTCTTATAATATAATACATTTACAATTACCTATTTATATTCTATATGTTGATATGTTTTTATCTTAGGATCATGAACTACTAATATCTCCACTTCCATCAAATGGACTACTGAATTAGCATCCATGTGTATAAAAGATTACTTCCTCACGTACTGATAAAATTTGTTTCACAATTACCACCTCTCAAGGAAATATATATTTATATATTTATTATTTATATATTTTATATAATATTTTTATTATTTTATAATAATTTGGGAAATTTTATATCTCATATACTATTCGTACTCTCCATTTTTTAAGACTACGATAACATTTCTTGGGTGTACGGTATACTACCATCTGTTGAAGCGATGCAATACATTCACACATTATATAGAATGTAATGAGGATGATTTAAATGATAATATGTTATATATAATTCTTAATTAATATTGAATGATAATATATATCATTTAATATTATATATTTCAATCCATCATGAAAATGTAAATATCATACATGAATATATACAACCTAACATCTCTGTGGATGGTTTATTTAAATTTATATACACAAAATTTATAAATTAATGTAAATATATAAAAATGAATATATATTATGTTTAAATCATGGTTAAATTACTATTATGTTAAAATAATGACCATTTTAAGAGGACAAAAAATAAAAAATAATTTTATATATGAAAAGAAATATAGTTATTAACTGAAACATGGATTTAACCATTAATTGTTATTATAAATGTACTAAAAGAAAATATTTAAATAATATATCATTATATATATATATATATTATAGTTTTTTATTATATGTATAATAATATTATAATTATTATAAATTATTTTTTAAGGAGTACAATATAACTAAATACCTAAGGTAACTGATATTTTTCATACTTTTTACTTCTATGAGGCACATTCCATATTCACCAACTATTTCATTTCTGTTGTGTGTATACATACCAAGAATTTATATTCTGATAATTCTACTAGGAAAATATCCATTTTTTGGTATTTATTTAAAAGGATTTATGGTTAATAATTTAACAAAATTTTATGTGATTGTTCCCAGTATTCATTCTTTGAAATGTATCGCATGTTATATACCCATCATCATTTATAAGGTATATATACAACTGTTTGAAATTTAATATCATTTATATATTTAAAATAATGAAATTTTATGTTATATTTTAGATTAATCCTCTGTGGTTCTTACAATTCAATATCACCAAAGGTGTAATGATTTTATGTTACAATATAAACATTTGTCAAGATTATTTATGAATATGTGTTTGGTGACAAAATATTTTGATCCATCTCTCAATAAAATAATCAGTTTTTTTTTAATTTTCTTATTCATGGTATGTTCAATTAATATAACTATTTTAGACCCTTTTTTTTATTAAGGTAATATAGAAAATCATTTTAATATAATCTTAGATAATTTATATCATTGTTCAGAAATCCATTTTCAATAAAAACTATGATTTTTTTAAAAAAAATTAAATATATTATTATTAATATTATATGGGTTTTAAGAAATATTTTTATCCCTGTTTTAATTTTTTGAATTTGGTTTGTGTGGAATATTTATGTCATTTTTTAATCAATTTTCATGTGGCGGTTACTGAAAATGTGAATGGAAAATTAGTTTTTAACATGGTTGGCAAGAAAGAGACTTTCTCAAATTATGATCATTATTTTAATTTAATAATTATTCATATGATTTCAAGGGTATTTATATATGAAATTATTTTCACAATTTTTTATGTTTTAAATTATATTTCTCCAATTTGAGAAGATATTTTCCAAATAAAATGTTTTAAATTATTTTAACGGCATCATCTACATGTTTTAATAATTATTTTCAAATATTTTTTTTAAAAAAATTATTATTATTATTTTTAAAAAAAATTATTTAAAATGTAATGTTATTTTCCTCATGAAATGGTCTATGTCTGCTTAAAAAATAATTTTCTATCTACGATGACATCCTCTAATGTTACTTATGATATACATCTGATAATAATAAATGGTACCACACTTATTCATTCAATGTATTATTAATATTTATTTTTATGAAATTTTTGTGAAAAATATTTATTTTTTATGTGTTATTCTATGGTGATTTGGTGGAATTTTAATGAAACCCATTTTTTTACACATGTTATTCTATGATTATATGTTGAATGGTTTTTGATATTTTGGTACAAATTTTTATATTTTTTCTTTATAGGATTGGTGGGACCTATATCGCCCTAAAATTCATTTATTTAATCAATACATAACATGATATGAATATTGTAAGCCATTCAGTGGACTAGTTCCACTCTGTTAAACATGTGTGTCTTCTTCTACTCTAAAACAAGTTTCTTATAATCCACTAAGGGAAATGGTTATGTCTAGATCCATAATGGGATGAATTTTTTCCTTAATACACTATTAGAAATACATGTCTCCTAAGTCACTATGGGAATCTAGTGAGTCCTGATGCACATAGGTAAATAGGCACATCTTTTCCCATAATGGGAAATAAGTGAAAATAAATGATAAAAAAAATTTTATATTGTTATCAGTTTACCTTGATATAAGTAATGTTTTTCTATATATATGATCATTCCAAAATTTTATTACATTATATTATGGTTCATGATTGGTTTAGGATAATTTCTCACTATTATGGACTATGTTTTTTAAAATGATATTTCTTAATAACAAAAACTTATTTCTCCCCCATCAAAAGTAATGTATGAAATTCATATGTTTATTTAATGATCAGATAATCTTATTATTATGTAAATCTTGGATAAAAATTGATATTAGTATAATATCATATGAAATTCATATGATCATTTAATGATCACAAAACCTTAGTATTATCTGATTCTTTTATATGATATTATACTAATTTCTATTTTTTCCCTATAGACCATCTGGTATCACCCATTTATATGATTCCATCAATATTATTTTGAATAAAGGTTTATTTCGGATATTCCAAAGGATAATACATTGTTGGAATATCATTGTGGGAGATACATAAGATCATTAACAAAGTTAGATTATTATTTTCCATGATTATATGTTAAATAAACTTTTATGGTCCATATGTTTTTTGTTTATATAACATAATGAAGATTTTTATAATGATTTTTCATATCCATGTATGGAAAACATGGTTCACTATAGTTGGAATAAGAGGAATCTATTGAAAACACATTGGAATCTAGGATGATAAATCCCTAGTGAGGAACCCAATGACATGTCTAAGGGCATTGTTTTGGGTGTATTAATAAATAGTAAAATGTCATGGATTTTATGTAATGTAAAGAATAAGTGTATTCCTAGAAATTAGTTTTTGTTTGGATACCCCATGTGTATTTCAATTTTTCATATATTTACCTAGGTGTATCAACCCAATAATACTATATTCATATAGTTTCGATTCCAAAATGGTGCATGTACGTCGGCTTTTCTATGCAATATTTTCGACACTCCTAAGGGATATGCATTGGAAACTCACAAACTCTACAGAATCCATCTTGATGGATTTAAATATATTATGGATATTAATAGCCTATGTATGTCCCAATGATTCTTATATTAAAAATTTTATGTCTTTATCGAGACACCCTGTATGTTATTTTCATGATTACATTTTCTAGTATTATTGTAAGAATTTATCACAACATTACTTTTTTTGTTATTTTCAATAGAAGGAAGCATAAAAAACATGTTTGATGTTGGATATGAGGGAATATTTTCAAATAAGAATCAAAATGGGGTGAAAAATGGGGTAAGTACAATTTTTACTATTCATGTATAGTTGTTATGGAACATTATTGACAATGTGAACCTAAACCAATTCTCTGAATCACAAGATAATAGAAGGAGATAGTTTTTTGAGTGTTCATGTACTACAGAACATGTTGGAATAAGGAACTGGTTTTCTATATGTCAATAATATTCAAAATATCACTCATGGGAATGTATCCTCGGGTTAAGAATATATTTTGAGTGTGTAATATAAAGACACATATTATGTAATTATAATGGGTAAATAAATATTCTAGTCAATTAAATGGATGGGAATAGCGGTCTTTATATGGAATTATCTACTATAGAATGATTTTAATGTATAATTAATTGGTATTATATATATATATATCCAAGGGGGAAGGCCCATAATGTGAATGGGAAAGGTTTTATGAGTAATGGTTTATATATTGATGATAATGGGACAATTGAAGATATATGAAAGGAAATAGGTATTATGCAATAAGATGAAGAAAAATAGTTACTATTTTGATAAGGAAGTGGGTTGATAAATATATTTATGTATTAAAAATACAAAAATATAAAATCTTTTAAGACTATTCAACCATTAGTCTTTCATTAATGATTTGAAAAATATGTTGATTGATAATGATGGACGAGAAATTTCATATTGAGGTATTATTTTATGGAAAATAAATTATTAAAGGAATGTAACCCATAATATATTATTGTTCTTGGTATAATGTTATCTATTTTATTGAACTAGATGATTGATATGAATATTGAAAATTATTATGAATTGAAGACGTAGAAATAGATTGGTGACTCATGGACATGGTGGTTTATTCTATCATTTAGGGAGTTTATATAATTTCTGGATATGAAATAAATATCAAATAATCAATGTTTTATTTAGACAATAATGTATAATGAATGATTAAAATATGTTTTTATGTTAAATATGGTTATTAACATATTTCATGATAATACATGACTAATGTATTCATATATTTGGAATCTGACAATCAGAATCCAATTTATGTTCTCTAGGGATTATTGGTATGTTTATTTTGTAAATTCAGTAACCTTCTTTCAAAATAATTGTATTTTAATCTTTTTTAAGGGTCATAAAATTTACCACTAATGGAATTTTATAAGAATAAAATTGGATGAGGCTTTAGATATTCATTTATTACATAAACAATTGAATAATTATCCATATTTGATAACCTTTGTAATAGTTCTATTGTAATTATAACAAATGATATTGATAATGGATTAGAATTATATTTTAGGATCTTACGATACTTTAGTGATTGAAAAATAGAAAATTTGCCTTTATTTCATACTTTAAGATATGAAGTTGAAATTGATCATGTCCTAAGTAATTGAAGATATTAGTCTTATGAAATGGTATAAAAGCTTGTATTTATTTCATAAAATGAAAACTATTCAAAAGTCAGAAAAAGACCTCCAATTAAAATGTATTTCTCATACCATAATATTTATGATATCAACGGCCTATTTCCAACCAATTTAGTTTATGGTTATTTGGTTTTCAACATTCTCTACTAAACACATTTTCTGGTGATCAATGATACCTCCCACTGTATAATTATTTATTAAAATCATCAGTGTAAAAATTATAAATTTCCAACAAGTTCTCGTATGTCGATTATTATATGTTAATTACTGGGGGAAACTATTTTTCATCTATCATACCATTTTAAAAAATGTTTTTTATTCATTTATACAGATTGGGGTTCTATGAATGAATTTTTAAATGATTTACATTTGGCTATTGATATTAAATTCAATTGCAAAATCCATTTTTAACTATAGTATAAAGTAAAACCTTGTTTATTTTCGAGAGATATAAATATACTTTTAATTAATTTAATCTTTGGGATATTTTTCAAAAAACAAAACAAATGTTTTATCATGTCATACCTGAAAATTAATGTGTGTATTTTGTTACAAAAATTTAGGATTTTATATTTTTTTGGTGAACATTTTTTTCATTATGTTACACACAATTCAAATTTTATATTTCATTGTACACAACATCATGTTCCAATAAAATGTGACCTATTAATAAGATATTATTATATAATATGATATTTATCACATAGCTTTTGGAATAGTGGGAATTAATAGGATTAGGTATGCTAAGTAAATACAGGTTTTCATCTAATATATATAACAAATTTATTATTTACTAATCAATTATAAATGAAAATATAAAACAGGTTGAAATTTTTTTAATTATTTTATAAAAACTATTTTAATTACATTAATGTGTTGAATCTTAATAATTTAAAGGAATTAAAATGGGTTAATTATTTTAATGAAATTTATATATTATAAATTCAATAAAATATATAACATTAATCTTTTTGTCTTTTATGAAAGTGATAAGAAAAAATACAATTTTATCCTTTAAATTATATTTATATAAGAAACAGATATGTGTGTTTCTGAATGAGTAATTTAGACATATTTTTTATAACATTAAAAAATAAATTTTATCTGAAAAAATTTATCAAATGTGAATATAAATATTTTCTTATGGTCATTTTTTGAGATTTGTTATGATAAGATTCATTTTCATATGAACAGTGACAATTGCAGATTTATAATTGAATAATAGATTTCTCTTAATATATTTTTAATGAAAAATTATTTTTAACGATGATTTTAGCGTTAAATTAGTTATATTATATATCTATTAATCTTATTTTATTCATTTAAATCTATTCAATACAAGATTTTGATATAATAACATTTTATAATTTGGAATTGTTTCTCATTAAAAACCTGTATTTTCTCACACCTGTGGGATTAGATATAAATTAAAATTTATCTCCACAATGAATGAATATTATAAATTTTTATACCTAGTTTCGAATAACAATAATTTTTTAATATAATAATATTACCTTAATTTTTCACCAAATTAATATTAAATGTAGTAAAAATTACTTACTACGATGAACATAAAATTGGTTTAATTTGGGGTTAAACTAAAATGATATGGTAATAAAAGACCTATAAATATGTCTATATACTATTTTATGTAATTATATTGACCATTAAAATTATAATATTAATTAAAGGTCAATTTATGCACCCCGTGACATGTGAAAATCATCAGTGAACTCAATAATTTTAAAAAGTACATTGCGTGTCCTCTCCCCCCGCATATAAAAGGTTACCAAATATCCTCTATTTTTTACACCTTCAAAACCTTTTGTCATTATCAATTTCATTGAAAAATATTTTATTGAATTCCAAACCATAATCCTAGAAGAATTAATTTGATCATAAATCTGACATACTAAAGTTATTTGTGAATATATATAGAGAAAAACAAATGATAATGTAACATTCCGCAACTAGTTATTTTCTTTTCTTTATTTATAAACATCATTAAATTATTATTATATCATTATAAGACAATTATATATGTTTCATCAAAATATTTATAATTTTAAGGTGAATTAAATTTCCTACAACCATCCCCACTTTAATTAAAGGGGCTAAAACCCATTGTTCTTTTATATGGAAGACTACCACCTCATAAACCGATATAATTTGTTTCCCCATTAACACATATTAATTCTAGGAATAATTGTTTATTTAAAACATATGTATGTTATAATATATATATATATAAAGTTATTTTGATTAAATAATTATTATATATCACATATAATGACACTCTCTATTTATTTGGGAATACAATAATGTTACTCATGTTTTCAATGGACTACTGCTTCATGAAGAGATGTTATTCATTCATTAAATTATTTGAAATTAATTAAGTATTTTTTTAGAGATTATATTTTATATATATTAAATAAATTTTTTTGTAATGATAATATATATATAATAGTGTTTCCTCAGATAGAAAAGGACCACTCTTATGGATGGAACAAAAAATTTTGGTGATAACCGTAAATACAATCCATTGTTTCATGTAATGGAAATGTCATTGATTAATTATTTCATGTTGGGTTCACCATTTTTGTTTCCTTTAAAAAAAATTCTTTGATTTATCAATTTTTATGATTGTGAGTGGTTTAATGTTATTCCTAATCACACACATTGGGTTAACCATTTGTTAATCATTCAGAGAAAATCCAAAAAAATACTTCATAAATATCTAGGAGCATAATAGCATTTCAATGGTAGGTGTTCAGTTGGGATTTTAAACCTAATGAATCTTATAAACTCATACTGGTAGAGAGTATTTTAGGTCATCCACATCACACACTTTGGGGAGAATTTATTCATACTCTTGGACTCTCTTTTATATTTTAAATATTTTGAATAATATCTTCCTAAACAATACATTTTTCTAGTTACCCGTAATAGAAAAAAACATAGGTTAAAAAATTATATATAGAATAAATATATCTCATTAGTGTGACCATATGTATATATCTAATGTTCTTAACCCATTTCCCCCTAGAGGGATGTTACGTATAAGTTTAACCCATAATTCAAAGCACTTCTGAGCTTCTTGTTATCCAATGAGGTGGTAAATATCTAAAGGATGGGTTTTATCCATTATTAGAATTCATAATAACCATATTTTATTTTAACAATAATAATAGAAAATTTAATGGTAACCTTTAATTTTCACATCTATAGAGATGAAAAATTTGTGGGAACACTGGAAATGGGTATTTGAGATTGAACTCTGAGGAGGATTCTTAAAAATCATGCTTATAGTTTCATTATTATAAACATAGTAACATCATTCATTTTAGTCTTTTCCAAATTTATATACACTTCAAAATATTTTAATTATATCGTCCCACTAATTGGGCATACCACCAATGGATTCCCTATGTGGTGAGGATTCATGATATTAATGACTTAGCCAATGTAAGTACTTAATCCCATGTGAGATAAGCTTAGTGTAAGAAATAATGGATTGAAATTAAGAATCATAATTTATTATGTATAATTTGATCGTGTGATGGAACAGTCCATTGGATTCACAATGTAGAGATTGTGCTTTTGAAAGGAGTCATGCATATTGTGGTTATGGCTGTAAACAGATTCATTTTAGTTCTGTGATTTCACAATTCATTGGTGTTTGATAAGGGATGATAAAACAATGGGAGAGATAGGGTAAATATTAATGGAATATATGATACATGTTGGTAATTAATCCATAGTTGATTCTCATTTGAAGTTGGGTTCGGGCCTTTGGAAGTAATCTTATGTTTCAATTTTATCGCAAGAATTAGTGTGATCATAGTTAACTGAGTCATGAGTGACAAATGGACACAAACATTATATGTGGGGAATATCATATTATGCCAATGACTGTATCCTACACACTGAGGTTTTCCTGGCCACTCATGATATGAAAAATGTGACCCCAAATCCCAAACGATCAATGTTCAATGTGAGAAATAAGTTATTACAACTAATCTGTATCATTTCCAGTGGATGAAAAAATTATATATTGATACTACCCTAATGAAGTTTTATTATGAAAATATGGCCTTATTAAAGTGTCATTCATATCCTGGTTATAGTCATAATAGGATTCATGTTTGTTCAATAATTTAGAATTACACAATATAATTTCCCTTATAGGCGTAGTAGATGCTTATATAGCCTTGAGATGTCTAAATATCCAGGTATGATTTTCTAGTTGACATGATTTTATTTTGTAAATGAAATTACTAGATATTCTTATTCATATGGCATATTATGTCATACAATAATGTTCATCGAATACAGTATAACCTAGTTGAATTTTCAAATAGACATCACATAATCTGGATGGCATGTATAGAGCATGTCACATGACCATGGATAATGAGTCTATGAGACATTACAAGACCTAGATGAAAGATCCTAGAATCCATAACATCATCATGGGTGACATGCATTTATGGTACCACAGGATCCCTCTATATTCCTCTATTTTCACAGAGAATTATGGATGACTCACTTGGATGGTAGCATGAGAGTTTGTGTGTCATGTAAAGAGGGTGCCACATGTCTTTGATGACTTGTCTAAGTGTCATCATAAAAGACTATTGACATGTCTAGGGAACATCACATTATTTAGAAGAGACACCAAGATGGTATCATGAGATCTAGATGGTTTTTGGATAGATTTCATGATAGAAATTTATCATACTGTAGTGAAATCATGAAATATAGTATACATATATTGTTATCTTTATACGATATGATTGAAATTTTTTGAGGAAATCTCAAGTTGTGGATGGGATGATCAGAGGGTTTCATGGGTATTAGGTGGAATTACAATATGGATTCATATTAAATTATCTAATATACCAATGGGTCATAGCATAATCAAAATTTTAAACCAATGAAGCATCATATTATTGATGTGAAATTTCATGGTTCTTCCATATATTCGGGTTGGTCCTTGTAAAAAGAATGGGGATCAATTTATATCTTCCTAAAATAATTCCCCCTTATTTTTTGTCTTCATTTTAATTTTTTACTACTTTTGCCTTATATTTATTCATTTCCATCTTTATTTATGTATAGTATGATCTAGAATGTATATGATATGTCCATCATAAGAACCAATAGAATCCTGTCATGTGATCTTGGAGTGATTTAGATAAGTTTCGATTTTTGATTCATGATATCATTATAATTTTTTTCAAAACATTTATCATTGAAAAATATCCCATGTGTGAGATAATTCGTTTTGATAAATCCACATAGATTCGTGGGTGCTCTAGTGTGAGATTCTACAGAAAAAATCTTTGAAAACATGATTGACTTGATAGAGGCCATTGATTTCTTGTGTTTTATGGTTGTTTTTACATTGGTTATTATGGGGGTAAAGAATGGTTTTTAGTTACTATGAAATTATCATGTCAATTCGCTCTGATTGTATTATGGTCAATTAAAGGGATCTCACATAATCATGAAAAAATACTAAGGGGGATCCATACTATTAGCCTGACATATGTATGAAATTTCATTAGATTTGGATTTATATGTATATGAATTTTTTTTATGTAAGAAAACTTTTCTAGCACTATTCGTTAAATAAGAATTGATTTCCTGGATTCTTTCCCTACATCAAGCTACCAAGCCAATTTAATTTTTTGATTTTTTGTAGAGAGAAAGGGCACATCACATGATATTTGTGACCTCAATAGAATATCACCTTTTTTATATCTTCCTTATTTTTTGTCAATTCCGTAGATTTTTTTCAAGACTTAGAGAGTGTGGGAAAAGACATTCACTTTTCCGTTGTGTGATGCACTGCATTATCAACAAAAAGTGTTGTGGTGTTGTGTGATAACTTCATAAAAAACCATTAGTATTATTTAATTATTAAATGGTGGAATAAAACTACCTTTACATGTCTTAATCCTTTTGTGAGATGGGAGTGAAAAGGCAACATGCTCTTCTGTGACCAAGAGGACATGTCACCACTTCTTCCACAATGTCTCACTGGTTGTAGAGGTGCGTCGTGTGAGTACTACAACTAGAAGATGATATTATATTTATCTTTTTTTTATTTTATATTACAATGGATGGGGATATCTCAATGTTTGGTAGTCTCTTTGATGAAAAATATCTCTACATATAGGTGATGCCTCTAATGACCAATAAAATGTCTTGTGTAGATGTGAATGAATTATAATGGGAATCCCCTTCTATTTTCTATTAAGGAAAAGGGGACACATGACTACATTGAAATGTCTAATTACATTCAAGTGATGAGGTACATATTTTTATGGAATCATGTTCAATGTCTTGATAACATCCCAGATGCATTTCATGATTTTTTTGACAATAAATGTATACCACCTTAGTATATTTTCCTCTTATTTTTCATGGACGATTTGATTAATTTTCATGAATCTCTGATGTTATAATTATCCTGGGATGGGGGGTTCTTATTTTATAATCACATAATGATCATTGAATATGTGGGGAAACATTACATGATCATAATGTCTTGTTGAGGAGCCTCAATGGGATCCTCTATAGGCTATGCACTATGCGTGGATGTCTGTGTGACCTTTCACATGTCACACGATCAACTGTCTCTTGGGGGGTACACATGATATTTGAGATACTAACCATCTTTCCATTCCATTAAATTATGCAAAAATAATACAAATATTCATGTATTTTTTCCTTTTTGAATTTTTAAATTATCAATTAGTATGATTCAATAAATTTACCACCTCGGGAGTGATGTTTGTAGTGATATGGGCATGGTTCCAAGGAAAATGAATTCCTTCTTGAGGATTTCTAATTTTTGTTAATATGTTTCGTAGGAAATGTTTTGAATCTTTAATGTTTCCATAAACATTTTAGAAAATGTAGAATTTCATTCCCTAGTTAATCCATTTGTTAGATCTCTTCTAGCTTTCCTGCATTACATAACCCATTTGAAAGACTGTTTTGCATGAACTGATAATGAGAACCATTTATTAAATATTTCATTTAGAATCACTCCGAAATATGTATTTTTCAAATTATGTTTTGTTGAATAAACCAAAAAATTAATTTAAGTAATTTTTTCAACATATTAGATGGATAATGTTATAGTATTTTTTATCTCAAAAATGTAATCCTTTTCGAATATTTTTGTGGAATTGTTATCAATTTCAATATCAATTGATGAGAATTACACTAAGGTGTAATGAAATTGCTTGAAATTATATTGTTTTATGTGATATGTGAGATCTTGAAGAGCTAGTATGCTTATAAATCATTTATTTTATCATGAATTCCCTACTAGTTCATGCAATTTCCATGAATCTTGTGGAATATTTTTTTCGTTTCTTTGAAAATATATTATTTCATCTATCTAACAAATGACACTTAATTTTGTTCAGATTTATTTCATCCCTCACCATACTTATCTCTATAATTTGAGGAATGATTCAAATGTAGAGATATCCCATCATGATGCTATTGTAGAAATCATGGAAACAATTTTCTCCCATATTTTAGGGTCATTTGAACTATGTTTGGTACCGTTGATGGGAGAGAAACATGGGGGACATTCCCTTCCACATTTCTTCCCATTTATGGGTATGGTATCACCATTGATACTCCCATTACTATTCCCTAGAAATAATTAATACCCTCTTATTGGGGTCATAAAACCCATAACACTTTCTATGAAAACACATCTCAGGTGGGTTATATTATCATTCAGGGAGGAGTACTATGACTTTACTTAAATCTGGTAGGCATGACCAGTATAGATTTATTTTTTCCAAGGCCATATTCTGGTATTTAAATTATTTTTCATTCATGAAATATAAATCAATTTTTATTCATTTATGTTATTTTACTTCTAAAAATAAATTTATTTTTTTGGTCATTTTCCTTAGACCATCTATCGCATTTATTTAGTGGCTTTTAGCTAGAACCTTCAATCACTATAGTTAAAGATCATTTAGCTAAAACATTCTATCTCTATACTTTAGGGAATTTTATGTCCTAATTTCTATCATATAGGATTATGGGTTTTTATCTCTTTTATTTTATCAATGTAGTTTAGAATATTTTAAATAAAACCATAGGATTCCATTAATTTCAATGACTTACTTCCATGACATGATCAATTATCATGGGATAAGATGTAGACATGCCATTAATAAACCAGAATATCGTAGGGTTTCAATTTATTTTGTGGTTTGGTCATGGATTTTTAGGAGAAGATATATTTTCCTGTGAGGATGTGATATCTATGGATGGTAGGAAGAAATCTTTATTCATCAGTAACATTTTAAAATAGGGGTTACACCATAATTTTCCAAGATTCAAGGAATATTTATTGATGTTATATTGGTTGTGGATGGAATTAATGAAAATATAGGCCCACAAAGATAGTTGGAACCTGGGTGATTTATGTAATAACTCAATCATATCAGTTGATGTATATGGGATAGGGCTAACATTATGAACATGACACATAATACTCAAAGATACAAGGTTCCAACATTGTGTTTCCATGGCTCATAATGTTTAATATTCCAGTCTTATAGGGAGGGTATTCTATTAGTTCGTAGTTCATATCCATTATGCATCAATATCATTTTCCAAAAAAAATATATAATATTTACGCTTTTATGAGGGCCATGAAAGACTTGTGAAGACTGAAATGTTAGGAGGATGATATTGGAAAAGGAAAAAAGATTTCAAGGATGGGTTATAGCACCATAGGGAAGTTCATCACATAACTATAAAGCTCGAGCCCTATTCCATGTAGTTTGAAAATACGAGGGGTGGTCCATCAAAGATTTTGGAATGGAATGAAACAATAATTCCTTGAGTATGGCTACCAAACACGGTGACATATTTTTGATTATCATGAATCCACATGGATAGTATTGTATGTGAATTATTAATCATGTTCCATAGTTCTCAGTTCAAGAGGATTATATACGGATATCATATCCTGAATAGTGTAGAACACACTGCGGTACTGAGTTCTTCTACAGTGATTTCAAGAGTCATGAGGATTAGAAATCAATATTTGCATACAAAATGATTTCGGTGAAGACTATAGAAACATTTAAAGGAGATATAAGCATAAATTCCAAGTAAAAAATGGGTCCCATGAAGACAGGTTTCCTTTTTCATGGTCGAGGGAGGTTTTATGGTGATTTGAGGTGCTCATATAATAGAGTGTGATTTATTGAATGAGTAATATTCCAAAATAACTTATTCAACATTATGGTCGTTTCTACACCTAGTAAACATATTCACATGGAAAGTATATTTTAAAAATCATTACACCTGTTTTTTCATGAACCAATGGTGTCTAGTGATAATTTCAAAAAAATTATTAGTGATATAGATTAGACATATTGATATTTATGGATAATTTATTTTCAGAAAAAAATTTATAAACTCTAGAGATGAAGTTCCTACTTAGAAATGAACTAACTTCTTCCCAGTCCGCCTATTATATGTTTCCAACATAACATGTTTTGTGTATAATTCACAAGAATTATAATCTCATACAATTTAATCCATTATCTAAATTATTATAAGGTCATATAATACTAAATGACGTTCTAAAATTTTTATTTCCAGACATACATGGACCAAATATGGAGGATGATACAAAATAGCCCAACATGGAAACACAGATTTAAGAGAAATATGAAATTCATCTATATGGGATATTAATATTTTTAATTCAGAGAATTTGGTTCACATGTCATTATAAAAGACATTGAACATTCATACCAGTGATCACCCATAACACATTGTGTTTTTGAGTAATTCAACATTGATTGTAGGTCTCCCAAGTATTAGAATGTCCCTTTTTATAGAATTATATATTTGATTGAAGACCATAGGTGCATATGTATGATTCATTGGTTTATTTGAATAGTCAATAGAACGGTCCCTAAACGATATGTATCCTTTTGCAAGGGCCTTAGAAGGCTTGAAGAAACATGAGTTTCATGAGACATGATGTGTGATTTATGAATTCAGGTTCATAAAAGATGGTGGAAAACCCACATTCTCTGGATAATCTAGGTATGCAAATTTTCATCTATGAGTGAGTGATTCTATTAGAAAATGATCTAAAATTTCTACCATCATATTGATTGGACAAACATTCCATATTACTATTTAATATCATGAAATAAAGACATATTCATCATAGTTTAATGTCACGTAGTAGGTTTTTTTTCAGTTTTAATGTAATGAAACCTATATGTTTTCATTTCAGTTTAATCATCTGGTAGTAGAGATATGGGTACTGAAATAATTAGTTTTTAAATATATACTATATGCACAAGCAAGCCCCACATTAAATTGAGTCATTCATAGGAAACAATTTCTAGTATAATTCAACCTCTATGATGTTTGGTTTTATTTTTTATAGGTTGTTATATGTGGTCATAGTATTGGATATATGTGTGTCACTACACATCCTATGATCATATGAATGAACCCATGCATATTTTTTTTATGAGAACATCTCTACACAAGTTCGACCCATATGCAGATGTCAGCATTGTTTCCATTGATTGATATTGTTAGGCTATGTATTGGATATCTATGTGTCTCTACATATCATGTGATAATAGGTATCAAGCCACATGTATTTCTCTTGGAACTGTGCAATTTAACATAATGAAGACAAAATTTTGGCTTCTGGACATGAAAATTGGTATTGTAGATACACCCAATGACAAAAATCTATGCCTTACTATATATCCCACTGTAATAGAAATCAAGTGAAACATAGTTTTTGAAACCAAATATTCAAACTATATTCTAAACTATTATCATTGAGGGTGAATTTTTATTTATTTTTTTGGTTGTGAATGGACTTGGGTATAGATCATAGGGTGTCACTACATATTTTGTGATGTAAAAAACAATTGAAAATATAGTTCTCAAATGGAAGTGTGGCTGGAGACCAACAAAAACTAATAGTTATCATCCTTAGAGAGTTTGACATGAATGTGAAATATTTTTGTAACTAAAAGTTCATAAAATGTGTAGTTTGACATCACGTCTCAAGGACTCATGGTATTTCATTTAATATTTTTAATTTAGGACTATGATAACAATTTTATGAGATTATATTTATTGTTCATGTGGTGGAATAATAATGAAATTCCTAATATCACAGGTGATATGATCAGTCTGATAATGATGGAATTTCAAGGATTCATATCACCATATAGAGAAAATTATGGGTTGGATTAGAAATTTTTTTATCATGTGGTGGTTGGACCCTGATATACTATTGAGGAATCCCACTATAAAACATGGTAATGAAAATTCATCATTTCGTAGTTCTAAAAACTAGGATGTCTATTGTCAAATGGAAATGAAATAAGTCATGAATTTTAATTTATTTTGAGGAGGATGAGGGTTAGCCGCTGTTAAAGATAATTAACACAATTGTTTTGATAAAAATAGTTGTTTGGGTGTCACTATGTACTCTATGGGCGAAGGTATCATGCAAAACATAGTTCTTCAAAGCTGTTCCTCCCTTTGTAGTGTTGCCTCTACCAAGAGGATGTGGGAATTTCATTATTCATTCATAGATATCCCTCTCCTCTTCAATGATTATTTATTGATGTGGTTCATCCCATATAGTTTCACATCACGCAGTGAGGAGAACATTCAAAAAATTTACCATCATATGGTGAGGGCCTCTTTCATAAAGTTTAATTCATGTGTTTAGTACATGATATTTTTTATGTTTATAGTTGTTCAATGAATTTGGTCACCTGTTGAGAATGAAGTTGAAGAATAGTGGGATCTTTGTATTTTAATGTGTTATGGTGAGGATGTTCTTGATATAGTTTAGCCTAATGTGATTAGAAAATGTGACATTATTTACATTAAATTTATCCTATTAGGACATGATAGACTACTTAGTTTAATGTATTTATACTAGAAAATTCATTTAGAGTTTAAAATTGTAAAACTAGGATGAGAGGTCATTTATGAAAAAAAAAAATTTATTTATAGTGAGAAAATAAAATTTTTTGGAGGTGTGACATGTTCCAAATCGATTATGGATCGTTGGTAAGAAGTATCATTATTGAACATATTTATATTGTAAGTACCTTTCCATTTGGATTCTAGCTTTGGAGTTTTCATTACTTGTATCAATGGGATCTTGATTATTTTTACATATTCTCTGTGGAGGAAAGAATGGATCTAACATTCTTATTAAAAGCTCATATAATCCAATTCTGATTGAGTTAATGGTTGTAAAATATATGAAATCTATTTGCATTAAACCACTCCAATTCATCCATCCAATTTTGTTATTTATCATCATGCAATTTAAAAAAAAATATCGATACTCGGTGTGAAGGTAACTATGCTTGTACGTGTAACACTACCTCATTCTTGTACACCAAAGAATATAGAGTTTATTGTGTAAAAGTATGCATTGTGTTAAAGTGGGATTTTCCCTTATATAGAACGTTAGTTTACCATTATTTTTATTCCATTATCAAGGAATCCAAGAAGATTACAATAAAGGATATGCCGGGTTATAATATGTGGAATAAAGTGACCCTTTATTGAAAAAATGGTGTAAATAGTGTATTAATTTATAATACAATACTAATTGATGTATCAAGTTTAATAAGAATACGAAAAAATTTGATCGTTTTGGGATTTTATTATGTGTAATCCTACCAATGTATTGGTATCATGACATGGACTCTGGGATCTCTTGGTTTGGGTTTCTATAGTCAGTATCAGAGGATGTTTAGTTGGTACATTGGAAACTAGATTTTAGAAAACATTTATTATAGAACACATCCATAAGGTAAAATTTTAGGATAAGTGTATAAAAAAGTCCAGTAATTTTATAAATTTAGAGATTATGTGGTTCTTCTAAAAACAAAATCTAATCCTGGATAACAAAAATTTTATCGAATCATCAGTAGATGTTCCTAAGAGTTACAACACTGACATGGTGTGTGTAGCCCCAATCACAATAACCTAGTACATGAAAACATGCATTAATATGGAACTAGGTTGACACTCATGGGTGACATGCATAGGATAAATAACCTTCTCATTACAAACAAGTTTGATGGATTTGAATAGATAATGAAAATACAGTACCTAGTTCAAACATGAGTTTTCGTAGACTTAAAATAATGTGTCATGATTGAGATATCCAAAAAAATAAATATATGGGTTTTTCTATGTGAATATAAATTCTCACACTATGGTTTTAGGTTTTACGAAATGCACTCTTATAAAGGTTAAATCAATACCAAGTAAAGATCTATGTGAAAATATATTGATGAAGTATTTATGTATGTGGTTGTATTGAATAACATAAAAAGGATATTTTAGGACTAAATTCCAGAAATTTCCATCATATTAATTTTTTATTATATCAATATTGTTTTAGAAAATTAAGACATGATTTTTGGGTGATAACTGAATAGGTGTGGCAAGTCCACATGTCTTCAACACATGATTGAAGGATGATAAGATTTTTATTCCAAAAATTACAATATGTAAATTTCTTCTTAATATTTCAAGATTTTTAGTTGATAAATTTCATGAATAAATATTAATGTTGACTTAGTAGTGTAAATTATTCGGTTTAGGTATTAATATCGCAACAATGTTAAATTTATAAAACAGTAAGAGACAAATGTAATGAATTTTCACTATTTAGTGAGAATTATGATCCATTTAAAATTTATTTTAGTGCTTCACACATCAATATAGGTTTTTGGATATCCATTTCCTGAAATAGAAGATTATTTGAAAATTTAACTATAAAAAGTTATAGAAATTTTTAGAAATAAATATTTTATACATTTATATTTTATTATAATATTAGGTAGTAAAATATTTTCCCTACGTTAGTGAAATGATTTATAGATAAATTTTTTTTTTCAAATACCTTGTTTTTTGTTGAACTGATGCTCTATTAAATAATCACATGTTTATGGCATTGAGCCACTCAAAATTATGGTCATCATTCTGATGTTTTTTATTAATGTACTCAATCTCTGTCTATAAATAGTTTTTCTTTTCCTTAAGATATATATATATATATATAGATATCTAAATTCTATAAATTTTCACTAACATGAACACCTAGATATATGTTATTCTATTTAACATTTTTAATTCCCATTGTATAATTTCTAGAGGATTTATAATAACTCATTATCTTGATGTTGGATTCAAAACATAGGAAATATAAAAAAACCATGATCTTGTCCAAATTGATATGATGTCTTTTAATTACGTGTGGGAGAATGTAACACCCTGAAAATCAATGGTAGGAACAGTGTATTTGATAGAAATAATGACACACAACAAAAATCGTGTAATGGGATATAATATCCCTATATTAATAACATATATAGTATTTTGAATAAATTAAATATATTTTATAGATTGAAATGCATGGATCACTGGGTTATCCTATGCCACACGCAACAACAAGTTACTTAAATAACATGCATTAGATGTAAGACCATGTTTTACAAAATAATAATATATTATTAATTAATGTTTTATAATATATTATTTTATTAACTAGATAATAAATTTGTTGTTGTTAATAGGAATAAATGACTTCTGAAACAATATGGTTGAAAAATATATGAAATTAATTAATTGTTAATAAATTATTGAAAACGAATATAATAAACAATTTAATAAAAATGGAATGTTTTTATTGATACCTATTTTATATTATCACAATGAAATTTTATCATAAAAATTAAAATTAATTACAAATAGTAAATAAGATTAAATAAATATATATATATATATATTCAAATATTTTTATACTAATCTAATGGATTTTATATAGAAATGATATGAAACAACCCAACGTTATACATAAAACATATATTTTTATTATGTCACCTTTACAAACTTTTAATGAAGAAGCTATATTAAAACCAATTAATTGAAATGTTATAGTTATTATATGTAATAATAACCGTAAACAGTGAAATTATAACATGAAAATTTCTTGATGGTGATTTTTTTATATTTTTATGTGAAGTTTTATTTCTAAAATAATAATTACCAAATACTGAATTATATTTCAAAACTACTTTTTCATAGTTTTTATTTTTTATGATAAAAACTAATTTAATTTGTTTGAAAATTTTTAATAAGACAAAATTACTATTAATTAATCCAATTTTGGTAATTTGAATCAATTTCATATGGAAATTGGATATAAAAAACATAGACATCTTTGGAATGTTTTTAATTTCAAAACCACATTATTTTCCATTTTTCTTGATTAAATTTAAAATAATTCCTTCAAATTATATGATTGGATTTTTTAAAAATTGTTTACATTATTTTAAATAAAAAAATTTATTATTTATAATATGATCAACTTATTTTGAAAAAATATTGATTACTAAATGTAATAAAAAATAACTATAACCATTAGGGTTAAATTATCCTTATTATATGACTATTACTTAAAAAAATGATCATAATAACCTATAAAAATGTTGAAAATATATTTTCATAACATATATCAACAATATACTACTATTTATCAAATTGTTTCAATTATTAGATCCACTTTACAAGGAAAAAACACGACTAGATTCCTCTTTACAAAATTTTACAAGAGTGCCACTCCACCTCCACTGTAAAAACGATCTCAAGAATCCCACATCCTCACATCTAATAAGAAACCTATTATTAACCATGACCTACCCAAATAGATCATCAAAATTCATCCCCTCATCCTAAAATCATCTCCATAGTTTTAAATCCAACCATGTTTTCCCATTTTTGAAAACTAAAAAGAGTTATCAGATTTACAGTTAACATCCTTCTTCAAGTTGTTTAGTTTATTTATTAATCCTCTATTAAAAATATTTTTATTCAATTATTATATAACAATATCAATATCCTCAATATATTGTGATTTTTTACGTAAATATTTCACCATACACTTAAACACAAAAGCATATAATGGGTAACAAACTTGATATTTTTGTTTACGGCAAACTATTACCTCATGAAATGATGTTATTCCTTTTTCACTGCTTCACATGGATGTAAATTTTGATGGAAAAATATGTTTATAATAGGTTATATATGATATTTGTAATTTATTTTTACATATTTATTTATTTCATAACACATACCTTTTTTCACTCCATTTTGTGGGAGTATTATAACGTTGTCTGTGAATGTCTGGACTACAGACCCTCAAAGTGATATGATTCATTAACACAATTCATGGACTATATAAAGGATGGTTTTAATAATTCTATGTAACATATTTTTCATATATATTATTATATAATTATAATATTCAAATAAATAATATATTTTCTTTCTCGTAATAAGATAATAAAATGAATGGAGCATTCCTGCATACATACTGTCTACCATCTCCAATAATATTTCTCTTCATTACTAATCTCCAAATTGTATATATAATAATAAATTAATATATTTAGAATATATATAATTATATAATGGTTTAAATTTTGAATTTGAAAAAATCATGATTTATGAATGAATATTAACATGTAACATGTCAAAACATAATCTAAATACTATACAACAAACACATAGAATTCTGAAAATAATTAAACATTATTATCAAATATGTAATAATTTATTATAAATATGATTATGGTTAAATAATAACTTATTAACACTCCTAAAACAATTTACAGGTGGTTAAAGTCTATCCACACATGTGGAAATGAATGTTAATGGAATCCATCTCAATTTATCATCCATTGAAACATATATATTGTTATATACCTAGTTTCTTTAAATGGTGTATCTACTACACATCATCATTTTATTTCAATAAAATAATTATTTCCAGGATATTATATGTTTCATTTAATGTTATTCCTTATCACAACTAGTTTTCATGCATTTGTTTTGATCCGGTTCATTTGCAATCTTGATCATTATCTTTGGTTTTGGGTGGCATGAATGTTAAGTTTCTAAGTTCCATCTATGTTTAATTATACAAAAATTGGTTACCCATAGATTTATTGGATTTTATTTTTAGAAAATGGTGGTCACGTCGAGATTTTTTCCAAATTGTGAGCCCATTTCTTGATTTCAATAGAAAATTTGTTTCGTTTATAACTCTTTTATTTTTATCATTTTTCTCACCTTCCACTTTTCAAATGGCATCTCCTGACACATTGAAACATCAATATCCATTTAGACCCCTCTGGAATTCATAATGATGGTGGATCTAAGGTATTTATTTAGGTATTGGGCCAGCCCATGAGCCAATTTCTAGGTTACCAAAACTATATTTGTTCTTTTATATAATATAATTTTTTTTGTATTTTCCTATCATTAAAACTCTAAATAGATCCCAAAATGGTAGGTGCACCACCATGTTCACTTTTCCCTCTTTGGACCACATCTTCATTGGGGATTACGGAAAAATTCCTCAAGGTTTCTCAAATCATATTGATTTGAAATGATAATTTGTTTCATTCATAAATCATTCATTTTTACTATTTTCCCCCTAAATAATCATTCTCGGGTTCTTCCTAACCAAAGGAGCCTCTCCAATTTATTTTCAAGCCATTACCTCTATTATAAGGGTGTTGATATAAGGAAAGATAAAGAGTTCCCTAGTTATTATAGTGAGTTTCATTCTCTATTCTCCCCCTTCCTCCTCCTACATCAAAACTTTCATGGCTCTATCTTCTCTCCTTGTATTTATATACCCATAATTATGTTATTCTATGATTTTTTATGTGGTTTTACCTCTTTTGGGCATGTATTTATTGGTTAGTAGTTTGTAAACCCTCAGAAGGTGTCATAACGTGTGTGATTTTTTTCTCCTTGGTTTTGATGTAGGATCTCCCATATATTATGGTAATAATTCCACAATCATTTGTTTCATTATTTTTTAACCTTATATTTTTTTATAGATAATGGTTTTCACCCTTTGTTATAATTATTTAGTGTTCAAGTACGGTAGATTATGACATGTTTTGTGAAAATTCTATTTTTTTGTTAAAGTGTGCATACTAACAATTTTTTTAAATATCCATTTACATTCACACCTGACATATAATGTTCAGATCCTGTTTTATCTATTTAAATAAAAAATTTCATGACAATTTTTTTGTATAAATATATTACTGTTGAATAGAGTTTTTTTCTTAATTATTGCATGCCTTGTTTTTGGGAATGTGCATAGTTGGGATTTGTGTGCTCAAGGTTATATAAAATAATTGTGTTGGCTTAGGAAAAATATTTCCAACATGGAAATAAATTTATTTTCATTATTTATGTGGGTTATAATCTAGGTTTTGGTTTTATAATTAATTGACTGTCATTTTTTAGGGTGTTTTGGCATGTGTTATCTGTAAATTGCCCGTTTGGATCCTTTATAGAAATAGATGGGTTTTGAATGTGTAACCAGAATTTTTTTGGGTTTATGTAAATTTTATATTTCTTATAATGGTGTTTTCACACATCTTTAGGAATAATTTAATTCGTTATTTTGATAATAGTAATTTTTTTTTGAAGAATACATAAAGGCGTGTTTGGCATTTTTCTTGTAAAAGTGGTTTTCTTGTATACTTCATGTTTTATCATTTGGAGCCATTTTATGGTCCATGAAATTTAATTATTGAATGGTGTTGGGGCTATAAAATATGTATTTATATAGTAATGGTCAGTGTTTTTCCTCAAAAGATCATTTTGGAATAGAATTAGTGTAAATCCTTGATATACTTTCTGAATTTGTTTTATAAAACTTTTAAGTGGATTATTGATCCATGAATGAAATGAGATGCATGTTTGCGAGATGTTTTTGTGTGAATAATTTGGAAATGGAATTTTCATATGGAAATGAATTTGATAATATATCGAACCACACTGAACACTAAATGGAAGCTCGAGTTTCTAGGTTGGAAGAAATATACTATTATGATCTTGATCCGAAGTTGTTTCATCCATGTTTAACGAAGAAAGTATGATGGTGACATAACTAAAAAAACTATACATATGATGTTTGGGACCAATATGATATGTGTACTTGTTATTACTATGTTATCATGCATGAAAATAAATATTTTTTATGGTTACTTTTACACCGAGATATGAGGGTCCGGGGGCCCACAACGAATTGGTGCCTTTGGGTGTTCCTGTGAGTTATCGTCATTGACTATTATTAAACTGAAATAAACATATAGTGTGGTTGGTTAAAGAATTCATATGTGTTTTTGTATTATTTAAAATATTACAATATCTATATAATCCCTCTTGAAAACTATCTTCATTTCGACATTTCATCTCATTGAAATTGGCTACTAGCATTTCTGGGTTATGATAACATCTAACCATTTTATTTGATTATTAATATAGTAGGGAACCATGTTTCGAAAACATACTTTTAAATATTATATTTCCAAAATGGAATTGATGTTTCATTTATTTTAATGGAATTGCATTGGGGATAGAATATCAGGTTAACATACTAATTTTTAATACTCATGCCTATAGTCTTCTTCTGTTTTTTGTCGACGTATATGTTTCAACTCGAGTTTGATCGCCATGGGAGATGTGTGATTATTGTGTGGGATAGTGGCTAGTGAGGTCATGTGGAGATAGTTAGTTGATAGGATTGGTCAGTTGAGTTTTTGGTTTAGATGTACATAAGATTCCATGTGCAAATAATTTGCAGTTCAACTTTTATATAAATTTGTACTGGACTGTCAATTTATTTCCGTTGGTTTTTTAATTATTCATATGTGGGTGAAATCGTATCCATGTAACTCTAATGATTCCCCTGGTTCATTTCCCCATCCCAGGAGGATCAGGAACGCCTCTCGGGATATATGGTATGCTGGCCCGGTTGAATGGTTCAGGGTCGACTCGGGCTCGTTAGTGACATTCCTTCATCAATATTGTGATAAAAAATTACAATGTTGTATAGGACACTTTGAAATATTAAAATATTATTCTATATAAGAGCACTTTTAATTATTATCTTTGAAATCTCATATACTTTTATGATTATTAACATTCATATTAAATATTAACATTATTATTTTCGATATCATTTCTAATATATGGTGTAAATACTACAACTTTTAAATATTATGTCATGATTCATTATTTATTTATGATAATTTTTTATTCAAAATTAATAATTTCATGTATGTGGATTTGAGTTGAAAGTTAAAAAGTGACACAAAATTTCACAACAGAATTACATTTTATTTGGATATAATATTACCTCGTTGCCATCAATATTAGATGATTTTGTGTTTAATTACACTGAATATTTATTTATATACATTCACTTACATTGTTTTAATTTAATTAATATGAAAACATTCTACTCATTGATTTAATATCACTTCAACTTTATAATAGTTTAATGGGTTTACATTAAAATTTCATTTTGTTCATTATTTTTTACACCTGAATTTCCTTCAGAGGAAATTGTTTTATCATTTTATATCAAACCATTCCATTTTACTGTCCTATGTTTAATCCTCTTATTTATTAATTTATAGTACCATTTTCCACTCTTTTTTGTGTAACGTTATTTATAAAATGGTTTCAATAAAACCCGACATCATTTTTCTTTTAGTCAGAGAACTATTTTTCTTCGAAAAGAACATCATTCTAAAAGGATTCTCCAAAAAAATTAACCATTAAAGAATGATTCATTAAATAAATTTTTACCATTCAATCCTTAACCAATGTTTACAAAGAAATTATCTTGTCTCTTTTAGAGGAAGAAATTTTTCTAATATTTTTACCATGAAAAATGAATTTTTCACGTTATATGACATGAATGGGTTTATAGAATACATTTATTAAATAGTTCTTTTTAGAATTTAAAAGGTTAATTTTTTGAGAAATGTTTTAATTTTATTTTCAATAAAAAATACTTTCAATTATCTTTTCAAAATTGAATGGATATTTACCTCAAGAATTGTTTCAAAATATCATTTTATATTATTCATATTCAATATTGGAATAAATCTTTTATTTATATTCTACATGGGATATTATGAATTTATTATATCCAAATACTTCATATAGAGGATTTTTTTACAAATTTTTCCAAGTATATTAATCACATTTACTTAATTGATATTTCAATTAGTCCCCATGAAATTATTATTTTCATACGATCATTCAACATTGAATTACCCTAATTACCCAAATCATTTTTCATGGATATGTTCATTTCTTAAACCGAATATCATTTTGACATATGGTGTTTACATTGACAGTTCACTTACTATTTGGGGAAATGTTGATAAATCTATAATCTTTATATCTAATGGATATTTGAGAAGGCATATTAATTATTTTCAATATTTAATACGGGTAATTCATTGGACTAGAAATGATGGGTGGGACCGAAAATTATATATCCCCTCTATTAATAGACATGTACTCGTGTTACAAAGTTTTTGTGCAAACTATATAGGTTTTTGTCTACTATTTTATAGTATCATGTGAAAGGTTTTAAAAGATATAGGTTTTCATTATATATAGACATGAAATCCAATAAATAATAAATTCTATCTTTTATATTGTCACGAACCATCCTCGGGGCCCGTTCCGTGACTACCCCAAGCCCGCCTTCCATAGGCCAGGGGCTGGCAACTAGCACCAAAGGCATAAATTCTAAGAAAGGAAAGGGAATTTCCTTTATAAAAGTAAACAAACACAATAGAGTACAAAAAAAGGTATGTACTATGTAAAACCGAATACAAAAGTAAGTGTTTAAAGGAAAGGGGCCGAAAATACAAGAGTAACAGTAAGTACATTAAACCAAAAAATCTAGTACGACTGCAGTAAAGTAAACCAGTAACCACTGAGTCATCCTCCAGAAATCCTACCTGAAGGGTGGGTACATATTCCCTCATCAGCACCTCAGGTCTGACTGTTCGCTCCGTGTACATCTCGCCAAGTGGTGCACCTCAGAGTACCATCCAGCTCCACAAGCCTCTACCTCGATCAATGTTGTCTATCTTCGGCATCCAAAACAACATAGTGTGGGCATAGCCTGTGCAGGGGTGAGTATACGATAGTCAGTAGGGACCCCAAGACCCCCGAAGGTATCCCAGAATCCACGAAAGATAAACCAAAAAATAAGGATACAATCATGAAGTATCAACCAACTATACTTAGGTATATTCCCATACATATACCTAAGTTATCAATCACAGTTCGGCTCCAAATATCGAGTACAATCACAACCATATCCACACAAGAGAGTAAGTAAATCACACATATGATAATGATTGAATGTAAAGAATCAACTCATATATGTATACATCATTTGTATAGCGATAGTGATGATCAAACGTAGTCACTGATTCATCTAGGCTGTCAGACCCACGTAGGATATTAGGAATGCTATGCTGTCGAACACCCATAGGATACTAGACCAACTACTCTGTCAGACCCACTCAGGATACTAGTATAGAAGTCAAAATGTCGGACCCACATAGGATACAAGTACAGTAGTCATCGTTTTAAACCCATGGATGATTCCAGTACAGTTTTCGTCCTCGTTGAACTGACATAGGATTCTATTATGGTAGTTGTCGTAGTCGCAGCCAGCTCTAGGGTTCCCGCACACAACATGCTTGATTCTGGGAGGGTCCGCTTCTCGTGCCAGGGGGTCGATACATCAAATATCACGATGTCCAAATTTGATGTATCCTGAAGTTTTGTCTCATCAATAAGAATCCAATGTGACAGAGGACACTTCAATCGGAAGACCGGTCTGATAGATATTGGTTTTCCGTTCCAAGGGCCCGGTTGGATTTATGCTCTTTCCAAAACCTGTTTTCTTCCAATGTAATCCAAAACACAGTTAGAGTATCGCAAAAGGATTGTCTCCTCATGAGGATCCAATTTCCGCAGACGGTGTGTCGAACTGACGCACAGTCTTAAATTTTTTCACGTTTAACTAAAATGGGCCCGGCCCATAAATCCCAGTGGGCATGCGGGTCGGCCCGACCTGGTTCAGTGCTTCCGACCCAGCAGGGGGGTGGGCCCGGCCCAGTGGACCATGGAACGGGCCACCGGGGCGCGGCACGGGCCTCCCCGCGGCTGGTCGCGGCTCGGCCCGGCTTGCAGAATGGCGCAGGGGGGGGGGGAGGCGTCCCACAGATTTCCTATAATGGAGGCACTAAGGAGCCCAACCCTTCATGTCCGAACAACTAAAGCTATCTGGTCTTCCCGGTGCGATCGGTCCGCATGGGTGGACCCGGCTTCTCCCATGCGACACCTGCAGGTGTCGCGACCTCTTAAAACCGGCTGGCAGGCAGCCAACCGGTTCACTGCCGAAATGCCCTGTGGAGTGCGGGAAGTAGTTCTCCATAGCGCGGTGCCATAGAGGCACCGAGGTTCTCCATCCCAGCTAGCTACGGCTTGTCGGCTCGGTTCAACATCTGAGCGGCATGTAGATGAGGGTCGTGGTGTCCTTCGCGCGGCCGATGTGCGGCCGCGACCTCCGGTCACCGTCCCCTCCCAATGCTATTTCCAAAATATTCAAGAACCATCGGAGGGTTATTGGGCCATGTTCATTTAGCCCGCACCCTCCGCGTTATTCAATAAAAGAAGGAAAAAACAATCCAGAAATTCAAAAAAGTAATGGGTACAAAATATTCACTTAAAATTGTACAAACCCCTACCTTGATTTCAAGAGCAGAGCATGTCAACGAGTCACGGATGAAAAGCATCGTGGAAAAAGGATATTAGTTTCATTGATGTCAGGGTTCGTCCAAAGAAGAAGCATCATTGGTGACTTCATGTTCTTGGTCAGAGATATTATTTGTTGAAGAACGATGTTCTTCTTCGAGAGAGGAACACCTTCTTCTAATTCTCTAGAGGTTTCTCCACCGAAATACATTCCATGAAAATATTACAAAAGCTACCCCAATTTTAATATAAATCTATGAAATTATAATTGATTCAAGTGAGTGATTCCAATTAATTAATGAAGATATCAATTATATGTGTTGGCATAATCAATGGGTGGGAGGTGGAGAGGCTCCACCATAATAAATGAGAGGTGTTGTCAAATTTAATGAAGGGGAGTTAATGGGGAGTTGAAGGGTTAGGGGATCGTGTGGGACCCGCCACACATTATCCTCTCATGGGAGGTAATGTTGGTGTGGGCCCTAACTCTAACTCCCCCTTGTAGTAAATAACCAACTATTAATCAATAAAATTTTGTACAACAATTTTATTTAATTTAATAAAAATCCCCAAAATTAACTTCTCCTCCCAAGAAAACACAACTATGATGAAGGTCCCCATAAGCGAATATCGGTGTTGTGAGTTCATGGGTGCACTTGGATTTCAATTTCGAGCACCGTTTCATAATATAGGAAACCTCGCATGTACGTTTTCTGAACATACCCGAACAAAACATCAAAAATTAATTCTGGACACATTGGGTCTCAGAATCACATACCGTCAGAAACCACATACTCGTAAAATTATAAAGTATTTATGATAAAAATTCCTAGAAATTTTCAGGTATTTACATTAATCCCAACTTAGGGATTTATATCCATGTAAAGCTACAACACACAGTAGGGAAACAAATGGGGTAACTAAAGATGCATTTGATCCTCCCGCTCCCATGTGCTCTCCTAAAGGATCCCGTGCTGCTAGAGAATGCGCACCAAAGGAATCGACTGCCCATGTAGGACCCACTCTGAACGATAATCAATCTCCACTGGGTCCTCCATAAATGTCACCCCATCATTGATGTCCAGCTCTCCATGGTTGATGATTTGGGACGGGTCATGCACGTATCTCTGTAGCTGAGATACGTGGAAGACGCCATGCACCCGGTGCAACTGAGGTGGAAGGTCCAGGCAGTTAGCCACCTCGCCTACTCTATTGAGGACCTAGAAAAGCGCGATAAAATGCAGAGATAACATGCTGCCCCAGCCAAATCTCTGTAGACCTTGTCGATGTGGGACCCATATGAAAATGTGGTCTCCATCCTCGAACTCCAATGGTCTTCATCTCTTATCAGAATAGGACATCTATCTTCTTTATGTAGTCTTCAGCTACTCCTCGATGATCTGCACCTTCTCCGTTGTAGCCTGAACCATCTCGGGTCCTATAAGTGCGGACTCCCCTGGGTCAGTCAAGCACAGAGTTGATCTTCACGGTCGGCCGTATATTTCCTTGAAAGGGTCCATCCCGATGGTGGCGTGGTAATTATTGTTGTACACAAACTCCACCAAGGGTAAGTGATCCTCAAAACTGTGACCAAAGTCGAAAACACATGCACGGAGTATGTCCTCGAGAGTCAGAATGGTTCTCTCTATCTCACCATCCATCTTAGGATGGAAGGCGATGCTCAGATGTAGTTGTGTCCCAAAAGCCTCATGTAACCCCTTCCATAGCTGGGAAGTGAATCGAGCATCACGATCAGAAATGATAGATGATGGCACCCCATGAAGCCATACGAACTCCAGAATATAGTGGCGTCCCAAGCTCTCTACTGAGCCCTGCTCACTGATCAGTAGGAAGTGGGTCGACTTGGTGAGTCAGTCAACGATCACCCAGATAGATTCGTGTCCTCTGGATGTATGTGGAAGCCCCATCATAAAATCCACAGATATCCCATCCCACTTCCACTCTAGGACCTCAAAAGGGTTATACCAAGACTGCTGGTACCTAGAGCTCTACCTTCCCTTGCTGAAAAGTGAGGCATCGTGATACAAACTCTGGTACAACCTTCTTTATTCCTGGCCACCAGTGCTGTCATATGAGGTCCTGATACATCTTCTCCACGCATGGATGTACCGCTAGAGGGTACATTTGAATCTCCCTCAGCACATCCTCCTATAGTGTTATTAGTACCATAGTACGTCCACTAAAGAGGATGACGTGCTTCCCTCATTCAGAAAATCCATTAGGCACCTACCCTATGGATATCTGAGCACATCACGTCTCACAGTCAACTTCCCCACGTTGTGCCTCCCTGACTCACTGAAGAAGTGGAGGAGTGACTGTGAGAGACTGAAGAAAGGCTTCTCCATCTATATCCACATAGGATATCTCCAACACGGCTAGCTGCTCTGTTGCCACTCCTAGCACCTAAATTCCCAATCTCTTGAAGAGAGAATAAGCTACAACATTCCCCTTCCCAGTAGTATAGACTATATCAAAGTCATGGTCCTTGAGGGACTGGAGCCATCACCACTGTCTCCGGTTCACGTCAATCTGTGAGAAGATGTACCTCAGACTCTGGTGTTCAGATTAGAATATAAAGTACTCACCCATCATATAGTGCCGAAACATATTCATGTAGAAGACCACTATTTCTATCTTCAGGTCATGGGTAGCGTAGTTCTGCTCGTGTTGTCTCAACTTCCACGAACCATATGTTATCACCACTCACTCCTACATCAGGAATCACCAGAGTCTGGTCCCTGATTCGTCGCAATAAACAACGTACCCAATGCCCTCATCCAGAAGCATGAAGATGGGTGCACTAGTCTATCTCTGTCTCATCTCATGAATGCTCTGATGGAATCTATCTGACCACACGAAGGGTTTTCCCTTCCTCTTCAATGCTAAATGTGGTGCTAAAACTCTCCAGAAGTCTTGTACAAATCTCTAATAGTACCCAGCCAGTCCCAAGAAACTCCGTACCTCCGTCACACACATGGGTGGCTCCCATGAAAGCACTGCCTTGATATTCAATGGATCCACTACTACTCTAGCCTCATATATGATGTGTCCCAAGAAATGTACCTCTCGAATCCAAAACCGGCACTTCGAGAGCTTACCATAAAGATGGTGCTCTCGGAGTGTATCAAGTACAACCCTCAAGTGGTAGGCATGCTCCTCCTTTGTAGTCGAGTAAATCAGTATGTCGTCGATGAAAACTACAACAAATCGATCGTGGTAAGGCTGGAAGATCCTATTCGTGAGACTCATAAACACCGCTGGAGCGTTGGTTATCCCGAACGACATATCTAATAACTAGTAGTGGCCATACTGAAACCTGAAGGCCATCTTCTGCACATCCTCGTCTCAAACTCTGAACGGGTGATAGCTTGACCTGAGGTCTATCTTCGAGAACCATGGTGCTCCCTTGAGCTGATCAAAGAGGTCGTAAATCCTCGATAGTGGGTACTTATTCTTTATGATCACCTGATTTAGGTGACTGTAGTCGAAACACAATTGAAATCTCCCATCCTCCTTGGCAAATAAAATCAGAGATGCCCAGGGTGAAACACTAGGTTGGATAAATCCCTTCCCCTGCAAGTCCTCCAGCTGTACTGGTAGATCACAAAGCTTTTCCGGAGCCATCTGATATGCTGGAGTATATATCGGTGTTGTCCCGTGGTACAGGTCTATATAGAAGTCTACCTCTCTGCGAGGAGGATATCCCGAAACGTCGTCATGAAAAACGTCCGCATACTGATCCTTCACAACAGGAAAACTCAGACTCCGCACACCGACTGCTCCGAGGATGAGACTAGCCAACTGATGTGTGTTTGGCTGCCCTCTCCTCTGTGTAAGTCTATATTGCGCTGTAAAGGCTCCCTTCTTTCCATTGATGGTGAACCTGGTCCCATCCATGTGGACACACCGCACATTGCGCCTAATGCAGTAAATTTGAGCATTGACTATAGACAACCAGTCCATACCCAAGATGACATCGTAAGGCCACGATTCCACTATAAGAAGATCCTAGATGAAGCCCTCGCCTCCTAGAGTAAGATCAAATAGTCATCAACATGGCATAATCATCGAGTCTGCACCCATATGAGTCTCTAGCGGTATGGATCGAGCCAATGGATCCATCAGAATCTCCAGGCTCCAAACAAAGGTAGTGGTAATAAAATAATGACTCACACTTATGTCTATAAGTACTTCAGTTAGGGTTGTGTAGACACAAATAGTTCCTCGAATCATCTCAGGTGTGTTGTGGTCGTAATCCTTGACTACCTGAAGCTGAGTCTTCCCTTGTTTTCTAGCTCCCTATGGTGGAGGTGTTCCTCCTGGTGGTGTTGGTGGTGGAGCCTCAAAACGTCGTCCACCACCTACTGCTCTCCCAACTCCTATACCTAGTCCACCAGCTCCCGGCAGACCTCCATGGCCGAACCACTGCCTCTACCTGGGATGCCCATCTACTGTATGCTTCTCATCCGTATGGTGGGTCATGAAATCTCGGGCCATGTGACCCTGCCTACCGCATGCATAACACTGCATGCTCCTCGTATAGTTGGCTCGGTTTCGTGTGCCCCACACAACCGAACCTATATCTTGAGGTCGCCCACCTAATGGCCTGGTCCTCTTGGACCTCTGCGTCAACTATCTACTACCGTCTGCAGAAGAATCCTCTATGTGCCGTCTTGCGGTGGGTCTCGTAGCTTGTGACGGATCAGCAAGAAAGATCTCCATAAAAAGGGCTCACTCCAGTACTCCAACCTATGTCGGAATACTGAGAAAGATCATTGAAGCCCTGATTTCATGTCTGAGTCCCTGCTCAAAGGTCTGGGCCCTATAGAATGGGTCTCATACCATGTATGTGGAGTATCATGAGAGGTCAGTGAACCTTGCTGAGTACTGAGCTACTGTCATGATGCCCTGCTACAGATGATGTAACTACTGAATTTGCACCGCACGAATGGTAGCTTGAACAAAATCTGAGCGGAAGAGACTCTTGAAGTCTATAAAACGTAAAAATGTCTCTTCATGCACCTGGAGTATCAAGCTCCACCATCTACCTACTTCTGCATGTAAGAGACTCAGGGAAACGATCACTATTAGGTCAGATGGTGTCCCCACCAATTAGAAAACTCTGATGATATCCACCAGCCCATCCCCATCTGCATGTGGGTCCGTCTCTCCCCAAAACATGGGTGGCCCATGGCACCAGAACTCGTGCAATGCACTCATACGACATGCACTCTCTGTTGTTGGGGCTGGTGGTATCGGTGGCCCAATGAGTAGTGGCACCACTGTTGCCTCTGCTGTGTTGGGGCCCTTCACCAAGGGATCACCGCTCGGTGGGATACCATCTCATACGCAACACAGAACCCTAGCTGGCTGATTTGTGGGGCCATCCTGAAAGGAAACAGGTGCACCACGGTTAAAAGAGTATACCTGGTGAACTGACACAAAGTAATCACAAAGAAAACTTTTCAAAGAAACACACATGCAATCATTGTTTTCGTGCACTAGGTCTAAAATCAGAGGTCATGGTCCTGGTGTATGGGCACGTTAGCCGCCGCACCAACACTAGAATATATGGACTGAAAACCACCCTTAATACTCTTAACACTATTGCTTCACAGAAAAGAATGATCATAGTCTGAAGTTATGTGGTAGAACCAACTTCTCTGATACCAATTTGTTACGACCTGCCCCCGGGGCCCGTGATGTGACTACCCCAAGCCCGCCTTCCATAGTCAAGGGGCATGCGACTAGCACCAAAGGCCTAACTCCCAATAAAAGTGAAGGTATTTACTTTTAAAAGTAAACAAACACAACAGAGTATGCAACAGAAGTAAGTACGAAGTAATACTAAATACAAGAGTAACTTTTGAAATGAAAGGGGTTGGAAATACAAGCCCTGCAGTAAGTACAATACAAGTGAAATGCTAGTACAACCACAGTAAATGAAAACAGCAACCATTGAGTCAACCTTCGTAAATCCAACCTGAAGGGTGGGTACAGATGGCCTCCTCAGAACCTCAGGTCCTACCGTCCTCTCCGTGTACATCTTTCCAAGTGGTCCACCTCCGGGTACTGTCGAGCTCCACAAATCACCACATCAATTAGTGCAGTCTGTCATCTACATCCAACACAACGTAGTGCAGGCACATCATGTGTAGGGTTGAGTATACGATACTCAGTAGGGACCTCGAGACCCTCGAAGGTCTCCCAAAATCCACAAAGGAAAAACCAAAAAAACAAGGACAATACATGAAGTATAATCCATCTTTACTTAGCTATATGCCCCTACATATACCTAAGTTATCAATCACAGTTCGACTCCAAATCCGAATCCCAATCAGAGCCCAGTCCACACAGGATAGTAAGTCAATCACATCGATGATAATGATTGAATGTAATGACTCAGCTCTCACAGGTTTACAACTTCTTTATAGCGATAGTAATGATCAGATTTAGTCACTAATTCATCTAAGATGTCAGATCCACGTTGGATACTAGACTAGCTAAGCTATCGGACCCACGTAGGATACTAGACCAACTATTCTGCCGGACCCACTCAGGATACTAGTACAAAAGTCAAACTATCAGACCTGCATATGATATAAGTAATGTAGTAACCTCCATCGAACCCACGAAGGATTCCAGCACAGTTGTCGTCATTGTCGAACCCACAACGGATTCCAGTAGGGTAGTTTTTGCAGTCGCATCCAACTCTAGGGTTCCCACACACATCACACTAGATTCCGAGAGGGGCCGCTCCTTGAGCCAAGGGGTTGATACATCAACTATCATGAAGACCAGATTTGATGTATCCTGACCTTCCGTGTCGTCAAAAGGAACCCAACGCGACATACGGCGCGTCAATCAGACGCTCGGTCTGAGAGATATTGTCTTTTCCATTCCAGTTGCCCTGTTGGAATTACTCTCATTCCAAACACGATCGTCTTTAAATGTCGTCCGAACATCACATAGAGTATAGAAAAAGTACCGTCTCGTCACGAGGATCCTCGTGCCCAGACTGTGTGTCAATTAGACTTGCGGTCTTAAAGTTATTCACCTTTATGTGAAACGGTCCGGCCCATCAAGCCCAGTGGGCTGGTGGGTCGGCCCAACCAATTTCGGTGGGTCCGACCCGACAGGGGGTGGCTCGGCCCATTAGAGCATGGCCTGGCCCACAGCCGGGCGTGGTCCGGCGCAGCCGGCCACGCGGTGCGGGGGGGGGGGGGGGGGGGTTCCCGAACCGGCGGAAGTGCCCTTCCTGTCCGGCCGGCCGGTCTTCCCTGTGTGAGCGGCCCACATGGGCGGGCCGCAGTTCTCCCGAACAGCACCTACGGGTGCCGCGGCCTCATTTAACAGAACATTTAGGTGTCTGGACGATTTTCTGCTGAAGCAGCCTGTGGAGCCCGGGCCGCGGTTCCTCGTAGCGCAACTGCTTAAAGGGCCCACTATAAGGCCCCAGCCTTAAACCTTACTTAATCTTGAGTTATTACAAGATTACACGTTGAGGATCTTTTCGGGTTTAGAGTTTTAGAGAATTAGATCATAAAACTTGCATTACATTCCACATATAAACAAAGTGGTTACATAAAGATAGTATTCTTTATTCCCATCAATGGAAACACATTTAAAATAAAACATGGATTATTTCTTGACACATCCTTGACTCTATCATCTTATCATGTACCTTTCCCTTGACCTGTGAAAAACATTTCAAAAACTTGGGATGAGCATAAAAACTCAGTATGGGTTATAAAAAAAACAACCTGGAAAGGAAACATGAGTTCATATATACATAAGAATGAAATCATACTTTACCCATAAAACATAGGCACTTTAACATACCTCATAAAAACATGAATAAATCATATAAATCATAAGACATAAAGGTAACTTGAGGCATTCATAACATTCTTACGTAGGGAGTAACCCTCTTGGTTACGTTTGGAATACCCATCACAGTATATTCCCTAAAATCTCTTCGGAGAAACCTTAACGTTTCACTCCTTCGCGTTACCCAATGCATTGGAGAGCTATAACGGGCTCACCCGCCCTTAGTTTATCACGGAACCACCCGTCTTCATAATAATGCCCAAGAACCATAACATAATCATATCACATAAAACATGCATAAAGGAAACATAACATTTCCAAATTTCAATCACGAGATATCAATACAACACATTGATATAATAAAAACATTATGAAAACCATTTTCAATACCAAAGTAAAACATGGTATTTATTTTTCTTTTTAAAAAAAAGGTATGGCTTGTAGAGGAAGCCGAAACTCAAATAACGGTTACGACGGCGGAGAAGTCGTTGTCGCCGCATACGTACGACAAAAACATTCCCTTTTGTCGTTTAGTAAACGCTTCGTATAAAAAAGATTCCTTTTGAATAAATGTAAAAGTCAAAGGGGTTTATACACCGTATAAAAGAAAGTTGTGTATAAAATAAAATATGCCTCAACGAAAGGAGATTGAGACGAAGTCCCATACAAAGATAATTTTTAAAATAAAATAGATACATTATGTGTATTCACTATAAGTACACATAAATAAAGTACAAATACAAGATACGACATAATAATATAATGACATAATTTGAAAGTAGGAGATTAACCCAAAGAATGGAAATTGGGTTAAGAAGTTCCCATACAAAGATAATTTTTAAAATAAAATAGATACATTATGTGTATTCACTATAAGTACACATAAATAAAGTACAAATACAAGATACGACATAATAATATAATGACATAATTTGAAAGTAGGAGATTAACCCAAAGAATGGAAATTGGGTTAAGAAGTTCCCATACCTCATATCTGACTTGACCCGACCGTTCTTTAAACTCCTGAATAATAAACTTGAGTTAATATCTACTTGCTTATGAATCTTTTTCAAGTTCATTATTCCTTTTATACCATGTTATGAACATCATGTAATCATTTAAGTTAATAATGTTCATTTTGTCGGTATTTGGTTCTTAAGTCAAAAATAGGCTTCTTACACTTACATGTTGTTAATTTGGTCAAAGGTTCATTATATCCAGAATGGTATTCATGATGTAGATATCATATATGTCATATATATCCAGTACATACATGTATTTAAAATATTACATAATCATTTAGAGGTAAGAAATGAAATGCACCGTTCATGGAGACGGTAAGCCGTACGTACGCATGAACGCTACTTTCATTTCTTTGTCATATTAATGGAATTAAAACTAAATGAGACTTATGTATATTTTAATTCCAGAATTATATTCATCATTTAGATATATCATTAATTATATATATCCATTATATACATGTACTTTTAATAATACATTACATTTGGGGATAAGAAATGAAATGCACCGTTCATGGAGACGGTAGTCCGTACGTACGCATGAACGCTACTTTCATTTCTATCTCATACTTTAATGGAAATAAATGATAATGATATATATAGGTATATTATAATCCAGTATAACATCATATATAATATCATTAACTTTATCCTTTACACATCCCACACATGGTATTAACGAATCAAATCACTTTTAGGGGGCGGTAGTCCGCACTTCCTAAAATGAAGATATCGTGTTTACCCATAATGGAAACCATAAAGTATGACCAAAATGAAGAAAAACAGAAGCTTAAGGAAAACATATACATATTATATATCATATATAAAAATAGTGACATCATAATGGCCACCTTTGAAGGTGTTAAATGAGTGTTGAACAATCATCGTTTCGGGAGGCAGAATTTCGCCATCCACGGAAACCTTATGTTCTTTAACCATTTGATGTAGTTGTGTGGAAGTGTAGCTCAAATAAATCTTATAACAACATCCTAGTATATTGAAGATACTGGTGTTGTTACAAAAGAAGTAAATAAAAAGAGTTTAGGGGGTTGGAGAAGCAAAATAAAACAAATGAACATTAGAGAAAGAATTACCTTAAAAAGTGTAACTCCTTTTGGTTTGAGCCTAAAGGCTTCCTTTGAAAGGATTCTTCCCAAAGGTAATCCTCTAGGATATGGAGAGGGATGTGGAGAGAGCAAATGGGCAGGGGTTGGCCGAGCCAAAGGCTTGAAGAGTGTTTGAAATGAGGTAGAGGTGGGGGCCTTTTATAAGGGGAGAGGAGGGGCACTTTTGGAAAGTAAAGAAACATTACATTATTTGAAAATGTGTTTCGGTTTTAAAAGGTCCCACATTGATATAATTCGTGGATAAGGTTATAAGGCATCGAAATCCACTCATCCAATTGGTTTTGGCCATGTGTAGTTCATAGATTTTATATTATCTTTCCATTTTATTTAAATCGTCAAATAATGATGTCATCGCTGCATCATTATTATGTCATAAATAATTAAATTTATTTAATGTCTAAAAATTATAAAAAAAATTACTATGATGTAGGAAATCTTTTTAGCTTTCCATTGAATATTTATAATCAAAATTTGGACTTGTATAACCCCACTTAAAAATTGTTTTCGTAAAACATATTATGTTTGTGTCATTTTCACTTTAACATTTAATAAAAAGTAATTTATGTCATTTCCCAACAAAAGTGGATCCATGGGGTCCCCAAGTTGACCCATGGCTTGTCTTGGTCGGCCATGACACAACCAATAAGGTTGGGACATGTTTCTAGGTCATTTTATATTATTAAAGCATTATTTATTCCTTAAACTACACTAATTACCACTAATCGCGATTAAGAACTTAATAAGTTACTATTCACCAAAAAATTATTTTAATCTCATTGAACCACATTTTACTTCTTAATGACAACCATGTATGTCGGATTTTCAAAATTCAATACACATTAGTGGTAAACTTTCATTTAACTGAAAAATCAGTTTGCTTGATTACCACTTAGTGGTTTCACTATTCATCAAAAATTGAAGTTTTTCAGAAAATTACCAAAAATTCACCCTAAGCTATATTTGATATTCCGAATTCAAAAATGAAGTCCATTTTACAAAATTCAAATCATATAAGTCACATTAATTAATTTAATAATTAATTCCCGCTGCCAGAGTAAATAGCGTGTTTTTACAAAACAATAAGTATCAAAAGATTGACACCAGCTTAAGTCTAATTTCAAAGTGAAATTGATTCCAATGACCACTATTGGATTTAATGGTAAAAATATTTTATAATTTCACTTTAAAACCAATTCAAAATATAATCTAATCATATAAATAAATTAGATCAAAAAGAGGTTTTGAATTAAAATGCAACATTTTACACTATTCATAAAAAAAATGAACTTTATCAGAAAGGTACCACAAATTTACACAAAGTAAATTTTGATGTCCCGATTCTTAATAAAAGTTTTATTTGGTCCAAAAGAATGTATAAGAGTGATCAAAACTATATTTAATGACGGTTCACCATTAAAAGGTGATAAGTGAACCTTTAGTGAAAATTAGAGTATAAAAGCCTAAAATTGAACTCTTTCCGTATTTTAAGCCTTTATCTTTTATTGGGTAAATGTAAAAACATCTAAAAACATATCTATTCATATTTTAGTTATTTCTATTCATTCCCGCCAGTACAACGGCTACTTGTTAACTAACATAATATTATTATATTACTAGTGTGCTACGTAAGTTTCAAAGAAACTCATCGTTGTGTATCGGGTACGCTATCGAACATAGCAACCCCTTTTAATTAAAATTCATATTTAATTCTCTAATATTAATAAATATGAAAATTATTTATTCTTTAATTACCTGGGATGTTACATCCTTCCCCCCTTTTGGGAATTGCGTCCTCGCAATTTTATTCACTTATCAAATAAATGGGGGTACTTATCCCTCATTGCATTTTCTGATTCCCATGTTGCCTCTTCAATCATGTGGTTTTTCCACAAAACCTTTACCTGCTTAATCACCTTATTCCGTAACACTTGCTCCCTGTGGTCAAGAATCTGGACCGGTTGTTCCTCATAAGATAGGTTCTCTTCCAGCTGAACTACCTCTGGACTCAAAACATGAGATGGATCTGGCATATACTTTCTCAACATCGAAACGTGAAAAACATTGTGTACCTGAGATAAACTCGGAGGTAAAGCCACTCGGTAAGCAACTGATCCAACTCTCTCCAGAATTTCGTATGGTCCAATGAACCTTGGACTCAACTTTCCTTTCTTACCAAATTTCATCACACTTTTCCAAGGAGAAACCTTGAGAAAAACATGATCACCTACCTCGAAAGATAGATCCTTCCTTCGGTTATCCGCATAACTCTTCTGCCTGCTCTGAGCTGTTCTCATGTGCTTCTGAATCAGCTGAACTTTTTCTGCCATCTCTTCTACCAATTCTGGTCCCATCAACTTTCTTTCACCCACTTCATCCCAGAAAGCTGGAGTTCGACACCGCTTCCCATATAATGCCTGAAATGGTTCCATCTGTATACTGGAATGAAAACTGTTATTATATGAAAACTCAACCAAAGAAAGATGTTGGTCCCAACTTCCCTGATAATCCATAGAACAAGCTCGCAGCATATCCTCCAATGTCTGAATTGTTCGTTCTGACTGCCCATCTGATTGAGGATGAAAAGCTGTACTAAAATTTAACTCAGTACCCAACGACTTTTGAAGGCCTTTCCAAAAGTTAGAAGTAAACCTGGGATCACGATCCGATACAATGGAGAGAGGAACTCCATGTAACCTGACTATCTCTTTAAGATACAAACGGGAAAGTTGATCTAGATAGAAAGTATCTCGTATAGAAAGGAAATGAGAAGATTTGGTCAAGCGATCAACAATAACCTAGATTGCATTATTACCTCGAGATGTCTTTGGTAATCCAACAATAAAGTCCATGGATATATTCTCCCATTTCCACTCTGGCACTGGTAAAGGCTGAAGCATCCCTTTTGGTAACTGCCGCTCTGCTTTAACCTGTTGACAAGTCAAACACTTCACAGTAAAATCAGCAATATCTCTTTTCATTCCATCCCACCAGTAATACTCCCGCAGATCTCTATACATCTTAGTACTGCCCGGATGAAAAAACAACTCATTCTTCAACTGTGAATCACAAGGCACACATAACCTCTTCACAAACCTCAAAACACAAACACAAACTTATCCAAGAACTCATGGAAAATTTTATTCATAAGGTCCATGAATACAGCAGGTGCATTGGTTAACCCAAAAGGCATAACTACAAATTCATAATGGCCATATCTAGTACGGAACGCAGTCTTCGGAACGTCTGCTTCTTTTACATTCAACTGATGGTACCCCGACCTCAAGTCAATCTTCGAAAAATACTGAGCTCCCTGGAGCTGACACCACTTCATTCGATGGCCCAACATCTGCTGAAGTAGTTGCAAAGGATTTCACCACCCCTTTCTGCTTGTAGTCTAACTTCTTCCCATCACTCAAGCTCCTTGTCGGACACTCGTTTGCATAGTGACCCATCTCATTTCACTTATAACATTTCACTAACTGTAAATCAAATTTATTATTACCTTCACCTTGATCCTTTTCAGTGCAATCATGAGCCTTATGTCCCATCTTACCACATCGGTAGCACTTTCCAGAATTCAGAAGACATTCCCCAGCATGCCTTTTTCCACATTTATCACAAACTGGAAACTTAGTTTTCTTACCATCAGACTTTTTTGAAGAATTCTTACCTTTCTCCTGCCACCTCGGTCTCTTCTTCTGCTGGTTGTTATAGAAAACTTGGTCATCGGCAAACTCCATTTCCACCTTCTCAGCACATCGAACAAGCTTTTCATAACTTTTAAACTCACGAGAAGCTAATGCCCTTCGATACTTTGGCTTTAATCCTGAGTAAAAACGATTGATTTTACTATCAAGGTCCCGGATAAAATTTGGAGCATACCTTGCCAATCGAGTGAACCTTTCTTCATAGGAAGCCACTGAGTCTTCCTCTTGCCTCAATTCCAAAAATTGCTTTTCCATCCTAAGTCGAACAGCCTTAGGAAAATACTTCTCAAGAAACATACCTTTGAATTCATCCCAGTCAAGAGCATCAATCTCATCGACGTCCCTGATATTTTTAACCATAGACCACCACTGATCTGCTTCACCCTCCAAACGGTAAATAGCAAGACTAACCTTTTGATTGTCTGAACACCCCATGACATCAAAAATCTTCTCCAGTGCTTTAATCCACCCTTCATCTTGCACAGGGTCAGATGATCCTCTGAATGATGGTGGATGTTGCCTCATGAAATGTTCCACCACTGACATGTTCCTCTGCGGTTGATCTGGCTGATCTCGTGCATGGTTACCACCACCATTTATAGCCTGAGTCAACTGTGCCATTACTGCAACAAACTGTTCAGTTCCGATTCCGACCATCTCAGGTTGCTGATTTGGAAGGTTGTCTTCCTCCTGATGTCGTCCCAACATAGATGCTTTGTTTCCTCTGCGGAAAACCATTCTGAACACCGAAATATCTTAGGAGAAGCAACATGGTAATCTGTAAATGCTATATCATTTAAATCATATTATAATTTAACACTTTTCTAACTCCTAAAGTTGTCTAAACCGACCTTTGATACCAACTATAAGGCCCCAGCCTTAAACCTTACTTAATCTTGAGTTATTACAAGATTACACGTTGAGGATCTTTTCGGGTTTAGAGTTTTAGAGAATTAGATCATAAAACTTGCATTACATTCCACATATAAACAAAGTGGTTACATAAAGATAGTATTCTTTATTCCCATCAATGGAAACACATTTAAAATAAAACATGGATTATTTCTTGACACATCCTTGACTCTATCATCTTATCATGTACCTTTCCCTTGACCTGTGAAAAACATTTCAAAAACTTGGGATGAGCATAAAAACTCAGTATGGGTTATAAAAAAAACAACCTGGAAAGGAAACATGAGTTCATATATACATAAGAATGAAATCATACTTTACCCATAAAACATAGGCACTTTAACATACCTCATAAAAACATGAATAAATCATATAAATCATAAGACATAAAGGTAACTTGAGGCATTCATAACATTCTTACGTAGGGAGTAACCCTCTTGGTTACGTTTGGAATACCCATCACAGTATATTCCCTAAAATCTCTTCGGAGAAACCTTAACGTTTCACTCCTTCGCGTTACCCAATGCATTGGAGAGCTATAACGGGCTCACCCGCCCTTAGTTTATCACGGAACCACCCGTCTTCATAATAATGCCCAAGAACCATAACATAATCATATCACATAAAACATGCATAAAGGAAACATAACATTTCCAAATTTCAATCACGAGATATCAATACAACACATTGATATAATAAAAACATTATGAAAACCATTTTCAATACCAAAGTAAAACATGGTATTTATTTTTCTTTTTAAAAAAAAGGTATGGCTTGTAGAGGAAGCCGAAACTCAAATAACGGTTACGACGGCAGAGAAGTCGTTGTCGCCGCATACGTACGACAAAAACATTCCCTTTTGTCGTTTAGTAAACGCTTCGTATAAAAAAGATTCCTTTTGAATAAATGTAAAAGTCAAAGGGGTTTATACACCGTATAAAAGAAAGTTGTGTATAAAATAAAATATGCCTCAACGAAAGGAGATTGAGACGAAGTCCCATACAAAGATAATTTTTAAAATAAAATAGATACATTATGTGTATTCACTATAAGTACACATAAATAAAGTACAAATACAAGATACGACATAATAATATAATGACATAATTTGAAAGTAGGAGATTAACCCAAAGAATGGAAATTGGGTTAAGAAGTTCCCATACAAAGATAATTTTTAAAATAAAATAGATACATTATGTGTATTCACTATAAGTACACATAAATAAAGTACAAATACAAGATACGACATAATAATATAATGACATAATTTGAAAGTAGGAGATTAACCCAAAGAATGGAAATTGGGTTAAGAAGTTCCCATACCTCATATCTGACTTGACCCGACCGTTCTTTAAACTCCTGAATAATAAACTTGAGATAATCTCTACTTGCTTATGAATCTTTTTCAAGTTCATTATTCCTTTTATACCATGTTATGAACATCATGTAATCATTTAAGTTAATAATGTTCATTTTGTCGGTATTTGGTTCTTAAGTCAAAAATAGGCTTCTTACACTTACATGTTGTTAATTTGGTCAAAGGTTCATTATATCCAGAATGGTATTCATGATGTAGATATCATATATGTCATATATATCCAGTACATACATGTATTTAAAATATTACATAATCATTTAGAGGTAAGAAATGAAATGCACCGTTCATGGAGACGGTAAGCCGTACGTACGCATGAACGCTACTTTCATTTCTTTGTCATATTAATGGAATTAAAACTAAATGAGACTTATGTATATTTTAATTCCAGAATTATATTCATCATTTAGATATATCATTAATTATATATATCCATTATATACATGTACTTTTAATAATACATTACATTTGGGGATAAGAAATGAAATGCACCGTTCATGGAGACGGTAGTCCGTACGTACGCATGAACGCTACTTTCATTTCTATCTCATACTTTAATGGAAATAAATGATAATGATATATATAGGTATATTATAATTCCAGTATAACATCATATATAATATCATTAACTTTATCCTTTACACATCCCACACATGGTATTAACGAATCAAATCACTTTTAGGGGGCGGTAGTCCGCACTTCCTAAAATGAAGATATCGTGTTTACCCATAATGGAAACCATAAAGTATGACCAAAATGAAGAAAAACAGAAGCTTAAGGAAAACATATACATATTATATATCATATATAAAAATAGTGACATCATAATGGCCACCTTTGAAGGTGTTAAATGAGTGTTGAACAATCATCGTTTCGGGAGGCAGAATTTCGCCATCCACGGAAACCTTATGTTCTTTAACCATTTGATGTAGTTGTGTGGAAGTGTAGCTCAAATAAATCTTATAACAACATCCTAGTATATTGAAGATACTGGTGTTGTTACAAAAGAAGTAAATAAAAAGAGTTTAGGGGGTTGGAGAAGCAAAATAAAACAAATGAACATTAGAGAAAGAATTACCTTAAAAAGTGTAACTCCTTTTGGTTTGAGCCTAAAGGCTTCCTTTGAAAGGATTCTTCCCAAAGGTAATCCTCTAGGATAAGGAGAGGGATGTGGAGAGAGCAAATGGGCAGGGGTTGGCCGAGCCAAAGGCTTGAAGAGTGTTTGAAATGAGGTAGAGGTGGGGGCCTTTTATAAGGGGAGAGGAGGGGCACTTTTGGAAAGTAAAGAAACATTACATTATTTGAAAATGTGTTTCGGTTTTAAAAGGTCCCACATTGATATAATTCGTGGATAAGGTTATAAGGCATCGAAATCCACTCATCCAATTGGTTTTGGCCATGTGTAGTTCATAGATTTTATATTATCTTTCCATTTTATTTAAATCGTCAAATAATGATGTCATCGCTGCATCATTATTATGTCATAAATAATTAAATTTATTTAATGTCTAAAAATTATAAAAAAAATTACTATGATGTAGGAAATCTTTTTAGCTTTCCATTGAATATTTATAATCAAAATTTGGACTTGTATAGCCCCACTTAAAAATTGTTTTCGTAAAACATATTATGTTTGTGTCATTTTCACTTTAACATTTAATAAAAAGTAATTTATGTCATTTCCCAACAAAAGTGGATCCATGGGGTCCCCAAGTTGACCCATGGCTTGTCTTGGTCGGCCATGACACAACCAATAAGGTTGGGACATGTGTCTAGGTCATTTTATATTATTAAAGCATTATTTATTCCTTAAACTACACTAATTACCACTAATCGCGATTAAGAACTTAATAAGTTACTATTCACCAAAAAATTATTTTAATCTCATTGAACCACATTTTACTTCTTAATGACAACCATGTATGTCGGATTTTCAAAATTCAATACACATTAGTGGTAAACTTTCATTTAACTGAAAAATCAGTTTGCTTGATTACCACTTAGTGGTTTCACTATTCATCAAAAATTGAAGTTTTTCAGAAAATTACCAAAAATTCACCCTAAGCTATATTTGATATTCCGAATTCAAAAATGAAGTCCATTTTACAAAATTCAAATCATATAAGTCACATTAATTAATTTAATAATTAATTCCCGCTGCCAGAGTAAATAGCGTGTTTTTACAAAACAATAAGTATCAAAAGATTGACACCAGCTTAAGTCTAATTTCAAAGTGAAATTGATTCCAATGACCACTATTGGATTTAATGGTAAAAATATTTTATAATTTCACTTTAAAACCAATTCAAAATATAATCTAATCATATAAATAAATTAGATCAAAAAGAGGTTTTGAATTAAAATGCAACATTTTACACTATTCATAAAAAAAATGAACTTTATCAGAAAGGTACCACAAATTTACACAAAGTAAATTTTGATGTCCCGATTCTTAATAAAAGTTTTATTTGGTCCAAAAGAATGTATAAGAGTGATCAAAACTATATTTAATGACGGTTCACCATTAAAAGGTGATAAGTGAACCTTTAGTGAAAATTAGAGTATAAAAGCCTAAAATTGAACTCTTTCCGTATTTTAAGCCTTTATCTTTTATTGGGTAAATGTAAAAACATCTAAAAACATATCTATTCATATTTTAGTTATTTCTATTCATTCCCGCCAGTACAACGGCTACTTGTTAACTAACATAATATTATTATATTACTAGTGTGCTACGTAAGTTTCAAAGAAACTCATCGTTGTGTATCGGGTACGCTATCGAACATAGCAACCCCTTTTAATTAAAATTCATATTTAATTCTCTAATATTAATAAATATGAAAATTATTTATTCTTTAATTACCTGGGATGTTACACCCACGGTTCTCGAGCCCTGCCGACTACGGCCAGCCGGTTCGGTTCATCTATCGAGCGGCCAATGGTTGTAGGCCTTAGTTTCCTTCACGCGACCGGTGCACAGCTACCGCCTCTGGTTGTCTCCGCCTATGGTCGCTTCCGCCTCCTGTAGGCGCCACCAAAACATTCAAGAACCATTGGTGGGTCTTTGGGTTGTGTTCGTTTGGCACGCTCCCTCCGCGTTAGGCGATAACATAAGGCCGAAGACAATCCAGAAATTCAACGATAAACGAGGTACAAAATATTCAATTAAAATTGTACAAACCCCTACCTCGATTTCTAGAGTGGAGCACGTCATCGAATCTCAAAAGACAAGCATAGAAAAAAAGGACGTCCATTTCAATGACGTCGGGGTGTGTCCGAAGAAGAAGCGTCATTGGTGACTTCACATTCCTCGTCGGAGATTTTCTTCATTGAAGAACGGTGTGCTTCATCGAGATAGGAACACATTATTTTAATTCCCTAGAGCATTCTCCACATAAATATTTACCATGAAAATATTATAAAAGACACAACAATTTTAATAGAAATCCATGCAATTCAAATTAATTCAAATGAGAGGTTCCAATTAATTAATGAAGTTATTAATTAGATGGGTTGTCATAATCAATGGGTGGGAGGTGGAGAGGCTCCACCATAATAAATTGGTGTTGTTGTAAAATTTAATGAAGGAGAGTTAATGGGGAGTTGAAGGGTTAGGTGCTCATATGGGCCCCACCATACATTATCGTCTCATGGTTGGTTATGTGGGTGTCGGCACCACCTATAACCCCCCTTGTAGAAAATAAACAACTCTTAAACAATAAAAATGTGTACAACTATTTTATTTATTTTAATAAAAATCCCCAAAAATTTTCATCACCTCCCGAGCAAACACAATTTCGGTAAGGGTCCCTTTAAGCGAATACCAGTGCTGCGAGTTCATCGTGCCCTCAGATTTCAATTTCGAGCACCAGATCATAGTATAGAAAAACTCGCACGTATGTTTATTGAACTTACCCGAACAAAATGTCAGAAATTGATTCTGGGAACACCGGGACACGAAATCAGGTATAGTCAGAAAATGCAGACTCGTAAAATTACAAAGTATTTATGAAAAAAATTTCCTTGAAATTTCTTGGACATTACATATATTCATTTATTATTCATCAAAATTTCAATATGAAAAAGTATATGGATACATTTTTATTATATTTTTATTGATAAAATGGAATGATTATTCAGTTTCATTCCCTCCCATATAGACTTTCCCGTATATAGAGATTTGAGTGAAATTTGAAATAGTTATTTAACATCCCATTTTATTTACTGACTTTCATCATAATTATTGATTACATGTAGTGGGTTCTCAATTAATTACCTAAATTTTTTTATTTATTATCATCGATTCATTATTACTTCTGATGTAAATTAATCTTACTGAGAATTTGAGATAACCCTTAGTTTTTCCATTCCCCATGAATCCATGAAGCGTAATGTGAAATATATTAAGGGATATACTATACTGAATAAATTTATCAGAACAAAATATGTTGTAATATGTTCAATAATTTATAATACAGTATTATATTATGTATTTTGGATACCAGGAATCCAAATCACATTTTTCTTTCCCCATTAGATTCCTCGTAATCATGAAAATGTAATGGTATCATGAAACTGGATCAAGGATCATAACGGATTGGTTTCTTTTATAAAGGAAACTATATTTTATCACTATTTAATTTTTTTTAATGGTAGACTAACTCCTTTCCCGTAAAATAATGATCCCTTTATTATGAAAAAAGTATAGAAAAGTCTGAAAATGGGAGATTTACATTTCACCATCTTGAAAAGTGGATGAAGATCATCGGGTACCTAATCATCCCATTGAAAACCAATTTCATTGGCACCATTGTTTGAAAGTCAATATACAAAAGAATTAGATTCACGATAAATGTGGTTGATGATATGGTCTTTGACGTAAAGCTAATAAATGCACATAATCCATGTGTTAGTAAGATTCCATGAATGATGTATCGAACCAGTACGAATATCAAGAACCACCATGGTATAATAACATTCAAGATAAATATTCCTCCATCCTCTTTGTTGCCCCTTCTTTACTTCAAAATCACCATTTAATTTAATGATACACATAAATAGAATAAATTTTTCTTTTAAATCAAATTAAATTATATATTGAAATTTATTTTTATGTATAAAAAGGGATTTTTTATATTATGTGTTCTTAATCATACTTAACATAGGTTACTAAGTAAATATGTATTAATATAATTTATTATGTAGTCAAATGACATATCATACTCACATATTAAAAAATAATAACTACGTTTTAGTTAATTAAAATTATAATATAATATTTAATATATTTAATCAAAATAACGTTTTGTCATTTTCCATTTTCATCAATTTAAATCCAAATAGTTTTTTTATTCCTATAACTAAAACATCACGTACAACATAATGTTACAATGTTTATCTAAAACCAGGTATCCATTCTTAAGGATTTTATTTCTATATATAGAGAATGTAATTTTATATATAAGGAATCAAAATATGTTTTTATTTTAAATTATTAATAAAGATTCAAACAATACATACATAAATTTTATAAAAATTAAAATTTTATTTTATTTGAGTTATTTTAATTAATATTACATTTCCTTGGTATAAATTTTATTGAAAATAATGTAACTCATTCCAGTATTATGATATCATAATTTAATTGATATTCTATTGAGAAATTCCTATTTCTAATTCTTCACATAAAAAACAAATTATTTCAAAAAGGAATCGAAAAATTACACCGTAATATAATATGGTAATTATATATAAAAAATTTAATTTCCTTCTTTTATATTCAGACTCAAAATTATATGACTTTTATTTTGGGATTAATTGATAAAATATATTGAAAATATTTTCTATTTTAAAATAATATATAATAATATTAAATCCTCTTATAATTATTATTTAATATCGACAATAATCTAATTTTTGGCTTAATAATATTAATAACGAACATTATTTATAATAATTATTCATACTTTTTGTAAAATAAAATATCTAATTACATAAAAGTAATTTTTTGTAATATTACATTCTAAATGATGATTGATCATATAATAGACACTATGTTTCTGAATTTTATTCCATTAATATAAAAATTATCATATATTTCTTTAGTAGATAACCCTAATTTATTTCTATTAATTCATTTTATATGATTTAATGATCATACTTAAATATTATTATCTTATCTAAATATATACATATTCCAATTATATTTTTTGTTTCCTATAGATAATCCTATAAAACACATTGAATTATCTAAATGTAGTAAATATTAAAATACTTTGGTTTTCTATTCCCACGCGTAATGAATAATTTTTGGAGTAACTACTTACATTGAACTAACAACTCAGTTTATTTGAGGGTATTCTTAGAATTATTATCCTTCATTATATAAACTCAAATATAATATAATTTGTCAATATTATGTTACATAGAATTTATCAACCATAATTAATAATGTTTATTATAATATACCCATTTATGTATGTTCTGTAATTATACCAATCACAAATTAATTTTGAAGTATAATTCATTAATACATATAGAAATCATATATTCCATCAAAAATTAACTCATATTTTTTACCACTAATTCTTAAAATTACACAATAGTCAATATATTTCATAATCTCAAGAAATTGTATAAGTTTCTAATATATCATGGATAAATTTTTCACATAAATAATAAATATTTATTAGGATGTAAATAACATCTAACTATCTCTTCTCAAAATAAGTGTACCCTTTATTACCTCAAAATCATGAATATATTAAGCCAATGATATTTTAACACTTTAATATCATGTTCCTTTATAGTTACCCTAAAATATTGCTTTTTGATAAAACCAACAATCATGTTGTGTTTAAAATTTAATATATATTTATAAAAATTTAATTAAAATTATCAATATAAACATTATTACCTGTTTCAATTATATCTTTTAGATATTTGAATATATGTGAAAATAATCCATATATATGACTTACAAATGAAATATGATATGGGTATAATGAATTAAATTAAATTATGATATCATCCCCCCAATATTATATTTTATTAAATAATAAATATTTAAATTATAAAATAATGATTCAGTGATTCTCATCCATTTCTGAATGACTTTTTATTCTATTATAAACATAGTGATTTCAAGATAGGTGACTTCCTTAAAAAAATTATGTTATCAAATTTTATCTAACACTAAAACCAGAAAAGGATATCAATAAATTCCTCATTAATTAATATATATATATATATTAAAATACAATTCTAAATTTTAATCTCTAATGACACCACATTTCACCCTATCAAAATTTTGGTTCAACGAGTTACTCTATTTGTATAATGATTTTTATTATATATGAATTTTTCCATTACGTACTGTATTCTTACAAGTAAAAATCCTACATAAATACTTCGTTGTTGTTCATGAAGATAGTTTTACTAGTTATGAATATTCTTTCCAAATTTAAAAAATATCATGTAGTTTGGGATAATTTTTTTAACTATGTGTATATTTAGTTGTACATAACATGGGATTTTTAAAAATATTTGCCCTAGGTTCATCCATTATAGAGACTATAATTGGTTTTAGTATCCATATAGTTATGTTATTTATATGGGAACCAAATAATCTACAATTTACTAAAACATTAGAATGTAACCCAATATGTAGACATATGCCATAAAATTTTCTATAGGGGTTTCAGGAATGCATTATTATCATGTTCAATAAAATAGATAATCTAACCTGCAAAAGTAAATTAAACATTCTCCAATAAGCTTGATATTCCACACACATTCACACTCATTTCTCAATTAAAAAACGTTTTCTCTTTGAACTAGTTTAATGACAACATTATGTAAACATTTAAATATTTTACCACATTACTATATAATATAAATTAAAAATAATGAATCATATGACAAATAAATTACGTAAATTGTTTATTGATGTTTTCATTTTAAAAAATTACATTACATTTTTAAGGATAATAAATTAGTATAAATTTTATGTACTAGTAATTTCCCTTTTTTTTACCTCAAAACATCCCTTGAATGTATAATTACATGTTAGGGGATCAGGATTAAAAAATTCAAAACATAAAGTTTTAATATTATGAAAGGATATATATATATGAAAAAATAAAACAATTTCATGAATTATTCCAATGGAATGTGTGTGTAATATAGGGTTGGAGGATTCCCCTTCGATTATTTATTAAGATATTTCATTCAAGAAAAATATGTCATTATAAATTATATCATTATACCATTCATTATCAAAAAACTCAAACAAAATTAAATAATTGATTTATTTTGTGGTGGTTCTATATATAATGACTAAACCATGTATTTTTATTCCTTTCTTAGGAATTTTGGATTTTATTTTATGTTAGGTATTTTACTTTCACTACGTCTTTATTTTTACATTTGTATGTTGTTTTAAACATATTAATTTATGTTTAATAAAACATAAAAAATACCCATCTTGTCAAATTTTTTAGTTATATTATTATAATTAATATCAATTTTATCTAAATCATTTTTCTATAGTCGGTGATTTTATTTTTTTATGAAATTATTTATTACATAGAAAAATTTTAGTGAATAATTTTTTTTAAAATTATGTGTTTGTAACATTATATAGAATTGGATAGTAATTAAAAGAATTTTTATATAATTATAATTGATTCTCATCGTCATAATATATTTATCATAAAGGTTCTTCAATTATCCTGATCATTAACTATAGTATTTATAAGAATACAATTATACCTAAAATTTTAATTCATGTTATAATATAATACTAGTAGTTTAGTAATATCCAGGCCTTTTCTAGAGATGTATCTTTCTTGGTTTTAGGTAACAATTTCCCTTTGTTTGGGTTCATTTTCTTATTTATCTTGGGTGTGTTTGGGTGAAAATTGTATGACTTTTAGTGAAATTTTGGCCAGTTCATAGTTGGCACATTGTTTTCCCAAATGTTATGCCAAGCCACTGCAACACTGAAACCCAAAAAGTGGGGACTCACATGGCTTATACATGGTTTTTGAAACCCTATTCCATCTTAGTTTTAGTATATGAAAGCCAATGTAGAGGTTCATGGTTTAGAATATCGTTCATCCCTACATAGGAAACTATTCCCACTATTTTATGGAATCAGAAAATAATAATTAATCTTTTCTAAACCAATTGTTATATCCCAAAACCCCATATCAAGAATCTAATTCATTTCTAACATTTTTATGTTTGTATGATGAATATATAGTTATTATAATACACATTCATGATGATTCGTACTACATATTGATGATCTAATCCTCTCAGTGTTTGTGGATTCTTCTAAACATGATTCTTCTCTATCTCTCTCAATACAATTTCCAGATAGATAAGGATTTCTTAATCCTACATTTTAAATTGTTTAGATCTAGGTTTAATGGATCATGTTTTTATCTTGGATTTAGGTTTTTTATCTAGATATCATTGTTCATAATTTTATTGACTATTTTACATTATTTTGGATTTTAGTTGGTGAGTTTTTCTCAGTGTTGTTGAGGTATGTGGTCATAACTACCATTCCACAGTCATGATTTAATTACGTGTACGTATTTTTTTAAATGAAATTTTATCATAACTAGAAAAATTTCATTGATAACAGATATTATTTTTTTTGAATTTCCATGTGCTAATGATTTCTATTAAAATGGGGCAATTGAATTGTGAAATTGAACGAAATAATTAATGATTTAACAAATTGGATACTGCTATATGGAATATGATTAATTTATTTGGTAATTTTTTAATGATACATTTAATTATAGTATTTTAATTAATTACGTTGAGAGATAATAAATAAAATGTTGTTATGTGGATTGTAATGATTTATTTATTTTCAATTTCGTTAACTAATGTTCATGTAATAATTCGAAAAATGTGATATGAATTAATTAAAAATGGGGATTTTCTTATAGTGGGATTAAGATAAATGGTTTAAGGAGTTATATTATAAAATTATGATTAATCATTTTATGGGTTTTTCATATTTTTACTTGTGAATTTAATTATTGAATCTTATTTGAATTTTTATTTGAAATGTCACACATTAATGATAAATATGGAAAAGATAGTTCATAATACTCAACAGGGATGTTTATGAAATTATGTAACATATAATATTGGGATACATATGATATTACATTGTATGCGATGATTTTAAAAATGTGAAATATGTCTATGGGGTATGGACATCTACAGTAAAATCATATGGTGATAAATAATTGTGGGACACATACTAGTACACCATAATCTCACATGTTTTATTTATTGATAAATGAGTCTTGAGTCACAGAATAATGAATAAAATAACCTTGGGGTCCTATGAATGGTGATCTTGGCCTAAAATGTGTTCACTGGAATATTGATCAAATTGGGCAAGATAATGAATTGAGATGAAATGGATAATCAAATCCCACATGTTATAATAAAATTTTAATTGAATATTCAACATGGTATGTACTATGTAATTGTCTAAATTGGGGATTGATAGTTCAAGTGTCCTAAAAAACCCATGAGCTCTGTGGTAAAATTGCGACCAATGTAATAAATATATAAATACTGCTTTATTGGTTGTATTTAGTTTTTTATAAGATTGCATACAAATTTACTGAATGGTTTTTATTTTAGATATCATTTTTGGTGGACTTTGGTGTTTTACTCACACACAATCCTTGCTTCATAATCCGTACTCGAATTGATTTCATGTATATATGAAAAATAAGGAAAAAATACATATGTTACATGGATGAGTCAGGATAGAGCATAGATTATAGAAACAAATGTGATTTGGGACTCTCTAGAGAGTTGTAATTATTTTGAATTATTTTGTGGTATTCATAGTGATACTTGACTTGTATTTGGAATGAAATTTCTACTGTTTGGATTTGGATATTTTATTTTAGATTTTGGTCATCATGTGATACTAGTTTGGTTTTGTTATGTTTTATATCATTTGGTTATAATTTATTTATTACGTAGTTTTTAATATTTGGTAAAGTGATTATAGTATCCCAACAATCGATATTAGAAACATGTATCTATTAGGTAGCCTCTAGAATATGGGGATGCATTGTTTTGGTCATTTGATTGACTGACTCAGACCACCAATATGTGTCCCCATGATCATGATGTTAGAGATTTTTATCATGGGATGATTTAATTTTTGTCTTTTTTTCTATCTCTTTGGTAATGGTAGATATGAGAATTTGATGGTTCAGACCTTGGAGAAGAGACCATTCAAGGGAGTATCCTACCCATGTGTGGGGGTAAAATCCATGTACCATGGGTGGGATTGTTTTTTTATTGTGTTTTATTATAATTGGATGTTATTTCACCTAAAGTGATTTACTAATTCTATGATTCAATTATTATTTATATGATTTTCAAATATTTTATTGATTGCTTTGTATGGAATGTGATTTGAGTATATATGAATTATTCTAAATATTAAATGTTTTTATATGACCTACATCATTTTTAGAACACAAATGAAAATGGGTTTGGTGTAAGAAGTGAAAATTTAAATAATATTCCTTTATTGTGAAATATAACTAAAAATGGTTCCTTATGTAAAATTACAATTCATATAATATTGAAATATGGGAATATTTGTTGGTATAATTAATTTTTTGATATTATAATGAGTTTTCCCATTGTTAACCATGACCTAGATGTGGGATCATTAATGGTAGTTAAATGGAATCAGTGTTGAATGTGTGTCGGAATAAGGGGGAATGAAATATTATAAACTTGTGTGCATCCATCTTGTTATATATGTTTATGTTTAAAAATTTATCTTAAGATGTTTGATTGTAACTATAGAAATATGACTCTTTAAAGATGATTTTTGAGAGGAATACATGAGAATATATTTGGAAAATATCCTCCAGTTATGGAAACTATGGCCATGGTATTCTTGGGTGAAAAAGATAGAGTGTAGTCGATAAGGAAATTTTATCAGATTATGTAATTCATAGAAAGGAACCTAAGTAATATTGTGAAAAGCATACCTAATATGACAATTGTTTTATAGATATATCACCCTATGACATGTACAAAATTATGTAGACATCAGTTAGATGTGAGATGGTTTGATTTTATTCATATTATTCATGACCTCTTTGAGATAACCGCTGAGAAGAGAGTCAAATTAGCTATTTACTTGTTATGTGGTCAAGAAAAGTGAGGGAGGTAAATCAAGGCTCTAGATGGTTTTCTAGAGAATATGGAGTATAAGTACATTCAAGACATGTTCTTGGATAAATTGTATCCTATGATTCTCATGTATGAGAGTGTAGATGAGAATATGAGGTTGACTTGGGAGAGTACGTCTATTATAGACTATGTTGGTCACATTCAGATTTTAGGATATATGTTCTAACATTTGATAGAGATAATAATTCTATGGATTTGTGGTTTGAGGATGATATTAATTATGAAATTATTCCCCATATGAATATCTTCATTGTAACGACTCGAAATTTTGAATAAATCTTGTTTCCTAATTTCATGTGTTATTTTATTTTATTTTTATACTCAACAAAAATATTTTATTTGATAAAAAGATTATAATTAAAATGAGACCAGTGGTTTTTGACTGTTATATGACCATCGATCAATATGACCGTTGTGAACAAATTGTTTTGATTATTGTCTCGAAATATAAGTAATCTTGGTTAATTATTATAGAAAGAAGATTTGATGGCCTCACCTAGTAGTCGTGGACCGATCGAAGACCATCTAACAGAGCTTGGGAAGGAGGTAGCATCATTGGGCTTTTCTCTGGACAAAATCCAAGGTGATCTTCATCATGTGAAGCTAGAACAGAATCGCTTTCGCGAGAATTTCAAACTGATAGAAATTACTACTCGGGCAATGTTGACTGAGCCGCCCCAAGATTCTATCACCCTATCACACCTTACTCTTAGGTCCTATGATGGTATTATAAGGGGCTATGTAACGAGACCGTAACTGCCTTGTGTAATCCTTGTTTTAAATAAAAATTGGGATTTCTTCTTATGAGGAAGTTTATGAATTTTCAAATGACGGGATAAAAATAGTATGCATATTTTTTTTTATGAATTTCCAAAAGGATATTTTTAAAAAAATGTTTATCTAAACCTTAAATAATTTAAAATGAGTAATGATTTTCAAAAAATGGTCTTCTAATATTATGTCCAGTACGAAATTTAGTGTCTAATAAGATCAACATGATTTTTGATGAATAATAATTTGTGAATAGTGATTTTATGCTTATGATTAGAAATGTGACCAAATGGATTAGTAATTTCACTTAAAGAATGTTTTAAAATAATCTAGTCTCCTTGATTAAGTAATGTGATTCAATAAAATGGTTAAATAACGGTTTCATAAATTATTATTCAAATATTAATCTTTTCGGGTGAATAGTGTTTTTTAATTAAAATATTAAATTAAAATTATTTAGAAAATTATTTTTATAAAATGGATTTCATTTTTGAACTCAGAGCACTGATATTATGTTTTGGTAATTTTTGGGGTTTTTTCTGAAAAAAATGAATTTTCGGTGAATAGTGTATTTATTTAAAAAATAAAATAAAATTATTTAGAAAATTATTTTTATAAAATGGAGTTGATTTTTGAAATCAGAGCATTGATATTTGATTAAGGAGAAATTTTGGGATCTTTCAGAAAAAGTTGAATTTTTAGTGAATAGTAAAAATACAGTTTTAGGGTTTCGGTATGTTTAATGAGATCATAACTGTGTCATGATGATGTCATGAGATATTTTAAGGGTTCGACGGCCAAGGGTGATGAATTAATGTTTTGGGGGCCCCATGTGACATAACTCCATGGTAAATCCCAAGGGATAGCACATGGGTTTGAGAAAAGCACATGTGAGGTGTCCCTTGGCCATTAATGCCTTGTCCCCTCACTTTCCCTATAAATACCAAGCCCTCCTCTCATCCATTCGACTCCCCACTCTTCCCCCAACGAATTTCTGGTCTCATGACCTCCCAAGGAGTCCTCCCAAGGTGCCCCCAAGCCCTCAAGGTCCCAACCTTTGAGGTTTAAGAGTTACATTTTAAGGTAAGGGATTCGCCCTCTCTCTTTCTTTTCAAGAAATCTCTTTTATGTCATTTCTTTTATGCTCCATGTTCTTATGTTAAAAGATGTTCTTTTATACTCCTATTACTTCCCTTTTCATGTTCATATAATTATAGATCCCTTTTCACTCTCATTATTTCTTTTTATGAGGTTTTAAGTGGCACCGTTAGGCTGCCGAATTTTTAAGTGGTTCTTCACCCTTCTCGTTTTGAAGTTCTACTTTCATGTCAATTCTTTAAAGTTCATTTTTTTATGTTGGGGTATGATCTATATATATATCATACTTATCGTTTTTCATCATATGATGAGAGACTCCATTTTATATCTTCAATTCAGTATTTTGAAGTTTTAAGTGGCGTTGTTAGGCTGCCGAATTTTTAAGTGGTTCTTCACCCTTCTAGTTTTGAAGTTCTACATTAATGTCAATTCTTTCAAGTTACTTTCTATTATTTTGGGGTATTATCTATATATATATCATAATATACTCTTATGTTAATATGATGAGAGACACTATTTGACCTTGTCAATTCATTTTTGTTGAAGTTTAAGTGACGTCGTTAGGCTGCCGAATTCTCACAAGAGAAATCTTATTTTTGTCTTCCTTTAATATTCTTCATTTCATATGGTATATTTTCAAATTTCATTACCATGATCTTAAATCCCTTATATTTTTTACCTCTACTGTTTTATGGGTCATTTATGAATGTTTGACCCATGTCCCCTCTCTTCTCAATGTTTTCTAAAACCTTGTAACATAGCCGTTATGCTGCAGAATTTTCGTCTCAAAGTGCCTCTCTCTCTTTTCTAAAAAATTATTTTATGTTATAAATTGAGTACTCAAAGCTCTTATTTCTACAGGGTTATTACCATATATATCAAAATTTTCTATTTTAAATTCTGGGATTTACATACATGAAACCCTCTTTCACTTTCCGTGGATTTAAACTGACATACAGATCATGTCTTTAAAGCAGTTTTTAAAACGTTATGATTATGGAATGAAACCCATTTATTTTATGCTATATGGGTTGTTTATGAAATGATTGATGATGATATATGTGGATCACATGATAATAAAGGAAAATTTAAGGGTTCTCCCTAATAGTGCCCCATTGTATTGGATAATGATGTAACCATAAGAGATTATAGTTTAAGCATGCTCCCAGATAGAGCTCTAATGCATTGGGTAAAGACTTAATCTCTAGAGATGACCATTTTTTTAACTAAGCCATGGTGAATATCCTTGGTAATTTTTAACGAAACCTTGGGGATGGACCTTAGTGAAACAAAACGATTGTCAATATTAAATGTTGCAGCCACATCTTCAAGTTATGAAAAATGTTATTTTTTTATGATGTATCTCATTATTTCTTTCTCATGCCTTAAAGTTATTCTCCTGTCCTTATTGAAGTATCTCAAGATCACATGTAAAATTTTCCTCTTGTTTCCCTTACTAGGCCTTCTTCTCACCCTTTCCTTTGATGTATGTCCCCAGGTTATGAGATGCAGTAATGAACCTAGGATGAACATAAGGAGAAGCCATACAAGTGTTTAAGAAGAATGTTTTTTTGTTGTTGTTTCATGTTTTATGTTCCTGGATTCCAAGACACTAAACATTAAAGATCCTCAGTTTTGTAAAATGTAATGAAAGTTTATGTGATAAAAAGGCGGGATGTTATAGTTGGTATCAAAGGATGGTTTGTTATTTGTGGAAATTAGGATATGAAAACTTTAGGAAGAAGCCTATAGAAAATTTTATATATATGAAATATTCTTGGTATTTTGGTGAGTATTGAGTAATGGGTTGCCAAGAAAATACATCCATGTCTGGATACGAGCAGGTACAGGTGACTCTAGAACAGATGTACATAGGGGTAAAACCCAAAAATACCGATTTGAGCTAGACTCGAACGGGAACTAGTACACGACAACGGGCCTTGTTGCACTCTTGGTTACGACACTCCCGGGGGATATGCTTGGTAAATACATAATCTTAGTATGAACCATTATTAAAGGAACAAAATAAAGATTCACATAAGAAGATATGATCATGTAAAACCTAGATTGGAAACTAGGGGAACACAAGTTAGGGTATACCTTCCTTCTTCAAGTTTATCCTTCTATTCTTATAGTTTCCTTTTAATGATTATTGGATAAGTATTCAAACCACTAATTATACTTTCTTTTCTTAGTTAATGGCGGGAAATGAAAGAACATGTCCCAACAACCAATGTGGGAGGAAATGTGAATATTTCCCTATTGACGTGACAGAGATGACCAAAGATCAAGTTGAACATATTGTGATTATGCCAAATAAGCTATCAAAAATCACAATTAACAATTGGTACCTAGTTGAATGCCCAAACTCATCAAGGAAGGATAAGACAAAGTCTCAAGGATGTTCATATGATACAGTTGATAAGGGAAAGAAGGCCCAATTTCCTTTGTGCAAAAACTGTGGAAAGGGGAACCAAGGAGAATGTCACAAAGGAACCGGGAGATGTTTTAAGTGTGGGAAGATAGGGAATAAAGTAGCCAATTGCTTTAAAAAAATGGATAGTGTGATGAATAGATATAAAGTTCGATCTAATGTGCCTTATACACTTTGATGTCGTAAATGTGGAGAAGTTAGACACTATCCAAGGCAATACTCTCCGGGAATGGGTGAGAAGCATGATGAGCATCAACAATCTTAGAGGACAAGGGAACAATGCAATTTCTATGTTGAGATGGATCATGATGACTGATGTACATGTAACTTCTTCACAATAATTGTCTGTCAGGTTGTATTTTAGTTCGTGCTCTATGAGCATATATTTTATGTTTTCTAAGGTCATAGAGTCACTACCAATGATGAATTTATATCATTAAGGAAACATCTATTGTTATGTACCACATGTTTATGTAGTGAAGTTGTTCTTCTAAAAAAAGTTCATTAGGGGATTAACAGATGATTATTATTTTTGAAGACGTTCACTATTTTGGGGACCCTATATGATCGAGGTAAAAAGATTACTACGGTATTTTCATGAGGAGTAATGGTTGACTTATATTTTGAATAATCGATGAATTTAAGGTGGACTTATAGTAATGGGAATGATTAACCTATCTTGGATAAAATATGTTTAGGTTAGCTACTTTTGTTATAAGATGTTAGGAGTTGTTGATGTTGTTTGGAGATGAACAATGAAGTTTATTTTAGAAGACTACGTTATCAAATCCTTCTTGTATTTGGGTTTCAATCTTAGTTTGGTTTATTTTTAGGAATCTTAAGGACCATTATTTACGGAATGGTCTATGATGAACTTTGGGTAGTACCATGGAACTTTGAAGATTTAAAAGATGTTTCCATTCCTATGGGGATTCTTTTTGAAGAGTTGTTTTACCTTACCCTTTCTATTTTTGGGATAATGTTTAAAGATAAAAGAAATAGATAGTTGATCTTTTGTGGATTATGTGATTCTCTAGAAGATGATTCTTGTGTTTTGATGAGACCAAGTAGTTTTGAATGCTCATCGTTTAGAGAAAAGATTAGTTTTGGTAGAAACTTATTAATGTATGAAAATATACATGAAGATAGATATATTTCCTTATGTTTTTGTTCTATTTTGTAAATGAAATCCACAATGTTATGAAAAGGAACGTAAAACAAATACGTTGTTGGTTTACATTTCCTACTATGTAAACAAAGACCGCTTACACACATCATAATTTTGGGATTTTCTGGTGGTCAACTTCCTCTTAATCATGTTTTCTATCACTCTCCTTTAGGACGCGACCTTTTGTTTCCTCCTCCATGTCCATGTTTCCTACATGGAATCCTAGTATGAGTAAACTTGGGTGGCCTTTGTACTTCCTTTTCTTTCTTTTAAAGTAATGGTGTTACTGACTCTTTTTCTGATGTGGGACATTCAATGAAATTTCAAAACCCAATTTTAAAAATTGCGAGGACGCAATATCTTAAGGGGGGGAGATTGTAATGGCCTGAAATTTTGAATAAATATTGTTTCCTAATTCCATGTGTTATTTTATTTTATTTTTATACTCAACAAAAATGTTTTATTTGATAGACATGATTATAATTAAAATGAGACCAGTGGGTTTTGACTGTTATATGACCATCGATCAATATGACCGCTATGAACAAAATGTTTTGATTATTGTCTCTAAATATAAGTAATCGTGGTTAATTATTATAGAAAAGAAGATTTGATGGCCTCACCTAGTAGTCTTGGACCGATCGAAGTCCATATAACAGAACTTGGGAAGGAGGTAGCACCATTTGGCTTTGCTCTGGACCAAATCCAAGGCGAACTTCATCATGTGAAGCTAGAACGGAATCGCCTTCGTGAGAAGTTCAAACTGATAGAAATTACTACTCTGGAAATGTTGACTCAGCCGCCCGAAGATTCTTTCACCCTGGCACACCTTACTCTTAGGTCCTATGCTGGTATTATAGGGGGCGATGTAACAAGACCGTAACTTCCTTGTGTAATCCTTGTTTTAAATAAAAATTGGGATTTTTTCTTATGATGAAGTTTATTAATTTTCAAATTACCGGATTAAAATAGTATACATATGTTTTATGAATTTTCAAAAGGATATTTTAAAAAAAATGTTTATGTAAACCTTAAATAGTTTAAAATGTGTAATGATTTTCAAAAAATGTTCTTCTACAATTATGTCCAGTACAAAATTTAGAGTCTAATAAGATCAACTTGATTTTTGATGAATAGTAATTTGTGAATAGTGATTTAACGCTTATGATTAGTAATGTGACCAAATGGATTAGTAATTTCACTTAAAGAAAGTTTTAAAATAATCTAGGTACCTTGATTATGTAATGTGATTCAATAAAATGGTTAAATAACGGTTTCATAAATTATTATTCAAGTATTAATCTTTTCGGGTGAATAGTGTTTTTTAATTAAAAAATTAAATAAAAAATATTTAAAAAATTATTTTTATAAAATTAAATTAATTTTAGAACTCAGAGCATCGATATTATGTTATGTTAATTTTTGGGGTTTTTTCTGAAAAAATGAATTTTGGGTGAATAGTGTATTTATTTAAAAAATAAATTAAATATATTTAGAAAATTATTTTTATAAAATGCAGTTCATTTTTCAAATCAAAGCATTGATATATTATTAAGGTGAAATTTTGGGATCTTTCTGAGAAAGTAGAATTTTCAGTGAATAGTAAAAATACAGTTTTAGGGTTTCGGTATGTTTAATGACATCATAACTGTGTCATGATGATGTCATGAGATATTTTATGGTTTTTCCGGCCAAGGGTGGTGAATTATTGTTTTGGGGGCCCCATGTGGCCTAACTCCCTGTTAAATGCCAAGGGAGAGCACATGGGTTTGAGAAAAGCACATGTGAGGTGTCCCTTGGCCATTAATGCATTGTCCCCTCACTTTCCCTATAAATACCAAGCCCTCCTCTCATCCATTCGACTCCCCACTCTTCCCCAACGAAGTTCTGGTCTCATTACCTCCCAAGAAGTCCTCCCAAAGTTCCCCCAAGCCCTCAAGGTCCCGACCATTGAGGTTTAAGAGTTACATTTTATGGTAAGGGATTCGACCTCTCTCTTTCTTTTCAAGAAATCTCTTTTTTGTCATTTCTTTTATGCTACATTTTATTATGTTAAAGGATGTCCTTTTATACACCTCTTACTTCCCTTTTCATGTTCATATAATGAGAGATCCCTTCTTACTCTCATTATTTCGTTTTATGAGGTTTTAAGTGGCGCCGTTAGGCTGCCGAATTTTTAAGTGGTTCTTCACCCTTCTCGTTTTGAAGTTCAACTTTCATGTCAATTCATTCAAGTTCCTTTTAGTTATGTTGGGGTATGATCTCTATATATATCATAATGATCTTTTTTGATCATATGATGAGAGAACCCATTTTATCCCTTCAATTCAGTATTTCGATTTTTTAAGTGGCGCCGTTAGGCTGGCGAATTTTTAAGTGGTTCTTCACCCTTCTCGTTTTGAAGTTCTACTTTCATGTCAATTCATTCAAGTTACTTTCTATTATGTTGGGGTATGATCTCTATATCTATCATACTGGACTCTTATGTTCATATGATTAGAGACCCTATTTGACCTTGTCAATTCATTTCTGTTGAAGTTTAAGTGACGCTGTTAGGCTGCCGAATTCTCACAAGAGAAATCTTATTTTTGTCTTCCTTTAATATTCTTCATTTCATATGGTATATTTTCAAATTTCATTACCATGTTCTTAAATCCCTTATATTTTGTACCTATACTATTTTATGGTCATTTATGAATGTTTGACCCATGTCCCCTCACTTCTCAATGTTTTCTAAAACCTTGTAACATAGCTGTTATGCTGCAAAATTTTCGTCTCAAAGTGCCTCTCTCTCTTTTCTAAAAAATTATTTTATGTTATAAAGTGAATACTCAAATCTCATATTTCTACAGGGGTATTCACATATATATCAAAATGTTCTATTTTAAATTTTGGGATTTACATACATGAAACCCTCTTTCCCTTTCCGTCGATTTAAAGTGACATAAAGATCATGTCTTTAAAGCAGTTTTTAAAATGTTATGATTATGGAATGAAACCCATTTCTTTTATGCTATATGGGTTGTTTATGAAATGATTGATTATGATATATGTGGCTCACATGATAATAAAGGCAAATTTAATGGTGCGCCCTGATAGCGCCCCATTGCATTGGATAATGATGTAACCACAAGAGATTACAGTTTAAGGGTGTGCCCAGATAGCGCTCTAATGCATTGGGTAAAGACTTAATCTCTAGAGATGACCATTTTTTTTAACGGCGCCATGGTGAATAACCTTGGTAATTTTTAATGACACCTTGGGTATGGACCTTGGTGAAACGAAACGATTGTCAATATTAAATGTTGCAGCCACATCTTCAAGTTATGAAAAATGTTTTTTTATTATGATGTATCTGATTATTTCTTTCTCATGCCTTAAATTTCTTCTCATGTCCTTATTGAAGTATCTCAAGATCACATGTAAAATGTTCCTCTTGTTTCCCTTACTGGGCCTTCTGCTCACCCTTTCCATTGATGTATGTTCCCAGGTTATGAGATGCAGTAATGAACCTAGGATGAACATAAGGATAGGCCTTTCAAGTGTTTAAGAAGAATGTTTTTTTTAATGTTTCATGTTTTAAGTTCCTGGTTTCCAAGAAACTAAACCTTAATGATCCTCGGTTTTGTAAAATGTATGAATGTTTATGTGATAAAAATATGGGATGTTATATTCATGATGAAGATGTTTTCAAAAGTGGTGAATCGGGATCTCATTCATCATGGGAACCTAATGGAGGATCTTGGATGAGGACATGTGGTTTTCCCTAGATGGTCAACATGTATGAATTTTTAGAAAATGAAGTATGTTAATGATGATTTTATCTAGATCAATGGATGTTAGTGTTACAAGGGGGAGAATTAGTAACACAAGACCATTCTTGAGTGATCTGTCAGTATTGTGGAAGGTCAAAAAACATCTGTAAAAAGCTCCTATAACCCCCAGTAGAGTGCCAACCCTATGGTATGATGGGAAATCTACAATAGTAAACATGGATCCTATTAACGATTGGTTGGGATGTTGTATCCATGAAGAATCATGTTGTGGGAATGAGATATTGTATACAATATCAAACTGTCAGTTGTAGTTGTAATGGTCATGGAGGAAGAGGCCATGTAAGAGTTTATTCTATAAAAGAGATCAAGTATCAGTAGATCCGATCATATTAGGGGACTCAGAATGCATCACCAGGAAGCATGGAGGGTATTTTATGCAGTTCATCCTGCAATTATGGATATAAAACATGAACCATCAATAGTTTGAGTGACTATTATTATAGATTCTATGATATCTAACTACTTTTCTTGATTCGGGTGCCTCTCAATCCTCTATATCTGCATAATTTGTCAGTGACATGAGCTTGATGTTGGAGTTCATGATAAAGGAAATTAACATATATATAAATTTTAAAGTACATACACCATAAAACATCTTGTGTATATGGTGGTACCTCAGGGTTGGGGAATATCGTTTTCTCAAGTATCAATATATACATGACATGAAAGGCTTTGAACTAATTTTGTGTATCGATTGATTTGTAGAATACTAAGACCACATTGATTTTGACAAAGGGAGAGTGACTTTTACATATCCAAAGTATGAAAAATATATTCACCATTTATAATGGGATATCCAAGAAGTCCATAAAGGTCCAGTTCATCACCAAATGTGGAGTTCATCGCAAAGGCTGCAGGTCATTTTCTAGATGTTTATGGGAAATGCATGATTTTTTTTCACTTTTAGTATTCTAGTTTCATGATTTCTTTATCGATGATTTATTAGTGATTCCACTAAGTAGATATATGGGATTTAACATTGATCTTATCTTAGGGGACGAGCTAGTGTCTATTGGATCATATAGAATGTCTGAAACATAGATTCAAGAGATCAAGTCTCAACTAGAGAAGTAGGAGGATATAGGATTTTTACATCCATGTGTGTCGACTAGGGGTTTTGTAGGCTTTTTTATCGATAAGTGTTAGGAGACTCTACAAAAAAGGGTTGATTACCAGATGTTGAACTAGATTACTATGAAGAACTGATATCATCTTCCTCATATTGATGATATTATTGAATAGATGAGAGGAGTAAATGTTTCATTCAAAATCAAAATGATATCAGGGGGTCCTTGGTTGAGAATTCAACATTATGATAAATGATGGACTCCTTGCAGGAGAAGGTATGACCATTATGAGTTTTTCATAGTGTCTATGGTGTAAACGAATGCAGTGGGTGTGTTTATGGACATGATGAAATAAATATGTCATCCATAAATATATCATTGTGATGGCCTATCTATGGATAAAATTTTGATGTACTATAATACCCATGAAAATCATGTACAATATAATGAAATCATAAAATTTAAAATGAAAGAAAATTTGTTTTAAGACATGATATATATGGGTAAATTCATGATTCATAGAGTCCTGATCATGGGTCACAGAATCTTAGTATGAGGTGTGTCAATAGAGTGAGAGAAGGATCTGGTAGATGTATCTTGGAACTATACTATGAACTATTTTAATATCCACAGCTTTATAGGGTTACCAGGATATTACAATGATTTTTTTGGGACACTTTCACCATTGAAAGGCCACTTTCGGTCATGAAAAAAGTATTACTATTTTAATTGTCTCAACCATATGAAAATAAATTATATTAGTTGAAGAAGCATTACAAGTTGAAATTGATCACGCACCTACCCAAGAAAAATGACTACCATATGATATTTTCTAATGCTTATAGGATCTGGCTTGGAGTTGTTTTAATGCAGGTTGATTGAGTTGTGGTGTATTGGTCTTTTTAGTTGGGGCAACATGAATGGAACTACAAAATAGACAACCTCAGGTTAGATGAAGTGGTATATGATTTGAAGGGATGGTGGAATTATAAGTGGGGAGAAATTTCCATTCTTTATTATGATCAGAATATATTAATGTATTTCATTTCATAAAAATATTTGAATATATAGAATCAAATATGGGTTGAGTATATTAATTCATACTATTTTGAGCTAATTTATTTGTCTTGAAAGGGAAACAGTGTTTATTACAAATTAATCAGGAAAAATCTGACATAAAATGTTTAGGATTCATGTAATGAGAGGATGATAATGAATATCTATGTTGAGATGCATGTAGTGGTTCTGGACAGTCAGGTGCAGATTACACTTGTTTAATTTTCAGATACGTCTACGCTTTTGTGTCATTTCTTGGAAATTCAGTATCATGATCCATACTTTTTCCCATGAGGGAAATCCATGAATGTGGGTACTCACCTTCAGATTGGTACATAAATTCAGATTATATCATTTAGGTTAGGAATTTGGTTATTATACCTATAAGTAAGCAAGAGTGCTGATGTGTGAATTTTATACCAGGATGTGGGAAGTGAATCAATGTTTCACTGAGATGTATTGGCACATAATATGATGGTTTTGGTGGATGGGAATGAAAAATTACATTTCAGAGTTTTTGGAATGGATTTATAGCTGTCAAAGGTGAATTCTATTAATGAATGACCTTATGGTTTGCTCCAATCATTTACCATTATAGAATGAATGTTGGATGAGTTTACCATGAATTTTTTGGTATGTATGTTGATAATTCCATAGAATAATGATTATATTTGAGTTATTGTGGGATTGGTTACAAAATTCTTGTAATCTATTCATCTATGGGAGACATTCTCCATGGATAAGATGGGAGATATGAATGTTCAAAAAATAGATTATCCGCATGGAGTGCTATAGAGTATTGTTTTGGATCATGACTTGTATTTCATTTTATTTTTCTTTCCTGAATTAATGATGGTTCTTAGTAAACACATTTTATTGGGCATTAATTTACAATTATAGATATATGTGTAGTCAGATTACTCAATACATTGGTTAGAGGATATTTCTTTGGAATGAGTCCCAGACATTGGTAGGTCCAGGGAGAAATACATAACATTGGTGATGTTATGAAATTATAATAATTTTCTGGATACGAAATGTAAGGATCCTTATTATTATCTTTACAGTAGTTCATGGACATCATCTTTATGTTTGATGTTGTTGGGAAAAATCCCTCAAGGTAACATTGCTACATTTTTATTTTGGGTGTGTTTGTAGAAAAATGGTGGGTTTGATGGTGAATTCTCTTCTTCCAGTTATTTTGTTGACAATCTATATTGAAATAGATCCATGAAAAAGGAATATAAGATCTAGAGGTGGTACAAAAAGAGAAAAAACCAGGTGGCACAGTTTTCCAGTGTTTTCCAAATTTATTTTCTTCCATAATTTAGAATTTTTTAAGCATCTCAAAATATGGATTTCCATGAAGATCTCTTAAAAATAAGGAAATGGGATTTGTTTTGCAAAGATTGGTTTCTTAATGTGGATATTTAGAAGGAATGAATAATATTGACAGTGTTTTTTGTGGTTACGACAAGCATCATGAACAACAGAGGTGAATAGAATTATGGCGATGCATTATGGTGGTAGTGTGAATGAATAGATGGATATCTCTGGGATTATGACAAGTTACATGATCTGAAAATTGTCATGGTTATTCATGATATAGAAATAGTGTTGAGGGAAATTTTAGAGCTTTGTGTTTTGAGTAGACGTGGGGCTGACTATGCGTGGAAGGTTCGAGGGTTGGTGGAATTGCCTATAAATAGACCTCGACCCCCTCGAGAGAAGAAGATAGTTTTCTATGAATTTTTTCTGATCTCGAATCTCCAAGGAGGTTCAAAAAGGTAGTGTACTTCACGAAATACATGAGCTTTGTGGCGGTTAATCTTGCTCCACTAAAGTGTTGTGTTCCGCGTTGGCTTGGTGAGCTTTTCAAGGGACATCTCTTTGCATCGTCTTGAGCACTATGACAACCTAAGCTCTGTGATAGATTGATCTTTATAAAGGACTGGTCTCTACAAAGTAGTGTGATCTGCAAGGAAGAAACCTCTATGTGGTTGTGTACATCGTAAAGAGTCAGGGACATCGCGAAGGCTCGTTTCAATTTTGCGAAATTGGGAGCTTTGTGAATTATGGTACTTCCTGAAGGTATTTCACAAATGTTGTTTCCTAGGGGTTATGGGAAAAGGGGTATTCATAAATGGATGAATTTTGGACTTTAATATATAATTTGGAAATAGAGGAGGATGCATTCATTAGTGATAATGAATAGATCGATTGATCAATAAATTGTGAGTGGATATTTTGAAAAAGCGGTGATCTCACATAAGTTGAGTGAGCAGTGTGTTCTCAAATTTGGAGTGGTTGTAAACCAGGAGGGACAATCTATTTGTTTCAAACGTTTAAACAACAGTGTGCTTTAATGGATTTGGTACATCGTAAAATTTCCTGTGTATGCTCTTTGGACGTATCCCAGTGACGGTGAACCTAGTAAAATACTTTTTTAATGTGTGTTCATTAAGGATCATTCATACAATGAAATAGAATGGAGAATGGGAAGAGTTTTGTCAAAAATAAAACACGATCAAAAGGGGAAATTGTTCAAATTTTTTATACCCAGATTCACCACCCCCTTATGGTATATAGACTTGTGGACCTAACAATTGGTATCAGATGAAATGGTTTATATTGATGTTTCTCTACCAAATTGAGGTCACCAATCACGAAGGGATACCAACCATCGATGAGAAACATTTTTAGCTATGGAATAATCAGATGAAACACTAATTTCAATCTTTTGTAATGGATGTGTTCACAACTGCAAGAAATGGCATAACTACCAATATTAAAATTGGGTCATTATCTAATGTCGAGCGAAGAGGATTAGATGTTGATGCTTAGAGAATCAATGCTTTAGGGGGAGAAATATAAATTTCTCTCTATATGATGGTGATGGTATACAAAACATCTCATGATATGTGGGAAAAGATACCAAATATATATGAAAGATATTCAATGGTTAGTGAGGCAATGATTTAGGTATTCTCGATCCAGGATAAATATATAAGAATGAACCCAAATGTGTCTGTTGATGCATTAATTGACCGGGTAAATGTTGTAGTGGAAGACATGCAAGGTCCTCGAGAAGTTATTGAAGAAGTAAATATTGTGAAGTTCATATTGAGAAATAATCCACCTCAGTTCAATCAAAAAGTTTCGGTTTTTGTGGACAATATCCTGAAATAGCTGACATTGGATAACCTACACCTTACCCTTGTTGCTGATGAAATGAGAAATGATGATAATGATGTTGTGGGAAAGGGTAAATCCATAGAGGTGTAATTTAAGGACCTGAAGAAGTTCACTATTTAATATTCTCAGGAAAAAAATAGATAAATGAGGTGATGTTAGTTCTTTCCTAAAATCATCATTGAGGAAAAGTAATGATTAAAGAGAAAATTCTACATACTGGATTTAGATGGGGGAAAGTTGGTTACCTTTACATAAGGTTCCACAAGAATTTTCAAGAAGATGAGGAGGATGGAATCAAAATTTTGAATAAGAAGGCTTCATCCTGTGTGAAAGGCAAGAAACAATTCAAGGAAAATTTCATTAAAAATAATAATATTCTCTCAATAGAATGTGGTAGTTTAGATGAATCTATGGATGAAGTGGATGATGATATGTATTAATGAGTATATTGGGGATAGATTTCTATGGTGGTTGTCATCAGTTGCACATCGAAAAAAGAAGAAACGGATGCTGATGAAGAAGAAGAACAAATTGAAGGACGGTTTGACATGGAAGCTGAATTAGAAGCAACTCTGGAAGAGATAGATGTTTATTGAGAAAAAACAATTAAATCCAACAAGGTTGTACATTATACCAAACTCTACATGAAAAAGTAAGAAGAAGAGAAATCATAGATGATAAACGAATTTTAAAACCTTATTTATTCTAGGCTAGAGATCTTAGAAATGGTTTGATGAATATAAACTCAAGGTTGGAGAACAGAAAAGGGATATTGATGGCTTGAATAAAAAAATGAAGGATAAAATCAATTGTATTGAAGAAAATAAAGAAGATATATTCGGTTTGTGGAAAAAGGTTAAGGATCAAGAATAACACATGACTCTTGTTGGTACATCAGGAAAGTAGATCACTCAAAGAATCGATAATTTAAATGTGGAGAACAATCATTCAACATAAAGGAAAAATCAATTATGTTCAGAAGATAAGGTTGAGGATCGGCATGATTGAAAACAAAAAGCATTGATAATTGAAGTTATACATCCAACACCCATTCCAAGATTGAAGGTTGATTTGGGCACAAAGGAAACTCAGAATATTCAGATATCCAAAGGGGAAACTAGTTGTGCAGAAGCGACATGATAGAATGAACCATATATCATGTGTTATTGTTTTTGGAAATATGGGACATTCACAGTATTTGTGTTCCATATCCATGAGATATCAAAGGGAACAATAACAAAGATAGATTACTAACAAATAACTATTCACATGAACATATTTTGAAGGACCCTATTTTTGGTGATTTTCATTTTTGAAATGGTTAGATACTGTACATCGTCCACACAAAGGAATGTCCCAAAGAAGAATAAAAAGTTTTACAAGCAGTACATCAATAAACCAACAGGTGAGATGAAAATACAAAAGAGATTTACATCTTTTCAATATAAAGCTGGTCCATCAAAATCTATGAAAGATCAGAAGACTCAATCCATGGTGAGTGTGAAGGAAAAAATATTTACCTAGGGGAAAAAGGATGAGAAGACTGTGGTAGAAGATATTTCCCATAAATCATCATATCGTTTTGGTATGGGGATACTTGAAATCTATTGTACATCTCACCAGACATTTAATAAGTATCGTGTTATAGGGATAAAATATGATAAAGAAAGAGTTTTCAAGTTTGGAAATGTTGAAGGCCTGAAGAATATTGGCTCATGAAAGGCCATGTTTTGGGGGAAAGATATGAGATGTGTGGATGTCTTAGTAGTAGAAGTCCTCATTCCTAATTTTCATATTGTCGGAAAACTATGTGACACATGACATTCTATAAGGTTTACTAAGATGATGTGTATTGTCAAAGGAAGAGATGGGGCATTGGTTTTAAAGGAAAAAGAAAAGAGGGAAATCCTTATCTGGTAAGTGGAGAAAAAGATGTGTGCTTTCTATCCAAAGAGGAATGAAGAAAGGTGTATCATAAACGACTTGGTAATCTATTCCAACCACCCCTAAAAGATCCATTAATGTGTGATATAGCAAGAGGCCTTCCTAATATATCATGTGATTGTAATCAAATGTGTGATCCAGGACAATAATGTATTCTAATCAGAAAAACATATATTGTAATGGAATAAAATTCAACAAGTGTGCTTGAATTGGTGCATACTGATTTTTTTCATAATTAAAACCATGATCAATTGATGTAAAATGGTACTACATTCATTTCATTGATTACTATAGTAGAATTTCATTTGAATTTTTTATTTTCCATAAGTCTGATGTTTTTAGTTTCTTAAAATAGTACTATAGGGAATAATAAAAAATTCTTGCACAAAAAATTTTAATGATTCGTACTGATAATGGTAATGAATTCAAAAATAGTGAGGTGGATGAATATCTCAAGAAACACAGGATAATGAATCAAGATTCCTAAGAAAGAACTCCCCAGTTGAATGGAGTAGTTGAGAGGAGAAATCAGACCATCAACAAAATTTCCAGAATGATGATTATAGAAAAATACCTACTAGAGAGGATCTAGAAGGAAGCTGTATTGACATTGGTATACATTTCTATGAGACCTCTGTTGTGTTTTAAGGAAAGAAACACACCAAAATTAGATTTGGTATGAAAAGAAGCCAGTAGTTAAAAACATTAAAATCATTGAAAGCAAGTACTTCATTCTCAATAAGGAAAACATAGGAATTAGGGATCACATGGAGATGAGGGGATATTAATTGGTTAATCATGAAAAATGAAACAATACAAATGATATAAAAAATGGCTGCGAAAATTAATTCAGAGAAATGATGTAACTATTGTGTTGATGGAATAGAGACTTCAATATCATGGTGAATTTTTTTTAGATGAAAGCGATGGGGAGGAATGAAATTTATGGGGAGTAGAAGTGGTTGATGTTATTTAGAAGAAAATACTGATAATGAGAATGAAGAAGAAAATTTTATATCTACACAGAAGCCAAGTAGTACAGTTGAAATTGGTAGGAACAATATCATTGGTGATCAGTTAGCTTTTTTTAAAACACGATAAATGAAATCACTACAACAGAGAACATTCATATCTCTGGTAGAACCTAAATTCTTTTCTGATTCATGTGAAGATGAAAATTGGGTTCATGCTATAAATAAAGAGATACAACAAATTGAGAAGAATCAGACATGGGAGATAGTTTCAAGGAATGATGATAGGAATGTCATTAGGACTAAATGGGTCTATCACAAAACTTTGAATGAATATGGAATAGTGATTAGAAACAATGCACAGCTAGTGTGCAAAACAAACACCCAGATATTAGGATTAGATGTCGATGAGTCACTTTTACTAGCTTCCAGGCTACATAAAAATCAGATTATTCCTAGACATTACAGTACAACATTAGTTAAAAGTGATCTAGATGGATGTAAAATTTCCATTCCTGGAAAGGATTCTGTGGGAAGAAGTTTATATTGAGAAGCCAGACGGTTATCTCATTCATGGGGATTAGAACATGGTTTTTCAATTGAAGAAGGATTTGTCTGGGCTGAAATAAGAAGAAAGAGAATGGTACTGAATGCTTGAACAATATTGGAAGAATCATGGTTTTCTGTGTGGGGGAGTTGATTACAATCTCTATTTCCACGACGAAAGTAATCAATAGATTATGGTTCTAGATTATGAAAATAGAATAATATTTTTTGGATCAAATGAATCATAGGGTTTTTTTCTGAATTCATGAAAACTAAATTCAAAATGCAAATGTTTTGATAGATAGTGTTTTCCATGGTTTCTTGGTGTCACAAGTAAGGAATGTAACTTTTATCTCGCAATCCAAATATTCTAAGGAGGTTTTGAGAATATTTAGAATTGAAAATTATGAGGACACGAAGTATACAGTTGCTACCTAGAGGAAATTATCGAATGATGATAATTTCAAGGCAGTTAATATCATAGAATACAGAAATATTATTAGAAGTTTGATGTTTCTGACATTGAGAAGACGTGATATTGTTTTACCCACATGCAAATATAGTGATATCAATGTAATCAAAGGAAATACATGTGCTTGTAGTGTAATGAAAACTTCGGTATATCAAAAGAAATGTGGATTTCAATTTAATGTATAACGACAAATCCATGCAAGAGCTTTTGGGATATATAGATGCAGATTGTGCCAGTTAAATGGAAGACAGTAAATCATAATTAGAATATGATATCAATCTTGGTGGTTTGTGTATTTCATGGGTAAGCTTGAAGAAATTTTTCATTTCATTAAGAACCATAGAAGCGGATTATATTCCTGCCACTAATGATTGCATACATTTGTTGTGGATGAAGCAACAGTTTGATTATAGGTGATTTGAAGTGAAGTCACAGATCGTAGTTCAATGTGACATTTATATTTCTTTAAATATTTGTGAAAATATCATCCATCCCTAAAAGCCAATGAACAGTGATATAAAGTATCATTTTATCATGGAAAATGTGAAAAAAGGATCCGTGAAGTTGGAGGATGTGCATATTGAGCTACATGATTCATACATTCTGAAAAAGGCCTTACCCATTGAAGCTTTTGAGGGGCACATATTATCATTAGAAGTTCAGTAGACACCCCGCACTTAAACAAATGTGGATGTGGGACCCCGCTCTACCCAAGGTATTTTGTGTTTTTCTCTGATATGATAATATGTGTTCGTTCCAATGTTTCATACCTAAAAAGAGTCACATTTGGGTTGATTGATAATGTTGTAGAAGTAGTGACTTCTAAAATTGGAGAAACTATGCCTATGGAATTGAAATAATGACATAGTCAAAGACAAAGGGGTATGTGGACATGGGGAGTATCGAGATAGTGGGAGAGGATTGAAATGGGGGGAGAGATTTAAATTTGACGATACTAGAAATGATGGATCCGATAATAGAAATCAGGATAGATAAGGATCGTGAAAAAAGAATAAGAGGGATGTTGGATTGGTTTTATAAGGATTCCAATGACGAGAAATTTTTGTTAGTTTGGTATTAAAAATTTCGTCAGAAATTAAGTTATTCATTGATGAACTTTTCATACGCCTCTTGTTTCTCACACTGACCTTTTCTCATGTGGGCATAGATTATGTTGTGAGTAAATATTTGGTCACTATATGAATAGAAAGAGGTGAATGATGATGGATGATGGATGTATATTAAGTGATTTATCATAGTATAGGTAATCATTTTGATAAAATTTTTAAATAAACACAAAATGGGGATTATTGGGAAAAATCCCTCAAGTTAACATTGCAGCATTTTGGGGTAGGTTGTGTTTGTTGAAAATGTGTTGTTCCATAGTGAGTTGTTGTGTTCCAGATATATTTTTGAAAATATATTTTGAAAAAGAACAATGACAAAGGAATTGCTGATCTGGAGGCCGTACAAAAAGAGAGAAAACAAGTTGGAGTCGTTTTCTAGTGTTTGCCAAATTTTTGCGGTAAAAAATCTGAGTTTGGTTGGCATAGAGAAATATGGATTTCCTTGAAGATATCATCAAAATCTAGAAAAGATATCAATTTCACGAAATGGGATTCTTGATTCGGATTTCATGAAGACATGAATAATTTCGATGGTTTTTTCATGATTATGATGAGCTTCGTGAACAACGGAGGTGATGTGCATTGTGGAAAATCATTGTGATGGAAACACAAAAGAATTGAAAAAATGATTTGTGATTACAATTATTTCCATGATCCAAAAATATTCATGGTGCTTCATGATATAGAGATAATTTTGGACGATATTTCAATGGTTCACAATTTGAACTGATGTTGCACTTACTATGTGCAGAAGGATCGAGGGTCAGTGGAATCACCTATAATTAGTCGTCGACCCCCTCAAGAGGAGATGATTGTTTTCCAAGGAAATTTTTTTTCTCTCAAATCAGAAACAATGTTCACAATGACAGTGTGATTCGTGAAAGATGGAATCCTTAAGACTACTAATATAGCTCCACCAAATAGGTGTGTTCCACATTGGGTCGGTGAGTTTCGTGAGGGAAGTCGCTTTGCGACTACTTGATCATTGTGATGGCTGATGCTATGCGATGGATTGAGCTTTGTGAATTTATGAGCTCTGCAAAGCTACATTATCTACAAGTCAGTGAGCTCTACGAAGTTGTGTTCTTCGCGAAGAGGCAGGGACTTCATGATGGCTTGTTTGAGCATTGTGGAATTAAGAGCTTCGCGGTTGTATATCCCAAAGGATTTTTCGCAGTGGTCAGGGGAAAATTGTTATTCATTAGTGGATTAATTTTGGAATTAAAAATAGAATCTACAAATAGTGTAGGATGCATTCATTAGAGAGAATAAAGAAACATAGAAGTCTATAAGATGTGAGTGGATCTTCTGAAAAAGCAGTGAGCTCATTTATGTTGAGAGAGAGGTGAGTTTTCAAATTTTGAGTGGTTATAAACTAGAAGGGACAATGAGTCCACGTCAAACTTGTAAACTGTTGTGTGATTATAGTATATTTGGTGGATTAGAACAACTCGGATGTATGCTACTTTGAAATATTCCAGTGATGTTGAACAACATAAAATTGATGTGTCTTGTGTGTGGTTTAAGGTTCATCCATTCTCTGCATCATAAAGGATAGAGAGGGAGGGGAGAGTTTTTTCTATCAACAAAACAAGATAAAAAGGTGAAATTGTTTTAATTTTTCAGACCCTAATTCACCCCCCCCACTCAGTGTATGAAGCCCAGCGGAAATAATAGTTGTAGGTAGGTGAGTTGGATTTGTTTGGACCGAATCACACAAAGGAGACATTGGAGAATGTTTATTTGATTCAGATGTGTATGACTATGGTTTGGAGTAGTAAAACATCATATACTGATCAACATTGAACCACAATATTGTCTACATTGGATGAATAGGTTTTTCTTCAAGACTATTCTTGATTAGTTTGTTATAGGATACGTAGACAGGGAAAGCTAATGTCTAGGTTTTTTGGTCTATTAGAATTTATAATGATAATCAATTCAGTGGCATACTGATTGGTACATCTATAGAGTTACGTTGATATGAATGAATTTTTTCATGTGTCACAACTTTTTAGGTTTCACCAAAAACCTTTTCATGTGATCATTTTGAATTATCATTGGTCATAAATCAATGCGTTCATTGTGGATAGTAATAAACCCATGTTGGATCATATTGAGTAAGTGATGTGGTGGTAAATCGTGTCAAAATTTTGGGTATTTGTAGAAATGGACATGTTCAAGAGGAAACATGGGGATGTGGCAGATATTTGGGTTTACTTTCCTGATATTATTACCTCAAAATATCAGAGATGATCGGGATTACAACACAAGGATGGCATGTTATAAGCTTTAGATATTGAAATATCATGATCTTTTCGAGATACTTCATGATGTTTTTTCTTCCGATATTATATTTCCTTTTTGATGTACATTTTATTTGTGTTTTATATTCGATGAATTTGTTGGAAAATTGGAATTTTTTAGGTATTTTGGGCAGTGTACCTATTGCGCAGGGTTTTCCAAAACCATGCTCCCAACCTCATAAACCATGAAAACATGAACATTTGAGATTTATACGGCTAGTTCATGGTTTGTCAAACCATTCACTCGGCCAGGGGAACAATGTGAATAGTTTTAATTCACCCTAAATTTAAATTAATAATTTTCCAAACACCAATTCCCCTATGCAGACCATAATTTATTCCCCTCATTTTTCATGTCTCGTAGGTGAGTTTCTAGTGCTTCTGACCTCTTTCATGGATGATTTGAATCCCAGATTAATGATTTCCACATATCTGGGGATGTGGTTTATTCTTGATTATATATATATAAATATAATAATCATCTTTACTAATAAAATATTATTTTTTATCCACTATTGAAATGGTTTTGATATGTTTTTAATGGTTCATGTTTCATTTGATTATGTATCAGGGATTTGGATCATGACTCATTTGTCATCATGTTCATGATCATTATGATTATTTAAGGATTTATTTTAGTGAGTGTTTATCAATGTCCTTGCGTTCAGTGGTTTAAATTACAATACAATATCATTAAATTAATTTCATTTATGTAATTATGAAATTTTAGTTTCTATGATTGGTAAATTGAATTGATAATTTAATTTATTTTTACTAATTACTATATTATAATGAATTAGGTAAAATAGGGGAATTGAATTGGGGTATTGAATAAATTTATTAGTCAATTATTTAATTGGATATTGGGATTGTAGAATTAGATTAGTTATTTATAGAAAAAATTAATGTGATATTGGTATTGTGGAAATGAATTAATTAACTAGTGAATGAATTAATAATGTTTGGTAATGTTAAATTGATTGATTAATTGAATGTTTATTTGGATAATTAATGGCAATATAATTTTTCAATTAATTTGATATGAATAAATTTACCATAGGTATTCTATGATTGTTTTCTCAACCAATATGGGATAATCTGTAATATGATTAAAGAAGGATCAACGATTTGATGTTTATTTTTCATATTATTGCATGTGAATTAATGTATTGAACTCTCTTTGAATTGATAATTGAAATTGTACACAATAAAGATAATGTTATAAAAGAATTTTATTTTTTAAAATTTATGATTTTAAAATTTGATACATTTGATATTGTAATACATGGGATATAAGAAGGTATGTGATATTGTGATATATGTGATGAATGTTTGTGGGGCCTGAATGCTGCATCAGAATCCCAATGTGATAAATACTGATAAATGTGTGTGGGTCAGTGACTAATGCTTCAAAACCCCATAGATGTAAATGTGTGTGGGACATAGACTAATTGTTCAAAACCCCACTTTATTGATTGGTTGATAAATGTGTTTTCGGTCATGAGATACTAATTTAAATACAATTGTGGTCCTACGAATGACAATATAATCCAAAAATAATTTAATTGGAAAATTGTTTCCATTAGATGTGATAATGAATTGAGATTAAATAGATAATGAAATACTTTGAGTTTTACTGAATCATTGGTTGAATATGTTATAGGGGTAAGACTCTAACATGAAACAAAGATGTTAGTGAGAGGTTGGGTGCCCTCAAAACACCAAGATTTATGTGGTTAATTAAATAGTAATTGAATAAAAGTAAAATATTTACTTTATATATCATTATTCATTATTTATTAAACTTTGTATACAATTACTGACTAAAAATTGTTTGATACGCCATTTGTGGTGGCCTCATGAGATTCACTAGCATGTTAATCAAGGTTCTTCATCAGTACCAAAATAGATTTCATTGTTGTTGTATATGAAAAAGAAAAGAGACATAAGTTTGATGGATATTTCATGAGGGATCATGGATGAGGGAACCAAACATGATTTGATATCCACATAAGAGTTTCTAGGGTCTGTGATTATTTTGGGGTTTCAATATTGACAATATACACTCATTTGAGATGAAATATCTATTGCTTTGTTTTATATATTGCATTTCATGTTTCAGTTATCATGTGATACTAGTTTGGTGTATTTATTCGTTATATCATTTGCATATATTTTTCTTATATTTTATACATTATTAATGAATTTATAGTCTCCCCTTTATCGAATTACATCCCCACTTCTATTAGTTAGCCTCTACTGAATGGGCTGGTGAGCATGAGGTCATTTGGTAGAATAGATTATGGAACCGGTGTGTGTCACATAGTTCAGTATGCTTCAATTTGAGTCAAAATTATGAAAAGCATTTTGATATATTGAATTAATAATGGCAGTGAAAATAAAATGTTTATATAAGTGGATAAAAACAGATTTTATAGTAGAATATTTGTTTTCCCTCCAAAAATAATCATGTGGGGTAAATAAAATACGAAAATATTTATATTTTTTTCCATTAAAATAAAAATATATAAAATTTATATAGAATTTATTGAGAAATATTTAATTATTTATTTTATTATAATAATTTCAAAAAATTATTATTTTTAAAAAAACATGTATGTTTCCACTATTCATATAATGACCCATACATTACATACATGGTTATTACTTCAGAATTGAAGCATACATATTACAACATAAAACAATGCCATGATAGGACCGTATAGGTATAGTGTCTTTAGAAACTGGGAATCATAAACAACTAGTTCATAAATCTTCTACATTGTCTCCCGTTTATTTCATCATATCTAGAGTCCCTTTTTGGAATATACTACTTAATACCCTTCTTCATGGCCTGGGGAAAAGAAAACATAAAAAGGGTGAGCTCAAATGCTCAGTAAGGGTAAACAAAAGAAATATCAATCATATCATAATGTTTTGAAAATCATAACCTGCAAAAGAGATCATAATATCATAACATGTGATAATTCATAGTATTGAAATTTAATCCCAATAATCATAAAATAAAACATGAAACTTTGTGGCATACACAAATATTCATAGAAAATCATTTCATATTAGTCAAGGATCTTTTCCAAGACCATCATAGCGGACAAAGTCCATTACTGAACCGAGTTCACTCCTCATTCCAGTCATGTATCACTGAACCAAATTAACATGATGTTCCAGCCATGTCTATCTCATGATATATAAATCTTTACCCAATGCATTGGATAGAGATATAGGTCCCAACCATCTCATAATGAAACCATTCTTATATGTGCCACAAAATCATTAATCATACATCATAGCATAACCCATGTAATAAAAATGGGATTTATAAACATCAAGCCATCATAACATAATCCATAAAAGGACTTCATAAAAATAATTTTGTCATAACATAATCAAATCAATGTAATAATAGGGATAGAAACATATCCCTATATTATCTTAGATGGAAAATAATTTTGATAAAACACTAGAACTCCATTCTTGACAAATATATCCTTTCAACATCAAAAACATTTTTACATTCATAACATATCATACAATTTTAAACTAAAATATGTTAACTAAAAATAAATTTGAAATATTATAATGAAAGTTTCATGGAATGAATGATCTCTGAAATCATAAAAATCCATTCATGTCGTATAAGTTAAAAAAACATTCTTCTCGTACTTTGGCTAAAAAAAGTCAAGAAGTACATCGTACTAAAACATTATGTTCATATATTTTACTAAAAACTAACCAATGGGTAAAATTTGATATAAAAAATTATAGGACTATAGAAATAATATTACATATTGATGAAACATGGATGCATATGACAAATATTCCCCAATAATTACCAAAGTATAAACAATCTCGGATAAAAATTGAGAGTAAGATTTTTTCCCTAACCTTAGATCCGATATGCTTTGTACGTATCCTAACCTCTTGTATAATGATTTAAATAATGTCATTGAATTATTATAGAATCATATTAATTGTTATGATATCATAAATGGTCATATTCTTATCTTCTTATTTGTAATATTTCATTGCTACTTGTTATTCCGGTGTTTATTGCTTTGTGTTCTTATGCATGTCTTGTTAAATAAATTCTTATGACTATTTCTAGGTTAAAGATATCTTATTTACAGAATGGTATTAGTGTAAAATATATCATATTTATTCATTCAATTCATTTGTATAATCATTATTCAATGAAGATCATGTAGAATGAGTCACATCACATCGTGGAGACGGTAGGCCGTACGTACGCACGAGCGATGATATCATTCCCATGATTGTGGAATAGTATTTAATTGTATGTATACAATTTTAGAAGAAATATCAGATTAAAATAATCATATATAGTTATTCTTTACACCATTATACCCATCCAAGTATGGTGGTGGTGGAAAACAGATTACACTATGGCGTAGAGATGGTATTTCGTACGTACGCACGCGCGGTGATTTCGTTTTCCGTATGATGGTTAGAAGGTGAAATATGGTTGTTTCATAATTACATTAACATATCATTATATGAGTGATACTTCTATTATTACTTCATAATGAAACGACTAAATAAGAGAAATTATAAGAAGAAATAAATTTGAAAGAATCGGTAACAGATATTATCTCTTCTTCGACACACCTATTTGAAACCTCCTCTTAGGGAACTAAAATAGGTATTTGAAGAATAACAGGACCTCTAGTATGTTTCTAGGGAAGTTGGGAAGGGAACTGGGTAGTGGTTGGCCGTGATTTAAGCCTCAAAATTGTGTGAGGAGGATAGAGAGGAGGTGCTCTTTTATAAGGGAGGAGAGGGGCACCTTTGAAAAAACATAAAATATTATTTTATAATAATTTCATATTAAGTTTATAATAGCTAAAAGTTTAATTATTTAGAATCTAATGTGGGGATGAATCTAAATACTCTCGAACAATATGTTTTATACAAGTTTAGATTACTATTTTAACCTTATCATTTAGATTTAACTCTAAGTTAAATATTTTAACTTTAGCTGTGTCTTCTTGTTTTCTAACACCATATGGTTAATAAAATTACTATAACAAGTAAAACTATCCCCAAGTGGTTAATTATTAATATATATAAACTTATCTAAGTCATTTGTCTGATCCTTATATTTTTAGTAATAGAATAACAATTAATAATTCAATATTTGTTTTAAAAACTATTTTATGTCAATTTTAACACTATTTGGTAATTGATTATTGTAAAACTCATAACAGAATGATTAGTTCGAAAAAAGTTAATTAAATAAATAATAACATGTCATATGAACTTATAAAATTAGTTTAATTCATAAAAGGTCTCAATTTACTTTTATTTGGGTATTAATAATATCAATTATGTTAATATTTCATAAATAAGGTAATTACTACATCATCATTGTGTTATAAAAAAATTATATTATTTAATATCTAAAAATTATAAATAAAATACCATTATGTAGTAAATAGTTTTATCATTCTAATGAATACTTATAGTCAAATTTATATTATGTATTACCCTACATTAAAAAGGTTTTTTTATTATACATTGATTTTAACTATTTTAATACTTCATTAAATAAAAAATAATAAATGTCCTAAACTAATACAAGTTGACCTAACGTGTAATATTTTATTCCTAAGGTTTTTTAGTCTAATTACACATATAAAATTGAATTGGTACATGTTTTTGGGTAATAATAATTTCTTTTTTACCCTTAATTACCATATTTACTTTTAACCGTGGTAAATAAAAGAAAAACGTTTCTATTCACAAAAAATTATTTTTATCTTATTGAACAAAATTTTACTCTGATATTAACTGTGTCTCTCAGATTTTAGAAATTCCACTCACAAAAGTGGTAAAATTACGTTTTATGTACATTTGTAAATTCTCCTTTGAGGTGGGTAAAAGACGGTGAGAAGTTTAATAAAATGTTTATATATATATAATTATTATAAAATGACTACAGTGTATTACATTGATATTATATTGGCTTTATGTAACAATTTTGACATAAAATAAATTTAAATAAAATAAATAATTATTTAAATAAAAAGTTGGGGTTTAAATAGTAACCAAGTGTTTTCACTATTCATCAAAAATTGAAAGTTTTCAGAAAAATTACAAAATTTTACCCTATTATAATTTTGATATTCAGAAACCAAAAATTATGTTTATTTTGAAATATAAAATTTATTAAATTTAAAAAGGTGGGTATTACCATTCATAATGGCTAGTTTATATAATATTTTAATAACATATCATTGTTTAGTGAAACTCGATATTGCGTAGAACACACGCTATCGAGGAAGGTTGCTTTTGCGAATAACCCAATCCAAGATAGTGTTGTGTGTAAGGAAATATTCCTTTGATGTTGCGTAAAACATAAGACATCAAAAAAATACACTTCTCATAAAATATCAGGGTGTTACATTCTACACCCCTTAAAATTAATTTCACCCTTGAAATTCCTCACTTCGTAACAAACAGATGATGATACCTCTCTCTCATAATATCTTAATGCTCCCATGTAGCTTCTTCTAATAGGTGGTTCCTCCATATAACATTCACCAAGCGAGTGCTCTTGTTCCGTAGAACTTTTTTTTCTACGATCTAGAATCTCTATCGGCTGTTCTTCATGAAGAACGATCTTGCTCCAACGGTACAACATTTGAACTTAGTAAATGTTAAGGATCGGGTACGTACATTCTTTGGAGTGATACATGGAACACATCGTGATCTTGAGAGAGATTCGGTGGGAGCGCCAATTGATAATCTACCTTCTCAACACGATCCAATATTTCGAATGGACCGATATACCTGGGGCTCACCTTTCCCTTCATTCCAAATCTCATTACTCTCATCCAAGGAGATATTTGTAACAATACATTATCACCCACTTAAAACTCTAGGTCTTTTTTTCTGTTGTCGGCATAACGTTTTTGTCGAATTTGATCTGCTCTTATGTGTTTTTGAATAGATCCAACCTTTTCTGCCATCTCATCAACAAGATCAGGTCTTAGTAGCATTCTTTCCCCAACATCATCCCAGCAAGTTGGAGTCATGCATTTCATTCCATAGAGAGCTTCATAAGGAGCCATCTAAATACTGGAGTGAAAGCTATTATTATAAGAAAATTCCACCATAGGTACGTGTTGATCCCAACTACCTTTGAAATCCACAGAGAAATCTCTCAAAATGTCTTATATAGTTTGAATTGTCCTCTCAGAATGATCGTCTATCTAAGGATGTTAAGTAGTGTTGAAACTCAACTCTGTATCTAGAGTATGCTGAAGACTTCACCAAAACATCGAGGCAAAAATCGGATCCCGATCAGATATAATGTAAAGTGGTACTCCATATCATTTACCACTTCCATTACATATATCCTGGCATGCTGATCCAGAGAGAAATCTTCTGTAACAGAAATGAAGTGTTCCGACTTCATAAGACGATCAATTATGACCCAAATATCATTTTTTCCTTTGGATGTTTTAGGAAGTCTAGTGACAATGTCCATAGAGATACTTTCCCATTTCCATTCGGGTATGGGTAATGGTTGTAACATCCCCTTAGACTTTTGTCTCTCAGCTATAACTTGCTGAAAACCCAAGCCTCGAGAGACATATTTGGCAACAACTATTTTCATGCCATCCCACCAGAAGTACACATTCTGGTCCGTATACATCTTCGTGCTTCTAGGATGAAAAGAGAATGAATAAATATGAGCCTCATCCTGTAGTTCCTTCTTAAATTCTTGGATGGGAGGAACACAAACCTGATTCTTGAACCTTATTATCCCATCACAATCATGGTTGAATTTAGGAACATTCATCACCTTCTTTTGTAAGTCTACATCTTCTTTTTGTTCCTCTTTAATCTTCACATGTATAGATGGTTGAACATTCATTTGAGAAAGATTAAATTTCTCCCCTTCTATTATTATCCTAATATCCATCCTATGTAAATCAATAAATATTAGATCTTTTTTATCCTCATCATGGATAAGCTAGCATGGTTTTGTCGACTTAATGTGTATGCCACATATTTTTATATCACAGGGTGATAATGAATTGAGAAATCGTAATCCTTAATCAGCTCCAACAATCTTTTTTGGCGCATATTCAGATCCTTTTGTGTGAAAATATACATTAAACATTTATGATCAGTATAATTATCACACATTTTACCATAAAGAGAATTCCTCTATATTTTTAATGAAATGATTATTGCCAATTACTCCAAACCATGAGTTCTGTAATTTTGCTCATGGATTTTCAACTGTCATGAGGCAGAAGCTATCACCATATCATTTTTCATGAGAACACACCCCAGTCCCGTATTGGATGCATCACTATAGATCACAAACCATTCTCCACTACCTGACTGTGTGAGCACAGGTGCACTGAATAACCATCGTTTTAACAATTTGAAATTCTCTTCACAATCCTCCGTCCACACGAACATAACTCCTTTTACAGTCAACCTAGTGAGTTCATTAGATAACCTTGAATAATTTTTCACAAAACGTCGATAATATCCAGCCAGTACAAGAAAAATGCGGTGCTCAGTTACTGTCATGGGTCTCGACCATCTTACAATAACCATTGATTTTGCTGGATCCACAGATATCCCCTCTTTTGAGATTATGTGACCCAAAAATGAATCTTTTTGATGCCAAAATTCACACAAGGAAAATTTGGAATAAAGATTCTCCTTTCTTAGGGTCTTTAATACAATTATCAAGTCATCTTTATGTTCTTCCTTGGTCTTTGAATAGACAAGAATATCATCAATAAAGACTACCAAAAATGATCAAGATAGTATCTAAAGACTCTATTAATCAGATCCATGATGATAGAAGGGGCATTAATAAGTCCAATTGGAATCACTATAAATTCATAGTGTCTATACCATGGATGAATATCCATCATTTGTATGTCATCCTTTTTTACCCTAAATTTATGATAGCCTGAACGAAGATCAATCTTGGAAAAGTATTATTCTTAATGTAGTTGGTCAAATAAGTCATCAATGCGTAGGAGAGAATATTTTTTCTTGATAGTGATCTTGTTATGTTCTCGATAATCAATGCAGAGTCTCATTGATCCATCTTTCTTCTTAACAAACAGAACATGTCATCCCTAAGGTGACGCACTAGGGAATATGAATCCTTTATAAATATTCTTGTGGAGTTGCTTCTTCAATTCCTGTAACTCAATTGGGTCCATTCTATATGGTGTCTTTGAAATATGCATAGCACCCTGTCTGAGTTCTATTGAAAACTCAACTACACGATTTGGTGGAAGACCAGGAAATTCCTCCAGAAATACTTCATCAAAATCCTATACAGTGGGAATATTCATAATCGTGACTTTCTCTACAACCATTTGAGATAAATAACCTTCATTTATTTGAATCAAGACCCATAAGATGGAAGAAATTTCCTCTGGAAGGTTATATTCATCCTTGCATTGATAGATGAGAGTGGATTGATCGGGATTATTAAATGTGATTTCCCTTCTATGGAAATTGATATAAGCTACATACAAAGAAAGCCAATCCATGCTAATAATCACCTCAAATTCTACTATATGAAGGATAACAAGATTTGTAGTATGTTCTTTCCCACAAACTTCAATCAGAGAAAATTGTAAACTTTTGTTGCGACCGTTGTTCCATTAGGGGTTATCATAGCTAACTCAATATCTAACTATAGAGGTAATATGGATATACCCTTAGAAAAGTCTTCATAAATAAAATATTGGGTCGATCCATAATCAAATAAAACATCTGCTACTTTAGAGTGGATGGTAGGTGTACCTTTCACAACTTCGTTATCATACTCCACATAGCGGATAGAAATTTCATGTAACATTCCATTTTCTTTGGACTTTCAAGTTTGTTGAAGTTGATCATCATAAAAAACCCCTAGATTTGGGCATCAATTAGAGTAATTCCCCATTTCCTTGTACTTGAACCATTGAAGTGTTGGAGTTTCATTCTGTGTATCCCTTTCATTGATCGCATCATTAGACATATTATTCCCATTATTTCAATATTCAATTGCCTGATGACTTTCTTTTCTACAATTAAAACATTTTCTTGTCCCTATAAGACAATTCCCTCCATGTTTCTTTCCACAATTTCAGCATAAAGGAAAACTGATCTTCTTTTTAGTGTGGTCTTTAGATTTTCCTTCGAATTTAATTTTCCTCTTCTTATCAAACCCATATGATTGATGGGTTACTCTAATCTTCATCTCAACCTTGAGAGCACATCGAACATTTTCCTCTAAGATATTGAAGTCCCTTATGGCTAATTCCCTTCAAAGACATGGTTTTAAGCAACTAAATAATCGATTGATTTTACTCTCAGGTTGGTTAATAATTCTGGTAGCGTACCACGCCAGTCTTTTAAAATTTCCTTTGTAGGTACCAATGGATTCATCATCCTATTGATTCAATTCAAGAAACTCTTTCTCCATGTTTTTTCAAAGAATACAAAGGGCGTACTTATTGAAAAATAATTTCTATAACTCGTCCCATTCCATGGACTCAATTTCATCCCTCTTCCGCGTATTCCTAATAAGATTCCACCATTGATCAGCTTCACCTTACAAACGATATATTGATAGGATGAATTTATCATGTTCAGAACATTGCAGGAATGAAAATATATTTTCAGTGGTACTTTTCCTTTTTTCAGCCACTAATGGATCAGAAGACCTGCTGAATGAATGTGGACACTGCCCCATAAAGGATTCAACAGAATGTTGCTCCTTCCATTGATCGTTTGGAAGTCCTACATAATTCATAGCTTGATAAAGTTGTGTCACCATGGCTATAATATTTTTCATTCCAACTCCCATAACATTTGGTTTCTCAGGGGGATAATCATTGCATTGACCTTCGCATTCACCATTCACATGGTTCATTCAGGTTCAAGCCATTAATTAAAACCAAAGGGCATAGTGTGAGAAACACTAATCATAACGGGAAAACCACATAATCAAGAATAAAATTTCACAGTTTATGTCATATCATAGGTTGTTCATGGCCATTTCTAAAACACTAATATTGTGTTCTATGTTTAGTCAAATCCATAGAGTTCTTACTAAGACTTTCACATCCATGATTTTAAAGGATGCCTATACCTTTCCTCTGATACCATCTATAATGACCCATAATATAATTACATGGTTATTACATTATAATTCAATAATACTTATTACAACATATAACAAAACCATGATAGGACCATATAGGTATAGTGTCTTTAGAAACGGGGAAACATAAACAACTGGTTCATAAATCATCTACATTGTCTCCCGTTTATTTCATCATATCTAGAGTCTCCTTTTGAAATATCATACTTAATACCCTTATTCTTGACCTAGGGAAAAGAAAACATAAAAATGGTGAGCTCAAATTCTTTGTAAGGGTAAGAAAAATATCAATCATATCATAACGTTTTGAAAATCTTAATCTACAAAAGAGATCATAATATCATAGCATTGGATTATTCATAGTATAGAAATGTAATCAAAATAATCATAACATAAAACATGAAACTTTGTATCATACACACATAATCATAGAAAATATTTTCATATTAGTCAAGGCTCTTTTCCATGACCATCATAGAGGACAAAGTCCATTACCGAACTGAGTTAACTCCTCGTTCTAGTACTGTATCACTGAACCAGATTAACTTGCCATTCCAGCCATGTCTATCTCATGAAATTAAAATCTTTACCTAATGCATTGGAGGGAGATATAGGTCCCACCCATCTCATAATGAAACCATTCTTATGAGTTATACAAAAATCATTAATCATACATCATAGCATAACCTATGTAATAAAAATGGGATTCATAAACATCATGAAACAATAACATAATCCATAAAAGGACTTCATAAAAAATATTCCATCATAAAATAAACAAATCAATGTAATAATAGGGATAGAAATAGAACCCTATGTTATATTATATGGAAAATAATTTTGATAAAACACATGAACTCCATTCTTGAGTAAAATATCCTTTCTACTTCAAAAATATTTTCCGTTCTTAACATGTCATACAGTTTTAAACTAAAATAATTTAATTAAAAATATTCTTGATATATTATAATGTAAGCTTCATGGAAATAATTTTCCTTGAAATCATAAAAATCAATTCATGTTTTATAAGTTAAATAACATTCTTCTCGTACTTTTTCCAAAATAAGTCAAAAGGTACCTCGTACTAAAAGATTCCTTTCATATCTATTAATAAGAACTCACCAATGGGTAAAATTGGATTTAAACAATTGTATGAGGATAGAAATAATATTACATAATGACAAAACATGGATGTGGATGAAAAATATTCCCTAGTAATTATCGAAGTATAAACAATCAAAGATAAAAATCGAGATTGTGATATTTTCTCTTCCCTTAGGTCCGATATGATTTGTACATATCTGAACCTCCTATATAATGATTCAAATAATGTCATTTACTTATTACAGAATCAAATTCATTGTTATTATATCATACATGGTTATATTCTTATCTTCTTATTAATAATATTTAATTGCAACTTGTTATTCGGTTGTTTATTGCTTTTTGTTCTCATACATGTCTTGTCGAATAAGTTCTTATTAATATTTCTAGGTTATAGATAACTTATTTAAAGAATGGTATTAGTGTAACATATATCATATTTGTTCATCCAATTCATTAATATAATCATTATTCAATGTAGATCATGTAGAACGAGTCACATCACATCGTGGAGACGGTAGGTCATACGTACGCACAAGAGATGATATCATTCCCATGATCATGGAATTATATTGAAGTGTATGTATACTATATCAGAATAAATATCATGTTACAATAATCATATATAGTTATTCTTTAAATCATTATACTCATCCATGTACGGTGCTGGTGGAAAACAGATTACACCACGGCGTGGAGACTGTATTCCATACATACGCACGCGCGATGATTTTTTTTCCGTATGATATTTAAAAGGTGGAATATGGTTGTTTCATATTTATAAAAACATATCAGTATATGAGTGATACTTATGTTATTACTTCATAATGAAACAACAAAAAAAGTAGAAGTAGAAGAACAAATAAATTTGAAAGAATCGGTAATAGATAATATATCTTCTTTGACACGCCTCTTTGAAACCTCCTCTTAGGGTACTAAACTTTGTCTTTGAAGAAGACCAGGACCTATAGTATGTTTCTAGGGACGTTGTGAAGGGAAATGGATAGGTTTTGGCCGAGTTTTAAGGCTCAAAATTGTGTTAGGAGGAGAGGGAGGAGGTGCCCTTTTATAAGGGAAGAGACGGGCACCTTAGAAAAAACATAAAATATTATTTCATAATAAAGTCATATTCTCTTTATAATAGCTCCAAATTGATTTAAATAGAAGATAAAGTGGATATGGGTTGTAATAATCTCAACCAACTGGTTTTATACATGATTAGGTTACTATTTTAACCTTATCATTTAGATTTAACTCTATGTAAAATATTATAACTTTTACCGTGTCTTCTTGTTTTCTTACACTATATTTTTAATAAACATACTATAAAATGTCATAGGGCCCCCCAGTGGTTAATTTTTAATATCTATAACCTTTTATAAGTAATTTGGCCAAACCTTAGATTTTTTGGAATAGAATAACAATTAATAATATAATATATATTTTAAAACTATTTTATATCAATTATGACACTATTTGGTAATTGATTTTTGTAAAAATCATAACAGCATGATTAGTTCAAAAAAAGTTACTTAAATCAATACTAACATGTCATATTATCCTATAAAACTATTTTAATTCACAAAAGGTCTCAAATTTAATTAATTTGGGTATTTATTATATCAAATATGTTAATATTTCATAAATAAGGAAATTACTACATCATCATTGTGTCATAACTAAATTAAATTATTTAATGTCAAAAAATTATAAATAAAATACCATTATGAAGAAATTTTTTTTATCTTTCTAATTAATACTTATTGTCGAATTTATCTTTTGTATAACCTTACATTAAAAATGTTTTTAGTTATTAAACATTGATTTTAACTATTTTAACGATTTTTTAAATAAAATAATAATAAATGACCTAATCTAATTTAAGTGGACCTAAAGGGTAGTATTATATTCCTAAGGTTTTTTTTGGTCGAATTACACTTATCCAATTGAATTATGACATGTGTTAGGGTATTAATAATAACATTTTACCATTAATATCCCTATTTACTTTTAATTGTGGTAAATAAAAGTAAAATGTTACTATTCACCCAAAAAAAATTTTATCTTATTGAACCACATATTAATACTTTATATTTACCATGTGTCTCAGATTTTCGAACTTCCACTCACAAAAGCGGTAAAATTACGTTTTATGTAAATTTGAAAATTCTCTTAGTAGGTGGGTAAAAGATAGAGAAAAGTTCAATAAAATTTTTATATATCTAAAATTATTATAAAATGACTCCAATGTATTACATTGAACTAATATAGGAAATATTTATCAATTCTAACCGAAAAAAATTTAAATAAAAAGTCGGGTTTTAAATAGTAACTCATTGTTTTCACTATTCATAAAAAATTGAATGTTTTCAAAAAAAATACTAAAATTTCACCCTAGGATAATTTCGATATTCCGAATCCAAAAATGAAGTCCATTTGAAAGATAAAATATATAAAATTTCAATGAGTGGGTATTACAATTCATAACAGCTAGTTTATATAATATTTAAATAACATATCGTTGTTTAGTGAAACTCGTTATTGCGTACAACACACGCTATCGAGGAAGGTTAATCTTGTGTATAATTTAATCCAATCTAGAGTAGTGTTTAATGAATGATTACTATGATTTTTCGTAAAACATAAGACATATAAAAATATACTTTTCATTAAATATCAGGGTGTTACAATTCACAAAAATATATAGTTATTTGAAATGAAATCCAAAAAATTACATTGAGATAATATTGTTATTATAAATCATCAAATGGTATTCATATTTTATATTTAATATTCTAGAATATATTAATATATTATTTTAAAAAAATAAAATAATTTAAATGAAATCTTATTTTATTGGAAAATTATATTCCCAAATATTATATCTTTTTATTGATATATAATATCATTTTTCTATTAATTCTACATAATTCTTTTAATAGAGATCATAGTTTATCACAAATTAATTTTTAAGATAATTTTATAATATGAGACATTATATATTCAGTTGAATAAATAAATATTTATTTTATGTTATGTATTGTGTGTTGTGTGAGAAATCATACTCATCGATAGATATAGAGGTAATCAAACATAAAAATATTGCAAACATATAGCCATATATGGAATGATATTCTAATTCATAGTTTATGGTTATTTAGAATGAGTTAGTGAGAGATGAGTCCTATGATGAAAATAATAATTAATATGACAAATTGAAAAAAAATTAAGGAAACAATTGATTAATACTTGTGACAAAGAAAAAAATATTTCAATGAATGTGAAAAGAAAAAAAAATAGTTTATGTGATCTAAAATCATAATTGGAACAATTTTTTCATTGGACTATCAAATAATTATAATCATCAAAAATAAAAATTCTAAAAAATCATTGATTATAAATTTTTTGTAATACATGTATCTATGGAAGGCCAGTTTCATGAAAAAGAAGAATTTTTTGTAGTGATTTGTTTTCATGGAAAATGATAAAATGTTTTTAATATCTTTAATTGATAAAAAATAACCATATAAAAATGGAAAAAATTACTTCATATCATTTTATTAAAATTAAAAGTATTTAAAAATCATCATATTGAATAATTTATGCCTATATAATTAATATCACAAAAGCACCAAAAGAATATGGAAATGGAAATGGAATGTTATAAATAAAAAAACATAGATTGTTTCACTTATAAGAATCACTTTATCTAAATTTTGATAATAGAGGAAATAAAATGTCATAAAGACATATAAAACACATTGAATAACATGAATATAATAAAATAACTTCCTTTTAAAAAATTACTATATATAAATGAAAACATTACACCTAATATGTAATGTCTTATGAAATTAAATTTGATACCACAACCCCTTATGATAATTAATAACTTTCAACAAACCACATGAGTGACATACAAAAAAAATTAATAATACCTCTTTCAAAAAATTATTCATGTGAATAAACTTTTATAAAAATCATTTATAATTATTATCTGCATTCATAGTTTTTAGTTATTTACTTTTTTCAATATTCTGAGTGAGTTATCTTAGTCACATTAAACCTATTATGTTATATTGGTGTTATTTGTTATTCTATCAACATTTATTTCCATGTTATGAAATGATCATGAATTGATTCTTAAAAATTACACTGATTTTTACTTGTATTTTATTAGTTATATAATAAAATTTATATCATTATATACTATATAAATAATATACTTTCATAAATTAATTTATCTTAATCATCTATGAAATTATTTTATATAATTTGAAATTAAATGGTTAGACTAAATCTAAAATGAACATACTATAATTATTGGATGATTTTTTATGAATGTTTAGTGTTATGGAATAATATCATTATTACTAATGAATAATTAAATAATATAGATATTTTCAATGTTTTCATATGGATCGAAAAATGTTATCATAAATAAAAATAAAATTACTAGAAAAAAATTATGTGTTCATTTGTGGATGTGTTCATATACACATAATAAGGGTTTAAATTTTCATTTTTAGTGAATGCTATATAAATAATACGAATTATAATTTCTCTTATAATAATAATAATTTTTTTTCATTTCTGAAATTGCTTTTTATGCTCTATCCTTATAACCAACTTAAAGTGGTGGTGGTAATAGTACATTGGACAGTACATCTGGGTTTTTTATTGTATACACAAATTAATGAATTAAGATATCATATCTCAAAGTGGAAATGGATAAATGTAAAATTAATATATCCATAGGGTAATAATATTTAATATAAAATATAATACTCTCATTATATTTCATTGAGATAATTATATTTTGAATTGTGTTCTAAAAATGAAATAGTATGGAAATTTTTTTACATGCATTGATGTCTTTATTTTTCCTGTATTTGATAACATGGAATGTTAGTATTTAGGATATCATGTTGTTTATAAAACAATAAAAAGTATGTTAAGATAATAGGACAATGAATGGGAATTTTTTAAATATAATTGACATAAACCTTATCATGAGGGGGTTCTGAGAAGACACTTCTTTATTTTCTAAGGAATCATTATATGTCTTTCAATTTTTTATAAAGTGATCACATGATTAAAATATGAATGATACTATAAAATAGGCAATATGGAAGATGGTATATGATTTATACCATCCACACATCGAAAAATATTTTATTACCACAATTTTATCATGAAAGGCATTTTACCCAAATGTTTGATTATTTTATCATCATTTTGGTTTTAATAACGTTAAATAGTTTTTAACTAGATTATTAATATGTTGTGAACAAAAATTAAATAGATAATATTACATAATATGGTCCCTCTAATTCCATTTTTTAATTTTATTGTACTCACACTCTATATTTGATTGAAATTAAATTTAAATGACTGATTATATTATGTATGAAAACATTTTTTAACGAAAAATGTAACATGTGTTCTAATATATCATATATTGTATAGTAAAAGAATGTAAATATTTTTTAATTAAAAACAAATTGTAAATAACATGTTATACGAATAAAATGGATTCAAAAATTCAATTTTATACTTATGTTTTAATAATGAATGAATGGAATGGTATTTTAATAAAGGATTACATTTCACAATAAACATAAAATTTAATATTTTTTATAAAATATCAAAACATTAAATTAGCCAATTATTGATGTTATAAATCTAAAATATAATATATTTATTTAAATTTTAAATTATAATATTTGAGAAATAAAATTTAAAAATTGAAAATAATGTATCATTTTCTTCATAATAAATAATATCTCTTAAATTTTAAACTATTAATATTTTAATTTCATATTAATTATAATTCTATTTTTCATAATACAATATTCACATCTAAAATATATATAATACAATATTAGTTTGTTTTCTCAAAATAACATTAAATTTTTTTAACATTAAATTCTTTATAAAGTGTAAAATGATCTTAATTATTTTAAAAACTAGTTAATAAATAAATAATCATTTTACCGACAAGTAAAAAAATAGACTGTAAATAATGGAAGTGCTAAAAAATTACAATAATAATTGAAAGATTATATGATCCTAATTTATAGTTTTGTAACCCCTGATGGTTCCCCAATATGATAAAAGAATATGGATGTTATTTTGGGAGTCCTCGATGGTGATTAAACTTTTATAGATCATGTACCAATTTATATGACCATGAAATTATCTCACTATATAGATATATATAATATAATATCTTGATTTATTTGGAGATTTTATTCCCCCTTCTCCCATGAAAACCCTAATTAAGATTCCCAATTTCAATAATTGTGCCAATAATATTTATAATAAAAACATCTGATAACTAATTACATTTAATTCATTTTCATCGACGATTTCGTAATATGGTTATTTCATTTTATACACAAAACATTAATATCTATATTATAATTTTCAAATATATTAATATATTTTGGTATATTTTTAGTATGATGGTCAATATTGAAATAGTTAATTACATAAATTAATTGTATAAGGTATATAGTAAAAATTGTTTTTGTTATAACTATTGAATCTCCAATTAGAGGGACTAATAATGATATACTATGTTTGGTGACATTGAGATGTATATGAAGAATCCTACTATTCATATTTTTTATATTTGTGGTTTTATATTGGAACCTAAACTAAATATCAGGGAATGTTCCCTCTACAACATATTGTATTAATTTAATAATGATTGAAATCAGTATAGTAAACATTTATTCGGTCGCATGATGAAAAATAATGTGACAAAATATAATCACTTCAAAAATATAATCCTTGGCTTGGTAAATCAACCCAAGAATTACTTCATTATTTTTAATCAGGTGGTCAACATGATCTCCCATATTGATCAACTAATTTACACATTCAATAATACTAATTTTGTTAATTTAATACAATGGTTGGATGTTTTCATTATACTATTTGATATCATGTCTATTCCATATAAATACATCATTAGCGAAACACTAGATAATTTAATGGCCACACACCAATAATATTATGAGTATTTTATCATTTTTAGCTTCCTATATGTGGATATTCTCTCCTTCAAAAATGCAAAAATAATAATACAATCTTCTCACTGTTATGGATTTCATGACTATAATTTGAATAATACACCATAACAATTTTCTTAAATGTCCTATAGTTAGTGTTTTATTATTCCCTTCCTCAAAGTCCTTAATTCCATACTCATTAAACATATTAATGTTATTTACCATTAATGATATACAAAATGAGTCACCACTAGTCCATCTTGAGATACCCTTCATGATTGTATTCCATTGTAACATTTTACTGAAAAATTCAAATTATTCCTCAACTAATTTTAATGAGAATTATCCATATGGAAATAGTAGCTCATCCATTTTATCAAGCATATCCTTGAAATTGTGGACTAATATCACATATATGTGATAAGGAATTAAGTCTCATTATCTATTAACTATTTATCTGCTGATCTAAGAAGGCTTGGATGTATATATTATTCTACAAAATTAATTCTATTTTTCTATCCACATGGAACGTCCATATGTTATCCCCAATTTAATTTTTGATGAAAATTTTTGGGAGGTAAATCCAGTCCCCACATTCTCTATTCAAGAGGGACCCTCTTGTTCCTTCTTGGTTGAGAAAAATTTAATTAAGTTAACACCAATACATTAGTACCCTAAAAATATACACTTTTTTTTATGAACATGATCAAGGGAAAATGTTAAAATGTATATATATTTTCATATTTTGTAATGATACCAATTAAAAGTATTCCCATTAGATATTTAAACTTGATGTAATCAATATTGTTTTCATTAATGTTATTGAAAGGAATATTCATTTATTAGAATTTATTATATTGTTTTTTGGGGAATAATAATTTGTATTTAATATCTCTAATAATATTTTGAGATTAAACAAATATTAAAAATACATGGTTCATGATTTCATGGATTTCATCATGGATCTGTAAAAAGTTCATATTCTTAATATCTTTATTCAGCATCCTCTAGATATTCTCTACAGTACCAATTAATTTGGAATTGATAATAAGTGTACCAACTCTACATATCATTATAAAAAGTTTCCCCAAGTGCTCTAATTATAGTCGATGAATATATTTTGATGACACCTTTAATAATGTAACTAAATTATATATCATTTGGTAATGCGGTGTGAGTGAAAATATAATTCACTGTTGTGAATTTCGAACTCTATGATAAAAACTACTCAAATCTGTACCTCTACTAACATTTTTTTATGAATTCATCCTCGAATTAATTGATGTAAATTAATTCTATCATGTTTTACATAAATTAAATTCAACGCGACATTGGTTTTACAATTCAGTATTAAATATCTCTGATGAAATTGGGATATTGATAAACATTCTCCCCTTCAGAATTCATGTTTTTTTACTCACACATATGTCTCATTTCTATATTGTTCATGAATATTTTGTGAATTTTCCTTTGGATATTCCAAAAAATGTAATTTATTAAAAGATCATCATAACATCATGAACTGATTTCATTGATATATAAATTCAAATTAGATCACTAAATAATAGATTCATAATCACTACTAATGATTTAATTTCAAATTAGGATTGGTTTATTACCTTTGTTAATAAGATTACCAAATCCATGAACAATATCATAAAATTCCAAAAAAATCTTTTGTTTGAGTTTTATAACACTATTCTAAAATATAATTGTTAAATTTTTTGATACATTTGGTTGAAGAAAATATATTCGTTGTTCAAAATCTAGTGATACCACACATCAACTACCATGATAAATAAAATGGTAATATTGAGGGGTTAAATTAATTCCACTATAATATTTTGTAGAAGGATGTTTATAAAAAAAAGTGTGTTCCGCTAATAGGATCTCATTTTCTCTATATTCATAAAAGTAAATTACTCATACCCCCACCAAATATACTACTTTATCCGTGTGATTTTGAACTATAAAATTTCTTCACGTTAAGGTTTTTTAAAGTCACACTAGACAACTATAAGTCCCCAGCCTTAAACCTTACTTAATCTTGAGCTATTACAAGATTACACATTGAGGATCTTTTCAGGTTTAGAGTTTTAGAGAATTAGATCATGAAACATGCATTACATTCCACATTTAAACAATGTGGTTACATAAAAGACAATATTCATTTTTCCCATAAATGGAAACATATTTAAAATAAAACATGGATTCTTTCTTGACACATCCTTGACACTATCATCACATCATGTACCTTTCCCTTGACCTGTGAAAAACATTTCAAAAACATGGTATGAGCATAAAAAGATCAGTAAGGGTTAAAAAATATGGAAAAGAAACAGGAGTTCATATATACATAATAATGAATTCATACTTTACCCATACAACAAAGGCACTTTAACATACCTCATCAAATCATCAATAAATCAAAGAAATCATAATACAAAAAGGTAACTTGAGGCATTCATAACATTCTTACGTATGGAGTAACCCTCTTGGTTATGTTTGAAATATCCACCATAGTATATTACCTAAATCTGTTCAGAGAAACCTTAATGTTTCACTCCTTCGCGTTACCCAATGCATTGGAGAGCTATATCGGGCTCACCCGCCCATATATTATCACAGAACCACCCGTCTTCATAATAATGCCCAAGAACCATAACATAATCGTATCACATAAAACATGCATAAAGTAAACATAACATTTCAACATTTCAATCACAAGATATCAATAAAACACATTTATATAAAAACCCTTATGAAAACAATTTTCAATACCAAAATAAAATAAAAGTAAAACATGGTATTTATTTTTCTTTTAAAAAGAAGGTATGACTTGTAGAGAATGTCGAAACTCAAATAATGGTCACAGCGGCAGAGAAGTCATTGTCTCCGCATAAGGTATGAAAAAAACATTCCCTTTTGTCGTTTAGTAAATGATTCATATAAAAAAAATATTCCTTTTGAATAAACATAAAAGTCAAATGGGTTTATACACCGTATAAAAGAAGGTTGTGTATAAAACAAAATATGCCTTAATGAAAGGAGATTGAGACGAAGTCCCATACAAAGACGGTATCCTTGGTTTAAGGAATAATCAATTACATAATTATGTGTGACAAACGAATACACCTAATATAAGTTGATATTAAGTGTAGAAAAATCGGATCTTATTCACACATATTCATAGAACGACATATTCAAGGAGTACAAGTTTATCCCAAAGAATCAAATTTGGGTTAAGAAGTTCCCTTGCAAAAATTTGACAGCCTAACAGCGTCACTACAAAATTCAGAAAATGAGTTGATGAGAGATAAAAATGGTATCTCATAACATGGACATAAAATTAAAATCAATAAGGATATATAAGAACATATCCCAACATAATAGTATGTGAATTGAAAGACATAACAAAATAAGTCTTTTAAAAAGAGGAGGGTGAAAGGTTCCCTTACCGACTTGGGTAACTTTCGAAACATACACCCCGTGAAAGAGGGACAATAAAAAATTGATGTAAATACACATAAATGAAAGTATATTAAACAATGCGTAAAATAATGGCCAGTACATACACCACTCAAAGGAAATTGTGGAAAATGTAGCATAAATCTCATCGGAATAAAAGTGAGATGAAAAATCCCTTACGAAGACACGATAGCCTAACGACGCCACTTAAAACTTCCAAAATGGGTTAATGAGATCAAATAGGGTCTCTCATCATATTACCATAATGTTTAAAGAAAGAGGAATATAAAAGAACATCCCCCAACATAACAATGAGGAGCTTAAAAGAAGTGACATAAAGGAGAGTACTTAAAAAGAAAGAGAGGGGTTAGATCTCCTACGAAAATTCGGCAGCCTAACGGAGCCACTCAAAACTTCCAAAATGGATTGATGAGAGAGAATAGTGTCTCTCATCATATGAACATTAAAATTACAGTAAGATTAAAATAAAATAATATCCCAATAACAATAAATATGATCTTTAAAAGGAATGACATAAAAGAGTGTACATTAAAAGAAAGAGAGGAGTCAGATCCCTTACCTCAAGTCTGACTTGTCTTGTTCGTTTCTTTATATTCCTGAATAATAAAATTTGGTCAATTCATAACTGCCTAAGGACTTAAATTAAAAATTATTATTCAGTTCATATCACATATTATAATGTTATAATAATTGTTAGATAATGTTAGTTCATATCAGACGTTTTTGCCGATATTTGGTACATGAGTCAAAAATGAACTTGTTTGAAAAATGATTGTCCATGTACTTATAAGTAAATAATTTCCAGAATAGTATTAATGATTAAAATATCATATATAACCATTAAATATTCATTTTATACAATTCCATATCATTTGGAGATAAAAAACAAAAAACACCGTTCATGGAGACGGTAGGCCGTACGTACGCATGAACTCTACTTTCATTTATTTGGTAATTTTAATGGAATTAAAAATAAATGATATATATATATATATTATAATTACAGTATAATATATATGGTATATAGGTCACATATGTTCATTAATTTAATTCTTTATACATTCCATGTATTGCATGTACGAGTCACATCACTTGAGGGGGAGGTAGTCCACACTTCCTCATGTGAAATTATCGCATTTACACAACATGAAAAGAATAAAGGTAAGGTTTAAATATAAAATAATGAAGCATATAGTAAACATAAATACCATATATATCATATATAAAATACAGTGACATCATAATGGACACCTTTAATGGTGTTAAAAGAATATTGAACAATCATCGTTTCGTGAGGCAGAAAATCGCCAACCACAGAAATAATATGTTCTTCAACCATTAGACGAAAGTGTGTGTAAGTGTAGCTCGAATCCTTATTATAAAAACATCCTAGTATATTGAAGATACTGGATTTGTTAAAAAATATATGAATAAAAATATTTTAGGGGGTTGGAGAGGAAAAATAAAACAAAAGGACACAAGTGAAGACATTACCTTAAAATCGGGTAACACTCTTTCGATTGAGCTCAAAGGCTTCCTTGGGAAGCCTTATGACCAAATTTAGGCTTGAATTAGTTAGAGAGGGATGTGTAGAGACAAAATGGGCAGGGGTTGGCCGATCCAAAGGCTTTGGAAGTGTGGGTAAGGAGGTAGAGTTGGGGGCCTTTTATAAGAGGAGAGGAGGGACACTCTTGGAAAGTAAAGAATTGTTACATTATTTTAGAATGATTTTAGGATTTTAATGGACCCACATTGAGGTGTTTCTATGATATGGTGATAATGGTTCGCAATCCACCCATCCAATAGGTTTTGGGCATGTGTAGGTCTTAGATTTTACATTTTTTTCCATTTTATTTAAATCGTTAAATAATGAGGTCATCGCTGCATCATCATGATGTCATAAATAATTTAATTTATTTAATGTCTAAAAATTATAAAAAAAATACTATGAAGTAGGAAATAGTTTTAGCTTTCCAATGAATATTTATAGTCAAAACTCTGACTTGTATAACCCCATGTAATTTTTTTTAGTAAAACATCTCATGTTTATGACATTTTAATTTTGACATTAAATAAAAAGATATTTATGTCATTTCCCAAACAAAGTGGCTCCATGGAGTCCCCAAGTTGACTAATGGATTTTCGTGGTCGGCCATGACACATACAATTAGGGTAGGACATGTGTCTAGGTCATTTAATTTTATTAAAACATTATTCTTACCTTAAACTACACTAATTACCTCTAATCACAATTAAAAACTTAATAAGTTACTATTCACCAAAAAAAATATTCTAATCCCATTGAACCACATTTTACATCTTAATGAAAACCATTTATGTCGGATTTTTGAAATTTAAAACACAAAGATGGCAAAATTTCATTAAATCGGAAAATCAGTTTTTATCATTACCACTTAGTGGTTTCACTATTCATCCAAAATTTATGTTTTTCAGAAAATTACCAAAAATTCACCCTAAGCTATATTTTATATTCCAAACTATAAAATGATGTCTATTTAATAATATTAAAAATATATAAGTTTCATTAATTAATTTAATAATTAATTCCTGCTGTCAGAGCAAATAGCGTGTTTTTATGAAACAATAATTATCAAATGATTGACACTAGTTTAAGTCCTATTTCAAAGTGAAACTAATTCCAATGACCACTATTGGATTAAATGGTAAAAATATATTATAATTTCACTTTAAAACCAATTAAAAAGATAATCTAATCATATAAATAAATTATATTAAAAAGTGGTTTTGAATTAAAATACAACATTTTTCACTATTCATTAAAAATTGAACTTTTTCCGAAAAATACCAAAAATTTACACAAAGTAAATTTTGATGTCCCGATACTAAATAAGTATTTAATTTTTTCAAATATAACTTATAAAATTGTCAAAAATGGATTTAAATGAGGTTCTCCATCAAAAGGCGGTTAATCGACCTTTTAAAGAATATTAGAATGTTTACGCTTAAAATTGGATTTATTCGCATATTTAATCCTCTAACATTTATTGTAAAGAGTAAAAATATTTTACAAAAATATATAATCATTTTTTAGTTAGATCTGTTCATTCCCGCCCTTACAACGGCTAGGCATTAACTACTATTTAAAATAATATTATTTTAATATTGGAGTGCAACATAAGATTCCCATGAAACTCGTTTTTGCGTGTTGGGTATGCCATTGAGCATAGTGTCCCATCTAAATTCATATTAATATTTTATTAAAAAATATGGATAAATATAAAAATGTCATATTCTTTATTTACCTGGGGTGTTACATCTTTACCCCCTTTTGGGAGTTGCGTCCTCACAATTTTAAAATTTAGCTTGGAAATATCCTTGAAAATCCCACATCGGAACAAGAGTCGGTAAAACAATCACTTTAAAATAAAGGAACATAAGTACAGAGGTCACCCTAGTTAACCCATACTAGGATTCCATGTATGAAAACATGGACATGGAGGAGAAAACATAGGGTCATGTTCTGATGGAGAGAGATAGAAAACATGTTTAGGAGAAAGTTAACCACAAGAAAATCACAAACATGTGATGGGTTAAACGGTATTCGATTCCCCAATAGGAAATGTTGATAGACAACATTTTTGTTTTATGTTACTTTTTATTGAGGAATTTATTCATAACGAAACATAATCACTTATCATGTTGACATTCAACTTTTATTAGATTCTTTACACAAACTCATATTTTCTTCAAAAGACGTGTATTTAGGAAGACTTGTTCACATTAAGAGTACTATAATCAACTTCTATAGAATCACCTAATCCACAAAATAGAACTATTTACTTCACATGTCATTAGACATTAACCAAAACCAAAACCAAAAAGGTTAGTACAAGATCAGATATTCCAGAAAAGGATAACCTTTTTATAAAAAGAAAATCTATTCTTAATCTCCAAAATTTGTCCAACACAACCCAAAGTTCAACGAGGACCATCCGATAAACAATTTGTCCATAAAATTCTTCAAATTAAACCAAACTAAGATTGAAACCCAAATATTTGAAGGATTTAGTCACATAGTCCTCCAAGTTAAATCGTAACATTTATCTCCAAACAACATCAGCTTCTCTTAATGTCTCTTATTGAAAAGTAATTAACCTAATCACATATCCTCCATGATAGGTTAATAAATTTCCATAGATAACCCAAAATCAAATTAATCTTAATTCATAAAATCATCTAACTAAAAAGAATTAGTCAAACTAAACAGGGACTTCACGTAGTCCAGTGGTAGGCGATAAATACAAGTCCCATTTTGGTTGTGGGTTCGATTCCCGCAGATTTGTCTGGCGCGATGGGTTGTCACATGGTCTGCATGTTGTACTTTTTCCAAAACTATATAATTCATAAAACATTCTCCAAAACGAGATAAAATCTTCAAAAAATAATCATAAAATATTTTAACCTCAAGTTAATCTCATGCATTTCATTTTCCATCATAACATATAATAACCCATAATTACCTCAAAAGTAAGGATCATATAAACGCTAATGGTTACCTTTATAATTATTACTTGAACATTCTAATAGATTGTTCATCTCGTACATGATGCATTACAGAACATAGCAATGTTCAAGAGGATGATCATGACTCCTTGATAGTTGGTTTAGAACAACCACGAGTTTCCTCGTTGAATACCCCATTTCATCCGGTCTCTTAATCAGAGAACCACCACAGTTTCCTTCAAACCTATTGTTATGTTGGTGCCTGCTAGATCCATCCATTCACTAAAAACAGAAATGTCAGTGTGAGTATATCAACAAAACTATCATGTACTAATGAGGAAGATAACCACTAAGATGTACTTACTTATTCACATTATCTAAAACTAGGACTCTTTCTAAAATCCTATCCAATATGGTAATGTCACTTATGCTTAGAGGATACCCTAACCTCTAAAGTTATCTAAACCGACTTTTGATACCAACTATAAGGCCTAGCCTTAAACCTTACTTAATCTTGAGTTATTATAAGATTACACATTGAGGATCTTTTCAGGTTTAGAGTTATAGAGAATTATATCATGAAACTTGCATTAAATTCCACATTTAAACAAAGTGGTCACATAAAAGATAGTATTAATTTTTCCCATCAATGGAAACATATTTGAAATAAAACATGGATTCTTTCTTGACACATCTTTGACACTATCATCACATCATGTACCATTCCCTTGACCTGTGAAAAACATTTCAAAAACTTGGGATGAGCATAAAAAGATCAGTAAGGGTTAAAAATAATATGGAAAAGAAACATGAGTTCATATATACATAAGAATGAAATCATACTTTACCCATAAAAAATGCACTTTAACATACCTCATCAAATCATGAATAAATCATAGAAATCATAAGTCAAAAAGGTAACTTGAGAAATTCATAACATTCTTACGTAGGTAGTAACCCTCTTGGTTACGTTTGGAATACCCACCACAGTATATTCCCTAAATCTCTTCAGAAAAAACTTAATATTTCACTCCGTCGCGTTACCCAATGCATTGGAGAGCTATATCGGGATCACTCACCCTTAGTTTATCACGGAACCACCCGTCTTCATAATAATGCCCAAGAACCATAACATAATCGTATCACATAAAACATGCATAAAGGAAACATAACATTTCAACATTTCAATAAAAATATATCAATAGAACACATTGATATAAAAACCCTTATGAAAACCATTTTCAATACCAAAATAAAATAAAAGTAAAACATGGTATTTATTTTTCTTTTAAAAAGAAGGAATGACTTTTAGAGGAGGCCGAAACTCAAATAATGGTCACGACAGTGGAGAAGTCGTTGTCGCCGCATAACGTATGACAAAAACATTCCCTTTTGTCGTTTAGTAAACGCTTCATATAAAAAAGATTCCTTTTGAATAAACGTAAAAGTCAAAGGGGTATATACACCGTATAAAAGAAGGTTGTGTATAAAACAAAATATGCATCAATGAAAGGAGATTGTGAAAAAGTCCCATACAAAGACGGTATCCTTGGTTTAAGGATAAATCAATTACATAATTATGTGTGACAAATTAATACACCAAATATAAGTAGATATTAACTGTAGAACAATCAGAGGTTATTCAAACATATTCATAGAAATACATATTAAAGGATTACATGTTTATCCCAAAGAATCAAATTTGGGTTAGGAAGTTCTCTTGAAAAAATTTGACAGCCTAACGGCTCACTACAAAATTCAGAAAATGAGTTGATGAGAGATAAAAAAAGGTATCTCATCAAATGGACATAAACATTAAATCAATAAGGATATAGAAGAACATATCCCAACATAATAGTATGTGAATTGAAAGACATAACAAAATATGTCTTTTAAAAAGATGAGGGTGAAAGGTTCCCTTACCGGCTTGGGTAACTTTCGAAACATACACCCCATGAAAGAGGGACAATAAACCATTGATGTATGTACTCATAAATGAAATTATATTACACAATGAGTAAAATAATGGTCAGTACATACACCACTCAAAGGAAATTGTGTCAAATGTAGCATAAATCTCACTGGAATAAAAGTGAGATGAAAAATACCTTATGAAAACTCGGTAGCCTAACAGCGCCACTTAAAACTTCCAAAATGGATTGATGAGATCAAATAGGGTCTCTCATCATATTAACATAATGTTTTCAGAAAGAGGAATATAAAAGAACATCCACCAACATAACAAAGAGGAGCTTAAAATAAGTGACATAAAGGAGAGTACTTAAAAAGAAATAGAGAGGTTAGATCACTTACGAAAATTCGGCAGCCTAACGGCGCCACTCAAAACATCCAAAATGGATTGATGAGAGAGAATAGCATCTCTCATCATATGGAAATAAATATTACAGTAAGATTAATATAAAATAATATCCCAATAATAAGACAGATGATCTTTAAAATGAATGACATAAAAGAGTGTACTTTAAAAGAAAGAGAGGAGTCGGATCCCTTACCTCAAGTCCGACTTGTCTTTTTCGTTTCTTTATATTCATGAATAATAAAAATTTTTCAATTTATAAATTCATAAGGACCTCCTTTAAATATTATTATTCATTTAATATCACATATTATAAGGTTATAATTATTGTTTAATAATGTTAGTTCATATCAGACGTTTTTGCCGATGTTTGGTACATGAGTCAAAAATGAACTTGTTTGAAAAATGATTGTACATGTAGTTATAATTAAATTATTTCCAGAATATTATTAATGATTAAAATATCATATATATCCAGTACATATTCATTTAATACTATTCCATATCATTTGGAGATAAAAAATGAAAATCACCATTCATGGAGACGGTAAGCCGTACGTACGCATGAAAGCTACATTAATTTTTTTGTCATATTAATGGAATTAAAAATAAATTATATATATATATATATTATAATTACAGTATAATATATATGTTAAATATTTCACATATGGTCATCAATTTCATTCTTTATACATTCCATGTATTTCATGTACGAGTCACATCACTTGAGGTGGCGGTAGTCCACACTTCCTCATGTGAAATTATCGCATTTACACAACATGAAAAAATAATGTTATGGTTTAAATATAAAATACAGAACCATATAGTAAACATAAATACCATATATATCATATATAAAATATAGTGACATCATAATGGCCACCTTTAAAGGTGTTAAAAGAATATTGAACAATCATCGTTTCGTGAGGCAGAAAATTGCCAACCACAGAAATAGTATGTTCTTTAACCATTAGACAATGGTGTGTGTAAGGGTTGATCGAATGCATCTTATAACAACATCATAGTATACTTAAGATACTGGATTTGTTACAAAATAAATGAATAAAAATAGTTTAGGGGGTTGGAGAAGCAAAATAAAACAAAAGGACACAACTGAAGACATTACCTTAAAATCGGGTAACTCCCTTTGGTTTGAGATCAAAGGCTTCCTTGGGAAGACTTCTGCCCAAATTGAGGTTTCAAGGAGATATAGAGGGATTTGGAGAGACAAAATGGGAAGGGTTTGGCCGAGCCAAAGTCTTTTTAAGTGTGGGTAAAGAGGTATAGGTGGGGGCCGTTTATAAGAGGAGAGGAGGGGCACTCTTGGAATGTAAAGAAATGTTACTTTATTTTAGAATGAGTTTCGGATTTTAATGGTCCCAAATTGATGTGTTTCAAGGATAAGGTGATAAGGGTTCTAAATCCACCCATAAAATAGGTTTTGGACATGTGTAGGTCTTACATTTTACATTATCTTTCCATTTTATTTAAATCATTAAATAATGAGGTCATCACTGCATCATCATGATGTCATAAATAATTTAATTTATATAATGTCTAAAAATTATAAAAAAAATACTATGATGTATGAACTATTTTTAGCATTACAAATACTATTTATAGTCAAAAATCTGACTAGTATAACCCCATGCAAAAATTGTTTTAGTAAATCATCTCATGTTTGTGACATTTTAATTTTAACATTAAATAAAAATATATTTTTGTGATTCCCAACCAAAGTGGCTCCATGGGGTCCCCAAGTTGACCCATGTATTTTCTTGGTCGGATATGATACATACAATGGGGGTAGGACATGTTTCTAGGTCATTTCAGTTTATTAAAACATTATTCTTACCTTAAACTACACTAATTACCTCTAATGGAGATTAAAAACTTAATAAGTTACTATTCACCAAAAAAATTATTCTAATCCCATTAAACAAAATTTTACTTCTTAATGACAACCATTTATGTTAGATTTTTGAAATTCAAAACACAAATATGGAAAATTTTCATTTAAAATTGAAAATCAGTTTTTATAAGTACCACATAGTGGTTTCACTATTAAAAACAAATTGATGTTTTTCAGAAAATTACCAAAAAATCACCCTTGCTATATTTGATATTCTGAACTAAAAAATGATGTCTATTTTACAAAATTAAAAACATATAAGTTGAATTAATTTATTTAATAATTAATTCCCACTGTCAGAGCATATAGCATGTTTTTATGAAACAATAATTATCAAAAGAATGACACTAGTTTATGTCCAATTTCAAAGTGAAATTAATTCAAACGACTACTATTGGATTGAATGGTAAAAATATATTCAAATTTAATTCTAAATCCAATTCAAAAGATAATCCAATCATATAAATAAATAAGATTAAAAAGAGGTGTTGAATTAAAATACAACATTTTTCACTATTCATTAAAAACATGATCTTTTTCGGAAAATACGAAAAAATTACACAAAGTAAATTTTGATGTCCCGATTCTAAAGGGGTATTTCATTTTGTCATATATGACACATAAAATTGTCAAAAAGTGGATTTAAAAGAGGTTCTCCATCAAAAGGCGGTTATTCGACCTTTTAAAGAATATTAGAATGTTTACCCTTAAAATTGGATTCATTCGCATTTTTAATCCTCTAACATTTATTGTAAAGAGTAAAAATATTTTACAAACATATATAATAATTTTTTAGTTAGTTATGTTCAATCCCGTCATTACAACGGCTAGGCGTTAACTACTATTTAAAATAATATTATTTTATTATTAGAGTGCAACGTAAGTTTCCCAAGAAACTCGTTGTTGCATGCTGGGTAGCCATCGAGCATAGTGTCCCCTTTAAATTCATATTAATATTTTATTCAAAAATATAGATAAATATAAAAATGTCATATTCTATATTTACCTGGGGTGTAAAACAACCATCTATGATATGTTTACATAGAATTGAGAATGGAATATTCTTCACATAGTGTTAAAACACGATGAGAAAAAAGGTTGAAAACAAAATGGAGCCGTATTTTACATAATAAATGTGTTTTAATGGAATTAAAATTAACAACATCATTTTTTCCTTCCTTATATGGTTCATGAATGGTATACACAACTGATACATGAAAGGAAAATTATTAGAAAATGTCTTGTAAGTGGGACACATTCTAATTAAAAATGTATACTCCAATAGTGAAAACATGTCAATTACTATGTATAGAGAGGATAATATAACTGCTACCAATACATGTTTCCCAAATCATATATTCCATAAATTTTCACTAGGATTATTCGTGTATGAGAGAAATTATAGTAAAATGAAAAGTATAGGTATTTTACATGTTTAATTAAACCTCTATGAATATATCCTCATAATATTAATGTAATATATATCGTTATATTCATCGAATTGTGATAATAAATATCACAACCCTATTTCAATTTATTCCAAAACACTAGGTACATGGTTATCATGCCTGTCTTATTACATGAAATTTTATAAAACACATGTTTTAGATGTATGATTTCAAATGGAATTTTATTATTACATAATGTATTACATTAAACTAGCCATAATATTTATTCACTATAAGATGTCAATATGCATAGCCTTGGTCTATGATGCATTTACACAAATAGAGTAAAAAAATCCTCACTAAATAGAATTAAAATATATAGTTAAGTCTTTTCTACATGAATTTCAATTATTTAGAATGGGTCCCCATTGTTGGGACTTAATCATTAAGTTATATGGTCCCCACTACATGAACATTAACTTTATATCATATTAATATTATGATAAAATGTTATAAAATTTAAATCCATTCTATCCACACAACGTAAAAGTATATCAACTATGGACCCCATTTTATTCCATTCAAATATGTATCTTACTTCATTCTATATGATAAATAAACTATAGAAACAGTTCATCAACTATAATTTAGTAGTAATCCCCTCTAATTATTCACGTCTCATTTTTCCACCATATAAATTTATTAAATTCATGATTATAATTTTTATTTATATATATGGATTCTTCAATCTCAAAAAATGATCTCAATGACCATTTTCATATAAAAAGGCCATCATTTTTTAAGGATCAACATTGTCCATCGGGATATAAGTCCTCATTTCATAATTGATGCAACACCCCCACTCAATAGATAGGTTTTACAGTTTATTGAACTAGTGAACTTCCTTATTTAAACAATAGATGGTGGTGTAAAATCTTTAGGGTAAATATATACATACAAATAATTAATAATTCAAATAACACATTAAAAATTCCAATATGTAGATCCTTATTAATGTTGTATGACCAAATAGACTCCCATATATTGAAGACATGCTCCATCAATGGTGATCTTCTCATATATTGATTATATATTAGAGGACATGTCACGTCTAAATTAATTTTCCTACGTTTCAATGTATTGATAATCAATCTACAAAAATGTTTCCCCAATTCATGATGATTTGGTAGATGATCATATGTTATATAGTTTTTCTTCAACTATCCTAAACCCATATACAATTTCCTTCTAATCCTCATCAAGAAAAGTTATGATGGAAATTTTATATAATCGATTTTATTCAATTATAATTGTAAATCCATTATAACTAAAACAATAATGCAATATCACACATATTTTATAGTATTATTTCATGTTTGGAAATTACAGAATATGACACCCATTGTTTATGATACTTCTTATTATAATTATGGTACAATGAACTAAATAATTTATCCCATAATGTGTTATTTGATATAACATAATTGATCATGTTCTATACATTTTATACCACAACAAGAATGGATAAAATAGATTTTTAGGTGTTAGTGGACTAATCCTCATCATGTTCAAGACACTATATATTTATATATAGGGTTCCCCAAATTTATGAAGAATAGATTCATCAGTTCAATAAAAAATATCAGAACATATAAACATACCATCATAGGGAACTCATTATTCCATTATGCATGAAATGAATTTTTGGTTTCATTCATCACATTATGATACATAGAAAATTTATCCCTATTTAGAGGAAAAGATATATAAGATTGAATAATATAGAAAAAAATCATTACATCGTGATACTAAACATATTGTCTCAGAAAAAATTTAGTAGAATAAAACAATTTGTTGTTTTGGATCCTCACCAATGAAGATTCAATATTATTCAAATTGTATCCCCTAAAACATTCATTATTGAAAAACATGTGTGTTTATTAGTAACCTATGAGATATGTTGTGACAGTTGTATCCCCAATCTCAGTTCTGACCATTGGTTCAATGTTCCATCATACTTTTATTTTTAATTAAATAATATATGATTGGTTTTCCCCATACGTGAATTAATGGGATTCCACCCACTGATGTAGATGGCTAAATACATAATACCATTAACAACATCTTAATCGGTCAATCAACTATACCACTAAAATTTTTATATTTTCATACGATAAAATTATTATTCTCATGAAAACCTATCATTCATGATAGTTGAAACCTTATCAAGATTATGAAAGCAATGTAAAACCTCTCATCTATATTCCATGACAAAAAATTGAGAACCACTCCACCTAACATTGTGTACATTATAATTTCCCCTCAGATAACATTTATTCAGTTTTTTCATTCTTTTATGCATACAGGCCACTTCACAATTTTTTACAAGTATATATGACCATAATAATTATTTAATTAATGATAATCCATACAATATGATATTTTACAATGTTTCCACTATAATTTACACTTTTTGTAAAATAAAATGGTTCAGTATCTCTATTAGGATGTTAAAAAACATAATATATTAGATCTATTTCGTTGTGTATAACTTATTTTTGATCATGTTTTATAAGCCCACCTTCTATAACTACATATTCAATGATTATAATACCATGTTATATGTTGTGATACACATATTTCCCATCAGAAGTTGAACAAAAAATCACTATCCACCATCATATTCTAATGTGTTAAAATTATGGTTTTTTTCATTAGTTATTACATGGAATATCTAAAAGTATTGACAATAAAAACAATATGTTCATTTATTTAGGATATAATCTATGGATGACCATATCATATGTCCTCCTTATTTTAATTATGTTTTATACTTATGTCGTGATTTTTTATATATCAATGCAATATTGGAATCCTCCACCTATGGTCAATGTTAACTGATTATATTCCTTGAAATTTCATGGATGGATTCATATGAATTTTAATCTCATCAGTCCCTAAATCCATTTCATTTGAATATAAACTAATATCTATTCACTATGAGTCTTAATATTATTAGATAATGGAATCTTTAATCAATAGTAGGTCTTTCTAATACATCATTCTATAATGTATTCATAACATTTGGGTTGAGCACTCAGTCCTTATAACACATTTTCTTTTAGTTATGAAAAAATAATGGATGGTTTACCCTGATGATCAGTAGTGGGTGATTGAGTGGGGTTATATAATCGTTTATATATTTCTTCACAATTATAAGTCACTATTAAAAATTAAAAATAGTTCCCACCTAGATAACAATGCAGAAAACATATTTATAACTCTAGAAGGATATTTGGGGTTTCAAAACCAATGAATATTTTGAACATACCTTAGTCTATGGGATGTGAGGTATATATTATTAATCCTTTTATGTGTAAATTTATTCCCCACATTAAGAATATATTATTGAGTTCATTTATTTTCTAAAATATCTTCCAAATCATTATATAAGAATTTTTTTAACTAATAACATTATTATTTGTTTAATATATATATATATATGGATTGGGTATTCTATTAGTGATAAATTTAATTTTTCTGAGATGATTTCCAACAATTTACAATTATTTTAAATAAATTGAATGATTAATATATATTATTGTAATGTTTAATTGAACATTATTGTTAATAAACATCTAAGAAATTTTTTATCTAGTATGGAAGTAAACATTCATGATCATCCTATATGTATTATATTAAATTTAAATCAAATGAAATTTTTTTTATTTAGGTATGAGTTGTACATATTAATGTCTTAATGAATGGACATATATGAGGGCCCTAATAATTGGGTATAGATCTTATTTGTTAGGACGGTTTCATATGTGTCACACTAAAAATATGATATATAATCTTAAAAGATTATTCTTAACTAATCCTATTTATTGAATGGGTGAACAATTATTACATGTTGGGGATTGTTTCCCAATATTATAATAATATGGAAATACCTTCGGGACAAATTCTTTGTTTTATTCCTTGTAAGGACCCATTATTATTGGTAATAGAATGTGGAATAACGAAATGATTCCCTACTTGGAAAATTTATGATTCTTTTTAAATAATCATTGAAAATCCCAATTCTTTCATGATTCATGCTGAGTGTGAGAAATAATGGATAACATGTAATCAATCATAGTGTATTTTAATATTGGAAATATTAAATATAGTGAACGTAAATGAGTGTTTGTTATAAATATTATTCCATAATAAGGATTTTTTTTTTGATTATATGAAAGATCATTGTTCTTGAATTTCAATAGCTCTGCACTCACTAATGGTTAGGAATTGAATATTAAAATATTACAAATTATTATTATCCTAATGGGTTATGAATTTTAGGGACATATACTATGAATGATTCTCGTGTGTAACGCCCCGACCCCAGCTACCCAGAGTCGGTGCATTAATTACATAACATTGGCATGATCACAAGAAAGATGAAATCTCGAAAGACCGATTGGTTTAGTAGCCTTGGAAACACTAGATATATTCATAAGTTTTACATTACATCATAAAATGAAAAACTAATACAACAACATAATGTTTCCACAATCCACACTATTAACCCCTCATGAAACCCCTGCAGGTCATTCATAACTTACTTCTTCACATCCTGGGAAAAATAAAACATAAAAAAAAGGGGTGAGCTCAAATGCCCAGTAAGGATAACAATAAAGTGGAAACTTTCATAAATAAGAATAAACATTTAAGGCAATGTATAACTAAAACAAAAGCCTTTTAAATACGAACTTTCAACATGGTATGGCATAAATAAAATGAAATAATGCCATTTACTTATTCACATGGATATTCTACTAATCGAATAATCACATGCAATATCAATAACCACTTTCATAATGTTGGAATGCATAATGCCAGACTATCATAACCACATAGCCAATGCCTCGTGCCAAGACTACAAATAAGATTTTGTCAAGGCCTTGTGCCAAGACACTAGTTTGTCTCATGAGACCTACCGATGCATCGAGGAGCTATAGCGGGCTCCACCCGTCACTTATTAAGTCCAATGCATTCCCATATGAAAAGGTTTAAACATAACATAAACATTCGTATTAAAACTAGCATACGAAATGTCAATAATTTCACCATAAACTATGAATGGTATAAAAATAGCACATCCACAGTCAAACATATCACAAAAACTTCAATACAATATAGAAGTTTTGTATCATAATAAATCAACTTCAAATAATCTTAAAATCCATCAAAGGATGTTGACATAGATGAAATCAAAATTCTTTTTAAAGAAGTATCTCCTTTTATTTTGAAATCATTTAAGATCCATATAAAATAAAACATTTTCTTTGAAAATATTCTTATAAGCTTGTATGGAAATCTTCGACGATTTTATAACGGCGGAAAATAACCGCACCCGCCGTATAAGTTAAAAAGAACATTCTTACCTCAATTCAGTCGAAAAGGTTAAAAAGGACCTTGTTTTGAAAACGACGGAAAGATTCCTTTATAAACCTCTTATAAAAAGTCAAACAAGGGTATAAATGACTTTAACCCATAAAAAATGTTTTGAAATACATTTTTAAGAAACATGGATGTGGATGATAAAGATATCCCAGTAGATTATTACGTATAAACAACCTCAGATAATGAAGAGATTGTGAAATAACCCTTAGCTTGTACTTTTCCTTGGTTGGGGTAGGTTAACCTCCTGTATAATGGTGAAATAATTGTTATTAAATTATACAAGAATCATATATATTAATATGATATCATATATGATCTTTTAACATTGATTTATTAATAATATCTTAGAATTATCATCGTTTCGGGTGTTAACTTACTCATTTTCTTTTATATGTTTTGTTACATAAGCCATGTTTGTTGTATCTTATTCATATCCAGAATGATATCAAGTCCTTAAACATCATTTTTAAATCATAAAATGATAATTATACTTGAATGGATACGATGGAGAATGAATCTCATCGCGTTCGTGGAGACGGTAGTCCGTACGTACGCACGAGCGACAATATCATTCTTTTGATATTAAAATAATATATAAATGAATGGTATATCATATATACAGAATCATTAACATGTTATATTTATTATTTACATGAGTTACACATCATTATTATACCCATCCAAATAATATTATATTGAATAACAATTACACCACGACGTGGAGACGGTAAGCCGTACGTACGCACGTATGGTGACATGTTATTCAAAGGGTGGATAGAGTACTGAATATGGTTGTACCATACTTATAATAACATCACAGTATATGTGAGATACTGGAGTTATTATTTTAGAATGGTAAGAACAAAGGAAGAAGAAGTGGAAGAAGAAATGAACTTAGAAAAGGGTGGTGAAATCATTACCTCTTCTTCGGGTTCTTCCTTTTGATTTGATCAAAAGGGCTCCTTAGGTTGGCTTTCTGATCAAACTAAGGACCCTAGGTTGTAGTGAGGGATGTTGGGAGAGTATTTGGGCAGAGTTTGGCCGAACCAAAAGGCTTTAGAGGTTTGAAGAAATGAGAAGGAGGAGTGCCCTTTTATAAGAGGGGTGATGGGCACCTTTGGAAAAGCTAGAAATATTAATTTATAATAAATTCATATTCGGTTTCCAAAGGCTCCAAAGTTGACTATTCAAAGGATGAGGTGGGGATAGGTCGAAAACAACTCATCCAATAGAATTTATACAGGTTTGGGTACTTATATTAACCTTATCTTTAAGTATTAACTCTAAGTTAATTAGTTTCACTTTTACAATGTCTCTTTGTATTTTTTATATAATTTGGTTAATAAACTTACTATATACATCCAAGAGACCCCCAAGTGGTCCATTAATGATTAAACTATCATAATATAAGTCTCTTGGCCGAACCTTAGATTTTTAGGAATTTAATATCAATTAATAATATAATATTTGTTTTAAGAATGCTTTTATGTCAATTTTGACACTATTCAATAGTTGATTTTTGTGAAACTCATAACAGATTGATTACTTCTAAAAAAGCCAATTAAATAAATCCTAATATATCATATTATCCTAGAAAATTAGTTTAATTAATTAAAAGTTTCATATTATATTTATTTGGGTATTTATAATATCAATTATTTTAATTTTTCACTATTATAGTAATTACTGCATCATCATTGTGTCATAAATAAAATAACTTATTTAATGTCTAAAAATTATAAATAAACTATCATTATTTAGGAAATCTTTTTAGCTTTCTAATGAATATTTATAATCTAAATTCCAACATGTATAACCCTATGTAAAAATTGTTCTTCTAAAAGATGTAAGCTTATGCCATTTTTATTTTTATTTTAGCTTTATTAATATAATGTGTCACTATCACTTACAAGTGGATCCATGGGGTCCCAAAATAGACCAAAAGATTCCCATGGTCGACCATGTATCAACCAATAGGGTTAAGACACGTTTTAGGGTAATTTATAATTATTATAATATTATTTTTTTTAACGCTTATTTACCGGATTTACCATTAACCATGGTAAATAAAATATTTACCGCAGTAATTATTCAAAATGTCTAAAAATAAAAGTTACCCATTTACACAATTTGAACATCCTGATTCCAAATATGGAATCCATTTTCCTAAATTCAAAACACAGAATTGGCAGAAATTAATTTAAAATTAATTCCCGCTGTCAAAACAAAAAGCGTGTTTTTAAGAGATAATAACTATCAAAAGATTGACACTTGTTTATGTTCGGTTTAATTGTAAAATTATGTCCAATGACCAAAATTATATTAAATGGTAAAAATATATTCTAAATATACTTTAAAACCACTCAAATTCATAATTTATCACTATTAATTATTTTGATTAAAAAAGTTGTTTTTAATTAAAATTTAGTAATTTTCACTATTCATCAAAATATGAAATTTATCCGAAATGTACCAAAATTTCACCTTAGGCTAAATTAGATATTCCGAATCCAAAAATGAAGTCCATTTTGAAATATAAAATATATATAATTTTAAAAAGTAGGTATTACTATTCATAACGGCTAGTTTGATCGGTTGTGGTGTTTGTTAAAACTTGAAGTTTCGTACAACACACGCTACTGTATTATTCAAAGGAAAGCGTACCGTGGAAGCTTGGGATGTTTCATTTTAAATTTTTTGATGTCCCCATTTAGTCAAAAAGTTTAAAATATTGTATTTAAAAAGGTTTCACTATTAAAAGTTGATAAAAGTGCAATACTGAAAATGAATATGTTCTTGCATTATGACTAAGAAACTCATAATATGGATTCTAAAATTATAAGGATTATATAAAGTGAAAAATTTAGTTAATGCTATTCATGACCTCTTTTAATGCCTTTTTTTGTAAGTCATGGTGTGATTGAACTCGGTGTTGCGTGTAGTGCAAGTTATTGAATTATTTTGAAGAAATAACACACTATGAAATCTTGGGGTGTTACATTCTCCCCTCCTTCAATAAATTGCGTCCTCGCAATTTGAAATTTTTCTTCAAAAATAAAAGGTTGAAAATAGAAAATATATTTGTGGGAAAACCCACATCGAAAATTGGGTTACTAAAATTTAGTCTTAATATGTGGAAAAGAGAAATGAAAGGGTCACCACCAAATTATGATCTTGATTAGGAGAACATTTGTGGCAATCGGAGACATATAATTAGAGGAAAAACGTAAATATTTATAGGTAGTGATTGAGGTCATCAATCACAAACAAGTGTAAAATTTAGGTCCTTAAATTCATCAATCTATGATGATTTGAAATACCATCGGTTCAACAAAACATAGGGTATTACGATAACACATTTTTGACGTTTCAAAATATCTTAGTTGAAATCCCACATCGAAAAATGAATTAATGAGGCCTCTATTTAAAATAAAGAGTGGAAAGTATGAAGATTACCGAAAATAACACATACTAGGGTTCCATGTAGGAAAATATGGATATGGAAGAGAAATCTAACCATCAATTATCTGATGGAGAGTGGTAGAGAACATGGCTATGAAAAGGCCAACAATCCCAAAGCCATAAATTAGTGATGATTTAAGGTACCATCTAGGACAACATTTTTGTTCTAAGTTCCTTTTATTAATGTTGAGGAATTTATTTATGAGATTTTCTAAGATCATAAGGAGATATACATACTTTATAATTAGAGTTTTATCCATTAATAAATTTCTACCACAAACTCATCTTTCACTCTAAAAGATAATAGAACCTAAAAAAATTTCTATTTATACTATTCGTACAGGGTTCCAAAATAAATGAATTTATAATTCATCTACCATATCTTTTAATAAAAACTACATTATTTAATCCAGGACATCTCGTGGGCCAGTGGTAGGTGATACACCCTTGTCGCCCTTTGGTTGCGGGTTCAAGTCTCGCAGCCTTGCCGGACGCGACGGGTTGCCGCCCGACCTCCGGGTTGTCCTTTTATGGCAATCCAAAATAATCCAAACTAGAACTATCCAAAATACTTCTGTCCAAACTCACAGTCCAACATTCATAAGGAAGGTAAACATAATATAGATCCTTTTTACCCCGTAATAGCATATGAATACCTTCATCATGTATTACCATATTCCTTATTGATTACATTCATGCTCCCTTATTCCATATAGAATGCTGGATATACTTCATTAATCCAAAAATGTTTTAAACCCCAACAATGATGGAATATACAAATCATTAATCAGTTCCAAGGTAGTCAAGAATATCTAATATATTTTATCCAAAACAATCACATATTATTCCAAAATCACTACCTCAGTATCAGAACTATATTATGGTTTATCATTCTCTCAACCATATATTTTCCAAAAATCTATCCTGCTAATGAGTCACTTTTCGTTGTTCCACACAATCTCAAGTCCTGAATGAAATAGTACTGCAGTACAATCCTTATATACTCCATAATTATTATAACAAGTACATTGTTGATACAAAGCTCAATTGACATAATCAACATAAGAACTCTAATCATTCCTCTTCATCTGTGGTAGTATCATAACTTGATTATTATCCAATAACATCATTTGAGGCATAGTCTGATGACTTGGACATAGGTTCGCGTAGTGTCTAAACTCCTTGCAAATGAAGCATTGTACATTTAAAACCATTTTCTTACCCTTGCAGTCACGTACTTTGTGCCCTTTTCCTCCACACTTATAACAAACTCCCATTCCTTTCAGGCAAGTTCCAGTGTGTTTCTTTCCACAGTTACCACATATGGGAAAATTCTTCTTTTCCCTCTTCCCTTTATCCATCTTTCTCTCTTCCATCCTTTTCTTCTCTTGCTTCCCTTCAAAGCCATAGGACTCAGTAAACTCTTTACATATCTTATCAACACATGATATTATTTCTTCATATGATGATAATACATGGGAGACTATTTCTCTTATCAATTCTAGCTTAAGACCATGAAAGATATGATCCTTCCTTCTCTTTGGATCATGTGCATTTCTGGAGTTCTCATTCCTTCTACTGGGCGCCATTTCTAAACAATGGCATAAACTATATCAGTTTATGAATCAAAATACATAATCCCATACTTATAAAACACCTAACATAAATTGAACTATTTATGGATATAATCCATAATCATAAGAATGTTTTCTTTGAGGAAGTATATACTCATAATCCCTTCAAAATGATTTGTAAAGAAAATGAGAGTTATCCTAAGCATATCCCCCGGGAGTGTCGTAACCAAGAGTGCAGCAAGGCCCGTTGTCGTGCACCAGTTCCCGTTCGAGTCTAGCTCAAAGCGGTGTTTTCGGGTTTTACCCCTAGGTACATCTGTGCCAGAGCCACCTCTACCTGCTCGTATCCAGACAGGGATGTATTTCTCGGAAAACTCACAAAATCTCTACAATACCAAAATTCTAGGAAGTTCTTCTATACTAATCCTCAAAGTTCATCTTAAGTCTACGTGATCTAATCAGAGTTTATCTAAATCTAGCTTCCAAGGTTTGTACTAAACTTCCTCTCATACCAACTGTAACGCCCCGACCCCAGCTACCCAGAGTCGGTGCATTAATTACATAACATTGGCATGATCACAAGAAAGATCAAATCTCGAAAGACCGATTGGTTTAGTAGCCTTGGAAACACTAGATATATTCATAAGTTTTACATTACATCATAAAATGAAAAACTAATACAACAACATAATGTTTCCACAATCCACACTATTAACCCCTCATAAAACCCCTGCAGGTCATTCATAACTTACTTCTTCACATCCTGGGAAAAATAAAACATAAAAAAAAGGGGTGAGCTCAAATGCCCAGTAAGGATAACAATAAAGTGGAAACTTTCATAAATAAGAATAAACATTTAAGGCAATGTATAACTAAAACAAAAGCCTTTTAAATACGAACTTTCAACATGGTATGGCATAAATAAAATGAAATAATGCCATTTACTTCTTCACATGGATATTCTACTAATCGAATAATCACATGCAATATCAATAACCACTTTCATAATGTTGGAATGCATAATGCCAGACTATCATAACCACATAGCCAAGGCCTCGTGCCAAGACTACAAATAAGATTTTGTCAAGGCCTTATGCCAAGACACTAGTTTGTCTCATGAGACCTACCGATGCATCGAGGAGCTATAGCGGGCTCCACCCGTCACTTATTAAGTCCAATGCATTCCCATATGAAAAGGTTTAAACATAACATAAACATTCGTATTAAAACTAGCATACGAAATGTCAATAATTTCACCATAAACTATGAATGGTATAAAAATAGCACATCCACAGTCAAACATATCACAAAAACTTCAATACAATATAGAAGTTTTGTATCATAATAAATCAACTTCAAATAATCTTAAAATCCATCAAAGGATGTTGACATAGATGAAATCAAAATTCTTTTTAAAGAAGTATCTCCTTTTATTTTGAAATCATTTAAGATCCATATAAAATAAAACATTTTCTTTGAAAATATTCTTATAAGCTTGTATGGAAAGCTTCGACGATTTTATAAAGGCGGAAAATAACCGCACCCGCCGTATAAGTTAAAAAGAACATTCTTACCTCAATTCCGTCGAAAAGGTTAAAAAGGACCTTGTTTTGAAAACGACGGAAAGATTCCTTTATAAACCTCTTATAAAAAGTCAAACAAGGGTATAAATGACTTTAACCCATAAAAAATGTTTTGAAATACATTTTTAAGAAACATGGATGTGGATGATAAAGATATCCCAGTAGATTATTACGTATAAACAACCTCGGATAATGAAGAGATTGTGAAATAACCCTTACCTTGTACTTTTCCTTTGTTGGGGTAGGTTAACCTCCTGTATAATGGTGAAATAATTGTTATTAAATTATACAAGAATCATATAAATTAATATGATATCATATATGATCTTTTAACATTGATTTATTAATAATATCTTAGAATTATCATCGTTTCGGGTGTTAACTTACTCATTTTCTTTTATATGTTTTGTTACATAAGCCTTGTTTGTTGTATCTTATTCATATCCAGAATGATATCAAGTCCTTAAACATCATTTTTAAATCATAAAATGATAATTATACTTGAATGGATACGATGGATAATGAATCTCATCACGTTCGTGGAGACGGTAGTCCGTACGTACGCACGAGCGACAATATCATTCTTTTGATATTAAAATAATATATAAATGAATGGTATATCATATATACAGAATCATTAACATGTTATATTTATTATTTACATGAGTTACACATCATTATTATACCCATCCAAATAATATTATATTGAATAACAATTACACCACGACGTGGAGACGGTAAGCCGTACGTACGCACGTATGGTGACATGTTATTCAAAGGGTGGATAGAGTACTGAATATGGTTGTACCATACTTATAATAACATCACAGTATATGTGAGATACTGGAGTTATTATTTTAGAATGGTAAGAACAAAGGAAGAAGAAGTGGAAGAAGAAATGAACTTAGAAAAGGGTGGTGAAATCATTACCTCTTCTTCGGGTTCTTCCTTTTGATTTGATCAAAAGGGCTCCTTAGGTTGGCTTTCTGATCAAACTAAGGACCCTAGGTTGTAGTGAGGGATGTTGGGAGAGTATTTGGGCAGAGTTTGGCCGAACCAAAAGGCTTTAGAGGTTTGAAGAAATGAGAAGGAGGAGTGCCCTTTTATAAGAGGGGTGATGGGCACCTTTGGAAAAGCTAGAAATATTAATTTATAATAAATTCATATTCGGTTTCCAAAGGCTCCAAAGTTGACTATTCAAAGGATGAGGTGGGGATAGGTCGAAAACAACTCATCCAATAGAATTTATACAGGTTTGGGTACTTATATTAACCTTATCTTTAAGTATTAACTCTAAGTTAATTAGTTTCACTTTTACAATGTCTCTCTGTATTTTTTATATAATTTGGTTAATAAACTTACTATATACATCCAAGAGACCCCCAAGTGGTCCATTAATGATTAAACTATCATAATATAAGTCTCTTGGCCGAACCTTAGATTTTTAGGAATTTAATATCAATTAATAATATAATATTTGTTTTAAGAATGCTTTTATGTCAATTTTGACACTATTCAATAGTTGATTTTTGTGAAACTCATAACAGATTGATTACTTCTAAAAAAGCCAATTAAATAAATCCTAATATATCATATTATCCTAGAAAATTAGTTTAATTAATTAAAAGTTTCATATTATATTTATTTGGGTATTTATAATATCAATTATTTTAATTTTTCACTATTATAGTAATTACTGCATCATCATTGTGTCATAAATAAAATAACTTATTTAATGTCTAAAAATTATAAATAAACTATCATTATTTAGGAAATCTTTTTAGCTTTCTAATGAATATTTATAATCTAAATTCCAACATGTATAACCCTATGTAAAAATTGTTCTTCTAAAAGATGTAAGCTTATGCCATTTTTATTTTTATTTTAGCTTTATTAATATAATGTGTCACTATCACTTACAAGTGGATCCATGGGGTCCCAAAATAGACCAAAAGATTCCCATGGTCGACCATGTATCAACCAATAGGGTTAAGACACGTTTTAGGGTAATTTATAATTATTATAATATTATTTTTTTTAACGCTTATTTACCGGATTTACCATTAACCATGGTAAATAAAATATTTACCGCAGTAATTATTCAAAATGTCTAAAAATAAAAGTTACCCATTTACACAATTTGAACATCCTGATTCCAAATATGGAATCCATTTTCCTAAATTCAAAACACAGAATTGGCAGAAATTAATTTAAAATTAATTCCCGCTGTCAAAACAAAAAGCGTGTTTTTAAGAGATAATAACTATCAAAAGATTGACACTTGTTTATGTTCGGTTTAATTGTAAAATTATGTCCAATGACCAAAATTATATTAAATGGTAAAAATATATTCTAAATATACTTTAAAACCACTCAAATTCATAATTTATCACTATTAATTATTTTGATTAAAAAAGTTGTTTTTAATTAAAATTTAGTAATTTTCACTATTCATCAAAATATGAAATTTATCCGAAATGTACCAAAATTTCACCTTAGGCTAAATTAGATATTCCGAATCCAAAAATGAAGTCCATTTTGAAATATAAAATATATATAATTTTAAAAAGTAGGTATTACTATTCATAACGGCTAGTTTGATCGGTTGTGGTGTTTGTTAAAACTTGAAGTTTCGTACAACACACGCTACTGTATTATTCAAAGGAAAGCGTACCGTGGAAGCTTGGGATGTTTCATTTTAAATTTTTTGATGTCCCCATTTAGTCAAAAAGTTTAAAATATTGTATTTAAAAAGGTTTCACTATTAAAAGTTGATAAAAGTGCAATACTGAAAATGAATATGTTCTTGCATTATGACTAAGAAACTCATAATATGGATTCTAAAATTATAAGGATTATATAAAGTGAAAAATTTAGTTAATGCTATTCATGACCTCTTTTAATGCCTTTTTTTGTAAGTCATGGTGTGATTGAACTCGGTGTTGCGTGTAGTGCAAGTTATTGAATTATTTTGAAGAAATAACACACTATGAAATCTTGGGGTGTTACATTCTCCCCTCCTTCAATAAATTGCGTCCTCGCAATTTGAAATTTTTCTTCAAAAATAAAAGGTTGAAAATAGAAAATATATTTGTGGGAAAACCCACATCGAAAATTGGGTTACTAAAATTTAGTCTTAATATGTGGAAAAGAGAAATGAAAGGGTCACCACCAAATTATGATCTTGATTAGGAGAACATTTGTGGCAATCGGAGACATATAATTAGAGGAAAAACGTAAATATTTATAGGTAGTGATTGAGGTCATCAATCACAAACAAGTGTAAAATTTAGGTCCTTAAATTCATCAATCTATGATGATTTGAAATACCATCGGTTCAACAAAACATAGGGTATTACGATAACACATTTTTGACGTTTCAAAATATCTTAGTTGAAATCCCACATCGAAAAATGAATTAATGAGGCCTCTATTTAAAATAAAGAGTGGAAAGTATGAAGATTACCGAAAATAACACATACTAGGGTTCCATGTAGGAAAATATGGATATGGAAGAGAAATCTAACCATCAATTATCTGATGGAGAGTGGTAGAGAACATGGCTATGAAAAGGCCAACAATCCCAAAGCCATAAATTAGTGATGATTTAAGGTACCATCTAGGACAACATTTTTGTTCTAAGTTCCTTTTATTAATGTTGAGGAATTTATTTATGAGATTTTCTAAGATCATAAGGAGATATACATACTTTATAATTAGAGTTTTATCCATTAATAAATTTCTACCACAAACTCATCTTTCACTCTAAAAGATAATAGAACCTAAAAAAATTTCTATTTATACTATTCGTACAGGGTTCCAAAATAAATGAATTTATAATTCATCTACCATATCTTTTAATAAAAACTACATTATTTAATCCAGGACATCTCGTGGGCCAGTGGTAGGTGATACACCCTTGTCGCCCTTTGGTTGCGGGTTCAAGTCTCGCAGCCTTGCCGGACGCGACGGGTTGCCGCCCGACCTCCGGGTTGTCCTTTTATGGCAATCCAAAATAATCCAAACTAGAACTATCCAAAATACTTCTGTCCAAACTCACAGTCCAACATTCATAAGGAAGGTAAACATAATATAGATCCTTTTTACCCCGTAATAGCATATGAATACCTTCATCATGTATTACCATATTCCTTATTGATTACATTCATGCTCCCTTATTCCATATAGAATGCTGGATATACTTCATTAATCCAAAAATGTTTTAAACCCCAACAATGATGGAATATACAAATCATTAATCAGTTCCAAGGTAGTCAAGAATATCTAATATAATTTATCCAAAACAATCACATATTATTCCAAAATCACTACCTCAGTATCAGAACTATATTATGGTTTATCATTCTCTCAACCATATATTTTCCAAAAATCTATCCTGCTAATGAGTCACTTTTCGTTGTTCCACACAATCTCAAGTCCTGAATGAAATAGTACTGCAGTACAATCCTTATATACTCCATAATTATTATAACAAGTACATTGTTGATACAAAGCTCAATTGACATAATCAACATAAGAACTCTAATCATTCCTCTTCATCTGTGGTAGTATCATAACTTGATTATTATCCAATAACATCATTTGAGGCATAGTCTGATGACTTGGACATAGGTTCGCGTAGTGTCTAAACTCCTTGCAAATGAAGCATTGTACATTTAAAACCATTTTCTTACCCTTGCAGTCACGTACTTTGTGCCCTTTTCCTCCACACTTATAACAAACTCCCATTCCTTTCAGGCAAGTTCCAGTGTGTTTCTTTCCACAGTTACCACATATGGGAAAATTCTTCTTTTCCCTCTTCCCTTTATCCATCTTTCTCTCTTCCATCCTTTTCTTCTCTTGCTTCCCTTCAAAGCCATAGGACTCAGTAAACTCTTTACATATCTTATCAACACATGATATTATTTCTTCATATGATGATAATACATGGGAGACTATTTCTCTTATCAATTCTAGCTTAAGACCATGAAAGATATGATCCTTCCTTCTCTTTGGATCATGTGCATTTCTGGAGTTCTCATTCCTTCTACTGGGCGCCATTTCTAAACAATGGCATAAACTATATCAGTTTATGAATCAAAATACATAATCCCATACTTATAAAACACCTAACATAAATTGAACTATTTATGGATATAATCCATAATCATAAGAATGTTTTCTTTGAGGAAGTATATACTCATAATCCCTTCAAAATGATTTGTAAAGAAAATGAGAGTTATCCTAAGCATATCCCCCGGGAGTGTCGTAACCAAGAGTGCAGCAAGGCCCGTTGTCGTGCACCAGTTCCCGTTCGAGTCTAGCTCAAAGCGGTGTTTTCGGGTTTTACCCCTAGGTACATCTGTGCCAGAGCCACCTCTACCTGCTCGTATCCAGACAGGGATGTATTTCTCGGAAAACTCACAAAATCTCTACAATACCAAAATTCTAGGAAGTTCTTCTATACTAATCCTCAAAGTTCATCTTAAGTCTACGTGATCTAATCAGAGTTTATCTAAATCTAGCTTCCAAGGTTTGTACTAAACTTCCTCTCATACCAACTGTAACGCCCCGACCCCAGCTACCCAGAGTCGGTGCATTAATTACATAACATTGGCATGATCACAAGAAAGATCAAATCTCGAAAGACCGATTGGTTTAGTAGCCTTGGAAACACTAGATATATTCATAAGTTTTACATTACATCATAAAATGAAAAACTAATACAACAACATAATGTTTCCACAATCCACACTATTAACCCCTCATAAAACCCCTGCAGGTCATTCATAACTTACTTCTTCACATCCTGGGAAAAATAAAACATAAAAAAAAGGGGTGAGCTCAAATGCCCAGTAAGGATAACAATAAAGTGGAAACTTTCATAAATAAGAATAAACATTTAAGGCAATGTATAACTAAAACAAAAGCCTTTTAAATACGAACTTTCAACATGGTATGGCATAAATAAAATGAAATAATGCCATTTACTTCTTCACATGGATATTCTACTAATCGAATAATCACATGCAATATCAATAACCACTTTCATAATGTTGGAATGCATAATGCCAGACTATCATAACCACATAGCCAAGGCCTCGTGCCAAGACTACAAATAAGATTTTGTCAAGGCCTTGTGCCAAGACACTAGTTTGTCTCATGAGACCTACCGATGCATCGAGGAGCTATAGCGGGCTCCACCCGTCACTTATTAAGTCCAATGCATTCCCATATGAAAAGGTTTAAACATAACATAAACATTCGTATTAAAACTAGCATACGAAATGTCAATAATTTCACCATAAACTATGAATGGTATAAAAATAGCACATCCACAGTCAAACATATCACAAAAACTTCAATACAATATAGAAGTTTTGTATCATAATAAATCAACTTCAAATAATCTTAAAATCCATCAAAGGATGTTGACATAGATGAAATCAAAATTCTTTTTAAAGAAGTATCTCCTTTTATTTTGAAATCATTTAAGATCCATATAAAATAAAACATTTTCTTTGAAAATATTCTTATAAGCTTGTATGGAAAGCTTCGACGATTTTATAAAGGCGGAAAATAACCGCACCCGCCGTATAAGTTAAAAAGAACATTCTTACCTCAATTCCGTCGAAAAGGTTAAAAAGGACCTTGTTTTGAAAACGACGGAAAGATTCCTTTATAAACCTCTTATAAAAAGTCAAACAAGGGTATAAATGACTTTAACCCATAAAAAATGTTTTGAAATACATTTTTAAGAAACATGGATGTGGATGATAAAGATATCCCAGTAGATTATTACGTATAAACAACCTCGGATAATGAAGAGATTGTGAAATAACCCTTACCTTGTACTTTTCCTTTGTTGGGGTAGGTTAACCTCCTGTATAATGGTGAAATAATTGTTATTAAATTATACAAGAATCATATAAATTAATATGATATCATATATGATCTTTTAACATTGATTTATTAATAATATCTTAGAATTATCATCGTTTCGGGTGTTAACTTACTCATTTTCTTTTATATGTTTTGTTACATAAGCCTTGTTTGTTGTATCTTATTCATATCCAGAATGATATCAAGTCCTTAAACATCATTTTTAAATCATAAAATGATAATTATACTTGAATGGATACGATGGATAATGAATCTCATCACGTTCGTGGAGACGGTAGTCCGTACGTACGCACGAGCGACAATATCATTCTTTTGATATTAAAATAATATATAAATGAATGGTATATCATATATACAGAATCATTAACATGTTATATTTATTATTTACATGAGTTACACATCATTATTATACCCATCCAAATAATATTATATTGAATAACAATTACACCACGACGTGGAGACGGTAAGCCGTACGTACGCACGTATGGTGACATGTTATTCAAAGGGTGGATAGAGTACTGAATATGGTTGTACCATACTTATAATAACATCACAGTATATGTGAGATACTGGAGTTATTATTTTAGAATGGTAAGAACAAAGGAAGAAGAAGTGGAAGAAGAAATGAACTTAGAAAAGGGTGGTGAAATCATTACCTCTTCTTCGGGTTCTTCCTTTTGATTTGATCAAAAGGGCTCCTTAGGTTGGCTTTCTGATCAAAATAAGGCCCCTAGGTTGTAGTGAGGGATGTTGGGAGAGTATTTGGGCAGAGTTTGGCCGAACCAAAAGGCTTTAGAGGTGTGAAGAAATGAGAAGGAGGAGTGCCCTTTTATAAGAGGGGTGAGGGGCACCTTTGGAAAAGCTAGAAATATTAATTTATAATAAATTCATATTCGGTTTCCAAAGGCTCCAAAGTTTACTATTCAAAGGATGAGGTGGGGATAGGTCGAAAACAACTCATCCAATAGAATTTATACAGGTTTGGGTACTTATATTAACCTTATCTTTAAGTATTAACTCTAAGTTAATTAGTTTCACTTTTACAATGTCTCTTTGTATTTTTATATAATTTGGTTAATAAACTTACTATATACATCCAAGAGACCCCCAAGTGGTCCATTAATGATTAAACTATCATAATATAAGTCTCTTGGCCGAACCTTAGATTTTTAGGAATTTAATATCAATTAATAATATAATATTTGTTTTAAGAATGCTTTTATGTCAATTTTGACACTATTCAATAGTTGATTTTTGTGAAACTCATAAAAGATTGATTACTTCAAAAAAAGTCAATTAAATCGATCCTAATATATCATATTATCCTAGAAAATTAGTTTAATTCATTAAAAGTTTCATATTATATTTATTTGGGTATTTATAATATCAATTATTTTAATTTTTCACTATTATAGTAATTACTGCATCATCATTGTGTCATATATAAAATAAATTATTTAATGTCTAAAAATTATAAATAAACTATCATTATGTAGGAAATCTTTTTATCTTTCTAATGAATATTTATAATCTAAATTCCAACATGTATAACCCTATGTAAAAATTGTTCTTCTAAAAGATGTAAGCTTATGCCATTTTTATTTTTATTTTAGCTTTATTAATATAATGTGTCATTATCACTTACAAGTGGATCCATGGGGTCCCAAAATAGACCAAAAGATTCCCATGGTCGACCATGTATCAACCAATAGGGTTAAGACACGTTTTAGGGTAATTTAGAATTATTATAATATTATTTTTTTAACGCTTATTTACCGGATTTACCCTTAACCATGGTAAATAAAATATTTACCGCAGTAATTATTCAAAATGTCTAAAAATAAAAGTTACCCATTTACACAATTTGAACATCATGATTCCAAATATGGAATCCATTTTCCTAAATTCAAAACACAGAAATGGCAGAAATTAATTTAAAATTAATTCCCGCTGTCAAAACAAAAAGCGTGTTTTTAAGAGATAATAACTATCAAAAGATTGACACTTGTTTATGTTCGGTTTAATTGTAAAATTATGTCCAATGACCAACATTATATTAAATGGTAAAAATATATTCTAAATATACTTTAAAACCACTCAAATTCATAATTTATCACTATTAATTATTTTGATTAAAAAAGTTGTTTTTAATTAAAATTTAGTAATTTTCACTATTCATCAAAATATGAAATTTATCCGAAATGTACCAAAATTTCACCTTAGGCTAAATTAGATATTCCGAATCCAAAAATGAAGTCCATTTTGAAATATAAAATATATATAATTTTAAAAATTAGGTATTACTATTCATAACGGCTAGTTTGATCGGTTGTGGTGTTTGTTAAAACTTGAAGTTGCGTACAACACACGCTACTGTATTATTCAAAGGAAAGCGTACCGTGGAAGCTTGGGATGTTTCATTTTAAATTTTTTGATGTCCCCATTTAGTCAAAAAGTTTAAAATATTGTATTTAAAAAGGTTTCACTATTAAAAGTTGATAAAAGTGCAATACTGAAAATGAATATGTTCTTGCATGATGACTAAGAAACTCATAATATGGATTCTAAAATTATAAGGATTATATAAAGTGAAAAATTTAGTTAATGCTATTCATGACCTCTTTTAATGCCTTTTTTTGTAAGTCATGGTGTGATTGAACTCGGTGTTGCGTGTAGTGCAAGTTATTGAATTATTTTGAAGAAATAACACACTATGAAATCTTGGGGTGTTACATCGTGGATGATATTTAACCAATGTCCCATAGAAGAAATATTATAGGGACCATGATTGGTATTTTGTTTCTTCTAAGATGCAATGATGATCAGATAATACTCATATGGTTGTATGAGTGTCTAAATATATCCTGTTATGTCACATCTTATATGAAGGGGGAATGCTCAACCAAATTTATATGGTCAATAGTTCACATGGGTTGAGGGTATATTACCAAATGTACTTATTGGAAAAGGTTGAAATGTCCAATGATGTCTTCCTAAGTCATCTTGTATGTTGCCCTGACATTCTAGGAGTGCATGTAATACTTGTCCGTGTATGTATATATGCTAAATCTGACATGTGTGAGGGGTGGTGGGTGAACCAGATGACATGTACTGAGGTGGTTTCATGATTTAGATAACATTTTTTGAGTACATATAATGATCTAGAAAACATTTATTAAGGACATAACATGGCATTGATGGATAAAATAGATGGATTCACATGATGAAGCAAACATTTTTTTTATGAAATCACAAGATTCTGATGACATGTTTGGATAACTACACAATATCATGATAACATGTATATGGGAATTGGTGTGATTTGGATGACTGGTCCAGAAGTCATTAGGTTATTGGTTTTTAGTTCATGTGATGAACATGACCATTTCAAAAGAATATAAATGTAGCTTCCCACAAAATATGCCACTATATTTTTTATAATTTAATTACTAAATGATTTAACATTTATCTGTCGATAACCTTATTGAGGAATCACATGATAAAATCATCTTGAAAATCATATTTTCATGAAATCAAAATCATGTATGGATTCCATTATGTGATAAATTTGGTGGTTTTTTTTCACATAAGCATATTATGGATCTTTTAGTTATTCAATAAGATTACCTAGAGAAATACTTTTGTGATTGTGTTGTTCTCCACTTTGGAAAGTATCATAACATATTTCTTCTACACTGTGTGTGTTTATCATATACCAAATAAATTTATAGGAATCTCAACAGTAAATATGCACTACATCATACAACATATAAATTCGAGTAGTGGGAATCAGTTAGTGGTGGGATCTCCTCATCACACATCTTGCGTTAAGCCATTGAAGGTTATCTATAACATAATATTCATCACCCATGATATAAAGATATCAAATGACCAACCATTCATTCTATTATTTTTTAAAACATGAGTAATTATAGTCTTTCACATAATCAACATTACATGTCCATGGGACTTGGAATTATTGGGTTGACATGCCTATGATTATTCGTGAGATCAAGTCTTCTGTCAAAAAGGATTTCACAGATTGAGTTGGAATTTTCTACGGACCTTCATGAGACCAATGTGGATTTCTAACGGGCCTTCTCACAATGAAATGTATAATCAAACACAGAACGTAACCCCCTCACATGAATTATTTTTACACTCCTTATCATAAGGGTAACATGTTTTTCAAATTATATTTTATAAAACCCATGACATTCACCCATTGATTTTCCATATGGAAATCATTTTATAGAATGGTACATTTTATGAAACCATTAATGATAATTGTGAAATGTGCATCTTATTTCACTTGATATGGATAGAATTCAATAAGCTATGTCATTTGAATATTTAACCGATCATGGGAACAACATATTTATATTAAATGAAGATGAATATAACATATACGACATGAACCCACATCCATTTTCACATATTATTCTTTAAAAAAACCTACAAATTTCATCCATAAATTATACCTACAGCAACTTGTCATCAACTGAGCTATTATGTGGGAATTTTATTATACATATAGACTATTTAGAGTTTGTTTTTTTAATATTAATGTATATCAAATGTTCCATTGCATGATTACTATAATTATATAAATGATCTTTTCCTTATTAAGTAGTCTATATTCTTGGAATTTTTATGATTAGTACGAGTCACTAAAGGGGATTCACATTCCTGTTAACATTTCACTTCAAATGTATAACCCTATTTTGTGATGATACATGGTTCACGTGCTTATCTATCCTATTAGTTTTACCAAATTCATGCTCCAAAGCTGCCTCATTTTTATATAGAAATGTTACTTCCTTAACTCCATTTGTGGATAAAACAATACATATAATTTTTTTTCATCGATATTGAAATTTCTAATTCCAATTTAGAAGCTTGTCAAAAAATAATCCTATTAGATGGGAGGGATTAAAGGACAATATATTGGTTTTGAGGAATTTAAATTTCCTCCTCAGTCACGTGGGATTCTTATACTCATGATTTAGAGTGGAATTTGGTATTCCATGTGATCTATTTTATTCTACGGGGTGTCCAATGTATTGGGGAGTTTCTTGGAATTCAATTTACTAATGGATCAAACCCATAGAGATCATAATATGTCCTCTACTATGTGACATATTCACAATACCACCTCAAATAACCTATCATGAGAAGAATTCTTGAGATCATAATTGGTGTATAAAATTGTGAACAGGTAGAATTTGTTTGTGTGGATGGATTGTTTTCAAAGGAGTGAAGGATGTAAATTTTAGATTGACAACATGGAACAAGATAAAGAGGATTATAAAAAGATTTCATTTCGTCATTCCACAACTAGCCATTCTTTTTTGTTTGAGAGGTTATTAAGTCAGCCATCAGATCTGGCAGGTGCTTTGACACATGACACTTTTTTTCCGAATAGCCTTGCAATGGTGGAGTTATTCTTCCTGGTTAAATGCTGGGGAGGGAATGTTTCATCTTTTCATTCTTATTTTTACTCATTTTTCATTTGTGTGTGATTTTTCATATGTCCATTATGTCTATTAGGGTTTCCCCCTTCTTACCTTAATGGGGTATCTATGATATAATAAAAAACATTGAAGGCCTTCATGCCATTGGATGGATGGATAGGTGTAGCACGACACATTCTCAAAACAACATGGTTGTTCCATAGGATTCTCTTGATCAATCTGTTTCATTGTATGATCTCAGGATAGTTACGTGGTTCTCATGTACATATAGTTCCCATGTGATCAAAATTAAAAAAATGATTCACATGATTGTGAGAGATTTCATGTGTAACATGACTAATAAGTCAAATATGATATCACAAAATCTTGTGCGGTTCATATGATTTTTGAGACCTGTTTCAGGTCATTCATTCACAAATCATTATGGGGGTCATTCAATTTTCTAGATTATATTTTGGGTATATAAACATATTACAAATTTTGGAATAGAAAACTACCCATATGAGATATTTTCATTGTTATGTGTTGAAGGATTCTAGTTCCATACTATTTTTCGATGTAGTTGACCAGATAACCATGATTGATGGTAATCTATATGATGAAAATAAATTGGGAATATTCTCTTAAAAATATTTTTTGAATGGGTTTATTCAATATTAACATATAAAATATAATCTTTCACAATTAATTTCATTATATGGTTTCATTATTCTATAAGTCACTACCATTTCATCATTCTACTACCATCCTCCATCTCAATGGATGCCCTCCTCTCTTAATTTTATTCAAATGATTGTTTCTGATGACATTCAATTGTTTATGGAACCACTACAGCGGTTTTCATATAGGTATCTTAGATTCACTATGCCAATATGGTCATGATCTCGCCGATAAAACAATTTATATTGGATAATAAAATAAACTCATCTCCTCAATAAACATCAAAGAATGTGGATGGAGTTTAATGTGGGATATGTGCCCTGGTGATACCTTATTTATTAAATCTGAATGAAAAATCAAAGACAATATGACTTTTACATATTTATATGGTCATTTTCATGATATCCATATTTACAAAGTGACATTGATTTCTTAGTTATTAATGTACCATCAATAAAAACAACTCTTAGAGATAATTAGTTAGTGGTGTCCCAGAACAAACACATCTAATATGTCTGATGACAATGTTGGAACTAGGCAATGAGATATATATCATAAGGGGAATACCTACACATGGGGATATCTTAAATTAATTAATTCCTACTATAGATGTTTGGGTTTAGCCAAATCTAAATCCATCCATGGTATGGGATATTATCTATTTTGCTAAGGGGGGCCTAAAGAATGGATTACACAGAGGCTCGATAATTTCATTATAGGATATAATCAGGATATTATTTTATCATAGTTGGAAATGTATGACTACCATACACCATAATTTACTCCCTTCAAAAAATGTTTGGTATTGTGTAGGTTCTTATTGTACCATTATATAGGATCATGTATACAATTCCTAGTGGACCAGGAATGAAAAGAGATATCATTTGGCCTTCAATAGTCAATAAATTTAGGAATCTCCTTCAGAGGATGAATTATCATAACCAAGGATGTATTAAGGGGAATTAGAGTATGAACAATGGTCATGGTAGACCAATTCTTATAGGGTTATACTCTGAATCAAGCCATTTTGACTCATATAAATATTTATCAGCTTCTTTGTCACCAACTAGGCCAGGTCTCCATCTAACTCGGTGCCCGACCTGGTCCGCAACATGGCCCGAAGGGTGTCCCCGATCCCCATGGGCTGGCACAAGTGCCTGGGTATCAATACTATCACATGGGAATAATTTACTATAAATAGTAAACACAAACAACTGAAAAGGTAAATAAATCTAAAACTAAAACAGAAAATTAAACTGGACCTTAAAAAACAAATTTTAATGATTTACAACATGACTAACATCCAAAATAAAATCCTATAAAAGAAAATAAAACTCTCACTCAACCCACCAAGAAACAAGAATGGTGTAACATCCACATGTCACAACACCAAACTGCACGATAAGACAATCAATGACCAGAACCACCATCACTGAGCATTATGTCATAACCTGGATACCACACGAAAACAAGGTCTACATAATCCTGAAGTTGTATGTAAGGTGTGAGTGAAAAGCCTAGTAGGACATCACCCAATAAAAAGGTTCCACGTGTAAAAATTAAATGAAAAATACATTTGGGGGATAAATAAATGCAAGGAAAACAAATCATAAACATCATTAAAGAGACAGTTTTTATAAAGAAAAGTCTTTTAAAGAAAACAACTTAAATAAAAATAAAACACCCTTAAATTTAACAAATACTCAAACCTTCAACAGAACCAAAATGCTACACCGCATCCTGATGGTGAGTGTATAGTAATCTAGGAGCACTAAAAGTTCGATAGGCCCTATAGCTACTAGAAAATTTAATGGGACCCTAGAAAATCGTGTCTTGGTGAACAACAGTATAGGAACCACAACAAAATATGTTCTCATTCATGATCCACTAGTAGTGCAACACTTCCATAACCTAGTGGTCTCAAGTTATCATCCAATGTTTAGTTAGTGTTGTTATCATCAAACCGTCTAAGTGAAACCGGACCACAGCTTCTTTTGAATCACTAGCACACTAGATCTCGTCCGCCCACCTAGTACCCAGGCATCCCCTTTGGTTCTCAATATGTTCAAATTTCAAATTTCCTGTCAAAATCCGACAAATAAAACAAATAGGGTGTAACATAAACCCAATGCCACACTTCCAAACACACAGAAAACCATTTGACAATCTACGCATTCCAAAAGACTACACCCAACTCAATTAAAACAATTTTTTCATTACTAATAATTTTTATTAAAACATATTAAATTCTATGTCAACAGATTATTTAAAAAGAAACATAACATGACTAACACAAAAGAAAAAACTCAGCCCTCCACCCTGACCAAACATACCTGATGCCACCTAAAGAACACAACCTACACCACTCGCATCAACTAATAACCCAATCAGAGAATTAAAAGACCATTTTCCGGATTGAACAAAACACTACAAATTTTATTACACAATTCTAGAAGATGAAAAAAGGCTTTAAACACCCAAGACGCACTCAAATTCCCTTTTCGGACAAAACACATAGAATGCAACAACAGAACATAAACCGCAAAGTTTGTGCATTTTTACAAAACAAATGAAAAATTTATGAAATAGTATTAGAATGTTCAATGTGGTTTTTCACAGAAGCAACCCACACTTAACACCGCATTCAAAAATAAAAACTAACTGCACAAATTATTAAACACTAACTATTTAAGAAATGAAAGTTTTCAAGAAAAGAATGCACCAACCCATTTGATCATTATAACAAACAATTTAACACATATAAAACTTCAAAAAAATCAAATCCACACCCAAAATAATAAAACAAAAAACAATAGAAATTAACAAAACAAACAAATGAACTCATTAAATAATGTTTAAAACGCGGAACCACCTTCCTCGAGACTATGGAGGATGGACTGAGGTGAACCAAAACATTGCGAGCATAGTGCAAATCACCCACCGCATGACCATCACACCTCAAAGGGCATTGTGCAATCCCAAAATAAATGGTTAAACCTCAAAAATAGATCTAAATCTCGTTGTAAAAACAAAAATCAAAGAAAGATAGTAAAGAGAAAAAGAAGATATAGGGGAGGATTAACCAGTGGGGCAGCCCCCGGAGGGGAGTTGGTTAGCTGGTGGGTTCACGGATAGCTGGGGAGCCACAGAATGAGGACGCACTCGAGCTGGATGTGCTGGGAAGGGGGTGTGAGAAGGAAAAGAAAAAAAATGTGGGTGGAGCTAGAGGCACTGAACAACAGTGCTCTAGAAGGAAGTAGAGGGATGCAGGCAATCAAACTAGCCGGGGGGGTTGCAAGCGCCGTGAGAAGGCCCGATCGGGAGGGTGGTGGCCGGTCTAGAGTGCATCCTGTTAAGGTCGATAGGGAGGAGGGGTCCCACATCTACGGTGGTTGGTCTGAATGATGTGTGAGGGGGGTTTCATGTGCGCAGACCTAGTCGAGCATGGGTGATGTGGGGTGGCCAATGAAGGGATGAGGGAGGTCTCAGGAAAGCAGCGTCGGCTGGTGAGAAGTCCAACAACGCGACATCGACTGGGAGGAATGAGGTGCGACACTAGGGTTAGGGGGGTGGTTGGACATGGAAACTATGGGGAGGGAGATAATGTGTGGAAGAGAAATAAATGAAAAAGAAAGATAAAAAAATATAAAAGAGTGGATAATAGAAAAATAAAATAAGTAATAAAATAAATGAATGAAATAAGTAAAATAATAATAATAATAATAATTTTAAAAACAACATATAATAATAACAATAATAGTTTATTCTTATCAAATAATATTTTTATTATTATCATTAAATCAATTTCTTAATGTTTATGAAACTAATTATTTTCATTTTATTTCTAATCCATTAATCATTATTATTTCATCATCCCATTATGTTTTAACTCATTTGGAAAGCCGGGCAGACCGCGCGGTCTCAAAACCATGCCTTTCTCATGTGTTCGGTGATGCATAACCCAAAACACTCGTAATAATAATAATTATAATATTAATAATTGATTAAAATATGAATAATGATTATAAAAATAATAAAACACATTTCATAATACTAAAATAAAATGAAAAGATATATCAATTAAGATAATAATAAAAATAATAATATCCTAATATTATTATTATTACCATTAAGACAATTCATTAAGTTAGTTACATTTTTTTATTTTTTTCACGTTATTATTCACTTACTTTTTTTCCTTATTATTATCTCACCTTATTTTATTAATTGATCATCGGGCAGGGTGTGCGATGAACCCGGCGAGGTCGCACGTGACCCAGTGATGTCGTGTGGATTCGACCGCGGTGTGCTAGACATACTGAATCACAAAACATTTTTTTTAAACAATAATTCAAAAAATTTATGTTGGACCTCGATCCGAACTACCCGGTGTCCAGAAATTTTCATAAAATAAGAAAAAATTAGATAAGAAGGGTGTTAAAATTATCCCCACTATAATGGTTTTTGTCCCTTGAAAGCCACAATTAAGGTTGAGACACAAAGAATAAAATGATACCCAACTAATGTTCAAAGTGGATCTCCACAACCAACAAGCGAAAAATTGAAAAGCATCATGTTCAGAGAATGTGACTCAATGAAAACTTCATGAAATGCATAAAAATAAATTCTAATATGTGTATCCATCCCCAAAGATTTGAAAAACCTCCAGTTGATTGATTAAGAAAGGGAGCCCTTTTACCCATGGAAATCAACATTACAAGTCGAAATACCTCAAGCATTATTAAACGAAAACCACACCATTTGGTTAGAATGAACAGACAAGGTCAGACCACATCCAAGAAACACTCTTATCACTTATCACCAAACCATCTTTAGAAACATTACCAAAAGGTCAACAAGGGGAATCCAAAGCGGTTCCCCACCATTAAGAACCTACCAACGCCCAAGGTGAGACTAGAAGACCGAAACATGGAGGTCCAAGTGGACTCCCCACTATAAATAAAATTTTCAACATGATTCTATCTAAAGAATTTTAAGGGATACCCGACGTAGGTCTCCCCACCATTAGAGCTGAAAGATGATACAAAACCTTGATCATTTTCTTAATGGTGACTAAGCACCCCACCACAAGGTGCGGGGAGGGTCAGGGCCAACTACCGGACATCAAAACCATGATTGGAGACAGACCAACATCTTCAAATCTCTGGATGAGCATTATCCACATTTGAGACTGATTTACCCACAGACTCCCATATGGACCACCAAAAGGAATTACATTCGGTGGGATGCAACTCCGAATACATTAATGTACCAAGACGACCACACCTCCTCACAGCCACGAGAAGCCTCATGCACCTATGTGTGTCGTAGGAATGGAACAACCACAAAGGAGAATTTAATCTGCTTTTACTTTCAACACCAGTGGTAGAAATAAAGTCAAGGTCTCATACACTCTTGGGGTTCCTGACCATGCACCTGCTTCACTCCAAGGCCTATGGCTCGAGCCCTAATGATTGAAGCATATTATGTCGCAGAGTCAGGCATTCAAGACTCATGAACGGAGACTCCTTTTTGGGGCCACACACAACCACGCCGCAATCGAGACGACACTGACAAACACAACATACCACAACATCCAACTAATCGCTCGTGACACATTCACCAGATTAGGGGTTTAGATGATGCACATGCATCACCTATTCAGTTTAGCCAAGAAATATAAGAAGGAAAGATGAACAATATACAATCGCATTTGAATAGAAAAAATAGAACTATCTAAGAGGAAGACACAGTCCTTTGAAAACAAGGATTATCAAAGGGTTTCACTAAGTCCAACTTTGCACTTAGATGAAAACTCACACTGCAAAACGTCACCATACCCGACCCTTCTGGCCGATGAAAGCACTACAGGCCTTTCAAGACATCGGTTAGCCCTGATAATTCTGAACCTCCTTCACCCTTCCTAGCTAGAATTACTTTCACCGTTTCTAGGGGAACCTTTAGACACGACAATGTCAAACTTCATACCCGACGAGTTAGACACTCAAAAGACCAAAACTCCCTTCAAATCCCTTCACATATGTCATCCCGCTGCGAGAGGATCTGCTTAGTTGTAAAAAGGAGGGGTGGGATAAATTATATAATTCAAGAAGAGATTCCTATAATCAATTGGAGGGTCGGCCAATGACAAATTTCATGTGGACAAACTTCAATCACATGTCAACGCTTTATGGGGGGCATACACTACTCAAGAAAAAAAATAATGGACCCAAACAAATAGGTCCAATGGTTTAGACATCCCACAAGCGAACACCAAACATTTAGGGGGAACCACTGCAAGGTCTCTCCAATTCACTTTTCAAAAGAAACCATTAACCACACACTTGCACACCATCATACAATTAAGAATTCAAAATCTTGACACACATCAGTTAAAAAGGATTCTAGGCTCAAAACGCCTCTCATATGACATTTCCAAAAACACAAAGACACTCCACAAAATCACAGGTTGTTAACACACTGAATTTTCATTTAACAAAACCTTTTGAAGATAAGCCAAGCTAGAGGGTTTCACAACACCAATGGTGCCACATGGGCCTCGCACAAACATGTTCACGTGCTACACTGGCACCCACCTCATATCCATCCAGGCACTCATCTACTCATTCCATTAACTATTTCTCTTCCTATATATGCTCATGCATGTGGTTTCCCATGAGAACACTAAGAATCCAAACCAAGCCTTTCCATTTTTTTCAAAACTAAAACATCCAACCCACACTTTTCAAAACTCATACATCATTTTCTTTTTAATGTGATATTTTTCAAAATATTTTCCAATAACTTTTGAATGACAAAATAATTTCTACATAAAAACCGAATGTCCCCAATTCCAAAATAATGAAACGAGGAACAGTGCAAGGGAAAACTATTTTCTACGGGTGACTGGAACATATTGTTGGCGGCCATTCTCCAATCACGCCACTGCCACAGAGGGTATTCTAGGACAGTTTCCCCAGCACTACATGGATTGCCAGACCCTACGAGCTCACTGGGACCACTGTCCTCACTCCTTTTTCATTTCCCCTAAGAAAGATTAATCATGAGGACCAAAGAAAAAATAGACCTAAACTAACCCTGGTAACTCGAGTCCCGCCACGAGGTGTGCTAGCCAGGAACCTTGCTCGTAACCAGAACACCGAGTTCTGACACCCGTAACCATAGTCTAGACTGACCCTATCCCAAACGAACATGACAGAAGAGAGAAAATTTTCCCTTTAATACCATTTTGTCCTGAACTAGGCTGGCTCACCATCTGACCTGTTGCCCGACCCAGTCCGCGACATGGCCCGAAGGGCGTTCCACATCCCCATGGGCAGGCACAAGTGCCCGAGTATCAAAAATAGCACATGGGAATGATTTAACCAAAATAGTAATCGCAAACAACATACAAGGTAAATTAACTAAAACTGAAATAGAAAATAAAACTGGAACATAAACAAAAATCAATTTTAAAAATTTACAACATGAACCAATATCCAAAATAAATTACAACAAAAGAAACTAAAACTCTTACACAAAACTCCAGGAAATAAGAGAGGTGTAACATCCACATGTCATAACACCAACCTGCATGAGAATACCATCAATGACCAGAACCACCATCACGAAGCATGATGTCATAACCTGGAGACCACAAGAAAACAAGGTCTATATACACCAAAAGGTGTATGCAGGGTGTGAGAGAAAATCTCTATAGGATGTCACCCAATAAAAAGGTTCCACGTGTAAACATTAAACGACAAATACATTTGCAAGATAAATAAATTAAAGGAAACCAAAGATTAAACAAATTTAAATAGAGTGATTCTATAAAGAAAACACTTTTAATGAAAACAACATAAATAAAAATAAAACACCCTTGCAATTAAGAAAACTCAAACCTTCATGAGAACCCAAATGCTACACCACATTCCGATGGTTAGTGTATAGTAATCCAGGAGAACTAAAAGTGGGAGAGGCCCTATAGGTACTATCAAAAGATATGGGACCCTAGAACATCGCGTCTCGGTGAACATAATTATAGGAACAACCAAAAAATATGTTCTCGGGAATGAGCCACTAGTAGAGCAACACATCCATATCCTAGTGGTCTCCAGTCATCATCCAATGTTTTGTTAGTGTTTTAATCATCAAACCTACTAAGTGAAACTGATCCAGAGACTCTTCTGAATCACTAGACTGTTTTATCATGTCCACCCACCTAGTACTCAGGCTTCCCCTTTTTTGCTCAAGATGTTCTAATTTCACATTTCCTATCAATCTCATACAAATAAAACAAATAGGGTGTAACATAAACCCAACGCCAAACTTCCAGACACACAGAAAACCATTTGACAATGTTTTCACGCCAAAAGACTATACCCAACTCAATTAAAACCATTTTTGAATTACTAATAATTTTTTATTAAAACATATTAAATTCTTTGTCAAAAAATTATTTAAAAAGAAACATAACACGACTAACAGAAACAAAACAACTCATCTCTCCACCCTGACCAAACATACCTGACGCCACATGAAGAACATAAACTGGACCACTCGCATCAATTAAAAACCAATAACACAGTTAAAAGACCATTTTGGTAAAAATGAATATGAATGCTACACCAGAACATAAACTGCACACTTTGTTCATTTTCACAAAACAGACGCAAAAATTATGATATACTAGTAGACAGTTCAATGTGTTTTTTCACAGAATCAACCCACACTTAACACCACTTTCACAAATAAAAACTAACCGAACATATTATTAAACACTAATTACTTAATAAATTCATGTTTTCAACTAAAGAACACACCCACCCATTTGATCATTATACAAAACAATCTTACACATGGAAGGCTTCAAGAAAATCAAATTCGCACCCAAAATAATTTACAAACAAACAATATAAATTAACAAACCAAAGAAATGAACTCATTAAATAATGTTTAAAATGCGGAACAACCTATTGCGAGACTGTGGCGGATTGGCCGAGGTGAACCAAAACATTGTGAGCTTGGAGCAAAATACCCACCGCACGACCATCGTACCTCAAAGGACCTCGAGAAAACCCAAAATAAATGGTTAATCCTCAAAAAATTTCTAAAAATTACTATAAAACGTAAATCAAAGAAATATTGAAAAGAGAAAATGAAGATATAGGGGAGGATTAACCAGTGGGGTAGCTGCCAGAGGGGAGTTGGTTAGGGGGTGTGTTCACCGATAGCTGGGGACCCACGTATGGAGGACGCACCAGAGCCGGTTGTCCTGGGAAGGGGGTGTGACTGGGACTGGACGGAACTAGAGGCTGGATCTGGAGCCACCTAATAGAAGCACGCCGGAATGAAAGAGAGGGAGGCGGGCGAGCAAACTGGCGGGGGGGGGGGGGGGGGTGCATGCGCCATGAGAAGGCATGACCTAGAGGGTGGTGGCCAGACCAGAGCACGACCAATCATGAACGACAGGGAAGAGGGAGCCCGCAACTACTGTGGCTAGCCCGAAGGATGTGTGAGGGGGGTTTCATGCGCACAGACGTGGTCAAGAAAGGGTGATGTGGGGTGGCATGAATAAGGTATGAGGGAGGTCTTCGGAAAGCATCATCAGCTGGTGAGAAGTATGGCATGGCGGAGTCGACTGGGAGGAATGAGGTGCGGTGTTTGGGTTACTGGGAGGCTACACGTGACAACCAGGGGGGAGGGAGAGAAAGTGAGGAAGATAAATAAAAGATAAAAAATGAGAAAAAAAGATAAAAAGATAAAAAGTGTAGATAATAGAAAAATAAAATAAGTAATAAAATAAATGAATGAAACATGTAAAATAATAATTATAAAAATTCTTATAACATCACAAAATATTAACAATAATATTTTATTCTTCTCAAGAAATATTTTTATATTATCATTAATAAAATTTTTAATGTTTATTAAAATTATTATTTCCATTTTATTTCAATTTCATTAATCATTATTATTTCATCATCCCGTTATGTTTTAACTCATTTTGAAAGCTGGGCAGACCACGCGATCTCAAAACCATGCCTTTCTCATGCGTCCGGTGACGCAAAACCCAAAATAGTCGTAATAATAATAATAATTTTAATAATGGACTAAAATATGAATAATGATGATAAAAATAATAAAACTCATTTTATAACACTAAAATAAAAAGAAAATTTGTATCAATTAAGATAATAATGATAATAATATCCCTATATTATTATTATTACCATTAAGAAAATTCATTAAGTTAGTTACATTTTTCTTATTTCTATCACTTTATTATTCAATTAATTTTATTTATTTATTATTATATCACATTATTTAATAAATTGATCATCAGAAAAGGTGTGCAATGAACCGGGAGAGGTTGGGTGGTGACCCAGTGTGGTCACGCGCCTTCGACCGTGGTGCGCTGGACACAGTCAAGGACAAAACATTCATTTTTAAATAATAATTCAAAAAATTTATGTCGGGCCTCGACCTGAACTACCCGGTGTACAAAAAGATTAATAAAATAAAAAAATTAGAAAAGACGAGTGTGACATTCTTAATCATATTCAAAAATATAACATACCCTATCAAATTGATGGCCCTTAACAATTATTATTTTCCAAAATATGTTATAATTTCCAGTGTTGAAAATATCAAAATAATTCATTAATCCCTATTTCTTCATTTCAAAGAAGGCTATTGAACATTTATATGTTTGAAGAATCACTCCATTAGTTCTTAATGATTTTATTAATATAATGAGCTAACAAGATGATTTCTACTTCATACCCAATTATTCTCATACTAATATAATTATTGCTAATGGAATTGTCTTTAATTGATGAGTGGTGATGTAATGTCTATCAAAATTATGGTTTTATTGTATGTAATATAAGAGATATGATTATATGTTTTCCATATTACCTTCAATGATTTGATCACCATTTTTTCATATTTAGATAGATTCTCCTATAACTATAGCCTATACATGTGGAGAACTATATACCATAACCATTCAATAATTGTTTCATGTATTGTAATGGGAAGATGAAATAACTGAAATCAGCCTCCAACCATTTGAAACACTTAAATTTCTCCCTCATGACTATAACCATCTTTTGGTGTATAAAGACCATGATTTCAAGTTGAATAAACCTATCTATTATATATACATGCATTTTTCTTCCTTGAGAAATTTACTAATCGAAGTGATAGAGTTGATTCATTACTTAGTGGATCACCCAATGAATAATCCTTACCATAATTAAGAGGCTTTCATTAGTATGATAATTTTTTTCGAGGATTATACCTTTTTGATATAGTGATATATCGTGAACAAGAAAATAGGATAGAAAAAAATTCATTATATATATATTCTTTATCAACCTGACCAATAATTCCTTCAATGGAATTTATATTTGAATGCACTTCATAGATAATTAATCCTTCCAATGTTCCTAGTAAATTATTCATACTGAACTTATTACTACAATGGCTAATTTGGTGTCACATATAATCAATGATCACTGTGACTCCTTTGGAAAAGTTTCATGGACATTATGAATACATTTTCAATTGCCTTTATTATTATGATGTATGTGGATTTAAATATTTCATGTTATAAAATTTCATTCTATCGATCATCACGGGCTGGTAATAACTCTCCAAATGTCCGAATGGGTTGTTTGTTTTTGATGATTGAAATTCTATCCTCAAATAAATAATAGATAATTAAAAGGTACTAAACCAATTAAATTATAAAATAATTCATTTGGATTCCCAATGGGATGATTTGACCCAAGATTTAGTAGAACATAAAGCGAACATTACTTTTTCAAAATAAAATATCCTGACAAAATCAACTTTATTGTTGACAACTTAGGATGATGGTGATAAATTTTCCTCTCTAATTGATATTCATTCTACACTAGAAATGGAAAATGGAATATAGTGGTCTGTAATTCACTTCACAATAGACACCCCTCATAAAACTCTAGAAAATTTTGACAACTCATGCATCCATATTTTTCTGTGTTATAGTTGTGGATTTGTATTATTTTTAATATATATTAAACCATTGGAGAGACATAAAAATGGTTAAATTCCTCCCCCATTTTCACATTATCAGAGAAGAATCCATTTTTAACAATATATGTTGTTATCAAAAACTCCATTTCTTATCATTTTCATGGAATTTTAATTTCTTGGTATCATGTAGATCAATGAATACATCAATTAATTTAATAAATAATTATCCAACTATTGAATGATAATTATCAAATCATTATATACTATGATTATGAATTCCCCCAATTTGATTTTTTTATTAATACTCATTGGCACATCTACTAGATTGATCTCAAAATCCCCATGTTCAATTTTTAATATGAGTAGATATGTCACATAGGATAATTGATATATCTATTCTCTATATTGATATACATAGATCATTGATTTATTTTATATTGGGACACATAATTACCTATACAATATTTGTATCTTTTTTAAATATTTCACTACATATTAAAATGTTTTATATAGGGAATGCGTAGTGGGAATGGAATTTTATTTTTTAAATGATTCCCTTTATAGTTTTTAAACAGTAACAATTTGGTGCCTTATGTATTTTACAAGTGCTCAATGTTTTATAGACCACATGAGGGAATGTATAGAGAGAATTGAAATTATATTCCTCTAGGGTGATAATTATGGGACTCCAATATAGTGATCATTATATCATTTTCAATTGGTTTATTGTGGTATTCAAAAAAACTAATATGTAGTTATTTAGTATTATTTTATTCTATATTGGTCCATCTATTATTTTTATTTAGTGTCTTATATATTGAACTGTATATATCTATAGTTTAGAATTTGTTAGATCCGACCATATATCACTATAGTTTAGGATATTTTGGATTAAATCATCTACGGTTTTAGTCTAGGGTTTTTTATCCATGAAAATACATTAATATGGGTTCTGGTATTCAATATCCAACCATATAATTATATAGTAATTATTTTTTATCTCAAACTACATATTTCTATATTTTAGGTATTTTAACATGAACAATATGTTCTTTTTTTGATGGATATGTATTTATGAAGGGTTCAAGAACCTTGCATTATTTCTAGGATTTCGATCATTTATTCATCATGATGGATTTTGATACCCTAAATTGTAAATATATATTACGAATAATTAATTTTAATGAATGTTTATGGAATCATTCCATCTTGATAAATTCATTAAGGATTGATATCTAGGATGTGTTTTGGCACCCCACATTTTATTGAGATCTAGTTTTATGTATTGGGGGATAGTATTAGGGATTCGAGTCCCAATTAGATTGTTGTAATAATTATATTCTAAATAAAATGTCTATTTTTATTTTACATGTGAATTCAGAAAGAAGAAGACATTATGAGTAAGATCAGAAAACAAAAGTGCAAAGATATTCCAAAATGTTTTCATTGATCCCAAGGATTTGATGTACCTTCCATCATGGAGAATATTTCAAATTTAGGGGGGTTAATAAATATTATTCATGATATCCTAGAGAATACATTAATTGTTTATAAAAATTTTCACCACTCTTCTCCAATGGATGTGAATGATTTTTTATTATTCAATTGTTTGGATGATGATGTGGGACCTGGTGAAAAGGTCTATCCAAGAAGGAATATTTTAAAACAGGGTAGTATAGTTTATGATGCATAATCATGGTATTTTTTTCCATGTGGCTTTGAGTAACATTGTGAGGGGAATCAAAATGTTTTGATAATAAAATGTTGTGCTCTTAAATTGACAATAGGTCAAATACGCAGTGAAATAAAGATGAGGATGTCAAAAATACATGAATATTTTGATAGTAAGAATTATAAATCATGGTATTAGAATATATGATTCAGTAGGGAAAAATTATAGATGGTAAAAAATTCAAGTAATTATTTTATAATCTAGTATTTAAGTTGGATAATACAACAACTCATTAATTTAACGGTGACCGTTCCTTCAATATTTAAAAAGATCTCATTAACCAATTTCTTTAGAGAATTGTGTTATTGACCTATATTTCCATGGGTAATTTTAGATTTTCCAGGAACATTTAGTAATAAAATATATGTGATAACCATGAAAAATTACTTAATTCTATTGTGTTCTACTAGAGGTATTCCATCTTAATGAATCAGTAATGACAACTGAAACATCAATGATATGATATTGATATATTAAAAATGTAATATCCATGATGGGATGGAGAACCCTAAAATTTATTTCAGCACATTGTAAACATGTTATCATGGGGAGGGTAAGTGATAAATAAGCTCTATAAAATTTTCCTTTACGAGGGGTTCAAGGGATTATTTATCTGATTTTTCTACAGTCACGAGATGGGGCCCATGAGATTTATGACTTTTTTAACTCTTTATGTTATAAATAAAATGAAGGGATGAATAGTTAATCTAGTAGTAACATGAGTTTCAATCAAACATCATATTTTTAATTTTTAAAATGACATGTTTTATTTCAATTTCACTTATATTTTAGGGTGTTTTAATTGTTTTAAGTAATGACTATATTTTATGGTCATACATATTTTACCATTGTGAATTAATTTTAATGTCATGATGAATGTGGAACTTATTGTTTTCTATTTAAAAAAACATATTACTTTTGATAAAAAAATCTAAACTTTTATCCACTTCATTTCCAAGAGGAGAAATAGATTTTTTTTAATCATGGATCATGGTTAGCAAATAAGTAACAATGAAAAGTTTCAGTCATGTTGATGATTATTGTAAATCTCTCTATCATGACGAGATTTGATATTGTGAAGAGATATATTAGAAGGATTAGAAAACCTTTTATCAAGGAAAATAATCATTTTATTGATTTTTGGGTGAAAATATATTAAATCTAGGATTAGACACACATAGTCAATAAAAGGGTCACATGATGTCGGGTATCCCATTTCAAGGGTCCTAGAATGTTTTTAGAAATTAGAAATATTGAATTATTGGGTTGTGGTTTCCATATAGTGATTCTTAGAAATATGATTTATGAAACACTAATTATGGTTGACCCGGGTCAGGATATTATGTTCCATTGATAATGAGTCATTATGATTGATGGTTTGTGTAGTTATGTTTATTAATGTGGGGGAACATCTATCATACTTTTTAATGTTATTACACAATTATTTCTTCATCATTTTTTTATTTCATATGTTAAGGATGTAGTAACTGACGTATAATTCTATATGATATCTTGAAGAACATTTTTCACTAGTCTTGTAATCTTGAAGTAAGAGGCATATTTTATCCATAAATAGTTCTAATAACTGGAAATATTACACTAGAGTACTTTTTATAGAGATATATCTCATTATAAATCAATCCATATGTTCATCTAATAACTATGAGTGAAAAGAGAGTCAATATGACTTGTCCCTCTTAAACATGGGTCTATACTATTTTTATTTTTCTTCTTCTTTTAGTTTCTCACTACATCACGTAACGGAATGAATCATTACATAATCATATTTATTTGGGAGATCCCATTGTGTGGATCTAACACATATACTGGGAAGTGGGTAATTTTATGGTTACATTTTAGATGGACACATGGTAAAGAATTGTGTTCCACTATTTAATCTGTGGTAACATAAATCAACCTATATGTAGTTACAATATGAACTGTAGGAATTTTTTATTCATTTGGAATGGATATGGAATAATATGATATAACGTGCTAAGTCATTTTTTATACCTATATGTTGTGATAAATGAAATTGATGAAATTTATCATGTACATAACTGTAAAATAGGGGGATTCCAATGGGATTTTAAATATCATGGAGGAAGTACCTTCAATGGAGATGCATACCCTATAATAAAAAGGTTACAAGATTGTTATGTGATAATTTTTCATTGAAAATGTTTATCATTCCAAAATGGTTAAAATGGAGTCTGTCTAAATCCACTTGAATAAGTTCTATATTGGAAGTATAATTCATAACCAATGAATATCTGAGGGAACTATAAGTATAACTAAGGGGTATTTTATACCCATTGTTAATGGATGAATTCCATTTCAAAAAAACCATGACAATAACTCCTACATTTAATGGGGCCTTTACTCTAGGACCAAAACATCCACTTGGTTCAAGATATAAGGCAATGAGTTATACAATATAGAATCCAAGCGGTTCCCATTTTGATTAACCATCACTATTACATGTTTTCATTAAATAATATAAACTATAAATGGATTACATGGTCTATGGGGTTTCATGAAGAGGATTATAACTATATGAATTAGGTTTTATCAACATATACATCAATGATGCGATGTTGGTTCATGGAGAACATATTATTATATAATGGTTCGATCACCCTAATGATACACTATTTTATATTTAACTCATTTTAAGGTGAAAGGATAAAAAACTAATTTGTTAAATTTATATTCATTAAGGGGGTTGTATTTTAATAATATTAAAAAAAATACATTTTAATCCCTTATGAATAGAACATTGTAGTGTAGATTTAATTTCATTTTAATTTAATGTTATCATGTATTTTAATTTCATGTTACCATGACATGGTATTTAAATTTAAATTCATTCAACTAGGTCCTTATTGCCTAATTAGAATGTTTCATTATCACAGCGGCCAAAGCGACTTCCCATGTTCACTAAGGTCACATGAGCCATGCTCAACAAGATAAACAATTGATAATTGGGAAACTGATTAAGATCCATGAGACAAAATTATGGGGAATATATTAGACTATTTAGAATATAATGTGGGTTTTATCCATTGCAAATACATTAGACTCTTGGAGTTACAAGATTGGGTGTGATGATAGTTTCTGTCATGTAACTCCATGAGATTTTGTGGAGTAAAATTTTTCAAAATAATTAAAGCTTTTTTTAATTTTTCCATTATACAGAAAACTATGTTTAGGATTCTCTACATGAAAATTCATTTTTATATTTCATTATACACAACAATTATTTATTATTGTGATACACCCACCAACAATTTTAAATGATACATGATACACTATTATGATATTTTTATATGACATGATAGTTATCACGTATCAATTGGAATGTTTTATATGAAAAATATTACATTAATTATGAAAATTTATTGTTTATACATGCATTTAATATTATCTCTTCCTTGAAAATTTATTTAGGAATGGAAATAAAAATACATAGAATTTAAAGGTTATATTTTCCAAAAAAATATTTTAATGCACATTGAAGTATTTCAACTAAATAAATAAAACATATCATGTATTATAATTTATTTTTATGAAATATTAAAACTATATATTTAAGTAAAAATTCACTTTAATATTATATTTTTTCTATATAATAGATAAGAAAACAATGAATAATTTTCTTGTAATATTTTTTTTCTAAAATTGAGTGTTGTCATTGTCATCAAACATAGTTTAATATATATATACATAATTTTATAAAATTTATTTTTAAAGATTGTATTTATTTTTGAAAAAATATATAACAATATATTATTGTTTATTTTAGTTAATAGTATTGGAAAATAAAACTATTAATTAATATTTAAAAAATTGGTTTTTATTAAGACATTTCATTTCTTTTAATGCATATAAAAAATTATTTATATATGTTTTTAAATGTATAATTACTTCCATTAAATATAAATTATTTCAATCTAGAATATTTTAATCAATTTCATACTACATTTTGATATATATTTTTTTGAGTTTTGGTCATTTTCTCTGGTGAAAACCAATTTATTTCCACGACTCCATGATTAGATTAATAGAAAATTTTAAAAACCATTTACAGGGATTTGGGAAATAGTTTTAATTGCTTTTTAGAAAGATAATTTATATTATCTGATAATTTCAAATTAATTTTTGACCATTATAAATAGTAAAAAATATTAATTTGCACAATTAATGTGAAAATGGGTTTTATAAGGGGTTAATCTAATAGTATAATGGGTAACAATTACTAGAATCATATGAAACATTCATTTTATATCCACATCTCAATCATATAACAAAAATGGTCTGATTTTTTCTATTATAAATACTTATTTAATGTGAATGATTTCAGCATACATTTTTCATTTCAAAAATTATATGTGTACCACCAACCTCACTTATAAATGGAAGCCCCTTCTCCTATTAACTTTACATATTTAATTATAATTGGATATAACAAAATATTACCACATAATTTCACGACACAGGTCCTACCATCATATAATCCAAGGGTGTTTTAGAAATATATCATAAAGAGTGTTTTGGTGCAAGTAACAAAATGTTCTCTGAAGACTGGGTAACATCCCTTACAGAGTGTTTTATTTTATCCCCCCAAAAAAATTAAATTATTATTATACAATTTAAATATAATTGCATAAGTATCATTAATATGAATATATGTTTTCATGATAATGTATGGTTCTAAAATCATTCCATCTTATATTTGATGGGATAAGAAATTATCATTCATGTGTTGGGAGGAATACTTACTTGCTAATCAAAGATTTTCATTTTTACTCACCACATCTCACTAATGTATATAATTCTAGACTAAATGATTATATATAATATTTTTTTATTGTTATACTTTTTTAATTACTATATGACACATACCATAATACTTTCAATTCTTTGAGAAGATAATAATGTTACACGTGTGTACATGGGACTAAAATGTTACGAATTATTTGGTTTTTTTCATCCTAAACATGAATGCAATAAGGATAGTTTTAAGGAAAATATTTAATATATATGATAGAAAAATAAATCTATTTAAATAATTTATTATTTAACCTTAATTCATCAAATCCATTTATAATATTAATGTGTCATTTATATATATGTATGACTTACCATCTCCATGAACATTAAAATTTGTTATATATTTCAATATATTATTTATTATAATAAAAAATAAAATGATTATTATTTATTTATTACATTTTTATAATTTTAGATATGGTGGATCAATTGTTAATGGAATATGACATGAAATAAAAAATATAAAACAAACACAGAAAATAAAGAATTTAGTTTACGAAAAGTCACTTTAACATGTAATTATTAATATTAGAATAAATATTTATGATAATGAAATAATATATTGCATGATATATATTGGTATAGCTTACTAATAGATTTATAATAAACATATATTTATTATATAGGATGTATGAATGAGTGTGATGAAAATCAAGAATTAAGATAATGGGGGTTTTTTATATTAATTCCTTTAGTCATATGTTATGTTATGGACCAATAATTTTTTATGTGGTCTACATAAAAACTATTTACATTTTATTTTTTTATCAATTTATTATCACAGAATTTTTGATTCATTTAATTTTATTCCTTTAGGATTCCTATAACTCAATGATACAAAATTGATAAATATTACGTGGTTCAATATCATTGTTTATCCGAATTTCACATGATTAGGCTTCCAGTGATGAAATATTATCATAAAAATCTCATAAAAATTCATGATTTCATTCCCATTTTTATATTTTAATAAAGAAATTCCAGATTTGTTTTTAATTTATGTACTCAATATTTTTAAAGAATATTTTGATGAAAAATTTTCTATATTTCTTTTATCATTCAAAAAATTATTTTCTTCCAAAAACATATTTTCTAAAAAAATAATAAATAATTATCAAATTAGCTAAATTATTTATTAAAAAAATTTACCAATGTATTATGTTTTTAATTTTTATCTATAAAATATTCTCTTCATTCACCAATCTAGTACACTTTGGAATTCATATTAAATGATAAATGAATTATTATATTATCATATTTTATAGGTATGTAATTTTTAAGCATTTTGGATTAAAAATATTTTAAATAATCATTTATATGTTTTCAATTTGTTTTTCAATTAAATATATTTAAAAAATAATTCATTTTATATTTTGAAAATAGTATTTTTTTTAATAAAATTTAATTTCCTAAAAAACCTTCCTTGGGATTTAACATTAAAAATCATTTTCCATGTAATATGAAATCCTCTTTTGTAACAAATTATTAATGTGAAATATGATCTAGGGATATAACAATTATTAATTATCTAAATTGATTATGTTTATGATGAATATATTTTTATGGAACATGTTTCTCTTCCATAGTTCAGACCATTTAAAATCCTTTATGAAATTTGATTATGTTTCCATGTTTTATGCTATGTTGAAATTATGATATTATTAAAAAAACTAATGATTTGAAATAAATTTAGAGATGATTAAATATTTATGAAACACAATTCAATTCATGGGAATGATATCACGAACGCATTATGATCTTGTGGAACAAATATTTATGATTTTCATTATGGTATACATGGGGCTTTTATCTCAATCCAATACATTGGGTAAATATTTATGTATCATTATTTATAATGTAATGGAAGGAGAAGTGAAGTCAGTTTAGTAAGGTACATTTACCACAACAATGGATTAGGGAGTGAACCATGAATAATATGATAGTATGGGTAGTGAAACAATTCTGCACTAATATCATTGGTAGTGATCCATGATTACTATGGACATTATTTTCTATAATTTTATGTTTGAAAAAATTCAATTTCTTTTGTTAATTTTATTCTCTTAGGATTCATGTTCATGAAAATCTATATAATTCAATTCTTTTGAACATCGATGACTTGTGAAATGACTCATACATAATATCAATGATGTGTAGGTTATAATATTTTAATTTTATTCTCAATTTATCAAATCCATATACTCATATTATATTGATATATATGTTAATTAACCCAAATGGGAATATTATATTATCATTTTATATGTTTCTTTTCCCCATGTTAATAATATTTTTATCAGTATGGAATGTCATGGATTATTTATTTTGATGTGGATCCATATGGGTGATGTTTCATGAAATTGGAATACAATGTTTCTATTATCCATTTATTATGAAATTAATTGTCCTTATCCATTTGATTGTTTAATGTAATAAATGGCCATTCAACACAGATGTAAAATTGATGTATGACAATCCTTGGAAAATACAGTTGTTATCAAAGGAATGGTTTTGTTAACCATCATAAAATATGAATTAAAATAATTTGGGAGATACCATGGAATATTTGGATAGATATTCTTATGAATATCTCAAAATATAAGTAAATGTGAGATTCAAATTTTGGGAAAATATCCCAGAAATTTTGTATATGATAGAACATGTGGTTTTTGAGAAATGGCATCCCTGTATGGATATTAAAAGTTGATGTACATTTGGAAAATAAGTAAAAATGGGTAATAAATCCAAAATGGGCACACTAAGATATAAGTTATCATCACATGGTTTAAGAAAAAATGAATTACTTCACACCAAGTTTGACACACTTGCTTAAACTATTAGGAAATTTATGAAAATGTTATGACCAATCGTGAAGGATTTTATTATTGATTTTTAATGAATTGGTTTATGCATATGTTTTCATAGAATAAAAATGTAGGTTTAATTAAAATTTTTGAATGTGAGTAATTTTTCATTATTACAAGGTTTTCTAGAAATAATATGGGTACTAAAACAATGTCTTTTGGTTTTAGTTAGTAGCGGGAACCATGCAGAATTAGATTAATGGTGAATTTTATAGACAATGTGTTTTTGAAAAACTAAATTTGTTGATTCATGGAGTGGATGGTACATGGATTATATATAATCAATTATCACTATATATGATTAAACACCCCCTATTTCAACTCCTGATCTCACCAAAGAATTGATTGATATATTTCCTTACGTTTTTTCTACAGGGATAAGTAAAATATTGAATACTATGTTTAAATTTTTCTTAAGATTGATGGATAAATAAATATAGATAATTTAACTATGTTAGAAAGAGTTTCCTAATTTCTGGAGAAGAAGTTTACAGGGAAATAAGTTTTTTGGTAAAAATAAAATATAAATTCTTGAAGTTTATTTTAATATTGTTCCCCCTAAGCTGTTAAAAATGGATGATTGTTTCAACATTTAAATGATTGGGAATTATGAAAATAAATGTTCTCTGGTGAAATTTCATGAAGAGTATCAACAATGTGGTTTATATAATGGTTTTGTTATTAAATATAGAAATAAAAATAAAGACATCTCAAAGAAAGGTGGTGTTATGGAATATGATGAAGAATATTAGTTAATGGATTATGATTGATATAAAATTATGTATGAGTACATATATTGGAAATCGATAATTTTGAAATATATAAGGATTTATTAGTAATATATTATTTCTTTTATTTAACAAATATTCAGAATGATTATGGTGATGTTGAAAAGTGTGGTATGTAATGGTTATATTTGATGAAGAAGACATGAATAAGGGAAGATACAATGTAATATGATCCTTATTTTGAGATTAGGATGTTGGGATTATGATTTTATGGATTTGAATAATATCAATTAGATTTTACTGATTAACTTGGAACTTATTAATGATTTGTTTTCAAAGTGATTTATTCCATCATTGATGGAGTTAATCGAATTTTATTACTTAAGAAATATTCCCACTAATTTTTTTTATTTACATAATGATGAAAAATATTTTTATAATAATGTATTATATTAATTCAATATAGTACCATGTTTCAAGTGAATTGAATATAATGGTATTCAAAAAAAAAATGATAGTTAAGATATAATTAATGTTGTTTGGGGGATTAATGATAATATTAGTTTTGGTATTAAGTGATCAAGTTTATAATTTTTTTATTTTAATATTTTTATGGGTAATAATTATAACTATTTATGAAATGGATTATGTTAAACATAGATATTAGTTTTATATATCATTGTATAATATCACTATATAGAATTTTATTCATATTTGATAATATATGTCACATATATTTTTATTAATATAATATGAAATAGATGGAATTAATTATCATTATATTATGGATCTCGTTATCCATTATACTTCATGCATAAAAAACATATATATATTTAATTGTGTAAGAGAAAATGTGTAAATTGATAAATTTATAAATAGGTGATGAGATATTTGTTATTAAATTCAATGAAATCAAGTTAGTAAATCTTCTAGTTAAAATATTAATCAATTAGAAAAAGATTTGAAAATATAATATTATACAAATACAATATTTTGTCAGGATATCAGTGAAATGTTATTCACTTCTTTGGTTTTTTGCATAGTAGTTGTTTACATTCAAATGATCATTCACATTCCTACGATCAATGATCAATGTAACACTCTATCATTATTTATACATTATGATTTTCTTATATGTATAAATCATCACATCCAAACTATGTTCTCTAATTTGACAACCAAGTATGTGTAATTCCAGAATGCCTTCACACATACCTTAATATAAATTAAATAGAATATTTTATTAACACTTTTTTCATGTTTGATTACCAAAAAGGTATTTTCAATTTTTGAATTTCTTTTTACTAAGAATATGTTAAAATTGTGAGGATAAAATTTATTTATGGGGTTTGAATGTAATAACCAAAGATTTTAGTGAATATTTTTTACTAATCGAAATTTATTATTTTAGATATTTTATATTGCATGGAGATTATTTTTTCTTTCATTACAAAAAGAAAATATTTTTTATATTAAATTACACTCAACACAAATTTTATCATGTTTTACATAAATCAATGAGTTTAAATGAAACATGAAATTATATTAAAATATTATTAGTTAATATTATACCAATCACCATTTCTTTGGAATGATGTTTATAAATAATACTTCATGAATAATGTAAATATATGGTGTACACATATATATATAATAATGTCACTAATGAAAAAATAATTTGGACTGAGAAACAAATCAATTTTAATATAAAAGAGGTTTTTTAAAAAAATATTATTTACACAAAAAATGGAGTTTACCTTAATATATTAACCTAAAAAATATTTATGAATGATTTTAGTTTTATGTTTATATTATATATTATATAAAAGTTTTAACCATAAATATTATTTGTTTTATATATTATAGATCATTATAAATAAAATTTGAATCATAAAACAATATTTTACAAATATAGAAATTTTTATCCCATAGTTCACACTTATTTTACAATAAATATTTTCATATTTTACAAATTTTAAATTAAATTTATTTAAATAATATCATAAATAATTATCTTAAGATAATTTTTTGATTAATTTGTAGATATTTTTTATATGATAAATGTTTCATTGAATAGTGAAATATATTGGTTTTCATTAATTATTTTAATTTGAATAATAAAAATAAAATGAAATTAATATTCTAAATAAATATGAATTAGTGAAATTAAATATCCATTAATCCAAATTAGTTCATTATTATATTTATTTATTAAATTTTTATATAAATTCTATTTAAACATTAAAACATATTTTATTTATAAATCCTCCTACTCTTCTCATGTATTAGTTATATTTTAAATTAAAATATACCATTTTTTTAATATTTTTTTTATAATTGTATTACATATTCGGAATTTGATTTTATTATACTATCTAATAAATTTAACAATAATTTTGACAATAATGATTAAAAAAAAGAAATATTTGTTTAATACTGTCATCATAAAAATAATTTACCTTGGGTTAATTTAAAATGATAAATGGAAGATTTACTACAACAATATAAAATAATATGGATATATTTTAACCATATTACCTATATTTTTTATTACGATCCATTTTTTTCATTTTTTTTATGTGATAAATGTTGTTACACCTTATTCTTTTAAAACATTTCAAATGTACCACTCACCTTAGTTAAAAAAGGCCTTTAATCCACCTCATCATCACCTTCAAAAAAAATAATTTGGTTATCCAAGAAGTGCCCAAATATATTCCTTACATCCCACCTACCATTATTTATTCCATAGTTTTATCATAATTCAATCCTATAAACACTATTGTTGCAAACCAAAATACGTTTTCTGAATAAAAAGTAACACCCCTAATTGAGAATTTTATTTTATTTATTCTTCATAATATACTGAATCTTACTAAATATTTCAGATATAATTAAATCTATATCAACTATTTAAAAATAAATTTTTATTTCACAGGAATGACCTACAACTGTCTATAATTTCATCAAATGGGATATAAAATTAACATTTCTATATACGACAAACTATTACATTGTGAAAAACAGTTTTGATTTCCATAAAGTCCTCTAATAGATAGATAAAATAATGGTTTAAATATACATCATAATATCTATGTTATTATTATACTTATTATATTATAATATAATATTTTCCTTTATAAATTCCATTCTCTTGGATTATGATAACATTGCTCATCTGTCTGATAGAATACCACCACATGATGTGATGTGATTTCTTTACACTATTAATGGAATGTAATAAGGATTAGTTTAACTATAGTTTTTAATTTATATTTCAGTAAGAATACATTATGGTGGTAATATATTATTTACCAACATATCTTTCATTTTTTTGGGAAAATGGAAATAATTTTCAAGAGTACATATGAAAGCCCATCTCTATGAATGATGTATTTCATTTTCTATCTGCAATTGTTTTTATCAATTTAATAAAATTGGAATAAAAAAATGATTCATATATGATTTTTAAATTTAATTAGATTAAGGAAGCATGACCAATTTAATTGGGCCGATAATTAATAATAAACACATAATAAGAAATAGTAGTTATTTCCTTAAACATGTATTTTACATTGAATTATTAATAAATGGATAAAAAATGACACAATAAAATCATATATAGTATGTTATATATATATATATTCTTCTCTAATAGACATGTAATAATAAAATATTTACTATAAATGTGTTTATAATGTCCACAATGATAGTTTAAACTTATGGTATAGATTTGTTCTGTCAAATTTCTTTCTATGAGACATCTATTATGTTATACCCCTATAATTATTTTTGAGCTGAATATAAAAAACCTTGAAATTTAATTACAAAAATTTATTTAGTATAATAATATTCTATATTTCATTTAATGTTTTTTCTTCATGGGTATTATAATTCAATTTAACCATTGTGGTAATTATTTCTTATTACAATTTCATCATTTATCTTGATTAATCAGGATTATAATTCCATTGATGTAATATAATGTTCTATATATCATGAAACTCGTTATTTTTTTCAGTAGTTATGTCATTTTAATACATTTCTTCTAATTATTTAAATCTCTTTCTATTATAAATTTTTTAAAATACTGATTTTTGAGAAATTATCATTATTTCTCTATTCAGTCAAAACAATTGTTTCTAGAAAACCCATATTCTCTAAAAGTGATTTAAATTTATTTTATTACCATTTTCAAAAACATTTATCAAATATATTATTTACCATGTTTTACCATCTTATTAATTTTATAAATTTTAATTAAAGTAATCTCTATGTCATTTTCTATATAAATTTCATTGGTATTTTATTGAAACTGTTAAAGGAATATTGATTTTATCATTTATAGAATGTATGAAATTGTATTCCATTATGAGTGAAAATATTTTATGGATTACATTATATGTTTTCATTTTTATATATAATTAAAATTATTTACTAATATTTATTAGTTTTTTAAAAAAGTTATTTTCATAGAAATGTTATTTTCCATAGAAAACAATTCTGGTTGAATTACCTTTCCCAATTTTTTTTATCAAATATCAAATACATTTTGGTAAAATAGCCTTTTATAGGGATAAAAGTGAAGGAAATATTTCTCAGTAAATATCTAAATGGTATTAGTTTATAATGATAATATTTTTATGAAACCTGTACCCTTTCATATGATATAAAATGATAAAATATTAAAAAAAACTACTTCATTTTACAGGGTTTATTCTATGATGAAATTTTTATGAACCATGTCTCTTTTACATTGGTAATTATATATTTAAGTGTATATTAAACAAAAATTAATTTACATGTATGATACGGTTAATGTGTTATTACCATGTTCCACACATATCCATGATTCTCATTATGTGGATGGTGGGACCTGTATCTCTCTCAAAGGAACTAGGTAATGATTTATATGTCAAATGATATAAATGGTTTAAATAGAAATTGAACTCTATTTTTATGAGAAATTATTCTACTATGATTGTCCTGGAAGTGAAAATTGATTTCTATGATTGTTATGTGTGTGATATTATTCTAGTATGATTGCTTTGATATTGAGCCTTGACTACTATGGAAATATTTCTCTATGCTTATGTGTATGAAAAATTCCATGTCTACTTTCAATTAAATTATCTCATAGGCCATGTTCTTTTATTTATATATGATTAATTCATTATGAAGGTCCATTACTAATTCCATGATTCAATTTTAATATCTATGATATCTAGGTTAAGGGTTTCAAATTATATTCTTATGTTCACTTACAGATATAAAAATGTTATGTTTATAACCTCAGTTTTTACCATTACAAAGCATCTAAACTCATACTTCTCTATGTTTCCCTTCAGAAGAAAATAAATAAATGTTTTAGTTCGGTTATGTTTATTAAGAGTAAAACGTGGGATGATATTTTTTGAACATTATTAAGGTCACTGATTAAATTAGAAGATTATGTTTATATTATCAAAAGATACAAAACATTTATGAATATAAGGTGTATATATTTTTAATTTAATGAATATTAATCTTAAAATAATATATATATATATATATATATTATAATATATGGATGTTACATTGGTAGCCCAATAATTGTGAGATATTTGTATAAAAATTTATGCTACAATGGATGGAATAAAGCTATGTGTAGTACATAGATGTGAAATTTCCCCACTAATTGAATTCCAATTTGTAGAGAGGGTATTATTAACATATTGAATTAGTTTGAATTATTTTTGATTTGGGAATAAATTTGTGTACTGTGATAATATGAATTTGTTGACACATAGATCTTTAATCTTAATACCCCATGTAGTTATAAATTTTAGGTTGATGTGTGATTTTTTTAATATATATTACAGTTAGAAAAGTATATTTAGATTTTGGATTCTATAGGTATCTAATGGTAGTAGAAATCACACCACACTAAGATATTGAAATATAAATTACATAATTTTGTCGACACATAGATTTTGGTCCCGTGATTGAAGATCTTGGAATCATTACGAATCTTATGGTTACATGAATCAAGCAACACATTTTTCTTGAAATAGAAAATTTGATGTGTTGGACTTACTAATATAGAAGTCTAAGGGGAATGTTTTCAATTTATATTGTCATAAGACATGTTATTGGAGGTTCGGGAATCACTACATATATTTTGAAATGTGAATCAATCTCATCAAACCTCAAGAGTTTGAATAATTAACCCAAGTAAGACCCACACAAAAGGGGGAATAAATTTCCATTATATAGTGGATAGTTCCAACATTAGAGATAATTGTGTCACTACATATCCATTTCTAATGTATTCAGGTAATAATATTCTCTTGAATGGATATTTTCTAAAAAATTATAACCCATACATAGATGTGAGAATTTATTTCCATTTATATCATACATAGACCTATTATTAGAGATACGATCATCACAATGTAACCTATGGAAAAGGGAATCATCCCACACATGGACCCTAAACAAGAATTCAACACACATGTGTGACCCATACATAGAGAAGGTAATTTTTTCATATTTATATTGTGGATTGACTATGTAACTGAGTTTTTATCAGCATTACGTATGAAACAAAAACATGAATCAAGACAAGAATCATTCATGAAATGAATAATTCTAAAAATTGGTCTGGACCATATATCATGATTAAAATTTCCCATTCATATTGTATTTGTACAAAATATAAGATATTTATAAATCATTATGTAAACTTAATTAGTAAGAATCAATCCACTAGAGGCTCTTGGAATGGAATATTTCCTACACATATTTGAACTATAATATGGGGGCGTTATTTCCATATATATTGTGTCTGGATACTAGATTAGAGATTCTGTAGTCAAAATATATATTAGGGTAATTGGATTCAATAGACTCATGGTTCTTGAGTAGTAATTCAATGAGTATTTCAAAACCATTCACAGAGGGGGAAATTGACTCATTTGTAATTTGGTTGGGCCCATGATTGGAGATTTGGTTGTTAGTATATATCATGTGGTAACATGCATAAATACACAAGTTGTTCTTGAATAGGAATTATCTATGAATCTATGACCCATATGCAATGATGGTATTAATCATAATTATATTATTCTTATAAATAGGATTGCATATTTGGGGATCATTATATATCATTTCACAATAGGAACCAATACACACATAGATCTTACAAAGGATTTAAACTCATAGTTATGGTTCATACGTAAAGGGGTATTAATTGAATTTTATATTACATTGGATCCCCCAATTATATATTTGTGTATCACAGTATATAATGAGACAATATGTATCAAATAAGTTTTTATTAAATATTAATTCTCTAGGCACATCAGCCCATATATATAGGGTATCATTTCTACCTTTTATATTGTGGCTAGACAAAGGATTGTCGATCTTTGAATAACTCTGTGTCATTTGATAATACGAATATAGACACCCATAGATATTTATGTTACCTATGTATATTTTTCTCTCACAAAATTATAGAGACACTTAATTTTCTTGTATACATAGAACTATCTGATGAACATTGAATCATTCATGAAGTAACATATTCTGTTTCATTAAATATTAGGAAATTAGAATATATTTCATGTAGTGTAACATTATTTGGTGATGAGATTGCGTTCTACATAGTTTAATGTATTTTCATGGGGACTATAGAATCTCTGTAGTTTCATGGCATTCTATAAAGACTTAAAATTACAAAATGAATGAGATGTGATGAACTTATGGAGAAACCTTTCATTGGTAGAGGTGTAATGTATTCTTCATTTATTTTATCCAATAAGAAACTAAATTGGAATAGTCCATACAAAATAATTAAGGCCATTCCCACATGGGTTTCTACTTTATAGTCGTCTTCCATGGTATCATCAGGGTTCTATGAACTCATAACAACTCTCCCTAGGCGAAAGGGGAGAAGTGAATCATTTTTATGATAAGTTGTGAAATATGATTCCGTTGAATTTGAGGTGGAACAATAGAAACAACCATTTCCCATTGATCCATTAAAACTTTTCCATTAACAGCTATGTTTTCTCATAATCTATGAATTTCCGAAAAATTCATATTTATTGATTTGGAAACTGGAAATCGATGGGAAACATTACATATGTCCCATAATCTAATGACTATAAGGTTGTTTTTTTAGTATTCTACGAGGTCATATGGTAAGACTACATAGAATGAATGAACTTTTTTGATAATAGATCCTATCATTATTCATTTTTTTCACACAATTTATAGATTCTTATTAAAAGAATCTATAAATTTAATTTATATTGCATTATTGTGATAGTAGTGGTTAGACCCAATTATTTCTCCTCATATATTTTATTTTACTCTGATGAAAAAATATTTGTTCCATTTCCTGTCAATTTCTATGAGGGAATCCAATTCTTATTATAATATTTGTACACGATGAACATTATGATATTATTTGTCCCGAATTCCTTTAAGATTAAGTCTTAATCTCATTTAGAATAGATTTTGGAAGAAATAAAGATGTATATGATTCTCTTATCCATAACTGGGGGATATCTCCCCCAAATAACCATACCCAAGTGGAAAATTTATAGGATTAAATATCAATATATATCAAATTATGGGGTTTTGTTATGATTTTATCTAGAATAAGTCATGTGTGACACCTTATAGCTACATTGAAAAAGTACAATATAATTTATTTCAAGTAGTAACTATGTCTCTTAATTTTCTGGGAGAGCATGCTTCATAAATGGTGTGTGTCAAAGTAGCTTACATTGACTTCTTATAAGATATTGGTTATCAATACACCTAGAATTCACCTAAGAATGTATCCATTGAATAGTCCTTTATATAGGGATTTCTTATCATTTGAATCAACCTAAAGGTTAATCCCTACTTCTCATCATTGAGTCTATTACAATCCGGCTCGATCATGCAGGGGTCTCATTTGGGAGTTAATCTATTTTGGGGTCCATCCATAAAGGATTGGATATCAGTTCATAATGATATGGGGAAATTTAATCCTAATTTAATACATCCTAGACATAGACAATTACTATTGAGACCACCCGTTGGTGTGCGATGTGATATACAACATTATCCTCATTATTGTAGGTAAGGACCCTGACCACATTGGCCAGTGCAATATGAGGATCATTTTATGAATGAGGGATATAATGCCATGTTGGTAAAAAAAATATAATTCATTTTAAATCCTATAATATTATAAATGAGGGGGAAAATTCTTCATTCATGTGGGAATAATCGAAAATGATATATTTTCTCACAATATCTTGGTGTTTTTTAATTTTAATATTATATGTATATAATAATATTTATAGCCCAAAAATTGGGATGCAGGATTGGAATTATAGCCAATTATTATTTATATCCTTCAATGGTAGATGTATAACATAAGATAATTACTTTTTATGGGTAATAGAATAGAATTTTTGGACCAACCTACTTTATCATTTGTGTTTCCATTCTATTTATAATAGAAAATAGATAAAGACCATAAAAATACATATCCCATGTTTTAGGCGTGTCATTTGAATAGGAAAATTCTTCATATAAACAATAATTGTCCCCTAGATTGATTTTTATGGTGGGATGTGTTTTATTGAAATCATAAATGTTCTTCCAATTTACATCAGTCATTGAAAAAAAATCCATGTTATATTTTTGAATGATATCATCCCACTGGGGTAATGATTCATTTTTAATTGGGGATAAAAAAATATAATTGAATAGATCAACATGAGTGACAAGGTGGAATTAATAAAGTTTATTGTAATCTATATGAATATTCATAGAAAAAAGAAGTGATATGATACTATTTTCAATAACAAAATATCTACTCTCACTACCATTTTTTTACTATGTTAGTACAAACTGTTTTCATATACCTTGTAATTTTTTTGGAGAGATGAAATATATTATTCAATTGAAACCACATATAGGATAAGTGGATTTATTTACAATAGTAGAATCCGGACCAGTGGATGAAGGGAGTAATTATTGAGATTAGAAAAATATTAATTTTATTATTTATCCACAATGTATTCAACTCCTTTATTCACTATCATTGTGAAGTGGATATATTTTATAGCATGTATCATTATGAAATGTTTAATAGAAATATGGTGCACATAGATCCCCTCATATCATTATGATTTTGAGTGGACTACATTTGTATAACTGAAATAGTATTTTATTGAACAAACATTATGTCATAATGAAGTAAAAAAGAGTCACAAAATATTGTTGATGCCACTTTGAAATCAAAATTCCAGGGATTATTCTTCAAAATGTTCAATTTCATTTACCTGAAGATTCTATAACTGTAACAAACATGGTAAACGAATAATAATACATATTTCTTATTTATTAATATTTGTGAATTAAATATTAATTTTACTTTAAAGGGGTTGCAATATTCGATAGCATACGCGATACGCAACAACGAGTTTCTTTGGAATCTTACGTTGCACACTAATAATATAATATAATTATTTTAAATGGTTGTTAACTCCAAGTCATTGTATTGGCGGGGATGAACAAAAATAACAACAATATGATTATAAATGATTGTTAAATGTGTTGATATTATCCAATAATAAGTTAGAGGCTTAAAATGTGAATGAATTTTTTTAAGCATTATTTACAATAAAAGGCATATTTATTCCCATTTAATAGTGAACCCTTTTTAAATGTAGTTTTTTTCAATTTAATACATTCTATATTACCAAATAAAAAACTTATTTATTATGGGGACATAAAAATTTACTTTCTGTAAATTTTTGAAATTTTCCGATAAATTTCGTTTTTTTAATAAACAGTGAAAAATGTTATAATTTAATTCAAAAGTACCTTTCAATATAATTTATTTATATGGTTATATTATATTTTTAATTTATTTTTAAAGTGAAATTAAAATATATTTTTACCATTTAATTCAGTTTTGGTGATTGAAATTAATTTCACTTTAAAATTAGACATAAACAAGTATCAATCGTGGGTAGTTATTGTATCTTAAAAACACTCTATTTGTTTTGATTATGGTAATTAATTTTAAAATTAATTAATGAATCTTCTATGTTTTGAATTTGATAATATGGACATCATTTTTGAATTAGGAATATCAAATATAGCTTAGTCATAATTTTTTGTATTTTTTTGAAAAGCCTCAATTTTTTATGAATGTTGAAACCACTTAGTGGTAGTTAATAAAACTGACTTTATCATTTAGATGAAATTTTACCACTTATGTGAATTGAATTTAAAAAATCCTAAATACTTGGTTTTTTTCAAGATGTAAAATGTGGATCATTAAGATGAAAATAATTTTTGGTGAATAGTTACTGTTCACTTTTATTTACAGTGGTTAATGTTAAATTGGGTATTTCAAGGTAAAAAGAATATTATAATAATTAAAAATTAACATAAATTTTATCCAAACCATATTGGTTGAGTCATTAACTACCATGGTAATATTTGGATCAATTTTGGGACCCTATTGAGCCACTTGGGAGTGATAATGACAATTTGGATTAATTAATTTAATGTAATGACAAAATTGGCAATAACATATATATTTTTGTAATTAAATTTTATATAGTGTTATATAATTCATATATTAGACTATAAATATTAAATGGAAAGATATAATTATTTCCTACATCATGGAATATTTTTTATAATTTTTAGACATAAAATAAATTAAATTATTTATTACACAATAATGATGCAGTATTTACCTCATTAATAAATAATTTAAATAAATAAGATTATAATGATTACAATATTATCCAAAACCTATCAAATTCTTATTAGATGATTTTATTTCGACCATGAGTCATATTATATTCATCTTTAATGATTTTTGGACCTTTGGAAACAAAGTATCATTATATAATAAAATAATATTTTCACAAATTCCTAAAGAGCCCCTCCTCTCCCTTATGAAATGAGAGCATTTCTATCCACTTTTTGACACCTCTAAATCCATTTGGATCATCCAAATTATGCCCAATTGATCTCCCTACATCCCTATCCTTTTCTTATAAGCCTTATCTTAGGTATAAGGTACTTCAAAATGTGCTTTTGGTTCAAACCAATGGGAGTTACTGAAATTAAATGTAACTGTTTCTCTTAATTTTTTTTCTTTTATTTTACCTCTCCAACCCCTAAACTCTATTTATTATTTTCTTTTGTAAAAAAACCTGTATCCTTAAAATACTAGTATTTTGTTATGATAATTATTCATACTACACTTACACACACCTTCATCTAATGGATTAGGAACATTATGTTTTTGTGGATGGAAAACTAACGCCTCTCGAAATGATGATTGTTCAATTACATCTTTCCACCTATCATGGTGGCCCTTATGATGGAACTGTATTTATATATGATATATATTATTTTAATTATTTCCTTATTCTTCTTAAATTCCTAATTATATCAAGCCTTTCTTGTTTCCATAGTGGGTAAATAAGATAATCTCATTAGAGGAAGTGTGGACTACCTCCCCCTCAAAGTGACGTGACTCGTTAATGCCATATGTGTGATTTATAAAGGATGGATTTAATTATATTATATATGATATTATACTTTAATTATAATATAACAATGTATCATTATGTTTTAATTCCATTAAAATAATAAATATAAATGAAAGCAGCGTTCATGCGTACGTACGGCTTATCGTCTCCATGAACGGTGCATTTCATTTCTTACCCCCAAATTTTATGTACTATTATAAATAAATGAAAATACTGGATTTATATAATATATATGATATCTAAATGATGAATTCCATTCTGGATATAATGAACTATTGACCACATGGACAACTTGTAAATATAAGGTCTTCATTTTTTACTGAAGTACCAAATATCGACAAAAAGGACATTATTAACTTAAATGATTACATAATGTTTATAAAATGGTAATAATTGATATAAAAGGAATAATAAATTTCAAAAAGCTTATTAAGCAAGTATAAATTAACTTTAGTTTATTATTCAAGAGATTAAACAATGATCGAGTCAAGTCGGTCACGAGGTAAGGGACTTCGTCTCAATCTCCTTTCATTGAGGCATATCATATTTTAATACACGATTTTATTTTATACGTTGTATAAACACCTTTGAATTTTCATTTCATTCAAAGGGAATATTTTTATATGAAGAGTTTTACTAAACAATAAAAAGGAATGTTTTATACATAAGCAGTGACAACGACCTTTCCACCGCCGTGAGTATTGTTTGATCTTTGGATTCCTTAACAAGTCGAAATGTTTTAAAAAGGAAAAATAAATACCATATACTCTTTTTATGTATTTTGGTATTGAAAATGATTTTGAAAATGGATTAATTATTTCAATATCTTGATATGATATTTTTCTATTGTAATGTGAAAATATTTTATTTCATTTATGTATATGTTATGTGTTATGATCATGTTATGGTTCGTGGGCATTATTTATGTATACGGGTGGTTCCATGATAAACCTAACCTGGGTGAGCCCGAGATAGGTATCCAATGCATTAAGTAACATGATGGAGGTAAACATGAATGTATCTCCTATGAGATTTAGGGAATATACTGTGATGGGTATTCCAATGTAACTTCCTAGGTAGCTGTGACAACTACAATGTAAGTATGATATGGATGCCACAAGTGACCATAATGATTTATTATTTCTATGTTCCTTTTATAAATGTTATGATTTCACGAGGAATGTAAAGGATTTCATGTTTTTTATTTATTTATGAAAAAATGTTTTCATTCTTTGTTTAATAACCCTTACTGAGATTTTTATGGTCATCCCTAGTTTTGAAATGTTTTCACTGGACATAAAGATGAACATGGTCAAGGATAGAATCAATGAAATGTCATGTTGTCTAAAACATGGAACTAGACATGAATCTTTTTTTCAAAAGGTTATATTTTATGAAAAAAATGGAAACTGTGTAGAAGTGTCTACCTTGTAATCTTTTGAGATGTAATAGTTGTGTCCTAATTCTCTAAAACTATAAACCCGAAAACATCCTCAATGTGAATTCTTAATCTAATTCAATATTATGAAATGTTTAAGGCCAGGTAATTAGAGTTGGTATTAGAGGTTGTTTTAGATTACATTAGGAGTTAGGGTATTGTTAAATTAATATTCATAAAGTAATTTATGTTAATATTGAAATCATATAGCATTTAAAAATTACCATGTTGCTTCGGCTAAGATATTTCTGTGTACAGAATTGTTTTCCATAGAGGAAACAGAGCAGCTATGTTGGGACGACATCAGAAGGAAGTCAACCTTCCAAATCAGCAACATGAGATGGTCGGAATCGGAACTGAATAGTTTGATACATTGATGGAAGAGTTGACTCAGGCGATAAACTGTGGTGGTATCCATGTAAGAGATCAGCCATATCAACCATAGAGGAACATGTCATTAGTGGAGAATTTCATGATGCAAAATCCCCCATCATTTAGAGGATCATCTTACCCAGTGCTAGCGGAAGGGTGGATTAAAGAAATGGAGAATATTTTCGATGTCATGAGTTTGTTCAGAACATCAAAAGGGTAGTCTCGTTGTTTACCATTTTGAAGTTGAAGCTGATCAGTCGTGGTCGATGGTGAAAAATATCAGGGATAATGAGGAGATTGATTCTCTTGATTGGGATGAATTCAAATTCATGTTTCTTGAGAAATATTTTCCTAAGGTGGTCGTCATAGGATGTAAAAACATTTCCTAGAATTGAGGCAGGAGGATGAATCACTGGCTGCATATAATGAAAAATTCACTTGACTAGAAATGTATGCTCTAAATTTCATACGAGATCTTGATAGTGAAATCAAACTTTTTTACTCGGGATTAAAGCCAAAATATCGAAGGGCTTTAGCTTCTCGTGAGTTCAAAAGGTATGAAAAACTTGGTCGTTGTGCGGAGATGTTGGAAATGGAGTTTGGGGATGATCCGTTATTCTTTGACAAACAAAAAAAATGAGAGGTCGAGGTGGTAGGTGAAAGGGAAGTACTCTTCAAAAAATTATGATGGTAAGAAACTTATCTTTGGAGTTTGTGAAAATTTTGGTAAAAATAACGCTGGGGAATGTCTTTTAAATTCTGGTAAGTGCTACCATGGTGGTAAAATGAGGCATAAGGCGCATAATTGTACAGAAAAAATCAGGGTGATGGTAGAAAAAAATATGATTTATAGTCAGTAAAATGTTTTATGTGTAATGAAATGGGTCACTATGAAAATGAATGTCCAACAAAGAACTCAACCGAAGGAAAACGGCCATACTACAAACAGAAAGTGGTGGCGAAATCCTTTACAACTACTTCAGAAGAAGTTGGTCCATCAAATGAAGTAGTATCAGCTCCATGGAGCTCAGTATTTTTCGATGATTGACTTGAGATTGGGGTACCATTTGTTGAATGTAATGTAATCAGATATTCCAAAGACTGCATTTTGTACTAGATATGTCAATTATTAATTTGTATTTATGCCTTTGGGGTTAACCAATGCACCTGTTGTATTCATGGATCATATGAATTGAATTTTCCGTGAGTTCATAGATATGTTTGTGGTTGTGTTCATTGATGATATTTTGTATTATTCCAAAATTAAGGAGGAACATGAATTTAATTTAAGGGATTTCTTGCAAACCAAAAGAGAAAAGAAACGTTATGGGAGATTCAGCAAGTGTGAGTTTTGGTTACAACAAATTTCTTTCCTTGGTAACATTGTTTCAAAAAATGGAATAATTGATGATCCTGCTAAAACAAAAGTTGTTGAAGAATGGCCAAGACCCAAAAATATCACCGAGATTTGTAGTTTTCTTGCTTCGGCATGTTATTACTAGAGGGTCATTGAAAATATATACGGTTATCTAGTCCAATAACTACGTTAATTCGAAAATGAGATATGATTTTATAGACAAAAGAATGTGATGATTGTCTTAAATTATTGAAGAGGAGATTGGTGAATGATCATGTTTTGTCATTGCCATCCAGAAATGGTGTGTTTGTTATCTATAGTGATTCTTCGTTGAAAGGAATGGGTTGTGTCCTAATGCAGAATGATCAGGTAATTGATTATGTTTCACGTCAGTTGGAACCTCACAAATTAAATTACCCTACACATGATTTGGAATTAGCTGCGGTTATTTTTGCATTAAAAATTTGGAGGCATCATTTATATGGAGTAAAATGTGAAATATATAATGACCAAAAAAGTTTTAAGTACATATTCACTCAAAATAATTGAACATGAGATAGAAAAGATGGTTGTAATTAATCAAGGATTATGATTTCACGACCCATTACCATCCGGGAAAAGAAAATAAAGTGGCTGATTCTTTGAGTCGAAAAAGTAATTCTTTATTAGCCATGCTATGTTTGGAACGAGATCCTTTTGTTTTTGAATTAATGAACTTTGGAATCAACGTTTTTTGTAGAGAAAATTATTCTGTTTTGTTTCTGGTGTCAGGGAAATCATCTGCATTAGACAGAATTAAGCAAGCACAGAAGGAAGACAGTTAGTTGCAAAAAAGTGTTGTGTTGGTTCAGAAGTGTAGGTTGCCTGATGTTAACGTTTATAATAATTGTGTTTTGATATTTTGAAAGAGATTATGTGTGCCTTATGATCCACATTTGAAAAATTAATTGTTATGTGAAGCTCATAGTTCTTCGTTTTCAGTTCATCCTGGTAGTACTAAGATGTATACAGATCTTCGGGAGTATTACTGGTGGGATAGAATGAAAAGGGGTATTTCAGATTTTACAGTGAAGTGTTTGACTTGTTAGCAGGTTAATGCAGAGCGATAGTTACAGAAATGAATGCTTCAGACATTACTGGTGCAAGAGTGGAAATGTGAAAATATATCCATGGACATTGTTGTGGGATTACCGAAGTCATCTGGAGGATATAATGCAATCTAGGTTATAGTTGATCGATTGACTAAATATGATCATTTCATTCCTATTAGACATACTTTGAATTTAGATCAACTTCCGTAGATATATGTTAAATAGATAGTCCGGTTGCATGGTGTTACCCTCTTAATTTTATATGATCATGATCCTAGGTTCACTTATAACATTTAGAAAGGCCTTCATAAGTCATTTGGTAGTGAATGAAATTTTAGTATAGCATTTCACCCTCAATCAGAAGGGAAATCAGAACGAAAAATTCAGCCAATGAAGGATATGTTATGTGCTTGCTCGATGGATTATTAGGTTATTTGGGACCAACACCTTTCTTTGGTTGAATTTTCTTATAATAACATTTTTCATTCTAGTATACAGATTTCTCTATTAGAGGCATTATATATAATGCGTTGTCGAACTCATGATTTTTGGGATGAAGTGGGTGAGAGGAAGCTAATGGGACTAGAATTGGTAGAAGTGATGGCAGAGAAAGGTTAGTTGATTCAAAAGCACATTAGAAAACCTCAAAGCAGAAAGAAAATTTATGCTGAAAACTGGAGGAAGATTCTTTCTTTTAAGATAGGTGATCATGCATTTCTCAATGTTTCTTCATGGAAAATTGTGATGTGATTTGGTAAAAAAGTAAAGTTGAGTCCGAGGTTCATTGGAGTATATGAAATTCTGGAGAAAGTATGATGAGTTGTGTATAGAGTTTATTTTCCTCCATGATTATCCCAGTTACACAATGTTTTTCATGTTTCGATGTTGAGAAAGTATATACCAGATCCATCTCATGTTTTGAGCCCAGAGATAGTTCAAATGGAAGAGAATCTCTCTTATGAAGAACAAGCAGTCTAGATTCTTGACTATAGAGAGCAAGTGTTGCTGAATAAGGTAATTCACCAGGTAAAGGTTTTGTGGAAAACCCATATGGTTGAATTGGCAACGTGGGAATCAGAAAATTTTATGAGGGATAAATACCCCCACTTATTTTGATAAGTGAATAAAAATTGTGAGGCCGCAAATCCCCAAAGGGGGGAAGGATGTAACATCCCCTGGAAATGAAGAATAATACATATTTCATATTTATTAATATTTTTCAATTAAATATTAATATTACTTTAAATGGGTTTCTATGTTCAATAGCGTACCCGATACGCGACAACATGTTTCTTTGGAATCTTACGTTGCACATTAATAATATAATATTATTATTTTAAATGGTAGTTAACTCATAGCCATTGTATAGAAAGGAATGAACAAAAATAACTACAATATGATAATACATTATTGATAAATGTTTTTAAATTATCCAATAAATATTTAGAGTCTTATAATGTGAAAGAATCTAATTTTAAGAATAATTTTCATTAAAATGCTCATTTATCGCATTTTAATGGTGAACCCTTTTTAAATCTAGTTTTGGTAAATTTAATACATTCTATAGGACCAAATGAAATCCTTTTTTATAATGGAGACATCAAAATTTACTTTGTGTAAATTTTATAATTTTTCCGATAAATTCATTTTTTTAATGAATAGTTACAAATATTGTATTTTAATTTAAAAGTGCATTTTAATCTAATTTATTTATATGGATAGATTATATTTTTAATTGGTTTTAAAGTGAATTTAAAATATATTTTTACCATTTAATCCATTGTTGGTCATTGGAATTAATTTTACTTTAATATTGAACATAAACATGTATCATTCTATTGATAGTTACTGTTTCTTAAAATCACGCTATTTGTTTTTATAACGGGAATTAATTTTAAAATTAATTAATTCCAATTCTATTTTTTGAATTTGGAAAAATGGAAATCATTCTTTTATTCGGAATATAAAATATATCTTAGGCTGAATTTTTTGTATTATTCTGAAAAACTTCAATTTTTGATGAACAGTGAAACCACTTTGTGGTAGTTAAAAAAACTAACATTTTCATTTAAATGATATTTTACCTCTTCTATGAATTGAATTTAAAAAATCTGACATATATGGTTGTCATGAAAAATTAAAATTCGGTTCATCAAGATAAAAATAATTTTTGTTGAATAGTAACTTTTGACTTTTATTTACCGCGGTTAGTGTTAAATATGGTAATTCAAGTTAAAAAGAATATTATAATAATTAAAAATTACCTTAACATTTGTCCAAACATTATTGGTTGAGTCATTAATGACCATGATCATCATTGGGTCGATTTGGGGACCCCATTGAACCACATGGGAGTGATAATGACAATTTCGATTAATTAATTTTATGTAAAGAAAAAATTGACATTAACAACAATATTTTAGTAATTAATTTTTATATAGTGTTATATTTGTCATACATTGGAGTATAAAATTTTATTGGAAAGCTAAAAATATTTCATAAATCATGGTATTTTTGATAATTTTTAGATATCAAATAAATTAAATTATTTATGACACAATATCAATGTTGTATTTACCTCATTAATAAATAATTTAAATAAATAAGATTATAATGAAAAAACATAATATCAAAAACCTATAAAATTCTTAAAGGATGATTTTATTTCTACCATGATTCATATTATCTTAATCTTTAATGATTTTTGGATCTTTTGAAACCGAATATCATTATATAATAAAATAATATTTTCACACTTTCCTAAAGAGCCCCTCCTCTCCCTTATAAAAGGAGACAATTTCTACCTAATTCCTTACACCTATAAATCTATTTGGCTCGTCCATAATTTGACCAATTAATCTCCATACATCCCTCTAATCCTCTTAGAAGCCTTACCTTAGGCAAAAGGGACTTTAATAAGTCATTTTGGTTCAAACCAATGGGAGTTACCCAAATTAAAGGTAACATTTTCCCTTAATTTATTTTCTTTTATTTTACTTCTCCAACCATAAACTCTTTTTATTCCTTTCTTTTGTAACAACACCAGTATCCTCAATAAACTATGATTTTGTTATGATATTTATTCGAACTACACTTATACACACCTCTATCCAATGGATGAAGAACATAATGTTTCTATGGATGGAAAACTAACGCCTCATGAAACGATGATTGTTTAATTACATCTTACCACCTATCGTGGTGGACATTATGATGGAACTGTAATTATATATGACATATATTATGATTATGATTTCCTTATGCTTCGGAGTTCTCCAATTATATCAATCATTTATGGTTTCCATAGTGGATAAATGCGATAATCTCATTTGAGGAAGTGCGGACTACTGCCCCCTAAAAGTGACGTGACTCGTTAATTCCTTATGTGGGATGTATAAAAGACAGAGGTAATGATATTATATTTGAAATTATACTGTAATTATAATATATCTATGTATCATTATGTTTTAATTCCACTAAAATATGAAATATAAATGAAAGTAGCGTTCATGCGTACGTACGACTTACCGTCTCCATGAACAGTGCATTTCATTTCCTACCTCCAAATGTTATTTACTATTATCAATACATGTAATTACTGGATATCTATGATATATATGATATCTAAATCATTAATGTAAATCAGGATATAATGAAATATTGACCACATGGAAAACATGTAAATATAAGGTGTTCATATTTGACTCAAGTACCAAATATCGAAAAAAGAGACATCATTAACTTAAATGATTACATAATGTTTATAACATAGTAATAATTGATATAAAAGGAATAATAAACTTGAAAAAGGTTTATAATCAAGTAGAAATTAACTTCAGTATATTATTCCAAAGATTAAATAACAATCGAGTCAAGTCGGACACAAGGTAAGGGACTTCATCTTAATCTCCTTTCATTGAGGCATATTGTATTTTAAGACTTGATTTTCTTTTATACATTTTATAAACACCTCTGAATTTTCATTTCATTCAAAGGTAATCTTTTAATACAACCCGTTTTACTAAAAGACAAAAAATAATTTTTTTACGTAAGCGGTGACAATGACCTTTCTGCCGCCGTGAGTATTATTTGATCTTTGGCATCCATAACAAGCCGGAATGTTTTTAATTAGAAAAATAAATACGATATACTCTTTTTAAATATTTTGGTATTGAAAATTATTTTCAAAATGGATTTATTTTTTCAATATCTTGAAATTATATTTTTCTATTTCAATGTGGATATGTTATCTTTCCTTTATGCTTATGTTATGTGTTATGATCATGTTACGGTTCTTGGAAATTATTTACATATATCGGTGGTTTCGTGATAATCCTAGGGCGGGTGAGCCCGAGATAGCTCTCCAATGGATTGGGTAATTTGACAGAGGTAAACATGAATGTTTCTCCTAAGAGATTTAAGGAATATACTATGATGGCTTTTCCAAAGTAACTCCTTATGTAGCTGTGATTGCAACAATGTAAGTATGATATGGATGTAACAATCTACCTTTATGATTTATGATTTATATGTTTCTTTCCTAAATCATATGATTTCACGAGGCAAGTAAAGTATTTCATGTTCTGAATGTATTTATAAAAAACTGTTTTCAATCTTTGTTTTATAACCCTTACTGAGCTTTTTATGCTCATCCCATGTTTTGAAATATTTTCACAGGACTTAAAGATGAATAGGCTCAATGATGGGAACAAGGAAAATTCATGCTGTCTAAAACATGGAACTAGACATGAATCATTTTTTCAAGAGTTTATATTTTAGGAAAAAATGGAAACTGTATAGAAGTTTCTACCTTGTAATGTTTTGAGATGTAATAGTTATGTCCTAATTCTCCAAAACTCTAAACCTGAAAAGACCCTTAAAGTGAATTATTCATTTTATTCAATATTATGCAATGTTTAAGGCTGGGACCTTATAATAAATATTAGTGAAGTGATCACATCACTATAGATATTTTAATACTAGGTACGTGAAATGAAATTATCATTTTCATCCCTTAAAAGACTCAAATCTATGATTCTTGGTGCAGTGGAATGTAGTGTTGGTGTTTTTTAAAGAAGAGGGCATGAACAATAAGTAAAAGATCCTACGAGGCTCTGTAATGTTGGTGGCTTGATTTAATTTATTTAAAATAGTTATATCAATTTATCCTCAACAAATATCCTTGAAAGAATGGTTAGGAAGATAATACATATAATTATCACATTTTCTATGATTGTACATGGTAAATCATCATTTGGAAGTGAACAATCATGTCTTTGAAGTCAATCCAGCATTAAGATCTACAAATTAGTTCCCATGAATTGAACTATTTTGGATAGACAAATTGGGAACTTCACTGCATGTAAATCATTTGACTTAATCAATTTGTAATCATTAAACACTAAAAATTTATCAGGGGAGTGGTGTATTATCATGGTTTTCTTTATAAAAATACAAATTTTATTGCATAAAACATTGTTATGAGTATCCACATTGTGGTCCATCATTGTTATATATATATATATATATTTAATTATAAGGTTACACATTTCACTAGGATTTCAGGTATTAAATATGCATATATTTATTCTCAAGTGACATAGAGGAACTAATCAAAATATATAAAGAGTCCCCTTATATTCCCAAATATAATAGTTTTATCTCTTCAAGGGTGGGGGATCACCATCATTTAATATGGGAGGGGTGTTATGGAGGTTATCTTGTTCTTCATCCATCTTTATAGTCATGTGTGTATCCCCATGAATGGTGGATTAATTGGGGGGATATTCATCACCAATTGTATAATTTCATTCATGATAGGATAGAATGATATCCAGAATAACTAGATTCATCATAGAGATATTCTTATAATGATCAAACTCTATTACACTATAATTTGGTATAGAATATTAAACGTGTGTTTCCGAGAATATTTTTGGGAAATTATAAGAATAATGAAAATGGTAGTTCACATAACATAATAAAATATATACCTAGAAATCTATTTACGAAAGAAAATTATCTGATGCAACTTCTACATAATGAAATGAACTAATAATTCTTTTGGTTAATGAATCCATTATAGGATTGAATATTCTACCAAAATAATGTTTTTTTCTTTCACATAGACACTCTCGATCATGCTCTGTGGACTCATAGGGGTAGTTCCAAAACAATTGGGAGAAGATCCCAATATATCATCACTCACCCTTAGTTCTATTCATTCCATCTAATAGAAATGATCCTCAATATATATTTGTTAGCATGAATCGATGGTTGAGTTTCCACTTGGAAATATACTAACCGTTACTTTTATTAGGTATCCAAAAAATGATGGAATGGTGAATGTAATTTAATGTTTCTATGAATACATGTTCTTAAATTCATAGAATTGTATTATATGACAGTAAAAATAATTGTACAAAAAATTAATTGTGAGATCCTCGACTTGGCCATTGATCATGATGTTTTTGAGTATCTATTTCTCACGGTTGTAATACACTTTAAGGGTGATCACTGATGGGGATAAGTCTCACTGAATACATCTCAAAATTAAAATGGTCCATACTAAGATGAGTACATTCCTATAATTACTATCATCTAGTTCCCTTTTAATATTGACCTTATTGAGTTTTCATGAAACCTACAAGGGTTGGATATATAAAAAGAAAACTGGTTATTTGTATATTAAAGAGAATAATAGAGTGGTGTAACATTATACCTGTGTAGTATCTAATTATAAACTATTATCTACAATAACTTATTTCAACAACCCATTTGAGAGCCATAGGTCCATAATGAGTTCGGCTCAATATTATATAGATATATAGACAGAATCTAGGATTGACAGTTTTACTAAGATAACTACAATCTTTTTAGAAATTATTGTTATTGTGAAATAACACATTAGTTCTAAAAATAGGGTTTCTTGATATTATTTTTATCGAGATATATGTTATTTGATGTAGAAATGGTTTTTTCACGAGTATTGGTTGGGGAAGCATCATCTCTATGGGGGTGTAGGTTGCATTGGGATACCCTTTTTCTAAGCATGTCAAAAAATCACTCCATGTTAGTCGGTCAAGTAAAATGAATGAGATTTAATGACTTTTAACGACCCCTTTTTAATATCCCTAAATAATTTAGTATTTTAAGGGTATGAACCATGATTTTTGGTAGCATATATGGAATCTTCATGGATGGGGCTAGAATATTTGGTTTGACCTCACTTTCACCATCCTCTATATCCTCAACTTCATTTTCGTCCACATTCAACCCCCTAATCGGGTATAGTGATCTCATAATCCTATACTTAATCATCATCAAAAATTGGATCTAATGTGTGAACTAAGATTAAAGTTCAAAATATGATCGCTTCATAACATGAGTGATCAGTTTGGAGGGGTGGTTTCCTTTATCAATATGTTCCATGTTAAAAATTCATAAGAGTATGAGTTCATGTAGGAGTTGGATATGACCCTTTTTAATATGAATAATATTGTACTCAATTATTACATATAAATATTGTAGGAATATTAGTAAAATCCTAGTTTGGTTTTGGGATCATTACTTATTTCTGATGTGGTTCCCTCAAGGTGGATGAGCCCTATCAGCTAACTATCGAGTCATCCTGATATCAATCATCCTCCCAAACCAAGATGGTACTACTTTCTAGTCACTATAATGACCCTAAAACAAGTTTCCCAATGTTTGTCTGAAATTTTATTACTGTAGATATTTATCTTTTCATATATGACATTTGAATAATTCTTTATATATTTACATATCTCGGAGTTGAGAAGACGTGCGAATATGTTACCCGGTGTGCCCAAAATTTTGCCTATAAAATTATTAAATATATATTATATTATTTGAAAATGGATTCATAAATCATTTGGGATAAATCATTTATATAATAACAGATCATAATTTTGAGATCATGTTTGAATCAAAATGCATGGTTAACTCTATGTGACTACTAAAAAAGGTCAGGAGAAAATGTTCGAATATAATAATTTATGAGAGGGTATTTTTTAAGAAATAAATTTTTAAATTTAATTATTTATTTAACTATCCTAAAATATCCCCACTATAAATACATTGTTAATAGGAAATACTGGGAATGATTCATAATAATATGTTAGTTGATAGGTTCATTCTTCCACCTCCATTAGTGAATGGAAATAAAATGATGAAGAACCACTGTATTCAGGGATATCAACATGTAATGAATGAAATAACTACTTTTATTCATTAGAAACCAGATTCATCATCGGTTAACAATCTAATTAAATGTAGTATTCATAAATTCTTGGATCATTACCCAAATAATTAAATTTACTAATAAAGACAAATTATAAATCTTGATCTGTGGTAATAGAACCGAAGCATGCACCTATGTACCATTTTAATTGTATTCCCATTATTGATTCCCCAAATTGTTTTTGTTGTCCAAGAAATATTCTACAATTATTTCACACATGTTTAGTCTAATTTACCCCAAATGATTATCTTCGTTATTTATCGAATGACATACAGGGTCTCGGTTCACTAATTCCAGGAATGAATAACCCAAATTGGACACCCATATTCCTAGTGGAATCATTTAAAAGGAAATATTTGAAAAATAAATAATGAAAATGGATTAATTATGTGATTATGGTGATCATTTCATGGATCCATGTTCTAAAATGATGAAGGCACAATGAATAGGGATGGATGAGCAGTGACAGTGAATATGGGTTCATGTAGAAAGATCTAGAGTTTCAACTTCCATCCACTAGAGGGCCATAAAATAAATTCATGTAGAAAATCCATCATTTAAAGAGTCATGGTGGTGATATATGTATTGAATCATCCATATCTAGAACCCTGCTTAATGGTTATATGTTTCTAAAATAAATCTAATTACACAGCATGTAGTCTGAAGAACACAGTCCCTATAATTTGGTTTCTATAGTGAATAAGGGTTCAGTTTGAGTTAAATTTTACTCTCCATGTGGAGTCTCCACACATCGTATAACCGTATATTACCGTATGGACATGTCTTGGGTACACGTCTTCAATTCCAAGTTTCCATCCATGCCATTTATAGAGGGAGGCACTCCGTGCACATTGAAGAGTACATAAGCATGGGTTATAAACACGTGCTAAGTTCTCTACTATACCTTAAAATCCTTGTAAAAAAGTTCATGAATAGAAGAAGACTTACAAAGACACAGCCAGGAGAATGGGCATGACACTGGGTGGCAGATGCATATAGTTTAGGCCACCAACAGACCATATAGTATGACATATTTAGTGAGCCATGTTATTTCATGGAAACGTCTATGAATCTCTAAGAGACCACACACCGTGTGGGTGAAATTAGTTTACATGTAACAATTCAATTTTTTGATGAAAAATAAATATCTAATATATCTTTTTTTGAATCGGTTATAGCCCAAAAGTAATCTATCTTGAGTATTTGTTTTCCCAAGGAATGATATTGTGGAATCTATAATTGATTCTGATATATTATGTGGGATCTTATATGACTAAAACTTATTTTAGATATGCTTGAAGATTGAATTGATAATACCATATAATCATATGGATCAGAGTGGAACAATCATGGTGGACATGGAAAGGACCCTTGATCTACAATTAGAGTGCCACCATTCTACATTGATTGATAATGGGAAATATATCTTTCGTATGAGTGGAACCCTCATTCCACGTCTTGTAATGGTTCCATTATTTCTAGAGTGGCACCCTCATATAGGAAATGCATGGTTTATCTATCTGTTAACCAATCAAGAAAACTATTAGACGAAACACCAATAATAAACTGCTAAACCAATGAAACTATGTGCCTTAGTAATACTTGTCGGTGCTGGCCACTAATGGATTGCCTTGGTAATTGAAGGATCAATAGAGATTCCATCCTTAGTGAAAATACGGCAAAGCAATGAAATAACATCAAGCCAGAATTCACACATGGTGAACATCCCATATAATTCATTTCTTATAAAAGTCTTTAAAATAGTGCACAAGTGATTTTACTGATCATCATATCTTTTGTAATATACCAAGATATCATCAATAAATACCACTACAAAATAATCAAGATATTCATTGAAAACGTTATTCATTAGATCCATGAAGACAGAGGGTGCATTTGTTAGTCCAAAAGTAATTAATGTAAACTCGTAATGCTCGTACCTAGTTCGAAATGTATCCTTTAGAATGTCTTCGTTCATCACCCAAAACTGAATATATCCAAATATACGGTCAATTTTTTAAAAATATTGAGTTCCATGAAGTTGATAGAATAAATTATCAATGCATGGTAAGGGATACTTGTTCTTTATTGTTAAATCATTGACCTATCTGTATTCAATGCACAACCTCATATATCCATATTATTTCATAAGAAAAAGAATATGGGCTCCCCACAGGGAACCACTAGGGAAAATATATCCATTAGTACTCAACTCCTCTAGTTGTTTCATTATCTCCACTAATTCTGCAGTGTCCATTCTATTGGTGGTCTTTGATATGGGCCTTGAACAAGGAATTAAATCAATAGAAAATACAATTTCTAATTCTGGAGGAAATCCGGGTAAATCTTATGGAAATACATCAACATATTCTGGTCAATAGTTATGTCCTCTATTTAAACATTCATTTCCGCACCCAGAGTTATTTCACTCTATTCCTCTCCTGTAATTGAATTTAGTAGTTCTACAGGTGGTGGATCTAGATAAGAATCAGTTGGTGACATTTATACTCTAATGATAAGGTATTGTATATCATCATAAAAATTTGTATCATCCTTATTCTTACAATAAATTTTCACATCATGGTTCGAAATCCAATCCATACCGAGGATTATATCAAATTCAATAATGGGTATAATGAGGAGATAGGTGGATGAAGAACATTTATATTCCCTAATGGGGACGGAATCACAAAACATTGTTTCCATGATACTTCCCTTAGGTGTTTCGACAAATAACTCCCTTTTTAAATCAAATTGGAAAAATCTAATTTCTTTTTGAAAACTAGGATGATGTGAAACAATGTGATGATCCATAATAAAATGAAACATTTTATAAACTTGAGGAAACCGTTAAATTACCAGCCACCACATCATTCAAATCATCAACCTCTGTAGTAGTGATCAAATAAGCATGGAATTTCTTCCTTTTCATTTTCTAATGTAAGATTCCTTGGTGCTTATGACATTCATTTTCATAATTCCCCAATTTCATTACAATTGTAACATTCAACATTGACAACCTCTTTATTTCCATTGTAATCATGATCTTGGTGGCCTTTTTCACAACACTTGTAACATACTACCTTTTCCTTCAGGAGTAAACCTGAGTTTTTCATCCCACATTTTTTTGGATGGATATTCAACTTTTCCCTTCTTCCCCTTATTTCCATTTATATAGAATTCTACAAGTCTCTTCTTCCCATTCTTTTCTTTAAAGTTGTAATACTTAGAGAATTAATTTTATAAATTGATAACACGTTAGAAAATATTTTTGTATGATGAGAAAGATTGCGAGACTAATATTAAATGGATAAATGATTTTCATCCATCAAAGAATCTATTAATTATAAGCCTTGGGTTTCATATATAATCTGCTACATGCCTTGGTAATCATGTAATGTTAGCCTCATACTTTGAGATATTCTCATCCTCTTTTTTCCTCTAACTCATAAATTGTCATTCCACATCTTCTCATTGTTCTTAAGGATATAATATTTCTATGAAAATCTCATTAACTCCCTCCATTCCATAATTGATTATTATTAATCTTCCTTTGTGTTTTGAATTAACGACCACCATTGATCTGCATCTATCATGAGTCGATAAACTATAATGACAACTTGTTTTATTTTGTTTCTCCCAAAATCATGAAATATTTTCTCTAAAGAACTTATGCATTGGCCAGTTACAAATAGATTTGTAGTCTGATTGAATGTTGTGGGTTGTTGGCTCCTGAATCAGACTATCGTTGATCCATCATATTTTGGATCATGGTGCTTTATTAGGGTATGGTTATTATTCATTACCTCAGTGAGTTTTCATAGTATATTGTTAAGATGATCCTCACCAGTTGAATCACTAGCTCTACTATGATTATCTTGAGTAGGAGGGGAATTCCTACATGGATTATATGTGTTGATATGGTTATCATTCATTCCACTATGCGCCCATTTCTAATCAATGTAATACACTATATTAGTTTATGAATCACAATACATTATTCCAAACATGTAAAACACTTAACATAAATTGAACTGTTTATGGATATAATCCATAATCTTAATAAAACTTCTTTTGCAGAGGCATATACTCATATTACCTATATAATGGTTTGTAACGAAAATGTGAATTTTCCTAAGCATATCACCAAGGATTTTTGAAACGTAGAGTGCATCAAGGATCGTTATCATGTACAAAGATACCCCGAGACATGCCCGAAACTCATTGTAATAGTTTTCACTATTAGGTACATTTGTGCAAGAGCCACCTCCACCAGCTCATATCCTAACAGGGATGTACTGCTTTGAAAACTCACAAAATTTCTACATTACAAAAATTCTAGGATTTTATTCTATATTATTCCTCAAATTCATTCATAGGATAATGTTATCTAATTAGAGTTTTTCTAAATCTATCTTCTAAGTTTTGTAATAAACATTCTATGACACCAACTATAATGCACTGACACCAGTTACCCAGAGTCAGTGCATTTTTACATAACATTGGAATGATACAAGTAATCAAATCCCGAAAGACCGATAAGTTTAGTATACTCGGAAGTATTAGATACATTAACATGTTGTACATTACATCCTGAGATAAATACTACATAAACATTTTGTCCCCATTGAAAAAACTTATATCCCTTATCCTATCCCTACAGGTGAACCATAAAATACTTCTCTACATCTTGAGAAAAATAAAACATAGAAAAGGTGAGCTCAGATACTCAGTAAGGATAACAATATAGCATAAACATCATAAATATGCATAAACATTTAAGGAACTGTATAAAACTAAAACAGACTCCATTTAAAAAAAACATCATCTTAATAAGGAAAAGATAAATCAAATAATTCCACTTACTTATTCACAATGATATTCATCTAGTTAAATAATCACTGGTAAAATAAATAGAAAATTTCATAATGATGGAATTTATAATGCCAGATATCATTACCACATAGTCAAGGACTCATGCCAAGACTACAAATAAGATTTTATCAAGGCCTTGTACCAAGACAGTAGTTTGTCTCATTAGACCTACCAATTCATCGATGATCTATAATGGGTTACACCCATCACTTACTAAATACATAGCATTCCTCTTAGGAAAAGGTAGAGACATAACATAGACAGTCGTATTAAAACAAGGATGTGAAATATTAATAAATTAACCATAAAAAATGAAAGGTATAAAAATAACCCATCCACTGTCAAACAAGTCACGAAACCTTCAATACAATATGGACGACTTGTATCATAATAAATCAACTTAAATCATGTATAAAATCCATTAATGATGTTGACATAGATGAAATCAAAACTATTTTTGAGAAATATCTCTTTATATTTTGAAATAATTTAAAATTCATCTAATTATAAAAGAAAACATTTATTTAAAAATATTATTACAATCCTATAAGGTAGGTTTCAAAGGTGTTATAACGGTGGAGAATAACTTCACCCACTATATATGGTAAAAAACATACTTACTTTAACTTATCGAGGAGGTCATAAAGTACCTTGTTTGGAAAATGATAGAATGATTCCTTTCCAAACATTTTTAAAAAATTCATAAAATGGTATAAATGAAATTAACCAATAGTATGGTAAATTGTAATTTTTTGAAATAAATTTTTATGAAACACATATGTGGATGATAAAGAGGTCACAGTAGACACTTATTTAAAAACAACCTCGTATAATAAAGAGATTTTGAAATTAACCCTTACCATGTAATTTTACTTGGTCGAGGGTATGTTAACCTCCTTTATAATAGTTAAATTATTGTTATTAAATTATAAAAGAACCACATACATAGATTTGATATCACATATTATCTTCTAATATAGCATTGTTAACAATATTTTAGTAGTATCATTATATCAGTTGTTAATAGATTTGTTTTCCTTTCTTTGTTTTGTTATGTAAGCCATGTCTATTATGGATAGGATATATTTTATTTATATCCAAAATGAAATAATGTTCTCAATTGAAAATTATTATTTAATGGTTACTATGCGGAATGAATCTCATCGGGTTTGTGGAGGCGGTTATCCTTACATACGCTCACACCCTACTTCTATTTCATTTTTTTTATTTTAAATAGAAATAATTACAATTGAAAAATAGATATATTATTCTGATAGTATGATATAATGTTATATGTATTATTTATATTCATTAAATCCATCAGTTATACACTCCAAGTATGGTATGAATGATTCATAAATCATTGAGGTGGTGGTAGTCCGCACTTCCTCAAATAAAATTATCATATATATACAACATAAAACGAATAATTTTATGCTATAATAGAGAATTACAGAAGATTATAGTTAAAATAAATATTATCTATATCATGTATAATTATATTTCCATCATATTTTCCACAATAAGAGGTGGTAGTAGAAGATTTAACATTCATCGTTTCGTCAGGAAGTTGTTCGCCATCCACAAGAACATTATGTTCAAAACCCATTAGATGGAGGTGTGTGTACGTGTAGTTCAAATACACCTCATAAAAATCCTAGAATATTATTTATACTGTTGTTGTTATAAAATAAATGAATAATGACAGTTTATGGGGAATGAGAAGTAGAATAAAAGAGAAGAACTTAAGAGGATATGTTACCTTTAAATCGGGTAACTTCCTTTGGTTTCAAACAAAAGGCATCCTTAAAGTGCCTTATTCACATGGTAATGCTTCTAGGTGGAAGAGAGGGATGTAGGGAGCTTGATTGGTTAGTGGGTGGATGATCCAAGGGGCGGGAAAGATGTGATAAATTGAATAGAGTTTATGGATTTGTATAAGGGGGAGGAGGGGCTTGTTATGAATGTTTGAAAATAATATTTTATAATAGAATTATTTTCTGTTTATAAAGGTCCAAAACTAATTCAATTCGAAGATAATATGTCTCATACTCGAAGTAAAATCATCCAATAAAAATTATACTGGTTTTTGATATTGTTTTAATTTTTATAATCTCATTTATTTAAATCATTCTTCAATGAGGTAAAAACTACATCATTGTTATGTCATAAACAATTTTATTTATAGGATTTCTAAAAAAAATCCATCATATATAAATCAATTTTAGCTTTCAAATGAATATATATAGTTTAAAATATAATATATATTTCCATTTGTAAAAATTATTTTACTAAAAGATATGTTTATGTCATTTTTGTTTTTACTTAAAATGTTTTCATACAATGTGTCATTATCACTCTCAGGTGGCTCTCTGGGGTCACAAAATAAACCCAAGTATGCCCATGGTCAGACATGTATCAAAAAATAGAAATAGGAAACATGATAGGGTAATATAATATTATAATAATACTATATTTTTAACATTATTTACCAGATTTAACCTTTAACCAAGGTAAATAAAATATTTACGGATGTAAATATTCATAATGTCTAAAAATAAAAGTTAACTACTTACAAAATTCGGACCTCCTGATTCGAAATATGGAGTCTATTTTTGGAATTCAAAACATAGAAGTGGCATAAATTAATTTTAAATTAATTACTATTGTCAAAACAAAAAGCATGTTTTTAAAAAGAAATAAATATCAAAATATTTACACTTTTTTTCATCCAGATAAAATGTGAGATTACATCCAACAACCTAAATTATATTAAATGATAAATAATTAATCTAATGATACATTAAAATATCACAGATGTTTAATTTAACACTATAAATTATTTCTATTAGAAAAGTTGTTTTTAATTAAAATTTAGTATTTTTCACTATTCATCCAAAATAGATAGTTTTCATAAAAGTACAAAAACTTTTCCATAACAATAATTTGAGATTTTGAATCAGAAAATGATGTCCATTTTGAAAAATAAAATTTATATAATTTCAAAAAGTGGGTATTGTTATTCATAATGGCTAGTTAGATTGGATGTGGTGAGTTTGAATCTTGAAGTTCCGTACGTCGCCAGCTATAGCATTATTAAAAGGGAAACAAACCGTGTAAGATTAATGTGTTACACATATATTGTGACTTTTTGATCAGTAGGCTGGGGGAACTAGAGGATTGTAGATGGACCACCATTATTGAGGTAGCATTATGATAATGGATCTCTTGGGTGAGGGCGGAGTGGTCTATTTGGTGATGGAGGGGGTATAAGAAAAAGTAGAGATATTTATGGGGGTAGTTGTGGATGGTGGATGATGCTATGAGATTATTCCACCACTACCACTGGGTTTCTAGTGTTGGGATAAGGGAATATGTAGTCTGGGTCATGGATAGGTGTTTCCTATGAGGTAAAATGACCCATTGGACCATGATATGATTATATGCATGATATATGTTGATTATAATCCAAGACTATTATTACTGTACATATGTACGAGTCATTACTTCATCACTTAAATCCCTATACAAGAGATTGATTTCCCGATTGAGGGATTAACACATCTTTCTTATCGTGAATTTTAAATAGGGAACACTTCTTGTGTAGTATGAATCTTCATGTAGTGTGAGCTATAAATTATTGGAGAGATGTTCTTGTGGGCCCCTTTTTCATGATTAAGGAACAATATGATGTCATCTTGGTTATGGGTTTTTTAATGGTCCAAGACATGAACTATTATCACTGTAGATGATTCAGATGCTTTTATAATGATGGTATAAGATTCTAATTTATGGATGAAATAGTAATTACTTTCGTACATTAAGGTATATCCTATAGGAGGATATAATTCATTACCTATTAAATGATGAGTGTATCCCTTTGTGTAACAAACTCTTCAGGTAGCTATATTGTATTTGTCGCAAAGGATTTTATGTCTATCATCACTGAGAATGTTTTCGGATAACATCCAACATAGGGAATGTGGATTTCCAACAATATAGATCCCATGACAACTCTGATATCATCTATTGAATATAATATATCTCCAAACAAGTTATAGGTGATTCAGTTTAAGTTTAAGTACCTTCAAGAAAATGGTTTTATCAAACATGTTATACACTCTTGGGAATCTATATTATTATTATTTAAAATGTATGATATAATCTTGTTACCTTACCAGTATTATAGTCACCTAAAACATAGCACAATATAGGACATCCACCCCTTGATGTAGATTTAATATATATTTTATCTTGTGTGAGGCATGGGATCATTACTTTATATATATATCAAATCATTCTACCACTAGTTCAGATTTTAAAATGAGGATATTCCGAAGATTGAATTCTAAAGTTACAATAGAAACTATGATTTCCTAGTTATTAAATTTACTGTGATCATTACTGACACTATGTTTATTAATTTTATGAATCAAATATTTTATCCATACATGGACTATGTTGTTGTTTTCATCATTTATGACAAACTCATATACTCTTCATTAGAGGAGGAGTATGTAGAGAACATGATGATGTCCAGATATATATTTCATGAGAACCATCTTTACAGAATTCCCAAGAAGTGTCAATTATGGTTTAATGAGTTTATCATTTTGATGCTCTAAATTTTCTGCAAGGATTATATTTGGACATGGTGAATATAGCTGTAGTGCTTTCCTGGGTTCCAGCCCAGAATATATTAGTAGTGTACAATGTTCTTTCCTTGTAGGGGTACTATTGAAGGCTTCATAGAATACTTTTACATGATTTTAGTTTCATTGATGATTCATAAATAGAATGGTATGTCGTTTTCCACGAATGATCCATTCTTTGGAGCCTTTGTTTTATTGAGTTTGAGTTTGTTAAGTGCTCTTATTTTGATACTACTGAATGAGGGTGTGGAGTGTGTAGTGTAATGTTATTCCTCAGGACATGGGATCAACTATGTGTTGATACAGATACATGAATCATGCGATGATTCATTTGAGACCCCACTAGAGAACTACACAACTCATAACCTAGATTTGGAAATGTTACTCAAATATCTAATGATTTTGAAAAACAATCTTATGGGAGAGCGCACTATGGTTTAATTTTATCACGAGATTCAGGGGTATTTTTTAGTGAGAGAGACATGAACAAGAGATAGTGCCAATAGAAGGAGTTCCTTCTATACTGTGACCTCATTATTATGTAACATCACTGAAGGTAAAAATTGTATTAGATTCCCCTAGAATGAAGTCCCATACTCACCTAGTGTATGTATAATTAGATTAGTTTGTTTCCTTTATCCTCACCCTAGTTGAGTAGAATGGTTCATCTTTTCATCATTAAATGGTTATGAATCCTCAAATTTTCAAGAATCATGGATAGTCCCCCTTAGTATACATCAATTTTTCATGTCTTTCATAACATTATATCACTATTATATTCACCTAATGCATGTTCTAGGGGGGTTGAAGGGCCTATGGACACCCAGAGAGGGCCAAGTTGAATCATGGTGTTGTTTTATTATTTTAATATGATGTATCAAGTTCCCACATTGTAATGAACCCATTAAACATCTGAAATTGATAGGATCAACAATCATACATTCACAGGTAAAAAGGAATAACACATCAATTTTACAAGGCTCACCACTTAGGGCTACGTCCAAGGAGTATACATCAATAGTGTGTTTGTCATACCAAAATCCACTATTATTCACTATTTATAAATAAATATCCTTAAACATAATCACTATATTCTAGGAAAATTAACTTTATATGAATTCAGGGAAATCACACAACATCCCTTGGATCACATTTGTTGACTCCCCCTAACCCACTACAATGGGTGATGTCTAACTCAGTTTATCGACCCAATAATCAGTTCTACTGATTATCATTGATGTCCTTATATCTATCTATCATGATACTCCTCCAGAATCAATGAAAAAAATTTATTCACTTTGAGGCACTCTTAAAACAACCTGAATGATTAATGCTTAGTACAACAAAGCGCATACAATTGTGCATAACACCTGCCCATGAGTGAATGATTAGACATTTCTCGGGCAAGATGGAATTCGCGCAACACTTATTTTTTCTCACAACTTATCTTTCATGAAGACACACCTCAATGTTCACTTGGCCTTTTTAGAATAAAGTAAAAACTTCCAAGTAGGATTTGATCTCTACTTCTCTTCTGCACACTTGCCTTTAATGCGACAGGGGACCCAATCATTGTTGAATATTACATATTCTTCCATTGGTGTATCCACCTATTTATAGTCCCTGATGACCATATGTGAAATATTTAAATGTGCCTTCTTCAGTTCGTGTAAGATTCATTCCGTGTATGAAAAACCACTTTTGAAGTCAATTTGAGATTTTAATATTCTTCTACACACCATATACATTCATGTACATTTCAATTTTTCATGAATGATTTTCCTTTTCCAGAATTTGATACAATAATCCCAAAACTATAATTTCATGCTGGTTACCAAACCCCATTCAATACTATTGTCTATTTGTATTGCATGATCCATTTCCTTGAAAACATCATGATCTTCTAATAAATATTGACAAAGGTCAAGAAGCATAAACCATTTACATCAAATAACATCCTAGTTTCATGTGGTAGTCACACCATCCATTTTAAATTATGGATGGTGGTACAAATCATAATATGGGGGGAGGTTATGAGGGAGTTCTACAATTCCCCTTTATGACTACATCTCGATGTGGGGAATATATATATACTCTTTTAGCAGTAGTTTCAGGGGGTTAGAGTGAGATAAAATGTGGATGAATTTATTTCATGGTTCCTAAACATTGTTAAGGTGAAGGCTCCAGACCATGTTCTTATAGCATTGTTTTATCGCCATAATTTTTTTTAGTGGAAATGCTATGGAATATAAATTTAATTTATGAAAGGGATTCTACATATAGTTGGAGGACATAGTTCTATCTGTGTGATATTTGAAAAAATTACAATATTGGAATACATCCATTCTAAAAAGGAGTAGATTATTGTGGAGAGTTTTGGGAAATTGTATATACTAGAGATTGTTATACATCATGGGGTCCATCAACTAGTTTCCCCGATAGTGATGTGATATTTATGTTATAGTTTTGTGGAATAATTCATGAGCCATTCATGACCTAGATTAGGGTGAGTATTTCATTATACCCCTAAATAGATGGTAGAAAAGACTCACGGTCTAGGTATGGAAGGATATGGTGAGGTATAGCGTGTTATACTCTATCTAAGCTGAGAGGAATACTATCCTCTGGTAGACTTTGATTGAAAAATTAGTAAAAATTATATATTGGAATGAAACATTACATGTACCTGTGTGGGATACCAGGTAGTTAAAGATTTTATTGTACAAATATTAGTGAGGAATCAATATTTGGGATTATGATAGATTAGGTGATGACATATAAGGCTTAGGTACTCTACATAAAGATCAAGAAATCACACATAATGGATAATTAGTCTATACATTGATGTCGTAGGCTCTGGGGGTTTGATTTTGGAGACCATGATTTCGTGAGAGTCCCTCAATGATGGGAACATCATATATTTAAAATGGGTGGAATGAAATCCCACTGGATCATCATCTTCTTCATGTTATTATAGATAGTTAGCAAGGTTTCTCACCCCCTCTTCCTACCCCCATGGTTGGATTGGTGCATGAGTTCTCCCTTGTGTTGTTAGTGAGTAGGTACATTTATGACCCCATACACACAATTGAAAATGGATAAATTGACATCGGGGATGGAGACATGTTGTTAGAACAACCGATGGAGATTATAAATCAATAAGAGAACACCTTATGTAGACATACCATCCCTTTAGATCATGTGTTGTGGAATAACATGAGTATTCAAGAGATATCTTCCAATCATGAGAGAAAGATTGGGGATTTATATGAAATAATTTTTTTATACTTTGTTCCTTTCAGGGATAAATATTATAAGGGGGGATAATGTTTATACCTTTTTTCATGGTATGAAGTTTGATTATTTCTAGATATTATTTCAGTGTAATGTTTTAATATAGTTTTTAATTATGAGGCTTGATGAGCCTAGTGATAAATCTATAGAAATATTAATTATATTTTAAAATATGTTCACATAGTCTCTATTATAAATGGGATAAAAATATAAAAGCGGTAATGATATAATATATGTGAATATGGTTTAATTAAGATAGAAAGTTTTACCCAAGGTAGAACTTATAATTGGATAGAAAATTGATTTTCTTTAAAAGAGACCATGGGATGGAATGATTAGTTAAATAAATAATTAAATTTATCTACATTATTTAATTAGACAAAAATAATTTAAATTTGAAATTGTTTATTATAAAGGATTACTGGGGATAGCTATATAACCAACTATTAGACTAGAGGAGTGGTCATCCACCTCTATTTCAAAAACAAAACAAAATGAAAAAATTGGATCCAAGAAGATTGAAACGTATAAAAGTCAATGACCCTACTCCAAGTTTCAGACATCAAATTTTGGAAAATTACCCTATTTATTAAATTTATTTAGCGTGATAAATTATAATCATTTGATATATGCTAATTTAACCTTTGAAAGCTCCTATATACATGTTTAATTATTATCTCACACTGTATATAAATGAATTTTTTATTGGAAAAGAATATGTTTCTCATGATCATAAAACATTATTTTGGTTCTTGTATCCCAATGGTTGTTCATGTTCCTCACTAATTTTCTATGGGTTCTCCTTTCTACATTGTTCATAGGGGCCGAGTTTGATAGGCCCACCATATTCGTGGTTGAATCATGTTCGTGGAATCATTTGATTAATAAATGATGATTGTGGATGAATAGTGAGATTCTAGGAAATTATTATTGGATTTAGGATATCAAAAAATGGAGGATGTTAGGGAGTTATTGAATTGTGATGAAATGTGTGTGTTATGGAAGAAAGAGGTAGTGTTTTGATTTCCAGCTATCTGTGGGACGAAATTTCTTATTAGAGGAATATATGATGTTTTAGGGAATAATATAAGAAATATAATTGTTAGAGAGCCAAATCAGTGATGATGAAGAAAAAAATTATTTTTCTTCGAAAAAAATGACTACACTTATTATAGTTTCAGGATAAAATTCCTTGTAGTTCAGTTTAATTGTAATATATGGAATCTCATGGAGTTAAATATGAAAAATCATTTTGGAGGGACCATAAGATGTGTAACCCAAGACGACAGGATCAACAAGTAAAATGGTTACACCCATATGATCCTAGGATTCCTTTCACAATATGTATTACATTAGGAACTCAATGTACAACAAAGAGTACATGGGATTTAACATTCACCAAATTCTGTGTGGTTTCCATTCCACTATAGGCCATGTATTAAAGTAAAAAAACATTGATAGATATACACAGAAATTTCTATGTGCACGGGTAGGGCCCCAAGTGGTTATGGAATACCATGTATCTCACCAATACCCCATGTAGTTCTCCATCGTTAGTGAGATGTGTACTTGTAGTGGCACTGCAAAAATTTGGTGTTGGAATGCATTCCATGTCTGTCCCTTACACAATATCTACCCTTTATTCATTTCTATTAGAACAATGAATCTCTCTTATCATCGTTATTTTCACTAATATTTTCTCTCAAAAGTAGAATATCATGATTGTTTTCACTATAGAATGACTGGGGGTATCCATAGTGGATTTTGGGATACGATTCTATATTTTCTTACCATGACCCATATTTAAGCAATGTAAACTGAAATCAGTGATCTTATATGATCATCAATGTGATTGTAGTGTAAATATCATTCATAGAATATAATGGATTGTCAATTGACTATTATAGTGGAACCCTCATACTGGGATTGGGAATGGATCCTCTAACAACCCTCAAAACAAGACAATGAATGGGTCCACTATTAGTTAATTGGAACTATCTATTGGGGAAGGGCATGGGTCATCTATATACTATATGAGTTACACCTTTCTAATATATTAGGGAATGAGTTCTATACTAATAGAGTGAAACCCTCTAGTTGGGATATGCATGATTCCTATACCAACTGTTAGAGTGGTACCCTTCAGTTGGGTTGGGCTTGGGTCCACTAATAACCATTTGTTTGTAATGCTCCAGCTGTGCTAGGCATATATCCTCTACCAACCACTTGAGTGGCCCACTCCAGTAGTGTTGGGTACGGTCCTCTTCCAATTTCATTAGTTATACCCTCTATCCGTGTAATGGAACATGTTCTATATCTATCTATTTAGTAAAACCCACTTGTTTTACCATTTAATGTGTCCCCTAGAGAGATTCTATGGCCACTAGAATTTAAAACATATTAGTGCAGTATGACATAAATTTGAAATTTTTTATTGGGTTGATACATGCGATTTTTCATTATTGATAGGATCATAGAATAGTTTACACTCATTCCCTGACTTGTCTATGAAAAAGTGATCCACTTTATCCCTCATTTTTGAAAATTTCATTTGGGTATATATATATATAAGTCAACGTTTTTTAATTTTGATATTATATTTCTTTTGATTGAGAAATATATCAATTCATATATTGTATACTATTATCTCCGCATTATTTTTTATGGTTTCATACTTGCTATGTATATACTCACACCTACTTGGGATTTTACCACATGTATCAAGTCATATTCATATGAATAATAGTTCAGCATTTCTTTAGGGGATTGTAGGGATACATGTTTTATTGGAATTAATAATTTAGTAAGATATTGGAAATTCAGAGCTAGGATATCTCAAAATTTTACAATCTATATTTGTTATTTTGGGATATGTCTTAGTGTCCCATAATTTCTGTATAAATTTATTTTAATTATATGGAATTATTTTGAGACCGTGAAATCTGACGACCGATGATTCTGAGGCCTGGAGTGCCTCAAATCATCCACCGATGTTTTGTTAAGTATTAATTTTCATGCCCAAGCATTTTTTCAGAAAAAGTGGAATAAATCTCAAACGGTGTCCAGGATCAGAAATCTGAGGGCACCGTTGCATTAAGGATTGTAGGTTTACCCTAGGTGCGAAATAATTTTAGTCGGAATAGGCCACAAGTGGGAAAAAACTGAAATGGCATAATGGTAAATAAAATAATTAAATAAAATTATTTTATTTTCTGAAAACATATAACTCGTGAATAGTAACTCAGATTGAAAATCTGAGACCACCACTGAACTCATCATGGTATGATTTCCTTAGAGTTGATACTAAAATTGGCCAGTGCAAGCTTCTAGTGAAAATTAGTTTTTAGCCGTAAATTAAAAAGTTAAGTGACAATTATTTTATTGTAAAATCAATTACATTTAAAGGGTAACTCGAATTGAAATTACAATAGTAATGATGATTTCCTATGAGAATGATCTCCTTAGGAAATTTCTATCCATAATGGGCATGGGTTGAGGGTGAACAAAATTAATTTATTGAACTTTTGTTAAGGTATGTTTTGTAAACGTGTGAGCGGCGATTTCTAAATTTTGGACCAGAGCTCAGAATACTAATTTGAGGGCACCGTTGAATCCACAGTGTCGAGATTCTGTTAAGGGAGACATTACATTGACAGTAGTATGTCTGGAGATAAACATATGTTTTTGTCTTTTTAAAATAAATTAAATGAATTGATTTTATTATTTTATTTTCTTTCATAACCTCCAACGAATAAGCGGTGTGTGGGGCCAGTGGTGTGTCAATACATTAAATGGATAGACCATAAAAACTATATAACAAAAACATTATGGAAATTAGGAAGCTTCTTAATTAATGATCCCCATTAATCCCCACAGTTTTTACATACCCTCCCCCTCAAATATATATAAAGATTGGGGGAAGGTATTGGAACAATTTCACCATGCTGTGAAGTGCTAGTAAAGAGCCAAGACCCCAAACCTTTAGAGGATAGAGCTGATCCTAGTGGGAGGTGGCGGGTTACACCAAACCAGGAACTGAAGATCGACCTACAAGAGGCATCGTTGGAAGATCGTTGTGGAGGACGGAGAACACCATCCCGCTTCCAAAAACGCGCGCTGGCCATCATTCTTAAGGGTGGTGTCCTATTCATTAATGCATTTTAAATGATTTCCTATTCCCTATTCTTGAATAATATGAAGAATACAGTCCAACCGACTGATGGTTTGATCCTAAATTCATTCTTTTTTGTGGGAGGATGTTGTAGGGTATCTTTTTAGGGGTTTTCAATTATTGTTTATTTATAATGGATTCTTGAACCCATTTATCATCCCTTGTGATTACGAGCTAACGCGGAGGGGGCGGACTTAACCAACAAATACATGACCCTCTGGTATCTTTCTATCCTTGTTCCTCCATGGAAGACAGTCGGTGTGGAGACATTGACCTGCTATGTGGAAGGCATGCGCTGGTACACGCTGCAAGAGGAGGTTGTATCACAAAGTAGTGGCATTCATCGGAACGACCATCATCGGCCAACTAAAAAGGGAGTGCAGCATACTATCACACACTGCCAATGAGTATAGTATCACCTCTCTCCAGCCATGATAGATAGAGGATCTGGTCTTCACATCGTCCGACGAAAGAAGGAGAGGTCGTGCGACTAACGCGCTACGAGGGAGCGAAAGTAGGCATTACAAGCGCGCTACTGGCGGACAAGAAGCTATAACCTAATAATCGGTGGAGGCTAAACCCGCACCTCAGTTGGGTTCTGAAGCGACCGGACAGTACCCATGTGGCACTGCTGCATCGCAAACTGAACATCCTCTTGTCCAATCAAGAGTTTGTGAGGCTGGGGGTTCACTCCCCCCATGATGGATAGGGCAGACCCCACAGCGGGTCATGCTCCACTGCGTTCGGGCCACCTCCCTATACGGGTCAGGCCTCTCGTTATAGGCCACCCATTGCGTGCTTCTCCCGTTGAGGGCTGGGCCAAACCTCATCCCAGCGGCTCGTGCCCGCTGTGCCCAGCCTAGACTGAGTCGGGCCCAAAAAAACATAAAGGGCCATAATTTGAGAACAGGGTGTCTGTTTGACAAACTGTCTGCGGTTCTAGGACCCATAAATCAAGGAGATCCTTTTTTGAATACTCCAAATTAGTTTTGGAGATAGTTGTAGTATAGTCGGGTTGGATTGAACCAACATTCCACTAGTCCCCCAGATCTAAAATGCTTATAACTCACATACCATGCATCTGATTGACACACCGTCTTTCATGTTGGAACACTTACAACATGGTGGTCCTTTGGGGTAATCCTTTGTGGATATTAGTGGTGGTTTAGGTATAAATGATATCTCGAGGAATGATTCTACAGAACTCTAGTGCACCGGGTGCGAGGCATATAGTGGCTGGTAGAGAGGCGGAGGTTAGAGACCGGTCTAAGGAGCTTAGTACCGAGTGATTATATGTGTATTAGCACCTAGAGCTCTGTTATGGCTCAAAAACTAGTGTTCCTTTGTAGATCAGAACCTAGAAGTTCTGTGTGGATTAGTAACTAGTGGTCCTATGTGGATTAGCACCTCACGACCTGATGAGGACCAGCCATAGAGCGACCCATTGTGGTTCAGCGATATACTGATCCTGGGATCAGATCCCGTGTGGGTCATTTCAGAGGTTAGTTACATATCGATCCTAGATGGATCAGATCCTCTATGGGTTATTACTAGGTTTAGTATCATTCGATCCTATGTGGGTCAGACTCTGTATGGTCAGAAGAAGTGCCTCTTGATAGAATGTGATGATCTAGCTTCGCAACTAATGATCTGTACATTTATACTTCACTGAAAACATGGTTTGAGATGAGACTCTGTTTGACCTATGAACTTTACCTTCATTGTAATATCATCGGGATGATACCAGTGTGGTACTTTTACCTTCGTGGTACTATCATCATGGTGATACTTGTGTGGTACTTTTACTTTGGTGGTGTAACCTTCGTAGTGTTACCAGTGTGGTACTTTTACCTTATTGGTGTTATCTTCGTGGTGTTACCTTGATGGTATTCATCCATCAATTATGATATGTGTATATATTTATAACGTAGGTGTATGAATGGGTGTATACCTAAGTTATGTTGATGTTTTGCTTTGTGGTTTTCCATTATGAACATTAGGATACCTACGTTGTATCAGGGTTCATACTGTGTATCATTATACTCACCCATGCACACGCTTTCCCCACACATTATTGTGTCATGTGCATATGATTTACAACATTGATCGAGACTGTGGGATCCAGGGCTGGACAGTACTGAGAGGTGGGCCATTTGGTGTGGCATGACGCATGGATAACTGATCGTGAGTTATACCTACCCTTCAGGTAGGATCCGTGGGGGATGATATAGGTGTTGATTTTTCATTTTTAGTGGTAATTGTTCTTTTGAGTAGTACTCGTACTTTCATTTGGTCTTGTATTATGGCCCCAATACATTCAACAATAGTTTTACTATAGTAGTTTACATAGTGGTTTCTTCTTATTTCATTTTACATCGTATGTTTGTAAAAGTCTAAAAGAAATGCCATCCCATTTTAAGGATATTCTTTTTTGGTGCTAGTGTCTAGCCCCTGAACTATGGAAGGCGGTTTTGGGGTAGTCAAGGCCTAGGCCCTGGGGGACGGGTCATGACAATGTGGTATATGAGGAGTTCAGTTCTACCAAATTACTATGACTCTGATATTCTCTATGGGGAAATATTGTTATGTTTTTTGAGTTTGGTTTTCAAATTGGAGAATCCAATGTTGGTGTGGTGGCTGACGTATCCATACAATAATACCCTAAATTCTTATTTCCAACTCAACACATGAAATCACTGATTGTGTGTTTTTTTTTGGAATATTTATTTATTTATTTATTTGAGTCAGCTTACCCAGAATAACATAATGACTGTGGCACACCTATTCAATATCATGATGCTGCTATGTAGACAGCCAGCCAGGATTCCCCGTAGAGTATATGATGGCGGCCCACCGAGGGACGAGGCTCTGATATAGGTACCTCTTACTATGATGGCACCTTCGGGTGTTATTCCTTCCACACCACCACTTGTTGGGAAGTAGTTACCACTGGCCGCACTAGAGGAAAGTGCACACTGACTGAGCATATTACATGATTTCTAGTGGTAGAGGCCTCTGATATTTCGGGGGGAGCCAGATTCCCAGGCAGCTGCAGACTAGCTGGAGGTTGTGGCTAGAGATTTCCGCCTAGTTGGGACATCAGCTGATCAGATGGTGATCCTAGGTACTTATCTTATCATTGTGTGGACTTGAGGATGGTATGCATGGTGATGAGGCTTTATTACATGTATCATTTCTCATGATGGTACCTTGGGGTAGTGTGCCAACTATATCACTACCAATTTCTCAACAGTTACAATCGGTGGTACTAATAGAGGACACATGTAGGCTTGGTGAATTACACGTGTTTTCGCATCAAATACCCCTCAGGTTATGAGGTGATCCCAACTCACAGGTGGCTATGGAATATATTGAGGAGGTGGCCATGTTTCCATCTAGCCAGGGCACTATTCGATTAGATGGTAGTCCTGGTAGAGAGCCTTCTACATGGCTCAGTAGAACGATGACTTCATTTTGATTACCTTGATCTTGCGAAGAGGTGACACATCTGTGGAAAAGATTGAGAAACATCTCTTGATAAGGGGGTTTGTTTCCATAAATATATAAGGTATGAGTGTTCCATAGAGTATCTACAACTATGGCTGGATGCCATGTCGATAGATGAGTATTCATCAAGGCGTAACCACCAACCAAGGTACTCGATGAATATAATATGGTTAGTGCATCAGGGATCAGTCCTCTGAGTGATGTGTGTTTAGGGAAATCTATGACATAACTATTCCACTATGTATTCCTAATAATATTAGGGTGCAAGAGATAACCATTGGGGTTGAATGGTGTTTGGTTGAGTGGATGCAGACAATAAATGTTAAGAGATGGAAAGTCGTAAACTAACACAGGTATCAAATACATGGGCATGTAAAACGTTTCCGGAAGAATAATTGAAAGGAACTGATGAATCTATAGGGTAGGAGATGTGGAATTGGATCTAGGAGAGCATTATGATGTGGTATACATTTCATCATGTTACAACCACCACCCCAATTTGGTCCCCACCAGGCCTAGGGGAGCTGTAGGATAGGGGGAGGAAATAGATTCATGTGGTCTTGGAGTGTGACCCAAGGGATCTAAGAATGATTTGAGGTATGATATGTGTCTAGTACTAGTTTTAATATTAATATAAAAAGCTACCAATCATTATTTCTTTCCATGAATCTTGTTCAACAAATTGAGTTTCTAAGTAAACCGAAGACTTGACCCTTATGTCTAGAGACACCATTGGGAGGAGACTCGATAATACAAATTACGTCGACAGAGTGATCAAACCTTTAAGGGGAGAGTTTCGGTTGGAACCTCTTGGTGGCAGCATCGATACCTTACAACGTTTTTTTTTTGGTGTGGACTGGATATCCACTGTTCATAAATAGATTTCCTATAATAGGAAAAATTTTGTGGTATATCAACAACATTGGAATGATGTTTTCCATGGACAGTGAAAAAGGAAACCCATGCAGCACAAATAAACTCATGCATAAGAGGGTGAAGCCGATCACTATTTAGTTGGCCAGCATTACCCTCGTGGCAGCTGGAGTTTTGGGTTTTCTATTCCCAATAAGAGTGGTAGAGTGTGGGGATATCTTTTGAGAAGATGTTTCTGGGATTACCTCCCCAAAGGGAGAGGGACATCGGTTTTGGCTGGGGGATACTATAGTTTTGAACCATACATATCAAGGGTAGTGGCACCTATGTCAGTTTTGATGAAGAAGGGGGAGAATTTCTTTTGAATGGAGAAATGGCATCAGAGATTTTAGAAGCTGAGATAGTGGATATGGCTACAGTTCCTCTAGGACTATAACTTTGAGATAGTATATACACATGGGAAAGGGAATGTGGATGCAGATGCACTTAGCTGGAGGTTTGTTCTACATTTATTGAGTGAGGTGAGAGAACATATAGCCCCGTTTCACATATTATTTATAGATAGAGATAGAGAGGCTTACCTCCAGTCTTGGGGAGTCAAACCCCACTCCTTCAGCGAGTCAAGGAGGCACATATTGGGGACGTTGACTACGAGGCCTGACGTGCTCAGTTATCCTCAAGACAGTCTCCTAATGAATTTTAATAATGTGGGGAGCACATCATTCTTTTCAGAGGACACACCATGGCACCACTGATTCTTCGGGATGAATTGTTGAGGTAGTACCATACATCCCCATTAACGGTACATCCTAGAGTTGTGAGGATGTACTAGAACCTCTGATGTTAGTTCTGGTGGCCATGAATGAAGGAAGAAGTGGTAGAATTTTTATCACAATTCCTAATATTTAATCAATTGAAGACTGCACAGAGCTGGAAATAGTCTTATGACAACAAGAGAATGAGACCTTTGGAGTCTGATTAGGGAGACCTTGTCTCCCTATGGGTCTCACCCCGATGATGATTATTAAGTTTTTTCCAGGGCGGAAGACATTCCCTGAGGTTCATTAGACCATTCCAAATTCTTAGCAAAGTGGGTGATGCAACTTATCATCTCTCTCTTTCCCCATAGATACACCAGGTGCATAATGTCTTCCATGTGTCACATCTGAGAAGATGCGTGCATGATCCAATTCACGTTATCGACTAGTGTGAGTTGATCTTTGACTATGGGGTGACTTTTACATAGTTTCTAGTAGAGATGCATGATCGACAAGTGCGAGTCCTTCATAGACATTAAATACCTCCAGTGAAAGTTTTCTGGTAGTATGGGGACCTCCAAAAGATAACATAGGAGCGGGAGGCTGATATTCGTGCTTAGTACCATCATTTGGTTAATTTTACTTTGTTTTGTCTATCGAAGATGTAAAACACTATGGTGGGGAGAATTTAATGAATCAAAATTTCGGTATATATTTTCAAATTTTATGGAATTATTTTGAGACCGCAAAATATATTGGGGAGTGATTCCGAGGCCCGGAGTGCCCGGAATGATCCACCGATGTTTTCTATTTCTTTGATTAGAACGCTTAAGCAGTTTTCCTGAAAAGTGGAATAACTCTTAAATATTTTCCCATATCAGAAATATGAGGGAATCATTGTATTCAAGAAGGTGATTTTACCATCGGCATGACATAATTTTTTTCAGCGCAGCACTCCAGTGGGAAAACTTAAAATGGAATAACCCTAAATAATGTTATTAAATAAAATAATTTTATTTTTCAAATGTTTATAACTCACGAATGGTAACTCATATTGAAAATACAATACCAACACTAAACTCCTTAGTGTATTCATTCATCATGATTATACTAACAATGGCCAGTGTGGGAAACCAGGGATAGTTAGCTTTTGGCAGTAGATAAAATAATTAAGTGTCAATTATTTAACTGTAAAATTAATAACATCTAATAGATAACTCTATTTGAATATCGGAGAGTACTGTTGAGTTTATTTGGGAGTGTTCTATTTAGGCGGAGCCTATTATCGACCGGAGTGGTTCGAGGGTGAATGTAATTAATTTATTGATCTTTTTATGGTACGCTCTGTAAATGTGTGACATAGGTTTTTGATCGTTGGAACTGGTGCTCAGATTAGAAATTTGAGGTCACCATTGAATCCACAATGTCAGGATTCCCTTAAGAGAGACTTTACGTTGACCTTAGTAGGTCTGGAGAAAAATTAATGTTTTGTGACATTTTGAAATAAATGAAATATAATTATTTTAATATTTTATTTTATTTCATATCCTTCAACGAATAAGAGGTGTGTGGGGCCAGCGGTGTGTCAATCCATTAAATGGAATGACCCTACAGTCTTTATAATAGTACAGTTATGGAAATTAGAAAGCATACAAATTAATGATCCCCAGTAATCCCCAATATTGTCACATACCCCCTCCATCTTTTATATATATTGATATTGTGGGAAGGCACCGACACAGCTTCACCAAGCAACGACTTGCTGGTAATGTGTTGAGATTCCAATACCTCAGAGGATGGTGTCAATCCCAGCGGGAGGTGATGGGTGGAACCGAAACCATGAACCGAAGATTGAAGTATGAGAGGTTTTGTTGGGAGCTCATTACAGGGGATGGAAAACACCGACCCACTTCATAAAACACAAGCTCTATATCGTTTTTATGGTAGGGGTTTAATTCATTTCCACATATTAAAATATTTCCTCTTCCCCATACTTGAATAATACGAAGAAGGTGGACCAACCGACTAACGGGTTGATCCGCTATTCATTCATTTTTGTGGGCGGTTGTTGTGGGGTATCTTTGTAGAGGATTTAAATTATTGTTCGTTTCAAAAGATTTCTTAAACCCCTTTATCCTCCCTAGTGTTTACGAGTTAACATGAAGTGTGTGGGCTTAACTAACAGGGCATGGACCATCCTCTATCTTGCTATCCTTGAACCTTCGTGGAAGACCGTCGACAAGACGACACTAACCGGAAATGAGGAAGGGATGCACTGACGCACACCGCATGAGTAGGTCTTGACACAATGCCACGAAAGTCAACGGAACGACCGGAACTGGTCAGCTATGGCGGGAGTGAGGCACGCAGTGGCACACTGCTAGAGAGTATAGGGTCGCGGCTCGTCAACATCGGAAAATAGAGAAGGTTGTTGTCACTTCAGACGGCCATGGAAGGAGAGGTGGCACAACCAACGTGCCCCGAGTGATTGGAAGGGGGTGTATCCAGCACACCGCCAGTGGACAAGAATCCAAGAATGATTCCATGGAAGATGCTGAAACTACGCCTCTGGACGGTTCCGTAGTGACCAGGCTGCGCCCACGTGGCACCGATCCGTCGAAAACTGAACGACGTCTGGATTGTTTGTGAGTTCGAGAGGTCGAGGGTCAAATCCCATGACTTCTAGGGTCGACCTCGTAGCATGATGTGCTCCACCGTGGCCGGGCTGCCGCCCATGTGGGTCACTTCCCTACCGGGCCTCTGCACGTTTGCGAGTTGGGCCGCCACATGCGGGCTACCCATTACTCTCTGCTCCAATTGTGGGTCCTACAGGACCTCAGCCCATTATTATGAGATCGCTATGGCCCAGCCTAGACCAGGTCTGGCTAGGTCATTCTGACATGGTCAGACCAGAGACGGGCCTAACCAAGCCTAAAAAAATATAAAGGGTCATACCATGGGAACCAGACGTTCATTTGATGAAACATCTACAGCGCTGAGACACATTGATTGAGTCGATCCTTTTTGTAATACTAAACATAAGTTTTTGAGATAGTTGGGGTACATCAGGGTTGGATATAACTCAAATATGACCAGGCCCTCAGAGCTAAAATGCTTATTACTCACAGACCAGGCATCCGATTGACGTACCACCTATCGAGTTGGAACCCTTATGACATCGAGTTCTTTTGGGATACTCCTTTTTGGATATTAGTGGTGGTAGAGGTATGTCCAATATCTCGAGGGAAGATTCTACAGAACTCAAGGGCACTGGGTGCGAGGAATCAAGTCGATGGCCGTGAGGTGGAGGTTGGAGACAGATCATACCAAGGTGAGTATTGAGTGATCATATGTGGGTCAACACATAGCAGTACTATGAGGACTAGAAACTAGCAGTCTTATGTGGATCACCACCTATATGTCCTGTGTGGATCCACACCTCGATTCCTGATGAGTACCTGCTTTAGAGAGACCTGCCATGGTTTAGCGATATACTGATCATGGGCGGATCAGATCCTGCATGGGAAATTTTGGGGGTTAGTTACCTATAAATCCTATGCAAGTCAGATCTTGTGTGTGTCATTGAGGGGTTTAGTACCTTTCTATCCTATGTGGGTAAGACTTTTTATAGTCAAAAGTAGTGCCTCTTTACAGAATAAGATGATCCAGCATCGCGACCAGTCATTTGTACTTCAATACATCACTGAAAACCAGGTTTGAGGTTAGACATTGAGTGAACTAAGTCATATATAATCGTGGTATTATCTTCTTAGTGATACATATTTGGTACTTTTACCTTCTTGGTACAATCTTCATGGTGATACATGTGTGGTACTTTTACCTTCGTGGTGTAATCTTTGTAGTGTTACCTATGTGGTACTTTTTTTATCATGGTGTTATCTCTGTGGGGTTACCATTGTTATATTCTTCCTTCATGTATATTAAGTGTATATCATGATAATTATGTGTATGTATAGGCATATAAAAATGAAGTTTTAATGTCAATATTTGTGGTTTTCATTTGTGTAACATTAGAAGACTTATGGGGTATTAGGGTACCTTTTGAGTATCGTTATACTACCCCTGCAAGGGCTACACCAACAGCTATTTTTGTCTTGTGCATATGATGTACAACATTGAGAAAAACACTCTCAAAACACGGTTTACATCCTTCCCTTGCATAAAATTAATTTATCTAGAGGAAAAATCTGTAACTCCCTTATTCATCCCTTGGCACCAAAATTAACATAAATGTTCCTCGTACATATTTTCAACAACTAGATGTTCCACTAAATGATATTTATAAATCATTATCATAAACTCCTCCCAACAAGTAACTGGTAACATATTGTTCACTATGAAAATTTAGACATGATCCCCACCTTCAGAAAAAAAATTAAGAGCATGTTAAGTTGATATATAAGTGTGTAGGGTCTCATAATTGCAATCCCCATGCAATGACTCTACCAGTCACAACAAAAGAGGTTGGTTGAAGAAATTGACTCGAGGTAAGATGCTTGTTCTCCGACTACAATGTATAACTACCATGAGTATAACTACATTGGTGCCTCATTAAACATATGTATACAAGATATCATTCGAAGATAAACTACCACCATACTCTATATCCCTTGAGTATAGAATAATCCAATGTAATAATCATATAGAAACTATATCCATCACTGTTGAGTCATGTAATGATCTTTATGAGTATAAATTTTTTTGAATGGATGATGAAACTCTCATCCATTAGGTACTATAAAATCATTTTTAGTGTAAAGACTATGAGTTCTAACCCCAGATCCTGGGTCACATTGTTCTACTCATGTGATCTCAACTGAGGGTAACCATAGTCAATCACTTCCTAACTCTATGATAAAACAAAATAACTCTCAATTCCAGATTCATAAAATCTCAGTATGTACTCGACACCATCCTCTAGAAATATCATTAATTGAGAACTCCTAAATCTTCACATAAACACCTAAGAATCATGTTGTCACCCATCATTCCACGTGAATGAGTATCTATTGTGGGACAAAGAGTCATGGGTACTGATATCTTGGAGAGATTAGGTATGAATCTCTAGTAATTTCCCTCTATCCAAAAAAATATTTTCACTTATGTCACACACTTGGGTGGCTCCCAACATAACACTGCCTCAATATTGGACTAGTCAATTTCCACTCTATTGGATGAGAAAACATGTCCCAGAATGAGGGACCCTAAGTTTATAAAATACACTTATAGAACCTCCTATAATGTTGGTTACCTCAGGGGAGCACCCGAATCATTCTCATGTGGCTTCATGTGATCCTCCTCCAATTTTGAGTAGAGTAGGATATCATCCATGAAATATACAATAAACTGGTATAAGAAATGATGGATGATCTAATTCATCTGTCCCCTGAAAATAGCTGTAGAGTTTGTGATGCCAAATCGAATCACCATGTACTCATAGTGTATGTGGAATAATACCAATTTCGTCTTTATTATATCATCATCCCAATCTAGAATCTATTTATATTATGTCTTGAGGTCATCCATTGAGATCCTTCATGACCCTCTCAACTGATAAAAGCGAACATCAATCCTTAGTGAGGTATAATTGTTCTTATCTATCACATGGTTAAATTATTTTAATTCCTCGCAAAACATCATTCTTTCATCATCCTTTTCTGGAAAACAAAACTAGAGCTACCTAGGGTGACCTCATTCAGAACCCATCCCAAAGGGGCCTATACCATGACTCCCCTATCGTAACTTGAATATACATGGGGCTACTATATTGAACATTGTTTCAATATACAAATATTTGGATAACATAGCCTAATTAACCATATACACACACATATCTCCAAGCCCACATAAATATTAAATGTAAAAACAACTGAACACCTAGCCATGAATACATATAAATCACACAACCAAAGTACGACATGATGTTAAGGAAACTAAATGGGTCCAAGAAAAATCCCATCAAAACGTGTCTAACAAAAAGTCATACATGATAGTAATGAAAGGGGATACTGTCAAGATACCACAATAACACAATACTATCAAAGTGGTTTCACTACGAACTATAAGGTACTAATCCATCTTGGACTATGTCAAAAGGTTGATTGTCTATAGAATACACCTCTTGAGTGGTAAATTACCATGTAGTAGTGATTATATCAATAACCAAAAGAACACCACAATTACACAAATCATATAAAAAATGATTAACAAGATATCTCTACACATTTATATTTCGACAACACATATAACTATAATATAATGATATAATTAGAATGTCACACAATATAATGTAAATTCAAAACTCTAATTCAAGACAAAGGTTCTTCCATGGTAGTAAACTAATAACTCACCTTGGATAAAAAACACAATGGGTGTGATTATGTAAATGAATTTCATCTGAGGGGTGATCCACACTGGTCTCGCCATTTGGAGATTACATTAATGATCTTAAGAGATATGATACATAGATGAGGAACACAAAAAATTCAGTGGGACATTCTAGAATCCCAATTAGAAATAATCTACAGTATTGTGGATCAGAATCCACATTGTATGGGTCACAATGTTAACAAGATCTCCATAGAAGGTATGATGAAAAATAGAGGATATCACTATATGCCTCACCTATGGATTCTAAAAACATTATCCAAGAATCCTTACTGATGTAATTATTATCCTATTGGTAGAAGGAGATTACATGATAACCCTCAAGGAGTGGGTTTGGGGAATGTACATTATAAATTCATGTCCATAATATAGAGGAAAGTGGCTCAAATACTACCTCAAGCGAGTATGAAAAATTTTGTATGCATAAACATTATGTCCATTCGACATAGGTTCATTCCCATGTAAAATTAATTATGTCCTATTTCATGTAGAGTTACATGGAATGATACTACCTTTGTAATTATACATGTATACTAGTACATATCTTGGCTGATGTACATTTCAAATTGACGTGTATGTGTGGCAGTACATAGCTTTACCAATCTCGTTTATTCCAACCGATGTCATTGTACCCACCATGTAAGAGTCTGGAGATTAGGGAGTGTAACATTCCCAGTGATAAAGTTATAGACTGTGTAATCCTTAAATTTATTTGGAACCCTATCCCCCACTAAAATTTTCCCACATATCATGTAGAACTACATTGCATATAGTGTTCATTATGTTTACCCAGAAACAATAATTATTCCTCTCATGAATGCTCACAATACTGTCACATCATAATATGGCCTCAAATTCAGAGGACATCATAGAGCCACCGCCATCAAGCCCTTATACTGTAAATCACTATATTCTTTCCATTAAAATTTCTAGAAAACATAAAAGTTTTTCATTAATGGATAAGTGATGAAGAATACCTAAATTTTGTATCCTAATCTCATGGATTCTCTTCGACATATATTATCACTCCATTATCATGTAATGTTAATCCTTGATCTCCAATCATAAATTGTTTTTACATGAAACCATTTCACAATTATAGATTCTTTGGATTTCATCTAACCACAAACCCAATAATAACCCACATTGATTGAGAAAAAGGGGACGAAATTCTCAAGAAAAAATACATATGAGTAATAGCTTTTTTGATATTTGTGTTGAATTTTATTTTTTGTATTTTGAAAGATATAAAAATATATAATTGAATAACTACAGTTAAATTCCATAATATGAGAATCATATAAAACATCCCACAATATTCATGATCGGATGATCAATTTATTGGTTGATTGATCTCTATTCATTGAGAAACCAGAACATGGAAACAAAACAAAATAAAAAAATGGCATACATTGATTCTGATCCATTTAAATTCAATAAGTGATCATTATCACAATCATTGGTATGATCATTTGCATATATCACACACTAGTCAACATTCATCGATCTTTTTATCATCTGTTAAAAGAATCTAATTCAATTTCTCTACAACAGTCTATTTATAATGTTTAATATATTTTAATATATTTTTCGAGCACATAGGGTCAATAAATCAAACATGATCTCAGCAGCAGGTCCTAAAAATAAACAATAAAGTATCCAAAAATATAACATGGAAAATATGAGTCCTTAAAATATTTGAATTTAATTGGATAATATTTTTTCAAAAATCTATTCTAAATTTTGATTAATTATTTTATTATACAATAATATGAAGAATCATAAATACATGATACAATTCTACTTAAAAAGAATTATTTCATCATTTGGTTACGGTTAGATAAATATAAAATTCATATTTTATTCCAAGAAATTAATATAAAAAACTAATGAATTGTCTTATGCATAATGAAGTAATACTTAAATATTAAAATATATAAAAGTGAAATTTCCTTCCAATATCTATAACTATATTCCAAAAGAAAATATGGGTGATACATTGATATCATATCTGAAAAAATTAATACTACTGAATTATCTATAATATTTAATTGTAATCTATTTTAAATTAAAAAAAAATGTCATATCTACCATAACATCTCATATGATAGTGGTTGTTGTGAAACCCTTATAATGATTTGTTCATGGGTTCCTGCCCGCTGTGTTTTTGAAATGATGGGTTTTCACACAAAAATCATGTTATTCTTATTTAAACTATATTATTATAATTCTTATAGTGTTCCCAAAAAAATATTATGGAAATACATAAAATTAAATTATTCATTAAATAACCATTTTATGAATTTTTTTAAATTTATTTTTTTATCACTTAATAATATTTTTATATAGATATTATTATAATTTCATTAATGATCATATAAACTCAAAATGATATCCATACCTTTAAAATTTTATAAATATGATTTAATGGAATTATTCCTCAAACGAATTTTCTCCTAAAATATATTCATTTCATTAATAACTACAAAATGTCTTTAATCATTTTAGGCTCCCACCACATGTAACCTAGAGATTTGTATTAAAGGTATTTAACCTACAATCAAACATAATCTCTTAATACATTTATGGTAATGATAACTATTATTTTAATCAATTCACAATTAAATTAAAATTAATAAGAAACATTATATTCTATATAATACTTATAAGAAAAAATTTCCATAATAAAAATACTAATAAAATTATAATTTTCAATCATAATATAGATAAACAACTGTCACTTTGTTTTATAAAACGTCATCCATTGTTATAATATATATCCTAGGCCATTCATTATCTTTATATATTCAAATACCACATAATGGTGTGTAAAGAAAATATGAATTATCATTAAAATATCCCATTGGATTTTAAAATTTTGTGCACAGTTGGACCCATTGTCTTCCACCAGGTAATGATAAGTTTATCCCAATGTATCATTTTATTATTTTTTTCACAACAAAATATTTGTGGAATAACCACGTTCACTTGATGAATCCATGAAGGGTTGTATTTCAATGAAAAAACATATAACATATTCCATTCTAAATCATTAATAATTTCTAATTTAAATATCCTCAACATCGATCAAGGGAAATTATCCCTATTCTATTTTTTTCAAATTCTAGGTTCCATTTTTTCTATTAAAATCCTATAATACCAATAGTAATGGCCCTGACCCCTATATCCTAGAGCCCTACCAATTTTTTATTACATTTTCATAGAAACAAGTTTCAAATACCAAAGGACCTAAATTTTTAGTACTTTTGGAAAACTAGATTACATAAAAAATACTGATATTACATTGGATTTTTGAAATAATGAATTATGCATAAAAAATATAACAAAATTCATAAAAAAACTCATTAAAAATATATATGTTTCACAACATAGGGAAAATAAATAAAATAACAGTGAGGTAAAATGACCTATAAGGATTCTAAAAAATATGCTATCATGAATCAATAGATAATAGTCAATATTAAATAATAAATAATAGAAAAAACATACTGTTTTAATAAATAGAAAAAAACCATTCAATATGGATAGGTAAACAATTGAACACACAATAAATTTTAATTATAATCAGAGAATGATAATTTTACATATAATTTTTCATTGTTCCCATTTCATGGATAACAATTACTGAAATATGAATGTAGGAAATGCTTATTTATTAGATAAAAATTCTGAGTTACATGAAAATATATACTACCCAAACCTTTTACAATAAAAATTAATACCACAGTTATAAACACATTTAATTTGGCCAAATGATTTGTATTATGTGGAATGACTATGTATTAAGGAGAAATGAATATTATGGGCCCCACCCATAACATTCAATCCAATTCATTTCACATATATCAGATAATATATTTTATTAGTGAAATTATTCCTTATCGAATATATATATTGAGTAATGGATAATGATATTTCAGTTTTTCCTAAGTTAATAAAATAGTATTCATGGAGAAAACTGTTTTTAAATATTATATATGGTTTATGAAATAATAAAATCTACAACCAATGAATATATATTTATGATAAATGAAATCTATATTGGAAATGAATATTATAAAGTTATTTTTCCAGAGATAGATTATAATCAAAAATGACATTAATATTTTACAATAATACTCAACACATTGTAATTTTTCAATTAAATTACTTAATAATAAATAATCCCATTTTAAATGAATAATCTTATGATGAATTAATTAATCCTGAATTTACATGTAAATGGGGTAGTATATAAACCACAAAAAATTATATCATTCATAATGAACAAATTACCAATAAAATGTTATCTTAGGTGAAATATATTACCTAACACTTAGTTTTAGGTTCATTATCATATTAATAATGTTAAATGATTTTATGAATGTTATTACATTTTAACATGACAATAATTATTTATATAGTATCTTTTATGAACCCATTATGATATCTTATCACTTGTTTGAAAATTATCATTCATTATTTGTAGTGCCTATAGTGTTATTTTCATTGTCTTTAAAATATGTTTTCAGTTATTAATTTTTTTGGTAATCATACATTGATTATTATTTGATCATGTCTAGAATGTACAACATGATGTAACTATCATATATATTTATTATACATGTATTTAGAGTGATACATAATATTTTGTGTTTTTAAATTAAATACACTCATCATGGAGATGGTAGGCCATAGGTATACAAAACAATGTTTCCATTTTCTTTTCATACAGATAGAATGAATAGTTACCAATATATATATGTGTGTGTGTGTGTGTGTCTGTGTGTATGTATGTATATATCAAGTATAATAATCATTCTTGTATCATTAAAGTGTCATCTGTATCAAACAACTTTATTAACCGCATCCTTATACCTATATGTTCCCAAATATTTATTGAGTTAACTCTGTAGAGACCCGAAGCATGACGTACATTGACATTACATTAATTTTGTGGAATACTTTGTACATAACAAAAAACAGGCACACAAGGACCGTAATAGTTTATTGTCTTTGGAAACTTGGAAAATTTTCTTCTAGTCTTGGTGAAAGATCCTCAACATCTCCTATAATGATCATCACTTTTTTTCTTACCTAAAACCTTTCCTTATATCCTGGGGAAAAGAAAACATAAAAAGGGTGATCTCAAATGCTCACTAAGGGTAATCATGGATAAAATAAAACAAATCATATACATTTGATCTTAAAAACATGAACATAATGTTGATCCATCAAAAGTTTGACCAATGACATAAAACATGGAAGTATGTTAGGCATAGATCATAAAGGAACATAAATCATGATAAAATAGCTTTGGAATAAAACATGTAATTGTGGAAACCATTAAGAACATGTTATGATTTCGATAGTATCCAAGGGATTACTTCCAAGACCATCTTAGTGGACAAAGTCCCTTTCTGAGTTGAGTCCACTCCTCATTTCAGTCCTGTAACACCGAACCAGAATAACTTACCATTCCAGCCATGCCTATCTCATTAGATATAAATCTTTACCCATTGCATTGGAAGGAGAGATAGGTCCCACCCATCTCATAATGAAATCATTCTTACTTGTTCCAAAAAATAAACTTGAAACATTCATCATAACCCAAAGATTAAAATTGGTTTCATAAACATTATCCCATCATCACATAATCCATATAAAACAAATGGATATTTCATCATAAGAAAAGCGAACCATGTAAATCATAGAGACATTATACTTGAAACATACATATATGAAATAATGTCATCATAGATGAAAAAATGGTTTTGATAAAACACTTGAAATGAATTCTTGAGGAAAATATCATTTCTTCTTCAAAATCAATTTATTTTCACAAAACAACATGCAACTTTAAATGAAAAAGATTTTTTTGAAAATAGTCATCAAATATTTTAGAGTAAGCTTCATGAAAATAATGCTTTATAAAACCATAAAAATCTAGTCGTGCCGTATAAGTAAAAAATTAGTCTTATCGTACTTTTGTCGGAAAATCCAAAATGTACCTCGTAAAATAATTATTCCATACATACCATGTAGTAAAAGTAAAAAAGGGTAAAAACGACTTTAAACATACATGAAACCATTTTTATAAATTAGGGACATGGATGATAAATATAACCCCAGTAAATAATTACGAATGAACAATCTTGGATAAGAATGAGATTGGAATAATTATCCCCTACCTTATGTCTGATATGATTCATATGTATCCGAACCTCATGTAAAATGATTCAAATAATGTCATTGACTTATTACAGAATCATATTCATTGTTATGATATCACATATGGTTCACTTATGACTTTATATTACCCTTTCTTTGGTAAATTCAATGTTAAAGAGCGTTTTGGGTAAAATCGTTTCATTAATCGTATGTGTTTGGACTTGTAGTTCTTGATATTATTACTTTTATCCTGATTTACATAATTCCACAATGTAATAAATGATTTATATATAATATATATTCATCATATACATATATATTATAGATTGATAAATGGAATGAAATACACCGTTCATGGAGACGGTAGGCCGTATGTACGCATGAAAGCTGTTTTCGTTTCCATATGAAATTATGTAGATGACATACATATATATACACATAAATCCAGTATCATTATTATGTCATATATTTCATGATTACTTATTATATATACATTATAATCTTTCATGAATGTTTAACATGCTAAATGAATCTCATCGCATCGTGGAGACGGTAGTCCGTACGTACGCAAGAGCGATGATATCGTTCCCATAATTATTGAATTAATTTGGAGTGGATGATGAAAAATATAATAATCAATATCACTTTAAAATAATCATATATCATCATTATTTACACCAATATACCCATCCAAGTAAGGTGGTGGTGGAAAATAGATTACACCACGGTGTGGAGACAGTATTCTGTACGTACGCATACGCGGTGGTTTCGTTTTCCGTAGGATGGATAGATGGTGAAATAGGGTTGTTTCATAATTATAATAACATATCAGTATATTAATGATAATTATGTTATTACATCATAATAAAACAACTAAATAAGAAGAAGTTAAAGAAGAAATAATGTTGAAAGAATCGGTAATGGACATTACCTCTTCTTTGAAGCGCCTCTTTGAGACCTCCTCTTAGGGCACTAAAATTGATCTTTGAAGAATACCAGGACCTATATTATGTTTCTAGAGAAGAGGAGTAGAAAATTTGGTAGGGTTTGGCCGATCTTGAAGACTCAAAGTGGTGTGAGGAAGAGAAGGAGGAGGTGCCCTTTTATAAGGGAGGAGTGGGTCACCTTTGGAAAACAAAACATATTATTTTATTATAAAGTCATATTCGGTTATTAATAGCTCCAAATTGATATATTTCGAAACTAATGTGGGGATGGGTCTAAATCCTATCATCTAATAGAATTTAGACAAGTTTAAGTCATTATATTAACCTTATCATTTAGTTTTAACTCTTAGTTAATTAGATTGACATTTACCATGTCACAGTGTATTTTTATATTATACAGTTAATAAACTTACCATATACATCCAAAAGACCCACAAGTGGTCCATTAATGATAAACCTATCATTATATAAGTATCTTGGCCGAACCTCATATTTTTAGGAATATAATATCAATTAATAATATAATATTTGATTTAAAAACTATTTTATGTCAATTTTAACACTATTTGCTAATTGATTTTTTTGAAAATCATAACAGAATGATTAGTTCGAAAAAAGTTCATTAAATCAATACTATCATGTCATATTAACATAGATAATTTTTGGAATACATAAAAAGTCTTAAATTACATTTATTTGGGTATTTATAACATTAATTATGTCAATATTTCATTAATAAGATAATTACTGCATCACCATTATGTCATTAATAAATTAAATTATTTTAAGACTAAAAATTACAAATAAAATACCATTATGTAGGAAATATGATTATCTTTCTAATGAATATTTATAGTTGAATGTATATTATGTATAACCCTATATTAAAAATGATTTAGTTATTAAAATTTGATTTTAACTATTTTAACCCTTCTTTGAATAAATTAATAATAAATGTCCTAATCTAATCGAAGTGGTCCTAAATGGTCATAGTTTTTCCCTAAGGTTGTTTTTGGTCGAATAAAACTTATCCAATAGAATTAGGACATGTGTTAGGGTAATAATAATAACACTTTTACCATTAATTACCCTATTTACTTTTAACCGTGCTAAAAAAAGTAAAAGGTTACTATTCACCAAAAATTATTTTCATCTTATTGAACCACATTTTAGTCCTTCATATTAACCGTGTCTCTCAGATTTACTAAATTCCCCTCACAGAAGCGTTAAAATTATGTTTTATGAAAAATTCTGTTTTTTAACTACCACTTAGTGGTTTCACTATTAATCAAAAAATGAAAGTTTCAGAAAAATACCAAAAAATTGGCCTAAGCTATATTTGATATTATGAATTCAAAAATGATGTCTATTTTATCAAATTCAAAACATATCAGTTACATTAACCATTTTAAAAATTAATTCCCATCGTCAAAACAAATAGCGTGTTTTTAAGAGATAATAACTATCAAAAGATTGACACGTGTTTATGTCTCGTTTAAATGTGAAATTACATCCAATATTCAACATTGTATTAAATTGTAAAAAATTATTCTAAATATACTTTAAAACCACTCAAATTAATTATTTATCACTATTAATTATTTCGATTAAAATGTTTTTTTTAATTAAAATTTAGTAATTTTCACTATTCATCAGAATATGAAAGTTGTCCGAAAAGTACAAAAAATTTCACCCGAAGAAAATTTCGATATTCCGAATCCAAAAATGAAGCCCATTTTGAAAGATAAAATTAATAAAATTTCAAAAAGTTGGTATTACTATTCATAACGGCTAGTTCATAATAATATTATAATAATATATCGTTTAGTGAAACTCAGTATTGCATACTAAACACGCTATCGAGTAAGGTCATGATTGCGTGTACTGTAAGGCAAGTCAGGGAAGCATTTTGTGCAAGCTCCTTTGGGTGTAGCGTACAACAAAAGACATTAATTAAATTAAAATGAATATTTTTCATAGATTCTCGGGGTGTTACATTCTACCCCCCGTAAAATGAATTTCGCCCTCGAAATTCGTCTGGGTTATAAATGGTTTACTACTTGAAAGTTTCTTTAATAGAAACCCACATCATAAAATGGAATACTAAAACTTAATTTCAAAAAATAATGTATGAAATGTAATGATTACCCAAAGTAACTCATCATTGGGTTTCCATATAATAGAACATACGTGAAAATATGTATATGGAAGGAAAATATAACCATCAAGTTATGATGGAGAGTGGTAGATAAAATAGGTATGAAAAATCCATCAATCACAAAGCCATTGATTTTTGATGATCTAAGGTACCATCTGATTCATTGGATATAAGGGTACTAGGACAACATTTTTGGTTTTCATGTTCATTTCCCTAAAGTTGATGAAATTGGAATTAGAAGAAATACTTTCGTGATTTCAGTACAGTCACACCGTTGGTCGTTCTTTGGACAATTTACACTTCATCTCTTAAAGAAATGAAGTTGAGTTTGTCATTCGTGAAGTGTTAGAAAATCATGTGACAGAATGATGGGTCATTCCATCTGTCTCAATCAAAAGGTTAGAAAAGTTTTAAAAAATACATAAGTCCATCTATAGTGAGATTAATCATATATGGTTTCTAAAATGGACTTATACTTCATATATCATACTGCTTAATATAATAAAACTAGTTTCTACTAAACAGGGACTTCCTGTAGGCCAGTGGTAGGTGATAAAGGCCAGTCGCACTTCGGTTGTGGGTTCGATTCCCACAGCCTTGTCCGACGTGATGGGTTGTCACCCATCCTGCAGGATGTCCTTTATCTAAAATTATGACATTCCATCGATAATATCTAAAACAGTTATAGCCTTAAACTAACTTATGTTCTACATAATCCATTTCAAATCTATAGTCTTATCCAAAATACTTCTATCCAAGTTTATAGTATAAAGAAAACAATTACTAGAAATTTCATCTACCGAGCATGTGAATACCATCATTTATCCCCAATATATCTTTTTGATCACATTCCAATCATGTGAATTCCTTAATCATGTATTCTCTTGAAAAAATGAATACACTTTTAACCTTAGTGAAAACATGAATGCTGTCAAAAGTTAACTCTTTCCACATACATAAATCCCAAAATTTCTATATATTCAAACCATGATATCACTTAGTCCTTAAATAAATCATGAGCTCATGAATACAATCAAACATCTCATTATCTTCTTATCCCTTTATTATGCACATATCATCTAATTTCCAAAAATATATGAATAACCTTTCATGGTTACCAATACCATTTAACATATACTTTCAAATACTTTAGGAAAAACAACAGTGGTACAATCCTTGGATGATTATTTATTCCATAGTACTATACATTATTCTTTATAAACATACAATCATTCCACTAACTTCTTAAACCACTGACTGAGCTTGATCATTTCTTTCATCTCATATTTCATTTGTAGTCTCTTTATCATTATCCACATAAATACTACTCATATGACCATGCTGATTCTCTTCATGAGATTTTCCCTTATGGCATTGGTTTGCATAATGCCCGTACATTCCACATTTATAACATCTAATCATTGTTGATGTTATAGAAATACCATTATCCTTGTCCATTGTGTTAACTGAACCTTTTCCTTTACACTTACTGGCTTTGTGTCCTTCTTTTCTACACCCAAAACGTCTTCCAGTTTTTTTGAGACATTCTCCCTGATTCCTCTTACCACATGATTTACATGAGGGAAATTGAACTTTCTTTCCTCTATGATCATCATGAGAATCCACATTTCTCTTATTATCTAAGTCAGGATACTTACCAAAGTTGAGATTATTGATCATATTATGAGATTTCTGATTAGGCATAATAATGATGTTTGGACATCCAAATACCGTTTCATTTGGTTTCTCATGAATAATAGCATTCCATTGTCTGTCATATCCTCCATTATCGGGAATCATCCTATTTCCAGCTATTTTCTAAAACCCAAAAAGAATAGTGTGAGAGGAAAAAATAATGCAATGGAAAATAACATAGTAAAGGGGGATTACCCTCAATATCTAACATCTTAGGTTAAATTCTAAGAACGTTACCATAGTTCTTGGACTATATCCTATACATATACTTATCCTTAGGGACATCCCTAGACATACCTTAGAAATATATCTAGGGATCTCACTAATGTTTTCGCATCCTAGTATCCAAAGGTTAACTAAACCTTTCCTCTGATACCAACTGTAGAGACTCGAAGCTTGACGTACATGGACATTACATTACTTTTGTGGAATACTTAGTACATAACAAAAACAGACACACAAGGACAGTAATAGTTTAGTGTCTTTGGAAACATGGAACATAATATTCTAATCTTGGTGAAAGATCCTCAGCATTTCCCATAATGATCTTTCCTTTTTTTCTTACCTAAAACCTTTCCATATATCTTGGGGAAAAGAAAACATAAAAAGGGTGAGCTCAAATGCTCATTAAGGGTAACCATGGATAAAATAAAACAAATTATATACATTTGAACTTAAAAACAGGAACATAAGGTTTAAACATCAAAAGCTTGAGAAATGACATAAAACATGGAAGTATGTAAGGCATAGATCATAAAGGAACATAAATCATGATAAAATACCATGGGAATAAAACATGTAATTGGTGTAACTATTAAGCACATGTTATTATTTCCATAGTAGCCAAGGCATTGCTGCCAAGACTATCTTAGTTGACAAAGTCCCTTTCTGAATCGAGTTCACTCCTCGATTCATTCCTGTAACACTGAACCAGATTAACATACCGTTCTATCCATGTCAATCTCATGAGATATAAATCTTTAACCAATGCGTTGGAGGGAGATATTGGTCCCACCCATCTCATAATGAAATCATTCTTACTTGTGACACAAAATAAACTTGAATCATTCATCAAAACCCAAAGAATAAAATGGGTTTCATAAACATTATCCCATCATCACACAATCCACATAAAACAAATGGATATTTTATCATAAGAAAAGTGAAACCATGTAAATCATAGAGAAATTATACTTGAAACATACATATATGAAATAATGTCATCTTAGATGAAAAAAATGGTTTTTTTTAAAACACTTGAAAATAATTCTTGAGGAAAATATCCTTTCTTCTTAAAAATCAATTTATTTTCACAAAACATCATGATATTTTAAAAGGAAATTTTTTTTGTTGAAAATAGTCATGAAATCTTTTGGAGGAAGCTTCATGAAAATAAATCTTTATAAAACCGTAAAAATATGTTCTTGTCGTATATGTAAAAAAACTATCTTATCATACTTTTTCCTGAAAAGTCAAAAAGAACCTCATAAAATAAAGATTCCATACATACCATGTATTAAAAGTAAAAAATGGGTAAAAAGTACTTTATACATACATGAAACCATTTTTAGAAATCAGGGACATGGATGATAAATATAACCCAAGTAAATAATTACGAATGAACAATCTCAGATAAGAATGATATTGGAATAATTATCCCTTACCTTATGTCCAATATGCTTCATATGTATCAAAACCTCCTGTATCATGATTTAAATAAAGTCATTAACTTATTACAGAATCATATTCATTGTTATGATATCATATATGGTTCACTTAGAAATTCTTATTACCTTTTCTTTGGTAAATTCAATGTTAAAGAGCGTTTTGGGTAAAATCGTTTCATTTATCGTATGTGTTTCGACTTGTAGTTCTTGATATTATTACTTATATCTTGATTTATATAATTCCTGAATGTAAAACCTGATTTATATATAATATATATTCATCTTATACATATATATTATAGATCGATAAAATGAATGAAATAAACCGTTCATGGAAACGGTAGGCCGTACGTACGCATGAACACTGTTTTCGTTTCCTTATGAAATTATGTAGATGACATACATATATACACACATAAATCCAGTATAATTATTATTTCATATATTTCATGATTACTTATTATATATACTTTATAATCATTCATGAATGGTTAACATGCATAATGAATCTCATCGCATCGTGGAGACGGTAGTCCGTACGCATGCACGAGCGATGATATCATTTCCATAATTTTTGATTTGAATTGGATTGGATGATACAATATATCAGAATAAATATCACTATAAAATAATCATATATATTCATTATCTACACCATTATACCCATCCAAGTAAGGTGGTGGTGAAAAATAGATTACACCACGGTGTGGAGACGGTATTCCGTACGTACGCACGCGCGGTGATTTCGTTTTCCATAGGATGGATAAATGGTGAAATAGGGTTGTTTCATACTTATAATAAAATATCAGTATATGAGTGATACTGATGTTATTACTTCATAATGAAACAACTAAAGAAGAATAAGTTAAAGAAGAAATAATGTTGAAAGAATCGGTAAGAGACATTACCTCTTCTTTGAAGCGCCTCTTTGAGACCTCCTCTTAGGGAACTAAAATTGATCTTTGAAGAAGAGCATGACCTCTAGGATGTTTCTAGGGAAGTGGAGAAGAGAATTTGGCATGGGTTGGCCGAGCATGAAGGCTCAAAGTGGTGTGAGGAAGAGAGGGAGGAGGTTCCCTTTTATAAGGGAGGAGATAGGCACCTTTGGAAAAACTAAAACTATTATTTTATTATAAAGTCATATTCGGTTTTTAAAAGATCCAAATTGATATATTTAAGATATAAGGTGGGTATGGGTCTAAATCCTCTCATCCAATAGAATTTAGACAAGTTTAGGTCATTATATTATCCTTATCATTTAGTTTTAACTCTTAGTTAATTAGATTGACATTTACCATGTCACTCTGTATTTTTATATTATATAGTTTATGAACATACTATATACATCAAAACGACCCCCAATTGGTCCATTAATGATACAAATATCATGATATAAGTATCTTGGCCGATCCTCAGATTTTTAGGAATATAATAACAATTAATAATATAATATTTGTTTTAAAAACTACTTTATGTCAATTTTGACACTATTTGGTAATTGATTTTTGTGAAAATCATAACTGAATTATTATTTCAAAAAAAGATAATTAAATCAATATTAAAATGTCATATTAACATACAAAAGTATTGGAATTCATAAAAAGTCTCAAATTACATTTATTTGGGTGTTTATAACATCAATTATGTCAATATTTCATTAATAAGATAATTACTGCATCATCATTGTGTCATAAATAAATTAAATTATTTTAAGAATTAAAATTAAAAATAAAATACCATTATGTAGGAAATATTTTTATATTTCTAATTAATATTTATAGTCGAATTTATCGTTTGTATAACCCTATATTAAAAATGATTTAGTTATTAAACATTGATTTTAACTATTTTAACCCTTCTTTAAATAAATTAATAATAAATGTCCTAATCTAATCCAAGAGGGCCTAAATGGTCATATTTTATTCCTAAGGTTGTTTTTGGTCTGATTACAATTATCCAATAGAATTAGGACATGTGTAAGGTAATAATAATAACACTTTTACACTTAATTACCCTATTTACTTTTATCTGCGGTAAAAAAAAGTAAAAAGGTACTATTCACCAAAAATTATTTTCATATCATTGAACCAAATTTGCGTCCTTGATATTAACCGTGTCTCTCGGATTTTTGAAATTCCACTCACAGAAGCGGTAAAATTAAGTTTTATGAAAAATTCAGTTTTTTAACTACCACTTAGTGGTTTCACTATTCATCAAAAAATGAAAGTTTCCAGAAAAATAACAAAAATTAGGCCTAAGATATATTTGATATTATGAATTAAAAAATGATTTATATTTTACCATATTCAATACATATCAGTTACATTAACTAATTTAAAAATTAATTCCCGTCGTCAACACAAATAGCGTGTTTTAAAGAGATAATAACTATCAAAAGATTAACACTTGTTTATGTCTGGTTTAAATGTGAAATTACATCCAATGACCAACATTGTATTGAATTGTTAAATTATATTCTAAATATACTTTAAACCCACTCAAATTAATAATTTATCACTTTTAATTATTTCGATTAAAAAGATGTTTTTAATTAAAATTTAGTAATTTTCACTATTCATCAGAATCTGAAAGTTATTTGAAAAGTGCCAAAATTTCACCCTAAGCTAATTTCAATATTCCGAATCCAAAAATGAATTCAATTTTGAATGATAAAATTTATAAAATTTCAAAAATTTGGTATTACTATTCATAACGGCTAGTTCATAATAATATTATAATAATATCTCGTTTAGTGAAACTCGATATTGCGTACTACTCATGCTATTGAGGAAGGTCGCGATTGCATGTAATGAAAGTCAAGTCAGGGATGCATGTTGTGCAAGCTCCTTTTGGTGTAGAATACAACATAAGACGTTAATGAAATTAAAAATAATATCTTTCATAGAATCTCTGGGTGTTACAAACTCATGCTTGAATTCAGGTACTATTTTTTTCTTATTTGAGGTCATTATGTATGGGTTAGGTCTTGTGGGGTGTTTGTGAGCATTTTTGAGAAAATTGAATCTATATGAATGTGAATTGATGGAACACAGATTTTCCTAAATGTGTTCCTCAACCTAGATAACCGTGTGACCCCCGAAAGAGGTGATTCACATTGCTGGTAAAGAGTTTGGAAATACAATGTTCACTATTAATATTAATGATTCACCCCAATAATAATAGGTGCATGGTTTAGGAACACTGTTATAGAAAACTGTTTTCTATTTCCCAACAAAACATGCATTATTTGACATGTGTCCATAATTTAGTTTTTTATATCCCATGATCCCCAAGAACTCCATATTTTGAACCCTATTCGATCTTTAAATAAATATCACTATTTTGGAACTCTATAATCAAATTCCAATCCATCTTAAACACCTTTTTTCGTGATTTTAAGCTTGTATCAATTGTAAACTCCTCTCCCAGTACGTGATTCTTTTCATAATTCTTACCTCATCCATCGCCAATTCATCAAACCTTCATTCAATTATGTAATCATATATTATGAATAGATATTACTCTATTTGTTGACAACTAGATATGTGATTATATATCTAAGAACATATTTATATTACCATTATTTTCATTAATCATAATTTTTTTTTGAGATCTGATCTATATCGGTGCTTCTTAACCACTCAATTTGTGGGTATTTTCGTTGGTAGATTAGTCATCAATGAGTTGAGGTAGGTGGTCTAATATTAAAATACCATAGTAATCATTTATATATTTGATTTAATATTGAAGTATTTATCTAGACCTTTTACATTTGGAACTCATAAAATTGGGTTATTTATTGTTGGAAATTGATTAATTTATGTATTATTGGAATATATAAATAATATGGGAATTAATTAATGAGTTTTACGGGATTTCTGGAAAGATAAACAACTGGGGGATAAATTTCGAGATCTAAGGATAGTGATTTAGGTAATTTGTTGGGAAATTAATTATGAGATATTGAATTTTATGAATTGATATAATTCGTATTTATATTAATTATGTTCTTTTTATGTCATGAACTTAGATAATAATTTGTGTGATTAATTCTTTGATATTGATTTCATTGCGTGAGTTAATTAATTGTGATATTAATTATGATGACCAGAGATAATGAATATGCTAATTAATTATAAAAATAATTATCGAATTTGGCGTTGAGAATATTTATTAATTAGTTATAAAATAAATTTATTAATTTAATGACCTAATTAGCTTGTGAAAAAATTAAGGGTAATTATGTGATAAAATAATTTTTATATAATTATTGAGATATATGTTGTTATGTTATGGATGAATTAACTAATGTAACAAATAGAATTTGTAAATTGTTGAATCAACTAATTGGATTGTTGTGGATAAAAAATTGTTGAATCTGTAATGGAATATATTTGGAGAATTGATTGATTAATTAATTATACATCTATGAAGAAAAACATGGTCATTGTAACATGAATCAATGGATGGGAACATGTTTATTCTAAAGTGTGATGAGGAATTGTAACATTGTCATTCATGTGTGAATTAAAGAATGTGAACATGGTCATTCTAATGTGTGTTGAATGGTTAGTATGATGGACATTGAATTATGTATTAATTAATGAGAACATGTTCATTATATTTTGTTTAGTATTATAGAAATCATGGGAAATAATGTATTAATTAATGAACAATAACAAAGGAACTCCAAGAAATGACCGCAAATGGGAATACATCGAGCTTCGACATGAGCCCAAGAAGGTATTGAGTTATGGGAGAACCTTGTAATATTTTTCAATTTGTAATGAGAGAGAATATGTATTATGATATGGTATTACTAGGGAAGACTTTTATATCTTTCATGATCCAAATTGGGAGTTGAGGTACAATTTTCACCAGGATCCCAGGTGTTAAATGTATTTATGTAAAGAATAATTGACAATGTGTTAAATTTTTTCTAATTTTTATTTATTATTTATTTTTGAAATTTTATTCACATCGTGATTAGACATTTTTTTATACATCGTTGGTGGTGATCTAATGATTTTTACTCCCACCGCAATAGAGCTTCCAAATCGGTACATGAATAGACTTTATTATTTCATGTAATGTTAATGTAAATTACATCTGTTAGTTGGCTTATTTGGGATGGATCATGGTTGAGGGAACCATATTTTGTTTTAGTTCCTCTTGGGACTCATTGGTGTCATTATTTTTTGTTTTCATTTTAGACCCATGACATGTAAATTAGCATGGAACGTTTTATTCTTTTGTTGATTTTTTTTATTTTACTACATCGATTATTTTGAGATATTTGTATTTACTATGGTAATATATGATTCCTCAATTGATTATTATGTTTACTATTGTTTTTATCTATTAAAAAATTATGTAGTATCCCCATGAATGAATTATCATACCATCACTGATAGTTTGAAGCCTCTTGGGAATCGGGAGGTGCATCCGGTGTCATGTGACTGACCAACTCGGGGCACCAGTGTGTGGTAGTTGTTCCGCAAAGTAACAAAGTTATTTTAGATGTTTTTTCTTTTCTTCTTATATTAATTTAAAAAAGGTAGAAGGGAGACAATTAAGAGTGACATCCTGGGAATAAGATCGTGCAAGGTAGTTTCTGAAACATTTACCGGGGATAAACCCAATTACCAATTTTGGGATTTTTGTTATTATTATTTCCTATTAGAGAGGAATATTATTTCCCCATGGTTGAGGTACTTGTTTTGAAGTGTGTGAATTGATTTTTATGTATTATGAATATTGAATCATGGCTCGGAATGTTATTATTGTTGATTCTCCTTGAATTATTCAAGTCACATAGGATAATTTTGTGAAATGCATCATTTTAGGAATTCATGAGGAAATGGTTATAGGTTATATTGACTAACCTATATTTTATTCCATTCTTGTCAAATTGAATTTATAAATATTTTTAATAAGAAAATATATGTGCTAAAATGATGAAATGGTGTGAATAATTAGGGTTTCTAATGGGCGAACATGAATATGATAATTAGATTATGGTTTGATAACAATGACCTAGTTGTAGGATTTTTAAGGGTATTGTTAAGATCTCAATTTTGACCATGTTCTGAGATGTGTGGAAAAATATTTTTGTGATATATTGTGATTCTTAATCTTATATAAGTGTGTTAAAGTCGTGTTGTGAGTCTGATGATATGAATTTTTTATTTTATATTTACTCCCCCATGAAAACACTTTTTGAGAGGATGAAAAGAGGATATGGATGTTAATTCTCTATGATTATTGGAAACCAATGTAATGATCTTTTAGAGTAAGTAAGAAGTAGTTTAATTTTGAGTAATCATTTCTAAGTATATATTCTTAATGGATAAAGGCCCATTGTGGGTTGGGAAGAGAAGGAGTGACCTTTTTAGGGAGTTATAGTTGCATCAAACTAATAATTTCAATAGAGTATGTGCACCCTAGGGAGTTGAGTTGTTGTTTGAGTCCATCAAGATAATACATGACCATTTGGAGACTCATTATAAGAGGAGGGGCATGTTATATTATTATATTTTGTGAGTACTAGTGAAGTGATGTGGGGAAATTTAGGGATTTACAAGACTACTTGATCATTTGTTATGGAAGTACATCTTGTAATGGTTCATGGAGCCCTTATACTGAGAAACGTTTACATGGAAAATGATTCTACCTCAAAGCATATAGAATCTTACTAATCTGGGTACAAGTATAAGAGAGTATTAGAGAATTATAACTTCAATGTCAATCAAAATGTAGTGGAAAACAAACATGAAACAATATAAATAACAAGTTTAAAATCTTTTTAACCCAAACAGTAGGAAATAAAAAAACCTTGGATAAAGGTCCTTTAATTTATACTTTCATTAAAGTCTGCCTTAACCACACCAATATAAGCCCTCAATGCGAATATCATTGTCTGTCTTGTTCCTTGCAAGCCCTCAAACATCAAGGTAGTCGGCACCTCTATCTTCATATCCCATGAAACCCTCTAATATAATCAGCTACATTTTGAGTCACAGGAAGCAATTATGGACAATATGTTCAGTTTGTACAAAGAATTAAAATATATCTCTCTTGAAATCATTTCAGCAGCATGTAATCTCTAGATTAATCAATGTGTGTTGAGTTCATTAAAATGAACTCTTATTTATAGGCACATCTTCAATGGTTGAATCCCTCCTTCAACTGTCACATTTTTCCTTGAATTTCGATGGGGCATGTACACGTGTCACTCAAACCACAATTTTTTTGTAAAAGATTCAGTGACATCATTTTATAACTCAAACATGAGTATGTAAAATATTGTTTCTCAACCAAATTCAATTTTTCAGAGTCTATAGAAAAATATAATTAAGAGTCTAAGAGAGTAAACCATTGGATTCTATATTACATGGAAATACAAATTTTGTTTCTTAAGGAATTTAGAATCAGAATTATTTATATTTTGGAGTCTGAATTCTAAGGGAAAATGTATCCCAAATGGCCCCTCAGTCACTAGGTTCTCCGCTCTCTCCCTCCAGTCCTTCTTCACTCTCTCCCTCCTCTAGGGTTTCTAGAGTCTTCTTGCGATACTTTTTTTCCATCCTCATCCTGCCTCTTCAGCCTTTCTCTTCTCCGGTTTCCTTCCCAATATCTTCTTGATGGCAGCTCTGTTGGGTTTTTCCCCATATTTGGCTTGGCGGAGTTTCAGCTCTCGGTAGGTTGGTGGTCGCTCCCCTACCTTATCCTATATTGGGTTCCTCTTGAATCCCCTCTCTGATATTTCTTCCCCTCTTTTCTTTGTCTTCCTCAATTTCACCTTTGGTCCACTCTGATGTAGGGGCTATGCCTTTTCCCCGGCTTCCACTACTCACTCTGACCTCGAGTTCCACCGCTCCTCTCTAGGTCGGTTAGGGAGAGTTGGATTCTTGAGGTTTTGGGCATTGCGTCTTTGTGGTCGTGGATCTTCAAGGAGTCTTCATCTCTTTTCATTGGGTTCCTTCCTCAGTCTCCCATTCCTCTTCTAAGTTTTGGATTTCCCATTTGCTCACCACTATTCTTGCACGACCGCATTAACCTTTCTCAGACCTAGCGTTCCATCGCTCCTCTCCAGGTTGGATTTGGAGTGATGAACACAAAGGGGTTTTGGGCCATGTGGTTTGACGACCCTGGATATTTCTTGATGGGTTTAATTTTTGGCCTTCTTCTTGATTTATCATGCGATGTCTTTTATGATCATTTGATGTTCGATCAGTTTGGTTTGTTTGTTGTGTTTCGGGGTCGGTGTTGGTCGAAGATGAGGTTTTTGTATAACACTTTTGGAGGTTCTTATCATCTTTTGGTGTTCTGTTGGGTGTTCATTTTTTACTTTCAATGTCAATAGTGCTTTAGTGGTGCTGATGATGGACTCTGGTGGACTTCCCCGTCATTGATGGTAGAAGAAGGGTGAATACATTCAATGGGTTGTGATTTCGATGACAATAGTTCTTTAGTGATAATGATGGACTCTGGTGGCCTTCCTCGTCGGCGATGGTAGAAAAATGATGAAGACGACCTGTGTGTTGATGGTTCATCACTATTGAAAGGTGATGAGGAAAATGGTGACTATTGTGTATGAAAGCTACATGAATTATGGTGATGTGTTTGGCGGAGAAGATGGTGATGGTATCACGAGATTCACAGGATATTTTGAATTTTGAATTTCATTCAAGACTGGTGTTATCGTAGGGTTCTACTTTTTTCAGGGTGTATATCGCGAGGCGGTTCATGGTCTGATGTAGTGATGATGGTATCTTCTCATATTTTGAAATGATTTGATGTTTTTAATTTGAAATTTGAAATCATGTGGGTAGTTTTTTTGTATGTTTCTCACTTTTCCGTAATGTGGATCATTCAATAACATATAAAAATAAATTGACTATGATAATGAGTCTGAATTCTAAAAAATTTGGAGTCTGAATTCTATAGAATTTACAACCTTAATTATAAGGAATTTGGAGTCTGGATTCTCAGGAATTCATTTTCTAAATTACAAGGAATTTGGAACCTAAATACTATGGAATTTGGAAACTGAATTTCAGAGAATTCGGATTCGGAATTTCAGAGAATTCGGTTTCTGAATTTTAGAGAATTCGAGGTCTGAATTTTAGAGAATTCTGAATCTGAATTGAAGACAATTCAGAATTTGAATTCGAATCATGAAAACAGAATAATCTATATCAATGTATTTATATAATTTCGATGTTTTAGATGTGAAAGCAAATTTTTCACATAGGAATAAAATGAGTTATATTTAGAGAGAATAAAAAAATGTACAATTAAAAAAATGGTAGGGATAAATTCTCCTTGGGGAAGGAATATTTTCCACATTAAGAAAGAAAACATGGAAAATGAAATTTTCCTTAAGAAAGGGTGTTTCTTATTTTCAAAACATGAATGAATGAAAATGTCATAAGGAAACCTTTTTGACTCAAAAATATCCACCCTTTTGGAAGGCATAAACATCCTTTCAAAAAATAATATACTGTATTTCAAATTTTATGGTATTGTAAATAAAAACTTATCTCCCTTTACTTATGGATAAATGTGAATACGACTAACACCCCCTTAGGCTTCGAAAACACTGTGGATTGTATTCATAATTTTTTGAAAGATATTTTTCATTTTCTTATATATGAAAATATTCATGATGAAAAATACTCCTTAGATGAACTCCCCCTTACATATGGTAATTTCTTCTTTAATAAGTATTATATTTTGACATTCCATTCTCCCTCTTGGTGATTTTCAAAAATAAATACAGAAAATGGAAAAGAAATATAGTAACTGAAATATCAGTACTAAACAACCAATAATATGTTATGAGAAACCAAAATTTCATTATGATTAAAATAACATGTAAAAATAGAAAATACAACAACATATCGGATATTGAAAAGATAATCCTTTCTTATCATTATGCATCATTTTATTCACTATTATTTTAAACTTCTTGAGCTCATTTTTTTACTCTTTTTCATGTTTGAGCAACTGATCCCGATCATATGTTTTCTTCTCTAAGGATTTAATTTTCTCTTCTTGTGCCTTAAGAGATTCTGTCTGGGCCTTCAGAACTTCTTTATTCATAGCAATAATCTCTTCAATTTCAATTCTGATATCCCTTTCCCTTTTCTATCTATGATCAACTGAGATAGCTTCCCATTCAAATACTTAACTTCTTGCTTCCGTGAAGTACATTACAGAGTTAGCTTTTCCTCAAAACTATTAGTGAGATATTTGACCTTCACATCATCGGTGTACAGGTAATCCTTAAATCATTCTTGAAAATTATCAAATATTTTCATCTTTTATATTATCTTCATTGACTAGCTTGTTCTATTTTTTTCATGATCCTTTATAAGCCACATAGCTAATGAGGAAATTCATGATGTCTAACTTGATTTTGAAACACTTATCCATCACCATGTATACTGAATTAGATTTTTTATTTAATGAATGATGAAGCATCTGGCATCTAGAGTCTATACTGAGGTATATTGGAATAGTCCCAACAATCATTATCAATGAATAAACTACAAAGTCATGTCCAAGAGAGGATGATTCTGAATCTGAGTCTTTGGTTAGTGAGGATTCCTTTTCTAATCCAGTGGCCTTCCACTACGATGAACCACCAAATACTTTATTCTTTAACACATCATTGCTAGGTGTATCCAAAACCACATGTTTTCCCTTATCATAATTCAAAATGTCTTCTTCTTGATCAGGAGAATCATGTTCACAATTTGATAGCTGATCAATTTTGTCTTCATCAACTTCTTCCTGCTCGGCTCCTGCCTCAACATCCTCTCTGTGAATGAAATCATGATTGCCACGATCATTTTAAGACAAATAACTAACATCTTTATCACCCTTCTCCTCTTTTCTAGGGGTACCAATTTTTGAAAACTAGGATTTAGAAAACTGAATAAATATTTTCTCAGAGGGGCTCTCCTTATCATGATAATATTTTTCATTCATTAGGATATATTCGGTGTCACCACCTCCTTATTCTTATTCTTCTTCTACTTCTTCTTCTTGTAGTATTTCATTCACTTGATTGTTTTCTGGAATCACTATCTTTTTTTCCAGATTCTCTTTTAATGATTCAAAAAAAATGATTTTGGAACCGGAATATTCTCAGAGGCTTTCTGAGTAGCCTTTATAAGGGATTTCACTATCTCAACATCCGGAAACTTCTTCCTTTGCTTCATTTCTTATTTTCCTTTTCTAGATTCTCAGAAGACATTTACTTCAATGCTTTTACCTCAGCAGGGTCCATGACAAACATATGCTCCCCTTCTTTCATGTTCTTCTTATCTTTTCTCTACTTAACCACTACATAATCATGATATTCTTTTGGCTTCTTTGTATTTGGAGGTTCATATTGAGTTACCATAGCCACTGGGGTTTTTTTCTTCTCTTATGGTTCCTTCACTTTCCTCTTTCATCCACCCTTCTTAGATGTTTTAGCCACATGAGGATTCTTTGATAGAGCATCAAATTCTGATTCCAAAAAATCATGAAATTCTGTGGATTTACTGTTAATGACAATATACATCCATGTTAGAGTGTTATCACTCAAAATAATCACCATATAATTTCTTGTCTTAGAACTACAAGGAGTCATGAATGAATGAAGAAAAAGGAAAATGATATTTGAATGAACGCCTAGGTACCTGATAATCTGAGACTTCAGATTTCCGTTATTTATATTCTCAATTGTAACAAATAAATGCTTAACCAAGCTTATCTTTTTCAGGGTCACCTGGAAATAAAAAATATAAATATCACTTTTCTTTAGGGTATCCTTGTCCTCTTATCTCAGAATTATAAAACCTTGAACCCATAGCTGAAGAATCCAAATATTTGTAAAGAGATGAATAATTTTCAGAGCCTTCACTTCCTCAAGACCAAAATAAGCTAAAGCCTTTTTCTTATCAAATCATCCTTTTACATCAGGTATCTTGTGAGAAAAAAACTCAGCTTCTCCCTCATAAGGAATTCCATTCATATTTGCTTCCATGTTATAAGAAAGAGAATACGTCTTTCCATAACTCTTGAATGAAAATTTATCTCTTCCTCCTTCATTGAAAAGGAAAACAGTGTCATAGAATTAAACCAGCAATTACGGATACACTGGATCATGTTCTCTTGGTTTCGATATGTAAACATTCTCCCAACTATTCGGCTTGATATTCTTAGGTTCAATAGAATAATACATGGCATAAAACATCTGATCAACTAACCTTTCACGGTAGATCTTCCACCCAGAGATTTACATAAAACATGGCATCTCTTTCTGTGAAGAGGCTTCAGTAGACATTCATATGTAAGGAAACATTGATGATCTGGAAATGATTTTAAAAAAAGTGTTATAGCTTCAGCACACTAAGGCTTGATTTTTGATGTGGCACAACCATTGGGGGTCCATTATAAAGGAAATACAAGTGATGGTTCATCTTCCCAAATTGATATAACGGTTTAAAGCATCCTGATAGGATCTGATGGTTGAGATGATAGCTGAAGAAGTATTGTGGTAGATTCTGATCTTTTGAGGTTTTTAAGATAAAACATTCGGATTTAAGGAAAATTGAACATGAAAAATTTTAAAAACAAAAAAAAAGAATTCAAACAAGTAAAACAAGATTAAAATAAACACACCTTTTGGATTTCTAATAATATTATTCGTAATAAGGTAAATTATTCTTGAATAACATTAGATTCCAAAAAATTAGATTACGAAAAAATTTCACTTACAAAAAAAATCATGAATACAAAAATTTTAAGTAGGAAAATTTTGATTACAAAAACATTGATCACAAATATATTTATTAAGAAAATCTTAACTACAAAAATTTTGATTACTAAAATTTTGACAATGAAAATTTTGACAATAAAAATTTTAATTACAAATATTTTGACTACGAATATTTTGACTATGAAAATTTTAACTACAAAAATTTTGACTACGAAAAAATAATTAGCTAACAAGAAAATGTACTCCACCTATGAAAAAATTATTATTAATGTAAGTAGATAGTTTTCAATAATGAGTTAATAAGGATGATTACCGTATGGTTATCATTCATAACTTCTGTTTTATGTATTCAAATCTATCATATTGTAATGATTTTATGAAAATATTAGAAAGTTTTACTTGAGTTCTAATAAATTGAAGAATAGTATCTCCTTTTTTTATGTGATCCCTAAAAATGAGATGAATAATATCTAGGTGATTTTCAAAAGAGTAAAGTGAAGGGGTTTTACTTAAGGAAATGGAACTAGTATTATCACAAAAAATATTTGTGTTTTGGTAAAAATCTTACCATATACTGTGAGTCTGTGTTTCATCCACAACACATGAGTACAACAACTTCCAACTACTACATATTCAGCTTTAGTAGTGGAAAAAGAAACAGATTGTTGATTTTTTCACGAACAAGAAACTAATGAATATCCTATGAAATGACACGTTCTGGATGTTCTTTTTCTATCAATTCAACATCCAACAATGTCATCATCTGATTAACTATTTAAAACAAAATTATATCCAAATGTATAAAAGAGTCATACATCCACAGTTCCATTTAAGTAGCGAAAAATTATTTTCACTGCCTTAAAATTAGATTCCATAGGATTGGATTTATATCTTGTACATAAGCATACTGAAAACATTAATTGTGGACAACTAGCTGTCAAGTAATGTTTACTTTATATCATACCTCTTAAAGATGTTTGATCTCTTGGTTTCCCAACATCATCAAGATCAAGTGAATGTTAGGTACCAATGGGTGTACTTAGACTCATTGTGTTCTCATATCTATACTTTTTAATATGATCATTAATATAATTATATTGGGATATATAAATTCCTTATGGTTTTTGAGAAATTTGAAAACCAAGGAAAAATGGTTAACTCACACGTCATACTCATTTTGAACTCAGATTTCATTAGATCTGTAATGGAATAAATTAACGATTTCTATGTTCAACCATATATAATGTCATCAACATAAATGTGAACAATCAAAACATTTTTATTATGATTCATAATAAAAAGTGTTGGATCGTCATTTCCCTTAAAATAATTATTTTGAAGAAAAAATATGTATGTGTATAATATCAGGGTCAAGGGGATTTCTTGAGTCCATAAAAAGATTTGGTAACATTGAAAACATATTTAGGATGTTTTGTATCTTGAAATACAAGAGGATGTTAATAAAAATCCTCTTGAACATAACCATTAAGGAAAGCACATTTAATATCCATTTGAAAATGATTTAAATTGAATAATGATGAAAAGGAATGTAGAATATGATTAGATTCTAGTCTATCTACTAGAGCATAGGTTTCTTGATAGTCTATTCCTTCTTGTTGATTATAGCCTTTAGAAACCAATCTAGCTTTATTTCATAAAATAATTTTATCTTCATCCATTTTATTTATGAAGACCAATTTTACTCCAATAATAAAAGTTTCCTTAGGTCTTTTAACCATGGTCCAGACATTATTTCTTTCGAATTAATTTAGCTCATCTTGAATAGATTTTATCCAATAATCATCACCTAAATCTTCATCAGTGCTTTTTGGTTCTAATTTTCAAAGGAATGACAAATGTTCTACTTTATTTCTTATGGAACCTTTTGTCCTTATAAGTTGATTTACATTACCAATGATACTATCACTGGGATGATTCTTAACAAACAACTGATTTTGGTTTTGTCAAACCTGTTATCAACATATGGTAGGATATCATCTGGGGTAAATGATTCAGAAACATTTTCTTGAACATTTTCCTTATCAGAAAGATCTTCTATCAAGGGTTGATAATTAGTTTTTGAAAACACATCAGAAGATGTAGGTTGAGGATGTTTGAAACCAAAGGGATCTGTTATATCAAATTTGACATGTACTATTTCTTCCACACTACAAGTATATTTATTGAAAACTCTACATGCCATAAATGTTGTGGAGTAGCCAAGGAAAATTCATTCATCATATTTTGGTGTGAATTTGTGTATATTATCATTGGTATTCAGAATGAATACCATACCACAAAAAACCATGATGTAGGCAATTCTAGGATTTCTACCATTTTGAAACACATAATGAGTTTTATTAAGAAAATATCTAATCAAAACATGATTTATAGTATAGCAAGAAGTACGTACAGCTTTATCCCAAAAAGGTTAGGCTACCGAATATTCACTCAACATGGTTCTTGTTATCTCTGGAATAATTCTATGTCTTCCTCTAGAAAAAGCATTTTGATGATGTGTTCTGGGTGTTGGGAAGTTATGAGTGATGCCTTTTCTACTACAAAAGTATTCAAAATCAGAATTTTGAAATTCTCCTCCATGATCACTATGGATTGTTATCAAAGGACAGTTTTTTATCATTTTTTACTTTGGTTCTAAAACTTATGAAATAAGAAAAATCTTCAAATTTATTTTCCATAAAATAGCCCCATATAAATCTAGTGTAATCATCAACTAAGACAAATACATAATATTTCCCACCAATGCTTCCAGTTTTTATAGGACCCAGAAGAACCATATTCATCAACAGTAATGCATCAGTATTTGAGACTTCACAGATTTATTTAAACCTAGATTTGTGTTGCTCGCCGTATTAACAAGGATAAAAAACATAGGATGTATCAAATCTATTCTCTGGTAGTTCCTTAACTAGTCTCTTCATAGAGATTTTGCATAGGTTACTAAGGTTACAGTGTCCTATCATTCTCTACCACAACCAAGAATGATCTTCCATTTCACTAAGGAAAGGTAGGTCTTGGATCCTAAGTAATTATATTTTTAATTTGTAAAGATGTTCTTCCCTATGGGCAGAAATAATAAACGCTTCCTTATAATTGTGTACTAAGAACTTTTCATTAAAAAAATATACAGGGTAACCTTCATCACATAATTGACTTGTGAGAATAAGGTTGTTCTTAAGACCATTAAAAAACTAAACATTCGAAATTAGACTTTCTCCAAGAAAAACATTGTTATAGATACCAATAATTTCTCCCTTAGCATTATCATTGAAAGTTACTTTTACTTCTATCATCTTGTTAACCTTTTCAATAAATATTTTGTTACCATACATGTACCGGAAAAATCAACTTTCCATGTAACAAGTTTTTCTATTGGTACTATATTTATTTTTCTGGAAATAAAAGAGTTTGAATTTTGGAACCTAAACCTTTGTGGATCTGGAAACGTCAGAAATGAAAATTTTAGCAATCCAAATTTTTATAGAAAAATAAGCATTATGAAAAACTAAAGACTGATTTTCGTTTATGGAATGATTTTTTCCAATGCCCAACACACTGAAACTTACTACAGAAAGGAGCAATTTTGGGAACAAAATAAATGATACTGAATATTGGTTTTGACCTTGTATAACCAAATCCAAAATTATTCCTTAGAGGTCGAATTTGATCATACATATTATCACATTTTTCCTTACGTAAGGTAAATTTTGACAAAAACATCCTCAAGGAAGATATTTCTGACATCATCCTAATAAATCAGTTCTTATCATCAAATATATAAGTTTTAGCACAAGAGTATGGTTCAAAAAAATATTCATAGAAATTAATTTTTCTAGATCCTTAGATTTTTTATCCTTCTCAGAATTAACTTCCTCAAGGATTTTGGAAATACATTCAAAATCATGGGTTTTTTTTCAAGATCTTTAGAATGATCTGATATTTCCTTTGTATGAATAGACATACTTGAATTTTTCATATCAAGCTTTTACATGACATTATAATTTTAATTCACATAAAGCTTGGAAAACCTAGACACATCTTCCTAAGTAGGAAAAGTATTTTTTTCATCAGAAGAAGATTCTTCATCTGAAGATTCATAATATTTTATGTCACTATAATTAGAATTCAAGGTACATTGGTGATAGATTCAGAATTCAATACTATGGGCATTAAACAATTATTTTCAAAAGGTAACATGGCATGTAAACCAATAAAATTCTGTCCAAAAGATTCATAATCTGAGGATTCATCAGAAGAGTCTCCACCACTAGAATTCCTAGTGTCATTGTCTTTCAAAACATTCTTAGATTTATCTTTGTTTTACTTCTTTCTATTCCTCTCATAATGAATTTCCCTTCTTTCTTTTTTCTTAAGCATATGAAAATCTGGCCTTATATTCCCTGATCTATTGTATTCATAATAATTGACTTCAGAGTCTTTATTGTCTTTTATATAATTTTTCTTATATCTTTACTGAAAGTTTTTCTTCCAAAATATCTTGTTCATCATTCGAGAAAGATTAGCTTGTTCATTATCAGAATGTTCACTCTCACTTGACTCAGATAAAATAGAAACCTTCTTCTATATAAATATTGTAACTATATTAGGAGTCCTGGATTTCATATGATTAGAGGTAGTTGTATAAAAAACTTACATTCCCATTATTCATCTTAACATTGTCAGAATCTATTTTCATTTTAGTCTCATGTTGAAGATTAGTTCCAAAAATCTCATCAAGAGTAATTTTTGAGACTTTCCTATTCTCAACAATAGTTGTTATCATTGATTCCCACTCATTAGGCATGATGTCTATAATCTTTTCCACATGTGCCTCATCATCTAAACCTTTTTCACCCATGGATTTTAAGCTATTGAAAATAGTCATGAATCTTTTTTGTACTTTACATTTAGGTTCTCCATAAGGAATGAAAAAACCATGATACCGAAATCAATGCATATGTCTTCTAGTTTCAATAACTTTGGATGTAGGAAAATGAGTAACATCAAAATTCTTCCAAATAGAATTTGCAGCTTCACAAGAAGAAATTTGTCTATATATTTTCTGAGTCATAGAACACAACTAAGTATTTCATACCTTGTTGTTTAGTTGATATTCGGACTTTTCATGATTACTAAAAGTTCTGACTTCCTTATCAGGAATCTTGTAATATTCGGTCAGTATAACAATTTTTTCCACTCCAGTGTTAATAAAAAAATTATTCATACTATCTCTACAATATTCATAATAATTCCCATCAAATATATGTGGTCAAGTAGGATTAAGATTGTCAATTGAACGATCATTAATTCATGTCATCTCAATCAAAAAATCATTCCACAAAACTTGTTATCAATTAAATTTTTTTAAAAAAGAATAAGAATATCCTAAGAAAGGAAAACATAAAACAAGGATAAACAATAGTAGGAAATCTTATATGTGAATATAAGTATTTCAGTGACCCACTCTAAAACTAATTTTAGGATTTAAATAATGTTGTAGATTCTAAATATATAAGAGGGTGGTGGGGGTTAATTTTATACTTTATAATTTTCTTATGGAACTTTTCAGATGGTAATGTTTAACAATGTTAAACAAGATAAACTAACAGGACCACTTAGTTCTACAAACATGATGGATTTTGGAAATATGGTTCCTGAAATGAAACAAAAGAAGAGTTTATAGGGAAAAATTTTCTACCTCAATGCATATAAAATATTACTAATTAGAGTAAAAGTATAAAAATGTATAAGATATATATACATTCCTTATCAATCCAAATGCAGCGGAAAACAAACATGAAAAAAATACAAGTAGCAAGTATGAAATCTCTTTAACCGAAAGAGTAGGGTATCCAACAACCTTGGATAAAGGTCCCTTGATTTTTACTTTAAAGAATTTATTTCTTACCCACCCCAAGGTAATCCATCAATATAAATATTAATGTTTGTCTTGATATCCCCGTAAGCCCTCTAAATTCAAGGTAGTTGGAACCTCTATCTTTCTATCCCCAGAAGCCCTACAATGTACTTAGAAACATCCGAAGTCATGCATTGCAAGTGTGGACCAGATTTTATGTATTCAAAACGCATTAATGTATCTATCTTTATAAATAACTTCAGCAGCATGTAATCCCTAGATTTATCAACGCGTGTTGACCTCGTTCAAATGAACTCCAATTTATATGCACATCTTGAACGATCATCTCCCTCCTCAAACAGTAATATTTTTCCATAAAATTCATAGGGAACTATACATGTGTCACTCAAACAATGGTTAGTTAGTAACAGAATTCACGACATCGTTTTATAACTAAAACATGAGTATGTAAAATATGGTTGCTCATCCAAATTCAATTTTTCTCAATCTAAGGAAAAATAAAGTTCAGAGTCTAAGAGAGTAAACCTTCAGAGTCTATGTTACAAGGATATAAAAATTCATTCTTTCAAGGAATTAAGAATTATATTTCTATAGATTTTGGATTCTGAATTATATGGAATTTGTAAGCTGAATTATATGTAATTCGTGGTCTGAATTTTAAGGAATTAGGAACAGGAATTCTATGGATTTCTGAGTCTCAATTCCAAAGAATTAAAAACATGAATTCTATAAAAATCAGATTCTAAATTCTGTGGAATTATGAACTAGAAATATTTGGAATTTTTAAAATTAATTTCAATGAATTCAGATTCTGAATTTTAGTGAATTCGGCGTTATAATTTCAAAGAATTTAGGTTGGAATTTTAGAGAATTCGGAATCTAAATTTCAAAGAATTTAGAATCTGAATTTTGATCCTGAAAAGATGATACTCTATATCTAAGTATTTATATAATTCCAAGGTTTTAGATTTGAAACCAAATTTTTCACTATGGAATAAAAAGTGTTATATTTAGAGAGACTAAAAATATGAACAATGAAAAACATGGTAAGGATAAATTATCCTTTGGGAAGGAAAATTATCCTCATTAATAAAAATCATATAAAAAAGTAAATATGCCTTAAGATAGGGTTTTTAAGATTTTAAAAAAAATGAAGGAATGGAAAATTCATAAGGAATCCTTATTGGCTCAATAGAAAGGAAATGAGGCACATACAGTGTGTCATTTTCTACATATACATTATGTGAGATTATGTGTCATGTTAACAAAGTTTTGTTAAGAATGTTTGCTGAAGTGGCGGATTAAGATCTAATACCTATTTGGAACCTTCGATAGGATATTGTTTTAGACATATAATTATTAATGGACCTTAATGAGGTGTTAATTAAAAGAGAATAAATATCCATTATGTAAAAAATTTCTTGGGCAGTGGAACACTTACTGTTCAAACAAGAGGGTCGGTTGCATATGACCTTAATGGAGTGATCATTCAACTGTGTGGTAGGCCATACCACTATCATTAACACAATCTCAATTAAAAAATGGAGTGATTATCCTATTGAAATATAAGTAATATATAGTTGTTCTATAGAATATAAAGATATATTGATTTTGATGGAGGATCTTGACACAACTATGGTGTGGGAGGGTGATATTTTCTACCATATCATCCAAGTAGCCGGTGCACAAATTGATGGTGTGATAGAAATGGTGATGTGGTGTTTTTTCAAATAAGATCACATATCATAAGTGTGTTTCAACACTAGGGAGTTATATTACATCACAATGAATTGGGGAAGGACAAATACAAGTTGGGAAACATACACATGTGGATAGTGAGACTGGACCATCGACATTACGAGGTATTATCTTATAGATTTTCTATTAACATGTGCCTAATTTGATATTTGTGCCTCTCATTACATTATATCATTAAAACATGTTAATTTTCTAAGGCTAAGAGTTTATTTTGAGAGTTCGGAAATGACTATTTGGACGTCATTGGGATTATAGTCTATAGAAATCTTTTTCTGTAGGGAGTATTCCATCAATATCAAAGTGTGTTGTTTTAAATGGGATAAAAATATTCTAGACATGTATGGATTAAACATAATTAATAGCATGGATAGGATAGTCACATACTGGTCCATCATTGGTTTTCACCATAGGATCGTGATTTTTATTCCACATAATGGTGAACAATATATTCACCATGGAGAGTGGGATATCTATTTAGGCCAAGTAGGACTAATTAGTCCACAATTGGGAAAGCTCATAACAAATGTTTCTATTTTATTGCTCGATGATGGAGGAGTTATTCATGATATAATATTTACATTATTGGTATAGATTTAGGATATTTCATCTAAAGACATCTCAGGGTTGCCACTAGACAGAGGCATGTAATTCTATTTTGAGATCATGTAGGGAACTGAATTAGATTATATTCCACCATATAGAATAGAACCAAAAGAGATTGAAGAACTCTAGATGTAGATAGATGATTTGAAGTATAATATATTTATCCATCTATGTATGTCACATTGTGGTTATACAATGTTTTTTTCTAAGAAGAATCCCCATAATCTATGATTGTGAATTTATTACACAACATTAAATCTGATGGATTTGAATAACTAACATTATATTCCAACCAAGGATGGTCTATTGGACTAAATGAGTGGATCTGGTGTATTCTGTAAGATATTTGGTGGGGGGTTATAATCATTTGACTGTTTAGAATTATAATATATTGATGAAATATTTTTGAAATAAGTATGTCGTATATTATTTCATTAAAAATCCATTTCTATTAATTCACTCAATATTACTGTTTATGGACATGAGGAACAAAAACGTCCACTCATACCATGATAATTGTTTTCGAATATTTTGAAGAAAAATGGTGTACTACAAGACTAATAATGATAGTTCTCAACATGTTGACATCGTCTTGAGTACACAAGAGAGCATCATATATACTCCCAGCTATCTGAATTCAAATTTGGGATTGATCCAGTACAATTATTGGGACACATCATCTAAGAAGAAATTGTGTCAGTAGAACAAGAAAAGGTTTAGGCATTGGAATTTTGGGAGAATCCCAGGAATGATTTCGATATCGGTTTATTTTTGGTCATATATAGATATTATATGAGATTCATCCATTACTTTTCCTTAAAGGAAAACAACTCTTGATCATTAATATGAAGGGGGTAAAGATAGATTAGTTAGAAGGATTTGTTAATTCCCTTTAGTAGTTGAAGAATAATTGGAAATCAACATTGATCTTTATCCAGTCTAATACAGGTGAGTTGTACATGGTTTATTGTGACACTTCTATATCTGGAATCAGAGATTTGTTGATTAAGGGTGATCGCATTGTGGTTTATGAGTCTTGGAAGATGAGATGTGTTGGGTGTAAGAAGTAAATTGATTTTGAGATAGCATATATGATTGGGAATGGAAAATACTTTGGATGAATCTTTGAGAATTAAATCATATATTCATATGGTTCATGAGTTTAGAGATAAGTGAAATACGACGATGATGATAAAAGAGATTCATGTATTGGTTCAGGAGAGTTAGCTATAATTTACTCTCATATTAGTTCCATTAGAGTATAATCTTCTGAGCCAGATTAAAGAGTGTAAATTTCATGATCATGAATGCTTGACCTTCACATTAATATTTGATGGTGGGGTCACCTCCATATTTGATCATAGATGAGGTTAATATCATATAATTATTGATTTCGTTTATTATGCCAATGATTATGCAGGAGGAGTTGGTGAATAATTTCATGCCTCAAAGTGGGCGGTACATCCTGGTGTAACCAAAATTTATGGAGACCTATGATGACACTTTTGGTGTTTGGGATAGAAAAATGTAACACCCCAATAATCCACGGTACATTTATCTTTGAATAATGAAATAGCTTTTGTTGTACGCAACATTGAGTTCAAACACACCAAAACCAATCCAATTAGCCATTATGAATAGTAATACAAAAATTTTAAAATTATATAAATTTTACCTTTCAATGTGGACTTCATTTTTGGATTTGGAATATAGAAAAATCTTAGGGTGAATTTTTGGTATTTTTCTAAAAACATTTTATTTTTGATGAATATTGAAAAACACTGAGTTATTGTTTATAACCAACATTTTTTTAAATAATTAATTTTTTAATTTACGTTTTTTTATTAAAAATATATACATTATACCTATATATGTTCAATGTAATTCATTTGGGAAATTATAAAAAACATTTAGATATACAAAATTTATTGCACTTTCTACCTCCTTTTACCAACCTCATAGGTACATTTGGAAATTTGCAGAAAACATAAGTTTACCGCTTTTGAATTGAATTTCAAAAATCCGAGAGACATAATTGATATCAGAAAGTAATATTGTCATGACCCCCTCCCAACAAAGGTTCCCCTCCTGCGCTGGAAATGGTGGAAGGGAGATAATGACTCCCGAGTCCCGCCTCCAATAGGCCCAGGAGTTATGAATAGCACCATGGGTATGAGTTTTTCACAAATATGGGAGGCATTACCCTTTTTATTAATTTACGATCGGGAAATAAGATGAGTAAAACACCAAGAAGAAGATAAGGAACAAGTATAGAAACAGCCCAAAACCAATCCAATATGAATGCTTTATACAATAGTGAAACAAAAATACAGGTACAGAAAAGCTCCAAGTACTATAACAAAAAGTAAAGGAAAACAACAACAGCAACCAGCAGCAACTCCCCTTTCCTGGCTAGTAAGGTCCCATGTAGTCCCTGTAGTCCTCCTAAAAACATGAAAGAAAATTTAGGGTGAGCATAAAAGTATACTCATTAGGGAAACCAAAAGCTCTCGTGCACAATTGGGGAGACATCCTCATGCCCCATGAGAAAACAAAAGAACCAAAACCTAGAAAGGAATCTATCCACACAGCCCACCAGTCACAGTCACCAAGTTACAGAAATCAATAAATTATGGTAGTAATGTTTTCAAAGTCTGTGTACCCCGCACCACCTTCCTACTATATACTGCTCAAGCCCTCACGACTAATGCTCTGATGTTTTCCCCTCTTCTTGAGCTAGTGACGCAACATGGCCATAAGAAGCTTGAGCTAGTGCCGCAAACTGGCCATACGAAGCTCATAGTAACCCGCTTGCAGACAATCCTCATCCATCTCAATCACATCCCGCCGGCACAAAATCCTTGTCCATAACCACATCTCATCCTAAAGACACCTGGGAATATATCACACCTCGTCTCAAAGATTCATGGGAAACATCTGTCCAAACCTGTACAAAGGAACATGGGTTATAGAACCTGGAGGAGGGAGCACAGGGAAGAACATTAACCAGCCATCCTTTGGATGTTTGAGAATCTCACCCCCCCCCATCCCATGGGTTTTCGGCACGTAGTGCTCAACACGGATGGGGTGCATAAAGAAACATAAAACGTGCATATTTATATTAGTATAACAACCACTTAGACCATCCTAAGGATTCTACACAAAGATCTGATCACGTTCCTTGGCACCGCTACGTTGAGAGTATGCACACAACATTCAATCCCAAAACCCCATTTAATGTTTTCATGTTTCAACATCTTTAGTTATCAATTTCTTAACAACCAGGGAACTATCAACAACCAAACTGGATCAAGTGTTCATATAACATATCCCTTGCATCCACAAATCAAGTTAGAAAAAACACAAGCAACACAAACAGGTCTCTTCTTATTAACCAACCAACCCCATTCATTATTATTCTCATTCCATTACCATGCCCCACCATTCACTAAATCTTCCACTTTTATTTATTATTTAAAACCCATAGTTTTTTCGCCGTCAAACCCATCCCTACAGCCCCACTGCCAACCACCATAACCACAATCACACTGAAACTCGTACATCATCATCACTTTGATACCATTTATCGCAGCCCCGATGCCCATCACCAACACAGAATTCACACCAACCCACAACCAAGCCAACTGCAGCCCCGCTGCTCACCCGATCCACAATAACCCACAAAATAGACCCTTCACAATAATAAACCCTAAATAGCACCCACATGTTTATTATTTCAGTTTTTTCAACCAGGGTGATCACACAAGGGTTCAAGTTATTTAATTGCATAAGAAAAGGCCCCCAACGACCATGATTTTCAGTAGGCAGAATCTCATTCAATTCAAAACATAATATCACTGGATATAAATAATGTAACTTCATTCAAAAAAAATCCATCCCCGTTATATAATCCAGTTATTATCTTTATTAAATTTGTTCAAATGTTTTTCACATAAACAAGAGGACACCTACCCCACATGATGCACACATTTAGAGAGGCGAAGGTAAGATCACTACCTCAACAGGTTCTGATGTCCTTCTACGAACACGACCACCACGATCACAAGGCTTCTCCCAGAATGACTGCACCCACCAAGGATGTCGTGGAACCACCAAATCAACAACACAAGAAACTCCCTCAACACAGAGATCACATGTCGTCACATGGAAATAAACTGGGAGAAGTAGGATCAGAAAGTTAATAAAAGAACAGAGGTTTAACATAACTTTTTAGATTCATCTGTCAAAGACCGTTGTTCCCATCAATTATCAGCAGTATCCTTGGTTGGAAACTGTGGAGGGGAAGTTAAAGAAGAGGGAAAGGAACGAGGTGAAATTTTTTTGCTTTGTCAACATGATCACGCATCCACCGACATATCGATGATCGGAGTCCAGATGAAGAAGATATGAGGAAGGTGTCTGGGTCATCTAGGAGCGTCGCAGTGCGGAAAAGAAGAGGGGTCCGTAAATAACACATGACCCTCTCTTATATAGGAAACGAAAAGGTAAAATGGTACGCAACGTGTATTAATGAATACACGACGTGACAGTTCAATTGTTACATAGTTTGACTGGTCAACACATGACACAACACGCGGTTTCCATGAGTTTAATGATAATATTAACATCAATTAATAATAGGTGTTTTATTGTCCCAATGCATGAGTCATAAAAATGTATTCATCATTGGTCAAAAAATGACCGTCATAATTTCAGGGTTGCAACCGCACAGATGGTTCACCAATAAGATACCGTATGAGGGAGATACGTTGGATACAAGATCCCGTAATAATAATGATATTATTATAATTGGGTGTTTCGTGGACACGAGTCCGGAACCATAATTTAATATCCAACATTGGACTTGAATCTACTATATTAATGACAGGATCACATTGCTATTGACGAGAAGTCAATCGGACGCCGCATGCTGGAGTTATGGCGGGTCGATGATTTACTAATATTAAATCTAATAATTCACTAGCGTTTCGGGTATTCGATCTGAAAACCTAAAAAATACATCCAATATTGGACTCATAATTTATGTCTCGAAGTCAGGGTCGCACTGCCGCTGATGTTTTGTAAAACTGAGGTCGCACGAAGAAGTTATGGAAGAAACATAGTTTTCACAACAAAATTAATAATTACATTATTACATTATTATAATTTTATTTAACCATTTTTTCTTCAATTCCAAATCCCATGCACAAAATCTCTCAAATTGGTGCGCATTAGCCCCATGATTGAATCGACTTTTTAAATTATTTATTTTATTGCTTTAAATATTAAATCTTTATTTCATTTAAACCCTTTCTCTATCCAATCTAATTATTTCTTCCATAATTCTCTCCCACTCCACCAAAAGTGGCGCCTCCCCTTTCCTTTAAACCATGTGGAACACCCCAAACCTCCATTCTCACATCAAATTCATTATTAATAAAATTAATATTAATAACATCCATTATTAATGTTCTAATTTAATCCCATTAAATTTTATTATCAAAATTATTCTAATATTAAACTATACCCATTCCATTTAATTAATCACCCACTAAAATCCACCATTACCATTATTATTTAATATAATAGTAATAAATCCTCTTTCAATTTCATCAACGGGTCGCCATAATCATTAATTATTATTATTATTATTGATTCCCAATATTATCTTTTAATTACCCCTCTCTCCCATCACATGATAATCACGCACGGGTTAGGAACTCCTTCCATGCGTCTCTTCATTTTATTATTGTTTTAACAAATAATTATATAATAATACCCTTTTAATGTTATTTAAACAATTCTAACATTAATTGTGGAGAACCGCACAACGCTTCCTATACAAGTTCATACACATACACCCCATGCATTTCATTCTTTTATAAATTTATTACATGCGCCTCATTTATTATATTCCAATTACACACATAATTTATTTTTTATTATAATTTAAATAAATCATAAAGATACCATGCACCTCCCCTTATTGAATAAAATACATTCAATTTTATTTCTTTTATTTCACAATGGTTAAATTAAAAAAATTTAATCTAATTAACACAAAATATTTTCACACAACCCTTATCAATTATTATTATCAAAAATTGTTATTATAACATGCGTCGTGTTTGACCACATCAAATTTTCAAAAAGTAATGGACTAGAGATGCCTGGGCTATTACATCAGATATCTCCCAATACATTCTCGTTCTCAAGAATTAAAAACCAACCCATAAAAACGGGAAAGGTCCGAACAAGCACTCCACAAGATACCTCTAAGGGATCTCGTCATAACAGGAATCCAACAACTATCATATTTATATGAGTCAGGGAATTCCTTCCCCCATTTCGGGATATTATCCGCTTTAGGAGGCACTGACTCACCTTCACTGGTTCAATCGCATCAACATTAATGCGTCTCCATTAGGGATTATGTCCTCCCATACCCATAATTTATTATTTTTCACACACATTTTCCCCAAAACCATTCAAAACAAGAAACATGCTGCCCCAACACATGGATTTGGGAATTCATTCTCCCATGTCAAGATATTATCTGCTTTGGGAGGCACTGACTAACTTGCACGGGTTTAATCCCATCCACATTAATGCCTCTTGATTAGGGTTCAGGTCCTCCTCTCCACACATGTTAGGACCCTTCAGACACACATAAAGGAAAGAGGGAAACAACATATCATTATAGACTCATGAAAACAAGGTTCAGGCCCAAGCATGGTGAGAATGAGTTTCATCAAAGGAGTGTGATGCTCCTGAATTTAAAAAAACATAAATTAAAGCATTTATGTAAAAATGAAAACACCTATCTCGATCTCTGGCCTTTCTTGGGTTTCCACTTCTGTTGTGTGCAACTGTCCACGTCCCACTCCTAGGCCTTTCTGTTGATGTCCAGGTGCCATAGATGTTCAGTAAAAAGGAATGCCTAAGCCCAAGTAGCAAGGAAATTTTCTCAAGGTTTAATTTTATCATTGTATTTTGATTTCCTTCCTAGATTACCTAAGTCAGTGAAAAACACAAACATGATGATTCATGTACCTTCCCTATAGTCTCTACCCTACAATCAATGTAGTCTCACTTGGTCATTCGGTAGGCTCAGAGTCCTAGCATCAGATCATGAGGGGGGGGGGGGTTAAAATCATGTGTCCTAGCCGGTATTACCTGGCCTATGTCATGCACCAAGATCACCTAACACTGTTGCCCTACCATCCCATCTAATCCTCACTGTTCCTAACTCCAGACACCATCCAATCTCGCAACCATCAGCCTCTGATACCATTCTGTTACGACCCCCTCCCATCAAAGATACCCCTCCCGAGCTGGAAATGGTGGAAGGGAGATAATGACCCCCCGAGTCCAGCCTTCAGTAGGTCCCAGAGTGGCGACTAGCACTAAGGGTATGAGTTTTCGTAAATATGGGAGCCAATACCCTTTTTATTAATTTACGACTAGGAAATAGGATGAGTAAAACACCAAGAATAAGAAAAGGAAAAAGTATAGAAATAACCCAACACCAATCCCATGTGCATGCTTTATACAACAGTAAAACAAAAATACCAGTACGGAAAAGCTCCATCTACTATACCAAAAAGTAAAGGAAAACAACAACAACAACCAGCAGTAACTCCCCCTGTCTGACTAGTATGGTCCCACATAGTCCCTATAGTCCTCCTAAAAACCTGAAATCAAAAGTAGGGTGAGCATACAAGTATATTCAGTAGGGGAACCTAAAGCTCTCGTGCACAAGTGGGGAGACATCATAATGCCCCATGAGAAAACAGAAGAAGCAAAACCTAGCAAGGAATCTATCCACCCAGCCTCACCAGCGACACTCACCAAGAAACAAAAGTCAATAAAGTATGGTAGTAATGTTATCAAAGAATGGGTACCCCGCACCACCATCCCACTAGATACTTCTCAATCCCTCATGCCTAACGCTCTGATGCTTCCCCCTCTTCAAGATCTAGTGCCGCAACTTGTCCATACGATGCTTGACCTAGTGCTGCAACCTGGCCATACAAATCTCATAGTAACCCATCGGTACACAATCATCGGCCATCTCAATCACATCACACCAGCCCAAAATCCTCATCCATAACCACATCTCATCCCGATGACACCTGGGAACATATCACACCTCATCCTGAATATTTTTGGGAAACATCTGTCGTAACCTACCCGAAGGAACCTGGGCTATAAAACCTGGAAGAGGGAGCATAGGGAAAAACAGTAACCAGCCATCCTTTGGATGTTTGAGAATCTCACCCCCCATCCCATGGGTGTTCAGCACGTAGTGATCAACATGGGTGGGGTGCGTAATGAAACATAAAACGTACAGATTTATATAATTATAACAACCACTCAGCCTATCCTAAGGCTTCTACACAAAGATCTGAGCACATGGCTTGGCACTACTACATCGAGAGTATGCACACAACAATCAATCCCAAAACCCCATTTAATTTTTTCATGTTTCAATAGTTGTAGTTATCAATTTCTTAAATATTGGGAAACTATCAACAACCAAACTGGATCAAGTGTTCATATAACATATCCCTACCATCCACAAATCATGTTAGGAAAAAACACAAGCAACACAAACTAGTCCCTTCTTATTAACCAAACAACCCCATTGATTATTATTCCTATTCCATTACCATGCCCCAACATCCATTAACTCTACCACTTTTATTTATTACTCACAACCCATAGTTCGTTCACATTCAAACACATCCCTACAACCCCGCTGCCAACCACCATAACCAAAATCACACCGAAATCCGTACATCATCATCCCTTTGATACCATTTATTGCAGACCTGCTTCCCATCACCAACACATCATTCACACCAACCCACAACCAAGCCAACCGTAGCCCCGCTGCTCACCCGATCCAAATAAACCCACAAAACACCCCCTTCACATTAATAAACCATAACCAGCATCCACATGTTTATTATTTCTGTTTTTTCAACTGGGGTGATCACACCAAGCTTATAGGTATTTAATTATGTAAACAGAGGCCCCCAATGACCATGATTTTCAGTAGGTATAAGCTCATTCAATTCAAAACATAATATCACAGGATATAAATAATGAAACTTCATTCAAAAAAATCACATCCCTGTTATATATGCCTGTTATTATCTTTATTAAACCGGTTTAAATGTGTTTCACGTAAACTAGAGGACACCCACCCCACATGATGCACAAATTTTGAGAGACGAAGGTAAGATCTCTACCTCAATACGTTCAGATTTCCTTCTACGAACACGACCACCACGATCACAAGGTTTCTCCCTGAACGACTGCACCCACCAAGGACGTCGTGGCCCCACCGAATCAACAACACAAGAAACGCCCTCAATACGGAGATCACATTCCGTAGCATTGAATGAAAACGAGAGAAGTAGGATCAGAAAGAGAATATAATAAGAGAGGTTTAACATACCTTTTTAGAGTCGTTCATCAAAGACTGTCATTCCCATCAATTATCTGTAGTATCCTCAATTGGAAACTCTAGAGGGGAGGTCAAAGGAGTTGGAATGTAATGAGGTTCACATTGTTTTCCTCTTCAACAAGATCCCACAGCCACCGACAGATCGACGATCGGAGTCCGGATGAAGAAGATAGGAGGAAGGCCTCTAGGTCATCTGGGAGTGTCACCATGCGGAGAAGAAGAGGGGTCCTTCAATAACATGTGACCCTCTCTTATATATGAAACGAAATGGTAAAATAGTACGCATCGTGTTTTAACGAATACACGATGTGACAATACAATTGTTGCGTAGTTTGACTGGTCAACACATGACACGTCACGCGGTTTCCATGAATTTAATGATAATAATAACTTCAATTAATAATAGGTTTTTTATTGACCCGAGACATGAATCATAAAAAGGTATTCATCATTGGTCTTAAAATGACCGTCATAATTTCAGGGTTGCAACGTCACAGACAGTTCACCAATCCAATACCGTATGGGGGAGATACGTTGGATACTAGATACCATAATAATAATGATTTTATTATTATTGGGTGTTTCGTGGACCCGAGTCAGGAACCATAATTTAATATCTAACATTATACTTGAATCTACCGTATTAATGTCAGGATCACATCACCATTGATGAGAAGTAAATCAGACGTCGCACACTAGTGTTATGGTGGGTCGAAGATTTAATAATATTAAATCTATTAATTCAAGAGCGTTTCAGGTACTCAATCTGAATACCTGAAAAAGACATCCAATATCGGACTCATAATTTCCGTCTCGAAGTCAGGGTCACACTGCCGCTGACGGTTCGTAAAACTGAGGTCGCAAGAAGAAGTTATGGACGAAACACGGGTTTCCCAACAAAATTATTAATTACATTATTATATTATTATAATTTTATTTTACCATTTTTTCTTGAATCCAAGTCCCATGCACAAAATATCTCAAATTGGTGCGCATTAGCCACATGATTGACTCATTATTTTAAATTATTTATTTCATTTCTATAAATATTAAATCTTTATTTCATTTAAACCCTTTCTCTCTCCAATCTAATTCTTTCTTCCATAATTCACTCCCACTCCACCAAAAGTGGCGCCTCCCCTTTCCTTTACATCATGTGGATTGCCCCAAACCTCCAATCTCACTACAAAGTCATTATTAGTAAAATTAATATTAATAACATCCATTATTAATGTTATAATTTAATCCCATTAAATTAGATTACCATATCTATTCTCATATTAAACTAATCCCATTCCATTTAATTAATCACCCACTAAAATCCACCATTACCATTACTATTTAATATAATAGTAATAAATCCTCTTTCAATTTCATCAACGAGTCACCATCATCTTTAATTATTATTATTATTATTGATTCCCATTATTATCTTATAATTACTCCTTCTCTCTCATCACATGATATTCAAGCACGGGTTGGGAACCCCTTCCATGCATCTCTTCATGTTATTATTGTTTTAACATGTTATAATATAATAATACCCTTTTAATGTTATTTACACAATTCCAATTTTAATTGTGGAGAACCGCACAATGCTTCCTGTACAAGGTCACGCCCATACGCCCCATGCATTTCATTCCTTTATAAATTTATTACACGCACCTCATTTATTATATGCCCATTACACAAATAATTTATTATTATTAAAATTTAAATAAATCAAAAAGAAACCATGCTCCTCCCCTTATTGAATTAAATACATTCAATTTTATTTCTTTTATTTCACAATGACCAAATTAAAACCATTTAATCTAATTAACACCAAATATTTTCACGCCACCCTTATCAATTATTATTATCATAAATTATTATTATAAAACACATCATGTTTGACCACATCAATTGATCACAAAGTAATGGACTGGAGTGGTCCGGCCCATTAAAAATATGTTGTTCAATAAGATGAAAAATAATTTTTAGTGAATAGTAATTTTTGACTTTCATTTGCAATGATTAAAATTAAATAGTTTAATTATGGGTAAAAATTATTTTATAATTGCGCTTACACATGTCCTAATTTTATTCGATATGTCAAATTCAAATAGAAAAAACCATAGGAATAAAATATGATCATCTTTGGTACACATTGAATAGAATATGACATTTATTATTATTTTATATATTGAAGAGTTAAAAGAGTTAAATTCAATGTTTAATAACTAATCCATTTTTAATATAGGGTTATAGAAAATATAAATTCGACTATAAATATTAATTAGAAAAACAATATTATTTTTGGCATAATGGTATTTTATTTATAATTTTTAGACATTAAATAATTTAATTTATTTATGACACAATGATGAATCATTAGTTACCTTATTATTGAAATATTACAATATTTTATTTATATAATATCCAAATAAATGTAAATTGATAATTATGATGATTTCAACTAATCTTGTAGGATAATATGACATTTTAGGGTTGGTTAAATATATTTTCATCAAAGTGGTAATGTTTTCATGGCTTTCAAAAAAATCAAATACTAGATAGTGTCAAGATTGACATAATTGAGTTTTTAAAACAAATATAATATTATTAATTGATATAATATTCCTAAAAATCTATGGTTATTCCAAAGGACATATATAAGGTTATATATATTAATAATTAACCACATAAGATTTTCTTGGCTTGTTATTGTATATTTATAAACCATAGAATATATAAATACAAAGAGAAATGGTAAATGTCAAACTATTTAACTAAGATTTAAATATAAATGTTAAGGTATATATTATGACCTAAACTTATCTAAACACTATTGGTTGAGAGGTTTTTAACCCATACCCACATTACCCTCTAAATATTTCATTTTTTATCCATTCTAAACTGAAAGGTATTTTATTATAAAATAATATTTCAAGATTTTCCTAAAGTGGCCCTCATCTCTCCTATAAAATGGAACTTCTTCTTCTCTTACTTTCACACCTTCAATGATTTTTGACTCAGCCAAAACCTACCCAAATATCCTACCATCATACATTCTTTCATCCTAGAGGCCTTACTATGGTCAGAAAGCCTACTTATGGATCCCTTTTGATCAAATCAAAAGGAAGAACCTTAAAAAGAGGTAAATATTTCATCACCTCTATCAAATTCCTTCTCTTCATCAACATCCTCTTTCTTGGTTGTTTCCATTAAAATATAAAAAATCCATCATCTTCTATATAATTTGATGTTATTATAAAAATGGTATAGACATATTCATTATTCTATCTATATTATGAATGACAATGTGACCATACGTGCGTAAGTTCGGATTACCATTTCCACATCATGGTGTAGATTGTTATTCAAACACTTCATTATTTAGATGGGTATAATACTGAATATAACCCATTTAAATAATAAATATAACATGTTAATAACTTCTTATATATGATATACAATCCAATAACATACGATTTCGACATCAATATAATTATATTGTCGCTCGTGTGTACGTATAGATTATCGTCTCCACGAACGAGGGGAGATTCATTCACCATCATAATAATTCAAGATTAATATTAATTTTATGATTCAAAATAATTTTTATGAACATAATATAATTCTGAATAAGAATCAAATACATTATATTCATTACAATCATGGATTATGTACCCTAGAATATAAAGGAAAATGAATCAGTTAAGACCTGAAATGATGATACTACTAAAATATTATTAACAAAGAAATATTTTAAGAATATATATAATATAATTTTTATGAATATGGTTTTTGAATAATTTAACAGCAATTACATAACTATTATACTGGAGGTTTTCATACTCTTGACCAAGGAAAAGTAAAACATAAGGGTTAATTCAACAATCTCTTTACTTTTCTAAGGTTGTTAATACGTAATTATATACCAGGACCTCATAATTATCCACATCCGTGATTTCAAAAAATGAAATTCATAACATTTTTGTCATTTACTAGACTATGGGTTAATGTAATTTATACCCTTATTTTACCATATATGTATTAAAAGATACCTTTCTGTCGTTTTCTAAACAAGGTACTTTATGAACTTTTCGACAAAATTAGGGTAAGAATATCATTTTTAAAGTATATGGTAGGTGAGGTTATTCTCTGGAATTATTACACCTTTGAAGCTTCCCTAACATGTTTATAAAAATATTTTCAAAATATATCATTTCTTTTATAATTACACTAATTTTAAACTGTTTCAAAATTGAAAGAGGTGTTTCTTTAACAAACATTTTTCATTTCATCTATGTCAACATCCTTTGATAAATTTTAAACATATTTGAAGTTGATTTATTATGATAAAAATATTTTATATTTTATTGAAGGTTCAGTGATATGTTTGACTAGGGATATGTTATTATTTTACAATTCATGGTTTATGGATAACTTATTAACATTTCGTATGTCAATTTTAATATGAATGATTTTGTTATGTTTAAACCTTTTTCATATAAGGAATGCATTGGACATGGTAGTAAGTGATGGGTGGAGCCTGCTATAGCTCCTCGAGGCATCAGTAGGTCTAATGAGACAAAGTAGTGTGTTTCCACAAGGCCTTGGAAAAATCTTATTTGTAGTCTTGGCATTAGGCCTAGACTACATGGTTATGATGTATGGAAATACAAATTCAATCATTATGAAATTGGGAATTGAAAGTGAATTTGATTATTCGATTAGTAGAATATCAATGTGAATAAATAAATGTAATTATTTGATTTTATCTTTGACATATTATATTGAAGATTATTTTTAAAAGGGTTTTGTTTTAGTCTTATACATTCCCTTAAATGTTTATGAATATTTATGGAGGTTTCCACTATATTGTTATCCTTACTGAGAATCTGAGATCACCCCTTCCTATGTTTTATTTTTTCCAGGATGTGAAGAAGTATTTAATGGTTGACTTTCAGGGAAAGTCTAAGGATATATGTGTGTTAAAAGGGGACAAAATATTATTGATGTTTTTCTTTCATGATGAAATGTAAAAATTTGGAATGTATCTATTAATTCTAAGAATACTAAACTGATCGGTCTTTCGGAACATGATTTATTGTATCATTCCATTGTTATGTAATAATGCATAGAATCTAGGTAAATGGGGTCCGGGCCTTACAGTTGGTATTAGAGGAAGTTTAGTAGAAACCTTCGAATATAGATATAGAAAAACACTGATTAGATAACATTACCCTAAGATAAACTTTGGGTATTAGTATAGAATAACTTCCTAGAAATTGGTAAAGTAGAGATTTTGTGACTTTTCATAGAAATAAATCTCTATCTGGATATGAGCAGGTAGAGGAAGCTCTGTCATAAATGTACATAGGGATAAAACCCGAAAACACCACTTTGAGCTGGGCTTGAACGAGAACTCTTACACTACAACGATCCTTACCACACTCTTGGTTATGACACTCCTATTGGATATGCATAGAATAATTCTCATTTTCATTACACACCATTATGATGGTTTTATGAGTATATAATTTTTCAAGGAAAACATTTTTAGGATTATGGATTATATCGATAAACTGTTCTATTTATTTTAGTTTTTTACAAGTTTGGAATTTTGTATTGTGATTCATAAAATAATCTAGTGTATTACATTATTTATAAATGGTGCCAAGTAGACGGAATTGAAACCATATAAACCCATATAATCCATGTAGGGAATTCCCTTCTACACATGATATTTATAGTGGAGCTGGTGATGTAACTAGTGCAGATCAACTTATCACCATACGAGGACAACTAACACAGGTTATGAATAATAACCATAACTGTATGGAGAACCCTAAACCAAAACGTGGATGATCAATGTTAGACCAATTCATGATCCAACAACAACCAGCATTAAATTGAACTACAAATCCATTTGTAGCTGAACAATGGATAAGCTCCTTAGAAAAAATATTTCCCACTATAGAAAGTAGCGAAATAGAAAAAGTTGTCATTCTAGAATATCGCCTCATGAGAGATGCATATCAATGGTGGTCATTTATTCAAAACACAAAGGAAGATGATGAAGTATCAAAAATGTAATGGAGGGAGTTTGAAGTGATTTTATTAGAAAAATACTTTCCTCGGGACCATCTAATGGATATGGAAATACAATTTTGGAGTCTATGGAAAAAGGAGGATGAAAATTTTTCAATATATGAGTATAACATTACATGGTTATCAAGGCATGTTGCAGATTATATACACAACCCAGGGAGTAATACTGATAGAATATTTGATGGGTTAAAACCCTATCTCTGGTGAGAAATAGTCTCACAGTCCTTCTTATCATACAATGATATTGTCTCATGTGCTATCCAGACAGAAAAAGAATTCTCTAAGTCATATGACACTAATTCAAAGCATGAAAAGAAGAGATCTTCTGATCACATTGGAAATGAAAATAAGGTGAAGAAGAGAAATATTGAATATCCATCCTCTGGTTAATGTGGGAAGAAACACCCTGGTACTTCCCTAAAGGGAATGGAAATCTGTTATAAGTGTTGTGAAAAAGGAAACCAATCTTATGATTGCAATGGGAAGAAAGAGGATGTTAATGTTGAATGATAAAATTGTGGAGAAATATAGAATTATTCAAACTAATTTCCTAAGAAACAAAGAAACATACCGCAGAAAAGGAAAAGGGAGAAAGGCCAAGCTTATGCAATCACTACTGCTGAGGTTGAATCTCGGAAAGACATTGTGGCAGGTAATTTAATTGTTTCCTCAAGTTTAGCCAATGCTTTATTTGATTCGAGATCATGTCATTTCTTCATATCTTCCATGTCTTCTATGAAAATTAGATATTTTCAATTTAACTTAACAAGGGAGTTAGCAGTCAAAACACCTAAGGGAAGTATAATTGCAACCATGTTTTTTGAATCAGTTCTAATTAGGGCATATAAATGTTCATTATTTAATGATATCAACAATATACCCAGGATTGAATTCGATATAATACTTGGTATGGATTGGATTTCTGACTATGATGTGAAAATTTATTATATGAAGGATGAGGTTACAATTCTAAATGATGATAAAGTGTACCTTATCTTTAGAGCATAAACATCACCACCTGATTCTTATATAGATCCTTCCCCAGTAGATCTAATAATTTTAATTATTTGGGAGGAAGAGAATTAAATAACTATGGTTGAGGAAAATAATGTTCTAATAGAAAATGTACTTATTGTGCATGAATATGTTGATGTGTTCCGATATGATTTACATAGACATACTCTAGAATGAGAAATTGAGTTTTCTTTTGATTTAATTCCTAGTTCAAGGCCCGTATCGAAGACCTCATATAATGTTTCCACTACGGAATTAGTGGAACTAAAGAAACAACCATAGGAATTGAGTAATAAGGGTTTAATTCACCCTAGTGTTTCTCCATGGGTGCCCCAGTTATTTTTGTTATGAAGAAAGATGGATCTATGAGGTTGTAAATTGAGTATAGGGAGATCAATGTTATAACTATAATGAACAAGTACCCCTACCACACATTGATGATTTATTCAACCAACTTCATGGAGATCAATAGTTTTAGATGATTTACATATTATCTGGATATCATCAGTTGCAGCATCATCTCTTAAACCCTATGAGGCTAGGGTTTTCTCTCGGTTGTGGTTTCCCATTCCCCCTCTGTCTTGGTTCAGTTCAGCTGAAGCATCTAGACCCAGATCAGCAGGGCGTCATCATGCATCCATGCATGTATTTCCCATGGTCAGTGTCATCATTTCCCAGTGGAGTGTTGGTTCTCGGCCTAGCATGGCTCGCCCTTCAGTTGTCGATGAGGCTCAGTACGGATCCAACATATGTCAGTTGGTGCTCCTTCCATCATCAACGGTGCGTGGCCATGGTTCTCAGCTTCGGGCACATCCAACCGTGTCTCAAGTGGGTTTCTGGTGTGGACTAGCCTTGATAAGTAGTGATTCAGAGGAGGAGGTTGTTCTAAGGTGCATCTTCATGAGTTTTACATGTTTTATTTTTGTATTGATTTTTTTGGGTTTAACTGGGTAGCTATGGTTTTGATGTGATTGGATTCAACTAGGGGGGATCTCCTATTGGTGTGATTTTCTTGAACTGGGTAGATCTCGTATTGATGTATTCTGCTTGAAATGGGTGGATCTGGTTTAGGTTATCATGTTTTGGCCTTGTTTCTTCTTCACTTCCCATTTTCGTTTTCATTACATTGGCAGGGGTGTATAGATGAGGGCAGCGGGGCATGTCCAGGATGGTCACTGATGGAGGCGCTATGGACCTGTGATTTTGAAATGTGTAATGGATTATTTTGTGAGTTTATTGGTTGGTGAGGTAACCAGACTCGAAAACATGGATGAGACCCCATAGGAGGTTGTAGAGCTTTCGTTCATTGTTGCAGTGCTTTTCAGAATCAGATGATTTAGAGGGTATGACATCATCCGCCGGATCGGGCCTGTGCATAGACCCATGAAACATGCTAGCTGTTTAGCCTTGAATCGACGAAATGCTTTTTCATGTTCAATTTCTGGGGAAGGGTGTTCCATGTAGTCAGTGTGGTTTTTATTTCTTGACCATTAGGTCATGATTTTTCCTTTGTCGATGATGTATGTTAGGGTTACCCTCCTTTCCTTAAAAGACGGTTTTTTAAAAAAAATGAAGGCCTTCAAGCTGTTGGATGTGTGAAGAAGGATGAATATCCGAAAACAACATCTCAAACCCGGTATGAGCATTACGATATTACAATAATGCATTTTTCGGTTGACTAATGCACCGTATGTTTTCATAGATCTATTGAATAGAGGTTTCCAAGAATATCTTGATACCTTTCTAGTGTTATTTATTGATGATATCGTGGTATACTCATTAAAATATACGAAGATCATGAAAATAACTTGTGCATTATCATAAAGTCTCAAAAGAATAAATGAATTATATGAGAAGTTTATCAAGTGTGAATTCAGGCATTAGGGTATTTCATTTCTAGGCCATATTGTCTCTATATGGAATCTTTTTTAATCCTTATAAGACATAGGCAATCCAAGAATGGCCAGCACCGACCAATATAACCAAGGTACGCATTTTTATTGGTTTATCAGGTTATTATCGATGATTTGTCCATAATTATGCCTGATTGTCAATCACATTAACCATGCTCAAATATAAGGGGGTTAAATTTGATTGGTAAAAAGAGTGAGAAGAATCTCTTGAAGAACTGAAGATATGATTAGTCAGTGATCTTATATTGACACTACCATCAGGGAATGATAGGTTGGTTATTTATAGTGATGGTTCAATGAAGCACTTGGTAGTGTTCTTTTCCAGAATACTAGATTTATCTTCTATGCCTAACGATAACTAATAAATCATGATCAAAACTATCCCACTCATGATCATTAGTTAGTAGCAGTAATATTTTCTTTTAAAATATGGAGACAATATCTCCATAGTGAAAAATTTGAGATATATATCGATCAGAAGAGTTTAAAGTATATTTCTTCATTGAAGGAAGTCTACATGAGGCAAAGATGATGGATTTAACTACTCATGGATTATGATTACACTATACACTACCTCCCAGGGAAGGAAAATAAAGTGGAAGATGTTTTGAGTAAAAAGGATCATCGTGTTTTGAATGATATGAGAGTTGAAAGGGATCCTATTTTCCTGGATCTAGTAATGATTGATATGGGAACAACTATGAAATTTGAAACATTAGTAATTTTTCAAATGGTTTCCAAACCATCATTTCTCGAAAGGATAAAGAGTTCTCAGACTGATGATCAGGAGTTTCAAATGAAGAAAAATGATGTGAATGATGGAAGATTGAGTGACTTCATATATGAAGATGATATTTTCTAATTTGTGAAGAGACATTGTTTTCCTAAAATACATGATCTAAAAAGGTATTGGTTGGATGATGCTCGTAGATCCAATTTCTCCATACATACTTGTAGCACTAAGATGTATAGAGAGTTGGAAGAACATATTTTCCTGGGACCACATGAAGAGAGAGATTGCTGATTTTGTGTCGAGGTGTATGGTTTGTCAGTAGGTGAAAACTGGAAGACAACATCCTAGAGGAGTCATGCAACCTCTTCCCATAACTGGGATGAAATGGGATGATATTATGAAGGACTTTGTAATTGGACTACCAAAGAATCCTACAAGGAATGATGAAATATATGTCATTGTCCATCGTCTTACCATGTTAGTGCATTTTTTTGCTATAACAGAAGATTTACCACTTGAACGTTTAGCAAGACTGTATATTAATGAAGTTGTAAGACATCCTGGAGCACCTATATCGATTGTTTCTGACCATGATCCCCAATTTACATTATGATTTTGGATGTTTATTCTGAATTCCTTGGATACTGAACATTGTTTGGAATATATTTGATCCCACTTGGATGAGATTATGACCTTTTATTTATTTTATTTAAAGGAAATTGAAATATGTCTCACTCAAAATTTAATAATTAAATTATTTTTAATATATATTTATACAAAATATAAATTTGATTATATATACTCATTTGAAAAATAATTTTTCATATTCATCATGATAATTTAATTTTAATTTTTATGAAATATATAATTACCATCAAATCATATACATTAATGATGAAAAAATAATTTATGTAGTGAAAAATAATTAATATAGTTTTCATTAAAATAATAATACCCATAAAAAGGACAAAAAACATGACCAAACATTATTGGTCGAGTATATCTAATCCATAAGCATCCAAGCGTCGACTTGTAGACCATTTAAAACCTTATAATGTTGATTATGACATTTATATTATTTTATTTTAAATGATATCAAAGTTGTCACATTAATAATTTAATAAAGATAACATTTTAAAAGTTGGTTTTTTAGAAGATAATTTCGACTAAAAGTGTTCTTATGATACCTATTAGATTTATCTTAAATGTAGTATTTTATTTTTTATTTTTATGAAAAAAATATGTATATTAAATAATTATATAAAAATGTTGTAGTGATTATTTTAAAAGAAAAATATCAAATAAATGGTATGAAAAATATTAAAATAAATATTATATAAAATAATTAATGTTATCTACGAATTTAAAGATCAATATGACATGTAAGAAATCTATTAAATATTTCGGTTAGAACGTATCATATGAGTGGATTTTATTTAACTTCAAAGAATTGAATAATTTCAAAATTTATAAGTTTGGTATTTTATAAAGAAAACATATTATTAAATTAGTTAAAAATAAAAAAATTTAAAAATTCCCAATTGAAAATTCTATTGTCGAAAATGAATTAATTTATCTAATTATGGTCAATTAAAAACACATAATTAAATGTTTATAACAATTTAAAATTTATAATATTATTACCACAAATAAAACCAAATAGATTAAAAAAGGATATAAATGATAATGTTTAAAATAAATTCCAAACATGTATACATTTTATTTTTTGATCAGATTACCACCCAATATCATCTGATATTCCATGTTGAGTCATTTTGGTTGTTTTTATGTGGCGTTTGATATTATTATAAATTAATATTTTTGTGTGTTTCCTAAAGTGCCCCTCTCTTATCTTATAAAAGGGCACCTCGTCCCACTACTCTTCACACCATTTTGAGCTCTAAAACACGGAAAAACCCTTCCCATTTCACTTATAATCTTTCATAAAGACATACTAGAGGTCGTGGACTTCTTCATATAATATCCTTAGTTCCATAAGAGGAGGATTAGAAGAGGCATGTCGAAGAAGAAGTAATATAATTTACCAATTCTTTCAAACTTATTTCATTTTCTACATCCTCTATATGAGTTGTTTCATTGTTAGGTAATAACTCTACTATGACTTGTATAATGATATTTTATTATAAATATGAAACAACCATAATATGTCTTATATACATCTAATGAAAAATGAAATCACTTGGCGTACGTACGAACGACCTACCGTCTCTACGACGTGGGGTAATCTTTTTTTCATACCCATCCTACATGGATGGGTATAATAATGGAAGAAATGTCTTTATATTATTATTGTAATGTGTTATTTATTCTGAAAGACTATACATCATACACTTCAATACAATTCCACAATCATGGGAATGATATTTTCACTCGTGCGTACGTACGGCTTACCGTCTCCACGACGCAGTGAGATTCATTATCCATTTTAACCAATCAAGAATGATTATAATGTATATCAAATAAATAATCATGATATATATGAAATAATAATTCTATTTGGTTTATATATATTTTTATATATTTCATTTACTTCCATTCAATTTAATGATGAAATGAAAACAATGTTCATGTGTACGTACGACCTACCATCTCCATGAATGGTGTATTTTATACCATTTATCGATCAATTATATATTTTATTATATTGAATATATATGATATATAAACCATGTTTTAAAATTTTTAATCTAATTTATCTTGATCTAAGTAATCACATGAAAAATTACAAGTTAAAACACATATGATAAATGAAATGATTTTACCCAAAACGCTGCTTTATCATGGAATTGACCAATGAACGTGAAATATAAAGTCATAGGGAATCATATATTATATAATAAATATTATAATGGTCCTTTTACAAGTTTATAATTTTATTAAACCCACTATAATGGACATTTGGACACGTACAATAGAAATTGGACATAAGGTAAGGGATAATTTTGCAACCTCATTTTTATTTGAGATTGTATATTCGTAAGTATTTACTAAGGACATGTATATCATCATTTACCATGATTTATAATTTTTCTTCCATAAAATGATTAATATTCTTACTTTTATGTTTAAGGTCATTTTTTACTTTTTCTAACTTTGACCACATGGTATGGATGGAATCACTGTTTTGGATACAATATGAGGTACTTTTTGACCTTTTCGGAAAAATTATGAGAAAAATGTTTTTTAACTTATACGGAATGAAATTATTTTTTTAGTTTTATAACACCATATTTACATAAATATTACTCTACAATATTTCCTGATTATTTCCAACGATGTTATTTTCTTTTGAAATTTCACATAAATTTGAGAAAAGAAAATGTTTTTTAAAAAGAAATGATATTTTCCTCATGAATTCATTTCAATTGTTTTATCAAAACTATTTTCCATCTATGATGACATTCTATAATATGGTTTTGTTTTTAGTATAATATCTATATTATATACATTTTTTAATTTAGTTTATGATTAAATTATATCCATTTTTTTATATGGATTATGTTATGATGGGATGATGTTTTTGAAACCCATTTTATTAGATGGGTTATGATGGATGATTTATATTTATTTTGTGGCACACAAAAGAATGATTTAATTATGAGATGTGTGGGACCTATATCTCCCTTCAATGCATTGGGTAATTATTTATATCTCATTAGATAGACATGGATGGAATGACATGTAAATACATTTCAGTAATTCATGATTGGAATGGCAGGTAAAACCGGTTCAGTAATGGACTTTGTCCACTATGATGGTCTTGGAAGCAATGCCTTGGCTACTCTGGAAATCACATAATGTTACTAATGGTTTTCCAATATTTCATGTTTTATTCCCATGATATTTTATCATGATTAGTGATCATTTTTTATCTATGCCTTATGTACTTCTAGGATTTAAGTCATTACTATTTATTTTGATGTTTATGTTCATGTTTTTACGTTCAAATGTTTATGGTCTATTTTATGTTCTCCATGTTTACCCTTAATGAGCATTTTAGATCACCCTTTTTATGTTTTATTTTCCCCGGGATTTGATTAATGTTTTTTGGTAATAAAACAAAAGGGGATGATCTTTACGGGAGATGTTGAAAACCTTTCACAATGATTAGATGATTTAGTTCTGAGTTTCCGATGACACTAAATTATTATGGTATTTATGCATATTTTTTTGTTATGTATTATGATTTCCACAAAAATAATATAATTTATATGTACGTAATGCTTTGGGTATCTATAATTGGTATCAGAATTATGGTTTAGTTTACCTTTGGAAACTAGGATGTGAAATCTTTAGTGAGATTCCTAGAGATATTTCTAAGGTATTTATAGAGATGTCCTTTAGGTTAAGTATAAGTATAGGTTATAGTCCTAGAATTACGGTAAATATCTTTTAATTAAACCTAAGATGTTAGATAATGAAGGTACACCCCCTTTATTATGTTGTTTTCCAAGAATGATTTTTACCACTCACACTATTCTTTTTGGGTTTTAGACGATGCCAGGAACCCGAATGGACCATGTTGATCAATGTAATAGACCATGAAATGATGGTCTTCTTGATAAACCAATGTTATGGAAGATGGAGTCTAAAATCTTATTGATATACTTACACAAGTGATGAATCATTATAGACATCCAAATGTGCATAGAATGGGACAATATTCTTTTAAGTCCATCATGAGGAAACATCCATCATCTTTCAATGGGTCTTTCGACTCACTTATTATAGAACAATTGATCAGTACCATTAAAAATATAGTTTCCATACATCGCTATTCAGAATTTGAAAAAGTCATTTTGGAAGTTTACCATCTAGTAGGTAAAGCAATCCAGTGGTGGACTCTAATTAAGAATACAAGGCCCCAAGATGAAATTGAATCAATGGAATGTAAAAAGTTCATGAACTTGTTTTTCAATAAGTACTAACCACGTATTCTTAGAAAAAATATTGAAAACGAATTCCTTTTGCTTAAGAAAGAGGATGATGACTTTATTGGTATATACGAGGTGAATTGTACAAGGCTGTCAAGGAATGCATCTGGATTTATCATCCAACCTAAAAATTAAGTTGATCAATTCTCCAGTGGCTTAAAACCATGTTTTTGAAGGTTATTAGCTATAAGATAATTCAGTGGCTATGAAGAAATTGTGAATTTTTAAATCAAGGTAGAACATGAAGTTGGTGTTACAAATCCATCTCATGGTTTTGACTTGAAATGAAAGATGTAGTTCAAGTAAACATCTCAAAATAATGGTGAAAATAAGATGAATTTTTTGTTATGCACAATTTGTTGAATGAAGAATAATGTAGATTTTCTTAAAGGGACTAGAAAATCTTTTAAGTGTAGAAAAGAATGTAATCGAGTAGCTGAGTGTTGATGTAATTGGAAAAAGGAAGCTAATTATGTGAATAGATTAAAGACTGCTATGAACTCACCACCAACACTTCAATGCTACATGTGCAGGTCATTATTCTAACCAATTCTCTTATCCTTGTGTTAATGAGGATCAATATCAACAAACCCTTAAGGAAAAAGGTAGACGTAAGTCACATGTGATAACTATTGGGGATGATGAATATGACAATGAAATGGTGGAATCATTAAAATTTATGTGATGAGATTCCAAAATAGTGTTGTGGAACCCCATTTATAGTATCATTAAATATTGGAATATATATGTATTGGTTTTCAATAATTGTATAGTACCGGTAACAATGAATTGTGATTGAAATATTTTTGTAATGAATATGATATGCACATAATGAAGGTATCAAGATTAAATAATATGTTGGATCTTATTAATGAGCTCGTGACTGATATAAGGACAAAGTGATATCATGGTTTGAGTATATTGATTTTTTAGATAATTTTGTATGTTGAACGAGTTATATTTTGATAGAATTAATCTTTTCAGTAAGGTTCATTGGTAATTCATGTTTCAAGAATACATGAAAAAGGTATTTACATGTTTATAATGTGACCAACAAGATATATCTTATGATATAATGGGGATAAACAATGGTATTCACAAGCTTGTCATATGACCATTCTAGAAATTGTTTTCTTTATACTGTGAGTTGGGAAATATGTATATTGGATAAGACTAAAGGATTGAATGGATTAAGTTGGAAATTAGACAGTATTATTTAAGGCTAGAACTTTTTTCGATATTATTTCTGGAATGTTATAATGGTGTAGTTTTAGAAAAAGGACAAACCGTTGAACGGGCGACAACTCGTCGCGTCGGAAAAAGCTGTGAGAATCGAACCCACAACCGAAGTGTGATAGGCCTTTATCTCCTACCACTGGCCTACAGGAAGTCCCTCATTTTTATAAATTAGTCTTATTTTATTAATCATTATGATAGATGAAGTATAAGTCCATTATTGGAGCCATATTCGATTATCCTCACCATTTATGGACTTGTGAATATTTAATATCTAGAGCTAACCTTTTTGAGATAGAGACAAAGGGAATGACCTATCATTATTCCGCGTGACCTGCTAATATTTCAAGAATGAAAATTTCAACATCATTTCATTAAATAAGATATGAAGTGGAAATTTTCCATGGAATGACCAATGATGATATTACACTGAATTCAAGTAAGTATTTCTCCTTAAGAAAAAATTAATCAACATTAGGGAAATGATCTTGAAGGTAAAAATGTTGTCCCAATACCCTCATAACTGATGAATCAAATGGTACCTTAGATCATCACAAATTTATAGATTAGTGATTTTTGGATTTTTCATATCCATTTTCTCTACCATTCATCTTCAGAATATGATGGTTATATTTCTCTTCTATATCCATATTTTCACATATATTCTCTTATGTGGAAACCCAGTGCAGTGTTACTTTGGGTGACCGTTATGTTTCTAACATTCCATTTAAAAAATTACGTTTTATTATTCCTTTTACTATGTGGGTTTCTTTGAAAGAAACATTTATGTGGAAAACGATTTATAACCCAAATGAATTTCGAGTGAGAAATTCATTTTATTGGGGTTATAATGTAACACCCCAATATTTAATGAGAAATATTATTCTAAATTTCATTTATGTATTGTGTTTCATGCTTCAACAAGATTAGTTTGCGCTATACACAACACCGTATTATCTTGTTATACACACAACACTATTCTTGACTTGTGTTGCATGCAAGAGTGACCATCCTCAATAGCGTCTGTTGTACGCAATACCGAGTTTCACTAATCAAAGAAATATTGTTATAATAGTATCATAAACTAGCCGTTATGAATAGTATTAACCAAATTTTGAATTTTATAACACTATAATTCCTCTTTCTCATTTTCTAGAACATGTAATGAGAACAAAATCATTTTTTCGTATAAAGGAAGTATTTTTTTAAAAAAATGCATTTTTACAGCCTTTTTATGGCGCACCTATATAAAATCTAATTTTTGACAAGTTTATAAGTTAAATTTGACCAAATAAACTAATTATTTTGAATCAGGATAAAAAATTTTACTTTGGATAAATCTTTCATATTTTTATGATAAACATTCATATTTTGATGAATAGTAACAATATGCTAAATTTTTCTTAAAAGAAACATTATTCATTTAGATAATTAATATGGTCAAATTATAATATTTAATTTTTTTAAAGTATAAATATAATATATATTTTCTATTTAATATAATTTATGTCATTATCATTAATTTTACATTGAATTCATTGGTAAAAATATTTCAATCTTTTGCAATGTTTTAAACAAAACCCCATTTTTTCAACAATGGGATTAGATGTAAATTAATTACTTCATATTCTTTGTTTTTAATTTAGAAAAATGGATTCAATATTTGGAATCAGAAGGTCCAAATTGTGTAAATAGGTATCTTTTATTTTTTAGACATTATGAATAGTAACTACGTATATTTTTATTTACCACAGTTAAATGTAAATCAGGTAATTAAGGGTAATGATAAAATTATAAAATTACCCTAAAAAATATATTAATATAGTTGGATAATTATATTTAATTATAAAACATACTTGGGTCGAAATGGAATCTTTTAGAACCAACTTAGATGAGATTAAGACCTTTAATTTATTTTATTTAAAGGAAAGTGAAATAGGTCCCACTCAAGATTTATTAATTTAATTATTTTTAATATAATGTTATACAGAATATAAATTAGACTAAAAATACTCATTTGAATGAAAAATTTCATTCTTCATCATGGTAATTTGTTTGTAATTTTTTAGAAATGTATAATTACTTTAATATCTTATACGTTAATGATGCAAAAATTATTTATTTAGTGAAAAATCAATAATTTAGTTTTTATTCATATAATAATACCCATAAATAGGACCAAAAACATTTCCTAACCTTATTTTTGGAGTATATCTAGTCCAAAAGAATCAAAGGGACGACTTCTGGACCTTTTGGAACCTTATAAAACATATTATGACATGTATATTATATTATTTTGAATAATTTTATAGTTGTCACCTACATAATTTAATAAAGATAACATTTTGAAAGTTAGTTTTTTTAGAAGATAAAATCTTATAAAAGTGTTATTAATCATAGTATTTTATTATTAATTTTATTCTATAAATATGTATATTAAATATTTATACAAAAATGTTGTATTAATTATTTTATTAAGAAAAATATCAAATAAATGGTTTTAGAAATTTTAAAATAAACAATATATGAACTAATTAATGTCCTCCATGAATTTTATATATAAATATGATATGTTAGGAATCTATTTAATATTTCTATTAGAACATATCTTCTGTGTGTATTGTATTTAAATTCATATAATTGAATAGTGTAAAAAATCGACACTATTGGTATTTTATAAAAGTAACATATTATTTAATTGATTAAAAATCCCAAAAATATTTTAAAATTTAAAATTGAATATTATATGGTCTACAATGTCATAATGTTTATAATTATGGACAATTCAGAACACATAATTATATATTTATAACAATTTAAAATTTAGAATATTATTACAAGAAATAAAATCAATTAGATTAAATAAGGATAATTCAAAATGATAAGGTTTATAATATATTAAAATAATGTAAAAATTTAATTTTTTGATGATATAACCACCTTGTCTCATGGATTCTTCGATGTTGAGTCATTTTAGAGGTTTTTATGTGGGGTTTAAATTTATTATAAATTAATAATTTTGAGAGTTTCCTAAAGTGCCCCTCTCCTCTCTTATAAAAAGACACCTCCAACTTCTCCTCTTAACACCATTTTGAGATTTAAAACTCAGCCAAAACCTGCCCATTTCTTTTATCTACATCCCTAGAGACATACTAGATGACCTGGACTGCTTCAAATACCATCCTTAGTGCCCTATGAGGAGGTTTAGAAAAGGCACGTCGAAGAAGATGTAATATCTTTTACCGACTCTTTCAAAATTATTTCTTCTTCTACTTCCACTATATGAGTTGTATAATTATATTTAAATAACTCCAGTATCACTTGTATACTAATATGTTATTATGAATATGAAACAACAATATTCCAAATTCTATCCATTCTATGAAAAATGAAATCACAACGTGTATGTACGTACGACCTACCGTGTCCACGCCGTGGTGTAATCGATATTTCCTAACCAACCTACTTGCATGGGTATAATAATGGAAGAAATAACTATATATGATTATTTTAAATTTATTTTTATTCTGATAAATTATTCACCATATAATTCAATATAATTCCACAATCATGGGAATGATATTTTCGCTTGTGCCTACGTACGGCTTACCGTATACACGATGTGAAGAGATTCATTTTCCATGTTAACCATTCACGAAGGATTATAAAGTATATCTAATAAATAAAAATGAGATATATGACTGAGTAATACTACTATATATATATATATATCATTTACTTCCATTCAATTTAATAAGGCAATTAAAACAGCGTTCATGCATACGTACGTCCTACCGCCTCCATGAACGGTGTACTTCATAACATTTATCGACTGATTATATATATTAATATATTGAATATTTATGATATATAAACCATTTTTAACATTCTGGAAGTAATTATTCATGATCTAAGTAATCATATGAAAAATTAAAAGTCAATACACATACGTTAAATGAATCAATTTTACCCAAAACGCTGATTTAACATGGAATTGAAAAATGAACAAGAAATATAAAGTTATTTGAAATCATATATGATATTATAAATAATATTATGGTTCTGTTACAAGTTTATAATATTTTTATACCCACTGTACATGAGTTTTAGGCATGTATAAATGAAATTGGACCTAAGGTAAGAGATAATTTTTCTATCTCATTTTTATCTGAGATTGATTATTCGTAAGTATTTCACGAGGATATATATATCATTCATGCCCATGATTTATAAAAATGATTTCTTAAAATGTTTAAATATTCTTACATGTATTTTTAAAGGTATTTTTACCCTTTTTTGACTTTTACCACATGGTATGGAAGGAATCTTTCTTTTGATTACCATACGAGGTACTTCTAGAATTTTCCGGAAAAGGTATCGGTAGAATGTTTTTACATATTATACATCATGAACAGATTTTTACAATTTTATAATGCCTTATTTCCATGAAGCATACTCTACAATATTTAATCATTATTTTCAGTGAAATTATATTCGTTTAAAATTGCATGGAATTTTGAGAAAAGAAATTGATTTTGAAGAAGAAAGGATATTTTACTCACGAATTCATTTCTAGTGTTTTATAAAAAAAATCCCATCAAAGATGACATTCATTAATAAGGTTATGTTTCAAGTATAATTTCTATATTATTTAAGTGGTTTTATTTTTTTGATGATTAAATTATATCCATTGTTTTATATGGATTATATTATGATGGGATGATGTTTATGAAGCCCATTTTATTCGTTGTGTTATGATAAATGATTTATGTTCATTTTGTGGAACACGAAAGAATGATTTTATTATTAGTTGGGTGAGAAATATATATCCATACAATGCATTAGGTAATGATTTATATCTTATGAGATAGGTATGGCTAGAATAGCATGTAAATACGGTTCTGGAATACATGACGGGAATGGCAGGTAAACCTAGTTTAGTAATGGACTTTGTCCACTAAGATGGTCTTGGCTGTAATGCCTTGGATACTATAAAAATCATATTAAGTGAATGAAGTTTTCCTACAAATAAATGTTTTATTCCCATGCTATTTTATCATTATTAATGTTTCTTTATGATCTATTCCACATTTACTACAAAGATTTATGTCATTACTCATGATTTTGATGTTTATGTTCATGTTTTTATGTTCAAATGTTTATGGGTTGTTTTATGTTCTCCATGTTTACCCTTACTGAGAATTTAAACTCCCCCTTTTTATGTTTTATTTTCCCCAGGATGTAATGAAAGGTTTTAGGTATGAAACAAAGGGGAAGATCTTTATGGGCTATATTGAAGATATTTCACCGTGATTAGAAGATTTTGATCTGAGTTTCCAAAGACACTAATCTAATACGGTATTTGGGCATCTTTTTTTGTTATGTATTGTGTTTTCTACAAAAGTAATTTATTTTCAGTGTACGTAAAGCTTTGGGAGTCTACAGAAATGAAGGAAAAGGTAAAGGTTATCCAAACCCACATCAATATAGCCCAAAGTAAGCAGAAGATCTATTTCGATAACTGATAAAAGGATTTGGAATTTCATGTAGAAGATCATGCTTTTTAAGGTATCTACATGGAAAAGAGTTATACGATTCGGTAAGAAGGGTAAATTAAGTCCCAGGTACATCATTCCTTTTTAAATTCTAGAAGTAATTCGTTTTGTAGCTTACCGTATAGCAGTGTTTCCAAGTCCCTCCAAAGTTCACGATGTGTTCCATATATCACTATTGAGAAAATACATGCATGACCCAAAGCATCTACTCACTAATGAGAAAATTGAACTGGAACCTGACCATCTTATTGTGAAGATCCAGAAAAAAAATTCGATACTAGAGAACAAATGCTGGGAAACCGGACGACTCGTTTGGTTAATGTTTTATGAAGAAACCATTAGATGGAAGAGGCGATGTGGGAACCCAAGGAACTTATGATGAAGGACCAACCAAATATTTTTATGATGTAATAATCTATATATTTAGAGGATGAAATTATTTTAAGGAGGGGTGAATTTAGCTGCCCAAGCTTCCACGAGATGTTTCCCTTCGAATAAAACAATATCTTATGTTGTACACAATATCCAGTTTTGACACACCAAAACCAATCAAACTAGTCATTTTGAATAGTTATACCCCTTTTTAAAATTTTATAAATTTAATCATTCAATGTGTACATAATTTATGGATTCGCAATATCGAAATTATCTTAGAGGGAATTTTTGGTATTTTTCTGAAAACATTTAATTTTTGATGAAAAATGAAAACACTATATTATTGTTTAAAACCAACCCTTTATTTAAATAATTTTTTATTTTTATTAAAATTTTATTTAGGTAAAAATAGCTACATAAAACCTATATCAGTTCAATTTTATTAATTGAAATAATTTTGTAATATTTTTAGATATAAAAAAATTATTGAACATTTTACCGCCTTTTACCCACATTCTATGAGCATTTGAAAATTTGAAAAAAATATAACATAACTTCTTTTGTGAATTGAATTTAAAAAATCTAAGAAAAAAAGTAGATATCAGTCTGAAAAATGTATTTAAATAAGTTGAATATAATTTTTGGTGAATAGTAACCTTTGACATTTATTTTGCACGGTTAAAAGTAAATAGGGTAATTAAAGGTAAAAATGATATTATAATTACTTTAACACATGTCATAATTCTATTGGATAAGAAAAATTCAACCAAAAGCAACCATATGAATAAAATATTATTATATGTGGTCTACATTGAATAGAATATGACATTTATTATAATTTTATTTAAAGAAGAGTTAAAAGAGTTACTTTCAATGTTTAATAACTAAACCATTTTTAATATAGGGTTACACAAAATATAAATTTGGAAATAAATGTTCATTAGAAAAATAAAATGATTTCCTACATAATCGTATTTTATTTATAATTTTTATACACTCTGTAATTTTAATTTTTTATGACACAATGATGATGCAGTAATTACCTTATTAATGAAATATTAAAATAATTTATATAAAAAATATACAAAAAATGTAAATTGAGAATTCTGATGAATTACACTAATTTGATAGGATAATATTACATGTTAGGGTTGGTTAAAAAAATTATTCTGAGTGATAAAGGTATTATGGCTTTCAAAAAAATCAAATACTAAATACTGTTAAAATTGACATAATTGAGTTTTTAAAACAAAAACTGTATTATTTGTTGAACTAATATTCCTAAAAATCAACAGTTCATAAAAATGACATATATAAGGTTTTATGTATTAATAATGAACCACATGGGGTTCATTGTCTTGTTAGTGTACGTTTATTAACAATTTAAAATAAAAATAAAAAGATACATGGTAAATGTAAAACTATTTAACGAAGAGTTAAATATAAAAGATAAGGTTAATATGAATACATAAACCTATCTAAAACCTATAGGTTGAGAGGTTTTCTTACCATACCAACCTTATCCTCTAAATAATTTATTTTGGAGACAATAGAAATTGAAAAATATTTTATTGTAAAATAATATTTCAAGCTTTTCCTAAAGTGACCCTCACCTCTCTTATAAAAGGGAACTTCCCCTTTTCTTAATTTCACACATCCAGAGCATTTTTGCTTAGCCAAAACCTCCCAAATAACCTCTCAACATTACAACCTTCATTCTAGAGGCCTTCCATTGGTCATTAATCCAACCTATTGATCCTTTTTGATCAAATCAAAAGGAAGAACCCAAAAAAGAGGTAAATATTTCATCACCTATTTGAAATTCTTTTCTTCTTCCACTTCATCTTTTTTGTTGATTATATTCTCAAATAATAAATGTAGTATCTTCTATATACTGTGATGTTATTAAAAAAATTGTACAACCATATTCATTATTCTATCCATCCTATGAATTAAAAAGTCACCGTATGTGCATACATACGGTTTACCATCTCCATGTCAGGGTGTATTTTGTTATTCAAACACATTATAATTTAGATTGCTATAATACTGAGTGTAACTGATGTAAATACTAAATAAAACATTTTAATTATTCTTTATATAGGATATATCATCCAATGACATACTATTTCACCAATAATATATATATATATATATTGTATCTCTTGTGTACGTATAGATTTCCATCTCCACGAACGTGATGAGATTCAATGCCCATCCTAATCATTCAAGAATAATTCTTATTTTATGATTCAAAATAAATTTTATGAACATAATATCATTTTCTATATGAATAAAATAAATCCTTTTCATTAAAAAACGGCTTATGTAACCAAGCATATAAAGTAAAACATATTAGTTAACAACCGAAACCATGATAGTTCTAAAATATTATTAACAAAGAAATATTAAAGATCATATATGATATCATATTTACTTATATGGTTCTTGAATAATTTAATAACAATGATTTTATTATTATACAAGAGGTTAATGTACCCTCAACCATGGAGAAGTACAAGGTAAAGGTTGATTCTACAATCTCTACAGTTATCTGAGGTTCTTAATAGGTAAGTATCTACATGGATATCCTTATCATGCACATCCGTGTTTTCATAAAATTGCAATTCAATATTTTTTAACATTTACTAGAGTATGGGTTAAATTCATTTATTCCATTATTTTACCTAATATGTTTTGAAATTAATCTTTCCGTCATTTTTCAAAACAAGGTACTTAATGACCTTTTCGTCCAAATTAAGGTAAGAATAACTTTTTTTTAACTTATACGGAGGGTGTGCTTATTATTCACCATTATTATGCCTCCAAATATCCCCTTAAAATCATATAATAATATTTTAAAAATAAATATTTTCTTTTATAATTACATGACTTTTAAATGGTTTCTAAATTGAAAGAGGTATTTCGTTAAAAAAATGTTTTAATGTCATCTATGTCAACATCCATTGACAGATTTTTAAATTTTTTATAGTAGATTTATTATGATTCAAATCTTCCATGTTGTATTGATGATTTTTCGATAAGTTTTACTATGTATGTTGTATTTTTGTACCCTTCATGGTTTATGGATAATGTATTGACATTTCATAGGCTAGTTTTAAAACGAATGTTTATGTTATGTTTAAGATTTTTCATATGAGGAATGCATTGGACTTAGTAAGTGACAGGTGGACCCTGATATATCTCCTCGATGGATCGGTAGGTCTCATGAGACAAAATATTTCCTTGGCACAAGGTATTGGAAAAATAATATTTGTTGTCTTGGAACAAGTCCTTGACTATGTGGTTATGAAGTCTGGCATTATGCATTCCATCATTATGAAATTGTATATTGAGATTGAATGTGATTATACCATTAATAGAATATACATGTTAATAAGTAAATGGAATTATTTTATTTTATATTTTCCATATTATGAATAAGTTTATGTTTCATAGGCTTTTGTTTTAGTCTTATACATTTCCTTAAATTCTTATGCTAACATCTGAACGTTTCTGCTATATTGTTATACTTTCTGAGCATCTGAGCTCACCCCTTTATAAGTTTTATTTTTCCCAATATGTTAAGAAATATTTAATGTTTGACCTGTAGGGATAGGCTAAAGATATAATTTTATTTAAAGAGGAAAATATTTTTAGAAGTATTTATTTCATCATGTAATTTAAATCGTATGAATGTATCCAATACTTCCATGGATACTAAAATGATCGGTCTTTTGGGACACTATTCTTTGTATCATAGAAATGTTATGTAATAATGCACCAAATCTGGGTAACAAGGGTCAGGTAATTACAAAAAAGGATATATTAGGGTTTGTGACACAATGTTACCCTTTTCAGTAGCCGAAAACAGAGAATCAATGGCATGGAGTTCTATTGTAGCAATTTCCTATTCTGAAAAGGAAGAAGTACTGCATGAAAATTTATTTTGTTGAGGGTATTCAAATGAATAAAATTATGTACTACACAATCTAGGTCTTCTATCAACAATTTATATAAGAACATTTCATTCTTATATGAGACTATTACTCGGTGGAGTAGCTGGGAGAATTTTTTGTTTGGGATATTGACCATCTCCAGGGGGTTTCATGAACTATATGTTCCTAACACGACTCACATTCCACATCAAAATTTTGAAGGACATGAATAAGGCACTCCGTACACATGTATTATAGAGTTTGACATTTCTCCCCTAGATAGATGGGTAGTCATATCATATGATATTGTTTAAATATGGTATGTTGTTGGTGTTGGTTTTTGAATTTAGTGGTTATTGGGAGAAACATGTACCATGGTGGTGTTTTCCTATAATAATCATTATGATGAAAATATACTGATGGAACCATACCAGTATAATTATTTTATTCCATGTAGATCAACTCTCTGATGGAAGGATACAAGTGATTCAGAGTTTTTGGGTTCGAGTCTCGTGTATGAGACATTAGAACATGTCCAACAGAGCTAGGAACAAATTGCTATGAATCATAGTAGAATGAATTAATATGCTGATTGAGGTTGATGACCCAGATAGATTATACAAGGAGATCATGTTTTCATTACGGTGTCACTAATATTGGGTCACAACATAATACAAAGACAGGGGAATTTGGATCCCAGGTTTGTTGGCCCGTTAAAGATGCAGAGATAATCGGTCTGGTGGAATAATGATTGGCTCTTACCCAAAAATACAACTCTAAGAATTATTTTTACAATTTATCACATCATTTCTATTATTATTTCAAACTGTATCATGTGATATATGTGAATTATTTTGATATTGAGGTATATTCATCTTTTGAGAAGAATCCAATACTTGTGTTTGGTCAGAGTGAGAATCTGTGAAGGGAAAAGACCATGAAGATAGTGCATATACTATGGAATCATAGGTGTGTATAAGACGATACATGGGAAATAGAAGAATATTTGGTGGCTCAGTGGACCAATCATTTCAACTCATAATCATAGAGATTCATGGTAGTGCATCACGAGGATGAGGTATTATAAGTTTGGGATACTGTAATATCACTACCTTTTATAGAGTTTAATTAGGATTTAATTCAAACAATATTTTTTCCACATATGAATACCTTTTTTTTCTTATGAAATGCGTAGTGTTTGGGTGTAATTATGATAAAATTTAAATTGTAGGGATGTTCATGGTTTGCAGAGGGACTCCCCAAAATATTCCCATGAGCCATGTAATCTGAGAACACCTAGTAAAAGTGTATTGACACAGCTGGAACAAGGTTTGGAAAATCGTGCACCCTCTTACAAGGAACCATGAACCCCTAAAATAATTGGTGCATGATATAAGTGTGAATTTAGAGAAAACCATGCTCCCATCACTAGAAAATCGTTTAGGATATTAAATATTACCTTGTTTTAGTTTTTAAAATATTAATATCCCCCAAAACTCTATTATTTAATCCCCCATTTGATCATAAGAGGTGTTTCACATTTTTGGAGACCTCAAAACGAATTACAATTCTATCTGACCCTCTATTATTTGTAATTAAAAGCCTAGATTAATGGTTTTGTCTACTCCTAGAATGTTAATCCCTTCCTGGTTCTTATCTCCTTCTTATACTATTCTTATTTCATTCTTTAAATGTTGTAACCTTATATTATGGATAGGTCTATATCTATTTAGTGGGATCTATATCTACGATTATAGATTGTGATCTATATTTATAATATCTTGATTTTATAAAATATAGATTTAGAGTTTTGTGATTCCGATCTTGATCTACGTAGTTATTCCACTAAATATTTAGAGATTTTCATTGGGTGATTATTCTTCAACATGTTTAGGAAGGTGGTGTTATATTTAGTTCAATTTGTTGGGATTTTGATAATTATATAAACATAGTATAATATATGGAAATAATTAGAAATTGGAATTCCTAAAATTTGGTTAGTTAATGTATGAAATTTATTAACTCATTTATGGATGAAATATAAAATTAATATTGGATTTATTTTTGATATTTAAGACTATAAAAATAGATAATTAAATGGGGATTAATTTTGAGAATTACGAATTTGATTTTGATATCTAATTGAGGAATTAATTATGATATATTTAATTTTCTCAACTCAGATAAATAATTATGGAATTTAATATTGACTATTCATGTCATGAACTGTGATAAATAATTATGCGATTAATTTAGTGATATTGATATAATAGCTTGAGATAATTAATTCAATAATTAATTATCAAGGACCGCGATTTTTATTGAGATAGTTAATTCTATAAATTAATTATGATTTCGAGTTGCTAATATCAATTAAATAGTTGTTAAATATATTAATGAGTAATATGACTTAATTAATTGTTGAATTAATTAAGGGTAAATATATAAAAAATTATTTTTGAATTAGTAATAAAATATTTTATATTAATTAATTAATGAATTAATTAAAGTAATTAATATTATTATTTAATTATAGATTTATCTAATAGGATTATTTTTATAACTAAATGATGAATTAGTAATGGAATCCATATAGATAATTAATTGACGAATTAATTATGTCTTGATTAATGGTAACAAGGTCATTTAAATGTGAACTAAAGAATGAGAGTATTCTTATTCTATTATGAGATGGATGAATGGGAAAATGGTTATTTAGAAATGAATCAGAGAATGGTAACCTGGTCATACTAACGTGTAATGTAGGCATGGTAACATCGTCAGCAATGTATGAATTAAAAAATGGGAACATAATCATTTTATTTTGTGTAGTATGAATAGTAACATGGGAATTAAAGTATGAATTAATGCATAGTAACAAAAGGCCTCTGATACATGACCTCACCTAGAAATACCTTAGGCTCTGACATGAGATGATGCAGGTATTGAAATATGATATCCCCATGGAATACTATGAGCTCTGACATGATCCAAACAATATCATAAGATATGATATTACCTAAGAACACATTGGGATAAATCATTAGTTAAATAAGGCATTATGGTATGGGTTTCCTAAGGAACACAAGAGTTAATGTGGTTACATAAGTAATATATGATAATTTGATAACATTTCACTTACATATTGTACTAATTTAATTATAAAACTTCATAAACTATTTGAATGAATAGGTTTTTCTACGCTGATGGGGCGGCCTGATGAATGGTACTAAAACCCAAGTTAGGATTCTTGATCTATACCTGAATAAAATTTTTTCATTCAGGCTATGTTATGGTAGTACTACAAAATAAGGTTATAGCCAGGGTTTGGAACCGTGGATGTATACCCAAAACCGTGGCTATAGGTTATAGCCATAGTTTCATAAATCGTGGCTGGTATTGGTGTGGCTATAGGGAAAAACCTATAGCCATGGTTTGAAACTATGGCTATAGCCCTATAGCCACAGTTTGAACAGTTGAAACACCCTATAGCCACGGTTTTCATACCATGGAAGAATCCTATGTCAGGCAATTAATATAGCCATGGTTTAAAACCATGGTTATATGTCCCCCCATTCCATAAATAAAACAGCCCCCTTCCCCTACCCCCTTCCCCAGCACACCCCTTCCCCATGTACTTCCCCCTACCCACTACACTCCCCCCCCAGCCCACTTCACACCCCATACCCACTACACTTCCCCCCAGCCCACTACACACCCCCTGCCCCCTGCACACACCCCATGACCACTGCACTTCCCCCCCAGCCCACTGCACCCCCGAGCCCACTACACTTCCCCACCCCCCAATCACACCCCCTACCCCCTTCCCAAGCACACCCCCTGCCCACTGCACTTCCCCCCAGCCCACTGCACACCCCCTCCCCCTACCCCCTCCCCCTTCCCCTAGCAAACCACCCCTACCCCCGCACCCTGTCCCCCCTACACACTGCACTTCCCCCCCAGCCAACTCCACACCCCCTTGCAGCTTTCCTCCCACCCCCTTCCCCCAGAAAACCACCCCTACCCCCTCACCATGTCCACTTCACACTCCCTTGTCCCTACACATCCCCCCCCCCCCATCCCACTACACTTCCCCCTACCCCCTCACCCTACCCCCTGCCCACTACACTTCCCCCCAGCCCACTACACACCCCCTGCCCCCTACACACACCCCATGACCACTGCACTTCCCCCCTGCCCACTGCACCCCCGAGCCCACTGCACTCCCCCCCCCCAATCACACCCCCTACCCCCTTCCCAAGCACACCCCCTGCCCACTACACTTCCCCCCAGCCCACTGCACACCCCCTCCCCCTACCCCCTCCCCCCTTCCCCCAGCAAACCACCCCTACCCCCGCACCCTGTCCCCCCGACACACTGCACTTCCCCCAAGCCAACTCCACACCCCCTTGCAGCTTTCCTCCCACCCCCTTCCCCCAGAAAACCACCCCTGCCCCCTCACCATGTCCACTTCACACTCCCTTGTCCCTACACATCCCCCCCATCCCACTACACTTCCCCTTACCCCCTCACCCTACCCCCTGCCCATTCCACTGCCCCCCCCACCGCACACACCCACTGAACCCCCCCCATCCCACTGCACACACCATACCCCATGCCCCCCTGCACACAATCCCTTCCCAGTGCACTTCCACACCCCCCCCCCAACCCACTGCACTTCCCCACTGCCCCCTTGCACATACCCACCGCATCCCCCCAGCCCACTGCACACCACCCCCCTCAGCACACACCCTGGAACCGTACCCCTTCCCCTTGCAAAAGAACTCATCACACCCCCTGCCCCTTTACCCCTACCCCATTGGAACCTGGTTAAAATCATTTTTATGAACAATAACATATTTTGATCATGTACACTAATTGGAGGATGAATGATTCTAATGACCATGAATCAATTGATATATCATATCATTAAGGATGGGGGAAGGTTATTATAGAATTTAACCTTGTGTTTAATGTGATGCGAGAACAACTAGACCCCCATGATGGTCCCCCTGAACAGCTGTCTCTGGACCCCTCTAGATAGCCCCCCCCCCCACCCCACTGCTGGACCCCCCTAGACAGCAGCCCCCCCAGACAGCAGCCCCTCGGATAGCAGCCCCCCCTGCTGAACCCCCTAGATAGAACCCCCTGGTGGGAGTTTAATTTTATATGATATATTATTCTATAACAGTGGATGATGGTGTAAACTGTCCATATTCTATTTTTTTACAATTTTAATGTCCTGATGCTGGTGTAGGTGGATTTTGGTTGATGACGCGATTTCAAGGAGGTGGTGTGGCTGTTGGGAGCTTTCCAAAATATTAGGTGATTATTTTTGGTGCTACAGATACTGGGATATGATGTTGAGTAGTTCTGTGAGCTTCTAGATATGAACATCAAGATGGATGTTTGCTGATGGATGGGTGTAGAGGCTAATGTTCTGGATGGTGTTGGCTTAGAGGTGCTGGAGGTTCTATTTCCGTGGACTGGTTTGTTAACAGAGATTGGGTGCTATTGTTGACTGTGAGAGTGGTAAATCAGTTGCTGGATGGTTTTTTTGTGGGGTGAAGAATTCCTATTTGATGGGGTGTGTTGCAGGAGTGGCATGGGTTGCTGGTGGTGGCTTGGGATGTAAATTTGAGAACATTCCTAGTTTATGGACATTGTTTTTGGCTTATAGGTGTTGGTGCAATTACTGTTGAGTGGGTTACTACTAAAACTCTGATAGTTATTGGGTTTTTCTCTAGTATGTGTGTTATTGGCTAGTGTTATTGGATTATAGTAGGTTTTGTTGTGTAAAATAATTGAGAGAGGGAGAAAATAGGAGAAAACTGTGTATATAGAATATATCTACAGAATTACTATAGCATAAAACCTACCGAAATACAACAATGGGGGGAAGAGAGAGATTTAAGAAAAGAGAGTGAGAGAAAGAGAAGAAAACCATAAGAGAAGAGCACCCTCCCTTGAGCCCAGCTGAGACCACCGGTGACCAGCTGCCAAGCATTTGCTAAAATAATTTGTATCCCTCTTGCAACCAACCCCTCCAATTGATAACCCAGCTATCAGCCACCAACAACTTACTAACAAACTACTGTCAGATATCACGATCCCCTAACAAACTAACAAAAACTAACAAATAACCCAAAGACATTACTGCCCCTTGGTAGTTGTACACAGGCAGCCCTAATGCCCCTTAACAAACTTTCCAGCCACTGATCCTCCTCCCCCACTACACTAGCAGGAACCCAATCAAATCAATTACACATATTCCTAACATTCAACCCTCCTTAAAAACCACCTTTTCCCCATGGTGGACCACAAAATACACAGCTCGGCCTCTTCAAGTAGAAGGGGTATCATATCTGGTAGAAATAGCTGCAGTTTCTACCAACGGAATTGTTGTAGGTGGAGGTGTGAAACCAAGGTCAAAAACCAAAACAAAGGTTGTCCCATGACCCTTAGAGGTTATTTCCATTTGTGGCTGTAGTAGTGGCTCTGGAACATGATGAAATCCCTTCCGTTGTGGTGATTCTTATTCCTCTTTATCTTCCACTTGGTCCCAAACAACAATCCCATCGAGCTTCCGTTGTTCTACAGCACAACAAGTCTCCTGCCCAGCACAAATTCCAACCATCCCATCGTCTTTAATTTTCATTTCTCGAAGCTGCTTTGGATGCCCAACATTTAAAGCGTCCTGCCAGACACAAAAACCAGCATGTATTGCAAGCAGCTTACAAAGTAAGACAGCCCTTAACATCCCATGTGTTTGCATATTTGAGTTCCCGATTTTGAATGTTATCTCGTCCAACCGCTTACATCCCTCCAAATGTCTTTTATCCCCTTCAGCTGCCAGCTCTTCAAATGGTTGTTCTTGTTCCCCACAAGAATTTACCCAAAAACAAACCAAGATGAATCTTGACAAGAATAATTTTTCCAATACATCTTCACAAACAGTAGGAAGTGCCCCAAACATATCCAACCTCCACATTTGCAAAAAATTCTGTCCAAAAGCATGTGTAGTTGAAACTATACTTCCAAGAAAGGAAATAAGTTGGCCAATACTTAATATTTCCTGAGATACAATTCACTTAGGGGTATACCACACAGCTAGTCTATTTGATCCTAACTGTTCCCAAACCTGCTACATTTTCCAGCTAGAAAAATATTGGTTGTACCAAAATTTGTTATGAATCAAATTCCCAGTTTCTGATGCATCAGTACCATTTTTCAAAGGATCATGAGACTCAAACAAATCATTAATACCATCATCAAGATAATGAACAACATCGGTTTCTGAGACATCACCTCTAGTCTGATCAGAAAACAGGTTGTCAATATTTTCAACTGAAAGGCACCCATTGGCACCTGCTAGTTCCGATACTCTCATATTTTTGCAAGTCGTCGCCATTTTAGGAACGAGTACCAAGTCCATCACAGTATCTTCCAGAGGTTATCCTACCAATATCTCATTCTCAAATTATGCTCCATGGCCTCCCAAATTCAAACCAACCTAAATATCTTTATTACCCACTGTTTGGGTTAACTCTAATATAAACGTTCAGTGTGGAGTAATACCAAATTCATGATCCCGATAAAATAAAGTTCCCTGTCCTTTGGAAACATTATCCAGCTAGGAACACTATATACTCATAATTTCTAAAAACTATGAACCATTCAGAGGAACATCGAATTAATAATTCCCACATGGATCCACTTATTCCACTTGCCACAAAAAAAACTCAGATGTAACCACTTCCTTTTCTTCCACTTTTGTCAATGCGGAAAGTTTTTCCAAACTTTTATGTGTAAAACCTTTGAGCAGTGCAATAGGAACTCGCAATTCATGATAATATTTATGTAGGATGGAATATTTCTCTACATCTCCACCAACTAAGCCCTCTGTTCCAACATCATTTATGTAAAAACCCTTGCAAAAAATGGGAGAAACCTCCAGCCCCAACCAGAATTTCAAGAATTCTGCAGCCTCAGTTAAGGATGAAACAATACAGCCCCTCATATCTTTAGCTGCCCCATACAAGAAGTCTAGGAATTTGGTGCATATATCAAACACTAATTCTGTAGGACAACCCCAAAACGCAGGTATTCCATCTGTTATGGCATCCGTACTGTTGATTTCCGCCTCTGTGGTCTCAGTAACCAGTGGCCCCTCAACCAAAGAATGCTCAACAGCAGGGTCAAACTTGTCTGTTGAGCTTTCTCCATGTGTGATATAAGCATCCAGAGTTAGGATTCCATTCCCCTGATATTATTCCTCACGTCTTGTACCAATGATTAAGTGATTTTCTTGTGCAGACTGTTCCTTGTTGGAATAAAATTTCTCCTGCACATCCACATCGTAAACCAAATATGTAACCTCCTCAATAGGTTGTACCAATTTAGACTCAATATACCCCACAAAAACTGTCTCTAGAATCCCCTTTAAAAACATCTGTGGTTCTCCCTCTAGCGTAATTCCATACCTTTTTATCAGTGTCGGTTTCAGATTTTCCCATGACACCTCGGGATTAGCTTTCCTCCAGGATAAGAACCAATATAGAGTCGAGTACACCATACAAAGTTGTGACCAGTTTATTTTCATATCTTCTATTGCCATGTTGATCAAGAAATAAGCTTCCGCTTCAATGATCCAACTAATAGGATCTTCTGTTTTAAAGTCAGGTAACGTAACTCTCTTGGTCACACCTCTCGTCTGCTTCTAGAACTGCGTCTGTATCGCACTTAGTTGACTAATGTATTCATCTCCCCCCAACTGAAAACTTTGTCGGATGATCGTGCTTCTAGATCACAACTGAGCAATCTATGCATCTAATCGGTTTTCTCAGAAAAAACTGCCATATGCTCCAATGTCTCCAACTCGTGCATCAACCAACCACAGCACTGTCATTTTCTGTCAACATGAGAGGGAAAATTTCCTGCAAACTGAATATTCTCTCTCTATCTTTTTTTAATACTGATTCTGCTTAACTGTGATCATCCCCCCCCCCCATCGTATGCGTCTCTGGCAGTAAATTTCCACAGAAGATCGCACAACAGCTCGATTTTCCTCAGCCATTTCTCCCTTAAGCACTTCACTCGTCAACTTACACAACATTGATTGTCCTACTGCTACGTTCAGTTCTCTTCTATAGCGAAGGAGTTTCTCTAGCAGCAATCCTCTTCTCCTGTGACTCCTCTCCCCAAGCGTGTGATCAGTCCTCTCGCATGGCAGCTCTCCAGCGGAGTCGCCAAATTGTTATGTAAAATAATTGAGAGAGGGAGATAAGAGGAGAAAACTGTTTATATAGAATATAGAAGTATATTTATAGATGAAAGAAAAACTATAGAAATACAACAATGGGGGGGGGAAGAGAGAGATGTAAGAAATGAGAGTGAGAGAAAGAGAAGAAACCCAAAGGAGAATACCACTCTCCCTTGAGCCCAACCGAGACCACCGGAAACCTGCTGCCATGCATTTTCTAAAATAATCTGTATCCCCCTTGCAGCCAACCCCTCCAATTTATAACCCAACTATCAGCCAGCAACAACTTACTAACAACCTACTTCCATCTGTCACTAGCCCCTAAAAAACTAACAAACATTAACAAACAACCCAAAGACATTACTACCCCTTGGCAGTTGTACACAGGCATCCCCCACGCCCCTTATCAAACATTCCATCCACGGCTACTCCTCCCCCACTACACGGACATCAACCCACTCAAATCAATTACACATATTCCTAACCGGTTGCTGCTTGGTGGGGAGTGCTTCTTCTGTCAAGCAGGAAACTACTATTTTCAGTTCCACTAGGGGATGACTGTTTATTAAAAGCTAGGAGGATGGGGTTTAGTTGTGATGGATATGATGGGTTTACTGGTTTTCTCGACGGCTTTAGGCTGTTCTTTTGGATTTCATTATTCTTACTCTTTTCGTAGATCATTTTTACCAATTCAACCAGCATGAAAGGCCACTCAAACCCACCATTGTGTCTGGATAGGGATATTAAATCGACTTTGAATTCATGTGATCATACAGGCTCATCACTGCCTGGAGACCTGCATATTACGACAAACCCTGACTTTGCAGTTTTAGCTATAGGGGATACTCTTTCGGACCCCTCTAAAGGTAATAAAGCACATCATATTTATAATGATATTTTTAATGGTATGAATATTGAAAATAGTCATTCTTCATTCCCTTCTTCTTCTTTGGGTTGTGAATCAAAACAGGTTTGCACACTAATTGTCATACAAGATGACCAGACCAAGCCGATTTTGATTAATGATTCTAAGTAGAGAAAATGAAACCTCTTGGGGGTTTACACTTGAGCAATGATACTTATGTCAAGAATACCTTTAGATCTAAACATACCCCGTATCCCCCACTTGGTTAGGATAGTGCATCTCCCATGGAGATGGCCATGGCATGTGAAGTTCTAGGTGTTTCAAAGACTGCTCTGGACAGTTACCCAAATCAAAATTTGGTTGCCTCGGGTTTGAAAGATTAGAAAGATGCCAACCCAAATCTGCCTTTTGAATTGGTCATGAATTAGAGGTGTATATTTTCATCTTATAAAGTGAAACCGAACCTGGTGGACAAACCACATATTCCCCCAGGATCTAGAAAAATGGTGTAAAAACATTCAGTTACTTCACATGAAAACCTTGCTACAAATACTTCAGGTACATATCTTCCCCTTTTTGTCAATCATACTACTGGTATTTCTCAGACTACTGATAACATTAATATTCCTACTAAATATGAGAAGGAATATACATAAATGCATTTTTCATGGACTCTGAGAGTGTTGAACTCATGCGATGTATGTCAAAGGAAAGGAACTTTTCTCTTAAGATTGACATCTCTAATGCTATTCCATAAATGTAGTTTTATCATTGAGATACATCACAGGCATGGGTTTTTGAATAGATTTCTGAACCTGGTTAACACTATTCTCAGATCCACATGGATGTCAATTCTTGTGGACGGTGCACTGAGATGGTATTTCTCTTGCTCATGGGGTGTACAAAAAGGTGACCCCTTATCGGGTATACTGTTTGCAATAGAAGAGGATTACATAAGCTGATGCATCAATGAGCTTTCTCATCTGGGTATTTATAAGAAGATTGGACCTGGTTTTAATGATCATTCCCCACACCATATTCTCTATGCTGATGACTTTTTATTGCTGGGTCAGGCTTCAAATAGAACCATATCCTATATTAATGCTCTTTTCACTCACTATGAGGATATGGCTGGACATGCCATAAGCTGGGAAAAATCGTCAATTGTTTTTAGAAATGGAATTATTATTGTAAAAAAGAACAGGATCACCTGATACCTTGGGGTGAAGTGGGGATCCTTTCCCTTTAAATATTTTGGGGTGAAGAGGGGATCCTTTCCCTTTCACTTGATACAAATGGTCGTGAGGGCTTATTAAGGAACATCAAAGCCTGCTGAGAAATTTTATATGGACAAGATCAATATTTGAAAGGATTTTGGTCACAGTGAAGTGGAATGATTGCATAACACCTTTATAAATGGGAGGATTATGGGTCCAGGATCTTCATACCATTAATGATAGTCTGATTGGAAAATTCACTTGGAGTCTGATATCAAATGATGTTGATGATGAGATTCTATCGAGAAGGTTCAAAAAAATGGAATTATAATGGATATAAATACTAACTTGAATCCTCGGTATGGGCTTCCCATAAGTAGGCCTATGCAATGATAATGTAGGATACTAAATGGTTGGTCAGTAGGGACTCCGCTTATAGTCACTGGAACACCTTCTGCCTGGACCATCCCTTGCATTCTAGGAATGTCCCATATGATGTTGTAGTACATGAACTATGTACTAGAACACGTAATGTGCCTTCGAGTGTGCTGCCTCAGTGGGTTGAATGCCTCAGCCATACTAATCAAATACATATGGCTATTTCTCATGTGTATCGGGTGGCCAATCAGGCTATTGATACACTGGCAAAAAAGGCCATACATGATCTTGATATGATGTGGTCCTTCACGGTCCCTGATTATTGAGCTCCAATGGTGGATGCAGATAGATGTGGTGTGTTGCACAATCTCTTATGTAATAACCTCTTGTATTCCTGACTAAGTTTTATTTTAAAACTAGCTATTGTAGTTAAAAATCAAAATGGTAATAATAGATATACATAATAGATAATGAATAAATTTTTATAACATGTTTTTCATTATGTATTTGAGGTTTTCATAGACTATATAACCCTAAAAAAATAAATTATCATATTTTATTTAACTTGAGGAAACATTTACGTCCAAATAGTAAATACTTTTCAGTATTTATAATAATTTCACCCCACCTCAACTATAAATGGGCACTCAATCACCCCAATAATTTACACATTTAAAACCATTTGGATTAAATAATTTCTACCGAAATCACCTACCAACATCCCTAACCAAATACTAGAATCTGTATGTTGGATACAAATCTGACCCTATGTGGCTTTAGTGAAATCCTAAGGAAGATGACACAATAAGAGGTCATGTTCATCAATGATAATTTTCATTTTATTTCTTCCTCTACTACCAGAAAGGACTCCCCGTGGTCGCACCACGAGGACGATGGACACTACCCCTGTAACTGCATAGCAGATCCGTTTTCTAAAAAACAATATCCCCCCATTATTATTCCCCCTTCCAAACAACATCTCATAGCAGCGTAGAGACATGTCATCCTGGTTAGCTATGAAGTTATAAATGTAAGAAAGGTTCCCCTAGAGCCCCCTTAATTCTTTAAGAATCTGAGGGAGTGAAATTGATAAAAATGAACTTGTTTTTTTAGATTCAAACTCATTTTCATGGTATCACACCACAAATCTGTCTAATTTCCCCAGCGTTACCTTGAAAACAAATTTTACCAGATTCATGTTTAGTTTGTGCTGCTGCAACTTGTTAATTATTGTTTAAAGATATTTAAAATAATCACATCTCTATTGAGATTTGATAACCATGTCATTATCAAAATAATTCATCTATTATTTATAAGAATGTATTAATGATATAATGTGTGTAGTGTTGGTATGTAGTGTCATCATTATTTTATCCAAATGGAATGACCTAAATTGTTCGGGCTGGATTACAGGTGGCTGGGGGCTGGTTCAGGCTCGAATGCGGGTTGAAGGGGGATGGAATGCTGGTGGAAGGGGGTCGGTTGCAGATTCATGGTGATGGTGCGGTCTGATTCGAAGGTGGCATGTGGGCTATAGCGGGCTGGAATGCTGGTGGTAGTGGGCTGAAATGAAGGTGGAAGGGATCTGGTGTGGGATGGATGTGGCTAGAGCAGGGCAGAATCACTGCGTTACAGCGGCATGACCGTGGAGTGACCACGTCGTGTTGGACCGGTCCATTGACATCCATTGGGAAGAAACTTCCAGCCCTTATTGAAGGGAACGAGAGGAGGAAGGACAACATTTCGGTTAACGCCCCACCAGCAGAAATTGTTATTAGTCAGTCTCAACATTGATCACATGACTCATGGAATAATAACACTCCAAATCACCGTAGGGTTTCATTCTGGAGCAGGGCGAAATCACGGCGTGACCGCGGCATGACAGCGGCGTGACCGCGGCGTGACAGCGGCGTGACCGCGACATGACCGTGGCGGGACTGCAGTGTGTTGGCCCAGTCCAGTGACTTCCTCGGGGAAACATCTTCCACTTAGTTTCAAATAGGATGATATGAATGGAATGATAGGATGTTTTCTCATAATATTTAAAGAAATGAATGCTAATATCTGATGAATAGAGGATTGGATGACCCCTGATATACCTAATTCGGTGAGGTTTTGAGATCTAGAAATGTGTAGGAATACCTAGAAGAATACCCCATCGGATCAGAAAATCATAGGTTACATAACATGTAATCTGACATTACGAGTACTATGGGACCCCTAGGCTATGGAACTGGGCTTTTGGTTGGATTTAAATATCACATGCCATGTTATATGGTCACACAACATGGGACACATATTAAAAGTCAAATAGCACTTAAAGAGTGTCTTTATTCAAAATATAGTTTTAATAAAAAGAGGGAAACCCCTGCAGGGATATAAAAAGGGTCTAGTACAATGTGTGCTTTATGACAAACAACAACATCCTGTATAAGGAAAACATCAACGCAATAATGTAAAGAAAATTATACCACGATGGGTTTTTGCAGATAGCTCACCTCCGTCAGAGGGGTTTTATTACAAAACCATGACTTATTTATCAAAAGAAAATATTATCTGAAATAAAACTTATTCAAGAATTGCAATTTAATATAAAAATGAAAATTTAAGAAGGAAACTAAATGAAATTTAAAACATTCTTGAATTCAATATGCTAAGAGAGTGACCCCACCACAACCTCAAGGTGCATTTTCTTTTGAGGACGACAACTCGAATCTTCCTTTTTTCCGATTGCACGTATATGCAACTTAACTTATATATAAGGAAACCTAGCCCCTATGTACATATTTACATGGCCAAATACGCACAAGGGGGTCCTTAGATATATGTTTATACTTGCATATACCCCTTTACACTTACACACGTATCCATTTTTCATATCTATATATAAGCCCACCTAGCCCCAATATATATATTCATACTACCATGAGTGAATATATATAAATGGGGAACATATATATTCATATGCCTACCTGTGAATACACATGTAAGCCTTCGTCAACAGCGACTCGAATCCACCTCAATGAAATCCAATACACACAACAGAAATATAAGGAACCCAACAATCAAAAAAGCCCTGATTAAAATTGGGCCAAAGAATAAAAACGGAATTAACCTTACCCAAATCATGAACTCATTGTCTTCGATGGCGGTGGATAGAACCGGTCTTATCATATGAAACCACCTTTACGAAAATAGTGGGAAAATAAATGAGATATAAAAATTTCTTATATATATGTGATTAGTGTGTCAAATGTACATGATAAATGATACATGAATCCATAACCAACAATGAAAAAATAATATTCAAATTGATATGTACATCCCAATACTAAATAACATGATCATTAATAAAGCTCTATATTTTTAAAACATCACCTTCAATTGCCGACTCAAAAATCAAAAATCACAATAATATGAGAATAAAGTAAACCTCCATTATCAATTAAAAAAGAGAAATAGGTATTAAAAATTGTTCTTAACATAGAAAATCTATTCCATGAATGTATAAAATACCTAAAAATAATCACGCCTATATCCTTATTAATTTTATAAGATTGAAACCTCGTTTTTTAAGCATGTTCTTCTTCTGGAATTCACCTTTATTCTTAGTTTATATAGGTTTATCAATTTTATAATGTAGAGAATTTTCCTTCTTTTATTCTAGCCCCCCTGCACCAGTCCCCCCTAGCCCCCGCACCAGTCCCCCCCCCCCCACACCTTTTGAGATCAATAAATTATGTATGAATCCCTTGGGTATAGAGAACCTACATTTTCTAAAAATGTTGATATTATCATATCTAATGCATAGGAAATTTCATTTTATACTATTGAGTAGGTTGAAATTTTCTACTAGTCCACTTTAAAGCTTAGGTAAATCATGTAAAACATGTTAAAATGTAAGGTTCCACTACAGATGGACTGGGTGGAGCATGTTCAACTAATATGACCTTATCGGAAAGCAGTGTCCATATCGATAGAATACTCTATAATAAATTAATGGTAAATTTCCTTTTCCTCCTAGATAATCTTGAGTTAAAAAACCAAGAGACCAAAAGTGTGGGATTTGATACAAATTTTTAACAACTATGACCCAATCACCCAATCACCACTAGATATGGTCTCTACAACATATTAGGCACACATCGTAATTTCCAGAGGTTGGTATAAATTTGAAGGGTTAGAAGACACTAATGTGGGAGGTGGTTTCTCCCATTGGATGGAAATATAACAAAGGGTATTCTATACTAAAAAATCAGCATGACCCTTGGGGAAAATATAATTCCAAACCCATGTAATGTTGGGTTTCACCATAGGTAGTTGGTCATTCAGATATATATATAATAAGAGGGGGTATATCTTTATAAACATGCATATGTACTTAAACCTGGTTCTAAGAGTCATTAAAACACACAAGATAATCCAAAAATACAAAAAAACACCATGTATAGAAAAAATCATTCAAACATTGCCTAACGTGGTGAAAGAGATAAAAAATGTGATTTTCTCAGAGTGGTCAAACCATAACAGGATGAATGGTCAAAAAAGGTGTGTTCCCAAGTGTAAACTCCCACCCCAGTATTCAAACCATTTGAGAATGATATTGTATTTGGTGTCAATATTTAATGGTCAGTATTTGATTCATATGAGTTGAAGCATAAATATATGTTGCATTAATTAGAAAGTGATGAAAGAACTATCATTTGAGCTGAGTTAAATCATGATACAATCAGGTCCAAGTGAGACCCAATCCGGCCTCAATCTCTTCCTTCGAATCCCGCAATATAGAAGAAAGCCTAACTTGTATGGGGAACCCACAAAAATCAGATCATATGATTTCCTTATTGTTCGGCCGAACTCACACCACAACATCGGAACTGCATCAGTAGGGAGGTGGGGAGGCAGCATCAGAGCCACGTCGGTTGGGAGGTGGGCTGGCTGTGGAGAAGCATTGAAAGAGGAAGAGGAACTCCGCCGGTGAGGTCTGTAGATCGCATCATCGGAGGAGAATCATCCCATGGTGGGTGGCCACGTCGTCAGTGTAGAATGATAGAAGTTTTGGGTAAAAGCGACAGGCGAGGAGGGTCGAAGGGAGTAGGGAATAAAGGTAGGGAGGTGAGGATCGCGAGCAGGGAGTAGTGCAGAAATTGGGTGGGGATCCCGAGCGCACGGGAGGAAGGTGGTGGGGATCGCAGACATATATGAAGAACATGGGTAAAGAAATGGGTATTTTATGACCCATGGAATTACCTTAACATATAGCCACAGTTTTTTTTGAAACTATGGCTATAAAAGTATGGTTATATCATATATTCCTAGTAGCGAGGGAGAAGTGCATGTTTTAGATTTATGAGTTGGGATAGACCATGGATAAAGGAACCAGATGTGGTTCGAGACCATCATGGAATTCCTCAGTGTTATTATTTTGAGTTTTCAATTTAGGCTATTAATTTGTAAATTAGTGTGCCATGTTTTCTATTTTAGGTGGATATTTTTTATAAATCATTTTGACCATGACATATTTCTATGTACAATGGATATTTGTGATTCATCTATTATTTATTATTTCTAATGGTGTATTTATCTAATAAAAGTGGGTATAGAATTTTCATAATCAACTTTCCGGACCCTCGCTTCTAGTCGTGATCCTCTAGGGTACGAGGAGGGGAACCAGGATTCATTTTACAAACTGGTTGAGAGAACAAGAGTGTTGAACCTTTTTCATGGTGTTATAATACATTCCATTTAGATCGTGAGTGAATCACAATAATTTGTGAGGATGTTTTATGCCACACACATGAAAAACCTTGTCATATTCCCAAAAAATGTAAAGAATTATGGTACATGTAATATATTAATTCTAGAATAATTATTATACAATAAATACCATTGATATCATATATTAACTATATGCCCATAATTATTCCATACCATAAATGTTTTTAGGGAAAAAATGAAAGACATATGTATGAGAGGCGATGGTTAGACATTTATAAGAATGATGATTTCATAACCCATTTTAGGGAAGTGTATAAATTATAATGACTTTAGGTTAACATAACAACATATTAGTATATCTAATACATTTATTTTATTATAAAAGCATGTTTTTATCATAATTGGAGGAGGTGGAGAAGGAAATAAAACAACAAAACTTTTAGAACAGCATTACCTATTCTTCATGTTTTCCCCAAAGTTATGCACTATTACAAAGAAATGTCTTGTTTTTTAACCATAATAAGGCCTCCAAAATGAAGGTATGTAAAATTGTTATAGATTTTAGAAGATATTGGTTGATCCAAACTTGTTCATTGGTATGAATTATTGTGGGGGAGAAGTGAGTGCCTTTTTTATGACTATCCCAAATCACTATTATTATTTAAAGAATGAAATGTAACAGTTTTTCTATTTCATCACTTAACCTATTATATGGGCCACATTTGTGGTAATTTTTCCAAAAAAACTCTTGGATTTCTTGAAGAATGTAATAATAGTTTAAATATTTCCATACAATCGTCATGGGAAAAATTGTAGCTCAACTTTAATCCTTATATTAAAATATTATCCAAGATATAAACTCATTTTACCATAATTTTTTTAATTGATTTTATATGGTTTGCAAAATAATAATTTTCAAAAAAAGTTAACATAGAAAATATAAATTATTATTTTTTCAAATATTTTTTCCATTTTTCTTATTAGATTAAAATATGTGGTAATAATTTGTTTAAAATTAATTCCACAAACTGGATGAGAAAACGTATTTTCAGAATAAATTTTTTTAAAAAGATATATATTTTTTATTTAAATTAAATATTAATGTTATTATAATGATATAAAATATATTAATATACGTATAATTAAAACAATATGACTCTAAATCCAATTAAAAAATTTAACAATACAAATTATTTTTCTTAAAAGTTAGTTTTCAATTAGCATGCCTATATTTTTTTCACTAATCAGCAAATAATTAATCATCAAAAAAAATACTGATAATTTACTCTGAAATAAATATGAAATATTTTAATAAAAAATTATATTTATTTTTTAAAATAACTTTTTTAAATGTTTCAAAATTTATTTTTAAAACAAGTGCTTTGTTAATTGATGGAATAATTAACTTTAGAGAAATAAATTTTTTAAGTATACAATTGGATATGTTTTTATATTATACATAAAAAATCAATCGTATGAATATAAAAATATATTATTGTATATATAATATATAAATATAATAAATATCACCAAATAGTATTTTGTTACTTAATTAAATAAGATAATGAAAAATTGGATAATAAATTTTTTTTAAAAGAAATATTATTCAATGGGGTTTTATATTCATTTAAATATAATTTTTATGTAATGAATTCAATAAAAATATTTCCATAAAGTATTCAATGATATTCTTTTCCATAAATTTAATTGATAAAAGAAAATATTTTAATTATATTTTAATAGTATATTTTCAAATTTATTCATTCATGTAATGCATGATATCGAAGAAAATCTTTGTTTCATGTAATTTAATCTAAAATCAACATTTTTTTCCTTGGAAAATAGTCCAAATGATTCATGTCAAATACTAAATATAATTATATTTTATGAATTTTTTAATTTCATTTCATTAGAGTCGCCTTCTTTCTCTCGTTGGGTGAAGATTATTCATGTCACCTTTGTTAGGGAACAATAGTATTACCTATCCAAAATCAATCATGAAATGGACGATTTCATTGAACACAACTTTGTCATTGATGATCTGGAATAGTATCTTGTAGAAATAGAATACATAAGGACAACCATTAATGTTTCACTAATTCATTGTCTTAAAAACTGGTATCATAGAAAGGTTATTTTCCATATTTTCCTGTAAATAACAAGGGACCTAATCATTTTTTAAGTGTAAACAATTATTCATATTTTCCTCAAAACACATTCATTCATGGTCGTCTTGTTTATCACTCCAAAAGGTTATGGTATTTCTCCAACCCAGTGGGAGGCTTCATCTAAATTATTTTTTTCCATAAGGATTGAAAGGAAGCATCTACTGTTTAGTGGGTAACCATAATAGTTTCCACCTTAAGAAATATCATACCCTATATTCCACGTTTAGGAAGAGATATCACATGAGTCCACAAAATGGAATCCCATAAGACCTGTTCTATTATAGAAATCTCATGAAATCCTGTCGAATATTTCCATGAGATTAATAATGTTTCTATGAATTCTCAAATATTCCCAAAAAAATATCTCAAGAAACATTTTATCCATTAAATGGATGCCGAGTGAATATTTTAACCCATTCAACATTGATAGGATTAAAAAATTCCTCTCAATTTTTTGGTTCTTCTAATTTATGAGGTTGATATTTGTTTTCTACCATAATGTGGTGCCATGTTGATAGAATAATTTATGAAAATGGTTTTCCCAACCCACATAAGATACTACTAGAAGGATTCTACACCAAAAAAAGGCTAGTCCTATGAGATTACTTTTAATGTTCCTTAGGTTTATCACCACCAATAAGTTCAAAGGGCCCATCATTGGGATTTATCTGGAAAAAAAAGTTGTGTGAGGTTATAACAAATTTTATGCCTCATTAATGTGGGAGAATATGTGGTTTCCTTAATTAATAAAGAATAAATGTTCTATCCTCCCATTAAGGATTTAGCTTCCATTCAAGATATACATGGAAACAAAATCATTCAATGTATTCTATTAGAGACGGTATGTATAAAATGGAAATTTCCATTTCTAGAGGATATTATTTCTATAAAACTACCATATATAATGAGATATCAAGAATTTAATTGGTGGAACAATATTTATATCCTACTAATCCATTACATGTGCTAAGTCAAAATTATCATCCTAAATAGTTAGATATTGATTTTGCAATAGAGTAAATTCGTTGTCTCCCTTGTCATTATCATTTATGTTGACCAATTTACTATATCAGGACCATCGGGATGCTTAAATTCCTCCCTCACGTGATGAAATGTTTTCTCCTAACATGTTTTATAATGGTTGTGTTATTTTTTTAAGGAATTACATAGAGGGGAAATATTCCATGAATATTTCCTCATTTAGACATCCAAATATTGGTATCTCACCAATATATTTCTCCAGTGAATCCTCCAAGAAGGGGTTTTTCTACCTCTGGATAAAGAGTTTTACATAATTACATTTGAACCATTATCCATTGTAGTGTTCTTCCTAGGATGGGGTAATTTATTTTTAGATGTTTTAGGTTCTGGATCCTTATTAGATTTCCTAAATGCACAACATCACTTTGTGAATTGAGATCTCCTGCCTCTTGATGTATGGGTTCTGAATTTCATCCCACTATATTTATGTATTTGTCCACATTATTTATATGGATTCAAGGTGATGAAATTCACTATGGTGTATCATGTAATAGGTGTTTCCACATTACTCTCCCAGTAATATTGAAATTTTATACCTCTCACTCCAAATCTGATGCATTAAACATGATGATTTATCTGACCCCTATCTCCATTGGTGCATTTTTTCATAGATCACTTTTGGAGTTACATTGAATCTTCCCAATTTTCCACATGTTTCAGACAATACATTTTGACTTTATGGGAGTTTCTATTCCTACTCGTCATGTGCGAAATACATAAAAGGGGTTTGTCTTGGTGTTTGAGGAATAGTTGGGATACCAGCTACTAATATTTTTCTTATAGCATTGATAATACTAATTTTTTTTATGGTGATGGTGATCATTAAAATCTCCACATTTAGGGTGTGATGAACCAAGTGGTGGTGATTCATATATAAATTCACCTATTTGTTTTTTATGGGATTTGTATATAACTTATGCTAATAAGTTCAGGATCCTCTCAGGAATTTGTGACAGTGGCCGTGGAGGAAAATATAAAAATTCCTGTAGCACAGTGGTTGGGTCCCTTCCTATATGGATACTATAGAAATTTATATTTCAGTTTTATTATTCAATAGTACTCATGTATGGGAACAATGTAGTGAATATTTATTATTTGATTCAAATAATACATTTTATTCTTGTTTATTCCACAACATCACCTTCTTTGTTTGAGATGTGTCCCTATTTGTTTGGGAGGCTCAACTTTCGAGGTAACCAGTGGCCTTCTCTATCTGTCTCACTCTCTATTCTTGATGTTTTGTCATTTTTAATGAATATGACCTTAAATATTTTGAGAAAATGAATTGGGAATTTACCAATCCATATATTTATTCCATGAATATGAAATATTTGTATGCCAAATCATGGGGTATTTACTAATATAGGGATATAGTGAGTTTTAATGCTTCATCGATTTCAAATCCATAGATAATTTTTTTTATGATGCTCAGTTGACTAGTCACCATAGTGTTTTCATGATGTAGAGAAATACATTCCAAGAGAAAATTTAATTTTCCTAGGATCGTTGATATAGGGATATGAAGGACATGACCATATATAATTTTAATATATTGTAATTTTAATCCATTAGTGACCCTCATTCCCTGGGTAAGAGAGCTATATATCTATTACTCACCCACGAGATACACACAAATTCTAGTTTATGTAATGTATTATCCCATCATCCAATTAATTTGGGATCTCATAGTTGAATATTTCATTTTCAGAGCTTATTTTGGATGATTGTTTCAACTGACTCCATCCATATATCTATGTTAGTCAATTATATATTTGGATAAAATTACATCCCCATATAAAAAATTTGACTTATCTTATATATATGTCATACTAATCCAGGAGAGGGGTTTTTGATAGTTTAAAAAAAGATATATATTGTTAATTCAATAATTTCATGAAATTATCTATATGATGGTTAATGGGAAATTTGATAATTCCTATGTTTTTGAGAGATATCACCTTCGGTAGTTTGACTAGAGAAGATTTCATGAGTAGATTCCATTTAATCCATCTCTAATCTACTATGAGGAGAACTATAATTATGTTTATTACTATATTCATTGGTTTATGATTTAAATAACCTAATGGTGTTGTAGAATTAAACAATAAATACTCGTTGATATAATAATTAAGATGATAAGGGATATGAGCCTCATCTTGAGTCGAGACTGGAATATTCTGACCTTCCATTTGGGGATGAGCTGGGTAATCGTCCTGCTGCTTGATGATTTCCAGAATATGGTGACAAATATTTGTTGTGGTGGTGGTATGATACCTCTACAGATATTTTTTTCATGTATTATAGTTAGCTATAGTATTTTCTGAATGAATATGAGCCTTCATGTCAGTGGTTGTGGCAATATACCGATCCGACCAAGTTTAAGAAGGGATTTGATCTTGATTTAAACCTTTATTCCCAATTAGAGTATATCAACAATCATCCAGAATGGGGGAATGGATATGTGTCTACACATTTATATACATTTTAGTATTCTAGTATAGTCATTCAACAAAGGAAATAGGGAAATAATACTGACATTGGTATGCTACTTGAGTTCGAAGAGTAGCTTTATTTGATGGGATATGAGCCATATATAAGAGATTTCTATTCTTTTTTAGGGAACCATGGTTGGAGTATGAATAAGATATAGGTCTTCTAAAATTGGACTGTGACATAAATAATTTTAATAAGAATGTGTGTATTTCCCACATAATGTTTCATAAATAGTTTTTAAGTACCAATTGAAACAAGATTATGTGACCGGTCCTCTGCGTCATTGTTTGTGGGAATATCATGACAATACTAAATGATGGGAGATACAATGTACTCTTTCTATGGTTTAAGCACCTATTCATGTTGAGCATGGTGATACGATTATCTTGATGTTTTGTAACACCCCGAGATTTTATGAAAAATATTATTTTTAATTTCATTAATGTCTTGTGTTGTACGCTACACCAAAAGGAGCTTGCACAACACGCATCCTTGACTTGCCTTTCATTACACGCAATCGCGACCTTCCTTGATAGCGTGTGTAGTACGCAATACCGAGTTTCACTAAACAACGATATGCTATTAAAATATTATTAAAACTTGCCGTTATGAATAGTAATAACAACTTTTTGAAATTTTGTAAATTTTATTTTTCAAAATGGAATTCATTTTTGGATTCGTAATATCAAAATTAGCTTAGGGTGAAATTTTTGTGATTTACGGATAACTATCATATTTTGATGAATAGTGAAAATTTCTAAATTTTAATTAAAAACAACTTTTTCAATCGAAATAATTAATAGTGATAAATTATTAATTTGTGTGGTTTTAAAGTATATTTAGAATATATTTTTAAAATTTAATACAATGTTGTTCATTGGATGTAATTTCACATTTAAACCAGTTATAAACCAGTGCCAATCTTTTGATAGTTATTATCTCTTAAAAACACACCTTTTGTTTTGACGACGGGAATTAATTTTTAAATTAATTAATGCAACTGATATTTTTTGAATTTGGTAAAATAGAAATCATTTTTGAGTTCATAATATCAAATATATCTTAGGCTTAATTTTTGGCATTTTTCTGAAAACTTTCAATTTTTGATGAATAGTGAAACCACTAAGTGGTAGTTAAAAAAATGAATTTTTCATAAAACTTAATTTTACCACTTCTGTGAGTGGAATTTCAAAAATCCGAGAGACACAGTTGATGTCAGTAAGTAAAATGTGGTTCAATGAGATGAAAATAATTTTTTGGTGAATAGTAACTTTTTACTTTTTTTTACCACAGTTAAAAGTAAATAGAGTAATTAAGGGTAGAAATGATATTATTATTAACCTAACACATGACCTAATTCTATTGGACAAGTGTAATTCGACCAAAAACAAACTTAGGAATAAAATATGACCATTTAGGCCTACTTGTATTAGTTTAGGACTTTTATTATTAATTTATTTAAATAAGGGTTAAAAGAGTTAAAATCAAAGTTTATTTACTAAAACATTTTTAATATGGGGTTATACATAAGCTAAATTATACTATAAATATTCATTAGAAATCTAAAAATATTTCCTACATAATGGTATTTTATTTTTAATTTTTAGACATTAAATAATGTAATTTATTTTTGACACAACGATGATGCAGTAATTATCTTATTAATGAAATATTGACATAATTGATGTTATAAATACCCAAATAAATATATTTTGAGACTTTTTATGAATTACACTAATTTTATAGGTTAATATGACATGTTAGTATTGATTTAATTAACTTTTTTCGAACTTATAATTCTGTTATGATTTTCACAAAAATCAATTACTAAATAGTGTCAAAATTGACATAAAATAGTTTTTAAAAAAATATTATAATATTAATTGTTAATTTATTCCTAAAAATATAAGGATTGGCCAAATGACTTAGATAAGGTTATATATATTACTAATAAACAACTTGGGGTTCGTTTGGATTCTTATAGTAAGTTTATTGACCTTATAGTATAAGAACACAAGAAGACACGGTAAAAGTAAACTTATTTAACTTAATGTTAAATCTAAATGATAAGGTTAAAATAGAAACCTAAACTTTTCTAAATTATATTGTATGAGAGGATTTCGACCCATCCTAACCTTAGCCTCGAAATAAATAAATTTGGAGTTATTTAAAACCGAAATAGACTTTATAATAAAATAATATTTTTAGTTATTCCAAAGGTGCCCCTCTCCTCCCTTATAAAAGGGCACCTCCTCCCTCTCTTCCTCACACAACTTTGAGCCTTTAAGCTCGGAAAAACCCGGCCAAATTCACTTCTACACATCCCTAGCAACATCCTATAGGTTCTGGTCTTCCTCAAAGACAAATTTTAGTGCCCTATGAGGAGGTCTCAAAGAGGCGCTTCAAAGAAGAGGTAATTTCCATTACCGATTCTTTCACCTTTATTTCTTCTTCCACTTATTCTTATTAGGTTGTTTCATTATGAAGTAATAACATCAGTATCACTCATATACTGATATGTTATTATAATTATGAAACAATCCTATTTCACCATCTATCCAACCTATGGAAAACGAAATCACTGCATGTGCGTACGTACGGAATACCGTCTCCATGCCGTGGTGAAATCTATTTTCCACCACCACCTTACTTGGATGGGTATAATGGTGTAAATAATAACAATATATTATTATTTTAAAGTTATATTGATTCTGAAATAGTATACATACACTCCAATACAGTCCCACGATCATGAGAACGATATCATCGCTCGTGCGTACGTACGGACTACTGTCTCCACGACACGATGAGATTCATTCTCCACCTTAACCATTCATGAATGATTATAAAGTATATATAATAAATAATCATGAAATATATGACATAATAATGATACTGGATTTTTGTGTATATATATGTATGTCATCTACTTATTTCTGTTCAACTCAATAAGGAAATGAAAACAGCGTTCATGCGTACATACGGCCTACCGTCTCTATGAACGGTGTATTTCATTCCATTTACTGATTTATTATATATATGTATATTCTGAGAATATATATATATATAAATCATGTTTTATATTCTGTAATTAAGTAATAATGATCTAAGTAATCATATGAATAATTATAAGTTAAAACACGAATGACAAATGAGACGATTTTACCCAAAACACTACTTTAACATGAATTTACAAAAGAACGGGTAATATAAAGTCATAAGTAAACCATATATGATATAATAACAATGAATATAATTCTTTAATAAGTCAGTAACATTATTTAAATCATTATACAGGAGGTTCGAACACGTACAAAGCATATCGGACCAAAGGTAAGGAAAAATATCACAATCTCATTTTTATCCGAGATTGTTTATACTTTGGTATTTACTGGGACGTATTTTATCATCCACATCCATGTTTCCTCGATATGTAATATTATTTCCATCCACCTACAATTGTTTAAATCCAATTTTACCCTTCGGTATGTTTTTAGTAAAATATATGAAAGGAAACTTTTGTTGTTTTTTCATATGAGGTACTTTTTGACTTTTCCGACAGAAGTACGAGAATAATGTTTTTTTAACTTATACGACATGAATGGATTTTTAAAACATTATTTCCAAGAAGCTTCCTTTACAAGTTTCCAGGTTTATTTTTAATCAACTTCTTTTAGTTTAAAGTTGTATGACATGTTAAGAAAGGAAAAATGTTTTTGAAGAAGAAAGGATATTTTTCTCAAGAATGGAGTTCAAGTGTTTTATCAAAATTATTTTCCATCTAAGATAATAAAGGGTTCTGTTTTTATCCATATTATTACATTGATTTGATTATGTTGTGATGGAATTATTTTTATGAATTCTTTTATCTTATATGAATTGTTTGATGATGTCACGATGTTTAAGATTCCCATTTTTATTACATGGGTTATGCAATGATTTATGATTTATGATTTTGTGGCACACATAAGAATGGTATCATTATGAGATGGGTGGGACCTATATCTCCCTCCAATGCACTGGGTAAAGATTTTATATCTAATGAGATAGACATGGCTGGAATGGTAGGTTATACCGGTTCAGTGAAACAGGACTAAAACGAGGGTGACTCAGTTCAGAAAGGGACTTTGTCCATTAAGATATTCTTGGCAATGAGTCTTGACTAACAAGAATTGATTCTCTATGATTATTTGTGTATTCCACAAAGTTTAATGTTTTAAGTTATGATTATTGTGAATACATTTCACTGCCATGAGTTATCCCATGTTTGGAAATTATGATCTCTTTTACAGGTTAAGATTTCCAAAAGGTATGTGCTTATGTATATGATGTGATTGATATTTCTTTTGTTTACCCTTACTGAGCATTTGAGCTCACCCTTTTATGTTTTCTTTTCCCCAGGATATAAAGAAAGGTTTTAGGTATGAAAAAAGGAAGATCTTTATGTGAGATGTTGAAGATCTTTCACCAGGATTAGAAGATTATATTCCGAGTTTCCAAAGACACTAAACTATTACGATCCTTGTGTGTGTGTTTTTGTTATGTACTAAGTATTCCGCAAATGTAATGTAATGTCCATGTACGTCAAGGTATGGGTCTCTACAGTTGGTATCAGAGGAAAGGTTTAGTCAACCATTGGAAACTAAGATGCAAAAATGTTAGTGCGATCCCTAGAGATTTTTCTAAGGTATGTCTAGGGATGTCCCTAAGGTTAAGTATACGTATAGGTTATAGTACTAGAATTACGCTAACGATCATAGAATTAAACCTAAGATGTTAGATATTGAAGGTACTCCCCCTTTATTATGTTGTTTTCCCTAGCATGATTTTTCCTCTCACACTATTCTTTTTGGGTTTTAGACGATGGCTGGAACCCGAAGAAACCGTGTTGATAAATGAAATGGAAAATGCAATGATTGTACTCCTGAACAAACAAATGTTATGGGAGATGGAGTTAAAAATCTTATTGCTATACATACACAAGCTATGAATCATTCTGGACTTCCAAATGAGCAGAGAAGGGAACAATATTCTATTGATTCCTTCATGAGGCAACATCCACCTTATTTCAGTGGGACTTCCGATCCACTTGTTGCTGAACAATGGATCAGTAACAGTGAAAAGATATTTTCAGTTCTTCAATGTTCTGAACATGATAAAGTCATCTTAGCAGTATATCGTTTTGAAGGTGAAGCTGATCTATGGTGGAATCTCATCAAGAATACGAGGCCAAGAGATGAAATTGAGTCCATGGAATGGGATGAGTTCAAAAACTTGTTTTTCAGTAAGTACATCCCTCGTATTCTTCGAACAAAGATGGAAAAGGAGTTTCTTGAGATGAAGCAGAAGGATGATGAATCTATTGGTATATACGAAGCGAATTTTACAAGACTTGCAAGGTATGCATCTGGCATTATAATCCAACCTGAAAGTAATGTTGATCGATTTTTCAGTGGCTTAAAACCAAGTCTTCGATGGGAATTAGCTATAAGAGACTTCAGTAGCTATGAAGAAATTGTGTGTTGTGCTGTCAAGGTAGAAATGGAAGTTGGTGTTACATATCCATCTCATGGTTTTGACAAGAAATGAAAGATGGAGTTAAAGGGGAAATCTCAGAATAATGGTGAAAAGAAGATGAATGTTTCTTTATGCAGAAATTGTGGAAAGAAGCATGGTGGAGATTGTCTTAAAGGGACTAGAAAATGTTTTATGTGTGGAAAAGAAGGTCATCGATCAGCTGAGTGTCGAAGTAATGGAAAAAGGGTTTCTAATGATGTGAATAAAGAAAACACTGCAGAGAACGCACCACCAACACTTCAATGATTCATGTTCAAGGAAATGGGGCATTATGCTAATAAATGCCCTAATCCAAGGGTTAGTGATGATCAAAATGAGCAACCACATAAGGAAAAGGACAAAGGGAAGCCACATGCGATCACTATTGGCGATGTTGAATATGACAACGATGTGGTGGAATAATTAAGTGTTTATGTAATGGGATTCCATAATAATGTTGTATCTTGAAGTATTGGAATATTTATGTGTTGGTCTAATGTGGTATTCAAAGTGCTTGAGATATTTTTGGAAATACGATGATATGTGCATAATGAAGGGAAAACGAGAAAACGAAATGTTTAACAGTATTCATGAGCTCATGATTGATATAAGGACTAAGTGATATCATGGTTTTAGTATATAGAATTTTGAGGATTTTGGTATGTGGAGGTGTTAACTTTTAACTGCATTCATGTTTTCACTAATGTTCAATGGGTATTCAAGAGAATACGTGATTAAGGACATTGCATGTTTGGAATGTGACCAACAAAACATATCTTATGATATATGGGGATCAACGATGGTATTAAATATCGGGTAATTGTTTTCACTATGTTATGAGAGTGGACTGCAGTATTATGGATAAGCCTAAAGGTTGGAATGGATTATGTTGGACATAAGTTAGTATTGTTTAAGGATATAATTTTTTCGATATGATTGATGGGATGTTATAGTAATATATTTTTAGAAAAAGGACAACCTACAGGACGGGCGACTGCCCATCGCATCGGACAAGGCTGTGGGAATCGAACCCAAAACCGAAGTGCGACTGGACTTTATCTCCTACCATTGGCCTACAGGAAGTCCCTGGTTAGTAGAAACTAGTTTTATTTTATTAAGAGGTATGATATATGAAGTATAAGTTCATTTTTGGAACCATATACGATTAACCATAAGATGGACTTATAACTTTTGCTAACCTTTTGTTCGAATGAGATGGAATGACCCATCATTCTATCACATGATCTGCTAACACATCACGAATGACAAATTCAACTTCATTTCTTTAAGAGATGAAGTGGAAATTGTCCAAAGAACGACAAACGGTGAGACTATACCAAAATCACGAAAGTATTTCTTCTAATTCCAATTTTATCAACTTTAGGGAAATGATCTTGAAAACCAAAAATGTTGTCTTAATGCTCTTATATCTGATGAATCAGATGGTACCTTAGATCATCACAAATTTATGGCTTTGTGATTTCTAGCTTTTCCATAGCCATGTTCTCTACCACTCTCCATCAGAACATGATGGTTAGATTTCTCTTCCATATCCCTTTTTTCACCTATGTGGAAACCCAGTGATTAGTTTATTTGGGTAACCGTTACGTTTCAAACATTTGTTTTTAAAAATTGGTTTTGGTATTCCTTGTTACGATGTGGGTTTCGATTAAAGAAACTTTCGAATAGTAAAACATTTATAACCCTGACGAATTTCGAGGGCGAAATTCATTTTAAGGGGGGTAGAATGTAACACCCCGAGATTTTATGAAAAATATTATTTTTATTTTCATTAATGTCCTGTGTTGTACGCTACACCAAAAAGAGCTTGCGCAACATGCATCCTTTACTTGCCTTTCATTACACGCAATCGCGACCTTCCTTGATAGCGTGTGTAGTAGGCAATACTGAGTTTCACTAAACAACGATATGCTATTAAAATATTAATAAAACTAGCCGTTATGAATAGTAATAAACACTTTTTGAAATATTGAAAATTTTATTTTTCAAAATGGAATTCATTTTTGGATTCGTAATATCGAAATTAGCTTAGGGTGAAATTTTGGTGATTTACGGATAACTTTCATATTTTGATGAATAGTGAAAATTACTAAATTTTAATTAAAAAAAACTTTTTCAATCGATATAATTAATAGTGATAAATTATTAATTTGTGTGGTTTTAAAGTATATTTAGAATGTATTTTTACAATTTAATACAATATTGGTCATTGGATGTAATTTCACATTTAAACCAGTTATAAACAAGTGTCAATCTTTTGATAGTTATTATCTCTTAAAAACAAGCCTTTTGTTTTGACGACGGGAATTAATTTTTAAATTAATTAATTCAACTGATATGTTTTGAATTTGGTAAAATAGAAATCATTTTTCAGTTCATAATATCAAATATATCTTAGGCCTAATATTTGGCATTTTTCTGAAAACATTCAGTTTTTGATTAATAGTGAAACCACTAAGTGGTTGTTAAAAAAAACGGAATTTTTCATAAAACTAAATTTTACCGCTTCTGTGAGTGGAATTTAGAAATCCGAGAGACACGGTTGATGTCAGTAAGTAAAACGTGGTTCAATGAAATGAAAATATTTTTTGGGTGAATAGTAACTTTTTACTTTTTTTTACCACAGTTAAAAGTAAATAGGGTAATTAAGGGTAGAAATGATATTATTATTAATCTAACACATGTCCTAATTCTATTGGACAAGTGTAATTCGACCAAAAAAAACATACAAATAAAATATGACCATTTAGGCCCACTTGGATTAGATTAGGACATTTATTATTAATTTATTTAAAGAAGGGTTAAAAGAGTTAAAATCAATGTTTATTTACTAAAACATTTTTAATATGGGGTTATAAATAAGATAAATTCGACTATAAATATTAATTAGAAAGATAAAAATATTTCCTACATAATGGTATTTTATTTGTAATTTTTAGACAATAAATAATTTAATTTATTTATGACACAACGATGATGCGGTAATTATCTTATTAATGAAATATTGACATAATTGATGTTATAAATACCCAAATAAATATAATTTGAGACTTTTTATGAATTACAATAATTTTATAGGTTAATATTACATGTTAGTATTGATTTAATTAACTTTTTTAGAACTTATAATTCTGTTATGATTTTCACAAAAATCAATTACTAAATAGTGTCAAAATTGACATAAAATAGTTTTTTAAAAAAATATTATATTATTAATTGTTATTTTATTCCTAAAAATCTAAGGTTCGGCCAAATGACTTAGATAAGGTCATATATATTAATAATAAACAACTTGGGGTTCGTTTGGCTTCTTATAGTATGTTTATTAACCTTATAGTATTAGAACACAAGAAGACACGGTAAAAGTAAACTTATTTAACTTAATGTTAAATCTAAATGATAAGGTTAAAATAGGAACCTAAACTTGTGTAAATTCTATTAGATTAGAGGATTTCGACCCATCCCCACCTTAGCCTCGAAATAAATCAATTTGGAGCAATTTAAAACCGAACATGAATTTATTATAAAATAATACTTTTAGTTATTCCAAAGGTGCCCCTCTCCTCCCTTATAAAAGGGCACCTCCTCCCTCTCTTCCTCACACAACTTTGAGCCTTCAAACTCGGAAAACCCCTGACAAATTCTCTTCTCCACTTCCCTAGAAACATCCTAGAGGTTCTGGTCTTCCTCAAAGACCAATTTTAGTGCCCTATGAGGAGGTCTCAAAGAGGCGCTTCAAAGAAGAGGTAATTTCCATTACCGATTCTTTCACCTTTATTTCTTCTTCCACTTCTTCTTCTTAGGTTGTTTCATTATTATGTAATAACATCAGTATAACTCATATACTTATATTTTATTATAATTATGAAACAATCCTATTTCACCATATATCCATCCTACGGAAAACGAAATCACCGCGCGTGCGTACGTACGGAATACCGTCTCCACGCCGTGGTGAAATCTATTTTCCACCACCACCTTACTTGGATGGGTATAATGGTGTAAATAATAACTATATATTATTATTTTAAAGTGATATTGATTCTTAAATAGTATACATACACTGAAATACAGTTCCACGATCATGAGAATGATATCATCGCTCGTGCGTACGTACGGACTACCGTCTCCACGACGCGATGAGATTCATTATCCACCTTAACCATTCGTGAATGATTATAAAGTATATATAATAAGTAATCATGAAATATATGACATAATAATGATACTGGATTTATGTGTATATATATGTATATCATATACTTAATTCTGTTCAACTCAATAAGGAAACGAAAACAGCGTTCATGCGTACGTACGGCCTACCGTCTCCATGAACGGTGTATTTCATTCCATTTACTGATTTATTATATATTTGTATATTCTGAATATATATACATATAAATCATGTTTTATATTCTATAATTAAGTAACAATGATCTAAGTAATGATATGAATAATTACAAGTTAAAACACTTATGACAAATGAGACGATTTTACCCAAAACGCTAATTTAACATGAATTTACAAACGAACGGGTAATATAAAGCCATAAGTGAACCATATATGATATAATAACAGTGAATATGATTCTTTAATAAGTCATTAACATTATTTAAATCATTATACAGGAGGTTCGGACACGTACAAAGCAAATCAGATCAAAGGTAAGGGAAAATATCACAATCTCATTTTTATCCGAGATTGTTTATACTTTGGTATTTATTTGGATGTATTTTATCATCCGCATCCATGTTTCCTCGATATGTAATATTATTTCCATCCAACTACAATTGTTTAAATCCAACTTTACCCTTCGGTAAGTTTTTAGTAAAATATATTAAAGGAATCTTTTGTCGTTTTTCATACGAGGTACTTTTTGACTTTTCCGACAAAAGTACGAGAAGAATGTTTTTTTAACATATACGGCACGAATGGATTTTTAAAACATTATTTCCAAGAAGCTTCCTTTACAAGTTTTCAAGTTTATTTTTAATCAACTTCTTTTACTTTAATGTTGTATGACATGTTAAGAAAGGAAAAATGTTTTTGAAAAAGAAAGGATATTTTCCTCAAGAATGGAGTTCAAGTGTTTTATCAAAATTATATTCCATCTAAGATAATAAAGGGTTCTGTTTTTATCCCTATTATTAAATTGATTTGATTATGTTGTGATGTAATTATTTTTATGAATTCCTTTATCTTATATGAATTTTTTGATGATGTCACGATGTTTAAGATTCCCATTTTTATTACATGGGTTATGCAATGATGTATGTTTTATGATTTTGTGCCACACATAAGAATGGTATCATTATGAGAAGGGTGGGACCTATATCTCCCACCAATGCATTGGGTAAAGATTTTATATCTCATGAGATAGACATGGTTGGAATGGTAGGTTACACCGGTTCAGTGAAACAGGACTGAAACGAGGGTGACTCGGTTCAGAAAGGGACTTTTTCCATTAAGATAGTCTTGGAAATGAGTCTTGACTAACAAGAAATGATTCTCTATGATTATGTTTGTATGCCACAAAGTTTAATGTTTTAAGTTATGATTATTGTGAATACATTTCACTGCTATGAGTTATCCCAGGTTATGAAATTATGATCTCTTTTACAGGTTAAGATTTCCAAAAGTTATGTGCTTATGTATATGATGTGATTGATATTTCTTTTGTTTACCCTTACTGAGAATTTGAGCTCACCCTTTTATGTTTTCTTTTCCCCAGGATATAAAGAATGGTTTTAGGTATAAAAAAAGGAATATCTTTATGGGAGATGTTGAAGATCTTTCACCAGGATTAGAAGATTATATTCCGAGTTTCCAAAGACACTAAACTATTACGATCCTTGTGTGTGTGTTTTTGTTATGTACTAAGTATTCCGCAAATGTAATGTAATGTCCATGTACATCAAGATATGGGTTCCTAAATTTTTGGATATGAATATTTTTCTATCCATTTATTTGTACCTGTGTTAGAATATGTCATAGAATCACTTAATTTATTTATATAATATAGTGACATTTCTAAAAACTGTTTGTAGAAATGGAGCGCAACAACATTTTAGTTCAGAAAATATATTGAATGGTATCATCAATTATGGTTGGTATTTATTCCCACTCCTATTCCCCTTTTTACATTAGAATTCTCTAACAGATGTCATGCACTGGTGAAGGGATATGTGAATCCCCCATGCATATAACATGAATATCTATTAAGACATACTATTATTAATAAGGTAAATTATCCCACTAACTAGTTGAAAATGGTATATACAGATAATGTAAAGGAATGTATATTTCTATGTATTTTTTTTATTATATGTAATTATTACAAGTCTGTAAGAATTGACAGTGCATGATTCTGAGGCCCGGTGAGCCCATAATGAATTTCTGAATATTTTTTCAGGCACATTCCGTAAATGCACGAGAGGGGTTTTTTAAAATTTGAACCGATGCTAGGAATTGAAATATGAGGACACTGTTGAACTAAAATATCCAATATTTACATAAGTAGACATTCACCTCAACCCCAATAGGTCGAGGGTGGAAATTAGTTTTCGTACTATTCTTGGTATAAAATAAAATCAAACAACTATTTTTTTCATTTGAAACCTCCCATGTGAATAATTTTGGTGGGGAACACACAGGTGTGGTCGGGCATTTAATTCTCAACCTTAAATGCCCTATTACACAAAAAGTGTAACCAAATTCGTCATTAATTAATAGGATTCATTCAATCTGAATTGATGAATCCACTTTAACCCTTGGAATTCCAATGTTAATTTGCCAATAAATAAATTGATTAATTAATAATCATAATATTATTAAGATGGCACCATATCTCCCATGGAGAAAAGAATTAGAAAATTGGGAGAAGATTTTGGAGAACATTCTTCAAGGAAGAACACCCTCTCAAACGATGAGAATCCTCTAGAATCGATGAACAAATACGACGCTTGAGCTCGTATCATAAACATCTTGAAAGAGCGACGAATGCAGACATCACCATATTCATCAACATAGAATTCATCCTCGTGACAACACTAATGGATGAACGTCAAGGTTGGGGTTTATTTTTAATATGAATGAATTTATTTGATAATTCATCACAGTCTAGTTTCTCGTTGATGATGGCCAATCTATTATGGGAATCATCCCGTGCATATACCTTGTCTCTTATCTTTTGATTCTCTACACGTTCATCATACGTTCTTCAACCCTAAATATTTAATGACTCTGGAAACACTATATTTTATTGAGAACGACATATGGATGCGGATCCATTGACCCAAGGATCACTAATATGATATCATGTTATTATTCGGGATAAAAACAATGATGTGGTGACCTGCATAAGAGGAGGAGGGCTGACAGAACGGCCGACTACATGGAGGTAGGGTGGTGTGCGTCTACGCCGCCGGAAGAGCAGGAGACTGTGGCTGCTGGGCCACCGGATGGGCCCAAGAGCGGCCAGCACCTGGGCGGGCTTGGTGGATCTATGGGACCCACCTAGGTCACGTGGTGACTGGGAAATGACTAATGGCATTGCAATATGGTACTCTGAGGAGAAGAGGGGGGGGGGGTACTCCCTATAAGCGCCATCTCGGGTGGACTACACCGCTGAGCCGCGCCAGTAAGCCACCCTGGAAGGCCGCTCCATCGGGCAGCGCCACTGGGTCATGCCAGCGGGGCGAGCCACTGAGCTGCACCGCTAGGTCATGCCACCATGCCACGATGGGCAATCCACTTCATGGGCTGATCCATACCCTTCGCGGGCTGGGCCGGTCCCCCTGAGGCTCAGGCCACCCAGACTAGACCCAGGTCCATCCAGACCCAGATACGCCTCTTTTCCACAACGTGAGAATCGGGCATCCATTTGATTATCCATCTACAGAATTGGATTCCCAAAATCGATATTGTCATTTTGATATAATCCACTTGAGTTTTGGATAATACTAGAGTATGTCTAGGTTGGATTGAACCCTGAATCCAACAGGGCCTTCGATACTGAAATGCTAATAACATACAGACCGAGCATCCAATTGATGGGCCGTCTGTTGTGTTGGGTCCATTATGACGTGGTGGACATTTTGAATTATTCTTTATGAGGCTTCATGGAATTAAAATTACGATCGATATCTCGAGGGACATATTATATGGAACTCGAGCACAGTGGATGCGAGTAATCATGTGGTTGGCAGTGAGGCACAAGTTGGAGATGATTAATACAAAGTTTATTTACCTATCGAATTGGGGTGTCTCCAATCATGTGTTGGTCATTTGGTCAGTTAATACCTATAGATCCTATGTGGTTCATTTATTAGCAATCCTGTGTCGGTCAGCACATACCGATCCTATGTGGGTGAGATCATTTCTTGGAAGCGCTCAGCGATCATGCGTGTCAGCACATACCGATCATGTGTGGGTTAGATCTTTTGTGGGATAGTTCTCAATGATTATACGTGGGTCCATGCATACAAATCTGGTTTGGATCATATACTATGTGGGTCATTAGATTCTAGTACATAACGACTTTGGGAGGGTTCAGATACAGTGTGGGTCATTGTGAGGGTTAGTACCTATCGATCCTATGAAGGTCAAACTCAATATAATCCGTTGTAGTGACACTTGATGGAATAATAAGATATAGAATCAAGACTAATCATCGGTAGTTCTAAACTTCACTTATACCAGTGTGAGTTAAGTCTTATATCATCATGGTTTACCTGCGTGGTATAATATTTTCATGGAGTTAACAATGTGGTACTCCTAACTTTGTGGTGTAACCTTTGTGATATTCATCCTTCCTTTGTTACATGAGTTTGTCTTGATAACATAGGTATACGTATGGGAATATACATAAGTTGGGTAGATTGTTTTTTCCATGCTTTGTGGTTTATCCTTTTTTATATTGAGAGTCATTGGGGGTCTCGGGGTCCCTTCTGAGTATCGTTATACTCACTCGTACACATGCTATGCACACACTGCATTGTGTCTTGGGAAGACGATGGACAACAGTGACTGATGATGAGGGAACCAGGAATGGAGGTTTCTCGGGGTGGAACTTAGACAAGGCCTACCACAATGATGATCATTCAAGTGATGTACCTATTATTTTGGTAGGATCCACAACAGGGGTTCAGAGGAGTTGTTTTTCAGTTGTACATATACTTTTATGTTTTCCTAGAACATTTAAGTTGGGCTTGTATTCTGGCCCCTTTTACTTATGGTACTCAATATGTTCACTATATAGTATATGTTGTGTTTTTATCTCCTTGCATGCTTGGTTGTGTGAGTTTACAGGTTCTTAAGGCAATGCCTTCCCTGTATTTGAAATGGGCCTCTCCGATGCTAGTCGGCAGCCCCAGGCCTATGGAAGGAGGACTTGTGGGAGACACGGAATGGGCCCGGGGGGGATGGTTCGTGAAAAAATTGGTATCAGATGAGTTCAGTTCAACAGAAGAACTATGACTCTGATCATTTCTTTGTGGAAATAGTGCTATGTTTTTTGAATGTGGTTTCTAGTTAGGGGAATCCAGTACTGGTGTGGCGGCCGATATATCCATACACCAGGACCCTGACTTCTGATTCATGACTCAGTACATGAAAAATCTAATTGCATATATGTTATGAAAAGTTTACTTTGTAATCTCTTCATGTTTTCTCACCAGGTATAAAAATAATGACTGTGGCATACCTGTTTCAATTCAGGATGTCTCCACACAGATAGACAGCCAGGATTCTAGGTAGGGTACGTTATGATAGCCCACCGAGCGACGAGACTTTAGTGCAGTGCCCCCTTACGACAGTTGTACCATCATGTGGTGTACCAGCAACACCACTACTCAATGGAAAACTGATGGAACCAACCCCAGAAGTAGAGGTTTCACGCCACTTGAGAAAGAATCACGAGTTCCGGGTCCAAAGGCCACCATGTTTCTAGTGCGATACATATCCACAAGTGGCTGATGATTGGCTAGAGGCCATGGTTTGATTTTTCCGATTGGTATGGACAACAACTGATCTCACGGTTACCCTTGTCACCAGTCTTCTTCTAGAACCAATAGGAAGATGGGGGAGTTTTATGATACAGCTTCATGATGAGGCGACTCTCGTCTGAATGGATTTTGAGAGCCTTTTCAGGGCATATTTCGTCCCAGTGACCTTATGATCAGTGCGTATATAGGAGAATCTCCACTTAAATTAGGGTAGCATTATTGTGACCCAGTATTCGGTGAGGTTCTCCGACCTCACTCTGTACTCCACAGAAATGGTGTGAGTAGAGACCCGAAGCTTGACGTACATGGACATTATATTACTTTTGTGGAATACGTAGTACATGACAAAAACACACACACACACAAGGATCATAATAGTTTAGTGTCTTTGTAAACTCGAAATATAATCTTCTAATCGTGGTGGAAGATCTTCAACATCTCCCATAAAGATCTTCCTTTTTTTATACCTAAAAACATTCTTTATATCCTGGGGAAAATAAAACATAAAAAGGTGTGCTCAAATGCTCAGTAAGGGAAAAAAAGAAATATAAATCACATCATATACATAAGAACATAGCTTTTGGAAATATTAACCTGCAAAAGAGATCATAATATCATAACATGGGATAAATCATGGCAGTGAAATGTAATCACAATAATCATAACTTAAAACATGAAACTTTGTGGCATACACACATAATCATAGAGAATCATTTCTTGTTAGTCAAGACTCATTTCCAAGACTATCTTAGTGGACAAAGTCCCTTTCTGAACTGAGTCGCCCTCGTTCCAGTCCTGTTTCACTGAACCGGTATAACCTACCATTCCAGCCATGTCTATCTAATGAGATATAAAATCTTTACCCAATGCATTGGAGGGAGATATAGGTCCAACCCATCTCTTAATGATACCAAAACAAATATAAGATAAAGGAATTCATAAAAATAATTCCATCACAACATAATCAAATCAATGTAATAATAAGGATAAAAACAGAACCCTTTATTATCTTAGATGGAAAATAATTTTGATAAAACACTTGAACTTCATTCTTGAGGAAAATATCCTTTCTACTTCAAAAACACTTTTCCATTCTTAACATGTCATAAAATTTTAACTAAAATAAGTTGATTAAAAATAAACGTGAAAACTTGTAAAGGAATATTCTTGGAAATAATGTTTTAATAATCCATTCATGCCGTATAAGTTAAAAAAACATTCTTCTTGTACTTTTGTCGGAAAAGTCAAAAAAGTACCTCGTACGAAAAACGAAAAAAGATTCCTTTCATATCTTTTACTAAAAACTCACCTAAGGGTTAAATTGGATTTAAACAATTTTAGGTGGATGGAAATAATATTACATATTGAGGAAACATGGATGTGGATGATAAAATACACCCCAGTAATTCTCAAAGTATAAACAATCTCAGATAAACATGAGATTGTGATATTTCCCTTACCTTAGGTCTGACTTGCTTTGTAAGTGCCTGAATCCTCCCGTATAATGATTTAAATCATGTTATTGACTTATTATAGAATCATATTCATTTTTATTACATCATATATGGTCCACTTATGACTTTATATTACCCATTCTTTTGTAAATTCATTTTAATGTAGTGTTTTGGGTAAAATCGTCTCATTTGCCGTTCGTTTTTTAACTTGTAATTATTAATATGATTACTTGGATCATGATTACATATATCCAGAATGTAAAACATGATTTATATATAATATATATTCAGAATATATATATATATATAATATATCGTTAAATGGAATGAAATACACCGTTCATGGAGACGGTAGTCCGTACGTACGCATGAACGCTGTTTCCGTTTCCTTATTGAATTGAATGGAATTAAGAAGATGACATACATATAAATATACATAAATCCAGTATAATTATTATGTCATATATTTCATTAGTACTTATTGTATATACTTTATAATCATTCATGAATGGTTAATCATTGAGAATGAATCTCATCACGTCGTGGAGACGGTAGTCCGTACGTACGCATGAGCGATGATATCATTTTCATGATTATTGAATTGAATTGGAGTGGATGATAAAATATATCATAATCAGTATGATGTTATAATAACTATGTATAGTTATTATTTACACCATTATACCCATCCATGTAAGGTGTTGGTGGAAAAATAGATTACACCACGGCGTGGAGACGGTATTCCGTACGTACGCACACGTGGTGATTTTGTTTTCCGTAGGATGGATAGAAGGTGAAATGGGGTTGTTTCATATTTATAATAACAAATCAGTATATTAGTGATACTGATGTTATTACTTTATAATGAAACAACTAAAGAAGAATAAGTTGAAGAAGAAAGAAGCTTGAATGAATCGGGAGAAGAAATTACCTCTTCATCGATACGCCTCTTTGAAACCTCCTCTTAGAGATCTAAGATTAGTCTTTAAAGAAGACCAGAACCACTAGGATGTTTCTAGGGAAGTGGATAAGATTATTTGGCAGGGGTTGTCCGTTCTTGAATGCTCAAATTGGTGTGAGGAGGAGAGGGATGAGGTGCCCTTTTATAAGGGAGGAGAGGGGCACCTTTGGAATTATTAAAAATATTAATTTATAATAAATCTAACCCCACTTAAAAACCTCCAAAAATTACTCATATTAGAATCTTATATGAGATAGGGTTTTAATCTCATCAACCAATCAAATTTATACATGTTTGGATCTTATTTTAAACCTTATCATTTTGATTTATCCTTATTTAATCTATTTAAGTTTATTTGTGGTAATAAAATTCTAAATTTTAAATTATAACAATTAATTACTTATTTGTTGTGAATTTTCCATAATTGTTTACTTTATAAAATTATAGACCATATAAATTTAAATTTATAAATTTTAAATATTTTTGTGATTTTTAAACAATTTTATAATATGTTATTTTTATAAAATAACAATAGTGACAATTTTGACACTATTCATTTATTTGAATTTAAATAAAATATATACAGAAGATATATTCGAACTAAAAGCATTCATATATTAATAAAATGTCATATGTTTCTATAAAATTATTGTATCACATTAAATAGTTCATATAATATTTATTTTATTATTTTTAAAGCCATTTATTTGGTTTATCTCTTAATAAAATAATTACTACATCATTTTTGTATAATTATTTAATATACATATTTGTTTCATAAAAAATTAAAATAAAATCCTATGATGAAGATAAATATATTACCTTTCACAATAATACTTTCACTCTAATTTATCATCTTAAAATCACAATATTTAAATTTTTATATTTATTAAAAAATGAAGGTGACAACTTTGGCATATTTTAAAATAAAATAATATAAGTGTCATAATTGCTTGTATAAGACTCCAAATGGTCAAATATTCGACAATTGGATGATTATTGTTTACATTTACATGACCAATAAGTTTTGGTCAGGGTTTTGTGCCTTTTATGGTCACTATTAGTTTAATAAAAACTATATTCTTGATTTTTCACTTGATAAATAATTTTTGCATCACTATTGTGTCACAATTAATGATGATTATTTAATCCCAAAAAATTATAAATAAATTCTCATGATGTAGATAATTTTTTTATCTTTCTGTATACTATTCATGTTCAATGTTTTATGTTGTTTATCACTAAGTTAAAATTATTATACTTATAAGATTTAAGAGAGTGACATGTTGTCACTTTCTTTGGTTTTAATAATAATTAAATTATTTTCATGGTCAAAATTCCATCAAATGAATCTAATCCGACCCTTAGTTGATATGGGTTTACTTTTAGCCATCAAATAGAATTTTCGAATGTGTTAGGGTAATTTTATAGTATTATATTTACCCTTAATTACCCGATTTACCTTTAACTATGGTAAATAAAATTTACCATAGTTACTATTAAAAATTCCAAAAAATAAAAAAGTATCATATTAACATAATTTGGACCCACTGATTCAAAATATGGAATCCATTTTTTAAAATTAAATACACATTTGTCGCGGAAATTAAATTAAAATTAATCCCGTTGTCGAAAGAAAACGGGTTTTCTTTAAAACATTGCAAAAGATTGAATTGATTTAACCTACGAATTCAAGGTAAAATCAATGATAATTTCATACATTATATTAAATGGTAGAAATATAATCTATTTATACTTTAATACCATTCAATATTATAATTTGATCACATAAGATATTACGATGAAAAAAGTTGTTTTTAATTAAAATATTGCGTGTTTTTACTATTCATTAAAATGTGAAAGTTACCAGAATAATATGAAAAAATTATCCAAAGTAAATTTTTATTTCTTGATTCCAAAGAAGAATTTTATTTTGTCAAATTTAACTTATAAACATGTCAAAAACTATATTTAATGTGGCTGCGCCATCAAACGGTGCAAAACTGAATTTTTTTAAAAATACTTATTTTACCCGAAAAAATTATTTTTTTCTTATACCATGTTCTAGAAAATGTGTAAGATGAATAATATTGTTATAAAATTAAAAATTTAGTTAATAGTATTCATAACGGCTAGTTCATGACAATATTATAATAATATATCATTGTTTTTTAAAACCTGGTATTGCGTACAACACACGCTATCGAGAAAGGTCGCGATTGCGTGTAATGCAAGCCAAGTCAGGGTTGCGTGTTGTGAAAGAATCCTTCGTTGTCTCGTATAACAGAATCCAACCATATTTCATTTATAAATTAAATATATATATATATACATATACTCAATGTTTCATAGAATAACTATTATCAAAATTGTGTGTAACACGGTCCAAGAATAGTGTTGCATATACTGCAAGCTAAAACGGTGTTGCGTATAGCGCAAGGTAATCTTGGGGTAGAATACAACACAAGATATTAATGAAATTAAAATAATATTTTTCATAAAATCTCGGGGTGTTACATTCTACCCCCCTTAAATTGAATTTCTCCCTCAAAATTCGTCGGGGTTATAAATGGTTTACTACTTGAAAGATTCTTTAAAAGAAACCCACATCGGAAAAAGGAATACCAAAACCAATCTTTAAAAACATAAGGATGAAACGTAATGGTTACCCAAATAAACTAATCATTGGGTTTCCACATAGGTGAAAATATGGATATGGAAGAAAAATCTAACCATCATGTTCTGATGGAGTGTGGTAGAGAACATGGCTATGGAAAATCCAATAATCACAAATCCATAAATTTGTGACGATCTAAGGTACCATTTGATTAATCAGATATAAGAGCACTAGGACAACATTTTTGGTTTTCAAGAACGTTTCCCTAAAGTTGAAAATTTTGAATTAGAATAAATACTTACTTTATTTTGGTACAATCTCACTGTTGTTCGTGCATTGAACAATTTCTACTTCATCTCTTAAATAAATGAAGTTGAATTTTTTATTCGTGAAGTGTTAGCAGATCATGTGATTGAATGACGGGTCATTCCATCTGTCTCAAACAAAAGGTTAGCAAATGTTATACATAAGTCATTCTATAGTGAGATTAATCATATATGGTTCCTAAAATGGACTTATACTTCATATATCATACTGCATAATATAATAAAACTAGTTTCTACTAAATAGGGACTTCTTGTAGGCCAGTGGTAGGAAATAAAGGCCAGTCGCACTTTGGTTGTGGGTTTGATTCCCACAGCCTTGTCCGACGTGATGGGCTGTCGCCCGTCCTGCAGGTTGTCCTTTTTCTAAAGCTATATTACTATAACATCCCATCAATAATATTGAAAAACGTTTTATCCTAACTCATGTCGAACATAATGCATTCTAATCTTTAGGCTTATCTAAAATAATTAGGTCCAAGCTCATAGTATAAAGAAAATGATTACTTGAAATGTCACAGAACAATCATGTGAATGCCATCATTTATCCCCCATATATCATAAGATATATATTGTTGGTCAAATTACAAACATGCGAATACCTTAATCATGTATTCTATTGAAGAATGAATACCCATTGAACCTTAGTGAAAACATGAATGCTGTCAAAAGTTAACTCATTCCACATACCAAAATCCAAAAATTCTATATACTCAAACCATGATATAACCTTCTCCTTATACCAGTCATGAGCTCATGAATACTATCAAACTTTTAATTTTCTCCTTATCCCTTCATTATGCGCATATCATCTACATTCCAAAAATATCTGAATAACCATTCATGGATACTGGTAACATTAATCATACACTTTCAAAACTCAAGGAAAGACAACAGTGTAACAATCCATAGATGTCTCTTTATTCCACAGTAGCATGAGATTACTTATACAACATTACACATGATAAACATGTAATCATTCCACTACATTCTTAAACCATTGACCGAGATTCAACAATTCATTCATCTCACATATCATCTGTAGTCTCTTCATCATCATCCACATAAATACTACCCATACGACTATACTGATTCTCTTCATGAGACTTTCCCTTAGGGAATCGGTTTGCATAATGCCCGTACATTCCACATTTAAAACATTTAACCATTGTTGATGTCTTAGCAATACCATTATCCTCATCCCTGGTGTTAACTGAACCTTTTCCTTTGCACTTACTGGCTTTGTGTCCTTCTTTTCCACACCCAAAGCATCTTCCAGTTCCTTTGAAACATTCTCCTTGATGCCTCTTCCCACATGACTTACATAGTGGAAATTGAACTTTCTTTCCTCTATGATCATCATGAAACTCCATCTTTCTCTTATTAGCCGAGTCATGAAACATACCAAATTTGAGTTTATTGATCATATAATGTGATTGATTATTTGGCATAATAATGATGGTTGGACTTCCAAATCCCATTTCATTTGGTTTCTCATGAAGAATATCATTCCATTGTCAATAATATCCTCCATTATCATGAATCATCTTGTTTCCAGCCATTTTCTAAAACCCAAAAAGAATAGTGTTAGAGGAAAAAATCATAATAACGGGGGAGTAACTTCAATATCTAACATCTTAGGTTAAATTCTATGATCGTTACCGTAGTTCTAGGACTATATCCTATACGTATACTTATCCATAGGGACATCCCTAGACATACCTTAGAAATATCTCTAGGGATCTCACTAACGTTTTTGCATCCTAGTTTCCAAAGGTTGACTAAACCTTTTCTATGATACCAACTGTAGAGACACGAAGCTGGAAGTACATGGACATTATATTACTTTTGCGGATTACTTAGTACATAACAAAAACTCAAACACACAAGGATCATAATAGTTTAGTGTCTTTAGAAACTTGGAATATAATCTTCTAATCGTGGTGGAAGATCTTCAACATCTCCCATAAAGATCTTCCTTTTTTTATACCTAAAACCTTTCTATATATCCTGGGGAAAATAAAACATAAAAGGGTGAGCTCAAATGCTCAGTAAGGGAAAAAAAAGAAATATCAATCACATCATATACATAAGAACATAGCTTTTGGAAATATTAACCTGCAAAAGAGATCATAATATCATAACATGGGATAAATCATGGCAGTGAAATGTAATCACAACAATCATAACTTAAAACATGAAACTTTGTGGAATACACACATAATCATAGAGAATCATTTCTTGTTAGTCAAGACTAATTTCCAAGACTATCTTAGTGGAAAAAGTCCTTTTCTGAACTGAGTCACCCTCGTTCGAGTCCTGTTTCACTGAACTGGTATAACCCACCGTTCCATCCATGTCTATCTCATGAGATATAAAATCTTTACCCAATGCATTGGAGGGAGATATAAGTCCCACCCATCCCTTAATGATACCAAAACAAATATAAGATAAAGGAATTTATAAAAATAATTCCATCACAACATAATCAAATAAATGTAATAATAGGGATAAAAACAGAACCCTTTATTATCTTAGATGGAAAATAATTTTGATAAAACACTTGAACTTCATTCTTGAGGAAAATATCCTTTCTACTTCAAAAACACTTTTCCTTTCTTAACATTTCATACAATTTTAACTAAAATAAGTTGATTAAAAATAAACTTGAAAACTTGTAAAGGAATCTTCTTGGAAATAATGTTTTAAAAATCCATTCATGTCGTATAAGTTAAAAAAACATTCTTCTCGTACTTTTGTTGGAAAAGTCAAAAAAGTACCTCGTACGAAAAACGACAAAAGATTCCTTTCATATAATTTACTAAATACTCACCTAAAGGTAAAATTGGATTTAAGAAATTTTAGTTGGATGGAAATAATATTACATATTGAGGAAACATGGATGTGGATGATAAAATACACCCCAGTAATTCTCAAATTATAAACAATCTCGGATAAATATGAGATTGTGATATTTCCCTTACCTTAGGTCCGACTTGCTTTGTAAGTTTCTGAATCCTCCTGTATAATGATTTAAATCATGTTATTGACTTATTCCAGAATCATATTCATTTTTATTATATCATATATGGTCCACATATGACATTATATTACCCGTTCTTTTGTAAATTCATGTTAAAGTAGCGTTTTGGGTAAAATCGTCTCATTTTTCATTACTGTTTTTAACTTGTAATTATTAATATGTTGACTTGGATCATGATTACTTATATCCATAATGTAAAACATGATTTATATATAATATATATTCAGAATATATATATATATGATATATCGATAAATGGAATGAAATACACCGTTAATGGAGACGGTAGTCCGTACGTACGCATGAACACTATTTTCGTTTCCTTATTGAATTGAATGGAATTAAGTAGATGGCATACATATAAATATACATAAATCCAGTATCATTATTATTTCATATATTTCATTAATACTTATTATATATACTTTATAATCATTCATGAATGGTTAATCATTGAGAATGAATCTCATCGCATCGTGGAGACGGTAGTCCGTACGTACGCACGAGCGATGATATCATTTTCATGATTATTGAATTGAATTGAAGAGGATGATACAATATATCAGAATAAGTATTATGTTATTATAACTATGTATAGTTATTCTTTACACCATTATACCCATCCATGTAAGGTGTTGGTGGAAAAAAAATTACACCACGGCGCGGAGACGGTATTTCGTACGTACGCACGCGCGATGATTTTGTTTTCCGTAGGATGGATAGAAGGTGAAATGGGGTTGTCTGATATTTATAATAACAAATCAGTGTATTAGTGATACTAATGTTATTAATTTATAATGAAACAACTAATGAAGAATATGTTGAAGAAGAAAGAAGCTTGAAAGAATCGGGAGAAGAAATTACCTCTTCTTTGATACGCCTCTTTGAAACCTCCTCTTAGGGCACTAAGATTGGTCTTTAAAGAAGACCAGAACCTCTAGGATGTTTCTAGGGATGTGGAGAAGATAATTTGGGAGGGTTTGGCCGAGCATGAAGGCTCAAATTGGTGTGAGGAGGAGAGGGAGGTGGTGCCCTTTTATAAGGGAGGAGAGGGGCACCTTTGGAATTCTTAAAAATATTAATTTATAATAAATCTAACCCCACTTAAAAACCTCCAAAAATTACTCATATTTGAATCTTAGATGAGATAGGGTTGTAATATCATCAACCAATCAAATTTATACATGTTTGGATCTTATTTTAAACCTTATCATTATGATTTATCCTTATTTAATCTATTTATGTTTATTTGTGGTAATAAAATTCTAAATTTTAAATTATAACAATTAATTACTTATTTGTTGGGAATTTTCCATAATTGTTTACTTTATAACATTATTGACCATATAAATTTAAATTTATAATTTTTAAATATTTTTGTGATTTTTAAACAATTTTATAATATGTTATTTTTATAAAATAACAATAGTGTCAATTTTGACACTATTCATTTATTTGAATTTAAATAAAATATAAACAGAAGATATATTCGAAATAAAAGCATTAATATATTAATAAAAGGTCATATGTATATATAAAATTAGTGGATCACATTAAATAGTTCATATAATATTTATTTTATTATTTTTAAAACAATTTATTTGGTTTATCTCTTAATAAAATAATTACTACATCATTTCTGTATAATTATTTAATATACTTATTTATTGCATAAAATTTAAAATAAAATCATATGATGAAGATAAATATATTACCTTTTACAATAATAATTTTACTCGAATTTATCATCTTAAAAGTACAATATTTAAATTGTTATATTTATTAAATTATGAAGGTGACAACTTTGGCATCATTTAAAATAAAATAATATAAGTGTCATAATTGCTTGTATAAGACTCCAAATGGTCAAATATTCGACCATTGGATTATTATAGTAAAAATTTACATGAAAAATAAGTTTTGCTCAGGGTTTTGTGCCTTTTATGGTCACAATTAGTTTAATAAAAACTATATTCTTGATTTTTCACTAGATAAATAATTTCTGCATCACTATTGTGTCACAATTAATGATAATTATTTAATCCCAAAAAATTATAAATAAATTCTCACGATGTAGATAATTTTGTTATCCTTCTGTAGACTATTCATTTTCTAAGTTTTATGATGTTTAACACTAAGTTAAAATTATTATACTTATAAGATTTAAGAGAGTGACATGTTGTCACTTTCTTTGGTTTTAATAATAATTAAATTATTTTCATTGTCAAAAGTCCATAATATGATTCTAATTAGACCCTTAGTTGATATGGGTTTACTTTTATCCATCAAATAGATTTTTGGCATGTTTTAGGGTAATTTTATAATATTATATTTACCCTTAATTACCAGATTTACCTTTAACTATGGTAAATAAAATTTACCGTAGTTACTGATCATAATTCCCAAAAATAAAAAGTAGCTTATTAACATAATTTGGACCCACTGATTCAAAATATGGATTCCATTTTTAAAAATTCAATACACAGAAGTTGCAGAAATTAAATTAAAATTAATCTCGTTGTCAAAAGAAAACGGGTTTTCTTTAAAACATTGCAAAAGATTGAATTGATTTAACCTACGAATTCAAGGTAAAATCAATGCTAATGTAATACATTATATTAAATGGTAAAAATATATATTCTATTTATACTTTATAACCATTCAATATTATAATTTAACCACATAAGATATTACGATGAAAAAAGTTGTTTTTAATTAAAATATAGCGTGTTTTTACTATTCATTAAAATGTGAAAGTTACCAGAATAATATGAAAAATTTATCCAAAGTAAATTTTTATTTCTTGATTCCAAAGAAGAATTATATTTTGTCAAATTGAACTTATAAACATTTCAAAAACTATATTTAAAGTGGGTGCTCCATCAAAAGGCGGCAAAACTGTATTTTTTAAAAAATAATTATTTTACCAGAAAAATTTATTTTGTTCTTATAACATGTTCTAGAAAATGTGTAAGATGAATAATAATGTTATAAAATTCAAAATTTAGTTAACACTATTCATAACGGATAGTTCATGACAATATTATTATAATATATCATTGTTTATTAAAACCCGGTATTGCGTACAACACACGCTATCGAGGAAGGTCGCGATTGCGTGTAATGCAAGCCAAGTCAGGGTTGCGTGTTGTGAAAGAATCCATCGTTGTTTCGTATAACAGAATCCAACCATATTCCATTTATACATTGAATATATATATATATATATACTCAATGTTGCGTAGAATAACTATTATCAAAATTCGGTGTAACACGGTCCAAGAATAGTGTTGCGTATACTACAAGCTAATACGGTGTTGCATATAGCGCAAGGTAATCTTGGTGTAGAATACAACACAAGATATTAATGAAATTAAAATAATATTTTTCATAAAATCTCGGGGTGTTATAGTGTGGAACCCTTTATTCAGGTCACGAAACATTGAACAGGGGATCTGATGAGAGATTGCATATTTGATGGATCTATTAGCATCCCAACACAGGAAGTGGTGTCAGAGAGATCACTCTTAGTGGAGAGTTTGTTTACTTAGTAGTCACATGTAGCAAGAACCACAACCAGATTACACGTAGTAGAGTCATCAGTAGCTGGCAGGAGACAGATTATGTAGAGGTCCAAGAGGAATAGACCTATAAGAGGATGATCGCATGATACAAGGTTGGTGGTTCTAGGCACTCGAGATAGAGCAGGATTAGCGAGGAAAAAGAAGGCTTATTTATGTGGCAGGTAGGGTCACATGGATCGCGACTTCCCCTCCCATCGTATATATGACCAGTAGATGGTTGAAGGACCTCCTAGGAAATGGTGAAGATTCGATCGAGGAGGTTTGCTGGCAGGAGGCAGACATGGAAGAGGAGTAAGCTGTGCAGCAGGCAGTGGGTGGGGATTTGAGGTTCAATCACAACCACCTCCAGGTGGTCCACCATGTCCATAGAAAGTAGGTGGACAGGGATGAGCTCAGCTCAATGCAGCTGAGGCTTACGACCATGGGACTCTAGTGGTGCTATGGGTTACAATCTGTGTCTACGCCTCCTTGTCTACAGTACTTATAAACACAGGTTCTAATCATTCATTTATTTCCATGACTGTTATTCAGAGCTCGAAGATAACTATAGATTTGTTAGATTGATCGTTATGGCTAGAGACTCCTATGGAAGAGGATTCGATGATAATGAACAATTTCCAGCAGTGTGATATTACTATAGCACGTGAGTGCTTCAGCTGCGATCTTATAATATCAGCATCGAGGACATATGATGTCATCTTCCGAATGGAATGGTTATCCACAATCCATGATTAGATTGATTTTATTAGGTGCAAAGTGCAGTGTGTCTCCAAGGATGGGACCTAGTTTTCCTTCACCAATGAGAAGGGAACCTTTATAGTGTATGATGGACTTACCCGGAGGTGGGTGAAATTGATCACACATCATTTGGATATCCTTACCCTTAGAGCATTTTATGTTGAGGTTCCGAGATATACTATTGTGGTGGACCAGTATGCTGATGTTTTCACTAAAAATGTTCCGGGAATACCTCCTCACAGAGAGGTGGACATTTACGTCAACATGTACATTGGGACATCACTGATATCTACACTAGCATATCATATGGCTACATATAGTTTCAGGAGCTGCTCTTCTAGCTAGAAGACTTGAAGAGAAAGGTATTGATTAGGATCAGTGTTTCTCCTTGGGAAGTCCAGAATTTTTTTCCAAGAAGGCGGATTGGAGTTTTAGACTCTGTGTGGACTATCAGTGCCTGAACTAGGTGACCATGAAGAACAAGTACCAACTTCCAAGGATTGACGATCTCTTTGACCAATTGAAGGGAGAATGGTGTTTTTCCAAGATAGACCTCAAATTAGGCTATCAGTAGCTCAGGGTACGAGATGAGGATTTGCAGAAAATGGATTTCAAATATTGGTATGGACCCTATGAGTTATTGGTTATGCCATTCGGTTTGATAAACTCCCCAGTAGTGTTCATGGGACTCATGAACGTGATCTACCAGCCATACCTTGATCGCTTTGTGGTTGTATTCATTGACGACATCCTGATATACTCAGCGATAGAGGAGAAGCATGACTATCATCTGAAGATTGTTTTGAACATACTCGGATATCTCCAGCTCAATTTTAAGCTCTCAATGTGTCAGTTCTGGATATGAGAGGCACACATTCTGGGACACGTCATCTCAGAGGATGGAGTTTTGGTTTATCAAGCGAAGATTGAGGTTGTGCTTGCTTGGGAGCCACCCTGTAGCATGACAGAGGTGCATAGTTTCTTGGGTTTGAGTGGTTACTATAGAGGTTTATGCATGGAATTTCCAGAGTTCTGGTACCGTTATCTACATTGACGTAGATGGAGAAACCCTTCGTGTGGTCGGAGAGATGCCTGCGGAGTTTCCTAGAGCAGAGGTAGAGTCTGATGAGTTCCCCCATCTTGAGGCTATTTGTGGAGGGCATTGGGTATGTAGTCTACTATGATGCATCAGGGACCGGGCCTGGATGTGTAATGATTCATGATCATGCAGTGATCACTTGTGGTTCTTGACAACTGAGACATCACGAGCAGAACTACGCTACCCATGACCTGGAGTTAGCAGTAGTTGTCTTCATCTTGAATATGTCGTGAAAATACATGATGTGTGATCGTTTTATAGTCTACATTGATCACAAGAGTCTCCAGTATATCGTATCTCAGAACGACCTGAACCTATGGTCATGACATTGAATTGAGTTCCTCCAGGTCTATGACATTGATATAGACTATAATCTTAGGAAGGGGAACGTAATAGAAGATGCACTAAGTTGGAGATATGGTATACACTTGTTGAGTGATGTGACAGAGAAGCTAGCTACTTCGTTGCTATCCTATGTGGATCAAGATAGAGAATCTTATCTTCAGTCTCTGACAGTCACTCCCTCACTCCTTCAGCGGTTCAGGGAGGCACATCATGGATACACTAACTGTGAGGCTCCACTAGCTCAGATAACTATAGTCAAGAAACTAGACGGATTTTATGAAGGTAGGGAGCACGCCATCCACATTAGAGGACGTACTATGGTACCAGTGGCGCTTATGGAGGATATGTTGGGGAAGTTCCATACGTCCCCTTTAGCGGTACGTATAGGAGTTGAGAAGTTTCACTAGGACCGTCAGTGTTAGAACTGGTGTCCAGGAATGATGAAAAAATTGGTAGAGTTGGATTCATGGTGCCTCACTTGTCAGCAAGTGAAAGAAGAGTGTATAGTTCTAGTAGGATTAGTTCTTCCACTAGAGGTTCCAGAGTGGAAGTGGGATGGAATATCAATGGATTTCAGGACATGATTTTTCACACATGTCTAGGTGTCATGATTTTATCTGGGTGATCATTGATAGACTCACCAAGTTGTCCCTCTTCATACCTATCTTAGAGAAGGGATCAGTAGTGATCTTGGGATTCCATTACATATAGAGGATTGTATGGATTTATGGAGTTCCATCTATGATTTTCACTAACTGTGATACACATTTCGCTTCCCGGCAATAGAAGGGGTTGCTGGAAACATTCGGGACACAGCTTCAGTTGAGCACCGCCTACCATCCTCAGACAGATGGTCAGACATAGTGAACCATTCAGACCCTTGATGACATGTTGTGTGCTTGCATCCTATATTTCGGCTATAGTTGGGAGGATCATATGCCTTTGGGGGAGTTCACGTACAACAACAACTATAATTACACTATCGGGATGGCACCATTCGGGGCATTGTACGGATGACATTGGAGGTCACCTCTGTGCTAGACTGACCAAGGTGAGTCTGCACTCATGGGAACAGAGATGGTATGGGCTACCACATAAAAGGTGTAGATCATCCAGGAGCAGACGAAGACAGCAAAAAGTAGGTAGAATTCCTATTCTGACAGGAGACCAACACCTCTTGAGTTCGAGGATGGTGACCATGTCATTATATGGGTCTCACCTCGATGAGGTTTTCAGAGATTTGTATGGGGAGTAAAGTTCTCTCCATGGTTCATCGGACCCTTTTAGGTCCTCGGAAGAGTTGTCGAGGTAGCTTACCACTTAGCTCTTCCTCCTCAGTTGCACTAGGTGCACGACATTTTCCACGTATCCTACCTATGGAGATACATACATGATCTTTCTCACGTCATTTACTGGGGAAAGCTCGATATCGATGATGGGGCGACATTTTCGGAGGTTCCAAGGGAGATTGAGGATTGAAATGAGATGACCCTTCTTGGGCATTCGATATCTCTGGTACGCATACGCTGGCAGCACGAGATCCTCCAAGAGAGCACATGGGAGAAGAAGGCTCAAATTAATTCTATGTACTCCCATGTGTTTCCCTAGTTTGGGTTGTGGATTTCTGGGACGCAAATCCCAGAGGTGGGGATAATGTAAATACCTGAATTTTTCAATGTAATTTTTTTAATTATATGGAATTATTATGAGTTCGCGAAAATTGATTGTGCGTGATTCTGAATCCCAGTGTGCCCAGAATGAATTTATTAACTTTTGTTTGGGGTATGTTCAGTAAACGTGCGAGCGACATTTTGAATATTTTGAAATGGTGCTTGGAATTGAAGTCATAGGAAACCATTAAACTCGCAGCGCTGATATCCCCTTATGTAGATTTTCACCTCGAACACAGTAGTTCGAGGGAGGAAAATATTTTTCTGACTATTTTTGGGAGAAAATAAAATAAAAAAACTTTTATTTTATTTTTCTTTTGAACCCTCTCATTTGAATAATGAAGGTGGGGACCAATCAAGGATGGTTGGGAATTTAATGTTTGGCATTAAATGCTTAGTTACAAAAAAATGTGTAAAAACATTCCTCTTTAATTAATAGGATTCATTAATTCAGAATTAATGAATCAAAATTAACCCTAGGAATTCCCCAATTAACATCACAACAAATTAATTGATTAATTAACAAACATATTCTTATTATTTTTGGCACCTCAACTCTCACGGAGGAAAGGATTGGAAAAGGGGAGGATATTTGGTAGAACATTATTCAATAAATAACACCCTATCAAATGAAGAGAATCCTTTGAAATCGAAGATTGAGGGCGATGCTTGAGCACGGATCAGAAACATCTTGCATAAGAGACCGACGCCGACGACACCATCCTCATCAACTTCATATACTTCCTCGAGACAACTCCTATGAATGGACATAAAGGGAGGGGTTTGTTTTTAATATGATGGATATTGTATGATAATTCCTTACATTATGGTTTCTCAACGATGATGGACAATCTAAAACGGTCATCATCTTTCGTAGATACCTTGTCTCTTATCTTTTGATTCTCCAATCGTTCTTCCCACATTTTTCAACACCAACAATTTAATGATGCCGGAAACACAATATTTTGTCGTGCACAGCATATGGACGTGGAGCCCCTGACCAGAGGATTTCCAATATGTGAGAATTTTATTTTTCGGTATAAGGATAGAGATGCGGTGACTTGCGAAAGAAGAGGAGGGTTGGTACACCTTCCGACCGCATGAAGGAAGGGTGGCGCGTGACCTCATCGGATGAGAAGGAGACTGTGGTCGCAGGGTTTCGGTAGAGGCCGATGACTGACCAACACCCGGCCTACCGTAGTGGACCAGTGGCCCACAATAGCGCCACTGGGAGGAGGACCGGGTGGAGCACCCGGCTGGCTGTGGCGGATTGGCGGACCAGCTTGTGTCCGGTAGTGACTTGGAAGACCTAATGGCACTTCTGTTTGGTCTTCTGAATAGTTGGGGGCCACTCACCTTCGGCACTATTCGGGCAGATCGTGCCACTGAACCACCCCACCAGGCCGCACAAGCAGGCTGTGTCAACAGGCCGCGCCACCGGGCCACCCCAACGGGCCACCCCGACGGTCCGCGCCATTCGACACCCTACTAAGCCGCGCCTTCAGGCCGTCCCCATGCGGGATGGGACAGACCATGACCCTGCGGGTAAGGAACGCTGAGGTCCATGCCAACCAGACTTTACCTGGACCGGGTCGGGTCCAACCTAACTGGGTCTGGTCGGCCCAAGCTTAGTCAGACGGGACCCGGGCCCATTCTGACCCAGATACACCTTTTTTGCCGTAACATGAGAATCCAACATCCATTTGACGAACCTTCTATGGCACCAAAATCCAGGGATCCAGACAGTCTTTTGGATATTCTCCACTTGAGTTTTAGATAATGTTGGAGTATGGTTAGGTTGGATCAAACCCAAAATCCAACCGGGCCCTCTGAGGAGAAACACTAATAACATATAGACCGGGCGACCAATTGATGCATTGTCTATTGTGTTGGGTCCCTGATGATGTGAAATACCTTTTTGATACATCTCTACGGGACACCATAGTAGTCGAGGTATGCCCAATATCTCAAGGGACGGATTCTAGGAAACCTGACCACTCTGGGTGTGAGGAATCTAATGTCTAGCAGTGAGGCGGAGGTTGGAGATGGATAATACAGAGGTTAGTTATCTATCAAATCCTGGTGGGTTGGATTATCTGTGGGTCCTTGCGATGGATAGTACTTATAGATCAGGTGTGGGTCAGCACTCATAAATCCTTTGGGGGTCAACGAAAACCAATCTTGTTTGGGTCAGATCCTCTATTTGTCACCACTCAGTGTTCATATGTGGGTCAGGGCATACAGATCTTGTGTGGGTCATATCCTGTGTGGGTCAATGCATATTGATCTTGTGTGGGTCAAATCTTGTGTGGGTCAGTAAAGGATAGTACCTATCGAATCTGGGTGGGTCAGATCCTGTGTGGGCCATTGAGGGGGTCAGTACCTATCAATTTTTTGTAGGTTAGACTATGAATAATCAGCAGCTTTGCTTCTTCATAGAATAAAACAGTCATACTTCGTGACTAATCGTCTATATTTCTATAATTCACTTATACATGTATGAGTTGAATCTTATATCATAGTGGTGTACCTTTGGGGTACTATATTTTCATGGAGTTACCTTTGTGGTACACCTAACTTCATGGTGTTTCCTTTGTGGTATTCATCCCTTTTGAGTGAGTTGAGTTTATCATGATAACTTAGGTATATGTATGTGAATTTACATAAGTACAGTTGACTATTGTTTCCATGGATTGTGGATTATCATTTGGGAATTTTGAGAGACCTTGGGGGGTCTTGGTGTCCCTACTGAGTATCGTTATACTCACCCATGAATGGGCTACACCCACACCTCATTCTATCTTGTTCTGACGACAATCAATGCTAACTGAGAATGAGGGTACCCGGACTAGAGGCTGCTCGGGGCAGACCATAGAAGAGGCATACCACAGAGAAGACCATTCAAGATTTGTACCTACCCTTCAAGTAGGATCCACGATGGGTGTTCACAAGATCATTTTTTCAGTTTTACTTATACTTTTCAGTTTTACTGGTACTTTCTAGTTAAGATTGTATTACTTCCCCTTTTACATGCTATACTTAATCTGTATACTATATAGTTTGCATTGTGCTTATATCTTGGTGCGTTTTTGGTTGTGTAAGTTTACAGGTTATTAAGGAATTGACTTCCAGGTTTTAGGGATATTTTTTTCCGGTGCAAGTCGTCAGCCCCAGGCCAATGGATGACGGGTTTGGGGTAGTCATGGCATGTGCCCAATGGGATGGGTTATGAAAGAATAGATTCATCATTATATGTGGGAGTATGGTCCCACCAACATTTATTCAAAGTATACCATGGCCAATGATACTTCTTTGATACCCGTTAATGACTTTCCATGGGAGAAACATGTTGTATGATTATCTCTACCTGTGACTGAATTATAATGGTTGGATGGATCTAGTTAAAGTAGATGAACTGATCATCCTTAGCTGTATACTAAATCTAAATGTATTATTTATTTAATTAACAATCCAAATTTATATGGTATTTAAGTATCCAATTGAAGAACTCTGTGGATAAACATTTGAATCGGTTGTTGTTAGCCACATGTTCCACTAGTGTTGTAACATCATTACGTAAATGGTACATAATCAGCATCAGAAAATATATTATACATCTATGTGTGTCCATATGGTTCAGGATCATATAATTATTCTAGTATTATTATATCATTAAATTCTATAGCTGATGTTGACAGAGTCAGGTGGTGGATTTTTTTTTGTAACTCAAAGAGGTTATTGCAACATTTAAATTTCCATGATATTCATATGATTATATGTAGATCATGAGCCATGATTAGGTTTGTTTGATTATATTTAGATTTATATAAAAAACAATGTAAGAGGTCCCCAATTAGATCATAGTTTATTTATAAAACATTGTCAACAATATATGAATGTGTGAAATAATAATCATTCAATGTTCTTGGTTTTACCATTATTCTCAGAGAGAATTTTCCTAGATAAATTGAATAAATTATAGGATCCTCGATTAAGATGTATTATTGGAATATGGAATAGTAGGAATAATTTTTTAATTTAGGTGATAAAAAATAAATTATAGTGATGTTTGGTCAACTAAATTTTTTTAATATTTTATATATTCATGTCAGGTTCACTATTTTCCCAAAAAATCAAGGGTATTTTCATAAAATTATCTATTGTGGGTTATTGAGTGGGGTTTTAAAAACTGTTATTTATAGTTTTTAATTATTTTCATATAATGGACACTTATTATTGTTTATAAATATATTATAAGGAATATAATGACATTCCATAGGTATACAATCATTCTATTATTCATTACAAGGGACACTTATGATCTCACCATGGTTCAGAGAATGAGAGTTTTGTCCCATCGTGTTTTTTGGGTGGAATTATATCCATCTTTGGGACACTGTTATAGATTTAAGATAAGATTATATCCTTTTTTAAAACCTTATATGGGACTGGTTTCCCTAATACAATTAATACGCATAAACCCCACTATATGTAAACAAGGTTATATTAATAAGACCATCTATATATATTAGAGCTTCTCTATCTGTATATATTTATTCATTGTCAGTGGATAACGTCATGTACATTGATTCCATATAACCAAGAATTCTATTCTTTTCCACTGTCTAGGAATGCAATTAACAATTCAAGGATGAAATTAATATTTTATAAGGAATCATATGTATAATATTTTTAAATGGAATAAAAACCATTGTATTTTATTGAAGTATGATTTTCACAGTTTGACATAATGTGGAGAGAACTTATATTAGGGAACTAAGGCATTACGAATGAAAATAAATCCCTATAATTATATCATACAATTACAAATAATAATAGGAATTAATGTCATTGTGAATATGTATCCCCTAAACATGCTTATGGGATGGAACAAATAATTAATAATCATAGAGTTTATTTCCACATACATTACATGTATAAGAATTCCATTGGGACTTAATATAAGGTATACACACCTGATTTATGGAATTTTTATCACATGATTGAAATGATGTTTCACATATATGATACCCTTGTTGGGTGGAGGGATTCATGACTCCAATAATACAATCATTAAAAATCTTTATGATCACTTGATTCATGGTCATTGTGTAAAAGGGATATAATTTAGTTGAAGAAACATCATACAGATATGGAAAAAATAAATATGTGTGGCCATTATGGATTTCTTATAATGGTTCTCCAGTCATAAGAATGAATATAATGTATTTTTATGGTATTATGGTTTATATTCCTCATAGTGTAATGGGTCACAAAACCACTAATCGGTGTGGGTAATTCCATATAATATGAGAGAAAATTTTTATTGTTGAGTTATATGAATATTATGGACATATTCAACGATGGAATCCAGTGAATGATATTAATCAATTAAACTATAAGGAATAATGACTAGGGATAATGGGTGTTAAATTTAGACTTCATAGATAGAATAAAGATCCCATACTATTTATAAGGTTATAAGAATTCCAAAATCCTGCTCTTTATGGATAAATCCCATAAAAGGGCGTATATTCAGCTAAAGGTATAAACTTATGGGTTTACATGGGTTTAGGGATTATATCCATGTGTTTCTACTATTAACGAATGTTAGGTTGAGAATGTTGACCTATCATGTCTATGATAACATCATGATATTCATGGAATGCCTTCCTAAAATGTCCATGGAGGTAAATTTGACAATGAAAAAATAATTCATGGTTCTCACATCATCTACATGACATGAAATGGGTGGTCAAATGATACAAATTATAGTTACAAAGGACTTATAATGATCCTTATAACATGTTTTATGGAAATCACATGAATTAGCTGAAATTTCAAAAGCAAATTTCTTGATCGGGGAAAAATGTTTAACAGAATTTTCATTATTTGGATGGAATTTTCAATGTTCATCACATGATTATGATGAAATGTCGAAGGTACTCACCATGGCTAGGATAAGATTTCTATAAATCATCACATGAAAATTTAGTATATCACACAAATAGAATGATCTAACCACATCAAAATTGTTTTATATACCTTTGAAAAAAGTATCTATATTTTATATTCATATTGAATAAATTCATCAATATTCATTCGGATCTAGACTAATTGAGTCATTAAATTATTTTTTTGACCTAAAAAATGTTATATGTGTGACTTGTCCATTTTTCATAGTGTTTATCACATTGACACCCGAGTGATAATACAGACCATATATCTTTCCATGTTTCCATATTTGTTTCCAAATGATACATGAAACAACACACATTAATTAAACCATTAGCCCTGTAAATTTTCATCTATATTTTCTATTCATCATAGTTTTTTTTATGCTCTGGGGTCATAGGAATCACCACACCTGATATGGGGTTCATTATATGGAATATAAATAATTGATTTAGGTTTCATTTAGTTAAGGGATTGTTGCATCACATGTCTCACATAAACCCACTATAGGTTATCTATTGAATCATCCTCGTTCCATGTGATAATCATCGACTATGAGAACAAAAATATATTTTTATTTTTTAAAACCCATGAATATTTTGTGAGATATTTCATTAGATTTTATTCATATCATAGGGTCTCCATAGTATTTGACCAACAAGTATAGGATTTTTTATGAAATCAAGAAAGCTATCAACAATGATTTTTTATGATTGATGAGAAATATTCAATGTAGCTTTTTTAGAACTAACAAAATTTTAAATGATTTGAAGTGATCAATGTACTGATATCATGAGTTTTATAACCACTTGGAATTAAAAAATAATGCAACTCTCATTGTCATGTGGGCACCTTCTTTACCCAATTTTATATTATAAATCTCTTGAAATTCCCTGATCCATTTACCATTTGGGGATACCATTGTCAATGGGAGTTTCAAAATAGCATTCATAAGATGATGGTGACATGACTATATGATTTTACATGGTCTGACCAATATGCTCTGAGGTACCTCATGTGACAATCAAACTGATCTCATAAACCAAAAAATCCCTTCAAGTTATAATTTATATAATTTCCACCACATGATGCCTAAAAAATATCAATATTATATATATATATATATAAGTACTGGAATATTATCTAGTAAATAATACCCTTGAACATCAAATTTCCAAACAATAATTTATATGGGGCTGTCTATATTCATGTAGAATTCTCAATAGGTCTTTGAATGATAAAGAGAGATATATGATGTGGATTTTCATGATATGGAGGACTTGATAAAGTGTATTATCCATATATAGAAGGCTTTCTATTGGGGAATTTCATGATTAGTTGGAAAACCTAAAGGGGCCTCACTTGATCATTTACTAATCACATGGAACACTTAACCCAATCGTGTTATCTTTCTTTGATCATGCAATAATGTGTCATCTTGGGGGACACACGATTCATGTGACCCAAACTCCTAATCTCAATATAGGCATTTTTAATCCATATATCTCTTTGTATAAAAAAGAATAGATTTTCATAGAGAAATTACAAGATCTAAAAATTTCTTATACTTAGTTTTTGGCCTCAACATCCATTATCATAAATTTTTACATTGAAACATTAAATCACACATTTATTTTTTTCGGCTATCATATAAGGGTCCAAGAATTACCATATATATAAATATTACACCATATTATATAAATATTCAATACAATAAATTATGATACATCCATGTATGGTAGATGTTTAGTGTAAGAAGAACCATAGATAAATATAGATCTGATATATAATTAACCACCATCATATCCAAAATATTTTTAAACATCAATTACCTATCATTTTAATATAATATATAAAATATTCTTAATTATCCAGGGGTAGGATATGGAAGAAAGTGATATCTTAGGAGATTCATAATGGTATTAAATGGAGATATCAATATAAATTTATGTATAGAAAGAGAATAATGTTATGTTTATGTGAACATAATAATTAAAAACCCATAACTATATTTCATAGATTATAATCATGAGGCAGTACAATAATTCTAGTAGTTCATACCACAGGACGTATCAATGATTCAAAGGATGTGATCTCAGAAATCCTATCATTGGAATAAGACAAATTCCTACAGTAATGTAATAATGTGTGTAATAAACAAATTCATTTGAAAACTATTCCACTTCTAACCTCCAAGACATTATTCACATGTTATTCTTGAGATAACATCCCATGTACCAGCATCAAGAGGGGGATAACCTCTAGTGTATGCTCATTCAATAATGGGAAAACATTATATGTACCATTATTCAGCTTTAAAGTTACATTTCGTGTACTATATAATCTCATAATACAACTAGGTCATCAAAATTAATTTGATAGATACATAATTTTTTGTCCACCCATCACATTATCATATACGCATTCATAAGTATTTCAAAAAGTCATAAAATGTTCACCAAATATTTATCATATAATACATTAAAAATAAGAGGGGTTTATAAAATTATAATCATATTAATCATATAACCTCATGATAATGGAAAGTATGTAATTATTAGATCTTATCCTAGTAAATCATAAGTATAATGACATGATGTTATTATTGATAAAAAAATATTTTTAAAAATCATTGGAATATTTCATAACAAAAATATCATTTTAATTTTGAAATTAGAAATTTAATATATAAAAAATCACAAAATAATATATAAAGTATATTTTATAATTTGATAATGTAAAAATTAAATTCAATATTTATAGGAATGAATAGTAACTACAATTGGAAAATTTGTTAATTTTTTTAATTAAAAAACATTTATTTCAAAGAGAAATTAACTGAATAAGATAACCTATTATGAAAACATTTAATTTTTTTAACACTATTAAAAATAAAATTAACAATATGTAATATTGGAATCATAAAATATTTCATGTTTATATAAAAACATTTATAAAATAATTTGGAAGATAATGGACATGGGAAAAAAGGATGTTGACTAAAAAAGAAATCATGTTATACTTTATTTTATGAAAATTTCTCAATATTCTTATGTTCCTAAAAGAATAAAATGATAATAATAGATAAAATATCTACAAATAAGAAATGTAAATTAAAATTCAATGTTATTTTTTATAAAATCATTATATTGTATCTCTCAATAAGAAATATGTTATAATATATCCCATTAAAATGATATTAAAACATAAGTTGCATACCGCTTTCGGAATCGTTGAATCACAAGCCCCATTAATCAATTACAAAAAATGAATCATTATATTTCAACAAAATAGGGTTTTTCGTAAAATAAACATTCAATGTGTATTTATATATGCCACATTAATGAATTTTAGTTCTTAATATAAAATATGCCTCAAAGATGAAAATATGATATGATAAAAGTTTACCTCATGTTTTTTCATATATCATACAAGTTAAACCCCTTGTACAGATATTATTAACTTATTAATGATATATTAGACAAAATAATAATTTTTTATCATAAAATAGTATATTTTTGTAAAACATTCTATCACCATTTTCTAATGATGTTTTACTAAAAATCATGAATATGGGTAATTACTACTTCTTTTTTATTCACTGTTTTGTTTGGTAGTACTCATCCACTGAAATTAATCATGGTTTCATCATATATAAAAATTTTATGATGTCATTAGTATCATAATTAATATGTAAAAAATGTTTTATAACTATTTATATTAATTGTTTATGATAAATAAATTACATCACTTCATAGAGATGGAATTTCATATGTATGCATGTGTGCAGGATCCATTTTTAGATGGTCAGATTGATTGAAATAAAAATAATAAGCCAATATTCAAGAACTACAATAAGATAATTAATTTCATAATATTTACGTAAGTCTATCATTAAAACTATCAATGGCACACATTAATGAAAAATTAAACACATTGCTTTATATTGGTTGTAGTCAACGAATATTTGTGGGCACAATTTTTCTTATTGGATAAAATAGAGAATATAATTCCAGGTCTATAATTGAACAATATTTCAAGAGAATATTTATATTTTATATATTGGTTGGTTCCGATTATTAATAGTGTCATAAAATTATAATGAGTGTTTCGAATTCACAAAGTGGTTGTTTTATAAAGAATGCGGCTCAAAAGGTAGATTCTGTGTTCATAAAGGCCTCAATTTTTTGGTCAGGGTCATGGGATTTTGTTTTTTTTTCTTCCAGGTTCTCAATTTTGGGAGGTTAGTCTTGGGAATGTTTAGCTAAAAAGTTTTTATTAAGGATAGGATAATAATATTTGAAATTTCATTAGAAATAATGCAAAGTTGTGGATGTGGTTTCATGGTTGGACAATGGATTGAAAATATATTCTGTCAACTCATGTGGGTAGTGTTTCCATCTATAATGATGGGGTCATTAATACTAGAATTTTATGAAAACCATGATGGAAAACTATTCATTTATCTATGGTATTTTAAAAAGTAGTAAATGGAAAAAATAAACCCTTACGTTTGTATAAATCACTACACCCTTCCTCTATATCCCGCATGTGTCTCAGGGGATATCCCATTACCTTCACCTTCATCCTTTTTCTTCATTCGGGGTTTAATTTTTAAATTTCTATAATTTATTTTATGGATGATCATACATCGACTAGTGTCAATTATATTTATCCTAAATATCTTCGAAAATTACTTCTCCCTCCTTTTGGGGAATAATTTCATTTTACATTGGAGCTTGGAAGAATTTTATTAGAAAAATGCGGATTTCAAAAAACCCAGGGAGATGATGACCTAAGACAACATTTTCAAATGGGTTTTTATCCATCATACTAGTGTGACACACTTAATATATGTTAACTCTATGTTTCATAAAAGATGATTTTTTTTTATTTATGAAATTCTTGGAGATGGTAGTGAATTTTAGTCATTTCTAGTTTGGGGATGTAATGGGGGTATCTGACTCTCCATTCCACTAAAAAATATCAGTCATTCGATGCCTAGTGAGTTTTCTAAAATGATTTGAATATAAATCTAATTGAATAATTCCTTGTGATTTTTTCAATTTATTTATTTATTTATGTGGGCTAGAGTTTGCAGTTCTAGTTTTAGAGGCCATATTTGGTGATCATGTAAGAGACTTAATGGACTTGTAAATAATTTTTTCTATGACAGATCATAGAAGATAATTGAAAATATTCAAAAAATGTTTTTTCCTCTTAGAAACATTCCCAATAGAAATTGAATAGTCCTTATATGCAAGTTGATTTCCATACCCTCCTATAGGGAGACAACCCAAATTTTTATATATATTAAAATTTTATATAATTGTCAAATTTAATAAAAAAATTATTTTATGAAATATTATTGGAATATTATTATTTTCTAAGGGACCTATTTTACCCTCATACATTTTTTCTTCTTACCATGTTTCATATTTTCTGGCCTAAAAAATATAAATTTACTAGTATAATTAATTTAGAATCCATTTTAACATATGTATTGGTGGAAGGGTTGTTAAAATAACCCCCATTGAAATGTGACTATCCGGTGAGTGGACCCTAATGGGATATATTGGTTAGTATGGGTTTCAATACTGATATATATTTGATGAAATCTGTAAAAACCCAACCTTTTATTAAAAAAAATTCCACTTGATCTTATTAAATTTCATATTTTGTTAAATGGTTATAAAAAATATGCACTACCGTGGTTTTATGTTTTAGGATTTCCATATACCATTAAAAATTGTTACCGTTTATATTATAACCATTGAGCAGTGATCACATTATTAGTATAAATAGAGGGCTTCAACTAATCTATTTTACTTAGAAAAAGGAAGCGGTGGCCTCATCTAATATAATTTCTCCGTACGAAGCCAATTTGTCGGAGCTCAGAAAGGTGGCAGCACCATTGTCCTTTGATCTTGTCCAAAACCAAGCCTAGATTCAACACATTAAGCGTAAGTGAAACTGCCTACGAGAGAAGTGGATGATGATAGAGATTACCAACCGAGCGATTTTATAAAAGCCACCACTATAGTCTTTCACCATCACACACTCTTCCCTTCTGTCTTATGCGGATGTTATAAGAGATATGTAACAAGTCTCAGGCACAATGATTATGGGTATTATTATTGTATTTAATAAATATTATACATTAATTTTATTATTGTTAATTTTTAAATAGTTTTCAGATAAAAAATAGTATTTTTAGTAAATATACAATTATGATATCTATTTTGATGAAATAATGGATTTTTAATTAAATAATATTTTAATAAATTATTATTACTAAATTACTTTTTTATTAAATTTAAATGATCATATAATTTTTATGATTACATTTTTAATTATTATTGTGATTTTAAAACTATTTTTTTCAACCCCATGAATTTTGGATATATGTTGGTTTTTATATTAAAAAAAATAATTTAAATGATTATTAAATTTTATAGATAAAATGAATATTTTTTAAAATTAGGTTATTGAAAATTTCCAATGGTGAATGTTTCATAGTTTTCTGAGAAAAATAAAATTTTTGGAAAAAATTAAATACCATTTTAATATATGATGTGTTCTATGATATCATATTGAACCAATAGTAATTTAGTAAAATACTATAAATGTGATTTTCATATAATATAGGTTTTACAATAATAAAAATTTATTTTGGATATTTGATTTATTTTACAAAGAATTTGTGGACCCTCTAAAGCTTATCAAATATTTTATCCATTTTAAATATTTTCCTTGAGAGTGTGGCTCATCTTCACATAAGCAAGCATAATATTTTAAGAATGTCGTCCATTTTCATTATAAAATAATGTTTTCCACTCCCCTTTGGAAAAATCCATTGGCAAAACAAGGTATATTTTGTGGTTTTGATTAGTTTAATGTATGGTGTCCAAAACCTAAATAACAAATAATTTCTTTCCTATTCCTATATAAACCCACCCAACATCCCACTTCTCTTCAGTAAATGAAAGTCGAGCTCAGCCAACCTCAACCCTCCCCTCTCTATAATCCTCCCATGGTTCTTCTCCCAAACCCCTCCCAAGCCTTTGGGATTATACTTCCAAGCAAGGGATTTCATCCTTTCTCATTTTTCTCTCAATTTCATTATGTTTTTATACACTATTATTTTAAATTATAATTGTTGGGGTATGATTTTTCACCTGCACCATTATTACCTTGTTTTGGTTTATTGATGATATACCTCTTGTTTTCAAACTAATTCCTCCCATGAACACCTTTTACCATGCCAAAATTCTGTATGAAATATCACTCTCCTCATATACATTCAAGAAGATATTTTGTATTATGAATCTAAATTATATTAGAAATGTTGGGACATGTATCTATATGACCCACGTAATTTACATTTCATTTACATATGATGATACACCACATTCAATCTCATCAACCATTTTTATTAATTCTTATGTCACATCCTTATGCAGTCGATATTGCACCACAATTTTCCAAGCCAAAGTTATTGTGTAGTGAATACCATGCTCATATATCAATCAAGGGTATTTGAATTTATGAAAACATACATATTGATTATAGAGATTCATCTATGAATTCCATATTCCTTTATCATTGCATAAATGATGATTTTTAATTAATCCATGTTATTTTATCCATGTGGCAGACATATACCTGAAATGAAATGGTTAAGAAGGGTGTTCCCTGATAGCACTCCGGTTCATTGGGTAAAAATTATTATCATGATTCATCAAGTGAAATGACGGTTTAATAATGAGAATTCATGTGAAATAAGTATTTACTCAGGATCCATATTCAATGATCCATGTTTCATTGGAAAAATGCATGTCTCAGCTAGTTGATGGAATGTTTGTGGAAAATATCTGAGTCAACCAGGGGGCACTCAAATACACCCTCCATAATCATTGGAAATTGTATGTAGGAGTGGCCATTCGAGAAGCGGGGAACAATCACTTTGTCTTCAAGTTCTTCAATGAGAGAGATAGAGATAAAATCCTTATACATAGGTCATGGTCCTTTGATAAAAAAATCCTCCTCATGGATGAATTAAAAGGGGGGATGATATCTTGCACATTAAGATCACTCGTTCCCCCTACTGGATACGCATCAATGGAATCCTTTAGCATGCATGAATGGAATGTGTTATGAGAGAAATTGAGGACTGAATTGGCCAATTCCTTGAATGGGACTGCTCAGACCATATCCATTGGGGACCTGAGGTTCAGATTAGAGCTGGTATTGATGTGTCGGAGTCACTGATGAGGGGCATGTTTCTGAAACTCTATGATGCAAACAACTGGATTTCAATCGAATTCGAGAAACACCCAATCATCTACTTTTTTTTGTGGATGTCTCGGCCATCTTGAAAGAGTGTGTTCCTCAAAGCAAGAGAATGGATCAGGTAATATCATTCTACAATATGGTCAATGGTCCCCAGACAAACCGACTAGTTATGCCTTTATCCCTGAGTCGGAAAAACAAAAGGACCATGAACATCTCACGTTGTCCCACACAAGACATGCAGAAAATGAACATGGAAAAATCAAAATGCATGGACCACCATAATTCCAAAAAGAGAGATCAAAAAATCAGGGGGAAAACTGCATTTATCATTCCCACCTTGAAGGACACCGTCTCAACTTTTTTAGAGCTGGTGAATACACCAGAAGATATTCCTATGAAAAGCTCGAGGCCAAAGTAGATGCACACCGAACCTCCTGATCCCGAACCTAATCTAGAAATGACCATGGATGATATCATAACATATGATAAAGACAGAAAGAGAGGAACATCACCACCAGACCCAATCACCCATCAAACATGGAAAAGGGTGAAACGAGAAGAAAGAGACAGTAAAATGGAAGACCCTAAACCCGGGGGACTGTAAAGACGAACTGAAACAAGCCTGTCAGTGGAGGAATCCCCTAAAAGATGGAAAATAATGAGTGGAAACACAATTTCATGGGACACAAATGTGGACGTGGGTAACACCCATCCTTGCCTAGATCAATGATCTTATTATGATGGAACAATCATGCGCTTGGAAACCCCCGAACGGTTCGCATGCTCCAGCGCAATTGCGCCCAAAGTCGCCCCGATATGGATTTCCTGTCCGAAATCATACTGGAAAACAAGGAAACCACAAGAATTTCTCTGAAACGCAGCTTCTAGGGCTACCTCCCGGTCTCCTAACAAGGCCTCTTTAGGGGAATCTATCTCCTTTGGAAGGATTTTGCCGACGTCAAGATCTTTTCCTTCTCCCCGAACCTTTTGGATGAAGATATTCATGCGGACCGCACACCACCATTGTCTTTCGTGGGATTTTGTTGTTTGCTATCCCGTAACTAGAAGTTGAAATCGTGGGATCTTCTCTGCATGCAACGTCACGATCTCCCGAGCCCTATTCTCTTCGGTGGGTAATTCAATGATATTATTTTCCATAATTAAAAAAGAGGCAGAATAGTATGAAAATCTTCGCTGATGTCAAAATTTAATTATGCGGTCACTAGGGAGGACCTGGTCTATCTAGGTAATGAAGGTAATCCTTTCACATGGATCCAGGGTTATACAAGTGGCACCTCCATCGTTGAATGACTTGACAGATTTCTGGAATCAATAGATTGGATAAATATCTTCCGTATATTCCACATTGGCCACCTGATGCTCAACTGCTCAGACCACTGCCCAATTATCATTGACTTTAGTCAAGGCGAATGAAACATGCATTCTAGAGGACCCTTCATACTAGAAAGCTTGTTGTCAAAAGAACAGGAATGTGAAGATGTTATCGGATCAAGCTGGAGGAGTTATCACACTGACGATGGACTCAATCTAAAACAGGTAGCATCTGATCTGAGGTCTTGGAGCGACAAGAAATTCCTCCATCCTGATAGGCACTATGATTTTCCTGAAAGGAAACTACATTACCTTCTGAAGAAACCCCTATCTAACTGCAATATCTCTTTTATCAGTGCCACTCAAAAGGATCTAGATGTGGCCATCCGTTTTGAGGAATTCTTCTGGGATAAGAGGGCGTGAGACACCCACATTACCGAAGTAGACGCTAATACTCAGTATTTTCACCAGAAAAAATCAACTAGGATCCAGAGGAATTCTATTACTTTCATCTCTCAACCAGATGGTAGAAAAGTCTCTAACACCTATGGAATCCATAAACCATTGACCTGTTATTTCCAAAACCTATTATCTACAGACACTCCTGTAATTTATGATGTAGAGGAGGATTGCGTTGGACTTGTGATCACCAATGAGATCAATTAGTAACTATCCAAAGATGTGACAGATTAGTAGGTATGTCTGGCTCTGAATCATATCCCCCCACTAAGGCCCCGGGGCCAGATGGTTTCCACACAATCTTCTTTAAACAATACTGGCACATTATCAGTTTCGACATATGCAATTTGATGAGAAATATTTGGGCTGGGAAAACAAGAATTTCCACCATCAATTATACTTTCATCGTCCTCATTCCCAAAATTAATAAACCTCAGGCGGTCCCTAACTTCAAACCTATCAGCATGTGCAATGTCTCTTAAATTTTTATCACAAAGATCATAGTTAATCGGCTGGGTCCTTGGTTACCTAACTTCATCTTGGAAAACCAGAGTGCCTTCGTGGCCAAGAGACTGAACACTAATAATGCAATTTTAGCCCATGAAGTGGTCCAATCCATGAAAACACACTCGACCACGAAAATAGGAACCATGGATTGGAGACTTGATATGACTAAGGCCTTTGATAAAGTGGAAGGACACTTCCTCAGAGTCGTAATACAGAAAATGGGATTCTGTTCTAAATGGTTAGATATAGTCATTCACTATGTCTCGACTATATCATTTTGAATCAAGGTCAATGGGGAGATCACCCTAGGATTCACCCCATCTTGGGGCCTTCGACAGGGATATCCTCTCTCCCCCTTTCTCTTTATCTTGGTGGCTGTTGTTTTTTCAATCCTTATTTCTAGGGCTCCATCCTCTAACTCTTTACATGGGGAAAAGGTGTGTAGTGTAAGTCCACCAGTTTCACAACTTTTCTTCATCGAAGACTTCCTCCTTTTCTCCAGGGTAACCACTAATGAATTTCGGGTATTCATCCATGTGATCCAATAGTAAGAGGGGGAATCAGGTAAGTCAATCAATCACCAGAAGTCAGAAATCTCCTTCAGCACAGGGGTAAATACATCCCTGAAAGAAGAAATCTGTGAATATGAAGGCATCCACATGGTCGAGAAACACTAAAAGTTCCTCAGGATCCCCACAGTTATTGGCCGCTCCAAAAAAGAAATCTTTGTATCCTTGTTGGACAGGATTGAGATGAAAATTCAAGGTGGACCCCCAAAAAATTTCCAAAGCTTGTAAGGAGATCCTCGTTAAATCCGTCATGCAGTCTATACCCAGCTATTTTATGTCCATTTTTAAGCATTCGGTGGCCGTTGTGGACCTGATCCACACACGCACAACCAAATTCTGGTGGGGGAAGAATGATGGAAGGAATAGAACCCGCTGGATTTCCTGGGAGAAATTGTGAAAACCCAAGTCTGAGGGAGGTATGGGATTCCAGAATCTCTTTCAATTCAATGATGAACTACTGGATAAGCAAGGTTGTCACCTGATTAACTATCCCTCATATCTTTGTGTGCGCGTACTCTGAGCTAAATTCTTCCCCCACAAGGACTTCCACCTCTCCTCTCTTGGCCCTCATCCAAGCTTCCTATGGAAAAGCATTTGGGGGGCACCAAGTCTCCTGGAAAAAGGGTTGGGCTGGAGGATTGGGAACGACCAAACTATTAACATGTGGCCCGATCCCTGGACGATTGATGAGGATGGTGTTCAGGCTTCATCCACTACCCAACCAAAGTTTAAAGATTCCACTATCTGGTTCCTGTTTTCTGATTAGGGTCCTATATGTTGTTTGGAGAATATCCATGCATGGTTCAATGAAAGAGATAAAAGAATTATCCTGAGTACCCTATGGGTCCCAGACGTAGGTACCGACCATCTCTTATGGATCAACGTCCTGTCGGGAGCCTATGTAGTGAAGTCTAGATACCATCTCTCCATTGGTAATCATTCAGTCGATTATGATGGGGGACCCTGGAAGTCAGTTTGGAAACTCAACGTCCCCCCAAAAATCTGCCACTTTTGGGGGCAGGTGTGCACGTGCACCCTTCCAACCATGAGCCTTCTCACCGTCTGGCATATCACCTGTGATGATTCATGCCCTTTCTGCCTGAACATCCCAAAATCCCCCTTGCACGTCATCATTCAGTGGCCAGGGGCTAAGGAAATCTGGAAAAAATGTGGCTCTGCTTCAGAAACTTCACTATACATGGCCTTTAACCTCCCATCCTTTCTGATGTGATGGTGCTCCTCCTTCTCGTAGGCTAAAGTGGGCTTACTTTGTACCCTGACCTGGATCATTTGGGTCTGTCGCAACGAAACATTACAAAGGTAAACATTAGCCTTAGGAACCCCTTCTTTTCCCTCCCACTGGTGTCCTCCAAATTAGGGGATTATTAATATTAATGTGGATGTGTCTCTCCCCAAGGATGGGCCTGTCGACCTTGGCATCCTGTCCCAGAATCATCAGGGGAAAATCGTTGCGTCTAAACATGAATCACACTTCACTTTCTGGGAATCTATGGTGGTCGAGGCTACAACCATCCCTGCTGGAATGATTCTTGAAAAGGATCATGGATGGGATAAAATCAACCTTGAATCATACTGTCTAACCATTATCATTACTATCAATCTCAACAACGGCGACCTCCAGTATTTTGAATCCCTCATCAAGAGAATCCTTTCTCTCTATCAAGGATTCTCAATCTGCACTTTCTCCTTTACTAAAAGGGAAGGAAAAAATGATTCCCATCAGTTGGCGGCCTAAATCCCCTATGATGTTAACCAGCTCTGGCTGGACCATTTCCCCTCATGTATTTTCAATTGTACGCCTGCTGATCTTCGACGTTAATGAATCAGTATTTTAAACAAATGTGTTCATGTTTCTCTTACGATAAATTTTTATGAATATTCCATAACATGAACTATATTCTTTATATTATGAATTTCTTAGTCCTATACTGGTCTTTATAGCTCCCCCTTTTTATGCATGTCCTTAGGTTATCCAACACAATACTAGGTATGAATGAATGTGTGTGGTCATGTAATATAAGTTATCAATAAAGATGAGTATTTCATGTTTTAAGATGTTCTGTAATGATATTAAGCCTCAGATACACTAGACATCTCGATCTACGAGGTTGTATCAAGTGAAGGAATTATTTAAAAAAAAACTTTTTTATGTGTGAGAAAAAGAGAGGGGTTATTATATTTGGTCTCAGAGGATATGTTTAGTTATTTTAGGGTTTTGGATTCAAAAACCCTAGTGAGATCCATATGGATAAGGATAACTATAAGGAAAACATCCCTAAATTTTTGTGAGTATTGTGTATGTTTTTTATCAAGAAAACACATCACTGTCTAAATTCGAGTATATAGTGGTGGCTCTGGCACAGATGTATCTAGGGGTAATACCTGAAAACACCACTTTGAGCTAGACTCGAATGGAAAATGGTGCAAGAAAATAGGCCTTGCTAAACATTTGGTCACGACACTCTCAGGGGATATGCTTTGGTAAATTTATGAGATTAGTATGAACCATTATTTATTGATTTATAAAATTACCCTAAGATTATATATTGGTTTTTAGATCATTGATAACGTACAGTAATGATTATAAATTCATAAGTTAAGGAAATGATATTAATTTATTATTCGTCCATTTTTGTCTTTGGATTACCCTTTATGTGTTACCCCTATCATTCCTTTTATTTTTTCATATGGCTGGTAATACTAGTACTCAGGATAACAACTAATGTGGTGAAAAATGTGATGATTGTTCTAATGAGATGCCCAATCTGATGGGAGCAGGAATCAAAAATATTATCACAATACTCTATTAGTTAACTCATTTTTGAATTGAATCATGGGAAAAGAGGAACATTGAACCCCCTATCAAAGAAAAAGTCAAAATCATGAGCTTCTTGTGACAAAGTAAATCTATTTTAATGGATCATCAGATCCCTCAATCACCGAACAATTGACCAATCTCATTGAAAAGATAATCTCCATGCATAAATGTTATTATAAATAGAGGTTACTTCTGGACTCTTATTGCATGGGGGTTATGTTTGTTAATGATGGTAATTGATCAAAAATATGATTCTTGAGGAGTTGATCAAGTTGTTGGAATTGAAGGATTTATGGAAAATATTTTTTGACAAATATGTTCCTCCCACCCTCCACTGTATGATGGAAATGGAATTCCTTTCCCTATAGTAGAAAAATGATGAATCCATCAAATCATACTAGGAATAATTCACAAGGATTTCATGATTCACCTTTGGCTTTATTGTTACCAAAAAATTCAAGGTTGATTGCTTCATTTGTGGGAGAAAAACCTTTTCTATGGAAAGCCATAGAAATCAGTGAATTTGAGAGATATGGGTAAGTTTTACGACGTTACCTCAATGTTGTAATGATGATTGATGTATCTCAATGGTATCAGGGTTATAAGAATAATAAGATGGACTTTAATTCTGGCGGTCTGAAGGGTAAATCATACAATGCTAAAAAATTCCATCATCCCATCACCAAAGGTGCTGAAAGAAGCACCCTGAATTTGCCTGAAGGGGATAAGGAAATGAATTAGGTGTTGAATAGAAGGGATCCTAGCCATTAACTACTAATAGGAAAAACCTGCCATTGCGGAAGAGGAGAGGACCAATCCATTCAACACACAAATCATTGTTCATTACATCAACTGCAAAGAACCAGGGAACTTTCTAAACTAGTTCCCATGCAAAAGGTTTTCGGAGGAAACCAACAACCTCCAAGGTAGTAAGGTTGAACTTTTGGCATCACTACCGCCAAAATGAACCCCGACAAAGAAGTAGTGTTAGGTACAATGGTTATTTAATCAAGAATATAAAATATACATTTTCATTCTAGTTATACGCTTTCTTTTATATCCTTAATGTTTAGTATAAAGTCCCAAAACCACAAAAAAATTGTGGAAGTAAATATATCAATGAGAATGGAAAATGGGTAAATCCTTTTATCCAATGAATTTATCTCCCCCATATCATAATTTGTGGATTGAATTCTTGAAAACTCTCATCAAAGTACCTTTGGTAGAATTTGATGGAATTCTTGGAAGGCATTGTCTTACTGTATATATAGCCAACAGAATTTTCTGTCAATGGGAAATCACTCTACATGTGGGGAATAAACCCCTGATTTATACATGAGACAAGTGGGGGATTAATATTCATTAGCTGAATCATCTTTAGCATATATATTACTACCCTATGAGCAGGCGTATCTGGATCAGATGATTGGTTCTAGGGAAGATTGCATCTTTGAATAAATTCCTATTATAAGGGAATTCACAGATGTGTTTCGCATGTAATTTCATGTTCTACATCCTATAATTGATGATGAATTCCCAATTGATCTTATACATGGTTAATTTCCAATATCAAAAGTCTTTGTTTAGAATGGTTGTTATGGAGTTTGAGGAGATGAATAAAAAACTACAAAATAATATACATAAATGTTTTATACCCCCATGTGATTCACCATGGGGTTCAATATTCCTCTTGATCAAAATGACGGGTGAGTTAATTCACCTTTGCATTGATTATCATGATATCAACAAAATCACATTAATGAAAAAGAATCCTCTTCAAAGAATTTTTTACTCGTTCGATCAGCTACATGGAACACAATACTTATTAATGGTTGAAATGCAGTTAGGATATTACCATGTAATGGTGATGAAATAGGATATACCCAAGACATATTTTTGTACAATATATGGGCAAAATGAATTCATAGTAATGCCTTTCGTACAAACTAATGATTTAGAAATCTTCATGGAAAAGATGAATAAAGTCCTTAGAGATTACCTCAAAATATATATGGCAGTCTTTATAGAAATTATTCTAATATAATCCAAAACAATGGAGGATCCTGAAGAGAATCTATGAACTGTACATGAGACCATGGAAAAGGGGTGGCTCTATACAAAGTAAAACAAGTGTGGTTTTTGGTCTAAGTATGTATCATTATTGGGTCAGATCATCACAAGAGATGGGTTATTTGTGGATCAGTCCATGATATTTGTAATAAAATGGTGTATGAGGACAACATCAATAACCAATATCTATATCTTCAAGGGGTTAATGGGGTATTATAACAGATTTGTGATAAATTTCTCTGGATTTTCAAACCATATTACCAAGAAAACTCGAAAGGGAGTCACGGTATCTCTGAGTGATGAATGAAAAGAGCACATCATGGATTTAAAAACGAGTCTTATCACTGCAACCATGCCCACACTACCCAATAGTGGAGAACTTTTTGTGGTATTTAGTGATGGATTGAAGAAGGGATCGAGATGTGTTTTGATGAAAAATGGAAAAGTCATCTCCTATGCATCAAACAATTTGAATGTTAATGAGAAAAACTATACAACAAATGATCTGGAGTTGGCTGCAGAAATCATCACATTGTAATTTTGGTGAAATTACATCTTTGGGGAGAAGTGTGAAATATATACAGATAAAAAAAGACACAAGTATATATTCACACAGAAAGAGTTGAACATGTTTCAAAGAAGACTGATTGAGATGATCAATGATTTTTACTTCTCAATCCATTACATCCCTGGGAAAGAAAACATGGTGACAGATTCATTATGTAGAAAGGAACTAGTGATTCTATCATTGATTTGAATTGAAAAGGATCGAATCATCTTGGATTTGATGAAGATGGTCATGTGAATCAGAAGTAAGGGAACACTATCAATTCATTGACAAATAACTGCCCAACCAACTCGTTTGGAAAGGTAAATGGATGCTCAAAAGGACGACGTGTGAATTATGATGAATGTGGTAATTATCAATAATGGGAAATCATCAGAGTACAATGTTATTGAAAAAGGAATTGTGTTATTTGGTCCACGAATATGTTTTAAATCAAATCAAGAGTTGAAGAAAAAACATTTGGATGATGCACATAGTTCGAATTTCTCCTTTCACATAGGAAACACAATGATGTATCGAGATCTATGAGAGCATTGTTGGTGGGATAAGATAAAGATAAAGACTGATGAGTATACATCAATGTGACTGGTATGTCATCACGTGACAGTTGTGAGGATGAATTGAATTGCGATGATACAACCATTACCTAAACGAACAATGGAATGGGATAACATCAACATGGACTTTGTTTCTCGGCTTCTAAAGACATCCAAAGGAAAAAATGCTATATGGGTTGTTGTGGATCATCTTACAAAGACAATACTATTCATTGTAATTTGAGAGGATTTCTCATTAGATTTACTGGAATGGATATATATCAATGTAGTGGTAATTCTACAAGGAGTAAAACAATCTATTTTATCTGATCTATATCTACGATTCACCACTCTATTCTAGAAGAGTTTTCAACATACTTTGAATACTAAGCTAAACATCAGTTTCGCTTATCATCCTCAAAGTGATGGCAAATCTGAGCAGACTATCCAAATACATGAGGACATGTTGAGAGAATTCTTAATGGATTTAAAAGGAAGATATGGTTAACATATTTGTCTGGTTGAGTTCCTTTAAAATAACCATTTCAACTCAAGCATCCAAAAAGGCTCCTTATGAAGCCATTTATTGGAAGAGGTGAAAACACCGACATTTTTTGATGACGTTGGGGAGAGAAAACTCCTAGATCATTAAATGGTCCATGAAATATTGGAGAAGGTTAAGACCATCCAACAACATATTAATGGATCTCAGTGCTGACAAAGGAGTTATGCTAACAATCATTGACGAGACCAAATGTTCGATGTTGGAGACATGGTAATCCACCACATATCACCTTGTAAGAGAGTTATAAGATTTGGGAAGAATGAAAAGCTTAATACAAGGTATATGAACCATTTTGAGATCCTTGATTGCATTGCTGCATTGGCCTATCGACTAGAACTCCCACCATACCTATCTCAAGTACATAATGTATTCAATGTGTAACTCTTGAGAAAGTACATACCAAACCCATCACATGTACTCAATCCATAGGTGGTACCATTAGAAAATGACCTCTCCATTGAAGAGAACATGGAGAAGATCTTAGATCATAGGGAAAATGTTCTACAAAATAGACAATACCCTTCATAAAGGTGTTATGGGGAAATCACATGTTTGAAGAGGAGATGTTGGAATAATAGGAAGTGATGAAGTAGAGTTACTGAAATATATTTTATTGTGGGAAAATGAAATTTAGGGGGAGAAATTTCCTAAGGAAGGATGATTGTAACAACCCAAACCCTTATAAATGATAAATACTCTTGATCAAATTAAATTTCGTTTTATTTAAAATATTAATATAAAATATTCACTTCCTTCGTTTTATGTTTTTTTGGGATTTAAAAATAATGTATAAAATTATTTTCATTGAGTAGTGATCACATTATTAGTATAAATATCGGAATGTAATAAATCCTATTTACTCATAAAAAAGGATGTTATGGACTCATCTAGTAGAATTTCTCCGTACAAAGCCCATTTTTTCAAGCTCATAAAGGAGCTGGCGTCATTGGGTTTCAGTCATTACCCAACCCAATGTAAGCATCAATAAGTTATGCTCGAATGGAACTGCCTACAGGATAAGTGGATGATAATAGAGATTACCACCCGATCGACATTATCTGAGCCACTCTAAGAGTATGTCATCATCACACACCTTACCCTACAGTATTATATAGGTATTATAAGTGGTTATGTAATGAAACCCTATCACTATGATTATGTGTAATAAATTTGTATAGAATAAATAATATACATTCATTATATTATTTTTACATTTAAATAGTTTTAAAATAAAAAATTTTATTTTTAGTTTATATTAAAATATGAAATATATTTTGATTAATTAAATGTTTGTTTAATTAATTAATATTTAATTAAAATATTATTAATAAATTAAATTTTATTAAATAAAAATGATCATATAAGTTTCATGATTACAATTGTAAATTTTATTATTGTTTGAAAACTATTTTTGTCAAAACCATGAATTTTCGATAAATGTTTGTTTTTTATAAAAGTAAAAATTCACATGTTTAAAAAAAATTTATAGTTATGATGAATAATATTTTTGGAATTAGGATGTCGAAATTATCCAATAGTGATTTTTTCATAACTGTCTTTAATAGTTGAATTTTTTGGTAAAAATTAAATTCTTTTTTAATATAAAATGTGTTTTAGTACATCATAATGACACAATAGTGATGTAATAAAATATTATAAATGGGTGGTTCAGACAAAATATGTCTAACCATTAATTTGTTTTTATTTTACAATTGATTGATTTATTTTAAAAACATGTAGTAGACCCTCCATGACTTATAATATATTTTGTCCTTTAAATTTTTTTCCTTGAGAGTGTGACTCCCCTCCACATAAACAAGCCTAATATTTTATTAATTTATGCAATTGGAATTATAAAATAATGTGTTCTAATCCCATTTTGTGAAAGGCTTCGGTGAAAACCATTTGATGGTTTGGGGTTTTGATTAGTTTAATGTGTGGTGTCCAAAACATTAATAATAAATATTTCTTACACTTTTCCGAAATAAACCCACCCAAGATCCCACTTATCGTCACTCAAAGACATTTTAACATGATAATCCTCTAAAATACTATATATAAAATCCTCATAAGGTGACCCAACCTCCCATGAAGCGTCTCTGAAGACCCTCCCAAGCCATTGGGATCACACTTCCATGTAAGGGATTTATTTATTTGTAAATTTTTTCTTAGTTTTATTTTGGTGTTATTACCTATTATATTCAATTAAAAATGTTGTGGTATGATTTCTCACCTCCCCTTGCATCCCCCCATATGTTTGAATGATGAAATTCCCCTTCCTATTTAATTAATGCCTCCCATGTACACCCATATCCATGAAAAAATTCCGTAAAGAATTTATCTCTCTTCATTAATATTCAAACAATTTCTATTATTATGAATATAAATTAAATTACTTATGTCAGTACATGTATATATATTCCCTATTACAATACATTTCATGCAAATAAGTTGAGATTTTTGGATGAAATGAAATGATTATGAAAGGTGTGCCTTAATTGTGCTCCAATGCATTGGGTAAAGATTAGTATCATGATACGTCAAGTTCAGTGAGGGTTTACACATTGTAATTCAAGTGAAATGAGGTTTTAATCAATATCCTAGTGAAATATGTGTTGGATCCTTCTAATATCATGTTAAATGTTGTTTCACATTTCAAAATTATGATAGTCATGCTATATCGTGCCTTTATGTTTCTCTTATGATCCATTGTTATTCCTATTGCCTAACATGTATTGTATTATTCATCTTATGCCTTTTTTACTCCATTGATGGTATTTAAAGACAACCATTTTCTTATACATGTCCTCGGGATATCCCATGAAATACTAGGTATGAAGGAATGTGTGTGGTCAGGTAAAATATTTTTTCAATAAATAAGTTTATTTTAAGTTTTAAGTTGTTATGTAACGATCATAATCCCCAAAGACAGTAGAACTCTCAAACATCTATGTTTTAACAAGTGGTGGTTTTATGTAATAAATAATTTTTATGTGTGAAACAAAGATCAGGATTGTTATATAAAGAGTTAAATTATGTTAAAGACCCACAGTAATGTCATTATTGAATAACATTTCAATTTCAACCTATTGGTTTGGATGATAATTGTAATGGTGTGGGAAAATTATATATTCTACAAGAATTGGGAAAATAACTATAAATTCGTATGTGACTGAAGATAAAATGTGGGATTTCAAAACTAATTTTATAACCTAGGTCACCATTGGGTATTCCCCTTTTAGAGATGACATAAAGTTTGAGTATTTAGGATTTGATAGAAATTACTATAGGGAGCTCAGTCTAGAGGAAATGTGTTTTGGGAATATGGAAACTAGTTTCTATGTTTTATTTCATGCCTGATATAACATACGTCAAATATAATATTGACTAACATAGGAGAATAGATCCATAAGTTATGATGGTTATATTCATATTGGGATATTTCATGAGATGCGGAAAACCCCATAGTGGTGGTCGGTTTTGATGCATATATCCATAATTCCCTTAAAGTGGACACTCCCATTCTAGCATGGATTATTCCCTATATGTGGAAAATCAAATAGTGGATGTATCTATGGAAACCTAAATTGAATATTGCTTAAAATTGGACAAACAACAAGGTTGTCTTCGATAGGATAAATTTTTGGTATTATTCATATGATGTTTAGATGGACCATCACATGCTATACCAGTGATGGACATACAATCAGTTCATGGGGCCTATAATAATCTATGGGCAGTTTATCTATATAGAGTTGATAGTTTCAGTACACTAGATTTATCTTTACTCTAGGCTTATGATGAATATTGTACACTCCCACAGTGGAGCTCTGTGAAAATATATGTGGGGGCTTTTATGTATATTGAGTTTATATTGAACATCTTTTCTATTATAAAAATTATAGGATCTTTCCATATATCAATGGTACTATTAGAGTATACCTATACATGGAAATATATATTTGGTATGTATTTAATTACTATGAAATTCTATTAAAAATGATGATTTGATACTAAATTGTAACACACTATATATGTTGTTTGAGATATTGTGGCCATAATGATTTCACAACATGCTATATGAAACTCTATCATTGAATCCAATGAGGTAGTTGGTGGTTATTTATTTTTTCTATTTTATTTATTTATTCATAAATTAATGTTACATGCACATATTATGACATATTATATTAAATATATGAATTTTTTGGTAGTTACATATTGATTTATTTACTCAGACACTTATCAAGATACCACTAAACCTGAATAAAAGATTAGAGGATAACATGGATTAATACACAGGTTGGGATGAGGCTGGGTTAAACTAGTGGGTTGTATTAAAAGGATATATGGAAAATTGGATGAAGAAGGTGGTTTTGATTCTCAAAAAAATATGATTTTATTTTCAATTATTTCATGTATTTGTTACTGTACTAATTGGTGGAAAACTGTATCTATGACATTTCACAACAGATCATTATTTGATTACATTTATTTATTATGGTGTTATTATATTTATTTATATCCTTTATTACAATATTTTGTACACAATAATTGGTTATTTGATCTATAGTTTCATAGACTGATATTGGGGTAATATTCATCACATAATAACACCTAAAAACCCATCTATTAGTTAGATGCCTCTATCATATACTGAGGATAATTTGATGGAAGATATATAAAATCAGTCTTGGCACTAGGTAGTTCTCTAATTTTGTGGGATTTTTGAAAGTAGAAGAAGATAATTCGTATTCATTGTTTCCTATAAATTATGACATAATTATAAAAGTGGTTTTTAGAATTTTTTGGATGTCATGATAGATATCATACATGTGAGTCAATAAAGAATGTTCATCATGTTATATCTGTTTATGGTGGGTATGATTATTATTTTATATTACAATGGCATGGTTATTTTTTATTTCATCATTGATAAACCCACATGTTGTGTGGAATATATTATTTGAAATAAAAATCATATATGTTTTCCATTTATAATGTGGATAGTTCTATATTTTGTTTCAGATCGTACTGAAGACATAGTATTCACATGAATCATATTAGGAACACATGATTCACATGAAATAGTGGCCTCACAATTTTATTTCTGCCACATTATATTGAGATTCAATTATTTAAAATTTAAATAATTTATCAAATTAAATTTTCTAATGTATATAATTGTTTCTCTTATACATAGATTTCCAGATATGTATATATATTTATTTTAAATAGCTGAATTTGGATTTTTTCTACTGAGATTCCGACTGATGATAACGAAGATGATATAGTCCTTATTCAAATGGGTTATAGTTACCCATGTTTTTTATTATAGAAATTGGTTTCAATTAATTGGGCCACTTCTGCGTTTTTGTTTAATATGTTTTGTTATTTATGTTTTAGGGTAAATCCATATTATACCTTATATATTTTATAAATACATTATGTTCAATAGAAAAATTTGTTTTTGTTGTCCCTTGACATGGACCATCAATGGAAACATTACGTGTTGTAGGAGGAGTAAACTAGCAATATTCCATCCTTGATGGTGTAATATAATTATTTTACACTCTGGATGATGGTATCCTTAGTAGTTTATGGTGGAAAACTTTTGATATCTCCATGTGTGGGAAAATGTTATTGGATTAAAATTGTGTGATAAACAATCATGGTTGTTACCTTAGAGAATTTATCCAAAGTAGGTTTTTATTTTCAAATGAATGCATGGGTAGGTGTATCCAAGTATGAGAATTTCAAGGTAGGTGCTCCAGATTTTGTAGAAAAGATCCTAGTTAGTTTGTTCTATATGAATCCAATTGTGTTTTTGAGTGAAATCAATGGATAAATTTGACCTTGCATGTTCATATTCCATTTAGTAGCATAGTTAGGGAACGTGCGGATTCGTATGACTATATTGATATCTATTGGCATCTAGAAATGTGATTTCAATAAAAATGACTTGTAAAGGATCATTTATGAAATGCCTTGAGATTTTATGAGAAATTTTATTATTAATTACTTTGATGTCTTGTGTTTTACTCTACACCAAGATTAGCTTGTACTATACGCAACACAGTGTTAGCTTGTTGTATAGGAAACACTATTCATGGCTCGTGTTACACACAATATCAAGTTCATTTTGTGGAAAATATTCTACACAACATTAAGTATATATTTTGTTTAATGTATAAATGAAATAAGTTTTGATTATGTTATACAAAACACCAAATGGAGCTTTCACTACACGTATCCCTAACTTGGTTTTCATTACATGAAATCAAGTCCTTCTTCGATAGCGTGTGTAGTAAACAATACCGAGTTTAACTAAACTATATATTATAATAATATTATTATGAATTAGGCGTTATGAATAGTAATACCCACCTTTTGAATTTTTATCTTTCAAAAAGGACTTCATTTTTGGATTAAGAATATCTAAATTAGCTTAGGGTGAATTTTGGGTAATTTTCTGAAAACATTCAATTTTTGATGAATAGATAAAATACTGAGTTATTGGTTAAAACAAGCTTTTTATTTAAATAATAATTTCTTTATTTAAATTTATCTTAGGTGAAAATAGATACATAATACTTATATCAGTTTAATATAATTCATTAGAGCCATTTTTTTAATAATTTTTGATATATAAAAAGTTTATTGAACTTTTCACCGTCTTTTACCCACCTCTTAGGAGCATTTGCAATTGTACAGAAAACATAATTTTACTGCTTATGTGAGTTGAATTTATAAAATCCAAGAGACATGGTTAATATAAAGGAGTAAAATGTGGTTTAATAAGACAAAAACAATTTTTGGTGAATAGTAACTTTTTACTATTATTTGCCACGGTTAAAAATAAATAGGGTAATTAAGGGTAAAAATGATATTATTATTACCCTAACACATGCCCTAATTCTTTTGGATATGTGTAATTCGACCAAAGCCAAACTTATAAATAAAATATTACCCTATAGGTCAACTTGGATTAGATTAGGACACTTATTATTATTTTATTTAAAGAAGAGTTAAACGAGTTAAAATCAATGTTTAATACATAATGAATTTTTAATATAGGGTTATACATAAGACAAATTCGACTATAAATATTAATTATAAATATAGAATGATTTCTTACATAATGGTATTTTATTTAAAATTTTTATACATTAAATAATTTAATATATTTGTGGCACAATGATGATGCAGTAATTACAATATTAATGAAATATTAACATAAATGATGTTATAAATACCAAAATAAATATATTTTGATACTTTTTATAAGCTAAAGTAATTTTTAATGTTAATATGACGTGTTATAATTGATTCATTTAACTTTTTTCGATCTAATCATGCTATTATGAATTTTACCAAAATCAATTAGAAAATAGTATCAAAATTGACAAAAAATAGTTTTTAAAACAAATTTTATATTATTTACTGTTATTCTATTCTTAAAAATCTAAGGGTAGGTTAAATGACTTATATAATGTTATATATATATATATTGAACTACTTGGGGTTATTTGGGCTTGTTATAGTATGTTTATTAAACATATATTGTAAAAAGAAGAAGACACGGTAAACGTTAAATTTTTTAACTTAGAGTTAAATCTAATTGATAAGGTTAAAATAGTAACATATACTTTTTTAAAACTAATTGTATGAGAGGATTTAAACCCATACCCACTTTATCTTCTAAATTAATCAATTTGGAGATATTATAAACAAAATATGACTTTATTTTAAAATAATATTTTAAGTTTTTCCTAAGGTCTCCTCTCCTCCATTATAAAAGGACACCACCTCCCTCTTATCTTTACAAAATTATAAGCTTTAAAGATCAGAAAAAACCTACCCATTTCCCATCTCAACATCCCTAGAAACATTATAGATGTTCTGGACTCCTCAAAATACCATCTCTAGTGCCTTTAGAGGATGCTTAAAAGAGGTGTGTCGAAGAAGAGGTAATCTCTTCTACCGATTCTTTGAAGTTTTCTTTTTTCTTCATCATTTTCTTATTTATCTATTTAATAATAAAGTAATAAAATAAGTATCACTAATATACGGATATGTTATTATAAGTATGAGACAACCCCATTTCACCTTCTATCCATCCTACGGAAAACGAAATCCCCGCGTGTGCGTATGCCCGGAATACCGTCTCCACGTCGTGGTGTAATCTATTTTTCCACCACCACCTTACTTGGATTGGTATAATAGTGTAAAGAATAACTATATATAGTTATCATAAAATTATACTGATTCTGAGATATTATATCATCCACTCTAATTCAATTCAATAATTTTGGGAATGATATAATCGATCGTGCGTACGTACGGATTACCGTCTCCACGCCGTGATGAGATTTATTCCCAATGTCAACCATTAAAGAATGATTATAAAGTACATATAATTAATAATAATGAAATATATGACATGATAAAGCTACTGGATATATGTATATATATATATGTCTTCTTCTTACTTCCATTCAAGTCAATATGAAAAGGATAACAGTGTTCATGCGTATGTACGGCCTACCGTCTCGATAAACGGTGTATTTAATTTCATTCATCTATAGATTATATATATATATACTGAATATATATGATATATAAATCATGATTTATATTCTGCATGTAAGTTAATCATGATATAATTAATAATAATATCAAGAACAACAAGTCCAAACACGTAAGATAAAGAAAACGATTTTACCCAAAACGCTTCTTTAACATGGAATTTACAAAAGATGGGGTTACATAAAGTCATAAGTGAACCAGATATGATTTCAAAACAATGAATATGATTCTGTTAATAATTATATTACATTATTTAAATCAATATTAAAGAGGTTTAGATACGTACGAAGCATATCTGACCTAAGGTAAGGGATAACTTTTCAAATTTTGTCTTTATCCGAGATTGTTTATTCGTAAATATTTACTGGGGTTATATTTATCATCCATTTCCCTATTTTCTAAAAATGGTTTCATTTATGTTTAAATTCATTTTTACCCATTTTTACTTTTACTACATAGTATGTAAGAAATCATTCTTTTCATTACCACACGAGGTATTTTTTGACTTTTTCGGCAAAAGTACTAGAAGAATGTTTTTTTAACTTATACAGCATGAATGGATTTTTATGATTTCATTGAACATTATTTCCATGAATAATCCTTTAAAAGTTTTCAAGTTTAATTTTAATCAAGTACATTAATTTAACATTTATGACATGTTAAGAAAGAAAAAATATTTTTGAAGAAGAAAGGATGTTTTCCTCATGAATTCATTTCAAGTGTTTTATCAAAAAAAAATTCCATATAATATGGAATTATTTCATATGTGTATGTTTCATGTATAATTTCTCGATGATTTAAAGTGTTTCACTTTTCTTATGATGAAATGATATCCATTTTTTATATGTATTATGTTAGGATGGGAAGATGTTTATGAAACCCATTCTATTCTTTGGGTAATGATGTATAATTTATGTTCATGTTGTAGCACATGTAAGAATGATTTCATTATGAGATGGGTGGGACCTATATCTCCCACCAACTCATTGGATAATGATTTATATCTCATGATATAGACATTGAAATAATGGTAATTTATTCTGGTTTAGTGATACATGACTGGAATGAGGAGTGAACTCGATTCTGAAAGGGTCTTTGTCCACTAAGATGGTCTCGGCAGCAATGCCTTGGAAACTATGGAAATCATATCATGTGCATAATGGTTTTCCACAATTAAATGTTTTATTCCCATGGTATTTTATCATGATTGATGTTCCTTTATGATATATGCCTTGCGTACTTCCATGATTTATTTCTTTGCTCAATATTTTGATATTCAGTTTTTATGTTCAAGTTTTTGCATTCAAATTTTAATGGATTGTTCTATGTTATCTATTTTTACCCTTACTATGCATTTTAGCTCACCATTTTTATGTTTTCATTTACCCAGGATGTAAAGAATGTTTTTAGGTAAGAAAAAAAAGGATGACCTTTATCGGAGATGTTGAAGATCATTCACCCTATTTAGAAGATTATGTTCTGAGTTTCTGAAGACACTAAACTATTACAGACATTGAGTGTTGGTTCTTGTTTTGTAATCATTATTCCGCAAAATGAATGTAATGTCCATGTAGGTCATTTATGGTTCTCTACAGTTGGTATCATAGGAATGGTTTAGTATAACTTTGCAAAATAGGATGTGAAAACATTAGTGAGATCTCTAGAGATATTACTAATGTACGTATTGGGATTTCCCTAAGGTTATGTATTAGTATAGGTTATAGTCCTAGAATTATAGTAACGATATTATAATTAAACCTATGATTTTAGATATTGAAGGTACTCCCCGTTGATTATGATTTTTTCCTCTCACAATATTCTTTTTGGGTTTTAGAAAATGCCTGGAAAAAGGAAGATTCACCATAATGGAGGATATGATAGATAATAGAATGATATTATTATTGAGAAACCAAATGAAATTGGATCTGGAAGTCCACATATCGTTATTATTCCTAATCCTCAATCTCAATATATGATCAATAATCTCAACTTTGGCAATTTTCCGGACTCAACTAATAAGAGAAAGATGGAGTTTCATGATGACCATTGAGGAAGGAAAGTTAAATTTCCCTAATGTAAATCTTGTGGGAAGAGGCATCAGGTAGAATGTTTCAAAGGAACTGGATGATGCTTTGTGTGTGGAAAAGAATGACACATAGCCAGTAATTTTAAAGGAAATGGTCCAACTAACACCATGGACAAGGATAATGGTATTGATAAGACATCAACAATGGTTAAATGTTTTAAATGTGGAATGTACATGCATTATTCAAACTAATGCCCTAAGGGAAAATCTCATGTTCATATGGGAAGTACTTATGTGGAAGATGATGAAGAGACTACAAATGATTTATGAGATGAAAGAAATGATGAAGCTCAGTCAGTGGTTTAAGAAGGTATAGGAATTATTGTATGTTTATCTAGAATAATATATGGTACTATTGAATAATGAAAAATCAAAGGATTGTTACACTGTTGTCTTTCCATGAGTTTTTGAAAGTATATGTTGAATGGTACCGGTAACCATGAAAGGTTATTCAAATATTTTTGGAAGTTAGATGATATGTTCATAATAAAAGGATATGGAGATAATGATATGTTTTATAGTATTAATGGGCTCGTGACTTGAATAAGGACAAAGTGATATCATGCATTGAGTATATAGATATTTTGGGATATTGGTATATGGAAAGAGTTAACTTTTGACAGCACTCATGTTTTCACTAAGGTTCTATGGTAATACATGATTAAGGTATTCACATGTTTGGAATGTGACCAACATGATATATCTTATGATATATAGGGGATAAATGATGGTATTTGCATACTTGTTATGTGACATTCAATTAATCATTTTCTATATAATATTTTGGATAAGCCTAAATATTGGAATAGAGTATGTTGTACATAATATAGTATTGTTTAAGGATAGATATTTTTTCTATATTATTTATGGAATGTTATAATAGTGTATTTTTAGAAAAAGGGAAAACTAGCAGGATGTGTGACAACCCATCGTTCCAGACAAGGTTACGGGAATCGAACCCCCAACCGAAGTGCGAAGGGAATTTATTAGCTACCTCTGTCCTACAAGAATTCCATGTTTTGTATGAACTAGTTTTAATTTATTAAGTGGTATGATAGATGAAGTATAAGTCAAATTTAGGAACAATATATGATTAATCTCACTATAAATGGACTTATGTATATAAATTTTTCTAACCTTGTGTATGAGACAGATGGAATGACCTATCATTCAATCTCATTATCTGCTAACACTTCACAGAAGACATATTCAACTTCATTTTTTAAGTGATGAAATGGGAATTGTTCAAGGAACAAACAACAATGAGATTGTTCTAAAATCAAGTCAGTGTTTCTTTTAATTCAAAAAATATTCGACAATAGGGAAATTTTCTTGACAACCAAAAATGTTGTCCTAGTTCCCTCATAACTAATGAATCAAATGGAACCGCAGATTATCACAAATTTATGGCTTTGTGATTGTCGGCTTTTTCATAGCCATGTTTTATACCACACTTCATCCAAAAATGATGATTAGATTTCTCTTCTATATCCATGTTTTCTCTTATGTTCTCCTATGTGGAAACCCAGTGATGATTTAATTTGGGTAAACATTACGTTTCATAGATTAGTTTTTGAAATTAAGTTTCAGTATTCCTTTTTATGATGTGGGTTCCTATGAAAGAAACTTTCAAATAGTAAAAGATTTATAACCCCGATGAATTTCAAAGAATAATTTAATGTTACGGGGGTAGAATGTAACACCCCGAGATATTGTGAGAAATATTATTTTTAATTACTTTAATATCTATTGTTGTACGCTACACCAAGATTAGCTTGTACTATACGCAACACCGTATTAGTTTGCAGTATACACAACATTATTCTTGGCTCGTGTTACGCACAATTTCAAGATCGTTTTGTGGAAATTATTCTACGCAACATTACGTATATATTATTATAATGTATAAATGAAATAAGTTTTGATTATGTTATACACAAAACCAAATGGATCATTCACTACATGTAGCCCTGACTCGGCTTGCATTACACGCAATCAAGACCCTCTTCGATAGCGTGTGTAGTATGCAATAATGAGTTTCACTAAACGATATATTATTATAATATTATTATGAATTAGCTGTTATGAATAGTAATACACACTTTTGAAATTCTATATTCTAAAATGGACTTCATTTTTGGATTCGGAATATCGAAATTATTTTAGGGTAAATTTTTGATATTTTTCTAAAAACATTCAATTTTTGATGAATAGTGAAAACAATGAGTTATTGGTTAAAACCAAATTTATTTAAATAATCATTTATTTTATTTAAATTTATTTTAGGTAAAAATAGATACAAAATCTTATATATGTTCAATGTAATTAATTGGAGTCATTTTATATTAATTTTAGATATATAGAAATTTTTTGGAACTTTTCACCGTCTTTTACCCACCTCCTAGGAGCATTTTCAATTGTACACAAAACATTATTTTACCACTTCTGTGAGTTGACTTTCAAAAATAAGAGAGACACTGTTAATATCAAGGAGTAAAATGTCATTCAATAAGGAAAAAATAATTTTTGGTGAATAGTAACTTTGTACTTTTATTACAACTGTTAAAAGTAAATAGGGCAATTAAGTTTAAAATTGATATTATTATTACACTATCACATGTCCTAATTCTATTATATAAGTGTAAATTGTCAAAAAACAACCGTAGGAACAAAATATTACCCTTTAGGTCCACTTCTATTAGATTAGGACACTTATTATTATTTAATTTAAAGTTGAGTTAAAAGAGTAAAAATCAATGTTTAATAAGTAAAAAAAATTAATATAGGGTTATACATAAGATAAATTCGACTATACATATTAATTATAAGGATAAAAATATTTCCTACATAATGGTATTTTATTTAAATTTTTTAGACATTAAATAATTTTATTTATGTATGACACAATGATGATGAACTAATTACCTTATTACTGAAATATTAACATAATTGATGTTATAAATACCCAAATTAATGTAATTTGATACATTTTATAAATTACACTAATTTTTAGGTTACTATGACATGTTAGTATTGATTCAATTAAATTTTTTCTAACTAATAATGTGGTTATGAGTTTCATAAAAATCAATTACCAAATAATGTCATAATTGACATGAAATAGATTTTAAAACAAATATTATATTATTAATTGTTATTCTATTCTTAAAAATCTAAGGTTCATCCAAATGACTTATATAGGTTATATATATTAATAATGAACCACTTTGGGTGTGTTTGTCTTGTTATAATATGTTTATTAACCAAATAGTGTAAGAAAACAAGAAGTCGCGGTAAAAGTAAAATTATTAAAACTTAGAGTTCAATCTATATGATAAGGTTAAAATATTAACCTAAACATTTATAAAACCTATTGGTTGAGAGGATTGCGACCCATCCCTACTTTAGCTTAGAAATAAATCAATTTGGATCTATTATAAACTGAATATGACTTTATTATAAAATATTATATTATGTTTTTCCTAAGGTGCCCCTCTCTTCCCTTATAAAAGGGAACCTCCTCCCTCATCTCTTTACACAATTTTGAGCTTTCAAGCTCGTCCAACCCCTGCCCAATTCCCTTCTCAACATCCCTATAAAAATTATATAGGTTCTGGTCTCCTCAAAATACCAACTCTAGTGCCTTAAGAGGAAGCTTAAAAGAGGTGCATCAAAGAAGAGGTAATGACTTCTACCGATTCTTTCAAGTTTTATTTTTTTCATAAAATTCATCTTATTTTGTTTTTTAATCATAAAGTAATAACATAAGTATCATTAATATACTGATATTTTATTATAAATATTAAAAAACCCCATTTCACCTTCTATCCATCCTACGGAAAATGAAATCACCACGCATGCGTACGTACGAAATACCGTCTCCACGTAGTGGTGTATTCTGTTTTTCCACCACCACATTACATTGATGGGTATAATAGTGGAAATAATAACTATATATAGATATTATAACATTATACTGATTCTGAGATATATTTTCATCCCATCCAGTTAAATTCAGTAAATATGGGAAAGATATCATCGCTCGTGTGTACGTTCGGATTACCGTCTCCACGCCGCGATGAGATTCATTCTCCATGATAACCATTAAATAATGATTTTAAAGTATATATAATGAATAATAATGAAATTTAAGACATTATAAAGCTACTGGATTTATGTATATATATATATGTCATCTACTTACATCCATTCAAGTCAATAAGGAAAGGAAAACAACGTTCATGCGTACGTACGACCTACCGTCTCCATGAACATTGTATTTTATTACCATGCTATTTTATCACAATTGATGTTCCTTTATGATATATGCCTTACATAATTCAAACATTTATGTCTTTGGTCATGATTTTGATGTTTAGATTTCATGTTCATGTTTTTGCATTCATATCTTTATGGATTGTTTTATGTTTACTATGTTTAACCTTACTGAGCATTTGAGCTCATCGTTTTCATGTTTTATTTTTCCCATGATATAAAGAAAGTTTTAATGTAAGAAAAAAAGGATGATATTTATGGGAGATGTTGAAGTTCTTTCACCATGATTAGACGTTTATGTTCTGTGTTTCCAAAGACACTAAACTACTACGGTCCTTGAATGTTTGTTCTTGTTATGTAATAATTATTCTGCAAAAGTAATGTAATGTCCATGTACGTCATGTACAGGTCTCTAAAATTTATATATATTTATTAATCAATGAATAATCTCAATATATTTTATTTGGTAGTTGAAATTTTTATATCTATGACTGAATTGAGATTCAAGGATGTATATATGATTCTGACGAGCATGACGACCTAGAACATAAATTAGGTTTTGGAATTTTTCTCCACACAATATGGTTCACAAAATACTGATCAAGTTTCATATGATATCATTCCTGAGGATTTACCTTAAGATTAATGTTCAATTATATGTGTTTTAAATAGATTATAGATTATAGGAGTGGATCACAATGAAATAATCATGTTTGTTGATGGAACTAATTGATGTGACACAATGTTAGAGGGTTGACCATGACCGTTGTTAGGTCCATTGAATGACTTTTCATGGGGTGTGTTACTATGGATAATATATATAATGTGTGATATAATAAATTAATTATGTGGTGAAACATTTTTTTGTCTTAAACAGATGACCTCATGTGAGAAGGGTATTGATAGTGAGATCAATCAATTTTTATCATTTTGGAATTGATATAATAATAGATAAATAGATCCAAGTAATGATGGTTTAATTAATTAATTCCATGTACATGATTACAAATGGTATTAGGTGGATTCAGAGAGAGGCCATGATTTCCTTATGTGATAAGGATACATGATCATGATCGGGTTAATATTTCCCTAGTGTATCTTATATGGAACTAATTTGGAGAATGAAAGTGAATGGTTCATCCAGAGAGTGCATTTTAATGGTGAGTATAGAAATTAGTAATTATTCTTATATTATTGAGATATTAATTTGGGTATGAAGGAAATGTGACCATTTTTTCACAAGGCTTCAAAAAATATAGTTAATACAGTTTTATGAAAGTAACAATGAAATTTGTTGAAATATTTTATCACATATAATTGAATATATACAGTTTGTGAAACTGTTGTACACATGATTTGGTACATTATGGGAGTGTCTCATTTATATTGTGTGGATTTTGAAAATATATAGAAAGACATTTTTTGGAAGGGATGATGTAATCATTATCATTTAGATATGGATTCTATAAAACAATGGGAACTAGAATTAGATGTTGTTATCATTTGTTGATGGGTGTGTTTCTTTGGATATAATCCATATTAACATATAAGATGATTTTTTTTATATTAAATTCTCATGGTTCAGAAATTGTGTCTTAGAATTAGAAATTATGAGATAGGCACAATAATGTGGAGCAATTTAAGTCCTGTGATGAATTTGATGACATCATGGTAATTCCTTAAATAGATAATATTTAGTAAGCGATGTCTGTGTTTTTAGTGTTTCATAAATAAAATAATTTATGGTCGGATTTGTCACGAACCAGCCCGGGTCGACCCTGAACCGGTCACCCGAGCCGGTCCGCGACAAGTCCCGAGGGGCGTTCCCGATCCCCCCGGGATGGCAACAAGTGCCGGGCATTGAAACATTAATCGTTGGGAACGATTTCAGCCCAAACTAAAAACAGGATCGAAAGAAGGAACATAAACTAAACAAACAAACAGACACTCAAGACATAAACAAAACTAAACCACGACATACCTCCATGTGACCTCGCGGGTCACCACCCAACTACAACCAACGTCGCTCCCACACTGAGCGACTCAAGCAGGAGAACCTGAACAAAAGGAACCTGCAACTGAAGAGGTAAAAGATAGGCGTGAGCACAAAAGTACTCAGTAGGTGAGCCCCACAACAAATCCCAATGCACTGCCAGTAAATAAAGGATCTACCTATTCCAGGTTTGAACTACAATGTATAAAAGTATGCTTTTACAATGTTTCACTTAAAAAAAACTAAACACAAGCCATCACCCTTATTCCTTTTTAAAAGTTGAATTTCTTTTCATTGATTCTAAATTCGTTCTGAACGATAAAGAAGTGTTACACTTTCGGTTTTACTATACAAGAGAAAAACGCATTTTTATTTGAAAACCATTTTCGCAAAGCAACCAGTACAAGCGGTAAAGAAGAACTGAAAGTAATCAAGCAGGAAAGAAAGCAAGTGCAAGTAGAAGTAAACAGGCAAGGAAAAACCAAGTGCAAGTAAAAATAAACCAGAAGTTATCAGCAATAACGATGGGCACACCCACACACTCACACACTCACACACACACACACATACTCACACACGCACACACACTCACACCCAAGTGGTCCCCCATATGCCGACGGAAGGCACCACGCCAGAGATGGTAGAGCACTATGGGTAAAACCCCTAAGGTTCATCTAGCACGCGTGGGACCCTAGAACCTCGTGTCTCGGTGAAACGTGGCTTAGAAGGCCACGACCCTCAGAAAACGTGGCTTAGAAGGCCACGACCCTCAGAACACGTGGCTTAGAAGGCCACGACCCTCAGATATCATATGTTTAGTTAGTGTTGCAAACGTCAATCCAGCTAAGTGAAACAGGGACGACACCCATCCGGCTCACTAGCACACTAGTTCTAGTCCGCCCACCTAGATACCCAGGGTTTCCCGTGTGCTCAAGCAAGCTTCACATTCACATAGTATATTTCTTCCTCATATCGCAGGCCAAACCAGATATCGCACACAAAAGTCACCATTTCCACACCCAAACAATATTTCAAAACTCACGCACGCCAAAAATACCTTTCTAGAAATATAAATGTCATTACCCAATCATTTCGCAAAAACCCCTTTCTTTGAAACACACAAACAAGAACATAACCAACTCTCACAACCTAGAAAACATCATTTTTAATAACACAACAAGGGAAAACATCTTTCGTCAACCAAGAACCACATGTAAGGTTTCCAAAAACAATTTCAAAGGGACACACGACGTTTTCACTAATCAAAGTTACAAGAAAACACTATTTCACATAAACAGCACATTTAATAATTTACACATGCCAAAAACATTTCAAAACCCAATTCAACATGTCTTTCATTATTCAGGAAGAACCATTTAGCGACATTACTATAAAATCCCACCATTGAATCCAAGAAAACACTTTTAAAGAAATGCTAGAATTAAACAGTTTGCATTATCAGCAAATCGCCACACTATGAAAAATGACTTAACATTATTTTCTTAAATTTACTGAAATTTAATAAAAGGACAAGGAATAAATAAATTCTTAATTTAGCGGCAAGTGCATAGGGGGACCTACCTCGAATCGGAATGACGAATGACACGGCCCAAGACTCCCGTTGCGAAAATGGTGCATCGAATTGCGCCGTCAAAAAGATCCTAAAACAGTAGACCGAAAAACGGGTGTAACGATCAGTAATAATAATATAATAGCAGTAACCAATATATAATGTTAATATCAGTATTTATATAATAACAATAATAATATAGTCGTAACAATGACAATAACAATAATAATATACCTAGCATAATAATAATATATTAATAATAGCAATAATAATAATATCATATTATTAATTCAATAATAATAATAGGATCAATGCCAATTTCATATAATCATAATATATTAATAATATAATAATGATAATAATATAAAATAATGTTAACATAATAATATTAATAATAATAATATAATGACAATAGCATAGTAATAATAATAATTTAATAATAATAATAAGAATATCATAACATATTAATAATAATAAAAATAATATGATAATAATTAGAATAACAATAAATATATTAGTAATAATAATAATATTAACATAATAACAATATAACAATAATATAATCAAAATAATAACAATAATAATTTAATATTATAGACATTAACATATTAAATATAATACTGCTAATGTAATAATAATAACTCAAACATAATAATAATAATATCAAAAATTAAATAATAATATTAGCAACGACAATAATATAATAATAATAATATAATAATATTACATAATAATAATAATAATAATAATAATAATAATTACTACTATTATTAATATGATAACAATAATAAGCGTTATATAAAGAAAATAAGATTAACATAAGAAAAATAAAAATAAAAAAATAACCTTACAGCGGAGGGGGAGGTTGCGGAGCGGCGGGGTGAGGGAGGAGGCGGCAGGCGCCGGAGCGGGACGGCGGAGGGGGAGACGCCGGGGCGCGCGGAGGGGCGGTGTGTCGGGAGGCCGGGAAAGGGAGGGCCGAGCGGGAGCAGGGACGGACAGGAGGAGGAGGCCGGCGATCGGAAAGGCCGGCGCATGGGAGGAGCAGGAAGGGAGGACGGCGCGGGAGCAGGAGGGAAACGGGGAGGAGGTCGGCGGTCGGAAAGGCCGGTGCAGGGGAGGAGCAGGCAGGGAGGACGGCGCGGGAGCAGGGCGCTGGGGCGGCGCGGCGCTGAGGTGAGCGGGAGAAGGGGGCTGGGCGGTGCAGGAAGAACAGGGAGGGGAGAGTCGCTGCGGCGGAGCGAGGCAGGAGGAGGAGGGTGTCGCCGCGGCGGAGCGAGGCAGGAGGAGAGCGGGGCGGATGGGGGATCCGCCGGACGGGAGGGGAGGCTGGGGATCAGCTGGTGAAGGAGGTAGGGAGCGGCGGCTGTTCGTCGGAGGAGAAGGCCGGATGCGGGCCGTGGGCGCTGCAAGGCCGGGTGCAGGGAGGCGGAAAGCGAGGCCGGGACGGGAGAAGCAGTGATGTGAGGCGGAGGTTGGGCGCCGGCTGCGGAAGAGGGGGGGGCGCTGGTGCGGGGAAGAAGAAAGAGGAGAAAAGGGGAGAAAGAGAAAGAGAGAAGGAGGGGGAAAAGAAGTGGCGGCTGGGTAGGGACGGGGTAGGTTAGGGTTAGGTTATAATATATATATATATATATATATGATGAAAATAATAATATCAAAGATTATAATAATAATAATAATTTTAATAATGTTAATAATTATAATAATAACAATAGTAAATCAATAATAAAATGTATAATCATAATAAAACCTTTTTAATAATAATAAAATTTATCATAATAATAATAATAGAACTTATAATAATAATAATAATAAAACTTAGATAATAATAATAAAACTTACAATAATAATAAATAATAAATTAGTTAATTCAAATAATAAATGTTTTGATCAAATATTTAAAATAAAAATTTTAAAATAATTTGAAGATGTTACACACATATATATATATTTATACATATATAGTTCTATATATATATACACACATTATTATACATATATTTATGGCCATACATAAACATATATACAATAATAATAACACAAATAAAAAGGTATTGATAATAAAATACCAACATGAAAATTATAAAATTTAAAACACCGGGTGAACACACTGTCACCCGGGCTGAACGCACGGTCACCGCTAACGATGCGGTGACCGCGCACCGGCGCGAAACCGCCAATCGCAATTAATCTTCGAAAAATTTAAATCGGGACCAAGAAAGAAGTAAAATAAAGATATCTGCGGTCGGGGTGTGACAATTCTCCCCACCACAGACACTTTCTGCCCCCAGAAAGTCACCAGGCCACTAGTCAGCCAAAAACCAAGTCCATGCCCAAACAGAAATAAAGGAACTGAAGAAAACTGAGGTTCCCGGGGATGACCTTACTCTACACAGGTCACACCCGACCGATTCAAGAGAAAACTGGGGTCCGAGATTGAGGGGAGAACACGAATGGGTTCTCCCCACCACAAGAACTTAACTAGTGCAGAAAAGATGACCATTTAAATAGAAAACCCCGGGAAGGGGGGGGGGGGGGTCGACGCGGGAACTCCCAACCGGTTTAAACCAACTCTTATAGAACAATTAAAACCACACCTCCGTCTAGACATTAAATCCTTGACCAGAGTCAACCACCTTCAATACCAGGGAAAAACCCATTGAAAACATTTAACCAACATCAAATTGGAGACATGATCCACCAAAGTCCACGAAACATAACCACATTTTAAACATAACTAAAACGAGGTCAACCCACACGAGAGTCAAACACACTTCTAAGAAGAACACACGATTTAGAATATCACCTCCACACGACAAGTCTGCTTAGATTATCATAGAACCAGTCCATCATCACTTTATAGAAGAACTACGCATTTACAACGCTGTTGAAACTTCAGTAGCAGGAAAACAAGTATGGAAGAGGTTCCTAATTGCTTCACCGTCAACACGGAAGACAGAACTTGGACCAAGGCTTCACAACCCTGGAAACTCCTGACTGTGCGCGAGCTTCACCCCGAGACTTGTGGCTGGGGCTCTGATGGCTGAAGCATCTTCTGCCTCACAGTCAGGTACTGACGTTATCCCATCACGACGTCCTCTTTAAGTGACGCTTCCGACAAAACTTCTCCAGATGACCCAGACAACCGCATTGACGACACGTCTTTGGAGGGTTGCGACAAGACGGCTTTAAATGGCCGAAACGACCACACTAATAGCATACCCTCGAACGATCTGACGAACTGGAAGCTGAGACCAAAGGGGGTAACTCCTTAGGAACAGGTATCTCTGGCGCCTTTTCCTCACCAGAGGGGGAACTCTTATGAACAACAACAGGGGACACTGAAGTATTAACCACCCACACACCAGAAACTAACTCAGCCAAGAATGCTTCCTCTACGAGCTTCTCGAAACAAGGGACTTTAGAAGGGAGGACTCGCTCCTTGATCTCTGTACGAAGACCCCCAGTGGAAAGAGAGACCTTCATGAGCTCATGCAACACTACATATGGAAAAAAGGAAATTAGTTCCTTGAAATGGTCAACATATGCCTTCACCGTCCGTTGGCCTTGTTGAATATGCACAAGCTCCCTCTTTTCTCCAGCTTCACTTCCTCAGGTACAAACCATTGGATGAAAACAGTTTTAAAGACATCCCACGTCATTTGACCTTGCGTTGACGGTGGGGTAACCATTTTCCACAGGTCCCGAGCTGGACCCTCAAACAACTCCATAATTGCACGAACCTTAACATTATCGGGAGTTCCCAAAATTCTAAAGACACGTTCCACTTCCTCGAGCCATTTCACTACTTCTAACGGACCCGGATCACCATGGAGAATAGGCAAAGTCTGAGGGGGACCAAAAACTGGGCATGACATATCCGAATCCTTAGAGACCTTTCTGGGTGGCATTTCCTGAGCGATATATAAAACTCAAAGCCAAAACCAACATCAAATCAAAACAACATCAATAAAAGCGTCTTCATCAAAAACAGTCAGCTCAAGGACCAAACAAATACAAACACAATCCAAAATAAAATATCCTTTTAAAAATCCCCTTTTTATTTTAGATTTCAAAACCACCCTTTCTCATGATAACTTTCCAAAAACCAATCCACTTTCAAACCAAAACTTTCCAAAACCATTTCCATTTAAAACCAATTTAGAAAACAAAGTCAAGCCTTTAACTTCAAATACACACCCAGGTAATCTCATGAACCGTTGCACATGTCTTTATCCACATTCCATTCATACGTGCATCCACACACACTTTCCATGAATTCTCACACATGTGCAAATGTTCATAAAGAGGAACTGAGGTTTCAACCCAAGCCATTCTTATCCAATTCCAAGAAAACAACAGATTTTCAAATCAAGAGATTTCAGTTTCTAAAACCCATTTCATATATTTAAAGTCCTTTAAAAGAAACCAGTCTAATTTTCAAAAACTTTTTTTCATTTCCAACTACGCACTCACACAGGCCAAAACGGAAACAACATCCAAATTTGCATCAACCACTGAAATGAGGGACTAGTAGTCACGCTCAACCTGGTGACATGGTAGTGGGCCATGTCCCAAGTCAGCGTCGACCACTAGGAGGAATTCAAACCACGTACTCGGACTCCACATGGGTCACTACTCCATGTGAAATTACGATGTAACGTCGGCTTGCCTCCATTGTCATCTCTCAATCCAAGAAAAACCAGAAAAGACAAGGACACAATTCCCAAACTACCCCTGGTAACTCGAGGATCAATGCGAGCAAGAGTTCGCGACGCTCTTCCCGTACTTACCCCTCGAGTTCCGACAGTCCTAATCTCCTTCTACCGGACAACCCAAATAACAAGAACCACCTTTGATACCATTTTATCACGAACCAGCCCGGGTCGACCCTGAACCGGTCACCCGAGCCGGTCCGCGGCAAGTCCCGAGGGGCGTTCCCGATCCCCCCGGGATGGCAACAAGTGCCGGGCATTGAAACATTAATCGTTGGGAATGATTAGAGCCCAAACTAAAAACAGGATCGAAAGAACGAACATAAACTAAACAAACAAACAGACACTCAAGACATAAACAAAACTAAACCACGACATACCTCCATGTGACCTCGCGGGTCACCACCCAACTACAACCAACGTCGCTCCCACACTGAGCGACTCAAGAAGGAGAACCTGAACAAAAGGAACCTGCAACTGAAGAGGTAAAAGATAGGTGTGAGCACAAAAGTACTCAGTAGGTGAGCCCCACAACAAATCCCAATGCACTGCCAGTAAATAAAGGATCTACCTATTCCAGGTTTGAACTACAATGTATAAAAGTATGCTTTTACAATGTTTCACTTAAAAAAAACTAAACACAATCCATCACCCTTATTCCTTTTTAAAAGTTGAATTTATTTTCATTGATTCTAAATTCGTTCTGAACGATAAAGAAGTGTTACACTTTCGGTTTTACTATACAAGAGAAAAACGCATTTTTATTTGAAAACCATTTTCGCAAAGCAACCAGTACAAGCGGTAAAGAAGAACTGAAAGTAATCAAGCAGGAAAGAAAGCAAGTGCAAGTAGAAGTAAACAGGCAAGGAAAAACCAAGTGCAAGTAAAAATAAACCAGAAGTTATCAGCAATAACCATGGGCACACCCACACACTCACACACTCACACACACACACACATACTCACACACGCACACACACTCACACCCAAGTGGTCCCCCGTATGCCGACGGAAGGCACCATGCCAGAGATGGTAGAGCACTATGGGTAAAACACCTAAGGTTCATCTAGCACGCGTGGGACCCTAGAACCTCATGTCTCGGTGAAACGTGGCTTAGAAGGCCACGACCCTCAGAAAACGTGGCTTAGAAAGCCACGACCCTCAGAACACGTGGCTTAGAAGGCCACGACCCTCAGATATCATATGTTTAGTTAGTGTTGCAAACGTCAATCCAGCTAAGTGAAACAGGGACGACACCCATCCGGCTCACTAGCACACTAGTTCTAGTCCGCCCACCTAGATACCCAGGGTTTCCCGTGTGCTCAAGCAAGCTTCACATTCACATAGTATATTTCTTCCTCATATCGCAGGCCAAACCAGATATCGCACACAAAAGTCACCATTTCCACACCCAAACAATATTTCAAAACTCACGCACGCCAAAAATACCTTTCTAGAAATATAAATGTCATTACCCAATCATTTCGCAAAAACCCCTTTCTTTGAAACACACAAACAAGAACATAACCAACTCTCACAACCTAGAAAACATCATTTTTAATAACACAACAAGGGAAAACATCTTTCGTCAACCAAGAACCACACGTAAGGTTTCCAAAAACAATTTTAAAGGGACACACGACGTTTTCACTAATCAAAGTTACAAGAAAACACTATTTTCCATAAACGGCACATTTAATAATTTACACATGCCAAAAACATTTCAAAACCCAATTCAACATGTCTTTCATTATTCAGGAAGAACCATTTAACGACATTACTATAAAATCCCACCATTGAAACCAAGAAAACACTTTTAAAGAAATTCTAGAATTAAACAGTTTGCATTATCAACAAATCGCCACACTATGAAAAACGACTTAACATTATTTTCTTAAATTTACTGAAATTTAATAAAAGGACAAGGAATAAATAAATTATTAATTTAGCGGCAAGTGCATAGGGAGACCTACCTCGAATCGGAATGACGAATGACACGGCCCAAGACTCCCGTTGCGAAAATGGCGCATCGAATTGCGCCGTCAAAAAGATCCTAAAACAGTAGACCGAAAAACGGGTGTAACGATCAGTAATAATAATATAATAGCAGTAACCAATATATAATGTTAATATCAGTATTTATATAATAACAATAATAATATAGTCGTAACAATGACAATAACAATAATAATATACTTAGCATAATAATAATATATTAATAATAGCAATAATAATAATATCATATTATTAATTCAATAATAATAATAGGAACAATGCCAATTTCATATAATCATAATATATTAATAATATAATAATGATAATAATATAAAATAATGTTAACATAATAATATTAATAATAATAATATAATGACAATAGCATAGTAATAATAATAATTTAATAATAATAATAAGAATATCATAACATAATAATAATAATAAAAATAATATGATAATAATTAGAATAACAATAAATATATTAGTAATAATAATAATATTAACATAATAAAAATATAACAATAATATAATCAAAATAATAAAAATAATAATTTAATATTATGGACATTAACATATTAAATATAATACTGCTAATGTAATAATAATAACTCAAACATAATAATAATAATATCAACAATTAAATAATAATATTAGCAACGACAATAATATAATAATAATAATATAATAATATTACATAATAATAATAATAATAATAATAATAATAATAATAATTACTACTATTATTAATATGATAACAATAATAAGCGTTATATAAAGAAAATAAGATTAACATAAGAAAAATAAAAATAAAAAAATAACCTTACAGCGGAGGGGGAGGTTGCGGAGCGGCGGGGTGAGGGAGGAGGCGGCAGGCGCCGGAGCGGGACGGCGGAGGGGGAGACGTCGGGGTGCGCGGAGAGGCGGTGTGTCTGGAGGCCGTGAAAGGGAGGGCCGAGCGGGAGCAGGGACGGACAGGAGGAGGAGGCCGGCGATCGGAAAGGCCGGCGCAGGGGAGGAGCAGGAAGGGAGGACGGCGCAGGAGCAGGAGGGAAACAGGGAGGAGGCCGGCGGTCGGAAAGGCCGGTGCAGGGGAGGAGCAGGCAGGGAGGACGGCGCGGGAGCAGGGCGCTGGGGCGGCGCGGCGCTGAGGTGAGCGGGAGAAGGGGGCAGGGCGGTGCAGGAAGAACAGGGAGGGGAGAGTCGCTGCGGCGGAGCGAGGCAGGAGGAGGAGGGTGTCGCCGCGGCGGAGCGAGGCAGGAGGAGAGCGGGGCGGATGGGGGATCCGCCGGACGGGAGGGGAGGCTGGGGATCGGCTGGTGAAGGAGGTAGGGAGCGGCGGCTGTTCGCCGGAGGAGAAGGCCGGATGCGGGCCGTGGGCGCTGCAAGGCCGGGTGCAGGGAGGCGGAAAGCGAGGCCGGGACGGGAGAAGCAGCGATGTGAGGCGGAGGTTGGGCGCCGGCTGCGGAAGAGGGGGGGTGCTGGTGCGGGGAAGAAGAAAGAGGAGAAAAGGGGAGAAAGAGAAAGAGAGAAGGAGGGGGAAAAGAAGTGGCGGCTGGGTAGGGACGGGGTAGGTTAGGGCTAGGTTATAATATATATATATATATATGATGAAAATAATAATATCAAAGATTATAATAATAATAATAATTTTAATAATGTTAATAATTATAATAATAACAATAGTAAATCAATAATAAAATGTATAATCATAATAAAACCTTTTTAATAATAATAAAATTTATCATAATAATAATAATAGAACTTATAATAATAATAATAATAAAACATAGATAATAATAATAAAACTTACAATAATAATAAATAATAAATTAGTTAATTCAAATAATAAATGTTTTGATCAAATATTTAAAATAAAAATTTTAAAATAATTTGAAGATGCTACACACATATATATATATTTATACATATATAGTTCTATATATATATACACACATTATTATACATATATCTATGGCCATACATAAACATATATACAATAATAATAACACAAATAAAAAGGTATTGATAATAAAATACCAACATGAAAATTATAAAATTTAAAACACTGGGTGAACACACTGTCACCCGGGCTGAACGCACGGTCACCGCTAACGATGCGGTGACCGCGCACCGGCGCGAAACCGCCAATCGCAATTAATCTTCGAAAAATTTAAATCGGGACCAAGAAAGAAGTAAAATAAATATATCTGCGGTCGGGGTGTGACAGGATTCCTTATTTATCCTACATCGATGATAAGTTTTAGAATCATTTCAAGAATTGGGGGAAAACAACTTTTTTACTAATGATTCATTGCTGATGTAGGTAAATATGATTTCTTTTTTGATTTTAAAGTCTTATTGGGTATTATATTTATTATTTAGAGGAGGTTTTCAGATCCCATGTTTATTAAATATTGATATATGATTTTTAAAGAACTCAAAAAAATTTAAAATAAAAAATTTACTGAATTAGATGATCATTGTGGATTTACAGGTTCCTCGAGAGATCATATGTACCTTGGATGTGTCAATTAGGTTATGAGTATTCATTTTTTATATTGTGTGGTTGTTTTGGTGTATGTTTTTGGGAAAAGATTATGGAAACATAAATCATGTTGATGACATAACTCCATAGTTAATAAGCTTGAACATCATTAACAGTTGGTTCGTGTTTAGGGTAAAATATTATTTCATTTTGGAAGAAAAAGGGTTAGATTGAAAATGTGGTTTCAAAGTTAGTGTATAGTTTGGAAACCCATGTTTTTAAACCATGTGGCATTAAAAAATGTTTAAAATATGGAAATTTAAAAAATATACATGATTTTTTTATTTAGTCCCCTATCCACTCTCTCCTTTTCCAATACATGACTAATGGACCCCCTTGTCTTTCACATCACCCCTCTCATGGGTTTTCATTTCATATTATGATAATATTCGCTTGATTTGATACAATACATTCGTTTTTCTTGATTAAATTTATCTTCTTCTCCATCAATTTAATATTTATTTAACTATTGATTTTGGATTTTGTTTAGATTTCATTGGAGGACGGTGTAATCTACTATATATGGTGAGGATTTCCCTCTAGTAGGGAATACAATTATATGGGATTCAATCTTCACATGTTAGTTGATTTATTTTCTCAAGTTAAAATGTACCATGATTTTTCAATAATTTTTAAATAATATTAATATACTTTTTAAGATAGAAATATAAATGTATTTTTGTGAATTACCACTATTTGGGTTCTTGGTTATTCTGAGGATAGCTGAAATCTCATTTATTTAATACCATGTCCACTTTGAACATTCAGTGAGTTTTCACAGACTCTACCAAGAACTAATTATCTAATTTGTTAATTATAATTGTTATAGTTAATTGTTTATTGAATGTTGGATTAAATTATTAGATCAATATGTTTATATGAGATCATTTTAACAGTGGAGAGAAATAATGGGCCTAGACTATCCCTGTTATCTTTGCTCGATAATTAGAGATGTCATAAAATATTCATAAAAATATAGTTAGTCCTTGGTATCTTCATTAGTGATATTTAATGTTGTTTATATGAATGTGGTTGTGTGTCTTATCCACTATAGTGGGAAAATGGTATATTAAAAAAAATTAAAATTTATTATTAATATTTTATTTAATTTCAATTTTAATGTGAATAATAATCATGGATTTGGAAAATGTGCCTAGAGACCTATTAGACCATTGTGCAATATAATGTTTCTATGTGTGATATTGGTTGAGGCATAATAGATAAATATTTACCAGTTTAATTGTTATATCACCCTTATTATACATTTGGTTAGGGGGAGAACATGATCACTTATTACCCTATGGGATGTCCATATAGGTTGAGTATACCTTCTTGGGACTTGGTTAATATTTTGGCTGTTATGATAAACATCATGTTTCTGGAGTGATTCAAATTTTTATTACACCCATAACTACAGATATGTAAGAATGAAATGATCTCATTGACTATGATTCCAAATGATTACACTGATAACATTGATGCAATTGATGTCCATTTGGAAATGTAATTAAGACAAAGAAGCAAGATATGGTTGAGGATCCTTAGTTGGATTCCTACATTGAAGAAAAAAAATTTAAGGTAGTGTGTGATTAATTATCATAGATGAAACTATGTGGGTGTATATGGTAATATGTAGAGATGATACAAGGTTTTCTAGTCCTGATGCTCAGACCACTTGGAATGTGGCGTCCATTATCTATATTTTCCTTGAATATTGGAATGTTATACACCAAATGGAATTTTGATGAATATATGAGTATTCTAAAATTATGGATGATTGTAAAATTAAAACAAGTATTATTCAACAGATGTGTACAAAACCATTTGGTATGATAGTTTTGATGCATACATGGATTGTCCCTGTAAGTGTAAACTTCCACTAGTGTGGCTAGTGTGAAGACTATTGTGATTACACACAAGTTGTAGAAAATACCATATGGGGGAATTGAATTTAACCCACAAGAGCATATAGGTTTGACATGAATAATTATATAGGGGATATTTTATGAGATAGTTATTGGTATTATTATAAGTAGTTTCATAAGGAATGTAATGTAATGACCCATTAGGGCCTTTTCAAATTTGCATGGATCCAACTATCTAACATGGTTCATGTATATTCAAATGAAAGGATTGACTTTTATACTTCTATGAGAATGGATATGGGTAATTAAGGAGTATTTTAAACTCCAATAGTGGAGTTATGTGAAACAGTAAGTAAGGATCTGATGGATTTAGGGCAAGGGATGACATGATATACTGTGACGAAGATTATGGGATCATTCCCCTTATCATTTAAAATTTTACACTATTACCATATGGGAAAAGATAAATATGATAGGTCTTTTATTACAATATAATAGTATCATATGGGAGGTTGTGATAAAAATATGGAATTTAACCTAGGTGGTTTGAGTCATTTTGGAAATCATGAATTCCTGATGTTTTTATAGGGACTCTGACTTAGTGCTTAAGTATGTATTATGTGGTTAATGTTTCACAATTTTAATTATTTAATCATTTATGATTGTCACATGAATTCATCATAGAAAATTATAGTTTAAATGGTACACTGTTTTTAGTGTCATACATAGTTTGGTATTCACACCATGCTAGGAATTCTACAATATGTAGTTACCAAAGTATACATTCACAATATTAATTGAGAATGTTGGTTTGATTCCTAGAATTGATGGAACTGTATGTGTAGAATGATTTCAAGGAGTATGGAATGAATTTTTTCAGGTATTTGGAAAATAGAAAATCATTAATTAATTTTATTTTCGATTTGAATAAGTGATCGGGCCAGTAAGATAATTGGGACATCTAGTATATGTGTTATTAAACCTCTATGGACATTTATTTATTTAACATGGTCTTCTTATATTTATCATGTTCTTATAATGGTATATTGTGAGGTATGGTTACGTGTTGTTTCATTTTTTTCCTCCAATATATTAGTTATAGTCTCTCCATCATTTCATCATAGACCCTATATATCGTTTCACATCCTCTCAGGTAAAAGATTCCCTCTTAATGTCATGTGGTGACCATTGGTCTGGACACCAATAAATTGTTCATTGTTGATAGATTTTGTCAATGTGGACACTGGTTAATCCATCATCATTAGAAAATAAATATATTTAATATATCCAAGTAATTATTTTAAAATATGAGTTATAAACCCATTATAATTTGAATAAAAAAATATAAAAATGAATATGATCAATTATTTTTATTACTATTTGTTGGGAAAACATGTTTCAATTACACATTAATAATAGGAAGGGTGGTATATTGATAATAATAGAAGTAATCTTATGAATGAAATTCAGATAAAGAGTTACTATTATATGGACATTACCAAAAAGATGTAATTTTTTTTGAATTATGTGAGATAAAAGGTTCCCTTTATATGTGTGGTAAAGAACAGATTTCAAATTTCATAAAAGTTTTAATAAAAAATGTATCTAAATCATTTCAAGTGGAACCAATAAACCATAAATTTAATAATTTCATTATGTAATATATATAGAAACTACATAAATAATATTTATAATTTTTTGGATAAATTTTAATCCTTAACACTTAATCAAAAAATGTTAGACCCAACACAATTGAAACTGTAATTACATAATATTATTCTTTAATTTCATAAATATATGATAAAAATAAAGGGGACCATTTTAATAATTATGGAGTTTATAACTATATAATTTTAATTCATTTTTTCTATTAAATTTCCACAGTTTTCACAAATTACTATACATATAAAAACAAATAATCAAGGAAAAATAGTTTTTCTTTTGAAAATATCCGATTTCAGAGTAAAAATCATTTAATAATTAATTAATGGAATTAGGTAATTTTTATGAATTTTATTAGTTAGATATTAAAAAATCATGGACTTTTTAGTATTTTAATAGTCTATAACAAAATGGATTGTTCTAACTATGACAATAAATTATGATTGAAAAGTTGTTTTTAATTTGATTATTTTATAAGTTATCATCATAAATGTCATTGATTGGTTTATAGTTATAAAATAATTTATTAAATTGATTATTTATCTCTATAAATATATTTTTGATATATTAGGACTCATAAAATATGGTAATGTCAACTTTTAGACATTTTTTAATTCTTTAAAGATTTGATTTAATCTAATTTTACATCTTCTACAATGGTGAAAAATCATTTAAAATTTTAGTCTTCAATGTGACCAAAAGTTAAGTTCAAATAATTGAATTATTTTACTTATGATGATTTAAAAATGATGTCAATTTTATAGGAATAAATATATATACCTAGAGTGAAATCGATTTAAAATAATGAAAACAGTTTTGAGGGAAAAAAATTATTCATATAACTGCATTTATTTTGATTCTATTAATATTAAATGCCATTAGAAGAATATTACAACATTTAACTGAATAATATATATATATATATCATTTAAAATAAAAATTATTTTCGAATTATAGAATTTATTGATATGAAAATATATTTCACATATTAAAACCACTTTTCTAAAAAAATCATATTTTACAGCTTCAAATGTAATTATTTTTAATTCTAATATATTAATTACAAATGAAATAATTTTATTAATGGATATGATATAGTTTTTGAAAATTTCGTTAATACAATAAATACCCACCAATATATCATCTAGTATATAAATGTCTTATTATACAATGATATTTACATTGTTCTTATTTTAAACTCGCTATTGTGTGTAGAGAAAACAATTAAATTAATAATATTAAATTAATTAGAAAACTATTAAAAAACACAAGGAGTTATTGTCTTTAAACCTTATAAGTAACTATAACATGAAAAATTTCAAAATGATACAAATAAAAATGATAATCAATCCTCATCACATCTCTAGGTTCTCATAGTGAATCATAAAATTTCTAATTCCTACAATGAACATTAATTCGGTGAGTAGTATTGTTATATCACACATTTTAAGTATGATCGAATATTTATAATTGTTTTTTTGTAATATGAACGATAAATCTCAAGTGGTACATCCTTTGATATCAGTATATGTAAAGGATCCATTTTTCCTTATTTTTAATAGGTACAAATTAAATAGAATTATAACATGTCAAATTTTCCATGGAAGAACACGTTGAAAAAATTCATCCATACACAATTAAGAATGTAAAATTGTGAAATATACTAAGGGATCAAATTTATCTTCTTTATAAATAATTTAAATTTCATATGATAAGATATTCATATAAATAATTTCTTACCAAAATATTACTTTTTATATCATTAATGATTGCCAATATAATATTAATGTCAAGATTTTGTTGTTCAGATGCGAGTCGCAATAGTTCTAAAATTATTTTTCAATTTAAAAGATACATTATGTAAGAATTGATGTAATTATCCAAGTTTATCCAAATATGTTGTATCTAGAATCCTCTTACACTAGAGGGATTCCTACAGAGACATAGTTACACATGAGGGGTGATATTGTTTTTTATAAAACTACACCATGTGATGGTAATAATCCCATCCAGCATTTAAATTAATTACGAAACATATCAATATTTATGGTTTATTTTAATATCACTAATATCAATTTTTTCCTAAGGATTATAATCACAACAAAAAAATTAATCTTCATGTAATTTTTGATGAATAATATCCCAAAAAATCAAGGTAAACTTCATATCACAATCAGATATAATAGAATTTATTGTGACTTGAAAACAACCAATTTATTTATATATATCATTTGAATATAAATAAGACTGAAATATTCTATATTAATAATGATGTATGCCAACTTTATATTTTTATAAACTCAAATCAAAATTGTATTATAGGATTTATATGTTTGGGTGTGTTTGAAAATGGAATCCAATGTTATGTTATTTTATTTTCATTATAATTTGAATAATTTTTGGACCATACCATTAGAATTTTACCTCTCAGATATTTCTAATGATCCTATCATGCACTAAAATACATACACCACAACGTCACTCTCTATATATCCCACCAAAATACTCATTTGAATTTTAATAAATCAATTTTATTATTTGATAAATAGAAAATTATAAACTAGAAGCTTTTTCAAATAAATCTACCCTCATATCGGTTAGTGGTGAAAAAAATTGATTATTTCTAAATCTATTCTCTAAATCACGAACATGAATTATCCTAATAACATTTATCACCTTCTACTAGAGTACCCCATCCACTATTTGTTCTTCTCTAATAGTCACATGGCCAGATAGTGGAAAATTCATCATAGATTGTAATGATCTAACATCTTTTCTCATTCATTCATGATACATAGTTTGAATGTTCAAAAATATTGGATATATTTCCAGCCACAAAATTGATAAACATGGTTACTATTTCTTACTTAGAGCATCTAAAATATAATTTGATTTATGAGGATGGGGTGTTTTGTGAAAGAATAATATTTGATCACCATAAACTATATTTTCTTTATAATAAAAATATATTTCTCAATACATGTATTCATTAACCTTTTTTGATTGGGTATATTTCAAAAAATTGTCCCTAAATAAAAGTTTTCCATATTTTTAGTCCAAAAATAACTAATTACATCTCCAAATCACGACTCAGTTAATGTTCAAAATGAATTTTAAAAATGAATTGAGGCATAATTTCTCTCCATATCATTCAATATAAAGAATCATTATAGTCCCCTCTTCAATTTATCACCAAATAGAGCAATACCTTCTCTATTGAAGGAAATCCGGAGTATAGGTCCACTAAATAACATTATTTTATTCTCTTGGAAACTTATATCACATTCCTTTTTTCAAACATGAACTTGTCCCTTTTTATTAAACATGGCTATTTTAAAATAGATCGTTGAAAAATACATTATAATGTTATGGTATGATCTATAAAACTGAAATATTCACTGTAATATTGTTTCATTTTTTTCTCTAGGCCATTATTCGATAACATATATCTCCATGGAATCCACCAATTTTCCTAGAAATAATATTTTATAACCCAATAACAAATCATTATATTGAAAAAATTATAATTTTCAAACATAGAATAAAAATTTTCCTTCTACAGGGTGTTCATTAAAAACATAAATTTTTAATAACTCTCAATATTAGTATTAAAATATATAAAAATATCATTAATGAATAACACAAAATCCTAACCATGGTAATATATGAAAAATCTATAAATACATTATCTTCATATTTTAGGATAATTTTTAATAATAATTATAATCAATATGAATTCAGAATTACCAAAGGCCGTGAAGTAATGTTTCTTGGTTATATAATCTTTATTGAATCTAAACTGATCATATAATGAATGCTTTTCAATAATAAAAATCAATATGTCGTTTCATATTGAAGAAAAAACACTAATACAGGTTAGAAATACATATTTACATCAAATTTATTGTTTTATAATAAATATAATATGTACAGATTCATATTTACCCATATTTGATTTAAAAAAAATAACATTATAAATACATGGTGATGCACTATAGTATAGGAATATGTTAGCAGAATTTTCATTGAGTTAACTCATCAATAAATGAAAATCAATCATGTATATTCTATATTGAGACTTTGAAATAATTATATCCTCAATTTTTAGTTTTATTGAGAAATAAACATCATGATTTAGGGGATGAGAAGGAAAGAATATAAGATATATATCTTCCAATTCCAAAAAAATAAAAAAGTTATTCAGTAGTGACTTTCTCCAAAATCATTCAAGATAAATTATACATTATGAATAGGTTGTAAGACTCATATAGTGGATATGACTTACATTGAATATTAATATTCATCCGAGGAATGAAATATGATCATAGGATGTTTTTGATTGTCAAACATGACTTCAAATACACTTAAATTGAAATAGGAAATATGTAGGGGGACAACCAATTCAAAATTTAACAAATATAGGGAGATTAAAAATATTTTATAAAAGTAAATTCTGATATACTGATGTTGGAAAATATCCATAGACAATATATGTTCCCATTTGGACATGAAAATGTTTTAAAGTTTAACATAAGAATATCACTTATAATATTAATGATTATTAAAAGATACATGTCACGATATAGTGGAATTCATGTGACTATTTTCTAAATAATATACATAAATATTTTATCCTGCTTTATAATAGCTTAGCATTATAATTTTATAATTATTTCATGGCTAAAACTAAAATGGTTTTAAGGATCATCAAAAATTATACTAATAAATCATATAATAATATGGAATAAATTCATAGGATGTCTAAATCATGACACCATACTTTCATACTATAAAACCATGTGTTTTAATATGGGGTATCTATGTTGTACGTCATTATAAATCATTCATAGTGGTTTATAATGAACAATGAAATAACTCAAGTGTATCCTCAGGGAATGTAAAAATGGTTGTTTATTAAAGGTTTATTCACCATACGCTCGAATAATTGGCGATATCCACTCCAACTCATTCTGGGGTCAAAACACCTTGGGTGTATATATTAAAAAACAACATCAACATTTTCTATCCACATAATGATGTATTCTTTCAAAAAAAGTAATCTCAATCATAATAAAAATAATTATGATGTTTTACTATATGTATTATAATATCTTGGTTTATCACCAATGTTATCTAATCATAATCATCAATAAATAGTTAATATATTCCCTAAAACCAGCCATATTAACTAATATATTTTATTTATAAATATTAATTATTATAATGATAATATCCAATACATTACCATATGATCCACCTGAGAGACATAAGAGTTTCATATTTTTGTAAACATTGGTACATAAATAATAGGAACATAAAATATATAATCATCTCCCATGTTGTTTTTCCCATCATGAATCATCATTAGACATATAATACATAAAATACATCTTCTTACATTGGGATAAAAAACAATAAAGTTTCATTAAGGAATTAATTTTCTTAAATAGGGGAGATACTGATGGTAAGTTAATTTGAATTTGTGAACAAGTGTATCAAAATATTAATATATAAATTGATTGTATAAAAATTAATCCATATATCATAGTCATTCTACAAGTAATAATGTCTTGTGGTACATAATATCTAAATCACAGTATAATCAATAAACATGATCTAGGAGAGAATATCATTGGAATAAGATATTGTCATAATAGAACTGTGTATACAGTGGCATAATAATAATTCTATAAATTATATATATTGCATGCAAATAATTAATTTTCTACATGGTAGTATTGTAAAAACATCCTATGTTCCATCTTGATGCTTGGGTTAGCCTCTTGTATACATTCATTCTATTTAGGGATTGCCTCTTGTGTACCCACTTTAATTCATTGGAAAACCGCTTTTGTACCCATTTTGAACATTATCTAATTCTAATGTAAACATTTCATAGGTAAAAAATTTATATTTCCCTAATAAATTAGAGGGATTTATAATTCCGGGTTCACCCACCACATAATAAAAATTTCACACATATGTATGCAATAAAATCAAAAATTATTTACCATATCATCATAAAATAACCATTAAAAATTTATAATATTTTTTACATTGCATAAATATAGTCATAAATGATATATGAAACTAATTTGGATGGTATCATTGGATTGTATCCCCAATAAATTCTAATTAATATCAATTTGTTTTTTCATAGATGAAAAAATCCCTTAAAAGACCATTGTAATATCACATGAGGAAAATGCATTTTAAAATAAGACATCAAATATTTAAATTCTGATGATTTATAAATTATTAAGGAAATATTAACCATTGAAGATATCCATGAGACCCTTTAATTTATTCTTCCTTAGAATGAACATTGATGATTCTTGGGAAATTATTCCTTTACAAATTTTTTAACAAAATACATTCATTTCACAAATTTATAAGAACTCAAAATGGATATTTTTTGAATATATTAATTTTAATTCTATTTCAACCCATTTTTGATAATTTTAATGATATTTATAATTTATTTAAATTTTTATATTTTTATAAACATTCATCAAAAAAAATTGATCATCCTCTACATTGGAGATAATATTCTTTAAAAAAATTAGAAATAAGAAAATATATTTTGAAATTATATTAAAAAACATTTTTTGTTACAAATATAGAAAAATAGTACTTATATAGTATAAAGAAAAATATAATGAGAGGAGAATAATTTATTTTGTAAACCAGATAAGGATAAAAAAATTTCTCTTAATAGGAATTCATTTATTATAAATCCCAATTAAAATGACAAGGAAAAAAAATCTTTCACTAAATTGGAAACAATTAAATCATCATCCCCACGAATCAATAACTTGAAATGAAATAGTAAAAAATTTAAAAAATATAGATTCATGAAATAAATGTCAATTTGGATATATATAAAACTCATATAATAATTTAGGTACATAAGAAAACAGTTTTATCAAAATGAGATAGATATAAATTGTATTCCTTTAAATCAAGTGTCAGATTTCATCATACATGTTTGATACAAATTTACATTAAAATTATATATATCATTCGTGTATTAATTATCCGATATCATATATTTTATACCATATATAATTTACATATTGCATCTCATCATCTGTTTATTTAGAATAATTAATTTAAATTGATGTGGGTGATGACAATTGTCTAAGATAATAGATAACTATAAACATAAGAGGTCTTTGAAATGAGCCCTTGAAAAATTTATTTCACTAATAGAACTTCCATTAAGGTACGATAAATCCAATTTATTTCTTCAAAAAATTATAATGTGAAAACAAATAAATATAAATGAAAATATATCAAAAACAGTTTATTTTTCATTATTAATGGAAAAACATATCCTAGTCCATCCTATGAACCCTCCACTCCACAATTATGTTAATTTGTTTTTATGACATTAATTTTCTTGGGGATCCCAATATACTGAAATATGGTTTCAATTGTTACACATGTATATATTCTATCATCTAAGCTCTACGTTTTTAATTCCTATACATTGTCTTAACACACTCAATTAAAATTATTATGGATGAATTATTAATCAATAAATTTTTGGAAAGGATTTACAACCTATTTGAAAAAAGAAACTGAAAAAAGTAATGATATATCTACATAATAATATGATCTTCAAATTGAATCATTGATATTATATCATTATAATAGATAAATATTATATTATTGATTGTGAGTGTTATAAATTACTTCTTCTATGTACATTCATTCATTCAATGTGTTAGTATTGTGTTCATATAAACAAATTTATTCCTTATTCAAGATGATCCTAAATATACAATTTAAATATATTCACTAATATTAAAAAACAACCATACCACATTATTATTACATTTAATTTTATAATCAATTGTGTATTTGAAAATAAATGTTCATAATTGAATGTTTCAGTATTTTCCAAATACAGAATATGTTTCTATGATGATGATGTTATAAATATTCATCATTATTTTTTAATCCAATAAAAATGAAACATTATCCAAATTTATATTAACATATTTTGGTAAACAAATTTTGATATTATTAAAAAAAATGAAATGATTTATAAATAGATATTATGAATACATTAAAAGTGTAATAATGATAATATAAATTATAACATATACATCATATGGTATCTGAGTGATAATATTCTTCATGAAAGATATAATTATGAGTAACATCATACGATATAAAAAATCATACATAGAAAAATGTATATTAACCCATATACATTAGTTATATAAATTATATTTACTCTGATAAAACTCATTAATGTACTATAACATAATTCGTCTTATTAATGTTGGATTTACTAGAAAAAATAATTTTCATAAATTATATATAATAATCATTGATTTATCTAAGCATATAATAGTTAACTTACTTACTAATAGAAAATAATTTAATAATATGATTCCAAAAGTCAAAATTCATTTCAATATAGTAAAACATTATGGCAGATAGTGAATTTAATCTATAATATATTTATATTATACATTCGATAATTACTCCAATTAAACAATACTCCATCAGAATATAGGACAATCAATATAGAAAATTCATTTCAAAAAAATATCACATAAGAAGAAGAAAAATAATGATACACTTAAGATAATATAATTATAAAAAAATATATTGAATTTTCAATCATCAAAACATATAAAGATTATGATATGTTGGAAAAATATATTCCTTGTCTACAATTGACCAGTTTTTTATGATAAAAAAGTACAATGAATATATAAAAAAACCGTGATGGAAAAATTAAAATAATTATTATAATTTTAATTTTAGTATTCTCTTGTTTTGTCCCACATTTATTTAGTTAAAAATCGAATGAAATGGAATGGTGTTTAAACTATTGGATCATATAAGAAATTGTAAATAGGCTTATTAAGATATTCTGTATTTGAATATAATTTGGAATTTGATTGTGATGTAAATAATAATAAAATAATAAAAGAGGTAATAAATGAAATCTAACATTGATTTTTTTTAAAATCATTTAGAACGATGATAACTATGAATAGATTTTATATAAACAAACAGATACTATGAAAGAATGAATAAAATGATAATATTGAAATATAGGTAAATAAAATTAAAATGTTTTTGAGTATCCATTCAATTATAACACCTAATGAATAATATATTTCAAATTTTTAGATATTTCCAATGTTCTAGAGTCAATATCTTAAAATATTGGGGTAGAAAATTTTGTAAAGAGGATGTAGGAATTGTTGCATCAACTAATTCCCTATCTTTGTCAACTAATGTAACTAAATTTCCTCAAAGTATATCTTTATTAACTCATGTGATCTATAAATAAGAGGAATAAATTTTGAGAGATTTATGATGACCATGTATGAAATGAAATGGGTTTGTCATGCCTAAAAGATAATTTTTACTAATGTTCAGGTAAGGGTAAAGAAATATCCTTAGAAAACCTGAGGTTTTCCTAGGAATATATTCCATAAGGTTAGAATATTTCTTTAAATATGTGATATTTTACCACATTTTGATGTTATATAGAAGGAACTTTATAGATTCTCCACATAGTGTCTGTAAAGTATCGACAAAAAAAAACATTACTATATCATTCATAAATAAATATAAAGGTGTATTAAAATCATTTCTCCATTTCTCAATGTAGTTATAATTTTTTTAAAGAAGGCCATTCATGGTTTTTTTTTAAATCAACATCCTTAAAACCCTAAAATGTATATACAAAAAACTAACAGAACTATAAATATGAGAAAAACTTAATGATAATGATCTATCTATTTTCCATTTTAAGAGAATTGACTCTTCTATGCTACACCGAATACATCATCTCATTATTCATCTGATCTATCTGATCACATTTTTATTACTACAAACAAGTTCATATTTCTATTTTAATCTTGTAAATGTCAAAATAGGCCAATTATAATGTATGTTTTCTACACTAGTGATTATGAAACAACTACCCTTTTGTACATGAATTTAATCAAAATGAACTACAAGAACTCGATAATTAAGAAAATACAAATTTACTAATAATATTAATCATCATTTAAATTAGATACTTGTGAAATTATTAGTATTATAGTAATTTATAAAACCATATATATATATATATAAAGATATTGAAACATATATTTTAAAAGATATAACATTCAATAGACTCTATAATGGAATTAATCATGCGTATAGTGAGGGACACTTTAAAATTTGAATCAATTACAACAAGATCTACTTAAAACTATCATATTTAATCTCTTGTGAATTTTTTTGAAAACTTATTTTATCAATAACTTCAACTCACCAATGTCATATCAAGAGATGGATTTTTTGCAATAAGTATTTTTTTCGAATCAACAATAAAATATATGATTACATAATGAATCAAATTATATATTTATCATGAAACAACTCTCTCTTTATCATTCATCAAAAACATATAATTCATATATATGTATTTTAGAACTATCAATTTCTGATACAAGAGATTAAAATAAAACATGGTGCACTATTTCTATATCATATTCATCATCCATTTGATACTCATCAATATGGTGTATATCATAAAGATAAGAGGGTTTACTGATTCTAATCATTTTCAAATTATTAAAATAAATATATTGTGTTTAGATACATAATATAAGGCTTCATCATCACCACTAGTAGCATTATGATTGAAACAACTTACTAGTTCTCTTCTATATATTCTATTGGTTTCTTTTTATGTATATATTTTGAAGAGAGGAATAACTCCGAATATAATAGTTTAAATGAATTTATGGTGATGAATTTTAATAGGACATGTAATTACCAAACACAAATTCTCTTATTGAGATATGTTATGCCAAAAAATCTTTTGAATTATAATATGATCGTATATTTCCACCACTTCATATGAATCTGATCAGAAACATGAGGTTGCCTTATCATAAGAATAAATTTCATCATAAAAGATTACTCTAACTCTTATCATACATTAATCATGTGACTCGTTATATAGAAGTTATATTGCATACAAATTCCCAACATATTCTTAAATATGAGTAGGAAGACATATAGGATGTCGATTAGAAACATCACTAATAACAACTATAAACGATGACTCTAAAAAAGTATCAGTAGTGTCAATAATATCCTATTTTTTCAAATAAAAAAATGATAATTTCTCTATGATGAACACCAGTAAAATAAAATTTTCCTCCAACACATTATCACTCAATGTTGTCAATCCTGACTACATGATCTAGTGTTTTATTCCAAATAGACATTGGATTAAAAAAATAATTGTTAGCATTATTCCTAATGTTTAAGATTCACATATATGTTCAGAATATGTATCTTGTAATTGAAAATATTTTGTGGAAAATTAAATTCTTTTTCTATAATAAAATAATTACAAACCATATTGTATTGAAGATGTATTTTCTCAAACACACCATTTCGTTATGAAATAGTCAATGGAAAGAACATTAGATGAAATATTCTCTATGGTTTTAACTTTTTTATAGGCTCTATCACTAAGTATGTTTTTCCATAAAGATGCATCATTTTTTACATAGTTCTCACACTGTTTATTAGTTTTAAGTATGCTTTAGAATGTGAAATTTTTTATGATGGAAAAAAACAACACCCATTATAATAAATGTGAAAAATAACTATTATAGAAAAATATAGTACAATTTTTTATTAGAGTTTATCTATTCAATTATTTTTAAAATTTAAATCTTATCCATGATGATTTATAACAATTTTGATAAATACATTGATACTATACATCCATCAAAAACTGATAGCTCTACAATTCATTGCATTTTTCATGGTGCATGATTTCATATATCTAATAGATGTAAAACCATATGTTATGTCATATTTTTTCACATTACAAATTGGTTTTAATTATATAAGTATTAGGGAAAATATTTTTGATGTAATAGATATGAAGATTCATAGGACTATAAGGGTTTCATTTGATGGACTAATTTTGTTCCTTATGTTTAACTAAAACTAAATGATCGATGAATGAGATGTGTACGATAATCGAGAAAATATAACCTACATGTCTGATTTATATGTGACTAATATCAAAAAATGGTGATGCTAAAATTGAAATGAAATAATAAAATTAATATTTTTACATAATTTTTTTATAAAATAAGTAAAATATATATGAAATAATGAAAATTAAAAAAACTATCTATGATTTGATATAATCAATTCTATTAGAATGAAATTTCATAGTAAAAATTTCATCTAATTAATTTAATATGGAAACAAATTATAAAGTGATATCATTTTTTATAGACGATCTCCCATTAAATTGAGAATTAAATCAATGTTATTTATTCAAGAACTGTTTGTTTTTATATTTCTATATTTTTATAGAACATTCATTATCACATATTATTGGAACATGATTAAGAAAATACATTATGATATTTTTTATCCACAAAATCTATTCATAACAACATACAACTGCAATATATTATATATTAACTATAGTCATTTCTATAGAAATTTGTTTCTTAGTTGACTGTGATACTAAAAATGTATTATGAATGTTACAAGATCATGAGGTGGATTATTATGATGTCTTTACCTAGAATATAATCCTAAAAATTAGATATTAGATTCTAATCATAGAATTCTCAGACAATGTAGAGAAATGTATATATTTCTTTTTGAATATCTAAAAAAATATTTTTCATCCTTAAAATGAGATTAGTTTGTTTTAGAATGAAATAATTAAAAATGATATAGAAAATAAAAATACTTTTTAAACTTGTAGTGTGATGAGTTTATATTCCCATGGTTCCTCATTATAAATTTTTGGAAACATGTTTTCCAAAATCATCCAAGTCATTTTTAATATTGGAGCTCAGATAAGTTAAATATGTATTAACGTTTTCAGTTCTAGTCGTTTTGTGTAAATAAAACATCTATTATTTTTGTCTTATATTTTTTAATAACACTTATTTATGGATTCTAATTCCAATGAAATTTCATAACTCAATCATAATTCACATTAAAAATGTTTTTGAAAATGTTTTTAAAAAATATTATAGAATTTATAGTTTGTTTAAACAATAATGACATCATAAAAAAAATATTTTCATTATGAAAGAACAATTTGATGAATATTTATTTAAACTAATGGGTGTCATCTAGTCCAATATTACAAAAATTTGATAAAATAAAATAAGATAATCATTCATAGAAAGGTATAGAAGCATGATTATGTCCATAACGATATCTGTTATGTTTGAAAACATAATTTTGAAGTTGAGGGTCTTAAAACATGGATATTTTTCATCACAAACATCATCCATTAAAAAAAATTATAATATTACATTTTACATCTATATAGTGTAATATAATATTCCTATAAAATGCATATTCTAGTATGCTTCTGATTGTTACTAAAAAACCTACTGGGAGTAGGTTTCTTTATAATATATACATTTTATATTATTATAGCCTTTGGAAACAAATCTATTTTTATTTATAAGAATCAAATAATGATCAACCGATTTTCCCTAATATAAACATTTAGTTCCTATTTTAATATAGTTATATGATGTATCAAATAATTTCCAAAAATTTCTCTTTATGAACTAGATTAATTAGTCTTTCATTGTTACAAATCATCTCGGTTCAGCAAATGATTCTTAGACAATTATTTTTTATATATGGGATAAAACAAAAATTAATTATGCACATTTCAGAACATTTCTAATGGTCCTAAAAATTTCATTTATATATCTTATACCTATTTCTAGAATATTTCCCATTAGGTTTCTAGGTTGTATAGAAAATAAGATTTATATTTCAATAATATCAACTCAAAATGATTTGGTAATGTAAACATTAATTATAAATCATCATCATAGTTAATAATTGATTGATGTTCGTTTATATTGATATCAATAGAATCATCAACCCCTAAGTTTTAATAAAAATGTGATTAAAAGTATCAATCCCATCAAAAATAAAATTAGTTGAATCTTTAACAATAAATGAAATTTAGTAAAAACTCAATAAATATTGGATGTAGTAAAACATCCAAAAAATATACTATAATTATCATTTACATGATATTTCTTGTGAGTTCTCTCAGTTCTGCATATATAATCATTAAATCCCAGAATAGAAATTCTCATACCTCGGACATTCTATTATTCAATTGTTCAAAGTGTGTTTTATATAAGATATGAATTATTTTCAATTTGTTAATTGAATAACATACTGTGTTAATGGATCCATCCCAAAATGATTAGGAATGTTATATTTAAATTACATTATTCTATAAATGTCATGTATTATCATATTCCTCCATGAAAAAAACATTCAGTTAAGGTGTCCTAGGGGAAGAAATGTGGTTTTGATACAATATATTTGGAAGAATAATTTAAATTCATTATTCTAAAATTATTCTCCATAATCTATTGTTAAATAAAATATTAATCCATACTTTCAATTTACACATGATTAAAAGCCTAAATAAATTACAAATTGTCTTTACTCTTAAAATCTACTGATATAAGACAAATTAAATTTTGAACTGTAATCAATCCATAATGAAAAATAATATTCAAGTAAGAAATTATATTTTAGCAATTATGAATAGACCCATTTTGATAATATCTACGGGAATATAAGTAAAAAACCATTTATTTTGATCAAAATATGTCTTTTGATTCATTTCCATGTTGCACAGAACACATAATATTTTTATTGAAATTAATTTTTGGAAAATCAGAATTAAAATTTCATTAAAATAAGATTTTCCATGTATAAATAATAAATCTTAAAAGCCTTCTATTTCCAATACATGATTCTTTAATTTCAACATTAAAAAATTTAAATTCTATATTCAAAAATAATTAATATGTAATGTTTAGTTAATGTCTCTTCTTGGTGGTCTAATCATTGAAGATTTATCATTAAATAATGATCATGCATTGTCATAAAAATCAACTAAATGACTTTCACAACAATGTTGACAAATATTTATCATATTATCATATATGGAAAAAATATTTATAAATTCTATGAGGATATATTAGAGTATTTTACAATATCAAATTATGAATATCATTCATTATTATTTGTAAACAAATGTGAAAAAAGAATCCATCAATCATTGATAGTGGGTGAATTTCCAATAAATCTCCAGTTATGTATCTTGAATGATAACATTCCATGAACCATTTTTCTTTTCTATTTTTTTCCTAGTTATATCAAATGAAAACAATAGTTTTTTACAAACACAATATTAGTTCTTCAGATGTTAGCGTTGAAATGATTTGGAAACAAAATATATTTCTTCTATCAAGAAGTGTCTTGAATGAATTCCAAAAAATCTAGGACAAGTAGTTTTATTTAAAAATGTATAAGGATATCCAATAATGAATAATTTTTCATAATTATATAATTATATAAAATATAAATAACTAAATTTTTAATGATTTATATAGTCATAACTAGTTTCATAATAGTTTTTATTAATTTTTTTATTTGTTCTCGACATCAACTTCCAAAATTATCATATTTAATTATAGTAACCAATGTTTTTCTATGTAACCCTACTACTAAATGAAATACTTATATCATTAATGAAATTTTTATCTAAAATCTATAGATTCACAATTAAGCTATTGTTTACAGTACATGATAACATAGAATAGTCCGAATTCATTTCATTTTTTTATTTACTCCCTCTTTCTCATTGAAATTATTATATTTGTAATTTTCTAAAGTTATGATAATGTTTTAAAATATTTGAAACATTTTTTATACCATGCTACAATATTTATATAATTATTAATATGAAAAGTTTTAAATTTTAAAAAAAATTCATGCTCATAAGATTAATATGAATGTACCATAATTTTTTTTCCTTGAAATGAATTTTGGATTTAATATTAGATATTAATTATTCTTATTCTAATGATAAAAATTCACTAAAACATTAAAATAACTCCATGAGAATTTCATACCCTTTTATATTTATTTTTATATTCTGCGTTTTACAAAAAAATTATATATGTTTTATTTCGTGAAATTATGGCTAGTCTAAATGGATATTTAATATCTTCTTTTAATTGTAGAATCTCAATAATTTCAATATTCAACCAAATTTTTATTTTTTTGAAGGACATAATGAAACATCACATTCAGTTATTGAAAATTTTAATCATTCAAGGAGACAGTGAAATTTAGTCATTTGATCGAAAAATTATTTACAAGTTATATTATTCATATGATTTAGAGATCAATATAAATTTTTTATTTTTATCATAATAAGACATATAAACAATCAATTAATCATTTTCCTTTTAAACCATTTTATATTTTCTATATCCATCATCTATTTCTACCTCATACGTCATAGTTTTTCATCCTAGATAATTTATTATTAAAATTTTATCCCCATCATATTTTATGATGGAATCTATGAATGCACTGTATATAGGTGTCAAAACTCATAAAACCATTAATTAAATCTATAGATATGTTATTGGTGTTACTAGGGGAAAAATTATTCACATCCATAATTATTCATCCAAAAAACCAAGAGAATCCTTTTTTATCAGTCATGTTGATGGTGTCAAACACATGTCCATCATTATCATATATAAGAGAGTTTATATTTTAGGTAAATTCACAAGAAATGAATATTTTAGTTCACGTTTAATAGGCTATTTGACATTGAGAAATGTGGTTAACTATATCTTTACCAATCCTCATATTTTCTTTTTTTATTGTTCAATTAATAAAATTGGTAATTTTTCACAACCCATGTTTTTTTAAATTGTTTTGAATTTTTTATGTATTCAAAGCCTTTACGTAATACTTTTAAATATGATTCATAAAATATATGTTCATTTGTTCCTTCTAGAAACCATATTTTTCACTATTGAAATATTAATATTGAATAAGTGACATATCATATCTAATTATATCTATAGAATTCATTTGTTTGAATTTTTATAGTTTTGTACCTTTCATATTTGAAAAATCAATTATCTGAAGCTATGATAAAAAAAATTCTAATTGAATATGGTAAACTAAAGACACACAATTGAATGAATTGAATTTTTATAACTATTATTACATTAAAATGTCCCACGTTATGTAATTTCATATATAATATTTTCCATTAGAATAAGAGATAGAAGAAATATAATATCTTAGAGGAAAAATATTGACCAAGGAAGACATAATGTGTTTAGCGGTATAGAAACCCCATAGTCAACTACACTAGATGCCATTAGTTTTTTGATATTTTCTATGATAACCCATTTTTTTATATTTCCCTTTCTGGGTGTAAAAAGATATAACATATTATAGAGTTCAATGCTATTTTAAATATGAATTTAATTTATAAGACCCATTCACGATCCTAAGAACTCAATTAAAACATCGTCAAATGAAATAAAAGTGGATAAATTTTGATTTGATGATGTAGTACGTAGTTTTCAATTGAAATATACAGTATATAATGACAAATCAATAGAAGACAAATATATTCAATGACTAGTTCTAAAGTTTCGTTTGTTGATGTAGATAAAAATTTAATTATAGAAGACGTTATTCTATATGAGTTATTCTATATAAATTATTTTTAATCATTATTTGATTATTGTCTTCGTATATACGATTTTCATTCCATGATTATGAAGTATCTAAGATTAATATTTATGTTTATTCATTTATTTTTAACTTATGTATAATGGATAATCAAAAAAGTAGAATAAATAATCCTATGAAAATAATACATGAAATTTTCTTAATAAAACATGATATTTTTTCAAGATATGGAATAGTTTTTTATGATGGAGGTGTCATGAATCGTGTCCCTTAGATTTTTACATTAATACTGCAACAAAAATTCCACAAATTTGATCATTCTTTATTTAGAAAAATCATTTTTTGATATGTTTTAAAATGTATAATCACTTTTCAATATATTTTACCATTGATTTGTTTGATTATTAATGATTAAATCCACAATAAATTATTCCTATTTTGATATTTTGCTGATGGAAAAATTGTCATAGGTTTAGTTTATGAATATCTTCATAAGGTATAAAATGTCATATATTACACCAAAAATGATCAAATAGATTTTTTATTTCAGTAATATTACTTATATTTTTGATATCTCATTAGATAATAATAACATAACTCTTATTCATCAATCCATCCTCATAATTGAAGAGTCTATTCATAGATTCTTTTATGACTGATGTAAATTCTGTTTCAGTATAATATAGATAATTTAATTTTTTCATAAGATAAGATAATTACTATAAAGATAAACATTATATAAATAAATTTTGAAAGATAATATATATATTAACCATTAAAATCATCAATAGAATTATTGATTTCATCCCTAATGTAGTCGTTTTATGTGTAAGAAAATTATGCATTATAAGATAAATCAAATAGGTAAAATACAATAGAATAGATAACTGTGCATTTTATAAATTTATTTAAAATTAATTGTTCAAAAATTATGGCATGATAAATAGGAAACACATATTATAAACCCATTATAATTATAATTTGTATTTTATTTTTCATCAATACTCACAAGAAACTGAGATATATATGAACAACTGAAGTATGTCCAATAATTTTTTCATCATTTTTTAGACATGTTTTGATTCGATAGTACATGTCCTTTTATTTATATCATGTTTCAATAATCTAAATATGTCTATTTATATTATATATATCATATATAATAATTATATCAACCATTATTATAAAAATTAAAATGTGGGTAGGAAACTTTACTTACTACACATTATGGATATGGAAATCCCAATATATGCATGGCTGATGTTCCGACATCTTGATGGATACAACAAGAGTAATGTAATAAAAAAATAAAAATTATAAAACTATAAAATTATTATATATACCATATATTTATTCATAATATATATATTTATTACCATAAAGGTCTCTCAGTAATTAGAAAAAATGAATAACTCAAAGAGGTGGTAGTCTACACGTTTATACAAGTGTTGTATAATTTTCCCATATGATGGAATTGAGGTTCAAAATGGTTGTTCTACAGTTGAAATAAAAATTTCATTTACCTTGGATATTAAATTCATTATTTACGAATGGATTCCTTCTATATAGTTTATTTATAGTTGGAATCAAAAAATTACGTACTCGGTTGATATTTATACCTCATTGTAGAAAATACATTATAGAATGGAAATGATGGGAAAGAATGGTTGGTAATTTATAATTAAAAAAATAACTAGGATAACACAGAGGAAAATGGGATGATATTATGCATGTCATTTTAAGATATAGAGTGATAGAAAATTATGAATATGGTATGGATTTGTATTCCCTTCCATAATTTAGAGAAAGGAATCCATTAAAATTACAAAAAAGATTATATAATATATACTTTATAATAATGTTTTCTTGAACCAAATAAACAAGAAATTATATGTTACATTATAATTATTTCTTAATAAACACATCAAACCACTTATAGACATGATCTTTATAAATTTTATGTGTTATAACCGTGCAAAAATTCCATAAATCCCTATTTAACCATAATCGAAGCATCAATACCTTTTTACCATGATAATATTAACATATGACCAAAAATAAATGGGAAATTATAATAAAATTTGGAAAAAAAATTTCAAAATATTGAATTAATTTTTTATACTAAATTTATATTAGTTTTAGAAATACTTATTAATATAAGATAATAATATTCTTAGAAATAGATTTTATTAAAATACAAGATGTAATTTTGAAATTTGATTAATCTGATAACTGATTAATAAGTCAATTTTGACACATTTAATTTTAATTGATTAAAAAATGTTGTATGTATTTTTTGAAAGAAAAATATCAATGGAATCTTAATTCATTTAAAGAAAATTAAATTATCAAATTTTTTAAAATATCGATAACATGTAAATTATCTTTACAAATGTTAGGAATGGGATCAAAAATTAAAATTAAGGTATTAAATACAATTATTGAACTAAATAATGATAATTTTTTTTAAAAACATTAGTCCAATATTATATAGGGATGTGTTGTAAGGATTTAAGAGATTTACCCCATAGTTTTAACATAGATTTACCTTTTTTATCGAAGTGATTAATATTTACCATGGTTAATATACTAAATGAAATAAAAATAAGATGAATGATTCACATTATAATAATTAAGACATTTTATATCTGTAATCCATGATATATTATTCAATATCTATATGTATCAAAAATAATATTTAAAATATTTGATGAAAACACAATTAAAATATATTCTATAAAGAAACTAAATTTTATTTATAAGAAATGGTTTATTTTTATTTCATTTAAAATAAAATGATTAAGATTATTGTTAAAAAAATTAATTGAATTTATAATAAATCAATTCCAGAAAATTTAAATCATCAATTATTATAATATAATTTGTTATTATAAAATAACAAAATTAAAATTTATTATTAGAAAAAATATTTTCATATAATCATTATCTATTATTTTCCCTTATAAAAAATATATGATTAAATAATTTTTTATATACTTCTGTGAAATTTTTTTTTTCATAATGAAGTTAATATGATTATTACCCTTCAATCTTAAAAAAGATAACTATAAAATTAAATAACAATTTATACATATATATTATCTTTCCCGTAAACTCTATGATATGTGTAACAAAACATATCAATGAAATAAAATTCATTTTGAGAGTTATAATTAATAAAATATCTGAGTGTTACATTTATCCTCATTGAAATATCTTTTAAAATTTATCAAATCAAAATAAACATAAACCTTATAAACCTTTGGGTTATAGATGTCTGCCCTTATAACCTTTACCTAAATTCTCCTTCAAGTATAATATAACATTCCTCAAAGAAAAATGTCACAGAGTATCATAATCTCATGTAATTGTAATAGAATAAAAAAGAAAATACTATTACACTACTCAAAAAGATTAATCATTCTACATGATTAGATTAATTTAGAGAAAATGAGAAAGTGAATAGTTCTTATAGTTATTACCAATTAGACGTTGTATTTGATGAAACATTCTCACATGGCCCAAAGTTCTAGAAAAAACATAAAAAAATATTTATTCACATTACACCCCCACATTTAATTCCATTTTTATTTTAAAAAAATCATATATAAATATATATATATATATATACCATTACTTATGATGTTAAACAGCATGGTTTGGCTCCTCCTTGCATGACCATAAAATATATTCAAACACAGTAATAGTATTCTGAAAATAATTATAGAAGTAACTATTTAAGGGTTATTCACTATGTCATTATTCTATTCATTTTAGACTTGTATTCCTTCAACAATTACATATAGACAACCAATACATTTTTCAAAAAACAATGAACTTATTCTATGTACAGAATATGAAATTTATATTCATATTCTTTGTGATTTCAAACTTACATTGGTATTATATATCCTAATAAAGTTAAAAAGGATTCCCCTTTGGGTCCATGTATCATTATATTAATTTAAAATTTTTATCAATTTTAAAATCTTATATTTATAGAATCTAACCGTAAATACACATAAATATTCTTCCCAATATAGTGCTATAAAGATTTGATGAATTATAGTGAATGATCCATGACCACAAAAAGATGATCCATGTAGTTATAAGAAGATTTATTTAACCTCAAAAATAACATCAAAAAACAAATCTAACCCCAATAGATGGTCTAACCATTTCAATGTATTTTATGGGTTAAATAATCAAAATTTCCTCATATAACAACTAAATACACATAACTCAAAATATTAAGGCCTCAAGTTGTCATGATCTTGCATTGACACTTTTCAATAATCGCCATACTTTGGGTTCCTCAAGAATTAATTTATCAATTTACCAATAAATTCCAAAAAGACTCAACATCGATGATAGAAAGTTTCTACAAATTCTATAATACCATCCATGACAAACACCCTAAAGGATTGAATTGAAAAAAATTATTAATATTACATTTTTATACATGATCAGATGTTGAAAGTTTTTTGATTCCCTATATTAATAAAAATATATGAATGAAACCATTTTTCTAAATGTTATACATTCCTCCTAATCCCATTTATCAGCACTATTTCTCTTATAATATTTAATAAATATTTAAATTTTATGCTCCATTTTACTAATATTTTGTATGATCACATAAAAATGTATCCACTTCAACAATTTGGTATTAATTTTGACTACACAATATTTATTGAATCCTTCCAATCTAGTCATAACATTTTTATGTTCTCCATGAGTGGTTAAGACATTTCCATGACCTAGTACATTGTAGGGAACCCCTCCCAGTATATAAATTAAGGAAGAAATATTATGACCCTCGAATCCCATATCTAATTGGACTCGAGTTGTTGACATGAACTGATAGAATAAACATATCACATATGGATGTTATTAACATATATATAATTATAGGATTGGGTGATATGATAAAAAACCACCAAAGATCTCTACAATATAATATATGATAAACCCAAAATCGTCCCACCAAAAATGCATAATGTTAAAAAATACAAATATAATTATCTAAAAGAACCAAAAAAGACATGTCATATCGTGGTGAATTAACAATAACTCCAAAAACATATATATTAGTGTCTATTTTTTCATTAATTTACACCTAAAAACAGAACAACTAATATATTTATATTGTTTAAAAATTAAATGTATACTATGTGATATCATACCCAAGATATCGAGTGAACATGTGAACAGGTTATAACAATGAAATAGTGGATAAAAAATAGAACCAATAGAAATATATATAAGTAAAATAAACAATCCCTACATCAATATGGTTTTCTGAAAAAATGCACTTCCAATATTATAACATAGTATCAAAATTCAACCAATGGTTCCATGTTACTACTTCTGTACTGATTTTCTACTCTAATTCCCTTAAATTTAATGTCATGTACTCTCATATATTATATACATGCGACATAACATTTACAAAAATCTCTAATGTTGGTTAGGATGTCCCTACTGACCCCACCCTCAAAGGTATAGTTTCTAGTGATAGCATTAGTCATCATAACATCACATCCACAACACATCACATCTCTCATAAATACACTTGGTCTATAACATCACATCCTACTCCAATACAACTAGGACATCACATAACAATAGAAGTAGGATATCATGAATGTGAAAGACATCAACATTACGCAATAATTTCACCATCCATTACCCCCTCATATCCTATGACACCCACCTCACTCTTAATCACTATGTGGTGATCTCCAACAACATCCTGAATCACCACTACCAAAGGAAGTGTAGGGAAGAATTGATATCCAACAATATGTTTAACCAACATCATAGAAACCATTGAAAACACATTTAACCTAGGTTTTATCATTTTCTATGGTTATCCAACTCATGTGTCCACGGCATAATATTATTTTATATATATGGAATGGAAATATCACAACCTATGGGTTCACACTAATGACACAAATATTCACAAAATAAAATCCAATAATGCACCACATGTAATCCATAATTATAGCTAACACCATTATATCAATTAGACCACACAATATTAGAATGGTTTCACACATTGCAGCATTCAAATTTTGGCCTCACAAATTTCCAGAATCAACAAGTTTCAAAATCATCAATTTTAATATTCCATTTCATTACAAACATATAAAATGATTCATTATACATTGATATCATTTAATCTAACTAACACACATAAATTTCATGTAAATTATTTAATCAATTTTCAACCCATCAAATTTCAATTTATTATCATTAATACTTACTCAATTGATATGTGCAAAAAAATCAGCAACCACACAACATAACAAATCACCATCGCAACGAATCCTTTACAAACAAACCACATCATCCCATCCATCCCCCAATAATCCATAAATCTCAAATCCATCTCATTCAAAAATTACTACACATCCTCTGACACCACATCACATAAAAACCAACCATCACATCACTTCCCCCACTTATATTAAAATCATGCAGTTAAATCACATCACCACACAATATTCCACAACATATAATCAAAACACAAAAATAACTATAATGAATGGAAAGAAGTGATTCATCCTCATTACCAATAAATTAATATGACGAATATTTATTTTATACATATTTCTATGCCTTTATATTCAACAACAGGATAATAAATCATCAAATACCTACAAATTAAATATAATATACATTGAATGGAGTTTCCATGCATCAGAAATTATTTCTGATTTATAGTGAGGAATTGGGGGAATATGAGATAACATGAAAAAAACAATGGAATTAGGAAAACTCACATAAACCTATACTAAACTAGTAGATCATCATAAATTGAAGCCCAAACACACCTTGAACAACAAAAACATCACCTCTATGATCCTCGGGAGAAAATGAAATAAAAATTAGGGGTAAAGAGAATATATCAACTATTAGTTCCATCAATCAACTTATCGATTACAAGGAACATAGTAATTGAGAATGTGATGTAAAATACTCCAAATAGTGTAGTGTTTTCTCAAATTCCATGTGTAAATGAGATTCCTAGAGACTAGATCACCCAAAAACATATTTTAAAAAAAAGGCTATTACATGTGTCATTAGCATTTCCAGTTACATATTTATGGTAAAAAAATTTATAGATCCATTATATCCCTGATTTGAAAAATATTTAATCCATGATTCCAGAATCTTTTATCTAAGACTGAGAATGATGGAGACAAAGAATGATTTTATAAACATCATGGATCCCACTTTTGAAAAATGAATGTATTTGACCTAGGACACCTCCCCCACATATATTGTGTTATTTAATATCCCCACATGAAATATATTGAAAAATATAATCATAAATTCTTATTTAATATCAGGAACCACGTTTCAGATAATATATGCAGCTCTAACCTATCCAAAACACTCCCAATGACTCCTCTAAACAACTCTAGATTTTTGAACTAAATAATTAATGAACAAAAATGCCAAAATCATTTAAATTAAATACCTCCCAAATAATTATCATCATTGAGAACAAAAAAACATTGGAATAATTTTATTCCAAAAAAACCACACTACATGATAATATCAAGGTCCTAGTTACACCTAAATACACCCATTATCACAACAAACATAACTAAAATTTCCACACAAAATATCACACGACTATATCTCCATCCCCATCCGATGAAAACACTAGATAATGACATAATATCAGATTCTAACTACTATTAAATAGAGAAATATTCAAAACCATCATAACCTCCAAATATCTCCCTCCATCATTATTCAAAACTGACACAAAACACTATGTTGGGAACAATAATAAACGAAATTTTGATTTCCATATTATGATATTATATTACATGGGAGGAATAGACTCAACCACACTATTATATAATGATTCATAATATAAATCATAATTTTTAAAATATATTTTTTCACTTCATTAAATTCTTGATGTTTTATCACACATCACATCATCTTGGTAAATAAAATATTCTAAACAAAAAAATATAAAACATGGTGTTAAAATATCCAAAATAGAACAAAGTAAAACTTAAAATATCTCCAGGATTAGGAAAGAATATATGTCACAACATCCCAGGTATTCTCCATGAGTTCACAATTAATCAACATCATTCATTCCAATTGGAGGTTTCTCCTTCATAGAACATCCTCACAATGATCTAGGATATCTATATTCTGCTCCATGAATCAATTTTAATCCTTGATTTGAATCAGTCCACATTCAATGATGTTGGAGCCATAATGAAGATAACAATGAATATGGAAGAAGTAGAACATTTTCATAATCCCATAAATATTTATTTTTATTTTCAACTACTATTCCAACACACCAACATGCCAAAATACCAAGAATATCACAACCAACCATGGAAAGATAATGACACTTTTTTTAATCTTATGATACCTACATCGAGGGGAGAATCCCATGAATAAAATGACTCCAAAAAAACCAAATCCCACTTCTTATAATTGGTTTATTTTTCTTGATGGTCTACACTGCCATCATTTTCATTCGGGTTAGCTAGTTTTTCATGGTTGTTCTCTATAAAACATCATTACAAATAACTGTTGTCTCCTGAATACGTGTTCACCAAAATGGAGACTTACATCATAGACTAATGAATTCATTGATCGAATCCATTCCAATGGAAATTTTATAGCTATTTTCATTTTCACACTCAACCAATGGATTTTTCATTACACATTATATCAAAAATTCCATGATGAAATTACTAAATATTACATCTAATATATGGATGGATTACCTTATCATAACATCCATATTTTTTGAGGAATGTTGTGTTATGGTCCCCATAGGATCCATATGAATATTTTAAACCCATAATTAAATGATAAATCAAATGAGGATCTAGAGTAGTGATGATGGGATTTGGAAACCGGTGATCCCAAATTGTATCATCCACATACAAGAATCCAATGAATTTCATAACTCATTATTCACATACTTTTAGGAAATGATCATACGTTGTTAGTTTTTCCACTATCACCCAAAAGATATCACAACCACATAGACCCTAGGATAACTGTGCAATGATAAAAAATAATATATACACACATTTTAGATTAAGAATATATATGAATAATACAAAAAACCTATCTGGTTATAGTTCCCTTCTATTATCTATTGATAAACCATTCACATTTCCAAAAAATAGAGAAACTAAAAACAATAAATTAAGAACCAAATATAATCCCTAATGACCCATTAAAAAATATTCACATTGATATCTATAAGAAATGTTTTTTTGAATCTCATGGATAAATCACCTATTCATTTGCAGTATAAAAACACTTCCCCAAAAACAAAAACTAGTTAAAGCCATCAATTCACCACCCATATGGAGAATCACCATAGACAACACATGCCCACATATCCTCTACTACTATATCTAACCAATGATGCACATATATATAATCAATAATATATTCATCCATGGTAATATAATAATTAAAACCACGAACACTTATTTATCTATGTAATGTTTCGCCACTACATAATCTTGTATCCCATTCCAAACATCTACAGACTCCATAGTCACATCATCATTGGATATATTTCATATAATATCATAAATAAATTTCCCATTTCTCATGGTTTTTATATATATCAAAATCATTATTTTTTATGATCTCTATCAAAATTCATTATAATATATTTATATGTAGTCGAAAAAATACCTATTCTAATATGTTATTGTCTGTGAAGCGTATAAAGTGTACAATGAGGAAATAATTCCACCAAATCAACATTCAAACTCATTTACCTATAGCTTAATATCATGGGTGGTATTATTACAATTCATGGTAAGTAAATTCATATAAAAATAAGATATCTATTACATATAGTATATCAATACCCATCCCAAGACATGACAACTTGTGTCAAATAGTAGCAAAAACATCACACCCATTTCATGAAACAAAGTATCTATAATAAGGACCAAATTCAACTTAAAGTTTCTAAATTATTTTTTCAATATATAATTCTATAAATATTCGTAGTATTACCATGCCAATGATATCATCTTCTCTTTGTGTAATGTGAAATCATAAAAAATGCACTAATAAAAGTCCTGATGTAAAAATTAAGAATAATCCACTAATATGTTATTGGGTTCTATCCAAGAAACAGTTACCCCTATATTCCATGATTTTGTGGTCACGCCATGTTTATTAAACAAATGACCAATTATGAAAACAATTTCTGTTCACAACATTCACATAGACAAATTTCAAATGAGACAGTGGAGTCAAATGATCTATAATTTTGCTTTGAGTTAATCATTATGATCATCTTTTATATTAATGAAGAGAAATTTACCATCAATGAACATGATAATTTAATATTTTATCAACTCACTAAAAATTTAGTTCCTGGTCCCAAAGAATGAATATTGTAAATTCCTCACACCAAATAGAATTACCATGAACATGAAGTGTCCACATAGACATCTAATGGTTTTCATTGAGATATCACCCTTTTTCAGCTATAACTAGTGATATTGAGTATTTTAATCAATATTATGGAACCAAATTGATCTTAATTATTTTTTGGAAAAGATATAAATCTATGGGATAGGTTAGAGATTCTTGATGAACAACTTGTTTAAACTATGCTGTTCTATACGCATCATCTGACAACCATTTACCTTCATTAAAAATAACAATAAATATCCCAAAGGAGACACACTATGTTATATGAAATCCATATTCATTAGATGATAGACTTATAATGTCCTATCACACATATTACTATGTGATATATAATAAGGATCCATCAAAATCAGATATATGAAATATTGTAAAACAATATGATACTCAATATTACATCATATTGGAGGTAGTATAATAACCACATCCAATATAAAATACCTGAAATTATTAACACTCATGGGAACGTCTTATTATTAATCATCTATTGATATCATAATAAACTATAAATTTTGTGGCTTCATATTCATTCCACCCATCAAATAACTCTTTTTTACATCAAATTCCACTCACTGACCATACATATAAAAAAATCAATACTATTTAGTGAGTTATTGAATATAATATACAAAATACATGTAATCAATAAAGTTTTATATAATTATTTATATTAATATTAAATATGTTAATGAATTGTTCTACCCAATAACAAGTCTATACCCCCAACACAAGTCAAAAAAGGTAGTATGACCTCTAATAATCATAAGTTACACCAAATTAACTAGAAGCATCTATATATTCATATATATATGAATCATTGAAATGTATTATAAACCAAAAATTTATAGTCTCCTATGTCTAAAAATTCCGAAAATTCGTAGGTGTTAAACTGAATGTACATCGAACAACCACATGCCCAACATGAACTTCTTCCTCTAATGCATGAAACTATCCCTAATAAACTCTACATATAATCTTATATTGGTATAAATTTCCATGATTTAAAATAAGTCCCAATGTATGCTAAAAGTAAAAACTATACCCTCAACCAAATCCACATTCCAATCAATATTAAATAAGTGTTAATAGTCCCTGATTTAGAAATTATATGTGAGGAAAAAACCGCTACTACTAAATTGGATTCACACCAAAAATAGAAAAAATAGACATCCAATAAAATTTAGAACTTATATTGTCAATTTCCATGTTCCAAAAATATATATTATCAAATCTGTAAGCCCATAATAGGTTCTTCAAAGCCACTTTCCCTATAAAGGATATAAATTTCCTTTTATTATCGGTTCCCTTTTGGATGAAAACATATCTACCTAAACTTATATTACCTACATGATAATGAACAAATCCATGTTATTCTGTAGTGTCCATCCTCATGAGTATCTTCCCACAGAGAATGAATTATCTCTATAACATCTACCTTTATATATACCAATTTATTTATATATAATATTTATGTTTTCTGATTTCATTCCCAATATTCAGGTGAAAATCCTCCTACTAGATCTCCATATGGACTCCTCATCTGATATGACATTAGGGTAATGGAATAAGAGTACCATAAACTTGATAAGGCATTCTTTAATACTCATGACACTCATCTAATGGTAATAAAACTTCAAAAACATTATTGTCTTCATAATTGATGACTGTATTTAAAAACAAACTAATTTTAAAATATTTTCCCCAACACATTTTTCATAAGATGTCACCAATATATAAAGTACAACTCTGTCATGTGGATCCATAAATTTTTATATCATCTAATGATACCAAGAATTAAACATCTGATAAAAATCATATTTAAGGAAATATCAATATTGTAAAACATGTGTTATGTCCCTATATCAATGATTCCCCACTTATACTTCTCTAAAGTCTTAAACAAAAAGTAATGAAATGACAAACTCCATGAATCGTCCTCAACTTTTGGGTTGGTCGTATGATGAATAACCAAATTAGACTTTGGAACCTCAACAACTCTAGATAATCAAATATGATGAACATGATCGATTCTTGAAATTAATATATAAAACATATCTAATGAATCATGGAGTTTTAATGAAATATTATTTAATTAATTCAACTATTGAATTGAAATCCCATAGTATCCTAACTAAGAAATAGATTTAATCAACTATGTTTCATATACTAATATTATATATCTCTCCTAAAAATATATCCACCACAATGTGACATTGTATAAGATAGATAAACATGGACCATATCATGGGTGTATCTAGAATCTTGTTTCTAAGCTGGTATCCTTAGAAAATGTGTCCCAGCACATTCATCTGGAATTATTTCCCAAACAAACCATGAAATCCTCACATCACATAACTCTAAACTTCACTCTATCACTCAAAAAAAACATTAATTCGACACATTCATATCCGAATCACTCTATGGGCCACCCTCTATAGAATATAATGAATCAAGATAGATATGATCCCTGAGTCTGGACAACAAATAGCCATAGGTTGGTCACAATCACCGAGTGTATAGAAAACCCGCATATTAAAGGCAATACACTATATAAAAATATATGACCAAGATATATGATATAAAAAAATTAATAATATTCATTATATAATATAATGTTATCCAAAATCCATCATATAATTAATGAAAAAATATATTAATGTTTAATTATATAATGAATTTCTTCTCCTATGGTAGTGAACCAACAACTCCTCCAAAACATAAGGATCTCATTTGAATCATATAATTAATTTTCTTATAGGATACAAAAAATACAATTAATTTATATAGGGTGATTATAATATGTACAATCAGAATGATCATACTCATGGAATCTTTTTGACATGTGAAATGACCATATTAATGTGGAAATGAATAAAAAATAGTCCCAATAAGAACCTCAACTGATCACCCAATAAATCACATCCACCTATAGGGTCACTATCAAATAATGAATAAAATATAGTAATAGATATTCAAAAACCAAAACAAGGAACCCCACATCCTCTTACCAGTATATTTTTTCATTATCACACCCTATCATCAACAATCATATACTCCAATACCTTAAATAAATAAAACATCACATACCTATCCATCAATGATGTGGGTTATCATTCATCAAATTTTATCCCACACATGAAAGGTCAATAATCTAGTTCTATAATCAGTCTTGATCTTACCAAATATACACCATGACACATATAATTTTATAATTCATGGTCCATAATATCACATTTCTCACAAAGGCATCATCGATACCACATTACGAGTGCATTAGGGTACCATGTACAATAATTAAGATTAATTTTTGATCCCATCCTACTACACATATCCCCCAATACATGTCACATACTCATCACATAAAAATGGTTCTAGGTAGTTAGTAACAACCAAACATATCATATCAAATATTGGAAGAGCATGAAAGATGCAATAGATTTCCATCCATGTCACTACGATACTATATTATACCGAAAAAATATATAACCAAAAACCTATTAGAGTTGGTACTTTTATACTACACATGTCCAGAATGTATAGAATTATCTTAAAATACATTATATAGATAGCACAAAAAACCCCAAATTATGGGTTTAGAATAACCAGATTAGTGTATAAGACAATTCAAACACTCCACCCAATATCATCAGTTACAAATACTACCATCACTCTATGAATCAAGCAACACAATCAACACTCATGTTACACAAACCCACATTAAATTTCATGCTCCACCATTATCATGATATAATATTTGCTATTATATTAAATTTTAATGTGAAATTTAATTTCACATTTATAAATCCCATTAATTAATTATTTATATAATTTAATGCTATAACTGTTAATTAATTTATATCCAATTATTTTTCTTTTTCATACCCATGAAAAATATTTTCACTTTTATCTTTCACTCCATGTGTTACGAGAACAGTAATACAACCATAGTACAAAAAATAATCAGATACCAAAGCATTTGTTTCCACAACACAAAATCAGCGAGCCTTGTCTATAAGAACAACGATGTGTCTCAATAACCACCCAAATATAAATCTATTCATCCACCAACACCACACAATGTTTGTTTCTGACGCTTTCACTAGGGTGGGTGCATCCGTCTTTTTTTAGGATGATGACACTATTTGTTGCCCCTCATTCCTGTTTTCCAAAGGCTAGTGGAATCTCTTCCTTTTCCAAGGACATTTTCTCCATGATCAAAACCGGATGATGGGATGTCGATTCTTGCTTCTGTGGATTCATACTCATAACTATTTAACTAATCCAGGTCTCCCTTATTGATTAAGTCATTGTTTTTGAAACTCTTCCTAATGTCATGTCTTCATGAACCCCAGTTAGTAACCGTACTTCTGTTGGGACATTACAAGGGGTTTGGTCAGGGAAGAAACCTTTGGTCGGGGGATTAGTCATGTTGGACATCAGTGTCATGTCTGGACATTGGAACACTGGCACATCTGGTATTCTTCCCCATATTATAGGGCTTCTAGAGGGTGCGGAAGCCTGAGGCACCCCACATCAAATGTATTGAATCCTATGATATAGGCATGTTTTTTAGGATTTCCTCAGCATTGTATGTTTAACACAGGGTATGATGTAGGTTTAATTTCTTGCGGAGACGGATCGGTCTGATCAGAACACTAACTAGAGCAGATCAGGTGAGTGAAACCCCTGGAGGGAACATCGATATTGGGGATAACACATGTTTATCAACCCGATTGCTGTTGAAGTGAACAGGGAATGTGGTGGCATGATATCATCAGGATGTGGTGGCCCGAGTAGCAACCAAGATGGATGGTGGATGGATAACTGAAGTGGGTGGAAAATGTGGTGGATTCGAATCAAGGATGATAATGATTTTGGGCCTGAGCCTCAAAGAGACCTCTTACGTATACTTCTTGCAGGGAATCAATACCCTCATTTTCACCTGAAAATAGATTCCCAACAAATAGTAATTTCAACTGCATACCGCTAGATGGGGTCTCAACGGATTACTGCTTGATGGGGTCACAACGGCTTACCGTTGGATGGGATATCAACAGATTACCGCTGGATGAGATCGCAACTGTTTACCGTTGGATGGGGTCACAACAACATACTGCTAGATGGGGTCTCAAAGGCTTACCACTAGATGGGATCACAATGGCTTACCATTAGAAGGGATTTAACTTCAGGGGAACTTCTTTCATATATTATCTAGAAGACAAGGATCAAATACCACATAGTTCGGGATGATGGATGCAGTTTAGCGTCAGGCATGATAGAAAAGGGGGCATGCAACTTAATGTCTTGTGGGACAAAGGTTTTCTGATGCAATGAGGGGTCGGAATCAATGGTTATTGGTCTTGATCCTCAGAGAGGAATTCTACATACCTTTCCTTAGAAAGGATCAAAGTCCACGTAGTTCATGTTGGTGTGGGAGAATCGACGTGAAGATGGTCGAGAGTAATGGGTGGTTGGTTTGACCCTCCGAGAGGCATCCTATATACCATTCCATGGCAAGGATAAATGTCCACATAGATCAGGTGGTGGGAACCGAAATTATGGGAGTCATAACAAATGGGGGGTTGGGTTTGAACCTTAGAGAGGCTTCAAACGTACCTTGTCTTGGAATGAATCAATGTCCACGGAGTTGAGGTTGGTGTTTTTGGGGCCTACTCTCAAGGCTTCCCAGAGAGGATGTCGTAGTTGATGCTTAATCTAAGACCACGTAAGTCATGATTAGTGTGATAAATAAGAGTCAGCAAATTCCTGACGATCACGCCATGGAAGTTGAATCCATGGGAAGTCGAATGAGACTTATGTGTAGATGGAAGCCCAAAGAGGAAACAGGGGCTTATGCGTGGTTAGTGGAACAAAGAGGTGGAGATTGGTACATACTCTTTGGTGGTGGCCAGATTGGGGACAAATCCCATAGGGAGAGGTATTTGGCACCAAGGATGTCAGGAGGAGCAACGATGCTTCCTCCATCGAGAATAGCTAAGGGTTTACACGAAGGTCGATGCCCTTTCCCTATGGAAATATGTCGCTTCGATAAAGAGGATTTCATTCCATGTGAGGAATGATATCAATCTCTTGGAGACCTGTGGGTGTAGAGAATGTCTGATATGGGGTACCCCATGGTCAATTCAAGGGTAGAGGTCACAATTTAACGTGATGGGATGAGGACAAGGGTTCTTGGTTGTTTATCGTCTTGCAGCTCGAATGAGGTGGGTTTGCTTTTCACCCCTAGCACATACATAACCAATACATTCTTTCCTTGAGGGAAGGAAGGAATGAACAATGTCATGATAGGGGGTGTTGTGAGATGATACCATTGGGGGTCCACATTATCATGGATATGTGAAAAAAGCATTAGCCATTAGCGTGCCTATGAGAAGAAGCATGAGGAAAAGGAGCACATTGGAAAGCATCACCCAAGGGACTTTGTAATTGTTCTGTGAAAACCTGAGAGTTAACACGAGAAGAAAGAACGTAATGAAGGTGTGTTGTGTTAAATAAAGGCTCTAACAGGGTTCCTCAAGGTGAGAGTAGAACCTGGAGCACGTGTAAGAGAATGGGTCGGGGCATGATAGAAGGTATGCGTGAAAGGTGTAAGGATTGAACGCAAGAGGGAAATGGTGGGAGAAAGACAGATGTGTTGCACACTAGATGGATGGGTGGCACGTAAGAGAGATCAGTGGAGTGCAAGATGAACTGTTTGTTGGAAAAAAGTGATTGGTGAAGCACAAGAGGTACAGATTTCAGGCAAGAGGTACTAGTTGTGCGCAAGACGGATAGGTCACAAACAAGAGGGATTGGGTGTGCGCAATATGGACTGGTAGCATGCAAGGGCGCTTGGCAAAGAGGTAATGTGCATGAAAAATAGAAACCCTTTCACACAAATGACTTGCGGAATAATTTAAGATCAGGCCCAAGAGGTACTACATGAAGGAGTCCCCTCGGGGGACCTGTCGCACATAATCCAATACCAGAAGGCCATGGATTTTTTTTCACACGATCGTAGAAGATGTGGTTTTCACAAAGCTGAGTGTCTCTTCATCATCTGTTATCATCCTCAAAGGGTGAGGATATGGTTCATTTTATAGACGGCATCCTCAGGGATGTGCACAACATCCCGGAATGAAAACACCTATCTGATGTAGGTTTGTGTGCGCAAAGGGGGGTCGAGCACGCAAATGCTCGTTCAATGTCGCCTTGTGCATGGAAATGGGGGCGGGTGCGGAACGCCGTGGTGGACATGATTTTGGGCACATAATTGCTGTCGGGTGTGAAAAAGCTGGTTTTATGTCACCTTGTGCATAGAAATGGGGTCAGGCAAACAAAACCTGTTTTGACGTCACCTTGTGTGCGAAAACGTGGTTCGGTGCATGAACTCTTGTTTGATGTCGCCTTGTGCATGAAATTGGGGCAGAGTGTGGAGATTCATGTCTGAATTCACCTTGTGCGTGGAAACGGGGCCGACGTGGAATGTGTAAGTGGACAATGCCTTGGAGGGGAAATTGGGCCGACATGCAAGATTATGCAGGCCAGAAGGCATCTTGCATGCGCATCCCAAGTCTTGCACGCGCATGGCTCCCAGACACTAAATTCTCCCCCATATATCCCAGATTCATTCGTTTCTCTTTTATCTGCCCTATGAGGACTTTATCCGAATATTGTAGTCAACAAATCCCCCCCCACATAATCAGAGCTGAAAGGGAACCTGAACGTCAGATTCTGAGGTTGCGCCAAAAAATATGGGAAACCACTTCTGGGGAGCGAAAAAATGTGTTTTGCACGTGCAATATAATTGCGCATGTGCGGAAGGTGCATCAATGATTTAGAAATATTCATAGGGCCCCTCCAAGCCACACTTTTACCTTTTATGAATGACATAAATTTTTCTCTCATGCGTGAAAACGGTCCTGGTCTGCACATAAGTTTCCACGACTGACTATGGGTTTTTCTCACCTATCCAAATTTTCCCACACCCATCAACCTTCTTTCATACCACCACCTCTTTTACGTGCCAAATCATCCATTTATTGCAATGACTCTGCATTTTCGAGGAAAATCTTCCTTCTTTGGCACTAATCCCTTCGGTCTTTTTATAAATGATCGCTCAACAGTCCGAAGCCGAGAGGGATGTTTCTGATACTGCAAGAAGAACCCTAATGATCGTGAATCCTCAGATTATTCGTGCAAGGAGGGTTGTGTCTGATAAAAAAAATAAATTTTTGCATGGTTATGCAGGCTTAAAAGGATTAGGTATAAGGCCCCGAACATAGTAAACCAGAGCTGGTGCATTATTTTAATACAACGGCATGATTACAAGGAATCAATTCCCTAAGGACTGATTATATTAGTAGTCTTGGAGAATATATTACATACATTAACATTACATTACAGTTTCAAACATAAAACATAGCATAGATAGTTATTTGAGAACTCTTTAATTCCCATTAGCTTATACCTGCATATTAATCATAATACACTTCTTGGAATCCTTGGAAATTAAAAAATAAGGAAGGGGTGAGCTCAGATGCTCAGTAAGGGTAAATAAATTAGCGGAATTTATAAACTTTTCAGGAAACATGTTTAATAAATACGAAAGCCTTTTAAACATAATCTTGAAAATTATATGGAAAAAATAAAATGAAATAATGTTGTCTATTTATTCACCTGGATATTCTATTAGTCGAATAATTACTTGTAATAACTAATTTCATAATGAGGGAATGCCTAACGTCGTACTTCATTACCACATAGTCAAGGCCTTGTGCCAGGACTACAAATAAATTTTTTGTCATGGCCTTATGCCAAGACACTAATTTGTATCATGAGACCTACCGATGCATCGAGTAGCTATAGCAGGCTCCACCCGTCACATACTAATTCCACTACATTACTAATATGAAAAAGTTGAAACATAACATAAATACTTTTATTAAAACTGGCATACGAAATGTCAATGCATTACCCATAAACCATGAATGGTATAAAAATAACACACCCACATTCAAACATATCACAAAACATTAAATAAAATATGGCAGATTTGTATCATAATAAATCAACTGCAAACAAGTTTAAAACATATTACATAATTTTTACATATATGAAAATAATTTGTAAAACTCTTTAAGAGTAATCTCCCTTTCTCATGAAAACATTTAAAAGTCACCCAATTTAGAAAGGAAGAAATTTAAGGCCTTTTTTAATCAATGTTCTCCATACCACATGAAATATATTTATAGTAATTAAAATTTTAAAAACATTCATGTCCATGTAAATAAAACCATAAAAACCATTTTGAAAACATGTACATTAATGAGAATGATTTAGAAGAAGAACTATTGAAAACATTTAAAATGATGTTTTAGTAAAAAAAGTCTCTTAAAAATAATCCATTTGAAAACTCTTTTATGAAACCCAAATGTGGATAATAAATATGTCCCTGTAGAGACTTACGTGAAAAAAACTTTAGATAATAATGAGATTATGAAAATAACCCTTACCTTGCACTATCCTGTATTCGAGGGTATGTTTAACCTCCTCTTCTTTGGGTTCTTCCATTTGATTTGATCAAAAGGGATCCTTAAGTTGGATGTAATGACTAAAGGATGTCCTCTAGGATTAATTTGGGGAATTTGATAGGGTATTATAGTAGGGTTTGGCTAATCCCAAAGGCTTTGACTTTGTGAATTATGGAGAGTGGTGAGTGCCCTTTTATAAGAGGGGTGAGGGGCACCTTAGGAAAATTAGAAATATTATTTTATAATAAAATAATTTTCGGTTTATAATGGCTCAAAAATGGATTATTTAAAAGCTACTATGGGTATATGTCTAAAACCACTCAACCAATAGGTTTTAGACAGGTTTGGGTCCCTATATTAACCTTAACTTTTATATTTAACTCTTAGTTAAATAGTTTGACATTTACCATGTCTTTCTGTATTTTTATATTGTATGGTTAATAAACATACTAAATACTACCAATCTAACCCCAAGTGATTCATTAATGACACACCTATCATTATATAAGTTTTTTGGTCAAACCATATATTTTTAGGAATATAATATCAATTAATAATATAATATTTGTTTTAAAAACTATTTTTTGTCAATTTTGACACTCTTTGGTGTTTGTTTTTTGATAAATTAATAACAGATTTATTAGTTCAAAATAAATACATTTAATCCATTTTAACATGTCATATTCACCTATAAAATTCTTTTATGTCATAAAAATTTTGAAATTATATTTATTTTAATATTTATAAATTGATTTATTTGATTCATTCATTAATAAGGTAATTACTTCAAAATCATTGTGTCATTAATAAATTTAATTATATAATATTTTAAAATTATAAATAAAATACCATTATTTAGGAAATATTTTTATATTTATAATGAATATTTATAGTCTAATTTATCTTATGTATAACACTATATTAAATATGGTTTAGTTATTAAACATTGATTTTAACTCTTTTAATTCTTCATTAAATAAAAGAAATAATAAATGTCTTAATCTAATCCATGTGGACCTAAAGGGTAATATTTTATTCCTAAGGTTGTTCTGGGTCTAATTACACTTATCCAATATAATTTGGACATGTGTTTGGTTAATAATATAATCATTTTTACCCTTAATTACCCTATTTACTTTCTTCCATGGTAAATAAAAGTAAAAAATTACTAATCACCAAAAATTATTTTTATCTTATTGAACCAAATTTTACTCCTTAATATTAACCATGTCTCTCATATATTCTAATTTCAACTCACAAAAGTGGTAAAATTAAGTTTAATGTAAATTTGTAAATGCACCTTGGAGGTGGGTAAAAGACGGTAAAAAATTCAATAAAATTTTTATATATCTAAAATTAATATAAACTGACTCCAATGAATTAAATTTAATTTATATTGGTGTTATGTATATATGTTGACCTAAAATAAATTTAAATAAACATAATAATTATTTAAATAAAAATTCGGTTTTAAAGAATAACTCACTGTTTTTCACTATTCATCAAAATTGAAAGCTTTCAGAAAACTACAAATAGTTCACCCTAAGATAATTTCGATATTTAGAATTCAAAAATGATGTCTATTTTACCATATATAAATATAGATGTTGTATTTTTAAATTTAAAATTAATTCACATTGTCAAAACCAAAATGCGTAATTTTATAAAATAATATCTATCAAAAGATTGACACTTGTTTATGTCCAATTTAAAAGTGAAATTATGTACAATGACCATAATTGAATTAAATGGTAAAAATATAATATATATATACTTAAAATCCATTAAAAGGTATAATTTAAAAATATAAACTATTTTGATTAAAAAAAAAATTTCAGTTAAAATATAGCAATTTTCACTATTCACCCAAATATGAAAGTTATCCGAAATACACGAAAAATTTATTGAAACTAAATTATTATGTCTCGATTCTAAATAAGAAGATTATTTTTTCAAATTTAATATATAAAAGTTTCAAAAGTTGTATTTAAAAAGGGTTCACTGTTAAAAGACATTAAAAGTGCATTTTTTCAAAAATACTTCTTTTATCTGAAAAAATTAAGATGTTATTACATTATGTCTAAGAAAATCATAATATGGATTATAAAATTATAAGGATTATATATAGTTCAAAATTCAGTTAATACTATTCATAACATCTTTTGAACGACTAGTTTGGTAAGTCGTAGTGTGCTTGAACTCGATGTTGCGTATAGTGAAAGTTATTGAATTACATTAAAAAAATATAAAACTATGAAATCTTGGGGTGTTACATTATTACATCATTAAATAAATTGATTCCTCGCAATTTGAAATTGTTCTTCAAAAATAAAAGCTTGAAAATAGAAACTACATTTGTGGAGATCTCTTATCAAAAATTGGGTTAATAAAAATCAGTCTTAATAAGAGGGAATATATATATATATATACACACTTGAAAGGTAGAGTTACGTCTTTTAACTAATTCCGACCAAAATCTCATCTTTCACTTCGAAAGATTTCAAAAAATATATATTCTCTTTATCTTATTTTTATATGGTTCTAAAGATAATGAATTTATAAATCACCTATAAGACCCTTTAAAAAAACATGATTATACCATCCTGGGTCTTCATGTAGTCCAGTTGTAGGCGATAAATAAAATCGTACTGTGGTTGTGGGTTCAATTCCCACATCTTTTTCCGACATGACAGATTGTCACACGGTCTGCGTGTTTACCTTTTTCCAATAATATTCGTAAAAAAATATCCAATTTCAAACATAATCTATTCCAACCATTAGAATTATCCAAAATACTTCTATCCAAACACGTAGTCCAAATTTTTTAAGGAATTTACACACAATGAAGATCCTTTTTTCCATGTCAAAATATGTGAACACCTTGATCATGTATTATTTTAAAACATGGTAACACTTTGAATTACCAAAAACCCTTATTGATTATATTCATGCTCTCGTATCCTTTATATAATACTTGATATATTCCTTATATCCAAAAATTTTGAATGTTCCAATAATCATGAAATAAAAAAACCCTTAACCAGATCCAATATAGTCAAGAATATCCATTATAATTTATCCAAATCTACCAAATCTTATACCAAAAATTACTACCTTAGTATCAGGACCATATAATATCAAATTCCTAATGAAATAGTACTACAGTACAATCATTATTTATTTCCATAATTCATATAACCATTACGTCGTTGATACAACACTCAAATGACAAAATAATTTAATAACAACATAAGAACTTATAATCATTCCTATTCATCTTTGGTTGTATCATAACTTGATTCTTATCCAATAGAAACATTTGGGGTATACACTGATGATTTGGGCATTGATTCACCTAGTGTCCCAACTCTTTGAAGATGAAGCATTGTAAATTTGAAAAAAAAAATCTTACACTTGAAATCACGTACACTGTGTCCTTTTTCTCCACACTTATAACAAACTCCCATTCCCTTCATGCATTTACCAAGGTGATTCTTTCCACAGTTATCACATATGGAAAAATACTCTTTTCCCTCTTCCCTTTATCCTTATTTCTCTCTTCCATCCTTTTCTTCTCTTGCTTCCCTTAAAATCCATAGGACTCAAAGAAATATTCACTTATATTATTAACATGTGATACTATTTATTCATATATTGAGAATACTTGGGAGACTATTTCCCTTCCAAATGTTATCTTAATACCCTGAATGATTTGATCCTTCTTACTCTTTGGATCATATGTATTACTGGAGTTCACATTCCCTCTACTGGGTTCCATTTCTATACAATGGCATGCACTTGGTGTGTTTATGAATTGCAATGAATAATTCCAAACAGGTAAAATTCATAATGTAAATTGAGATATTTTTAGATATAATCCATAAAAATATTTTCTTTGAGGAGGTATATGCTCGAAAATCCATCATAATTATTTGTATTTAAAATAAGAATTATCCTAAGAATATCCTCTGAGAGTGTTGTAACCAAGAGGGTAGCAAGACCCCTTGTCGTGCACCAGTTCCCATTCAAGTATAGTTCAAAGCAGTGTTTTCGGGTTTTATCCCTAGGTACATATGTGCCAGAGGTGCCTCTACCAGATCTTATCCAAAGAGGGAATTTTTTTCTTTGAAAACTCACAAAATCAATAAATTATCAAAATTCTAGGATGTTATTCTATACTAATCCCCAAAGTCTATCATAAGGTAATGTTCTCTAATCAGAGTCTATCTAAATCCAGTTTACAAGGTTATTGCTAAACTTCCTTTGATACCAACTGTATTGCCCAGACCCCAGTTACCCAGAGCCGGTGCATTATTTTAATACTTTGGCATGATTACAAGGAATCAAGACCCGAATGACCGATCAGTTTAGCAGTCTTTGATTATAGATTACATACATTAACTTGACATTACAGTTTATAACAGAAAACATAGCATAGATAGTTCTTGGAGAACGCCATTATTCAATTTTTCTTAACCCATCATATCAATCATAATACACTTCATGGAATCCTAGGAAATTAAAACTTAAGAAAGTGGTTAGCTCAGATGCTCCGTAAGGGTATATAAATTTGAAGAAGCTATAAAATTTTGCAGAATGATGTATAATAAATAAAAAGGCCTTTTAATCATAAACTTGAACATAATATGGAAAAAATAAAGTTAAATAATTCCATATATTTGTTCACTTGGATAATATACTATTTAATAGTCACATGTAATAACTAATTTCATAGTGAGGGAATGCCTATGGATGGACATCATTACCACATAGTCAAGTCCTTGTGCCACGAAAACAATTAAATTTATTTTCCAGGCCTTCTGACAAGATAGTAGTTTGTCTCATGAGACCTACCGATGCATAGAGGATCTATATTAGGCTCCACCCATCACTTACTAAGTCCACTTCATTCCACATTTGAAAAAGTTGAAACATAACATAAACATTCATATTAAAAATGGCATATGAAATGTCAATACTTTACCAATAAACCATGAATGGTATAAAAATAACACACCCAAATCCAAACATATCACAAAACCTCCAATAAAATATGGAAGATTTGTATCATAATAAATCAACTTCAAACAATTTTAAATTCCATTAAACTATTTTGACATAGATGAAAAGTATTTGTAAAACTCTTTGAGAGTAATATCGTTTTTTCATTAAAACATTTAAAAGTCATAGAATTTATAAAGGAAAACATTTAAGTACATTTTTGAATAACGTGTCCTATAAAAATTTGAAACTTCTGAAAGGAATTAACATTTTAAAAACATTCATGTCCATATAAATAAATCCATAAAAACCATTTTGAAAACATGTTCATTAATGAGAAAGATTTAGATGAATAAATATTTAAAACATTTAAAATGTTGTTTTAGTAAAAAGCCTCTTAAAAATAACCTCTTGGAAAATTATTTTATGAAACATAGACATTGATAATAAATATTTCCCAGTAGATACTAACGTTAAAATCCTCAGATTATAATGATATTGTGAAATTAACCCTTACATTGAACATTCTTTTAGTCGAGGGTACGTTTAACCTCCTCTTCTTCGGGTTCGTCCCTTTTATTTGATCAAAATGGCTCTTCAAGTTGGTCGTATGACTAATGGAAGGACTCTAGGATAAAGTTAGGGATTTAGAGAGGGTATTTGGGTAGGGTATGGCTGAGCCAAAAGGCTTTGATGGTGTGAATTATAGAGAAGGGTGAGTGCCCTTTTATAAGAGGGGTGAGGGGCACATTATGAAAAACTCTAAATATTATTTTATAATAAAATAATTTTCGGTTTCTAATAGATCCAGAATGGATTATTTAAAGTCTAATGTGGGGCTATGTCTAAAAAACCTCAACCAATAGGTTTTATATAGGTTTGCATCCCCATATTAACCATGACTTTTGGATTTAACTCTTAGTTAACAAGTTTGACACTTACCATGTCTCTTTGTATTTTTATATTTTACGGTTAAAAAACGTACTATATAATTCCATTAGAATACCAAGTGGTTCATTAATGAATCAAATATCATTATATATGTATTTTGGTCGAACCTTAGATTTTTAAGAAATTTAATATCAATTAATAATATAATATTTGTTTTAAAAACTATTTTATGTCAATTTTGACACTATTTGGTATTTTTTGATGAAATAATAACAGCATTAATACTTAAAAAAATACATTGAATCAATCCTAACAATAATGACCCATACATTACATACATTTTTATTACTTCAAAATTGAAGCACACTTATTACAACATATAACAAAACCATGAAAGGACCGTATATGTATAGTTTCTTTATAAACTGGAAAGCATAGACAACTGGTTCATAAATCATCTACTTTGCCTCCCATTTATTTCATCATATCTAGAGTAACTTTTTGGTATATTCTACTTAATAACCATATTCCTGACTTGGGGAAATAAAACATACAAAAGGGTGATCTCAAATGCTCAGTAAGGGTAAACAAAAGAAATATCAATCACATCATAACTTTTGGAAATCTTAACCTGCAAAAGAGATCATAATTTCATAACATGGGATAAATCATAGTAGTGAAATGAAATCCCAAAAATCATAAAATAAAACATGAAACATTTTGGCATACACACATAATCATAGAGAATCATTATTATTAGTCAATACTCTTTTCGAAGACTATCTTAGTGGACAAAGTCCCTTTCTGAACCGAGTTCGCTCCTCGTTTCAGTCCTGTTTCACTGAACCGGTTTAACCTGCCTTTCCAGCCATGTCTATCTCATGAGATATAAAATCATTACCCAATGCATTGGAGGGAGATATATGTCCCACCGATCTCATAATTATACCATTCTTATGTGTGCCACAAAATCAGAAACCATACATCATATCATAACCCATGTACTAAAAATGGGAATCTTAAACATCGTGACATCATAAAACCAATCATATAAGATAAATGAAAAAATTATTACATCACAACATAATCAAATAAATTTAATCATAGGGATAGAATCAGAACCCTATATTATCTTAGATGGAAAATAATTTTGATAAAACACTTGAACTCCATTCTTGAGGAAAATATCCTTTCTACTTCAAAAACATTTTTCCTTTCTTAACATGTCATACAATTTTAAACTAAATGAAGTTTATTAAAAATAAACTTGAAAACTTGTAAAGGAAGATTCTTGGAAATAATGTTTAAAAAATCCATCCATGCCGTATAAGTTAAAAAAACACATTCTTCGTACTTTTGTCGGAAAAGTCAAAAAGTACCTCGTATGAGAAACGACAATCAGAAACCATTCATATGTTTTACTAACAACTCAACGAAGGGTAAAATTGGATATAAACTATTGTAGAAGGATGTAAATATTACATATTGATGAAACATTGATGTCGATTATAAAATTCACCCCAGTAAATACCAAAGTATAAACATTCTTGGATAATAATGAGATTGTGACATTTCCCTTACCTTAGGTCTGATATGCTTTGTACGTATCCAAACCAACTGTATAATGATTTAAATAATGTTATTGTCTTATTCCATAATCATACTCATTGTTATGATATCATATATGGTCATATTATTAGATTCATATTAGTAATATTTCATTACAACTTGTTATTCTGGTGCTTATTACTTTTTGTTCTTATGCGTGTTTTGTCGAATAAATTTTTATACTTCTCTTTAGGTTATCGATACCTCATTTCAATAATGTTATTAGTGTAATATATATCATATTAATTCATTAAATTCATTTATATAATCATTATGCAATGAAGATCATAGAGAACAAGTCGCATCACATCGTGGAGACGGTATTCTGTACGTACACACGAGTGATGATATAATTCCCATGATCATGGAATTGTATTGTAGTGTATGTATACTATTTCAGAATCTATATCAATTTACAATAATCATATATAGTCATTATTTACACCATTATACCCATCCAAGTAAGGTGGTGGTGGAAAATAGATTACCCCACGACGTGGAGACGGTATTCCTTAACTACGCACGCGCGGTGATTTCATTTTCCGTAGGATGGGTAGATAGTGAAATAGGGTTTTTTCATAATTATAATAACATATCAGTATATGAGTGATACTGATGTTATTAGTTCATAATGAAACAACTAAGGAAGAAGAAGTGGAATAAGAAATAAAGACGAATGAATCGGTATCCGACATTACCTCTTCTTTGAAGTGCATCTTTGATACCTCCTTCTAGGGCACTAAAATTGTTCTTTGAAGAATACCAGGACCTCTAGGATGTCTCTAGGGAAGTGGAGAAGAGAAAGTGGCAGGGGTTGTCTGAGCTTGAAGGCTCAATGTGGGGTGAGGAAGAGGGGGAGGAGGTGCCCTTATATAAGGGAGGAGAGGGGCACCTTTGGAATAGCTAAAAATATTATTTTATTATAAAGCCAAATTCGGTTTTGAATAGCTCCAAATTGATTTATTTCGAAGCTAATGTGGGTATGGGTCGAAATAATCTCATCCAATAGAAATTATAAAAGTTTAGGTTGCTATTTTGACATTATCATTTAGATTTAACATTAAGTTAAATAATTTTACTTTTATCGTGTCTTCTTGTGTTCTTAAACTATAAGGTTAATAAATTTACTATAACAATCCAAACGAACCCCAAGTTGTTTATTATTAATATATAAAACCTTATCTAAGTCATTTGGCTGAATATTATATTTTTAAGAATAAAATAACAATTAATAATATAATATTTATTTTAAAAACTATTTTATGTCAATTTTGACACTATTTAGTAATTGATTTTTGGGAAAATCATAACAGAATTATTAGTTCAAAAAAAATTAATTAAATCAATAATAACATGTCATATTAACCTTGAAAATAATTGGAATTCATAAAAAGTCTCAAATTACATTTATTTTGGTGTTTATAACATCCATTATGTCAATATTTCATTAATAAGATAATTACTGCATCTTCTTTATGTCATAAATAAATTAAATTATTTAATGCCTAAAAATTACAAATAAAATACCATTATGTAAGAAATCTTTTTAGATTTCTAATGAATATTTATAGTCGAATTTATCTTATGTATAACATTATATTAAATATTATTTACTTATTAAACATTGATTTTAACTATTTTAACCCTTCTTTAAATAAATTAATAATAAATGTCCTAATCTAATCCAAGTGGGCCTAAATGGTCATATTTTATTCCTAAGTTTGTTTTTGGTCGAATTATACTTATCCAATAGAATTCGGACATGTTTTAGGGTAATAATAATATCATTTATACCCTTAATTACCCTATTTACTTTTAACCGTGGTAAATAAAAGTAAAAAGTTAATATTCACCAAAAATTATTTTCCTCTCATTGAACCACATTTTACTTACTGACAGCAACCGTGTCTCTCGGATTATTGAAATTCCACTCACAGAAGCGGTAAAATTAAGTTTTATGAAAAATTCAGTTTTTTAACTGTAACGCCCCGACCCCAGCTACCCAGAGTCGGTGCATTACTTCGTAAAATTGGCATGATCACAAGAAGATCAAATCCCGAAAGACCGATTAGTTTAGTAGCCTTGGAAACACTAGATATATTCATAAGTTTTACATTACATTTAAAAGTGAAAAACTACTACAACAACATAATGTTTCCAACGTCCACACTATAAACCCATAATATCCCTGCAAGTCAATCATAATTTACTTCTTCACTACCTGGGAAAAATAAAACATAAAAAAGGGGTGAGCTCAAATGCCCAGTAAGGATAACAATATAGTGGAACATTCAAAATAAGCATAAACATTTAAGGCAATGAATTACTAAAACAAAAGCCTTTTAAAATTGAACTTCAACATAGTATGGCAAAAGTAAAATGAAATAATGCCATTTACTTGTTCACATGGATATTCTACTAATCGAATAATCACATGCAAAAATCAATAACCACTTTCATAATGTTGGAATGCATAATGCCAGACTATCATAACCACATAGCCAAGGCCTCGTGCCAAGACTACAAATAAGATTTTGTCAAGGCCTTGTGCCAAGACACTAGTTTGTCTCATGAGACCTACCGATGCATCGAGGAGCTATAGCGGGCTCCACCCGTCACTTATTAAGTCCAATGCATTCCCATATGAAAAGGTTTAAACATAACATAAACATTCGTATTAAAACTAGCATACGAAATGTCAATAATTTCACCATAAACTATGAATGGTATAAAAATAGCACATCCATAGTCAAACATATCACAAAAACTTCAATACAATATAGAAGTTTTGTATCATAATAAATCAACTTCAAATAATCTTAAAATCCATCAAAGGATGTTGACATAGATGAAATCAAAATTCTTTTTAAAGAAGTATCTCCTTTTATTTTGAAATCATTTAAGATCCATATAAAATAAAACATTTTCTTTGAAAATATTCTTATAAGCTTGTATGGAAAGCTTCGACGATTTTATAACGGCGGAAAATAACCGCACCCGCCGTATAAGTTAAAAAGAACATTCTTACCTCAATTCAGTCGAAAAGGTTAAAAGGACCTTGTTTTGAAAACGACGGAAAGATTCCTTTATAAACCTCTTATAAAAAGTAAAACAAGGGTATAAATGACTTTAACCCATATTTTTGTAAATAGTAAAAATGTTTTGAAATACATTTTTAAGAAAACATGGATGTGGATGATAAAGAGATCCGAGTAGATTATTACGTATATACAACCTCGGATAATGAAGAGATTGTGAAATAACCCTTACCTTGTACTTTTCCTTGGTTGGGGTAGGTTAACCTCCTTTATAATGGTGAAATAATTGTTATTAAATTATACAAGAATCATATATATTAATATGATATCATATATGATCTTTTAACAATGATTTGTTAATAATATCTTAGAATTATCGTCGTTTCGGGTGTTAACTTACTCATTTTCTTTTATATGTTTTGTTACATAAGTCATGTTTGTTGTATCTTATTCATATCCAGAATGATATCAAGTCCTTAAACATAATTTTTAAATCATTAAATGATAATTATACTTGAATGGATACGATGGAGAATGAATCTCATCGCGTTCGTGGAGACGGTAGTCCGTACGTACGCACGAACGCTACTTCCATTTAATTTTTATTTTAAAAGAATCGAATCCAAATGATACATAGGTATATTACTATTCCAGTATAATATAATATTTTATATATGTTACTTAAGTTCATTAACACCATACTTTATACGTTCCATGTGTGGTATGAACGAGTCATATCATTTTAAGGGGGCGGTAGTCCGCACTTCCTCAAATGAAATTATCGTATGTATATACAACATGAAACGAATAATGGTATGAAATAAAATGGAATTACAGAAGCTTATATATAAAATATATATCATTAATATCATATTTAATTACAGTTCCATCATAATAGCCACCATGACAGGTGGTAAGATGTATTTGAACAATCATCGTTTCGTGAGACGTTAGTTTGCCATCCACAGAAACATTATGTTCATCATCCATTAGATGGAGTTGTGTGTATGTGTAGTTTGAATCCTTCTTATAACAACATCCTAGTATATTGTGGATACTGGTGTTGTTACAAAAGAAAGGAAATAAAAAGATTTTGGGGGTTGGAGAAGCAAAATAAATGAAAATAATTTAAGAGAAATCGTTACCTTTAATCTAGGTAACTCACTTTGGTTGGAACCAAAGGACTTCTTGAAATGCTTTCTGCCTAAGGGGAAGCTTCAAGGAGGAGGAGAGGGATGTGGGGAGCTTAGTTGGGCAGAGTTTGGACGAGCCAAGTGGCTTGAGAGGTGTGAAGAAATGAGAAGGAGGAGTGCCCTTTTATAAGAGGGGTGAGGGGCACCTTTGGAAAAGCTAGAAAATATTAATTTATAATAAATTCATATTCGGTTTCTAATGGCTCCAAAGTTGACTATTCAAAGGTTGAGGTGGGGATGGGTCTAAAACAACTCATCCAATAGAATTTAGACAGGTTTGGGTACTTATATTAACCTTATCTTTAAGTATTAACTCTAAGTTAATTAGTTTCACTTTTACAATGTGTCTTTGTATTTTTATATTATATGGTTAATAAACTTACCATATACATCCAAGCGACCCCCAAGTGGTCCATTAATGATTAACCTATCATGATATAAGTCTCTTGGCCGAACCTTAGATTTTTAGGAATTTAATATCAATTAATAATATAATATTTGTTTTAAGAACTCTTTTATGTCAATTTTGACACTATTCAATAGTTGATTTTTTGTGAAACTCATAACAGATTGATTACTTATAACAAAGTCAATTAAATCAATTCTAATATATCATATTATCCTAGAAAATTAGTTTAATTCATTTAAAGTTTCATATTATATTTATTTGGGTATTTATAATATCAATTATTTTAATTTTTCACTATTATAGTAATTACTGCATCATCATTGTGTCATAAATAAAATAAATTATTTAATGTCTAAAAATTATAAATAAAATATCATTATGTAGGAAATCTCTTTAGCATTCTAATGAATATTTATAATATAAAATCCAACATGTATAACCTTCTGTAAAAATTCTTCTTCTAAAAGATGTAAGCTTATGCCATTTTTGTATTCATTTTAACTTAATTAAAATAAAGTGTCATTATCACTCACAAGTGGATCCATGGGGTCCCAAAATAGACCCAAAGATGCCCATGGTCGACCATGTATCAACCAATAGGGTTAAGACACGTTTTAGGGTAATTTAGTATTATTATAATATTTTTTTTAACCCTTATTTACCGGATTTACCCTTAACCATGGTAAATAAAATATTTACCGCAGTAATTATTCAAAATGTCTAAAAATAAAAGTTACCCATTTACACAATTTGACCATCCTGATTCCAAATATGGAATCCATTTTCCTAAATTCAAAACACAGAAGTGGCAGAAATTAATTTAAAATTAATTCCCGCTGTCAAAACAAAAAGCGTGTTTTTAAGAGATAATAACTATCAAAAGATTGACACTTGTTTATGTTCGGTTTAATTGTACAATTATGTCCAATGACAAACATTATATTAAGTGGTAAAAATATATTCTAAATATACTTTAAAACCACTCAAATTAATAATTTATCACTATTAATTATTTTGATTAAAAAAGTTGTTTTTAATTAAAATTTAGTAATTTTCACTATTCATCAAAATATGAAAGTTATCCGAAAAGTACCAAAATTTCACCTTAGGCTAAATTTGATATTCCGAATCCAAAAATGAAGTCCATTTTAAAATATAAAATATATATAACTTCAAAAAGTAGGTATTACTATTCATAACAACTAGTTTGATTGGTTACGGTGTGTTAGAACTCGAAGTTGCGTACAACACACGCTACTGCTTTATCCAAAGGAAAGCGTACCATGGACGCTTGGGATGTTTCATTTTAAATTTTTTGATGTCTCCATTTAGTCAAAAAGTTTAAAATATTGTATTTAAAAAGGTTTCACTATTAGAAGTTGATAAAAGTGAAATACTGAAAATGAATTTGTTCTTGCATTATGACTAAGAAACTCATAATAGGGATTCTAAAATTATAAGGATTATATAAAGTTAAAAATGTAGTTAATACTATTCATGACCTCTTTTAATGGTGTGATTGAACTCGGTGTTGCGTGTAGTGCAAGTTATTGAATTATTTTTAAGAAATAACACACTCTGAAATCCTGGGGTGTTACATTCTCCCCTCCTTCAATAAATTGCGTCCTCGCAATTTGAAATTGTTCTTCGAAGATAAAAGGTTGAAAGTAGAAAATATATATGTGGGAAAACCCACATTGGAAATTGGGTTACTAAAATTTAGTCTTAATATGAGGAAAAGAGAAATTAAAGGGTCACCACCAAATTATGATCTCGATTAGGAGAACATTGGCGGCAATTAGAGACATATAATCGGAGGAAAAACGTAAATATTTATAGGTAGTGATTGAGGTCATCAATCAAAAACAAGTGTATAATTGAGGTCCTTAAACTCATCAATCTATGATGATTTTAAGTACCATAGGTTCAACAAAATATAGGGTATTGGGATAACACATTTTTGACGTTTCAAAATATCTTAGTTGAAATCCCACATCGAAAAATGAATTAACGAGGCCTCTATTTAAAATAAAGAGTCGAAAGTATGAAGATTACTGAAAATAACACATACTAGGGTTCCATGTAAGAAAATATGGATATGGAAGAAAAATCTAGCCATCAATTATCTGATGGAGAGTGGTAGAGAACATGGCTATGAAAGGCCAACAATCCCAAAGCCATAAATTTGTGATGATTTAAGGTACCATCTAGGACAACATTTTTGTTCTAAGTTTCTATTAATAATGTTGAGGAATTTATTTATGAGATTGGATAAGATAATAAGGAGATATACTTAATTTATAATTAGAGTTTTATCCATTAATAAATTTCTACCAAAACTCATCATTCACTCGTAAAAAAAATTCTATTTATACTATTCATAGAGGGTTCCAAAATAAACGAATTTATAATTCATCTACCAGATCTTTTAAAAAACTACTTTATTTAATCCAGGACATCTCGTGGGATAGTGGTAGGTGATACACCCTTGTCGCCCTTTGGTTGCGGGTTCAAGTCTCGCAGCCTTGCCGAACGCGACGGGTTGCCGCCCGACCTCCGGGTTGTCCTTTTATGGCAATCCAAAATAATCCAAACTAGAACTATCCAAAATACTTCTGTCCAAACTCACAGTCCAACATTCATAAGGAAGGTAAACATAATATAGATCCTTTTTACCCCGTAATAGCATATGAATACCTTCATCATGTATTACCATATTCCTTATTGATTACATTCATGCTCCCTTATTCCATATAGAATGCTGGATATACTTCATTAATCCAAAAATGTTTTAAACCCCAACAATGATGGAATATACAAATCATTAATCAGTTCCAAGGTAGTCAAGAATATCCAATATAATTTATCCAAAACAATCACATATTATTCCAAAATCACTACCTCAGTATCAGAACTATATTATGGTTTATCATTCTCTCAACCATATATTTTCCAAAAATCTATCCTGCTAATGAGTCACTTTTCTTTGTTCCACACAATCTCAAGTCCTTAATGAAATAGTACTGCAGTACAATCCTTATATACTCCATAATTATTATAACAAGTACATTGTTGATACAAAGCTCAATTGACATAATCAACATAAGAACTCTAATCATTCCTCTTCATCTGTGGTAGTATCATAACTTGATTATTATCCAATAACATCATTTGAGGCATAGTCTGATGACTCGGACATAGGTTCGTGTAGTGTCCAAACTCCTTGCAAATGAAGCATTGTACATTTAAAACCATTTTCTTACCCTTGCAGTCACGTACTTTGTGCCCTTTTCCTCCACACTTATAACCAACTCCCATTCCTTTCAGGCAAGTTCCAGGGTGTTTCTTTCCACAGTTACCACATATGGGAAAATTCTTCTTTTCCCTCTTCCCTTTATCCATCTTTCTCTCTTCCATCCTTTTCTTCTCTTGCTTCCCTTCAAAGCCATAGGACTCAGTAAACTCTTTACATATCTTATCAACACATGATATTATTTCTTCATATGATGATAATACATGGGAGACTATTTCTCTTATCAATTCTAGCTTAAGACCATGAAAGATATGATCCTTCCTTCTCTTTGGATCATGTGCATTTCTGGAGTTCTCATTCCTTCTACTGGGCGCCATTTCTAAACAATGGCATAAACTATATCAGTTTATGAATCAAAATTCATAATCCCATACTTATAAAACACCTAACATAAATTGAACTATTTATGGATATAATCCATAATCATAAGAATGTTTTCTTTGAGGAAGTATATACTCATAATCCCTTCAAAATGATTTGTAAAGAAAATGAGAGTTATCCTAAGCATATCCCCCGGGAGTGTCGTAACCAAGAGTGCAGCAAGGCCCGTTGTCGTGCACCAGTTCCCGTTCGAGTCTAGCTCAAAGCGGTGTTTTCGGGTTTTACCCCTAGGTACATCTGTGCCAGAGCCGCCTCTACCTGCTCGTATCCAGACAGGGATGTATTGCTTGGAAAACTCACAAAATCTCTACAATACCAAAATTCTAGGAAGTTCTTCTATACTAATCCTCAAAGTTCATCTTAGGTATACGTGTTCTAATCAGAGTTTATCTAAATCTAGCTTCCAAGGTTTGTACTAAACTTCCTCTGATACCAACTGTAACGCCCCGACCCCAGCTACCCAGAGTCGGTGCATTACTTCGTAAAATTGGCATGATCACAAGAAGATCAAATCCCGAAAGACCGATTAGTTTAGTAGCCTTGGAAACACTAGATATATTCATAAGTTTTACATTACATTTAAAAGTGAAAAACTACTACAACAACATAATGTTTCCAACGTCCACACTATAAACCCATAATATCCCTGCAAGTCAATCATAATTTACTTCTTCACTACCTGGGAAAAATAAAACATAAAAAAGGGGTGAGCTCAAATGCCCAGTAAGGATAACAATATAGTGGAACATTCAAAATAAGCATAAACATTTAAGGCAATGAATTACTAAAACAAAAGCCTTTTAAAATTGAACTTCAACATAGTATGGCAAAAGTAAAATGAAATAATGCCATTTACTTGTTCACATGGATATTCTACTAATCGAATAATCACATGCAAAAATCAATAACCACTTTCATAATGTTGGAATGCATAATGCCAGACTATCATAACCACATAGCCAAGGCCTCGTGCCAAGACTACAAATAAGATTTTGTCAAGGCCTTGTGCCAAGACACTAGTTTGTCTCATGAGACCTACCGATGCATCGAGGAGCTATAGCGGGCTCCACCCGTCACTTATTAAGTCCAATGCATTCCCATATGAAAAGGTTTAAACATAACATAAACATTCGTATTAAAACTAGCATACGAAATGTCAATAATTTCACCATAAACTATGAATGGTATAAAAATAGCACATCCACAATCAAACATATCACAAAAACTTCAATACAATATAGAAGTTTTGTATCATAATAAATCAACTTCAAATAATCTTAAAATCCATCAAAGGATGTTGACATAGATGAAATCAAAATTCTTTTTAAAGAAGTATCTCCTTTTATTTTGAAATCATTTAAGATCCATATAAAATAAAACATTTTCATTGAAAATATTCTTATAAGCTTGTATGGAAAGCTTCGACGATTTTATAACGGCGGAAAATAACCGCACCCGCCGTATAAGTTAAAAAGAACATTCTTACCTCAATTCAGTCGAAAAGGTTAAAAAGGAACTTGTTTTGAAAACGACAGAAAGATTCCTTTATAAACCTCTTATAAAAAGTAAAACAAGGGTATAAATGACTTTAACCCATATTCTTGTAAATAGTAAAAATGTTTTGAAATACATTTTTAAGAAAACATGGATGTGGATGATAAAGAGATCCCAGTAGATTATTACGTATATACAACCTCGGATAATGAAGAGATTGTGAAATAACCCTTACCTTGTACTTTTCCTTGGTTGGGGTAGGTTATCCTCCTGTATAATGGTGAAATAATTGTTATTAAATTATACAAGAATCATATATATTAATATGATATCATATATGATCTTTTAACAATGATTTGTTAATAATATCTTAGAATTATCGTCGTTTCGGGTGTTAACTTACTCATTTTCTTTTATATGTTTTGTTACATAAGTCATGTTTGTTGTATCTTATTCATATCCAGAATGATATCAAGTCCTTAAACATAATTTTTAAATCATTAAATGATAATTATACTTGAATGGATACGATGGAGAATGAATCTCATCGCGTTCGTGGAGACGGTAGTCCGTACGTACGCACGAACGCTACTTCCATTTAATTTTTATTTTAAAAGAATCGAATCCAAATGATACATAGGTATATTACTATTCCAGTATAATATAATATTTTATATATGTTACTTAAGTTCATTAACACCATACTTTATACGTTCCATGTGTGGTATGAACGAGTCATATCATTTTAAGGGGGCGGTAGTCCGCACTTCCTCAAATGAAATTATCGTATGTATATACAACATGAAACGAATAATGGTATGAAAAAAAATGGAATTACAGAAGCTTATATATAAAATATATATCATTAATATCATATTTAATTACAGTTCCATCATAATGGCCACCATGAGAGGTGGTAAGATGTATTTGAACAATCATCATTTCGTGAGACGTTAGTTTCCCATCCACAGAAACATTATGTTCATCATCCATTAGATGGAGTTGTGTGTATGTGTAGTTTGAATCCTTCTTATAACAACATCCTAGTATATTGTGGATACTGGTTTTGTTACAAAAGAAAGGAAATAAAAAGATTTTGGGGGTTGGAGAAGCAAAATAAATGAAAATAATTTAAGAGAAATCGTTACCTTTAATCTAGGTAACTCACTTTGGTTGGAACCAAAGGACTTCTTGAAATGCTTTCTGCCTAAGGGGAAGCTTCAAGGAGGAGGAGAGGGATGTGGGGAGCTTAGTTGGGCAGAGTTTGGACGAGCCAAGTGGCTTGAGAGGTGTGAAGAAATGAGAAGGAGGAGTGCCCTTTTATAAGAGGGGTGAGGGGCACCTTTGGAAAAGCTAGAAATATTAATTTATAATAAATTCATATTCGGTTTCTAATGGCTCCAAAGTTGACTATTCAAAGGTTGAGGGGGGGATGGGTCTAAAACAACTCATACAATATAATTTAGACAGGTTTGGGTACTTATATTAACCTTATCTTTAAGTATTAACTCTAAGTTAATTAGTTTCACTTTTACAATGTGTCTTGGTATTTTTATATTATATGGTTAATAAACGTACCATATACATCCAAGCGACCTCCAAGTGGTCCATTAATGATTAACCTATCATGATATAAGTCTCTTGGCCGAACCTTAGATTTTTAGGAATTTAATATCAATTAATAATATAATATTTGTTTTAAGAACTCTTTTATGTCAATTTTGACACTATTCAATAGTTGATTTTTTGTGAAACTCATAACAGATTGATTACTTAGAACAAAGTCAATTAAATCAATCCTAATATATCATATTATCCTAGAAAATTATTTTAATTCATTAAAAGTTTCATATTATATTTATTTGGATATTTATAATATCAATTATTTTAATTTTTCACTATTATAGTAATTACTGCATCATCATTGTGTCATAAATAAAATAAATTATTTAATGTCTAAAAATTATAAATAAAATATCATTATGTAGGAAAGCTCTTTATCTTTCTAATGAATATTTATAATATAAAATCCAACATGTATAACCTTATGTAAAAATTCTTCTTCTAAAAGATGTAAGCTTATGCCATTTTTGTATTCATTTTAACTTAATTAAAATAAAGTGTCATTATCACTCACAAGTGGATCCATGGGGTCCCAAAATAGACCCAAAGATGCCCATGGTCGACCATGTATCAACAAATAGGGTTAAGACACGTTTTAGGGTAATTTAGTATTATTATAATATTTTTTTTAACCCTTATTTACCGGATTTACCCTTAACCATGGTAAATAAAATATTTACCGCAGTAATTATTCAAAATGTCTAAAAATAAAAGTTACCCATTTACACAATTTGAACATCCTGATTCCAAATATGGAATCCATTTTCCTAAATTCAAAACACAGAAGTGGCAGAAATTAATTTAAAATTAATTCCCGCTGTCAAAACAAAAAGCGTGTTTTTAAGAGATAATAACTATCAAAAGATTGACACTTGTTTATGTTCGGTTTAATTGTACAATTATGTCCAATGACAAACATTATATTAAGTGGTAAAAATATATTCTAAATATACTTTAAAACCACTCAAATTAATAATTTATCACTATTAATTATTTTGATTAAAAAAGTTGTTTTTAATTAAAATTTAGTAATTTTCACTATTCATCAAAATATGAAAGTTATCCGAAAAGTACCAAAATTTCACCTTAGGCTAAATTTGATATTCCGAATCCAAAAATGAAGTCCATTTTAAAATATAAAATATATATAACTTCAAAAAGTAGGTATTACTATTCATAACAACTAGTTTGATTGGTTACGGTGTGTTAGAACTCGAAGTTGCGTACAACACACGTTACTGTTTTATCCAAAGGAAAGCGTACCGTGGACGCTTGGGATGTTTCATTTTAAATTTTTTGATGTCTCCATTTAGTCAAAAAGTTTAAAATATTGTATTTAAAAAGGTTTCACTATTAGAAGTTGATAAAAGCGAAATACTGAAAATGAATTTGTTCTTGCATTATGACTAAGAAACTCATAATAGGGATTCTAAAATTATAAGGATTATATAAAGTTAAAAATGTAGTTAATACTATTCATGACCTCTTTTAATGGTGTGATTGAACTCGGTGTTGCGTGTAGTGCAAGTTATTGAATTATTTTTAAGAAATAACACACTCTGAAATCCTGGGGTGTTACATTCTCCCCTCCTTCAATAAATTGCGTCCTCGCAATTTGAAATTGTTCTTCGAAGATAAAAGGTTGAAAGTAGAAAATATATTTGTGGGAAAACCCACATTGGAAATTGGGTTACTAAAATTTAGTCTTAATATGAGGAAAAGAGAAATTAAAGGGTCACCACCAAATTATGATCTCGATTAGGAGAACATTGGCGGCAATTAGAGACATATAATCGGAGGAAAAACGTAAATATTTATAGGTAGTGATTGAGGTCATCAATCAAAAACAAGTGTATAATTGAGGTCCTTAAACTCATCAATCTATGATGATTTTAAGTACCATAGGTTCAACAAAATATAGGGTATTGGGATAACACATTTTTGACGTTTCAAAATATCTTAGTTGAAATCCCACATCGAAAAATGAATTAACGAGGCCTCTATTTAAAATAAAGAGTCGAAAGTATGAAGATTACTGAAAATAACACATACTAGGGTTCCATGTAAGAAAATATGGATATGGAAGAAAAATCTAGCCATCAATTATCTGATGGAGAGTGGTAGAGAACATGGCTATGAAAAGGCCAACAATCCCAAAGCCATAAATTTGTGATGATTTAAGGTACCATCTAGGACAACATTTTTGTTCTAAGTTTCTATTATTAATGTTGAGGAATTTATTTATGAGATTGGATAAGATAATAAGGAGATATACTTAGTTTATAATTAGAGTTTTATCCATTAATAAATTTCTACCAAAACTCATCATTCACTCGTAAAAAAAATTCTATTTATACTATTCATAGAGGGTTCCAAAATAAACGAATTTATAATTCATCTACCAGATCTTTTAAAAAACTACTTTATTTAATCCAGGACATCTCGTGGGATAGTGGTAGGTGATACACCCTTGTCGCCCTTTGGTTGCAGGTTCAAGTCTCGCAGCCTTGCCGGACGCGACGGGTTGCCGCCCGACCTCCGGGTTGTCCTTTTATGGCAATCCAAAATAATCCAAACTAGAACTATCCAAAATACTTCTGTCCAAACTCACAGTCCAACATTCATAAGGAAGGTAAACATAATATAGATCCTTTTTACCCCGTAATAGCATATGAATACCTTCATCATGTATTACCATATTCCTTATTGATTACATTCATGCTCCCTTATTCCATATAGAATGCTGGATATACTTCATTAATCCAAAAATGTTTTAAACCCCAACAATGATGGAATATACAAATCATTAATCAGTTCCAAGGTAGTCAAGAATATCCAATATAATTTATCCAAAACAATCACATATTATTCCAAAATCACTACCTCAGTATCAGAACTATATTATGGTTTATCATTCTCTCAACCATATATTTTCCAAAAATCTATCCTGCTAATGAGTCACTTTTCTTTGTTCCACACAATCTCAAGTCCTTAATGAAATAGTACTGCAGTACAATCCTTATATACTCCATAATTATTATAACAAGTACATTGTTGATACAAAGCTCAATTGACATAATCAACATAAGAACTCTAATCATTCCTCTTCATCTGTGGTAGTATCATAACTTGATTATTATCCAATAACATCATTTGAGGCATAGTCTGATGACTGGGACATAGGTTCGCGTAGTGTCCAAACTCCTTGCAAATGAAGCATTGTACATTTAAAACCATTTTCTTACCCTTGCAGTCACGTACTTTGTGCCCTTTTCCTCCACACTTATAACAAACTCCCATTCCTTTCAGGCAAGTTCCAGGGTGTTTCTTTCCACAGTTACCACATATGGGAAAATTCTTCTTTTCCCTCTTCCCTTTATCCATCTTTCTCTCTTCCATCCTTTTCTTCTCTTGCTTCCCTTCAAAGCCATAGGACTCAGTAAACTCTTTACATATCTTATCAACACATGATATTATTTCTTCATATGATGATAATACATGGGAGACTATTTCTCTTATCAATTCTAGCTTAAGACCATGAAAGATATGATCCTTCCTTCTCTTTGGATCATGTGCATTTCTGGAGTTCTCATTCCTTCTACTGGGCGCCATTTCTAAACAATGGCATAAACTATATCAGTTTATGAATCAAAATTCATAATCCCATACTTATAAAACACCTAACATAAATTGAACTATTTATGGATATAATCCATAATCATAAGAATGTTTTCTTTGAGGAAGTATATACTCATAATCCCTTCAAAATGATTTGTAAAGAAAATGAGAGTTATCCTAAGCATATCCCCCGGGAGTGTCGTAACCAAGAGTGCAGCAAGGCCCGTTGTCGTGCACCAGTTCCCGTTCGAGTCTAGCTCAAAGCGGTGTTTTCGGGTTTTACCCCTAGGTACATCTGTGCCAGAGCCGCCTCTACCTGCTCGTATCCAGACAGGGATGTATTGCTTGGAAAACTCACAAAATCTCTACAATACCAAAATTCTAGGAAGTTCTTCTATACTAATCCTCAAAGTTCATCTTAGGTATACGTGTTCTAATCAGAGTTTATCTAAATCTAGCTTCCAAGGTTTGTACTAAACTTCCTCTGATACCAACTGTAACGCCCCGACCCCAGCTACCCAGAGTCGGTTCATTACTTCGTAAAATTGGCATGATCACAAGAAGATCATATCCCGAAAGACCGATTAGTTTAGTAGCCTTGGAAACACTAGATATATTCATAAGTTTTACATTACATTTCAAAGTGAAAAACTACTACAACAACATAATGTTTCCAACGTCCACACTATAAACCCATAATATCCCTGCAAGTCAATCATAATTTACTTCTTCACTACCTGGGAAAAATAAAACATAAAAAAGGGGTGAGCTCAAATGCCCAGTAAGGATAACAATATAGTGGAACATTCAAAATAAGCATAAACATTTAAGGCAATGAATTACTAAAACAAAAGCCTTTTAAAATTGAACTTCAACATAGTATGGCAAAAGTAAAATGAAATAATGCCATTTACTTGTTCACATGGATATTCTACTAATCGAATAATCACATGCAAAAATCAATAACCACTTTCATAATGTTGGAATGCATAATGCCAGACTATCATAACCACATAGCCAAGGCCTCGTGCCAAGACTACAAATAAGATTTTGTCAAGGCCTTGTGCCAAGACACTAGTTTGTCTCATGAGACCTACCGATGCATCGAGGAGCTATAGCGGGCTCCACCCGTCACTTATTAAGTCCAATGCATTCCCATATGAAAAGGTTTAAACATAACATAAACATTCGTATTAAAACTAGCATACGAAATGTCAATAATTTCACCATAAACTATGAATGGTATAAAAATAGCACATCCACAGTCAAACATATCACAAAAACTTCAATACAATATAGAAGTTTTGTATCATAATAAATCAACTTCAAATAATCTTAAAATCCATCAAAGGATGTTGACATAGATGAAATCAAAATTCTTTTTAAAGAAGTATCTCCTTTTATTTTGAAATCATTTAAGATCCATATAAAATAAAACATTTTCTTTGAAAATATTCTTATAAGCTTGTATGGAAAGCTTCGACGATTTTATAACGGCGGAAAATAACCGCACCCGCCGTATAAGTTAAAAAGAACATTCTTACCTCAATTCAGTCGAAAAGGTTAAAAAGGACCTTGTTTTGAAAACGACGGAAAGATTCCTTTATAAACCTCTTATAAAAAGTAAAACAAGGGTATAAATGACTCTAACCCATATTCTTGTAAATAGTAAAAATGTTTTGAAATACATTTTTAAGAAAACATGGATGTGGATGATAAAGAGATCCCAGTAGATTATTACGTATATACAACCTCGGATAATGAAGAGATTGTGAAATAACCCTTACCTTGTACTTTTCCTTGGTTGGGGTAGGTTAACCTCCTGTATAATGGTGAAATAATTGTTATTAAATTATACAAGAATCATATATATTAATATGATATCATATATGATCTTTTAACAATGATTTGTTAATAATATCTTAGAATTATCGTCGTTTCGGGTGTTAACTTACTCATTTTCTTTTATATGTTTTGTTACATAAGTCATGTTTGTTGTATCTTATTCATATCCAGAATGATATCAAGTCCTTAAACATAATTTTTAAATCATTAAATGATAATTATACTTGAATGGATACGATGGAGAATGAATCTCATCGCGTTCGTGGAGACGGTAGTCCGTACGTACGCACGAACGCTACTTCCATTTAATTTTTATTTTAAAAGAATCGAATCCAAATGATACATAGGTATATTACTATTCCAGTATAATATAATATTTTATATATGTTACTTAAGTTCATTAACACCATACTTTATACGTTCCATGTGTGGTATGAACGAGTCATATCATTTTAAGGGGGCGGTAGTCCGCACTTCCTCAAATGAAATTATCGTATGTATATACAACATGAAACGAATAATGGTATGAAATAAAATGGAATTACAGAAGCTTATATATAAAATATATATCATTAATATCATATTTAATTACAGTTCCATCATAATGGCCACCATGAGAGGTGGTAAGATGTATTTGAACAATCATCGTTTCGTGAGACGTTAGTTTGCCATCCACAGAAACATTATGTTCATCATCCATTAGATGGAGTTGTGTGTATGTGTAGTTTGAATCCTTCTTATAACAACATCCTAGTATATTGTGGATACTGGTGTTGTTACAAAATAAACGAAATAAAAAGATTTTGGGGGTTGGAGAAGCAAAATAAATGAAAATAATTTAAGAGAAATCGTTACCTTTAATCTAGGTAACTCACTTTGGTTGGAACCAAAGGACTTCTTGAAATGCTTTCTGCCTAAGGGGAAGCTTCAAGGAGGAGGAGAGGGATGTGGGGAGCTTATTTGGGCAGAGTTTGGACGAGCCAAGTGGCTTGAGAGGTGTGAAGAAATGAGAAGGAGGAGTGCCCTTTTATAAGAGGGGTGAGGGGCACCTTTTGAAAAGCTAGAAATATTAATTTATAATAAATTCATATTCGGTTTCTAATGGCTCCAAAGTTGACTATTCAAAAGTTGAGGTGGGGATGGGTCTAAAACAACTCATCCAATAGAATTTAGACAGGTTTGGGTACTTATATTAACCTTATCTTTAAGTATTAACTCTAAGTTAATTAGTTTCACTTTTACAATGTGTCTTTGTATTTTTATATTATATGGTTAATAAACTTACCATATACATCCAAGAGACCCCCAAGTGGTCCATTAATGATTAACCTATCATGATATAAGTCTCTTGGCCGAACCTTAGATTTTTAGGAATTTAATATCAATTAATAATATAATATTTTGTTTAAGAACTCTTTTATGTCAATTTTGACACTATTCAATAGTTAATTTTTTGTGAAACTCATAACAGATTGATTACTTAGAACAAAGTCAATTAAATCAATCCTAATATATCATATTATCCTAGAAAATTAGTTTAATTCATTAAAAGTTTCATATTATATTTATTTTGGTATTTATAATATCAATTATTTTAATTTTTCACTATTATAGTAATTACTGCATCATCATTGTGTCATAAATAAAATAAATTATTTAATGTCTAAAAATTATAAATAAAATATCATTATGTAGGAAATCTCTTTAGATTTCTAATGAATATTTATAATATAAAATCCAACATGTATAACCTTATGTAAAAATTCTTCTTCTAAAAGATGTAAGCTTATGCCATTTTTGTATTCATTTTAACTTAATTAAAATAAAGTGTCATTATCACTCACAAGTGGATCCATGGGGTCCCAAAATAGACCCAAAGATGCCCATGGTCGACCATGTATCAACCAATAGGTTTAAGACACGTTTTAGGGTAATTTAGTATTATTATAATATTTTTTTTAACCCTTATTTACCGGATTTACCCTTAACCATGGTAAATAAAATATTTACCGCAGTAATTATTCAAAATGTCTAAAAATAAAAGTTACCCATTTACACAATTTGAACATCCTGATTCCAAATATGGAATCCATTTTCCTAAATTCAAAACACAGAAGTGGCAGAAATTAATTTAAAATTAATTCCCGCTGTCAAGACAAAAAGCGTGTTTTTAAGAGATAATAACTATCAAAAGATTGACACTTGTTTATGTTCGGTATAATTGTACAATTATGTCCAATGACAAACATTATATTAAGTGGTAAAAATATATTCTAAATATACTTTAAAACCACTCAAATTAATAATTTATCACTATTAATTATTTTGATTAAAAAAGTTGTTTTTAATTAAAATTTAGTAATTTTCACTATTCATCAAAATATGAAAGTTATCCGAAAAGTACCAAAATTTCACCTTAGGCTAAATTTGATATTCCGAATCCAAAAATGAAGTCCATTTTAAAATATAAAATATATATAACTTCAAAAAGTAGGTATTACTATTCATAACAACTAGTTTGATTGGTTACGGTGTGTTAGAACTCGAAGTTGCGTACAACACACGCTACTGTTTTATCCAAAGGAAAGCATACCGTGGACGCTTGGGATGTTTCATTTTAAATTTTTTGATGTCTCCATTTAGTCAAAAAGTTTAAAATATTGTATTTAAAAAGGTTTCACTATTAGAAGTTGATAAAAGTGAAATACTGAAAATGAATTTGTTCTTGTATTATGACTAAGAAACTCATAATAGGGATTCTAAAATTATAAGGATTATATAAAGTTAAAAATGTAGTTAATACTATTCATGACCTCTTTTAATGGTGTGATTGAACTCGGTGTTGCGTGTAGTGCATGTTATTGAATTATTTTTAAGAAATAACACACTCTGAAATCCTGGGGTGTTACATTAACTACCACTTAGTTGTTTCACTATTCATCAAAAATTGAATGTTTTCAGAAAAATACCAAAATTTCACCATAGGATAAATTCGATATTCCAAATCCAAAAATGAAGTCTATTTTGAAAAATAAAATTAATTAAATTTGAAAAATTGGTTATTACTATTCATAACAACTAGTTTTAATAATATTTTATTATCATATCATTGTTTAGTGAAACTCGGTATTGCGTATGACACAAGCTATCGAGGAAGGTCGCGATTTCGTTTAAAGCAAGCCAAGAAAGTGTTGTGTGTAGAAAAATATTCCTTTGATGATTTATATAACATAAAAGTCTCAGGTGTTACATTCTACCCCCCTGAAAATTAATTTCTCCCTCGAAATTCGTCACTTTGTAACAAACAAATGAGGATACCTCTCCCTCATCTTATCCTCAAGCTCCCATGTAGCTTCTTCTAATTGGTGGTTCCTCCGAAAAAATTTCACCAATCGAGTGGTCTTGTTTCGTAGTACTTTTTATCTACGATCCAGAATCTCTATCGGTTATTCTTCATAAGAAAGATCATGCTCCAGCGGTACAACTTCTGAGCTGAGTACATGTGAAGGATCAGGTATGTACTTTCTCAGGAGAGATACATGGAAGACATCGTGAACTTGAGAGAGATTCGGTGGAAGCGCCAATCGGTAAGCTACCTTCCCAACACGATCCAGTTTTTCGAAAGAACCGATATATCTAGGGCTCAACTTCCCCTTCTTTCCAAATCTCATGACCCTCTTCCTGGGAGATATTCGTAAGAACACTTTATCACCCACTTCAAACTCTAGGTCTTTTCTTCGGTTTTTGGCATAACTTTTCTATCAACTCTGAGCAGCTCTTATGTGTTGTTGAATAGATCTAACCTTTTCTACCATTTCATCAACGAGAATAGGTCCTAATAGCTTTATTTCCCCAACTTCATCCCAGCAAGTTGGAGTCCTGCATTTTTTTCCATAGAGAGCTTCATAAAGAGCCATATGAATACTGGAGTGAACTCTATTATTATAAGAAAATTACACCAAAGGTAGGTGTTGATCCCAACCACCTTTGAAATCCATAGACCAAGCTCTCAACATATCTTCTAGAGTTTGAATTGTTCTATCAGACTGACCGTCTGTCTGAGGATGATAAGCAGTGCTGAAACTCAACACTGTATCCAGAGTATGCTGAATACTTCGCCAGAACTTCGAGGTAAATCTCGGATCCTGATCAGATATAATAGAAAGTGGTACTCCATACAATCTTACCACTTCCTTTACATATATCCTTGCAAGATAATCCAGAGATAAATCCTCTCTAATAGCAATGAAGTGTGCAGAATTTGTAAGACGATCAACTATGACCCAGATTGCATTATTGCCTTTGGATGTTTTAGGAAGTCCTGTGACATAGTCCATAGTGATGTTTTCCCATTTCCATTCGAGTATGGGTAATGGTTGTAACATCCCCTTAGACTTCTGTCTCTCAGCATTAACTTGTTGACAAACCAAGCATCAAGAGACATATTCAGCAAGATCTCTTTTCATGCCATCCCACCAGAAGTACTCTTTCAGGTCCCTATACATCTTTGTGCTTCCAGTATGAATAGAGAATGAAGAACTATGAGCCTCATCCAGCAGCTCCTTCATTAATTCGGGGATGGGAGGAACACAAACCCAATTCCTGAACATTATTATCCCATCACAATCAGGGTTGAATTCAGGAACATTTCTCACCTTTTGTAACTCGACATCTTCTTTCTGTGTCTCTTTAATCATCACATGTATAGTTGGTTGAACATTCATTGGAGAAAGATAAGATTTTTCCCCTTTCATTATAATTACAATATCCATCCTTTGTAAATAGATAAATATTGGATCTTTTGTGATCCTCATCATGGAAAAACTAGCATGGTCTTGTCGACTTAATGCATCTGCCACCCTGTTTGCTTTCCCAGGGTGATAATGAATTGAGCAGTCATAATCCTTAATCAGCTCCAACCATCTTCTTTGGCGCATATTCAGCTCCTTTTGTGTGAAAATATACTTTGAACTTTTATGATCAGTATAAATATCACACCTTTCACCATAAAGGTAATGCCTCCAAATCCTTAATGCAATGATTACCACAGCTAACTCCAAATCATGAGTTGGGTAATTTTTCTCATGTATTTTCAACTGTCATGAGGCATAATCTATCACCATATCATTTTGCATAAAAACACACCCCAATCCCTTCTTGGATGAATAACTGTAGATCACAAACCTTTCTCCACTACAAGGCAGTGTGAGCACAGGTGCACTGGATAACCTTCTTTTCAACTCCTTGAAATTCCTTCACATTCCTCCATCCAAAAAAACGTAAATCCTTTCCGAGTCAACTAGGTGAGTGGAATAGATAGTCATGAAAAATCTTTCACAAAAGGTCAATAATATCCAGCCAAACCAAGAAAACTTCAGATCTCAGTTACTGTTGTTGTTCTCGACCATCTTTTGATGACCTCTGTTTTTGTTGGATCCACAGATATCACCTCTTTTGAGATTATATGACCCAAAAATGAAACTCTTTGAAGCCAAAATTCACACTTGTTAAATTTGGCATAATGCTTTTCCTTTCTCAAGGTATTCAATATAATTCCCAAGTGATCTTCATGTTCTTCCTTTCTCTTTGAATATACAAGAATATCGTCTATAAGGACTACCACAAACTGATCAAAATAGTCTCTAAATACTCTATTAATCAGATCCATGAAGATAACAGGGGAATTAGTAAGACCAAATGGCATCACTATAAATTCATAGTGTCCATACCTTTCATGGAAAGCCGTCTTTGGTATATCCTCCCTTTTGACCATTAATTGGGGATACCCTGAATGGAGATCAATCTTAGAAAAGTATTGAGCTCCTCGTAGTTGGTCAAATATGTCATCAATGCGTGGGAGAGGATATTTGTTCTTGATAGTGATCTTGTTAAGTTCTCGATAATCAATGCAGAGTCTCATTGATCCATCTTTCTTCTTAACAAATAGAACAGGTGCTCCCCAAGGAGACGTACTAGGGGGTATGAACCCCTTATCAAGATTCATTTGGAGTTACTTATTTAATTCCTGCAACTCAATTGGGGCTATTCTATAAGGTGTCTTGGAAATAGGAAATGCACCTGGTACGAGTTCTATTGAAAACTCAACTTCACGATTTGGTGGGAGACCCGGTAATTCCTCTGGAAAGACATCATCAAACTCCCGTAAAATTGGCATATTCTTAATCGTGAGTTTCTCACCAACCATTTGAGATAAATAACCTTCATTTAGTGGATTCAATACCCATAAAATGGATGAAATTTCCACTAGAAGGCTATGTTCATCCTTGCATCGATAGACGATCATAGATTGATCTGGAATATGAAATTTGACTTCCCTTCTTTGTAAATTGATATGAGCTCCATGTAGAGAAAGCCAATCCATGCCAAGAAGAACATAAAATTCCACTATAGGAAGGATCACAAGATTTGCAGGATGCACTTTCCCACATACTTCAATTGGAGAAGAATTATAAACTTTTAATGCGACTGTTGTGCCATTAGGGGTTGTCACAACTAACTCAACATCTAACTGTTGAGGTAATACGGTGATATCCTTAGAAAATTCTTCAGAAATAAAGGAGTGGGTGGATCCAGAATAAAATAAAACATTTGCTACTTTAGAGTGGATGGAATGTGTACCTTTCACCACATCGTTATCGTACTCCACATCACTGATAGAAATTTCAAGTGACTTTCCTTTGTCTTTATCCTTAAGATTTTGTTAATTTCGACCATCATCATCATCCCTTGGATTTGGGCATTGATTGGCTTAATGCCCCATCTCCTTGAACATGAAACATTGAAGTGTAGTAGGGTCATTCTATGTATCCCTTCCTTTGTTTTCATCATTATACATCTTCTTCCCATCATTGCGGCATTCAAATGCCCGATGACCTTCCTTTCCACATTTGAAACATTTACTTGTCCCTTTAAGACAACTCCCTCCATGATTCTTTCCACACTTTGAGCATAAGGGAAAGCACATCTTCATTTTAGTGTGCTCTTTAGATTTTCCTGTGAATTCCATTTTCCTCTACTTATCAAACCCATAGGACTGATGGGTTACTCCAATCTCCATATCGTCTTTGAGAGAACATCGAACGATTTCCTCGTAGCTATTGAAGTCCCTTATGGCTAACGCCCTTCAAAGAATTGGTTTTAAGCCACTAAAGAATCGATCGATCTTACTCTCAGGTTGGATAATAATACCCGAAGCGTACCTTGCAAGTCTTGTAAAATTTGCTTCATAAGTACCAACAGATTCATCATCCTTTTGCTTCAGTTCAAGAAACTCTTTCTCCATCTTTGTTCGGAGAATACGAGGGAAGTAATTATTGAAAAATAAGTTCTTGAACTCGTCCCATTCCATGGACTCAATTTCATCCCTTTGCCTCGTATTCTTAATAAGATTCCACCATTGATCAGCATCTCCTTCCAAACGATACACTACTAGGATGAATTTATCATGTTAAGAACATTGAAGAACTGAAAATATCTTTTCAGTAGTACTAATCCATTGTTCAACAACTAATGGATCAGTAGACCCGCTGAAAGAAGGTGGACGCTGCCTCATGAAGGATTCAATAGAATGTTGCTCCTTCCTTTGATCGTTTGGAAGTCTTGCATGATTCATAGCTTGAGAAAGTTGTATGATCATGGCTACAAGATTTTTCATTCCAACTCCCATAATGTTTGGTTGCTCAGGGAGACAATCATTGCATTGCTCGTCACATTCCGCATTTACACTATTCTTTCGGGTTCCAGCCATTGACTAAAACCAAGAAGAATAGTGTAAGAAACACTAATTATAATAGGAAAAGCACATAATCAGGAATAAAATTTCACACATAAGGTCTTATCCTAGGTCATTCATGGTCATTTCTAAAACACTAAGATTGTGTTCTATGCTTAGAATTATCCTTAGGGTTCTTACTAAGGCTTTCACATCCTAGTTTCCAAAGGTTGACTATACCTTTCCTATGATACCAACTATAAAGAGACATACTTTACATACATTGTTATTACTTCAAAATTGAAGCACACTTATTACAATTATAACAAAAACATGAATGGACCATATAGGTATAGTGTCTTTAGAAACTGGAAATCATAAAAAATTGGTTCATAAAGCATCTAATTTTCCTCACATTTATTTCATCATATCTAGAGTCCCTTTTTGTTATATTCTACTTAATAACCTTCTTCCTGGCCTGGGGAAATAAAACATACAAAAGGGTGAGCTCAAATTCTCTGTAAGGTTAAACAGAAGAAATATCAATCACATCATAACTTTTTGAAATCATAACCTGCAAAAGAGATCATAATTTCATAACATGGGATAAATCATAGTAGTGAAATGAATTCCCAATAATCATAACATAAAACATGAAACTTTGAGTCATACACACATAATAATAGAGAATCATTTCTTATCAGTCAAGACTCATTTCCAAGACTATCTTAGTGGACAAAGTCCCTTTCTGAACCGAGTTCACTCCTCATTTCAGTCCTGTTTCACTGAATCGGTTTAACCTACCATTCCATCCATGTCTATCTCATGAGATATAAAATCTTTACCTAATTAATTGGAGGGAGATATAGGTCCCACCCATCTCATAATGATACCATTATTATGTGTGCCACAAAATTAGAAACCATACATCATAGCATAACCCATGTAATAAAAATGGGAATATTAAACATCGTGACATCATAAAACCATTCATATAAGATAAATGAAAAAATAATTCCATCACAACATAATAAAATAAATGTAATTATAGGGATACAATCAGAACCCTATATTATCATAGATGGAAAATAATTTTGATAAAACACTTGAACTCCATTCTTGAGGAAAATATCCTTTTTACTTCAAATTTTTTTTTCCGTTCTTAACATGTCATACAATCTTAAACTAAAAGAAGTTGATTAAAAATAAACTTGAAAACTTGTAAAGGAAGCTTCTTGGAAATAATTTTTTAAAAATCCATTCATGCCGTATAAGTTAAAAAAACACATTCTTCATACTTTTGTCGGAAAATTCAAAAAGTACATCGTATGAGAAACGACAAAAAGATTCCTTTAATATCTTTTACTAAAAACTCAAAGAAGGGTAAAATTGGATATAAACTATTGTAGAAGGATATAAATATTATATATTGATGAAACATGGATGTGGATGATAAAATACACCCCAATAAATACCAAAGTATAAACAATCTCAGATAAGAATGAGATTGTGACATTTCCCTTACCTTAGGTACGATATTCTTTGTACATATCCGAAACTCCTGTATAATGATTTAAATAATTTTATTGACTTATTCCATAATCATACTCATTGTTATGATATCATATATGTTCATATTCTTAGCTTCTTATTAGTAATATTTCATTACAACTTGTTATTCATGTGTTTATTACTTTTTGTTCTTATGCATGTTTTGCCAAATAAATTCTAATTCTTCTCTATAGGTTATAGATACCTAATTTACAGAATGTAATTAGTGTAATATATATCATATTCATTTATTAAATTCATTTATATAATCATTATTCAATGAAGATCATGTAGAACGAGTCGCATCACATCGGGGAGACAGTATTTTGTACGTACGCACGAGCGAAGATATCGTTCCCATGATAATGGAATTTTATTGGAGTGTATGTATACTATTTAAGAATCTATATCACTTTAAAATAATCATATATATTCATTATTTAAACCATTATACCTATCCATGTAAGGTGGTGGTGGAAAATAGATTACACCACGGCGTAGAGACGGTATTCCGTACGTACGCACGCACGGTGATTTCATTTTCCGTAGGATGGATAGATGGTGAAATAGGGTTGTTTCATAATTATAATAAAATATCAGTATATGAGTGATACTGATGTTATTACTTCATAATGAAACATCTAAATAAGAATAAGTGGAAGAAGAAATAAAGATGAAAGAATCGGTATCAGACATTGCCTCTTCTTTAAAGTGCTTCTTTGAGACCTCCTTTTAGGGCACTAAAAATGGTCATTGAAGAAGACCAGGACCTCTAAGATGTCTCTAGGGAAGTGGAGTAGAGAAATTGGCAGGTTTTGGCCGAGCTTGAAGGCTCAATGTGGTGTGAGGAAGAGGGGGAGGAGGTGCCCTTTTCTAAGGGAGGAGAGGGGCACCTTTAGAATAACTAAAAATATTATTTTATTATAAAGCAAAATTCGGTTTTGAATAGCTCCAAATTGATTTATTTCGAAGATAAGGTGGGTATGGGTCGAAATCCTCTCATCCAATATAATTTAATCAAGTTTAGGTTCCTATTTTGACCTTATCATTTAGATTTAAGATTAAGTTAAATAATTTTACTTTTATCGTGTCTTCCTGTGTTCTTACACTATAAGGTTAATAAACTTACTATAACAATCCAAACGAACCCCAAGTTGTTTATTATTAATATATATAACCTTATATATGTCATTTGGTAGATCCATATATTTTTAGTAATAAAATAACAATTAATAATATAATATTTGTTTTAAAAACTATTTTATGTCAATTTTAACACTATTTAGTAATTGATTTTTGTGAAAATCATAACAGAATTATTAGTTCGAAAAAAGTTAATTAAATCAATAATAGAATGTCATATTTACCTAGAAAATTACTGAAATTAATAAAAAGTCTCAAATAACATTTATTTTTGTGTTTATAACATCAATTATGTCAATATTTCATTAATAAGATAATTACTGCATCATCTTTGTGTCATAAATAAATTAAATTATTTAATGTCTAAAAATTACACATAAAATACAATTATGTAGGAAATATTTTTATATTTCTAATTAATATTTATAGTCGAATTTATCTTTTCTATAACCTAATATTAAAAATTATTTACTTATTAAACTTTGATTTTAACTATTTTAACCCTTTAAATAAATTAATAATAAATGTCCTAATCTAATCCAAGTGGGCCTAAATGGTCATATTTTATTCCTAAGTTTGTTTTTGGTCGAATTACACTTATCCAAAAAAATTAGGACATGTGTTATAGTAATAATAATATCATGTTTACCCTTTTGTTGCCCTATTTACTTTTATCCGTGGTAAATAAAAGTAAAAAGTTACTATTCACCGAAAATTATTTTCATCTCATCGAACCATATTTTACTTACTAACATCAACCGTGTCTCCCAGATTTTTGAAATTCCACTCACAGAAGCGGTAAAATTATTTGTTATGAAAAATTCAGTTTTTTAACTACCACTTAGTGGTTTCACTATTCATCAAAAATTCAAAGTTATCAGAAAAATACCAAAATTTAACCCTAGGATAATTTCGATATTCCGAATCCAAAAATGAAGTACATTTTGAAAAATAAAATTTATAAAATTTCAAAAAGTGGTTATTACTATTCATAACAGCTAGTTTTAATAATATTTTATTAGCATATCATTGTTTAGTGAAACTCAGTATTGCGTACGATGCAAGCTATCGAGGAAGGTCGCGATTTCGTGTAAAGCAAGCCAAGAAAGTGTTGTATGTAGAAAAATATTCCTTTGATGATTTATATAACATAAAAGTCTCGGGTGTTACACTAACATATCATATTCACCAAAAAAATTCGTGCATGTCATAAAAACGTAGAAGTTATATTGATTATAATATTTATAATATGAGTTATTTGATTCTTTCAATAATAAAGTTATTACTGCATCATCATTGTGTCATTAAAAAATTTAGTTATTTAATATCTAAAAATTATAAATAAAATTCCATTATGTAGGACATATTTTTAAATTTCTAATGAATATTTATAGCCCAATTTATCTTATGTATAACCATATATTAAAAATGGTTTAGTTATTAAATTTTGATTTTAACTCTTTTAACTTTTCTTTAAATAAAATAATAATAAATGTCTTAATATAATCCATGTGGACCTAAAGGGTCGTATTTTATTCCTATGGTTTCTTTTTCTCTAATTAAACTTATCCAATAGAATAAGGACATGTGTAAGGGTAATAATAATATCATTTTACCCTTAATTACCCTATTTATTTTTAACAGTTGTAAATAAAAGTAAAAAGTTACAATTCACCAAAAATTATTTTTATCTTATTGAACCACATTATACTCTTTAATATTAACTGTGTCACTAGGATTTTATAAATACAACTCACAGAAGTGGTAAAATTATGTTTTATGTAAATTTGAAAATTCTCCTAAGAGGTGGGTAAAAGACGGTTAAAAGTTCGACAAAATATATATATATATATATAAATATTATAAACTGAGTACAATGAATTACATTGAATTTATATAGGTATTATGTATCTATTTTGACATAAAATAAATTTAAATAAAATAAATAATTAATAAAATAAAAATACAACTATAAACAACAACTCAGTGTTTTTCACTATTCGTCAAAAATTGAATGATTTCAGAAAAATACCAAAAATTCACCCTAAGATAATTTTGATATTCCAAATTAAAAAATTATTTCTAATTTACCAAATTAAAAACTAATAATTTTCATTTATTAAATTAAAATTAATTACTGTTGTCAAAACCAAAAGGCGTATTTTTAAAAAACAAATACTATTAAATGATTGACACTTGTTTATATCCGATTTCAAAGTGAAATTACTTACAATAACCAGAATTGGATTAAATGGTAATAATATAATATATTTATACATAAAAACCATTAAAATGTATAATTTAACAATATATATTATTTTGATTAAAAAAGTAGTTTTAAGTTAAAATATATCATTTTTCACTATTCACCCAAAAATGAAAGTTATCAGAAATACAACAAAAATTTATTGAAACTAAATTATTATGTCTTGATTCTAAAAAAGAAGTTTATTTTTTCAAATTGAATATATAAATGTTTCAGAAATTAGATTTAAAAAGGGTTCACCGTTAAAAGGTGGTAAAAGTGCATTTCTTTTTAAAATACTACTTTTTTCTAAAAAATGAATTAGTTATTACATTATGTCCAAGAAACTCATAATATGGATTCTAAAATTATAATTATTATATATAGTTCTATATTCAGTTAATACTATTAATAACCACTTTTGAACGTCTAGTTTGGAAGTCTTGGTGCACTTGAACTAGATGTTGCGTGTAGTGAATGTTATTGAATTACTTTGAATAAATAAAGTACTATGAAATCTTGGGGTGTTACATTAGGTACTTTGAGGTAGCCTCCCACTATCGAAATTAGGTCTTCTAGAAGAGGTGTTGAGGCATGGTTTGGAGACGGACACATCGCGGTCATGGGTGACTTGTGAGGATAGTCTTCCACATTTCCACATTACCAACAACAACAATCGTGCTAGAGAAACATAGAGCAAATCCATATATGTCCTGAATTAGATGTCCAGTGCCATTGTGGGAAGTGATCCAGTCCCTGAGGAATCTCTCGATATTTATGAAAGTGCTTTTAGAAGAGGCATTACTGACAAGATAAAGGGATGGCATGAGTGGGATTTCAGATCTGGGGGAAACTTTTCCAATGAATGGGAATGGGTGTACTGGGTACGTTAGACATTTGAGGAATTTTTGGAGGAACTACTATCCATTATGATTATTGAGGCCCTTTGGACATCCCAATTCAACTTCTACCGACAACAGGACTAGAGAGAAGTGTTGTTTAGTTATTGTCTTCATGATACCATCACCTTACACCTCCACCATGTGGTGGTGGGCATTATTCTGTGGGATTTACACTATATTGGGGGAATCGATATGGAGATATATCAGAATAACGAGTTCATCCTGACAGAGAATATATGGGAGGAAAGGGCATGCACCCCCAATCCTTTCATGGAACCTGTAGGTGCTGTCCATGGAGGAGCACAAAGTAAAATACATCCAAAAGTAAATATCTTATTCAGGGAGGTTTAGTCTCTTCCTAACCCAAGACACAGCCATGAATATGCTAGGTCGAGGGAATCAATGCTCGAACACATCTCATAGGGTAAAATCGGGATCTTATTGGATAATTATGTAGAAAGGATAGTACCGATCATGAGGCATTTGAATTAATGAAGTTCGAGACCCAAATGTGCGGTATACTGGGTTTCTTGCTGCATTTTTGAGTGGATGGTTGATTCCTGTGAGGGATACGAGGATGAGAGTCTGACGAGGGACGTTAGTGGTGGCTGGGATTATGGAAGCAAAGAATAAGGGTAACCAATGGGTGCCAGTGTTGGCTATGTTGTACAACATTCTAGGGCATATCTCGAGGGGAATTGTGCCCTGGTGGATATGTGGGACATTCTAGATTCTACACGGCTGGGACGCATCCCACTGTTGAGGGTATGAATACCCAAATTCCAATCACCCCTTGGTAACGGTATGCGAACATCCCTTTTGAACATCACTGGAATCTTCCCATTGATGCTCATGGATGAAGGAATCCAGATCAAGATTGGTATCCACACACATGTCGACTTCCACCCATTCCGAACCCCAGTCTCCCAAATGGTAGATGATGGGAAGTGTCCCCTAGAGCAAAGGGATTACTTACATAGCATATGGGGCGGTGTGCTGGTGTCCCGAATTGATGGAAAAATTGTTTGTAAAGCCAATGTGTCGATTAGGTTTACTAGGACGTTCATGTGCATGCAGCAGATGCCCATGAAAGTATACATAGAGGTTCGGGAAGAGTTTCAACCCTGCATTCTCTACCAGCTGTGTCTTATGATCACAATAGTAGGCTTGGGCAAAATCATCACTCTTCCCCCACTAATGTTAGTGTGTGACTATCAACAGAGTATTCTAAACATTGGAACAGAACATATCCCAAGGAAATTTTTTGGAAACACAGTCAGCAGATCAAGGTAGCTATTGCAGATACCGAAGAGGAGGAAGGAAAACATGTTTTTGTGGGGGATGTAATGCAATGAATGGGTCAGGAAGCTACTGCGGTGTAGGCTAATACATCCTCGGAAAAAACAGCACAGACTGAGAATGTCCATCTACCCTCTGGGGAATGGTGATCTCCTGTATGACCTCATTGTCTAACTAGGGAACTCCCAAGAAATCAACTAAGGTACCCCTGACGTCTTCTTTCAATGATATCTTCCCTTATCTATGTTCTTCTTGGAGAATGTTGCAACAATCCATGTACACTGAAGCGTTTTTGCGGAGGATGATACGCACCAGTCTCGATCTTCCAGACATATGGCGCATTCGGATATCAGATATGGTAAACATTCATCATCGACTTTCATACAAGATAGTCATGGATATGTATGAATGCCAGCGGGGATGGAATGAAGAACCACATCTCCTGGTGAAAGTAATTATTGGCCAAGAGCATGACCCGGAGAACATTCATCTGAAGATTAAAGTGTAGAAGAAGAAGAAGAAGAAGAAGAAGGTGAATAAGGATAAGGATATGAACAAGGGGAATAAGTTAAAGGCCTTGGTGGTGAGGTGCCTTTATAAGCTCCCACTCACCAGCGGAGTTCCCGGGAGAGTGGTGAAATCATCATCCCTGATGCAAAATTGGATGAGGAGCTTGAAATATGGTTAAAACCTTATATCATCCATTATCTCTTCATAGTCTCGATATGTCAACCAAACCCTCCCTTATTCATGAACTCATGAGAGAGTGTCCACAGGAAGCCTTCCCCACATGGTCCATAGGTATGCCTATGGAGACTAGGGAAAAACCTTGGGGGGCCAGTCCACGGGACCAATCATAGTGGGGTGCTGATTTCAGCTGGATTAGGTGACAATGATCCAGAACGAGAGTCCCCTGCCATCCCCATTGTTTAAGAGGAGCTGACACCGGTGATCGAGTTGAAAAGCGTCGAAGGATCCCCCACGGCAGTAGCCCCCGCCACGTCACATGCCTTGTAGAACTCCGCACTTGTCACTTGTTAGTCCTTTCTCATTGGATTTCATATTTATTGGAGAATTCAGTTAATCCAGATACTGATTCTTGATGTAGTGATCACAAGGTTGGTGGCATGATAAACTGTCGAGTCTGGGACATCCACAATAGTGGTATGGGTAGCAACCACGTTGACCATTACATAAGAAACCATTTTAGGTGGCCCTACCACGGTAGTCGACAAGACATAGATTGCAATGAGGGGTGGTAATGCTACTGGGGTGGATCTCTAGACCAATGAGAATGAACTCATTGACAAGGTGGATGTTCTCGAAGAAGTCCCTGCTACTAAACTCTTTACCTCTTTCCACAGATACATGCCCATGGACCCCAATGAAAATTGATGATTTTGACTTTGAAGCTATGGAGGTGAGATGTATGACACGACACAAGGGGTGGAATTTCATCAAACGCTTTCTCTGCCATCCACAAGTAGAATGGCTAAGCCGGATGGGGTCACTCTCCACCTGGATATGCTTTCTCTATGCTAGAGGGATAGACACATGTTGTAGTCATGTAATGATCCGTGATTACATGGAGGAGATGATACATGGAGACCACTGACATTCAGACATTTCCCAATGCCCATAGGATTCATATAAAACTCAATAATTTCTGGAGGTGGAGCTGGAGGTCAACACCTTGAGGAGAAAACTATGGAAATGGAGGAATTCATTGCAAACCAATATGATCTCATGTGGCGATTGACATCCCAACTCGCAGATACCCCGAAGCAAATAGTGAAGGCGAATCACCAAATTATTGGGCTCGAGAAAGAAAAATCACAGGAACATGCCAGGGCTAATGAGTTTTTCCCTACATATACTGTCAAACAGAAGGATCTAAGGGAACGAGAAGCAATGCTCGAGGTCACAAGCCAGAAGGTGTCAATATTAGAGTTGTCCATCCAAAATGTTAATCCTTAAAGGACCTGTTTTGGCCGACCCATTAAACCCGCCCTTCTTTATTAATTCCATATATTAATTGAATGTATAAACCTACTACTTTCTTGTTTATTTTAATGCATATCGACTAAAAATCCATATGTAAATACCGATCTTCTCCTAAGATCATGTGGGTCACGCTATATGTGAGAAACAAGGGATGATCATGTTATTACTCCATTTGAAAGTTGGAGTGAAAACCTTGCTCCCGAGGCCTGACTAGAGAATATTTTCCTCGGCACATTTGAACTATCACTTCCCCAAGATGCTCAGGTCCATGAACGAGGTATCTCCAGGGGTTCTCGACTCAATCCGAACATAGGGGGATTGAATGTGTGAATCATGATATCCAATGTTCGAAACATTTTAATGGTGGAGTGACAACAAAGGATAGCTGTTGACCATGTCTGAAACACAGTATCCCTATTGTGTTAGGCCGAAATGGGGACATACAAATGAGGTTGGACCGTTGACCATGTTCAAAACATGAAACCTGTCGCAATTTGCATCTGAGGTCCTCAAGGATGTTGGCTCATGTCGGCAAGTAATCTAATATTGCATGAGACCAATATATATGGCGGTCCCTTTAGAGGTCAAAGTGGATGAGGATCCAAATAAAGAGCTCACAAATCATGGACATGAAACGAGGGTAATGTCCCAGTAAAAATTCAACAAATCGGAAATTTCTACAATTCATCTGTGTATGACTATAGGATGCATCATATAGAGGGTTTCAAGTGCCCCACCAAAAAAAATAGTCTTGAGGTTTCATTCTAAAAACTATATGGTTGTATGATGGACCATTAAGGGGTATTGAATTAATGGACTGTGCGTAGGGTGGTGAAGTGGCCAAACATGACATGTTGTTAACATAGGGAGATCTTAGTTTAGGGTCATAGAGATCAAAACAGGTGAGGAAAATACATGGGAGGCATATGGTGTGGTAATTATGAAACCTGGTATGAATGGTGACCTAGAGTCTAGAACACCATGTGTTCTGTGGGGATGTTCTTGGTTGAGGGGCTGAAAATGAAAGTTAGGTTGGGCCAGAGGAAAACTGAACGGGCGTTCCCATGATGATGGGAATCAAGCCACACATAATTATGCAAGATACATGGTAGGATACCCATGTCATAGATAATGAGGTTGTGCGGGTATGGCCCTTGCACCAAAAGAAGTGGTATTTGATAGATCTTGATTGTCCTTTATGGTGAATGTGAACTTTTTATGAGGCGATGGACCTATGATAGAAAGTCCAGGAATCTTCACAAGAATCATGACATAGGAAGACATTAAAAAATGGTTTGGTGTTTGACCAATACCAAATATGATGACACCTTGAGTGAGGATGTCATGGTGCAGTGTCATTTTTTTCGTGCATCCAGGATGATAATGTCACAGTTTAGGGTCCTATGATGGGCCCAACCATGCATTTTAACTTCATGCAGTATAGAACCAACAGTTTAATGTCACGTTGGTGTAGGTATCGTTGTTTAATTTCATATGGCTCTGACATATACAAGAGAGATGTGGTTCTATGGGGGAATGTTCATGGTGTGATAAATCATACCCGACGTGACTGAGGACGAGGTCCACATCATACCCTGTGTGATTCTGAGGACACAATCATGAGCCGAGGGACACATAATGGTTAGAGGATAAGGGGAAGGAGAAAATTTCTCACATTTGAGCTGGAACCGAAGAAGAGAAGTCAGTGTGTTCCCATGTATCCCATGAGGATGGGAATCAAGCCACACATAGTTCATGAAGGTTCCTTTTAGCGTCTTGCGAAACAATATAATGATGAATGTCATGTGGGACAATAATTAAGGGGGATAACTATTATAAAGTGGAATACATGGGGAGGCTAATGAAATACTGACATGAATCGGGACATAATCCCATACTACGCTATGTGGTCCCAAAAGAGTAAGAGCCTAGAAGAAAGAACAGAAGATATGAATTAGTGGAACTCGAGCTGGACCCCATGACAAGATTTCTGGGAATACATACGTATTCCATGGGAATAAGAATCACACTATATGTTGTTATGAAAGTGAATGGGGACAAACACCCAAACCACATTGTATACCCCTCTTCTAGAAGAATGCATGCCGAGAGGACAAAATGATAGGGTGGTTTCTATGATATGGTACTGGACCCGAATAACATACATTTGGGTGGTCCTACAAATCCCATCAGAGTGGTAATCAAGTCACACATAGTTCTGAGAAAGGGAAAACACAATTAAGAGCTAGATACCCCAATGAAGGGCGCGTATGACATGGTTTGTTACCTGACATGAATAAGGACGTGATTCCATAATGTACAACCCTATGTGAGATCTTCGACTAGGGGCCCGAAAAGGCCAAGGGGCATGAGGGTGGGCCATGGACAAAATGTCATGGCCAACTTGTAGTTTAACGTCTTGCTATGAGGAAGAATATAGGGGTAAGGTATCTCGTCTGGGGATGTGTACAACACAACGAGTAACCCGATATCAATTAGGATATAATCCTTCACCACACCATACAACCCTATGTGAGAACATCTTCCAGGGGCCCAAGAAGGCCACGTGGCCTGAGGTTGGGCCTTAGACCGAATGTCCCAAATAGTTTGCAGTATAACATCATGTAGTGAGGATGAAGTTGATCTTATTTTAGGTTCATAGAACACAGACTGTAGATGCCTACATTAATGTCATATGTGTTGGGAAAGTGGATGAATCACCATGCTTATGGAAGACAACAATGAGGTATAGATGATAGAGGGAAACTGTTGACCAAGTTTAAAATAGAGTTTCCACCCTTGTGTGACCAGAATGTGGGGAATGCAATTGAGCATCAACCATAGATCATATTCACATCCAGGGACTAGTATATTTTTGTGGATCAAAATCTTCGAAGGAGTTAGCCCGTAATGGTAGGGGATCCCTTGGGAAAAGCATCCATGCCATTCGGCAACCCATTTGGATACAAAGGGTGATGGAATCCCAAATGATGGGACTCGCGATGCATGGCGGGGCCTGTTCTCGTGAGACTAATGATAAATGAGGGGAGAGATGTCCCATGGTGATATTTGTGGGGTCGAAAAATAACCTGATGTGAATGAAGACGTGAGTCCGTACTGCACCACACACTCCTAAATGAGAACATGGGCTAGGGACCTGAAGGGGTTGAAGGTCATGAGGCTGACCATCCCGACCAACTTTAGCTATATGACCTATCATACTGGAATTACCCTCATAACATCTATTCCCATGTGATAAATGCTTGGTGTGAGTAACAGGGACTAGGATTAGGCTCTTCCCATCACATAAGGGTCGGATAGCTAGAATCACCCTCCCGCTAGAAGAAGAAGGAGATTTGGAGAGACGGTGTAGTATAATGAACTGATACAATCAATTTTTGGGACATATGGAGGTGTGGACAACGAAAAAAGATAGATACTAACCAAATTCAAAATAGAGCAACTATATTCGGTAACCTGAAATGGGAACTAAAAATGAGCGTCGACCTCTAACCATATTCGCAACGCGGGACATGTATTGAATTGTTTTCTGAAACCCTCGAGGACATTTTCCCATAATGGTAGGAGAGCCCTTAGGCCGAGCATCCATGCCATTTGGGTGTCCCTTCAGGTGTGAAAAATAATGGTATCCCAAAAGATGGGGTGTGTGGGACATGAATACACCCATGAAATTTCAAATAAAGTTGGACATGAGAAGAGACAAAGATCTTCATGGGAGCGAGATAAATGGTATACTCATGATGAACATCATGTGAATGAGGAAAAAGGCATGTGCCACACCATGTGATTCATCCCAATGTAAGGACTCGAGGTTTTGAGGTTGAGCCTATGGTTCAAATGTCTAGGCGATCCTACGTATCACAGGAGGATGGGAATCAAGCTACACGTAGTACGAAAAGTTCCATGTAATTTAGTTTCATGCGGTAAGGATGTGGGAGAATTAGAAGAACGAAAGAGGGAACATGGTGAAATCATCATAACCCTAAAAAAAGTGGGGCCAAAGAAGCCTACACGACACCATGTGAGATCCTCCAAAAGATCTATGCACGGGAGGGGGTAGTAAAAGAATGATCTAGGGATGGACTCAAGACGAGGCATCTGAGTGTTCCTACGTATCCCATGAGGATGGGAATCAAGCCATGAGTAGTTCCAAATATGTAGTTTAATGTCATGAAGGATGATGCACAGTTTAATATCTTGTACGATGGAATAGTTTAAGGTCATGTTGGACCATCATGCAGTTTAGGGTCATGTGGGACCATACTGTTAATGGTCATGCAGGACCGTAAAGCATTTTAGGGTCATGCAGGACTAGAAGGATATAGCAAAGTATTGCTTTATGAACTTTGAATTGGTTGAAGGATATATATACTCACTATTAATGGTAACCAATCAGTATGTTCCATTGGAGTAATCCTTGTGAGTGATGGAAAGTCCATCCCATTTGGGCTCCAACATGGGTGGTTGCCTGCCAGGTATCATTGGTGCCCTCATGTCCAATACCAAGTCACTTTGAGAGAAAGAAAAGAGGCAAATTTTCTTATGGAAGGCTCTAGATATCTTTTTCTGATGCCTTTACAGATTATGTAGGGCACGAAGCCAATTATCATCGAGCTCTTCCAAATATGACATATGGATTTTGACTAATTTATTTGGAACATGCTGATCATAGACAGTTGTAAAAAGGAGGGAAATTGAATCTTGATGGGAAAGACGACCTCTGTCCCATACACTAGGAAATATGGAGTCACCAATATGGAATTGCGAGTTGTCGTATGATAAGCCCAGAGGGCATTGGGGAGCATGTCTGGACAACTCTTCTTATTCGGAAAAACCATTTTCTGAAGAATTTTAGAGAAGGTCTTGTTGAATTCATCGATCTTTCCAATATCCTGTGCATGATGGCGAGATATATGGTTATAACAGATTTTGTTCATAGTGTACAATTTTTTCTACTCAGCTTCTCGGAAGATCAGGCAGTTATCGGTGAGGACGGAGAGAGGGACTAGAATTTGGTAGATGATGTTGGAACTCACAATGTCAACGATGGAATAAGCCTTGACCTCCTTGAGTGGAACTGCCTCTTCCCACTTGGAACTGAAATCTTTAGCCGTTAGGATGAATCTGCACTAGTGAGATATCACCAGTAGATATGGTCCCATGAAATCGAGTCCCCACACTACAAATGGCCACGATATTTGGTGGAGTGGGGAGGATCTAGAAGCCGATTCATAATTTTAACATGGATTTGGAATTCATGGAATCTCATGGATAACGTGATGTAATCATTTATTGTGGAAGGGAAAAAGTAACCAAATCTATTGATATGGTGAGATAGTTTTAGCCCGATTAGATGTGCATCGTCGGAACTGATGTGAATGTCTTGCATGACCATAGAAATTAGGACTCCATTAATTCATTGGTGGAGAACCCCATGACACCCATTCTTGTAGAGTATTTTCTCATGGAAAAGGCCTTCTTGGAGGGTGAACTGCAATTCATGGCATCATATTCTCTCTCACTCCACCGGATCATCTGAGAGGTAACTATTTTAGAGATACTCAAAAAAGGGTTCTCCCTATTTAGGAGTCACTTCAATCACTGCAACGGAGGGTCTTTACGTGGATGCTCCGACGTTAAGATGGATCACCTACAGGTCATCGTCGTCTTCTCCAGTGACAAGAGCAATGACTCTCTAATGTGCCATGTTGATAATCTAATCATCCTTTTTGGGCTCCAAAAGTGATGCAGCCAGGCCAGCAAGGGAGTTAGCACAACCATTCTGAGATCGAGGAACATGAGTGACTTTTGGCCGAGATGAGAACTCGGATGTTAGCTGGAGAGTTCATTCCTACAATGGTATGAGCTCTGGATTTCGGATGACGTATTCATCGTTGTTCTATTTGATGAATAGGTTAGTGTCCCATATCACATTCAAATGGGGCACATCAATCTCAAGAGCCAGCTCAAGGATAGTGATGAGAGCCGGATACTCTTCATCATTGTTGGTGTAGCTTTCTAACAACAGTAATGGGTATGGTAGGATGCCTTATTACATATTAATGAAGTTGATACCTAGGCATACTCTTATGTTATTGGGGTCATTGACCCACCTACTGGTGGGGCACCGGGAAGCACCAGAGAAGGGAATCTGCTAGTATGGCGTGGCTTTCTCTACTGGCAGGATTGCCTAATCGGGGAAATCAATATCCAAGGATTTGTTTGAAGGAGTCAGCTGGGTTTCAAGGAAGTCTACCAATACTTGCCCTATAATAGATTTGTGAGTGACAATCCTAATGTCGAACTACTAGATGTTTACCTCCCACTGAGCTAAACGATCTGTCCACATGGGATAGATCAAAGTGTACATCTGTGGAGATACCCAAGACACCAGATGTACCTCTTGGTGTTCCAAGTAATGTCACAAAATTTCTACTATGAGTACCAGCGCATGGTAGATATTATTAATGGTCGACTATCTAGTCTCCATATCGAGGAGAAAGAAGTTGAGGTATTAAAGGTTGTTATCCATCCCCTCATTGCACCTCTAGACAAAAAGGGAATCATGAGATCATTATATGGCGGTCGAATAAAGGACCAGTTGTTTTCTGAAGACCTGTGGAATTAAGACCAGAGACTGGAGCATATACTTCTTGATATCCTCAAATGTTGTCTGACAATATTCGTCCCACTAATAGAGTGTGCCTTTCTTCATGAGCAGAGAAATGGGATTACACTTTCTGGCCTGATTCATAATGAATCAGCATATGTAGGGTATGTGGCCTTGGAAACCTCAATTCTCAAGAATGTTGGTCGGAGAAACATCTAGCTGATTTCCTTGAACTTATCAGGGTTAATCTCAATACCCCTATATCTAACGACAAAGACAAGAAACATTTTAGGGGTGACCTTGAAGGCACACTTCAATGGGTTCATCTTTAGGATATGGGAATGGAGGAAGCTAAACACTTTCCCAAGGTCTTTAAGGTTGTCCTAAGGCTGGTGATATTTTACCACCAGATCATACACATATCATTCCACCAACATTCCGAGGATTGACTTAAATATGCGATGCATAATCCATTGACCATTTCACATGTATTTTTTAACCAAAGGGCATGACATTGTAATAGAAATTTACTTTTGGTGCAATTTTGGCTGTGAAATCATCTTCCTCAGGGGCCATTCGGATCCAGTTATACCCAGAGTACCCATCCATGAAGTGGAGAGCTTGGAATCTAGCTATAGCGTCATTCAATAAATCCATCACAGGATGGAGAAGTCATCTTTCAGACAGTGATAGATGCGATCTCTGAAGTCGATGCAGACTCTAAAATGCCTATTCATCTTATTTACTGGTACAATTTTGGCTACCCATCTGGGGTACTAGACCTCGATAACGAAATTGGATCTGGTGATATTATCAATATCCCACTCTACCATGGCACCGTGAGAAGGGTGAATCTTTCTGACAGACTGCTTGAACCCACAATGATTTGCCAGCAGACCAAGGAGGTGGATGGATATCTGGGGATCTAGTCTAAGAATCTCATTATAATTACAGGAAAATACATCATGGTGTTGTTTCAAGAATTCTATGTACTGTTGTTGCTTCTCAAGGGGCTTGGAGGCAATGATCGCAATGGGTTTCGGGTCAACCTCGCTATCGAGGTGCACCTGTACGAACTCATGGACTATGGAAGAGAATACCTCGTCAATGGTGGGAGAAGAATCCTCTATATCCTTTTATCCACATATAAAGGAGGGGTCCTCTGTAGGAGAAATTTATTACGTGTAGGTAGATGTGGATGAGATGCTGGTACCAGCCTGAGCAGTAGTGGTCACTGCATTAGAGGACTCCTATGCTGCAACAACCATAGCGATGAAGGAAGTTGATCTAATCTCGTCTATCCTTTGGCCCATGGGGCCACACATGATTATATAAAAGCAATACTGTCATGTATTTTTGAGACAGCTAATTCTACCCCAGTGGAACAAGAACATATAACATTTTGTCATTTCCATGGGGTGGATATCTCGATACCTTATTGGGGAAGGAGGCTCGGGGATCACTTGAGCCTGATTTGTATAAGATTATGAGGCGATCTTACAACATATCATAGGAATGGAAATGTATTCCCCCTTGTCCCAGAAACAATGAGGTATTTTCCCATTTCCATGTTCTTAGCCTCCAATTAGTGGATTGGAAAAATGTAGGTGTCATCTAGATCTGTCCATGGGTTGGTCATAGTTGTGGCCTACTCAACTTTATTAGTCTGAATCTTCTTGTCCATACTCTTGTAGTTGTTTTCATCTTGGTAGTGGGCTTCACATGAGGAAAAGGGAGATGCATCTTCTTGAAGCACACACACTAGAACATTATGGGAGTACTTGAGGCACTGGAAATAGGATGATGGAACCTCTGTATGCAGGTGGAGCCATGGCCTTCCCATAAACGAATTGTAGGCAGGGTCTTGGGAGACTAACATAAAAATGGGGCGGGAAACTAGGCCACCAAAATGGGTCTTTAAATAGACCATACCAATAAGTGTCTATTCCGTCCTATCATAACCATTGATTCTGGTTTAGATAGGCTCATATCATCTTCATACAATCCCATATTTCATATTTTCTATGATAGGATTAGGTTAATTACAAAGCTCGTATCAATAAGAAAACGATGAAACTCTATGACATTGTATTGGCCACTGCTGTATAGTAGGTGAGTGTGACCCTGTATGAGAGTGATTTCATCATCTCTAGAGAATGATATGATGGTATGGAATTCATACATCTCAAATGATTCTGTATGGAAGTATTCTACAGCTGCTACTTCCATCTCCAACTGGAGGGGGCTCCTTAAAGCCTCAGTGAGGGACTCACAAATATCTGACGATAGGAGAGGGGACTAAATGATGGAGATCCTTGCTAGAATACTAGAATAATGGTTACGAACATCGTACTTTCACACCAGTCACAAACATCCTCTCGCTGGAAGTCGTCCTATGACAGGAGGTATGGTGGGCCCTGCCAACTGGACTGGTGGCTGACTAGTATGAGGAATATCTCGTTTCTCTTGAGTAGAAGCCTGTGGAGTGGCAACCAGATGACAACTATATGATTGAGATCAGTCTATAATAGGGTGTGGTTGGTCACGACATGGTTGGAGTGGCTCCTCTTGATCCAGAAACACGAACGATGGCGAAAGAGGGCCTGATGCCACAAGATGGGAAGGTTTTGCATGATGGAATATATACTGATCTTGTTTCCTGGGTTCAGTATCATGCGCAACCTGGTTGGAAGTGATGACTGAGGCACACCAACAACCCATATATCCACGACTCTGTCGATTCTGGTGATGTATTTGGACATTTGGAGGATCCTCTTAACACTCCTCCTCATCAGGAATTATGTAGGGAGTTACCAAATCTAAGGTGTTTACTAAGGCATACCTTGTAACTTCACTCAACGATTCGTCCTCTATTGGATGGATCCTATGAGGGATCTCCGTCTCTGGTGGGATGGGGTCACCAAATTTATGGGATGACGATGGCTTCGCTGGGGAACGTTGATTTCCCTTGCATCACAGGTGTTTTCTCTTCTAGGAAGAGGATGATTTAGAAGATAATGACAAGGTGGTGGATAATGTTTCTAAAGGCTCCAACCAATTAATTCATGTTCAGATAAATCCATGGGCATGAGGAACTATTTTTAGAGCCTTCGAGTTTTTATACTATTGGGATCCGATATTGGAAATATGATGTCACTCGCCATTGTTGTCGCTGCTATCATCTAGCCTCACCAAGACGCCTGCCACATGTGCTGGAGTCTGGCCTAAATGAAAAATGTTGTTATCTACCAGGACATGAAGCATGTCTTATAACATATATCACTTCATGAGAGTGTTCCCAAGGATTCGATGGTAGAGGAATTAATTAGGGTTATCACTAAGGTTTGCCTATTCTGACCTTCTACACATAGGAAAACATTAAATCCACTTATCCAAGGAACTATAGAAGTAACTAGGGACCTATGCCTCATTTATTGAGTATTTTTGGATTCTCCCATATGAAATGGGCCCTTGTAGCTTAACCCTAACGAAGGTCTAGAAGAGCCTACCAAAATGGCGGAGCATTTTTATCTCACTAGGGAGGCAACGATGTATTGCGCTGGGGCACCTTCTGATTCAATGTAGGGTGTTGCTCGACCTGTGGTAGAAACTAAGGTAGCGGGCCATTGCGAGGATGTGGAGGCAGCTCCACTAGAAACAACACTATTCTATTGGTGGCATCTATTTGGGCTAATGTGGCAGGCTCGGCCCTGGCGGCACTTCTCACAGGGATCACATGAAGCAATAGACGTGCGAACCTGGCATGCAGTAAGGATTCCTCTAGGCACTGGGCCTTTTCAGAGAAGTCTCAGAATCACCCAGGATAGTTCTGGGTGATCAGAGAGGGGATTAACTCTATCTTAACGTTCCCTATGCACATCATTAGCAATTAATCTTGAGTCAACTGCATGTCAAGGTAATACGTGAGTCCTTTCCATCGGGTGACAAAGTTGGCAACACGCTCATCCTGACTCTACTTGCACTTGATGAGATCTGTGATACTCGTCTTCCATGGGGTAGAAATGAACTGGTAGAGAAATTTCCTACGGAGGTCCTCCTGGAAAGTTACTTATCCGATGGAGATCTGGTTGTACCAGAAAAATGAAGACTCTTCCATTTTATGCATGAAACATCAGAGCGTGGTGTACTCCTCCTGCACTGGAGTTCACAACATGGGGCCACACCTTGAGGTAATTTGGTCCTAGTGCAATGGTGGGTCCCTTGTCCTGATGAAGGCAGAAAATGGGGGATTCCTGACACCTGGGGGTGCTAGCATATCATCCACCCATACTAGATAAGGCTTTCCATAGAGAGGGAGCGCCACCTATCGTGTATCTAATGCCTTGAGATGGGAAATGAGTGCCACTATTAGATAATCTAGTTCATGGTTTCTGTCCTAATCGTGATCCCTTACCACTAGCTCATTGATGGGTTCCTCAACATGATAAGGCAGCCATGTGGCTTGTAGAACAGCTGGTGGAACAACTTGTGGGACAGTTGGGGGAACGTGAGCTAGGTCCTAAGGATTTTCACTCCATTTAGGGGGATGAGAAGAGACATACAATTTCCTCTTGTCAATGTATCCAAGCCTCAATGCTATATGTGTAGGAAATATGGCCAGGGTCAACTGGTGGCAATTTTCCATGGGGAGGATTTGCCTACCCCTACTGCCCCGCCCTAGGATCACCGTAGTTTGACCATAGATTTGCAACACATTCAACAAGGAGGTCGTCTACCACCTTCATCTCTTAGGCATGTTTCTGAAGCAACACAGCTTTCTTGAGGTCTTCCTCTGCCTTCTGTACTGAGTTATATGGTTTAGAGGGCTTGACAACTCCAACGAGTTCTATTCCCATGTTGGGATTCTGAATGAGGACTAGTGCCTCGGCGGGCATAAGAAAACCCATTAGATTTCTCTTTTGATGACTAATTCTTCTTGAAGAATCCATTAAGTGTGATATTCCCATGGGGGGAGGTATTCTCCATGAAACTCTAGCTCGTTCTCACCCTCTGGTGGTTCACCATGTTTATCGCAACTCTGTCTGGAGGAATATCTGCTATGTTGCCTAGAAACTCGGTTTGTCTCCAGATAGAACCGAAGAAGAGGGCATAATTCTATCCCTAACCATGGATATGTACATAGGTATATTCCTCTTTAATAATTTTGTGGATTACCCAGATGCTCAGAATGCATCTTTGCTAGAGGGACTTACGGAAGCCTGAAAAATGATGGTGTTGAGCCACAAGGAGTGCAGACATATCAACCAGACCACATTGCTCGCCATTGTCTTCAAGTTTCACTTGGAACATCAGATAATCCACACACTAGTGATGAAGGAAGAAGTGCATCACCTAGAGGGTTTGACAGAAATACTCAACATCCTCTTGGGTGAGGGATTTCGGCACATAGAAATTCGATGCTGCCACAGGCCAAAACATCTCTGAGAAGTGGTATACTATGAGAATATTACATAATATCCTTGGCCTGGATTCATTTTGTAACCCTTCATTTCCCTACTTTTCAACTAAAGGTGGCTTGGTAACATGTAGTCGTGCCAAAAAAGACCACAAGGACTCTAGGAAAGCTAGTGGAGTGTACGACGAGCGAGCTGAAAACCCACCACATCTCGGGTTGTCCTCCAATGAGTGTAACGATTTAAACACCACATCAGGGTAGGACAGGCAGATGGTTGTAGTTACTGATGCAAGAACTAGGGATATTGGTGTTGGACCACGCTGCTGCCCATCCACTATGAATCCCCAGAATAGCACTCTGTGAACTCTAGTCGAGGTAGAGAGTTCTTTTGGCGATGATGGTGGAGACTGCACAACCATATACTTTAGATTTTCCAAAATTTCATCCTCATAAATATACCAATAGATTGAGGATGGAATCTAATGGACCTTGCCTTATGGGAGTAATAGGCCGATGCCCCTTGTTCCTGCCCCGACCCTTGACATGGAGGACCTGGGTGAGGGTTCCATCATTGAGTCGTATTCGGATTCAGAATCTGAGAAGAAAACTGGTTTCATCTAAGTCTGAATCATCTCAGTGTTCCTTTTATGGGTGCGACGATCGTCCCTCCTGCCTTGGGATGTTTTTTTAGGGTAGGGAATATTTCGATCATGAGGAGGACCTTCGGTCGTACTGGTGCTATGGCGGAGGGTAATTCTGCCAGAGTAAACTGAGGTGGAAGGAGCTATAGGACAAATATCAATGGGGATATGTAGAGGACCTCTATGGGAAGTCCTAGAGCAAGTAGTACATCCTATTGAGCCCATAAAATCAAGGGTGGTAGCCCCGTTCTTGTTTTCCCTGGTGACATCAGTGCACGGTAGATCCTCATACTAGTCAAGATGAAGACAGGCATGGCCTCCGTGCTGGGTGGTGGTGAAGAGATGATGGACGTCACCAATCTGGTTGTTGAGGTGAGGAGGACATTTTTCAGCTGTTTTAAGAACATGGGTAAGGCCCCTGCTAGAGATTGACCAGATGTGCAACGTCCCCACACCGGCGATCTGTGGACGGTGGGATGACTCCACACCCGATGTAATGAGCACTAAAGAGGCTTTCATGATTGGTGTCACCATTGTGGGGAGTTCCCTCATTCAGACTGAGGGTACCACAATGCATACCTCCATGTCAATCTTGTAAGCGGGGAATACCCGTGTTCTCTATGGTGGTGGTATAGGGTGGGCCTCCGTACTAGAGGCGGCCTTAGCTACACCAGGGGCCGAGAGTGTCGACCCAGCATGCTCATGGGACAGTTGGGGCCTCGATCTAGTCTGTGTATACAAGTTCCCCTACTCTGAATACACAAGGGGTTGATGATATATGTTGGCGGTGTCCTGAGCCATAGTAGTTACTGAGGTTGAAACCTTTTGGGGGCATCTACCTCGACTTATGCTCGACGCTGGTGTCGTGTGAATTGGATCGGGTACAACGGTGCAGGGGCATGGCGTAACTTCTCGTGGATTTGTGGGACCGGACATCGACACTAGGAGGGCATATTGGGTGTGGTTTTGGTGGCAAGGCGTAGATGCCTCAAGATCCTAGCAGGCCATATCTTGAGTCAAGATAATCCCCTCATCCTTCTACCAGCGTACAAGGTCATTGATCACTCTTGACTGCATGAATTCAGATGGGGAAATGGGGAATAGGCGTCCTATGTTTGTAAGACGAGATATTTTTTCCGAAGCGGTGGAGCCACATTGTACTACCACATTAGAATTTCCCCTGACCCTACATCGATGGGCGGGTAGTGGTCAAATTCCTTCATTCTTGTGGTTTCTGAAAAGAACGAAAAATAACACATTAGTGATGAAAGGAAAGAAATCGATGACCAGTTCCCCAACGCCATTCCATCATCCATGTCCGGTAAGATGGATCCACGCTGACAATGTCACAGACCGGGATTTCAAACTTTTTGATTTCCCCCACACCTGGTGAGTTTAATTCTAGGCTCGCTATTTTCATGGTGCGACCCGAAGCCGGATAGCTGGCTCTGGTGACACGCTATTCCACTGATGTCTCAAACGCTAATTTTATCTATATTGAGGAGAAGATATTCACGTCTAGTTCAACATTTTTATTTATGAATCTTTCGACGGGGCGTGCGCGTCCGTCTTGTTCAAGGACGACGACACTGTTTTCTACCCCCACATTCCCACTTTCCAAAGGTAGCCGACATCCATTCCTTGTTTAGGGATGTTTTCTCCATGATTGAAACAGGATGATGGGATGTCAGTTATTTCTTCCATGGATAACTTCCCATAACTCTTCACCTAATATGAATCTCCCTTATAGATAAAGATGTTGTTCATGAAACTCTTCCAAGTACCATATCTTCATGGACACCAGTTAATTACACTGCTTCTATCAGGACATTCCAAGGGGACTTTTCAGGGCAGCAACCTTCTATCAGAAAAGTAGTCATGTTGGACATCACTGTCATGTCTGGACAATGGAACACTGGAAGGGCTGGGTTTATTCCCCATATTATGGGTCTTCTAAAGGGTGAGGAAGCCCGAGGAATCCCATGTCGAATCCTAGTAATCATATGTCAAAGGTATGTATCAAAGGCTTTCCTCGTCTTCCTATATTTAACATTGGATATGCCATAGGATTAACATCTAGTGGAGATAGATCAGGCTGATCATAACACTGACTAGAGCATATCAGTTGAGTGTAACCGCTTGAGGGAATACCGATGTTAGTGATAATGCATGGTTAGCTACCCGATTATTTCAAATGTGAATGGGGAATGGGGTGGCATGAGCCCACCGGGAACGGTCAGCCTAGGTAAGAACCAAGATGGATGGTGGATGACTAAGTGATGTGGGTGGAGAGTGATTTGGAGTTGACTCGGAGATAATGTTGATGTTGAGATTGAGACTCGAAAAGACCACCTATGTATTCTTATGGCAGGGAATCAATTTCCTCACAGTTCACCTAACAACGACATCCATTTGAATGGGGGTTTCAACAACTTACCACTGGATGGGGTCATAACAGCTTACCTCTGGATGGGATCACAGTGTCTTACCACTAGATGGGATCACAATGGATTACAGCAGGATGGGATCACATTGGTTTACCAGTGGATGGGGTCGCAATAGCTTACTAATTGATGGGGTCATAATGGCTTACCGCTGGATGAGATCACAAAGAATTAATTCTAGATAGGATCGAACCAGAGGGAGGCTTTCTATGTACCTTATCTATGAGACAAGGATCACAACCCATGTAGTTCGGGATGGTGGATGTAGTTTAGCATCGTGCATGATGAAAAGGGGGAAAGAAACTTAATGTCATGCAGGAAAAAAGAGGTTTGACGTGAAGGGGGGTTGGAACCAATGGTTGTTGGGAATGAACCTCAAAAGGATATTTATGTTTCCTCCCCTAGAAAAGATCAAATTCCACAAAGTTAAGGTTGGTGTGGGTGAACCGACATGAAGATGGTCGGGACCAATGGGTGGTGGTCTTGAACCACATGGAGGCTTCCTTAATTCCTTTCCTTGGAAAGGATCAAAGTATACGTAGTTCATGGGGTGGTAACCAACATGAAGGGGGTCAGAACTAATGGGTTGTTGGGCTTGAACCACATAGAGGCTTCATATGTACCATTCATTGGCAATGATCAATGTCCACATAGTTTAGGTTTGTGTTTTTGGAGCTTAAACTCCAGGCTATATAGAGAGGATGTCATGGTAAATGCTTACACTATGCCCACATGATTCATTCTCTTTGTGACAAACAATTGTTAGAAAAGGCCTGAAAATCATGTCGTGGAGGGTGCATCCATGGAAATTGGAATGGGGCTTACATGTAGTTGGCATCCCAAAGAGGAAACATGGTCTTACGTGTGGTTATCAGCCTGAAAAGATGGAGATTGTGACATACTCGAGGGTAGAGGCCCAAGTGGAGACAGAGCCTAGTAGGAAAAGGATTAGGCACCCAGGATGAGAGGAGGAGCCGGGATGCTTCCTCCTGCAAGAAAAGCTAGGGGCTTACACCATGGTGGTTACACTTTCCCCGCGGACAGACACTACTCTGATAAAGAGGATACCATTCCATGTGACGAATAATCTCACTTTCATTGAGACAAGTGGCCGTATAGAATGTATGAGACAGGTAACCCCGCATTTAAGCCATGGTGCAAGGCTAGAGTTTACCGTCTTGTGGTTGGGACAAGGGTTCTTGGAAGTTTAATGCCCTAAATCTCGGACAAGCTGGGTTTGCTCTGCACCACTAGGACTTACATAACCGATACTCTCCCTCCATTGAGGGAAGTAAGGCATTGACATTGTCATGGAGGGGGGGGGGGGTTTGAGGTGATCCCATTGGGGTACCATGTTAGTGTGGCTTTAAAATGAAGAAATAGATGTTAGTGTGTCTATATGAAGAAGCATGAGGTGAAGCTATGAAACAGAAAGCATTGCCCAAGGGACAGTGAAATTGATCCATGAAAACCTGAGGGGCCACATGGGAAGAGAGCATGTGAAGCACATGTGTGGCACATAAGAGAGGCTCAGACCTGATTCCACAATGTGAGATCAACACATGGATCACACGTAAGATAATGGAATGGGGCATTATTGAAGGAATTCATGCAATTTGTAAGGATTACATGATAGAGGAAAAGGTTTCACGCAAGACTGATGGGTTGGGAACAAGATAGAAGGGTGGCACACAATAGTGAATGGTGGAACACAAGATTAATAGGTTGCGTGCAAGAGGGACTAGTGCTGCACAAGATGCAGTAGTTTCGAGCAAGAGGGACTAGTTGCATGCTAGACGTAAGGGTTGCGGGCAAGAGGGACTGGGTGCGTGCAACACAGACTGGTTGCGCGCAAGGGCACATAAATTATTTTGAATGTGGTCACAAAAGGGGATCCATGGTGAGAAAACAACATGGGGAGAAAATTATGGCCAGGCCCAAGAGGGACCGCCCAAAGGAGTCACCTCGGGGGACCTATCATGCAAAATCCAATACATGAAAGCTATGGGGTCTTTCGTGCAGTCACGAAAGATGTGGTTTTCACCAAATAGAGAGTCTTTTTGTCTTCTTTTACCATCCCCAATGAGAGGGGATACGATTCATTATATAGAAAACATCCTCAGAGCGGTGCACAAGAGCCCATCACACAAAATCCCGTATGGCATCGGTTTGTGGGCACAAAGGGGGGTCGAACACACAAACACCCGTTTGACGTCTCCTTGTGTGTGGAAATAAGGTCATGTGTGGAAAGTCACGGTGGACTTCTCCTTGGGCATATAAATGGGGTCAGGCATGGAAGCTCCCATTTGACATTGCCTTGTGCACAGAAATGGGTCTAAGCGTGCAAACATCCATTTCATGTCGCCTTGTTCATGGAAATGGGGTAGAGCATGAAAATGCCCATTTGATGTAGCCTTGTGCATAGAAATGGGGCCGGTGTGGGAAGAGTTGGTGGACGGTGACATGGGAAAAAATAGGGGGTTGGCGTGAAATATTTTTGCACTCCGGAAGGCCTCTTGTCCCCCCCCCCCCCCCCCCCGCAATATTGTCCGCCCCCACCTCCCGGGCCATAAAATATCTTCCTTCTATCCAGGATTCATTCGTTTCACTTTTATCCGCATGATGCGGCCCTTCTCTGAATTTTAGTGTCAACGCTGTTCTAAAAATGAAACACATCTCTTCCCCCACATATTTCACAACCCATATGATCGTCACCATCAATACACAATAACCAAAAAAGTAAAAGGAAAAAAGAGTATTCATGACCACACCCTCATAAGAAACATAATTCCATAATTTATTTTAAATCTATATCATCACATTAAATAATATTTTTTAAAATTTGAATTCTACCAAAATTCTAATTTATATTGGTTATTAAATCATTATAAATATAAATGTTCATATAATTTTATTCTTTTTGTGTTGAAACATATTGATTATCATGGTTCACTCAATTATATAAGAAATAGTGAATTCAAGGACTAATAAACTGTTATTTTAAAAATTGAAATGACATTTTTGATATCATTAAAGATGAACTAAATTTATTAAAACAAGTGATTTATCCACTCGTCAATCAATTTCATATCATGAATTTTTATTATGACCATTAACAAAAACCATACAATATGCTTAATGGATGTAAACTACATGTAATCCACACATATGATTCTTCATTTAAATAGAATGAGTATCCCCTAAAACAAAACAAAAAATATTGTCTAATTATCTACGCATAATTTTTTCATGAAGAAAAAATTCAATAACCACAACTGTAATAACAAAACTGTAGATAATCCTAAACCACCCCAATGGATAATCTTAAATGCATCACAATCACACCCAATCCACAAAAAAATTACTATTTTGAACCCATAAAAGTGGAACTAAACTAAAATATTGGTATTAGTTGAAGAAATGAACTCATATATTCAATTCTCAAAGAATAAATTATGTTGATCAATATAAGAGGTAAATTAATAGAATATTATCAATAAAATACATCGGGTTTCCCAAAAATGGACAAGAAATGAGAGAGTCAAGGAAAAGTTCAACCAAACTAAATTGAATGTCGTTTGCCTATTTCACTCATATGTAACTATCCCCTATGCTAATAAGGAGTCATGTATGCCTCCCTGTTTTCCCAATCATTTAGATTGGGAAAATGGGAATATTGTGGTAATATGTGCAAACTATACAATCATAATCAAATAGAAAAAGTGGAAACATATTGAATAAATAGTTGAATCATAATAAAAAAATAGGCAAATAACTGTAAAAAATCTATATAATAGTAATAAATTATACCAAATATGGGAACATAGCAATTTTTTTGACTACGCCAAGGAGCTATTGAAAACATATGCATATATACATAAATTTATAACAAAATGAAAATATACCAATGATATTACCTTTTAGTACTAGGATCTACGACACGATCCCACACACTTAATATCTCAATCTATAATATATAAAGAATTTTTTAATGGGTTAATTCTCTCATCCCTAACAAGATATATGATGTCATTCTGTGTACATAATAGTCTCATTAACAGGTTAAGGGATATATAAAATATTTTTCTACAAATGGTTTCTAGACTAATTCAGTGAGTGCATATAATATGATAATTGTGATGATATATCAATAGAATAGTGGTAGTTTGAAATAAAATTGGCCAGCTCATGTTCTAGATGGGTAGAAGGTTAACGGTACCTGATTCGGCCATTAATAAGAAACCTCTTAGCATATAATACCATAAAAAGAAATTATTTTTTATATGTATATATGTTTATATATGTACTATATATTTGATGATATTTATAGTTTCAAATATTGATTCATATTTCTATGAAAAACCTGATTCATAAATCAGGTGTTCATTTTTAGTCTCTAAAGTGTTATATTGAAGAATGGGGAGGTCATACCAAATATGTTTCATCGTATGTGTTTTCATTCCAATGTATCATAGGTATTCATTACTCCATTATTTTGTATCACTGGTATATGGGATTACATGCCGGAGTATCACAGGTAAATGTGACACCATTGTAACATCCTGACCCATGATCAAAATAACATGTGCCCCGAGATGGTGGGTCATATATCCTCTAGCATGCCAACCCATATTCTATAGGCTTTAGTGTAATAACATGGTTATATAGTGGTATAGTTGGGAGAATAAATCCTAATATATGTGTCCCACTATGGAAAAAATAAATAAACAAAAAAACAGTGGAATTTGTCTATATAAAAATAAAACCAGTATCTTACCATATGGGAAACATATACAAATATATGAAAAAGTTTAAATGATACAATTTTATAAATCAAATATTGAATATTAAATAATAAATTAACAATAATAATATCCTCAACCAAAACACTGAGTATTATATATTAATTGCATTTCATGGGGATACAAAAAAAACATGAAAAATACGAGATAAATTGGATAAACATATACAACATGTTTTGAAGAAATGAAAACCGGACAAAAAACTATTCCACAATCATCTTGAAAATAGGTGTGGTACTATATTTCCACAATCTACTATATAATCTATACATTTCAAGCTTCTATATAGGGATTATTTCCCTTAGCCATAAATTCATACATGTATTATACTCATGTTACAATGGAGGCCCAATTGGGGTTTGTAATGTAATCCAAGTAGGCCACCACCAGTGGTGTCTAGAAATAATCCAATAATTGTACACATTAATAAGTGTTTGAATGTATAGAGAATAATAATAAAAGATGAATAAATTAAAACTTGTTGGCTTTGGTTCATATTAGAGACCTGTATATATATACCTTCATTGGCATAGTCCGACGTAAGAATCTGATCAGTTACCATACTTATATATATATAAATAATATATATATATATATTAGAGTTATATACATTATAAAACTCTATTTAATATGCATGTGAGGACGTAAGAATGAATATACATGGATAGTGGGTTCTTGTTGGACCCAGTTCAAAACCTTCGAATTCATAACGTGGATAATGATCTTATTTGATTCAAAATGGATACATTCCCTAAATATGATAATGAATGTGATGTATCATGCACATCACTTGATATGAGTGGGACGATACATCATGAATGACTGAGAAAGTAAGAGAGCATGCAGCGTCATGTCCATAATCTATATACAGCTATAAAAGATAGAGACATCATGCTTAACAGCCAATGTAAGGGATAATATAACGTCATGATTAGAATTTCAGTTAACCATTATTAACCAGCTAATAGCAATGGAATATTCATAATAATAATAATCACATGGGATTTTTCCTATAATTTATGAAGATCATCAATCCAAATACAACCATGGTCTTCACAATCCTTACAATTCCCATTTATAAAGGTTTATCACAATATCTAATAAATTATCAATTTATATAATTGAAGTTAATTATTATAAATGATTAATTACATACTGAAACCCATTTCCCTTAAATATAAACAATCCATTAAACTAATCATGGAATGTAAAATTCATAATTAAGGAAATTCATGAACATATGAGGTCAATTAATCAACTAGGTAATTAAACACAATGGGTAAATTTCATTTACAACCTAATTCGATCACGTAAAAGATGTATGGTCCATTAAAAAATTATATATAAAAATAATTTATTTCGAAACACCCAATGGGATCTATGATTGTGGTCAACATCCTCATAACATTTAGAATGAGTATATGGTAGTATAATGACAAGGATGTAATTATTTAGAAAGGAATACCATCATTTAAGTAGTTGTTTCACAATGTCCACCATGGATCGTAATTGAATAGATATGAAAATGAATATAATATCTTGGAAAAAACTAGACCCCATAACTTATGGATGTATATGACTCATCCAATATCAGATTCATATTTTAAGTAGATTGGATAAAATTTGATGTATCCTACAAAAACCTAGAAATAGGGACCATGTGATTTCACCAAAACAAAGCAATTGGTGGGAAGATAAAATTTGAAATGAAGAAATGGGATTTGAGAACATTTGGATGTAGATCCAAAGCATCAATGAGTAGTTGATTTAGAGTTTGGATGTGTGAAAAAAATCAATGACTATGAAAGGATTAGATGGGATCTATCACAGATAATATGAGGGGTATTCATATCCTATAAATGGTGAGATAAAATTGAGTGGCGATGTATTAAATTGATTAGGGGAAAAAATTGTTTCCCCATTTAAGACATGGTCACATGGATTGACTGCATGGTTATATGAACCATGTGAAAACTATGTATCAGTCTATTCCCAGGTGGAAACCCTTATGTTGTTGGCACAATAATTCCCCAACCATTCAAAAAAGGATAAAAATTCTTCATTCATCTTGTATGATTTTTTTCACTGGCCATGAACAATAAATCACACAGTTGCTGAAAAAATCTGTGCCCACTTGTTGGAAACCGACTGCCCTTAGTGGATACAACGTATGGTTCCTACTAATAGCGCACTAATATTCTGGGAAGTTTTTTTTCCAATATTTGAATCTCTAAAACCCGAACAGGTCCAAAATTCTCTTTGAAACAAAAATTTTCCATAATTCTCATTTATAAAGTAGAAATAATTTTTTTAAAAAAAATGTTTTGTACCTTTTAGAATAAATTGGTCCTTACATCATCCATTCTTTAATGAAGCTCATCCCCGAGATGGTATTTATAGAGTATAGAGGAATTTAATGAGAAATTTTCCATATACTTATCTCATCTATCTACATCCGGATCCAAGGTATCTTCTTGTATATGGTCTCATTTCTATGGAACATGTACTAGTAGAATAATCCTTCCAAATACTTCTTTCATGCTTCGATCAAAATTATGCACTAGAAAATCTTCTATGAATGCATCCATATCATACTCTACCTCATCAGGTTATAAAATGTTAATTGGTTATGAATAATACTGCTAATGCTAATATATATGAAATACATCATACATTAAAGGGAATCTCTTACGATGTTCTATCTAGCATGACAGTAGATCGATTTTCATTAACACCTCATAGGGTCCAACAAACTAGGGATAAATCATACCCTACCTCCGAATAAATTTATTCCCCAAAAAAGGAATGACAAAACCACGAACAATGTCCCCAGACAGAAACACATGTTGTCACTAATACCAATTACCACATTACTATTGCCTAGATTGGGCTTTCAGTATCAAATTTCATACAAACTAGACCATCTTTTTATTGTTATAGATGATAATTGTTCCAAGTAAAGAATCCTCACATGTCTCTAACCATTATAGTTTTTATCATGATGACCTAAAATAAAATGTTCCACATGGAAACGTCTTGTTGGTATCAACAATTATTTTATTATAATAAATATCAATCATTGTTATGTGTTCATATGATGAACCATTAAAATCAAGGTCAAATAAAAAAATAATTTCATATAACACATAAATTGTGTACTCAATATATCCTTTAATATGACGATGAATGTGTGTGATTAGAAGGAAATGTTTTCTGATGGCCTTATGCAAACTGTACTAGAACTGTGATGTGAAGTGGATGTAAATATGCGAAACAATAGATCTAGGGTATCCCATAATACATACAACTATTCTATTATACATTCTCCAAAGATCATTACTAATAATGCCTCTCAAATGGGTAATAAGTGTACTTCATTCATTCAATGTTCAACAACATCCCACAATGTATTGTTTTCACATGGTGATTTGGGTAAACCTATCATGAAATCACTAAAACCATTGCCACATTTCTGATTATGAATAGAAAATGGATGTAAAAGGCTTACGCATAAAATAATGTTCCTATCTCCCTTTTATATGTGGTAAAATTGATAAAACCATCTGTTTCCCATTTAATGATAAGACAATAATTATGGAATAATATTCCTCAAAAAATCTTGATAACAATAGTATTAACTTCCCAAACTGAGGCATGAAATTTTAACACCACCCCCTTTCTCATGTTAGCTAGAACCCAAACAATCCCATAAAATAATAATGTCTCATCTTCCTCCATGGTGTAACCAAAACGTGAATTGCCATTTGAGATACTTTCCCTTAGGACGAATCCTAGAGGATCATATAGTTTCATTATTTTCACCCTTTCTAGAAGGGTGTAACTCATTAAAAAGGCTAACATGATAATATTCTCATGATCATCATAAACCGCATCATGAATTTCTAAGAATATGGCCAATATCTAGCACTCACCCCATACCTTCCAAGACACTTGTGTCTTATTCTTACATCGTATATCATATGCTACATAATTTCATTTTTCTAGCTAGTAATAAAAATTATAAATAAATATATTTCACGTAATATACCAATTTTTCATCCTAATCATTAGTTCACTATACCAAATTACATAATTTGGTATTTCATCATCATTGATTTCCACAAAACACTATCCATTTAAATTATTTCTCCAACATCATAAACCATTAAATCCAACATCTATCTCGATGTATTTCATTGTGCAATTACACCCATGAGGACTACACTGATGAGAACCATAAACTATAACTCAATTGTCCTTCATCAGAACTACACAAAGCATAATACCTGATAAATAAAGATGAATTGAATAACTAAAGCCCAGTTTTGGAAGATTAATTATTAACATAGAACTCAATATTCCCTTTAACTCATAAATGGATTCTTTAGAAGATACTTACAATATGAATTTCACACCCATCGCTGTAAATCCCATAAGACGTTTTTCATGTGTTAACAAATCCAATATAATTAATTTGTAATAATATTATTTTCCCAATAATGTAAAAGATGTTATAGAAATTCCCCAAAAAAATATATAGCTCTCACATTCCCATGTTCTAAAAAAAACACTTTAATCAATGTTAAAATGAAAAATGAAGTTCACTTTTTCAATTCACAGGTAAAAATTGTAAATCCTAGGATAAAGATGGTGAGATCTTAGTGTATTTTGTATGATCTATTTATGGGTTTCCTAGTAGTGTTGGGAGCATGAATACACTATTGTTCCATCAAAAAATACTACAATGAATTAATCTTCATATAGGAGGAAACCCAAAATCATCTATTGGCTAAAGGATTATATCTTTATCATGAGACTGAATGACATTGTAATATTCTCATAAAGACCATAACTACTCCAAAAAGATATATGTGGGCTGTCTAAATATCTGACATGTACAAAATGATTGATCAACGAAAAATAATGATTTAAAATACACTTTTACTCCTAATATTAGATCAATATTTTCATCTATTATAGGAAGCAGATACTTGATATTGAATGTAATATGGTTCAATTGATGGTTGTCCCTGAAATACTAGAGTGTTCGATCCAACATATTAGAAGTATGCACTGGTGATGCACAAAGAGATATATAGGGGAGTAAAAAATATTTATCCTCTACATATTAAAATAATTTCATGTTCTCCAAAAGATTCATATGGGATATCTTATAAGGAATAATGAACACATTTTCCTCTTCAAACTCTTTCTCTATAGTGAATCCTAAATCTCTCAATAGAGGTAGACAAAAAAATTCAACATGGAATATGTCCCAAAAATGATCCTCTACATATTGAAAAATATGTAGTCATAACCACTAATCATCCAAGAAAAGACTATGAATTAGGATTATCACTCTACCAATCCATTGAATATCACTACCTGATCATATAGATTATATATCTTATTCTCATTTACAAAACATTATACTTCCTAATGGTGATGTCTACTTCACCCTCTGGTAATAATAGTAGATAAAAGATTTATAATGAACTATCCATTCCATCTTGATTATTATAGAAAACAATATCATTCCAAGGATGTATATCTTCCATACGAAGATATATCCACATAACTCAAGTATAAAATCCTCAAATTAACATATACTCATTGATCAGATACCAAATATTTTATTTATCATCATCACACCATAGAAGGTTTCTATATCGAGTCCATGTATTTCAATAGATTCCTCTAATTTTTTAAGCATATATGTTATCAAAATATGACTCTAATTTAGAGGATACTAGTGTAGTATATAGAACATTAGATGGTTAGGAACTATGCTCCCCCCTCATAGGTTTCAGTACAGGTAACTAAAGAACATCGTAACCTTGAGTCACATCCATACTGACCTTTTAAATTCAACTTTGTAGGAACTCAGAATCTTGTTTCTTCTTTTCATTTCCTTGGCCACTTCCCCAGTATGTGCATTCAATTTTATTCTTGTTACTTTCATGGTGAGATAACAATTGACCCACTTTAGAACATGGAGTAGTTATAAATACCCAATAAGTAGGAATTAATGAAAATTAACTATAGAATAATTGTATATTATATATCCTTCTAAATATGCTACATTCCACTATATCTTATATTCCTTATGATTTTGTATTTCATTTTTTTCTAAATTTGTGACATATGAATAAACTATCAAAACAAGGATTCTGACAGCTGCTACCTGCATGAGAATCCTCAAAACATTTCTTTATTACACTCAAAGAACCAATGTTGGGTAAATGTTCTGAACCACCCAGAAAACCACCATGTGATTCCCTCAAATTCATCAATTTAGTGAGGGTTTGGAGGAAAATGTCAAAAAAAATCATCGTAAAAAATTTACTAAACTATGACTTGATGGTATATCCCAAGGCATCCATGAATTTTCAAGCGTTCATAAGATCATCAACTACTATAGAATAAAAAACCACTTCATCTCAATAAAACCAATATATTATTCCATGATTGACATAGATACATTATATAGATTCAAAATCTATATATGGTTTTTATCTCACAACATCTTTGGAATGGTGTAATCATAAAATATCATATATATATATATGTTATCCTAAATATATTCATGATGTTGGACTACATTGGTAATAACAACTATCCATCACTTGGATGATCTGTGTAGCATATATTCAATGAGAAAGACCCTCTAATATACAGGAATCTCATGACACTCAGTGATAGAAATCATAGACATGATCCATGACTCAATATCATGGGATCCATCTTCCCCCAAAAATGTGCAAGTATACAAGTTATAGAAATCAAAAGTCAACTCAACCATAGTCGAGGTTTTTATAGAAACACCATGACTAAATAGAAACATATAGAAAAAGAATTATCAAAAATAATAATTGGTTCCCATATCTGGAAAAATATATGGGGCCGTAGGAGGTATTACAAGATGAATCAATAAACCCTCTGGTCCCACATCCTTGAGTTCGAGGCCTTCAAACCATCCTGGCATGTGTCTCATGGATATCAGGATTGAATTATTATACAATTCAAAATCCACACCTCAGAATGGAACTTCTAATTTGAGATAATTTCAGATAGATAACTTGGATAGGTACACAACCATCCTATATTGAGATCACACCTCTATGCCTTCTCGTGATGTCATGCTAATGTGTTAATGGAAAAACCATATATGTTCACAAGAATATAAGAGAAACACCATATACCTCGTATTGTTTCCATTCATGGATTAATGTCTAATATCACATTATGGAAGATTCATAATATAGAGTGTCGATTGAAAGGTATAGAGTGAAAATTCATTTACATTGAAATTGGAATCTTTTTTAGTGGTAAAATATTAACTTTTAAGGAAGTAATTTCATTTTATATCATAGTCTTCAACATATGAGAAGATATATATGTCACACATTCCATGAATAGTATGTCCAGAACTGAAAACATTGATTTATTTGATAAATAAGGTGTTATGAAATACATATATAGTAAAAAACATTTCTATTGATGTAGGAACATTATATAGTCCCATTATATTATCTTGATAGTAAATCAAATAACAATTGAATATATAACAAACACCATGATAACAATATGAAATGAGAAAATAAGATTGGATGTATCCATTTCAAGAGAAATTGCATGGCATATTAGTCATATGGTGCCTATAATAATTCCTCATATTACATTCCCTCAATTAATTGGTCCATGATAAAAGTATTCTCATTGCAAAAATACTAATATTAATAACACCATATAGGATGTGACTAACCCAATTGAGAGTTTATTTCATCCCTAACATCCATAATCAAATAAAATTAATAACATATTTATTTTAATTTTGGATTCCCCCTTATGTGGGTAAGATACTGTAGGAATCCAAATAATTAGAAAATTACATTGCATCCTAGTAACCTTCGTCATAGCCAATCTGTAATACAAAAGTAAAAGAATATACTCTTATACAAAATTGTAAAATCCCAAAAAGGGATCTTCATAACTCATGACCATTGTTGGCTGGTCCCATAGCCTCATATGCACCTCCCAGTAGACAATTTGATTCAAAATGGCATTGAGGGTCTATGGTTGTATAATGGGGAGACTATACCATTATAGCAGAGTATAATTATTCCAAGAAAAATTAAACATACAAAAATGGACACATGCACTATAATAGCCAGACCTGTGACACATATTACTAGAAACATACACAAATAAATTGTATAAAAGGATAAATATAGTTTTAACAATATACTGAAGAATCATAAATAACCATTTAACTATAATAACATCTTATATCCAAAAGTCTGAGTTGTATATAGGGATTTCATGGAAGGATGATAATCCAAAATGAAAATATAGGATACATGGTGCAATCTTAAACAACGTTATATGTAAAAAATAAAAGGGAAAAATTATTTCCCCACTTGAATCATTAGAATATTCTCAGTCCTATACTCACATGATCCATAATATAAGATAAAAATTCAAGCACCTATAACACAATGTGTTCCCTTATCCATGCCGACGATCTTGTAGTCTACTGAGGTACCAAAGGTGGCTCGAGTAGGGTGTGAGATAAAATCCTAGTATTCCACCACCAATTATGTTTATAAATAATCTAGCATTGGTACATTAAATCATTATTGTGGATGTATATATAATAACAATCTACTATGAATAAATAAATTCCAACTATCTCAGGTTCTGTTAGGACACATCGCTCGCTCAACCATTTTCAATATAGGATTGTGTAAGTGTCTAATCGGTAACTAAATATATATATAAATTATATATATATATATGTTATATATTTCATACACCTCTATACATAATGTACGTGAGGATATAAGTAAAAATATACATGGATACTAGGTTTTAGCCTAACATAGGTTGTAAAATGAACATCCAAAACTATTCTAGAAATTCTATAACATCAAAAAAATGGTAGAAGCGCAAAATATCATAATGAATCAGTGAATCCATGCCCAATACTATTGATATATTGGGTGAGAATTTATTCCCAACACCCAATTCCAGAAAACATTGAGTGTCCTTACCATTATCCAGATACAAGTATAACAGTGAGCGACATCATGCTCAACACTCGATTTACGGGAGAGTGAAAGTTCATTCTCAACCATTCCTTTAACCATCATTCAACATCAAAGAGAAATGTAACGATAATAATAATCATATTCACATAAGGGCTTACCATTAATGCATTAATATCATCATGCCTCATATAACAAAGGGTTTAATAATCCTTGATATTCCCATTTAAAATATAATAGCATGATTTCCCAAGAATGCCCAATTTATATTACCCAAGTTAATTATTATAAACGATGAGGCGTGTCATATCCACCCATTTACAAAAAATATAAATAAAAATTTATTTAATAAAGATGGTGGAATTTCTAATTAAGGATATCCATGAAACTAAGATATTCCTCAATATAATTGGAAATTATAAAAAAAGGGTAAATTCTATATTCAACCAAATAGAAACACTGGAGATGTGTTTTATCCATTATATAAGTATATATAATGTGTAATTTAATTTATGTCACCTAAAGGTGTGGCTATAGTTCCAGATCACATCCTCTGATCATTTTTCAAATGTATAAATGAGTATAACTACAAGAGTAAAATTATTTATTGGGGAATAATGCATATTATGGTGATACATGGATGTGGCTAGCATGTGAAACAATGGTTGTGCTATAAAATATCTTTAAATTTAGGGAAAAACTATACCACATTCCATATATATGTACAAGACTCCTAATCTAATATTATATTTATATTTTAAGTATATTGAATGAAAAATGAAGAATCATCCAATGACCAATAAATAGGGTGAATTATCTAACACCGAATTAGAACAAGATATGGGAAGGTAAATTTTCAGAGGAATAAATAATATTTGAGAACCCAGTTTTGTGGATATAAATATTTTGATCGAACTACATTTCTTTTCTAGATGTGATAATGAAATCAAATCATAGCCATGGAGGAGATGAGAGCTTCCAGAAGTGATATAAGGGGTATTGATTTTCTATAATTGATGAGAGAAAAGAGATGGGTGGCTTATTAAATTTATTAATGAAAATGATTTAAATAAATTCTTTAATAAATTTTAACATGGGATTGATTCCTTGTTGGGAATTCTATGTGAAACCCATGCTAACTCCACTATATAAATGGATACCCCACAAGTTCCAGGTTCCCTATTTCACAGACCATCTACAAACCCTGTGAAATGCCTCATTCAAGTTGTTTGATATTTTTTCACTAGCATGTACCATGAATCACATGGTTGTATAGAAAATATGTTTCCTTGTATATTTCCATGAGTATAAAAAATCTTTACATCGTACTGTTAGTAATAAATCTAAAGCACATACCTTTTTTTCATTTTCCAGAATTATAGGCTATGAACAAGTCCTAGACTCTCGTGGGACCTTCCATAGCCTGTACATAAAATTTCAACAATGGGAAAAATAATTAAAATTGAAAAAATGGGATGTAACATTGAGAAAATATGTTTGTTACAACCATTCATGAGTATCAAAAAATTTGAGAGACAATACATCAATATCATTACAATAGGGACATCATTCTTGAGTATCAAAAGAATATGGGGTTCCATTCCCCAGTATCATATCAGTAGGTACACTAACATCATGTATCATTAGAAATAAAAATTACAATATTTTTTTATTTGTTACCAATAAGTGGTGTATAAATCATTATCATTCAACATAAAAAATGTTTTATACATTTTTAATTAAAATACATTTTATGTGGTAATCCCATATAAATTACATTTTATACATTACAATCATATCGTTTATATTCAAAGGTAAATCAACATTGTATATGTTTTTATCACACAACCAAAAATTAAAAACTAAATGGTTGATTTCATAGTAACACCAAATGGGGGAGAAATTTTTTGATGGGATCTTATTCCACAACAACAAGGAAGCATGAGGTCATTTGTTTCATGGATAACAAAGTAATTAAAGAAACAATGTTGTTTTTGAAAATAATGATAAAATATATGGTTTTGAATCATGAATCACAATATAATGCATAAATACTCAAGGGATAAACACTATACCAATAAACATATGGAGTTAGTGCAACACTCATCTAGTATCAGCCGCTAGTATGGAATAAATTAGAAAAAATAAAACAATTTAAAATCATTTTGAAAATTAGGCGTATTAGAAGTCCCAAAAATAACCCTGATGATTGATATATAAAATATATATAGAATGAAGTGGATAAATTCTTTTACTTAGGGGAATCTAGCATAATATATGACACAAAATTCAGAAAGATGATGAAGAAGGGATATCAAATCTTTGATTAGGTATTGGAGGGATATCTTCACATTGTAGGGGATTTTAGAGAATGAAGAAAAAATATGGGTTTTATATTCGACAATATTGGAGGAAACATATTCATTTCACAATCCTTTTTGTGTTCCGAAGGTATAGAAACAAATTTGGCCACTCCATTATCAGATCATATCACATTTCAAAGAATAAAAAATCCATCATATGTTATAGGAGAAAAGATAGACTTATTGTGTACAAGTCATTGGAAACACCACTACAACATAATGAGGATCGTTCACATTATTTTGTATATAGGGATATATAGTTAAGAAAAATAATTGGGTCCCATGATATTCAATAGAAGACCCTGACTATTTAGAAAAACTATACATACTTGGATGGATGATTAAACAATGCATGTGGCCTTCTTGTTTCTTCTAAAACATGGGGATATTGGATATGAACAAGCCTAAAAACCATTAAACCCCTTTAAAAACATATTATTAATTTCTATTATTTGTAACAACAAATTTTAAATTGAATTAAAAGGTTAAATAAATCATATAAAATCCTTAATATTATAGTCATCTCCCTTGAAACAACACATCTCCATGATTCACTTCCATGTGTGGTAAATATTCAAAAGAGAATAAATATATCCTATGAATAATTAAATTATCCTCTCTTTCCCATGTTTTATAATATTCATATACATGTGACCATCAAACCCATACTCTAGGGATATACCTATATTAGAGTTCCCTCCATCTCTGATCAATGATAAGAATAAGATACTCCTCAACAGAAGAATCAACCTCTAATTTAATATCATCAAGTTCAAAATTATTATATGGTTAGGCATGATATTAGAGAAGCAGTTATATTTGGAAGGCATTGTGCATGGATAAATACCTATAACACAGATATCATTGATAGGCTACCAGCATGAATCTCTCGAATATTTCAAATGACCCAAAATGATGAGGGGATAGAAATCTATGACCCTGAATAATTAAATTCCTTATTCTAGGAAAAATAAATAAGATAACTTGATAACCTATATGACACACTAGAAGTCTGTTAAATCATTCAACAAATTAATTATGTCTAGACTAAGCTAAAATAGTCCACATTGAAATATATTATTCAACCTCAGATTTCATGTGAATGAGATGAGGTCCCAATAGCACAACCTCTCTAGAATAAAACTAGTATAAGGGGGAACAACATATATTACCATATAAATCCTTACAAGGATCCACCATTATAGTATACCAGATATTTTATTGTACGAAAACACAAATAGATATATATATATATTTCCCATTAACCTATTAAATCTACAAAACATTCCCATAGAATTTCCTCTAGTACATATATCATCCAATCTAATTGGTCGTTGATATATGAGTGAATGGTTTCTCTCAGAAACAAATATTCCTTCAGAGACTTTTGTAAACCCTTAGAAGAACATGATTTAAAAGGATCATTCATATATAAAATTATTGAATTAAGGAAGAATGTTGCAGTATAATATCACATACAAACCATCAACAAAAAATCGTAACACATGAAAGTCTCCCGGATTGGAATAATGCTAGTGACCCTCATTAGCCTATCCATGATAACCAAAACATTGTCACTAAATCACGGTGACCTCATGTAATTGGAAAAAAAAATTATAGATACATAGTTAAATTTCAATTACAGGATTGATAATGGATATTACTGTTCAGTTGGTTGCAACTGCCTCACCTTAACTTTTTCATAGATAGAACAACATGTAAAAAATCCTAATATCAAATGGTACATCCAAGTCCACCAATACTGGAAGTGGATATCTCAATAAATTGTATAAACACTATGTGTAATTCTCAAGATGAAGCATATCAATATAAAATCACTTACTATTTCTTGAATATAAACACCCATACAATCCCAGAAAAAAGAAGCAACTCCTCTCTATTGATAGACAATCACAATAGTTGTTTCCCTTGAGAAATACTACCCCATTAGACTAAGACCTTAGGTTCAGAGAGCATCATTATCTATTGTCAAATATTTATGTGATAAGGTTACCAATTTGTTCATGATTAAATGCCACTCATGATTCTATTAAACATCCATATGCTATTCATATAGAAGAAGCATTAACCTTTACTCATCACATTCTTCTATATTTACTTCTTTTAGAGAATTCCTTCTCAGATAATAAGTAATTTCATTTCCCTCTCTCGGTGTATAAGAGTACTAAATGTTGACAGAATAATAGTATTCAGCCAAACGTCATTTTTGAGCTTCTAGAGATTCAATTTAATGATATATCTGAGTATTTTGGGGTCTATAAACACTAAAAACATCTATATTAATAATTAAACCCTTCATCAACCCAATCCAAAAAATAAAAGTTATAGCATCAATCATAAAATAGGTAATTATTCTCATAAGGCCTCAAATGATGAAACTTGTATGCTACAACTCAATCATAGTAAATCATAACATCACTAATCCTAACAGTTGTGGAATAAAAAAATGCATATATCCACCTCCTAGGTCTAGCTGAATCTAGATAGTTGCTCATGTCAATATATTATTCATATCCTAAAAGGCCTTGTCACATGATTCATACCATTTATATTCTATAGAAAATTAGTCAAACTGGTAAAAGGTGATGCAAGGTATGTGAGTTCCCAAATAAATTTTATATGCTAAACATATATCCCCAATATGAATCATATGTCAAAGATTCTCCTAGTCTTCATCCAAGATACAATAGTTCTCACATTCTCTGATTCAATTTATACTTGGGTCTACAAGACAATATAACAACAAACGTGGGCATTGTCTATACATATTTAGAAATAAGTGTATATAGCATCCATATGGTGATCTCTTATAAGATTTATTATGATCTAATCATGTTTAAAATTTTCATGGTGTTTACGTGACTACCCAAATATATATTCCAAAAGACTACCAGTATTGAATTTTAATACTATTGGAAAAACCATACTCATTGAACCCCTTAAAATATCTTGTATGTTGGTTATATAAATAATTATAACTAACTAAATATAAATTACATATCTACTATTAATGATATACTTGGTATTTTTGATGGTAAAACTCTAACCTGAAAATTCATATCATAAAATTCATCTTGGATAACGCCCTTGATCCCCATAGTTGGTGGATGAGGTCATAGATACATGGAAGTGGATTTTATTTCTTTTCCATAATCTTGTACAGCAGAAGATAATCCTTAATACTTATGAGGGTATAACACTCATACATTTTTTTGGTGAAACCCATGGTGATGTTATATGTTGTAAAAATCCATTAACCAATAAATCATCTAGAATCCCCTTATGCTCTTTCAACAATGTTGAAGCAATTATGTTAGGTGAAGTGGATATCATTGTAATATAAGTAACTAGCTCAACAATAATATCAGCATGTATATGAGGATGTAGGTAAAATATTTAAATAGTTAATACATATTTCATGTGATCAACTACTGAACATAAATATGAATGATTTACTCCCTAATAATATTTAAAAAATACTATTAATCTTGATTTTGACACTATTGATCCCATGATGCCTTGGTTTATCTTGACAAGTGTTGACAACCCATTCATCCTTCTTTATATAACTAATGAACTTTAGTTATGTAAATGGCATACTATTGAGACAAAAATCCACATATGAATGATAATGAACCTATAATTACACCATAAGAATAATGTAGGAATTTGCAATTAAGATGTTGAAGTGGTCCCATAAAATATGAGTGGTTCCTATCGCAATGGGGAACATTATGCATTAGAAGACACTTTCATATCGTATACCAAATGTTGTCTCATGGAACATCAGCCCACCCATGTTCCAAATTTTAAATCTCTAACTTTCCAAAAAAATTTGTAGATATGAACTAATGTTATGATCCAATGTTGATTGATATTGTATGTGATGTAGAGCCTTATTAAATCGTTCCATGATAAGTAGATTACTCATTTCTCTTGTCCCCCCCCAAAGGATTCACTACATTGAAATTGAATGATATTCTTACAATAAATATAACCAAATTAATCTATGGCGTACCTTCACATTGGAGGTATAAAAATTTATCCTATCTACCATGTCCCTGAAAATCTCCTCTGCCTGAACAACCTGTAGTACTGCAGAAACCCACCTAATGTTGTTTCTCTAATCCCACTACTAAAGTTTGAGCTACTAAGGATCATTTACAAAAAGGAATACATTGTATGTTCGAACAAACATTTTGAATATAACTAATAATAAAATATATTTATTCACTCAATGTGGTAATTGGGACACTATATAATCTTATTACCTAGATATCTACACGTGTGATGAACCATTTAATTATCTATGGTTGTGTTATAATAATTTCAAAATCCAAATGCAAGTTCAATGAATCATTTCTGATAACATGTCAAACCAATTCCCTATCATGGTTATGATCCACCCTAGGACACACTAAAAGACTCAATATGGATTGAATCAGTGATGTAAAATTTGTTTAGTAATTTTGAAATAGTGGTGAACCAAAATACATTCACCTGGGTTTGGATAAATTATATGATACCATCATCAAAATATGTTTTTTCCGCCAATGCATCGCCAAAATGTTCCACTGTGATGAGATGGAGCTATGTGAACTAATAAATTTAGTCCATCATAGAATAGTACCCATCTATAAATTCATAGGCTTTCTATCTCTATCATGTCTCTGCATATTGCAAATGAATTTGTCATAGAAGACAATCCTAAATCTATCCAATGAAAAATTATTGTGAAAATAGTCATCGACGATGAGATCCAACCAACATTTTCAAAATTCTCACATAATATATGTTTTCATATTCACTCGCCTATCAAGATGCGTCTCATGGTGTTCAATATTTGTTATAGTGGCCTCCATCCCTGAATCATCATCTTGAGGGCCACCATCCCTGGAAAATGTTGGTAGATACTGCTGCTGAAACAATCATGTACACACATCCATAGTAGTGGCAGTCCAATGGGATACCTGTACGGTCTTCATAAAAATTGGTAAACCCCCATAAAACAGGGCATCCTTTCCCATGTAGGTAATAATAATAGGTTCCGCATGTGACCCTACCAATGGGTTATGTCCCACCATATCTGGAGAATAGTAATCACCACACTTCTACTACATTATTAAAGGACATCAAGGTGGAATAGATCAAAAAATTCCGCACACATGTCATAGAACAAGATTTCCTAATTGAGTAATACACATGTAAAATAATAGAATGTATATAAATCCTTTATATATAAAATACACACCCCTCTACCTACCCCAAAATCATTTTCTTGTCCATTTAGAGGACAATAGAATCACAAAATACACGACATACTAACTAATTCTGAGGTCGGGTTGGGGTAATGTTTTCTTTAATAAGTAGGGGTCCTCATATATAGATTTTGAAATTCATTTTATAGAGGAATACACCATCATGATTCAATTAATGTCCCAATTTAATGGTGAATGTTTCCATCTATAATTCTAATTCATTTATGTTAATACTCATATATGTAGTCAATACATTAAAATGGTTTAATTATATCAATAAACATTTCTAATTAATGAAGGCTTTTACACAATATAGTATTTTTTTGTGTCCATTTAATCAAAAAAATAAAATTTCTCCAACCCATGGGAATATTGGACCATGACTCATTGAACCAAAAATGACTACCTAATGAGTTTATGTCATCCTCTGTGAGAAAAAACTATTAGATTGGTGTGTAGAATTTTTGAAACTATTTTCATTTTTATTCACCTAAAAAATGTATCACAATTCATCATATAGAATTCAAAAAACTCATAGAAACCTGAATAAATACAATAAATTATATGAACCTACATGTAATTGAATGAAATAATTGATATATGATACTTATTTTTAATGTCTCAGACATGGTTAACTCATAAGTTACTAAATCTAGTTGGTCACAGGGCCTCATCCGTCCCACACTATATGCCAAGGAATGGTGACTTGAAGTGATGATCATACATTGTATTGTAGGTAGTATAAAAAAACATAAATAATGTTTAATAGTTTTAATATAATGAATTAATATTTAAAGCATTATAATGAAATATGTATCAACACAATTAAGTAATATTGATAGTAATAATACAATAATATAATGGTGGATCCATAAGAAAAAATATGTCTATGTCATTGAGGAATATAAAATTTAAGAGTATGTATGTATATCTATATCAAAATTAAAAAGTACAAAAAAGATATCCAATAAATCATTATCAATAGATCAGTCAAGCACTTTGAAGCTCTGATGCTACAATAATTCAAAAATCCAAGGCCAGCATCATTCCTCTATCTCCAACAGAATCCATTACTTCATTCAAGGAACTAAATAGTGGTCCAAAAAGGGACATATATAGACTATGCAGGACAATTCTAGAGGTTTCATGAATAATATATAAAGTTAATTTAATATTATATTTGTGAATATATTTAAATGGTATATAAATAATGTAAATTTTAATGGGCTAGCACTGGATCCTAATGGATGTATGGCTAACAATCCCATATTCAACCAATATCAGGATACCAATGAAAAAATGTTACTTTGAAAATATGAAAATTTATATCTTTTTGTTTGTACATATATTTTCTATATACGTAATGACGATTACATCTAAGTATATTTATATTTAGATATATGATAGACAGAAGACAGAACTCTGGAATCCATTTCTACTTACTAGGGTCCTATAAAGTAGTTCGTGACACCATACTTAAATATAATTAATCATAAGTGGTCCTAAGGCTATGTATTTTAGGTATATTAGACTTTATGCATGACCATTGCAATAATATGGGATAAAATCTAAGATTTTAAATGGAATATAGGATACCATGACTGAGTATCATAAATGTATGGATTCCATGCTCGAGTATCATATCACTTGGGACTCCAAAACTATGTATCATAGATATATGGTACGCCACTATTGAGTTTTATATCATTAGGGATTACATTCCTATTTATTATAAGAAATAATAAGTCCAATAGGCTTTATAATTTTATAATAATAAAATTATTATTCATTAGTGTTCCATGAAAACATGTTTTTAACAATGGTTTAAGATATATAACCAGATTCGGTTAAACAACTCACTTCCCATTTTATTATTTATAATCATTTCATATATTATCCCTAAAAAACAATATATGAAGTGGTTTGGTCACATTATATTTCATAATATCAAAGGAAAATTCCATAATCAATCCACAAGTAGATATAATTATTTGACAGGGAACTATTCTTTATGATAAATAAAGAACAATTTCATTTAATTCATTGTTAAAAAATGTTAAAAGTGTGGTTTAATCAGAATATATGTAAAATATGGTATTAAGGATAACCACAAATAATATAATGAAATGGGACATGATGAATAATTAGTATAAAACCTAACTTATAAAGACAGAATAACACTCTTCTAATATAATCCAATGGATTGATCATAAATGAATGAAAATAAAATAATATGAAAACAACATATTAATAGGGCATATTAATTTTCACAATATCAGTAATGAATATGGTTAGATAACTCATGAATGAATTAATGGGGACCACAACCCTTAAAAATTGGAATATAACACAACATATAATTGTCAAATCAAACACCAAATGTGTTGGAAAGATAAAAACTGTCTTAAGAATTAGTGGGGGATCCTTTTATGGGATGTGATATTGGGAAAAGTGGATTAAGTGGGGCCATTTGATTTGAAAAGGAAGGAAGTAAAAATATTATTTTTAAGGATAATTAAATGTTCATGTAGGTTTTCCACACATTTGACCAGTCCATGCATCCATCGTGCAATAAGAACATCCTAAATGAATCCATTACATGATATTTCTACAAGGGAAGACAATTATAGTACAAATAGTTAAAAAAATGTTTCAATGATGAATACATAATTCACACGGTCTTGTTTTCGAGGATGCGTAGTTAATATATGCTATTCGAACTCTTATATAGAACAATAGTACCCCCAATGATTCTAACAAATAATGTCACCAACCCATTTCGACCAAAATGCAGCACTCCAGGATTAGAACAAGAACCATAGACTCTCTAAACCTCCAAAAACTCATTGAGAATTCATATTAGGTCCAACAGAAATAATTAAACAAGGATAAAATTATTTCATTCTTCATAGAGAAGGTTTTATGTTTCTCCACATATATTATAAACATTATGTATCATTCTTGATTCAAGACATGAATTTGATTTTTTTTAATTAAACCCACTCATTTTTGCTCCTAGATGGCCCTAACTCGGGATTTCACTCGGGTGATGGTGGGAGAACACATACCATGTGTTTTGGAAGTGATCTGGAGGGTTTCCTTGGCGTTTATAGGCCGGTTGATCGAGGTAAGTCTCATTTCGTTGATTTTTCATAGATCTCTTTCTTCCCTCATGATGGATCCATAGATCTATGCTCAAGGTGTGTAGATCTAAGGTAGTGGATGACTTTTATGTTGGGTTTTGGTCTTGTTGGTGTTAGGGGAAGGAATTTAAGGAGGTTTCTTGGTGTTTTGACCTAGTTCTTGGTTGGTTTCGCCTAACATGTTGAGGTAGGTGGCTTCACTCTCGATTCTGATTTCTTTAAACATGAAGGATTAGTTAAAATATATTAAATTTCTTGGTTTTGATTGTGAAATTGTGGTGAAAAGCATGTTATAAATCTTCTTTAGTGATGATTTATGGGTTTTGATGGAATTGTGGAAATTGAAAGAATGTTTTGGTCAAGGTGTCTTGGTTTATTGATTGTAAAATAGTGATTTTAAAATATGGATTTCTGGATTTGTAAATTGTTTTGCGTGAAAATGGGTTTCAATAAAAGGGTTGTTTTATTGAAATGATTTTGGAATGGTTGGAATGGTGTGTTTTTTGGCATAATTGGTGTGTGTTTTCATATTGAATTTATATGGCTTGGTTGAAATATGACATTGTTCTCGGTTGAAAAGGTATAATGGAACATGGGGAATACTTACCTTTTGATGACTTGGTTGATCGACGAGAGACCGCTCATGAGTATGGAACTGTCATAACAAATAATGCATGGTTGATTTTACGGGTTGTAAAATGGTTGGGTGTGGGAAAAAGGGATTTTGTGAAAGGGAAATGTGAATTTGATTGGAAAATTGTATGGGTTTATTTTCATGAGAATGATGATTTTTGTTGGAAAATTCTTTTCACATGGAACATTATATGGAGTGAACAGTTTTGGAATTGTTTTATATAAATTGTTTTATATAAATGTTTTAACTTGTTTTATCCTAGAGGCATGGGTTGGGAAGTCATTGGGGAAAACCTGCAGAGTTTCAATACTCACTCCCTGCTTTGGCACGTTGGTGCTTTGGCAGATTTCAAATACCTCAATGTTGGAAAAGGTAAAGTGTCACATTTTTATAGCACTACATCGTGATGCTTGGGCTGGTTCGTGATGTTGGAGCTTGAAGCTAGTGAAGCATGGAGTTGGGTTGTCATGTTGTGGACTCTCAGTTTGTATTTCTGTTGATTAATATGATTTAGTGTTTGTATCCGATGTGGTACATTTTGTTGGTTTATGATAAAACAAATGGTTGAGTTGTCTTACCTTTTATCATTCATCATTTAGTTGATTTGTTTGGTTATGGTCGTTGCCTATGTGGTATGTTCTAAAATGGTAAATCATCCCCCACTTATTTTGAAACCCTTCGGCATTTATTTCCATCCTTTGGTGCCTTGGGGAAATCGCTTAAGCCCTAGTATTGACTCATTGTAATCTCAAGCCAATGCGGATAATCAGGTCTTTAGACAAACACCAAGTTTAGAATATTTTTACCTCCAATGTCATGACCCATCCCAGTGGGGCTCAAGCTGCAACTCCCCAAGCCAGCCTCCAATAGGATAGAGGTTAGTGACTAGCACCGAGTAGGCATGTTACTAACATGGGAACATTGACTATAAACCTGTACACCAACACACACATCTCCAAGGAAACAATGATGAAAAAGTAAAAGCTACTAAAAATTGAAATGCATGCATACAATAAAATCCCAACCAACAGAGTACAATAGGAATGTAAAGTACAGTAATGTAAAACCCCAGGAAAAAAGTACATGACCACCAAAATAATGTCTGCAAAAAAGTACAACCTGTAAAGAAAGGTAAAAGGACTGTAATCCGTAGCCGTAGGAAAACACCTCGGCCTACCTGATCCAACCGAGCATCGTCCGGTCCTAGTCCACATAGAATCCATTCAAAGGCTCGCTCGTCTGCACAAGACACGACATGTGTGAGAAAAGCCCAAGCCGGGTTTAGTATAGAATTACCCAGTAGGACACCACGAAATCACAAAGGAATACAACAATGGAAAATAACACAATGGGAAGACACATTCATCTCTACATAGTATATGATTACATAACATATAGAATGAATTTCCAGATATACTCATACACGATCGACCATCGCGAAACCACCTATAAGATCTAGCTCAAAGATTCCACTAAACATATAACAGGGAGAACACAATCCTAGGTCTGAAGAGAGAGACATGAAGCACTCGTTCCAGAAGATCTCACTCCACAAATGCTTAAGAATACAATGTTCAGATGAGGATCACAACCAATAGATATGTGGTGATTCCAACAACTCAGTCTGAACTAATCCTCAAAGCAGAGGATCGTCTCCTGGGTAAAGAAGGTCACGTCAATACCAAGAACTCTACTTAGGGTTCCAAGAGTGAATAGAGGATCCAGCTCTATGACTCATAGAGGGTATTTCAGAAACTCTATTAAAGAAGTTCGGTTGAAGGGATCATAATTCTATATATACAAAATGATACCAGAAACCTTCAGGGGAAAGACCATGGGTACAAACCCTACAAAAGTTGGTCCATGTAATAAAAGACAAATGGATCAATCCAGGTAAAATAGGTTACACGACATGTAGTATGGTTACAAGATGTGTTCCTAGACTTTGGGTACTACACGTGTAAAGTGGCATGTGTCTTAAGATTGTCATGTAAAAAGAAATACAAGGTGTGTAGAATAATTTCACGCCGTGTTCCTCGACTCAGGGTACTGTCCATGTAAACGGCCCTTGTTGGAAATATTAGTCGTGCAGAAAATTATATACACAACATGTAAGTCAACGCACATGTCGTGCCCTGTTAACTGGAAAACACCCGTGTACCTTGGCTGTATGCCTGTACACGGTGTCTGTCTGTATTGCCTTGCCCATGTACCAGTACATAGGTTATCCCGTGCATCTGGTCGAGTCTGGCCGGGGAAGGGTATACACACTGTGTCCTTGGCTGTGTACCATACCCGTGTCCGTGTACTCCTGGAGTACATGCCATGTGGTCTTCCAACGAACACACGACGTGTAACCCATACTACGGGTCGTGTAGTCTGGATTTCTCTAAAACCGCAGTATTCCTCCTCACGCCTTGGCTGATCTTTTGGATCTCGATTCGGCTGTTTGTTTGACGCAAAACTCAAGACATCAGGTTGCCTTATCGTCGTGATGCCAAATATGTGGGAATCGACCCTTCTATTGGATCCAAAATCTGATTTTGGTCACCCGTGCAGAAATCATTCAAAGAAAGATATATTCCAATCCATTTTGATCCATTCATCGCCACCACAGTCAAACCTCCATAGCATCGTCCCGGGGTTGGATCTACAATTTCAGATCATTACGCCTTAGATCGAAGTCTCAATCGATCATTGTTCATACACCATGAAGAACACGTAGAACGCACATGAAGAACACGAGAATTCGGGGAAGAAAGGCACAAAAAATAGAGAGGGCTGAACCTCCATCGATGTTTGTGTCGATCTTGGTTCTTCACCATTAGATGATTAAAAGAAACCAAAATAACTTTAAGAATCAAATCCAAAAAATCCATGCTAAAAACCCATCTCAAAAATACGATTGATCAACTGGCTAATATGTTCATGGATTAGTCTGCAATCTTCGTAGGAATCATGAACATGGAATGGAAATCAAAATCAATCATCCTACCTGTATTAGTGGCATTTGTTGGCTTAGATTCGGTCACCACGTCATCATCGCCGGTGAACACCATCAAGAACTCCATCTCCCGGCATGGGTTTCATCTAGAGCCTCCAGAGCCTCTAATGGGTTCAGGGTTTTGAGTTCTGTAACAATGGACCCCTGTGCAAACCATTAATTAAAAGGATAAAAGATCTCATTGTAACAGAATTTAATGAAATATTTTTATTAAATATTTTATTACGGTTACTTCCAAAAAATATTTTTCACCACCGACCTGCACCAGCTGATGTTAGGTCTCTCTTATGGTAAACCCACTGCTCTGGATGCAACGGTGCCCCCAGATTTCTGATCCGAGCACCCTTTCAAGAGTTATTACACTTTTTCAGGAAAACCACACGCACATGTTATTTAATTATTAAATTAAATTCAATCATTTGTTTCGGTCTCACAAGGCCTCAGAGCTGCATGCCGTCTCAAAACCTGCTCTCGAAAGAATTCCCAAATAATATAAAAAATAAAATATGGAGAAATCTGATACATTACATCATACACACCATAGGGGTTTACTTCTCCAAAAATACAAAATAGGGTTATTCAAAATGATGTGGGTACTGCACACGATTTTAAGCCTCCTGCACCCACATTCTCTCCTAGAGATTTCTGTGCTTCCACCAGACATGCACCAAGGGAATATCTCACCCACGAAGGATCTTCTACCACTAATCCTAGAAATCCACTAGGTACTCATCAATGGTCGCTCCATCATCGATGTCCAGCTCTCCCCAGTCGATAACATGCGATGGACCATGCACGTACATTCACAGTTGTAAAACATGGAAGATGTTGTGTACCCGGTCCTTCTGAGGAAGTAGAGCCATGTAGTACGCCACCTCGCCAACTCTACTCAAAATCTGAAAAGCTCATATGAACCTCGATGATAGCTTGCCGCCTCGGCAAAATCTCCACAATCCCCATCGAGGTTAGACTCGAAGGAACATATGGTCTCCCTCCTCGAACTCCAAGGGCATCTGTATCCTTACAACATAAGACTTATACCAACTTAGTGCAGTCTTCATCCTATCCTGGATGACTTGAACCTTCTCTGTAGTAACTCGCACCATCTCTGGGCCCATGAGTTCTAATTCTCCTAGGTCAGTCCAACAAAGTGGTGACCTGCTAGGTCGCCTGTACAATGCCTCGAATGGTGCCACACCAATAGTGGAATGTTAGCTGTTTTTATATGAAAATTCCACTAGTGGTTGGTGATCCTCCTAGCTATGACCAACATCAAGTATGCAAGCTCGTAGCATATCCTTTAAAACATGGATGGTCAACTCTGTTTGGCTATCAGTATGAGGATGAAATGTTGTTCTCAAGCGTAAATGAGTCCCAAAAGCTTCCAACAATCCCTTCCACAACTAGGATGTGAAACGAGCATCACGATCTTAGATTATCGTGGATGGGACTCCATGAAGTAGAACATTCTTCTGCACATAGAGGAATCCAATTCTCTCTACTGAACTCTGCTCTCGTATGGATAGGAAGTGGGCCTACATGGTGAGTCGGTCAACGATCAGCCAGATGGAATCTTGTCCCCTAGACGTATGTGGTAAACCTATCACGAAGTCCTTGGACATCGCATACCACATCCACTCTAGCACCTCAAGATGCGTAGTGAAACCTGCTGGAACCCAGTTCTCATCCTCTACTTGCTGTCAAGTATGGCGCCGAGAAACAAACTCTTCCACACTCTTCTTCATTCCTGTCCACCAGAACTGACGTCGGAGGTCCTGGTACATCTTTGCCACGCCAGGATGCACCAGCAAAGGAGATGTATCGAACACCCTTGGAACCTCCTCTCTCAATGTCACTGATACTACTGTGCACCCTCTGAAAATAACAATGTGCTCCCCACCTCTTGAATATCCATCAGCAGCATCGCCTGCTGATATGTGAGCACGTAAAGTCTCACAGCTAGGATCCTCGAGTTATTATTACCTGACTCGACTTAAGAGTGGAGGGGTTACAACCATAAACTGAAGGTATGCTCACTCATATCTATACATGAAGTATAAATACAAAGAGGCCAACTACCATGTCGCCTCATCCAGTGACTACCAACTGGATTTTCTGATGAGAGCATCTGCCACAACGTTCCCCTTCCCAAGAGTATAAATGATCTAAAATTCATAATATTGGATGAACTCAAGCCACCGACTCTGTCTCAAATTCAAATCCTTCTGAGAAAAGATATATCTTAGACTCTTTTGGTCAGAGTAGATGGTAAACAACTCTCCCATCAGGTAGTGCCTCCACATCTTCAATTTGAAGACTACCGATACCAACTCAAGATCATGGGTCACGTAGTTCTACTCGCGTGGCCTCAACTAGAGTGATCCATAGGAAATCACAACTTTCCACTGCATCAGGACACAAGAAATCCCGGTTCCTAATGCATTGAAAAATACTACATACTTGACACCCTCTAATGGTAGTCTCAAGAGCGGGGTGCTTGTTAGACTCTGTCCCAACTGTTGAAAAGCCTACTGGCATCTCTTGGTTCACATGAAAGGCTGCCCCTTTCAGGTCAAAGCTGTTATGGGTGCTGAAATCTTGGAGAAATCAAGAATGAATCTCCGATAGTAGCCTGCCAACCCAAGGAAACATCGCACCTCCGTTATGCTCCGGGGTGGCTCCAATGATAACATTGCCTCTAACTTGGCTGGGTCCATTGCTACACCATCTGATGAGATAACATGTCCCAGAAAGTAGACCTCCTATATCCATAATTGACACTTCGAGAGTTTCACATAAAACTGGTGCCCTTGGAGTGTGTCCAGAACCATCCATAGGTGCCTCACGTGCTCCTCCTCAGATGCAGAGAACAAAAAGATATCATCAATGAAGACCACTATGAACTGATCTAGATAGGGGTGAACGATCTGGTTCATGAGTCCCATAAACACATCCTGGGTGTTCTTCATGCTGAAGGGCATCACCATGTACTCATATTGTCTATAGAAACATCTAAAATCCATCATCGAGATATCCTCATACCATACTCGCAACTGGTGATAGCATGATCATAAATCAACCTTCGATAACCATCATGCCCCTCTTAATGTGTCGATGAGGACACCGATCCTCGGTAGTGGAAACTGGTTCTTCACGGTCACCAGATTCAAGCGCCGTTAATCCACACACAGCCTCAAGATCTCATTTTCCTTCTAGGAAAACAAAACTGTAAAGGCCCAGGGTGAAACAATGGGTCTCACAAAGCCCTTCCTCTGCAAGTCTTCCAGCTACACTCTTAGCTTGCAAAGCTCTGCATGAACCATTTGATATGCTAATGTGGATATCAGTGTCATCCCAGGTTGAAACTCAATGCATCAATCTATCTCTCAATGGGGAGGTAGTCCGGGGAAATCCTCCGGAAAGACGTCCTTGTACTCAGCCTCTACTGCATGAAACTAGAAACTCGTAACATCTGATGCGCCAAGGTCTTGGCTAACCAACTAATGTGAAACTGGCAGTTCTTTCAGACACACGAGTCCATCCTACGCTTCATGTGTCTACTTTTCACCGACGAAGGAGAACCTCATTCCTTCACTGCGGAAACACCACACCCTTCACCTAAAACAGTCAATCTGGGCATGAATTGTGGATAAAAATTCCATACCGTGAATGAATTACTAAGGCCTCGATGCTACCACCAAGAGGTTCCAACCGAAAATCTAACCTCCAAGGATCATGTCACACTGTCTGCGAAGTTGTGTGATCTCTGAATCTTCTCCAGTGCATGTTTCTAAGAATAATGGTTGAGTCAATGGATCAACTAAAATATCAAGGTCTCAAACAAGATAAGCAGCCAGAAACGAATGAGTAGCACCTGTGTTTGTCAGTAAAATATCCAAAGTACAAAAGACACAGATTGTACCTCTAATCATTCCAAGAGTACCTAAGACATAATCCTCCACTGCCTGTAGCTGTCCCTTCCTCTATCCAACAGATCCATGAGCCCGGGATGGACCGCATGGGGGTGGTGGTGGTAAACTGTCAAAATGCAGACCACCTCCAGCTGCTCTCCCAGCTCCTCGACCACATCTGCCGCCCCGTGGATTTGTCTGGTCCACATGTTTCCTCTACCTTGTTGGTCCATCCACCTCTTTCATGTCAGTAGTACGGAAGGTCGGAAAATATCGAGCGAGATTTCCCCTACCATCACAAGAGTAGCATAGCCACTCTCGAGGCTCGATGGATGCCCTGCGAACCTTGTACAGCAGATCCCCTATCCTGGGATCTCCTGTGAAAACGTCTCCCACACCTAGGTCCCTAATGTCGGCTCCCTGCTATTGAGGTCTTTGCTCCAGCTCGCTCACTATTGATAATTGTTGGATTTCTTTTCTATACCAAGAAGCTCTTGACCACAAAATCCATCTCGAGCACCCCAACATAAGTTGGAATGCTCATAGGGATGTTTCTCGCTTGGATGTCTCTACGCAGGCCCTACTCAAAAGTTGAATCTCTAAAGTACTGATCCTGGACTATATCCATCGAGTACCGGGAGAGGTCAGTTAACCTCGATGAATAGTCAACCACTGTCATGGATCCCTACTGGAGCTGAATAAGCTCATGTATACGTAGTTCTTCCTGGGTAACCAGTTAAAAATAATAACTGAAAAGATACTCAAACTCTGACCGTGCAAGATTCGCCTCATCATGAGTCTGGATAACCAAACTCCACCATCGCCCGGCTGAGCCATGAAGAAGGCTCACTGCCAGGATCACCATCTGGTCTGCATGTGTCCTGACCAAACAGAAGACTTCGGCCACTAAATCCAGCCAGTCCTCTGCTGCTTGAGGGTTAGGCTCACCTTGAAACCTGAGGGGTCTCTGTCTCTAAAACTCGTGGATTGCGCTTAGCCTGAGCACCTCCTCAACTGGTACAACAGGAACTAACCACTTCTCCACAGGTTGTGGAATAACTGGCACACCACCCAAAGGAAAAACTGGGGGATCTGGTCCCCGTATCGATACTTCAACACTGAGGGGGTCATCCTCATGATCGATCTGCTAGATCCTAGAGGGTGTGCGTTGTGGAGTCATCCTATAAAGAATCAACATGTGTCTCAGTCAGTGAGAATATCTACAGAGCTGACACAAGATGGACATGGAAACCACAACCCATTCGTATATGATGCACACACCATTGTTTTCCCCTGAAACTAATGTTCTCATGTTCCAAGTCGAAATGCATGTTATCAGAGTCATACTGTATCGATACGTCGGCCACCCATACCAACACTATGGTCCCGGGCCTGAAAGATGAACTCGAAACACTTAAAACTATTTCCCCAAACCAACTCACAGACACTCTGTCCTAAGTTAGAATTGACCACCTCTGATACCTCTCTGTCATGACCCATCCCAGTGGGGCATGAGCCACAACTCCCCAATCCCGCCTCCAATAGGGCAGGTGATGGTGAATAGCATTGAGTATGCATGTTACTAACATGGAAGGCATTGCTTATAAACCTATACACACACACACACACACACATCTGCAAGCCCACAAAGATGAAAAAGTAAAAGATACTAAAAATGAAAATGCATGTATACACTAAAATCCACACTAATAGAGAACGATAGAAAATTAAAGTACAGTAATGTAAAAACCTAGGCCAAAAGTAGAATCCTACCAATAGAATGTCTGAAAAAAAAGTCCAACCTTTAAAAAAAGGTACTGGGACTACAATTCATAGTCGAAAGAACACACCTCAGCCTGCCTGATCTCACTGAGCACCATCCGGTCCCAGTACACCAAGAATCCTGTTAAAGGCTCCCTCATATGCATATGACATGACACGTACAGGCAAAGGCCATGCATGGGTGAGTATAACAATACCCAGTAGGACATCCTGAAACCACAAAGGAATACAACAAGGGAAAACACCACAATGTGAAGATACAGTCATCTCTACACAGTATATGTTTACAGAACATAAAACAAAAATATACAGATATACTCATACACGATCGACCATCGCAAAACCACCACTCTGATCCAACCCGAAGATTCCATTAAGCACATAACAGGGATAACACACTCCTAGGTATGAAGAGAGAGACATGAAGCATTAATTTCGGGAGAACTCACTCCACACGTTCTTATGAATACAATGTTTAGATGGGGCTCACAACCAATAGCTATGGGGTGATTCCAACAACTCAGTCTAGAATAATCTGCTAAGCAGGGGATCGGCACCTTGGTAAAGTAGGTCACGTAGATACCGAGAACTCTACATAGGGTTCCAGGAATGAGTAGAGTATTCGGCTATATGTCTCCCAGAGGGGATTCCAACAACTCTATTCAGGAATTCCTGCTGAAGGGATCATACTCCTCTACATACTAAATGATACCAGAAACCATTAGGGAAAGACTAAGGGTACAAACCCTATGAAATCTAGTCCAAGTCATATAAGAAAAAAGGATCCATCCAGCTAATATATGTTACACGATGTGTAGTATGGTCACACGTCGTGTTTCTAGAATCCGGGTACTGCCCATGTAAAATGGAATGTGTCTTAAGGCTTGTCATGTAAAAATAACTACATTGCATGTAGAAGAATTACACGCCGTGTTCCTCAACTGCAGGTACTACCCGTGTAAATGGCCCGTGTCGGAAATCTAAGTCATGCAAAAAAGTATATAAATGGCGTGTATTTAAACACACACGCCGTGTCCTGTCAACTGGAAATCACCCGTGTACCGTGGTCGTATGCCCGTACACGGTGTCTGTCTGTGTTGCCTTTCCTGTGTCCCAGTACACGGGGTATCCCGTGCATCTGGACGGGTCTGGACGGGGAATGGTATACATGCCGTTTCCTAGGCCGTGTACCCTACATATGTCTGTGTACTCCTGGAGTACACTCCAGGTGGTCTGCCGATGAACACATGCCGTGTACCCCATACTACACGCAATGTTGTCAGGATTTTTCCAGAACCACCATCTTCCTCCTAGCGACTCGGCCGATCATCCGGATCATGATTCTGCTATCCGTTTGTAGCAAAACTCAAGGCCTCGTGTCGCCTTTTCGTTATGATGCCGAATCCATGGGTTTCGATCCTTTGATCGGCTCCGAAATCCAATTCTGGTCACCCGTGCGAAAATTGTTCGAAGAACCGTATCTCCAATCCGCTTCAATCCATCCATATCCACTATAGTTTCATGTTTGTAGCATCGTCCCGAGTTTGGATCTGCAATTTCAGATCGTTGTCCCACAGATCGGAGGAACAATCGATTGTTCTTCGTACCCCACAAAGAACGCACAAATCACACATGGAGAACACGAGAAATTGTGGAAGAAAGGCACAAAAATTCAAGAGGGACGAACAACGATCGATGTTCGTATCGGACTTGGTTCATCACCATTATGAGATTAAACGAAACCAAAATAACTTCAAGAATTAAATCCCCAAAATCCGCACAAAACTCCCATCCGCAAATACGATCGATCTGCGGGCTAATCTGTTCATGGATTACTCTACTTTCATTGCAGGAATAAAGAGTGGTGAAAAGAAAATCAAAATCAAACATCCTACCTGGATTTGAGGCATTTGTTGGCGAAGATCTAGTCGTCACGTCATCGTCGCCAGTGAAACCCTTCAAGAATGTCGTCTCTTCGCTGGGGTTTCCTCCAAATCCTCCAGAGCCTCTATGGGTTTCAGGGTTATGAGGTCTGTAACCCTGGACCGCTTCACAAAACTTTATTTCAAAGGATAAATATCTTGTTGTAACAACATTTAATAAAATATTTTTATTAAAATTTTTATTACAGTTACGTCCAGAAACGAGATTTCACCACCGACCTGCACCAGACGATGTTATGTCTCTTCTAGGGTAAACCCGCTGTGTTGGATGCAGCGGTGCCCTTAGATTTCCGATCCGAGCACCAGTTCATGAGTTTTTCCAATTTTTCTGGAAAACCACATGCGTAAGTTATTTAATTATTAAATTATACTCATACATTTTTTCCGGGTTCACCGGGACTCAGAGATGCACATTTTCTCAAATCCTGGTCTCGAAAGAATTCCCATATAATATTAAAAATAAAATATTGTGAAATCTGAGACATTACATCCAACCAATTCATAACCCATAGAAATCCTCCTACAATGAACGTTATCTAGAATAACTGGCTATGCAATTATATTACAGTTTACATTCCATTAGACACATGGTTCAAACCACGCTCTATCATTATTGAATCTATATATCGTATAAATTTATTAACTCCCATTATTCATCATTAGATAGATTCATCTGGCCTCTCATGTGTTTAAGGGTATTGGATTTATTTTTGAATTTAAATATCAGTAATTTCATCATAATGTTCCTATAACTTATTTTTAAATATTTTTTTTCAAAATACAATCCATATGGTTATAATAAACATAATTTCCTCCCTATAAAATATATTTGAAACATAAGATCTCCTTTTAACCAAATGAAATGATTATCTATTTTCAACAATGGCCTCTAACATTTCCCAAAATTTAGTGCTAGTCACCTCAGCACCTTCAATAGAACTATGTATCTATTTTTTCATTCTTGAAATGATATTTAGTTTCATATGATAACCATTCCCACAACTAAATAATGATCTAAACATATTTCATATTGAAAAAAATAATTATTGGAATATTCTTATCGATATCCATTCTTATAAACAAATAGAATGATTCTATCATCCACCATGTATTCTAAAGTTTTATACCTGGGTATTCCATGATTTAATGTGGTGATAATGCCCAGACATATTTCATATGATGTATGTGTTTCTTTTCCCCTCCCTACCACCCACGAATTTCACTCCCACTTCAAAAGTTCATGATCTAGAAAGATATATTGATGTTTCACCTCGTTAAAACAATGATTTTATTGATAATTACTCAATGGAATAATTACTAAAACCAAGATCATATAACTATGATGAGTATTAGTCTTGTAATTTTACCACAAATTTTGTAATGCTAACTTCTAGTATATGGTTCCTAACATACCCTCTTATCTTTGAGATAATTTACTTCCATAATTGTTTTCCATGGTAAGAGTCCTGCAACTATTAGACACATTTTATTCATGTCAACGTAAATTTAACCTCAATAATCCCCTTTATCCATTAATTTTGACATGAAACTATGTTCACCCATTCCAATAGTGATTTTAATATACCGTTGTATATTAAATAATACTAGGTTAATTATAAAACTATTTCCATTTCATTTATCCATCATAGTTGTCTAAATATTATGTTAATAAATTGAATACCATCGTTAAAATACATATTGCAAAATTTATCTAAAATTTATAATAAATGTAATGTGATAATAAAAAGTGAATCATTACAAAAACCATATATTCTCTCCTCAATGGATGAATGAATCATATTTGGAGGTCCCTCACATTGGAGGAAATATGACATTCCTCTACAACATAAAATTATTGCATATTTCTTTTTATAATTTTTATCTACCAGATGAATAACAGTGTCACACATTGTGTGATCATTCTCTTCTTCACCATCCCACAAAATCACAACAATACATTGACTCTATTCATTTGAATGTATGAATATTTTCATGTATATAAGGCCTCCCCAAAAAAATAAAGAAATTATAATAGGTTTATACCCATATATGGTGTACTAATTGAATTATCTATTATCATCATATCTATGTGGAAATTATAATTATGATGTTACATAACATAAATTTTCTACTTTATATCCATGGAATTGATCCCAATGTGGAAATATTGATTATAAACTAGTGTAACAACTATATCACATTATAGTAATAGTAATCCTAATATAATATTCATTCATCATGTATTGGTTCTAACTCATGTAGTCATTGTATACCTCTCTCGACATACAAATTTTTATGTCAAATCCAATGACCTATGTTTTTGTTTCATAGAGTGTCTTGAAAAATAATAGGGAATTGATTTCATATAATTGTAAAAACCTAGATTCTATACATTCATGACTTTGCTCGAAAATTGATATAACATTGTCAACAAAACCCATATATCCATGACAATCAATGTCATCTTATTTACTTTCATCAATTAGATTATTTTAGTCACACTACGAATGGATTATGATGGTTTATATTTTTACATGATCATTATAATAAAGATATCATGATATATTATTGAAAAAAATTGTCCTTGTGAGAAAATGATATCCATATTTCAAGAAAAAGTCTATTCTTATAAATATTATAGAATATCCCTTGATAAAAAATCACACATTATTGTTATGTTAGATAATTGGAATTATAATACTCAAAAAGGCGTTTTATGCATTAATGGATAATTTTTTCCTACTAAAATATATCTACAAATTTCTTCTGTACATAGGGATGAAATTAATATTCTTACACATTCATCAAGATTGGATCATCCTCATGCTACACTATATATGGTACTTCATGATATTTTTCTCTATGTCCACACCCATTTATGCCTCCATGTGGTGGAAATCATCTTATCCTATACTGATAAAAGCGTGTTCATTTCATACATCACCATACATTTATTAAATCCCCATTAAATCCTCTTGATGTTATTCGATTCCTTTATAGATTGAATTGTAATTTCATTAGTCGTACTATAAATAATATAAAATCACTTTATTGGATATAATGTTCTGGTCCAATGTATAATGTTTACCATATTAATCCCGTCTAGTCACCTACTTCACAGTACATTAGGAGAGATATATCATTTAATCCCCCTCCTAGAATAATGTTGTATAGGTGAAGAAGTTAGTAATTGGAATCCTTGAATTTTTATGTATCCAACCATTATCTTTGGTGATATACGATATTGAATCATCTATCTCTTTGGATGATGACTCTAACTCTATAAATTCTTTTTTTAGGGTGGTAGGTAAGTCAACCATTTTTATAAAACAACATCGGATAGGATCGATACAATGTATATTGTTTTAATTTTTCAACAGCCTCTTATTATAATGATGAAAATATATATACTACATCAATATGAGAAGGATCCATTAACCACCCAACTACCTACATCATCACAACTAGCTACTCCTTCGGGATCAATGATCATTCTTCTAGAATAAAATGAAACTGTGATCCCTTTGATTTTTACAATTATGATAATGTTTTTACAATATAATTTCATGATTTAGTATATGTAAACACTACCAAAAAAACCATCGGGTAATATAAATCCTCAAAAAAATATTGTCATTGTGCCAATCCTCTTGCATCCTAATGAGGCATTCTTGTAGGAGAAAGTGAGAATCAGTAAGAATAATGAGTACACTCAAATTCACGGGAGATATTTTTTTTCCAAATAGTGTTTTTTTTAAAATATGTATACATTGAAAATGGGTTTCAATGATATTATCTATTAAAAATGGGTATGAATACTTCAAAATGTGTGGCTTGTACACCAGCCATTATATCATGTCTTAGGCAAATAGAGACATGATCTAACACTATAGAATTAATTAAGACACTAGGAACCATAATAGATACCATTATGTTACCCATGGTTCTTTTGATAACAAATAAATAAAAAAACTAGAGACATGATACAGAATTGTAAACACATCTTTTGAATGGATGGGAAAACATAGTATGGAAAATTGACATTATCATCAGGTACTAATGGGTATATGTATCATTATCTACAAATTGTGATTTTTACCATACGATGATGATGTTTACCCCATGATTCCATTGTGTTTCTACAAAAATAACCAACAGAGTTGGATATTTGGGATTTTTATTTATAGCCTTTTTTATCAATTCTGTATCCACTAGTTCCCATTATCATAGAGGATTCTTCAACTATTCACTAGTTGAATACTGTATAGACCATATAATGTTTTTTTTGTGAACTCAGAGTTCAAAAATTATATTTTTCCTCTATGAATTATATATGAATCAGTGAATGAGACTTTAATTGATATATCATCATGACACTTTAGTTGACATAAATATCAATAATTTCCATGATATATGATATTTCCTAACAATTCTTTGTTGTTGAGATCACCCACCCATTCCACATGAACTGGGGATCTATGTTAAAAAACATCTCCCACTTTTCGTCACTAGGACTCCCTCTATACTTGACACATAATAGATCAATATTTTTATCAACATCAACATTAGTATTTTCTTACTTCATTATCATTGTGATTTTGTATCACCTCACTAATTACACATAACAAGTTAGCAATTCTCTAAAAGTATCACCTAGATGCAATTTCATGTACTAAAATATCTACTTCTATGATATTTCCCACAAGAATATTTGTTGTAGTTGATCTGAATCATTATGTACCACATGTAATATTATTTTCTTCAAAACATATTTGATGTCATTGAAAAAATTCCAGATCAATACCAAATCATATATGGGAATCCTTGAAGACATTATCATGCATCCTTTTTCAATTCATTTCGATCTGCTCACATAAGAGTACATGTTCACAATATTCTATTCCATGATGATTAACAAGATTCCACTACAATCCTTTAATTATTACTATATTATCATTTTAATCTCATCTTCATGATTTGTTATCTTAGATGAATATGCCACACATTATTCATGGGACCCCATTAGATTACTCTAATTATTATTCACATATTAATAGTTACTACGTTACATTCATAGTATATCAAGGCACCTGGAAAAATTTATATTTTATATTTTAAACAATGTATGGCACAAACTATTTGGGGAATGAATATCTATATAGATCAATCATAGGATAAAATACTCTAGAGAGTTTTTATGAATATTTCGTCCACATCATAGTGAACCCTACTATATAAATAATACTTGTTAGGTATTTTATTTTATATATTTTTATAGAACAATGAAAAGGATTAATGACTGTAGTTGATGATCATGTCATGGTATGTTTTATACACCTCTCCATGAAAGGAAATCTCCTTAAAAAAATTTCCCATTACTCAACATTGATATCTCATTAATGAAATGATATGAGATAAGAAAACATACATCGTTTATTCTTATCATACCAACCAATACCTCATCTTAAATAAATATAATTTTCACTCTGACTGTATTCAGGACATAATTCATAATGATTGTTTTTTTGAGGAGTGATATATTCTTATTAAATGTACCCTAGAATATTTTTGGGGACACATCCATATTATAACTATAGGTGGATATAATGAATATGAAGGAGTACCAAATAGAAATTTCTCAATTTATAAAAAATATCTCAACAAATTATAAAATTATAATGTTTACTATGTTCCAAAAAACTAATTCCAAATCTATAGGGATATGTTGTCAAACACACATTAATATGTGTGTCTATTATAGGAATCCATTATCCAATATGCAATTCAACCAAAAATGTTGTGAATTTATATTATTGAAAAATGTATTATAATATAATTACTCACTATTTTTACTAGATCTACATAACATTATTCTAGTATTACCCTATCCTCCCATGTTGATCAACCCCTTGGAACTATATTGAATTTTTTTAAATTCAACTACATAGAAACAGGAGTAGGATATTGAAATATTTTAAGGAAACAAATCATTATGTATGATGTTATAAGTCAATACACCCCATATTGATTCTTAAAAAACCATTTCATGTATCAAAATCCACTCAATATCCCCCATTGGTGTTATCTAAAAAGAAGAAATCATAATGTATGAAGTATATGATGATGATTCCCTCTAAAAAAATGAAATAACACAATAAAATATCTTATTGATAAAGTGGATTAATATGTTGTTCATTAATATTTATGTTATTCGTATATGCACAGGTTTAAAATTATAGTGTTGGTATAGAAATAATTATTAGACCATGCCCCCATGTATTGTTCATTTATTAAATGATCATACATGGTCCCATTACACATGTAGAAGTTCCTTTATTCCCAAACGTACTATGTAGTGGAATTTGACCCTATTGTAGCTCATAATAACATATCCAAAACTAAATTATATCTTTATTAATAGCCTATAAAATTATAGATTTTTTTAGAAGGAACAACATATAAGTTGGAAGACCCCACAAAACTATTGGGTTTGATATCATGGTACAAAAATATTCCACATTTTATTATAATTTATATTAGGGTTGATGGTATAAATGTTACACTATTGTATTTATCTTTATCCTAGGAAAAGTTTCATTGGGTTTCTTGATTGACATAAAGTAGTGACACAACATCAGATAAATAAAATCTATAAAGATGAGTTTCAATACCCAATTTGTATGGAATTATCCCTTATATCAGCAGGATGACCAGAATTTTGCACTATGTATTCATCATTATAATCTTAGAGACCATTGAGTGCCCAATTTTAGTATTCCATCACATTGAGATAGCATTGAAATTCAAATAGACAGGAATATTTTTATTTCTAAAAATGAAGCAATTTTTTTTTATTTAATTAATCTTTTTCATGAAAATTTTCACCCAAAGAAGAAAAAAATTCACAATGACCATCTACAAAGATAAATACTTCAAAATTATTTTTTGATTTATGAATTACTAGTGTTAAATTAGTGTATTGGTTATGAAACATAACATTAATAATAGTGTTATTATAGAGTTAATGATGAACTAATTGTTTTACAATGTTCTTTTAGTCATCCAAAAGACCATGAAACTATTTTTAAATTAGAGGAAACCCCAATTTGAGAAACAAATGGCCTGATATATAAAAACACAAGAAAATTTTCAAATATTAAATGTCTCTTATTGAACATTGTAATTTTAATTTCACTATTTTTTTATTATAGTGGAGTAAACAAGCTGGTTTCTAAAATATATGACATTACAATTTTATTTTAGTTCTCTAGGAGACCATGAAACTATTTTTAAATGAGTGGAAACCAAAATTCGATAAAAATAGGGGCCTGAGATATGAAAAATACATTAAAAGATTATTATATTCAATCCTTCATATATAACATTGTCTTTTTAATATGAATCCTCTCCCATTCTAGTGGTGTGAACTTGCTGGATTTGAAAATACCTAACATTACCATCATGAAATTTATCTAATATTGAACTAGGTATAAAATATCTATCGATGATTTTTTAGAGAAAAGGGTGCATGGTCACAAAACTAGTAAATGTCTGAACACCTAAATTGAGAATATAGGTAATATTCAAATTCACTAACTTCATGAGGGCTTCACAAAATTGAATGCTATTAGTATATGAAAAAATAAAATTTTCATAAATATGAAACCTAATTACCCCATAGAGAGTAAATTATCATGATTTTTTTTAATTAATAAGAATACCTTATACAATAGTGAATATTCCTATAAATTTAATATCACATTCTATTTGGATATAATACTCTATAATTATATGTTTCATGAACCTAGATTGATTCATATTGTCCATCATAAATTCATGCATCTAGAGAATCCTAAAGATTTCGATATTGATCCACATTTCAGGAATTTTCCCAAAAATAATTCCTTAATAAATATGTTTTTTATGCGATAACATAATTAAAATACATTCTAGGTAGAAAGAAATAATTATAGGTATAAAATATATTCACATATAATATTCACAACACACTTTAATTCAGTTAAACCAATTCCATGCTTTTTTGAAGACCAATTCTTCTTGTGGACAATGCATATAACAACTCCATGATTTCTTCAACCCCAATTCATGTTGAGCCAAATCCCTTGGTGAATAGTTTGATACCTCTTTGAAAAAATATAATTCAATATGATTTAACTTTTTATTATTCATGTTATAGTAGATCCGATTAAAAAAATTTAACAACTATTTAAATAGGTAAAACTATTGGAATCCATGACCAAGAACTATACTTCATTCATATTTTGAGAAATATAAATTATAGATAATCTTCATAATTTGAAAATGTTTGTCCATGATGTTAACAATTTGAGTAAATTATTGATATTCCCCATTCACGTTGTCTTCACACATGAGAAGCACCGAATTCATTTTATTATATTTAAAAACCAATCATGGATTCATTATAAAAAACAACTCAAGTCCATTTACAGTCACTTACCTAATTGGAAATCCTTCCATATGTGTCCCAAACTATCTCTCTTTCTCATTATATTTATTACCTTACAGTCCTCATATATTTACAACAAAAACAATTCTATATATGACAACTGAATGGACATAAACATTGTACATTTAACTATGTGTGTTTTGATCCATTTAACATAACAGGTCATATATGATATCTCTATGAGGTTCAATATTATCATGAAATTCAATACATCATCCCCTAAAAGGCTCTATATCTCAATATAATTGCCAATCCTTAATCTAAATACATTTTATTCAAAACCACACACAAGTATCTATTATAAATAGAACCATAAGGTGTCCGACAGATAATGTAAAATACAATCATTCAAAAATAATAAACTTTTATGTGTAATAATAACCACTAAACATTAAAAAATAAATGGATCATTCCTAAAAAATTAAAATCCTTCACTGCTAGATATTAAACAACTTTTATCCATTTTCAATTGATCTAAATCAATCTTATTTAAAAAGTCAATGACAAATCCCACCATATTCATTAAAATCATAAACCTATCTAGTGATCTTATAGAAGGTTATATGGATAGTATATGAATCATGTATGATAACTATAAGATTTATTTTCCCCAATCTATGGTGAAAATCCTAATATTCATTCCAAATTTGAAATTAAATATGATCCCTTTGAAAAATTTATAAAAATATAATATGATGGACCTGTTATCTATTTAACCATTCCCTATGTGAAAAGATTATGTTCATAACCTAGTGTAATGAGAACCAAATTAATTTTGTAATGAGAATCAAATTACATAATTAATCAAAATATTTTTCCTCTATCACAAGAATGGGATAACTATAAAATACTCTAGTTGAAAAGAATAATACTATTATGATACATATGAGACTCAAGAATACATCAATGTGTGACAAGTTTAGGATGACTCTTATGACCATACATGGATTCAAAAGGTGAATATAATATATCATCCTTTATTTTTTTTAACAAGATTCATCACATGATTAGAATGATATTCCTCTAGTGATGAGTTATTTATTACCATAAAATGTTTCCTTAGATAACCTACATGATGACTATTGATCCCCTTATAGGATTAGAATAAGAAAAAATGGGTCCTAATAATAATAATATCTAGGTAATGAACATAATATTCCCAATGAAAATTATAATTAATTTGTCTAACAATGTTATTCAACAAACCATCATATTATTCTTATTCATATGAATTTATTTTTTGATATCTTGTATTAAACACATATCAGAATATAATAAAATCATGTTATTATAATAAACTATTAATTTATTAATATATTTTTTTTCATGGAATAAAATTAGAGAATATAAAAAAGACTAATGAAATTACGAAATATGTTTGGATAAATATATATAACATATATTTATTGGTTAACTACTAATAAAAAGTAGAATTTAATTGAGATGGAGTATTTTTCTAAAAATAGATTTTATGTGAACGATTTACTATTTTACTTTAATAAAATAATCTAATCATTATTTATTTAACTATTTTAATGAAATTTATATAAATAAACTATTTCATAAAAAATTTAAAAAAAAAATTAACCTTGATATTTGAATAAACCATTTTTTGTTCTTAAAATGTATTTTCGAAAATGTTTTTTTCATCAGTATTTTCATAGATATTTGAATATTAATTCCATCTACAAATATCTATGGAATATCATGAAATGGATTCAACATTTTAAATTAGGAGGTTCAATTTGGCTTAGTAGATATTTTTCAATTTTGTCCTATTAGAATACTTAATATGATAAATTTTATCAAATTAGTAAATGGTAAATCCTGTTAATCTATATTATAAATATGTGATAGGGAAAACAATTTACATCCTAATTCTTATATGATGACTTTAATTCAACACATTTAACTTTATTATCTAAATTAATTTTCATAATGTAATCATGTTAGTGGAAATCAATTGTATAATATTCAATGTATTGAATGATAAAAAATTTCACTCTCAATATTTTAAATATCTCCGAAGTGTTCAGATATGGAAAAAATATACCTATTAACGGATATTAATTTATATTTTCTATTCTAATTAATTTATTATCATGTTGTAAATTAGATTTAAGGTTTTTAAAATTAGGAAATTGCATTAACTTCTTATGTAACATGAATGTGGTATTTAATCAAATGATTTAAAAATAAAATTAATTTTATAAAATAGAGAAGTAATATAATTTGATTGAGATAATGTTTTAAAATAATTTTATGGATAATATAATATAATAGTTATTTTTGAAATGATTATATAGTAATTAAAGGTTTTAAATATTTTTGAAGTTAATGTATATTAATATTTTCAAAATTGTAATTATAAATATTTTATAGAAAATAATAATTTATAAAATTGATGAAAATTAGTAAAAATATATTAAGAGGATGTTTCAGATAACATAGGATAATTTTTTTATCACAAGTCCATTAATGATCCAGTTTTAAACTTATATATAAAATTATTACACATTAGGAGAGAAAAAGATGTTAATGTAATTATTGCTAAAATTGGTCAACTATGTGGTAAAGCTACTAGATAATTTTTGTAACACAATTGAAACCTATAAATATTTATTGGTTTATAGGATTATGACCCCATAATATCCTATCTTTTTTTTACATTTCCATTTTAATGCATTTGGATTTTGAATAACATTTTCTAATTTTATTATTTTACCAAATTCCCGATGTTCCACTCACCCCAATTAAAAGAAGACACCACCTCCCCTCACATCATCACACCATTTTATACTCATATAACGACCATAAACTATAATAATTCATTTTACACTTCTCTTATGAAATAATATAATTCATGACCTTCCAAAATGACCCATCATAGGGTCCTTAAGTGTTTTTCTAATTGGGTAGTACAAAATAAGAAGTAATCTCCCAAACAGATAACATTATTTTTAGTTATTCACTAAAAATATAAAAATATAATATATTGATTATAAAATATTATTTATTTTATATAAATATACTGATATTTATTATAATTATCAAAAGAACATTATTCACTGTCTTTCTATCAATTGGAAATTGATAGTATCTCTTATGAAAATGTAGGACATACGATCTCCACAAAGAGAAGAAATTTATTTTCCATCAATAACATTATTGAATGGATATAATGATGGATTTAACATTTATATATTATTTTTATTTAATAATTATTTTTTTTAAAATTTTAATATAATATATAACATCTTATATTCCAGACTATTGTAAAATGATAATGTTTTTTGTTCTTATGTGTGGTCTACCATATTCACAGAGAGCAATGTGGCTCATGTTTCCATTCAAATTTATTTTAATCATAATAAAAATATATTTATTAAATATATAATTTTAATATTCTACAATAATTATAAGAAAAGTTCTATTGTTTTTTAATATTATTTCTTATACGTATCCAAATGAGTAAAAATATGGCTTATGCATATGTACGGTCTACCATCTCCAAGAATAATCAAATTTCTTTTTTCATTATCTATCATTTTTTAATGATTGTTAATAATTATAAAATGAATATATAGTATAATAAAATTATATAAATAATTATGTTAATTAATTATAATAAACATTATTATTTTATATAGTAGGATAGAGTTACATCAAATCATGATGAAGTCATGGTATAAGGACATTTCTCAAAGTTTTCATGTGAAACACATTCCATATTAGCTACAAATTTCTTTTGTGTGGTGTATATAACATCCATGAACGTATATTCTTATTTTTTATAGAATTTTGATGTATATTTCAATATCCATTTATTTTTATTTCATTCATGATAATAATAATTAGAATGATACTAATGAGGAAAGGGTTTAAAGACATACTAACATTATTTATCAAAATTGATATGTATTTACATTTCAAGGATGAAATATTATTTTCTAAACCTAAAGTAACTCATTAAATTCATTCTTCTTGAGTTTTTTTATTAAATTATTTTTCATTTTAATTTTCCTCAAATTATGTACTCATGCTTCAGAAACATTTTTTTTAGAAAAATCAGATTTATTTCTCCCTTCAGTAGATTTTTTTTCATCAATATAAATTTCAAATAAAATAATTAATGAAACATTTTTACTATAATTATATGATTATTATTTTTTCCTATATACCAATTATTTATTTGATAAAAATGATCTAATAGAAATCTTTTTTCCATTTTCCAAAATATGTAATTTTTTGGATAATATGTTACATGAATATTTTCACTAAACATAAAAAATGATAGAATATATCCCTGTCTTGTATGGTCAATTATATAATGATTAATTTAAATTATTCAAAGGCTATTTTGAAGAATATTATTATCAATTTTTTTTTGAATTTTCAGTAATTGAAATGTTATTATCAATATTGAATGATTATTTTTTTCAAATGTTTTCATTATATTTTATTCATATTTATATTCATCAAACAAAAAATTTGGGATTTCACGTATTTTTTATTGGTGATAATATCCATTTATTCCATCCTAGTTATTTATTTTTATATTATTTCATTTTGATGACATTTATTGTAAAACCCATTCCCTATTATGGGATATTCAATGATGAAATTATGAAATGTTTGTGACACATGTTTTATTTTATAGGTTATTTTATGATGAATTGATAATGATACCAACTATATTTATTCCTGTTATTGTTGGATAAATGTTTAGTTAAATTGTGGCACACACATGTAAAGTTTTTTTATGTGAAGGGTGATCCTATAGTTATATTTCCCTTCAATTCAATGGATCAATAATGATATATCAATAGATATAAAGTTCTAGAATGGTGACTTAACTCACTTCAGTATGGAAACTTTTCCACATTGATAGTATTGGGAGTGAATCATGATAACTAATGGGGGTTGGAGAGTAAACACAGTCCACTATCATAGTATTCAGAGTGATCCATGCCTATATAAATTGTTTGGGGAGTGGACTGAATGATCATTGATAGTCAAGGAAATGATTCGAAACAACAAAGGAAGCTATTTTATATTAATAATTTTATGAAAAATGAAAATTTATTATTTTAATTTTATGTTCTAATGGATCTTGTTCATTTATTCCATAGTTATTCACATGTTATGAAATACCATGATTTATTAAATGGCATAGATTAGGTTCTATGACAAGAATGATATGTGTTTTAAAATTGTATACCCAGGCTCTCATACCCGAATGATCATGTTATATTGATATCTCCTTTTATAATCATGACTAAGAATATGATATCATTATTTATTACAGTTTACCTCACTAGTTTATAATTAAATTTAAAATTCATGATATATCCACGATGAGAACTATTCTGAAAAACTATGTAATGGATGATGTAGTTCACTTAACCACTAGTGGTTAATCGAAATAAATTTCTATATAAACAACACCTATAATTTTTTTTCATGGATCTGTTTTTTAATGAATATTTATTTATAATGATTTCAAATCTATTTATGGAAAATATCGCTCACTATAGTTTGAATCAGATCATGGTTCACAACACCATTAGAAACAAGGATGAAATAATATTACTATGAACCCAAAGAATATGTCAAAATATTGGAGAACATGCTAACAATTTTTTATGAGCATTCATTCCCTTTGATAATCTTATGGTATCATATATTTAAAATAATGTGCAATAATGTGCCTCAGGCTACAAATCATAGGTCATTATTATTATGATTTATATATATATATATATATTTAATTATTGGGTCTTGGGGGACCAGTTAAAGAATTATTTACATTGAAATAAAGTTACAAAAAAAAATTATCATATGAGAATGGATATTGAGATAAAATAAACCTATTCCATGATTACAGACATTTATAATAAGATGTTCATTTGTAATTACCTGCTTGTCGAGCCCTACAACCATTATATATTTATCATCTATAAATTATATATTCCAGTATAAATAAATGATAAATCTAATATAAAATCTATATCATTTAATTTGAAAATTATCCAGATTTGTTATTTTAATGTGTTTTCATGCTATGTGATTCCCGATCAAAGAAGAAATTATAAGCCTTGTACCTTTTTTGGGATATTATTTACACATCCTCATTTGAATCATGGAAGTGTCTTATTGATATCGGCTTCCCGGTGACATGTTTTTTCGATGAAATAACCAAAAATGAAATCTATGTAGTTATTAATAGTTGAATTATTATCTCATTCATCACCATGAAATACAACACATGTTATATTTGATGTTGTCCCATACAGTTCGTGTACTTTCATACCACTCCACTGCAATCATCAACTTGAAATCTAAGTGTATTTTAACAATAATTTATCCTTCTCCAACAAGAGGCCTCCTTACCCAAAATATCATCATGTTCTATTGGATTCAAGTAATAAACATATATTTGAATGGATTTTGACTTGTTTAAATAAAAATTTTATTTTCCTAAATAAATCCCTTTCTGTATGGTCCATCATATGTTCCTCACATGCCACCAATATGGTTGTCACCAATGATAATATATTTCACATGAAATCAAAATTGGAAGATATGTGTGGTTATGATTTATTCTCCACCCTTACCCACAAATATAATTAGTTTAATGAAATGATACTCGATCATGATAGGATGTTGTGAGAATGATCTATATCTAATTGTCTCTAAGATAGTGATAACAATATAACAATTTTTCATGAAATATTTATTGACAACAGGTGTGGTAGTGTCCCAAAAATCCACATTGATGATGGATCTTTTCCCAGTGAAATGAAGGTGGTGTGCGTTATGGTTGATTATTATATAAATTTCTTACTTTAAAAATCATAGACTTTTATGAATAATGATTAAATAGGAATCCAGATGGACATATTCAATTATATACCGCATGTGTTTTCCATTAATATTAACAGTTTATTCAATAAATACCTTGAATAAAATTAATATTTTGATGATATATTGTCTCTAAAATATTATAGATCATTTTCCCCTAATGGATTCTTCATAAAATTTTATGTGAAATCCATTTTACATCATCATTGATGATCTTATAGATTCCATTCAGAATTTTTTCTTTGGGTGATCTTTTCCTCAGGTTATATTAGCCATAATCATGGAAATAATTCCTAAAATGATAATACCCTCATAAATAAAAAAAATTCACTTCAACAATAATGTGTAATTTCCAATATAGATTATTTATCATACATTTTAAACAAAAGTCTTTCTACTTCCATTCACAATAGGGTTCTAGGAGAAAATAATGCTTTAATGAAAGGATGACTCAATAAAGGTGCCATTGGTATAGACCTATAAATTATTTTCAATATTATAAAGGGGGTTGTGGGTTTCAATATTTGTATTAATATGTATATGGAAGACCAATATGATGGTCCTGAGTGTAACATTATTCTCCAGGTAATTTAGTGCATCAATATCCTAGACTGTGTGGTTGATATATTCATAAATATTTATAGATAACCTTTAATATTTATTATCTTCATGGGTGTGGGCAGTGCAGTTTATTTAGAAAAAAATAGGGTGATGAATAAGGGAATCCCCTAGTCTAACAACATCTTAATTATGGATCATTATTCCCTTAGTAGAACCATATATTCATGATTGAAACTCATCAGTATTCATTCCCAAAATAGTAAATCCATTATCAATAGGGTTTCCCTCATAATTTTTTTTATGAAATTGTGTTCATAATAAATATATAACCAACATATATAAGGTGTTTATAATTGATTCATGGATGAATACACCATGAACATATATCAAATTAGCAATTTTGATAAGACATTCTTGTTTATCCCATCCTCATTCTCGAAAAGATGAATAACGATAAGTGAATCCATATTAGGAATGAATATAAGACTATTTCTAAAGGAATACATAGTTTCACTCTATCTTATAGAATGATATATATTTATAACATTGAGGTTGTTATTGAAAGGATCACCAATCAAATATTTAATTCTAAAATCTTTTTTTTCAATATGATGGAAAATTATACTTTTCAAATGTGTTTTTTTGTTAATCCTCATGTACATGCAATTGGTTATCATTATTCCCATTTCACTTCTTACTGATATCATGAATATATACTCATTTTTTTATAATCTGATAGAGAAGGGAGATGTAATTTGGAATCAATTAAATGTAAATAAACATAAACTAATAATTTAGGTATCAATGTGATAAATTTCAACGATATTTTATAAAACTCAACAAGAAATATGGTCTTGAATGTTATTGAAGAGTGTACCCTTCGGTGTAATTTAATTTTTGAGACAAATGGATAGGATATGAGTTATCCCATAGGGAAAAAATCCTTTTTATAATGATCTAATTAAGGTTACAGGTAATATATTTAGATCTATACCTATTGGATTATTTGACACTAGACATCAACTTATGGAACTAAAATGGTGTTGGAACATTGAAGTGATATCTAGGATGCGCAAAACTAGTTATATCCTTCAATAAATCCTCACTCTACCCTTCTATCATATATTATATCATTCAATCAATCTAAAATATATATTTACAATGGTATCATAATGGAGGACATACCCAATGATTGAGATATCACATGCTCTATATTTGGTGCATTGTTTGATAGGAATAAGAATTCACAATAAACACTTCTCAGAAACATGGTCATTAGACATGTTTTCTCTTGTTCAAATAATATTGAGCTAAATACAACTTATTTTTCTTTCGTATTCAATGAAATGTGTTATCTACAGATGTGGTGGATAATGGTACGGGGATTCACCATTCCTCAATGATCTCTAGTTTCATGTTTAATAAAGAGAAATCATGAATGAATCTATTTTTTTTAAATGTTAGTGGGTAGGAATGTTATGGAACATCATTGGAGAGGTCACTAGGTTTACAATGAAAATGGATTCCATTGATGTTTTTCATTAACACCAGATTTAAAGAGTCTACAACAGAAAGAAATATATTATGAAATTTACTCTCTTCCTCAAATATGGATATTGTGCACTGTGGATGAATGGAAAAAGGTCTAATATAATGGATCCCCCATGTAAATAAGGGATTTGTGGGAAAGGGAACAATTACAAATTATAGAACAATTTTATATTATGATGAAACGGGATGAATCATCCTCATTACGATTTTTTTTGTTATGAAGTTACCCATATACATCTTATAGACACTCCCCTAGAAATATTAGATATACTGGGATCCTCCCAAATATTTATTCCATCTCTATAATGAAGTATCATGTGGTCATTTTTGAATTCTTGGGGTTTGATAATTCCATAAGATTGGAGATCATTAAATTCCATGTGTATTTTGTGAAAGGTTGTTCTCCATGAGTGGAGGGTAATTACATTATTTAAAACATTGATCTATTACAATCAAATTGTATTACAGTGGTTGTAGAGGAGTTTTAATCAATAAACATATTTAACTCTCTCAAATGGGTCATTTACACACATTGGAAAATTACATATTTTATCCATAAATGTAAAATCATCTTCACCAATGGTATTGGGATTAACAATACATGGAACAAAGAGAATCAAGATACTAAGATTATTTTATCAAGGGATTCCACTTTATCCCCCACCCCTATGTCATTTTAAAACACATCCACCCTTACACAGGAATGCATTGATATTATTATCGAGGTTGATCATAGTCTTAACTATTATTGACCCCACTAAACAATTACCGTTACGTGTACCTCTAAAATCCTATAAAAAAACTATATTTTTTGAAAAAACTAATTTTGAATGTATTGATAAATAATATGAAATTATTAAAATGCATGTTATTTACACTTATAGTATTATCATCTAATATGAATAAGTTGATTGGTTCACCACTATAATAAAATAAGTCTTTGAATGGGGTCGTAATAATGAATAATATTAGATATAATGAAACCATTCTATTTTATATAAATGTGGAAAGAGAGATCTGATTTAACCATCAATTTCATGGTTTTGAAAGGAATGTAAATATTCAATTAAAAATAAATCATAATTAATATACAGAGAAAAGGATTTCACTTCACTTATACTCAATATTTTGATAGCATCATGGGTGTAATTTCCATAAGGGAACTGTTAAATGTATTATGTTTGAAAATGAAGGCCAATGGGAAAGAAATTTCTAATGTGTTGAGAATGTGACTTCTAATAATTTAAATAGAGATAAACCTCAATAGAATACACCTACTACCCATTAGTTCTTGAAATTCATTGATTATTAACATTACTCTCTCTAGTAATCAAACCTAAATGTTAATTAAAATGATCGACATTAGAAACCTCTTAAACCTAGAGTCAAATGGATGTATGATGTGATAACACTTGGATATATGGATTAAGATAAGAAAGGTAAACATTATCTCTATACAATAACTATTCATGTCATATTTTATTCTTATTCTATCAACTCATTTCTATTTGAAGAATTCTGTACATTTTTTATAGTACCAAGTAAGTATTAATACAATTAATTTGTTGTAAATAAACAAAAATGTGAGATAAAAAATATGAAGTCATGGATTAATCAATGAGCGGTGTTTGTTGGAATGACTTCCCATAAAATCATGTTATTTTACCACATGTTGAATTTTATTTTACCTGAGGAATATATTTAATTTCTAAACAAAAACCCCATAATAATTGTGGTGTAATGAAAGGGATATAAGTTATTCTACACCATTCTATTTCATTCTATATTTGAAATTATAAATATAAATACTTTATGGAAATTATGTCCATAATACTGTTTATGATTCATATTAGAAAGTGGAGTTTATATTTGATAGTTTATGAGAATATCATCATTGAATATATGCATCTAGTGTGGTAATTTGTTAAACTATCTCCAAATAAAATTCTGTTCAACCATCAAACTATGATTTTTAGTTTTAAATAAAACTGAAACACGATTCTACACCTATTTTTATCACACTAGATATAATGGACCAAATTGACTTACATGAATTAATGATACAACACCAGTATAATATGTATTTCGGATTCATTCGACCAAATGTGTCACAATGGGGTGAAAATGTTTTTTATTATAAGAATAAGGTGGTATCACTGTGATTTAGTATTGATTATCTGGAATTGAACAAGATACCAAACAATAAGGTGTTTCCCTTACATTTTATTGATGGAATTTTTATCCCAAACACAGATCTAAAAACATTTCCAAGATTTACCATTTTTATGGATAACATCATTCATTAGTCAAGAATGAGTATATACCAAATAAACCATTCATTTAAAGGAATATACATTTCATATACACATTGATCTCATTTTTTCATTCTAATTTCCTTATTGTAATATTTTATTTAAGGAATATAGTACTATGATATTACCTTTCTTAATTTTTGGTATTATGTAGATTTTATATTCATTTATAATCGTAGGTTATGTATGATAATTAATATGAATATTGAATTGTTCAAAAAACCCTATATAAGTAGAATAATTATAAAACAAATATAAATTTGAATTTATATGTAGATATATTCACTCAAATAATATATAATCTCTAGTGAGATTATATTACTATATCCCTAAAGAAAATATGTAAATGTATGTTTTCCTAAAAAACACTTTGATATAAGTCAAACATTTTCATGGAATGGATATCTATTGTTGGTTCATGGTGGATATTTTTTTATTGTCTAATAGACACCAAAAGTTAACTCACATGGGAGAAAATTTTAATTCGAATGTTAAATGTGATGAAAATCGAAAATAACTAAAGAAAATGTTATTCATTGATGTTTTTCTTAATTTACCATTATTTGGAGAATATTTTGTAATATATATGCAATCATAAAATTCATGGTTTAGATTCAATCCCATGAATAATGATTTGGTGATATCTTATGTCTCACACAAATTGTTGCATAATGGGAAATATTATAAAACACATGATTTAATGTTATATGGGTTATTTATAACATTTATTATATGGAAGAATTATATTAATGAATAAAATAAATATATGTATACTAATAATTAAATTTTAATGTATTTTCACTCATATAGTATTGAATTTGAGTTAGAGAATGTGATTTCATCCTACAAATGATTTTAAAATCTCAATATGTTACAAACTCAATAAATAGAATAAAGTGGTTGATTCTTCAAGTCAAAAAAATAATGAAATATTATTTAAAATTTGGTTCTCAAAAGATTTAACATATCATGATTTCAAATGTATAGATCATGAAATCATGAGGTAAGGGGATGAAACATATGTTTCTAGATTACTGTTAAATTAATCAATCCATGATAACTATTAAGAGGTGCAGAAGAAAGTTATAGATGAACAATCGTGGAATTTTTCATAGATTATCCATTTTTTCACTACCATGATTTTTTAAGGAACCATATTTGTGTTGAATTAATTTATGATTTAAATAACGAGCTACTAAGTGATTCTTATTATAATTCCCCAGCCTTAATCATTACTTAATCATTAGTTAATACAAGAATACTCATTGAGGATCTTTTCAGGTTTACAGTTTTAGTGAATTAGATCATAAATTATGCAATACATTCCACATTTAAACAAGGTGGTTACATAAAAGAAAATATTCTTTTTTCCCATCAAGGGAAACATATTTAAAATAAAACATGGATTCTTTCTCGACACTTCCTCGACACTATCATCGCATCATGTACTTTTCCCTTGACCTGTGAAATATTTTTCAAAAACATGGGATGAGCATAAAAAGATGAGTAAGGGATATAAAAATATGGAAAGAAAACCATAGTATATGTATAGATAATAATCATTGAAAAAATACTTTACTAATAAACATAATCACTTAAATATACCTCATAAAATCATAAGGTTTATGAATAACTCATAGAAAACATAAGACATAATGGTAACTTGAGGCATTCATAACATTCATAAGTAGGGAGTAACCCTCATGGTTACATTTGGAATACCAATCATAGTATATTCCCTAAATCTCTTCATAGAAACTGAAGAGTTTAACATCTTCATGTTACCCAATGCATTGGATAGCTATATCGGGCTCACCCGCCCTTCGTTTATCATGAAACCACCTGCCTTTATAAACAATTCCCAAGAACCATAACATAATCATATCACATAAAATATGCATAATGGAAACATAATATTTCCACATTTCAATCACAAGATATGAATACAACACATTGATATAATCAAAAAAATTATCAAAACCATTTTCAATACCAAAATAAAAGAAAATTAAAACATGGTATTTATTTTTCATTTAAAAAAAGTTATGGATTGTAGAGGATGCCTAAACCCAAATAATGTTCACAGCGGCGGAGAAGTCATTGTCACCACATCCGTACGATAAAAAAACAATCCCTTTTTTCATTTATTAAAAAACTTTGTATAAAAAGGTTCCTTTTGAATAAAAGTAAAATTCAAACGGGTTTATACACCGTATAAAAGAAAGTTGTGTATAAAATAAAATATGCCTCAATGAAAGGAGAATGAGAAGAAGTCCCTTGCCTCATGTCTAACCTGACTCGATCATTATTTAATCTCCTAAATAATAAACTAGAGTTAATTTCAACATGCTTAAAAACCTTTTTTAGTATCATTATTTTTATATCACTTATTACCTTGTTATGAACATTATGTAATTATTTAAGTTAATAACGGTCGTTTTGTCAAACATTAGTACTTGTGCAAAAAATAAACATCTTATAATTACAAGTTGTTCATGTGGTAATATATCCATTATATCCAAATTTATATTCATGAGGTAGATATCACATATATCATATATATCCAGTATATACATTCATTTATAATAATACATAACATTTAGATGTAATAAATGAAAAGCATCGTTCATGGAGACGGTAAGCCATACGTACACATGAATGCTTCTTTCATTTCTATTTCGTATGTAATGGAATGAAATAATAATGATATAAAGGTATATTATAATTCCAATATAATATCATTTATAATATAATTAACTCCATCCTTTATACATCCCACATATGGCATTAACGAATCAAATCACTTTGAGGGGGCGGTAGTCCGCACTTCCAAAAATGAAGATATCGCGTTTACCAATAATGGAAACCATAAAGGTATGCCAAAGAAGAAAAATACAGAAGCATATGAAAAAATTCAACATAATATAAATCATATATATATATAGTGACATCTTAATGACCATCATTAAATTTGTTAAAAGAAGATTTAACAATCATCGTTTCGTGAGGCAGTAATTCGCCATCCACAGAAACAGTATGTTCCTTAACCATTAGACGGAGCTGTGTGTAAGTGTAGTTTGAATACATATCATAACAAAATCCTAGTATATTTTAGATACTAGTTTTTTTCAAAATAAAGGAATAATAAGAGTTTAGGGGGGTTGGAGAAGCAAACTAAGACAAAATAACATTATATAAGACTTTACCTTTAAATCGAGTAACTCCCCTTGGTTTGAACCAAAAGGATTTTTTGAAGTGCTTTCTGGGTAAGGTAAGGATTCTATGATGAAGAGAGGTATGTGGAGAGATAAAATGAGCAGAGTTTGGCCGATCCAATGGCTTGAGATGTGTGTGTAAGTTGGTATAGGTGGGGTCCTTTTATAAGAGGGAGGAGGGGCACTCTTGGAAAGTCATGAAATGTTACATTACTATAAAATGAGTTTCGGATTTTAACGGTCCCAAAATGATATATTTCGGTGATAAGGTGATAAGGGTTCTAAATCCAACCATAAAATATGTTTTTTTAAAAGTTAACATCTTAGAGTTTACATTATATTTCCATTTTATTTAAATCAATCATTAATGTGGTAATCACTACATCATCATGGTGTGAAAAATAAATTTATATATTTACTGTCTAAAAATTATAAACATAATACCCTGAATTAGAAAATCTTTTTTTTCAATGAATATTTATAGTATAAGAGATCATTTAAACACACAAAACAAAAATTGTTTTACTAGGGTGATAGATACTTTGGTTATACTTTCCTTTAAAAAAAATTATAATAAAATATCACTATCACCCAAAAGTGATTTCAGGGGGTCCCAAAGTTGGCAAGAGGAATCCCATGGTCAAAAATGATACAACATGTAGAATTAAAACACATGTTGGGGTCATTTTATATTATTATGATGTTATTTTATTACCCTTAACTACCCGATTACTAATTAATCACGATAATTAAATATAATTTCCGGTGTTACTATTCATAATGTCCAAAAACAAAAGATTCTTAATGACATAATTTGGACATCATGATTCCAAATATGGAATCCATTTTACCAAATTACGAACATATAAATTGTAGTAATTAATTCAAAAATAATTACCATTATGAAAACAAATAGCGGGTTTTCTAGAAACAATAACTATCAAAAGTTTGAAAATTGTTTGTTGCCCATACAAATGTGAAATTAATTAAAATGACCAAAATTGGATTAAATGTAAAAAATATATTCTAATAAAACTTAAAAACCAAATAAATTATAATCTATCCATATAATTAAATTAGATGAAAAAGTATTTTTTAAGTAAAATGCATTATTTTTTACTATTCATTAAAAATTGAACATTGTCAAAAAATTACCAAAAATTTATCCAAAGAAAATTTCAATATCCCAATAATAAAGAATAAGTTTATTTTGACAAATAGATCTTATAAAATTGTCAAAATATAGATTAAAAAAATTGTTATCCATCCAAAGGCGGTAAAACAATCATCTAAAAATAATAGAGATAACTATGCTTAAGATTGGATTTATTGACATTTTAAGTCCCTAAAACACTATATAATTCATAAATAGATATAGATATGAAAATCCATAATTCATTACTTAGTTGGGATGTTACATCCTTCCCACCTTTAAAAAATTTCATCCCCAAAATTTATTTACTTATCGAATAAGTGGGGGTATTTATCCCTCATTGCATATTCAGATTCCCATGTTTCCTCTTCAATCATGTGGTTTTCCCAAAAAACCATTACTTGATTAGTCACCTGTTTCCCCAATACATTCTCCTTGTGGTCAAGAATCTGAACCGGTTATTCCATATAAGATAGATTCTTTTCTAGCTAAACTACCTCTGGACTCAAAACATGGGATGTATCTGGCATGTACATCCTTAACATTGAAACATGAAAAACATTATATACCTGAGACAAACTCGGAGGTAAATCCACTCGGTAAGCAAATGATCCAACTCTCTCAATAATTTCATATCATCCAATAAACCTTGGACTCAGCTTTCCTTTCATACCAAATTGCATCACCCTTATCCTTGGGGAAACATTGAGGAAGACATGATCACCTACATCAAAAGAGATATCCTTCCTCCTTTTGTCTGCATAAATTTTCTATCTACTCTGAGATATTGGCATGTGTTTCTATATCAGCTGATCTTTTTCTACCAACACATCAAAAAATTCTAGTCCAATCAACTTCCTTTCACCCACTTAATCCTAATAATATGTCATTCGACACCGCTTCCCATATAATTCCTCAAATGGTGCCATATGTATACTAGAACGAAAACAGTTATTATAATTAAACTCAACCAAAGAAATATGTTGATCCCAAATTCCCTGATAATCCATCAATCAACCGTGTAGAATTTCCTCTAAATTCTAAATTGTTCATTCTGACTGCCCATTTGATTGAGGATGAAAAGTAGTACTAAAATTTAATTCAGTACAAAACATCTTTTAAAGGCCTTCACAAAAGTTAGATGTAAACCTAGGATCACGATCAGATACAATGTAGTGGGAAACTCCTTGTAACCTGACTATCTCATTAAGATACAAATGAGAAATTTTATCTAGTGAAAAAGTTTCCCGTATAGAATGCAAATGTGCAAATTTAGTAAAATGATCAACAATAACCCAGATTGCATTATTATCTCGAGGTGTCTTCGGCAATCCCACAATGAAGTCCATGGATATATTCTCCCATTCCCACTCTAGCATAAGTAAAGACTGGAGAATCCCTTTTGGTTATTGTCGCTCTTCTTTAACCTGTTGACAAGTCAAACACATCACAGTAAAATTAGGAATATATGTTTTCATTCCATCCCACTAGTAATACTCTCTAAGATCTCTATACATATTACTACCGCAAGGATGAACTGAAAATGAAGAATTATGATCTTCATATAACAAATCACTCTTCAACTGTGAATCACAACGCACACACGATCTCTTCCCAAATCTCAAAACACAATTATTATCAATGTTGAATTTAGGTAACATACGCTTCTGAACCAGCTCTACCTTTTTCTACAACTCACTGTCTTGCTTCTGAGTTTGCATAATTTTGTCTGATAGTGATGATCTCACTGACACCTGAAACAAAACAGAAGAACATCCTACACCAACAATGTCTATGCAAATTTTTATCAAATCCTTAACCAAAGGATCACAATCCAAACATAACTTGGTTAATGAATCATTACTTTTTCGACTCAAAGAATCAGCCACTTTAATTGATTTTCCCGGATGGTAATGAATAGTACAATCATAATCCTTGTTTAATTCTAGCCATCTCCTCTGTCTCATGTTCAATTATTTATGAGTTAATATATATTTTAAAATTTTGTGATTAGCATATTTTTCACACTTTACACCATAAAAATGATGCCTCCAAATGTTTAAAGCAAAAACAATAGCAGCTAATTTCAAGAAATGTGTAGTGTAATTTACATCATTAGTTTTCAACTGACATGAAGCATAAGCAAATACCTGATCATTATGCATTAGGATGAAACAATGTACTTTCAATGAAGCATCATTGTGGATAACAAACTCCTTATTCCTAGAAGGTAGTCCCAAAACTGGATCATTCACCAATCTTATTTTTAATTCCTGAAAACAATCATCACATTCTTTTTTCTAGATAAACTTAACACCCTTCGGAGTTAGCTTAGTCGTTGTACTAGAAAACCATGAAAAATTTCTAACAAACCTTTAGTAATATCCTGCCAAACCATGGAAACTATGAATCTCTGTTACATTTGTGGGTCCTGGCCATTCTTCAACAACCTTTGTTTTTGTAGGATCGATAGTTATTCCTTCTTTAAAAACAATGTGACCAAGGAAAGAAATTTGTTGCAACAAAAACTCACATTTTCTGAATTTCCCATACAATTTATTTTCCTTTAAGGTTTGAAAAATAACCATTAAATGACTTTCATTCTCCTCTTTAATTATAGAAAACACCAAAATATCATCAATGAAAACAACCTCAAAAATATCCAAGAACTCATTGAAAATTCTATTCATAAGGTCCATGAATACAATAGGTGCATTGGTTAACCCAAAAGGCATTCCTACAAATTCATAACATCCATATATTGTATGAAACGCAGTCTTCAGAATATCTGCTTCATTTACCTTCAACTGATTGTACCTTGATCTCTGGTCAATCTTTGAAAAATTTTGAGCTCCATGGAGTTGATCAAAGAAATCATCGATATGAGGCAAATGATATTTGTTCTTAACAGTGATGTTATTCAAGTCTCTATAATCAATGAAAAGTCACATAGAACCTTCTTTCTTTTTAACAAATAAGACAGGAGCACCCCATGGCGATGTCCTAGGTATAATGAAACCATTCTCTAATAAATCTTGCAATTGCTCATTCAACTCTAAAAGTTCAGTTTGAGCCATTAGATAAGGGGATTATGAAATTTCCTTAGCATCAGAAACTAAGTCAATATTAAATTCAACTTCATAATCTGGTATTATTCCCGGAAAATCTGGCACATCATTAATCGGAACAGTTCATTTGTTTTCAACAATATGTGAAATGTAACAGTCATTTCCATCTTTTAAAAGTTTCTCAGCCTCTTGATATGTTATCAATAGTAAGGGTTCATTATTGTACAATAATTGAAATTCATTCTGAAATGAAACTTCTTTATCTCTATAACCAATATTATCATGGTAAACATAGATCCAATCCATGCCCATGATAACATAAAACTCTACTAGAGGTAAAGCAATAAGTTTTGCAAGTAGATTCTTTCGGCAGATAAGGATAGGATGATTCTTATAAATTCTTCTTTCCCCAACATTTCCCCCAGGTGTTTTTACCACAAGTTCAGTTGTTAATTATTGATATGGAGTTACCAATTTACTAGAAAATTTTTCAGAGATGAATGAATGTGTAGACCCTGAATCAAACAACACACTGGTGTAATCTGAAAAAACAAACAAAGTACCTGATATCACTTAATTTGTTGGCCCAACATCTGCTGAAGTAGTTTCAAAGGATTTCACCACACCTTTTTTCTTGTAGTCTGCCTGCTTCCTATCATTTGAGATCGTTGTCGAACTATCATTTTCATAATGACCCATCTCATTACACTTGAAACATTTCACTAACTGTAAATCAAATTTGGACTTACCATCACCCTGATATTTTTTAGTGCAATCATGAGACTTATGTCCCATCTTTCCACATCGATAGCACATTCCAGAATTCAGAAGACATTCCCTAGCATGCCTTTTACCACATTTCTCACAAACTGAAAACATAGTTTTCTTACCATCAGACTTCTTTGAAGGATTATTTCCTTTCTCCTGCCACCTTAGTCTCTTTTCTGTTGGTTGTTATAGAACACCTGATCATCAACAAACTCTATTTACACCTTCTTAGCACATCGAACATGATTTTTGTAACTTTTTTACTCATGAGAATCTAATGCCCTTCGATATTTTGGATTTAATCTTGAGTAAAAATGATTGATTTTACTTTCAAGTTATCGGATAAAATTTGAAGCATACCTTGCCAATCGGGTTAACTTTTCTTCATAAGAATCCACTGATTCGTCCTCTTTTCTCAATTACAAGAATTGATTTTCCAACCTAAGTTGAACAGCTATAGGAAAATGTTTCTCAAGAAACATACCTTTGAATACATCCCAGTCAACAACATCAATCTAATCAGCGTCCCTGATATTTTTAACAATCGACCACCACTGATCTACTTCACCCTCCAAATGGTAAACAACAACACTAACCTTTTGATTGTATAAACACCCCAAGACATTGAAAATCTTCTCCAGTTCTTTAATCCACACTTGAGCTTGCATAGGGTCATATGATCCTCTAAATGATGGGGGATGTTTCCTCATGAAATGTTCCACCACTGACATGTTCCTTTGAGGTTGATCTGGTTGATCTCATGCATGGATACCACCACTATTTACCACATGAGTCAACTACACCATTGTTGCAACAAACTGTCCAGTTCCAATTCCAAATATCTCATGATTTTGATTTGGAAGGTCATTTCCTTGTGTATTCCTTCCTAGCATTGCTTCCCTGTTTCCTCTGCAGAAAACCATTCTGAACAAATATGTCTTATATGAAGCAACATGGTAATCATCAAATGATATATCATATCAAAAAAATATTTTTGGATAATAATTTAATAGAATTCAAACTCCTAAAGTTATCTAAACTGACCTCTGATACCAACTATAAGTCCCCAGCCTTAAACATTACTTAATCTTGAGTTACTATAAGAATCCACATTGAGGATGTTTTTAGGTTTATAGTTTTAGAGGACTAAATCATAAATCATTCATTACATTCCACATTTAATCAAGGTGGTTACACAAAAGACAGTGTTCTTTCTTTCCATAAAAGGAAACATATTTAAAATAAAACATGGATTCTTTCTCAACACTTCCTCGACACTATCGTCACATCATGCACTTTTCCCTTGACCTGTGAAAAACATTTCAAAAACACGGGATGAGCATAAAAAGCTCAGTAAGGGATATGAAAATACGGAAAGAAAACCTTATTCCATTTATATATAAGAATCATTGAAAATATACTTTACTCATAAACATAAGAACATAAACATACCTCATGAAATCATAAGGTTTATGAATAACTCATAGAAAACGTAATACATAAAGTTAACTTGAGGCATTCATAACATTCTTACATAGTGATTAACCCTCATTGTTACATTTGGAATACCCATCACAGTATATTCCCAAAATCTCTTCGGATAAACATAGAGTTTAACTCAGTCATGTTACAGAATTCATTGGAGAGCTATATCGGGCTCACCCGCCCTTATTTTATCAAGGAACCACCCGTCTTCATAAAAAATTCCCAAGAACAATAACATAATCGTATCACATAAAACATGCATAATGGAAACATAATATTTCCACATTTCAATCACAAGATATCAATGCGACACATTCATATAATCAAAAAAATTATCAAACCCGTTTTCAATACCAAAAAAATGAAAAATAAAACATGGTATTTATTTTTCATTTAAAAAAAGTTATGGCTTATAGAGGAAGCTAAAACTCAAAAAATGGTCACGACGATGGAGAAGTCGTTGTCGTCACATACGTACGACAAAAAAACATTCCCTTTTTTTGTTTAGTAAAATGCTTTGTATAAAAAGATTCATTTTGAATAAAAGTAAAATTAAATGGGGTTTATACACTATATAAAATAATGTTTTGTATAAAAAATTAAACACCTCAATGAAAGGAGATTGAGATGAAGTCCCTTACCTCATGTCCAACTTGACTCGATCGTTCTTTGATATCATGAATAATGAAATAGAGAATATTTATACATTATTAAGAACCATTTCGAAGCTCATTATTTTTATATCACTTATTACTATGTTATGAACATTATGTAATTATTTAAGATAATAACGGTTATTTTGTCGATATTTGGTACTTGAGCCAAAAATAAACTTCTTATAATTTCAAGTTGTTGATGTGGTAATATATCCATTATATCCAGATTTATATTCATGAGGTAGATATCATATATATCATATATATCTAGTATATACATGAATCTATAATATTACATAACATTTAGAGGTAATAAATGAAATGCACCGTTCATGGAGACGGTAAGCCGTACGTACGCATTGAACCCTACAATAATTTATATTTCATATTTAATGGAATTAAATCATAATTATATAAAGGTATATTATAATTCCAATATAATATCATATATAATATCATTAACTCCATCCTTTTCATTAATGAATCAAATCACTTTGAGGGGGCGGTAGTATGCACTTCCTTAAATGAAGATATCGCGTTTACCCATAATGGAAACCATTAAGGTATTCCATAAATGAAAAATACAGAAGAATATAGAAATTATAATAGTAATATATGTAATATATAAATATAGTGACATCTTAATGGCCACCATGAACGGAGTTAATAGAATATTGGACAACCATCATTTTCTGAGGCAGTAATTCGCCATCCACAGAACTAGTATGTTCTTTAACAACTAGACGGAGGTGTATGTGTGTGTATCTTGAATACTTCTCATAAAATAATCCTAGTATATTTATTATTCTGGTTTTTTTACAAAATAATGTTATCATAAGAGTTTAAGGGGGTTGTAGAAGCAAAATAAAACAAAAGAATAGTAGAGAAGACTTTACCTTTAAATCGGGTAACTCCCCTTGGTTTCAACCAAAAGGGTTTCTTCAAGAGCTTTCTGCCTAAGGTAATGCTTCTATGATGAATAGAGGGATGTGGAGAGACAAAATGATCCATGTTTGGATGATCCAATGGCTTTAGAGGTGTGGGTAAGGTGTTATAGTTGGGGGCCTTTTATTAGTGGGAGGAGGGGAACTCTTGGAATGTCATGAAATGTTACATTATTATAATATGTGTTTCGTATTTTAAAGGGCCCACAATGATATATTTTGAGGATAAGATGATAAGGGTTCGAAATAAACCCATCCAATATGTTTTTTACATGTTTATGTCATAGAGTTTACATTATCTTTTCATTTTATTTAAATAATTCATTAATGAGCTAATCACTACATCATCATGGTGTCATAAATAAATTCATATATTTAATGTCCTAAAATTAAAAAAAATACAATGATGTAGGAAATATTTTTACATTTCCATTTAATATTTAAATTCTAAGAGATTATTTACACAGACAAAACTAAAATTGTTTTACTTGGGTGATACATACATTTGTTATAATTTCTTTTAAAAAAAATAATATAATAAAATGTCACTATCACCCAGAAGTGATTCCATGGGGTCCCAATGTTGGCACAAGGCATACCATGGTCGTCCATGACACAACCAGTATCATTAGGACACATGTTGGGGTAATTTTATATAATTATGACATTATTTTATTACCCTTAACAACCTGATTACTAATTAATGACGATAATTAAAGATAATTATCGTCGTTACTATTCATAAAGTCCAAAAACAAAAGATTATTAATTACATAATTTGGACCATCTGATTCAAAATATGGAATCCATTTTACCAAATTCCAATCACAGAAATTGTCGTAATTAATTTAAAAGTAATTCCAGTTGTCAAAACATATAGCGGGTTTTTTAGAAACAATATCTATCAAAAGTTTGACACTTGTCTGTGCCCATTCCAAAGTGAAATTAATTACAATGAACAAAATTGGATTAAATGATAAAAATATATTCTAATTAAACTTTTAAACCAATTAAAATATAATCTATCCATATAAATAAATTAGATGAAAAAGCTGCTTTGAAGTAAAATGCAGTATTTTCACTATTAATTAAAAAATGAACATTGTCGGAAAAATAGCAAAAAATTATCAAAGTAAATTTCAATTTCCCAATCCTAAAGAATAATTATATTTTGAAAAATATAACTTATAACATTTTCAAAAGATAGATTTAAAAATGGTTCGCCATTAATAGTCGGAAAAAAACAATCTTTTAAAAATATTAGAGAATTCTATGCTTAAGATTGGATTTATTCTCATTTTAACCCTGTTAATCACTACCTAATTCATAAATAGATATAGATATTAAAATCCATAATTCTTTACTTACATGAGGATGTAACACTTATAGTTCATCATTCCCAATTAAACAAATAATAGGAAAGTTATATAGTGATCTAAAAGTGTGTTTAGAGTGTGACAACCTGAAGAATTATATTTCTTGTTACATAGTATATAATCATATTATATTTGGGATACATATGTCCAAGGGTATGTCATAATCATTTCACAAACCAAAATTGGAGTTGGAGAACATAGCCATTGTCTTTTTCTGTAGAATCACCAAAAAATAAAAGTGACATAATACTTTTTATGTTGTATTTTATCACCTTATGAATCCATTACAATTAATTTATATCAGTGAATACTTCACTTCAGAACCACTGTCCATGATATCCATTATTTAATTTCTGTACCATAATTTCTTCAATCTGACTTGGAAAATGTTTTACCTCAATTCTCTATTGAATTTATTATTATGATCTAGATATGTAGATTATTTCTAGAGTTACTTTTTATCATTAGAATAATAGTCACTTTGAGAATATCATTCAAAACATAAAGGATATGTTTTGATTTTTTTCAAATGTTTTCAAAATTTGTTTAGATTAACACCTTATAATAGTCATCTTTTCCTATAAAAATTTCTTTCACATGATCAGTCACACATATCCAAATGAAATACACCTGTATAATGAAATTTATAACTGCAACAAATTGTGATGAAATTTCAAAAATAAATATAGTAGGATGTGATATAGCTATAGAAATAGAATTTAAAGTTATATCAATTCAATTAGATGTCAAGGAATCTCATAGTCGATAAAGTATTTTTGCTAAAAATAATCATCATGATTTATAAATCGATGATGATGTGTAGGGATTTCTATAAAAAAACTTCAATGGAACTATTTTATGTTATTAGGGAATAATTGAATTATGTTATGTTTATATTTTTTTCATTTTGGTATTCCAGATTGAGTATAGATGATATATTATAAGATGGTGCTTCCACCAAAAAATCTCATGTTTACATTGATTTCGATGTTTATTTCATGATGATGTGCATAGATGATCTATAAGATGTAATGGACACAGAGTTCATTCAACAATAAAATATAAGTTTTTATTCAGTAAAACCAACTACAATATTGGATCATAGTTAAATTTTATACTAAATAATACTACACACCATGTGAATGTTCCCTAAAGGAAGATTATATTTTAAAAATCTATATGGGAACATGAGGATGTGATGAAAGAAAGAAATCCTCATTTTTCTATAGGATGCAGAAAATTTTGAAGGAGAAAATTCCTATAATTTGGGTTAGAACGTAACCACATGATATTTTATGAAATATTTGTAATATTTATTCAATTTCATTAATATCTTACATTTTATAAGACATCGAGTTTAATTGAACTGTATTGTATTTAAAAAATATTTTTATGAAATGTGAAATTCAATTAATATTTTTTTGTTTGGATGATATGTCTATGGAAAAAGAAGTTATTAATAATATATGTTTAACTATTTATAAGATAAATGTAGTGGTTACAAATTCATTACAATAAAAAATAAAATACATTTGAATGAAAATAAAATATTATTATGGACAACAAATTTTATGTCTGAAATATACTTTTGTTCAACATAAATTAAAAAAAATACTTGTGAGTTATTTTTTGAACATAAAATTATATCAAATTAATCATCATTAATATATAATTTTATTTTATTTGGATAAAAATAAATCATATTTAGATAAAATTTTTTTATCTAGAAATCTATTTTTCTTATGTCTTGAAAACATATATTAAAATAGTATAGTTTTTATTATAGGTAATGGATTTGATAAAATGGATTACATATTTTGATGTATGATGTTAATATTTGGAAAATAGTTCCCATTTATTTTTTGTAAATTTTTATTTTAACAATGGTAATAATTATCACCTTAAAAAAGTGTAATTGAATTAAATTATGGATAAAGCTATGTGAAAAATATACAATTATTCATTATAAAACTAATTTCATGAATTTAATGCCACCCATATCACCATATTCTATAAATATATATTTTAATTGAAACTATCCTTGAGAAATGCCTTTATACTATTTAAATAATATAAATATAGAGATTTGCAGTCTAATAGTTTTTAATTTCTATATATCTTCACATATGGGACTGAAGAAATTTTTGAATGAATATATATGTATATATATTAATGAAATTATTTTACTAACAGAAAATTATTTTTAATTTTTAGAAATTATATTATTACCTTACCTTCTTTTTCAACACTAAGGTAATATTTATTTAGTTAATAAAAAATAAAATAAATGATATAAAAATAATGTAAGTAGCTAATGTTGAGTGATTTATAGGGTTTACTTAATTTCATTGAGTAATATAGAATATTATTGATATTTAATATAGTTATAGTATAAATAAATAATTTTTTTTGTTAAAAGGCATACTAAATGAATAATTTAAAAAATGATTGTTGTTATTGTTTTAAAAAATTATAGTTTGTTAAATTCTGAAAAACAATTTTAAAACATTAAATAGGAAGTGGTGGATTTGATATTGTCAAAAATTAAATACATTGGCCATTTATCATAATTTTTTCATGTAATATAAAAAATTATAACGGTTTAACATTAAATAAGATGTTATAATGTTTTATGTTTAAATATGTTATCTAAGTCGTTAGACTAGAATATAAGTTTTAAAAAAATACATTAACATCAAAAAATATTCCTGGTTGATATTATAATAAAAATCATATTTTTGATTTGAAAACGTAAAATCCTAGATGTGTTTGAACATATAGTTACCTTATAGTATTATAATTTTTAATGAAATTACCAAAGAGACCCACACCTTAATTATATATGGGAACCTCCCCCATAAATAGGTCATATAATTTGAGCATTATATCCAACCAAACACTGTAAAATTCTATTTCCAAAATACATATATTCATATTATAGGATTTTTTTCTTCTATTAAGACCAAATCAATCATCCTTAATAGGAGACCAAAGAGAGTTATTTCAATGAAGTGGTAATCTAATTAACTAATCACATTTATTTGAATTCCAATTATTCTACCACATATTATTTTATATTCTTATTTATAAAATTATGGATCCTAAATATTCATAAATGATATTCTATTTAATAAAAAATTTAATATTCCAATTTTCCATCATAGTGAAGTGAATGTATTGCTCGTATATATATACATATTACCATATCCACATGGAGATAAAATTAATTTTTCATCCCCATAATTCATGGATGGTTATTACAATGGGTTTAAAATTAATATATTATTTTTATTAAATACTAATTATTTATTCATGATAATATCATAACCTCTAAGATACCTTCTAATATTTTAGGAAATTATAATTTTTCTTATGCATTCATGTAGAATACCACCTATACAATGAAATATGATTAAATATTCATTTCCATTTTTCATATATTTATGTAGGATATATTTATTGAATAAATAAAATATAAATTCTGTAATAATGAATCATAAATGTTGAATTATAGTTTATAAATTTCTGGAACTATATTCAACTATGATGTGCCATAATCCAAATGGTTCAGTAGGCCTCAAGTGCATCTCCCCGAATACCAGAGGTTAATAAAATTTCTTAAGGGACAAGGGTGTGTCTGTGGGGAGAATATAAACTCATTTAAAAAGTGAAGCACACGAGATAACTAAGATAACTTGTAAATAAATGTTTAAATAAAAAATAAATTAATGGTATATAAAATAAAGCATAAAAAATAAACTAAAGAAATAGGAAAAAATACTCAGAAGTTAATGGAAATATATTTCATGTATCTCTACATCTTTAAAACATTGATAAAAACTAGTAGAAAATACATGCTAAAAAATTGTATTTAAATTAATCAAAATGGTATCTGATCATTATGAAATACTTCTTGGTCATATTATACCCATCTTCATCCTCATGAAAACATGAAATCAAGTGTATGGTGTTGTACTCCTCCCTTTGTGAACACACGCATATATTTATTCTAAATTGGAGCCAATGTTAGCCTAGATACTCTATGAGATAAATCACAGTAGGCTTCCACTAATGGCATCTATAACATCCAGTTTTTGTAATATAAAATTAAATAGTGTTCAAGAGTGCACATATAAATTATATGAAGTATGGTAATGTAATATACCATGTACCATTTTATTCATCATTAGACGTGTGAACATGTAACAATTTCATTACATAATAATGTTATATATTATATATTTATGTCATTTGATGTAAAACCTGCACTAACATCATGACATGATACTAATAGTGGATGTATCCAATATATAACAAGGAATTGTTAATGATTATAATATTAAAGAGGTTCCATAGTTATTACCATGGAATCCTTTCCCTCATAGGTTGAACCAAATCAGTTAGTAATTATATCCTGGCTATATGGGTAAGAGAGTACATAAAGGAGAATTGTACAAGCAATTCCAAAATAGTGTAATTCTAATGGAGTCCATGGAAAACATCCAATGTAAAATGATATAAGAAATAACTAGGTCCATGAAAGTATCATAAGAACCCCATCTCTGTATAATTAATTTTATATCCATAGTGTATACCAACGGAATTTAATAATAATTATGAATGAATACTATGGTTCAATAATTAGCATCTAATGATAAAAAAAATATTATGTTCAAAGGTGGGTCTCACCCTTGGCCATCAGTATCTATGAATTAGAATTGTATCCATAACTGTTTAAGGAATACCAGCTAGAATCCATGGACAACTAGAGTCCAACACTCTTATATTAATGAATAGTGCCATATGAAATAGGAACTATATTTTCAATTTGATTAATTAAATAATTCATTTAATAATAATTCAACTTAAATGTGTCATTGGGTTCAAATACTTAATTAATGTGGCATGGCCAAAGGGAATGAAACCATGTAGTTCATTAATTCATACTCAATTTATAGGGTTCAAACTTCTACCTTTTGTTATACATGAAAAGGGTTTCTACAGACATGAAATATATTCATTTATTTATATTTATATAGACCAATCATATATGTGCTATACATTACATTTTAACATTTTATATTGATTTATGATGTCAAAGAACATACCTTAGGTTTGTAATGTGATTAGAATAAACTCTATCATTTAACTATTAAATGATTGAATAAAATAATTACCTTAAATAAGGTCAAGTCATATATCACACAAACGGTGGAACAAATTGACTTAATAAGCTAAAAAATAATTTTTATTGAAACACCCTACAAGGGGTGGTCATCATTGAGGTCACAGATTCCAATGTTGGATAACGTTTCTAAAAAAAGAGGTTGAGTATAGGTATAATGCCTATTTGATAGAAAGATTATTTAAATTAGTAAGGCCTATAGAAATCGAAATGCACACATAAAAATTTATAAATTTATGAATCATGATGGATGAGTTATAAACCAGATACATCATACACATATGTCACTTATCATCCAGTATCAGCCTCTATTTTTGACTCAATTTTATGATATCTAAATAGCATGTGGACACACTAAAAATAGGGAATATGGGTCAACATCTAAATAGAATTATAAATTTAATTAATAATAATAAATGGATGGAAATGAATTATGATATTACCAGCTTGGATCCAATGAGAATAACTTATGCTTGATTGGACTTCATATTGGGGGGGGGGGTATTTATATTCCTATGATATTTATAAATGGTGATAAAATGGTAGATAAAACCACTACTATATGTTGTAAATAGAATTTGGAATACGGTTCTGTTTAAATCATTCATTTAAGGGGATTTTTGTAATATCACCCAAAAATGGGTATTGTGTGGTTTGTCTACATGGTTATAGATACCATATATGAATAAGGATCCACCAACTATTGGGTTTGGTATCTCAAACGATTAGGGAAACCATTATCCAATTATTGAAAACAACTCTACTAATTGTATCCCATTTTTTTCATGGTCGTGTGGTTCCTAGTGTACAATTATGGAAAAAACAAACTATATACTTCCCCAAAGTCTACCACAAAAAGGTATGAAGTAATTGTTTACCCTTTCCCGCATGGTCTATACTAACTAATCATCTAGACTATTTTTTCTAAAAAGAAAGGGTTCAAGATCTAGAAAAACTCTAGAAACCCCCAAAACACTCATGAACTAATCATCCTTCTCTAAAGGACCCCAGAACACCCTGAGAGGGAGGGGAGAATCTGGGTGTTAACATTTTTTTTAAAATTTGTGGATCATGTTCCCACATTGGTAGGAACCTGTTAAACATGTCAAATAAATGAAAGTTGAAAGTTGATACAACACTTTTACTTGGTTCACCACAAAGGGATACTTCCAAGGAGCATTCACCAATATGTTGTTGAATGTACCTAATTCCACTAAATTTCACTAGCTATAGATTACAATGTTCATGTACAGTGACTCTATCCCAGGAAAAATGCCTTTACAAAAGGTTAGGGAAAGCTCATTACATCCCTCTGGTCACTCCCACTGACTCCCCCTGGCTCACTGCCTTTGGTGAAGTCCCAGCCAGTTTATAAACATGAAGGTATCTTCAATAGATTTTCATTGAATCCTTTGCCTCTGCTTAGCATGAGATTATGCTTGCATTGAAGTTCGGAAATCATTCACATGAACGCACTGTACCACTGAATTTGATAAACAGAACGTGCAAACAATTTTCACTAATGATTTCACACATCAACTACCCGTTGCACACAACTTCTCACTTATGCAGGGAATACATGTTTTTCATGTGAAAAACAATTTCCCGCAGCTTCATTTCCTTTTTGGGAAACCTCTCCTTTTTTGCGCAGCTTAGAATTTTTCGCAAAACTCATAATTCTTCGTGCACCTCGGAATTTTTCGCGCATCTCACCCTTTTTCACGCAACTCTGAATTTTTTGCACAACTGCCTTTACGCGAATCTTTTATGCACATTAACACTGAAATATTCTCTATGTTCTCAATCATGTGGAATTATTGTGGTCACCTCTTATTTATATGCGTCTCAGACCCCCTTGTGTAAAACCCCCTATGGCGTGAAAAACTTCTCATTCAGCACATAATATTTCATTCAGGCACCATTTTTCGTGCACTTTTCCATGTTTTTCTCCCAGCCCATTCCTTTTCCATTTTCCACAGTTCTAATTCCAAAACACCTTTAGGGAGAAAAATCATTCCACTCTTTCATGCATGCCGCTGTTTTTCCCGCACGCCACTGTTTTTCCGCGCACGCCATTTTTTTTCACGCACGTCGCTATTTTTCGCGTAAATAATTTTTTTTTCACACACACCTCCCTTATATAATGATTTCAAAAAATGACCGACTACCAGAAGGAATAAAGCTGATTTATTCACTGATCCTCTAAGATGAGGTTTTAAATAATGGTGGTCAATCATTATAGACGACGAATCTTTAGTCTAATTCTACAATAATGGACATTCCACTCATCCTTTTGATGATAAATTCTTTCTATGGTGATGTACATGATACATTGCAGTGATAGAATTCTATGAAATCATGAAATAAAAATGACCAATCCATCATGGTAATGATAAAAAAATCCTATCATATAATGAAAAAAGAGGTCCTACGATAAGGGATATTTTCTTACCACATTTAGGTATTACCCTCATTCTCATATTCCAGTTGATATTACTCCCAATGATGTATCTAGGGTGATTAAGAAATAGGTATTATAAATATCCCACCAGATACATTCAATGATTTATAATGAGATTATAGGGTTTTAATAACCTATGTCAAATAATGAAGATACATCGGTTGAGGAAAGTAGAAAACTAATTTGTACAATAGATGGTCATGAATCGAGATTTATAGTTAATAGTTGTAGTCCCAAAAACAATCATATTACATGGCCACATGATATATATGGAATAAAATGACAATAGAATCTTTGCTGGAACTTTTGGTGATAAGATATTGGATTCCCTAGCACGAACACCTCCTCAAATTGTTCTACCGCTACAACTCCATCTTCCCTTATAATGGGGAATAAAATAAGAATCACCCGATGGTTCAGCTGGTGTCGAACAACTTCAAATATAATCTAATTTAATGGTCTAACAGAAAATCTAAAGCTTCCCAAAATATATATAAGACTAGGAATCCAATGGGTCTCCATCACACTATGTCTTTTAGTTCCCCCTTTATGCCCATCAATGAAATCCCACATAGCTACTTGTATAGTTAATCTGGCTACTAATTCCTTCGGAGAAACCATATAGTAATGTATCTTTCTTTAAGAAGAAGTGTAGGCCTACCTCAACACTGATACTCTATGCTCAGTACTATGACATTCCCTCCGATCAGTCTCAATGATAATATCCTTATTGAAAATTTCACAAAAGATATGCTAGAGAATGACATTCACCTATGTAATGATGTAAAACTAATTCTCAACCTCAAAGAGTCATTTTTTGTTTTTCGCGCACACCTCCCTTATTTCATGCACCACTTAATTTTTGTGCCCACCTCCTCTTTCCAACAACCGATGTCTTCATTTTCTGATTTTCAGGTCCAAAAATTTGGCAAACACTAGACAACAGTTCCACCTTCAATGCATTTGCATTCTTGAACTATATGATCACATTACTAGTGCACATTTTGAACTTCCACTAAGGATTGACAATAAACACAAACCATTATATAATTCATGCATAGAACGTACATGGTTCCAAAAATCTATTTGGTACAAGAAAATAATTATAAAAAATTTAAAATGAAAAAATATATCCTTATAGTCTCCCCCCATAAAGGAACTTGTCTCCAAGTTCAACTTCCAAGGGAAGGGGAACACTTCTTGAGAAAAACACCGGACACACGGAACAAACGTCTACATCTAAATCCTAAGAAATGTCTAGTACAAGGTTATGCTTCCATAACACCCATACTTAAGGGGAGATCTGATGTCTGAGGGCCTTCGTTCTCAACTAAATGATGCATATATGATACACCTGAAATGAGTATCAATAACTAGTTCATCTTCATCAGGGTCAAAATTATTAGATGTGTCATCATGATACCAATGAATGTATGAATCTTCGATTATGTCATTAATTGCATGATTCCTCTGAGGTAGTAGAAACCAATTGCCATTCGGCTAAATATCTCTATAATCTAATATAGCCATAAATAATGTGTAAAAAGATTACCAACAATGAGTATATATCTATAAAGTATCATGGGAGATACATATTGGAAAACATAATTTCCAGCCTCAAACTCCATTGTTCATCGATTTTAGTAGGAATAAGATTATTTATTCTATACAGAGTAGTATACATACACTTCATGGTCATTTGAACTTACTCTAAGGACTCCAGAATGAGACGAGGGCCTATTTGTGATACCAGCCCGTACTCATTCCATCTTAAGAGTGAATTAAATAACCTATTGTACATGGCCTCAAATTGATCCTTATGAATTTTATTTGGAATGATATTAATATAAGAAATCATTATGAAGGCGATATTCCTCTCCCAATAACCGTTGATGTTATAAATACATCCTCAGATAATTTTTCCCTATTATTGTTTTTCCTATTATTATTTTCCGTCATTCTGATTGTAAATGAATCTTATCAAAATAATCTATGTAATAATGTAATTATAAAACATTTTTCATAACAATGACATGAAACAAGACTCTAAATATAAATTAATAGTGTGAGGTACCACATGTAGTTTGATGATCTCATTGATATACAACCTACATATCTCATCAATTGAGAATTTTTTTTGGATGGGAAGAAAGTGGTATAACTTCATCATTCCTTAAATGAAAACACATAAAACATCTATACCCCTATGAGTTAAATGTATACCAATAAGAACACCTATGGAAACATCCTACCATTTGCATTTTGGTACTAAATGTGGAGGTTAAAAGTAAGCAAGATGTTGGTGCTCCACCATAACCTATTGAGATGTGGGAAAAAAATTGGTAAATCCTAATATCTTAAATTTCAACTCTAAAAAAATATTTTTCTCACATACTACATGAAATTTTGGAGATTCCAATAGAACAATCCAAATAAAAATGTTAGAGTCATACATTATTGCATCTATGATATATTTATGAACCCATATATGTCCATCTACATGAAAGATGGAGTCCTTGTCCAAAGGCTATTCCTTATGTGGTTGGTCTCTTGAAATATTGTCACAGATAACCAGTTATTCAATATCTATGAATTTCATAATCATTACATTATCATGGGTGGAATTGTGTACTATTAAGATATAGGGACATTACTATTCAGTAATATCGTGAATCTATAAATGCAGTTCAGAAAAGATGGTATGAATTTCCATTCATCATTGGCCTCATATACACCATATACATTTGATTTCCAACTCAACATATTCTCTATCTCATTTCATTTTCCATGCATATATAAAATCTCAAAATCAATTTACCTAAGATATTTAACTCAGCTACACTGATAGAGATTCATGTCACACGATGTGAAGATGTATTTTCGGTTGTTTTGGACTGTATACACCATGAATTAATTACCCCACAAATAGTGTCTCCCGAAATATAAGGAAATGAAAACGACTTCTTTCTCAAGGAAATGGGGTTGGAATTTTCCCTCAAATGGACTCATCAAATGACATTCATAGGCAATGACACATTATCCAACATTATTAAAGTTCATAGGCCGATGTTTCAAGAATGAAAAAACATTTTATAACCTCTTTTAGGATCTGGAATAATTATAATAAGAACTGAGACATGCCTTCCCTTCTTCTCCTAAAAGGGTTTCTCATACTCTTCTGTACATTAAAACATAACACCATTTTTTGTATGAATAGTAATAGGTCTAGAAATTAATGATGTGTCCTATATTAAATTATTTTAATATCCATTGATCTCAAATAATCATCATATATCAATCATGTTATTGGGATACTCACCAGAAACTACAAAATATACCTTCCCTTGGTCAACAATGTTTTCTAATTTTGATTGAATATGACCATGCTAATGAACTATGTTGATCAAGAAGAGGAACATAAAAATACTGGATGGATGTTTATGCGATCTCGCTATACACCGAAAAATCTCTAGGTTATTATTATATTCACTACAAGTATGATAATACACAAATATTTATTTATAATGATCTCAACTAAAGAATATTAATAGGGAGAAACCCTATTCATCAATGACATGAATACTATGGGATATTTTGTGAGAATTAGTGACATAAAAAAGTAATTATATAAACCATATATTCCATAGAAAGATATAAATGGTATGTCTGAAGTTTAAACTCAATTATGATGATATATAGATCATACTATGATCATATAAAAAACCATATATCCTCATATCTTGTAAAATAGGTCATCTATTTGGGGTTGTAGATATCTGTTATTGATGCTCTGATAGTTCAACCATTTGTAATAAAAAAATAGAAGATTGATCCCATAAACAATCATGGAATAAATTATAGGTGAACCCTAAGAGGACGAAATATACCATATAAATGGTTTGGACACAAAATCCTCCAAATTTCCAATTAATCTCCTAGTGCTCAAAATGTATCATATTTTAATTAGAATGGACACTAGATAAACTCAAAGAAAAATCTCAACCATAAATTATACCATTATCTTTGATGGTATGCTGCAAAAATAATATATAATTATTTCACTAAAATGATCGACTACCTGAGGGAATAAACATGATGTAACCACTGATCCTCCATAGTGAGGTTGTAAATCATGGTGTCACTCCACATATAAGATGATTCTTTAGTCTAATTTTACAATGATGGACATCCCACTCATCCTTATGATGATAAATTCTCTCTATGGTGACGTATATGATACGTTTTAGTGATTGAATTCTAAGAAATCTTGAAACTAAACTGACCAATCCATCATGAGAATGATAAAAAATCCTATCATATCATGAAAAAAGAGGTCCTACAATAAGGGATATTATCCAACCTCATTGGGGTATTCCCTTCATTGTCATATTACAGTTGATAGTACTCTAAATGATGTATATTGGGTGATTAGGCAATAGTTATAATACATAACCCACCAGATACATTCATTAAAATATAATGAGATTATAGAGTTTGAATAACCTATATCAAATAATAATGATACTATAGTGGAGGCAACCAGAAAACAACTTTGTACAATAGTTGGTCATCTATCTAGGTCCTTAGTTAACAGTTGTAGTTCTGTAAACTATCATATTACATGGCCATATGAAATAGATGGAATTCAATGACAATGAACTCTCTGTTGGAACTTATGTTGATTCAGAGTTTGGCTGCCACAGTAAAGAACCCCTCCTAAAATTGTTCTTCTGGTGCAAATCCAACTTCCTTTATAATGGGGTATAAAATAATCATCCCCTAAAGGTTGAGTTGGTGTTGAACCAATAAAACTATAATCTAATTTAATGGTTTGACATTATATCTAATGCTTCCCAATATAGAGATAAGACTAGAAATCTAGAGGGTCTCCATCACACTAAGGCTTTCATTTCACCTTTTATTCCCTTCTATGACACCCCACATAGCTACTTGTTTTGTTAATCTAGATATCTATTCATTGGGAGAAACCATTTGGGAATGTCTCCTGTTGTAGGAAGAAGTGTTGGCCTATCTCAACACTGATACTCTATGCTCGATCCTATCACGTTCCCTCAAATAACTCTCAGTGGTAAGAACCTTATTAAAAATTTCACAGAAGATATTCTAGAGAATGAAATTCACCTGAGTAATGATGTAATCCTAATTCCCATACTCAATGAGTCATTCATGTAAAATCTCATCCCCGATTATAAGTTTTGAAAATCAATGTAACTCTATTGAACTTTATAAATGCTCTTTGACTCACATAACACCCTAGTAAAGATGAATGAAAACAATGGCTCAGTCATCCCATAGTATCAAAGGAATTATGTAGTAAATGTTTGTAGGATCTCTCATCACTAATAACACCTCTCCCTACATTCGTGTGGAATAGTGTGTTTCTGGTGAGTGGTATTGTTGATGTTTCCCCATGATTTGGAATTCCACAAAACAGTGTGAATCATGTGATGGAGGGTTATATTGAGGGATTATATATCTTACTTCCTAATCAATTGGAGTCCTTGGTAGACATGGATAATGATGTCCCTCTTTATAATCATTCTTTTTAATCTCTTCTATTCATGGTAGATGATGTCTATCTTTAGAGACTGTAATGGTTCCATAGATCGAGTTGGATCTAAGGCAGGAACCCAAGATATTCTCTATTTATTGGATTCTAAAGATGATTTGGATTCACCCACACCATATATTGTATCTTCCAGTCAATTATTAGCTAAAAATGGTGAATGAATGCATGTAGAATGTATTTATAACCTTCAGAGGATGAAGGGTTCGAATGGAACCTGAGACTCAACAAATCGTGTCATTCCAAATTGATAAAAACCAAAGGGAGTAAAAATTAGTCATAATTTCGTAAGACAGTTGAGATAATGTTAGTGAGAAAATATGGGAACCATAAATAATCCAAATGTAAGCAGAACATGTTGGGGCACTCTCATGAGAATCACTTCAATCCCAAAAATTGAAACCACTTGTCAGAGCACCAGTTTTCTATGGACGATGTACGGGAATTAGTTTTATATACATTTTTATAAGAAGAAGTCAAACCATATAATGATTAAAATTGGATGTCTACATAATTTTATGTAATAAATTTGATTTTCTGGAAGTCATTATAAAATCATTTCATGATATTCATAATGAATAATTACATTTCCTTGATTTTAAGGAGGAGGCCAAACACATCTATGATATAATGATACCAAGTGTAATACATGGAAATAAAAGGGTATTAATCAACGAACATGACAAAATATTAGAAGGATCATTCAAAGGAAAGAAGATTAACTTGGAGGCATACATCCAGAAATGGAAAACATTGGCACATTATTTTGAAAAAATCATAATGGAAGACTTGGGTACCAAGGTAAAAGACTTGAAATGTGGAATATATATTGGGACGCGTTATAAGAATCTTAGTATTGTCTTCAATGATTTTTTCATTTCAATATGTGTTAAATTACACTATTTAATGATAAAACATGTTCTTACATGTTTTAAATAAAAATAATTTTGAAATAAGATTTTAATTTTTAGGTCATGTAGTAATAGAAATTAGTCCAAAAATTAGAACATAACATGCCCTATTGTTGACCAACTTGGGTGATCACATTCCACCAGTGCTAGGATGAGTCACATTTCATGTCTAGTTTAATAATGAAATTATACTCTATAGGTGTCTATAGACATTAAATTGTAGATAAGGTGACCTTTATCAAAGACTAAAAAATCCATGGACTTCCCCTCCCTGAGAATGTAGGAGGATGCTGATGTTGGAACATAGAGGTCATATCAACTATCATAGATGCAGGTTGTGAAGAAACTTGCATGAACTGAATAAAATTTTGAAAACAATAACATAGCTAATTGTTAATGCCTATATTATGTATAATAAGTGCTTCCCCATGTTACCATCATCACCATGATAATGGTATGTCCTTGACCACCATGTTTGGAACATGGTTCTCACCACCCTCCCATAACATGAAATAAACACGTTGTAGTGTAATTGGTCAACAAATTCCAATCACATACCTGAGAAAAATAATTGATGAATATATATAGAAATAGAAAATATTAACTAATGTAAATGTATCACTACCAATTGTATACAACCCCAGATACCCTCTTAAAAGTCCAGGTATTTGTACGAGTACATGTATAAATTATAGGGTTTCTTATAGATGATATGTCAACTATACATTTCCTCACTATTTATAGATACCATATTATTTTTGGATCTGAGTTTCAAATTTTATTTTCTCAATAAATTATTTTCATAAATCAGTATCCAATTATAATGAATCTCTATTCCAAATAAATCTGGTCCCATACACCTTATCACTTAAATCAAAACCCATTTAACTTCAATCTAATGGACTGACTCAATAAATTACCTATTACAACACTTGAGGGCACATACACCTCGTGAATTGAATCTAGAAATCAACCAATTGCCGAAAGAGATAAAAATGTATATTTATAAATAAGGATCAGTCAAAAATCACAAGTAATTAATTTAAATTTTATCCATGAAATGAACTTATATGGTATGATAATATGCATCACATTTAAAATAAACATGCATAGGTACATGTAAAAATTGACATTTTCCTCATTTTATTAGTACACATATACAAGTAATTATCCTAGAAATAATAATAATTACCATAACAGATCATTTGTGTCACCCAATAGTGGAATTATATCAACTATAATTTTGGAAAATTAGAACAATAATTATATTTTAACAAACCCATTGTTCACCACAATCATGGGTTAGGTAAACACAAACATGGATTTAAACTATGATCCAAGGGTCCTGGACCACTTTTTTATTATATAAAAATACTAATTAGAAAATATATCTTTGATAAGAAATTGTGATGTCTCATACCTGGATGCAACTCAGTGGTTCCCAGCCCTGGTGGTTCACTATGCCTCTAGTGAAACTCCTAGAATGCTAGAGACTGGAAAATAAAGACATAGAACTAGTGTGTGTCTTTGATTAGACGATTCCCTCATAACGATAGTGTATAGTAGGTGTTAAATGATATTGGAGGAAAATATTTGAGAAAATATAAAATATATATATCGACAACAATAAGGAAATATGAATATTAAAAAATAGAACCAACTGAAAATAATACTCAAATGACGATGATGATATATAGAATGTATCTATACATTCATAAATCGTGTATAAAAAGGAGAAAATAATACATTCAATAAAAATTATCAAAAAGGATTCCAATAATAGTCTCAGGCTCCCGATATCTTGGTCAGTCAAATGTTACCCAACTCCATTATAATGCAATCATGTAATCATATCTCTGAAGCGGTATGCTTCCCTTTTTTAACACCTTCGTACATGTTATATTATCATGTGCTAATGGAGGTCTAGGTAAGTATGAGATAAATCTCATTAGGCCACCACCAGTTATGCCTATACCATATAGCATGTGTAATATATAAATAAATAGTGTGGAAGAATGAATGTATAAAATTAAATCATTAATGTAATGTAAATACCCAATTTCCAACATCAGCCTCCACTTGGGTTCAAATAATGAAGAGTTTATTAATTAATAATGGTATTGTTTATATATTTAATTCTACTATGGTAAATCATTCAATAGAATCCTTACATGATAATTATATTTAATGGGTCCAATATAAAATATGTCACGGTTTATGATGATAATAATAATAGAGTAACAACATGGACACTATGGTGTCCTTAAATATAGTGGTTAATCAATACTTAGTAGTAACTATATCATAGATATATTATTAAGAGTGTGATATACAGAGTTTTTTTAAAATAAATTTATCAATATTTAAATTATAATTGATTCTTGGGAAACCATCCATGGTAGAATAGAGTAAACATTGACATGTATCAAGGGAGTATCTCAGGATCCTCATATTTATATATCTAATGTTGGATCCAAGGTGTATATCTAAGGAATCGAGTTATTATAATTTTGGGATACTAAGAAGTCAAACATGTTATGAACTGATAAAAAAAGATCTGGCACCAATTTGGGTCTCACCCTAGTCAACCAGCTTCTCCGAATGCAAACGCAATCCATATGTTCTTATGAAATTATATCGATGATCCATGTCTAACATAACTATTAATAATCTTATAATAATGAATACCTTCATATGAAATATGAAATGTATAATCATTTCATTTAACTAAATAGTCCTTGTTATTATTTATTCCATTTAAACAAGTCATTGGTATTATGTAGTATCTGTTTACTATAGTGACAAGGCCAAAGGGAATGAAACCATTTAGTTTATTACATAAAAATAATTTTATAGAGTTCTCTTTGTTAACAATCACAACTCGTAGAAATGGGTGTTACAGATGTGGAATTGATTAATTTAATTATAAACAAATATAAGATGTAATATACATAGTATACATCAAAATTCAAATTATATGATTGATTAATCATGTAGAAGTAGTCATATTAGGAAGGTAAATAGATATGAATTCACACTACAAATTAAATATTAATTGATTGTATTGAAAACATAAAATTTTCAAATTCATTTTATATATCATCCGACCGGTAACATAAATAGGATCAATAAGAATCAAATATAAATTTTATTGGAACATAGTATATTTTGTGGTCTTTATTGAGTTCACAACCTCCCGTGATAGACATCATTTGTAATAAGTTTCTTCAAATATAGTAATGACCACTACAATAAATATACATTAATTAAACTGGTGACTCCCAATGAAATCACTGTGTATAGACAAAAATTTATAAAAAAACATGATGGATGAATTATAGATCACCTTCCTCATACTTTTATGAATCCCCAAGGATATTACCAGCTTCAATTTTGGCCAACATTAAAAGATATCATAAGAATGTATCAAATACCTGGAAGAAGTGCATATGATTATTCTTTTATATATTACTTTCAATCAAATGAATAATGAAAAATGGATAAAATGGAATTAATCTCATACTTTCCCTGATCCAACAAGATGAAAATAAGCATTATTAGACCTTAGATTAAGGTGTTCCTTAAATTCATTGGTTATCCTTCAATGGAGAATAAAATGGGATAGATACCCAATAATGTTCATTTGAAACAGAATTAGGAAAAGTGGTGTATTTAAACCATTCATTTAATAGAATTATGGAAAAAGGGACCAAAAATTGTCATCATGTCATTTTTCCACACTATTTTTCTAAACTGTTCTGTAACAATGAACTATGATTCGAATGGAGGGGATTTCAAATGGTTATGCCACAAGGTTTGAGAAACTATGTTTCAAGAACTCCAAACACCTCTACTATATGTCATGAATTGTTTGGTGGCTATATGGCCCTTGGATCATGGTTATGAATAACCATGTCCCATACAACACCCCAATATCTAGCCATAAATTGTTATAAGAAATCATGCTGCCAAACCCCCATGGGTTCTACTAACTATGTGGCTAGCCTCTTTCTTCGAAAAAGATTGATCCGTAGTTCGATCAATCTTTATAAACAACCAAGACAAATGTGAACACATTAAGATACTGCATTGGGTATCAAATAACGAATTAATTAAAATTTTAAATGATCCACACCATAGTTAAAAATATGGGTTCCCTTATATTTAACTAAATTTCCCAATATCAAATATTGATATCAACATTTATTCTTGTGTATGTCCTATCATATACATGAATTGGGTAAATCTGTTTTCAATGTATATCTTGTATTAATGATCATATATAATTACATTATAGAAATATTTGACATTATATGTATGTAAATTATTTTTATTTATCAATATGAATAATTTAAATCTATTATACCGGAGGTTACTACGACTTTGAAACAAGTGGGAGTCAATGTAAGGGATTTTTGTCTCACTTTTATTTCTATGAGACACATACTCTATTCACCACATGTTTCAATTATGTGGTGTATATATATCCCATGATTTTTGTTTTTGATTATTTTTATGAATTTTATTGGTATTTAAATTTTTATATATAATTCTTTCTCTCATGGGGATTGTGATTCTTATTTAATATTTGCGGTAACACCTTTATGTCTAAATAATTTTTTTATTCACTTATTTTATGATTTAGTTTATGATGATGACATATTTTGATCTACCTATCATGAAACCAATGAGTTTTTTTTCACCACTAATTATTTATATATAATAAATATTTTCCCTTCATTTTACCCCCTTAAGTAATCAAGATATTGAAAAAATATTTTTAAGTAAAATTCACTTAATTTCTATATTTGGGTTAAAATAAATTTTCAGCCATATCAATGTATTATAAAATATATTTAAAGTATTTTTTTCAATAATCTTATGATTTTTATAGTAAATTTTACCCAAGTATGACTTCCTATGAAAATTCAGTGGAATATTTTGAAATTTCGTAATTTTGGTACTTTTTTACCATTATTAGGAAATTTTAAAAGAATGTATTCTTTTATCTTAAAAAATATAACAATATTATCCCAAAAGAATGATAAATAAATAATGTAAATATTCCATTTCATGTTCCAATTTATTTTAAAATTTAGGTATTTTTTTATATTCTTTATTTTTTTTTGATATTTTAGTTCCAAATTGGGTATCATGTATTCCATAATATTGTTGTAATGTTATTTTAAGTGAATATATATTCATCATAGGAGATATCCCTTGATTAAAAATATTATTTAATACCAATAAAATCTATAGACACTACCATTAATATATATTTATATGGAATATTATTAAACTAAAAAATTATATAAAACTATTAAATTTTACAAGGATTATTCTGTAGTGAAATGGTGAATTATTTATGAAATCATGTCATTTTTTTTGTGTTAAGCATTAATGAATGGCTTATAAACCTATTAACTTTCATTGGATATGATATGAAGAATTTTTAATGAATTTTTAATGATATTTTTGAAAAAATATACATTATTTTCATTATGTTCCATTTTGGTTGGAAATTATATATCTATCAAATGCATTACGTAGTGATTGATCTCTCATAAAATAAACCAAACTAAAATGGAGTTTGATCCTAGTTATTTAAGGGACTATATACACTATAATATTCTTCGGAGTGAAAATGACTAATATAATTTTTTAGGGAGTTAACCAATTAAAAAATTATAGTAAAGGGAGTAAAAACTGACCTATAAAGTGTTTTGGGGAGTGAACTCAACCCATAAAGATATTCATGGATGTTTACATTACTACACTGAAAATTATTTTCTATTCAAATGTTTATGTTGCATTGTCATGTCTAATGAAAATGCATCAGTCTTTAAGTCTATGACATTTGATTCCCTTATTTTTCATGTATTATGAACATCCAATCACTAAAAAATTTATAAAATTGTGTTATATGATATTTTGGGTTTGGGATTTTCAGATTTTATGTTCACATTCTCTTTCCCTTAGGTTCTTGTTATTTTATATTTCCTTTTTAGACTTTCTAATAATATTATCTCTCTTTTTCATATTCTTACTTTAACATAGTTTTGAATAATGTTTTCACATATGATATGTAATTTTAATGTTCTTTTTATGATGAAATATATGGTATGTGATGTAGTTGAATTATTAATAATCAATTTATGAATCCATTTTACTGAATGCACTAGTAATATATGATTTAGCTGTTGATCACTATATTATGTAATGAATATTCTTCTAAAAATATATGATATCTATGTATTAAAAGTATGCCTAACATTCATTAAATTATGGGAATAGATCCCCTAAGATGTTCATAGACACATCCTCCCCAATTGATGGTCCTAAACTATATAGGCTACAAGAGATGTTATAAATATATCCCACTTTTATATGGATCCCTGAATAATACTATTTATCATATAATATTTCTATAAGGGAGGATGATACATTGAAATAAGATCTATGGATGAATCCCTTAACTGATCATTCAATAAAGCATCATCATGATCCAATCAGGGAGACGATGCAATCAACCAAAATGTTGACTGGTTTCTTTCCCATGGAAATATTAAAAATTAAAACAATAGATGATTAAAATTCAAGCCATAATCTAAATAAATCATCCCATCCAAAAAAATAAGAATATAATTTCTTCCACTAAATATTATTTTCCATTTTATATTTTAAAAATAACCATAACCATCATCACCATTTTCTAATAGAAGAATATATAATTTTATTTTTTTAACCAAATAGAACAAAATACAATCATTCACAAATTAATTCAATAAAATCATATAGTTCATCATTAAACATAATTGAATGAAACACATACAAAATTTATTTGTATTATTAGATAATTATTTATTATCGAATTGTATGTTTTTCCCTTTCAAAAAAATCCTCAATACAAATATTTACCAATTCTAATTTATTGAATTGTAATCTAATTTGATATACCAAACATCCATCCTATTTCTAGTTGTAGAAAATTTATAATTTATTAATTCATTCAAAGTACCTACCAATAATCATTACGTTGTTAGAAGATGATACATGTCTATCTAGGGCTTGCTCGAAACCTAGATCACATTAAGGGATAATGGAAACTAGGATGCATGATTTTTTTTCAACTGTGTGATCCAAAGTGTGTGCCTGTATAAGATTCATATAATTTTAGGTAGTTAGGTTTCTCATGATTATAGAAACTATGAACCTACGCATGTGATGTGCCAATTAATTGAAGTCAGTGGATAATAGTTGCTGTACATTTTTTTCAAATGTGTGGGCAGACCATGGGAAGAGTTAAAATGAGTTAAAATTCCCAAATTTCCATTCATTAATGATTTATTTTTCCCCTCCATTATCTTCATTCTTTTACATCAGGTTTTACCTCTTCCCTATATCATTGAGCTCCTCATACCTCACCCTTGGGGGTTTGAATTGTCTCTTTCATTTGAAACACAAATCCATCCCCATCATAGGATATATAACTGTTTAGGTAGGATTTACCTTCTGCACCAATCTATTTATTGATTAAACTTCTATCAGTGGTGTTATATTAGTGCAACAACATTTATATCCATTTACTAGAATTCAAATATCATTCGATTCATTCCATTTTTGGTTGAATAAAGTCATGATAGTTGTGGAGTTGAGTACTACTATGTTGTATTAGGTTCTATATACGCTCAACCATCATATCATTGAGTGATTTTAAAGTGTAGTTATGCCACTCATTGGAAACATTCTAAGAAAATTAGTTATTGAAATGTAAATTGGATTAAATGGGTTTTCGCAAACCTAGTGACATTATATTATTGAGAAACTGATTCATAAGGTGTTATCCTTTCCCCTGGCGAACAATTTTAGTGTGGCCATCTTGAATGGCCTATTTTCCTAAGCCGTAATGGGACAGACACCACAATATTGGGTGAATTTGACTAAATTCATTTAATTATAATGGAATTAAAATGATTGGATATCAATGATAGTTTTTCATGTGATTCATGACTCACAACATATATTTAAATACTCACGAATCATGCTCACATTGAATTCCTGAAGCCATACATTTAATTTCATTGGAACATTGGGTGAACCCCTTTCTTAATATTTTATTCCATTGTTACACTTATGATAAATCATGTTATTGATGATCTATGCCTCATTTATATACATATTAGCTTATTATATAACATATTAACTTGGTTTTAGTTATATTCATTGGTTATTTTGTTGGATTGATATTTGAAATGCCAATGATCACATGTAATTGTGTACATAATATTCATGATTTATATAACTAATTCTAATTCCATGATCATGTTTAATTCAGTGAACCATTTCCATATAAATTGGGCCATTGTAGATTGGACTAAATTAAATAGAATGATTTTATGCTAATATACTATTTAGATTCTATTTTTTTGGAATGTAATTTTAAATAAATTCTATTCTAAATGTTGTCCAATGTTTTATATGTATCACTTTCTATGGGCCAAAAGAAAACATGGGATTTGATTTAATGATTCCATAGATGTAGTATTCATGCTCGGTTGGTTACTACTCGACCCACAGGGTGTGAAACTTTGGCAAGCATGTTATGGGATCTCCATGTGGAATTACTTATACTCATTAGGGAGGTTAGTTCCCTGGGAAGGGGAAACTATGGATGAGTCCATTAGAAGGATGGCTACGCCATGCCATTGGTGATACCAAGTCTTCTTCATGAGATACACCAAATAATATAAGATTCACCATGTCGTGAGCAATACAAGGGCCAATGTATGAGTTTCTTAGATGGACTCTATGACATTGGTTATAATTGAGGTTCTATAGAGACCCATGGGATTTTATTTATATCACCATAGATGGGATCATTCCTCATAATAGAAATGAAGGATTGTTAGATTTTCTCATTTAATATGTGATGTGACATTTTAATTTACAATTATTATGGGATCTTGTTTATTAATTATTAATTATACCTCATGATGAATCCATTAATTGTGGTATTCCTTGTTTGTTTTCTTAGTTTACTATGGACCTTGTATGTGTGGTATAACTTGCACATGTACATTGTTCATATATATATATTAAGATGAAGTAAGTGGTAGGGTACAACTATTCATTTAGTATCCCAACCATGATTTATATGTTTTAATTATTTAATTTTATAATATTATATATATATATATATGGAACACAACAAGTATTTAATGCATGATATGGAGGGACCTCTACACCACGGCTACCATCCTACTGATAATATATCTAACACCAAGCTCATATACTATTTTGAACCTAAATAAAAATTATGATCACATATAGGGATAGAGGTATGTGTTTTGTTTCTGATACGTGTTTTATTTTATTAAATAGGATGAAGTTTGGGGATAAAGGATAGAACTTAGGCAATCGAGATATTGTTGAAGCAGTTTTTTTGGATATATTTTATTTTTTATAGCATGTGGTATCTGGTTGTATACCAGTACCCATAAACACTAAAAATTTATAGACATATTACCTAATCTCAATCATATTTTTATATATTTTTGATATTTAGAATCATATCAGTTATTTATTCTTATTTTATTATTTTATTACACCCACTAGCGTATTCTTAATCTTATGATTACATTATTTGTTATTTCTTATATACTTATTTGCATACTCTTATCTATGATGGAATAGTTTTCTAATAGACACACCAAAGGGCTTCACTATATATCATTTTCCTTTGGTTTTTTGGTAGATGTGCTTATTATTCACCATATCAAGGAATTATTGTGTGTCATCCATGGCGAGATGCTATTAAGTGATATTAAAGTTATTTTAATTTTTTCTTACTATATGTATTTATACCAAAGACTATGTAATTTGGATAGGGAATTCACCCTCTCCTTCTATGTATCGTACCCATGTACATTGTAAACCCAAATTTTCTAGGTTGGGAAATTGTCTTACTAATTATTCTATTTAATTTTGATATGAAATCCCCATTGGTTGAAACAATTGTTTTCTGATGATAGTGATATTTGTGTTACTCTAATGAGGATTTCTATTACTTCATCCTAGTGAGATGAGGGTATATTAAAGTCATACATCATTCTACTGACTATAGGATTCAATTTACCTAATTATTCAATTCCATGTCTACTTTTAGTGTTCATTTCCTACTCTCCATTTGATTTCTGGTTATGCCTTGATTATTGCTCCATGTATTGCCTGTTTAGTTGTAATTATAGTAGTGTTCCAATTATTTTTGTATTCTTGAAATTATATACCACCAAATGAATTATGTAAGTATTGGTATCTCATAAGATAAACATGATTGAAATAGGTTGTTTTCCTAGTTCTTTATGGGACTTTATCCACTTCGATAGTCTTAGTAGTGAAACATTACTACTATGGATTATTGGGCAGTGTACCAAATATTAAATGATAGTATAAGGAGTGAAAAATAAAAAAATTCATTGGATTTGGGATTCAATCACATACACTATTAGAGCCTTCGAGTTTTCCATTACTATAATGGAAATGATTTTATATACTAATGTATATGACAAAAAGTTATTTCATGTGCCAAAGCATTGACCTTACAGACCATGTTCTTTGATTACTTTGTTATTCATATCTTATCAAATACCAATAATTATGAAACGACATAAAATATGTTATTTGATATTTATGGTATCGACATTAAAATTTTTTGTACAATTTCTCATACACTTATTCTCATGTTATTTTGATATGTCCCCATCATAACCTCAATAATTATATGGTCAATCACATTCATATGTTTACATTATTTTGTTTTTGAATAATGATATCATGCATGATATGTCTTTGAATGGTTCTATTTATGAAGAAATATTTATTATATGATGTATTTAAATTATAAATATACAATTTATATATAATTTTTACCGAATGCACTAGGCATATATGTTTCAAAAAAATTCTCTATATGATGTAATGATTAATAATATAAACATATATGATATCTATCATTGAAAATTATGGGTTACTATCATTCCAATATGAAAAAATCATCCTCATGTTGTTCATAGACACATCCTTCCCAATTAATGGTTCTAATCTAATAGAGGTTACAAGATATGTTTTTAAATAGAGTCCACTTATCTACTGATCATGGAATAATATGAATAAGAATATAATATTTACAAAGGGGAGACTAATTTTTTGAAATATTATCTTTTGAGGAATAAATTCATGGTTGGTTGAACATCCCATCATTATATTCTGACAAATGAGATGATCTCATAAACCAACAAGGTAATAGGTTTCTTGCCAATGGAAATATGGAAAATGATAACAATGGATCAGAACTATGGAAGACATAATACTACATGGTTTATACATCATAAATCACTAGAATATAATTTAATCCTCTTAGGATCTTTTATCCTTCCATATTTTAGACATAACCATTATTATCTTCATTACAATTTTCAATTAGCGTAATAAATCATAATATTATTAAACTAAATAGATCTATAAAATTCCTTCAAAAATTAATTCAATACAATCTTATAGCTAATCATTCATCATTATTAAATAAAAATCACATATAATTTTATATTGAATGTAGGATAATTATAAATTATTGATGGGTATATAGTTCTAATTTTCAAAATTATAGTGTATCCATTTCAATCTATTATTATTTATTTAATCACAATTTAATTTCATATATTTAACATCTAATCCTTATCCAATGGTATAAACTTCTTAATTTTATATTTAAATCCTTCAAAGGCCCATCTAATTTTTCATAAGTTGTCAATGTAGGTTCTAGGTGGGATTAGGGCTCATTTGAAACATGGATCCCAACAAGGGGGAATGGAGACTTGACCACCCAGTTTGTCTCTAATTGTATAATATAGGTACCAAGGCTATGGTGGTTGTCTGCAATTTGGGGCAGTGTGGTTTCACATGGTTAGTCAAACCATTATCCTTCTGATGTGGTGTTCCACTGATTCTTAGAGAGGGGAGGATTCTTCGTGCATGTTTTTACATCCTTGTGGATAATCCCTGCACAAGTTAAAATGGTATGAATATACAAATTTTTCACGTTTAATGATATATTTCTCACCGTCATTTATTTTTATACTTTTCAAATGGGGTTTACCTCACACCAAGATATGTGGAGCTCCCCCTCCCTCAATAGTGGGGTTTTGATGTATCACCTTCACCAAAATATCAATTCCTTCCATATTGGATGTTGTGGAATTTTATTTGAATGCCCTACTTTTATCACACAACTATTTCTAGTTTCATGTTCTATCTATTGTTCTATTTTGGACCAACAGCTTTTTCACTACTTCACTGATTTGAAAAATCCTTGGATTTCTTCCATTTTAGTTCAAATAATGACCCAAAAAAAGTTGATATGTGCTATAAAACATTGGGGTAGTGGAACTATGATCATTACCATTTCATAATTGAATTTTATTTGTAATGTAGTTCTGATACTCACCAAACACTTCTATTGAAATTTACTTCTTGATTATTATATTGGTTGAAACAAGGTTTTGTGTCCATAGAGACCATTTATTATGGGAAAACCCATACGTAGGGTTTTCACCTTTTCATTGGCCACCCATTTTGGTGTTTCTACCATGAATGCCCAATTTTACAAATCCTTAATTGGTTAGTCTTCTCATGTGAGAGGAAATTCGACTAAATGATTTTGATTATATACAAACATTTTATTTAAATAATCATGACTCATGTTCACATCATATTCCATTATCCGTAAACATAATGATAGTTTGATCATTGGGTAAACCACTTGGTTTATTTTTTTTCCCATTTTTACAAATATAATATTTCATGTGCATCATACTTTATTCCTCATTTCAATGATTATTACCTTATTCTATAATTTATTGGCTTGGTTTGAATTCCATTCAGTGGTACTGTTTTTGAAATGAAATTTTGAAATGTCAAATATTCGATGTAATGTTTTACATAATATGACTTGTATAATTTTCTTCATGATCATTCTTTACTAATTTTTAATTCCTTGAACCTTTTTATGTATAAATTAGGTAATTTTTTATTGGATTATATTTCGTAGATTGATTTGATGGGGATCTTGGGTTGTTGAGATTTTATTTTAGTGGAATGTAATTATAAATGCATTCATTTCCTTCTGATGATTCTGGTTGTATATATCTCACTAGATATGGGCCGATAGAGAACATGGGTACTAATTTAAGGATTCCAGGGATGGATTTATAATACTCGTTTTGTTATTACATGACCCAATTGGAGGGATAGACTATCTTTTAAGGTATGGGATCTCGATGTGGAATTACTTATAATCATGAGTGAAGTCGTTTTCCTAGGGGATAAATCATGGATGATTCAATTTGAATGATGGAAACAACATTACATGAGTGATACATGTTCCAGTTATTGGGATACATGGTATTGAGTCAGATTAACCTTGTAATTAGTGATATAATAGAATATATATATGATTCCCTTGATAGACTCCAGGACAATAGTTATATTTGATGTTCCATAGAATCCGTTGGGATTTTATTTTAGATCACCATGGATGTGATCTGGCCCCACAATAATAAATAAAGGACATGTTAGATTTTATCATCTCTAATGTGATTCATCTTCTGTATTTATCATTATTATGTGAAAATATTGAAGACATGTAAATTTAACACCATGAAAAACACAATATTGTGGTATTCCTTCTAAGGATTCCTTGTATACTTTGACATCTATATGCATATTACACCATGAACAGGTACCCTATTAAATCATTCATCTTAGGATGAATCAGTTGATATGGTAAGAGTTTTCATTATGTAACCCAAAACGTGGTTGACATGTTTTAATTATTTAAAGTTCTCATTTTTGTTATATATGGAACAAAATAGGTATAGAATGAAATTATATTTTCATATTCACCATGGGTGCTGTCCTACTAATATTATATCTCAAACCATGATCAGGCATTGTATTTTACATGAGTTGACTTTATAATCATAGATATGGAGAAAGGGATGTGTGTTGTTCAGGATTATTGATTTATTTGATGCCTTAGGATAGATTTTGGGGGTAGAGAAAAGAGCATATGCTCCATATGTTTTTAAAAATGTTTTTGATATCATGTATTATATGTTTGTACAACATTTCCCCTGGACACTCACTTAGTATAGACTAATGAATCTATCATGCTCAATTTTGTTGTATATATTATTAACATTTATCTTCATATTGGTTATTTATTATCTTCAGATTTTTTCATTACACCCACTAATGTATCATTAATTCTATATTTTCATTGTTTTTTATTTCTAATTTTCTGTTGAGAATACTATAATCAACGAGGATATAGTCTCTCCACATACATACCAAAGGACCTCACAATATGTATGTATCCTCTACTATTCGAGGAGATGCTCTTGATTTCTTATATTAACCATTTTTTGTAATTATTGATTAGAATCGAGGGAGGGATGCTGTAATGTGATATCAGATATATTTTAATCATGTATTACCATGTGGGTTTATCCTAAATACTAGGACATTAGAATTTATGATTTACCCTAGTATTGGGAGTATCAAAACCAATGCAAATTGGAAAAAAATTTATGGGTTGGAAATTTTTTATGGGATTATCTATTTAATGATTATAAAACATCACTATTGGGTGACACACTCATTTTGTGTTGTTTTTTATATTTTTGAATTTTGAATAATGGGTTCTATTAATTTACCATGATTTAACGAAGGAATATTAAAAACATGCATCATTCTCAGAACAATAGGTATAAATTTCATTAACCTTTCCCTTCCATGTCTATATACAATGTTTGGTGCCTATTTCTAAGTGATTGGAGGTTATTACTTGATTATGGTTCCTTGTAGTGTCTATATAGTTATTTTTATTGAAGTGATAAAAATAATCTTGAGGGTATATGTTATTTGGTGGTTTATGTAGAAAATAGTTTCAAATCATGTGGTGTTTGTTTCGTTATGAGATGGAATAGTGATACACCAAACTCGTCCAAATAAAAGGGGACATAAATGTATAAATTAATTAAAATTAATACCACCTCGTATAACAAGTTGACCACCTTATACATGAAAGGTTGGACTTTTACACTGACCATACTTTTGAATTTTGTTTTAGGTCTTGTATCTTATGGTCCTAATTTCATTCCTTCTAATTTGATCCTTGATGTTGGAGAAGGTTTTCAATTGTGTTATTATTTCCAGAGTGATTTTTACCTAACCTTTATATCATTTTATTTTCTTTTTTTTACTTTCTATTATAAATTATTTTTGAGGAGTGTTCTTAGAAATGGTTGATCTATTCCACCATGATGTACTCATGTTGTACTCTAAGATAGTATGTTAAGAACACCTCGAAGATGCTGGGCCTTAAGCAACCAATTATACATTATGTATTTCCTACTGAGGAATCATCTATTGATCCTATTCAAGGATCCAATGCATAGGTTTGTGATAGATTGAAGTTGTTTTTGTAGAAATTTTATGGTTGTTATATGTTTTCCCTGTCCATGGAAATGATGACTTGGGACTTTGGTAGGAGTATCCTCCCACATTTTCAGGGATGGTAGAATTTTGTGTGATGAGTCATGGTTTTAATCCACTATTTCTATCTTCAAACCAATAGATAATTTTATATATTATAGGATCATTATCAATAGACACATCTTACATGAATCTAACAAGATTTCTTAGTATGTCATCTCTCTGTTAGAGAATTACCAACATATGTTCTGTCATACATACAAACATATTTTGATGACCACTTCATTTCGATGATTCTAAGAGTAGATCATATCAAAGAGTTCATGAATATTTGGTAAGGTTATATGAATATTAATGATTATTCAAATCACTACATTGGGATATATCATTTTACACTTTATCTAACCAATGAAGAGGTGTTTATTATGAGGCATTTTGATGATGATCTTGTGCATGATTTCCTCTCATAGGTGACCGAATTATATTTGAATATATTGACATGGGAGATGATCCAAGACATAATAATGGAATGAAATATCAGATAAGTCAGTCTTGGGATCCATGGAGGATTAATCATGAGACAAGTTGATGGTTCTTTTGTTATTATAAACTATTCTTTCGCGGGTAAACATGAGGGTGGTTATAGCCATGTGAAATAAACTGACATTTTTATATTGTGTAACATGTGTGGAAGGTCAGACCCTAAGAAACCTAGTTCATGATGAACCAAATCAAATGGTGGGATTGTGGGATGGTACATATTCAAAAATACTTTCTATATTGTCCTCCATGATCCACTGGAAGGGGTTCCATACCTGTACCTCTATCAGGTATGGGATTTGTGACACCACATCAGGCTGTAAGTTGGTTATCTACTGAAAAATAATGAAGAGATTGTATTTGGAGTGGGAATGGTAGTCATTACCTAGATCAATAACAACAACATAGTTTATATTCTTAGGATAGTTTGGAAGTATCTCAGGCCCATGGTTCATGGCATATTCTTGCAGTGCTTCCAGCACTATAAGGGATGAATATATTTTTATCAATAATTAGTGTAAAAATTCTAGTAGCCTCAAAATTATATTCCATTTTAGATATAGGTTAACCTATTACATTCATATATGCTACTTTTTTTAATGTATTACTCTATTAATAAAGTATTTCTATGGTGTTATGACACTATTCAAGCTATTAGGGGTCAAAAATAGTGGGAATACATCAGGTCAGGTGCTCCCCCATTAGATAGTTGGGTGAAACTTCTTTAGGAGTTTCTTATTAATCTATATGATTGGATTTCAAATCATTCTTGGTATGGACTAATTCATGTTTTATCATGTTTAATGGGGTTTCTATTACATTAATGTGTACTACATATCAACCAAGTGCCACACGTATGCACACAATGTAGAGTGGGACATCCATTCAAATTGATTTGGACCCAAGAGAACATCGTTTGGTAGGGTGATGTCTTAGATAGAGAATCTCATTATAAGCGATTAGATAATAAGGTTAGTAATTTTCGTTCTTATTTTGAATCATTTTATGTAATTATTACATAGATATTTCTACATTTTAGTTCTATATTGAGAGGGATAGTTCAATCTAGTGATATGAAAAATTGTGGAAAAAGTGTCCTTCACTCTATATATGATGGAACATACAAGGCAATAATATCTCATGAACTGACTTAAATACCAATGATCTAAGGGTTTTCTCTAAACGAGAACATTGACATGCGACTCACTTGACCTTTCAACCAAGATATCACATGGTACACCTATATTGGGCATGTATTATATATTTTTTAACCAATTTACTATGAGAAACCATTATCCACTTCCTCATATCAATATCCTCTTCAACCATATAAGATAATTAATGGTTTTCTTTAAAATCAATATGATGTTGGACTACCATCAGGTGAATGTGGTTGAATTATATATTTAGTGCACCACATTTTGGAGAATTTATGACGTTTATGAGTACATGCTTATGACATTAGGTCTGATGAACATGTCATCAAAATTTACAGATACCATTAATTGGGTTTTCTATTTATATATTAATTACTTTATGGTTGCCATAGTTGATGACATACTAGTGTAATCACACACCATACATGACCATGAAAATCAACTTGAGGTCATTTTAAGTATAGCGAGAGGACACCAAATTTATGTGAGGCTAAGTAAATACCAATTTTGAATCATAAAGGCTCGATTATTAGGTCATATCATATCTGAGTCAAGAATCTATGTTTTCCCAAATTAGTTGAGCACCATCATTCCCTATGAACATCCCAAGAATATGTTTGACATGCACAACTTTTTAAGGATTAATGGCTATTACAAGTGACTTATTCAAGAACTCTACCATAAAAAAGAATCATACATGAAGATGACTACAAAGGGTGTGATATTCCTGTTGACTAAGAAGGAGATCCACTTTATCACTAATTTATAATTATTCATTATCTTGGAAGAAGATAAACAATTTTATGTAATGAATCAATAATCACACAAGGTGTGGTTTTGATACAATGTCATCGAGAATTACTGTATAGATCACTCTAATTGATGTATCATTAGAGGAACTATCTTTTTCACTACCTTAATCTATAATACATTGTTATATCTTGACATTTTTTGTGGAACAATCTATTGGTATAGTGGTTTTTTATTTACATAGCTCATAAATTTATCAAATATATCTTATCTTAGTGGGACTTCAATTTGATGAAGCACTAGTGGGTGGAATAGCTACTATCCATAGACATAGATATTTCTTTAACTCCTCATAATGGTAATTCGATGGATGATTCCTGGAGCATAAAAACTCAAACCCAAGCCCTTCATACAACCAGTAGTAAGTGGAAGATGATGGATATGTTTTCTGAGTTAAAAACAGAGGATTAGGAAAATCATATAAAAATAGACTTAGATGATTTGTTTGTGCTATACCCTCTTCTATAATAGGTTCATATCCACAAATTATCATATTTAAAGTTTCTCATTTGTTAGCGGGGGGGGGGCTTCGTAGAAATGAACTCAACTATTTTTTTGGTTGTTGATTGTGGTGTGACCATACTATATTATGAAAATTCTAGAGTTCCTTATGATATTTAGGGTGAGTTGATGAGGGAATCACATGAATCTGTATGGAATGTTAATCAAGGGATTACAAATATATAAAAATATATGAATCTTCAATATTAGTTTCCAGGTTTGAAGAGACATATTGTAGGATTTATCAATAGGTGAACCACCTATAAGTAGGTGAAGGCAGAGCACCATCGACCTACAATAATTCTATGATCTGCCAATTCCATATTTAATGAGGGACAATTACACCATGTATTTATTGATAGTAGTGAAAAGATACCATAATGTAAGTGATTCAATCTTGGTTATATTTTATTGTTGCTTCTAATGCCACACACATCCTACCAAACTGATTATCCATCACTAAATATGACTTAGGAAGACTTTACAGTTGAGATATATTGAGACATCAAGGTGTGACCAATTCTGTCATCTCAAAATGAGACACCTTGTTCACATCATAGTTCTATAAAGTGTACTATAAGGCACATGCTTCATAGGTTCTATTGAGTATTATATATCACCCCTAGAACGATGGGCAGTCCGACAAGAAGATTCCAGTGATAGAGAATAATATACGTTGTTGCATCATTGATTTTAGATGAATTGGTAAATTGAATATTTCTATGGATGAGTATTACTAAAATAAAATCTTTCAGGAAATTATTTACATCATCCCTTTTATTTTTTCAATGGTATACCATGTCATTCCCCCTAGTGCTATATAAATGAATATGGGGAGCTCAACTAGGTCATCATCCCATTTTGGAGTCTTTGGAAAAATTAAAACTAATTCAGATGCAGATTACTATACCTCATTCTTTGAATAAGTATTATAAAAATTATCATCGAAACCCACTTATGTTCTATATGGTACATTAGGTAATTATGCCTGTATCGCCCAGGTTGGGTCACAAAAGAATATGGCGGCACGGAAAGGATTTACACCCATATGTTGAGCCTATCATCATAGTTGATAGATTTATGACAATAGACTATCAGTTTCTGATACCTATTTTTTATCATGAAATGAAGGAAATATTCAACATATCACAACATTGATAGTATCATCACCAACATTTCATTCATTTTTCATTGGTGATATCAATCTCAAGGAGGAATCATCCTTCATGGTTTGTATGATACTAGTTTTTTATCATATATTTAGGGTTTTCTTTGTCGTCATAGTTATTTTGGTCCAGGTGTTATGGAAACACAAAAATATTGCAAAAAAAACATAGGAGTGAGAGGATGATATATTTTCACAATCGATATATATATTTTTATTAATATGATCTACCACTATCAGAAGTGAAACATGGGGAGGTGTTTTTTTATGGATGGGAGGCTGCAATGTACTACCTATATCAAAGGGTAAAAAATGTTTATGTGTTGTGTTAATTCCTTAAATGGACCTTGGAATGATTTCTAAGTGGTTAAAGGAGGTTCAAGGTGTATTTGGTTATCATTTGATACCTAGAGCTGAAAAAGGGAGAAGGCAGATTGGGCCACATGATTTTCCTACAACTATGCAACCCATGATACATGTTCATGCATACCATCTACAATTCCAGGTTTTGTGGTTTCAAATAGTTTTCACACGATTAGTCAAACCATGCACTTAACCATGTGATGTTCCCCTAAGTATCCTTGAGTGTCACAATGTTGGACCACGATTTTGAAAAATGAGTCCAGAATGTGAACAGAGTAAAAATAGATGAAATATCCAAATTTAACTACTTTATTGATTTATTTTATCCATACATTATTTTCTTCATTCTATAGTGGGTTATCCCACTTCCCTATGTGTGTGGAACTCTTCCTACCTAACCCACATGGTTTTGAGGTATCTCCATCATCAGAAACCGAAATCCATTACTATAAAAAGATAAGGAACCATCTCAATATGGTCTTCATTCCACCCCTCATCATCTAGTTTCATCTTCCATCTCTTGTACTATTTTGTTGAAAATATTTTTTCCCAATTTCATGGAATTTCAAGAATCATTTTTATTTCATCCATTTTGATTCAAAAAAACCCCATAAATAGACAAGTGGACCACAACTATGTATAGGTGGGGTTTATTGTCTTCCACATCGTATCATCACATTATATTTTATGCACCATTATTGGGATCATTAGAATATTCAAGAGACACTTCAAAATTGAAGATTATTTTTATTATAATTGATTTACATTTATGTAATTACATTATCATGGAAAAATCCATATGAATCGTGTCTTCATTGTCGTTTTCAACCCCATTTGGTGTCCATACATTGGATAGATTATTTCCCATAACTTAAATTGTCAATTACCTTATGTGAGTTCCAATTTGAATAAATTCATTCAATTATAACTGAATTAAGATGTATTTTTATCCAAGAGAGTGGACCTTGATCATCATGCCCCACAAATTATATTTAATTAGTCATGACACATCCTCACATTAAATCCCACAATCCATACAATTAATTACCTATGAAACATTTTTTGACCCCCTTTATTTATCTTATATTCCATTTCTTAAATTTTTTCTATGTCAAGTATATCATGCTTCATACCACATATTTATCCTTATTTTCTTATCCCATAATTGGTTTTTTCTTTGAGTTGTATGTTTTAGTTTTCTTGTTGGATAATATATTGATGTGTCAATCATGATATGTAATTTTTTAAATTCTACTCCTTCTATATTTTGACTCGTGATAATGTATTTACCATGTTTAACAACATTTTCTTTTTCCATAAGAACTATGACATTTTTTTGTATAGATTTTATAACATGATTTGATGGTGAGAATATGATATTGATATTTTAATTTGTTGGTATTAAATTATCTATATATGTCATTCTTTATGATTTTAATTTTATGATATGGATCACTTGTAATGGTTTGGAAGAGTATATGTCTCGTGATTTAAGGATGTCATGGATAGGCTCACAGTGCTCAGTTGGATAATACTTGTTTCATGAGGATCGATACATTGTCTTTCTAGGAAAGGGATAGCTGGCTGTATTTTGTTATACTCATGAGTGATGTTGGTTCCCAAGTTAAGAGACCAAGGATAGATCCATTGGCATAGTAAATGCACCATGCCAAGGGTGATACTTAGTCCCCTACATGAGATACCTGTTATAGACTCAGATTCTCTATGTCATGATTGATACAAGGCACACCTTTTGGGTTGACATGGACATACTCATTGAAATTTGATATATTTTATGTTTTGTAGAAACCCTTGGAATTCTATTTAGATCTTCTTAGCCATGATAAATCATTTAAATGGAATCTTATGGGTTTATTGATTTGACCATTTCATATGTGATGTATCTTTTGTAATTTTAATTATTATGCAAACTTATATAATGACATGAAAATTATAAAAAATTATTATAAAAATATTGAGTGTATGGATTCATGGGATAATTGTTTACTTTGTCCCATATGTATTTATATTACACCATACACAAGTACAATGTTCAGACATATGGATTAGGCTGAAGTAGTTGGCCTAGGGTGAGTGTCCATTTAGGAACTTGGACAATGTTTTGCATGTTTTAATTATTTGATGTTATGATTTTATTTTTATATGGAACACATAAATTATTTATTATAGGAAAATGATAATCTTAGACAAGGTGGATGCTGGTCTACTAAGATTATATCTCACACCTTGCGGAATAACCGTTTAGTAACTAAGAAGACTTATTAAGACATGTATGAAAAAATTAATGTGTTTAGATTCAGATTCATGATTGATTTTCTACCTTAGGTTGGTGTTTGGAAAATGATGACACATCATGAACATTGGATGCTATTATAGTAATTTTGGGATATTTTATAGTATTTGGTAGCATGTAGTATGTTCTTGTACCCATGTTCCAATGAACAATCATTATTTATAAACATATGTAATCATCATGATCATATTTTTTATATCTTTTAATGATATTCAACATCCGCATGGTTAAATATTCTTCTTGTCTAATTCAATTACCTCCAATTAAACATTCTTATTTTTATGTATCTTCTATTTATTATTTTTTATTATCAATGTGCATACACTAATCTATGAGGAAATTGTCTCCCAACAGACACATCCATGGACCTGGATGCTACTCAGTATCATATGGTGTCCAAGAAGATGTGCTTGATATCCTATAATCATTGTCTCGAGGAACTGTTTAATTGAATCCTAGGAAGGATGATACAATAATTTTTTTACATTTATGTAGACATTCATCAATTACATATTTAACTATGATTAGAATATCTATTCAATAAAGATCATAAATTATCATTGGTTTGATAGGAAATTGTTGATATTCAAACCTCTATATCTATAAATATCAAAAAAATTTAAACTAAACTATTATCTCTTTTAATTGATTTACTAGATAATAATCAATTAATTACACAATTGAAAAGGGGTAATGAAATATTTATTTTGGAAATTTTTTTAAAATACTTATTTTGTCTGTATACAACTTTTTCATGATATTCATTCAATAAAAATATAAAAATTTTCCATCTTTATATATATATATATATATCATTTTAAAAAATATATCTATCAATTAATTGAGAGGGAAAAAAATTATTTATCATGGAAAAAATTTCTCTTTTATGTTGTTTGAATATCTACAATTATAAATTCATCATTTTGGAAATATCTAATATATTTAATTATGTATTTCACATATTCACATATCATATTACTCTTAATAAATATCATTCCCATGTGTAAAAAAGTACATTGATATTCCACCATATTCATCCTTATAATAAATCTTTATCTTTAGTCACATAATATTATACATATTCATATTACTACTAGTCTATTTCCATATTTCTTTTTTTTCCTTTAGTAAAATAATATATATATAAATATTTTACATATCATATGTCATATAATTATTTTTCCATTCTTAATATATAAATATTTATTTATTCTTGATAAATACCATGCCAAATAAAATAATCTAACTGTATTCTACTATACCAATAAAATATTTGAATTAATAATGATTTGAGAATTTTGATTTTTGTTAATTATAAAGACGATAAAACTAAACATGAAAAGTCATAGGTTGGAATATATAAAAAATTTAATTTTATTAAATTACATTGACTTATTTTCAATCATATTAAAATAATACTAGAAGTGCAGATGTATTTTTGAATTTATAAATATAGAAAAGTCCATTTAATTAAATCATATCTTCATTTAATAAATATAATATTTATGATTTTTCTTTATAGCATCACTGATAATCTAATTATTGCTTAAAAATAACTTAATATATCATTTTTCCTTGTTAACTTTCTCACATTACTAAAAAAATTTATGTTATTTAATATTTAGATTTATTACTCGATAAACCAATACGATTGTATGATTTTAGTGAATAATATTTATTCTTTTTAACATAAATTTTCAATAATCTTCATATTTAAAATAATATCAAATTATATTGATACATGTCCATAAATATTAACAATACAAATGAATAATATTTTGAGGTACAATATAATATGTTGAATCAAGATATTCATTATCTCTATGGATAAAAATCCATCAATACTTTACCAATAAATAAATGGGATGAAAAATAATCAACATTGTTTGTCACATCCTATATCAATGAAGATACCTAAACATAATTACATTTCTATTAACATCACATATAACCAATATAATACATTCAATTATTCAATCCCCCAAATTCATTGTTCTTATTAATACTATTTCATTATTTAACAAATATTTATCATCTATATCAACGCATATGCATGATGAAGATTAATTATCGTCTTTATTAATAATAAAATAATAATTTTATCTGTGTGACGTATAATTATTATAATCTCTTTAACATCATTTAGTTTAATATTATTCTGCAATAATTATTTTATTTAAATTTAATCTTTTCCTACAGTTATGTGAGAAACCACATGATAGAAAGAAAATTCCATATTATAGAATTATGAATTTGTTGCCTATTTTAAATTAGAAATAAGAAAATTATTAATACAGTGAATATCAATATGATAATTTTTTTGTAATATGAGGGACTAATAATGATAACAATTTACCAGATTCAAATCCTAAATTTTACACCATATTTTATTTCACTAATTAAGGGATAAGAAAATTATATTTCTTATAAATTACAAACTTAATCCTTCATTAATAAAAAACATATTACTATAATGTATAATACTCAGTATTTTAATGTTGAATAATCAACCCAAGAAATGAATAAGGTTATCTACAGTTGTAAAATACAATAGGAACATTATCATCTGACCTAAAACAATTTAATTCATGTTATTTCTTTCTATAAATCAATATTTACATTTACTTAAATACACATTTTACCATGTCTACATTTGTATATCTCTATTATAAAATGATATTCAATTGAATTAATCAAGTGTTATTTTTATCTAGAATGAAATTAAATATATATATATATATATATATATATTGATTCTATTTTGTGTTTAGGGAGTATAAAAATTTGTAAAATCATTAATTTTTATTAATAGAGGACATATCCTTCTATATAGGCATCAAAACAGTAAACAAGGCCTCTAACTGAGAAATCCTAAAACAATTCCCATTAAAAGGGGAAAACACATACAAATATTTGAATATGGAGAGTCTTCATCCACTATATGATGTTTGAGGTTTAAATTAGTCATGGAATTCAACCAAGATACTATTTTCCACATATAAATATAATGGGGTGACATTTTAATTAAATATAGGTTATTTGTCATATTTCTATTGCAAGGATCATTTTTAAAAATATATTGATAATAATTTCAAAAAAAGCAATTTTTTTATCCCACATCAATAAGGTATAAATCTAAATAGAAAACGAAATATATTATTCTATAGAATGAACTTGTTTTATGACATTTATAAATAATTATTTGTTTGTAACTAATTCAGTATACATGACATTATAATTATGTTAAATAAATAACTCTAAATCCTCTATCCCAAATTTGTTTAAATTATTAAAATGAAAATTTAAAAATTTAAAAATTTATTTTTTTAAAGGTTGGGGCCGAAGCCTCATTTTTATTATTAAATCAAAGTAAAGTCCTCTTTTTTAACTGGGTAGAGGGAAACCCATTACGTAGCCCGAAGGCCCAGCGGGCTTGTAGCCCATTATATAGCCCGTAAGCCCAAATTCTAAGGCAAATTCACATTTTGTGAATAGTAACCTACTGCTATAGTACCACACAATTTCGCTGCCGCTACAGTGCCATGCCACCGCTACAGTACCCTGCTGCCGCTACAGTGCCCGCTGATGAACAGTTCCACCGCTTCTACAGTACCGCTATAGTACTACTACAATAACATGTGCCCCATGGGTTTTGTAATTAATTTTCACAACCATATAAAATTAATAATATGAGTATTCAAAATGATCATACTAAACGATTTTAAAAAATTAATATACAACACTTTGATTCAAATCTACTAGTAGATGATCATATTTTTCTTATGATTTCTATCCCAACAGTGCAAAAAATATTTATTATTTTTGAAGTAATTTCCTAATACATATATTTGGTATTTGATATGTGTGGAAACAAAACATTATATATGATGTTCTTCCAAAACTTCATCAAATCAAATTAACATATATATGGTATAAAACAAATAATGAGATAAAACATAATCTAGAAAGAAGGAACATTTCTGCAACTAATACTATATGATATTCCATTTAAATATTGAAGTCACATTAGGGGATGAATTTCGTTCCATAAATTTTTTTATTACATCTCAATTATAGAAAGATTCTTTCAGAAACATTCTTATATAAATATCCACTATTAGTTATGATTTTTTTTCTTTTTGTTTTACACCACACTCCCCACCAGCATAAAATGTTAGAAACAATATAAAGAGAACTAGATGGGGTATTTTAAATTACCACACATATTTCATGAATTATATTTTTCATTGTTCACATTTATAATCATGGGGAAAATATTTTAAAATATATTACCCAAATTATTACACTATGATATGTATATCCCAAAAATAAATAATTTTTATACTTAAAATGTGAGTATTTACTATATTAACAATTTTAATATGTAAAATAACATTCATGATCATTATCCCAGATTCCACATTCCATCAATATCTTAAATAATGTTGTAAACTATATATAAACATGTTCGTTTATTTCATTATTTCATAATAGATGTTTATCATTTTTTTTAAAAAACCCCATGAAAAAATTTGTACATAATTACATTCCAAGGGTATTTTGGAAGTATATATTAGTAAAATTTGAAAGAAATTATACTACATAGGTAACAATGAAAACTTATGACTAGTTTTCAACAATAATGAGAATAGTATGTTTAGAGTCCAATTTAATTTAGGATTGGTGTCACTCAAATATATCAATGTTTTTAGGGTCAAGAGGTCTCTTTCAGTGTGTCTTGGGTTGTCAAATCATCAGAGACCTATGGAGAACCTTTAGATGCACAATATAAACAGATGGATTTTTGGCTATGAAGTACCAAACATGGGTTGATTTTATATGGGTTTAAAAAGAGGAATATGATATCTATGTGAATTCAATTTATGAGAAGATGAGTTGATCTTATGTTATTGATTTGGGTGGATTGGATGAAATCCTTTTTTTATGATTTCAATTTCATTAACTTGAGAAGGATTCACGGAATGAATTCAAACTACCCTCATTACTTATTGATTAAAAACCACCAAAAACACAAGATAATCACCTATACAATTTTAGTAAAATGTTCATGAGAACTCCACATTAAAGGATCTAATTAGCACATAAAAGTGGGGCGAATAAATTCAATAAGGTAGAGGAAGAAAGAAACTCATTTATAGATATAAACTCAAATAAATGAAATTAATAACATTTAGAGAGTGAGAAATAACATTCAATCCAGCCACTTTATACTCCCTTAGATCAAACCATATATGAGATAGCCCTCCATTGATAACATGTTTTCAACGGAAGCGAGAAGTAAACTTATGAGGGAGGAATTGAAGAAGTAAAAAAATCACAATAACTACACAATTGTGTGAACAATATCACCAGGGTTGGTGTGAAAAAGTTCACACCATGAGGTGAAGGGATCAATGTGATATTAAAAAATAATATAATATGAGAATAAGAAAGAATTTTATTGAAAACTAAGGTAATTTGAACAACTTACAAGAGAAGGAAGAACATTACAAAGGTAAATTTGTGTAATTACATTACCATGAAATCAATGTCCCAAGATCCCCCCAATTCTGTACCACTAATGCCTTAAATTGTCATTGTGGAAGCCATTGTCTGATCCCCCCATCATCCCATGGGCCTTTAATTAATTTTGGTGGGGATAGGTGGGTGGACAATTAATGAAGGTGAGACTTTTCCACCTTCCCCATAAATGGAATCCAACTTTCATCCACCAAAACGATGCACCAAAATGACCATATTGAAGAACGAATTAGAGTGGTCCATATAAGGGTAAAATGTATCCTTAGATTACCTTGAAAATCCTGTAAAATTTCATTCCATAATAATATGTGGTTCGCATGATATGATTTAAATGCTGGGTTGTGTTTTCGAGCCTCAGAATCTGGCCCAAAATTTCATCATCATCTTGGGTCAGCTAGAACACCATTCACAAATCCGAATTATCATGGGCCAAATTTAAATGATATATTCCCAATAATTTCCTCTATATGAATTTAAATGTTCAGAATCATTGGGCTTCAATTATTTCTTCAACAGAATGCTTATTGGGCTGTTGTCTTAATCACATCGCCCAGAATGTGGTTGGTTCAAAGCCCACTTTGGTGGTCTTCCAAATTGAATCTCCAAGTTATCCAAAATAATGAATCATTCTTTATATCATTGGAGACTAGAAAATAATATATAAAAATAAATTCATGACCATTATGTGTTTTATGAGATATTCAAGAAGGTACCATTTAATAGTGCATTTTAAGAAGGAATTACCATCATAATGTGAAATAATGTTCAAAGTGTACAGTTCACTAATAATGGTGTCTATGATTAATAAATCATGTGATTATTATATTATAAAAAAATAATATTAGCCTCATTTAGGGGATAATCACACCCCCTCTTGATTTTTCTAGTCCCGAGAGAAATATTTCTAAAAAATATTAAATTTGAATTCCCTTTTCCAAAAACATTTTAATACGCATTTCTCACAAAAAAATATCATACCAAAAAAAATTATGAAACCTTTCAAATAATTTAATATAATATAGGTCCATAGGTATATCCCAATCCCAATCCCATTACGTTGTTTAAATTCATCACCACATTTCATTCAATTTCAATTAATCATGATGAAGAGTTGTGTGTCACAATAGACACGGGGGATCATTTTCATTCAATGGGGAAAAGCTGTAAGTTCTTGGAGGAATCAAAATTAAATTTCAATATGAGTAATTATTATTTTTTCAATTATTTTTTGTTTTAATTTTTTTTAAGAAATTTTTCCATGGTAATTGAAATTGAACTCAATCGAGTAAACCCATGTAGCAAGACATTGCAGATGACTCCCAGGCTCAAGGACCTTAAGGAACCAAGTGAAGCTTGCATAATCTAGAGTCATCTTGAGTTAACTAATTCAAAAACAAATTATAATTACAACAAATTGAGATAAAATTCCTAACTTCAAGCAATACAACTATAAAGTCACGATCTCCAGGTGCTAAAAGCCAAATATTTGGTCAATCCATTGCTCTATGAACAATTGTTTTTTTAAATACTCATGTTAAAAATAAAATGATCACCAAACTTATGAAATTTATTATGGACCCCATGAAATCAAACTAATACCCCACAATCTATAGGAAGTGCATTTTTTTTTCTAAAAAAATGAATAAAAAATATAAACAGTGAAAAATCACCTCAGAAAAAAGCACTTTCCAAAATCTATGCACATGAACTTAAACTTCCACTTAATAAGAATCAAGGGATTCAAAATTATTTGATATCCAATTTCAGAGTATGCCATGTGTGTTATTATGTTCAAGGTTTATGAAAATTTTCCTTCCATACATTTTATGATGAAAACAAAATCAATTATTTTATTTCATCTCCCCCAACTTAGAATAACAGTATCCCTAATGATTAAAGAAATGAATACATAGAAGGGGGTGGGATAGAAGTTCAAATAAGAAATTAAAAATGAAAATCATGGAATGAAGTCACCAGGTGGTTGATGTAGAAAATGCATTCCCCAGCATGCCTTTAGTTCTGGTTTGAGTCCCAGCAGCTTTGATAGTTGTGACATTCTCTTACTAATGACCAACGACATGTATTTAATCTTTTTATATTATATATATTTTTTGTATATTTTTTTATCCGAAAAAATAAATATAATATAAAATAAACTTATGATACATTTTCTTCTCTTAAATTTCTGGGTAATGTATTAATCAGGTATAACACCACATGACACAGATGAATATGGTGCTCCCCTTTCATACCCATACATACTCAGAAAGGAATACCAGGTCGCCAATCTATATTATTATTATTTTATTTTTCTTTTAACCTAAAAAACATAAAAATAAAATAAACTGAAGATACATTATGTTCTCTTAAATTTCTTGGTAATGTATTACTCAGGGATCACACCACATGACATTGGTGGATATGGAGCTCCCCTTTCATACACATCCTTACTCATAAAAGAAGAATAGGTCAATACTCTAAGGATTTTTTTTGTATTTTTTGTCTTAACATATAAACACATAGAAATAAAAAAAACTATTGATACATTGTCTTCTCTTAAATTTCATGGTAAGGTATTACTCATTGATCACACCACATGACATTGATGAATATGGTGCTCCCCTATTATACCAATCATTACTCATAAAAAAAGAACATGTCAATAGTCTGATGTACTAATTAAATTAATGGAAACATGAAAACCATGGGTTTCCTCCCATGCAGCGCTTTTGTTTAATGTTTCTAGCTACACTTGAACCCCCTAACATACCCAATACCAACATTCAACATTTTATAGAACCCATATTTCTCCATATATACTTTATTGAGATTGATTCATTGTTTAGAATTTGTGTCTTGTACAATCCTATGTTCTAAAATGAGTGGAAAAATCATAGGAATATCAGAAATGGTTGATCCAGTTTCCTCGGTAGTCTTGCATTACAAATGATTGACCATTCCAACGTTTTTAGTTCCAAGAGGAGAAAGAATTCGAATTTAAATGTCATGATTATATCATATGAAGGGAAACTTTATCAGGGACGTGAGGAAAATGATTATGAACTCAGTTTTGATAGGACATTCATACACATGATGAGAATTTGAATCCAACTTAGTTTCATTTTCCAAATTTCTCAAAAACATTGTTTCATTTTGAAAAGAAGATTCAAACACAAAATTTGAAACAATAGGGTTAGAAATGGGAATGGACTGAATTTTTTTTATTTCTATTAATGGTTCATGGATTTGTATTTTTTAAAAATCTTCAATAGAGTTATACTTAGGATACTCAATCCACGATGTCAAATTTCTCTCTTGTGAATACATGAAATCAATTTCATCCTGATTTAAATACCCTTCAACAATTTCTTGATTCACTTCCCCTACCCCAAATCCAAAGGTTGGTTCTTCAAAAAATTCATGAGAGGTTTCTGGAAAACTAGACACTCCACATAAGGTATTGGATGGTAAAGTTGGTGTATATATGAGTTCCTCTCTAGTATTAATGCATTGTAGTTCTAATCTCAATGATGATCCCTCAGAACTGATTTTATCCATCAGATTTCACAATTCTTCAATCAGCATCTAAGGATTAGGCTGAATATTAATCCATTAAACAATCATTATACCACTAATTGTACATCTCAATAGTTGTGTGGTAATTAATCAAGGGGTGATCAAGGAAATTTTATAATTTAGGGGTTACCAATATTGATTTTCCATTTGATTATAACATGAGTTTGTGACATGATATTTTGGATGATACTCCATTGGAGAATATAGAAAGTTGTATTATAGATTCTCAGGGAACATAGAAAAAAAATGGGTAATGATAATTGAGATGGGGTGAGAATAAAGAATGTGGGGGGGGGGATAAGAGGATGCTAGTGTCTATGGTAACTTACTAGGGTCACTGGGAACGGTGCCAAACTTTGGTGTTTCCCAAATTTACCCATGTTTTAAGGGTCAATCTATCGCTTGCAGTGCAGCATGGGTTTTCAAATCCTCAAGGACCTAAGAAGAACATGTAGACTCAAAATATAATGATATGGATTTTCGGGTTTGATGTGGCCATCATGGGATGATTTTAGATGGGGTTTTAAAGAGGACTATGATCTCTATCTGAATTCAATTTATGAGAAGATGAGTTTATCCTAGGTTATTTCTGAGGTTCCATTTGATGAATTTCTTTTTTTACGATCTCTATTTCATTAACTCAAGAATGATTCATGGAATGAATTCAAACTAACCTCATCACTTAATGATTAAACACGACCAAAAACACATGATAATCACCTATAAACTTGTAGGATCATTTTAATGAGCACTCTAAGGTGAAGGATCTACTTATCACATTAATGTTTGGAGAATACATTCAATAAGGAAGAGAAAAGAAAGAAACTCATTTAATGAAAGAAACAAAAATAAAAGAAATTAATAACTTTTAGAGAGTGAGATTTAATATCCAATCCAAGACCTTTATACTATCTTAGATCAACCCATAAAAGGGCTATCCCTCAATTGATTACATGTTTTCAATGGAAGCAGGATGTAGATTTGTGATGGTGGAATTGAAGATGTAAAAACAAAAAAATCATGAACACTCCACCGTTGTGTGAATAAAATCACAAGGGTTAGTGTGAAAAAGTTCACACCATGAGGCAACGCTATCACAGTGATATTAAAAAGAGAAAAATAAGAGAAAAATAATTTTTGTATTGAAATATGAGTGGAATTTAACATCTTACATGATAAGGAATAACATTACCAAGAAAAATTGGAAAAATAACATTACAATGAAAACAAAACTCCATGATCCCCCAAATACTCCTCCACTACTACCTTTATAGGAATTGTGGAACTATTTTGCTGATACCCCATCATCCCATGTGCCTTTAATTGATTGTGGTGGGGAATGGTGGGTGGAAAATTAATGAAGATGAGACTTTTCCACCTACCCCTAAAATGGAATCTAGCTTGCATCCACCGGAAAGACACGCCGAAACGACCTTCTAGAGGAAATAATTATAGTGGTCCATAGAAGGATAAAATGTGTACCCAAAATTCATCAAAAATCATGTAAACTTAAGACCATAATAATATGTGGTTAATTAGATATGATTTAAATGGTTGGCTGTGTTTCGGGGCCTTAGAATCTAGCCCAAAATTTCATCATCAACTCGGCCATCCTGGAACACCATTCAAACATCCAAATTAGCTTGTGAAAAAGTATAATGAAATGTTCCTGCTAATTGTCACTATATTCATTTAAATTTTCAGAATCATTGGGTTTCAATTATGTCCTCTATAGAAATTTTATTGGGATGCTGTCCAAATCACATCGCCCAGAATGCGGAAGGTTCAAAGCCCACATTGGTGGTCTTCCAAATTGAATCTCCATGTTCTCAAAAATAATGAATTGTTCCATATATCATGGGAGATATTAAAATAAAATATTAACATAAAATCAATACCTTTATGTGTTTTATGAGATATTCAAGAAGGTACAATGTAATATTTCATTTTACGAAGGAATTACACTCATAATGTGAAATAATGTTCAATGTGTAAAATGAACTTATAATGGTGTCTATGATTAAAAAAGAACATGAATTTTATTTTATAAACTATGAATATTGGCCTCTTTTAGGGGATAATCAAGGATGAAAAAACTTCAATCAATGAAAATTTATTTTATTAAGATAATGATATTATAATAGTTACTACCCACCTTTACTCATCCTGAAAGGGAATATAAATTATTTCCTAATCGAATAAAATTTTTATATGGAATATAAAACTAGGGAAATCTTGTTACATTAGTGAAAAAAATAAAATCCCTGAAAATTAATTCCATTTTCAAAAAAAATAATTTAAATAAAATATTAATTATAATCATAATAAAAAATTATTTTTTGTTCAATGAATGTAATTATAATCCCTTACAAATATTTTCAAATACGTATAGGAATAATTTTGAAAAATTTATTCATGAAAACATAAATTTTCAAATCAAATATTTTAAAAATAAATTTTCAAAATCATGAAATAAGAAATCTTCAAAATATTTTTTTTAACAATATTAAAAAATTACATTAGAAAATAATATAAATAAATTATAATCACTAATGATTATATAATTCAGAAAAAATGAGGAAAAATGTAATGCCAAAACCCCAGTTACCTAGACTTAAGGAATTGTTTTAATTCATTGGCATGATTATAAGGAATCATTTCCCAAAGGACAGATCAGTTTAGTATTCGAGGAAAATAGATTACATATATGAACATTACAATAAAATTTGTAATTTAAAACACAATAAAAATAATACATTGATAATTCCATTATTCCAGTAGCATAACCCTTCATATCAATCATAATACACATATTTACATCCTACAAAAAATAAAACATAAGAAATGGGTGAGCTCATATTCTCATTAAAGATAGAAATGTAGTGGAAGCTTTCAATAATAACAACAGACATTGTAGGCAATGTATAAGAATAAAAATAAAACCATTTAAAATTAAACTTCATTACAATATTGAAATGATAAATAAAATAATTCCATTTACTTATTCACATGAATATTCTACTAGTATAATAATAACATGTAATAGCAATAACTAATTACATAATGACGGATTGTATAATGTAAGACATCAAAACCACACAGTTAGAGTATTATGCCAAGTTTAAAAATAATATTTTATAAAGGCCTTGTTCTCTGAAACTAGATTGTATCATTAGACATACTGATGCAACAACGAGATATAGTATGATCCACTATTCAATTACTAATTCCAATGTATTCCTCATAAGAAAATATTGAAATATAACATAAACAGTAGTATTCAAACTAGCATACAAAATGATAATACATTAACCACAATCCATGAATGGTATAAAAATATCACTTCCACTGTCAAACATATCATAAATCATAAAATAAAATGAGGAATATTTTATTATATTAAATCAACCTCATTCTATAAAAATATCAAATAAAGTATGTTTTCATAGTTTAAAATAATCAGTAAAACTCTTTTTGAGAAGTACGCCATTTCAGGAAATCATTTAAAAGTCAAAAAAATTATAAATTAACTAATTTAAAAGATACATTTGAATCAAATTGTCCCATATCACTTTGAATCTTTTGAAATAATTTAACACTTTAATGCTATCCTATCTTTGTAAATAAATCCTTAAAATCTGTTAGAAAACATGGACATTATTTATATGATTAAAAAAATAAATATCATGATCTAGTTAAAGATTCTCTTCCATAAAAGCGTAAAATATTCCTTTTTAAAATAGTTTAATGAAAAATGAGCATAGATGATAAATATGCCTCAGAAGATACTTACATATAAGCAATCTAATATAATAATGAGATTGAAAAAATTACCCTTACATTGTACTTTCCTTTGGTAAATATTTTTAAACTCATATATAATGACCATAATATTTTATTATATAATAATAGAACCATATTAATATTTTTTATATCATAATTTTTCAGTTATTTCTGTATACTACCCGTTTAATAATAATTTCTATGTTAAGTTAATATTTTGTGTAATAATTTATTTCTCTATTGTACATGTTTAACTTTTTATTCTTTATCGTATCACTTTAATCATGATTTTAATTGCATCCAAAATATAAAAAATTATATATGTATCATATATATTCAAAATATAAATATGTATAACAAATACATATAAGAAATGGATAATGCTTTTTATGGAGACGGTAGGCCGTACTTACGTATAAACGTTTTTATCGATTTCATATATTATTAAACATACGAAAGTGAATTAGACGTATGTAAATATATACATACATACATATATATTTCTAGTAGAATTATTATGTAATATATTACATAGTAATTAATAATATGTATTTGTATAATCATCGTTGAATGGTGAACGTGGAAATGAATCTCATCGCTTTGTGGACATGGTAAGTCGTACAAACGCACGAGCGACAATATTATTCTATTGATGTGGAAATCGTAGTAATTGGATGGTAAATTATATATAAAGAATCATTAACATGATATATATATTATTTATAGAAATTATACTCATTATTATTCTAATACAAATAATGAATTGTTGAATAACAAACTACGCCCTAACGTGTAGACGATATACCATACATACACACATATGGTGACATTGTCATTCATAGGATGGATGGAATAGTTAATATGGTTGTACCGTGTTTATAATAACATATCAGTACATATAATTTATTGGAATTATTATTTCTTTATCGAAAAAAATCAATGTAAGAGGAAGTGGAATGAGAAAAGAACATTGAAAGAGTTGATGATGTAATTACATCTTCATCGGGTTCTTCCTTTTCGTTTGAAATTAAAGGCCCCTTAAGTTTTATTATGATAAATATATGGTATCTTGGTTGAATTAATGGTAGTTTAGAGGATATTTCAGTGTGTTTTAGTTAATCCAAATGGCTTTATATGTGTGATTTTGGTAAAATGGAATGTACCCTTTTATAATACAGGTGAAGATCACTTTAGGAAAAGCTTGAAATATTATATTAATAGAAAATAATTTTCAATTTTCAATGGATAAAAATGGATTTATATATTTTATAATGTGGGGATTGGTCGAAAAAATCTCAACAAATTGTCTTTAGACAAGTTTTGGTCACATATAAAAATTATCTTTTAGATTTAACTCATAGTTAAATAGTTTAACTTTTACAATTTCTTCTTGGATTTTTATATTACATGGTAAATAAACATACAATAAAATACCAAGATAACCACAAGTGGTTCATTGGTGACATATTTATAATTATATATGTCCTTTGACAAAACCATAGATTTTAAAAAATATTATATAATTTAATAATATAGTATTTGTTTTAAAAACACATTTATGTCAATTTTTAGATTATTCAGTAATTGGTTTTTGATAAAGTAAAAGAAACATGATTACATTGAAGAAAATATATTATATCAATACTAAAAGGTAAAAATAACCTAATAAATTATTGTAATTCATCATAATGGTCAATTTAAATTTATTTTTATATTAATAATATCAGTTATTTTAATCTATCGTTAATAAGGTAATTACAACATCATCATTTTTTCATAAATAAATTTAATTACTTATTGTCTAAAAATTATAAAAAAAATTCCATGATGTAGGAAATATTTTTATATTTCATATGAATATTTATAGTCTAATTTATCATTTGTATAACCTTATATTAAAAAATATTTAGTTATTAAATATAAAATGTTACACTTTTAACTCTTCTTTAAATTAAATAATAATAAATGTCATAATCTAATACAAGTTGACCAAAAGGATCATATTTTATTCCTATGGATTACATTGGTAGAAATACCCTTATCTAATAAAATTATTACATGTGTTTGGGGGTATTATAATATCATTTTTACCATTAATTACCGTATTTTCTTTTAGCAGTGGTAAATAGAAATAAAAAATCAATATTCACCAAACATTATTTTAATCTTATTGAACCAAAATATACATATAGATGTCAACTATGTATCTCATAATTTTTAAATTAAATTCATTGAAGTGGTAAAATTACGTTTTATGAAAATTTGAAAATGTGCCTAGAAGGTTGGTGAAAGACATTAAAAAATTTAATAAAATATAATACATCTAATCTTATTTTAGAATGAATCCAATTAATTTAAATAAACATAAATAGGTAATATGTATCTATTTTTACTTTAAAATAAATTAAAATATTTATTATTTAAATAAATGTATTTTTTAAACAATTACTCAATGTTTTCCCTATTCATAAAAAATTGAATGTTTTCAAAAAAATACAAAAACTTCACCCTAGGATATTCATGATATTTATAATAAAAAAATGTCGTCTATTTTACAACATCAAAAACATATGAGTAGCATTAATTAATTTAACATTAATTCCCATTGTTAAAACCTGAAAGTGGGTTTTTATGTAGTACAAATGTTTAAAAGATTGACATGTGTTTATGTACAATTTTAATGTGAAATTACATAAAATTACCTACATTGTATATAACGAAAAAAATGTAACTACACATTAAAACCACTCAAATGCATAATTTATAACGATAATTTATTTTGATTAAATATCATTTTATCAATTAAAATTTAATATTTTTCACTATGCATCAAAATGTGAATGTTATCATAAAAGTACCAAAAATTTACCCAAACTAATTTTTTATATCCTACTTCTAAAGTATAATTTATATTAATTAAATTTCATACAATAAAGTGTCAAATATGGGATTTTAAAAAAGGATCTCTATAAAAATGCAGTAAACATTCATTTTTAAAAAATTTAATTCTTTTATCTAAAAAACGAATTTGATTGTATATTTTGTCTAATAAATACATGATATTGATTATAAATTTATATAGAGTACTGAAAATTCAAAATATAGTAAATACTATTCATATATGAATATTGAATGGCAAATTTGGTATGTTGTGGTGCGCTCAAACTCGGTGATTCATATAGCGCACGCTATTGAATTACTTTAAAGAGATAACATACTATGAAATCTACGAGTGTTACAAAAAATTAATTCCATTTATTTAAACTAAATTTTTATCTTCCTAATTTTAATCATTTGATTATTAATCATTGTTGATTGAATGTGAGATATGTTTCATGATCACCAATCATCGTGGGATAATCTGGGCTGACCTTCCATCATCTATATTGATCACATAAAAAATAATGATAAAATAAATAGTATTATTTATCATTTTAATCAATAAATCATTGAAAAAATAATTTAATCACATAGGAAAATAGTTTAACAAATATAAAACAACATTTTATTGAATAATCTATCATTCCCTTAGTCTGATAGAATAAAAGGGAAATTAAAGACGAAAACATGATGTGGATTTAAAAAATTATTTGTCATATATTAATAATAAAAGTCACCCAAAAATAATTATAGACATGAAAAAAATATTTTATAATAATATAATTACAATATAGAAGGAAATTAAAATGGGAAAACCCAGAAATATTAGAAAAATTTTAAATAACAAAACATTGATTTAAATAAAATTTGATGCATCGTAATTTTTTCAAAAATTTCAAAATGTATTATATAATATTTCACTACAATAGTAGATAGATGTAAAAAAAATCTTGTGATGAATACTGAGTAAGCCTAATGTGATGGAATTTGAGATTGGAATCCAATTTCTTTTGGGAAACAAGTAATTTCAATCATTCCAAATCTCATGATTACTGAAATTATATTACAATTATAATTGATTAATAAAAACATTATTTCTAATTATCTTATCTATATTTCGATTATCAGCTATATTATTATGACTTATTTTTTTATTATAGTAGTTATATTTATATAGGACATTTTGAGGATATTCTATAAAAATTCCCTAAACAAATTTTTTAAGGATCAGTATAGTCATTGGGGATACGATAACATCACTCGAAAAATATTAACAGTGAAGTTATTTTAATTATATTCCATAAAATAAAATTTTAAATTTTAAAATTAATAGAGGAAATAAAAAATTATTCCCAACATTTTGTGGAGGTGTAATTCTAGAGATACACGTGAATGATGATATCATTTTCTCAATGAAGTGATGATAAGAATTAATGAAATATCCAATCGTTAAAAAATTTATCATTTCATTACATTAAAATATATAAATTATATCCAATATTGGAATCATAATTTTTAGGAAGTGATGAAAAACTAAAAAAAATCCATTTGGGGAGGCAAGTTTCCACACATATGTGGAGGAGTTGTTCATAGTAACCATTTGATGGAAAATGAAATAAAAAACGTTTTTACAAAGTACATAATTTCATTTAATTATATTTAATATAATAATTAAATTTTATTATAATTGTAATATAATATTTAATGGAATTGGAAAATGAAATTAACACGACATCACTCATTTATGAGTTATTCATATCCTTTTAATTGAACATTAAGTTGTGTAAAAAGTAATTTTTCTGAGAGTAGAACATATATTATATTTTGGGGGGGGTAAGTTATTTTTTCTATTATATGATGATCCAAATGGATTACGATGTGTGGGGAAGATATGATAAGTGGTTCCCATTGATAGGTTTTGTGGTGGAATATCATTAAACACTAAAATTATAAACACATAATATGACTTCTAACTATGGTTAAATTGTCCCCAAATTCAGTAGTTTTGATGATAACACTGATACGATTAAATTATCTTTTAACAACAATATTTATAAATGTTTATGTGTCTTTCTGAAAAATATTTCATAATTTAACCCCACCACATTCGTTTTTATAAAAAACTATGTTATAGAAATTTTCAATATCTTATATTCATGAATATATGTTTAAAAATTAAAAGTGTAATATACATGGGGCATTCATGATACACTATAATATCCAAAATAAATTTATTTGTAGTATTTTTATTATTATTTTATAATCATTAATAAATATTTTTCTATAATTATATAATTTATAAGATAATTATTAATCTATTCCAAAACATGATATGAAACATATTATGTAATAAATTATACTATTATATAATATTTTAAATAATTAATTTTACAATATTAATAACTAATATTTTTATGGAACATCATAATTCATTGAAAACATATTTCATATATTATTTTTAATTTTAAATTTTTTTTTCCAACCAGATCTATAATCATTGCATTGGATTTTCATAAATGTTCCTTCATTCCTTGGGTGATCCCACTAACCCCCTTCACCGCACATTACTCCCTTCCTCCTTCCCCTTCATTACTGATTCCTCTTCTATTTAGATTGTTAACCAATCCTGTTTACATCTATGATTGTGCCACTCATTAGTGATGCCACCAATACCTTCCTCAATATAGACCCTTGTGATCCCACCCTACCCTTTCTATGAACCGTAATCCTCCCACTACTCATAGTCATTCCACTTCATCAATACATTCTATTTAGTTGTAACATTATCATTTATATTGTGTGGACATCTAAATCGTTTAGTAGTAATATTTTTAATATTTATTGATCTTTTTTTTCTTTATCTATAGCTAGAAAATAATAATGTGTAGAAGAATTTCAAAAATAACATAAAAGAACATTCCATAAAAATATTCAAAGTTAGTCATTCATCTAATTGAGCTAACTTCATAAAATTATATCTATTGGTTCTTGGGCATTTTCTTTTTACCCTACCATATTCTCAAAAAAATTGATGAAATCAATTTTCTAGTTAATTTATTAAACAAAAGTAACATTGGAGGTTTGTTGATGAAATATTTTTCTCTGATTTTATTTGATAATTATATATTTGAGGTAGGGGAGAGTAGATCTGGAAGAAATGTTGTCATATTCTCAATATATATTAATAATGATATTAGCCTATATTTCATAATACTAGAAATAATTTATTCATTTCTATCCACCCCATTAATGTTGTATTGTTCATGAATGAGTGGATATGTGAATAGGTTCTTTAGTCTAATATGTGTACTAAAAATGTAAGATTACATGTTGAAATTATTTATTATAAATTTTGCTAAAAATTTAATTAAAATGAGAAACCATTCAATTTTAATTTTAATAATTTAAATTATTATTGAATATATAAAGGTAATGCACATTTAAGAAATCATGAGTCATTTTATTACATTCATTTACCTATATATATTAATATTTTCATAGTATAACCGTTAAATGAAATTATCCTACCTCAAAAATACTTTAATACTCATGTCTAATTAGTACAATAGTTCACTTTAAATTGTTATTATAATATTTTTATCACCTTTTAAATTAAGGATAAAAAATATCTAAGAAATAAATGAATACCAATTCATAATAATAAAATATTAATAAATTAATGAAATATGTAAATAATGTGGTGAGTAACAAAGCTAATTTCATGGTGGGATTAATGTCATTAATATATGAATAAATAAATTTTTATAATGACTTTTAAATGAATCATACAATATACTGGTCAATCAAAGGACATAACTAACACTGAGCATAGACATGTTCAATTGAATGTCAATGATTGGTTACTAAAACAATGGGTTTACACATCTATTTGGCGATGAATTTTTTTTTTCAAAAAATTCATATTACAAAATAATAGATACTAAATACAAATTATGATATGTCATACACTTATAAAATAATGACAACAAAAATCTAAGAATAAAAAAAATATCCCAAATAGTGATTAGGTAATTCTAGAACAATCTCTAATTCATTAAAAAACCAATAATTTTATTATTTGATGTATAAAATATGACAAGCTCGATATCATATGTTAGTTCTTATGAGTATGCATATATAGGGATTAACCTAGCATGGAATTAAAAGTACCACAACGGTTTCATGAATTCTTGATATTTTTTATTTCTTCTTAATAGCTATGTTTTAAAATATAAAATGTTATAGTTTTTATTTTTTATGAATGAAATTTTATTTTTGAGATACATGATTTATTGCTTATTAGATCTTTTTTAAATTTACCAGTATATGTAATATTTTTAAACATAATTCAAAATAAAATGAATTATTTTCAAGAAAATGTGGTGTTATTTTATTCATGCATAATTTTGGGGATTAATTTTTTATCGAACATGAATATAATTTTCATGAACATTGTATAATTTTCTTTTTTTTGTTTTTTAACTAAATTTAAAACTCTTTCAATAGTTTTTTGAATTTTCATGTGTTAATATGTGATGATCCAGACTCTCTTGGTCCTTCCCTTTACCAAAATACGAGTTCTAAAGGAGTGGCATCTAAGTGAGACCGATCGGCGAGACCAATCAGTGAGACCGATCGGTGAGACCGATCGGCGCGACCGATAGGAGAGACCGATCGGCATCACCCGACCTTGTCAAGTTGTTTCTAGTAACGCTCCTTTGCATAAATAGGGTTTTAAACCCTATTCTGACTCATTTAACCGTGTTTTAAGACCCCTAACGCCCATAATTGTTTTAATTAAATGCTTCATCGATTCATCAGTCGGCTTAAAACCACCCGCCCCTTTTGTGACGAGTGGAGCCGTGTGATCAACCAATGACCCCCGCGCCTTACGCGGATTTGCGTTTTCACCTCAACCGTCCCCATCTCCTATAAACTAAGGGATAGCCATGGTTTCTCCTTTCCTCCATCGTGTCTTCCACAAACAGCTTCTGGTGTGTCGGTCCGGCCGCATGGTTATCCGTAATGTTCCGCGCCCCCGGCCTAAACGTCGATCATCTATCAACAAGTAGGGAATTTCTCCTTTACCTCTCTCTTTGTGTATCATGCAGGGAGTCTGTGCTTTTGTTTCTGTAGAATTGGATAAACCAGACAAAATTAAAAGATAATGAACGAATTCTATAAGAAGGGGGGGCTGTGATCGTTGATGTTGTATTATGTTTTGATGTTGTTTCTCTTATGAACATCTTGTTGAGTTGTGCTGTCTTATGCCTCTTGAAAATCGGGGCCTTTTGTGGTCGTTGTTTATGCACTAATGAACCCTGACTAATGTTTTAAATAGCTTGTTGTGGTTGTAAACTCGTGCTGTGAAAAGTGAATTTGGTAAATCACGTATATCCGGCCAAATAAATTGAGTCACCAGGATCTTTTTTTTGATAACCCTGGTTAAAACACACGTAATTAGAATCATAGTGTGTGTTAAGTCATTTAAATCTGAAAATACATGCAAGGCCCTGCTTGTGTTGGTGGTGGTAGTTGGTTGTTTTCCCTTCGGGCCGATTTCTAGAGATGTGGGAGGGGATGGGATCCCCTGTTCTTTTATACATTTGGTGGTTGTGAGTTTTGAATCTGGGTGGTTACTTGTTCATATCACAAATTGGGGTAGAATCCTTTGTTGTTGAGAACCAGGTGTGGACGTTTTGGTTGATGTTTGACTGTTTACTTTTCTGGACTTATGCCTATGCCTACTAGATGCCCAGTGGTGCTTAACCCAAATATTGGTACTGAACACGAAATAAGAATGGGATGATGGGTTGTTAGCGGGAGTCGTGGCTTGGACTTGAGTGTTGTTGTGATCTATAGGATGTCTGAGGAAAAACCTAGTTTTGGGTGAGTGCTTATTACCTATATCTATACTTGTAGTTTTGTGTTTCTTATTCGTGCCCCACCCAAGTTGACCACCTAGTGCCGAACACCCCCATTTTATGGGGGAGGGTGTTTTTTTCCAACACTATTTTTAGTGTCTGGTTATTAGCCCCTTTTCTTCTCCCTTTTCAGGATAGCCCAAGTATCTTCGGGCAGGCTGTGATGGCATGAAGTCCATTATTAGCCCAAGAACCTTCGGGCTGGGTAGTGCGGTGGTTGGCCAGGTGTGTGCGGTAGGTGGTTTCCCAAATGTATTCGGGATGAGGCCCAGGTGTCTTCGGGCGTGGTGGTGGTTGTTCTGGCCTAGGTGTTTGCAGGCATAGTTATGTGTGACAGTTGTGGCCCAGGTGTGTGAGGGCGTGATTCAACAGTGAGAATGCGTGCGATTGAGGCCCAGGTGTGTGCGGGTGGGATTTCGGAAGTGGGACTGTGTGTGGTTGTGGCCCAGGTGTGTGAGAGTGGGTGTGGAAGTGGGACTGCGGTGAGAATGGCGGGATTAGTCCGATGCGTAGGATGTCTCAATAACTAGTGGGAAAGTGGCGTGGGGTACCCAAACATCGATGTGCTCTTATTATATAAATTACTTGACTTCCGTTATTTGGGGAGTGTGCCTTGGTGAGGCCTGGGGTGGATAGTTTACCTTGATAGGTGTTAAGTTTACTCTTTTCTCACGGGACTTTAGTATGTACCCCCACTTTTGCACGAGAGTCTTTGGTTTTCCCTACTGGGTGTACTTCTATGCTCACCCTACGTATATAAAACTACTTTCAGGTTTCCAGGAGGACATCGGGGATTACGTAGGACCTTACTAGCTCGGACTTTTGGAGCAATTGCAGTTGTTGTTTTGCTTTTTGTTACTTACCTTGTAGTGACCATTTTTTTCACCTTGTGGCTTTTACTTTGAAACATGCATGTGGGAATGGTTTTTTTTTGCTTTACTTTTCTCTCTACCTTGGTGTTGTTAGGTTTTCTTCTCCTTATCTCTCGATCATATAAAATAAAAAGGGTAATGCCTTCCATTTGCGAGAATTTTCTATACCCTTGGTGCTAGTCGCCACTCTGAGACCTATTGAAGGCGGGTTTTGGGTTCATTATCTCTTCTTCAACATAAAGAAGGAAGGGCCTAGAAATCAGCTGACCCTTCCCTCCTTTTGGTGAAGGTGGGTCGTGACCGAAAGGTATGAGAGGATGTTAGGACGGAGTGTGGAGTTAGGCATTGTGAGGATTGCATGGGATGGTAAGGCAATAGTGTTGGGTGACCTTGGAGCGTGAATTAGGCCACGGAAGACCCGCTAGGACATGGTATTTTAGGGCCCCCCGTGATCCGATGCAAGGACTCTGGACCTACCGAACGACCAAGTGAGGCTGCACCGATTTCAGGGTAGAGACCCTAGGAAAGGTACATGCATCATAATGACTTGTGTTCTTGTGTTTCTAGGATGTTTTGGGAATTAAGAATAAATTTAAATCTTAAGAAGTTTTAAGGAAAATATTCTACACTACATGGGCTTAGGCATTCCTTGTTTACCTTCCAGCTATGGAACCTGGAAGGCGACCACGTGTGGTACAGGCGATCGACGCCCCTGAGACTACTTTGGCCAATCGGCAGAGAGATGATCGAGAGGAAGAGGACGACCAGTGGCAGAAGACTCTTCGAGCCTTCCAGCGACATGCCCTCGAGAAGTATGAGGGCAGCACCTCCGATATGAAGACAGAAGGCTGGCTAGAGGAGCTAGTTATATCTTTCGGCATGATTCGGGCCCCGACCGAGTACTGGGTTCCCCTGGCCATTAGCCAGATGCGGGGAGTGGCACGTCAGTGGTGGATGATTTACCTAGGGGAGAGGAGAGAATCTGCGGTGGCTTGGGTGGATTTCGAGAAGGAGTTCCGGACGGAGTTTCTCTCCTCGACGATGAAAGCAGGAAAGAGGAAGGAGCTACTCTCCCTCCAACAGTGGAGTATGTCTGTGAGGGAGCTAGGGATCAAGTTCAAAGACCTCCTACGTTTTTCTCCGGACCTCTTTACTGATGAGGAGTCTCGGGCAAGATGTTTGGAGGAGGCACTCCGACCCTCCCTCCAGTATGCTGTTACGCCCTTTACCCTGATGACGTACTTGGAGGTTCAGAAGAAGGCCGAAGTGGTGGAGCGGATGCATGCTCTAGGGGGAGTGTCACGAGAGGGGACCCATCTAGGACCATCAAAGGGGAATGCCGTCAGCACCAGGCCTCCAGCGTCATGACCCTCTAGGTTCCGACCCACAGGGAGCAGGCCGCAGCAGTTTCAGTTTCGATCCCCCAGCCCTCTCCCTTTTCCTATGGGCCCGGGACCATGGTGATTTATCTGTGGGAGCCCTGGGCATCTCTGGAGTCAGTGCCCAGACCGGGTGCACTACAACAGCGGATGTCAGCCCCTGCAACCGCCCCAGCAGGAGCTTCCAGCCAGACCTTTCCCGCAGCAGCAGTAGGGACAGCGAGCTCCCGCTCCTCCGAGGGCAGACGTAGGAGGAGGCCGACCTCAGGGCGCTCCACAGGGACCTCGACTAGGGCGTGGTTGGGGGGGTGGCCGAGAACCGAGGGGCAGGGGAGCTGGGCGTGGACAGTTGCACGCTGTAGAGGCAGTAGTCCCAGTAGATCCAGAGGTTGTTCGAGGTACGATCAGTCTGTTTAGCACTCTTTCTTATGCATTGTTCGATACCGTAGCTTCGCACTCCTTCGTTGCACCCAGTCTAGCATGTGCCTTGGGTCTAGATACTGAGAGACTTCCAGTGCCCCTGGTGTTGAGCACACCAGTTGGAGGTCAGACCGACTTGTTGTTCATTTGTCGGGGATGTAGACTGATGATAGGGCCACATAAGTTGGTTCGAGATCTTCTTCTGCTACAGATTTAGCCATACGATGTCTTCCTAGGCATCGATTGGCTATTTTCTGTGTGCGCCAACATCGACTGTTTTCGAAGGAGGGTGGTGTTCTCAGACTTGGATAGCCGGCGTGTTACCTTCACCGGCGATCGGAGCAGTCTGAAGGGAAACAGGAGAGAGGAACCTCTCCTCTCCTTGTTGATCGTGCTGACGGTAGAATCAGTAGATGCGGAAATGGTGGAAGTACCAGAGATCATCCGTGAGTTTATGGACATCTTTCCTGAAGAGGTGACGACTCTACCCCCTCGACATGATATCGAGTTCGGGATAGACCTACAGCCCGACGCTCGACCAATCTCGATGGCTCATTACCGGATGACACCATCGGAACTACGGGAGTTGCGGATACAGATTGACGATCTGATGAAGAGGGGTTATGTTCGTCCGAGTACGTCACCGTGGGGTGCTCCGGTCTTGATTACAATGAAGGAAGATGGAGGTCTTCGGCTGTGCATAGACTAGAGGTAGTTGAATCAGGTGACGATCAAGAATCACTACCCTCTCCCAAGGATAGATGATCTTTTTGACCAGCTGAAAGGGGCAGGAGGGTTCTCAAAGATTGACCTGCGGTCTGGGTACCACTAGCTGGGGGTGAAAGAGAGCGACATCCCGAAGACAGCGTTCAGGTGCAGGTATGGACACTTCGAGTTCGTAGTCATGCCCTTCGGTGTTACGAACGCCCCGGATGTGTTCATGGGGCTTATGAACTCCATATTCTGGGAGTACCTGGATCAGTTCATGGTTGTGTTCATCGACAACATCCTGGTCTACTCTAGATTAGAGGAGGACCATGCAGAGCACCTGAGGACAGTTTTGGAGGTCCTCCAACGGCACCAGCTATATGGTAAGTTGTCAAAATGCATGTTCTAGACATGAGAAATGCACTTCCTCGGGCATGTAGTGTCAGAGTAGGGGATAGCGGTCAACCCATCAAAGTTTGAAGCATTTTTTTCTTGGGCATCACCCAAGAATGTGGCAGAAGTCTGAAGTTTCCCCTGGTTGGCAGGTTACTACCGAAGGTTTGTATGCAACTTCTCCCGAGTAGCAGCCCTATTGACGGCTCTGACCAAGAAGGACCATGCTTTCGTATGGAGTGAGCAGTGCTAGTCAGCCTTCAACTATCTGAAGGGGAAGTTGGTCAGTGCCCCAGTGCTGAGATTACTAGAAGAAGGGGAGGCCTATGAGGTAGTCTGCGATGCTTCGGGACAGGGCCTGTGATGCATGTTGATGCAGCGACGAGGGGTGATCTCCTACGGGTCCAGGTAGCTGCGTTCCCATGAGCGTAATTACGCCACCCATGACCTAGAGCTTTTAGCAGTCGTTTTTGCGCTAAAGTTATGGCGGCACTACCTCATCGGGGAACACTTTTTGGTCATTACAGATCACAAAAAATTGGGGTATATCTTCTACCAGCGGGACTTCAACTTTCAACAACGGAGATGGGTGGAGTTCCTCCAGGATTACGACTTCGAGATCTCTTATACTGAGGGTAAGGGAAATGTGGTGGCCGATGCTTTGAGCAGGATGACGCAGAAGGATGCGATCCGAGAGTCGGCGGATGCCTGGAAGGCGATGGAAGAGTTGTCTTCCTTACACCTGGATGAGAAGATGGATAGCGGTAGAGGCTTCCTATATCAGATGATAGTGCAGTCATCCCTGATTCAGCAGGTGGAAGAGTCTCTGTGGGGAGACCTAGAGTGCGAAGTGATGCGTGACCAAGTTGACCAGGGCAATGCTCCGGAAGGATGAACCGAGGATTGTCAGAACCAGATGATTTTCCAGGGAGTGTTGTTTGTCCCAGAGGCGATGCGCGGCAGGTTCCTCAGTGAGTTCCATTACTCACCCCTAGTGGTACACCCTGGATTTTCCAAGATGTACCAGGGTTTGAAGAGGCAGTTTTGGTGGCCCAGAGTTAAGCGAGCAGTGACGGAGTTTGTGGCCAAGTGCCTAGTGTGTCAGTAAGTGAAGGATGGACAACGAGTTCCAGGCGGCCTACAACAACCCCTAGGTGTCCCTGGGTGGAAGTGGGATGACATATCAATGGATTTTGTCACGGGACTACCCAAGGCCCAAGGAGGGTACGACGCCATCTGGGTGGTAGTGGACAGGTTGACGAAATCGGCTCACTTTCTGGCGATCAGGGAGTCGAGTGTTGTGGATGCTTTAGCACGAAAGTACGTGGATGAGGTGGTGCGGTTTCATGGAGTTCTGAGGTATATAGTATCGGATAGGGAGGCACGGTTTACCTCGCAGGTCTGGAGAGGATTGCAGCATGCGTTTGGCACCCAGTTACGCCTTAGCACTGCTTTCCATCCCCAGACAGATGGGAAAACTGAGTGCACCATCCAGACCTTGGAGGATATTCTGCGAGCATGTGTTCTAGACTCAAAAGGGTCATGGGTGAAATACCTTCCTCTGGTAGAGTTTTCCTACAATATTAACTACCACTCTACCATCAGCATGGCCCCGTTTGAGGCTTTGTATGGGAGGCCCTTCCGTTCACCTGTGTGTTGGACCGAAGTAGGAGAGGCAGGCATCCTTGGTCCGGAGGTGGTGCAGAACACGACAGAGAAGGTTCAGCTCATATGGGAAAGGATGAAGGCAGCCCAGGACCAACAGAAGTCGTATGCTGATATCAGGAGGAGGCCCTTGGAGTTTGAGGTTGGGGAACACGTTTTCTTGAAGGTCTCCCCTCGGCGTGGGCAGCGGAGGTTCAGTAAGGGGAGTAAGCTTTCCCATAAGTTTATCGGACCCGTACAAGTGTTGTGGCGGGTCAGATAAGTGGCTTACCAGCTACCATTGCCACCACCGCTATTAAGGATACATGATGTCTTTCATGTGTCCCAGCTACATCGGTATCTGCACGACGATTCACACATCCTTGATTGGGGCGGGCTGGACATCGAGGACGACGCAGCCTTTGTGGAGAGACCAGTGATGATCGAGGATCGCAAGGAGAAGGTGCTTCGTGGGAGAACCATTCCCATGGTTTGCGTGTTGTGGAGACATGGTGGGCATGAGGAGAGTACATGGGGAAGCGCAGATGCGTAACCAGTTCCCAGAGTTGTTTTGAGTTTTGTTCCTTGTTGTACCTGTTGTGGTAGGACGTTTTGTCCTTTGGCTATGAAATGTACTGGTTTCTTTCCTCTGCTTGTGTGTGAAAACCCCCGTCTATAGGGAAGGGGAGAACCTGACCCCAAATCAAGACGCATTAAGGTGGATGCGATTAAACCCGTGCGGGTGATTCAGTTCCGCCCAAAGAGGATAATATCTTGACATGGGGGAAGAGACTCCCCAACCCACGTACCCGGGCAGTTTGGCATGGTATGTTGCTAGGTTCATGACATGAAGATGTTCTTAGTTAGCGATGGGGTTCTCTCTTGAGAGGTATCTTTTGGGGTGGTTGTTCGGACCCGCCCTTCCCTTCTGGGTTATCTAAATTCACGGGGACGAGAATAGTTTGAGAGGTATCTGATGTGATGACCCAAACTCTCTTGGTCCTTCCCTTTACCAAAATCTGGGTTCTAAAGGAGTGGTGTCTCGGTGAGACCGATCAGTGAGACCGATCGGCACGACGGATTGGTGAGACCGATCGGCATCACCCGACCTTGTCAAGTTGTTTCCAGTAACGCTCCTTTGCATAAATAGGGTTTTAAACCCTATTCTGACACTTTTAACCGTGTTTTAAGACCCGTAATACCCATAAGAGTTTTAATTAAATGCTTCATCGATTCATTAGTTGGCTTAAAACCACATGACCCTTTTGTGACGAGTGGAGCCGTGTGATCAACCCACGACCCCCGCACCTTACGCAGAATTGCGTTTTCACCTCAACCGTCCACAACTCCTATAAACTAAGGGACAGTCGTGGTTTCTCCTTTCCTCCATCGTGACTTCCACAAACAGCTTCTAGTGTGTCGGACTGGCCGCATCGTTATCCGTTATGTTCCGCGCCCCCGGCCTCAACGTCGATCATCTATCAACAAGTAGGGAATAACTTCTTTGCCTCTCTCTTTGTGTATCATGCGGGGTGGGCATGATTTTGTTTCAGTAGAATTGGATAAACCAGACCTAATTAAAAGATAACAAACGAATTCTATAAGAAGGGGGGGTGTGATCGTTGATGTTTTCTTATGATGTGATGTTTTTTCTCTTATGACCATCTTGTTGAGTTGTGTTGTCTTATGCCTCCTGAAAATCGAGGCCGTTGGTGGTCGTTGTTTGTGCACTAATGAACCCCTACTAATGTTTTAAATATCATGTTGTGGTTGTAAACTCCTGCTGTGAAAATTGAATTTGGTTAATCACGTATATCCGGCCAATTAAATTGAGGCACCGGGATCTTTCCTTTTTTTTATAACCCATATTAAAACACACGGAATTTGAATCATAGATTGTGTTAAGTCGTTTAAATCTGAAAATACATGCAAGGCCCTGCTTGTGTTGGTGGTGGTAGTTGGTTGTTTTCCCTTCGGGCCGATTGCTGGAGATGTAGGAGGGGATGGGATCCCCTGTTCTTTTATACATTCGGTGGTTGTGAGTTTTAAATCCGGGTGGTTACTTGTTCATATCACAAATTGTAGTGGAATCCTCTGTTGTTGAGAACCAGGTGTGGACGTTTTGGTTGACGTTTGACTGTTTACTTTTCTGGACTTATGCCTATGCCTACTAGATGTCCAGTGGTGCTTAAACCAAATATTTTTACTGAACATGAAACAAGAATGGGATGATGGGTTGTTAGCAGGTGTCGTGGCTCGGACTTGAGTGTTGTTGTGATCTATAGGTTGTCCGAGGAAAAACCTAGTTTTGGGTGAGTGGTTATTACCTATATCTATACATGTAGTTTTGTGTTTCTTATTCGCACCCCACCCAAGTTGAGCACCTAGTGCGGAACACCCCCATTTTATGGGGGAGGGTGTTTTTTTCCCAACACTATTTTTAGTGACTGGTTATTAGCTCCTTTTCTGCTCCCTTTTTCGGATAGCCCTAATATCTTTGGGCAGGTTGTGATGGCCTGAAGTCCATTATTAGCCCATGAACCTTCGGGCTGGGTAGTGAGGTGGTTGGCTAGGTGTGTGTCGCAGGTGGTTTCTCAAGTGTCTTCGGTTTGAGGCCCAGGTGTCTTCGGGAATGGTGGTGGTGGTTCTGGCCTAGGTGTTTGGAGGCATAGTTATGTGTGACAGTTGTGGCCCAGGTGTGTGCGGTTGGGATTCAGCAGTTGGACTGCATGAGGTTGAGGACCAGGTTTGTGCGGTCGGGATTTCGGCAGTGGGGCTACATGTGGTTGTGGCACAGGTGTGTGCGGGCGTGTGTGGCAGTGGGACTGCGGTGAGAATGGCGGGATTGGTCCGATGTGTAGGATGTATCAATAACCAGTGGGAAAGTGGAACGGGGTACCCAAACATTGATGTGCTCTTATTATATAAATTACTTGACTTGCGTTATTTGGGGAGTGTTCCTTGGTGAGGCCTGGGGTGGATAGTTTACCTTGATAGGTGTTTAGTTTAATCTTTTCTCATGGGACTTTAGTAGGTTCCTCCACTTGTTCAGGAGTGTCTTTGGTTTTCCCTACTGAGTGTACTTGTATTCTCACCCTACGTATATAAAACTGCTTTCAGGTTTCCAGGAGGACTTCGGGGATTACGCCGGACCTTACTAGCTCGGACTTTTGGAGCGGTGGTAGTTGTTGTTTTCCTTTTTGGTACTTACCTTGTAGTCACCTTTTTTCACCTTGTAGATTTTACTTTGAAACATTCATGTGGGAATGGTTTTTTTTTCTTTACTTTTCTCTCTACCTTGGTGTTGTTGGGTTTTCTTCTCCTTATCTCTCGATCATATAAAACAAAAAGGGTAATTCCTTCCATTTGCGGGAATTTTCTATACCCTTGGTGCTAGTCGCCACTCTGGGACCTATTGAAGGCGGGTTTCGGGGGTCATTATCTCTCTTTCAACATAAAGAAGGAAGGGCCTGGAAATCAGCTGACCCTTCCCTCCTTTTGGTGGAGGCGGGTCGTGACATAATACTTTTTATATTAATGGGAAAAAATATTTCATCATAAATATTGACTGTGTTTATTTTTCATATTCCATGTAATTTTCATATAAAATTATGTTCTATGAAAGAATAATGTAATAATATTTTTTTATATAAAATTAATTGAAGATTGTTTTTATTAGTAGATTCATTTAATTTTTTAAAAGAGATTCATTTTACATTCACCCTCATCATGAAGATCAATAAATATAAATATTTTTTAAAAAATTTCTAATATTAATATATGTTAATATTGTATTACTATGAAAATTTATTTCATTTCAATAGATTATAATTATTACTTTGAATGTTTATATTTATATAACATTAAATCTCATGGGTTATATTTAGTTTTTTTTATATTTCATTTTATCAATGTAAATTCAAATGTGTTTAATCACCTATCCCCAAGGATGGATAAAATCAAAGACACCTCCCAGTTTAGTAAAATTAAAAATACACGGGTAATCATAAAATACCCATTAAGATATATTTTATCCATATAATATTTCCACAGAAAATCGATTGAACAATTTCATATACTGATATAATATTCATATTACTAACACCAAATGACTCAATGGTACTTTCAATTTATTACCACATCCATTACATTGAATATACATAAACCATTGAAACTACCCTCTACAAACACATAACCACTTTTTATCACACAAATGATGTGATTAATGCGTAGTCCATGCTATATTTAATATTTTAATTTTTAATATTATATCTATTAGAACATTATCATCACTGGCTCTAAAAAACGTAATAGCTCACACATAATAATGTCGACTAACACTTCTATATATATAAAAATGATCATTAATGAATAAATTTATATATTTATAATATTATAATTTAAAAAATATATAGTTAATGTGACATGTATAAACTATTTTATCTCCCAGTTGGGGTCACAAAATATCTTCTCTTGAGTATTGTTTTGTAAAACATTAGCCCACAATAAGTGTAAAACCCCGACCCCAGCTACCTAGAGTCGATTAATTAATTTATTAAAATCTAATGATCAAATGATATCAAATCCTGAAGGACCGATCAGTTTACATTACATCATGAAATAAAAAACAATACGAAATCTAATTTGAAAACACTCACATCCCTTAGACTATCCCTACCGGTTAGTCATAATATACTTATTCAAATTCTTGGGAAAATGAAACAAAAGAAATGGGTGATCTCATATGCGTAGTAATGATCTAGAAATATATGGAAAGTAATCATAAATACTATTTATATTTAAATGAAAGGTATAAAGCTGAAACACAAGCCTTTTAATCCAAATATTAAACATAATATTAAATAAATAAATAAAATTATTACATTTAAACATCAACATTGATATTAAACTATTTTAATAATGACATGTATTTTCAATAACTAATCTAATAAGAAAGGAAATTCATAATGATTGAAATCATAAAAATACCATCTGTGCCACATTCTAAGACCATAATATAATGGATAAAAACCCAAACGATTTTTTCCCATGAGACCAACCGATGGCTAATTGTATTAAAGAATTATTATCCCATCACATACTATGTCCAATGAATTCATCATATGAAAATTGTGAAACATAACATATACATTACTATTAAAACTTGAATATAAAATGTTAATACCAAAACCATAAACCATGAATGGTATAAAATAGCACTTCCATAGTCCATAATATCATAAAACATTCAATACAATATGGAGAATGTTTATAGTAAATCATCATCAATATAAAATAAAATTGATCAAAGGATGTTGATATAGATGAAAATAATCTAATAAAATCATTAAAACTCCTTGAGAGAAATATCCCCTTTTTACATGGAAATAATTTTAAATTTTCCTAATTATAAAAAGTGAAATTTAGTAAAAATAATAATAGCATAATATTATTTGGTTTGCATCAAAATATGGAGGCATTATAATGGTGAAAATTTTCTATTCTCTCCTTATATGATAAGAAATCATTCTTTAATTTTTCAAAAGGGTCATAAAGAACCTCATTTTGAAAAAAATGGAAGGATTACATTCAAATAAATTTATAAAAATTAAATCATGGGTAAAAATTACTTTAAACAAGTTTAGATATTATTTTGAATTATATTTTATAAATCATGTTCAAGGAAGATAAATATATCCCAATAGATAATAAAGTGTAAACAAACAAGAATAATGATGAGATTGAGAAGTTAACCACTGTACTGTAATTTTTGTTAGTAGATGGTGTGTTAACATCTAGTATAATAGTTAATTCATGTGATTAGATTATAAAAATAAAATTTCCATATTTAAGATATCATATATGATACTTATGTACCTTTTTGTTTATTATATCTCAGTATTACGAATGTTTTGGGTGTAATCTACATCGTTTTCCTATGCATGTTTTGTTATATAAATCACTTTTATTATGAATAAGATATATTTTATTTATATAAATAATTAATGTATGTTATTATGTATTATATTTAATCATATTATAAATTTTATGATAATTATTGTATGGTTAATGTGGAGAATTAATCTCACTGCTTCCTGGAGACATTGGGTCATACGTACAAATGAGAGATGATATCATTTTTTCATGGTAAAATGGTTTTGAATTAGATGGTATGTTAATTTTAAATAATCATAATTTAGTGAAATTTTTTATGTAACTAAATTATATTCATCATTATACCCATCCATAAAAATTAGTGTTTAATAATAAAATTACACCACAACGTCGAGATGATAAGCTGTACGTATAGAGGCATGGTGATATTGTTATTAGTAGGATGGAAAAAGGGTGAAATATTGATTTAACATAGTAATAAATACATCTAATCATATAGATGATAATTTATTTTTTTACATTAGTATGAAAAAACATAATAAAAGAACGTATAAGAAGAAACAAACATTGAAAGTATTGATAAAACAATTACAACATTTCCAGGTACGTCCTTTTGATTTGTAATAAATGACTCTATAATTTTTATTTATGTAAATATTATGGCCTTTAGGTTTATGTTATTAATGTTTGGAGAAGAAATCGGTAGGGTTTAGCTGAGAAAGCGAGCATTAGATGTGTGAATAAAATAGAAGGAGATGTTCCCTTTTATATGAAAGGGGGATACATTAAAAACTCCAAAACAAATAATTTTATCTAAATTTATTTTCATTTTAAAATAGTTAATATGTGAGTCATATAGATTTAAAGATGATTATGGTTATAAATAATCTCAACTATTGATTTTAAGAAAAATTAATATACCAAATTTATAAGGCCCCAGCCTTAAACCTTACTTAATCTTGAGTTATTACAAGATTACACATTGAGGATCTTTTCAAGTATAGAGTTTTAGAGAGTTAGATCATAACACTTTCATTACATTCTACATTTAAACAAAGTGGTTACATAAAAGATAGTATTCATTTTTCCCATCAACGGAAACATATTAAAAAAAACATGGATTCTTTCATGACACTTCCTTGACACTATCATCATATCATGTACCCTTCACTTGACCTGTGAAAAACATTTCAAAAACATGGGATGAGCATAAAAATCTCAGTAAGGGATATAAAAATATGGAATGGAAACATGAGTACATGTATACATAAGAATGAAATCATATATTACCCATAAAACATAAGAACATTAACATACCTCATAAAATCATGAATAAATAATATAAATCATAATACATAAAAGGTAACTTGAGGCATTCATAACATTATTACGTAGGGAGTAACCCTCTTGGCTACGTATGGAATACCCACCACAGTATATTCCGTAAATATCTTCAGAGAAACCATTACATTTCACTCCTTCACGTTACCCAATGCATTGGAGAGCTATATCAGGCTCACCCGCCCTTAGTTTATCACGGAACCACCCATCTTCATAATAATGCCCAATAACCTCAACATAATCATATCACATAAAACATGCAAAAAGGAAACATAACATTTCCACCTTTCAATCACAAGATATAAATACAACACATTGATATAAAAACATTATGAAAACCATTTTCAATACCAAAATAAAATAAAAGTAAAACATGGTATTTATTTTTCGTTTCAAAAGAAGGTATGGCTTGTAGAGGAAGCCGAAACTCAAATAATGGTCACAGCGGCGGAGAAGTCGTTGTCGCCGCATACGTACGACAAAACATTCCCTTTTGTCGTTTAGTAAAACACTTTTTATAGAAAAGATTCCTTTTGGATAAACATAAAAGTCACAGGGGTTTATACACCATATAAAAGAAGGTTCTGTTTAAAACAAAATATGTCTCAATGAATAGATATTGAGACGATGTCCCTTACAAAGACGGTATCCTTAGTTTAAGGATAAATCAATTACATAGTTATGAGTGACAAAAGAATACACCAAATATACATGGATATTAAGTGTAAAATAATCAAAGGTCATTCAAACATATTCAAAGGATGACATATTCAATAACTACATGTTGAACCCAAAGAAATCGAAATTGGGTTAAGAAGTTCCCTTGACAGCCTAACGACATCACATCAAAATGACTTGATGATAGATAAAAAAAGGGTATCTCATCACTTGGACATAAAATTTACATAAATAATGATATATGAGAACATATCCCATCATAACAACATGTAAATTAAAAGTCCCAACAAAAGAATTCTTTTAAAAAGAGGAGGGTGAATGGTTCCCTTACCGACACGGGTATCTTTCGAAACATACACCTCGTGAAAGAAGGTCAATAAAACATTGATGTAAATACTCATAAAAGAAAGTATATTAAAAAATGAGTAAAATAATGGGAATTACATACACCACTCAATGGAAATTGTGAAAATGTAGCATAAATCTCACGGGAATAAAAGTGAGATGAAAAATCCCTTACGAAAACTTGGCAGCCTAACGGCGCCACTTAAAACTTCCAAAAATGGATTGATGAGATCAAATAGGGTATCTCGTCATATTAAATTAATGTTTATAGAAAGAGGAATATAAAAGAACATCCCCCAGAATAACAAATAAGAGCTTAAAAGAAGTGACATAAAGGAGAGTACTTAAAAAGAAAGAGAGAGGTTAGATCTCTTACGAAAATTCGGTAGCCTAACAGCGCCACTCAAAACATCCAAAATGGATTGATGAGAGAAAATAGGGTCTCTCATCACATGAACATAAAAATTACAGTAAGGTTAATATAAAATAATATCCCAATAACAAGAAATATGATCTTTAAAAGGAATGACATAAAAGAGTGTACTTAAAAAGAAAGAGTGGAGTAGGATCCCTTACCTCAAGTCCAACTTGTCTGTACGTTTCATTATATTCCTGAATAATAAACTTTGTTCAATTAATAATTGACTAAGTACCTCCTTTTTAGATTATTATTCAGTTCATATCACATATTATAATGTTATAATAATTGTTTAATAATGTTACTTCATATCAGACGTTTTTGCCAATGTTTGGTACATGAGTCGAAAATGAACTTCTTTGAAAAAAGATTGCCCATGTAGTTATAAGTAAATAATTTCCAGAATAGTATTAATGATTAAAATATAATATATATCCAGTAAATATTAATTTTATAATATTCCATATCATTTGGATATAAATAACTAAAAGCACCGTTCCTGGAGACGGTAGGCCGTACGTACGCATTAATGCTACTTTCATTTTTTGTTATATTAATGGAATTAAAACAAAATTAGAGAGATATATGTAAGTTATAATTCCAGAATGATATACATAATTTAGATGTAATATATTACATATATATCCATTATATATATGTACTTATAATATTACATAACACTTTGAGATAAGAAATGAAATGTACCATTCATGGAGACGGTAAGTCGTACGTACGCATGAACACTACTTCCATTTCTATTTCATATTTAATGGAATTAAAACATAATTATACATAATAGTATTTTAATTCCAGTATGTTATCATATATAATATCATTAAATATATCCTTTATAAGTACCACATATGGTATTAATGAATCAAACCACTTTGAGGGGGCGGTAGTCCGCACTTCCTTAAATGATTATAATGTGTATACCCATAATGGAAGCCATAAACGTATGACATAAATGAAAAATACAGAAGGTTAAGGAAAACATAAACATATTATATATCATATATAAATATAGTGACATCTTAATGGCCACCTTTGAAGGTGTTAAAAGAATGTTGAACAATCATCGTTTCGGTAGGCAGAAATTTGCCAACCACCGAAACAGTATGTTCTTTAACCATTAGATGTAGGTGTGTGTAAGTGTAGCTCGAATCCTTCTTATAACAACATCCTAGTATATTGAAGATACTGTATTTGTTACAAAATAAATTAATAAAAATATTTTAGGGTGTTGGAGAAGAAAAATAAAACAAAAGGACACAAGTGAAGACATTACCTTAAAATCGAGTAACTCCCATTGGTTTGAGCTCAAATGATTCCTTGGGTATACTTCTGCCCAAAGTGATGCTTCAAGGAGTTAGAGACGGAAGTGGAGAGAAAAAATGGGCATGGGTTGGCCGATCCAAAGGCTTTGGGAGTGTGGGTAAGGAGGTAGAGGTGGGGGCCTTTTATAAGAGGGGAGGAGGGGCACTCTTGTAAAGTTACAAAATGTTACTTTATTTTCAAAATAGTTTCGGATTTTAAAGGTCCCACATTGATGTATTTCGAGGATAAGGTTATAAGGGTTCGAAATACACTCATCCAATAGGTTTTGGACATGTGTAGGTCTTAGATATTACATTATCATTCCATTTTATTTAAATCATTAAATAATGAGTTCATTGTTGCATCATCATGAAGTCATAAATAATTTAATTTATTTAATGTCTAAAAATTATAATAAAAATACTATGATGTAGGAAATATTTATATATTTCCAATGGTTATTTATAGTAAAAAATATGACTTGTATACCCCATGTAAAAATTGTTTTATTAAAACACCTCATGTTTGTGTCATTTTTACCTTAACATTAAATAAAAAGATATTTATGTCATTTTCCAACCAATGTGGCTCCATGGGGTCCCCAAGTTGACCCCTGGATTGTCTTGGTCGGAAATGACACATAAAATGAGGGTAGGACATGTGTCTAGGTCATTTCATTTTATTAAAACATTATTCTTACCATAAACTACACTAATTTCCTCTAATCGCGATTAAAAACTTAAAAAGTTACTATTCACCAAAAAATTATTTTTATCCCATTGAACCACATTTTACTTATAATGACAACCATGTATGTTGGATTTTTGAAATTCAAAACAAAAAGATGGCAAAATTTCATTTAAACGGAAAAATCAGTTTTTATAAGTACCACTTAGTGGTTTCACTATTCATCAAAAATTGAAGTTTTTCAGAAAAATCCCAAAAATTCACCCTAAGCTATATTTGATATTCTGAATTAAAAAATGAAGTCTATTTTACATAATTCAAAACATATAAGTCACATTAATGAATTTAATAATTAATTCCCGCTGTCATAGCAAATAGCGTGTTTTTATGCAATAATAAGTATCAAAAGATTGACAGTAGATTAAGTCTGATTTCAAAGTGAAATTAATTCCAACGACCACTATTGGATTTAATGGTAAAAATATATTATAATTTCACTTTAAAACCAATTCAGAAGATAATATAATCATATAAATAAATTATATTAAAAATAGGTATTGAATTAAAATACAACATTTTAAACCATTCATTTAAAAAAAGAACTTTATCGGAAAGATACCAAAAATTTACACAAAGTAAATTTTGATGTCCCAATTATTAAGAAGAATTTTATTTGGTCAAATAGAATTTATAAGAGTGAACAAAACTATATTTAATGACGGTTCGCCATCAAAAGGCGATAAGTGAACCTTTAGTGTAAACTAGGGCATATACGCCTAAAATTGAATTCATTCCGTATTTTAAGCCTTTATGTTTTATTGGATAAATGTAAAAACATTTAAAAACATATACAATCATATCTTAGTTATTTATATCCATTCCCGCCAATACAAAGGCTACATGTTAGCTACCATTTAAAATAATATTATTTTATTATTAGAGTGCAACGTAAGATTCCCATGAAACTCGTTGTTGCGTGTTGGGTACGCCATCGAGCATAGCGTACCCCTTTAAAGTCATATTAATATTTTATTTACAAATATGGATATATATGAAAATTTCATATTCTTTATTTACATGGGCTGTTACATACATCCCCCCTTTTGGGAATTACGTCCTCACAATTTTTAAAATTTAGCTTGGAAACATCCTTGAAAGTCCCATATCATAACAAGAGTCGGTAAAACAACCACTTTAAAACAAAGGAAGATAAGTATAGAGGTCACTCGAGTTAACCCATACTAGGAATCCATGTAGAAAAACATGTCCATGGATGAAAAAACAAAGGGTCATGTTCTTGAGGGAGAGTGATAGTAAACATGTCTAGAAGAAAGTTAACCATAAGAAAATCACAAACTTGTGATGGGTTAAACGATATTCGATTCCCCAGTAAGAAAAATTAATAGAAAAAATTTTTGTTTTAAGATAATTTTTATTGAGGAATTTATTCATAAGGAAACATAATCACTTATCATGTTGACTTTCAACTTTTACTAGATTCCTTAATCAAACTCATATTTTTTTCCAAAAGACGAGTATTTAGGGAGACTTGTTCGCATTAAGAGTACTATAATCAACTTCTAGAGAATCACCTAATCCACCAAAGTGAACTATATAATTCCCATATCTTTAGACCTTAACCAAAACCAAAACCAAAAAGGTTAGTACAAGGTAAGATAATCCAGAAAAGGATAACCCTTTAAAAAGAAAATCTATGCTTAATCTCTAAAATTTGTCCAACAAAACCCAAATTTCAACGAGGACCATCCAATAAACAATTTGTCCCTAAAATTCTTCAATGTAAACCAATCTATGATTGAATCCCAAATATTTGAAGGATTTAGTCACATAATCTTCCAAGTTAAATCGTAACATTTATCTCCAAACTACATCAGTTGCTCCTAAATCTCGTATTGAAAAGTAATTAACCTAATCACATATCCTCCATGATAAGTTAATCATTTTCATAAATAACCCAAAATCAAATTAATCTTATTCATAAAATAATATAACTAAAAAGAATCAGTCAAACTAACCAGGGACTTAACGTAGTCCAGTGGTAGGAGATAAATATCAGTCACACTTTGGTTGTGGGTTCGATTCCCGCAGCTTTGTCCGACGTGACGGGTAGTCACACAGTCTGCGTGTTGTCCTTTTTCCAAAACTATATAATTCTCATATCATTCCCCAAAAAGGGATAAAATCATCAAAAATAACCATAACATAATTTAACCTCAATTTTATCTCATGCCTTTCACTTCAATCATAAAATATAGTAACCCATAATTTCATCAAAAGTATGGATCATATAAACTCTAATGGTTACCTTTATAATTATTACCTGAAATTCCACATCGATTGGTCATCTCATACATGACGCATTAAAGATCATACCAAGGTTCAAGTGTTTGATCATGACTCTTGATAGTTTGTTTAGAACAACCACGAGTTTCCTCATTGAATCCCCCATTTTATCTAGTATCTTAATCGTAGATCCACTACAGTTTCTTTCAAACCTGTTGTCTCTTTGGTGCCTGCTAGATCCATCCATTCACTAAAAACAGAAAGGTCAGTGTGAGTATATCAACAAAACCATCATGTACTAATGACGAAGGTAAACACTAAGATACACTTACTCATTCACTTTATCTAAAACTAGGACTCTTTCTGAAATCCTAACCATTATGGTAATGCCACTTATTCTTAAAGAATACCCTAACCTCTAAAGTTATATAAATCATCCTTTGATACCAACTATAAGGCACCAGCCTTAAACCTTACTTAATCTTGAGTTATTACAAGATTACACATTGAGGATCTTTTCAGGTTTAGAGTTTTAGAGAATTAGATCATAAAACATGCATTGCATTCCACATTTAAACAATGTGATTACATAAAAGATAGTATTAATTTTTCCCATCAACGGAAACATATTTAAAGTAAAACATGGATTCTTTCTTGAATCTTCCTTGACATTATCATCATATCATGTACCCTTCCCTTGACCTGTGAAAAACATTTCAATAACATGGGATGAGCATAAAAAGCTCAGTAAGGGATATAAAAATATGGAAAGGAAACATGAGTACATGTATACATAAGAATGAATTCATACTTTACCCATAAAACATAAGAACTTTAACATACCTCATAAAATCATGAATAAATCATATAAATCATAAGACATAAAAGGTAACTTGAGGCATTCATAACATTTTTACGTAGGGAGTAACCCTCTTGGTTACGTTTGGAATAACCACCACAGTATATTCCCTAATTCTCTTCAGAGAAACCTTAACGTTTCACTCCTTCGCGTTACCCAATGCATTGGAGAGCTATATCGGGCTCACCCGCCATTAGTTTATCACGGAACCACCCTTCTTCATAATAATTCCCAAGAATCTCAACATAATCGTATCACATAAAACATGCATAAAGGAAAGATAACATTTCCACCTTTCAATCACAAGATATCAATAAAACACATTGATATAAAAACAGTATGAATACAATTTTCAATACCAAAATAGTAGAAAATTAAAACATGGTATTTATTTTTCTTGAAAAGAGAAGGTATGGCTTGTAGAGGAAGCCGAAACTCAAATAATGGTCACAGTTGCGGAGAAGTCGTTGTCGCCGGATACGTACGACAAAACATTCCCTTTTTTCGTTTAGTAAAATGCTTTGTATAAAAAAGATTCCTTTTGGATAAACATAAAAGTCAAAGGGGTTTATACACCGTATAAAAGAAGGTTGTGTTTAAAACAAAATATGCCTCAATGAATGGAGATTGAGACGATGTCCCTTACAAAGACGGTATCCTTGGTTTAAGGATAAATCAATTACATAATTATGTGTGACAAACGAATACACCAAATATAAGTGGATATTAAGTGTAAAATAATCAAAGGTCATTCACACATATTCAAAGGATGACATATTAAAAAACTACATGTTGATCCCAAAGAAATCGAAATTGGGTTAAGAAGTTCCCTTGACAGCCTAACGACGTCACATCAAAATTAGTTGATGAGAGATAAAAAAGGGGTATCTCATCACTTGGACATAAAATTTACATCAATAAGGATATATGAGAACATATTCCAACATAACAATATGTATATTAAAATAACCAACAAAAGAAGTCGTTTAAAAAGAGGTGGGTGAAAGGTTCCCTTACCGACATGGGTATCTTTCGAAACATACACCTCGTGAAAGTAGGACAATACAACATTGATGTAAATACTCATAAAAGAAATTATATTACACAATGAGTAAAATAATGGGAAGTACATACCCCACTCAAAAAAAATTGTGGAAAATGTAGCATAAATCTCACGTGAATAAATGTGAGATGAAAAATCCCTTATGAAAACTCGGCAGCCTAACAACGCCACTTAAAACTTCCAAAAATGGATTGATGAGATCAAATAGGGTATCTCATCATATTAACTTAATGTTCATATAAATAGGAAAATAAAATAACATCCCCTAACATAACAAAGAAGATCATAAATGAATTGACATAAAGGAGAGTACTTAAAAAGAAAGAGAGATATTAGATCTCTTATGAAAATTCAGCATCCTAACAACGCCAGTCAAAACTTCCAAAATGGATTGATGAGAGAGAATAGGGTCTCTCATCACATGAACATAAAAATTACAGTACGAGTAATATAAAATAATATCCCAATAACAATAAATATGAGATTTAAAAGGAATGACATAAAAGAGTGTACTTAAAAAGATAGAGTGGAGTAGGATCCCTTACCTCAAGTCCAACTTGTCTTGTTCGTTTCTTTATATTCCTAAATAATAAACATTGGTCAATTAATAATTTCCTAATTAACTCCTTTATAGATTATTATTCCTTTCATATCACATATTATAATGTTATAATAATTGTTTAATATTGTTACTTCATATTAGACGTTTTTGCTGATGTTTGGTACATGAGTCAAAAATGAACTTGTTTGAAAAACGATTTCCCATGTAGTTATAAGTAAATAATTTCAATAATAGTATTAATGATTAAAATATCATATATATCCAGTAAATATTCATTTTATACTATTACATATCATTTGGAGATAAAAAACGAAAAGCACCGTTCATGGAGACGGTAGGCCGTACGTACGCATTAACGCTACTTTCATTTTTTTGTCATATTAATGGAATTAAAACAAAACGAGAGAGATATATATATGTTATATTACCAGAATGATATCCATAATTTCGATGTAATATATAACATATATATCCATTATATATATGTACTTATAATATTACATAACATTTTGAGATAAGAAATGAAATGTACTGTTCATGGAGGCGGTAAGCCATACGTACGCATGAACGCTACTTCCATTTCTATTTCATATTTAATGGAATTAATACATAATGATACATAATAGTATTTTAATTCCAGTATGGTATCATATATAATATCATTAAATATATCCTTTATCTGTACCACATATGGTATTAACGAGTCAAATCACTTTGAGGGGGTGGTAGTCCGCACTTCCTTAAATGAAGATATCGCGTATACCCATAATGGAAGCCATAAAGGTATGACATAAATTAAAAATACAGAAGATTAAGTAAAAAATAAACATATTATATGTTATATATAAATATAGGAACATCTTAATGGCCACCATTGAAGGTGTTAAAATAATGTTGAACAATCATCGTTTCGGGAGGCAGAAATTCGCCATCCACGGAAACAGTATGTTCTTTAACCATTAGATGTAGGTGTGTATTTGTGTAGCTCAAATACGTCTTATAACAACATCATAGTATATTTAAGATACTGGATTTGTTAAAAAATAAATGAATAACAGGATTTTATGGGGTAGGAGAAGAAAAATAAAACAAAAGGACACAAGTGAAGACATTACCTTAAAATCGGGTAACTCCCTTTGGTTTGAGCTCAAAGGCTTCCTTGGGAAGACATCGGCCCAATGGGAGGCTTCAAGGAGTTAGAGAGGGAATTGGAGAGACATAATGGGCAAGGTTTGGACGATCCAAAGGCTTTGGGAGTGTGGGTATGGAGGTAGAGGTGGGGGCCTTTTATAACAGGAGAGGAGGGGCACTCTTGTAATGTTACAAAATGTTACTTTATTTTCAAAATAGTTTCGGATTTTAAAGGGCCCACATTGATTTATTAAGAGTATAATGTGATAAGGGTTATAAATACACTCATACAATAGGTTTTGTACATGTTTAAATCTTAGATATTACATTATCTTTCCAATTTATTTAAATCGTTAAATAATGAGGTCATCGATGTATCATCATGATGTCATATATAATTTAATTTATTTAATGTCTAAAAATTATAAAAAAATTACTATTATGTAGGAAATCTTTTTATATTTCCAACGACTATTAATAGTCAAAAATATGACTTGTATAACACCATGTAAAAATTGTTTTAGTAAAACACATCATGTTTGTGTCATTTTTACTTTAACATTAAATAAAAAGATATTTATGTCATTTTCCAACCAAAGTGGCTCCATGGGGTCCCCAAGTTGACCCATGGATTGTATTGGTCGGCCACGACACATCCAATGAGGGTAGGACATGTGTCTAGGTCATTTCATTTTATTAAAATATTATTCTTACCATAAACTACACTAATTACCTCGAATCGCGATTAAAAACTTAATAAGTTACTATTCACCAAAAAATTATTTTTATCCCATTGAACCACATTTTACTTCTTAATGACAACCATGTACGTCCGATTTTGAAATTCAAAACACAATGATGGAAAAATTTCATTTAAATGGAAAAATCAGTTTTTATAAGTACCACTTAGTGGTTTCAATATTCATCAAATATTGAAGTTTTTCAGAAAAATCCCAAAAATTCACCCGAAGATATATTTGATATTACAAATTCAAAAATGAAGTCTATTTTTCAAAATTCAAAACATATATGTCACATTAATTAATTTAATAATTAATTCTCGCTGTCAGAGCAAATAGTGTGTTTTTATGAAACAATAAGTATCAAAATATTTACACTAGATTAAGTCTGATTTCAAAGTGAAGTTAATTCCAACGACCACAATTAGATTTAATGGTAAAAATATATTCAAATTTAACTTTAAAAACAATTAACAAGATAATCTAATCATTTAAATAAATTAGATTAACAAGAGGTTTTGAATTAAAATACAACATTTTACACTATTCATTAATAAAATGAACTTTATCGGAAAGATATCCAAAATATACACAATGTAAATTTTGTTGTCCCAATTCTAAAGAAGAGTTTTATTTGGTCCTATAGAATGTATAAGAGTGAATAAAACTATATTTAATGACGGTTCTCCATCAAAAGGCGATAAGTGAACCTTTAGTGAAAACTAGGGCATATACGCCTAAAATTGAATTCTTTCCGTATTTTAAGCCTTTAAATTTTATTGGATAAATGGAAAAACATTTAAAAACATATATAATCATATTTTCGTTATTTTTATCCATTCCTACCAATACAATGGCTACATGTTAACTACCATTTAAAATATTATTATTTTATTATTAGAGTGCAACGTAAGATTCCCATGAAACTCGTTGTTGCATGTTGGATACGCCATCGAGAATAGAGTACCCTTTAAAGTCATATTAATATTTTATTAACAAATATGGATAAATATGAAAATGTCATATTCTTTATTTACCTGGGGTGTTACAAAATTAACCTTATCATTATGATTTGACTCTTAGTTAAACAATTTAACTCTAACCATGTCTACTTGGATTTTTACAATATATGATTACAATAGTTACTATAAATTTATAAAATAATAAAAATTAGATCATTATTAACATATTTAAAACAATCCATGTTATTTATCTGAAATATATAATTTTATTACTTTTATATCATTTAATAAAATAGTATTTTTTTTGAAATCTCATTTATGTTAATTTTGACATTATCTAATAAATTATTTTTTGTTAAAGTCATAAAAATAGAATTCATTCAAAAAACATCATTAAAAAATACCAAAAAAATTATTTTAAAGAAAAAACCATGTATGGAATAAACTATTTCAAATTATTTTTATTTCAATGTTATTAATGTTGTTTTATTTATTCTTCCGTCAAGAAATCAATTAATGAGTCATCATTCTATCATTATTTAGTTTAATAATTTATTTCATAAAATTATAAATAAACATCCATTATGTATATTAATATTTTATATTCATATGGAATATTTATATTAGATCATTTAACTTATAAAACCACATATTAAATATAATATTGTTATTAAAATTGAATATGGATGTTTAACTCTTCATTCAATTAAATATAATAATTATCATACTCTGACACAAGATGTATAAAATGATAATATTTTATATATAATGATCATTTTTGTTGAAAACACCTATATAATGACATTATTATGAGTGTTCTGGTAGTTTTATATTATTATTATTTTATTTTTACCTTTAATTAACATATTTACCTTTAATCGTGGTAAATAAAATCGAAAAGTGAAAATTCAACAAAAAATTATTTTGATCATATTAGACATCATTTTTTATACAATATACAACAATATATTTCCATTTTTAAAAATTCAATTCATATTAGTGATAAAATTATGTTTCATTGCAATCCATATATGTGGTCAGAAGGCGGGTAAAAGTGACGTTTAAATGTTCAAAAATTATTTATAAATTTTCAATTATTAAAATGATTCCAATGACATACATTCGGTCAATAAATTTATTCATTATATATTGAGACTTTAAAATAATTTTATGGTGAAATAATGTCTTCAATGAAAAATTTTGGTTTTAGTTGTAATGTAGTATTTTTTACAAATCATCACAAATTGAATATTCACAAAATAGATACCAAAAATTAACCATGAGCATATTTTGATATTATAAATTAAAAATTGACTTTTACAGTGAAAATTAAATTTTAATTTTTTTTAATGTTGTTATTAATTTTCATAACCACTTTTCAAATGGATATTTTGATATATCATGGTGCACTCGAACTCTGTGTTGTGTGCAAGACAAGCAATTGAATTATTTAAAAAGAATCATATCATAGATCCTTCGAAAGTTACATAAATCCCTACATCAAATAATTTGTTCTAATAAATTTCAATAATAATAATTTATAATATGATTCAGGTGGTTCTTCATCATATGTTCGCCAGGTTCCTACGTTGCTACTTACATATTATAGTATCTCCAAATAAGTTTTATGAGATGAGTTATCTAATTTTTCAACATTTATTATCTACTATAAGGATTCTTGATAGGAACATCATAGTATTAGGTATTTGGTTGATGTTATATTTCATGAAGGGTTATTAAATTCATTGGTTCTGGCATGTATTTCTTAAATAGATATATGTGGACAGATCGTGAACTTTGGAGAGACATGGCAGTGTTCCCAAAAGTAAAGCAAAATCTCCAATTCGTGTATATTTTAAATGTTCTAATATACATGGGACTTAATTTTCCCTTCTTACTGATTCTTATAACTCCCTTATATGGATATTACATCAATAAAACATTATCTCCAAATTGAAATTACAAAAACTTCCTTAAGTTATCAGTATAGCTATTATGCCTAATTTGTACTATTTTGATTTGGGTTTGAATTTTCCATGAATTTTCCATTGTTTCCCATCATGTTTTCAGACTATGATATTTCTTTCACGAACAATATCCCAACAAGTCAGTTTATGAAATCTATTTCTATGTCACACTACATATGATGCCATCTGAATACTTGAATGAAAGCTATTGTAATAGTAAAATTATTCTATAGGTAAATACTGATCCCACATACCTTGTAATCAGGTAAATAAATATATGTTTGTTAAAAATTTATTTGAGAAAAATATTCAATTTTTTTATTAAATATATGATTTTATTTTGACCTTTTATTAAATGTTTATTAAAAATTATATGTTAATGTTTTGTTTTGTGGATTGACATATTTCTTTTCCATATATGTTTTGATTTATTTTTTTATCCACTTACAATGTTCATTGTTTCATCGTATATGGATTTTTATGTATGATATAAATATCATATGTATTCATTATATATGAATTTTAGGTAGTCCAATCACTTTTAATTACAACATTTAATTCACATTTCGTTGAGAATGTATGTCATACATACATAAGAAACTTCATTTTATTGACATGTAAAATTGAAAAAAATTCAATAAAATCAAAATATTATTATTCTATAATAATTCATATGTTATATATAATACATATTCTTATTAAATCAACATGTAATTAACTCCATGTAATGAGTTAATTAATTACATAACCTTGTGAGGATATATCCAGCTGTAAATATTATTAACATTATCGTATTCCAAAAAAATATAGAGTATAAAGGTATATGTGATATAATAATTCCATAATAACAATAAAATAATAAATATTATATATAGAAGATTAATTCATAATTTGGTCCATCCATGATGGGTGGTAATGGAAAAAATAATAACATCAGATCGTGTGGTAATAGTCAGACAAACACACGATTGATGATTTCATTACATATTTAATGGAAGTGAAGAAGGATAATAATTATGACATAAACATAATAACATAATAATATTTTACATATTGATATTATTAAATTTTAGATTGTAAATTCATTAATTATGATGGAATGAGAAGAATGGAAATGAAATAGACTGTTATGATAATTACCTTCTCTATGATAATAATCCATTGGATCTCCAATTGTAGACCCTAAAAAAGGTATTCTTGGAGGACCGTATGCTCTAGAATTTAACAAAATATGTTGGGGAAATAATAATTTTGGGGTTGGTTAAGCCATCATGATTATATGTAGTTTATATGTAAATAGTAATAGTTTCCATTTATAAGTGAGAGAAATAAACCCCTTGAAAACTACATAATGTTTATGGAAAAGACTCAAAAATATTAATGTAATTGTCAATAAACAATTTAGAAAATAAAAATATATTTTAACATTGGAAGGATAATAAAGAAATAATTTCTATCGATTGAAATTTTCAAAAGTAATTAATTCATTTTAACTCCTATCTTCATAGATTATCCCAATTATAAACTTATTTTTCACTTAATTGTAGTATATAATTCACATAGTTTATACTATTCATTTACTTAAAAATTATGTTCAACATATAAGATAATATAAATTATACTTATTAATAATATATAATCCATATTCTTAAATTCCATTATTATAATTGGTAGTTTTTAATTTAAAATTAACCCCGTTGATTTGGTAAGAAAGCTGGTTTTTAAATAGAAAATGTCCAAAAGTATACACATTTTATATAATTAAATTGAAAATTGAAAATTATTTTAATGAAAAAATTAGAATAATTGATTTCTAATTTAACAAATTTAAAGTAAAAATTATATTAGAATTTAATATCTCTTCTTAATTTTTGTAATGAGAATCCAATTTTCTAATATATTTTTATATTTTCACTATTAATCAGAAAATAAATATTTTAAGAAAAATAAACAAAAATCACAGTAACATTAGTTTGATATTCCGATTTCAAAAAATTATCTTATATTTTCAAATATAATTTATTATTTTTTCAAAAATTATTTTTCATATAAGTGCTATCAAAAAGGTGAAAAGCCAAATATTATTAAAATATACTTTTAAGCATAATTTTTTTTATTATAATAGATTGTATACAAAATAATTAATATGAAATATAAATAAATTGTTGAATTTATAATTTATAAATTTCATTAAATAATTCAAAAAAAATTGGCTAATTATTTAAATGATGTAGAACAAATTTGTTTTCATACTGATATTTTTTAGATAATTATTTGTGATATTTTCAAATAGTTTTTTTAACTTATAATAAATTGGTCTCCAAAATAATAAATGTATATTAATATTCAAGCCATATTTTTTTAAGTTAGTTTATACATTTCATAAAATATATTACATTGGCTATGTGATATATGTCATACTAAATATTAATAAATTAATTGTATTTTATGGTCTATTTAAACATTATATTGTGTGTAAAGAAAAGATTAAAATGGAATTTTTAGGAACACATGACAAACATAGTGTTTTTGATAAAAAAATTAAAAATTAGTGTCATGTTTAACATAACATATTAAATATATTAAATATATTTCAAGAAATTCACAAAATCTAAGGGTATAACGAACTCCATATCTTACAATTACCCAACATTGAAATTCCCATATTGGACAATTGAGTAATATTTTAAAAAATGGATAAGTAAATCAATTCCATTAGTACTTAAAATTTTATTATATATATATAAATTAATATCAGTTCCCTTTCAACACACATCAATGTTAAAGTAACATGAATATTTCTATATAAAATATCATCCATATTTTTACCTCTCGAAGTGGTTATTACATTGAATAATCATAGGAACTGAAAAATTGTAACCATATTATTTGATAAATGGTAATATTGTTTTGTGTGCCTAAATATATTAATCTCATGTGATACATATATACTAAAATTTCACTACTATTATAATATCATAATAATTTTAATGAATAAATTTTTTCTTCAAAATGATGATTATTTTATAGGTAATTCACATCTCTGAAAATTAATTTATGGGGTTAATATTATTTATCATTTTAATATTATATAATGAAACATCCCAAGAAATTTATTGAGGAATCGATATATATGAAAAACCCTACTATATCGTTGAATTTTTATTAGATAAATATATTTAGAAAAATATAACTACATTCCATGTTTACATGGTTAATTGGTAATAAAATAATCATAAATATGTCACAATAAAATGATGGTTTCCAATAAATTTATGAAATATATATATAAATCAATGTGTATGGTTGAATTCATGGTTCAATCAACATAGTATTTGAATTCACTATAGATATAAAATCATTAATGATTTTTTAATTGATTAAGTATAATTTTATAATAAATAATTTTATCTTGTTAAACATGGAATAAAATTTATTCTTCTCAGTTATCATTAAAAGAATAGTAAAATACTCTTTAGATGAACCCTTAAATTGAACATATATTATATTATTATATGGGATATCTATAGTTAACATTATACGATAATTAATAATAACTATAATTATCTGAAACATTAATATATATGATTTATATTTGAGTAAACATGGATTCACTATTAATTTTTATTTTCTGTATCTGGAGTGGGGGGATATCATCGGTATTTAATATCTCTTCACACTTCATTTATTATATTAAAATTAAATATCTTCCTTTGAGAAGTATTAATATCATAAAATTTAATTAGAAAGGTAATCAATATATGGTTTGCGATATATGTTTTTTATAATGAGAATTTTGTGGTCAAGATAATAAATTTGAAGAAGAATTTACCTATTCATGTTCTTGAAAATGAGAACTGGTGGAACCCTTCTTGAAATTATTCAGTGTCTATAATAATTGACACAATTATCTTGTAGCAACTAATAAAATTATTCACATTGAATGTAGTATATTACATTAAGATTTTTTATTATAGAAATGGAATAATATAATAATATATTTGGAAATTTTACCTCATATTCGTTGGGTAAGTTGTGATGTACATGTGGAAAAACATCAATATATTCACCTAAAATTCGACTTCTGTCCAATTTGGAGTTTGTCTACAACCATTTTTGTTTTCTATTCCACATTTTGTTTATGTAGACCCATTTTATATATTTTTATTCCAATAGATTTTCAACATAATACTTGCATTAAAATTTCAGGAATGGATTATGTTGGATATAGAAATATCATTCCAAGTCATTAAAATTGATATGAAATCCATAGACATATTGTAATATAATCCGATTATAAAATCGCATTATATTAAAGGAAGAGGTACTATAAAAACTATTTTCATCATAAAAAATTATTATAGATACATAATACACCGTAGTTATACTTAATGTATAACCTAGTGTTTGGATAAATAAATAAAAATTTAATTGTTTGGTAGTGAATTTTTTTGGAAATGTAAATTATAAAAATAATTTGATAAAATAAATCTAATATGAGATTTTAAAAAATAGATAAGATAATATGGTAACATTCAACATCTTCATTATCATGATCTACAATAGCAGTTGTTGTAAAATTGGATATACCTTTTTCTAATTGACTTTAGGGATGTTGATGTGAATTACCATCATTAAGAGAAATTTTATGGAATTGATTTCTATAATTCTAAAACATTTATAATTTCAAAATGAAAATTTTTGTTGGATTTTAGTTCATTTTTATCCAATATTGTATTTATTTTCCAGTTAATATCTCTTCATCGATCATATTAATAATTTATATCCCTTCCAAAATTGAAATATTTTCTTTGTCCATTCTATAAGTCCTATAGTGATTCCTATATAATTTATTCATTTAGGAAGGTGATTTTTCATTATGTTATTTCTATTATCAATCAAAATACTAGAATACTAAAATTTCTATTAAATGTATACAATTCAATACCATGATTTATTTAATTCCATTTCAATAATTAGTTTATAGTTAAACATGTCTTCATATATACCCATGAGACATATGACTAATGTTTTTTGAAGAAGTTAATTTTTGAAATAAAATAAATGAATTATTTTTATCTTATTGAAAACATTAATAATTTTATGTTCCATTTTAGTTTTTTGATGTTTTTTTAAATAATCACATAAAATAATTTTATTTCACTTTTAAGATAATGAATAATTTTTTAGTGTTTTTGAGATTATATTGAGAAAAATATTTTTTTAATACAGCTACATATACTCATTCAATTATATATATTCATTATCATATTAATCATTATATTACTTATTAACATCCATGACTTTTCTTCTTCACCCTATAACTAAAAAAATAATTAGATAATTTTTTCCCATCTAAAGAATTAGAAATAAGATGATAACTCCTGTTCTATTTTATTCCATAAAAAATGTAAATATTAAATTAAATTAATACTACAATTTGGATGCTTTTCATGCATTCAATACATAATAACATCCAAATATTTCATTGGTTTATTCATGATATCCCCATGGTTAATGTTACAACACATATCTGGAGGTAATATTTCAATGATAATTTTATGTGTTCCCCATGACATAACAACCCACAAAATACATAAATTATAAAATTGGTTCAACTTATTTACTTTTCCATGATCTTTTATGTTTATATATGTTGATGAAATTTGAAATAATTTACATTATAACATGTATATTTCCATATAATTTTATTTATTAGCACATCAAATTATTTTCATAATGGAAAAAAAATTATTGCCTTCATATCCTCGATAAATTAATCTCTAACTACAATAACATCCATACTAAGTTTTTACCTTTTTCATACATTTCAAAATAACGGTTTAGATAAATATTGTTCATTATAGTTTATAAAATAGAGAAAATATTTTAGTGTACTTTTTAATCTGTATAAATCTATATGAATGTTTTATTTGTTTAGAATAAATATTTTATTTTTAATATCCATTAACATTGAATTTGCTATAATAGAAATTTATAATACATTTCATTAAAATTTTATTATGAAAATATAAATGAAGGAATTTAATATTAAGGGGGTTTAAATATTTTTATAACTCATGCATACAATTCTTCGATAAACAATTTTTTTTCTTCTATCAAAAATATTCTATAAACATTCCAAAAAATAATGCTCAATTTCTTACATTATTATATTAATGTTACACATTTAACAACCACATCAAGAAAACCATATTGGTAAATTGGAATATTATACACACATATAACTATAAAATTGACAAAACTATTAAGAGAAAAAGATCACAAAAAAACATCACCACTTCACCCAAAGTATTCGAGATCCAAATCATTTTTAACCATTATTAGATGTATATCAGTCTCACATGTCATTCATATAAAATCACAAAAAACCAATCATGAATAAAAAACATATATTTTGATAATTTATATTTAAACACATTTTAATTGTTATTTAATCTTAAATGTACAAACAAATTATTTTATTGCATAAATATGTCAAAAATATTATCTATTTATTTAAAAGAAATATTTAATATATTAAATTTCTTGAATTTTGAGAGAAATAAATATGAATATAATGTGTAAAGAAACATTTAATGGTATATTAAAAATGTATAATGTTTCTAACAGTGGGTTAATGAGTCTAAACTATGAATGTTTGAAAAATAAATTATTTAATGTTGGTAAATGGTAAATAATTCCATTAAAAATGTTAAAAAGTTTGATTTTTTTAACAATTTTAAAAATTTTAGAAAATAATTGAAAAATGGAATTGATCAATGACTGATATCTATTTTTTAACATTATTCAAAAAAAATTGATATAACCTCACAAAGTAATAAGAAAATTTTAAAATGAAGCATTAAAACCTGATTCTTCAAAGAATGTCCTTTATAACATTGATAACTATTGAATTACATAATCATTGAAGGGGATAACATGAAAATGATATATAAATCATTTTAATAGTAGAGAAATTAATAATTAATAGAATACATATGTAAACATGTACCCCTCTTAAAAACATGCGGTGAAAATCACCTTAGACTCCATGATATGGAATGAAGATGTGAAATCACTTAAATCATGTCTCACTCGCCAAATACATTAATTAACTCATGTAAAATAAACATTAATTTAATATATTACTTTATAAGAACCATTTTCAATTTTTATATTATTATTATCAGATTTATTTAATATATTTAAAGTAATTATATGGTTAAAAAAATTATTATTTTCATATTATATGTTTTCAGGATGTTTGGTTTATAATCACATAACAACATCGGCACGTTGACCAAGGTCAGAAAGGGTCACCATTAAAACCACTATATAATTTTGATCATCAAATAGTTACATATTTTATTTATTAAATATTATTATTTACCTTCTATGTGTCATAGAAATGGATACCATATTATATCTTTTTCAAATAGGTGGTAGACCACACAAACATTCAAACAATGTTTTCATTTTACCAAATATAGAAGGGTGAGTTGTAATGTTATTTATTAAACATAAAAAATAATTATCATGTAATTTATATAATATATATTAACTAAATACTCCATAATAAGTTGATTACTCGTTTTCTGTTGAAAAAAACACATAGCTTTGTAGAGGCAGTGCTCCACTCATATGGGTGAGAAATGAATTCATTTCAAAAAGGATGAGAAAATTGAACATGGTTTCCTATATAAGTATCATAACACAAATATTCTACAAAAATGTTTATTTATACTATAATTCACAATTTTTCATTACCAAATAACTTTTAGTTTCATAGATTCAGAAAATTATTTCAAAACATTTATATAACAATAAAATAAATTACATTGCTGAAACATCTATTCAGCATATATTTTTTCAATAATATTAAACTTTTAAAATGTAAAATGTTTCCTTTCATTAATAATAATAAAAAACCTCAAGAAGATTTTATCTATATTATTACATATCCTTATACAAAATGAAGAAGAATTTATAATGTGTGATGACAATACTAAACTTGTTTTAGTGAAAAGATATAAGGAATCTGTTAGTACTGTTAAAAGAATGAGAATCCATAAAATTATTATTCTTATATCACTATCTTATTGAGTGTCTTAAATGTTTTTCTACAATTGAAAAACATAGAAATTTTTCTCAATAAAATAATTTAATATATTTGGAAAAAAATAAATTATCATAAATAACTATTCGAATTATATTCATAACCCATTATAGAAAAAACTATATCCACATTAAATTTATTGGAGAAACCATCACGGTTTACACCTTCCACATTTTATAAAATGAAAAAGAACATTACCTAATGAATTTTATCACACTATATGAATACCCATTGTAAAAGATATTTTAGGTTCACTGATCATTTAACTTGTATCAATATCACCAATTATTATCTATTGTAATCATATACCATATCATTGACAAAAAATTATTTTTATTTAATCATTTATCATAAAATCGTTGAAATCTATTTTGATCTAATTTGTAAAATATTTTATGGATATCAAAATTAAGAATTCTTTTAAAAACCCATTTTAATACTAATATAACAATAACATAGGGGTTTTTAGAAGTAATGTGACCCTATAAATGAATAATAAAATTGAATATTGGTTATAGTACATGAAAATGGTGTAGTAGTTTTATATGTTAATATAAAAAATTCAATTAACTTTTTTTAAAATAAATTTAAACATTTATTAAATAACGATCCCATTTGAAATATATAGAAATAAATTAAATAGGGGAGAAAAATATTATATCATTTTTTTCCATATAAATATATTAAAATTATTTTCAAAAATAAGGATTTTGATGAAAAAATGTATAAATGAAAACATTAATGTTTTATTATTTAAATGAATTTTCATTACATTTTGACTGAATTTTCTAGTATGTTATTTAACTTCTCCAATAAAGGAATAAATTAATATATATAATATAATAATAACATTTTGGATCTCAATAATATTTTTTTAATTAGATACTATTTAAATAATATAAATTAACTTTTTTCATAACAGAATTTATATTCATATTCAGATGTTATATACAAAATGATATTAGTATGCTTACAATGGTCTAATAAGTCATTATTATAGCATATAATGGATAATAATAATTAAATAATTATACATTATATATATAACTTTTACGCTAAAATTTTACTATGAATGATGGTTATGATAAAATAAAGTGTTTACAATAATGGAGACTATAGGTCCTATGTACACATAAGTAACATTTTCATTTCTCAATCAAAATTATTGGTAGAACATATGAATTACATTTTCATTATTGAATTATAATAATTTAATAATTATAATATTATTTCAATTTTTATTCTTAAAAATATAATCCAATTTATATGGTGATGAGAAATTGAATCACATCGCTTCGTTGAGGTGGCAGTCCACATGTACAAATGAACGATGTTTTCCTTTTGTAGATAATTAATAAAAAAATATTGGATGATATATTATATTATCATAATGATGAATGTTTCATGACCATAATATATATATAAATTAATTAAATTATTATTAAAATCTATATGATGGAGTAATGGAAAAAAGTACATTTTTTGTGAGGATGTGGTCCATTGAACGAAGAAATTATTGTTCAGATTCCATTTTTAAAGAAGAGGGTATTGATATATGTCACATTATCAACATAACAATATGTCAATATATTAATTATAGTGTAGTTATTATTTCCAATTTTATTAAAATTTTCAATGAAATAAAATAATAAAAATAAATAAAATCTTGATAAAGAACTATATATCATTTTCATTCAACCTCTTAATTTCCTTGAAAAATGATCACCTAGGTTGTTATTATGGTCAATATGTCTTCTAAAGGACATGTGGAGTGACGTGAGTAAATAAATTTACATGATCTATTCATGATCTAAATATAATTATGTGTGCATGAATTGGGTGAAGAGGTTAACTTATATAGGAGATGGTATGGGAAATGATAGAATTTCTTATAGAATTAAATTAATATATATTTATTTTCATATTCAAAGAGATCAAAATATAAAATATTAAAAAATATTATTATATTGAGTCAAAATACAGTCATAAAATAATATACTGACATGTTTGGGTTATTTTTTACCCTTAGAGTTTTGTTAAAACCAATATTAAACCTTTGACACTTATTGTGCAATAAATGTTTTTTTCAATATAATTAAAAAATATTTCTGTTATGGAATATTTGGCACATAAATGCCCAAAATATGATATTTTAAACCATATCCCATTTATTTTTCTATTGATAGGGGTTTTTTGTATAAAATATTATTGAATTAAATATCAATTGGTATATGTTATCATTAATTTCCTTTTTACACTATTAAATTAATTTGAAATAATAAAATAAATTCAACTATTTAACTACATTTTTTGTTTTAAATAATCCAAAATATGTAATAATTATCATGAAAATTTCGGGGCCACTATGTGTAACAATAATTCAAAAACGTTAAATGTTTTTAATATCATTTATTTAATTTTCTATATATTTTATAAATACTTTATTATTATTTTATAAACACTTACTATAATTATTTAATCCCTAATAAATTTTAAAAAAATGGTGAAAAAACATTTATCTTTAAAATAACCATTGGTGACAAAATATAACTTATTTTTAGCCCCATGTCAAAAATTTATTTTTAATATAAAAAAGAATAAAATTGTTGATTTATCTTCACAAAATATTGTATAATAGTTAAAATCATTGAAAATTATATAAAAGCATATATTCAATATTTGGATGATTATGGACCATATTTAAAATACAATTAATATTATGTCTTTTGTTAGGGTTACTATGTAGTCCTTAAAAATTAATTTTCCCACTACTTGACAAGTATAACAATTAATATAGTAATAACATTTACTATCATTATTATTCATAATGAAAATAAATAAAAGGGAGATATTTAAAAAATATTTAACTAATGATTAAAATATGGATTCCATTTTTCATGTTACAATTCATAAAAATTGATAATTTAGTTACAAATTATTCTCACAAAACATGAGAAGAACTATTATTTTAGAAATTTTCTTTTTCTATAAAAATATTTTTTGAAATTAAAGTATACAATTAAATTAAATAATAAAATTTGATAACGACTAAAAAAATGGTATATTTTAGTTTTTAAACAAATAAAAATTATAATATTAATTAGGAAATAATTGAAAATATAATATAGATTCCAAAAATTCATTAGTTTTATCTACCCATTGAAAAATATACTTTTGTAAAAAAAATTAAAACATCACACTGGGATCAATATTTAATGAAAAATTTAAATATGAAGATAGTTTTATGGAATAAATCTTCTAAAAATTAAAATTCTAACTTTTACTTAAATATATATAAGTCATTTAAAAAAAATTCAGATCTAAATAATTATTTTTCCATTAGGATGAAAATTGTTATAATATTTGTATAATTAATGGGAAAATATAAAACAATTTAATTACTCTATGGAAATTATATATCTTAATATTACATGTGTTGTATCATTATTCACCCACATTTCCAACCATGACCATGTAATTCAATTCACTGATTAATCAAGTAAGGTTATCTCTAACTCATAGAATATTTATATTCCCAACATTCTTCATAAACCATATGTGTTTTCAAAAAATGAATAATAATATCAATTACATTGTTCTATAAAATCATCTTTTCATTCATAATTATATATTGGTTTTTCATCATAAAATATTTTATCATTTGAATAAACCGCTAAAGTAATCAAAAATTGAGAATAATTTCAAACATAATTTGATAACACTGAAACATGAAATTCATTATCTACCGAGGATAATATATTAGAAAACTACACTCATAATGTGAATAATAAATAACATTATAATATCTAATATGTTAAACTAATTTTGTATGTAGATTTAGTTGTCACTAAATCTCAATTAACTTTTCTATAGAGATACATTTTAAAAAACAAGATCACCTCCTTGGGAAGAAAGATATTTCCCATTTTCATATGCATTAATTATATATCTAATGTGAGATATCGTCAAATATTTCAGAATAATCATTACTATAAAAATGATTTATTATATGAACTAAATTTTAAAAAATATCCTTTCACATAACTAATCACAAAAAACTGAAGACTTAAAGTAATTTCCTTATAATGCATCAATAGGTTTCACCTATATACTTGAATGATGTCTATATACATATCTATGTTTCATATTGTATGATACCAATAAAAACACAATGGGCCATGGTATTTATAGTCCTAATAGTTTTAATGGCTCTCTTATAGTGCTTGAAACTAATTAAACTACTTGATGTGTGGTGAATATAAGTTAATCTATAATTTTTTTATATATTTTTTTGTGATTAAGGAACCTAAGGAGATATAAACTAGATAGATAAATTTGAATGGATATTAATGTCTTATGATACACAATAATCTCAATGTTTATGATCTATGTTGAGGGTTTTCATGGGACTAGGATTAGATCTGCGAGATCATATAAATAACTAATAAATTATATGATTAATGATTTGGGACAACATCATCAACTACTATTTTAGAAATTTCTTATTGGAGATATATATGAGAATGATTTATAGGATCTTATGGGTATTAAGTTGGGTCAATAGATTGTGAAATAGTATACTAACCAAATTAGTTATTTTCATCCCCATTTTATAAATATTGTACCTATAGATTTCATAATGGTTTATATTCTTAAAATGGATCTTCATCTAGATATAAGTGATTCATTTCACACCTTTGATATAAATTTTTTATTATTTCATTTGATTTGGTGGTTTTTTGATTATTTTGTATTTAGATGGAAACCCAATATTGGTGGAGTCCCAACATTTTTTTATGTAATTAATGCATCGCTATGAGGGGAAGATTTTAGACAATTAGAACCCAATTTACTCAGTTTATATACTTCCAGTTTTGAATATTATTAACAATGTCATTATATATTATGATCTCGATATTTTTATAATGGTTATTCAAAGAATTATTAAATTAGATATTCAAATTCCTATAATATTTCTGGCCTATAAGGACATTATCAAAAATAATTTATGATATAATCACATTATAATAAGAAGATAAATTCTATAATAACTCCCAAATTCCAGTGGCACTCTCATCAAACATTTTTCTATTCCACTTTTTAGATATTTATTTTCTCTTATTTCAGTCTTATACATTCTCATTTAGTTTCAATATGTTTAATACATGAAGTTGATAATGTGTTTCATTTTTAATTCAAAAAAAATGTATCTTTTAAAATAATAAGGATCATTGTAGATGGAGTATATTATTTTATCCCATTTGATTGTTATATCATAGTTAAGTACTGGAAGTCCATGAAATTTCATTTAAATATTAATTTACCATAATTAAGGGATACATAATTGGCATGGAGTCCAATTTTGAGCCAGTAATTTCTCATTCATTCATAGAAACATATGGTTTTACATGTGGATCTAGGATTCAAGTCCTATGTAGTATATTTTTTCCTATAAGAGATATACCATTTTAGAGAGTTATTTTAGTCCATGCCTATTTATAGTATAATGAATTATAAAGTGAAGGAAGCACATTACTGAATTTAATTTTCATACCCATACCATTGATAATTTTATATTTTATTTTATTATATTGTCATTTGAGGTTATCATGGAATACTAGGTCCATCACGTGTGAAATTTATTATATTCATTTTCTAAGGATATTTCTTCCTCGGTTACAATATTATAGAAGATAACACTATGGAAAATATGTTACTAAATTTATATACATATGATTTCAATTAATTATTTCATCCATGGTTTATTCTATATGTGTAAAAAATGACTCAATCAAAACTATGTAAATCCATGATGAATATATTAAATTGAATAGTGTGTGTTGGATATATCCGACCCCATATTTATAGTTTTGTGAAAATTACGACAAGTGTTTCATTGTTTTTATAAATTTTTAAGATATGTTTTTCATGATTAGAGCATGGCCTATAAAATGAATAATTTAAACTATAATTGTAACATGTTTTTATCTAGTAATTGATGCATGGTTGGGTCTCTGTTAGGCTAATAATGTGGCTTAACCACATTCCTTATCTGATTTATATACATCAAAAAAATTATATTATTCCTTGAAGAATTAAAACACAAATTAGACTCACACCTCTTCTAACTCGACCATAACATCCTGTGTGATTTGGGTGGTACAATTTAAGGACCTTTTTTTAGGAATCCCATATGTATAGTTATTTGTTGTTTTCAATTGAAAGTCCAATGTTACATCTTCTTTGCAATTTCCACTTTTTTCTATTATTTTCATGTATTGAAATTATCATTCCTAAATTATAGGGTACTTTCTCAATAATGTGTCTAATTTCATTCAATGTATTAGTGTGTGGTTGTTTCCTTGAGGTTTTTTTTTTAAAATAAATAGTTTAAACATAAATTTCTAAATTATTACATATGATCTAGTATGAACATTTAATATGTTACCTTAATTTGTTTTCACTAAAATAGAATACCACTATTTTAAGGAAATAATCAAATGTATTATATTATAGAGGTGGTTTGGGAATATTATTTTATATATATTTATTCGTCTTTCAGACATTATATCATAAGAAAGCATTAAATTTCATGATCAATACCATCATGGGTATATTTCCATACTATTGAGATATGAGAAATGGCCATGACATATACCCAATGATATGGGGTATGGCCACATTAGAAATATAATGACATATAAGGCTCCAAATGAGAGGCTAGTTATGTGAATCTAGTTTTTTAGAGATATATGAATTAATAAATAATTCGTAAATAGTTGAAACATTAATAAAACATGGATCTCGTCATGATATTATTTTGAATTTACTATAAATATGTATAATTTAATATTTTCTGATTACTAATAAATTCCTTTTTCCTGTTATGTTATTATTTTATTTAAACATGGAACTGATATTAATTTAATATTCTTTTTCTACTCTAAGATCACATTATTACTTAGGAATAATTTTGTAATAAGATTTCAAATAGTACTCACGGTCATGTATTTTTTAAAATAAATGAACATAAATTCATTTTAAATACAACTTAAATAAATTTTATGTATTGGTTAACAAATTTTAGAAAACTTTTTGTTTTTTTCTTTAAAAATAATTTGGTCATATAATCTATTAATTTTTTTTATAAATAAAATTTTTGGTATTCTTGGAAAATGAAATTTTATATAGTATATTGTGTTTAAATACTGTTATTTATTATTCTCACTCCCTAATTTAAGTACTCAACATGTGTAGACCGGACAAGATCTCCATTTTCATGTTTATAGTTGAGATATGTCTTATAGTGATTTAGTGAACTATACATATAGTTAAAATTAAAGCCTTACAGGGACAATGATTTCATTTTTTTTTATTATTCATTATTGTTGTGTAGATAATGTCAACATATTGAATATGACTCATTTATTTTCAATATGGTTCTTTTATTAATTTTATGTTTATCTATTAATGAAATTTATTTATATTTCATTATTTGTTATGGTTTTTATGAAATATTTGGATTCATTATTTTTATTTTCATCATGTTTCTATTTTTTAGACTTCTATTTTAAAGATATCCATTGTTCGATTTCTTGTAGAATATCATTTCTTCTCTCATATGACTATTGGTGAATGTTGACCCATCAATTTCTTTTATTTGTCATGGTGTTGGTCAAAATCCATGGGGTATCAGGGACATCCCATTACTATATATATAGATCAGATCTGGATCCTCGTTCAAAGGATTTAATATCACTATATTGGAAATGATGTTGCATTAAAAAGGGTTTAGAGGAGATAATATATGATACTCTAAAAATTTTATCACTAGTTTAGACATAATTAAATTGTTTCATATTATTATGATTCAAAAGAGTTAGTTTTATTATATAAAAAACATGATATTACTTATATAACTATGTTAAAAATGGATAGATAAATATCATTCAATTAGGAATTAAATATTGAATGGTACAAACACATTTAATTAATTCATATCACAGCAGTTATCACATGAATTGGTTTTTAAATAATATTTAGAATATTTTTGAAATATATAATATAGTTTGGTATATGATTCCATTTATGTGTCATTTTTTTATGTATGTAGATTTTAGGGTGTCTTCATATCTCCCAGTTGACATATAAAGGTATTTTGGTGTGTCTATTTGTGTCAAATAGTTTTTTTATATTTCTATAATATTGATTTTGATTTTCTTATTTTTATTAATGGTTTATTTGATATGGTATTTATTCATGTTAATTTTATAATGATTTTGAAATTTATTTTACTTTAATTATTGCTTTTATTTCATAATATTTAATTATTTTATTTTATTTTCCATATTATATTAATTTTTGAAATATTTATAATTTTAAATAAATATTTAATTAAAATTAAATCATTTGAAATTAATTCATCACACAAAAAATATCATCAAACATATTTATAAGGTCACTATCATTTGATATCATTTAAAAAATATAGTATTTAAAAAAATGTAATAAATGTTTGTTTTTTAACCAATGTGTAATGTTTTCTTATTAAATAACAATGAAATGGTTGTTATTTGTTTTTATCTACATTATGATGGAAATACAAATATTATTTATCACATAACTTAAAATTTTTAATTATAGTTTTATCATATCAAATTAATATCATTCATTTATGGCTGTTTATATTTATGATTTCACTAATAATTTTTAACCACATAATACTTGTATATATTTTTAATTACCACAATCAAGTATAGAAAATAATTTGTGATATAATGGATGATATTAATAATTTTTTTTGAGAGATAAGTATTGTTTAGTTGGTGAGGTTACAAATTGACATAGAGAGTTCATTTTTCATGCGGGTGGTATATTTTCTGGGTTATTAATCCCATGGTTAACATCATGTAATATTTCCAAAATGGAATTGAGTTAAAATATTTTATTCCTTTAAACATGTCACACATAATTATTTTAATATATGATACATTTTTTTTGAATTTAATTCAATATTATATTATATGTATTTTTTTCATTTATGGTTGTATTAAATAATTAAATGGGAATAATAAAATTAGATGAAAAGTAAATTATTCACGTCATGAGAAATATATTATAGAAATATTTGACTAGATATAGAGTATAGATGAAAAAATTGTGAAATGGATAAGCAAAACAAGGCTTATGAGGTGAAAAAAAAATTATGCCATGATTATTGGGTTATTAAATTATATAGGAAATATAAAAAAGAAGGGCATAAAACCCCGAATCTGGTGGTGAACATGAAAATTTCATAGAATGAAAAGTGTTTAATACCATGAATCATGATAAATTGATAAAATATGTTATGTAAACATTCAATTAATGAATAAATATCATACATGATGACATGATATCCCTATTCATCCATAGGAATTACTCATGTTTAATTTATTAATTCGATTAAAGATAATTAATCTATATGCTAATAAGAATTTTTCATTTATATAAATGGTATGGTGGGATTATGAGAGAATTATATATATATGGGAGTCAATCGATGTGAACTACATGCTATTGTTTTAATTTCTTTTTTTCTGTTCTTTTATCAATATTTTCAAAAAGCCTATAATTTTCATAGACTTTTAATATTACCATCATGTGCAGGGTTAAAAAATCAAGCTCTCTAGGTACGGAACAATTTAATAATTTTCATCTGTGATGTCATCCCAAAAATAAGAATAATTTCATTTAATTATTCTAAAAAACTGGTTTAAATTGTCAAATTGTAGTTTCTAATATAAATTATGAATTCATATAATTTTTTATTTTGTTAACACTAATTTCTATTTTCAGTGATCCATTTTATACTAATGCCTAGTTCTAGTATAGATAAGATTGAAAAAACTAGTGTTAGTTGCTGATGTTCTGAGTCATCAGTAATTCATGTTGATGTTATATAGTTGAAACTATTGATTATATAAGAATTTCATAAATAAGTAATAGATTTTATAATTCTACCATGTGGGTAATCTATTATGAAAAGGAAAAAATGGTAGGAGTTTAGAACATCGTGAGATCATAATGAGAAATATTTTCACCACCAACTTCTATCCAAGTGAGTGAGAGGGATCAATTATGGAATTTCTATCTTTTAAAACCGATAGTAGAATATTAGTAAATTCGTGAATTGAAATTGTATTGAAATTTTTTTATCCAAGCCCCATCAAATGACTATTTTTCTAAATTGTTTTAATATATTTAATTAAAATAAAATTTATAATATAAATAAAAATTCCATGTTAGAAAAAAAAAATTATGCATCATAAAGCTTATAAGAATATTTGGGCACACATTTCGTGGATACAACATATGTTTTCATTACAATAATATTACTATTGATAAAAAATATTCTATGACCAAGGATTTGAATGCATAAAATCTTTTTTATTTATTATATTGATGTAATAGATCAAACTGGTTTTATATTTGAACAAAAAAACATATTATAGACATTTTACTGAATTTCAATCTAAATTCAAAAGTACATTAACCTAATTGGAGAAAATAAACTCAAAAATATATTATAGGGAAAAAATACATAAAATCATAATTGAAATAGTTATTATTTTCCTTGATCCTGATGATATGGAAAGAAATTGAATCTAATCCCCCATATATCAACGAACCAAAAAAAATTTCTATAAAAAATAATATTACGGTTAATAGTGTATATAAGGCTTTCTAATTGTAAGTAAATATTATTCACGTACTACATAAATTCCATGGTCTCTTAGTAGATGTTCTGAATAGGAATATTCAAGATTTCAGCTATTTTTTTTCTTGTTTCAAGAGTAACAGATTGTCTTCAGAAACTGTCATATTGGAGGAATTTAATTATTAACTTTATGGAGCTATTATGGTATGATTATAAAACATATATCCCAAATAATTCAATGAATGGGATGCCGTGAAAATATTTTTTATGAAAATATTCATTCTATCCTTCTATTCTATAGATGATAGAAAATATATTCTTCCCATATTATTTATAACCAATGAAATATTATTTTATTATTTTCAATGATTCAATAATATTTGTAAATTGTACCATCATAATGTTATGGACAAACATCACATCCTTGCATTATTCAACCAAGGATTTCATTATAATGACTTAAACCAACTTGATGAATCATCAAAAAGGAAATTTTTAATAATATCACCAACTAATGACCTAAAAATTATTGATAAGATTTTACATAACATGTATGAATTAAAAAAAGATTATATTCATAGAAAAAATTATGAGTTTCAAACTCCAAATTAATTAACATTACTACAGACCAAAAATAAAGTAATAATATGTTAATTGATACTAATTAATATAAATATTGTGTGTCAAAAACTTTTCCCAAATCAGGAATTATTAATTTTCTTCCAATCATTATTGAATCCAGTGTGATAATGTTTAGGAACATCAAAATTGTGAAAAAAACCTCTCATACAAGGAAATTACAATAAAATGACCAAAGAATGATAAAACTCAATATCAACAGTCAGACAAAACATAATATAATATGGAAAAAACCTAAAATCCAATCTAACACCAAAATTATCCTCCATACCAATTTCAATTACAAAACACACAAGCAAATTAACAACAAAACATACGTCCACAAAAATAAAAATCTTATAGCCCCCCCCCCCAATATTCAAGAAAATATTTAGATGATTATACCTCGAGATGAATACTACTACATGATGATAAATAACATATTTAAAAAGGATATGGTTATAAAGAAAAAATAGAAAATCTATAAAAAATTACTAATTTATATGGTCATGATATCTGATAATCCATGTCAAATCTATACACAAAATTTTTGACCCATTTTATATCATGGACCCGATTAGAACATATATTTGAAATGATATTTATCCACATTACCCATATAATATCCAACATAACCATGAATAAATCAAGGTGAAAAATTATATGAAAATTATAAAGATCAACATAATTTTTTTTGAAAAAAGTTATAACAAGAAACAATGGAAAGGTATAGAAACAAATGCTCTCAAATGACCATACGCATACGAAAAACAAATAATAATAAAATTCCAATATCATTATATTCTATGATAACTATGAAAATGATTCATGAAGAATAATTATATTAAATAGAAAATCATGAAACATATAATAATGTTCAAATAATTATGTCATTTTTTAATGTTTTCAATTTTATTTATAAGTATAAAAATTAATATTTAATATTTTAAAAAAAATATGAATACATGATTGTGATGAGAGTAAAATATTTTGAATAATTTCAAAACCCCCCGTCAAAACACTATTATCTATAAGAAAATAATTATATTTGGAAGTTTTTTTATTTCTTTAAATACATGTTTTTAAAATTTTCATGATAGATTATGGTATCGTTAGTTTTCTATAAATTTCAATACCCCATCATTATTTTTATCCTTTCAAATAAGATAATTAACACCCACAAGATTGGTTGTTGATCTTGTAAAAATATAATATTATTTTGAAAATACTGTTGTATGATGGGTAATTTTCTGTTAATGGGCTAATTTTACCCCTGATCATCATTATTCATACCATAGAGGGATACAATGCACCAGTCTATTAACTGATCATTTTGGTAGGACTCTTCATGAACATAACAAATAAAATAATCAATGATTTTGATATAACCCTTGGAATAATGATATATGAAAGCATTATGCACTTTAACATTATTATCACCATGAAACCCACATGATTGGTTCATTCAATATTTTAACTCTTCCATAGAAAAGATATTCAAACTACAAAATATTCATGCATTCTCCTCAAATTCATATACTTAAAAGGGATATTTTTCATTGAAAATATGTTCTCACATTAAACTACTCATTAATATAGAAATTCTAATATCATGTTTGATGAACATGATATATTTAATTTCATTAAACATCATTAAAATTATGAAGAAGCTTATCTCTTTCAAAATGGGTCATCCTTGTCCATGTTTTTCCAATTAATTCAGGTTTCACCATGGTGAGGAGTGATAATAATAAATTTATTATAATGATATTTAACAAGAGTAGGATAATCTCTATTTATTATACGATGCTAAATAAATTCACTATAAATGAACACTTTTTTATTCAATTGATTGAGAACTTTCAACAGAGGTTAGATGTAAGAACATATTATTTTTTATAGATAGATTATCATTTTATTTATACATTCTCATTTCACCTGTATAAAATGAGAATAAAAATATGTCATTTTATTTTTACTCATTTCCTTGAAAAAAATTTAGTTTTATGTTTTGAATTCTCCATATACATTTTGAAGGTGAAACATATGTATATTTTCATATAATATTGACAATTTATTTGAAGTATTTCTTAATAAGGATACTATTTTTGTAATAGATTTCATCATTTTTTGTGATTTTTCTAAAATTACTTCAATAAATTAATTGAATATAATATCATTTTATGTTAGAAAAATATTCACTTCTTGGATGATAAAATTTTGTATTTTGTAAAATATTTTCACAAAAAGGAATTTATAGATATAAATCATTGTTTGGTGTTATAAATTAGAGTTACATATTATTCTACAGAACATATAAGATATTTAATAGGCCATCCAGGATTATATAATGAATTCAAATGAATTTTATTAAAAATTCCCTTCATATTTTGAGATTAATTTTTGGAATATTAATTTTGTTTTCATGTTGATTGTTCTGAATAAATTTCATTCCAAATAAAATGGTGAATTACACCACCAAAAAATAATGAAACTAATTAGAAACATATATTTTAGATTCTTTTTGAAGCATTGAACCATGTTTTAAGAGATTATATCCCTAAATATATTTATAGAAAACAATATGTAATATTTTATTCCATACAATGTAATCTATATAGCTCAACTATACAAATATTGGGAAATATACCACTACAATTATATTTTCATTAGATATGTGAAGATTTTATATTCACATAACTAAATTATTAATTTTCTCAAATTATAGAGGTCTCTGGATGTTCACATTAAAGGATTATAAAAACCCAATATTTATAAAAAGGATGCGACTATTCAAAGAGTACATCATGGGCACAAAAGATATGAATAGGTCTAAAAATTTTATGTTGATTATCAAAATTAGAAATAAAAATTGATTATATTGGAAAAAAATGTCAAAACCATTGTAATGAACATCTAAAAGGAAAACAACTAAATTAATAATGGTATTGTTCTTAGGTAAGGAGATAAGGTAAAACATTGGTCACATCTCTGCTATCTTGACATATTTTCTTAAACAAAAAATATTAACATGAAAAGGAATCATGATTTTATATTTGAGAGTATCCATTCCATTAGTAAATTTTCAATGATCAAGTAATAATATGATGATTTTGGGATGGGGATTTTTATTTATAGTTTCTATTTTTTCACACATAATCTTGTTATGATATTATAGACCAAAAAGGAAATATAAAATATGTAATATAATAAGAGATTTTTTGTGACACATTACTTAAAAATTCTATTGAATTATTAATGAAATATCTAAAAAATAGATCATTAAAAAATATCAAAGTGGAAATAATATCTTCAAGAAATAACAGATTTTTATAATGTATTTCAATTTTTCTCATAGATTACATCAAATCAAATCTGTTATCATTTTAAAATTATTATATTATACATTATTTTCATTAAAACTCAAAATGGGTGGAGTAGAAATCTACTAGTTCTAATGTAAGTAATGTTTATTTTGAATTTATCAATCCAAAAATATTCCATAGGTTTGGTGTAGGATGATCCTATATTAGTTTCTATTGGACAGATTTTTGAAATAGTAGAATGGATGAACTATATAAAAAGAATGTGGTCAATTATAAATGAAGAAAAAAATATTCTATAAAATTTCAAAATTTAATGTATGTTAATTCCAGAAAATATGATCAAATAAAACATTATAAACATTAGATAATAGTTTGAGGATATGTTATAGGAATATTGATAATCCTACTAAAAATCCATATGAATAATCGATTATAAATTAATAAATTAGAACATATTCAGAATCCATGTGGATTTAGAATATAAATACTATTTGGATATAAGATATATGAATATATATCATGAATACGATGATCATGAGGGGAAATATTTTGTATAATAGTTATAGGAAATCAAGAGAGAGGTGTTTAATAATTTGAAAATCTAAAAATAAAAAACATGAATAGAAAAAAAATATGATAATTTATCTATAAAATTCTACCTTAGAGATGAAAAATAGAACCCCAATATTTTACATCTTGTATCTTATTAATTCAAATAAATTTACTCAAAATCTTACCATGAATTCAACATGGAGGATAGACACACCACCTTATACTATTTAATATTATCATTACCATTGGTATTGTAATGTGATAGTTTGGAATAGTAATATGGTCATTAGAAAAATAAAATAACCTATGAATGCATAAATAAAATTTATGTACCTCACTAATGTAAATATGATGTATTTCTTTCATGGAATAAATAAATAACTTTTTTAAAATTTAATATTAAGTGTTTTTATTTTTGTGAAAGAGAACCATTTATTTACTAGTAAATATTTAATATACTTTTATAAATAACCATTTTTAATCATAAAATAGGTTGATAAATTAATATTTTATTGTATTATAATTATCAGATAATTTTATGAGACTAGAATAAATTTTTCAATGTGTCATAAAATCTGTTGTAATATTTATATATATTTTTAAACTAAATGATTATTTTAACTAGAAATTAAATATTTTTTTATTAAATTATTATCATAAAATAGATTCATTTTTTGACAAATACATTTAGAAGAATGGGTGAGGTAAATTTATGTGTTTTTTCCGAAATAAATATAAATTTTATGAATACTTAAATAAGGTAATTTATATTATTTTCTATTATTTATATGTAAATCAATTATCGAGTTATGTATGATGTATGTATATAGTAAGGACACAATCACTATAAATCACATGCTCTATTTAAAATATTTATTCATGGTAATAATTAGTGTTGATAGTCTTGAGCCAACATAATAAACATTTGAATAATATAACACCCCTCAGTTCAAATATAATTATCAACCCCCACCGTCCAATCTCCACAAACCATATATTCCATGACTCATGTATATATTATTAAAAATTATATTACAAATCCTATTCCCCACATAAAATACCTTATGGTATTAACAAAATACCAAATACATGTTTCATCATGAGGTTACCATGGAGACAATATCAGAGATGTGAAATCCTCCTTCTTTCTCTTTTTATCATTTATCATTATCTCATCACATAACCCTATATAAAGAATAATTTTCAGAAAAATATCAAGTATATAAAATAGTTTTATTTTACTATTAGAATATCCCGAATCAAATATCATTTATTGTTCTTTTATTTTAAAAATTAAAACATCTTCCATTATTTGTCAATTCACATCCATCGTGAACACTAAGTTTTCATTTTTATTTAGTGCCTTCATGGATGGTCATAAGAAAATTATAATGTAAAAATTAAATTTTAATAAGAAAATTATATATTTAATTGTTTTCTACAACTAATATATATAAATAATATTAATTAATAAGACAAAACTAGTTCATTATGGTCGAAAAACCCAAAAAAATATAAATGTTTATCATTAATATTTTATTAATTAATCATTCACATACCATATGAAAACACTATATATGAGCCCATGTGAAGTCCTAGAAGTATATTAATATCATTTCAATCCACTTATGTATGTTGTATTCAATATTAATAGTACTCTCATAATTATACACAATGTAACTTACCATAAAACTATTAAACGAATGATGTCGAAACAATGAAATTAAACATTATAATTACTGAAATTTCATGAAATTTAATAAATAAAATTATAATAAATAAAATATATATTTAATAATTTATTAATTATGTATTTAAGGAATATAATTTAATTATTCAAGACATCATGTATTGTTGAATAATGATGTTAGACATAAGGTACGATATTTTCAGCTCACATTAATTTTTATGAGACATATTCCATATTCATCAATTATTTGGTTTGCGTACTACCTCATTTATTTATGATAATAAATCATTGAATATTTTATCAAATATAAATATTCATTTTATCATGTATATGATTATTATGTAATCTGTATACCGTTTTTACATACAGTTTTTACATTTAATGTTATTTCATCCTTTGAAATTTTGATAAATCAATATACTTTACTAAATATATATATTTTGATAAGGAAATTTTCTAATGAATTAAATATATGTATGATTAATTCTCTATAATTTATATTATGGGTGGGGAATGATATTATACTTCCCCTATAACCATCAATAATTCTCGTGAAACAATACATTTGTGCATAAACCCTTTAAATTTTGTATCTATGTTGAATCATATTGATTTCTACCAATAGAATTAAACCCTTTTTTAAAGGCCTTAATAGTTATTGTTCGTGAGAAATATATATGAACTCTAATAATTAATAAGGTTATTCACATAGTATTCGCATATTACTATCTATTTGATATTCACTAAGAGAAAATATATCGATGCATTTTCATTCCCAGTTTATTCTGTAAAGGGAATGATTTTTTTGAATTATTTTCTTTTAATATTAATTAACCCTTTATATAATGCCTAACCTATTATTGATATATTTATATACTTCATATAATCCTTAATTATCCCTTGGTATACCTGTTTAATGTTTTCTCATCCTAATATTATGATGTTGAAATCAATAAGTAAGTTTCTAATATGAAATTTATTTCCCTTTGTTATGTTCTGTACTTAATTCCCAATGGAAAAAGGATTTAATGTATGTATCTAGATCTTAAAACCATATATAATAATCATTACATTGGATGTAATCTCTATTATATATTCCATTTGAATAAAAATAACTACTAACTCATTACTACTATGTATGGGGTTGTTACAGCTGGTACCATACTAGGCTTACTAGAACATAGGGCAACTACATGTTATATAAACTTGTGATTTATAATAATTAATTATAGGTCATTTTTTCAAAATAAAAATTATTATTTTTATCTAAATCATTATGTTAAATTATTGAGTGATGGAAAGAAATGTATGAAATTGAATCCATACCATTAATCAATGTAGTGATTAATCCACAAATAAAGTCAACACAATTGTTTTTAGTGTTGGGTAGGTCATTATAATATTAGGATTTCCAACCTGGATTATGAATAATAACAATTCTAAAACTATAATAGATAGTATTATTACAAATAATACCCCATCATTTAGTGGGACTAATAATCTTGTAGTAGCTGAGCAGTGGATAAAGTAGCATGAAATGATATTGCCTGAATTGGAACATGAAAAAATGGAAAATGAAATACTAGTTGTATATTTCATCAAGGGAGATGATGATAAATGGTGGTCATAGATCCATAATTAAAATGAGGAAGGATAAATAGAAAAAAATATAATAATATATTTTAAACTATCATTCTTCCAAAAATATTTCCCTCAAGAGCAATGAACTGAAATGATGATAAAATTCTTTAACATATAAAAAAAGGAAGAAGATATTCTTGTAGAGTAACAGGAATCTTTTACATGAATATATATTTATGATATATATTAAAAACATGAGACTAAAAAATATTTATTATTTCATTGAATTTTTTAAGACAATTTTCTAAAGAGAACATGCTTCTAAAAAGATTTCATCATATGATGAAATAGTATTACGTTCCATTAAAATGGAGAATGAATTTTCTATATGAAAGTTTTGTAAAATAAATTAATACAAGAAGTGTTAATATGATTACCATGAAAAATATAAATAATAAAATCTGAAGATTTGAATTATTTAATTCCCATTATGTGAAAATTTTTGAAAGAATAATCATGGGAAATGTTTGAAAGGAATAAATTTTTTTATTAGTGCTGAGAAAAGAACATCATGATGTCGAATGAAATGGGATGAAACATAACAATGATGTTCATTGTTTTTAATATAACTAAATTGGAAATTAATCAGATAAATATCACAAGAAATAGGTCAATATATCATAAAAATGGTCATGGATGATGGCCAAGAATATATGACCAGTACAAATAATATATTAGTACCCAATAATGTGGAGGAAATTATGTTAATCTTGTAATAAAATTTATCAAATTATTTATTTTATTATGGATCATCCCACTCTTCTATATATACACAGTATTTTATTAAAATTAAAAATTTATTGTATTATTTAATAAGGGAGTTTCAATAAAAAGTTCTTGGGGATTTCTCATTAAAAAAAATAAGTTTTTTCCAGTCCCTATTATGAAATGAAATTTTCCATTATTAGTTTATTTTATCATCATTCATATGGTTGAATTTGGTATAATACATAGTATATATTTTTTTGAAATATAAGATATCATAATTTATTACCTGAATAACAAATCATGATTTTCATGGAAGATGTATAATTCATTATATTTATGTTAGAATCTTCATCTTATGATTTTTACCTAGATCCACCCTAGTTCCTCAATTGAATGAAATTATTAGGGAGGAAGATAAAACAAAATATAAAAACTAGGAAATTAATATTCAAAATTAAAATGTACCCATTATAAAAGAATACAATGATGTCATTTAAGGGGAATTACATAGACACTAGCCAATATGAGTATTATATTTTACCAATGACTTAGGCCATACTTCACAAAAAATATCTACAAGTACTCATTGAATGTCCACTATGGAATTAGTAGAAACTATCAACCTACTGGAGGAGTTGATTAATAAGGTATTTATTCAACCTTTTGTTTGTCCATGATGATCCTATATTATATTTTTATCAAGAATGATGGATCCATGAGTTTGTGCATTTCATATAGAGAAATAAATGTTATTACAATAAAAAAATGTGTCATCTACCTCGTATTGATGAATTATTTGATCAACTTCATTTAACTCGATATTATTTGATGATTGAAATTTTTTATTGGTGTAAACATTTAAATATTAATAAAGATGATATTATAAATATATATTGTCATTTATGAATATAAATTACGATTATACAGTAATTTTATTTTTAGTGACTAATAAACCCTCAATTTATATAGATCTAACGACCACATGATTTATGGAACACCATGAATATTTTTTTGATGTGGTGTAAATTTATTATATAAACGTATATTTTAAATAATATTATGACCTTTCAAATCCCCCATTGATCATTCTTGAGACTCACAAATGGAAAGAGTTATATGTTAATTTTTTCAAGTCTAAATAATGGCTACTAGAAATTTTTTTCGGACATATTGTTTCCATGGATAGAATATTAGTTCATCTTATAATTAAATACAAATTCCAATAGGGGAGTACATTAAAAACATAACTATTCAGAATTTTGCCATTGGTTTAGTGAGTTTTTATCGATATTTCATTCTGAAGTTTTCATGATTGGAAAACCTATTGACCAAACCGACACATGAAGGGATTATGATTGTATGAGAAACAAAATGTCCAGAATACTTTCAATAATGAAATATAATAATATTAAATGATATAATTTTGACTTTACCATAATTAAATGATTGTTTTATTATGTATAGTGACACATCAAATAATGTACTGGGTTTTTAAATTATGAAAAATGATAACGTTATTACATATTTTTCAAGGAAGCAAAAGATTCATGAACATAGTTATCTATCATATGATATAGTGTTATCAGTTGTTATATATTCTATAAAAATATAATAAAACTATCTCTAGGGTCAATGATGTGATATATATATATATATATATCAAGAGTTTGAAATTAATCATTACATAGATATAACTCATCCTGCGGTAAAGATTATAGCTTGAGTTTCTGAATGATTATTATTTCTCAATACATTAGTAACCATGAAATGAATATAATGTAGAAGATGCACCAAGAAGAAAATATCATGAAATTATAACATAAATGGGAATTGGCAATGATATTATGTTCATGAATTTATTATATATAAATATTCAAATTATTAAAGAAGAGGATGCATCTCTCCATTTTAAAATTAATGTGAATCCATATTTATTTTAAAAGAATAAAAATCTCTTAATATGATTTTAATAATTCTAAATAAAAATTATAATCCACTATGATTGGATGATTGGGTGAATTTGTGTATGTTGATGGAATTCTAAAATTTGGAATATGGTTATGTTTTCCATCTATCACTATGATAAAAAAGGAACTATTATATTATTCACATATCATAAATTTATATTTTTACCTTAGTATTAATGAAATTCATGAATATGTGGAGAAACCTTTTTTGGTGGGATAATATGATTTAGGAAATTCCTCAATACTTGTTAATATGCGTAGTTTTTCTACAGGTTTACATTGTGAGACAAAATCCTTGATGTTTAATGTAACCTCTAACTATTCCTTTATGGATGTTAGATGAACATACAATAGAATTCGTAACATGAATATCAATGTGCACCAAAAATAATAATACGATGTGTGTTACTATTGATCTTGATACAAAACTGGCACATTTTATTCCTAAAAGATATTATTTACCACTTGAAAACTTGTAAATACTCTATATTAATGATTTTGTAAGAACTTGTGGTGTAACTATACTTATTTTTTTTATAGAGCTCCCTGTTCTACATCAAATTATGAAAGAATCTTTATAACAATCAAAATACTTAGATTTATTTGAATATTTTGTATCACCATAAAAAATAAAGAGTTTCTTAATATACAATAAAAACATTGGGAATCAATTTGTGTTTATTATCACATGGAAGTAAATGTATCTTGGTACCTATATACATTTTTTATCATTTTACAACTATAATAATTTTTATTATAGAATTAAAATTGTTCCATATAAATCATTGTATAGTAAGATATGTCATCCCTAAACTTTTTGTAATGATGATGGTGAGGGAAAAATTATATGCCTGAAATTTATTGAAGATACAATGAAAAAGGTAATGAAAAATTATGATCATATTAAATCTTCTCATGTATGAAAAAGTTTTATTCTGGAAACCTATAAAAGGATTTCGAATTTCATTTGGGATATCATGTATTTCTCAAAGTATCACTATGAAAGGGTGTCATAAGGATTAGTTATAAAACAAAACTAATCCTGATATACATCGGAAAATTTAAAACTCTAGAGAAAACTGGATTTTGAGATTATCTATTCATACTTCTATCACGTTTATCCAATGATCTTTCTCTATTCCACATATCATTGTTAAAGAAGTAAAAGCCAGAACAAATATATGTACTCAACTATGAATAAATAAAACATGAACCTGGTTTTTCATACATTGAACATCCTACTGATAGTATAGACTCTAGAGAGAAAGTATTGGGAAATGGTACAAATCAATAGTTGAATGTTATTTGGATAAACTATAATGTATATGAATTTTGTGTGAACCTGGGGTTTTTATTATGAAGAACCACTATAATCTATTTAGAAGGAGATATTGATGAAAACATTGAAAAAATCAATGTTTTCTTAAATGAAATCAATTCATTTGATAACATAATTTACATGAAACATTGATCTTAAATGAACTGTGATATACTCTTTAACATTAACAAGACTAGTGGAGTAGTAATGTGACCTTAATCAATATTAACCTGACCATTATGATAATACATTATCTTGTTAGAGTATACAAAAATTAATATATAATGAAATATTTTTTGATATACATTAAAATTGAATATATAAGTAAATGTTTTAAATATCATTAAGAATGTTTTCTTGTAAAATGTAAATATTTATTTACAGTAATATAATTAATAAAATTATTTAAAAGACAATTTAATTTTATAATATATAATTATTAATTAATATAATGTTGTATTTTAATTATAAGATAATTGTATTAAATGAAAATTTATTTTTCAATGTGTTGTAAAATCGGTTTTAATATTATATTTCATATATATTTTTTGATTATTTTTTTAGAAATTAATGTTTTCAAATTTTAAAAATTATTTTCATATAATGTATTCCTTTTTAATGTCTATACATAAAAAATTATAAAAAGAATTTTTGTATTCATATGTAATAGTTGAATTTTGTGAATATTGAAAGACACTAACTTATATTATTTAAAATTGTATTTAAATATATATATTAATGAGTTATGGGTTATGTATGGATGAGATAAAAACTCATTATTATAAAATTTCATGATATATATTATTTATTCATTCACGATAATGAACACTATTTATTGTCTTGTGCCAAAATAATAAACCAATGAATAAAATAAAAAAAAACACCCCTCTCTTCCCCTACAAAACACCACCCATCACCACCACTTCTCCTCACAACTAATATGCCTTGGATAATGTATAAATTCTTTCCAATTCACTTACAGATCATTTTCCCCATGTATATGACCTGAAGGTCTTACCAAAAGGACAAATCGAAAATTTTTAAAGAGGATCACAATGAGATGATATTCAAGAGGCAAAAACCTTCTTCCGTCTTTTTTAATTTCATTAGTTTTAATAGTAACTCCTATCATCAAAATATACAAATACATATTGTAACTACTTCATAATATATATACTTAACTTTTATATCTCTATTATATTATGCATCATCAAATCCATTCTCTTTTTATCATACATTAAAATTTAAAAACAACATCTCAGATGTGTTGATTCACATCCTTTATGAACAATGAGTTTTTTCCATAACTACTTTCCCCACCTTTTCTAAATAAAATTAAAATAGAACAATCAGATTAGAAATATAAATGGATAGTTTCCTAATTTTCTATAATAAATAAATATATATATATATATATATATATATATATTAAATAATACAACAAAACTAGATCATGATGATCAAATAACCGCAAAAATAAATTAATCAGTTATCATTAATTTTTTATCTAATAAATTTTCTTCAAACCATATATCCAAATATATATGCGGCCTTTTAAAATATTGGAATTACATTGATATCATTTCATTCCATAGTTTGAGTTTTTCTTCCATTTGACATGGACATCTGTAATTATAAACATGGGAATCGACCATAATACCATGAAATGAATGCACCTAGAAATATGATATTAAACATTATAAATCATCGGAATGACCGTAGATGAACATAAAAACATTATAATAAAAAGTCCATATAATTAAAATGTTATTAATTATTTAATTATTGAATCAAATTTTATTATCTATGATATTAATTATAAGTGTAAAATGATTATGAATTAAGGAAATGGTTTTTCGTATGACATTAATTCTTATTGAACCTATTCTATACTCATCACTTATTTCCTTTGCATAATTCCCCCTTAATTTATGATAACCAATCATCTAATATGTAATAAAATATCCATATTTATTGAATCCAGGTACAATTGTTCTCTAATCCATATATCATTTATTATATACAGTTTTTACATTGAATGCCATTTTAAATAGTAAAATATTTATTAATATGTAACATGTACTAAATATATATATATTAATAGTTTATATTTTTCATGAATTAAATATATGTATGAATAGTTATTTTTTAAATTAATTTAATGGTGAAAAATGGAATTATATATCCCATATATGAATATACATGTCTCATGATAAAAAATAGTTGAAGAAAAACCCTCCACATTTATTTATATGTATAATCATACGGGTTTCTACCAATAAATATAAACCTTATTTTGAACTGAATTGGTGACAGTGGTTCATGATGATGAATTATTATTTCTAATAATTAATATTTATCTTCATTCAGTAATAATTTATTACTATACTATAGATATTCACTTTGTTGAAATCTAAGGATGAATTTTAATTAATAACTTATTGATTAAATGGAATCTGTTTTTTTACATATAGGAATTTATTATGCCTTATTTATTATGGTTCACCTATTATTGAATTGTGTTTATATATTATACAACCATCATAGAGAATTTTTGGTCTCCCTTTCATTTTTTCCCTCCCCCACTTCATGAGGAATAAATTTTTGAATTAATGTCATTTAAGCAAATTATTTTCCTTTATTATGGTATATTTTTAATTAACAATGTTGTAAGAAAACATTGTATTTATATAGTAATTAAGAATACTAAACTGATTGATACTTGGTGATGTGATATCTTATATATGTTCATTATGATAAAATTGCAATTGTTTCTGGGCTACTAGGGTCGAGATTGTTACATTGAAAGTTTTTATAAAATATAATTCATTCATTTATTCTAGTTACTTATTTTTATAATTTGTAATGAATATTTCTTGTCACAAATTTATACCATTTTCTTCAATGTAGATTAAAAATAAATGAGAAGAAAAATTAGTCACCATAAATGGTCATAGGATCAACAATAATGATGATCATACCTCAATAACCAATGGACGATATTTCACTCCTCTAACATGATCATTAATAATCACCAACATTATTGTTCCATTCCATGAATTTTGATTGAATGTGCTATATATTTTTATAATATGTGTACCCGAATAATCAAATTAAATTGATTTTTAGGGGAGTCATATTTTATGGATCTTTAGTTAATGAATTTTTCAAAAAAAAATTGTATTTAGTGAATGATGTACACCGATAATTCTTCTGAAAGGAATAAGTAGTACTAAAAGTGGATATCACATTATGTATCACTGATATTTTTAATACATATATGATAGTTTTTGTACTTTGATAATACAAAACTAATGGGATTAATTTTGGGAGCATACAATAAAATTATAAAAATTAGTTTTTTCAAGAGGTGCATTATTTTTTCATGGTTTTAATAAATCAGTCACCACCTATAAAAAACCATGCATCATTATTTGGGATTTCCTATGAATGAGAATGGTTAAAAAATTGTTTGGTTAATGTGTGTCAGTTACCATAAGATGTATTAAAAAAGTAAGATGATGGAATGAATGGAGGGTGCACAATTTGACTAACCTTGTTAGAAAATAGTGTCTGGTATGGTCTACAAATAGCAGAACATGTAAGTTGTTGTAGAAATTTCAAAAAAAAAATTGTGTAGTTGTAACAAATAAAATCGTGGATATAAAAGTATTTCATCCCCATAAGGATCATTTCCTTACTCATTATATAGGAAAAAAATTCTAATAACTCCTATGCCTTCAGATACATTAACATATTATCTAGAAATGTCCTTTCAGTGAATCGAAGAGAATTGGGGTTCCAAAATTATTATTACGTGGTAGTTATTCCTAATTCATTAATTATATTTTCATATGCTCTCTCCAAAAAACGTTTATTATGTCTATTAATGATAAATCTATGTTCTTAAATGTGAATCATCATGAGATATCAATGGATATATTCAAGGGAATATGTTTAAATCCCAAATGTAGTGTTTTTTGTTGTTCATAATTTTTTCTGTCCATTGAGAAATAGGTGGGTTCACCCCTGTCTCTAGTGGAATTAAAATATGATGAATTTGGTTTTCATAAAATTAATTTCTTTACTTTTTTAAATCCATGTCTGATTGATGATGAAAAAGACTTATGTTTCTTTCCATTGAAATTATTGTAATTCAATGGTTTTGTGGAACATTATCATTGGTGATAATTTTAAAATGAATATTTTGAAATTATGGATACGTTTTGGTACATGAATCCTATATTTCGTGTTTATTGAAAGAAGAAAAAATTTATATATTGAATTATTTTCATGGAGTTTGTATTACATAGAAGATGTGTTTGAATTCATAGATGTGATCATGTGAAAGCGGAATCTTCTGTTATATAACCTCATATTGGATAAATTTTAATAACTTGTTGAGATTTATGCGAGACCACTCTTGATTATGGAAGTATCACCTTAGATTAAATTGGTTGGTGTGTTTTATGATTTTCAATATAATTGAGAAAGGCTCTAAATTGGATAATTTATTTAACAGGATATTATGTATTAATTGATATAATCTTATTTATACTATATTCAAATTTTTTTATATAAAATGAATTAACAATTTATTTTACTAGTGGAATGAGTTTAGATGTCATTTGGGAAATAGTACTATATATATATATTGAACCCTATCTTAGAAAATGTTGTGAATTTATAAATTAAATATATGGATAAACATATAATAGAAATGTATTATAGTTTAATAGTGATGATTAATTATACCATGGATAGGTGATGTGGATCTGGAACATAGATGGATATTTATTAATCATATTAGACTTTTGTGTTATTTTGTTTTGTGGTATTTTGAATCATTTTTCATATTCTTTATGGTGTCCTCTTATTCTCCGATATTTCTTCATGCTTTGGATATGTGATAGTTGTATAACATACACATGAATCATATAGAGGATTGGTTGATTATTTAATATATTGTGTGGTTATGTTTTCATTAAAAATTTTAAATAATCCAATACAATGTTCTTAGAGACCCTTGAATTTTTTTTAGACGTTCGTGTCTTGGGTATGTATCTTAAGGAAAGTAACATCACCCCCTCATATCTATTGTATAAGAGAGTGATGTTATATATTTTTTTCACTGTGGTTGGTTTTTGAATAGGAAATAGTTTTAGATTTGTTCTGTCCATAATTTTTAAATGTTTTTAGTCACCCTTTGGCAATGATAGTAAGAAGTTATGATTTTAAAAAATTAAATGTAAGGATTAAAAATATGTATCAGTTTTTTTCATTATGAATATAATATTTGTAGTTTGTTTTGTTATATATTTGTTTTAAAACACTAATAAGTGATTTGTTATCTAATTACCTTGGTATACCCTTTGGTAATTGAAGGGAATTAATTGAATGTTATACATACCACTAGTACATAATTTTTCCTGAGATTCATTATTTTTCAAATGTTGAATATGTGTTGATTTTTTAGAATAGTAAAAAATAATATTTTTAAATAAATATTTTTTATGTTTTCAAAAAGGATAAAAATGGTGAAAATGGTTGGATTATAGTACTAGATAATTGTGATATGTTTCGATTGTGTAACATAGAATTGATAACCCTTTATTTTTATTATCTGTGATGAATAAATTTATTTTTTAGGTGGTAGTGAATGGAATTAGGTAGACATCAAAGATATCAATTGGAATATTCTTGTGATAATTGGTTGTGAATTATCCACATGTGACAAATATATTTTTCCAAAACAATGTCTATTATTTTTATGGCTTTTATAAGGGTGATTACAACGACAGGCCTTAGAAATTAGACAATTAGTTTCAATTAGAAAATTATTATCCACAAATATTTCAAGTGGATTTCATTCCAAAAAAGAAGAATGGATGAATATGATTAATCACATTTTTAATTTCCTTATGACCCCAATGTTATTAAATATAATGCATACTATGTATATTATGGAATCTCTCAAACACAATTGGTTATATTTTTATTTATAGGATATCGTGGAATAATGAATTTAATTGGAGGATATTAATGAAATTTCTAGTAAATAATATATCATCACCGCATTATGATTTCTATAATAGTTCAATTCTTTAGTTTAATGTAATAGAACATTTATTCATCAATGTATGCAGCTAAATTTTTTAATTTATATTTTTTACCTAGATATTTCATGATTTTTGTACATTATGGAACAGAATTATTTATTTTAATTAAGAATAAAAATTCTCTCATTGATTTTCATTTTTGAATTAATAATTATATTGAAAAGTCCAATATGGAAATTTTGATAGATAATGATATATACGGAAATAAGTTTGGAGTGTGCATGCTTAATAATACATTATAAGTTGGTAACTATAATTATGATGAAAATAGAATGTATGATACCTTCTTTGACAGTGGTGGGACATCTCAGAATCAGGGCATTTAATTAGTAAATTTGTTCCCTTAAATAAAGTTAAATGAGGTTGTTTTCAATGTGGTTTATTTATACCAGGGAAAAAACATTGAACATGAAAACCTAGAAATTATTAAAAAAATATTAATTATATAGGGAATATTGTGTGTTATTATCATATTTTTCAATGGTTTTGTGCTAGAGAAACATCTCATGTCTCTATGATATCATTTTTTTAATAAGACGAGATCAGTGAAATAAATATCATCATTAGTATAATGTTATTCATTGTTATTCTACGAAAACCATGAATCCTCAACCAATTTATCAAAATATTGTATCAAATAGAAGATGATAAAAAATGATAAATTTTATGGAGATGATAAGGTGACCATGGAAGTTCAATTATGACTTTCAGTGATGAGAGGTACAATAATTTTGAAATATACACTTATACATGATTTATTCAGTACATGTATGTGATAGTATATTATTTCTTTGCATGTTTAAAATCATATATATTTTTATATTGATATATTACCATCAATTATGAAACATCTAACTCCACTTAGAAAAAGGTGTTTCAAGGATTTATGTTTAATATGAGTTATATAACAACCAATAGTGTAGAGTTTCATTGTTATTTTTTATACATATGATAGATGTCTATAAAATGATTATTGTTATGGATTGGAGGACATCATAGAAGTCCCATGTTGATTTTTATAACCTAATGGTCAGTAAAAAATCTTATTTTGGAATGAAGAATTTATTTAGGGGATATTAGTATATAATGATAGTTCGAACATATCATTGGAAATTGTGGTTGGAAACATATCATATCAGTTGGAAGCAGTGACATTGAAATATGTAGATAATATTAAAAAGAGATATTTTCCAAAAGTCATTGAATAATTCCCTATTATTTTCACTTCCCATTTTTTAAGGATTATAGGGAAAAGAAATGAGGAGTTTACAATGCATCATATTCTAGAGACTAGTCCTATTTTATTTTATCATTAACTGACTCTTCAAATATAATTCTAGAAAATCAATTAACAATTAATTTTTTTAATGAAAAAATAGATATTTTACCATGAATATTTTGATTGGTAGAATTTGTTCTTTATGTGATTAACTATGACGAAACAGTTATGCTTTTTGTGTATTTCCAATAGAATAAAACTTATTACGATCCGAAATGAGCATCCTTTTCCACAAATCAGTGCCTTCATTGATGAATTTAGGGAAGACTATTAGTTATCTAAATTTGATGTACATTAGGGATATCACCCACAATGAATTCATAAGGATGATATTCGAAATACCTATGTGAGAAGTTGATACAACCATTATGAATTTGAAATTATGCCTTTTAGTAATTTGAATTCACCAACTAGATTTATGGAATATATAACTCAAAAATTTATGTGTTATTAGGATTCCATTGTGTTGTTTTTATGTTATTTTGGAGTATTATAATAAAACAGCGTATTATGTGATACACTTGGATATATAGTTGGGTGTCATGTGGGAGCATCTCCATTATGATATGTTATAAAAATAATGATTTATGGATATAAGAAGTATGATTCCATGACCAAGTAATTTCAAAAAAATGAGTATATGTTGATCCATAATTGATGGATTTTTTACATATAGGAAACTAATGAATAATGTATTTAAGATACTCAATTTCGTAGATTTATTGAGATAATATAAATGTTTTTTATGTGATTTTTCACATTTTGTTTCACAGATGATTACTTTGTTAAAGAAATTTATTCATTTAAAATAGATTATAGAATAAAGGAAATAAATTTAGTAAAATATGGATAAACATATATCAATACATATCCTTACATTTCTTGAGTTTGGAAAGGGCAATATACTATATTTTGATGCATTGAGATCAGGGCTATGGTATTTTATCATAGATTAATATCACGTTGTTGAATATAGTTCACCAAAAAATTTAATATATGAAGAAAAATGTCTCAGACATGATTTAGAGATGAATACTATAGTTTGGGAACTAATTATATTGATTTAAATTTCATCTTGGTGATAAATTTATGGTGTATATATATATAATAAATATAAGAAGAACATAATCTCATAAATTGATTTGATCCAAAGGTAACTGTGTTGGTTATAATATCATCAAATGGTTATCATCAACATATTTCCTACATTATGTGAAATGATATTTTATTAATTTTACCATTGGAAGGAATTCATATAAAAAGTTTTCTAAATAGGATTCTGATCAATGGAAATTTATGTCAGTCATTGTTGATAGGCATCTGGATTATATAGAACAATGTAATGTTGTGGTCTTATTTTTTTTTCATTACACCATATTTTTTTTGTATTTAATTAATGAATAAAAAATTTATCATCAATATTATACCATAAGATCAAAAAAAAATTATAATATACTATTAAACAATGGACGAAAGATTATGGTTCAGAGTAATGATTTAGAGATTATATGGTATTACCATTTTCTTCATAGAAAAAACATATTAGGTACTACCCCCATTATAAATTATTCATTCATCCGGTGATTATAAAAATTTATAATTAATTTTATGAATACTGTTTGTGGGTTAAAATTTTAATATCTAAATTGTAGTATGCCTCGAGATGCCAACCAATAGAGAGGTCGAGGGAGAGAATCAAAGTACAACTAGTTTTTTGTAATATTTACATATTCGTATGTGTAAATTGAAGTAGATATCCTTGTATTTTGTATCAATTATACATATGATGGTTATTTTTTCCACATTTTTAGATTTTGGGAGAAACATGGGATTATGAAAAATAAAGGATAGAGAAGTGTGTGGAACACTTTTAGGTCAACACCATATTTTAAAAATAAGTATAAGAAATTTACAATAGTGATGAAAATGTAGCACCCATGATTTAAGTTTCATTCTCATTATTTTATGTACATTGATATTATAAATTACTTCGTATATGATTGTGGAGTTTCTGAGAGGTTTGGACTTGTTTTTATGTGTTTTTAGAGAAACATAGTTTATTAAAATTTAGTATAAAATTCACACCACTTCTTAGAATATATGAAATATATTACAAGAGTAATTAAGAAAGCACATCATTGGATCATGGTAGGGAAAAACCCTTGAGTTTCATAGGTAAACTATTAAATAAAACAATATAGGAATAGAATGGTTGGTGAATTTTTTTTCCATCTGTGGTAGCCAACCATGCTAGGTATGTCTTTGAGAATGTAGAATAATCGAGATAACATTCTTTTTTCTAAATTGTGGGGTCGAACCATTCTATGTACATTTTTACTAAACAAATCATGGATTTAATATGAATTTATAAATGTAACCCACATTAGATTCATTGTTCACCAAGATTCCCAATTCATATCCCACATAATGATTATTAAACCATTAACTATGATCCTAAATTATTCTATAAGTAAATTTATGTTATATAGAGATACATGATTCTCAGAAAGTTCCTATTCATCCCAATTCTTATAATGTATAACTTTAGCATCATTCTCAAAATGATATATGTTTGCTTTTGTTAGAATATATATATTCCTTTATTTTAATCATGAGGAGATATATTTAGTCTATTATAGTGGAGATGATTCGATCCCAAATGTATTTTATTGATGAGTTTTTATTCATTTTCTGGTTCAATTGAGTGGTGGGTGGATTATCTCTAACATGCACACGACATAGAACCAAAATTTTAACATTTAAATAAAAAAAATTCTTGAAGTTTTAATTAAATAAATGTGTAATTCTTTATGGACAACCTATATCTATTATGGAATTAAATTTGTGAACACTTAATTTTTTCTTGAAAATTTATATTTGGTTGAAAAATTTATATGATTCTTATAAATCATGCTTATATGTTGACACATGTAAAATTTATCTTTAAATTAATTATTTAATGAATGGTTTTATTATTAATGTTTGTAAATTATATTTTCATAAATGGTGGGTGTGACTGAATTAATAGTCAGGACCCTCGGGAAGGGTTATGTACAATAGGGGCTCTAGGTATTTTTCAACATGTGACGACATGGTGGATCAATGACATAACTATTGTTTGTATATAACAATAATCCTAGACAGTCATTGGGGGGTGTCGATACATATATAAGGATAAGAAAATTAATTTAGAATTTATTAATATTCATAAAAATGTTTTTCATTGAATTTTTTTAATGATTGATGTAAATTTTTCATTACTTTTTTATTAATATTTTATATATCATCTGGTTATACGATTTTATCATTGTTTTGTGACATTGGAAATATCCTTACAAATCATATTTAGTATATACTAACCCACTGATTTGGAATTTTTATTATTTTTCACATGTAGTCTCTTAAGAAATGGGTAAAGGAATTGAATCTCTATACATTAGTTTTTCCTTTTAATATTATTAAAATTGAATATGATGTTGGAGAATATATATGGCTTGGTTTTTCCTATTTTGATTCTAGTTAGGTTATTTTTAGTTTTCCATTCTTGTTAATTTCAATTATATGTTCTTTTTTTTCTAATATTAATAAATTCTATTGTTATTCTGTAGCGGTATTATATACTCATGCATCATAAAGGGATTCAATGAAATAATTTTTTGATTTGTAGAATGTTTTATATTAAAAAAAGGGAAACTCTTCCCCGAAATGGTCTTGAGGGCCTTAGAATTTACTTCCACCCTTTGATGTCTTCAGTATTTCACAGGTTTCAAATAACACCACTTTCACATCTCATACCAATGATTAAAGGAATAAAGATACACATTAGATTAATCTTCCCTTTAACCCATTTAAGAATAACTGAATTTTCCAACAAAATAAAATGAATTTATTTGTATTTTTATGTCCATAAATATAGAACAAAGTGAAAATAATGACATTGAAGAGGTTTTATACTGAGGAATCACATAATGTGATGAATATTCACTTGTGAGAATTATTATAGTCTAATCCACGGAAACCTACATTGAAACAAAATTAGAGGGGTAGTTCAAGTCGAAATTCTTAATTTTATTATTCTCTAAAAATTTGAAGTATATTTTTGGGAAGTAAAAGATAATTTATATAAAAAAATATAATTATTTCATTACATTACATAACTTTGGGAAGATATTTTTAAAAAATATAATAATAACATGAATTAGATTTCAATGATAATTATATTGAATAATTCAAATTGATGATTATATTTATAGAGGAGTGAATATGCTGATTATATAAGGAATCATTTTCTGATAAACTAATTGATTCATTCACATGATATTTAACTATTATACTCAGACTTGAAATTTATAAATTTATGTGTATTGACTTCATATAGTGATTTTATTACACGAATGATTATATTATTCAACAATTTTCATTCCCAAGAGTAATTCTAATCATAAATATTATATTCTATCGTGAGATTATTTATTTAGAGATCATGTAGAATTTAATACTCAAGAAAATTCATTAAAACATTTAAAATCTATAAATGTACCGAGTAAAATTTTTTATCATTTAAAAATATAGATGATTATTTCATTATCCTAGTGAATTTATTTTTAATTATTTATTCATTATAATGTATATTCGAAGATAAAATTTATTAAAAGGATATTTCATTCTTGACAGTATTTCTTATTTATATTGTACTATCCACATCAATAATATTATTATAGGATGTATTTTTGGGGGTTAGTGATGTCACTATTGAATGGAATACACTACATGGAAAGGAATAACTATTGGGGTTCTCTATTAGTAATTGTAAAGGGTATATTACAAATAATTTCATATAATTACTACTACAGAGCATGATAAATAATAATAATAAAATAAATGGTTAATGATTTGGAGATTCATAGTTATCAATTACCATACTAATGATTTTATCATATGGGATTTACTGGTGGATGTGGGGTTTTTCTAATAACAAAATATCGGAACGTTTTAAATATTTATAACAATTATTTTTAAAAATGTAAAATTTTTAAAAATTTATATGGATTCGAATGATGATTTACATAATTAATCTACCATTCATTTCATCTAGAACATTTTTTTCATATTTTTGGTAGGAGTGGATAGTTTAAATTTTAATATTGAGATTCTTTGATGCTTTTCCTTTTTAAAATATCATGCATTATGATTTAGAGATAATCCTCTTCATTATTCATAATGTTTTGAACATCATTAACCTATTATGAATCCTCAAATTTATTTAATCATTACGATAAGACATAGTGATTACATTCGATTATAATCCCATTAGGATAAAGAATATTATTATGTTACAATAAAATGGGAGGAGGACAAACTCATGGTAAGATTACAACTATACATTATTTTACTACCCTTATTTATGGTAAAATAAAATTTACTGTGAGGTATATTATGAAAACTAATTATTATAATACATAATTATTATATGTGAATGAATTTAAGAGTAATATCTGTATATTTCCATTAAAGAATTTAATATTTGTGGGTTTATTATTGTTGTTAAAAAATTTGAAGATGAGTATATATTTTATGTGGGATGTGAAAGCTTTGTTTTCCATTGATAAAAGTACTAAGTTATTTCAATGAAATTTAATTATTTGAATCATGGTTTTTATCATTATTTTGTAGAGTATATAACATATTGGAGGAAAATCATGTTCTAAATATGGGGGAAATGATGGTACAATTCATTTAATAATTATTTAAATATAATATATATTCTTTGGTTTTTGAATTGATTATTACTATTTAAATTTTATTTTTTAATTTATTTTTTTGGATGATCAAATAGAAAATTTTAATAAGTAAAATAGTTCCACAAAGAGAATCGACCACTTCAGGAGATTAATAGTAAAATTATGCATAATAATAAGATAATGTACAAGGTGAAAAATAATGAAATAATGTATAAAATTATGATTAAAAATATGATATTAAAATCATAATATGAATTATTAGAGATTTTAATCCTAATTATTCAATATATAGATGAATGTGAATTACCCAATATAGAGGTTAACATTGATATTATTAGATATAACACAATTTATCACATAAAAAATATTGTTGATGAAAAATAATACATACGGCCTGTATTTAAATAATGTCCCGAAATGTAACATCCCGACCCGGGGAGCCACTGAATGGTGCTCCGAGCCGGTTGGTCTCAAGCCCTCAATCGCGCCTCCTCGTACGCCAGAGGGTGCCGACTAGTAACGAGGGTCTAGTAAGTCAGTCTTGGGGAGACTATAACCTCTGTTATTAGAATAAAATACCAGCAGAAGTAACCAAGAAATTTAGAAAAGGAATATATATAAAACAATACAATGCCACTAGAATAATAAAATAAAATGAAAATACAATAGACAACTGAAAGGTAAAACATGCTATGACTATGAATGTTCCATGTGTCTACAATGAAACTGATGTAAAGACACAACGACTCTCAACAAGTCCAAAACCATCTTCGGCTCTGTCAACCAAGCTCCACCCCCAACTCAGCAATCTGACCAGGGATCATTCCCTTGTCATGTCCTGCAACAAAAAGTATATTCGGGTACTAATTAGGTAGCCCAAGTATGGAGTGAGTACGACTCAGTAGGTCACCACCAAAAATGTCAAAAAAAATCCTGTCAAAAATTAGTGTATGTAGTATCATTAATAATAATGTAAGGCAATAGGGAAGTCAATTATATTTACCAAATTATCATTTCTTTAAAACGTTAAACATCCAGGTTCCCGAGAACACCCAAAACACAATAACTGCTTCGGCACATGTAGGAGCCTAAACCATTCCCCCTATTCAATTCATAATTACTATGTCACAATATTAAGTTTATGAATAGAAAAATGAAACCATATTATAAAATAATTGAGAAAGTGTGGAACATTATGTCTAGCACACATGTGAGTAATTGGAGCATCGACCCCTATCTCACAACCCCAGGTGTATTTGGTGCATAAGTCCATTTCCCATAAAATATCAATTTCATGCATGTCATTGGTTCAATAATGCCATGTATATAACCTATGTGGGTATTAAGAGAATCATTCTGTGTCCCATAACCCTTTTCCAAACAAAAAACTATTTCACATATACAACCATATTCAAATGTTTAATCATCATTTTCATTCCATCATAACTCTCACCCATATACAACAAGATCTACAATTCACAATGAAGTGAATAACCAAACAACCAATTAATTATTTATGCCATAAAATTTATAAAATTTCATACGCCTAACAAGATGAGTCTCTGCGATTGGATTTAGACCACCTACATCGACTTATTGATAGAAGTTAGCCCAATAAAAATCCCCAAAAATCTGAGCGGCACAACGTCGTCGATCAAGTTCTAGATCTAAATCCCCAAAATAAAAAATAAGATCAATTAAATTATGATCTTTAAAAATTAGATCTAGATCCACCATCCTAGATCCATACCATAACTCATTGGTTTATATCCATGTAAATAATGGAAATCCCCCATGAAATTATCACGGAAAGATAGAGGAAAGAATGAAAGAAATAACAGGATGAAATCTACATAACAAAAGGAGTGTATACCTTCAATCTGATCCTTCAATCTAGAGAAAAGGTATTTTGATCACCATAGAATCCTCCAATAGGATTTGGAAACACCTATAAATTTCCGAGCCCAGGACAAGGTTGGATATTAAGGATGTCCTGGAGTTCCAGAGGTTTTAAAATGGATTTTCATAATTAAAAATTGTGTGCAGGGTTTCCTAGACAGTGGTGCAGAGTTTGTCCAAAAATGCACAAACCGTGCGGAACTCACTATCCCGAGATTCATGGTTCGCAAGGTTTGGTCGCATGGGTTTTCAAACCGTGCATAAACCGTGTGTACTTCGTTTTCCAGTTCTTCTGGGTTAGTACAGTTTGGTCACACGGTTTTTCAAACCATGCTCAAACCATGCACAACAAACTGCCCTTTTGTTTTCCTAAAAATTTCACCCAAACGCACCCCATGTCACTACTCCAAAACTGAGGTACTCAAAAACATCAGATGTACCTGAAAACATGACCGAGATTAACAAGTTAAAGTTCGGGATCATACATTATCCCCACCTTATTGCAGCTCAACCTCGAGCTGTACTCTCAATCTTCTCTTAGATTTTGAACTAAAAAGATTGGGCCATTAATTCCGTATATCTGTCTCCCTTTCAAATGTCTTTTCCTGGACAAGTATAGGCTACAATAAAACATGAACTATCGGTACTGTCATTCCCCTCAACACCTTCTCATTGTGATCCAACACATGTATTGTATGTTCCTCAAAGGTCCCATTTATTTCTAGCTCAACATCATCCACATCGATCACATTAGAAGGGTCAGGGTGATACCATCATAGTTGTGATACATTGAAAACATCATGCATATCACTATTTTTCTTGTGGAAGAACCAATTTGTATGCTACCAGCCAGAATCTCTTCACGGTCTCAAAAGGTCCAACAAACTTGGGTGCTATCTTTCCCTTACTTCGAATCCTGCGGTGACCCAACCTAGTTGACACCCAAAGGAAAACACGATCACCCTCTATAAAATCTACAAGTCATCTCCATATGTCTTCATATGTCTTCTTCCTACTCTAGGCTGTAGAAATACATTTTTGAATCAGATGAACCAACTATGCCTTCTCTTGTATGAGACTCAGTCTAAACAATTCTCACTCACTTGCTTCTATCCAGCATAGCAGTGATCTTTAGGGCCTAAAATAAAAATCCTCGCATGGTTCCATCAGTATAGTTACCTAATAAATATTGTTATAGAAAAAATACACTAAATCTAGGTCCTTCTCCTATGTAAAACTGAATTCATGTACACACACCCTCAACATATCATCAAGCACCCTTATAGTACACTCTGACAATACATTTGTTTTCGGATGGAAATCTGTACTCAATAAAACATGTTTACCAAGTGCCTTCTACAAGACCATCCAGAACTATGATGTCATCCATGAATCATAATCTGAAACTATAGTTCGTTGCAACCCATGAAATCTATCTATCCTTTGAAAATATAGCTCTTTTAACTCATCAATTGTAAATGTTTTCCTTATAGGCAAGAAATGTGCCATTTGTGTCAGTCAATCCACAATGAACCAAATAGCATCATTATTCCTTAGATTTTTTGGAAGGCCTATCATGATGTCCATGGTCACATCATCCCACTTACATTTTGGAATAGACAAAGGCCGTAGTAAACCTCCTGGTCATTTATTCTTCACGTTAACCTGGTGAAATTTAAATCATCATTTCACAATATGTGTTATCTCCTTCTTCATACCTGGCCACAAAAACTATCATCTCAGATCATGATACATTATTGTCACACCAGGGTGAAATGCCCATCTTGAGGCATGAAATTTGTGCATGACCTCCTCTCGCATGGTCGTAGGAACAAAAACCCAATTCTTCATATAAACGATATCATTATCGTCTTTCTTCCAGTCCAGAAGTGTCTCCCAACATTCAATGTTTTCCCTCAAGGAAAAGCATTCTGTGTCCTCATATTTCTTGTCCGTGATTGATCTCAAAAGTGTACACTCCACAGAAACTGACACGAGTTCCATTTCCACATGTCTCTCCTAAACCACAATGTGTATTTCAACTAGCAACGACATCATCCTATGATCGACACTACATTCCTAATCAATCTATGTCTAAGTCTTCCTACTCAAAGAATCAGCCACATCATTTTTATTCCCGAGTGTATATACCAGCTCAAAATCAAAATACTACATATACACATCCCATCTCCGTAGTCGATGATTCAAATCGCACTGAGAAAATATGAACTTATAGCTGTTGTGGTCTGTATAAACTATAAACCTTTCACCTAGGAGGTAGTGTCGCCCACACTTCAAAGCATAAACCACTGTTTCCAACTGAAGTTCATGTGTTAGGAAATTCCATTCATGCGACTTCAGTTGTCGAGACACGTAGGCCACAAATTTATCTAATTTGCATCAACACATCTCTGAGTCCTATCCCAGAAGCGTCATAATACAGAGTGTACTCTTCACCTGACAAAGGTAGAGCCAAAACTGTTTTGGATGTCAAATGCATCTTTAACTCATGAAAATATGTCTCTCAAGCCTCCGACCATTCAATCATTACTCTATTTTTGGTCAAGCCTAAAATTTTTGTTTCCAAAAGGTAAATTTCTTGGATAAATCTCTATTAATATCCAGATAACCCCATAAAGGATCGGATATCGAAAACATTCATGGGATGATCCCATGAAATCACTGCCTTCCCCTTCTCTGGATCCACTAAAACATAATTCTTAGAGATAATGTGTCCCAAGAAGTGTGCCTAAATTATCCAAAATTGACACTTGGATAGCTTGGTGTATAGCTGATTCTCTCTCAGTGTACTCAGGACGATGTCAAGATGTTGGGAATGATCATCATGAGTCCATGAGTACATGAAGATGACGTCCAAAAATACAACCAAAAACTGATCTAGTTACGGATGGAAGATCCTATTCATCATGTATATAAACAATGCGGGTGCGTTTGTTAACCCAAATGGAATTACAAAAAAATCATAATTCCCAAACCTACTCCTGAAATCATTCCTCGGAATATCAGAAGTCTAAACTCTAAACTGATGATACCTTGATCTTAATTTGATCATTGAGAAAACAAAGGCTCCCTTCAACTGGTCAAACATAGCTTCAACACATGTTAGAGGATATCGGTTCTTCACAATCATCTTGTTCAACATCCGAAAATCGACAAAATAAATGTAAACTACCTTCAGTATTCTTTGCAAACAGTACAGGTGATCCCCATATCAACGTACTTGGAAGGATAAATACTTTATCATTCATGTCATCCAACTGAGCTTTGAGTTTTTGAAGCTCTGTCGGTGCAATTATATTTGGTGGAATAGATACTGGCTCAGCTCCGGGCATGAGCACAATATTAAATTTAACATCTCTCTTAGGTGGAAGCCCTAAGAAGTGTTTTGGGAATACATATTGAAAAAAGTCAACCACTGGTGGAAATACATCTTTCCTAACTCCTTCTTCATCCAGTAAAAGACTAGAAAGTTGGGAAATGTGGTCTCCGAGTTGTTGAGTAATCAGCCCAGCTCGGCCTACCTAGATACCCCACTCCCCATGGTGAATGTAATGGTGACCTACAGGCAACATAAATGTCACCATGCGATGATAACAATCAATGTGGGCTCGGTATGGGACTAACCAGTCCATACCCAGGATTATGTCGAATCCTGTCATATCATGGATATAGAGATCCCATAGAAAATGGTATTCCCCGATCTCAAGAGATCATTTCTTGAACATACAAGTTTCTTTAGACTGTACCCCCAAAGGTTTGACAATCCTTATTGCCCCACTCACAAACTCCATCGCAAAACTCAATGGATTTACATGATTTTTAGATATAAATGAATGAAAGGCCCCAGTATCAAAAAAGGAATTAAATAAATTAGAATCCACAAGAATAGTACCTCTCACTATCGATGGTCCAACCTCACTATCCAGAAGTGTAGGTTGAACTGCATGCAACTGTGCTGCTCCTCTTCACTGTGATGCCACCTCATTCCCCTAACATGTACCACACTACTGATATGGGTGTTGCTGCCCAAGAGCACCACGTCCATCACCCTTACCACCTCATCCAGTAGAACTCCATCTTTGGGACTCAAAGGGTGTAGAAGATCCCCATCCAACATTTTGACTCTGTTTAGATAATCCATCACCATCTGACTCCTTTGGGTTTCGACAAGACTTCTGGAGATGTCACATTCTACCACAGGATCTGCATTCAATAGGAGGTCAGGGACATTGATTAAGATAATGTCCTGGCCTTCCACACTGGTGGAAAAAACTCTGCTATGGTCCTTTGTAACTGACCCCTCTGTAAGGTTACTCTATCTCCCACATCCCTGGATGACATTCTCATAACGTCTCTTCTAGCTCTCAAAATTCCCACCACCTTACCGTCTAGAAAAAAACATGTTTCCACCACTAGAAACCTCTTTTAGGTTCCCCTACGATATGAAAGCCTAATTTTCCACTTCTGGAAACTTCTTCAGCCTTAAAATATTCACTTGATACTTAATTTCACATTTAATTCCATCCTGAAATTGTATTGCTGAAGTGACCTCGTCTGCTGCCAATGCTAGAGTAAAACATTCTAGGTCTGTAAATCATCTAGCTTATTCCATTACCGACATATTTCCTTTAGTTATTCTCATGAACTCATCCACTTTCTCATGTCTGAGCATTTCTGAATAAAAGTGCTTAAAGAGATTCTCATGAAATTCCATCCACTCTACAGCTTCTAGCAACCCATTCCAAGCCTAGATGTACCACCAACATTTCACTTTACCTCACAACATGTAAGCTTACAACATGAATCTCTTCTCAACAGATGTCTCCAAGTTGTCAAGTATAGTCTGGGTAGATTCATTCTAGATCAATACTTTCTCCGGACCACCCTCTGTAGTAAAATTTTGCGGGAGCTGCAACTAAAACCCCCTCGCCAGATTAGACATGCTTTATACAACCAACCCTGGGTCTCTATCAATAATTGTCATGAAACATGGAGGTTCCCTCAAATATTTTCCCCCTATTCTTCAGTTGGTACTATTGGTGCCCTAGGTTCACCCACTGGAAAAACATTTCTAACTATACCCCCCGCTTCTCCTCCCAACTAGCGTCGTGGAGGCATAATTATACAACCCAATATTTCAGTGTAGAAAACTTTTCAAAATGTTACCATAATTACTCACAACCAAATTATTCATATAAATTCACAATTATTTCATTAAATCTAAAAATTAGACACCATTTTAATTCTAATTTCACAAGCAAGGAAAATAAATAGTTTTAGTTCAACAATCTACACATAATCCATTTTCCCTTGGGTTCCTAACATAATGCATGTCAAAATAATCTTTATTGCCTAGAATTATGCATGTGGATAAGACACTCATGCCATTATAGGCCACAAATCAATAATCAACAAATTCCATAAATAATAATCACATCACAAAACAAGTGTATTACCGAAGGTGATATAATATTCAACTATAAGGACAAACTACAATAACAGCAATCCCACCTTGAGTACGTGAGTGTCCCCCCATTCATTGGTTTGCAACTCCCTTGAAAAATATTGTTATCAAGACCCAACATTCACTAATTCCCTATCTACCATCCCCAAATAGTATGAAAAATGATGGGGGAAGAAAAACCTTTCTTTTAAACCACTTTTTAACGTCCTAACCTGGGAGCAATAGAATGGTGCTCTGAACCCATTGGTCACAAGCCCTCATGGGTGCCTCCCCGTACGCCAGAGGGTGTCGACTAGTAGTGAGGGTCTAGTAAGTCAGTCTTGGGGAGAACATACCCTCTGTTAACAGAATAAAATACCAACAAGAGTAACCAATAAATAGAGGAAACACATATAAATAAAACAGTACAATTTCACTATCATAATGAAAGAAAATGGAAAAAAAATACTCAACTGAAAGGTAAAACATGCTATGATTATTCAAGTTCCATGTGTCTAAACTTAAAATGAAGTAAAGACACAATTAATCCCAATGGGTCTGGAACCATGTCTGGCTACCTCTACCAAGATCCATAGCCAACTCAACTATCTGACCAGGGCTCTTTCCCTTGTATTATCCTTCAACAACAAACTCTATTCGGGTACATATCAGGTAGCCCAAGTAGGGTGTTAGTAAGACTCAGTAGGTCACCACAAACAGTGTCAAAAACAATCCTGTCAAAACTAAGTGTGTGCAGTTTCATTAATAATAAAGTAAGGAGATAGGGAAAAGAATTATATTTATCCAATTATCCTTTCTTTACAACGTTATACATCCTGGATCCCGAGGGCACCCAAAACACAATGCCTTCTTCAGCCCGTGTAGGAGCCCAAACCATTCCTCCTATTAAATTCATAATTACTATGTCACAATATTAAGTTTCTAAATATCCGAATGAAACCATAATACTAAATAAATGACAACGTATATAACATCATGTCTAGTACACATGTGAGTATTTGGAGCTTCAATCCCTGTCTCACAACCCCATGGGTATTTGGAGCATCAGTCATTGTCCCATAAAATATCAAATTCATGCATCTCATTGGTTCTAGAGCACCATGTCAAGAACCTATTTTGGTATTATGAAAGCCAGTCCGTGTCCCATAACCCATTTTCAAATCAAATAACAAATTCACATATATAACAATATTCAAATGTTTAATTATCTTTATCCTTCCACCATAACATTCACCCTTTTTCAACTACATCCACAACTCACAAAGATCCACATAACCAAAACACCAATTAATTATTTATGCCATGACATTTATACAACTTCATATGCATAACAAGATGAGACTGTGGGACTGGATTTAGTCCACCTACCCCGACTTATTGATGGAATTTATCCCAACGAAAGTCCCCAAAAATATGACCGGCAGAATGACATTGATCAAGTTCTAGATCTTAATCCTCAAATACAAAAATAAGAACAAAGGAATTATGAATTTTAAAAACTAGATCTAGATCCAACATCCTATATTTATACCTTATCTAATAGGTTTAGATCTATGGAAATGATGGAAATCCCCCATGAAAAGATCAAGGAAAGATAGAGGAAATAATGGAAGAAATAAAAGGATTAAATCTACTTATATAAAGAAGATAATATCTTCAATATGAGCCTTTAATATAAATAAAAGGTGTTTGGATTGCCTTGTAATCTCTTCAAGAGGATTTGGAAATAACTTGATATTTCCAAGCACGATCCACGGTCAGAAAATAAGGATGTCCTGGAGTTCATGTGGTATTAAAAAGTATTTTTGGAATTGAAAACCATGTGCACAGTTTCCTAGATAGTGGCACATTTTTTGTCAAAACATGCGCAAACCGTATGGAACTTACTTTATAGAGATGCACAGTCCGTACATTTTGGTCAAATGGTTTTTCAAACAGTGCATAAACCATGAATACTTCTTTTTCCAATTCTTTTTGGTTAGTATGGTTTAGTCGCACGTTTTTTCAAACCGTGCTCAAACCGCGCACAACCCACTACCCTTTTCTTGACTTAAAAGTTCACCCAAACACACCCCATTACACTACTCCAAATAGAGGTACTAAAAAAAGTACCTGAAAATGTGCCCGAGATTGACTCCAGAAATGGGTGGGATCTTACACCAAATCATTCTTGATGATACAAAAACTCTATGATCCATCTGTATTGACTATGGAGGAATTAATGTACACATTTATTCTTGATTAGTTCTCTATAAGTGCGATTTTATCCAAAAAATACAAGTATATGTGTGAATCCTCTTGGAAAACATTGACAGGGTAAGATCTGTTTGAAGATAAATTTATAATTATTTTAATTCTAATTTATTTTATAAATCTGTTAAATATTCATTGAACATCTTCTATCACACCATTCTATATAGAAATTGATGGTCAAATATACGATTTATCATGAATGGGCAGTATGATGACTATAATTCATGATTTCATGGTCTAATTATAATAATAATATTAATTATATTTTTTCAAACATAGATTAATTTTAATGTAGTAGTTTTTAACAAAGTTCGTAAATATATCAGGAATTATATTATGTTAATATTAATTACCATTCTTAATAATGAATTTTATTTCTAATATTTATCATTTTTGTATATTATGGAATTTTCTAGAAATATGATGGAATTCTCTTATCGATATAATGCATTTTTGCATTTTCGAGTTTGAACTATTTCGTATAAGGAATATAAATCATTTAGGGGGATTAAAAAATTCATCCAAGAGAAATCGATATAATTAAATCAAAAAATATATGGGTGGTAGAAAAATATGTAATCATAGTTAGTGAAATTATCAACATCCTTATCTAGAAAAGGGAGATAGTGGAAGAAATATAGTAATTTATTTATGTAATTACTATAGGAGAATTGTAAATTTTCAGAATCTGGGTAGCTTTATAATAGATATTCTTAATCCCAACCTAGTCACTATTTCCCCAATATTTTTAAAACATCCAATTTAGAAACAGAATATATTTAAAAAATAAATCTTTAACAAAATAATTTTCATTAACATCCATGATAGTTATAATAGATTAATGTGAATTACAATAGATTAATCTACACAGGTTCCTACTATAATTTTATTTATATAGGTATGAAATTTTTTTCCTGTGGAAATTGATTAGTCTTTTCAGAAGTATCACATTGAATTATATTATTAATTTTCTTAAAAAAATACTTTTTTTGAGGTGGATTATATCAATATTTACACTATTTTATAATCTTATGAATTTTTTTATTGCTAGTAATGATATTCAATATTAATGACTATTTCCATTCAATTGAAAATTTATACAAAAATATTTATAAACAAACATTGAATAATGACAACTGGGTTTTAAATAGGATTTATTTCCAAATGGGTTTCATTAATTTCCATTTCACTTGTTAACATCCTATAGAAATTTTAATATTCTTTCAGATTTTTAAAGTGTTTAATATTTTAACATGATGTGTTGTGTAAAATCACAATCCATTTCAGATCAATGCATATATTTATTTATTTTTATTAGATATCTGTATAAGATTAGAATGAGATATGTAGTTCTAAATAGGTGAAACCAAATATAACAACTGGGTCAATAAATGAGAATATATTTTAAAAAATTAAGGTTTTTATATTTTTGGTAGTAATTTTATAGGTGATACATCATAATAGATCTTAGATTGTCCTGAAATTTACTATTATATTAGGGATACAGTCATTATATGGAAGATATATCAAGGAACGATGTTCAAATATTTATTTGTTACAAACACTAGTAAAAAATTGAATAATATCCGCACATTTTTATGTGCATTAAACATAAATGAAACATTAAATAAAAACTGCATATTTGTCAAATTAGTTATGAAAAACAATTAGTTAGTTCATTATGATGTTATTTCATAACATTTTTTTTATATATTCATTTTAGTTGGATTTTCATATTTTTTTACTAATTACTAATTTTTACACAACATTATTTATATGAATCCACTTATTTATGTATGTGAATATATCATTTTTTTAATTTTAATAATATATTTTAAAAAATAAAAATTATAAATTTAATTATTATTTATTTTTACAAGTATTCATTTTTATTTACATTATACATCAATATTTTGAGTATTATTCATTTTTATTTACATTATCGAGAGGACTATACAATAACAATTATTGATTCACCTCATCAAACTTATTACATGATTCATCTACTTATATTCAAAAAAATTATATTTTCAAGGTTGGTAATTGTTGATGAACAAATCTTCCAAAAATATTAGTTTCCCATTGTTGGGAAGAGAGGATACTAGTTGAAAATGATGATAATAAAATTCCAAAATTCCAAAATGAAAAAAAAATTAGTACATTAATTTATCTGAAGGATCATTAAAAAGTTGGTATTTTTGGATGAGTGTTGAAAAGGTGAATATATCATATTATGGGTTATAATTTTGGTAAAATCATTTTTTATTATTTTTATTGTCATGCATTTCTTTACTAATATATATTTTGGCATTCATATTTTATAGTGTATATAATACATAATACTAGAGGAATTGGGAAAAATTGTTTAGGTTTTTCTATTAGGAGGTGGAAGGATTTTAGATCTACTTAGGCATAAAATTTTATTTTTGGCGATACAGAAAATAAATAAATAGGTAATCTATATTCATTTGATGAGGAAGATACATGTAAGTGGACTATTTAATGTAAATCTAAAGAAGTAGTTTTGGTAATTTTATTTTCATAATTTTGAGTTCTTTTATATGGATGATCATATTATAGATTTTTATATAATTAATTTTTATTATATTGGATTATCACACTAGGTGATCCCATCAGAAGAAATGTACCATCAGTATTTATCTCAATAAGGGTGTAATCTATTTGAAGAATAAATTATAGATTAGAATTTTTTTTAAAAATAATAGTTGAGTAATTGGGCTACATTGATGATGAACCTTCTTACCCCCATCTATATAATTAAAATGGATGATGGGTCAGATGAAGAATATATTGGACAACACTATCTAAATGTGATAACAGTTTTATTATAGATTATTTTATAATGTTATTTTGTTTAATCAAGTTAATTGTGATAAAACAATCCAATATATATTTTTATTCCCTACTAAATTTTCAAATATAATATTCAATATTCACATGATAATAAAGGAACATTGGGTAAATTAATGAATGAGGGTCGATGTAATATTTTAGTTATGATATTATGAAATAATAAAAACCTTTGTCATGTATTTGGATAGATAATAGATGTATCAATAAAAAAAGTGTTTGGTTATTCTAAAACATCTTTGTTTGAAAAATAAATAAAATAAATTTATAATATTTTGATTATATTGTTAAGGATATGGGTGAGATCATAGAGGAATGGTTGATAGCTTCAGTATAGTCCAAGTTTAAATAAATTAAATGAAAATTTTAGGCTATAGATTCCACTCCTCCACCTATTCATGCAGTTATTCTACCCCCACCTCAACATGTGTATCATGCTCTTTCATATCCTCCAACATATCAAAATCCTTCACTATATCCTCTGAATCATCCATTTAATTATGATTTATATGTTTAGAATATGATATGTTAGACTGTTTCATTAGTGATTCTATATTATATCGGTGATAAAATTCTTCATCACAAAATATATATAGATATTCATAGTTTCACTATATTGGATATTGTAGATAGATCACCAAAAATAATAATTCCTATATATGATTATATTATGCATGAAAAAATTAGCATCCCTTTAAAGTGTGTCCATATAGACCAATTCATCGAATTTCCATAATGGTATGTGTATATTATATCATTTATTTCGTATTAGTGGGATTTGATTTATCTTTTTAATGATTATATACATATATTACATTGTGGGAAGACATTAAACATATAGACATAATATATAGATAACCACAAATAAAATCTATTGTGACATCAAATACAAATTCATCTATAATTGAATAATTTTCAAGACACCAAATTTATAGTTCAATATTTTTAAACTCTATTTTATCATAATATTTTTTCCATGTAATTAAAATGAAGCATTTTAAATAATATATCAATTAAATTTTAACAATATATTACATGCGAGGTAGCATGATTCATCCCTTTTCAATGTATCGTGATTAGAATATATCTTTCAGTTACCTTAATATAATGAAACTTTATACTTTTTTATTTTGTATCATTATAAAATTTTTATTTATCATTACATGATATATGAATATATATTTATAGACCCTATAATGTAATTAAATTATGTTGGAGAAAATTTTTTATGTAAATGAATAGTATTTATTAATAATAGAATTCAAAATAATTAATTTATTATTTTTTGGATAATTTCTTCACTTCAATAGTATGATAAATATTTATTAAAAATAGTTATATCCTATTAAAAATAACAAGTAAAATTAATTTTTATTAATATTTTTCCACTTTGGATTTTGGTAGTCCGTTTTCAAGAGATATAACATTTTAATAGACATACACTATTCATTATGAAGATAAATATTGTATTAATATTTTGTTGAATACGTATGTTTTAATATACATATATAATTTTATATATAATAGTAACTTCAAAATTTATATCAAACATATTATTTTTATATAGTGAATGGGAATACATTAGAGAGACAACAGAAGTAAGTTATCCAAGTCAAAATATGTAATGAAAAGGTTAAATTTCATATATAATTACTACATTTTTTAAGTTAGTAAATAAATTGTTTTTTTTTTGAATTTAAATATGAAATTTAAATAGTATTTTCATCAATAATAATGATTTATGGTATGTGGATGCAGAGTTTTTTGATTAACATATAAAATAATTTCAGTTTTAACACCTATGAAATTAGGAAATATATAATGTTTTTCATCCTTGCCTTTAATTTCTCATTCATTTAATCCTAATAAATGAATATAATTTTATTAACTTTCCTATTTTTCATGCCCCATACACTTACACTAGAGAAGAACTATGACAATTTTGATTTAATGAATTAATTAGTTCATATATATTATTGGGTTTTAGTTAATATATATTATATATTATATATTATCATAATAAAGTTAAATATTTTTTTTGAAATGATGTTTATCTGTGACTGATATGAAACTATAAATATTATTATAATTAATCTATAAAAATATTGTTCACTATTGTTATACCTATGGAAGGAATTAATTATATCATTTTCATGATAAAAACTATTTTTTTTTGTATTTTATAATATGACTGGAATGACAGAGGACCTTACACATCATTTGTTTAGAAAAAAGTCACATGAAAAATGGTTTTCAATGTCTGTAGCTTTATAACTAAAATAAAAAATCACCAAAAACATATGAATTTTTAGGATTTTTCCAAGTATAATTATTAAAAAACTGGTGTGATAATTATTTTATCTCGCAACATTATTAGGTCAACTAACAATATTTTTTCATTTATGTGTCATTTAAAAAAAATAAGTATAAAAATTTCACTATAATATATATTTTTCAATTGGGTTTTAACGTCAATTATCACAATATCCGTCATTGGAAATATTCTTCAGTACACTTTATCATATAAATATCTTTAAAAATTATAATCTATTAATGATGCAGGGGATTTAAAAACAAACTTCTCTAGTAAAATCAGTTTCAGATAATTTTTATATAAAAATTGAGAATAAAATAATACTTATATTTTTTTAATGTTTGAAAATGCTGATCAATTAAAAAACATATTTTCAATAATACCTTTAATAACATCATGTGGTAGCGGATGATAAAAACCACAAAAAGTAACATGAATCCCCAGTTCGTTCACAAGTTGTAGTGTGGAATGTTATTTTCATTTAAATAAACAGTATATTATATTATTAAAATTAATTATTTTTAAATTATTGAATTTTGTGTCATGGTTTAGGTTATCAGGCATTGTGTGGGATTTCAAAGCATTCAAGTGATGTATTCATATTTGGTAAACATGAAATAAATAATGGATTTTATGAATTTATGTCTCGAGGATTATTTATATATTACTATTAATTTATATTTTGTGTGGTTTAATGGTTTATTCATCAGGATCTCTTCTAGGGTGGGTATTCATTTACTATACCATTCAAATACAGTATTAGGTTAGTCTTTTTCAAGATGAAATGAATGGGGTGTTTATTTTTCATGGATCTATTCTAGGTTACACAAAAACATGGTTACTTGAGTTATGGAATTAATATAAATTTTTACATATAATAAAATTGTATAGTAATTGGGGGATTACATGATTGGTAATGTCTCGTCATAATCCGACATCAGAATTGTGTTCAAATCAGTGTAGGGGTTAATTTTCTCAATCATGAAATTACACAGGTATGTCATAGGTAGGAGGTGATGCATGAATTACACTGGCATGATGATGTAGTATGTATTACATAGGTATAACACTACACTAGGACTTTAGCCCAAAATTGGTTTCAAGCCCAATGGACCTTCTATTTGTGTAATCAATAAATAGGGGTTGATTAGTGGGATATTCCATAGGGGGTTATGGAATTCATTTCCAGCCTATGTGTGTGTGGTGTTTTTTTAATTTAATTTTACCCATAGGAAATTAATATGTACAATAGAATGGTTTGACATTGTTTAACAAGGATATATGTTCAAGATTTTTCTTCTGCTATTTTGGTGATCAAATGATTTATACATTTATTGTGTAATAATGTTTTGTCACATCGTGACATTGTAATTTCTATCAATGATATAAATTCATAATTACATATTAATTATACTACATTAACTATTTTCCTATAAAACCATAATCATTCATTGTGATTCTATTGTATTTTTATATTGAACATTGAATATTATTATACATTTTATTCATATGATCGATTGGTGGTCATCCTAGGTGAGTTCTCCATTTTTTATATTTTCGTTTCATAGTGATCTTATTATAATTAATATTTATTAGTATATATGGTCTAATTTTAGTTTATTTTAAGTAATTATATTTTATGGATGTTTATATGTTTGATAATTTTGATGGTTTATTTGTTCTCATGGGCCCATTTTATTAACTGATCCATCCTTTTATGATGTGTATCATGTATAAACCAAATACATTTGTATGGGATTCAAGAACTATTTTAATTTTATATAGTGATGACTTATTGTGATTCCTTAAATTTAATAACCCATATCAAATGGTAGAATTATCATAATTGTATAAAATATTATGATTTTTGTACACATGATCAATCAATTCATACATCTTAGGATGTAATGAAACTTATCATTAACACAAAATGATATCATAAGGTGAATCAATTAAATACATTAACTTTTTATATTTCATTATGTAGAAACATAAGTCACATCAATTAATCTTAATGGTTTCTAGAGGAAATGAGAATAAAATATTAAACATTCCCAATTTCTCTATATGGGTAAAAATATATTGTATAACATCTTATATAATAGTGGATGTAGTTATATTATTAATATAAATAAATTTCAAATTAATTGGATATGTGTGCATAATATATCCATAGGTTCCATAGAAATTAATAAAATCATGGATTGGAATAACTAATCTTATGGTGTTGTAGTGAATAATTGTATGCATCATAAATATACAATTATTTACAAGAACTAATTAATAATACCTTAAAGGGAAATTATTTATCCAAATTCCTATCTTGTTATTCACACAAGACACAATGATTAATCGAGGGGATAAAAAAAATTCATTCCCTAACCATATCATAAAATTTACAATTCATTCATCTTGTAATGAAAAAGTGTAAGAAATACATATCATTATTTTTGTAGTGATTTTATATATAGTTATGTATATTTAATCATTTGGTATCTGTAAAAATATTCATTGATATATTGTTGTAAATATTTCATCATTTAACATATAATATCTCTCTCAATTTTTTTTATCCAACCATAAACATCAATCTAATCGTATATTGACATTGTACTATAATTTACATTTATCAATATTTTAATAATAAAATAATGACTTCGGTTCCTTCAAGGAAAAGAGATACCAATAGTTATTATATTGTATCATTATACTAGTTTCCATTATTTGAGTTCATATATATCCAATGCATCATGAAAAATATATCCGATATGAGTATGAAATTAGACGTACATAGGTCCTTTATTTCATCAGTTGATGATTGATTATTACCCAATCTTTTTTCCTTAGGGTTTTTACCCCTACTGTATTATTCGAAATATCATGTGTCCACATATATTACACATGAATGGATACCATTTGTAAGAATCAACACACTAAATTATCCAAATTTCATAATGTCATATATTTTTTATTTTGTGTAAACTAATGTTTGAAAATCATAAAAGCTAATTCTTTTAATATAATGGAAATTATTTTTGATTTATAAATATTAATGTGATAATTTTTCATAATAATGAGGTACAACAACAATTTCTATTTGAGTAAAAATAGTATACAAAATATATTACAAGTATAGAATACAAAGGGAATAGATTCTATTATATTGGAATAATAATAGCATAGGTAAATTATATAATCACAATGAATAAGTATTGACTAATTGATAATATATAAATTCTATGATATTGACTTACAAGAAAATGAAGGAATATATATTTTATTTTCCATAAAAGTAATCATAAAAATGGATTGCAATTGTATAATAAAAGTTGTCGATCAGCATCTTATACATTGGAATAACATGGTTTTAGTCATATTATATAATGGGAAGGAACCATTATTCTCTCATTAACCATAAATTTATTGAATAATAATGTATAGAAATTACAAGAAATAATATATAAAAAAATTAAATTTAATTATTGTAATAGTATTTCAAATTAAATTGAAGGCGGAGGATTAAGAACACATACCTGAAAGGAATCATCATTATGTCTAATAAGATATCTGTGTTACCATATAAATTACATTATGTTTCTCATATGGGTAAAAATATTGGATGTACAGGATCACTAATTTTTTATTTATTGTCAATGTTTTAGTAGGTTTGTATTGATTGTTAATTTGGATTATTTGTTTATAAATTTATATTCATTAGCCTTCAATCATATATTCAAAAATTAGAAACATTTTCTATCATCGAGATTCATCTTTGATATATTAAATGTGGTGCCTATATATTTTATTTAAATTATTTATTCCCAAAAAAACAATTAAAATATAACATTTTAAATGTGGATGTTATATTTATTCAATAAAATTTGTATATAATGTCACTAGAGTAGATATTTTTTGAATGATTCATTATAGATAAACAATTTTTTATTGCTTAAAGAAAATTCTATGATTGGATAATCAATTTTGGTCATGAAAAAATTATATTATTCCTTAAATTATGATTAATAAATTAGTTGGTTTTAATTTTTATCTATTATTCATATATTAATTTAACTTTTTCATAAATATTTTATAATTTTCTAAAATTTTAAAAAAGTAACTATTAGATATTTTTGACATGATGATTCAAAATTAATTATATTTTTAAAAAATCAATTCTCCATTAAAATTTAAAATAATTTTTAAAAAAACCATTTGTTCATTTGACTTTATTATATTTTCACACTTTTATTATATAATTCCTATTATTTTTAATCCATGACGCACATGGGTAATTATTATATTAATAATAAATACATATAGTATTAAATATAAATCATATTATTACCATATCATTATATGGTACTAGTTTTTTTATTTTATTATAAATTTTATTTGATATAGTACATTGTCTTATAGTGTGTCATACTATTGTGGTAAATAATATAATTTTTATTATACAATATTATTTATTAGCAATTGTATATTTATTATTTTTAAATATCAAATATTACATCGCTTGAGTTAATAAATTCTATCTTCAAAATTTATGATTATTTAATTTCGAAAGAAATGAGGGTAATTCATCCTCATTGGTTCCTTAGGTTCCCATGTTATTTCAAAAAAACTAGTGATTCTTCTAAAAAAAATTCATGTGTAGATTAAAATGATTATTTATTATTCATAATCTATTCTCTTTAATCTATAAATGTTCATCAATAAATGATTGGTTTTGTTATATATTAATTTAGTCATTTGTGAGTTCATTTTTATGGACTATCATATATGTATTTATAATATATTCATGGAAGAAACCATATAATTTCAAGGGTTTTGGAAACATTAATGAATAACAATCTACATATATAATAATCTCTAAAATAATTGAAGGTATCAAGTAACTAAAACATATCATCCACTTTTACCAAACAAATAAACTCCAAATGAAAATTCATACATTATAATGTACTAGATACTATATATGAAATTCTATGAATTTTCCCATTTTTTTTGTTTTTTAGTTTAAACATAGCTAAAATATTATAATTCTGGATAGTTTTTTCTTTATAAGACATTTCCACATAACAAACTATAAATACTACCTCCCTTTCTCCAAATTCATTCAAGAAGGTTGTGGTATGCCATACATCCAAATAAAATTCTAGTATTGTTCCTTTTGAATGTATACATGTAATCTATTATTTTATAATTCCTCTTTAGATTGGTATTGGCATAGTGCTCCTCAAATTTGATTATTGAAAAAACATAGACGATTTCCTATCATAAGGATTCTATATTAATACATTTCATCAGTTTATTAATGAAAATAAGCACTACAATTATTCCATAATAAATAGTATTCTAAATATTTCCCTACATAGTTGATTGGAATCCCAATTTAGGATCAAATTCAGATGATATTGATGAACCATGATGCTCACAATGTCATCGACACAGATCAAAGTATGGTGTGTGAGGGTTAAGTCTATAATTATTAATAGGAAATGTGAAAAAAAATTATATCAATTCATTATGACTTATATAGAATCAATATTATATTATATAATATGACGCCCATTAAGAATTCCTATTGTGATATTCTTCCACATCAACCCTTTTTTACATATAGATTTCTTAAACCCCATTGGAAATTATCCTACATCCATTACATGATGTAATACCATTAGATCCTTATAAAACATACTACTATATTGGTGAATTGATAATTTGGATATATGATCATAATCAAAAAATTACAACATTAGATTTGGTATATATTTTACAAGTACCCTATTTCAAATTATCAACAAAAAATATTCATAGATGATGTATTTAACTCTCATATCATATAGGGATTTGATATTAGTTTTCAAAAAAAAATCATCTTATTTACGGTATTTTCTCTTTTATAGGAATAATTTTTGGGAAATAATATATAAAATCAATTAATATTCACATTCAATAAATTTTTCTGTATAAATTTTAACTAAATTCATGAATTTATTTTCCAATTTTATCTACATTGTCGATAAAACATCAATATCACCAAATATCAATGCCACTTCTATGGTGTTTTATTTCTAATTGAGGTATTTTAATCAATATATGTAGTTATTTGTTGTATATATAAATCTATTTAGTTTTCTTCTTTCAATTATTATATGAATATATACATATAATTTTTATTTGAAATATATTTTACTGAATTCCCCTAAATTGTATTTCATTAATGAATTTTATATGGTGAATATTTATAAAATATTATTACCATTAGTTGGATATTTTTTCTTGGAAATATATTTCAGTCAATTTCAATGAAAATCCTCGCTATTTTCTAATAAGGATAGATCATAATCCATTTGATGATACATAAATATATACTAAAGTAGACAAGTAATATACTTTTTTTCAATAAATGAAAAACATACAATCTATTCATTAAAACCTCGAATAATTCTTTACATTCCTTCAACATGAAGGATTCGACACCTTCATGTCTAAAAAATGTTCAAATGTAATTTAATATATTTTATTTTCATTAAATGAATTATATATTCCAAAAACCCAATTAAATTTCCAAACTTATCAAACATTATTTTTATAGGGTCTTTTATAACATATATTTTCATTCATTGTAAGACTGATATTCAATCAATATAAAAAATATGGATTTGAAAATAGTCCAAACCAATCTATAATTGACAATTACTAAATTTCCCAAATATTGAATTAACATTTACAGTGTCATGGAAAATCAATAACTGTTTATTATTTCCATTAAAGAAAAAATTACATATCAATATATCAAAAATAAAATCCATATAAAATTTGAAAATATAATCCTAAAATACTATATTCATTATATTAATGAATTATTTTTTTCATTTGATTATGTGAAATGGATTTTTGGGACATCCTTATTTTAATAAAAAAATATACAGTGTTTTGGATTCATATATTTTCATTCTTAAATAAAATGTGTCATAGTCGAAATCAAGATCCATCATAATGTTTTATTGATACCCTATAGTTGATTATTCATTTCAATAATATGTGGTAAAGGATATAAGTTAATTTTAGTAATAACATTGAAATCTATATTTTATATTCACATCCTCATATACCCATCCATCATTTTCAAAACCAAATTGTATTGAATAAAAATGTAAAACAATTATAATATGAAATCAGTATAAGATACGAAATTTTTAATTTAATTACAATTAATAAATTCGATCAATTTTTGGGGTATCAAATTTATGTTTTTTGAATTAGTTTTATGGAAATAATTAAATTTAACATCAATGTTAGGTGGATATTGATTTATTTTATCCACTAATAAATAAAATAATCCATTACAATGATTACTTATAGTAATTAATGGGTACCCATAAAAATTAATGATTCACCCTCTCCAAAAAAATTATATGGGTAACCAACATAATGTGTTAGTTAAAAGGTTTAGTCAATGAAGTATCAACTATAATAAAAATAAAATATATTCCCCCTATATATTTTTTAATCTGCATCTCATTATATACTTATTCAAATATAATTTTTTTTTTCTAATCCACTTCACAGATTATATAAAATAAATAAAATATGAATAACCAACTTTAAAACTAAATAACCTCCATAACTTATAATAGTGACATAATTATATAATTTAACTTCAATAAGATTTTAAATATGTTTAATATAAGATAACTCCAATATAAATGTACCATATGGTAGTATAATGATATTAGAAAACATGAAAGATAAACAAATTATTTTTAAATATATAATAATATAATTAATTATCAACATTAAATTTATGATTAGTGTACCTATAATAACATCATCATAAACCACCAAAACAATTTTGGGGACTATATAATAATGTCCTTGCTTGATTGAACTCTACTTTGGTATTTTCCATCGATTCATATTTTTTTATTCTAATTGTCTCCCATATCCTTAAAATATATGCAATGGATATTTTTATATTCTTTTATCCTATTTTAATCAAAATATTTCTATATTTTACCTACAAATATTAATTTAAAAACCCATTCCCTTCAAAAAACACTATTTTGTTTCTCCCATAGCTATTTTTGGTTTCTAATTACACCATTTATATTAATTTACAAAATTTGATTGACCATGATGATTATGATCCATTTTAGTTTCCAAAAATCTAGAAAAATATAAATTCATTTAGAATTACATCCCTGTAAACATGGAAAATATCAATATATCAATAAATTATAATATTTTATCATAGAAAATGTTTATTTGAGTTGTTTGAGTGAACTCGTGATGAAGTGAATTGTTTTAATTACATTTATAAATTCATTTTTTATTGAATTTACCATTATAATTGTATAATATTAGATATAATCTACCATGGATTGATTATTCTATAATATAAGATATTTTAATTTTAATTACATGTTTTCTCGTTATTAATAATGAAAACACTTTTATTTTATTATCAATATAAAAAGTTCAATACCATATTTTCTACCTCCACAACATTTATAGGGTTTTTAATTGAGGAACATAGTTTTTCAGTATCTCCCCTTAGATGATATAACTAAGTGATAACCATCTCGTTCTTATTATATGTTATTTCAAGGATAACTTGTCATATAATATGATCTATCATTTTACAAAAAATGGATATAAGGATTAGTCATATTTTTGGACCGCTGCATCAAGAAGATGTTGAAGATTAAAAAATAATACTTGGGGAAAAATATTTGTTACATAAATGGATGTCTATTTTTTATAACCATAGTCAACTCCTATAATATAACATTGATATTATCTTTTTACACACTATAAAAAATTACACTATTTATAGGAAAATTACTTCATTTATTTTATGAGTAAAATATATAATGAGGGAGTTTTTATATAACTTCAAAGCACATGGATTGATTCCCACCATGATATTTTTTTTAAAAAAATATTTATCCACTGGGACTCCCTTTGAACTTTTCTATGGTATTTTAATTTTAGGTACAAGTTTTGGAATTTAATATGATTTATATATTTAATATTGTAAATTATTTTTTTCATGATTAGGAAAATATTTAGAAACATGATGAGTTTTTTATGAAGGTAATGAGAAAATATATATTTTATAATATTATTTATATATATGGGAAAATAATTTATTACAATATTATATTATATTTTTAATAATAAACCCATTTTGGTTGATAAATACTTTCTTTTAACCATTAAATCATTTTAATGACATTGTGATTTCATAATACAATACAAGTATTCATAAAATATTTTAGATTCAAACAAAATTTTCAACCATCTGAATAATTTATGAAAAAATTAATGTTATCTAATTTCGATATGTTTTTCCCAAATTCATATTCGTATTTATGAAAATAATTTTTATCTCTATGATTAATAATTATACTATAAAATCAATTCAGAATTTGATGATCTAATATTTTATGTCTAAAATTAAGAAAACATCCCTTCTATTTTATTTAGTAGAATATTTTCAATTATGTAATGAATTTATAATACTAGATTTATAATATAATATATATTTTCATTTTATTAGTTTTCAATTGATTATAATGTATTATGCTATTATGTTAAAATAAAAAAATGTTCATCATTAAATATTTTTTTTGGCGATGAAATTATAATTTACAATATTCATATACATGGTCTTACAAATATACTTTTCTTTATTCTAATTATTTTATAATATTTATTCCATTATAGATAATAATATATATAAAAAAATTATTGGTGTTGGAATTTTTTATGGGATTGAATACTTCCAATTATTTGATGAAATTATGGGATTATTGTCGTATATTTTATAATATCAATGATACTATTATATATATTTTTATGTTTTACATTAATTTATATTCCATTACAATGTTTATAATATGTTAATCAATTAATTATGGTATTAGAAAAATTTTGATGAATAGAAAATTACAATGTTAAATATCATACAAGAGGCTTCAAATTAAACTTATTGTATATATTAGGGATAATTTTTTAGGAAGTAATAATTATTGTTATTTATTATTATATGTTGATACAATACCAATGACAGTTATGTGATTGGTTTATATTTTTTAGTTTCTCATATAGTAATTAACATGGTTTTTTGGGTATTGTTGGGGATTATGCACTAGGCCATTATTTTCAATTACATGGTTAGACAAATGGGATGTTTTTGTTGATGTGGAATGGTGGTACTATAATATTTGCTATAAAAGAGAGTTGACAATTAATTTTTTATTTGTTTTTGGACTCAATTGTGAGGAATTTTTGTAGTGGTAATTTTTTTGGATTTGGGGATGTAATTATTTCTGGAGTAGTAAAAGAATATGAAGCTAATGATTCCATTGGTAATTGTTGTTGCTGGAACTGATTTAGTCTTTTGAATTGATTGAAATCATTGAACAATTTTTAAATTGTTAATTACTGGAATATTTTATCATGATAGATTGAAATTATTTTTCATTCCTTAGGAAATTAAAATACATAAATTGATTATTATTATTGGTAATAGTAAATTTGAGTTATAAAAAATGTGATTAAATTGGGAATTCTAATTTTTTTTAGAACTACTAGTTCATGAATCTTGGGATGGGTTTTGATATAGATAATGAAGGTGATGGTATTGTGCGTAAGTAATGTTGTTGTTGTTATAATGGCATGGTAATAATGATTTAGTGTATAGCAATTGGGAGAGGTATTATTTTGAATACATATAAAACAAATTATATATGTGATTTCTATTTGAACAAAAACTAATTGTCATGTAATTAGTGAAACCAAATTTTTTTTGGAATCATGGTGACATAATTAGAAAAACATGTGTGTAAAGGGAATGGATGATAGATGATTCTATAATCACTACACATTCATTAAATTTGGGAATGGTTGTTATGATATGAAGATGATATTTTGATCTATGAGATGATGATGGGATTATGACTCACTATATATATAATGTGGGAAATTAACGGTTAGAGGATGTGATGATTTATGTTTTCAAAAATGATAATGATAACATTTTATAATTGAAATATGATGTGACATTGTGAAGTTGATATGTGGTATATGAATTCTTTTATGTTATTCATTGATGGTACATGTTCCAAACACTAGGATGGCTATATTATGAAATTGATTTGGCAGCATTAATGTTATTACCATCTCTGGTGAATCATTATTATGTGGATTGTATATTTAGGGACGTAATGGTTCTTTTTAGATTGGTTTCATCAGGGTTTAATTTTGAAAATTTAGTATTGAATTCATGTAGGTTACACTTTTTCAGTAATATTAAATATTATATTTTTATTAATATATGTGATATTTTTATAGTACTCCCTTTTGGGGATTTGTGATAGTTTCCAAGATAGGATCTTGTTAGATATATTGTTTATTCATTATGGTATTTTTGTTATTCTTACTATATTACATGAGTGGTAATATATGGTATCCTACTAGGTATGCCCATAAGTTAAATATATATACCATTTATAATTTTGTAGTGGTTTGTTACCATATAATTTTTTTCTATACAATATTTTTGATTAGAGTAGTTGCTGGATTAGTTTTTTAAGAGCCTATTCAAATTAAATTTATTATGTATACCTTATCTTATATGATATATCATTCACTATATATTATTATTGGATTTTGGGGGTTTTTATTTTTTAAAACAAAATTGACTAATTTAAATATCTTGATTATATAGTATTTATGAGGGAAATTCCCATAAATTATATATTTTATACAACATATTTATTCACTGAGATATATAAATGTTTATGTTTTCATTGAGGGTAAAACATCTCTTCAGTGTAGACATAGTATGTCTTCCCTTTAGGGGTGGTGCATGCTAATTTGTTATCAATGATATGAAAGAGAATTTGTATGGTCACCAAAGTATGTTAATTATGATAATTTCATGTGAGAGGTATGTTTATAGTTTTAATCAGATTCAGTATGTTATATACTATTTTTGAATAAGGATGAAAAAAGAGAATTAATTCCTTACGTGATCTAATGCCTTCAGAATAATATTAATGGTAACTGTTAGTGATTTAATGATAATTGAACATTAATGATATAAAATAAGAACATACATCAATATTTTTTACTTTTTCATTATATTGGGGTGATGTTATTGAAAAAAAATTAATCCAATTAAAAAATAGTTTATAACATTCTATTCTACATGGAAAATAGTAATTCTATTATTTTGATAGTCATTTCGTTTTTCACTAAAAGTGTCTAGTTCTATATTGTATGTTTTAGTAGCATTATGTGGTTTAAAATTAAATGATTTTCAATTCTAAATTGGATGATACTATGTGGTTGTTGTTTTCTGAGTTCTCACACTATAAATTTATGATTTATGAGAAGTTTGTCTATAATTTTTCATATATTCCATGGATATAGGTGTTTAAGATCATTATATGTCTTATGCAATTTCAATTATTCAGTTATGATTCATTTTCAATCATCTAGATACATGGGATGACCATGAAATGGTTAACTATATTTCCGAGGGGTAGGAAGGATATATAAATATCATGTAATTATTTTCATATGTTGTTTTATGTGTTCATTAAACCATCTATGATTAATTTAGAAAACAGGTTCAAATTTATAAGTATCATGTATGGTAATCAGAGTGTGTCATAGCTTAGGAAATTGATTATTTACCTCTATTAAATCTATCCTAATTTATTATCATATTTTTTATAGAATATATTGTATTGTGGAGTTTTGAATCTTTTTATATATTTATATTTTTTTTCTTTTTATGTGTCCCATGTATCAATAGAAAATGATGAATGTGTTTAAGGACATGATATATGATTTAAATGATTCCTTAATATGGTGTGGTAATCTAAATGTCCTAATGGTAACTTCTTTTGAATGATGATCATTTAATTTGGGGTAGTTGAGGATACAACTGATCGCTAGACAGTCTCGTCCTTTTATTCATCGTTTATATAGATCTAGTTAGTATCATATAAAAATAGTAACTCAAAACTAGTGTTCCTCGACTTTTGAGGCCATGTACGTCAATAGTATTAGAGTCTATCCATCCTAAGGGATGATTATACATTATGTGGTAATACTAATTAAGATAATATTTCATATTTTCCATCATAAATATATAAGAAGCATAGAGGTTGTGATTATTTAACACCATGGATGAATATTCTTGTATTTTACAGCCCCATGATATTCCACCATCAAGGGGATATTGTTTCTATATATTGATGTGGTCTTCTATTGTGATGCAAAAGAACATCATTTGGATAGTTTCATGATGTGGAGATACATGTTTTGGGAAGTACAGAAACATATCAGAGGGCTATATTCTTATATACTACTCCTTGTTTCGTATGGATTTTTTTCTAAAATATGTCATTTTAATTCCCCCATATAGGATTTAAAATTTGGACAAGTGGAGGGGATTCCTTAAGTTCCAATGTTGTCAATTTTTCATGATAGTGTTTATAACCATTTATTTTATTTATGTAAATTTTTTAATATAATGATCTTGATATATATGCTATGATGGTATTTATTTCTTCTCTGGAGAAACAATATGATTCAATATTCACCATTGAAAACCTATAATCTATTATAAATAACTATAATTATTTTTAGAGTAGATTTTATATTTTATATGTGGAGGTCTCTTTTATGTGGTTCATTTAAAAGAATGATTATTCTATGGGTTAATTGTGTTTAGAATTGATATCATATTAGTATAATGTTTTTTCCTTATATTTAGTATACAGATATATTGTTGACTTTGATAATATCATTTTATTGTTACTATATTATTTTCCTGATGAGTATACTTCCCTAATCGTTGACATAATACTGTTTCAGGGATAGAGTGTTTGTTTGGTACCAACCAAATTTAACCAGTACCGTATAAGATTAATTCTTCTCTTATATGTGAATTAAGGATCAATTTTTTTGTCATTCATAAGGGTTCCATATAACCTTTTGTGACATCATGGATTCTTCATATGATACTATCAAATAAAACCTTTGATGGTTTGTGGGTGTGGATAGAATAATAATTATCAATATTTGTGATCATAAAGGACAATTTAAATATTTATAAGGACATGTTTAATTTTTATCTGTTAATAGGATCTATTTATATTTATGTGTTGATTTATGGTATGAGTATAATCAAATTATAGTTATCTTGTTTGATTACAAAGATATTATATAAATTCATTGTCAGGGGATCTTAATGTTCATGGATATAATTTTCAATAATTGAAATGGCCTAAATATTCAACATAAGAATCTTATTCGCGATGTCATCCTTAGTTAAATTGAGGTAGTCTTTAGTGATGACATACTATTGTATTTAAAGTCATAGGATTATCACGACAAGAATGAAATGAATTTTTTTCATGTCCATCAATCCATGTGTCTTGGGGTGACTCCACAATGTGAATGATCTAGATATGTGATGCTCAATTCCATTGTAATATAGAATATCAAAGGTGATTATTTTTTATCTACTAAAGTCCTAGGGTACATTTTCTTGAATATATGTATATAATTTTTTTGAGGTCTACAATTTACATTGTAATAGAGTACATTAGTAGAGGATAGTGTATAACAACTCCAAAAATCCCTATATTGAATATTTTATCCAATAAGAGACATGATTTTCTATAATATAATTAGAAAGCTAAATATTTATAAAACATGGGGTGATATAGATCAATGATTTATTAATTATATTTTTAGATGAAAAAGTGATGTATTTTTGATTTCTGTGATGTATATTTCTTTATATATTGTTTTTGTTATTCCACAACACAAGGTACTAATATTTAATAAATTTTAGTTATTATATTCCAACGAATTTAACAATAAAAATTGATATAGGGATGGGGTAAATTATGTTCCGTATGATTTTTTACTAGTATTAACTCATCACAAAAAATAATTAGAAAATCATATGTCATAATATCCATTAGTCATATTTTTTATTAGTGAGATCCAAATCTGTATCAGTGATGATATAATGTGTTTTCAATGGATGATCACTTTTATATCTCATACCATCAAGTGATAGGAAATATGGGTTGTAGATTCACTTACAAATATTGATTATGTGTATGTGGTTCTAGATTCTATAGATATTTGGATAGTGATATATGAGCTTCTGTTTATGAATAATGATGTTAATAACGATGATGATATAGGTTTGATGTATCAAATTATTGATGAATTATACATTATATTGATGTAGAGTTATATCATTGTGAAATCATTTAGGTAGTAGACACACATGATCATGTATTCCATGGTGATTATTTTCAATGGTGGTCATTGAATGATTATTATTATATTTTAATTCAAGGGAGGGTATTTTGACCATCATCAATGATAATGGTGATTCAATCTGAGTTTTATATATAACAATTAGAATTACATCATAGTGTATCAATGTTTTTATCATCCATGAAATGTAATATGTTGTTCCCATTGAAAAATATATTAAAAAAGATGTTCGTACAATTTCACATTCATTAATAGATGATTAGATTATAGAATATCATTCCCAAGAGAATTTTTTAGCTTTCGGATTTTATCAAGAGGGTATAGTAGAAAATATTAATGGATTTTTTATTTAGTATTCTATAATAATTGGGTGGTTTTTTATTATATTTGGGTTATTAATGATTAGTTGATGAAGTTTTTTTATTTCGATGGTTTCTGTGAGTCAGGTGATTGGAATTTTGTTCCATGAATGTTTTCAGAGAAGATATTGTGGCTTCATGGTATATTTGGGATCAAAATCATTGATTTCTAGTTTCAAATGATCTTCTCTCCTTTTGCAGTACATCAATATAATTTTTACCTTATGTCTAATTAAACTTGACTACCAATGCTTAGGATTATACATAGAAGCATTGGACAATTTAATTTCTTTTGGAAATTCCTACTAGATAGTTTTTAGATATTTTTTATTCATGTGATAAACAACTACTATTGGTTGTGGATTCATAAAATTATCAACCTCTATTTTATTTCCTATCCCTATAAAAATAATTTTTTTGAATGTCAATGAAATATTAATTTTACTGGACTGAGGATGTGTAGTCATATGTTATTGGTCTTGATATAGTGCATAGAACTTCCAAGAAGAATTTAATGATTTTTACATGGTGGAATGTAATACATGTTGATCATAAGTCTTATACTTGTTTCCATTGGGGACATTTTAATTTCAATTTATGTCATTTGGTATATATGTTTGATTCCATTTCTTGAAGGAAATGGAGGTTTCATCGAGGTGATAAAAAATAACAATGGTATATTACTCCATTTGTTGTATCTCCATGTGTAAGATTCATTTCCTATAATTCTCCACTTCTAATAATGTTCGACGAGATCATTGATATCTCTCATGTTTTTTATATAAATTGATATCTCCATTTATTATCCTATGTAATTTATTACATGTAGTTGAATTTAAAATTTTTTGTAGAAATTTTTTATCTTCTAAATAATATTTTTTATAATCAACATAAGTTGTTTTGAAATAATATTATTCAATTATTCAAATTTATTTGTGGTATTGTGTCTTATGAGAATGTATGGTGGAATATGATTTTCAATTGTGTTCCAATAATAATGAGTTGTCTTAAACGTTTTCATGCAATAATATTTTATATTTGTCTATGGGAATGGAATGATATATATAATCATCTATATCTACTTTTAAGATTATTATTATATATTTTTTATGTCATGGTGATATCAATATTCTATATAATATATGTCTCATTAGGGATTTTTTGTTTGTGTGTTTGAATATTTTTCTATGTTTCATTATAATTATCAATGTTAGTATTATTTTTATATGTATATGATATAATGTCCTACATAATTGTCACGACCTGTCCCCCGGGGTCCGTATTGTGACTACCCCAAAGCCGCCTTCCATAGGCCAAGAGCTGGTGACTAGCACCAAATGTGTAAATCCCTAAACTGGGAAGGTATTTCATTTATAACTGTATAAAAACACATAAGAGTACAGAACATGAAGCAAAAAATTAAGTAAAACTGTATACAAAAGAAGTGCTGAAATGTAAAAGCGGTCGGAAATACAAGGCCAGCTGGAAAGTACAAGTACAACTGAAAATAAAGCACAACTGAAGGAAAGTAAACCAGCTATTGGGTTTTCCTCTGGGGTTCCTAACTAAAGAGTAGGTACACATGACCTCCTCAGCACTCCACATCTTTACATCTCCTCTGTGTACCATCACACTGAGTGGTCCTCCTCCGGGTACCATCCAGTATTGTTACTCTCTGCCTCATTTAGCGTTTTTCGTCGTCTACAACCAACACAACGATGTGCAGGCATAGCCCGTGTAGGGGTGTGTATTAAGATACTCAGTAGGGACCCCGAGACCCTCAATGTCTCACAACATCCAACTAGGATAAACAACAATTTATGAAATCAACGGATAAAAATTACATAGGTATATTCCCATACATATACAAAAGTTATCTAGTAACCCATCTCAATGATGAGGAAAACACAAAGCTCATTTACTCATCTCAAACAAAGATTTTTATTAATTTGAACCATCAACTATTGGAGAAATCCTCAACTATCAAGTGCAGTGGGCCTGTCGTGTCACACCGAGGTGATTCCCACAAACTTGGACTGCTAAGGCACTACTCCTACCGAGTATCATGGATCTGCTATGCTCACACAGAGGAGCTCTCCACTATGGGTCTGATGTGCTCACACAGAGGTGCTCCCCTAGTTGTATACTGGGGTAATCCATGTGTCGATTTCCATGGGTCTTCCAAGGTCACATAGAGGCGTTCCACATCGTGGGTCTTCTGTGCTCACACAGAGGTGCTCCCCACTAGGCTATTCAAATCACATCGAGTCGAATCGGTCAGCAGTTGTCAAGTCTCAGCCAGCTACTTGGTTCCCGCACAAAATTTTTCTCATCTCTGTAATATCTTCTGCACAAGATACTGTTCAATACTCCAACTATCATGAAGTCTCTCGTAAAAGTATCTCAAAGGCCCGCCACGTTATAGGGGTCTCTACACAATAGAGAGCGCATCAATCAGAGGCCTGACCTAAAAGATATTAGCCATTTAGTCTCAGGTGCTCAGTTGGATTTGTGTACGATCCAACCTGATAGTATCTCAAATATACCCCGAACTCAAGTGGGGTATTCTGAAAGGGATGGATTCGTTCCATGAATATCAGCACCGCTGACAGTTCGTCAAACGGACTTCCAGTGCCAATGATATGGCCTAAGAAGGTAATGGGTCAGTAATGGGCCCAGGTTCGGTCCGACTCGGACAGACCGACTCGGCCCAACCCAGTCTAGGATGACCCAGTCTAGGTCGACCCAGTCAGACTCGATGGGTCTGACCCGGCCCGTTGGGCCGGTCAACCCTATATGTTTTGGCCTGGTCCGCTGGGCCTAACCCAGCATACTGCGAGGGAGGTTTAGCCCGATCTCGGGACTAGTTTGGCCCGGAGCGTGGAGATGGCGCGGGCCGGTGCGGCGTGTCCTGGATTGCGAGAGGGAGCTGGATCGCCAGAGCGTCCGGGAGTGCACGGGTCACGCGAAGGACGGCTCGGGGGCGGCCGAATCGGGGCGGCGCGCACGAAGGCTGGGAATGCCGCATGGGCTCCAGGCAGGTCGTATCTAGGGTCGGGCAGGCCACGGGGGCACCGAGCATGGTGCAGCAGGGCGCCGGGCAGGGTGCCCGGAAGGGTGCCGGGAAGGCCGCGGGGGCACCGATCAGGGTGCAGCAGGGCGCCGGGCATGCCACTATGGTGTTGTCAGAGCGGCGGGCTGGCCACGGGGGCGCAGTGTAGGGCACATTAGGGCGTCGGGGAGGCCGCAGGGGGGCCAGAAGGGTGCCGAGCAGGCCGCGGGGGCAATGGTCAGGGCACGTCGGAGGCCGTGCAGGTGGGCCAAGCGCCGGTAAGGGCACTGCGAGGCCTCTGTTAGGTGGTCCAAGCGCAGTTTGGGCCGGTGGTTGTTGGCAGAAAGCTTTAGTGCACCATGGGAGCGGCACGATTCATGGAAGATATGGGTATTGCGGCCTTCAATGTTGTTGCCTTCATCGTCGTCGCCTCATTTCCATGCTGTATAATGCCACAAGAATTTTTAATAGATGGAGGATGTCGGGCCATGTTTGGTTGGACCGCATCCCTCACGTTTAAAGTGATATAAATTGGTTCATCAAAAATAGGAATGATGAATGACTATTAATTACGACCACACAACGGTTTCTTTTCAAAAAATTATGAGAAAAGAACAGGGATAAAACAAAAGTTAAAACCCATACCTTTGATTCGTCGGTCATCATTCGTTGACGTCATGGAAATATGGTCATCATTCTATGGAAGATGAACACGTCCCATGTTGAAGCATTCCGAAGAAGAGGGTCGGAGGGGGGTCGTTCTTCATAATTGAAGGCGTCCCTCTTCGGCGTTCTTCATCGGGATAGCGTTCTTTGCTAGAAGAGAGATCTTCATTGAAGATCGGTCTTCATTGGAGATAGTTCTCTCTTATCCCAAGCTCTACCAAATGAATTATTCCCACAAAATGAAATAATATATCGTCTATTATTTTGTTGGCACAAGGATTTCAAAACGGATAAATAAAAGAGAAGGCTCCCCCTAATTAATTTTTGAGGTTAACACCTTTAATTAAAAGTGTTGGCAGCAATTAAAGAGGTGGATTTGGCATAATAAATAAGGGGAGTTGAATAGTATTTCTACCTTAAATGGGGTGTTCCCAGGGTTACAGGACTTGGTGGTCCCCCACCAAATTTATCCTCCCATGGGAGGTTATGCTCGGTTGGGTCCCACAGCAATAACCTCTCAAGGGAGGTTATAGTGTGGTGGCCCCGACCACTAACCTCCTCTTGGAGGTTTTAACCACCAAGAATAAAAAAAAAGTAACACTTTATTTTTATTTAAATTAATCTTAAAAACTATAAAACTAACTTTTAACATCGACCAACTGCCGTCGAAGTGAAATTCTTCTTAAGATAATACCGGTGCTGCGACTTCAACGGTGCCCGCAGATTTCAATTCTGAGAAGCAGTTAAAAAGTTATAAAATCCCACTCGTACGTTTACTAAACGTACACGAACAAAACTTCATAAATTGATTCTGAGCACACAGGGCCTCAGAATCAAGCGCTGTAAATTTTCGCGGACTCGTAAAAATCCCATGTATTAAAAAAAATCTCACGGGATTTCTGGGTCTTTACATTCTCCCCAGCTCAATGATTTACATCACCGTAAACTAAAACTCAAACTAAGGGAACAAATAGGGGTACTGAGCACGCATCTGGGCCTCTCACTCCCATGTCCCCCCATGTAGGTTCTCATGCTTCCAACATATGTGCACAATAGGTATCGACCATCCACGTAGGACCTGCTCCTATCGATCCTCAATCTCCATTGGAACCTACGTTAACGTCGCCCCATCATCGACGTCCATCTCTCCTTGTTCGATGATGTGGGAAGGGTCGTGCACGTATCTTCTCAGTTGAGATATGTTGAAGACATCAGGCAACCTGTGAAACTGAGGTAGAAGAGCCATGCGGTAAGCCACCTCGCCTACACTGCTAAGGACCATTAAAGGTCCGATGAATCACTGAGATAACTTTTTGCCTTGGCCAAATCTCTGTAGACCTCATCAGGGTGAGACCCGTAGAAAGACGTGTTCGCCATTCTTGAACTCCAGAGGTCTCCGTCTCTTATCAGCATACAAATTATGCCTGCTATGTGTAGTATTAATCCGCTCCTGGATGATCTGAACCTTCTCCGTGGTTGCTCGTACCATCTCTGGTACCACCAATGCTGACTCCCTAGGGTCAGTCTAGCACAAGGGTGATATGTAAGGTCGCCCGTACAAGGCCTCAAAAGGTTCCATCCCTATGGTGGAGTGATATCTGTTGTTGTAGGAAAAATCAAACAATGTTAAGTGATCCTCTCTACTACGACCGATGTCAAGGACTCACGCACGTAGCATTTCCTCGAGGGTCTGAACGTTCTACTCGGTCTGACCATATTTCTGAGGATGGTAGGCGGTGCTCAAGCGACGTTGTGTCCCAAAAGCATCCTGCAACCCCTTCTATAGTCGGGAAGTAAACCATGCTCCATGTTCAGAGAAAACTGTCGAAGTTATACCATGAAAACTCTCAATATCCTGCACATAGAGGCATCCCAAGCTCTCTACTGAAACCTTCTCTCTGATCAGAAGTAATTGGGCCGAATTGTTGAGTCGGTCAACAATCACCCATATCGAATCATGACTCCTTGATGTACATGGAATATCTATCATGAAGTCCATGGATATCTCATCCCACTTCCACTCTGGGACCCCTAAAGGCTGATCCAAGCCTGCTAGTACCTGGTGCTCTGCCTTCACTTGGTGACAAGTGAGGCACCATGAGACAAAGGGGAATGATTATAAAAAATGAGAATATTTTTTTTGAGAGTTTTTGTGTTGGTAAACCAACTTTAGGGTCTTTTATATGATGATTTTTTCTCTTATGAGTGATTTAATAGATTCAATTAATTTTTATATATCGGTGTTTCCAATTGTGTCCTAACTTGAAGAATGAAAAAAACATTTTTTCATTTTGAATGTTGTGATGTATATATATTTATCATGACCAAAGGAAATATAGTCAATTGTAATGAATATACCTGAATATGCTCCCAATTTTGTATGCATCCCAACTGATCACATACCTGTTGGGCAATCACGATCCCCGTGGGCTAGCGACTAGCACTCAAGAATCAAAAAAATAGAGGAAAATTTCCCCCAACCTATACTAATTAAAATGAACATATAGATAAAATAGGAAACAACAAAAAATTATATATTCCCTAACTAAAAAATAGTATAATCCAATGAAAACAAATAAGATTCAAAAATCCAAGGCCATGTCCAACCGCAATGACAAAATAAAATTGGGAAAAAAACATATCCATGTTTCAGAATGGAAAAACCCACAACATCTAGGTACATAAAACCATTGGTAGAAAAACATTCCACCTCATTATTATTCCCCGTATTTACATTCATTGAAAGGTTGTTCCATAATTAAATTGTGTAGTGACTGAGCTAACAGGATCAGTATGATCCCACCTAGGTGTCCCAAAATAAGAATTTTTAAAATAATCCAAACATTATCAAATATAAATGAATATATCATGATAATTAATAATTTTGATTAATCAAAATAATGTAAAAATATTAAAATTTTCACAATAGCTCCAAAACAAAGGTAGGTATATTAACTTCAATAATAATTTTCATGTTATTTGTGAGAAAAAATCCAGAACATTTGTTTTGTATAACAAATATTATAATGAATAAATAGGAAAATTACAACACATAACATAGTAGTATATCCCAGTATATTACTCATACCACAAAAAACGACAAGTGTACAACAAGTCCCATGAAAAATTGAATGTGAAGCAGAAAAACAACCAATGAGTGACCCTCCCAACAATGTAAAATCATGTCCATGGAACAAAATGCATGGGTAGTAGAAAAAATACCTAAGGTAAAATTCACTGAATATAACATGGTAGGTGGACCAATGATAAAAATTCAATCTATGTTTCTAAGGATCCACATGTACTATAATTTAAATTAAATTCATTTCTTTGAAAAATCCCCTTTCCAGTTTACCCAAAACCATGGATAAATCATCTTTTATCACAAATTAATTTACAATAACTAAAATACCATGAAAAATTATTTTTAAATAAATTAATAACGAATATTAGAAATAAATTTTATCACCACTTTATTGAAATGAAACCACGTACCCAATACATAGGGTCGCACATGACTACAATTGATCCGCCAACAAAGGAATTAAAAAATGTCTATAGAATCCATAAAATAAATCTAAACATATTAGTGTAGATCAAATATCACAAAAAGGTTGGAAAAGAGGGTAAAAAAAATTCATCATGAACACAATGATATGAATGAAAAAAAACAATGGAAAATGCCTCAGAAAAAAGAAATCATTGTGAATCTAGAAGAACGAAAGAAGAAACATCATTATAGATCAATTAAATTGATAACACAAGGTTGTGGGTTTATAGTGATAAACGTAATGAAAAAGAAGAAATACCTACTCAACCATAGTGATTTGAGAAAACTTAATGAATGATGAAATGATGAACAAATAAATATAGATTGAATAGAGACTTCAAAAATCAACATAAATTTTTTCTAAATCGATGTCACGACCTTTCCTCGGGGCCTGTACTGTGAGTACCCCAAGCCCGCCTTCCATAGGCCAGGGGCTGGCGACTAGCACCAAAGGCATAAATCCCGATAACTGGAAAGGCATTTCCTTTATAAAAGTAACAAAACACCACATAGTACAAGCGGAAGAAAAACACTAAGTACAAAAAGGAAGTGCTGAAAAGTAAATGGGCCAGAATACAAACCCAATCGAAAGAACAGCTACAAATGAAAGAAATTACAACAAAGACAACAGTTGGAAGAAAGGAAGTAGCTCCTGGGTCATCCTCCTCGGATGCTACCTGAAGTGTAGGTACAGATTGTGCAGCTCCGAGATCGTCTACCACAGATCCCACATGAAGGGTAGGTACAGATATCGCTACTCCTAGATCGTCCACCACAGATCCCACCTAAAGGGTAGGTATAGATAGCCACTACAACACACTCACCCGTCAACCTCCTCCATGTGTCGCCTCGTCGTGAATTCCTCTACTGTATATTGTCTCGTCATGAGGTCCACCTCCGGGTACCGTCCAGTCCTCAAACACTCTGCCTCTGTCTACGTTGTCTGTCATCTGCAACCAACACAACGAGGTGCTGGCATAGCCCGTGTAGTGGCAAGTATAACGATACTCAGTAGGGACCCTAAGACCCTCAAGGTCTAACTAAATACAACAAGGATAACCACAATAAAAATCTCAATAGATATCCTCTACTTAGGTATATTCCCATACATATACCCAAGATATCGAGTAACGCATCTCAATCATGAGGTAACACAAATATTTATGAAATTAACGGATAACCACTACCCAGGTATATTCCCATACATATACCTCGGTTATCAAATGACCCATGTCAATCATGAGTTAAACACAAAGGTCATAGACTCAGCTCGACCAGGATCTTATTCATGATGTAAAAACCATGGCTGCTAGAGAACTCCTCGTCTGTCGTCTACAGTGGGCCTACCGCTACAACCAAGCACACGGAACTCCTCCTCTGTCGAGTACAGTGGGCCTGCCACTGTAACCAAGTGTGCCCCACTAACCTTGGACTATTGTAGTACTCCACCTATAGAGTAATGTGGTCCTGCTTCTATATCCAAGCGCTTCCCACCATGGGTCTGCCACTACAACCAAGCGCTCCCCCTCATAGGCTCTAGAGGTACTCCTTCTGTTGAGTATCACGGGTCTGCCGCTATAACCAAGCACTCCTCCGCCGTGGGTCTGTCGCTACTACCAAACGCTCCCCCTCAGAGCCTCCAGAGGTACTCCTTCTGTTGAGTACCACGAGTCTGTCGTTACGAACAAGCACTCTTCCGTCGTGGGACTGTCGCTACAACCAAGCGCTCCCCACTGGGCTATCCAAAACACACAGAGTCGATAGATCAGCAGTGGTCAAGTCTCTGCCAGCTACTAGGTCTCTACACTCTGCTAGCTCGTCAATTGGAGGGTCCGCTCCACGATCTACAGGTTGATACTCCAAGTATCACATTTTTTGATGAAAAGTATCTCAAAGTACCACCTCGTCATATGGGTCTCAATGCAACAGACGGCGCGTCAGTCGGACGCCCGGTCTGTGAGTTACTAGCCTTTTGGTCCTAGGGGCCCAGTTGGTTTTGTGTGTGAACCAACCCAGCCGTATCTCTAATGTACCCCAAACAATCATAGGGAATGCTCATAGGGACCTTTTCTCAACGTGACCACCAATGTCGCTGACGGTTCGTCAAACGGACGTCCGGTCTGAAAGTTATCAGTTTTTCCGTTCTAGTGGCCCGGTTGGATTTTGGGTACAATCCAACACGACCATTATCCAACTGCATCCAAAACATAGGCAAAGCATGCCAAAAGTCTTGTCTCATCAAGAAGAACACAACATTTTCAACGGCACGTCAATCGGACGTCCAGAGCTCGAGATATAAGAGTTTCCGCTCTGAGGACCCGATTGGTTTCGTATCCAAACCAACCCGGCCATACTCAAAGTTTTCTGAAACATTTAGTGTAATATACCGAAACGGCCATCTCGATCCATGGTTTGCATAGCAACTGACTGTGAATTGATCCGGGGTCTGTAGCCCATGATATGGGCGGTTGAACGACAACTGCTCGAGAATAGGGGGTTCAGGCCCGGACCGACCCCGCCCGAGAGCCCCCCGGGGTCGGCCAAAATCGGGAAGACCCGAACCGATTCCGGATCTAGCCCAATAGGGAGCATCTCAGCCCTTTGGGCATGGCCAGGCCCACCCCGGCCTGGTCGGCCCGGCCGGTTGGCCTGCCCCGCTGGCCCGGTCGTGTGGCCGCTCTGCTGTCCGGTTGAGCGGAACAGGGGGTGCGGTCGCCCGCTTGATAGAATCTGCGGCCCCCACGTGGGGGCAGATCCTCGCCAAGGGACGCGGCCTAGGTATGTGTCCCCGTATCCCTGGTCCCGTGTGGGGGTGGGACCAGCAGAATGCCGTCGCGGCTTCAGCCGCGGCGGCCATTCCCAACGGCACGCCAGCGGGATTTTCCGCGGACCACCGAATGCGCTCTGGTGCTCCATTTTGCCTTTCGTCTTCGCCAGTGGTCCTCCTGGGACCGTCTCTTCACCGCGAAGACCTCAAAATGACCTTTACGCCTACTTCTTCATCGCCCGCCAATCCGCACACCAAGAACGATGAAACGGTGGGTTCGGACTTGTTCGTTGGTCCGCACCCACCGCGTTAGTGGTTGAAACGGCTTCCAACAAATTTTAAACACATGCCGAGGATAAAAATAACATAGATTTAATTGAACCAAAACCCCTACCTCAAACATCATCGAGCGAGGGTTCGTCACGGAATTGCACGTCACGAAAGAAGGTGTCGCGGAAGGGGGGTCGTCGCGTCGCGGAGAAAGGATTCGTCGGCGTCGCATCATCGATCTCCGAGGATCCAGCGTCCTTGTAGACCGTCGACGGAGGTAGGCATTCTTCGAATTCGTCGCGTTCTTCGACGAGGAAGGAGTGTATCACAGATTGAGTGATTTCTCCCAAACCCTCTCACACAACCAACCTATAATAAAATAGGACTTGTCTTATTTTATTAACACAAAAGGCAACGTTTTTGAAATTCAAAAATTGAAACCATGAATTAAATGAATTAATAGAAACGTTTAAACCGGAAAATTAAAAGAGGTTTTTCATAAATGATAAACGCAAGGGTCGACTTCCAATTAATGGGGGTGCGGGTGCGATAACTTATTAAAGGAGGGGGTTTAGGAAGGAAAGAAATGGTGGGGCTCGTGTGGGTCCCACCTCAAAATTATCCTACCTAGGGGGTAGGATATTGTGGGTCCCACTCCAATCACTTAACTTAGGTTAAATTACTTAATGTAAAAATAAAAACTGGTCGCACCATTTTTATTTTAATGCTTTACCTAACCCAAAAATTTTAAAACCTCACTCGAGCAAACGAAACTCCGAAAAAGGTGTTTCTAAGAAATTACCAGCGTTGCGATTCCATCGATGCCCTCAGAATGCAATTCCGAGCACCGGTTAAAATGTTAGAAAAAACCCGCTCGTTCGTTCATTGAACATACCCAAGCTAAACTTCGAAAAATGATTTCAGGAACACCGTGCCTCAGAATGAGGTGCCGTCACAAACTGCATACTTGTAAAATCTCAAAGAAAATTAAGAAAAAAAAATTCCTTGAAATTTTCGGGACTTTACATTACTCCCACATCAGGGCTTTACATCCTCGTAAAGCATTAACACAGACTAGGGATACAAAAGAGGTATTGAGAAAACATCTAAGCCTTCTGCTCCCATGTGCTCACCTGGGGGTTCCCGTACTGCCAGTGAAAGCGCACCCGAAGAATCAACCCATCCTCATCAAATCAGCTTCTATCGTTCCTTGATCCCTACTGGAACCTCCATGAGGGTCACCCCATCGCCCATTTCCAGCTCCACATGGTTGATGAAATGTTAAGGGTCGAGTTTGTATCTCCTCAGTTGAGATACATAGAAGTCGTCGTGCACCTGGTGCAACTGTTGTGGGTGCGTCAAGCGGTAAACCACCCCGCCTAACCCGCTGAGGACCTAGAAAGGTCCGTTGAACCTCGTAGATAACATGTCGCCTTAGACACATCTCTGTAAATCACGTCGAGGTGAGACCCGTAGGGAAACAGGGTCTCCATCCTTGAACTCTAGTGGTCTCCGCCTCCTGTCACCACTAGACATTTTCCAGCTCTGACCTGTCCTCATCTGCTCTTGGATGACTTGGATCTTTCTTTTCCTACAAGAGCTGCTGAGATTTCTTCTTTTCCGATAAGGGAAATCAGGTCTCATCCCCTGGATGAACCACGTTCATGGCCTAATACAGTCAATCCTGACAAGGATGATACTAACCCATTCCACAGATGACGTCGTAAGGCCTCGACACTACTACCAAGAGATCCAATCGTTACTCTCGCCTCCAAGGGTTGAGTCACACTATCGGAATCAGTGTGTGGTCATTGGGTCTCCTCCAGTAGGTATCTCAACGTGAGGGTCAAGTCAACAGTTTTTAAACTGTAACCTCTTAGTAACAACATAAGGAGAGGACAAGAAGTTAAATGCCAGAAGAAAGGTATCTTTTATCACTGCAGCTCAAAGTAAAAAGACACAAATCATTTACAAACAAACATCAACAAAGCTAGAAGCAACATGATCAAAAGTCTCCAGGTCTGCAGCTAGTCCCGCTCTTGTCCATCTGCTCCCGGAGCTCCATGATCATAGGCCTCAGCTGACTAAAGCTGAGCTCTCCCATGTCCACTTGTTCCATGCGGTCGGGGTTGACCTCCTGGTGGTGGTGGTGGAAACACCTCGAAGCGTCGTCCACCTCCAACTGCACAGCCAGCTCCCCTGCCTCGGTCCCCCGCTCCTTGCGGTCCGCCTTGATCGAACCTGTACCTCTGCCTGGGTGTTTCTTCATTCATCTGCTGTTCATCTTTATGGCGGGTCGGATAGTCACAATCCATGTGACTAATCCCACCACAGGAGTAACACTGTCCACTCATGGTAAGTCGTTGTCCACCCTGGGTGCCTCGCACAAAAGATCAGTTGTCATGTGATTGACCACCTATAGGTCTAGTCCTCATGGACCTCTGTGTCATCTGTCTACTGCCCTATCTAGAAGGCTCTGCCGCATGCCAGCTAGTGGTGGGTCCTGCTGCTAGAGACTTCTCAGCAATGAAACTCTGCATTAAGAGGTCTCACTCCAACACCCATGTATGTGTCAGAATGCTGTGAGAAACAACTGAAGCTCTGATCTCTCACATGAGCCCCTACTCGAAGGTTCAGGACCTGAAGAATGGGTCTCGTACCATGTCTGTGGAATAGCGTGAGAGATCGTTAAACCTCGCCACGTACCGGGCTATTGTCATTCTGCCCTGCCGCAGCTGTTATAGCTCCTGGATGTGCACCACACGGAGGGTGGTTGGGACGAACTCTGAGCGAAAAAAGCTCTCAAAGTCCGTCCAAAGGATAGATACCTCGTCGTACACCTGAACCATCAAGCTCCACCATCTTTCTACTACCGCGTGCAGGAGGATCACTGCAAGGACCACCATGAGGTCAGCTGGTGTCCCCACTAACCTGAAAACTCACACAACGGCCTCCAGCCAATCCTCGGCTACCTGAGGGTCCGTCTCCCCACGGAACCGGGGCGGTCGCTGACACTGAAACTTGTGCATTGAACTAAGGCGACGTTCACTTTCAGCTGCTGGGGCTTGTAGAATCGGTGGCTTAGCGGGTAGAGGTACCGTCGGTGCCTCTACTGTCAAAGGGCCCTGTACCGAGGCCTCGTTGCTCGGTGGGCTGTCGTCCCACACAATGCTCGGAACCCTAGCTGTCTACCTTCGTGGGGCCATACTGAAAAGAAACAGGTGCGCCACGGTTAATACAGTATACCTGGTGAGCTGACACAAAGTAATCACAAAGAAAACTTTTAAAACACACATGCAATCAATGTTTTTGTGTATTGAGTCAGAAATCAGAAGTCAGGGTCCTGGTGTATGGATACGTCGGCCACCGCACCAACACTGGACCCCCTGGACTAATAACCACACTCAATACCCTTAACACTATTTCTTCTAATATAAGAAGGATCATAGTCATGTGTTCTACGGTAGAACCGAACTCCTCTGATACCATTTTTTCACGAACCATCCTCGGGGCCCGTGCCGTGACTACCCCAAGCCCGCATTCCATAGGCCAGGGGCTGGCGACTAGCACCAAAGGCGTAAATCCTGATAACTGGGAAGGCATTTCCTTTATAAAAGTAACAAAACACCACAGAGTACAAGCGGAAGTAAAACAAAAAGTACAAAAAGGAAGTGCTGAAAAGTAAATGGGGCAGAATACAAACCCAATTGAAAGTATAGCTACAACTGAAAGAATTTACAACAAACACAACAGTTGGAAGAAATGAAGTAGCTCTTGGGCCATCCTCCTCGGATCCTACCTGAAGGGTAGGTACAGATAGCGCTGCTCCTGGATCGTCCACCATGGATCCTACCTAAAGGGTCGGTATAGATAGCGCAGCTCCTGGATGGTCCACCACAGATCCTACTTGAAGGGTAGGTACAAATAGCCTCTACAAAGCTCTCGCCCATCAACCTCCTCCGTGTGTTGCCTCGTCGTGAGGTCCACCACCGGATACTATCTCGTCGTGAGTTCCACCTCCGGGTACCATCCAGTCCTCGAACACTCGGCCTCTGTCTGCGATGCCCGTCGTCTGCAACCAACACAATGAGGTGTAGGCATAGCCCATGCAGTTGTTAATATAACGATACTCAGTAGGGACCCCGAGACCCTCAATGTCTTACTCAATCCAACAAGGATGACCACAAAGAAGATCTCAACAGATAACCTCTAGTTTGGTATATTCCCATAAATATACCCAAGTTATCGAGTAACCCATCTCAATCATGAGGTAACACAATGATTTATGAAATCAATGTATAACCACTACACAGGTATATGCCCATACATATACATAATTTATCAAATGACCCATCTTAATCATGAGGTAAACACAAAGTTCATAGACTCAGCTCAACTAGGATCTTATTCATGATGTCGAAACCACGGATGCTGGAGAACTCCTCCTCTGTCGAGTACAATGGTCCTGCTGCTACAACCAAGCGCGCGGAACTCCTCCTCTATCGATTACAGTGGGCCTTCCGCTACAACCAAGCATACGCCACTATCCTTGGACTACTGTAGTACTCCACCTGTCGAGTACTGTTGGCTTTCTTCTACAACCAAGCGCTTCCCACCGTGTGTTTGCCGCTATAACCAAGCTCTCCCCCTCATAGGCTCCAGAGGTACTCCTTCTGTTGAGCACCGCGGGTCTGCCGCTACAACCAAGTGCTCCTCCGCTGTGGGTCTGCTGCTACAACCATGCTCTCCCCCTCAGAGCCTCCATAAGTACTCCTTCTGTTGAGTATCGCGGGTCTGCCGCTTCTACCAAGCGCTCCTCTACCGTGGGTCTACCGCTACAACCAAGATCCCTCCACTGGGCTTTCTGAAACATACTGAGTCGATAGATCAGCAATTTTCAAGTCTCCGCCAGCTACTAAGTCTCTACACTCTGCTAGATTTTCATTGGGAGGGTCCGCTCCACGAGCTACTGGTCGATACACCAAGTATCACAAATATCCATGAAGAAGTATCTCAATATACCGCCTCTTCATAGGGGTTTCAACACAACAGACGGCATGTCAGTCGGACGCCCGGTCTATGAGTTACTAGCCTTTTCATCCTAGGGGCCCGGTTGGTTTCGTGTGTGATCCAACCCAGCCATATCTCGACTCCACCTCGAACTCTCATAGTGTATTCTCATAGGGACCGTTTTACAACATGATCACCAACGCCGCTGACGGTTCATCAAACAGACATCCAGTCTAAAAGTTACCAACTTTTCTGTTCTAGGGGTGCATTTGGATTTCGGGTTCAATCAACCTGGCCATTACTCAACTACAGCCAAAACTCAGGTGAAGAATGCCAAAAGTTTCCTCCAATCAAGATGAATCCAAAAAAGTCGACGTCACATCAATCGGAAACCTGGAGCTCGAGATATAATCATTTCCGCTCCGAGGGCCCTGTTGGTTTCGTATCCGAACCAACCCGGTCATACTAAAAGTTCTCCGAAACCTTGAGTGTAATATACCGAAAATACTTCCTCGATCATAGGTTCGCATCGCAACTTACGGTGCGTCGATCGGGGCTCTATAGCCCATGATATGGGCATTTGAACGAGAACTGCCCGAGAATAGGGGGTTCATGCCCGGACAGACCCGGACCGAGACCCCCCCTGGGTCGGCCCGAACCGGGTCCGGTTCCGGACCAATAGGGCACGGCCCGGCCCGACTCGGCCTGGGTGGCCTGACCGGTTGGCCTGCCACATTGGCGCGGTCGCGTGGCTGTTCGACTGTTCGGCTGAGCGGAACAGGAGGTGTGGTTGCCCCGTTGAAATAATCTACAGCCCCCACGTGGGGGCCACTCTTCTCCAATGGACGCGGCCTAGAGCCGAGTCCCCGAAACCTTGGTCTAGCGTGGTCATGGGACAAGCAAGCTACCGTCGCAACTTCACACTCGGCGGCCCTTCCCGGCGGTGCGCCGGCGGGGTTTTCCGCGGACCACCAGATGCGCTCTGGTGGTCCGTTTTTCCTGCCGTCATCACCAGTGGTCCTCTCGGGACCATCTCTTCACTTGAAGACCTCAAAATTCCCTTTTGGCCTGCATCGTCGTCGCTCGCCAATCCACACACCAAGAATGAAGAAACTGTGGGTTCAGACTTTTTCGTTGGTCCACACCCACCGCGTAAGCGGTTTAAACGGCTTCCGACAAATTTTAAACACATGATGAGGATATAAATCGCATAGATTTAGTTGAACCAAAACCCCTACCTCAAACGTCATCGAGCGAGGGTTCGTCGCGGAATTTCACGTTGCGGAAGAAGGCGTCGCGGAAGGGTGATCGGCGCGTCATGGAGAAAGGATTCGTCAGCGTCACGTCGTCGATCTCCGAGGATCCGGCGTCCTTGTCGACCTTCGCCGGAGGTTTGAGTTCTTTGCGTTCTTCGTGTTCTTCGTGTTCTTCGTGTTCTTCGCGTTCTTCATCGAGGAAGGAGTGTTTCACGGCTTGATTAATTTCTCCCAAACCCTCTCGCACAACCAACCTCTTATAAAATAAGACTTGTCTTATTTTATTAACACACAAATCAATGTTTTTGAAATTCAAATATTGAAACCATCAATTAAATGAATTAATAGAAACGTTTAAATCTCCAAATTAAAATAGGTGTTTCATAACAGATAAACGCAACGGTTGACTTCCAATTAATGGGGGTGCGGGTGCGTTACATTATTAAAGGAGGGGGTTTAGGAAGAAAATAAATGGTGGGGCTCATGTGGGTCCCACATCACAAATATCCAACCTAGTGTGTAGGATATTGTGGGTCCCACTATAATCACTTAACTTAGGTTAAACCACTTCAACTAAAAATAAAATCTGGTCGCACCATTTTTATTTTAATCCTTTACATAACCCAAAATTTTAAAAACCACACCCGAGCAAACACAACTCTGAAAAAGGTGTTTCTAAGCAATTAATGGTGATACGATTCCATCGTTGCCCTCAGAATTCAATTCCAAGCACCGGTTCAAAATTTAGAAAAATACCCACTCGTTCGTTCACTGAACGTACCTGAGATAAAGTTTGGAAAATGATTCCGGTCATACCGTGCCTCTGAATCAGGCGCCGTCAGAAACTTCATACTCGTAAAATCCGAAAGAAAATTAATAAAAAAATTTATTTGAAATTTTCAAGTCTTTACAATCGAGATCCAAAGGAGTTATGGGATGGTGATATGAAATTTTATCTAAATTAAACCCTATGATCCAAAATCCCAGAATTTATATGCTTTGTATCTCATTTAGATGTAATGTATTCCATGAAGGTTATGTATAATAAATAACCTATCACAATTTTAATTAAAACTAATTTATTTGTGTGACACGTCATGTAATTATTAAAAGTGGTGTAATCCTTCCACATTATGAACACTTTTCAAAAAGTGTGTCAATATACCATGTACATGTCCAGTAATTCATTAACAAGTTGTGTAAACACCCAAAATGTAGAAGAGAATTCTATAAATAGCTTTTGTGTCCTCCACTAATAGGTATAACCCAAAATTTCCATTGAACCATTTTTACCTAGAATTAAATAATTCATAATACCTTCATTCCCCAACATTAAGTAATTTTATACTACAAATTAATTTTTTCCTTAGAAGTCCCATTATTAACCCAATTAAATAAAAAAACAAGTATAGAAAATGGAATTATATATAGCTGGTAAAATAATTTTTAATAACACCCCACCATGAGATATTTAGTCCTCATAAGTCATATGAAAGAATGATGTGTAGTAAATATGCATGGATGGTTCCCTCTCATCATCAATTCATGATCCAAAGTCTCATGAGAATTTGATCCTTGCAAAAATAACACACTGACCAGTGGTATAGTCTTCACTTGAATGAATTCCACCTGAGAGTCCACAATATATACATGATACTCCAAAATAGAATCAACTCAATTTTACTCAATCTCATCCCAAAATATATTTTGAGTGTGATTTGGATGATACTTCCAAAGTTGTTATTTGGGGAAAATTCATTAATTATTATAAAGGGAAATAGAAGTTCAAAATGATAAGAAAACTTCTCATGAACCTCAATGAACAAAAATGGTCCAAAAAATATCAATGGAAAATTTCCATATTTACTAAGTAGATGATTACTCAACTAAAAATAAAAATTCATCAAACCACATTTAACTACTAAAACAATCCAATGGATGACACTATTGTTCCGCATATTTTATTGTACTAACTCTATTCTATAACCATATGTCAATGTATATCCTATATTATTATATAATCCTCCGAAACCAAAATTCGTCCCACCAGTGATGCTTCGCCCATCTACTCCCAGCCAAGAGGGTAAATTCCATGATGTCCATAAAAAGTCTCAAACACACATGAATGAAACATATATTACATAATTTTAATAATACACTCAGTCAACAAATTTTTTTATGGGTGATAATATATACTAAAAACGTAATTTTATCCCCATGACATCTTTGATACATATATAAAGAATTGAAATAATCTAAGGATCAATTACCTAAGTAATAGCTGAAGGATCCCCATAAAACCTCGCAACATATTCCCCATACAGTTTATCCAGATCTGAAATGTCAACAATGTATTCAATTGGGATAAAATGATTAATCATTATCAATATATCCATCACCACCCAAATAGTATTCTTCTCTAAAATATTCCACTGAAAAACACAAATTATGAAGATGGATACCAAATAACATTTCCAAATGATCACCATAATTGGATGAACCAAACATGAAGGCTTTATATGATCTGCCTTTATCTTCTAGTTGGTGTAACATCATGACACAAAGTCATCTATATCACATATTATACCCAACCAACAAAATCATCATCTAATTATATAATATAGCATTATACTTCCCAAATTTACACACCTTGTGCAACTTTGAAATTCAAAATAAATTGAGCACCTCACTGATTCTTGGGATAACGTATAGATCTATAAATCATAGTTCACTATCTGAAAAAAAATTTCAGACTTGAAATGGTCTCGACATCATATGAGGTTTTACCAATTATCTTGAAGTTGACATCCTTGATATGATATCTCAGAATATATTAAATGAGAGATAGAGATAAATATAAACAAGTCAGAGCCATATGTGAAACATTCTCTTGGGAATCTGAGGCAAATGAGATAAAAGCACCATAATGTATCACTCTTATTTTGAATCTGAAAACGCCTTTTATGGTACATTCCTATTAAGAAAATTTTCCATGACATTACCCATCCACAATACAAAGGAAATATTAAATTTTAAAATATGAAGGTATTCACTCAACCTATGTCAAAGAATCAATTATTTCTAAGAAAATATATAAATCAAACACTTATTAGAATAATATATTTTAAACCACCCAACCGAAATGATTGTGCCTCCAACACATACGTTCGATCCTAATTACATCATGCTATAATCTTGAGTTGTGTAATGCTTCTGAATCAAACAATGATAACAAGAACAATTAGCTACCTAATGGTCACCATTCATTTACACATATTTTAAACTATCACTAGATGATAGAGAGAAAATCACGTACCCCTAACTAGAATCTATCATGATTGTAATAGAATCTGATGTCATAATTATTTTCTATTCATTGAAATAAGATAACAAATATTCAACCCATTATAATTTAATCCTTTTTCTACCAAGATCATTCATTGGTGATGCTTACATTTAAAAATACCAGAAAATCAACATTGGTATCTAGAAAGTACAATGAAACTCTGAATATCAAATATGTTTGGTTTATCTTTTTATTTAAATACATACATTACCATCAAAGAATTAATTGACATTCCATTCTTAGTTATCCCTTGGAACATGAATTGAACTTAATAAATCTATATATTTCATTCTGAAATATATCCATAAATTCAATGACATTCAATTATTTCCAAAACCAGTCTATGATGGATCTCTTTAACATAATCATATCAACAATATAAAAAATTCATATATACTAATGAACTATCTAATACATAATATCTATAAATTTTTATGAGTTTTAATTAGACCCAAAGTAAAACAATTATATTGATAATGGAAATTCTTTCTTCTAAATGATTTGTTTGGTATTTCATGCTCTTGAACTCAGAGTTGATGATCACCTGACCAAAGTTCAATCTTAAAAAAAATTCCCATTTAAATTGATAAGAAATACATATAGATTAAAGGATACATTTTATTTACCATTTCTTGGTTCTATATCTGATTGTAACTGAAAAATTGGAACAAATTTTCTTCCTTCTTTGAAAATAACATTATGGAATCGCTAGAAAAAACACTTGAAAAAACAAAAAAATATTTCACTATTAATACAATTGAATCGTGAGTTCATTTTTCTCTAATGGATTCATATGATAATAATGAATTGATACTAGCTTTGTATTGATAAACCAGGTCAATTATAATATTTTACTCACTCAATACATGATTCCTGGGTAAATTTTTGATGAAATTATACTAAAATCCCTCAACAATGGTAGGTAATATCTGCAATAGAAAAACCATGTTAGCCTCATCTAAAACATTAGATCAAAAATTCCAAATACTTGGGTGGGAAGGTTCTACAACTCGAGACATATGATCCCACTCTCCCTGAAACAAATATGAACTGACATATGATGCATGAATAAGTCTCATAGATGTTATAAAGCAATATAATCTTGGTGAGAAACAATAATTTTGATCTATTTATTATGACATCAAATAGTTCAAAATCTGGTACCAAAAAATGTCAAACTAGATTTTTATCATCTATCGATAGAGCACAAGACAAACATTGAAACCACATATCATTTATCTTCTCAAGTGTTGTTGCTAACTACATAAATTTTTTATTATCATTAGTAGGTTATGAATGTCAACAAAATGGATAGATATAAACGATTGTGAAGGAAATTTATGAAATAATTCAATTTCTACTAGGGATAAAAAAATGATATCTCTCACTATCACAGGACCAACATCAACCTCCACTAGAAACTCAACATCTATGTTGTGGTGATTCACACCTAATGCCTATTTCGGAGACTTACACTTTTAAAAGCTTATGAATATTCCATATAAGCCTTTTTATTTGATTATACCTAACCATACTGATCTACAAAAACATCCAAACTGAAAATGTTTACATGACCATAATACCCACTTTGATTACACATATTCCCTTGCGAATGACATAAACAACACATGTGTCAAATCTTTCCTCAGTAATAGTAAGTCAAAGTCACACCACTAGCTAGAACTGTAGTTTATGAAGAGGTCTGGTGCTGGGAACTATCAATTCTACTCATTCAATGATACTTCTTTTTCCTCTTTTTCTAGGGCACGAAAATAAAGATGCCACTAAGTGGTATAGAATTGGTTGAATATCCAACCATGCCTTCCATATTAATCTCTTAAATCAAATCCATGTACATTTTATCTTCATACCCAAAACATTCTATATAAATACATATGTTAAATTTCTAATTTCAAATCCTACAAGTTCTTATGAGAATTTAGATCGCAATTCCCTATAAGATACGGTGCCACCTGAACCAGCTTAGAAAAAAGATAGGTGTGTGAAGACAAAAAATACACTTCCAACCTACATGATAAGATTTGAAGATATTCATTCATCGATAAGAACATTGGAAAATTCTTCTTGATGGAGAATGTCTTGAAACCCACATAGTCGATGCCCACATGGTTATGAACATGCAACATCAAATCAAACCAACACTTACAATAAACCTCATGTCTAAATGATTCACACATTACCTTGAATTTGTCAGGTGTTTCTAGGATGTCAACGATCATATCAATAATTTCAATCATTACCTTCTCATATTGAGGTTAATTCTTCCCGTATGGGATGGTGGATTCTAATGTAAAATCTCTCATGATTGATCCATGACTACTCCATCTCTCGAGTGTACCTCGTCAATTGTGTTATGAACACATGATCAACCTAGTCAATAGAAAAACCAACCAGAATGATATCCTTGACAATGTTCTGATACATTATAGGATTCCCTAGTGAAGCATCATATGCACCCTCTTAAGAAACTCATGGAAAATTGCTCAATGGAATTTTTTTTAACCCTAAAAGCAATTAAATGATTAGACGATAGATGAAATTTTCAGTTCATATATGAAATTTCATAGGAGTTAACTATTATTAAATCTAATAACTCATTATAATTGACACACATCCCAACCTCTCTAGGTATTTTGAATTTTGTTAGAGAATGTGTTGGAAAGGTACTCACCAAAATCATTATATCATGTCTATAAAATCATATATTCAAAATTACACATGTCCTAAGATATGGAATCTTGATGTAGTGCCACCTTTGATACTAAACTAAAACGAAATGACCTGAATGATCTATCGAACTAGGACCCACCCTGACCTGTCATGTATCTAATGGTATTTCCCAACCCCTATAGGTCGGCGAATAACACCCAAGAATTAAATAAAAAATAGAGGGATAAATTTCTTCCAACCTATATTAATGGCGTGTCACATATATAGATAAAATAGATAGTAGTGGAAGCTGAATATATTCCATAATTAAATCAAATAGTAGAAAAGAATAACTAAAATAAGAAAAAAAATCCCATAGTATGTATTTCCATAAAAGAATCACTAAAAATGAAAAACCATATGCTCGATGTGATCGAGTGGGAAAACACAAACCATCTATCCATCTAGATATACAATCATAGTTAATATATAAACCCACCTACTCTGTCTGACCTCATTCCATTCCTCATATCAAAATGAATACATGGGTTTATGAACCACCAAATAAGTGTGCATGGTTTTAGATTACAGGCTCAGTAGGATCCCACCCAGGTGTGCCACCAAATGTATTTGTACAATAATCTACATATACTAACTAAAAGTAAAAAATTTAAGGGTATGTAGTAAATTATTTTTATCAATATCATGTTTAATATTTCCTTTTAAAAACATTTCCAATAAATAATGTCATATCAATTAAAATAATTAATTTAAAATAATCATTTATAAAAATAAAAAAAATTAATATCATAGTCAAAATAGAATAATTCCACGAACAACTAAATTAGAAAAATGAACTCAATTTGCCTATATAGAAGACTACACATACAGAAAAAAATGACTAGTGCACAAAAATTCCAAAGAGTAGAGGAATAAAGATAATATAAACACATCACAAGTGAATCGCGAAAAAATTTCAAAACATTTCTATTAATCAACAGGATTAGGGAGAAAAGAAAATCCCAATGTGAAAATCCCCCTTGACAATAATATGGATGATGACCCTGGATAAATATTTATCCAATGCTACCATTGCTTCCCATGTATTAAATTTCATAAATAAATTAAATGAATTTATAGTACCATGTTTTCTACCTACAAAAATCAAGGAAAACCTACCTTTTATCAGAATTTCATTTACACACAAAATATCATTCAAATTTATTTTTAAATCAATTGTGAAAAATCCATATCAATAGAGTTCATCAACACAAGACAGAGATATCACCACAAACCTAGATTCATGGTGTCTCACACACCCCTAAATATCCTCTAACAAGAGAATTAAACAACCGAAATGAAAGTGAAAGAATCAATTTACAATATTTGAATTGATCCAATTAAGATAATGGTTGGGGTAAATAGGAAACTACACATACATAAAGAGAACACACCCACCTACCTACAACCCAATATAAGATTATTCCACAAATATAGTAGAAATAAAGAAGAATAATCATCATGGATAAATGAATCCAATAATCAAACACCCCAAAATTACATAATAATGTCAACTGATAATAATAAAATATTAATCAATTGGAGGGATGTTAACAAACTTTTATGGTGATACAATGTCAAAAGGATCAATATATGTTGAATTTGTACTCCCAAAATTGATAGGGAAGCATTATTGGAAGAGATCCATAAGAGGTATGGGATAATGAAATTAAATTACCTCTTAACTACACTCACATAGTCGAACTCACAACATGTATATGATATGTAACACAATTACATGTCACGTAATACATGATGATTAAGTACATTGAACAATCCATATCCCTTTAAATTAAAATAAATATTCTAGAATGGAACGTCTTCCAATAATTACTCTGAGTGTCATAAATTCATGTTGTGAATACATTTCACAACATAATTCTAGAGACTGCATACATGTTACATAACACCATTACATGTTTTCTAATTTCCAGCTAACTAAAAAATTCTCAGTAAATAACTTGGGTATCCTCAAAAGAAGGGGATCATCCCACAAAACCATTAACAAATTAATATATAAAATCCATTAATTCATACATATAATTTCCCTAATATTAACTCATTTAACCTAAAAATGATATAAATCATCCAGATTCCAACGATGCAGCCAGTTAAAGATGAAAAATAATTAAAGTGAAGGTAATTACATGAAAGTGGGTAACGAGATGTTATAAGTGGTTTTACTGATTATATATTGAGTTAATTTTGTCAATTGTAATATTATTTATGATATTTAAATCCTGATTTAAAATATATTAAAAATTTTAGAGTTAGATTAATAATTGATATAAATTAGTTATCCCAATATGAGTATTGTAGATTAGATGGATGCATATAATCATGACCCAATAATGGTTTGTCTCACCATGATACATCCAAATCAATTATAGTAATAATGATATAATTTTTGGTGATTTCAAATATTTTCCATAAAAATATATCAAATATAATGAAATCAGTAGTAGTAAATTAGATTTATTTGAGTTCCCTTGGGTTTTCTAAATCCCATAACATCCTTAAATAGTGATGTTCTAATTTCTGTTTATGTTTCATATTTTCTTGTTATGGAATCCCCATTCCTTTATTTTTATAGTTCTGTGAGAGGGGATGGTACTGAATTAGTGGTATTGGGGACAATAATATTGATTAGTATTGATATTTGTTTTTTTATATATGGTTACATTGAAATGTTAGTCCACATTATTAATCAATTTATTTTATTAGAACCATACAATGTCTATAAAAAATCAAATGATGAATTGGATTTGAGAACAACCAATTATCTTTTATGTATATTGTTTTACTATAAATAGATTCAATTTAATTTAAATGTATCTACTATATATTTGATGAAAAAATATTTCTATTTCAATATTGTATTTCAATTGTTTTTTAAGAACAAATTGGAAAATAGACATTCATTTAAATATAGTAACGAACTAGTTTTGTAAAATATAAAATTCTTTGGTAATAACCCTTCCAAGAGAACATAAATGATATGTAATATTTTTTTGAAAATTTGAATTTGGGATTTGATTAATATTCCTATATTTAGTTATGATCTTTTGGAATTATTGTCATATTATTATTAATGTTTTTGTTGAATATTTGGGATACATTGTGTCTTTATTTTTCTAGATCGTTTATTACATTCAATGTGTATTTTATTACTAAAATGAAACATCCTTTATTATATTATAATGAGTTGATATGTTTTAATATATTTTCTGGAAGTACATATTGTTTTGTGGAAATAGAAAGTGTTGTGTTTCAATTTATTATTATATAGGAACAAGTTTATAGATAGTTATACTGATGTTAATTTATGGTTTTATGGTTGATTTATTTTTCCCTCATAGAAAAATAATCTTATCTTGATGACGATATATCAAATTAGTGTTCCAAAAATTGAAATAAATATGGAGTTTGAAATGAAATATATAAATAAATGAAATGAATGGGTAATAATATGAAAAATAATGATGGGTATATGAACAATTTTTTTCATAGAAAATAGAATTCAATGGAATATGGAATAAAAATATGTTTTATAATGATTCAAATGAATATGTTAAATTAAATTTTTATTTTTTGTTGTAAAACATTTGTATAGAATGTGAATATGTGTTTTATATATTAACTATATGTGATGGTTGTTCATGATAATTATATTGTATTGATTGTGATGGTTTGGTAGTTGTAACCCCACTAAAATTTATTTTAAAGGATTAATAATTTTGATAGATTTAAGGACAAAAAACACATGGGGATTACACATTTTTAGATAAATTAATGAAATATTAATAATTTAATATTACTATTTTAAAAATGATATTTAATTGTTAGTGATAAATATTAAAATCTACAATATTACATATATGTATAATGGTTATACTCATTGAAAAGTTATTGATTAATTTATAATAAATATTAACAGAATTTTTTAGTGAATTTATTAATTCTCAATAAAATGGTTTTAATAAAAAATTATATTATCACATTTTATAAATGAAAATTATTATTGATTATTCCAAATATAGAAATTTTATATCATAAAATTAAATTCATCATGAGAATAATCATATCATAATAATCATATGTATATTTTTTATATATTTATTAAATGATTTTTAGCAACTATACCTTTACTAACAATTCCATTAAATACATTTTTCAGAATACTTAACCATTATAAAAATGAAATCCCAAATACCATAGTTGGTATTGTGCCTTGGGAATCTTGTAAATATAAACACAGGTACATATATGATCTACATCATCTCCAACTATGTTATCCTTGAATAGAACCCTTCTAAGTCCTATAAAACATAGTACATATCATCATTACTTGGGGGAAAGGAAACATCAAATGAGTGATCTAAAATGCTCAATAAGTGTAATAAAAGGATAAATATAAGATAAAAATCATCATAATGGTTTGATATTTTGATTATGAAAGTAGAGGATCATACCCTGCATATCAAATATCATAATGGAGATCATGGTATAATGATTGGTAGTTCGTAATAGATGAATTATAATAAAAAAGGGAGTATAATCAACAAAATCATAACATATGAATAAAACATGGAATTTTTGGAAACAGATAAGCATATAATTATTTTTGTAGTATCCAAGACACCTCTGCCAATACCATCTTTATAGAAAAAGATTTTTACGGAACCAGGTAACCCCCCTTCCATCAACGTATTACTGAATTGAGTGACCCATGTTTCCACCATATATTACTATACCGAGTAACCCATATTTAGACCGACTATTACTAAACCATGTAACCCTCAATCCATCCCTATTTTATCCCATTAAATATAAATCCTTACCCATTGTAATGGAGGGTGAAAATGGCCCCACCCATGACTTAATGAAATCATACACACATGTCCCACATGATCATAAATAAATATATCATTACCCATAAAATGAAATTGTTATCATAAACATATAATCATAACATAAAATGTGGAAATATATAGGTTTCATTTTCTTTTCATCATGCAGATAACCTGTTAAAAGATGCGGTTTTTCAAAGTATACAACCCGTGAAAGAGAAATTGGTTTCATAACATCATTCCATAAAAACATAATCCATTTATGGAAAAAACATGAATGGATAAATTGAATAATTTACAATAATTTAATGATTAACACCAATAGATGTTATCATATATGGTAAATAAATTTTAATAACACATCTTGAGGATAATGACCTCTCTAGTTTGAAAATCACTTTTAATAAATAATCCCATTTGAAAAATATTTTGATTTAAAAGACCTTGAAAACTTATAAATAATACATGAAATCATTTTTTAATGAAAACTTTTAAAACAATCTTCAAAACATTTTAAGATACATGTAAAGACCCGAAATCTCTATTTATTTTTTTAAAATATTTTGTAATTTTACCAGTCCGTGAAAATTGACGGTGCGTGATTCCGAGGCCTGATGCGCCCATAATGAGTTTCTGAATATTTTTTGGGTACGTTTAGTAAACGTGTGATTGAGTATTTGTAAATTTTGAACTGAGGATCAGAATTTAAATTTTATGGAACTATTGAACTCACAACGCTAGTATTCACATATGGAGACCTTCACCTCGATCGTAGTGGGTCGAGAGTGAAAGATAATTTTTTGTGCTTTCTAATAAAGAATAAAATAAAATAAAAATTTCTATCATTATTATATCTGAAACCACTCATCATGGGTTATAGTGGTGGGGACCACCCGAGCCTAAACCTCCCATGTGAATGTAAAGAGATGGGAGCACCTGAACTAACACCAATTTTGAATTGAGAGGTGGTTAACACTCGAACCCCTTTAATGAGAGAAAACATTTCAACTCCTCCAACTATATTTATGCCAACACAAATACATTAAATTGGGCCAATTAAATAGAACTAATTAATGTTGCCAACACAGAACATTAATTATTCTATCTTTGTTGTGCCAACTTAATTTATTTTGATAAACATAAATTATCATGTTGGCTATCTCACATTTTGGTAGAATTGGGAAAGGAGAACTATTGGAGGATTAATCTCTCAAGTGAAGAAAAAGTCCTCAAATGAAGAACATGCTCAACAAAGTAGAATGTTCTCACCAATGAGGGATATCTTCAACAACAACGAACCGATGATCGAGGAAACACTAATGTAACTGACATCTGTCTATCCTAAATGACATTGTCTCCTTTCTTGCGAACTTCGTCAGCAAATCTCCGAGGTTGTGTTTTTATTATGTGTCATAATGGATTACCATGTTGTTACATTCAAAACAAATAATGAAGATCAAATATCTAACTAGTTGATTTTTGGATGATTTCTTTTTTACAGGTCTGTTAATAATCAATGATGGGGGTTGTAGAGATTCACAATCTTTATTCAGGGTTTTTGTTTATCTGGTTGATACTGCAATAATGTCGAGGGTGTGGGCCATACAAACATGGACCGAGCAGTCCATAATTCTTTATTATTGGTGTTTTCTATGTGATTAAAGATGAGGGAATTGTGGAACATTAGCGAACATACAACGGCCGACCAAACAGGAAGTCGGCGAAGGCGCGGGGCAAGACCGCGGTGCGTGGAGAGAAAGTTTGGTTATCCGGCCATGGCGGACCACCACACCACGACCGCTCTCCGCACCGTGGCCACACTGCGACCCCCGCCAACTCCACAGCCCTGTGGTCTCCACCGCTCTGTGGCCTCCGCCACCCCGCGACCTTCCCCATCCCATGGCCAACGCGGCCCCCGCAGCTACCGCAGCCACTGCGTCCTCTGCGCTGGCCTACTCCACCCTGCAGCCTTAGCACTGCCCTATGGCCACCTAGTCCGGGCCTCCCAGCGCTTTCCAGGTCAACCCAAACCGGTTCGGGTTGGTCCGACTGGGTCGGACAGGACCTGGACCAACCTCGACCTGATAACGCTCTTTTGTCCATAACATAGGCACCGAGCGTCCGTTTGATAAACTATATGCAGCACCAGAACCCTTAGAGTGAGCTCGTCCTTTAGGTATACCTCATATGAGATTTGAATAATGATGGGGTATGGTTGGGATGGATCGACACGAATCCAATCAGTCCCTCGAAACTAAAAGGCTAATAACTTACAGACAGGGCGTCCGATTGACATACCATCTATTGCTTTGAGACCCCTAGTACGTGGGGTATCTTTGGGATACATCTTCATGGGACCTCATGATATTTGGAGTATCGACCAGTTTTTTGAGGAGCAGACTCTCCTTGAGACGAGTAAGTTTAATGTGGGAACAATGCAGCTAGATGTTTCACGTTAAATGGATCCTTCGTGGGTCTGTAATTGGGGATCCCACATGAATCCGCACTAGGAATCCATGTGGAAATACTCTAGGATCATATGTGGGTCTTATGAACTAGGATTTGCTGTGGGTATGAGGATGTACTAATGTTGTACTAGGATCCTGTGTGGGTCTGACGATGTACTGATGTTGTAATAGGATCATGTGCATGTCTGAATATGTACTGATGTTGTAATGGGATCATGTGTGGGTCTGACGACGTACTGACAATGTACTAGCATCCTGTGTGTGTCTAACAATGTACTACGATCCTCTGTTATACTGATGATGATTTTGTATCCTTCATGGGTCTGAATCATAACAGAGTAAGATGAATTAGTAGTTACATCTAATCATCTCAACTACTTTGCCTACGATATAGATGGTGTGAGCTGAGTCTGTACCTATGTGGTAATTACCATCTTCCTATTCCTTCATTTGTGGAATAGTTGAGCATTGGGATAATTATTTTGGCCTTGTGTTTCTTCATAATTGAGATGGGTTTACATGATAACATAGGTATATGTATTGGCATATAAGTAATTGGGGTTGTCAGTTGTTTTCATGATTTTTGGTTTATCCATTGTGGATTTTGTGAGACCATGAGGGTCATGGGGTCCCTACTGATTATCATTATACTCACCCCTACATGGGGTATTCTCGCACCTCATTATGATTGGTGCATACGATAGACAACGCTGACTGAGAACGAGAGTACCAGGACTGGATGTAGCTCAGAGGCGGACCACAGATGAGGTGTACTCGGAGACGACCATTTGAGAGGTGTACCTAACCTTCAGGTAGGATCCTTGGTGGGTGATCATTGAAGATGTTTCTGTTTACTTTTACTTTCATTTTCTTGTACCTTCTAGTTGGGATTGTATTTAGGAACCTTTTACATACTGTACTCACTCAGTTTACAATTCAGTTTACTAGAGTTCGTATTTTGATGTGTTCTTGGTTGAAGGCGTTTACAGGAAATAAAGGAAATGCCTTCCCGGTTTTAGGTAATACACCTTTGGTGCTAGTCATATGCCCCTATCCAATGGAAGGTAGGTTTGGGGTAGTCACTGCATGGGCCCCAGGGGACGGGTCATTATAAGACATTTTTTAAAAACATCTCAATATTTTTAAAGAAGTCGGGAAAAGTTTTTTAAAAACATTTATATGAAAATAATATGAAGACATTCTAAAATGATTGAAAACTTTTTGAAAGTATTTTTTTCTAAAATTTATAAATTATTGAAAATTTTTAGAAACCAAATTCTTTGAATGCACTTTGAAAATATCTAAATAAGACACGGCAACATTTTGAAAAACGTTTTCCATGAAAACATATGAAAGACGATCAAACCCATTTTGAAAACTATTTTCCATGAAATATTATTTAAAAAATATTCTTTTACATTATCATTTTTAACAATGAATAAGTAGCATTAATTAAATGATGGCGGGTAAGTTTTTATATGTCGTTTTAGGTCAAAAGAGCATTCCTTTTTCAAGATAAAAATTATATAAAAGTACCTTTTTTAGAAAGTGACAAGAATATTCCCTTGAAAAGATTTATAAAATAAAAAATGTGTAATTTTTATTATAGGAGAATGGTATAATATTCAGGAAATATCCTTTTAGAAAGCATCGATTTCTGACTGAAGTGAGGGTAAATTGGTGCTTTCCTTCAAACACATTATTAACAATCTTATGTAGTAAAGAGTAGAAAATGGTACCAATAAATGATTATATCATGAAATAGTATATTACAATGAAACTAATGAATAATCATGAAATATGGGTCATATAATTTCATCAATGGAATCGCAAACATAAAAAATTATGAAAAATAATGTTATTGTCTCAATATACCCTTATAACATGGTATATTTGGATCATACTCACCATGTATGGAAATGGAATTACATGAAACTGAAGAGAACATAAAAATATATATATTTAGTTATATAACATGTAAATTGGATGTTTATACACCATCATGAAGATTTTAGGTGGATGACAATATATGAGTCCCAATGAAGGAAAATAGAGACAAAAATATTTTATTTATTTGATATCATTTGAAGGTAGAACCCCTTGAATGAAGGATAAGATGATTTATTTCTAAATATCCATCAATTTATGTATAAGATACATATAATTTAATCATGGGAATAACATTCACCTCACAAAAGGATATAGTGGTGAACATATCTTATATCTCATAAGTATTTAATGTGTGATGAAAATCACCTTACATTATGTCTTCACTCCCTCCATACTCGTAAAAGATTCTCGTATATGAAATATTTGTAATTTTTTTTTTAAAAACCACATTATTATAAAAAATACAATATATGGTATTATTATTACCTTATATTACACACTTGTTAATGATCCTATGTTAAAGTTTCAATTCAAGTAAAATTCACTCTCTTCATCAGATGTGTCTTAATTTGTTATTTCATTAATTCGTATACATATATCATGATTCCAGAATGTAACCCATGATATAGATATCAAGTATATAAATTATATTTATATTATAATAATCTATAGAATATTTTTTTATTATATGGAAGGAACCATTCATGGAGATAGTAAGTCGTATGTAATCATGGACATTGTTTTCATCTATATTGTCTTATTGAAAGGGAGTTTGTAAGTTACACACATATATAGATATATATGTATGTATATATGTATATATATAATTCTTAATGTAGAATTAATATATCATATATATATTATAAATTCATTCAATCCATCATCAATTCATTCCATGTGGTTTATCAATGAATCACATGTTATTGAGGAGGAGGTATTCCACACTTACTAAAACGAGATTATCGTATTTACACCAAATGGAAATTAACGAAAAGAATGTTTTAAAAGGAATAAAAAAATTTAAATACATATTTATTGTAATATATGACATATTAAAAGATTTTTTCACTCAAAATGGAAACAATTATTGGTGGAAAAGGAGAAATGAACAATCATTGTTTCGTGAGGCGGTAGATCGCCATCAAAAAAAAGTATGTCCCATATCTATTAAATAGTTGTCTGTATAAGGGTATGTTAGAAAATTTTCATTAAAACACCTGAGAATATAGAGGTTATTTTTTTAGCATATTATTATAGAATAATGATATTTTAGGGGAGGTGGAAAATAAATTTATAGATCTTAAGAGAAGACGTTACCTCTAAATCAGGTAACTCCTTTTGGTTTGTGCCAAAAGGCATCCATGAGAAGCATTCATCCAAAATAATGGCATCAAGGTCAAAGAGTGGATTGTTGGTAGGATACAAGAGAATATCATGGATAAATATAAAATGTTTTATAGGTATTAGTAATGTGTAGTGATTGTGTCCTTTTATAGGGAAGGAAATAGAATCAAATGGAATTTTTAATAACAAGTTAGTTCTACAAATGTTCTTACCTTACAAAAGTCTTACCAATCCAACAAAACTCTGGAATGAAAGGTGTATGAATATACTATTGAAATTTTATTTCTATTGAACTAGTTTATAGTTCATTTAGGCACTTAATATTATGGTTTAGTCCCTAATTAGATTTAATTTAACATTAACTGCAGTGATTAATGTTATTCACTTTTAGTAATCATTTTAGTTAAAACAATTAACATGGAATTATTAAGCTATAAATTTTAAAATGGATACAATGGTGTATGTCATATTATATTAAATAAAATCGTATAATCATAAAAATTATTTTTATTTCTAATTCCCCAGATGGGAAGAAATAGTGGGGTTCTGATGTTAGAAAAAATTCAAATGTTTGTCAAGATTTTATGGTTAGTTTATAAATGAAATTAATTCTAATGAATTAAATTGTATTAATATATAAAATATTAATATAAATTTTTATTAATAAATATTTATCATATCATTATAATTAATAATTAATTAGAAAAAACATAGTTTTAACTAAAAATCATAATTTTTCACTATTCATCTAAAAACGACGTTTCTTAAGAAATTCATAGACAATAGCCTAGGTTGATTTCATCATTACGAATTAAAAAATAAATTTTATATTTTCAAATTGATTTTTGAAAGATGTAATAAATTGATTTTATTGTTAATAATTGGTCACTTCATGAAAATTGAATTTTTATTATAAAAATACTTTAACAAAAATCTCATCTTTCATTATAAATATGTTTAATTTAAATAAAACAATTATAAAAAATATTTAGAAATTATTGATTACTATTTCTATAACAATGTATAATGGAGAGCATTTATATATACCATTTAATTAATTATATATATATATAAATATAATTTTTTTTCATAGAAATGTAGGGTTTCAGACATCGTAAACCTAATCGTATGGGCATGGAGCGGAAGCCATATTTGTATTTTTTGTTGTGCAAGAAAAGTTGGTATTACATTTTAAATGAAATTTTTAAAAAAGTTTTTTACATATATATATCTAATTCCCATTTCATGTGAAATAAATATTATAGAAATGATAAATCAATTTGAATGTAATAATTTCAACACTCTGAGGGTGTTACATTCTACCCCCATTAAAATGAAGTTCAACCTCAAAAAACATCTAGGTTATCAAAGGTATACTACATTATAGTTTCATTCATAGAAACCCACATCATTCAAATTAATACTAAAACATCACTTAAATTAAGAAATTTGAAACCTAACTTTTACCAAAGTATTCTATCACTGAGTTTCCACATAAGAGATCATAGGTTGGGAGTCAATATTGTACATGCACAAAAATCGTAAATATTTATAGAGAGTGGTTGAGATCATCAATAACATACATGTTAAAGATAAAAATATTTTTAGGGACTTAATTTCATATATATAGGATGATTTAAATGACTATCAACTCAATGGAAATTAAGGTTTTAGGACATTAATCTTTTTTACCACTTACCGAACGTTGAGTAATTGTTTATAAACTTATATGAAAAAAATGAAATCTTCTGTTTTCATTTTATATGTTTCAAATACATCAATAACCAAATAGAATTAATGTCTACAAATTAAATTTGATGAACTGGAAACTAAAATATGATTTTAATTGATCTTATACCCCATAAAGAAATAAAATTTGTAATTATTTTCTTAAAAAACTACATACATTAAAATATAATAAAAAGAAACATAGATTGTTCATCGTAAATATTTATTAATTAAAAATTAAAATACACTAATCACGATATCTCTTAGGCTAGTAGTTGTCCAAAAACCCTTATCAACTTGCGGTCATGGGTTCAAGACCTGTGGCCTTTCCACACATGATTGATTGTCACCCTACATACATGATGTCTTTTTCAAAAATAACACTAGTTTGTCAAATTAGATTGAAATCATTGAAATATTTTTAATCCATGATTTACATTTTAAACAATTTTTTAAACTCTGACTCATTATGGAAATACAATCTCTAAATGATAACATAAAATTATAATGAATGATTAAACTTATAATCCTTCTCAAGTGTGATCTTCCAAAAAATTAAAAAGAGAGTAAAAAATATAGCTTAACATTGATTTCCATGTATATCCTAATGTATCTCATGTTTTTCACATTCTACGAATTTGAATAACCACTTTATTTATTCTCTTGAAACTTGGTAACAACCTGATGTAACCGAAATCCTTTTATTAAACATGTATTATTCCTCATTCCAAACGTTTTTGGTACTACTATATTATTCCATAAATGTTTTAATATTTATTACAAGTAGCATAAAATGCCAATAAAAAATTCCTTATTTTGTTCAATGGTTATTAATTCAGTCCAATTTACTTATAGGTATCCCATATATCTTTATCCATACAAAATTATCTTAACATAAGGAACATGTTAATGATTTCCTTCCCTTAGTAAAAATTTTATCATTCATGAGATAACCATTCTTGTCCATCACAACCATTAAAAATGTTATTGTAATTACTAAAAAATCAATAAACTAAAAAATCCATACATAATTAACCATTACCAATTTTAGAATACTAATAACTAAATACATGTATTATTTAATCCTTAATCCATTAATATTGTGACTTCATACTTTTATATAATACCACTTAAAATTTCATTTCTTTGGTAGTCTCATCATCATCATCTATTTAAACATTACATATACCTACTTTTTGGTTACCTTCAATAAATTTCCTTGTTAGACATTGGGTTATATAATAAATATTTTCTATACAAATAAATAAAACATCACCATTCATGATGACAAAGGTAGGCCAGAATTCCCATAAATTTCATTAACCGAACTCATCATTATTTTCACTTACAGTCACATTCATTGTGTCTATATTTCCCATAGTCAAAACACTTTCTTGTTAATCTATGACATTCACATAAGTTATTCTTTAAATATTCATAACATATGAGAAATAAAATCTTATTTTATTCAGGGTATCTATTACCCATGGGCTTAGAAGACTCATTATTTCTTTTTTTCAGTGAGTAAGAGCTACAGTTATGGTAATAATTGTTAATCATGTTTCATGAAAACTAATTATGCATGATTATGACATATTTCACTACGGTTATAATCCTCCATTATTTATCATCACAAAACCTTCCATCACATTTGATACTAAACCAATTCCTCCAAGTTCTTACCCTTGACTAATACTAGAATAATAGTTTGAGAATAACTTATCAAAACATAAAACCATATAGTCAAGAAAATAATTTCGTATAAGATTTCTAAATCAAGAAATTTCCTATCAACTACGACGCATTGGGGATATCAATGGTTATTGAAAGACAATTTTTATCTAAATCCATTGTGATGGATCATGACGATTTTGAGACTTCCCAAAACATTTCCCGTTGGAGTGTCAAACGATGTGTGCGACAAGGCCAGTTTTCAATACCATAATACCTCGAGTCCAACTCGGAACAACTGGTTAGAGTTGTTACACCATTGTACATCTCTTAAAGAGCCACATCCACTTTTAGTATCAATAAATGTATATATTTATAGGAAAACACTTACTCTATCAAGTACAAAATTTTTAACAAATTTCCTTGAATGTTAACTTGTCCTTATTCTTATCATTAGATATATCCCAATACATATACTTAGAAATATACCTGGGGATATAACTATAGTTTTCACATCCCATGCTCTAAAGGATAGCTATACATTTTCACTAATAGCAACTATAAAGACCCCTGCATTACAATCATTGACCATAAATATGTTTTCCATAAAATATAAGCATTGTACCAGTAGATTTCCAAATATTGTAGTTTGTTTGGTTCCTTTGGAAAAATGGAAACATAATCTCTGGTACATATGTGATCTATATCATCAGTCACTAGGTTCTACGTGACTAGAACCCTTATTAGACATATCATACATAGTACATATCATCATAACCAGGGGGAAAATAAACATGCGAGAGGTGAGATAAAATGCTTATTAAGGGTAAAAAATGGTGGCATGTAAGAATAAACGTGATCAAAATGGTATGAGAATTTGATCCTGAAAATACATGATCATTCCCTGCATATCAAATATTATAACGTAGATCATTGAAAAAATATTGGTCATTCATAATACATGAATAACAGAGAAATAGAGAGTAACCCTATAAAGGGATTATGTTGGAATAAAACATAGGTTTTTGTAAAACACAAAGGAATATTATGATTTCTATAGTATCCAAGGAATCATACCAAGACCATCTCAGTGGAAAACATAATTTACTGAATCTGGTAATCCGAGTTCAAACCCTATTTTACTAAATTGAGTAACCCTCATTCCAGCCATGTATTACAAAACATAGTAACCCTCATTCCATATTTTTATTACGAAACTGAGTAACCCTCGTTCAGTTCCTATTTTATCTCATGAGATATAGATAATTAACCAATTCATTGTAGGGAGATATAGGTCCAATCCAACACATAATGAAATTAAATATTCATGTTCCACATGATCATAAATAAACATATAATTACCCACATGTTGAAATGGGTATCATATACATGTAAAAAAAACAAAACCTATTTAAATATGCATGTTTCATAATTATTTCACCATAACCATAACCCATGCCACAATGAATTTTCCCAAGGAATATAACCCATAAAATGGAAATGGGTTTCATAACATCATTCCATCAAAACATAATCCATTCAAAGAAATAATATGAATGGAGACATTGAATAATTCCCTATAACGGAATCATTAAAATGAATGGATGTTATTTTGGATGGGAAATAATTTTTTTCATCTTTTCAATACACTTCTTGACGAAAATATAATTTCATTTTATAAAAAGGATTTCTACTACATAAAACCAATTTAAAATCATTTTCTATGAAAATATCTTGAAATCATTTAAAGAAGAAATGAAATCCTTTCAAAAGCCACTTTTCTGGATTATTTTTTAAAATAAGATTCAATACATTTTAATACCCTTTTTGGTTTAAAAAATGTGAAAACTATTAAAGAAATATTGATAATGTTTTGAAAACATTTATTTAAAAATAATTTGAAACCATATAAACGAATCTCAAATACATTATTAAAATAAATTTTCATCATAATTTATAAAAGAAGCTTGAAAATGTTTTGAACACAATTTCATTGAATTCACTTTGAAATGAAATAAATATGATTTTAAAATAGTTTGAAAACATTTTTCCATGATATCATATAAAATAAGTTGAAATACATTTTGAAAAAAACTCTCCATGAATATTTATTTTAAAACAATTTATAAATATTTTAATATTTCACAATGCAAAGGTAGATTCAATGAAATGATGGTGGATAAGTCTGTACATGTCGTACAAGGTCAAAATGACATTTCTTTTGTATGTTAGGAAAGATATAAAATCCCCTTTTTATGAAAAAATAACGAAAATTCTAGGAAAATATTATAAAAATGAATAAAGGGTAAAAAATTAGATATTATAGAGGAATGGTATAATATTCTCGGAAACTCTTTTTAGAAAACACAGATTTCCAAAATAAAAGATGGTAAAGTAAGGATTTCCTATAAACAATTTCTTGACTCTCTTATGAAATAAAGAGTATAAAATATATCTAATTCTTGTGTATATACTAAAATAAAAAATACTAGGGAAACTCATAAATATTCTTGATAGATTGATCCTAATATTCCATCAAACGAAGCATAAACATTAATGTTCTCAAAAATCAATGAGATTGTGTCAAAAAACTCTTCTAAGTTAGTATCATGGGATCATAATCTCCATGTAAATAAAGGAAATTTCATAAATTTTAATATATCAAGAAATTAAGGACATTAATTATATAACATGTACTATGGAAGAATATTCATTTCAATGATGAGGTTTCGTGCAACAAAAAATAAGATTTTTAAGGAAATAAAATTAAGACAAAACTGTTTTACCAATTTGGTAAATTTGGAAAGCTAAACCTATAAAATAAGGATTGTATCATTTATATATTAATAAAATTAATTAAATTCTTATTATAAATATAATTCAATCATGGGAGGAACTAACAGTACACAAAAAATAGTGAACATTTCTTGTAACTCACTGAAATTAAAAGTGAGATGAAAATCCCCTAACCTTGTGTCATGACTCTCTCTGTACTAAAACAATATTTTTAAATATTAAATTTAGTTTCATTAAATACAATTACATTGTGATATTACTATAAATTATACTGTATATAGTTTTATTTTGACCTTATATTACTTGTTTTTTTATGACCCTATGTTAATGTTTCACTTTGGGAAAAAATCACTTTGTTCTTCTCATGTGTCTTAATTTGTTACATCATTGGTCCTTATACTTATATCATGGTTACAGAAATAAAAATATGATATAAATATCAGGTATATACATATTATTTGTATTATAATAATCTATTGACACTAGAATATGAAATTTAATATACTTTTCACTGTGATGGTAGGTCGTAGGTACACATTAATGTTGTTTCTATCTTTATAGTCATATTGAAATAAAGTATATAAATGACATATATATATGTATGTATGTTTTTATATATATATAATTATTACATTAAAATTAATATACCATATATATTCATTAAACCCATCCTTATAACATTAAATGTGGTTTTTGAACAATTCATATCAATTTGAGAGGGTGGTAGTCAACACATCCTCAAACAAGATTATCTTATTACCACCAAATAGAATCTAAATAGATGTGTTGAAAAAAAGTTAAATATATATTAAATATAGTAAATAAAATATATAAACATAGTTTCCATCATTATGTCCACCTTGGTTGGTGGTAATGGAGAAGTGGACAATCATCATTTCATGAGGCAGAAGTTCACAGTACACAAAAACAGTATGTTCAACACCAATTATATTGATTTGTGTATAAGTGTAGGTAATAAAATTTGGATAAAAACATCCTAATATATTTTATATAATTTTATATTTACATAATACTAGAATAATGTTAGTGGAGGAGTTGGAGAAGAAATATAATTTGAAAGATATTGAGAGAAGACATTACATCTAAATCAGGTAACTCCTATTAGTTTGTTCCAAAAGGATTTATTGAAAATACTTATGCACAAATAGAGAATTAAAGGTATAAGGGGTGACTTTTTTGGAGGATATGTTGGTAGATCCCTAACAAAATTAAATGTTTTTTTGGTGTGGAATGGGAAGTGGTTGTGTCATTTTATAGGGAATGAGTATGACTCACCTACTGTTTTAGAAGAAAGTTAGGTGTAAACTTATTATTACCTAAAATAAGTATTACCAAACAAACAAAATATTATAATGGAATGTTTATGGATGATATATGGACATCCAATGGGTTTTGGATAAGATTTTAGGTCATTTGGGCCCTTAATTCTAAGGTTTTGTCACTAATTAATATTAATTTGGTATAATTAATGTGATTAATTTTAATCACTTTTACTAATCAATTTGTTAAAAAAATGACATGGTGTTATTAGAATCTAAATATTATACATTTTAGAATTTTTTTTAGGATTTTTGAAATTAAAATCACATAAGGTGAAAATTTAATATTACTGTTAATTCCCCACACATGACAAAATAAAAGGGTATTAAAGTAGGAAAAAGTTCAAAAGTTTTTTATGATTTTATATACTCTTTTGAACTGAAATTGAAACTAATGAATTAAATTTTATTAATAAATTTAATTTTCATATAAAGTGACATTAAAACATATTTATAATATTATTTATAAATAATAATTAATTAGGCAAAAAATCATTTTTTATTTAAAGAGAAATATTTTCATTAATCATCCCAAAATGATGTTTATTTGGAAAATACCAAAACGTCACCCTAGGAGAATTTAGACATTAAGAATTAAAAAATAATGATTTATTATATAATTAAATTAATAAATTTGCAGAAAAATGATTTTATTTTAAGAAATATATCAATTCAAGAAAACATTATTTTTGACATAAAAGGACTTAACAAAAATATATTCTTTCATTATCAATATGAGTTACATATATATAAAAATAAAAAGAAATATTTTGAATGTAGTTATTAATTTTAATAAAACTAATTTTTATGTTTAGTTTATAATTTTTCCATTTTATTAAATATATATATATATAAATATGTATCAAAAAAATTCATTATTGTGTGCATTGGACGCCAAGTCTGTGTAGCTTAGAGCCAAAGCCAAGTTGGTATTTCATATATCACAATCCAAGTTGTTATTGTATGTGACATAAATGTTTGAACTAGTTTATTAATATATATATATATATAACTATTTCCACTGTCTAGTGAAATAAACTTTTTTGAAAAGACAAATTATTTCAAAAATAATAATTCTCAAAATCTCAGGGTTTTATTGTTTTAATTTTTAATGTGAAATAAAAAATAATTATTTCCCAAATATAGTCAATTAATTTTTTAATTAAATTAATTTAATAGTCTTATTTTATTTTTGATTTGATCTAAAACATATAGATAATCTAATTTATTTAGTTCAATAAAATTTATTATATTTTAAATTGAAATATTCAATATTTTTATATATGTTTATTTTTATGTTTTAAAATGAAACATTCCAAACCAAAATTCTCAATTATGATTAAAAATATATAATACAACTGGTCTTTTCAAAATATTGAGATTGAATCATGAATAATGGACACCATATTTAAAAATATTTTCATAAAATTTGGTAAATAATTCCCTTATATTTTTTGGTCATAATGAATAGTTATTGTGATAAATTTGTGCATCCTTAGAAAGAGTAAAGTTGATAAATGATGGATTTATAAATGATAAATTGTATCACAATAATCCTGATACATTACTGTCTTTAACTATATAAGATAATTTCCACCATATCCATCAAAAATTCATTTATATGGAATTGATATCCCATTTTTCCTTGATAATGATATTGATATTATTTTAATTAAATACAAATAAAAAATGCATCTATCATAATTTTTATATTCAAAATATGATCAGATAGGGATATAAATATGTTATAAATGAACTAGGAATATTATTTCAAACATGAATAATTAATTTTCTTTAATTTAAGTCTGTTTATATTTTTAGTAGTGGTACATTTACCATAAAGTCTTACACATCATTGACACGGTGCTTCTCCATGATATATAAAAATCCGTGAAATTAAATTTAAAAATAATCAAAGTAATATTTTTTATATGAAATATTTTTTTCAAATGAATTGTATGGTTAATTATTATTTATAATTCAATAAAATGATTTTATATTCAAATACATTTATAATATTGATTTCCTTAATGTCAAAATAATTAATTGCTACAAAAAGGAAATTAATGATTTTTTTATGAAAATATCACATATTTAATTTATTTAAAAACCTTGAAAATCATGAATGTGGAAAAATAGGGTGAGATATTGTGGAAAATTTATTCCAGTGGGATTTGATGAACCAATTGTATCCATATAGGTAATGTTAAAGCCAATTAGTAAGGATGATGTTGTTACCCAATTTAATGTTAAAAATGATTAATAAATTAAATTTAAAAAATAAGAACTAACATTAAACAAACATGTTACTAAATCATATTCGTAGTTTTATTTCGTATATAATTTTTTTTAAAATAGAATATTAATATTTTTGGATTGAATTTTGAATGGAATAGACATAAAAATATTTTAATGCTTTGAAAATTAACTAGTCATCCACTCCCGAAAATTATACAATGTCTGTATCACCTATTAATTATTTATAAATCATATTCCATTTATATAAATAACCATACAAATATCTTCTATATATACATATATAGATTGTAATGGCCCAGACCCTCATGATCCATCCCTTTTCCAAATTCTAGGATCCTAAGGGGTCGCACCTCGTTCGGTGTGACTGATTGACTAGACCGAACGACGCGACTAATCAGCGTGACCGACCAATCGGTGCGGCCGATCAGTGTTACCCATCCTTGTTGGGGGTTTTCCTTCTACAGTTTTTCCCATAACGCCTCTTTTAGGCCTTTTTGACTTCTAATGCGTTTGAAGGTTCTTCATAACCCATAATTAATAACTAAAAATCCATTGAACCCTCTCTACTGAATAAAAATTAATACAGTCATGTGAAGCCACCCAACCATGTGGAAGAACCACGATCCGACCTCTATGGAGTTCAAATTTCTTATCCCGTAACATTAGGATCTCATCTATTTATCATGTTGGATTTTTCTTCTCCTTCCACATGGCTAGTCTCCTCTTCCTTGTGTGTTTGACGTCCTTAGTTTCCGAGGAAAGTGGTGCACCTGTGCCGGAGCCCTGCAAGTCGCGTGTCCCCTATTCCAAGCGCATGGAGAAAAACACCGATCATTGATCAATCAAGTAGGGATTTTATCGTTCATATATCCTTCTGTGTATCATTCTGGGTGGGAATGCTTTTGTCTCTGTGGAAATTGATGAAACCTAACTTAATGAAGATAATGAATGGTCTTTAAAAAATAAAGGGGCTATGATCAATGTTCTATTGTACTCTTTATGGTGTTATTTGTTGTGAATTGTACAGTCCTATGCTCACTTAAAGTCATGGCTTTTGGTGGTCTTCCTCTGTGCACTATTGAACCTCGGTGCTCCTGGATGTTTGAATAATCCTAAAATGGAATTGGTTAATTACGTATAATCGGTTAAATAAATTGGAAGAACCAGGATTAACCCTTTTCTAAGATAACCCCGGTTAAAGCACAATGGGATTGAAACAATGTAGTTTGTTAAATATTTTAAATCTGAAAATAAATTCATGGGCTGACCTTGTGTTGGTGGTAGCGGTTTGGTTGTCTCTTTCAAGGGGCGATTTCTACGGTGATGCGTGTGGGGATTGGATCCCCTATTGTTAAGAAACCACTGGATCTTTGATTTCGGGAACATGGGGCTGTATCTCGCGGTTTCCTTTGGTTCAAGTACTTCGAGGGATCTCACATATCCCTTTTTTGTTGGGACATTGCAAGAGAACCGGGTGTGAATTATTAATTTGATGTTTGCTGTAACTTTTTCCCTTGGTTTGTGCTTATGATGTTAGTTTCCCAATAGATCAGAACATTATTTAAATGAGATTACTTGAACATGAATAAAGAATAGCATAATTGGGAATTGGTTCTGGGATGAGTTGTGACTCGGCTGTGAGCAGTGTGCTTCCTATGAATAGGGATGAGCGTTCTTGCGCTTGGACTGGATTTGGAAACACTAGGTTGGGTTGAGTGCTTGTAAATTATACCTATATTTTTAGTTCTTATGTTTCTTATTCCCTCCCCACCCATGTTAATCACTTAGTTCCGAACACCCCCATTTCATGGGAGTGGGTGTTTTTCCCAACACTTCTATTAATTACTGGTTATTAGATCATTTCTTCTCACTTTCCCGGATAGCTCAAGTATCATCGAGTAGGTTGTGATGGCATGAGGTTCATTATTAGCTGAAGAATATTCGGGTGGGGTGGTTGTGGTTGATGGACCAGGTGTTTATGGGCTTGTTGTTTCCCATGTGTCTTCGGGATAAGGCCCAGTTGTCTTCGGTCATGATGGTAGATTTCTAGTCCATGTGTCTTCAGGGATGGCAGTGGTTATTATGGCCTATGTGTTTGCGGGAATGGTTATGTGAGGTTGTTGTAGACTAGAAGTTTGCGAACAGGAGAGCGGTTGTAGAGAAGATGTCTATGAGCGAGATGTGCGGTTGGGCCCCAGGTGTTTGCAGATGGGATCTGTGGTTATGGCTTAGGTGTGTGCGGGGGGGTTTGGTAGTGGGACTGTAGTGAGAATGGCGGGTTTGGTTCGATGCATAGGATGTCTTTAATAACCAGTGGCAAAGTGGCACGGGGTACCCAAACATCGATGTGGTTTTACTATACTTTACTTGATTTGTGTTATTTGGAGAGTGTTCCTTGGTGAGGCTTGGGTGGGATGTTTACCTTTTTAGGTGTTTGGTTATCTCTTTTCCATGGTGTATAATAATGTCTCCTCACTTGTGCATGAGAGTCTTGGTTTTCCCAAATGATTATACTTTTATGCTCACCCTACGTATATAAAACTTCTTTCAGGTTTTGACGAGGACTTCAGGGATCGTGCGGGACCGTACTATTTTAGAAATTTTGGGAAATTGTTGTTTTTGTTTCTTTTTTTGTATCTTTTTACCATTGGAGATTTTTGACTTGTATCTTTTACCTTTGAACATACATATGGGAATGGTTTACTTTCATCCGTACTTGCACTTTCAGTTTTGGTGTTGAGGGATTTACTATCATATCTCCAGATACTATTACAGGAAAAAGGGTAATGCCTTCCATTTAATGTGAGATTCTACACCATTGGTGTTGATCGCCACTCCGGGACCTATTCAAGGTGGGTTTCATGGGTCATTATCTCTCCTTCAACTTAAAGAAGGAAGGTCCTGGAAATCTCCTGACCCTTCCCTCCTTTTGGTGAAGGCGGGTCGTGAGAGAATGGTATCAGAGGGAGGTTGAGAGATAGGATGGAGTCTGGAGTTATTCACAGTTTGAATTTCATGGGATGGTAGGGAAACATGGTTGGGTGTCCTTTTTAAATGAATTAGGCCAGGGAAGACCGACTAGGACACTAGATTTTAGGACCCCCGTGATCCGATGCAATAACTCTGGACCTACCAAACAACCAAGTGAGGCCACAATTATTGTAGGGTAGAGACCCTAGGAAAGGTACATGCATCATAATGACCTGTGTCCTCATGTTTTTGGGCTGTTTTTTGAAATTGAAATAAATAAGAAGTTTAAGAAATTTTAAGAACAATATTCTGCACTACCTGGGATTAGGCATTATTTGTCTACCTTGCAGCTATGGCACCTGGGAGATGACCACGAGTTGTACGGGTGATTGATGCCCAGGAGGTTGACTTGGCCGATCAGCAGAGGGATGATCAATAAGAGGAGGACAACCAATGGAAGAAGACGCTTCGAGCATTCCAGAGACATACCCTCGAGAAGTACGAGGGCAGTAACTCTGACATGAATATGGAGGGCTGGCTAGAGGAGCTGGTGATAGCCTTCGGCTTGATTTGGGATCTGACCGAGTACTGGGTTCCTGTGGCTATCAGCCAGATGCAGGGAGTAGCGTGTCAATGGTGGATTCTCTACCTGGCAGAGAGGAGAGAGGTTGAGGTGGCATGGGTGGATTTCAAGAAGCAGTTCCTGGCAGAATTCTTCTCTTCTACGATGAAGGAAGAGAAGAGGTAGGAGCTACACCCCCTCCAGCAGGGGAGTATGTCAGTAAGGGAGTTGGGGATCATGTTCAAGGACCTCCTCCACTTTTCTCCAGACCTCTTTCTAGATGAGGTGTCTCGGGCGAGACGTTTGGAGGAGGCGCTTCGACCCTCCCACCAGTACGTTGTTAACCCCTTCACCTTGCGGACATACTTGGAGGTCAAGAAGAAGGACAAAGTAATGGAGTGGATGCACATTCTACGAGGTGTGTCATGAGAGGTGATTCATCTATTCCCGTCAAATGGAGAGGTCGTCAGCAGCAGACCTCCATCATCGGGACCATCTAGATTTCAACCAATAGGGAGCATGTCATAGCAATTCGAGTTTTGGTCCCTCGGTCCTCGCCCTTTCCCTTCGGGACCAGGAACGAGGTGCTTCTTCTGTGAGATCCATGGACATTGCTGGAATCAGTGCTCGGACTGGGTACAGTACGGCAGTGGCGGACAGGCCCAACACCCGCCTCAGCAGCAGCTTCCAGTTAGGCCCTTTCAGCAACAGCAGTAGGGGCAGCGAGCACCCGCTCATCCGAGGGAAGACGTTGAGAGGGGAGGATGACCTCAGGGAGCTCCTCAAGGACCTCATCTAGGGTGTGGTCGAGGAGGTGGCCTACAGCCGAGGGGAATAGGAGCTGGGTGTGGAATGTAGCACGCAGTTGAGGCAGCAGTTCCAGCAGGACCAGAGGTTGTTCGAGGTGTGATCAGTTTGTTCAGTACCATTGCATACACCTTGTTCAATACTGGATCATCGCACAACTATGTTGCACCCAGTCTGTCTCGTGCTCTGGGTATAGATGCCGAGAGACATCCAGTGTCCCCCCTGCGGAGCAATCCATTTGGATGTCAGACTGACTTGTTATATGTTTGTAGAGTATCTAGTATGATGATAAGACCACATTTGTCGGTATGGGATCTACTGCTGATACAGATACATCCATACGATGTCATCCTAAGCATCGAATGGTTGTTCCTTGTGTATGAAATCATCGAATGCTTCCGAGTAAGGGTTATTTTCTAAGACTTGGGCGGCCGACGTGTTACTTTCACCAGCGAGCGGAGGGGCCAAAAGGGAATCTGGTGAGAGTAACCCCTCCTCTCTCTGATAGTAGAGCTGTCGGTAGAGTCAGTGGATGTTGAGAGGGTGTAGGTACTAGGGATCGTCAGTGAATTTATGGATGAATTCCCTGAGGAGGTGACGACTTTACCCCCTCAATGTGATATCACATTTGGGATAGAGTTGTAGCCTGGTGATCGTCTAATTTTGATGGCTCCCTACCGGATGGCACCTTCGGAACTACGGGAGTTGCGGATTCAGATTGATGATCTGATGAAGAGGGGTTATGTTCGACCAAGAACATCACCGTGGGGTGCTCCAGTCTTGTTTGTAAAGAAGGCATATTGTGGTCTCAGGTTGTGCATAGACTACAGGAGGCTGAATCAGGTAATGATCAATAATCGCTACCCTCTTCCGAGGACAGAGGTTCTTTTCGACCAGTTGAAAGGGGTAGGATAGTTCTTGAAGATCGACTTGCGGTCTAGGTATCACCAGTTGAGGGTAAAGGAGTGAGAAATCTCGAAGATGGCCTTCAGGTGCAGATATGGGCACTTCGAGTTTGTAGTAATGTCTTTTGGTGTTACGAATGCTTCAGTCGTGCTCATGGGACATAGGAACTCGGGCAATATCTCGATCAGTTCGTGGTCGTGTTCATTGATGACATCCTAATCTACTCAAGATCAGATGAGGACCACGTTGAGCACCTGATGATGGTTTTAGAGGTCCTTCGACGGAACCAACTCTATGGGAAGTTGTAAAAGTGAATTATCTGGATGCGAGAAGTGCACTTCCTTGGGAACGTAGTGTCTGAGAATGGGTAGCGGTGGACCCATCAATGGTTGAGGCAATTGCTTCTTGGGTAGCACCCAAGAACATGGCAGAGGTTTGTAGTTTCCTCGGGATGGCAGGTTACTATCAGGGGTTCATACCCAACTTCTCCCGAGTTGCATCCTATTTGACAACCTTGACCAAGAAAGACCAGGTTTTTGTGTGGGTGAGCAGTGTGAGGAAGCCATCAGATATCTGAAAGAGAAGTTGGTTAGTAACCCAGTGATGAGACTACCAGAAGAAGGGGCGGCGTATGAGGTATTCTGTGATGATTTAGGGCAGGGCCTCGGATGCGTGTTGATGCAGCAACATGGGGTGATTTCTTATGGGTTTCGGCAGCTACACCCTCATGAGCGTAATTATGACACCCACGATCTAGATCTTGCAGTGGTCATTTCGCACTAAAGTTGTCGCGGCATTACCTCATAAAAGAGTTCTTTGTGGTCATCACGGATTAAAAAATCTTGAGGTATATCTTCTCCCATCAAGACATAAAATTATGATAGCAAAGGTGGATGGAGTTCCTCCCGGATTATAACTTCGAGATTTCCTACACTTCAGGAAAAGGGAATTTAGTGGATGATACTTTGAGCAGGAGGTAGTAAAAGTATGTTGTCTAAGAGACGGCAGACGTTTGGAGGGCAATGGAGGAGTCGGCTTCCATACACCTGGATATGAGGATGGATAATGGAAGGGGTTTCCTATATCAGATAACAGTACAGTCTTCTCTGTTACGTCAGGGGGAGGAGTCTCAGTGGGGAGACATAGAGAATGAAGTGATGTGTGACTAGGTTATCCAAGGCGACGCTCCAGAGGGTTGGATAGAGGATTTTCAGAATTAGATGCTCTTCTGGGGGAAGATGTTTATTCCAGAGGTGATGTGTGGCAGTGTTCTTAGTGAGTTCCACAACTCACCCCTAGCAGTACACCCAGGAGTTTCCAAGATGTACTAGGGTGCGAGGAGACAATTTTTGTGGGCAGGAGTAAAGCGAGCAGTGGCAGACTTTGTGGCCAAGTGCCTAGTGTGTCAGTAGGTAAAGGCTGAACACCGTCTTCCAGGAAGGTTATTGCAACCTTCAGATGTTTCTGAGTGGTAGTGGGGTGACATATCTATGGATTTTGTAATGGGACTACCCACGGTCCAAGGAGGCTGTGACGCCATCTGTGTATTAGTGGACCGCTTGATGAAGTCAGCTCACTTTCTGTCGATTAAGGAGTCGAGTGTGGCAGACGCTCTAGTACGGATGTATGTGGACGAGGTAGTGCGGTTGCATAGAGTTTTGAGGTCTGTAGTCTCAGATACGGATGCACGATATAACTCACTGTTTTAGAGGGGTTTTCAGTATTCATTTTTCACCCAGATGCACCTTAGCACTGCCATCCAACCCTAGATAGATGGGAAGACAGAGCTCACCATCCAGACCCTGTAATATATACTCCAAGCATGTGTTCTGGACCTTGGGGGATCTTGGGTGCAACACTTGCCTCTAGTAGAGTCCACCTACAATAATATTGATCCCATTACCATTGGAATGGATCCATTCGAATCCCTATATAGTAGGCTATGTCGCTCACCCGTGTGCTGGACTGAGGTTGGGGAAGCAGGTGTTCATGGCCCGTAGGTGGTGTAGAGCACGACAGAGAAGGTCCAGCTTATAAGAGAAAGGATGAAGGCGGCTCAGGACTGGCCGAAATAATATGTTGATGATAGGAGAAGGTCCCAAGAGTTAGAGGATGGGGACTACATGTTCATGAAGGTCTCCCCTCGGTGTGGGCAATGGAGTTTTGGCAGGGGAAGTAACCTCTCTCTGAGGTTCGTCAGACCCTTCGATGTGTTGCACTGGGTCGGCGAGGTGGCTTATCAGCAAGCATTTTCACCACAGCTACAAAGGGTTTACAATGTCTTCCATGTGTCCCAGATTATTCAGTATCTGCACGAATATTCGAACTTCCACGAGTGGGGAGAGATAGATATCAAAGATGATTCATCCTTTGTGGAACAGCCAGTGATGATCGAGGGTCGTGAGGGGAAGGTGATTCGTGGATGGACCATCCAGTTGGTTAGCATGTTGTGGAGGCATGGTGGGCTTGAGGAGAGTACCTGGGAGAGGGAAGTGCACATGCATGACCAATACCAAGAGTTTTTTTGAGTTTTATCTTGTTTTTTCAGTAATAGTTTACTGTGTAATGTTTTACCTTGTTGACTATGGGTGTGAAGTTCCTTTTCTATGGATGTGTGTTTGAAGTGTCCTAACAAATGGGGAGGGCGGACTTGATTCATAATTAGGACGCATTAATGTGGATGTTCCTAAACCCGTGCGGGCGAGCCAGTGCCGCCGAAAGCAGATAATATCTTAACATAGAGGAAGGTAAACCCCTCTCCCACTAGACCGAGTGGTTTGGCCCTTGTTTTGCATGGTTTCACATGAAAGGAGGGGTAGGGTGTTTGGGTTTGTTCAGGGGTTAAGGTGTTCCTGTTTCGGAGAGGTTCACTCTTGAGAGTTATCTTCCAGGGTGGTTGTTCAGACCACCTCCTTCCTTTGGTCTGGGTTTTTGTTATCGAGGACGAGAATGGTTTGAGAGGTATCTAATGTAATGTCCCAGACCCTCATGATCAATCCCTTTTCAAAATTCTAAGATCCTAAGGGGTCGCACCATGTTCGGCATGACTGATCGGTGTGACCGATCGGTGTTACCCAGCTCTGTCGGTTCTTTCTTCTACAGTTTTCCCGTAACACCTCTTTTAGGACTTTTTGACTTCAAAGGCCTTTCAAGGTCGTTCATAACCCATAATTAATATCTAAAAATCACTAGAAACCACTCTACTTAATAAAAATTAATCTACTCATGTGTAACCACCAAACCGCGTGGAACAACAACGATCTGACTTCCAAGGTGCTCAAATTTCTTATCCTCTAACCTTGGGATCTCATCTATTTATCACGCTGGATTTTTCTTGTCCTTCCTCTTGGCTAGTCTCCTTTTCCATGTGCGTTTGATTTCCTTTGTTCTCGAGGCGTGTTTTTCACTTGTGCCGGATACCTTCAAGTTGTGCATCCCCTATTCCAAGCATGTGGAGAAAAACATTGATCGTTGATCAATCAAGTGGGGATTTTATCCATCGTCTCTCCTTTTGTGTATCATGCGGGGTGGTTATGATTATGTCTTTATGGAAATTGATGAAACCACACTTAATGAAGATAATGAATGGACCTTAAAGAATGAAGGGGTTGTGATAGATGTTCATCTATAGTCTTTATGTTGTTATGTGTTGTAAATTGTACGACACTATTCTCAATGAAAATCATGTTCGTTGGTGGTCTTTCTCTGTGAAATATTGAACATCGGTGCTCTTGGATGTTTAAATAACTGTAAAATGGAATTTTTAATTACATATACTCGGTTTTATAAATTGGAAGCACCGGTATTAACCCTTTTCTGATATAACCATGGTTACAGTACAGTGGAATTGAAACCAAGGAGTGTGTTACATCTTTTAAATATGAAAATACCTACATGGGAATGCCTTGTGTTGGCAGTGGCAGTTTGGTTCTCTCATTCACGGGCCAGTTGTTGGGGCGATGTGAGTGGGAATGGGATCACCTGTTTTTAAGAAACCACTAGCTCCTAGATTTTGAGAACATGGGGCTGTATATTGGGGGTTTCCTTTGGTTCTATTACATCGAGGATATTCACTTATCCCTTTATTGTTGTGACTTTGAAATAAAACTAGGTGTGAATGCCTAATTTGCTGTTGGCTGTACCTTTTTCCCTTGGTTTGTGATTATTCTTTTAGTTTCCAAGTAGTGCAGAACATTATTTAAATGAGATTACATGAACATGAAGCAAGAATAACTTAAATGTGAATTGGTTCTGGGTTGTGTTGTGACTCGTCTGTGAGGAGTGTGCTTCCCATGAATAGGGACGGGCATGCTTTTTCTTGGATTGGCATTGGAAACCCTAGGTTGGGTTGAGTGCTTGTAAATTATTCATATTTTTGTAGTTCTTATATTTTTTATTCATTCCCCACCCAAGTTGATCCCTTAGTGCCGAACAACCCCATTTCATGGGGGATGGTGTTTTTCTGAACACTTATATTAGTGGCTGGTTATTAGCTCCATTCTACTCCCTTTCCCGGATAGCCCAAGTATCTTCGGGTAGGCTGTGATGGCCTGAGGTCCATTATTTTCCCAATCATTTTCCTGCGGGGTAGTTGTGGTGGTTAGCCCAGGTGTTTACGATCATGTTGTTTGCCATGTATCTTTAAGATGAGACCCAGGTGTCTTCCGGTGTGACGGTAGATTTCTGGCCCATGTGTCTTGGGGCATGGAAGTGGTTGTTATGGCCCAGGTGTTTGCAGACATGGTTACGTGAGGTTGTTGTGGCCCAGGTGTCTACGGGCGGGATAGCGGTTATGGCCCAGGTGTGTACGATATGGAAGTGCAGTTGTGGCCCAGGTGTTTCTGGAAGGGATCGGTGGTTGTGGCCCATGTGTGTGCAGGTGGGTGTGGAAGTGGGACTGCAGTGAGAATGGTGGGATTGGTTCAATGCACATGATGTCTTCAATAACTAGTGGGAAAGTCGTGTGGGGTACCCAATCATCGATATGTTATTACTATACATTACATGACTTTCATTATTTGGGGATTGTGCCTTGGTGACGCTTGGGTGGATAGTTTTCCTTGTTAAGTGTTTGATTATCTCTTTTCCACAGGGAATTAGAGTGTCTCCTCACTTGTGCATGAGAGTCTTTGGTTTTCCATACTGAGTATACTTGTATTCTCACCCTACCTATATAAAACTGCTTTCAGGTTTCCTGGAGGACTTCAGGGATCGTGTGGGACCATACTAGCTTGGGCCTTTGGGGCAGTTTCTGTTGTTGTTTCTTTTTTTTTGTATCTTTTTACCTTTGGAGTTTTGTGACTTGTATCTTTTACATTTGAACATGCATATGGGAATGGTTTACTTTCATCCGTACTTGCACTTTCAGTTTTGGTGTTAAAAGATTTACTATCTTATCTCCTGATCCTATTAAAAGAAAAAGGGTAATGCCTTCCATTTAATGTGTGATTCTACACCCTAGGTGTTGGTCTCCACTCCGGGACCTATTGAAGGTGGGTTTCGGGTGTCATTATCTATTCTTCATATTAAAGAAGGAAGGTCCTGTAAATCTATTGACCCTTCCCTCCTTTTGGTGAAGGCTAGTCATGACATAGATTTATTTTTATTGATACTCTCAATAGTGAATCATTGGTGACCATAAGAAGATACAAAATGTTTGTTCCTATAATAGAAGATAATCATATTTACTAAATTATTTCAATTTACATAATATTTTTCCATATAAAATTATTTCCTAATAGTATAAATATATTCAATATGGTATCTATAATATATTAAGAAGTTATTATGTTGATGGAATTATAATTATCAATCTGATTCTCAATTAAATGGGTATCAAATCCATTACTCTATTATTTGTGAAGTATCACCTCAAAAATAGATAATATTATTTTCATAACCTTCAGTTTTGGGTAGTAGTAATGATGGAACTAGAGAATATATATGATAATAATAAAATAATATTTATTCAACATATTTAATATGTCATTCAATTCCTGATAATTGGACCTGATAAAAAATGATAACATCAATCACACATATGTATGACCTAAATGAACCAGGAAACATTTGGATTCACTTTCCATTTCTACCATTAAATAATTTTATTATAAAAAATTATAATTTAATAAAATAATATTTCTTACATTAATAATAATATATATATCATGAAATAGAAAATGTACACATGAATGGTGGACTACCATTGTATATCATAAATAAGAAAATTAAGCATTTTATTGGAGAAACAATGATAATAATTATAAATTGTAAAATAATGGTTGATAATATGTTTTTATGTTGACAATATATGATATTTAGATAATTAATATGGTTCATATAATATTTAATAATAATTTTGAAACTATTATTTGTGATTCTAATAAACATAAAACAATATAGATGTGTGAGGTACGTGGGTTCTTAACATAATTTCTTTCCTTATGTTATATTAATTTTCTAATTTATATGTTATGCCAAGATTATATGTATCATGACCATTGATTAATTTTTTTTTCGAATTATTTTATGCGGGTTCAAGTTTATGAAATTTCATCACATTATCTATTTATTCTCACATAAATATGATAATCTTGTTATGGTATTTCCCCACATATTATACTCGATGGTGAAATATTTTTATTATTAACATATAAATTGTTATGTCGGGTATAGACTACCCCATTTGTTATTTCCCAATAATATTTATCTATTCATGATTTATAATATTTAATTTTATACTGACACATGATATGATTCATAATCTAAATGTATAAGGACACGCCTTAAACATTACCAATTTGTCAAAATTATTGTAGAATTTACTTTCATACATTCCCAAAGATAATATTGGTTTAGTTTTCTAGATATTTAGTAAATAAATCATACATATCAACCAAAAATAATACAATGTAGTATATACTAAAAAATTATACATTTATTAAATATTTTTGTAGAATTAAATAAAATATGAAATATTTCTGCTGAAAATCTTAACTGCATTTCGCTTGGCTATTCATTTTATCTCACACATAATTAATCCCTGTTAAAGACATTTTAAGACTTTGTATGGGAAAAATATCTCAGTAGTTTAACTAAAAAAGAAACCATTAGTGCAAGAATATTTATCAAAATATTAAATATTTTCATAAATACACCCTTCTCACCAATAAAAACCATATACTTACCAAGTAAAAAAGAGAATATTTCTATAAAAAACATAATTAAACTTTTCATGTTACACGGGGAAATAATTATATATGACTGTAACCCACATTATAATCATATTATTTTTAAACTTCACTGATTCCAAACAACTTATCCCTAATGACTACCTTATGATGTAGTCCTCTTGGATACCATATAGTGTTACCATCATAGTTACACTCAGAATAACTGTTACCGTAGACATACAGTATAAACATACCCAAAGTATTGGATGCAAATATTTTTCCCACACATAATCATAAATAATTCACAAATACCTAAAATCAATCATAAAATATTAACACTTCCATCATAATATCATTCCTTATGAATTTTTTAAAAACAAAAAGTGAAAAAAGGATTTTTAACAAAAATCCACATACCATGGGTTTGATATCCTTTAAACATGTTCAAAACTTTTGTATACTGGTTTAATAATTGTTATTAATTAATTAAATAAATATATTTTTATTTTTAATACCTTATAAAATTATTTTATAACATGTTTCAATCCATCAATTGATAATATTTAGTTATTCGTATTGTTTGGGGTACATTTATTTCTTGGCTTCAATTATTGGTTTATGTGGCTTTTCTTGTCGAATGGAAGAAAAACACCTAAAATGGAATGAAATTGTACTATTATATTTCTCAAATTTTAGATGATATCATATATAATTTTTGTTGAATATAATAATGATTCATTAGATAAATTATTTATGATAATGATTTAATCTTTTTTGGTTGTTTTTACAACAATCACAAAATCATGTCATTTTATATAATATAATGATTATATATTGATTAAATAAGTGTATATAACCTATTATTCTTATAATAAAATCTAATTTAAGTAAAATAACGGTTTTATGATCATATTTGAAGGAGGTAAAATCCCATGAAAACGCATTGTCCCTGATGAATGCAAATCGACAACACAAAAACAATGTTTTCCTTTGTTTGAATCACTTGAGTGGAGGAGAGGGTTGATGATTGATATTACATTGACAAAAAAACATTATAGTTTTTATAATAAACTCCATCTATCATGTCACATCGATGAGGGTTTGTGAGGAGATAATAATAAAACAAAAAATATATATAATTAATTTAAAAGAAAACAAAAGAAAATTTTCTGTGTTTAACTTTTTCTCCGTCAGAACATCCTTAGGAAACATGGTTTTGGACTTTTAGAGAGAAAATAAAGTCTTCGCTGTGCGTAAGGGGCTTTGGAATTGAATTGGATAAAAATAAAATAATGTTCAAGGATTTAGAGGAGTGAGGAGATGAGAAGTAATGGGTGGTATTTATGGTGGAGGATATGTACATTTTCTAATTATTATTTTCATTAGTTTTGTTATTTTGAATATTATATATGAATATATTAGTAATTAACATGACATATATTAAAATAATAAACATTATTTTTTTATTATTTATACTACATCTTCAATGACTCGATGAATAGTGTATTTGACTTATAAATATATATATTCCATAAATTACAATATTTTACTATTCACCAAAAATTCAACTATATTAGAAAAAATACTAAAAATTCACTGTCCATCTTTTTTTATTTGTAGAAATAATATATGTACCCCATTTTATGAAATAATTTTTCAATGTTTTTCGAAATTTATTTCTTAATTAAATTCAGCATTTCCTCAGAAAATGCCCAATTTAAATTTATATCCCATCATATGACATGTTAAAAAATTAATTAAAGCCTCATAAAATTATCATTAAATAATAATACAACAAATTTTAATTTTTCTAATCTATTTTATGAAGTTGAAGTTTATTTTGATTCATTAATTTAATAATAAATTTAAAAAAAAAAGATAATATGTTTCAAAAATATACCAACACTTAATTTTTCATTTTCATAACATTTATTCAAATATTACATGATTTAATTATATTATATTTTCACTTATAATATATATAACTGTTATTTATACTCTCATAGGTGTGGGTACTATACTATATGAATAGATTCCTTAATTTTTAAAAATACCACTAATTTTATTATATATTTATAATTAATTTAATTATTTAATTCCATAATGAAAAAAAATATATTTTTGAAGTACATTTGAGGTTACATTACATCCATTCAATTCTAGAAATTGTGTCCTCAGAAATTTGAGTCACTTATTAATCATTTGAGGATTCCATTCCCTCATTGTATTTTCATATTCCTATATTTCTTTTTTAACCATGTGGTTTCAACATAAAACCTTATCCTAGTGAATTAACTTATTCAAAAATATATTCTCTTTATGATCAAGAATATGGCCATGATTTTTTTCATATGAAAGGTTTTCTTCAAACTACAATACATATGTGTTCAGACAATGAGGTGAATCAAGAACATAATTTTTAACAATGAAACATGAAAACAATTTTATATGTGAGATATAATCATAAAAAAACTACTTGGTATACAAAAAGTCCAAAATTATCCAAGGATTCATAAGGACCATTGTATTGCTGACGTAGGTTTCATTTATTATGAAATAACATAAAACATTTACAAATAGTTATTTTAAGGAAAACTTTATCTCCAACTATGAAATAATTTCCTTTCCACAAATTATATGTATAACTTATTTTCCTACTCTAACAAGGCCTAAAGTGTTGATAGATCTTATTCACATAATCATCCACTACAACTACTAATTATGGTCCCATTAATGTTCTTTACCAAAAATAAAGCAAAAAATGATGAATTTTGACATCGATTTTAATATATATTCCTCTATAGGTTCTGTCTTCATAATGGTATAGACACTATTGTTATAACTAAATGAAGCGAGAGAAATATTATGATCTCTTCTTCCCTGGTAATCCACTGATCAAACATGTCACATGTCATCCAATGTGTGAATTGTTTTCTCAGTCTATCTATCAGATTTAGGATGATTAGATGTGATGAAATTTAATTTAGTTCACAAATACATCTAAATTCCATTACATAAGTTATAATTGATTATGAGATCTCATTTAAATGAAATTGAGAGGGGTACTCTATGTAACTAAACATTCTCTTCTGGAAATAGCCAATAATGTTTATCTGGAGAAAGATTTTATCGAATCGGAAAGAAATATATTGTTTTTATAGCCGATCAATAATAACCAAAATTTTATTGCTACCTCAATATGTCTTTGGTAGTCCCACAATGATGTTTATGGAAATATGTTCCCATTTCCACTCTGGCACTAGAAAATGATGAATCAACCCCTTTGGTAGTTTTCATTTTATTTAACTTATTGACTTGTCAAAAATTTCAATGTAAAATTAAAAATATCTATTTTCATTTCATCCAACTATTAATAATCCAAAATTTTTATGTACATCATAGTGTAGCATAGATGAAAAAAATTGAGAAATATGTGCAACATATGAAAAAAATTCTTTAAATATTAATCCCAAGGAACACAAAATATCTTCCCAAATATAGAAACATAATATTTTTTAATGATAATATTTAGAAACATACCCTTTCTATCCAATTATACATTTTTCTAAAACAAAAGTTATTTTTTTCTTCTTGCAGAAGTTTATCTAGCTCAGATGATTGCATTCAAACTTGAAACAAAACAATGTAATTTCTTACACAAAAAAACTCCAATCCAAAATTAATCGAATCAATAAATAAGTGGTCATGTTTCAAACGTATCATGGTTATAATAGAATGATGTTTTCAGCATAATCCATCTTCCACTTTGTTTTCTTTTATAGTTTTGTAATTGATAATGAAATCATAATCATTTATTAATACCATCCATCTTTTCTACCACATGTTTAATTCCTTTTGACTGAATATATTATTTATACATTTATAATCAGTACATATATTATATTTGAATTCAAATAGATGATGTTTCAAAGTTATTATAGCGAAAACTGAAACTAATAATTCCAGATCATATGTGGAATAATTTTACTCATGTGGTTTTAGTTGTAATGAAGCATAAAAAATTACATGATCATTCTGTGTTATAAAACATCCAACCCCTCTTATGAAGCATCATTATTTATTAAATACTCTCTATTAATTGAAGACATAATAAAAAAAATATAACATTCTGTATTATAATTTTTGTTCCTAAAAAAACATAGTCTTATGTCCAAATTAATTTAACTGCTTTTCGTGTTAAATTATTTAGTGGGATGATAACCATGAATTATTTTCGACTAACTATTATTGATAGCCTAGTAACCCATGAAAACAACGAATCTCTTTAAAATTAATAGTTCTTGGTCATTCAACAACCACATTTTTTTGTAAGGATAAACAATTATACCACTATTATTTACAATGTCTCTAAGAAAAGAAATATGTTACAACCAAAAATCAAATATGATAAATTTTTCTTATAAGTTATTTTCATTTATGGTTTTTAAAAAATTACTTAGATATATTTTCTAAAGATAATTTTCAAATATTCCAAATTATCAACAATAAAAACAACAAAAAACTTATTCAAATATTCATGGAGGATTCTATTTAAATGATCTATATATATTGTATGGGAATTTATCAATCAAAGGGGAAAAAACAAACTCATAATTATCATATATGCAATGAAAATCTATTTTTTGTTATTTAAACCTCTCCTCCTTTAGTTGATAGTGCCCGAATCTCAATTCAATCATGGAATAATACATAGATCCGTGAAGGTGATCAAACAAATCCTAGAAATGAGTTAATATATTCATTTTAATATTTATAATGTCATTAAAAGCATGTGTAATCATTGAAATTCCTCATGGAACAAAATTTATATTTGATGAAAAAAATTGAATCGAACCAACATAAAGTGTTGGGGAGAATTAATACTTTATCATGATTCTCCAAAAAAACTACTTTGTCAATTCAATAAACTCTACATTATCCATTCGATATAGGGGTTTTTTAGTTGGTTTATCATCATTAAATTAAGAAATATCAAATTAATAATCCCAATTTATAAAAACATAAGGATACTCATTAGGAAATACATATGGGTATTCGTTTCTGTGATGTCCCAAAATTTCAGTGTAATTTTTTTTGTTTATAAATTATATGGATTTATATTAAGACAAGGCACTTAAATGGCATGTGATTCTGAGTCCCGGGTGCCCAAAATATTAATTTGAACTATTTTATGTTCACCTATGTGAATATGCGAGTGGGGTTACATATATTTTGAGATGGTTCTTAGATCCAAAATATGATGACACAATTGGACTCAAATTTTCTTGATTTTCCTAGGCGGGCCTGAACATCGAGTGGTGTGGTCCGACTGAAAAAGATATGTTCAAGGAAATAATAAAGAAACCAAATAATCTTAATAATAATAATGTTATTTCTTTTTATTTTATTTTAATTTATTTTGAGCGATGAAGCATCTACATTATGATACAACGATGAGGAAACACTACATTCATTAATTAAACTCAATAATTGAACAATGTGGAGACACTTTAATGCTCGACATGTTTTCTTTTTCAGTTAATCACGGATTCTGGGTTGACACACAGCCTAATATTTTCTCTGATTAAACGTTGAAGAAAACCTCCACCATCGTCGAATGATTGATATTATAAACGATACGACGACACACCTGGAGAATGGATCAGATCTCATGACCGAAAAACACCAATGATTCATGGATTGACGATGACAACATAGATCGTAGCCATTGTCTGCAATGGATTAAACAATCTAGGAAGAGGTATATTAATTCACTATGATTAATCTTTCTTTCCCCGTTAATTTGTTTAATGACAAGAGAGGACCAACCAACAAATGGATTGATCAGTGATCCGGTCATTCATGTGGGAGGGTTATAATGCGGGAATGAAAATGGGGATTTAATATGTTGTGTTGTTATTATTATTTCTCCCCCCATATTTAAACTCTAATGTAGAGGGCACAAGACAACATGAACAAGTCCTAGGTCCCTCCGCCATAGATGTTCCTTATGCGTTCTTGGTGGTTCAATGATCAAGATAGAGGAAATAAAATTTTGAGGGATTCTAACTAATAGTGACAGCCTTTATAGATCGTTGGTGTTGGAAGTTTGAGAAACGGAGCAATGGAAAATCTCTGGTTGCCCATAGAAGAAACTACAGGTGCATCGGCACTAGAGGTGGAAACCGCATGAGGAGGGAGGCAATGCTCTCGTTTTCATACTGCGACGGCATGGAGGTGCAGTGCCGATCATAGATGTGTAGAAGAGGATACCTAAATCTAGGCTTCTCGGACGCGCTGTATGAATGTGGACTGTCAATTTCATGTAGGAGGAATGGTCAGACACCTGTCGATAGTGCTTGATGAAACAAATGCAGAAAAAATCCATTCAGTTGGAGCAAATAGGTTTACTACGCAAACTAGTTGACCGAAGGGGCTGGTTCCAGCAGCTGTCGATGGATGATGAATCGGAGGCATCTAATCCATGTCCTGGCTAGAAAATTCAGCCTACATCAGCGAGCTGGGTTGATTTCGTTGGGTCGTATCCTAGCAGGAAAGCTTATCCAACCATGGGATGGACTTGTGGCCCTATAGGTTGACCAAAAACTGGAGCCCAATGGGTCCGGCGTCACGCCTGGCCTAGCGGGCCGAGCTAGAAATGTGACCTAGTGGTCCAGGACCAAACTAATCGGGTCGGGCCCATGTCAGACATGGCTCAGACCCAACCAGCCCCCGATTCATTGAATCTCATGTAACTAACATATCGGGCATCTGATTGATGCTCCATATGCGGAAGGAGGACCTTTGTGACAAGCCAGTCCTTCTATGATACTCAACGTGAGTTTTGGGGGAGTTCAATATATGGACGTGATGGATTGTACTAAAATCCAACTACATCTCTTTTTTAAATTCACATATCTTATAGACTAGGTATCCATTCGACACGAAATATATTTCATTGGGAACCTCGTAACAAGAAAGTCCATTAGGTTACACCATGTGGGACTTCCGGGATATTGAGGTGAGACTGATGGCTTGAGGTTCATATCCACCCTGAATCCTGTTTTCTACGTGTGGGAATCCAGTGGCTGGTTGTGACCTGAAGAATACAGAACGACCCTTCATGGATCAACAAAGGAATGACCCTATGTGAATCAGCAACCGAGTTACTCTTCATGGATCATCATGAGATATACCCTTCAGGGATAATCACGATAGCAACCCCTCATGGATTAGAAGCAGTGCGACCCATCTTGGATCAACCGTAGAGAGACCCATCGTGGATCAACAGCAGATTGAACCATTTTGGATCAGATGTAGAGAGGCCCTCCATGGGTTAACAACTTATCCTCTCAATAGAATAAGATGATATATCATTAAAACTGATTATCTTTACTTCTATACATATTTTATAGTTGGTGTGATCTTTCTTATATTTTGTGATATGTATTTGAGATCTTTCTTGGTATCATTTCATTTTTTATTTCCTTTGTGTTATTTTCCCTTGTGAATTTTGGTGAGCCCTTTGGGGGTCTCGGGGTCCATACTAAGTTGTTATAATCACCCATACTCAGGCTTTTCACACACGTGTTGTGCCTTGTGTAGAAATCTGATGCCATGACGGAGACCTTGGTGGTTTGGGAATCAGTGGTGCTCAGTGATGCAAGATAAGATGGTGCATACTTCTATAACTTAATGATTTACTACCAATACTCTATAGAAATAGACATTATAGTGGACATCAATAGAACAGTTTAATTTTTTGGTTATTTGGATTATATTCTTGACCCTTTCTTTTTAGTTTACACCTTTCTTTCTCAGTGTTGGTAAATTGTAGTGGTTGTGAATTTCCCCTTTTTGGTTTTCTTTATGCATTATTCCATGTATTTGTGTGTACATGTTTAATGGAAATGCCTTGCAATTATTTTGGATATGCCTTTATGGTGCTAGTCACCAGCTCTTGTAAAATTGGAAGGCATTCTTGGGGTAGCCATAACAGGGGAATGGGGTAACGGTTCATGAAAAAAGTTGAATCAGTGGGTAGTCGGTTACATCCGAATAACAAAGATTCTGTATTTTGTATGGGGGAAATAGTTTAAAGTGTCTTGGGTTCATCCTTCAGTCTGGGGAGTCTAGTGTTGGTGTAGTGACCAATGTATCCATAGACCAGGACCCTGAATTTTGGTTTTTGAAATAGTACAAGAAAACAATGGTTGAATGTATTTTGGAAATGATTTTTTATGATCTATTTTGATATAGGTTATTAAGTATAACTTATTGATCATGTCACATCTATTTACATCATGGTGCCACCAAGAAGACAGCTTGCCAAGATTCCTGTCAAGGATCAAAATTATGGGCCACCATGTGATGAGGCATCGGTGTAGGGACCACACACAATGATAGAAATTGAGGTGGTGTACCAGTAGCACCACCACCTGTAGAGTAGTTGTTTCTACCATCCCCACCATTAGAAAGTTCACACAGACTGAGTGTGCGGTAGGAGTTCCAAAGACAGATGCCTCTATGGTTTCGAGGTGAGACTGATCCTCATGCAGCAGAGGATTTGTAGGTGGTTGTTATGCTAGTTTTTCTCCTTATAGTGACACATACATACAAAATGGTTGTTCTAGACACTATCCTTTTCAAGGAATGACAAGGTGATGGTGTACCATGATGATCCAGACAGATGAGGAGGTAACCCATTCTCGGATAGACTTCGAGGGCCTCTTTAGAGAAGTTTTTGTAACAGTGACACTACCCTTAGTGTTTATTCACGAGCTACTACACCTATTTTAGGGCAGACTGATTGTGGCCCAATACCTAGCGAGGTTTACCGAATTCTCCCACTACTCAATTTACATGGTACAAGAACATTTCATCAATTATTGAACCATTGAGAATGGATTATGATAGGATATTAGTGCATCAAAGATTTCACTCAGCATCCCAACACAGGATGGAGTTATAGAGTGAGGTCTTCTAGTGGAGAGATTCCTAAACGAGCAGGTGCCAAAGATCGGAGCCACCACCCGAACACAGGTGGTCGCATCATCTGCAATAGGAAATAGGCAGAAGACGTAGATTCCTAAAAAGGACAAACCTTTTGGATAATGACCCCAAGATGTAGGGTTAGAGGTATGGAGATCTTGAGGAAGAGGAGTTCGGGTGAGGGAGAGAGTTATATACTTCTATAGAAACCATGGGAACACATATTTTAACTACCCAACCCACCATACATTCATTCAACAAGCAGTCAAGGGACCTCCATGGTAGAGGTAGATAGTCACACATGGAATTCAACATAAAAAAGGATTTGGTAGGGGAGTAGGTTGAGTGGTATATAGTGGGAGGATAGACTAGGTGTAATAGCTATCACCCCTAGGAGATCCACCACGAGCTCCAGGAGAATGTTGACAAGGGCGGGCCAGCTTCATGAAATGGAGTCCTATGATTGTGGAAGTCCATATATGTTTTGAGATATAATCTGTTTCTACTCCACATTAGTTATAGTTCTTATAGACATAGGATCCAATCACGATTTCCTTTCCCCGGACCTTGTTCGAGGCTCAGAGATTCTGGTGGATCAGTTGGCTTGATCCTTATGAATAAAGACTGATATGGGAGGGGATTCGATGATTTCACATAGGTGAAGATAGTGTGAGATTACTCTTAGGGGAAAGCGATTCAATTGGGTTATCCTAATAGTTTCTTTGAGTCCTTACAATATCATCTAGGGTATGTAGTGGTTATCCATAGTCCTTTCCCAAATCGACCGGTTTAGGCACATAATGTGATTTTTTTGTGAGGAAGGGACCATGTTTACATTCATTGGTGAGAATGGTACATTTAAAAAAGATGATGGATTTTCACATAGGAGATTGTAGATGATTGTTCTCACCCAAATTTACCCATTATTTTAGGGTTAAGTGGTTTCTTGTAGTTTTTCTTGGGTTGTAAATACCTAATAGAACTAAGAATTAACCTACGGACACGTACATTCTATGTACTATTTTTGGCTTTTAAGTGGCCAACATTGGTTTGATTTTATATGTGTAAAAGTGAACACTAAATGTATTGACTGAATTCAAATTATGAGAATAGTGGATCCTAGGTTATTATAAGGGGTGGATTGGATGCATTTTTTTCTTTTAAAATATTTTAATTTTTTATATTTGATATGGGTTCATTTATGGAAATAAAAAAGTATCACCACTTACTAGTTTAATACCTACACACTCTGATACTAATCTCCTATACATTTGAATGATAAATGTTTTGAGCACTCCAAGGTAATGGTTTGTATTACACATGAATTGAGTGACCTTAAATTCAATAAGGATGAAGAGGTTTTAAAATCATCTAATAAATATCTCAAATAAAAGAAATGATTAGCCATCAATAAATTGAGAAATAACATACAATCCATCCCCTTGCAACTCCCTTGGATAAAACAAGAAGTCGGTTAGCCCTCCATTGATCCTATGGTTTCAATGGAAGTGGTAAGTAGACTCATGAGGTCTGAATTAGAGAAGTTAAAAAACAATGAAATAATGATCACTCAATTGTTATGCGATAATATCACAAGGATTGATCTGAACAAGTTCACACCATGAACCAATGTTTTCAAATTGATATGTTGACAATATAATAATAGGAGAATAAGAACATTTATTTAGAAACAAATGTGAATTGAACAACTTACATTTCATAGACAACCTTGTGACAACGAAATCACAACATAACATTACAACGAATGGAAGCTCAAAAGATCATAAACTAATGCACCCAAAATTCCTTAAATAAGAATATTGGGAGCCTTAGGTCGATCCTCCAAAATTTAAACGCATCCCAATTGACAATGGTAGGCCTAGGGTGGTGGAATGTATGGGAGAGTGGGCTTCTTTATACTTTATAAAAAGTGGTAGCCATCTTGAATCCACCAAACAGATGCATCAAGATGGCCTTCTAGATTTCAAAATTAGTGTGGTCAATAAAGACAAATGTGAAGATGCAGAGGTCCCCTAGCTCTATGTAAATGTTCATACCATATGATTTTGTTGTTTCTGATATATTATTAACTTGGTGGAATGTTTTTCTGGGATGCAGAATCTGCCCCACAATTTTATCTCTAACTTGGGCTACCTGAATATCCATGATGGATACAGAATTACAACTTGATTCATAATGATTACACATTCCTTAAATTTCTTCTGTATCCTTATGAAATTTGGGATTCATTGGGTCTATATTGTGGGGCCCACATTCTCAGCAATGGGCTAGTGCCCAATATACCTTATCCAGAATTGCTTCCTTTCATCAACAAATATTCACATCGTCCTTTATGAATCCTCCATTGATCACTGAATGAATCATGTGCATATTTATGTTTATGTGTATTTCTCAAAATATCAAAATAAAATATAGATAATTACATTTCTTATCATCAGATGAATCATTGAGCCTAAATTGGTACATATTAGGCATGGAGAGCTCAAATGATGAGAATGGATGTTCAAAATTAAAATCAACTAACTCAATCCCCTAATATAAAAAATGAACATTTGATACCATTAAAATGTAATTATAATATGTGTTTTTGTTAGATAATCACACCCAGCAACTTGAGATTTTCTAGTTCAAGAAAAATGTTTCTCAACAATAGAAAATTAAAATTCTCGTTTCCAAAAACATTTTAATACCCAATGATCACCAAAAACCATTATACCAAAAAATCAATATACCCAAAAAAATATTTTAATACAAGATAGTTTTATATGTAGTTCTCAAGCCAAAGACCATTCCTTTGTTCAAATTCATTTCCATATTTCATCCAATATCAATTAAGAGTGATTATGTGTAGTGCATCGCATTAGACATGGGGGATCATCTTTATTCCAGAGGGAAACGATAGATGCAATGGGTGGAATAAAATATCAATATTATGATGAGTATTCCAAAAAAATATTGTATTTTTTTGGAATTTTTTCAATTTTAATTGAAATTGCACTCAAAAGGGTCAACCCATATAGTGAGACATTTTCAATGACTCCCAGACTTAAAGACAATAGGGCGCCAAGTGAAGTCCACATACTAGGGCCACATCTAGAGTTCACTCAATCATAAACAACATCAAATTACCATATATAGAGATAAAATTACTCTCTTTGGGCTAGAAAACTATGGAGTCATGATCCCCATGTGACGAATGCCATGAATTAGTCCATTTCATTACTCTACGTGCAAATTTATTTTTATTATTTTTATTAAATACTCATATTAAATCTATAATGATCTCCAAACCTTTGCTACTTATTTTGGGGACCCCATGAATGCAATATAATACCCCTCTATCTAAAGGAAATGCGTTGTGATCTCTTGATTTCACATTGGATGATAATATAAATGATAAAATGTTACATTATACTGCCACACAATTCAAAAATCAATGCTCATGAAATTATACATTCAATAAAATTACAATCTGGGAGAGATAAATTATTTGATATTTAGTTTCAATATTTTCAATGTGTATTATCATGTTCAATGTTGAATGAATATTTCCTTCCATTTACAAAAAAAATTCAAATCATTTTTTCGCAGAAAAGAAATTTTTTACACAAAAGAAATCTTTTTTATTTCACCCCCCCCCCACATTGAATAACATTTTCCCTAAGATTTGAAGAAAAGAAAATTTAGAAGGGGTAGAGGTAGATAAGGGGAGTTCAAAAAGGAAATTGAAAATAATGATCATGTAAGGAATTCACATAGTGGACGAAGATGATGTTTGTGACACTCCAATTTAGCTCATTGATATCCACGTTAATCGGAGAGTTATGAAGTGGTAAAACACAAAAAATATATATATATATATATAATAACTATAAAAGATAAGTATATATAAAAATTTTATAGAATATAGAAGCACAATAAGTATTAGGTCTTTTGTATGCATGCCCCCTGTCTCCCTTCGGTCTCTGGTTCGAGTCCCCATGGATTCGCCAGTTATGTAGTGGTTTTCCCCACGACCTACGAGGTGTCAAATTTTTTTTAATATTTTTTAATTTTTTTTTCATTTTTAATTTTAACATTCAAACACATAAAAAATAAAAATGAACTGATGATACATTGTCTTCTTTCTAAATTTTTGGGTAAGGTATTACCCAAGGATTACACCACATGACACAGATGAATATGGTGCTCTCCTTTCATACCCATCAATACTCATAATATATGAACAGGTCAACAGTCTTTAATTTTTTAATTTTTATTAAATATAAAAATTATTCCTAAATCCTATTTTAAAAATAATGATTCATCAAAAAGATTGTAAACATGAAAACTAAGGGGTGCCTCCTGTGTAACACTTTTGTTTAACGTTGTTAGCATGACATGGATCCTAAATCAATCAATTTAATTCAGGTCTATAGGTTGATAAAGTGAACTCAACCTCTATTTAGTATTTATTGAATGATTGAATGAATGGATTTAACATATGACCATTAACCTTGAAAATGTGACCAGTTGTGGGATCCTGAATCTCAACTTCTCTATGGGGGTACACACGATGAACTATGAAAGAACTAGACCATCTAGACCATAAATTTCCTGGGTGTACATAATGTTTTGAACTATACAAGAGAATGAATTTTCTTGGTTCAAAATGTTTGACTTTTATATTCCAGTATTGGTAGGCTTGATCACTACCTTTATTTATCCATTAATTTTCATAATCCACCATCCTAAGTTCCACATGTTCATTAAGATCAAATTTCCTTTTTGTTCCGACCAATTAGAGGTCACAATTTATTTTTTTGTTCCCCATAATGCCATATGTTCAATTTCCATGGGAAAATGTCTTGCTTTAACATAAACCAACCTATATGGGGACATTCATAAAATGATTTTAAATGTGGTACTATAGGCCCAATGAGAATCTAAAAGTTTTCTCGAACAATATTTCCTTGATGGATTAACAGTTTTCTCAATATCATGTTTGATTTCACCATTGGCTAACTTAGCTTAAACATTTGCCTCTGGGTGGTAATCAGTGGACACTTTTTGATAAATTCCATACATTCCCATGAGTGTTGAGAAAGGAAGATTTCAAAAATTAGTTCCACTATCATTAATGATAGCCTAAGAAAATCCAAATATAGTTAGGATGTTTTCCATGAGAAATCAAATCACATTTTATTGACCATTGGATTTTCTAGCAATGACCAAACCTCATTTTGAGACATAACCAATAGCTAAGAGGATGTACAGATATCCCCTAGAGTTTGGGAAGGTACCCCTAAAATAAATTCCCTAGTAGTAAATGATTTCAATTACTATGATGGGATCTAGTGTCATTTGAATTAATTTTTTGGAGGACCCTTCTTGTTGACACTTAGGAAAGCTTTGAAGAAATTAATAGGAATCCCATGAGAGGATGGGACAAAAGAGACCACACTAAAGAATCTTAGAATAAGTTTTCATAGTGGAACTGTGACCTCCACATGTCTCACTAAGACGGAACATAATGATGGTTTCATGTTCAGATTCTGGGACACACCTCCAAATGACTTGGTCATGGATGAACTTATAGATGTATGGATCATCAAACACATAGTGCCTAACATCCGAAATGAATTTCATTAGAGCATGATTCCCTAATAATTTTGGAATGACTCCTGTAACTAAGATGTTGGCTATGATTTCAAACAAATGGTAATCACTCACAGAGTATAGGTGTTCATCAGAGAATGAATTTGACACAGAATGGTGATTTGAGTTGTTTTTTAATTCCACCATAGAGAGGTGATCATATACAAAATTTTCAACACCCTTTTGTTCTTGATTTTGAGGTCAAATTCTTGTAAGATAATGATCCCTAATCATTCAAGCCCTAAAATCTTGTTTTATGAAGAGGTATTTCAGTGCAATATGGTCAGTGAACACAATGATGGGGGATCCTAAGAGGTAGGACCTGAACTTTTCAAAGGAAAACACAATAGTATGTAACTCTTTTTTGTGAGGGTGTGTTGATTTGGAGGTCATTTAAGGATTTTCTTGCATAATCATTGACAAATACTGATTAATTAGAATGATTTTATAACACTAATCCTACTTATAATTCACTATCATCACACATAAGTTCGAAAGGAAGGTTCCAATTAAATGATTACATAATGGGAGGAGAGGTGAGAGAGGATTTGAGGGTTGATAATGAACCATCACATATTTATGTCCAATCAAATGGAGCATTATTTACTAGGAGAGCACAAAGGGGAATGGAGATTTAACTCAAGTCCATGATTAATCTTTTATAGGATCCATCATGTCTAAAGAAGGACATCACATCCTTAATAGTTATGGGTGATGGAAGGAGATGAATGATGCCAACCATTTCTTTATCAGCTTCTATCCCCCTACATGAGACTGTATGGCCATGGACTAATCCCTTTTTAACCATGAAATGGAATTTTTTCTAGTATAGGGCCAAATTCATTTTTCACATGTGAAAAAAAAACACTCTCCACATTCATCAGAAACCCCTGAAATTTTTCCCCAAATACAGAGAATTCATCCACGTAGACATAAATAAACTCCCCTACCATGTTTGAAAAAATTCCCATCATGAACCACTAGAAGGTTACAGGGGAATTGCATAATGTGAATGACATGTGTTTGAAGGCAAAAATACTGAATGGATATGTGAATATAATCATCTCTTGATCCTCAATGGAGAACTCAATTTTATTGTACCCCGAGTATCCATCTAAGAAACAATATAACTCTTGACCTGCCACTCTCTCGAGGACATGGACAATGAATGGTAAAGGTAAATGGTCCTTCTGGTGAAAGAGTTTAGCATCTGATAGTCGATGTGTACTCTACATCCACTACTCACCATACATGGAAGAATCTCTCCATCTTAATTGGTTATCAATATGATTCCTACATTCTTGGGAACCAATTGGATTGGGATCACCCACTCACTCTCAACTATGTTATAGATGACAGTAGCATTTAACAACTTTAGATGTTCTTTTATCACTACTTATAAGAGGTTAGGATTGATTCTTCTCTGAGGTTCACGACATGGCTTTGAATCAGATTCCAGAACAATCCAATTAGTCCAAATAAGTGGGATAATCCCCGTAATATTAGACAGGATCCAACCAATGGGTTAATTATGTTTTATAAGGACATCTCGAAGCATCCAATATTGATTGGATTAAATATAATAAGAAATTAAAATATGATTTTTTTTCAATTTTCCCCTAAGAAGGTATACTTAATTGAATAAGGATGTTCATTCAATTCACGATCAGATTGGTTCAAAATTTCTGCCGAATATTTTGACACTAGATCAAGATCAATTTCATTTTTTAAAGTTTCAGATAGAATTTATTTCCCACAAGTTTATGTTCCTACAAAAATAATGGCTTGATCATATTTAGTGAAGGATGTTGGAGTGGTCTCTATGAAAGTGTTTTCCTGAAAGGTTTCATGGGTTTTTGGACCTATGTTATCATCATAACGACAATTTTAAAATTATTCAACACAAGGAGAGAAACATTCTTCATGTGAAAAAATGAAATCGATCACATCATGACCTAAACATCCATCAAATATTCCTTTATGTTATATGGATTCATTATCAATGCTTCCTATCATTATTACTTCATGAATTTCCTCATCATCCCCTATTTGTGATATTTCATTATAGATGTTTGAGTCTAGATTCATATTTCCAAAGGTGATGGTCATGTTCCCTTTTTCGAACTCAGATAATAGAGTTGATTGTTTCAAGGAAATGGTGACCAAAGCTGATTGGGGTTTGTTCCTTCTTTCCTTGGTTTGGATGGTTGTCAAGGAAAATGAAGTCATAAGGGTAGATGAAGTTTCCAATCATTACCATAGCGTCCTTTAAAATCCCCTTTGGAACACTAATTCTACAATCATCAAGTTGAAGTGTAACAGATGTGGGTTGGAGATCTTCTATGAATAACTTGAAGTACACAACATAAGAGATGTGATTGAAAGTAGCACCTAGGTCACACAAGGCCTTAACAACTTTGCTCTCCCCTAGTTCAACATTGATGTAATGGAAACACGGGTCTTTCAACTGAGGAATAATGGTCCCTTGAATAATGGTACTACCATTAGCTGCCAAAAGGACATGGTTTTTATGTGAAAATTTTCCATTAGAAGTGCACAATCCCTTACTTTACTTTGAGTATGTAGGTATGGATTGGATTACATAGAGAAGGTTAACTTGACATGTGAGAATATTCCCCTCAATGTTTCACTAAATCCTGGCTTCGTTGTTCCCCTCATGCATTGAGGTAATGGTCTAGGTTGTGGGGTTTTTTTTGAAGACTTGTTTCATTCAAATTTTTATCAGTTTCATTAGATTGATCTTGTGGTTCATTTGAATTTTCATAGAGTTTGAAGCTTCACACGGTTTATTACTTATTTGTTTGGGTTTCTCAATTTATTTTCCTCTTTTAAAAATAGTCACAACCTTTAGTTGTTCATGAGTTGTTTGAGTACATCATGAATCTTCCCTTAATGGTGAGGATGGTACCGCCAAAGTATTAATGGTTTCCTTTCTTGTTTTGATAGGGTTATGTTCTTGTTTTAGGGATGAGATATTTGAGATCATCATTTATATTTTTTTCACAGTTTTTCGAGTACGCTTTGTGGAACAGTTGGTTTTGTTCCTGAGAATATTGGTTTATCCCAAGGGGATATTTTGGAAGATGGATGGTTTGTTGAAAATGAACTGGGGGTTGTTTGTATTGGATATGTTACGTATGGAACTGGTTATTGGTTTTGTAGTTCGGATGGGGGGAAAGTATTTTGTCCTTATGGGTGGCTAGGTTATTGGTTATCATTACAGCTGAAGCCTAGTCAGTCATTATACATTGGGTTGAAGTTGTTTTGGTATTGAGGTTTCTAAATGTTCAATGAATTAACTTACTCTAGGTGTCCTCCTAAGAGAACATCCTTGATAGATGGAATTGTAGGTATGTTTTCTGTCTTATAGTCATGTTTGTCAGAAATTATGAAAACAAGGTCTACAATTTAGATTTCGTGGACATTCCAAAGGTCTATCTCTTCTACCTTCCTATAGAGTGATGTGTGTTTAGCCCTAAGGCTTTCTTCTTCTCTATTTGTGAATTACAATAGTTCTTTGTGGTTGTTAAGAATTAGGTGAAGTTCCCCATATTTGGATTTGTTATTCATGGCTTTCCAGATACTTGTAATAATAATTTAGCGGAATGTTTTTATAAGTTACATTACAAATCATGTCAATGAATTGTTTATTCCCTAGACCCAACCCTTCATATAAATATCTCACTTGTTTAGGTATAGAAAATCCATGACGTAGAACCATGATTAGGGTATCAATGAACCTCTCCCATGATTCATAGAATTAATCTCTCTATTTTTCAAAAAAAAATTGGATTCTCTTTTTAAGTGCACTATTTTATGGTGAGAAAAGTAATTTTTTTGTATAATTATCCTTGTAATTGGTCCCAAGAGTTGATGGATAATGGTATAAAATTATTTAAATTTTTTTAGCTCTATCCTTTAATGAAAACAGAAATAGCCTCATCTTAGGTGATTCTAGTTGATTTTGGTGACACATGGTTTCTACAATGTCATTAAACTCCATAACATGAAGTTAGGGCATCTAGAAATCAATTCCATGGAGTGTTGGAAGACAGTTTACGACATGGGGTTTAAATATGTAGTTGGAATATCCTAGGGAGTTGGGTCTAATGCAGGAGTGGGCATTGTTTCAGGCAAGTGTGACGTATTCATCAATGGTTTGATCAACTGCATTCCCCATGTTTGGGGCTCGCTCATTTGGATTTCTATTATTGTTCCCACTTGGGTTTATGAGTTGATTTATGTTCATACCTTCAATTAAAATGGGCCCAATTTTTTACTCAGGGGTATTAGGAGGAATAGGATCTAATGGGAAGAGTTACCTTGGTGTACTTGACTCCCCAACCCCCAGACTCACCACCCTAATTGGATGGTTTGATTGATCTTGGGTGTTGGTAGACATGCGCCAAAAGAAAAAAAAATTGAATTGAAAAAGAAAAGAAAAATTTGATGAGAAAGGAAAAAATGAGGGAGAATAGAATGAGTGTTTATATGTCTTCCTTGGGTCCCTAGTAACAGTTCGAAAAAAAATTTCTCACCCAAATTTACCCAACATTTTAGGGTTAAGCGGTCGCTTGTAGTTCCTCTTGGGTTGTCAATTTTTCAAATACCTAAAAAGTAACCTACGAACACGTACATTCTATGGACTGTTTTGGGAAATTATGTGGCCAAATTTGGGTAGATTTAACTTGTGTTTATCTGAACACTAATAGTATAATGAGAATTAAAATTAAGAGAAGGTTTGATCATAGGTAATTACAAGGGGTGGATTGGATGCATTCTTATTCTTTTAAAATATTGAAATTTCATATATTTGAGAAGGGTTAATTTATTGAAATCAAACCAAAATCATCACTTACAGGCTCAATGCCTACACACCCTAATACTAATAACCTACACACATTAAAGATCAACGTTTTAATCACTCTAATGTAATGGTTTGTATTAGCAATTGAAATGTGTGACCTTCAATTCGATATGGATGAAGATGTGTTAAAATCATTAAATAAAAATCACATTTAAAATAAGTGATTAGACATTAATGGAGTGAGAATAACATCTTATACAGACCCTTGATACTCCCTTGGATCAACCATTATGTGTATTATCCCTCCATTGTTCTTATGGTTTCAATGGAAGCGGGATGTAGACTCATGAGGGTGGAATTGTAGAAGTAAAAAAACAATAAAATAATGATCACTCCACCATTGTGTGATAATATCACAAGTTTTTCTGTGAAAGAGTTAACCCCTTGAACCAAAGGTATCAAATTGGTATGATAAAAAAATAGAATAAGAGTATATGAAGAAATTATATTATGAAATTAATGTGAATTGAACAACATACAAGTGAAAGACAAACTTGAGACTACAAAATCACAGCATAACATAACAATGAAATGAATCTCAAAAGTTCATAAACCTCTCAAAAACCACTACCTAAAATAAGAATTTTGGGAGCCTTAGGTTGATATTGTAACAGTACAAAATATCCTATTTGATAATGGTAGAACTAGGGTGGTGGAATCTAAGGGAGAGTGGACTTCTTTATCCTTGACTCAAAGTGGTATCAAACTTTCATCCACTGAACATATGCACTTATATGGAATTCTATATTGCCGAATTAGAGTGGTACATATAAAACAAAAGTGATTCTCCAAATGTCTCAATTATCTATGTAATATTTTAGAAAATATGGATTTTTGGTTTCTGAGATATGAATAAATTGGTGGGATATTTTTCCGGGCGACAGAATCTAGCATGAATTTTATCTCTAATATGGGCCGCCTGAATAGCCACAATGGAGGCTGAATTAGCATTGGATCATCAAAAATTATATGTTCCTATATACTTATCCTATCATCTCATGAAATTGGAGCTTCATTGGGTCTATATTGTGGGCCCCACATTCTCATTAGTGGGATGGTGTCCAATCTTCCTTCTCCAGAATTGTAAATATTCATTGCGAAAACCCCCATCATCCTTTTTAACCCTCTCTTGATCCCTGAATAAAAATGTTCATATTGAGGTGTAGACAAATATATTACGATACAAAATTAAAATATGGATAATTACATTTCATAAAATCAGATGAATCATTGGACCAAATATGGTGTACATTAGGCATTAAATGCTCAAATGATGATAAATGAGGGTCAAAATAAAAATCCACTAAATCAAGACCATAGGATAAAAAATCAATATTTAATTCCATTAAAATGTAATAAAAATATGTTTTTTATTGTCTAATAAATGATAACTAACCATTTTGATATATTCATCCACAGTGAAGGGGATGAGAGGAGTCTGATCTTTCCGGTACTGGTGGAAGAGTATGAGGATATATTTCATGAGGATGTTTCGGGGATACCTCCTAGAAGGGAGGTAGACTTCTGAATTGATCTATACCTAAGGACAACACTGAAATCTGCATAGGAATATCATATGGAGACCTCATAGCTTTGTTAGTTGAGGATGCAGGTGGAGGACTTGTAGGATAAGATCTTCGCGAGACACAAGGTTTCACCATGGTCATCGTCAATATTGTTTTCTAAGAATGAAAATATGATATTGAGGCTACGTGTGGACTTATGGCACCAGAAATAGGTGTCTGTGAAGAAAAATTATCTAGTTACAAGGATTAACAACCATTTTTATTAGCTGATGGAGGAATGGTTGTTCTCAAAGATAGACCTCAGATCAGGCTATTATCAGCTTCGGGTACGGGATGAGGACGTGCCGAAGATATTCTTCAAGTGTCGTTATAGACACTATGTGTACTTGTTGATTCCATTCTTCATCAACAATCCCCCTGAAGTTTTCATGGGAATCATGAATAAGATCCTCCAACCTTACCTTGATCTTTTCATGGTGGGATTCATTGATAATATTTTGGTGTACTTGGCATCAGTGGAGGAGCACTATTCTCACCTGTGGGTTGTTTTGGATAAACTCTGTGAGGACCAATTTTATTGTAAGATTGTGAATTTCCAATCTTGGATTTGGGAGGTCCACATTTTAGGACATGTCATCTATGATTCTGGAGTTGCAGTGGATATGGAAAAGATAGAGGCTGTTCATTAATTGGATCTTTCCAGGACTGTGACTGAGGTGCAGAGATTCCTAGGGTTGGATGGATACAATCGGAGGTTCATAACTTAATGTTACATTGTATAAGAACCTTTTTAATCTGTGAAATAATGTCATAGCCCTTATTATGGATGGATAGGTTCCAAAAGAGTTTCGAGGAGTAGATTTAGAGACTGACAATTTCCCCCATCATAAGGAAATCCGAAATGAGAATTGGTTATGCAGTATTTAGTGACTCTTTGGGGACCAGATTGGGATGTGTACGGATTAAGGTGTGAGTAGGGGTTGCTTATAAATCATGGTAGTCGAAGCCACATTATCATAAATACACAACCCATGAACTCGAGTTAGAAGTAGTGGCCTTTTCCTTGATGATGATTCTGAACTACTTAATGGGTGAATGGTTTACCATTTACCCAGGCCACAAGAGCCTCAGGTATATCTTTTCACTGAATGAAGTGAAATTGAGATAGTGGAGATGGATGGATTTCTTCCAAGACTAATAATTGATATAGTATACACTGATGGGAAGGTTATTGTGGTGGTATACCCACATAGTAGGAGGTCTATTTTATAGCCGCTGATCAAGGCAAAAGAGTAGCTAGTCACAATACATATATCAATCATGGATAGTGATAGAGCATATTACCTTCTATTGATGACTTTCACTCCTCAATTATTACAATTATTTCGGGAGGAACAACTTATTTATGTTGACTACATGGCTCGACATGCTCACTTATCCTCATGAAAAGCGCAATGTGGGTTTTTAAAAGGTGGGGAAAACATCATCCTTTTCAGTGGGAACACCATGGTACCAGTGAAATTACGGGAGGAGTTGTTGAGGGAGTTCCATAAAACCCCATTAGTGGTACATCCTGGTGTGGAGAATATGTACTATGACCTCCAACATTTGTACTGGCGGCTATGGATAAAGAATGTTGTGGAAGATTTTGTTTTATGATGTCTCACTTTTCATCACGTAAAGGCTAAGCATCAGATCCCAGCTATTGTGGAATAACCCCATGAGGAACAAGATTGGATGTGGGATGTTATCTCCATGAACGTAGTAAAGGGGTTACCATGAACAGCTAGGGGCTATAAATCTATTTGGGAGATCATTGAGACACTCACCATTTTGTCCCACTACCGAACCATTTAGGAGCATGCATCAGTAGAGGTCATGAAATTCCTCAATGTCCATGATATAGTGTGACTTCCTGGGGTTACATCAATGATCTTCCCAGAAAATGATTCTTATTTTATATCATTTTTATGGAGGGGATTATAGGAGGTATTCGGGACTTAGTTGCAAATGATCACTGACTGTCATCCTCAAATTGATGGCCTGACAAAGCTGGCCATATAGACCATGGATAACATGTTCTGTGCTTGCATCCTTGATTTTGGTTGTAGTTGGAATGACCACCTGCCACTGGTAGATTTTTCATAGAACAATATCTATCACTCCACCATTTTAAAGGTACTATTTAAGGCATTGTACGGGCTGCCTTGTCGAAAATCACTTTGCTGGACAGACCTAGGGGATTCATCAATCACGGATTCTATGTTTATACATAATGCCACTAGGAATATAAAAACCATCTTGTAGCAGATAAGGACCACACAGAGCCGGTATAAATCATATGCAGTCACAAGATGGAGATCCTTGGAGTTTGAAGAGGGAGACCAATTTTTCATTCAAAACTCACCCCAAAAGGGATTTCAAAGATTTGGTTGCAGCAGATATTTATCCCTGAGGATCATTGGACCATTCCAGATTCTCATCATAGTCAGCGAGGTGCCATACCGCCAAGCCCACCCCACCCAGATGCATCGGTTGCTCAATTTTATTCCAATATCACAGCAAAGGATGTATGTTCATGACCCATCACTTGTCATTGAATGGGGAGAGATGTACATTGATGATGGGGTGACGTTTATAAAGGTCTCAGTGGATATAGAAGATTTAAAGGAGCGGTCCTTCATTAAAGGTTGATTTCTTTGGTTCTCATTCAATGGCTGCGTGAGAATGTGTAGGAGTGCACGTGGGAGCGGGAGGATCAACTTCTTGATGATTAGGCCCATTTGTATGATTAGAATCTATTTTGGCTTTTGGGGATTTAAATATTTAAGGTGGGGAGAATGTATTATATCATAATTTATGTGTAATTTTTTGTAAAATTATATGGATTTTTTAGACGAGGAATTTAAACGACATGTGATTCTGAGGCTCGTGGTTCATGGAATGAAAATTTTAAAATATGTTAGGTTCAATTAAGTTATCATGAGAGTGGGGTTTCATATCTATTGAACATATGCTCAGATCTTAATATGAGGGCATCATTACACTCTTATTATTGAGATTCAACTATGTGGGTGCTATCATCGACTGACGTGGGTCGACCAGAAAAGTTATTTTTTTTAGAAATAAAGAAGAAAAATAATAAACCAAATATTATTTATTTTTTAATTTATCTTTCTTTTATTTCTATTGAGCGATTATTCTTCAATACTACGATTTTGCAATATGGAAATGTTGAATTCATTAATGAAACTCATTAATGAAATATTGTAGTGACGCTTCAATTCTCAAATTGTTTTATTTATTAGTTAATTAAGTATTCAGTGTTGAAAAAAATCCCTCGAATTTATATGATTAAATTCCGAAGGATACCTCTTTCATCGATCAATTATGGAGATTACAAATGCGACAATGATAGACGTAGATAATGGATGAGATTCGACAAATTAGGATGAAGGACAATGAATCAGGGATCAATGAAGTTGATATGGATCACATCCATCGTTAGCAGTATATCCCACAATCTAGGTAGGGGATTAATCTTCATTTTGGTTGATGTTTCTTTCAACATTCTTGAAGTTAACGATGAATGCTTAAAAAATCACAAATGCGTTTATCCATGATCCAATCATTCATTCGGGATGTTTATAATGTTGGAGAAAAAATTGGGATTTAATGTGACGCCCCGACCGCAGATCACCTGATGTCGGTGCACTATTACATTTTATTGGCATTATAACATGGAAACAAATTCCAAAGGACCGTAATGTTTATCAATCTTGGAAATCTATATTATATATATTATACCCATAATACATTTAAAAAAGACTTTCTACACAATAACAAGAATTAACTACATTCTTGAGAGCTTAATCAAAGTTCTCTTCTTCAAAACCATGGGAGAGAAACATAATAAGATTGATCTAAAATTCTGTATATGATTATGTACTACTGAAGAAATAATCATTCTATATGGAAAGGTAAATATATGAGAACACTTTCCATATACTAAACTAGTTAAGGAAAAAATAATAGGGTAATTAAATAAGTGAAACATATTCCATAAATCATTAAATAAATAATGAAATACCTCTGTAGATATTTCAATGAAAATCTCATGGATAAATAATAACTAAAATTATATTAGGGAAATAATTTATTTAAGGATGTCATGACTCAGGCACATTAAAACATTTTACCATCATGACCTTCAACATGACAGTTTAAAATTAAGGGTAGAAACTCATTTGGGAAAATTATCCGTCTCATGATAATTTTTTGATGCATAAATGATCTATATAATGTCTTATATCCTCTATTCATGGATATTCCAATGAATTTCACATATTGAATAATCAAAATAAATAACATGGCTTATCAAATACCCATATTTAATGGTTAATAAGGATATAGAAAACAATTTCCGGAAAGAGATAACATAATATTATGAAATTAAATAGATTCATGATATAATTCTTCAAAAGCTTGAATATACATCGTATAAAGTGAACTATGTGCATAACATTAAAATTTAAATCAATGATGCGAAATTGAGACAAAATCCCTTACCATATGTCTGACAATCCCTGTATTTGTCTGAAACTCTTTTTTTATGGTATTACTAACATATATTAGAATCATAATAATTTTTATGATATGATATATGATTCTTGTATGACATTATTACCCATTTGTTAACAATTCCATTGGAATACAACATTTTGGGTAGTAATCGCTTTGTTTATCATACTTCATTGACATTTTATTCATTATAAAATTACATAGATTGTGATTTACATACATACAAAATGTATAATATCTCACACATATATATAATAATAATATTAATATATTTAATAGATTGTTATATTACATGGAATACACTATTTATGGAGATGGTTGGTCGTATGTATGCATGAACTATGTTTCCATTTTCTTATCGTATTGAATGAATGTAAGTGAAAAAATACATCGACACATATACACACAAATACATATATACATATATATATTTATATAATCCCAGTAGAATTATTATTCCATATAGTTTATAATTATTCATAATATATATCTTTATAATAATTTTTGGATGGTGAACATGGAAGATGAGTCCCATCGTGTCGTAGAGACGGTAAGACATATTTTCGCATGAGCAATGATATCATTTCCTTAATGGTTTAATGGTATGTATTTGGATTGAATAAAAATTTTAGTGAACTAATATCTTTTTATATATATTAATTAATTCATTTTTATACATCATTATACCCATCAAAATTAATTATATATGACAAATAGTTTACTCCGCGATGTGAAGACGGTAAGCAGTACGGACTTACACAAGGGGATATTGTTTTTCGTAAGATAGGAGAACGAGAAATATGGTTTACCATAATAATTAAAACATTACATCATATATTAGATACTAGATTTTTTATTTTATCATGGTAACTACTAATTAAGAAGAATTATAAAATGAAATGAACTTTTCAAAAAAGGGATGAAACACTTACCTCTTCTTCGTGTGTCTCCTTACAATTTGTATAAAATACTCCATAATTTGGTTTCATTCCCAAAGGGTGGCCTCTAAGATTAATTTATGGAATTTGGGAGGATATTTGATAAGGTTTTGTCTATGAAAATGATCTTTTAATGTGTGAATAAGTGGGTAGAGGTGGTTCCCTTTTATATGAGGGAGGAAGTGAAAATTAGGAAGGTATTGAAATACTATTTTATAATGAATTTTTTTTTGTTTTCTAATGGTCATAGATTAATTCATTTTAAATATAAGATTCATTTGGGTCAAACACCATCAAAAACTAGGTTTTAGACAAGTATACTTCACAAAAGTAATATTACCTTTTAGCATTAACCCTTAGTTAAAAACATTTACTCTTAACACGTCTTATTGTATTTTGACATTATTTGGTTAATTTAGATACTATAATGTGACAAGACAGCCTCAACTAGATCATTAAATACATTTTGATCATTATCTATGTCATTTTGACGAATCATAGAATGTTTTGGATTTTTATATCATTTAATAAAATAGTCTTGTTAAAAAAAACTAATTTATATTAATTTTGACACTATTTGGGAATTGATTTTTGTTAAAGTCATAACCACATGAATACTTCAAACTGAAGGCATTAAATTAAATATAAAATTTCAATATTATCTTTAAAATTCATGTATGACCTCAAAATATTTAGATTATATTTAGTTTTAATATTTATAATATCATTTAATTCAATCTTTCATTGATTAGTTAATCTTTAAATAATCATTATGTCATATATAAAATTATTTATTTAATGTCAAAAAATTATAAATAAAATTTCTTGATATTGGAAATACGTTTGGATTTATTATTGATATTTATATTCGAAGAGATCAATTATCTAACCCCAGATAAACATTGTTTTAGTAAATGATAAATGTTTTTGATAAATATGTCTTACTTTAAATTATTTCTTAAAACGTGTCATTATCACACCCAAGTGGTCACATGGGGTCACAAAATCAACCCAAGGATTCAAATGTATGTACATATTTCATCCTATTAGATTAGTAACTTTTTAGGGTAGTTTTATATTATTATAATTTTATTTTATCACCCTTATTTAATTGATTGACACTTTATTCCATGCTAAATAAAAATCGTTACTGAATTTACTATTCATAATGTCAATAAATTAAAACTAACTATTTACAGAAAATTGAAATTCTTATTCCTAATAAAAAATCCAATTTTCCAAATTAAAAATAATTATGTTTCAGAAACTATTAAAATATTAAAACTGGTTGTCCAAAACTAAATTGTTGGTTATTAAGATATAATATCTTTCAATATATTAACATGTGTTTATGTACATTATAAGTTTGAAAATACATCCAATGACCAAAATTAAATTAAATTATAAAATATTAATCCAATTACACATTATAAACAATAAAAATACAATCTAACAATATTAATAAATTAGAAGAAATGTCACATTAAAATAAAAACACATTATTTTACATTATTCATCAAAAATTTAATCTTTTCAGAAAATTTCGAAAATTTCACGCTAATATAATTTTGATATTCTAAATTTAAAAATAATGTCTAATTTGAAAAATAATATTTATAAAATTTCAAAATTTGTTTTGTACTATTCATAAGGGATTTTCAAACGACTACTTTGATAGTTCATTATGTACATGAACTCTGGGTTGCATTCACCACAAGCCATTGAATTATTTAAAAAGAATCGTACCATGGAAGCTTTTGTTGTTACATTATTCCCCTTTTAAAATAATTTCGTCCTCAAAATTTCTATAATATCATGACATAAAATGATTTAGTTGTTTCTTCATCATATGTTTTCCAGGTTCCCATGTCACGTCTTCCATTTTACGGTTTGTACAATATACTTTCACCATACTAGTTGTCTGATGTCTCAAAACATGGTCTCTGGTATCAAAAAACCCTATAGCCTCCTCATAATAAGGCAGATGGTGTTCCAGTTCTATTTCATCATATGTGAGTACATGTATTAGGTCTGGAATGAATTTCCATAATTGATATATGTGGAACACATCATTAACTTTCGAGAGACATAGATTCATTTCCAAACAGTAGGATAAAAATCTATTTCATTTAATACATTCAAAAAGTCAAATGTGCTTAGGAGTTAATATACCTTTCTTATTAAATCGAATAACACCCTTCAATGGAGATACCTTCAAGAAAACATGATCCCATATTTGAGGTTCCAAATACTTGTTTTTGGTAACAGGTATACCACTTTTTCCTAGCTCGAGATGTTTTGATATGGGTTTGGATAATCATAACATTTTCCATTGTTTCTTTGACATGTTCTGGACCTTAATATTTTAATTCATCCACATCACCTGAACAAGTTGGTGTATGAAATGTCATTAAAAATAATTCTTAATATGGTATCATCTGGAAACATGATTGTAAGATAATTTTAAAAAAAATTCTACTGGCGGTAAATATGTATCTCTCATAACTTTAATATCATGTGAGCAAGATCTGAAAATTTCTTCTAATGTTTGAATAATCCATTCTGATTTTCCATCAGTTTGGGGGTGGTATGATGTTATTTAATGATGTTCTGCAGCTAGGTCCTTTTGAATAATTTTCCAGAATAAGGATGTCAAACATGGATCATGATTAGAAATAATCCATAGGGTTACTACATGAGGTCTAGAACCTTCATTAATTTATATAATTCCTAAATGATCAAGATGGAAATATTCACTTATTGCAAGAAAATGTACTGACATGGTATGATGATCCGCAATAACCCATATCACATCATTAAATATGGGATTTATTGGTAGCCCCTTAACAAAGTCCATTTTAATATCATCATACTTCCAAATATGTATAAGAAGATGTTTCATGACTACTCTAGTATGTTTTCTTCCAGCATTAACTTGTTGAAAAACCAAACATTTCGACCTATAATCAGAAATCTCCCTCTACATGTTGTCCCACCGAAAATGTTCCTTCAAACCTCTATAAATCATAATTCCACCGTGGAGTATAGTGAAATCAGATTTATGAGAATCATCCAAATATTCCATGTTTACCTTAGGAATGGTAGGGACACAAATTCGCTTGCCAAATATCAAAATTTTGTCTCCAAATACAAAATAAATCAATCTCCCTTCATCTATAGCATTAATTTTCTTTTGAAAACCTTCATAATCAAATTGAGAACATCTGATCTTTCTAGTAATTATGGTTTGAAAGAATTTGAAAAACTAGTTATAGTTCAACCTTAATAATAATTCTTATATCCATATTTTCTATATCCATGAACATAGGATCTCTTTCAACTATAATATAGTTTAGAACTCAATATTACTTTCAACTCAAGGCCTCTCCCACATCATTTTCCTTCCCAGTGTTGTAATGTATTCGGCAATCATAACTCATGAGTAGATTAATACATGTCATTTGTCTCATGTTGACTTCTTTCAATGAAAAAATATATTTAGAACACTTTTGATTAGTATATATCTCAACTTTTTCACCATAGAAATAGTGTCTTCATATCATTAGAACAATGATAACTGCAGCTATTTAAAGAACAAAAGTTGGATAGTTTTATTCATAGGTTTTGAATTTCTTTGATGTATATAAAATAAACCTATCATTCTGCATAAGGACACAATCATTCCCATTCCTTGATGCATCACTATAAATAATAAACCCATCACACAAAGATGGTAATTCTAATATAGTATCATTTAATAATCTTGTCTACAATTCATCAAAAGATTATTCAGACACTTTTTTCAATTCAAATTTATCCCCATTACGTGTGGGCATGGTTAATGGGTTACCTAAATGAGAAAAATTATGGATGAAATGCCGATAGTAACCTGCTAAACCACTATAACTGTGTTCCTGGGTTATAGTTGTGAGTGTTATCCATTCTTGAGTTTTCTTTTCATTTGAAGGATCAATAATGATTCTATCCTTGGAGACTAGATGAAAATGGAATGAAATTCTTGAAACCAGAAATCACACTTGCAAAATTTATCATTGAATTCTTCTCTATAGAGTGTCTCAGGAAGGATTTCGAAGTCATAGTCCTGGTCTTAAAATATTTTTTAATATATGAGAATATCTTCAATGAATATGAAAGCCAAATCATCATTAAATTCCTTGAATACTGTATTCATGAGATCTAAAAAAATAAGGGTGCATTTTTCAATGCAAAAATCAATACTGTAAATTTTTAATGACTATACCTCATCTGAAAAAATGTATTCAAAATTTCTTCCTCATTTACTTATATTTAATGATATGCAAAACAAAGACTAGTCTTTGAAAATAATTGAGATACTTTAAGTGGATCAAATAAATCATTTATATGAGGTAGATGATACATGTTCTTTATTGTAATTGGATTGATTTCCCTATAATCAACACACAGCCTCATGGATCCATCATTCTTCTTTACAAAGAGAATATTGGATCCCTATGGAAAAACACTGGGGAAAATAATTCCCTTTTGACCCAACTCTTCAAGTTTTTTTTAGCTCAACTAATACCATAGTATCTCTTCTCATGTGAGTTATTGATGTTGTCCTTCCATGAGAGATTAAAATGATAAAAAACTCAACTTCATAATCAGGGGGTGTCTAGGTAAATTTTCATGAAAAACGTCAATGTATTCATTTACAATAGGTACATCACAAATTTGATGATTTCCTCCCCTAACTTTAGATGTTGATTTCTATACCTTATCAATAATATCATTTAGTAATGCTACTTGGTGTGGACATCGATGAGAATCTGGTGATGAATTTTTTATGTAAAGATGACAGTTTCTACGTCATCATCACAAATCGAAACATCCTTCTTCCTCCAATAGATTTTCACATTATATTTTGAATCCCAATACATACTGAGTATTATATCAAAAAAACCATATGTATTATGATAAAATTCAATTTAGTTCACATTTATATTCCAAAATAGGAATAGCTCAAAACATCTTTTTTATGGGAAGGTTCTCACTAGGAGTTTAACTGATAATTCCCATTTCATGGTGTGTTGGAAATATCTAATTTTTAATGGAAAGTGGGAATATATAAAGGAATAGAATGATCCAGAATCCAATAATGATTTATCTAAATTTGAGTAAATAATTAATTTAAATTCCACCACATCATTAGGAGTGTAAACTTAAGTAGTTGTAATCGCAAAATCATTAACATCAAACCTCATCCTCTTCTGTGGTTAATTCCCTTGGGCTATTAACTTGAAAAGTGTCCCATATATTTACAATTGTTTCACTGGAAATCATTTACTTTTTTCTTCCCCTTTCATTCATGAGAATGGTTACCATCATCTCGACACATACAACAAACTCCCAATCCCATCAAAAATTTCCTAGGGTTCTTTTTCCCACAATTTACAAAATATTAAAATCATTCAATCTTCTTCTTCTTTTTTGAGGAATTCCCTTTTTAATTAGTTTTAGATGGCCTATTATTGTCTTGTTTTAATTTTATTATATTTATCCTGGAATATTCTTTGGCCATCTTGAGGGTTCATAAAACCATTTCATCATATGATGAAAGCATCTGTGAAACCAGTTCCCTTATGACATTTAGATTAAGAAATTTGAAGTAGTGATTGATATTGCACTTAGTGTTGCTTATATAATTAATATAAATCATGGATAACTATGTGAAGGTAGAATCATAATCTTCAACACTCTCTTCTCCCTTTTACTTTAAGCTATGGAATGTTCACTTCATTTAAGTTTCATTATCATGATGACAGTATTTTTCGAAAAATGTTTCATTAAAAGGTCTCTATTTTATAATTTCTATTTATTCTTCTTCCCTAATTTTTTTTATCAATGTTCACAACTGATCAGAAAAACCTTTGAGAAAATAGAGTAAAATGTTACCTTTTTAATTTTACTACATTCTAAGGCCATAAATATCATTTCGAGAGACTAAATCCACTACTTAGCTACAATTGGATTAGTAGTACCGCTAAATGATGGATGATTTTGTCCTATAAAGCGATCTAGTATAGAAGATTCCCCCTGCGGAATGGGTAGTCCCATTCGGGTAAGGTTATTTGTCATAACCTGATTAAGTTTTCCTATTATCATAATGATTTTTTCTATTCTAATATTGTTATATTGGGTTCATCTGTAGGGAAACCCATGGAATTTACTCAAGTATTGATACCATTCATCCATCCAGATTCCATTTCTGTTTAATGAAACATATCATATTAGCTCTGAAAATTATGATTTTCAATTATGGTTATACCATTATCATAAATGTAAAATTTATGCATCATACATCATAATGTTTTGTAATTTTATGTGAATTATCATAATTTTATCCCCAAATTCTTACATAGGGTATACCACCTAATCACTATTCTTTAAATCTAGATTCCATGGTTGTTGTTAAAACTCCATTTGATACTAACTATAACACCTCGACCGCAGATCAAATATTTTCAATGAATTATTACATTTCATTTATATTATTACAAGGAAACAAATCCCGAAGGACTGTATAGTTTAGAAGTCTTGGAAATCATGATTACATAGCTTGTACCCATAGTTCAATGGGAAAAGAAAAAAAAGACATGCTTCACAATAACTAAAATAAACGGAATCCATGAGATCATAATCAATGTTTTCCTGTTCATAACCTTGGGAGAGAACAATAATAAGGGTGAGAAAAAATTCCCTATAAGGGTATGTACTACTGAATAAATAGTCTATCTATATGGAATGGTAAATATCTGAGAACTGTTTAAATTTAAAAAAAATAGATATGGCACAAATAATTGTGCAAGAAATGAACTAAAATATATTCCATAAATCAATTAACTGAGAATGAACTAATTCCATTAATATGTTAATAAAAAATAACACTGATAAATAATTACTAAAATTAAATTAGGGAAATACATTATTTAAGGACATCATGTCGCATGTATATGAAAACCTATCCCCGTCAAGACATTTATCAAGATGGTTTAAAATTATGGGTGGAAACACATTTGGCCAAATTATTCATCTCATGAGAAACCATCGATGCATCAATGTGTAAAATAATGTCTGATCTCCACCCGTCATTTCTAGTTAATAGTATTTATTATATTGAATAATCAAAATAAATAATATGCCTTGTCAAATAATCATATTGAATGATTAATATGGATTTATCAATAATTTCCAGGAAGGAAATAACATAATATCATTAAATTAATTAGATTCATGTTACAATGAGTCAAATGGTTACATATACACTGTATAAAAGGAATTATGTTCATTAAATTAGAATTTCATTCCATGATATGAAATTGGGACAGAATCAATTCCATTAATTATGATACTCTTCGTATTTTTCCAAAACTCATATATGATGGTATTATAAAATTACAATAGAATAATAATATAGATTATTATATCATATATGATTATTTTATGACTTTATATTACCTTATTATTAACAATTCCATTATAATTTAACATTTTGAGTAACAATCACTTCGTTTATCATACATGTTTTTGACTTTTTATTTTCTTGATAATATTACATATATCATGATTTACTTACATAAAATAATTATAATATCATATATATATATATATTCATAATTTTCATATATATATTAGATATAAATATTACATGGAATACAATGTTTATGGGGATGGTAGGTCGTATGTACGAATGAACGATGATTCTGTTTTCTTATCTTATTGAATGGAAGTATGTTAATAGCATATATGTATATATATATATATTATTCCATTAGAATTATTTTTTAATATATATCATAAATTATTTTAAATATATATCTTTATAGTCATTGTTTTATAGTGAACATGGAATATAAGTCTTCTCACGTCGTGTAGACGATAAACTAGATGTACGCACGAGTGACGATATCATTTCATTAATGGTTTAATGGATTTTATTTGGATTAAATATGAATTTTTATTAAATAATATCATGTTACAATTTTTAATTATGTTATTTTTATTCATCATTATACCCATCTAAATTATGTATAGATGAGAAATTGTTTACACCACTACATTGAGGTGGTAAGCTGTACATACGCACACATGGTGATATTATTTTTCACAGTATGGGTAAAATAGAATATTGTTGTTCCATAATCAAAAAAACATCTCATCTTATATTAGATAATGAAGATATTATTTTCAAATGGTGACAACTTAGTAAGAGTATGTTGAATACGAAATGGTCTATTGAATTATGGGATAAAACAATTACCTCTTCTTCGGGGGCCTCCTTTTGATTTCCTCAAAAAGACTCATTAAGTTAGATTTCATCCCAAATGGTGACCTCTAGTATAAATTGATGAAATATGGGGGGAGATATTGGAAGGTTTTTGATTAGACAATGGGATTTGGGGTGTGAATAATTGGGTTGAGGTGGTTCCCTTTTAAAAGAGAGAGGAGAGACACTTTGAGAAGGTATTGAAATATTATTTTATTATAAATAGAGTATCAGTTTCAAATGATCTAAAATTAATTTATTTCAATTTTAAGATGGTTTTGGGTCTATAAACTCTCATCTAATAGGTTTTAGACTTGTTTAGGTAAAAAATTAACATTATTTGTTATCTTTAACCATTTGTTAAAACATTATCTCTTATCATGTTTTCTTGTATTGTTACACAATAGGGTTAATTTAGTTAGAATAAAGTTCCAAGATAACCTCAAGTGGGCAATTTATTATAGTTTCCACATTATGTAAGTCGGTTGGATTAATATTAGATTTTTTGGAATTTTATATCATTTAATAAAATAATAATTTTTGTAAAACTCATTTATGTCAATTTTGACACTATTTAGGAATTTATTTTTGTTAATGTAATAAATACGTTATTTCATAGAACCAAAAACATTTACTACAATATAATATGTCAATATAATCCATAAATATCTGGGATGGAATCAAAATATATAAATTATATTTATAGTAATATTTATAATAACATTTAATATAATCTTTTATTTAGAAGGTACTAACTGCATCCTCATTGCTTCATAAATAAATTTATTTATTTAATGTCTTAAAATAATAAATAAATATTCATTATGTAGGAACTCGTTTTATCATTTTAATGACTATTTATAGTCAAATATATCAGTTATATAACCACATATAAATAATGTTTTAGTAAAAGATTATTGTTTATGTTATATTTATCTTACATTACATAAATTTTTATAACATGTCATTATCACAGCCATGTGATCCCAGGGTTCAAAAAATAGACCCCGAGAGTCCCATGGTTGGACATATCTCAAAAAATATAATTAGGACACATTTTATGGTTGTTTTATGTGATTAAAATATAATTTTATTACACTTGTTTACATGATTTACAATTTTTACCATTGTAAATAAAAAGAATTACTAAATTTAATATTTTCATAATTTCCAAAAATAAAAGGTTCCAATTTAAAATTTTTGGATCTTCTAATTCCAGAATTGGAATCCATTTTTCTAAATTGAAAACATAGAATTTTTAGTAATTAATTCCCATTGTCAAAACAAAACAAGCGGGTTCATAAGAAGTAATATCTATAAAAATATCCACATGTGTTTATGTGAAATTTAAGTGTTAAATTACATATAATAACCATAATTGGATTTAATGATAAAATATTAATCCAATTAAACATTAAAAATAATTTAAAAGAAAATATAACAATATTAATAAATTAGATGAAAATACAGTTTTGAATTAACATGTAGTATTATTGACTATTCATCAAAAATTTGAATCTTATCAGAAAATTAACAAAATTTCACCCTAAGCTAATTTTGATATTATGAATTTAAGATTGAAGTATATTTTGATAAATAAAGTTTAAAAAATTTGTGAATGTGGTTAGTACTATTCCTAACTGTTTTTAAAAGACTACGTTGATAGGTTGTGATGTGTTTGAACTCCAGGTTTCGTACAACACAAGCCATTGAATTATTTAAAAAGAAGTATACAGTGGAATAATATGGTGTTAAATTTAATATGATATGTGGTTATTATTAATTTTCATCCAATGTTGAAACTCTAATGTGGTGGGCATGACCCGACATGAACAAGGCCCAGGTCTATCTGCCTTAATGTTTCATGTCTGTTCATCATGGTTTATCGATCAAATTGGATGAAATGCAATTTTTTGTGCTTTTTAGTTATGGTGACACTCTAAGGATCTCGTAGGTGTAGAAGGATAAAGAGACGATAACTGGGGAAAATTTGGTGGCCCATAGAAGAAACTGCTTGCGGCAGCGTCTGGCAGTGGACTTGGGTGGATGAGGGCTACAACCAGCTGTTCACGACGTCATAGAGGTATGGTGTCAACAACTCCACATGGATGAGGAATCCCATATCCAGGCTACTTGGGAACCCTTGTGGCACATGTTCTTCGACTACGTGAGAGTGGAACGGTTAGCCTCCTGTCATCCATTCTAAATGAAATAGACATGGAAGATCCATGTCTCGCTGGACTGAACTAGTCCACTATGTGGACCAGTTGACCTGAGGCAGACATTCTAGATTGTGTTTATGGTAGACGAATCAGATGTTGTTGGGCCACATACAGCCGGGAGAATTCGTCTCGCCTCCACAGGCCCAGTTGCTAGGGGTCGAGTCCAAACTAGTGGGATGGGTCAACTGTGGGCCATACCCACGACCCAGCAGGATGGGGAAACCACATGCTGGACTCGCAGCCCAGCATGCTGGGCTAGACCAAGTCAGGTGGGGCCCTAGTCAGACTAGGCCCCAACCCAGCATGCCCTTGTTTCACTAAAACACTTTTAACTAATAGAACTGATATCTTATTGACACGTCGTCTATTACACGAGGACACTGGAGACAAGTTGGACATTTTGAGATACTCTCCATGAATTTTGTAAGAGGTTGGCATATGTCTGGGTTTCATCAGACACAAACCCAACAAGGACCTTTTTACAAAAATGCACATATCATACAGACCGAGTGTCAGTTCGACGCATTGTCTATTGCATTGGGACACTTACGATGAGGTATTCATTTGAGTTACTCTATGAGGGACTTCCTGGATGATGAGGTAGGTTTTTTGGGATTGATAATATGATCCTCTCAAAATCATGTGTGCTAAGTGTTGGAATCCAGTGGCTGGCTGTGACATCAAGAATGCAGAGAGACCCATTGTGGATCAACAGTGGAGGGACCCTTAGTGGATCACCAATAAAGAGACCCATCATTGGACATCATGAGAGTGACCCTCCATGGATCAGCATGAGAGAAACCCTTCATTGATCCACAATTGTGTGACACTTTATAGATCTTCTATAGAGAAACACATTGTGGATTAGTAGTTGAGTGATCGTTCATCGATCAGCAATAGAGAAACACTTTGTGGATCAATATAATAACCTCTCAAAATAATATGATGGTTTTCCTTTAAGTATAATCATAATTACTAATTTACATAAAATATACGTGGTGTGAGCTATAATTTACTTTGAGATATGTATTTAGATTGTACTTAGTGGCATTTTGTTTTTGGTATTTTTGTTGTGGTATTTCCCCTTAGTGATTTCTGAGAGACCATCAGGGGTCTTGGGGTCCCTACTAATTGGTTATACTCACCCCTACATAGGCTTCACAGACACATTTTGTGTCTTCTGATGACGATCGATGCTACGACATAGACCATGGTGGTCTAAGACTTGGTTGATCTCAGTGAGGAAGCAACAAATAAGGTATAATTCTATTGCTTCACACTTTACTCCCTCTACCCTATAGGTAGATACTTCAGGGAGGAAATCAATATTATTTTTTAGATTTTGGATTCTTGGGATTATATTTTCTCCCCATTAAATTCATTTTACTCTTTGTTCTCTCAGTGGTGGTACTTCTTTGTGGTTTTACATTAATTTCTTTTTTATTTTAATTGAGAAGTATGCCATGTCTGTGTGTTTGTGTGTCTGTAGGTTTAATGGAATTGCCTTCCATTTTTGGGATATTCATTTCCAGTGCATCTCAACGGCCTCTTCTAAATGGATTGCTAGCTTTGGGTAGTCATTGGCTCGACTCGGGGGATGGTTCATGTCAGTTCACCAGAAGTACATCATTAACTGTAATAATTCCCTTATTTACAAAAATTTTTGAATGATTACATTCATTCCCATTTTTTTATAGTTACTCATGTTACTGATATGTTATCCATGGAATGAGTTAATTAATATATAAAAAATAAATATCAATCTAAAAAGTAACTTATTTATATCCATAGTCAATCTTAACATGATAAATATAATAAAAATACAAAACTAAAATAACATCAATGGACTTTTAGTGAAGAAACATTATTTTTTATTTCATTCCATCCAAAAAAAACAACATGATTCTTTTTGTAATAAATTTTTAATTTAATATTTCCCAATTTTGTTATATGAATACGACCAAGTTCTATTTATTTTGGGGAAAATTAAAATTATGTCTAAATATTCACTGATATAAAGGAATTTATAAACCCAATATCAAGAAATACATAAGAAAAATATGAGTAAAAAATGTTCCTGATACCAATTCATTGGAATGTCTATCATCATCTAAGGTATTCGTAAAGGATTTTGATGAATATTTCCACTAATAATCCTATTGCTTTCCATAATTCATATCATTTAATGGGAAGGTTTTTTCACAATTCATCATTTCACCCCATTTGAAACACATAAGAGTTGTCTTATTAAAATTAATAATATAGACAATAATAGAATTTTCATTTCCATCTCAAGATATATATACAAACATACCAATTAAAATAAATTTTGGGATTTGTTAAAGAATTCACCAAGATAAAATTTAAAAAAATTCCCAAAAAAAGAAACCAGTAATTCCTACATTATTTGATTGATTCATAACCAGTACATTTCATCTGGACCTTTTCTTCTTCTTACTTTCATTTTAAACATGGTTGTCAGAAAAATCTATTTATTATCTCTAATAAAATAATACAAGTTTCAAATAACATATTAATTCACAAGAAGTATATTTCCTTTTGTATATTTTTTTTCAATCTATAGTAAAAATGATTTATTTTTCAATCAATATTAAAAATACGATTTTGATTATACATTTATAATAGAGTGAATTTTTCCCCTTCTACGGTCATTGAATCGTCCTCATTTTATTTCAATTCCAAAAATTGGTTTTCCAACTTTTGTGGGAACAACATAGGAATATATTCTTCAATGAAAAAAATCATAAATTCATCTAATTCGATGGTATCAATATCATCGCTACACCTGGTATTATTGAACATTGACCATTGCTGGTTGGATTAACCTTCAAAATGATAAATGGAATGATTAAAATTTGGTTGTCTAAATCCACATGAAATAAAATATATTTAAATGGATTTAATCTAAAATTCATCAACATTTGTTTCAGAATATCCACTGATGTATGAGGCTCTTACTTCATAAAATGTTCTTCTTTTATAATGTTACATTCTGGTAGATCAAGTTATTTTCTTGGACTGATGTCACTACAGTTTATAGCCTATGTAAACTAATCAATTATTGTTATAAACATTTCTATTCAAATTTCCATCATTCCATGATACAAATTTAGAATGATATCATCCTCCCGGTACTATACAGCATCATATTCCTTATTTATTCTTCGAAAAACCATTCTAATAAGACATATATTAAATGAAGTAATGTTGTTATCTTTAAATTGAATATCATTTAAAAATAACAATTGAGTAAAATAATTTATGGTATTCTCCTAACATCATCCAAAACCCTAAAATTACATACATGTTTTGTTGATACCAACTATATTTACCCATCATTAAGTATTACCTAATCTAGTAAATTCTTTTAGTATTCCAATTCTTATATTCCCAAAGATCGTTTCAGTTTATATTTTTTGATAATTAGTACAATATTATTTTATATCTAACTACAAGAATAAAAAGTGTATAATACTAAAACATTATCAATTTCATCAATAATACAAAATCTATTCATAAAACATTATATCATTACATGGAAAATCATTTCAACATTCATTATTCCATCATATTTTTTCTTACAAATCCTTAAACATGTTAAAAATAAAAATTAACATAATGAATGTGAACGAAGATATTAGAAATATATATAATAATGGAATAATTATTCCATCAATAATTAAAATCAAAATAAATGATTTTCACAAAGACATACATCTCACACATAATGTATCATATACTTTTTTTTTGAAAATTATGGATTTCTATTAAACATAGAAAACAAAAATAAACAATTTATGTTACATGGGGAACTACATACTTAAGATTATAACCCTCATAACTACAATATAATTTTGAAACATCATGGATACCTTACAGTTTTACCTTCATCGATACCATATGATGTAACCTTTATGGATGCCTTAGTGTTTAACCATCATAGTCACACTTTGAATAATCCTTATGGTAGAATTACAACATAAACATACCAAATGCATTGGAGGGATATATATGTCAAACGCCTCATCATAATAAATTATCTTGAACTAGAATATAATCATAAAACATAGACACTTTCATCATAAAAAAATCCTTTATAATTTATAAAAAATAGAAATTTAATAGAGTAATTTTAATGAAAATTATGTTAATTTGTGTTTTACTTCATTAAAACATGTACAAACATCATGTATAACGGTTTAAAGAGTGTTATTATTTTTTTATAGAAACATATTTATATTTATAATAAATATTAATGTTATGGAAATAATATCCTTCCTCAAATTTATTGATTATATTTTTTTATTTTTTCATGTGTTTTTTCAGGGATTCCATGATCGGTTCATTATGGGTTTTCCTTTAGAGTAGAATAAAAACACCAGAAGTTGAAATTAATGTTTTCAATATGCATCTTTAATTTAAGATATTATAATTTATCATTCAATTTTCATATGTGAGGATGAATCCTTATATTGAACATTAATAGAAATGATTTAATTTATTATTCTATTTTCTACTACCATCATTAAATCATATCATTTTAATTATTTTCATTATTATATTTTTGATAAAAAAATACAATTTTACATATAATATGAATAATAAAATATAATATAACTATAATAATGGATTTATGACAATAAATTATGGTGGTAAATGGAAATGAAAACACATTATCCATTACGATAGTAAATACAGAAATAGTGGATAATGTTTAAAATTATTAGAATTGGAAGAGAATAAAAGATGTCTAATGATGGATATCACATTAATAGAATAAAATTTATGTATTTTTAAGATAATAGAGCTATAATTTCCCTAGGATGGTGGGTGGTGATGAGATAATAAAAAAATAAAATAAAAATAAAATAAATTTAGAATAAAATGAACTAGTATTTTTATACTTTAAATTATCCTCTCTGATAACCTCGTGAAGGCGCATGGTTTGGGCCTTTTAGTGATAAAAATAAATATTGTACATGGGAAGTGTCATGGGAAGTGAATGTTTTAAAAAATAATATATCTAAAATTATTTGTATGTGTGATTATACGAGGTGGTGAGGGCTGTATTTTTTTTGAGGAGAGTGGTGTTTTCTCATTATTTTATATATTAGATTAAAATTTTTCATCAAGACTATAGATAGATATAGAATTGTCAATAAATATATTAAACTAGTAATGGAGGCTTGAAGAATATGGTGATCATTTCAGAAATTTACTAAGTAATAGTGTATTATACAACTTATTTATATATATTGTAAATTACTATATTTTACTGTTCGCCAAAAAAATTACTATTTTAGAAAAATACAAAAAATTCAATGAACACAATTTACAAAAAATAGAATTCAAAAATGAACTCTGTATTATAAAATTAATTTTATAAATCTAATAAATTTGACATTTAAATAAATACTTAATTTCATCCAAAAATACCCTTATTAAGATTGTAACTGATTTTATGACACATTCTAAAATAAATTAAAGGTCTATTCTGATAATATTATTACATTAAAAACAAAATATGAATTAATGAATCTTAATTATGATGATTTTTGTTTCTTTTAATTCATTAAATTTATTAGAAAATTTTAAAAAAGATTAAGGTTTCACAAAATTCAAAAACATAATGTATCATTTTGAAAACATTTATTTAATTATTCCATGATACAAATATATATTCTATTCAATTATAAAATTCATAAATTTTATTTATACTCTTGTAGTTGAGGTTAATATTCTATTATTATTGATTCCATAATTTTTATAAATTGAACTTTTTCCATTATGAATTTCTAATGAATATTACTATTTGAATACTACGATGAAAAAAATTATTTTTAAATTAAATGGGTTGTTTCAAGAAGTTACTAAACATGTTATAATTAATTTTATAAGTACATTTTTTTTAATTTCATATATTTTTAATTAAATTATAACTTTAATATTTCAATCATAATCCACACCTAACTTTTTTCTAATTTATATTAAAGTATATTACATTTTTTCTTAAATATTAATATATTTTTCACTATAAACATTATATGGAATGTTTAAAAGAAATTAAAAACTTATTTCCTATATTTACAATGTATATATTAAATAAATTTATTATTTGTTTAATTTTTCTATTAAAAAGTCATTTTTATTTAATTTAATTATTTATTAAGGAAATTTTAGGCCTTCCTTGCATATTTATATGTTTTTAATTGAATATTTCAGTATTTTTCTAATAGAAATATTTATATAATTTTTATAAAAAGTGACAAGGAATATGTTTTTCGTATGTGTATTTTATAGAAGATCTCACTGACATTTTCATTTTATAATTCTGATAATATTCTTCATTATTTCGATAAATTTAAAAATAAAATTCATTAATAAGAACATAATTATGTATTCACATTCAGTTATTTTATTTATCTACAAAATATCAAAATTTTAAATGAAATAAACTTATAAAAATTATGATGAATTTATTTTCATATTTTTTTTCTTTTTAATATTATATTCATTAACTTTACCATGATGCATTCAATTTCAAAAAATCGTTTATCATGGGAAATTACATTTATCTTTTAAATCCATATTATTTGTATCACATATATGGATATTTAAAAAAATTATATAATATCATTATCTGATATTTTACTATAAATGTTATCTAATTGACTAATGATTTCATTAGATTCAAAATTATTTACAAATTATGGTTATTCTTGATATGTTCTATTGTACATGAATTAAATTTATCATTTCATATATGGGGAAGGAATGGGATATATACTGATGGGTGGGTCCAAGAATACATTTCCCCATGACACATCAAATAGTATCTTGATAAAAATATATTTATTAATATAATTAGAAAGGATTTTTTATTTACACACCCATTATTTAACCTAACATGGTGAAAGTAAAAATAAATAAATAAATAAATATATTTAAGACCATTAACTCTAAAACTGTGCATATTATTCCCTAAGAATCCAATTATTGTAATCTATGGATTTTATCGTGGATATTTTCCAAGGATTCATGTCATGATGAAGATATTGACTAATCAATATGGTTTTTTGGTTATGTATAATTCCAAATTTTTTGTGAGTTCTATACTGAAAATAGATTTCTATGTAAATAACTGATAGATAGAATATGATGTCAACCTAATTATTTTCCCTTTCCGATAGATATAAAGGAGGATTCTTGGATAGTGATTATGGGTTTTGAATATTTATATTCACTATGTTTTCAAAATTTATACATAATGTAAAATGGATTCAAGTTTGTATCGTGTATTTTTTGGATACAAAAAACAAAATCTAGAAGCATGAGAATCCTTATATCTTATACACCATTAATAAAGTACACACTTCTATTGGGTAACTGGAGTTGGGTTTTTTTAATGTTGTATTAGAGGGAGTGTAGATGAAACTTTGTGAAGAGGATTTTGTAAAACATATAATTTGGAAAATAACATTATGAAAGAAATTAACAAAAATTATAAGCAAACATACATATCTTAATTATGTATTTAGGTAGGTATTATGTAGTTTTAAAATAATATACTACATTAGGATAATACAAGTTGATGTGGATTTATCAAAGATACATCTTGGGGTGTCAAATTTTCAAATTGTTGGAAAATATGACTCAGCCATCATTTAGGTTCATGGGGAGTGAACCCCCCCTGAACACCTAGTTTGAATGACCCAAATGGGTATTCATGTGTTATAATATAGTTTATTTATGAACCATTATTAATATTCTGAATAATTTTTGAAACTATAAATCCTAATTTAATCTTAAATTCTATTACACTAAAAGGAATGTGTCCAAATTTACACATCATATAAATGATTTTCCCTATTATATGTATTCCCACTATGATTATTGTTACTTATAATACAGTTTTTGGTTTTATCAAAATTAAATTACTGGAAGGAATTATTTTCTTTATAAATTAGAATAATAGTGAAATTATTATAAATAAGTTATATGTAACGAAATGGTGGTTGAAAGGAAGAACCTTATAATTATGTCTAATTGGATTTTTTATGATAATATTTAAAATAATTTCATTGGTGAGTCTCTTAAAATACCTAATAAAAAGAAAATAATAATTTCATAATGGAAATTTATGGATGTATATTTAGTTCACAAAAATAAATTTTTACATATATAATAACTCAAGTAAATGTATCAAAGGAAAAAAAGATGTTTCATGTGTAGAAAATTAGGGAAAAAATTATGAAATTGTAGAAAAAAATGATGAGTTTAATATATATATATATATATATCTAATATTTATCATATGATTGTGTTTATAATTTAAAATACTACATCTTAGGAACAATAAAATTTTCTATGTTAAAAACATAATCCAAGGGCTTACTATTAAACCTACAAAGGACCTATATTATGCTAATAAATAAAATGAAATGATTGATGGTTTTATTTATTTTAATTATAAAATATTGTGGTTGAAGTGTTGTATATATGACTTTGTATTTTTAATAATCCTAAATCAACTATATATTATTCATAATTTTCTGTAATGGATTTGAACTAATATGATGATTGGTAAAAATACCCTTCAAAATTAATTTAGTGTTAATGTGATATTATTGAATACAACATGTTTAAGGAAGCAATGACTAAAAATACCAGATTTATGTTGAGTTATTTATTTTAAAATTATATAATTGGATGACTGGATTTGAAAAAAGTTATTGGATATAATTGTTAACCTGGAAATTTGTTTTTTATCGGAAGAAATTTTTTTGGTCATATCTGATTATGTTTATTTCATTTATTCGATTTTGGAATATAAAAAATTGTTATTTATTTTATATAAGAAATAAGGTTTCTATTAATTTTTTGAAAAGAAATTTTATTTTTATTTTTATGTAGAATTATGTTAATATTATGATTTAAGGGAATACATGTTCATCAAAATCGCATGCTTACTATGTGACACGATGGTAATCATTATAATGTCTTGGATTTCATGTTTGATCAAATATTTTTAAATTTTAAATTTTAAATTTCATTATATATATATTATTATGATTCATTGGTAAAATATATTTTGGAAGGGATATTTTTAATCTTTTGGGTTATTATTGAGGATTTTGAAATTATTCTATTAAATTTATTCATATCATATAACTTGGACAAACCATTTTGGTTTCCTTTAATATATTGACAATTGGGGAATGAATAATCATTCATTTTAAGATCTTATTATTTGGTTATAGTAAATATTATGGTTTCATGGATGAAGAATTCATCGTGAATATTCATCTAAGGGAATATGAGATAAAGTGTAAACTCATCGAAGAACGACCAAATTATAAAATTTCATTATTGAAATGTATCAAAATCAAGAATGTCTACTTTCATATGTTCTCCATCATAATAGGAAAACAATCTCTCAACATTAGGAACATGACCCTAAAAATATATCCATTTACATTCATTTCATATCAATTGATACTCTTTTCACATAATAAGTTTTATGGTTTTTTGGTCTTTAAGTTTATCTTGACCATATTTTCTATCATTCTGTATTAGTTCTTATATAAAATGTTTCTCCTTTATGTTTATATTTTTTCTTCCAATGAATGATCTCCTTATCTAGAAACCCGGTTATGAGAAATTTTTGGTAAGCATAACCTTTCCCTTTCCACTTTTTTATTTTATGCTTTACTATTCGTATAAATGTTGTTTGTTTAAACATAATTTATTTTCAAATATAATAAAATTTAAGAATGAAATTAAATTTCGAGGTTGATTTTTTTGGTAGGGATAATGTCACATTATTAAAAATTTATTTAACATAATAACAATGTCAATATTTTTTTAACATGAAATACATATCATTAAGGAAATTGAGATATGCTACAAAAAATATATTATTTCAATGAGTCCATTATAACATAGCCATTGGATTTTATTAAATGTGTTTATGTAAGTATGTAATGAAATATATATAGTTACTCAACTTAATACAAACATATTAATTATTTCTTTTTAAATAAGCACTCTATTTTTTAGTGAGTTGATTTTTTTCCTTCTAAAATACAAATTGTTCAAAAATTGATTTTATAGAAATTTGAGCAATGAATTTATAATCATTTACATCCTCTTTCAGAAATTATACTTTTTAAAATTTGATTCAATTATTAAATCATCATATGAAAATTAACATAGGGTTAAATTTTTTTGTTTTAATAAAATGATTGCTATTTCCCTGATTAGTGAGAAATACCAAATTATCAAGTTCCATCATTTATTATCTTTATATAATATAATGTAAAGGTATAATTTTTTTTTATTTTTTATTAATGTGAAATATGATCCATTTTATTTTCAAAGGTTTATTAAATTTTTTAAGATCATATATTCTTCCTTGAGTTTTGTTCTTGTTTTCTCTATGGTTTATGTGCCTTATTTTGATTAAATAAGTGTTTCCCATGTTTATGTGAAGACTCGTGTGTGTTCTGGGGGTGGAGGACATGAAAGAGGAATATAAAGAAGTTTCTAGGCATGTTTCACAATTTGTACAAAACAAATTCAAACCATGAGGAGCATCCCAGGAAACTATGTGAACTTAGAAGAAATGATTGCACAAGATTATCAAACGATTAAGCTAACCATGCAGAATTACAAAGAAACCATGTGAAGGGGTATTTTGGGACATTATACCTCGCATGTTTTTCACACAGTTTGAAAAACCGTTCAAGGAAACTATGTCTCCCAGTAATGTTGGAAAATATTCAAAATTCCCTCTCTGGGATTTTAGACCCCGACATAGGTTTATCCATCAATTTACCCCCATCAACCCAAGAGAAAAACATGAATGGTAGAATATTTTAAGTGGTGATTCACTTTCTCTCTTGGGCTATTTGGAACACATTTGGTTGTGGATTGAAGCCTAGGATAAGTCTAGTCTCTTCCTTGATTCCTATACTATATTCGGGTTTTCCTCATCCTCCCATATCCTTACAAATCTCTAAAACCCTAATTTTCTAGTGACATAGAATTTTGGGCTTCAAGTGTGTGTTTGAATATTGATCCATAGGTATGATTAAGAGTTTATTCATCATCAAATTTGATTTAGGTGGACTACAAGTATTATCCCATAGTTTTAATTTAAATTTTTGCATGGATGCTGGCTTTACTCCTTTTCCTAATTGTGTTCTTGGTTTAATTTATGTTTTTGATTAAAATTGGTGACTATGTAACCAATTGAAACACTCACAATCACTATGGGATGCGTAGATGATTACTTGACCATTTATGGGCCACCCATGGGGTGTGCTAGAAATTATGGACCTGTAAAGGCATAGGGTTAAGTGAAAGGTTGCCAGCTAAAAATGTGGGACCCAGGAACACCGTGTTTTAAGAGTTTATTATGTTTTAAATTGAATGATGATTGATGTTCCATTGATTTTAAGGTGATAATGGGTTATTTGAAAAAACATATAAATTGGCGAATTGGATAGAGTGAGATTATGTCGACTGGTTAATGAACTTCAATGTTAAATTATTAATGGTATTAGTGGATAATAGATGGTGAACATGTAATTTGTTAATGGAATGGAAAACTGATTAATATTTATATTGGGATAATAAATGGTTATTATGAGTTATTTTAATAGGTTTAAATTTAATAATATGGTTTTGTCTTGTGAGAAAAGAATTATACGTATAATTCATAAGTGGGTAAATTCTTGTGGAATAGTAAATGGGATGAATGGGTTTATAAATGGTAATTTATGAATTTTGGATAAAGCATTGGGATTTTTGAATTCATATAAGGGGTTATGGAAATATAATGGTAATTTGGATGAAAATATATTAATTGTACATAGTTAATATATTAATGGGTTATGGATTAGTATTAATTCCCATGTAGTTTGTTATGTATTTTATCTCCAATGGAATTGTTTACGATTGGTTGTGTTATGGTATGGCTGTAGTGATTGGAATAATAATCATGTTTACGTGGCTTGGTAGAGTGGGTAATTTACAAGATTTTATAGACCGACAAGTCGAGTTATATTGGGGATCTAAAATCAACCACAAAAATCCGTTTGTTAGGGAAGGGGACGAAGGCATTGTTACCCTAACAACTGCATTCCACCCAGACTGAGGCTTCAAGGTGAGGATAATGTGTTGATGTCATATATGAATCCCTAGGGTGATATGGACTTGACTAATTTTTTCATATGTATTGTGATTGATTTCTATAGACCCTTATATAGATGATATATGTGCCTATCCCAAAGAGCAGGTGTTAAAAATGTATTTTGTAGTCACGATTCTATATGAAATTAAATTGGGTTAAATACATGGAATTAATTAAATGACCCTTATTAATTAGTGGAACTCGTACTGTACCTTATTTACTTACCATTAATTTTGTACATTCATTAACTATCTATTATATTGGATATATTTTATACACCATTGGTGTTGGCATGTTGAATTTTGTACTCACACCCTTATCAGGTAGTCGTTGAGCACCCAAGAAACTTTTTTGGTTGTGGTTCAGAATAATGGAAAAGTCCCTACTCTGGGATGTTGTTTTGGGCATGACATGTACATGAAGAGTGATATTCACATAGAGTCAAGACCCATATCAGGATTAGGGTGTTTTCTTATTTCTTTTGGGTTTTATTAAAATTACACAACTAGTATGTCATGACATTGTTAATGCTGTATTATGATTTGTACAATGTTGGGAGATGATTGACCTATTTTTTATTAGTTGTTTCCTATTATTCAGATATTTATATTGAGTTTTATTTTGGATCACTCTGGTAAAGAGGGTATTGTCTCCTAAGATGACTCATTAGACCGTCACTGGTAGTCAACAACTTCTAGCATATGGGGAGGCATGCTTCAGGTCTTGTGAAAACTTGGCTTAGGGCATAGGTTTAATGGCACCTAGGTTGGAGATGTTACATGGTTGTAACAGATGAGTTATTTCATCCTTATTAATATTTTTGGATTTTAGATATAATATTTGGACAGTGTTAGCCCGTCGTAGTGATTTTGTTCTTTGGAGTAACTAACCTATGTATGAGGTAAAACCCAAGTTACCTTGGGTGAAAATTGTTTTTCATGATGTGTTTTGTTATAGTAGAATGATATTTCACTATTAGGATATGAAAATGTCTTGTGACATTACTAGTTTATGATATTTTTCTCATTGTTATAATGACATGAGGTTGTGAATTCACACATAATTTTAGTCACCTAAGGATATTTTTGCAATGCATTATGATAGGCACACAAGAAATTGGTGTGAATGGCATATAGAGTGGAATTAATTTTTCTTCTTTAATAAATTGGAAGTAAAGGTTTCCTAATAATTTTAATTAATGTGGGTAGATGATAATAATTAAATGGATAGTTAATGAATATTTTGTATAACGAAACATCAGGAATAGGTTAATGATTTGGGTTGTAGTGAATTTTAAATAATTAACTGTGTTTAACAGAGAATGCATTGTGTGGTGATGATAGAATAGTAAATGAATTTTTCCAATTTAAATAGTAAATGAGTTTAATGAAGTATATAACAAATTTTGAGATGATAAATGTGATTAAGAGAAAAGATTCATTTTTAAATGAATAAATGGTTGAAGGGTATGTTTTCTGAATCGTTTGTGATTAAGTTATTCGTTTATCCCCATGTTGACCCAGACCCATCGTGAAAAGGGTAGAGGGTGGTGGTGGAGATTTGAACACTACTGTTGGAATAATATATGTGGAGTTGGCTATGTATGGAATATAGTGCATTATTTCATTGTGAATTATATAGTATGGTCTTCCTTTGAGTTATTTGTGGAGGAATGTGATTTGGGTTATGAGTGTGAGTAAGTGGAAAATTTGATGTATTTGGGTATGTATAATGTTAAATAACATGAGCATTTTGGTGTTCCTCAATGTGTCACTAGTTAGGATGTGGCCTTGAGGTCTTTAAGAAATTGTGTTAATGTGGACGTAGTAATCTTTGTGGGTTGTACGATGGACATAAAAATGAGTGCCCTGGTGGTAGTTTCCTAATTGATGGGAATTTTTCATGGTCACTGTAACCAATGTAGGTATTGACCATTCGTGTTGTATCTCAGATGGTATAATGGGGGTTTTGTCTTATGGTGCCGATGTATGTGTACAATTAAATTTGGTGTGGGACAAATATTAAATGGTCCCTTGGTGTGCTAGGAATTGTGTGTATTAGAACGGGGGTGAGAGAGACATTCAAGGAAAATTTTTTGTATGTATATTTACATGTATAGTTTGGAAGTAGGAATAATTTATTTTCTCCTTCATGACTCTAGTTAATGGAACTAGTATCACTTGACCTTCAAGGTGAAAAAAGATAAACGGAATACAAGGTTCATAGTGCTCTTAGGTGTGTTCTATATGGGATGATGATTGGTTATGATAGTATTACAAGGAATATGTCCTCTAATTAGGGTTATCCTAGAGGGATAAGTGGCAAGGTTGATGATTTGGTGATGTTACTTGAGTTATGGTAATGCATTGGAAAATTTATAGAAATTAAGGGGGACCTCAAGGGAGGAGAGCTCTGTGATGTTGGTGCTTTGGAATATGATTCGTGAGAAATACATCAAGGGGGATATTGACACATATTATTCCCTAAATTAATTGGTAAATAGAATTATAGGGATGTTGTACCCCTTAGTTTGGACGATGGATTGTGGGGAAGAAGGTATTGTTTTCAAGGGAAATGGACCTGGATGAATAATGCGTACTTAGATAATCGTATTGGAAGATGAAACCCATGGTGAGGGTGTTCACATGGCTCAGCTTGTTTGTATGAGTGGTTTGGTTGATGGGTGAGGCGTTCAGAGTGCCTTGAGCTGACGATGCTGAATAATCAAGAAGCATGGTTTGGTAAGAAATTGAGCATATGTGTCAATTGATGGATGTATTGTGGGAAATAATGTCTGTATGAGAATGAACGTACTAAATAGCAAGACCCTGAAGTTAATTAGTGTTCTAGGTGAGGGAATAGACTATAATGGTGTGACTATGATCAAGATAAGCATATGTCCTTATCTAAAAAGCCATAAAGGGGAGCGTGGTTGTGTGAGGGAGTGTTAGTTTAATTTTCGTGAGAAACCATAGAGTTTGGTTATAACCTTTCCAGAACGTACTGGAAGAACTTGAGAAATGTTTATGAAGTAGTACCAAGGAAAACATTGATTCATGACTTCTTCATAGATGGTCATCGGGTGGGAGTGAGTCTTTTTTAGCAATCAAAATTGAGAGGTGCTGTTAAAATGCTGATGAGAGGCATGAAACATAGATGCCATAAATCTATGTCTTGTCATGAGGTTCAATCATTGTAGGTTATATCACAAATAGTTAAGATGGTGTTGGTGTTCTTCTATAGCTTCTTCTCGTACCTCAACTAATGATGATAATGCCCAATATCATGACATCATCCCAGGTATGTCAAAAATCTCAGGTTTTAAGCCTATGGACATGAAAGTGTATGGTAAGAGGAAGGACATCATAATTTTTATATTCATAATGGATGTATAGGTGATGTGGGATAGTGGATTCACACAATGGACTAAGAAAAACTAGATACCACATGATTTAGGGAATGTAAATCCAAAAAAAACAACTTATTCATGAAGCATGGTATTATTTCAACAACGAGTAAGCCCATCTAATACACATTCTATAATCTCCAGTGCCCTCCCAGACACTGCAACCAAAACTGATAAATCTCGCCACTCTAAGCATTAACCAATAAAACAAAAATTGGGCCTACCTACCCCACATACAACAATAGACATCTAGTAAAATCATTTATATGATCACATCACATCCAAGACTCCCCATCACACATACCACAGGACTCGTATCCATATCACATCACAAAAATCTAGAAACAATATACAAATGGGCTCTTGGACCTAAAATCAAGGCTTCCAAGCTTCACAATCTAATATCTCTCCTATATCAAAAGTATAAGGAACTTGTGATTTACAATAAATAAGGAAACTCAGGCCCTACAATGGTTTTACCTTTATCATTCAACTGGTTATTATTTCATCTTTAATTAACTGATTAATTATTCACTAGATCCAACAAGGAGAAAATTATGAAACAATCAATCTAAAAGTATCAAAAATTAGTTTTATAAATAATTTATCAATATTTTAATAATTTATCAGCATTAATCAACATATAGTTTTGGTTCATTAACAAATTCTCTTACATATTCATATCTAAATTAATTTGATCGACATCATATTACAACAACAAGAACTAAATTCATAAATATTCCCCCTTAACTTTTATCCAATTTTTTGTAAATTAATTATAGCTTTATATTATTTACCAAATTAAATCAATAACATCATGATAATCTATGTAATCCATATATAAAATACTATTTAGAAAATCATTAGGCAAACTATTATCATTGTATAAAGAAACAACATCACTATGAAATCGATAACAATTCATTAATCTCGTTCATGTTTTTAATTTGATAAATTTCTTAACCAGACGTGGGGATAAATAATCATAACTATACAATTGCAAGTAAATAAATAGATAAGAATATTATCCCCGACCTCAATTGGTCATTGACATTATTTCAATGATAACGAATCAAGGAAACAGATCATGGTCACCTCTCCCACAATAACTCCACCAACACAAAGAGGTTATGGAATAAACGCACCAAACAACACTCATGAAAAATCCACTAGAAACATAGAGATCACATTCCATCACATGAAAATGAGAAACAATTGAATATATATTGGATAAACTGCATGAACGTAGGTAGAACATAACTTATATTGAAAATGGATTCTTACAGATCGAAGGAGGGTTCTAGGGTTCATTCATTGATGAAGGAAAACCAAAAACACTGAAGAGAGGTTCATCAAGTTTCCTATTGTCAAGGGAGAGCCATTATAGCTAGAGGATTGTTAATATATATGTTTTAGAAATGATTTAGAAACATATGTTAATAGATAATTTCATGTTGTATAATCCCCTTTCGTGTTATGTAATTCCTCTTGTTCATTTTCTGCAGATAAAAGTGTTGCCTCAACTATTTATTTTATATTGCCAATGCCAAAAACATACATGTCCGAAAACGATATTTCACTGTGGAAAACAACATGTGGATGAATATTTTCACATTTTTTAATGCAGTCATAAGACATGTAATCCATCCTTTTTAGTTTTTACTTAACAGAATGTCTCTAAAATACCTATGCACCTCATTAGAGAACATTGATCTTTGATAACACGCAAATGGTTGATCAACATAGATCTGGACCCTTACATTAGATCCATCTCAAAACATTATCATCCCCAATAATATAATACCAACCTAATTATGAATCTTGAAGGGGCCATCCAAACAACAACTCCCTGATATACCTCTCCAAGATTTCTCCCCTATCAGATCTCACCACCTCACTAGAGGAACAAGATCAACCCACTCAACAAGAACAACTAGTTCCTAAATAATATTCAAAGGGAGATACCTCTCAGTAAAGTCCATTAAAAAAACAATAAACAAGTCAAATAAATTCCATAAATATAATGTTCCAATAGCCATCAAATGAATGACGTTACAGAAGAATATCTAAACATGAAATAGCTTGAGGTAGAAATCACGTATCTAGAAATCAATTTCCTAGGTACTCTCCTCCATGACACTATACCAAAAAAAGACATGATCCATGGGGATATAACTACCACCAATAACATTATCATGGGTTCATTGATTTCATATATGCTTCTCCTCGAAGGGTGAAACATCATTGAAAATGATCTTTCCCAAATCGATGTCATGAGAGTCATCATAAACATGATGATGGAGTTTCAACATGTGAAAAAAATATTGTATCTAAGCCATCATTGGGTGAAGTTAAAACTAATATTCCATAGCTCCAACAAGATACAACACCTCGAAAGGTCTAACAAATTGGGATGAAATCCCACTCCCATAACCAAACCATTGATTCCCTATATGGGGATTGACCTTTAGGAACACATTATATCCAACATCAAATTTCAGAGGTCTCCTCTTATGATCATCATATGATCTCTAAAGATCATGTGAAACCTTTATCATCTCATCAAATCACTAGAACCATCTTCATCGTACTCAATTCCAACTCTGGCCTAAGAGTAACTGACTCTTCCACCCCAATCCAGCACAATGGATAACTAAAATTCTATCCATACAAGGTTTCAAATGACACCATACCGATAGTGTAGTGAAACAAATTTTTGAAATAAAAATCCACCATAGGTATATACCTCAAACATGATCCTCTATAATCTATGACACAAGAGTGTAATATATCATCATGTGTCTAGATTGTCTGCTCTGTCTGATCATCCAGCATTAGTTGAAATGTAGTGCTAAGTCATAGGTGAGGTCCAAAAGCATTATGCAGACCTCTCCACTCCCAGGAGGTAAAATAAAGATCTCAATCAGAAATTATCACCTTTGGTACTCTATGGAGACTCACCACCTCTTATAGATACTACCTCAAAACGAAATCCACTATTCTTGAATCCATTACCTCTGTAAGTTGATATGATTTTTTCAAATGATACACTACCACCCATATTGAGTCATGGCCTCCCTGAGATCGAGGAAACCCATTAAATATTCAATCGTGATGTGTTCCCACACCCACTGGGTAGAATATAATGTGTAGATGAAACCATTACGAACATGGTTCATGGTGTTCACCTTCTAGAAAACCAAACATTATGACATAAACATTGAAACTCCCCACTTCATCCCATGCTACCAAAACTGACCTCTCATGGCCCGATACATCATTGTTACACCAGGACATACTTATAATGGTATACTATGGATCTTTTTTAGAACCATCTCATGAATAACAAAATGAATGAAATATTTTAATTGGAATAACACTTGGTTTTGTTCATCGTCATACCAACCATCAGATGCCCCAACACAAACAACTCATTCTTTCCAAACCTCCACCTCATGATCCCACAATTGAGATTCCTCCATTACTTCATTAGATATGAATTCACTGTCATCAAAAAAAGACAATATTTTCCCCCAACATATCCCATTTCCATATGTAATGCTAAAATATCTTCTATTAATCACTAGAAATAACCATATTTATGAACTACATCACTATGTGACTTCCCACTCAATGAATCATCCACGATATTCCCTTTTCATGGTGTATATGAAATCTTGAAGTCGTAATCCTACTGGAACTATATCCACTAATTATGGAGCATGTTCATTTCAAGGGGGGACAAAAAAATACCTCGTTATATTGTGATTAGTGAAGATAACAAATTTCTCCTCAATGAGGTTATGCCTCCACAACATTAGGGAAAAGACCACTTACACTATTTCAAGATTTTGGGTGGAATAGTTATGCTCATTGGGACATAATTTCATAGACTCCAAAAAAATAACTTATATCTTCTGAATCAAAACATATCTCAACTGTAGACATGAATCATCCTAGAAAACCTCGAATAAAACAATTTCTGATGGAAAACAATGAAATTGAGAATTGACCAACCTACCCTTCAAATAATCCAAATCGGTTTCGCCCTAATCAGTTCATCAGAACCCATGATTCATTATTTTCAATGTTTTTATATGAGTCGCAACCCAAGAGAAGTTGGATACGAACATTTTATAATCTCCTTCAAGATAAAGGAAACTTTACAACACTTCCACTATCATTGATGCTTCCCAATACAAAACTTCTTATATCTTCAATGGATTAAAAACTAATCCTTATTGGGATACATCATTCCCTATGATAGGGACTTCCCGACCCCATAATTAACAGTTTAATAACTTTAAAAATAGCCTCTCAGGATGAAGAACACCCAAAACGACATTGATATATTTCCCATGATTTTCCCCAGTCGAAGAGTACACACAAATGATGTTGAGTAAATCCACATTGAACTAATCCAAAAACTCATGGTCTACATCCTTAATTAACCCCATCAACACATCTAAAGAATTCATCATGATTAACTACATCACAACAAACTTTTAATTACCATAACCACAACAGAATGCATTCTTCAAAATATCCCCACAAAAAAATTGTATCTAATGATATCATAAAGACAAATCATTCTTCAAGAACACACCTGCACAATTCAATTGGTCAAATAAATAATAAATTCATGGTAGAGTATAGTGGTTCTTTACAGCCACTTGGTTCAAGCGATGATAATCGATACACAGCCAGAAATTGTTGTCGGCCTTCTTCATGAAAAAAACTAGTACTCCGCATGGTTACACAATCGGTTGGGGAAAACTACACTAAAACAACCTATATAAATATATGTAACTCCTGTAAAATTGTAGATTTCATCCTATATAGATACATTTAGATTGTATACATGCCTGGATATAGATCAATCTCAAACATGATCTCTCATCGAGTGGGTAATGCTACAACTGTTTATGGAAATACATTAGGGTACTCTTCGAAGACCCTTGGAAAATCCAACTTTTTATCATTCGTTGAACCCAAAATCTTCTCAACCATCAAGGATGAAAAGTTTGAAACATGACTCCGACCCATTTGAGGGTCTCTATTTCCATGAAAATAATATTGTATCTTTATTCGCAGCGATGAAAAATATGTACCTCCAGAAAGAATCCATGATTTCCTACATCGAATACAACCAATACATTTCATGGAAAAATCATACTTTTTAATATGTTTACATTTTAAATCTCCTCAAGAGAGGTTATTCGCAATCAATAACTTACGGTATCTACATTTCCCAAACATGTCATCTCGACCTCCAACTGGAATAGTCAATGCCAAGGAAACTGAAAATTTCTCTACCTCATTTCATACAGAATAGTCAAGGGATGGTCATATAAATGAGTGTGTCACTCCTAAATCAAACAAGACATAAAACTTGTTGGAAAAATATCAATGGGTACCTTGAATGATGTGTGGATCACATGGCACTGGCAGTACTAAAGCATGAAGAAGACCACGACTAGCTCTACAGCCTCTCTGACCCTACTAACGACCACCTCCATGTTCGAAATCTATTATTTGAGGACGGGGGAATACCATCGGTATCGTATTAATATCCCTATTAGAACTTTTTTGATCAATAATTGGAAAATCATCATTATGATTTATTGACTAAACTTCCACATCAAATGAAGTTGGAGCTGATCATCTGGAACATGCTGACTACTCTTATAGGTCAACCATTATCTCCACTAATGACCCCAATATCCATAAGAAAAACAGATTTTTGATCACATGGTTTAATAATTATAACTACAGTCCCAAGGAAAACCAAAAGATGAGGTTCATCACCGACAACCGGCTAACAAAAATCAATTATGTCCATCATTCTAGGAAACTTGGATCACATATCGACATCAGAAGGAATCCTGACGACTTCCCTCTTTAGACAATCTAGTTTCGGCTAATGTCATCTTGATAAAATCTTCTCTTGATACCCCCTCAAGATAGATAATGAACATAAAGCGGGTGACCTAGCTCTAGATCACTGGACATAATTCCTCATTAAAATTATTCACCCTGAACTCCTCATCTAGCAACAGATCAGAAACATATTACAAAAAGGTTCCTAAATCAGAGCCGAAACACTCACATAATGGATATTCCCTACTAAAGTGTAAATAGCTCTTGCCATCTAACCACCTTTATAGCCAATGAAATAATCTCGGCTCTGAATATTTTTTGGACCACCACACACTAGAATATTGAATCCTTTTGATCTCCAAGGAACAAGAACCACCAATAACTTACTTACCCAAATTATATTTTCACTTCAAATGATACCCAATTCTTATTTCGATAACAGTTTGAACTGAAGGCTATCTCAACATCCACTAACCAGTCTTTTATGAATATATCTAAAATGGTGCGCTCATACTTCAACAGACTATGGCACTGATACTCTCAGAGTGTCCTCCCCCATGTTTCATCTTAGTCAACAAATACCCTACATCAATATACTGGCACAACCTTCTGAACATAATCCATGTAAACCAGATGAGGATACCGACTTGGAGGCATAAGTACAAAAGAAAAAAACGGGTTCCCATGAAAATAAAATATAGATGACTATAGCATTAATTAATTATTTTATATTATTTTATTTAGGATCTCTTATACCAATGTTAACTCATTCTAACACAAACATGAATAATTAAGATTCATGATCCTTTGCTAGGTATCTACACTAAAACCATGATCAACTTGTTTAGTATCCATAGTACGAATAATGGTTTGTGCATCAAATCATATGTTTAACTAAATACCCATGTATCCTCTGGTATCTGATTTTTTTGGAGCCTTTTGAACATAGTTTAAACTGTCGTCCTACCAACCATTGCAACCTCACTGGTGCCAAACTCCAAACACCTTCTTATCCCTCAACAAACCCCTAATACCACTATATCATGATCCCCTCCCAACAATGTTGTCCCCACCTAGGACAGAAATGTGAGAATAAAGATGCTGACCCCTGAGTCCCACCACCAGGAGTCCCTGAGTTAGCTACTAGCACAGGTGGAATAATAAACATGGATATAAAAGGAATTACCTTCTAAGAGAAACACATGCTGAAGAGAGATATAATATAGAAACCAAAAAACTCATTCTCAGAATTAAATACAAACAAAACCCATGTACACAAATGCAATGACATGGATGAACTTATATAACTGAAAGGAAAAAACTAGTCTTATGAAGGAACATAAAGATAGAAGCAACCAGAAGTCCAAGATGCTCCAATAACCCAACTCTAGTACTAACTAACTTAATCAAAAACCTTCTATTACTGACCTAAAAATTGGATATATATATATATATATATAAGAGGGGTGAGTATTAAAGTAAACTCATAAGGATTATCCATAGAGCCTCTTTGGACATATTAATGAAATCATGATAAAACACAATGAAAAAAGTGAAACTAACTCATCACCAAAACATGTGTACAAATTTTTCTGCGTCACCTTGAATAATCTTACCAGGTATCGAATACAAGAACATATAATATAATAAATAAAATAATCAGAATCCCACTACCACTTCCCACTAGTTTTCTACTTTTCCTCAACATTGCACATCCGGAGCATATTAGTGCAAGAAAGGAAGACCACAGACACCTGGGTGAAGCACCACAATATACAACTCATGAGTCAATGTGCACCTCGTGCATCATATCACCACTTCTACCTAACCAAAGTAACCAGGTAGTTTTTGAGAGCCACAATAACCTGTATAATGTATATCAAACATCAGGTATTACACCTCAAGGTATTACGTCCCATACACTGAGAAAGGATCCTCAATCCATCACAACTTATACATGTTATACCTATAGTGTCCCTTAGGAAAATATATCCATAACATATGTGTGTGAAAAACTAAAACACATTAAAACCCTCCACACACACATATGAGAAAATATAACCTCCAATAATACCAGCACAAGTAAGTACCAACAGAAGAGAGCGGTGTCGAAGGGGGTAGTTAGCCATCCATCCTTCCATTGGGATGCTGGGGAAAACACCCCAAAGGCTCGTAATCCTCAGCATGTTAGTTTCACCATATGAAATATTGGAGTATCATATAGACTCAAAAAATGTATATGATATAATACAGATCAATTCCACACTACGGGAACAACCAAGTCTCGGACTGAACTACATCTAACATCTCTCGGACTCCTGGCTTCCACTGACAAGACTAAATATCCTATAAGCACAAAACCATTTTAAAAGCAATTTTATATTATAATTATCCGTTTTTATCTATATCTATTAACATTAATTAATTAAATACCCATTAAAAATCCATTATCATCTTCTACATTTCATTACATTATCATCACTACAATTTTCCATGCCCTCTATGAAAAACTAAATAGTGTTCACAGTTTTTCAGAAATATATCCTCAAAATTTCATCCATGTCCACTCAAACTGCTTGGGTAAAACAAATATAAATTTATCTAACAAAATTACCACATTCCATATTTCTAGTTATTCTAGGGAAACATTATATGCTACTAAGTATAAGGGGATCAATAAAGTGCATTGATGAACTACTTATCTAGTGTTTTCTAACTAAATTAGTATCATAGATTTATCCATCCATGAGAATCTAATCACTGAAAGCACATGAGATACCCTACGCATATCCTCCTCCCTTAGAAGGAGCACAATGAAACCCTGAAACATAATGAAATGAGTTAATTTAAGATGAAAAACAAACAATTTATTCAAATTGAACCCAACATTCACAACAATGGGTAAGTCCAAAATCAACCCATTCTATCATCACGTGTGTCCTCCCTGAAACCACATCCATAAAATGATGCATCTTGCTTCTCTTGGTCTGATCTTCTTCCACAATAACCAGGCCTCCTTACCCCAAAAACCACAAAATCCCTATAGTCTTCGAAATATATACTCACATCACATATGTGCCTCCCCATCCAATGTACCACGAGTCTCGTATCAAGATCACATTACTAGAAGCATTAATGAATAGGGAAACATTATCTCATTCCTAAAACATGAAAACCATCCTTCATACACAATGATCTATCATGGCTCCATATAATATGTTACATTGCCTTTACAAGAATGTGGGAAACTCATACCCTAAAAAGGAAATAATTTTCTCACAAAACTGGTTCTTATTCAATCATGAATTCATGGATTCATTATTTATAGGTTCTGACTATGTGAAAACTAAGAAAAAATGTGTAACAATATATAACAAATTAATTTACTAATTAATTTTTCATGAATATAATAATTTAAAAAATCATCAACACATCCCGTGTTTATTATCTATTTACATTATCCATTCATATTTTCCTCGATTTGATCATCATCAAATTACTACAACAATATCTAGATTCTTAGAATTTCCACATTGTCTGTATTAAAATTAATTATCAATTAATTCTAGAATTATTTTGAATACTAATTTACATCATGAACATCATGATAAACCAATAATGGAATAGGTATCTCACTATCGAGATAATATAGAGGCAAACTGTTATAAGGGTATAGAGAAACATCATCAAAATTTGATCAATACCAATTCATTAATCTAGTTTAAGTATTTAGTTAGGTCGACTCCATTATGGTCCAAGGGGATAAATCATGCTATCTCTACAATTAAAAGTAAATAAATAGAGAATAATAAAATTCCATACCCCAAAAGGAGTTTGACGTTCTTTTCATGAGAAGGGACAACGTAAAGGGATCCCGATAACATCTCCTACAAAACAACCATCCACTCGAGGATTCCACAACAAATCCTAACCAACCAACTATCCTGAAAACTTTATTAGAAACATAGAGATCACCTGCCATCAGAAATGGCTGATAAATTGGAGAAAACAGATCAATGATAATACACGAAGGGAGGTATATCATACCTTATATAGAATATAGATCACTATGCATCTAAAGAGGTATATAGGGATCATTCCTTTACATTGAATACGTAAACTGAAAAAAGAGGGTCTTCTTGTCATTTTGGGTCTAGGGAGAGCCGCTACAGGCGTTATTTAGTGAACACTGAAGCCACTGAAATGTTTTAAAAACATACGTCAGAGGGGAATTACACATTGTGTAATAACCTATCACGTCATGTAAATCCTTGGGGTGGATTTATGCAAAAAAACATTTCTCCTAAATAAGTTATATAATATTTCAATCCTAAAAAACATACATTTTTTTAGACTGTAGTTCACATTGCAAAACTACATGTGAAATCCCACATTCTAATTTTTACATATCAAAACTTCCACAAGCTTCTTCTGAGCCTCCATGAAATATGATCTTCATGAACACGCAATGGGTTGATACACATCAATACGATCTCTTATAAACATTTTTTAGATTTATTGGGGAAATAATTGGATATTATATTCAATAATATATATATATATATAAATTTTCAACTCATTTTTTTTATGAATTAAATTTTTTATCAATATATGTGGAAGTAATTTTACTTGAATTTATTTGTGTGGCCCCAAAAACAGATATCTACCCAATTCATTCCTAATGAACATATGAATAGTTAGTTTACTTTCCTAAATAAAGGGATTTTTGGTGTTTATCTTCCCATAATTTAACCATCAATTGTTCAAGGCCATGATGGAAAAGATATCATGATTTATGATATCATGAAATCCATCTTTATTCATTGAATTATTTGAGAATTTGTAAATTTCATCCAACGATATTATTTCAATGATATTTTTACGGATTCGTTTCGTGGACTAGTTATTGGCTCAATTTCAAGTGTTATTAATTATATACATTTTTTATTTTATACACACTATTTACTTTTTATATTATTCATTATACCAATATCTCACTAATCTTTTATTAAAACCCTTATTCATTTTCATTCTCTAGGATATTAAAAATTAATAATTTAATGAGTTAAAGAATGAAGAATATTTCTGTTAATTATGTTTTTATATTTCATTTACACTTTAATATGAGATAAATATTTTATCTTTTTCATCAAGCCTATTGAAATGATATGCTCTTCAGGATGAGAATAACATTATCTGACGAATATTTAATAGCATAAACAATAAGTCTACGTTAGTTGTGTTAGGTTCATTATAGTAGTATTGTTACATTTTGAACCCATTATTATAGCCATGTGTGTGTCTATATATACATTATAATTTAATTTGATTTTTTATAAGTAGAATAATATTTAGAAAATTCTAGTTCAAAAATGTTTTTGGACACAAATATGTTCACAATATTGCAATTTTTTGGGGAAGAGATATTTGACTACTCACACATCATTTCTCTCCTTGTGATGTGGTGTTGTTTTGATGGTAATATGTTGTTAAGGGGTTTATGATATCATATTAGGAGGATTAAATGAGGTTTATTCCATTTATATTCAAAATAACAAAATATGATGAAAATATGATGTGTTTTCAATATATTGACTCATTGTGTTTAAATGATGGTTTTCCATTGTGGGATTATACTAGTGAAATTGAAAACATTGAACACATTTTGGGATTTTAATCATGGGGATATGTATTGTCTCACATCATATATTACATGAGTAATATGATGGAATTGTTATAACATTCTAAATGGTGTTATGAAATTATTCCTTATGGTTTCAGAGAGATAAAATATTGGTGAAGTAGTATAAGGAACTATATATCTATATAATTCAATAATATTTTAATATACATGGATTGGATACTTAATGTTGGAAAAATTATAGTGTATGGTGAATGTTGATACGACTTATTCTTATAGGTTCTTCATATTATTCATAGAATAATTTTGATGATTCTTGTACATTTTATAATGTTATCTTGATGATGTTTATAATTCGAATATATGTCTGTTAAACCGTGAATATATATATAAACTATTTTTTATGTTTCATTTCATATATTGAAATTGAAATACACGATAAAATCATAGATTATGGGGAAATTGTTTGAAATGATTCTATTTATTTTATTATTATTTGAATTTATTTTTTATTCCAATTATTGTATGATATATCACACCATATGGTTTATAGATTGAATTTGGTATAATATTAATTCATCTTTTGTTTTTAATTAATGTATTACATAAAATTCCATCTGATTCTTAAGGGAAATTCATAATATTTTACTATTTTATAACTGTAAAACTACTATGTAATCAAGGTAAAATTAAAGGAAATCAACTATGGAAAATGTCAAATATATTTCAATCATATATGGTGTCCCCTATTAGTGAAGGTCAAGAAAAGTTTACTATTGTTTTCATATTAATAATTTGATATTAAAATCATTTTTTACAATAAATATATACATAATATATATGCATTGATTTACATGTGGTAGTATATAATGTTATGTTATGAAAACAAATTTCATAATTATTCATTGCTTTCTAAGGTTTTTAAATTAATATATTTTACATTTCATCTTTATTCATTAATATTTTACATATTATATTCAAATATAATTCTATTTCGGTTCAGCTTTATATTATATGTGTAATGTTTCATAATTGAATGAAATTGAAATGATAATATTGAAAATATAGGTATAATAGTTACTATTCATGTTTTTTGGACAATTAAATTTAAATGTATTTAATTCTAGAGTGTTTTTGTTAGGTCAACATACATAGATATTGATTTTTGAATCAATATTTTTATGTAATCCCCATTTATTTTCACATTTGTTTTTATTTTTTTTATTTCTTGTTAAATGAGAACTGTTTTGTACTTATTATATTTAATATTTGATAAATACTTTTTCATATATGATGATGTATTTGTGTTATGTTATGTTCTCTATTTTACACATCACTACTTTATGCGATAAAGTAGAATATTTGTTTCCTTTATAAATTTTTTATCTATCTTTTTATTATGTATATATTATATCAAGGTTTGATTTATGAATTTATTCATCTATTTATAATTATATTGCTGAAAAGGTAGGGATTCAATTCTTCTCCACTATCAAATTTAAAAAAATTGTTTTCATATTTATTTTAAAAAATTGTATATAAATATTAATATATAATAATTTAATTAATTAGTATGTTTTCCCTTTTAAGCGTGGATATTTATTTATAATTACAACATACAAAATTTTACGGATTTATAATAAAAAAACAATAAAATGTGAAGGTATTTTCTTCAAATATTTTTTATACATAATGTATTTTTCATTTTAATATAATAAATCCTATATTTTATATATAAAAATAATAACAATTTTATAAGTAGTTATAGAATAATATTATTACGTATTAGGGATCATTTATGACATAATTATTTCATTTTAATAATCTATTACTCATTACAATCATTTTCATTCCAAATTTATATTATGATAGTGTTTTCATTATTGATTTTATAGATGTATATCTCATTTAAACCCATGAATTACTAATATACATCTTTTGAGGTTTTCTATTGTATTGAATAATATTTTAATAACCCAAATATTATCGATTCCACTAGTAATTATACAAAACATTTATAATATAATATAGTGGGGAATTATTTTATCCATTATCCCATCCATAGATTATTTATAGGATAATCTAACCATTCTTTATAGTTATAATAATATACAAGTGTAATATGTTTTTAATGGAAATTTATTTGATTTAGAATACTCTATAAATTAATAAGTATTTTAGAAAATTCACTTCATATTTATTTATCATAGAACATATCGAGAATTTTTGGAATCTAAACTCCCCAAAATGTTAAATAACTATTTATAATTAGATAATTTTATGAACATGCCCATAATGTGATATTAAATAGCTAAAAAATGGATTGTAAAATGATATTAATCATTGGAATTTAGAAAGGTGATTTTACATTTGTGAATTATTTTAAATATTTCACTACTATTTTATTTTTTCCCTCAAATATTAGTTATTAAATTTCTATTTACTATAATGAACATATAAATTTTATTATAACAGTTGTATATATGATACAAATAATTTTCACTTGGTATAATTTTCCCCCTTATAGTAGTAATAATTGTTGGGCTTCCCCTAATAATGATATGAATTGTTTTGTGAATAAGAATTTTTTTTAATATAGATCAATGAAATACCCATGCATTGTTCTTACTTCTTCTAGAGGGTAATACTTATTAATGTTATAATACAATGGAATCTTCCAGTAAAAATAAATTATCATATTAATACATAAAAACATATTATTTTGAAATTTTCAAAATAATTATAAATAACGAATGATATAATATCATAAAAAATGTGTTATAAATGAAATAATCATTATGATATCGAAAATGGAATATAATATGACCATGTTCAGAAAAATATTCACTTATAATTGTTGCAATTTTATTATGAAATAATATCATATTATATTTATGAAATGAAACAAATCAATTATATGATCCTTATCATATCTCAAATAAAACATATTCAAATTGTGTATAGGGTCATACTATTTGGTTCTCGGGGAACATGATTTATAATTTAATTTGTATTTTAAAAATTCCCTCAAAAAATAACCACTCATATTATTATTTATGGTAGTCATTTTATTAATTTTGTTGTGTTTTTTATAAACAATTAATTTTATTTTTCTTTTGAATCTATAGTTGAGGGTGAATTTCGGAATTGTTATCTTCTTATGTTTAGAGGATCTATAGTGATTTATATAATTGAATTCCAATTATATAATATAAATAATTAATTTTATTATTTACAAATATAATTAGGTACATCACCTTTCTATCATGAATATCATTTTGATATTTGATATAAATATATGGATAAGTATATTATAATATTTTCTTTTTAAATAATATAACCTATATGGAATAATAAATTAATCTAGTTTTCAATTTAATAATCTATTCCCACTAATAATGTATATGGAATCTGGGTAGATAGGGTGTCTAATATATGTTATTTCATATAATGTTAAATTTATTGCTGATGAGAACTCGATAAATGAGACATTGTCTTCTATATAATAGAATTGATTTGTTGTTACCATTCTTATACTTTTATTGACACCTTTATAAATCAACATTTTTTATATCATGTATTATAAATAATTCAATATGATTTACTTTATTGTAGTTTTTTATTTATTACATTAATATTATTATAATCTATTGACAAAAAACCATTATGAATGAACATTTACATGATGATAAATGGAATGAACTATTTGAATTTGGAATGAAAAATAGTGTCTCAGTACATTATATTTCTATTATTGTTCAAGGCCAATATGTTGTTTGAAACCTAAAATGACAAATATATTGTTATGAGGTTTTCTTTATATCTTATAATGTTGTATGGTCTACTCATCCTATCATAAAATAGTTTTTGGGATGAATACATAAAATGGAAATTAGGTTGGATAAATATGTAATATGGCATTTGGATGGTCTCAAAATATAAAATCCAACCCATGATGTATCTCAATGTTATATGTTTGTGAAATATTTACCTAAAAATTTTATAACAAAATGGTGAATGAAATATATCATGATATCCTTGGATACTTAAATATAAAGTCATCCTAAATTTAGTTATCAATCTAGATGTCTCAGAGATAAGAATAAATCATTATAAAAGATATTTTTATATGGTAAATTATTTTTAATGGGGAGTACCTTATTTAAATATGTTTTATAATGGTGTATTGATGAGGGAAATGTGAATCCAACATTGATTTCACATTTATTTTTTGTAAAATTTGTAATCCCAAATAAAAACAACTAAAAATATTTATATCCATTAAATTTCATTATGTTTATCATTTTTTTAGTTTAATAAAACTTTTCTATAGATATGGTGTATCAAAATGTTTCATGCCATTGGTACGTCAAAATTTTTTAATCCGAATGTTAAAAGAATTAAGATGGAATAATGTGATATATGATTCCTTTTGTTTGAATTCTGCCATATTTAATTTGTCAGGTGCAATGATAGAGTTATGATGGGAAATCAAGTTTAGTGATATATGGATCAAATAAATTTTCATTAAATTATAGCCACATTTGTGTGCTATTTTGTTTTGAGAATGTAACTTCTTTGAAACCCTATATAATTGATGATTCCTCCAAATATTGGAGGGTAAAAAAATATTATGGATCAAAATATTATACTCTTTTCATTTAGTGTTTTGATTAAACTATTAAATTATGTATACATTTTTATTATAAGTAATGGAAAAGATAAATAATCAAAAAACATTAATATTTATTGATTGGTTTGGGTAATCTGATGACACAATTCCTTGGCAGGAGTAATTGTATGTTTTTATAGACTCTTGTGTCACCAATGAAATTCCTAAAGTTGAAACTGTCTATTTAGTATTCCATTTTTTAAGAAGGTAGGGATTCGATCAAAGGACAATACACAATTTATCAAATGCAAGAGAGGAACTACATGAATCGGATGGTGGGAATATTATTACAATCTTTATCATAACGGGGGAGAAGATCGACATGCCGATCATCCAGCAATGTTATACCCTAATTGATTCCTTTTTTTGGCAAGACCATCTGCTACCATGTTCGCTTCCCTAAAGGCATTAGTGGTGATGTAGCTGATCTCGAGAAGAGAAGCAATGTATCACATCCAATGGGTAGTAAGCGGCCATGCTAGATGCACCACACCATTCCAAATTTCTTGGAAAATAGTGTTTGAATCACATTTAATCCAAATGTTGTTCCATCCATATTTCATGTGGAAATCAACATCATTAATCACACCCATAATTTTCAATTCAAATTAAGAGGATGTTCCATAGAATCCATAGAATCATCCATGACATTGACCAAGATAGTATCTGGATATATCAATACATCCTACAGGTTCGCCGTTACCTTGGGAGGATCCATCATCATTCACATTCATTTGTCCGGGGAGTGGTGCTAGCTAGAACACATCAAAGGTTTTCATCTCATATCTGAAGAGACCATATATATTATGATGATGAAGGATCTCAAAGTCTCTAATAGAGTTTTCACAATAAGCATTCAGAATTGAAGAAACTTGTCTAATGGCGATGAGAATCTAAGTCAGACATACATTAAGATTGATGGAGCAGTTGTTGTGGATAATAGAATTTCAATCCTACCAGATCACATAGAGTAGCGTAGAAATAGTAGTTATGAGAAGATTCTTGATTTGATGCGAAGAACCAATCTCTGTACAATGTTTTAATTGGGAGATAATAGAGTCATGTAATAACCATCTACAGTCAAACATGTCATTAATATAATTCTAAACGGCTGAATAAATAGAACAACACAAAATTAAATGGTCAGTATCATCTCAATGTTCGTGAAAAGGTGAAATTTAGAAAAAAGTTCAATCCAAAAATACTAAAGGCATACCTCAGTAGGGATATGGATGTTTTCAATAGGCCACACAAGTTTGAGTCTATAGGGGTTAATCTAGGGTTTTTCAATGTATTTCAACCAACCAAATTTAAGAACCCAATTTTTAACATTATGGTTGTAAAAACTTTTGGAATCAAGAACACCATTGTTAGAGGGCTCCAAAATAAAATAAATCATATGATTTTTACTAAGGTTTATTATAAACAACATGAGTGATGTTATCAAGAATGTTGTAGTTTCAATATTGAATGATACCCTTTATAGTGCATTTGGTGTTTTTCAGTGGGGAATTAGGAGGAAACATATATATATTAGTGGAGAAACAGAACATTTATCAAGGAAAAAATTCGTGGAGGAATCCACAGTAACCATCCATATAGAGTTATTTATGAATATGGAAAAATAGATTCTAAAGGAGGGCCAGATAGAAGAGTTAATATAGTTCAAATTTCATTTCATTGACTATTATTTTATGAAAATCAATGTAGACGATGTTCATATTAATCTATATCTAGATAATACTAGATTAAATGTCCTTATTAAAACGTTTGAGAGTTTATAGGGAAACACCATCCTTCTCTAAATTATTGTAACAAGTAACTCAAAGGATGGTCACAAGTGTCCTTTCAAGAATGTTTGTAGTCCAATATAAATTTTTAATGTATAAATTAATATTCTTAAGAAGACTAGACGTCTATTTAAAAAACATAAATGAGTAGACCAATTTAAAGACAAAAGTAGAAATCACTAGATAGATCCTGCCCGCAATAGAGAGGGATTTTCCCTTCTGGGAGGATAGTTGATTGAAAACATGGTCAACAATAGTGGAATATTAACTGGATTTAGGTCTGTCTCAAAAGTTGGGAACTCCCTGGTTGGTGAAATGGAAGAATCCTTATTTTATTCCTAATTTATTGACGAAATTATTTTTCTTAGTATGAGGAAATTTTCTTACAACAAAAACAAAATATTTGTTCCCGTTTATTTTTTGACTAGATATTTCTTCATTATGAGATAAGTACTTTTTTAAATTTTGAATATATCGTTTATCACCTTGTAAGGAAATGATATTGTAATCGACATATAAAAGATGTGTAGACACATTTAGGTGTGTGGATGCATGAATGGTTTTATGATTGTTTTGATCAAGAATGAGAGTATGTAATCTACTGAGATAATATTCTACAATATCACAAATAAAGGAAGATAAAGTATCACCTTTTCGGACACCATTGGTGTTTTTAAAATAACTATTAGAATATCCATTAACAATAATGGAGATAAAAGCTTAATTAAATAATGAGTTTATCCTGGTGATGAAGGTATCATTAAAACTAAATCCCTGAATAAATTTGAAGATGAATCCTCGATCAAATGTATATAAATATTTCTTAATATCATTTTTAATTACGATATTGCCTCCTCTTGTAGGATTATTTATAGTTTTGGTGCAATATGAGGTAAGAAAGATGCAATATTGTATAGACCTTCCTATGATAAAAACAAATTGGTTCCAATAAATAATTTTATTACATATATTATAATGTATATTGGGGATAATTTTTCTAATAATTTTGTAGATAGAGTTTATAAAAGCTATATGACAGAAGAGATAAATCTTAGAGGCGTTGTCCATATTATGAATTAAAGTACGAAATTGAGTGTTGAGGCCATGAGGGAGGAAACCACTAAAAAATAAGGATTTGACTTATTTAAAAACATCTATGTCGTTAATCTATAAATAAGGTTGAATTAAAAAATTGTTAAATCTATCAGTGCTATGGGAACTATCAGGATTAAAGCTAAACAGAGTGCCTTGGATTCCATAGTCATGAGGGATTCTAAAAAGAAAGATATTTTCTTAATGATTTACCATAACTAGATTGAACTTCGGAAGGAGGAATTTGTTTAAATTTGTACCATTGAAAATACTGTCCAAATTAGAGACCACATGACTAGAAAGGGCCTCCTCAGAGTCAATGAGGGTGTCACTGTACCTACGGAAAAAAGAGGTCTAAAAATGATCCTTTTTATATGGAGAGATTTTTAGAACATAGTGTTTCTATCTCTATCAGAAAGAAATTATTCTATAGTTATTTGATTAAATTTTTTTTCTTTATGAATAAAAAGTGATTTTATATTCATAGATGTGTTTGTTTCAATTTGTGGATCTAATGAGAAATTAGAGATAGTTGTAATGTTTTGAATTTTTCTACGCACATTCTCAATAGTGCAGATGTACAATTAAATTTGATCTTATTTAGCACCACACCATCCTTTGAGACAATATTTGACGGGTTTTAACTTAGTGTTATAGGAAATATCATCATTATGATGATTCATAAACTCCCAACAATTCATTATGATGTTTTCCCATTCCAAATCAGCAGACCATGCTTTATTAAATATAAAAGGAAGAATGTGTTAATTTATTTTGTGGAATATACATACAAATATGAGGTGATGGTCGGAATTATGTTTGAGTAATTTAATGCTAGAGATGGTCCCCCAGTTTCCATGATCTAGAATATTTGCGAATGAACTATCCGGCTTTCTTTCCACTACCCTATTATAGGGTCTTCAATACCATGTAAACATTTCCCCAGTGAGGTTAATTTTGATAAGGTTATAATCGTTAATAGATGTTATATATTCTCTTCAAGAAATATATGAGTGTGAAGGACAAATTTTCTAACAAAAAGTAAGAATAACATTAAAATCACATATCACAAACCCGAGATCATGAATGTTGTTAGTAAATTAATAGAGATCGTGCCAGAGAGTCCTTCGGTCTTCATATGTATTATTATAATAAACCATGTTACAAAAAAATATGCAATCCATCAAGGGAAATGTCAAGAAAAACATTTTCCAAAATAATTTGAACGAATTGACATTTTGTAAAGAGGCATGATAAAATCCCAAATAGATTCAACAACAGTACCATCTTTTCATGAATCTACTAAATTGTAGCCACAAGAATAATGATGTATAAATTTTAATTTAATGTTATTATTTGTTTCATAAATAAAAAATCTAATCGTTTTGTGATTCTTAATAATTTGTTTTAGAATTGTGAACATGTTAGGATTTACAACACCCTGAAAATTCCAAATTAAAAGATCCATTAAAACCTGGATTTGGAAAAAGTTTACCCTTTTCATTTTTGATCCACCCAAGCCGTTCTTCATCATTGATATTCAAACATTTTTAAAAGAGGTTCTAGTAGGCTTTTTTTCCTATTTACACACAGGAGAAATAGATGGTTTCTTATATGCACCTGTATTAGAAATAGATTGGGTTTTATCAATTGATTTAGTATTCATGGGGGTTGTCATGGGATCATCCTATAAAGCCATAGAGGTATTAAAAATTTGTGTGACAGTGGGAAACACAAGGACTTTATGCATGCCTACATCATATATAGACCCATTAGTGAAATCGTTTTGTTTTGCATACCCAGATTATCCGTTAGGGGAGTCATACAACTGACAGTGCATGAAACCGATGTAGACTATTTTCACCCTGCTCTAGAAATTTGATTTTATAATGCTAATTTATTTTTAGGATTAATAACTGCAATCCCATCATTGAGGTACAATGATGCAGTTTTCTCAATGGTCTATCCAACTTCATCTATGTTAGTAAAATCCTTAGTGTTGCCCATCTCCAGTTTATTTGAAAGAGACAAATTTGTCGGGGTATAATTAAACTGATCATCATCTTTGAGAGCCTCACAGAATAAGATTCATTTCGGTCATTTAAATCGAATGACATCACAAATCAAATCCATGATTTCCCGATCTGAAAAATCTATCTCACATTCAAAATTTAAGGCCACCATGGAGAAATTGAGAATGAAACATTTAGATGAAATCATTATGAGTGATATAAGGAAACCCTTGTAGTCTTGGGGAGAATCAAAGAGAGCTATAGAAGAAATTCATGGTTTCTTATCCATCCATTTAGTATGACTTTTAGTACATATTATGTCGAATTTTTTAATTCATTTTTATTACATCATTTCAATGAGTTATATCAGATTCACTGAATGGAATGATGAATATAAAAATACATTTTCTATGAAATGAAATGAAAATCATATATTATAAATATTTAATGGTGGAAATATATATATTTTTATTTATTTAATGTTTTTTAATTGAATCTATATTGTTTCAATAACTATTTACATAGTTATAGTAGTTTGTTATTTTATTTCTATATTTTCATAATCATACACCTTATTTTTAAGAAATTTTTTTGGGAAACATCTAAGAACCATATGTTGACATCTCCAATATAATCTTCTCCATTATTACTAAATCTATAGAAAATATTCATGATTGGGAACCCATATAAATTCATAGTGGTTCCTCTATTTCTACACATCTTATTCATTTCATTTTCTCAATTTTCTTCTTCTCCCCCTAGCATTAACAATCCATTACAGCTGAATCCATGGGTTTGGTTTTTTGATGATAGCTATGTACTAAAAGACATAATTTTGCTAGGTTTTTTCAATATTTTGTGAATTATATATCTCATTATAATCATTTAAATGTGGTTAAAATATTTTCTTTCCTTCTAATTGTTGGAAACATTGAAATTTTATCATATAATGTATTGTTTTATAATATTTTGTTGAAAATTTATTTTTTTAGTGGTCAAATTTTTTTTAATTAATTTCTATTAAGATATGTTTTCATTTTGAATGGTTTATTTGTAACATGGATGCATCAAATATAAGATCCATACTATAGAATTAATATTTTGAATTTCATTTTATCATTTAAACTGATTCATATGGTCCAACCCCTCGCAAATAATGGACTCGAATCATTTGAATGTTATTTATTATTTTCATACTGATAAATACACCATATTATTAATTATGAATTGATTTAATGATTTACTTGTGAATTTTACAATAGTTGAATTATTATAGAGTTATTTTATTCATATTACATTTTACTGTTTTCAAGGATGCTCGTTTATTCAATTCATTGTCTCATTTTTTCATATATTGATCAATGATCAATTATATCAATGATGGAAACATATAATTTCACATCCACTTTTCAAATAGCATCAATTCATACGAGTCCAATTTTTTAGAATATTTTTACATTGAATGAATATTTAAGAAACAACAAGTATTGTATTATATGAAGTTGAAAACCCCAAATGGTTTTTTTGCTACACAATTATCTTTTAAGATATTATATTTTTTGTAATATCTACATCAATTACAGAAACCCAACTTAAAAACATTTTGTTTCAATTTGTATCACATAAAAAATAATGAAGGTTGCATATATTCATTTTTTAATTCTTATTTAATTGGTTATTTACCCTCTTCATAGATTCTACCCACGAATGGAAGCATGGTTCAACCAATTCATGACATGTTTTCTGAAAATTTGTGAATAAAGTTCTAATAATTGTTATTTCATGTTCAATTGAATCGGTTCACTATTAAAAAATTATTATATTAAAAATAATTTTTTTACAATAAATTTGAAACCCTAAATGAAAAAATATTTTATTATCAGAATAATTTGATCATTTTTCATAATAATTTTCTTTATATTGTCATATATAATGAAACATCAATTAAATTATCACATATTGTAAATGATACAAATTATTCATTAACTCTATCGGATAAGAATGTATAATATATGGGATATTTAGTTATTTATGTTCATGTTTTTTTAAATAATTATAGGGTATTGAAAAAGAAATTTAAAAACAGTAAAAATTTATTATACTATGATAATAATATCAGCAATTCTAATAAATGAGTAGGAACAAAAAATTATATATCTTGTGATATCTATTATTTCATTCAATATAATGTGAATATTACATAATTGAAACACATGGATGTTTTCCATAAAAAATTTAATCCATTTCATCATTATATATAATGTAATAAATCAAGGTGGTTACATATTGATCATAGTTTAGTGGCTATCATTTTGGTGGAAATTTTTCTTACAGATAACTCTACCTGGAAGTTAAATAGCATAAAAATGTATATAATATTACACATTTCATGAATAAAAATATATGAACAAAATTATATTTTTTTAATAAGCATCTCACTTTTCATAATCTAAATGGTGATGTTCTAAATATATATATAAATTAATTATTCAATGTAATTTATAATAATAATTAAACTGATTACATCATTGGAAATATTAATTCAGGTGAAAAACCCATATAGAATATAATGTTGAGGAGTTAAAAACAATCATTAATCCAGATGTAGTTTATAATTAATGAGTTATCAAATATATTTGAAAGAAAACTTTTTCATAAAATAAATTTTTATTGTATTATATTTTCCATTTTTTATTATGGAAAGATCATAGATTAACCTGTGAATTACATTATAGAACCCCTTGTTTCCAGTATATAACCCTTCAGTGATTATGATAATATGATTAATGGAAATGTGGGATGTTGGGAGAGACATTGGTGAACATTAATAGGGTTTTGGGTAAAATGAAAAGAGTGCACAGTCAGCACGTGGTTTGGCCAAACTATATGGAAAAAATGGGGAAAGCCAATACTAATTCCCTATCATTGTTGATATAATTATGTTTGATCTATTTTGACACAAAAAATTATTAAAAAAACATTTCTCCCCCAAAGGCCATAGTTGGTTCTACCATTGATGAAGATGTGGTCCGAACACATTCTGTGTTGAATCAAATGTAGATTCTTGCATTAAATGCCCATTATTCATCATTTTCTTCACAGTTTCATACATATACTCCTCATTTCATCTATTTTTCTTAGATCAACACCATTTGTGGGTATATCTATGATTTTTTAAGCTAAATAAGGTTAGATATGGTGTTTCTCATAATAGGGGAAGAGATTGTGGGTGGCTTCATTGAATCTTAACCATGATTCTAGAGTATTTTTCAATCATTGTTTGTTTTCATTGAAACGAGCTAGGTAGTTGGATATACTGAAATCTTCCATTGATGGAATGAATTTTAATGCATTAAAATTTATTTTTCTGTGAGAAACATTTTTTTCTATTCTACAATTTTAAAACAAATTTAGTGACATGTGGTAGAAACATGGAAAATTCGGGGTTTCTTGAAAAGAAGAAGGTTTTTTATTTTAAATAGGGATTTATAACATATGGGTATTTTTAAATTTGTTAATACTGATTTATTTTGATTTCATCCATTATTAATATATGATTTTTAAAATTATTTTATTTTTTGAAATTGGATGGTTGGAATGTTTTCAATAAAGGCGCTTTTTTAATGAAATAGATGAAATTGTTTGAAATTGGTTTTGGTTTTTGGGAAACATGGTGTGCGTATAATATTTAATTATGAGTCATGGTCGAAATATTATCATGTGTCGAGTTCCAATGATTGAATGGAAAATGGGGAATAATTACAATGTGATGGCTTGGTAGATCGATTTGAATCTTCTCATTAGTATGAAACTATCATAACGATGAATGGAATTGTTGTAGTTGTGGTTCTATGAAGTTTATTGTTTCACCAAATTTGTTTTCATTATATTTTTAAAATAACTATTTAAATTTTTATTTGGATTATATCTTTCTCAAAAAATCATCCACATGGTTTTAGTTTATATTTAGTTATAATGTATTTTTGGAATTTTTTATATTTAGTTATAAATTTTTTTCAGATATTTTTTATTATAAACTATTATATATAATTGTGGATAATTATTATATAATGCGGAATGTTTAGGAAAGTCATTGGGTGAAACCTACTGATTTTTTATACTCACCCTTGATTTGGATCTTTGGTAATTTTGCAGATGCCATCTTTCTGGATGTGGGTAATGTTAGGGTACAATCTGTTTTGAGCACTACTTCTTCATTTATTAACATATCATGTCGGGGTTGATCCCGGAGCTAGTGGAGACTAGAAAATTTTGGTTATTTTTTTCATGTTCTGTGTTCTTATGATACTATGTTGATGTCTATTTTCCTTCCATTGTATAATTTTATTTGGATCACATTGAAATGAAATATTTTTTGAAATGTCATTATTTTGTTCATGCATCATATAGCTACTATGGATTGTTGATTGATGGTTTATAGAAAACAGTAAAAGGGTATATCATCCCATACTGGCCATGGGATTTCATTTAATGTTATTTCTAGGCATTGGCATCTTGATGATGTCTCCTATGGTAATGTAATGGCTTGTTGTACTCTCAAGACTATGAGATTGAGTGGGTCATTACAAATGATATCATCTTGGACCCTTCTCTGTGAAACAAGTTGTCTTGATTTTTCTAGTTCTTCTAGTTGAAATCCTTCTTTTCTATTCATTCGTTGGTCATCTTAGAATGGATTAATATTTTTAGTATGAGAAATGTAGAGAATAAAAATTTATAGCTATACTTTTTATGCTAAACATCACGTAACCCATGATTTCGGTAGGTAAGTGTATTGGAAACACTAGAAAGATATTGGAGTCTCATTTTTATAGGGATTTTGAATGAGGCCATCCACACATTCGTTTTTGATGAATTAAATCCTCGTAGGATTTAGAATCTCATTTTGATTAATGACATATGATTTGGAGTGTGGTTTTCCTTTATGGGAAAAACGATGATTTTTTTTCAAATGAAAGCCTTTGAAGAGGAAATAGTTGATGTATTTTGAAAATGTCTTGATTTTCTAAAGACATGTTTGTTTTGTTAAATTAATTGTTTTGATGTTGATGTTATATAATTTCTCATGCCAAGACAATAAATTTCTTGAAGAGTTAGATTTAGAAAATGTTTTTTTAGAAAATATCCCCAGTAGGTGGTATAGAAACCAACTGGAGGACGCAACTGAAAATATAGATACAAATCAACCACAAGTGAACCAGCATATGCTGAATATTAGAGTCTAAGGATTATATGTGGAGGAAATGAATAAAAAAAGGGTGTATCCATGGAAGGTGGACCACACCATCCAATTTCAGATGTAGAATCTACCATTTTCTAGGGTGATTAGGAACTAGAGAGGGATAAGGATTGGCTTAATATGAGGAATCAAATCATTGAGTTCATTATAAAACTACAAAACATGATGGTAAACTGGAAACATATATGTTTTAGGATCTTACACACCTGTGGTGGAATTTGGAAGTGCAAGCAAGATGTTATCAGGACATGAGTTTGGAGGATTTTAGAGAATTGAATAACAAACAATTAAATCCTCCCACTTTTAGAATACAACAACCAATTGGCCTTTTCGGCCTAAAGTATGAGAACAATTTTGTAACTAAATATACTGATAAATTCATCAATTTAGTTCACTTTTTACAAGATGTTTCATCATTTAATAGCTTGAAAGAACACATATTCGAGTCAGGACTTATGAAAGATATTTTTTCAAAGATTGTCGTACATTGTATCTTAGATTATACAGAGATAGTAAAAAGGGAGTAAATGGATAAGACAGATATATTTAGAGCTATGGGAGGAGGCTTCATGATGATACTAATAGTAAATGGTGGGAACTCAACTATTAGGAGAAAAGGGAAGAGAGACACCTATTTTAATTGTATCATTGGGAATCATAGTCCAACAACAGGATCAGTAAATCCTTTTCTAAACCAAAGCACCAACTAGGACGTTATTAGTGTTGATCATTTTAACACATCAAGTGTGTGTGTACCACAAAACCTCAACAATTCCATAAATGAATCAAAATGGAGAATATTTAGTGATATTTTCATAGTTATCCAAGGTCAGGTGCTCGGGACACTTCCTAGGTATCAAAGGAATTATATGCTTCGACAAGGAGGGGTCTGCAGTATCCGAGCCACCTAAAGAGTAGAATAAGTTGTGGTTATTCTTGGAACACCATGATTCCACAACAAGGGAAATATTACAAGTGAAACCATGAAAAAAGTGACATGAAAAATAATTTATATGTATTAGAGTAGTGGACTCTGGATGATCATGTTGGATAGTCTATGATGTGAGGAATGATTATACATAATTCTACACTTATGAAAGATCAATTTGAAAACGGTGCATCCCATTCATTTATTTCTTCTCATACTATTGATATTTTGAGTTCGAAACATTAAATGATGACTTCCTTGATAAAACTACAAACCCCTCTCAGTAAAAGGGCATGGTGAGCCTACGTGTGCAGAGAGTGTGGTTTAACTATTAATGGAGTTGGAAAAAAATGGGATTTCCAAGTTCTATATATGGATTTATTTTATGTAATCATAGGAATGGGTAGGCTGATAGAGTTCTAGGATCACATTGATTGTTATAGTAGGATAATTCGTTTCACAATAGAGGATGGCATCTAGAATCTCTTTAGAGGACGTATGCTTGAAAACAAAATTGAAAAATACTTGTTGGAACTAGTGGTTAGAATTATATCATATTATTTGGTGGTGTTGACATTGGAATAATTAGAAGAGATTTAGGATTTTAGTTTTCAAGCAATAGTGGATCAATTTCTAGATGTGTTTCTGGAAAATGTTTATGGGTTATCACATATAAAAGGAAGTGTATTTTACGAATGATCTCCTTTTGGGGACTAGTCCTATCTCACTTACATTAGATAAGATTGAACAAAAAAAATAAGGGAGATGAAAGTACAGTTGGATCATCTGGAAAAAAATGTTTCATTCGACTATGTACCTCTCTATAGGAAAAACATATCTTGTTCATGAATAAAGAAGATGGAAATCTTGGGCGGTGTGCTGTTTTTCATTAGCCTAACTTTAAGAACCTAGATCTTTTTTTCATGTCTAGTTTTTCTCTTTTATGGAATTTTTGAGAAATATATGATTTTATGGAAATTTTTTAAATACACGCCACATACCTATACGTACACTCCGTGTACTCCATTGTTGCACGTAGCCTTGTGCTACCCATGTAACGACCAAGCACACATCCATGTGTGGTGAAATAGAGATAGCCTAATGCAAGGGCATATAAGGGATAGTAATCCCCATGTAAATTTAATGTAAATGTTGTGTACTTTCTTTTTTATTTTATTAAACGGACTAGGGTCAGGTATAATTAGAATAAGTTTCATCTTCGTTGACTTCTTCGACCGAGAGCATTCTTATGGAGATGATTTTTTCTAGATCCCCTGATCGAGCATCCGTTCTCAGAATCGAGCTTTTTCGGTTGCGTTGGAATCACATCAGTGAGTTCTCTCTTATTCTTAAACATCATTTCTTGATTCCTCATATTTTAGCAGTTATCCTATGTTTAATGTTTTTAGATTTATTTGTAGATATACTAAGTTCTAGGTTGATCCAAGGGTCTATTCTAGAGTATACCGATCATACTACACCGAGGTAGGGGGTTTGTGCCTTTCCTTAGATTGTCAGTGAGTTATTTGCGAAAAATTACCCAATAAACGTGATCGATGTATTGTGTGTTTGTGGATTTAATAATGTTATTGCATGCTATGTTTTATATTCTTTAGTAGAGGTCAATAGAAATTGATTAGGGTTAATTGATATGTTTTGGATGTGTTGCCCATGATTGCATTGTTTATGACTTTTTGGTCTTGCATAGCCTATTATGCTTCTTACTTTCCATTACTTGTGCTGATAGGATGGAGTGATATTATTTAAATTTCATGCTGATATGTTGTAGACTATTCATCCAATTAGTTCATGTGGTATACTTTGGCTTCCATATGTCATTGTGCTCGATTGACTTACCCAGGGCTGTGCGAACCTGGTGTAGTAGACCATATGGAAAATGGATGTTGAGGACTTCCCCAAAGTTTCTGTTTTACTATTATGATGCGAGACAATAGGGGGAATGGACATAAGTGCTTCCTCAGAGTGTATGTAGTTCCTCAATAGGGGCCACAGTGGGAGTTGTACGTTTAGTGCTTCCCCAGAGCACCTTTTAGTTACTGATACGAGACTATATGGGTAATTGACAGTGAGTGCTTCCTCAGGGAGTTTGTGCCAAGCTGAACCAGAGGGGTTAGACTGTGCGTACTTCCCGAGGGTTTCTTGTGTTTTTTTGTTGACCCATAGGGGTTAGGCTATGAGTACTTCCCAGAGGGTTACCTTATTTTGATTAGATTCATACTTGATATTTGAAAATGAATGCATTTGAAATTGTAGGATTGTCACTATGTATACTTCCTTGTTTACTTCTTCATTTTTTATTATTGCCTGCCATATATATTCACTTACTGTTAAGAACAAATCTTTATGTGGTTTACAACTTGTATTCAGTCTCACACCCAATTTGAGTCACGCTTTTTGGCCCAAATAGATTATATTTTTGTAGGTATAGTTAATGGAAAGTGCCCTTCTACCTCAGGCACTTGATTGTTGTGGAGAAAGATAGAATTGGACAAAGCTGAGGCTTGCGATGCTGTGGAGTTTTGTTTATATTTTCTATAGTAAATTGGTTTAATATTTAATTCCAGCATTGTGACTTTTTTTTATATTTTCATAGACATTTATACCATGCATCATTTATATATATATAAGATGTAGTTGTTTATTTTCACAGTCTTCCATTGTTTAGTGTTGTATGGTATTATATTACTTCAGTTATTGCAATCTGTTTACATCTATTGTGTTACTCTGCAAATAAGGACATAGTTTCCCCACTATCAAACCCAAGGCCCTCTCTCATAGTTGGTAACCTATGGCTTTTGAGGAAATGTGCTTGAGTCCATGTGACCAACTTAGTACGGGGCACCTCTGGGTGGCTTTACAAACTAGGATGTTACAAAGTGGTATCAGATGAATTCATACCTTCTTGACTTACTTTTTGGAGCCTATATCTAGGGATATAAAGGAAATATGTAGATGGTAACAAGTTATTCCCATGAGTAGCTAACCTGTGTACAGGGAAAAGCCAATTTTCTTCGTTATTTCAATTTTTCTGATTTTTCAATTTTTATAGTTGATATGATTTCACCATTAGGAGATTCACATTTTTTGATTTTTATCGTTGATATAATTCATGTTTTATTTCAGTCACAACCCGACGAGATGAGGGTATTCCAACTCATGAATCATATAGGGACTTGTATGAAATCACATGTCATCCATTTCTTCCATTCCATTTTGGGTACATTATCCATTGCATGTTGTTGTGAAATATGTTGTTCTAGATATTCATGATGTGGTGATAGATTCCTTAATAGAATACCGGCATTTTGATAAAGTATTGGTTTTGTATATTTTTGTTTTAACAGCTTCCAAACATTTGTTTTTGAGGTGTTATGGGCTAGCATGGATCACAATTTGGTGACCATTTCATTTTTTTCCATGTATAGGACATCAATAAGATGCCATTATTTGATTCACGGGTAGTATAGGCCTTCACTGATCGGATTTTTGAACTTGAATGTTCTTTTCAGTGTTTTTGTGGGTTCCAAAGTAGTCTTGGAGGGTTACTGTCCAGAGAATCCCAGAATACACGGTGTGTATTGTTGGACACACACTTCCTGTGTTCTTCTATTTGGGATGAAATTGTTTTTATAAATACTTGTTGTCTGATGTATACACATTTTGTGTCGTCTCTAACCATGTTACTAATTTTGTGGGTATAAACATGGTGTTGGGAAATCAAGGTATAACACGGAGTGTGCAGGATGTCCACAAACTGTGGTGTAGACCATGTGTCCACTCGAGTGTCCAATGACACGGATCAATAAATCCTTCCTTATACACGTCATGTCATGTTTGAACATGTTGTGTTGTGTAACCAGAGTATTCAACCATGTATCAAACATCACAGTATGGTGAAATCCTTAATGTACATGTTGTGACTATTTGGAAGACACCATGTAGAGTGAGTCGTGTAACCGGCCGTGTGACTAACAACACGGGTTGGAGAAGTCCGTCTAGTACATTCTTTGTCTAGCATTAAAATGCCATGTAGTCTTGTTCTAGGAGAACCATGTGGCTTAGCCGTGTAGAAGAACTCGAGTAGGTAAAGAGGAATCAAGTACAAACTGTGTCTAAGGACAACACATTGTGTCTACGTGGTGTTACATGACCTTGGATGAAAAAAGTAAACGCCCATGTGAAGGCATAAGGGAACACACCGTGTACGAATTATACACATCGGGTATCCATGTTTTGAAAAACGTGACTCCATTCTTTCACATATTCCCTTCATAAAATTAAAATTTTCAGCCGTTCTTAATCTGGATTTATGGTGTGCGCTTGACCATGTAGTTTCCTACCACCGATACGTCTTCCGATTGACCACCAGTTACAGGGTAGTGATAAGATGCTGGACATGGCTGATCAGTGACTTCCAGCAGATCCTCCAGTTGTTCCTATCATGGCCCCAGCCATCATTTGAGACATATGTGCTGACACATCGTTCTGAGAAGGATTTATAGGGATTCTACCGACCTTCTAAGGAGTTCTGCATCATGTCTCTTCTATGGCAGAGTTGATGTGGGTTTTCCTATAGCAACATCCTCCCAATTTCTCAGGGGTTGGGGGACCCTATTATCATATTCATGGCTAAAATCCATGCTGACGATCTTCGATCATATAGAGACACATCCAAAGAGGAGGGTGAATCTCTCTATGCACATGCATTGGTATTCCACTAAGATATGATGGGATGTGATCTCACAGGAAGGATTCCTGAAGGTTATGGTGTTGGACATGTTCCAGTGTGACTTCTATGAATACTTCTCCTTGGATGCTTTGAGGACCGATTGAGCCTCATATTTCATGAGTCTGGTGCAAGGTACTCTTTCTATTTTGGAGTATTTGATTCACATTACAGAGTTACACCACTTCACACCTATTCTATGAGGTGATGATTTATTTCTGGCAATGGTTTTTGAGGATGGTCTTAGGCATGACAGTTGATCTTAGGTTAATAACTTTAGGTTTACTTCCATCATTTCAATATTCAACCAGAATCCAATCACATAGAGAAATATAATGGATTATGGAGCATTGAGCAAGGTCATTTTGGAATCTGGGGTTGGTATCCCTCCTTCTGAGAGCAGGATGTGCCACTGGAAGTCTTCGCATGGAGATCCGAGGAGAGGAGAAACTTATTCTGGTAGTCAGGTGGTGTGCTACCAGTGCAGGAAGAGAAGGCATATGATGCCACATTGACTGAGATACCTACTGGAGTGTTGATCATGCCACATGATGGGTCATCTTCATCGTTTCTGTCAGATCTTCTCACCACAATCTAGTTACATGGGGTCTTCATTGAGTCCTCATTCTAGAGCAGCATCACCAGTTTCTCATCATTCTTGGAACTGGAGTTATTCCAACCTTTTAGGCTAAGGTGGAGGTCCTGGTCATTGTATCCAATCTCTAGGATTTTAGCGAAAATAGGGTGGATCAGATCAGAGTGGTCATGCAAGGTCATAGGGCAACAGTGAAGGTCTTACTTTCGCTGTGGAGCATACCCAGTAAGAGCAGGATCCCAGACCCTCTACAATTCGAAGTAGGATCCTAGTTGCCTTAGTTTTAGCTTTTTCTCTTTTTAATATGGGTGATTCCCTTAGAATTATATTTTCTGCTGTTGTGGATATCCTTGGGCTCTTTAACTTATCTTCTGTTAATATCTTGACGCAATATGCACCGTTTTGGGCAGGAACGACTAGTGTATGATAGTACAAGGAGTGCCCTTTATAGGTTGGTGTGTGCCACTTCCTATGCTACCTTAATGTCCTAGATATGACATGCTATGATTTCATTCTATGAATGGAATGGTTATTTCCCTTCCATGAAGTTGTCAATTTCTATTGACGTAGGGTGAGTTTCACATCACCTGAAGGCAGAGGGGTTCTTTATAAGGGCGAATGGGATGTCCATGAAAGAAAAGAAGGACACGAACATCATGGGTTAGAAGGAGTTACAACCTAGAGTTCTACTCTATATCTGAATGACCTGGGGACTTCATAGATGGGATTTCTTCTAGTGGTGGATCATTTCGGGGATGTCTTTCCAGAGGACTTCTCTGGTTTACCTCTAGAGTGAGAGGTGTAATTTTCTATTCGGATCATGCCAAGAGCGGAGCCGATGTCCATTTCATCTTACAGGATGGCTACACCAGAGTTGCAGGAGCTAAAGAAGATGTTCGAGAAGTGGTAGGTAAAGGGTTTCTTCTGACCCAGTACTTCTCCTTGGGGTCTGTCGGTCCTGTTTGCACTGAAGGCAAATAGTACCCTTAGTCATTGTGTGGAATATCTAAAGTTAAACCAGTTGACGGCCAATAACAGATATCAAATGCTGAAGATTGATGATCTCTTTGTTCAACATAGAAGAGCTTGAGTGTTCTTGAAGATTTAATTGATATCTGATTATCATCATTTTCACATTAGACCATCATATGTACCTCTTACATCGTTTCTGAGTAGGTATGGTCTATACAAGTATGTGGTTATTCCGTTCGGTCTCACAAATGCACCTGCAGTTTACATGGAACTATTGAACCGAGTGTTCCATCCATACATTGTTTCGTTCAGGGTAGTCTTCATGGACGATATCTTGGTGTACTCTCACACTTGATACGACCATATTACCCATCTTGAGATCGTTTTCAGTACATTGTGAGAGCATTATTTATATGCAATGCTCTCGAAATGCTAATTTTGGATAGACTAAATTCACTTATTGGGTTATGTTATCTCAGAGAAAGGAGTATCAGTAGACCCATAGAATGTGAAATAAGTAGTTTCCTAGGAGATAAAAATATATTTATTTGAGGTATGAAGCTTTCTAGGGATGTTTATGTACTATAGACGCTTCATACATGAAATATCATGCTTAGCAGCACTACTGTTGGTCATGGATAAGAAGGGTTTGAATTTTTTGTGGTCAAATTCAAAAATTCATTGTTTCAGTAGCAGAAAGAAAAGTTTACATTAGCACCGATACTAGTCTAGCCAGTGCTGAGAAAGAGTTATATTGTATACTGTGATGCATCAGGTATCGGGCTGGGAGCTGTGCTTCTGTAGGGAGAAGGAGTCTTGGCATATTGGTCTCGGTAGTTGAGGTAAAATGAGAGGAACTGCCCAACGAATGATCTCACATTGGCATATGTGGTTCCTGCATTATGACATGGGATAAACTACCTGTTGGGAGAAAATTTTATGGTTTTCACTGACCAAAAAAGTCTCATGTATATCTTCACTCAGCATGACCAAAATTTGTGACAGCGAATGTAGGTTGAGTAACTTCAGTCTTTTGACATTGAGCTTGCCTACACGCCTGGTAAGGGCAATGCATTGGATGATGCATTGAGCAGGATAACTCAAGTAAAAGCAGTTCAGGAGGCCATTCGTGAGTTTCTTCTTAGGGATCTGTTCTCTCAGATGCATTTGGAGGTGCATGACATATAGGTGTAGTTGTCTCTTTCTACAATTGTTGTTACATCTACTCAACATGATTGAGTGAGAACAAGGAAACTACTAGATTCGGAAGGCCTATTCTTATAAGAGATTGTTTTAGGAGAGGACACTATTCTAGGATAGACAGTAGGTGAGGATGAGGTATTTCATTTTCATGGGTGCATATGGGTGACAGTAGACAGACACGAGGAGCTTATGTGAGATTTTAATTCCATATATTGGAAATTTCATCCTTATATCAAGAAGATGTATTGTGATCTACACTATCAATTTTGGTTGCCTGGAATGAAAACATATTTTTTTGGGTTTGTCATGAGATATTCCACCAGTCCGAAGGTGAATACGGAGCATCAGCAAGCATCATGACTCTGGCAGCAATCAACCCTTCATGAGTGAAAATATAATGATTTGATGATGTAATTCGTGACATTTTTTATGAGGTCTCCTTGATGGAATGATGTTTTTGGGGTTGTCATTAACTAACTCGCAGAGGTTTCTAACATCTTACTGTTCAAGGAGTCCATCAGTGTTGATGAGTTGGGAAGGTTGTACATCATAGATATTGTACGTCTACATGGGGTTCAACACTCCATTGATTCAGACAGGGATGCCCATTTTACTTCTCGGGTCTAACAAGAACTTCAGAAGGCGTTGGGTACATATGTCCATTTGAGCACAAGACAGATGTCCAGTCTGGCCATATGCTTCAGGTGATAGAGAACATGCTATGAGCATGCATATTGGATTTTTGAGGTTCTTAGGAGAAGCACATAACCCTTCTAGAGTTTTCCTACAATAATATTTTTCAAAAAACTATTCTGATGGAACCTTACGAGGCTTTGTATGTTAGGTCATGCTGATCACCCTTATGCTGGTTAGAGGTGGGAGAGGGAACTATACAGGGACCTAGACTTGTCTCGAAGACCACAAAGCATATAGTGTTGATATGGAAGAGTATGGATACTGCACAGCCACGACATAAGTCTGATGCTGATCGATAGAGATGAACAATATAGTTCGTGGTCAAAGATCAAGATTTCCTGGGTGTCAAAATGTGGTTGGGGAATTGGAGGATTAGTAGGTAGGGTATGCTTTCACAGAGGTACATCAGACCATTTGATATTTTTGAGAGAGTTGGACCGGTGGCCTATAGGCTGTAGTTACCTCAGAGGTATCAGGCTATGCACGACGTCTTCCATGTTTCTCAGCTATGGCATTACTTCTCTGACCCATATCATGTTTTTTAACTTGAGGAGGTTCAGTTAGAGGTGGGTACATCATCTGAGGAGAATCATATCGATATTGTAGATATAATTATGAAATTTCTCCATTGTCGGTTTGTTCTTCTGGTATGTGTGCTATGGCAACATAGGTGAGTACAAGATGGGACTTGGGAGTGGGAGGCTGATGTACAATCAGAGATTCAGAATTTTTTGTGGATTCTTCTTCTATGGTGAATTGATAGGGAAATTCAAGGAAGAATTTCTTTAAGGGGGAAGTTTGTAAGAACCCAGAACTTCTATTTATGTATATTTTTATATTTTTTGGGCGTTTTTGAGAAAATTAGGAGTTTTTTGAAATGTTTTAAGGACACGATGTGTACTTATAAGTATATTTCGTTTATGCTTTTGTCGCATGTAGTCGTGTGCTAGCCATGTAATGTATGAGCACATATCCATGTGTTGTGACCTAGAGACCTCCAAATGTTGGGGCAAGTAAGGTAATGTACATGCCATTTACATCTAATGTACAAGCCAGGTACTTTCTTTTTTATTTCATTAAACTGGGTAGGGTCGCGTCTAATTGGTAGAAGTCTCTTCTTCTTCAACTTATTTGATAGGGAGTAACTGTATGTTTCTAATTCTTTCCAGATCCCCCGATTGAGCATCCATTCTTCGAATAGATCTACATCGGTTATGTTGGAATCGCATCAGTTAGTTCTCTCTTCTTCTTGATCCCCATTTCCAGATTCCTCTTCTTTCAAGATTTATCCTTAGTTGAATGTTTTCAACATATTTATTGATATACCACGTTCTAGATCAATCCAAGGGTTGATGCCAGAGTATATCATTCATACAACGCTGAGGTAGGTGTTTTATGCCTTTCTGTAGATAGTCTTTGAGTTATATGTGAAAAACTGCCCAATACCCTAGATCGGGGTATTGTGTGTTTACTGATTTTACCCTGTTATTGCCTGATATGTTTTATATGATTTTGTAGAGGTCAATTAAATGTAATTAGAGTTAATTTCTATGTTGTGGATTTCTTTCCCATGCTTGTATTGTTTATGAAAGTTCGGTCATTCTTAGCCTATTAGATTGGTTGCTTTCCATTCCTAGTGAAAATAATATAGAGTTATATTATTTATTTGACATGTTATTATATAGTAGACTATTTAGACAATTAGTTCATGAGTTATACTTTGGCTGCCATATATTTCTTTGTTTGATTGAATTACACAGGGCTGTGGGAACCTGGTGCAGTAGACCATATGCGGAATGGATGTTGAAGGCTTCCCCATGGTGTCTGTTTTATTGTTACTATGCGATACCATAGGGGGAATAGACATAAATTATTTCCCATATTGTCTATAGTTCATCTATGTCGGCCTCATGGAGAATTTGACGTTGAGTGCTTCCCCAGAGATTCTTTTAGTTACTGATACGAGACTATAGTGGGAATTGATGGTGAGTGCTTCCTCAGAGAGTATGTGCTAAGCTCAACCAGAGGAGTTAGATTATTTGTACGTACCATAGGGTTTCCTGGGTTTTTTTTTTGGTTGAACCAGAGGGGTTAGGCTATGAGTATATCATAGGGGGTTACCTACTTTTGAATAGCAGCATACATGATAAATGAAAATTAATGCATTAGAAATTTTAGTATTGTTACTATGCATACTTCCTTGATTAATGATTAATTTCGATTATAGCCTGCCATATATATTCACTAATAGTTTGGCATAGATCATTGGGAGGTTTCTTAATTGGATTTTGTCTCACACCTTGTTTGGTTTATGATTTTCAGCATAAACATCTTATATTAATATAGGCATATATAAGGGAAGATCCCTTCTACTTCGGGTACATGATTTTTGCAGATATGGGGAGCATGGGACCAAGATGAGGTTTACGATGATGTAGAGTTTTGTATCTATTTTCTTTTTTACATTTTTTAGTATTGTATTCCAGCATTGTGACTTGTTTTTTCTGTTTTCCTAGACATTTGTATCATGAATAATTTATATATAGATTCTATGGTTGTTTATTACCTTAGTCTTCCATTGTTTACTGTTGTATGGTATTATACTGATTCCACTATTGCTATAAGTCACTCCCACAGTGTTACATTTCTAATGAGGGAATGGTTTCCCCATTATCACACCCATGGCCCCTGTTTCTAGTTGGCAGCCTTTGGCGTTCGAGGATATGCACATGAGGCTATGTGACCAACCAGGTACGGGGCACCTCTGGGCGGATTTCAGAACCGAGACGTTACACTAACCATGTTATGATAAAGAATAGGTATCAACATCCATGTATTGATGCTTTGTTAATTCAATTTAGGGATGATCTATTCTCCTAAAATATTGACATGAGAACAGTTTATCACCTACTTTGAGTTTCAAATGAAGACAATCCAAATATAGCTTTCAGGCATAGATATGAACTCTATCAATATGTAGTCAAACCTTTTGGTTCAATGAATGTACCAATGGTCTTTATGGATTTAATGAATCATATATTTAAGAAATATCTCAACAACTCTGTTTTGGTTTTTGTGGGTGACATCATGGTGTATTCAAAGATAAGGTCTGAGCATGAGGAACACTTGGAAATAGTGTTTGGAATTCTGAGATATCTCCACCTATATGGAAAACTTTCATAGTGTTACTTTTGGATGAAAAATGTATTCATTTAGGGTCATGTGATTTTTTAAAAATATGATTCAGTGTATCATGAATTTATTTATGCAGAAATTTCAGGGAAACTACAGGAGAATGTTTTTTATATATGAAGAATTCTTGGTCTCACTGAGTATTATCGATATTTAGTTCATGACTTCTAATGACTACTATCACCAATGATATCATTAACAAAGAAAATTTTTATTTCCTATGGAGTGAATAATTATAGATCTCTTTTCAGGAGATAAAATGAATCTGGCATCGACAACCATCATGGTTTTTCTAGAACCAAGATAGGGATATTTTTTCTACTATGATTCATAGGGATCTGGGATGGGATATGCACTCATGTAGGGAGTCCATTTGGTTTCTTATGTTTCAATACAGTTGAGAGTTCCTAAGATGAATTACCCAACACATGATTTGGAGTAAGCTACAGTCATTCATTGGGTTAAATTGTGGAATTTTTATCTCATTGGTGTAAAATTAACTATGTTCACCGATCAAAATAGCATGAAAATCATTTTCTCACAATTGAATATACATCAGAGGAAAATGAGATGGATAGAGTAAATCTAGATGTTTGATGTTAACATGTTGTATAACATAGGTAAAAAACATTTGGTAGTTGATGCATTAAGCTCGAAGTCATATGATCAGTTGGAAAAAGAAGCTTCAGAGGAGTGGTTGTGTATGTCGGTCTTAGATTAAATGCATGTGGAATGAGAAAAATGAGGTGATGTTTCCGTTTTCATCTCAGTTTAAGTATTTCCAAATTTTGTAAAAATGGTAAAACTGGCACATACATTAAATGAATAATTATTTCTTATGAGTTCAATACTCAATGGTGGATAGGAGACCATTGAGTTCTGGAAACATTATGCAACATCAGTTTTGTGGTTCAGAGCTCACATGGTTGTACCTTTCACATGTTAGGAAAAAATTCTTCTCACCTTCAGCCATTTGTGGTGGGCTATAAAACTAGGGAGACATTATAATTATAAGGTTCTAAAGGCACATTTTTTGTGGAATTGAATGATATTAAGTGTGGATGAGTTTGTTTCAATGTTCTTAATTTGTTAGTATGTTAAAGAAAAACATCAGTCACAATGTGTATCTTGTAGTATTAACTTATTGTAGTGTGGAAATGGTGGAATATATATATATATCGATTTTGTTAGTGGTATCCCAATAATGGTTTAGAAAAAAGATTCCATATGGGAAATAGGGGATCATCTCACCATGTAAGCTCATTTCATCCTAATTCAGGAAACTCATATAGTTGAGAATCTATCCAAAATATATATCTGAGAAGTTGTAAAGAGGAATGGTGTACCAATTTAGAATGTCTCAAATAGATATTCGAGGGTTACATCTCATTTCTAGATATCCTTACTGAAATCCGTTAGATTTTAGTTGACTATTAGTACGGATTATCCTTATTCGGAAGATGGGAAATACGAAATTATGATATAGATGATGGAAGACATGTTGAAGGATTCTGTAATGGTTTCTGGTTTATTATGGGTAGAGAACTTATTGTTGCAGTTGTTCTTATACAATAACAGTAATCCGGTATCGATATATATGTCCCCCTTCGATGTGTTTTATAGGAATCCCTATCGTCTGTCACTGTGTTGGGTGGAAATAGGTGAGACCTCATTAGTAAGGATGGGAATTTTCCACGAAATGACATAGATGATATTATAGATATGGAAAATAATGGAGATGGATTAGAGTCATCCAAAATTATATGCATATCATTGGTGTTGACCATTGGGATTTTTAGTAACCGATCAAGTGTTCTTGAGGATCTATGCATGGCTTGGACATCATTATTTTGGGATTCAGGGAAAGTTATCTACCCATTACATTGTCTGTTTTGAGATTCTAGAATGGGTTGGGGAGGAGAAATATCGGTTTTAATTTCCACCACTATTTAGTTCTGTCCACAATGTGTTCTACATATATCAGTTTAACCAGTATCATTGTGATATTGACCATATGATCAGATGGGATCATGTTGACCTATAACCATATGCTTCATTGGTACATATCATAGTGTGGACTATGGATTACAGAGGAAAAATCTTTCATTAAAAAATAATGGTTATTATGCCTGTTTTCATGATTCATGGTCAGATTTAGTATGAAAAAATGGGAATGCGAGAAGGAAATGAAAGAGTAAAGTCAAGAAATCTATTAGGACAACAATCCCATTCAACTTTCAAGGGACGGAAATACCTATGGTGGAAAGAATGTAGAACTCCTGATTTTTGGTATTTAACCATTACCTTATGATATTCATATGATTAAAGGCTGTTTAGGATGTTTTAGGAGACATTAGAGTAATTTTTTGGGTTTTTGGTAAAAAATGTCTGCATAGTCAGCACATGGTTTGTCCAAATCGTGTGACCAAATTGTGCATGGCCAAAACTAATTTCCTATCATTATGGATATAATTAGGTTTAGAAATTTATTTTATATATTTCGAACCATATAAATTATAACACAAATATTTTCACCACCAATGGCCAAAGGGGGTTCCCCCATCGATTTGGTAGTTATCATACCATGTTCCTTAGAGAATCAAAGGTAGATTCTAGCAGAATGTGCCCATTCATCATCATTTTCATCATGATATCATAGATAAAATCTTCATTTCATCACTTTTCATAATATAATTTCCCCATATTGGAAGATATAAATATTTTCATGGAATGTAATTTTAGATCTAGTATTTTTCATGATAGTGGAGGGAATCATGTTGGTTTTGTGAAATCATTACCTGAATTCTTATGTTTTTGTATTCCGTTGTCTATTTTCATTGAAATGAGTGATGTAGGTTGCTTAACTCTAACATACCCATAGTAGAATTGATTGGTGTGAATTATAATTCAGTTTTAGATTATTTTTTTTAACAATACATTTATTAAACTGACATAGATATGGGTGGTGTAAAACATAGAAAATTATAGGTTTTTGTGAACACCCGTAGTTTTTTTATTTTAAATGTAGATTTTTAAATTATGGATCTTTTGGAAAATTTTAAAATTTATTTATTTAGAGTTTTTCCAATATATGTATGAGTTTTTTGAAATTATTTATGGTTTTCAAATAGGATGGTTCAAAATTTTACATTAAACATTCATTTTTATTGAAAAAAGTGAAATTATATGAAATTGGTTTTGGAATTTATAATACATGATTTTCATATCATATTGATTTTGTGTTCATTGATAAAATATGATAATTTTCCTAGTTATACTGTTTGATGGTCACATGGGGTCTAATTACATTATAAAAACTTGGTAAATTAATGATAAACAACTAATTTATATATAACTATTATAACGACACATGCATTTTTTGTATTATTTATTGTGTGGTGTTTAGTGGGTTTCTAATTTTTTTTCAAAATTGTTTTAAATTTTCATCTAAATTTTTACCTTGAGTATATATTACTTGAAAATTGGGTTACATGGTTTTTTTTATATTTTGTTATAAACATTTTTATAAGTGTTTATATTTAGTTTTAAACTAATTTCGAAATTATTTTATATATATTGTTTTATATTAATGTGGATAACTCTTATATACTTGTGGAATGAGTAGGGAATTCAATAGATAATGATTAACGAGTTTTATACTCACCCCTTATTTAGAACTTTGGTTCTTTTGCAGATGTTATCTTATGGGGTGTTGGAAAAGGTATGGTGGAGGAGGATTTTATCTCTTCTTATTGAGTTAGGGAGATGTCTATTGATGGACGAACATATAGCTGGTGGAGCCTGGATTATTTTGGTATCTTTTTTGTCTTTTTGAGTCATATTTATCTATTAGGATGATGTCTAGTTTTCTTTTACTGTAATTATTTTTATGGGGCACACATTGGTATAAATGATTTTTTGAATTGTAACTGTATTGTGTATAGATCATATAGCTACTATGGATTGTGGTGGGTTTGTTTATAGTATATATTTAAAAGGGTAAATCATCCCCTACTGGTCCTTGAAACCATTTTGAATTTATTAACGACTTTTAAAATCTCGGGGATGTCGCATAAGGCTAAGTAATTGTAATGGCCCGGACCTCCCTGGTCCATTACTTTGTGAAAATGAGGTGTTGGAGGTGTTCCGGGAGGACAAGGCGACTTATCCCCCAGCTGCTGCCTACCGGTAGCTCGGTCTACCGGTAGCTGCTGATTACCGGTAGCTCGGTCTACCGGTAGCTGCTGCCTACCGGTAGCTCGGTCTACCGGTAGCTGCTGATTACCGGTAGCTCGGTCTACCGGTAGCTGCTGATTACCGGTAGCTCGGTCTACCGGTAGCTGCTGCCTACCGGTAGCTCGGTCTACCGGTAGCTGCTGACTACCGGTAGCTCGGTCTACCGGTAGCTGCTGATTACCGGTAGCTCGGTCTACCGGTAGCCGCATCCTACCGGTAGTTGGGTTTACCGGTAGCCACGGCATACTGATAGCTCGGTATACTAGTAGCCGTAGTCCAGCAGTAGCTCGGCTAACACTTTCCCAAAATTCTAGTTCTGTGAACAGTGTTTCTATTGGTGAGGTTCTATCGGTGGACTTCTATCGGTGAGGTTCAGTGAACAGTGTTTCTATCGGTGAGGTCCTATCGGTGGACTTCTATCGGTGAGGTTCAGTGAACAGTGTTTCTATCGGTGAGGTCCTATCGGTGAACTTCTATCAGTGAGGATCTATCAGTAGACTTGTGTTTCTATCGGTAAGGCTCTATCGGTGAGCTTTTCTTTCCTTTACCAATTTTTTTAGTTCTGTGAACAGTGTTTCCAGACTTCATAAGAGCTACTGATTCCATACTTTGCCAAATTTCACGAATGAACAGTGTTTCCAGACTTCATAAGAGCTACCGATTCCATACTTTGTCAAATTTCACGAATGAACAGTGTTTCCAGACTCCATAAGAGCTACCGATTCCATACATTGCCATATTTCACGAGTGAACAGTGTTTCCAGACTCTATAAGAGCTACCGATTCCATACTTTTCCAAATTTTGAGTATGTGGACAGTGTTTCCAGCTTTGCAAATTTGACGTTTTCTTTGACGTAAAATACTTTTAAAACCTTATTTTAAGGACTTTAAGTCCGATTCAAAGGCCATAAATCCTATATTAATTATTCCTAAGGCCGAGATGTTTTTACTTGGTCAAACCGCATGGGTTAATGCGATCCGTTTTTAATGGAGAATAAATCGGATCTTAAACTGTCGCCTCTCTAATTTTTTTTAAAAGGAACGAGATATCATTCTTCGTTGTTCTTCCTCCTGGGTGTCATCTACGAGACGCTAGAACCTTGCAATCATTCTCATAGTAGTTTCACAACCCAACGTTACTCAGATCAGTTCCGGTCTGTTGATGCAACCAAGTTGTGTCGATCGTTCTTCCATATAAGTTATGTTTTATCATCGTTCCTTCGGGGATCACCTTCTCTTGTTCTTCCTTCCATATTAGCATGTAATCTCCATGGTTCTAATGGGTTTTCTTGGGGTTGGATAGTACTGTCGTACCGTGGCATCCTCTGGTGGATGCAGCTGCCGTGAGGAGATGAGGACTGTGACCCGTTGTGTGGATAAAGGACGTCAAGAACTCTTCGAGGTAGGGGATTCATGGCTTCTCTAATTGTATATGTGCAATCGTAGAATTATCATGATTTATCTCTTTGGATCACAATGAAATTGACCTAATTAAATACTTGAACCGGATTAAAAGAATTGGTTGATCGCATGTTGTTGCTTTATACCGTGATAACGGTTTGCCTCATGTTTTCCTAGATATAGTGATATCTATGTTTTCTTTGATTTGTTGTTCGTTCATGATAGAAATTGATAATGAACGTAATGCCGGAATTAATTGTTAATTAATTGGATAAAGATAAAGAGGCATGTAAATTAATATGGTTATTGTTGTTGTTGTAGTTGTTCTAATTTGAGGATAATCAAATTAGGGAAGTAAGCATGCTTATTTAATTGTGATAGCATACTGATTAGGTATCCATGATTTGAACCTATGAATAACAAGTCTGTTAATTCAATATGGATTAGAGAACAGATTATGTGGGAATTTCAAAAAGGGTTCTAAGTTACCCTCTTGTTTGTAAAAGGGCCGAGAGCCCATTTTGTGATGTTTGTTTTCTTGCTGCTTGTGATTTGATGTAATCCTGGATGGCTGTTGTGAAATGTGGAGGCATGGGGACTTGTGGTTGTGGTAGCGGATGACGCCTAGTGTGGCGAGATGCATCGGTTTATGCATGTGGGTGTCGGGGAGGACAGCAAGGATGATGGTATGAGATGAATGTGATGGTTTGATGTTGGTGGTTTGATTGTTTATCTACTTTACTTTTCCCCACTTCTCAAGGCAGCTGGTTTTTCTTACCCTCTTTTTGAAGGAGGCGAAGACACGCGGGGTATGCCACGTGCTTTCCGTGTTTAGCCTCTCGATGGAGGATGGGTCTATGCTCTTGCTATAGGCGGCAAAGACTCGATGGGTAGTATATCTACTCACCGTGTTGAGCCCTTTGTGTTTAGTAGCATAGGATTCTTTTCTAGAATACCTGGGAATATGGGGAAGGTAATTCCATAATGAAAGTTTGTTTAAATGGTGATAATCCACGGGGATGGAGAAACTGGAATTTAATAGTGATGTGAATCCTAAAAAGGAGCAGTTTTTGAATGTGATGCCAATTTAGTTTAATGTGGTAAATTGTTCATGGTTAATTAATGTTTAAAGAATTAATTAACGTACAGTGGAACTGATAAATGAGAATGGAGTAATCTAATAGAGCTCTTCTTTGGTTGTGTTCTTATAGGATACCTAGTCTTAGAAGTAACAGCCTGGAGTCTGAGAGATGTTAGCTGCAGTTGTATCTAAGACTAGGTAATGCCCATAGTGTGGATGTGAGTTACTTATATATTCTGTACTTTTTGTGTTTCTATACGCTACTCCACCCTGTCGGTAAGGGCAACTGACACCCCTGGGATTCTGAGCCCTGGGGGGTGTTTTCCCCAACATTCTGATGGGAGGTTGAATGGCTGACTACCCCCTTTGGCCCCGCTCTCTTCTCTTGGTAGATACTTGTTCCATGAGGCAAGCGGTTAGTTACCCCATATATGTGTGTAGAGGGCTGTAATGGCTTGTGGTTATTCACACACATATATTATGGATATAGTATCCTATGGACTACTATAGGTGTAACGTGTATAGGTTGTGATGGCTTGAGGATCCTTACTCGAAGTATGGGCTGTAATGGCTTGAGGTATTATACTCGACGTATGATAAACGTTATGCGAGCTGTGGTGGCTCCCAGAAACTACCTGGTTACCTTTGGTTGTGAGGACGGTGTGGTGCTTCGCCCAGGTGTCTGCGGGCAAGCCTATGTGGTGCACGAGGTGCAGATTGTGGAGCTTAGCCCAGGTGTCTGCGGGCAAGCCTTTGGAGAGAGATGCACAGGACGTATGTCGTTGGGGCAAAGCGGAAAACCAGTGGGGAAGTAGTAGCGGGGTACCCTTGATATTCTTTACTATATGCTATATTCTTGTATGTGTTACTTGGTGAGAGTGTCCATGGTGAGGTTGGGAACATAGTATACCTGTTTAGGGGACGAGTTAGTTTCACTTGTTGTTCACTGGGCTTTAGCACGCTTTCTTTACCTTTGCACGAGAGGCTTGGGGAGGATCCTACTGAGTATACTGTTATACTCACCCTATGTACATACAAACTGTTTTTCAGGTCACTTGGAGCAGGTTGGAGATCAAGCTGGTTACTACTAGCTTGCGGTTGGAGGAGGAGCTGTTCGGGCTTGTGGTTGCTGCCGTTTTACTTTCTTTTGGGTACTTTTAGTTTTCCCTTTCATTTGTAGTACTTTTTCATTCCATTTCATATATGTACTTGGGTTTCTTTTATATTTCAGTTATGAGTTGGAGTTGGTTAGAGTCTATTCTATCTCTCTCTTCTGCATGTGTTCTCATAGATGGTAATGCCTCCCATTTGTGTGTGTATTATACCCTCGGTGCTAGTCGCCAACCCGGGGCCTACTGGAGGCGGGACTCGGGGGTCATTATCTCCCTTCTCACATTGCCGGCCCAGGAGGGGTACACTTTGTGGGGAGGGGGTCGTGACAGAGTGGTATGAGAGGTCTGGTTGAGGGATAGGATGGAGTTTGGAGTTAGGCACAGGTGAGGATGCATGGGATGGTAGGGCAACGGTGTCATTCATGTTTAGCAAGTGGGGTAAACACTGGAGACCGACAGAGACATAGGCGATCAGGGCCCCCTATGATCCGTTGCACGGACATTTAAGTTTACAGTGGCTACTAAACAAAGTGATACTGGTTGCAGGGTAGAGACCTAGGAAAGGATCATGCATCATTATTCTTTGCGTCTGTGTTTGAATGGGTAGACCTTGGGATAGGTAACCTAAAATTAATAAAACAAAATAATTAATTAATTAATGTTGAGTCTTCCATATTCCAGGCTTAGGAGCTCTAATAGTTGTTATTTTACAGGTATGGCTCCAGGTCGACGTCCTCGTCAGGTTTGCGCAGATGGTGCCCAGCAGGCTGTTCCAACAGATCGCCACCGGGTAGAGGTTGGCGACGATGACACTTGGAGGAAGACACTTCGAGAGTTTTAGCGCCAGAGTCTACAGAAGTACGAGGGCTCTGTTTCAGATGCAGTCACAGAAGACTGGTTGGAGGAGGTCGAGATAGGCTTCAGTTCGATTCGTGCTCGGAAGGAACACTGCGTGTCCTTGGTTGTGACGATGTTGTGTGGAGCAGCGAGACAGTGGTGGTTCTTGTTCCTCGGGGATCGTGAGGAGTCAGCGATCTCATGGGAGGAGTTTCGAGACAGGTTTAGAGTCGAGTTTCTTTCATCGATTGCGAAGGCATCCAGTCGCCAGAAGCTTCTTACCCTTCGACAGGGGAGCTCCAGTGTTCGGGAGTTTGGAATCCGTTTCAGGAACCTTATACGATATGCTTCAGACCTGTTACCAGATGATGAGGCCAGGGCGAGGCTTTTCGAGGAGGCTTTGCGTCCACAGATCCAGCGCCAGGTCACCCCATTTATGCTGAAGACATATCTTGAGGTGCTGGTGAGGGCAGAGGTTGTTGAGAGAACTTTGACCAGGATTGGATCGTCACGAGAGGGGAATCGTCATGATTCCTCACGAAGCAGAGATGTGGTCCGGGGTTCCCGGTTTTCAGGGCAGAAGAGTTTCCGTTCACCTAGGGGTAGGTCCCAGCCCTTCCCATCTCGTTTCTCCGGAGGTAGCAACTCTCAGACCTATGCCAAGGGATCAGGTGCTTGTTTTTCTTATGGTAGACGTGGTCATAAGCAGCGGGAGTGCCCAACTTTTCAGAGCAGTCATCGTGCACCAGGCGCTCCACTCTAGGTTCCTCCCTTGAGGCAGTTCCAGCCGAGGCAGCAGCAGCAGGTTGCACCAGCTATAGATCACCAGAGGGTAGATGGAGCAGGCAGAGGACAGCCCCATGACGCTCCCCGTCCTCAGAGAGCAGAGTGCGGCCGTGGTGGTGGTCGTCATCAGGGTCAGAGAGGCCGTGGAGGTGGTCGTGGTCAGCTTCATGCTCTAGCGTTGCCAGCTCCAGGCGAGCCAGACGTCGTCCGAGGTACCCTTTTCTTGTTTTCTACCTTGGTGTATGCCTTGTTTGATTCAGGAGCGACACACTCCTTTATATCCCCTACCCTTGTCCACGCTTTGGGACTTGAGGTAGAGAGGCTTCTAGTGCCCTTGGTGTTGACTACGCCAGTTGGAGGTCGAGCTAGCTTGTTTGAAGTATGTAGAGACTGTGAGCTAGTGTTGGGGCAGCACCGCTCTTGGGGAGATTTCCTATGTTTACGAATACAACCATATGATGTCATCCTCGTCATGGATTGGTTGTATTCGGTGCAGGCTATTGTGGATTGCTACAGGAAGAAGGTCGTTTTCTTTGATGAAGACGGAGAGGAAGTAGTGTTGGTGAGAGAGATCCTCGGATGAGTCATAGACGAGTTTCATCCTTATCATCCATGATGGCTGGGATGATGCTGAGTTCTTCAGAGGTTCAACAGTTGGCGTTTCCTAGGGTCGTAGAGGAGTACCCTGATGTCTTTCCAGAAGAGGTTGTATCCTTACCCCCTCGACGAGAGATCGAGTTTGGGATCGAGCTACAGCCAGGAGCGTCTCCTATCTCTATGTCTCCATACAGGATGGACCCTTCTGAGTTACGAGAGCTACGTATTCAGCTGGATGGTCTGTTGCAGTGTGGTTTTGTTCAGCCATGTGTGTCACCGTGGGGTGCAACAGTTTTGTTTGTGAAAAAGGCTGATGGCAGTTTGCGGTTGTGCGTCGATTATCGTCGCTTAAACAAAGTGACAATAAAGAACCGATATCCTCTCTCACGGATTGATGACCTATTCGATCAACTGAAGGGTGCAAGTTGGTTTTCAAAGATCGACTTGTGGTCAGGATATCATCAGATGCGTGTAAAGGATGAGGATATCCCGAAGACTGCTTTCCGCTGTCGTCATGGGCATTATGAGTTTGTTGTAATTCCATTCGGCGTTACAAATTCTCCAGCTGTTTTAATGGGGTTTATGAATGCTGTGTTCCATGAATTCCTGGAAAAGTTTGTTGTGGTTTTCATCGACGACATCCTTGTATACTCCACATCTGAAGAGGAGCATGCAGAGCATCTACGAGCCGTTTTGGGAGTTCTTCGCCAACATCGGTTGTTTGGGAAGTTTTCCAAGTGTGAGTTCTGGGCTTGAGAAGTTTGTTTCTTGGGACATGTTGTGTCCCAACAGGGAGTAGCTGTGGATCCTTCTAAGATAGAAGCAGTGGTGTCTTGGCCAGCCCCCAAGACCGTGTCAGAGGTGTGAAGTTTCCTTGGTCTCGTAGGCTATTACAGGAGGTTTGTGGCTAATTTCTCCCGAGTTGCGACTCCTATAACAGCTTTGACCAGGAAGGATCAAGCATTCATATGGACTGATCAGTGTCAGACAGCTTTCGAGTATCTAAAGGAGAAGTTGGTAAGTGCTCTAGTCCTTTGTCTTCCAACGGAGCGAGTCCAGTTTGATGTTTTCTGTGATGCTTCACATCTGGGGCTAGGCTGTGTTCTTATGCAGCAGAGGTCCGTTGTTTCTTATGGGTCTCGGCAGTTGCGTCCCCATGAACGCAACTATGCCACCCATGATCTTGAGTTGGCAGCTGTGGTGTATGCTCTGAAGTTGTGGAGACATTACCTCATTGGTGAGCACTTTGTGGTTTTCACCGATCATAAGAGTTTGAGGTATGTTTTCTCCCAACACGACTTGAACTTGAGGCAGCGTCGGTGGATGGAGTTCTTGCAGGAATACGACTTCGAAATATCGTATACACCTGGGAAGGGAAATTTTGTTGCTGATGCACTGAGCCGAAAGTCACGTAATGATGTTGTGCGTGAATCTGGTGATTCTTGGAGAGTGATGGAAGAGCTATCATCTTTACATCTTGATATAGGAGAAGTTGGGGGAAGAGGTTGTCTTTTCCAGATGATGGTGCAGTCATCCCTGATGCAGAAGGTGGAAGAGTCTCAGTTGGGTGATCTAGAGGTGGAAGTTTGGAGAGACAGAGTTGTATGTGGTGAGGCCCCTGATGGTTGGTCGGAGGATGAACAACACCGAGTGTTGTATCATGGCAGGCTTTTTGTTCCCTTGGCGATGCGCGAGACCGTTCTCTGAGAGTTCCATAGTTCACCCTTGGCGGTACATCCTGGTGTGACGAAGATGTACCTATCCTTGAGGAGTCAGTTTTGGTGGCCTGGGCTGAAGCGTTCAGTTGCAGAATATGTGTCTCGATGTTTAGTCTGCCAGAAGGTGAAGGCCGAACATCGTGTTCCTGGTGTTCTTCTCCAGCACTTAGAGATTCCTCAGTGGAAGTGAGAGGACATCTCAATGGACTTTGTTATAGGTTTACCTCGAGCTCCGGGAGGACATGATGCTATATGGGTGGTAGTGGATCGTTTAACTAAATCGGCCCACTTCATAGCAATCAAGGAGTCGAGCTCAGTGGAGGTTTTGTCGAGGCAGAATCTGGAGGAGGTGGTGAGGCTTCACGGAGTACCTAGGACGATCATTTCTGATCGAGATCCTTGTTTTACCTCTAGGGTGTGGAGAGGTCTCCAACATGCTTTTGGATCTCAACTATGCCTTAGCACTGCTTTTCATCCTCAAACGGATGGTCAGACAGAGCGAACCATCCAGACTCTTGAAGACATGTTGCACTCTTGTGTTCTTGATTTTGGAGGTTCATGGGTGAAGCACTTACCCTTGGTAGAATTCGATTACAATAATAGTTTTCACTCTACCATCGGTATGGAGCCGTTTGAAGCCTTGTATGGCCGGCCATGCCGTTCTCCGTTGTGCTGGACTGGGATCGGAGAGTCAGCAATCCTCGGACCAGAACTAGTGAAGAATACAACAGAGATGGTTCAGGTGATTCGTGAGAGGATGAAGACAGCACAGGATCGTCATAAATCTTATGCTGATCAAAGAAGGAGACCATTAGAGTTTAATGTTGGGGATCATGTGTTTCTAAAGGTGACTCCCCGTCGTGGGCAACAAAGGTTTGGTCGTGGAAGTAAGCTTTCTCCCCGGTTTGTTGGGCCTTTCGAGGTGTTAGCTCGTGTTGGATCTGTGGCGTATCGAGTAGCACTTCCCCCTCAGATGAGTCGGATACATGATGTTTTCCATGTATCACAGCTCCGTCGTTATCTTCATGATGAATCTCATGTTATCGATTGGGGAGAGATCCATATTGACGATGATGCAACCTTAGAGGAGCGACCTGTGGAGATCCAAGACCACAAGGAGAAGGTGTTGCGTGGGCGTCCTATCCCCTTAGTTCGTGTCATGTGGCGACACGGTGGCATGGAGGAGAGTACCTGGGAGCATGAGTCACAGATACGTGCTCAGTACCCAGAGTTGTTTAATGTTTAACTCTTTCCATGTAATGACGTTTCCTTTATGGTTAGACCTTTCATGTTTTATTTATGTACCTTTGATGTGATGTTATGTTTGAATTGTTTGGTTATGGATTATTCGTTTCCATACTCTCAGATGTCGTAGTTTTGTTCCAGCTTTTGAACAACTCATGGTGGTTTTCCCCTGAGAGGTATCTTATGGGGTGGTTGTTCAGACCCCTCTTTTCTTCTGGGTTGGTTTTTAATTCTCGAGGACGAGAATGTTTTGAGAGGTATCTAATGTAATGGCTCGGACCTCCCTGGTCCATTACTTTGTGAAAATGTGGTGTTGGAGGTGTTTCGGGAGGACAAGGTGACTTATCCCCCAGCTGCTGCCTACCGGTAGCTCGGTCTACCGGTAGCTGCTGATTATCGGTGGATCGGTCTACCGGTAGCTGCTTCCTACCGGTAGCTCGGTCTACGGGTAGCTGCTGATTACCGGTAGCTCGGTCTACCGGTAGCTGCTGATTACCGGTAGCTCGGTCTACCGGTAGCTGCTGAGTACAGGTAGCTCGGTCTACCGGTAGCTGCTGCCTACCGGTAGCTCGGTCTACCGGTAGCTGCTCACTACCGGTAGCTCGGTCTACCGGTAGCTGCTGCCTACCGGTAGCTCGGTCTACCGGTAGCTGCTGACTACCGGTAGCTCGGTCTACCGGTAGCTGCTGATTAACGGTAGCTCGGTCTACCGGTAGCTGCTGATTACCGGTAGCTCGGTCTACCGGTAGCTGCTGATTATTGGTAGCTCGGTCTACCGGTAGCCGCATCCTACCAGTAGCTGGGTTTACCGGTAGCCACGGCATACTGATAGCTCGGTATACTGGTAGCCGCAGTCCAACAGTAGCTCAGCTAATACTTTGCCAAATTTCTAGTTCTGTGAACTGTGTTTCTATCGGTGAGGTTCTATCGGTGGACTTCTATCGGTGAGGTTCAGTGAACAGTGTTTCTATAGGTGAGGTACTATCGGTGGACTTCTATCGATGAGGTTCAGTGAACAGTGTTTCTATCGGTGAGGTCCTATCGGTGAACTTCTATCAGTGAGGATCTATCAGTAGACTTGTGTTTCTATCAGTAAGGCTCTATCGGTGAGCTTTTCTTTCCTTTGACAATTTTTTTAGTTCTGTGAACAGTGTTTCCAGACTTCATAAGAGCTACCGATTCCATACTTTGCCAAAATTCACGAATGAACAGTGTTTCCAGACTCCATAAGAGCTACCGATTCCATACTTTGCCAAATTTCACGAATGAACAGTGTTTCCAGACTTCATAAGAGCTACCGATTCCATACTTTGCCAAATTTCACGAATGAACAGTGTTTCCAGACTCCATAAGAGCTACCGATTCCATACTTTGCCAAATTTCACGAATGAACAGTGTTTCCAGACTCCATAAGAGCTACCGATTCCATACTTTGCCAAATTTTGAGTATGTGAACAGTGTTTCCAGCTTCGCAAATTTGACATTTTCTTTGACGTAAAATACTTTTAAAACTTTATTTTATGGACTTTAAGGCCGATTCAAAGGCCATAAATCCTATATTAATTATTCCTAAGGCCGGGATGTTTTTACATGGTCAAACCGCGTGGGTTAATGCGATCCGTTATTAATGGAGAATAAACCGGATGTTAAACTGTCGCCTCTCTAATTTTTTTTAAAAGGAACGAGATATCATTCTTCGTTGTTCTTCCTCCTGGTTGTCATCTACGAGACCCTAGAACCTTGCAATCATTCTCGTAGTAGTTTCACAATCCAACGTTACTCAGATCAGTTCCGGTCTGTTGATGCCACCAAGTTGTGTCGATCGTTCTTCCATATAAGTTATGTTTTATCATCGTTCTTTCGGTGATCACCTTCTCTTGTTCTTCCTTCCATATTAGCATGTAATCTCCATGGTTCTAATGGGTTTTCTTGGGGTTGGTTGGTACTGTCTTACCGTGGCATCCTCCGGTGGATGCAGCTGTCGTGAGGAGAAGAGGAATGTGACCCGTTGTGTGGATAAAGGACGTCAAGAAATCTTCGAGGTAGGGGATTCATGGCTTCTCTAATTGTATATGTGCAATCGTAGAATTAGCATGATTTATCTCTTTGGATCATAATGAAATTGACCTAATTAAATACTTGAACCGGATTAAAAGAATTGGTTGATCGCATGTTGTTGCTTTATACCGTGATAACGGTTTGCCTCATGTTTTCCTAGATATAGTGATATCTATGTTTTCTTTGATTTGTTGTTCGTTCATGATAGAAATTGATAATGAACGTAAAGCCGGAATTAATTGTTAATTAATTGGCTAAAGATAAAGAGGCATGTAAACTAATCTGGTTATTGCCTTTGTTGTAGTTGTTCTAATTTGAGGATAATCAAATTAGGGAAGTAAGCATGGTTATTTAATTGTGATAGCTTACTGATTAGGTATCCATGATTGGAACCTATGAATAACAAGTCTGTTAATTCAATATGGATTAGAGAACAGATTATGTGGGAATTTCAAAAAGGGTTCTAAGTTACCCTCTAGTTTGTTAAAGGGCTGAGAGCCCATTTTGTGATGTTTGTTTTCCTGCTGCTTGTGATTTGATGTAAGCCTGGATGGCTGTTGTGAAATGTGGAGGCATGGGGACTTGTGGTTGTGGTAGCGGATGACGCCTAGTGTGGCGAGATGCATCGGTTTATGCATGTGGGTGTCGGGGAGGACACCTAGGATGATGGTATGAGATGAATGTGATGGTTTGATATTGGTGGTTTGATTGTTTATCTGCTTTACTTTTCCCCACTTCTCAAGGCAGCTGGTTTTGCTTACCCTCTTTCCGAAGGAGGCGAAGACACGTGGGGTATGCCACGTGCTTTCCGTGTTTAGCCTCTCGATGGAGGATGGGTCTATGCTCTTGCTATAGGCGGCAAAGACTCGATGGGTAGTATATCTACTCACCGTGTTGAGCCCTTTGTGTTTAGTAGCATAGGATGCTTTTCTAGAATACCTGGGAATATGGGGAAGGTAATTCCATAATGAAAGTTTGTTTAAATGGTGATAATCCACGGGGATGGAGAAACTGGAATTTAATAGTGATGTGAATCCTAAAAAGGAGCAGTTTTTGAATGTGATGCTAATTTAGTTTAATGTGGTAAATTGTTCATGGTTAATTAATGTTTAATGAATTAATTAACGTATAGTGGAACTGATAAATGAGAATGGAGAAATCTAATAAAGCTCTTCTTTGGTTGTGTTCTTATAGGATACCTAGTCTTAGAAGTAGCAGCCTGGAGTCTGAGAGACGTTAGCTGCAGTTGTATCTAAGACTAGGTAATGCCCATAGTGTGGATGTGAGTTACTTATATATTCTGTACTTTTTGTGTTTCTATACGCTACTCCACCCTGTCAGTAAGGGCAACTGACACCCCTGGGATTCTGAGCCCTGGGGGGGTGTTTTCCCCAACATTCTGATGGGAGGTTGAATGGCTGAATACCCCCTTTGGCCCCGCTCTCTTCTCTTGGTAGATACTTGTGCCATGAGGCAAGCGGTTAGTTACCCCATATATGTGTGTAGAGGGCTGTAATGGCTTGTGGTTATTCACACACATATATTCTGGATATAGTATCCTATGGACTACTATAGGTGTAACGTGTATAGGTTGTGATGGATTGAGGATCCTTACTCGAAGTATGGGCTGTAATGGCTTGAGGTATTATACTCGACGTATGATACACGTTATGCAAGCTGTGGTGGCTCCCAGAAACTACCTGGTTACCTTTGGTTGTGAGGACGGTGTGGTGCTTCGCCCAGGTGTCTGCGGGCAAGCCTATGTGGTGCACGAGGTTTAGATTGGGGAGCTTAGCCCAGGTGTCTGTGGGCAAGCCTTTGGAGAGAGATGCACAGGAAGTATGTCGTTGGGGCAAAGCGTCAAACCAGTGGGGAAGTAGTAGCGGGGTACCCTTGATATTCTTTACTATATGCTATATTCTTGTATGCGTTACATGGTGAGAGTGGCCATGGTGAGGTTGGGAATATAGTATACCTGTTTAGGTGACGAGTTAGTGTCACTTGTTGTTCACTGGGCTTTAGCATGCTTTCTATACCTTTGCACGAGAGGCTTGGGGAGGATCCTACTGAGTATACTGTTATACTCACCCTATGTACATACAAACTGTTTTTCAGGTCACTTGGAGCAGGTTGGAGATCAAGCTGGTTACTACTAGCTTGCGGTTGGAGGAGGAGCTGTTCGGGCTTGTGGTCGCTACCGTTTTACTTTCTTTTGGTTACTTTTAGTTTTCCCTTGCAGTTGTAGTACTTTTGCATTCCATTTCATATATGCACTTGGGTTTCTTTTATATTTTAGTTATGAGTTGGAGTTGGTTGGAGTCTATTCTATCTCTCTCTTCTGCATGTGTTCTCTTAGAGGGTAATGCCTCCCATTTGTGTGTGTATTATACCCTCGGTGGTAGTCGCCAACCCAGAGCCTACTGGAGGCGGGACTCGGGGGTCATTATCTCCCTTCTCACATTGCCGGCCCAGGAGGGGTACACTTTGTGGGGAGGGGGTCGTGACAGTAATGACTCGTTATGTTCTCAAGAAAATTATTATTAGTAGGTAATTATATACACGATATTCAGTTCAAACCAATTTAAAGAAAATTTCCTAGAATCTTTCTCCCATGTTTTATTTTTCAAGAATTGGAAAAAAAATTCTCATTGGACACTTAATTCCATTAACAATTTAATATGGGGATGTTGGAAAAGTCACATGATTATAACTCAATTATTTATAACCAGATATCCAAACAATATGATGAGGGTGAAAATTGATATGGAATATGCATATTTATCTCACGGTTATATAAATAGGGTCAACATGTAATAAACATTAGAGTAGTACCCATAATAATATCTTCATTATTGAAAATTTATACAAACTATCATTACATATTCTAACTTATCCAAAGTGTGTGATACATATTTGGATGGCATATTTGTAACCTCATATCCAAACCGTATTGTTTAACATTTCACATGGATGTTCCAAAATAATATTAACCACATTAATGGAACATAGTTTCATATATTTTGCGGCCAATAAAAGAGGAATTCCTGAAAAAATAATTTCTTAAATTACTCTTATAACTCTGGAATTATTTAACATAAATTTAACTACTTTATATAATCATTACACTCTTCCTATGATGGAATGTTGTGCTTCTTAATTCTCATAAAGTCCAACAAGTTTCTCATATAATCTTTACAATTTAATCATCATATATGTTTTTTTTTCTGTTCCCACAATCATTTATTCTATCATTCTCAATAAATCTCTTCACTATAATTTATATATTAGAAAATTTAATCTATTCTCTAGAGTTTGTCGTTATACTTTTAAATTTATTGGATTCTAATATTGTTCCATTATTCCATCATCCTATTTTATAGATGATTTTCATTACTCACTAATTGTTTCCTTGGTTTTTTCTTGGTGTTTCTTTGTTATACCCTTGATTTTTAAACAATATGTTCATAGTTAATACTAGAGAGATCTCCATCTAATTTATTTTATAAAATGTTAAAATTTAGGAACTATTTTTATGCTAATACTATTTTATTATACATACTATTTGACATACACAATAAAATTAATTTCAAAATCATGTTTCAGGTATGATCTATAATGATTAAACTAATGGTATTCACAAAATGTTTATTTTTATTAAAATGGTTTTTTGATAATATTTTATTGTATATTGATTATATATTCTTTTTTAAATAATTTTAAATTTGGTAGTTTTTCTATGAAAATTACATTTTAGGGAAATAATTATAATACACAAAGACCATGTTCTCAATTTTTGATAAAAATATTATAAGTAAATATGTCACTAAAAAGAATTACACTATGATTATTGTCTTATGTGTGGATTCATATGTTATATTTATAAAACATAGAGGATCATTTAATTACATAACCCTGTTGACCCTTGGGTTTATCCTTTGTTTTAGGACAATAAATATGTTTTGTCATGGTAAATTACATTCATGTAATTTTTTTTAAAATGTATTATTTATTTTGGATTATTCATAATCATATGAATATTTATAATTTTTAGCAATAATAATTATATTATGTTTCTATTAATTTTCATTTATCATGTGGTGGGAGTTAATTATATTTGTAATACTCACAAATTATATTCACTGAATGGGTTAATATAAAACTCATTTTCCTAGACATTTGAAAATCCGATAAATCATAAATAGGTGGGGATGTTACTATTATCAATGATTTCTTATAAAATGTTGACATAGTTTGAGTTAGACCTCGTGAAACAAAAATATAGATAGGGTTTTTTCACTGTACATTATAATTTTTCTTAGGACTGGTCTTTATATATGTGTGTTATTTCTCTATCATAAATTCACCATGATACCAGAATATTTTGATTTTTTTAATATATAAGTTAATATAGTATTGGATATGATACGAATGATCTTATATAATAATTAGTAATGTAGTATAATTGAAATTGTTTTTATTCTATTTGATTGGTGTTAAATTCTTATTATTTCACTTATTCAAGAACATGATATTGTAATACATTGCATGATTATTCTATTATCATCATTTTAAAATAATTAATAATTAATAGAATCTTTAGGATAAATTATTCTTAATGGTTTACCACTGAAGGAAATGTATTAGTTTCGAGGTTGTGGGTATTTTAAATTCCCATTAGGCTATAAAAAATGTTGTTTCCGGAACCAAAGAATGTGTAGCCTATAATGGTTGATTAATCAATGGTATTAGATCATGGTTTGGAATTATGATTTTACAAAACTTATAGTGGGAAGGATATAAATTCATTGGGATGTTAGGGTTAGGATTCATGTGATGTGTGTGATAATCACTCAACAAAGATAATCCATAAAATATCATGGGTTGTTAGTAAATTTGAATAGTTCAAAATAAATCAATTTTTTAAATCATTTTTGTCTCATTTAAACTCAATGAAAGATAATATTTAATTATTTATTATTGAACACAAGTTTAGAATATAGTTTAGGTACATAGGTTGTCGAACATGGTGTTTTCGTGAGAGTTTTACATGATAAGAATTATCAGGTTCCGAAAATGATTATTGAACTATTTATAAATCCATGAGGATAAAATTAGTAGCTAATAATATAAATTTAGTTTTACACATTATATTGGAACATGGGTTAGAGTATCGTGAAGACTAAATTTACAATGTATAAATTTTCGAAATTATAAAGCTTTACAAATTTCAAACTATTTATGGTAATGGAAAAAATTTATCTAGATTTTTATAGTTATAATTGATGTTATTTTTGTTTTTTAATGTGACTATTATTTAATATTTGAATTTTTACTGTATTATGTGACCTCTATAGCCCCATGTAGACCCTCTAGATGGATTTATATATAATTTTAAGTGATTTCAACAACTAGTTTTTATGTATTTTATTGAGATATTAGTGGGATCCATTTAATCCAATGAACCATGCTTGGTCATTCATCTACAAAGGAGAAGGACTCATTTGTGAGTAAGAGGAATTATATTGATTGATATAAATATTTTCTTCTCTATCAACCACTCTCAAATCTAATAATAAACACTAATTAAAATGTATAGAATTTATATGAAATGGTTGAGATAAGTTTTTATTTTTACAAGTAATTGGAATCCAAAAATTAAATTTCTATAGTATTTGTGCAAGATTATTCATTACATAACGATAGGATATTGTTGTTTCATATATTTCCCAAGCTAAATTTATGTTCTATGAATCATGTATTATTATTAATTAGTATTTATATCCATAAATGATGTACTTAGTGTAGCACATATAAAATTGGTTCCTTAATATGGTATAATAGTAGGTCCAAGATTATATTAATTGGATTTTTATAAATTAAACATTACCCTCCTAATAAGGTTTTTAATACATGATTGAAGTCATATTAATTCAAAATTGTCTAGTGATCTAACAATAGAAGCCATGTCATCCTATTCATTCTCCCAAAATATGAGAATGTGGTATATAGATGAATGATGGTGGGGATATATCATGGGGGAATGCTTGGAAATGTTTTTTTTCATATAATTTCTAATATATGTAAAATAATATTGTTAAAAAAGATTAATAAATGTGGTAAATATTTTTAGGGTGTCTGTGGTGGATCTATGAAAATAATATAATAATCATCCATAACTAAAATGTGGAGAATAGGTCTCGTGGTCAATAAGATTAGTATGTTTTTTAAATAATACAATCCCAGTTAAAGACACCCATTAAATTTCTATATTTTTGGGTTAAGGTTTATTATTATTTTTAGGTCATGAAACATTCACATATTACTGACATCATAACTCTGGAATAATCCACTGTAATTTTTGTTATCTCCCAAAAAATGGATCCCCACTACGTTTCCATAGAGGTATTGGTGGATTTTCCAACTATAAATGTCCATTGTGTTTCAATGTTAAATTTTTTGGTATTCCAAATAACCATTATAATGTGATATTGTTTCCATTTATGGAGGGTGTTCTTGCAATATTTGACGTTGGAGAAAAAATGTGGAATTTAAATTGAAAAAAAAAAATTTAAATAGTTTTCTTGATACCAGAAGATACAATTAAATTATGTCTACCATATTATAGATCTTTCAAATAATCTATACGGAAATATTTAAAAAATTATAGGAAAAGATACAACTAAAAATAAATAAATACATTTTGTTTTTAAGGTACTATATGAATTATATTTCTATATGAGGTATATTTATCAGGGGATATCATCATTCTAAGTATTTAAATATCATTTATTTTTACAATGATGGATTTTAGGACTAAATTTAAATATATTTTTTTTATTTTCATCTTATATGGGTGACTCGTACATTTTCCAAATCAAGATCATTTTTATATCTATTATATTAAGAGTCCCTATCAACTCGGTCCACACATATTATTCCCATGATAGATGGGGTGATATATAAAATTTCATGTATTCTAGTATATTAAAACAGACTACCATATGATGCAAGATTCATCACATGAGGTGGGAGTATCCCCATGTTTTCCCTAGTGATAACTTGGGGTTACCACATACAGTTGAAGTGAAATTTTATTTTTTTATTCATCTAATTTTTATAATATAACTAATTTAATTTCATTGATATAATATTGTAGTATCTAAAATAATAAATTGATGATCCAATAATATGTTTGTAACCCATCGCAAATGATCATAAAATAGGGATAATGACATATATGTCCTGGTTTTTTATTTGAAACACATTTTTAAACTCTTTTCATATACATAGACTAGAGTGAGAGAAGCCACATTCCTATAAACAATTATTAACACCATACCTATGTTTATTTTATATTTAGTCTAATTTAAAGGGTAATGATTAATCATAGTGATAAAAAATTAGTTATATTATCATTATAAATGGAAGATGGAGTCATCAATTAATACCATTGATCATAGAAGAAGAAATTGTCAATATAAATACATGATTTTTTCGTTTAATATAACATATACCCATTTGGTTTTGGTATCTCAATGAACTGAATATTTCCACAATATATTGACCACATTATCATAGTATTATTTCATTTTATAATCTATTATTCCAAAACAAAAGTGTTCCAATGAAATTAATTGATGTTCTCATTAACAGCAATATATTATTATTTTTAAAATACAGTATTATGAATGTGTACATTCTAAACTAGTAATTTCATTTTAAGTCACCATATTTTGTCACAATGTTTCTTCTAAATTGATCAGGAGAATTTTAAGTCTACCATATCATAGAAAAAATTGACTGACTAGAGATATTCGATTCTAGTGTCTAACCCGATACATTCAACTATTTAATAAACAATACACTTGGAATTAAATTTTTTTCACAACCCATATATAGAAGGCGATGATGATTAATTTTTATCCATTACTATCATGTACATTTTTAGGATTTCATTTATGGTATTCCATTATAAATAAAAATCTCTACATCAGTCCAAAAAAGATATATTTCATTTATACAGATTCATTTGGAATAAGATTTTGTTTAATTTTTATACATTATAACCTGGTGGTGGGGAAAATTTCATTAAAATTTAATATAAAATTTTATAAAAACTCAGTTTATTCTATTAAGGTATTATTAGTTATGAATTCTAGAAAACATTTCAAACAATATCATTTCATTTAAAAATTCATAGTGTTTAAAAATAATAAATTGTGAGTTGAATTTTATCTATATGTAATTGAATCATAGTTAAAGGCGATTGTTTAAATCCGTTGGAAATTAAATTTAAATTTTGACTAAATAATATTGAATAAAAATTATATATATAAATCTATTATTAGTAAATTTATAGTGAAGTGTGATGTTCTAGTGATCAATGTAATTATATTATTAATTTTAGTGAAATTCACATACATAAGGAGATATAGGGTAGATACAAGATTGTTTATGACATCTTTTTGAATCATTTCATTCATGTGGAAAATAATAATAGGTAACAATGGTATGTGGGTAGTCAGTTTATCTTGATAATTATATATTATGGGGAGTCATTATATTATTGGACTCTATCTTATGAGAAAATTCAATGTTTTGGGTGATTCTAAGTTCATTGAAAGACAATGAGGACTGTAGGGAGACATGATTCTCAAAAATCATAGGAGGATGTTTATCAGGGATACAATATGATATATTAAAAATTTAATCACCTATATTGGTGAAATTCTATATGATGGGATATATTAGAATGGAAATTATATGCATTATAAACCATCTAGTTTTCTTCAACCAAAACCACTACCCCCATGAAATTGATATGATATTTCGATGGATTTCATTTTTTGGTACGTAATTAATTTTTTTGAAATGATTGAGATTTGTTTACTGTTGATACTTAGAATAAAAAATATCACATTAATTAAATCAATTAAAAATACAATGTGGACTATCATAGGAATTTAAATGAGAATTATACCTGTATACTATATGATGATCCCACAAAATTCTATGATGATAAAGATCTCTGGTTCACATATTATATTGAAAATGTAAATTAATTTTTGATGGTATCACATTTGATGTTGATAAAACATGATGATAATATAAATATGGTCATATAAAGAAATATATCTACATTTTATAGGCAATGGTGTATTCTTTAATCTCGTATTTTTGAGGTTCATGGGGTACGTATTTGTAATTGATATTGATTTTAAACAATAATAAATATATGTCCTCTAATTGAATGAATCCATCAAAAATGATTAAATAGATATCCAATAGTGTCTCTCCTATGGAGAACTGAGGTTAGTGATAATTATATTTTTTGATACTAAATTGGTATGGAGATGAATGAAATGATTTAGATTATTTGTAAGTTATAATTTAAAATGAGAGATTTATACATCTTTTGTTGATAGTTATTAGTTTCCAATATATTTTATTTAGATTAATATGTATTCATAATTATAGCCATTTTTTAGGACACTAGTGGCCTGGCATGGATGTGGAACATTCTCCTTGACAATATGATCTTATCAACAACACCGAAATGATTTTGAAGTCTTCTTATTAGTTTTTACTACCCACATTAGAGACATTATTGCAAATTTACATTTTATATATCTTAGTAAATTAAATGTCACACAAATATTTTGAATGTTTTAATTATGAATGGATGAAAACTTAAGTATCATGATTCCATGAAGAAGAACCACGTCTAGAATATTGACATATAATAAAAATATTTATGTTGGGAAAAATATTTCCCATCGATTTGTATATTATGAAAGAATAATAGTGACTCTTAAAACACAAGCTTCTTGTATAAATTATGAGGGACCTAAAGCATCAACATTTTTACAATCATCCACCATAAGAAAGACACAATAGGGGTGAATGTGATATGGTTCAGAACTATTTTAAATTCATTGTGTCATTTTAATGTTTGTGGGAGTTTATTTTTTGAGTTTTATAATTTTTTTCCATTTAATTTATATTCATATTAATTTTTTGAAATGGGGAAGGTATATTGGGTTCAATAATTATATAAATTTATTACTAACAATTCACATTGAACATTAAATTGGATAGTTATATTTTTAGTTGAGTGTATACTCTGGATGCATGTTTATCAATCATGTGTGCCCATATTTGACTTGAATGTGTTTGGTTCATGGAAAATTATATTACAAAGGTAAACACTACGTATAACAAATATATATTGTCTAATTTCCTTAGTGGATATCATATATCTATCTCATGGATTCCTAAAACATTGTTCTAATATATGTTTTTGTCCATAAATGTGGTGGTTCTAACATCAGAAATACTACCTGGTATTAAACTCATTTCCTAACAACTATAGTAAAACTATATGATATATCATGAGATATATTGTAAAAAAATTAACATTAAATATATTCCTGAATTAACACCATTTACCCTTATTTAAGAATCTATTTGAAGGCAATAAATCTTGTAAATTGAAATTAATTCAAATACTCCCAAACCACAATGTTCAATTAAATTTTAATAAAATAATAAAAAGTATTTATATTTTATTTAACTCAATGGGAATAATATCTTCTTCACTATTGATTTATTTACTCTTATATTTATTTTATCCATTGGATTATTTATATACATGTCCATTATGGTTGTTTTGATGTTTTTGTATCCAAATATATTTGTGTGGTCCCATCATTCCATATTCTAGTGGATCTTCATCACACATAAAATGTTTCATTGGTTTATGTTAGTTGGTTTTATAAATTCCCTATTTATGAAGAACCATGTTTTATAGTTTCATAAACATTAGATCCCCATATATTTATATATATTATATGACACAATAGGGAATTATTTGTATGCTTCTCATAATTTATATTTATTCTAGTCAATTATGAATATGAATAATTATGTCTGATTTTTTATATATATAATATTTATTTTTTCCTTTCATATATTTTGTGAGGATACAAATTTATAGGAAAATTTTTAATGTATATTTTTTCTACTTTTTATTATTTTGTCATCATGGGTACAATAAGTGTTTGGGAAGGTGTTTTTTGGAATGTCCCTTGGGATATATTCTACTCTTCATAGCATATTCCCTCTACGTGTAAGAGAAAATTACCCACTGATAATGTAGTTGATTTAGAATACCACTGAATTCAGTGACCAACACACAATATGAGAGGTTGTAGATGGGATAATATGAGAATAATTGTAGGAAATTACAATTGAAACCATTGGATATATACTTATATTGGGGGTAAAAAATAGTTTTTGGAATATGTAATTTTATTCAAGATTAATTTCATGACATATTTATTGTTATTCATAATAAATTTTGATTCATATGTTTATTTTCAATTAATAAGGGTTGAAATTTAAAAAACAAATTGGTGTTTATGGAAGAAATGGTGGGATGATATACTGATTTAAATGGTAGAACCCTTTAAGCATCCATGTCATGTTTTTAGACTTCATTTTGACTGACATTTGTAATGTAATGAAATATCTGGAAGAATATGGATATTCACTCATGTTATGATCAGTTTGGTATGTGATTACATTTGGATATTTATCCCTCATTCAACACTGATAGTATTTTTTGTTATTTTTAGTTTAGTTTGGATTTGATTTTTTTATGATCAATAATTTTATAACATTATTAAATTATTACCATTTTTTCTATGTTTTTATATCAGTTTCAATCCCTTTTCGTATGTGTATATGATACATTTTGGATGGACACCTTGTTAAACTTTTTTACTATTTATTTAAGATTTCATTTCAGTTTTTAAAAATTTATATTAATTTTACATTTAAACTAATTTAGGAGAATGAACTGCCTATTTATAGAGATAACATTATATGTTGTAATTTCAAAACATCTGTATTGTAGTTTTATTGTTTTTAAACTGTTAACAATGGGGTATCCATGATCTACAAAAACTTCTATCTATTTAATTTTCATGACCCACCTTCACCAAGATGAGGGAAGGGACAGAAAACTGTAAGACCCATTGTTTTTCAAGTTGAAGGAGAGATAAAGACCCCTAAGTCCCACCTTTAATAGGCCCCAGAGTGGAGACTACCACCAAGGGTATATAATCTCACATAAAATGATATCCAGTGCCCTCTTTAATAAAATCGTTGGAGATAATATGGTAAATCACCAAAAAATCCAAAACTGAAAGTAAAAGTAAATCCAAAAATCATTTCACATATGAATATTTGAAATAAAAAGGTAATAAGTACAAGAAAACACTGATGAAATGTAATAAAAGAATTCAAAAAGCACTTAAAATTATTTCTTCAATCGAGATAGTAACATCAGACATGGTCCTCAATGTCCTCTTAAAAACTTCAGTGTAGTTTTATATAAGTAGGGTGAGTATACTGGTATACTGAGTAGGGAAAAACCAAAAGCTATCATGCACAAGTGGGGAGGCATTTAAATTCTGTATGAGGAAATAGAGATAACTAAATCACCTTGGAAAGAAACTACCCACCCAGACTCACCATATAACACTCCATAAATAAATCTAAAGTCATGTAAAGTTATATTAACAGCACATCGATATTTGGCTATGCCTCACCGCTTTCCCACTGGTTATTTAGGATATCATATGCATCAACCCTGACCCTCAAGTTCTAATGAAGTTCAACAGCCACCCCATCAACAACCTAATGGGATATCAAAACCACTCCTCATTCCTGCAAACACCTGGACCACCACAACCTCACACATCCCCACCCAAAGACACTGGGGCCCAAACAACCACTACCACACAAGAAGACACCTGGGCCACATCCCAAAGACGCTTGGGAAGTGATCCAGCCCACACACACCTGGAAAAACCTCCAAAAAACTCCATTCCCAAAATGTATTGGGCCATAATGAACCTTAGACAATCACATATAGCCTGAAGAGTCTTCAGCTACCTGGAGAGTGAGAATAAAGGAGCTAATGACCAGCCACTCGTAAGATGGTTGGAAAATACACCCTCCCACTTGAGATGGGGGCGGTCATCACAAAGTGATCAATGTGGGGGTGATAAAAAAAATTACACGTATATTTGAACATGATCTCATCCCTACCAAAGCGTACCAAAACCATCTCATACACAAACACTCAAATTACAATCCATATATACACAAATACACAACAGAAAAAACTAGAGTAAAACCCATTTTTGGATAAAAATCACTCATTGTACGTATTCTCATTATCATGTTCTTGAGATTGAATTTAAATATACCTTCACTACCAGGATCTGACAAACATATCCACAACCCAAAATGAAAAATGAAGGGAAAACAACCAAGTAGTAATTTAAGTATTCACACCTGATTCCGATGTAAATTCACAAAAACAAGGGGGTCTGTGAGATCCCTCGAAGTGTTGGATCCAAACCAAGCCCTATCATTTCTCCCCACATGGCCTCAGATCCCAAAACCAACAATTAAATGACTTGTAATCCCATCCCCATCCACGACACCAAATAATCATCATGTAAAACAATCGATCTTATTGGATGAACCGAGAAAGGGAGTTTTTGAGATTTAATATCACTATATATCATGTTTCTACTTTCTATTTGGTTAACTAGGGTGATCAGAGAAGTATTCTTATTCATTGGGCATCCATTTAATCAAACTTGTTTCTGTGATTAACCAGTTTTCATGTAAACACCATTCAATCACAGGATTATCTAGAAAAGTAGATTCCTTACTATGTAAGAATGGACCACTAATGACCACAATTTTAAGTGGGAATAATATCATACAATTCACAACATACAAATGATGAGAAAATAATATAGTGATTTACTCAACATTCACACCATTTCATTCTTTAAAAATCTATTTAATATCTTCATTAATAATTGGTTCCACCTCTGTCCTGTGGGATAAATTATCGTACCTTCCCCGCATGATACGCTGTAAAGAGATACAAAGGAAATCACTACTTGGACGGTCAAGGATCATATTTTTATCCTTGCATCAATAACTGAGGTTTCCCGACGTGCAGGAATAGAAAACTCAAAGGCTTCAATGCTGAGTGGGAAGAGATCCAGCATGGGTGAATGATATGTCCACAATGTAAGTCTCTAGGAGTACATATAGAAACAATAGAGAATATAAATATGGGATCTTCGCTAAAGAAAATTCTAGATGCTAAAATCAAGGATATGATTTCAGAGTACATGAAGTCGGATCGTGGCATGAACACATGGTTTGGCTGTTTTAAAAGTCAGGATTAATTGTTATTTAATAATTTTTCATAGAGATGTTGGAAATAATGGATGTGAGTTAATAGATATATTTTAAATAGATAAATCCCACGTAACAAAGGTGATGCTGGAAAGCATGGGGATAGGTGTGACACCACCGAAAAAGGAAACACTTTTTGGTAACTGAACTGTCGCTTGACTATTTGGGGTTTAGAACAAATTTTACTTTATTTAAATAGAATTAAAAAGTTTATTAAGACACTATTATTTCAAAAGATATGTTATGTGGGCCGAAATGAAAAAAACATAGGTTATTGGAAAAAAATTGGTGATGGCTAGGACACTGTGCGGTGAGAGGCAGTAATGCGGCAACCTGTTCGCTAGGACACCGTAAGCGGTGCCACCATTTATTTGTGCAATTGGGATGGTGTAAATGTGATGGTGCCCACATCACATTGGCACTATCATGGTGTCTTCTTCATTTTTCCACCTTTTTAGTGGAACCATTTGGTGGAACCATGTTTTTTGAAATCTCATTAATGAGTAACGGATGGTCCTTTGGACACCCAAAACATTATAAATTTTTCAATGTAATGAACTCTAAGGTTCAGGACATTACACAATATACCACTCAAACTATTCTCAGCCTCAAAAATTTAAGAGTAAATCTAAAAAAAAGATGTGTCTGAATATCTAATTTGTAAGATACCTCTAATGGACAAAACCAGCATAGAGTTGTTCGAAATTCGGAATAAACCTCGATATCTAAGAACACCTCACCCTCATCTATCTGTGGAAAAACCATAGATACACCAACATTTGGTCCCCCGGGTTACCAGAAAAACATATAAAGGTCACACTATCCTGAAAAATTGATTAGGGATTCCCTTTGTCCATTTCAAGATACTATTCACTTTTGGGCGGATTTGACTTGTACGCCAATGTTTAATCACATCAAACATAATGTGTCTTGATTAGGGATTAAGTCCAAAAATCCCCTAGTGAGACATTTAAACACATTAAAAGAATAATGTAAAAATCTCACCTCAACATTAACAAGGTCATGCATTACATCATAACCAAGCACAAGAAAATACAAAAAAACTCAATATAGCTATGGGTGTTGGGAATGCATATGTGACTCCCATTCATAGGTACACTCCATGAGGCCACTATGCCTCCATATAAAATGAACATAGGTAATTGTTTGTCCACAAATCACCTTCTTTTTGTGATCCTCGATCCTCACTAGTTTCTCTACGAACGTCTCATTATCCTCAATATTCAACTCTCCCCAGTTGAGGACATGCGAATAATCTTGTAGATACCGACAGAGTTGAGGCACATGGAAGACGTCTGGGACCCTCTGTAGTGGTGGTGTTAGTTCCAACTGATAGGCCAGATCGCTGACTCATTTCAACACCTCAAAGGGTTCGATGTTCTCGGGGGAATGCTTACTCACCCTGGAAAACCTCCATTGTCCAGGCTGAGGGGAGACCATTAAGAACAGGTGGTCCCCATGCTATTACACCAAGGGTCTCCTGATAACATTGGTATATGATATATGTTCGTCCAGAGCCACATTCATCTTATCCCATTAATGTTTAACCTTCTATTTCATACTCTAAACCACCTGTAGGACAATAACACTTGTTTCCCCAACCCATGTCCACCACATGGGTGAACGACATAGTCTTTCATACAAGGATTCAAAGGGATCCATACCAATGGTAGAGTGATATCTATTGTTGTAAGAAATCTCTAATAGAGGAAATTTTCATACACAAAATCCTTTAAAGACCAAAACACCTTCACGTATCATATCATCCAACGTCGGGATGGTCCGCTCTATATGTCCCTCTGTCTAGGGGTGGAAAGTAGTGTTGAGATGTATCTTGGTGACAAAATCATGTTGCAATCCATTTCAACTCGTGAGTTAAACTATGAATCCCAATATCATAATATGGATGGTGGGACTCCCAGAACACTCACTACCTCATCGGCGTACTTCTATGCTAACACATCCACCACACTCATCACCTTTATTTCCACGATGTGAGATGATTTTTTCAGCCTTTCTACCACTTCCCAAATAGCATCACATCCTCATTGATCCCTGGGTAGTCCCATGAAGAAATCCATTGATATTTCATCACACTACCACTCTAGGACATCTAAAGGCTAAAATATACCTCCTGGGACGTGGTGCTCATCCTTCACCTGCTGACACATGAGGCACTTTTCCCAAAAAAATTGCCACTGCTAGGTTTACCCCGACCATGAAATATGACCCCCAAGCCCCAATACATCTTGGAAAATCCAGGGTGTACCACTAAGAATGAGTTTACGAAATCACCGAGAAGTCTCTAACGAATTTTCATTGGGACGAATAGCTTTCCACAATACAACACCTGATTCTGACTATCATATGACCATCCATCGAGAGCATTGCAATGTCTAACACGATAACAAATCACTTCAGCCTTTGTCTCCACCCACAGAGACTCCCCAACCTATTTTATCAAGGAATAATGCACCATTATATAGAAAATACATCCTCTACCATCCTCTACTCTCATACTCATATGTAAATCATCCAACTCCTCCGTTGCGTCCCAAACATCTATAGAATCTCGAACCACTTCCCTCTATGACTTCTTGCTCAAGGAATTTGCCACAAATTTTTCCTTTCTAGTGGTATAGGAGATCTCGAAGTCATAGGACTAGATAAACTCAATCCACCTATGATTTCGTTAGTTCATGTCTCACTCAAAGAAAACATTCCTCTTGATATAGTGATCTTTGAAGACCACAAAGTGTTCCCCGATAAGTTAATACCACCAAAACATCAACGAGGACACTACTGTTGTAAGCTATATTCCATGTGTGGAATAGTTATTCTCATGAAGATGTTACTACCTAGACCCATAAGGGATAACTCCCCACTATTTCATCATCACACACCCCATGCAGTGAACAAAAGCATCAAAAAACACCTCAAAAAAACCCCTTCTTATCGAAAACATAGATCTGGGGGACTAACCAGCCCTTACGTCATATGGTTAAAACCTGTATGGAAATTGTCACTCCACACAAATGCCTGCTCATTTATGGTCAAAGCTTTCAAAATAACTGCAAATAAAGATATATCAAGAATGAACCTCTGTTAGTAACCTGTTAGTCCCGGGACACTATGAAACTATACCACATTCTTGGGTGGTTCCCAAGAAACAACCACTTTGACAGTATAAGGGTCTACTACTATTACCTATTAGGTCAACATCCATCAAAGGAAGTGCACCTCCCGTGTCAAGAACATGAACATGGACATCATATTGTAGAACTGGTGGTGTTGGAAGACCCTTAAAACTGTCCTTAGTTTCATGGTGTGATCCCCCTTTGATCTTGAGTATATCAGGATGTCTTCGATAAACACTAGTGTGAACCAGACTAGATATTTTCATAAGAAATAGTTCATGAGCCCCACGAACCCAGCTAATGTGTTTATAATGCTGAATGACATGACCATGATCTCAAAGTTCCCATATTTTCACCTGAAAACAATATTCAAGATGCCAGACTCTTTCAACCACAAGAAGTGATATACAGACCACATCTCAATCTTAGATAAACAACCTGATCCCTTCAACAAGTACAAAATGTCTTCGATCCTCGAGAGTGGGTAACAATTCTAGAATGTCACTTGATTTAGCTTTATGTAGTCTATACACTGCTTGAGACCACCATCTGCCAACTTTGTGAACATTGATGGAGAAACCCTAGGTGATGCGCTCGGTCGGATAAAACCCTTTTTCATCATGACATCAACCTGGATTTGAAACTCATACAACTCAGATAGCGCCATCTGATAGGGATCCATCGAAATAGGAGGGGCATTGAGTTTGAAGTCTATCATGAACTCAACATCATGTCGAGGGGATAGAGTCACCAACTCTGTAGCTAAGATGTCCAAGAGATCACTAATGATACTCAGGAATTCCATCATCTATGTTTCTATCGACTCCACTGAAATCTCAGCTAACAAGGAATAAAGGGGATCCACTCATTGGCTACCCTCCTGGAAACCTTGCTCTCCAACGATAGATACATGCTGGACACCCATATATCATAGAATGACCATTCTTCTGATGAAATAGATAATGGAAGACACATAGAAATACTACTAGATGCCTAAAATTGAATCATATGGTTGTATCTATAGAAATAGAATGACCCCACTGGACTGATGTGGTTTGCACAGTATTCTGCATCCCCAGAAAACAGAAGACATACTGGCCTGACTCCAAACTAGTGTGCTCAAAACTTGTGGTACAAGACGTATCTCAATGTCTGGACATAGTGCATTTCATAGATTGGGTGTAATAAAGGTGTGTGAACCTCTTGAATCAAAAAAGGAAAAAAAATCAGGAGTACTAAACAAGCTGATCGTACATCGAACAACCTCCGACCCTATTGGAATTGTAGCATCTACATCATGTAACTGTCCAAACCTTGCTCCCTTTCCCCTCAATTTGCATCCTCCTTCCCAACCAATCCTAGGTCAAGGCCATTAAGGATCACCATGAGTTCGACCTCCTCCTTCAACGTCTTATCTCAGAGGAGCAGGATCTCTTTGTCCCAGCTGTTGCTGGTGAAAAGGCCTGGATGGAAACTACTTCAGCTGAGGTTGGAGCTGAACCTGCCCACCTCCACTATTCTTCACTTTATCTGAGCACTGATTCTAACGGTTCCCACAAAAGACGCATATAAAACACCTCATTACAAGGCCCAAATATAATGTGGGAGGACCATGATATCACAACATGAACTGCTAGGGCATTCTCCACATCGGATGAAACCTTAAAGGCCCTTACTTTGGAGGCTTACTGCTAAAAACCATCCCCTTTAAGAAGATAATTTGGATGCACTCTCACGGAACACCTCCTAGTGTGTGCATCATATCCACCACTTCATCCTTCATTTAATCATCCAAGTACATCGGTAGAGTTAAGTGAGTAACAGTGCACTGCAGGGAAAGTCAAAGTGCCACATCTAAGCGCCTTACTTTCAATTCCTTGTACGAGAAGAGGACGATAAGGAAATGAAGGAGATCCCTGATCATTATTACCAAATACCTTACTTACAACCTACCCTAATTGATGGATATTATATCCAATCTCTTCTCAGACTTCATTGTGTTAGAAAAGAATTCCTCCCAGAACTCCCTCTTAGTGTCATTCCATGAATCCTCAAAATCTTTCTTTGCCCTGAGATTGAGCATCCACCTCTGACGTGCCTCTCCCCAAATCTAGATCACGTCTGGAGGAACCCAATACTCTATAAAATCCTAAATCAAGATGAAATCTATCACAAGCTCCTTGGGCCAACTTTCTATCTCTATGATTGATACGCTGCACTAATACTTCCTAAGGGTCTGCCGTTGAAAGGCACAAAGAATATTCTTCCACTAGTTGTCCTCATCCTCTCGATCATCAATCTACATATCATCATAATCATAATATTGCTCCTTGATCACCTGCACCATTGATGGATGTCATATGTGTGCCATAGATTCACGGAAAACTAGGAAATGGATAAGCCCAAGTGGTGTTGAAAATCTCATTCAAGTTTTTCATAAACGTTTTATTCATTTTAAATTCTCCAAATAATACCAGAAACACAAGAACATAAGTCATTATGATTAATGTACCATTACTAGGTTCTCTTCCCTACAATTAGTGTTTCCTCACTTAGTCATTCGATAGGCCCCGAGTCCTTTCAACGCATCACAGGGGGGGATAAAATCATTTTTCATAGATGGTCTTCGCTGGTCTATTTCCCACACAGGGATTTTCTAAAAGTATTTCCCTTCCATCCCATGAAATCCTCACTGTGGCTTACCGTGAACTATGTACCATCACTCATCCTCCTCTGATACCATTCGTTCATGACCCACCTTCACGAAGATGAGGGAAGGGACAACAAACTTCCAGACCCTTTCATCTTCAAGTTGAAGAAGAGATAATGACCACAAGATTCCTACCCTCAATAGGCCCTATAGAGATGACTATAACTAAGGGTTAAAAATATCATGTTAAATGGAAGGAATTACCAATTTTTTTTATAAGATCGAGAGATAAGATGTAATTCCTAAACAACTCCAAAAAATGAATGTAAATGTAAGGAAAAAAATTAATTCCCATAATCCTGTACAAAATAAAATGATACAAAGTACAAAAAAACACTGATGAGAATTACTAAAATAATTAAAAACAGCAACGACAACTATCCCATCATCCAGGATAGTACGGTCTGGAATGGTTCTCAAGGTCCACATGGAAACACGAAAATAGTTATATATACGTAGGGTGAGTATACAAGTATTCACGTAAGGGAAAAATAAAGATATCTCATGCACAATTGGTAATGAATTATAATTCTTTGTGAGAAAACAAAGATAAAAAAAGCACCTGTAAAAGAAACAACCCACCCAACATCACCAAGTCACACTCCCTACATAACAGAAGTCTGGTGATGTAATAGTTACATCACATCAATATTTGGTTACCCCGCAGTGCTTTACAACAAGTTATTTAGGACATAATATGCATAACAATATCACCACATGTTTCATTGTAGTCCCAATGCCTCCCCAACAACAACCTTGTGGGCTATCACAACCACACATCCTGCCCGCATACACATGGTCCACCACAACCACAGACATCCACGCCTGAAGCCACCTGATCCTCAATAACCACTATCATGATCGAATAAACCTTTTCCAGAACAACCGCATCCATGCCCGAAGACACCCATGCATCATTTTTATGATTCTTGGGAAACAATCCTTCCAACACACACTTGGTCCATCCAACAAAACACAACCTTTCTGAATATTCATGGGCCATAATGATCCTTAGATCATCGCATATATCCCAATGAGTATTGGGATTCCATGGGGAGGGATAAAAAAGGTGCCAATAACCATCCACTCATATGAATTTTTGAAAAAACACCATCCCCCATGAGGTGGGGTTCCTCAGGATGATTTTCACAATGTGGGTGGGGTGCAAACAAGAAAAACAGAACTAAAATTATATGTATTATGGAAAAATAACAAATCTAAAACTAAGGGTTCTGAAACCATTCCATACATAGACACTCATGTTACTATCCATGCATATGAAAATAACAAATAACCACAAACCAAGTACAACCAATTTCTAGAAAACAATCCCCCATATTACCCGATCATGATATATTGTTCAATAGATTCCATTTAAATATTCCTTAACTAATTTATAACTAACATGCATAACCACAAGAAAAAACGACCACTGAAGGGAAAATATCCATGAATTAATTTATGCATTCACACATAGTTCTCCTAAAAACTGACAACCACAAAAGTGAAATGTGAGATACTTGGATGTACTGGAACCAAACCAAGACCCAAAATATGGCCCCACATAGCCTGGGATATAGAAACCAACAGCTAAACAACAAGGGATCCCAATGCCATCCCCATCACCCCAAAACCACAAGAAGAACAACCATGCTTGTTGGCATAATAGAGCAAGATAGTTTTTCAGATTTAACCACACCATTTATGAAGTTCCTTCATTCTGTCTGGTTAACCAGGGTGATCACACATGGATTATTATTCATTGATAATTTATTTAATCTGCTGTGTTTATGTGATTAACTAGATTTAATGTTACAACCACTCAATCATAATATAATATTGAAAAAGTCATTCATTAGTGCACAATAAAGGACCACTACTGACCTCTATTTTCATTGGGAATAATCCCATACAATTCAAAACATAAAAATTATGATAAAGGAATATACAAACATCATTAAAATTTACACCCCATCATTTAATAAAAGTATATTTATTATCATCATTATGGTTTTGTGTCATCTACATCATGGTGGAAACATTATCATTCCCACCCCGCATGATACATAGTAAATAGAGCTAAAAGAAATACCTACTTTGATGATCAAGGATTAATGTTTTATCCTCACATAATGAACCGATGATGCCTGACATTGAAAAAAAGAAAGCATGAAGGCTTCAAGGATGAGTTGGAAGAGCTCCATCATGGATGTATGATTCATCATCGGAGAAAGTCTCTACGAGTACAAATAGAAACCAAATAGAATAAATAAGTGAGTACCACACCTTATGAAAAGTCAAGATCCTAAAATTTGGGAGACAATTTCAATGTACATGAAGTTGGATCATGGATTGATCACATGGTTGGGCGGTTTCACATGATGGAATTAATTGTTATTTAATAATTATCCTTGGAGATGGTGGAGATAATGGTTGTGAGTTAATAGATAGCTTCAAAAGAGTGAAATCCCATGTAAAAAGGGTGAAGCTGTAAATCACATGGAATGGTGTGACACTGAAGAAAAAAAAGCCACATGATTTATTAACTAAAGGGTTTCTTGAATCATGGTGGTTTTAAAAATATTTTTATATCATTAAATAGAATTGAAAATGTATTACATCACTTTTATGCCTAAATATACGTTATGAGGGAGGAATTAGAAAAAAAATAGGAAACTTGATGTTTTTTGGGCAAAGTGTGGGACAATGTTCGGTGGGACACTATAATAGTCCCACCAGTTTGGTGGGACACCGTAAGTGGTTCCATTGTTTCGTTGTGGGACTGTGATGGTGTGTCTATGATGGTGCCACCATTTTAGTTGAACTGTTTAGTGGAACCGAGTTTTTTCAAAACTATTTAATGATTCACAGAGTGTCCCTAGGCCCGAATGGCCTGAAGGCCTTCATTTTTTTTAATTTTTGATATCCATGCTTTCAAGGGATGGGGGGAACCCTTAAAATGACTGTAGGCTCAGAGATCACATGGAATGTATGCTGTGGAGATTACATGACCTGGAGGTCTTACGGAAATCAACTAGACTATCTGCAAAGAACTGACCCTCCCCAACATTTGCATCATGATAGTAGCTCTCCACCTTCGCATGACCAGCTAGATAGGCTTCCCGGGCAAGAATAGGCTAGTCCCAATGGCATAGCCATACCCTTTCATTCTGAAAAGACCATTTGGAACTGCTCTGGTGATTGCACATTCTCTGAATCCTCTTCTAGGGATACTTCTTTTTTTGTAGTGTGTTTGGGGAAACTACATATGGCTCAAAGGCGTTAAGTTGGCCCAAAGGCCTAAAAGGTGGCCCAAAGGCCTTAAAGGTGGCCAGAAAGACCTACTGACTCGAATGACTTGGGTGGCCCGAATGCCTTAAAAAATCCAAGCCCAAACCAGTGGCCCAAGGTGAAGAGTTTCAGCTACTACAATACCAAACATTTCCCGCTATAGTATCTTCTACAACACCTTCTATAGTACCCTCAATGTGTAGAGTTCTGCTATAGTGTACAGTGTTGCAACAGTACTGCTACAGTTCCTACTGTAGTACCTAGAAATATTCCTCTACCTGGTTTTGAACCTGGGTCTTGTGGATTCACTTAAAGATACCTCACCAATTGGGTTGTGGCTCATGTGCCACAGATGGTACCCAGGATACCCCAAATTCCATAAATTTGTCAAAGTAATGGACCATGTGGTCAGGTCCATTACATTAATATTTATTGGTCTCTCCCCTTAGTCATTTTCATGGGTTAGATTGGAAACCATGTCAGTGGTATCTTATATTGGTTTATGAGTCCCAAAAATTTTCAATTTATGGATAAAAAAGGAAACACTATCAAAATTCGAATCCCATGAAATATACACTCAAACTGACATCATGAAAATAAATTTTATTTTTGAATGACATAAAGCTGCATTGATTGAAATAAATATTTAAAATAAAAAATTATAAATTCCTCCCTAAAAAAATTAATTTTTTGGATACTAAAGATAAAATTATGGTATAAAGATAAATTGTTATCACCATATTATTTAGGGTTCTATCCAATAAAAATTGATTAATATGGGTAAATTGTTTTCTTAGGATGAGTTAAAATATAATTATTATGAATATATAATTTTTTCATATTTACATTATCAGGTCATCATGATTCATCTATAAGTAAATCTAATTATCTTAATTATAATAAATCTATTGAAATAATATTCATTATAATACTCAATTTGTATGAGGAATTAAAATAAAATTAAAATTTTTTCTATATATATAAGTTGTAATATGTTGATTATATATATGTTTATGGATAATAAATTCACTAAAAATAATGGTCTAGAAGCTATTAATTTCAATCAATTTTATGATATGTTGAAAATTTCGCATATTTATATAAAAAGTGTATATAATATTTTCTGATACAGACTACTTGATTAAAATTATTTTTACTAATAAAACATTTTTCTAAACAAAGATATTTACCTAAACATTGAATCATTTCATAATCATTGTTATTATTCATTATTGTAGATATTACAACTAAAACTATACAAACCACCCATTATTGAAAAATGAATTTAATGATATGAATATATGATTTATAGTTAATTGGTCATAGAAACTGGACATGTTTTTTCAAAATACCTCTATAATCCAAAGCCGAAAAAGGGAAATGACACATATATAAAATATTTGTGTCGATATAAATCATCAGGAAATATCAGATAATTAAAATCAATCAATATTTAGTCAAAATATAAAATAGGTTTTCCAAATATGGTGTAGAAAACCATGATGTTATCATGAATAATCACTTATCCGTAGAGTATACAATTAAAAAATTTATTTTTCATGATGATTATAACGAGAATGTAATTTTTTAATTTAAAATTTTATATAAATATATATTAAATTTTTATCACACTAAATTATATGTTAATAGAAATCATATGTATAAATATTTATAAAATGGTATCAATTCTTGATGAATGTATAAATCTAATTCAAATGACAATTTTGATTAAATCTATTATAGTCTAAATATATTTTAGAATGTCATTTTTCTAATTTTTTAGAGAATACTATCTATTTTTTAAAGGATGGGGCTGAAGCCTCATTTTTATTATTAAATCAAAGCAAAGACCTCTTTTAACTGGGTAGTCGGAAACCCATTACATAGCCCGAAGGCCCAGGGGGCATTTATCCCATTACATAGCCTGTAGGCCCAAATTCAAAGGCCAATTCACATTCTGTGAATAGTAAACTACTGCTACAGTACCGCATAGTATCACCACCGCTACAGTGCCCTGCCGCCGCTACAGTGCCCTGCCGCCGCTACAGTACCCTACCGCCACTACAGTACCCGCTGATAAACAGTGATTCCACTGCTACAGTACTGCTACAGTAGCCTACGCCCCATGGGTTTTGAACCCCCATTTTCCATGTAGCCTTACGGGGTGCTTACCACTAAGCCAAACCCCAACTACAAACATGTTGTATGGGTAACGAGGTATAGGGCTAGCCTGCCCACCTGCGCGCTGCACACCCCTAGCTAGGCCCAAGGTGGCCATCCCTTGGGCTTGGGCCAGTTCCCACAGAGTCTAGGGGACGAGAGGTTCCCTGAAAAATGGTGTGCATTGCCTTTGTGAGGACTCGAACCCGGAACCTCAGCGACGGGTCACCACCGCCTTGAATCAACTCACCCAGCCCCCACGGGCTTTAGAGAATACTATCTTCTTTTTATAAGAATGATATAATAATACTCACTTTGATAAATACCACATCACAATAGAAAAATTTCTTACACTACCATGATCAAGTAATAGATGAAATGTAAACCCCAATGATATTGTTAAATTCAAATTTGAAAATTCCATATAAGACACTATTAATGTGTATATTATATATATATATATATATAATGGGATGAACCACGTATCACTGTTAGAATTCTAAAATCACAAATAAACATATTTTTTAAAACTTATCCTAATATGTTTCAATGAATAAGAAATATATATAGGGTAGAATATAGTCCTTTATTGTATATAAAAATTTATTAAAGTATATATAATTTTTCATATAAAAATATATGTCATTGTTATAGCTAAAAAACACTATATTAGTGAATATATAAAAATTTAAATGGATTTTTCACTTCTATAAGATTAATGATAATTTAATCCATCTGCATGTAACGATGTTTTATGTATCCCAATGAATCTTTTTTCCCAATTGTGTATGGGTACCGAAATAATATCCCTAGAAACACTATTTAATTTCTTCATATTGCCATTAAAAATTTTGTCCTAAAATTAATTTTTCAAGGGAAGGAATATTCTATAAAGAATTACATTAAGTCATAATCTATGATTAACATAATGAAATTATAATATTATTGATGGATGAGTAGTTTCTCGTATCAATGACAGTAATATATGAAAAAAATAATTTTTTTAAAAGTTAAATAATTATCAATCATCTAAAGATTTATACAAATAAAATTTTCCCATCATAATCTGGTGGCCAATAATAGTGAATAATCATTGAAAATACGTCATATATAGTATCCTTCTAATGACAACGATACATTAAAAATATATTTCCTTCATGTGTCCGTAAATGAATTAGAGAGTAATTGCAATAAAACATTATCTAATTATAATACATCCTCACATTAACTTACATATTTTTTTGAAGTAGTCATATCCATCAGGCTTCATATTTCAACACTCAACACTTCCATATAAAACAAAATGACTACGTATCAAACTCTTAACAATAGTATGTATTAGATGGAAAATCTATGTTTTAATAGGATATAATAATTAAATCTCATTATATACTGAAATCGTTATATAGAAACGACACAATAAGATGGGCCAAATTCAACATTTTATTTACTAAAAAATAATACATATTTTGGTCCACAACTAGAATATTAGTATAAAAACAAAATGATTAACCACAAATGGTTATGCCCATATATTTTTTAAATGGTTTATTCAATTGGAAATATCTTCAGGATCACCAAACATTGAGGTTTATTATATATTCAATACATTATAATATTCCTATAATATTATCATATAGATTTATTCTCATCCCAATTGGTAGATCGTCTCATATAACAGAAATAATGAATTTAATGATATTCCCATTATAAATAAGATTAATTTATAAGAAATTTATAATTATTAAATAAATATATCAGGAAGATCATTAATCATTCCATGGTGAAATTATTTTCTTAATTATAATACATTATAAAATAAATGACATTATGTGGTATGTAGTTGTTAAAAAGAATTTTTAATTCACTTAGGATATATTATAAATCAAAAATAAATGTTTAGAAATATTTTATTTATGTAAATTTTTTATATATTTTTAATATAAAAATAAATAACAAATGTAAAAAAATTGGTAATTATTATTTTTAAATGATGAAAATTAAAAAAATGGATATAAATTTACGGTAAATGAAAATATAATCATTGGATTTTAAAAAATGTGTTTTCCTTAAAAAAAATACATTTATTTGAGAAATATTCTATTGTATTGAAAAATTATATTACTCGCTATTGATTGTAAATTTTAATAAAATATAAAAATAATATTATCAAAAATTATTTTAAAATTCATTTAATTGTTATTAATAAGAAATTTATAAGAATAAATTCAATGAAATTTTAAAGAATTAATTTTTCTCAAAACAGTATTTACTGACTTTTATATAAATAATATAAATTTTTTTATGATATATAATAATTAAATGTAAAAAATGGCTTCCATATATTGAATCATTATTCAAAACTTTTTAAATATTAATATTTCTCTAACATCTCATATTCTCCATGAATTATTTTTGGATATTATATAGATTATTTTAGAGACCAAGCACAGAGATGATGTGTAATTATGAGACCTGGTGTTGCTAGAATAATTGGTTTCTATATAACAAATATATTATACAGTTAATTCATATATCTTTAATGAAATAGTTTAATAAAATCTAAGATGGTTTACATATCGAAAACATGAGGGAACCATTGAGTTTAGAATATAGGCTTTTCTATAGGTGTGACTTAACCTTAGTAGGTGAAGTTCATTTATGGAAAATCCAACTTGTGCATTTAAACAAATAAAATAATTAATTATATTGTTTTATTAAAATTTCTCCAATAATGTTATTTTTCTCTGTTGAAAAAGACTAATATGGGAAAACACCTGGGCTAGAAAAATTAACGTAGAATTTTTGAAGAGATTTTTGAGATAATATTGATAGAATTATATTTTGACAACATATACGAGATTATGGATCAATGATGGATGCATATCAGATTCAATGGATATAAAGACCCGGCCTTAGGACCATACATAGTATTGAATTAAATGAATAATTTACGTTGTGGATCTTTTTAGGTTTATAGTTTTTGAGAATTATGATATAACTAACACATCTCAAAAGATTAAAAAGTAGAAACTTCTACACCATTTCCATTTTAAAAAAACATGAACTCTTGAAAAAAAGAGTCATGTCTAGTTTAATGTTTAAGAGAACATGAATTTTACATGATCCTATCCTTGACACTATTCCACATTATATCCTGTGAAAAACATTTCAAAAACATGGGATGATCATAAAAATATCAGTATGTGATACAAAAAGAAGGAAAAATGTTAATTTTTCAAAACAATATGTAAACCATGAATACTTTAACATAAGTAATACTTTTCACTTTTATGAACTACTAAATACTCTTCACTGAATAAAGGATCATTCCATACCCTTTTTGTAACCAAAATATTACCATAAAACCCATTTAAAGAACACATAACATATAAAGGACACTTTGGACATAAAAAAACTTAAATGGAATAATCATACGGTCAACTTCCACACATATCACTCAATGGAATACCCTTACGATTACTTCCATACCCAATGCATTAGAGGTTATAACGTAACCACCCGTCCAGGTTTGTCATAGCACCACCCATCCTTTGGTTTTCACGTAACTACCCATAACATTTCAATGTACCATCATAACACATAAAATATTTCAAATATAAACATATCACTAATAACATTTCACTTCAAATCACAAGAATTAATTTCATGATTTTGAAATATTCATTCCATTTTCATAAACCATTTAAAAATAGATTTTTGAATCAAAGTGACCCATACCAATTTGAATCTTTTTTTGGAATTATAATTTTAAAAAATTAATGTTCATATAAATAAATTCTCAAAACCATTTTCAAAACAAGGACATTAAAGACAATGATTTAGAATAATAAATCTTTAAAACATTTAAAATGATATTTTAGTTAAAGAGTTTTGAACAATATGAGAGACTCTTGAATAAAAATAATTGAGGAATAACATTTAATCTGATATTTACAATATCATGAGAATAAAGTTATTCAGGATATAATATGACAAAGGACAGTATATACACTATATAAGAGTGAATTGGTGAATAACAACAATGAAGTATCAATGGAAAAGTTAATTGAGATGAAATCCCTTATAAAGATGGTATCCTTAAATTAAGGTTAAATCAATCGTATAATTATGTGTGAAAAATATAAAAACCACCCAAAATAAGTGTTTATTAAGTGTAAAACAATTATATTTCATTCACACATATTCATAGGATTACATTTTCAAGAAGTACAAGTTTAACCCAATGAATTGAAATTGGGTTAAGAGGATCCCTTGCAAAAATTGAAAAGCCTAACGACATCACATTACAATTCAGAAAATGAGTTGATGTGATAAAAAGGGTATCTCATCACTTGAAAATAAAATTTACATCAATTATTATATATAAGAACATATCCCAACAAAATAAGATGTAAATTAAAATACATAACAAAAATTATTCTTTTAAAAAGAGCAGGGTGAAAGGATCACTTACTGATTTTGTAACTAAGAAATCATACGCCACATGAGTGATGGAACATAAAATGTACATGTAAATAACCCTAAATGAATTTATATTACACAAGAGTATAATCATGGGCATTACATACATCACTCAATGGAAATACTGACAAATATAGCATGAATCTCACGGTAATAAAAATGAGAGAAAACCCCTTACCTCATTGTAATCAATTGAGTCGTATGACCAAAAGATAATAACCATCAAATGAATAAAAAAATACAATGAATATAAATACAATCATGATAATACATATCTATATCAGTATAAATTACACCACATGCAATAAATAAGTGTTGAACAAATGAAATCTCACTTAATTAAAAGTGAGATAAGAAATCCCTTTACCTCATGTCCGACTTGACTCAATCATTCATTAATCTCATGAATAATAATATAATGTTAATTTATACATTCTTACATACCTTTTTCAAGTTTATAATTCCCTTTATAATAATTATTATCAAGTTATAATCATTATGTTATCATTTATGTTAATAATGGTCATTTTGTCGATATTTGGTACTTGAGTCAAAAATGAACACCTTATATTTACAAGTTGTCCATGTGGTCAATAGTCCACTATATCCAGAATTATAATCATGATTTAGATATCATATATATATTATATATCCATTATATACAAGAATTTATAACAGTACATAACATTTAGAGGTAAGAAATCAAATGCATCGTCCATAGAGACGGTAAGCCGTACGTACGCATGAACGGTACTTCCATTTCTATTTCATTTTTAATGTAATTAAAACATAATTATACATAGTATTATTATAATTTAAGTAATTTATCATATATAATATCATTATAACTATCCTTTATACGTACCACATATGGTATGAATGAGTCATGTCACTTTGAGGGTGCGGTATTACACACTTCCTCAAATGAAATTATCACGTTTACCCATAATGGAAACAATAAAGGTATGTTATAAATGGAAATTACATAAGCATAATGAAAACATAAAAAAATATCATATATAAATACAGTTCCATCAAAATGGCCACCATTAGAGGTGGTAGGACATAATCGAAAAATCATCGTTTCGTGAGGCGTTAGTTTTCCATCCACAGAAACATTATGTTCATCACCCATTACATGTAGGTCTGTGTAAATGTAGTTCAAATCAATCTCGTAATAACATACTAGTATATTGATTATACTGTTTTTGTTACAACATAAAGGATTAAAAATAGTTTAGGGGTTAGAGAACTAAAATTAAAGAAAACAATTTAAGAGAAACCATTACCTTTAATTTGGGTAAATCCCTTTGGATTGAACCAAAAGGGTTTGTTGAAGTGCATAATTCTTAAGTTAAGGGTTCTAGGAGGAGTAGAGGGATATAGGGATCCTAATTTGATAGAGTTTGGATGCTCCAAAATGCTTGAGAGGTGTGAGGAATTGTTTAGAAGTGGTCTCCTTTTATATGGGGGAGGAGGGTCTCTTTATGAATGTGTGGAAACATTATTTTATTATAAACTTATCTTCTGTTTAAAAAGGTCCAAAACAAATTAAACACGAATATAAGATGACTTATATTCGAAATTAAATCATCTAATAGAAATTGGACAGGTTATGGAAATAATTTTAGTGTTTATAATCTTATTTATTTATATCATTTATTAATGAGGTAAACCATGCATCATTATTGTATCCTAAATAATTTAATTTATTTGATATCTAAAATTTTTAAAACAAATTACCATGATGTAGGGAATATAATTATATTTATAATGAATATTTATTGTCGAAAATATAATGTATATAACACTATAAAAAATAAATTTACTAAAATATTGTTTTTTATGTAATTTTTGCCTTTACATTAAATTAATTAATCTAAAGTGTCATTATAATTCATAAGTGCCTCCATGGAGTCCCAAAATAGACCCAAAGATGCCCATGGTCAGTCATTACTCATCCAATAATGTTATGACATGTGTTTAGGTAATTTTGAATTATTAAAATATTCTTTTTACCTTGCATTACCCCATTTACCTTTAACCGCGATAAATTAAAGACAAAAGTTACTATTCACCAAAAATTGTATTCATCTTATTGAACCATATTTTACTTCTAAATAACAACCATGTTTGTCGGATTTTCGATATTCAACTCACAGAAGCAAAAAAAAATTCATTTAAATGAATAAGTCGTTTTTTTAACTATTACTAAGTGGTTTCAGTATTCATCAAAATTTGATGTTTTTCAGTAGAAAACCAAAAATTCACCATTAGCTAAATTTGATATTCCAAATTAAAAAAATGATGTCTATTTTACCAAATTCAAAACATAGAAATTTCATTAATTAATTTTATAATTAATTTCTGATTTCGAAACAAAAAACGTGTTTTTAAAAACAATATCTATCAAACGATTCACACTTGTTTATGTCCAATTTCAAAGTGAAATTCAATCCAATGTCCACCATTGGATTAAATGGTAAAAATATTTTACAATTAAAATTTAAAACTAATTAAAAAAATAATATAAGCATATAAATAATTTAGACTAAAAGGCACTTACAAATTAAAATACAATATTTTTCACTATTCATCAAAAAATGAACATTATCAGGAAAAAACCAAAAATATACCCATGGTAAATTTTGATGTCCCCATTCTAAATAAGGGTTCTATTTGGTAAAATAGAATGTATTATGGTGACCAAAACTATATTCAATGTGGTTTCTCTATTAAAAGGTAGTAAATCGTCCTTTTAATGTAAATTATGCTTAAAATTAGATTCATTCGCATTTTAAGCCTCAAAATTTTATTGGATAAATATAAATACATTATAAAACATGTATAATCACATTATAGTTGGTATTTTTCATTACGGACAATACGACGGCTAGTAGTTAACAACTATTTAAAATAATACTATTATATTATTAGTGTGCAACGTAAGATTCCAATGAAACTTGTTGTTGCGTATCGTGTACACTATCAAACATAGAAACCCCTTTAAAGTAAAATTAATATTTAACTCACAAATATTAATCAATATGAAATATGTCATGTTCTCTATTTACATGGGATGTTACATCCTTCCCCCTTTTGGGAATTGGGTCCTGGAAATTTTAAAACCGTGCTTGGAATCTTCATTAAAAGTCCCACATAGGAAAAGAGTTAGTGAAACAATCACTTTAAAAGAAATAAATAGATTTACAAAGGTTACCTGAGACAAAAGATATTAGGATTCCATGAAAACATTGATATGGAAGGGAAAAAAACTTTCATGTTTTGATGGAGATTGGTTGAAAACATGATTAGGAGAAAGTAAACAACAAGAAAATCACAAACATGTGATGTGTTAAATGGTTTTTGATTACCCAGTAGGAAAGGTAATCCGAAAAAATTTGTCTGTTTCATTTTCCCTTTAATAATTTTGAGGATTTTATTTACTACACAGAATAATAAAATAAGGAAACATACTTAATTTTCATATAGACATTCAAATGTTTCTAGATTTTTACAACAAATGCATCTTTTCTTCCGACGATGAGTATTGAAACTGACTATGTCACATTAAAATCACAATAATAAACTTCGATAGAATCAAATAATCCATAAAATATGAACTATATTTTTTTCCATGTCTTTAAACATTAACAAAAACCAAAAGGGTTTGTGAAAGATCAGATAATACCCAAAAATGATAATATTTTAAAAAAAACTACTCTTAATCTCCAAAAAATTTCAAACAAAACCTAAAGTTCCACTAACACCATATGATAAAAAATTTCCCATAAAATTATTCAAAGTAATTCAAACTAATATTAAAAAACAAAACTTAGATGAATTTAATCACAAAGTCTTGCAAGATAAATCTTAACATTTATCTCCAAATAACATCAGATACTCTTAAAGTCTCATATCGATAAGAAATTAACCTAATCACAAATTCTCCATGATAGGTTAATCAATTCCATATATAACCGAGAATCATCTTATTCATGATTTATAAAATCATCTACCCAAAAATAATTAGTCATACTAACTAGGGACACCATGTAGACCTATGGTAGGGGTAAATCCCAATCGCACTTTTTTTGTGGGTTCAATTCCTATAGCTTTGTCTGACACGATGGGTTGTCACATGGTTTGTGTGTCGTCCTTTTTCAAAAAATTTATAACATTCCCAAAAAAAATATAACCATAACATATTTTACCACAAAGTATATCTAATAACATTCATTTTGCAACTTGAATTGTTTTAACCTGTAATTGCCTCAAATTCAAGGATCATATAAACCCAAATGGTTCATTATAACTATATCCAAAAAATAAAAGATAATTATTCCATGAATAAAATTTTCATATATCTGTATTGAAGGTTACACATACTATAAAAAGTCTTCTAAAATAATCCCATCATCAAAAGAACCTTAATACTTTTAAGCATTTCACAATCCTAAAATCTATCATAACACTTGAATCCCTTATATGTTGACATTTTACTCATTCAACATTCTTTATGATCTAATAACCTCTACTTTTGAACTTATTCTGAAATAATTCTTTCCTACAAACAAAATCATGAATCATATCCTAAGATTCAATAATGTCAAAACATATGTTATGAATTAGTCCATAACTTTCATTGGTCATTGTCAGTTTTCTTCATCCTCAAATGGAATGGAATTAGGTATTAGTAAACATATAATTGTATGATCCAAGTGATGCAATTCCCAAAACGTCTTCGTAGGACATCTATTTGTATAACGACCATGAAAACCACATTTAAAACATTCAATTGATCCCTCAGAAAGAAGTTCTTTCCATTTCATAGAGTCAACTGGATGTTTCTTTTTTCCATTGTAGGTTCATGATTTATGACATTCATTTCCACATCTATAGCATCTTCATGTCCCTTTGAAACATTTTCCTAGGTGTTTATTTCTACATCATTGACACATAGGTTTTTGAACATACTTACCTTTATGATTATTACCTGAACTTCCATAGGGATTTTTTTCTCACATATTCGACTCGTTATAAAAATAACCAAGGTTCAGATTGTCAATCATGACTCTGGATAGTTGGTTGAGAATAACCATAAGAGTTCTCATTGCAACTCTCATTTCATTAAGTTGCTCCTTCATAAAACCATCACAGTTTTCTTCACATTTACTATTACATTGATGGCTTCTTGACCAAGCCATTTACTAAAACCAAAATGGTCAGTGTGATTATATAAGTAAAATTATCATAAAATATATTACGAGGATGATAAATACTGAGATATACTTATTCAAGATATCTAAACTCATTTGATATATCCAAAACAAATTATGAATCTTTCTAAAATCCAAACCATTATGGTTTTGTCACTTATTCATAAAGAATACATGAACCTTTAAAGTATCTAAACTGACCTTTGATACCAACTATAAGGACCCCACCTTAAAACATTACATAATATTGAATTAAATGAATAATTCACATTGAGGATATTTTCAATTTTAGAGTTTTAGAGAATTACGACATAACTATTACATCTCAATAGATTACAAAGTAGACACTTCTACATAGTTTCCATTTTTTTTCAAAACATGAACTCTTGAAAAAAATATTCATGTCTTGTTCCATGTTCAAGATAGAAAGACTTTTCCATGATTCGATTCTTGACCCTATTCCACATTATGTCCTCTAAAAAATATTTCAAAAACTTGCGATGAGCATAAAAATCTCATTAAGGTATACACAAAGAAGGAAAACTCTTAGTTTTTCAAAACAATTGGTAAACAATGAATACTTTATCATAAGTAATAATTTTCACCTTTATTAAGTAGTAAATGCTCTTCACTGAATAAAAGATCATTACATACCCTTTTTGTAACCAAAATGTTACCATAAAACCCATATAAATAACCCATATCATATAAAGGTAACATGGGACATAAACATACTTAAATTTAATTAATATACGGTAGACATCCACACATATCATTAAATGGAATAGCCATATGGCCGAATTTCATACCCAATGCATTGGAGGTTGTAACGTAACAACCTGTCCTAGTTTACCACGACACCACCAGTCATATGGTTTACCATGTTACCACCTGTCAAATATCCTAGTACCATAATAACACATAAAATATTTGAAATATAATCATTTCACTAATAAAATTTCATTGCAAATCAGAAGAATTAATTTCACGATATTGAAATTATCATTCCATTTTCATAAACCATTTAAAAAGTGATTTTTGAATCAAAGTGTCCCATACCGCTTTGAAACTTTTAATGGAATTATTATTTTAAAAAATTAATTTCCATATAAATAAATACTCAAAACCATTTTTAAAATTTGTACATTAATGATAATGATTGCGAATAATAAATATTTGTATCATTTAAAATGATATTTTTGTTAAAGTGTTTTTAAAAAAAATTGAGAGACTATTGAATATAAATAATTGAGGAATAAAATTTAATATGAAATTTATAATATCATGAGAATAAATGGAGTCATGATATAATATGACAAAGGATAGTATATAAACTATATAAGAGTGAATTGGACCATAACAACAATGAAGTCTCAATGGAAATATAAATTTAGATGAAATCCCTTATACAGACGGTATCTTTAAATTAAGGATAAATAAATCACAAAATTATGAGTGAAAAATATAAATACACCCAATAAAAGTGTATATTACGTGTAAAACAATTAGAGTTCATTCACACATATTCATTGAACGACATATTCAAGAAGTACAAGTTTAACCCAAATAATTGAAATTGGGTTAAGAAGTTCCTTTGCAAGAATTCAAAATCCAAACGATGTCACATTAATATTCAGAAAAGGATTTTCTAAGATAAAAACGGTATATAATCACATGGAAATAAAATTTAGATCAATAAGGATATATAAGAACATATCCCAACAAAATAAGATGTAAATTAAAATACATAAAAAAAATAAGTCTTTTAAAAAGAGGAGGGTGAAAGGTTCCCTTTCCGATTTGGTAACGTAAAAAACATAAACCACATGAAAGAAGAACCATACAATGTAGATTTAAATACCCATAAAATAAATTAAATTACACAATAGTAGAATCATGGTCATTACATACACCACTCAATGGAAATAGTGACAAATATATGAAGAATCTCACGGGAATAAAAGTGGGATAAAACGCCTTACCACGTTGTAATCAAAGGAGTTGTATGACCAAAAGATATTAACCACCAAATGAATCAAAAAATAACATGAATATAAATATAATCATGATAATATATATCAATGTTAGTATACATTACACCACATGCAATAAATAAGTGGCGAACAATGAAAATCTCACAGAATTAAAACTGAGATAAGAAATCCTCTTACCTCATGTACGACATGGCTCGATCGTTCATTAATCTATTGAATAATAAAATAAATTTAATTTATAATTGATTAAGAACCTTTTTCAAGTTTATAATTCATTTTATATATATTATTACCATGTTAGAAACATTATGTAATCATTTCAGTTAATAATGGTCATTTTGTCGATATTTGGTACTTGAGTAAAAAATGAACATCTTATATTTACAAGTTGTCAATGTGGCCAATTGTATATTATATATAGAATTATAATAATTATTTATATATCATATATATCATATATATTCAGTATATACATGTATTTATAATATTACATAACATTTAGAGGTAATAAATGAAATGCACCGTTCATGGAGACAGTAAGCCGTACGTACGTATGAAAACTACTTACATTTTTGTTTCATATTTATTGGAATTAAAACATAATGATACATATTACTATTAAAATTCCTGTATTATATGATATATAATATCATTAAATCTATCCTTTATACATACCACATAGTGTATGAATTAGTCATTTCATTTTGAGGGGGCGGTAGTCCGCACTTCCTCAAATGAAATTAGCGTGTTTACCCAAAATGAAAACCATAAAGGTATTATTTAAATGGAAATTACAGAAGAATTAAAAAAAATAAAAAAAATATATATCATATATAAATACAGTTCCACAATAATTGCCACCATGAGAGGCGGTAGAAGATAATCGAACAATCATCATTTTTTGAGGCGTTAGTTTTCCATCCACAGAAACATTATTTTCTTCACCCATTATATTGAGGTGTGTATAAGTGTAGTTAGAATCATTATCATTACAGAATAATAGAATATATATGATACTGGTTTTCTTACAAAATAATGTAATAAAAATAGTTTAGGGGTTGGAGAAGTAAAATTAAAGAAAACAATTTAAGAGAAACAGTTACCTTTAATTTGGGTAACTCCCTTTGGATTGGAGCAAAAGGGTTTGTTGAAGTGCCTTATGACAAAATTAAGGCTTTTAGGACGAGGATAGGGATGTAGGATGCTTAATTTAGCAGAATTTGGATGATCCAGAAGGATTGAGAGGTGTGATGTATTGTTTAAAAGTGGTCTCCTTTTATAAGGGAGAGAAGGGGCTCTTTAAGAATGTGTGAAAACATTTTTTTATTATAAACTTATCTTCTGTTTAAAAAAGTTAAATACACATTAAAGTGGAAGATAAGATTACTCATATTTTAAATGAAATCATCCAATAATAATTGTACAGGTTTTGGATATTATTTTAGTCTTTATAATCTTATTTATTTAAATAATTTATTAATAATGTAAACACTGCATCATTATTGTGTCATAAATAATTTAATTCATTTCATGTCTCGAAATTATTAAAAAATTACCATGATGTAGTAAATTTATTTATATTTCCAATTAATATTTATAGTCCAAAATATAATTTATATAACACCATATAAAAATTAATTTACTCAATATTTTTTGTTTATGTCATTTTTGCCTTTACATTAAATTAATTAATCTAAAGTGTCATTATCTTTAATAAATGGCTCCATGGTGTCCCAAAATGGAACCAAAGATTTCCATTTTCAGAAATTAATTATCCAATAAAGTTAGGACATGTGTGAGGTTAATTTTTAATAATAACAATATTCTTTTTACTATGAATTACCCTATTTACCTTTATATGCGATGAATAAAAGTCCAAAGTTACTATCCACCAAAAATATTCTCATCTTATTGAACCAAGTTTTTTTTCTTGATAAAAACCATGTATTTTTTTTTCTAAATTCAACTCACATAAGTGGTAAAATTTCATTTAAATGAAAAATTCAGTTTTTAACTACTACTAAGTGGATTCACTATTCATCAAAAATAGAATTTTTTCAGAAAAAAAACCAATACATCAACCTAATATAAATTTGATATTTCAAATTAAAAAATGATTTCTATTTTACAAAATAAAAAACATATAATTTTAGTTAATTAATTTTATAATTACGTTTCGCTGTCAAAATAAATAGCGTGTTTTTACGAAACAATATCTATCAAAAGAATGACACCTTTTTTTGTCCAATTTCAATGTAAAATCCAATACAATGACCACCATTGTATTAAATGGTAAAAATTTATTCCAATTACACTTTAAAACTAATTAAAAAGATAATATTAGCTTATAAATAATTTATATTAAAAGGAGCTTTTGAATTAAAATACAGTATTTTTTACTATTCATCAAAAAATGAACTTTTTCAGAAAAAACAAAAAATCTAGCCAAATTAAATTTTGATGTTCCCATTAAAAAACTATTTTATTTGGTGAAATATAATTTATTAATGCGACCAAAACTATATTCAATGTGGTTTCTTCATTAAAAGGCAGTAAATCGTCCTTTTAATGTAAATTATGCTTAAAATTAGGTTCATTCATATTTAAGCCTCTAACATTTATTGGAAAAATGTAAATACATTATAAAACATTTATAATCACATTGTAGTTAGTTTTGTTCATTCTTGCCAATACAACGACTAGGAGTTAACTACCATTTTAAATAATAATATTATATTTTTAGTGTGCAACATAAGATTCCAAAAAAACCTGTTGTTGTGTATCGGGTACACAATCGAACATAGCAACCCCTTTAAAGTAAAATTAATATTTAATTCACAAATATTAATAAATATGAAAATTTTCATGTTCCCTATTTACCTGGGATGTTACCAAGGATATCACTAATGATAATGATTTTGTATAATTATACATCATTGATAGATCTAAAACAACGTAGGTGGGTTGTTGGAATTGATTCCTTTCCCCGTTTGTGATTCCTATGATAAAAAAATATAAATAGGAAAATGGATTGAAATGTGGATTAGTAGAATTTTTATGATGGGTTTATTACATATTCATTTCAAGTTAATTACATTGGATTATTTATTTCATCATTTTTTCTCACTAAAAATTTATCATGGTATGTTTCTTCTTTTTTTCTTATTTTCTCCCTTGGTTATTTTTTAACCATTGGAATTTTTCATTCGATAGAGGTTTGAGATATCCATATCAATCGATTGTTTCACACCTATTTTTTGGTGCAATTATCCAGTATCATCAATCTCAGATCAGCACGACACAACGATGGTGTTAATAAATAAGTGGATATGAAATGGATTTTTATACTAGATTTATCATTCATCAATTTTCGTCATTTCCAAATGATGAATGATTGGTGGAACTTCATTTTGAATGACTTGAAATTGGTTTTCCAATGATCAGTGTTGGAATGCTCTACATAAACACCAATATATAGGTTCTAGATTTGTGGGAGTCTATGGAATGGTGAAAGATGAAAAAGATCAAATCTATGAATTAGTGATAAACATGGATTTTAAAATGAAAATACCCACCATGTGGGCCCCTATCTCCATCCACTGGTTTCCAGCTAAAAAAATGATCACACAATTTGTGAACACTATAACATTGTCTGTGGAGCCACCCGACTAACTTGTATTGTATCCCAATGAGTACACATAATGTAGTTAATGTACATAGCCAGATGGCATGCAGTCTAATCCAACACAGACATTACTTGGCATGGTGTACATGGGTTTACCATGTTATTAGTCATTGGTAGTGTACACATGCAGCCAAAAGTACTATATAGAAATGACTAACTGAATATAGACATGACCAAGAAACACGAGATGGATATCGTGTATCACGGCGTCCCATTTATTCCTTCAATACATCATGTATTTGGATTCTACATGTATTGTGAGACCCTTACTCATGTATAGGAATGAGGATAATAAGACACATCATATACCCCAAGGTAGACACGGTGTGCCCCCTTTCTATGTGATAATGGCTCTTTGTTTTGGTAAATTGGATCATTATAGATATATTATGTTTTATTGGTCATTTCCTTAAGGGTATAGTAAGGAATTGCATCTATATTAATTGATTTTCATTCCCAATATAGGTCATGTCTTTGATAGAGTTTGTTGTGTCCCTATCGTATACAATATTACAATCATGTATCATTATTTGTTCCATAGTTGTAGACTGTGGAATCAGCATAACCTCATTGTGAAGGTTATTCATTCTCCATCTAAAATGTTGTATCTATAGAGTTTCTCGAATCCTTGGCATACGATCTTCTACATAGCAGTTTAATCGAGATTTGGTACTTTGTATCCCGTTACGGTTCTGGGTGTGTCCCTCTATTTGGGTATCTAGATTTTATTACACCAGTGAGCTTTCCTATGTAGGTCCCAATGATCAATGCATCATTTTCCAAGTGCCTATGATGACATCATATCTCCTGGTGTGGATTCTCCTAGAATGATCATTTCTTCGAGAAGAATCGTGTGGTTACATGTTGGCTATGACTTCATAGAGGCATGGGTCCTTTCTTGAATATATCTAGTTGATTCAATTATACATCAATTTTTATATCATGTAGTGTAACACCCCATGTTTTTCTAAAAATAAATTGAATTTCTTGGAACTTTATTTTAATTAGATATTTTTAATTAGCCTTTGAAACATAACTTCTCTACTTCTATGTTCTGAATTTCAAGAAACTGTCATCTACAATTGTGTTCATTATGTTATTTGGAGTCTATTATAAACAACTTGTTTTTTTGGTGAATAGTAACATACCCTTATTAATAGTAATATGAATAGTGATATGACCCTAATGAATAGTAAATTTTATAATTATTTTATTTTATTAAGTCTTTAAGATAATATCATCTAGGTTAATTTTTCATTATGATATAGAAGTAGTTACAGAATTACAATTGTTATTTTTTGAATTAATTATGATTTTATTTAAAAATTAAATTCATAACATTTAGAAAATTATTTCCATAAAATGGACTTCATTCTTTATATCTATACGTCAATAAATGGTTAGTGTGAATTTTGGGAATATTTCTGAAATTGCTGATTTGTCGGTGAATAGAAAAAAATACAGTTTTTAGTTTCGGTGTGTTATTGATATAATTAATGATATAATAATGATAAAAGAATTCTGGTCGACTCGTTTATATCTATAGAATATGTGAGGTGTCCCAAGTGGCTTATAACAAGTGGAAAATACCATGGGAAAGCCCATGGTATTGTAAATACCACTCATGAGGTGTCCCTTTAAAATTATTAAAATAATCCCACAGTTTTCCTATAAATACCAACTCTTCCCTTCATTGAATTCATTCCCAATTCTCCCTCAATGAAACTATGGCGTCCTTACATTCATAGTAGTACTGCAAAGGTTTCCTCAATCCCCCTAATGTCCCAACCTTCATGATATAAGGGTTACTCTACAAGGTAAGAAAATTCTCAATTTCTTTATTTTATTCTTTCAATTTCTCTTTTAAGTGGTATAACATTCATATTACCATAACATGTTCTTTTTTTATTCTTATTCATGACCTAAAATATATTATTATTCATTTTTGGATTTGTTACCCTTGTCCTCTATCTTTTTAATTTTTTCTAAAACCATGTTGCGTAGCCGTTAGGCTACCGAATTTTTGTAAGTGATTTCACAATTATTCTTTTATTTTGAGTTCATTCCTTATCCATTCTTCATATCTACTTACCCAAGAGGCATGAAAACTAAAGAAATCATTTTTATTATATATTTTATCATGTTTATGGAAAATTACTCATCATTATTCTTCTCCACTCCCACTTATTTAAAGAATAAAAACATTGTTCGTTTGTGACGAATTACCGACATCACGGACGACATGATTTCAACATCCATTAATTATTTTAAGTATGGTCATGAAACCATTTATATGGTCAAACTAGGTTATAATACATGTTTTCTGACTCACCCATGGATCTGGAACTATTTTTTTCATGGTTTCAATTTATAAGACAAAACGGGGTTGTTATTATCAAATAACCACTAAAATGATCTAAACGAACATCATTAATGTTCTTAACTATGAATTATCCTAAAGTAAGAATTAAAAATGATGAATGGAATAATTTATGTTACTGTATATATTTAAATACTACTCCATTATAATTCTTTAGTTTCACTTCCAATTGACATGAAAGTCCATCATGAACCAATCATGGAAATCATGTTAAGAACTCACCCAAAAATAGTGCAAAGGGAAAAATACTAACAATTAAGGGTGAAATGATGTTATGAAATGATCATGTAATATGATATAAACATTAAAATGATAATATAAAATAATAATAGCACTCTTGAAACCATTATACAGATGTTTTAATCAAGATTGAAGTAAGACAAGCCCGAGGTAAGGGAATTATTAAACTGATTTCCATTCTTTGGGTTAACCTTCTAATTCATTATTTATATGCCATTTAAATTGATTGTGTGATGGTTTCTGATTATATTATGTTTCATTATGTGTATTTACATTATATATATATATAATCCATCTACTCTATTAAGACTCTCTTGAATTTTATGATATTTATAAGGTGTTTTTCTTTCAATTTTTTTTTTTAAATTAGGTTTTACGAAATTACAAAGTAATGTATTAATGTAATTATTCATGATTTATGATTATGTTTTGGTTATTGGGAATTATTTACAATGAAGGGTGGGACCTATATTTCCCTCCAATTCATTGTTTATGAGTATGTTGGAGGTCGGCTGTATGGTTACTCCAAGTGTAACTGTGATGGTTACACAAAGTAAGGTAGTTGTGAGGGTTTCACATTTTAAGGTAGCCAAGATGGTTACAAGATTATGAATGTATAGCTGAAGATACCTTTATGATTATATTTATGTTCTCATGTTTTTGTGGATATTGTGTTTATCTCATGTTACACGAAGTAAGTATATATGGGTGAAAAGCATGTCTTTTGAAAATGTATTCACACGTTAAGAGTATTCAAGTACTAATGCGATTTTTCCTTCTTTTCCATCCCTTATTTCGATTTTGGTCCCATCCCATGTTTTTAAATGCTTTTCACAGGTTACTGGATGTGTAATACAATGAAGGAAGACATGTTAAATGTTGAATAACTATCAAGGAATCTTGTTTTACGTTTTAATGTTTTATATTTTAGAAAAAATGGAAACTGTTTTTATGGTTTCCACTCTGTAATAATATGTAATTTCATGAATGTACTGTCCTAATTCTATAATTATATAAACATGAAAAGATATTCAATGTAAAAGTAAGTGTTTTATTGACAAATTTCAAGATTATGTATGTAATAAGGTCGGGTCCTTATAGTTGGTTTCCGATGATGGATTAGATAATATTAGGGGTCAGGGTGATGTTAATAGAATACCATAAATGATTTTCCTTCTTTGATTAATTTGAAATGTTATATCATTTAAAGATTACAATGTTTCTTTATCTATGACATGTCTGTTCAAAATGGTTGTCCACAAAAAGAACAGGGATGCTGATGAGGAGAGGCACCGAAAAAATGACATCCTTCTGGAACTACAACCCGAAATGGTAGGGATTGGAACTGAGTAGTTTTTGATAGTAATGGCTCAGCTAACTCATGAAATAAATGGTGGTGTTTTCCATGCAAGATAACCAATAGAGGTGCCACAATGGAACATGACAATAGTGGAACATTTTTTGAGACAACATCCTCCTACATTCAATTTATCATCTGAACCAATATCAGCTGAAGGATGGATCAAGGCCCTTGAAAAGATATTCGATGTTATGGAATGTTCAGATTATCAAAAGGTAAGTCTTTCCATTTATCGTTTTGAAGGGGAACCTGATCAGTGGTGATAAATGGTAAGGAATAACAGGGGAAGAGAGGATTTTTATGCCTTAGAGTGGGAGTAATTTAAAAGTATTTTCCTTGAAAAATATTTTCCTAATGTGGTGAGACTAATAATGAAGAAGCAATTCCATGAATTGAAACAGAAGGAGGGAGATTCGGTGGTTGAGTATGAAGCGAAATTCACCCGACTAGTGAGGTATGCTCCAAATATTATTCTGGATCTTGATAGAAAAATCTACCACTTTTACTAAGGATTGAAGCCAAGGTATCAAAGGGAATTGGCCTCCCGTGAATTCAAAAGTTATGAGAAACTTGTCTGATGTTATTATAGGGTAGAGATGGTGTTTGCTGATGATCATGTGCATTTTGGAAACAAAGAGATGAAGATGTCCTGTTGGCAAGCAATGGGTAAGAATCAACCAAAGAAACATGATGGTAAGAAAATCCAATTTTTAGTTGTGAAAAGTGTGGCAAGAAACACCCAGGGGAATTACTTATCTAAACTGGGAAGTGTTATAAATGTGGTATGTATGGACATATGGCCCGAGATTTCAATGAAAATGATGATACAAATAATCTTGATAAGAAAACTATAAAGTGTTTTAAATGTGGTGAGATGGGTAACTATGGAAATGTCTGCCCAAAGAAATATCTGAATAATGAAAAGAATCCAGACTACAATAAAGAAAGGTTTAGTGAGATCCTTTATGACTATGTCAATAGATGTTCATCCATCAAATGAAGATTTATCAGGTACTTTTTTAGTTCACTCAAATTTTTCTAATGTTTTGTTTGATACAGGGTCTACAAATTACTTCATCTCTGAGAAATTTTCTCGTAAATTGGAAATATAACCTCAAAAAATGAGACCCGAACATGTTGTTAAAACACCAGGGGGACATGTTATAGCAAATAGGATTTATAACAATCTTTATATTGAGGTCTGTGTAAAGACATTACCTTCAAACCTTGTTGTTTTACCCTTAGTCAAGTTTGATGTTATTTTGGGGATGGACTGGCTTTCTAATTATCATGATAATATTGACTGTAGATCTAAATAAGTTGCTTTTCCGAAAGAGTTTATGTTTGTATAAATGAATTAACCCATAAAATTGATAAAATATCAGGAATCTGAGAAACTATTGAATAATGAAAAAGAATTTTATATTTCTCATATTGTTGAAAATAAGGGAACTATTAAGATTAATGAAGTTCCAGTGGTAAAAGAATACCTTGATGTTTTTTCGGATGAGTTACCCAGTGTTTTACCTGATCGAGAAGTCGAATTCACAAATGACTTAGTTCCTGATGTTAAGCCAATTTCAAAACCCCCCATATCATTTGGCTCCAATAGAACTTTATGAATTGAAAGACCAGTTACAGGAATTTCTTGAAAAAGGATTCATTCGTCCTAGCACATCACCATGGGGAACCCCTATTTTGTTTTTTAAAAAGAAATATGGTTCCATGAGACATTTCATTGATTATAGAGCTTCTAATAACATCAATATTATAAACTAGTATCCTTCGCCTCATATTGATGACTTGTTTGATTAGATCCAGGGAGCTCAGTACTTTTCCAAGGTTTAATTGAGATCCAGATACCATTAGATGTAGGTGGATGAGGATAACATCTAGAAAACAGTCTTTCGTACTAGATATGGGCATTTTGTATTTTTTTTATGTCGTTTGGATTAACTAATGAACCTTCTATATACATGAATATTTTTAATAGAGTATTTTAGGTGTTCTTGGATAAGTTAGTGGTTTTACTTAAAGATGACATTTTGGTATTTGATAAAAATAAACAGTAGTATGAAAAACATCAAAGGGTAGTTTTAAAGACATTATATGAAAAGAAAATATATAGAAAATTCAGAAAATGTGATTTTTGGTTGGAACAGATTTCTTTTCTGGGGAACATTGTAAACAAGGATGGAATAATAGTTGATCCTGCCAAAACAAAAGTAGTTGATGAACATCCAAGACCGACAAATGTTATAGAGATTCGTAGTTTTCTAGGCTTAGCAAGTTATTACCGATGGTTTCTTAAGAACTTTTCATGATTTTCTAGCCCGATAAATAAGTTAACATGAAAAAGGGTTTTTTTACAGAGGAATGTGATACTTGATTTTAGGAACTGATGAATGGATTGGTGAAGCTCCAGTTTTTGCCTTACCTTCCAGGAATGGTGAGTTTTTATTAACAGTGATGCTTCTCTTAAGGGACTTGGTTGTGTTTTGATGCAGAATTATCAGGTAATTACCTATGCTTTAAGACAACATAAAACTCATGAGCTAAATTATCCCATAAATGATTTGGAATTAGTAGCTGTGGTTTTTTATTTGAAAATATCGAGGAATCATTTATACAGAACCAAATGTCAAATATATACTAACTATAAAATTATGAAGTATATATATTCACTCAGAAGGAATTAAACATGAGGCAGAGAAGTTGGCTAGAACTAATAAAGGATTATGACTGCACGATCAATTACCATCCTAGAAAATCAAACAAAGTAGCAGATGCCTTAAGTCTGAAACATCATGCATCATTAACCATGCTATGTCTGGAACATGATCCCTTGATTAATGATTTTATGAATTTTGGATTATAAGTTGTTGGTGTAGGGAAGAAATCTGTTTTGTTTCATGTTCTAGTGTAGTCTTTGTTGCCAGATGGAATTAAGCAGGCGCAAAAGGATGATCATGAGCTCCAAAAAACGTAGAATTTGTTTAAATGGGTTTGTTTCCATAATTGAATCTTGATAAATATTGTGTTTTAAGATTTAGTAAAATGTTGTCTGTTCCTTCTGATTCCCAGTTGAAGAAAGAATTGTTGTGTGATGCTAATAGTTCACCATTTTCTGTTCATCCTGACAGTACTGAGATGTACATAGACCTTGAGGCATATTATTGGTGTGATGGAATGAAAAGAGATATTGTTGATTTTACCATGTGATATTTGACATTTCAATAAGTTAAAGAAGAGTGTCAGTTACCGAATGGGATGCTTCAGACTTTTCTAGTTCCATATTAGAAATGGTAGATTGTATTCATGGACTTTGTGGTGGGACTACCAAAGAATTCTTGAGGTAAAAATGTGATTTGGGTTATTGTTGATCGGCTAACAATGTCTGCACATTTTCATTCTATTCGAGATACAATGAATTTGGATCAACTTTCTCAATTTTAACATAAAGAGATTTCCAGGATACATGGAGTTCCACTTTACATTGTATCAGCCCGAGATACCAGGGTCACTTCTAACTTTCAGAATAAACATCAGAAGTTGTTGGGAACAGAGATAAATTTCTGTATAGATTTTCATCCTCAATCCGATGGGAAGTCAGAACGAACGATTCAAACGTTGGAGGATATGATTCAAGATTTTTCAATGGACTATCAGGGATGTTGGGATCAGCATCTTTCATTATTTCAGTTTTCTTATAATAACATTTTTTATTACAGTATTCAAATGGAACCTTTTGAGGCCATGTATGGAAAGCGGTGTCAGACTCCAACATTTTGGGATGAAGTCGGTGAAAAAAAGTTGATGGGGACTGAATTAGTTGAAGAAGTTGATAAGAAAGTGAGGATGATCCACCAGCACATAAGGAAAACTCAGAGTAGGCAGAAAATTTATGACGATAATAGAAGGAAAGACTTCTCTTTCGTGGTAGGTGACCATGTTTTCATTAAAATCAGACCTAGGAAAAGTGTGATTCATTTTGTTAAGAAAGGAATGCTAAGTCCATGGTTCATTGGCCCTTTTTAAATCTTGGAGAATGTTGGAACATTTTCATACTAGGTAGATTTTCCTCTGTGCTTGTCTTAGGAACACAATTTTTTTCATGTTTCGATGTCGAGGAAGTATGTGCTAGATTCATCACAGTTCTTGAGCCTTGAAGATGTTTAGCTAGAAGATAACCTTTCTTATGAAGAGAAATTAGTTCATATTCTTGATCGAATGGAAATGGTATTGTGGAATAAGGTAATCCACCAGGTAATGGTTTTGTGGAGAAACCACAGGGTTGAAAAAGTGACATGGGAGTCTGATAATGCTATGAGGGAAAAATTCCCTCTGTTGTTTAATAAGTAAATAAAATTGAGAGGATGTTATTTCATGAAGTTGAGGATAATGTAACACAACAAGTTTTTCTAAAAATAAATAGAAATTATTGGAAGATTATTTAATGTAGATATTTTTAATTATCCTTTAAAACATAACTTTTCTACTTCAAGGTTATGAATATCAAGAAACTATCATCTACAATTGTGTTCAGTATGTTATATAGATTCTATTGGAAGCAACATGTTTTTTTTTGGTGAATAGTTACATACCCTTTTGAATAGTAATATGAATAGTGATATTCCCCTGATGAATAGTAAATTTTATTATTATTTTATTTTATTAAGGCTTTATGATAATAGCATCTAGCTTAATTTTTCATTGTGATATTGAAGTAGTTATAGAATTAGAATTGTTAATTTTTGAATTAAGTATTCTTTTATTTAAAAATTAAATTCATAATATTTAGAAAATTATTTTGAGAAAATGGTCTTAATTTTTGAAATCTAAATGTAGATAAATTATTAGGGTGAATTTTTGGGAATTTTTCTGAAACAGTTGATTTTTCAGTGAATAGTAAAAAATACAGTTATTAGTTTATGTGTGTTAATGAAATCATTAATGATATAATAATGATTTCATAAATATGATCGAATTTTTTTCGTTAGATAAAATGTGAGGAGTCCCATGTTTCTTATACCAAGTGGAAAATACCATGGGAAAGCCCATGGTTTTGTATATACCACTAATGAGGCGTCCCTTGAAAATTATTAAAATAATCCCTCAATTTTCCGATAAATACCAGCTCTTCCATTTGTTGAATTCATTCCCAATTCTCCCTCAACGATGCTCAGGGGTCCTTAAATTTATTGTAGTCCTCCCAAGGTTTCCGCAAGCCCCCAATGTACCAACCTTCATGTTCTAAGGGTTACTCTACAAGGTATGAAAATTCCCAATTTCTTTCTTTTTTCCTTTCAAGTTCTCTTTTATGTGGTATAACTTTCATATTTCCATACCAGGTTCATATATTGTTACTATTATTGATCTAATAAATATTATTACTCATTTATGGATGTGTGACTATTGTCCCCTCTCTTTTTAATATTTCCTAAAACCATGTTGCGTAGCTGTTAAGCTGCCGAATTTTTGTAAGCGATTTCACAATTAGTCTTTTATTTTGAGTTATTTCCTTATTAATTCTTCATATCTCCTTCTCCAAGAGGAATTAAATCTCCATAAATCATGTATACTCTATATTTAATCATTTTTATGGAAAATTAATCATCATTATTCTTCTCCTATCCCACTTATTTAAAGAATAAAAACATTGTCTGTTTGTGTCGGATTACCGACATCGTGGACAATGTGATTTCAACTTCACTTAATTCATTCAAGTCGGATCATGAAACCATTTATATTGTCAAAACAGATTATAATATATGTATTTTGACACTCCCATGGATCTAGAACTATTTTTTTCATGGTTGAAATTTATAAGACAAAACGGGTTTGTTATTATCAAATAACCACTAAAATGATCTAAATGAACATCATTAATGTTCAAACTTATGAATTATCCTCATGTAAGAATTAAAAATGATGAATGGAATAATTTATGGTACTTGATATATGTAAATACTAATCCATTCCAATTCTGGAGTTTCAATTCCAATTGAAAAGAATTTCCATCATGAACCAAAATGGAAATCATGTTAAGAACTCACCCAAAAACAGTGCAAAGGGAAAAATACTAACAATTAGGAGTGAAATTATGTTATGAAATTATCATATAAGATGTTATAAACATGAACATGTTTCTGGAAAATAATAATAACACTCATTTAACCATTATACAGGAGGTTTAAACATGTTTGAAGTAACAAAATCCTGAGGTAATGGAATTCTTAACCTGATTTTCATTCTTTGGGTTAACCGTCTATTTCTTTATTTATGTGCCATTTAAATAGATTTTGTTATGTGTTCTATTCATATTATGTCTCTTTATGTGTATTTACAGTATATATATATACTCCATCCACACTATTAAGTCTCCCCTTATTTTTATGATAATTAAAATGGGCTTTCCTTTAAAAATCATCGTTTTAAATTCAGTTTTACGGAATTCCAAAGTAATGTTTTTATGTAATTATTCATGTTGTATGATTATTTTTTGGTTCCTGAGAATTATTTATGATCAAGGGTGGGACCTATATTTCCCTCCAATTCATTGGGTATGAGTACATTGGAGTTCGGCTATATGGTTACTCCAAATGTAACCACGATGTTTACACAAAGTAAGGTTGTCGTGAGGGTTAAAAATTATAAGGTATCCAAGATGGTTACAAGATTATATAAGTAATTCCCCAACATACCTTTATGAATATATTTATGTTATCATTATTGTGTGGTTCTTGTGTAAATCTCATGTTACACGAAGTAAGTATATATGGGTGAAAATCTTGTCTTTTGAAAATGTTTTCATACGTTATGAGTATTCATGGACTAATGTGATTTTCCCTCTTTTACATCCCTTACTGAGATTTTGTGCTTATCCAAAAAATTTAAATGATTTTTCACAGGTTAATGGATGATTAATACCAGGAATAAAGACATATTAAATGTTGAAGAATTGTAAAGGAGTCTTATTTTAAGTTTTAATGTTTTATATTTTTTTTAAAAATGGAAACTATTTATATGGTATCCACTCTTTAATAATGTAAAATGTCATGAATGGACTTTCCTAATTCAAAAAATCTCTAAATGTGAAAAGATATTCAATGTAAAATGATGTGTTTTGTTGACTAAATTCAACATTATTTATGTAATAAGGACGTGTCCTTATATGTAGTGAGTTAACTGTACATGGTTCATCATTTTTAGTTCTTTGTGGTTTCAAAATGATCTTTATTATACTCACCCAATCATGTTATTTTTCTACATGTGTCATGTATTATGATGATGATGTCACTTTTAACGATTTCCTTGGTGGAATGTTAGTGCATGGAGTATACCTGTAGCTTCACACACTGAGGAGTTTTGAAAAGAATCTTGTTGTTGACTTATTCCTTTCCCTGGGAGAAAGTTGGACATTTAATATTTTTAGTCTTGTATTGGGCATGTTTTGTAACTTTTATTACTTTTATAGTTTTACTCTATTATGGGATCAAATATGTTTTCATGCATCATTTTGGTTGTGTTATATTTCATCATTGTATGACTTGGATATTCGGGCATGTGTATATGTCATTTTGGTTAATTCCTCTCATTTATGGTTCATTCCAACTCAGTATTGGTCGCCAGCCCTTGGCCTATTAGAGGTGGCCTTGGGTTTGTCAATGGTCTGCCCTAGGTAGGTTGGGTTGTGATGGAGGGGTATCATATGAGTCAATTCTAGAATTGTAGTAGTGTTGGAAATTTTGTTATAAAAAAATAGGTTGTACTGTTTTGAGTACGGTTTTTAGGACAAGGAAACTAGTGTTGGTACGAAGGGCAACATATCCACACACCAAGACTGTGATCATTTTCCTTTCCAATTGTTACATATGAACATTAGTAATAGGGAAAAGTTTTGGTATATAAATCATATCAAAATGGATTTTTTTTCATTTACTTATTTATTCAACTACCTTGATAAACTCTATTGACCATAGTACATATGGTTTTTTCCAGGATTCCTTTATGTTGATTGAAATCTTGATTCAACTACATGTTCATAAGGATTCTCTTACTTGTGTCGATATATATGTACAAGGTCATGTACTTGGGATAACACATTTGATTTTTTAACCATCTATAATACCAATCGTTGAACAGAAATATGAGGTGGATGTACTATATGGGTAGGAACATAGGTTCATTTTATTGCATGAGTTTCAGAGGATGCATTCTTTTATGTTCCATGGTGAGCTAGAACCCCATGTAGCTGATGATAGGCTAGAGGTAGTCACTCGTGTTTTCTATCCTGTGTGGACACCTTCTGAGCAGTTGGCAGTCTTTATAGCGAGTCTTCATCGATGTTCTTTTGGGTGATGATGAATCATGGTGACCCAGTCATAGGATGATACATCTCTCTCATGGGAACACATTAAGTGTCTCATTATAGATTACTTCAATTCGGACATGTTGTGATTGGTATGCATACATGAGCTTCTTCATCTATCGAAGCACAATATGACTATTTAAGAGTAATCAGTGAGATTAACTAATATCTAGATTTATTCCATGGTTATGATATCAGATCAGTTATTCAGATATCAGATATTCAAGGAGGCCCTGCACATGGGTATCATATCATAAGCAGTGTCAATTTTAATTTAAAAATATGTTGGAGTGAATGATTAAGCCATGTTGTGGATATATTTCTAGAAGAGATGTCACCGGAAGTGAAGGATAACACTGGTACCCCGTAGCTGTGACCGTGGCAGCTGGTACTCGATAGTAGTCAAAGGTTTATAATCCTTTCAGGTACTTCGATATATGATCCCACGACACACGACCACTGTTTCATAGATCTCCAGGTGAATAGAATCATCCAAATGATATGTTATATTTCTCCTATGATGATAATAGAAATGTTTCTCTATATTTATCAACAAGTCATATAGATGATCCTAGGATAGTCAAGGGACCATCATGGTAGAGACCGATGTAGGACTATGGTGGTCCACAGAGAAACAACTATAGAGGATATTCTTACAAGCTACAAGGAGGTGGTTAGATGTTTAGCCTATTACAACCACCACCCATAGGTGGTCCATGTCAGTCACAAAGAACTAGTGGACATGGATGATGAAAATTTGTAGGCTAATTAGGACTATGATCCTAAAATGCAATGAATTATTTGAGGTACACTCTATTTATTTTCTAATTTAGTTGTAATAATTATATTATAATAGCACGCAACTTCATCAATTAAGTTTCCCATATTTTTTTATATAGTATATATCACATAAAATCATCTATAAAACAAAATTCAAACATCATAAATTATGGATGAATTAAATATGTAGTAATTACAAAAGTCGAGGGACATGTACAAATGAAATTGTAACTTAATCATATGAATTATAATATGAATTTTAGGAATAGTAAATTAGAATAATGAAAAAGAACCACACCCATGGAAGTTTAAATAACATTTATTCATCTTATAAAGAAGGTAATATATAAATATATTAGAGTATATGTAATATAGTATTTTTAAAAATAATAATTAAGTGTTGGTATTTTTTGTGAGTCATAAATATTTAATTAAAATTTTATAATTAAAAAATTGATTTAAAATAAAATTCATTTTCATAAAATGTTTTCATAATTAAATATTTTTTTCTTATTATTATAAGATAATTTTAGGATACCTTAATTAATTTTTTAATGTGATATAAAATCAGTTATAAATTTAAAATTTTAATTTAACATGTAAATGATGGTTTTAGAAAATAAAATAAATTTCTAAAATATGATAAATTATTATCATAAAGTAAAGTACATTTTTGAATTCAAAATTTCAGAAAATGATTTATGTGAATTTTTTTAATTGTTTTATTATCTTTGAATTTTTTATGAATTAATGAAATATGTTAATTTAATAAATATGTTAAATACATGAATATATTAGATTTTGTTGATGTATGGATGATTTAAGACACATTAATTCTAACTCAGATACATTTTTATTGTATTTAGTCACATTAATCTATGATATTTCTTTTCTTGAACCAAAATAACAAACTAATGATTAAAATATTCAAAAATCACTCATCTCCTATACTATAAATACCACCCCTCAACATCACTTCTAATCATGCATATAATCCTTGATCCTTGTAAATTATATTTAAAATACTCACTCCATGCCTCTCTCTGACATCTTTGAGATCATGGTCATATGAAAAGTCCAAAACCAATAATGTTAATTCTATCTTAATTGATGAGTATCCATGTGAAAAAATCATCATCCATTTCCATTAACGTTTTTTTAATGTTCTTTTCTTCAATTATTCTCTCCTTACCTCCTATGTCCACATGATCATTAAATATCTATTATCATCTATATATAGTAATGATATCATCTTAACAGAATATCGTTCCTTAAATTATTTTATCAACCTATTTTATTTTAAAACAAAATCATCGTGTGCAAGGTATTGATTTAAAACAGTCATGGACGACATATTTTGGTTCTTCAATTTATCCTTCAAGTCTAGTAATGAAACCATTGGTATTGGTAAACCAAAGTGTAATTTATTTTTTACTATGTCTTTAATTTTATAAAACAAGTATATATACATAATATTAATTCATTGGAAAAAACTAGTTCATAATGATTTAAAAAACCGCCACAATAATCTAAATTATTATCACTAATGGTTTATCTAAGGATTCATCCTGAAAACATATAATAAAATGTACATTATGAACATTTATTATTTATTATGTTCAATATAATCATATATATCAATTATGGATCATTTGACCCATTCTACATGAACTTCCATGCTCATATACAAGTATACTGATCATGAAAGCCACGAAAATGAATATTCCGGAGAAATAAAATTATATATTATAACTCATAAAAGATAAATAAATTGAAATAAAAAAATATAAAAAATAAAATAAATTTAGAGGAGGTTATTAATTAATAAAATAATGTGTATAACATTAATATGCAAGATGTTATGGTCCATTGTAGTACACATTCAGACATAGGGTAAGGGTTTTGTTATCATACCTCCATTTTCATTTGGTTTATGATTTCTCCCTCTATAAAAAATATAATTATTAATTCATATTATATAAATATAATAAATTCAGATTATATGTTTGAAAAACATATATCCATATAATTTCATGGAATAATAAATATTTTATAAGGTTCCCTTCTCAATTCATCCTGATAAGCAGACCTTCTTAAAGATACCTTCCAAATTTCATAAACATTTTCATGAACCATACATAAACAATTTTAAGACTCCATAATTTTTATTAATCACATAATTATTTATTGAAAACAACTAATTTTCCATTTCTGGTTTTATACAATGAATTATGAAAAATAAAAACTATCTTTCTAAAAGAACACTTCTTTGAAATGTACAAGGTGATTTTATATCTGGATTACTAGATGATTTTACTCTTGTATTTTCATCTATTTCAACAAAATTGTTTAATTTTCATATTTATTGTGATTTATCTTATATGTTTATTTTCCACAATATTTTATTAAATAGTTCATGATTAGTTTGACTATGGATGTTCTATACTAATAGCATTAATTATACTACTCAGTATGGTTAGTAATTATATTTATAGATTTGTGAATGTTATTTACATTTCATATGTATATATTTAATATGTTTATCCCCATTCAAATGAGGAATGTATTGGACAATGTATGTGGAAGGTGGGTCCTTCTATATCCCCTTGATGCATTGGTAGGTTTAGTGAGACAATCTATATTGGATTGGCCCCTTGATGAATCGATAGGTTCCATATTTATTGTTTTATTATCTAATTATTTAATCATATTTTATTCCTTCAATTGGTTTCTAAAGAATTAGTTTTTATGAATTTTTTTATTAATAATTAATTATTATTATTTTTTATTATATCCTCTACTGTATTGATAAGCCTTACAAAGCACTAGATCTCACCCATTTCCTATGTATTATTTTTTCCAAGGATTCAAATATGTATAATATGAATGAATTTTAAGAATAATCTAGGAGTTATGAATTTTTTCAATGGACTTTATATATTGTATTTGATTTAAATTTTTTAATGTAAAACATATTATTTTATCTAGTTTTCCAAAACTATTATACTATTAGGACCTTCAAGATGCAACAACCTTTTTTATCATATCATTGTAATAAATTAAGTAACATGATCTGTGCTACTAGGTTCATGTCTTCAAAGTTGATATCAGAGGAAATATAGTTTAAACAAGGGAATTTGATTTATAACACATTGATTAGGTATCAAAACCCTATGATATATATTGGTGACAGGAAATGAATAAAATCATAGAATTATGTTAAGGTAGAAACAGTGTCGATCATCATAGAAATACATCTCTACATGGTTAATAAATGATTATGTGGTTCTGGAATAGACAATCCTAGGAGTAACAACTTTGACATGGTAATCTAGACCTGACATTCTCTAACCTGGAACAGAACAATAGGAATTACTATGAACCTGGATTGAAAATCCTGGGGGAAAGGCTATGATAAATTTAATTTTCCATATAATCCATAATGATGGATTTAAATGTAAATAAGTCCCCATGGAAACTGTGTTTATGATTAATGGATTATCTATTAAAAAATTAATTTATGATATGTGTTTTTCGTGTTACAAATTGTGAATTATGATTAATAACCTAATTAAGCATGTTCTGATGATTATAAATGTAACCTAATGTAATAATGGATACAGAATCAATACATTTAATTCATGTAGATATTTCCCTCATATGAAGGATAATGATGTTGGATAAGGAGCTATAATACTACTAAGAAAATTATTACTATAGTGGGATAGAAATATTGTGTTATGAAAAATAAACTAACTTTAATGGAGCATCCAGATCCCCATCCTGGAGGAGCAATGTTATACCACATTATGAAATGAAAAACTCCATCATTCAATGGGATTACAAAACCATTTGTTGTAGAGTAGTCGATACGTTCCTTTGGGAATATACTTCTCATTTTTTGAAGTAAAGACACGGTTATGGTTATAGTGGTTTTGTATCATATCTCAAGATATAATGAATAGTAGTGGTGATTGATTTAAAACAAAATAAATAAGTAGAATAAATTGAAAATATGGAACAGAGGGATTGATTGTAATTTTTTTAGAAAAATATTTTCCTCACAAATATTGTACATATATGGAAATGAAATTACTGATTCTAAGAAAGAATGAAGATTTATACTTTGCGATGTATGAGTCATACATTAATTTTTTAGGAAGGTTGTTCATGTACTACATACATAGTACAAAAGAAAATATTTCTCTATTTGATAATATTTTAAAACAATTCCTCTTAAGAGCACTTGTCTCCCAAAATTTCACATTATATGTATATATTGTCCCATGTGATATCAAGATAGAAAAATAATTCTTTAATTCATATGAAATATAAGTAATAATAGAGAGTAAGAGGGATGCTGAACAATTTTGATGTGCGATAATGAATAGCGGATAAGGGAAGATTTGATTTCTGATCCTGTGAAAATTGTGTGATGAAACACATCATTACATACCTAAAAGATATATATTTTTGTTAAACTTTTAAAGATAAATTTCACCAATACCATGCTACAATTTTTAAATAATAATCTACCAATTTTCAATGGTAAATTTTCAGTGAGATGAGACAATGTAAAAAATATTTCTTAAGATCCAAAAAAACATGCCCCAAATAAAGAAAAAAAGAGAAAGGCCATATTTAGAAGTCACAATAGCTAAGGTTAATGTTCATAATGACGTTTCAGAAGGTACATTAAATGTTTTTCAAACAGAGATATTTATTTATTTTATTCAATTCATCTCAAAATATTATATATCACCAATTTTTCATGAAAATCATATACATCCCTTTTAATTAAATAAATGAGATTTCAATAAAATCTCTTAGGGGTAGGATAATTTCAAAAAAGATGTGTTTGTATTTCCCCATTATTAAACATAAATGTTATTTAGTTTCTTACCTTAAAATCATACCCATGATTGATTGAGATATATTGCCCAATATGAATTGGATTTCTAATTATGATATCAAAATATATTGAAAGAAGATGAAAGTTATTTTTTTTGAGAATGATGTATAGTCCATTATCATTTGTGCATATACATCTAAATAAAATTATAATCTAGATTCACCCCCATTATATATAATAAATTCTATTCTTAGAAAGGAATATGATGTGATATATGTGGGTGAGTTAGAAAATCATCAAATTTAAGATGTTCATATTCTGAAAAAAAATATGTTGATGTCTTCCAAAAATATTTACATGAACATCCTCTGGAGTATGAATTTATTTCTCATGATTTTATTCATGGATTAAGGCCTATATCAAAGACTCGTTATTTAATGTATATATTGTTATTCGTGGATTTGAAGAATCAATTAGAGGAGTTGACTAGTAAGGGTTTTATTCTCTATAGTGTATATCTGGGGTGAGCTCATATTCTTCTTGTTAATAAGAAAGATGGATATATGAAATTATGAATTGACTATAGGGATATCAATCCTATTATGATAAAGAACTATTGTCATCGTCCTCGAATTGGTGTTTTATTTGATCTATTTCAAGGATCCCAATAATTTTCCATCATTGATCTTCAATCTGGTTATCCTCAATTGCATGTGAAGAAAGAAGATATTACAAAAATTGTATAGTAGACCATGTATGGAAATTATTAGTATACAGTAATTCAATTTATACTTAAAAGAAGATAAATTCATCTAGAAAAAATAATTGACGATTATTTTCTAGAATTCAAATGAATATTGGTGAATGCACTAGTTTTGACCCTAACTTCTAGAAATGGAAAGTTTGTTATCTACACAAATTCCTAAATAAATAGACATGGTTGTTATCCAATTCAGAATGATTAAGTAATCTATTATAATTCAAGACAATAATATCCTCATGAGTTGAATTATTAAACACATGATTTGGAATTAGCATCTTTGGTTCAACCCTTAAAAATTTGGAGTCAACTTTTATATAGAGCCAAATATGAAATATATACAGAACAAGAAATTCTGATGTATATATTCACTAAAAAGGAATTAAAAATGAGGAAGAGAATATGGATTTATTTGGTAAAATATTATGATTTCATGAAAAATTACCATCCTAGAAATGTTAAAAAAAGTGGCATATTCCTTACGTCTAAAACATAATGCATCATTAACTATGTTATGACGTTAAAAAGAACTTTGATTAATGATTTAATGAATTTTTTCATGGATGTTGTTGGTCTATGGAATTCCATTATATTGTGTCAGGTTTTAGTGTAGTTATCTTATTTAGGCACAAATAAGAAAGTGCAAAAGGATGATGAGGAGTTATAGAAAATTATGAATTAGTTAAAATGTGTATGTTTCCAAAATTTAAAAATATTAATGATTTTTCTCTATTATTTGGAAATATATTATTCATGCTTTGGGATTATTATTTAAAGAAAAAAATTGAGGTTTGAAGCTCATAGTTCTCAATTTATAGTTTGTCCTGGTAGCCTAAAGAAGAAAAGATACCTTTGGTTGTATAACTTGTGGGGAATAATGAAAAGAGACATTTCAGATTTTACCATGATGTTATTAACATTTGAACAAGTTAAAGAAGAGAGGTAGGTACCAAAGCTGATGCTTTCACCTTTACCAGTTCCAGATTGGAAATGGTAAAATATTTCCATGGTGTTTATTGTGGTTCTTAGATAGATGTTGAGACGTAACAATGTAATATCAGTTACTGTTGATCGATATAGTAAATCATATCAAATACTTCTTATTTGAGAAAATATATCTTTGGATCGGATTTCTCAACAATACCTCCAAAATTTATTTAGGTTAAATATATTTCCTCTTTCCATATTTTCTAATAGTGATCCTGGTTTCACATCTACCTTTTGGAAGGGACTTTAGAAGTCATTTGGAATAGAATTATATTTGATAACATATTTTCATCCTCAATCATATGAGAAGTTTGAATAGATGATTTATACATTGGGAGATAGGCTTTGATCATGTTTAATGGATTACTAGAGTATTTGGGATCAAAATATCTTTTTGGTCAATTTTCTTATAATAAAAATTTTCATTATAGTATATAGATGGATCCTTGTGATGAATTATATGGTAACTGGTGTCGAAATCCATATTTATGGGATAAAGTTAGGGAAAGAATGTTGATATGACCATAATTAGAAGAGTAAGTGGCTAACAATATGAAGGTGATCCAGCAACACATGATGCAACTCAGAGAAGGAAAATGTTATTAAGATGATATGAGGATAAATGTTTCTTTTGAGGTAATTAATAATATTTTTATTAGAATCTCACTTTGAAATAGTGTTATACATTTTTGTAACAAAGTAAAGATGAGTCCATCTATCATTGAAACTAATGACTGCCAAGGAAATTTTAGACTAGTTTCCTATTTCATTTCTTTTCCTTTGAGATTATCTTAGGTACACAATTATTTTTTCACGTTTCGATGTTGAGAAAGTATGTGCAAGGTTCAAAATTTTTTTTTCAAAATAAGATCAGTAGGAAGATAACCATTACTATGATGAGAAACACGTTCAGATTATTGGTTAATGAGGACAAGTATTGCGAAATTAGTTATTATACTTGATAAATGTTTTTTTGAGATACACAATTGTTAAAGATGAAAAATGGGAATCCAAAAATTTGATGTGGGAATAGTTCCCTCACAGGTTAAATAACTAAATAATATTGAGGGGATTCAATTTCCATAATTTGGGCATAATGTAACACCCCAAGGTATTAAATATAGTATTAAAAGAATGAATAATTGTGTCTATATATAATAAAAAAATTTATGTATTTACATTTAAACATGATGATAATAATAATTTTTCAACTTTTATGATATGAATTTCAATAAATGACATATACAGTTGTGATCAGTATGTATTTTAGAGTCTGATTGGAGAAACACTATTTTTTTGTGAATACTACCCTACCCTTATGAACAATAATATTTCCCTTATGAATATTCATATAACCAAATGAATAGTAACATCATAAATCAATGGATTTCTAATAATTTATGAGACCCTGGTTATTTTTTCAAGGTGTTATATAATTAGTTATAGTTATAAAATTTTTATTATTGTATTAAATTAGGATTTTATTTAAAAATTATATTTTTCCTTTTTATATAATTATTTGATAAAATTGGGTTCATTTTTTAATTCTATAGATCAAAAAATGGTTAGGTGAATTGTTTGGATATTTCTGATATACTCGAATTTTTAATTAATAGTGAAATATGATAATTTACAATATATATACTTTTTTTGTTAAATAAACACTTCTTAGAATCATGGATGATATAAGAACACTTGTTTTGAACTCACATTCTCTATTTATAGTATTGGGTGAAATTAATGAGGACTAATTATAGTATTGAGAAAAAATAATAATCTAATGATTAATGTAATGGAAACTCCTCTTCTCCTCCACTATAAATACGCCCATCAGCCCCTCTTCCTCTCACACCTCTAAAAATATGAGAATTGTCTACCATTTTCCCAATAACCTTACCAAGGATCTTTTCCAAATCACATATAGGCTGGTCTCCATAAAAGTCCAAAACTAAAGTTCTTATAGAGGATCTCAATGATAAAAGATCATGAGGTAAAATCCACATTTATTTTCCTGGGTTTTCATTTCAATATTTTTTTCTTATACTGTTTTCATCACCCCTTATCCAAGAGGCATGAAATCTCCTAAATTATACATATTCTATATTTTGATCATGTTTATTAAAAATTTCATCATCTACCATTATATCCCATTACCTTTATTCTATAAAAACACAGTTTGTGATTTTTCAATTTACCAACATCATGGATGATAGGTCATCAATTTCCCTCAATTCCTTCAAAGGTTGTTGTAAAACAATTTTAATGGATGAAACAGAATTTAATTTTTAGAATGTTACATATCCTATGTTATGGAAATAACATATATGCATAATATTAAAGGTATATTATGAAATATGTCTGGGATTAGCGAAGAACTTCCAAAACATTATAAACAAACATCACTAATGATTTATATAATGACTATTCTCTTTGACATATAACGAAAATTATTTATGGAATAATTCAATATTTTTGAAACATATTAAAATCCATTCATTCCATCTATCTGGTTTTCCATGCATTTTATATGAAAATATTTTACTAACCGACCATCAAAATCATGCGAAGCACACACATGATACAATGGAAATAAAATATTAATATTAATAAGTTAGTAATATGATGTTATAAAATGACCATATAAAGGGATATAAACATGATTATGCTTCTGTAAAATATTCATAAAACCATTTGATGGATTATATAGTAGTTTTAAACAAGTTTTATGTAATATGAACATGAGGTAAGGGAATGATTAACCCAATTTACATTCTTTTAGTTAACCTTATATGTCATTAATATTGTATTACTGATATTATATTTTTTAAATGAATTTTGTTTCTATTATGATTCATTATGATGATTTACTATTGTATGGTCTTGAAAATTATGAAAAAGGGAAGGAAAATTCTCCCTTAATATCAGTGGAAAAGTCTCTGAAATTTTTATGAATAGTTTGGGGAAAATATGAAGAATTTTCAGAAAAAAATGGTAAAGGACCCCACCGGTCCACGTACTGGGTGATTATCAGTGGTACACATCTAGTTTGGTGAACCACTATCCCACAGACACCGTCGTTTACAAATCCGAGGTGGAAATCCTATGTGGACGCAAACCAAATGGCTGTCGAGTGAGGCTGAACTGGTTCGCAATCGGAAACTGTACCAGCCCCAAACCATGAAGATTGGCCCCGCCATAGCCCACCACGTCATTCATGAAATGGAGGCAGAGCCCTACACGGCCATGATGCACCCTCATGACTGAGTTGGTTCGTGGGAGAGGAGAATTCAAAATTCCTCACAAACCTTAGGTTGAAAATATCATTCGTAGGATATGTTTTCGGACATGGGACTCTGAAAAATGTGCCACATTACTATAGAAACAACCCCCCCCCCCCCCCCCCACCCCCTCTATAAAAGGATGTCAAGGGGAGACGAATGGGATCATATTTTATGAAGACCAAATTCTTGGTGATTGGGTTTTTGGAAGGAAGACATCAGACATTTAGAGAAGGAAGAGGCATTCGAGAGCTTACGATTTCAAGTATCCCAAAGTCCCAATTCGCGAACTAGAAGGAAGTATAAACTTTGGATGATTAATTAATAACTAAAGAATGAATAAATAAATTGGTAAACCGTGAACCTAAATTTCTTGAACCGAAAACCATGGCCACTTCGTAAATGCACTCCCCAATAACCAAGGACCATATGCCCATTCTTCGATTCGATGCACCACATAGCATCATCCAGTGTTGGCGAAGCCCTGACGAGCTCTGCCCCCGGGCTCTACCGCTTGAGCGGACTCTAGCACCACGTACCATTTTTTTACGCAGACCAATCCCACTGATTCATACCACTCCAGTACACATAATTCCACTCCATCCACATAACATGCTGGTATGCAGACAACATCTCCTCCACATAACACATACTTACGCGAAGGGATCCACTCCACATATGGATTTTTGGCCCGCCAAGGGAATTAATTTTTTCATACCTTGAATCAGATAAGTCCCTTACAATTTATTCATATCCTCTAAAATCCCTTCCGTATCCTATCCATTGGCACAAATCCAAGGCACATCCCAAATCCACCAGATTGGCAGGCTAGAACCTCCAGTTGTGTTATAACGCCCTCCTGAGTTCACATACCCATGAAACGTGGAGACAAAAGGGTTACCCCATCCCTTAAACAGACATACAGAGAATTTATATGTTCTCATACCCATGGTAGTCAAAAGTCTAAGATTGAGAGCCCCTTTGTGCCTCTCCACTCCACCGAATTGAGGGATCCTTCTTGCTTTTCCATTCCATGAGTGCCAGTGGTGAGCACTTATACCTTCCCATGAAGAGCTTAATAAGGAATCCCACCTGGTATAAGCTCCACACCATCCTTTCTAGATGAAAAAATGCTTTCCCTTCCATCTGGGAAGGTCCATTGCTTTGTGACTTCCACCACCACATCCATACAATGAGTGTAGTAGGATGAACTACATGGGTTTTGATCCTTTTATCCTAATCATTGTACATAGGAATCCTCATTGAGGTTCAATCACAACTCGGTCTATCAACCTCATGTATTCTTATTCCATACTCTATAATGGGAATCCAATCACGCCCTTGACAGACAACTATCAAGTGTAAGCCCTAACATTCCAGGACTAGGTACACCTTGATTCCCAACCAACATGGAAAAGTAGGATACCTCCCTAAGGAAAAATCCCAACATACATGTATGATACAAATCTATACATATTAGACTGTGTCTTCATCCCCCTAGAAGAATCATACCCAGGACTAAGAAATCATTTTCCCTCAAATCATAAGAACTGCTTCGGCATAATTCATGCACCAACCATGACTAGAAACCTATCACCTAGACGTCCTTGACACATAACGTGAAACTGTATGGTTGGGTCTTTGTCAAACGAACTTAAAAGTTGATGTGTCCCGTTAGGGGGCACCGAACTACGTGGATTCTGATTCTTCCCACTAGGATACATATGAATCCTTTATTTTAGGTTCTATCTAGACACCAAAGTCACTCTATGTCCCCCGGAATGACAATAAACTGTAGAGTACCCAATTATAAGGCTTGAGTCAAGTACTGTCTGAACAAACTAAAACATCCCTAGAATTTCTTATCTAATGAGGAATGGAATTCCACATATGTAGAGGGTTATGAATCCTTGCGTATAACTGTGACATGCAACCCAAGGTTATCCATGGATACTATTCTTGTGGATAACCGAAAGAATCGCGAACATATGAAAATGTCTGAAATATGTATGAGTTTATCAAAATAGGATATAATTACCACTAAAAGTGTGCGATGATCCTGATTTCCCATCCTCTCAACCAATGTTAGTTCTTATGTGTTGTTGGCAATATCACCCAACGAGCACTTACCTTTGTAAAGCAGGTCCATGGATTGTAGGATACAAGAACCGTTTTGTGTTTCTATCTCTGCGAATTAACTCGTTAGAGACAAGGTAATGCCAAGAAGATAGGTAACTCGATAGAAATGATTAAACAGCACTGAATCTCTAAAATCAGACATAGGAACCAATCATGTACCCTCACTACACAACAAAAATGGTGAACCATAAGGGAATCATTAACAAGCATGATAGATTTACCCTTATATGATGCTCTCCATAATAATAAAGGGCTAATTAATACCCGACTGACTATTTTTTTAATTCTCTAACCAAAATAAAAATAGACCTTGATGTGAGCCTTCAATCGAGGTGGTGAGATATTCCCATTTCGCACCGCTTTTAATGCTAAAAATGAGGGCTGAGAACGGTAGTTAGTTACACATGGGATTACGAGATGCTACATTGTTGGGTTTGATTGTCTGTATTTTCCAAATGGTTTGCGAGTATAGAGTAGAGATTCATTCAATCCAATGGTGTCACAAAGTAACTCATAGACACACATAATGATCAAGGAATAGTACAGGACTCTCAACAAGAATAGGACCCAGTCTCCCACCCAGTGTTTTCAATTGTTTATCTCTGACGCACTGATCTGAGAGTACCACTGGAATAGTTCACTCTGGTATTTGGAGGCGCCTATGTAAACCCTCTAGTCAGCTATGTCCCATCAGCAGCCTACCCAACAACGACCAAGGGAGATGATACAGGCGGCCCGTGTAGCCGTCTCGAACCGTTTCGTGAGCCTGTACCTTGAACAAGACAATGAATACCTCCATTATCATAGGGAGGTGGATGAGGTCGATTACGGTGACTCCATCCCCACCAAAAGGGGGTTCTGCTCCAAAGACCCCATTTGAAGACATCACTGCAACTACATTGTGACATCGTATCCTCACCCGGAAGAGGATACCACCTAGAGGATCCACGCCCATGCTCCCCAAGCACTGGACCCTCCGACCTCTTTCCTAGTGCATCGAACATACAACCAAGAACATGTCATCACCCTCTTTCCAGAGTCATAAATCCACTTCTCAGACACGGAGACATCTAACAGGCAGTCCCATGTGCCTGTCTACTTTTCAAAATCCTGCCATCCTGACATGGAGGAAACATACAAGCAGCCGCGAATCCCCACCAACCCTCATCAAGCAAATATCCCATACAATACAACACCTACCTGGCAGGTGTCTCTCCCATCTCAAGATCATGAATCCCACAAAAAATACTTGGTGGCAATTCATCGCCTGTAGGATGAGCTTCTGCTAGATTCTCCTAATGCTAGCCATCTCGATATAGTGATGATCAATAGGTAGGCAAGTATCCCTACCAACAGAGGCCACTGAATCGATAAGATATGTCATCATTAAATTCATGACCAGATCCCTGAAGAAGCATGCAAATAATGTCTTACCAATGTGGTAGAAAATGGATAAGTAAGCTGGAATATCTCAGCACATGGGTGTGCTCGTTCACCAGTCCCGATAAAGGAGAATCGTTAGTATACACAGACCTCTGGAAGACCGAATCGGGATATTCATACTCTGACAGGTGAATGGGAACTCATACCAGATCCATCCAAGGATGTCTCTCTACATATCATGGTAATGATGGATGAGCAGGTATTGATCCTAAATCATATATTGCAGACTTTCCAGAATGTAATAACATTGGTGGTAATAATAAGAACTCGGTCCCATTGGATCATCTCCCCAATTTAGCTGACTCATCTATGAGATGATATAGCCACCTCATATTAGATATGTATCCCTTCTTCTACCCAGGAGATTTGTCGGCTATATCATGCAATAAAAGGGAAACTGGAATGAGCATACTCACTTGTTCCAACTGGGGGAATCTATTCCATAACGTTAGATGCTCCTAAGAAGGCATATATCCCAGTAAAAACTCACGATTTTCATTAGTGTATCCTGACAGCATCACAATATCCAATTAGTGAGGGACCCAGAGGTGAAAACCACTATCAATAGCAGACATTTCTTGCTGCCCACAAGAGAGGGCCCCGAACACACCAAAGGCTGCCAGAACTAATGGGTGGGTCCATGACTCCACTCTACTAGAAGGCGAGATTCTCAATGCCACCAAACATGTCTCAGAGTCTCAGAATCCTGCCAAACCATTTCTATATTATGAGAGAGGCAGTAGAAATTGCGATGGTCTTCCCTGCAATGTTGCTACAAGAATCTCTGAATGTCCTCCATAGATCACCCATGAGGGCCTCACTCATGGGCATATTATGATTTATAACGAGAGTTTCCCTTCTGATGCGAGTCATGGAATTCCTCCACATGACCAAAAGATGATGCATCAATAAGTTCATCCACTTGCTGCGGTCTACCCTAATGGTCCTCTCAAGGTCATACACTACAAACAGTCTCTGTGCAGTGGGACCACTTATTATGATGGTATTCCTTTCCATATTTGTCGCAAATATAAAGTTACACCCTGTAGTAATGTCTCATCATGAAAGTAAGGTCCTCCCATTGATGTGAACTGTCTTAATGTTCATTCAAATGGGTTACATTACAATGATATTTCACGCATCCATGCATCAGGTTATGGTGGTAATCCTCAACGCTATAATAACAGAAGTTCTCTATATAGAGACTTCAAGAAATGAGAAGGACCTCCCCTCATTGTGGTACATTATGAAGACCCTCCCTGGGGTTTTCCCAAAAAATATTCTTCCTTTTACAATTGTGATGGTAATCCCCTGCATCACGATAGCTAGGATGGTATTCCTCGCCATCATGGTTTTCATTGCGAAGGGTATCCCTACAATGGACTTAAGAAACAAGAAGGTCCCCCGCTTGTAGTAGTGTATCCTGAAGGCCCTCCCCTAGATGCATGTAGAACAACAAACTAAGATGTTCATCCTCACCATGATGGATGTTGTTGAAAACTCCCTCTCCGTAATGACACTATGCAGCAAGTAGGTCATCCCCTTGTTGTAGTACGCCTGGAAGGTCCTCCCTAGGGTACGCAAAGAAAAGTCCTCTATGCAATAAGGTGTCAGGAGTTATTGGTAGTCCTTTCCATTACATCACAAATAGTGGAGGTCCTCCTCATAGATACATTGTGTAACCAGAAGGCCCTCCCCTTGTTGCGGTACATTCTGAAGGACCTCCCCTAAGTGTACCCCGCAGGTTTTCTCCCTCCAATTGAAATGGTCGTAGTCCTCACGACCCTGATAAATATTGTGAAGGCCCACCCTAGGATGGGTTTGGACATCCATAAGGTCCTCCCATTGATTCATTCCACTCTTAATGTCCTCTCGATGGTATGCACTATGGAATTATTTTTGACAGACGAACATCAAGTTGCGATGGTAGTCTTCGCCACTATAGCGCCAACTATGGAGGACCTCCCTACCATGAGATATCATATCGAAATAAAGGTCCTCCACCCGACAAATCAAGTGCATGAAATCCCTCATATGATGAGGCACTCAAAAATTGGTAATAGAGCATGTTATATTCCCATTCAACTATCAATGACATACTTCTTCAATCTGGAGCCATTTCGGGACAACGTTCATCATCTTAGCCACCCCTAAGCCACCCCCATGATGATTCTATCCCTACCAACCCTATTACCTCCGATCATAATGTCACGGGGCACCTCAAATGGGCATATAAAGTAGAGGAATCACTGGAGGAGGCTCGTACTGATGTGTTCCACATGCGAAAACCGTGGGCCAATTATGATATATCAGTAATATTTTGGCCCACAATCACCTCTCAGTTCGACATACCTAGAGATTTTTCAAAAGGAATCGTACATGACATCCACTCCAATATATAAATAACTCCTCGCCAGTTGAGATTAAACGTTATACGATATGAATAGATTATAGATCATGTTAAGACAATAGGAGAGCTCCTATGTCACATTGACCTAGAAGCCCTTCCTCTGGCGCAACAATCACGATCAGATAGGTGAAATAGGGACCTCGAGTTAACCTGCCTCCGTGCACTGCAAAAATTGCATCACCTTATTGATAATGCCCCAAAGGGAGTTAATATCCGAAGATGGGGAGAACATGGAGCTTTAAATTTTACACCACTTTTCATCTACTAGAAGTCGATCTTCCTTAGGTCATTAAATGCCCTCACTTCAAGAAGGAAATCAAATGATGTCCCTATTCGAGAGTGGAAACACACCCGATAGAAACATACCTTGCGTTTGTCTCAAAAGCGATAGGCCGGAAGAGATTGATCCCTTAACAGACTCGTGAATCAGGCGACCAAAAACATTTGGTAGGCTTTTCACCTAGGAAATTTCAATCAGAGATTCAGTGCATGCCTCCCCAGAAGGAATTAATTCACAGGTGAACTCGACACCAGGTCCAGCTCACCCTCGAAGGGGAGGATGCGAGATCAGGCATGAAGCGATAACATCATAAATTCCCACAATATGGGACCAATGTTATCCAGTATGATTCAGTGTATTTTTTACAATAAATTCCTCTATAAGACCAAAAATAATGGGAAGATCCGCAACTCCCAAGCAATAGGGACAACCCCAGCCCCCATGACTGGGGGAATTATTACCTCAACAACAACCTCCCATAAGAGAATCAGTATTCTCTTGTTTGTGGAAGATAGTGAGAAGTGGAGGTCCATGTCATGTCCCTACCTTTGAAACACCTTTCCCTCCAATAGGGAGGAATTCTATAAGGTCTGATTAAGGATCCTTTTGGACACCCTTCTTCGAGAGACCCGAAGATAATTTCATTATAGAAAGGGAATAACCGGTATGAGGTATGGAAGGTCCTATTCCTACAAGGAATATGATACCTCATCCACCCTATATTTCACATCTGTAAACATCGTAGATGTTAACCCCATGGATGAGAGTGAATATAGTTCGAATCTGGATGGATCCAGTGATGACGGTTCCCTTAAGGTTGTGATTCACAATGAGCCAGCATGCATCCACACCCAGAAATGGAGTGCCACCCTGATCCTGGATGCTCTAGAAAATCCTCCTCTAATTCCCCCATGAGTCACCAATAAAGATAGGAATAAAGGCCAGTTTTTGACAACCCACCTACTTCTGTCTATGAAAATGAGTCTCTCATGATATAAGAGAGGTTTTATCGGTAGGAAGAAAAAATGATGGAATTAATGAGAATTAATGTCAAGCTACTCCAGATGTATTATACTGCCAAATACAATCCCTAAGATGAGTCACAATATTCACATCCAGAAATTGCACCTCAAAAACAAAGGTTTACCCCAGAAACCGAATCAATGCCAGGGACCCCACCCAGCGTCGCACCTCACTCATCCCACAACTTGAACCTGCGTTCAGAATCATACCAAGACTTCCCCCCAATCAAGAATCAACTAGAGTGGGTACATCTAAATTCTATGAATGGACCCCCTATGGTAGAAGTGCCTCAGGTACAATCCAATACAACACCACAAGTATTAACCCAAGCTATACCCATTCGGGATCTAGCCCAACTAGATGTAAACCAGGGTCTCAGCAACACCATCGATGCACTAACAGCTCGATTTGAAGCAATGGATGACCGGGACACTCCAATACAGCTATAGAAAAAGCCTTACCCAGATTGGGTGAGCAACACCCCACATCCACCATATTTTGGGAGCCCTTTATTCCCTATATTCAATTGATTAGGAAACCTAGAACAACATTTGATGCACTACATATCTTATTTAGACCATATGATGGAAAATCCAAACAAAAAGAAGCAGTGAAACATAGATTCTTCATGAGAAACAAACATGGTTAGGCCTTTGTCTAGTATAAATCTTTTCTAGGTGAATCAATAAAAGGATGAGAGGATATTTGGTGGAAATTCCCATTCCACGTCAGCTCAAATTTTCCCTGGATGACGATAGTGACCTCATGAATTGAAAATAAATAGAATATGAGAGGGTCTCTATATTAATCACTCAATAGAAGGGTATGACCTACTCTATAAACAATCCATTTCCCCAGGAAGAGATGCTTGATATGCACATCAACAACATCTAAGATGAGATGTGAACACCTATCATTCCAATAAAATTCACCACCAGATTTTGAGATTTCTCTGCTATTGCCCAGAGAATCGAACAATCATTGCAGCGAACTAACCTCAATTCCCAAATAGCCTTGTACACTCTTACAATGATAGAATCTAGAGCACAAGCAGCCTCTGTCATTCTCAAGATATCCCCCACACTTGCTCCACCACCAAGGCCTCTGTGAAATCGCCAAGGGCCTCTTCCATATCAATGACTACATCCTCCCTTAAGAGACGATCCAAGAGGACCTATTAGAAACCAATATGAGGAACAAAAGAATATAGTTTAATAATTCCATGAGGACCATGTCCACAGCTATTTCATTTCCACCTTGAATTGCAGCTTTCTTCACTTACCAGATCCATGAAATCATGAAGAAGTTCGTCTCAAAAACCAACCGAATTATTGTACCAACTATCAGATGTTGGGACACAATATTCATGGATACTTCATCTTTATATAACTCCTATAATGGATGGTGTAATAGGGGAGGGTCATGTTTGGACCTTCCCAGGCATATGAAGCAAATGTTTCTTACATTAACCAAAATAAGGGGGAGGAGTTACAGAATGTTGCTAACAAAAGGATGATGAAATTGGATAGTTGTATTACTCAGATCATGGTCAACTATGCACATGACATACTTTGAGAAAAATTGAAACATCTGGTTATGCAACCAATAGATCCTAATGCAACACAATTGTCATCCTTATCCTCATAACCCTTCACAAGATGCTCATCCAGGTGTAATTAGAAAGGTAAAAACAAAAACAATAGGAGCAGTCTATGACATGGCCAAATCTATCATTGAAACATTCAGATTTCATGCCCTTAGAAATGAAACAACATGAACCGACCCACCAAACAGCACCATCAGAGTTTCCAACTAGGATAATCTATCATCGAATGAGGAATTAATTTTTGTTCCATCAACACCGTCCATTTAATTGAAACATTAACTAATGAAGTGTATGGTTATGAACCAGAGTTATTGACACCTGATCAGGGGACCAGAAAGGGGAATCACTGAAGTAGGGGATACTAGGGTTGATGAAACTATGGCCAAAACCAACCATATGGTTTTATCCCCACTCAAACCATCAATATTGAAAAAAGTCATGAGAGATCCCATTAACGGACCCAATATGAGAAAGAATATTACCCTACCTCCACAATCAGCAACTATGGAGCCATTATTGTATAGTGACCATAAGAGGTGGAACAGGTGTCTAGCCACCAAGGGTGCACAAGTAAACCGACCTGGTCAAGCCCACAGAATACAGAAGCACCAAGAACTCATTCCCCTGTGACCGACCCCTCTTCATCTTATGATCTCGACCCTAGAGAGCCAATTAAATAGCTCCCACAAATAGAGAAGTTCTAGCCTCATAAAAAAGAGTATGATATTTTAAAAGAGCTGGCCTCAGTACCAACAATTCTATCTATCTTGGATGCCCTGAATTTGTCAGTAGACCTCATGGAGGAACTCATAGATGACCTGCTCAGCCCCAATTATTTTCAACCTGATGTTGCTACAGCTGAGATATATCGAACAGAGACTAGCCCAGCTGAATATAATGTAGTGATTTCCTTCACCGATTAGGATGAAGATTCCACGATGTGGGGATACATCAAACTTCAATATTTTTCCGGCTTGTTGAATGATGTTGATGTCTAGAATGTTTTCAACAATAACACCTCCAAAGTCAACCTTCTCCCATTATGAAAACTATGCAGGTCGGGCTACAATGAGGAATATAAGACACCCTTGACCAAAAATCTCTGGGTTTATGACAAGAGCGAATAGAAGACAGTGGGAAAAATAATGATCATAACCCATTTTGGCGAACTTGTGGCCCGCTCAAATTTTTTAGTGGTTCAGAAAAACATGGCATTCAACGCCCTATTAGGAATGTTGTGGCTACATCAACCCATGTACATTAATTTCTCCTACCACCAGTGTATAAAATATTTTGTAAATGGACAATGTGGTACATTGCAGGCTGATAAGGCCCCTTTTGGGCTCTCCATGTCACATTACATCGATGTTGGATTTTACGAGGAAAAGCTGAAGACATCAGCAATCAATGGTATTGATTGCGTCCCCTCCCTAAATGGTCCAGATATGGTTCCATATGAACTATTAAAGAAGATCTGTGAATAGTTCATGATTCCCATCATCCATGTTGGGAGCAGCTATCCGAGTCCGTACGTGCATTCAGCTATTCACATGATCTCAGTCGTGACAGTCGAGTCTGACAATTTTTAAGAAACGATTGACCCTCAATATGAGGATGAATAATTGAGAAAGGGTACCCATTCCCCATCCTTGGAATCAAACGATATCCCTGGTGTAGAGACCCAAATCTTGACGTACATGGACATTACATTACTTTTGTAGAATACTTAATACATAACAAAAACAGACACACAAGGACTGTAATAGTTTATTGTCTTTGGAAACACAGAACGTAATCTTCTAATCGTGGTGAATGATCTTCAACATCTCCTATAAAGATATCCCCCTTTTGTTTTCTTACATAAAACCTTTCTTTACATCATGGGGAAATGAAAACATATAAAGGGTGCACTCAAATACTCAGTAAGGGTAAGCATGGATAAAATAAAAAATATCATAAACATTTGAACTTAAAAACATGAACATAATGTTTAAACAAAAAAATCTTGAGCAATGACATAAAACATGGAAGAACATAAGGCATAGATCATAAAGAAACATTAATCATGATAAAATAGCATGGGAATAAAACATGTGATTGTGGAAACCATTAAGCATGTGATATGATTTCCATAGTGGACAAGGCATTGCTGCCAAGACCATATTTGTGGACAATGTCACTTTTTGAATCGAGTTCACTCCTCGTTCCAGTCCTGTATTACTGAACCGGATTAGCTTACCATTCCAGCCATGTCTATCTTATGAGATATAAATCTCTACCCAATTCATTGGACGGAGATATAGGTCTCACCGATCTCATATTGAAATCATTCTTTCGTGTGCCACAATATAAACATAAATCATTCATAATAAGCCAAGAATAAAATGGGTTTCATAAACATCATTCCATCATAACGTAATCCATACAAAAAAATTGGATATCATTTCATCATCAGAAAAGTGAAACCATATAAATCAAAGTGACATGATACTTGAAACATACACATGTGAAATAATTTCATCTTATATAAAAATTGTTTTGATAAAACATTTGAAATGAATTCTTGAGGAAAATATCCTTTTTTCTTCAAAATCATTTTGTTTTCACAAAATGTCATGAAATTTTAAAAGAAAAAGAATTTTGTTAAAAATAGTCATGAAATATTTTGGATGAAGCTTCATGAAAATAAGGCTTTATAAAACCCTAAAAATCCTTTCATGTCGTATATGTTAAAAAAACATTCTTCTCATACTTTTTTCAGAAAAGTCAAAAAGTACCTTGTAGGGTAAATAAAAGATATATTCCTTCCATACCATGGGTTAAAAGTCAAAATGGGTAAAAAAAACATTAAACATACATGAATACACTTTTATAAAACATGGACATGGATTATAGCAATAACCCCAGTAAATACTTACGAATATGCAATCTCGGATAAAAATGAGATTTGAAAAATTATCCCTTACCATAGGTCCGATATGCTTCGTATGTATCTGAACCTCCTGTATAATGATTTTAAATAATGTCATTAACTTATTAATAAATAATATTAATTGTTATGATATCATATATGTTTCACTTGTGACTTTATATTACCCGTTCTTTTGTAAATTCCATGTTAATGCAGTATTTTGGGTAAAATCATTTCATTTATCGTATGTGTTTCGACTTGTCATTCTTGATATTATTACTTATATCCTGATTTACATAATTCCAGAATGTAAAAAATGATTTATATATAATATATAGTCATCATATACATATGTATATTATAGATCGATAAAAGGAATGAAATACATCGTTCATGGAGACAGTAGGCCGTACGTACGCATGAAAGCTGTTTTCATTTCCTTATTGAATTGAATGAAACTAAATAGATGACATATATATATATATATATATATATGTACATAAATCTAATAGAATGTTTATTTCATATATTTCATTATTATTCATTATATAAACTATATGATCATTCATGTATGGATAACATGGAGAATGAATCTCATCGCGTCGTAGAGACGGTAGTCTGTACGTACGCACGAGTGATGATATCGTTCCCATAATTATTGAATAAAATTTGAGTGGATGGTATAATATATCAGAATCCTTATGATGTTATAATAACTATATATAGTTTTCCTTTACACCATTATACCCATCCATGTAATGTGTTGGTGGAAAAACAGATTTCACCACGGCATAGAGAGGGTATTCCATACGTACGCACGCGTGGTGAATTCATTTTCCGTATGATGGATGGATGGTGAAATGGGGTAGTTTCATACTTATAATAACATATCAGTATATTATTTATACTGATTTTATTACTTCATAATGAAACAACTAAAGAAGAAGAAGTGGAAGAAGAAATAAAGTTGAAAGAATTGGTAATGGACATTATCTCTTCTTTGAAATGCCTCTTTGAGAACTCATCTTAAGGCACTAAACATGGTCTTTGAAGAAGACCAGGACCTCTAGGATGTTTGTAGGTAAATTGAGAGGAGAAATTGGCAGGGTTTGGCCAATCTTGAAGGCTCAAAGAGGTGTGAGGAAGAGAGTGAGGAGGCTCCCTTTTATAAGGGAGGATAGGGGAACCTTTGGAAAAACAAAAAATATTATTTTATTATAAAGTAATATTCAGGTTTTAATAGATCAAAATTGATTTATTTCGAAGATAAGGTGGTGATGGGTCTAAATACTCTCATACAATATAATTTAGACATGTTTAGGTTTCTATTTTAACCTTATCATTTAGATTTAACCTTAAGTTAAATAATTTTTCTTTTACAGTGTCTTCTTGTTTTCTTACACTATAAGGTTAATCAACTTACTATAACAAGACAAACGAACCCAAAGTTGTTTATTATTAATATATATACCTTTTATAAGTCATTTGGCAAAACATTAGATTTTTATAAATAAAATAACAATTAATAATATAATATTTTTTTACAAAACTATTTTATGTCAATTTTGACACTATTTGGTAATTGATTTTTGTGAAAATCATAACAGAATGATCAGTTTGTACAAAGTAAATTAAATCAATAATAACATGTCCTATTAAACTATAAAGTTTGTGTAATTCATAAAAAGTCTCAAATTACATTTATTTGGGGATTTATAACATCAATTATGTCAATATTTCATTAATAAGATAATTACTACATCATCATTGTGTCAAAAATAAATATAAATATTTAATGTCTAAAAATTATAAATAAAATACCATTATGTAGTAAATATTTTTATATTTATAATGAATATTTATAGTCTAATTTATATTATGTATGACCATATATTAAAAATGATTTAATTATTAAGCTTTGATTTTAACTATTTTAACCCTTCTATAAATAAATTAATTTTAAATGTCCTAATCTAATCCATGTGGGACTAAATGGTCATATTTTTTTCCTAAGGTTGTTTTTGGTTGAATTAAATTTATCCAATAGAATTAGGACATGTGTTAGGGTAATTATAAAATCATTTTTACCCTTAATTACCCTATTTACTTTTAACCGTGGTAAATAAAAGTAAAAAGTTACTATTCAACAAAAATTCTTTTCATCTCATTAAATCACATTTTACTTACTGAAATCAACTGTGTCTCTCAGATTTTTGAAATTCCATTCACAAAAGAGGTGAAATTATGTTTTATTTAAATTTGAAAATTCTCCTAGGAGGTGGGTAAAAGACGGTCAAAAGTTCAATAAAAATTTTATATATCTTAAATTATTATAAAATGACTCCAATGAATTACATTGAAATTATATAGGTATTATGGGTCAATTTTGACATAAAATAAATTTAAATAAAATAAATAATTATTTAAATAAAAAATCGGTTTTTAAATAGTAACACAGTGTTTTCACTATTCATCTAAAATTAAAACTTTTCAGAAAAATACCAAATTTTCAGCCTAGGATAATTTCGATATTCCGAATCCAAAAATGAAGTCCATTTTAAAAGAAGAAATTTAAAAAAATTCAAAAAGTGGTTATTACTATTGATAACCGCTAGTTTTAATAATAATTTAATAGCATATCGTTGTTTAGTGAAACTCGGTATTGCGGACAACACATGCTATCGAGGAAGGTCGTGATTGCGTGTAATGTTGTAATTCCTTGACCCCAGTTACCCAGAGTCGGTGCATTATTACATAACATTGGCATGATCACAAGAAAGATCAAATCTCGAAAGACCGATTGGTTTAGTAGCCCTGTAAACACTAGATATATTCATAATGGTTTACATTATATCATAAAGTGAAAAACTACTACAAAAACATAGTCTCAATATTCCACACTCGTATCCCCACATAATATCCATGCAGGTCATTCATAATTTACTTCATTACTTCCTGGGAATAAAAAATAAAACATAGAAAAGGGGTGAGCTCAAATGCCCAGTAAGGATAACAATATAGCAGAAACTTTCAAAAATAATCATAAACATTTAAGGCAATGTATAACTAAAACAAAATACTTTTAAACATGAACTTCAGCATAAAATGGAAAAGATAAAATAAAATAATGCCATTTACTTATTCACATGGATATTCTACTAATCGAATAATCACATGCAATATCAATAACCACTTTCATAATGATGGAATGCATAATGCCAGACTATCATAACCACATAGCCAAGGCCTCGTGCCAAGAATACAAATAAAATTTTGTCAAGGCCTTGTGACAAGACACTAGTTTGTCTCATGACACCTACCAATGCATCGAGGAGCTATAGCGGGCTCCACCCGTCACTTATTAGGTCCAATGCATTCCCATATGAAAAGGTTTAAACATAACATAAACATTTGTATTAACACTAGAATACGAAATGTCAATACATTCTCCATAGACCATGAATGGTATAAAAATAACACATCCACAGTCAAACATATCACAAAACCATCAATAGAAATTTTGTATAATAAATCAACTTCAAATTAGCTTAAAATCATTCAAATGATGAGTAAATATTTTTGAGAGAAATATCCTTTTTGTAAAATCATTTAAAAGTCACACATTTATAAAGGAAGTAATTTTAAAATAGATTTTTGAATAAAAGTGTCCCCTACTACTTTGAAACATTTGAAAAGAATTATAATTTCAAAACATTAATGTCCATATAAATAAATTCTTAAAATCATTTTGAAAACATGGAAATTAATTGAAAAGATTTAGAAAGATAAATCTTTAAAATATTTATAATTATGATTTTGATAAAGAGTACCTTTCACAAATTCTTAAAATATTCATTTGGAAATCATTTAAAAGTCACATAATAATAAAATAAAACATTTACTTTGAAAATATTCTTATAAGCTTCTAAGGGAAGCTTTGATGATTTTATAACAGTGGTAAATAGCCGCACCCTCCATATAAGTTAAAAAAATACATTCTTACCTTAAATTTGTCGAAAAGGTTAAAAGTGCCTTGTATGGAAAACGACAGAAAGATTCCTTCCAAAACACATAATGGTTTAAATGACTTTAAACCATTGTCTAGTAAATAGTAAATATGTTTTTAAATACATTTTTAAGGAACTTGGATGTGGATGATAAAGAGATCCCAGTAGATTATTACGTATAAACAACCTCGGATAATGAAGAGATTGTGAAATAACCCTTACCTTGTCATTTTCCATGGTTGGGGTAGGTTAAAATCCTGTATAATAGTGAAATAATTGTTATTAAATTATACAATAATCATATACATTCATATGATATCATATATGATCTTTTAACATTTCTTTGTTAATAATATCTTAGTATTATCGTTGTTTTGGGTGTTAACATACTCATTTTCTTTTATATGTTTTGTTACGTAAGACATGTTTGTCATGGATAAGTTTTATCTTATTCATATCCAGAATTATATCAAGACCCTAAACAACATTTTTAAATCATGAAATGATAATTATACTTGAATGGATACGATGGAGAATGAATCTCATCACGTTCGTGGAGACGGTAGTCCGTACGTACGCACGAGCGACAATATCATTCTTTTGATATTAAAATAATATAAAAATGAATGTTATATCATATATAAAGAATTATTAACATGTTAGATTTATTATTTACATGAGTTACACATCATTATTATACCCATCAAAATAATAATATATTGAATAACAGTTACACCACGACGTGGAGACGGTAAGCCGTGCGTATGCACGTATGGTGACATGTTATTCAAAGGGTGGATAGAATACTGAATATGGTTGTACAATATTTATAATAACATCACAATATATATAATATACTGGAGTTATTATTTTATAATGGTAATAACAATGAATGAATAAGTGGAAGAAGAAAGGAACTTGAATAGGGGTGGTGAAAACATTACCTCTTCTTCGGGTTCTTCCTTTTGATTTGATCAAAAGGGCTCCTTAGGTTGGCTTTATGATAAAAATAAGGCCTCTAGGTTGTATTGAGGGAAGTTTTTAGAGTATTTGGGCAGAGTTTGGCCGAACAAAAAGGCTTTTAAGGTGTGAAGAAATGAGAAGGAGGAGTGCCCTTTTATAAGAGGGGTGAGGGGCACCTTTGGAAAAGCTAGAAATATTAATTTATAATAAATTCATATTCTGTTTCTAATGGCTCCAAAGTTGATTATTTAAATTTTACGGTGGGGATAGATCGAAAACCACTCAACCAATAGAATTTAGACAGGTTTGGGTCATTATATTAACCTTATCTTTAAGTATTAACTCTTAGTTTATTACTTTCACTTTTACAATGTCTCTTTGAATTTTTATATAATATGGTTAATAAACATATTATATACATCCAAGCGACCCCAAGTGGTCCATTAATGAGACTCCTATCATGAAATAAGTCTCTTGGCTGAGCCTTAGTTTTTTACGAATTTAATACCAATTAATAATATAATATTTGTTTTAAAAACTCTTTTATATCAATTTTGACACTATTCAATAGTTTATTTTTGTAAAACTCATAACAGATTGATTACTTTGAAAAAAGTTATTTACATCAATCCCAATATATCATAGTATCCTATAAAATTAGTTTAATTCATTAAATGTTTCATATTATATTTATTTGGGTATTTATAATATCAATTATTTTAATTTTTCACTATTATAGTAATTACTGCATCATCATTGTGTCCTATATAAATTAAATTATTTAATGTCTAAAAATTATAAATAAAATATAATTATGTAGAAAATCGTTTTATCTTTCTAATTAATATTTATAATCTCAAATACAACATATATAACCCTATGTAAAAATTGTTTTTCTAAAAGATATATGCTTGTGTCATTTTTGTATTCATTTTAACTTAATTAAAATAAAGTGTCCCTATCACCTACAAGTGGCACCATGAGGTCCCAAAATTGACCCAAATATGCCCATGGTCGGACATGTATCCACCAATAATGTTAGGACACGTTTTAAGGTAATTTATATTATTATAATATTATTTTTTAACCCTTATTTACCGGATTTACCCTTAACCATGGTAAATAAAATAATTACCGCAGTAACTATTCAAAATGTCTAAAACTAAATGTTACCTAATTACACAATTTGAAAATCCTGATTCCAAATATGGAATCCATTTTTCCAAATTCGAAACACAAAAGTGGTAGAAATTAATTTAAAATTAATTCTCGTTGTCAAAACAAAAAGCGTGTTTTTAAGATATAATAACTATCAAAAGATTGATACTTGTTTATGTTCGGTTTAATTGTAAAATTATGTCCAATGACCAAAATTTTATTAAATGGTAAAACTATATTCTAAATATACTCTAAAAACACTCAAATTCATAATTTATCACTATTAATTATTTTGATTAAAAAAGTTATTTTAAATTAAAATTTAGTAATTTTCACTATTCATTAAAATATGAAAGTTATCCAAAAAGTACCAAAATTTCACCTTAGGGTAAATTCGACACTCCGAATCAAAAAATGAAGTCCATTTTGAAATATAAAATATATATAATTTCAAAAAGTAGGTATTACTATTCATAACAGCTAGTTTGATCGGTTGTGGTGTGTGTTAAAACTCGAAGTTGCGTACAACAAAGGCTACTGTATTATTCAAAGGAATGTGTACCGTGGAATCTTGGGATGTTTTATTTTAAATTTTTCATGTCCCCATTTAGTAAAAAAGTTTAAAATATTGTATTTAAAAAGGGTTCAATATTAAAAGTTGATAAAAGTGCAATACTGAAAAAGAATTTGTTCTCATAATATGGATTCTAAAATTATAAGGATTATATAAAGTTTAAAATTTAGTTAATACTATTCATAACCTCTTTTGAATGGCTTTTTTTTGGTAAGTCATGGTGCTATTGAACTCGTTGTTTCATGTAGTCCAAGTTATTGAATTAGTTTGAAAAAAATAACACACTATGAAATCATGGGGTGTTACATTCTCCCCTCCTTCAATAAATTGTGTCCTTGCAATTTGAAACTGTTCTTCAAAAATAAAAGGTTGAAAATAGAAAATATATTTGTGGGAAAACCCACATCAGAAATTGGGTTACTAAAATTTAGTCTTAATATGAGGAAAAGAGAAATTAAAGGGTCACCACCAAATTATGATCTCGATTAGGAGAACATTGGTGGCAATTAGAGACATATAATTGGAGGACAAATGTTAATATTTATAGGTAGTCATTGAGGTAATCAATCAAAAACAAGTGTAAAATTGAGGTCCTTAAATTCATCAATCTATGATGATTTGAAATACCATTGGTTCAACAAAACATAGGGTATTAGGATAACACATTTTTGACGTTTCAAAATATCTTAGTTGAAATCCCACATCGAAAAATGAATTAATGAGGCCTCTATTTAAAATAAAGAGTGGAAAGTATGAAGATTACCAAAAATAACACATATTAGGGTTCCATGTAGGAAAATATGGATATGTAAGAGAAATCTAACCATCAATTATCTGATGGAGAGTGGTAGAGAACATGGCTATGAAAAGGTCAACAATCCCAAAGCCATAAATTAGTGATGATTTAAGGCACCATCTAGGACAACATTTTTGTTCAAAGTTCCTTTTAGTAATGTTGAGGAATTTATTTATGAGATTGGATAATATCATAAGGAGATATACTTACTTTATAATTAGAGTTTTATCCATTAAAAAATTTCTACCACAAACTCATCTTTCACTCTAAAAGATAATAGAACGTTAAAAAAATTCTATTTATACTATTCGTACAGGGTTCCAAAATAAATGAATTTATAATTAATCTACCATATCTTTTTAGAAAAACTACATTATTTAATCCATGACATCTCGTGGGCCATTGGTAGGTGATACACCCTTATCACCCTTCGGTTGCGGGTTCAAGTCTCGCGGCCTTGCCGGTCGCGACGGGTTGACGCCCAACCTCCGGGTTGTCCTTTTATGGCAATCCATAATTAATCTCAAACTAGAATTTATCCAAAAGACTTCTATCCAAACTCATAGTCCAACATTTATAAGGAAGGTAAACATAATGTAGATCCTTTTTTCCCCGCAATAGCATATTAATACCTTCATCATGTATTATTTTAAAACACTAAAACATCCTGAATTACTATAATCCTTATTGATTACATTCATGCTCCCTTATTCCATATAGAATACTGGATATACTTCATCAATCCAAAAATGTTTTAAACCCCAACAATGATGGAATATACAAATCATTAATCAACTTTAAGGTAGTCAAGAATATCCAATATAATTTATCCAAATCAATCATGTATTATTCTAAAATCACTACCTCGGTATCAGAACCATATTATGGTTTATCTTCCTCTCAACCATATATTTTCAAAAAAAAATTACCTGCTATTGAGTGACTTTTCTTTGTTCCACACAATCTCAAGTCCTTAATGAAATAGTACTGCAGTACAATCCTTATATAATCCATAATTATTATAATAGGTACATTGTTGATACAACACTCAAATGACATAATCAACATAAGAACTCAAATCATTCCTCTTCATCTGTGGTAGTATTATAACATGATTATTATCTAATAGCATCATTTGCGGCATAGTCTGATGACTGAGACATAGGTTCGCGTAGTGTCCAAACTCCTTGCAAATAAATCATTGTACATTTGAAACCATTTTCTTACCCTTGTAGTCACGTACTTTGTTACCTTTTCATCCACACTTATAACAAACTCTCATTCCTTTCAGGCAAGTTCCAGGGTGATTCTTCCCACAGTTATCACATATGGGAAAATTCTTTTTTTCCCTCCCCCCATTATCCATCTTTCCCTCTTCCATCCTTTTCTTATCTTGCTTCCCTTCAAAGCCATAGGACTCAGTAATTTCTTTACTTATCTTATCAACACATGATATTATTTCTTCATAAGATGATAATACATGGGAGACTATTTCTCTTATAAATTCTCGCTTAATACCATGAAAGATATGATCCTTCCTTCTCTTTGTATCATGTGCATTGCTAGAGTTCTCATTCCTTCTACTAGGCACCATTTCTAAACAATGGCATACATTATATTAGTTTATGAATAACAATACCTATTCCAAAACTTGTAAAACACATAACATAAATTAATTAGTTTATGGATATAATCCATAATCAAGAAAATGTATCCTTTGAGGAAGTATATACTCATAAACCCTTTATAATGATTTGTAATGAAAATGATAGTTATCCTAAGCATATCCCCCAGGAGTGTCGTAACCAAAAGTGCAGCAAGGCCCTTTGTCGTGCACTAGTTCACGTTCGAGTCTATCTCAAAGCAGTTTTTTCGGGTTTTACCCCTAGGTACATCTGTGCCAGAGCCGCCTCTACCTGCTCGTATCTAGACAGGGATGTATTGCTTGGAAAACTCACAAAATCTCTACAATAACAAAATTCTAGGATGTTCTCCTATACTAATCCTCAAAGTTCATCTTAGTTCTATGTGCTCTAATCAGAGTTTATCTAAATCTAGCTTCCAAGGATTGTACTAAACTTCATCTAATACCAACTGTAACGCCCCGACCCCAGTTACCCAGAGTCGGTGCATTATTACATAACATTGGCATGATCACAAGAAAGATCAAATCTCGAAAGACCGATTGGTTTAGTAGCCTTGGAAACACTAGATATATTAATAAAGTTTTACATTACATCATAAAGTGAAAAACTACTACAACAACATAGTCTACATATTCCACACTCATATCCCCACATAATATCCCTGTAGGACATTCATAATTTACTTCTTTACTTACTGGGGAAAAAATTAAACATAGAAAAGGGGTGAGCTCAAATTCCCAGTAAGGATAACAATATAGCGGAAACATTCAAAAATAAGCATAAACATTTAAGGTAATGTATAACTAAAACAAAAGCCTTTTAAGCTTGACCTTCAGCATAAAATGGAAAAGATAAAATAAAATAATGCCATTTACTTATTCAATGGATATTCTACTAATCGAATAATCACATGCAATATCAATAACCACTTTCATAATGATGGAATGCATAATTCCAGACTATCATAACCACATAGCCAAGGCCTCGTGCCACGACTACAAATAAAATTTTGCCAAGGCCTTGTTCCAAGACACTTGTTTGTCTCATGAGACCTACCGATGGATTGAGGAGCTATAGCAGGATCCACCTGTCACTTATTATGTCCAATGCATTCCCATATGAAAATGTTTAAACATAACATAAACATTCATATTAAAACTTGCATACGAAATGTCAATACTTTCTCCATAAACCATGAATGGTATAAAAATAACACATCCACAGTCAAACATATCACAAAACCATCAATAGAAGTTTTTTATAATAAATCAACTCAAATGAGCTTAAAATCCTTCAAATGAAGAGTAAATATTTTTGAGTGAAATATCCTTTTTGTAAAATCATTTAAAAGTCACAAATTTATAAAGGAAGTAATTTTAAAAGAGATTTTTGAATCAAAGTGTCTCATACCACTTTGAAACTTTTGAAAAAAAATTATCATTTCAAAACATTCATGTCCATATAAATAAATTCTTAAAATCATTTTGAAAACATGGACATTAATTGAAAAGAATTAGAAAGATAAATCTTTAAAACATTTAAAATTATGATCTTGAAAAAGAGTACCTTTCACAAATTCTTAAAATATTCATTTGGAAATCATTTAAAAGTCACATAATAATAAAATAAAACATTTACTTTGAAAATATTCTTATAAGCTTCTAAGGGATGCTTTGACGATTTTATAACGGCGGTAAATAGCCGCACCCGCCGTATAAGTTAAAAAAAGACATTCTTACCATAAATTTGTCGAAAAGGATAAAAGTTCCTTGTTTGGAAAATGACAGAATGATTCCTTTAAAAAAACATAAGGGTATAAATGACTTTAACCCATTTTCTAGTAAATAGTAAATATGTTTTTAAATACATTTTTAAGGTACATGGATGTGGATGATAAACATATCCCAGTAGATTATTACGTATAAACAACCTCGGATAATGAAGAGATTGTGAAATCACCCTTACCTTGTACTTTTCCTTGGTTGGGGTAGGTTAACCTCCTGTATAATAGTGAAATAATTGTCGTTAAATTATAAAAAAATCATATACATTCAAATGATATCATATATGATCTTTTAACATTGCTTTTTTAATAATATCATAGTATTACTGTTGTTTCGGGTGTTAACTTACTCGTTTTCTTTTATATGTTTTGATACGTAAGACATGTTTGTCATGGATAAGTTGTATCTTATTCATATCCATAATGATATCATATCCTTAAATATCATTTTTAAATCATCAAATGATAATTATACTTGGATGGATACGATGGAGAATGAATCTCATCGCATTCATGGAGACGGTAGTCCGTAGTACGCACGAGCGATAATATCATTCTTTTGATATTAAAATAATATATAAATCAAATGTTTATCATATATACAGAATCATTAACATGTTATATTTATTATTTACATGAGTTACACATCATTATTATACCCATCAAAATAATAATATATTGAATAACAATTACACCACGACGTGGAGATGGTAAGCCGTACGTACGCACGTATGGTGACATGTTATTTAAAGGGTGGATAGAATACTGAATATGGTTGTACCATATTTATAATAACATCACAGTATATATAATATATTGGATTTTTTATTTTATAATGGTAATAACAATGAATTAAGAAGTGGAAGAAGAAAGGAACTTGAAAAGGGGTGGTGAAAACATTACCTCTTCTTCGGGTTCTTCCTTCTGATTTGATCAAAAGGGCTCCATAGGTTGGCTTTCTGATCAAACTAAGGCCTCTAGGTTGTATTGAGGGAATTTGGGAGAGTATTTGGGCAGTGTTTGGCCGAACCAAAATGCTTTTAAGGTGTGAAGAAATGAGAAGGAGGAGTGTCCTTTTATAAGAGGGGTGAGGGGAACCTTTGGAAAAGATAGAAATATTAATTTATAATAAATTTAAATTCGGTTTCTAATGGCTCCAAAGTTGATTATTTAAATTTTAAGGTGGGTATAGGTCGAAAACCACTCATCCAATAGAATTTAGACAGGTTTGGGTCATTATATTAACCTTATCATTAAGTATTAACTCTTAGTTAATTAGTTTCACTTTTACAATGTCTCTTTGTATTTTTATATAATATGGTTAATAAACATACTATATACATCCAAGAGACCCCCATGTGTTCGATTAATGAGACACCTATAATCATATAAGTCTCTTGGCCGAGCCTTATATTTCTAATAATTTAATACCAATTAATAATATAATATTTATTTTAATAACTCTTTTATGTCAATTTTGACACTATTCAATAGTTGATTTTTGTGAAACTCATAACAGATTGAGTACTTCTAAAAAAGTCAATTAAATCAATCCTAATATATCATATTATCCTAGAAAATTAGTTTAATTCATTAAAAGTTTCATATTATATTTATTTGGGTATTTATAATATCAATTATTTTAATTTTTCACTATTATAGTAATTATTGCATCATCACTGTGTCCTAAATAAATTAAATTAAATAATGTCTAAAAATTATAAATAAAATATCATTATGTATTAAATCGTTTTATCATTCTAATTAATATTTATAATCTAAAATCCAACAGATATAACCCTATGTCAAAATTGTTTTTCTAAACAATATATGCTTGTGTCATTTTTGTATTCATTTTCACTTAATTAAAATAAAGTGTCCCTATCACCTACAAGTGGCACCATGAGGTCCCAAAATTGACCAAAATATGACCATGGTCGGATATTTATCCACCAATAAGGTTAGGCCACGTTTTAGGGTAATTTAGTATTATTATAATATTATTTTTTTAACCCTTATTTACGGGATTTACCCTTAACCATGGTAAATAAAATATTTACCACAGTAACTATTCAAAATGTCTAAAACTAAAAGTTACCTAATTAAAAAATTTGAACATCCTGATTCCAAATATGGAATCCATTTTTCCAAATTCGAAACACAGAAGTGGCATAAATTAATTTAAAATTAATTCCCGTTGTCAAAACAAAAAGCTTGTTTTTAAGATATAATAACTATCAAAAGATTGATACTTGTTTATGTTCGGTTTAATTGTGAAATTATGTCCAATGAACAACATTGTATTAAATGGTAAAAATATATTCTAAATATACTTTAAAACCACTCAAATTCATAATTTATCACTATTAATTATTTTGATTAAAAAAGTTGTTTTTAATTAAAATTTAGTAATTTTCACTATTCATAAAAATATGAAAGTTATCCAAAAAGTACCAAAATTTCACCTTAGGGTACATTCGACACTCCGAATCCAAAAATGAAGTCCATTTTGAAATATAAAATATATGTAATTTCAAAAAGTAGGTATTAGTATTCATAACGGCTAGTTTGATCGGTTGTGGTGTGTGTTAAAACTCGAAGTTACGTACAATACATGCTACTATATTATTCAAAGGAAAGTGTACCGTGGAAGCTTGGGATGTTTTATTTTAAATTTTTTATGTCCCCATTTAGTCGAAAAGTTTAAAATATTGTATTTAAAAAGGGTTCACTATTAAAAGTTGATAAAAGTGCAATACTGAAAATGAATTTGTTCTCATAATATGGTTTCTAAAATTATAAGGATTATATAAAGTTTAAAATTTAGTTAATACTATTCATAACATTTTTTGAATGGATTTTTTTGGTAAGTCATGGTTCAATTGAACTCGGTGTTGCGTGTAGTTCATGTTATTGAATTATTTTTAAGAAATAACACACTGTGAAATCTTGGGGTGTTACAAATGCAGCCACGTTTGGGTTGTGTGTTCTGAAAGACTCCTTTGTTGTAACATAAAACATAAGACATCAATAAAATTAAAAAGAATATTTTTCATAAAATCTCAGGATGTTACATTCTACCCCCCTTAAAAAGAAATTTTCCCTCGAAATTCGTCGGGGTTATAAATGTTTTACTACTCTAAAGTTTCTTTAATAGAATCCCACATCGTAAAAAGTAATACCAAAACCAATCTATAAAAACTAAAGTATGAAACATAATGGTTACCCAAATTAACTAATCACTGGGTTTCCACATAGGAGAACATAGGTAAAAATATGGATATGGAAGAGAAACCTAACCATCATGTTCTAATGGAGAGTGGTAGAGAACATGGCTATGAAAAAGCCAAAAATCACAAAGCTATAGATTTGTGATGATCTATGGTACCATCCGATTCATCGGATATAAGGGAACTAGGACAACATTTTTTGTTTTCAAGATCATTTCCCAAAAGTTGATTATTTAAAAGAAATACTTACATGATTTTGGTAAAATCTCACTGTTGTTTGTGAATTAAACAATTTCCACTTCATCCCTTAAAGAAATGAAGTTGAATTTGTTATTCGTGATGTGTTAGCAGATCATGTGATAGAATGATGGGTCATTCCATCTGTTTCAAACAAAAGTTTAGAAGAAGTTATAAGTCCATCTTATGGTTAGATTAATTGTATATGGATCCAAAAATGAACTTATACTTCGTATATCATACCGCTTAATAAAATAAGAATAGTTCCTACTAACCAGGGTCTTCCTGTAGGCCAGTGGTAGGCGATAAAGGCCAGTCGCACTTCGATTGTGGGTTCGATTCCCACAGCCTTGTCTGACGCGATGGGCTGTCACCCGTCCAGCAGGTTGTCCTTTTTCTGAAACTAAACTACTATATCATCCCATCCATAATATCGAAAAACTTCTATATTGTACCCCTCTCTCTTGGATTTTAATGATCACAATCACTCTCATCGTGTTTATGGGCACCGGCCAATCGGTTCTTGCCCACCGGCCAGCCGGAGGACCCAGGCAGTAGGCTTGCCCACTACCTGGTGCCACCGACCAACCGGTGGATGACCACCAGCCAGCCGGTGAAACCCAAACAGATAGCCTGCTCTGTCTGGACCACCGGCCAGCCGGGAGATCAGCACCGGCCAGCCGGTGTGCCCAGTCAAACTAGTCGTTGGGTCTGTCTGGACCACCGGCCAGCTTGTGAGACACCACGACGTGGAGACGGTAAGCCGTACGTACGCACGTATGGTGACATGTTATTCCAAGGGTGGATAGAATACTGAATATGGTTGTACCATACTTATAATAACATCACAGTATATGTGAGATACTGGAGTTATTATTTTAGAATGGTAAGAACAAAGGAAGAAGAAGTGGAAGAAGAAATGAACTTAGAAAAGGGTGGTGAAATCATTACCTCTTCTTCGGGTTCTTCCTTTTGATTTGATCAAAAGGGCTCCTTAGGTTGGCTTTCTGATCAAACTAATGCCTCTAGGTTGAGGTGAGGGATGTTGGGATAGTATTTGGGCAGAGTTTGGCCGAACCAAAAGGCTTTGAAGGTGTGAAGAAAAGAGAAGGAGGAGTGCCCTTTTATAAGAGGGGTGAGGGGCACCTTTGGAAAAGCTAGAAATATTAATTTATAATAAATTCATATTCGGTTTCTAATGGCTCCAAAGTTGATTATTCAAAGGTTAAGGTGGGGATAGGTCGAAAACCACTTAACCAATAGAATTTAGACAGGTTTGGGTACTTATATTAACCTTATCTTTAAGTATTAACTCTAAGTTAATTAGTTTCACTTTTACAATGTCTCTTTGTATTTTTATATAATATGGTTAATAAACTTACTATATACATCCAAGCGACCCCCAAGTGGTCCATTAATGATTAAACTATCATAATATAAGTCTCTTGGCCGAACCGTAGATTTTTTGGAATTTAATATCAATTAATAATATAATATTTGTTTTAAGAACTCTTTTATGTCAATTTTGACACTATTCAATAGTTGATTTTTGTGAAACTCATAACAGATTGATTACTTCGAACAAAGTCAATTAAATAAATCCTAATATATCATATTATCCTAGAAAATTAGTTTAATTCATTAAAAGTTTCATATTTTATTTATTTGGGTATTTATAATATCAATTATTTTAATTTTTCACTATTTTAGTAATTACTGCATCATCATTGTGTCATAAATAAATTAAATTATTTAATGTCTAAAAATTATAAATAAAATATCATTATGTAGGAAATCTTTTTATCTTTCTAAGGAATATTTATAATCGAAAATCCAACAGGTATAACCCTATGTAAAAATTGTTCTTCTAAAAGATGTAAGCTTATGCCATTTTTATTTTTATTTTAGCTTTATTAATATAATGTGTCATTATCACTTACAAGTGGATCCATGGGGTCACACAATTGACACAAAGATGCCCATGGTCGACCATGTATCAACCAATAGGGTTAAGACACGTTTTAGGGTAATTTAGTATTATTATAATATTATTTTTTAACCCTTATTTACCGGATTTACCCTTAACCATGGTAAATAAAATATTTACCGCAGTAATTATTCAAAATGTCTAAAAATAAAAGTTACCTATTTACACAATTTGAACATCCTGATTCCAAATATGGAATCCATTTTCCTAAATTCAAAACACAGAAGTGGCAGAAATTAATTTAAAATTAATTCCCGCTGTCAAAACAAAAAGCGTGTTTTTAAGAGATAATAACTATCAAAAGATTGACACTTGTTTATGTCCGGTTTAATTGTAAAATTATGTCCAATGACCAACATTATATTAAATAGTAAAAATATATTCTAAATATACTTTAAAACCACTCAAATTCATAATTTATCACTATTAATTATTTTGATTAAAAAAGTTGTTTTTAATTAAAATTTAGTAATTTTCACTATTCATCAAAATATGAAAGTTATCCGAAAAGTACCAAAATTTCACCTTAGGCTAAATTTGATATTCCGAATCCAAAAATGAAGTCCATTTTAAAATATAAAATATATATAACTTCAAAAAGTAGGTATTACTATTCATAACAACTAGTTTGATTGGTTACGGTGTGTTAGAACTCGAAGTTGCGTACAACACACGCTACTGTTTTATCCAAAGGAAAGCGTACCGTGGACGCTTGGGATGTTTCATTTTAAATTTTTTGATGTCTCCATTTATTCAAAAAGTATAAAATATTGTATTTAAAAAGGTTTCACTATTAGAAGTTGATAAAAGTGAAATACTGAAAATGAATTTGTTCTTGCATTATGACTAAGAAACTCATAATAGGGATTCTAAAATTATAAGGATTATATAAAGTTCAAAATGTAGTTAATACTATTCATGACCTCTTTTAATGGTGTGATTGAACTCGGTGTTGCGTGTAGTGCAAGTTATTGAATTATTTTTAAGAAATAACACACTCTGAAATCCTGGGGTGTTACATTCTCCCCTCCTTCAATAAATTGCGTCCTCGCAATTTCAAATTGTTCTTCGAAGATAAAAGGTTGAATGTAGAAAATATATTTGTGGGAAAACCCACATTGGAAATTGGGTTACTAAAATTTAGTCTTAATATGAGGAAAAGAGAAATTAAAGGGTCACCACCAAATTATGATCTCGATTAGGAGAACATTGGTGGCAATTAGAGACATATAATCGGAGGAAAAACGTAAATATTTATAGGTAGTGATTGAGGTCATCAATCACAAACAAGTGTATAATTGAGGTCCTTAAACTCATCAATCTATGATGATTTGAAGTACCATCGGTTCAACAAAATATAGGGTATTGTGATAACACATTTTTGACGTTTCAAAATATCTTAGTTGAAATCCCACATCGAAAAATGAATTAACGAGGCCTCTATTTAAAATAAAGAGTTGAAAGTATGAAGATTATCGAAAATAACACATACTAGGGTTCCATGTAAGAAAATATGGATATGGAAGAAAAATATAGCCATCAATTATCTGATGGAGAGTGGTAGAGAACATGGCTATGAAAAGGCCAACAATCCTAAAGCCATAAATTTGTGATGATTTAAGGTACCATCTAGGACAACATTTTTGTTCTAAGTTTCTATTATTAATGTTGAGGAATTTATTTATGAGATTGGATAAGATAATAAGGAGATATACTTAGTTTATAATTAGAGTTTTATCCATTAATAAATTTCTAGCAAAACTCATCATTCACTAGTAAAAAAAATTCTATTTATACTATTCATAGAGGGTTCCAAAATAGACGAATTTATAATTCATCTACCAGATCTTTTAAAAAACTACTTTATTTAATCCAGGACATCTCGTGGGATAGTGGTAGGTGATACACCTTTGTCGCCCTTTGGTTGCGGGTTCAAGTCTCGCAGCCTTGCCGGACGCGACGGATTGCCGCCCGACCTCTGGGTTGTCCTTTTATGGCAATCCAAAATAATCCAAACTAGAACTATCCAAAATACTTCTGTCCAAACTCACAGTCCAACATTCATAAGGAAGGTAAACATAATATAGATCCTTTTTACCCCGTAATAGCATATGAATACTTTCATCATGTATTACCATATTCCTTATTGATTACATTCATGCTCCCTTATTCCATATAGAATGCTGGATATACTTCATTAATCCAAAAATGTTTTAAACCCCAACAATGATGGAATATACAAATCATTAATCAGTTCCAAGGTAGTCAAGAATATCCAATATAATTTATCCAAAACAATCACATATTATTCCAAAATCACTACCTCAGTATCAGAACTATATTATGGTTTATCATTCTCTCAACCATATATTTTCCAAAAATCTATCCTGCTAATGAGTCACTTTTCCTTGTTCCACACAATCTCAAGTCCTTAATGAAATAGTACTGCAGTACAATCCTTATATACTCCATAATTATTATAACAAGTACATTGTTGATACAAAGCTCAATTGACATAATCAACATAAGAACTCTAATCATTCCTCTTCATCTGTGGTAGTATCATAACTTGATTATTATCCAATAACATCATTTGCGGCATAGTCTGATGACTGGGACATAGGTTCGCGTAGTGTCCAAACTCCTTGCAAATGAAGCATTGTACATTTCAAACCATTTTCTTACCCTTGCAGTCACGTACTTTGTGCCCTTTTCCTCCACACTTATAACAAACTCCCATTCCTTTCAGTCAAGTTCCAGGGTGTTTCTTTCCACAGTTACCACATATGGGAAAATTCTTCTTTTCCCTCTTCCCTTTATCCAATTTTCTCTCTTCCATCCTTTTCTTCTCCTGCTTCCCTTCAAAGCCATAGGACTCAGTAAACTCTTTACTTATCTTATCAACACATGATATTATTTCTTCATATGATGATAATACATGGGAGACTATTTCTCTTATCAATTCTAGCTTAAGACCATGAAAGATATGATCCTTCCTTCTCTTTGGATCATGTGCATTTCTGGAGTTCTCATTCCTTCTACTGGGCGCCATTTCTAAACAATGGCATAAACTAGATCAGTTTATGAATCAAAATACATAATCCCATACTTATAAAACACTTAACATAAATTTAACTATTTATGGATATAATCCATAATCATAAAAATGTTTTCTTTGAGGAAGTATATACTCATAAACCCTTCATAATGATTTGTAAAGAAAATGAGAGTTATCCTAAGCATATCCCCCGGGAGTGTCGTAACCAAGAGTGCAGCAAGGCCCGTTGTCGTGCACCAGTTCCCGTTCGAGTCTAGCTCAAAGCGGTGTTTTCGGGTTTTACCCCTAGGTACATCTGTGCCAGAGCCGCCTCTACCTGCTCGTATCCAGACAGGGATGTATTGCTCGGAAAACTCACAAAATCTCTACAATACCAAAATTCTAGGAAGTTCTTCTATACTAATCCTCAAAGTTCATCTTAAGTCTACGTGCTCTAATCAGAGTTTATCTAAATCTAGCTTCCAAGGTTTGTACTAAACTTCCTCTGATACCAACTGTAACGCCCCGACCCCAGCTACCCAGAGTCGGTGCATTAATTACATAACATTGACATGATCACAAGAAAGATCAAATCTCGAAAGACCGATTGGTTTAGTAGCCTTGGAAACACTAGATATATTCATAAGTTTTACATTACATCATAAAATGAAAAACTAATACAACAACATAATGTTTCCACAATCCACACTATTAACCCCTCATAAAATCCCAGCAGGTCATTCATAACTTACTTCTTCACATCCTGGGAAAAATAAAACATAAAAAAAGGGGTGAGCTCAAATGCCCAGTAAGGATAACAATAAAGTGGAAACTTTCATAAATAAGAATAAACATTTAAGGCAATGTATAACTAAAACAAAAGCCTTTTAAATACGAACTTTCAACATGGTATGGCATAAATGAAATAATGCCATTTACTTATTCACATGGATATTCTACTAAATGAATAATCACATGCAAAAATCAATAACCACTTTCATAATGTTGGAATGCATAATGCCAGACTATCATAACCACATAGCCAAGGCCTCGTGCCAAGACTACAAATAAGATTTTGTCAAGGCCTTGTGCCAAGACACTAGTTTGTCTCATGAGACCTACCGATGCATCGAGGAGCTATAGCGGGCTCCACCCGTCACTTATTAAGTCCAATGCATTCCCATATGAAAAGGTTTAAACATAACATAAACATTCATATTAAAACTAGCATACGAAATGTCAATAATTTCACCATAAACTATGAATGGTATAAAAATAGCACATCCATAGTCAAACATATCACAAAACCTTCAATACAATATAGAAGTTTTGTATCATAATAAATCTTCTTCAAATAATCTTAAAATCCATCAAAGGATGTTGACATAGATGAAATCAAAATTCTTTTTAAAGAAATATCTCCTTTTATTTTGAAATCATTTAAGATCCATATAAAATAAAACATTTTCTTTGAAAATATTCTTATAAGCTTGTAAGTAAAGCTTTGAAGATTTTATAACGGCGTAAAATAACCGCACCCGCCGTATAAGTTAAAAAAAGACATTCTTACCTCAATTCTGTCGAAAAGGTTAAAAAGGACCTTGTTTTGAAAATGACGGAAAGATTCCTTTATAAACCACTTATAAAAGTCAAAAAGGGTATAAATGACTTTAACTCATATTTTAGTAAATAGTAAAAAAATGTTTTGAAAGACATTTCGAAGAAACATGGATGTGGATGATAAAGAGATCCCAGTAGATTATTACGTATAATACAACCTCGGATAATGAAGAGATTGTGAAATAACCCTTACCTTGTACTTTTCCTTGGTTGGGGTAGGTTAACCTCCTGTATAATGGTGAAATAATTGTTATTAAATTATACAAGAATCATATACATTAATATGATATCATATATGATCTTTTAATATTGATTTGATAATAATATCTTAGTATTATCGTCGTTTCGGGTGTTAACTTACTCATTTTCTTTATATGTTTTGTTACATAAGTCATGTTTGTTGTATCTTATTTATATCCAAAATCATATAAAGTCCTTAAACATCATTTTTAAATCATAAAATGATAATTATACTTGAATGGATACGATGGAGAATGAATCTCATCGCGTTCGTGGAGACGGTAGTCCGTACGTACGCACGAGCGACAATATCATTCTTTTGATATTAAAATAATAAATAAATGAATGGTATATCATATATACAGAATCATTAACATGTTATATTTATTATTTACATGAGTTACACATCATTATTATACCCATCCAAATAATATTATATTGAATAACAATTACACCACGACGTGGAGACGGTAAGCCGTACGTACGCACGTATGGTGACATGTTATTCAAAGGGTGGATAGAATACTGAATATGGTTGTACCATACTTATAATAACATCACAGTATATGTGAGATACTGGAGTTATTATTTTAGAATGGTAAGAACAAAGGAAGAAGAAGTGGAAGAAGAAATGAACTTAGAAAAGGGTGGTGAAATCATTACCTCTTCTTCGGGTTCTTCCTTTTGATTTGATCAAAAGGGATCCTTAGGTTGGCTTTCTGATCAAACTAATGCCTCTAGGTTGAGGTGAGGGATGTTGGGAGAGTATTTGGGAAGAGTTTGGCCGAACCAAAAGGCTTTGAAGGTGTGAAGAAAAGAGAAGGAGGAGTGCCCTTTTATAAGAGGGGTGAGGGGCACCTTTGGAAAAGCTAGAAATATTAATTTATAATAAATTCATATTCGGTTTCTAATGGCTCCAAAGTTGATTATTCAAAGGTTAAGGTGGGGATAGGTCGAAAACCACTTAACCAATAGAATTTAGACAGGTTTGGGTACTTATATTAACCTTATCTTTAAGTATTAACTCTAAGTTAATTAGTTTCACTTTTACAATGTCTCTTTGTATTATTATATAATATGGTTAATAAACTTACTATATACATCCAAGCGACCCCCAAGTGGTCCATTAATGATTAACCTATCATAATATAAGTCTCTTGGCCGAACCTTAGATTTTTAGGAATTTAATATCAATGAATAATATAATATTTGTTTTAAGAACTCTTTTATGTCAATTTTGACACTATTCAATAGTTGATTTTTGTGAAACTCATAACAGATTGATTACTTCGAAAAAAGTCAATTAAATCAATCCTAATATATCATATTATCCTAGAAAATTAGTTTAATTCATTAAAAGTTTCATATTTTATTTATTTGGGTATTTATAATATCAATTATTTTAATTTTTCACTATTTTAGTAATTACTGCATCATCATTGTGTCATAAATAAAATAACTTATTTAATGTCTAAAAATTATAAATAAAATATCATTATGTAGGAAATCTTTTTATATTTCTAATGAATATTTATAATCGAAAATCCAACAGGTATAACCCTATGTAAAAATTGTTCTTCTAAAAGATGTAAGCTTATGCCATTTTTATTTTTATTTTAGCTTTATTAATATAATGTGTCATTATCACTTACAAGTGGATCCATGGGGTCACACAATTGACACAAAGATGCCCATGGTCGACCATGTGTCAACCAATAGGGTTAAGACACGTTTTAGGGTAATTTAGTATTATTATAATATTATTTTTTAACCCTTATTTACCGGATTTACCCTTAACCATGGTAAATAAAATATTTACCGCAGTAATTATTCAAAATGTCTAAAAATAAAAGTTACCTATTTACACAATTTGAACATCCTGATTCCAAATATGGAATCCATTTTCCTAAATTCAAAACACAGAAGTGGCAGAAATTAATTTAAAATTAATTCCCGCTGTCAAAACAAAAAGCGTGTTTTTAAGAGATAATAACTATCAAAAGATTGACACTTGTTTATGTCCGGTTTAATTGTAAAATTATGTCCAATGACCAACATTATATTAAATAGTAAAAATATATTCTAAATATACTTTAAAACCACTCAAATTCATAATTTATCACTATTAATTATTTTGATTAAAAAAGTTGTTTTTAATTAAAATTTAGTAATTTTCACTATTCATCAAAATATGAAAGTTATCCGAAAAGTACCAAAATTTCACCTTAGGCTAAATTTGATATTCCGAATCCAAAAATGAAGTCCATTTTAAAATATAAAATATATATAACTTCAAAAAGTAGGTATTACTATTCATAACACCTAGTTTGATTGGTTACGGTGTGTTAGAACTCGAAGTTGCGTACAACACACGCTACTGTTTTATCCAAAGGAAAGCGTACCGTGGACGCTTGGGATGTTTCATTTTAAATTTTTTGATGTCTCCATTTATTCAAAAAGTTTAAAATATTGTATTTAAAAAGGTTTCACTATTAGAAGTTGATAAATGTTAAATATTGAAAATGAATTTGTTCTTGCATTATGACTAAGAAACTCATAATAGGGATTCTAAAATTATAAGGATTATATAAAGTTCAAAATGTAGTTAATACTATTCATGACCTCTTTTAATGGTGTGATTGAACTCGGCGTTGCGTGTAGTGAAAGTTATTGAATTATTTTTAAGAAATAACACACTCTGAAATCCTGGGGTGTTACACATTAGGATCTTGTTGGCTTTCGCTGCCCACTTAAAATTCAAACTTTTTCAAATGGATGTAAAAATCACCTTTTTAAATGGATTTATTTCAGAAAAAATCATTGTTGAACAACCTCCCGGTTTTGAAGATCCAAAATTTCCAAATCATGTTTTTAAATTAACCAAGGATCTATATGGCTTAAAGCAAGCCCATCGGGCTTGGTATGAGCGGTTAACAAAATTTCTTTTAGAAAATGATTTTAAAATGGGTCAAGCTGATTGTACCCTCTTATTAAAACACACTTCAAAAGATCTTTTAATCGTCCAAATCTACTTCGATGACGTTATATTTGGTTCTACCAAAGAATCACTTTGTACTGATTTTTCAGATTTAATGAGAAAAGAATTTGAAATGAGCTTTATGGGGGAATTGAAATTTTTTCTCGATTTTCAAATATTTCAAAATTCAAAAGGTATTTTTCTAAGCCAAGGCAAATACACAAATGAGCTCTTAAGTCATTTTGGTATGGATCAAGTAAAGGAAATTAGTACCCCCATGAGTACTTCCTGTAAGCTTACGTTAGATGAAGTCGGGAAACCGGTTGACAACAAGCTTTATAGGAGTATGATCGGGAGTCTACTTTACCTAACTGCGACCCGTCCTGACATCATGTTCAGTGTTTGCCTTTGTGCTTGTTTTCAAGCCAATCCCAAAGAATCCCATTTTAAATCTGTCAAAAGGATTTTTAGGTATTTAAGAGGATCCAAAAACATTGGTTTATTTTATCCTTCTAATACTTCTTTCGAACTTTCTTCATATTCGGATGCTGATTTTGGCGGATGTCAATTAGATCGAAAGAGTACTAGTGGAACCTGTCATCTGCTAGACTGACTGAAAATCATTTTTTTCATTTTCTGCAGCCGGTTTAAGGGGTTGCCGGTACCCAAGGTACAACAAAAAAATTAAACCAAAAACAGACATACCAGGAAAAGGCAACTTAACAACACAAACTTACATATCATCCAAGTCAAAGTCGTCACCGTTTCTCCATCCTGACTCCTCTTCTCCGGTAGCCGTGGCTGTTTCCCATCCTGGATCCCTCCAGTAGTGAACACTATTGACACGGTTCCTGATCTGATCTAAGACATGATAATCTGATGCTGACTCCTTAATCTCACTATTCTTTGCACACTTTAAATACAACACTTCCTTCTTCTTTGAGGCGGAGCGAGTCCGCATCGGCTGCGGGAGACCCGAGTAATCCTTCCTTTGTCAACGCTTAGAAATGATAGGAAAAGGTCCTTCCCCTGAAGTGGACCCCTGCTTCCCACATTGAAGCACTTCACTGAAGGAACGTTTCTCCCCTCCTTTACCAGCATGTTCCCCCGAGCCCAATACAGGAGAACATGTAGAATGTACCCTTTCAAGAGACACAGCCCCCTCAACAGTCTCATCCACCAGCAGAGGCAATGGTACACCCTCCGCCACGTCCTCAGTCACCGCATGATTCAGCACCAAATGGGGTGGCACACCCTCTGCAATCGTCTCACTTATAGGCACCGCGGGAAGATCCTTCACACTACCCTCGACCTGGACACTTCTGGAGGCCCCCAAACTAGGACCCCCATCTTCTGAGACATCACGCAAAACAGGATCAGAATCAACGTTACCAAGGCAATCAAACCTATTGCTTAAAGACACAAAGGGTCTGGCCTTAGGATTCAGGCCTCCATTCTCTTCTGTACAGTTCCGAGATGGACTAATTTCCGCAACCCCCAGTGAGTGAACCAAAGCAGGTGCTTCCTCAGCCCTCACCCTATTATATAAGTTCTTACCACCTTGACCATCCGCATCCAGAGTCTTGTTAGGACCAACCAAATTGTTGTCCATCACTGAAGATTGAACAAACTTCTCCTTTCCCTTTGTACTCTTCTCCACAGGAATAGAAGACTTCCTTTGGGTTGAGTGCTGGGGCTCCTGACGCCGAGACATCATCTCCTGAGGTGAGGCACGCCGACATCTCTCAGAATTGTGTCCATACCGATTACAATTCGAACAAAAAACAGGCCATGTTTCATAGATCACCTGTTGTTTACACCTATAATCCTCTCCAATTGTAATCCAGACAAAATCGAAAGGGGCCCTAGAGGGATCAATTTCAACGCAGACCCTAGGATTGATCGGATGGCAAACTGCTTCAGTCCGAGAGTCCGAACACAAAAATCTACCCACTAGATTACCCAACATTCTAATAATAGCGGGGTTTTGAAAAGGTAAGGGAAGCTTGGGAAACTAACCCATACCGCTGCTGAAGGTGGGTCGCGATTCATGTGGAAATCGAACGACCAACGAAGGAGGAAGAAACGACTTCCATTGCAACTCCGAGGAGCTCTTGACCAAGCTTTGATAAGATCCTCTTCCGATGCAAAACGAATCATAATGTGGTACCTGTCGAGTAAACCAACAGTCGCCCGTTCCTGAAGGTCCCAAGCGGAGAAGACGAACCTGTCGAAGGAGTCGACGGATGGTCTCCTTTATCTAAAACGAGCAACCAAGGTAAGCTTCAACATCGAAGCCGATTCCGTGAACTCAGCATACGAAATCTAAAGATTAGGGGTTCCATCCACAAGATCTGGCACTTTAGGGCTCACGAACACCTTCGGAAATGGCGGAAGAAAATCAGGGTTTGAGAAAGGTTGAAACAAGGGCCTAGCCATCCCGGGAGACGATGAACTCCCCTCCCCCGTAAAGGGGGGAGGATCCGGCCGAGCCGCCGTCGTCACCAGCTACGGGAGAGCGTGGAAACTCCGATGACCTGTCATCTGCTAGGCAAGTCCCTTGTATCGTGGAGTAGCAAGAAGCAAAACTGTGTTGCTCTTTCTACTGCCGAGGCGGAGTACGTAGCCGCTGGGAATTGTTGTGCCCAAATTATTTGGATGCAGCACACTCTCTTGGATTATGGCCTTTCCTACGATCATGTACCTATTCAGTGTGACAACACTAGTGCCATTGGTATTTCTAAGAATCCAATACAACACTCTAGAACAAAGCATATAGATTTAAGGCATCATTTCCTTCGTGACCATTTTCAAAAAGGGGATATCACTTTGGACTTCATTTCTACTGATTTCCAATTAGCTGATATTTTTACCAAACCGCTCTCGGTTGAACGTTTTGATTTTATTAAGGGGGAGTTAGGAATTATTCGTCAATGAGCACTATTAAATATTTAACTCTTTTTTATTTTTACTTTTTTTTTGTTTATCTAATTTCTTCTCATTTTTTTTCTTTTTCCCTCCTATTTTGATAATCCCAAAGGGGGAGAAATTTTTTTGTTTACTAGTTTCATATTTCAATTGATTAAAGTGCTCTTTTTAAGATAATTTTCAATACATGGTACATCTCTTCAATGTATTTTTTGGAATGATCTCTAGCTCTTTTTAAGATCATTTTCAATACATGGTACATATCTTCAATTTATTTATTGGAATGATCTCTAATATATTTTCATGTCCAAAATTGTTTATTTAAGTTTTCAATTGGCATATCCTTTTTAAAGCTTTATTTTTTTGTGATTGTGATCATCAAAATAGGGGGAGATTGTTGTACCCCTCTCTCTTGGATTTTAATGATCACAATCACTCTCATCGTGTTCTAACTTGTTTTCAAGTGTTTTTGGTGCTAGGAAAAAGGTTGCCCAGGAGTTGGCACAAAAAGGCTGATAGTGGACTCTCTGAGTCAACCGGCCAACCGGTGGATTCCCACCGGCCAGCCGGAATGGGCACCGGCCAACCGGTTCTTGCCCACCGTCCAGCCGGAGGACCTAGGCAGTAACTTGCCCACTGCCTGGTGCCACCGACCAACCGGTGGATGACCACCGGCCAGCCGGTGAAACCCAGACAGAAAGCCTACTCTGTCTGGACCACCGGCCAGCCGGGAGCTTAGCACCGGCCAGCCGGTGTGCCCAGTCAAACTAGTCGTTGGGTCTGTCTGGACCACCGGCCAGCTGGTGAGACACCACCGGCCAGCCGGTGTGCCCAGTCAAACTAGTCGTTGGGCTTTGACCAGACTTGTTCTTTTGACCCTCAACGGCTCCGGAAGCCCTCCAACGGCTATATTGAAGTGTTTATGGGTATTTCTCCTATAAATAGGAAACCATGGATGATGGGAACACTACCAAATAATATTTTGATGTCTTGACACTCTAACGACAAATCTCCAAGGCATCTTGTGATCCATTTCCATCCTTGAAGCTTGATCTCCCTCTCCATCAGCTGCTCTCACACTTTTGGCGCTCAAGGCTTCCGTGTGTTTGTATTATTTTATTTGCTTAGTTCGTCATTGGGTTTGGATTAAAACAAACCTCTCTTTTCCTTTCCTTCTTTCAATTGGGTTTCTTGCTACAACCATAATAAAAAAGCAAGCTGTACGAAGGTGTTCTAGCCTACCTTAAAACGGCTAGTGGGTTTCTTGCTACAACCATTAAAAATCAAGCTGACGTATAAATCTCTCAACGGTTCTTGTTGGGAGCGGAGACGTAGGATTGGGAATTAAGCCGAACTCCGTTATCAAATTGTGTCTTGCCTTTTTTATTTCCGCTGCATTGATAATTGTTTTAAATTGTTAATTATTTTCAAAAAGGCAATTCACCCCCCCTCTTGCCATCCTCTACGACCCAACATTCTATCCTTAAACAATACTAACTTATGTCCATAATTATCCATTCCAATCTTTAGGCATATCCATAATACTGCAGTCCACTCTCATAATATAGTGAAAACGATTACCATATATTTCATATAAGAAGCATGTCAATACTATATTTGATCCCCATATATCATAAGATATGTCTTTTTGGACACATTCCAAACATTTGAAGGCATTAATCATGTATTCTCTTGAAAAATGAATACCCATTGAACCTTAGTGAATACATGAATGTAGTTAAAAGTTATCACTTTCCATATACCAAATTCCTCAAAATTATATATACTCAAACCATCACATCACTTAGTCCTTAAATCAATAATGAGATCATGAATACAATCAAACATCTCATTATCTTCTTATTCCTTCAGTATGCGCATATCATCTACTTTCCAAAAATATCTGAATAACTTTACATGGTTACTGGTACCATTCAACATATACATACAAATACTTTAGAAAAAATCAATAGTTTAACGGTCCTTAGATGATTCTTTATTCCATAGTACCATTAACTATACAACATAACTCTCTATAAACATACAATCATTCCACTACCATCTAAAAAAACTGAACAAGCTTCAACATTTCTTTCATCTCATATATCATTTGGAGTCTCCTCATCATCATCCACATAAATAATACCCATATGACCATACTGATTCACTTCATGTGATTTTCCCTTAGGGTATTGGTTTCCAAATGCCCGTACATTCCACATTTAAAACATCTAATCATTGTTGTTATCGTAGCAATACCATTATCCTTGTACATGGTGTTAACTGAACCTTTTCCTTTACACTTACTGGCTTTGTTTCATTCTTTTCCACACCCAAAGAATCTTCTAGTTCCATTGAAACAACATCCCTGATACCTCTTCCCACATGATTTACATGAGGGAAATTGAACATTCTTTCCTCTATGGTCATCATGAAACTCCATCTTTCTCTTATTATATGAGTCGGGAAACCTACCAAAGTTAAGATTATTGATCATATTATGAGATTGCTTGTTAGGCATAATAATGATGTTTGGACTTCTAAATCCCGTTTCATTTGGTAGCTCATGAAGAATATAATTACATTGTCTATCATATCTTCCATTATCGTGAATCTTCCTGTTTCCAGCCATTTTCTAAAACCCAAAAAGAATAGTGTGAGAGGAAAAAATCATGTTAGGTAAAACTACATAGTAAAGGGGGAGTTCCCTCAATATCTAACATCTTAGGTTAAATTTTAAGATCTTTACCGTAGTTCTAGGACTATATCCTATACGTATACTTATCCTTAGAGACATCCCTAGACATACCTTAGAAATAACTCTTGGGATCTCACTAATGTTTTCACATCCTAGTTTCAAAAGGTTCACTAAACCTCCCTCCAATACCAACTATAGAGACCCAAAACATGACGTACATGGACATTACATTACTTTTGCAGAATACTTAATACATAAAAAAAACAGACACACAAGGACTGTATTACTTTAGTGTCTTTGGAAACTTGGAACGTAATCTTCTAATCGTGGTGAAAGATCTTCAACATCTCCCATAAAGATCTTCCACTTTTGTTTTCTTACCAAAAACCATTCTTTATATCCTGGGGAAAAGAAAACATATAAAGGGTGAGCTCAAATTCTCATTAAGGGTAAGCATGGATAAAATAAAACAAATCATAAAAATTTGTACTTAAAAACATGAACGTAATGTTTAAACAACAAAATCTTGAGCAATGACATAAAACATGGAAGAACATAAGGAATAGATCATAAAGAAACATTAATCATGATAAAATAGAATTGAAATAAAACATTTGATTGTGGCAACCATTAAGCACTTGATATGATTTCAATATTAGCCAAGGAATTTCTGCCAAGACCATCTTCGTGGACAATGTCCCTTTCTGAATCGAGTTCACTCCTTGTTCTAGTCTTGTATTGCTGAACCGGATTAACATACCATTCCAGCCATGTCTATCTCATGAGATATAAATCATTACCCAATTCAATTGAGGTAGATATAGGTCCCACCCATCTCATATTAAAATCATTCTTTCGTGTGTCACAATATAAACATAAATCATTCATCATAAGCCAATAATAAAATGGGTTTCATAAACATCATTCCATCATAACATAATCGATACAAAAAAATTGGATTTCATTTCATCATTAGAAAAGTGAAACCATGTAAATCAATGATACATGATACCTAAAACATACACAAGTGAAATAATGTCATCTAAGATGAAAATGGTTTTGATACAACACTTGAAATGAATTCTTGAGGAAAATATCATTTTTTCTTCAAAATCATTTTCTTTTCACAAAATGTCATGCAATTTTAAAAGAAAAGGTTTTTGTTGAAAATAGTCATGAAATATTTTGGAGTAATCTTCCTGAAAATAAGGATTTATATAACCGAAAAAATTCTTTCATGCTGTATACGTTAAAAAACATTCTTCTCATACTTTTGTCAGAAAAGTCAAAAAGTACCTTGTAGGGTAAATAAAAGAAATATTCCTTCCATACCACGGGGTAAAAGTAAAAATGGGTAAAAAGGACTTTAAACATACATGAATAAACTTTTATAAAACACGGACATGGATGATAGTAGTAACCCTAGTAAATACTTACAAATAAGCAATCTCGAATAAAAATGAGATTTGCAAAATTATCTCTTACCTTTGGTCTGATATGCATTGTATGTATCCGAACTTCCTATATTATGATTTAAATAATTTAATTGACTTATTAATGAATCGTATTAATTGTTATGATATCATATATGTTTCACTTATGACTTCATATTACTTGTTATTTTGTAAATTCTTTGTTAAAGCAGTATTTTGGGTAATATCATTTCATTTATCGTATGTGTTTTGACTTTTCATTCTTGATATTATTACTTATATCATGATTTAAATAATTCCATAATGTAAAAGATGATTTATATAAAATATATATTCATCATATACATATGTATATTATAGATCGATAAAAGGAATGAAATACACCGTTCATTGAGACGGTAGACCATACGTATGCATGAACTCTGTTTTCATTTCCTTATTTAATTGAATGAAACTAAATAGATGACATAAATATATATATATACATAAAAAAGTATCATTATTATTTCATATATTTCATTATTATTCATTATATAAACTATATGATCATTCATGTATGGTTAACATGGAGAATGAATCTCATCGCGTCGTGGAGACGGTAGTCCGTATGTACGCACGAGCGATGATATCATTCCCATAATTATTGAGTAAAATTAGAGTGGATGGTATAATATATCTGAATCAGCATGATGTTATAATAACCATATATAGTTATTCTTTACACCATTATACCCATCCATGTAAGGTGATGGTGGAAAAACAGATTTCACCACGGCGTGGAGACGATATTCTATACATACGCACAAGTGGTGATTTCGTTTTGTGTATGATGGTTAGATGGTGAAATAGGGTATTTTAATACTTATAATAACATATCAGTATATTATTTATACTGATGTTATTACTTCATAATTAAGCAACTAAATAAGAAGAAGTGGAAGAAGAAATAAAGTTGAAAGAATCTGTAACGGACATTATCTCTTCTTTGAAGTGCCTCTTTGAGAACTCCTCTTAGGGCACTAAACATGGTCATTGAAGAATACCAAGACCTCTAAAATCTTTGTAGGTAAGTGGAGAGGAGAAATTGGAAGATTTTGGCCGAGCATTATGGCTCAAAGTGGTGTGAGGAATAGAGGGAGGAGGTGCCCTTTTATAAGGGAGGAGAGGGGCACCTTCGGAAAAACTAAAAATATTATTTTATTGTAAAGTCATATTCGGTTTTTAATAGTTCCAAATTAATTTATTTCTAAGCTAATGTGGGGATGGGTCGAAATACCTTCATCCAATAGAATTTGGAAAAGTTTATGTGTCTATTTTAAAATTATCATATAGATTTAACCTTAAGTTAAATAATTTTACTTTTACCGTGTCTTCTTATTTTCTTACACTATAAGGTCAATAAACTTACAATAACAAGACAAACGAACCAAAAGTTGTTTATTATTAATATATATAACATTATCTATGTTATTTTGCAGAACCATAGATTTTTAGGAATAAAATAACAATTAATAATATAATATTTTTTTAAAAACTATTTTTTGTCAATTTTGACACTATTTGGTAATTGATTTTTTTGAAAATCATGACAGAATGATTAGTTCGAAAAATGATAACTAAATAAATACAAACATGTCTTAGTATCCTATAATGTTAGTTTAATTCAAAAAAAGACTCAAATTAAATTTATTTGGGGATTTATAACATCAATTATGTCAATATTTCATTAATAAGATAATTACTACATCATCATTGTGTCAAACATAAATTAAATTATTTATTGTCTAAAAATTATAAATAAAATTCCATTATGTAGGAAATATTTTTATCTTTCTAATTAATATTTATAGTCGAATTTATCTAATGTATAACCCTATATTAAAAATTATTTACTTATTAAACATTGATTTTATCTATTTTAACCCCTCTATAAATAAATTAATTTCAAATGTACTAATCTAATCCATTTGGGCCTAAATGGTAATATTTTATTCCTAAGGTTGTTTTCAGTCTAATTACAATTATCCAATAGAATTAGGACATGTGTTAGGGTAATTATAATATCATTTTTACCCTTAATTACTTTATTTACTTTTAACAGTGGTAAATAAAAGTAAAAAGTTACAATTCACCAAAAATTATTTTCATCTCATTAATAAAAATTTTACTTACTGACATCAACCATGTCTCTAGGATTTTTGAAATTCCATTCACAAAAGCGGTAAAATTGTGTTTTATGTAAATTTTCAAATTCTCCTAGGAGGTGGGTAAAAGACTTTCAAAAGTTCAATAAAATTTTTATATATCTAAAATTATTATAAAATGACTCCAATGAATTACATTGAACTTATATAGGTATTATGTGTCAATTTTATCTAAAATAAATTTAAATAAAATAAATAATTATTTAAATAATATGTTGGTTGTTAAATAGTAACCCAGTGTTTTCACTATTCATCAAAAATCGAAAGTTTTCAGAAAAATACCAAAATTTCACCCTAGGCTAATTTCGATATTCCGAATCCAAAAATGAAGTCCATTTTGAAAGATGAAATTTAAAAAATTTTAAAAAGTGGTTATTACTATTCATAACGGCTGGTTTTAATAATATTTTAATAGCATATCGTTGTTTAGTGAAACTCGGTATTGCGTACATCACACGCTATCGAGGAAGGTCGTGATTGCGTGTAATGTAGCCAAAATAGGGTTGTGTGTTGTGCAAGACTCCAATTTTGTAACATACAACACAAGACATCAATAAAATTAAAAAGAATATTTTTTCATAAAATCTCAGGGTGTTACATTCTACCCCCTTAAAATGAATTTCACCCTCGAAATTCGTCGGGGTTATAAATGGATTACTACTCGAAAGTTTCTTTAATAGAAACCCACATCGTAAAAAGAAATACCAAAAAAATCCTAAAAAACTAAAGTATGAAACATAATGGTTAACCAAATTAACTAATCATTGGGTTTCCACATAGGAGAACATAGGTGAAAATAAGGATATGGAAGAGAAACATATCCATAATGTTCTGATGGAGAGTGGTAGAGAACATGGCTATGAAAAAGCCAAAAATCACAAAGTTATAGATTTGTGATGATCTAAGGTACCATCTGATTCATTGGATATATGGGAACTAGGACAACATTTTTGGTTTTCAAGATCATTTCCCCAATGTTTATGAATTAAAAGAAATACTTACATGATTTTGGTACAATCTCACTGTTGTTCGTGAATTGAACAATTTCCACTTCATCCCTTAAAGAAATGAAGTTGAATTTTGTTATTCGTGATGTGTTAGAAGATCATGTGATAGAATGATGGTTCATTCCATTTATTTAAAACAAAAGGTTAGTAAAAGTTATAAGTCCATATTATGGTTAGATTAGTCGTATATGGTTCCAAAAATGAACTTATAATTCATATATCATACTTCTTAATAAAATAAAACTAGTTTCTACTAACTAGGGACATCTGTAAACCAGTGGTAGGCGATAAAGGCCAGTCGCACTTCGGTTGTGGGTTAGATTCCCACAACCTTGTCCGACGCGATGGGTTGTCGCCCGTCATGCAGGTCATCCTTTTTCTAAAACTACATTACTACAACAGCCCATCAATAATATCGAAAAACTTATATCCTTAAACAATACTAACTTATGTCCAACATAATACATTCCAATCTTTAGGCTTATCCATAATACTGCAGTCCACTCTCATAATATAGTGAAAACGATTACCAGTGATTTTATATAACAAGCATGTTAATACCATCGTTGATCCCCATATATCATAAGATATGTCTTGTTGGTCACATTCCAAACATTCGAAGTCCTTAATCATGTATTCTCTTTAAAAATGAATACCCATTGAACCTTAGTGAAAACATGAATGTAGTTAAAAGTTAACACTTTCCACATACCAAAATCCTCAAAATTCTATATACTCAAACCATGATATCACTCAGTGCTTATATAAATCATGATATCATGAATACAATAAAACATCTCATTATCTTCTTATTCCTTCATTATGCGCATATCCTCCACTTTCCAAAAATATCTGAATAACCTTCCATGGTTACTAGTACCATTCAACATATACTTTCAAATACTTTAGAAAAAACAATAGTGTAACAATACTTAGATGATTCTTTCTTCCATAGTACCATTAACTATACAACATAACTCTCTATAAACATACAATCATTCCACTACCTTCTAAAGCAACTGACTGAGCTTAAAAACTTCTTTCAGATCATATATCATTTCTAGTCTCCTCATCATCATCCACATAAATAATACACATATGACCATTCTGATTGTCTTCATGATATTTTCACATAGGTAATTGGTTTACATAATTCCCATACATTCCACATTTAAAACATCTAATCATTGTTGATGTCATAGAAATACCATTATCCTTGTCCATGGTGTTAACTGAACCTTTTCCTTTGCACTTACTGGCTTTGTGTCCTTCTTTTCCACACCCAAAGCATCTTCCAGTTCCTTTGAAAAAATCTCCCCGATGACTCTCCCTACTTTATTTACATGAGGGAAATTAAACTTTCTTTCCTCTATGATCATCACGAAACTCCATCTTTCTCTTATTATCTAAGTCGGGAAACTTACCAAAGTTGAGACTATTGATCATATTATGATATTTCTAATTAAGAATAATAACGATGGTTTGACTTCTAAATCCCGTTTCATTTGGTTTCTCATGAATAATATCATTACATTGTCTGTCATATCCTCCATTATCATGAATCTTCCTGTTTCCAGCCATTTTCTAAAACCCAAAAAGAATAGAGTGAGATGCAAAAATCATGCTAGGGAAAACAACATAGTAAATGGGGAGTTACCTCAATATCTAACATCTTAGGTTAAATTCTAAGATCGTTATCGTAGTCCTAGGACTATATCCTATACGTATACTTATACTTAGGGACATCCCTAGACATACCTTAGAAATATCTCTAGGGATCTCACTAACGTTTTCGCATCCTAATGTCCAAAGGTTGACTAAACATCCCTCGGATACAAACTGTAGAGACCCAAACCTTGACGTACATGGACATTACATTACTTTTGCGGAACAATTAATACATAAAAAAATAGGCACACAAGGACCGTAATAGTTTAGTTTCTTTGGAAACTCGGAACGTAATCTTCTAATCATGGTGACAGATCTTCAACATCTCCCATAATGATCTACCCTTTTGTTTTCTTACCTAAAAAATTTCTTTACATCCTGGGGAAAAGAAAACATATAAATAGTGAGCTCAAATTCTCATTAAGGGCAAGCATGGATAAAAAAAACAAATCATAATCATTTGAACTAAAAAACATGAACATAATGTTTAAACAACAAAATCTTGGGCAATGACATAAAACATGGAAGATCATAATGAATAGATCATAAAATAAAATTAATCATGATAAAATAGCATGGGAATAAAACATGTGATTGTGGAAACCACTAAGCACATGGTATGATTTCCATAGTAGCCAAGTCATTGCTTCCAAGACCATATTTGTGGACAAATTCCATTTCTGAATAGAGTTCACTCCTCGTTCCAATCCTGTATTACTGAAGCAGATTAGCTTACCATTCAATCCATGTCTATCTTTTGAGATATAAAGCTTTACCCAATGAATTTGAGGGAGATATAGGTCCCACCCATCTCATATTGAAATAATTCTTTCATGTGCCACAATATAAACATAAATCATTCATCATAAGCAAGAATAAAATGTGGTTCATAAACATCATTCCATCATAACGTAATCAATACAAAAAAATTGGATATTATTTCATCTTTAGAAAAATTAAACCATGTAAATCAAAGAGACATGATAATTGAAACATACATATGTGAAATAATTTCATATTAGATGAAAATGGTTTTGATAAAACTCTTGAAATGACTTCTTGAGGAAAATATCCTTTTTTCTTCAAAATCATTTTCTTTTCACAAAATTTCATGGAATTTTAAAAGAAAAGGATTTTTTGAAAATAATACTGAAATATTTTGGAGGAAGCTTCCTGAAAATAAGGCATTATAAAACTGTAAAAATTATTTCATGCGATATACGTTAAAAAAACATTCTTCTCGTACTTTTTTCAGAAAAGTCAAAAAGAACCTTGTAGGGTAAATAAAAGAAAGATTCCTTCCATACCATGGGTTAAAAGTCAAAATGGGAAAAAATCACTTTAAATATACATGAATACACATTTATAAAACACGGACATGGATGATAGCAATAACCCCAGTAAATACTTACAAATAAGAAATCTAGGATAAAAATAATATTTTCATAATTATCCATTACCTTATGTCTGAAATTCTTCATACGTATCTGAAACTCCTGTATAATGATTTAACTAATGACATTAACATATTACAGAATCATATTAATTGTTATGATATCATATATGTTTCACTTATGACTTTATATTACCCGTTCATTTGTAAATTCCATGTTAAAGCAGCATTTTGGGTAAAATTATTTCATTTATCGTATGTGTTTCAACTTGTAGTTCTTGATATTATTACTTATATCCTGATTTACATAATTCCAGAATTTAATACATGGTTTATATATAATATATAGTCATCATATACATATTTATATTATATATCTATAAAAGGAATGAAATACACCGTTCATGGAGACGGTAGGCTGTACGTACGCATGAACACTATTTTCATATCCTTATATAATTGAATGAAACTAAATAGATGACATACATATATATATACTTAAATAAAATAGCATTATTATTTCATATATTTCATTATTATTCATTATATAAACTATATGATCATTCATGTATGGTTAACATGGAGAATGAATCTCATCGCGTCATGGAGACGGTAGTCCGTACGTACGAACGAGTGATGATATTGTTCCCATAATTATTGAATAAAATTGGAGTGGATGGTAAAATATATCAGAAACAGTATGATGTTATAATAACCATATATAGTTATTCTTTACACCATTTTACCCATCCATGTAAGGTGTTGGTGGAAAAATAGATTTCACCACGGCGTGGAGATGGTATTCCGTACGTACGCATGCGTGGTGATTTCATTTTCCGTAGGATTGGATAGATGGTGAAATAGGGTAGTTTCATACTTATAATAACATATAAGTATAATATTTATACTTATATTATTACTTAATAATGAAACTAATAAAGAAGAAGAAGTGGAAAAAGAAATAAAGTTGAAAGAATCAGTAACGGACATTACCTCTTCATTGAAGCGCCTATTTGAGAACTCCTCTTAGGGAACTAAACATGGTCTTTGAAGAAGACCAGGACCTATAGGATGTTTTAGAGAAGTGTAGATGATAAATTGGAAGGGTTTTTCCGAGCTTGAAGGCTCAATGTGGTGGGAGGAAGAGAGGGAGGGGGTGACCTTTTATAAGGGAGGAGAGGGGCACCTTTGAAAAAACAAAAAATATTATTTTATTATAAAGTCATATTCTTTTTCTAAAAGCTACAAATTGATTTATTTAGAAGATATGGTGGGTATTGGTCAAAATACTCTCATCCAATAGAATTTATACAAGTTTAGATTTCTATTTTAACCTTATCATTTAGATTTAACCTTAAGCTAAATAATTTAACTTTTACTGTGTCTTCTTGTTATCTTACACTATAAGGATAATAAACATACTATAACAATCCAAAAGAACCCCAAGTTGTTTATTATTAATATGTATAACCGTATCTATGTCATTTTTAATAACCTTATATTTTTAGGAAAAAAATAAAAATTAATAATATAATATTTGTTTTAAAAACTATTTTATGTCAATTTTGACACTATTTGATAATTGATTTTTTTGAAAATAATACAAGAATTATTAGTTCCAATAAAGTTAACTAAATCAATACTAACATGTCATATTAACCTATAAAATTAGTGAAATTCCTAAAAAGTCTCAAATTACATTTATTTAGGTATTTATAACATCAATTATGTCAATATTTCATTAATAAGATAATTACTACATCAGCATTGTGTCAAAATTAAATTAAATTATTTAAAGTCTAAAAATAATAAATAAAATACCATTATGTAGGAAATATTTGTATCTTTCTAATGAATATTTATAGTTGAATTTATCTTATGTATAACCCTATATTAAAAATTATTTACTTATTAAACATTGATTTTAACTATGTTAACCCTTCTTTAAATAAATTAATATTAAATGTCCTAATCTAATCCAAGTTGGCCTAAATGGTCATATTTTATTCCTAAGGTTGTTTTTGGTCGCATTACATTAATCAAATATAATTAGGACATGTGGTAGAACCACATTTTACTTACTGACATCAACTATGTCTCTCATATTTTTGAAATTTCATTCACAAAAGCGGTAAAATTATGTTTTATGTAAATTTGAAAATTCTCCATGGAGGTGGGTAAAAGAAGGTCAAAAGTTCAATAAAATTTTTATATATCTAAAATAATTATAAAATGACTCCAATTAATTACATTGAACCAATATAGTTATTATGTGTCAATTTTGACCTAAAATAATATTAAATAAAAAATATTTATTTAAAAAAAATTCGGTTTTTAAATAGTAACCCAGTGTTTTCACTATTTCTCAAAAATTGAAAGTTTTCAGAAAAATACAAAAATTTCACTATAGGATAATTTTGATATTCCGAATCCAAAAATGAAGTCCATTTTGAAAGATGAAATTTACAAAATTTCAAAAAGTGGTTATTACTATTCATAATGGATAGTTTTAATAATATTTTAATAGCATATCGTTGTTTAGTGAAACTCGGTATTGCGTACAACAGACGCTATCGAGGAAGGTCGTGATTGCGTGTAATGCAGCAAAGTTAGGGTTGCATGTTGTGCAAGACTCGTTTTTTGAAACGTACAACACAAGACATCAATAAAATTAAAAAGAATATTTTTCATAAAATCTCGGGGTGTTACACCTGGTGCACTCCATAATGTGGCATAAGACAAGAAACTTGTCACCGTCATGCTTCTCCCTCTCTAGAGATTTCCTCACAACCAATTGAAACAGAGGAAGTTTCTTCTGCTACATAGTGCCCATGCAACATCATGCATATGAGCACCAGAGAGCACATATCCTGAGATCTCTCCCCATTTGAAGTGGAAGATGAGGGGATTTGGGGGATGAAGAGGAATAAGATCATAGAGACACCCCTCCTGCATTTGAAGAAGATATCAGTACCATTGTTGTTGAACATAAGGAAATAAACATGGGTATCAAAGTATAATCGAGACCCACTTTCATCAATGTTTCCATGTCATCCAAGGAACTAAAGGTATATACCTCATTCTTGGGAAAAGATTGAGATGTTTTTTCCTTGTAATTCATAGAAATTCCAGGACTCGATTCTGAGGTAGTGATGCACAACCCAGGCCTACCAGAAGATCATCAAAGATATAAGAAATATCCAAGAAGGACACACCCCACACATACAGCTAATATAGAGGCTAGAGTCGACAAGCTTATCAAAGAAGACATCATTTGGCAGGTCCAATATCCCATATGGTTGGCCAAAATAGTCCAAGTTGAAAGTATGATCAGACATATCCGCATCTGCATTGTTTTTAAATATCTCAATCGGAACGACCTGAAATTCAATTTCCAATCAAAATCACCAATGTATTGATCAATACAATGGCTGGATATGAGGATCTCTCAATCATTGAAGGTTTTTTCGGATATAATAAAATCAGAATGGCCCATGAATATGATGAAGTCACTATCTTCAAGGCTCACTAGGGGTTATTTTTTTACAAGGCCATGCCCTTTGGTCCGAAAATTGATTGCGCCACATATATACGTTCCATGAATCACATTATCAAACCATTCTAAGGGATTTTCATTTAATTTTGTGTTGATGAATTTGTGGTAAAATCATGACAAAACTTAGATCGCCGTTGAGATCATGAAACCATCTTTAGAAAACATCAACAACACATCCTGAAGATAAAACCCATGAAATGTGCCTTCACGGTTACATCAGTGAAATTCAAAATCTTATTCATATGAAATCATGGCATCAAAATCGACCCTGAGAAGACAAAGGTTGTCTTTGTTCTACCACCTACCCACAACCTCACTGAGATGAGAGGAATACAAAAACACATGGCCTATATCCGATATTTTATAGCCAACCTCATAGGAAATTATCTATCCTTTACCAGGTTGATGAAGTATGTAGTTACTTACCAATAAACAAATGATTTCAAGAGGCATTTGATAGCCTCATGATGTACCTCTTGAGTCCACTGGTGCATATGTCGCTGGTTGAAGGAAGGCCACTTATCCTGTATGTGACATCCTTAAGCGTTCACTGGGATCCTTCCTCGCATAGAATAATGATGTTGACCCTAAAAACAACATTTATTATCTTACCAAAGACTTGATTTATGCTGAGAACCAGTATTAAAATATTGAGGAGAGCTAGTTGGATATTGTCTTCACGGTCCATATGTTGGGAAATTATCAGTAGCACCAGGAAGTCCATCTGATCTTGCATAGTAAACAACTGAAGTATATCCTCAGCCATCCAATGCTGACCGGATGCCTATCCTGGTGGGCAGTCATACTACAACAGTTTGACATCTGGTTTGTGCCTCAGAAATCTATCAAGGGCCAAGAATTGGACGATTTTGTGGAAGAGCATTCCTTGACAGAGACCGTGTCATTAGACATTGAACTCCTCGACAAAGTCATCTTCTATGTGAAAAAGGATTTCAAATTGTGGGAAATTTACTTTGACATTGAATCTTGAAGACCAACGGGTAAAAGAATAGAATACCCCAAATTTAACAAGGATGATTGGGAATCATACTCATATCCCTAGAGCATGCAGTTATTCCATATTCCTTCCTCTTGTCAGAAGATTGCATAAACAATGAGGCGGAATAACAGGACCTCATTATAGGTCTAGATATTTCCCTACAGACACTATTTCAACACCTTAATTTAAGTAGAAACTCAGAGATGCTTATAAATCAATTCAATAGTGACTATCCTATTAAGAAGGAGGCGTTTATCCCCTTGTTAAATGGCATCCCAGTGTAATTGGCGGAGATCCCCACAAAACTGATGTTGACATATGTTCTCCGATATCTGAATTTCTAGGTCGATGTTTTCCCCAATTCAGCCACAGCCCTAGCTGACCCAGACCAGGATGAAACAGTTATAAGCATTGCTCACCATTGAATGATCTTATTGGTTGTTAAAAATAACATAGATGAAATCAATGAATCCATCCCTCTCACTAAGCTATATGATCCTACTACCAGCTAGATGACCCCCATTACAATCTAACATTATAGGGGAGAACATCCGTCATACCGGGAAAGAAGAGAGAAAATATGGAGAAAGGCCGTAAATTTTTTTCTTATATGGTATCACGAGCCAGCAGATAGTCCTCTACAAGAGAGGCCTTGATGGAGTCCATCATAGATGAATTGTTTGAGAAGAGATTGATGCCTTAATTAATGATGTGAATTCCAGAGTGTGTGGATCAAATCAATTAATATTGATTCTATCTTATCAGATTTGAAGTCTTGGATACAATTGGCCCACCCTAAAATAGGATTGTGCAATCTTCAATCTAAAATGTCACTCCTACCATATTCATGCCAACTTCATTCCTCATCACCCAGAAGATACATCACCAAGTTAATTATTCCTAGCCATTACCCATCTCGAGAATAGACATCATGGGACCACATCCTCCCACCACGTTCTATCAATTAAAATATATTCTCATAGCGACCAACTTATTTTCCAAATCAGATAAAGTTACGCCCATTAAGGATGTTGGGGAAAAAATCATTATTTGCTTCATGAAAGCCAACATCATCACCAGGTTTGATGTCCCTCGTAAAATACTGATAGAAAAAACACTAACATATTCTCAACCAAATTGAAGAAACAATATAAAGAATATGGTAAGAAGACCAACCGTTCATCCTGCTACCATGCAGCGGCCAACAGACAGAGAGAGGCCTTCACCAACACCCTATTTTACATATTCTAGAAAATGGTGGGAATAGAAAAGAAGTCATGTACATAAAAACTCTACCATGCATTGTGGGGTTTTCAAACCCCAAATCACACCACTATCCATGATAGTATGTACTCATTTTTATATGAAATGGAATCAGTTCTTCCCATTGAACTCCAATTTTCATCACTCATCATTTCCATTTTTGATCAACTGCTCGATGATGAGAAAGAAGAAAAGTGACATGATGAATTGGAGCGACTGGATAAGAAGAAATTTCACACTTGGAACCACCCGGAAGTATATTAGAATTGGATTTCATGTGCCTTCAATAAAAAGTTTCTTCTTTGGTCATTCCCAATGTAGAGTTGGTATTATTCATTTGAACCACAAGGATACATGGAAAAAAGCAGTTGAAGCTAGAGACAAAGTTGAATGGACCATATCTCATAAGAAAGGTCTACTCCAATGGAGCATCGGTACTGATATCTTTGGATTTTTATCTCACCGATGCTCATATAAATTCATGATTTCAGAAGAAATATTTTGTGTAACCATAAGATCAGTTTTTATCCAAGCAGTAGGAAGATAAATTGCCGAGCCCAGAATGTCCTTGTTGTACGACAATAAACTACATTGTAGAGTGTCCTTACGGAGTGAATTTAAACTGAATGGTACTTTTTCCTAGAGACATGACCATAAATTGTGTCACATTGGTGAAAACACTATGACACTAAACTAAGAGAAAATAATTATAACATTGTGTCCTCGTGATGTCCATGATTTTTCACCCTGAGTTGTGTGCTGGTTGATCCTAGACACATTCCCATCGGTTCAGGTATAAAATCATAGCATCCCCCCCCCCCTTGGAAGTGATTACTACAACTCCAAGCTCTATGACACCAAACTAATAGAAATATGTCCTTACTTTCTGATAATAAAATGTATAGTAGATCATCCGAGCTATAGGATGATAAATAAAAAATGACCCACAACCATACCGCATGATGTTAAACTACAAAGTAATTCATCCCTCCAACATGAAAATAAAATATGTCCTGCCAGTTCAAACTCTATGACCCTAAACAAAGAGAAATATGTCCTACTTGTATGATTATAATCTTCACAATGAGATAATGTATTCACTTGATAAAACATTGATCTCACATAATTTTTCATATACTATATCATGTTCAAATAACTACATACGACTTGATTCCTTAACCAGAAAGATATGTAGCAACACCGAGATTTATGTATCCTAGCCCACCCATCATGAGAAAAATTGCCTCTCTCTTCTGTATGATTCAGATTTGCGCAAGAATCACCATTGAATTACAAGGTCTTTGAGAATTATCTGTGGCTTGATTATTCACTTCGCATGATATATAGTTACACCTATACCCTATATAATGGTACATCCACCCCCTTTTAAAAGTTCCCTTTTGAACAATATTGTTCACACCACATGGCATGAACCCCTGTCATTCCTTGTTTTTCACAAAGAGTATAACTCATCTAGGATTAGGAATTATGGAATGTTCCCTGACCTAAATAAAAGATGACTGATACATAGAGAACTATGTGTAGCTTGATTCCTACCCTTGTAGGATATGTAGCGTCTCTAGGATTTCTGTATCTTGGACCATCCACCATCCCCCCCTCGAAAAAATGATCCTTGTCCTTACCACATCAACTGTGTCTCTCATATTTTTGAAATTTCATTCACAAAAGCAGTAAAATTATGTTTTATGTAAATTTGCAAATTCTCCATGGAGGTGGGTAAAAGAAGGTCAAAAGTTCAATAAAATTTTTATATATCTAAAATAATTATAAAATGACTCCAATTAATTACATTGAACCAATATAGTTATTATGTGTCAATTTTGACCTAAAATAATATTAAATAAAAAAATATTTATTTAAAAAAATTCGGTTTTTAAATAGTAACCCAGTGTTTTCACTATTTCTCAAAAATTGAAAGTTTTCAGAAAAATACAAAAATTTCACTATAGGATAATTTTGATATTCCGAATCCAAAAATGAAGTCCATTTTGAATGATGAAATTTACAAAATTTCAAAAAGTGGTTATTACTATTCATAATGGATAGTTTTAATAATATTTTAATAGAATATCGTTGTTTAGTGAAACTCGGTATTGCGTACAACAGACGCTATCGAGGAAGGTCGTGATTGCGTGTAATGCAGCAAAGTTAGGGTTGCATGTTGTGCAAGACTCGTTTGTTGAAACGTACAACACAAGACATCAATAAAATTAAAAAGAATATTTTTCATAAAATCTCGGGGTGTTACACCTGGTGCACTCCATAATGTGGCATAAGACAAGAAACTTGTCACCGTCATGCTTCTCCCTTTCTAGAGATTTCCTCACAACCAATTGAAACAGAGGAAGTTTCTTCTACTACATAGTGCCCATGCAACATCATGCATATGAGCACCAGAGAGCCCATATCCTGAGATCTCTCCCCATTTGAAGTGGAAGATTAGGGGATTTGGGGGAAGAAGAGGAATAAGATCATAGAGGAACCCCTCCTGCATTTGAAGAAGAGATCAGTACCATTGTTGTTGAACATAAGGAAATAAACATGGGTATCGAAGTATAATCGAGACCCACTTTCATCAATGTTTCCATTTCATCCAAGGAACTAAAGGTATATACCTCATTCTTGGGAAAAGATTGAGATGTTTTTTCCTTGTAATTCATAGAAATTCCCGGACTCGATTCTGAGGTAGTGATGCACAACCCAGGCCTACCAGAAGATCATCAAAGATATAAGCAATATCCAATAAGGACACACCCCACACATACAGCTAATATAGAGGCTAGAGTCGACAAGCTTATCAAAGAAGACATCATTTGGCAGGTCCAATATCCCATATGGTTGGCCAAAATAGTCCAGGTTGAAAGTATGATCAGACATATCCGCATCTGAATTGTTTTTAAATATCTCAATCGGAACGACGTGAAAGTCAATTTCCAATCCAAATCACCAATGTATTGATCAATACAATGGCTGGATATGAGGATCTCTCAATCATTGAAGGTTGTTTTGGATATAATAAAATCAGAATGGCCCACGAATATGATGAAGTCACTATCTTCAAGGCTCGCTAGGGGTTATTTTTTTACAAGGTCATGCCCTTTGGTCCGAAAACTGATTGCGCCACATATATACGTTCCATGAATCACATTATCAAACCATTCTAAGGGATTTTCATTGAATGTTGTGTTGATGAATTTGTGGTAAAATCATGACAAAACTTAGATCACCATTGAGATCATGAAACCATCTTTAGAAAACATCAACAACACAGCCTGAAGATAAAACCCATGAATTGTGCCTTCAGGGTTACATCAGTGAAATTCAAAATCTTATTCATATGAAATCATGGCATCGAAATCGACCCTGAGAAGAAAAAGGTTGTCTTTGTTCTACCACCTACCCACAACCTCACTGAGATGAGAGGAATACAAAAACACATGGCCTATATCAGATATTTTATAGCCAACCTCATAGGAAATTATCTATCCTTTACCAGGTTGATGAAGTATGTAGTTACTTACCAATAAACAGATGATTTCAAGAGGCATTTGATAGCCTCATAATGTACCTCTTGAGTCCACTGGTGCATATGTTGCTGGTTGAAGGAAGGCCACTTATCCTGTATGTGACATCCTTAAGCGTTCACTGGGATCCTTCCTCACATAGAATAATGATGTTGACCCTAAAAACTACATTTATTATCTTATCGAAGACTTGATTTATGCTGAGAACCAGTATTAAAATATTGAGGAGAGATAGTTGGATATTGTCTTCACGGTCCATATGTTGGGAAATTATCAGTAGCACTAGGAAGTCCATCTGATCTTGCATAGTAAACAACTGAAGTATATCCTCAGCCATCCAATGCTGACCGGATGCCTATCCTGGTGGGCAGTCATACTACAATAGTTTGACATCTGGTTTGTGCCTCAGAAATCTATCAAGGGCCAAGAATTGGACGATTTTGTGGAAGAGCATTCCTTGACAGAGACCGTGTCATTAGACATTGAACTCCTCGACAAAGTCATCTTCTATGTGAAAAAGGATTTCAAATTGTGGGAAATTTACTTTGACATTGAATCTTGAAGACCAACGGGTAAAAGAATAGAATACCCCAAATTTAACAAGGATGATTGGGAATCATACTCATATCCCTAGAGCATGAAGTTATTCCATATTCCTTCCTCTTGTCAGAACATTGCACAAACAATGAGGCGGAATACCAGGACCTCATTATAGGTCTAGATATTACCCTACAGGCACTATTTCAACACCTTAATTTAAACAGAAACTCAGAGATACTTATAAATCAATTCAATAGTGACTATCCTATTAATAAGGAGGAGTTTATCCCCTTGTTAAATGGCATCCCAGTGTAATTGGCGGAGATCCCCACAAAACCGATGTTGACATATGTTCTCCGATATCTGAATTTCTAGGTCGATGTTTTCACCAATTCAGCCACAGCCCTAGCTGACCCAGACCAGGATGAAACAGTTATAAGCATTGCTCACCATTGAATGATCTTATTGGTTGTTAAAAATAACATAGATGAAATCAATGAATCCATCCCTCTCACTAAGCTATATGATCCTACTACCAGCTAGATGACCCCCATTACAATCTAACATTATAGGGGAGAACATCCATCATACAGGGCAAGAAGAGAGAAAATATGGAGAAAGGCCGTAAATTTTTTTCTTATATGGTATCACGAGCCAGCAGATAGTCCTCTACAAGAGAGGCCTTGATGGAGTCCATCATAGATGAATTGTTTGAGAAGAGATTGATGCCTTAATTAATGATGTGAATTCCAGAGTGTGTGGATCAAATCAATCAATATTGATTCTATCTTATCAGATTTGAAGTCTTGGATACAATTGGCCTACCCTAAAATAGGATTGTGCAATCTTCAATCTAAAATGTCAGTCCTACCATATTCATTCCAACTTCATTCCTCATTACCCAGAAGATACATCACCAAGTTAATTACTCCTAGCCATTACCCATCTCGAGAATAGACATCATGGGACCACATCCTCGCACCATGTTCTATCAATTAAAATATATTCTCACAGCGACCAACTTATTTTCCAAATTAGATAGAGTTACGCCCATTAAGGATGTTGGGGAAAAAATCATTATTTGCTTCATGAAAGCCAACATCATCACTAGGTTTGATGTCCCTCGTAAAATACTGATAGAAAAAACACTAACATATTCTCAACCAAATTGAAGAAACAATATAAGGAATATGGTAAGAAGACCAACCGTTCATCCTGCTACCATGCAGCGGCCAACAGACAGAGAGAGGACTTCACCAACACCCTATTTTACATACTCTAGAAAATGGTGGGAATAGAAAAGAAGTCATGTACATAAAAACTCTACCATGCATTGTGGGGTTTTCAAACCACAAATCACACCACTATCCATGATAGTATGTACTCATTTTTATATGAAATGGAATCAGTTATTCCCATTGAACTCCAATTTTCATCACTCAGCATTTCCATTTTTGATCAACTGCTCGATGATGAGAAAGAAGAAAAGTGACATGATGAATTGGAGCGACTGGATAAGATGAAATTTCACACTTGGAACCACCCGGAAGTATATTAGAATTGGATTTCATGTGCCTTCAATAAAAAGTTTCTTCTTTGGTCATTCTCAATGTAGAGTTGGTATTATTCATTCGAACCGCAAGGATACATGGAAAAAAGCAGTTGAAGCTGGAGACAAAGTTGAATGGACCATATTTCATAAGAAATGTCTACTCCAATGGAGCATCGGTGCTGATATCTTTGGATTTTTATCTCACTGATGCTCATATAAATTCATGATTTCAAAAGAAATATTTTGTGTAACCATAAGAGCATTTTTTATCCAAGCAGTAGGAAGATAAATTGTCGAGCCCAGAATGTCCTTGTTGTACGACAATAAACTACATTGTAGAGTGTCCTTACGGAGTGAATTTAAACTGAATGGTACTTTTTCCTAGAGACATGACCATAAATTGTGTCACATTGGTGAAAACACTATGACACTAAACTAAGAGAAAATAATTATAACATTGTGACCTCATGATGTCCATGATTTTTCACCCTGAGTTGTGTGCTGGTTGATCCTAGACACATTCCCATCGGTTCAGGTATAAAATCATAGCATTCCCCCCCCCCCTTTTGGAAGTGATTACTACAACTCCAAGCTCTATGACACCAAACTAATAGAAATATGTCCTTAATTTATGACAATAAAATGCATAGTAGATCATCCGAGCTATAGGATGATAAATTAAAAATGACCCACAACCATACCGCATGATGTTAAACTACATAGTAATTCATCCCTCCAACATGAAAATAAAATATGTCCTTCCAGTTCAAACTCTATGACCCTAAACAAAGAGAAATATGTCCTACTTGTATGATTATAATATTCACAATGAGATAATGTATTCACTTGATAAAACATTGATCTCGCATAATTTTTCATATACTATATCATGTTCAAATAACTACATACGACTTGATTCCTTAACCAGAAAGATATGTAGCGACACCGAGATTTATGTATCCTAGCCCAACCATCATGAGAAAAATTGCCTCTCTCTTCTGTATGATTCGGATTTGCGCAAGAATCCCCATTGAATTACAAGGTCTTTGAGAATTATGTGTGGCTTGATTCTTCACTTCGCATGATATATAGTTACACCTATACCCTATATAATGGTACATCCACCCCCTTTTAAAAGTTCCCTTTTGAACAATATTGTTCACACCACATGGCATGAACCCCTGTCATTCCTTGTTTTTCACAAAGAGTATTACTCATATAGGATTTGGAATTATTGAATGTTCCCTGACCTAAATAAAAGATCACTGATACATAGAGAACTATGTGTAGCTTGATTCCTACCCTTGTAGGATATCTAGCATCTCTAGGATTTCTGTATCTTGGACCATCCACCATCCCCCCCTCGAAAAAATGATCCTTGTCCTTACCACATGACACTAAGCTGCACATAGCTCATCCTTACAGCATGACGTTAAACTACACAAAACTCTTTTTTTCACATGGATTCACTATCTTCCTTACCAAATGACGTCAGACTACATATAATCCCTTTTCCCATCAATTCAACGCCATCCTAACCACATGAAATTAAATAAAATGGATTTAAAAACTCTCCTCGTCTTTACCACATGATGATAAACTACATGATAGTCATCCTTACCGCACTATAGTAAACTGAATTGTACAAGTCCTTATCCACTCAAGATACACAGAAAACATTGGCTGAAACAATCCTTGCATTTTTGGATGAATCTTTCCCATGAATTAGACTCCATGACCCAGATGATTGTGGATCGTTATAATCACCCATGTTTATTAGAAGTGGATGTTCATCGACCTGTGGACACCTTTGCATGACTATGAAGACCATGCCATTAGCATCTCTGCATATTGATCACTGATGGCATGTCTAGTAAAGTAATCTCTTCCTTAATTGACACTCTCTCTATCTCTATACGCTTATTGGCCCTAAATCACCCATATAACATTTCCCAATCCAAAATTTTCTAGAGAAATGGATTCATTTTTTTACCCTTCACATCCAGTCATTCCCATGGTGCCCTTACCTATTTATCTTATGTATCCACCGATGGTTCCTATGATAGTCCTCATGCATAACATAACACCAGAGCTTTTCCGCTTTAACCCAACATACAATTGAAATACATATGTTTTTTCTTATGCTCGAACTCATCTCTGCCAATATTCCCAACACATTGTCATGACTGATCCCTTATCTTCATAATCATTCATGTCCATCAAATGTGGATTGTCATCCACCAGCAGACACCTTTTCATGAATATTCATACCATTCCCTCTGTAGATCTGCATATCGATCGCCCATGGCTCATCTACCAAAGTCAAGTATTCCTTAGGCGACACTCTTCATATCTTTGTACGCTTACCTGCCTTAGAGACCCCACACCACATCTCCTGATTCGAGAGACCCTAGGATTATAGTTTACACCATCATCCCCCTTTTCTGATCAGATCATGCAAGGGAATCCTAATTCAATTTTCTCAAAGGTAACTGAAGGATTATCCAACAGTGGTCCAAACTCTACGACTGTTAAACTAAGAGAAAATCGTCCTTACCCAATGATGTTAAACAGCTCAGAATAAAAGTGTGCCCCATAATCAGGGTAAATCTGTGCTTGGATCATCCTGATATTCAATGACAAATACGACCTAATATATGAAACATGACCAGACATACCCTTTCCATACCTTAGATTCCTTGACATGGATAATCATGGATCCTCATAAACCTCCAAGGCCATCAGACATGAAGGTTCGTCGACCTGCTGACACCTTTTCATGACTATGCATACCATTCTCTCAGTGGCACTATATATTGATCACCCCTGGCCCATCTACCAAAGGTAAGTCATCCTCAGGAAACACTCTTCCTACCCCCATACGCTCGACGGCCATAAATCCCTCATATATTTTCTCCGTATCCAAGAGGCGTGGAATCATAGTTTACACTATATACATAGTTCCCTCATCATTGACATGTTAGGGTATTCAGACCCTGTTACAATCTAATCATGATTTACCTTTACATTAGAGTCCTTACTGTATGATGATAAACTGGACAAAACATGTCCTCACCATATGACAATAAACAGCCAAGGCCTGGTACCTCTACATTCGAAAAATTCATCAATTAAAAGAATTTATATTTAAAAAAATTCCCATAAACATTACTGAATGAAATTATACTACATGGAGACTATCTGTACTTTATGAAGTTAAACATCATTGTATAGAAATAACTCTTCACGGGTTCATTCAAGAATAAAGGATTCCCACTCTTCCTTAGTGCACAAGTCAGACCTACAAGGATCATCATCACACAACTGCTTGAAAGGGATGACATCACCCATTCCGGGTATATATTAACCCAAAATTCCTATCTCTTGTCTAGACATCGGCTCCTCACGAATCATACTCTGTAACCAAAAAGAACTGAACTCCGTTAATCCACCCCTGCAGGTCGGGAATCCCAGCTTCCTTGGAGTTTCCCGGATATTGGGAAAATTAAAACATTGTCCTAAGGAAAACATTACACGACTCTATATACCATAACATCAGCGGATCTGCATAATGAGGCCCACGGGCCATCTTCCAAAGGCCGGTCTTCTTTATACAATGCTTTTTTTTCTGAATGCCTCCTAGCCTCTAAGACCCCATATCTATCTTGGGATTCTTAAACTGTTTGATAAATAGTTTAAAAACCTTTCCACTATCATGTATGAGTATGGTGGGACGTATCTAGTTAAATTCCCAAGAACTAGGGAAATCCATTCCATTTTGAATGATTTTCCCAAATACATGACAGTAAACTGTGTCATGCTCTAACCTTCATTCACTATAGCCATGTATGTGTATGTGTTGTCTCAAATCCATATCCCTGAATTATATGGATGTCCCCAAACCCATAAAATTCCATTCCCCTTTTTTTCCACCCCTGGTGGTCTTCATAATCAGAACATCCATTATGTTTCTTGGCCATACCAAATGGAAAAGCATTGACTTGAGGACGCCACCTTATGACTAAGAATGTCATGCCCTTAGCGGTTCTGCATAATGAGTCCCATGGCCCATCTACTAAATGAAAATCTTCCTTAGGCGATTTTTTCCAACCCATATACACCCATATGGCTCTTATGCCCCATGGAATTCTAGGGATGCTACTAAAAATGAATGAAAAAGTACCCCCATATACGTTTGAAAGTTATTAAGGCATCCACAATTAGTAAAATAAACTCATATGGATCATCACCCCACCACATTTGGTCAATGATGATTAGGCTAAAATATTAGCAGTGATATTATTTTCTACAGGGCATTAAACCACTCAGAGAAACAAGTATGAATCTTACCAAGATGAAAACCCTGTAAAGGGCATCTTGGGAAAATGCTGAGTGTCAGCTCTCTAGGCTTACACCTTGTATGGCCTCAAAAAAACATTGAGTAGAAAGAACTCAAGAGGTGTAAATCATGTTAGGTTGAAAATCCACAAAGGGGGGCCTAAGTAAAAGGTAAGTTGTACCTGCTAAGTCCACACCAAATGGGGCTAGTAAACAATTAGGGGGCCATAAGAAGAGACACAATGTTTGTTGGGTTTACCTATATAACACTATAAATAGTAAAACTGTGCTCGCTGGATTTCAAGATCCTGGAAAAATTTAGAACTGGTTATTTTAATTTCAATCTATTTTTCAAAGACAAGGATTAATTAAGGTTTGGTGAATTGTTTTTCATACATCAAACATTTCAATTAATTTATACCTCATGATAAAATTTTGGGAATTTTTTGCAGAGAATAATAAATTATTCAGCTTAAAATGGTATGGAGGGCCTCCATAACTCGGAGCGTCTTCCGGTAGGGAATGATTACTACCAAAGGCTTTTGGAAGACTCAAAAGGCTGTATCATGCTTCAGTAAGAATCCTCAATGGCTCGAAAGAGACTCTGTGGGGTGTCCGTCTCGGCCACTACACCTGGATGCAAAGCATTATCCTCTTGTGCTGACTTGGAGATCACCCTCATCTTTTTCTCCACCTACCACTTCCACTCACAAATTGTAGCTATGACATGAGACCTCTCGTTCCTCTGTCGCTCCTTCTCTTTCACATTTTTTTTCCATTTTTCAACTCATGTACTCAAATTCATGATCCAGCACCTCAAATGTGATTGATTCCTTGGGAGCTCACTCTATAGCCTTGTGACTACCCTAGCATGATCATGGTCTTCTGTCATACGAAGTTGTCAGGTCATGGTGAGATAGGCTTCAGCTTCAACGGTAGAGAGAAAATACTGGAGTCCACTGACTTTATCCTAGGCAGCGACCACCTATTTAATTATGTCATTGACACCATGATAGACTAATTGATCAAATCCCCACACTATGAACTGGTTACACAGTCTCAGAAAATTAGTAGGTATATCAACTAGGGGAGATTTAAAAATCATCGTCTAGATCATTGTCCATGCCCTATGACGAGCTGGTTGAAGGCTAGAAATGTCTCCTTGATAAGCCTCAAATTCAATCTTGGATGATGAAATATATTCAAGGATCATGGTCACTAGAGAGAGAACCAATCAAGTCATGACCGTACTCTCAGATGCCTCGATAACCACATCCCCAGCTGTAGTGAAGGACAATATTGTGGTTTTCGTACAATCACCAACACCTATGGTTGTGGACCTGGAGCCTAGAAACAAAATGACATAGATAAGTACCCATAATTAGAGATGGGAATAATACGAGGTTAGTGGTTGCGAGATTGAGAATATTAGCCCCAATAATTAAGTTGATGGTGTCCTCAAGCTCTACACCGCCAATGCAACCAAAAGAAGATGATTCTATGTCCTCAAATCTTAAATTAGTTTTAGGGACCCCTGGAGGTGCCTAATACCTGAGGCCATGTCCGAGATCAGCATCTTCCAAGGATGTCCCCAAATGATCACCTATGGAAATTAAGATCATAGAAATTGTTCCCCTTGTAAATAAGAAAAAATTACACTCCAAGATTCCTAGAGCTGGGGTTAGAGCCTCCCTCGTGAGCTCTTCCTCCACTAGATAATTATCCATAGAATCTAGGGCAGCTGACTCTGTCAGATCAGAAGCTTTTTTAGTGTCCTGGGGTGATCAATGTAAATCTATCACTTGAGCAGTCATCAAAAGGGGTGGATCAACTCCACCTAAAACTATGGATATCATGTAATTAGTAGGAGTCTCAACCCCCAGTTTCCCCTTCACTGTCAAATTCTCGGTTATCGAAATCAGGATATGGACATCCATATCACCGGATTCCAAAACATGCCCCTCCCCTTAACAAGCTCAAACGAGGATCCATGTAATTACTCTATTATCAAAGGGGTGGGAGCCACACCCCTTGGGCAGTTGAAGAAGGATTACTAATTGGACCTACAACAATGTACACAAACCATCAATGTAACACCCCAAGCTTCCACAGTACACTTATCTTTCAAAAATGCAATAGCTTGCGTTGTACGCAAGTTCAAGATTCTAACACATCGTGACCAATCAAAGTAGCTATTATGAATAGTAATACACACTTTTTGAAATTATATAAATTTTATATTTCAAAATGGACTTATTTTTTGGATTCAGAATATTGAAATTATCCTATTTTGAATTTTTTGCATTTTACTGAGAACATCCAATTTACGATGAATAGTGAAAAATACTTAAAAACAAATTTTTTACTTAAGATAATTTATAGTGATAAATTATACTATTAAGTGGTTTTAAATTATAATTAGAATGTAATTTTACCATTTTATCTAATGGTGGTCATTAGAATTAATTTCACTTTGAAATTGGACATAAACAATTGTCAATATTTTGATTGATATTGTTTCCTAAAAACACGCTATTTGTTTTGACAACGAGAATTAATTATAAAATTAATTAATGAAACTTATATGTTTTGAATTTTGTAAAATAGACATTATTTTTATTATCGGAATATCAAATATATCTTAGGGTGAATTTTTTGTATTTTTTTGAAAAACCACAATTTTTGATGAATAGTGAAACCACTAAGTGGTAGTTAAAAAACTTATTTTTCATTTAAATGAAACTTTACCACTTCTGTGATTTGATTTTCTAAAATCTGACATACATTTTTTCATTAGGAAGTAAAATGTGGTTCAATAGGATTAAAATAATTTTTTAGTGAATAGTAACTTTTATGTTTTATTAATCACGATTAAAGGTAATTAGTGAAATTTAAGGTAAATATAATGTTATAATAATATGAAATTACCATTAAACTTGTCCTACAAATATTTGATAAGTCATGGCCGACCAATAAAATCCATGGGTCAACTTGGGTACCCTATGGAGCCACTTGGGTAAGAAAATGACATTAATAACTTTTTATTTAATGTTAAAATAAAAATGTCACAATCATGTATTGTTTTATGAAAAAAAATTACATGGGGTTATACAAGTCATATTTTTGACTATAAATAATCATTGTAAAGTTAAAAATATTTCCTACATCATAGTATTTTTTTTATAATTTTTATACAATAAATTAATTAATTTATTTATGAGACCATGATGATGCAGCGATTACCTCATTAATCAACGATTTAAATAAAATGGAATGATAAGGTAAAATATAAGAATTAAACTTTTCAAAAACCTATTGGATGTGTATATTTCGAACCCTTATCACCTTATCCTAGAAATATATAATTGTGGGACCTTTAAAATCCGAAAATCATTTTAAAAGAAAGTGACATTTCATGACTTTCCAAGAGTGCCTCTCCTCTCCTCTTATAAAAGGCCCCCGCCTCTACCACCTTATTCACACCATCAAAGCCATTTGGATCGGCCAAAATCTGCCAAAATAATCTCTCAACTTCCCTCTCTTACTCCTAGAAGCCCGACATTGGCCAGACGTCTTCCCAAGGTAGCCTTTGGCTCAAATCTAGAAGTGTTACCCGATTTTAAGGTAATGTCTTCTCTTTTGTTATTTTGTATTATTTTTCTTCTCCAACCTCTTAAAATCTTTTTATTCATTAATTTTGTAAAAAAACAGTATCTTAAATATACTAGGATGTTGTTATGTGATGTATTTTATTTACACTTACTCACACCTTCATCTAATGGTTAAAGAACATAATGTTTCTGTGGATGGATAATTACTGCCTCACGAAACGATGATTGTTCAATCTTCTTTTCACACCTCTCATGGTGGAAATTATTATGAAACTATTTCTATATATGATATATATATTATTTTTATGTTTTCATTATGCTTCATTATTTTTCATTTATGGCATACCTTTATGATTTCCATTATGGGTAAACGGGATAATTTCATTTTAGCAAGTGTGGACTGCCGCCCCCTCAAAGTGATTTGAATCGTTAATGCCATATGTGGGGCCTATAAAGGATTGAGTAAATAATATTATATATATGATATTATACTGGAATTATAATATACCTTTATATCATTATGATTTCATTCCATTAAATATGAAATAGAAATTAAAGTTTCGTTCATGCGTACATGGGGCTTACCGTCTCCATGAATGGTGCATTTCATTTATTACCTCTAAATGTTATGTAATATTATAAATGCATGTATATACTGGATATATATAAAATATATGATATCTACATCATGATTATAATTCTGGATATAATGTATATTTTACCACATGATCAAATAGAAATTATAAGAAGTTTAATTTTGACTCAAGTACCAAAGATCAACAAAACGACCATTATTAACTTAAATAATTAAATAATGTTCACAACATAGTAATAAGTGATATAAAAGGAATAGTGAACTTGAACATGGTTCATAGTAAATTATAAATTAACTCTAGTTTATTATTCAGGAGGTTAAGGAATGATCGAGTCAAGTCGGGCACAAGGTAAGGGAATTTGTCTCGATCTCCTTTCATTGAGGCATATTTTGTTTTATACACAACTTTCTTTTATACGGTGTATAAACCCATTTGACATTTACGTTTATTCAAAATGAACCTTTTTATATAAATCGTTTTACTAAACGACAAAAGGGAATGTTTTTTCGTATGTATGCAGTGACAATGACTTCTCCGCCGCCGTGACCATTATTTGAGTTTCGACTTCTTCTACAAGGCATAACATTTTTTTAAAATAATGAAAAAATAAATACAAAGTTTTACTTTTAATTATTTTGGTGTTGAAAATGGTTTTACTATATAAATGTCTTGTATTGATATCTTGTGATTGAAATGTGGAAATTTTATGTTTCCTTTATGCATGTTTTATGTGATTCGATTATGTTATGGTTTATGATATGTATTAACTTGTTCATATGATGAATTCATTAGACTTAATAAGTGACGGTTGGGGCCCGCTATAGCTCCTCAATGCATCAGTAGGTATCATGAGACAAACTAGTGTCTTGGAATGAGGCCTTGAAAAAATCTTATTCGTAGTCCTGGCAGGAGGCCCTGGTTACGTGGTTATGATAGTCTGGCATTATGCATTCCATCATTGTGAAAGTGGTTATTGAATTTGCATGTTATTATTTGTCTAGTAGAATATCCATGTGAATTATTGTATTTGTGTTTTTGGACTCAAGAACTATATTATGGTTATAAGTATAATGTGATATATATATATAAGGATTGTACAAAAGTACCTGTTATTTTCATTAAAGTTTTAATATGATGAAGGTAATCATATTTTTAGTATGTGAAAATAAAAGAAACTTTACTTTGTTTGGGAAATATGATGAATTGATTTTTTAATTTAGAGACCTTTTAGAGATAGTCTGGACAGAGGTATTTTGGATAACTATAAAGGTTAGAATAGATTAATTTTATCTTTGGATAGTATTGTTTAAGGTTAAAAAAATTCTGAAGATTATTTTAGGAATATTATAATACTATAGTTTTAAGAAAAAGGCAACCTGTTGGTCAGGGGATAACCTGTCACGTCAGACAAAGCTGTAGGAATCGAACCCACAACCATAGTGTGACATGAATTTATTACCTACCACTAGCCTACAGTAAGTCCTTGGTTATTACAAAATAGTTTTCCTAATAAAAATGGTATGTGTTAATATTTTGAACCTTGTACGATTAGGATCAATATAATATTTTTGAGTTCTATTATCTTTTTGAGTGAAAGATGAATTTGTGGTAGAAATTAGTTGAAGGTTGAAACTCTACTTTCCAAGCATATACATATACCTATCTCGTATTCTGTGAATAAATTAATTCTTAAACATTAGGAAACAGATATTAAAACAAAAAATGGGTTGTCCTAATACCTTATGTTTTGTTGAACTTATGATATTTTAGATCAACATAGATTGAAGGCTTTGAGGCCCTCAATTTTACACTTGTTTGTGATGGATGAACTCAATCACTACCTAAAAATATTTACATTTTTACTCAAATTATATGTCTCTAATTTTCACAAATGTTTTCCTAATATAGATCATAATTTTGTGGTGACTTTTTTCATTTCTCTTTCCCTCTTATTAAGTTGAAATTTTATTAACCTTATTTCCGATGTCGGTTTTCCGCCAAGGTATTTTCTATTTTCAACCATATATTTTCAAAGAACATTTTAAAATTGAGAAGATGCAATTTATTTAAGTAGGGGAGAATGTAACACACCAAGCTTCCACGTTACGCTTCTCTTTCAATAATGCAATAGCTTGAATTGTACGCATGTTCGAGATTCTAACACACCGCGACCAATCAAAGTAGCCGTTATGAAAATTAATTCCCACATTTTTAAATTATATAAATTTTATATTTCAAAATGGAGGTCATTTTTGGATTCAGAATATCGAAATTATCCTATGTTGAATTTTTGGTATTTTTCTGAGAACATCCAATATTCGATGAATAGTGAGAAATATTTTAAAAAAAATTTAATTAAAATAATTTATAGTGACAAGTTATACAATTGAGTGATTTTCAAGTATAATTAGAATATAATTTTACCATTTTATCCAATGGTGGTCATTATAATTAATTTCACATTGAAATTGTACATAAACAACTGTCAATCTTTTGATTGATATTGTTTATTAAAAACATACTATTTGTTTTGAAAATGGGAATTAATTATTAAATTAAATAATGAAACGTATATGTTTTTAATTTTTTAAAATAGACATAATTTTTTAATTCAGGATATCAAATATATATTAGGGTAAATTTTTGGTATTTTTCTGAAAAACTTCAATTTTTGATGAATAGTGAAACCACTAAGTGGTAGTTAAAAAACTGATTTTTCGTTTAAATGAATCTTTACCAATTTTGTGATTTGATTTTCAAAAATCCGACATACATGGTTGTCATTATAAAGTCAAACTTGGTTCAATGGGATTAAAATATTTTTTTTTGAATAGTAACTTTTATGTTTTATTAATCGTAATTAAAGGTAATTAGTGTAATTTAAGGTAAATATAATGTTATAATAATATGAAATTACGTTTACACTTGTCCAACCACTATTGGGTAATTCTTGGCCGACCAATACAATCCATGGGTCAACTTGGGGACCCCATGGAGCCACATGGGTAAGAAAATGACATTAATAACTTTTTATTTAATGTTAAAATAAAAATGTCACAAACATGTATTGTTTAACTAAAACAATTTTTACTTGGGGTTATAAAAGTTTTATTTTTTAATATAAATAGTCCTTGGATAGCTATAAAGATTTCCAACATCATAGTAGTTTTTTTATATTTTTTATACATTAAATAAAATAATTTATTTATGACACCGTGATGATGCATCGATTACCTCATTAATGAAATATTTAAATAAAATGGAAAGATACGGTAAAATATAATACTTAAACTTGTCAAAAACCTATTGGATGAGTATATTTATAACCGTTATAACCTTCTCCTCGAAATATATAATTTTCGGACCTTTAAAATCCAAAAAGAATTTTAAAATAAAATGACATTTCATGACATTCCAAGAGTGCCCCTCCTCTCCACTTATAAAAGTCTTCCATCTCTACCACGTTATTCACACCATCAAATCCATTTGGATCGTCCAACATCTGCCAAAATACTCTCTAATATTCCCTATATTACTCCTAGAAGCATAAATTTGGACATAAGTCTTCCCAAGGAAGCCTTTGGCTCAAATCAAAAAGAGTTACCCGATTTTAATGTAATGTCATTTCTTATGTTCTTTTGTATTATTTTGCTTCTCAAACCCCTTAAACTGTTTTTATTCATTTATTTTGTAACAACACCAGTATCGTAAATATACTATGATGTTTCTATGAGAAGGATTTTATTTACACTTGCACACACCTTCGTCTAATGGTTAAAGAACATATTGTTTCTGTGGGTGGTGAATTTCTGCCTCACGAAACAATGGTTGTTCAATCTTCTTTTACCACCTCCCATGGTGGCCATTATGTTAACTCTATTTCTATATATGATATATATATTATGTTTATGTATTATTTATTCTTCATTATATTTCATTTATGGAATACCTTTATGATTTCCATTATGGGTAAACGCGATAATTTCATTTTTGGAAGTGCGGACTATCGCCCCCTCAAAGTGATTTGAATCGTTAATGCCATATGTGGGACATATAAAGGATGGAGTAAATGATATTATACTGGAATTATAATATACCTTTATATCATGATTATTTAATTCCATTAAATATGAAATATAAATGAAAGTAGGGTTCATGCGTACGTACGGCTTACCGTCTCCATGAACGGTGCATTTCATTTCTTACCTCTAAATGTTATGTAATATTATAAATGCATGTATATACTGGATATATTTAATATATATGATATCTACATAATTAATATAATTCAGGATATAATTGATATTTTACCACATGAACAACATGCAATTATAAGAAGTTTAATTTTGACTCAAGTACCAAAGATCGACAAAACGACCATTATTAACTTTAATAATTACATAATGTTCATAACATGGTAATATGTGATATAAAAGGAATAATGAACTTGAAAATGGTTCTTAATCAAGTATAAATTAACTCTATTTTATTATTCAAGAGGTTAAAGAATGATCGAGTCATGTCGGACACGAGGTAAGGGACTTCATCTCAATCTCCTTTCATTGAGGCATATTTTGTTTTTTAGACAACTTTCTTTTATACGATGTATAAACCCTTTTGAGTTTTACTTTTATTCAAAATGAATATTTTTATACGAAGAGTTTTACTAAGAGACAAAAGGGAATGTTTTTTGTCGTACTTATGCGGTGACAACGACTTCTCCCCCACTGTGACCATTATTTGAATTTCCACATCCTCTACAAGCCATAACATATTTTTAAAAAAGAAAAAATAAATACCAAGTTTTACTTTTCTTTTATTTTGGTATTGAAAATGGTTTTACTATAGCAATGTGTTTTATTGATATCTTGTGATTGAAATGTGGAAATGTTATGTTTCCTTTAGGCATGTTTTATGTGATACCATTATGTAATGGTTTATAATTTTCTTAAACCTCTTCATATGAGGAATGCATTGGACTTAATAAGTGACGGGTGGAGCTTGCTATAGCTCCTCGATGAATCAGTAGGTCTCATGAGACAAACTAGTGTCTTGGCACAAAGCCTTGACAAAATCTTATTTGTAGTCTTGGCACGAGGCCTCGGCTACATGGTTATGATAGTCTGGCATTATGAATTCCATCATTATGAAAGTGGTTATAGATACTGAATGTGATTATTTGACTAGTATAATATCCATGTGAATAAGTAAATGGAATTATTTCATTTTACATTTGAAATATTATGCTGAAGTTCAAGTTTAAAAGGCTTTTGTTTTAGTTATACATTGCCTTAAATGTTTATGTTTTTTTATGAATGTTTCCTCTATATTGTCATCCTTACTGAGCATCTGTGCTCACCCATTTATATGTTTTATTTTTCCATGATGTGATGAAAAATTTATTACTGAACTACAAGGATAGTCTGAAGGGGATATGAATGTGGACTATGGAGACTATGTTATTGTGAATTTTCACTTTATGATGTAATGTTACATTTATGAATGTATCTGGTGTTTCCAAGAATACTAAACTAATCGATCTATCTAGACTTGATCTTTTGTGATCATACCAATGTTATGTAATAATGCACCGACACTGGTTAACTGGGGTCAGGGCATTACAATCAATAACCGGCAATGTCAAAGCATCTGATTTAATGATCATAGGAGATGGAATAATGAACACCTATCATTTTCTGTCTGATATGTTCCGATAGAATGGATGTAGGCTAACATTTCATGATTTTCCATGGTGAAGGATCCCCGCTCGATACAGTGGGTGGGGCTGGAGGAGGGAACAACTTAGTCGGTTTTCTAATGGTTTCCTCCATATGCTCAGTCGAACCAGGATATCCTTCCCCAACAACTTCCATAGTCAAAGGCGCATGTTCACCCATGATAGTATCCTGGGGGGGGCTTACTCCGAGGAAGGTGTCAATTCTTGTGACTCTACAACATCCTACGAAAATGAAGAAGATGTTAGAATATTCATAATTAAGAATGAAACAGTGGGGTATATATAAGTAAAATGACCTCTTCCTCAGAATCAGATGGTTCAGAGTGTATCATCATTAGATCCACTTAGTTAGTATCTTAATTCCAGTTCGTGATTGAGTGAAATTATTTATCCATGACTTTTAACTATGAAACTACCTCACCATGATCTTTTTCAACAAATACATAAGAAGTAGAAAAAACATCCCCATGGTCAAGAAGATTGAAGGGTGCCTCTTGAAGAAGCTTTTAGACTTCTTCATTAGGTCCACTAGCCCTTAGGTCATCCCAAACCCTCCACGCATTTGGTATTTTAGCAGTAAAAAAATTGGATAGCATTTGAGAAAAAAATGAGTGGTATGAGCAGAAATAGAAGATGGTGTGGGTTCCATTAGTCATGGATGCTTCCTAGGTGCCACCACTACCCTAGTACTCTCAGGAACTTCTTGTTGGTGTCACTCAATGTTCACGGAGGGGAATTTCCCAACCTCATTCACCAAAAGAGGTTATGTAAAATCATAACCCCCTAAAGAATGACCACTTCTATCCTCCTCATCATTAATCATCAACCGTAACATGGCTCAGTCCTGGTGGATTGACATAAAATAACTCCTGTGACATTGGATGTAAAACTCAAGATCTGGAAGAAACTGATTTACCCTCTCTCAGTCATCATTTTAAAAATTATGAGTGGGTGATGATATATTGTCCAGCTCACTGAACAACACATCCCAACACTAGAGATATTTCCATAGAGCATGAGGGTATTGGCTACGAAATGTTGGCTGACTTTTGAACTCATCGCATTTCCTTCAATCCCTAGAGAAGGCAACATTGATTGGTATTGCTGGATGACCCCTAGAACCAGCTTCTATATCATGTGAAGAGGCACACCAATGTGTCAAAATTTCCCTAGGAGCACAGGGGAAACTGGATTCTAGAGAACCTTTCGTAGGCGAGTTGGTGCCAAAACCTCCTTCCACATTCCCATACAATTTGAAAATTTGGTTCTCTAAATTGTGGGAACCAGTATACCCAATTGGACATCTGGGTATAAGTATACCCATGATTCAACATAGTTATTGGAAATTAAATGAATAGGGTTAGAAAACTCATGAGTCTTGACCTCGATACTAGTGTCTTCTCGGGTAAACATCAGCCACAACTGCCTAGATACCATCAGATAAAGATTATCACGAGCACTGATGATGAATGGGGGGGGGAATATCATTTGAACACTACCGAACTGACGACCGAATCTGCTGGGTGAGTACCAATAAAAAATATTTTCCCCCTATGCAACCAACTAAGATACCCTCTATCACGACCAGTCCTCGGGACCCATGCCGTGACTACCCCAAGCCTGCCTTTCTTAGGCCAAGGGCTGCCGACTAGCACCAAAGACGCAAATCCCGATATAAGGTATGGCATTTCCTTTATGTAAGAAAAGAAACACCACAGAGTATGCAAGAAGAAGTAAACACTAAGTAAACGTAGTACAAATGTAAGTGTTGGGATGTAATTCGGCCAGTATACAAACCCAAACTGAAAGTAAAGTACAACTGAAAAGAGAGTACAGTAGTAGAAAAGTAAAGCAGCGAGTCCGATCCGTCCTCTGAAAATCCCACTTAAATGGTGGGAAAAGATAGTCTCCTCCACTCCTCGGTTCCAACTATCCTCTCCGTGTACGTCTCATCTAATGATCGAACTCCATGTATAGTCCAGCTCCACGAGCTCCTACCGCGGTCAGCGCTGTCCGTCGTCTGCATCCAACACAATGTAGTGCGGGCATAGCCCGTGCATGGGTGAGTATACACTACTCATAAGGGACTTAGAGACCCCCGATGGTCTCCCAGAATCCACGAAGGATAAACAATAAAGGAAAGTTACAATCATGAAGTAACAACCAAATATACTTAGGTATATGCCCATACATATAACTAAGTCATCAATTCCAGTTTGGCTCCAACATCCGAGCCCATTTTCGATCTAGTCCACACAGGATAGTACCACCCAATTCACACTGGAAAGCACAACCCAATCCACACAGGAATGCAAGTCAATCATATCGAAGAAAATGATTGAAAGTCAAAACTCAGCTCACACAGGTATATAACATTCATAAAGCAAAATTGATGATCAGATATAGTTACTGATTCATCTAAGCTGGGACCCATGTAGGATACTAGACCAGCTAAGCTGTCGGACCTATGTAGGATCCTAGTCCAGCTACTATGTCGAACCCACGTAGGATACTACAACAGAAGTCAATACTATCAGACCCATATAGTATTCAAGTACATTAGTCATCACCATCGAACCCACATAGGATTCTAGTATGACTATCATTGTTGTCAAACCCACGGATGATTCCAGTACATTAGTCTTCACCGTTGAACCCACAGAGGATTCTAGTACGATAGTCGTTGCAGTCGCAGCTAGCTCTAGGGTTCCCTCCCACATCACTATCAATTCTGGAAGGGTATCCTCCTTGAGTCAAAGGGTTGGGTACATCAACCATCACGAAGACCAGGGATGATATATCCCATCGTTCTGTTCCACGTCATAGAGGAAAACCAAGAAAACTGTTCCCAAGTCACAGAGAACAAGACGACCAAGCCATTTCCAAATGTACACTGTGTGTAGAGAAGTGATACACACCATGTCATATGTCACTGGGTACTGACCATGTGATATGGCTCGTGTCTTAGGGCTGGTCGTGTAGATAAGAATGTACATGGCATGTAGTATGGTTACACGCTGTGTCTTCAACCCACGGGTACTGTCCGTGTACCACAGCCCGTGGTGATGCGATGTTCATGTAAAAGGTAATTACAGGGAATGTGGTATAGTTACACGCCGTTTCTAGATATCTGGGGTCGGCTCCATGTAAACTAGTCATGCCTGGCCGTGTGGTGGTGTACATGCTCATGTACTCCACCCCGTGTCTGTGTATTCCCAGAATACATGCCGATTCATACTGAAGCCACTTCTTCCATGGTAAAAGAACTACGATTCATGCCTCTTGGCTGTGTAGTTCATACCATGACCATGTATCTCCCGGATTACACTCCATGTCTTCGAAGTCTCCTATATCAAACTATGTGGATAGTACACGCCGTGTGACCAGTGTCACATGTCGTGTGTCACTTCTTCTGATGTATTTTACTTTTGCTGTTGAACGTTTGTACTACTCGGCGTGTGCTTTTAACGGACATGCCATGTATTCTGTAATTTTTCAGAAATGAAGCCTCTGGCCAGCATGCCCCCTGAGGCATCCATATTTTTTATGATGATCCTATTGCTACAAAAATATCTCGTTCCTAGGTTTTCCTGATGTTCTGTGGCTGTTTTCGATGTTTTCGGGCCTCTGATCGGCTCCAAAAACATGACTTGATTCACTACTCAAGAACGGTTAGTGGACACCATATAACAAGAAGGGAGGAGGAATCAGAATGTGTTAGTTTGGTCTGGTTCCCTCCCCATTAGTTTTATCACAAAAGATTTTAGAGAGAAACATCAACATGGATGGAAAACCAAAATCTATCAATTCAAAACACACCCCTACCTCGAAGAAGTTCGAGGAATCTAGCATCGTGGAGAATGGCGTCGCAGGGTGTGGTCTTGTATACATTGGCGGAGATCGCACGAGGAGGAAGTGGTGTCTCCCTTTCTTTGACGTGGAGTGAAGATGGAATAGTGAGTCGGTGTTCTTCGCGTTCTTCAAGGAGGAAGATGAAAATAATATTCCTCTTATTTTATTATCTTAGGTCATGCCTTTCAAAAATACAAATTTTAAAATACACAACTCACATAATTAAATTAAAGAGGTGTCATTGAATAAATGTTGGGAGAGGGAATGTCACAAATTAATGGGAAGTGTTAAGGGTTACACACTTAAGTGGGAGATTAGAGGTGTTAGGGAATATGAGATGATGGGGGCTCGTGTGGGCCCCACCGCCCTCATAACCTTACATGGGAAGTGGGGTGGTTGTGGTCCCCACCAACAACTTCCCATGAGGGAATTAAACTACCACAGACAAAATAAATTTGCACACTATTTATTTTACCTAACATTTAATTCCCTAATTTTTAACAACTCCTCCCGAGAAAATGCAACTCCAGTAAATGTCATCTTAAGAAAATACGTTGCGGTTTCATCGGTGCCCTCGGATTTCGATTCCGAGCAACAGTTCAATAGTTAGAAAAACCTGCTCATTCGTTCACTGAATGTACCCGAGCTAATCTTCGGAAATTGATTCCAGGCATACCGGACCTTGGAATCAGGTGCTGTTTGAAACTGCGTACTCTTAAAATCCCATAGAAATTAAGAAATGAATTTCCTTGAAATTTAAGGGTCTTTACATTACTCTCACCTTAGGGATTTACGTCCACGTAAAGATACATTACAAACAAGGGAAATAAATGAGGGTACTGAGCACACATCTGAGCCTCCCACTCTTAAGTGCTCTCCTGGAGGTTCCTGGGCTGCCATCTAACGCGCACTAGAGGAATCGACCACCCATGTAGGACTAGCTCCTATCGATCCTCGATCTCCACAGGGACCTCAGCAAAAGTAGCCCTGTCGTCGATGTCCAGCTCCCCATGGCCGATGATATGCATCGTGTCATGCACGTATATCCTCAACTGAGATATCTAGAAGAATTCGTGCACCCGGTGCAACTGAGGTGGTAGAGCCAGGTGATAATCCACCTCGCCAATCTTGCTAAGAACTTGGAATGGTCCGATGAAGCACTAAGATAACTTTCCACCCCTGCCAAGTCTCTGTAATCCACGTCGAGGTGAGACCATCAAGAAAACATGGTCGCCATCATCGAACTCTAGGGGTCTCCGCCTCCTATCAGCATAAGACTTCTGTCGGCTTTGAGTTGTCCTCATCCACTCCTGGATGACCTGTACCTTCTCTGTCATTGCCTAGACAATCTCTGGTCCCACAAGTGCTGACTCCCAAGGGTCTGTCCAGCACAGAGGTGACCTGAAAGTTCTACTGTACAATGCTTCGTAGGGTTCCATCCCGATGGTGGAGTGTAAGTTGTTGTTGTACGCAAACTCCACCAAGGGTAGGTGATCCTCCCAACTGCGACCAAAGTCAAGGACACATGAACAGAGCATGTCCTCGAGAGTCTGAATGGTCCTCTCCGTCTGACCATCCGTCTAAGGCTGAAAGGCGGTGCTCAGGCATAGCTGCGTCCCAAAAGGATCCTAAAACCCCTTCCAAAGCTGGGAAGTAAAACGAGCATCATGATCAGAGACGATAGATGACGGCACACCATGAAGTCGTACGATCTCTTGAACGTAGAGACGTCCCAATCTCTTCACTGAACCATGCTCTCTAATGGGTATGAAGTGGGCCAGCTTGGTGAGTCGGTCGACGATCACCCAAATGAAGTCATGTCCTTTGGAAGTACGTGGAAGTCCAGTAGTGAAATCCATAGATATCCCGTCCCACATCCACTCTGGGACCTCAAAGGGCTATACCAAGCCTGCTGGTACCTGGTGTTCTGCCTTCAACTGCTGGCAGGTGAGGCATCGAGAAATGAACTCTGCCACAACATTCTTCATACCCATCCACCAGTGCTGTCGTCTGAGATCCTGGAACATCTTCGCTACTCTTAGATGTACTACTAATGGGGAAGTGTGAAACTCTCTTAGAACCTACTCATGTAAAACAAATGGTACCATGGTACGTCCTCTGAAAAGGACGACGTGATCACCTCCTATAGAGAATCCATCAGGTGCATGTCCTGAGTTAATCTGTACACACCACATCTCACAGTCAATGTCCCCACGCTGGGCCTCTCTGACCTGCTGAAGAATTGGAGGAGTGACTGAAGAAAGAATGCTCCATATCTATACATGAAGGATATCTGTATAGAGGATAGAAGCTATGTCGCCTCTCCTAGTAGCTGAATGCCCGTCCTCCTACTGAGAGCATCAGCTACTATGTTCCCCTTCCCAGGAGTATAGAATACCTAAAAGTCATAGTCTTGGAGGAACTCGAGCCATCGTCAATGTCTCAGGTTCAGGTCCTTCTACGAGAAGATGTACCTGAGACTCTAGTGGTCAGAATAGACTGTAAAGTGCTCGCCCATCAGATAGTGCTGCCACATCTTCAAGGCGAAGACCACTGATGCTAACTCCAGGTCATGGGTAGAGTAGTTCTTCTCATGCTACCTCAACTGTCGTGATCCATAGGCGATCACTGCCCATTCCTGCATCAGGACACACCTGAGTCCGGTCCCTGATTCATCGTAGTAGACTACGTACCCTACTCCCTCCTCTGGTATCCTCAAGATAGGTGCGCTGGTCAATCTCTGTCTCAGCTCTTGGAAGCTCTTCTGACATCTGTCTGACCACACGAAGGGTCTCCCCTTCATCTTAAAAGCTGAAAGTAGCGCTGCAACTCTAGAGAAGTCTGGAAAATCTCTGTGGTAGTACCCAACCAAACCTAGGAATCTCCACACCTCTGTCACACTCCTTGGTGGCTCCCAAGATAGCACTGCATCGATCTTCGTAGGATCCACTACAACTCTCGCCTTAGAGATGATTTGTCCCAAGATGTTGGCTTCACGTATCAAGAACTAACAAATTGAGAGCTTACCATAATGATGGTGCTCTTGGAGTGTGTCCAGTACAAACTGCAAGTGATAGGCGTGCTCCTCCTCAGTAGTCGAGTATAAAAATATTTCATTGATGAAGACTACAACAAATCGATCGGGATAAGGCTGGAATATCATGTTCATTAGAGTCATGAACAGTGCTGGATCATTGGTTATGCTAAAAGGAATAACCAAGAACTCATAGTGGCCATACCGACCCATGAAAGCTGTCTTCTGCACATCCTTGTCCCGAACTCTGAGCTGGTGATAGCCTGACCTTTGGTCTATCTTCGAGAACCATCGTGCTCCCTTGAGCTGATCGAAGAGGTTTTCAATCCTCGGAAGTGGAGACTTGTTCTTCATGGTCAACTGGTTCATGCGACGATAATCAACACCCAGTCTCAAGCTCCCGTCCACCTTATTGGCGAACAATACTGGGGAAGCCCAAGGTGAAACACTGGGTTGAATGAATCTCTTTCCCTGTAAGTCCTCCAACTGTACCTGTAGCTATTGAAGCTCAACAAGAGCCTTTCGGTATGCTGGTGTGGTTATTGGGGCTACCCTGGGGTACAAGTAACTATATAAGTCTACCTCTCCGCGAGGAGGTAATCCTGGAACATCATCAAAAAAATGTCTGCATTGTGATCCACCACTACAGGAAAACTCGGACTCCGCACATCCACTACTCCTAGGATGAGGCTAGAAAACTGATTAGTGATCTGTTGTACTCTCCTCTGCGTGAGTCCATCCTGCACTGAAAAGGCTCCCTTCTCACCAGTGAAGGAGAACCTGCTCCCATCGGTGTGGACACACTGCACCGTGTGCCTAATACAGTCTATCCGAGCATAAAATATAGATAACCAATCCATTCCCAAGATGACGTCGTAAGGCCTCGACGCTGCTAAAAAAATATCTCAACCGAAACTCTTGCCTCCAAGAATAAGCTCACACTATCGGCACCCATGAAAAATCCTCGATTCTGCTCCCGTAGGAGTCTCTAACAGTATGGATCAAGCCAACAGCTCAGTCTAAATCTCCGAGCTCCGAACAAGGGAAGCAGATATGAAATAATGACTCGCTCTTGTGTCTATAAGAACTACAGAAAGGGTGGAGTAGACACAGATGGTACCTCATATCATCTCAGGTGCGCCGTGGTCGTGGACCTCATGGTGGTGGTGGTGGTAGAGCCTCAAAGCGTCGCCCACCACCTGCTGCTCGGCCAGCTCCCCTGCCTCATCCGCCTTCTCCCTGCAGACCACCATGATCGAACCTCTGCCTCTGCCTGGGTTGTCCCCCAAGCATCTACTTATCCTCTACATGGCGGGTCGGGCAGTCACGAGCCATGGGGCTCTGCCCACCGCATGCGTAGCACGACCTGCTCCTCGTATAGCTGGCTCTGTTCCGAGTGCCTCACACAATCAAAAATATATCCTGAGGTCGTGTACCTAATGGTATGGTCCGCTTGGACCACTATGACATAAGTCGACTACCACCTGCAGAAGACTCCGCTACGTGCTGCCCTGCTGTAGGTCTCGCTACTGGTGTTGGCTCAGCAAGAAAACTAACTACAAGAAGGGCTCACTCTAGTACTCCTGCCTACGTCTGAATACTGAGGGAGATCATTGAAGCCCTGATCTCATGCCTCAGTCCCTTCTCGATGGACTGAGCCCGGAAGAATGGGTCCCATATCTTGTCTGTGGAATAGCACGAGAGATCGGTAAATCTAACCGATTACTGGGCTACCGTCATGCTGCCAAGCCGCAGCTGCAGTAACTCCTGAATGCGCACTGCACGGATGGTGTCTGGTACAAACTCCGAGAAGAAGAGGCTCTCGAAGTCCGATCAATGAATATATACCACGTCGTGCACCTGGAGAATCAGGATCCACCATCTACCTGTTTCCGCATGCAGCAGACTAGCTGCAAGGATCAACATTAGCTAAGTTAGTGTCCCCACTATCCTAAAAACTCATACAACCGCGTCCAACCTATCCTCAGATGCCTAAGGGTTCGTCTCCCCATGGAACCTGGTCGGTCTCTGACGTTGAAACTCACGCAGTGCACTAGGACGATGTGCACTCTCAACGGCTCAGGATGGTGAAATCAGTGGCTCGGTGGGTAGAGGTACCTCTGGTTCTTCCGTTGTAATAGGGCCCTGCACTGAGGCCTCGTCGCTCGGTGGGCTGTCATCTCACACAAATCTCAGAACCCTAGCTGGCTACCATCGTGGGGCCATCTTGAAAATAGACAGGTGTGCCACAGTCAATACAGTATACCTGGAGATCTGACACAAATTAATCACAATGAAAACTTTTGAAACACACATGCAATCAATGTTTTCATGCCCTGAGTTGGAAATCAGATGTCAGGGTCCTGGTGTATGGATACGTCGGCCGCCGCACCAACACTAGACTCCTTGGACTGAAAACCACACTCAATACCCTTAACAGTACTGTTTCACATAGAATATCGATCAGAGTCCTGAGTTCTGCGGTAGAACCGAACTCCTCTGATACCTATTTTTCACGACCCATCCTCGGGACCCGTGTCGTGACTACCCCAAGCTCTCCTTCCATAGGACATGGGCTGGAGACTAGCACCAAAGGTGTAAATACCGATATAAGGGAAATAATTTCCTTTATGTATGAAAAAAACACCACAGAGTATGCAAGAAGAAGTAAACACTAAGTAAACTGAGTAAAAAATTAAGTGCTGGGAAGTAAATGGGCCAGTATACAAACCCAAACTGAATGTAAAGTACAACTGAAAGGAGAGTACATCAGCAGAAAAGTAAAGAAGCAAGTCCGAGCCATCCTCTTGAAATCCCAATTGAAGGGTGGACATAGATAGTCTCCTCCGCTCCTTGGTTCTAGCTGTCCGCTCCGTGTATGTCTCGTCCAGTGATCCACCTCTAGGTACCGTCTAGCTCCACGAGCTCCTACCTCGGTCAGCGCTGTCCGTCGTCTGGATCCAACACAACGTAGTACGGGTATAGCCCGTGTAGGGGTGAGTATACACTACAAAGTAGGGACCTCGAGACCCCCAACGGTCTCCCAGAATCCATGAAGGATAAACCACAATGGAAACTTACAATCACGAAGTAAAAAACCAAATATTCTTAGTTATACGCCCATACATATACCTAAGTCATCAATTCCAGTTCGGCTCCAACCTCCATGCACAAGTTCGATCTAGTCCACACATGATAGTACCACACAATCCACACAGGAAAGTAGAACCCAATCCACACAAGAAATCAAGTAAATCATATCGATGATAATGATTGAAAGTCAAAACTCAGATCACACAGATATAAAACATTTGTAAAGAAAAAGTGATTATAAGATATAGTTACTGATTCATCTAAGCTGGGACCCACATAGGATACTAGACTAGCTAAGCTGTCGGACCCATGTAGGATACTAGTCCAGCTACTCTGTCGGACCCACGTAGGATACTAAAATAGTGGTCCATACTGTCAGACCCACGTAGGATTCATGTACACTAGTAGTCACCGCTGAACCCATGGAGGATTCAAGTACAGCGGTCATCGTCGTTGAACCCACAGAGGATTCCAGTACATTAGTGTTCACCGTCGAACCCATGGAGGATTCCAGTACGATAGTCGTTGCAGTCACAGCTAGGTCTAGGGTTCCCACACACAACACACTCGATTACAGGAGGGCCACTCCTCGAGTCAATGGGATGGATACATCAACCATCATGAAGACCAGGGATGATGTATCTGAACATTCTATTCCACGTCCTATGGGAAAACCATTAAAAACGTGCCCATGTCACAGAGAACAAGAGGACCAAGACATTTTTCAAAAGTACACGGCATGTAGATAAGTGATACAAGCCGTGTCATCTGTCATTGGGTATTTACTGTGTGATATGGCCCATGTCGCAGGGCTAGTAATGTGGATAAGAAAGCACACCGTGTGTGGTATGGTTACACACCGTGTCTTCAAGTCAGGGGTACTGTTTTTGTACCACATCTCGTGTCGATGGGCTGTTCGTGTAAAAGGAAATTACTCGGCATGTGGTATAGTTACACACCATGTCCAGACTTCTAGGGTTGGCTCCGGGTACACTAGTAATGCCTGGCTATGTGGTGGTGTACATTCTTGTTTACTCCACTCTGTGTCCGTGTATTCCCAGAATACACGCCGAGTCATATTAAAGCCGCTTCTACCATGGTAATGGATGTACACCCTATTCCTCTTGTCCATGTAGTTCTGCCCATGCCCGTTTATCTTCCAGATTGCAGGCCATGTCTTCGAAGTCTCCTCTGTCAAACTGTGTGGACAATACATGCCGTGTGACCAGTGTCACATGTCGTGTGTCACTTCTTCTGATGTCCGTTTCTTCTACCACTGAACATTTATACTACACGGCGTGTTCTATGAAAGTACATGTCGTGTATTCAAGAATTTTCTAGAAATGACGCCTCTGGCCAACACGCCTCCCAAGGCATCTGTCCATTGTTTCGATGATCCTTTTGCTACAAAAAATTTCCCGTTCCTATGTCATCTCGATGTTTCGAGGCTGTTTCCGATGTTTTTGGGCCTCTGATCAGCTCCAAAAACATTCCTTGATTCACAGATCAAGAATGGTTGGACGACACCATACAACAAGAATGGTGGAGTAATTCGACTGTGTTTGTTTGGTCCGGTTCCCTCCGCATTAGTTTGATAGAAAAAGGATTTAGAGAGAAACATCAACATGAAAGAAAAAACAAAATCTCTCAATTTAAAACACACCCCTACCTCGAGGAAGTTCGAGGAAGGTAGCTTCATGGAGAACGGCATCGCGGGGTGTTGATCCATATACGTTGGCTATGATCGCACGAAGAGGATGATGTGTCTCCCTTTCTTTGACGTGGAGTGAAGATAGAATGGAGAGTCAGTGTTCTTCGCGTTCATCAAGGAGGAAGATGAAAATCTTCAAGTCTTTGTGTATTCTTCTTCCAATCCCCTTACACCACAATCCAACCTAATAAAATAAGATTCATCTCATTTTATTATCTTATGTCATGCCTTTCAAAATTACAAATTTCAAAATACATTACTCACATAATTAAATTAAAGAGTTGTCATTGAATAATTGTGGGGAGAGGGAAGGTCACAAATTAATGGGAAGTTTTAAGGGCTACACACTTAAGTGGGAGATTAGAGGTGTTAATGAATATGAGAAGATGGGGGAACGTGTGGGCCCCACCGCCCTCATGACATCAAAAGGGAAGTTGGGTGGTTGTGGGACCCACCAATAACTTCCCATGAGAGAATTAAACTACCTCAGATAAAATAAATTTGAACACAATTTGTTTTACCAAACATATAATTCCCTAATTTTTAACAACTCCTCTCGAGCAAACACAACTCCAGTAAAGGACTTCTTAAGAAAATATCGGCGTTGCGGTTTCATTGGTGCCCTCAGATTTTGATTTCGAGCAACGGTTCAAAAGTTAGAAAAATCCGCTCGTTCATTCACTGAATGTACCCGAGATAAACATTGGAAATTCATTCCGGGCATACCGGTCCTTGGAATCAAGTGCTGTCAGAAACTGCGTACTTGTAAAATCCCAAAGAAATTATGAAAAAAAATTCATTGATATTTACGGGTCATTACACCCTCCCTCATGGAAAACAGGAAGCCGTTATTAGTAAATTACTATGATCTGACATTCAAAATCACACGAGTCGGTGAAAGGTAGGTATGATAATTAAATTTTTCATTACTTGTGATTTTTCATGATAGATGGTTATTATTCTACACTGTTGGATGTTCCACATTATTTTGGGTAACAAATACCTTGGGCATATCCCCACTGGTAAATTGAAGATATGGCTGGAGTGTGTCACTAAGAGTTTGTAAGTGGTTGTTGAGAGTATAGAATTTCTTCACGTACACCCCTATTCAACACCATAGGATTTGTAAGGGGAAGACCACCTGTTTTGGCCACATCCCTTTAGTGATCTGGCCAAGTAATCGATAAATCTTTGAGAATTTCGGAATGGACATGTTGATTCATTTGAAAGTGCCCGACTATGCCACCGTAAGAATGGTAGCAACTCGTATACCACCAGACTAACATACATGCAACAACCAGCCACTCAGGAACATAGCCAGGAAGGTCTCCATTTGACGAAACTGATCAATGTTTGGTATGATCTCCCAGCTCCAAATATTGAATTGGACCCCATCCTGAATTGACTAGTCGGTGCCCCCGCCTCCGAGTTTCCATTGAGGGATATGAAGTGGGCCTATGTGGATGGTTCATAGATTTTGTGTCCATTGAAAAGTCTTCAATCCATTTTGAGATAAGGGGTGATCTGTTCAGAAGAAGATTCTTTAGATAACATCTGGGCTTCATTAATGAGCTGCGTCACTAAAAGATGAGTCATCTCCTCGTCATCCCAGGTAAAATATGGAGGCATGAGTTCACCATACATATCTCCAACAATGGGGACTCCTGTTATCATTGAGATGTCAAATAGACTGATGCCAACTTCCTCGTGGACTAAGATGAACATATTGGTATCAGGGCTCCATCGACATACGACTTGTTTGGAAAGTGCATTTGTCTAATGGGTATAAGTCTGGGTAACCAAGAGAGCTTCATACAGCCCCACGGTTCGTAGTTCCACATGGAACTCCTCACAACTTTGGAGAACCCAGATGGGCCACAGAAAATCCAACTAAAACGTGCCTTCGGCCTGAAGATCTTGATCTGGTGGCCAGCCATGTTGTTCATATACCATTTCATTGCATGTAATGGTCTGATGACAATGATTGAATCCATTATGTTGATGTTTCTTGCCTATCCAGGGTCACATGAATTCTATTCTACACGGACTCAGCGGCCGTGTCCTTCAGAATAAGTCGTCCCCTATTTAAAAACACAGCTCTAGGAATGTTACTAGATATTATCCAGGATGTAGTTGGTTATCACGAGAATGTAATGGGATCAATGTATCAAATAATAGGTGAAACCCATAACCAGAAAGGCTATTGGAAAATGGGAATTCTCATTATGTCTCAGTAACCAGATTGGATAAGGATTTATGAAAGGGGGAGATGTGAATTTATTCCTCTTCTGATATGGACATATATTTTTTTTATTTGATTGACAGTTGAAAGGGGAGCATCAACATGACTAACAATAGCTCGTGGAGGAACCATGTTTTCTTCTTACATCGCGAAACCATATGTAAGCTTATTCCAAATGATAATATTAAGGAAATGACTAAATATTTGGAAAAGTCTTCACAAGGGGTCTACATAGTCCCCCCCCCCCACATACTAACCCCTGCGCTGGTCCACGATGCATGTATTCCTCAAACCAACAGCCCACGGAAGAGGTATACGACATCCTAACCCACAAATTGTTGGCCAACGGACTGCGTACCAAGACCCTATGCGGGTTCACATAATTCAGGGAATACATGATGTTTGAAATGAAAATTTCAATTTTGAAAGGATAATTACAATCCGCAGACCACTGAAACACATAGAATTTTCCCGACGCGACCCTCCGTGAATTACTTTTTAATGTTTTTATAGTTTATTTCATAGTTGGGAAATTAGTTTGGGGATAGAGGTGAGTGTGGACAAGGGTTAGTTCACGGAAGAAAAAGCTAGTTTGCAGATGATTTAGTTCATGATGGATGTTTTATGTAGAGGCAGTGCATAGAATCATGGAAATAGAGATATTTTTTCCAATAAATCTGGTAAAAGGAAATTTTCATGGACCCCTTTGTATAGGAATGGTCCCCCACTGTTTCCACCACTCTACCGCAAACCACTTGAGTTTCAGGACCATTGTACATCTTAATAGCCTCCTCATCGTTCTAATCGTACACCATTCCAATGGGGGTATTTTAAGGGTCATGAAATATCCACAAAAGGGAAGGAAAATACTCCCTTAAAATCAGTGGAAGAATCCACCCAATTTTCATGAATAATTTTGTCCAAATTTGATGTATGTTCAGATGAAATGGTAAGGGACCTAAAGAGTCCACGTACCTATTCATCATTAGTGGTACGTGGCCAGTTCGGTGAACAATCCTCCCGTGGACAGTGTCGTTCACAAAATGGTGGTAGAGCTCCGACATGGACACAAACCAAATGGTCACCAAGTGAGGCTGGACCGGTCTGTAGTCGCGAACCACTCCGGCCGCGAACTAGGAGGACCGGCTCCCCAACCACACACCGTATCGTTCATGTAATGGGGGAGAGCCCAATGCGGCTACCAAACACCCCCATGACAGAGTCAGTTCGCAGATGAGGTGCATTCAATATACCCAGTGAACCTGAGGTTGACTATGTCATCTTTAGATTGGGTCTTTTTCCATGGCCCTATTCAAAAGGTGTCGCATGACCATAAATACAACCCTTTCCCCCCACTATAAAAGTGCATCATGGGGGAATGATAGGGATCAGCTTTTTTAGATTAGATTCATTGAAATGCTCTTTTTGGAAAGATGTCATCAGACTTTTGAAGAAGGAAGAGGCTTTCGTGAGCTTAGGATTTTTCTTACAGAGAAGTTCATATTTGCAAACCAGTAACAGGTATAAAATGATGATGAATTTTTAAGAACTGAAGAAATCATTACTAATTTGGTAAATTGCAAACCTAATATTGTTGAACCGTGAACCATGGCCCCTACATAGATGCACTCCCCGCAAAACTGGGATCCTAGGCCCCATCTTTGATCGGGTGTGCGGCATAGTAGCCTCCTACGCTAAAAAGGCCCTGAACATCACTGCCCTTGGCCGCCGCTGCTCGAGTGGACTCCAGCAAAGGGTAAACTTTTGGGATGCGGACCAAACTTGATGCCATGTACCACTTCGATACACATGATTCCCCTCCGTCTGCGTACCACACTTGTATGTAGCTGACCACTCCAACCCCATTGCAATTACCTATGCAAAGGGCGCCACTCCTCATTTGTCTATGTGGTCTTCCAAGGAATTATATATTTCTATCCCACTGAGTCAGATAAGTCCCTTCAAATTTAGTCCAATCCTCTAGAATCACTTTAGTAGCCTATCCATTGGCACAATGCCAAGGAATCTCCAAAAGCCACCGGACCAGCATTCTGAAACCGTCAGGAGCATTTGCACGCTCTCAATTGTTCAAATACCCACGGTAGGTGGAGACGAACGGGTTACCCCATCCCTTGAATGGACATACAGAGCATTCCCAGGTCAACACGCCCATGGTAGTCTAGAGTCTGAGCTAGGGATCCCCATTGTGCCTCTCCACTCTCTAGGATTGAGGGATTCAGCTTGCTTTTACATTCAATGAGTTCTAGTGGTGTGCACTTCTCCCCTCCCCTAAAGAGAGTAACATGTCATCCCTCATAGTGTAATCCCCACACCATCCTTATTGGATGACAATAGCCTTTACCCTTCCATCCGGGAAGGTTTGTTTCTTTGTGCCCTCCAACGTCATACCTTGGACTCTACCGACACAACATCTAACTTCATTTCATTTGTGAAACTAGGTGGAATTAAAGTCTCGCGGTCTCAACCCTCTCCCTCTGTTATCATCTTGCTCATCTCCTTTATTAATGAAAATGTTCATCCCTTTCCGAAACATTCACATTCACTTTTTTCCCACACCTACTAGGTCCCACTCGAGATTAAATAATTGTGGTGGGCATAGAATTCATACTTCAGCGTCGGTAGAATGAACTATGTGAGTTTAGATTTGTATCTCATATAAAGTGTATGTATAATACCTCCTTCAGTTTCATTCCCAATTTTGGCCACCAACCACATGTAAGCCCTAAAAATACCCCAGCATGGGCTTCCAATCACACCCTTGAAAGAAACTACAACATATAAGCCTTGAACTTCCAAAACTACGTACAACATGATTCCCAACCAAACAAGACATATAGGAAACCTCCATGAGGCGCAATCCAAACATCCCAGTCTGATAACCATCTATCCTTATCAGATTTTTTTCTCATGCCCCTAGCATGATCATAGCTGGGCCAAGGAAATAATTTTCCCTCGGGTCTTCTAGCCGCTTCATCATAAGTCCTTCACAACCTTTGACTATGATCCTTTCTAATAGATGTCCTTTCCACATGATGTTAAACATTATTGTTGGGCCCTTGTCACAAGATCGTAAGAGGTGACGTGTCCCGTTATGTGGAACACAACTACGTGGATTCAGATTCCTCTCCCAATGATATTTAGGATGCCCAAATTTCAGGTTCAATGCAGATGTCCAAGTCACTCTATGCCCCCTAGATGACAATAAACACTAGATAACACTATTATAAGGCTTGAGGCTAGTGTTGTCTGAACAGAATCAAACTTCCCCCGAATCCATATCCCCCTGAGGGCTGGTAAACACTGTAAGTAGACGGTTCTGAATCCTTGTGTATTCGTGTGACTTGAAACCCATGGGTAATCCAAGGATACTATGCTTTGGGATAAACCAAATATTAATGAACATATAAACACGTATTAAATCTATAATGTAGTCCTTTAATAGGAAATTATTATCCCCAAAAGGGTGTGATGGGCCTAATTTTCCATCCTCCTGACCAATGTGAGTTCTTAAGTATTGTTGGCCATATCAAGAAACAAGAATTTGTCTTGGAAATCAGGTCCAGGGGTCATTGGATACAAGAACTGTTTGGAATTTCTTGACGTAACAAATAAACCCATTGGATACCTAGAGAAGACACATATATAGGGAACCTGATAGAAATGATTAATCATCACTGACTCCCTCTAATAAGACACGGACACTGATCACGTCCTCTCTCTATGAAACAAAAGTGTATACACATAATCCATTCATTATAATAATTCTAATTTAAATTATATTTTTTTTTCTAGGGACTTTCTTTCAAAAATATTTTTTAGTATTCTATTTTAAAAAAATCATAAGAAATGGTGTTATAAAATTATTCATGGTTTATGAATAACTTAATGATTATTAAAACTATTTATGATAATTTGTGGGACCTATATACCCCTCTAATTCATTGGGTATGTTTATGTTGGAGTTTGTCCATATGGTTACCCCCTGTTTAACTCTGATGGTTACACCATATGGTATTCATGAGGGTTAAATTGTAAGGTAGCCGTTAGGTTCAAAAAAAACATATGGTAGACACAAGGGTTACAATATAAGTATGTAATACCACAAGATACCTTTATGGATATATATATATATATACTCTAATGTTTAATGTAAATCCCATTATTCAAAAATTAAGTATATATTTGTGAAAAATAAGACATCATGATGAATGATTTCATATATATACATTTTTCACCGAATATTGGTTTCTTTCCTTCATTTTAAATCCCTTACTAAGATTTTTATGATAATCACATTTTTTATTTTTTTTAATATTTAATAAGTCTATGTAGGAGAAAGAAGGGAGTTATGTTAAATGTCATGAAGATTTATCAAAGAAGTTTTGTTGTTGTTTTGTATTAAAAAATTCTCATTTTTATGAAATGAATATTGTTTTAATGGTACCCACATTAATTGATTTTGTGTTGGCAAGAATTATTTATGTCCTAAAGTTATTAAAATATAAACCAAAAAGATCATTAGGAATAGAATTATGTTAAATACAGTGGAAATTTAAGGATTCTGTAATTTTTATGTTCGGGTCCTTATAGTATCCCTTCCTGATATTTTTTTCATCTCATGTTATTGAAATTCTTTCTAAATATTATAAGGATCCATAATAGAATGCAATAATTCAACAATATTTTTATCTAAAAAAATAAGTCATGTTTCTAAGGGTTTTCTTTGATTGAAAAAATTTATTGTTAGTAAAAATGTCTACTTTATAATATTGGACTTGTTATGTAATACTTATGGCCTAGTTATATAAAACTATAACCCAAAAAAGATCCTCAATGTTAATTCCTAACATAAATAAATATTATGCATCATTTATCAGTGAGGCCTTATAGTTGGTATTAAAGGATGGTTTAGATAACATTATATGTTAGTGTGTGATTTAACATGAATTTATATTTTTCATATCACCACAATGGTTAGTATATTAGAATGATTCATAGTTATTTTAAATAAAATGAATGAGTTTTGGATAACATGAATATGTATGTCATAGTTTTTATGATCCTCAAAAGATAACATATTCTGATATTATTTACATACTCACACTATCCCTTTTGGTTTTATTAAATGGTTGGATCCATCATGCACTAATGTAATGATGGTTGTGAAGGAAAATTTGGTGGTTATATGAATATGAATACTTGTGAAATGAGAGATTCATTGAGTACTCTAGTTGTTATTTTAAATTAAATATCATGATTCTTGATTTACCACTTCATCCATGATGAGTTTTCTAATACATAATACCTGAGAGAAATGTTTCCATGTGGATGATTAGTAAACTATTATCAAAAGGTAAAATAAATTCAATGAGATATGATTCAGGAATTTGTAAATAAACACCTAGGAAAATGTTTTAGTATGACTAGAATATGGGTTTGGTGGGGAAATAGGGGTCATATAGCAATAATGTACCAAAAAATGGAAGAGAATAATTTAATCCATGAATGGGGATGAAGTTATTATAGATTTATGAATTTAATGTTTAATGTGGAGAGTATGGTCATTATGAAAAATCAGTGTCCGACGAAGTAAGTTCAAGAATGGGATCACCATGAGGAAACTGAAAATTACAATTGAAAGGTATGTTTTATTTCGTGACTAATGTTTTTAGATAATTGAATCTAAGGATATAATAAATGTTATATTTGTAGGAAAAATGATTAATAAATAAGATTGAAAAGTAATGTTTATGGATCATAAAGATTTATGATGGGTTAAGATGTCTACATTCATGGAATTAGGGAGTTATTTTAGATCTTTCGATGGTGAAATGAAAAAATTATGAATTTATTTATGATGATGGGATTACATTAGTATTAATTTTTTAGTAAATGATACCAAAATGTTTTTATGTGAAAATTTTATTCTAGGAAGTAATATTTTATTGTGTGTACATAATTATAAATGTATAAATAACCATTAGGTTTTATAAGATCATTTATTTTGGTGAAATAATGGGATAAAATTTTTTGTTATTATAAATGAAAGTCATGAGCTTAAAATTGTGGTTAAAATTTGTATGGTTATTTTTGAGTATTTTATTTCTATTTTTGGAATTTTATTAAATTATATATATTTAAGAAAAATAAAACCCACCTAAAAGGTGACAAACTGTCATCTGAGACGAGGTTGTGTGAATTGAACCCACAACTTATGTATTACAATTCTATCTCTCCTACTAATGGCCTACATGTATTCCATTTCTAGTATGTCTTATTTTTTATAGATAAATGATATTATGGATTCGGGATAAGTTTATTTGAGTGAAATTTATTTTATTAAATATATAACCATGAAATTGGAAATTAATTTATTAAATACGTGAATAATGTTATATCAATAGATGTATACTATTTTAGGAACACTATATAATCAAGTAAAATATTATATAATGGAATTTTATTTAAGGAATAATGTATATTTATATTTTCAAATAAATTATGATGGACTAATAATGATAGAAGTCATTTTGAGAAACCTTTAGCATATCTTAAATATTGTTATCAAAATTACTTTTCATGTGTGACATCAAGCGTAATTGTTGATATTTGGAGATAATAATACAAATTATCTCGGAGGAATATGTTATCAAATATTTCCTGATTTTGGGTTTCAATATTATAATTTTTTTAATAATTTTGTGGACAATTTATTATTGAATGGTCTATATAGAACATGTATATTAACATTAAATTTTGGAGATTAAAAGTAGTTTTCATCATGCAATAGATTATTTATTATTGAAATAATCATTTCAAGAACTAACCAATTTTTTTAAATTTCTAATGATTTAGAAATATATAGTTCATCTTTTATTGATTATGTCATTCTCAAGTAGTTGATTCTATTTCTTTAAGCATGAAAAATTCGTCTTCAATAATCACTGTTTAGAAGAAAATATGGGTTAAGGGTTGAAAATTATTAAAGTATGAAACTCTACATTCAATTTAAGTATAATTCCATAGGATCGTAGTCCTTATTTTAATATAATAAATAAATTATATGAAAATAAATCTAAAATGAAAACTTTTTTTGATTTCTAAATATAAACAAAAATAAAAAACCATTAAACCATTCCCAGATTAATGGTTTTTTTATTATTAAAATTCTCTAGAAAATGTTTTCTACTATTCTGAATCATAACTTGATGGTTATTTTTCACATCCATATCCATGATTTTCTAAATGGAAGCATATTATTTGTAACCCTAGGTGATATTTGTACTTAACTTTCGTTCTTTTGAAGTGGAAGTCTTATGAATCTTTTTTTGGACATGGGGTTGAAAAAAGGTCTTTTTAAAAGTCAAACCTTCATTACTAATGATTAATTCAAATTTCAATGATTTAATTTATTAAATGGGGTTGTATGCAACAACCTACATTTTAGAAAAAGTCACTATGTTCGATAGTAGACACGATACGCTAAATGAAACATAAGTGAACAACTAAATATTATAATTTAATAACCAATCTATTTAAATTGTGGGAGGGAAAAATATTAATTATATTATGAAAAAAAATGATTGTAGCTGATTAAAAATAATTTATTTCTGCATAATTGATTATAAATTGATGTAAATCATTTTTTTAATAAAACGATACGTTTTCCAGTAAAACTATTTAAATACAAACTAGTGACTATATAAATAAATGAAATCATTATTTTTTGGTTTTATTAATTAAATATATATGTAATATATTATATCTAATGCTTATGATTCATACTATATGTTTTTTTGACATGACATAATAAATAATTCAATTATGATTTTCTGAAAATAGAACTATTTTTTAAAAAATACAATTTTTCTGCATTTTGTTGGAGAACCCATTATATATATATTTTTTGGAACTATTATTGTTATATTTGGAAATGTAAACTTCTTATTTTGAAGCATGAATTAAAATATTACATTTGGTATATTTTTGGAATTTTTACGGCAATATTAATATTTCAAGGAATAGTGAAAAATATATCATTATAATTCAAAACATATTTTTTGTATAATATATTTATATATATATATGTTAAATTTATTTATTTTCATATTATAATTAGACTATATTGTTTCATTAAATTCAATATATTTCATTGAAGTCAACTTAAAATAGAAATTATATATAATAACAATTTAATCTTTTGATCGTTTTACATTAAAACCCGTTTTTTACTTTGGTGAGCATAATTAATTTTAAATTTAATTTTCCCAATAATGTCAATTTAATTAGGTAAAATGTATTCCATATTTGTAAAAAAAGTTCCAAAATATGTTTTAATGTCAATTTTTTTTTATAAAGAATAGTTATCATGATAAACAAAATTATTTACCATTGTATATGTAAAATTGTGACCAGGGTTAAAGATAAAATATAAAACTTAACATACATAAAAATTTAAACATTTAATGGCTGGTAGTGTTGTTGATCATCCCTGACAAACCTATATGATATTAATTGAATGTATAATTCATTGAAATTAATTCATCCTCAATGTAGTTAGCTTTTAATATAAAACAAAAAATGAATTAATCACTTCACCACACCACATTTCTTGTATAAATACCACACCACACCTCCCCAATTTGACCCATGAATCCTAGTATCTCATAAATTATCTTCCAAAAACTTTTTCCCCCATTCTCTCTACATCCATATTCTACTCTTGTCAACAAAATACCTAATCCATGGTATTCAAGGGTCTTTTATAGAGGGGATATTGAAGAGATAATTTTCACAAATGCATGTCTTCTGATTTCATTCTATTTTCTACATTCCCCTAACATAAATCATCCATCAATTCATGATAACTCTATAGTCATTTATATTCTATATTATTATTTATATAAAGTAATATCTCTTATCCATTTTATTTCCCTCCTCCTCTAATTATATGAACCAAATTTTTTGTCCATGTTATGTGATTTAATCACCTCCTTGAGTAATGTTTTTGTTCATTTTCCATTGATGCCTTCAGGGCTGGTCTTAACACTATTTGTCTACTAAAATACCTTATCATATGTATAATACAACCTATTTAATATTTTTTAAATTTTATAGTAAAAAATATATATTATATGGTTGATATATTAATTATACTATGGTGATATTATATTTGAATATGTATTTACAAGAATAGTATTTAAATTTTTCCGATCAATATGATAGGAAAAAAAACAACGTTCATGTGTAAATATGGCCTACTATCTCCAGGAATGATGTTTTTAGTTTTTCTCGAACTTTTAATAAAAATAAATATAGAATGAATACATAAGATACTTATATGATGTTTTATATTCCGGGGATGGTAGATTTATGACCACATGGACTATTAACATCATACCATGATCATATTTGTCTAAAGAACAGATTTTTGACAAAACATCTAGCATGAACTTAAATAATTATTTAGTTATTATAGGATGGTAATTAACTATATAAGAGGAATAATAAAATGAAATGGATATTAATAAAGTATAATTTAACATAAGTTTTTTTTAGTAAGAACAACAAACACGAAATACATGTCAGACTGGAGGCAATAATATTTCCTAAAAAAATATCCCTTCATTGGGTCAAACTTCTACTTCTTGATTATGTAGTTCAAATCATATGTGGAAAAATAATTTTGAATTATTTATCATTTATTTCTACCTTTTTATGTTTATTTGTAATGAAAACATATAATCGATCTATTTTAATAATAAATTGATTTTTGTAGGGGAATCTTTCACTAAAACATCAATTTTATATTACATTAGTGTTTTTATGTATGCTTCTCATGTATATAATTTTATTTTAAAATATAATTTTTTAACTATGAGTGCATGTCTTTGAAACAATGAAATGTTATTTCAATGTTGAAATGTTATTTTTACTATTTTGAATGTTTTATGGGTTGTGATTATATTTCTGTTCTTAGAATTGTTTATATATACATGTGGTTATATGAGAAACTATGGTAGGGTGATCCCTTGATGACTCTTCGATGAATTGGGTAAATATAAAGAGTTAAACGATATGTTTTCTCCAAATAGATTTTGGGAATATACTGTGACATGTATTCCAAATGTAACCATGAAGGTTACTCCCTTTGTTGATGTGAAAGCTACAACGTAAGAATGATATGGATGGATCATGTTTCCTTTATGATTTATTAATTTTTATTATACTTTCAAAAATTCTATTATTTCATGATTTTTGATAATTAATTTATGATTTATGGTTGAGAAGTATGTTTTTGTGAAAAAAATTTCATTGGATTAAAATATTCAAGAACTAAAAGTTTCCTTCTTTATTTTGTATCCCCTACAGAGCAGATTTTTATCATCCCATGTTTTTAAAATGTTTTCCATAGTATATAACAATTGATAAGAGAGAGGAAGAAGTCGTGATTTTTTTATTAAAAACATCATGTTTAATTGTAAAAGGGTTTAATTTGTTGAAAAAAATTGATAGATAGTAGAAGTGTCTACTTTGTAATATTTCTGTGGTTTTGTAATAGTTATGTCCTAATTTTCTAAAACTCATAACCTGAAATGATAACAAATGTGAATTATTGACTTAATTCAAAATTATATAACGTTTAATGATAGGAAATTACACTTGGTATCAGCGGTTGGTTTAGATAAATTTATAATTTTGGGTGTGATTTTACATTAAGATGCAAGTTTTTTATTACCACAATGGTTAGAATATTTGATAGTGTCATTTTAATTTTAAAAATATTGAATTTGTTTTGGATAACGTGAATAAATATATCATATATATATTATGGTATTTATAAGATTGTATATGATGTTTTTATTGATATAATAACCATAACTTTTTGTAATTTAGTAAATGGATGGATCCATTAGGCACCAAAGTAACAATGGATGTGAAGGAAAGTGCGATGGTTCTGTGAATGAGAAACCAAATGAAATGGTATATTTAGTGGGAATTATTAAGGATATAATAATCCATCTATTAGAAGATATTATTTACAACTTGGACCATTGTGTGTTTTCTATTGAATAAAATATCAGAGAAATGATTCCCTTTTGAGATTTAGAAAATATTGGTGACACCCAAAATGGTGATCAATCTATGAAATATAATGGGATCCCTAAATATAGATAACATGTCATAAAAGGGAGTTAGAGGATACATGATCATTATTGTAAAGAAAATAATATCTATATAATCAATGCATAACCCCATGGTTCTGTATTTATTTTTAACATATTGAATTGTGGATCTGTAAGGTAAAAATCTAGGGTGAATAACTCACTTACTATCCAAATCCTCTTGTTGTTTCTTCAATTACACTAATCTTACTATGGCCATTATATATGGATTTGTTGATATTGGCCTTGAAACAAAGATTAAACAAATGGAAATTTCCACATCATGCTCTCGGGGATGTCTATGTAAATCCTTTAAAAATACATCAATTTATTACCACAAAACAAGTACATCATCAAATTTATTATTAAATTCTTCATTAATATATGTTGTTTTGGAATCATATCTAAGAATATTATTCAGTAGTGTAACTAAAGGTTTATATATATAAGAATCAAGAGAATACTATTCTTTCCTAAAGATGATAAATTATATATTTTCCACAAATATCATAATTTATATCCCCTTGGAATAAAATACTGCATCATATTTTGGGAGTGAGTCCATATAGTAGATTAAAACACAGTCAACCATGGTTATGGTAACAAGGCAAGGAATTAAATCCAATTTCTGTTTCATGATGGGGACTAGAAAACACATTTTTTTTTGAAATAATACTTCTCTTAAGAGACATAACATACTGCTCTCAAATTATATAAAAATGGAAATATCCAAAAAAAAATCAAACTGGGTTGATTTAAAAGAGTGTTACGATCCAAAATAAAATAATACATTGGTAAAATTTGATGATTGAATAAATTTCCATTCCACCAAATCTTTTGGCACATAGAACATTGTTGTAATGATTTCATAATCTTTTCAATCTCCCATTTCCCTCCTCGTTTTTATGTTCCCTTGATATTTGGGGAACTCATTTGAATAGAACCCCATCTCCCTATAGGTGAATAAATGAATGTAATCAATTTAATTCTTATATTTGTATTTTTTAATATGATGAACATTTTATCTACACATAATCTAATCTCTTAGTCACTTCAAGCATTCCCTAGAGTGATTTTCCCATATTTTTTACATGGTGTAAAATAGAAATATTTATTATTATAAACTGTTAAATTCCCTTTTTCATGATGATTATATGAGATCTTATTATCATGGTATCCCATGAATACATAGGATCATGGTAATTACTCTCTAACTTTATTAAACAATTCTTTGTCTCATTTTATGATGAAAAAGTCCGAGAAATCAGTGCCCTTGAAAGATTTTTATTGCGACCTTAGAAGAATTGGTTGTTCATGGAATCTTTGTTGCATAAATAATTTTTAGAAAACATGAATACCCGTTTTAATTGTAGAATCTTAATCTACACCACTCTCTTCTTCCATATTATTAAAGCTAAGAAACATTGTCTTCATCTAAATTTTTGGATGTCGATGGATATATTTTTTGAACAACATATCCTTAAAAGTTATCACTTTAATGAGTTCAATTTCTTCTTCTTGACTTATATTCTGTATTAGAGGCCACTATTGATCTGTATCACCTTAGAGGAAAAAACATGAAATTGTAAACTTTTCTATTGGTCTATATTGAGTGGCCATAAATATATTATCCAGACACTTAATCCATTATTCAACTCTATTTGGATTTGTATAACTTCTAAACAATTGGGGATCTTGCCACATAAACTGATCAAAATTAGGATATTCTCATCTTGTAATTGGTTCCTCCATTAGGGAAAGGTTATTTTTTATAACCTTATTATGCTTCCCCAATATTTCAAGTATTTTCTCTATTTTAATACCTGTGGTATTGGATTCATCAACAGGGAAATATCTCCATTTACCACGCATATTAAAAATATTTATCCTTGTATGATTTATTTCTAATCATTTTCTTATATTAAATTATCTTATAAAATCATAATGTATAATACCAAATATGGAATATCAAAAACTAAAATTATTCCTTATGAATCCTAGAATCGTAAACATTGGTAATATTGGGGGTACATTTACATTCAAATTAGTCATAATAATATATAAAAAACTCTGAAAATCTTAAGAATATCTAAAAAGAATGTAAAAGATGGTGTCTAGTAAGGACTGTTGTCTTGTAAAAGTTTACCCAGAGTTAGGCCTAAGATAAGTTGTTAGAGTTGTTACCACTAGGTACATCTATGCCAATACCACGTCCACTTATAGTATCCAGACATGGTTGTGTTCCTCAGAATTACAACATAAAAACAACCCAACAAAAATTATTGGATATTATTACAAATTTATCTTCCATATCTACCATAGGGGTTGATCCCTAATATGTTTTTTCAAAATATAGTTTACACGGTTCTTGCTAAGACTCCCTTTGATACCGACTATAATTCTACGACCCCAAAAGCTAGGAGATAGAGTATTATTTTATTACATCATCATGATTAAAATGAATAAAATCACAAAGGATTGATTTGTTTAGAAACCATGGATAGACAGAATACATAAATCATAACCATAAAACATTAAGAAAATTAAGTAAAACATTCTACATAATTAAATGAAAACCATTATCCTTGAAACCTTATTAAATTTTATTTTTCTTCATAACACTGATAAAGAAGCATATTAATGGTGGGTTTATATGATTAGTAACAGTATGTAAAGTGGAATAAATAATGAATTTATAGTAATAAATTAGTATGAAATGGAAAATGACCAATAAAACAGGACATTAAAATGACTAGAAAAGGAAATATCAATATGGAACTGTAAGTAGAAAAGAAAATACATTTAATCAGTGAACTGAAAATGAAATGCATCCATAGATATCGCAAAGCAAAATAATCATGATAAATAATAAAAATAAAATTATCAATAAAAGAACTTCATAATTGTCAAACAACATGTTTCTTAGGAAAATTATAAATTTATCATCAAGATATAGTTTAAATTTTATTTTTCGGAAACTAATTCATCTGAAGAGACATCCTATGCATCAAGTGGATTTTATTATCCCGTCCCAAACCCATATGGACTTATTTTAAACAGTACAAAACCCATGTATTGAAAGTTCAAATAATTACTCATATATTGAATAATGAATTTTCCTTATAAAATATTAATATTTATTTATGAATATGGATATATTAATAATACCCTAATTAAGGATAATTAAATACCACAATTGTTGAAATTAAAACTTTCTTGAGGATAAATAATAATTAATCATTCCAAAAAGACCTATAATAAATCAAGCGTTTTAAATAATAATTCCCCATGAATAAAATAAAAATCTGAATATCATGATTATTATGGGAATTCATGAATAAATTATCAAAATGTATAGTAGATACACCAAAAAAAGAGGTAAGTTGTGTAATGGGATATGCCTCATGGAATGAAAAGTGAGATAAGAATACCTTAACTTAACCTTGATTTTTATGTAGTATTTATCCACCTATATATTAGTTTAAAATATGTTACTAACTTATACCATATACATAATCATGTTTATTGTATCATATATTAATTATTTATAATTGTTTTTACAGATTTCTTAATACTTTTTTCATTATTTTAACTATTTTGTGTGTAAATTGCCTGGTTTTGACCATTCAATTATTATTCATGTTACATATATCACAATTTTAGCTTCTACAGAAATTAAATAATTATTTTATTGTCATATATATTCATTATATATATATTAAATATAATAAATATTTATTGGAGATATGAAATTAAATGAACCATTCATGGATACAGTAGACAGTATGTACGCATGATTGGTACATTAATTTCCTTGATTCATTAAAATAATTAAATGATAATGATTTATTATTATTATTATATAAATATAATATCCAAATTATAAATTATATATTTTTTAATACCATCGTGTATACATTCCATGTATGGAATTCATGATTCAAAACACTTTGAGAATGCGGTAATACCCTTTTCCTCAAACTAAAGTATCGTATTTACAGAAGATGAAAAGCATAAAGGTTTGTTATAAATAAGAATTAATGTAGAATAAATAAATTATAAATTTAATATAAATAGTGTATAAATATATTTTACATCATAATGTCTACCATTATTTTTGGTAAATGAAAAATGAATAATCATCATTTTGTGAGGCAGTAGTTATCCATACACAGAAATTAAATGATTGTTGCCCAATAGATTGAGGACTGTGCACCTTATGGAATAAATATTTACATAAAAAATCCTATAATATTAAATATTATGGTTATATTATTTATAAAAATAATAGTTTTATTATAGGAAGTGGAGAACAGAAATAAAACAAAAGATGTTGAGAAATTTTATAACCACTTATTCGCGTAACCACTTTTGTTTGTACCAAAAGTATTCTATAGATTTATTCCTAACCAAGGTGAGGATTATAGTTTTAGGAGAGGTATTCTTATGATCTAATAAGTCTGATATTGGTCGAGCCAAATAGTCTTTATAGGTGTGAGTATGTGGGAGGAGATGATGCCCTTTAATAGTGGATGAGTGACAACCTTTTAATATTTTCATGAAGGAATTCCAAACAAGATTTAACATTGAATGTGGCACAAATAATATAAAACATTTGAGAAAAGAGATTATAGGTTCGAAATTTGGCTATAATAGTGATTTTTGAAAAAAATTATGTCATTTGTTCCCTTATGAATGAGGTTTAGTTCCTTATTTAGAGTAATTTGACATTTATAACTGTAATTCATTATAATTTACATCACAAATATTTTTTTTAGAAAACATGAAGATGAACATATTATAAATTATAAATTATTCTAATTAAAAATATGGAATCTATTTTTTCAAATTAAAATCTTATATGTGGAAAAAATTATATTAAATTTATTCTGGCGGTCAGGATGACAATGTGGGTTTTTAAGGTAAAAACATCCAAAATATTCCAATGTTTTATAAACAATTTCATTGTTAAATTGATCCCAGTGACCTGAATTGGATTAATTGATAAAAATATTATGCAATTAATTATTAAAACCATCCTATAATATATTTTATTCTTATAAATTATTTAGATAAAAAAATTATTTTTAACCGAATATCAGTATTTTCCACTGTTTATTAAAAATGAATCTTTAGAGAAAAATACCAAAAATTAAAAATAAGATAAATTTTATATTTTGATTCCAAATTTGATTTTAATTTTTCCATATTAAATTTATAAAATTTTAAAAAATTATATTAAATATGTTTTCCATGTCGAATGGAGGAAAAACTACTTTTAATTAAAATATATTATTTTACATGTAATATTTAGTTTTTTTCTTATAATATGATTTTATAATATACATTTTTGAGTGTAAAAATATTCGTATGATATATAATATAAATATTTATAATTCAGTCTCAATGAATGTGTTAAAATTTATTTGACAATAAAAAATATGACTCATTGTGGTTTTATTTAAATCGGTTTTTGTGGGTGTTACAATGATATCAACAAAATATAGAGGAAAATATTGTAATTTACTAGAGATCTACAACAAGAATATACACAAAAAAATATATTATTTTTTATAATTGTCTTCCTTAACATCTATGTTTCCCATTTTTTTCATTTTTGTATACATTTAACCATCTAGTATTGTACTATTAGTAATTTAACCATTATGAATAAATTTAAGATAGAATTATTTGTAAAATTATACTCACAAAATTTTAGTTACGATGTATATTTTACAACATAAAAATACCATCTGCATTGGAAATAACTATTATAACAATCACATGTAACACACTAATACACTAGTTTAACTGGGACCATGCAGACGATGTTTTTACAATATATGTCTCAAAAAATTAATATTAAAATATAAATTAGTCCATTAATTAACCATAAATGATATTTATTTACAGTTAAATATTCTTTTGCATAATTTAATAGTTTTATTATTTTAAAATCATTTAATGAAATATAATTCATTCAAAAATAACATTAATGTAAACTTTGAAATCATATATTTAATTATAATTTAATTAATATTAAAATAATATTGGAATCCAAATTTATTATGCCCATTGATTTTTAACTATATATTTTAATCTACAATAACATGATGAAAATAATTTAACAAATTTACATATCTTTACATATTTATATTACCAATTATTGTAGTTATTTATTAACTAAATTATCACTATGTTTTTATTTCTTAATAATTTTAAGTATCTAAATCATCCATAAAAATTATATGAAAATTTATGATAAAAAAACAATTAATTTTCAAAAGGATATGTTTAACCAAAAATACGTTTCTTTTCCATATGTAAAAATTTTTAAATGTCAAATTGGAGGAAATTTCCCTTATTTCCCTTCTCTATAATGAACTTATGAAATAGATAAAATTTGTAGTAGAGTATCCCAATAACAATTAAATTTAGAACCATAAGGGATATGGTCTGAATCTGGGCAGCAAATTCTTTTTAGACAACTGGGTTTTTCAATTTGGTTGTTACTATTAATGTTTAGTCCCCAAATTAAAATTAATTTTACCTAAATCACTATGATTAATTTTAATCACATTAACCTATCTTTTTTGTAAAAAATTTTGTTTATCTGTTTAGACTGAAAATATCATATATATTATAGTAGTGTATTTCCTTTTTTTAATTTTCAAATCAATAATGTTGAAAAATAAATTTTAACGTTATTCCCCCTTACCTGGTGAGAAAGAGGGGTTTTAGTGTTAAAACGTCAACTGTATGATTGGGTTGAAGATACAATTTCCTTTATAATTATTTCAATGGCCTAAACAGTTTTAATATATGTGTAATTTAACTATCGTGACTTTAAAAAACATTTAAAAATATAAATTAATATAATTTTTTTTAAATTTAATGGGTGTTTTTAAAAGTAGTACATTATTTTCTATTATTCATACAAAATAATGATTCCCATAAAAATATTCATGAATAATCCGAAGATAATTTTTATATTTGGAATTAAAATATTAAGATTAGTTTTTAAAATTGAATTTCTAAATGATTCTATTTTTTTTTTCAAAGAAGGATGTGTAAAGCTGTTCATTTAAGAAAATAGTAATTTTAAAGATATAATGACTTACCAAACATAATATATTTCATAATCAATAGGTATTATTTATATAAATTTAATATTATAATTATTTGAAAATAAGTTGTTAATATTAATATTATAATGTTTAATGGATATGATATAACTATATAGTATACGTAGTTATAAAAATAATATGGTGTTTCCTAAATACTCGATGTTGTGTGTAAAATATTTTATGTCAGTTGTGTATTTAGTGCAAGACATTTTGATTCCATATTAAAGGAATTTGTATCAAAATTAAAATTCAATTCATCTATGAAAATAAATTTATTAAAAAGTAAAATATTCCACAAAATTTCGTGGTGATGTATTCTACCCCCATTAAAATGAATTTCCCCTCAAAATTCATCTAGGTTATCAATGGTTAAATACTTTAATGATCCATTCATATAGAACCATATCATATAACTAAACACAAAAATTTTATTTATAATGAGAAAGTCTAAAACATAGTTGTTACCCAATGTAACCTATAACTAGGTTTCCACATAAGAGAGCATATGTGGGCAGCGAAAACAAAAAAATGAAATAAAAATCATACTATCAGGTTATGATGGAGTATTACTATGTATATTGATCAGCAAAAGTTTTTGATCACTAAAACATAAATCCAAAACTATTTAATATACCATAAGATTTATCAAAAATAAAGATGCTCAGAAAAATCATTTTCAAAATCCATTTCCTAGATTCATGGAATTATTTTAATATCTATGAACATAATTAAATTTTTTTACTTGATTTCATTAATTTTCATATGTCCAATCTCACCTATTGGGTTTTCTATGATCAATCCCAACTTCATCTCATTATCCTAGGAATTATTGTTTATATTTCAATAATAACGAATCTTCATCTAATGACATCCAAAAATAGAATGATAAGTCACTCCATCATCCATAACATAAAATCTCTTTAAAATGGCTAGAACAGCTTATCCCACATTCATGAATCCTCATATGTTGAGATATTACCTTAAACTAAAATAAATCATTAAACATTTAACGAAATATTTACATAATTTTTTTACCTTTTAACCCTTTCAACAGGTAAAACTACAAAACATTTTAAAAAAGGATACTAAATCATCTTGACATTAATACAGAAAAAATTAAGTAAATATTTTCACATTTTAAACATATGAATACCCTCCACAAATATTACCTTGATACATGGTAATAACATGAAATATCATAAATATATTTTGAAAACTTATATGCTTCCATATTTGAATGATTACGAGATACATTCATTAAATCCGTGAATTTGTAAACTTCATCCCTGATAACGGGGATGACATTTCAAAAAATAGTAATTATCAGATATTTGATAATCAATGCAATCAAATTTTCAATATACAAATCAATAATATATTTAGCTAAGATTAACACAGATTTCTCAATAACTTTACCACATTACGTGTTTCCTTCCCTTGATGAAAATATCACATTTATTTTAATTCAATTTTATATATCATCATCACCTTTCAATATATATATTTTAATTAATAATGAAAAATTATGTTAAAAATAATTTTATAGTTCATTAATCTCATTAAATTATCTTTTAATTCCATATAATAAAGGCATCATTTTTCCAAATTTGTTCATAATCTATTTATCAGGATTCATCAACTTATTCCATAAAACATCATTTTCAGAATATGATATATGATTCATGTATTAAGGTTCATCAACCTCAATATTATCATACTTTTTACATTTAATGTAAAAATTAATGGATGAACATACATACCTTTCACCTATCATTTACAGTATCATTATATTTAATGGTATAACCAATACTCCCACTACCTTGCTTACCCGCATCATAAGATTTTCATTTTTTGAAATTGATTTTCTTAATTCCAATACTTTTTTGCATCGAAAAAATTAAATATTAACCATTTTTATCTAGATTTTTCCATTAAAAAAAGAAATATTATGCTAAAAATGCATATAATAGATTAAATTCACATAATTTTGAAACAAACACTTATTTGATGTATAAATAAAGGATCTTATGTCTTTTATCTATGAAACCTATGCTTTATACTAGGATATTAACAGTAATTTAAAACATTAATCCATCAATATTGTTCATCTAGAGATTGTGAACTCCCAAATCATATCCATCATGTGTGTCCAATTTGGTGTGCAATAAGTGATGTTTTCATGTACTAGGTTATGACGAGTATGGCTTGAAACACCTTTTCGGAGTCTTAACCCATAGGGTTATCTATGAAAGAGCCACATTCAATTGTAGTATATAGACAAGGATGTATTTCTAGAAAACATCCCACTCTAACCATACACAAAATTTTAGGTTGTTTACCTGATAATTAACTCATCCTTAAACATAACATTAGATACATCCCTAGACACATGCTTATAAATATCCATATGCATTTAACATAAGTTTTCTCATCGTTGTTTTCAAAGGATGACTAAACTGTTACTCTGATACCAACTATAATGACCTAGATTTTATGTAAATAAAAATTCATCACTTTTTCAGAATACCAATAACATTATAAAAACAGACACCGAATGACTATATTAGATTAGTGCCTTTGTAAAAATGGAACAAAAATTTTATAGTTCAGTGAATGATCATAATTGTTTCCCACAAAGATCTTCCCTCATAGTATTAATACATCCAAAATTATTCAAAACGTGAGGATACGAAACATAATAAAGTGGTGGGGTTAAATTCATATTATGGATAAATAAAAGACATGAATAAGAAAATCACAAACATAACGGTTTAAGAAAGTGATCATGATCAATAAGAGATCATACCATGCATACCAATTATCAAAAATAGCAATCATCAAATAAATATCTGATGTTAATAGACATTTATCATAAGGAAATAAGTAGAATAATCTAGAAAAGTATAAAATATGAATAAGACTCGGAATTGTGGAATACTAATCAATGTATAACATTGGAAACATGTATATATAGAAACATTTTCATAGATTTAAGTAAGAACATGCAATCATACCCTCTTAATGACTTATGGTTATGAAACCTAGTCGACACAAAATATTGGGAACCTGCAATCAGGTTCATTCCTAATATTTTGAACATGTAATCAAGGATACACATAAACTAATGGAAATCAAACCAGCTCAATTCATGACATTGTTAACAAATAATAAAGTTTGTGCATAACCTTATGAACACATAAAATGGTTCACTCATAACAAAGTGAAAATGTAATCATGTTCAAGAATAAAAAGGTGGACATGCTAACAGGTCCATGCATTGCATTGTCAGAATGTAATCAGGTTCATGCATAATTTTATGGACACATAATATAGTTCACTAATAAAATTTTTAACTTGTCATAAGGTTCACACATAAATATATGAAAATTAAACTTGGACCATGCATAACCTTTTTAACTTGTAAATAGGATCACATATAAAATGTATTCTCATGAATTATCCATTGATACCCAATAAATCTCGGGAAATATAGCACCCACTAATCACATAATGAAATAATTCATTCATGTTCCATTTAAAATAATCATTCAATAAACCAATAAAATGAATGGGTTTGATAATATAAAACCATAAACCTTTAAATAAAATGGATATCATTAACATTTCATCCAATCAAATCCTATGAAAATTTTATTTGTTTCATAATCGTATCATCAACAAATAACCTGTGAATAGATTCGTGTATAAAAGTAATATAACATTTTGAATATAAATGGGAGTTATAAGCATCCGAATATAAAAACATAATCCATTTCATAAAAAATATGATTTCAACATTTGGTTCATTTCATAGAAGGTATTGAGTAACATTAATAACTGTGATCGTACATGAAATATAAAATTGAACAATATTTTAAAAAAATCATAATGAAAATATCATCTCGTATTGAAAGGAATTCATAAAACATAATACCTTTTGAATACCATATTCATTGAAAATTTATTAAACACATAGAAAATAGTCTTGAAAAATTTTTGAAAAAAAATTCCCTTGAAAACAAATATTAGATTTTTTAAAACTTTTTGAAAACAGTTTTTACATTAAAACATATAAAATATTATTGATATAATTTGGAAAACCATTTAAAATAAAATAAATAAGAAACTGGTAATGAAATATTGAAAATGTTTTTCAAACCATTTGAAATGAATGTATGTAAAATTATATATAAATACTTTTTTTAAGAATGAAAAATACGTTGATTATTTATAAATAATTCCTAAAATACATGTGGATAATTTTTTTTATAGAAAGTAAATTTATAACATATGAATAATTCTTGAAAACATTTATAGAAATCATGGTTTTGAATAAAACAGAATTTTGACGAAAGGAGAAACAACGTCATGTTTTCATAAAAAAATTATTAGTTATCATATTTACAAAAATAGTTTAAGAATTGTACCATTACATGAATATATGATACATATCTAGAGGGTAAAAAAATTCATTCAAATCCTTTAGTGATGGATCATAATATTTATTCAATGTAAGCATAATCATAAACATTCTAAAGAAATTATTATATTGTAAAAATAAATAATTACCACATTGGTAATATAAATTCATAATATAATAAAAAAACATTAAATGAATCATAAATATCATGAAAATAAGAATATTCATAATATAATATTTAAAATATTTTATATAGACCTTATAAAAAATAATCGGTTCATTGTATGGAATGTGTCTCAACGAAGAGACAAATATTACTTTTCTGATTTAGGGACCTTAGAAAAATAAACACCATAAATGAAGGATCAATTTTTTTCTGTAAAATCCCATAAATATATGTGTTAGTATACATATATATATTCATGTTCAGTATATTCCTTAAAAATGACTTTGTGGTGATTGAGGGGTGTATCTTAGATGAAACAAAGTAAGAGGAAATCTCTTTCCTTATTTTATGAATATGTTCATACGCGTAAGAACATCATGTATGAATACAATGTTTTTTTATCATCATTTTCAATAAAAACATTATTATACTGTATTCCATATTTTTTTTTGATTATTTCTATATATTTCTATAGTGATGACAATTATATGTTAAGATTTCTCTTTGGGTAATGTCCACCTTGTTATTTGAATGTGTTAATATTTGTTATATTTATTCTTCTAAAAATTATATATTTATTTCAATAACATCAAACATCACATAAATTAAATTTATATTTAGTATTTTATTATTTATAATATTATCTAGAATGGAGAAATATTAAATTAAATAAACTGTTCATGGAGACGGTATGTCATACGTATGCATGAATGTTGTTTTTGGTTTTGTTTATAATATGGAATTAAATAATTAAATTATGAATATATATATTCATTAATTAATAATTAAATTATATTATATATCAATTATGTTCAATAAAATCATCCTTATAACATTTCATGCAATGTGCGAACGAATCACATCACTTTGAGGGGTAATAGTCTAAACATGCTCAGACGAAATTATAATATTTACACAGACTAGAATGTTAAAAGGTAGGATATATAAAATAATTAAATAATCATAAATAAATGGAAAATAATAAAATTTATAAAATATTAACATATTTTCAATCATCATTCACAACCATGAATGGTGGTAAATAAAATGAAAACAATCATCATTCTGTGGGGTGGTAATTTTCCGTACACATAAACATTATGTTCTTTACCCATTAGATATAAATATATAAAAATCATTATATTTAATATACCGAATCTATTATTTTCTCATGGAATAAGTTAAATTTAGATGCCAGGGAATGAAAATAAAAAAATATATCAAAGAAAAAATTTTCCTCTTCTTTGGGAAAATTATTTTTGTTTATACCAAAATAATTCCATAGGTTAATTTACTCCCAAAGGGAGGCATCTAAGATATTTTTTTTGGATTTTGATAAGTTATTTGGGTAGATCATGGTCACAAAAAAGTGGCTTGAGTGGTACGAGGATGTAGGAGGAGAGGAGACCTTTTTATAGTGGTTGAGGAGTGGCATTTTCGTAAATACCAAATTTTTGTAACAATGGGAGGTCAACATTACCTAATGTGCCTAAAAATTGAAAAATAATCAAGTAAAGGTGGAACATGTTTGAAAAAAATGTACAATAAAAAAATGAATTTTAATAATTTCTTCCCTTTACATCTATGATTCTTAGATATTATCATTTTGGATTTTATTAAATCATATAGTATCACAACATAAGTAATTAAACAATTAAGACTAAATAAATTTTATATATATAAACATTATACACACTGAATTACAATTTTTAAATATAATTTACAAATTAAAAATTTATTTTGTGTGGGAAATTAATTTTAAAACAAGAACATGTATCCTCAAAAAACACTCCTTTAACCGGTACCATGCTGACCATGTTTTTTACTATCTATAGGTAAAAATATCAATTATAAAATATAAATTAGTCCCTAAATAGGGTATAAATAATATGTATTATAAATTAAAAATAACATGGTATAAGTTAGAGTTTTTGTTAATTTTAAATAATTTTAAAAAATCATTTATTGAAAATTAACATTAATGACACTTTTGAAATTATTTAATTAATTTTATTTTAATAAATACCACAAATATATTAAAATCCAAATATATTATGATCATATATTCTTAACATGTTACATTAATACATAAAAAATAATTATAATAACTAAACCAATTTACTTCACTTTTAATATGTATAGTATCATTAATTTAAGTTAATTGTAAACTAAATAATCTATACAATTGTATTTAATAATAAATTTATATAACCAAATAATCTATAAAAATTATTGATAATTTATTATGGTAAATACTACTCATTTAAATTTCAAAATGATATAATTTACTGAAAATATGTTTTTTCTATATCTCAATGTTTTAAAAATATTAAAGATGTAAAAATGTCCTTTTTCTATTTAAATACATAACATATGAAATAGAGAAATTTTAATGAATTTTATCTCAATAACTCATAATACTGGAACATTACGGGATATCATCAAAATATGGGCAACCCATGTCTTTTGGAAAAGTGTCTAAGGAATTTTGTCTTTTATGATTTTGGTTTAGTCTCTAATTATTCATAATAAGTATTTAAAGGGATATTCCAGTTTGTATACAATACATATTGGAAGATATATGATAATTTTTATTCATAAATTAGATATCATGATTTTATAATTATATCTGAAAAATCATGTCACTGGAATATGAACATTTAAAAATTTGTTCATGTGATGTTTAAATAAGTGATTATTGAAGATATGGAGTAGTTAAAGGTGAAATGTAATTTTATGTATTTCAACTACGATCATGATGGAATGATTAGGTTCAAAAACAAATTAAAATTCTATTTGATGATATAACTGAAGATGGATCTATTAATTTAATCATACATATCATCACCATCAATAAATCCTTGATGAATGAAGACATATAGATAACTGAAATAGTATTTCTCACAGGATAACAAGAAGAAATATATTTTAGAGTATGTATATTGGCTCATGGTATATATGAGGCATGTCACGACCCGCCTTCATTAAAAGGAAGGAAGGGTCAGCAAATTTCTAGGCCCTAACTTATTTAAGTTGAAGGGGAGATAATTACCCCCGAAAACCACCTTCAATAGGTCCCGGAGTGGCGACCAGTGCCAGGGGTATAGAATCGCACACTAAATGGAAATAATTACCCCTTTTTTCTATAGGATTGTGAGAAAAGATAGAAAATCCCACAACACCAAAACTAAAAGTGCTAGTACGGCTAAAAATAAACAGTTCCCACATGCATGTTCAAAGGTAAAAGATACAAGTCACAAAACCCCAAGGGTAAAAAGAATACCCAGAAAAGAAAAGAAACCACAAAAACATTCCCAAAGGTCTGCGCTAGTATGGTCCCGTGTGATCCCCAAAGTCCTCCTGGAATCCTGAAAGCATTTTTATATGCATTGGGTGAGAATACAAGTATACTCAGTAGAAAAAAACCAAAGACTCTCGCACACAAGTGGGGACATGTACTGAAGTCCAGTGAGAAGCATACAAACAACACTATCAAGGAGATCATCAATCCCACTCACTAGACACACTCACCAAATAACGCAAGCAAGAAAAGTATAATAAAATCACATCAATGCATGGGTACCCCGCGCCACTTTTCCACTGGTTATTGGATACATCCAATGCAACGAACCAATCCCGCTATTCTCATCGTTGTCCCACTGCCACAACCTCCCACACACACCTCGACCACAACCTTACTGCAGTCCCACTACCAAACCCTGCCCACGCACACCTGGGCCATAACCACTATCCCTCTCGCAGACACCTAGGACACAACCACCACACACAACCATACCTTCAAAAACATGGGTCATAACAACTACATCCATGCCTGAAGACACCTGGGCCTCATCCCGAAGACACTTGGGAAACAACCTGCCTGCAAACACCTGGGCCAACAACCACAACTACATCGCCTGAAGATTCTTGGGCTAATAATGTACTTCAGGCCATCACAGCCTGCCCGAAGATACTTGGGCTATTTGAGAAAGGGAGTAGAAAGGAGCTAATAACTAGCCACTAATAGAAGTGTTGGGGAAAAAACCCTCCCCCATTAAATGGGGGTGTTCGGAACTAAGTGCTCAACTTGGGTGGGGTGCGAATAAGAAACACAAAAAAAACAACAAGTATATATATATATAGGTAACAAGCACTCACCCAAATCTAAGATTTTCTTCAACCAGCTAAAGAAACACTATCCTTACTATTCATTCATAAGAGAAAAGAACATCACCCATGTTCAAGTCACAACTCACATCAAACCGAAACCCCATTTGTCCCATCCTTGTTTCCATGTTCAAGTAATCTCATTTAAAATAAAGTTCTCCACTACTGGGTAACTAACAGCTTAATCAAAAACCGAGGGAAAAAGTTGCAACCAACATAAATTTAAGCATTCACACCTGGTTCTCATGGAAATTCACAACAACAAAGGGATAATAGAGATCCCTCAAAGTACTGGAAGCAAATAAAACCCCAAGATACAACCCCATTTCCCCAAAATCTTGGAGCCAACGGTTTCTCAACAACAGAGGATCCCACCCCAATTTGTGAAATATTCATGGTGACCACACGACCTTAAATTCACAACCAATGAAACCATAACAACATGGGATCCCATCCCCACACACATCACCCAGCAATCGGACCGTGATAGAAAACAACCAAACTACTACCAACACAAAGCAGGCCCATGCCAGTATTTTCAGATTTAAAAGATTTAACACACTCCATGATTCCAATTCTACTTTACATTAACCGGGGTTATCACATAAAAGGACTGATCCTGGTGCTTTCAATTTATTAAGCCGAATATACATAATTAACAAATTTTCATTAACCAGAAAGGGATCACAACCACATACAATACATTTAAAAACTATAGGTAAGGTTTCATTAATTCATAGATAAAGACCCCCCAACGGCCATGATTTTTAGTAGGCATAAGCCCGCACAATTCAGAAATCATCAAACAAAGCATCATCGATCACACCCCTCCCCTTCATTATTCAGAATCCGTTTATTATCTTCATTAATGATTGGTTCATACAATTATACAGAAACCACATCATACCCACCCCGCTTGATACACAGAATGGAGAAATAAAGGGGAAACCCTAATTGAATGTTCAACGATTAGAGTTTGTCTCTACGCCCTAGGAATAGGGTATGTGTGACTTGCAGGGTTTTGGCACAGGTGTGCCACATGCCTTGGTAACAAAGGACTTCAAATGCACACGAAAGAAGAGAGAAGTCGGCCAAGATGGTAAGAAGGGGGGAATAAGAACTTCTTCTGTGATATATAGATAAAATCCCTTTGTTACGGAATATGAAATTTGAACACCTTGGAAGTCGGACCATGGTTCTCCCACATGGTTGGGTGGTTACACCCGACTGGATTAGTTTTTATTTAATATGAAGGCTTCTTTATATTTTTAGAAATTAATTATGGCTTAAAAACGTCCTGGAAACTGTTTAAAAGGTAAAAAGGGCCTAAAAGAGGGGTTACAGGGGAGGCTGTAGGAGAATAACCAGCCAAGGCTGGGTGATAGCGATCGGTCTCACTGATCAGTCGCGTCGATCTGTCTCCCTGGTCGGTCTCGATGATCGGTCTCACCGATCATCGCGCCGATCGGTCTCACCAATCGGTCTCACTGATAATTAGCAATGTACGGGGTCATGAGGGTCTGGGTCATTGCATCAAATACCTCTCAAACCATTCTCACCCTCTAGAATCAAAACAACCCAGATGGAAAGAGATATCCGAACAACCACCTTGAAAGATACCTCTCAGGAGTGAACCTCATTGTAAACTAAAAACACATCCCCCCCAAGGATCAAGAAACATACCATGTTTAACTACCCAGTCTTGTGGGATGGGGAGTCTCTTTCTGCATGTCAAGATACTATCCTCTTTCAGCGGCACTGACTCGCCTGCACCGGTTAAATAACATCCATGTTAATTTGTCTTGATTAGGGGTCGGGTCCTCCCCTCCCCATATCCAGGACCTTTCACACACATTTAGAGGGAAGAAAAACCACATGTTTCATAGCCAACAAAGTGAAATGCTCCACCACAACAAGTATAGACAGAATAGCACAAAACTGAAAACAGCTCAGGGTACTGGGCACGCATTTGTGCTTCCCTCTCCCAGGTACTTTCCTCAAGCCCACCATGTCTCCATAACACACAATCAAAGGGAATGGTTCTCCCACGTAGCACCTTATCCTAACAATCCTCGATCACCACTGGTCTTTCCACAAAGGTCATGTCGTCCTCGATGTCTAGCTCTCCCCAGTCAAGGACGTCTGAATCGTCATGCAGATACCGACGGAGGTGGGACACATGGAAGAAGTCATGTATCCCCAGTACCAGTGGTGGTAACTCTAGCTGATAAGCCACTTCGCCGACCCACCGTAATACTTCGAACGGTTCGATGAACCTGGGAGAAATCATACTTCCTCTGCCAAACCTCTGCTGTCTATGTCGAGGGGAGACCTTCAAGAATATGTGGCCCCTGACCTCAAACTCCTAGGGTTTCCTACTATTATCGGCATATGACTTCTTCCGGTCCTGATCCGCCTTCATCCTCTCTCATATAAGATGGAACTTCTCCGTCATGCTCTACACCACCTCTGGGCCAAGAACACCTACTTCCCCAACCTCAGCCAAGCACACGGGTGATCAACACAGCCTTCCATACAGAGCTTCGTATGGAGCCATGCCAATAGTAGAGTGATGGCTATTATTGTAGTAGAACTCTACAAGAGGAAAGTGTAGCGACCATGATCCCCCAAAGTCTAAAATACATGCCCTCAACATGTATTCCAAGGTCTGTATGGTGCACTCTATCTGCTCTTCTGTCTGGGGGTGGAAAGTAGTGCTAAGACATAGCCGGGTGCCAAAAGCATGCGGCAATCCCCCCCAGACTCATGAGGTAAAGAATGCATCCATATCCAAGACTATGGAACTTTGAACCCCATGCAACGGCACTACCTCATCCACATACTCTTGTGCTAGAGCGTCCACTCCACTCAACTCCTTAATCACCAAGAAGTGAGCTGACTTCATCAACCAGTCCACTACTACCCAGATGGTGTCACATCCTCCTTGCAATTTTGGTAGTCCCATGATGAAATCCGTGGAGATTTCATCCCACTTCCACTCGGGGACATATAATGGTTGCAACAACCATCCTGGAACACAGTGTTCAGCCTTCACCTATTGACACACTAGGCACTTGGCCACAAACCCTGCTACTTCTCACTTTACTCCAGGCCACCAAAACTGTCTCTACACACCCTGGTACATCTTGGTAACTCCTAGGTGTACTGCAAGTGTTGATTTGTGGAACTCACTAAGTACTTGGCCGCACATCGCCTCGAGAACAAAAAACTTTTCTTGGAAAATCATCTGGTTCTGACCATCCACCATCCACCATTCCGGAGCATTGCCCCGGTCAACTCTGTCACCCATCACTTCTCACTCTGTGTCTCCCCAATGAGACTCCTCCACCCGACGCAATAGAGAAGACTGTACTGTAATCTGATAAAGGAACCTCTACCACTATCTGTCCACACCTCCAAGTCAAGGTCATCCTACTCCTCCATCACCCACAAAGTGTCCATTGACTCTTGGACCGCATCCCTCTGCCACTTCCTGGTTAAGGCTTCCACCACCACATTTCCTTTCCCAGAGGTGTCGGAAATCTAAAAATCGTAATCCTAGAGGAACTCCATCCATCTTCGCTGATGTAAGATTAGGTCTTGCTGGGAGATGATATACCTCATTCTTTTCTGATTCGTGAAGACCACAAAGAGTTATCCGATGAGGTAATGGTGCCACAACTTTAGAGAGAACATGACCGCTGCAAGCTCTAGATTGTGGGTGGTGTAATTATGTTCATGGGGGCATAGTTTCCTAGACCCATAAGAGATCAACCATTTTCGTGGCATTAACACACAACCGAGGCCCTACCCGGAAGCATCGTAGAACACCTAATATGACGCACCTTCTTCTGGTAGTCTCAACACTGGGGCACTGACCAACTTCAGCTTTACATAACTAAATGTTGTCTCGCACTGCTCGCTCCTCATGAAAACCCAATCCTTCTTGGTCAATGTTGTCAAATGTGCTGCAACTCGATAAAATTTGGGTACAAACATCTGATAGTAACCTGCTAGCCTGAGAAAACTACGGACGTCTACCACGTTCTTGGGTCCTCCCCAAGAAATAGTCCCCACAACCTTTGATGGTTCTACCGCTACCACCTTCTCGGATACTACGTGCCCCATGAAGTGTACTTCCCATGTCCAGAACATTCATTTCGACAACTTCCCATAGAGATGGTGCTGTCAGAGGACCCCTAAAACCGTTTTCAGATGCTCTGTGTGGTCCTCCTATGATCATGAATAGATCAGGATGTCATCGATGAACACGACTATGAACTAATCCAGATACTTCCAGAAGACAGATTTCATAATCCCCATGAACATATCTGGGGTGTTTGTAACACCGAAAGCCATGACTGCAAATTCAAAGTCCCCATTTCTGCACCTGAAGGTCATCTTTGATATATCGCCCTCCTTCACCCTCAACTGGTGATATCAAAATCGTAGGTCGATCTATGAGAACCATCTTGCACCTTTCAGTTGGTTGAAAATATCGTCCATCCTCAGAAGAGTGTAGCAATTCTTGATCGTCACCATATTCAGCATCCTATTGTCTATGCACAGCCTGAGACCACTATATGCCTTCTTTGGGAATAAGACTAGGGAACCCCACGGTGACACACTTGGTCGAACATAACCCTTCTTCATCAGATCGTCAATCAAAATCTGCAACTCCCGTAGCTCCGAAGGTGTCATATGGTAAGGATCCTCCGAAATCGAACGACCACCATGCTGCAAGTCTATCCCAAACTTGATATCACATCGAGGGAGTAGAGTCTTTAACTCCTCAAGAAATATTTCCATAAACTCACTGACGATCCCTAGAACGTCCACCATCTCAGCATCTTCCGACTCTACTGATAGCTCGGCTAACAAGGAGAGAAGGGGTCCCTCTCGCCTGCTGCCCTTCTGACTACTCCGCTTGCCGGTGGAAGCAACACGCTGGCAGCTCAAGTCTGAGAACACAACCTTCCTCGGAATATGTCTATGACGACAAACATAGAGAAGAGACATCTGATGCCTAGGATGGCATCGTATGGATGTATCTATAGCAGTAGTAGATCCCTGACCGACTGATGTGGCCCTACCATCAGTCTGCATCCTCAACAATCATATAAGAAGTCGGTCTGACCTATGATTGGTGTGCTCAACACTAGGGGAACTGGAATTCTCTCGGCATCTAGACTCAAGGCATGGTCCAGACTGGGTGCAATAAAGGAGTGTGAATCTCCAGTATCGAACAAGGCATAAGCAAGGGTTGAAAAAAACTGATCGTACCTCGAACAACCTCTGGTCCCGCTAGAACTACTGCCTCTGTGGTGTGCAAATGTCCAGGCCCATATCCTCTTCCCCTCAGATATCATCCGCCTCCTCGACCACTCCCTGTTTGATGTCCCTGAGGGGTGCCCTGAGGCTAGCCTCCTCTTACAATGTCTTCCCTCGGAGGAGCGGGAGCTCGCTGCCCCTACTACTGCTGCTGGAAGGGCCTAGCTGGAAGCTGCTGCTGGGGCTAGCGCTAGGCTTGTCCGCCACTACCGTACTGAACTCGGTCCAGGAACTGATTCTAGAGATCTCTATTGCTCTCATAGACGAATCACCTCAATCCTGAGCCCGAAGGTAAAGGTCGAGGACTGGGGGACAGGAACTGGAACTACTGTAGCCTTCTCCCTGCTGGTCTAGACTGAGAGACACCTGATGCTAGTGGTCTGGTGCTGACAAACTTCCCCTTCGATGATCCCAGTTGGATCCCCTCTCGTGACACACCTCCTAGAACATGAATCCTCTATACTACCTTAGCCTTCTTCTAGACCTCCATGTATGTCAGCATGGTGAAGGGGGTAGCAACATACTGGAGGGAGGGTCGGAGTGCCTCCTCTAAATGTCTTGTCGGAGACTCCTCGTCTGTAATGAGGTCCGAAGTGAAATGTAGGAGGTCAATGAACTTGATCACCAGCTCCCTTACTGACATACTCCCTTGATGGAGGGGGAGTTGCTCCAGCCTCTTCTTCGCTTTCATCGTAGAAGAGAGGAATTATTACCGGAACTCCTTCTCAAAATCAGCCCATGCTACCTCAGCCTCTCTCCTCTATCCCAGGTAAAGTGTCAACCCCTGAAGCACCACTCCCCATATCTGTCTGACGGCCAAAGGGACCCAGTACTCGGTCGGGGCCCGAATTAGGCTGAAGGATATCACCAGCTCCTCTAGCCAGCTCTCCGTCTTCTTGTCAGAAGTGGTGTCCTCATACTTCTCGAGAGTCTATCGCTGGAAGGCCCAAAGTGTCTTCTGCCACTAGTTGTCCTCCTCCTCCCGATCAGCTCTCTGCCGATCATCGAAGGTAGTCTCCTCTTCCTCGATCGCCCACACCACACGTGGTCGCCTCCTAGGTTCCATAGCTACAAGGTAAACAAGGAATGCCTAAGCCCAGGTATTGTAGAATATTGTTCTTAAAATTTATTAAACTTATTATTTATTTCAAATTCCCAAAACACCCCAGAAACACGAGAACACAAGTCATTATTATGTATGTACATTTCCTAGGGTCTCTACACTAAAATCAGTGTTTCCTCACTTGTTTGTTCAGTAGGTCCAGATTCCTTGCATCAGATCATGGGGGCCCTAAAATCCCATGTCCTAACCGGCCTTCCCTGGCACAATTCACGCACCAAGGACAGCCAAAACTGTTTCCTTACCATCCCATGAAATCCTAACTATGCCTAACTCCAGACACCATCCTATCTCTCAACCTTGCCTTTGATACCATTCTGTCATGACCTGCTTTCACCAAAAGGAGGGAAGGGTTAGCAGATTTCCAGGACCTTCATTCATTATGTTGAAGGAGAGATAATGACCCCCGAAACCCACCTTCAATAGGTCCCGGAGTGGAGACCAGTGCCATGGGTATAGAATCACACACTAAATGGAAGGCATTACCACCTTTTTTCTATAGGATTCAGAGATAAGATAGAAAAACACACAACACCAAAACTAAAAGTGCAAGTACGGATGAAAATAAACCATTCCCACATGCATTTTCAATGGTAAAAGATACAAGTCACAAAACTCCAAGGGTAAAAAGAATACCAAGAAAAAAAGAAACAAAAGCAACTGCCCTAAAGGTCCATGCTAGTATGTTCCCGCGTGATCCCCAAATTCCTCCTGGAAACCTAAAATTAGTTTTATATATGTAGGGTGAGAATACAAGTATACTTAGTAGGGAAAAACCAAATACTCTCATGCACAAGTAGGGAGACATACTAAAGTCCCATGAGAAGCAGTCAACCAACACTATCAAGGAGTTCATCTATCCCACTCACCAGCCAAACTCACCAAATAACTCAAGAAAGTAAACTATAATAAAAGCACATCGATGTTTGGGTACACCGTGCCACTTTCCCACTGGTTATTGGAGACATAATACGCATCAAACCAATCCCTCCATTCTCATCACAGTCTCACTACCACACCTGCCCACACACATCTAGGCCACAACCTCACCGCAGTCCCACTGCCAATCCCTTCCTGCACACATATGCTCCTTAACAACTATCCTGCCCATAGACACCTAGGCCACAACCGCCACACACAACCATACCTGCAAGCACCTGGGCCAGAACAACTACTTCCATGCCCAAAGACACCATGGAATCATCCCGAAGACACATGGGAAACAACCTACCCACAAACATCAAGGCCAACCACCACAACTACCCACCCGAAGATTATTGGGATAATAATGGACTTCAGGCAATCAAAACCTGCCCGAAGATACTTGGGCTATATGGGAAAGGGAGCAGAAAAGATCTAATAACCATCCACTAATAGAAGTGTTGGGAAAAAAACCCTCCCCCATGAAATGGGGTTGTTCGGCACTATGTGCTCAACTTGGGTGGGGCAGGAATAAGAAACACAAAAACTACAGGTACATATATAGGTAACAAGCACTCACCCAAATCTAGGTTTTTCTTCAGCCAGCCTAAGGAACGATATCCTTACTATTCTTTCATAAAAGAAAATAACAACACCCATGTTCAAGTCACAACTCACATCAAACCAGAACCCCATTTGTCCCCTCCTTGTTTCCATGTTCAAATAATCTCATTTAAAATAATGTTCTGCACTACTGGGCAACTAACAACATAATCACAATTTGAGGGAAAAAGATGCATCCAACATAAATTTAAGTATTCAAACCTGGTTCTCATGCAAATTCACAACAACAAAGGGATAAGGGAGATCCCTCAATGTACTGGAGCGAAAGAAAACCCCAAGATATAGCCCCATGTCCCCAAAATCTAGGAGCAAATGGTTTCTCAACAATAGAGAATCCCACACCAATTCGTGATATAAAAAAGGTAACCACACGGCCTCAAATTCACAACTAGTGAAACCATAACAATAAGGAATCCCATCCCCACCCACATCACTCAACAATCGGCCTGTGAAAGAAAACAACCAAACCACTACCAACACAAAGCCGGCCCATGCCAGTATTTTCAGATTTATAAGATTTTACACACTCCATGATTCCAATTCCATTTCACTTTAACCGGGGTTATCACAGAGAAGGATTGATCCTAGTGCTTTCAATTTATTTAGCCGAATATATGTAAATAAAAAATTATCTTTAACCAGTAAGGGTTCACAACCACATACAATCCATTTAAACACTAGAGGTAAGGGTTCATTAATGCACATAGAATGACCACCAATAGCCATGATTTTCTGTAAGCATAAGCCTGCACAATTCAAAAATCAACAAACAAGGCATCATCGATCACACCCCTCCCCTTAATTCTTTAGAATCCATTTATTATCGTCTTTAAAGTTTGGTTCGTCCAATTCTATAGAAAACAAAGCATACCCACCCCGCATGATACACAAAAAGGAGATACGAAGGTGAAACCCTACTTGATTGATCAATGATCGAAGTCTTTCTCCACGCCCTAGGAACAGGGGATGTGCGACTTGCAGGGATCAGGAACATGTGCACAACTTGCCTCAGTAACAATGGACTTAAAACACACAAGGAATAAGAGAGATGTCGGCCAAGAAGAGAATAAGGGGGGAATAAGAACTTATTCTGCGATATATAGATAAAATCTTGTTGTTACAGAATAAGAAATTTGAATGCCTTAGAAGTCAGACCGTAGTTATCCCACGCGGTTGGGTGGTTACACACGACTGGATTAATTGTTATTTAACAGGGAGGCTTCTCTGGATTTTTAGATATTAATTATGGATTAAAACGACCTTGAAATGGATCAAAAGGTAAAAAGGGCCTAAAAGTGGGGTTACGGGGGAGGCTGCAAGAGAATAACCCTCCAAGGATGGGTGACACCGATCGGTCTCACCGATTGTCACGCCAATCGTTCTCACCGATTGTCGCGCCAATCGTCGCGCCGGTCATTCTCACTGATCGGTCTCACTGATCGGTCGTGCCGATCGGTCGTGCCGATAATTGGAAAAGGACGGGGTCATGAGGGTATGGGTCATTACAAGGCATAAGTATGAGAGATAAAATTCGAATTTAATTCTGTAATCATATCTTATACCTGAGAGGAAGTGGGATAAAATACCCATTGATTTATTTTTCTGATTACATTAGAAAAATGAAGTTTATGTTGTTATTTGGGTTATAGATATCCTCCTCATACATTCAAAATATTTTAATAATATCTGAGAATATTTATCTAATGATAAATTTTCTATATTATATGATTAGGATGTTGTATGGTTTCATAGAGTCTACTATTTACCCATATCTAATTGATATTCATGATTATCAAATAAAATATAAAAATATTCAATGTTAATTGAATATGATGTTGATATATAGTTCTATATTAAATTTCCCGATAGACAGTCGGTAAAAATGGACATTAAAATAACTAACAAATACAATAAATTCATGAATTATAGGCTTTATTAGGGGAAAATATCAAATTATTTTCTGTGGGTAAATGTGAATAAATAAATATCTTTTTTCCCGAATTTGGATTGGTCCTTATGAATCTGTCTACGGAATTATTTCTTGGACTGAACCATTCTTGGATTATTATGGGGAACACATTATAATAATACATAAACTAACTCAATAAATGAAGGAGATTTTTAAAACCATGAATCAACATTTTTTCATAAATTATGTATAATAAAAATGATAAGGATAATATATTTAGTGAAACAAAGAGATTAATTTTTTAATAAGGTATTCACAGAAATAAATTCATAAAAAAATGTTAAGATGTTTTAATTGAATTTAAAGATAATAGTGTAGAATATGAATACCTTCTGTATACCAAATCATATTTTGGGGATTGAAAATAACTTCAATAATCTTATAAATATCTCCCAAGACAATAAATTTTTTATAACTTTTTAGAAAATTCATACTAGAACTATCACATTTAATTAAAATAAAACTAATGTAATTATAGAATTTCATTTCATATGATGAACAACCATTAGAAATTATGGATCCAACAGATAAAGTTCTATTGAAAAAGGAAATTCAATAACTTACAATTTGATGGTGAAATTACAAATATATGGAGGCTCTTTGAGAACTAGAATATGTAAATAAGAATATTTTACCTTTTTTGTATTATAGTAATATAATGTTATTAGTGAAATACTTATATGGATTTGAATATAAATTAATACATTTTTGGAATATATATCTCTTTCTTAAATACATTTTTTTGATTGCATCTGAATCAGACAAACGTGAATTTAAGATATTAATTGTTATATATTTTAATATATATAAAATTATAAGTTATAATATATTTTATTATAATATATATTCCATTTTGGAAATATTTTTGAGCAAAATAATTATTTTGATGAATTTTAATTATGTATTTTATTTAAATATTTTTTAATTTATAATCAATTCTAATAAATAATATATTATATATAATATATTAAAGTTAATTAAAATTAATAGAATATTTATAAATTTAATGCTAATAAAAATAATGGAATTTTTAAATAAAAATGGATTTAGTTTTATATTATACTACTTATATGAATACATTATATTGTTATCATTATAAATATAATTAGTAACTATTGGTGACTAATTTTAATGAAATTTGATGATATGATATATATTATAATTTTTTTGAGGGATATGTAATTATATTTTCATGGAAATTAATGACAATAAATTTTTTACTACACATAAAATGCATTTTTTCTATGAATTATTTTCATTTTCTTTTAAAAGCATGTTTAAAAAATAATTTATTCTACGGATTGGGATATAATTAAAAATGGTTAAAATATATTCGACAATAAACGTGGTAAAAAATTTAATATGTTAGAATGTTAAATAAGGTAATAGAAGGTCAAACTAAAATGATAAGTGTTAAAATGTCCCAAATTGTTTATAATTGAAATTTTTTATATTGATTTAGACCAATACAATTTTTATTTTTGAAGTTTGGTTGTTTTCATCCATATTCATTTCAATGTGACCTTATTATATTTAAATTATTTATTTATTTACATTAATACCACTACCTTCAATTATAAAAGGAGTCCATATCCCCATTACTCTATCAAAACTATTAAAATATATAGATCAACTAGTACCTACCTAAATATATTTTTAATTACATTCAATATTTCATATATATTATTTTATTCCCAAAAAACCATCCATTAAGTCATACTGAGTATGTCAAAGACAATTTCTTAAAGAAGATATAATTTTCATTAATGATCAATTTTGTGTTTCAATCATCCCCCATCCAAATTATATTTTTCCATCATAAAACATTGAAATAAATAAATTTACAATATAAATACGTTTTTATATTAATGGTAAAAAATTATATCCATTTATATCATATAATAAATTATTACATCATTCATTCTTACATGTTAGATATATCATCATTAAAGAGAAATGATTTATTATGTCCACCATACACTGATTTTGATATCGGTGGATTAAAAGAATATATTTCAAATAAAAGATTTTATTATTATTCACCATGGGTGTATTATTAATTATATTGTTTTATTAAAATTAATTGTAATATAATACCATTATTGATGTGTTTGTTTGGACTGCCATCTCTAAGAAAAATGAAATTAATTTTTCCTGACAATGTTAGTTTAATGGTTATAAAATTCTTAAATATGAATTCAAATAATAAATGAAATATTACCAATATTATAGATACGATAATATATTTACCATGGTGAATGTACCAGAACAAAATAACCAAATCAGCTAATGAATGTATACATCGTTTTAGTCAAAATGGTTGTATTAAAAAATAATAATAATATATATGTAAATTGGAATTATAAGTTAATTATTTTTAGAAGATATATATATATGGGATTAATATTGATTGAAATAAATTTATATTTTTTTATATAGGACCTTCATATCATATATAATGATTGTTAGGATGTGAGAAATGGATTAAGTTGTTATATAATTTTCCAAAAGGATTACTTTTTATAGAAATTTATCTGGAAGAATCAAAATTTTTATTCACTTATAATTATTAATAGGTTATTAATGTTTTCCCTTGATTATTCTAGAATAAAATCTTATCACAATAAAATAATTAAAAATTTTAAACCTGAATAAAATATATTAGTTTTGGACTCCGGTCATCTTTAGAGTGGAATGTGTTATGTCTATGTTTTACATTTCTTATATTCATTTATCGTATGAATATAGTAAATGAGATAGTTTTTTAGTTGAATTTTATATTATGTAGATGAAATATCATATATCCCCCTCCCCCTTTATCCTTTAAATCATTATTCCTCATTATTACTACGCTTATTCACTATATAGTCATGGAATCCCCCATTGTACCTCTCATACCTATATATTTTATATTAATTAGAGGAGCTAAATAAGAAATTCGATATGTAATATAGCAAATTCATTTGATATTATATCTTCCTTAATTACAATTTTAATATATTATTAATTATCACATTAGTGTAGAAGAACTATTTTACCAAGGTGTCTAAATAATAGGGAGATGAATAATAATTTTTATTCATTATATGAAAATATATTTTCAAAATTAATCACACTCCACATTTTTTAGAGATAAAAGAATAGAATTATCATTTATATATTTAATTATTTATTTGGTGGAGATGGTCTCTCTATCTGATCCACTAATGGAATAGTGTTACATTCTTGTCAAATTAGAAATTCTAAATTATTAAATGAAATAATACAGTAACATAATTTCATAGATCAATCAGAATACCACCCATATTTATCTAATGTTCCCCCAATAAGTTAATAGTTCTAAATTTATATAATTATTTACATAGATATTTTGAATTCTTCAAAATTAATTGCACATGAGAAGCATGAGATCCATCTCCAATGATTCAAAAAAATTCCAAATGTATCCTAAAATTTAATGGACACCTCCATATCAATATTTTTTTCCTCATTATCCAATTAGAGGTTGAAGATTTTATAAATCATTATCAAATAGATATTTTCCATTAAAAAATTTCAACCCATGATTATGTACTCATTTTTTATGGATCAGATAAATTTTTTATTTTATCTATACAACATCTATATACATTAAATTAAATAAATATGGTAAATTGATGAAGATGACGCTCACAATGAGAGGTAGGATGTATTACATAGTAACCACAATTATTTCATTTTTCGTACACCAACAATTGGTCGTGGATGTCACTTTATTTATCTGATTATGAATTTTTAAAATGTATTCTTGGACCACAGATGTAAGAATAGAAAGGTATAAAAATCAGAATTTAGTATGGGATTTGACTAATGTGTTTTGAACTTTTCTAGTTTGATAAAAATTTCATTTGTATTTCACATTGATATATGAGTTTTATTCTAGTAGTGATATGAAGTCCTTGTAGGTAAAATAGATCATGAATTGGGATTCGTCCATAATTGAGTAGAAGGTGTAATTATAATGGGAATATTTTTGTTAAAACACATAGATAGTGATTTTGGATTTAGGAATGTCCTCCTCAAACCATAACATGGAACATTCAATTAAAACATGAACAATTATGGATAAACAATTCTTTTTCAACATCATCATTATTTGAACATGATACCACATTAGTTAAAGTTATAGAAAAATATAAATACTATGATTTTATATTAAAATTGGTTCAGTAATCACTATCATGGACACTAGATCCTATTATCAAATCTTTTAATTTAATTTCACTTTATTTTACAATTTGCATGGTGTTGTAATTCAATTAAAATAATTATAATTGATCATTGTTTAATTGAATTTATTTTTCATTGAATGTGGAAAAATATTATTTTTCATCATTATTATTATCAATTATCTAAATTTTGATTCATATTATATGTGTTTTCTTCTTTAATTGTCATCTAAATAACGAATGAAGAAGTGGAAATTGACCTTATACATTCAATTCATTAAATAAATTGTTCAATCATTTATTAATTCATACTGTTATTGAATAAAAAACTATGATATTATCTTCATTTAATTTCAATTAATTCCCCCTTGATTTAATGTTCCTCATTATGGAGACCATTTCTACTTTTTTTTTGCCACCAATGAGCAATAAACAGGGTCTGATCTCTTTTGAATGTTCTCGATTTATTTTTGAAAATGGTGATATATTATTTCTATTTTATCATTAGCATTTTATTTCATTAATTCATAAAACTTCACTCTAGATCAGTGAATAAACAATTATATACATTAGATATAGCAGTTACGGATGTAGGTTAAGAGTGATATACATAGTATCATATTCTATGGAAGTGAAATTTCTTCATAGTAACTTGGTCGGGCACAGTTGAAAAATAATATAAGATTGTTTTCATTGTGAATATATTTATTTTTTTTATTGGCCATATGATATATTGATGAAGCCCAGGAAATCACTGTTAACAAATCCAGTGGAATTTTAAAAGGCTTCACTGATTGTGTATGATTTTAGACATCACTAAATTTCATTCTTATGACCATAAATTTTTTAAATTTATTTTTATTTCATCAACAACTAATATATCCGAAATAAATTTATGAATAATATTTTCCTAAAACTAATAAATAAAATAAAAAAAATAAAAAAAATAATAATTTTATTAAATATTTAATTTTCATGATTCATTAATAATTGATTTAATATTATAAGAAATGAAATTATTTTAAATATTTCAAATCATATATAAATTTTAGATTATAATTATGTTAAAAATTTTAACATTTTTTGGATTGATATTTTGAAAATTAAATTTCCAATTTTTTATATGACATTGATTTTCGGATCCAAATTTAGTCGTAAAATGGATTAAAAGTAACTGAACTAAAAAAAATTAAAATGTATGTATAGTTTATTATTTATATATTGAAATTTAATAAACCACTATATGTCCACATTTTATAACAATTTTTAATATTATATTTCATTCAATAAATAATTGAAAATCAATCAGTAACTATAGTTTTCATATTAAATTGGTGTTAAATTAAATGATTTAGAGAAAAAATGGTGAAAAAATCAGAACATACCACTCTCCCCCATATGAACTATTTCACAAAAGGGAAATTCATAAAAATGATTACATTTATTGAAAATGTTCTATAAAACAATGGTCTATTATAGATTTATTATACATTTTATAGAAAAAAACACATATATCCCTTTATTTTTTGTGTTTTCATTCCTCTTATAAGAATTCAATTCACTAATTCACATATATTCAATCAATGAGATAGTTTATTTACTGAAAAAATATATTTTTTTAAAATAAATATGTAAAAAAGAAAATCATTTATTCTCCCTATTTTCCTATGTTCTGAAATCAAATATTTGAAATTCCATCATTGATATAATTTAAATGAATTTTTTATATGTCATTTTACCCTATTTTATAAGGATTCCATATTCCCCTCACAATAATGAATTCTATTTCATCTGTTAAAAATACATTTAATTTAAATATTTTAGAAAAATTTACATTCCATGTCTATGAAAAATAATATGGGAATGATATTCCAGGATTGTAATAACGGGTATATTTTACACACTCTCCCATTCCTAATGCCTTATATATTTATTTTTTTATACCAATTTCAAATTTTAATCTTGTTTTATAAAAAATATATCAATTTTATTTCAGTTCACTTCCTTAGGAGATTTTTTAAAAGAGGCCACATTACTTCATATTATGTAAATATATCTAGAATTATATATTTTTAAGGAAATTTTATTAGAAATAATTTCCTATTATATCATTTTCTTTTTTAAAATAGAATATTTCCAAAAAAGGTAGTGGAATATTCAATCAGCTGCCATTTAGTGGTCATAATTTAAGAACATATAAACTCAATATACTCTATAAAAATATATAAACATGGTCTGAATGTGAGTTTGATAAATATTTACATATCCTAAGAACAAAAAAATATAATATTAACATGTAGACACTATTTAATAATTAATTAAGTATATTTTCATTTTTTTAGATGATATCTAAAAACACATAAATAGGAAAAACTATATATATATATATATAAAATTAAATCATAATACATGTGTCCATCTATCCCATATTTCGTTTATAAAAACCTCCTTTAAATTGGATATTGAATTTATCAAATTGAATTATTAAAAATTATTATGATAAAAATTATATGACTTAGAAAAAACCTTATAATTTTTTATTAGCTTTAGGGTGCTGTCTTGAATCCTCTATTCATTGATTCCTAAAATCCTCTGGAAAATTATTAAGTTGATGGGAATTAATTATGGAGTGGTGTTTTGGATATTCTCTATTTATTTTAACATCAAATATTGATAATGTTTTATTCATTTAATTTAGTCATATTTATATAAAAATGATTAAAAGTATTGAATTTCATCCTTTAAGAAAATATAATCAAATAATATAAAATTTTATAATATCATATCTCACTTATACTATCATGTATCAACATGAATTTATCCTTATAAACCATGTAATTCACATCTATATATCATATAATTTTTTCATATTCCCTCATCAATCGATTTCAACACTGCACATCTCTTAAAAGATTTGGAATACCACTCAGAAAACTGTAGTTGTGTTTGAGTTTTAACATTATTAGAATGTGATATTACATTCCATATAAAATTTATTAAGGAGGAATACATATTATATTGTTTCCAATAAGTTCTATATGCACAAAATGAATCATCATTTTTTTCAGAACGTTTTTCAGTTGGTTTTTTATATATTCTCCTCAACTAATTTTCTTTTCTAACTATATCCTTGGTAAAAAAAACTTGTTTTTTAGTTATAATTATTGTATTGTTTTTAGTTGCACTATATAATTTTTTATCATGTATTCAATGTTCCCAATTTTAGTTGACTTCATTGATTAGTATGTATTGTTTGAGGAAATAGAAGTTTTTTTAAAATATTTTTTTTATAAAATCTATAAAATTTTATAAATCATTTGCTTATGTGGAGTTTTAATCAATACAAATTTATAACTAATCCAAAAAAAATGTTGTAAAATACAAATGATTTGATAAATGGTAAAATTAACTATAATTCATACATATCAATTATTTCATAATAAATGTTTCGTGGGTATCTCATTTATTGGTAAATTCTATATTTTTCTTAAAATATGTACACATATTTAAAAAATCATTCCTCCATTTGAAAAATGGGGAAAATATTTCTGGATTGTAAATTATTCATTTTGGTTCAATGCATCCATATTGGCATCAAAAAATATTATTTAAAAAAATGAATGAATAAATTCAATTTAATCATTACAGATGAACCTCTTAATTATATGAAAACAATATATTTTCAACAAATATGGAACTTCGCATATATAAAATTATTATTTATATTTTTATATATGTTGTTTGTGTTTGGAATATAATGAGGTTTCCATTAGTGCTACAAAAAAATTATCAATGTAATTATATCTAGAAACAAGTTTTTAATTATATATTTTTTGAATAAGTAATAGTTCATATGTGTATATTTTAGATAGTAGTTATACGTTTTTCTATAAGAAAATCTACCAAAGTGTTTGTCAGGAAGATTCTCATAGATATTTAGGTTCATCATCTCTATATAAAAAATTTCTTGTGAAAAAATCAATCTCAGAAACCACAATAATTTACTAGATATATAATGAACAAATATCTAAGTAAAAAATGATAAAAATATTTATAATCAAAAAAATAGTTGAATAAATTCTGGGTTGTGGTGAAATTATTCTGATATATTTCTAGGGTCATATAAGAATGGGTCGTCACATTTTGTTTTTAATTAATCTTATTTAAATGTATATACTCTACTAATCTACTTGAACAAAAATAGAATATCTATAGTAAATATTCTCAATTTTTTTTTAATAATTATGAGTTTTGATTTCAAGCATTAATTATGTTTATAAAAATGATATCAATTTTTAGTTATAAAAAAACATAGTTTGATTCTTTATTATAATAGTCAACAATATATCAAATCTTCTAAAGACCATAATAAATGTTGAGTTTATTCGAATATATTTTATAAAATTCAAATTTTTCATGTATTTGGGGGGTAATGTAGTATTAAAATAATATCAAATTTTTCATATAAATATCAATATCCCCGTTCAAAATTAATCGGCCCAAAGTATTTTCATTTTCTTCAATGAAACATCACTACTAAAAATATTATAATAACTTCTTCTAAATTCAACACCATAAAAAATTTCCATATTTTTAAGGGAACTCGAAATACATATTGTATATATCGACCGACAGTAGTGACATTCATCAAATAATCTCCCAATATAGTATAAAAAGATATATAACGTGAGTATTTGAATGATGTATGTAAAATTGAAAATAATTTTTGTAATCCATTGTTATGAAAATCGATCAATGTGACATGTGATGGTGGTTTTATCTTAGAACAATAGTAAAATTGGACACATGAATTACATATAATACCTATCAAACAATATATAGTAGAATTTTTATTCTAGAATCCTAAACATTATATCTCTATTGGTATGGGTGTAGTGATATTTACCAGTCCAAAGGATGATTATTTTATTATTAGTGATTATCTTACATTTCTGAATTGTTGTGGAATCTTGTTCATTGTCCAATTTTTCTATAATTTTTTATGTAGTTTTCATATAGATATTTGGTATGGGACTCACCCATTGGATTTTTGATATGGGGATAATTATTCCAGTCTATTTTATAAAAACTAATTCAATATTATTTTTTTCCAGAATGGCTGGGTAGAACCCTTATTGGGGATATCTCACTAGTTAGATCTATACTTCATGAAATACATAGTTTGAACAATTGAATATGATATTACCTAAAATATCACATAATTTCAAACTATTATACCTTCAAAATTGTTTCTAAATACCAATAAGTGGGCACACATGTTTTATTTTTTTATTATATGTAATTATTATTGGAAGTGTCCAATTTTATATTAAATAAAATTATTTCAAATTTGAAATTACTAGTTTCAATTCCATCTCATGGATTTCATTATGATATTACTAGTTCATTATTCTCTAAGTAAATATATTTTCATTTAATGGAGATGTTGAAGTAGTTATGTAGAGTAAATAACAAATATTAAAATCCCAATAACATATTTCAAAATAAAACCTCGCATTTTTGTAATTTAAATTTCATAAAAAATAAAATAATCAGAATTTTTTTTGGATTTTAGATATTTCTCTAGTCAGAATATTTCATTGTAACAACCAGATAATGATACATCACTTTTTCCTATTAATTCAAATTTATGATCTAAATTGTAGTAATACCATAAATGGTGAAATTTTTCTAATATCATAAACCAAAATAAAACAAGTATTTTCATTGAAATCATAGGGTGCATGTAGGGCATAATTGTGCTATAAAAATAATATATTTTTAATATAATTATTTTAAGAGGTAGACATCGCCTATATATTGTGTTAAAAATAATTAATAGGACTAATTTTATTATGTTTACACGTGTTTATTAAATATTTTTATATTCATTAAATAAGTTTTATAGGCACAAAATAAGAATGAATCCATTTTTAATCATGAAAAGATCTATATTTTTTAAATATATGTTTACCATCTTTTACTAGATAACACATTTTGAATATAATTATTTAAACATTTGTAATTTTTATTTGAATAATTTGATCTCTTTTTTTCAAATGTGGATTTAAAAATTTACTTTAAATATATTTTTAATATTTTTACACGTACCTTCACATTTTGATGAATAATGAAAAATACTAATTTCTAGTTCAAAAATGGGTTTTCATTTATATATTTAAAATATGTTTTTATATGTTTTTAAATTATAATTAGATCAATTTTTTATCATTTAAACTATATTAGGTAATTGGAAACAATTTATCTATCATGACCCATTTTTTCCTTATATGTCTATAAAATATTTCTGTATATATTTCCAGAGTTGGGCAGGGAGATGACATGCAATTTTGAGTCCCAAGGTTCATGGAATAAATTTTATAAAATTATTAATTAAATTATATATTATTCACAAAATGTAAATGAGATATTTCTCTAATGGTTATTTATATCAGAAATATGAGACCATTGTTGAGTACAGAACGTGGTGTTTACCCTAGGTGTGGCATAACTTTTATTAGTGTGTGACTTCAGTGAGAAAAGTCACCAAGGGAAATCATATATAAAATAATTAATGTTAATTATTTTATCTCAAATTTAGAATCAAATAACACTAAATTGGATTCTCGTATTGGAAGATACTGAATACTTTTCATTTCAAAATGGAGTGTTTTTCCTATGCCCAACATAAAATATGGGGGAATGGGAATTTCATATACCTTACTCAGAAGAGCTCCTAAAAATAAAATTTAACTAATTGGGATTAGGGTTACCCCTAATCCCTAATATCCTTACATTGTATCTCTATATACACTCTATCTCTCTCAACCATTCATTATCAAATCGAGGAGCAATCTATGCAGAAAAATCAGAGTATTGATGCATGATTGTAGTAGATGTGTTGTTGATGACTGAAAAATGAATTGATGTAGGATTGTACAATTTGGATCTTCATTTGATGTTTTCTTAATAAATAACCATTATTCAATTGTTTTTTCACTTCCATTATCAATATTTGATGGATTCACTAACATGGACATCTATATGTGTTAAAAACCTGGAATTTAATCTGAAATCTATATGTTTTCATGGATATTCATCACCCACTTTTGGACACATCAACCCACTGTTGGATCATCAATTTGAGGATGTAGTAATGAAGCACATGTCATATAGATCACTGATATGATATCATATTTGAGTATAGATAGTTAGTGTAGGTATGGTGGTTTGAATAATGGACAACCAGAACATGGTGCTAACAGGCTATGTTGAGGCAGTTTGGTGCGAGGTGGTAGGATGGGGCTCTAACGTGAATGGGATTAGAGGAAGCATGATGGTGTTCCAACGAGTTGGGCTACATCTGCAGGATGGAGTGGGGAATGTCAGTATGCTAGGTGGAGGATCCATGGATGAGGGGGTTTATGCACCGACAATCCAGATGGAGAGTGGGGTGTGGCGATCGTGGAATGCGACACCAGATGGTAGATACCATGGTGACGCAGGTCACTATGTGGATGCAGTCGGCTGGGGAGCCAGCCAGCAAACCATGTTTACAAGGATGTGCATACTAGTCTAGTTTGTTCGAAGGTAGGTCAAGAAAGCATTAGGTGTTCCGCGGTCTAGAAATGTAGATTTGGATGGATGGAGCGGGCCGACAATGGTTGATGGTTCCACCCAGAATTGGCCAGACCTATTCAAATCGAGCCAATAAATTCTTCAAAAATCCATATCATCTAATTTAGTTGCCCAATTGATTCACCATCTATTGAAACATATCCCTCTATTCAAGACTGGACTTTTTAAAACTATTATGTACTTTTAAGACTTTGCCTTAGGGTTTGGATGCACCAAATTCCTATGTTTAATAATATAATTATTGTTATTATTATTTAGGGTTTTTGTATCTAACATATCTTTAAAACAGAACGTTAGTTTAATGATCCATCAATAGCTTTGTGACCCCGGTATCCATGAGGAATTTTAAATAAATATTTAGTGTGTTTAAACCAAACTGAAGGTGTGGGACCCCAATTCCTAGATCACACGTGTTGCAAAGAAAAGCATTGTTTTCACCAAGTATCCGTTTTAGACAAACGAATAGTCAATCCCGTTTGTTTTCTTGGGAGATCACAATGGAGTGATCCACATAAATTGTTTCGAGGTTGACGAATGGGACCCCCATGAATTCTTTCATGTGAAATATGGAGACATAATAATTTTACATTAAATTCCTGTTTAGGGAGAATTAAGAATTGACCTTCCACATTTTTTATAAGGATCACAACAGAGTGATCCATTTGGGCATACAGATCCTTTATCATTGTCTCATTACTTATGGGAACATACATGGAATATCGGTGGATATCCATATAGTTTTTATGAATAGATCTCATCACTTGGGTCATCATCGACTCTTGTGAGAGTATATAAGATAAATGAAAAGAATCTGTCAAATGTTATAGTGAGGTTTTGGGAGACGAGTCAGTGAATTTATGTTTTCATCCTTTAGATCGACAATGAGCACATTGCATTCAGTATCTATTATGATAGATATGCCATGTACAGTGGGAGTACAGAGGCATTATTAGGGGTACATTTTCACAGTTTAGTTCCCAAGAATGGCTAGGTACACGACCAGGTGGGGTGACATGATGTTTGATCCCGACACGCACCATGTACCTCTTTATGATTCTTCTCTCACTCATATCTCCCTATTTTGGACATAGATCTTATCCCACAAGTCCACTATCCTAACTTTTTTCTTATGTGGAATGTGATAGGTTCCCATCATAATGGTTTCTGAGATATGATTCAAGGTATTCTAGAATATAATCCTTCCCGGGGAGTCCACTGATGACTAATACAGTTTTTTTCAAAGAGTTACCTTCTGTTAGGGATGTTCATTATTCCCCAGTGCTTTTTTAGTGGTACCATCATGTTGGGATGGAAAGATATCCTTTCCTTTTTACCAGAAGATCCATTCATTAGGGATGTCCAATGTGCTTCCCCAATGCTTTTGAAGTCATTACCATCCAACAAGGAAAGAAAGTGTGGTTCCATAGTGTTTTACGATAGGTTACCATCAAATAAAAATGGATAGGGTGGGTCCTCAGTGCTTTCCGAAAGGTACTATCCACTTGGATTTGTCCAGAACATTTTTTGGGGTAACCTCCAACAAGGCTAGGTAGTTTTCCCTGATGCCAGTTCTGGATTAACCTCCATCCGATCTGGGAAGGGGTCACTGATGGAAATTCTGGGTTTACCTCTCGCTAGTCTGGGAAGTTTCCCCTAATGGAAGTTCCAGTTTTACATTGATGTGGTCTTGGAAGTGGTCTCCAATGGTTGTTTCGGGGTTACCCTCCAGCTCGGCTGCATAGTGGGTCCTCGTTGACTTGTGACAGAAGCTATCGACTATGGGACAGTGATGAGGTGTTCTTTGACATACCTTGGGACTCACAGGGAAGAGGGATGATTTTCCCACTATGAAACAACCATGTGATATGATGTGAAATCATGATTGTAAGTCAGTTTTGTCCAAAAAAGCTATAATCAATGATAGATGATTGATTCCATTTGACTATTAGTTTTTGGAATACGTGTGGGATGATGGGCATCGATAGTGTTGCCATCTAGGATTTGTTTATACTCACTTTCTTGGGTTGAGTTGTGAGATAGAGACACCCTTACTCTCTCTTTCATATTTATTCAAACTAGCATATATATATATATATATATATATATATTCTATTTCTAGTTCCCACTAATTTTTTTGGTTACTCTTCTTCCATTAGAGGTGAAGACGCAAAAGGATTTCTATATGCTTTATGTGTCTAGATTCTCATGGTTTGATGACTCTATTATCCTACTATTGGAATAGAAGACTAAATGAGATTTTCATAATCACACTGTATCATGCTCTTTGTGTTTGGAAGAGCTTACATTAACTCTCTAGTTTTTTTGAGCTACACTAAATTTATAGTACATTGTCTTATCTAGTGATTTTCCTTTTTCAATGTCTCTATTATGGCTCCCCTTCTACATTTTGGTGCATCTTATTGATTATTTTTTACCCATCCCAGCTTGGGAATTTCCCACATGTGCCATGACTTTTCCAGATGATAGGATGGTTGATTGTGAATTCATAAGAGCTCAAGGATACAACCACATGGGCCACGTACGATGGTCATAGCTTCGGATCAAAAATTAGGTCTCTCTCACCTATTTTACTTTCAGCTTCTTCTAGTTTTTGGTACTTTTCATGTGGGACATGTTTTTTTTTTCTTTTTGATTCATTTCACTCTATTACACTGACAATATTTAGCAGTTCACACATGCATGGATTATTTATACGAGTGTTGAATATTTTTTCAATTCACTCTTCACTTTTTCATTGAGTTGGATGAAATTGTGTGTATTGGGACTTAGAAATGTCCTCACCAGGTTTTTTGTGCTTTGACACTTTTCATCACCCCTGGAAGATTAAGGCAGACATGAGGTTGTTGATGATCAATCCCTGAAATGGGTAGAGTTGTTACAATGTTGTAGGAAAGGTGGTTTGACCCTTGTGATGTTGGTTTGAAATTTCCAAAAAATGGTGTTAGTTGGGTTTGAGAAATCAATGATTAAGTGTCTCTATATTGGATTATACACCATAGAGTCTAGGGATGGTATGAGCGGCCAACAAATCCATTCCCTAGAACCCTTATTACCCACTTGTCAACTGAGAATCCTGATACAATTGTTGTAAGGAACAATGGTAAATTTATCATATAGGATTGAGTCATTGATTGTTCTTATTGTGTGATCTCCACATTGTTGTAGATATATATATATATATATATATATATATTATCATCTGAATGTGGTACACCATGAAAACATTCAAGATGTCACTACAATGATAGCCAACCAGTATTTAAAATGTGGTTCGTGACGATGACCCTAATAGGGATGAAGCCTCATGTAAGGATCCATCATGTGATCCACATCCTCCATGTGGGAAGCTAGAAGAAACACCGCCTGTTATGTAGAAGACATAACCAACACTGTGAGCTGAGGATATGCGCAGGCGGAGTGCACTCCATGAGTTCTAGTGCTAGTGACTTATGAGGTTCCTCAGTGTGAGAAAACATAAAACCTTAGTGGTTTGGAAATCCTCAGTGGTCAACCTCTTCTTTATTTTTATAACTGTGGAATATATGATGTTATATTTTTTATCCAGTATTTTCGATGAAGTAACTGGGTATTGGTGGAGCTGGGATACTGAGATACTCGATGAGTCAGGGGAGTTGTGGGGAAAGTTCCCCCATTTATTTATTGAGGATTACTGCACTTCCTTCTTGTGATATGTTTGGATTCAGAAGTTCCTGTAGTCTCAAAAGGTTTGGATTATGGTGGATTTGTAGGCAACTATGTTTAAATACCTTACACAATACTCTATGGACATGATCCATGATGGTTACTTCATAGCAAAATACTTAGAGAAGGGACTCCGTAGAGTGATTTATACTATCTTTGTAACCATGTACATCCTCACCTATGTTGGGGTGCCAGAGAAAGTTCTAGGGATACAAATATTTATATCATAGGGTTTCCATAAAACTAGGTGCCATAGTTTAAATAATAGAGCTAAGAATTATTCTATAGTTAGTAGATTCCAGTCATTATCATCTCAATGTAGGAGGCCTCCCCATAATTTTTCTCAAGAACACAATTGTATGGGTCCAAATAAATATAGATTTTGATGTCCATCTAGAGTGATCAAGTGATATTCTTGTGATGGGTAAGGCCACATGGCACCAGACTACCCGAAAAAATGTGCTGAAAACACCAGGTAGGCAGCAGGTGGACCACCATGAAATAGACAATGTTGTAATCTAGGACCGGTTGGTCCCCTGGGAGGAGGTGTTGCTAGAGGAGCAGGGGGAACATGATGTGGGGGAAGGAATTGTGAGGTACTTCCACTACTACTAGGTGTCCCACATTAGGATTAAGAAGATTGAAGCTTGGGTCATGGAAAACCAAAATATTTGGACATCTAAGATTCCACAGAGCATGTGATGATAATAGGTACACCATTTTTATTTTCATGTTTTTTCAGTAGAACATTTTAGAGACTATGTGAAGTAATATTTTCTACCTAATCATTTCATGATGATTTACCAGGGCGATGTGGGGTGTAAATATAACATTCTATTATTATTATTGATCAATGTAACCATGAATTCATGACGAAAAAGGTTCCTTCCCCCAACGAGACCTATTTTTTATGAAATGAATACAATGAGGGAGAGTCAGTGTCTCCCAATGTGTATAATATCAAGTTGTTACAGAAGATTCCCTCTAACATGTGCATTCAAGATGAGGTTGTGTGATAGAGTTTTAGAGTTAGACGGAGCATTTTTTGTGGAGTCTACCTACCTTACACGTTTTACAATTATGTCGCTAGCGGATGTAATAAATTATCTTGTTTGGTTAATACTCTCCTTACATGGGAAGTAACGACATGAAGGTTAATTAAAGTACATTATATGTCTTGATTCATTTGGTTGGATGATTTTACTCAGGTCCCTTGTTTATAATTATCTTTGTGTGATCATCATAAACCACGATACACCACGTATCAAGTACCAGTTGAGGTGATGAAAAAACCATGATTTGAACTATGTGATTCTCTGCCTAGTGCTTTTCTCTGAGAATGGAGAGAAACTATCTTCAGGGAGATAAAATTGTAGTTTTTTTAGACCAATAGAGTCACAGGTGTGTCTTCCCCTAGAGGGACTTGAACCCGGGGAATCAATGTTGGTTGAAATTACATTAAGACTATAAATTTTAGATAATATATACACTAAGAATGTGAAATGTTATAATAGATTCACTTAGAAGGATTTCCTAGGGTATCCACGTGTGAGAGGTTTTGGAGATGTGTGGTTTCCTACAATTTTTCAAAGTGGAGTAGGAGGGAACTATTTTCTTCAGTCGATGGTGATTACCCATTCACTTCATGAGTGTGTTAGATAGTCTCCATTATGATATTTAGACTATGAAGTCTTATTTTTATAGAGATCCATTGGTATTTTAGTAGAAAAATAATAATTAGGAAGGAATCAAAAGACCATATTATAGGGACAAATAATTATTCTAGTCCTCATGTGGTATATAGAGGATCGGCCAGGGAGGCAAACAATCCCCTAGAATTCTTTGGTCCATTTGAAGCAATGCCAAAAGATGGGGAGGTTTCCAACAACCTTTCGCTACCACCAATTTCTAGATTTGGCGCACGATGCCTCCCACATATTGAAACTGAAAAGATATGTGCCTGTTTATATCCACATAACCAATATGATCAAACCTTATGAGGACGGACATCACTTTGGCTCTCAAGATATGACATCACATAAACGAGCAGGTTATCATGGGGGTGGGTGAGCTTGGTTAGAGATATGTATCCAGAATTTTTTCCCATGATTTGCATTCTTGGGATGAAAATATTAAAGAAGGGAATGATGTAATGAGTTATTTTTTCCTTTTAATATTCTGGAATATTTCAACATATATTTCAAGATCTAGGCACTGAGACAACATGAGATTTTGAGGTCTTGTGTTCCCAGAATAAATTTGATAAAGATATTAGTTATATTTTAATATATTCACATAAATGAAATGGGATACATCTCAAATGGTAACTATGATAAAAAATCTAAACGCAATGTCGATTTCAGAATGTGGTGTTTACCCAATATGGGATATATAATTTATCGGTATGGGACATCTATGAGAAAATTTACTATGGGAAAATCGAAAACAATATAATTATGATTAATTATTCAATATCTAATATTGAATCAAATTGCATTCAATTGGTGGCTCAGATTGGAAATATAAGACACCATTGAGGATGAAAATGGGTGTTTTTTTGGGTGCGGCATAAAATGTTGGGCTATAAGAATTTCATATTATGTACTGAGCGGTCCTCCTATAAATAGAATTTAATGATGTGGGTTTGGGTTATCCCTAATACCATCTCTCTCTACTATGACTTTATCTCTCCTCCCTCGCTCAACCATTATTTGTTTGAACAAAGATATATCTCCACTTAAACATTGGCTGATCGAATTGGGACTTCATTGGATGCCTGTCCAATAACAGTCGAACGAATCGAGTTAGTATTATTGACTTTAGATCTATGTTTGAATATTTCATTGAAAAATCATCATTTTGCCTATTGTTATTCACATTTATTATCAATCATCAATAGATGCACTAACATGACCATCAATCGGGTTTTGAAACCTAGATTTTATCTAAGATGTGTATTTTCAGTGTAGATATTCATCTCCCACTTTTGGACACATCCCCCCACTGTTGGATAAGTGATCAAAGTCTGGTGCTACGAAGGTCTATTCAATGGGATTATCGATCAGTTATCAGATCAGAGATTAGGAAAATGGGGGAGGTACAGTGGTCCACAAAATGTTACACAACTTCACAATGCAGGAGGTGACCAATATCAAGCCACGTGAAGGGGTTTTGGTGCGAGGTGGCATGACTGGTCTCCAGTGTTGTTGGGTTCATAGGAGGCTGCATGTGGCCCCATCATGTAGGAAAACATCACCGTAATAGAGTGGGGAATGGTGGTGCACTGGGTGGAGGAGTCAAGGAGGGAGAGGGTGAATCATTCATGTGAGTGGTTCGGCAAGTGGGGTGTGGTAGTCACAGCATTAGTCCCTAGGTGGTAGTAAACCAGGTGATGTGGGTCATTGTGTGGACACATGAGTCCAGCATGATGGAATCCATAATGTGGGGAGCGGTCAACAAATACCAAGTCAGAATGGAAGTAGGAAGGTCAGGGCAGTTGATGGTGGCCATGGTCTATCAATGCAGACAGGGCCAGCAAGAGCAGACCAGCCTAGATAGACGGGTCTGACCAAAATGGGCTAGATCATTTCAATTTAGGTCCAGAAGTCATTAAAAATCCATATCTTCTAATTTGGGAATCTGATAGATGTGTCAGCTATGGCCACCCTTCTATCCCATCAAGACATATCATTTTATACTTGTTCAATAATTTTTAGACTTGGTCCCAGGCATTAGTTGCATGAAATGCCTATTTATAATTATAATAATGTTATTATTATTTTGTTGGATTTTTGTACCAAACTCATCTTCTGAAAATAAAATCATTTTGATTCAAGATTAGCTACATTGTAAGCCTAGTCTGTGTGCCACCTTTTCATGACTACATTTTATTTTCTAAAACAAATTCTAGGTGTGGCCCTAATGATGCCCGGTTTGAACGTGTTGTGGTGAAATCCAAATTTTTCACCGTCTATCCGTTTTGGACGAAATAAGAGTCAATACATGGTGTTTTCTTATGGGGATTGTAATGTCGTTATCCGTAAAAATTGTTTTTGGACTGAGGTGTTGTACCCATTGGATGTAATTGAAATGAAATGTAGTGAAATATGACTTTTTAATCTGATTTCCATTTAAGGTGAATGAATTGTTGATATTCACCATTTTTCACATTGATTGGAATGGTGTGATTGATTGAGAAATGACCGACCATGTTTTCAATGTAATTAATTATAGTAATATATAAGGGATATTGGTGGATGATCCTTTATGTATATATGAAGAGAAACAGCGTCTAGGTTTAGCATCAAATCTTATGTGTGTGTGGAACATGTTTGAAGAGATACAGTCAACTTTTATGGGGGGCATTTGAAGAGGTGTTTAAGTGAATTTAACTTTTCTCCATTCATATCAATAATGAGAACAATGTTATCGTACAAAATTTTCCAAGATATATAGGGTACTATGAGAGTACACTAGAAATCCTCGGGTTATATTTTCCCAGTTTTGTACCTGTGAATGGATATGGAAATGTTTACCAGATGTTGAGGGGTTACACATTGTATGGGCCCAACAGTCATTGTGTACCACTTTATGAATCATATTTCTCTCTTATACTCATCTTTTGACTCTGATTTTTCCTCAATTAGTCTACTCTAAGCGTCATTACATGTGGAATGTGATGGTACCCTTCATAGTGGTTTCAGAGATACAATTTCAGATAATAAGGGTGTAATGCCTACGCAGGGAAGTACCCGATGACTAAAGATGAGTTTCACCAAGAGGTAACAACTAGCTAGAATGGAGGTGTTCCTTAGTTATTTCTAAGAGGTTCCATCTAAAAGGGATGGCCAGAGTTCCTCTACATTTTTTCGAGAGGTTCTATCCATCAGGGATGGACATTATTGTTCCTCGGTTCTTTTCGAGAGGTTTCCATCTAGCAAGGATGGACAGTGTGGACTGTCAGTGCTTTCTTAGTGGTTACCATCCTAATAGGATGGACAATGTGGTTCCTCAGTGTTTTTTGAAGGGTACCATGCAGTAGCGGTGGATAGAAAAGCTTCAAGCCTTACCTCCAAATGGGCTGGGTAGTGTTCCATGATGGAAGTTTCGAGATTACATCCTTATTGGTTCGTAAGTGGTCCCCAAGGGGGTTTCAAAGATAATCTCCGTCTAATATAGTAATAGTTCCTCAATTGATGTTTCAGTTTTACATTCAATAGGGTTGGGAAGTGGTCCCCAATGGATGTTTCAGGCTTACCAACCATTTATAATGGGAAATGTGTCCTCTTCAGCTATTTACCTGGCATATTTATTGGGTGATAGTGAGGAGGAACTATTTTAAATACATTTGGACTCATAGGGATGAGGTATGCTATTTTCACTAAGTATCTTAAATTTTATGTGGCCTAAAATTGTGAGGGAGAGTCAGTGCTTCCCAAAGCATATAGTATCATGGTATTGTGATGGATTCCATTTACTTGCAGTTCAAGAATGTCATCTGGGATAAAATAAATTTATTGAGGTTTCTTTTGGGAATTTCAGATACTTACATTCTTAGTCTGAGATGTGTAATTATGATCCCCTTTCCCTCAAATTAGTGATTCATTGACTAAGCACACACACACACAATATATATATATATATATATTCTATTTTGAGATCCCACTCCTTTAGATTTTGTTACTCTTATTCCAGGAGAGGCGATGACATGTGGTGTATTCCATGTGCTTCCCATGTCTATCATCTCTTTGGTGGACTTGTCTAATCCCCTACAATACGCAGTGAAGACTCGACGTGAAGTTCATCTTCTCACTCTTTCTAGAACATTATGGTTGTATGCTATTACATTCACAATCTTTTTTGGTTGAGCTGCTCATATTTTACAACCTTTTATATCTACTACTTTCCTTTTTATGAGTATCTATTATTTTCCCCCTCACTTTTATTGGAGCATCCTAATAAGTATTTTTATACTCACCCCAGAATGGGATTTTCTCACACATTTTGTGCCTTATGTAGCTGACAGGATGGTGTATCATGACTTCAATGGAACTTATGGATCTGGGATTTTGGAGTGTGTATGGGGTTCATAGATTGGGAACCAAGAGTGGGGATCTCTCAGCAGATTTACTTTTTTGTTTCTACTAGGTTTTGTTAGTTCTTAGGATAGGAAGGTATTTTCCCCATTTTTCCATTTAGTTTACTCTATTGTACAAGTACTGTTAAGTGGTTCAAAAATGATTGGTTTATTTATAGAAGTGTTCTATATTTTTTTTTCATTTATGTATTCAATTTTGGATTTATTTGTTTGTGTGTGTGTGTACAATTTCTTTGGTAAAGACCTCCCCATTTTTTGAGCCTTTAACTCATGTCGTCACCCCCTGACCTATGGAAGCTGACTTGGGGTAGTTGTGGATCGATCATTGAAATGTGTATGGACATGAAATTTTTTTATTATATGAGGTTCAAACCTTGGGATTTTGATCATATGTTTCCATTAAAAGATCTAGTTTTTTTAGGGAAATAAGGTCGAATTGACTCGAGAGAGGTTTTTAGGTCCATGCGTCCTATGATTGTACGAGTGGATGACGTATCCATTCACTAAGATCTTGATTACCTGATTGTTGACTTGGATCCCTAAGACACATGTTGCAGGAAAAAGATGGTATATTCATTTTATAGTATTGAGTCTTTGATTTTCATTCTTTAGTAATCTCCCCATGGTTATTGATATATATATATTGGCTAATTTTATGGTGATAATCATTGATAACATCTAGGATGTCTTTGTGATAACAACCAACTATGATACCATCTCTGCTTCATAATAATGAAATTATTATAAATGAGGCCTCAGTTCAGTATCCACTATGTTATCCCCTTCCTCTGGGTGATAGGTAGAAGAACCTCCCCTATGGTGTAGAATACAATCCATGTATAGAGGGTTGAGGATGTGTGCGTAGTGAGCACACTCCATGAGCTACAATTCCATTGATGGTTTTGGATTCACATTGAACCAGACCCTCATACAGTAATGGGTTTTCTATAGTAGGTGGTCCTCCTCTTCATGCTTTTTCTAACATCAGCATAACATATGCTGGCTTTGGCATTCATCCTTTTCCATGAAGCAGCTAGGCATTAGTGGGGCATGGTTACTCAGTTACTCGTTGAGTTGGAACTTCCATGGGATAACTTCCATCTTTTTTTCATGAGGAGAACTAAGCATCCTTATCACACTAAATTTGGATGTAGAAGCTCCTACAATTTCGTTAGGGTGGGGTAAAAGTTGTTGGTTATGCGATTAGTTTCATAAAACGTACATGTTAATCTACAGACATGCTCTATGATGGCTACTTCTTATCATTCATGTTTGAGTGGAGACTCTACATGGGTATTTGTACTATCATAATACCCCTGTGTATCCCCACCTATGACGGGGTGATAGTGAATAAATTGGGGATACAAATATAAATGTCACATGTATGTTATACAACTAGTTGTTAAAGTGGGTGAAACAGAGATGAGACGTCTGTTGCAACTAACTGATGCTAGTCAACAAGACCTCGATGTAGGATACCTTCCTAGAATCAGTCTCAAGGCACATAGTTGTATGGGTCCAAGTAAGAGCAGGGTTTGGGGTCAACCCAAGAGTTCTGGTTCTATTATTGTTGTGCGTGACGTCAGATGGCATGAGACTGCCTAAGTAGACGTGTTGAAACCACTGAGGAAGTCGTTGGTCGACCACCATGACAGAGACATCATCGTAATCAGGGACAAGGTGGTCTATAGAGAGGTGGTGATGGCAGTTGAAAAGGATGAGCTGGAGTAGGGGGATTATGTTATGGGTTCATTCCGCCACCTCATGTCAGCCCACTATATGAACATCAAAAAGTGATAACATCAATCGTGGACGTGTGTACTACCGCTTTCTAGATGCAATGTGATTAATTTTAAATCAAAATAATATATATATATATATATAAGTATATATACTATTAAATAATATTTTATATATTATATATTGATAATTCTATGAGGATAAGTGTTACTTAGCTTCTTGTTATAATTATATTATAAAAATTGGAATGTTACCCATGCGTACTTCTAGCCTAACATCATCATGAATGTAACAATATTTCATTTTTTGTAAACATAATTAATTATTTATGATAAAAATATAATTTTTTTATAAATAAAATAATTATGTCATTATTATTATATTGTAGATTTTTTTATAACCACCTCTTTATATGGTGTTTTTAGATTATCTTATTTCGAATGGCTTAGGGATTAATTATTCAAGGTGGTATGGGATGCATTCAATGATTACATATATAATATCAGAATATTTACACCATGTCCATATTATTGGTGTTATTTTACATGTTTATTTATATTAATATAAAAGTTCTATAATATAAATTGTGTTTCTATTTTTAATTTCATTTATATATTTTAAAAAATCATATTCTTTACATGTTTTATAAGGATTGTTTTTGAAAATGGAAAAAGGAATATTCCATTCTTGACATAAACTTTGACAATAAAATATACACTTATATGGAAATTATTTATTTTAGAGATTACATTGAATTATAACATGTTTAATTAAATTATAAACCATCATTTAGTTATATTAATTAAGTATTGATAATTTTAATTCAAAATAAAGTTTTATTTTTTTTAAAAGAAAATGCACTTTTTTCTTTAATAATAGTATTTTATTATCTGTAATTTATTTTTATATCAATTTAAAATGGGTTTTAAAATGAATATATGTTTTATTTAATGATATGCCTCTTGGAAATTTTAAATGATGGGTGTGCCCAGAGAATGATGGGTGATCCTGTTATAGCTTAAAGGATCTGTGTGACTAGATATCACTCCAATCCATTAGATAATGATTATATTCTCAAGAAAATTATATTTTATGTTGGTTGTATGGTATTTATTCAATGTATAGGATTTATAAGGGTTCATTGTGATGTTTTCCATTGGAACATACATGAGTTTTCTATGATTGATAAAGTATTTTAATGGAATTACGTTGATTTATAAGTGGTAAAATTATTGGTATTTATTAAATAATGAAATTTAAATAATTGGGTAAAATGTTCTTTTGTCAATAATGTGTTTTGAAATAATTTTAATGATTTGAAATAGACTATGTGATTCCATATTTTTATATACCTAAAAGTGTTTTTATTATTATTCTACATTTATTAACATAGTTTCATATGAATTAAGAGTTATTATGGAGTCAGAATAATTCATGTTTAATGAAAAGAATACTTTTATAAAAAATGAGATTGACTTATTTTGAAATGTTAAATTATAGCTAAAACATATACTTTTCAGAAGTGTCCTTATCATATTATTATAATTTTTTCTTTATTATGTGATGCTTAATTCTATAAAATTGTAAACATGAAAACATCCTAAAATCGAAAGAATATACAGTATGGACTAAAATTCAAGATTATTTCATGATTAATATTAGGTCCATATAATTGTTATCAAAGGTCTATTTACAAAAAATTAGAGGTCATCATAAAATTAAAAACATTAAATGGAATTATTTTCCCTTAAGGTGAAGAAAATATTTTATAGACTTGATGATTTCAATGTTTCCTTCTCTAAAACATGTCTTATAAATATTGTTTATTTCAGAGGAAAATGGTATGTAGTAATGGAAAGGAACTGAGAGGAATATATCTTTCAAAATCATCATCTAGATATAGTTGGAATTTGAAATAAATAGTTTGTCTCATTGATTGATAATTATACTCAAGTGATAAATATTGGTATCATATGTGATAGAGAAGAACTTGTTATAAACCAATGGAAATTTTTTTTGGTGGTTAATTTCATGAGGAAACAACCCCCATCCGTAAACAAATCCACTAAACTAGTTGTAGATTAATGATGGATCAATGATCATAGAAATAAATTTTATGTCATGGGATGTTCAAACGTGAAACAATAAACATTCAAATTAACATTTTTACAGGTCAATCTAATCAAATGTGTACTTGGGTTATGATCACAAGATATAAAGATGATCTTGATGACGTGGAATGGGACACGGTGAAGGAACTTTTACTTTAGAAATATTTTCCTCATATTGTTTAAATCCAAATGGAAAATAAATTTCTAGACATGATTCAAAATAATAAATATACCATATATTCAAATGAAGGGAACATCAGAATATTAGACCATTATGTATCAGATTTTATTTGAGACCCTAATAAAAAAGTAAATTGGTTTTAATGAGGAATTAATCCTCGTATACACAAAATGATGGACATGTGAAAGATTAAATGCTATAATAATGTTGTTCATTGTGATGAAAACTTTAATATGGAGTTTTTTGACACAAATGTGCCATTTTATGATGAATGAAATAATATGTTTGGATGGAAGATGATGTGGAAAAATGAAACAATGAAATCTATATGTAAAAAAACAATGTTCTAAACTTTTTGTATGTTTTGTAAAATGATCCATAAATAATTTCTCATGAATGTTAGCATGTGTTTATGATGTGGAATTATGGCCACATTCTAATATAATATGATGAAAAAATAATAGGGAATCAATGAATGGGGTCGCTGATAGACATTTATGATAAGATGTTTTTTCTATAATGGTGTGTTTCATAATGTTAAGTCATGTCCAAAGATAGTTTCACATGATGGAAATCATTATGATCAGAAACATAAAGGTGTAACGAGGTCATTTTCTACTACTATGATTATTTTTAGGATGTAAAATGTTTAGTGGATTGGTTTGATACATGTGGTTTCAAACTATAACAATACATTATTTGATTTTGGATTTTCAAATTATTTAATTTGTGTGCACTTTTCTAAAATATTGGTTATAAAACCACTCGAATGTACCATATAACTTTTGGTAAAAACATATTAATGAATAATTTAAGGAACAATGATCTATTTGAATATTTTTATTGTCACCAGTGGGAAAACATTACCTATAGTTCTTATATAAATTTCTACAGTAGTGTTTTATATCATTATTAATATGGTTATTCATTGTGTTTGTCACGGTAATATTTATTTCTTTTTATTGAAAGTATTGTTCAATTATTATTTGATTTTTATAAATTAATAATAATTTAAGAAATTGTTTATATATGTAAATGAATGTTTCCATGTTCATATTTAATTAAAATAAAGAAACTGGTCAAATTAGTTGTGTTCAATTTGTAAATGAATTCATGTAATTATTTCCATTTTATCTTACATTTTTTCTTTATAATCTAGTGGATTAGTTTAAAATAGTTTTTGTACCTAATGATAATACTATTTATAAACACCTTTATAGAATGGATCCGGTGGAAATTTTTGATCTGAAAATTAAATTTTTGAATTTATTAGATAACGGTTTATTCTGACCTATAATTTCACCATGGGGTGACCCATATGATTAATTCAAAATGAAAGATGCATCGATGATGCTTTTTATTGATTACAGATCCATAAAAACATCACTTTTATTTGTAAATATCATTTACCTCATATTGATGATTTATTTGATAAGCTCCATGGAGCACAATATTGTTTTGAAAGAATACCTTATTTTGGGATACCATCAGTTGAAATTTAAAGAAAATAACATACCAAATATTGTGTTTCCATAAAATAAAATAAACTGTATTGTATATTTTGTTATTCGGAATTTTGGTTGAGAAAAATTTCATTACCTAGTCCAAACAGTTCTAATGATAGAATACTTGTTGATCATACCAAAACCAAATTTGATGAGTAATGGACAAGACCCAAAACTATCATCGATATTCATAGTTTTATTGAATTAGTGTGTTACTAATAATGTTTTATTGAAATAATGTATTCATTATCAAAGTTGTTAACAATGTTAACTCAAAAATATGTTATGTTAATATGGAAAAAAATATCTAATGATTTTTTTCACAAATCGAAAAAATATTGGTGAATGACCCTATTTGGGTGTTGCCCTCGTGAAGTTGTGAATTTTTCATCTACAATGATTTTTTATTGAAAGTTATTGGTTCAGTTTTAAAATAGAATTATCAGGTACATTCTTAGGATTTATATTAGTTGAAAACTATGGAGTAGAATTACCCTAAAAATGAGTTGGGGTTATCCACTGATATTTTTTCCATTAAAAAATTGTTGACATCCTTTTCAAAAATTACTTTCTTAAATATTTACTAATAAATAAATTTTGATGTATATATTCACTAATAAAGTATAAAACACGAGACACAGAACATGGATGAAACTAATCAATGAATATGATTTCCCGATTCATTATGATTTTGGAAGAGAAGACAAGGTTGATGATACATTAATTCGACAATGGAATGATATGTTAACTGTATTATATTTGGATCCTTAACCTTTTGATAGTTATATCATGAAATGATTACTAGAAGTTGTTTATATAGGTACATTATATATTTTGTTTCAGGTTTTAGAATTTTTAGCTCTTTTAAAATGAATTAAAAGGGCTCAAAAAGTGGATCAAAATATGAATGAAAATATAGAATGCATTAAAAATGGTATGTTTAATAATTTTTCAATTGATGAAAAATGTTTTTTTTAATTTTGTAAATGACTATTTGAGCCATGTGATTCAATGCTGTAGAAATAAAGGTTGAATGAATCTCATAATTCTATGTATTTTGATCATTTGGGATGTACTATGATGAATAGATGCCTTATAGTATATTACTACTACTATGGCACCAAAGGAGATAATTCTGGACATAATATGATGTGTTTGACTTGTCAACATGTTAAAGAATAATGTTATTTACCAAAGGGGATTCCTTACACTTTTCCATTATTGGAGTAGAAATGTGAAATATATGAATGGATTCCATGGTAGGATTCAAAAAGACAAATGAAGGTGATAATTTGTTTTGGGTTATTGTAAATCAATTATCTGAATCTACACATATTTCCAATTTGAGATACAATTTCATTTGAATGTCTTTATTAACTATATCTAAATGAGATTGTAAGGTTACATGGAGGGCATATCACAATTTTATTTGATTTTTATCTGAGGTTCACATCTATTTTTTAGAGAGGAAATCAAAATTCATTAGGCAATTAATTAAATTTTAATATGGACATTCCTCCTCAGTCTAGTGGATAATATCAGGAGATGATCCAACCCTAGAAGTATTTCATTAATTATTTATCAATGCATTCCATTGGAGTTTTGGATAAATAATTTTATTTAAATGATTTTTCTTCTAAAAAAATATTAATTCCAGTATAAATTTAGAACCTTGTGAAAAATTATATTAAAACATATATTATGCACTGGAATATTGGGATGATATAGAAGAAGTAAGTTGACGGGACTAGAGTTTGTTGAGGAAACAAGAGAGAATGTTCAGTTTATTCAGTGACACATGAGGGAAAATAATAGTATTAATAAGAGTTATGAGGACAACTAGAGAAAATATATTTCTTTTGATGTATTAGATCATGTATTTTTAATTTTTTATCCATTAAAAAGGTAGATTCATTTTGATAATAAGTGGATAATGAGTACATGGTTCATTATACAATATTAAATCATTGTAAAAGTTGGATCAATTACCGACTAAGTGGATTTACCTCCTATTTTTCCATATTATACAATGTATTTCATGATTCAATTTTATGTATGTATATAATAGATTCATCTCGTTTATTGAGTTTTGAATTAGTTAGTTTGGGAGAGAATCATTATTATAAGGAACAACCCATTCAGGTTGTTAAACGTAGAGATAACATGATATAGAATATGATGATTCATCAAGTTTTGGATTTATGGAAATATCATATATTTTCATATGCAACAAGGGAATCTGAAAATTATATGAGTTAAATATATCCCCACTAATTTTACATGTTAATAAAATTGCAATGATGTAATCTCTAAAAGTGGTAAAGATTTACCACAGATGTTAATGATGAAATAATTATTCTAAAAATCTATTAATATTTATGAAATATATCATTTTTTTATCCATATATGGGATTCTTTGTCTAATTGTATTCCTTAAATGCAATAATGGGTTTCACCTAAATCTTATGTTGCACATTAGAATGAGTTACACAGTTAAATAAAATATTGTTGTTATTATTATTTTTGTGTATCTTATTTCCTAACTAATTTCACAATAGGAATGAATATGACTAACTATATTAGGTTTACACATGTATAATAAATGATTTAACAACCATCCAACATGTTTTATAGGATTAAATTATGAATAAATGCAATCTTCAGCATAACAAAATATATAGTATTTCTATGTAGTTATAAGTCCATTTAATGGAGAACCCATTTTAAATATAATTTTGGAAACAATTATAATTTTTATTTGAAAAATAAATTTCATTTTTTATGAAGAAGTATTTATTTTTAATTTGGGTTTATTTTTTTATATTTTTCTGAGAACATTAACATTTTTATGAGTAATAAATAATACCGAATTTCAATTCAAAATGGCCTTTTCATTTATATAGGTAAATTTTTTTATTATATGGGTTTATAATATAATTAAATATTTTTTATATAATCTATAAAATTTTATATCGTTGGAATCAATTTCATGTAGTATTTCGATTTAAATATCTTCAAACCATTGAATATTTTTACTTTATATCCGTGATTTGACATCCCATCTATGAGAATAAATTTAAATTAATTTACACTAATTATAAGATTTGAATTTAGAAAAATTGAATACAAATTTTAATCAACATTATTTAGAAATTTTATGATTTTCAATAATTTTTTTTGAAAACATAAATTAGTGAATGTAATTATAATTTATTATAGTGGTTAAGAAAAAAAATATATTAAAAAGTTAATGAATCATAAATATAATATCCAAAATGACCTAAATACTTGTCAAAAATAAAATTTCTATTCATATTTTGACCCTATCCTCCATTTTATTGAATTTGGTCCTTTATTGGTGCCCTATGACCCTAGAAAAATGTCGGTGGAGTTCACTTTTCATAAATTTAATATAATGAAAAACCTATTCAACTATAATAGGATATCAGTGATACCATATCATCAATCCTATAAATCCATTATTTCTTTCCCAAACTGTACATAAATAATATCTCAATATCCCTCCCTTGATCATTGAATTCGTACGTTGGAAAAAAGTCATCCAAGGAATCCATTTAGTCAAAACCAAAAAGAGTTTTCCATAGAATATGTATCATTCTTCCTCAAGATCCTTTGTTTTATTTTCATTCTTGACCACCATAGTTAGTCTTACTAAAATATTACATAAAAAACTATGTATAATATTTACACTTATATGTTTTTATTCTATGTATTATACATACACTTATACACATTTCAATCAAATGGGTAATAAACATATCATTCATTGGTATTGTGCTCTTCTTTCTCACAATAGGTTGCGGTTCATTATTCCATTACCAACCCTCATGGTGGATAATTATAATGTAAAATATGTTTTTATATGATTTATATTATATTTAAGATTTATTTATTATTTTCGGATTGTTATATACACATTCCTCGTTGCATTACATTTTATGTTAAAATTGTAAAATCATTTGTTGATATATGGACTAAAACTTCCTCAAAGTGATGTGATACATTCACACATTACATTTAATTTGAGTTCATGAATATTATCTATGGGACTTCATTACTTTTCATTATATTCATGTTATGTCGCTTCAGTTTGTACAATATCCTAGTAATAATAAAATTTTCTATTCCTTGGGACACTACATGGAATGTATTAAGGATGGGTTTAATAATATATATGTGACATACATAACATCGATATGATATTATTGAAATAATTATTTAATATTAAAAAATATAAATCATTTTCCATATAACAATTTCATACACTAAAAATGTGATATCATCTTTCGTGAACATATGGACTACCACCTCCCCAATGATATGTGATTCATTTTACATCACACGATATATATATATATATATAATGTAACTTTTTATTTATTTTATAACTATCATTCATGAAAGATAAATGTTATATACCTTTGTTTTATGATGACTGCTTAAAATTGAGAATATTAATAACGCGTGTGTATGACCTACCACTTCTACTAATATAATATGGGATCATTTTTCAAACAAATCATTCATGATTAATTTTAAAAGTATAATTTATGTATAAATATTATAATAATTTGATGATTATTACTCAATAAATTACTATATCATTACACCATTGACCATAGTTTACCTACAACAGTCATTTTGGAAACCAAAAAAAATATGGTCTGAACTCCCAATGTAAAATAAAATATTTATATACATTAAAAAAATTATAATTTGTGAAATAAATTAAGGGTAAAATTTAATATGGTTTTAAATAAAAAAATAATTAACATATGTTTCTAATATTGGAAAAGAAAGACCCATGTTAAAATTCAGACATAAAGAAAGGTATTTCATATAAATCTATATTCATTGAGATATTTCGTGATGATATATAACATTACCATTTTATGAAGTGTATATACATAACCTTGTAATTATATATATGTATTATATATTATCATTTTATTTAGTGCTTTTTTCAATGTACTTCCATCATCCAGCTTATTATTAAAATGTTCAAAGTGTTATGGGATGATTTTAATGACATAAGATTTAATTTAATAATCATTAATCCATGAATATATTCTTGATATTATTATAAATATTCAATTAATTTGAAATAAACATTTTATAATGGAAATTTTATATCTATGTTGAATTCCATTCTAAAAAATCTAAAGAAAAAATATATAAGTGCTTTTTATGGATTGTTTTCACAAATGAAAAAACAAATGTTCTATTGTTAATGTATACGATGCCAATGAATTTTTCACCATAATGTAAATTATTTTATTTTTGGATTCCATTGAGATATTTCAAGTTTTCTTAAATGAAAATCATTCTTTAATATTTATTTGTTATGTTTCTGAAAATGGTGTTTTAAAATACTGGTTGTTTTTGTATTAAAAATGTTCTTTTTCAAATATATTTTTATCTTAATATATAAAATTGATTTATATTGGAGTTTAAAATATGTACCCAAATGATGATATGATTTATTTAATGTTGTGGTTTGTATAAATTATAAATGCTAAGTGCACATAGGTATGCCTCTAGGCCTTTGGGTCATGTATTATGTGCCAATTGGGCCTCGTGCCTTAGGCCTATGGGTCATGTACGAGTTCCTCTTCAACCCTCAATAGGGGTATTACCCATAATAAAATATAAAGAACACCTTCAGGGAATTTGGGTGAACCTAGAAGGTGCTTTAGTGTGTTCGATAATTATTATATTCTTATGATTATTATATTAGATGTTAGTTTTGTTGTTATTCTAATATGTAAGGGTTCTGTAATGTTATTTGGGGTTCACTGTTATGACATACAAAGTTACCTACATAAATGATCTATTTTTCTTAATACAATTTCAGTGAAGTCATCAGATTTAATAATATAACATAATTGAGATTTATTATATAATTTTAATTCCCATGTTGGGTAAATTTATACACTTTTTAGAAAGATATTTTTAATAATATTAATGTTTAACAATTGATTAATAGTTTCATAATTTTTTCCCTAACTGTTCTGTTTTTTCTCATAAAATGATTTATTAATTTTTTTTTCAAAGGACATATTGGTGATTAATGGAGTGTAAAAATTCATATTTAATTTCATGATTAGTTTTCAAAAAAGTGATCATGATTTATTTTAAATTTTAATGATTATGAGTGAAATGGATACTATTAGGATATGCCTAAATTGTATTTTTATAGCTTTTTATGTATTATTGATTAATTAAATATCCCAAAATATAACCCTAAAAATATCCTCAATGTGAAGGAACATAATTTCTTGAATAAAACATAAAATTATGTAAAATTTAAGGATGGGGCCTTATAGTAAAAAAAGTTTTTTTAATCCAAAGTTGTTCTTTGCTGGAAATGGAGTATAGTTTGTGTTTGTTGTCAATCCACACATGGATTATAATATATTTTAAAATAAAAGAGATATAATAGTATCTAATGATTACATATGGATATTTATATCAAGTGGATAGTAATGAAAATGTTCTTTACCTAATAATTGAAGAGTAAAAGACATGTCGAATCAGATATCGGGTCACAGGAATCCTTAATGTATTGAAATATTATCATTGATGAAGATAATCATTGGTATACCCAATCTAAATAATGATCATGAAAATACATGTGGTTCTTGTGTGATTAAATATGGCATGTAGTTCATATCGGTCGATGAAAAAATGGGCATCAAACATTCTTGATCACATCCACACAGATGTTTGTGGTCCAGTAAATTTGGATGGAACACATGTATATAAGTACATCATTATCATTATTTATGATTAATGATTAATGGATTCATTAATGGTTATACAAAATAAATAGTAAGTTCATGATTTCATGAAAAGTTAACATTGAATAGCTACGGATGAGACTTCCCACATATTAAATATGTTATAATTTAAAAATAGAGGACAATAAATAACCATTGAATTTAAAAATTACCATGGAAAACAAGGAATAGTGCCTGAGGTGGTTGTAGTGGGAACCCTGAAGAGAAATGGAGTTGTTGAATAAATAAATTGACTGGTGAACACGATATCTAGAACTATTCAAATAGTGAGTCTTATTTCAAATCATTACTAGAAAGTGGCTGTTCAATTTGTAGTGTATACAAAAAATGATCATGATTTTTTTGGGTGAAACCAATACACCATATCAGTTCTGACATGGAAATAAGCCCTATAAGAAGTAATTTCATCTTATGAGGTATCATTTTTAATCTAAAATAAAGAATAAAATAAGGGAATGTATTATTATGAATAAGATTAAGGAATTTCCCATGGATATTCAATGAATAGAAAATCATAAAAATGTTACTATAATCACCTTGCAATAATATTAAAGTGTATTGAGGTCAAAATCATTAAAGATAAAACTATAAATACTCTAAAGAGATAATTTATTTATATGGTTGAAGATGATGAATAAATTATTAAAGGGAAATATTCTAAAATAGAAATATAAGAAGTCTCATCGAACCATCAATGCTCATGGAATTAATACGATTCCTAAAAAGAACAAGAAGATGAACATGTGGGTGAAAAAAATCATCATAACCAAAAAGAAGAAATTGAAAATAATAAATTGATAAATCTAACATCATTAGGGACTAGACATCACCCAAATAGAATTTTATAAGGATGATTGAAGCATATTCTTCCTTGATTTCAATTGTCCAACCAACCTCATTTGAAGTATCTGTAAAGGTTGAATCGTGTTTTAATTCCATGAATTATGGACATGATCGAATTAACATGAACCAAACATGGTATCTTCCTACGACACCTAAAAATAAAAAATTAATTGGTAACAAGTGATCATTTTAAAAAAATTAAATAATCATGGAAATGTGATTAGAAACAAGGTACACATAATCTGAAAGACAATTAATATGTTAATGGAATTGATGTTGAAAAATGATTTATCCAGGAGAGGGACCAGAATTGATCAATATTTTCCTTCCTATGGAAATTCAAAGATAATACTATGTTTATTAAATAATGGTTAAAGTAACATTATTAAATATATTTATTGAATAAGAATTTTTCATTGAATAACCATTAAGATTTTTATATCTGAAATGATGAAAAAATTATTATTAGACAAATCAAGCATTCTTATGATCTAAATAAGGAACCAAAAGCATGGTATTATGAACATGAATCCTATCATGGTAAGATTCAATTCCTATGGGTAGGTGTTGAAAATAATATCTATGTAAAATTTTCCAAGGAAGATCAATTTTTGGAAATTGGGTACCTGGATGACATCATATTTGCAGAAGTATTTTAGGATCAGTGGAAGAATTTAATAATCAAATGATGTTAGAACATAAAATTTCTATAACTGGTGAGCATAAATAATTCTTAGGGCTGATGGTAATTCACAATAAGGACTACATCATCGATTATATGGTGGAATACAAAATGGATCTACTGATGAAATTCAACACACATTACTCCGAACCAATGTCGACTATGATTATGATATGCAAGAAACATGTATAAATTGAACCTAGGGATTATGTAGACCCTACAATGTATAGGATAATCATTAAAAGTTGGGTATGAATGACATCATCCTAGCAAGATATCATTTTTTCAACATTCTTATTCGAACAATTTCATAGTTATCTAAGGAAGACCATTTTACAGAAGATAAAAGAATAATGAGATTCATTAAATGAACACATAATTATGCTTTATAATTTTATTTAGAAATATATAATGTACAGACATCTTTTTCAAAAAGAAAATGGGATGGAGATGTCTTGGATATAAATTCCACACATGGTGGATAATTATTTATTGGCAATTATTGTTTGGGATGGTTGGGTGAGAATAGGAAATCACTTCACATAGTATATCTGATTAAGATAATATTTGTTTTATAAAGGATTGTAGTCTAATCCTATGGATGAATAAACAACTGATAGAAATTTTTGATGAGGGAAACAAACAACCATTATTCACTATGATAACATGGGAACAAATGATCTTATGAATAATTTAGTTCATCAGTATTATATCGAATATATTTATATCAGATATCACTTTATCAAATAAAATGATGAAAAAGGTACAATTTATATAGAATATGTTGTAGCTGATGACCGTATAGTTTTTATTCGGATTAATCCATTCATATCACCTGTTTTAAGAAATTTTGGATGAACATAGTCCTTTAGCCACCTCCTAATGCATGATGAGGTTATGGTTGTTCACCTCTCCCCAAATTTTTTGGATACATGATTATGTTTTTGGAACTGATGCAATATAAAGGTGGAGAAATTATATACGGTTAGTGTATTATGATCTCCACAAGTTCAAATACAATATCAATTGATTTAATTCCAATTTTGGATAATTGATAAATTCTATGATGTCATATGTTTTGATGGTTTTCTAGTTTTATGTGTTTTTTTTAAATTCATGAAATGATTTTTTGACTTGATGTGAATTAGTTGTTATTAAGAAACAATCTAGGGAATCCAATGCTTTTGTCAAATTTTAAGATAATTGGATTCACATCTTTATCAATTACAAAATATGATATACAAATTCATCTGTCCCCTATTTTTTTCTACACTGAGATTTATCAAAAATACATATTGGGTTGGATGATTTGTTTCTCATATATCAAGTCTTGATAATAGTTCGGGTTTTATTTATTTTTTATATAGATTTCCAACATATCCATAGGGGGGAATGTTGGAACCTGGTATTCCCATTTCTGTTAATGGGTTCTAGTTTTTGTTTTGTCAATCCACACTTTTATGGCCTAGTAGTTTGTGAAAAAAGTTATCTTACCATATAAATATTATGCTTTGGGAATTTATCATGATCTGTAATTGTGAAATGAGTTGATGGTGTTCTCTATGACTATGATATGTGGAGAAACACTTATGTGTGATGAGATTATGGTAATATCCACATCTATGAAATATAACATTTGAGCTTAATGAGTGGAGGATCATCACCATGGTGTTTTTGAATTTTGATGACAAATTCATTACACTAATGGGATCGTCACAAAGAGACAAGACTATATATACGAGGATACACCCAATTAATTCAACCTGAAATGATTTTTTTGGAAGGATGAATTTCTATGAATTTATAATTGACAAGATCTTGAAAAATTAATTATACAATGCGATATTGATAATCGTGAAAATACTTCACTAATCTTGACCAATTCATAGGTATTTTAGATAAATGATATTTTTAATGATGGGGTATTTCATGATGAAACAGAAATCATGGCGATGATTTTTTTACACAATCATAGTTTTCTTTGGGAAGGTAGTGATGTGCGTGAATGTGTTTCTAGAATCAGTTTATGGAACAATAGGTTTATGTGAAAAGTTCTTTCAAGTGCATCCATTTAGGACATTCATGAACGAATATTCTCATGGTAGTCAAGTAAAAATAAATTAAATTCTAATATAATGAGGCTTCTTTCAAGTCATTAAACAGAATGAGACTTTACCCAAATTAGTGATCTAGGGGGAGTTTATAGAAGTGTTATGTGTGTGACATTGAGATATCCATAGAAACCTTTAAAGACGTATTCATAGAATTGAATGACAATATATAATCTCTTATAATCCACAACTACTGATGATTTTTGGATTTATGTATGACCAAAACATGTTCTATATATACAACATAGACTACGCCTTAGTGGTGAAACAAGTAAAATTATTCTCTTGTCCCTATGCATGTGAATTTTTGATTACTAAATGATTTCGTAAAAAAAGGTATAACATGTTACCACCAATGTGTGAAAAAGAACTATCATTCTAGAATAAAAATATGACACCTTGAATAACCCCTCCACTCTCAAGGTGTTCCGGGATCCTACATGTTCGATATCTACTTACAATAAACATTGATATTTTAATAAACTTACCTTTAAAATATATTTCACTCCATGTGGAAATATCATTGAATAAATGATTTTTAAATTTGATGATTATTCACCAAAATTAATGTAATCTTTCCCACCATTAGTAAATTTATTTATTAGTATTTCTTAAAAATTAGTCTACCTAATAGATTTTTTAAATGATTTATACATTTTTTTCATCGTATAATAAATATAGAAATCAACATGTAATTAAAAACATTTTAAACATACCAAAACAAAATCGAGTAAAAATACTATTTATGAAATGAATATGTTGGAATGATATAGAACCACTTTGGTGAGATTGTGTTCTTTAATATGTAATCTTGATTAAACAGAATAAAACATTAAATTAAATGATAAATTTTAAAGGCTTTTAGAATGATTGATCTCAATAATAGTTCATAGTGATTGTGAAACTACCAGGATCATGGAATATTTATTGTATATGTGGGGATAAAATTGAATAAATATTTTTACCTTAATGTAATATTTCATAATACTGAAATATTCAAATCCCAATGAACTTGATATTAATGAATAATAAATACCTTTGGAAATGTCTGATTTATTCTAGAAAATATATGTTATTATAATCCTTCATTAATAATTCAAAAATCTCATATAGTAGTGTGTCTTTAATGGCTACCCTGAGAGATTTTACTCTACTGGGGGTGAATAGTTATAGCTCATATAGGACTACTATTTTGGACTTATCTTGGTACATAAACATAATTGCTTCCTATACTAGTCATTCAAATTCTCTATTAATGGATGATTCACTAGGTACAATTGGTTTCCCAATTCCAACTCCCTAATTAGAGAATGATTCATTGCTTCTTCCATCCTCCATTCCACTCTGTAATATAATAGTAATTATAGTACACTTATGTAGATGAATTTTCTAGTAAAGAAGCATACCAATTTCTTGATCTTATTTCTTACATTGTTGTTATAAAATGGTCACAATATACCTATAACACATTTTTTGAAGGTGTTTGTGTATTGACGTTTGTTTGTTGAGTGGTGTAAGATATTACAATTTTTTCTATAGATCATTCTTTTATGGAACATGATTTTTCCATTTTTGGTAGCTTATATAGGTTTTTATATACCAATTATAAAAGATGGAGTTAAAATTGTTTGAGTGGAAATAATATCTTTCAACTATTTCAAACCATACTTTTTAAAATAAAATATTACATCTATATAATATTATAATTTTGAAATTATTAATTTTGACTCTTTTTTGAATTTTTATCTAGGAAATCTATCTTACCATATATATAAAATCATTTACAACAGATAAATATTTTTTAAAGAAAAAACATGTACATTAAAAATCATACAGATTGATATAATGGTCATCGAACAGAGGAATATATTATTCCAAAATACAATGTAAATGGAAGACCATTAGAATATGTTTTAAATACTTTATTATAATTAAATCACCGAATGTAGGTAGAGATGACAACCAAAGGAACACTCCAAACCCCACGAAAATTAAAAACATCATGGATTCCACCATAAAAACAATTCATATTCTATAAGACAAAATATACAAGCATATTGATGGTAATTTACCAAGATGACCATCGGAAAAAGATATTATACTGAAAAATTAATGTCAACAAGGAGTAAAAATGATGTAATTTCTACCACCTCATAGTTATGTAGAGCATTAACATTATGAGTATTCCTATAAAGAGGTCATGCAAAGAGGTGGAATTTTTTCAATGTGAATCTTTTGAATTTTTAATAATCATGTGTTGATATGATTTTTAGTCAGATATTTTTAGTTTGAAATGGATTCATATAATATTTTAGAGGTCATGTTACTTAATGAATCTACTAGGAGAATTATTTTAAATGGATTAATAATATTGGTATCTATAATTATTATGGGTTATTTGGTGTGATGTAATGATTCAAGGGTTTCTGATGAATGATATTTTTTTATCGTAATGATTCTATTTTTATAAGTTTAGGAAACGAGAATATACTTCTTTTGTACTTACAAGCTGAGGAATTCCATTTGTGGATGATAAAACCAATGTTAGGTTTTCAAATCATGGATATTTTATGTCTAGTTATGAATTATATTACATTTTAGGTTAATGTATATTTACATTAATATAATGTGTCCATAATATTTTCCAATTATACATTATACATATTTTACATATATTTTTTTATGATTGTTTATTCGGTTGTGCATGATATAATTATTTTTATATTATTTATTATAATCAATATAAAACATTGATTTTAAATATTTTTGGTATGTTTATACAATTGATTTCATTTTAATAGTTGATTTCAACATTTTATGTTATATTTTAAAAACTAAAATCAACCATATTAGAGTAAAATAGAAACCCAATAAATCATAAATGTTTGTGTTAGGGGAGATTCTATTTGATATAATCTATAATACACATTTGTTTTTTTAGAAAATTTTATCTTTTTTTAATATGGAATTCTTTTCAATTAGGATATTAGAAAAGATGAATCCATGTAAATAACCAATATTTCATGGTGTTGATTATGAATATTGGAGAAATAAGCGGATGGATGTTTTATATAAACAAGTGAAGACAATTTAGTCTTGTTGATTTGAAATTAACCAATTCATGTGAATGATGTGACTACATTTATAAGAGAATAAAATGATAATTATGAACTAAATTATTTACACATAAAAGAATTTCCATTATCGATAGTGTGGTTCATCAACAACCATATTTCCTTATGCAAAATTCCTCACAATATTATGTAAGAATTCGATGTAACTCATATTGATACAAATAATGTAGTTGAATCTAGTAGACCAATTGATATTGTAGATTATATAGATTTACATTCTTAAACATTATAATAAATTAACAGAATTCACTAAATAAATATAACATATGTTAATGGTCATAAATATCTTGGTTGTACATTACAAAATAATAAATTGTGGATGAGTTTATATTTGCATTATGCCTAATGAGTGGGACACTATAATAATAGATCATTATGATACAAATCATTAAATTAATTTGAGTATATATGATTTTCATTGTACTCTCATTCATTATGAAGGTAGTTAAAAATAGATACTAAGAATGAGATAAATGAGAATATGTTTTCATTTTCATCCAAATTTACATTTATTATGATTGGAAATTGATATTAATTAATTAATAAATATTTGGAATGAGAAAATGAAATTTTAGACAAATTGTTTTTCATCCTAATATACTGAGAACAAACATAAATATCATTTAAAACGACTTCATATTATTATTAGAAATATATATTTTAGATAAAATAAAGAGAATAATCTAAAATAATTAAGTAATTAGAAGGATTTTTTATATGTTTTTAAGAATGTTATAAATCTAGTCATATCTGAATAGATTATCCAAGACCGAAGATGAAGAAATAAAAAACTGACAATTTTCTGTATGAAATAAATTATAAATGCTATATACCTTTTGAAACATTTAGTTTAAGTGGTGGATACTTTAGGAGACCAAGAAATTATAATGTATTTTTCTTGAAATAAATTTTAGTTCTTTGATCTCATGAGTCACATTGTTCACTATGTTTAAAAAACATTAATATGATGTTAAATTATTATTTTTTAACAGATACAATTAAAATATGTGGTATAAAGTAGAATAAACATATTATGATTTTTTAAAGAAAAATTTATATAATATATATGTAACTATTAATATACAATATAAATGTACAAATTTTTTAGTAATGTGATGTTTTTCTTCAAAAATAAAATTCCACAAAATTATTTTTATTAGATTTTTTTTAGGATAATATAATTAATTTTTAGCACATTAAATAATTTTAATTTATAAAATGGAAAAGTAAATTTAAATGAATATATCAAAATTATTTATTTTTTTTTGTTTTGGAATTTTATAAAATGGACAATTTTTATCAGAATAAAAAATATTATTTTTTCTAATATATTCCTTTAATTTAATTAGATAATGAATTTTAATGTATGATTATATTTTTATTTTAATAATAAATTCTATTATCATCCATTTATTTTAGAATAATTTATTTAATTTCATTAATATAATAAATGTTTATGATTTTTTTGAAACTAATTTGTATGTTTAAAACACATTTTTTCATAAAACTATTTTTACTTAAATAATTTCATTCCATTATAATTTATTTAAATTAATATTTATTATGATTTCATTAATTTTAATTTATATAATATATATATATATGAGATATAATTAATATAATTAATATTAATTATTTAAAAGTATATGTGAATACTTCTTTTTCTTGAAATATTCATTTTTCTGAAAAACTGATTTTTCATCCCTCTTTGTGAGTTTGGTTTTAAATACATTTCATTAAAATATAGAAAATAATTATTAATTATTGGATTAATTATTTTTAATAATCATAAAGAGTTAAATTTTTTGTTTTATTCAATATTTATTCTTACCATAGTAAAAATAATCACTATAGTAAGCGAGAATCAGGTAAATAATGTAAAAAATAATTTGAAAAACAATAAAAATTTTCACAAACACTTTCATTTATCCAATTGGATAAGTGTAATTCGAAATATTATATCAAATTCTCAAATATATGGTAACATGGATATTTATCTCATTAACTATTACATTTACAATATTAATGTAAAACAGAATAAAAAACAACTAATTCTATTTTTGTGTATCATAAATAATTTATGATTTGGATAAAAATAAAATATATTATGTTTCAAATAGTTATTTGAATAATAAATAATATTTTATCATGGTATTTTTTTATTATATTATGTACTGAAATTACTATGTTTAATTCTTATTCAACATAGACATACTGATTTTTAAATTAATAGGAAAATAAAATCCTTGTTCACAAAAATATTGAGTGTAAAAATAATTAAAAATATTATTTTATTCCATAAATTTAAATGATAAATATAAAATTTAAGTGATGATAAATTGGGTTATATTTTAATTCATTTCCTTCCATGTTTTCCTCATAGTCAAATTAATTAAACAGTTCAAAAAAATGACATTATTGATTTTTATAATAAATAATATATTGTGATTTAAAATTTGTAAAAAATAATATATTAATATATGATATTGGGATATGATATATTATATCATTTATGGGTCATATATTTTATTATTTACTTTTAAATTAAATTTTGTGATCCCTATAGATTTTAAAAAAAATATCAAGGAAACTATCTAGAAGGGTTTCTGCAGGATAAAAAAGGTAATGGTAAAAACCATTTTGTAAAATTATCAAATTTTATTAAATGAATTTATTTCCACCCATCCTATTTCAATATTTTAATATTATCAATTTGTTTGATTTTCTCATCAAAATGTAATTAATTTTGATAAATTTTAAGAAACTCCAAAAGTGCGCTTCCCAACAATTAAAAAAGAGAATCTCTATTCCAATTTAATCCACACATAAAAATAAATTCGAAATATAAAAATAATCCAAAATTCCTTCACTACATACCTAAAAATTTCCAATATGTTATCTATTGATTATAAAACCATCCTATGATAATAAGTTTGTGTAATAATGAGGTGACATTCTAAACCAAATAGTTTTTATTTTATATCTTCCTACACTTCATTATAATCATATTCAATGATACAGATATAATGAAATTATTTTTTCAAATATTATTTAATTTTAATTAAATATTCTATATCCATCTCCACATAAATAATATTTTTAATGAAACCATCAATTTTTGGGGCACAACCACCTCACGAATAGATGTAATTCATTTTCCATCACTAATTCTCCTGGGAGATTTTATTGATGTTTATAATCTATAGATATATTTATATTATATTTTTAGTATTCTTATAACATTTTAATGAAAATAGAACATATTATTTAATACCATATAATTTGATTTTAAAAATTAATGTCATTCATGAGTTTTAGTGGATTACCTCATATAGAAAAAAATGTGATTTGTTTTTCACCAAAAAATCAGATTAATTATATATATATACAAAATTATTTAATTAAATAATGTGATATTTATGATATAATTTTCATCTATGAAGATAATATATTACCAATTTTATTAACATCATTATATTTAAAAATTTTAAATGTTACTCATTCATACACACGAAATAGAATCTCCATAATATTAATGTAGGTAATTTTTTATTACTATATTTAATGTTTATTTTAAATAGTATAATTAATATTTCAAAATTAAATTTTTTTATGATTATGATTTTTTATATCATGGAATACTTACATCTTTTAATACATATAATCGACTTAAGACATTATGAACATATAACATTAATATCTTCAAAACGACATCTATGAACATAATAAATTATGTTAACAAAGTGAAAATTATATTTTATAAACTAAAAGGAAGAAAAAACCTAAAAAATTATCCAATTATGTAAATAATTATCAAATTATAATTATTTATAATGATAAACCACATATCTGACAAGTCGGTGGAGAGGTAATGGATTTCATAAGTCAATTCATTTTTATTTGGTAGTATAAAATCATCATTTTCATTGATAATATATGATATTGTTAGTAATTAGTTTTTTATTTTATATTTCATCTTCGTATGTTTTTTTTATTTTCATTTGGTATGCATTATCCGAACATTGATTAATTTAAACTTAAATTATATGATCGTTGTATGATATCTAAACTAAATTTTTAGTCCTTTGATAACTATTTGGTATTATATAAATATTTATTTAATGAGGTGTATCAACTACCCCTTAAGATTTTATTTCATTGTTAAATTTATATTAATGGTACAATGTTTCATTTTATGTTATATAATTTCATGGGGATTATTATAAAAAAATGCACCAAACTGGTAAGGGGTTATTTCAAAATCTCATTATTTTTTGTGATTATTTATGATTAAATATTTAATGGGTAATTATTTCATATTATTATTTTTTTTAAAAGTTATTATATTAAACTATTTTTATATATGTTGATTATATTTTCCTCTTTCATTTACCACTCTATATGTACACATGATAATAAAAAATAAATGTCTGATAAAAACTAACATTCTCTTTCTACTTGACTAGAAGTATTTCTAATCAATATTTATTATTCATTAATAATTCATATAAATTATCCTATGATTCTTTTATAAAATTAACCATCATGGTTTTATTGAAATATTTGTATTTAAATTTTAATTTTAAAATGAATAACCTCTTTTCCATAGGAATATTGTTAATGTTTTTCTTTTGGTGTTTCAATTATTCATCAACAGTAACCCTTTTATTCCACAATATGGATATATTTTAACTGATATGATGCATATTCATTCTTGGGATAGGTTATAATATTTGTAACAAGGTAACTTTTTTGAAATTATATATTTTATTTATTCCATTATGGAAGGTTTTTATATATGGAATGATGATTAGATTGTATTTTTTATTCATTTGATTAATTCAGTCAATTTATTATGTAATAGGTGGGGTTTTAAATTACCTATACTCTCTATGAATAAGTTTGTATCATGATTCAAACGTATTGGATGGCCATATAAAATAGGTTTTTTGTTTTATGTACCTATTATTTAAATATTCTTTGAACAACACCACGATAGTATGTTTTAGTTTTCTAGTCATATGGAATTTATCTATATGAAATATGCTATTTATTTCTACGTGAATATTATTTAATAATGATATTCATGGATAAATGTTATGATTTTTTGATCATTTATATGGAATATTTTTATCATTATTTACTCCTCCCATATTATTAAATCATACCAATTTATTGATTAAATATAATGTGTTTTATTTATTTATCATCCTATATTGAGCTTGACTTATATTGTCAGCCATTAATCCATTGTATAAATACATTTATTTTAATATGACAAGAACATTATTATTTTTTCATTTAACCAATTTATTAACAATTATTTTATTCATAATACAATAATAATAAAATAATTTGATGATATGTATTTTATATTTCAAATGTATTATAATAATCATGTATTTATTTAGTTTATCAAGACTAATAAAATAATTTGTATAATGGTATGAAATCCCTTGTATCCTATTATAACGTAATAATGAATAAATTGTCCATATTTTCCTTAGGTTAGGGTTATTAGAGTTTGTATTGGAGAAATATTAGTTGAATCAATGAGAACTAGATCCAAAAAATTATTTTCCATTAAAAATAATGATATGAATACATTTTTGAAAATGTATATGTATTTTTTAGCTCATAATTTTTTTGGTATGGTAGTGACTATGCCATTTTCCAACTACTATATTCCTATTTTTTAAGAAGATGTTTTAGAGGTTTTTGAAAAATTCTTCTAGGCTAAATAACACATCAAATGACTTATCCGGTTATATATTCTTCAGAATTATAGTACACAATATTTTTTGCAATATTGAAATCAATTTCTGACACTCCGAATAGATAATTTTGTGTTATTTAACATTTTCATTTTGAAAATTTTTAAATGAATTTAATTGTTGATAACCATTAGTAATATAGGAGAAATTTATGATGTCAATGATAGAAAAAAATATTCATGATTTAATATCCTAGAAATTATTATTAGGTTTCCCTCTATGATTACTAATCCTTAAATTATCCTATTTTTATTCAATATCTAAAAATTCTAGAAATCATGTGAGCACTGAATGTAACAGAAATTGTAGTGATAATGTGTAAACAAACCTAGATAAAAACTATGGATAATGATATTTTTATTATTGATAGCATTTTAACATAATATATGATTGAAATGATTAACCATAAAAAATTAGTATAATCCCCAAAGAGGAAAAGAATATTGTTTTATATGAGACCAAATAGTGGACACCATGGAGGAAAGATGTATAAAGTTACACCATGTTATAAATTTGGAATGAGGCACCTTTTGGTAATTCATAATGGATGAAGAATTGTTTTCTGTATAAATATTGTGCATATAAAAACAAATATATGTGTAGACTAATGTCTTATTTATAAGTTACTTTTGCATTATCAGTGTCAATTCCAAAATACAAGTGTTAACTCTAGTACCACAGAAAGAACTATTCATTTTATTTTATTTAAGGGGAATGATTTTTGTATTTCTATGACATGATGAATTGTCCCAAAATTTCATTATAATTGTTTTTAAATTATATGGAATGATTTTGAGACCTGGGGCTATAACGATGTGTGATTACGAGGCCCAATGTTACTCAAATGATCAGTCGAAAATTTTATTCATTTAACAGCATGTGTGAGCTATTTCCTTTAAAATGTTAAATAATTCTTAAATGGTTGTTTGGATCAGAAATCGGAGGGCACCATTGCATTTTAGATTGAAGGTTTACCCTATGTTTGATTTAATTTTAGTTGGCGCATCAATCCAGTGATAAAAAATGAAAATGGAATAATAGTAAATAAATTAATTAAATAGAATTATTTTATTTTCCATATCCTTATAAGTCACAAATAGTGAATCATATTAAAAATCTGTTACCACCAATAGTTTGTAAGGTTATCCTTTCCTTATGAATATTCTAACATTGGTCGGCACGATCCAACGGTTGAAGATAGTTTTTGGTTATAAATAGTATAATTAAGTAACAATTAGTTTATTATAATATCCTAATAACTTCTAAAAGTTCACTCAGATTGAAAATCTGAGAGTACAGTTGATCGTGTGAGGAAGTGTTCCCCCTAGGAGAAGACTAACCTTGACCGCCACATGTCGAGAGTGAAAGTTAATTTTTTTATCTTATTTTAATGTGCTTTTAGTAAAAATCCATTCATGTTTTTCTATCATTTGTATTGGTGCTCAGATCAATAATCGGAGGGTACCATTGAACTCAAGAACACCAATTATTTCCAAAAAAGTACTTCACTTTGACTGGAAATGGCCAAACAGAAAAGTTAGTTTACAGAATTTTCATGAAAATTTATAAAATTAAAAAAAAAGTTTTTTTCCTCACCCACGAGTGATGACATAGTGATCGCACAGTGTAGTGATGAGGTATTGGCAAGGTGAATTAATATAAATCATTAATTCCACATTAAAACTCAACATAATGATGCCTTAACAAAGTGACGTCACAAAATCATAGAAACACTAGGATGTGATTTCTATTTAATAGTTGAAGTGTTGGTGGAAAGGAGGATCAAAACCATGGGAAATTCTCTGATGAACCTCTGGTGAGTTTCTTCTCCAGTGAATAATGACGAACACCTCAGAAACATCATTTACATCAATGTACATTGTATAACGATGAATTCCATCGACCTCTCGAACCATCAAGGATAAACCACTCCGGAAACAACGATCAACAAGTTAGGGGATTGAATTATTTAGTATTTTCCTTTTTCATTAATTTAAATGAAAAAAAATTATTAACCCATGAACATGTTAATTGGTGGATCGTGTGTTCTTACGGCAGGGTTTCTTTATTTTTTTTCTATTCAGGGTTAATTTCATTTATTAATCTAATTTTAATCCCAAGAATGCCCTATTTTAAACCCCTAAAGCGAGGGGCGTGAGTGAAGACAAACAAGGCCCGACCCCCCTCCTCCTTGTACGTTCATGGTGGAAAAATTCATTGAATAGTGGGAGAGAAGGTTAAATGCCATAGTAGTGAAGGTGGCAACCCAACGGTCCAGTAAGCAAAGACGGTTCATAAAACAGACCACTGGAGAAACTCAATTGGCATTATGAAGAAACCTCTGATAGTGTCCAAAGGCATCGGCCATTTGCGGAGGGAGTCAGCATGCCAGTCAACACGCCGTGGCATCAGGAGAGCCGTAGCTGGGTGGCTGCGGCGGTACAGAAAAGGGGATAATGGCATGTGCTAGCGATAAGTAGAAGCGACACTCATCACATGCGCCACAGTGAAACTGATGTAGGTCATGGCATCGAGATGTAATGTGGTGCCAATGGTCACCCAATTGTGGAGCGTCCCGCATTTTGTGGGCTACATGGAACAAACGGGGTAGCTGGTTTGATTAGTCGCACAAACCCCCATCTTTATAGGCCGAACCTAGCTGGGTTGTTCCGATCTGCGTTGAACCAATGCGTACCATCAGGCCAGGCCACCCAAGCAGCCCAGTCAGTTCCTTATGCCTGTCCATTTTTATCGACCGGGACGGCGATTTAATGCCGGGACGCATGGACCACTATGAATCCCTGGTGGAAAAATGAGACCAGACCAACCAAGTGTGTCGAGAGGAATAAACCAGGTCATTGGGTGACCTAGCTGTTTGGACCCCTAAACAACTGGAGTCGGGCATAGTGAGGCCTAATGGTCCAGGTAGATAAATGGTCATGCGGGACCCCATTCCGAGATTATATGGGTTGTTCCATCCTGTATAGAACACAACAGAGCCATGTTCACTAAAACAATTGTATATCTCAAACCGAATAACTGATTGCCACACATTCAGTTGAGTGGGGATCCTTGAAATGAGGTGGTCCTTCTGTCATACCATATTTGCGTTTTGGAAGATGATGGCATTCATCTAGGTTGGATCACACTCATATCCAACCAGACCCTTCTTCAAAAAAATACTCATATCTTACAGACGGGGAATCCTTTTGATGATCTGTCTGTTGCATTAGGACCATTACAAAAAGATATTCCTTTGGGGTTACAATATGTGGGACATAGTGTTGGTTGAGGTATTAATGATGACCTGAGTAATAGATCCCCCTTGAATCAAGCGTGCTAAGTGTGGTAACATAGTGGTTGGCTATAATGTGAAGAACGAATAACAGTCTTGTGTGGGTTGGCACCTAGTAATCCTATGTGGGAAAGAACATAGAGATTCCTTGTTGGTCATCACTTAGAGATCATATGTTGGTCAACACCTAGAAATTTTGTGTGGGTCAACATGTAGAGGTCCTATGTGGTCCAGCACCTAGAAACCCTATGTGGGTCAGAAGTAGAGTCTCTCGGTATAATAAGATGATCTAGATTTAAGAAAAATCATATTTACTTTTATAATTACGTGATATCTTGTGTGATATGTGTTATTTACATTATGATATGTGTTTGATATATTTTTGGGGGTATTACCACTATGGTATTTTTGTTGTGGGAGTTTACCTCATTGATTTTGGAGAGGACTTTAGGGGTCTTGAGGTCCCTACTGAATATTATTATACACACCCTTTCATAGGCTTCGCCTGCACCTATTGTTTATTTTGTAGAGGATAGAAATTGTAACGACCCGAGTTCGGAGCCCCTCCACTGGTGCCCCGTACCCGGTTCACCACATGACCTCAAGGGCATTTCCCCGAATGCCAGAGGCTTCCGACTAGCAGTGAGGGACTTGGTGAGTTTGTGGGAAAACTATGCCCTCATTCAGTAAGGTATACAAGGTAAGAAAACAACAATAAACAGCGGAAGCAGTAAACAACATGCATAAATACAGAAACCAAACAGAAGAAGCAACATAGATATATAACTACAATGACAATGATGCAGAAGGTACAAGTATCTAAGGAAAACAGAAAACACAACAACCTGCTGAAATACAAATGAAACCAAGTGCAAAAGAAATCAAAGTAAGCTCCTCAGCATCACGAGCCAGGGCTCGGTCTGATGCTCCCCATCTTCTGGTGCAATCAAGATCCTGAAGTAGAAGGGTGCTGGAATTTGTCTATACCTCCATCAAAATAGTCTTCTTGGGCCCAAAAGCATGGCCCAAACAGAGTGTGAGATACAATCACAGTAGGTAATCACCCAATGTTTTGTGCCTAATATCCAATGAATTCATGGCAGTACTAAAACTAGATGCAGTAAACAAGAAAATCACAACCATCTACAATCCATAGTTCTAACAAGTATAGCCCACAAGTATACAGTCACAAAAAAAAAGAAAGTAGGTAAGCCTCTGGGTAGCTCTCAATGTCTAACCCCTATGGTTCAACCTATAAGTACTATCAACCCTCTGAAAGGCACACACAGTCTCACCACTCTGGTTCACCTACGTAATTATGTAGACTCTATGGGGAAGCACTAACCATCAATTCCCCCTATAGTCTTGTATCATGCTAAAGGCTCCCTGGGGAATCACTCAATGTCAATTCCCCCTCTGGCACGCGTCGTGGATCTACAGACTCTCTAGGTAAGAACTCAACATCAATTCACCCTATAGTCTCACTTCGTAATTAAAAGACACTCTGGGGAATTCCCTTCAATAAATTCTCCCTTTGGTCTACTACTCTAGGTTCTCAAAGTCCTGAGTATAACTAAACATGCTCAGAGCACGTGTATATCATCCAAGTAAACCTCAAGAACTACTTGGATATCAACTAAGGATCAACATCAAAACAAGGGAACAGTCTACAATCCTACAACTAGGCATGGCAACTGGAAAAGAAATATGAGCACAAACAAAAATACTCTAATCACAAGCAATAACCTCTACTAAAACAATAATGCAAATAAGGAAAGTAACAAGGGTAGAACAGGGAACACACAATACCCCGTTCGAGGGTATTGGCGGATATTGCACAAAATATTTATCAACTCCCTATGGAAAGCCTCAAACCACCTACCTCGATCCTAAGAGATCGATATACATGAACCTTGATGACAGATTCTCCTTAGAACGACGTAGATCTGAGAAAACGCACAAAATGTTCATCCCACGATAACATTAAAACAAGGATGAATCAAGAAACAAGGCTTAAGAAGAAGGAAGAACTCACCGCTGCGATTCCAACACCATCGACCGTGCTCAAATCGGAGAACAGACGGAGAGGCGGGAGCCCGTCGATGATCCGATCGTACGGTCACCCTCATACAGTCGAAAACTAGAGAAGAAGATTGAAATAGGGGTTAGGCGCGACCCCGGTCTGTTTAGTGAAAAACAAAAGTACACGGCGTGTACTTTTAGAGTACATGGCGTGTATTGGGTCCTTTCCGTACTCCACCAAAAACAACCTCCACGTCACCCCTACACACCGTGTGTGAGGCCCGGGCATGACCAGCACACGGCATCGAGAAGGATCAGAGTACACGGTCTGTACTCAAAAAGTACACAGCGTGTACTTCTGAAATTTCCAGAAAATTTATTTTCCTTAAAAACTCCAGAAAAAGGGAAAACATACCCGAACGAAGATCCGTGTTCTTTCAAACTTCCCCCTTAAATAAATTCATCCCTGAATTTCCCTAACAGGGTAGAGAAGAAGAAACCTCAAACAGCTCTGACCACTGCGATCGTACATCGGCCTCCCTCTCCAAGGTCTCGTCCTATACTCACCCGTGTTTCCATAACACTCGTACCAGAGGAACAGAACGCCAGCGGAGAACCTTCATACTGCGATCGACAATTCGGATAGGATTCTCTTCGAATGACGCATCTACATCAAGCTCGACTTCCTTGGGCTGAAAGACGTGAGACAGGTCTGAAAAGTAATGTCGGAGCTGAGATACGTGGAAGACGTCATGCATGGCATGATACCTCTGAGGTAGATGCAACCGATAGGCAACTGGCCCCACTCACTCCAAGACCTCAAATGGCCCGACGTACCGCGGTGAAAGCTTACCCTCCCTCCGAATCCTTTTGTGCCCCAACCTAGGTGTGACACCCAAGAAAACCCAATCAACGGCCTCGAAATCCAGAGGTCGTCTCCACTAAATAGCATAAGACATCTGCCGAGACTGAACTGTAGTCATCCACTTCCGAATCAGCTCTATCTATTCTGAAGTCTCTTGTACAAGACGAGGTCCCATCAAAGCTTCATCTCCTGCCTCTAGCTAGCATAAGGGTGATCGGCATGGCCTACCGTACAAAGACTCATATGGTTCCATCCAAATGGTCGCTTGGAAACTGTTGTTGTAGGAGAACTCCACCATAGGAATATTCTTCTCCCAAGAACCACCAATGTCAAGGATACAAGCTCGCAGCATATCCTCAAGCTCCTGGATCATGCGCTCGGACTGGCCATCAGTCTGGGGATGGTATGCTATACTCAAAAGTACCTGTGTACCCAAGGCCTTCTGAAGTCCCTGCCAGAACTGAGAGGTAAAGCGCACATCTCTATCTGAAACAATAGAGCGTGGGACTCCATGCAGACGCAAAATCTCTCTGATGTAAAGTCATCCCAGATCATCGACACTGAATGTCTCCTTGATCAGTAAGAAGTGAAAAACCTTCATAAGTCTGTCGATGACAACCGAAACAACATCGTTCCCTCTATGTGATCTCGGCATCCCAGTTACGAAGTCCATCATAACGTCGTTCCACTTCCACTCCGGAATGGGTAACTGCTGTAAAAGGATTGCTGGTCACCGATGCTCTTCTTTCACCTGCTAACAAGTAGAACATCTCATGACAAAACCTGTAACATCCTTCTTCATACCTGGCCACCAGTACTAGCGATAAAGATCCTGATACATCTTGGTGACTCCAGGATGAACTTCCCAAATAGAGGAATGGAAATCCTTCATCAGCTCCTCACGTATGTCTGATGGCACCCATACACGTTTCTGGAAATGCAAGATCTCATCCTCCCCCACTTTCCATCCAGGAAGAGGGTCCCCTCCTGACACACTCTCTTACAGGACTAAGACTTCCATGTCTGATTGTAGCCTCATCCGTACCTGATCAAGGAGAGTGGACATAATAGTTACATAAGATAGAAAAGTATGTCCCCATCGGTCGTGCACCTTCAGATGCATCTCCGAGAACAGATCCATCAGCTACCACTCACTACTGGCATGCTGAACCGCCTGAATCTGAGTTCTCCTGCTCAACACATCTGCCACGACATTGCCCATTCCCGGTGTATAGGAAAGCTCGACGTCAAAAGACTGTAGATACTCAACCCACCTGCCCTTCCTCAAATTTAGATCATGCTAAGTGAAGATATACTTGAGACTCTTGTGGTCAGTGAAGACCACAAAGTGCTCTCCCAGAAGATAGTGTCTCCAACAGCGTAAGCCATGAACAACATCTTCCAACTCCAGATCATGTGTATGGAATTTCATCTCATCTGGCCTCAACTTCTAAGACCCATACACAACGACTCCATCTCCCTGCATAAGAATAGCTCCCAGCCCAATACCCGAAGAATCGTAGTAAATAGTGTAGATCTTGCCTGGCTCTGGCAATACTATTATCGGTGCTGACGTCAACCTCCCTTTCAACTCCTGAAAGGCTGACTCACAAGAATCTGACCCTAAGAAATTTGCCCCCTTCTTGGTCCGACCGGTCAAAGGTGCTGCTAGACAAGAAAAGTCCTGAATGATTTGTCTGTAGTATCCAGTCAGCCCTTGGAAGCTCCATACCTCAAAAACGTTCGTCAGCTACTCTGAGGACACTACAGATCTCAATTTCCATGGGTCCAAATATACTCCTTCCTCTGAGATGACGTGACCCAAGAAGTGATTCTGATCCATCCAAAAGTGGCACTTAGAGAGTTTAGCATAAATCTGATGCTTTTTCAGTGTACTCAGAATGATCTCAAGATGTGTGGCATGGTCGTTCCGAGTGTGTGAGTACACAAAGATATCTTCCACGAATACCATGAAGAAAGAATCCATGTAAGGATGGAACACACGGTTCATCAGTGCCATGAAAACTGTAGGGGACTTCGTGAGACCGAACGGAATGATTGTATACTCGTAAAGAAGGTACCTGCTCCTGAAGGTTGTCAGAGGTATATCTGATGGCCTGATGTGCAACTGATGATAACCGGACCTCAAGTCAAACTTTGAAAACACCCGGGCTCCTCGAAGCTGATCGAAAAGGTCATCAATCCGCGACAATGGATATCAGTTCTGGACCGTCAACTGGTTCATCTTCTGATAATCGACACAAAGCTGAAGGGTACCGTCTGCCTTCCTCACAAACAGAACAGGCGAACCCCAAGGAGAAGTACTGGTTCGGATGAATCCCTTTGCTTGTAGCTCCTCCAACTGCTTCTTGAGATCATGCAACTCAGGTGTGGCCATCCTGTAGTGAGGAATGGACACCCCTACCGCTCCTGGAACGATCTCAATAGAGAAGCCCACCTCATGATCCGGAGGCAAACCTAAAAATTCTTCTGGAAAGACATCCCTAAAGAAATCCAACACTGGAGTAAAGTCCAACTGTGGAGTCCCCTAATCATCCAGATAAAGGCTATAAATCTGGGTCGTCACTCCTCCTAGCCCAATATGCTCGAGTCCTGCCCGACTCGCCCGGACGTCCCATTCGCCTCGATGAAGGAAAGATTCACCTTCTGGTGAAATGAAATTGACACTATGGCGATGGCAGTCGACGACTGCCCCAGAAAGGAATCAACCAGTCCATGCCAAGGATGAAATCATATCATGTCATCTCTAGGACATAGAGATCCCATACGAAGCAATACCCTTCAATCTCAAGAGTTAACTCTCTATACTAACATACATTAGATGTCCTCATTCCCAAAGGTGTGTCTAGTGTCAACGAGTCGGTAGAAGAAAAGATGCAGAGTCCAAGGCTTTCGAAAACAACAACAGATATAATTCTATGCATAACACCAGTATCGAAAAGGGGTGAAGATAAAACTGAGGCTACTAAAATCGTACCTCGAATATTAGAATGGTCGGAATCCTTCTCATGATAAGTCTGTTCCACAGTGAATGACTGGCCCGTGCCACGACCATGCGCCCCTGGTTGACCACTCTGAGCTGAACCTCCCTACTGGTACTGAGGAACTAGTGGCTGACTGCCACGACCTCAACCTCCACCTTGGCCCGAACGGCCGGAAGAACTCCAGTTCCCTGACTGGTGAGAGACTCGTGGGGTTGCTCCTGAATGAGGAGTCATGGAAGAAACCTATTCACCTGCTGCGGGTGAGAATACCTGGCTGAAACACTGACGGTGACCCATCTTGACTAATGATCGGCACTCCACGGGGTCTCTCTGGCACTGCGGCCTCATGTGCCCTGTCCGACCACACTGGTAGCATGTCACCTGGCTGCCAGGTGATGTGTCACTCTTCCTCTCATCACAGTGCATAGGCTCCCTACTGCGCTTCTTATTGTCACTTGAAGGGAAGCTATCTCTAGAAGTAGAACTCCCCTGACTCGCAGCTCCGGAGTCTCTCAGATTGTGCTCCACAATCAGTACATGGTTGACGGTGGAAGTAATGGATATCAGCTGGAAGATGTTCACTTGCGAGCGGATCTCCCGCCTAAGTCCATCCTCAAACTTCCTCACCATGAACACCCAACTACCATACTAAAGGGGGTTTAAAATGATACATCTCAGTGAAAAGAGAGGAATAATCCATGACAGATAGAGTACCCTGCTCTACGATCTTGAACTCCCGAGCTCGATCGTCCCTCAGGGTCTCTTGGTAGAAATAGTCGTAGAACACGCACTGGAACTCCCCCCAAGCCATAGCATGCGACTGACCTACCTGTGAGATCACGTCCCACAACCTCTTGGTGGAGTCTCGGAGCATTAAGGTGGAGAGCATGACCCGCATCTCTAGAGGCATCTCCATATGCTCAAAAATAGTCAGCATGGCTTCCAGCCATGACTCTGCAGCCTGAGGTCCTCCATCCCCCAATAATGTGTGAGGATTATGCTGCTAAAAGACCTGCATCATGTCTACCATAGATGAGGCTGGAGGCGGTGCTCCCTAGAAGGCAAGCATCATCCTTATGAAACCTTCCCTGAACTGCACATCAGCGCCCACGACTGGTACAACAATCGGTTCCAAGGCTGGCTCGTCTAGGGGATCGACAGGAAGTCCCTGATCAGCCATGTCTCACGTTGGATCACTGACTGACGACAGACGTACGACCAGAGGACGTCTCGGAGGAATATCTCTGAAATATAAAAAGCACACCTTAGATCAGGAAAACTACGATTGAGAACACAAGAGTAAAAATGGGAACAGGGGAAGAAAAACATCCAAGATTTCAAAACACAACTACATGGAGTGTATAAACTACACAATGTGTCTTCTTAAACCACTAACATGGGCATGTACTCTCACCCTAAAAGTCGTGTACAATTCAAACTACACAGCGTGTTGACCCCCACACACGGCGTGTATTTGAAAACTATTCCCCTTATCGAGTCTCCTTACATGGATAACCCACACGGTCTGACTCAACCTGAAGCTATATGGAATGTTAGAAACAAACACGGCGTGTACTAGACAAGGCTTCAGTGGCCCTTGTTGTTAAGAACACGGTCGTCTACATGGCTGACACTTACATGGCGTGCTCTGAACAAATACGGTGTGTATAATCAAAGGTGACATTGTCTGGTGTTGTTCGTGACACGTCTGGGTGCCTGGGAAAGGCTTCACGGCATTTCCTCGAATGCTAGAGGCTTCCAACTAGCATCGAGAGCCTTGGTGTGTCGGTGGTAAAACAATGCCCTCATTTGGTAAGGTATACAAGGTAAGAAAACAATAATAAACAGCGGATGCAGTAAACAACATGCAGAACAACAAAAACCAAACAGCGTAAGCAATGTAGATATATAATTATGATGACAATGATGCAAAAGGTACAAGTATCTAAGGAAAACAGAAAACACAACAACGTGCTGAAATAAAACTGAAACCAAATTCAAAAGAGAACAAAGTATGCTCCTCAGCATCGCGAGCCACGGCTCGGTCCCATGCTCCCCAGCTCCTGGTGCAATCAAGATCCTCAAGTAGAGGGGCGCTTTCCCTTGTCTATACCTGAAGTAACATGGTCTTCTTGGGCCCAAAAGAATAGCCAAAACAGGGTGTGAGATACAATCCCAGTAGGAAATCACCCAATGATTTGTGCCTAACAGTCACTGAATACATGGCAATACTAAAACAAGAAGCAGTAAACAGAAAAGCACAACCAGCTACAATCCATAGTTCTAACAAGTATAGAACACAAGTAAACAATCCGCAACAAGAAGAAAGCAGGTAACCCTCTGGGTAGATCTCATAGTCTAGCCCTTATGGTTCAACCTATAAGTACTATCAACCCTCTGGGAGGCACCCACAGTCTCACCTCTCTAGTTTAGCTATGTAATTAAGTAGACTCTCTGGGGAAGCACTCACCGTCAATTCCCCCTATAGTCTTGTATCTTGCTGAAGGCTCTCTGGGGAAGCACTCAACATCAATTCCCCCTGTTTCCCGCGTCGTGGATCTACAAACTCTCTGGGGATGCAGTCAATATCAATTCCCCCTATAGTCTCGCATCGTAATTAAAAGACACTCTGGAGATGCCCTTCTGTCAATTCTCCCTTTGTTCTACTACTCTAGGTTCTCACAGTCATGAGTATAACTAAACATGCTCAACGCGCGTGTATATCATCCATGTAATCCTCAAGAACTACTTGTCTATCAACTAAGGATCAACAACAAAACAAGGTAACAGTCATTAATCCTATAACTGGGCATGGCAACTGGCAAAGAAATCTAAGCACAAACAAAAATACTCTAATCACAAGAAATAACCTCTACTAAAACAATCATGCAAAGCAGGAAAGTAACAAGGGAAAAACAGGGAACACACAATACCCAGTTCAAGGGTATTGGCGGAAATTTCACAAAATATTCATCAACTTTCTACGGAATGGAACAACCACCTACCTCGATCCTAAGAGATCGATATATGTGAACCTCGACAAAATATTCCCCTTAGAATGACGTAGATCTGAGAAAAAACACAAAATGTTAATCCCAAGATAACTTGAAAACAAGGAGGAATCAAGAAACAAGGCTCAAGGTGAAGGAAGAACTCACCGTTGTCATTCCAAAGAAATCGACCGTGCTCGAATAGGAGAACGGACGGCGTGGTGGGAGCTCGTTGAAGATCCGGCCATACGGTCTCCCTCGGATGGTCGAGAACTAGAGAAGAAGAGGGAAATGGGGTTTAGGCATGACACTGGTCCGTTTAATGAAAATAAATAATGTACATGGCATGTACTTTTAGAGTACACGGCGTGTACTGGGTCCTTCCCGTACTCCACAAAAAACGGCCTCCACATCACTCATACACACCGTGTGTGTGGACCAGGCATGGCCAGCACACGGCTTCGAGCTGGGTCAGAGTACACGGCATGTACTCAAAATTTACAAAGCATGTACTTATGAAATTTCTAGAAAATTTATTTTCCTTAAAAACTATAGAAAAATGGAATACATACCTGAACGAAGATCCAGGTTCTTACATAAATATTTGACTCAGGAATTAGTGATCTAAGTCCGGACAGTCCTCGAATATGGATTGAAAGACTTGGTGTGATATAATGAAATCCAACTGAGAGCTATACATACCATTTAGGTAGAATCCTTGGTATATGACCATCAGAGCATGTACTTATGGTGATGTACTTTCTTTTCAGTTGGGTTTTTATTCTGGCAACCTTTACTATCAGTGGTGGTAGGGACCTTTTGAGAATTGAATTTCCGATGCTAGTCACTAGTCCCAGGCCAATAGAAGGCGGGATTGTGGTAGTCACATCATGAGACCTATGGGATGGGTTTTGAAAATGTGGTATCAATGGGTGGTCAGTTCTATTATAAGAACTATGAGTTTTTATTTTTCATGGTGGAAATACTCTTATGTGTCTTGAGTTCTTATTTTTATTTGGGGAGTCCTGTCTCGGTGCAGCAACTGATTTATACATACACTAGAACCCAAAATTCAATTTTCTGGCATTGTACACAAAATCACTGGTTGCATTTGTTCTGTAAATGTTTTTCTATTGATCCCTCTTGAGTCAGCTAACAAGGTATAACATATTTACTGTGGTCAATCTTGATTCTCTTCCATGATTCCTCTATGCATACAGCCATCCAGGATTCCAGTGCATGACCATGAGTATGGTCCATAATTTGATGAGGCTTCAGTATAGAGATTGTTTCCCGAGATGGAACCTTCATATATTGTCCCAGAAAAATCACTTCCTTTTGTTCAATAGTTACTGTCCGTACTACCGATAGAGGACACATGTAGTCTCAGTGCCATACATGAGTTTCAGTGAAAGATACCCCTCATGATCTAAGGCGAGCCCGACACAATGGTGTCTAAGGACCATCTTAATGTTGTGACAGATTTTTCATTTATCCAGGGCACCATTTGATCAGATGGAGAACCAAACTGTGATCATTATATGTGGATCTTCTGTATGATGGTAGAGTTTATATTAACACAATGTTATGATAATGTGACTTTTTTGTGATCAGAGCTTGATAAAATTTCTCAGAGAAGGGGTCTCCTTCCATGAAATGATAAGGTTCACGTGTTCCAAAGATATTCTACAACTTTTGTAGGATGACATGTTAGTAGATATGCATTCTTCAAGGCATACAAACCAATCTAGGTTGTCGACGAATATGATCTGACTAGTTCTTTAGGGCTCATACCTCTGATTGGGATGTGTTTAGGGACATCCGATCCAACACTATTCCTCTATGTATTCATACTTATGTTAGGTTTCTATAGAGATCTTTTTTGGTTGAGAGTTCATTGGCTGATCAAATACAACTAGTGAATGAAAACAGTGTAAAAGTAAGAAACTGACATTAGTCTTAGCGAATTGGGCATGTAAAATATGTTGGGAAAAGGATGTTATAGGGATAGATGAATCTGTATGTTTGTGAACGTGGAAGAGTTTCTAGGTTTGAAGAAATATGTGGTATACATTATGAAATGTTATAACCACCACCCTAATGTGGTCCCCACTGGGCTCAGTGAGACATTGGACATAGTAATGGAGTAGCTGCTTGTGGTCGTGGAGTATAAAACAAGGGCTTTGGAAATGATTCGAGGTACTGTCTATGTATACTACATGATGATGTATTAATAGACATACGTACTAATCATTTTTTTACTAATCTTGTTCAAGTCCTTGAGTTTCTAGATAAACTGTTCACTGAATCCTTACGTCTTTATATACATATGGGTGGAGACTCGATAATCACACATATGTCCTTAGTGTGATAATACCCTTGAGGTGAGATTTTTGGTTGTAACATCTTGTGGGAATCATTGAGGACATATAATTATATTTATGGTATGGACTGCTCATATATAGTTCATTCACATAATTACTATTTTGGGAAAAAAGATGTGGTATGACTACAATGTCAAAATGGGGTTTTCCATGGTCGGTGAAAAAGGAATCCCGTGAAGGTTGAGATAAACTCACGCATAAAAGTCTGAAACTGATCACTCATGAGTTGTCCAACCATACCCTCATGGTGGTAGATGTTATGAGTTTTTAGTTCCCAATGGTAGTGTCAGAGTGTGGGTATGTCTTTTAAATATTTGTTTCCAGGATTTCTCTCCCTATAGGGAGAGGGAATCTGCATCATTCTACACCCTGAGAGGGAACTAATGTCCCTATCCTGATATCGGAGCGATTATTTTATATCATCAAAAGTATGGTTGTAGGTGTGAGATTTTTAGAGGATTTTATTAGTAAGAACTAGTGCTTGAGGTTATATGTGTATTACCAACAAATTAATCATGTGTCTGTAGAGAATGAGTACCTGATATCAATGATTTTACGGTCAAATCAATTAGTAAAATGGGGATCCATTAACATGGATGTAAAGGTGCCCATAGGATTTTCAGAAATTGATACAGTGGAATTGGACTGAGTTCCTATAGATTATGACTTTGAGATAGTCTATACTCCTAGGAAGGGCAACGTGGTGGATGATGTTCTCATAAAAAGGCCTGGACTACATCTAGTGAGTAAACTGATAGAAAAGATAGGTGTGACGTAGATATACTTCATGGACGATGATGGAGCATCTTAATTCTAGTCTATGACTGTCAATCCCCCACTATTATGGTGATTTAGGGTACCATATCTTGTGGATGTTGGATATGAGGCCTGACGTTCCCAAATATCCTCATGACATAATCCTAATTGTTTTTTGATAGGTGGGAAGCACATCATCCATTTTAGAGGATGAAATGTAGTACTAGTGATGTTATGGGTGATGGTGTGGAGGGAGTTCCATAACCCCCGTGGGAGGTACATCCTACTTTGGAGAAGACATACCAGGAGCTCTAGTGTTGGTACTGGTGTCTAGGGATGAAAAAGGAAGTGGTAGAAATCATTTCATGATGCCTCACATATCATCAAGTGAATCCCATGCATCAGGTCTTGATAGGCTAGACACATCCACTTGAGGTACTAGAGTGGAAGTGGGACGATATCACCATCAACATCCTAATGGGGGTACCACATGCATTTAGGGGCCACAATTATATCATGGAGATCATTTAAGAACTAACCATACAGGCTCACTTCCTACCCATCTAGGAGTAGGGTTCGGTAGAGGGCTTGTGTGCCCCTACATTTAAGAGATAGTCTGGCTTCATGGGGTTCCTTCGTCAATCGTCTCAGATCATGATGCACACATTAAATTCCTATTGTGTAAGTGGTAGTAGGAGGCATTCAGGACTACGTTGCGCTTGAGAACAACTTTTCAACCCACAGATTAATGGTCAGACAGAGCATATCATGTAGACCTATGAAGAAATTATTCATGCTTGTGTCCTGGATTTTGGACGTAGTTGGGAGGACCACCTACCACAAGTGTATTTTTTAATAAAAACCCACAATCACTCCACCATTTCTAGGGAACTATTTTGAGGCGTTGTATGAGTGGCCTTCCAGATCTCCCCTTTGCTAGACAGACCTATGGGAGTCAGCACTCTTGGATCATAAGATGGTACAACCTACCACCGAGAAGTTAAATATCATCTAGGAGGAGATGAGGATGGCATAGAGAAAGCATAAGCCCTACGCCAATAGGATTCATATGACCTTTTAGTTTTAGGAGGGTGAACATGTTTTCTTTCGGGTGTCACCCCAACGAGGATTGCATAGATTTGGTCTGGGCAGCAAGCTATCTCTGAGGATCATCAGAACATTTCAGAACCTGAGTAGAGTTGGGAATGTGGAATACCTCAAATAACTACACCCATAGCTTCACTGAGTTCATGTTGTGTTTAACATATCAATTTTGAGAAGGTACATGGATTATCCATCAGACTTCATCGACTAGGGAGAGTAGGATATTGAATATGGGGAGACGTTTGAGGAGTTCCTTGGGGAGATAGAATATCGATATGATCAGGTCTTTCATGGATGGTCAATTCCTCTGGTGTAGGTTTAGTTGCAGCATGGTACTCTCCATGAGTGAACATGGTAGCCAAAGTCATTGATTCATGCTTAATAACCCCAATTGTTTAGATTTTTTTTTGTTTTGGCTTTTGGGGATGTAATGATAGACGGTGGGAGAGAATGTAATGTCCCATTATTCCTGTAATTTTTTATAAAATTATATGTAATTATTTCGAGACGAGGGGTTAAAACATCATGTGATTCAAGTACTAGACTACATGGAATCATCAATCGAAAAATGTTAAGATTTAAATAGCATGCATTAGTGGTTTTCCTAAAAAAGTGGAATAAATCTTAAGTGGGTTCCTGGATCAAAAATAAGATGTAACCTTTACGTTCGGGATGATGGGTTTACCCTATGTGAGGATTAAGTTTAGTTGGCATAACCCACTAGTGAGAATACCAAAAAATAGAATAACTTTAAATAAAATTATTGAATAAAATTATTTTAATATTCAAATTCTAATATCTCGTGAACAGTGACACATATTAAAAATTTGAGACCACGACTAAGCTCATGATTGTATTCTTTCCTTAGGAAGATCCTAAAATTGGTTGGAATGGGCCAATAGTGGATGTTATTTTTTGGACATTAATAAAATAATTAAGTAACAATTATTTTATTGTAAAATACTTATAACAACTAAACGGTAATCAAAATTGAAAAAGAGAGAGTATTGTTGGCCTCATGAGGGCATGTTCCCCTTAGGTGGAGCATAACCTCGACCGGTGTGGGTCGAAGATGAATGTTTATTTTTTGGATCTTATAATAACGTACGTTCAGTAAACGTGAGAATAGGTTTTTCTAACATCTGAAATGGTGCTCGGATCGAAAATATGATGGCACCGTTGAACTCAAGACACTGTGATTCACATTAAATGGACTCAACTTAAACATACAAGGGTCAAACAAAAAAAACTAATTTTGGGACTTTTCTAGATAAAAAATTAAAAAATTAAAATGTTATTTTATTTCTTTTATCAACGATGAGTGGAAACATGATGAAATTGTGGTGTAGTTACATGATGACATTAATGAGTGGAACTCATTAATGAGTCAATAACATGCAGTGTAATGATTATTTATTAAATCTATTTTGAATTGTAACAAAAATGATGCGACTTGTTTTTTTTAATAGTTGACACTTCTGTTGAAGGTATTATTAAAACATTGGGCAATGCTCTGACAAACGTCCATTGAATTTTCTCTCCAATGAATATTGAAAAACACTGGAAGAATGTCATCGACTTCAAAAAAAATCGAAAAATGATTAACACCATTGACCTCTCGACCATCAAAGATGAAACATTGCGTCAACAAACTTAAACGAGGTTGGAGTTTGAATTATTTAAATATTTCCTCAATCATTATTCTAAATGATGAACATGGATTAAACAACTAATAAGTTAATATTAAGATCACTCCTTCTTGAGGGAGGGTTTAATTCTTGGGGTTTCTATTCGGTGTTATTTTCATTATTGATAGAATTTTAATCCCAAGCCTCCCCTACTTTAAACAACTAACACTGAGGGCGTGAGATGACATAATGAAGGAATAACCCACTCCACCTTGTGCGTTCTTGGTGTAAAAATTCATTGAACATCAGCAGGGAAATTTTGAGTTCACCGTTGTGAAGGAGGCACCCCTACGGTCTAGTTGGCGTAGACATTTTGAAAAATAGACCACCGAAGCAACTATGTTGGCCCGTAGAAGGAACTGCCGGTGCGCTGGTACTGACGGAGGCCCATAGCAGCATCCATGATTGGAGAGAGGAGGTGCACCCATCGGCACAACCCTGGGGTATGGAAAAGGGGCCGCCAGTATATGCCGATAGCAGACAGAAGAAGTATGCCCAACATGTGTCCCATCGGAGGAGGCGTAGAGAAGAAATGTTGTGTGACAGGGCACAATGTGGAAGAGCGGCCCGCATCTACGGGCCTATTTGAACAAAGGGGGTGGTCGGGTTTAACATCTGCACACGCCCACACCCTGATCAGCTTAACCGGTCTAGGCTATACCAGATTGGGTGAGCCACTCCACGACAAACCATGCTGGCTCTTTGGGCCGGGCCGAGCCGAGTCGCACCGAGGTAGTTGGACCGGTCCTCTAAAGCGGCCCAATTAGTTCCTCATGATGGTCTGTTTTAGCATATCAGTCAACCAATATAAATTCAGGTTGCATGGACCGCTATGAGCCATTGGTGGGAAAAAGAGTCTGGCCGCCCGGGTGGGTTAGGCCTAATAAAACCGGTCACTCGGTGACCCAGTGGTTCAGACCCACAATGAACCTGAGCCAGGCCCAGAGAGTCCTAATTGGCCCGGCCGATAGATAGGTATAGGGGGGACCCCATGCTGGGATTGGTTAGCTCAGTGTGGCCGAGATGAACTTTCCCTAGACGCATCTGGTCCCTATTTACTAAAGTGCACATTTCTCACAATCCAGGTGTCTGATTGATGCGTCGTCAGAGTCTTTGTAAACCTTACGATGAGGCAGTCCTTTTGAGATACAATACCTGAGTTTTTGAGGACATTGTCATACAACCAGGTTGGAACTGAGAAAAATCCAACCAGACCCTTTTTTCCAAAATACTGAAATCATACTGACCAGGCTTCCATTCTACACACCGTATATTGAATTAAGATATTTAAAAAGAGGTGATTCATTGTGATTACTCTATGTATGAATTACTGTAAGTAGATGTATGACCGATGGGTTGATGATTGGATCCTCCCTGAATCAATCGTGCTATGTGCGGGAACCCGATGTATTGATGTCTTATGATGAATGAATAACAATCCTATGTTGATCAACACCTAGCGATCAAGTCTGGGTCTGAATGTAGCAATCCTATGTGGGTAACCACCTATCAATCATGTGTGGTTCAGCACCTAGTGATCCTGTGTGGGTCAACACCTAGAGATCATGTGTGGGTCAGTACGTAGTGACCCGGTGTGGATCTGCAATAGAGCCTCCCGATATAATAAAATGATATAGCGTTACGACTTATCATCTATACATCAGAGATTAATTTATACATGGTGTGAGATATGAATCTTACTTATTGCTATGTGTTAGAGAACATTCTATGTTGTATAACCTCTATGTTATTTCCATTACGGGATTTTCCTTTGTGCATTCCTGAGAGACCGCCATGGGTCATGGGGACCCTACTATGTGTTCTCATACTCACCTCTACAATGGCTTCACCTGCACCTATTATGTCATGTTCAGATGACTTATATCTTTTATTAGGACCTTGGGGATCCATGACTCGACGATGCTCGAAGGTGGATCGGTAGACATGGTGTGCTATAGTGACATTCGATAGAGATCGTTACCTACCATTCTGGTAGGATCCATGGAAGATAACCTCCGGATATTGTATGTAAATTTTTTTACTTAGTTTTTACTTGGTATTTTGTTCTGGTACCCATTACTCTCAGTGGGGTTACATCATGGTGGTGGTATTAGTTTTACTTCCTTCTTGGTTTTCTTAGTGTAGTTTCACTATCTGTGTGTGTACAAGTTTAAATACAATGCCTTCCCTTTTGGGGACATTCCTTTTTTGTTTCTAGTCACCATCCCTTGGACAATGAAATATGATCTTGGGTTAGTCACATTAGAGGCAACGAGGACGTGTCATGACAGAGGATTTGATAAATATGTTGTAAAAGTGCTACATCTACAATATTTTGGTTAAAAAATCAAGAAATTTATATGTATTATTCTAAAGAATTTTTCATTATGAATTTGAAATCATTTGTCTATTGGTATTTATGATAACTAAAATTTATTTAATGGTAAGGTGATATTTTTAACCAAACACTTGATTTGGAGAAATTCATCCATTCATATTTTCCTAATGTTTGATTTATATTTTTCTGCTTGGGATGAAAGAATATGAAATTGATTGTCTACATCAGATTGAAATTGTTACAAATAAAATGACTACAAATTTTATAGAAATGTAATCTAGGATGAACTATACTATATTTTTGGATTCAATGATTTTATTGATGATCTATGGTTGTAATTAGGTATTAAGGATATAATAAAATTTTTATATAGTTACCTTTCAATGGAGAATTTATATTTATAAAGGTATTCAAATATTTGGTATATTACATTAATAGATACTTTTTTATGATCATGGGATTAATGATTTAATTATTTTTAAAATTTATTGACCTTATTTCTAATTTTAGAATTTTTATTTTTTTCAGATGTGTTTTTAATGGTATACTGAATAAATCAATATATATTCGATTATGTTGAATATTTGGTGTTACTATTGAGGTTTTAGAGATTAATAAATTATGTTAGTTGATTGTTGATGACATTTTTTGATTTTATGAATACTTCAATATAGATATAAATAAATTTCCCTCATTTATGGATCTTATGATTTGTTAAAAGATAAATTTGGATCTTCATGGATAGAAAATTAATCATGAATACTCACCATTTTTGAAATGGATGAAAGGATAAGAATATACATGTAATGTAATTATATATCCCTATATTATTATTCCACTTCATAATGAAATCCATCAACATATGTTAAAGGATTGTGAAATAAAAAAATGTATTCATATAACTTCATTTTTGTTCAACTGATGTTATTTTACCTTATCATATATTTAAGGATTATTTTGTTTTTAACATTATCCTGACATTTTCTGTAATGACTAATGTTTTGAACCCAATGATAAACCAAAAAAATTTGAATTATTTGTGTACTGAACATGCCAATTTTGAAAAAGATTAATCGATCTTAATTAGAGGAGTAAGAACACTATGATGTGTTTTTTAATGTTAATAAATTATTCAAATTAAATATTTAATGAATATAAATATGGAGTAAAAATAAAGAAATGATTAAATAATATTATTTTTATTTTAATTATTTTATTATTATTATGATTACAATTATTGGTACTATTATTATTATTACGTTAGTATTTTATGAGACCCAAGGGGTCTACCGCTCCTCGTTCAATGCGATGCACACCCTACCTCTCAATGACCCCCATCTGAACGCCCCAATTGTGTGACCCTCTCTCCACTAGCACACTCTCCACTTGATTATTTCCGCTCAATCCTTCATAAATTTTACACAATCCTTCTTGGAATGACCTTATGTTCTCATATCCAATGTTGGGTAGAGGTTTTTCTTCTCCATCCTTCCATATTTCAGATCATCCCAACACTAAGTTAGGATTTAATCAGATTATCTGTCTCTTCTCTCATATTATGGAAGGAAAGGGATCTCTCAGGTTGAACTTGATCAGGATTTGAAATCATCCCCATTGGTGAAGTATGTTGGTTCGATTAGGTTCACGTCTATAAAGTTGGGGTAACATTTTACTTCATAATTAATTTTTATCTATTTATTTGAGGGTTCTTCATAGTTTTTTAGTTCCTAGTATTTTTTGGTATTTTGTTGGCCTCACCATTATGGTTTTGGAATTTCGTTGTCGGTTAACTAGTGTTTAGTGGATCTATCAAGGCTTTAACTCTTATATATTGATATGTCTATATATATATATATCTTCAAGGTAGATATTACATCATGGTGGGGGTAATATGTACAATGGATTTATGAGTCTATATATATAGTAATATATGTGTGTCTATATGTGGATTAACATTGAGATTAATCCGTCAAGTGCAAAGTGTTTATCTTGGTCTTCTTCTCTTGCCAGGATAAATTTCCATGGTCCATTTAAATAATTGATGATTTTTTGAATGATTTACTCACTAATAAGTCATTTAATTTGTGTTAAATTATGATTCTATATTAATTATTTAAAAATGGTAATTGAATTTTTTCTTGAAAAATTTCATGAATTTATTATAACACCTCTCCAATGGATGTGCAATATCTTCTAATCCAAAGTGTAGTTATAGTTATATATATATATATATATATATATCATTTTTATTTATGAATTTAATTTTCCATTTTCCTTATAATTGCTTTTTGTTTAGTGGTAAGTTAATAATTTACCAATTTCTAAATAATATGAATTGTCGTGTCATAATTGATTTCATTAAATTTTTTCCATTGATTTGGCCTTCTTGATACTGTAAAATGTTTAGGCCTTCCTTAATATAAAATCTCAATGAACCAAGATCCTTATATGGTGTGGAACTCTTTCATAAATAATAAATCCAATTTATAAAATTGATAAATGTTTTTTATACTATTGAACAACTTATTGTATGACATGGAATTATTTATATAATGTGAATCCCCATGTAGCAATTTCCATGTTTTCCCATGTTACAATATATGTACCACCTGAAACAAATTAAGTTAATTGAATTGTTTGGTTTAATTAAATGGAATTGATTGGCATGATGGATTTCCTTATTTAATGGTTTTAAATGAATTAAATAAAATGGAAATGTTTACATTGGTCATGACTAAATCTTTATTTATCTGATACATCTATTTATTATAATTATAATATGTGTGACCGTTCTGACATGTTGCAGGTAATAAAAGATAAATTTAAAAATAAATTATTAACTATAATGGTTTGTTTTTAATCCACTCTAAAATTCATTTGGTTCAATATGCAATGAGACATTGACCTAAAACCACCATATATGTATTCTGAATTTGGATTTAATCGTGAACTATTCTATTTGACATGGAAACCCTACAATAGTTTGATAAATTGATTGTTTAATGGATTACACTTTTGAATTTCAATAAAAATAAATTATGAGATTATTTATGGTAGAATAACCATGGCTAAAATGGTTAATTAATATATAAACAATGTTAGTGTCAAATGATTAATTAAATAGGTCTAATATAATTATGCCTATAATTTGGAACATGGATTAATTAAATTAATTAGTTTGACAAATTATAATTTTTATTAATTTATCATTGTGTATTATGATGATAAATCCAATATTTTTGATACATCAATTGTGAATTTTTATTGCTGATATTTTTACATTAAGCGATATTGATGTGATCAATACCCAAGGGTTTCATACTATTTTTCTAGTAGAGTTTTTTTTGGATATGAGTCAAGTTAAATGGGGATGCTCGAGGTCTTGGTGCATGTTATTCTATACTACCTGAGGAAATCGGTGCTCATGTACTTAATGACTCAAGGAAGAGTATATGAATATATAGGATGTATGGGGAAACATGTTTTGATTTTATGTCTAAGGTCATGGTGAATGTTTTCATGCCACATGAATGTTAGGTGAAATGTTACTGAATTCTTGAGGGAATATTATATGATTATGTTAGATGAGTGAGGGCAACATGCATAGTCACATGATGCCTAAGGGTGATATTCTAGTTATTTCTCTGAGCTTGGTGTATAATTTCATATTGCATTAGGTTAAGAGAAAATTGGTACTAAATGAATGGATGAATATTATATTTTAATGTTGGAGGCATGAGGTAACGATTAACAATCACTATGGAATCCCGCCATTTTATTACATTACTTTTCCTTTCATTTTAAAAACAATGGATCTTTAAACATTTGTGTCTTTGTACTCAGAAACATTAAACATGAAAAAATAAAACACCCTTATAAATACCCTTGGAAAAGTATTCTTAGAAATTTAATCCTATGTATAGTTACAACATCTCATAACCTGGAGACATACATCAAAGGAAAGGGTGAGCTGAAGGCCCACTAAGAAAAACAAGGGAATCAGTTTACTTGGGATATCATTAAGAACATGATGGAAAAAAATTTATTTAGAAATGGAAGTAGTGGAATTTCATAACAAAAATAACATAAGCTATAACTTGAACTTGTAGCTATAAAATTTAATTTATAAATTCACAACTATATCACCAACATTCTTCCCCAATGTGTCATAAAAATCATCAAGGTTATTCACCAAGATAGTGTGAAACATGTCATCTCTAGAGATTAAATTAATTAACCAATGAATTGGAGTGAAATCAGGGTGCACCCTTAATATTTCAATATTTTAATGCGATCCAGACAAATAATAATCATACATTTCAAAAATAACATAAAGAGAATAAAAGAATTGGGTTTCAAATCCAAATCTTGTCATTTTAAAAGTTCTTAAAAATAATACTATTATGTCATTTATAATCCATGGAATGTGTCACGACCCAACCCCTAGGGCCTGTATCGTGACAACCCCTAGCCCGCCTTCCATATGCCAGGGGCTGGAGACTAGCACCAAAGGCGAAAATCCCTAAACTGGGAAGGGATTTTTTTTATAACTATAAACAAACTCATCAGAGTACATAACTGTAAGAAAAATAGTATGTAAAATTGTATACAAAAGAAGTTATGGAAAGTAAAAAGTGGCCAGAAATACAAGCCCAACAGAAAGTTACAAGTACCCCTGAAAGCATGCACAACTGATGAAAAGTAAAGAAGCTAATGGGTCGTCGTCCGGGGTTTCTACCTGAAGGGTAGGTTCAGATGTCCTCCTTAGCACTCATGTCCTTCTGTCTCCTCTGTGTACAGTCACACCGAGTGGTCCACCTCCGGGTACTGTCTAGTCCTGCTACTATTTGCCTCAGTCAGTGCTTTCTGTTGTCTACAACAAGCACAATGAGGTGTGGGCATCACCCATGCAGAGGTGAGTATAACGATAGTCAGTAGGGACCCCGAGACTCTCAAGTTCTCACAAAATCCAACAAGGATAACCCACAAATTATGAAATCAATAGATAACCATTACATAGTTATATGCCCATATATATACCTAAGTTATCTAGTAACCTAGATCAATCATGATAAAAACCACAAAAGTCATTGAATCAGCTCCAACCGAGATGCTTACTCACGATGTCAAAACCACGACTCCTGGAGAACTCCTTATCAATCGAGTACAGTGGTAATGCCACTACAACAAATCACTCCCCACTAAACTTGGAATATTGTGGTAATCCACCTATCGAGCACTGTGGGTCTGCAATGCTCACCATGAGGTGCTCCCCACAATGGGTCTGCTGCTACAACCAACCGCTCCCTCGAATAGCCTACAGAGGTACTCCTTCTGTTGAGTACCGCAGGTCTACCACTACAATCAAGCCCTCCACTTCCATGGGTCTTCTACTACATCCATGCACTCCCCACTAGGCCATCCAAATCACTCTGAGTCGATCAGCCAGTAGTTTTCAATTCTCAACCAGCTACTAGGTCTCAGCAATCTGCTCGCTCGTCACTAGGATGGTCCACTCCACAAGATACAATTTCATAATACATGTGTCGTGAAGTCCCATGTAGAAGAATCTCAACGGTCTGCCTCAAAATAGGGGTCTCAATGTAACAGACGGCGCGTCAATCTGACGCCCTGTCTGTTAGTTATTAGCCATTTAATTATGGGGGCCTTGTTATTCTCAAAGGGATCATCTCTCATCGAGATTACCAGCACCATTTACTATTCATCAAATGGATGTCCATTGCAAAAGATATGGCCAATGTAAGAAAAGGGTTGGTAGTGGGCCCAGGTCCGGTCCAACCCGGTCGGACAGACTTGGCCCTACCCAGTCGGGGCTGACCTGGTCTGGGTCATCCCGGACAGAACCGATGGGTCTGACCCCGCCTGTTGGGTGGGTCAACCTGTTATGTTAGCCCCGGTCCGCTGGGCCCGGCCCCACGGGCTGCTAGGGCGATTCGGCCGAGATGCCGCCATGTAGGATGTTTGGCCCAATGGTTGGGGTCAATTCGTCCAATTCCACTAGTGGTGCGTCTCGGGAGTTCAGCGACCGGGAGGCCAGCTGGTAGGTCACATGGGGCATAGGTAGGCTGGCTGGACACCGTGAAGGCCATGGGGTAGGTCACGAGGTTACCGGTCAGGGCGTAGGGGCACCGGGAAGGGCGTCGGGGCGTCGGGTAATGCGTTGGTCGCTCGGGCAGGAGGCCAGAAGGGAACGTGGGTGCCGTGCAGGCCGATCAGGGGATGGGTAGGTGGGCCGCATGTCGGGCGAGCCACCAGTAGGGTGTGGGGCCACCAAACAGGGTGTCGGGGTTCTAGGTAGTGTGCGGGGTGTGCGGGAAGGCCGTCGGAAGGGCCAAGCAGGTCACGAAGGAGCGCAGGCAGCACGCGGGGTAGGTCGTGGGTTCAGTGGGGGTGTATGGGGGCACTGAGAGGGATATGAGTTTCACTATGGCCTTGAGTAGCACTGCCATCGCCATTTCCTCCTTCTTCTACGTCACCGCTTCGCATTTCCGTAGAGACATCACAAATGATCGGCGGAGGGTGTCGGGACACGTTAGTTTGGCCTGCACCCTCAGGGATTGGAGGTGATAGAAATTGGATCATAAATATGAAGTAGAACAATTCCTTGTTCTTTGTTTTTTATAGAAAGGAAGAACATAGGTAAAAATAATACATAGTGAAAAGTAAACCGCTACCTTTCTCGTAGTTGGTTGACAATGGCGTAAAAAGGCGGAAGACCTTCGATAACAGAGTCGCAGAAGAAGACATCGAGGATCGTCCTTCAATGCGTCTGCCAAGAACATCCAAACACGAGTTCTGTCTGCTTGTTGATGACTCTCTACATTGGTAGGATTCCAAGGAAGAAGTCGAAGAACGACCATTTTCTTCATTCTTTGTTGGAAAAACGTGTAATCCTCCATGTGTTGGTCATCGCGTCTCTTTGCTAGTGTTTCGTTGCTTGGTGAAGCAATCCCAAATCCTTCCCCCAAGATCCATATATATAGGTTAGGGGTGTGGTATGTAATCGTTGTGGAATTTATGATGGTTCATTTATTAGAAACCTTCCTAAATTCCAACTATGCATTTACTTAATTTAAAAAGGTAGGTCAATCGAATTAAATAGCGTTGGTGCAATTTAAAAGGTGTGTTGGCTTAATTATTGGGAGGATTTCAAGAGGTTTCCCCCACATAGCCTGCATAAAAAAATAAATGACAAGATTTAATTTTATGTTGACACATGAAAATAATTTATAGAATTTAATTTTTGTTGACATGTAAAATTAAATTGAAAGAATTTAATTTTATGTTGACACTTGAAATTAATTGAGCGAGTTGAGAGGTTTTGATCTCGAGTGGTCCCCACATCATATCCTCTCATGGGAGGTTATGTTCGGGTGGGCCCCACCCCTATAACATGACATGGGAGGTTCGGGTGTGGCAGTCCCACCTCCAACTCCCAAGTGGAGGTTTTAACAAACAATCAATCACATGGTAGCTCAAAATAAAATGAAGTGTATTACACATTATTTTATTATTTTATTATAATATTAAAAAAAACTATCCTTTATTCTCGACCAAATTTCATAGAGGTGAAAGTCATCATAAGTGAATACCAGTGCTGCGAGTTCAACAGTGCCCTCAAGTTTTCAATTCTGAGCACCGCTTCAAAAGTTACAAAACGCCGCACGCACGTTTACTGAACATACCCGAAAAAAAGTTCGTGAAACTATTTTGAGTGACCCTCAACTCGCGGAGGTCGAGGTTAGGATCTACCAAGGTGAAAAACTCTCCAAAAACCCCACAGTACTCTCAGATGTTCAATCCGAGTTACCGTTTAGAAGTTATGAATTTACAATTAAATAATTATCACATAATTAATTTATTTGCTGCCAAAAACTAACTTTTTCTGGTGGCTCGTGCCGACCAAATTTAGTATCTTCATAATGAAATCATACACTCACAAGTTCAGCGGATGTATTAGAAATTTTTATCTGAGTTAACATTTTTTAGTTATAAGAATTTGAAAAATAAAATAATTGATTTAATTATTTTGTTGACAATTATGCCAATTTTGGGTTTTCCCACAGGAGGCCCGTGCTGACTAATCTTTTGTCACACCAATGGAAAACCTGCCATCCTGAGCAAAACAATTCACTCAGATTTCTGATCTGAGTTACAATTTAAGAGATATTTCACCTTCTTAGTAAAACTTCTTACGTGTGTTAACTAATGCTTAATAAAAACTTCGACGGATCAATGCGGCCACTCCAGGCCTCAGAATCGTGTGCCATCAGATTTGCCAGACCCTTAAAATTCCCATTTAAATAAAAAAAATTACATTGAAATTTTGGGTCTTTACATTCTCCCCACCTCAGGGATCTACATCCCCATAAGCGACAACTCGGAACTAAGGGAACAAGTGGGGGGTACTGAGAACGCATCTGAGCCTCCTGCTACCATGTGCTCTCCAGGAGGTTTCTGTGCTGCCAGCAAACAAGAACCAAAGGTATCGAGCATCCATGAAGGATTAGATCTTGTTGATCCTCAATCTCCACTGTAACATCCGTGAATGTCTCCACATCATCGATGTCCATATCTCCAAGGTCGATGATGTGGGATGGGTCTTGCACTTATCTCCTTAGCTTAGATACATGGAAGATGTCATTCATCCAGTGCAACTGAGGTAGAAGATCCAGGATGTATGCCACCTCACCTACTCTATTGAGGACCTGGAAATGTTCGATGAATCTCAGAGATAAATTACTGCCTCAACCAAATCTCCATAGACCTCATCGAGGTGAGACTCGTAGAAAGACGTGGTAACCATCACCGAACTCCAAAGGTCTCTGTATCCTGTCAGCTTACAACTTCTCTCTACTTTGTGCAGTCATCATCCTCTCTTGGATGATCTGCACCTTCTCTATGGTAGCCCGTACCATCTCTGGTCCCACTAGAGCTGACTCACCGGGGTCTGTCGAGCACAGTGTTGATCTACAAGGTTGACCATATAAGGCCTCCTAATGTTCCATCAAGATAGTGGAGTGGTATCTATTGTTATACACAGACTCCACCAAAGGAAAGTGATCCTCCTAACTGTGACTGAAATCAAGGAAACATGTAGGTAGCATGTCCTCGAGGGTCTAAATGGTCCACTAGGTCTATCCATCTGTCTGAGGATGGAAGGCGGTGCTCAAGCGAAGCTGCATCCCAAAAGCCTCATGCAACCCCTTCTATAGTCGGGAAGTAAACCGTTCGTCAAGTTAGGAGACAATAGAAGAGGGTAATCCATGTAAACACCAATATCCTACACATATAGGTGTCCCAAGATCTCAACTAAACCCCGCTCTCTGATCAGTTGGATGTGGGCCGACTTGGTGAGTTAGTCAACGATCACCCAAATCAAGTCGTGAGCCCCAGATGTACGTGGAAGAACCATAATGAAGTCCAAGGATATCCCATTCCACATCCACTCTGGGACCTCTAAAGGTTGTACCAAGCCGAATGGTACCTAGTGCTCCACCTTCACTTACTGAAAAATGAGGCATCGAGAGACAAACTATGCTACCACCTTCTTCATACCTAGACACCAATGAAATCGCCTAAGGTCCTGGTACATATTCGCCCCTCTTGGATGTACCACTAGAGGGGACGTGTGGAACTCCCTCAACACTTCCTCATGAAGTGCTACAGGTACCAAGGTACTTCCTCTAAAGTGGATGACGTGCTACCTGCCTTCTAAAAATTCATCAGGTGCATGCCCTTTGGATATATGATCACGTCGCATCTCGCAGTCATCGTCTCCATGTTGTGACTCCCTGAATCGCTGAAGAAGTGTAGGAGTGACAATATGAGACTTTAGAAAGGCTGCTCCATCTCTATCCACAATGGATATCTATAAAGCAGGTAGCTACGTTGTCACCTCGTATAGCAGTTGTATACTGGATATCCTGCTAAGTGCATCTGCTACAAAATCACCCTTTCCAAAAGTATAGACTATCATGAAATCATAGTCCTGGAGGAACTCAATCCAAAGTCGTTTTATCAGGTTTAGGTCTCTCGGAGATAAGATATACCTGAGACTCTTGTGATCAGAATACACAGTAAAACGCTCGCCCAACAAAGAGTGTCACCACATCTTCATGTCGAAGAGCACTGCTGCTAAATACAGGTCAGGTGTAACATAGTTCTTCTCATGATGTCTCAGCTGCCGAGAAAGATACGCGATCACTGCTCGCTCCTGCATCGAGACACACCTGAGTCTGGTCCCTGATGCATCGTAGTAAACTACATACCCAACGTCTTCCTCTGCAAGCATCAAGATGGGGGCACTAGTTAGCCTTTACTTCATCTACTTCAAGCTATTCTGTCATCTCTACGACCACACGAAGGGATTTCCATTTTTTGTCAAGGCTGATAGTGGTGCTACAAATATGGAGAAGTCAAGAACAAACCTCTGGTAGTATCCATCCAAAGAAGACATCCCTCCCCCTTTGAGGGGTAAACCCGGGAACATCTTTTGAAAAGATGTTCCCATGTTTTGTCACTTCTGTTTGGAACTGAAAACTCAAAACACCTACTGCCATGAGGGTATGGTTGGCCAAATCAAGAGTGATCGGCTACACCTGCCAATTCCTGAGTGTAACCTGTTCTGCCTGGGTTTCCATTTCACCAACCAAGGAAAACCCCTACATAATGTTGTAGATAAACCACAACCGCTTTCCCTAATACAGTAAATATGAGTGTGAACTATGGATGTCAAGTCCAAACCCAAACTAACATCATAAGGCCTCGACGCTGCCACCAAGAGGTTCCAACCAAAATTATCACCTCAAGGGTTAGATCACACTGTCGACGTAAGTGTGATTATCATGTCTCCACCCAAAGGTATCTCCAGACGTGAGGGTCAAGTCAATGGTTTTACCGGAAACTCTTGGATTTTGACAGGATTTGTGGAAGGAAGGAATGATTGGTACCTATGTCTATTGTTGCAGCAACTAGTAGTAGACACATACCACACGATGAATCATTCCCAGAGCCTTTGGGTCGTACTCCTTGACTTCATGCACCTACTCTATTCCTATGTCCTCAAGCTCCCTGAGCCTAGCGGGTTCCACATAAGGGGTTGGTTGTAACATGTCAAAATGTACACCTCTTCATGATACTCACTTAGCTCTCATTCTATGTCTCCTTCCCAACAGATTCATATGTCCTTAACACTTCCTCTTCCTGAAACATTTTTACAAGCTCATTTCTCTGAGACTGGCACCGATTTCCTTCTTTCCCACTGCTGACATTCACTGGCTGTATCATCTCATCCAAAGATCATTCAACCACAAATGTTATCTCTAGAATCCTAACATATGTTGGAATGCGTAGAGGAATTGTGCTGGCTCATATGTCCTTTGAGCACACCTCGCTCAGAAGTTCATGCCCTGAAGCACTAATTGTACCATACTCATCGAGTACAAATAATGATCGGTATGCCTCGATAAATACTCGGCTATTGACACATCTTCCTTCCGAAGTTGTAGAAGTTTTAGGGAACTCTTAGCCACCTACACAAGCCAGTCCATATCCTCCTATGAGTTGGGCTCGCCTCAGATGTTGAGGGGTATTTGATGCTGAAACACATGTAAGGTACTAAGCCTACAAGTGTCCTCTACTGGTACCGCTAGTTTCAACTGCTGACCAACAAGTAGTGATATAGCTTACAAACAACCAGGAGGTACTATCCTGGGTAATGGTCCACATACCGAGGCCTCATCACTAAGAAGACCATCCTCATGGTCACTCATAGAAAAAGACTAGTAGCTAAGATCACCATCTACTCTTATGGTGTCTCGACTAGGTGGAAAACTCTAGAAATCACCTCCAACCAGTCCATTGTTGCATTAGAATATATCTCACCTTGTATCCTTGGAGTCCTGTTCTACTAGAACTCATGCAATGCGCTCAGTCAGCGTGCACCATCCACCAGTGCAGCAGGTGGCATCTACTACCCAACAGGTGGTGGTGCTGCTGGTACACCACCCGAAGTTGCCTACAAAGTAAGAGGACCCTGCACCAGAGCCATGTTGCTCAGTGGGCCATCATCAAGTACTCTCTAAGAACACTAACTAGCAGTCTGCGTGGAGGAATCCTGAACAGATGAGACACTTCCAAAAGTTATAACTGGTGAGCTGACCTAGTTGAGTTGACATAAAGAAAACTTTTGAAAACACAAATGCAATAAGTTTGTTAATTCACTGAGTCAGAGATCAGTAGTCAGGGTCATTGTGTATAGATACATCGGTCACCGCAACAACACTGGACTCCCTGAACTGAGATACACACTTAGTACTATTAACATTGTTGCTTCATAGTAATGAAAGACCTGAGTCCTATGTTATGCATTAGAACTGTCTCCTCTAGTACCAATTTGTCATGACCTATCCACTGGGACCTGTATCATGACTACCACAACCCCGCCTTCCATAGGCTAGGGGCTGGTGACTAGCACCAAAGGCATAAATCCTAAACTAAGAAAGGCATTGCCTTTATAACTGTAAACAAACACATCATAGTACACAACTGGAAGAAAAAAACTATGTAAAAGTTTATACTATAGATGTGATGGAATGTTAAAAGGGTCCAGAAATATAATCCCTATAGGAAGGTAAAAGTACAACTGAAAGAAAGTAAAACTAAAGAAAAGGAAAGGAGCTCCTTGGTCATCTTCTGGGGTTCCTATGTGAAGGGTACGTATAGATGTCCTCTTCAACACTCCTGTATTCTGTCTCCTCCATGTACTGTCACACCGAGTGGTCCACCTCTAGGTACCGTCTAGTAATGATACTCTCTACTTCATTCACTTATTTCTGTCCTTTGCAACCAGCACAATGTGGTGCGGGCATAGCCCGTGCAGGGGTGAGTATAACGATACACAGAAGGGACCCCGAGACCCTCAGGGGCTCCAAATATCCAATAAGGATAAACCACAAAGTATGAAATTAATGGATAACCATTACTTAGGTATATTCCCATACATATTCCTAAGTTATATAGTATCCCATCTCAATCATGAGTAAAACACAAAAGTCATTGACTCAGCTCAAACCAAGATTTTTATTCATGATGTTGAAACCACAGCTACTGAGAACTCCTCCTCTGTTGAGTAAAGTGTGCCTACTTCTAGAACAAATCTATTCCCACTAACGTTGGACTATTGAGGTACGTCACCTGTCAAGTATTGTGGGTCTTCCGTGCACACACAGAGGAACTCCCCACCCTGGGTGTGCCACTAAAACAAAGTGCTCCCCCTCATATCCTACAGAGATACTCATTCTATCGAGTACCGCAGGTCTGCCGCTACAAACAAGCACTCCTCCACCATGGGTCTGCTGCTACAACCATGTGCTCCACACTTGGCCATCTGAATCACTACTGGTTGATTGGTCAGTAGTCGTCAAGGCTCAGCCAGCTACTTGGTCTCTACAATCTGCTCGCTAGTCACCGGGAGGGTCTACTCCATTAGCTAAAAGATTATACACCATGTGTTGTGAAGTCCCATGTAGAAGAATCTCAATGGTCCGCCTCGTCATAGTGGTCTCAACGTAATAGACAGTGCGTCAATAGGACCCCCGTTCTGTTAGTTATTAGTGTTTTCGTCCTCGGGGCCCAGTTGGATTCATGTACAAATCAACCGGACCGTATCTCAATTGTACCCCAAACTCTAGTGGTGTATTCTCAAATGGACAGTCTCTCATAGATATTACAAGAGCTGCTGATGGTTGTTCAAATAGATGTCCGGTGCCAAAGCTATGGCCAAAGCAAAGGGTCGGTAGTGGGCCTGAGTCTGGTCTGACCCAGTCGGACTGATTCTGCCCAACCCAGTCTGGGACGAATCATTCTGGGTCAACCTGGAAAGACCGGATGGATCTGACCCATCCCATATTGCGGGTCATCCATCTATGTTAGGCCTAGTCTGCTTGGCCCAGCCCAGTGGACTGCGAGGACGGTTAGGCTCGGATGCCGCTACACAGGAGGCTCGACTGGAAGGACAGGGCCGGTTCAGCCAATGTCACGTGGGGCGCGGCACGAGAGGTCAGGGGGCAGGGAGTCCAGCAGGCTGGTCACGTGGGGCGCGGGCACGACGGCTGGATGTCGGGCAGGCCGCGCGGGCGCCGGGCAGGGCGCGACAAGGCACGAGGGCACCAGGTAGTGCCCGGGTTATGCGTGTAGGCATCCATCAGGGTGCGGGGGAACCGGCCTGGCCGTGGCAGGGGCCGGGCAGGTGGGCCGCATGCCGGGTAGGCTGCAGGCAGGGCACATGGGTGCCGATATGGCCACCGGCAGTGTGCGGGGGCCAGGGATAGGGCGTCGGGGCACCAGGTAGCCCGCGGGGCGCTTGGGTAGGCTGTCGGCAGGGCCATGCAGGTTGAGGGGGCACGCAGGCAGTGCATGGGGGCATGCAACATGTTTAACCAGGGCGTGCATGGGGGTGTTGTGGGGGCGCCACGATTCGTGGAGGCCATGGTTAGCGTAGGCTTCGCCGTTGCTGCCTCATCGCCTTGTCGTAGAGACATCACAAAAGATCAGTGGAGGGAGTCGTCCCATGTTAGTTTGGCACTCACCCTCCGTGTTTAGAGGTGATAACAATTGGTTCATAAGTATGAAGAACAACTATTCGTCATTCATCATTTTTGAGATAAAGGAAGAACATAGGTAAAGATCATACTTAGTCAAAATTAAACCCATACCTTGCAGGTAGTTAATTGATTTTGGCGCAAAAAGGCAGACTTCATTCATTGATAGAGTCGTGGAAGAATATGTAAAAGATCATCGTTCGTCGAGTCCACCAAGCACTTCCAAACCTTAGATGTTTTGGGTCATTGACGACGCTCCACATTGGTAGGTGTCCGAGGAAGAAGTTGAATAAGGTCGGAATTCTTTGTTCTTCATTGGAGAAGGCATAATCCTCCAAGTGTTGGGTGTCACGTCACATTGCCAGTGTTTCGTTGCTTGGTGAAGTCATCCCGAATCCTTTTCCAATATCTGTATATAAAGGTGAGGGGGAGACGTATGTAACCATCATGGAATTTATAAAGGTTCATTTATTAGGATCCTTTAAAAATTCCAACGATGCATTTACCTAATTTAAAAAAGTTGGTGTACCGAATTAAATAGCATTGGCACAATTTAAAAGGTGTTGGCTTAATTATTGGAAGGTTTCTAAGAGACTTCCCCCACATAGCCAACATCATAAAAAATGATAGGATTTATTTTTATGTTGACACATAATTTTAATTTATATCATTTATGTTTTGATGGCACGTAAAAATAAATTGAAATCATTTAATTTTAGGTTGACACTTGAAATTAATTGAGTGACTTGAGAGGTTTTGATCTCAGGTGGTCCCCATGTCGTATCCTCTCGCAGGAGGTTATGTTCGGTTGGGCCCCACCACCATAACCACTCATTGGATGTTAGGGTGTGGCGGTCCCACCTCCAACTCCCATGTGGAGTTTTTAACCAACAATCACTCACATGGAAGCTTAAAATAAAATAAAGTGGTGTAGACTTGATTTTATAATTTTTTTATAAAAAGAAAAAAACTATCTTTTATTCCCAACCAGCTATCGTCACGGTGAATGTCTTCTTAATCGAATACTAGAACTGTGAGTTCAATGATGCCATCTAATTGAAATTTAGAGCACCTCTTCAAAAGTTACTAGACGCTGCTCACAAGTTTAGTGAACGTACCCAAAAAAAGTTCGGGAAATTATTATCAGTCACCCTCGACTCGAGCCGGTCGAGGTTAGGCTCTCCTTTGTTAAACACGCCCCAGTGAACCCAACGGTACTCTCAGATTTTTAATTCGAGTTACCATTTAGATGTTATAAATTTTACAATAAAATAATTGTCACATAATTATTTTATTTGAGGCAAAAAACTAACTTTTTCTGGAGGCCTACACCAAGAAAAGTTTGAATCTTCATTATAAAAGCATACAATGACGAGTTCAGTGGTGGTCTAGGATATTTAATCTATGTTACCTTTTGTGAGTTATAAGAATTTTAAAAAAAAAAATAATTTATTTAATAATTTTATTTATATTTATGCCATTTTTGGGTTTTCTCACAGGAGGCCCGCGCCGACTAATCTTAAGTCACCCCAAGGGTAAATAATGCCTCAAATGGTTCCCTATGTATTATATAATGAAAAATATAATTATAATAAAATTAAGTTGTTGGATGATGATGATGATTCCATATTCCAAAGTAATCAGAAGACATATATTGAATAATATTCACTAATATCAAATCAATTTTCTTGTACACTCCAAAATATTGAAAATATAACGCCATTCACAAATTCAATTTCCAAATAAATTTGATATAATTGCCAATATTATAACACAAATATAAGATTATGGTCATGATCCATGGAGAGAGTAACTCCATATAATCTGAACATATCATTCCGATAATTTCTAGAAATTTGATTATAAGGCATAGTATCTCAAATAGGATGTAAATTAAAATATTTAGTAATGTGGTCAATTTTAACCCTAATAACATTATTACCATATTAATTATTTTGAAATATAACCATGATATATATTAACATATTCTCTCATTTCCATTCTATTATTGGGAATGTCAAAATCAACCCCATCAATAGTTTTCCCCAAGAATTAAACTATTTGAATGGCATGTTTTTTATAGAAAATTCAGAAATATAATTCATTATAACATCCAACAAGAAATATAATTTAATGTTTCTATGTGTCTTAGTAAATTATACGAACCAAAAAACTGTGTTCTATAAGACATGTTTAAAATTTCCATCATAAACTATATATCTCTCAAAACATCAAACCACTTTCAAAAAAAGATAACACATTCTTTATCAACATTAATCTTATTAGAGATACAATAATTTATTGATTCCATTAATTAATTTAGAGTAATATATTCATTACAAACTATGATAATTCTTTATGAGAAATGTCACTACATAGACAACTGAGACATAATAGAACAATATTCCCCCAAAATAATTTATTAAACAATAATCATTTAATATTTAACTATAGGGTCATTTTATGATGTATCAAAATTGATGATACATTACCATTTAAAATAAGGGAATCCAATACATGGATTTATTTACCAAGATAATAGGAAGTCATGAAATCTTAATCCATTGTAAGGGAAAAATCATTTATTCCATATATTGAATTTTTTTCATGTAAATACAAATGTTAAAAAATAATTTTAATGACCCACCAACTCTTATAGGATTGAGAGTACCACGATTCATTACTCGGCCTTAAGTGACATCCCCAAGGCACCATAGGCTGACAATAAATGCTGATGGGTTTCAAGTACATGTGGGGGATGATTTACACTTTATGAAATAAACCCATAAACAAACAATAACAAAACATTCACTATACGATGCATGAAAAAATGAAAGACCAATAAAAACTTCATTCATATCAAACTACAGAAAAGTACAAAATAGTGGAAGACCAAACTAAGCATCAATGTACAATGTGGATGAACAACTCAAGACTCTCAAAAGACACAACAACTCTATTCTCCACAAGATCCAAGCTCCACAACATCACCCAAGAATCACCACAAGCCACTAGAAATAAGATGATTTACCATTACCTATGTCCCGGAATACAACATCTACAAAAGCACCATTGTGACAAAGCAGGGGTGAGTATAAAACTAAGTAGGTTTCCCAAATGAATTCCCTAATCAGGCCACTACGATAGAAGAGTTAGCCACATTTATATAAAAAAATTTATATAAAAAATTTCTCCAAAGTAGTTTATAACTAAATATAAACAGGTTTCAAAAGAATTCATAACCAATTTCATTCCAAGAGAAATTTAAACCAATTTTCCAACATGTTATTTTTCCAGAAAAATAACCAAATAGGATTAAGAACCATTTCAGAAACATTCGTTTTTGGAACACCCAAACCATTCAACAATCCCATGAAACTAACCATGCATGCTACCTGGAAGAGGGGAGAAGCTCTAACCCTTATCCATCAAAACCATGATGGGGGATACATCTTACCCTTATCCAACCCAAATGAACATGAATGCTTGCAAAGGGAGAGCCTAACCCTTATACATCCCATCACTAATGGGGGAGACCCCTAACCCTTATTTATCTCCAATGCAATACGAATGTTTTAAGGGGGGGATCACTATACCTTATCCATCCCAACACTAATGGGGAAGAACCCTGACCCTCATCCGTCCCAAATACCCTTCAATACACCCAACCATCATGTCAACTACCAAGTGTGTTCAACCAATTCAAACCATTTCAATAAAACTATTTTTTTATTGAAATCCAATTCCATCAATGTCATTTAAATATCAAACCATTTCATTAAAATTACAGTTTTATTGAAAACCCATTTTCCATCACACCATTTATGATTTCAAAAAATACATAATTTAACATCAACAATTGAAATTCAAGAGGCCAAATCACATTCCACAACAATTCACCAAAATGTCACAATTTCATCAAAACCATAAAACATCAGTAAAGATGATTTATTACATGATTTTCACAATCAAATCCATTCAAACAAACCAATTTGAAACTAAGCCAATAAATTCTAACAAGTAGAGTCGAGAGTGAAGCCTCCTACTTCAATGGTTTTGACGAAAAATTCAACAGTCGAAGAATGATCAAGAAAATTTGGTGGATTCTCCTAGAACCATCATTAGATCTCTTCTCATAACAAAACCATGATGAAATCATGTCATATTTATCATCCATACACTTAGATCTATCTATAAAAAGCGTAGATATATGAAACCGAGAGAAGAGGATAAGTAGATCTATGTAGATCTATGAAACCGATCAAGAACAAAAAAATAATGATCACATACCTCCAGAATCAAGCTTTGATTCGCCAAGAGAATCTTTTAGATCACTTCCAAAATGATGGGAGAACCCTATTTGACCTAAGGAGAAGCAAAATCTCCAGTTAGGGTAGCTTAAGAGCTTAAACAAGGAACTTAGATGAAAATACGAGTGAGATCCACTTGTATAGGATCTCATTTTAGTGGACGCACGGTTTACTCGCACGGTTAGACAGATTGTGTGCTAACTGTGCCTTAGCCACTGCCTCTATAGACCCTCCACGCACGGTTTGGAAACACGGTTAGACAAACCGTGCGCCACCCATGCTGATGCTAGTGACTCCAAGACCATATACGCGTGGTTTTCCCGCACAGTTTAGACAAACTGTGCGCCATCAATGCGACTTAACCTTTGCTTCAAAACCTCAATCAAAGCTCTCCCAGTTCTCCCATTCGTCACCCTTAACATTATAACATTTAAATCATCAAGAAAAGGTTACATACCAGAAACTGGGGGTACTACATTCTCCCCACCATTGGTCTATCCGTCATTAGAAAGTAGAAAACCGTGATCCATCTAAAAGAGTTCATGCCACTACTCTTTCAATTCCTTTTCACGTTCCCAAGTCTTTTCATGAATCTGATCATGCTACCATAAAACCCGCACTATAATGATGCTTTTTCCATGAAAGACTTTCCCTTTACTGTTTAGAATCTGTACTGGGATATTTATCAACGAGGCATCCGACTCTAGGTCAATGTGATCCCATATGATCACATGGTCAGGACTGAGCTAATACTTTTTCAACTGAGATACGTTAATGACATTATGCACCAAATTAAACCATGGTGGTATTGAAAACCGATTTTCCACCTCTCCAACCCATTCCATTATCTCAAAAGTGCCAATGAATCTAAAATATAACTTCCCCAGCTTTCCGAAATGATGATGTCCATGCCTTGGAGAGATCCTCAAGATGACATGATTACCCATAACGAACAACATAAGTCATTGATGGTGATCTGCATAAGATTTCTGACAACCTTGAGTCATATCCATCCTTGTTATAATCAACTGAATCTTCTCTGTTGTTTCTTGGACAAGGCTCGGCCCTACTAGTGAAGTTTCACCATTTTCCACCCAGCATAGTGGAGAATGACAAGGACGCCCAAAAAATTCTTCAAACAGAGCCATGTATATCAAGGCTTGATAGCTATTATTTTATGAGAACTCCACTAAGGTTATATGTACCTCACATGAGCCGCCAAAATTCATTACATAATCCCACAACATGTCTTCCAATGTTTGTATCATCCACTCAGATTTCCCATCCATTTGAGGATGATACGTCGTGATCATAGTCAACTGAGTCCCATGGGTTTGCAGTAATGATTTCTAGAAACAAGATGTGAGCCTCAGATCTCTCTATATAACTATAGATACTGGTACACCATGCCTCTTTACCACTTCTCGGATATATGTTTCTGAATGATCTTCTACCATATGGGTTTCATGAATAGGGATGAAATGGGACGACATGGTTAGACGATCCGCTATCACCGAAATAGAATCGTGTTTCCAGACCGTTCTTGGAAGACCTTCTACAAAATCCCTTTCTATCAGATCCCATTTCCAAACAAGGATAGGCAATTATTATAAGAAACCAGCTTGTCTATGATTCCTTTCTTTAACCTACTGACATGATAAGCACCATGAGACAAACTCTTCCACCTTTCATTTCATATCGCTCCACCAAAACTCTACCTTAAAGACTAATACATCTTCTTGTGTACCTAGATGTACATCCCATCTGGAATGTTAGTAATAATGAAGGATATGTTATGAGAAAACCATAGGTACAACCATTGGCTCTCTGAAACACAAAACTGAACCCCCGAAAAGTTTCCAGCCATCAATGGTCTCCCCACCTGTGAGTTTTGAATTTACAACCACACATTCTCCATTAGATGTTTTTGATTCATTGATCACCTTTAGTAAATCAGGAACAATTGAAGCTGAAATGAAAATAGTAGCATCAACTTGGTCTTCACATTCCACATTCATGTAATCTTAGACTGACATCAACATCCATTCATCTGAAGCTACATTCACTAACTGATCATATGAATTTCTACTCAATGCATCTTCCACTGAAATCCCTTTTCCTGGTGTGTACATCAAGTCAAAGTTAATCATCTGAAGATACTCCATCCATCTCTTTTTCCTGAGAATAAAATCTTGCTGTGAGAAAATGTTTTTTCATGCTTTTGTGATCCATAAATATAGAAAATTTATCACTAAAGAGATAATGTCTCTATGTTTTCAAATCATGGATGACTGGAGCTAACTCTAAATCATGTGTTGGGTAATTCTACTCATGAACCGTAAATTGCCTTGAACCATAAGCAATCACATGATCTCATTCAATGAGAACATATCCCAAACCTGATCCTGAAGCATCACAATACACCACATAACCCTGTCCTGATTCTAGAAAGATCAATATGGGTTCTGATGTAAGATGAAATTACATTTCATAAAAGGATTCCTGAATTCTTCCTTCCGTTGGAAGAGAGCATTTTTTTAGTCATCACTTTAATTGGTGATGCTAGTCATGAGAAATCACGCACAAAGCCTAGGTAGTAACCAGCTTGACCAATAAAAATGCATATATCGAACACATTCTTCAGTTTTTTCCAAGAGATAATGGCTTATATCTTTTTTAGGATCTACAGAGACATTGTTCTCATAAATTACATGGCCATTGAAACATACATCCTGTATCCAAAAATCACACTTCAATAATTTGTCATACAAACGATGATCTCTCCGGATTTGTAACACTGATTCCGGGTGCACCTCATGGTCATTCCTTGTTTTTTAATAGACCAACATATCGTCCACAAACACCACAACAAATGAATCGAGATATCACTGAAATACTCGATTCATCAAATCCATGAAGAAGAATGGTGAATTCATTAGATCGAAAGGCATGAATACATATTCATAGTGGCCATATCTACTTCTGAATGTAGTCTCTGGAATATCCTCCTTCAGAACTCACAATTGGTGATATCCTGATCGCGAGTCAATATTAGAGAACCATTGAGCTCCCTTAAATTGGTCTAGCAGATCATTAATGTGTGGATGTGGATATCTATTCATTATCTTAACATGTTTATGATTACGATAATCAACACACAACCGAAGATTTTCTTCTTCCTTCTTCAAAAATAACACTGGTTCTTCCCAAGGAGAAGTACTTGGTTGAATGAAACCATTTCTTTCCAGCTCCTCTAACTGCACTTTCAATTCCTGTAACTCTGTTTGTGTCATCCCATAGGATGGAAGGTAAATAGGACTGGTCCCCATAAGGGTATCAATGGTAAAATCCACTTCCCTTAGAGGTGGTAACCATGAGAAGTTATTGGGAAAGACATCTGGAAATTAATCCACAACCGCTGGATAAATAGTTTCCTCATTCACTTCCATTGATGACAAAATCAACACTTCCAGTTGGTAAGAGATCGTTCCCACCATTTGTGCCAAAAAGATCTTTGCACCTTTCTTTACCATCCTCTCTCATATAAATAGATTGTTGATGTCATCCTCTGTCGTGAAAGTAACCTTCTCCTATAATAGTTGATGTGAGCCTCAAACATTTTCAACCAATTCATACCCAGGATTACACCATAGACATCCATGTTCAACATCGGGAAGTCCCATTTTTACTATACTCCATCAACACTTATAGCACATTCTCTACACACAAATTCTTGACATTATCTTTCACCAAGAGGAGTTTTCAGTTTCAAAACAGAAGGCATCATTTCATGTTTTAAACATTGCGAGTTGACAACATGAGAAACAATGAAGGAATGTGATGCACCAGTATCAAATAGGACATGCAAAAGGGTAGAATTCAAAATAATCATACCTCTCACAGTATATGGTCCAACCTGATCATCAGCCATCATCTTCTAAGTTCCATAAAATTGCTTCATTGCAACAATTCTCTCTTGATTTCCTTGTTGAAATAGACTTGGTTTAGGAGACATGGTATTTCATGAATCACCATGGCTAGCTCTGTGATGTTGACGCAACTGAATCTGTTGTCCTCATATTGTTGAAGCATATGATGCTTGCGATGCCTGGGATGTGTCACGCGTACCCGACGTCGGAGCATTCATACAATAGTGTTGTAGATTCCCATATGTAATGCCCTGACCCTAGTAACCCAGATTCAATGTATTATTACATAACATTGGCATGATCTCAAAAGATCAAATCTTGAAAGACTGATTAGTTTAGTAGCCTTGGAATCACTAGATACATTCATAAAGTTTACCTTACCTCATATTGTGAAAAAACTACAACAACATCTTGTCTCTATATTACACACTCATATCCCCTCAAACTGTCCCTTCAGGTCAGTCATAAAATAATTCTTCACATCCTGGGACAAATAAAACATAGAAAGGGGTGATCTCAGATGCTCAGTAAGGATAACAATATAGCAGAAACTTTTATAAATAAGGATAAACATTTAAGGTAATGTATAACTAAAACAAAAACCTTTTAAACATGAACTTCATCATAACATTGAAAAAATAAAATGAAATAATGTCATTTACTTATTCACATAGATATTCTACTTGTCAAATAATCACATGGAATATCAATAACCACTTTTATAATGATGAAATTCATAATGACAGACTATCATAACAACATAGTCAAGGCCTTGTGACAAGACTAAAAAGAATATTTTGTCAAGGCCTTGTACCAAAAAACTAGTTTGTCTCATGATACAAATCGATTCATCGAGGAGCTATAGCAGGCTCCACCCATCACTAACTAAGTCCAATGCATTTCTCATATAAACAGGTTTAAACATAGCATAATCATTCGTATTAATACTAGTATACGAAATGTCAATACATTCTCCATAAACCATGAATGGTATAAAAGTAACACATACACAGTCAAACATATCACAAAACCTTCAATACTATATGGATGGTTTGTATCATAATAAATCAACTTCGAATAAACTTAAAATCCAAAAAAGGATGTTGACATAAATGAAATCCAAAATATTTGAGAGAAATATCAATTTTTTTAAAATCATTTAATAGTCACATAGTTATAAAATAAAACATATACTTTGAAAATTTCTTATAAGCTTGTAAGGGAATCTTTGATAATTTTATAACAGCAGAAAATAGCTGCACCCGCCTTATAAGTTAAAAAAAATTCCTACCTTAATTCAGTTGAAATGGTTAAAAAGGACCTTGTTTGGAAAACGATAAAAAATTTAGGTTATAAACATCTTATAAAAAGTAAACAAGGGTATAAATGACTTTAACCCATAGTCTATAAAATAGTAATAATGATTTTAAATACATTATTAAGAAACATGGATGTGGATGATAATGTAGTCATAGTAGATAATTACGTATAAACAACCTCGGATAATTATGAGATTGTGAAATAAACCCTTACCTTGTACTTTTCCTTGGTGCAGTGTAATTTAACCTCCTGTATAACTATTAAATAATAGTGAATAAATTATACAAGAATCATAAACATTAATATGATACCATATATGATCTTTTAACATTTCTTTGTTAGTAATATCTTAGTATTATCGTCATTTCGGGTGTTAAATTACTCGTTTTCATTTTTATGTTTTGATACATAAGCCATGTTTATTATTGATAGGTTGTATCTTATTCATATCCAGAATGATATCAATTCCTTAAACATTATTATTAATCATCAAATGAGAATTAGTCTTGAATAGATACGATGAGGAATGAATCGCATCGCCTTCGTGGAGACGGTAGTCCGTACATATCCATGAGTGACAATATCATTTTTTGATATTAAAATAATATATAATTGGATAGTATGTCATTTATAATGAATCATTAAAATTTTATATTTATTATTTACTTCAATTAAAAATCATTAACATACCCATCCAAATAATAATGCTCTGAATAACAATTACACCACGATATGGAGACGACAAACCATATGTACACACGTATGGTGACATGTCATTAAAAGATTGGATAGAATACTGAATAAGGTTGTACCATATTTATAATAACATAAAAATATATAGAAGATACTAGTGATATTATTTTATAATTGAAATAACAAAGAAATATGAAGTTGAAGAAGAAAGGAACTTGAAAGTGGGTGTTGAAAACATTTCCTCTTCTTCGGGTTCTTCCTTTTGATTTGATCAAAAGGGATACTTAGGTTGTATTTCTGATCAAAATAAGGCCTATAGGTTGAATTGATGTATGTTGATAGAATATTTGGGAAGGGTTTGTCCCAGCCAAAAGGCTTTGAAGGTATGAATTTGTGAGAAGTGGGAGTTCCCTTTTATAAGTGGGGTGAGAGGCACCTTAAGAAAAAACTTAAAATATTATTTTATAATAAATTCATATTCAGTTTATAATGGCTCCCTAGTGACTTATATTGATGCTAAGGCGGGTATGGGTCAAAATCCGTTCAAACAGTAAATTTTAGACAGGATTGGGTCAATATATTAACCTTACAATTTATATTTAACTCTTAGTTAAATAATTTGACACTGACCATGTCTCTTGTATTTTTAAATTATATGATTATAAACATACTATATACATACAAGAGAATGCCATGTGTTTAATTAATGATATACCTATCATTATATTAGTCCTTTGGCCAATTTTTTTATTTTTAGGAATATAATATGAATTAATAATATAATATTTGTTTTAAAAACACCTTTATGTTAATTTTGATACTATTTGGTATTTTGTTTTTTCTAAATTCATAATAGCATTATTACTTTGAAAAAATTTCTTCTAACCAACCCTAATATGTTATATTAACCTTGATAATTTGAGGAATTCATAAAAAGTATCAAATTACATTTATTTTGATATTTATATTATCATTTAATTTAATATTCGGTAATTACTACATCACCATTGTGTAAAAAACAAATTAATTTAAATAAAATATCATTATGTAGGAAATCATTTTAGATTTATAATGAATATTTATAATCAAACTTATCTTATGTATAACCCCATATTAAAAATGTTTTAGTTATTTAACTTTGATTTTATCTCTTTTAACTCTTCTTTTAATTAAATAATAATAAATGTCTTAATCTAATCCAAGTGGACCAAAGAGGTTTTTATTTTATTCGTAAGGTTGTTTTTGGTCAAATTTTACTTATCCAATAGAATTAGGACATGTATTAGGGTAATAATAATATCATTTTTACCTTTAATTACCCTATTTACTTTTAATCGTGGTAAATAAAATTAAAAAGTTACTATTCACCAAAAATAATTTTTATCTTATTGAACAACATTTTACACCTTTATATTAACCGTGTCTCTAGGATTTTTCAAATTCAACTCACATAAGCTGTAAAATAATGTTTTATATGAATTTTCAAATTCTTATAAGAGATGGGTAAAAGACGGTGAAATGTTCAATAAAATTATTATATATCTAAAATTATTATAAACTGACTCCAATGAATTACATTGAACTTATATAGGTATTATGTATATATTTTGACCTAAAATATTTTTAAATAAAATAAATAATTATTTAAATTAAAATTTGGTTTTAAATTATAACTCAGTGTTTTTCACTATTCATCAAATATTGAAAGTTTTCAGAAAAATACCAAAAATTCAGCCTAAGATAATTTTGATATTCTGAATCCAAAAATGAAGTCCAGCAAGAATGATAAAATTTATAAAATTTTAAAAATTGGGTAATACTATTCATAACGGCTAGTTTGATTGGTTGTGGTGTGTGTTAGAACTCGAAGTTGCGTACAACACAAACTACTATATTAAAGAGAAGAGTAAAGTGGAAGCATGTGGTGTTACATTTTCCCCTCTATCAATAAATTTCATCCTCGTAATTTAAAATTTTTCGTCAAAAATAAAACGTTGAAAATAGAAAATACTTTTGTGGAAAACCCACATCGAAAATATGGTTAATAAAATTTAGTTTTAATAAGAGGGAAGTGGAAATGAGAATGTCACCACCAAATTATGGTTTAGTATAGGATAACATTGGTGGAAATTATATACATGTAATTAGTGGAAAAACATAAATATTTATAGGTATTTATTGATGTTTTTAATTACAAACAATTGTAAAATCGAGGGCCTCAAATCCATCAATCTATGATGATTTAAAATATCTTCAGTTCAACAAAACATAATATATTAGGATAACACATTTTTTTGTTTTAATATCCCTTCACTAATATTGAAGAATTACTTTCTTCATAGAATAAGATATTTATATATATACATACATACATGAAAACTAGAGTTTCATCTTTCAACTAATTTTTTCCACAAACTAATCATTCACTACAAATGATAACAGAACTCAAAAATATAATTTGTATCCTAATAATATAAGGTTACAAACATTAACACATACCATTAAAACGAAGAAAAATATTTTGTAATAACCACATACTTCATGTAGGCTAGTGGTAGTTAATAAAGGCATGTCACACTATGGTTGTGGGTTCGATACCTGTAGCTTTTCCCGACGCGACGGGTTATCGCCCGACCAGTAGGTTGTCCTTTTCCTAAAACTATAGTATTATAATATTCCAAAAATAATCATAAGAAATGTTTTAACCTTAAACAATACTATCCAAAGTTTAATATAATCCATTCCAAACATTATAGTTATCCAAGTTACCTCTGTCCATACTTTCTGTAAAAGGAATCAAAATTTCAAAATCAACTGTAACATAAAATTCCCCACTAAAAGTAATGTTTCTCTTATTGTCACATACTGAAAATATGACTAACTTAGTCATATTAAAACATTAATGAGAACAATAAGTATTATAGTAAAATCCTTATATATATATCACATTATTCTTATAACAAAAATATAATCCTTGAGTCCAAAAACCCAAATACATTAATTATTCCACATCAACTGTAGTGACAACATAAGATTGGCCTTGATCCGTTGGTATTTTATAAGGTAATTTTCTTTGGTGCTTAGAAAATTCATTTTCATAATGCCCCACTTCTCTACAATTATAGCATTCAACATTGACAACTACTTTCTTTCCCTTGCAATCATGATCCTGGTTACCTTTTTTCCACATTTGTAACAAACTCCCATTCCTTTTAGGCATGTACCAGGGGTTTTCTTCCCACAATTATCACATAATGTAAAATCCTTCATCCCGTTTTTCCTTTTATCTATCTTTTTCTCCAACATTCCCTTCTTCTCTTGCATTACATTATTGTTATAAGATTTAATGAATTCCTTTTATGTCTTTATAGCACATGAGACTATATCTTCTTACGTTGAGAAAGATTGGTAGACTAATTCTTGATGACGAAATGGTTTTAAACCATCAAAGAAATGATAAATCTTACTTCTCAGGTTACATATATTATTGGCTGCATGCCTCACTAACTATGTAAATTTAGACTCATACTTTGCGACATTCTTCTCCCCATTTTTACTCAGACTCAGAAATTGCCTTTCCATATCTGCTCGTTAGTCACGAGGAAAGTATTTTTCTATGAAAACCACTTTGATCTCCCTCTATTCCATATTTTATACTTCATCACCCTCCTTTATGTTTTGAATCAATGACCACCATTGGTCAGCATCTCCATGGAGGTGGTAAACTGCCCAGATAACTTTTACTCTTTCACTACTCCCCAAGGCATGGAATATTTTCCCTAAAGAATTTATCCATTGATTAACTACTAGTGTATTTGTACTCCCATTGAATTTTGGTGGTTGTTGCCTTATGAAGAGATCTAACATTTATCCTCCACGTTGTGGATATGGGTGCTCCATATAGGTAAGGTTATTATTCATAACCTGAGTGAGTTGTCCCAGTATGGTGATTTGCTGATTAGCACCAGTTGCATCACCAACTCCACTATAATTATCTTGAGCAGGAGGGAAATCCCTACATGGAGTTCTTGCATTGATAACGTTTCCATTTCATCCGCTAGGAACCATTTCTAAACAATTTCACACACTAGATTAGTTTATAAATCACAATACATAAATCCTAACTTGTAAAACACTTAACATAAATTGAATAGTTTATGGATATAATCTTTAATCATGATAAAAAGTTCCTTTCAGGAATTATATACTCATAAACCCATCATAATGTTTTGTAAAGAAAATGAGAATTAACATAAGCATATCCCTTGGGAGTCTCGTAACCAAGAGTGAAGTAAGGCCCGTTGTCGTGCACTAGTTCTCATTCGATTCTAGCTCAAAGTGGTGTTTTCGGGTTTTATCACTAGCTACATCTGTTCCAGAGCCACCATAACCTACTTGTAATCAGACATGGATGTATTTCTCTGAAATATCACAAAATCTCTACAATACCAAAATTCTAGGAAGTTCTTCTATACTACTAATAAAGGTATATATTAGGGCTATGTGCTCTAATCAGAGTATATATAAATCAAGCTTCCAAGGTTTGTACTAAACTTCCTATGATACCAACTGTAACGCCCCAATCCTAGTTACCCAGAGTCGGTGCATTATTACATAACATTGTCATGATCTCAAAAGATAAAATCTCGAAATATCGATTATTTTAAAAACCTTACAATAACTAGATACATTCATAAAGTTTACATTACATCATAATGTGAAAAAATACAACAACATCTTGTCTCCATAGTAAACACTCATATCCCCTCAGACTATCCCTGCAGGTCAGTCATAAAATACTTTTTCACATCCTGGGAAAAATATAACAAATAATGGGGTGAGCTCAGATGCTCAGTAAAGATAACAATATAGAGAAAACTATCACATATATGAATAAACATTTAAGGAAATTTATAACTAAAACAAAATCCTTTTAACCCTGAACTTCAACATTTCATGGAAAAAATAAAATGAAAAAATGTTGTTTACTTATTCACATGGATATTCTACTAGTCGAAAAATCAAATGCAATATCAATAACCACTTTCATAATGATGGAATAAGTATTGCCAGACTATCATAACCACATAGTCAATGACTTATTACAAGACTACAAATATGATTTTTTCAAGGCCTTGTGCCAAGACACTAGTTTGTCTCATGAGACCTACCAATGCATCAAGGAGCTATAGCGGGTTGCACCTGTCACTTACTAAGTCCAATTCATTCCTCATATGAACATGTTTAAACATAACAGAAACATTTTCATTAATACTAGAATATGAAATGTCAATACTTTCTCCATAAACCATGAATGGTATAAAAATATCACATCCATAGTCAAACATATCACCAAACCTTCAATACTCTCTGGATTTTTTGTGTCATAATAAATCAACTTCAAATAAGATTAAAATCCATCAAAAGATGTTGACATAAATGAAATCAAAACTATTTGAGAGAAATATTTTTTTTTTGAAATCATTTAAAAGTCACATAATTATAAAATAAATCATTTACTTTGAAAATATTCTTATAATCTTGTAAGGGAAGCTTCAATGATTTTATAATGGATTAAAAATAGCTTCACCCACATTATAAGTCAAAAAAACATTCTTACCTTAATTCTGTCGAAAACGTTAAAAAGGACCTTGATTGGAAAACTACAGAATGATTACTTTATAAACATCTTATAAAAAGAAAACAAGGGTATAAATGACGTTAATCCATAGTCTATAAAATAGTAATAATGATCTGAAATACATTTTTAAGAAACATGGATGTGGATGATAATGAGGTCCCAGTAGATAATTACCTATAAACAATCTCGGATAATGAAGAGATTGTGAAAAAAACCTACCTTGTACTTTTCCTTGGATGTGGGTCGATTAAACATTTTTATAATTGTTAAATAGTTGTTATTAAATTATACAAGTATCATATACATTAATATGATATCATATATGATCTTTTAACATTGCTTTGATAATAATATCTTAGTATAATTGTCATTTCGGGTTTTAACTTACTCATTTTATTTTATATGTTTTGTTACATAAGCCATGATTATTATAGAATAGGTTATATCTTATTCATATCCAGAATGATATTAAGTCATCAAACATTATTTTTAATCATCAAAAGACAATTATTCTTGAATGGATATGATGGGGAATTAATCTCATCGCGTTCGTGAAGACAGTAGTCCGTACGTACGCACAAGTGACAATATCATTATTTTGATATTAAAATAATATATAATTCGATGGTGTATCATATATAGAGAATCATTATAATGTTATACTTATTATTTACTTCAATTACACATCATTATTATACCCATCCAAATAATAATGTTTTGAATAACAAATACACCACGATGTGGAGACGGTAAGCAGTATGTACGCACGTATGGTGACATGCCATTCAAAGGATAGATAGAATAATAAATATGGTTGTACCATATTTAAAATAAAATCACAATATATAGATGATACTGGGTTTATTAATTTAGAATTGAAATAACAATGAAAGAAGAAGTTGAAGATGAAAGGAACTTGAATGAGTGTGGTGAAAACATTACCTCTTCTTTGTGTTCTTCCTTTTGATTTGATCAAAAGTGATCATTAGGTTGGATTTCTGATCAAACTAAGTCCACTACGTTGAATTGATGGAAGTTTAGAGAATATTGGTGCATGGGTTGACTGAGCCAAAATGAATAGAAGCTATGAATTTGAGAGACCTTTTATAAGAGGGGTGAGGGGCACTTTAAAGAAAACATAAAATATTATTTTAAAATAAATTCATATTCTATTTATAATGGATTTCTGGTGACTTATTTTTAGGCTAATGTGGGGATGGGGAGAAATCCTTTCAACCACTAGATTTTAGATAGGTTTGGGTCACTATATTAACCTTACCATTAATATTTAACTATTATTTAAATTGAATGACATTTACATTGTCTCTTTGTATTTTTATATTATATGGTTAATAAACATACTATATACTACCAAGTGAACCCCAAGTTTTTCATTAATGATATACCTATCATTATATATGTCCTTTGGTTGAACGTTATATTTTTAGGAATAGAATATGAATTAATAATAAAATATTTTCTTTAAAAACTCTTTTTTGACAATGTTGACACTATTTGTTATTTTGTTTTTGCTAAATTCATAACAGCATTATTGATTCGAAAACAATTAATCTAACCATACCTAAGATGTTAAATATACCTAAAAAATTAGTGGAATTCATTAAAAGACTCAAATTACTTTTATTTTGATATTTATAATATAAATTATATTAATATTAGGTAAATACTACATCACCGTTGTGTCATAAAAAAATTAATTTAAATAAAATATCACTATTATAGGAAATCTATTTAGCTTTCTAATAAATATTTATAATCAAATTTATCTTATGTATAACCCTATATTAAAAATGTTATAGTTATTTAAATTTGATTTTATCTCTTTTAACACATCATTGAATTAAATAATAATAAATGCCCAAATCAAATCCATGTAGCCAAAAGAGGTTCATATTTTATTCCTAAGGTTGTTTTTGGTCGAATTATACTTAGCCAATAGAATTATGAAATGTGTTAGCGTAATAATAATATCATCTTTACCCTCAATTACCATATTTACTTTTAGTCGTGGTAAATAAAAGTTAAAAGATAATGTTCACCAAAAATTATTTTTATCTAATTGAACTACATTTCACTCCATGATATTAACCGTGTCTCTCGGATTTTCGAAATTACACTCACAGAAGCAGTAAAATTATGTTTTATGTGAAATTTCAAATTTTCCTAGGAGATGGGTAAAAGACGGTGAAAAGATTAATAAAATTTTTATATGTCTAAAATTATTATAAATTGACTCCGATGAATTACATTGAACTTATAAAGGTATTATTTATTTATTTTGAACTAAAATAAATTTAAATAAAATAAATAATTATTTAAATAAAAATTCTCTTTTAAACTATAACTCATGGGTTTTTCACTATTCATCAAAAATTTAATGTTTTTAGAAAAATACAAAAAATTAACCCTAAGCTAATTTTGATATGTCGAATCCAAAAATGAAGTCCATTTTAAATAATAAAATTTCTAAAATTTCAAAAAGAGGGTATTTGTATTCATAATGACTAGTTTGGTTGGTTGTGGTGTCTGTTTGAACTCGAAGTTGTGTACAACACACACTACTGTATTAAAGAGAAGCGTATCATAGAAGATTGGGGTGTTACACCATATTCTTTAAACAGTGACATGCTATAGGTTGTGTCATACACTCTCTCTTTATATGGTCAGTTGAACCACATTGAAAGCAACCTTCTTTTCTCTGGGGTCGTGGAGGAACGTTCACTGATCATGCTGTCTGGTTCTGATTTGAACTCACACTGTGGAAATAGGTATCCCTTTTCCTCTTTTTCCCAAAGGATGAGTTCCCACCCTTTCCTATAGGTATCATCGTTATTCCTTTTATTGATCCTGAGATATCACATTCATCAATTGTCTCTCGGTTCACTATCTATGTATAATCCGTAATACAGAGCACTGCAATCTTCGATCTAATCTCTTGCCTTAGCCCAGATTCGAAGAATCCTGCCTTCAACGATGCACATTTCATGACCTATGGTGAAAAATGGATGAAATTTATGAATTCATCTGCATACTATTTGACAGAGAGAGTCTCTTGTTTCATGCTGATGATGTCTATTGTTTTCAGGATCGTGAACATCTGAGGGTAGAATTTTTTGTTGAAAAATTCTTCAAAATCATACCAAGTGATTCATTTATCCTATTTATACTACACCGCTACATCCCACCACTGTCATGTAAGATCCTCGAGCATATAAGTCTCCAAAAATTACATTCAACTCTTCAGGTTTGTCGATTAAATTGAATGTTCAATTCAGCCTACCTACCCACACCTCCGCCTTCCCGGGTTCTTTATCACCGTGAACGTTCGGTGGATTCTGCTTCATGAACTGGATGGTATGATCCACATTCCTTGGTTCATTACTCTAGTTCGTCATATCCATAGCACGAAATGCATGGACGATACTTTGAACCATCTATGGGTTCACACGTGGTTCATGTGCAACAACATTCTCCGCAGCTTCTTCAGGTTGGTTCTGACGATGCCTATCGGGTTCCATTTTCTAAACCTATAACAACCTCCGTCAATATCACTCAATAGAAACTAATGACTTATAATTTCAAAATATATAACATCATCTATCACAACATTTTTTTTCAAAACAACCTTTTTCCCATGTTCAACAATTTTTTAAAACATTCAACATACATTTTAAAAATCAACCCATTTTCAAAATTCCCCAAATACACTTTTTTCAAAATCATTAACTTGATAAAAATTTCTGCATTTTTCAGAAATTCGCACCTTGCACAAAATTTTTACTCATTCTTCAAATGAGATATGAAATCCTAGGGGGAATTCATTCCTATACAATGCATGTCATTCTCCTCTCATTGGTTAAACCCCTGACAATAAGGTTTCCAACATTCTAGAAGTGTATCCAAATCAATTATATACCCAACACCTGGGTAACATGAAGCTCAGCATAAATGGTTTATCTACGGGCATTTATGCTATACATTTCAGGTTCCGACAATCATACTCCTCTTTAAGATTTTGACCCTAGGAATAGACATGATAGAATTTCAACTCTAAGGCCAAGAACATCGTTGACTACTTATTAGGCAAGGACTGAACAAGCTGATACCATTTTTAATGACCATCGAATTATCATTTTTTTTGAGAGTAGCACGAGTTATTACTATGTATTAAGTGACGTCCCCAAGGATCCAAGGGCTGGAAATAAATGACGAAGGGTTTCAATTACAAGTGGGGGATGATTTACCATTTATGAAATAAACCCATAAACCAACCATAACCTAACATTCACTATATGATTCCAGAAAAAAAAATAAAGACCAATAAAAACTTCATTCATATCAAACTATATCAAAGTACACAACAGTGGAAGACCAAACTAAGCATCAAAGTACACAGCGGTTGAACAAATCATGTCTCCCAAAATCCACTACAACTCCATGCTCCACAAGATCCACGCCCCATAACTTCTCCCAAGAATCACCACAAGCCAGTAGCAAAAAGATTCTTTACCTTTAACTATTTCCCAGAATACAACATCTGCAAAAGCACCAATGATCCAAAGCAGGGGTGAGTATAAATCTCAATAGGTTTTCCCCAATGAATTCCCTACTGACGCCACTTGGATAGAAGAGTTAGAAAAATTTATATAAAATCATTTTATATTAAAAAATTTCCTAAAAGAAGATTATAACTATATATAAACATGTATTTAAATCATTCATAACCAAAGGAATTACAAGAGAAATTGAAACCAATTTTCCAGCAAGTTATTTTTCCATAACAATAACCAAACAAGCTTAAGAACCATTTAACTAACATTCTTTTTTGGCACACCAAACCCAATCCACAAACTCATGCAACCAACCATGCATGCTACCTGGATGAGGGGAGAAGCCCAAACCCTTATCCATTTCATCCACGATGTGGGATACTTCTTACCCTTACCCAACCCAAATGCACAATAATGCTTGAAGGGGGAGAGCCCTAACCCTTTTCTATCCCAACACTGTTGGGGGAGACCCCTAACCCTTATCTGTCCCGAATGCAATATGAATGTTTGACGGGGGAGAGACCTAACCCTTATCCATCCCAAAACTGATGGGGGAGACCCCTAACCCTCATCCATCCCACATACCCTTTAACACACACAACCATCATGTCAACTACCAAGTTTGTTCAACCAATTCAAACCATTTCAATAAACTATATTTTTATTGAAAAGCAATTCCTTCAAAGTCATTTCAATCTCAAACCATTTCAATAAAATCCCTTTTTAGTGAAAACACATTTTCCATCAAACCATTTACGATTTCAGCAAATCCATAATTTAAAATCAACATTTTAAATTCAAGAATCCAAATCACATTGTACAACAATTCAACAAGATTTCATAATTCCCTCAAAACCATAAATCATCACTAAAGAAGATTTATTCCATGATTTTCACAATCAAATCAATTCAAAAAATCCCATTTGAATCTAAGCCAATCAATCCTAATAAGAGTAGTCGAGAGTGAAGCCTCCTACCTCAATGGTATTGATGAAAACCACAATGGTCGAAGAACGCTCAAGAAAATCGGGTCAATTAACCTAGAAACTTCCTTAGATCTCTTCTCCTAACAAAACCAAGACCAAATCTTGTCATATTTAGAATCCACGCACTTAGATATGCCCATAATGGGCATAGATCTAAGAAAATGAGAGAAGATGAGATGTAGATCTAAGTAGATCTAATTAACCGATCAGGAATAATGAAGAATTGTCATGTACCTCAAGAATCTGGATTCGATTCGCCAAGAGAAGCCTTTGGATCGCCTCCAGAATGATGGGAGAACCTTCTATGACCTTAGAAGAAGCCAAATCCTGAGTTAAGGCTGCTTAGGAGCTTAAAAGTGGCACATAGAGGAAAAAATGTGTGAGATCCACATTTATAGAATCTAATTTCAGTGGCCGCATAGTTTGCTCACATGATTAGACAAATCGTGTTCTAAAAATTCATTAGCCCATGTCTTGACTGACCCTCCACGCACGGTTTGGCCACACGGTTCGACAAACCGTGTGCCGCCTGTGCGGAAGCTATTGCCTCCAAGACCAACTACAAACGGTATTATCGCACGGTTTAGACAAACTGTGCGCCATCTGTGCGACTTCCCCTTTGCCTCAAAACTTCATTCAAAGTTCTCATGACTCTCCCATTTGTCACCCTTAGCTTTATAACCATTAAAATCATCATAAAAGGGTTACATACCATTAATTGGGGGTACTAAAATAATGTTTTGTAAATATTTCACATTTTATTAAATATAAACGATTCCATAATATATTTGTATTAAAAAAATTATTTAAGGATCAATTAATAGTGTCAGATAATAATTTTCCATGAGTTTCAGTTAATAGGATAAAAATGGAATTTTGTTTTTAAAAAAATTTACACTGAATTGTATTTAATAATTATCAATATAAATAAAAAATTCATTCTATTTTGTTGTAATGGATAAATATATATCATTTAACAATCATGTATACCATAAAAAAATTAATGCATCACATTCCACTTTATAAATAAATGGAAACCCATGTTGAGTTATATTTTTTTACAAGATAACTGAGAATATTCATAAAAACTATTTTTATTAACCCACTATTTCATGAGATCATTGAATTTTATAGACTTTTATGGATCTTGGATATTCATCCACCATATTGTTTTATGTTGGATACAAAATTTTTCATTATTTGAAAAAAAAACACAATAAGTCAAATCTATCATTGACAAAACTCACATTTTATAAATTTTAAAATATCATCCTTTAGGATTATGATTGTTTGAAAATTAAAGAATTTTTCTCATTTTACTCTATTATCATAGAATAATAAAAATTCATATATTCTACTTTCATAAAATTTAACCATTTATTAATCGAAAAATTATTCATAATATAGAAAAATGTAGAAGCTGCATCTACTAATCCAAAAGGAATAAAAAAAATCATAATGACCATAACTAGTGAAAAATGATGAATTTTTAATTTATTTCTCCTCAAAAATCATCTTAGGATATCCATACATTATGTCAAAATTTGAAAATACTATACTCCTAATATCTAAACAATCAATTCCCCAATATGAGGAAAAATATATATTTTTATATAAATGATCTCATTGGTTTATTATAATAAATTAAATTCAAAATAAATCTACAATTTTTTTGAAAATAAAAACATGATCATCATAGGGAGGTGTGATAGTGTGGATTAAACCCATATTAACAAAACATTATTAACTACTTTTCAACTAAAAACCCATAGATTACATTGGATAATGTTGTTTTGAAATTTCATGACACAAAGCACAACGTAATGAGTAAACTCTACATGATAATAAGGCATTACAAAATGAATTTCATCTATAAATATATAAATATGTTAATACACCACATGAACATCACTAATTTGAATAGTTTCTCTCTTTTTTAACAAATTTTCATGGTTAAATTCTCATATATCTCAAATTTGTTCATATGATTCACTATAATTTGGAAAATGCATTCTCTAATACTTCTATAAATATTGAAACTAGTGAAAACATGAATTTAATTGTTTTATCTCTGTAATATATTTTTTAATGAAAAATTTGAAAAACATAGATATATAAAAAACAAAATTATAAAATGGAAAAGACCCTATGTTTTTCATCAAAAATAAAATCAATATATGAAAAACGATTTAAATAAATTATTGTTATAATTATAATTACATAAATTCTTTTTACTAAAATATTGAAAATATTTTATTGAGCTATATTTCAACTATAGACTATATTTTTGTTGAAATAAAATTATTTTTTTATAAGAAATGAAATAAGAAAATTGTATAATATGAATAAAAATGTAATATAAGATACAAAAAACTATTGTTTCTCACTTTTTATTATTGTAATCAAATAATAATTTTCTAAAATGATCCCCCATTAGTAATTATGATCCCTAACCAGATAAATAAAAATTTTACTTTCATTCTCATAGTGACTCAACTGATTGAAACTATAAAATCTCACTTTCATGTTAATATAAATTACACAACTTTTGATAATATTAGAACATGTTTCCTTTAAGTTACAATTAACATGATTTACCTTACTACATTGGTAGTAATTAATTAATCCTATAAAAAATAAAGTAAATAAATTTTACAAAATTAATATCATTATAGGGCCTTTATTAAAATATATGGGATGAATATTTTCATTATATTCATAACAGTAATACTTATAACACTTTTAATCATGAAGTACATATTTGGATGAAATCATAACATTATCCATAAAATTAATAGACTCCCCATTAAATTTAAATTCATAAGAGGAAAACGCTCATTATAGAAATTGTTATAGACTATGGTCAAACATTTCAAGTTCATTATCACTGTCTAAAATAATATTTTGTGTATAACAGGATACACTAGTAAAATATTCCTTATTAGTTTCCCTTGAGACATATTATCTTATCTTTAACTCCCTAAATATTCTTTTCTCTATAATTTAAATAAAAATATTAAAATAATTTCCAAAGTTCATTGTTTTAATATCCATCCACTCCACAGAATCAGACTCATATTTATGTGATAAATTTTATTACAATAGACTCCAATTACATGGATTAACCATTAATATGAAAAATTTAAAGTGTATGATTTAATTGATATATATATAATAAAAAATTAAATATCTTGTCTAAATTATCTACCTACCCTCCATTTTCTCTAGGATTTATAATATAAAAAAGGATGGAGTTACTTATTCCATGAAAATATGAATTATTGATATATTATAATATTGGGAAGTTCTCTAACCACATTTATGTGTTCCACCATTAGTATATATTGTCACCTAATTCAACACTACAATGTAATGATATATTCTTATAATTCCATTTAGTTGATTTAGATAGTTCGTATTTCAATTATTTATTTCCACATTATATTATGCGATATCTATTTGAATATATATTTTGAATTGACATGGGTTAGAATATGAAAATTAAGAATCATCGATAGCATTATCATTATAAAATAATAAAATATTATTGTATTTTTAAAATTTCATTTATCATTATCATAACCTATAAAACTAATTAACAATTAATTTAATAACAAATATGAAACCTTGTGATATAAAAAATTATTTATTACATGGTTTATAACAATGGTTTTACTTTCTTCTATTTCATTTAAAATTTTATTTTACTATTTTTTGGAATTCTTTAAAAAAATTATAGAATAAGACATACGCATTAACACATTACAAATTTTTTCAATAGTAATTTTCCACTATTTTTACATCCTTCTATCACACAAGATAGTTTTGAATCATTTATGATCAGTCATGAAATAATAATACATGACCATATTGAAATAATTACAATTCATTATATCATTTGAAAATAATTTAAAACTATGTATTGAGAAAAAATGTTCATTAAGGATTTTATATAAGAGTCCCAGTAGTCATGTGAAAAAAACCAATGATTATGCTTAATTATTCAATGATAAATTATAGAATTTTTTTAAATATTCACATGGTAAAATAAAATATTCATAAAATGAAACCATTCATGTCCCTTAAAATTGAATGTAAAATCTATAAGGCCATCATAATTTATTTTGTTACTCATTGAAACATTTTATTCAATAACAAACCATTCATTTTTAATCATTACATAGAACATGAAATCAATATATTTCAATGACAACCCATTTTTTGTGGAATGTCTAGGAGAATTATGTAATCTTATTCATAACCTATTCTCTCTCTTGTATAACATCTATCAAGGTAACTAAAACATATTTAATTCAATTGGAGATAACATCCCAATTATCTCACTCATTATCTACTATGATGATTCCATCATTACATAATTCATTGTATATTTATATTGAGATCACATATCAAAATAAGATAAAACAAGATGATTTATAATAAAATATATTTCCACTGTATAATAAAATGTAAAAATTGATTTCATGTACACTATCATAACAAAAACCTTGAAAATTTGTTTTTACCAATATTAATAAAATTATATTTTATATTAATTATTTTTAGAAATATAAACTTTTTACTAAAACAATTTAATATGAAAAATTTCTAGACGATACTATACAACACATTATTTGAAAATAAATACTTATTTATAGAGTAGTCCTGGTGTTAAATATATTCTACGATGGGGAGAAATTTTCGTTAACACATATGTATTGAAAATAAATTTTCTCAATCCATTAAAAAAGATAAAATTTCCCATAATATGTACGTTCTATGAATTCCAATTGATTATATTGAAAATTATGTAAAAAATAATTTTAAATTTACTTCTAAAAACATTTCTATATTAAAAACATATTCACAAAGTATTTAAAATCTCATAAATAAAGTTGAGATTTAATTTAGAACATTTAAAATAATGATTTAAAAGAATACCCCATTATTTAAAAACCAATAAATCGTCATAAATTATCTGTCAAGAAAACTGTTATTTTTATACATTCATAATAAGATTTTTTTGTATTGGTTTTCTAAAATTAATTTTATTTATTGCGATGTTTTATTTATTTACTAAAATGAGAATTTTCAAAATGGGACTTTTAAATCCAACTTCTTTATAACAACAAAAATGTGATATATATTTGACTTTGATATTGTTTTTATGGTTCTATTACATCCAATAATATTCAAATTTTATAGTCATCATCTTCATATATTAAATACCCTTTGAAATCTAGCTACCAAAAGAAATTACGAATAATGAAAAACATATTCTCACCGAGCTCGTAGTCAATATGTACTCTCAAATGGCATTTTCATTTTTCTAATCATTGAAAATGAAATAATTTAGATATTATATTAATTAGTATATTAATATATTTTTTATTTAAGTCATATTAATTCATTATATCCATCCGTATAACCATCAATATAATATGGAAATACAAAATTTGACAAATAAATTCGTAGATGTGTTATTCCAAAAATACACAAGAGAAACATTGTCAATTTACAAATGGTAGAGTGATTATGAAATTTAATAATATACAACATCAATAGAATGATTTTTATTTCATAAGTCTCATATAGAATTATTGTTAATATTATTTTAACCTGCCATGTGATCTTTCCTTAAAAACATAAACCCACCACCTTTTTGAGTTAGTAGTCAACATCTTTACATGTGCCATTTTTCATTTACTATTAAAGAGAAATCGAGATGAAAAAGGATGTATAATTATAATAATAACATTTTATTATTTGAATTATTTATATTTTATTATTTTAGAATGATTTAGAAATATATGAAGGATATAAAAGATGAAATAAACATGAAAATCAATGCATTTATTTATAACTCTTATTTGGATAACCTCTATTAGATTGAAAATTATTTCTTCTAGGATTGTTTTATCAGGGAGGCTAGGACTTATAGTATGTGTGGAGGGATATTTTGAGAAAACATCATCTGGGATAGTGTGATCTAGTGTGTATAAAAGTAATTATGAATAAAAGAGAATAGTTTCCTATTTATAATACTTGGGAGTGGCGCGTAAGATATTATACCATGTTTCAAAGTAATAGTAATAAAAAATCATGGGCATGTGGATGTTAAACAATTATAAATCCTATGAAAATGATAAGATTGAAATTATTCTCATTTAACTATAACTAATATATGATTTATAACCATATCAATTAATTATACCAATAATTAACATATTTTACACTTTTCTCAGAGGGATAATGTTTTTATTTTGGTAACTATTCAATATTGAAAAAATACTTTATTAAAAAAATTCAACATCCTGAATTATATATTCAGTACAAAATTTATAATTTAATTTATTTAATTGATTAAATTATATTTTATATTAGTTTGAAAATAATACAAAAAATTGATTTAGATTCTATGTTATTAGAATAAAAATAAAAATATATCGACAAAATATATAATTTTTAGTCCAAAATATTTATATTTATTATTATTAAATAAAATGTTTCTTATGTAACACTAAAACAAAAGATATAATATAATGGGTGATTTATATTACATTAATTAATAGAAAGTAATTGAAGTTGTGAAAAAAATTTATTAATCCCAACATACTCAATAATTCCATCTTAACAGAAAATTTAAAATTCATCTAAATATATATTTAAATAAATTATTCAAAACAATAAGTGTCTATTTATAATATTTAATTTTTAAAATAACTAAATTTATTGAAAAGGACTTGATTCGCGTGGATTAACCATTTGTGTTTTACAAGGCTTATAGAGATAGCATGTTGCTTAGAGGACGTCTGGTGGTGTTTGGGTAACTAAAATAATGGTGAGTTGAAAATCGATATCCTGAATGTATGATTCACATCATTTAATAATTCTATGTTTATAAAATTATGAAAGGTAATGTTTTTTTGGAAATATTTCCCTTGATGAATTACATGACGTAAAAGGGGATTACACATCATGTAATCCGCCAATGATGTAATTTTTTTAAAACATTCTATCCACTCTTGTTTCCAAACCCTATGGGGAATAATTCCCATTATATCATCCTAGGTGACCTAGTGGTCCCTTAAAATTCATTATGGAGATCCATTCAATAAGAATAAATATCAGGCTTCTATATTTTTTCATGGTGTCCTGGCATGATCCAAGGTGTTTTTTTCATTCATTTTAGAGTTGTTTCTCATATCCTTTTCCTACGATTTTTCTTTTCCATGTGATGAAACTTTATCTCAATGATCATAACAGAGTTTAATTATTTTTTGGTTGTTGTGGTGTATCGCCGCATCATCGAGGGTATGTAGTTATTATGGTAGAGGTGTTCAGGAAATCTTTTTTGATCCGTACTCCCTTGAAAAAATTTTGTCACTTTTTGATGTAGGGTACTTGTTACTTCTCTATCTCATTATGTTAAATCATAGTGTTAACATTATTTATCCCCTTTGATTGTAGTGAAATTTACCAAATTAAATACTTTATCATGAATAAATAATTTTATTTGATCATATAGAAATATTGTTTCTTTATGTCCTGATAACATTTTTGATTTTAATTTTCTAGATACAATGATATCTATTCATTTCATGTTTTTACATGTTATTATTTCTGTAAATTGGTAATGAATGTAAAGCCTAAATTAATTGATAATTCATTGGCTAAAAACTAAAAGAAGCATTTTTAATCATTCGGGATGTTATAGTTTCAATTTTATGATAATAAAATTAATTCACATATATAGGTTAAATTAAATTGTATAAGTAACCTAAATCAAGTTGTTGTTTGTTGTTAAAATATCTAAAGTCTTCTTGAATTAATTATTTAAATAATTTTTGATATCTTTTGATAGGTGGATGTTTTGGTTTCCAGTAGTTGGAACCATTGAATAATTAATTGGTTAATTTATTATGGAATAATAAATGTCTTTTTGATGAAGATAATGCCTCTGTTGGGCTGGAGAACCCCACTTTCTTGTAAAGTATAAGTGAAATATACTTTGTAACAGTTAGAGATTGTAGTGTGTGAAGGATTAAGGACTTGATTTGGGGCAGATATCTCATTTCTATGTTTCATCTTACATCTTATAATATGATTTGGCTTTGAGACTTGTTGTATTTGCGGCCAGGATGACCAGTTTTTGTTGATACAATCAATCCCTAGAGTAGTGAGAATCTTTTTTTATGCATGTGGGTGATGGGTAGGACACAAAAGATGAATGAATAGGTTGAAAGTGGGAATACTCTTTGATATGAAAGATATATTTTTTTAATCTATTTCATGATTATCTAGTTTACATTCTCCAATGCTTGAGGTGTGTGAATTTGGATAGTTTCCTTCGATGAAAACCAATGATGCATAGGGAATTCCACATTCCTTCTGTTTTTAGCTTCTCTAGATTAGATGATTCTACACTCCTGATATAGGTGGAAATGAATATGATGTAGTTAATCTACTCCCCATTTTGAGACCCTTGTGTTTGGTAGTATATAATTTTTTTCTAGAATACTTTGAAATATGTAAAATTGTAAAGATTTTAAAAAAATGAATAAACATGTAACCCATGGTGTTGGAGATTTTTTGGAAGCAATTTTGCGGTTTTAATTCTACGCAGTCATGGACTTGGTTTACTTGTGCAGGGAGGGTATAAATTTTTGGTGAGATTCTAATGAAATGTAATGTGTATGTTAATGACGGTTAATTAATTTTCAATACATTAATTAATTTAATGTTCAAATGATAAAAATGGATAATGTAATTTAATGTATCTCTTTAAGTGGATTACTAATTATAGAATATCTAGTATTAGTAATGGTAGCCAAGAGTTCGAGAAACATTAGTTGCAATTGATTCATGACTCGGGTATTCCAATAGTTTATTTTAGAGCAATATTATTTCATGTATATTTTGTTCTTCTATACTTGACTCTACCCTATCAGTTAGGGAAATTGACACCCTAGGGATGTTGAGCCCTTGGTGTGTTTTCCCTGACATCCCATTGGGAGGATGGATGGCTTACTACCCCCTTTTTACCACTCTCTTCTCTTGGTAGTTACTTGCAATGATATTCCCGGGGGTTAGTTTTCTATAAATATGTTTGTATAGGGATTTAATTGACAGTGGTTACTTCACATTGATATATTCAAGACGTTTTTTTCTATGTAATACTATACGTATAACGTGTTTGGGTTGTGATGCATTGAGGATCCTTAATCGAGGTCTGGGTTGTACTATCTTTAGGTATAATTCTCGATGCATGACACACATTATGTGGGAGGTATTTGAATTAGGAAACTACATGTTTGACATGGTTTCCTGGAAATGGTGGTGTGATTCACAAGCTTCATATGGATGTATGTAGTGCACATTTTGGTGCTTCTCTAGGTGTCTATGGGTTATCCGATATTTGGTATTGATGCGCAGGACTTGCAATGATAGGGAAAATAGGAAAAGTAGTAGGGAATATTAAGTGGGGTACCCTTGATATTTTTTATTATATGTTATTATCTTGTTTGTGATACATTGTGAATGTAGACACTGTGAGGATAGAAACATTGTAATCCTATTTAGGTGACGAATTAGTCACACTTATTGTTCATTTTTATTTATAATTAATTCTTAAATTTTTTAACAAGAGGCAATTATGAGGATCCTACTGAGTATATTGTTATTCATTGCCTACATTATATTAAATAATATTCATGTCTACAGGAATGGGTTGTAGATCTTGTTGGTCACTACTAGCATATGGTTGCATGAGCTGTATGTGATTCATGGTCATTGTCCTCCTTACATTTCATTTGGTACATGAATTTTTCCTTTCAGTTGTACTTGTTCTTATATGAAATTACATTTTTGTACTAGGTACACATTTATGTTGTGTTATGAGAAAAATTTGGTTGGTGTCTATCTTATCTGTCTCTTCTGCATGTGTTTCTTTTAAAGGGTAATTCCTTCATATTTCATGTTTATTAAACCCTAGGTTCTAGTATCAATCCTAAGGCCTTCTAGATATGGGAATCAGGGGTTCACTACATCTCCACACCCATTTTTGGCACATGAGGGGTACACCTTGGGGGTGGGAGTCCTGATATAGTGATGTAAGAGGTCAGGATGAGGTATAGGATAGTTTTTAGAGTTAGGAAAATGTTAGGTTCAATTGGTTGGAATAGAAATGGTGTCCATAGTGACTATCATGTTATATTAACATGGTAGATTATCTAAGACATAGGTATTTAGATTCCCTAAGATTTGATACACAGACCATAAATCTTACAACTGATACAAAAAAAGTTTTACTAGTTGTAGGGTAGAATCCTAGGAATGTATCATGAGTCATTCTTTTTTGAGAAAATATTTTAATTGGTATACCTATGGATAGGTTATAATATAATAAATAAAATAATAATAATTAATTAATGTAAAATTCATCCACATTATAGGGTTGGGATCTCTAATTGTTTTTTATTTTACAGGTATGGCTCCCAAACATCATCCTCTTCAAGTTTGCACGAATTTTGTTCTTAAGGATGTTCCAACAGATCACAATAGAGTAAATGTTGATAATGGTGTCACACGTATGTGATCACTACGTTTGTTTTATGTGTGATAGTCTGTGTGGGAATGATGGATTTTTATTAGATACGTTCCCAGAAGATTGGTTGGAGGAGGTTGACATAGCCTTAGATTCAATTATTTCATGGAACGAGATCTAGGTATCAATGATTGTGATAATGCTATGTGGGGCAGTGAGGTAGTGGTGGTTCGTGTTCCAATTAAATCCTAAGGAGTCCGTAGTCTCGTGGTAGGACTTTTGAGAACAATTTAGAGCCTACTGTGTTTTTGACTACAATGGCTACCAGTAATCACGATTTTAATTCCCGTTAGTATGGGATCACCAGTGTGAGAGAGTTTCGTATCCCTTTCAAGAACCTTTTGTGATATTCTTCAGATCTATATTCAGAGGGGTATCTTGTATGAGGAATTTATAGGTTGATTTTTATCTTGAGATCCACTTCTAGGTCACCCAATTAAAGATGAAGAAATATCATGAGGTGCTGACGAGAGAAGAGGACATAAATAAGACATTATCTAGATCTAGATCATCCTGAGAAGAGTGTCATATGAATTCCCCATGAAGTGAAGTTCAGGTCTTATGGGTCAAGTTGTCTAAAAAATGATCTTCTGTTTAGTGAGGGGATGGTTCTTGGCCTCAATGCCTCGTTTATATGCGGACAGCGGCTCTCAGCCCTATTCTAAGGTATCATATGCATGTTTTTCTTATGGATGAAAAGGTCAACAATTATTAGAGTTCCCAACAATTCTAAGAACTCAACATCCACCAGGTGTTCTAAATCAGGTTCCTTCATTTGGTAGTTCAAGTAAAGGCATCAGTAGTATGTTGCGCTAGTTTTGGATCAGCATAGAGTAGATGGGGTGGGTATAGGAAAGACATGTGAGGTCCTCATACATAGAGAGTAGAGCTTGATAATGGAGGTGGTCACCAGTAAGGTCAGGGAGGCCATGTAGTAGGTCATGTTCAACTTCATGCATTCGTGTTGCTAATGCCAGGAGATCCAGATATCGTTTGAGGTACTCATTACTTGTCTACTACATACATTAAATCCGTGATTAATTAAGGATTTACTCACTCCTTTATATCTCATTCTATAATACATGCATTAAGAAAAGAGGTAGAGAGGCTTCCGGTTCCCTTAGCATTGACCATGCTAGTTGGAGGTCAAGAAAACTTGTTTGAATTATGTAGAAATTGTGACCAGGTGCAGGGGAAGCACATCTATTGTAGATATTTCCAATTTTTATGTGTAAAACAATATGATTTCATCCTCATCATTGATTATTTGTATTTATTGAAATATTTCTTCTGTTTTTTCATGATATAGATTGTGTTTTTCGATGTTGATGTAGAACCATAAATGTTTGTTGGCAAGAGAGATCTATAGATGGGTTGGTGGAATTTTCTATTCTTTTTATCCTTGTATTCTAATATAATGTTGAGTTTTTCAGAGGTTCCTAATTTTATGTTTCCTAATTTCATGGAAGGGTAAATTTTTAACTTCATCAAAAATGTTATAGAATAATATCCCTGATTATAGATTGAGTTCTGAAATGAGCTACAACTCAATGGTCTAAAGCGGTGTGGTTTTGTTCTATAAAGTGTGTCACTGAGGGTGAACCAAATTCATTTCTGAAGAAGGATGACATTAGATTATGTCTGTATATAATTTTTCATTAATTAACCCGATGAATGTGTCGAACTATTATCCTCTTACATGGATTGATGATTTATTTTATCCATTAAAAGGTTCATGTTGGTTCTTGATTATTGATTTTTCGTTAGGATATCATCATATGTGAGTAATGGATGAGGGTATTCTATATACTACCTCTCATTATCATCTTGGGAATTACGATTTCACTATGATGTCCATTAGTGTGATGAAATCTCCAATTGTGTTAATGGGGTTAATGGAATTTGTGTTACATGAGTTTCAGGATAAGTTTATGGTGGTTTTCATTCATGACATTGTTGCATTCTTTACATCTGGGGAGGAGCATTTAGAGAATATGCATGTATTTTCTGGGAGATTTTCATTATTAGTAGCTATTTTGTATGTTTATGAAGTGTGAGTTTTAGGCTCGATAAGTTCATTTCATGTGGAATTTTGTATCCTAGGAGGGAGTAGCCATGGATCTGTCAAAGGTAGAAGAAGTATATTTGTAGGCCCCCCTATGATAGTTGACGGTGAGTGAAGATTTATGTGAGTTTTAATTTATTACTGGATGTTTATAAATGATTTCTATCATATTTTTACTCATAAAAAATTATTCACCAGAAATTTCCAGGTTTAATCGGGGAGTGATCAATGTCAGGAAGCCTATTAGTTTCCAAAATTGAAGTGTTTCTGTGCTGAATTTTCTTCTTCCAACCGATGGATTTCTGATTGATGTTTTTAGAGATTTTTCACGTCTTTGGTTAGTCAATGTTCTAATGAAATAGAGATCTTTCAATTATTACGGGTCTCAGTAGTTGCATCCCCAAAAATGAAACTATTCCACCCACGATATCTTGTTGGTGACATTGGTATTTTCCCAGAATATGTGATGTAATTGCCGCATTGGAGATCATTTTGTGGTCTTCACTGATCATAGGATTCTAAGGTACGTTTTCTCACCCAATGACATTAATTTTTGTTATAAGTGGTGTATTAAGTTCTTACTAGATCAAGACATAATGGTTTCTTATACACATAAAATGGGGAATTTTGTAGGAGATGTGCTGAGTAATAATTTTGGCATAATTAGTGCATGAATCCAGTTATTCTTGGAGGGTGATAGATGAACATTCAGCATTACATCAAGAAATAAGAGAATTCTGGGGAAGATGTTATCTTTATGGTTTACTGTTATCTAGTTCAGCAGGTGGAGGATTCCCATGTGGGGGATCATTAGGTGGACATCTAAAATAGTAATTTGATTTTGGTGAGGACCTGATGGTTGGTATGAAGATGAACAACAATGACTATTGCTTCATGGAAGAATTTTTATTCCTTTGGTGTTGAGTGAGATGGTTATTAGATAGAACCCTAGTTCACCCTTAGTGGTACATCCTGGTGTTATGATTATTCACCAATCCTTGAGAGGTCAGGTTTATTTCCCTAGGATAAAGCATGTAGTTGCTGAGTTTAAATCTCGATGTAATGTATGATAGAAGATGAAGGTTGAGAAAAGTATTCCTAGTGGGTTTCTCCAGCAATTTGATGAACCTTAGTGTAAGTGGGATGATATCTTGATGGTCTTTATTATAGTTTTACCTTGATATCATGGTGGATAGGATTATATATAGGCTTTAGTAGATCATTTTACAAAATCATCCCTCATTTTTTTGATAAAGGAGTTGATCACAGGGTAGGTTTTTTCAATGTTGTGTCTTCAGAATGTGGAGAGACACCAAGATGTCTTGGGTAAGGTCATTTTAGACCAATATCCTCATTTTACCACATGATTGTAGAGATGTCTCTTATAAACTTTTAGGTCTCAACCATTCCTTAACACTTCCTTTCATCAATAGACAATGAGTCAGACAGAGAATACCATCCAAACTCTTGAAGTGATGTTGTGGTATGGTGTAATGGAATTTTGAGGTTCATGGATGAGGCACCTACCCTTCATAGAGTTTCTTTATAACAATAGATTTCACACCATCAACATCATGGTGTCGTTTAATGCCTTATATGGACAACAATTCCATTCTCCTTAATACGGGACTAGGGTCAGAGAGTTCACAATTCACGAACCATAAATGGTAGAGGTTGAGATAGAGATGGATTAGGTTATTTTAGAGAAGATGAAGGCAAATTAGCATCGTCGTAAATACTATTAAAATAATAAGTGAATTAATATTGATTTTAACATTATAGATCATTTGTTCATGAAGGTGACATTCCATCATAGGATGTGAAGGTTTGGTCATTGAAGTAAGCTTTTTCCACGATTCATTTGGAAATTGGAGGTTTTGGCTCGTGTTGGACCTTTTTAATATATGATATCACTTCCCCCCATATATGATTAAGATAATCTATGTTTTTTACATGTTGTATCTTCGTCGTAATCATCATAAAGACTCTCAAGTTATATTTTTTGGGGAGATCGATGTTAATGAGGATATGATCATTGAGGAGTGGCCTGTAGAGATCCAAGACCACTGGTAGAATGTCAACCACAAGAATTTTATCTACTGGATTCAAGTCTATCAGTGGAATGGTGGTGTGAAGGAGTGTACCTTATAATGTGAGCTGTAGATACAAGCTCCATACCCCTATCTATTTGATATAAAGATATTCCAATATAATGTTGGTCATTTTATGGTTGTATACCTTTTATGGGTTGTGAGATGTGTTTCCCTTTGATTCTTGTTGTGACATGCTCAATATTGCGAGGTGTCACTCCTAGAAGACTGTTTATGACCTGGTTTTGGTTGTGGTATGGTTATTCACTACTACTCTATTGAGGTGGATGAGCTCCTATAATGAAGATAGATTTTAAAGGAATATCACTGTGTGGTTGTTTGTTTGAACCCTTTCTACATTATCCCTTGGTTGGTTTTGGATTCTAAGGGACATGAATGTTTTGAGAGGTATATGAAGAATGTTCCCATATCCACATAGATCTACCATTTTCATGGTCCTAAGGCTTTCTGAGGTTATAGGAGAATATTTGGAAGTCTGTAGGAGTTTTAGTGATAAAATCTATTACCATGGATCTTTCTCAATATAAAAGTGGGAGTCTTGTCATGTAATAGTTTGGGGTTCAAAAAATAAAATAAATGAAAATCTCAGTGATTTTTTCAATGAAACTATCCTCTAGGAGCTTCTTAACTTGAAAGGGGATCACACATCATGTAGTCCACTAATAATGTAATGTTATAAAACATTCTAACTTCTCATGATATCAAACCCTATAGTTAATTTTTCCCTACCTTTCGTCCCAAGTGACCTGATAGTCCCCTCCTTGGAATTTTGGATATCCCTTCGAAGTGATTTGATCTTAGGATTCCTTCTCCTTTCAATGGTGACCTATCTTAATCCAAGGTGTTCTTTTTTACTTCACTTTATAGTTTTTTCTATGACCTTTTTTTCTCATATTTAATTTCCATGAGATGATTCATTATCTATATGTTCTTAAAAGAGTTTCATTGGGTTTTAGTTTTTGCAGTTTTTCCAGAGTGTCCTTACGATGATACAGTTGTTGTGGTAGTGGTGATTGGGATCCATTGCGTTAATCCATTCTCATGTGAGGAATTTCATAAACCATTTGAGGTAGGGGATTTTATTATTATCTATTTACTTACCTCAAATTATAGAGTTAGCATTATTTTTACCTTGGATGCAATTCATTTGATTTAATTAAAAACATGAACTGCATTAATGAATTTGTATTGATCAAAAAATGATTTATTTATTTATAGAATGATAACAATTTTACTCATAATTTTATTGATACTATGATATCTATTCTATTATTGGATTAAGATGATTTTCTTGGTGTAAATTATTAAATAACTAATAGCCAGAAGTAATTGATAATTTTATTCCCAATTGAACAAGTGGAATGTTAAATGAATCTGATTGTTGTTGGTGCAATTTGTTGATAATAAAGTTGATGTAGATATGAATGTTTAATTTAATTGGTTAATGATCCTAAATAGTTTTGTTATTAGTTGATAAAAGAACTAAAGTAATGTTAAATTAATGGTTTAGTTAATTTGTAATAGCTTGTTATAGCTTGATGTTTATGTATCATGTAGTTGGAACCTGTGAATATTGAATCGATTTTTTCATGATTGAATAAGAACCAGTTGTTTGATAAAGATAATTCACTTGTAGGGCCAACGTATACTACTTTATTATAATGGAAATGTTAATTATGTTTTAGATTCATGAGAGCTTGTTGTAAGTAAAGGTTGAATGTCTTGATTTGAGGCTGAGATATTATATATAGATTCATTCCTTGTACATGTGATGTACTTTGGATAAGAGACTTGTGGTATATGAGGCAGAGAGGTCAGATGTGACGTGATCCTTTGATGGCTGAGCATTGAGTGGAATTATGTTATGTAGGGACATGAGGCCCTATTGTTGTGGTAGAAGATTATTCATAGAGTGGTTTCAGGCTTCAGTTTATTCATGTGTTTATTGATGAGAACACCAAAGATGACGAAACAGGTTGATGTTGGGACTACTTGTAAATATAAATGCATTAAGCTTCTTTGGAATATATTTCTTATTTATCTACATTACATTCCCCTCTAATTGAGGCAGATGTTTTTAGCAACAGTCTTTAAAAGAGAGACAAATACAGATGAGGTATTCCATGTGATTTATGTCTTTATCTTCTCTTGGTTGGCCGCATCTATTCTCTTACTATTGGTTGTAAGGACTCGACGGGTTGTTCATATATTCGCCGGGGTGATCCCCTGGTGTTTGGTAGTGTAGAATGTTTTTATAGAATACCTATACATATGGAATGACTATATGAATTTTGTCAAAATGAATAAATGCTTACCCATGGGTTTGAGCATGAAGAGTTGAAATGCTAAGTTTGTAATTCTAAGAAGCCATGTACTTGGTTTACTTATGCCTAGAGGGCATAGATATCTGTTGAGATGATAATAAAATTTAATGTGGCGAATGGTGATGGTTAATTAATGGTTAAATAATTAATTTAAATAAATTAAATAGATAAAAGGTGTAAATTAATTTAATGTGGCTCTTTAAATGGTTGTGTGCTTATAAGATATCTTGTATTAGAAATGGAAGTTGGGTGTCTAAGAGACATTACATACAGTTCAGTCTATGAATCTATTATTCCCATTATGTGGTTTTAAGCTATATTATATCACATACATTTGGGGTTTCTATTTGATACTAAACCCTTTCTATTACAGAAAATGACGCCCCGATGATTCTGGACATTGTGGGGAGTTTTCGCTAACACCCCGGTGGGAGGATGAGTGGGTTACTACCCCCTTTGGCCCCAATCTCTTATCTCGGTAGATACTTTTTCTTATATGCATGGTGGCTAGTTTTCCACATATATCATTGTAGAGGGATGTAATGGATTGTTATTATTTCACACACATATATTCTGGATATAATTTTATGATGACTAAAATTGGTATATAGTTTATGGTTTGTGATGTCTTGAGGATCCTTAATAATTTGATGGACTGTAAGGTGTTTATGTATAATTCCCGATGTATGAAACACGTTATGCGAGATATGTTGGATCCCATAAACTACCTGATCACGTTGGTTACATGAATGTGGTGGTGTGATGCACAAGGTGTATGTTCATACATGAGGTGCATGTTGTGGTCATTGTCCCAAGTGTCTGCAGCCTATCCATTTTTTGGAGATATATGATTAGGATGTAAGTTGTTGTGTAAATGTTAAATAGTAGTGGGGATGTGGTAGTGGGTTACCATTGATATTAATTATTGTATTATATTCTCTATTATGTGATACATGTTTAGAGAATCCGTGGTGAGGTTGGGAACAAATTATATCTATTTTTTTGTGAGTTACCCTCAATTATTGTTCACTTTTTTAGCCATCTTTCAGTAAATTCACACGAGAGGATATGAGAAGGATCTAAATGAGTATAATTTCATACTCACCCAATGTAATATAAAATATTTTTTAGGTCATTTGTATTAGCTTGGAGATCATGTTTGATACTACTAGATTGTGGGTTGTAGGGATCATTTGGGCTTCATGGTCATTTACGTCTATACCCTTCCATTAGTACTTATAGTTTTTTCATTGAATTGTAGTAGTTCTAGAATGATATTTAATTTATGTACATGGAATTTATTTAATGTTTTATGTGTATGAGTTGGTTGGTATCTATCTTATCTCTCTCATCATCAAATTTTTTTCTTATAGGTAATGCCATCCATATACATGTTTATAATATCCTCCATGCTAGTCTAAAACACGGGGCCTAATAAAAGCAGAACTCATAGGTCAATTCCACTCTTCTCTGGTTTCTGTCCCGGGAAGGGATCACATTGTGGGGAGGGGGTCATGTCAATTATATTTAAAATAATACAAAGTAATTCATTAAAAAATAGTTAAATATAACTTAACATTTCTCCTGCATAAATATTTTTTTCAATTATGTATTTTACAATGATTAATATAAAATAAAAAAAATAATCTATTATAATTTTTTGATTGATTTATTTCAAGTGTTAATCTGGTTATCATATTTTTGAAGACTCAAAGCGAGATTTTGGGTGGTACATATAAATTTTTTAATATTAGAGGAATGGTCATCTTCATTCATATTATAGATCAATAATTTTTAATGTATTATATGAATGAGACTGAGGGTTAACACTGAGTGGTAGAGAATATTTTAAATCTAACCATCCATGATAATTTCTATGATCTATGGATATAGTGTCTCTAAAATCAAACTCTATTGTGATGGATGTTTTGTTTTCAATCACCAGTTCACAAGCAGGATCACCTTGTGTCCTATAAATCAGTAGTGAAATTTTATTTGGGATTGTGTAATATTTTTCATTCATTGAGAGGTTATATGGTTTTCCACATGTTATAGATTTAGTTAGATGATTCTATATAAAAATTCATGGATTAACAATATATCAAGGAATAAAATCCCATTCAAGGTGATTTGTTATCATTGTTTGATATACCCATATAGGAATTTATGTACATAAAAATATGCATTATCACCATAATACCATGAAGATATTGAGGTTGTGATGATATTTAATTGAGGAAGTATCTATTCATAATGATGAATCACATTTTTCTATCATTGATTTGGGTACTATGGAGTTTATAATGAGATGGTATGTTGATGAAATTTTTTGGAATTATAGTTAACCAAGGTATATTATCTCTAAATGGGATAACATTTTTACCTCATGAATCGATATAATATTAAAATAATATTTTCTCTCGAATTTTCATAATAATAAAAAATTCCTTCATTAAATGGTCTCTTAGATAGAGAAAACTATGAACAGGTAATTGCTTCATGTCATTTGGTTGGTGATATTTGTTAAATTTTTTGGAGAGAGAATGGTGTTGTGGACATTGATAGATTGGTTTTTTGTATTATTGTGTGAAATTATTAACAGTTAATTGTAGAAAATTATTACCTTGTAACACCACATGATTTTAAAAGAATACTATATTTGACATTGTATACGATATGCTGCATTGAAGCTAAATGAACCATTAAAATTTATTATATCAACATAACCATTATAATAAAGGAAAAAAATTTGTTTGAATGAATATGGATAAATTTAATATTATATATATATCCGAATAATTGTTTACAAATTCTTATTAACTAATAACTAATTTTTTTTCTACAGGAAATTTATTCATTAAAAAAATCCTCGAAATTTGTTTTTTTTTTGTTTGGTGAATAAACCATAAAAATAAGTTTTTTCACTCATATAAATTATATTTATTAAAAATAATATAATTTTAGAAATGTTAATATCAATATTGTAATAGGGTAATTTTTTAATATTTCCTAAAACAATGATTTCTATTGAGTAGTGAATAATATAACTTTTTTGAAACTGTTATTTTATATCAAAACATTATGAAATGTAGAAGTATAATTATGAAATAAATTTGATTTAAATGTAAAACAATAAAAATTTAGTAATATAGTTTGTAATTAATTACATTTTATTATCATTTATATGTGATTTTTTTGTAATTTCATTTTTCACACTAAATGACTTCTTGTTTAATTTTTTTTCGTGTATCAGGGGTCCAATTTAAAATAAAATTCTACCTCCTAAAAGAATTGAATCATGAAATAATGAACTCATATTTTAAATCATGATATAAAATTTTGAAAAATAGTACCCTTTTATTTTAACCAACATTAATATTTACTAAAATAAATAATTATCTCCACAGTATGGGTAAATAAATAATTTATGGTTAAAAATAATAAGACAATTACTTAAAATTTACCTAATATTTTTACATTGAACTATTGTATGACTATAGTTTTTTAAATTTGATCAATGTCTCAAATATATAGCCACAAGATTATATATATTTTTTTGAAATTTATAATATTAATGTAAATGAAAATTCAATAAATTCCATATTCATTCTTTATTTACTTTCAATATTTAGTGGCATGGATAAATATAACTTTGTATGATGAAGAATAGTAATTGGAATGAAAATTAATTTACCTTCATAATGTTAATAAATTTTGAAAATTTCATCTCGAAATAATTACATTAAATGCTTCTAAAATGAATAAAAATAATTTATATAATTAATAAAAAAATATACTAATGGATTTTGCAATTAATTTAATTAAAATAATTTAATAAATTATTTTCGTTATATATATATTTTTTAAACATAACCTATCATAGTTGTCTAAATTTATTAGATTCGAATTATATAATTTCCATGTTTTTTCACAATGTTTAAATAAAGGAAATGTTCCCAAACTCTCATTAATGTTATATTAAATTATATATTCTATTATTAATTGATTTAAATATTGAAAAAATACCATAATAATTCATATGATTATTAAATTGTTCAATATATAACCCATTTCCCAGTTAGTGGAATATATTCCATTTATTTTCACAATTATTACCCATAAATTGTAAAAAACATTGTTAAATTGATAATTGTGAAAAAAAACTTCCGGATTAAAACAAAAATAGGATGTTATAAAAAACCTATAATTTTTAAAATATTATTTTATAAGGTGATCTCAACCCATATTAATCCTATCATAGAATTATAAAGGTTTTGTTCCATTTTCCATGAATTATAATATATATTAATCTAATATTTTAAAAAATTCCATAAATAGCCCTCCAGATATTTATAATAGGGACCCTCCTCTCCCTATCAATTCATAAAGAGAAATATTTTTATATTTATAATATCTAACCAATATTATTTTTTTACTTCACATAACACATCATTGAGTCATTATTTTTTTATAAAACCTCCCTAGGTTATATTCGTTTGCAAGCCCAATGATGTTTTCCAAAGAAGAGGATTCATTCTTAATTAAAAAATTTTATGTTATTTCTTATTAAACCAATTTTGAATATTATTCAACCATGATTATATGATAAAATCACAGAATTACATATAAAATGGTGCTATTTTATTATTCTTATAACCAACATCAAACATATTTTCTATCAAATTTGAAATGAAACCATCATTTATATATAGGTTGTACTAATGCCTATCATAATAATATAGTTCATTTTCCATCTTATCCAACCAATACTATTAATGATTTTTAATGTAGAAGCTTTATATTATCTTCCTAATATATTTGTATTTTTGGATAAATAAAAAATTGAGTATTTATTTAAATTACCATTCATTGAAATTGGATAATGTCATTATCACATATATGAGTATTACCAATGGGACCAATAGATTTTATTATAGTAAATGCATCACATGGATGGTAAATATAATTTTAATTAATGAAAAAATTAATATTTATGACATAATAATCATTATAGAAATATTTTAAAATATTGGAATAAAATCGATCATGAACATTGAAAATTGGAAACATCACAAATTCATATGTACAAACTATCATCTATATAAGTTGAACATCATAATAATTTTCCAACATGAACTTAAATAATTAATTAATTGAATACAACATGACAATAAATGAAATATTCTAAATAATAAAAAATTAAAATTTTCAAAATAATGTATATATTTCACATTGTTTTATTATTTATGATGATTAATAAAATACATGATGAGTTAGACTCAAAGATAGGGATCTCTATATACCACCCATTTCTTCAGTTTATGACATTTACGACTCTAAGTCAAATTATATATCTCTTTAATGAAATGTAATACTTAAAATTTATTTACATATATGTTTCTAAATTATATACCCATCTTATTCTCCCATACATTGATGATTTAATAATGAATTATGATAAAATTCCACAACAAATAATATAACATCCCAGACAAGGGTGGCACACAACTGGTTCCCTGAGCTCGGTTCACCGCATAACCTCAAGGGAATATCCCCAAATTCCAGAGGCTGATGACTAGCAGTGAGGGCCGAGGTCTGATAGTGGGGAAACTATGCCCTCATTTGTCAGAGTGTATCACATCGGAATTTAAATAAATCATACAATGACAACGGAAGAAGTAAACATACACAGCTAAAATAAACTACAGCAGTGGATAAAACCAACAGTATAGAAGTGATGATGCTACATGTTTCAAGTTCTAAGATAATAGCCAGAACAGGTTATACATTAATACAGTTCTACAAAATACAGAGTACAACAAAATAAGCAAAACAGCTGCTAGCAGCATCGCGAGCCTAGGCTCGGTCCCATGCCCTCCTAATCCTCATCAATAGTCAAATACTTGTATAGGGACTCCTTCCCCTATCTACACCTGCAGAAACATAATCTGTTTGGGCCGAAAAGCAAGACCCAAACAGGGTGTGATAAATATATCTTAGTAGGAACCCACCAAAGGCTCCTGCCCCACTGCTTGTAAGCATGCAAGAATAGTGTGAAATAGTAAAATGAAAGAAGGTAAGAAGTATTAAAAAGAAACAAACATACCAATTAAATTTCCATTTTATTATTCATTTAATTCATTATATACTAGAAATCACCACAGTTCATTTCTAAACAAAACAGTCCACGTCCTCAGACAAGCAAAATCTTACCCTCGGGTAAGCAAAATCCAACCCACAGGTATTGCCCTCAGGCCGAAACAGAAATTGCCCTCAGGCATAGGATGTGTCTCCCTCAGGCACAAAAGTCAAGCCCTTAGGCACGAAAGGTTTCCCTATGGAGAAATACTACAACCCTCGGGATAAATAGTGCAGTGCCCTCAGGCTAATCACAACAACGCCCTCATGCCAAATACAACAACGCCCTCAGACTAAACAAGTAACTGGGCCATACCAAATAGGTAAAAAAGAAGTAACAAGAAATTCCTCTCAAGGAAATTCTACAATTACTACTTTAAAGGCATACCCTTGGGTATCCTGGCCAAACGACTAAACTGTGAAACACACCCCCGGGGTGGTTTCATATCCAAGTAACGATCCCAACCAGCATTTTATAATCACAATTTAATCACCTATTCAATTCAAGGAATTAAATATAGCAAATAACTCAGACACACGACACCCCAACATGGGTTCGTGGTACAAAAACGCACAAAACACACACGACAGTTGCAAAATAAACACAAAGGCACTTACCTTATTCGCCAACGAACGTTATACCCGAACACCGACTCCAGAAATTCCCAATAATGGCGTATATCTGACGAAGAACAAAATCCAAACAAATTTAAATAACTTATGTTAGTAGAAGAATTGGTAAGAACGGTACCAGTAGAGGAGAGGGCTTACTCGTGCGGTTCCAACGAGATCATCCGAAGCCAAATCGAATTCCAGACGAACTCCCGGTTGATCTTCAAAGGTCCGACCTCCTTCTTTGGCTCCAAAATTGCTCAAACACCTCCTCTTCCAAATGAGGAGGCTACTACCTATTTTAAGTTGAAAAAACAAAGTACACGGCATGTACTCTTGAGTACACGGCGTGTACTTCTTTCATTTAACTGTTCATTTAGCGGCACTGCCACACTGTTCACCCATTGACCTGAGTACACGGCGTGTACTGTCGCCCAGCTGTCGAAGACTCCAACGCCTTACTGTTTAAGCCTGCAGACTGACTACACAACGTGTAAGGTACCACTACACTGCGTGTAGTCGGTTCTTACACCCCTCGTCACCGACAAGGCTACACGCCCCGTGTACTCATCCCAACACAGCCAAAAGTACACGGCGTGTGGAAAAAGTACATGGTGTGTAGATTCGAAATTTAGCATTTTTCTTCATTTTCCATATTTTCTCAAAAACACTTATGGAAAAGGAAAAAGAAGAATCATGTACATCAAAAATAAGAACTGGGTTCTTACACACTTCCCCCCTTATAGAAATTTGTCCCTGAATTTCCCTTCCAAGGGTGGCGAAGATAAAGCTCAGAACATCTCTGGCCACTGAGCACGTACGTCGGCCTCCCGCTCTCTGGTCTCATCCTACACTCGGCCATGCTTCTATAACACCAGTATGAGAGGAATTGACCAGCCTCAGATAACCTTCGAGCTCCTGTCAATGATATAGATCAGATTCTCCTCAAAGGAAACATCATGCTGAAGCTCAACCTCCTCTGGATGAAAGGTGTGAGACGGGTCTGAATGATAGCGACGCAACTGAGACACGTGGAAGGCTTCATGCAAGGATCGGTACCGCTGCGGTAACTGCAACTGATAGGCAACCAGCCTGAATCTCTCCAGAATCTCGAATGGCCCCACATACCTCGGTGAAAGTTTACCCTATCTCTTGATCCGCTTGTATCTCAGTCTTGGAAAAACACATAGAAAAACTTGATCCCCAAACACGAACTTCAAAGGTCATCTGCGGCGATCAGCGTAAGACTTCTGAAGAGACTGTGCGGTAGCCACCCGCTTCCAAATCAGCTGGACCTGCTCAGATGTCTCCTACGCGAGCTGTGGCCCCAGTAAACCTTCCTTACCTGCCTCTAACCAGCACAATGGTGATGGGAATGGCCTACCATATAAAGCCTCGTATGGTTCCGTCTCAATAGTATCCTAAAAACTATTGTTATAGGAAAACTCGACTAAGGGTATAATCTTCTCCCACGAGCCCCCAAAGTCTAGGACGCATGCACGCAGCATGTCCTCTAGAACTTGTATCATCCGCACTGACTGGACATCCGTCTGAGGGTGGTATGCTGTGCTCAGAAGCACCTGTATACCTAGCGCCCCTTGAAAACACTTCCAGAAAAGAGAGGTAAAGCAGGCATCCCTATATGAAACAATAGAACGAGGGACCCCATGAAGACGTACGATCTCTCAGATATACAGCCTTATGAGCTTGTCCACACCGAAGGTCTCCTTGATCGGAAAGAAGTGAGCTACCTTTGTGAGTTTTCCAATGACAACCCACACGACATCATTGCCTCGATGTGACCTCGGCAAACCCATCATGAAATCCATCGTGAAATCATCCCATTTCCACTATGGAATGAGCAACTGCTGTAACAGCCCAGCTGGCCTCTGGTGCTCTGCCTTCACCTGCTGACAGGTGGAACACCTCGTGACAAAACCATCTATCTCTCTCTTCATACTCGACCACAAGTATTGTCGTCTCAAGTCTCGATACATCTTGGTAACCCCAGGATGAACTGCCAAAGCTGAAGCCTGAAACTCCTACATCATCTCCTTAGGTATATCCCATGGAACCCATACTTTTCCATGGAAACACAAAACCTAATCACCCCCTAACGTCCAACCAGGAGAATGGTCCCCACTTTCCACCGACTCCTGTAGAACTAGGTCATCTGAAACCGATAACTGCTTCATCCTCACTCTGGCTAGGAGGGTAGATGTCACAGCTAACAATGAAAGATAAGTCTGCCCCTAACTATCATGCACCTCCAGATGTATCTCCGAGAACAAAGCCATGAGCTCCCACTCACCACTGGCCTCCTGCACCGCCTGTATCTGAGGCTTCCTGCTCAGTGCATCAGCTACTTCATTACCATTACTAGGTGTATAGGTAAGCTCAAAATCGAAGGACTATAGTTACTCAACCCACCTTCTCTGCCTCAGATTCAGGTCACACTGAGTAAAGATATACTTGAGGATTTTTTGGTTGGTGAAAGCCACAAAATTCTCCCCAATAGATAATGTCTCCAACAGTGCAACGCTTGAACAACTACAGCCATCTCGATTTCATGCGTCGGGTAATTCCTCTCATGTGGCCTCAACTACCAAGACCTGTACGCAAAAACTCGGTCGCCCTGCATCAAAACGGCTCCCAGCCCAATCCCTGATGCATCATAGTAAACTGTATATCTCTTTCCCTACTCCGGGATCATCAGGATTGGTGATGATGTCAACATTCCCTTCAGGTCCTGGAAAGTTGTGTCACAAGATTCTGACCAAATGAACTTCACACCCTTCTAAGTCAAACCTATCAACGGTGCTACTAAGCGGGAGAAGTCCTGTATGAAGCGTCTGTAGAAACCATCTAGCCCTAAGAAACTCTGTATCTCAAACACATTTTTAGGCTACTCCTAGGAAACTACTGCTCTTATCTTCTTTGGGTCTACTGCAACTCCTGCCTCTGAGATGATATGACCCAGGAGGTGAATCTGGTCCATCCAAAAGTGGCACTTTGAGAGCATAGCATATAGCCGATGCTCTCTCAGTGTACTCAATACGTTCTCAAGATAGGTGTCATGGTCGTGTTGAGTTTGAGAGTACACCGAGATGTCATCCACGAATACTAACACAAAGGAATCAAGGTACGAATGGAACACACGATTCATCCGAGCCATGAAAACTAATGGAGAGTTCGTGAGTCCGAACGACAAAACCATATACTCATATAGACCATAACTACTTCTGAAAGTCGTGAGAGGTATATCAGATGGTCTCATGTGCAGATGATGATATATAGATCTCATGTATATCTTAGAGAACACTCGTGCTCCACGAAGATGATCAAACAGATCATCAATCCTCGGCAAGGGATATCGGTTCTTAACCGTCAAATTGTTCAGCTTCTGAAAATCCATGCAAAGATTGAGGGTACCATCCGCCTTCTTCACAAAAAAGACCAGAGAACCCCAATGAGAAGTACCGGGTCGGATAAAACCCTTCTCTTGTAGCTCCTCTAACTACCTCTTGAGCTCATGCAACTCAAGTGTGGCCATCCTATAAGGATGAATGGACACCGGTTCTTCTCCTGGCACAAGCTTGATAAAGAAATCCACCTCACGCACCGGAGGTAGACCTAAAAAGTTGTCCGGGAAGACATCCCTAAAACGATCGACAACTGGAGGGAAATCTATAACAACCCATACTTTACATACATTGTTATCACTTTAAAATTGAAGCACACTTATTACAACATATAACAAAACCATGAAAGGACCATATAGGTGTAGTGTCTTTAGAAACTGGAAAGCATAAACAACTGGTTCATAAAGCATCTACTTTGCCTCCCATTTTTTTCATCATATCTAGAGTCCCTTTTTGGTATATTCTACTTAATAACCTTATTCCTGACCTGGGGAAATAAAACATACAAAAGGGTAAGCTCAAATGAACAGTAAGGGTAAACAACAGATATATCAATCATATCATATACATAAGCACATAACATTTGGAAATCTTAACCTGCAAAAAAGATCATAATTTCATAACATGGTATAAATCATAGTAGTGAAATGAAATCCCAATAATCACAACATAAAACATGAAACTTTGTGGCATATACATATAATCATAGAGAATCATTTATTATTAGTCAAAACTCATTTCCATGACTATCTTAGTGGACAAAGTCCCTTTCTGAACCGAGTTCACTCCTCGTTTCTGTCCTGTTTCACTGAACTGGTTTAACCTGCCGTTCCAGCCATGTCTATCTATTGACATATAAATTCATTACCCAATTCATTTGAGGGAGACAAAGGTCCCACCCATCTCATAATTATACCATTCTTATGTGTGACACAAAATCAGAAACCATACATCATCGCATAACCCATGTAATAAAAATGGGAATCTTAAATATCATGATATCATAAAACAATTCATATAAGATAAAGGAATTCGTAAAAATATAATTCCATCACAACATAATAAAATCAAATTAATAATACGGATAGAAACAGAACCCTTTATTATCTTAGATGGAAAATAATTTTGATGACACACTTGAACTCCATTCTTGAGGAAAATATCCTTTCTGCTTCAAAAACACTTTTCCTTTCTTAACATGTCATACAATTCTAAACTAAAAGAAGTTGATTAGAAATAAACTTGAAAACTTTTAGAGGAAGCTTCTTTGAAATAATGTTTTAAAAATCCATTCATGTCGTATATGTTAAAAAAACATTCTTCATACATTTGTCGGAAAAGTCAAAAAGTACCTCGTAAAAAAACGACAAAGGATTCTTTTCATATCCTTTTCTAAAAACTCACCGAAGGGTAAAATTGGATTTAAAAAATTGTAGGTGGATGGATATAATATTACATATTGAGGAAACATGGATGAGGATGATAAAATACACCCTAGTAAATACTAAATTACAAACAATCTCAGATAAAAATGAGATTGTGATATTTCCCTTACCTTAGGTCCTATATGCTTTGTACGTATCAGAAACTCCTGTATAAGGATTTAAATAATGTTATTGACTTATTCCATAATCATACACATTGTTATGATATCATATATGGTCATATTCTTAGCTTCATATTTGTAATATTTCATTACAACTTGTTATTCGGTTGTTTATTACTTTTTGTTCTTATGCTTGTTTTGTCGAATAAATTATTATTTTTCTCTTTAGGTTATAGATACCTCATTTCCAGAATGTTATTATTTTAATATATATCATATAAATTCATTAAATTCATTTATATAATCATTATGCAATGAAGATCATGTAGAACGAGTCGCATCGCATCGTGGAGATGGTATTCTGTACGTACGCACGAGTGATGATATCGTTCCCATGATCATGGAATTGTATTTGAGTGTATGTATAATATTTTAGAATCTATATAACTTTAAAATAATCATATATAGCCATTATTTACAAAATTATACTTATCCAAGTAAGGTTGTGGTGGAAAATAGGTTACACCACGGCGTGGAGACGGTATTCTGTACGTACGAACGCGCGGTGATTTCATTTTCCGTAGGATGGATAGATGGTGAAATAGGGTTGTTTCATAATTATAATAACATATCAGTATATGAGTGATACTGATGTTATTACTTCATAATGAAAAAACTAACGAAGAAGAAGTGGAAGAAGAAATAAAGATGAAAGAATCGGTCACAGACATTACCTCTTCTTTGAAGTGCTTCTTTAAGACCTCCTTTTAGGGCACTAAAATTGGTCTCTGAAGTATACCAGGACCTCTAGGATGTCTCTACAGAAGTGGAGAGGAGAAATTGGCAGGGGTTTTCCGAGATTGAATGCTCGATGTGGTGTGAGGAAGAGGGGGAGGAGGTGCCCTTTTATAAGGGAGGAGAGGGGCACCTTTGGAATAATTAAAAATATTATTTTATTATAAAGACAAATTCGATTTTTAATAGCTCCAAATTGATTTATTTAGAAGATAAGGTGGGGATGTGTGGAAATCCTCTCATTTAATAGAATTGAGACAAGTTTAGGTTCCTATTTGGCCCATATCATTTAGATTTAACATTAAGTTAAATAAGTTTACTTTTATCGTGTCTTCTTGTGTTCCTACACTATACAGTTAATAATCGTACTATAACAATCCAAACTAACCCCAAGTTGTTTATTATTAATATATATATATATCCTTATTTAAGTCATATGACATATCCTTAGATTTTTAAGAATAAAATAACAATTAATAATATAATATTTGTTTTAAAAACAATTTTATGTCAATTTTGACACTATTTAGTAATTGATTTTTATGAAACTCTTAATGGAATTATTAGTTCGAAAAAAGTTAATTAAATCAACAGTAAAATGTCATATTAACCTAAAAAATTATTGGAATTAATAAAAAGACTCAAATTACATTTATTTTGGTGTTTATAACATCAATTATGTCAATATTTAATTAATAAGATAATTACTGCATCATCTTTGTGTCATAAATAAATTTAATTATATAATGTCTAAAAATTACAAATAAAATACCATTATGTAAGAAATATTTTTATCTTTCTAATGAATACTTATAGTCGAATTTATATTATGTATAACCTTATATTAAAAATTATTTACTTATTAATCATTGATTTTAACTAATTTAACCCTTCTTTAAATAAATTAATAATAAATGTCCTAATCTAATCCAAGTGGGCCTAAATGGTCATATTTTATTTATAAGTTTGTTTTTGGTCGATTTACACATATAAAATAGAATTAGGACATGTGTTAGGGTAATAATAATATCATGTTTACCCTTAACTACCCTATTTACTTTTAACCGTGGTAAATAAAAGTAAAAAGTTACTATTCACCAAAAATTATTTTCATCTCATTGAACCACATTTTACTTACTGACATCAACCGTGTCTCTCGGATTTTTGAAATTCCACTCTCAGAAGCGGTAAAATTAAGTTTTATGAAAAATTCAGTTTTTTAACTACAACTTCGTGCTTTCACTATTCATCAAAAATTGAATGTTTTCAAAAAAATACGAAAAATTTCACCCTAGGATAATTTCGATATTCCGAATCAAAAAATGAAGTCCATTTTGAAAAATAAAATTTATAAAATTTCAAAAAGTGGTTATTACTATTTATAACGGCTAGTTTTAATAATATTTTATTAGAATATCATTTTTTAATGAAACTCAGTATTGCGTACGACGCAAGCTATCGAGGAAGGTCGCGATTTCGTGTAAAGAAAGCCAAGCAAGTGTTGTGTGTAGAAAAAGATTCCTTTGATGATTTATATTACATAAAAGTCTCGGGTGTTACATTCTACCCCCCTTAAAATGAATTTCGCCGTCGAATTTCATCACTTTGTAACAAACAGACGAGGATACCTCTCCCTCATCATATCCTTAAGCTCCCATGTAGCTTCATATAATTGGTGGTTCCTCCATAAAAGATTCACCAATCGAGTGGTCTTGTTTTGTAGGACTTTTTCGCTATGATCCAGAATCTCTATCAGCTGTTCTTCATAAGAAAGATCCTGCTCCAGCGGTACAACATCTGAGCTGAGTACATGTGAAGGATCAGGTATGTACTTTCTCAGGAGAGATACATGGAACACATCGTGAAATTGAGAGAGATTCGGTGGAAGCGCCAATCGGTAAGCTACCATCCCAACACGATCCAGTATTTTGAAAGGACCGATATATCTAGGGCTCAACTTCCCCTTCTTTCCAAATCTCATGACCCTCTTCTAGGGAGATATTTGTAAGAACACTTTATCACCCACTTCAAACTATAGGTATTTTCTTCGGTTGTCGGCATAACTTTTTTGTCGACTCTGAGCTTATCTTATGTGTTGATTAATAGATCTAACCTTTTCTTCCATTTCATCAATGAGATCAGGTCCTAATAGCTTTATTTCCCCAAATTCATCCTAGCAAGTTGGAGTCCTACATTTCATTCCATAGAGAGCTTCATAAGGATCCATCTGAATACTGGAGTGAAAGATATTATTATAAGAAAATTCCACCAACGATAGGTGTTGATCCCAACCACCATTGAAATCAATAGAGAAATCTCTCAACATATCTTCTAGATTTTGAATTGTTCTCTCAGACTGACCGTCTGTCTGAGGATGATAAGCAGTGCTGAAACTCAACTCTATATCTAGAGTATGCGGAAGACTTCGCCAGAACTTCGAGGTAAATCTCGGATCCCGATCAGATATAATAGAAAGTGGTACTCCATGAAATCTTACCACTTCCTTTAAATATATCCTGGCAAGCTGATCCAGAGAGAAATACTCTCTAATAGCAATAAAGTGTGCAGATATTGTTAGCCAATCAACTATGACCCAGATAGCATTATTGCCTTTGGATGTTTTAGGAAGTCCTATGAAAAAGTCCATAGTGATGTTTTCCCATTTCCATTCGGGTATGGGTAATGGTTGAAACATCCCCTTAGACTTCTGTCTCTCATCTTTAATTTGTTGACAAACCAAGCATCGAGAGACATATTCTGAAACATCTCTTTTCATGCCATCCCACCAGAAGTACTCATTCAGGTCCCTATACATATTCGTGCTTCCATGATGAATAGAGAATGAAGAACTATAAGCCTCATCCAGCAGCTCCTTGTTTAATTTGGGGATGGGAGGAACACAAACCCGATTCTTGAACTTTATTATTCAATCAAAATCAAGGTTGAATTCATGAACATTTCTCACCTTCTTTTGTAACTCGACATCTTCTTTCCGTGCCTCTTTAATCGTCACATGTATAGATGGTTGAACATTCATTTGAGAAAGATACGATTTTTCCCCTTTCATTATAATTCCAAGATCCATCCTTTGTAAATCCATAAATATTGGATCTTTTGTGATCCTCATCATGGAAAAACTAGCATGGTCTTGTTGACTTAATGTATCTGCCACCTTGTTTTCTTTCCCAGGGTGATAATGAATTGATCAGTCGTAATACTTAATCAGCTCCAACCATCTTCTTTGGCGCATATTCAGCTCTTTTTGTGTGAAAATATACTTTAAACTTTTATGATCAGTATAAATATCACACCTTTCACCATAAAGGTAATGCCTCCAAATCATTAATGCAAAGATTAAAGCAGCTAACTCCAAATCATGAGTTGGGTAATTTTTCTCATGTATTTTCAGCTGCCTTGAGGCATAAGCTATCACCATATCATTTTTCATAAGAACACACCCCAATCCCTTCTTGGATGTGTCACGGTAGATCACAATCCTTTCTCCACTATAAGGCAGTGTGAGCACAGGTGCACTGGATAACCTTCTTTTCAACTCCTTGAAATTCTCTTCACATTCCTCCGTCCAAACAAACTTAACTCCTTTCCGAGTCAACTTGGTTAGTGGATTAGATAATCGTGAAAAATCTTTCACAAAACATCAATAATATCCAGCCAAACCAAGAAAACTTTGGATCTCAGTTACTGTTGTTGGTCTCGACCATCTTTTGATAACCTCTGTTTTTGCTGGATCCATAGATATCCACTCTTTTGAGATTATGTGACCCAAAAATGAAACTTTTTGAAGCCAAAATTCACACATGGTAAATTTGGCATAAAGCTTCTCCTTTCTCAGGTTCTTCAATATAATTCTCAAGTGATCTTCATGTTATTCCTTTCTCTTTGAATAGACAAGAATATCGTCTATAAAGACTACCAAAAATTGATCAAGGTAGTCTCTAAAGACTCTATTCATCAGATCCGTGAAGATAGCATGTGAAATAGTAAGACCAAATGGCATCACTATAAATTCATAGTGTCCATAACTTTTATGGAAAGTCATCTTTGGTATATCCTCCCTTTTGAACCTTAATTGATGATACCCCGAATGATGATCAATCTTGGAAAGTATTGAGCTCCGCGTAGTTGGTCAAATAGGTCATCAATGCGCAGGAGAGGATATTTGTTCTTGAAAGTGATCTTGTTAAGTTCTCGATAATCAATTCAGAGTTTCATTGATCCATCTTTCTTCTTAACAAACAGAACAGTTGCTGCCCAAGGTGACGCACTAGGGAGTATGAAACCCTTATCAAGATTCTCTTGGAGTTGCTTCTTCAATTCCTGTAACTCAATTGGGGCCATTCTATAAGGTGTTTTCGAAATAGGAAAATCATCCGGTACGAGTTCTATTGAAAACTCAACTTCACGATTCGGTGGAAGACCTGGTAATTCATCCAGAAAGACATCATCAAACTCCCGTACAATGGGCATATTCTTAATCGTGAGTTTCTCAGCAACCATTTGAGATAAATAACCTTCATTTAGTGGAATCAATACCCAAAAAATAGAAGAAATTTCCACTGGAAGGTTATGTTCATCCTTGCATCGATAGACGATCATAGATTGATCTGGAATATGAAATGTGACTTCCCTTATTTGGAAATTGATATTAGCTCCATGTAGAGAAAGCCAATTCATGCCAAGAATCACATCAAATTCCACAATAGGAAGGATCACAAGATTTTCAGGAAGCACTTTCCCACAAACTTCAATCGAAGAAGAATTATAAACTTTTTATGCGATTGTTGTGCCATTAGGGGTTGTCACAGCTAACTCAACATCTAACTGTTGAGGTAATATGGTGATATCCTTAGAAAATTCTTCAGAAATAAAGGAGTGGGTGGATCCAGAATCAAATAAAACATTTGCTACTTTAGAGTTGATGGTATGTGTACCTTTCACCACATCGTTATCGTACTCCACATCACTCATAGAAATTTCCTGTGACTTTCCTTTGTCTTTAGCCTTAAGAGTTTGTTGACCTCGACCATCATCATCAACCCTTGGATTTGGGCATTGATTGGCATAATGCCCCATCTCCTTTCACTTGAAACATTGAAGTTTAGTTGGGTCATTCTGTGTATCCCTTCCTTTGTTTTCATCATTAGACATCTTTTTCCCTCCTTTGCGGCATTCAAATGCCCGATGACCTTCCTTTCCACATTTGAAACATTTACTTGTCCCATTAAGACAACTCCCTGGATGTTTCTTTCCACACTTTGAGCATAAGGGAAAGCTCATCTTCTTTTCAGTGTTCTCTTTAGATTTTACGTTGAATTCCATTTTCCTCTTCTTATCAAACCCATATGAATGATGGGTTACTCCAATCTCCATCTCGACTTTGAGATCACATTGAACGATTTCCTCGTAGCTATTGAAGTCCCTTATGGCTAACGCCCTTCGAAGAATTGTTTTTAAGCCACTAAAGAATCGATCGATCTTACTCTCAGGTTGGATAATAATACCAGAAGCGTACGTTGCAAGTCTTGTAAAATTTTCTTCATAAGTACCAACAGATTCATCATCCTTTTGCTTCATTTAATGAAACTCTTTCTCCATCTTTGTTTGGAGAATACGAGGGAAGTTCTTATTGAAAAATAAGTTCTTGAACTCATCCCATTCCATGGACTCAATTTCATCCCTTTGCCTCATATTCTTAATAAGATTCCACCATTTATCAGCATCTCCTTCCAAACGATACACTGCTAGGATGACTTTATCATGTTTAAAACATTGAAGAACTGAAAATATCTTTTCATTATTACTAATCCATTCTTCAACAACTAATTGATCAGTAGACCAGCTGAAAGAAGGTGGACGCTGCCTCATGAAGGATTCAACAGAATGTTGCTCTTCCTTTGCTCGTTTGGAAGTCCTGCATGATTCATATCTTGAGAAAGTTGTGTTAGCATGGCTATAAGATTTTTCATTCCAGCTCCCATAATGTTTGGTTGCCTCGGGGGACAATCATTGCATTGCCCGTCGCATTCCGCATTAACACTGTTCCATCGGGTTCCAGCCATTGAATAAAACCAAGAAAAATAGTGTGTGCAACACTAATTATAATAGGAAAACCACATAATCAAGAATAAAATTTCACTCTTAAGGTCTTATCCTAGGTTATTCATGGTCATTTCTAAAACACTAAGATTGTGTTCTATGCTTAGAATTATACTTAGGGTTATTACTAAGGCTTTCACATCCTAGTTTCCAAAGGTTGACTATACCTTTCCTCTGATACCAACTATAACGCCCCATACTTTACATACATTGTTATTACTTCAAAATTGAAGCACACTTATTACAACATATAACAAAACCATCAATGGACCGTATAGGTATAGTGTCTTTAAAAACTGGAAAGCATAAACAACTGGTTCATAAAGCATCTACTTTGCCTACCATTTATTACATCATATCTAGAGTATCTTTTTGGTATATTCTACTCAATAACCTTCTTCCGGACCTGGGGAAATAAATCAAACAAAATTGTGAGCTCAAATTCTTAGTAAGGGTAAACGAAAGAAATATCAATCTCATCATATACATAAGCACATAACTTTTGGAAATCTTAACCTGAAAAAGAGATCATAATTTCATAACATGGGATAAATCATAGTAGTGAAATGAAATCCCAATAATCATAACATAAAACATGAAACTTTGTGGCATTCACACATAATCATAGAGAATCATTTCTTATTAGTCAAGACTCATTGCCAAGACTATCTTAGTGGATAAAGTCCCTTTCTGAACCGAGTTCACTCCTCGTTTCAGTCCTGTTTCACTGAACCGGTTTAACCTGCCGTTCCAGCCATGTCTATCTCATGAGATATAAAATCATTACCCAATTAATTTGAGGGAGATATAGTTCCCACCCATCTCTTAATGATACCATTCTTATGTGTTCCACAAAATCAGAAACCATACATCATAGCATAACCGATGTAATAAAAATGGGAATCTTAAACATCGTGACATCATAAAACAATTCATATAAGATAAAGGAATTCATAAAAATATAATTCCATCACAAGATAATCTAATCAATGTAATAATAGGTATAGAAACAGAACCCTTTATTATCTTAGATGGAAAATAATTTTGATAAAACACTTGAACTCCATTCTTGAGGAAAATATACATTCTACTTCAAAAACACTTTTCCTTTCTTAACATTTCATACAATTATAAACTAAAAGAAGTTGATTAAAAATAAACTTGAAAACTTTTAAATGAGGCTTCATGGAAATAATTTTTTAAAAATCCCTTCAGTTCGTATAAGTTAAAAAAACATTCTTCGTACTATTGTCGGAAAAGTCAAAAATTACCTCGTACGAAAAACAACAAAAGATTCCTTTCATATCCTTTACTAAAAACTCACCGAAGGGTAAAATTGGATTTAAACAATTGTAGGTGGATGTAAATAATATTACATATTGAGGAAACATGCATGTGGATGATAAAATACACCCCAGTAAAAACTAAAGTATAAACAATCTCAGATAAAAATGAGATTGTGATATTTCCCTTACCTTAGGTCCGATATGCATTGTCAATATCCGAAACTCCTGTTTAATGATTTAAATAATGTTATTTACTTATTCCATAATCATACTCATTGTTATGATATCATATATGGTCATATTCTTAGCTTCTTATTAGTAATATTTCATTACAACATGTTATTCGGGTGTTTATTACTTTTTGTTCTTATGCGTGTTTTGTCGAATAAATTCTTATTATTTTCTTTAGGTTATAGAATACTCATTTAAAGAATGTTATTATTGTAATATATATCATATTAATTAATTAAATTCATTTATATAATCGTTATGCAATGAAGATCATGTAGAACGAGTCACATCACATCGTGGAGACGGTATTCTGTACGTACGCACGAGCGATGATATCGTTCCCATGATCATGGAATTGTATTGGAGTGTATGTATACTATTTATGAATCTATATCACTTTAAAATAATCATATATAGTCATTATTTACACCATTATACCCATCCAAGTATGGTGGTGGTGGAAAATAGATTACACCACGGCGTGGAGACGGTATTCCGTACGTACGCACGCGCGGTGATTTCATTTTCCGTAGGATGGATAGATGGTGAAATAGGGTTGTTTCATACTTATAATAACATATCATTATATTAGTGATACTAATGTTATTACGTCATAATGAAACAACTAATCAAGAAGAAGTGGAAGAAAAAATACTGATGACAGAATCGGTAACGGACATTACCTCTTCTTTGAATTGCTTCTTTGAGACCTCCTTTTAGGGCACTAAAATTGGTATTTGAAGAATACCAGGACCTCTAAGATGTCTCTAGGGAATTGGAGAGGAGAAAGTGGCAGGGGTTGTCTGAGCTTGAAGGCTCAATGTGGTGTGAGGAAGAGGGGGAGGAGGTTCCCTTTTATAAGGGAGGAGAGTGGAACCTTTGGAATAACTAAAAATATTATTTTATTATAAAGCCAAATTCGGTTTCGAATATCTCAAAATTGATTTATTTTGAAGATAATGTGGGTATGGGTCTAAATATTCTCATCCAATATAATTTAGACAAGTTTAGGTTCCTATTTTGACCATATCATTTAGATTTAACATTAAGTTAAATAATTTTACTTTTATCGTGCCTTCTTGTGTTCTTACACTATAAGGTTAATAAACTTACTATAAAAATCCAAAAAAATCCAAAGTTGTTTACTATTAATATATATAACCTTATCTAAGTCAGTTGGATGACCCTAGGATTTTTAGGAATAAAATAACAATTAATAATATAATATATTTTTTTAAAAACTATTTTATGTCAATTTTGACACTATTTAGTAATTGATTGTTGTGAAAATCAAAACAGGTTTATTAGTTCTAAAACAGTTAATTAAATCAATACTAACATGTCATATTAACCTAGAAAATTATTGTAACTCATAAAAAGTCTCAAATTATATTTATTTTGGTGTTTATAACATCAATTATGTCAATATTTCATTAATAAGATAATCACTGCATCATATTTGTGTCATAAATAAATTAACATATTTAATGTCTAAAAATTACAAATAAAATACCATTATATAGGAATTATTTATAGATTTCTAATAAATATTTATAGTAGATTTTATCTTATGTATAACCTTATATTACAAATTATTTACTTATTAAACTTTGATTTTAACTATTTTAACAGTTTTTTAAATAAATTAATAATAAATGTCCTAATCAAATCCATGTGGGCCTAAATGGTCATATTTTATTCCTAAGTTTGTTTTTGGTCGAATTAAACTTATCCAATAGAATTAGGACATGTGTTAGTGTAATAATAATATCATTTTTACCCTTAATTACCCTATTTACTTTTAACCGTGGTAAATAAAAGTTAAAAGGTACTATTCAACAAAAGTTATTTTCATCTCATTGAACCAAATTGTACTTATTGACATCAACAGTGTATCTAGGATTTTTTAAATTCCACTCACAGATGCGGTAAAATTATGTTTTATGAAAAATTCAGTTTTTTAACTACCACTTAGTTGTTTCACTATTCATCAAAAATTGAAAGTTTTCAAAAAAAATACCAAAATTTCACTCTAGGATAATTTCAATATTCCGAATCCAAAAATGAAGTCCATTTTGAAAAATAAAATTTATAAAATTTCAAAAAGTGGTTATTACTATTCATAACGGCTAGTTTTAATAATATTTTATTAGCATATCATTGTTTAGTGAAACTCGGTATTGCCTACGACGCAAGCTATCGAGGAAGGTCGCGATTTCGTGTAAAGCAAGCCAAGAAAGTGTTGTGTGTAGAAAAATATTCCTTTGATGATTTATATAACATAAAAGTCTCAGGTGTTACAAAATCCGTCTGACAAGTCCCCTGATCATCCAGATATAAGCTCGCTATCTGGGCTGTGACTCCACCTCGCCCATGATGCTTTGGTCCAGCTCGACTCACCTGAACATCCCACTTGCCCTTGTATAGAAACTCCCCGCCCTCTGGTGATGATAAATGCACCCTGCAATGGTAGCAGTCTATGAAGGCTCGGAAGGTAACCAACCAATCCATCCCGAGAATGACGTCATATATCGTCTTCTACTAGACATAGAGGTCCCAAAGGAATTGACACCCACCATCCTCAAGGGGGCACTCCTTGCACTGATGCCAAAAAGCCGTCCTAGTCCCCAACGGAGTGTCTAGTGTCAAGATATCGGAAGAAGTATAAACACAAAGCCCAAGGCTCTCCAAAAATGGTATATATATGAAAATATTTGTAGCACCCGTATCAAAAAGTACTGAAGACATGACAGAAGATACTAGAATAGAACCTCTGACTATAGAAGGTCTGAGATCCTGCTCTTGCTGGGTCTGTTGCACTGCATATGCCTGCCCAGTGCCACGAACCAGCGACACAACCTGGCTACCCTGAGCTGTCCCGCCCTACTGCCTCTGCGATCCTGGTGTCTGGCTACCACAGCCACAACCACCATCTCTGCCTGAACGCCCTGACGTATTCCAGTTCATAGACTGGTAAAAATCCACTGGTCCTTCTCCCGCACTAGGAGTCTGCATAGAACCCCTCTCACTATCCACTGGTGGAAACTAACTGCAAAAGTGTTGTAGATGACCCATCTTGGCACAAGCTCGGCACTCCACTTGGTCTCGTGGACCCTGCGGTCTCTTGTGCCGTTCCCTGCCACACAGGTAGCACCTGATCGGGCCACCTGAAGAAGATACCTGGCTGGTACTTCCACCCTGGGAGAAGTCCATATGTATCTTCCTCTTTCCAGCAAAAATCACACCAGTAACTGCTGGTGAACCGCCTTGGCCCACACCACTTGATTCCCTCATGTTGCTCTCTATAATCAACGCCTAATTCACAATCACATGTAAAGTAGGAAACCTGAAAACATTCACTAGTGTTTAGATTTCATAATGAATACTATCCTCAAAACGTCTGGCTCTCAACGTCTCATCACCCACTAGCATGGGTTCAAAACACTGAAGCTCTGTAAAATGATCTGAATAGTCCATCATCGATATAGCGCCCTGCTATAGATTCATGAACTCTCGAGCTCTATATTCCCTCAGCGTCTCAGGAAAGAAGAAGTCATAGAAGACTGCCTGGAAATCTTCCCATACCATGTCCCTGTGATGCTCTGACTAGCTGGTAACATCCCACCACCGCTTGGCGGAATCACACAGCATGTAAGTCGCGAGCTTGACCCTCCACCCTGGAGGCATCTCTAGATGCTTGAAAATAGTCTGCATCAATCCTAGCCAAGACTCCGCAGCCTACGGTCTGCCATCCCCTGAAAACGTAGGTGGATGCTGCTGCTGGGAGATATGCATCAACTCGACCATAGATGTAGAAGCCCGCGGTGCTCCCTTAATGGTCTGCATGAACCGCATAAAGCCTTCACGGAACTGTGCCTCCACACTTGTGTCTGGTATAGCAGTTGGCGCCGCATCTGGCCCTCCTGGAGGATCTACTGGTAGCCCATGGCCCACTATCTCCGGAGTATAACCGTCGCCGCTCTCCTGGTGAAAAACTCGCAGTCGTCTAGGCGGCATGACTCTACAAGGTCAAAAGAACGACTCAGATTAAAGATTATTAAGAATGAAAGCGAAGGAACCACAAAGGGAACAAGAGGAAGAATGAATTCAAAATTGTCAAAACAAGACTACATGGTGTGTACAATGACTACACGGCGTGTACTTGACTTCCTTTCCCATTCCTGGGTCCTTTTACACGGCTATGGCACACGGCTTCCGTTGAACAAAACTACACGGCATGTACGGTGTTATTTTCCAACTGCCCGTGTCGTATGTGACACGGCCGACTACTCGGCCTGACACTACACGACGTGTTACACCCGCACACGGCATGTACACCACCCTGTTTCCCAGCCACACGGTTAACTCCACATGGACTGTCCTCAGACCAGACTACACGTCGTGTCCCATTGGTACACGGTGTGTTCAGGGAGAGGTGACACCAGCCCGTGTTGTTAGCTACATGACTGAGTCCCCAGGTCACACTACACGACGTGTCTAAAATTGACATGGTGTGGTATGTACAGGAGTTCACCAACCCGTGTTGTTAGTTACACGACCGGACTCCGGGTCACATTACACGGCGTGTCCATTCGGTACACGGCGTGTTTAACACAAGCCTTTTTCTACCCCATGTCGCCGCCCACATGGTTTGTGACACGGGATGAGACTACACGGTGTGTACTCAGGGTACACGGCGTGTACTCAAGAAGTTCATTTTTCTTCCCGAACAGGAGAACATACACGACGTGTATAAAAATACTACACGGAGTGTATACTAGGTTTCCGGACAGTATGCCTCAGAAACTTCCCCATAACTCAGAAAATACCATAAAAGAACACCTAAGTGTGAAATTCTGACCTATGGGGGCCCATACTCCCCACGAATCAAATTTTGACATCTTATGTGCATTATAACCAATCAACAGTCAATGATCCACCAAATTCCAGTCAATGAGGGACCATACTTCCCAAAAACTAAAGTTTAGCATTCATTCTATAAACAGGCTCACATAAAATTACCCTATCGCATAACAGGTATTTTATCAGAGCGGCTATCACAACAGCGTGCTTTTCTAGCACAACAACCATCACAACAACATGAAAATTTCTAAGGCACCTACATGGCATGGAAACTATGCATGACATGTGATTTCTAGCATGTGCCTATATTATGAATGAGATGGAATACCCTCATCTCATTGGGTTGCAACTAAATAGAACCCACATATAAAATACAAACAGCACAATCTCAAGTGCATCACCGAACGGTGAAAACATATCAACCGTAAAATTGCAAAATCAAAAGAATGAAAAATACGAGGTATAATGGCATTCCCTGTACACGGGTTAGCTATTCCCGGGAAAAACTTATTACCAAATACAGTTCCATCCTATCCCTGACTATGAATCCAAATAGTAAATCAAAAAAAGAACTCCTCTGATACCACTTTGTAACGTCCCGGGCCCGTGTACCACACAATGGGTGCCCCGAGCACAGTTCGCCACGTGACATCAAGCGCATTTCCCCAAACTCCAGAGGCTGCCGACTAGCAGCGAGGGCCCAGGAATGATAGTGGGGAAACTATGCCCTCATTTGTCAAAGTGTAGCGCAGTGGAATTTAAATAAAATATACAACGACAGCGGAAGTAGTAAACATACACATCTGAAATAAACTACCGGAGTGGATATAACCAACAGTATAAAAGTGATGATGCTACATGTTTCAAGTTATAAGAAAACAGACAGAACATGTTATACATTAATACAGTACAACAAAATATGGAGTACAAAAAAACAAGCAAAACAGCTGGCAGTGGCATCACGAGCCTAGGCTCGGTCCCATTCCCTCCTAATCCTCAGAAACAGTCAAGTACCTATATAGGGACTCCTTCCCCTATCTACACCTGTAGAAAAATAATCTATTTGGACCGAAAAGCATGATCCAAATAGGGTGTGAAATATAACTCAGTAGGCACCCACCAAAGGCCCGTGCCCAACTGCGTGTAAACATGCAACAATAGTGTGGAATAGTAAAATGAAATAAGGTACCATGGTCTTCGATGCATGATTTGGAGTATGGTTTGTGTTTGTTTTCAATCAGGAGTAGATGTTCAGAATGTGTACCTGCAAAGAGATCATAAAGTTCACGCAGACAACAGTATTGAATGTGGTGCCGTTTCCCAGTGCTTTGCGAAAGTGGAGCTTCGCAGCGGCTATTCTAGCTCCGCGAAAGTCGTGTGCTCCGTATTGGCACAGTGATCTTCGCGAGGGAAGTCTCTTTGCGACGAATTGAGCTCCTAGATGGACTAACCATTACGAAGGTTTGATCTTTTTGATGGTCTGAGCTCCACGAAATTGTGAGCTTTGCGAAATGGAAGGAGCTTCGTGAAGGCTTGTTTGAGCTTCGCGAAATTGGGATCCTCGCGAAGTACGGTGCATTGCGAAGGTACTTTCCAAAGGTAGTTTTCATAGTGTTTAAGAGATAAAGGGGTATTTTTCAGTGGATGAACATTGGATATCAACAGAGCATCTACATACGATAGAGGATGCATTCTTATGCAATGATGAAGATACCTTCACATCTATAAACTGAGTGGGACTTCACCTAAAGGCAGCGAGCTAGGGGGATTCAATGGGAGTGACCAGAGGGAAGCAGTGAGATATTCATGAACATTTTTAAAGGCAGTGAGCCTGGGAAAGAGTTACTATACTTGAATCTTTGTAATCCCCAGCTAGTGAAGATTAGTGGAATTAGGTATGACCGACAACTTTTCGGCGTATTCTCCTTGGACGTAGCCCTTAGTGGTGAACCAAGTAAAAAGTGATGTGTCTTCTCTGTGCATGTGAATGTTTGCTTTCTGATCATATTATAATTCATGTTCAACATGTTCCTACAAACATGGGAATAAGATCCATCACATTAAAAGAAAAAATTTTCACCCTGATTCACCCCTCCCCTCTCAAGGTGTCCCGGGGTCCTTCAAGGGGCATCAGAGGTAGGTTGCTGGTGTTGAATCTGTCCAATATCGTCATGGAGAATGCAGTCAATATCAGGGGAGTCCCTCAAATTGATGGAAGTAATTTCTAGATCTGGAAGAACAGAATGAGATCTCTTCTAGTATCTCTTGGAATGGATGATCTCTTCTCTACTGTTCAAGGAATACATGTCACTAACCCAACATGCCTGGATATGACTGAAATAGACAAGAAAAATATTGATGTAGATTCTAAAGCACAAAATTCACTTAATACAGCCCTTTCTTATCAGATCTACCTAAAGGTGATGAATTTTACCACAAAAAAATCCATTTGGGGTAAACTCGAGAATATTTTTGAAGGATATCGAAAAGTGAAGGAGGCGAATCTACAAGTACTGCACAATCGGTTTGATGATCTGAAGATGCATCCAGACGAGAATGCAGACTCTTTCTTCAATCGAATTACTGAAGTGGTTGGAGCAATTCGAGGTCGAGGTGAAGAAATCAAAGACATTGATATAGTAATGAAAATATTAAGAAGACTTCCACCTCTCTACAATGAAAAGGTGTTAGCCCTTGAGGATAGAAATCTTTCACAACATTCTCTGGATGATCTACTTAGCAGCTTGGTAGCATATGAAATGAGAGTCAAACTAGAAGATGATACGACTCGTGTGAGAAAGGAAATAGAATTGAAGGCCATGGATAAAATGAAAATCTATAAAGATAGTAGTGGTGAAGAAGAATTGAAAAAGAAATTCTTTCTCTCATTGCAAAGAAGTTCCAGAAGGGGAAAGGGAAATTCGAAGGGATGTTACCTCTCGCATGTTTTTGTTGTGGAAAAGTTGGGAACATAGCCTCTCAGTGCTTAAGAAAGATCAATGATGAAGATAGTGAAGATGAAATCTTCGAGAAGCCTCAGAGAAGGTTCTTCAAAAAGGGAGACTTCAAATATGGAAAGAAAATGCAAAGGAAGAGTTTTGTCAGTGAAGAGGAAGAAGATGATAATGAATTCTGTGATGAAGAAGAACCAGAATTCAAAACTGGGAACCATGCTTCCATGATGGACACTATTGAATAGTCAGAAGATACTGGTGGAGAAGAACAACTGAGAACTTGTGTAGATCCTAAGATGAAACTTAAGGATGTCGTTAGTAATCTTAAGTTTAAATGTAAGAGTTGAAATAAGTGGAAATCAATTGTAGAAGAATCAACTAAATACATTGATCAACTTGAAGCTGAAATTGAATGACTGGATGAATATATGAAGGTACAGTCTAAAATAATTTAATGAAATGATGATTTAGTGGATCTGAAGCTGAGAATTGAAGAGAAGGAAAAGGTCATCAATGACCTCACCTCCAGACTTGATGAAAAATCCAAGACTGCAGAGGGTCTTGAAGAGGAAGTTGTTACTCTAAGGAGTAAACTTGAGACTGAATCATTTCCAAAAAAATCGAGGAATAATGTACTGTTTGGAATATTCTCAGATGTAGAATTACTAGAAAGAGCCAATTGTTGTTCAGATGGGGTTGAAAAAATCATGAGTGATCAAAGACCCATTTGCATGGGAGAGAGTGGAATTGGCTGTGAGGCTGAGACATCAACTACTGGAAGTTAAAATATCCAAAAGAAAGATAAGATGAAATTTGAACATGTTGAAACGTTACCTAAAGTGCTGAAAAAGGATCCCTCAATCCAAACTAAATAGAGAACTGAAAATTATCATCAAATATTCAGAAATTACATACAGTATAACTTTTCTCCCAAGGAAGAAGGTATGTGGTGAAATTCATGTGAGAAGACATTTCCTATCATGATGTGTCAGTTTTGTGGCTATCTAGGCCATACCATGTCTTATTGTGAAGAGGCAAGAAGATATCTGAATGGAGAAGATATAGAATTTCACCAAAGGGGAAAAAATTCATATCCTAATTCTTATAGATGAAAGAATTTCTATGGATATTGTTATCGTTGTTCTAACTTTGGTCATAAGGCTGCTAATTATAGGCAGGAAAGGGACATGGATACCTCATACTGAAGTTCAAGAAAAGTCAAGTCTCGTCAGCAAGATAATGTTGCTCTTTCAAACAGGTTTTCTCCTCTAAAAGAAGATTTTAACTATGAAGAACCTGGTTATGCGGAAGTGATAATTGAATGAACATCAGTACGATACAATCAATCCAATGTCTCATGGAAGGAAAGGAATAATATTGAGAAATCCAACCTTGCAGAGGTGGCCCTCAATGCTACAATGAACAACAATACCTGGATTCTGGATAGCAGTTGTTCATCTCATATGACAGGTAATGCGGGACTGCTAACAGATATCAAAAGGAATATTGATGGTACAGTATGATTTGGTGATGATGGGGCTCTGAAAAATCAAAGGGATTGGAAGTGCCGAATTAGCTAATGGATAACTAAAGAAGACTGAAGTCCTTTACGTAGATGGCCTACGCTATAATCTACTCAGCATGAGTCAACTCTGTGATTTGGGGCTCATAGATACTTTTTATCAGAAAGGATTCACAATCAATGGAAAGATGGAAAATTCACTTATGAAGGGATTCATAACAGAAGGAAACTTTTATCAGGTTGATAGTGAAGAAAACGTGTGTTACATGACTGTTCAAGAAAAAAAAATTTGTGACATCGGAGACTGGGACATATCAATCAACAATACATGGAGAAAATATCAAAATTGATAATTGTCATGGACATTCCCAACCTGATGTGTGGGTGTGAAAATTCTTGTGATGCTTGCACTCGTGGGAAGATGGTCTATAGTTCATATCGGCCAAAGAAGAAAAGGGAAACTCACATTCTTGATCTGATTCATACAGATTTATGTGGGATGATAAATGTTGTTGAAACTCATGGAGAAAGGTACTTAGTCCTTTTCATAGATGATTAATGTAGAATGTCATGTGTGATGTTCATTCATAGGAAACAAAAATTCCTTGACTGCATGAAAACATATCTGTGATTCACCGATAATGATACTGGATGAACAATAAAAGTGTTGCGATCTGACAATGGAGGAGAATACACGTCCACTGAATTTGAAAATTATCTGGAGATGCATGGGATACAGCATGAGGTATCTGCTGTGAGAACTCCACAAAAAAAATGGAGTTGTTGAACGTAGGAATTGACATGTGAACAACATGGCACAAACTATGCGGATTGAGAGTCGTATTCCACGACATTACTGTAAAGTTTCTGTTCAAGCTGCAATGTACATTCAGAATCGAACATGACTTTATATGGGTGAGACGAAGACAACATATGAATTGTGGTAGGGACAGAATCCTTCTTTAAAATAATTTCATGTCTTTGGAAGTAAATTCTTCATCAGGAACAAAGAAGAAAATAAAGGGAAATATGGCTACAATGCAGATGAAGGAATTTTCCTCGGTTACTCAATGAATATAAAAGCCTACAAATGTTTCAACAAGTGTTTTTGAAGGATTGTGGAAAGCAGTGATGTTAAGATAATTGAAGAGAAAAGAAAAAATGATTCAAGGACGTCATATGCTGATGTGATATAAAGTCAGGAAGAAAGTGAACATGAAGAAAATACAAATGCAAAAATAGAGGGAGTTGTTAAAAACACTCAGCAGTCACATCATGATGTTGACTCAGAATAAGAATCTGATGAAGAAACTGTGGCTGAAGAGAATGATACTGAACCTCGAAGGAGAAATTAAAGAGCTGAGATTGATCTGTCCAACTTAATTGGTGACAGGAGTGCACCAACTCAAACAAGAAGGATGAGTAATAACACACAATATGCATTTCTATCAGTTGTAGTTCCATCCTCATTCAAAGAAGCTACAAATGATTAATCCTGGGTGAAATCCATGAATGATGAATTAGATCAGATTGACAAGAATCAGACATGGGATCTTGTCCAGAGACCCAAAGGTCACAATGTGATTGGTACCAAATGGATCTTCAAAAATAAGTATGATGAGCATGGCAGTGTCATCAGAAACATGGCATGACTGGTATGTAAAGGATACTCCCATATTGAAGGCATTGATGTTGAAGAATCCTTTTCTCCAGTGGCTATACTTGATTCAATCAGGATTTTCCATGCCATGTCACTCCAAAGAGGATATAAAGTATATCAACTGGATGTCAAGACATCATTCTTGAATGGTTTACTCAAAGAAGAAGTCTACATTGAACAACCAGTGGGCTTTGTTTTGGGTACTGATGAAACAATGTTCTGCAAACTAAAGAAAGCTCTATATGGTTTGAAGCAGGCACCACAGGCGTGGTACTCATGGCTGGATTCGTATCTCAAGAAGCTGGAATTCAAAAGAGGAGAAGTTGATCACAATCTCGATGTGAATAATTCTCCAACAGATAAATTCATGGTTCTAGTGTACGTTGATGATATCATATTTGGTGACAGTAGGCAGAAATCAATGGATGAATTTTCCAACCACATGAAATCATAATTTGAAATGTCTATGATTGGGGTGCTCACATATTTCTTGGGGCTACAGGTGATTCAAAATAAGGAATACACTTTCATTTCTCAGGAAAAATATGCAAGAGAGATGCTGAAGAAGTTTAATATGCAAGACTCCAAACCAATGTCAACTCTGATTGTAGTTGGAACTAAACTTGGAAAGCATGAGGGTAGGGACTCTATTGATCCCACCATGTACAAGAGGATCATTGGGAGCCTACTGTACCTGACAGCGACACGACCAGATATTGTCTTTGCCATATTCCTTGCAGCCTGCATTCAGAGTAATCCAAAGGAGGAACATATGGTGGCAGTAAAAAGAATCATGAGGTACATTCAAGGTACACATAACATCGGGTTATTTTTTGCTGCAGGCAGGGACAGTGAATTATCAGCATTTTTTGATGATGACTGGTCTGGTGATGTAGTATACAGAAAGGCCACTAGTGGTGGAGCTTTCTATATTGGGCAGAAATGTGTTGTCCGGTTGAGAAAGAAACAAGAAATTACTTCTCTTAGTACTGCTGATGCTTAGTATATCTCTGTCAAAAAGGCATGCACTCAACTGCTATGGATGAGGCAACAATTAATAGATATTGGTGATGAGGTAAAGCAAAAAATGTTGATTTACTCTGATAACAAGAGTGCAATTGATCTTACGAAAAATCATGTTCAGCATTCCCGTACGAAACATATTGAAATCAGGTATCACTTTATCAAAGAAAAAGTTGAACAAGGGGTGATTAGAATGGATCATGTGGGAACTGATCAGGAAGTGGCTGATATCCTGACCAAGCCATTGTCCACGGTTGTGTTTGAGAAGCATCCATTGAACCTCGGTGTTCAGCCCCCTCCCAGTGCATAAAGAGGATACACAATACCCCTATCCCCTTTTGTGATAACATTTTTTTATCTATTTATGGCTATGATTCAGGTTTATGGGGGAGATACTATCCAAGGGGAGAATGGTTTGAGATGAACGTTGAACAAATTACTGGTCTTTGGATTTATTTTCAATGGGGGAGAAAAGAATAAATTCAGGCAAGTAATGCTTCTGTTATGAGCATAATGAGAAGGAAAAAATTGGAACCCAATTCAAGCTTCCTCTCTTGTTCTCTACACCGAGCATTTCTCACGTAGACTTAGAGTGTTGGCGGAGTTGATTCTCGCATTATTGGTTTTCACATGAATGGAGATCTGTTGAATTTATTTTCTGATTGCCAACAAACCCAAAGGGGCAGATTATTGGAACCATGGCCTTCTATGCATGATTTGGAGTTTGGTTTTTGTTTTTGTCAATCAATAGTGGAAGTTCAGAATGTGTACTCGCAAAGAGATCATACAGTTCATGAAGACAACAGTATTGAAGGTGGCGCCGTTTCCCAGTGTTTTCCAAATTTTTGGGGTCCAAAATTTGGAGTTTGGTGAGCATCACAAAAAGAGGATTTTTTTTAATATCATATTTTTATATGGGAAATGCATGAGTTTCACAATGATGGGAAGCATGGATTGGATTTCGCGAAGACCAGAAAAATGGAGGTGGTGATGCTTCGCAGTTATGACAAGCTTATCGAATGGAAGCATTGAAAGGAAGCACGAGGGAGATTCACAGCGGCGGCGCGAAGGAAATGACAGAATGCTCCACGATTATGACAAGCTCCACGATCGGAAAATTTCCATGGTGCTTTGCAATTTGGACAGAATTCCGGCAGAAACTTCGGAGCTTCGCGATAGGGAATGGCGTGGTGCTGACTTCGCGCGGAAGGGTCGAGGGTCGGTGGAATCGCCTATAAATACAGGTCGACCCCCTCAAGGTAAGTAGAGATATTTTTCATAGAAAATTAATTGCTCTCGTTTCACGAAGTATGTTCGCGAAGGTAGTGTGCTTCACAAAAGAGAAGCTTCACGGAGGCTATTCTAGCTCCGCGAAAGTCGTGTGCTCCGCGTTGGCACAGTGAGCTTTGCGAGGGAAGTCTCTTTGTGACGACTTGAGCTCTGCGATGGCCTATGAATTGGGAAGGCTTGATCTTTTTGATGGTCTGAGATCCGTGAAATTGTGAGCTTCAAGAAAAGGAAGGTGCTTTGCGAAGGTGTGTTTGAGCTTCGCGAAATTGGGAGCCTCGCGAAGTAGGGTGATTTGCGAAGGTACTCTCCAATGGTAGTTTTCCCGGTGTTTAAGATACAAAGGGGTATTCATCAATGGATTAACATTGGACTTCAATAGAGCATATACATACGCCAGAGGATGAATTCTTATGAAATGATGAAGTGAACTTCACGTCTATAAACTAAGTGGGACTTCACCTAAAGGCAGTGAGGCAGGGGGAGTCAATGGGAGTGACCCGGGGGAAGTAGTGAGCTATCCCTGAACCTTTGTAAAGGCAGTGATCTTGGGACAGAGTGACTGATCCTGAACCTTCGTAATCCACATCTAGTGACGATTAGTGGAATTAGGTATGACCGACAACTTTTCAGTGTATGCTCCTTGGACGTAGAACTTAGTGGTGTACCAAGTAAAGAGTGTTGTGTCTTCTCTGTGCATGTGAATGTTTACTTTCTGATCATATTCATCATACAGGTTCAAAAAGTTTCTACCAACGTGGGAAAAAGATCCATCACATTAAAAGAATATGTTTTCACCCTGATTCACCCCTCCCCTCTTTGGGTGTCCCGATGTCCTTCAATCAGTACTAAAAAGTAACAAACATAAAAATTAAATTGGGATTTTATTATTCATTTAATTCATTATATACTACAAATCACCGTAGTGAATTTCTAAACAATATAGTCCACGTCCTTAGACAAGAAAAATCTTACCCTTGGGTAAGCAGAATCCAACCTGTAGGTATTTCCCACACGACAAAACAGAAATTGCCCTCAGGCGTAGGAAGTGTCTCCCTATGGAACAAAAGTCAAGCCCTCAGGCACGAAAGGTTTCCCTCAGGCTAAATACTATAGCCCTCGGGCTAAATAGTGTAGTGCCCTCAGGATATCACAACAATGCCCTCAGGCCAAATAAAAAAACGCCCTCAGGCTAAACAAGTAACTGCGCCATGCCCAACAGGTAAACAAGAATTAATAAGAAATTCATCTCAAGTAAATTCTACAACGACTACTTTAAAGGCATACCCTCAGGTATCCTGGCCAAACAGCTAAACAGTGAAACACACCCCCGGGGTGGTTTCATATCCAAGAAACGATCCCAACTAGCATTTTATTATCACAATTTAATCACCTATCCAATTATAGGCATTAAATATAGCAACGACCTCAGCCACAAGACACCCCAACCTGGGTTCGTGGTACAAAAAACGCACAAAACATGCACGACAGTTGAAATTAAACACAAAGCCACCTACCTTATTCGCCAACGAACGTTATACCCAAACGTTGACTCCAGAAACTCTCAAGAACAGTGTGGATATGACGAAGAACAAAAACCAAACAAACGTAAATAATTTATGTTAGGAGAATAATTGGTAAGAACGGTACCAGGAGAGGAGAGGGATTACCCGTGCGGTTCCAACGAGATCGTCCGAAGCCGAATCAGATTCCAGACGAACTCCCGATGGATATTCAAAGGTACGACCTCCTCCTTTAGTTCCAAAATGACTCAAACGCCTCCTCTACCAAATGAGGAGGCTACTTCATTTTTTTATGCTGAAAAAACAAAGTACACGGTGTGTACTTCTGAGTACACGACAAGTACTTCTTTCATTTAACTGTTCATTTGGTGGCACCACCACACTGTTCACCCGTCGACCTAAGTACACAACATGTACTCCTGATTACACAGCGTGTACTATCGCCCACCTGGCGGCGACTCCAATGCCTTACCGTTTAAGCCTGCTGACTGACTACATGGCGTGTAATGTACCACTACACGATGTGTAGTCGGTTCCTACACCCCTCATTGCTGACAAGGCTACACACCCCGTGTACTCCTCCCAACACGACCAAAAGTACACGGTGTGTGGACAAAGTACGCGGAATGTAGCTTCGAAATTTAGCATTTTTCCTCATTTTCCATATTTTCTCAAAAACACTTATGGAAAAGGAAAAAGAAGAAACCCGTACCTAAAAAATAAGAACTGGGTTCTTACAAATAAATCACAATTAATTATTATATGAGGCAATATTGTAATGCCCATTTTCATGTCATGGGTAATTACTATTCTTATTCCTTATGATTGATTTCCATTTTGTGGATAACATTATAAAAAATGTTATAATTGGTGTTCCCATTTGGTCATGTAATTAATTAATTGATTTTTTTGTAACATGTGATCTAATATTAAAGATTTGTGAGTAAACATAATCCTTTATAGAACATTATCCACAATATGATATTATCAAGGTAGTTAGAATGGAATTATGCATATGTCATATATTATATTTCTTCCTATATATGTTTTTGTTTCCATGATCATATAAAACTTTACGCTCTATGATATACATCCATTTTATTACACATGATAATTATCTATTTATAATATCATTTTATGGCTTTGACTCACACATTGTGTTTCCTAAAAAGGTTTATTACCTTAACGATATTTTTATGTCATCAGATTTTTCAAGGAATTCAAAGGTTATGTGTGGAATTTTTATGAGGTCAATAGGATTTATGAGGCCATTGTGGATATTAAAACAATGAATTATTATTTTCGGGTTGATGTTTTATGTACCATGTTTTCTAAATACAATTTCCATTTTTTATCATTGTTTTCCATTAATGGATATTTAAGGTAATAATCATTTAATAATACATATAAATTGGAATGTGCCACTATAGTTGGTACAAATGTTGGTATCATTGTTATTGATTGTATATCTAGAATATATTAATGATAAAAAAGGGATATGTCATGTTATAGGACAATATATTGGAATTCTTGTAAATTATAGATCAAGTTATTACCAAGATATTACATCCCTATATTGAATCTATAAGTGGAGGTTATAGTAACCTTGTTGTTCACATGGATAATAATTATAAATAGATAAAATTGAGATTTTACTCAATGATCATCCAGAACATGACAAAGAAACCTGAGATTAAACATTGATTGAAACACTTCGGTGATATGATTTGAAAATTCAAGAACACATTATGAAATATTATGATGACTTGCAAACAATTGTTACTATTGAATGTCTTATTGGTCACATTACCATGGATAACCAATATAAATATTTAGATACCCATAAAAATGGATATATTTATAATTAATTTATATTTTATTCCATGTATGATTATATTTTCCCTTTTTTATGATTATTGGATAATGTATTCCCATCTTTTATTTTAATTAATAGTAGAAAATATGGTAGACTGTGAAAAAAACTAATTTTATAGGTTATGTGATTCATTCCCACAATGAAATACTTAACATTATAAAATTAAGAGAGAATAAGATCATGATAGTACTAGATAAAATATATTAATATATTAATAACAAAATGATTCATACAAAATTCCCTCATTCACCTATGAATGAGAAAGGTGGCGTCAAGTCTTTTATGAAACAATCGAATCCATCCACTTGTTGAACTTATGACCCCTTCAACACGTAAAATGTTATTAATATAGTTGTTAATATATTATATATCTTATAATTATCAAAACAATAGAATGTAAAAATTTATCACAAGGAGGATGAAACTGCACAATGGTAGACATAGATCAATAACAAAACATCTAAAGTGGACATTCATCACATTGAATGTGATAAATTAATGATTTTTTTTATGAAATAGATAATTTCCATAAACTCTTGATATCAATATAGATAGTGAGTTCTTCATACTAAATAAAATGGTAAATTATTATGTTTTGTCATATGAATCAAACCTAATAATTTGTTCTTTGAACGCCTACGGGTTTATCATGAACATCGAATGAAACACATACAACATAATTAGTTAGACAAATATAATTGAATAATAAGATATATAATTTTAAAACATTGATAACTATGATGATAATTTTTATTTTACCATCATGGTTAATATAAATATTTTTTTCTTATAGTGTTCTCATTGAAATATCATAAAATTATTAAAAGGGTGTGTTCATCAGGATGATCCATAGATAAATCCCTTAGAGGAAAGAAAATCCAACATAAAATGTCTCTATATTATGGGAAGAAGAACCGTGGAAACCATCTCAAAGGTACTAGAATATGTAATAAATTTATATATTAGGGGAATCATGATGATTAAAGTAAAATTAATATGAATAATCCCTTTAAAGCATCAGTATAGAAGAATGTTCAATCCAACAGCTTTGTTTCTATATAATTTCGGAACTATATGGAAAATGTTAATTAGGAAAACCAATGTCTAAAGACAAAAATTTTCAATGAAAAAAAATCTATGAAAACATATATGGACCGAGGAACATTGATGTGAATACGATATAACGACTATTGAGGTTGTTCCAGAAAATAATGTTGTAATTGGTAAGCTAGAAAATAATTTTAGTGTATCGAATGTATATTTTTATTCTGGTATTCTAAATTCATTCATATATTAAATTTTTTGTATAAAATTTCAAACGCCACCTAAAAAAAGGCAGTAGATATATTTTTGAGTACATCAGTTAGAGATATTATTGAATCCAATGTTTATATATCCTCCCTAGAAAATTATTATGGATTAAATATTCTATAAAATATTGAATTACTGACATAATTTTAGTTTATTACTATATTTTTCAAATTTTTAATATCATTGTATAAACTTTACAAAAATTATCAGGTGGTGGATTATTATTCAAATAATAATTCATCCTCTGATTCAATACAAGTGTAAGTATGATGATGAATATAAGATACATTATTGATGTCATGTGTGGAAATTATTGACTAATGAGAATGGATATCTTTTCTATACTATTTATAAAAATTAATGAATCTGGAATGATAAAATACTCATTTTGATGTATTATATTTGCATATTCCTCAAAATTGTTTAATATCCTTCCTCATGACTAAGTGGTTGAGATCTTAATCGAAATACTACCTAGATATTGTCGCATTTCTAATATTAATATCAAATTGTCCAAAATTGATTTGCAAGAACTCAATGAATGAATATAGAAGAATAATTAATATGATCTTATATGCCTAAGTGATTCAATCTTTGGAGGTTAGACAATTTCATCAATAATATGGATGGTTAAATTCCTCTCTACAATGATTATCATGATCTAAAAACCCATTATATACAAATTATATCACCTATATTAGTAAAATGATTTTTTGATCAACAACGTGGATCCTAATATGACTATAAGGTGGAACATTGGTCCAGAAATCATTAGATAAAGATAAATAAGTAAAATATTTCCAAAACTACCTTTAAAACATAGTATGTAAACTATGAGTTCAAAGTGATTCCCTAAAAATTATGTAATTCTTTATTTATCATTATGGATATAATGAATGGTGTATTTAAGGAATTCCATGAAAAAATTATATTCTACATAGATGATATTCTGATATACTCTAAAAACTTTGAATTATGATAGTCATTTGAATATTACTGTCATTACCCTACGTATAGAGAATATATATGAAATATATAGTTTATGTGACTTCTATATAGATAGCGTCTCATTCATGGTCAATGATATCACTTAAAAAGGGATAAATGTGAATCATTATATGTCAAAAAAAATAATGATATAACTATACTAAATCTATTTATATAGATATGTAGTTTCCCTGGACTAGATAGATATTACAAAATAAAATTGAAAAAATAACCTTTATTTTAAAACCAACTAATCATGATGAATCGAATGTGGGTAAATGTTTTCAATTCAAGTTAATGAAAATTAATCCCTCAGGAAGTAAAAAAGATGAATTTCACTATATTTGTCCATATAATATGCTAATGTGGGGAAAATCTTGTGGATTATAGTGAAATATAAGTTACTAGTTTGGGGTATAACAAATGAAAAATAGAAATGTGACATCCTATGACTCGAGTCACAAGAATGATATAGTATAGAATAAACCACCAAATGGTCAAGAGTTTTTTTTGTAATAATTTTATTTACAACTTTTTACATTTTCAATATTTATTGAAGTGTTAAATATATATCGATTATATGATCCTCAAATATATGTTAAAAAATAATGAACATAATAGGTTCCAACTAATGTGGTTAAAATAGATACAATTCTATAACAACTCAATAGATTAAAAACATGGAAATGTAATAAATTTGATAAAATATCAATCTTTAAAGTATCTTGAGAAATTATAAAATATGAAGATTGAGAGGGATCTAAACTTATTGGAACTATAATAGATATACATGGGAATACTAAATGAAGGGATATTATCATTCGATTCCCAAATGATTTGTCAAGCATTAAATATATAGAATACAATGTATACTAACAAGAATGATTTTGAAATTTAGAAAAGGGTTGAATCAATATTGAAATGGAAATAATCATATTTTTAAATTGATTTTTAAGGAGTTATATGATTTTATTACTAAATATGCTTACCAAAAAAATTCCATTATATATAATTTTTTTTGAATGATGCACATACCGTAACCTTATCCATCCACCAAAAGATTATAATGATCTATCCAAATATATGAGAGAACTATTTTTTGTATAATAGAGAGAGGAAAAACATTGAATGTACATCCAAGTGTCTGGTATGTATGAATATAAAAAATGAATTAAAAATTATGTGGGGTATATATAACAACTACCCAAAACTACATGTAAATGGGAAAAGATCACCATTTACAATTTTATTGTTATTCTAATGTGAAAAAGAGGAAATGATCCCATATTTGTTGTGGTGGGTCATTATATATGTATATTATTCATGTCATCAAATTTTTGGGGGAATTAGCACTAAATCATGTCTCTGAGAAGTGTATCAAAGTAGTTTTGATGACACATGGAACATGATTGTCAATTTAATATGATTATGATCCTATATTTACATTATTTTTCTATATGAGTGTAAAATCCATGATATATCCAAATATAAAAAATATTTTATTTTAGGTTTATGTCCATTAATGTAGCACTAAAAATGATACCTCATTGGTTTTGGGAGATATCGAGTGCGTTAGTTTCTCGTTCGAAGCCTATAGCCCCGAAATGGGTTGTTGTAGAATGGGTTGCATGGTCTGCAAATATTATGCCGCCTAGCCCAAATGGTATTCCTAAACCTAATGGTAGTTGTAATTTGGACCATAGGAGCTGCACGATTAGTCTATAACCACGTGTCTCATGCTTTTCAGCCATGATAACTCTTACAATTTTTGAATTTAGAGGTTTCTCACAAATATTTCATGGTTAGATAATATGTGCACCTAACTGTGAGGTATACCCCATTGAATTAGTAATTGTTCACTATATGTGGATGCTTTGAAAACTATGTTTCCAGACAAGTCATAGTGTAATGTGTGGGTGAAACTCATATTTTCCCTTAATGGTGCGTTCTAACACAATGTCTTATCATTCCTCCTAATTCTAAGGGGATTTTAATCAATAACGTTGTGTGTGGCTTCCTTCTCCTCCATCAATGGTGTATCTATGTATCTCCCTACTGCAGAACTCAAATAGTTTATCTTATAAAGTTATAGATATCCCATGGTATGATCAATAGTTTTAATCTTTCTTTATCTTGGTTTTTAATCCATTTTTCTTTATTTTGGGGCAATGACTTTCTTCTCTATTTTCAGGCATTTGATAAATTCATAGTTTTTGTCTGTTTAAGGTCAAATCAAAGATTGATATCAGATGAGTGGAGTTCTACTACATCTATTTATGGGGTCTATTATATGTATTTTATTTTCTCATATTTTAGATATAATGTCATTCTACTGATCGTCGAACCCTTCTAGAAAATTTTATTTCTTTTTTAATAAATTACATAAGGGGATTCCAATTCTGTTGGGGCACTAGCTTATAAAGAACCCCACATATAGGGTGTTTAACATTTATTTGTACATCTATTTCATATTTCTACCTTCTATGTCTATTTTTCTAATATTTTACATATAAATCACCTTAGGATGTGTGGTTTCCATAGTTTTATTCCATAATCACATGAGATGGATTGAAATGCGTGGTTGTCCTGGAACTCAATGCCTCTAACATTAGAAATAAATTCTTATACATGATGAAGTACATTAGATATCACATTACAGACATTTAACTCATTTTGAATAAATAATAAATGATAATATTCGATGTCATATTCCATTTCATGCTTTATTCTCTGACATGTTCTTGCTTCCTTTTGCAACAACTTATTCTTATTACATTATTCCATATGTGAATGGATTTAATTGAATGCATTTCTTGGTCAATATTGTTAGATTGGATCATTTAAATTCCATGGATGGCATGTGATTATTGGAATATTAAATCCATGTTCATATTCTCAAAATCTCTTTCTTATTCTTATTGCATATGTTTATTGGTCATACATTATATCATTGAGCTTTTGAATTTGATTAGTACCCCATGCATTTTTTTGGTTTGAATTTTTATATATGGGTGTCTTTTTAGATTTTGAATATAGATTGTTATTTATTTGTATGAAATCATACATTATTATACATGTTATATGGTTTTTGATATACCTTCTCATTTGTTATGGTCTGGGAGAGAACATGGTTCTATAATTAAGGACTCCAATGTTGGACTCTCAATCATTATTGGAATTACCTAACAAGTTGAATGATATACATTTCCATTTCTTTTATAGGCCATCGAAATATTTTTACATATAATTTTATGTGACACTAGTTCCCTAGGGGAGCTAATATGGGTCAACCAGTAAGCAAGATGGATATGACGTGCCCTATGTGATACCAAGTCCACTATGTAAAGTACTTAGTAAAGGCTCATAGTCACCATCCCTGACTGATATAATGAAATCCTTGTGGGTTTCCATGGATGGACATGGAGGTATTTTGTAATATTTTAAATACCCATAGACGCCATTTAGATTCTATTTAGATTACCAGGGTTGAGCTCTCGACTCCACCTTTAGATTTGACCAATTTATTTATTCCTAGATCTTATGAGATGCATCTATTATTATTATTATCATTCTTGTGAAAATATGATGTATCTATTTTTCTAATTTTCACACTTCTCTAAGGACATCAAAATGAGACCACCACACTAAAGAACATGCTATTGTTCTTCTAAATATATGATGTTTGGTTAGTTTGTAATGTTCTTTGTATATATATCACGATTCCACTAGTACCAATTTCAGTCAATCGGCTTAGGTTGAAGAAGGTGGTGTGGGATGTGTAACCATTTAGGATCATGAAGAAATGTGGATACTGTTTTACTTATTTACCACCCAGTATTAATTATATATTGGAATAGATCACAACTTTTTTCAGCATGAAATGGGTCAGACTAGACACAGTGGGTGTCAGGCTGTTGATATAATTTCTCACACCCTTCTCGGCCACCATTTGGTACCCGAGTATACATTACGATCTGTTGTATGTATAAATGGAAGCTACCGGATATTAAAGTGTGATTTTCTTACAACATAGAATAGTGTTTGGGGGCATATGATTGAGCCTATGCTCGAAATTCTCTTATAGAATTTTTCGGATCTTTTGAATTTTTTATAGATTATAGTACATATTTGTATTTACTATTACCCTTGGATTAATTTTTCAATACAATAGTTGTAGGGGAACATTTTTTTCTTATCAATTATTGATATTAATATTCTTCATTGTTTTTAATACATTTTTTATTACTCTCATTGATATCTTCTAATTCATATTCATATTCAATTTATTATTTTATGTTTAACATTGTGCATAGTATAATCTATATGGGAATATTATCTCCACAAACACACCCTAGGCCCTCTTTGATAGTTAGTTGCCTTTGGAATTCAGGTAGATTCACTTGATGTCATGTGGCTACTGTCATGGGACACCATAGACTATCACTCATAGTGGGATGCATAAAATTTGTATCTGTGCATTATTTTTTGTTTTATCTTACTCTTTGGGTTTAGAGAGGAGACTAGAACATTTGTATTTGTACTTTACAATGTTATTGGACATTGTTAACCATTGATTAGGGGAATCCCAAATTTCTTAGGATGGGAATTGTAGTTATTGATTATTCTATTTTCGGTTGATGTAACTTCATAATTGGGTTATAAACTAGTTTCCTGGTATTACTAATATTGGTATTATTGGAATAATGATTTCTATTAATTTGTCACTATGATATGAGGTAATTAATAGGAATATATCATACTAAGAACAATATTAATTGAATTACCGTGAATTATTTCATGACATTTTTAATTTCAACACCTATTAGATGTTTTGAACATAATTAATATTTTTACATGTTTTGTTAAGAATTATAGTGATTTTTTGTATTAATAAATGAAATATGGAAATCAACCTTATCAGATCATGTAATGGTTTGGGATAAATGGACTCCCATTTTCAATTTATATGTTTTATAGGAATTTATAAATTGGAATGGCCATTCTCTAAATTCAATGAAATTTAATAGGGATTATATATATTAAGGAATTAAAATTAAAAATACCATTAAAATGAATTGATGACATTATATGAAAAAATATAGACTATGAACATGCCCTTACCTTAGTAATGGTATTAATCTGTGTCTATTGTGATAATTCTATGTACTTTACTTCTTATTTAGACCTCGATTTAGAATCATGATAAGTCTTGTAACATGTATATAGGCAAATACTGTATATATACATATTTATCTACAATCATTTTTGGATTTACTCTTATATAAATGTTTTCTAAGGAATTTATTTATCAATTTGATACCAATTAAACCATAAAATATTTATTTTGAATAAAGGGAGAATGGTGATGAGCACACTCAAGATGTGATGGGCCCTAAATGATCTAATATAAATCATGTAGGTCCTCTTGAGGCACCTTATATTGATCCTCTTCTGCTAGTATTCATTTCTAAATTTCATGACAGATGTTTCATAGATCCTTGAAACATGTGTTATAGTTTTAAGTAACACTACTTTCATGTGGTTATCATTTGATTTATTTATGGAAATGGAAACATCGAACAATGCTTTATCCGAAAGGTAAATTCTTTATAAAGGCAGGCGTTTGTTAAGTTTAAACATTATGATACATAGGAATGTGCATTGGTTGCGAGGATGGGAGGTCAGAATCATCACATCCTTGGGGGGGGGGGAATTGTCTCCTTCGGGACTCCCTTTATAAATTTATGATATTTTCATTAATCCAATTTAATTCATCATGTACAACATAAGTTTCCCTTTGAATTTGAAATCACTTATTAACATGTGTAAAATTTAGAATCAGCGGTATGTATTCAAGGTTCATCATTAAAGGATATTTCTTATGTATTCTATATTATACATCAACGGTATCCTCTCATAAACTATGTAAATATTCATTTAATCATTATTATAATAACACTGGTTTTTAATCCACGTTTTGGGGTACACTGAAATTTAATGTCATCTTGGGAGATGATGGTTTGTTTTGATATTGGGATTGTACCCATTAAATAGGTTATGGATGTATCCTTATAAAAGGAATCAGAACCCTTGTAATTTAGTGCTGCTTAATGGGACTTATCATACCTTTTCTAGTGAGGTGATAATGAACTTACCATATAATTAATGTCATGTCGTAAGGACGTCAATGTGAAAGGATATTAGTTAGAGATTGGTTTTCGACTTATTCCAAAACTGCGCAATGAACATGGAAAGGATAAGGGTTTCCAAGTGTGATTTCATGACACCCTCCCACCAAAGATTCCCCTCCTGAGCTGGCATTGGTGAAAGGGAGATAATGACCCCCGAGTCCCACCTCCAGTTAGCCCCAGTGTGGTGACTAGCACCAAGGGTATGAGTTTCTTACAAATATGGGAGGCATTACCCTTTTTATTATTTTATGATCGGGAGAAAGGATGAGTCAAACACCAAAAGAAAAAGTAACAAGTAAATGGAAATAAAACCAAACCAAACCCACATGCAATTTTAAATAGTTCTGATCAATGTACAAGTACAAGGAAGCTCAATGTACAATTCCAAAAGAAAACAAGAGTACAACAAATTCAATAACTCCAACTGTCCCGACTAGTAGGGTCCCGCACAGCTCTGGTAGTCCCCCTGGAAACCTGAAAGCAAACGTAGGGTGAGCATACAAGTATACTTAGTAGGGAATCATAAAGCTCTCGTGCACAAGTGGGGACACATCCTAATGTCCCGTGAGAACCACATAAGAAACCTACCAAGGAATTCTATCCACACAAACTCACCAGCCACATACATGAAAAACAAAATTACCGCAGGTAGTAGTATATAAGAACAAGATTATTTGGTACCCCACACCATTTACCACTAGTTAGATGCTATTCCTAACGGCGAACATCCTGACGCTACCACACTCTTCCGGCCCGCACATACCTAGGCCTCAAGAACCACACATCCCTCCCGCAGAAACCTGGGCCTCACAACCATGTATCCCACCCATACACAAATGGGCCTCACAACCACAAATCCCGCTCGCACACACCTGGGCCTCACAACCACATATCCCACCCACACATACCTGGGCCTCATCCCGAAGATTCTTGGGAAAAAGTAAGCTTTCTCGAAGATTCTTGGGAAAAACCACCACAATCGAAACCTACCTGAAGGGTCTTAGGTGTAAGGTCTCCTCATTCCATCACATCCTAGGGAAGAAGGAGCTGGAAGGAGCTAGTAACTAATGGAACACCCTCTCACATGAAATGGGAGTGTTCGACGCTATGTTCTAAGCATGGGTGGGGTGCGACAAAACATAAATATACAGATATATATATATATATATATATATATATCGAACACACAATCCAACCTATAGCTTATAAATAGAGAAAATGTACATGTGCCTCGGCACTTCTACCACGAAGCATGCATACAACAAACAACCCCAACCCCATTTATGTTTTCACGTTTTAGCAGAATTAGTTTATTTAGTTCCTTAACTACTGGGAAAACAGCTGCAACCAACCATATCAATCATTCGTGAAACATATCCCTGCCATCCACAAATCAAGTTAGGAAAACAAAAGCAGCATAACAATTACCTTATTATTATACAACCAACCCCATTGATTATTATTCTCGTTCCATTACCATGCCTCACCATACATTAACTATTCCACTTTTATTTATTATTCACAACCCATAGTCTATTCATATTCAAACCTATCCCTACAGCCCCGCTGCCAACCACCAACATAACATTCACACTAACCCACAACCAAGCCAACCACAACCCCACTGCTTGCCCAATCCACAATAACCCACAAAACACCCCCATCACTGGTTCATTAGTCCCTTTTGCTCAACCGAAGTGATCATAGAAGGGTTCCAGATTTTAATCATCCAACATTACGTGATTTACCTAATTCCACGTTCTATTCACAAAAACGGTCTAGATGACAGGGCATCATTTAATTGTGCAAGCAAAGTCCCCCAATGACTGTGATTTTCAGTAGGCATAAGACTATTCAATTCACAATATAATTTCACAGGATAGAAAATAATGTAAATGCATTCACAACTCCCATCCTCATTATATAAGCCAGTTATTATCTTTATTAAACCGGTTCAAAATTGTTTCATGCAAACAAGAGGACACCCACCCTGCATGATGAAAATTTTAGAGAGACGAAGGTGAGACCCCTACCTCCAAAGGTTCTGATCACAACCCTCCCCCAAATCAACATTAGAAGAAGTTAGTCGGCGTCCGTCACTTCTGAAAAATCTCTGTAAAACCTCCTTGGGTGGAAGATAGAACATAAATGCCGAAGGAAAGAAAACGGATCCATGCTTAGAAGTTTTCTCTCGTCGTTATGATCTCGTGGCCGCTAACGGATCGTAAATCGGTGCTTGGACGAAGAAGTTATGGAAGAAAAGAACATTCAAGTCTATTGGGAGTGCTTTGCTTAGAGGAATGGGGAGGAGAGGAGTGAGTTGAGAAGGAGGAGAAGACCCCTCCTTTTATAGGCGTGAAAAACAAAAGTACGCAGCATGTACTTACTAGTACATTGCGTGTACTCGACCATTTCACATGGTCACAACGCGGCTTCCAACCCGACCTTCAACGCGGAACGTGGCCGTTGACTGGTCAACACATGGTTTAAAGGTAACGCGTACGCAGGGTGGGACTACACGGAATTTAGTATTGGCCACACGGCGTGTACCCATTTATTTCACATGTCAAGGACACGACTTCAACAAGGCACACGACCATTGACTTGTCAACACGCGGTTTAAAGGTAACGCGTACGCGGGGAGGGACTACACAGCATGTTGTATGGGTCACACGATGTGTACTCATTTATTTCACATGGAAAGGACACGACCTTCAACACAAGGTATACCCAGTGAGGGGGTACATGATGTGTACTCACACTACATGGAATGTACTTCCATATTTCTAGAATGTGTGGGAAAAGACCATTTTACCCTCTAGAACACTTCGTGACCTTCTTTTTGACAATGGAATGGGCTGGAGAGGTCTGGGACATTACATCAGATACCACATAAAACATTATCATCACCGAGAATTCAAAACCATCCCAGAGGAACCCAACAAGATAACTCTTAGGGTTCTCATTATAACAGGAACCTAGCCAACAACCCTAATCATAGGTGTTAGGAATTCGCTCTCCTATGTCGAGATATTATCCGCATTAGGCGGCACTAACTCTCCTTCATGGGTTTAATCGCATCCTCATTAATGCATCTCTATTAAGGATTGGGCCTTCCCACTTCTATATATTAGGATTTTCCAACATACACTGCCCCCAACACCGTACAACCCACACATTTCCCGAACACGTGGTTTGGGGAAATTCATTCCCCTATGTCGAGATATTATTTTCTTTAGACGACACTAACTTGACCGCACCGGTTAAATCACATCGGCATTAATGTGTCTCGATTAATGTTCAGGTTTTCCCCCTTCCCCACACATTCGGGTATGTTACACACTTCTAGAGAAAAAGGGAAAAAATGTCTCACAATCAACAAGACAAGCATTCCATATATCAAAGGAACAGATTATAACATTAAAGAAAAGCTCATAAGAACAATGCAAAACACACGTAAATACAACTCTGGGTACTGAGCATGCATCTGGGCCTCCCGTTCCCAAGTGCTCTCCTCGAGGCCTCCATGCCTCCACAACACACGAACCAACAGAATGGTTCATCCACGGAGCACCTTCTCTTTACAATCCTCAATTCTGACTGGTCATTCCTCGAAGGTCGTGTCATCTCCCTTATCTGACTCTCCTGAGTCGATAACGTGAGAGTCGTCGTGCACATACCGACGAAGCTGGTAGATGTGGAAGACATCATGAACCTTCTCCAACTGAGGTGGCAGGGCCAGCTAATATGCCACCTCGCCGACTCACCTCAGCACCTCGAAAGGTCCGATGAACGTTGGGGCGAGATTACTCCCCTTCACGAACCTCTACTGCCCCCGTCAAGGGGAATCCTTCATGAACACATGGTCTCCCACCTCTAACTCCAAAGGCCTCCTCCGACGATCATCATAAGATTCTGGCGGTCCTGAGCCACTTTCATCCTATCACGCACAAGCTGATCTTTCTCTATGGTGCTCTGTACGACCTCTGGCCCAAGATCACCTGTCTCACCAACCTCTGCCCAGTAAATGGGTGAATGACATGGTATTCCATACAAATCCTAAAACGGTGCCATGCCAATAGTAGAGTGGAAGCTATTGTTATAGGCCAACTCTACTGAAGGCAACTGTCGTACCCATGATGCACTGAAATCCAGAATGCATGATCGTAGCATGTCCTCTAACGTCTGGATAGTCCACTCTGTCTGCCCATCGGATTGGGGGTGGAAAGCAGTGCTAAGGCGTATCTAGGTTCCAAAAGCATGTTGTAACCCTCTCTAGACTCGTGAGGTAAACCGAGTATCCCGATCTGAGACGATAGTCTTTGGAACTCCATGAAACCGCACAACCTTGTCTATGTACCTCTGTGTTAAGGTACTCACCGTGACTGACTCCTTAACTGCTAAGAAGTGAGATGATTTTGTCAGTCGATCCACCACTACCCAGATAGCATCATAACCACCTTGAGCTCTGGGTAGTCCTGTGACGAATTCCATTGAGATGTCATCCCACTTCCACTCGGGGACAACTAAAGGATGCAGCAAACCACTGGGAACAAAGTTTTCAACCTTCTCTTACTGAAACACTAGGAATTTAGCCACAAACTCTGCCACTACCCGTTTCACCAAGGGCCATCGAAACTGTTCCCTCAGGACTTAGTACATTTTTGAAACACCTGGATGTACCTACAAGGCTGAGCTATGGAACTCATATAGGAATTCCTCATGCATCGCCTCCGGAACAAACAACCTACAATGAAAAAGCATCTGATGTCGGCTGTCCTCTAACCATACTTCTAGAGTGTTTCCCTCATCAACAGGATCTCTCATTACTTCCACCTCGGAGTCCCCCCACTGATTCTCTTCTACTTGTTGCAACAAGGAAGACTGCACAGTCATCTAAAACAAACAGCCTCTAACACCTTCTACCCTTTCATCCTTGTGCAAGGCAGCCAACTCTCCCATCTCTTTCCAAGCATCAGCGGATTCCTGAACCACTTACTTATGTGACTTCCTGCTCAGAGCATCAGCCACAGTTTTTCCCTTACCTTCATTGTATGATATTTCGAAGTCATAGTCTTGGAGAAACATGACCCATATCCACTTCCATACGTTCAGGTCATGCTGGGAGAAGATATAACTTAGGGTCTTGTGATCTGAGAAGACCACAATGCTCTCCCCAAAGTGGTAATATCACCACAAATTCAGTGGAAACACTACTGCTGCAATCTATAGTTCATGCGTGGCATAGTTACGCTCATGAGGGCGTAACTTCCAAGACACATAACAGATCACTCCCTTCTTCTGCATCTGCATGAACCCCTCACCAAGGCTAGAAGCATCACAAAAATCCTCCTACAACAACCCTTCCTCTAGAAACCTGAGTACCAGAGCACTGAACAACATCTCCTTCAGGTAGTCAAAAGCATTCTATCACTTCTCTCCCCATAGGAAGACCTGGTTATTCTTAGTCAAAGCCTTCAATGGAGAAAAACTTGAGAGAAGTCTAAAACAACCCTCTGATAATAACCTTACAACCCCAGGAAACTACGAACTTACACCACGGTCTTGTGTGCCACCCAAGAAACAACTGGCTCCACCTTCGATGGTCCAATAACACTCCATGGTGAGGCACCACGTGCCCAAGGAAGTGTACTTATTGCGTCAAGAACTTACACTTTGAAAATTTCCCATAAAGATGGTGGTGTCGAAGGACTCCCAAGACTGCCCTGAGATTCTCAACATGCTCCTCCTCTAATCTTGAGTAGATCATAATTTCATCAATAAACACAACGACGAAACGGTCTAGAAACTCTCGAAATATAAAGTTCATGAGTTCCATGAACATAGTTGGGGAATTCATAACTCCAAACGGCATCACTAAAAACTCTAAGTGCCCATACCTGCACCTGAAATCCATATTCGAGATGTCACTATCCTTTACCCTCAGCTGATGATATACAGATCGTAGATCAATCATAGAAAACCAACCTGCACCCCTCAATTGGTCAAGAGATCATCTATACCTGGAAGGAGATAACGGTTCTTGACCGTTACCTGGTTCAACCTTCAGTATTCTATACATAGTCTGAGACCACCATCTGCCTTCTTCACGAACAAAACTGGAGCACCCCATGGTGATATTCTGGTTCAAACAAAACACTTCTCCATCAGATTGTCAATCTGAATCCGAAACTCCCCCAACTCCAAAGGTGCCATCCGATAAGGGGCCATTGAAATCGGATGGACACCAGGCAATAAGTCTATCGCGAACTCAACGTCACATCCGGGGGGGGTAGAATCACAATATCCTCGGTAAAAACATTGAGAAACTCCCCAACAACCTTCAGGATATCCATCATCTCTGTATGAGCTGGAACCACTGATATCCTGCCTAACACGGAAAATAGAGGCTTCACATGCCGGCTTCCCACCCGATAGCTCCTCTCGCCAACAAAAGATACATGCTTCCCATCCATGTCGGAGAACATGACTCTTCTTCAGAAGCATTCCATAATGGCACTAATAGAAAACAACCATTCGATGCATAGGATGACATTGTATGGCTATATATATAGCAAAAGGAGGTCCCCACTAGATCGATGTGTTCCCAACATCAGCCCACATCCCCGGCAAACACAAGATACACTGGTCTGGCCTCCAACTAGTGTACTCAGCACTAGTGGTACAGAATGTATCTCTACTTCTATAACCAAGGAATGGACTAGACCAGGTGAAATAATGGAGTGTGAAGCTCCCAAATCGAAAAACGTAGAAACGAGAGTGCTAAACAAACAAATCGTACCTCGCACCATCTCTGGTCCTGCGGGAGCTACCAACTCTGCTACGTGTAACATTCCACGCCCAGATCCTCTACCTCTCTTTTGTCAACCACCTCTAGGATCATGCCCTGGTCGAGGTCCCTGAGAAGAACCCTGAGGTCGGCCTCCTGCTACAAAGTCTGTCCTCAGAGTAGCAGGGTCTTGCTGCTGCTGGAAGGGCCTCGCCGGCAACTAGTGCTGCTGAGTTGGGCGCTGAAACTGCCCACCTCCACCGTACTGAGCTCAGGTCAGGCACATACTCTGAACATTCCCGAAACCTCCAAAAGAAAAACACTTCGGTCCTGGTCTCGTGAAAAAGGGACGAGGATCTGAAGATATGAACTGGAACTGCTGGGGCATGCTCTCTACCGGCCTGAAACTGGAAGGTCCTATCGTAGGAGACCTGCTGCTGACTACCTTCCCCTTCAAAAAGCCCGTCTGGATCCCCTCTCATGGTGCACCTCACAGCGAGTGCATCCTCTTTAAAACCTCTTCCTTATTATGTACTTCCAAGTACGTCAAAAGAGTGAAGGGGGTAATAGCATACTAGAGCGAAGGAAGAAGCGTCTCCTCCAAACGTCTTTCCCGAGGCTCCTCATCCAGAAAGAGATCTGGGGAAAATCATAGGAGATCCTTGAACTTGATCCCCAACCCTCGTTCTGACATACTCCCCTACTAGTGGGATAGTAACTCTTGCCGCTTCTCCACGTTGATCATGGATGAAAGTAATTCCTCTCGGAATTCCTTCTCAAAGACATCCCACAGAACCTCTGTCTCTATCCTCTCTCTGAGGTAGAGCATCCACCACTGACGCGCCTCACCTCTTAGATGACTGACTGCTAGGGGAACCCTGTACTCCCTCAGAGCACGGATCAAAGTAAAATTGATCCCTAGCTCCTCAAGCCACCCCTCTGTCTCCATATCTGAAGTACTACCCTTGTACTTCTTGATGGTTTCTGATTACAAGAACTGATAGTCTTCTTCCACTGATCATCTTCCTCTGCTCGGTCAATCCTCAACTGATCGACTACCTGGATCTAATGGGCCTCGGTCGTCTGAGCCACCCGAGGATGACGTCCAGGTGTCATAGCTATATTGTAAACAATGATCGCCTAAGCCCATGTAGTATGGAAATTTTCTAGAGATTTTAGTTTACCATTTTATTTCAATTTCTTTCCCAGAACACCCAAATCATGTAAAACACAATCATGGTGATGCATGTACCTTCCCTAGTGTCTCTACCCTAAAATAAATGTAGTCTCACTTGGTCATTCAGTAGGCTCATAGTCCTTGCATCGGATCACGGGGGGACCTAAAATCCCTTTCCCTAGCCGGTCCTCTCAGTCCTATGTCACGCACCATGATTAGCCAACATTGTCGCCCTACCATCCCATGAAATCCTCATTATTCCTAACTCCAGACTCCATCCTATCTCTCATCCATCACCTTTCATACCATTTTTTCATGACCCCCTCCCACCAAAGATTCCCCTCTTGAGCTGGAAATGGTGAAAGGGAGATAATGTCCCCCGAGTCCTGCCTCCAGTAGGCCCCGGGGTGGCGACTAGAACCAAGGGTATGAGTTTCTTAAAAATATAGAAGGCATTATCCTTTTTCATATTTTAATATTGGGAAAAAGGATGATTAAAACACCAAAAGAAAAAGGAACATGTAAATGGAAATAAACCCAAACCAAACCCACATGCATGTTTAAACAGTTCTGAACAAAGTACAAGTACAAGGATGCTCAAAGTAAAATACCAAAAGAAAAAAAGAGTACATCAATAGAAACAACTCCAACTGTCCCGACTAGTAGGGTCCCGCACAGCCCTAGTAGTCCTCCTGGAAACCTGAAAGAAAATGTAGTGTGAGCATACAATTATACTTATTAGGGAAACCTAAATCCCTCGTGCACAAGTGGGGAGACATCCTAATGTCCCATGATAACCACAGAAGAAACCTTGAAAAGAATTCTATCCACCCAAACCTCAGTAGCCACACTCACCAAAAACACAATCAAAACATGTAGTAGTATATAAGAACAAGAGTATTGGGTACCCCGCATCATTTCCCACTAGTTAGCTCCTCTTCCTAATGGCGAACGTCCTGACGCTACCACACTCTTCCCGCCCACAGACAACTGGGCCTCATGAACCACACATCCTGCCTGCACACAAATGGGCCTCACAACCACATATTCAGCCTGTACACACCTAGGCCTCACAACAAAAAATCCCCCTGGCACAATCCTGGGCCTCACAACCACGTATCCCACCCGCACACACCTGGGACTCATCCCGAAGATTCTTGTGAAAAAGTAAGCATGCCTGATGAGTCTTGGGCTAAACCACCCTAATCAAAACCTACCAGAAGGGTCTTAGGTGTAAGGTCTCCTCAAGCTATCACATCCTAGTGTAGAAGGAGCCAGAAGGAGATAGTAAATAAGGGAACACCCACTCCCATGAGATGGGAGTGTTCGACACTAAGTACTGAACATGGGTGTTGTGCGACAAAACATAAAGATACAGATATATATGTGTGTGGGTATACCAAACACACACCAAAACCTATGGCTTCTAAATAGAGAAACATAGAACGTGCATTGATACTGCTACCATGAAGCATGCACACAACAAACAACCCCAACCCCATTTAGGTTTTCACATTTCAGAAGAATTAGTTTATTTAGTTCCTTAACTACTGGGAAAACAACTGCAACCAACCATATCAATAGTTCGTGAAACATATCCCTGCCATCCACAAATCAAGCTAGGAAAACATAAGCATCACCACAAGTCGATTCTTATTATCCAACCAACCCCATTGATTGTTATTCTTGTTCCATTACCATGGCTCACCATTCATTAACTCTTCCACTTTTATTTATTATTCACAACCCATAGTCTCTTCACATTCCAACACATCCCTACAGCCCCACTACCAACCACCAACATACCATTCACACCAACCCACAACCAATCCAACCACAACCCCATTGCTCGCCCAATCCACAACAACGCACAAAAACACCCCCATCACATGTTCATCATTCCATTTTGTTCAACCAGGGTGATCACACAAGGGTTCCAGATTTTAATCATCCAACTGTACATGATTAACCAAATTCCATGTTCCATTCACAAAAACAGTCTAGAAGATAGGACAAAATTTCATTGCATAAGAAAAGGCCCCCAACAACCGTGATTTTTAGTAGTCATAATCCTATTCAATTCACAAGATAATATCACATGATATAAAATAATGTAACTGCATTGACAACATCCCATCCCCGTTATATAGGCCAATTATTATCATTATTAATCCGGTTCAATAGTGTTTCACATAAACAAGAGGACACCCACCCCACATGATTCAAAATTTAGAGAGACGAAGGTAAGATCCATACCCCCATAGGTTCTGATCACAACGCTTCCCCGGATCAGCTTTAGAAGATGTCTGTCGGCGTCCGTCACTTCTTTCAAAACTTGGTAAAACCTCCGTGGGTGGAAGATGGGATGGAATGTATGAAGGAAAGACAACAGATCCCATCTTAAAAGTTCCACATCATCGTTACGATTCTATGGCCGCTGACAGATCGTAAATCAGAGCTCAGACGAAGAAGTTATGGAAGAAAAGAGCCTTCAAGTCTCTTGGGGGAGCTCTACTCAGAGGAATGGGGAGGAGAGGAGTGAGTTGAAAAGGTGGATATGACCCCTCCTTTTATAGGATTGAAATACAAAAGGACATGGTGTGTACTTACTAGTACACGGCGTGTACTCTTCCATTTCACACGGTCACCACGCGGCTTCCAACATGGCCTTCAACGCGGAACGCTGCTGTTGACTGGTCAAAACACGGTTTGAAGGTGACGCATACTCAGGGAGCGACTACATGGCATTTTGTATGGGCCACATGGTTTGTACTCTTTTATTTCACACATAAAAGGCATGGATTCAACACGGCACATGGTCGTTGACTGGTCAACATGCAGTTTTAAGGTAACATGTACGCGGGGAGGGACTACACGACGTGTATTATGGGCCACACGACATGTAATCATTTATTTCACACTGCAAGGACACTGCCTTCAACACAGGGTATACCTGTTGAGCGGGTACATAGTGTGTCCTCACACTACGCGGCGTGTACTTACAAAATTCTGGAATGTGTGGGAAAAGTCCATTTTACCTTCCAGAACACTTCGTGACCTTCTTTTTGACAAAGGAATGGGCCGGAGAGGTCCGGGACAATACATGTTATTAGACCCTATTGGGAATATGGCCCAAGGAGAATAGAGTTGATTTGAAATGTCGGGTTTCAACCTCAAGGAATCTTCCTACATATCCCTTTTATATGGGAACCAAATATCACGTAGTTAGAAAAGTCTCATAGTAGAGTATAGTCCTCTGAGAGAATTTATTTTGGGATGACATCCGGAAAAGGATTCCTTGGTGATTTTGGAGTTTAATTTGGGGCTTTTTACTAAGGAGGATACCCAGATTAATGTAATTAGTGTTGAATTATTGAAGAGGATATTAAATGAGCTCGGGCCCTGGAAAGTCTTATTACGTATCCTAGTTTGAACAGGAATTCGAGTTCTCATAGATCATTCACCATGATTATTTTTGAACATGTAGTAATCATCAAAATTTGTTTTCCCTCATGTGTCATAGTTAGTTTGAGAAAAAAGAGGATGTGAAAGATTCAACAATGTCACATTTTCCATTCCTCATCCACTAGTGGAACTGTACCCTCTTATGGTAGCGAGGGTGGATGAGGGAAGGTGATTAGCCTTCTATCTATTTACATTACATTGGAAAAGGGTCCAATGAAAGGGAGAAGAGATTATGGTTAGGGTATTAATCTAGGATAGATGACCTAAAAATTATCCTAATAGAGGGGGGAGACTTCTCCTTTGTTCAAAAGGAGAATTTAGTGTGGACCACACCTTCCATACCAAAAGATATGGGGTTCCGGGTCTCATTGAAAAGGTAAAGTATAGGACCCAAACTATTTTCCAAATAGGGAACACCCCTAAAATGTTCATGGGAGAAAGTTCCATGTGATTTTAGAGATACAAACCCACTAACACATCATGAATATTAACCCCATTGTGAAAAAAATTCAGGAAACCTCTAATTAATGATACACAGTCTCTAATAAGAGACACGTTGATGTGCCTTTCCTAATGGTTTGATATATGATGATGTTTTGGTGGAGGTCTCAATATAATCCATTTAAATCAAGGGAGAAAATTAAGAAAACCCTTTCTAGGGATGAATTTGAAGAGGGATTGATGGCTTGTAGACTGAAGAGAGTAAATGAATCAAATAGGGGTTCCCAATTAAGTAAGGGCATGCATGTTTGGTCATCCAAGTAGGCTTAGGCAACCTGATGTTCACTTAAACAAGAAACAATAGGTATGTTAATACTTGGTCAAGCCATGGATGAATCCTCTATGAGTATTCACATGTGATCCCATTAGTGGGGCTCTCATGTTCCTGTAAATGAAATCGAGGGAGGGCAAGTGTTTTTAATTTAGGGAGGCTGTTCACTTTATGCTCGTAGGTGTTAGGGATTTCAAACACTAAAATATGTTATGTCCTATTATCCTCCTTCAAATATTATACTCTAGGTGTTAATGAACTACCATGAATGTTTCAGAAGACTTGGGCGAATCACTAGGGCGACCATAGCAACAATTGGGCTTCATGGGAATTTGTCCATATATATGAAGGCCCCAAGTTTCTATTTATAGACAAAAATAGGACCTTGGGAAAAATGAAATTGGGCTTGGATGTAGGTTGCGTGACAGATGTGGGAGCACAAGTAAGCTTCGTGTCGGTGCCCTTTTAGCCACACTTGGGTGATCCAAAGCTCCTGCCTTTTTAATATTTTTTTTCTTCATATGTTTTCCCATTTTTCTTATAAAGTACACCCCTTTGACATTTTTTAGAGACATTGACAGAATAGAGTGTCAAAAAAACCACCCCCCTACAAGATCAGATCTGGAAAGAAAATATATTTTTTTACTGAGGTAACGTAATTGAAGGAGATAGAAGAGGGTAATGGGGAACACAAGTTTTAAGCACACAATGTAACTGGTTGCACAAGCTGGTATCAAGTTGTATTCTGGTGCCCACATTGACATTCATCACTTATATATAATGTCTCCACTTCCGTGAAGATTCTCTAACTTCTAGATTTTTGTCTCTCGGCACGCAAATCCTTAATCGTTTGGACGCTTCGGTTTTTTCCATACTACTTTTGTATATTTTTTAGTTATCCGTTATAACTAGAGATCCACACTTGCGCACCATCTTACATTTTCATTCCAAGTGTTATAATTTCCCACTTTAAATCATTTTCCAATTCTCTTCAATTCCTTTTTAAAATATCAAAAATGAATTTACATAAAAGTCAATTATTTTATGATTGTTCAATGGCTCCAAAAATAATTGAAATTTAAGATTAACTATCTAGTAAGAGGATTGATGACTTGATTAATATCATTGGTCATGACTATTTTATTTTCTATGACACCACCATTCCAAAAATTGAAAAATATCTGATGAAATATCACATTATCATTCCTCGATGTTCTTATTTCACTTGTATATGGCTATTTTCATATGCAAGAATTCAATATCCCAGACCCAAAAAACTATGTACCACTCACTTGGATTTAGGATTATACAAATATCTCATATACCCATGTTTTTGTTGCAAGATCAATTTCTAATGTTGGGATAGTAGTGATAGATCATATCATGAATCACAAACTATGTAGTCCATATTTGAAACCACACACACTCGAGCTCCAACCACACTATTATTCATCCATAATTTTTAATTTTCATATGGATCAATCCAATGGATTGAAGAAATGTTTGTATTTATTCCTAGGAGGTGATGTAAAACAAACATGGATGTGGTCATTCTGGGTGCAGAAGAACTTTGACGAATTAATAGATGACTTAAAAGTTTTTGGGATTTATGAGGATGCTTGGGTTGCGTAAACCAACGTGTATAGGAATGATGATAATGTGCTTCAGTTTCTAAGCCGATGGAGCCTAGAAACTAACTCATTTCATTCAACACATGGAGAAGTAAGCATTAGATTGTGGGATGTCTACAAGATTTCTGGATCTCTAATCCTTGGTGATATGTATGATGAGTTTATTCCTCCCACGGTGACGTGGAATGACAACGAGAAATCACAATTTTTGGTACGTGAGTTAATTAAAATTTTTAACAATCTCAATAATGATTCCACTAATATGTCCCACGCAATAAGGGATATTAATCCAAATGAATGTCTGGAATTATTCCTAGAATCGAAGAAAGAGAAGGGTCCCACCGCTACTCATCCAACCAGTTGTCCAAAGTATGAGAAAACTGGTATTCATAACACATTTTTGTCCAATATTAGATAAATTGATGTTTAAAAAGTGAGGATATTATTACAATCCGAAAATTCCTACAAAAACAAATTTGGCAGGTTTCTTGACCATGTGGCTCAGTGCATACTTATAAACAATCCAAGACTCTAATGGAGGTGTAAGGCTAGGAACATTTTTTATCATGGACAAGCTAACTGAGAGAAGTATGGATGGTTTGGCTACTCCAATTTTGGAAAAAATTAATATGAGAATACTGCATATTTACATAGATAAGTCTACTTTTAAAAGAGCTGGAACATTACAAGTGTTATGAGGATGGATCACTTCACACTTCTGATCAAATGATGTACAAAGTGGGGGAAGGGTCTTTGAAAGTTCATTCTAACTATTTTTTCTGGAATTCTCTCATATCTCACACTTATCTCATAATGATTATAAAATCAAGGTTCAGTAGACTATATATAAGGAAATTCATTTCTTTTATTTTTGGAATCCACCTATGGGGTTATTCATTAGTGATAGGAAGGAAGGTTTAGATTTTAGGGAATACATGTTAGCTTGTAGGGATAGAGTATTTTCCACCAGAATTGATAGTGAAATCATATGTGAGACATATTATCCTTATATATTTGTGTCTCAATTCAAATTAATGAAAAAAAACATTGTATCCCCTCCTGTGCAAGTCATATTAGAGAATCATATGATGGTTTCCTGAATATTATAGTTATTGACATCCATAAACAATACTGGGGCAGTATTTAATTTACATGTCAATGATGCAGTAATCAGATTGACTATCTGGAATGCCGAAAACTGGGTCGTGTCTTACCCTGAAGGGGAATTAAACCATTCTATCCCTCTAGTGGGGTAAAGATAATTAGTAGGAGGGAACCCCGCCATTTGTAAGGTAAATATTCAACATAATGGGCCTACTCAGTAGTGTTATAGGGTAGAGGTGATGTGTCTCCAAATTCAATGAAGAGACCTCATGCCAGATATTATCCACCTGTCAGAGTTATGAGAGACACTCCATCAATTCCAAGAGAGGTCGTACCAACGTGATCTACTCACCAGCACTTTGAAGAGGGACAAGTCACAATTTATCATCCACCATCTGTGACTTTGGGAGTCAGGAAGAAAAATTAATCTAAGGTTCTGGGAACTTCATTACCACCCTCTTGCATGTACTCTAAAAATTTACGGTGAGAATCTATTAAAACAAGGAAATGTTCATATTGTAATGTTGATACCTTTTGAATGGTTCTAAGTGAAGGGATGCATATTCTAGGAGTAGAGGATATATGTGCCTCTTCTAACATATTATTTAAAGACAATACCAATGATGATAGAACATACATATGAGAGCTGGAATGCTCATAATTGAAACTGATGGATCAATTACAACCATGATACAAGTGAATGAAATGATAGATTGTGGTACCACTAATGGGATTGGAACTTCATTATATGAATAATGGCATGTTTTTTGGATCCTGAAGATGTGATTTTTATCTGCATTCACTTTTTCAGTGAAATTTAAATTTAGTCAAAGTATTTTTACACAAGGATAATATCATTTTTAACTTGCACTTGTTTAAAGTAAAATAAACTAATGTTCTTTCATCAGAGTATATCCCTAGAGGTAGTGCTTTTGGAGCAACCAGATAACCCCGTGAATGGAGAGGAATATATCCATCCCAAAAGACACGGAGGATGATATGGAAAGGGTATTTCCATCTCTAATACCTGTCGTTGGTGATGATGATGCAATTCCACCTAAGAAGGTAAAAAAAAAGCATAAATTAAATAAATCCATTGTAAAATTCTCTCTTAGTAGTGGTGTGTGTTCTTGATAATCCTGAAATTTAGCCTTTATTCAGGAAAAATTGTTATAACATCATCAGATTACAGGGGATTCTTATATTTCTTCTTTGAAAGAAAATACTAATATTATACGAGGAACCATTGAGGGTGCTACTAAACAAGAACAAATTTATCCATATCTGGTGGTTCCAAAATTGGCATTGAGGCCAAAGGAAACAATGTCTGCTCCCAGAACTGCTCTCGTTCAAGCTATCAAAGGAGAGGAGGCTTCTAGTAAATGAAAAATGCTTTATCAGACTTCAAATGTAACAATAACTAATTTATATCTTGTGGTAGTTTAGGTTTCTCACATGCACCAGAATATCTGACATCAACTGATGTTAACCCCATAACTGTTGTTGAGGATTCTATTCAGGTTCAATGGTTGTTAGAGGAAGGTTTTGAAGCACACACACCGAGTTCTCCCATGGGTGAGTCTAACATGGAATCTGGGATATCATTGGATGAAATAATGAACCTTAGAATATATTTGGAAGAAGAATTATTATATGTTAATATACCAAAATATTTAAATGATTTTGGAGTTCCTTTTATAGAATCAACTAGATGTGATTTTTTGTTATTCATCTTGTTAATCTTCTTATGATTAAATTTCTAACCATCGTTGGTTGAAATTTGCAGTTCCATCTAATGAAACTGATGTGACAATGATACATGAAGGATGTTTTGATATTAATGTCAATCCCATATTTGCAGAGACATTGCATCTATTTAATCTTGAGACAAAAAATATTCATGTGATTCATTCTGAATATCTTGAGAAAATTAAATATATCACTCTCCACCCAGAGACATCTAACATAAATTTTGAAAGTTAGAATATAATGGAGGATTAATCTAAAGAATATGACCTACTATTCGGTAATAGATACTGATATTATGATTATACACACTTTTGTTATCCATTGAAGATAAATAAAACCATTTTTTTATTTACAATATAAGGCTATCATCATCAATGGATAGGTCCACAGATGAATCCTCTAGATTGACCAAAACTATACTATAAGTTTAAGTAGCCATTGTTCAGGAAGGAGGAGAACATGGTACTTTTTTATGTGCATTAATCCCAGAATTCATCCCTCCTTATGATAGTGATTCCAAATCAACCCTAGAACCAGAAAGGGCTCTTCATATTGCCAATCGCAAAGCATGGCCTAATATATTGATGACAATATCTGAGATTCCCCTTGAGGAACTGCCTTCAAGAACTCCTCGACACTGAACTATGTTTATCACACTATGAATTGGGTTGTTTTTAATACAGTGAAATTCATACCACGATGAATGAGATTATTGAAAGGAAGGAGAAAGGAAAAAAATGTCAATAAGAATTTATAAAAGCTAACCATTTGATCAACAATGATGAATTCCAAGTGGCGTTGTCCTGAGGTGAGGCTAATCATACTAAAATGATGAAGGAACTGATGCATAAGATCAAATAAAATACTCTTTAGTATCTTTGTCTTCAACAAGAACTAAATTTCATTACAGAAGAGCTTGAACAGATTCATAACCTATTAGGAGAAGTCCTGAATCATGGTGCAAAATCCATTGTCGATGCTATATAAGCACTTCGTCATGCTGAAGAGCGAACAACTGGTCAATGAAACAAACATCAATAGGAATCTGATGCAGCTCAAGATTATGTTACCAAAATAAGGATTTGTGTATAAAAACATTTGGGATTTTTTTATAATAGGGAAACTCCAATTTTTGGATTCTCCTTGATTAAATGCTTTTCATAAATGAAAATAATTTTTTCTTCAATCATCTATGTTTTCATTCTCTCTAGATTCTTTGGTTTTAACTAATCCATTTGTCATATTCTGCATAGTTTGATTATTTTTAGGGTTATATGGAAAACCTCAAAAAATTGTATTTTTTTATTTTTTATTGCTAAATATTACTTAAATCATACACAATGTACATTTAGTGAGATGGGACTCAACTTTGGTTAGAGTTCCCTTTGCAGGTTCTCAATATAGTGGGTACTATGACCGTTTATTATTGGTAGTTTAGATCCATGCATTTTTTACTATAAAGGGACAATGATTAAATTCAAATAACATTTTCCCTAAATTTGAAATTAGATCCCAAACAAGGTTCAATATTTATTAATTTCTTTAATATTCATTAAAAAATTCCTTGGCGAATGTTGAGCCATGATTTTTTTATGGGAACCAAATTTAAAACATGTGTAAACATAAGGGTTGTCTCCTCCAAGAACTGTGTTACCATTAATTGAAAAACTCATTATGGGATTTTTGTTATGGGGGGCCAACTAGGGCATATTCAACAAACACAAATAGTGTCTTCTTTGGTTTGGCATGCCTATTATGTAGCTATATTACGAAACAACACCTTAGGGAACGTACTACGTAGTTAAGAAAAATATTTCTTATGAATTTAGCATTTTACTGCTGATAGAGAGGAGAAAGTAATTTTTGGGTGACACAAGACCGTAGTGGGATGTTTTTCCATGGAATTTAATTTTAATAATGAAAGGGTTGTTTTATGCTGAGATATGTTGTGAATAAGAAAACCAGTTATAAACAAATTTGGTGAATGAAAAATGCTTAAAATTTATCAAATAGTGGAATTTTTATTATCATATTCTGTAGTTTTATGTCATGCTGTGAGGAGATTTGTACTATGTAGTTTTATGTTATGTAGTGAAGACATTTGTACTGTGCAGTTTTATGTCATGTAGTGAGGAAATTTGTACTGTGCAGTTTTAAGTCACGTAGGGATGAAATTTGTACAGTGTAATTTTATGTCATGCAATGAAGACATTTTTATTGCTTTTAATTTTAGCTATTTAGTTCTAACCAAAGGCATGAAAAACTCCAAATTTCTTGTTAATTTGTTTGAAAACATACAACAATATTTAGGTATGGAAGGGAAAACTGTAAAATTTGTTTTGTAGAATTTATAGAACTTTGAATGATATGGGAAAAGGGTTGAAAGCAATAGAGAAAGTCTTTTTCCAAAAATGATGTTACAATTATTTGAGAATCCCATTATGTAGGTTGTATTATGTTGGTACAGCTCGGGAATATGTTGTAGAGTAAAATAGTTTCATCTTTTCACTAATAGACTTGTTATATTTGAAACAAATGCATGGCCACCTATGGGCTAGTACTACATAGTCAAGTAAAATAAATATCATAAATTTGACAATCTATTGCTAAAGGATGAAGAAATTATATGGATATTTAGAATTTACAAACCACAATGTTTGGTTAATGAAAAAATGTACCTGAATATGATGTGAGTATTTCCAATCATGTCTTCCAATGAAATAGATGAATGTAATTTCTTTCGAAGGACTTACCCAAATGTATGTAGTATGGTGTTTATTGTTTTTTTTCATAGAACCTGGACTAGATGTGGAAATAGTATATAATATGTGGTCAAGTGATCCAAGGTTATTTCATATTTCTTTGAACAAAAGGAGATAGAATTGTGTAAACCATGGTCTTGAGGACATTCTGATCGAAAGAATGATAATGGGATTAATATACATGAATAACTATTTTATAATGTAGATTCTTATATATGGTCATAAATGTTTGAAGGTGAAATAGATAGTATATCCATGAATGAAGCTAAAATTATTTGAAAAGACATTTATGGAGGTTATATTATGAAGGGTCATCTGGGTTATATACAACATAGTAAAATAGTAGCATCTTTTGACAGACTGGCCTGTTATGCTGGAATCATATGCAAGGCCACCTAAGGGCACATGCTGCATAGCCAAGAAAAATAGTTGTTATATATATTAGAATCATTGTCACCAGAACACGTATAAATTATTATGAAGATCTAAAAATATTCAGAATTTAGTGTGAAATATGGAAGATGGTTATGCTCAATTTACATGACAAATATTTGAATCATGGTTGGCCATGAGTTTTAAGTCATTTAAATAGATCTGACTCATATGGAAAGTATATAATTTCTTTGTTTCCATTGAATTAATGTTGTGATGTGCAGCTTAATTTCATGCAGCAAGGACATTGATAAACCCATATGAAATTATGACGCCTTATTTATATAGACATGCCTTTTACCCAATTCTTAATCCCACGTGATATATGATCAGTGTGAGAAACAAGGTGTAGTAAGGGTTTATTCTATAAAAAAGGTGATAGAAGTGATGATTAGGGTTGTTACTATTCCATTTTTTAATGTCATTCAATAAATTTGTAGATGAACCGATATGAAAAGAAAGACATATTCCAACTAGACTAAGAGAAAAAACCAAATTGTCACTATGTGCCTTGATGGGGGGAAAGAATCATTCCATACGTTGTTCTCTAAACATTCCCTATACAGGTTTGGTTCTTATATATATAATAAAGGAGGTTTTTTATTTCAAGGATGGGTCCATGATTTGTGATCTAGGCATCTCTATGAATCTCATATAGAGGAGAATCAAGCTGTGCATAGTTCTTGAAACATTCATTTTCCACACGAATCCTGTTTGACATGGTAGATTGGGGGATTTATCACATTATAGATGAATGATAATATTTAATACAGATGAGGATATGAATATAAAATCATGTATCTTAAAATAGAATTATGTATAGATGTATTTCATATACAAGAGATGAAAAGCGAATAAAAAAAATTATGGTCGTTGATGGGCCCAATATTAGAGATCTAGTCATCTCTATATATCTCATATAGATTAGATTGAAGACAAAAATATTTCTCAAAATGAGGTCCTTATGAAGATCGGATTCAGACATAGGGAAGAAAATGACTCATGTGCCACTAAAGAGTAGCAATGATATCAATGATGCTTGCAAATAGAATCTCCTAACATTAATTAGTGTAAATGTAATCCAAATAGTTTAATGTCATGTAATGAGGAAAAATGGTGTCACACTGTTTAATGTTGTGTAAAAATGACAATGATTCTACACATTTTAATATCATGCTGCATGGACTCTTTTGGTTGTTGTTCAGTTTAATGTCTGCAATCTATGACTCTAAAATGTGTAGTTTCTTGTCTTGCAGTGAGGATGATGTGTGTTGGGGATTTTTTAGTCATGGAATTAGGATGAAGTGTGTTGTGTAGTTTTCAGTCCTGTAGTGAGGACAATGTGTGTTGTGCCTTTTTCAATCATGCAGTGAGGACTATTTGTTATATATAGTTTTCAGATTTGTTTTTAGGATGATATTTTTTTTTTAGTTTTCAGCTTTGCAGCAAGGACAATATGTGTTCTGTAGTTTTTAGTCATGCAGCAAGGACTATGTGTGTTGTAATGTTTTGAGTCTTGCAAAGAGGACAATGTGTGTTGTGTAGTTTTTAGTCTTCCAATGTGGAAGTTCGGGGACCAACACAATGTATTTCTTTAAGAATCTTGAATTGGTTGGATTTTTAATAAGCTGTACATCCATTGAGATTAAGGAATAAGCTCCATTTGATTAGACCATTTTATGGAATAATGTTATTCCAGCTTTGTCTCACGATTTGGAGGTTTTGTTCCTGGTATCATTGGAGTCCTGAGGACCAATACCAATTCTCCTTTAAAAAATGAACGGAGGAAATGATTCATCTTAAAAGCTCACGCTATTCTAATCTAAAAGACATCTAAATGATGCAAATAATGCAATTTTTTCCCATATTTTCATTCCAGCTCATTAAATCATTTCTAAGACCTCTCATCTATAGACAAAATTGTTGTATATTTCAACATTGATTGAAGGAAATTTTGTTTCAATTAGAAAACCATCTTTTTTTCCATATGTCAATGAATAAAGAGTTACTTGGGTGGATGTACAAGTAGAAGTACGATAAGGCCATAATGCAAGCAAAAGATTATCAGGGCATGATTTCTTATCTTTATCCACCATCATCTAGGGTATATTTGATAGGGTCTTAATTAATTCCTCTATATGTCCATTGGCCACAAAATGATAGCGAGATGAATGGTCGAATTTTATAAATTTCTCCTGATATATTTATTTTTACCTCATTAGAAAAAAAAATTGGCGTTATTGTCTATCAATATAGTACGAGGGACACCAAATCTAGCGATGATGTTAGTTTTTACCTAAGTAACAAATCATTTCGCTCTGACATCGTTGATAGGTATTTCCTCATACCATTTAGAGATTAAGTCAGTAGCAGTAATGATATACATTAACTACTTAACCGTAGCTACAAAATAAGGTCCTACTACATCCATCCCCAATGTGGAAAATGGCCAGGAGTATTTAATTTTACGTAGCAACTCCGGGGGTTTATAAATGAAATGGTAATGCACTTTGTCAGGGATAAAATTTCTTAGTGAAATCACTGAAATCATGCATCATTAAAGGCCAAAATTATCTAAGTCTTCATATTTGATCAGAAATCATATGCACAGACTGGTGGGTACCACAATCATTGGAAGTTACTTCTTTTATGATAGCTGCATTTTCCTCTCTATCAATACATCTGAAGAGGATTCCACCAATTCCATTTTTGTAGAGTATTTTTTCGTGATCTGGTCTATCAATAAAGTGTAAAAATGGATGATCATTGTAAGATCTATTCTTTTAAATCTATATCTTGTTGAAGTACTCTTTTTTGAAGGCCATTCGTGATATGTATTCTTCATCCCGTGGGATAAACATATAGCTTATAAAAATGGTTAATTTCCTTTATTTCCTCCATTATGGTTTAAAAAAAAGGTGAGACCACATGAAAATGAACTGTGATGATAACTTTCTCATCCTGATTTGGATATACCATGGTTATAGCATCATTATCCAATGCATCAGCTTGGGCATTTTGTTAAGGCGGGACATAGGACAATGTCAGCTCTGAGAGAAATTCATCCATTAGCCCTCTGACAAAATCACACAATGGTATTAACTCTTATTATTTATAGAATATTCCCCCACTGAATTTTTTTATTACCAATTCTAAATCACTTCTCACTTTCATGTGATAAAAATTCACCTGAAGTTCCAATTTCAAGCCTATGATGAAAGCTTGATACTCTACCACATTGTTGGTTTCACCTTCCAAAAAACAGTATAGAATTTGGCAATATATCCTTTTCAGGGGAGAAAAAAAAATTCATACCCCAACATTGATTAGTATAGGGTTTTCCATTCTCTTCCCTGTTGGATTGATGGAGGCACCATCAAAGTATATTTCCCATGTTTGGGAACTATTTTGAAAATAGTAGACCAATTCATAAAGATGTTCAGTATTCAATGATGCATCTTCCCCAGATGGATGTTTACCAAAGAAATCAGCCAGAGCATGAACCATTATTGCCTTTTGTGGTAAGAAATGGATTTCAAGCTATTGAAAAATAGCTACCAACTATGCCAAATTCACTGTAAGTATCGGATGACTAAGGATAAATTTTAGTAGGTTATTATGAGACATGAATTGGACCTCATGATGTTGTTGGTAATGCCTCAATTTATGAACTATAATGATTAATTCTAGGAAGCAATTTTTAATTTATTAATGCCAATTTTCATCATCAAACATAGTTCCATTGAAATGGTAAACGATTCTTTCAATTCGGGCATTGTTCTTTTGGGCAAGGATAGCGCCCTGTGATCGCTCTAATGCTATCACATAGAGAATAAGTGGTGTTCCCACAATAGGTGGAATTAATATTGGTGGATTATAAAGATATTTCTTGAGGGTATCACATTCCTCTTAGCAGTATTCAATACATTAATATGTGACTCCCTTATTCATTAATATGGTGATGGGAAAACACTTTCCTGCCAAATTGATGATAAAGTGCCGAATATAGGCCAAGTTTCCTTAGAGTTGTATTATTTATGTCAAATTTCAATGAGTTTACATGCTAAGGATAGATTTTTTTTCTTAGGATCAACTTCGATACCACGATGGTGTAAAGTGATGCTGAGTAACATTTGCTGAAGTAACCTTGAAACCACATTTCAAGGTGTTCATCTTGAAATAGTGATGCCGAAGTTTATTGAATATGGTCTCCAGATCATCCATGTTTTTGGGATGTTTTCTGCATTTGACCACTCAATCATCCACATAACATTCAACAAATTTCTCTAAATATGGTTTTAAGATATAATGCATGGCACATTTATCTGTTTCTCATTCATTCATTAAGACAATGTGAATTTCCTAATAAAAACACACCATTAGAGGATCTATAGGATTTATATTCATCATCCTCTAGGGCCATACGAATTTTATTATACCCAGAGTATCCATCCATTAAGTAAATGGCATCATAGCTAGCTGTAGCATCAATTAAAAGCAATGCTGTCTGAACTAGAATGTCATCTTTAGGACTATGTCGGTGAATATCTCTGAAATCAATGAAAAATATTATTTTACAATTATTCTTTTTCACTTGTTAAATGTTGGCCAGTAATTTGTGATATTGAGCTTCCCTGAAAAAGTTATTCTTTATAAGTTTATCAACTTCGTCCTCTATTATTAATGTGGGAGTTGGGTGTGTTCTTCTTGAAGCCTGCTTGAATCCATGATGTTCTTCTGGAAAACCCAAATGATTGGTGGATAAATATTTTCTAAGTACATGTATTTTAATATAATTCCAAGAAAATATATCATGATGTTGAATTATAAATAAAGTATACACATCTTTCTCTATGGGAGTCATGGATTCTCTAATTAGTGTGGGGCGTGGATCTTCTTTTGTACCAAGATTTATTTCTCTCTGCTCACCCATAGATGTAGAGACACCTTCCTTAGATGTTGGAGGAGAATCCTTGAGAACTTTATATTCTTCTACATTAAATGTTACTTCTTATATTTCTATTAGCATAATATATTATGAATAAAAACTTCTAGATTCAGGGAAGTCACTATTTTAAATCCTTGAAGAAGAGGCCACCATTTTATCCAAATGAGGATTAAGTGTATTCCTATGGTAATAAAAAGGAGACGATGGATTGGGAATCAATATATATTTCATCGTCTATCACTGGTACAACTTCTTCTATTTTTTGGATGAAGTTTAGACTTTCTAAAATCCATTGGATTAAAATATAACATCTTCAATTATGCTTCAATTACTATTTGGTTAGTCGTCAATTTCTCCTGTTCTTTCAGGGTAAATTTCTTTAATTAATAGAATGGAATTTACTGGATGAATTCATAGATTTGGATTTACCTTTTCAATTAGATTTATAGGTAAACAAATTTATTGTACTCAAATGTATGAATGGGTTTGTTGAGATATTTTCTAAACCATTTGGAACATTAATTCTGGTTACTTCCTTTATCGAGGACCATGTTCCCTTTGAATGATAAGAATATTCCTTAATGTATTGAGATACACCTTTTTTAAATGGAGCCCAATCTCTATAAATTGTCCTGATTTTACCATTGAAACATTATGTAATGCATTTTTGGTATGAAAAAGTTTTGGCTGCAAGTTGATGTATCCAAGGACTTCCAAGTGGAATGATGAAGGTTGGGTCCTAAGGAACAACCATGAAATCTGAATTAGGAAAAAGATATTCAAATTGTGTTTTGAGTGTAATCCGGCACAGAGGTTCATTATTATAATTTTCATATCTTTGCAACATTAAAGTGGGAGGAGATAATTCTGATTCATTTAGACATAATCGTATCAGGGTATGAACGAGAATGATATTTAATTTTGAGCCATTATCAATAAAGTCTCGTCAGATTTTTATGGCATTAAACCTGTTAGAAAAATGCAATGGCAAGATATTTCCATGTAAAACATAATATTCCTATTTATCCATAAATGATATGACTATATGAAATTCTGTAGTATCATTCCTTATATAGTAAACCATAGCAGCATCAACGTCAGTTTTCTAACACTTGAGGACATAATAAAGCCTCAATTTGTGATTCTTGGTGATCTGTTTTCAGACTCAAGGCATCCAAAATAGAAAAATTAGATGGTAATTGGGCCATTGTTTTGAGACATCAATCTTCTTGTCCAGGGTTATTTGTTTCCCAGTCTGGAGTTACAGTTTTGCATGTACCTTGGAAATTTATGTTCCCGATGTAGATGTACCCTGTGTCAGAGCAGAAGCTGGAAATACTCCTAACATTGGTATATTAGGATGACGTGGTCTGTCTACTTTCTAAGGGGAAGATGTTGTGACTTCAAATCAATCCTCCAAAATAATCAAGTCCGGACTGAAACTAACTTGCATTGAATAAACACCTTGTTATTTTTGAGCCCGCTGAAGGCCTCTACAATGAGTCTCTGCCGTCTATATGGTTCGAGCAGGGGTAGAGTTAAAATAGTGGACTCTATAATACCCATGCATTTACTGGTATCCTTGAACATGTCCTATTTCTCTAGTTCCCTAGCTAGGTACATGTAACTCTGGCTCATTATAATCAAAATAACTATTAGAATTAGTATATGTTAAGTGGATAATGTTGATGGAACCAAAGATCAATTCTTAATCTGATGATGATTCATCTTGAAATTTTAGTTATGGTTGTGTTGTTTTGTGGGTTGGTTCAAATGACTTTCAATAAAAGGGAATCAAATCTTCCAGGTGATGGAAAACTTGGTCCTTAACATGATCCGATCTTATTCAGACTGATATTTTTCCTTCTGATCACTTCTCTTCATTGAGTATTTACATTTTGATGAAGGGGGTATTGCTGTGGTTGATGTGGCGGAAGACCCAATCAGTTATTTCAACTATGCTCGTAGAATATCATGAGTTCATTTGATCATATTTCCTAATCATCCAATCATCATATTTCTATATATTTTTAATTTTCACTTCCTGCAATTCACATTATTCTTCTATATCAGTAACTATAAAAAATTCTAGTTGAGATGACAATCTTTTTAATTTCATTTTTCCAGAGTCTATCATTTATTCTTGGAGATCCAAGAAAACAAAACACGTCAGAATGGGATGACACAAGATCTGGTGGAAGGGAAAATAATTCAGATGATCTTCATCTCCTTCTTTTTTTGGTTCCTTCGGCCTTGGAAACTGAAACTAATTATTTTCACAAGCATATATGAAGTAACGAGGAACATGATTGTTCCAGAAGGAATAAACATTGATCTTTAATTCTGAATACTATGTCGACCTTTGATCATTCTAATCATATTGACCACACATTCATTGCTACTAACACTCTGGAGGAGGATCCCTTCGACACAATGATGTTATCGAAGTGGATGTAGGTAGAAGAGATTTCTTGAGAGTAAAAGTTGAAAACTATACATTTTAAGTTCTCCTTCACAGATATGATGGATATAAATGATTTTATTTATTTATTTTCTATAATTGAATTTTCTATCTATTGAGAAATTGAAGTAGGGACTCAAAACCCTCTTGTTTATTTCACAACTAATAGTGGTGTCTGTAACTCTTCACACATATTTTCCACACAAATTGGAAATAACTATACTTGAAAGAGTGTTAGAATTAAGGAATATGATAATCCTTTCCATTGATAAATGAAATCTACAACTCTTTCTTTCTCTCATTGTTTTAAATTTGTATGAAAAATAATGTTGTCTTCGGTAGTGCTGAGATAAATTGAAGAAGGATTTTTAGATAGAGATCTTACCATAAAGTAATTAATCGATATTGAAATATTGTTTACCATACAAAAGATGGTCCTTGTATTGACTACAAAAAAAATCTATCCTTTTCTACTTCTTATTGTGGAGGAGATCCCATCATGAGATCACAGTGAGAAAAAATGGTTTAAGTGTTGATCTAGGTCTCCAAAACCATTGAATATTGTGAATTTGGCATTCAAAATTTTTTATGGGGGTGGAAACAGATCGACCCATTTAGGGTATGATTTTTTTCATCTGAACTGGAAAACATCAATCCTCTATAGCTTAAAATCGAATTGTTAATTCCACAATTATGTTCATAAGAATTTGGGGAATATCTGGTTGTGCTGGAACCTGTGTAGGTACAACAACTAGAGCTTGAGCCAGTGCAGGGACTAGCTATACCACTGGCAATGGTGCTAGAATTTTCCTTGGATAACCGATTAGAACATGCATATCAGGATGTGTTTGATTCTGACATGGTTGTGTACCTAATGGAGGGAATTCATTATCTACATCTGTAGTTACTACATAAAATATTTTTTGAGGAGCTCCAACAGGTTTCGCAAGTTGAGGATCTACATGGGGGTACGTGTAACAGAAATTCTACATCAATGTAATTCTATATTGTGTCTTATAAACTTTTTCATCTCCTTTTATTATTGTGAAAATATCTATTCAATATAAATAGATTTACCTTCTCTAGTATAAATGTGTGTTACAATCTGACTTTTATATTTCTTCTTGTTAGATGTCTTTCTATGGTGTGGGATTTAGTTATTAGAAGCCAAACCCAGATTCTGGGTAAGCCTCTAATTTTGGGTACATACACCTTTTTCATTTAGCTCAGTGTGTTCTGTATTATGGATAATAATATCATCTTCTGATTCCAATGAACAAGTCTCATTTTCTGGAAGATATTTTGTAATGGTGTTAATGACATTTACTTATTCATAATGCATTGATGTAATTCTGTCGGTATATTTGTTTCATTGTATCCTTCTGTATCTTCCATGAGACTCAACTCCCCAATATGTTGGATTATCATGAGTTTTTTGATGGACAATAACTCAAAAGGAATCCTCAGATAATTCAGTTGTGTTCTCTCTTCAAGGCATCTTCCCAAATCAGGAGAAAACTAAATTCTGTTTAAAGAGGGGAATTTAGATGTGAAATATCCCCCATCCCTAGAGGCTAGGTCTATTCATGTTCTACTTCTTCATACCTTTGAACAATGTTTAATGAATTTAAAGAATTAATTAAATGAGCCCCATCACTATATGTTGGGATTGATCTTGACCTGCTATGGATGAGATTCACATAAATGGTCTTCAGATTTTATGAATTTTGGTTCGGACACTAGAATGATGCATTATCCAAAAACATCTAAAATCACAGGTTTTGATTGATCGTTGTTCTATTTCTGTCATTTGTATTATAAGATGGTTGAAATCCTTTAAGTGGGATTCCTACTCTTGATTCTCATACGCTTGATGAAAAATTAACACAACAAATTTTTTGGCATAACGTTGATTAGAGCTATTTGAGGCATGTTCTTGTGTGTAAATTTGATTACATACAAAATATGTTGATTCTGGCTGACCGTGGGCATTAACGTTGCATGAGACCACTTTTGGAACGCTTTGCTGATTTTAGAGTTCATTGAAGTGAAATGCTCCATCTGCAACCTACCATTTATACGAACACTGAATTGGGTGTCATAAATTAACTAATGTAGCCTCTTTAGAGCATTTAGGCATGAACACTGAAGGGTTATCTATTATTTTTCATCCTTTGGATGTGAGGATTCTTAGAGAGATGAAATGTCAATTTGGCATTGCAACCCTTCTATTACCATTACATGATTTTGATATTAATCATAGGTAATACACTATTTTTTAAATGTCATATAGTCTTCCATAATTTGAGGATAATATCATGAATGAAATCTTCTTCAATAAATTTTGGAACATTATACTGAGAATTTTCCAAAATACAAAACATGACAGGTATTTCTCCTTAAACCAATTTTTCTCATGTTTTACATATCATTATCATCTTTCACAGGAGGTTTCTCCACTTGGTCTGACCAAATTGGACGTTTTATACTATAAGATAAATTTCCTAAGCAAGGTTCGTTGAATGATCATTACCTTAATATGTATTCTGGTTGAGAAAGTATTTCACTCGTCAATGTCAAGGCATAGAAAATGATTGTCATTGGGTTTACATGTACCTCGAGATATGAGGGCTCTCTCGTCACGGAATTGTCAACTACAGAACTATATTGACAAATGCGCAATACTATTTTGGAATGTACTTTTGCAGTGTATTCCATCATGGGGACGACCATGATGGTGGATTACAGCAAGGGATAAATCCTCTTGCCTATGGGTCTTACGGCCACATGGAAGGTTCTATTTCTCTCATTTATAGATAGCCTCTATGGATTGACCGATGTTTCATGAAACAATCTTTAATGATGATGTTTACAATGGGGTATTTTTTAATTACTTCTACTGATTCTATAATTTAGTAATGAGGGGTTGGATTTTGAGATACAATAGATAAATGTTCGAGGGCTTCAATAACTAGAGAATAAAAAGGTGAAAAATTGTATCTTGAGTATTTATTTTTCAACTATGTTTGGCATGAATTCTTCTCAAATTATCTCACATATACTTGGGGCCACTTGCGAGGAGAAGTGGTTATCAAGAAAATGTGTATGCATGTGTATTAGAGTGGTTACCAGCACGAACCGATTACCTCCAATTGGAAAGGGTGTATGTTCCTGATCATGTTGTTCGTATGATATGGGGGAGTATGCCCCATGACCCTTGTGAACATGAACAAACATGTGTATCTTCTCCACGATGAAATTCTGATGTGTCATCCCATGAGTTGGTACATATTTATTTGTATGTTCCCCTATTACTTTTGATGTATTTGTTATAATATCCATGAATGCTTCCAGAATATGGGCAGTGTTTTGTTTATACCCTTTCACCATTGATAAGATGTGTTTGGGGATATCAGTGGCCAAAACAGGAAAATACATCCATTACATATCAAGAGAAGGTTTAGGTTCCTACTCTTATCTTCCTTTTCATGTCAATGGATAACGACAGTACTCATGCATGGGGGCTGAGAATTTGGCATTCCCCATATTTTTCATCAGAGATTTCTGAATGACTTCTCATTGTATTTAAAAATGAGACTATGGGACTGCATGATTACCACTGGAAGATGTATGTGCCTGCTGGTTATTTCCCATCATGTTTGGTTGATATAATTCTTTCAATACTTGATGAACAGACTACTGGAGTAATTGGTGATTTTAAGAAGGTGTATGTTCTTGTTTACCAGTTTCCACATCACTAGATTGAGATGATTTTTTAAATGTAGTTTAATGAGCCTGAAGAGTGGCTGATAACATTTAAGCAGGTTTATGTGCATGTTCCTAGTACTCTACTGGATTTATCTAGTGGGATTGGTCTTTTACTACCACATGAATCTGATGGGTAGTAGAATTTGGATGGTTGGGTGTATGCGCCTACTTGTTGTTTGAAATCATGTATGGTTGATGGACTTATCCATGGAGGGAATAGGTAAGAAGCTTATCATTTTTTATCAGCTGTTGTCTCCAACATTTTGTCTTTCATTCCTGAGTCGAAGAGACCTAGGCCGAATATCCATGGAAAACACCCCCATCATGTATGGGGTTCAATGTCGCACGATTCAATCAGCCACGATTGTTGGAGTGATTCCTCAGGAAAGACCCCTGTATATTTGAATTTCGCCCCTGACTGGCCTCTGCCTCCACCTTCCTATAGTATGGAAGGGACTTTTTGTTGCATTCCGGGGATAAGGACCTGAAACAGTTGAAAATGGTGGTTGGAACCGTCTTCTTCTTAATCATTTGTTGTCGTTGGCTGGATGATCGAGGATTGTTATTGACCTTGAGGGCCTGTCGGTCAGCCTCCAATGTTGGGATTATACCATGATTTTAGTACTCTTTTACTATGATGATGGAGACTCAGTGTTGAAGACATTGGGTGGGTGATAACATCCTTCCCATGGATGAGGATCCATGTTGAGTAGCGGCCGAGAAGTTCAAATATGTGGTCTTGAAAAAACCATTTTGGACTTAAGGGAGTTCTGATAAAAAAATAAGAACCAAAATATAATACCTTAAATAATCATATTTTATATAGATACAGGTGTGGTTAATTCCTTTTTATACCCCTCTTTTATCAATTTATAGAGGCCTGACAGGTGGGTAATATTATTAAATTGGTTAAGGATTCATGTCTTGTTCACCATTTATTGTTTTGTAGTTATTTGATAATTGTGTTCTAGTATTAAGAATCACAGCTTCTAGGTGGTATCCATTGGATTTATTTATGGAATTTGAAACATCCAAAAGTATTTTATTCAAAAGGGACGTGCTTTCCAAAGGGAGGCATTTTTCATGTTTGAACATTACAATACTTAAAAACATATGTTGGTTGAGAGGATGGGAGGTCAGACTCATCACACCCTTTTGGAATGAATTATTCTCTAATTTTGTAATCTCTTTATAAATTTAAGATATTTTCATTAATCCTTATTAATTCTCCATTTATTACATAGGTTTCCCTTAAATTTTTCAATCACATATTAAAATGTGTAAAATTTAGATTCATCAGTTTGTATTCAAGGTTTTTCATTAATGGAGATATCTGTATGTATTCAAGGATATCCATAAATGGTATCCTCTCATATACTATTTAATGATTCTTATAATTCTCGTTATGATGATACTAGTTTTTAATCGACTTAGTGGGGCACTTTGTAATTTATTGTCATCCAGGGAGATGATAGTTTGTTTTGATATTAGGATTGTACCCATGGACTAAGTTACCTACGTATCATTATGAAAGGAATCAGAACCCTTATAGGTCAGTTCCGTTTAATGGGACACATCATACCTTTTATGTTCATGTGATAATGTCCTAACCATACAATTTAATGTCATGTGGTAAACACTTATAAGAAAAATGTGCTTAGTCAAAGATTGGTGTGGGACATATACAGAAACAACTTAATGATCTTGGAAAGGATATCAGTTTCCATGTAAAACGTGATCCTGTTAGGAATATGTCCCAAGGAGAACATGGTTGATTTGAAATATTGGATTTCATCCTCAAGGAGGATTGCTACGTATCCTATGTGGATGGGAATTAAATCCCACGTAGACTAATATGTCTTTTAGAAGAGTATTGTCCTTTGAGAGAAATGAGTTTGGGATTACATATTGAAAAGGATTCCTTGGTGATTTGGGGGTCTAATTTGGGGCCTTTTTCTAAGGAGGTTTCTTAGATTAAGGGAATTTGGGTTGAATTCCAGAACATGATATTCAAAGTGCTCAGGCCCTGGAATTTCATTTTATGTATCCTAGTTTCAGCATGAATAATTGTTCTTTTAGTTCCTTTACCATGAGTGTTTGTGCACATGTTCTAATAATCACAAATCTTTAAGCCCACTTGAATCATGCTTGGTGTGAGAAACAAGGGTTTTTGACAGATTCCATAATGAAACATATACATTTCCTCCACTGCTGGTGGAAATGGGCATTCCTTTGGCGGCATGGGTGGCCGAGGGAAAGGCAATGAGCCTTCCCTCTATTCACATTAAGGGTCTAATATAAGGAAGAAGTGTTAAAGGATAGGGGATTATTCTAGGATGGATACTCTAAAATTTATTCTTGTATAGGAGGGATACTTCTCCTTTTTTCCAATGTAAAATTAGGTGTGACTCGTACCTTCCCAACCAACAGAACTGAGGTTATGGTCTCTTTGAAAATGGAGATTCCAGGACCCCAACCCTCCTCCAATCCCAGAACATCCCAACATTATTCATGACGGAATAGTCCATGTGCCTCCGGATATACAATACCAGAGACAATTCATGAATCCAACCCCCATTATGATAGAAATGTGGGAAAACTCTAACTGTGTATATACAAACCGAGGGAGGAGACACACTGATGGGCCTATCCCAATGGTTTGATATGTTTGGAGGAATTGGTGGATGAATCAATATAATACCTTTGAAACAAGGGATCCAATAAAGAAGAATCCTTTCCACGGATGGTTTTGAGGAGGTCTTGATGTCTTGTTGACTTAAGAGTGTGTGTGAATCAATGTGGGTTTCCCATGTAGGTAAGTGCACACAAGTATGGGCGCGCAATTAGGTGTGTGATCCATTATGTTAACCTAAGTGAAGAAAAATATGTATGTTAATACCTGAGAGATACATGGTGGAACCCATCTGGAGTATTCACAGGTGATCCCAGAAGGGGGCGCTCATGTTCCTGTCAATGCAATGGAGGGCGCTAGTGTTTCTCATTCAGGGGGTCAGGATATTTTGGCATGCTATTTCTATGGAATTCAAAAAATAAAATTACATTATTCATATGATCCTACATCAAATCCTCCTCTATATGTGACCGAAATAGCAATCAGGCTTTAGGAAAATCAGTCTATACATTGAAGGCCCCAATGGTCTATTTATATGAAAAAATATGACCATGGGCGAAATGAAATTGGGAACACAAGAAGGTTTCGCCAATCAATTAAACTTCCTCCCTAGCCTACCCCTACTACTTTATAGTTGACACTGGATTTCAAAAATAAGAATGCACTCACCATTTCATGGGATTTATGGCACATGTGGATGATTCATGAATTGAATCTGTGGTATTTATGAGTGAACATATTGAGAATCCTCCATATATGGGGGTCATACTGGATACCAAAATTCTATATGACTCTTCAATGAATTGGTGGGTTGTGGAATCTCAATCAATGAATTGTCAGGGTATGATCAGGGAATACATCTAGACAATTTTCTATGACCACTTCATTCCAAATTCATTGATATTGGATCCATCCTGACATTTTATACATATATAGTAGGGTTGTATTACTGTGCCAGAGAAATTTTCATATTTCACCAAGAATCAGTATTTTATCCATCTCTAACGGGTGATGGATTGATGACTACATGAAAAAGTTAGAAATGTTAAAGGCATGTTGTCTGATTTCAAGTGAAAATATTTGGGTAGATGACCATTACATATATTTTAAAATTTTCCTTGATTACAGAGCAGAAAATCATAGAATCTGGAAGTGTGAGCAAGGGTGCATTTGTTTTCATGTAGGGTGAGGGTTAATCCAGTCGTAGAAAGAATCATTTTGAATGTTAATATGGGGGTGGTGACAACCAGGTGACACAAAATGATTATATAGTGTTTCACCAAAATTTCAGTGCACGGAATATGAAACCCCATTGCTTGATAAACTCTATCAAATATGAAGCCTATGGAAAGATGGGTCATATAAAATTATTTTGTAAATGTTTTACTCCCTCATCAAGTGGTAGGGGATCTTTAAAATCCCATCTATCGAGACTAAAATCAATAAAACCATGTTGGGAATGAATTAGGAATTCAACAGATCGATCTGGATGAGGTGGTAATGGAAATGGCCGAGGTAGTCTGGTCCCTAAGAATCAGTGACAACAGAGTGGATCAAGTTGAGATATTCATCCATCATTTTCAGGCCATGGCCATGGACATATGTATGAAGTGAATATATTTCCATGGGATCATATTCCATGATCATCTAAATTTATATTTACTATTCATGAAGGAACAACATTAGTTTTTTTCATTTTTTTAAACAAGTGCATCACACTAAGTTAAATCTTCCACTGTGGTAGAATGTTTTGTTCTTGAAATTGAGCACTATGGTGGGGTTATGTACATATAAATGTATTTGGAGTCATAATATATGGTATACGCTTGTTTCAAGAGTAATCTAATAAGATAGTTGGGTTCTGTTTCCTTGGAGATTCATTATACATTAGATGGTTGACTTCAATGTAATTCTGAGTATATTTTGCCTCAGGAACTATCATTCCCATGATGATTGATTTCATCAACTAGTGTCATTAACATGAACATAGGTATGTGTATTTATACATAAGGGAAAATGGGATACACAATAAAATCTAGCTAGAACCAATCGAACTGGGTTAGACATGGTGAAAACATAGTTAGCTAGTCACATTATGAGTGATCTTGAGATGCAATTTATATTGTTATATACAGTAGTGGTTCATTTTACAGATGTTTTTTCTGATTATATATCTAGATTACTTCTTGAGAAATATTTTGAGTTCACCATTGGGATTGTTTGAGGTGTGTTTTGAGTGTCCCTTCCCCCCTATAATATGGAACATAGAGAGATCTAGGAACTCAAAAAAATTCTTTATGTTTTTAAGGATATGGGTTTTATAAGTCCCAACATATCACTGTGGTTTAAAAATGTCATTTTCACCAAAGAGGATGGAAACCTCCATTCTTATATTGATTATAGATGTTTGAACAAGCTAATTCTGAATAACCATTATCCACTACCTCATAACTATAACTTCTTCAACTAGCACCATGGAGAAATATATTTCTTTATGATGGATTTGAGATTAGGTTATCATTAGTTGCATGTGATAACTTCCTCTATACCATATAAAAAGTTCCATAATAGAAATAAATTAATTTTTTTCCCCATCTGATGAATGGACAGGATGTATCCATGGATTTGATAAATTTGGCATTCCACCCATATCTTGATCCCATTGTGGTAGTATTCATAGATGAAATATCAGTGTACTCATGCACCATACAAGACCACGACAATCATCTTGTTATATTTTTATGTACACTTAAAGGGAACCAGCTATTTGTGATGATCAATAAATGAAACATTTGAATCATCATGGTTCACTTATTAGGACATATCATATCAGAGAGCGGAATATAATTTGACCAATAATATTTGTGTGCCATGGAGTTCTATGTGTAGTGTAAAAATTGGTTTGATATGTGAAGCTTCTTTGAGATAGATAGCTATTATTTGTGATTCATTTAGGATTTCTCTAGCTTATCAATTATTCTTATGACATTGACTAAGAAAGGAATGTAGTTCATATGGTTTAAATATTGTGCTAATTCGTTTCATGAGTTAAAGTGGAGGCTCACTCAATCTCGAATTAGAATTCTACCTATTCTTGGAAGAGGTAACACAATCTTATTTATTGCTTCTGGGATCAGGATGTGTGTTGTTATGATGCAATATGATGGATTAATGGCATAAGGATCTCACTAGAAGATGCTTCATGTGAAGAACATTCCTACACATGTCCAAGATCTAGTAGACATGGTTCATTCTATACACAATTAGATGAATTATGTGTTGGTAGAAAATATCATTGTCTAAATGGATCACAAAAGTATAAAAAATTTATCCAAACAACAAGTCTTGGATTTTAGGGAGGCAATGTGGGATGAATACGAGAAATCATTCATCATTGAGATATCTTACACACAAAAGATGGGTTATTTCATAGATGATGGATTCATCAATAGAATCCAGAAACCACTAGTTTAGGTGGCCAACAATGAGTGGTAGATGATGTCTATGTTTTCTGAGTTGCACTTGGTTGAACAAGGATAACATGGGTTAACTGTATTAACATCTCTAGCAGTGACATCCAGTATTTCAGAACACGTTAAAATGTTTCAATGTTTGATCCCAAGGTCCTAGTTCTATGGGAGAGATTCATAAGAGATTACCCACATCCTTTATCGGGTTTTGATGGTTGTGAGACCCAACATTACCATGGGCGTGTCTAGGTGCCTTTTGATATATGGGATGAATTATTAAGGGACCCAAATGACTTTATTTTGGTATATAATCATAGTATTACCAAGAGGTATTGGGATATATTTCATCATTACTATAGGCCATGTATGAGGAGGAATACATGAGGATTCATCTCTCAGTTCACCACCTGTTAGTAGGTGATAGAAGAGAACATGTCACCAACTAGGCTTTTCAGGCCTGTATCCAATCATGAGTGGTAGTTTGTTGAATTCATGATGGAATTTATGATCATATTTAAATGATCCCCTTGAGGTAACATTATGGTATGAGTGATCATATATTCCCTGAACAAAGTCAATCACGTCCTTCCTATTATAAAATCCTAATATATTGATGAGATAGGAAGGCTATAAATTAGGGAGATACTAAAATTTAATGAAGTGAAATTTTCTTTAATTTTAGAAAAATATTCTTCTATTAATTCATAATTCTGGTAATATTTGTATAAGTAATTGGTTTCACAAGTTCTCTTGAGTACTGCATATCACCCTCAAACAGAAAGGTAGTCTGATAGGATCTTACATTTGTTAGAGTTTCTACTATGGGCATATATCATTGATATTCAAGGATTGTGGGAGAGAATATTCCACTAGATGAGTTTTCCTAAAATTTAATCATTCAGGAAACAATTTAGATTTCTCTATATGAGGTACTCTATGGTAGAGTATGTCATTCACCTTTGTGATCTCATGAGGAATGTGAGTATTGATCACCTGGGTCCTTGTTTCATTCAAGAAAAAATTGAGAAAGTGTATCTAAAAGATAAGATTATGGCTACAACTCAGTTACGAAAGAGGACATATACAATCTTCATTTCATAAAAATGGAGTTCAATGAGGAACATCAAGTATTTATACGTGCATTTCCTAGAATGGGTCGTAATCATTTTAGGAGATAAGGAATGTTTCCACCTATATATTATAGGATGTTCGATAGTGTGGATAGAGTCTGGCCAATATCCCATTAGTTAATGCTAAATCAACGATAAAGTTTCATGAATGTTATCTCCCACATGGGTTATCATTAATAGTATCATCCAAAACTATCTCATTTGTCCAACCTCAATGATATTGATCTAGTGGAAGATGCGTCCTTTGATAAGCATCTAATATGTATAATTGACCATAGAAAAAAAGTTGTCTGAGGCAGGTTAGCTCCATTTGTCTGGGTGCTATGGTTACATGGGAATTTTTAGCATGAAACCATTGAATGGGGGGATTACATGCCGGGTAAGTGGTGAGTTACTTTTTTAGAAGTTATTTTACAACCATTATATGTTAAACTAAAGGATGATTTTTTTAAGAAGGAATATTTTTAACATCCTTGATTTATCCAAAGGTTTAGTTACTTATTTTGTTAAATTCCTTAATGATTCCCTTGATATGATTTAGAATGTGATAGAGGATGTCTCAGTTGAATCCATGGCTCATTCAAATATGGGATCCTTAAAATATGTTGAATTAGACTAGCTCCCATTGTCAGTGAAAACCATGTTGCCCAACCCAAATGGTTTTCCTAAACTATGTGGTAGCTAGTAGTGGGAACATGGTGGTTGTTTGGCCATCCTGAAACCAACCGACCTAGGGTGAATGAATGTGCGAACTAGTGTGAATGGTCATGTAACCACCTATTTTTTGGGAAAAGATTTCTTTCGCGGTTATTCTATTGTTAGACAAACTATGCACCTACCCATCCAAATTTTTTTTAATGCAGTGTGCCTCCCCTAGATTGTGCACAGATTTGAATCCATGAACCCAAACCATTTTTAGTTTAATATAATGGGTAAATTTCAATTTTTCACATAATGAGGTCTTTCACCCAATTTCTTCCCTATCCTCCCCATTCCATTAGGATTTTCCCCCTTGGTGTGTGGCTTCCTCATCCTCTATATATGTGGTTTTATGTATATCCCTCAACCAACAGTCAAATATTTTAGGGTTACAATCTATAAAAAGTCCCCAATATGATCTACCATCCACAACTATCTACTTCATAGTTTCATTTCCATAAATAATTTCGTTTTTGTGAAATATATTTTTTCCTATTTCTGGTCCATTGATAAATACAATACTTTCATGTGTTATAGGAAAAATCAAGAATTGATATTAGATGAATGGATTGCTACAACATCGATGAAGAGGGTATATACTCATTTCATAATTACATCACATTATAGATGTCTCACTATTGAGCCACTCATCAAATACATCTGATAAAGGTTTTTTCTTATTCAATAAATTATTTGAAAGAGGTTTTCAGGTCCATATGTGCCTTATCTTATGATGTAACCCATATGTATAGTGCTCACCTCATTGATGGACAACACTTGGGTGTGACTACTTTTAATGGACCAATTTCACATTCATTAATTTCGAAATATACTTTGGGTGTTTTTTCTTCTAATTTTTATTCATTAAAAATAAAAATGGATTGAAATTATTTTTTACATGATCTTCATTCCCCTTTATGTTAAAATAAATTTGTATCACTTAGTTCATTACATTAGATATCTCATGCCTAACATTTAACAACTTATGTATGTTGATTAAACTCTTATAACCCATGTAATATGTAAGGACATGACCCTGGTTTCCTAAAGTCTGTTCATTATTTTATTACATTGGCATATAAACAAGGAATATATTTCATGATTGAGAGAGTAGTTTATTAGATTAGAAATCAATGTACATACATAAGTTCAACATTACATATTTAAATGAAATACAAGAAATAAATTTCTTCAAAAACTTATAATTCTTGTATGTTGTCCTTGAAATTCATTCATAATATAATTATTCAAATCCTAGAAAGAAACATATGAATGGGTGATATAAAACTCTATGTAAGTGTATGTAATAAAAAATAATATGTCACAAACATAAACATTAGGCATGGTGAATAAATAAAAAAACATGCCTTTAAAAAAGCATGAACATATTATGCCAGGAAAAAGAGTTTAATTAATACTTCCAAAATAAAACTTAATCATGGGTATTATAATAGTTTAATAACAACATGAACATTCAATTAATATATTTATATTGAGGGAATTCTTAATGAAGGAAATCATAAATATAATATCAAGGCCTTATGCAAAGACTATAAATAATCATACTCTCAAGGCCTCATTTAAAGAACCAGTTTGTCTTATGAGACTTACTGATGCATCAAGGGGGTATAGTTGGCCCCAAATAACTCTAACTATGACTAATTAATTTAACATAAGAATGGGAGTAGACATAAAAAAATAAAAATTAATATTTAAACTAACATATGAAATGTAAATTACATCGCCAAATCTTTAAAAATGAACACTAACCATTCAGAGTAATATAGTGAATGGTTTTAAGATAGAGCATCCATGGACAAACTAATCACAAAACATTAAATTTAAAATGGAAGATTATATCATATAATATTATTCACAATAATACCTAAAAATCAAAATGTTTATTGAAATATGGTAATATACCCATAAAAAATCAATGAGTATTTCCTGAGATAAATACTCTTTTACTTTGAAATGAATAGTTCTTTGGAAGAAACAATATATCAAACCAAATTTATGTAAGATTGGTTTTAACAATAAAATGGGATATTTTATAATGATATTAGTTTCTAAAAATATATTATAGAGTTCCCTTTAATATATGTATGAATCTGAGAATTTCCCTTGAATCGTGCTTGTATTTTAGGAATAATTTTTGACACATCCTTATAAAACATATAACTCAGAATAAATGGGGGTATTACTACTATTGGTACACATATATATAACATTAAAACACAATTTATGGGGATTAAATATGAGTAAATAAAAATTTAATTTATGTATGTAGAATATAAGAGTAACTCGAATGAAAATGAAGGTTCTGGTTGAAAAATGTTACATTAAGTCTGAAGGTATTCCTATGTTAATATTAATTACCAGAAAAATAAAATTTAGGTTCATTAATTAATTTCTAATGACCTCATATACATTTAAGTGATTTTTTATAACCTTATTATGTTAATTCGTGGCTTTTTTGATTGGTATAGAGATTCAATTTCATCATTTCTGAGTGCTCATTTAATTAGTTTTCATGGGTGTTCCGTTTGTATAAGAGTATGGATGTTCATGGAAAATAAAAATAGAATTCCCAAATTTAATTTATGAGTAATTAAAGATAAAATAGAAGTAAAAATTATCATATAATTATTTTTATTTTTGTATAGGATGAATCAATTGATAATATTTTCATGATAAATGCTTAGATTAATTTGGAGGGTTTTTTTCGACCACAACGAACTCATTTTGAATTATAATTTAATAACTTGTGTAAAAACATATTCCATAACAATAAATATGATATATAAAGTATATTATTATGTGGTTCAACTATAAAAATGGTATCAGTCCCAAAATTGATGATAGTAATAGAAATTTAAAACGAGTCGTCCTTGAATGTGATAAATTAAAACATGTCGGATAGTATTTCCATTATTAATTTAAGAGGAGGGAAAAAGGGAGATTATTAATAAAATATTCCATTAATAAAAAAAAATTATAGTAAATTTAATTTAGTGTAATTATCATAGAATTTGGATGCTGGGGTTTGAGGGAGGAAAAATTAATAAATGAACATGAAATAAAATAAAAGAAACCAAAAGAGGAATTCACCTCTTTAATTTGTCTCCCCTGAGAGCCGCTATAGGGGAAAAGATTTTGTGGTTTGAAGAGACCAGTTGCTTCTAGACATGTGGAGGATATTGGGAAGATATTTTAGGAGAATTTAAACAAGTGACAAGGCTTGATATGAGTGAATATAAGAGGGAGTGATGAGAGATTTTAGTGAATGAGATGAGGGTTTACCATTTATTTTACTCTTTATTTTATTATTTTTAAAAAACATCCAATATTATTTTTATTGTGACAAAAAAGAGTATCATGTTTATGTGAGTTAATACCAGTGGTAATTTATATCATTTGGGAATTACGCATGATGCAGAAATTCATTTATTGAGAATATTTCATAAATTATCGAATTTCACTATTCACCAAAAATTCATGTATTTAACAAAAATACTAAAAATTCACCCCTACCATTTTACAATGTGATTAATTCCAAAACAAATCCATTTTTTTATAAAAAATATTTTAAATATGATTCATTTAATTTTTAATAAAATCATTAATCATTTAAAAAATAAAAATTTTAAAACAATAATTTGTTTTATATCACCTTGAAAAATTAATCAATATCTCTTTATCTTATAAAATTATATAATAATATAACAATTTAGATTACTATTCATAAGGTTTATATTACAATTCACACTACTATTTTTATGGATATGTTACTATTAACATAAATTTTGTTTCTCTTATCAAAATCTAAATATCTTACTGAATACAATGATGTATGTCAGTTTTTGGAAATTCAAATACCAAATGTGGAAAAATATTGTTTATTTGATATGTAATAAAAAAGTGGAGTTTTGTAGAGAGTTAGTGTTTCTTGCATTAAATATTAAATTTATTTATAAATCTTTTGGTAGTTATATTCTCCCCTATTTACATCAATTTTATCAATGAAATTCATTGAATGTTACCACATAAAAATATTTGGGTATGTCTTCATCGTAATATCCTCAGGCTCTCATGACGCCTCATCAATTTTAGGATTTTTACAAAGTAACTTTACCAGTCAATTCATCTGATTCCTCAACACATATTCTTTAATGTCCTGAATCCAGATAGGTTATTCATAGTATGATTGGTTAGGTTGAAATTTAATACCATAAAAAGTTAGGACATGTGTTGGGTCTAGCATGTAATTTCTCAACAATGAGTCTTGGAACACATTGTGTACTTACTACAGACTTTCTAGCATTGCCAACCAATATGCAACAGATCTAATTATCTATAGGATTTAAACTGGTTCAATGAACCTGGGGATCAGTTTCCCTTTCTTCCCACATCTTTTAAAACTCTTTCATAAAGATACCGTATTGAAAACATGATATCCTATTTGAAATATAAAATAATTCCTTTGATTATCATTATAGATCATTTTATTTATTTGAGAAGATTTTATATGTGTTTGAATAGTCTTTACCTTCATGGTTGCTTCTTCAACAAGATCTAGACCCACAAGCTTTGTTTCACCATCATCAACCCAACATATTTGTGTTGGAAATCTCTTTCCATACAATGCTTCATATGGTGCCATTGAATGTGAGAATAGAGGCTATTATTGTGGGAAAATTCCACCAAAGATATATAATGATCCCATACACCATGAAAATCTTGTGTTCATGATCTCAACATGTCATCTATTGTCTGGGTCATTCTTTTTGATTTCCAACCGATTTATGGGTGGTAAGCAGTACTCTAATGAAGCTCATCATCCAAAGCTTTCAGAATACATTTAAATAATTTTGATGTAAATGGTATACCATTATCAGACACAATTGAGGGGGGTTCTCTATGAAAACTAACAATTTCATTGATATTGTGTTTTGAAAGGTGCTCCAGTGGAAAATACACCCTTATAGTGAATAAATGTGCATGTTTATTATGTTGATCAATAATTACCCATATTGCATCATTATTTCATGGAGTTTTTGGAAATATGGTGACAAAATCCATGGTTATGTACTCCCATATCCATGTAGGAATAGGTAGAGGTTGCATAGCCTATCTAGGATGTCATCGTTCAACCTTCACTTGTTGATAGACTAAACATCTTCATACATTATCTAAAATTTACCTATTGATGTTATCCCCAAAGAAATGTTCCTCCAATTCTCTACAAATATTAGTGATACATCAGGAAATTCAAACTATACCCATCATCTAATAACTCCAGTTTTAGTTTGGGTGTAGCTTGAACATAGAGAGTCTTTTCAAATTTCATAATTTCATCTTCATATAGTAAGTCTTGTAACTACTCACAATTCACAACATTAATTTTATTTTAAAGATTTTCATCATCCAATTGAGGACTTTTAACTACTTCCAATAAATATGGTTGCGAAACCAATAGAAAAAGTAATGATGTTTTACCTTCTTTGATAATTATCATGTCCATCATTACTAGACCCATGAATACATGATCCCTTTAAATCCTCATTTTGTTTAAATCACCACGATCAATCTTTCTCAATGCATAAGGTACATTGTTTTCCGTTCCTCAGTGGTAGTGTAGAACAACCATATTCCATGACTAGTTCGATCCATCACCTTTTCCTCATCTTGAGTTCTTTCTGTGAGATGATATATAATAGACGCTTGTGTTCTGTATATATCCCACATATTTAACCACATAGATATTTTATCCATATTTTTATATAAATTATCAATGAAGATAAATCAATATCATGATTAGGGTTGTTTTTCATGAATATTTAACTACCATGACTCATAGGTAATAACTCTATCATTATAAATAAGGACAAGCCATGTTATTTTTTGGTGCATCACTATAGATCACAAAACTATAATTCAATGAATGTAGAGTTGCGATCAGATAATTCCCTAATCATATCATTAATTATTTGAAATATTCATCCAATTATTTTATCCATATGAACTTAACCTCTTTATGAGTAGACATGTTCATTAGGTTGGCTAAAAAATCAATGTAATGAACGAAACACTGATAATAACCTGTTAAACCAATAAATCTACAAACCATAGTTATGATTGACGGATTAGGCCATTCATGAACAACCATTATCTTCACTGGGTCAATGGATATTCCATTATTATAGACAATGGGTCCTTGAATGAAAACTGGTTGAATCTAACATTCACAAATACTGAACATCCCATATAGTTCATTTCTTATAAGAGTCATTAGAATAGTTCACAAGTAATTTTCATGATATTCATAGATTTTTGTGTATATCAATATATACAAATTATATACCACCACAAAGTCATCACGATATCCTTGGAAAATTCTATTCATTATATCTATGGAAATAGATGGTACATTTGTTAGTACAAAAGGAATTAATCTAAACATGTAATGCCCATTCCTGGTTTGAAATTATGTCTTGGGTATAGCTTCCTTCCATAAACGCAACTGATGATTTCCATATCAATGTCTGATCATAAAAAAATATTGGTCACGATGAATTTGATCAAATAAATCATCAATGCGAGGTAGGGGATACATTTTCATTCTTATTATGGAATTGATCTTTCAATAGTCAATGCCCTAATACTTAGATCCATGTTTCTTCACAATGAAAAGAACAGGGGTTCCTCATGGTGAAACTATAGTGTGAAAAATCATTTATCACTCTATTCCTCTTGTTGTTTCATAAGTTCTACTAATTCCACATTGGCCATTCTATAAGGAGACATTTATATAGCTCTTGAACTCAGAATTAAATCAATAGAGAACCCAACTTCCAACTATGAAGGATGTATAGGTAAATACTCTATAAAACCATCAATATATTCTTTCACAAACGTTACATCCTCTATTTGAACACTTCCTTCCTCAATCATATATATATTGAGTTCTCATTCTCCACATGAATTGAATTTAGTAGAGCTTCCTATGCTAAATCTAAATGAGAATCATCTGGCAATGTTTCTTCCCTAAATATAATGGATTCCAAATAGTCCTAAAAAATAATAACATCATTATTCTTGCAATATATTTAGACATATTTATTTGAAAGACAATAAATTTCAAATATTAAATCAAATTCAATCTGAGGATTGATAATTAACCCAGTAGATAATGCATTTTTATATGCCATAATGGGAATTACATGAAACATCTTGGTTACAATGAAAATTACATTAAAAGATTTGATTGGAAACATCCTTATTAAATAAAATTTTAAATATCTAATTATCTTCCAAAATAGGAAATCTATGAATGAATGCAATGATGTAAAATCAAATAATGCATTGGATATGTCTATAGAAATGATTAATGTACTTTCAACCACATCGTTAGGAACATCAACCTCGACAGTTGTAACCACATAAGCATGGAATTACACTCTTTGCCTTCATTGGGGGAAGATTCCTTGATGAATAAGACATTCATGTTCATAATTTTACATATCATTACGATTATAAAACTGAATATTGTAAGCTTCTTTCTTTCCCTTGAAATCATGAGAATGGTGGTCCCTTACTCCACACATGTAACAGACACCCATTCCATTCATGCAAGTACAAGGGTGTTTCATCCCACAATTACTACAAGGTGGAAATTAAACTATTCCCTTCATCCACATTTCCTTATTTAATTTTACATAGTGTTCAGCAGCCCTCTTCTTACCTTACTTTACTTTAATGTCATACGAATTAATGAATTTTTATTTTTTCATGATAGAACATGATACAATATCATCATATGATGAGAGATTCCAGGAGACTAGTTCCCTTTGAAGCAATGGTTTTAATCCATCAAATAATCAATCCTTATCCTTGGATTACATATGTAGTCCATGGAATGCCTTGCCAGCATTTTAATGTTTTCTTCAGACATGAAAATTTTCTCTTCCTCCATATACCTCAGAATAAATAATTTCCTTTCTATATCTACTCATCGTTAGTGAGGAAAATATTTTTCTAGGAAAATTTATTTAAAATTATTTCATTCAGTATTTTCAATATCATTATCCTCCTTTGTGTTTTGAATCTATGACCACCATTGATGAACATCTCTAAATAGAAAAAACACTATCATGACAACCGTCTCTCTTTTGTTGGTTCCCATAGTGATAAATACATCCTCAGGGAACTTATCATCTTCTATTCAAATAATGGGTTTGATGTCCCCTTAAATGATGAAGGTTGTTATGGCATAAAGAGGTGTTGTATAGCTCCTCCAAATTGTAGATCCTAATGCTCCGTACAGGTAAAGTTATTGTTTATAACCTGAGTAACCTATCCCAGTATAGTTAAATGTTTCTCATCACTGGTTGTATAACTAGATACAACATCATTATCTAGAATCGTTGGGAAATACCAATATGTAATACATCCATTCACACCGTTTCCATTCATTATACTAGGTATCATCTCTAAATAATGGCTCAATATTTATTATTTTACAACTCATAATATATAATCTAAATATAGAAAAATAAATATCATAAATTTAAATCCTATACATAGGTAATCTCATAATCATAAAAATGGTTCCTTTGAAAAAAATATTTACATTCAAATCCTTATTTATGGATTTTAAACAAAATGTGTATTATCCAATGCATATCACCCAGGTGAGTCAGACCCGGTTTGCAGTACGACCTATTTTCATGTACCAGGATACCCCTATTCATGCTCCAAGCTTCTTGTCAGAGTTGTTACTCCTAGGTACATCTTTCTCCAAACCATGTACACTTGTAGTATCCATACATGGATGTATTTTCTAGAAATATCTACATAATCTATTCATTAAATATATTCTTGGATTTTCTTGTATGTTTATCCTCAAATACTATATTAGGGTTTTTTTCAACAATATACATTTTATGAATCTAGTTTTCATGTCTTCTACTAATCTTCATCTCATACCTAATATATCCACCCCAAACACATGTCACAGAGTCGATGCCTTATTCTATTACAATAATATATGAACAATTAATATGAATCATAATAGATTGATAACATTAGTAGATATGGAAACAAGGTTCATCAATAAGTTCAACCTTACAATTTTAAAAGAAATACAAGATATAAATTCTTTTGAAAACACCCATTTCACCTAGTTTATCCCTACAGTTCATTCATAATATACATCTTCCGATACTAGTAAAATTAAAAAATCATAAATGGGTGATTTAAAATGATTAGTAAGGGTATGTAATACATCAGAAGATATCATAAACATAATCATTAGGCATGATTAATAACTAAAAACACATGTCTTTAAAAAAACCCAATCATAATATTGTAGTAATAATGGATAAATTAATAATTCCATAATAAAAAATAATAATGGGTATTGTACTAGTTAAATAACCACATGAAATTTAAATTATTAGCTTCATAATAAAGTAATTCCTAATTCATGACATCATAAACATACCATCAATGTCTCATGACAAGACAATACAATATCATACTCTCAAGGCATTGTTCCAAGACCATGGTCTGTCTCTGAAGACCTACCGATGAATCAAGGGCGAATAGAGGGCCCCGGCAGACACTTACAAGGTCCAATGAATTCTTCATATAAATTGGGATCAACATAAAAAATAAATTCATATTGAAAATAACATATGAAATGTAAATAACATTCCCTAATGATTAAACCTAAACACTAACCCTTTGGAGTAATATGGTGATTTGTATCAAGATAGCACATCCATAGTCAACATAGTCATAAACCATTAAATTAAAAATGAAATTTGATATCATTATATATTAATCCCATTAATAAATACCAATGAATATGATTGTTTAAATAAATTAAGATACTCTTATAAAACCATCGAGTAATTCTTGAGATAAATAATCTTTAACTTTGAAAAGGAGAGTTCGTTTGGAAAAATAATTCTATAAAACCAAAAGTTACATAAGATATAATTTTAAAAATGAAAGTAATTATTTTACAAATATAATAGTGTCTAAACATATATTATATAGTTCCCTTTAAAATAGGTAATAACTTAAGCAATTCCCCATAATCGGGCCTGCATTTTTGGAAGAATCTTTTAATGATCGTTTTAAAACATTTAAATCCAAATTAATGATAGTATGCTTATGGATAGTAAATATAATATATAGAATTGAATTGGAATTTATGATGATTAAATATTATTAATTGTTAATTAAATTTAGGTAAGTAGAGAGTAAGAGTAACCCGAATGAAATTGGAGGTTCGAGTAAAAAACCCATACCTTATATCTGAAGGTGTTCCTCACATGATGATAATGAACAAAATATTAAAATATTTGTTAATGATTTAATAATATTAGAACCTAATATTAATTTTATGTATTTATTATAAATTAATTATCTTTATCCATGGAATTTTTGAAGGTGTAATAGATTTTATTTCTTAATTTTTTGATATCTTGTTTCATTAGATTTATGATATGTTCGTTTGTATAAGAGTAAAAAAGTTCGTGTAAAATAGAAATTGAATTAAAAAATTTAATTTACAAGTTTTTATTTATAATTAAAGAGGATAATTAATCATATAAGTAATTTTTATTTTTTAGAGGATTGGTCAATAGAGAAAAATTATTTTCAAACGCATTGATTAGCTTGGAAGGGTCTTTAAATCACTACAAACTCATTTTGATTTTTAATTTAACACCATCTGTAAAAAATGATTATTGAAAATGATGTATGATATATAAAATATATTAGGATATGTTTGAGACATAAAAATGGTTTCTTAACCATAATTCATGTTGGTAATATAAATTTAAAACCCATCATCCTTGAATGTTATAAATTAACACATCTCGGATGGGGTTTGCATTTTCAATCTTAGAGGATGTGGAAAGAGAGATGATGATGAAATATTCAATTATATTAATATAATTACTATATATGAATGGTAATTTTATTATCATATCATTTTTATAAGGGGAGGTAAATTAAGAAAAAGAAATAAATTCACTTGGAATAAAATAAAGGACACGAAAAGAGGAATTTACCTCTGGAATTTATCTTCCTTGAGAGACACATTAGTGGAGAGGATTTAGGCTTTTAAAGAGACCAATTGATAATGGATGTGTGAATGATGTTGGGTGGATATTTGATCAGAATATTAATAAAATACATAGATAGTGAGCAGTGTAGAGGAGAGGGAGTGGGTGGATGGGGGAGTTTATAGTGGAGGAGAGTTGGGGTTTCCCTTTATTTTACTCATTATTTTATTGTTTTTCTAATAACAACCAATAGTGTTTATTTGAGTGAACAAAATCAGTAATAACTGCCTGTCATTTAGAACCAATGGTCATTTACATCATCCATGAATCTATAATGATGCATAAATTCATTTTTAGCATATTTTGTAAATTATCAAATTTCACTATCCACCAAAATTTTATGTATTTCGAAAAAATACCAAAAAAATAACAATTTTTTTTTAAAAATTTAAAAATAAAAAAAACTCCATTTTATTAAAATAATTTTTTAAATATGATTAATTTATTTTTAAAAAAATCCTAATTTATTGGAAAAATAAAATTTTTAAAACTCTATTATTTTTATATCACCTTGAAAAATTATTTAATATCTCATTATAATATAACCTTATTAAAATAAAATAATAATATGAATTACTATTCATAAGGGTTATATTACTATTAATAAGGGCATGTTACAATTCATCAAAAATAATTTTTGTCTTATCAGACTATAAATATATTACTCAATGCAACCATGTGTGTTAGTTTTTCGAAATTCAAAAAACAAAGATGAAAATTGATGTTTACTAACAAGTTTATAACAAAGTGGTGTTTTGTAGAGACTCAGTGATTCATGCATTCAATATTAATTTTTTTATAAATCCTTGGGGTGTTACATATTATTTCATTTCGTTCATTATTCTACAACACGTCCTTTATCCCTTATAAAACACATTATTTTTATTACCATGTTCTATACGTGAATGGATTGAATTTATTATATTTCATTATCGAGTTTGTTATCATGGATTAGTTAATTGTCATTGATTAGTTTTAAATAATTGTATGATGGTTCAACTTGCCTATTCAAGTAATCTATTACATATTATTTTTGCATGAAGCCTAGTGGTTATACAATGTATCTTTGAGCATGTTTTTATTCTTAGTACCCAAGTCTTATTTATTGTCACGACCCATCTCCCAGGGACCATGCTGTGACTAACCCAATCCTTCCATCCATAGGCCAGGGGTAGGCGACTGGCACCTAAATGCTTATTCCCTATAAAGGGAAGGTGTTTCCTTTAAACCTGTATAAACACACGGTATGATAACATGAGATGAAGATACTGTGAAGAAAACATCTATAGTAAAAAAGGTGTGTTGAAAGAAAATGGGGATGTAATACAAGCCCAACTAGAAGTATGAGTACAACTGTAGAGCACAAATATAACATAAATGAAAAATACACCTAAAAAAGGGAAAAATAGCTCTCGCATCATCCACCATGGATATAAGAGTAGGTAAAAATCTCGACCAGCAGTCCCTACACCGCGTCACACCAAACAGTCCACCATGGTTCCTACCTGATGGTTAGGTACATATCACGATCAGTAGTCCCTGCATCGCGTCACACCAAATGGTCCACCACCGAGCACCGTCCAGTTATGGCTCCCTTAGTCCCGATCAATGACGTACGCCATCTTCACAAGAAACATCATGGTGTGGGAAAAGCCCGTGCATGGGTTGATTATAACAATACTCAGTAGGGACCCTGAGACCCCATAGGCCTCAAAAAGAAATACAAAGAAAAAACCACATAGAAAGACATCAACTCTACATAGGTATAAGCCCATACATATACCTAATTTCTCATGATATACTCATCTCATACATGAATGAAGCATACCACAAAGGTAACACCACAAAGGTAGAAGTACCACACTTGGAACACTATGAAGATAGTGCCACGATGGTAAAAAAACATAGTACAAATAGTTCCTATGCTCAAAATAGGTATAGAACACAGAGAAACTGGATTATGATGCTGAACCACATAGGATCGCTATGAATGCTGATAGCCAACCAAAGATTATCTAGGACTAGAAACATGTAACATACCCAATCACAACATCGAACACCTCCACTATAGGATAACTCCTCCTCTATCAGGTACAGTTGGCCTTCCAGGTCACAGAAAAGTGCATCCCACTAACCTTGAACTTCTGAGATACTCATCTTTATCAGGTATTGTTGGTCTGTCGTGTCACACAGAGTCCCACCCCCATTGTGGCCTAAAACATTACTCCCCCATCATGAACCATGGTTGCTCCCAACTGTGTCATGCTTAGGTACTCCTCCCCGTCATGTATCATGGACGTTGAGTCACATCGTGTAGAAAAATAAGTATTAATCAGGTCTCAGCAAGTCGTAATGTTCTATATATTGTGTTATTGGGAGAACTACTCCCCAAAACATTGGTCTTATTTCAACCATCACAGTTTCTATAAAAGAAGTAACCCGATGATCTATTGTGTCACAAGGGTTCCAACGCAACAGACGGAGTGTCAATCGGACGCTCTCTATGTTCATTATTGGCATTTCAGTACTGAGGGCCTAGTTGGATTCTGGTGCACCCCAACACAACAGTACCCCATGTTTCTCCAAAACTATCAGTGGGTAATCCAAAAGGATCATCTCACTCCAGGGATCCCAATTCCATATATGATTTATAAAAAAGACATCTGGTTCTCTAGATAAGGCCCTTTATTCGTTTCTGGGCCCGGTTGGGCCCGAGTCCAGTCCTCCTCTAGCGGTGTGCATCGGTGTGTTGCCTCCTTCATTATCCGTTGATGTCATCTCACTAGAGGTCTTCCATGGAAGGATCAAGGGTAACCTAGTTGCGGATGGTTCATTCCGGGTTCGTTAGGCACCACCCTCTATGTTACCTCATGATCAAAGGGAGGATCAAATGGGTGTAACAATTTCATGTATTAAACAAAAAACCAAACCCCACAAGATACCCCATAACAACCTCCTACAAAATGAATTATTCATGGATCAACCTGTTAGTCGGTTGACTCGTGTTCTTTGTATAATTTTCAAGAATGGGGAGAGGGATTATTTTAAGGATACTTAGACAAATAAACTCCCTACCTCGTAACCCATTAGTGTGCATCCACAATTGAAGGTGGATTGTGTTATACGTTCCCGCAACTGGATCCCAATGACACCATTCACTCATCATCCTTCGGTTCGTTGTTCAGTGTCTCCCAACACCTCCCACTAGGATCGGCTCTATCCTCTAAGGGTTCGGCATCGAATCACTACTTCAACACATCATTTCATGGAGGAGTTGTGTTGATACACCTCCCAAAGCTGCATATATAAGAGAATAGGTCGGTAAGTAATGACATTGTAATTTAATGTGGCTCATCAATTAATAAACTTCCTAATTCTCCAATGACATCGTTATATAGGGCCACTGGGTCTAGTCATTTATTGGATTGACACATCACTGGCCCCAACCCCTTGGTTTTCCATTGGAGGATATGAAATAAAAAAATAAAATTAATTTATTTCATTTATTTTAAAATGTTGGAAAAATAAGTTTTTCTCCTGACCTACTATGGTCAACATAAAGCCACCCTAAAGATAATCAAGGTGCTATAGATTCAATGGTTCCCTCTGATTTTTAATGCCAGAAATGGTTTAAAATTTAGAAAATTCTGCTCACTCTTTTACTGAACGTACGTGAGAAAACGTATAATAAATTAGAAACATTCACCATCAACCTGCGCGCATTGAGTTTAGGATATTCCTAAGAAGATCACACCCTGACAAAACCCACGATACTCTCATATTTCCAATATGAGTTACCGAATAGATGTTATGGATTTTACAATAAAATATTTTCCACTTATTTATTTTATTTATAACCAAAAACTAACTTTCACTAGTGACCTGTTTTGTCCAATGTTAGTGTCATCATAAAGAAAGAATACCCACACGAGTTCATTTGTTGTCTCATATTTTCAATCCGATTTACTATGTGTGAGTTATAAGAAATTGAAAAATAAAATGATTTTATTTAGTTATTTTATATATGACTATTACTTTTTTCAATTTTCTTACAGGAGACCTGCACCGACTATACTTAAGTCGCATCTAAGGTAACAGAACCATTCAAAACACAACTATGCCCTCAGATTTCTTATCTGGGAAACCATTTAAGAGTTATTCAACTTTTTCCATAAAACTGCTTAGATGTGACAATTAAAGATTAACAAAACATGGAAAAATCATTCCAGGAACCCTAGGCCTCAGAATCATATGCCTTTATAATTTTCGATCTCTAAAGAATTCAATACAATAAAAAAATATAGAATGTCCAGGATATTACATTCTCTCCACGTTATGTCTTTATTTCCTCAAAATCGAAAACAATAGAAAAACAAATAAATGAGAATATTGAGCATGAATATGAGCCTCCAACTCTCATGTGATCTCTGGAGGATCTCATGCTACCAATGAACGTGCACCTGAGTTATCGACCACCCACGAAGGACCTCCTCTAGTAAATTCTCAATCTCTTCCGGGAACATTGTAAATGTCGCCCCATCATCAAAGTTCGGCATTCCCTTGTTAATAACTTGCGATGGATTATTTATGCATATATTTAGGTGCAACAAATGGAATACATTATGCACCCGGTGAATATGTGGGGAATGATATAGGTGGAATGCCACCTCACCCACTATATTGAGAATCCAGAAAGTTCCAATGAACCTCAATGATAACTTGTCGCCCTGGCCAAATCTCCAAAAACCTCATCAAGAATTGAACCATATGAAGACATGGTATCCCTTATCAAACTCCAAAAGTCTTAGCCTCCTTTAAACAGATGACTTCTTCTAGTTCTGTAAAGTCTTCACTTGCTGACAAGTGCTACATTGTGAAGCAAACTCTACCCATGCTTCCTTCATCCCTAACCACCAGTATTGAAATGGAAGATCCTTGTACATATTCGCCACTCCATCATGTACAGTTAAAGGTTATGTATGGATCTCCCTAACCCTTCCACCTGAAGAGTCACTAGTACCATGGTGCATCTTTAGAAGAGGATTATGTTCTCCCCGCCTTAATAAAATTCTCGAGGACATCGTCCTGAGGAAATCTGAGCACATCAGTCCTCACATTCAACGTCTAAATTTTTACCCCCCTGAATTTTCTAATGAAATGGATGATTGAATGTCAAAGACTAGAGGTATGTTGCTAAATATTTATCCATGAATGATATATTCACCGTGTCTAGCTGCTCTGACGCCTCAATTAGCAGTTGTATACAAGACCTCATTCTTAGTGCATCTATAACCATGTTCCTCTTCCTAAGAGCATAGAATATCTCAAGGTCATAGTCCTGGATAAACGTCAGCCATCTTCGATGTCTCAGGTTACAGTCCTTCTGTGAGAAGACACACCTGAGAATTTTGGGATTAGAGTAAATAGTAATTCGTTCATCCATCATGTAATGTTCCCACACTATCATGTTGAATACCACTGCTACTAACTCTAGGACATGGGTAGTGTAGATCTTCTAATGTTGTCTCGGATTTTATTATCCATGGGAGATCACTGCCGAGTTCTGCATCAGGACTCACCCATGTCTGGTCCCTGATGCATCGTTGAAGACTACAAACCCAACGCCCTCTTCTGGTCGCCTCAAAATGGGGGCACTTTTCAATCTCTGCCTCCGCTTCGTAAAGATATGCTGGAATCTCTCTATCCACACAAAGTATTGTATATTCATCATCAGTGCTGAAAAGGGTGCTGAAACTCTAGAAAAGGCAGACAAAAATCTCTGGTACTACCCAGCCAAAGCAGAACTCCTTCTCCCTTCATGGAGGTAATCTGGGAAACAACTTTTGGAAAGATTTCCACTCACTCTACCACTCTTTTAGGGAACTGAATGTTCAACACCCCTTCTATGATGAGGGTAAGTCTAGCTGAATCAAGATTGATCAGGTGAACCCTCCTATGCATGTGTTTTTCATGTGCTGCATGTGATTCCTTTTTCTCCATCCAAGGGAATCCCCATTGCAACATTTTAGATAAACCAATTTTTTTCCTAATACAGTAAATATGAGTAATGACTGTGGATGTTCATTCCATATAGAAACTAACGCGGTAAGGCCTCGACACTGCCACCAAGAGGTTCGAACCGAATCTCTCTCCTCAAGAGTCAGATCACACCATCGGCATAAGTGTGATTATCGAGTCTCCTGCCCAAGGTATCTCCAGATGTGAGGGTCATGTCAATGGTTTATCCATATACTCTAGGTCTTGGAGAAGATTTGTTGAAGGAAAGAATTATTGGTACCTATGCATATTAATACGACAACTAGTAGTAGACATAAACCGTACTTAAAATCATTCCTAGAGCCCTTGGGTTGCACTCCTTGACCGAATGAAGCTAATCCTTTCCCCTATACTCAAGCTCCTTGGGACTGGTGGGGAACACATAGGGGGTGGGTTGTAACACGTCGAAATGTACACCACATCATGCTACTCTCTTAGCTCTGCTACCACATCTGCAGCCCTGATGATTCTTATGTCCCTATCACATCCTCTTCCCGAAACAATTTACACTCCAAGGTCTCTGAAACTAGAATTAGTTTCATACATTCCCACTTTTGAAATTAATTAGCTGCATTCTTTGAGCCAAAGAACATTCAACCGAAATGGTTCTCTCTAGCACCCTAATATAAGTAGGAATGTATAGATGAATAGTGTTAGCTCGGATAATCCTAAACACTCCTTGTTCGAAGGTCTGAGTTCTGAATAACCGATCGAATTGTATTCATCGATTACCTGGGATGGTCGGCACACCTCGGTTAAATAATAACCTAATGACATGTCATCCTGCCAAAGCTGTAGAAGCTCTAGGGAACTCTAATCCCATTTATATTAATTTCAAGAGACCCCCTCTCTAAAAAAGTTTATCATTATTGTCCATTGAAAAGTAACCTCATTGAAATATAAGGGTGACCTAAACTATGTCATCATCTTTCTAAGACACATAGATGGCTCTCTACCAGGACCACTATCTGATCTAATGGTGCCCTTGCTAGATGGAAACTATAATACGTCCTCAAGCCTATCCTTCGCCACCAGTGAGTCAGGGTTTCTTTGGAACCTGAGGTGTATATTATGATGAAACATGTGTAAGGAATTAAGCCTATATTTCTCTTCTACCGGTACCACTGGTTGTAACTGCTGATGAACGTGCAATGATATAGCTGACACACTACCTAAAGGTACTATCTCGAGCAATAGTCCAAGTACCAAAGCCTCATTACCCTACTGACCATCCTCATGGTATAATACTTGAAAATTGAATCAGCTACATTCACCATCTTCTCATATGGTGTCCCAACTAGGCAGAAAGACAAGCCACAGCCTCCATCCAGTCCTCACCTTCATGGGAAACTCTCTTGCCTCGAATCCTTAGAGGCCTCTATTGATGGAAGTCATGAAACAGGATCAGTGGGTGTTCATCTTCTACTGAGGGGGCTGGTGGAATCTGCTGCCCAATGCGTGGTGGTGCTACTAGTGCACCAACCGAAGGTGTTAACACCATAAGAGGGCCCTACAGCAGGGCCTCATCACACTCTGGGCCGTCATCGCGTACCCCCTTGTGAATCCTAGATGGCTATCTTTGTGGTGGTATCCTGAAAAGGAACAGGTGTTCCATGGTCATTAAGTTATACCTAGTGATCTAACTCCAAGGAAATCATAAGAAAAAAACTTAAAATACACACGCAATCTGGGTTTCCGTGTATTGAGTCAGAAACTAGAATTTCGGGTCCTAGTGTGTGGATATGTCGGCTGCTACACCAACTCTGGACTCCCCAAACTGAAAACCACACTCATAACACTTAACACTATTGCCACATAGAAATGAATAAATTACAAGTTCTTCGGTAGAACCAAAAACCTCTAATACCACTTTTTCATGGCCTATCCCCTAGGGCCTGTGCTGTGACTACCCCAAGCCCGCCATCGATAGGCCATGGTCTAGAGACTAGCACCAAAAGGTGTAATCCCAAAAACTGGAAGGTGTTTCCGTTAAACCCGTACAATCACACGGTTTGATAACACGACAAGAAGCGAATATGAAGTATACGTCTAATGTAAAAAATAAGTGTTGAAAGGAAAAAGTGGATGGAATAACTTACGAACTAAAAATATGAGTACAACACAAAATTACAAATACAACGGAAAGGAATAATACAACTGAAAAAGGTAAATATAGCTCCTGGATCGTCCACCATGGATCCTACCTGAAGAGTTGGTACAACTCATTATCAGTAGTCCCTGTGTCGTGTCACACCAAATGATCCACCACAGATCCTACTTTAATGGTATGTACAGATCACGATCAGTAGTTCCGGAGTCGCATCACACCAAACACTCTACATCCGAGCACCATCCAGTCCTTCCTCCCCCATCCACAATCAATGTTTTATGTAATCTACATAAGAACCAACAAGTTTCGGGTGATGCCCATGCAGGAAAGAGTATAACGATATGTATTAGGGACCCCTATACCCCATAGGACTCCTAATGTTCCACTAAGGAAAAACCACAAAGAAAGGCATCAACTCTACTTAGTTATATTCCCATAAATATAACTATGTTATCAATATATACTCATCTCATTCCTGAGGGATGTATACCAAAAAGATTACACCGCAAAGGTAGAAGTACCACAAAAGTAACATCACAATGATCGTACAACAATGATAAAGAACTTAGTTCATTTATTGCCTCATCTCAAACTAATTATATATCTCAGAGAAACATGATTATGTTGCTGACCCATATAGTATCACTATGAATGCTGATAGCTGTCCTTGAATTCTCTAGGCCTTGGAATAAGTAACCTCTCCAGTCACAATGTTGAATACCTCAACTGCTAGAGAACTCTTCATTTATCGAGTACAGTGGACATGTCGCATCACAAAGAGGTGCTTCACACTAACTTGAACGGCAGAGGTACTCCTCCCCATTGCGTATCGTGTGTCTTCTAGGTTACACTGAGACCCTCCCCCATTGTGGCCTACTGAGATACTCCTCCCCATAACGTACCATGACCGCTACCCACTGTGGCCTGCTGAGGTACACCTAACCATCGTGTATTGTGTCCATCGAATCACTCGGAGTCGAGAAGTCTGTAGTTGTCAGGTCTCAGCCAGTCGATGGATTCTGTATTTAGCGAGTTTGGAAGAACCCCACCCCAAGCCTTCAGTCGTATTTAAACAAGAATGAATTATAACAATGAAGTAACTCGATGATCGATCATGTCATAAGTGTTCCAATGCAACTAACGATGCATCAACAAGTCTCCAGGTTTGTGCGTTATTGTCATTTCAGTGCAATGGGCCTGGTAGGATTCGTCTGCGCCGAAACCCGACCATACTCTAAGTTTCACTGAAACTATCATGGAGGAATCAACAGGAAAGTCTCATTCCAAGGATCCCAACTCCACAGATAGTTTGCCAAACAGACATCCGGTTCTCGAGATGAGGACCTTTATGTGTTTCTAGGCCTGGGTCTGGCCTGACCCGGTCCAAACAACCTGACCTGAATTGGTCTGGGATGTGGCGCGTCAGACTCAACCCCACCCAAAAAAATGGGGGGACCACAATGGCAACCTGACTCATGTTGGATGGGCCCCGCTGGGAGGAAGCATATTGGACATGTGGTTCATCCATGAAGGGCGCGACCCATGGTGCTTCCACCAGGTGGCTCAGGGGAGCCACTCCCCCAAGATCCTGAATGGCCAATGGCCGTTTGAACATTAGCACGATGGAGCCCTGTGGGTGCTACTCGGTTTATGCCAAACCCTCTGGAGGCACGGGTTTTTCTTCCTCCACCACGACTTCGGCAACAATATTCTGCTCATCAGCGGCAAACGATGGAATGCCTCCCTTTCCTTCCGCGGACTGCCGAGGAGCTTCCCACCTTCTCCTTCTGTCATGGATGATGAGCCAAGACCCCATTTCACACTGATGGTGTGTGACGACGCTATGTGCCTCCACTATGACCGAGCAGTGTTGGTCGCTCTGATGTCTACCCAGACATCATGCTACAGCCTTCTTCTGCGTCATACGTTGGCGTGTATCCTCCTTCATAGTCGGTTGGTGTCGCCGCGATGGTGGTCTTCCAAGGAAGTCTCTAGGGTAACTAAGTTGATGAGGGTTAGGACGTAGTTCATTAGGCCTACACCCTCCATGTTAGCTCATGATCAATGGGAGGATAAAATGGGTTTAACAATTTCTTTTATTATAGAACAAACAAAACCCAACAAGCATACCACGTAACAACCTCCCGCAAAATGTTTGATTCACGGATCAAATCATTAGTCGGTTGACCCACGTTATTCATATAGTTTTCAAGAATGTGGATGAGGGAATCATTTATGGAAATGTAAATGAATAAACTCCCTACCTTTTAACCAGTTGGAGATCATCCACGCTTGAATGTGGATCGTGTTCTTCATTCACTCAATTGGTTCCCAACGACACCACTTTCACGTCATCATTCGTTTCATGGTTTGGTGTCGCCCATCACCTCCCACCAAGAATGGCTCCCTCATTAAAGGGTTCATCATTACAGTGCTCTTTCAACACATTGTTGGTTGATGATGTTGTGCCGATACCCCTCCCAAAACTCCATATATATAGGAGATAGGGGGGATAAGTATCGATGTTGGAGTTAAATGGGGCTCAACCATTATGAAGCTTCCTAATACCCCAATGACGTCATTACAGAGGGTTGGTATGTCATGCCATTTATTGTCTTGACACATCTCTGGCCCCATCCCATTGATTATCCGATGGAGGATATGAAATAAATAATAAAATTATTTATTTCATTTCTTTTAAAATGTAAAAAAACACATCTTTTTCTCCAAATCTACTGTCGTCAAAGTACATCCTCCCATAAGTGAATCCTTGCAATATGGATTCAATGGTTCCCTCATATTTTTAATCTGAGCAATGGTTTAATGGTTAGAAAATGACGGTCATGCGTTTTGTTCACGTACCCAAAAAAGTTCAATAAAATAATGTTGTTTACCTCAACCCACGCTAGTTGAGTTTAGGCTTTGCCTATAGAGAAAACACCCCAAGGACCCCAACGGTACTCTAGGATTATCCATCATAGTTACTGTTTAGATGTTATGGATTTTAAAATAACATAATTGGCACTGAATTATTTTATTTACTGCCAAAAACTAACTTAACACTTGTGGCCCGTGCCGACCAATGTTAGTATCATCCTAAGGAAAGCATACCCTCACAAGTTATGTAGTGGTCTTTGATTTTCAATCTGAGTTACCATTCATGAGTTATATGCATTTGAAAAATAAAATAATTTTATTATTTATTTTATTTATGGTTATTCCATTTTTGTGTTTTCTTTGTGCCGACTAATCTTAAGTCATGCCTAGGGTAATACCACCATCTGGAACACAATAGTTCCCTTAGATTTCTGATCCAGGAAAACGTTTAAGAGTTATTACACATTTTCTGGAGAACTGCTTAAGTGTGATAATTAATAATTAAAAAAACATCGACAAATCATTCCACGCAATCCGGGCCACAAAATCAAATGTCCTCAGATTTTTCTATCTAAAAGTAATTCCATATAAATAAAAAAATTAGACAAAAATTTGGGGGCATTAAATTTATTATCATAATTTCAATAACAAGGTATTTTTTTATTTTTTCTTGATATAGTAATTTATTAAAATACAATAATAAATTATTTTCCTTTTCATATGTACTTTGATTTCCAAGCTCACATTTTGTAGACATGAGAGAACATGGGTCCCAAATTAATACCTCCCTGGATAGATTACCAAAGTGTTATAATTACCTGACATGCCAGAAGTGATACATTTTCTATCCATGTATGATCTATTTGTCTTTTTTTCTAAAACTCATGAGCAGCAATTGTTTTCTACTGGATAAATCAAGGATAGAACCCTTTGAAAGATGTCCATGAAATGCATGTAGTGACACCTAATCCTGTTGATGTGATACTTAGAACGGTCTCAGAGTCACCATCCTAGAGTGATACGAAGAATATCGTATTGGTTTCCTAAGATAGTGTCAAATGTATTGGGTTATATTGGTGATACCCATTTTGACACTTGTAATTCTATTTAAATCACATTAGATGGACACGACACTCCACCTTTTGATTTGATGGAATGATTGGCTGCTTTCTCAACTTAGATGCATGAAGTGAGTTTTCTTGTGCACATGCGATGTTTCTATTTTTTATATTAGCTCAATTATGTACTGACATTGCAACATTACTTCAATGTTAAATCACAATCTTGGGGACTTATTATTTTACCATGGTTGGTTATTTTGTAATGTTTTTTGTAAACAAATTATAATTCCATAGTAACCACTTTTCTAAAAATAGGATTAGGTTGAGGTATGATGTATGGGACGAGAGTCCAATTAGTAACATGGATGTAGATGCATAATCATTTCATTATTTACTTTTCTTCATTTAGTTTTTATTACAACACTGTTCATATTTCTACATCACCAAATGGATTGGCCTAAACCCTGAGGGTGTGGTACTACTTTGATTATATCTCACAAAATATTTGGTTTTCGTTTGGTAATTTAGGCGAAATTATGATCATAGATTAGGACAATGTGACTCATGCTACTGATGAAGCATGATTTAATTATTTCTTAGGATTTAGTAAATAGGTAGTGGACCAAGCATGTGTTTGAGATATAATTATAGATTCTTTTGGATGTTTTCTGGTATTTTTATAACATAATGTATATACTTTGATTCCCATGTAAAATTGTGGTACGATTTATTATGTGGATTTTTATTTCATTACAATGTTTGTTGTTTGATTATTATTATATTTCCATCATCTTTTTTACCACCATTCCTAATCTAATCTATCAGGTCATATTTTCCCCACTGACGCACCCTTGGCCCCCACTTCTAGTTGGAAGGCTCAGTCATTTATGAAGATGTTCATGAAGTCTTGTTCCCACCGTCTCGTGGCTTTTTTGAGTGGAACTCAGTGTTGGACTCAACAATGTGTCTAAAAAATCATTTAAATTCAAGGATTATGTTCAGTACATCTTATCACCCAAACCTATGTACAATCTATGTGGAATATTATGAAATTGGAATACTTATTGAGAGCATTCTTTATGGGTTTTAGATGATGTTAGGGTCTATATCATTATTTTGTTGAGTTCTTTTACAATAATATCATTCACTCAATAATACAAATGAATAATTATATATAACAATATGGGATGATATTTAAAATTCAATCACGTGGGGATGATGATTTTGAATGAAAGCTTTAAGTACCTGAAATGGTTGTGCTAGTAGTAGAGAAGTTCAACACCATTCGCCAACATAATTGGGCATCATAGAGTCAACCAAAGATTCATTATAATAAAATTCAAAGAGACTAGGGGTTTGAGGTCTGGGATAAGGTTATTATCATTATATATACATGGATGATAGTCCAAATAATTGAGAAGTATAAAAATAAAAGGGCTAAAAGGATTGACACCATTGATATTTTTGATTTCATTATAGTTCTGACTTATCCACAATCTCTCCCTCCACCCCTGTATAAATTACATAAAATATTCAATGTACCCCTCTTGTGGGAGTATACACTAAATATCCCACATGTTCTTATTTAAGATTTTATATTTATATAAATTGATCAATATAATGAGGAGAACCCAGCGAGGATCTTGGACCATTATGATAATGTGTTATGCAATAGGACAAGACACCCAGTCAATGTACTATAGTGGAACCATAAATAGTATATGGAAATTGGGAAACTGGATGACTACATAAAGACAAATTAAAATAAAACATTTTCAACTTATTATGTTTTAAAAAATTTCATGGGAAAATTTCATCATTGGGAGGAATGTATCACCATGTGGATTTAAAAATAATATAGTATTTGATATCGTATACAACATTCAACACCAAGGCTAAATGAATCAAGATATATTATTATTCTAATATTACTATTATTTCTTATTGATTAAAGTATTGGGAATGAATAAGATTAAATAATTTTATAAATATGAATTGATTTCATATTATTTATTTACAAAATATTAGTAAATAATGAAAAACATTTAGTAAATTAATTTTGTTCTAAAAAATTACTTTTTCATCAAAAAAGAATATTTTTTATTTTGGTGGAAAATATTATTATTAATTTATGGGATAATTTTAAATGTTATTATATATATATATGTAATAATTTTTAAATTAACAATAAAAAATTATTTATAATTGAATTTTTTTAATTTTTCAAAAAAAATTATTTTTTAGGAGAATGGTTGAAAATACTACTTTTTGTAAAACATTAATTTCTTTTGAATAAATAAATAAATTTTAAATTAGATTTATATTTCTAAAATTATTTCAATATAAATTAATATTTTTATTTTAATATTTAATATAATTTATATTAATTGATTCATATTTATAAGATATTTTTTTATAAGATATTTTGTTGACATAAAAAAGGAATTTTTCAGAAAAATAATTTTTTATCAAATCATGTGAGTCTAATTTTAAATTAAAATCATGCAACAATTTCCCCATGTATTTGAAAAAAAAGAAAATTTTTGGAATTAGTTTTTTTGATTTTTTTAATTATTTTTCCTTAATTTATAACCATTATGAATAGTAACAATTTTAAATAATTATTAATACATTAAGGGTAAATTAAGAGATTGTCATTAAAAGTAATATAAAATGTAATAAAAACTGACATTAAATATTTTCAATATCATAATTTATGTCTTAATTTTTTTATTTTCTACATATTTTCTGAATATTTTTCCATATGGGTCCTTATTTAATTTATTTTTACAAATATAATATTTATTGTAAATGATAAAGGTATACATGTAACATTATTTTTTTTCAAAAATCTACAATACAATATAGTTGCCATAGAAAAAAGCAATTTAAGTAAAAATATTAACTTTAATACTAAATGAATTATATTATGATGTAAATTTATTTGAAATTTTAATTTTTAATATAATTACATTAAATGATTGCATAAGACTAACATAATATTTATATAATTAAATGAAAAATAAAATAAATGAGTATTATTGTATTAAAAGAAAAATATTATGAATTAATTATCATGTTTTCGTAATTTTTATGATAAATATAATAAACTATAGATATTATGGGGAAATAAATTATAATTAAATTAGACCCATTTTTTTCTTAATTATTAATTAAATCAATAGATTAAAATATGACATCTAGGTAATTGTTTTGTAAATAATAATTTATTCAAGAACCTTAAATTCTAAAAAACCAACTCATTAGACATGTGATAAAAATATGGTTCTAATATCAACAATCATAAATCATTTTTACAACATAACATTTATAGTAACTATATAGTACCATAAAAAGATATATATCGTGATATAGTGGTAACTGATAGACAATGTTAACAAGATGTAAAATGAAAATATATGGGTAAACACATAATCTAAAGATAAAAAATTTTATTTTTCTTAGCTATTTGGAACCATAATCATTTAATATTCTAAATATATATGATTAGATATTTTTTTTCTCGGAAAATTAATATATAATAATTTAATATTGTTTGATATTCTAGTAGTGCACCACACCTCACATTTATATAACACCTCATATTCTCTTTTCATAACACTTTAAAATGCATTTTTTCATTAATATAATCAAATATATATTCCTTACATTCCTCTCATTTACTATGGACTTATTTAGAATATAAAACACACATAATATGTATTTTTATGTAATCAAAATGAGGTTGTCTCAAGAAGCGGTGTCGTTCATAACTGAGAATATTTGTTTTTTTTTCAAATCCACCTCATTCAATTATTATTCAAACATTATCATATAATAACATATATATATATATATATATAATATTTGTTTAGGTCAATCTAATAATCTAAATCTATCTCATATTCCATGAAATGGGAAATTAAACCATTATTCATTTGTATGACATAATACCACTTTACGAACCTAGGTTATTAGTTTACCATCTTCAACTATTACAACTATATATGATGCTAGAAATCATGTTTATATATGATAATCGTAACATATTTATTGTTATTTTAATATAATATATCCTATATTCTCTTAATATTCTAATTATTGAATGATGAAAACATCATTCGTGCATACGTTTGGATTGCTACCTTGATAAAGTGAAGTGTTGAATTTTTGATTAATTTTTCACAAGACTTGTACATAAAAGTTTAATAAAGGATATTAGATTATATTCAGGACATAATTATCATTTTAAAAATATAAAAAAATCCATATCTTTTTTCAATCATGACTATTCTAAAATTGAATCATCAGTTATTCATATATGCGTCCTACCATATTTGTGTTTGTTATTTTTTAATATTCATAACAACCATCCATGGATGGTATTAAAATTATAACGGTTTTATAAAATTATTATTATTTCATTTTTATTTTTATTGATATGAATAAATTGTAATATATTTTTCCATAGTCATGAAAATGAAGTGGTTTTTGTCATAAGAATCCAATATCATCAAAATTTTTGATGTGATCCTAATTGATTGAGAAATTTAAATTAAAATGGTAATACATAAAATAAAATGAATAATAGACATGAAATTTTTATTATGAACTTAAATATTTAACATATTTGTACTATTATGGATGATAAAAATATAAGTGATGAGTATGAATCAAGATAAGGGATCTTTATAAACTAGTGTTTTATTCTTGTTATGATCATTCCCTCTCTAAATCACTTTTAGTTTATCTTTAATGTTATGTAATGATTAGAACTAAAGTATAAATAATTTTAAAATATATTTTTTTTCTTATTATCCATCTAATTGTTTGGTTCATTCAATACTTATGATCATTTCCTAAATCCTATATTTTTAATATAATTGTTGATTGTCATTTGCCGAAGGAATATTCATCAAATTTAAATTCTAGGTGTAAATCTGATTTTCACGCTTTATGATTTTTTTAAATTTAGTGTCTCATATAACCATGAAAATTTAAGGATGGATGTCCCAAGATGAATGTAAAATAATCAGCGTAAATATTTTTTCTCATAATACATTTAGTATGGGATTTGCAAGTAACCGTAAGCCACTATAGGGCATTGACCACCATGTGACATTGTCATATAAGTAATAATAAACGTATGATTGTGTCATGTTTTTAATTAATATTTAATTTCCAATGATTCTATGATCTTTTGTTCCCATGTCCATTTTTTTACAATCCCATGGGATTACTCAGGATTATTCCCCTTTATTATATAAAGATAATCCATTGATGAAAATTTTATTCTTTATTGTTATGTTTTTCCCATAATATGATTTTTATATAAACCCTTTTGTTATTAGTATACCCTTTTTATCGCAATAAATTTTTTGACATTAACAGAATTTAGTTGATTATATTGATAATTAAAATAAGGATACTTTGATTTTATGATGACATTTTACTTACCAATTATTTTCTATATAGTTTGAAATTTTGTTAAATTTTTTACTAATAAATATTTATATTAATAGCTAGGAAATAATATATATATATAATAATGGGTTCAATATATATATATATATATATATATATAATTGAGAGTAAATATGTGTGTGTCAGTACATGGTTAGTGTCAGTATATGAGGAGTTCGACAAATGTAATTTTATTAGCGAAGGATTCATATGTAGGAAATGATAACAATATATATTTCTTAATCATACAATTTTTTCTGTATCTTATTCTTTTCTAGGGATTTATGGTTGAGTTTATTGGAAACACATTTTCTTAGAGGTATAATTTTTTTCTAAGGATATGATTTGTAGTGTCACCATATTTTTAACATCACTATGTATATGGACAATGGTATTTTTGTTTAGCATATCATAATACTGATGTCAAGTACATGGGATCATAATGAAACAATTACTTGATAATATAAAAATTAAATGTTATATTATCATTAAATTATATTGATGTTATAAGATAATTAATATGAATATCATGATCATTTTGATTTTAAAATGTCACAGTAAAACTATGCCAAATAATGTGCTGACCATGACTTTTTCTAAATAGATATATATTTATACCCAGCTATATTTACTTAAAACCCCTTCTTGTTTCCCTATCTATACCAGTGACCAGTACTATAGTGTTATTTTTCTGAATCACCAATGAATAATTTTAGTCCTTAAAAATATGAGATAGGTTATTCATCAATTTGAGATGTGTTTTCCCCATTATCTTTTTGTTATTATCGATAATTTTCACCAAATAAAATATGTGATTGTGGTTTTATTTTTATTAAGTGATATTGTGGTGACCATATTATGGTTATTATTATTTTTCTATTTTAATTATATTGTAGTATTGTAAGTCAATCCACAATTAACCCAGTTTTAAATTTTTCTTTAACATTATTATTTTAATAATTGAATTATATATCCAGTTTTTTAACCCTCAAATTATATTTTGAAATTATCGGAGCCGCGTTAATTTTTAATTACTTTAGAAATTTTTTATTGGACTAATATATATATGGAATCAAGAATAATATAATTATGGATAAGGGTTTCAGAGATTATGAAGTTTGATCTTTGGATTCCATTGTAGAAAAATTAGTTTTATTGTTTTGTGGTACCCTCACATTATATTCATTGATAACATTTATTTATAGTGAGATGTGAAATTTAATGAGTAAGACTTACTAATTCCATGTCATTGTTAACCAATTAGGTTTTACCTCATTTTGTTTCTAGTTCCCTATAATATTAATATATTTACACCATATGTTAATGAGATCTGTTTACTATAATAAAAATGGAAATACTTTTTTTCCAAAACTATATTTATATACTATTATCTATTTTACAATGATATTTTATTCCAAAAATGATTGTATGTGAAAGATTGATGGATTTATGGTCAATGTAACACTCTGACCCTAGTTACCAAGAGTATGTTCATTATTACATAACATTGGCATGATCACAATAGATCAAATCCCGAAAGACATATTATTTTTGTATCCTTCGAAGTACTAGATACATACATAAGTTTTATATTAAAATTTGAAATAAAAAAATAATAACATTGTTTCCACATTGAACACACTCATATCCCTTATCCTATTTCTATAGGTTAATCATGATATAATTTTCCGCATCCTAAAATAATAAAACATATGAAAGAGGTGACTTCAAATGCTCATTAAGGATAACAGTATTGTGGAAACTATCATAAAAATTTATAGACATTTAATGAAATGTATAAGGATAAAACATAAGACTTTTAAAATTAAACAACATCATAATATGGAAAAGATAAATATAATAATTCTATATATTTATTTACATGGATATTATACAAGTATAATAATCACATGTAAAATAAATAACTAATTTCATAATGATATAATGAAAAATGTTGGACATAATAACCACATATTCAAGACCCTGTGTCAAGACTATAAATAAAATATTGTCAAGGACTTGTTCTAAGACCCTAGTATGTCTCATGAGACCTAATAAAGCATCCAGGGTCTATAGCAGGCCACACCCATCACATATAAGTCCAATGCGTTCATCATATGAAAATGATGAAACATATTATAAACATTAATATTAAAACTATAATACGAAATGTCAACACTTTATCCATAAACCATGAATGGTTTAAAATTAACACATACATAGTCAAACATATCAAAAATCATTCAATATAATATGGTAGATTGTATAATACAAAATTTACATCATACAAAACATAAAATCCAATGAAGGATGTTGACATAGATTAAATCAATCCAAAAACTATTTGAGAGAAATATCTCTTTCTACATTGTATTCATTTAAAAGTCTTGTAATTAAAAAACAAAACATTAATTTAGATAATTTTATTATATGTAAACTTGTTATGAAATATTAAAAAGGACTAGGGTAGATACTAACATATAAAAAACCTCCTATAATAAATATATTGTAAAATTAACCCTTACCATGCAAATTTCCTTATTCATGGGTAGGAAAACCTCCTCCTCTTCGGGTGTTTCCTTTATATTTTATCAAAAGGGCTCCGTAAGATGGATTTTTGATCTATGTAAGTCCACTACGATGAATTGAGGGTAGATGGAAGGATATTTCAATAGTGTCGGGCCGAGACAAATGGCTTTGGTGGTGTGAAATTACAAGAAGGGGAAATACCCTTTTATAAGATAGGTGAGGGTCACTTCAGGAAAAGCATGAAATATTATTTTATTATAAAATAATTTTCGGTTTCTAATGGATCCAAATGGATTTATATCGAGGCAATGTTGGGAATGGGTCTAAATCATCCCAACCAATATATTTTATTCAAGTTAGGGTCACCATATTAACCTTATCTTTTAGATTTATCTCTTAGTTGAATAGTTTACCTTTTACCACATCTTCTTGAATTATTATTATACATGGTCAATAAACATATTATAAAATGACAAGAGAACCTCAATAGGTTCATTAATCACAAATTAAACATTATATAAGTACTTTGGCGAAACATTATATTTTTAGGACAGTTATATAATTTAATAAAATAGTATTTCTTTTAAAAACCCAATTTTTTCAATTTTCTCAGTATTTAGTATTTGGATTTTTTGAAAGTTATAAATACATCATAAAATAGAAAAAAAAATTATTCAATCAAACTAACATGACATATTAACCTATAAAATTCTTTGAATTCATAAAATTTCCCAATTTAAATTTATTTTAACATTTATATTTTCAATTATTTTAATATTTTATTAACAAGGTAATTAAAACATCATAAATTCATTTATCTAATGTCTAATAATTATTGATAAAATACCTTCATGTGGGTAAAAATTATAGATTTTTAATTTATTTTATTATTTGAATTTATATTATGTATAACCCCATATTAAAAATGTTTTATTAATTAAAAATTGAATTTAAATCTTTGAACTCTTATTTAAATAAAATATAATAAATGTCCTAATCTAATCCAAGTGAAAAAATAAATCATATAATATTAATAAGGTTTATTTTGGCCAAAATACACTAATCGAATAGAATTAGGACATGTCTTTGGTTAATTATAATATAATTTTTACCTATAATTTACACATTTACTTCTAATAGTGCTAAATAAAATTCAAATGATACTACCCACCAAAACTTATTTTCAACCAATTGAACTACATTTTACATACTGATGACTATCATTTGTATCTTATTTTTTACAATCAATTCACAGAATCTGTAAAATTACATTTTTTACAAATTTACAAATGTTCCAAGAAGGTGGGTAAAAGATGTTAAAAAGTTCTTTAAATATATATATATATATAATCGTATTAAAAAATGACTCCCATTATTTAAATTGGACTAATATAGGTATTGTGTATGTATTTTGACTTTAAAATAAATTTATATAAAAATAATTATTATTTAAACAAAATTTTGTTTCAAGCAATAATGTAGTGTTCTTCACTATTTATCAAAAGTTACAAAATTTCTGATAAATACCAAAAAAATCACCCTAAGATAATATTGATATTCCAAATACAAAAATTTAGTCCAATTTGAAAAATAAATTTTTTAAAAATTTAAAAATTGAGTATCACTATTCATATCTGCTTCCTAAACCGCTAGTATGATTGGTCATGGTGTTCTAGAACTCGAAGTTGCGTACAACACATGTTATCGCATTATTCAAAGAGAAGCGTACTGTGGAATCATGGGGTGTTACATTCTCCCCTACTTCAAAAACTTTCTCCCTCAAATTTTCTAGAATATTACAGCATAAAAAGATTCTGGTGGTTCTTCATCATAAGTTCTTCAGGCTCCCATGTTGCCTCTTATTTTTTAAGGGTTTTCCAAAGAAAATTTACCAGACCAGTCATCCAGTTTATCAACACTTGTTCTTTGGTATCAAGAATCATAACATGATCTTCACAATAAGACATATTGGTTCCCGGTTCTCTTTCTTCATAGGTGAGTACATGTGTTGGTTCATGCATGAATTTTCTCAACAGTGATGCGTGGAACACATCATGAACATTGGAGAGACTATACGGAAGTTCCAAATGGTAATTTAAAACTCCAATTTGTTCTCTAATTTCGAGAGGTCTGATGTACCATGGATTTTATTCACCTTTTCCATTGTTTCCTCAACATGTTATGGGCCTAAAAGTTTTCTTTCACCAACATCATCCCAACATGTTGATGTGTGACATATCTTTTCGTTAAAAGATTCATATGGTTCCATTTTAATACGTGAATGGGAACTATCATTATGAGAAAATTTTACTAGGGGTAAATTCTAACCCCACATACCTTGAACATAGTGTTTGAAAAATCCCAAAATTTCTTATAAGGTTCGAATAGTCTGTTATGATTGTCCATCGGTTTGAGGGTCGTAGGTAGTGCTCAAATGATGTTCAGTATTCAGGGATTTGTGAATACATTTCCAGAATTGTGATGTAAGAAGGGGATCACGATAAAATACAATCTATCGGGCTAAACCATTGAGTCTTAAAACGTCATTAATATATAGTTATTATAAACGTTATAGTGGTAAATCTTCTCTTATAGAATGACAATGTGATGACTTGGTAAGACGATCAACAGTGAGCCATATTGCATTATTCCTACTAGGAGTCATTCATAGCCCCATGACATAGTCCATCATATTATCATTCCATTTCCACATAGGTATAGGATATGTTTCTTGACTTTTCTAGGATGTTGTGTTCTATCCTTAACCTGTAGATAAACCATACATTTTGACACATAATCAGCAATCTCTCATTCCATGTTATCCAACCAAAAATATTCCTTCATATCTCTATACATCTTCATACTACCATGGGTTATATAGAAATTGGATCAATGAGCATTATCCAATAATTCCTTTTTTTAATCTGGTATATCAGGAACAAAATTATATTCCCAAATTTCAAAATTCTATCTTCATATACGATGTTTATAAATCTCCTAGAATTCATATTTAATTTTTTTTGAAACTCTTCATCATCAGTTTGATAACCTTTTATCAATTCTAGTAAAGATGGATTTTCAACCATTTGAAAAATTATCAATTTTTCACCTTCTATGATTATTCCCATTTCCATTTTTACTAGATACAAGTACATAAGATAACTTTGAACTCTCATATTGTTCTGAACATAATGATATTTTCTACTCAAAGCATCTTCCACTTTATTTTACTTTCCTAAGTGGTAGTGTATAGTGCAATCATAATCCATGAGTAGTTCGATCCATCTCCTTTTACTCATGTTGATTTCTTTTTGTGAGAAAATATTCTTCAAACCATTGTGATCAGTATATATCTCACAATTTTTACCGTAGGGAGAGTGACTCCATATCATTAGAGAAATGATTATAGCTGCTAACTCAAGATCATTAGTGGGATAGTTTTGTTCATTAATTTTTAACTATTTTGATGCATGTGAAATAAATGTATCATTTTATATAAATACACAACCCATTCCTTTATTTGAAGCATCACTATAATTAAGAAAAACCATTATTCTCCTATACTAGAGTAAAGATAGCATCATTGAACAATCTTTTCTTCAGTTCATCAAAACAATCAACACACTCTTTTGACCAAACTAATTTAATCCATTTACATGTGATTTTGGTTGATTGGGTATCCAATCGAGAAATTGTTATTACAAAACACCAATAATAACCTACTAAACCAATACCACTGCTTACCTAAATTATACTTGTTGGTGCTGGAAATTCTTTGATTACCAATGTGTTTTAAGGCTAAAAATAGATTTCACCCTTATAGAAAATTTGAAGAAAAAGATATATATCGATGCTAGAATTAACACTTGATTAACATCCCATATAACTTATTTATTCAAAGAGTCTTTGTAGTAGCGCACATGTGATTTTCATGATATTATTAGCTTTTTGAGCATACCACGATTTCATCAATTAATAACACTAAAAATCACCATGATATTCCTTGATAACTCTAATAATTTTATCCATGAATGTAGTGGGAGCATTTTTCAGTCCAGAAGGCATTCCTGTAAACTCGTAAAAACCATTCCGGGTTCGAAATGCTATCTTTAAAAGGTCTTCATTCTTCATGGACAATAGATGATATCTAGATCGAAGGCCGATATTTGAAAAATACTGATCTCCATGTAGTTGACCGAATAAATCATCAATGCATGGTAGGGGATACTTGGTTATTATTATTATAGCACTCATTTGCTGGTAGTCAATGCACAACCTCAAAGATCCATCATTTTTTTAAAAAAAATAATATGGGATCTCCATGGAGAAACACTAGAGAGAATGAATAATTTATTAATAATCTATTTTAGTTTTTTCTTTTGTTCCACTAAATCCAGAGTGGCCATTCTATAATGTATCTTCGATATGGGATATGAACCAGGAATTAAGTCAATAGAAAACCCAGTTTCTCATTCTAGAGGTTTTCCAGGTAAATACATTGGAAACACATCAACATATTTTTTCTCAATAGTTTCATCCTCTATTTGAGCATTATTTTCCTCAACAATAGATACTTCACACCCTTTCTCCCCAAAAATCGAATTTAGTATAGCTACTGAGGGATAGATCTAGATAAGAATCAGATGGCAACATTTTTTCTGTAATGATAAGATATTTTTATACATATCAAAAATTGTATCGTCCTTCTTCTTATAATAAATTTCCACCTGATTGTTCAAAATCCATTCCATAAAAATGATTATATCATATTTAATCATGGTTATAACAATAATATTAGTAGATAAAGATCGTTTATATGACATAATGGTAACTAATTCCCAAAACATTATTGCAATGATGCTTTCCTTATGAGTTTTGACTAAAACCCCCCTTTTTCAATAAAATTGGAAACATAAATTTTTTTTGGATAGTTTGGATGATATAAAATAATGCGATGATACAGAATCAAATAAATAATTGGCTAAATTTGAGCAAACAATTTATATGCATGCTACCACATCTTTTGGAACTTCAACCTCTGTAGTTATGATCGCATAATCTTGGACTTTCAACCTTGGAATTTTCAAAGGAAGTTTTCCATATGTTTATTAAATTATTTTGCATTATGACACTTTTCTCTACAATTTTATCATTCTATATTAACAGCCACTTTTTACCATTAAATCACATGTTTTGTGGCCTTTTTCTCCACACATTTCTAAAAACCTCTCATCCCTTTCAGGAAATTACCGAGGTGTTTCATCTCACCATTACTGTAGTATATAAATTCAACTTTTCATTTCATCCCATTATTTCCATTTCAGGAGTGTTCAAAATATCTCTTCTTGAATTTATTTTCTTTAAAGATGTATGATATAGAGAATTCCATTTCTATCCTGATAGCACATGAGACTATATCTTCTTATGATGAGAAGGATTATGAGACTATTTCCAGATGGAGAAATGGTTTTAACCCATAAAAGAAACTCTCAATCTTACTCCTTGGGTTACGTATATAATATGCAGAATGCCTTGCTCTATTGGAACATTTATCCTCACTGGTTGTGACATTCTCATCCTCCTTTTTCCTTAAAATCAGAAATTGAATTTCCATATTAGCTATATGTTCACGAGGAATGTATTTTTCTATGAATAGCTCTTTAAACACCCTCTATTCTATATTTTATACTTCTTCATCCTCCTTTGTGTCTAGAATTAATTAACACCATTGGTCTATATCTCTTGTGAAGAGATAAGCTTCTTTGAAAACTTTTTTCAATTTCACTACTCCCCAATGCATGAAATATTTTTGCTAAGGAACATATCCATAACTCACCTAAAAATGTATTTTTTGTCCCATTGAATGTTGGAGGTTGTTGCTTCATGATGCGATATATCATTGATCCTATGAATTGTGGATTAGGGTGCTCCATACGGGTAAGGTTATTATTCAGAACCTGAGTGAGTTGTCTCAATATGGTTATAAGTTGTTCAGCACCAGTTACATCACCAGCTCCACTATAATTATCTTGAGTATGAGGGAAATTCCTATATGTATTACATGTATTCATATGGCTTTCATTCCTTCCACTAGATGTTGTTTCGAAATAATGGCATTAACTAGAAAAGTTTATTAAACGTAATACATAATTCCAAACTAGTAAAATTCCTAAAATAAATTGAACATTGTATCCATATAATCCATAATCATAAAAAAATGTTTTCCTTGATTAATTATTTTTTTTAATTCCTTCAATTTATTTTAATGAAAATGTGAATTATCTTAATATTATATCTTAAGAGTGTCATAAACAAGTGTGATGCAAGGACCGTTGGCTTGCTCCAGTTCCCATTCGAGTCTAGCTCAAAGCGGTGTTTTCATGTTTTACCCCAACATTCATATATTCCAAAGTTCCCTCTACCTACTCGTATCCAAAAAGGGATTTATTTTTTTTAATATTCATAAAATACTTAAATTACAAAAAATCTAATAAGTAGCTTCTATACTAATCTTCAAATTTTATCTTAGGGTAATTTTCTATAATAAGAGTTTTTCTAAATCTAGTTTCCAATGTTTGTACTAATCATCCTATGATACCAACAATAATACCGTGACCCATATTTCCCAGAGTCTGTATATTATTACATAACATTGGAATTACCACAAGAGATCATGTCCTATTAGACTAATTAGTTTAAATGTATTGGAATTACTAGGTAAATATATATGTTTTACATTACATTGTGAAATGGTAAAAAACAATATTATGTCCCCATTGAACACAATATTATCCCTTATCATATTCTTGTGGTTAATCATAATATAAACTTTTCATCCTGAAAAAAATCATAATAAAGGGGTGATCTCAAATGCCCTATAAGGATAACTATATATTGGAATATATAATAAATAAGAATAAACATTTTAAGAGATGTGTATGAATAAAACACAAGCCTTTTAAAGATAAACTTCTGCATAATATAGTAATGATAATTCAAATAATTTCATTTAATTATTTACAAGGATAATCTACTACTCGAATAATCAAATGTAAAATCAATAAATAATTTCTTAATGATAAAATGCATAATGACAGACATCATAACCAAATAGTCAAGGCATCGTTTCTTGACTACAAAGAATATTTTTTCAAGGCCTTTTGACAAGACACTAGTTTGTCTAATGATACCAATTGATGAATCGAAGGGATATAGTGGGCCCCACCCATCCCTTAATAATTATAATTCATTATTAATATAAAAAGGTTGAAACATAATATAATCATTCATATTAAAACAGGCATTCAAAATGTCAATAGTTTAAAAATAAAATATGAATGGTATAAAAATAACACATCCACAGTCTAACATATCACAAAACCATTAATACATTATAGTAGATTGTATCATAATAAATAAACTTCAAACAAACATAAACAAAAGTGTAGGATTTTGACATTGATGAAAGCTATCCAAATGATATTTTAGTGAAATATCACTTTTTTTCTTTGAATTTATTTAAATGTCGCTTAATTATTAAAGAAAAAATTTATTTTGGAAATATTTTTATAATCATGTAAGTGATGCTTAGAAGGAATATAATTGTGGAAAATAACCACACCCACCGTATAAGTTAAAAAAAATTATTTCTTCAACTTGTCTAAAATGTCATAATATACCTTGTTTTTATAGCGACATATGTATTCCTTTCAAACAATTATATAAAAAGTCAAAAAATGGTATAAATTTCATTAACACATAGTCTAGTATTTAGTAAAAATGTTTTGAAATAAATTTTATGAAACATGGATGTTGATGATAAAATGGACCTAGTATATACACACATATGAAAATCCTAGGACAATAAGGATTTTGTAAAATTATCGCTTACCATGAACTTTTCCTTTGACAAGGTTAGGGTAACCTCTTCTTCATCTAGTGATTCATTTTCATTTGATCAAAAGGGATCATGTGGATGGATTTCTGATCAAAGTAAGGCCTCTCGGTTTAGGTGATGGTAGTTCGAAGGATACTTGAGAAGGGGTTGGGTGAGCCAAATGGCTTGGGTGGTGTGAAATTAATAGAAGGAAAATTACCCTTTTATAAGTCAAGTGAGGGTCACCTTAGAAAAACATAGAAATTTTATTTTATTATAATATAATTTCCTGTTTCTAATGGCTCCAAACTAAGTTATTTCGAAGCTAAGGTGGGTATGGGTCAAAATACTATAAACCATTTGGTTTTTTAAAATTTTATGTGACCATATTTATATTATCTTTTAGATTTAACTCTTAGTTAAATAGTTTAGTTTTTACCATGTCTTCATGAGTTATTATAATCAATTGTTAAAAAACATATTTTAAAATGACAAGAGAACATAAAGTGGTAATTTAATGACATATATATCATTGTATAAGTCCTTTGGCTGAACCATTGTTTTTTTATAAATATTATATAATTTAATAAAATTGTTTTTTTATAAACTCATTTATGTTAGTTTTGCAACTATTAGGTATTTTGTTTTTGGGAAAGTCATAAAAAATTTATCAATTCGAAAAAATTTATTTAATATACCATAAAATTTTATATTAGCAATGAAAATTCACAGAATGCCTCAAAAGTATCAATTTACATTTATTTTATAGTTTAAAATATCAAATATTTTTATAATTCATTAATAAGGTAATTACTGCATCATCATTCTGTCATAAATAATTTTAATTATTTAATGTATAAAAATTATAAATAACATACCATTATTTATGAAATATTTATATCTTTCTACTTAATATTAATAGAATAATTTTACTTCTGTATAACCCTTTATAAAAAATGTCAAATATATTAAAATTTTAATTAATCACTTTGAACTCTTCTTTAAATAAAATATAATAAATGTTCTAATTAAATCTATGTGGATAAAAACAGGTCATATATTATTCCTATGGTAGATTTTGTTTTAATTCCCTTATCCAATAGAATTATGACATGTGTTAGTGTAATTTTAATATCATTTTTACCTTTATGTACCCAATTTAATTTTACTGTTGAAAATAAAATTGAATTGTTACTATACAACAAAAATTATTTTCATCCTATTGAACATAATTTTACTTAAAAATTTCAACTATGTCTGTCACATTTTTGAAATTCAAATCACAGAAGTAGTAAAATTACATTTTATAAATATTTACTTAAGTTCCTAGAAGGTGGGCCAAAGATGTCAAAAAATTCAAAAATATTTTATACATCTAATCATATTATAAAATAACTTCATAGAATTAAAGTGGACTAATATAATTATTTTGTATCTATTTTTACTTAAAAAAAATTTAAATAAATAAAATAATTCTTTAAATAAATGTTAGTTTTATACAATAACACAGAGTTTTTCACTATTAATTAAAAATTAAAAGTATTCAGAAAAATAAATTTTTTTTACCTAAACTAATTTTGATATTCAAAATGCAAAAATGAAGTCCATTTTGAAAGATTATATTTATAAAATTTCAAAAAGATAGTACAACAATTAATAATTGCTTTTGAAATAATTAGTGTAATTGATCAGGGTGTGCTAGAACATGAAGTTGCGTAATGTTACAACTATTGCATTATTTAAAGAGAATAGTACCTTTGAAGCTTGAGGTGTTTGATTCAATTTAAAAAATTAATAATTTCACTGGTATTTTTTTTGAAAAAAGTATTTTTCATACATTTTCATATATTATGGATTTATTTTGGATATTTGTTTATATATATAAAGGAATTGAATGGTATTTTTATTATTCAATCCTATTACATGTGAGTGTAATTCCAATAGTTATAATTTTTATGTACCCAATTCTATTCCCAAACCATTGGTGTAAAGAATGTGGTCCATAAGTGTCTCCCTTGTATGAACCCAGATTTTCAATTAGGTATGGACCCTTTAAATTTATATCTATTTATTTATTTAGGACTTAATATGGATTCATAATGATTTATTGAATCTCTCGTGTGTGTCTGAGGATTGTTTAGAGCCCATAGATTTTTTTTGGGAAATACGGGCATGTTTCGTGATTAGAAAAAACTCTGTAAGTAGTCTGAATTGGTAGGTCAAATAGTGAAGATGGTTTGCATCCTCAGGAACACCATCTCAAAAGGTTTTCACATCGTTTCCCTAAAAAGTATACTTAACCATGATAGTTCTCTTATTTCTCTAGTTACCCATGCATGATTTTCTCATTTTTTTTCAAACTGTGCAGACAAACCCATTAGAGACTTGATTTTGGATAATTTTACCCTTTTACCCTTAATTATATAATTATGTCTTTCAACCTCATTTTTATGATTTATTATAGAATGATCATTTATTTTCTATTATTTTGGTGTTTTTAAGGGATAACCTATGGATAATTATATCTCATACTTATGGGATCTGTTCGAGCATACATTCATCAAATTAGATTTGCAACGATAAGTACTCGAGTCCTTTTAATCCATTAGAAACCCATGTTTCTCTCAGAAAATAGATCAAGGTGTGCGTTTTTTATTATCTTCATACATATACTATGTTCCATGATGAATTAGGGGAAATAATTGATAAGAATATACTAAAAATCCCAAGGTGGTTGGTCTATAACTCATCCCTTATTTTCACAGATTTTGAAAATTAAGTTTGGGGCCCATCAATTTTATCAGATGTCAATTATTGAATTATTTTTCCATGAATATATTCATTATATCTAGATGGCTATGATATTTAAAATTATGTGGTTATTTTTATGTGTTCACACACACAACTCCATCCATCCCATGTATTTTTTTTCCCTTAATTTTTATTTTAGTGTATTGACACATTTGAGATGTCGTTTAAGTGTGGATTTTCTTATCCATTTGTAGGGATGTAATTTCTATATGAAATGGATTCTTATCAATTTTGAATTAAAAAATTTAATTTACCATGTTTACTAATCTCTTGACCCACTGATGTTAAGTGCGTCAATTTGATAATAAAATGAGAAATGGAAAATGGAAAATATTATAAGTATATGATTTGACCTTTTAAAATGTAATTTAATAATGTGTATCATGTCCAAAAGTCCCCTTACCATGTTAAAGGAAGGTATATAATAGATCCTTAATTTATGAAAATATATTAAATGGGATAAAAAAATGGTTCCATGCTACTTGGCCTTGTCATAGTTAAAAAGGATGGGAAATAACCAAACTCACCTATTGATTAATTAAGACATGATTAAATTGATTCATGCTAAATTATTATTTTTTACACTAATGAAATGTAATTTATTGAACATTATAAATTATATATTTCAAAATAATCAAAAATAGGAGAATCAGGACTCAAGGTCTCCTAGGATTCCCAATGGAATTCCATGAGAACTTGGGGATCCAATTCTGAATTAAGCATATGGGTTTCTTAGGTTGACATCAACAAAGAACCCTCTCTCTGTCTAACATTGGATGCCCGATATAACACCTTAGGGTCCCTCATGTATTATTATAGAGTTTATTGGATATAGTCTTGGGATCCATCAATGACTAGTAGGTTCCATTGTTGAATCCCACCGGGCCTAGTCATTGCTTAACATTGTTTATCCTTGAATGAACTCCTTTGACTCAGTTGGCATCTTATTGTGGAATTACATGTACTATTCTTCATGGATTACACCCTTTCTCATATCTATGATATAGTAATGTTTGAGTTAGATACCCATGATTTTGATGAAGCCTTAGTTATTACCATGAAACTTCATTACAAAATATAATTATAGGTTGCATTATAACATCTTGGAACCCTATCTTATGCTAATGTGTGACTTATTTATAAACAGAAGATAATAAATTGAAATATCGATTACATGTTAAATGACTAGTTGAGGTAAACAGATGGTTGTGGGGTATTTTGCTACATTGTACTACATTACATTATATATTCATTCCTACAGACTGTTACATATTCATTACACAGGCTGAATGTTATAAATACCATTTGTGGTGCAAACTAAGATTTATATCACACTCTCGGGGCACCATTTGGTACCCAAGACAGATTCCAATAATTTATGTGTTGATAAAGGTAATCATATAGCTTATAGATCATGATTTATCTTAAATTAGGTTGGATAATGAAAGAAAATAATTGAGCTGGAGCTCATGATTCTTGGGATTGTCTTCATATTTACTTTAAAATGATTGAAACGTGCTATTAATATTGGTGTGTATCCCTATTTTACATTTTTTTGTGAAATGATATATCATCGTCTATTTTTCTAGTTGATTCATATTTTTATCTTGGTATATTTATTACTTTTCCCTACTTCCTCAGCTTACTTATATTGCTCCTTCTATTTACAATTTTTCTTATATATCAGTTGTGATCCACACTAACAATGAGGGAATAGTCTCTCCATGGACACAACCTAGGACCTCAATTTTTGTTAGTAGACCCTAGAGTATGGGGAGATTCTCTTGGGTCAATGTGGCCCACTAGGATCAGGGCACCTATTAAGTGACATCCTGTTATGGGTCATCACATAGAGGTCTCAGAGGCAGGTTTTCCATTCATGTATTTATATTTGGAAATAATGTATTAGAGATTAGAAAAACTATGGAATGTGATCATAATATATAAATGGGTGTCAAAATCCCAGTTTCACGATAATGCCCATATTAACCATGCACTTTTCCTTAGTCATGGGTTAGTTAACCTCCTCGTCTTTGGGTGATTTCATTTGATTTGATCAAAAGGAATCCTCAGGTTTGATTTATAATAAAATTATTCCCTCTAGGATGAGTTTTGGGTATTTGAGAGGATATTTGAGTATGGGTTGGATGATACCAATGGCTTTGTAGGTGTGAAATTAAGAGAAGGGGGAGTGAACTTTTATAATATAAGTGAGGGTCTCATTAGAAAAACATTGAAATATTATTTTATTATAAAATAATTTTCGGTTTATATAGTCTCCAAATAGATTTATTTCATGAATAAGGTGGGTATTAGTCAAAATCATCTCAAATAATATATTTTTGTCAATTTTTGGTCACCATATTAACCTTACCTTTCACATTTTACCCTTTGGTAAACAGTTCATCTTTTACCTTACCTTCTTGAATTATTATAATACATTGTTAAAAAACATACTATAAAAGGCCAAGAGAACATAAAGTAGTTAATTAATGACAAATGTATCATTATATAAGTCCTTTGGATGAACCAGAGACTTTTTGGACTATTATGTATTTTAATAAAATTGTATTTGTTTTAAAGACTCATTTATGTCAATTTTGACACTATTTGGTATTTTGTTCTTGTGAAAGTCGCAACAACTTCATCACATTCAAAAAAAAATTATTTAATCAACCCTAACATGTCATATTAACCTATAAAATTCTCTTAATTCCTCAAAAGTCACAATTTACATTAATTTTAATATTTAAAATATCATTTATTGTAATCGTTCATTAATATTGTATTTACTGCATCATCATTGTGTCGTTAATAAATATAATTATTTAATGTAAAAAAATGAAAAATAAGATACGATTATGAAGGAAGTAATTTTAAATTTTTTATTAATATTTATAATTTAATTTATCTTATTTATAACCCCATACTATAAATATTTTAGTTATTAATATTTTAATATAACACTTTGAACACATCTTTAAATAAAATATAATAAATGTTCTAATCTAATCCAAGTAGATCAGAAATGATAATATATTATTACTATTGTTGATTTTGGTCTAAATACACTAATCCAATAGAATTAGGACTTGTGTTAGGGTAATTATAATAACATTTTACCTATAATCACATAATTTACTTTTAACCGTGGTAAGTCAAATTCAAAAATAACTATACATGAAAAAATTATTTTCATCCTTTTGAACCAAATTTTGCATTCGGATGGTAACTTTATCTCTCAAAATTTTAAAATTCAATTCACAGAAGTAGTAAAATTACGTTTTATGAAAATTTACAAATGTGAATTGAAGGCGGGTCAAAGATGTTAAAAACTTCAATAAAATTGTATATATCTAATCATATTATAAAATGAATCCAATGGATTAAGTTGGACTAATATTGGTATTATGTATCTATTTTGGCTATAAAATAATTTGAAATAAAAAAAGTAGTTATTTAAATTATTGTCGGTTTTAAACAATAATGCATTGTTTTTCGCTATTCATCAAAATTTTAATATTTTCAGGAAAATACCAAATGTTCACCCTAAAATAAATTTGATGTTCCAAATCTAAAAATGAATTCCGTTTTGAAAAATAAAATTTATTAAATTACAAAAAGTGAGTATTCTTATTCATAACTACTTTTTAAACTGCCAGTTTCATTGGTCATGGTGTGCTAGAACTCTATGTTGTGTAAAGTGCAAGCTATTTCCTTATTCCAAGAGAATCATGTCGAGGAAACTTGAAGTGTTAAAACCAATTTCACAAATGAATACTTTTATTGGTATTTATTTTGAAAAAATTATTTTTCATACATATTCATATATTGTGAATATATTTTGGATCATTGTTTATTTATATCAATGATTTGATTGGAATTTTTATTATTCAATCCTATTACATATGATTGTAATTTCATTAGTTATAAATTTTATGCACCTAGTTTTATTCCTAAACCTATAGTGTAAAGGATGTGGTCTATAAGGGTCTCCCATGGATGAACCCAAAGTTTCACTTATGTATGAATCCTTTAAATGTATATATATTAATTATTTTGGACATAATATAGATTCCAAATGAGATATTGAATCTTTTGAGGGTGTTTGGGGCTTTTTTGGATCCCATAACAAATCTTCCTGGTAAATGTGGGCATGTTTCACGATTAGAAAAAATTGTGTGTGTAGTCAAAATTGTTAGTTTAAACCATGTAGATGGTATGCATCATCGTGAAAACTGTCTCAAAAGGGTTCTACATGGTTTCCCTAACAACGAAACCTAACCATGAGAGTACCCCTATTTCTAAAGTTACCCATACATGATTTACTAATTGTTTTTTATACTATATAGGCAAAACCTGCACAGTCTAGATGTTGGTATTTTTACCATTTTATCCTTAATTATCTAATTATATATTTCTTCTTCTTTATTAGGATTTATAGCATAAAGAACATCTATATTATAATATTTTGTTGTTTTTGAAGGGATAAACTACGGATAAAGAAATCTCATATTTATGGGATCTATTCGAGCTTACATTCAACACGATGTGTTTGCACCGGTAAGTACTAGAGTACTTTTAATCCATTATCCACCCCTGTTTCTCTCGACCCAGTTATCAGGAGTGGGGTTTTTTTTACACTATTCTCAGATATAATAGGTTCCATGATTAATTAGGGTCAAACAATCGATAAGGGGAGACATAAAAGACTAAGTTAGGTGGTTTATAAATTACCCATTATGTTCATTGATTTTGGAAATTACATGTGGGTCCCATCTATTTCATCAGGTGTTTATTATTGAATTAATATTCTATACCTATAATCATTAGATCCATATAGTTATTATATTTACAATTAATTGATTATTTTTCTATGTTAACACACACAAGTCCATCTAACCCATGTAGTTTTTTCCCATTATTTTCATTTTAGTGCTTTGACAGATTTGATCATTCATTTGTGTCTGTCTTGGATTAAACATTCCTAGGGTATGATTTTTTATATTAAATGGATTCATTTAAGTTTTGAATTTAAAATTAAATTTACCATGTCTACTCTGCACTTGACTCATTGATGTAATGTGCTTCAATTTGATAATTAAATATGAAATGGGAAATTGAAAATATAATAATTATATGATTTTTCCTTTTAAAATATAATTGAATAATAAGATTCATGTCTAAAATACCTCGTACCATGTTAATGGAAGGTATAATATAGATACTTGATTTACAAAAATTTATTAAATGGGTTAAATTAATGGTTCAATTCTACATGGCCTTATCACAGTATGAAAAGGCTGGTAATGAATCAAACTGACTAATAGATTAATTAAGACTTGATTAAATTTAAGCATGCTCAGTTATTATTGTAGAACTAATGAAAATAAATTTATTGAACATTATGAATTATATATGTTTTTCTTATAAACAATAGGAGTGTCCTGACTCATGGTCGATGGGTATTCCCAATGGAATTCCATGAGCACTTGTGGATCCAATTATGAATTCAAGGATATAGGAGGATTAGGTTGACACCCACCATGAATCCCCTCATTTTATACATTTGGATGCCCAATATAACACCTTATGGTCCCTAATGATGTATTATTTGATTCGTTGGACACACTATTGGGATTCATCACTAACAAGTAGGTTTGATAGTTAAATCTTATTAGGCCTAGTAATTCTTAGCACCGGTTATACTTGGATGAACTCCTTAGGCTTGGTAGAAATCTTATTTTGGAATTTCATGGACTATAGATCGTGTATTACACTCCTTCCCATATCCATCATACAATTATTACTGAGTTGGGGACCTTGGGTTTGACGTTGACCTGGTTATTAACATGGAACATCATTACTAAATATCATTATAGGTAGTAGTGTAACATCGAGAAACCATCAGTGTTGCTAATATGTGAATTATTTATAATCTAGGGATAATAAAATAAAATATTGATAACATGTTAAAACACAAGATGAGGTCTACAAAAGGTTTCTGGGTATTTAGTTACATTGTACTACATTACTTTATATATTCATTCATACACACTATTACATTTTCATCACATGGGATGAATGTTATAGACCCCATTGGTGGATGAGTACTTGGATTTATCTTACACCCTATATAGGAACTGTTTGGATCCTAGGAAAAATTACACTAATGAAGGTTTTGAAAAAGATAATAATACATCATAGACCACTTTATGTCCCAAAATTTATTATAGAGATTTTTAGAAAATAGTTGAACCGGAGGTCATGATTCTTGGGATTGTCTTTAGATTTACATTATTCTCTTTTAAATGTGTTAGGCCTATTGTTGTGTATCCATTTTTTCCAGATTCTAGTGAAATGACATTTCATCATCAGTTAATCTGTTTGATTCATTATTTTTATCCTTTCCATTATATTACTTTTCCCTACTTCCTCAGTTTACTTATATTGCCTCTAATATTTACCAGTTTTATTATATATCAGTTTTTCTCTACACTACCAATGAGGTCATAGTCTCTACAGGGACACAACCTAATCCCTCAATGCTCGGCATTATGCCATGTGGTTTGGGGAGATACACTTGTGACAATGTGGCCCACTAGGATTATGGCACCTAATATATGACATCCGGGTATCGGTCGTCAAAAAAGTGTTCTCAGAGGAATATTTTTGTTTCATGTATTAATATTTGGAATTAATTTAGAAGAGATTATAAACACTGTGGTACAAGAACATAATCTTTTCATGGGTTTCATAAAGCCATTTTAATGGTAAAGGATGCATTAAGAATGCAATTTTTCTTTAGTAGGGTGGTAGGTTAACATCCTCTTCTTCTAGTGATTCATTTTCATTTGATCAAAAGAGATCCATAGGTTGTATTTCTGATCAAAGTAAGGCCTATAGATTGAGGTTAGGGTATTTAGGAGAATATTTTATTTGTGTTTGGTAGATCCAATTGGCTTTTGAGGTGTGATATTAAGAGAAGGAGAAGTACCGTTTTATAAGAGAGGTGAGGGTCACTTTACAAAAAGATATAAATATTATTTTATTATAAAATCATCTATAGTTCTAAATGAGTAAAATATATTTATTTCATGTATAAGGTGGCTATGTGTCGAAGTCCACTCAACCAATATGTTTGAGACAATTTTAGGTCACCATATTAAGCTTATCTTTTAGATTTAACACTTATTTAAATAGTTTATCATTTACCATGTCTTCTTTTATTATTATTATACATTGTAAAAAAACATGCTTAAAAATTACAAAATAACCTAATGTGGTTAACTAATGATATATCAATAATTATATATTTCCTTCGTCTGAACCATATATTTTAGGACTATTATATAATTTAGTAAAATATTATTTGTTTTAAAAACACATTTATGTCAATTTTGACACTATTTGGTATTTGGTTTTTGTGAAAGTCATAACAACGTTATCACTTTGAAGAAAATTTATTTAATCAACACTAACATATCATATTAACATAGAAAATTCTCATAATTAACCAAAAGTATCAATTTAAAAAAAAATTAATATTTAAAATATCAATTATTTTAATGTTTAAATAATAAGGTAATTACTACATCATCATTGTTTCATAAATATATTTAATTATTTAATTTATAATATTTATAAATAACCTACCATTATGTAGTAAATATATTTTTGTTTATAATTAATATTATTAGTTGAATTTATCTTATATATAACCTTATAATATAAATGTTTTTGTTATTAAAATTTGAATTTAAAACTTTGAACGCTTCATTAAATAAAATATAATAAATGTCCTAATCTAATCCATGTAGATAAAACGGATTGTATAATATTAATAAGGTTGATTTTGGTCTAAATATACTTAAACAATAGAATTATGACATGTTTTAGGGTAATTATAATATCATTTTACCTTTAATTACCTAATTTACTTTTACCAGCGGTAAATAAAATTCAAAAGTTACTATAAACCAAAAAAAAATATTTTCATCTTATTGAACCAAATTTCACTTTCTGATGTCAACTGTGTCTCTTTTGTTTTTTTAAATTCAATTCATAGAAGTGGTAGAATTACGTTTTGTGAAAATTTACCAGTGTTGTTAGAAGGTGGGTCAAAGGCCTTAAAAAAGTTCAGTAATATTCTATATATCTAATGTTATTATAAAATTATTCCAATGAATTATGTTGAACTAATATAGGTATTATGTTTTTTTTGACTTTAAAATAATTTTAAAGAAAAATAATAATTATTTAAATAAATTTCGATTTTAAACAATAACATAGTTTTTTCACTATTCATCCAACATTGTATGTTTTCATAAAAAAACAAAAAATAAACCCTTAAGAAATTTCTTTTCTGAATCCCAAAATGTTGTCCATTTTAAAAATTATAATTTATAAAATTGTAATGATTGAGTATTATGATTCCAATCTTTTTTTTAAACGTCTAGTCAGATTGGTCGTGGTGTGCTTGAACTCAAAATGGTGTACAGTGCAAAACTATTGCATTATTCAAAGAGAGGTGTATAGTGGAGGCTTGGGGTGTTACAACAAATTTCACAATTTAATATATTTATTAGTTTTATTAAATTAACTCCTTTTCATAAATATTAATATATTGTGGATATATTGTGGCTCTTATATATATATATATATATCAATGATTTGATTGGTATTTTTGTTGTTCAATCATGTTATATAAGAGTGTAATTCCACGATTTATAATTATTATGCACCCAATTCAATATCAGATCCTATGGTGTAAAGGATGTGGTCTATAAGGGTCTCCCTTGTATGAACCCATAATTTTTACTTAGGAATGGATCCTTTTATTTATATATAATTATTTATTTTGGACATAATTTCGATTACTAACGAGTTATCGAATCTCCCGGGGGTGTCTGGGGCTTGTTCGGAGTCCATAAAAAATCATTTCGGGAAATGTGGGGCTATTTCATGATTAGAAAAAATTGTGTGGGTAGTCTGCATTGATAGATCAAACCATACAGTTGGTTTTCATCTTCAGTAAAACCATCTCAAATATTTTGCACATGGTTTCAATTATAATGAAACCTAACCATGATAGTTCCCTTATTTCTCTAGTTACCCATGCACGATTTGTGCTTGGTTTGTCAAATTGTGTGGAAAAACCCTACACAGTCTTGACTATGGGTACTTTTACCTATTTAACATTACTTATCTAATAATGTCTTTCTTCTTCCTTATTATGTTGTATAGTAGAAATAACATCTATTTTCTACAATTTTGGTGTTTTTAAGTGATAACCTTGGGATGAAGACATCTCATTCTTCTAGGATCTATTTGAGCTTACATTCATCACATTGGATTTGCAACGGTAAGTACTCGAGTCCTTTTAATACATTATCCCCCCCATTTTCTCTCAACCTAGTTATCTCAGTGTAGGTTTTTTTACTCTTTTATCTGATATAGTAGGTTCCAAGATGTATTTGGTGCAAACAATGGATAAGGAGAGATATAAAAACCTAAGGTGGTGGTCTATAACTCATCCCTAATGTTCATTGATTTTGGAAGTTACGTGTGCGGCCCATAAATTTCATCAGGTGTCAATTATTTATTTTATATTCCATACCTATAATCATTATAACCATATAGTTATTCTATATACAATTAAGTTATTATTTTTCTATGGATACACACACATCTCCATCCATCACATCTAAATTGTTTTCCCATAATTGTCATTTTAGTGCCTAGACACATTTGATCTTCTGTTTGGGTGTGGATAGGCTTATCAGTTCGTAGGGTAGGATTTTCTATTTTAAATGGGTTCATCTAAATGTGGAATTGAAAAAAATATAATTTACCTTGTCTACGTATTACATGACCCACCAAAGATAAGTGCATCAATTTGATAATTTAATGTGAATTGGAAATTGGAATATATAATAAGTTTATGATTTTCCTTTTTAAGTATGATTGAATAATATGAATCATGTCTTAAAGACCCCTTTATATTTTAATGGTAGGTATAAGATAGAACCTTGATTTATGAAAATTTACTAAATGGGTTAAATGAATGCTTCAATTATACATTGCCTTGGCACAATAATAAAATGCTGGAAATGAACCAAATTAACATATTTTTTAATTAATACTTTATGAAATGGATGCATTCTCAATTACTCTTGTCGCACTAATGAAAGGAAATTTATTGAACATTATGAATTATATAGGACTTCATTATCAAAAATAAGAGTATCATGACTAGAGGTCACCTGGGATCCCCAATTGAATTCCATGAGAACTTGAGGATCCAATTCTGAATTCAAGGATATAGATTTATTCGGTTGACACCTACCTAGAACCCTCTCTCTGTTTATCTCTAACTGTCTGGTATAACACCATAGGTTCCCTCATGTAGTACTATAGAATGCCTATGGTAAACTATTGGGATCCATCAGGGAAAATTAGTATCCATGGTTAAATAACCCCGAACCTTGTAATTGCATAGCATTGATTCACCTTGGATGACCCTCTTAGACTCTGTAGGCATCTTATTGTGGAATTACTTGGACTATGCTTCTTGGATTACACTCTATCCCATATCCATCATACAATCATTATTGAGTTGGAGACCCTTGATTTTGACATTTACTTGGTTATTACCTTGGAACATCATTACTAAATATCATTATAGGTTTCATTGTAACATCTTGGAACTCTCACTATTGCTAATTTGTAACTTATTTGTTAACAAGAGATAATCAAATAAAATATCAATTATATGATAAAACACTAGTTGAGGACTACAAAAGGTTTTTGGGTATTTTTTACATTTTAATAGATTACATTATATATTTATTCATGCACACTATTAAATTTTCATTAAACAAGATGAATGTTATAGACAACATTGGTGGTCGAAAACATGGATAGATCTCACACCCACTCAGGGAACCAATTGGTACCCAGACCGGACTACAAGAAAACAGGTGTTGATAAAGGTAATTATACTACTTAGAGCACTTTATTTTTTTCAATTTAGGTTAGAGATTGATTGAAAATAACTGAGCCAGAGCTCATGATTCTTGGGATTGTCTTCATCATTCCTTTATACTTTCCTGAATGGGTTATGCCTATTATCGTGTATCCAAGTTATCCAGTTTCGAGGGAAATGATACATCCTCATCAGTTATTCTATTGGATTCGTTATTTTTATCATTGTCTATCTATTATTGTTCCTTACTTCCTTGGTTTGGTTATATTGCTTCCGTTATTTACCATTTTTATTATATATAAGATGTTCTCTACTCTACCAATGAGAGCATAGTCTCCCAAAGGACACACCCTTGGTACTAAATTCTCATCAGTAGACCCCATGGTTTGGGGAGATTCTCTTGGGACTATTTGCCTTACCAGTATCTGGGAACCAATTAAGTGTCATCCGAGTATGGGTCATCCCAAAGTGGTATCCAAGGCAGGTCTTCCTTTCATGTATTAATATTTTAATATAATGTATTGGAGATTAGAAACACTAGGTTACATGATCATAATCTCTTCATGGGCATCATAATCCCAGTTTCATGGTAATGGCCATGATAGACAAAATATTAATATTGTCCAACTTTTTTCTATTACAGTAGAGATTATGTCACCATTGGGTGATACACTTATAGTGTGGTGTTGTTTATTATTACTGTAATTGAGGATTTATTCCTTCTTGGACCAATGGTTTGAGGGAAAGGATGATAGTTCATGAATTATTATTGGCACCTATGTTTACTAAATATTGCATATTCCCATTCCATATAGATACAATTCACAATTTTTTTGCAGGATATGCCTATGATTGTTGATTGATGTTGTGATTGTTATCTTATGATTATTATATTTAATGATTTTGATTGATTTATTACCTTTATAAATTTATAAGGTATATGTGACCCACATGGTTTGGAATGTGTAGTTTAAAGAGATAATCCATTTTGAAATATAAAAATTGGAGTCGTTTTCAGGGACAATGTGTATGGGGAGATATTCAATATGAATAGATATCAATTATAATGTGAAAAATGAAATCTAAAATGATCTGGTTTCATGTCCTTATACCACCATATCATGTTTATGAAATGTACAAGAGTAATCCTGATAATTAAATATAAAATTAAATGAAACGGTTTTCAATAAACACTAATGAAAGTTATTATTTATCCTTCATCTATTATAACCCCTTTGACTTGTACATGATAAATTAGCAGTATCTATCCATCTAAGAAGGTTGTTGGGGAAATTTACCTTTGGTATTGAGAATTCCCTTATTTATATCATGTATGATTATCTATATATCTTATTTATGTTTTCGTTGAGGTGTGTTCTATTAATTTTTAGACTATTTTCACAAAGAAAACCTCACATTGAACACTTGGAAGGTGGTGAAGACCAAACTCCTGATGTGGTGGACCCTTAGCTGGAACTTTTACCTCCAGAAGTACCAAATGAGGCACTGCCTATTGTACCTAATATATGCTCTGATTCCCATGTTATTTATTCTTTTAAATATTTGATTCAGTTCATGAAAAATTATCTATAATCTACACCTATGATGGTTCATCTAACTCGTGAGTTATAGCTAGAACACCCTTCACCAATTTTTGGGGATGGTGGTCCATATGCTACTGATTCATAGATGGAGGCTAATATATCTATCATTGAGCATCAGGAAACACCTCCATAGTGGAGGGTCAAGATTTCAACACACATAAATTTATTTTTGTCTATGCTTTAGTGGGATGTGATTACCCAGTATGGTCACCATCTGGGCATGGTATGAGTAGATTTATAGACTAAATTATCGGACTAGTTCATTCAATATATACTGAGAGGTGATAGAGACAGAGGTTTCATGAATATATAGCCGGGTTATATTTCATTTATGGTGTGTACATCATGTTTGATGGAGTATTGAGGATTTAGACAACTTATAGACAATGATGAGCATTCAAATACTATACATACTGAAGATGGTATTGTTTATTCCATCCTTACGCAGGTGAGTGTCAATTACCTTCCAATTTTTTATAAAATTTTCAATCATGATATTATCACTAAGAGAAACATGGTTGATATTAATAACACTTGTAATAATGGATCAGCAGTTCTTCTAGTGGAAGGAAACATTCACACATTGTTGATTTTCAAAGCAGTGACAACAAGAGTGCTCATTTTTATAAATCCATTGTCTGTCATCAGTTTGGTTGAAGGGGGAAACTAAAGAATCATTTTTATAGAGACAAAATGGAGTTTCATGAATGTGGTATTTTGGGGAGTCGTAATATATTGTTCATCACCATTCTACCAGATTCGAGTGGAAAAAGATTAGTGAAATCTCTACATTTTAGAGTGGGTTCTTTTGCGCCACAACAGAGGGGGAATTGAAATAGCATTGGAAGGACAAGCCAAGGAGGAGGTCCTGGCCTTGTTATCTAGACCCATGATAAGAAGAAGTGCCATCAATGAATTTCTGTCTACAATGGTCCAGATATTTCACATGGCTATGGAGCACTCCTGTTGCATGCACTACAACTGATAGCTGAGGATTAGGCTGCGAAACCATCTTCAATATTAATTACTATTCTATTAGAATCTAATATAGTATATGTTGTATTTTTTACATTTTATTTGAACAATTTTATCTTTATATCAATCATGTAATGTCTTGGACGGGTGATACAGTATGAAAATGGTGTGATGACCCAAGATACGACATTTGTAGTGTGGTAATAGGGTATTTGACAATGTAGGGACTATCACCTTGCTATAGGCAGTTACAATTTGTTATTGAACATTTTCATTAAAAAAATGACAAAATTCTATGTCATTCTTTTGATGGATTGGTTGGTTCCTTATCAGGTTTTTTAAGACTTCTATTTTCTAAGGGAACCTTTTACATCAACATATGGAAGTAGTTATATACATAAGGCTTGGTGGGATGTTTAGGCTGTTAGAGGGGGACTAGAGCATTATGGTCTAGGTGGAGTGACTGCACTGATTGTAAATCACATTGTAGAGGATCAGAACATAGCACCAGAAGAATTTTGATTTGTAGTATATCGTTTCAGAGATATTTTTTGATGAATGTATGGCCTATCGTTGGATGGAGAGTTATAGTTTACGATTGATGTAGTTAGGGTTGCATCTCTACTATCCATTTTTCCATATCATATGGAACCTACTAAGTAGTAGGAACATGAGAAGCAGTTAGAGGGTACCAGAAAAAATGATTTTATAAGTACCAATACATCATCATGGGGTTTTACGCATTATTTTCTCTAAGAATGTGGATGGAACATTAAATCTATTCATGGATAAAAGATGTTTAAAAAATCTTATACATACTAACTAGTATCCACTATCTTTAATGGATGATATCATTTAATTTCTATGATGATTTATGGTCTTCTTGAAGATTCACATGATGTCAAGTAATCACTATGTGTGAGTAAGTCCATCAGTAAAACATTTTACATCATCCCATTGTAGTTATGGTCTATATGAGTACATTTTTTTATCATTTATACTTATGAATTCTCCCATCATTTTCATGTCTCTAATGAATTGGGTTTTTCATCACTATCTACATACTTTTGTCTTTGTCATTGGGGTTGGAATCTTGTTCTGTTATCTAAAACATAGTGTACATTACAATAACATTTAGATAACTTTCATCACACTTATAGATCATATTCAATATGTTAATCCTTATATGATTGAGTTATTGATCAAAAAAGTTCATTTCTTGGGTCACATCATATCAGAATCATGTGTATCATTAAACCCAAAAATAGGTTAGTGTTGTCGTTTCCTTGAAGTATCCTATGAATATGTTTTACATACATAGTTTATTCGGTATGATTGGATATTAAATTAATTTCATACATGGAATTTCACAAATTTCATCACCTCTTACAAGACATAATAAGAAGGGTGTTCTATTCCTATGGTTAGAAGTATGTGAAAAGGACATTTCATAGATGAATGGGAGGCTTCTATTGAAATCTATTCTTACTATTCCAAATCCAGGTGGAGGGCTTTTCATCTTCTTTAATGCATTAGGTATTGGTCTTGGTGCAATACTGATGTATGAAGACAATGTTTGGTGTACATATATGGACAGTTGAGGCCCCGTGAGGGAAATTACCCAACATTCCACCTCAATCTAACTATAATTGTCTATTCCTTTCATTGTCAGAGACTCTATCTATGTGGTGTTCTATTTTTGGTTTACATGGATCATAAGATACTGTAATATTTTTTTACAGTGTGAAATAATTCAAAAATACTGAATGTGGGTTCAATATCATCAATCCTTTTATTATGATCCTTCTTATATTCATGGAAAGGGAAATTTAGTTATTAATGAGGTGAGTTGTAAAAATTAATTACTGGTTGTACGGTAATCCAATTGTGAATGAAATTTAATGGACTGCATATATGGTATGAATATAGAGTATCCGAAGAGTAATGAGCAGTCCTACCTCTCATCCTTAAATGTTACATGTTCTGTATTTGTGAAGGTTAAATGTATACAATATTCAAATCTTGATGGATTGGATCTCAATTTGATAATATTAACTAATACATCACCTCTGGATTTTTCTTTGGATAGAGAAGAAATCATGTATATTCATTGGCATGTATGTCTTACTAAAGATATGAGAGATGATTTAATACAAGTTTCCCACTCATCTATGTTTTTAGTTCATCCTGACAACTCTAAAATTTATTGAGATAAGCATTACAAGTATTGGGGTTCTGGGAATAAATTACAAATAGCTGGATTTATTAATTGGTGTTCAACATGTTATCAGGTGATGGTGGAGCACCAAAGACCAGAAGGCTTTTTACATCTGATTCCAGTCACTGATTAGATTTATGATGATTTTTTACTGACTTTGTAATTATGTTACTTAGGTTTATGAGGGTTATCTACCTTGTATGGGTGATTATGGATTGACTAACAAAATCGGAACAAATCATTCCTTTTAAAGACATATTCATAGTTAATTATCTAAGAATATTATACATTCATGGGATAATATGAAAACATAATGTCCCTCATACTATCATTTTTATATGTACTCTCGTTTCTCATCACAATTTTAGAAGGTCCTTTAGAATGATATGAAAACACATTTTCTTTTACGAAAATATTATCACCCATGGATCGATGGAAAATAAAAATGAATGACATAGGTTCTAGATGTTATTATCAATGTTTGTGTACCAGATTTTGGTGGTTCTTGGTAGCAACAACCTCTATCATTTAATTGACCAATAATAGTAGACACATGTGACAATTCAGATGGCTCTTTTATAGGCCCTATATGGTAGGACATTTCAATAATCCTTATGCTGCATAGATGTAGCTTTGGCAGCCCAACTATGTCCTCATATCATATAGGAGGCTCCAGGGTATGAATAAATAATTTTGAATCATATGTATCCTACTCATTGTAGAAAAAACCATAGGCTTAAAGCCGTTGAAGACCACTGATGTTTGAGGTCGGGGGTCTGGTTATCCTTCAGGTATCACCCCAGATAAGAATTGATAGTTATGAGTGTAAGGGAATATGACACCATGTTTTTTTGGATGTTTGAGATTATAGAGATAGTGGGACTGGTATCTTATTGGTTTTTATTACCTCACAGGTTCAATGATATGCACGACGCCTTCCATGTTTCAAAAAATCACCAATATCATGTCGGCCTATCTCATAACATTCATCGAAAGAATGTAGAATTATATGAAGATGATGATATTGAATAGTATCTCGTACTCATTGTTTACTAGAGCACGAAGTCTCTTTATTGTTGGAATTTTCCTCTGGTATCACGGTTATGGAATCAAAACTACGTACTGGGGGTGACTTAAGGGAGGGAGGTCGATGTATATACCCATTTTACAGAGTATTTCTAAGAACGTTTTTAAAACCCTTGTATAGTGAACAGGGGATGAGTTTATTTATGTGGAATGTCAGTTAGAACTAGGTTTTTCCCATACTTATGGATCAGTTCTTTTCAAATAATTTTTATGACCTAATATGGAATATTTTTGAGTTAGATAAGGACTTGTGAGAATATCGGGCTTGTTCAGATCATCAACCACATATTTTGGGGAAAACATGTGCATGTATCATGGTTAAAGAAAATTTTGCGAGTAGGTCGTATGGTTAGATGTAACCATAAAGATGGTCTTCATCTTCTGGTAGTTCCATATCGCATAGTTGGGGCATAATTTCTTTAATAGTGTGGCCCGACGATGACATTTTCCCACATTCTCTAGGTACAAATGCGTAGTTCACCCATGGTTTGTCAAAACATGCCTACAAATCCTGCACATGCTAAAATTTGGGTAATTTTACCTTTTTACCCTTATTGATCTCATTATTCTGTCATTATTCAATAATACAATTTCCAGTTGAAAAAACTGTCATATTTTCCCATTTCTATTATTCGAAGGACTAACCAGGGTATCAAGAGATATCCTTCATCTGGGATCCATTGGGGATTTCATTTTCTCACAATGGATGTGTTACAATAAATACTGGAGTTTTTTTACCTATTCATCATCCCTCTTATTCTTGACATAGCCATCAAGGTGTGAGTGTTTTAACTCATTTCACATATCTACTCCATTCCATGACTAACTACCAGATAATAATAGATGGGGTGATTCATACAAGCTTAATGTGGTTGGTCTATAAATCATTCCTCATGAATGTTTATTTTACAAATTACTTGTAGTGACCACCGATTTCATCAGGTGTCTTTTATTGAATTAATATTCCATTATTATAATAAAAATAACCATAATTATATGCTATTTACAAATATGAGATTGCATGTATAGTGTTACACCAAAAAAATAATCCATACTATGTAGAGTGTTTTTTCATAATTGAAATTTTTGTGTAATGATTCCTTTTAGAAATCATTCGGGTGTGCCTTAGATTGACTACTATAAGGGTATGATTTTATATATTAAATGGATTGATTTAAATTGTGATTTTCATAATTAAATGTACAATGTATGCTCTCAACTAGACCTACATTAGGTAAGTGCTTCAATTTGATAATTATATGTGAAATGGAAATTGTAATGTATACTATTTATTTGACCTGGCCATCCTAAATGTAATTAAATAATGTGATTAATGTCTATAAAACCCCTTACAATATTAATGGAAGGTATTAGAGTGATCATTGATTTATGAAAATATATTAAATGGGTAAAATAATTGGTTTCCCACTACTTGGCCTTGTCACACTAATAAAAGGAAAGTCTTGAAACAAATGGTATTATTGATTAATTATGACATGATTAAGTGGTTAAATACTCAATTATCACTAATATAAGTTAATGGATTAATCTTAATGAATTACATATGAATTAATTATCATAAAAATGTTTTTCTTGATTCAATATGACATTTGATTATGAAATGGAATGCCTTGAGCAATTGATAACCCCATTTCATATTTAAGGATTTGACATATTTAGGTAGAGACCCCTATATAACAATGTCTATTTCTGACTTTTCATGCCTAGTATTACACTATAGGATCCCTACAATAGTAAAATATGATTCCATGGATATAATCCTTTGATCTTCCTTTGAAATAAATTTTATATCATTAAATTCCATTAGGACCATTCATTACTTGTCCAATTCTGACCTTGGATAAACTATGTGGACTCAATAGTTTTCATATTTTGGAATTACTCAAAAAATTATCCTTTGATTACACTCTTATACTTATATAGTCTAAAATAATTATTGAGTTGTAGAACCTTTAGGTCTATGTTTCCTGGTTTATTACCTTGGTACTTAATTATTAAATAACATTTCATGCTTCCTTGTTACAACATAGAACCTTTACTATTTCTACCATGTGACTTATTTACTAAAATGTAATATTCCAACAATGAATTGGTAATATGACCAAACACTAGATGAAGGTTAATGAAAGATATTTTGTTCTTAGTTACATTGTACCTCTATAAATTATATATGGATTATTTCACACTATTACATTTCCATTGCACAGTCAGATGATACAAAAACCTTTGGTGGTGGCCCACTAAGATTCATCTCACACCCGATCCAAGCCCCGCATGGTACCCAAGGCATATTATATGAACAAATGTGTTGGTAAAGTGAAGAATAATAGTTAGAACACATGATTTCATTTTTTTAGGATGGATATTAATAGCATATGACTGATCCAGAGCTCATGATATGTGGGATATTCATTATATTTCCATTATAATTTTGTGGAACATGTTATGAATTCTGTCTTGTATCCATGTTTTGAAGTTTATAGTTACATTAAATATCATCATTAGTAATCCTAGTTGATTTAAATGTGTTTATTTTTCTCTATATATTACTTTCTTATCATTTCTCTTTTTACTAATACTGTTTTAGAAAATTACCTCTGTTATTATTTCTCAACAGTGCTCCACAAGGGTAATTAGGACATAGCCTCCCCATTGAAAAAAACTCGGACCTCAATTCTACTTAGTATCCTCTGGTGTTTGGTGAGAGAAACATGAGGCAATGTATCCCACAAGGATTGAGGTGCCTATTAAGTGGCATCTAGTTTTAGTATGTCCCATCATTAATATTAGTTGTTTTCTTCGGATGGGTTTAAAGTGGGCGAGGTATGTGAGAATTGGTATTAATTAAATATATGGATGTATTTATAGTTAAAAAAATAATATCATACAGAATTATTTTAAATAAATTCAATCTAAATATAGAATATATATTCTATAATGCTAATTTCTAGAAATAAAAAAATGGGTTTAGAATAAGGGTAATAGTAATTCAAAAAATCAGGGACAATTAATCTACATAAAAATATCAACTGAAGAATAATTAATAAGTTTCATTCAATTTAGACTCTATTTTGTTCACAAAACATATTTTCTAATGAAATGAACCATATACCACAAGCATTATAATAAATATCATAAAACTAATTTTATAATTACATAAACATGTATATATTTAACAATAATAGTAACACATATTTTATTTTATTTTGTATGATTTTAAATAGTATTATATTTATATAGGTCACATTTTAGCAATTCTATTCATATATATCATTATAGAAAACAATTTTGTATTAATTATAATTATTCATTTCAATTATGTTTCACTAATGTAATGAATTTAAAACATAAATTTCTCTAAATTTCATTAATTATTTGGTGTTACTTTATATCTCATATTAATAATGTATCTTTTATAGTCCTATTTCCTTTCTACTGACCATTTTTTATATCACTTAATATATTTATCTCATAAATTTATATTTTAATTTCATGGTATTATCTCATTGTTTTAGTTTATATCATTTAATTAATATAAATTTTCTTAATTAATTTATTTAAGGTATAGGGTTTTTTATTTATAATGGAAATAGTTTGTACATAAAACTAGTTATTATTAACTGTGTATGTGGAATTGGATACCAACTATTTAATATTGAAAATATCAAGAATGAAAAGACATTTTTTAAATATTTAAATTTATTCAATTTCCCAAAATTTCTATGTATGCAGATACTAATTTTTCATTATTATTATGATATAAATCGTTTTCATATATTTAATCTGATAGATATGGTATGTCAGGGGTAGGGTATGATATTATAGTTACCCATTACATGTTGAGACCTTGGGAGAAAAAAATAAATCGGTTTCTAGTTTATTCATATTTATTTTTGCAACATATCATTGAATGTGGGGTTTATAAAATAGTTGTAGTTTATTTATGGAATACCATAATAATGTTATTATGATATAATATGTTACATGTAAGATAATTATGATAATTGTTGTTGTTATAAATTTAATTTTGTATTTCAATTGTAATTTTTTTATTCTTGTATATTTTTTATTTAGAATTTATTTTATAAATTATACCTTCAATATTAATTTTTATAATCAATAAATGTTTAATTTCTCTGAATTGGATCCCATAGTGAGTATTTTAGCTCACTAGTTTCTATTAAATCCTTATTTCCCATGGAACAAATGACATGTTCTTCATGATTATGTATTTTGAAATGACAACCATTTATTAGAAGCATTATCGTGTTCTGCATCATATGTTTAGGTAAAAATGTATATATTAATGAAAAGATACTATTATCTAATCAATTGTATATTAATATAAAATATAAAACCATACAAAAACCCATTTTTTATGAAATTCCAATAATGAAAATGTCTATGCACAGAAAATATTAATCCAGTAATCATTTTAAACATATATTTCTGAAAAAAAAAATTCTAATCACAATCCCTATAAGAAGGATATATCAGTTTTTTATTTTTGTTTATCAAAATTATCTATATTATATATAATTTTATAGTCAAATCATAAACTAATAATCTATACTAATTATAAAAATGTAATCTCAATTCCTATAATAGGGTAATTTTCTCTCATTACATTCCAATATTAGTTTAAATAGAATGTATAAATTACAATACGGAGAAAAAATTGAAACATCATTTGAATGTTTTAACTCATCATTAATTCTGGGTCAATGATATTTAGTCAATGGATTTTGAAAAAGGACTTTATACATGTTAAAAATAATAGTAATTGTGGGGATTTCACATTTATATAAAATAATACACATAAAATGTTAATCAAGTTCATTGATACTAAAAATTATTCTAATGAATAAATGTTATATAGTTATTTTTATGAATGAAATAACAGTAATATATTTTTATAATAATAAATCAATAATTTATAACTATTCCATTTCATTTCATATTAATTGAATAATAATATATCATATTTCCATTTTTAATAATTTAATGAAATGTTATCATATTCATCTTTGTATCTAATAAAGGAGAAAAATATTTATCCAAAAATTAAAAATGATAATTTATTAATGATATACAATATTTTTAATAATGTCAAGCACTCGACCTCATTATATATACAATACACCTCACCCCAAACATTGTAATAATTTTATTACTACATTATAATATTATATCAGAGTTCTAGTTTCATGATTTTATGTTGAGGGCCTGTATCATAAGAATTAATGTGTTTATAAGTTATTACACTAAAGTAATTTTTAATATATTATATTTTACATCAATTCGATAAAAATTAAAATTTCACGAATGATTTTATTTGTAAAACAATATTTCATATCATTTATTACTAAATGAATGTTATAATACATGTAAAATTGCTAAATTTGAGTGAGAACATATATGGTATATTACATGGTCAAGATTACTATATGTGTTATACATAGAAATTTTACACATGATACATATTTTAATTGTGTAAGCTGTGGTTTCCACATTCCATTTAGTATGTAATAATTATATTCTTTATTTTAGGATAATTATGTGGTGAATTCTAATATATTCTAAAGATGGGTATTAGAGAACATATTTTTGTTTGATAATGTCTAGAAATGGAAAATATAGAAAGAGTAATTGTTTTCATATTGGTATACTTCCGTAATATCATTGAAAACATTAAAGAATCAATTTTACGAATATATAATAATAAGATATATACTATATTTGAAAATTTTGTTTAAATCATGTATTGTTTTCATTTCATAAAATGTTCAATTAGATATAATAATTATATATAGTTAATAAATAAATGGAGGAGTATAATTCCTTTTAGAATCATAATATTTCTATATCCAGTAATTATATTTTTTCAGATCACATTCATTGCGATTTCATAAAAGTAACACATTAATTAAATCATCAGAGTGAAATATGTTATCTCCAAAATGGAAAATAGTGTATTTAGGAATATGTAATGTTTGTGATGAGAATATTATGAAACACCCATAGCTGTATTGTATATGTGGAATGTAAATCAATATACTGTTTATATATATTAAATATATTTAAAAAATATATATCAGTATGTTTACTCTGATGAAATAAATTATGTCACCAAAAAATTATGTGGTCTTTCATAATCTTTATAAGGTAAAAATGGTCATTACAAATGTGTTATATAATATTTCATTAGTGGTAGAGTTAATAATGAAATCATTAATTTCAAAATAGTTTTCTATTTTCGTATATGATATTATTCAATATTTCGATACAAAAGTAATTTTATAGTCAATGTAATGAAAAAAATATATGATATATAATATTTTTAATTATATAATGTAAATATAAAATATAATTATAGATCATAGTATGGTTCCAATTACTAAATATTACAATGATTCAGTTGTTTTCCAACATACTAACAATAGTTAATCCACTATATAATATTATTTTTTCACCAATACATTCCTAATAAAACAACTGAATCATGTTCAATTGGTTTTTGTAAAACTATGAATTTTACACATCAATATGGATTGTGATTTAAAATATCTTATGTAAATGTAGTTACATAGAGCCACATGATATAATAATTTTTTTTTAAATACCTATTTAGTGGATATTTTTTCATGGAGACCTTGATAAGATGTGATTTCAAATATATTTCATCTTAAAAAGTTCATATGTTTTATTTTATATTGTATCTTAATTTTTTTCCATTGATAAATTTCAAATATAAAAATAAATAGAAATATGTAAAAATAGTTTAACCCTTATATTTTATACATTAAGACATTATATGTAGACATTCTCTAAAGTGATTAATTTCATTTAAAATATGATAACATTTAATTAAATTAATTTATATATAAAAACATTACATAAAAAGGTATATGGGGAATACGTGAAAGGAATTTGATAAAATCATTTGACAATAATAATGTTTTCTATATAGGAAAGTAAATTTTTCAAATTACATTTAAGATCATGTTGGTTCTAATCATTTAACAGATCAATGAAATGTTTTTTCCTGTTTAATATTAAAATAATGAATATTTAAAATCAATATTAATCATATTTTCTTTTATGGATGAAATTAGAATATTTCAATATTTGAAAAGGGATTTTATTGATTTATTTTGTTTTTATATTCTTGTATTATCCGTATTGAATGAGATCATGTTTATAATATTATTTAACAAAATACATGTCATGTAGAGATATATTTTCAATTGATTCTTAAAGAAAGTCGATATATAATACTAAATTTGAATGAAAATTATTTGTATTGGGATAATTATTTACCATGTGAGACTAAATTTGGCGACCCATGGTTACTAAAAAAATTAATTTCGATTTTTGGTTATAACTAAATTAATTTTTTTTATTAAATATTGATTATTAATATACTTTGTTAGTGATTGATGGATATTTTTTCTAGTTGAATTTTACTTGTTATATCAAAATTCCCGAAGTATTTACCTATTGAATGAAATTGTATATGGAATTTTCTATTTGGTATAATGTCACAAACCTTATAATTTCATAAATTTAATATTTGATTCATATTATTTACCAAAAAAATGAATATAAAGAATTTTAAATATATATATATTAAAATTACTTCCATTATAAAATAATTTTATGATTAATATAAATTTTACATTTTATACACAACATCATTCCATATTAGTTCACTATATATGATAACTAGAAGAACATGAGGCTAGACTTCGGAATTTCAAGGGCCATTCATATAAATGTTATAACAATATAACCATTTTAAAAATATTTATATGAATACTTGTACGTTATTAAATTATTATATCAATATTCACCAAAAAATAAATAACCCTAAAATCATTAATTATGATGTTAATGCATTCATATAAACAATAAAATGATTGAAATCCTTGGAATAGTTTGTAGAAAAATTGAATACTTAAAAATATAATCATATTCTGGGTGATGTATTTTGTAGGAAAAATATATTTTTTATTAAAATCATAACATTGGATATTTGTTAATTTATTATAATTTCGTAATAATTCAATTTTTCATGAAATTTAAAACTGACATATTTATTTTTTTCAATTCTTAATATTGATTTTCCGGTTTTAAAATTTTCTTTTCATGTTATCTTAATATTTGATTTATTAAGTGAAAAATTTATATTCATCATGAAGAATAAGTGTTTTTATTATAAATTTCCATAGTTGGATTTTTATATTTATACTATATAATTGTAGAGTACCTCCATTAATATGATTTTGAGATTTAATATATTATATGAAATAGTAATGTGGTTGTTTTTTATTAGGAATGAAAATCTATATTGGTATATGGGGATGAAGAATTTTGTGGTTGATATTTAATTGAAATAAATTATATTTCTGAGTGTGAAATAATATTAGACCCCATTTTGTTTCACATATCCAAGGTATTATATAATGGTTTGGGGAATAAGTCTCCAATGATGACATCAATTTAATTTATAATGAATACAAAAGGATTATCATTATTTTGGTTATTTTGGAAAATTTGTCTATGCAACATAATTTATGTTAAATTTGTGAGTTCTGTTTATTAAATTGGTTATATATATGGTTCTTTTATAACATAGCCTTCTATTTACATGACATATGTCGAGGCATTCCGACATCACCTATAGTACCTAGTTTTTAAATTATTAAAAATTTCACACTGATGTTGGTGGAAAATCTTATTGAATGATTTTGATTATTGATGATATTATAAAATAATGTTCTATTTATATTTTAGTGTAAAATGGGATTATTTATTATGGGATGAAAATAAAATGGAATATGTTATTTTTAAAAAATTTATTAGATTTATGATTTTTAAACTGTAGTTATTAGTCCATATTGTGTTTAGTAAATGATTTGGAATATATATAAATATATATTCTTCAATATGATAATATAGTACGCCGCCCATGCAATGCACAACACTATAAAATAATTCTTATTATTAACTATATATTACTATTTATAAAATATAATAGTTTATTTTCTGTCTTCTTAAGAGTACTATTTGTAATAGTTGCGAAGAAATAGTAACTTTTAATGTATGTTACTCACAAATTAGTGGTGAATAATTTGTAATTATAAGTGAATATATTAATAATACATCAATATAAAATGTTAAATTAAGATACATAAATTGTAATGTGAAACACTTTGGAATAGTCAAGGTTGGATATAAACTGCATTTTGGAAAACAATATAGCATACTATGAAAGAAAAAGTTGAAGAGAAGTTACTTAAGGAATAGTTTATATAATAAAAAATATTATATGTTCCAAGGAATCATTATAATTCAAAAACAAATTGTCGTCCACAAATAGAGATGTTGTTATGTTTAGACATGGAGTCATTTTCAAGAAAGTAGAAGATGTTCCCATTGCATTTCATCTTTGCGTCACCAATATAAGATTGGTTGAAATATTCCTTGTCTAACAAATCATAAGATTACCTGAATATGCAGCATATGAATACAACATAAGAATATATACAACATAAGTATACAACATCAGAATACCTGAATATGCAGAATAAGTATTAATGTCACCGAGAAGTGGACATGAATGAAATATCCAACCTGCCCAGCCCCCCTGCCCCTCCCCTCCCCTCCCCCATGCCCAAGCATTCCCCCCATCACCCCCCTCCCCCTGCCATAACCTAGCCCTGCCCCTACCCTACCCCCTGCCCAACCTCTTCCCCCAGCAGCCCCCTCCCAACTGGCCTCATCCTCCAATCCCCTCCCCCCTGCCCATCCTTTTCCCCAAGTACCCCCTCGCCCCTGCCATATTCCTCCCCTCCGCTCCAACCTGCCCAGCCCCCTACCCCTCCCCTCCCATCCCCCCATGCCCATCATTTCCCCCCATAAACCCCTCCCCATACCATAACCCAGGACTGCCCTTCCCCTCCCCTGCCCCATGCCCAACCTCTTCCCCCAACATCCCCCTCCCCCCTGGCCTCATCCTCCCCTCCCATCCCCTCCCCCCTTCCCAACGCTTTCCCCCAGCAACCCTCCCCCTGCTATCTCCCTCCCATACCCTAGCCTCCCCTCCAACCTTCGCTACCCCTTGCCCCTCCCCTCCCCTCCCCCATGTCCAACCTTTTCCCCCAGTATCCCCCTCCCCCTGCCATAACCCTCCCCTCCCCTCCCCACCCCTCCAACATCGCCAACCCCAGCCCCTACCCTCCCCCATGCCCAATCTTTTCCCCCAACAACCCCCTCCCCACTCCCCTCCCCTCCCCCTGTCCAAAACATACAGAAGAAATGATGCAGAACAAATGATGCAGAACCTAAAATGAAGCAAAAAATGCAGGTAAAATACAGGAAAAATGAAGGAAAAATGATGTTAAAAAAATTGCAGAACCATAGAAAATCATGAAGTCATTCATGGACTACTCTGGGCTCACACATTCCCATCCATACTCTTCTTCTTCAGTATGCTTCCATGTTCTCATGGGCTACCACTTTACATGGTTTGGAAAGGAAGTTTCAAATAGGGGAGATGATGCGAAACACGTACGCACAGAAAAGCAGAAATCTTCATCGGCTCTAGAAACTTTGTACATACTCATGATAGTAATCATTAACAGAATCTACGTACCTATATGGAACAAAAGATGGACCTATTTGGAAAATAAATTGTGAAAAAATTAAAAAAAATATGAACCTATTAACCCTCCTAAAATAAAATAATACATAATAAAATAGTGAAATACTATTATAAATGGGTGTTACATGTTCACTCACCTATTGATGAGATGTTTAGTACCAAATCAATATATTATGATTTTAACATAATGGATATTGAAACATATATTTTTTGAAAACAATATAAAACACAGTGAATGTAAAACACTCAAATCATAAATGAAATAGTATTTATAGAAACACTGACCTAAGGAATGACAAGATTCTATAAATGAATTGTATCCACGTAAATAACAGACCAGTAAAAGTAACTTAAGCCAAGGGTGTTACATCCTATCATTGATTCCCCTTTCTGGTGAAATAATGTTCTACATTAAGGGCTTCGAAAGGATGTTTCAAAGAGGGGAGATGATGTGAAACACATACGGACAGAAAAATAGAAATCTTCATTGGCTCTAGTAACTCTATACATACTCATGATAGTAATCATTAACAGAATCTACATGCCTGTATCGAATAAATGATAGACCTATCTGAAAAAAAAACATTATAAACAAATTAGAAAAAATATGAACCTATTATCCCTCTTATAATAGAAAAATACATCATAAAACAGTGACATACCTTAATCCATGGGTGATACATGTTCACTCATCGGTTGATGAAATGGATGTGAATAAAATATCCAACCAGAATATGCAGAAGAAGTATTAATGTCACTGAGAAATTGACATGAATGAAATATCCAACCTGCCCAGCCCCCTGCCCCTCCCCCCTCCACCTTACCAACCTTTTCCACCAGAATCCCCCTCCCCCTTACCATAACACAGCCCTACCCCACCCCTCCCCTCCCCCTACCAAACCTCTTCCCCAACAGCCCCCTCTCCCTGGAATCATCCTCCCCTCCCCTCCCCTCCCCCCTGCCCAAACATTTCCCCCCAACACCACCTCCCCCTTTCATCTTCCTCCCCTCCCCTCCAACATGCCCATCCCCCTTCCCCTCCCCCCCTGCCCAACCTTTTCCCCCAGCAGCCCCCTCCCCCTTCCACAACCCAGCCCTACCCCTCCCCTCCGCTCCCCCACTTCCCAACCTCTTCACCCAGCAGCCCCCTCCCCCTTGGCCTCATCCTCCACTCCCTTCTACCCTCCCCCTTCCCAACCATTTCCTCCAGCACCCCCTCCCCCAATCCATATTCCTCCCCTACCCTCCCCTCCCCTCCAACCTACCCAGCCACCTGCCCCTCCCCACCCCTCCCCCCTGCCCAACCATTTCCCCCAGCATCCCCCTCCCCCTACCGTAACACTCCCCTCCCTCCCCACCCCTCCAACCTGCCCTACCCCAGCCCCTCCCCTCCCTCTGCCCAATATGAATACTAAATATTTGATTTATTAAGTGAAAAAATTATAATGTTAATCCATTCATATAAATAATAAAATTATTGAAATCCTTTGAATAGTTTGTAGACAATATGAATACTTAAATATATAATCATATTCTGGGTGAATTATTTTGAAGGAAAATTATATTTTTTATTAAAATCATAACATTGGATATTTGTTAATTTATTATAAATTGGAAATAATTCAATTTTTCAAGAAATTTAAAAATGACATTTTTATTTTTTCAATTCCTAATATTGATTTTCTAGTTTTAAAATTTTCTTTTCATGTTATATTAATATTTGATTTATTAAGTGAAAAATTTATATTCATCATAAAGAATAAGGGTTTTTGTAATAAATTTCCATAATTGGGTTTTATTATTTATATTATATAATTATATACTACCTAGATTAATATGATTTTGAGATTTAATATATTCTATGAAATAGTAATGTGGTTGTTTTTTATTGGGAATCAAAATCTACAGTGGTAGATGGGGATGGAGAATATGGTGGTTGATAATTAATTGAAATAAATTATATTTCTGAGAGTGAAATAATATTAGACCCCATTTTGTTTCACTTATCCAAGGTATTATATAATGGTTTGAGTAATAAGTCTCCAATTATTACATCATTTTTATTTATGATGAATATAAAATTATTATCATTATTTCGGTTATTTTGGAAAAAATTTCTGTGCCACAACATTTATGTTAAATTTGTGAGTTGTGTCTATAAAATTGGTTATATATATGGTTATTTTATAACATAGCCTTATATTTACATGACATATGTCGAGGCATTCCTACTTCACCTATAATACCTAGTTTTTTAATTATTAAAAATTCCACACAGATGTTGGTGGAAAATATTATTGAATGATTTTGATTATTGATGATATTATCAAGGAATGTTCTCTTGATTTTTTAGTGTAAAATGGGTTTATTTATTATGGGATGAAAATGAAATGGATTATGTTATTTTTAAAAAATTTATTTGATTTATGATTTTTAAAATGTAGTTATTAGTCCATATTGTGTTTAGTAAATGACTTGGAATTTGTATAAATATATATTCTCCAGTATGATAAATATTTTTTTATTTATTTTATATAATATTATAGTCATGGATTCTTATTACTAGAGATGGAGATTAAATATATTATTATTTTAAAAAATTAAATATATTATGTGTGGTTTTAGATTGGTATGGGTATTGAGGATGGTCAGTTATTAAATGAAACACCTATTATATTAGAAAATATTGATGGGGGTGGAATATAAGATGACACGTCAAACCTCATTATCAAACGTCAAAATTATTTTATTTTATTCACCAAATCATAATCTTATTTATTGTGTGTAATACCCATAATTTTAAAATGATAACAAAAATCACCATATTGATAAATTATAAATTTCTAGTGTGAAAAAAATTATTTATCAATGAAGAAAATTTAATAAGGGATATAAAGAATTCATAAGGTTAAATGATTAGTTAACACAATGGATTACTCAGTAGAATATTTTGTGAGTGACTGACTGAGTTTGTGGAAGATTCTCCGACCCATAAAGCATTAATGAAGATGAAATAAAAATATTAAATATATTATATTACATGTATATGATTTATAAAGAATAAATGAGTTACTCCAAAATGGTGCATCTTATGAGAAAATTAATACCACTAAAAGAAATGGGAGATAGTGTTTTCCGTAGGCATGACATAATATTTGTATGAATTAGTTGTTTGTTTGTCAGGCTGACAAGATTTTTTTTTAATAATTTTTATTTTATTATATTTTTGAAATTTTTTTAATTTCATACAAACATTGAGTTGTATGATAAATATGAGATCAAGGTTTGGTCGAGAATAGAGGATTATCCATGACATAGTATAACTTTTAGGTGCATTTGGTTTTTGATTACATCACACGTGATAATTACCCTTTTATATTTAATTAATTATTTAGTTCATTTTTTGAATAATGAAAAATACATTTCATTCTAAAGGGAAATATTATGAAAAATTGGAGACCACCCGTTAGGTCCTTAATATGGAGTTTACCATTTCTTTGTTATAACATTTTTATGCAATGGTCGTTGGGTAGGTTTAAAAATTATAATAACTTATTTTGTTAAATTTAAATTATTTTCCATCTCATATTTATAATTTGTGGACAACACTAATATTTCAATAAGATTTCTCAGAGCTTTATTTACCACCATTTTGACCAAAATAATTTAAGGAACATCTTAATAGTGAGAACTCAATGACCTCACATTGATTTTTAGGTTGAATCATGGATTAAAATAAGCATTTTATATTTTGATTTTAAATACCATTATACTATGAGGGTTCTTATAAATTATCCATGTGATTTTTTTGGCTGGATTTCATTGATTATGGACTAATCTATAACCAAAATGTGCATAGTCAGTTGGGTCCTGAAGATCATGTTTTCTATTCTCCGGTTCGTTGTGGTATCCCTCCTTTTGTGGTTTCCCTAATTAGTTTAATGTTTTATCCTTATTTATTCAATTTTTTTCTAATTTATTCTCTATTTATTAGACATTAAATTTTGAAATAAATGCATGTTTTATAAAATAATTATAATAATTTTTAACCAATAAATTTTAATGAATAATTATAAAATTAATTGTAACTAAAAATTAGAAAAAGTATTGGAAGGTGGATAAATAATTTTCAGAATTATAAATCTCAACTTATTAATGGTTAACCCAATTAAAAATTACAATCAAAAGATAATTGTGAGATACTATAAAATATAATTGAATATTTTATAAATAATCATATTTAAGAATTTTTGATGGATAGTTCATATAGTTTATCGAACGATAATTACATTTAAATTTCATTATTGATTTTCAGAAATTATTATCTAACAAGAATTTTGGTGAAATTGTGACTTGATTATTTATTAAAAGATAATATCACCAAATTATTAAATGATAATTTTTGGAAACATATTTTTATAATATAATGGGAAAATGATAATTTATAAGGAATAATTATTATATAATAACTATGAAAAAAATATAAAGTATAATTGCACCAAATTTTCAACGAATAATTTGCAAAACAAAATTAGTATAAGATAACTTAAAGATGAAAAGTTTTAAATAATTATTATAATATAATTATATAAATTGTTCATGGATAAATATATGGTAATTAGAACATGAAAACTTTTATCAAAATTGTCATAGGATGGTTACAATTATTATAGAAGGATAATAACTATAATTATCCTATGATAATTTCAGGATTATCAAGGAAATTTATTATAATGATAGATATATATTAATATTATTATCAAATTAATTATTATAAAAGGATAATATACGGTAAATTATGAAAATATAATAGTAAATTTATATTTTAAAATTTATATAATATAATTCTAAGGATAATTTATGAAAAATTATCAAAAAATAATTTAAAAGGATAATTTATTTAAATTTTAAAAATAAAAATACAAGGTATAACTTAACATAGCATATAAATGTATAATTCTAAAAATAAATATATTATTAGATTATTAAAACATAGTTATATAGGATAATTTTTCTTGGGGAGAATACAGTGAGTCATGTATTGTCCTAAACGATAATTTGAAAATGATACCTAATAGAAAACATAGCATCACATGTGATGTTTTATTTATTGTTACTTCAAATAGATATCTTATGGTTATAGGAATCCTTAGTGAACTTCGAGTGTTTTTTTATAATAAATCTATAGACAGTTCTTCCTGACCAGTTTATCATCAGCTTTTTTTACAACAAAAACATATTATTTAGGAACTTCCTTAACCATCATGATTGTTTACACATGATTCCGATTGATATGATTATATGTAGACATGTTTTGATGAACATGCTAGATTATCATCACATGTGGTTATGTGTGTAGCCCAAGAAACCATGACTTAAACTTGATACCATCAAAAATTTTGTCTTTATATTCATGTTTGATTTTTGATCACATGGATTTTTTGTGCTACTGTGCCGATACTGATAAGCTATGGTTGATCATGTATCCATACATGCTATGTATGCCTTGTGGTAATGTCCATCGTGACGATGAAAAGTGTTCCATCGAGACAAATTATCCCTTTTAAGTGGTTCACAAGAGTTAAAACAATTATAAAGCAGGACCAGTTCAAGAGTTTGGATTACAAAGATTCCATGGGGTGAAGAGTGATACACTCAATGGATAATAGATTCTAACTAGCTCTTGATACCTATTAGGAAGTAAATAAATAATGGATGTAGATTCACTATCAATCCCTACTACGTTACTAATAAACAATGTGATGTTGAATAGAACACAGTCCGTAGTATATGCTTCGATGTCTATGGGATGTTTATTTTTTCGTTATCCCTTGTATGTCACATGATGAATAAGGGATGATAATTAGCTCAAAATAACATGAATATACATAAACATAAAATATTCTTGATGAGAATCTATGTTGAGTTTCAGAAGAACACAATTTTTAGAATCATGATTCACTTTCATCATGGATAATCCGTTATTATCTAGACACCATTATTTTTCATCTGGCATATATTTGATACTAGTATGTCCAGGTCTTTTTGTTATCCTGGTTAGAACATGACATCACTATTATTAAATTGTCAGCTATTATGATTTTTTGGCATTTAATTTATTATTGAACATACATGTATACTCGAGAAAATGTTATTAAGGATATATTTGTGGTGTCATATTGAGTCTTTTATTCAAAACCTACATGTGAATACATGATGCACTTGTTGATTTCAAGAGGGATCTGGTTAAGGGAAAGAGAATTATGGTGGATAGCTAAGAGGTGGAGGGTAGGGACTATAGCATATCATGATGGACTCTATAGGATTATGTATTTATTTACTTACATTATCTTCTTTATTTCCCATGTAAATTATTTCCATGTAATAAAGAATCATTATTTGTATTACATGTTTGTCATATTTATATTTACAAATGTCTAGTCTAATTATTTCATTATATTTTTTTTATTATGGATTAAAAATCCTAGGAAATGATAATGGCATTATAGTCTACTCACTGATTCACTTATACCATCATTGCTAGTCAGTAGCCACTTGCGTATAGTGAGATGTGCAGGAGGTGATACAGAATTCCTGATTAAACGGAGTGATTCAGACTAGGATGTTATAAAATGGTATCAATTTTTAGGACAAACTAACTTGTTCTTGTATTTATTTGGGTATGGATAGTTGACATTTGATATTTTACATTGTGACATGGGTAGGGGAACTATGACATTTCTTTGCCAACACTGCATGTGGACCTTCGAGCTCCAATTAATGGAAATTTATGTTTTCATGTTATTATGGTTTTAATGCACCTAGGATGATTTACATGGTGTTTATATGTGACTAATGAGATTTTAGATGAATCTTGGAATCACGTCTATGATATTGGTTCCCAATATGTATATATAGATGTTATTGTGTTTTATAGTTGTTCAATATTGAAAAAAAAAGATTTTTTTCTATCTGTTCAGTATAGTTGTATTTGTCTGACATATTTTTGATGCATTCTGATGTGATATATCATTATTAGAATTTAATAGTTGAATATATCATGTTGTATTAGTAGTTATATATTATGATTTTGACATATATTCAGGGACCAAGACTAGGGTTAGTTATATGAGGTTCACAACTTGGGATAATGGTGGAATCTTAGGAAAACCTTGTGTCATCCCATAGACTACTTAAAATCTATTTATCTTCCTAATTTTTCTTTTTTAAAGAATATATGACCTATATGTATTCATATATAACTACATGTGATGTGGGGATTAAATGCTTCTATGAAGGAAAATGATTATACAATAACAGAAGACTTGAAAGAGATTGTTTTTGAGGATGATCTTGCACCAGATATGTTACTAGTGTAGTGGGTCTCTCCAACCCAGAAGTCTCTCACGTAGTGTTTTTCATAGCTATTGATGATCAGAACTATGACAAAATATTCCCTAAATTCTAATAAATCATTCTTCATTGTTAGAGACACTAAATTCCCTCAGTATGTTGAGTAATTGGAAAAAAAATATTTTGTATCATTGACCTAGTAGAAACACTGATGGAATAGTGGGATATGATTAAAGTAAATCGTGTCATGTTTGAATCAATTTTGACACCCCATATCATGTGTCGCTAACTATGATGAACAACCTCATGTTTTTGATGTGTAAAATAGAGAGTAAGGATTTCAACAATCATTGTACTTGACAGTAGGTTGATCCTTTTATTATTCTCCCAAAAGGAGGATGGTTGTATTTGTCGATGAATTGATTACCAAGAGCTAAATAAAGTGATGGTAGAGATCTAATATCCCTTTAATAGGATTTATTATCTTTTCAATTGGAAACAAGGATCATGATGTATCTCCAAGATTGATCTTCGATCGGGCATCCACCTGTTTCTTGTACGAGATTATGATGTTCTAAATATGGAATTATGAAAAACATGTTCAGTGTAAGAGTGTTTTGTGATTCTGATTGGGATGATAGACAAACCAATAGAGTTAATGGAACATATGAACATGGTATTTCTTAAATATATAGACTCTATGACTGTGGTATTTGTTGATAATATCAACATCTATTCACTGTCAGCATGAAATAATTCTAGGAACCTAGGGATAGTCCTTAGTATGCTTCATGTAAAATGGATTTACCTCTAGATATCAAAATTTGACATCACGATTTTGGAGGTGAAGTTATAAGGTCATGTGGAATCCAAGATAATAATATCATTAAACCCACATAAGGTCTTGGGAGTAATGTCTTGGAAACATTCCCAAAACATGTTCGATATTAGTATATTTCTGGGACTAGAATGATGCTGCTTGAATTTTATACAACACATCTTCCAAATATCATCACAAATTATAGGACTGACAAAGAAGGGATTGAAATTCATGTCTTTAGACCACTGTGATGATGGTTTCCTTGAGCTAATGTAAATATTGACAACATATTTGGTTATAACTCTCTTTGATATTGGTTATGGTTATCCAATGTACTAAGATGCATCATGCACTGTCTTGGGAGTGGAACTAATACAAGGATATTATATATTGGCCTATGGGTCAGGTCAACTATGATCCCTATGTGGAACTACCTTACAAGGGGAAAAGAAATGGCATTCTTGGTAATTTATCTAATGTGTTGGTGACTACATCTCTTTAGGGAAAGATTTGTTATTTATACAGACCGTAACATATTTCACTATATCTTCAAACAAGGGTACCTATAATTGAGATTGAGATGTTGGGTTAGGAATAATTTTTTTCATTATCATATTAGAATGGATTTTATAAATCCTTATGGAATCAGTTTATATTGATCACGATAAACCATTCACAATCAGATAGGCAATCCAAGAAGACTATGAACTTATTTTTAGATAAGCTCCACGCTTTCTTGTCTGACATTGATTGTTCGTGGAATGATCACTAATGATTTATTGAGTATGCAGTAAATAATAAAATAATGGGTTAATTTCAGATGTAAAATTGTGAGGCTCATTATGAGAGACAATGTTAATCACCTCTTCTTTATATTTTGCAGGTGGGGTGGGATTTATGCATAAAAATGGGTACATAAGGTCTCTACGAAAGTTTAGATGTTATGAAAGAGATTTATCAGAACATAGGGACGAGATAAATCATATTCCAACAATTAAATGATATACATGGCGTTTTCTATGGTTTATCAGAATTTTATAATAGTGAAACTATGGTTGGGGAACAAATGTTAGGGATTCAGGTCTAACTTGAATAACGTTTTATTTGTGTCACACCCCCACCATTAAAATTTTATTATTATTTTATTTATTGGATTTTGTTACAGCCTTTTGAGGTTTGTGTTGAGTGATTGATTAAATTTTTTAATGTTTCCTAATTTTAGTTGGTTTCAGGATGGTGCATGGGCACTACATGGTTTGCAGTAACCATGACGTCGACCTAGGGGACCATGTGGCTGCCCAATACATAAAAGAAAAAAATTAAAAAATATACAATAATATATAATTTATTGTTTAAGATAATATTATTTTTAAATTTTTTTAATAATAATATTATTAAATGGATATTAATGATATCATTAATAGAAAATGAAATGATTATTATAATGAAATGTTGATGATGATGGTGATTATAATTATTATTAAAACTGTTATTATTAGTATTATGTTATGAGTATTATTAACTGTATTGTTAATATTTTTATTATATTTATGATTGAATGTTTAATTATATTTTTATTTTGATTCTGGAACCAAGGATTCACTCTACCCTTTCCCTACCTTCACTAATCTCCCCTCCCCTTCCAAGTTCCACGTGCACATCATCCTCCTCCAGCTCATCCCCTCTAATGATCCCCCTATACCATATCCCTATAGTGACCGCATCTCCCTCTACATCTTCCTTGTGTGGTGCAGTCGCTTCTCCATTGCATGCTCATGAGACACAACTGGAGACTACCCCTCTCGTTCCCATGTCCTCCCTCTACAACCCCTCTCCTTCTATCATATCTCAACTATTTCTCTTCAGATATTCTAGGTAAGGTTAGATGCTCCTACATTCTCTTTTAGTGGGCTGATTTTCTGTCCTCTCATCACCTTATTCATTTGGCTGGATCCCTTGTCAATGTGTTAACTCTATTTTTTTTTATTCTTTATGTTCTAGGTTGTGTAAAGGGAAACACTGGACCTGTTGGTCTATTTAATTCATCCTCCTCTAAAGGTGAGTCTTATTTGGGAAATTTACTCTACCATTGTCAAGTTGAGATGTGTTTCTAAAACCATGATTGGTTTCACACCCTCTATATTAGGGATTTATCATGTTTTTTAGTCCATGGAAAATATTCAACGAATTTAAAATTGGTTTGGAAGGCACACACACACATTCATATGTATTGATATGTATAAATATATATATATCATCTATGTGTGTGTTTCCTCATGGAATGGGGATCACGTGAATTATATTAATGATATATATTTATATATGGGTGGGTGTTCATGTGAACATGCAGTAACTTGAGTTAGAAAGATTCGGGTTGACCATTACTTGAGGTTGGTTTCGTATGGACTTTCCCTCTTTAATTTGAGATTGATTGTTTCATGACTTTCACATCACATAATTTAGGGTCTTCAATTGATTAATGGTCCCTTGGTAATTATTGTGTAGTGTATTAGAGTGATTTCGAGATGCCAGGTCTATGGCGTCCCACCTGCGTAGGCATAGGTTAGTACACACACAAAAAATACCCACACACACATATATATATATGTAGGTTCCCTCGTTATGTGTATGTTCATCAATAAAAGTGAATATTCATGTAATAGGATAGTTATTCCCATTTATATATATATATATATACTCATATGTAGGGGATTTTAGATGGTTATATTCATATAATCATATATTTAAGCATCCCCAAGCACATGTTCTTGGAAATGTCGATTTTTCAATAAGGTCACGGTGTCTTTACCTGAATCTTATGTTTTATATGATCAGTTGGGGAGAAAAATATCTTATTTAGAAAGCACCATGGGCCGAATTTTTGTTTTGGTTCCAGCCTGAGGTAGGATCTCTATACATTGACCATTAAACCTAAGAGTCAATTATTTATTGCATTTCACGTCTAATGATTTTTATTGTATGTTTATATAGTTTCGTTGGTAATATTACATGTCATTATTTGTTGAGGTTTATATCTTTTAAAATATTTTACGAAATAGTTTTATTAAATTTTTCACATCAACCACTTGATTAAATTCCTCATTGGTCTTTATAAATGCATTTTCCATTTAAAATGGGGGCTTTAGTTTCTTATAGGGATGTCTAAGAGGATTTTGGTTTTTAATGAGGTGGGTGCTTTGAATTTTATAATGAATATGTTTCATGGTGAATTATGATATAGAGTTTATTGAAAGAGTTAGAAAAAATTTCCAGTTAAAAGATGTGTGTATTTGAATCATGAGATCGATTTGTCGTGTGATAATGAATTGTGGAATGATTGGAATTTCAAATGGAGATGTTCATGGTTTGAAAATGATATGGATATATTTTTAATTAGTTTTATAATTGGTTTGATATAGATGTGTTGTGTTTGAAGCAAATTTTAGATATGGATTGCATGATTGATAAATACCATTTTTTGGTGGAATTTTAAGGGCTTGTTTGGGAACTTTTTTTTAAAAAAAAGATTATTATAAATTCTTCTTTTTGAATTCTTCTCATACATTTTCTTGAATAATGGATGGTATTTTGACACAACAGAATCCTCAGGATCCCTTAGAGAGGTCCCTTCGATGGCACTATTTATTTTCTATTTAATCTAGGGCATGGGATTAATCCTTTGGGATACATGGAGTGGGGCTTGTTATGAAGTTTTATTAATATTTTTTTTTCTGCATTTTTAGTTTGGATCAATTTCCACACCACCATTATATGCATGAGATATGATAAACTATAATTTTGAGATTATTATTTGAGAAATTTTTTTGCACTTTTAGTTGGTGTACTGAAAAATATCCCATAGTAGGTGGATATATCTAGTCTTATTACTTTGGGGTTTGGACCCTCGGTCTACACAATGTTATAGTGATCAGGCATTTGGGCGTTTTTTAACCTTGTGTGGCATACTAATGTGGATGGGATCTCATTTATTAGTAAGTTATAGATTATTCAAGATCTCTCGGGTTTGCGTATGTCTGTTACATCTAGGTCACATTCTATAATAAATGTGATACTTTTATATATATTTTCATTTCCCCTATTATATAAATATTACGGGGATTTTTTGTGTTGTGTTTACACGAACGCGATATGTTAGTTCAAAAATCTGGTGAAATTTTTAAAATTTATAGTGTTTTAGAATTATTCATTCCATAAAAAATGATATAATCACTTCCAATTCGAAACAAAATGTCAACGAAACACTAATACGTTAATCTTGGTTTTGGAAATGAATAATGGGAATGAGTTGTATTTTGTTGTTATGTAAAATGAGTGGAAATTCAGAATTTTATATGTTGCAGTTCAAACATGAAATTAATGATTCTTTTGATTAATGGAAATTTATATAAAAACGGATTTTTGGGTAGGCCTACTAAGTTTTAATACCCATGCCTATAGTTAATCTTCATTTTTAATATTTGGGTCTTGATTTATGCATATTTCCAATCTTTATAGTGAGATGTTGGATTGAGGTTAGTGGTAACCCCTAGGGTCAATTGGAGGTATGTACAACTTTGTTATCTCACAGCTATTAGTTTTCATTCTAAATGTTCAATTTTTAATTAATTTATTTTTCATTAATTTATGGTCCAATTCATTAGCATCTATTTAATTTTTATCAATTAAACTAGTTTCCAACCCATGGGGATCAGGAATGCCCTTTGGGCCGTGCCGTAGACTAGCTCGGGTGACTGGTTCAGGTTTGAAGTAGGATTGTTCATGAAAAAATGGTATAAGAGCTGGGCCTTTTTATTTAGATTGTCTGGTAGATGGATATTTTAATTGTTGGGACTCATGAGGTAAGTCATGGGAGGGTTCCTCATCACCCCCACTCATGACAGAACAAGAGTTACCGAGGGTTGTTTGGGAATCAATTCAATACTTTGTAATGAATTTTGTTATTGAGTGATTAAAATGGAGGCAAGAGGCTGTAACATTGTGACTTCACATGGGGTAGTTAACCATGTGGTGTCCGAGTACATTATGTATGTACATCCTAGTTTACGAATCTCTATTGGGGTATGGATAACTATCATGCCGTTGAGTTATTCATAAATAATATCTCTCCATTTTGATGGTTCAATGTATGTTTTTGTTTCATTTGGGATGGGGTGATTGCATTCTGAAAATGGAAATGGTGTTGGAATGAAAAATGAATTCCTTATAGTGTTTAGATTTGATATGGTGAATTTTAAAGTGAAAATGGATTTTCGAAAAGAAAAATAGTTATTTCTATGTTGTTTTAGAATTTTTAAAATGGGTTATAAAAGTGAAATTATCATCAGTTTTGTATTTAGTAAATGTTTTCAGTTGCTAATGATATGGATTTGGTTCAACCAATAATATTATTTATAGATTTTTTCACTTGTGAGGGTATGTGCGTTGTAGGTTCATGTTTCCAAAAATGTGTGGAAATGGATGAATTCATCTGCAATGTTTCATGGGGTGACAATGTAAGGTGCTTGAAACCAAAGTCATAGCCTTTATTTTTCTAAAATAGATTTTGGAAAGGGGTTTTTGGAATTTGGAAGTGTGTCCTTCGAAAAGAAAAACATTTTTCAAATTTAAATGATAATTGTGTCTTTTGAAAAAAAATGGTAGTCTTGCCTATATTTTACATCGGAGATAGTTTTTATCATGTTATTAACTTTAGTTGTGTTTTGGATTGATGATTGTTTTGTTTCATTTTTTATGAGTTTTTTAGAGAATGCCACCTAGAAATGTTCCCAAAATTTATAATGGGTCATGCCCAGTTTTTTATCCTCTTTGAACATTTCTTTTCTTTCATAGGGATCGAGGTCTGATAGAGGAAGTGGAGTGGCTTGAATAGTAAAGTGCCTCGTCAGGTTTTTGGGAACACCCAAGGCTTTTATAGTTCAATATCATAGGGATTTTCTTGAGGGCCCACCATTGGACTATTGTATGTTTTTTTCCCATCATCACGGGAAGTTGAAGTGACATGGGAGTTTTTTAAGACCAGTTTCATCCATGGGATTATAACTGAGGAGGACATGTCAAATAAGGTTGTAGAGCTATGGGATGTTCTATAGGGTCATTGGACCATAATAACTTATGTTGATCACTTTATACAGTTGGTTTCTAACTCTTAAGTGGTGGTGAATGTGGATTGAATGAAAACTCCCCTTTTATTTAGGGTCATCATCTTGAAATTTCTATAAAGGTTCTATCATCTCATGAATTCTGTTTTGAGAAGTTGGTGGAAGTGAAATATGTAATTTAGGTAGACATTCAGTTATATTTAGTAGTAGATTGTTCTCATTAAGTTTACCCACCTAGTAAGTGAGGTGTACAAGATGTAACTATTTCTAAAAAATAATTTCATTAATTTCTAGCTTCTAGTTTGTTGGACCATTTTAATGTTTTCCACTAGTGTCGACTGTTCGTGCATTAGAACCATCTTTTCAAATCATTTTGAATTCCTTCACCCAATGTTGTTGTTCGGGTCACCAGGAGAAGTCCTATAGGAATCATTGCTTGATGCATGATCGTTGAACGATGGATGATCATACCAGACTATGAAGAAGGATATTCTTCAGTCATCAGAGCCCCAGCCATAGGTCTCAATATGATTCTCACACATAATTTGGTTATCAGGTCTATGTCAGACCATTTTATAGTTCACTATCATTCATCTTGGAAAATATATAATTATGTTTTCCTTATACGTTTCCCCAACCATTTCATGTTCATCATGTCATTTTATGTTTATGATGGATTCAATATATTTTTATCCAAGTCATTTTAACTATTCTAATGTGGCTTTTGGAGTCATCGATTTTTCATAGGGGATGTGATGACCCCACATGGTGTTGTTTGACTTTTGGTTCTAATGGTGATCATTTGGGGATATATGTTATTGGGATGATCTATGATTTATGGTGTTTTTGGATTGATATTTGGTTCAAATTTATTTTTGTGGGTTTTCCTTGGTAGTGGGAATCAAATTTTGATTGTTATATGATTCTCTCTTTCTAGGGAAGTGGGATAAAGTTCATGTGGAGAGTTCCTAGCCTTGTTAGGGGTGTTTTTATATAAATTATTTGAGAGGGTTGTGTTGGTTCTCTCATCCTGGGGTCCCAGATTTTCAGGATCCATCATAGTGTGTTTCTAGTTTATCCTTTGCTGGCGTTGTTTGGTTTTTAAGGTTCCCAATATACGTGATTTTATGTGGTAAGAAGAACACACTTCTTGTCCTCCCCTGTATCTTTGGTTCCTGATTCCTCTTGAATATGTCAGGCATGACCCATAGAGAGATAGTCAACCAGTGATTCATGGTTTTCAATAGATTTGTCTGGGCATGGACTCGAATTTTGGTTAACCATCAGTTTAGTTACATTCTAGAGGTATTAAGTGTCTATGTTGGGGATAATTTTCACACCCTGACCATTAAAATTATTTTAGTTAATTATTTATCATCATCAGTTTCTCTCATCAAGGATTGGGATTACTACTGGTTAAAAACTTTTGATGTTTAATTATTTTGGTGGGTATCGGGCCGATGCATGGACACTACACAGTCAACTGTAACTATACAGTCGACCCAGGTGAACGTACGACTTCCCAATACTTTAGATAAATAAATTTTATAAATTTTTAAACAATTATAGTAAAATTATTATTGTTTTATTTAGTAATATTATTATTATTAAGATTACAGTTAATATAATTATTAAAAAATTGTTACTAATGTTATTTTAATTAAAAAATGAAATGAATATTATTATTATTATTGGTTTTATGGTTATTATTATTCTTATTATTAGTATTATTATTATTATTATTTGATTATTATTATTAATATTTTTAATTTTAATATGTTTATATTATTCATGTTTTTTCTCTAAACCTAGGATTCACTCTCCCTTATCCCTTCCTATATCACATCTCTCATCTCTCTACCATGTTCCTTACATACACCCTCCAACTCCAACACCCCCCATATGGTAAAACCCCTCTTCCCTATCGTAATGGTTACCTCATCAACCTCCATATCCCCCTTTCATAGCATAACCCCCTTTTCAATTTCTTGCTCGCGAGACACTGTCGGTGACTACCACTCTCGTGTGTGTGACCTCACTCTAAGGCCACTTATCACTAAATCATTTGCTAGTAGTTTTTGTTTTAATATTCCAGGTAAGGTCAGTTTCTCTTTCTTTCTCCTTGCTTGGGTGGATTTTAGATCCTCCCTTCACCTTATTCATTCGGCCGAAATTCTAGTCAAAGGGGTAAAAAGTTTTTATTGTTTCATCCAGTTCTATTTTGTTCAAAGGGATACTCGGGACCCAATGGCCTTTGTTCCAGTAACTACCACCATAGGAAAGTCTATTCAAATGGATTTGCCCTGCCACCACCTATTTGGGGAATGTTTCTAAACCCATGTTAGGTTTCACACCCTCTAAACTATGTATTTATCATGTCTTTGAGTAATTATGATTTTTTATAGGGAGTTGTGATCATTTTCGGAGGCATACAGACATATTCCCATGAATTGATAGGTATAAATATATATATTCTATGTGTGTGTTACCTCATGTTATAGGGAACATGTTAATTGGTATTAATATATATATATATATAGGTTTTTTCATGCGAATGAGTTCCATATTGAGTAATAAAACTTTGTCTTGGCCATCCATTGATGTGGGTTTCACATTAATATTAGCTTTTTATTTTAAGATTTATTATTTCCATGTATTTTTGACCAAAATATTTAGGGTCTCATATTTTTTAAAGGCACCCAAAAATTATTTCGTAGTTCATCGGAGTGATTTGGAGATGTCGGTTCTAAGGTGACTCGCTTGAATATACATAGTCAAGTATATGTATAATTCTTTGTAGGATCCCCCATTTTAGGTATATTCATTAATGGAAGTTAATATAATTTTATGTGGCTTGGTGTGACAACAGACCCACACACACACACACATACACATATATATATGGAAATGCATACATAGTTTAGTGGAGATGATAATATGCATATAAAAATATTTGTATGTATCCCCTTGCACATATTCATGGATGTGGAGATGTATGAATTGAGGCTAGGTTTCAATACATGTATATGATGTTGTATATTCTTAATGGGGAGAAAAAAGTCTTAGTAAGAAAGATACATGGTTGGAATGTTCAATTTGGTTCCATCCAGAGGTTGGATCTCTATGCATTGATCTATAAGTTTAAGAATATTTTATTTCCTGCATTTTTCATCTAATTTATATATTAATTACATATATAGGACACTTAGTAAAATGGTATATCTTGAATTTGATTGGTATATTTAATTTAATTTATTACAATAAATGTTTTAGAGCATTTTTCACATCAATTGCTTGATGAAATTATCGTTTGGCCTTTATAAATGTGTTATAGATTTAAAATGGTAACATTGGATACTTAAATGATTGTGTTAGTGGATTTTGGTTTTGAATGTGGTGTGTGATATTGATTTGTAAATAAATATTTATCATGTGGAATCATGCTTTGGGGTTTTGTGAAAGAGTTTCAATTGGTTTTATGTTAAAAGTTTTTTTTTCGATTTTGAAATTGGTTTGTCATGTGATGATGAATTGTGACCCGATGGTCATTTTTTAGGAGATGTCCCTGGTTTAAAATGTGATGGAAATGATTGTAAGTTGTTTTATAAATGTTTTGATATAATTTTAGTGTGTTTGACACATATTTTAAAGAAGGATTGCATGTTTGATAAATATACTTTTTGGCAGAAATGTTTAATGGACAGTTTAGCCACATTTTTGAAATGAAAAAAATGAATATTATATAAACCATTGTTGGATAATTTTCATTTTTTTTGTTGAATAATGGTTGTGATTTCTTCACTATAGATTCCCCGAGGTCCATTATCGATGTTCCTTGGTTTAAAATATATCTTTTCTATTTATTCTGACGTAGGAGAGTTGTCTGTGGGGAGGTTTGGGGCGAGAAATATTGTGAAAAATTATTAATATATATTTTTGATTCGATGCATGGTTTTCATATGTTGGATTAACCCCATTATGTACCTAATACATGGAAACCATGAATATATAGGTAATTATATGAGAAGGTTTTCTACTTTGGCAGTTGTTGTAATGAAAAATTGAAAATAGTATGTGGATATTTATATTTTTATTCTATTGGGGTTGGAAACCACATTATTTCCTGATTTTGGGTGGCCGAGATTTTGTAAGTTTTTATTTCATTGTGTTTGGCATGCTACAAGGTATGGGGGTTTCTTGTTTTAGTATGATCTGGATTTGACTTGATCTCCATGTTTTTGATTGTTTATTAGTTCTTGATTTTGTACTATAATAAATGTGACATTGTATGTATATTTTCATTTCCCATGTTATTTGAATATTGTATGGATTTCATGTGCAGTGTTTACTTAGATGAGATGTGTTGGATTCTAAAATCTAGTTAAAGTGGTTTCACAGAAATGGTGTTTCATAATATTTTTTTCTATCAAAACTGAAATCCTCACTTCCCGTTCAAAATAGAATTTTAAAAAATCAATAATAGGATAAGAATATTTTTGGTGATGAATAAGTTAAGTGAGTTTTATTTTATTTTTAATTAAAATGTGTGGGAAAGCATAGTATTATATATTGTAGTTCAAACATGAAAATAATTTCTCTTTTTTATAAAAGAAAATTCATTTTAGAATATTTTGTTTGGGTACGCCAATTGTGTTTTAATAATCACACCGATAGTTTATCTATGTATGTTAACTTGAGAACTTATTCTTGTTCAATTCTGGTTATCATTGGCCACATTGGATTTGGGTAGGTGGTCTCCCATATGTTCATATATAGGTATGTATAGTTTTTAATTCTCAATGCTACTATTTTTTTATTTCATTGTTCAGTTATTTATATATGGATTTATCTTTAATTTATGGTCAAAATTTTTCCCACCTATTTAAAGTTTATATCTAGCACTAGTTACCAACTCATGTGTATCATGAATGCCCTCCAGGCCAAGCCCAGGGTAGTCACAGGTGACTTGTTCAGGGTTGAACTAGGCATGTTCATGATAGGTAAACCCTTTGATATTACCAAGAAGATGGGGATAGTGGAGTATCTTCTACAAATCCCCTCTCTCTACCAAGGTATTCAAAAAATATTCCATGTGTCATAGCACTATAGGTACATACCCGACCAAGTGTGTGTTATTGAATATGATGTTTTTGAGTTGGAGACTGACTCAGCTTATGAGGGGCATTCATTCTAGATCGTAGTAGCATAACTGGAAGGTTTTGTGAAGAATGACGTTACCAGTAATCCAAATTCAATGGAATTATGGATGGATCTATGATGAAACATGGGAATGTAAAGTTAATGTTTAATCTCACTTGTTTGAGTTGTTTGAGAAAGACCACTAAAGATAATTCGTGAAGAAAAAGAAGTTAATATGGGGGGATAGTTGTAATATCCCAAATTTTAAAAAGATAATAAAAAATTAATTGCTATAATATTATAAATAATATTTATGAAAAAAATGATTAATCAATGATAATAATTTAATGATGTGTTAATACAATTTTGTAATGTTAAAATCCATATTAACATTGTGGAATAACCAATTGAATAAATTCAGAGTCAAGTGCTGATTTAGGGTGGGAATCATAAATATTTAATTATTCGACACATAGGAAATAAAATTATTAAATATATTATGTTACACATATATGATTTATTCCAGACAACTAAATAACCTAATATCAGTGCATTGTTTGATAAATTTTATACATCGTTTTAGACTGAAATTTGGATTTTACCCTGAAAATTGTATTACATTTGAATGCATTATATGTTTGGATGTCTCTCTCATGATTAAAATGTTATTTAATATATTTTATTTTTTTAGTTTTTTTAATATCTATAAAAAGGTGCATTGAATGACAAAATTAAAACCAGTATTAGGATTGTAATTGGGTTAACCAATGGTGGGGTATAACATTTATGGATGATGTGTTTTTTCATAGATATTTGTAATGCTTGTTCAAATGATTATTATATTAAATCATCATTGGAAATTTATAAAATTATTATCAAAAAAAATTCTGTGAAATTCTGTAAGAAGAAATTATTAAATGTTAATTTCACCAAACTATCATATGATAATAGTTTTAAGCAAATTGTCATAAGAAAATTGTAAAATAATTACTTGAAAAGAAAAATTAATTAATTTTAATTATGAAAATTACTAAATGATAATTTCACTGAACTATAGAAGAATAATTTTAAAAAAATATTATCATAATATAATTACTAGATAATAAATTGTAAAATATTATTTGAATATAATTTTATAAATTACACATGGATTTATATAACTGAATTTTAACATGATAAAGACTATTAATATTATCATTGTGTTATTATTTTTATTGTCAAAGGATAATATTAAAAATATCAAATGATAATTTTAATTTTATTAAGGAAATTTAAAAAATTATAAATTGATACATGAAGGATTATAGAAATAATAGTTATAAAATGCTTGTTAATGAAAAATTAAAAAAATATAATTGTAAAAAGAAAATTTAAAATTATCAAAATATAATTATAACGGTGTAATTTATAGTAAATTGTCAAAATATGGTTATAAATTTATTATTTAAGTAAATTATCCAAGTATAATTATAAGAGATAATTTATATTAAATTATCAAAATATAATTATAATTTTGTATCTGTTAATATATTATCAAACTATAATTAAAAAGGATTATTATTCATGAAAAGAATATAGTTATACATGTTTTCACATAAATTAATATTTGAAGATGGTTCAGGTGAGAGAGTTTAACATTTCATGTGATTTTTTTTTCTTTTGAATTATTTTTCTATTTTTGTTCTATGAAGCCATTGGTAATCCTCTAGTTTCAATATTTTGATAATATGTTTGTGAATATGTTTTCCATACTAGGTTATTCCCACCATTTTACATTGAAAATTTTTGAGGTAGGATGTTCCTTAAATTGTGGGCTCTCTTACACATCATTTCCATTGATATGATTATGTGTTGACATAGTTTGATGACTATTCTAGATTACAGTCATATATGGGTGTGGGTGGAGCCCTAGAACCCCTTTGTTACACATGATACCATCTGTATTTGTATATTATTATACAAGAATGATGTTTGATAACATGTTTTTTGTTCTTCATTACTTATGATGATATTTTATGCTTGATCATGTATTCTACCAAGCTATTTATGCCTTTTGGAAATGTTCATCTAGCCCATGATAGTTTTACCATTGTGACATACTACACCTTGGAGGGGGGGTGCACCTGACGTTCCATTGTGATGAAGAGTGAATGATGAACGAGGTAAGAACTTGATTATTCATTGGTTAAGTTGTGTGATGCACTCAATGAAGAAGGGATCTTGACTAAATCTTTATCCATATTATTTAGTTAATGTAATGATGATTCCAATCCGATCTCTATGCCGAGTATGTTACATGAAAATCAAGGGAGGTGGACTAACTCTCAATCCCAGGTATATGAATTCATGACTACATGATTCTGATTAGATATTGGTCAGTAGTAAGTCACACTAGTAATAAGGGATGCCGATTAGCTCTCTATCACTTTCATGTACAAAGAACATAATCTTCATGTTGATCATTAATGTTGATTCTCACGATGTGATGATGATGTGTAGTGTGATTCATTATCCTAAGGGATAATCCTTGATTCTTCGGACAAAATTATTATCCATATGACATATGTAACATCCCATGTAAGTAATGAATAATATATGTTTTTATCTATGTCTATTAGTGAATTAGATAGTGTTTTAGAGGCTTAAAATGATAATAAATCCAATCTTAAGCATGGAATACACTAATATTTTTAAATGATTGTTTTACTGCCTTTTGATGGCAAACCATTTTTAAATCTCTCTTTTGACAATTTTATAAGCTATGTTTGTCAAAATAAACTTATTATTTATGATTGGGACATCAAAATTTACATTGTGTAAATTTTTGGTATTTTTCCGATAATGTTCATTTTTAATGAATAGTGTAAAATGTCATTTTTTAATTCAAAACCTATTTTTAATCTAATTTATTTATATGATTATATTATCTTTTGTATTGTTTTTAAAGTGAAATTAGAAAATAATTTTACCATTTAATCCAATGGTGGTCATCGGAATCAATTTCACTTGGAAATTTTACTTAAACTGGTGTCAATCTTTTGTTACTCATTATTTCATAAAAACACGCTATTTGTCATGATAGCGGGAATTAATTATTAAATTAATTAATGATACTTATATGTTTTCAATTTTGTAAAATAGACTTCATTTTTGAATTCAGAATATCAAATATATCTTAGGGTGAATTTTTGGTATTTTTCTGAAAAACTTCAATTTTTGATGAATAGTGAAACCACTAAGTGGTACTTATAAAAACTGATTTTTCATTTAAATAAAATTTTACCACTTCTGTGTTTTGAATTTAAAAAATATGACATACATGGTTGTAATTAAGAAGAAAAATGTGGTTCAATGAGATTAAAATAATTTTTTTGGTGAATAGTAACTCTTATGTTCTAAATCGCGATTAGAGGTAATTAGTGTAGTTTAAGGTAAAAATAATGCTTTAATAAAATGGGATGAGCATGAAACATGTCCTAACCTCATTGGATGTGTCATGGCCGACCATGAAAATCCATGGGTCAACTTGGGGACCCCATGGAGCCACTTTGGTTGGGAAATGACATAAATAACTTTTTATTTTATGTACAAGTAAAAATGACACAAACATGAAATGTTTTACTAAAACAATTTTTACATGGGGTTATAATGATCAGATTTTTTATTATAAAAAGTAATTGGAAAGGTAAAAAGATTTACTACATCATAGTATTTTTTTATAATTTTCAGACATTAAATAAATTAAATTATTTACAGCATCATGATGATGCAGCGATGACCTCATTATTTAACGATTTAAATAAAATGGAAAGATAATGTAAAATCTAAAACATACACATGTCCAAAACCTATTGGATGAGAGGTTTAGAACCCTCATCACCTTATCCTCTAAATACATCAATGTAGGAGCTTTAAAATCCGAAACTCCATTGACAATAAAGTAACATTTTCTAACTTTACAAGAGTGCCCCTCCTCTCCTCTTATAAAAGGCCCCCACCTCTACCTCCTTACCCACACTCCCAAAGCATTTGGCTCGGCCAACCCCTGCCCATTTTGACTCTCCACATCCCTCTATTACTCCTTGAAGCCTAACTTTGGGCAGAAGTCTTCCCAAGGAAGCCTCTGACCTCAAATCTAAGAGAGTTACTTGATTTTAAGGTAATGTCTTCTTTTGAGTCATTTTGTTTGATTTTGATTCTCCAACCCCATAAACTCTTTTTATTATTTCCTTTTGTAAGAAAATAAGTATCTTACATATACTAGGATGTTTTTATAAGAAGTATTAGAGCTACACTTACACACACCTACATCTAATGGTTAAAAAACATATTGTTTCCGTGTGTGGCGAATTTCTGCCTCCAAACGATGATTGTTCAACATTATTTTAACACATTCAAAGTTGGACATTAAAATGTCACCATATTTATATATGATATATGATATGTTTATGTTTTCCTTAATCTTCTGTACTTTTCATTTTGGTAATACCTTTATGGTTTCCATTATGGGTAAACGCGATATCTCCATTTAAGGAAGTGCGGACTACCGCCCCCTCAAAGTGATTTGATTCATTAAATACCATATGTGGGACATATAAAGGATGGAACTATGATATTATATATGATATTATACTGTAATTATAATATACCTTTATATAATTATGATTCCATTCTATAAAATACGAAATAGAAATGAAATTAGCGTTCATGCGTACGTACGGCTTACCGTCTCCACAAACAGTGCATTTCATTTATTACCTCTAAATGATTATGTAATATTATAAAATGCATGTATATACTGGATATATATGATATATACATCATGATTATAATTCTGGATATAATGGATACATGAACAACTTGTAATTATAAAGGGTTTATTTTTGACTCAAGTACCAATGATTGTTAAAACGACCGTTATTAACTTAAATAATTACATAGTGTTAATGACAAGGCAATAAGTGATATAAAAGGAATAATGAACTTGAAAAAGGTTCATAAGCAAGTAGAAATTAACTCAAGTTTATTATTCAGGACATTAAAGAACGATCGAGTCAAGTCGGACCCGAGGTATTGGACTTCGTCTCAATCACCTTTAATTGAGGCATATTTTGTTTTACACACAACCTTCTTTTATACAGTGTATAAACCCCTTTGATTTTACGTTTATTAAAAAGAGAATCTTTTTTATACGACGCGTTTACTAAACGAAAAAAGGGAATGTTTTTGTCGTACGTATGCGGCAACAACGACTTCTCCGCTACCGTGACCATTATTTGAGTTTCAGTTTCCTCTACAAGCCATACCATCTTTTTAAAAGAAAAATAAATCCCATGTTTTACTTTTCTTTTATTTTGGTATTGAAAATGGTTTTCATAATATTTTTATATCAATGTGTGGTATTGATATCTTGTGATTGAAAGGTGGAAATGTTATGTTTCTTTTATGCATGTTTTATGTGATACGATTATGTTGTGGTTCTTGGGAATTATTAAGAAGACGGGTGGTTCCGTGATAGACTAAGTGCGGGTGAGCCCGATATAGCTCTCTAATGCATTGGGTAACGCGAACGAGTGTAATGTTAAGGTTTCTCCGAAGAGATTTAGGGAATATATTGTGATGGGTATTCCAAACGTAACCAAGTGAGTTACTCCTTACGTAAGAATGTTATGAATTCCTCAAGTTACCTTTATGTCTTATGATTTCTATGATTTATTCATGATTTGATGAAGTATGTTAAAGTGCTTATGTTTTGTGGGTAAAGTATGATTTCATTCTTATGTATATATGAACTCATGTTCCCTTTCCATATTTTTTTTATATAACCCATAGTGATATTTTTATGCTCATCCCAAGTCTTTTTTGAAATGTTTTTCACAGGTCAAGGGAAAGGTAAATGATATGATGACAGTGTCAAGGAAGTGTCAAGAAAGAATCTATGTTTTATTTTATATATGTTCCATTGATGAATACTATCTTTATGTAACCACTTTTTTTAAATGAGGAATGTAATGCATGTTTTATGATCTAATTCTCTAAAACTCTAAACCCGAAAAGATCCTTAATGTGTAATCTTGTAATAACTCAAGATTAAGTAAGGTTTAAGTCCGAGGCCTTATAGTAGGTATCAGAGTTCAGTTTAGATAACTTTAGGAGTTAGAATTCTATTAAATGATTATCCAAAAATATTTTTTTTATGTTCAAATTGAAGTGATATAGTATTTGATGATTACCATGTTGCTTCATCTAAGACATGTTTGTTCAGAATGGTTTTCCGGAGAGGAAACAGGGAAGAAGTGCTAGGAAGGAATGCAGAAGGAAATAACCTTCTGAATCAGCATCCTGAGATGGTCGAAATTGGAACTAAACAGTTTTTTGCAGTTATGGCGCAGTTGACTCAAGAGAAAAATGGCGGTGATATCCATACACGAGATCATCCAGATCAACCGCAGAGGAACATGTCAGCGGTGGAACATTTCATGATGCAACATCCCCCATAATTCAGAGGATCATCTGACCCTGTGCAAGCAGAAGGGTGGATTAAAGCATTGGCGAATATTTTTGATGTGATGGGGTGTTCAGAAAATCAAAAGGTTAGTCTTGGTATTTATCGTTTGGAGGGTGAAGCAGATCAGTGGTGGTCGATGGTTAAAAATATCAGGGATGCTGATGAGATTGATGCTCTCCACTGAGATGAATTCAAAGGTATGTTTTTTGAGAAGTATATTCCTAAGGCTGTTCGACTTAGGATGGAAAAGAAATTCTGGGAATTTAGGCAAGAGGAAGACTCAATGGCTGCCTATGAAGAAAGGTTCATTCTATTGGCAAGGTATGCTCCAAATTTTACCTGAGACCTTGATAGTAAAATCAATCGTTTTTACTCAGGATTAAAGCCAAAATATCGAAAGGGAATTAGCTTCTCGTAAGTTTAAAAGTTATGAAAAGATTGTTCGATGTGCTGATAAGGTGGAAATGGAGTTTTCCAATGATCAAGTTTTCTATAAAAACCAACAGAAGAAGAGACCGAGGTGGCAGGAGAAAGGTAAGAATTCTTAAAAAAAGTCTGACGGTAAGAAATATAAGTTTCTAGTTTGTGATAAATGTGGGAAAAGGCATGCTGGGGAATGTCTTCTGAATTCTGGAAAGTGCTACCGATGCGGTAAGATGGGACATAAAGCTTTTGATTGCACTGGAAAAGATCAGGGTGATGGTAAGACCAAATTTTATTTACAATTAGTGAAATGTTATAAGTGCAATGAGATGGGTCCCTATGGAAATGAGTGTCCGACAAAGAGCTTGAGTGATAGGAAGCAGTTAGACTACAAGAAGAAAGGGGTGGTGAAATCCTTTGCAACTACTTCAGCAGATGTCGGGCCATCAAATGAAGTTGTATCAGGTACTTTGTTTGTTTTTTCAGATTATACCAGTGTATTGTTTGATTCGGGGTCTACACATTCTTTCATCTCTGAAACCATTTCTAGTAAAATGGGAATACCATATCAAGAAATGACTCCTGAACTTTTGGTAAAAACACCTGGGGGAAATGTTGAGGCAAAAAGAATTTATAAGAATCTTCCTATCCATATCTGTGGAAAGAACCTACCTGAAAAACATATTATTATACCTCTAGTAGAGTTTGATGTTATCCTGGGTATGGATTGGCTCTCTATTTACCATGCTAAGATTGACTGTAGAGCTAATGAAGATTCTTTTCAGAAAGAATTTCAGTTTGTGTTCAAGAATGAACCCTTACTGTTAATAACAGATCAAGAGGCTGAGAAACTTGTAAAAGATGGAAATGAATGTTACCTTGCAAACATCATTGAAAATAAAGTAACTATTTATATTAATGATGTGCCAGTGGTAAATGAGTATCCTGATATTTTTCCCGATGGGTTGCCTGGAATAATACCAGATCGGGATGTTGAGTTTACTGTTGACTTAGTTCCTGATGCTAAGCCAATTTCAAAACCCCCTTATCGAATGGCTCAAATTGAACTTTTAGAGTTGAAGGAGAAATTGCAAGATTTATTAGAGAAAGGTTTCATTAGGCCTAGCACATCACCATGGGGAACTCCTGTTTTATTTGTTAAAAATAAATATGGTTCAATGAGACTTTGCATTGATTATAGAGCCTTGAATAACATCATTGTTAAGAACAAATATCCTTTGCCTCATATCGATGATTTGTTTGATTAGCTCCAGGGAGCTCAGTATTTTTCAAAGATTGACTTGAGATCAGGGTACCATCAGCTGAATGTAAAGGAAGAACGTGTTCAGAAGACCGCGTTGCATAAAAGATATGGCCATTATGAATTTGTAGTAATGCCTTTTGGGCTAACCAATGCACCTGTTGTATTCATGGACTTAATGAATAGAATTTTCCATGAGTTCTTGGATAAGTTTGTGGTGGTTTTCATTGATGATATTTTGGTGTTTTCTAAAAGTAAATAGGAGAATGAAATACATTTAAAGGTTATCTTGCAAACCTTAAAAGAAAATAAACTGTATGGAAAATTCAGCCACTGTGAGTTTTGGTTGCAACAAATTTATTTCCTTGGTCATATTGTTTCTAAAGATGGGATAACTATTGATCCTGCAAAATCAAAGGTTTTTGAAGAATGGCCAAGTCCCACAAATGTAACTGAGATTTGTAGATTCCTTGGTTTGGCAGGCTATTACCAAAGGTTTGTTAGAAATTTTTCAGGGTTACCTAATCCAATGACTAAGCTAACTCGGAAGGGTGTTAAGTTTATCTGGACAAAAGAATGTGATGATTGTTTTCAGGAATTGAAAAGAAGATTGGTGAATGCTCAATTTTTGGCACTACCTTCCAGGAATGGTGTGTTTGTTATATACAGTGATGCTTCATTGAAAGGAATTGGTTGCGTCCTAATGCAGAATGATCAGGTAATTGCTTATGCTTCACGACAGTTGAAAAATCATGAGGTAAATTACCCTACACATGATTTGGAATTAGCTGCTGTTGTTTTCGCTTTAAAAATTTGGAGGCATCATTTGTATGGAGTAAAGTGTGAAATATATACTGATCACAAAAGTTTAAAGTATATATTCCCTCATAAAGAGTTAAACACGAGACAGAGGAGATGGCTGGAATTAATCAAGGATTATGATTGTACAATTCCCTACCATCCGGGAAAAGCAAATATAGTGGCTTATGCTTTGAGTCGAAAAATTAATGCTTCATTAACTATGCTACGTTTGGAACGAGATACTTTGATTTTTGATTTGATGAACTTTGGCATAGATGTTTTTGGTGCAGGATTTCCTTCTGTTTTGTTTCAGGTATCAGTGACATCTTCTCTATCAGATAGAATCAAGCAAGCACAGATGCAAGACAGTGAGTTGCAGAAAAAGGTAGAGCTGGCTCAGAAAGGTAAGTTGCCTAAATTAAACATTGATAATGTTTGCGTTTTGAGATTTGGGAAGATATTTTGTGTGCCTTGTGATTCAAATTTGAAGAGAGAGTTGTTATGTGATGCTCATAGTTCTCCATTTTCATTTCATCCTGGCAGTACTAAGATGTACAGAGATCTGCGGGAGTATTACTGGTGGGATGGAATGAAAAGAGATATTGCTGATTTTACTCTGAAGTGTTTGACATGTCAACAGGTTAATGCAGAGCAACAGTTACCGAAAGGGATGTTTCAGCCATTACCAGTGCCAGAGTGGAAATGGGAGAATATATCCCTGGATTTTGTTGTGGGATTACCGAAGACGTCTCGAGGTAATAATGAAATATGGGTTATTGTTGATCGCTTGACTAAATCTGCTCATTTCCATGCTATACAAGATACTTTTTCCCTAGATCAACTTTCCCGTTTGTATCTCAAAGAGATAGTCAGGTTACATGGAGTTCCCCTCTCCATTGTATCTGATCGTGATCCCAGGTTCACTTCTAACTTTTGGAAAGGCCTTCAGAAGTCGTTGGGTACTGAATTAAATTTTAGTACAACTTTTCATCCTCAATCAGATGGGTAGTCAGAATGATCAATTCAGACATTGGAGGATATGCTACGTTCTTTCTCTATGGCTTATCAGGGAAGTTGGGGCCAACATCTTTCTTTGGTTGAATTTTCATATAATAACAGTTTTCATTCCAGTATACAGATGGAACCATTTCAGGCATTACATGGGAAGCGATGTCGAACTCTAGCTTTCTGGGATGAAGTGGGTGAAAGGATGTTGATGGGACCAGAATTGGTAGAAGAGATGGCAGAAAAAGTTCAACTGATTCAGAAACACATGAGAACAGCTCAGAGTAGGCAGAAGAGTTATGCAGACAACAGGAGGAAGGATCTAACTTTTGAGGTAGGTGATCATGTTTTTCTCAAAGTCTCACCATGGAAACGTGTGATGAGATTTTGTAAGAAGGGAAAGCTGAGTCCAAGGTTCATTGGACCATATGAAATTCTGGAGAGAGATGGATCAGTTGCATACCGGGTGGCTTCACCTCCGATTTTATCTTAGGTACACAATGTTTTTCACATTTCGATATTGAGAAAGTATATGCCAGATCCATCTCATGTTTTGAGTCAAGAGGTAGTTCAGCTGGAAGAGAACCTATCTTATGAGGAACAACTGGTCCAGATTCTTGACCACATGGAGCAAGTGTTACGGAATAAGGTGATTAATCAGGTAACGGTTTTGAGGAAAAACCACATGATTGAAGAGGCAACATGGGAATCTGAAAATGCAATGAGGGATAAATACCCCCACCTATTTGATAAGTAAATAAATTCCGGGGATGCAATTTTCTAAAGGGGGGGAAGGATGTAACATCCCAAGTAAGTAATGAATAATAGATGTTTTTATCTATGTCTATTAGTGAATTAGATAGTGTTTTATATGCTTAAAATGATAATAAATCCAATCTTAAGCATGGAATACACTAATATTTTTTAAAGATTGTTTTACTACCTTTTGATGGGAAACCATTTTTAAATCTATCTTTTTAAAATTTTATAAGCTATGTTTGTCAAAATAAACTTATTATTTATGATTGGGACATCAAAATTTACATTGTGTAAATTTTTGGTATTTTTCCGATAAAGTTCATTTTTTAATGAATAGTGTAAAATGTTGTATTATAATTCAAAACATCTTTTTAATCTAATTTATTTATTTGATGAGATTATCTTTTGAATTGGTATTAATGTGAAATTAGAAAATATTTTTACCATTTAATCCAATGATGGTCATTGGAATCAATTTCTCTTTGAAATTGGACTTAAACTGGTGTCAATCATTTGATACATATTGTTTCATAGAAACACGCTATTTGTCATGACAGTGGGAATTAATTATTAAATTAATTAATGAGACTTATATTTTTGGAATATTGTAAAATAGTCTTCATTTTTGAATTCAGAATATCAAATATAGCTTAGGGTGAATTTTTTGTATTTTTCTAAAAAACTTCAATTTTTGATGAATAGTTAAACCACTAAGTGGTACTTATAAAAACTGATTTTTCGTTTAAATAAAAATTTTCCACTTCTGTGTTTTGAATTTAAAAAATCCGACATACATGGTAGTCATTAATAATTAAATTGTGGTTCAATGAGATTAAAATAATTTTTTTGGTGAATAGTAACTCTTAAGTTCTTAATCGCGGTTAGAGGTAATTAGTGTAGTTTAAGGTAAAAATAATGCTTTAATAAAATGAGATGAGCTTTACACATGTCCTAACCTCATTGGATGTGTCATGGCCGACCATGAAAATCCATGGGTCAACTTGGGGACCCCATGGAGCCACTTTGGTTGGGAAATGACATAAATAACTTTTTATTTAATGTAAAAGTAAAAATGACACAAACATGAGATGTTTTACTAATAGAATTTTTACATGGGGTTATAAAGATAATATTTTTAATTATAAATAGTCATTGTAAAGCTAAAATTATTTCCTACATCATAGTTATTTTTTTATAATTTTTAGACTGTAAATAAATTAAATTATTTTTGACATCATGATGATGCAGCGATGACCTCATTATTTAACGATTAAAATAAAATGGAAAGATAATGTAAAATATAAGACATACACATGTAAAAAACCTATTTTATGAGAGTATTTAGAACCCTCATAACCTTATCCTAGAAATACATCAATGTGGGACCTTTAAAATCTGAAACTCTTTTAAAAATAAAGTAACATTTTGTAACTTTACAAGTGTTCCCCTCCTCTCCTCTTATAAAAGGCCCCCACCTCTACCTCCTTACCCACACACCCAAAGCCTTTGGCTCGGCCAACACCTGCCCATTGTGCCTCTCCAATTCCCTCTATTACAACTTTAAGCCTCACATTGGGCAGAAGTCTTCCCAAGGAAACCATTGAGCTGAAATCTAATAGAGTTACCCAATTGTAAGGTAATGTCTTCTTTTGAGTCCTTTTGTTTGAATTTGCTTCTCCAACCCCCTAAACTCTTTTTATTATTTACTATTGTAACAACACCAGTATATTCCATATACTAGGATGTTGTTATAAGAAGGATTCGAGATACACTTACACACACCTACATCTAATGGTTAAAGAACATACTGTTTCCGTGGATGGCAAATTTCTGCCTCCCGAAACGATGATTGTTCAACATTCTTTTAACACATTCAAAGGTGGCCATTAAGATGTCACTATATTCATATATGATATATAATATGTTTATGTTTTCTTTAATCTTATGTACTTATCATTTTGGGCATACCTTTATGGTTTCCATTATGGGTAAACACGATATCTTCATTTAAGGAAGTGTGGACTACCACCCCCTCCAAGTGATTTGATTCCTTAAATACCATATGTGGGACGTATAAAGAATGGAACTATGATATTATATATTATATTATACTGGATTATAATATACCTTTATATCATTATGATTCCATTCTATAAAATATGAAATAGAAATTAAATTAGCGTTCATGCGTACGTACGGCTTACCGTCTCCATGAATAGTGCATTTCATTTCATACCTATAAATGATTATGTAATATTATAAAAAGCATGTATATACTAGATATATATGTTATATACATCATGATTAAAATTCTTGATAATATGGATACATGAACAACTTCTAATTATAAAGGGTTTATTTTTGACTCAAGTACCAATGATCGTTAAAACGATCGTTATTAAATTAAATAATTACATAGTGTTCATGACATGGAAATAAGTGATATAAAAGGAATAATGAACTTGAAAAAGGTTCCTAAGCATGTAGAAATTAACTCAAGTTTATTATTAAGGACATTAAAGAATGATCGAGTCAAGTCGGACCCGAGGTATGGGACTTCGTCTCAATCTCCTTTCATTGAGGCATATTTTGTTTTATACACAACCTTATTTTATACAGTGTAAAAACCCCGTTGAATTTTACCTTTATTAAAAAGAGAATATTTTATATATGAAGCATTTACTAAACGAAAAAAGGGAATTTTTTTGTCGTACATATGCGGCGACAACGACTTCTCCACCGCCTTGACCATTATTTGAGTTTCGGCTTCCTCTACAAGTCATACCTTCTTTTTAAAAGAAAAATAAATCCCATGTTTTACTTTTATTTTGGTATTGAAAATGGTTTTCATAATATTTTTATTTCAATGTGTGGTATTGGTATCTTGTGATTGAAAGGTGAAAATATTATGTTTCCTTTATGCATTTTTATGTGATACGATTATGTTGAGGTTCATGGGAATTATTATGAAGACGAGTGGTTCCGTGATAGACTAAGGGTGTGTGAGACCGATATAGATCTCTAATACATTGGGTAATGTGAAGGAGTGTAACGTTCAGGTTTCTCCGAAGAGATTTAGGGAATATACTGTGATGGGTATTCCAAACGTAACCCAGAGGGTTACTCCCTACGTAAGAATGTTATGAATGCCTCATGTTACCTTTATGTCTTATGATTTCTATGATTTATTCATGATTTGATGAGTTATGTTAAAGTGCTTATGTTTTATCAGTAAAGTATGATTTTATTCTTACGTATATATGAACTCATGTTCCCTTTCCATATTTTTTTTATGTAACCCATACTGAGATTTTTATGCTCATCCCAAGTCTTTTTTGATATGTTTCTCACAGGTGAAGGGAAAGGTACATGATATGATGATAGTGTCAAGGAAGTGTCAAGAAAGAATCCATGTTTTATTTTAAATATGTTCCATTGATGAATACTATATTTATGTAACCACTTTTTTTAAATGTGGAATGTAATGCAAGTTTTATGATCTAATTCTCTAAAACTCTAAACCCGAAAAGATCCTCAATGTGTAATATTGTAATAACTCAAGATTAAGTAAGGTTTAAGGCCGGGGCCTTATAGTTCGTATCATAGGTCGGTTTATATAACTTTAGGAGTTAGAATTCTGTAAAATGATTATCCAAAAATATTTTTTTATGGTCAAATTGAAGTGATATAGTACTTGATGATTAACATGTTTCATCATCTAAGACATGTTGGTTCAGAATGGTTTTCCGCAGAGGAAACAGGGAAGCAGTGCTAGGAAGGCATGCAGAAGGAAATAACCTTCTGAATTAGCATCCTGAGATGGTCGGTATTGGAACTGAACAGTTTGATGCAGTAATGGCTCAGTTGACTCAAGCGATAAATGGCGGTGGTATCCATACACGAGATCAGCCAGATCAACCGCAGAGGAACATGTCTGTGGTGGAACATTTCATGAGGCAACATCCCCCATCATTCAGAGGATCATCTGACCCTGTGCTAGCTGAAGGGTGGATTAAAGCACTGGAGAAGATTTTTGATGTCATGGGGTGTTCAGACAATCAAAATGTTAGTCTTTCTATTTTTCGTTTGGAGGGTGAAGCAGATCAGTGGTGGTCGATGGTTAAAAATATCCGGGACACTGATGAGATTGATGCTCTCGACTGGGATGAATTCAAAGGTATGATTCTTGAGAAGTATTTTCCTAAGGCTGTTCGACTTAGGATGGAAAAGCAATTCTTGGAATTGAGGCAAGAGGAAGACTCGGTGGCTACCTATGAAGAAAGGTTCACTTGATTGGCAAGGTATGCTCCAAATTTTATCTGAGACCTTGATAGTAAAATCAAACGTTTTTACTCAGGATTAAAGACAAAATATCGAAGGGAATTAGCTTCTTGTGAGTTTAAATGTTATGAAAAGCTTGTTCGATGTGCTGAGAAGGTGGAAATGGAGTTTTCCGATGATCAAGTGTTCTATAACAACCAACAGAAGAAGAGATTGAGGAGGCATGAGAAAGGTAATAATTCTTCAAAAATGTCTGACGGTAAGAAATATAAGTTTTCAGTTTATGATAAATGTGGGAAAAGGCATGCTGGGAAATATATTCTGAATTCTGGAAAGTGATACCAATGCGGAAATATTGGATATAAGGCTCGTGATTGCACTGGAAAAGATTAGGGTGATGGTAAGACCAAATTTGAGTTACAGTAAGTGAAATTTTATAAGTGAAATGAGATGGGTCACTATGCAAACGGGTGTCTGACAAATAGCTTGGGTGATGGGAAGAAGTTAGACTACAAGAAGAAAGGGGTGGTGAAATCCTTTTCAACTACATCAGTAGATGTCGGGCCATCAAATGAAGTTTTATCAGGTACTAAGTTTGTTTTTTCAGATTATGCCAGTGTGTTGTTTGATTCAGGGTCTACACATTCTTTCATCTCTGAAACCTTTTCTAGTAAAATGGAAATACCATCTCAAGAAATGACTCCTTAGCTTTTGGTAAAAACACATGGGGGAAATGTTGAGGAAAAAAGAATTTATAAGAATATTCATATCCTTTTCTGTGGAAAGAACCTACTTGTACACCTTATTGTTCTACCTATAGTAGAGTTTGATGTTATCCTGGGTATGGATTGGATCTCTATTTACCATGCTAAGAATTACTGTAGAGCTAATGAAGTTTCTTTTCAGAAAGACTTTCAGTTTGTGTACAAGAATGAACCCTTACTATTGATAACATATCAAGAGGATGAGAAACATGTAAAAGATGGAAATGAATGTTACCTTGCACACATCATTGAAAATAAAGGATCTATTCAGATTAATGATGTGCCAGTGGTAAATGAGTATCCTGATGTTTTTCCTGATGAGTTTCCTGGAATAATACCAGATTAGGAAGTTGAGTTTACTGTTGACTTAGTTCCTGATGCTAATCCAATTTCAAAACCCCTTTATCGAATGGCTCAAATTGAACTTTTAGAGTTGAAGGAGCAATTTCAAGATTTATTAGATAAAGGTTTCATTCGACCTAGCACATCACCATGGGGTGATCCTATTTTATATGTTAAAAATAAAGATGGTTCAATGAGACTTTGCATTGATTATAGAGCCTTTAATAACATCAATATTAATAACAAATATCCTTTGCCTCATATCGATGATTTGTTTGATCAGCTCAAGGGAGATGAGTATTTTTCAAATATTGACTTGAGATCGGGGTACCATCAGCTGAAGGTAAAGGAAGCAGATGCTCCGAAGACCGTGTTCCGTACAAGATATGGCCATTATGAATTTGAAGTAATGTCTTTTGGGATAACCAATGCACCTACTGTATTCATGGAAATAATGAATAGAATTTTCCATGACTTCTTGGATAAGTTTGTGGTGGTTTTCATTGATGATATTTTGGTGTTTTCTAAAAGTAAAGAGGAGCATGAAAGACATTTAAGGGTTATCTTGAAAACCTTAAAAGAAAAGAAACTGTATGGAAAATTCAGCAAGTGTGAGTTTTGGTTGCAACAAATTTCTTTCCTTGGTCCTATTGTTTCTAAAGATGGGATAACTGTTGATCCTGCAAAAACAATGGTTGTTGAAGAATGGCCAAGACCCACAAATGTAACTGAGATTCGTAGCTTCCTTGGTTTGGCAGGCTATTACCGAAGGTTTGTTATAAATTTTTCACGGTTATCTAGTCCAATGACTAAGCTAACTCGGAAGGGTGTTAAGTTTATCTGGACAAAATAATGTGATGATTGTTTTCAGGAATTGAAAAGAAGATTGGTGAATGCTCCAGTTTTGGCACTACCTTCCAGGAATGATGAGTTTGTTATATACGGTGATGCTTCATTGAAAGGACTTGGTTGCGTCCTAATGCAAAATGATCAGGTAATTTCTTATGCTTCACGACAGTTGAAAACTCATGAGGTAAATTACCCTAAACATGATTTGGAATTAGCTGCTATTGTATTCGCTTTAAAAATTTGGAGGCATCATTTGTATGGAGTAAAGTGTGAAATATATACTGATCACAAAAGTTTAAAGTATATATTCACGAAGAAAGAGTTAAACATGAGTCAGAGGAGATGGCTGGAATTAATCAAGGATTATGATTGTACAATTCACTACCATCCGGGAAAATAAAATAAAGTGGATGATGCTTTGAGTCGAAAAAGAAATGCTTCATTAACCATTCTACGTTTGGAATGAGATACTTTGGTTTTTGATTTGATGAACTTTGGCATAGAAGTTGTTGGTGCAGGATGTCCTTCTGTTTTGTTTCATGTATCATGACATCTTCTCTATCAGATAGAATCAAGCAAGCACAGAGGCAAGACAGTGAGTTGCAGAAAAAGGTAGAGCTGGTTCAGAAAGGTAAGTTGCCTGAATTCCGCATTGATAATGTTTGCGTATTGAGATTTGGGATGAGATTGTGTGTGCCTTGTGATTCAAAGTTGAAGAGGGAGTTGTTATGTGAAGCTCATAGTTCTCCGTTTTCAGTTCATCCTGCCAGTACTAAGATGTACAGAGATCTGTGGGAGTATTACTGGTGGGATGGAATGAAAAGAGACATTGCTGATTTTACTGTGAAGTGTTTGACATGTCAACAGGTTAAAGCAGAGTGACAGTTACAGAAATGGTTTCTTCAGCCATTACCAGTACCAGAGTGGAAATCGGAGAATATATCCTTGGATTTTGTTGTGGGATTACCAAAGACGTCTCAAGGTAATAATGAAATCTGGGTTAATATTGATCACTTGACTAAATCTACTCACTTCCTTGTTATACGAGATACTTTTTCCTTAGATCAACTTTCCCGTTTGTATCATAAAGAGATAGTCAAGTTACATGGAGTTCCCCTCTCCATTGTATCTGATCGTTATCCCATGTTCACTTCTAACTTTTGGAAAGGCCTTCAGAAGTCGTTGGGTACTGAATTAAATTTTAGTACAGATTTTCATCCTCAATCAGATGGGCAGTCAGAATGAACAATTCAGACATTGGAGGATATGCTACATTCTTTCTCTATAGATTATCAAGGAAGTTACGACCAACAACTTTCTTTGGTTTAATTTTCATATAATAACAGTTTTCATTCCAGTATACAGATGGCACCATTTCAGGAATTATATGGGAAGCGGTGTCGAACTCTAGCTTTCTGGGATGAATTGGGTGAAAGGAAGTTGATGGGACCTGAATTGGTAGAAGAGATGGCAGAAAAAGTTCAGCTGATTCAGAAACACATGAGAACAGCTCAGAGTAGGCAGAAGAGTTATGCATACAACAGGAGGAAGGATCTAACTTTTGAGGTAGGTGATCATGTTTTCCTCAAAGTCTCACCATGGAAAAGTGTGATGAGATTTGGTAAGAAAGGAAAGCTAAGTCCAAGGTTCATTGGACCATATGAAATTCTGGAGATAGTTGGATCAGTTTCATACCGGGTGGCTTTACCTCCGAGTTTATCTCAGGTACACAATGTTTTTCACGTTTCGATGTTGAGAAAGTATATGCCAGATCCATCTCATGTTTTGAGTTCAGAGGTAGTTCAGTTGGAAGAGAACCTATCTTATGAGGAACAATCGTTCCAGATTCTTGACCACAGGGAGCAAGTGTTACGGAATAAGGTGATTAATCAGGTAAAGATTTTGTGGAAAAACCACATGATTGAAGAGGCAACATGGGAATCTGAAAATGCAATGAGGGATAAATACCCCCACTTATTTGATAAGTAAATAAATTGCGGGGATGCAATTTTCTAAAGGGGATAGGATGTAACATCCCAAGTAAGTAATGAATAATAGATGTTTTTATCTTTGTCTATTAGTGAATTATATAGTGTTTTTGAGGCTTAAAATGATAATAAATCCAATCTTAAGCATGAAATACACTAATATTTTTAAAATATTGTTTTAATGCCTTTTGATGGAAAACCATTTTTAAATCTATCTTTTGACAATTTTATAAGCTATGTTTGTCAAAATAAACTTATTATTTATGATAGGGACATCAAAATTTATATTGTGTAAATTTTTGGTATTTTTCCGATAATGTTCATTTTTTAATGAATAGTGTAAAATGTTGTATTTTAATTCAAAACATCTTTTTAATATAATTTATTTATTTTATTAGATTATCTTTTGAATTGGTTTTAAAGTTAAATTAGAAAATATATTTACAATTTAATCCAATGGTTGTCATTAGAATCAATTTCACTTTGAAATTGGACTAAAACTGGTGTCAATCTTTTGATACTTATTGTTTCATAAAAACACGCTATTTGTCATGACAGCGGGAATTAATTATTAAATTAATTAAAGAGACTTATATGTTTTGAATTTTGTAAAATAGTCTTTATTTTTTAATTCAGAATATCAAATATATCTTAGGGTGAATTTTTGGTATTTTTCTGAAAAACTTCAATTTTTGATGAATAGTGAAACCACTGAGTGGTACTTATAAAAACTGATTTTTCATTTAAATGAAATTTTACCACTTCTGTGTTTTGAATTTCAAAAATATGACATAAATGGTTTTCATTAAGAAGTAAAATGTGATTCAATGAGATTAAAATAATTTTTTGGTGAATAGTAACTCTTAAGTTCTTAATCGCGATTAGAGGTAATTAGTGCAGTTTAAGGTAAAAATAATAATTTAATAAAATGAGATGAGCTTGACACATGTACTACCATCATTGGATGTGTAATGGAAGACCAAGAAAATCCATGGGTCATCTTGGGGACCCCATGGAGCCAATTTGGTTGGGAAATGACATAAATAACATTTTATTTAATATAAAAGTAAAAATGACACAAACATGAAATGTTTTACTAAATCAATTTTTACATTGGGTTATAAAGATCATATGTTTGATTATAAATAATCATTGGAAAGATAAAAAGATTTCCTACATAATAGTATTTTTTTATAATTTTTAGACTTTAAATAAATTAAATTATTTATGACATCATGATGATGCAACGATGACCTCATTATTTAACGATTTAAATAAAATGGAAAGACAATGTACAATCTAAGACATACACATTTAAAAAACCTATTGTATGAGATGATTTCGAACCCTCATCACCTTATACTCGAAATACATCAATTTGGGACCTTTAAAATCCGAAACTCCTTTGAAAATAAAGTAATATTTTGTAACTTTACAAAAGTGCCCCTCTTCTCCTCTTATAAAAGGCCCCCACCTCTACCTCCTTACCCACACTCCCAAAGCATTTGGATCGTGAAACCCCTGCCCATTTGGCTCTCAAAATCCCTCTCTTACTCCTCTAAGCCTCACTTTGGTCATAAGTCTTCTCAATGAAGCCTTTGAGCTCAAATCTAAGAGAGTTACCCGATTTTAAGGTAATGTCTTCTTTTGAGTCCTTTTGTTTGATTTTGCTTCTCCAACCCCCTAAACACTTTTTATTATTTCCCTTTGTAAAACACCAGTATCTTCCATATACTAGGAAGTTTTTATAAGAAGGATTCAAGCTACACTTACACACACCTACATCTAATGGTTAAAGAACATACTGTTTCCGTGGATGGCGAATTTCTGCCTCCCGAAATGATGATTGTTCAACATTGATTTAACACCTTCAAAGGTGGCCATTAAGATATCACTATATTTATATATGATATATAATATTATTATGTTTTCCTTAATCTTATTTACTTATCATTTTGGGCATACGTTTATGGTTTCCATTATGGGTAAGCGCGATATCTTCATTTAAGGAAGTGCGGACTACCGCCCCCTCAAAGTGATTTGATTCGTTAAATACCATATGTGGGACGTATAAAGGATGGAACTATGATATTATATATTATATTATACTAGAATTATATTTTCCCTTTATATAATTATGATTCTATTCTATAAAATACGAAATCGAAATGAAAGTTGCGTTCATGCGTACATACGGCTTACCGTCTCCATGAACGGTGCATTTCATTTCGTACATCTAAATGATTATGTAATATTATAAAATGCATGTATATACTGGATATATATGATATATACATCATGATTATAATTCTGGACATAATGGATACATGAAAAACATGTAATTATAAAGGGTTTATTTTTTACTCAAGTACCAATGATAGTTAAAATGACCGTTATTAACATAAATAATTACATAGTGTTCATGACATGGAAATAAGTGATATAAAAGGAATAATGATATTGAAAAAGGTTCTTAAGCAAGTAGAAATTAACTCAAGTTTATTATTCAGGACATTAAAGAACGATCGAGTCATGTCGGACCCGAGGTATGGGACTTCGTCTCAATCTCCTTTCATTGAGGCATATTTTGTTTTATACACAACCTTCTTTTATACAGTGTATAAACCCCGTTGACTTTTACGTTTATTAAAAAGAGAATCTTTTTTATAAGAAGCATTTACTAAATGACAAAAGGGAATGTTTTTGTCGTACGTATGCGGCGACAACGACTTCTCTGCCGCCATGACCATTATTTGAGTTTCGGCTTCCTCTACAAGCCATACCTTCTTTTTTTTTTAAAAATAAATACCATGTTTTACTTTTGTTTTATTTTGGTATTGAAAATGGTTTTCATAATATTTTTATATCAATGTTTGGTATTCATATATTGTGATTGAAAGGTGAAAATGTTATGTTTCCTTTATGCATGTTTTATGTGATACAATTATGTTGATGTTCTTGGGCATTATTATGAAGACGGGTGGTTCCGTGATAGACTTAGGGCGGGTGAGCCCGATATAGCACTCCCATGAATTGGGTAGCATGAAGGAGTGTAACGTTAAGGTTTCTCCGAAGAGATTGAGGGAATATACTGTGATGGGTATTCCAAACGTAACCAAGAGGGTTACTCCCTACGTAAGAATGTTATGAATGTTTCAAGTTACCTTTATGTCTTATGATTTATATGATTTATTCATTATTTGATGAGGTATGTTAAAGTGCTTATGTTTTATGGGTAAATTATGATTTCAATCTTATGTATATATGAACTCATGTTCCCTTTCCATATTTTTTTATATAACCCATACTGAGCTTTTTGTGCTCATCGCAAGTCTTTTTTGAAATTTTTTTCACAGGTCAAGGGAAAGGAACATGATATGATGATAGTGTCAAGGAAGTGTCAAGAAAGAATCAATGTTTTATTTTAAATATGTTCCGTTGATGAATACTATATTTATGTAAGTACTTTGTTTAAATGTGGAATGTAATGCAAGTTTTATGATCTAATTATCTCAAACTCTAAACCTGAAAAGATCCTCAATGTGTAATCTTGTAATAACTCAAGATTGAGTAAGGTTTAAGGCTGGGGCCTTATAACATATATCCAAAATACGTATGACAGAAGGTTTGTGACCTCATGGTTAGAACATGACCATAAATTTTTTTGATTGTGAGTAATTATGCATGTAAGAATATATTTTATTGTGACCTACACTAGTATACATGAGTACATCAGCAAAAGGATACACTGGTGGCATCTTACCAATTCTTGTACCTGCAACCTATATAGGAATTTTGATTTACATGTAGATTTTATGATGGATCATAGAAGGGAAAGAGCCCAGTGTTGGATATCCTAGCTGAGGAGTTTAGAGCTAGTAGTGGATTAGGATGGACTCTAGAAGATCTATGGTTAGTTTATTTACTTTATCTACATTATTTCTACTGTACATGGATTCCACCTACAGAGAATCTCTCTATATATTTCATGTATTAAATCATTAAATTTCCATATGTTTTCACTGATTATTTATTATATTTATTTTTTTACTAATCTTATGACAAGATATTGACTGTATAGTTTCCCCACTGATTGACACAGACCCTCATTGTATGATAGTTCCCTTTTGTGTATGAGGAGACGCCCATGATGTCACATGGATTTACGGACCATACCTATAATAGTAGGATCTAAATAGTGTTTTTATATTCTCAATTACAAGAGTTGGGGTGTGAGTTTTATGATTAAAAGCATTCATTTTTAATCATAAGGAAAAGTATTTTTAACAGTTTTTCACAAGGTAAATTCATAAACAATAAAATAGTTCTATGAGGGAAACATGTTTATATTTTAAAAACATTGTTCCAGAAATGAAAATGAAGAAAAGATTACTTTGGAAATGATTCTACCTTAAAGTGTATATAATCATACATATTAGAGTAGAAAAGGTATAAGATTTATAAGAAATTTATACTTTCATCTTTTATCTAAATACAGTAGAAATAAAACTTGAAACAAAAAAAAAGTATCAAGTAGGAAAGGTTTTCACCCAAAGATTAGGGTATCCAACTACCTTGGATAAAAACCCATTGATTTATACTTCAAGAATGATTGTATTACCCACCCCAATTTAAGACCTCGATATAAATATATGAATCTATCTTGCTATCCCCACTATCCCTCTATCATTATGTTAGTTCGAAGCTCTATCTTTTTATCCCTAGAAGCCATTGATTGTACTCAGAAACAATTGGAGTCACGTGAATCAAGCTGAAGAAGATGTTCATAACGCACAAAGCATGAGAGTATCTCACGGAAGAAATCACATCATAGCATATAATCTCAATATTGATGGAGTGGTTAATGAGATCACACAAATGAGATACTATTTATAATAAAAACATCAACGGTCATATCCCTCATCAAAAAGTCATAATATTCAATACATTTTGGAGGAACATGTACAGATGTCACTCATCCAAGGGTTAGTTAGAAAAATATATCACAATATTGACTTGTACTTGCAGAAGAATGTTTAAGGAAAAATTAATTATCTTAACAAATTATGAACATCCAGATTCTATGTAAAAATATAATTTGTAATCTAATTATATAAACAATCGAATTATATAAGATCAGGATATTATTATGATGATTTAAAAAAACGATATCGAAATTCTAATGATTTTGGAGTTTGAATTCAAATGAATTTGGAGTCTGAATTCCAATGAATTAGAAGCTTGAATACCAATGAATTCATAGTTTTCATACCAAGGAATTAAGAGTCCAAATTTTGAGAAATTCAGAATCAGAATTCTGAGGAATTTATTGTCTGAATTATGATGAATTTGGAGATTGAATTCTAAGGAATTTAGTGTCTCAATCCTAAGGAATTTAGAGTCGGAATTCTGAGTAATTTAGAATCCATTTTATGAGGAATTCAGAGTATAAATACTGAGGAATTTAGAGTCATAATTATAAAGAATTCATAGGCCTAATTATGTGAAATTTGGGGTACAAATTCTAATGAATTCAGAAACTAAATTATGAGGAAGTCAGTGTCAGATTTCAATTGTATTCGGATTCATAATTCTGATGGATTCGTAGTATTAATTCTAAGGATATTGGAATCCAAAATTTATAGAATTCGGAAGATGAATTTCGGTGAATTTGGAATCTGAATATCATATAATATGGAATCTTAATTTTAAATATTTCATAGTCATATTTTCAATGAATTTGAATTCTCATTTTCATAGAATTCGATGTGTGAATATCAGAAAATTCAGGGTCTTAAAAATGAACACACTATATCTAGGGAGCTATAATATTCTTATGTTTTAGATATGAATCTGAATTTTTTATAGTGTAATAAAATAAATTTAATATGATAAGTTCTATAATGATTCAATGAAAATATATGTAGGGATGAAAATTTCAATTTAGAAGGTATATTTTCTTTAATAAAATAGTTCTTGAGAAATGTTAAATTTCCATAAGATAATGTTTTTTTTAATTTTAAAAACATAGTAGAATACAATAGTAATAATGAAACCTTATTTTCCAAACAATCTCCATCCTTTTCTAAATAATGAACATCAATTTAAACATGAGTATAAGGACTACGAATTTTCTTTATAAATATTAAATGAAAAAACTATCTCCTTGTACTTATGAATCGTGGTGAATATGAATAACTCCCCATTAGGTTTTGAAATCTCCTAGGATCAAATTCTTACCATCCATAGAGATATTTTACTTTTTCATGCATAAAAATGAATTCTTTAGGTAAGTTAACCCTTAGTTAAACTCTACCTTACTTAGGGAATTATCTTCTTTATAATTGTATTCTTTCTTTCTTTCTTTTATCCACCATTATGATTTTAAAAAAATATTTTTGAGAATAAAAAAAAATGGCACCTGAATAATTATAACTATAATCAAAAAAGGAAATTATTTATAACAAGATTTTTTATTAAGATTGTTAAAATAGATACATTGTAGTATAAAAAAAGAACTGAATTGAACGTCAAAATATATTCATTCGTCTTTTCCATCAACATGATCTTATTCATGATATTCTTAATCTTTTTAAGCACTTTATGATCTTCCTCAAAACATCTGAGAAGATGTTTCAAATCCTAAATTTTCATTTCTAAAGACTTGATTTTCTCTTTCGGAGATTTTATAATTTATACCAGAGACTTTAGCATTGGTTCTTAATAATTGAACTTTTTGTCGAACTCTATTTTGTGATCCCTTTCTCTCTTTAAATTTATAGAAACTGAATTCAACATCCCATTCAGATCTCTATCTTCTTTCATAAGAGGTACATGTTCATGGTTCATATTCATTGAAAAATATTATCTAAGGTTTTTATTCAATCATATGACTTGTCAATGGAATCATTCACTAAGTAGTGGAAGTCGTCACGAATCCTCAAGTCATAAATTTTTCTTTTAGAACAACTTTTCAATTCATTAAAGGATATACTTTCAGAATCATAACTGAAAAGAAAATATGGGAAATTTTCCTCAAGATTGATGAATTTCAATATGATCATGCTTAAAAAATATGACGTTTTATCTAACGAATGTTGAAGCAACTGAAACCTCTAATCAATGATAGGATTAAGGGTAATTTTGATTACTAACCTTTTTAGAGATTGTACCACAAAATCATGACCCATGATGGATGATTTGGAGTATTATTCTATTTCATGTGAAAATTAGTTTTTCTAGACCTATATATTTCCATTTGGATGATCCACTAGTATCATTCTTGACCACCACAGCTTTCATAGGGGTCTCAACTATCAGCTGTTTTCTTTTTTCCACATTAGAAATATCGTGTGCAACCATTTGAGGTTCATTCTCTCTATCGGAGTCTTAAACTATTTTTTCTTCATCATCCTTTTCATTCTCGGCATCTCTCGTAAGATCATTAGGTTGAATAAAGTCATGTTTTCATTTATAATCATCAGTAATATTATTAACCTCTTCATAACCCTCATATATTTTTCCTTGAGAAATAATTTTGGTTGATTCATTGAGGGAAGTATGGATTGAAATTATTTAAAATTATTTTCCGTCTCATGATATTCGTTGACTAGACTTATCACATAATAAAACATTTATCATTCTTCCCATTCATCTTCTTCAACTTCCTCATCCAGATTAATCTATTCCTCTAATTGAAGATCTAGAATTATGAATTTTTTCCCCAGAGTCATTACTGGTACTGGTTTTTTATGAATGATTCTAGTACCAGAATCTGTTAACAGGAATTCTCAGTAGCTTTTACAAGTGCATAAACAATCACACTGTAAAATTTTTTATTATTTTGTTTAATATATTTTATTGCTTCTATATATATTCATCAGCTATAATATTAAGGTCCTTTTCCTCAGTTGGATCTAGGAAAAAACTAGGCTCTCTTTCTCTCTGATCCTTCTTCTATTCCATCTACTTTTCTACAACTTCATCCATGAATTTTTTTTAGTTTCTATGGTTTTGGGGGTGAAGACTTAATTTACGGAATTGAAGGCTTATCTTTGGTTTCTGATTCATTTTTTTCTCTTCATCCTTGGTTTCTTAGAAGTCTTCCATTATGCCACATTCTTTGTTAAATATTCAATTTCCCATTTTTATAGATCATAGTATTCTATATATTTTCTATTGAAACAAATATTTATCTTCTTCAATGTGTCATAACTTTGTTAAAAAACCATGATGGTTCTTGGAATAGAGCTAAAATAGATTTTGAACAACTCTATGCATAACACATTGATCTTAGATAGAATTTTTTTACATGATGATTTTTGATTGGAGAGTTCCATTCATGATAATGGTAATCATCAGCAAGATATAATTCACCAAGTTTATCTTCCTCATGTTGACCAGAAAATCCAAAATGTCGATGTCACTTTTCATTAAAGAGTCCTTATATCATTTCTTTGGAATTAGATAACAAGATACCCATAATTATATCATGATGAAATTTGTTGAGATATGGTTGATCTTCGGTGTTGTGACTCCTTTGAGTCCAAGGCAGTTTGTTGCATTTTCATTCTGAAAGCTTCCTGGCTAATATTGTAACATATGGTAACAAAAAATATATTCTTCTTTATATGGTACTACATTGATACTTGTTTCAATGTTGAAGTAAATGGAAAAGGTATTACCATAACTCTTGAATGAAAATATGTCTATTCAATATTCATTAAAAAGGATTACTATGTCGTCGAAGTCAACAAGTAACTATGGATACACAAGATTCTGACTATTCATTTTGGCTACAGAAAGACTCTCCCATCAATTGAGCATGATATTTTGTGTAATCAGATAATTATATTAATTAAAAAATCTGAGATCAACTAACACAACTCTTTATATTTTCCATTATGTGATTTCCATGGATGAAGGTATTTTTTTCTTGTGGAGAGGCTTCAAAATAAAAATACAGTCTGAGAAAACAATAAAAAGAGGAACATCCTTTTTGAAGAGTGGCACAACATCGAGGGTGTAAACATTGAAAACCGATGTGGGATGTGAAATAGGGGGCCTTTATATATGTGTTGTAGTGATAGTTCGAATTCTTGATTTCATCCAACCGTTGAAACTTACACAATCGGATCTGACCGTTGAGATGAAAGACGAAGAAGGATTTGGTAGGTTCCTATAATTTGATTTTTTATGGTAAAAAATCATATTTTATTAAGGTGATTCCGAAATTTTTTCGTAAAACAAGATAAAAATTCCAAAACGAAAAATATTCAATTTTAAAAATGTATGTAAGTAATCGTACCTACCTAATTTCAAATAAAATAGTCATTAAAGAAGAAATTTATTTTCTAGAAATTTTAGATTCTAAAAAATATTATTAAAGATAGAAAATGCCGGATTCTGGAATTATTGGGATTCAAAAAAAATGAATAAAAAATCAATTTGGTTATGGAAAATTTGTTTAAATGTTTTTTTGGTGGAATGAAAATTTTTATTATTGAAAAAAATTGGTTACCATGAAAATGTACTCCCCCTATGAAAAGGAGTTTTTTAATATAAGGATATGGGTTTCAACAGAAAGTTAATATGGACGATTACCTTACAGTTATCATTCTTATAGTTTTTTAAATTTTCTAAAATCAATCAGAGTGTAATGATTTTATAAAAATATCTCGATGTTTATCAGGCATTCAGATTAATTATAGAATGACATAACTTTTAACTATGTGATCCCTAAGAAAGTAACGCATAATATTTATGTGTTTTTTGTGAGAGTTATGTGCATGGTTTTTACATAGGATAATGGAACTAATGTTGTCACACATTAGCAGTGTTTTGTTAAAACTTGTTCCATAGTCTATGAGTTTTTGTGGCATCCACAACACTCTATCACATCAACTTCCAACTTTTACATATAATGCTTCAGTAGTGGAACGTTCTACTACGTCTTGCATCTAACATGACCATGAAAATAATAAATCTCCTAAAAAATGACATGTTCTGGATGAATTTTTCTATCCATTCTATATGCACCAAAATTAGCATCTGAAATGCTTTTTAAATGGGATTCCATTTAGTAAGATTGATATCATTAATCTAATCATACATAAAACATTAATTCTAAACAACATGGTATCAAGTATAGAAAACATCCTATGATACCTCTAAATGATGTTTTTTCTACTTGTTTCCTAGCTTCATCATGATCAATAGTGTTTTAGGTACTGATTGTAGTTCTTATACTTTTAGTTTTGTCATATCCATAATTATTAAGAAGATAATTAAAATGCATATGTTATAATATATAAGTTCTTTATGATTTATGAAAAATTTGAAAACCTAATAAAAATGATAAATCACTGATCATACTCAATTGAAACATTGATTTTATTATATTCACAAATGAATCAGATAAATATTGATAATGTGAACTAAATATAATGTCATCAACATAAATTTGAACAATCAAAACATTGTTCTTATATTTTATTTTTGAAAAGAGATGGATCATCAGATCCTTTAACATGATGTTTTTATAGTAAATACTGTGTAAGTCTATCATATCGGGCACTAGAAGATTTTTTTATGTCCATATAAATATATAATATGTTTGAGAACATGTTGAAGATGTTTTGTGTCTTCAAAACCATTAGTGTTTTCAACATAATCATCCTCTTGAACTTATTCATTAATTAAAGAACACTTTACATTCATTTGGAAAAGTTTAAAATTAAATAATGTTGTAAAGGAAATAAAAATGAGAATCGATTAAAGTCAAGACACTGGAGTATAGGTTTCTTCATAGATTATTCCCTCTTGTGGATTATGGCCTTTAAAAACAATTCTAACTTTTTTTATTACTATGATTACATTTTCATCACACATATTTTTGAAGAACCATTTAACTTCAATAATAGAAGTTTCCTTAGTTCTTTCAACTACGGTCCATAAATTATTCCTTTTAATTTTATTTAGCTCATATTTATTGTTTTTAATCAAATTATCATCACTTAAATATTCATCTTTTCTTTTCAGTTCTAATTGTAAATTAAATTCCAGATGTTCAGCTTCATTTCTTAAGGATCTTCTAGTCCTTACAAGTTGATTTACATCCCCATTGATACTATCACTGTGATGATTCTCAAGAAACACCTGATTTGGGTTTTGTAAAAAATTTCCATCACCATATGGTAGAAAATCATCTAGAGTAAAATCATTTGAAATATTTTTTTGAAACTTTTTCTTATTATTATATTCTTCTATCAAAGGTTGAAAATCAATTTTTGAAAACACATATGAGGATGTAGCTTTGGGTATTTTAAAAAAAAATGGATCATATTTTACAATATTAACATGAACTATTTTCTTCAACAACCCATGTATTTTTATTAAAATCTCTATAAGCCATAGAAGTAGTGAAATATCCTAGGAATATTCCTTCCTCATATTTGAGTGAAAATTTAAGTAATTTATATTTAGTATTCATGATAAATACTTTTCAAAAAAATAATTTTTTGTAAGAATTTTTAGGTTTTCAACTAATGCACAATTCAAAAGGTGTTATGTTATGAACAATCTGATTAAATTCGATTTATAGTATTACATGTAGTAAAAACTACTTCAAGCCAAAATTGTTTATCAATAAAATATTCACCCAATATGGTTCTAGTTATTTATTGAACAATTTGATTTCTTCTTTCAACAAAACCATTTTGTGGAGAAGTTCATGGAGGTGAGAAGTAATGAGTAATGATTTTCTTACTACAAAAACATTCAAAATCCAAAATTTCAAATTCTTTATCAAGATCTATATGAATAGTTATCAACAGAAGGTTTATCACATTTTTAACAAGGGATATAAATGTTATTGAATAAAAAAATTCATCAGATTTTTCTACTAGAAAATATACCCACGTAAATATAGTCTAATCATTAACTAAGACAAATACATAATATATTCCTCTAATATTTCCAGTTTTTATTTGTCCAAGAAGATCCATAAGAACTAACTACAATTCATCAGAAGATGAGACTTCATAGATTAATTTAGAAATGGATTTATATTTCTTTCTATATCAACATGGATCACAAAAATATAAAGAATTTAATCTATACTCTGTTAGATCCTTAACAAGTCTTTTATATGATAGTGTTCATATGTTATAAATGTTAAAATGTCCTAAAATTCTATTCCATAATCAATATTGTTCCTCAATTACACTATGGAATTGTAGATCACAATTCCTATTGGGTTCTATGTTTAGTGTGTATACACTCTCATGCTTGTGGAAGAAAGAAATATATCTTCATTGGAATTGTGTACTAAACATTTAACTTTTCTAAAATTCACGAGGTAACTATTATCACACAGTTTCATTTTGCTAATGAGGTGGTTCTTAAGACCTTTAACAAAAAATAAATTTGAAATTAATGTTTTTACAAGAAGAAATATGTTAGCTATACAAAAAATTTCTTCCTGAGCTTTATCTAGAAAAGACGTTTTCCTAGTTTTGGACTTTATAATATTATCAAAGAATATTTTTTATTATTCATATTCCAAGAACATCCACGATCTATGTTCCATTTATTTCTATTGGTACATTATTTATTATTCAGAAAGTAGAAGAGTCAGTCTTTCTTAATAAAAACATTCATTGATTCAAAAAAAATTAGAAATTTAAATTTTATTCATCCATGATTTCTTAGAAAAATATGTATTTGGAAGACCAAAAAAATGGCATTTATTTAAATTATAATTTCTTTCCTAATATCCACCACATTTACTTTTGGGGATGAAAGGTGAACTTTGAGGAACAAAATATTTATTTCTAAAAACACCTTTGGAGTGAGTATAACCAATTAATGAACTATTCCCTATAGGATGACGTGGAGAATAAATTTTATCAAATTCATTTCATCCTGATGTAAAATTTGATAAAATTTTATTTAAGAATAAAATTCAGATTTTAGTCAAATGACTATCATCTTTTCCTCAAAATAATTAATCATTAGAACTGGGTTATTCCCTAAAACACATTTCGTAGAAATAACACATTCATGATCCTTAGAATGTTTATCCTTATCAGTATTATCAATCATAATGTTTTTAGAAATATTTTCAAAATCAAAATATTTTTTATCAATATCCTTAGAAAGATCTAATATATCTTTTGTTAAATTAAATTCAATAATTTTATATCTATAACTTATTTTTTTATACAATTTTCATTCTCAAGAAGTTTATCAAACCTATATAAATCTTCATAAAAATATAAAGATTCTTATTCATTAGAAGAAGTTTTTTCAAAAGAACACCAATAATATTTACCACTATTATAATTTTCATTCAATGATTCATTTGTAATAGATTCTTCATAGTGTACATTGTCTATAAGACAATGATTTTCAATGGGTTGTTTGGATAGTAGAACAATATTATTCTATTTAGAAGATTCATTATTTTAGGATTTATCATAGGAATCACCACTACAGGTACTCCACATATCATTATCAATCATAACATTCTTAGTCATTGTATTAAAATAATCCTTATGTTCCACTCAGACTACTTTTCATTTATATTCTTTCTTTTTGAGAATGGTAAAATCTGGCTTGATGTGTCCAAATGTTTTGCATTCATAGCATATGACTTCTTAATATTTTGTTTCTTTTCATTATTTCTTCTTATATATATATTGAAATTATTTCTTTCCCACTATCTTGTTCATCTTTTGAGAAAGATTTGCTAACTCTTTTTTAGCGTGTTCACATTCACTAGACTCATATTGAACAATGACTTTCTTAAACATAGATCTTGTAAACCTTTCTGGAGACTTGACTTTGGTAGTAGTAAAGTATACAAGCCTATTTTCATTCTTTTTCTTATTAATATCATCAACTCTCTTCATTATTGTTTTATGCTGTAAGATATTACCCTATAGCTCATCAAGATTAATTTTTGAAACTTTCTTGTTCTCATTAATTAATGTTATTTTGGATTCCCACTCATTCGGAATAATATCAATTATCATTTCTAAATCTCTTCATCATCAAGACCTTTCCATCCCATAGATTTAATACTTTTTATAGTAGTCATATATGTTTGTTTCACTTTGATCACTAGTTCTTTATAGGGAAAAATAGATCCATGATATTCATCTCTCAAAATAGCTCTTCTAATTACTATCACTTTGGAAGTACAAAAATGGGTATCTTCAATTTTCTTCCAGATGCTATACGAATTTCTCAAGATGATATTTGACTATATATATTCTTGGTCATAGAACACAACAAAGAATTTCGTACCTTGTAATTTAGTTAATATTCAGATTTTTCTAGGTTTGTGAATGTTTTGACATCCCTGTCTAGAATTTTTTAGTCACCATTATGCCAGACAAAATTATCCACACCAGTTTTAATGATAAAGGAATTCATTCTATTTATCGTTTACAAATAATGATAACCATTATAAATAGGTGGTTCGGGGGGATTAAGGTTATCAATGCAACCAATCTTCACATCATTCATTCTTTCAGAAAATATATTTCCAAAAAACTAGTAATTAATAAATTTTTTCAACAAAGTCAAAAATAATTTTGAAAATTTGAATAATAATAGTTAAGAATGAAAATTTATAATAGAGAAAAAAAATTGAGAAAAAAATACATATATGTACATATATGTATTTCAGAGACCCTATCTGATACAAATTGTAGTATTGAAATCATGAATGCAGATGCTCTATTATAAAGGGTTGCAGTGAATTGTAATTTTAATACACCTATTTTTAACCTAAAAAGAATGATGATTAAAAATTTAAACATGTTAAATTCACAAACACATAAATAGGTCGATGAGACAAAGATTTTTAGGTTCCAAAAATTTGGTTCTACAAAAGAAACATAATAAAAGTTTACAAATGTAATGATTCTATATTAATGAAAATTAAATCATACTTATTAGAGTAAATAAATATGTATGAATGTATAGGAAATTTTTATTTTCTTTCTTTATCAAAATACCGAAAAAATAATACATGAAACAAAAAAAAGATACATGTATGAAATCATTTCTCCCAATGAATAGGGTATCCAACAACCTTGGATAATGGTCCCTTGATTTATACATTCATGAATGTATGTCTTACACACATAATGGTAATCCCTCGATAGAAATATTGGAATCTGTCTTGTTATCCCCATCGGCCCTCGATATATAAGGTTTTTGGCACCTCTGTCTTCCTATATTAGGAATCCCTTAATTGTACTCATCAACAATCAGTGTCGCACGAAGCTAGATGAACAAGATGTTCCGAATGCAATATGCATGGGAGTCTCTCTCTCTCTCTCTCTCTAGAAATCACTTCACAACATGTAATCACTAGATTGATGGGATGATTAATGAGCTAGTTAAAATGAGCTGCTATTTATCGGAAAAATATAAATGGTCAGCTCCAACAACCAACAATCATATTTTTCATTAAATTTCGGTGGGACCGGTAGACATGTTACTCATCTAATGGTTAGTTAGAAACAGATACCAAGACATCATTTCATACATAAAATAGCATGTGTAAGGGAAAATGATTTTTCTTAACTAATTATCAACTTTCATAGTCTATGGAAAAATTGAATTCGGAATCTAAATATATAAATGAAATGATTCTATAAGATATAGTTTTTCAGATTCTATTTTAAAAATAATTTGAATTTGAGTTATAAATATTTCGGAGACTGAATTCCAATGAATTCAGAGTCTGAATTATAGGGAATTCGTAGTTTGAATTCAGAGGAATTGGGAGTCTGATTTATGTGGAATTTGGGGTCTGAATTCCTATGAATTCAGATTCTGAATTTAGAAGAATTTAAAGTTGGAATATTGGGAGATTCAATGTCTTAATTATGAGTATTTTATAGTCTGAATTCTATGTAATTCAGAGTTTAAATTCTATGTTATCTAGAGTCTAACTGCTGAGGAAATTAGAGTCTAAATTCCAAGGAATTCGGAGTCTTAATTTAAGAGAATTCAGAATTTGAATTTCAAGGAATTCAGAATATGAATTTTAGATAATTCAGAGTATGAATTTCAAAGATTTCAGAGTATGATTTTCACATAATTCTTAATCGGATTTTCATAGAATTAAAACTCTAAATTTCAATGAATTTAGGAGGCATAAAATAGAATAATCAATATCCATGGAAATATAATATTTTGAGGTTTTCTATTTGATCCTGAATTTTTTACATAGTAAAAAAATGAGTTTGATTGTATGAAATTATAAAATGATACAATTTAATTAATGTTGGGGGTAAAAATTTTCTTTATGAAAGGTAATTTCCTTACAAAAATAGTTCTTAGGGAAGGAAAATTTTCATTCATATACTTTGTTTGTGATTTTAAAAACATAGAATAACGGAAATGTCATAAAGAATCCTTATTGACTGAATAGTAATGTCATGGATTTTCTATATAATTTTTTTTATAACAATTATTTGGAATAATTCAAATCCAAGTGCCAGGATTCCCTGAGATTCTGAGGTTCGGGGTTCCTAGAATATAGGATTGATCATTGTCTAGATCTCATAATCTATTTTGGAAATTTCAAAACGAGTTCTTTAATTAAAAGTACGAGGGAATTGTTTTATCCAAAAAGCCAAATTTCCCATAGGAAGGACCTAATCTTGACAGTCACATGTCGAGGGTAAAATTTAATTTTTGGGAATTTAAAAAAAATTAAATAATCATTTCAAATCATATTTTATAAAACATTTCTTGTTACAAAACAAAGACAATTAAACTATTTCATTTCATAAATGAAACATCATAATGATGTTGTGACTCTATATAATAGATATTCTAAAACATGTTTTCTTCATTTATTGGATTATTAGGGATACTAGATCAAAAGATTATCTCAATGTTTTCTCTAAAGAATTTAAGGAATTTCATAGGTAAATGACAGATCACCAATGATAAATAACACCCTCTTATCTTCGAATGATCCCTCCATCAATGACAGAACAACGATCTAGGATTGATGTACAATGGTGGTGTGACACCGTTCTCCACCCATGATCGATCCAATCCCAAGTAGTGGTCTATTTCTAAGAGATTTCCACTTTTCCATATTTCTTGATTTTTGTGACAAATGTAGTTCAACCCACAAACAGGTTGAATTGTATATTTTTCAAAAATGTTGGAGTTTAACACACTGAGTTTATATGGAACATTTTTATTTAAAATAATTTAATTTTTTTTAATCTTGAAATACACAATGTGAAAAATTCATTTCACACTGAACTGACTTGTCATATGTTACACGCAACACCGAGTTGGTGTACGATACACACAAAACTGAGTGTAGATATTTTTAAAAGTATGAGATATCAATGTTTGGATTATCTTATACACAACTACAATGCAAGATTTTCCTACATGCAACATTGTCTTGTATTTCATTACATTCAAGAGAGACCTTATTTGATAGCTTGCATTGTACTCAATACTGAGTTTTAGTGAATAATGACATGTTAAAAAAATATGTGTATTCAATGAGATATAAACTACCTGTAATAAATAGTATTAACCACATTTTGAGTTTTTTATAAGATTAACATTCATCGTATGTGTTTTCTATATATGATATGAGAAAAAATTCAATTATTTGGATAAAAGAAGTAATTTTTAAAAAATGTTGTTTAAAGAAGCAAGATAACATGGAAAGAGTTAATTTATATAACTAGGGGGTAAAGATAAAAAATAAGGTTAATTTTTTGAACAAAACATTTCTAAGAACTTTTTTATGAACATATTTAGAACTATACTCATATTATCGAGGAAATATTTCACATAAGATGAATAATAATTTGAAAATAAAGTTTTCTCAAAATAATATTTCATGACATTACAAAAGTGCCATTCCTCCCTCTTATAAAAGACCACTACATATACCCAATTACACAAACCTATCAATCTCATTGGCATGACAAAATTATGGTCATATAAGCTCCCAACATTCCTAACATACTTATATAGTCCAATCATTGGGTATAAATCCACCATAAAGAGATATTTTGTGCAAATCAAAAGAAGATACTTGAAAAAGAGGGAATTTTTTATCTGCTCTTTCAAAATTATTTCCTTCTTCTACTTCCTATTCTTATAATTTTTCCATTATAAATTAATAAATAAAATATATCTTACATTATTATATATTAATATATTAATTTTTCATTCTTATACCACATTTTATCCATCCTACGGATAACAATATCACCATTGTGCATACGTATGACATACGGTCTCCACAATGTGGTCTAATTTGTTAATCAAGAATACATAATTTCTATGGTAATATTGAATAGTATAATGGTTATAAATAATGAATATAACATTTATATTATTAGTTATAATTAATTTACTATCAAATTTCATATCGTCTAACCATTAAGTAAATGATATTGTCGCTCGTGCATACGTACGATCCACCGACCTACCATATCGACTATGCGATATGATTTATTGTACATGATATTCATTATTCCACGATTATATTAATTAATGTAATGAATAAATATGATATATATTATAATGGTATAATTCCTTAAATGATATAAATATAACTTATGAATTGGAAGATGAATTTGTCTGAAAATACATGTATAAGAACAAAAAGAAGTTAATTTCTGAATAACAAGTTACAATGATACATTAGTAACTAATGGATGATAATATAATCATATATGATATCATAAAACATATTATTATTATGTATTAAGACAATAATATTATGTAAATCCTTATATATGAGGTTCAGATACATATGAATGATATCAGACCTAATATAAGGGATAATTTTTCAATGTCATTATTATCCATTATAGTTTATACTTAATTATTTAATGGGGTTTATTCATCATCCACATATATATCCCCTAAATAATGATTACTATTTCTATTATTTATACAAATTTTTAAGTAAATTTTACAGATTGGTGAATTTTTACTAAACGATATAAATGGTATATTTTGTCGTTATTCAATAGAAGGTACTTTTTTTACTTTTCCAAAAAAAGTACATGTAGAATGATTATTTCAAAAACACTGCATGAATGTATTCTTATGCATTAATAACACTATATTTACATTATTATTACTTACAAATATTAGAATTATATTTCCCATTAAGTTGTTTTCAATTAAAACTACATGGAATTTGGAAAAGGGAAAATGTTTTTGAAGAATAAATGATATTTTCCTCAAGAATTAATTTCAAGTACTTTATCAAAATTATTTTCCATCAAATATGACATGTAGATATTTTTATAACCCTATTATTACAATTATTTTATTGTGTTAAATATGTATTTTTTTTTCAAACCCATTTATATTATATGTATTGTGGTGGAATTATATTTAAAGACCACATTATTTGTCCCTGGGTTATGCTATGATGAAAGGATTTTGTTTTTGTGGAACATGTAAGAATGATTTCATTATAAGATGGGTGTGGCCTATATATCCTTCCAATTAATTGGGTAAATATTGGTATCTAATGATATAGAAATGACTATAACAACATATAAATATGGTTCGGTAATATAGGGGTGAAATAGAAAGTATATCCAGTTAAGTAATACAAAGCTGGAATGAGGAGTAACCTCAGTTTCGTAAGGGAATTTTTCTCCAATGATGGTATTTTCTGTGAGCCATGGCTAATATTGAAATGATATTCTATTCTTAAGTCTTTACAAAAAGATCAGGTTTTATGCTAATACAATGTTATCATTGTAAATGTTTCAATATGATTTATTCTTTACGAACTACTAGGAATAATATTATGACTCATGATTTCAATATTTAAAAGTTATGTTCATGTTTTATTACATCCATATGTTAATATAATGTTCTCATACCCATAATGAGTATATAAGATCACTTTTTCTAATTTTTCCATCTATGTGGTTATGAGTAAATCATTTAAGTAGGAGTACTAAATGGGATGATCTTTATAGGATATGTTGAAGATATTTTACAAGATAGAAGAATGTATTCCACGATTCAAAAAGAAATAAACAATTACGGTCCTTAGGCAAGTATTTGTAAATTTTAATGAATGTTCATCTAAAATTATGAATTATTCATATATTCCATTATTTGGTCGTTATATATTGGATTAGAGTAATGTTTTAGTCAAACATTGGAAAATAGGATGGGAAAACATTAGTGAGATACCTAGAGATATTTCTAATATATTTACTATTTATATATATAATTATAATTTATATTCCTAGAATTTTGGTAACTATCATGAATAACATTTGATTAAACTTATGATTTTTTAGAGTGATAATACACCCACATGGTTATGTTGTTTTCCTAGTGTAATTTTTTCCACTCACTATTCTTTTTTTTGGGATTTAGAAAATGGATGGAACCGAAAGGAACTATGCAAAAGATCAATTCAATGTCTAATGAATTAATTTTCCTAAAAAAATGTTATGGGAGAATTAACTGAAAATATAATCACTATTCATACATATGTTATGAATCAAGATAGACTTCCAAATGAGCATACAAGGGAGCATAATTCCGTTGATTCTTTCATGAGGCATGATCCACCGTCTTTCAGTGGGTCATCTGATCCAATTGTTACTGAACAATGGATCAGTACAATTAAAAAGATATTTTCCATCATTCACTATATGGACCATGAAAAAGTCACTTTGGAGGGTTATCATTTAAAATGTGATGCAGACCAGTGGTGGACAACACTCAATAATAAGACGAAACAAGATAAAATTGAATACATGGAATAAGATGTGTTCAGGAACATATTTTTCAAAAATTTCATTCCTCGAATTCTGGAAACGAAAATAGAAATGGAGTTCCTTGAGCTTATGAAAATGAATGATGAATCTATTTGTATATATGAAGAAAATTTTAAAATTCTTGCAATGTATGATTGTGGATTTATTATCAAACCTGAATGTAGTGTTGATCAATTAATCATTTTATTAAAAAAAAGTCTTTGAATGAAATTAACTATAAGAGACTTTAGTTTCTATGAAGTGATTGCGCATTGTGCTATCAAGGTACAAATAGATGTTTGTGTTAAACATCATTCTCATATATTTGACATGAAATGAAAGATAGAGTTCAAAGGATATTCTAAATCAATGTTGAAAATAATATGAGTGTTTCTTCATTGCCCAATGTGAAGAAAAAAGTATGATGGGGAATATCTTAAAGGGACTAGACAATTATTTATGTGTGGAAAAGAAGTTTATCGGGAAGTTAAGTTCAAAATAAATGAGAATAATTTCTATAATGATTCGAATAGGGAAACAGATACAAATATTGCACCACCCACACATCAATGCTACAAGTGCAAGGTAATAGGGAATCATTATAACCAATACCCTAATACAAGGCTTATAAATGATGATCTTCTTCAAAAACCACTTAAGGCCAATGAAAAAGGAAAATCACATGTGATCACTATTTGTGATGTTGATTATGAAATTTATGTGGTGGAATGATTCAGTTTTTATGTAATGAGATTAGAGAATAATGTGGTAGAAATGATGTTATTATATTAGTAAATATTAAAATATCCATGTACTGGTACACTATTGTTTTAAAAATTTATTTGAAAGTATATATTGAGTGGTACTGATTAACATGAAATGTGATTGAGGTAATATGGTGATGTTATTGGAAAACACGTGATTTAGCGAAGGATGAACCTTAATATGGACATGATGTTGAGATAATAATATTACGATAAATGTATGTTCGATATGAATAAGTATATTACAAGTTATTAGTTACCTAGGTACTAGTTAATGATTTATTGATATATGGGTTATGTTATCTCAGATGAATATTATAGCTTTTGGTCATAAGAATAAAAAACATGCATGTTTTCAATAAGGATATCTAATAGGTCAGGTTGTTACCATGACCCAAGGGAATTCATTTTATGTTATTCTCATTTTTAGAATGTGACAACCAAGAACTACCTTTTGATATATTTTAGAATTATTTAAAAATAATTTTTTCTCCTCTTTCTAATGGTTTAGATTTTCAGTTATTGGATGGATTTTAATGTTATCCAATTATTGACAGTACAAGTTATACTTCAGTTGAAGTTTGTTGAATTAAACTGTTATCTCAATATCAATGGAATAATGCATATTTAATATGTTGTGATAACCTTTTTTATGATAAATATGGAATAACCTATAATTCTATTTATGTATCGTGTGATCTGTTAACAGTTCAGAAATGAAAAATTCAACATCATTTCTATGAATAATTGATTATATGGAAATTGTTTGTGTTATGAACAATGGTGATATTATATTGAAAGAATGTAAGTACTTATTCTCATTTTCTCCAAAATTACGGATTGTATATTGAAAACCAAAATGTTATCTTTTCACCTTCTAATCTGATGAATCATATGGTCCCTTTAATCATTGAAGATGTATATGTTTTTGGGTTTTAACATTCTCCAAAAAAAATTCTCTATAAATAACTTTCAGAACATGATGGTTATATTTTTCTACCATATCTAGGTTTTAACATCCCACATATTTTATCTTATGTGGAAACCTGGTGATTTGTTTAATTTTTTTAACCATTATGTTTCTAACATTACTTTTTAAAATGAATCATTAGTATTCTTTTTTACGATGTGTGATTCCATGAATGAAACATTCATGTAGTACCCCTTTTATAAACCCAATGATTTTTAAGGGACAATTCAATTTATTGGTGGTAAAATGAAACACCCCAGGTTTTTATTGAACAATTTTATTTCTAATAAATTAAAATTTTCATTTAAATATTTTAATTTACTTTGTCGAACCATCCTTTCACAGTAAACTGACTTTCCATATGTTAAACGGATCATCGAGTTGGTGTACGATACCCAAAATACTATGTATATATTTTGGTCTATGTATAAAAAACTAATTTTTAATTATGTTATATGAAATAAAAAATTAATATTCCACTACCTACAACACTGACTATGCTTCTATTATAGGCAAGTGCGACCATCCTCTATAGCTTATGCTGTACACAATACCATGTTTTATTAAAAAAATATATTTTATTAAAATATTAATATTTTATGGAATATATCATAGCATTTTGGAATAGTATTAACCACATTTTTAATTTTATAAAACATTAAATTTAATATTATGTATTTTATAGACATGATATAAAAATAAATTCAATTTTACAGAAAAACGATATATTTTAAAAAAAATACAGTTTTTCTACTATTTGATGGAACACAAAGATTAAATCTAGTTTTAAAAAATTTTATATATTCTATTTGAATAAATAAACATCATATTTGGAATTGGGGCATAATAGTTTACAATGGTTAATTTTTTGATATTTTTCAAATAAAATTAATGGTTTAATTAATAGTGAAAAATACTGCATTTTAATTCGAAACATTCATTTCATCAATTTATTTATATTGTTAGTTTAAAATTTCATTACATTTAAAGTGTAATTGGATTATTTATTAATTATTTAATCAAATTTTTGTTATTTTATTTTAATTCACATTTAAATTGGATAAAAACAAATGACAATCATTTCATAGTTTTTACTTCTTAAAAACATGTTTTCTCGTTTTGAAAATGAGAATTAATTTTAAATTAATATCATGAAATTATAATTTTTGAATTTGGATCAATTGGATCCATATTTTGAATCAATTTTTACAAATTATTTAAAAATTACCATTCTATTTTTGGGCATCATGAATATAAACTAGTAATTATATTCATTTACCCCAATTAAAGGGTAAATGAAGAAAATAATTGTAAAAATAATATTATATTAATACAAAAATACTCTAACACTTATCCAAATCATATTTGATGTGTTATGGGAGACCAAGAAAACACTTCTGACACACATTTGGTTTTTGGGAGCCACTTAAGTGTGATAATGACATGTAACAATAATTTATTTAAATTAAAGAGAAATATAACATAAACATGTATCTTTTTACTAGAAAACTTTTATTGTAGTGTTATATTACATATATCTTTGAATACAAATAATAATTAAAAAGATAAAACGATTTATTACTTCATAGTATTTTATTTATAATTTTTAACCCTTAAATATATTTATTTAATTATGAAACAAGGATAATGAAATGACTACCTCATTACTGAAAGATTTAAATAAATGATGTTATAAATATTGAAATAAATATAATTTATAACATTAAATTACATCCAATAATTTTACAGATTATTATTACATGTTATTTTTATGTTAATGTAGTTTTTTATATTTAATAAATTTTTTATAAATTAACAAAAAATCAATTACTTAATAGTGTAAAAATTTACAAAATTGTATTTTAAAACAAATATGATTTTATTAAATGATATAATAGTAGAAAAATATATTATTCATCCAACTAACATAGATAATGTTAAAATTTTTATTAAATATCTACTGGAGTTTCTATTGGAATTTTATTTGTAAATATATTGACTATATAGTTTACATATGTAATAATACATTTTAAGAGTTAATTTATTTAACAAAGGTTTAATAGTAAATACTAAGGTTAAATTAGTGACCTAAACTTGACTAAAACCTACTGTTTTTGTGTATTTATATATATAATCATTTTATCCTAGAATTATATCACTTTGGAGATATTATATGTCAAAAATAAATTTTTATTAAAATAATATTTCAAGACATCCTTAAAGATCCCCTCCTCCATCTTATAAAAGGACACCACATCTACCCACATACTCACCCCTCTCACACCCCTTGGATTATTAAAATTATGATAAAAGAAGATCCCAAATCCCTCCGTTCATTATATAGACTACACTTTGGGTGTAAATCCTTTATAAAGAGACTTTTGTGAAAATCAAAAGGAGATACTTAAAAACGAGGTAATTATTTTATCACCTTTTTCAAAATTCTTTTTTGTTCAACATCCTATTATTTTTTTTAAATTGAATAGTAATAAATGTAGAACTTTATAAATTATTATATGTTATTTTAATTATAGTAAAATATTTTACCACCTTTAATATATCCTATAAATAATAATATCACCTTGTGTGTGTACGTACGACGTACCATCTCCACACTGTGGTGTAATTTTTTATTCAACAATAATTAATTTGGATGGGTATATGATGAAAATAATTGGTTTAAATAATGAATATTTCATTATAATTATTCTGTATAATTAATATACTATCAAATTTAAGACCGTTTAACCATTAAGTGAATGATATCGTTACTCGTTTGTATGTACGGCCTACCGTCTCCATGATGCGATGCGATTCATTCTACATGATCTTCATTAATCCACAATTATATACCAATACGGAATGAATATATATGATTTAAATTTTATTAATATTATTATTTAAATTATATAATTATAAACTATGTAGTATAACATGAACTTATCAGACAAAACATGCATACGAACACAAAATAGTTAATATTTTAATAACGAGTGACAATGAATCCTTACTAACAAATAGATGACAATATAAGAAGATATGTTATCATAAAAATTATTATGATTCTATAAAAAGTCGATTACATTATTTAAATCATTATACATGAGTTTTAGAAACATACGAAGGATATCAGACCTAAGGTAAGGGATAATTTTGCAATCTCATTATTATCCGAGATTGTTTATACGTAATTATTTAATAGGTTATATTTATCTTCAAAATCCATGTTAGCTATATATTTAATATTATTTATACTCTTATAAACAATTTTTAAAATATATTTTACACATTGTAAAATTTTTAATAAATGATATGAAAGGATTATTTTGTTGTTATTCTATATAAGTTAGAATTTTCAATTTTAAGGAAAAAGTTCGAGGAGAATGTTTTTTAACTAATAAAACATGAATAGACCCTAAAAAATTCATAATAACTTGTTTCCATTAGTATTACCTTAATATTTTTAATTTTTTTTGTCAATTAAATTCTTTTCTTTTAAAATTGCATGGCATTTTGAGAAAGTAAAATGTTTGTGAAGAAGAAATGATATTTTCCTCAAGAATTAATTTCATGTACTCTATCAAAATAATTTTCCATATAATATGAGATTGTATTATGTTTCTATACCTATTTTGAAATTGTTTTTATTTTGTTTATGATTGAATTATTTTTATGAAATCCATTTATTTTATATTCATTATAATAAAATTATCTTTAGGAAACCCATTTTTTCCATTGGGTTAGGCTATGATGAATGGTTTATGTTTTTATAGAACATGTAAGAATGATTTCATTATGATATATGTGGGATCAATATATCCCTCCAATATTTTTGGTAAATATTTATGTCTCATTAGATATACATGAAATTTAAAGCAAGAAAATTTAGTTTAGTAATATTGGGAAGAAATAGAATGTATATCTTGTTTAGTAATATAGGGATGGAACGAGAAGTGAAATCAATTTAGTAATGGATTTTTTCTACTATAATGGTCTTGGTTATGATCCGTGGATAATATTTAAATTATTTTACATTATTTTATATTTTTTGAAAGATCATGTTTTATGCTAATGTTATGTTATCGTGGTTAATGTTACTTTATGATTTCTGTCATACGAACTGATAAGATTTATATGATGACTCTAGATTTAAATATTTACTTTTATTTTTCATGTTTCTTTACATTCATATTCTTGAGTATTGTTTTATTACCCTTAATGAGAATCTACTAAAACACTTTCTTATGTTTCCATTCCTCAATTTATAAAAAAATAATTTCAATAGGAGAGCTAAAGGGGAAGATATTTATGGGAGATACTGAAGATATATCACATGTGAGAAGAATTTATAACATGTTTCCAAAGGAACTAAACTATTGTGGTGCTCAGGTGTGAATTTTTAAAATGTACTGAATATTCATTTAAAAAGTTGTAATAATCATATACATAATGCTTGGGTCATATAAAAAGGTATTTGATAGGTGGATTTTTGAATCTGGGTCATCCATTTTTTTAGTTCATCCAACCTTATAATTGTAATCTAATACACCATGATTTCAATTATAACGTGAATGGATGTGGGTAAACACAAAAAAGCATAGATCTATATGTTTTAGGAGTTATAGTGTTCTTCCCGTTTTTTGGGCACAATGATTCATGTTGTGGGCTCGATAGCCTGTGACGAAAACAATACATAGTCCATGTAGGGCCACAGTAGAGAATCAGCCCATGGTTGGAGGCCACATGAGATGGAGGCACCCTATGTTCATTGGCTAGGTATCCCGCAATGGGGAAATCCTCTACAAGGAAAGACGCAGTGTTGTTGGAATACCTCAACCATGCGGGCTGTAGCAGTGGCATAAGTTTCCGGATCGAAGGGAAGCAGTGGAGGAGACCATGGAAACTATGATGGGATATGTGTTGGGGCCGTTGGATTATGGAAATTTGTGGGACATAGTGGATGTGGCAGGTGACCTGTGTCATGCAGATGAGAACCGTGGTCTAGCGGGACTGTTGTGGAGGACCTACATCATCAGCTGATGGTGGGGTACATGGAAGATGACCCACAACATCAGCTGCATGTGGGGAATGCCCCCATAGTTGTTATTCCTAAAAAAATACCACTTATGGACCATGTAGTGAATATGGACCACTTTATTAGGCTCGGATAACATAACATGATTGGTCGGTCCGACCGGACCTAGACCAAATTAGCCACTTTTCACATAACTGCCCATAACCTTCAAATTGTATGTCTGATCGATGAGCCACATACGACATTGCTACCCTCAAAAAGTGGTAGTAATTTAGATTTTAAAAAATTGGGGTTTCATGGATGTGGATGTACCAACATATTCTTGAGGATTATTATATCTAGGAAGAATCATGTTATCAGTAAGAATCATGTGGGTGGCTATGACAAGAAGACAATGACTATGAGTCTAGGTGCCTCTATAGGTATAAGATGATAAATAGGTATAAGTGACTCAATGTGTCTATGTGAATCAGTGTGTCTATGTGTATTAGCCATAATAAGTTAATTAGAAGGTCAAAGTGACTTAGTGGGTCTATGTGACTCAACGGGTCTACCTAAATCATCATGTCATAGAGACTCAAATATTCTTGGTGTTCTGTGATTACATTTGAATGTATTTATTTTCATACTTTAGATTTATACCTATGTGAGGTGAAAATACTTCATGAGTAATTTTATTTGAGATTGTTCCTCTATGATCTTTCATTTGGTGGGTTTACTTTGTGGTCATTACTTTTTGGTTTCAGGTTGTCCTACTGAGTATTGTTTTACTCACCCCTATATGGGATATTACGGCACATGTCATTTCTTATGCAGACAAATGACATTTGACCAATATATAGGTAGTCTGTGACTAGGTGGTTCCCATTGAGATCAGACATGCGATATGTAGTCCAACGAATTTAGAAATCTACCCTTTAAAATCCCTACAAATAGGGTTTTCTATAAATGATTTTTTAGAGGCTTTTAAACTCACTTTTTTACATTTTTTATTTTTTTTGGATTTTATTTTTATCCCTTTAATTTTATTATTTTTACGGTTACTGTCAATGGTTATCTATGTGGAATGCTTGGTTTACTAAGTGATTAGTTTTCCATTTTTTCAGCGTGCAATTGTTCATGTGCGTAGAGGTTTAGAGGCAATTCCTCCAATTTCTGAGATTGGCCTAATCGGTGCGAGTCACCGGAAAATGACCTATTGGAGGTGGTCTTGTTCTATTCATGGCATGTTCCCCATTGGGACATTTCATGACAGAGTAGTATTAATTCGGTTCTATTCCAGATTGTGACTCGGATTTTGATAGATTGGTTTGGGGAAACAATGTTAAGTGTTTTGAGTTCTTATTTCAGGCCATAAACACTCGTGTTGGTGCGGTAGACAATGTGTCCTTACACTAGGAATCTAGACACCCGAATTCTGTTTCAATACATGTAAACACATGTTGTAGTGAAATAAATGGTACATTCATCATATAGGATCTACTTTTGTGTCGTTTTCCTTACTGAGTCAGCTCATCTGGTATACTCTTTTAACAGTAGATCTTAATGATTTTTCTAGGATGCCACCAAAAAAACTCCCAACTACGATTTGGATACATGACCACAAGGATGGATCACCTAGAGATGATGAATCATTGTAGGGAACTTTAATTGAGGTTTCCCAATCGGGTGGTGCACCAATGATACAACTACCCGTCGATCAGCAGTTTCTTCCAGTGAAACTGAAAGAGGATTCACGTATGCTCAGGGAATTACACATGTTCTAAAGGTAGAGACCTCTTATATTATGGGGTGAGACTGAACCCTATGTGGAAATGGATTGGATTGAGGCAGTTACATGAGTCTTCCATCTTCTGAGGTCTCCTCATTACATAATGGTTATCTTATCCTTGATCATTCTTTAGGGCTCAGAGGAGATATGGTGGATATTGACGATATAGAAACCTGATGAGGTGATACATGATATTCGTATATACACTAGGTGTTGGAGTCTTTTGCAGTTGATAGCATTCATCAAACTCTATTTCCCAATAGGTTCAATCCTTATTGGGGATGTCCCCATGACACATGGTCCACAATATGTTGTTACTAAGGAAGTGGAATTCATCAAAAGAGATATTTATGATACTCATGTGGCAGTCAGGGGCATGTGGATCATGATTGCATGACTCACCATACAGATGACAAGAATATGGTCAAGGGACCATCAAGGTAGAGTCATATGGTTGAGTAGGGTGGTCTACACGGTGGAGGAAATGCAAGGGGAGTGGGAAAATAGGTAGGCAGTGGGAAGTAGTTTGAGGTCATACCACCACCACCCCATGTGGTTTTCCATGAGAATCGTGAGTAGGTGGATTGGGCTGGGACCAACATCAATCGATAGAGGCCAATGATCTTGACACTACAACAATGGTTATTGGTATGATCTGTGTCATCTACAACTTATATTTAGTTCTTATTGACATAGGTTCCTGTCACTCATTCCTTTCTTTAGTCCTTCTTCAATACTCGGTGATTTCAGTAGAGCTATTGGATAAATCCATATTCTTAAATACTACATCTATAGGGGATTCAATGACCACACACTATTTTTAGAAGTGATATCTTACTCTTTTAAGTGATAAATTTGGATGTGATCTCCTATTAGCGGCATCGAATCATTACAATATCATTCTAGGTATGGATAGGTTTTCCACATTACACAAAGAGTTTCATTGTTTTTCTCACAGATTAAGGTGTATCCGTAGAGATGTGACCTGGTTTTATATTACAAGAAAAAGGTAATTCGAACAATGTAGGATGGGCATTCTCAGAGGAGGGTTCATCTGATGACTCAACAATTGGATAGCCTTACTCCCGGTGTGGTGGATGAGAGGACTCCTCAATTTCATACTATTCTAGATGAGTATGAGGACATATCTCATGAGTATGTCCTACAATTACCTTCTCATATGGATGTTGACAACTACATTGATCTATACCCTGATATGGAACTGATATCTACACCACCATATCAGATGGATCCCGCAGAGCTTCATGATTTGAGGGTATAGTTAGAGGATCAGTAGATAAAGGGCTTCGTGAGGCCTAGTGTTACACATAGTGTGGACCATATTCATCTTTCCAAGAAAGAATATGGGATATTTAGACTGTGTGTAGAATACCGGCACTCGAATCAGGTTACCATGAAGTGAAAATATCCTCTATTGAGAATCAATGATATTTTAGACCACCTAAAATATGTGAGGTGGTTCTATAAGATAAACCACAGGTTTTTCTATCATCATCTTCATGTACGGGATGAGGATGTACAAAATTAAACCATTTTATGTCGATATGGACACAAGGAGTTCTTAGACAAGCCATTTTGTAGGAAACATACACAAATAGTGTCCATGGGACTCATAAATAGGATCTTTTAGTTTTAACTTGACTGGTTCATCTTTGTCTTCATGGATGACAACCAAGTGTAATTGGTGTATGAGGAGGAGCATGTGACACAAATGATAATGGACCAAGATATACTCTAAGTTCACCAGCTATATGGTAATTTCTCAATATTTTAGTTCTAGTTTTGTGATGTCCATTTTTTGAAATACATTATTCAGAGGCTGGAGATGCAGTGGATTCTTTGAAGATAGAGGTGGTTATTTCTTGGGAACCTTTCAGGAGTGTGACTGAGGTGGATTGTTTCTTCATATTAGATGGATACTACAAGAGTTTCATTCATAAATTTTCCAGGATAGTAGAACACATGTCATCTATGAAATGGATGGGATAACCCTATGTGTATATGGAGAAGTTTCGAAAGAGATTACGGGAGTTGAGGTTGAGGGGGAAGAGTACCAACAACATGAGACTACCGGAGGAGGGAATTTTGTATGTTGTGTTATTTGATTTATTAGGGACATGAATAGGTTGTTTCCTGATACAATGGAAACTAGTGATCACCTATGATTAGATGATGTTGTGGAATGACAAGAATAACTACATGACCTATGATCTTGAGCTACAAGCAGTGGTATTAGCTTTGAAGTTGTGGTGTCACTACCTAGTGGGAGAGAGGTTTACCTTCAAGTCCGACCAAAAACATTACAGGTATATCATCCCTCAAAAAGACATGCACATGAGATAGAGGCAGTTCCTAGAGTTCCTCCAGGATTATGACTTTCAAATTGTCTACACATCTGGGAAGGGGAACATAGTGGTAGACATGATCAATAAGATAATAGGCTTGCAATTACTGAATGAGGCATCTTGGAAATTATCTGTGATGTAGATTTCATTCGTGGAAGGAGTATCAGAAGCCTAAATTTAGTCTATGGTTTTCACCCCTCCCCTCTTGCAGTGAGTGAGGGAGGCACAACTTGGGGATGTCGATTGTAAGACCTTATGTTCTCAGTTATCCATAGGAAAATATCCTAAAGGATATTCGATAAGTTGGGAGCCCATTGTCCTTTTTAGAGGGTGTACCATTGTACCATTGTCGATGCAAGAGGAGGTGATTAGGGAGTTCTACACCTCCCCTTTGGTGGTGCATCCAAGATTGGAATTGATGTACCAGGATCTCCAACATCAGTTCTAGTGACTGAGAGTGAAAAAAGAAAGTGGAAGAGTTCATCTGTAAGTACATCACTGACAGAATGTGAAGGTATATATTCCGGATCCAAAAATCATGGCTCATCCACTTGATATGACGAATTGTAAGTGGGAAGGTATATCTATGAACTTCATGATAGATTTACCAAGCATGTCCTATGGGCATGATACCATTCGGGAGATTGTAGAATCGATCACTATGTCATCTAGATTCCTACCGAATCATGAACATGGTTTGGTAGAGACAATGGGTAGTCTCTACATTCATCATATTGTATGACTTCATGTAGTGCATTTGATGATTGTTTCAGGCCACAATTCTTGTTTCACATCCCGACATTAGAGGGGATCACATGAGGTGATCATAACCCCATTTCACATGAGTATGGTGTTTCATCCCTAAATGTATGGCCAAATGAAGATGATTATCTTGGTTTTAGAAGACTAGAATTGTGCATGCATCATGTACTTTGGTTGCAGTTAGGAGGACCACCTACCACTGGAGGAGTTTTCATAAAAAGAAGATACCACTCCCCCATTGGTATGACACCGTTCAGGGCACTGTATGGGTGATCATTAAAGTCACTACTATGCTAGAAAAACCTAGGGGAGTTATTACTGATCGACCCAAATTTGGTTTTGGTTACCACTAAGAAGGTGCAGATCATATAGGAGAAGAAAAAGACTACACTGAGTAGGAATACATTTAATGCTGATAGGATATGGAGGCCCATGTAGTTTGATTATGGAGACATTGGTTTCATCTGGTATCACCTCTGTGGGGATTGAGGAGATTTGGCCAAGATAGAAAGATATATATGAGATTCATCGACCCCTCCATGTTTCTGAGCAGAGTTGGTGAGGTGGCATACATCCTTGCTTTTCCCCCACAATTGCATTGGGTGCATTATGTATTTCATGTTTCACAGTTTAGGAGGAACATGCATGATCCATCAGACTTCATGAACTAGTTTGAGCAAGACATTAATGATGGGGCGACGTTTAGGTAGTTCACAATAGAGATAGAGGATCAACAAGAGCTTTTCATTTACGCATGGTCAATTCCTCTGGAATGTGTTAGGTAAAATAATGGTAATCATCGAATGATAACATGAGCATGGAGGCTTATATTCATTCTAATTATCAATATATGTTTGTTTAGATATTGTTTTAGTATTCAAGGGCCTGAATCCTTAAGGTGGGGAGAATGTAATGTCCCATATATTCCATGAATTTTTTTTTTTAAATTTATGTATTAAGTCAAAGACAATTACAGAGAGGGAAAACGATTTTGTGGACATTTGTTCCTATAATCATATGAATGGTTATTTTGTTAAAACATTATCATTTCAATGAAACGTTCAGTCGCCTAATTTATTTCATAAATAAATCAGCATAATGATGCTTTGACTCAGTGTAACAAAAATAATGAAATTAATTTCCTTAATTTAATGGATTAATGGGGACAATGTATGAAGATATGATCAAGTGTTTTTACTAAATAATTGAAGGAATATTGTTGGTGAATGACAGATCACCAATGACAACAAACCCACCCTACCCTTCGAAGGAATTCACTATCAATGATAGATCATGGATTTTAGATCGACGAATGAAAATAGTGAATCTCCATTCTTCAACAATTATCGATCCAATATATTCCTTTACATGTTAATTGATTTGAGAGATGAATTTGGATCAACCCAGGAATAGGTTAAATACATATAATTCGCATATGCATGATGGTTTTGATTGCGGTATTTTTGAATTGGGGTCATCCATTTAATGATGTTATCCATGCATAGAATTGTAATATCCAACCCCTGATATATATTCTAATGAGGATGGTTAGATGAAAATAAAAAAAGGCCCAATTCCACCATTTTGGGAATTATTTTGTTCTTCTCATTATTCCTAGTGCAATTATATTGGCTATAGGCTCGACGACTGGTGGGGACTGAAATCTGCCTTCCAGGCGGGACTATAGTAGTGGATTAGGTTGCAAATGGAGGTCGTGATAGATGGAAGATGTGAGCTTATCACCCAGTATTGAGGAAGAATGTAGTTGGTGAGGATCCTATAGCAACCGTCGTGGGTGGGTAGTAGGGGCCGTTAGTAGGTGGTTATTGGAAGGCCATGTAACATGACCAATAATCATGGTCCACTAAGACTGTGATGGAAGAACCAATGCATCGGCCATAGTTGGGGAACGTAGCGGCCTTCAGTGATTTCTAGGAAGGGATGAAACACCCGTTGCATCCCATGTGGATCAACCGAACCACTTCATCTAGCTAGGCTAGGTAGGTATGCTTAGTTAATTTAGCAGTCCGGGTCATCAGGCCCTAAGCCGGGGCAGGTTAGGTCAGTCTACCAGGGTTAGTCTAGACCTAGACCCATCCTTCCCCTTTTTACATAATTACCCACAACATTCAAACTATTCATCTAATTAATGATCCAATTGATGCGTTGGGACCCTCTAAATGAGGCGGCTAATTTGAGACACTCTATGTGGGTTTTCGTGGAATTTTAATTATTTACTTTGGCTTGAGGAGTAGTTTATCCCAGAAAAAGAAATCTATAATAGGGAATACAATGGATGATGGTTGTGAGAAAATTATTAATATGATTTTAAGTGGCTCAACATGAATAAGTGTGTCAACTGGTCTAAGTGACTCTACATTTCTATGTGCCTTAGTAGGTCTATGTGACTCAACAGGTCTTAGTGAATTAGCGGGTCTAAGAGACTAAGTGGAACTATGTGACTAAACATCTGTATGTAACTATATAGTACTCGGTGTTCTAGGATTACATGTGATAATCATGGATTTCATTCATTATATTTATACTTATGTGGGGTCATAATAATTCGTGGGTACTTTCATTTGTGGTTATTGAAATGTGGTATTATCTTTTTGGTATTTCATTTATTGTCTTTCCTATGTGGTTTCATGTGTTTCTACTGGGTATTTTTATACTTTCCCCTTCATGAAATTTTCCCGCATGTGTTGGGTCTTGTATAGATGACTAATGCATGATAGAGTCATAGGTGGTCCTGGGCCAGGTAGTTCCTAGTGAGATCAGACAGGCGGGGCATACTCCAACGGATTCAAGCAGCTACCCTTCACCAACCCTTCAGGCAGGCTTTTCTACAGATGGGTTTCCAGTGACTTTTATACTTGGAAATTTACATATTTTCTTTCAATGTGATTATATAGAAGCGCCTTTACTTAAATTTTCATAATGTTACTCATAATGGATTTCTTTGTGGAATGTAAGGTTTACTCAGTGTAAACTTTTCTGATTTTTTGGGATTGCAGCTATGTGTGTTCATAAATATTTATAGGCAATGTCTCCAATTTAAGAGAAAGGCCTACTCGACACTAGTCACCAGCCCCTGTACTATTTGAGCTGGGCTTGGGGTAGTCATTTCATGATCACCACTAGGATTGGTCGTTATAAGACATAATGATTCTGGGTCAGACATTACATGATTCATGTCATTTCATTAATCAAACTAATTATCATAATTAGATGATTGAATTTTTTAAGAACTAATAGGAATTTGTGATTATAGAGTTATGGTACTATTATGGTACATTATTCATCTTATATGAGTTTTAAGGAAAAAATGTGAAATATAAAATGAAATATAGAAATGATAGTTATATATCGTGGTTTAATAGATTGTTATTTCAACATCAATGTTTCTTGTTAACAGAAATCAATATCAAAATTTTAAAACGTTATGTAAAAAATATATTAATTTTAATCTATCAATATATTTTTTATGAATAAAATAAAAATTAAGATTTTTTGTTGATCATTATTGTTTTCATGTGTAAAATTTATTATCCTTTAGTTTATTAAATTTTAAAAATGATAGATATTTTATGATTATATAACACATGTTTCTAAAAATTTTAATTACATCGGTGTATAATGGGAAATAGATATTAATGTACCACTAAAATGGTATGATGTGTTTAAAAATCTCCTGGAATAGTTAAAGTTATTATCCGTTTCTGTAAACAAAAAAAATAACATGATTATACAGTAGATATCTTAATAAATTTAATTAATTTTTGGGTTTAGGTTGGACTATATAAATACTAATTTTTATTCTATTATCATAATATATATCATTATATCATGAATCTATTCAGATAGAATGATAATCTGAAAAACCATGTTTATGAGAATATTTATGTAGTTATACCTGAATTACATATAGATTAATCTTGATGTGTACCATGAAAAATATATTATAATGGGTACTATTTATATTTTTAGGAGTTTACTAGTATTACATTATTATTGATACATTATTTAGTTTCACGTTTTTCTTATGATTTAAATAAATCAATAATTTTTTGTTTTTAATAAAATAGATGTTTTGGATAATGGATTGTGAAAATATAAATGGATGAAACTAGTGGAATTTTTAATAAGATATAAGAATATATGTATTTAAATATATTGGATATTGAATTATAATTTGAAATTATATCCTAAATGATGGATATAAATCATATTTATAGAAAGAGGACCTATAAAATTTTTAATCAAATTGAATCATTTTTTTATTGTAAAATCTCATTTATAATTATATTGAACATGAAGTGACTGAAGAGATATGTAAATGGTTTTCCTTATCAATTGAATAACTCCATTTTAGTAACGAATTAGTTGTATAATTGATGGATGATTATGATTTTTTAAACCAATTTAAAAAATTCGATTGAAATTTGAATTTAATCTCTTACTATCAAGGAGATTGAAAATGTGATTTGATGAATAATGTAATTTTATATAATAAATTTTGAAATTTAGTTGGAAATTATGGGATTATTGAATAATTAAAGATGGATTTTCATATTTATGATTTGTGGGATTCAAAAATTAGTCTTATGAATCTTATTATTTCAAATACAATTTCTTAAAGACACTTTTCAGATAATAAATTTAATCATGAGGAAATAAGAATGGGTAACAATATTTTTCAATATATTTGTAATATTTTAAAAATGAATCCAAATTAAATAATATGTTAAATTACAATTTGAACAAATTTTACAATCATTACTGGATATAATTTCAATGGATAATGATTTGAATTTTATTATAATGAATAGTATTATTATTATATAGGATATCATGTTTTGTGAAATGTATTACCATTATCGTAGAAAATCAACAAAATTTTTTTGAAAAATTATTATGTTAAATTGGAATGTAAAATATAAAATGTTGATGATAATGATGTGATATAATTATGTTTTCATTTAAACAAGTATAATACATTTTTCATTATGATGATATATATATACTAGTCTATGTGTTATTTATTAAATAATTTGTGGTTTTTATTATGATTATCTTAATGATGGATGGTTAAATAGGGATTTGAAATTAAAGAGTTGTTACATTATTTAATTTTTTATGGTATTATCATAGTGATGAGTTAGTGATGTGGGGTTTTTATTAACCTTATAAGTGATTTTTTTCATTCAATTCGTTAAACTATTAAATAGTTACATTTGTTAAGTCTATAATTTCTCCCAATTCCATTTTTTTTTTGTCTAGTAAGACACGAAATGGTCAATCAGATATTAATTATACAATCATGATCCCTATAAACTAATGATACCCATCCTTTGATTTAATTTTAGGAAGGGAGCTAATGAACCTCGATTCTACCATCTAGGAGGTCCTATGTTGGGGACAAGTAGAGTGGGTATATAAATATCACTGGTTGGTGGAATTACGCTATATAATAAATAAGATAATGATAAATGATAAAAAAACACCATGAAACAAAAAAAATTAACAAAAATGTGTCCACATAACAATCTAAAAATTGGTTATCAATGGAAAAATGTACAATAATAGTCTATATGTAATGTATTAAATGACATATTCTATAGAAGTTACTCAACAAAGACTCAAGTCCAGCAAATAAATAGTTAGATATCTCCCCAAATTCATTCCTAAATTATATGAATCATTATATATTTGTAGTTGTTTCATATCATAATACATAGTAGGGTTGTAACAATGGTATCACATCTACATGTGAAAATAGATTTATAATTCAACAATAAATAAACTACAGAACCAACAAGAACCTAAAAACAATGACACACCAAACCTAGCCTCCCTACAACCTATACATAAAAAACATCCAAAATAGACTCATCTTATCTCATATATAACATATTATGTTTCTTCTAATCTTCTTACCCATTGATATCCTAGGCTCATACCCCAACCTCAAATTTCCTATACTTCTATACCATCAATTAATATCACATATATTACCATCCATCTATAATTTGAGTCATGATATATCCCTTTATACCACCATAGTTCTATGTTATGACATATGATGATAACATCATGTATCATCACATCATAAAACATCTTTTTGAAATAAATCATGGACAATAAATCACATATCTCATGAAGATACATGGGACATTACACTACATAACCATATATGAAATGTATCACGAACATAAAGGACATCAACCACATGACATCCTCTAGACATGAATTTCCCTAGATACATATCACATCACATGTCATTTTCAGTGTGTCAAATCTCACCAGTATATTCCTTTTCCATCACACATAACCATATCTAAATAATCATGGGCCACTTCTACTGATGGAATATTAGTGAAGAGTTCGTATCTATACATTAATATCACCATAATCATGGACACTCAGGAATGAATATGGAACCCAAAAACCATTGGGTATTGGTATGTTTATCCAACTCACATGGGATGAATATTTAATCTATATAAAATATATAATATATAGATAGTAAAAACTAACCATCCTAGGGGTTCACAACATCTTCTATATGGTGAAGCACCATATCACCACCTTACATCACATCAACCAGCACAATCTCTTCCACCAATATATGAAACACACGACATAACCACCGCAAAAATCCACAAAATCCCACATTCAATTTAAAAATACACCAATTATAGCTTTAACAAGTTCCCAAAAACTTCAATTTACTATTAAATTAAATTAAACATTTTAAAAAAACCTATTCGTTTAACATAAAATTCATTTAATGAATTTACAATATGTAATCCTCCAACCAATTATTTTACAATTTACCAAGAAATATTATTTTCAATCTATATTAAATTTTATTCTATAGATAAAAAATAATCTAATACAACCACACCACAGATTATATCTGCTATATCACAATGAACATATCCTCAACTACAATTCCTTCATGTCATATTGCAAAATCACCACATGTCTTTTCCATCATAGTCTAAAAACTTCATTTCAAAATAAATTCCATGCATTAGCGCCATAAAAAATTGAAACACATCACACACCATAAATATGCATCATTATCATCACACACCACCACCAATGAGCACCATATCCACCACAGATCTTCCCAAGCTCCATCCATTCAAACAAAAACGAATTGTCCTGGGATACCATTCTACCCCCACCTAACCCAATTTTACAAAAGGCTCGAAGGGAATTACCAATCCCCAAGGGCTACTGACATGTGCAGGGATACCATAGAAATTATTCTAGGAACGATTTCCCCAAATTAAATGTTAAAGGAAAGAACAATATAAAAATTAATGAAGAAAAATCTAAAAATAATTATGCATGTAAGAAGTAATAGAAAGAAAAAAAATTAAATAGAACATTATATAAAGAATAATAAAATCTAATTGACCCATGTTGAGAACCAATACAACACCACCCATCCATCCCCCAAGTCGGCCATGAAGAAAAAAATTATGACCAATATAGAAGATGGAACAATGTATATGTGAGCTAAAGAATCATTGTATGTCACAAAAAATCCATATAATATATGATCTAGGTTTCTTATATAAAATTTTCCTTGGTAGTTATAAAAAGATGCTAGAAAATATGATTTTCATACATCATCATCTTTATAAAGAACAAATAAAATCCAGAGAAAACATGAAAAAAATCATATTATTCTAGTACTGAGAAAACATGTTTTGAAATAACCCACATGACAAATCATTAGGGAATACAATGATTACTACTATCCTTCTCACAAACCCCATTTTTTTATTTAAATTAAAAATGGTCACTTAATAATTTTCAAAGAAGCCTCAAATAAACACCCAAGACCACCTAGGCATAACATGCTAAATTATCCAATCATGGAATGTAAAAGGAGTGTATAAAAAAAATTATTCTCAATAAAAAAATGGGTATTAAGTAAATCACTACATAAAATAAAACATAGATATAAGAAAATACATAAAGAAAAAACGAGACTATCTTATGAGTTATCATATTATTGTATGCATAACACCATGTCAAGATATCCCAATTTGAGTATGGAATTCAAGAGAACCATGCATGTTCCCCAAATAAACATTTGTATTTACTTCCATGACCACACCCCTTAGATTTTGGAATGCCATGTCAATACCTGATTACCTTGAGTGGGGACCGCCTTGGCCATAATACTTAGGATCATGCATTACATATCCATTCCTCAAATAACTATAGTGAACCATGGTATATAATATATTTATTAGTCCATCTGAAAAACCATTAATCATAGGTCAGAAAACAAGGATCAATATTCCTTAAATCCACCTTGGATTCATCACGACTCGTCTTATCATCCCCAACAATTTATCACCTCACAAACCATATTCACAACATGGCCAATTTCAAAATATTATCATAATGAAAATTCATTTTCTTAAAAGATTTTAAAAATGAATTTAAATATAATTAAAACATATTGAATGATTCCACTATGTAAATAGAGTGCAAACAGATAAATTCATTTTTGGAAGTCACATTTTAAAATGAAAAATTGGATATCCAATTCCCTGATTACATACCAAAAAAAATTACAACGATAACTTAATCATCATATGAAATCAAGAAGGACAAACACAGGCATACTCAATATCAGATCACAACTTCAAAATGGGTATTCACTTATCTCATATACATTTATAAATTCAATTAGAAAACAATTATAATATAAATAAAAATACAATGGATGAATTAACACTTCCATGAACAACCACATAGGTTAAGTATACATCCAAATTATGTTTATTAAAAAAACCCCATTTAAAATAAGTAAATCATTAATACCGAAAAGAGATCCACAAATAAAAACCCCCATTTGGCCTAAATCCCAAATAATAAGTGCATTTCAGAATAAAATATAGCAATAAAATTGTATCTAAATGATGAATGCATAAAATCCCAAATCAAAAACTAGTTTCATTATACAATGAAAATCATACAATCATTCTAATAGAAAAACCCACCAAAATATATCAAATAATTAAAGAAGACCAATCACAGCTGGGTCTTATTCATTGAAAAAAAATTCCCATTACTATCCATTTCCATAAACCAACATTTAATGAATCCAATTGATTTTTCAAAAATGGGTGAACAACCCAAATATTTGAAATCACTATTTTAAATGAAACTAAAAATGCCTCTTTTTCAATCATTTGAGTTCGACACCAAATGTTTTATGAAAAGTAAACCTTTTAGTCAATATTTCTATCCAATGAAAGTAAAAATTGATTCAATGTCTTGATCACAATTTCAAAAAAAAATAATTTCATCAAGAGGAGTTTCACAAGTGCTAGGCACAATAAAAAAGTTTAGTTTGAATAATAAAACATTTAGTTTCTACACTAAATCATTTATTACAAGCACCCAAACATAGAGAAATGGTAACCGAAAATATCCAGGATATCACATTTATTTATAATTTAATAAAAATGATACGAAAATGGATTAATCATATTATAATTCCAATGGAAATGAATTCCATAGTGACATCAACCTCATGGAGAAAAGCATAAAGCCCAAACAACTCAGGACTCAACAAGTTGATTGTTGAAAATGAAATACTATTCTCATATCATCCATTCAAATACACCATTCTATATACATAAATAGACCTATAATATTTTTACATATTTTTAGGGGCATGATTATTTAGAATGGTATACTTAAATATATTCTAGCATTTGCATATTACCATTTACACCTACACACGTATCAAATCTATATAAATATATATACATAAGAACACCTAGATCCAATATATAGATAACGATGGATGATACATATATATACATTTATATTTCTACCAAATAATAAGAATATATGAATTATTTGACTTTAGTGACTGAAAAATTCTTCAAATTACAAAATAATGTACAAAAAAATATTAGGGAAACAAAATCTAGAAAAGGACAGAAATAAAAATAAGGCTATACAAAATAGTAGAATAAATACTACCAAAAGAGGTGGTGGATGACAGAAATAATCTGAAACAGCCCATTGTTATTGAGTAATAATAAAACACTCTTGAATATTTCATGAGAGACATGAATCATAGCCTATAAATGGAAGAAAACTGAAAAAACCGGGTCAACCCACACCATATGGATCAGTCAAAATGAGAGGGATGCTGAGATGAAGAATAAATAACCATATCAAGGGAGGATGAGTGATATTGGGTGCATAACATAAAGTATTGACAAAAAAATGAATAAATATAGTGTATTATTATGATGAAGTTGGAGCCAAGAGGGAGTATAGAATGTTTCATAGTAGAATAAGAGGGGGATAAAGTCACGTGATGCACATTGGAAGGAAGGGGGAAATAAAATGGAGGAAGGAAGGGAGAAAATAAAATAAAAATAAATGTAAAAATAAAAAAAAAAATGGTATCCATCATGATTTGTGAATCATTTAAAAACATTTTTATATCTGTGAAATAACCAATTCCCAGTTTAGGAAACCCCCTGAATAGTTTTCACAAAGAGGATTTGTGGTATAGATAAACCATGCCCCATAAGCCTAATATACTGAAGACCCCACATGGTCATTAGGGAGCTACAAAGGGATAAAAAATTCATACGGAAGCCCTGAAAAAATTGGTCTGTTAGATGATAGACCTTAATCGCTTGGGAAACCCACGGTTAGTCATAGCCATGTTAAGTAACTGAGTAATGTCTAAAAATAATACAAAATCAAAATTTTTCCCTCCAACTATCAGAATCAATCCGCCCTATATATCGACATTAAATATTTCTAAAAAAATAGTGACAGAAGTGTTTCCAAATGTCCCCACTATAAACATTTATTCCCAAAAAATGTTCCTTTTTATAGATAATAAAATAAGAAAGAAAATTATATGATGGTAGTAACTAATTGAAACAATTGACATAGCTTAGCCTCAAATACAAAGAATGATGTCCTAAAAAAGATCGTTCTAACCATTTATAATTCATCCACCTCTCAAATTGCTACTAAAATAACAACCTCAAACTAGAAATATAGCTCTTCAAGGGAGATAAATTGTAACATTCAAATATTTTATGTAAGGTATATTTCTTTTTAAATTATTGAATGCATATGCTGTACAGAACACTAAACATAATCAAAGAATGAAATATTGTCACAACCTAGGTGATAAATCAGAATGAATGAATAGTATGTAACACATTATAAAATTTGTATATTATATGTATAATAATTTTTTACATTCATCATAAGTGTTTTTTAGACATGTCATAAAAATAAATCATCTTTTATGTATAAAATGATATATTTTTATAATGGATGTTTTCCCATATTTTGATAGAGAAAATTTTTTTAACATAAATTTTTACTCTAGAATAAATTATATTTGGACAAAAAATGTTCAATTTTGAAATCAGAATATAAAAAATTAATTAGGATGATTTTTTTAATTTTCTAATGCGATTCATTTTTTGTAGTACAGTAAACAAATACAACATTTTATTTGAAAACCAACTTTTTATTTAAATAATTTATACTGTTAAATTTTATTTAATGTTATATTTATTGTTAAATAAGATTAATAATATACATATTGATAATATTATGGTCATTGGAATGTTTTATATTGAATGTGGATATAAAAACATTTCATTCTTTTTCACGTTTTTAGCTTAAAATCCTTTTTTGTACCTAATCTACAAGATTAATTTAAAATTTATTTTTACCAGTTTTTTTATCTTTTTTAAATAATAGATTCCATATTTTTAATTAGAATGTATGAATTTTTAATATATGTACCTATTATTTTCGTTCAATTTAAATTTGTAGTTTAATAATTTAAATTCTCAAAGATAAGTGTAAATTATGTAAATTAGAATAATAATAATATTATAAATATTATAAAATTCCCCTACCACATATAATAATTTTATTGGATGAGCTATTATCATCCAGAATCATCATTGGGGTAATTTTAGGAGCTCATGTACCCACATCATTGAATTTATTTCATTAATAGTATTTTATATTTCCAAAATGTCAAAGATGTCTTTCTTTAGTTATTAACAAGTAATATATTTTAATATTGGTTTACCTAGGTTATATATTCCACTATGAGTATGATTTTGAAATATAAAATTTATATCTAAATCATGGTAATTTATTTTTCTTATTGGAAATAATTAATTAACATAAAGTATTTAACAATGGTGATGGATTAATTATTTAGATAATGGAAATATCAAATAAATAATATTATAAACATGAAAATAGAGTTTATTTGACATAAATATTACATTCATGTTACTTATTAGAACCAATGACATGTTAGTGTCTTGTTAAAATAGTTTCTTTGAATATATTTTTTAATGGTATTTGTGAATGTCAAAGTAATAAATTTTGTCCAAATTGAAATTAATATTATTTTAAAATAACCAATTTTTTGTTAAATGAAATAAAATTTTAAAAAACATATTGTTTTTATAGTTGATTGGAAGAAGTTTTTAAATATGAAAAATGCTCTATTTTTTTGTTCTTTTTAATTTTACAGTAACATTATTGACCCTCAATTAGAAAATATCCAGGATGTCACAATAAGAGTTAAAAGGTTTATATAATGGTTTAAACAAAAATATAAGGTATGAATGTGATATAAACATGTCAAAAAATTAATTGATGAATACCATTTTCACACTAACACCTTTAATATCAACTATGAGTTGTGTAATAGAATCTTTTTTAAAAAAATAAGGTATATATTATTAAAATTATTGATAGTTAAAAAATTTCACTCTATATTTAAAATCATTTATTTGTGAACTGAGTGAAAATTTCAATATATGAACAAACCAAAATTCCTATTATTATATTAGTTAATTGTTTTCATTAATTAAATTTATTTTGAAATTTTAGAAACTTTCATATTACTATAAATGTTTCTACAATGATAAAATAATATTAATTTAATTAGTAGAATGCATAATAGTATAATTATAACCACTACGAAAAATATATTTGAATGACCCTGATAAAAAACCAATATAGAAAATATGATCAATAAAATAAATCAAGGAATTGTATTACACTTAATATGGTATAGTTATAGTACATATAGTACACGTATTATATAGAGAGGGTCAATCATGGTCATTCATAGAAAAAATTATTATACATCTAATCATACTATAAAGATTGACTTTTGATAATCTTTCATACTAGAATTTTAAAATCAAATCATAGATGATTAATATATAAATTTATAAATAAAATTTTTTGTTATATTATTGAATGATTACCTAAAGGATAATAAAATCACTAATAATACTATTTCTTTTGGAGAAAATGAATTACAAATATTACAAGAAAAAAATTGATGATATGAATATTCAATTAGATGAGTACATTACATTTAATGAGAATACAAATATATTTAAACTAGTTAAAAAAATGATCTTATATAATCAAATATTTAAATATATATATATATATATATAAATTAATATATACCTACCAAAAGATATTTCTGATTGTGTTATAGCTCAGTCTAGTGAATATACGCTGGAGGCTAGCATACTATTAGGGTTTTGTATAACAATACGGCTCAGTTTGATGAATATATGATATCATTATAAATTTCATGGGTTTCATATAACAATATTGATTCAAATACTATTCTACCCCACCCTAATGTAATTATATCACATATTCTCCGAACTAGTCCATTCTATTATATAAAACCCTAATAAAATAATAGCCTATTGTGTATATTCACTTGACTGAACTATTGTTATATCATAAATAGCTTATGTTATATATATAAATATATATATGTTTTAGACATTATAAGATCATTTACTATAAATATTTTAAATAGATTTGGATTCTTGTTAAATATTCTATATTCATTAAATTAACTAGTAATATCTTATTTTTTTATAAAATATGTAATTCATTTTCTGATATAGAAATAATATTACTGGTGATTTATTTATACTTTTGGTAGTCATTAATTAATGTAATTAATTTTTCACCATACATAGTTATATATTCTTTATATATGATTTTATTTTCTAATTCCTTAAAAAAATAATTCATTCAATAGAGTATGATTTGATGTACTATACTCTTTTCTATGAATGATCATGCCATATCCAATATAAAGAATAAATTTATTATACATAATATATCATTTCCCTATTTAGTGAATGATATTAGATTAATTTATTTTAATGGAAATATTTTATTATATATTTTTCTATTATAATGCTATATCGTATTTATTTCCCCAAAAGGGTGTAATTACACTATTCTTCGATTTAATAATTTATTTCAATAGTATTAGTTTTGATATTTTAGTGATGATTTAATGTGTATAATTAAATTAATATATTTATAGGATATATTAGAGTTTTATTAATGATTTATATTAAAATTAAATTTTTTTCATGAAGTATTTAAAGTTGAATTAATGGAATAGTATCAAATTTGACAATAATGACATTTTGTTGAATAAATAAGATATTAAATTATATAAGAAGTAGAAATTTTATATAATCATTAATGGAATTATATTTGGAAGAATATATATTCAACTATTTATTTATTGTTCATTTGTAATTTATGTCTCTAGAATAGACTTATTATATTGTAATGTTTTGAGGATTTCTGAATATACCCCTCACAAAAATTAAAAAGGCGCACCTCATCCCTCACATCCTAAAACCAATTTGATCCAACTATATTGAACAAAAAATGACCATTTACATTCTAAAAACTCATTCATATGTTATGTAGATTCTGATATATCAAAAAATAATCCATATAAAGATTATGCAGAGATTAGATGGAGTTAGCTGAAGAATAATTAATTGTCATTATCTAGTCATTAATGATTGTTTCATCTTCAACATCCTTTTTACATATTGATTCCAATATAATGTAATAAATCAAGTATCATACATATTATGAGATTTTATTTTTATTATTTGAATCCATAGTTAACCTTTTATCCATCCAAAGGAAAATGAACATACCATGCGTGTGTATATATAACATACCATCTCCATGCCATTGTGTAATTGTTTTATTCACAAATTTACATGGACAAGTATAATGATCAATGTATTTGATATAAATTATATATATGACATGATATTGAATCTATAAAAATTAATCTTCCATAAATTTTATTACCCTTTCACTATTATATGAATGATAATGTTTCTCATTCATACTTACGGTCCACTGTCTCTACAACGCGATGCAATTCATTTTCTATATTCACCATTAAATATTGATTCTAAGTATGTATATAATTAATACATTTGATATCAATGAACATAATATCATTTTATATATGATTTAAATCTATCTTATACAAAAGAACTATGACTTACATGACAATCCATGCATTAAAAATGAAGAAGTAGACACTCAAAATAGTGGTAATAATGAAATATTGATAAAAATGGGTGGTAAGATGGTGTAATAAGATCATATATGATATCATATATTGGATATTGTTATAGAATATGTTAATTACATTAGTTGAACAACTATATAAAAGAATAATTCACATTAAACTAAATGAATGTTCAGGTTATTGTTTTTCTCGCCACACTTTTATTTATTTGAGATATTATTTATCCACTATATATTTATTATGTGCAGTGTAGTTACATTTTAATATATCATACCATAAATAACTTTATCTACATGGTGTTAAATGTTTATTTTTATAATTATTGACTATTATAGGTATTATGATAAAAGTATTTTTCACTTATATGGGACACAATAATTTAAATATATATTTTTAAATAAATTAATATATATTTGAGTAATGATTTGGAAAAAAAGTAATAGGTTGGGGACTATATATTTAAATCTTCTCAATGAATCAATATTCTATTAAGATGAAATTTGATTGTAGAAAACTATTCCTACTTGTTTCCAAGAAGTAATAGATGGGTTTATACCCATAGACAGAAACTAGAAGAAGGATTGATCTTGAAAGTAACTATATTGATGATATAACATGACAGTTCAAACATCCAAAATTACACACTTCTTAAATATAATTTTTAATATCAGGCTTATTTTAACAATGATAAAATATTTGGATGAATTTTTTTATCATTTTATTTATTACATGGGATGTGTGTTCAGTTATATATCTTGATGTGATCATTATTATCATTTATTCATGTCCTCTACTAATGTAATTTACCATTATTGAGAATTTTAGAACACCCCATTATTATTTTATTTATTTTCCCCATATTTACAAGATATTTATTATGAAAAACATATTGGGTTAAGATATTATAATATTTTTTTATCTACTAAAATATTCATTGTATATTATGATTAAAATATAATATCAATTTCAAATATATATATATATATATATATAGTTTATTAAGAATTATAAAATATATAGTCATTTAGGATGTAATTTCTTGTATCTTATGACAATGTAGTAAAGTAAGGCACTAGCTATGTGATACTGTGCTTAGGGTCATTACATTTGGTATCAAAGGTTGTTGAGTATAAACCATTGGAACTAGAATTAGAAAAAAAAAATATTAGGGATCAATCAACCTATAAGAGGCATTGAGAATATTCCTATACAACCCATGCTAATTATTAATCGTTTATTTATAAAAAAATTATTTTTCAATTTTCAATAGTTTTGGGGTTATACATTTTATTTCAAAATGATATGATCATGTAAAATAGATTAAATTTTATACAATTAGTTATTTAAAAGAGGAATGTTATCAGAACATGTGAAAAATATAGATATTTTTCTATTGAATGAACCAATACATCTGGTTTTGCAATAAATAAAATTATGGCTATATTAATCCATCTTAACGAGGTTAAGAAAAATAACCTTTCTCGTGTGGAGGAAATTATTCCACAATGATCGCTACCTATGTTGAATGTATTAATTTTAATGAACCCCCATAGTTTAGTAGGACTACAATTCTAATTTTTGGTGAGAAATGAACTAATTCTTCGTACAATATATTTGTAAGAAGCAGATCAAATTAAAAGGAAATTGTCACACTTAAAATATATTTCCTCAAAGATGATATTAAATAATGGTGGTCATTTATATAAACTAATAAGTATGTGGAAGAAATTTATCTCATGAAATTGAATGATTTTTGTGATAAATTATTCAAAAATAAGTTATATAATGTGCTTGAAATAAAAATGAATTGAAATTTATATAGATTATATAAAAGGGTGGATGAAATTGTTGAAGAGTTCCTAACATCTATTACTGGATTATATATGAAAGCTATGAATTATATATGTAGTACAAGGTTCTTGATTAACTATTTCATTAAAGGGGTTTGGTCAGGTCTCCAAAAGGAACTATTATCACAAAAATTTTCTTCATAGGATGAAATAGATTTATGTGATATCTAGAAAGGTAAATAATTTTCCATGTCCAATGACTTTGAAGGAGTGAAATAGGAGAAAATAAAAATAGAAACAATGTTATCTAAATGGAATTATGGAATGAAAGATTTTCCCTCAAGTGGTAATTTTGAAGAGGAACACAATTGGAAGTGCTTAAATATAACATGTCATTGTTATATGTGTGGAGAAAAGGGACACATGTAAAAATAATGCAAAGGGGGGGAATGATATGACTGATTTGTTGTGTTTCAACTATATATAAATACGGTCCTACAAAATTAAATTTCCCATGCATCAAGTAAATATATGGCATTATTAGATAAGGGATAATGGTTAAGATTATTCTATTACTATAGTATATGTGGAATAATAAATTAATTTGTGTTATTGGATACAAAAATTATGTGGAAAAATTATTTTTTTAACGATATTCTAGATATAAGAATCCTGGAATATATATAGTCTATATTTTAGTACTTATTAATTATTGATTTGGAAACCTTCATTTTTTCATTAAAGTATTATAGATATTAAGTTATTAAAATATTAATTATGATATATGAATATTTACATTATGTTATTTGGATAATATAATCTTGTATATTTTGTGATTTTTTATTAAATGTTTTTCCTTTGAGTTTAGACATATGTTTTTCTGATATTTTTATGATTAACAACATAGAAAATTGATTAATTTTATCTTTCGATATTTTTTTTCAACAGTCAATTACCATTTTGGTTTCCATAAAAATAGATATGGAGATTAAGTTACGTGTTGATCATATGCTTTTTAAAAGTAAATCTGGTGTAAAAAAATTATATTGAACCTCCATTTCATGCTGTAAAACATGAAGTGAAACTAGATCATTTCACAAAAAAATGATGATATTATACTATTATCATAGATTATAATAATGGATGACTATTTTCTGAAGTTATTATCAATATTATAAAATATTACCTTAATAATAGGAAATCTATTTTGGATAAAAATGGTATGTATTTTCTTTTATTTCATAAAAATCCAGTGTTTTCTAACCGATCACAAAATTACTATTTTTGATGGTTGACATTATCAAATAACATATCTACGTCATTATAAATCAGAACATTCAAGATATATTTGACATCTATGTCATTGTTTTCCATTTCCATTAATTATCTTCTATTCAAAAACCTAATGTTGTGGTAACCTTCATGTTTCCCTATCCCATGTATTATGAAGGTGTTTTACTAATCATATTTTTAATGTGGATTTACAATAAAATAATTTTCATGTATCAACATTTGATTTTTGAAGTGAAATTTAAAAATGATAAGAAATAATTTTTAAAAGTATCGGAGAACGTAACACTAGAATATTTTAGCATTTGTCTATTTTTAATATTAATCTGTTCGAAAGATTATGTTTCACGCAACCCATAACTTAAACGAAAAAAAGTGTTATTATAACCTAGTCATTAAATTGGAGGTAATGAATACTAGTAACCAAATTATGAAATTTATATATTATATATGAAATGTAATGTTTCAAATTAATCATTTGTGTTTTCTAAACATTATATAAAAAAATCATCTTTCAGTAATAAAATGAAATAATTTTTATGGGATATTTACAACATATTGATGGTGAACTTATTTCCAAATATGAATTTATATATTTTTTAAACTATATTTGAAAAAATAAAATTCTTTTTTGAAACTATAATATAAAATCTGAATTTTGTAATATTTTTATTAATTTGCAGATCTGTTTAATTTTTGAGGAATAGTAAAAAAAGTATTTCATTTTAATTGATAGTTGAATTTTCATATAAATAGTTTATGTTGTTAAAAAATATTTTAATTTGGTTTTAATATATTATTATATCAATAATACATCAATAAATAAAAATAATCTTACTGAAATAATATTTATATTGAATGTGGATATAAAAACATTTCAAACCTTTTCATGCTTTCACTTTAAATACTCATTTTTTAACCACATCTATGGGTTTAATTTTAAATTATTTTTTATCCAAATAAATGTTTTGAATTTTGAATAGTGGATTCCATATTTGGAACCAAAAGTTCCAAAATCATAAATTAGTTCCCTATTATTTTTATTATATATGAACAATAACTATTGTAATTTTATTTGAAATTAATAAAGGTAAATATTGTAATTTAGGGAAAAAATAATATTATTAAAATTAGACCATTACCATAAAACTGTTATTCATTTTATTGGAAGGGTGAATTTTGGCCAAAAAATTCCATGTTCCAATTTTATGATCTCTAAGAGCCACTTGTATTAAATTAAAATATTTATAGTATTTTATTTTAATGAAATGTCAATGATGTCAGAAATTTGTTTTTAAGAATAATAAAATTTAATACAGGGATACCTAGGTGATATATTCAGCTATGAATAGTATTGGGAAAGATAAAATGTTTATCATAATAATAATTTTTTAAAAAAAAAATTGGGAATTGAATAATTAACTTAACGACATGCACAATGAAAAAACAATAATTTTTTAATTAATTTAAATATTAAAAAAATGAAAAAAAATAGAATAAACATAATTTGTGATAAATCATGGAATTTAGAAATTTTTTAGATTATGATGATATGTGTGTGATGTTTTAAAAAATTTGTTCAAAATATATCATCTTTTATTGATAGAACTAAAATATGAAGAAATAAATATTTTCATGATTAAAAATAATTTTATATTAAAATAAATATTACCTTATTAAGTGATATAAAAATATTAAAACTCCAAAATTCAGCCAAATTATTTCGATATGGATGGAAAATCATGAATGGTAAAATTATATTTTGTTTTTTATAGAAAACTTATTGACCGAAAAATAGTAATCATCCATGTTATCGTGATAAGAGTTGATGGGATTAAAGAAGGGTTGAACCAAATGATAAGGGTATGATTCTGACATAAGCATGAGTAAAAATTATTTTAAGAATATAATTCAACCCTAATGACCTAAATTATTGAATTGGTGTTTTTAATAGACACTAGTCAACCAAAAAAATATATATATTATTAAAATCATATCTATTTACAAAACCCATTAGATGTAGGTACTGTAGTAGCATTGCAGTGGAGGTAGAACGGTAGAATTAATAACACTATTGCATTGGTGGGCACTGTATTAGGAATTTTAGTGGTGGACACGCTATTTTATGTAATTTAGTAACACAGGTACTACAACAGCACTATTCTTCGGTGGTCATTTGGGACAAACTATTTGGGCATATGAGCCATGTAATGAGATTTAATGCACACTGGTCCTATGATCAATGTAATGGGCTTCATGTGAACATGGAATAAAATAATTTTATTGAATAAATAAGGCCATATTGGGGGGTATATACCATTGGGGTGTTGTGTTTTTCCTCTCTAGCTTGTGTTTGAGGTGTGTGTTTTATTAATGTTATTGTACCCCCATGAACTTAATATAATTATATCATTTATATGATAACATAGGAAATAATTAATGATATGGGTAGAAATATTTTTTTTGTTACAAATATAAATATATTAATTATTGAATATTTTTTTAAATATTTAAATATTTTATATTTTTTATCAAATGCTTCTGCAATGCTAATATATTATATATTTATTAAACAATAATAAAATAAAATAATTGATTTCAAAAGTAATAATTTTAATATATTTGGGATTATTTAAGGTTTATAATTAATTTAATGTATCTATAATATATTTTAGATATGTTTTATATAATTATATTTGAATTCAAAATTTGTATAAATGTGTTGGATGTCACATTAAAAAAACAATATCAAATTTGACAATAATGATATTTTTTTGAAAAAATATTTTAATAAATTAAATAAAAATACCAAAAAAGATAAATAATTACAACGGGGATGACATATTGTCGCATATATCACCCCTATTAATTTATAGGAAACTTGAACATATTTTACTCTAGAATATCCATATTAAATATTAATATTTGGAGGATTTTTTATTGTTCCCCTCACATAAATTATAATTGGGAACCTCTTCACTCACTTACTAACACAAACATCATCCATGTAGTTCCACCAAAAAATAACTTATTTCAATTTGGAATTCCCTTATTTATGTTCTAGAATTTCTCGAACATCCGAAAGACCGACCATATGCCTCTTAAAAATGTTTAAAAATTAGTTCACAGATCATGAGGTAATCGTCTTTATCAACTCCATCATGTTTGATGCTTCTTCAACTTACTCAACTTTTTGTACATGATATAGTATTAATTTTAGTATCATATAAATTTTGAGATGCTATCATGATTTTTTATAGCCTTATTCCACCTTTTACCCATCATTTGACAGACAATCACATCACCCATACCTAAATATGGCTTACCATCACCACACTACGGTGTAATTTTTTTCATCACCAATATACATGTTTGTGGATAATGATGAATATAATAGATATAGATGATAAATATGACAATATATTGATTCTAAAAAAATAATATATAATACACATACCCTTTCTCCATTAATAGAATGATACCATCGCATGTGCATACGTACAAAATACCACGTCCACAGAGCTATGGGATTAATTTTCCATGTTCATAATTAAATAATGAAAACAAGATTTAATATATAGGGAATAAATATGATATAAATAATAGTAATATATTTTTTGGATATGGTGGAACATTTATGTATTCAAAATAACCATATGTTGCATGATTGAAAATGCATTGGGAAATAAAGTTGTCAAAAACTAAAACAAGGGTAATAACAAAATCATATTAAAAAAATAATATATTATAAGGTAGAACTATATCTTATATGATATCATAAATATGAATATGGTTTTGGTATTAATGAATAACTTTAATTAAATAATTATACATGATTTTTAAGTACATCCAACAAAATAAAGACACAAGGCGAGGTTTTTTCTCGTATGAATTTAATTTATGTGAGATATGACTTATTATACTCTTTTTTATTTTGTATGATGTACGTAACATTTTATTTATAATATCATGAATCACATTACATTAATTTATTAAAATGTTTACTTTGATAAATATTTTTTTTGTTGTATGTCATTCAAATAACTAAATGAGGTATGTCACACATTGATTAAAAAATATGTTTCAAAAATGTTTATTTAGTATATGAGAAATTCTTTTGACATGAAAGTCAGATATTTAGGATTCACTGCATAAAAAACATAGGTGTATTTTTTTTCACTTCAGAAGAAAAAATTTGGTGAAAACCCCATCATATTTTTTTATAAAAAAAATATTATGAGTTTCTACCAACTAAACATAAACATTATTGAGGATGTATCATCAGAGTAACTATCAAGATGATATATATTTCTAGTGAAGAAATATGACATTATACATTTTCATAACATCAATAATTACTTTCCAGGTGATTTTTACAATGAAATTGAATTATATGGATTCATTTTCATTAATCATTTATTTATTACAAGGAATGTGTGTTAAATTATTTACCATTATATGTTGGTTATTATCATTGATTCACGATAGAATATGGTTTACATTTTACATATTGATAATTTATGCACACACCATTACTATGATTTATTTTCACAAGGTTTCCTAGATGTTTATTATGAAATATATGTAAGGTTAATCTGGGAAAAAAATGGTGCACACGAAAAAATACATTATAATTTTATGATTAAAATATAATTTTAATTTAAAATATTTATATATATTACAAGACTAATAATATATTTTTCTCTTTTGGGATCAAATTTATTTTATCTTATTAAAATGTAGCAAACTATGCCATATGCACCAGGATAATAAGGTTGGGGTCTTTACAACAAACATTGTCTCCCCACCATTTAAAGATCATCTAAAATGGAATTTTTATGGAGAAATACCATAAGAAATATCATTGAACAATAGAACATTAATGTGAGAGATTCACTATAAAAAATAGAAAACACTTCCCAACATAAGGAAGAAAAAATGACCACAAGGAACCTAAATATGTGACAAGAGATCTCACCTCAATTAAAAACCCATATGAATAGTCTAGAGTCCAAATCGGGGATCAGATTTATAGGGTTCATCCAAAATGGCCACGGTTAATTTCCAACCAGTATACAAGATGCTACTTGTTGATCAATCACACTAGTTACCCAATTGTACAATCAATGCATAACTAATTCCGGAAGAAAGTATCACCTCACCCTATCAATGATAAAATTGTACCAACACAGATATACTGACAAATTTTTAACTAAGAAATTCATTAAAACATACAACAATCTCTACATTACACCAAAATCAATGAACCAACAAATTCAATCAAAGGGAACATGGAAAAACCCAAAAACACCATAAAAATATTACCTATATGAAGAGAGAGTGTGAAAATTCGTAGGAAACGCAATCCCTTATTGACCTGCTACAAGAAAATAACCATAAATAAAATCCATAAAAATATAAAACATCTATATGACCCTAATAAATAGTTCTAAATCTCAATAATTAATATTACAACAACAAACTAAATTGGAAATAATATTTATTAACCTCATTAAAAATCATTTTATACTTTAAATCCAATAGAAAAAAATATCATATTGATATTTATAGGTCCAACATTCCAATTACAGTCTGTCTAGCCATCTAAACTAAAGAAATTTTTTCATCCATTCATGGGAAAGGTAGTATATGTGCATGAAATTGACATCTCCAATCAATGGCTCAAAAAATAGGTCAAACAGTTACTTATTAATAAATGAAACGAGAAAACCACAATCCATAAAATTCACACAAAATTCTTCTAAATAGGAAAATAAAATTTCACTAGAAATAAATTCCCATTAAAAACCTTATTTTGAACAATGAATTTAAAAATTCAATTTCCACCAAGGTGTTATATAATGAAATATATCATACCATGAAACCAATAACCTTGTTGTAACCCACACATTTCCAAAATGAGAATAACCACCCATAATCCCATTCAAAAAACCATTTCATTTTGAAAACAAAACACCCACGGATTCCATTTTAGAATGCACAATCCCTTTGAAATCCCAATTTCATAAGAAGAAAAACCTTTTCTAAATAAAATCATAAAACCAAGGAAATTAACTGTTACCTATATTTCACAAAACAAAATTTGAAAATAGTTATTTTCCCCAAAAATCATTTTATTTACCAATAAATGTTTTCAAAACCATGCATTGAAATGTAAAACATATGAAAATAAATTTTTATAAAAATACATAACCCAAAACACTACTGAATTAACATCTAATGTGATGAAACCACCATTAAGAGATTCCATAATCCTTATTAGTCTAAAAAAGGATAATGAGAGAGGGAATATTATTATGAATTTTTTATCCCCTTGGTTGGGTGACTACTTCCCAACCCTAATAAATGAATCATATAATAGTTTGAATTTACCACAAGGGAATTGAATGGTTTCAAAATATGTACATTCCAACCATGTAGTTAATTTTCTACATTCTTTTCAACCCAAGACTTTGACTGACTACAATATCATACATATAATAAAACGGGACCAAAAAATAAATCATATCATATCCCATAATATATTCCAATAATAATCAATTCATTATTTGAATCCCAAATTCCCTTATCCATTTGTGACTCGAGACAAACAAGTGCAAGAAATACTCACCCTACGCTTACCACTAAGGAAACGAAAAACTTAGTGGCCCTTATACCTTGACATCCACTAATATAAAGGGATATAAAAAATATATGTCCCACTAAGAACATTATCTCTCATACCATTTTGTAATGATCTGTCTGAGATGTCTTCCAACCTGATACCCGACACGATTCTCTATACGGATCAAAGGGATTTCCCAATCCCCACAGGCAGGAGAGATTCACCTTAGTATTACAGATTTTCATTTGGGAATGATTTCTCCCAAAAATTATTTAAACCAAAAGAAATTATATAAATCCTATAACCAAAATAAAAAACCATAGTGGAAAAATATATATAATAGAAACGATAATAACTAAAAATTATATAAATGTAAGATGAAAAGCTAACCAACTCATGTCAAGACCAAAAATATTTTCACCCAACTCTGCCATATAACGACAATAAAAAATAAACTATATGGATGAACATGGAATGTTATAAGCATGATATACAAATTTATGAATATATAAAAAACAAGAAAAAACAATGTAAATGGTTCCCAATGGATAATAATCAATACTATTTGAAATAAAAATCTATAAAAAATTCTTTAAATACATAATAATATCATGGAAGATCAAATAAAATCTATAGACAAAATTCAATAATTTTTTTATTGTTTTTGAAAATTGACCACACATGTTTATATAAAAGATATATATCTAAGCATTATCAAAAATAAAAAAACAATTATCATTCATAAAATCCACCCACTATTTTTATTTAAATGGAAAAAATAACTAAAAAACTTTTTCCTTCTTGGATTTATAAACAACCAAGGCCATCATGACACATCAGTCTCAATTATCCAAAAACGTTAGGGAAAAGGATGAAATACACATAAACATATACTCAATGAAAAAATATGGGAATAATATGTCACGTTAAATCATATCAAACATGGAAGTAAAATAATACATTAAGAAAAAAACATTCCATCCATGTAGGAAACATATTATGGGATCCAGAAATCAATTTTACGATATCTCAAAATGAGTATGAAAGCCATATCCAAGCCCCTTGGTTTTGAGTGCATCTTGTTGATTCCATAGTTAGATACGAGTATGGATGTAATTACAATACCTCTTGGGTATAGTAGCACCATGAAAAATCTATAAGTAAACCTGGGTATGAAACACCATGATGTTACCCCTTGGTTTCGGGGACCCCATGCCCATTCCCCAAATAATCCTATGTATTGCTGTCTGTGACTTTAAACCTTGGGTTCTAGAATTTTGTGTACATTCTCCAATTAAATATAGTGCACTGGGGAACCTAAAATCATGTAAGACCTTCCCAAAAATCATTAATCATAGGTAAAAAAACAAGGATAATTAGTTCATTAATCCATCTTGGATAAGGGATGACTCATATGACCATCACCAACCATTTCTCACATCACAAACCATTTTAACAACCTGATCATTTTCAAAATGACTTCAAAATGTATATACCATTTATATCTCATTTTTATAAAAAATTTCAAAATAACTAATCTATAATGATCAATTTCATCAAGTACATATATTACAAACACTTCATTTTTAAAAGACTATTTTAAAAAGAAAAATTTGATATCCAATACATTGGTTATATCACAAACTTCAATTTTAAGGATAACATAATCACTGTATATAATCAAGAGAGTTAAAAACGGGGACTATCAACATCACATCCCAAGTTACAACATAGCCTTTACTGATATCATAAAAAATTACAATTATGTATACAAAGTAATATATAATTGCAACATTATTCTAAATGGGATAATGAAAATATCTATGCAATACAACATAAATAAATAGAAAATCAGTTTTCACTTTATAAAACCAAAACACACATTTAAAACAAAGAAAACCATCACAAAAAGGGTACCCACATTAGAAACACCCTTGATCATAATTATAATAGAAAAAATGTAATTTTATAATGAAAAACTCATTTTAATTTTATCAACATGATGAATTCATATAACCCCACATCAAAACCACATACCATATAAAAATTAAACCACACATTCTTTCCAAATGAAAATATCACCAAGTCGTTAAATACATTACAAAACCACCCATTTTACATGATTCACATTATTTGAAAATGAAATCATGTTCGAACTCCATCCATTTACATCAATACACTTTTAATTAATCCAAATATAAATTTCTACAAGCGGTGAACGACCAACACATTTTAAATCACAATATAAAATAAAAATAAAAAACACATTTTTAAAAACATTTGATGTAAATACACCAATTTTAGAATAATATCCCTTTTTAATAATTTTTTAGATCTCAATGAAACAAATATAGGTTCAATGTCCTAAAATCACATTTTGAAACCATTACTAGGAAATTTTTTAATTTCATATGATCTTGGAACAATATAAAATTTTAGTTCACACATGAAAACATTGAATGTCTACTATAAATAATTATTAACAAGAACAAATTATTAAAGAAAGGGTTAAAAACAAGGAAATAACATATATTTTTACTTTCAAATAAATTGAAATTTCGTGTCATAAGAATAATATAATTCCAAATGAAACAAATTGTATATTAACACTTTATCAATGAAGAAATGACCAATCCAAAAAAACTCAAAACCATAATTTTTTTGATTGAATCTCTAATATCCTCCTCCATTCATCAATGAATATGAAACTTCACATCTATATAAGGACACATATCCCATGTTAAGAAATTATTATGGCCATTAATATATTAATTGGGGACCATATATATATTCTTGTACATTCATATACCTGTCTATACTTACTCACGTTAGATATTTTCATATACATACATAACCACACATATTCCCAATATTTATATTCAGGTCATATTGAGTTACTATATATATAATAATGGAACATATATATATATTTTCCTACCTATTAATATGGATGTATATCACCTTAGAATATGGTCAATTAAAAAAATTAATAAAGACAAAGAATAACTACAAAAATAATTGGAACCCAAAATTACCATAATGGAAAAAATTAAAATTGAGCTAAAAATTGAATAAATCCTACCCTAAACAGAGTTAGTAGACTGAAGTGATCTGAAGCACATCATCTTCAGTAGCGAATAATGGAACATTCCTGAAGATGACCTGAGAGACCCAATGCATAAATTAATAATGGGAGAAAACTGAAAATCATGACAACTAACACAGTAGTGTTCTCCTGAAATGACATGTGATATATGGAGATGAAAAAAAGCATATTAATGGAGGAGGAGTGAATCAAAATTATTACCTCTATGTATTATCCACAAAACCAAAATAAATAAATTTTATTTTTATAGATGAAGAGGTAGTCGATATGGAGGGTGGGCTATGAGGGGGAGAAGATGAGGATGGGATTATTTCACATGATATGTAGTGGAAGGATGTGGATAAATGGTTGAAGATTGAAAACAATGAATGATTTTTTTGAAATAAAAGGGTTAATCAGACTATATTTTCATGTTTTACCAAACCATGGGCTAAACAAGTCCTAGAAAATACCTTTTCTAAGAACCTACTCGCATGATTTCTATTAGGATGCTACATAGATTGAAAAAAACCACGTTCTTTATCCCTAATACACCCAAGTCCCTACATGGTCTCTCAGGACCTCAACACAGTTGGATAAACTGTGTAAATGATGTGAAAAATGGATATATCAAATGTAAAATCCTAAACACAGGGGAACCACAAGGACAATCCTAACTGTGTGAGTTGACTATGAAATAGCTAAACCACCAAAATGTTGGCCCACCAACTACCAAAACTAAAACCATCTCCATAAAAGGATAAAATAATGCAAAAGGAAAAAAACCATGACAAAAGGGTGTCACTCTATCCAATTAATCATATCCCCACATGTAATATATCTAAATCAACCACCATTAACACTTCACCACAACCCCCATGAACATAAAACGTCAATATCCACAATATAATAGAAAAAATTACATATCATTTTCCATAATTTATCAAATCTCTTTTATCACATTGGTTATTTAATCAGCATGGGTATTATCACAATAACATGATTCTCATGGGAAACAAATTAATTTTACACACACACACACACACACACATATTTTTTATAATCATTTATTCATGGTTTAATGAAGTATAAATACAATAAGGTTTTCATGAAATAAAATACATAGAATAACAATCACCCCACGTCCATCATTTTCCTCATGGAAAAAAATCCAAAAACACATAAAAAATTCATTTGAGTATTAAAATAAAGTTGTTTCTCACTGAACCCATCAATTTTAGCATGTAATAATTTGTTATAATTATGATGATCAACCTTACCATCTAGTAAATGGGTGGTTAAAGATTTTTGTTAGCACATGTTGCAGAAAAATAGGAATTGAATGAGTATCCCATTTCTCAAAGAATCATTATCATTCACCGAAAACAATGGGGTGAAGAATAAATATAATAGTAGACAAAAATTGGAAAAGAAACTATAAATTAACCATAACCACATCATGATAAATATCAAAATATCCTAGAAAACCCCACAAACCAAAAAAATTACCAAATTAAAACCAAAGCAGATGATAAGATGGACAAATTAGTGATAATGTTGGACACCATAAATCAGAATGCTAAAACTCAACAATAGACCCCAAAAATATAGAATGTTGAATGTTAGATGGAAGGCCCTCCAAAATGACTCTATTTTCTTTCAAAATCCAATTAATCATTGGATTAAATAGGATTAAATCAGTTTGGTATCAATATAATAACATGGTATAAGTCTTCACATTCAATGTTTGAATTCCATTATCATGTGAAAGAAAACATAGAGACATATAAATAAAAGATTTCAACCAAATATAAGTCATGAATTATCTAAATAAATATTTTCTGAAGAAAAAAATGTGCCATATACAAAAATACCAAATGAAATGAATTACCCTTTCAAATTGAAAATACATTTTTTGAAATCCCCATATACTGCCTAAAATCTAAAATTCACCAGCTTCTCAAGTAATGAATCAACCCTTTATAAAAATTCATTTCTTTCATTTAAACACTCACAAAAATACACAAGTAGATCCAACATCATAGAATCTCCTCGAGCATCTGATGAACACCTCTAACTATAGAAACATAAGATAAAACAGTTTATTATGTAACAATCTATTACCATAAATTCATTCCATATGATTCCCATTGTCGTGAATGATAACAAAAATAAAAAAGGATTTATGAAAACAAATCTCATGAGATACCAATCTCAGATTTCTTTCACCTCATTCTCTCCCACCAAAATATCTCACAGACGTTAAAAAACTCATCGCGCAACCATATCATCTTTCATCACCACTACAAACATTACACATCAAATGAATCCATCAGTATGAAAACACTTTTATGAAAAAATCTCTATAGTTACATGTCATCCTCTACATTTCCCAATATGAAATCCACCACAACCATCATAGAACACTTATCCAAGAATAATAATATGTAAATTGAATCTTCTATTTCAGGATATTATCTTATTTCGGTGCCACTGACTCATCCAAATGGTTTTTAACATGACACATTATAATGTATCATGATTTGGAATTAGGTTTCCCCCCTCTTAATAAGATAGAAAATTTATGAAGTTTCCTAAAATTATTGAAATAAAATATCTAATGAAGGAAATAGATCCAAATGTGACATAAATACTAGATATGTAAAAAACTTAATGTGTAAAAAAATCACAAGGTACCATGAATGAATCTGAATCACTCTCCGATATTTACCCTAGGGAATGAAATCATAACAATATAATAGATGTTCCAATAGTATAGATCACCCATGTATTATATTCAATCAATGATCATGTATATCTTCTCACTAAAACATAAATTTCAATTTTTAATTGATATCCAAATCATACTTATAGATTATGTGGTCTTCATCGTGAATATTAATATGAATCCAATACATATTGGTGATATTATTGAACTACTCTAGCTACATTAGCATATAAACCAGATGGACCACTTTTCTAACTCACCACCTCACCTCGAATGACCCAAAGAATATTTTTGAAATCTAACCCCCCCTCCAAACAGTCACTTCCCTTAATGAGGTAAGATTATCAAGAACTCATAAACTCTATCCTTAAACTCCAAGGCCCTCCATTCATGATAATTACATCAATTCTTATGATCTTCTGTCACTAATAACGTTTTTGGAATAACTAGATATTCTATTTTGGGTTGTTGGCCTCATCATGAAAAATAACTTCTCGCCATTCAACTTTCATCCATAGTAATTGATAACAATAAGGATTCTTATATAGAACATAATATAGGGATATTAAATTGGATGTGTTATAGAAATTAATTAATTTAATCACAAACGTAGCTATGTACATTTACTCTTATACTTAAAATACCCTAAAAAAATCTCCTAGTGTATCCCCATGAGTCTGGATTGTTGAGTCAATAAGGCTTCCATATGACATTTTTATTCCTTCATGCTTGGGGATATTGTTGAGTCAAAAGGTTTCCTTAAGACTTTACTATTACATCATGTTATAAATATCAAAAACACCTTATCTTAAGGAAAATTCCATTTACAATTTGTTTTACTTTCATAAGGAAAAGATTCATTTCCATCGGAAATTTATCCTTCCCATGTTTTTCATTGTTCATTGTATTTGTAACTGTAAAATTCAATTTCATATTAAAAACCTTGAGATCTTATAATACGTAGATATTTTTTTTCAGGATACAGATTTAGGTTCTAAATTCATTGATTTCAGACTCTGAACATTGTATGTTCAGACTCTGAACTTTTATGAGTTCAGATTCCGAAATCTCTAAATTCAGACTCCGAACATGGTATTTTCAGACTCCGATCTCTTATAAATTCAGACATCCATATTTTTTATATTCAGACTATGAACCCTTATGATTTAAGACTCTGAATTCTATTGAATTCATGACTCTGAATTTCCATGAAATTCAGACACTGGAATTCTATAGAATTTAGGTTTGTAATTCTTCTGAAGACAATATCTGAATATCCTTGTATTATAGACACTGAAATGAGTTTCTGGTTAGACTACAAACATTATTTCCATACATTATTATTAATTGATGTTGGTTAAGTAACTATACTTCATCTTACACATGTTTTGATTATAAGACGACGTCGTGCATTCAGTTACTAACTAACTGTTTTTTGAGTTACACATGTAAATTTCCCTCCAAAATTCATGGAAAAATATAACCATTGGAAGTGGTATTCGACCTTTAGAGCTATACCTATAAATAAGAGCTCCTTTGAATGAGCTCAATAATTTTTTATGATTCTAGAGATTACATGCTGCTGATGTGATTTCTATAGAGAGACTTTCATACATAGTGCATACTGAACATCTTGTTAAGATTTTCATCGTGCGACTCCGTATGTTATTGACTACATTCGATGGTTTTTGGGGATAAGAAGACAGAGGTGCTGACAACATTAAATTTCGAGGACGTCCATGCTGAGGAAGACATATGTGACGACTACCTTGAATATGAGGGTTTGCAGGGAAGCAAAACAGACTCCGATCTTCATATCGAGGGCTTTCCCTGGTGTGGGTAAGACAGTGTTTCTTGGAAATATAAATCAAGGTACCATTATCCAAGGTTGTTGGAAATACTTCTCTTTGGGTTAAAATATTTACTACTTATTACTTGTTTGTTTCTAGTTTTCCACTGCATTTTGTTTGTTGCGGAAATTAAAACTTTCTTATACATTCATATACTTTTACACTTTGATCTATTGAGATTATATACACTTTAAGGTAGAATTTTTATCATTGTAAACATTTGATATGTTTCATTTCTGGAACAAATTTTTCGGAATTTCATCCCCTGAATCATATTTCCATAATCAAGCATGTTTGTAGAACTAGAGGTTTTTTCAATTATCTCTTTTAACCTTGTTAAACAACATAATATTTTTATGTTATAAGGAATTTTTACAGTATACAATTCACCCCTCTTATATTTTTAGCTTCATTACTTCAATACTATAATCAGTATCATCTATCATTTCGATCTAACATGGATAATATGATCCATCCACCCAACTGGCGATCGGTGTAATGATTTACTAAGGTGAAAGTAGGTTCCAAAAAATTACTACAATCTCGTACAAACCACCGAGATAAAACTAGGATACTAATATAGATGATGTAACATAGAACATGTATAATCCTAACCAAATCGACATTTTATTGCATTGTAAAATTATCAATGAGACTCGACTGATGGATTGTCTGAAAAAGGAAAGACAGCATCAGCCTATACACTCTCTCCCAAAATAAATCACATATTCCATGATCCATTTATTACAAAATAATAAAATTTATTTATTTTTCCTCCAATTTATAGTCAATAATTTAGATTATTGGTTACAAATAACTACTAACATGGCTGAGAAGAGTCACTGACTGAAAAACTAGTTTGTTTTCTAAAATTACTTCCTATAATTTTATCATCCATGGATACCGAATCATCCACGTCGTACTGTGGGACATTGTATATGATCACCCAATCTTAGAAACACATATTATATTGGAATATAATTTTAAATCACTATATTAAATTCACTATGATTTTTTATTATTGATGCATTATACAATATAGTCATAAATCATAGACCAAAAACCAAAAAATTACAAGATAGAAATATATACTAAATGACAATTTTTACCATAATATAAAATAATTTAAATGTACCATGTTTTATATTTACTAAAATTAATCAAAATATTTTACATGACATATTATTTAAAATCTGAATCTATTAGAAGTTAAATTTTTATAAAATGAACTAGCTAGTCTTTCTCAAAGAATGAATGATATTGTTAGACAGAAGAACATTCAATCCAGATACAAGAAGAAATAACTAATAGATAAGATTTATTCATAAGCCACGTGATCTGAATGAAAGAGAGATGAACATATAAGTCGTGATTATCCTATTCTTAAGAGAAAAGAAATAAAAGAGAAGAATTCTGAGAGAAATTGAAAGTAGTTCTACAAAGCTAAAGCTATGAATGTTCTGAAAGCTAATGATACCTAGAGTGCTAGTGTTTGAGAAAATTCTGAATAATCATCAGATAATGAATTTTCTTAGATAGAAGAATCATGGTTTAATAGAAAGAATTCCAATTTAAAATCATTAAAAAATGTCTAAGGTACACAATGTTGAATCTATGACCAATGTATCCATAAATTCTAATTATAGTGATAGTAAATATTATGAATTTTCTAATGAAGAATCTCCTTCAAATAAGGATAATACATTACCTACCTATGAAGATGATTCTAGGATTGATATGCCTCTTGAGATTGAAATTTTAAAAGTCAACAAAAAGATTGATAAGGAAAATTCTAGGATTTCTATACTTTCTAAAGAAATATGAAATCGTTTTAAAGATATTGATAAGATAATTTTTTATTTTTAAAGTATTTCAAAAAAACCTTGAGGTAGTAAATTCTGAGAAGGACAAACATTCTATTGATCTTGAAAATGAAATTTACAAGAAAATTATTTTTGAACCTAACTCTAGTTATAAAGATAATGTTTTGTAAGATAAGAACTTCGTTATCAGTGTAATGTCTGAAATATTTTCTTGGAGTAATTGTTTGTCAAACCTTACCTTACGTAAGGAAAATTTTGAAAACATGTATTCTTTAATTCTACCTCTAAGGAAAAATTCTGGTTTTCGTTATGAAAGTTATAAACCAATTTTTAGTAACAATTATTCTTTTCCTCAAAGGGCTCCACTCTGCACTAAGTGTCAGTGTAGTGGGAATTGGGAAAAAATTTATCCTTAAACAATACTCAGTCTTTACATTTTCATAAAGCTCATTTTTCTTAGAAATTGTGGATACCTAAGATTTTGCTTTCTGAAATTTCTTGATACAGAAAAGTTTGGGTTCCAAAAGTTTATCATTATTATTTTCAGGAAAAGAAAGAAAGTACCAACAACAATACATGTTACATGGATAGTGGTTGTTCCAGGCATATAACTGGTAACAAAAACATCATTGAAAATATTATCAAGATGAAAGGTGAAAAAATAACTTTTGGAGATAATGAAAAGGGGGAAAATATTGGTATAGTTAACAACATTCTTCTTGGAAAACAATGATTTCAAATGTTTTAATTTTTATGGGTGATAAGAAAAAACTCATTAGCATAATTCAATTTTGTGATGAAGGTTACCTTGTGAATTTTAGGAATTACATGTTCTTAGAAAACAAGTTCAAGGAAGAGTTCATTCTTTCTGCTAATAGGAAAGATAACGTTCACACACTCACAAACTATGGTATGATTTTGACGAAAATGAAATTTTTTTGTGATAATACTAGTGCCATTGATTTAAGAAAAAACCTTCCACATCACACTCATGAAAAAACACATAGATATTAGGCATCACTTTCTTAGGGTTCTCACACAGAAAGGGAATATCATTCTTCTATTTATCTGAACAAAAGATCAAATTTCTGATACTTTCAGGGAATATTTACCCTCCGATCGATTTTAGTATATTAAACAGAAGTTAGGAATGTCAACCACAGGGAAATATTTTATGTTAACATATGGTTGAAACCAATATCCTCATATTAATATAATAACTTTCATATGGGGAGTACATTTTCTTGATAGTTAGATAAAAATCATTCGTAATGAATATTCTCATGGTCAGATTTTTCAAATATTTCGTAATGAAAATTTGATTAATCAAAAATTTCAAATCTTTCATAATGGAAATTTTTATAGTCAAATTTATTAATTTTTTTGAAATGGAAATTTTCAAAGTTATATTTTTCAAATATTTTTTAATAAAAATTTTAGTAGTCAGATTTTTTAAATATTTCGTAATGGAAATTTTCGTAGTCAAAATTTCCAAATAATTCATAATGGAAATTTTTTTAGTAAGTTTTTCTAAATCCTTTGTGATGAAAATTTTTATAATAATATTTTCTATATTTTTCATAATTAAGATTATTCGATAATTTCATAGTTAGTTTTTCTATAACATTTTGTAATTAAAATTTTCGAAATCTAATGTTCTTCAAATATATTTTTCCTCACTATAAATAAAATTCCTAAAATCTGAATGGAACGTTTAATTTCATGAGTTTTTGTAATCATATTTTACTTACTAGTATTTTCATTTGATTTTATATTTTCTTATTCACTTTTTCTTAAATCCTAATGACTTTATAAAAACCTCAAAATATCAGATTCTGTAAAAATATCCTTGCGACTATCATCTCAACCATCAGATCATTTGAATATGTTTTTCAGTCATTGGATCAATCAGGGTAGTTGAACCGTCACTTCAAACTGCTATATAATCCCCAAATTCCTGTACCACATCGAATTTCAAGCCTTTGTGTGTTGAAGTTCCTCCCTTACACATAATTCCCATTCAAAACTTTTTAGATATTGATCATATCCAAATGTCTGTTGAACAATCCTCGTCAACTGTCAATCCAATCTTAGAGTTGCAGGTTTATAGAGAATGTTTGGTGCATCCAAAATGTTTCACCAAGTTTGATTCTATAATCTCGTAAAATATCATGCTCAATAGATGAGACTGTGTTTTCATATCGATGCTAGGTGCTGAAGATTTAGTATATCTGGATTCTCTAGTATAATTTTACGAGTCAGTAAGTTTTATAATGTAGAAGGGAGAGAGAAGTTCTCTTTCAGAAGCTATTGAATGACTTCTGCTCTGTCGTACACCATGGATTCAAATTTGATTGGATTTATGTATGAAGGAGAAGGAGAATTCCTTTCTAATAAGTTTCCAGTATTTCAAGGAAACATTGTAATGGTTAAATCAATAGAGTGCCTCGGCCTTACAGATGTTAAGACTCTGATGATTATTCACCTCACTACAAATTATTAGATTCTCCAATTATGGTTTCTATTATATCATCCTAGTTAAATGAATAATAATAAATTTTAATATTTATTAATATTTGAGAATTAAATATTAATTTTACTTTAATGTGGTTTTTATGTTCGATAGCGTACACGATACGCAAAATCAATTTTTTTTGAAATCTTACGTTGCACACTAATAATATAATACTATTATTTTAAATGGTAGATAACTCCAAGCCATTGTATTGGAGAAAATAAAAAAAACAACTAAAATATGATTATACAATTTTGTTAAATGTATTTACTTTTATCCAATAAAAGTTAGAGGCTTATAATGTGAATGAATCTAAATTTAAGCATAATTTACATTAGAAGGTCGATTTAGCACCTTTTAATGGATAAACCTCATTAAATCTACCTTTAGTCACTTTAATACATTCTAATTTACCAAATAAAATCCTTCTTTATAATGGGAACATCAAAATTTACCTTTTACAAATTTTATGGAAATTTTCCAATAAAGTTCATTTTTAATGAATAGTGAAAAATATTTTATTATACTTCAAAACTGTGTTTTCATAAAATTTATTTATATGGTTATATTATCATTTTAATTGGATTTAAAGTCTAATTAGAATATATTTTTACCATTTAATCCAATTTTGGTCATTGGAATTAATTTCACAATGAATGCCGACATAAACAAGTGCCAATCTTTTGATAATTATTGTTTCTTAAAAACATGCTTTTGTTTTAACAACAAGAATTAATTTTAAATTAATTAATTCCGCTTCTATATTTTTAATTTATAAAAATTATCATCATTTTTGGATTTCGAATATCAAATATAGCTTAGGCAGGATTGTTGGTATTTTTCTGAAAAAATTTAATTTTTGATGAATAGTGAAACCACTTAGTAGTAGTAAAAAAACTGACTTTTTCATTTGATTGAAATTTTACCACTTCTATAAAATGAATTTAGTAAATCCTACATACAAGGTTGTTATTATGTAGTAAAATTTTGTTCAATAAGATGAAAATATTTTTTTTGAATAGTAACTTTTCACTTTTATTTACCGAGGTTAAAGATAAATTGGGTAATTCAAGGTAAAAATAATATTATAATAATTAAAAATTCTCTTAACACTTGTCCTATCCTTATTGGATGTGTAATGGGTGAACATAGGAATCTTTGGGTCAATTTTTTGACCCCATGGAGCCACTTATGAATAATAATGACACTATGTATAAATTAATTTATGGTAATGGAAAAATTGACGTAAAAAACAAAATTTAGTAATTAATATTTATATGGTGTTATATAAGTAATATTTTTGAATATAATAATTAATTGTAAATCAAAAACGATTTCCCAAATAATGTAATTTTTTTATAATTTTTAGACATCTAATAAATTAAATTATTTATGACCCAATAATGATACAGTATTTACCTCATTATTAAATGATTTAAATAAATTCAATTATAAATATTATATTATTATCCAAATCCTGTCCAATTTTTATTGGCATATTTTATTTAGACTATGAGTCATCTTATCATCGACTTTAATTATTATTGGAACTTTTGAAATCGAATATCAGTTTACAATAATGTAATATTTTCACACTTTCCTAAAGATCCCCTCTCGTCCCTTATAAAAGGAGACCACTACTAACCGATTCCTCACACCTCTCAAGACTTTAGAATCGTCCAAACTCTGCCCAATTAATCTCCCTACATCCCTTTACTCCTCCTAGAAGCCTTACCTTAGGCATAGGGAACTTTAATAAGCTCTTTTGGTTCAAACCAAAGGAAGTTACCCAAATTAATGGTAACAGTTTCTCTTAATTTATTTTATTTTATTTTTTTTCTCCAACCCAAAACTCATTTTTTACCTTTATTTTATAAAAAAATAAGTATCCTAAAATTAATAGGATGTACTTGTGAGAATGATTATAGCTACACTTACACACGCCTCCATCTAATGGGTGATGAACAAACTGCTTCTTTGGATTTCCAACCAACGCCTCACGAGACGATGATTGTTCGATAATCTCTTACTGCATATAATAGAGGAATTTAAGATGAAACTATATTTATATATGATATATATTATGTTTATGTTTTCTTCATGATTCTGTATTTTTCTTATATAGTTTAACTTTATGGATTATATTATCGATAAACGCGATAATTTCATTTGAGGAAGTGCGGACTACCGCCCCCTTAATGTGATAAGACTCACTAATGCCATATGTGGGACGTATAAAGGATAGATTTAATGATATTATATTAAACATTATATATTATATTATAATGAAATTATAATATACCTATGTATCATTATGTTTGAATTCAATTAAAATAAGAAATAGAAATGAAAGTAGAGTTCAAGAATACGTACGACTTACCATCTCCACGAATGGTGCATTTCATTTCTTAACCCAAAAATCATATGTACTATATTAAATATATATATATATACTGGATATATTTATGATATATATGATATCTAAATAATGAATATAATTCTGTATATAATGGACTATTAACCACATGGACAACATGTAAATATAAGGTGTTCATTTTAGACTCAAGTACCAAATATCGAATAAAACGACCATTATTAACTTAAATGATTACACAATGTTTATAACATGGTAATAATTGATATAAAAGGTCTAATAAACTTGAAAAAGGTTCCTAAGAATGTATAAATTACCTTTAGTTTATTATTTCGGAGATTAATGAATGCTCGAGTCATGTCAGACACAAGGTAAGGGACTTCGTCTCAATATCCTTTCATTGAGGCATATTTGCATTTAGAACAAGTGTTTTTCTGGATGGGTCACACATTTTAAAAAACCCTGCACCAAACTACGTGTCCCTAATATATTTGTTGCACGATTACTGCTATGTTTGTGCACATTTTTAAAAACAATGAGTGAAACATGAAATCTACCTCTATCCAAAGGTGAACAATTTGTAGTGGTTGGCCGCATCGTTTGTTCAAACCATGCGCCCATCTTCTAGCTCAAAATGGGGATCAGTTCTTACTGGGGAATGATTCATAGCTTCCCTAAATGTGGGAAAACCATGCATTTATCCAAGGTATTACTAAATTATACAAATTCTCTAGAAAAAAACCATATGTAATCGCAAATGAATGTATGAAAAAAATGGTAAAATATTAACTTTAAACTAGTATGATACATAAGAAGAATGTTTGGGGTATTAAAATATCCACTATATAATATATCATCTAGGATCTGTACTCCAAAGCATCACTATACTATTGAAGTAATAAGTTCAGGCCAATTAGACCTCATATTTACTTTCTTATCCAACGTTTCCATTAAAACATTTCCATGTATCCAAATCAATCATACTATTAATACATTATTTCCCCTCAAACACGTTAACATTTTGATCCACAGTGTGAATCAGATGCTCAACAAATATATAATCAACCTCATGATCAGCATCATCAATTTAAAAAACATTATAAGGCTCTATTTGGTACTATATAAGCTTCCACACATGAAAAAATATACATCATATACTTGTACAATTGTGTTCGATTCGATCAGTACCCCAGTTTTCCGATCCTCCCAAAAATATAAACGGGCCAAAAAAATTGGGTTCTATATTTCTGTCCATATGAATCACATTGTGTTATAATATATAAGACCCATGATGGGATACATTATCTCCCCCTATAAACTCAATATTTTGAATACATATATCAATATAATACATACATACACTATGAGTTATAACAATACTCTTATGAATTCATTAAACATGATAAGAAGTCTCTTGAATGAGACTCAGTCACAAAAACTCATACTCATCTTCCTCCATCAACCCTATAGTTGAAATTCATGGTCTACAATATGTTTTATCATAATATTCCATCTGAAAAGTTACATGATAAATGTTTCTATAGGTAAACTCCAAATGCTCTATGTTTTCCCCCCTTGATACACCAATTTTTGGGAAACATTCCTGCATCATGACTTTTAACACCTAAATTGTATGTTCTGATTTCTTTTTCAAATTTGTTCAAAAACATTTACTCTAAATCACATGGGTACACAAAGCCTGATATAATACATTGAAGAAGAAATATGTAATGATACAATCATGATATATAATTATGACCTATAGACCCCCATTGAAATGGATGTTGTCTTGATCATACATATATCCCATTTGATCAACCATGAATGTCTCCCTAGTTTGAAATAAATTTGATTCATTTATCATTTTTACAAAAATCACTTTCATAACATCATTATTTTGAGAGATCCTTAATTGACCCACCAAAAAATCTATGTCAATGTCATACCAATACCATTAATGTATGTGAAAAAACTAAAAAAATGTACCAATTACTAGATGATCAACCATTACTAGCTAATGAGTGTACATCATGTCACAAAAACCAAAATTTATTTTCTACACTCCTATACACCAATACTCTATCTAGTGTTCATGATAATTCATGTTCAATCAAGGATGCAAAAAACACATTGATTCAGGAATATCATGAACCAACTCCTGTCATGTTCATGTTGGCACAAAAACATTTACACGGAGATACATTATATCATCATCATATATTTTACTATCATTTGTAGACTCCCCACCTTTATGTCTATACCTAATGGCTAATCACTATGGGTCTTCATACATCTATTTTTTATCTGGTGGAAAAATGTGTACTTGAATAATAAGGTCATAAGCGTCTACTACTCCTGGCCCTCCAAAACCATAATATGTAACATTTCCACCATGTTCATCATTATCCCTAAAAAACAAAACTCGTATATTGCTTGAGTCTATTTTTTCAGCTCAAAGAGTCATCATTATAGTTGGATTTCTATGTTTTATATGCTAGTACCCAAGCGAATGAATATATATACAAAACCCATATATGTTTTTAGAGATTTAAATATCATTATGGAATGATATAATTCAAAAGTTTTTTATTGGAATAAGAATTAATATTTGTCCTAGTAGGTAATACAACAAATAATTGAATGTATAAACAATTGTGGCTAACTCAATATAATATAATAGGTATTTCCATTCATATGGAATCAACATAAATGACACATAATCCTAAAATCATTCTCACTGCGTCAACACAACTTCAATTCTTATCATAAATACATCAAAAAACATGTTATATCCGTCAATCTGGTAATTTAGGATAATAATTGGTGTGGTAGTCAAACAGTTCATCGACTCCTTGAATGCACCCTTTCATTTTCATGATTATTCAAAATTTATATGTATCTTGGTCTATCTTAAAAGTGGATCTTCCAAACATGAAAATTAATTTATGAATCTTTTATAATAAACCACAAATAAAAAATAAGTTGGTGTTAAAACAAATTATTGGGATACTCCAATGATAAATATACTATCACATTCTCAGCATCCACCAATACGTATTATACGTATGTTATATGACCTAGTAAATGTACATTGTGAATCAATAATTTACACTCTGATAGAATGGTGTATGTCATATAATTTCTAAATGTACCTAGGAAAATGAAACGATGTTTGGAATGATCATCATTAGTCTTTGAGTAAACCATGATTTCAATGGTGAAAACATTCACAAATTGATCCGTGAATGGGTGGAAAATTTAGTACATTAGGGGGATATAAACAACAAAAATGTTCACTATCCTGATGGGAATCACAAGGAATCTGTATAGGCCATAATTTTCACTAATATCATTCCTGGGTATATCTGATTGTCTATCTATCAATTGAAAAAACACCAATCTCAATTCAATCATGGAAAATACACAAGATACTATCAAACTATCAACGAAATAAATTATACATGTATGTGGATACAAAATTTTAACTCTCCTCTAATTCAATGTCTGGTAATCTACAATAACAAACAACATGTCCTTCATAGAAAAAAATCATAGAACCCCAATGTGATTTACTAAGATAGATGAATAACTTTTCTATAAATTATTCATGTTTTTTCTTATTCCCTTTATGGTATTTTTCTAAACATTTATTGTGATATAATAGATATTGGACCAGAACATTATAATATACCAATTTTAAACTCAACATCTCTCTCAGGTGGGGCACTGACAATTCCTTAAAAAAAATTTCCTAAAACCAGTCCACAATCTATGGAAAAGAACTATTTCCCCCACTCCTATAGTTCAACAATATAGATGAATCATTTTTAGAGATATACCACATTTGGTGATGTATAGAGACAAACATAGAATGCCTGATATTCCATTCTCTGTGAAGAAAATAATTTTTACCCTCATGAGATATCAAACATTACTATCATACAATAACAATTGATGCGGGATTTGAATTATACTAGCATTACAATTCCTAAAATCCTAAAAAATATAACTTGTATAGTATATAATGATACCAATTTATATGATACATGCCAATATAAAATACCCATCCCTTTCATAGATGGATATCATTAGATCATACACATGAAATTGTGTCATTCTTTATAACCCCTCCTTCAAACACCACCATCAGAATCAAACCATTATCATGTTGTCTATATATAAAGGAATTTGAGTATGTAGTTTCAAATATAACACTTTAACTCATAGATGATACAAAAATATAACATCTAACTATCAATGGGTTACCCTTTCTATACACAAGTGCGGGAAGATCTGTAAGGAACTAGACTACCCATATTCTACATTCTCAATTGTAAGTCCCCAATTCTACAATACCATATTAATATATGTGATCCCTCCCTAATGTATTATGTCTGAAACCTTGACATTCATGGCCTGTAGAACACATACATCAAAACTAGTACTGGTTTGAAGACCCCCTTTAAATTATTTCGTTCATATTAGATCCTCCATCACAACCCATTGGTTTACTATTCCTATATACCTCTATATGTGTCTCAAAATATCACATGAAAAACCCACCATAAATTATTATTGTTACTGACTATGAATGTGACCATTTTTAATGCACTGACGGAAGTACACCCATGTACATTTCTAGGTAACTGAACATTCTACCTTGGTAATTTGTTTACCACTTCCCTCTTTGATGTTCTAATATCAACGATTCTTACCCTTAGATGTTGTACATATTAGTTATCCATTATGATCAACATATAATTCTCTAGAATCCACCCAAACGTTCCCCATCTAAATTAGATCTTGAATCCCCATCTCCACAATCATCTTCATTCGAAATATGAGTAACTTTGACTTAATATATCATTTAAGTCTTTACTAAAAACATCTCAATATATTTTCATCATCTCCTACCAACACCCAAAAAATTACTGTCAATAAATATAGTTGTCAAAATATTCCATCACTTTTCATGATTCCATGAGTCAACCACATAAACATCTCTAACCTCTTAAACCTAAGAATATCTAGCTAAAAGTTTTCAAGTTATTTTTCCAAAATATCCTTCCATACCAACCTTTCTAACTTCTCATCTTGATCATAAATATCCTACCATTTATTCTATTCACGTCATATTGTATATCTATCGGAATTAACTATTATCTCAATATGAGTCTGTAAATGATCCAGGATGTTCCAGATATACTCAATCTAAATCTCACATTACACAGGCCCATCCTATTTAGTGAAAATTTTCAGGACTTGTATCAAAAATTCATTGGCCAGATCTGATATACTCCTCATAGACCATAATGAGACTCTTTCTAGGATCTCTATAAAACTAATAATGATCCCATAGAACAGATCTTTTACTTTTCCACCTGAAACCATTGAGTCCTTTTGTCATGATATTGGTGGATCATTTACAATAATGTTATCCTATCATTCAATCAAAAAAAATTATTGTGGAATGTATCTACAATGAAAAAGAAAACTATTAGTGCACCTAAATCATCATCAACATATTATCAAAAAAATGGTTCCCATAAGTCCACTAATTATTTTCCAACATATACATCTCTACGGTAAATAATGGGGAAAATCAATCCCCTATCCAACCAATAACCTAACAAATAACAATCAATGGTTAACTAAATTTTCATTTCATATGTTTTAAAATAGACACTAAATTTTAATCCATAAAATTTTACCCATTTATAATATTTAATTAATTATTATTTCACCACAATGGTCCATCTATTTTTAAAATAGTAAATGGATAATGTAATTTTAATTTCCCAAATCCCACTTAGGACATCTTTTTAATTCCATGCATATCTTGATGGATGAAACATAAATTCATGAGATCCTAGAATGATACATGAAAAAATCATGTTCTATTCTAATCCTTAATTAAAATCTCAACAAATAAATAAATTACAAAACTATTTCATCATCCATGGTGAAACAACATTGAACTGAAACTACTACCGTGAAGAACAACAATACAACCATTAGTACATACGTTTTACCCCACACATGGGTTAGCTAATCCCTAGAATGATCTAATGATCAATGCCCAAATTATCATAGTATCTTTTCTACATCTACAAAATAATAAGAAACCATTAATGAAAATAAAATAACACACATGTATAATATAACATCGATATTGTCAATCTTAGGTTCCATATATTATTCCCCTGAGCCGGATCACTACAAATCTTCAGGAATGCCTCATAATATTCCATAGAATGTTGAATAGCATTGAGATCTTAATATGTATTGTGGGGGAGACTACAGCCTCTTTATCCATGTATAAAAATATTGGAAACCAATATAAAATATAACCATAATACTACAATAATCCACAATAAACCAAACAATAAATGAATAAATCCAAAACATAGAAATCAACTTTTATCCAAAGATGTTAATACTTCATTCCATACAATTGGATTGTGTATAACGATATCACAAAATAAGGACACAATGAAAACTCTAATGTTGGTTTTGACATCATGTATGGTTCTCATATCCTTTGTCCATATTGAATCCCAACGTATCCATCTAATATGGGCATCTTTCCATTATTCTAGCATATAAACTATATTCCTATTCATGTACCAATTATTAATCTCACGTAGGGTTTGTGTACAAATCAATAGGTCCCTGCCAATGGTGTATAAATCAATACACATTTTACGAATTTTTATATAGTGGTACAAATACTAAATAAAAAATAAAAAATAAAAAAGGTTTCTCAATTATTATTTAATTATGCACATAAAAACTTATTTATCACATACAAGATTCGAACCCAAATACCATTTCTGTTTAAAAAATAATTCTTTCATTGTATTTATTCATGAAATTTATTTTTAAATTTATTTTGTGTACCTAGGATCATTTTTCAATGAACCAATGCAAAAACATGAAATGAGGGATCAAATAAGTACCGTGGAAACTCATGGGTATTTAGAGAATCATCCCTTAACCCAAAAATCAATGATCAATCAAATAAATCACCATGTAATATGAATACATCCGGAAACAATAGTAATATTTTTGAACCATATGGGTATTTGGATCATTATTGGTTCATCTAAAACTCATAAATTAATCTCATATATCACAATTTCATGATCACAACTGAAGATATAAATATATATATATATTATGGTTCATCATCATTAACTTTATTCTGAATTTTTAACAACATAGTTAACAATATCATTTAAAATAAAAAACATGGTTTTTCACTTTAATAATATGGAATAAAATATAAAATTCGATGTTAGTTCACTTGTCACTAATAATTACACAACTCATTAACCCTTCATTGTTAATCCATTTATCCCCTTTATTCCTATTAAAAAATATGAAATATTGATTTAGTAAAATTTTATAAGACCACAAATTCCACATTATACTAAATGATTATAAGTATATTATGTTTATTGAAACACTCCATGGGTTTCCATCATTCCTGGTCTCATAATCTCCAATGGGTCTAACAGTATCCATGAAGGTTCAAATAATTTCAAGGAATTAAATTCAACTTTGGAATTTAAATTCAATTGAATTAAATGGAAAAATTATATAATAATTTCAAATCCATGATCAAAATAAATAAAATTTTAATTATCCATTGGACTACATACCTCAATATATTAGATGAAGAAACACTAAACGGTTTCCCACAATTCAATTTTGAGGGGTCGAAATTACAATATAAGAGAAGATATATTACAAAAACCTAGGATCAACATATAATGAAAACAAATCAATTTAAAACTAGATCTAATCCGGGAACATGGGGGAAAAGCTCACAATGGTGAGATAAAGAAGAGTGGCAGAGGAATCTAATCAAATAAGATACCACATTCAAATCTATGCTCAATCCTATCATAGGATCTTCTGTTCCAAATTATTGAATTTCTGAAAGCCTATTAATCCTCAAGGGACCTTCCAAGAGAAACTTTATTTCTATTTGATCAACCGTGGCTTAGTAATGATGTAAAATGGATTTTTTTTAAAATTTTAATTAAATTTTCATGGTAATATATAAACTCATTCCTAGTTTACTAGAGGGTCTACATGGTTTGAATAAACAAGCAACTTTACCATGAACCTATACTATCTAGTGTGAAATGTTAATCGTAGATGTTAACATGGTTTTCCAAAATGATAAACATCCATGAAAATACCCTATCGTATAAGGTCATGGTTTTGAGGGGGTGGACAAACATTTTATTCGAACATTGTTCTCCCTTAGAGAGGATAAAAATGGTGTGAAAAACTACTTTGGAAATGTTGTTTGGTTTTACATAAATCTGTTTCTACTATTCACAACACCATACAATTTAAATTATCAATGATTACACATGAATACCCCAATGGGAGAACCAAAAAATTTATTACAAATGGGGGAAATTATTACATAAATAATTGTTTGATACATCCCAAAAATGATTGGGATTATTCAGTGCTGATTCAAAATGATTGGCATTGATTTGTTGATGATCATTTATACATGTACACATGAATAAATTAATAATTTTCTACTTTATAGAAATGTATGAAATTGTACAATCTATTAATATTATTCAATAATAATTATGTATGGAATTTCATATATATAACAAAAATCTATCATTATAATAATTATTGGTAGAATGTGAGTGAAAATTAATTACATTGGTTTATTATGTGATAGGCCACTACTCATGAAAATGATTTGTATGTTTATAATTTTATGGAAAATGTGATTTATATATGTTTTTCCATTGTCTGAAAAAATATATATTATTTGGAAGATACTTGTGATAGAATATAACCATTGTTTATGAATATTTGATGTTGGTGGATGATAAATTAGAAGTCAAACATTAAATTAATAACTATATATCTTCTTTGGATAGAGTCCTTTGATTGACACCATATACACACTAGAGACAGTGTAATACATAAAAAAATACATATATAATGATTTCAAGGATTTCCTGAAGTGTTTTTTAAGGTATTTTATGGAAACAAGTTTTTTTTATGATGTATTAAAAGAAGATATTCCATGTTTTGAGATAGGGGAGGGGTACTCTTAGATTAACTGCAATTATAAAATTAAATAAAATTAATAATTATTTTAACATATATCCAATTTGATTTATTTTTATGATAATATTAGTATAGGGAAATATCATATCAAATGATATTAATTATAAAAGTTTTGATATCATTTTTAGCTTTATATTTTTGTTTGAGCCCTTAATTCATCCATTTTAAGTTTTTTTTTGGGACAATATAGTCACTATAAGGGGAAAGGTCACATATTTGGTCCGTGGTTTATATGACAAATAATATCCTAATAATTTTGGGAAGAACTAAAATTTAAATCAATTTTAAAACATTTAATAAACTATATTATATTATAATATATCATTAATGTAGATATTTAGAAGTATTCATTTCCATTTTTTTAATAATATCAATACAATAACTAAAATAAGAAAAAAATTAATTTAATATATATCAACTATTTTATATTCATTTATAAAATTATTTTATAATATTATTTATCTTAGGTTATATTTTATTATTATTTTTATTATTATTGATTTTATTTATACATCAGTTTAATCATTACAAAATCATACTTTTTTTAAGAATTTATGGAAATTATTTGTTCACTGAAAATTTAAAAACACGTATATTAAGATAAATAATTAATATTTATAAAAAATTATTTTAATAGAATATATCACTATTTTAACCTTATGATAAATATATTGTATTTATTAAAAACAATAATGGGACACTTTTTACTTTTAATCAAATATATTTTTATATATTTTATAATTAAATAAAAATGAAAAAATGTCATATATTTTACCATTTCATCATTTTGGAAGGGATATAATCATTCAATAAAATATTTGTATGATTTAGGGTAATTTTTTATTTCATATCATATCATTTTTAACTATAAATTACATGATTTATCCTTTTATAATTGTAATGAAATTTCTATGTTCTCTATTAATATTGACCTAAAATATAAGGATATAGACTAATAAATAAAACCCGTATGATTCCAAACTTGAAATATATTATTTTAATTTCAAAACATAAATGTGTTATAATTTATTTTTTAATTTCATTTGGGAAATGAAATGAAAAATTAGTTTTCATAACGATTTCTATTTGAAATTTAAAATGTGTCTGTATTTAAAAGAAGTATATAATTAATTTATAAATCCTTAATGATATAATTATAAATAAAAATAGAAAAAATTATATTTAAAAATAAAACATATAATTTGACCTCATAAATAATTTATAATATTATTTTATAAATTTAAAATTATTAGTTTCACTGTTCATTGTAAAATCAATCCTTTTATAAAAATTATAAAACAAATCATCCAAATATAATTTTTCAAATTATTAAAAATAAAATGATGATAATTTTTTGAAATAATTTTTTAAAAATTTCAGAAAAATTATAATATCCACTCATAATTAGAAATATAGAGCAATTATTAAGAAAAAATATTTTCTAAAAATAAAATGATTGTAATAAATATCAAGTATTTATTTACAATGTATTAATTAATATATTATAAATGAGTAAGAACATTATAAATATATTATAAACTATTAATACCATTAAATATCGAAAATCTAATAGTTATGTTGTCATGGTGAAATTTAAATAATAATAATTCCTTGTTTGATTAAGCTCATTGTTTTGTATCTTTTAAAATTATTCAGCATAAAATTCCATTTAAATTAACCTAATAATAAATTTTGGTAATATAAAAAGGAATTTCTAATTATTACATGTGAAAATCACAAATTAAATTCCCACAAACTATTAATAGAATAAACACCCCCATGAAACAAAAATTAGTTCAGGACTTCCTCTATCCATCATCAATAAGAATCCTTAAGGAAAACAATGTCACACATCACCTCTACCTCTAAGTATCCACATTTCTATCCTCAGTTGGATACACGAATAATGAATTCTCGCTAATTCAATAATGACAACATAATCCTCTTCCCTCCCCATATCATGATTTTTTTTTGAAATGTCCTACACCCCATTCAAAACATCGTTAGAATCATAAATGATATCTTATTGGGACATCAAACTGAGAGAATCAGTAATAACACACCCCTATCCCATGGTTTGATTTTGTTCAAAAATATAAACATGGTTAATCTACATCCTCCTCCACTACCATAGATTAAAATAACATAATTAAAATACATATTACAAGATATTGGGTTCTTATAAAACCAAAAATCATTGATCGATGAGGAAATACCACCACAGAACCATCACATAGATTATTATCTCCAAATCTAAATCGATGTTGGAACAAATATGCTACTAGGAACATATCATCATAGATGAATAAGATATTGAATCCCATTTTTACGTCAAGAAATATCCAAATCCAAGATTGAAAAAATCATAGGAAACCTTTAAAATAACAATATATCTCTCCCAAAGACACATAGGCCATTAAATTTCAATAAAATATTAGTAGGGTGTCATGGTCATGTAAAAAATAAATTTAGCTCCCTCTTATCATGGAAGAACCTCATCAAATATCATATCACTTCAAATACTTAGTTCATCAGATATTTACCAAAGACACATGGTTTATAACAATTCATCTCTCATGAGAAATTTAGTCCATCATTGTTGAATAAATAGTGGATGAGGGGGAATCCAACCATCAATATCACCACCATGCACGATGTTGAGAATAATACTCATAACCCAAAACATTTTGGAAATTGTAAGATTATTGAAAAATTGAGGATTATATATACGTAATATATAATACATTATATATTGGTATCATACACTAACGATCATATGTCTTCATGAACAAAAATGCTCCACCATGTCACCATGTCACCAAACATCAATTTTTACAACCAGTTATGTCACATTATAAAGCACACCACAATAATAACACCATTACATCATTAATAAAAATACACCGAAATTTTTTATTTAATTAGTTCCCACTAACTTTTGTTCACTAATACATTTCAATAAAATATTAAAAAGGCCAACATTATTACTTAATAATTCTTTAAAACATTTTCCATATATAAACTTCTAGCCCATTTTTTATTCATTTTAAACCACATAATATTTTATTTCAACCATAATTTTTATTATACGGCTAACATGGAATATCACAAGACCACACCACATAAAAGATCACCCTTAACATAACAACCAATGAAGTTATTCCACATCAATCAATATATCTTTAAAAAATAACCGGATGTTTCATCGATCACATAAAACAACACAACACAATACAAAACATATTTTCACACCAACATCATCCAATACAACTCCAAATCATATAAAACACACACATCGTAACCATTACACATCTCAAAAAGTGAAAACAATATTTACCACAAAAATTATAACATCACATCCATGATAACCAACCCCTAAATTAAGGACACACTTGTCACAGATCCCCTCAGGTCACCACTATAACCCTGCAACATCCCAAATCAATAAAGAAACATGATAGGGAAAAAACATGTGATGTCACATCATATCATCAACAATTTGTTCAAGGGATTTCATCTCATTACATTTTCATTTATCATATGAATTCTGAGAAAAAAATATTCCATTAGGAAGAGAAATTCATTATCCCTATATATATTCCACCCAATTTATATAGGTATACATAATATATTATCATTTAATATATCTCATAACATATCATTTGTATCATAATGACATATCGCAGTAACCATCTATTTCTACAATGCAACATCATAGAATAAACTCATCAAAATTACTATAAATTTTTTAAAGAGTGTGTATTATCCCCATTACCATAAATTAAATCATATTTTAATTAATTTATTTCTATAAGGAAACCATTACCATCCACACAAAAATATTAATAAATAATTTATCCCCCACATGTTATATATAGATGGATGCAATTAGGATCCGATAGCTTAAAAAAGGGTTATAATTTTCGATATAAAATAGATAGAAGTTGAAATGGAAGGAAAACCACATCCCCACAAGGAGAAATCTAGATTAACCTAAACCACTCTAAGGATCATCAAAATGTGGACTATTGCATATCTAAAACCAAAACAATTACACCAAATAAAAAAATATGAATTTAAACCACATGTATAATGGATATCATCTATAAAAAGATTATAAAACTCAACCATAATAACCATGAACAATATTAGAGGAAGGGGAAGGTAGATTCCCCAAAATTATTATGGATTTCAAAAAACCAATAGAATAAATAAAAAAATGATAATAAAAATGTCCCAAAAGAACATATGAATTCGGTATAAGACACTTAATTGTTATTGTGAATTCCATTTTCATGTCATGAAATTCACAAGTCCATTGAAGTATAACTCATGAAACTTATAAAATCCCTAAATTAGAGAATTATTCAGTTTCCTATTAAAATAATGGACCAACATCTGAAATTAGAACACAATGTGAAATCCCAATTTAGTTCAGGTATAAATTTTTTAAAACTCCATTACCACCAGTAGGTAGTGAATTTACAAGCATCAGATGCCACAAATTACCTACTCATTATAATAATTCTATTTATATCATCAAGCATGTGATGATTCAAATATATAGCTGGAACTCATCATATCCCTCCTTCAACCTCCACAAAACAGATAAATTTCCCAAAATTACAATTTAACATGCATAGAAGTCATGTTTTATTACATATATTATTTCTAAATATGTGGATATAAATATACTATGTTTCATATTTATTGATATTTGTGTCATAAATATGTTCATATGAATGAGGGGACATGAATGTGGAAAAATGAATTCTATCATTTATGACATGTGGTGGAGGGTATGATGTGCTTCTAAAATATCTTGATATTGGTTTTTTATAAATATTACTTCATTAAAACTTTTATTAATCAATGGTATTGTTTCATATTTTCTTTTAAAATTGTATCTTATTTTAGGAATCTACTTTGTGACATTTTATACCTACTAAATGATTATGTATTATTTTTTTATTTGGAAAACATCCTAGTGAATGTGTAATATAATAATGTCTCTAAAATATTCTTCTATCAATATATAAGTAAAATGATTTAAATAATTATTATTTCATGTTTTCCTAGATTATATTTGGATTTTTTATTTCATTATTCATTGAAATTATATCAAAACAAAATCATAAATAATTTTTTGTGTGTTGTTATTTTTAAAATTTAAATTTATGTAATATATCATATTATTATTATTTTATATAATTTTTATAATCTTCAATAAAGAAAATATAGGTGTTGTCTATTATTAACAGACATGGTATCATTTTATTGTCATATTTTCTTTTGAATGGTCACAATATTTTAACAAGTACACCTGATAATAACCAATAATTACTTTATAATTATATAATTAAAATGATTAGTCCCACTACACAAATATTTTAGTATTTAGACAATATTTTTGGAAATTAAATATGGAATTAAATTTAGATGTTTATAAAATTTCAATCAACTATAATTATAGAGAATATAATATGAGATTAACATTACATAGATATATAAATATTTAGTTTTTGTGTGAATGATAATATTGGTAAGTTTTTATGTTATATATATTAACATGGGTAGTCCTGATGAAAAATTCTAATTTGAAGTGGGATCTCATACCATGTGGTATAATATTATGTCATTAATGAAAAAAAAATCTTCCTGTGTACTGTACTGTTGATTTCTCAAACATTGAAAATCTATAAGTATTGTAATAATGTATTTTAATATTATTATTAATGAACAATGTAAAAAATGGTAATTAATAAGGATTAGGGAATCATATATTAGGTGTAATAATAAATTATAATGGTTATTACATAGTAAAATTCACACTGATATATTCCATTATATGGATACAGATTTAATTATTTTCAGGATGTGGAGAATAGTTTTTGGTAATCAGGAAAAAATATTAATGATTACTATTCAAACATATAATAGAATTATTATGATATCATCATATGGTTTCACACATTTAAAAAATTAACAGAAAACATAAATTAACTAAATAATAAAAAAATGGTTTTCCAATGTAATTCATAGATATAAATTGTAGTTTTCTTATTGAATGGAAAAACATATAATAAATAAAATAAATTATTAAAATGATGATGTTAAATAATATCAAAAAACAAACCCATTTTGTGGGAATTTTTTAATCAATCCATGAACTAATTAAATTCATTCCACTTTACTCAATTATCATGTGTAGTGTTTCCGGATAGTGTCATTACTATTGATATTTTATAAGTTGGATTTCTTAAAAAAATTGATAAAAAGGATATTTTCCAAATATCATATTAGAAAAGTATTATATAATTGATTGGAGAAAAATATTTAAATAATTATAAAACATTATTTCTATCAATAATGTGGATATTGTATTTTTATATTAATATTTTACTATTATCATTCAAAAAAAAGATATTACTTTTGGAAAAACAAAACAATGATTAAAAAAAGTTGTATAATATTGAAATAAAATTGTTCTTTCATGAAAATATCTACCAAATTGTTCATTAAAATGTTTTATATAAAATGTGGAATTACACACCCATTTGAGGTGAATTTTACCTTTTATATTTTTTATCTGATTTATTTTATTATTTATATGTTATATTTTATATTAAATAAATAACTTACAGAATTAAATATGTAAATCAATATATATAAAGAGATAAAAGGATGATTTCTAGAAATTAAACGTATATCAAGAAATATATATGGAACATAATAAGTCATATTATAATGTTTTGTGAAAATTATTTCATTATAATTGCATATAAATTTAATACTACTAAAAAACAAAATATAATGATTAATTGTGAATTATACTATTATAATGTAATTTAAATAATTTTTTGAGGATAGGTGACGGCGAAAAAGTCCCCTACTCTTTGAAATGATGACCCGTAGCGATGTAACCCAAGACAATGACCGAGGCCTATTTCCCTCCTCTTCTTAGTGGTTGGTGGGGGTAGGAAGAGTGAGTCTCATTGCCTCCAATCTCATAGAAACCATTCAACTCATTCCCATATCCTATATTTCTCACAGAATTCCTGACAATTTCTCTATTCCTGAAAGTTCATGATCGTCATCTGGGTGATCCTCAGTTATCGATCTCATCGTCAGAGTTCAACAAAGAATCAAGCCATCTGGATATGAAACTAGTGTCATGTTTTAATAATCTAAGGCCCTCGATCGATGACTTCGACAGTTTCATCTTTAGTAAGTGGGATTTGCATGTTCACATAGTAGTCGGTCAACTCGACAAATGCCACATGTTGATTCGGTTTTCGTCTGAAGCTGAATCAATCTGGACCTGGTCTAGTTCCCCTCATAGATGATACAGTTTATGGTTCTTCCTAATTAAATGGTTATTTGATCTAACTATTAATTTCGATCCATCCCCCATAGTGGCATGGGTTAGTCTCCCTCATCTCCCTCTACCATTTCAAAATCTTGCAATCAATCATATGATTTTGTAATATGGTGGTTTAGTTTCATTGTTCTGATGTTTGAACATCCACTATAAGCCATCCAATCAATCCTCACCTCTGTGTTGAGGTGGATGTTTCAAGTCCCTCAGTCTATTTGCCTTGGCTTACCATTGGTAAAGAGTTCAGATGGAGGGAGTTCGTCATCTTTGAATCTTTGGTGTACCACTACAAGATTTGTTTTTCATTGGTGCATATGGCATCAAATTGTCAATGTGTGGTGATTAACAGAAGAACCTATAAACCGAGGGGGATGATATGTAGGTCCTTTGGGCCGAGGTTGATGTCTATTGTAGGTGTGGATTCTGGAAATGCATATGGTGCGGAGAATAGGGTGGCATCACCTTCGATGGACAATGTAGGGACATTCTTGAATCCTGTTATCTCTGTTGTGTTCAGCAGGCTTCGATTTGATCTGAAGTAGGCAGATGGGGGGAAATAAGCTAGTGTAAAAGATGTTTTGGTACTTAAGAAATGGTTGGTCTATCAAGTGTAACTATAGCTACAAATTACATAAATCATGAGGTTTTTGTGCCATTATCTAATGACAGAAAGGCTGAAGATTTGTGGAAGGGACCACCGACTATGTTTGAAAGAATGTTAAAGTTGTTGGTTTTGATAGAGGTCCTTTAGAGGTTTTGGATATATCCAATGGTGTACACTGGAGGGTTGTGAATGATGGGGGTGTGTGCTTTAAAATTTCTACATGAAATCATTTCCAGGAGTTGGAGTATGAGATCATGGAGGAGGACATTCCAATGACTGAAGGTGCTGTTATGCATCTTGGGCCTCCATCTATAGAGGGTGGCACTGGAACAAAATATCTACAGTAGGGGAAAACAGTTAGTTATGAGTCAATGTAATATCCAAGGTGTCTAGGAGTGATTGACATCAATGTAAAATTCAAAAAAAGGGAATAAGAGAGAAATATATGAATCTGGAGGTTCTTATCCCTGATAAATGGGCGGATTACTCTAAGAGTGAAAGAGAGAATTATAGTTGTCTTATAATGCCTTCATTTAGTTTTGTGGTTCAGGGTGGGAGGGTGAAGATGACCGATACATAGGAAGTCATGACTGCTCCACCAGAACACAGGACAAGGAAGGACTACTCTTACCTGATAAAGCCAACATCCACCAGGACTTCTGTTGGGAACTCTGAGCTTTCATTTTGGGAATAGATGAATATGTGATAGAGGTATGCTATGTTTCTGAAGCATTATGAATGTTCGGAATGAGAATCAACTACTATGGAGGATGCTTTCTACCATGGAGGCCGAGTTGGGTATGGTTTTTTTTGATATGTAATTGTTTCTTTTAGAATGTGGTACTTGCTAACTATTCTGTTGTTTTATTTTAATAAACTGTCAGGGGGTTATCCCATGGCTGAGATTCTCAGGTATTGTGAGATGATTAAAATATTTATTTCAAAATGTTATTAATGATTATATTATAATATATATTACTTTAAAAAATCATTAATTATTTTCTGAAATGATTATGAAATCATATCTGAATATAAAATAATAAATTTTAACCTAATAAGATGAATAATTCTCATTGTGTGAAATTTTGATATTTTCTTCGCACTGATTTATTATTGTTAATGAAAATATTTATTACTAATTTATTTATAAATGAATATATTACATGTATTTATAAATATATTTAGGATGGTTTCCTATTAAATTAAAATAAAATATTATTAAAATTAATTATTAATCCTTAATTAAACCAAATAATTTAAATAATGTGGACAAGAATAATAATTTGAAGTCTATATGGGGTATTATAAATTTAATTTTTTTTTCTGAGATATGTTAAAACATATTATTATTGAAGAAAATATATCCATTCATTGAAATTTTAAAAAATTAAAAAATTTAAATCAACTATATAACTATGTAATAAAAATTTATCATCATGTATTTATAAAATGATGTTGATAGTGAGAAAAAAGATTTTTTTATGTTAAATACTAAAATAATTTAGGCGACACTAATGAAATGATTTATCAATAATAATTTAACAAAAAATTTATTTATTCATGATACTATTTAGTTTTGTAGTAAATGAAATGAATAAAAAACTTATGCAGGAAACTAAAAATCGAATCATTAAAATCTTCCAGTTTTTTCCTTTTATGATATATTTATAGTTGTAACCATTATATTGATTCGATAACATTTTTGTAATGATTAAAAATTTAATTGAAAAATTATAATTTGATATGTTTTGTTTTTTTTCAAAGTCATTACAATAAATAGATATTTATTATTATTATTATTAAAAAAAAAAATAGATATCTGGAAAATTGTGATATTATAACATAGGGTAAAACAACCAATGATAAATGACATTAAAATAAATTTTATTATTATAATTTGTGATAGTTGGATGTAAATATATTCTATATCGTATAATGAATCATAGTTAATATACATAATCAATATTAGACGTAATGAAATATCATGTTTTACACAATTAAATATTTTTTTCCAATATAAATATAAATATGTAATTTTTTAAGGAAAAAGTTATAAATTATTACCTAAATTTTGAAAATATTTTAGGTCTATTTTATTATCAAATAAAAATGATTATTTTGGTTGTTTTCTTATTTTATAATTTTTTTTTGTAAAAATATTGTTGAACATAATATATATTCATTTTCATTGAGTAATATAATAAATAATAAGTTTTCCACGAGGAAATTAATAATAAAATTGGTCATTGATTGTTAGAAATGGATTATAAAATTTTCAATCATTATTTCACCACATTAATTTGGTTAAACAAATTATTCGACGACATTGTATATTTTTATGGACTTCCTTTCATAATCTTCAACCATATTATATATAAAATTGTACGTAGTTTAAATATATTTAAAAAAAAGGTGTATTAATACATTGTGTGAACTTGTTATGTTATATCAATTTTATGTGTGTTATGGAATATTAATGTTTCATTATATATCTGCAACAGATCGCGAATTATTTTTCACCAAAAATATTTTCAATGGAATGTGTTTTATTATCATCATTATGTTCTTATCACCTAAAAAATCCATTAATTAAGGCATTATAGAAATTAACCGACACACATTTTTTTATATTGAGTAAAAAACACTTATAAATGTTAGTTAATGATAGTGCTAAAACAATTGTTTTTAAATGGGACCTTTATTAGCACGAATAATGATGCTCTGATAAAGGGCGACCCAAATAAATGATTATAAAAAAATTATGATAATGGAGGGACATTGTAGGCACTATAAAAAATGTTATTACAAAGGGGGTTATTCATTAATGCAATCAAGGAAGCATTGATGAAGTAGGGTCCTTGATCAAAACTTTTTTACAAGCAATTATAATGGCCCCCATTATCAACACTTTATTTCTAGAACTAATTAACGGTTTATTACATAAAATATTATATATCACTTAAAATAATATATTAATGTATAAAAATATTTATATAAATAAAAAGATGAAATATTTTTTGAAATATGATTTAGATAATGTTTATAACACATTTTCATTTAATATATAATATATTTTGTTAAATTATTTTATAAAGATGTTTTAATAAAATATTAACTAAAAATATTCAAATTATTTTTAAGTAATAGTCATTTAATTAATTATGGATTAAAACAAATAAATTATTTCATTAAGGGTAAATTAGTAGTTGAAAACAAGACTTCAACTTCATATGGTAATAAACATGGATCTGGGTGTCTGTTAGGGTAAAAATACATATCAAATAAAAGCCTATAAAGTAATCCAATACTTTGTCCTTTGGTGGAACCACGATCAGGTTTTTCAAGGGAAACATTATATATGTCCACTAAACATTAGTTTTTATTTGGGATGCCTATTTTTTAATATTTTTTAAGATTTAACTTCGTTTATGAGCTTGTTCCTACTAGTTTTTAGTTGGTACTAAATTTATCCCCTTACCATAAATTCATATATATATATATATGTGATTTTAAATTTTATTATTTTTCATAATTTAGTTTTAGTTGTAATTTAATATATGTATATTTTTTTAAATTTACATATTATAAAAAAAATTAGAAAAACCATATTTAAAAAAAGTATTTTCTAATTTATTCAACAAATAAGAATTAATATTTTTATTCATTTTATTTGATAAACAACATTATTTGTTTTATATACATTATAAATATACATTAATATGTATTTATAATTTTAAAATATATATAAATTTATTTTTTAAAATACATATGTATATTTTTATTTATATTATAATATATATAATTAAATAATAATATATAATCTATTTTAATAATTATATATTTGTGTATTTAAATATCATAAACTTATATATATATATAAGAAAATTAATTCTAAAAAAGGTACGGTAGTATTAATGGATTCACATTGTTATATGATGATCTTGGTTTTGATTCTAGTTTCAGAAATATGGTTCGTAATATATCTACTATTGATAAATTGTGGATGTGAGTTCTGTAAAAGGGGTGGGGTGTATGAGGGGTGGTCTGGGGTTTTGGATAGCGTTAAAAAATGGGGACAGAGAGAAATGAGAATAGTTGTGTTAAGGAAAAAACAATTTTTTCTTATTTTGTAAATACTAGTTAAATATTTTTATATTGGTCCCTTAATAAGTGTTATAATATAGTTAACAAAGGCCCACGTTAATAGTGAATTTCTTTATCATTGATAAAGGTCAACTTATAACATCACATTGGTTGTCATTGGTTACATAGTACTGATAAAGCCTCTTTATTTCACAGTAAAATTCATGTTTTCTAGTAGTAATATGGATCATTATAAATAATGGAATACTATTAATAATTAATTTTAACTATATCTGTTGGAAAAAATAATTAATGATGTGTTTTTAAAAAATAAAATAACTAGATTTAATGTTATATATCACGCAAGTATTTAATAATATAGTACATTTAGAAAATCCAAAAATGATTGATTTTTACTAAGATATGATGATCTATTTTGGGGGAGTATATATTACAAAAATTGAGAAATGAATGACTTATAAAAATATTAATAATTATTGAATAATGCTTCCAAATTTTGAGAAATAATAATTCTATTTGTTAATGAAGTTGAAAGAAATGAAAATTGATTTTTTTTATAAAAAATAGATGTTTATTATTTTGTTAACTCTCACAATCTATGAAAACAAATAACAAATCATTTTTCCTTATTATGTATTCAGACGAATATAAATATAAAAACAAATTAATTAACATAAATTTATTAATAATTTCTACAATAAACATGTTTAATATATTTTAAATGGTAATATTTCTTTGAATGAACTTGAACATTGTTGAAATCATTATTTGTATTAAATATGGGATCCTTTTGTACTATATCTTCAACAAATATGAAACGTAATTGTCAGTATATATGCAAGTGGGGAATATATAGATTATTTTTAAAGAATCACGATCTTCTAAAACATGAATAATTCAATATTTGACATGTTTATACAGGAAACATCCAATTTAAAAATCCTCGTACCCCATAATTATTAAGTCATAATAATATAAGTATAACAAAAAAAGTGAGTTATGCCTTTTTTAATGATCTCGATAGAGTAAATGTTGTAAATATCATAGCAATTTATGAAGATATATATAATTATATTATGTAAGGAATATGTGAAATAGATAAATAGAAAGAATGAACACATCACTTTTATAGTGGTTTAGGGAACAAATACCTTTTTTCCACTTGACAAATTCTCTCTTTTTGAACTTGGGGAATTTCGCTAACAAGGTATTCTTATCATAAGACCATAAATCCAAAATTATGTGCATGAAATTGATACATTTAAAACAAGTAAAAACAAATTATTCTAGTTCCGTAAAAGAGAACTGATTATCTATATTTTAATATATGATTCCAACACTTCAACACAAGTGAGTATGAGAATTTGATACTCTAAAAAAATAGTTCTATTTTTAAGTGTTTTAGATGATCATTATAGTTTAAGTTGCATCAATTGATAGTAGATGGATCTTCTTCATTAGAAATTAATTCCTTTTGAAATAATAATTATAATGTTATCCTGATTGCAAACAATCTTCAATTACAATATCAAAAAATAAAAGTAGTAATCATAGAGAAAAAAAGTAAAATATATTCAAATGAAAGTTGGTTTATGTGTGAATTAATGATACATGTTTCACCTGTATCACATATATCACCCACACAACATTAATTTTAAAAAATTACTCCATCCATATACATATTTATTATCTAGATGAATTGATCCAAGAAAATTACGTGAGTGAACACAGAAATTCAAAATAATATTTAGTTGGAGATTTTTAACTTCACTTAAGAAAATAATAGATTTTCTCATATGAAGATTGTATTTTGAATTTATTGTAACAATAATTGAATAATTCATATAAATGAATTAAATTATCATTTACTTATTTCATTATCTTTTTATTAAACATGGATAAAATTATAAATTTAAATCTCCACTCATGAGTAGAAAAAAATAGTGTTGAACTGCATTTCATTGGGCTCATATTCAAAGCATGGGGTTCCTACCAACATATGGTTATTTGTCCATACCATTATCTACATTTAATGATTGTATCAAAGTAACATAGGGATGATTATTCACACAATCATCCTTTTCTGCATAAGATTCTATATTTAGCATTGGTTAACCATAAATTCAATTTCCTGAATGTATGGTATTAACAATGTTTCCATATTCCACTTTTGGGTTGATATTCCATACGATTGATGATTCCCAAACCTATGTATGCTTATTCATATGCATAATATCAAGCATAGTGTTTCCAATCCATACTCAAACAATTCAGCGTTCATAGGGATGATGAACCATTTGTTTATTCCAGGAATTTAATGTATGAATAGTGTTTCCAAAAATCTCCCCTTATCATATCTTTTCATCAATGATAAAAACATGATATATATTCCTTAATCATACATAACATAACATAAATTGAAAAAAAAACAATAGAGTTAAATCATCAAATAATATACATTATTCATGAGACAATACATTCCTGTCAATCTCTAACATTTTGATGATCAGAAAACACATAAAATAACTCACAGAAAATATAAGATTTGTATACCCATTTAAGAGAATTATATTTTCAATATAATTCCAATGTGAAAGATAAATTTTAATTGAAAATTATTCTCAATAAAATATTTGTATCTAAAATATTCTCCCCCTTTTATGATATCAATAACAATGTTTCAAAGGAACAATTATATAATCCATAGATAATGTAGAACTGAACTGTAAATGAATGTTATGCTCCACTATAAGATAAAAAAAATCTAATATGGAAATTTAAATTTAAAAACAAATAAAATTACTACACAAATTTTAAAAAAATATAAAAACACAAAAAATGTAAAATATATGTAATGAAAGTTTAAAAATAGATAAATTATTTAGAATAGTAATGACTAAAACCCATAATAATCCAAATATGTATTCCAAATGAGGGGATCGAATCTATCTAGTAATGTTGGAAAAAATTTCTACAGGTAGAATTTTCTTTAGCCGAATGAGGAATAGACTTAAAAACACTATAAATTTAATGTATATCCACCAACATAATCAAATAATTATTGTTGAAGACATTCGTACATTGATGTAGCATCATCGTTGAGTCTAACCTGGTCTTTAATATTTTAACCATGTTTACCATAATAAACCCATTGATGGATTCTTTAAATTTATCAAATGATGTTTATCTATCTCTGACTTGATGAATAAGTGGTCCTAACAAGGATTCATTAGAGGTCATCGTACTAATCAAATCAATCATATTTTCTAGAGGATCATTCAGTTTTATAATATCACACGTGAGAGTGTGCATTATATTAGTAAATTCTTCCATCAAATTAGTATTGCATTGAATATATATTACATGTTTGGTGAAGTGTGATGAGGTTTTTAAGAGAAAGCATGATGACATTCCCTGAATAACTGAAATTATATTTCCAACATAATATTCAGTTTGTCAAATTTATTTTTGTTTCAAAAAAACATATTTAAATAATCTAAACTCTCTTCCTAAAGATGTGATAAAATCATTAATATATTTTACTAAAATAAAATTTTCATGAACATCATAGAGTTATTTTTGAATGGCATCATACATGGTTGTTTGAACTGTTGAACAACTAAGATCCTCAAATTTCATTTTCTCATATTGTCGATATTCTCTAAAATACAAGTTTTGGCTCTCTAAAAGAATGAAATTTAAAATCAATTCTTTATCATATGTTTCACAAGATGGTGTAGTTATATTTATTTAAGGATCCCCAGCCTCTACCATTCCCATAATTTTCACTAATTGGTCATCTAATTTATCTCTCAATAAAGATCCTTCTACATCAAACGAATCAAAATCACTAATTGAATGGTTTTTAGTTTCATGTATATATATTCCCTAAGATGATATTACATGTAATACATTTGGTCAATAGTATCATTCACATTAGCATCATTACCAACTACATTTTTTGCTTCATCAACGTCATCATGAATAAATACTGTAATTCATACTCTTTGAACAATTTGGACCCCTTCAGGTCTTGATTTGACATCTTCATGAAGCACTGGTCTGGTATAACCACGAAATGGAATCATTCACTACTAACCCTAATCATCCTCCACCATCTTCTGTTATTGTTCATCTTTAATTGTTAAAACACTATTATAGGATTTACTAAATACATATCCTAGTTTCATAATAGACAAAACATTTTTATTGTCAGCATGATGAAATCTAAATATGAGAGTCATGTTTAAGATTATTCCATACCTAAATAAGAAAAATAAAAGTATTATTCCACAGGTAAAGTATCCCATTTTTGGGTGTGGAAAATAATGACATATTTATGTAATCATAAATTGAAGGAAAATCAAATTAATTTGGGTCAAAAAAATATCACAACATAAAATTCTAGGTACATAAAATTCTATATATTAGACATGATTGAAAAAATTCATGTTAAAATAAAATGTAATGTGACATTCATATCCCGAGGAAGGTCATTGTTCAACATTTTTTTATGGTTCTTGTTACATAAAAATAATATATTATTTCATATGACCAATATTTTTCATCACCAACATTTATCATGACAAAATGAAAATCACCCTCATTTTGACAGTGCAATATAATATCTATATCAACCAATGAAAGAGAAAATTCATTATCATGAATTAAAGATACTATATAATCATTATTGATTTCAAAAAAATACATAACCTTTATACAGAACTAATTTACATCAATGTCGAACATCAAATGAGTGTATTCCTAGACAAAAGAAAAACATAGTCCTCAAAATATAATCACATCATTTAACGAATGATTTTGCTCAGTTAAGTACTAAACATCTATCAACATACTATGAATAACACTGTGGTACTTCACTTTAGGATAAGCAGATAAAGCTAAATCAATATATTCCGATCTTCATGGTGTTTCCATTTCTGAATATTTCACAATTTAATGTTCAATGTTATAGGTTATAGGTAAATTGGAATGATAAATGCTCTGAAAACTAATGGGAAGTGAAGGAGAAGAGTATGAGAAGGTAGATAGTTTTCATGTGTGGATTAAAAATGTAATCGTTATTTTTGAATTTGAAATAATGAATAAAAATATTTTGAAATGATATTCTTTTTAAATATAAAAATACATAACCAATCAAAATAAACATAAATAGATAAAAATATAACATATAAATATTAAATGAAATAAAAAAACATATAATAATAATTAAATTAATTATTATTCATTAATTTAAAATTAAATAATCTTAACTTCCCTTAATAAAATGAAAACATTCACTGAGAAGTTTTTTAATTTGTTTTATAAAAATTGATATTCTGTATTAATATATATATATATATATATATATATATATATTTTTAGGAAATTGTCTATTAGATAATGATTCCCTATATGAATATTCATAGTCCTAGAACAACTTATATGATTTTTGAAATATTTATAGCACTAGTATTATCACATAAAATATGTATATTGTTATAATTTACTCCAATATCCAGTAGTGTGTTTTTCATTAACAATACTTGTGCACAATAACATCCAGAAAAAACATAATCTACCCTGGATGTTAATAGTGAAACTGAGTGTTATCTCTTAATTTATGAAGATTCTAAATATTTTCAACATAATTGTCACGTTCTTGAAGTCATATTTCAATCAAATATTGAACAAAAATAATCAGAATCTGAATATGAACATAAATTAAAATCAAATGTTTTTGGGGTAATGAAGATATTGACAAATATTTTCTTTTAAATATATAAATATTAATTTAATAGTAGTAATACGACAATATTTTAAATTTTACTGAAATCTAGAACATAAAAATAAAGAAACAAAATGTTTAGACAGCTTGCAGTAAGATATAAAAGACTACCAGTCATACCTCTATATAACATGTTGTCTACTGATTTTCCAACATCATCCAACTCATGTTTTACATTGGTACCCATATGAGTGGTTAATATCTTACTATATTCAATTAAAAACCTTTTCAATAATCCAATAATATATTTACTTTGACATAAAACATTTCCATAATAATTTTTAAAAAATTTTAATCCAAAAAATATATTAAATTCTAACATTATATTAATATGAAATTCCATTTTCATTAGTTGTGAAAAATAATTACAATGATTTTAATTTCATAAACATATAATAACTTCATCAACATAAATTTTAACGAATAAAATATCAGAAGATAATATTTTCCTAAAAAGATATGGAACTTCCAATCCAACTGTAAATCCAATTTTAAAAATATAATAAATTATTTTTTCATAAAATTCATTAGTTACCATTTTATGTCCATAGTGATTTTTTATATCTTTCAAAACAGAATTTTGATTATGAGGTTTTTCAAAACCAAGATGCTGGTAAAAATAAACTTCCTCTATCAAATATCCACTTAAAAAGTCATATTTAACATGCATAAGATATTATATAAAATCCAAATGAGATGAATAAGCTAAAAGTATTATAATGGATACTAATATAGCTATATGGGAAAAATATTCAACATAAAATATTCCATATTAATAATTATATCTTTTCAAAAAAAGCATGATTTATTTTTTTTCAAGATCGCTAGATCATCTAGTTTATTTATAAAGACCAAAAAAGTTCTTATTAATAGATAATCTCTTAGTTGTTCTAATAATTCCCAAAATTCTTTTCTTATAAACTAGATTTGCATGTCTTTTATTGTGATCATCAAAATCTAATATTCTATGGATTTTTAAATAGAAATATGTTTAAACGAAGATATAAATGTAGAAAATTAAGCCTAGATTCCAATAATTCATTTGCTTCTAATTCCTGTGTCTAGGTCTCCTATAATAGTTTTTAATTTATTGTTCGGTATGTTTTTAGATTGTCTAGGTAAGACAATTTCAATTTCATCAGTTTCATGTTATTTTGATCTAGGTTAAATATTATTAATATCATTTTCAAAATTAGTTTTACATAATTAAATATCATATTGTCATATAAATCATGTAATTCATCTATTTATCATTCTTTTTAATAATATGATCTCTTTCCTAATAAGTGACATGAACTGATTCTTCAATAATCTTGGACATTTTATGAAACACTCGAGAAATTATTGATAGTTGAATATCCCAAAAATATTACATAATAAAATTTTAAATCATAAAATCCATGTTCTTCCATTGTATTCATGATATATACCTTACCTCTAAAATCATTAAAGTAAATTACTTTAGGTTGTCATTACTTCAAAAGTTTATTGGGTGTTGTTTTAAAATTATGCATCATTATAACCCTATTAATGATATATCAATATTTTCATATAACTTCTTCTACAAAAAAGGTTTGAAGACTGTATTCAATTCATATATCTCGTGTTATTTATTTAATAGTTTTATTTTATTCATTCAATAATTACATTTTTAACTGTTTTTGATGTAGATAATGTGTTTTTAATACCCATATTTCTGTGAAAAGAAATAATTTATTGAATATAAAATGATTCACCATGATTAACTATTAACAAATTTATTTTAGAGCCACTTTAATTTTGAAAAATAATGCAAAAACATTAAAAAAATGTGATTACTCCACCTTTATGTTTTCGAAAAAATACCCAAGTAAATAGCGATTAATAACAAACTAAAACATAGAAATTTAGTTTACCATAAAAAAAATATACTCTAGAGGGCCCCAAAATTCCATGTGGATATGTTATAGGGGTTTAGATGTAACAATTTTGTTAACAGATTAGGGAAAATTTATTTTGTTTTCATGTTTTCCATGCATCACAAAATATATCACTATTAAATTTTTGACAAGGAAAATAAGATACATATTAATTTTTAGATAATTAAAGCAAGTCATATACAATTTAATGACCAATTTTTCAATGCCAAATCCAGGACTCTTGTTTATTTATAGTTAATTAATTTACATTCAATTTATATAGGGAATATAAATCCAATATATAAGCATTGTTAGTTCTTGGTGCACTACATTTTAGAAAATTATCAATAAATAAATGAAAATAATTATTATAAAAATCTTCTTAGAAAACATCATCACAATATTGAAAGATACTTATTAGGTTCTGTTTGAACCCTTTTTCATACAAAACATTGTTGATTGAGATGGTTTTTGGATCTTCAATAGTTCTAACTTTACCAATTTTTCATTTTCAATTATCTAATAAATAGACGAGACCTCCATTTATTTGAGTCATTGTATAGAAATTTTATGAGTCTCCACTAATGTTCCTAGAATAGGAACTATCTATATATCATATAGAATTATTGTTTATTTTCCCTTTTTCATGTAAAAGAATTTATACCCATGTTCTTTTAGTACCCATATTTTCATGGGTCCTGTATTGTTAGCGAGAAATGATATAGGAATAAAAATTTTCAAACATTTACCATAATTTACATAAAATTATATATAAATACGTTAAAAAATAAAATATTTATTAATATGCATAATTTTAGGTTTTCTCATGTAACAGTTATTTTTAAAATATCTTATTATTCCAAAATAATAGTGACTTTACAATTTTGAATTGGAAACAATGTAATTATTATACATATTTTACTTTTTACCATTACATATTATTCTAAATATTTTACTTTTAATAACATTATTACCAAAAATTTGATTTTAGAACGTTTATGATTTTTCCAAAATAATAGAAGTACATTTATAAGATCCTACTTCATCCTGTAAATTTTAAATCATTTTTTCACGATCAATACAACTAGATGAAAACGAATTTATTTTTTAACTAAATCATGATATTTATTTTAAATAGTATCTTTTTCTCCTAGAATTGGTTTATGAATATTTTTCAATTAATTATTCTTATTTAATTTAGAATCAAATTTCTATTTTTACACTAAACAATATGCAACTAATTTATCATTTGAGAAACAATTAGTTTCAGGATTATAGGAGTGATAAGATTGCCCTTTTTTTCATCATCACTAAATCATGTTTTGGCAGTGATATTTCATTTTATCGTATTTAATTCATATTTTTGAGAACATTTAGTGTCTAAAAATAAACTCCACTTAGATTTCATTTCTCCTTTTCCATTTTTCTGAAAGTAATCATTTTTATTAAATTTGTTTTTTATCCTTCTTCATTCATCTTTATGTTTAGGGGAAATCATGTCTCTTGTGTCCCAATTTCTTGCATTCATAGCATCAAACTTCACAATATTTTTTCTCATGCTTCGTGAATTATTTACTAAAGCCTCTTTCCTTCTTGTAAAATATTTTAAATTTTCTCGCTACCAAAGTGAGTTTTATTTCATAATATGAGGAGTCAGAATTTTTTATATGCCCTCACTTATTGTATTTTTTTTCAATCATTCTTTTGAACTGTCACATTGGGAGCCATATTTTAATTTTTTTAATATATTATTATGATCATCAATCTCTTATTTCATTTATACATCATAAATCATTAGATTACCAATTAAATAATTCATTATCAAATCATTAGAAAGTGATTATTATCGAATAACAGTACATATGTCATAATATATAATTGGTTTTACTTCATAGGACATTGATCACTAGATCATATTGTTTGATAGGATCTCCCAATGTATTACTATTTTAATGGATTTATGTTCACCGTCCATTCAATTGTGTGATTCTATCACCACCTTGTTTTCTATAGGTCTCAAAATTTATCTTTTCAATTGAGTACCTCATTTGTTTGAATATTTTCTATTACTTTATATGTAACATAATTTTCATTCCATTTCTCTTAAGTAGCATCACATAGTCATACATGATTAAACACATCAGGATGAAGTCCAAAGATAATAGTATTCATTTACATTGAATTGATGTCATAATCAGCTACAATTACGGCATCCTGGGTCTCTGGTATTTCAAGAATTGCATAAAGAGTAATGATCTTCCAATATACATGGAATTGAGGATTCTTTAGATAGATAATCTTTTAGATTTTACGGATAAATAATTAATTCCATTAGTTTATGGAGAATAAACTAGAGACATTCCTTCATTCACGTCAAAAATTAACATCATAATTGTATAACCTTTATACGATTTTGCATGCTATAGATTTCTCCCAAAAAATAAATCATATGATACTAATTTTTAGGTTAGAATAATACAGAGATAACACATGATGTGGGTGAATTATGGCTTTTTAAAAATCTCAATAGATTATATTTGGTAACAATCATTGTGATTTAATTATATTTGTTATGTCCTTTTATATAATGAATAAGTGTAGCGGATAAACTAAAATACTAAATACAACAATTTTATAGAGGTTCATAATATAATTCCCTAGTATACTCCACCAATTCTCTCTCTACGAGCATGGTGAATTTCACTTCCATGGTCCTCTTTTTACAAGACCTCCAAATCCACAACATAGTGTAGGTAGTTGACAACATTACATCTAGTCTAAATAACTCCTTCTGTTTTTTTAGAAATTTTTTTGTCCACAACATAATATATGAAGATGCAACTTCACCATAATTGAGTATGAGTAGTGGAAACACCAATAATTCAAAAGAGTTTGATTTGAAGATGGTTCGGGATCATCATCATAGCTGTAGCAGCATCAACTATTAGAAGATACATAATTATCATATGAAATTAATATCTTTATGAAGGAATAAATATGATGTGATCCTAGTTGACAATAATACATAATATGAATATCATCAAATAAAGTCACTATTCTTATAGTATTAAAATAAAATAATTCACAAGAATAAAATTGTGTATGATAATAAATGATACAATTATCCACATGATCATATATATCACTCCACCACCTTAATTTTTAAATTTCATTGATCATATAAATTTATTTCTTTTAGTTGAATAGTTCCAATAATTTTTCTTTAGTTACCACATAAATTCAAAATCATATTGAATAGGGGAGTCATAAATTCCCATAATAAAAGGATATATTTTCTATGATGAATTTTTTTCATTGAAAATGATCATATTGAGATTTGAGTCATTCATAGTGAATATTTCCATCAATATATAATTCAATCAAGACCATTACATAATAAATCTACATTATAATTAATTTTGAACTCGACTATTATGTACAAAAAAATTGGTATCAAATATTTGATGTAGGTTTCCTTTGTGCACCACATTGTTCCTACCAAAGAATGATTCCATAACCATACATTCAGCTATGTGAAACATAGTGATCAAAATAATGTATGGAAGATGATCCATATGTTCATCCTTTTCAACATCAGATTCCACACATAGCATTGATTAACCATATATTCAATTTTCCCAAATGATGGATGATATTTTTGTTTTGTAATACCATAATAGGCATAATATTTTATATATTCATTGATCTCCAAACATATGGTTTATGATCCTTATTAATAATATCCATCATAGGGTTGTCGCTCCATATGAAAATTTTTCAGCATAGTGTATGGATTTTGAACTATACGTTCATTCAGAATATATAGGGCATGAAATGTTTGTTCTGAACAACTCATGTAGCATTACATTCCCTCAAAGGTAAAACATGAAATATATTCATAAATAAAAAAACATAACATAATTTCATAGGAAAAAAACAAGGTTATTTTTGGGAATCAAAGGCATCATATATAATATAGTGTTTTTTAGACAATACATTCCCAACAATATGTGATGTTTCATTCAAGATTAGGTAAATAATCAATATCATTTTCATCCATTATTTGAAATATCATATTCATATTATTTATATATTATACAAATATATACATATGATACATAAACACATCTATAAATAATGGTTAACAAAAAATATATCATGGGATGAGATTAAATTTTTTGTAATGGGTTAACATAATTCTATGAATATATGTTAGTATGTGATAATAATATGGAAACAAGGACATGATAGTGGTACATGAACAGAACATTTGAAAATCATGAACTTTAAAACAATATTTTAAAATAATGAATCAAGAGAATTGTTTTTGGGTGAATGTTTCAAGCATTAAAAAATCCCAAAAATTAATATTATAAAAAAATTCACATCCAATAATTTGGATGATCTTTTAAGGGATAGGGTTTTAGAAAATGAGGTCATATCTTTTACATAACAATCCCAAATTGTTCAATGTAGAAAATTATCTATATATCTATTTGGTCACAAATATAAATAAGTTATAACAAAACATGTTTTCTATCATAAAAAATCATTATAATTTTAAAAATGAAATATTATTTGTTCATGCACATTCTTAATCCATGTGAATTTCGTTTGAAATCCTGATATGCATAAAAAATATCATATATAGACATATAAAAATAATAAATGTAACTATTTATTATAATATAACCATTGTGACCATACATGAATGTTTTAGAATAACATAAAAATATTTTAGCTCAAATAATCACTTTCATAAATATGAAATTATATTTAGTACCAAACTCTTTCATAAAACTGTTTATAAGATATCAATGAGGAAATAATTATGTTGTTGGATTAATAGAAAAAAATTAAAATCCATGAAATTTTTTCCCTAAAAGTATTCCAATTTTCATGAAGGGGAGAAATATATAATTTCAAAAAAAATTATTATTTATTTAATATTTCATATAAAATATTTAATTAATGAGAATTGGAGTTCATATAAAATCCATAACTGTTCGGTGGGACATCATCTTCATAGATCCCATAGAATATCCTGTAAAAGGACCCTTATAGGTTGAATAATAATTATAGTCATATTCCAACATAATTAATTGGAAAACATGATCATTTAGAAACATATTGTAAAGATATATCAACCAATTCATATCATAAAAGAATTATGAGGACCGAATTATAAATATAAAATTAAATCTTATAGCATTTCAGTATTAAAAAATTGAAAAACCCTATTAAACTCATTTGTGATATCATTCGAATAATTAAATGCCTATTTCATTTTAATAGAACCCATTTTCAAAATAAAAATGACAAAAATAGTATGGGATTTATTCATTGAAAAATAATTATTTATTATATACATATAAGGAAATATAACACGTTTCGCTATTGGAAATCCATTGATGTTGTATATGTTGAAATAATACATTTGGGATTGCTTTTATCAAAAAATTAAAAACATTACATATAATTTAAATAAATTGATTCAATTTTGACAACCTATAAGATAATGTCAAAATTGAATCATAATCTAATTAATAATAAATATATTTATATACAAATATATCTATAAATCAATTTTAATAAAATGTTCATCGATGATTGTTATTTTTAAAATAAATCTATAAAACATTTAAAAAGTGTTCTTTAATGTTATTTGCCCCTTAACACATGTCTATCTCTTCACATACTGTCACTATATTTTAAAATTAAAATCATTTGATAATTATTTAAATGCTTATTTTTTTTCATTTTCATTATTCCTTTTATTGTGTCTAAATCTATTTTCTATAGATTTATAAAATCAATTATGTTTTCATCATACATTCTGATGATATTCGAGTCAAATGTTATAAATGAATATGAATGATTTCTATGATAGAAAAGGTAATTACTAAATAAAAATAAAAATAATTATTATTTCATACCTAAAAAATATAAGAAAAGTATTTATTTTAAACAGACAATGTAATATATTAATTAAAAAAAATAGTGATAAAATCATCGAGATGATTCGTCAAATGTATGTAGTAGTAACATTATCATTTTTAAATGATCATTATGGAAATCATATATTTATAATATAATATTTATATAATTAATATTAAATTATAAATACCTCATTTATCAATTATCTAAACATATATATGGCATCTCGGGGTTGTGGTGATGAAAAAGAGACCATGTTGCTTTATGTACGTGGAAGTATGCATCTTCGTAAAAAGGATGTAATAATTATTCAATTAATGGAAAAATAATATAAAATAATAAATTAAAAAAATTAAAATGATTTTTTTAATATCTTATATATACATTATATCAATCAAAACTAATATCTATGAATAGTGGTGATGGAAAAGAAAACACAATACATCATGGTGGTGGTAGTCCACACATACTCAAAAAGGTTGTTTTTTATCCCCATATGATGGAATATTAGATAAATCTATATTATAACACAAAACTAACCAAATAATAGTATATATAATTTATGAGGGTTATTATTTCATCCTTATTATAGAATAATTAATGGATATTGGTGAATAAATAAATAAAAATTCATGGTGAAGAATAATATATCATCTTCAGAAAAGAGAATCAAGATTACCATAAAAATCCATCCAAGGATGGAATTACTATTAATACAAGGACTATAATATGTGGGGATGGATTTAGGGAAGGCACATGGTTAGGTAATTTCAATTAAAATTTATATTTAGAAGATAAAAAAAAAGTACAGGGGGTTCCGTTTTTAATGGGGGGTAGCAGTAGTCCGGGAATTATTGAAAGTAAAAAATTAATATAAATTAATTACCATGTTAAAAAAGAACCAAATAATAAAATTTAAATTATAATATGAAAATGAGTCATAAAATATTATATAATAAATATTATACAATAATACGTGATGTTTTCACCCATGTCATTTTTAACCAAATTTTGCACCTTTTTAGTTACTTTGATAAAAATGTATTTTATAGAAAAGGGGTCAGATAATTTACTATAAAACAAAGACAATCACATCAATGGAACATGGGTGATTGTTTAAAAAATATTCAAATAATTTTTATAAATACATTATTTTGAGCAATATTAACTTATTTTATAAAATTTAATTTATAAAAAAACAACATTGACTCCATTTATAGAATTATTCTTTTAATTTAACAATGAATACAACATGACCAAAAAAATATGAGTATAATATTTTCTTAGAGAAATAAAAAATTATATTTATCTGAAAAATATAAAAAATAAAAAATAATCTAAATTTCATATTATTTTATTATTTTTATAAACATTTACTTTATTTTTCAGATAATTGAATATATACATAGGTGACGTTTCATAAGTCTTTAAGAAAGTTTTTTGATCTTTAAAATTTAGATATAAATTTAATTGTAAAATTTAAAATAATTTATCTTTAAAATAAAAATTTATAACTAAACATAATTTTTTTATCCATATAAAAAACTACATGTATATATTAAATGCAAGAAACTAATATTTTTGACTTTTTTTATTTTACATAATTTATTTAATTTTCTAAATCTAGGAAATATGGAAGTAAGTTGACATGTTTTCAAAACATGGAATGAAATTACTGAAATACCTGAATAATATAATACTAAATCACGTGGTTTAGTAATTTTAAACATATCAAAATGTTTAACCTAATTTACATGATTTACCCTCAGCATATTCATAATTATTTAATACATTACTATTAATAATGGGAAAAAATTTTGTCTTATTTAACAAATTTGGACCTCAAAATTCCATATATTTTACATATTTTTATATATTCAATTATTTATTTTTTTGTAATTTAAAATAAAATTAAAATGAAAAACATAATTAGATATATTTTTATTGAAAAAGATCTATTATATAAAACATTGTATATACTTAGATAAATTATTAAAAGGATTATAATGAATATAATAGATTTATTAATAATATAATTGAAAGAATATTACATTTAAATGATTAAAAAAATATTATTATATGCTTGAATCAAAAATAACTTTTTTAGTTAAAGTAATCATTATTCACTATTCAATGTTCAATCAATCATATCATAAAATTCACAATAAGATAATTTTAATATTATATTTTAAAATTGGTATAATTTTTATCAAATAAAATTTCATAATGTTCCATAGATTCATTACATAATTCTCTGAAAAAATAAAATAAATACCATTTTTTGATGGAAAATGTTTTACCAGAAAAAAATCACATTCATTCATACTTTTCTAATAAAAAGAGTAGTTCACTCATGGGGTTCTGAAATAGTGGAGTCTGAGCGAATCTCCTTTTACAGAAAATATAAAATAAAATGGAAATATACCATAATCATTGAAAAGGATGAGTGAATCATTTATGTAACCTTTTTAATCTAGGATGTCCTCCTCTTTGTAATCCTCCCACTATGTGTTGAAGACATTCAATCCGTGGTCCATAAAGGAATATATTTTCTAATGAGATGTGTGAGATAACATGTACATCTCTACTTATTAATTAGACAATCAATGATTATTTGATAATTATATTCCATCACTCCAATGCGTATGTTGATGAATTTGCACATGGATAGACCGTTGTGGAGAGAACTTGTTACCACAAAATACAGTCTCCATCCCCATAATATGAGTTGAAAACCCGAAGAATCAATCCCCTTCCATGACAAACCAGGCCTTCTCTTCACATTTCACCCTTCACGATGCCCATATCAATATTATCTAAGAACCCTTGTTGGGAGGGGGGGATAGGGGTACCTTTGAATCACCATCTATGATCATAATGACTGTTACTATCAATGAATATCAAGCTTTTTAGGATCAAACCCATTATGGGCACTCCAGAGAATCCTCCTAAAATGAGAAAGCATTGACTGTATCAAGAGAAAGAACATGATTTTGGATATGAATAATATCATAATTTTGGGAATCCCATTTTTTCACGGGTTCCCACATCACCCAACAGATAGATACAGAATCCATACCTTGATATTTTCTTTCATTACCTTTCACTTTTCCCACGAATATTAGATTGAAATTGACATTGTTGTGGATATAGTCTGCACCATGATCCTGATGTGTTCACCAATGATATCCCGAGTGAAATCATCCCACCCTCCATTAGAAAAAAAAATGTGTTGGGTCATATCCTCATTATATCCTCCCATCACTAGTATCGCAAAGCCGTATTAATAACTTTTCTCTATAAATTTTCATCCATTGGGGGGGTGTTGTTTATAATTCTCCATTAAAGGAAGTACATCTTAGAGGTCATCACCATGCACCAAAATCAGATCACCTAATCATAGGTCTCCTAGGATTGTTGGATTAAGGTTACGAACATATTCTTATTCAATATCCCTAGATAGTTTCATTGATAATATATCTCTATCGTTTTCATCTAGTTGTATGTTTGAATTCATGATCTTGTCCTCATCATTGTGAATAGTTTTAATGAGTCCTGGGTGATTTCATTCCTTTATATAGAGCTTGTATATAGACTAGAATAATTGAAATAGATGATATGTCACACCCAATTATCCTTCCCAAACCTGAAGTCCCCATGCCCACAAATCCAAAAGGTTTTGTCTTCTGAAAACCCAAAATGTTTATCCATGCATCATTCTAAATATGAAAGCTTATTTTTATTTTATTTACATTTACTCCCATATTACCTCAAGTAACCTTTCATAAACCTCACCTAGAGAAGGTTCTTCGTTATAATTTCCCATTATAAATTATCATGCAATAATGGCATAGTATATGTGTATTCCTTAATTTCACTCCGCCGTCAACATTGGGATTCACCATTATTCCCTAGGTGTCCCAATATCACTTTCCATATTTCTTGTTATCCGAGAAATAGGAATTCATAATTTTATCACTTCTAGTAGGGTATTTCTTGGACATCTTAATGACATCTATAACATGTATTGTTGTTGAAAAAAGTTGTGCGTTGGAAAGAGTGATATTCCTCTTAATGGTAGAATATGGTTATTTGAGTTACATAAGCGTCCAATTATCTGACAGCTCATATTAACATTGATTTGTTTATAGACACTCCCATATGATATAGGTTCTCCTAAATAACCCATTGTAATTTATGTCCTCCACATCCACAACTTGTCATAGAAGTTTATTTCAATCCTAGATGATTATATCCTCAAGATATATACATTCCTTTTTCCAATGTTGATCTGTTTTCCACTCTAGTTGGACTAAACAATCAGGGCTTAGTTGATTACCTCAATATAAGTGTTCCTCCAATTGATAATAAAAATAATATGATCTCAAAACCTAAGATAAGATATAATGGTTTTTCCAAACGTATTCATAAAATGGAATACTTTCTGACTCCCTATAACACAGTTAATGTTTTTGGGGAGAGCTTATTGAGCCATAATGAACCGACTAGTGAAAATAATATCCCACTTTCATAGATAATTAAATCTATTTATCTAAAAAATGATTCATTTTTCATAAAAAATAATCAATAATATTGCACTTATTATTTACTTTAAAATTTTATATAACATAATGTGGCATATTATATAAATATTATCGAATTTAATGGCTTTGTTATAGTGGTCAAAATTAAAATATAACATTTCTTGGTTAGTTTAAGTTCGTTATTTTGTATCATATTGGATTTCTAATGTTGATTTTTTTTAAAAATAAAGGATATTACATTATCCCCATATAATATATTCTCTCCACTAATTCGAATATTATATCATTGATCAATTTTATTAGATTTTTATACCTTTTTTGAAATCCAACATCATAAAAAGGCTGCATAAAAATTATATTCAAATGAGAGAAGGGGAAAATAAAAGTATTATAGAATAACAAAAACTATGTTTCCAAATAGTAGAATAGTAGTGAGAGGTGAATTTGTGGACGGTGATAAAAAAATTAATTGGAAATTAATGATAATGGGTGAAAATTATCTTTGATCACAAGAAATTATTAACCATGAGGATGTTGGTGACCAAAAAACCATACAACCACCACAAAATCCAATTGAGTATATTTATCATATGCAAATTGAATATGATATTTTTTCCACATATTTTTATTATATATAATAAATTTCATTTCCATATTGGATAATAATAAAAAGAAATATAATTAAATGAAAAAAATAGAATTTCATCCTTTATTATATTTCAATGAAAATATAATATTTTTCCCAAAAAATGAATGTTCAAGATGATATTTTTATTACTGAATCACTAAAATTACATGTACATGATAATGTCACTACAAAAAAAGAAGAAAATATATTCACCCAATTTTATACATTATCAATAATAATATTTGTAAAAAAAATTATGATAATAACAAAAAATAATTTCCCATTGTATGAGAAAATAATACATTTACATGCAACATAAAAACCATCACTAAAGAGACGACGTACATCATTCCATAAATAAAAAATATTAAATTTATTAAAAAAAATAAATATAAGATTGAAAACAAATATTAGAATTATCCTATAGAATATTCCCGACAGATAATGTTACCATCTATCTCCAAATATCAACATTAACTCAAATATTTAATTACAAAAAAATTATATTTCATAGTTATATAATATCTAAAAGATGATAATGGTCTACAAAAATATAAAAAAAATTACTCTAAAATAACATTAATCACCTTATATTGAAATAAATTTCAAATCACATGGCTATATATACAAATAAACATATGTTTCAATATCTTCATTTCATTTTTTCATGTTGTTTATTTAATTTCATTCTAAATGGGAAAAAAACAAAGGCTTTTTGTATTTGATTGAACATTTTCATCATTTAGTTGTGTGTTCATGCCGCTTAACCTTGCTTGATGCAACTTGTTTTCCTAAGGCTTATGTGTTTCTATTATTCTTGTACTATATTAATATAAACCATGTAACATTAATATAAATATGATAAAAATCATAAAAAATTAAGAGCCAATTATAATATAAACCCTAAAGGATAGAAACCCATTTATTCATATGACTACAAAATGAGAAGAGAATTTTTCCTCAGGTATATTTTCCCAAATTAGTCATAAGGGTTAATAAAACTGTAAAAATTTATCAAAGCATAATATTTTTATTCCAATGTATTCTAATCAGCTATAACATCAAAATATTATTAATTATTTTAAACATACGATCGTCCTTAATTTTACATGTACATCAAAACTCATCAATCCATATTTATAAATAACTGAATCCTTTAATATTATTGAAAATACATAAAATATTCTTTCCTATTTTATCCCATAATAAGTTCATAAATCAATAATATGAACCATGTGTTTGGATTCAATTATATCCATTCATAATCCAAGATATAATATATAACATTAATCTTTCATTAAAAATTCTTTTATCATTATCTATAATTTCTTTATGAATTCAATAATGTATTTCTATTTTGTTTTCATGATCTCAATCATGATATTTCCACCTTGGAAAAAAATATCATGATTCATGTATTCATCATAAATATTAAATAAATTAATAACATTAGAAGATCATTATTCCCCATGATAATGTTAAATGAAATCAATACTTTTCCTTGGATGATTATTTCATGTTTCTCTCAAGTAACGCATAAAAAATCTTCCTACTCATTTTAGAAATTTTCTAGGTGCTACATAGAAATTCAGGATAGATAATTCATTGAATATTTTTAAATCAATGATATTTATTAACTTAACATTCAAATAAAATCATTTCTGTATTCTTTTATGGGGTTGTAAGCTCTCATACGATGATCTGGTTAATAATACTTCTTGATTTATGGGCCTGAATAACCAAAATATTTTAAAAATATATATTATTTTTTTCTATTTTTCTCATATATGAAATTACTATAATTTCATTCATATGAATTGAAATTTTTTTCCAACTTGATCATCCTATTCACTATAACCAAAATATTAGTATGAGTATATAGATATATCATAACAAATCTATTTTTTCAAGAGGATAAATATGTGATAATTCTTAATAATATTTTAATCAACTATAGTACTCTATAAAATTCAATTAAGTGTGTTTATATTAGAATTTTATATAAATATCATATATCATGATATCCTTCACAATTATTTATACCATTCCACTGATATAAAATATATTAGGACCCAACCTTTCTCAATCCAAAAATAATAATCTTCTAAAATAAAATCATATTTTTTTATGTTTTAAGGATTATATTATTAGATAAATAGTTCATAATATTCTATTAAAAAATATTATAGATTGTAAACCTCAACTAAGTACCCATTATCTTTAATATAAAACATTTATAATTTAAAATGATCTATTTCATGAAAAGTAATAATGAATTTTTAACATGTATTTTTTAACGTTTTAACAACTACTTAAAACATATTAGATACATTTCAAAATCAATTTAGAATAAAAATCATAGTAATGAATAAATTAAAATAAAGAACAAATACTATTAGTTGATTTAAAAAAATCATAATTGAAAATTTTTCACTGACATAATATAAATTGAGGTCCAATAATAGTTTACTTACACATGAAATATATTGTAAATCATTGAGGGATTTTCAAAATATCATTATAAGAAATAAAATTTTCAAAATCATAATCATGATATATTCATAGAAAAAAGGATATTCTATGATATTATTTTTCGTAAAAAAATAATCTTTTTCCCAGAAAGGAATTTTATTACACTAAAATTAAACATCATTGTAATGAAATTTGAAATATATTGATATAATTAAAAGTAATAATAAATCACTAAAATTAAATTTATTTTTTGGGGAAATAATATTGGGAGACCCCTTACAAGAACCCTTTCACTTGGAATAACCATTGCATTTGACTGCTGACATAATACTATGAAGAGTGTATTAATTATCCATTGCATTAGAGATATATGTGTGGATAAACAGATAATAAACTATATATATGGAATATATCAGTTGTGAAATAATTTATTACTGAGCCTTTTAATATAAATACCTTGAAACACACCTTTTTATCATTGAGAAATGAATTTTGAGTTCTGATATACTGATTCTATTTGATACCCTGTATCAATAAAAACTAAAGTGATCACTGTAATATGTCAATTTTATTTTAACCAAACCTGGAATATTATAATGCAATCTAAAAAAATACATAATTGTTTGTGTGAAACATGCTGAATATGTATTCCTTAATTTAAAAAATTCATTTTTTTCTTGTCTAATGATTTTTAAAACATTCCATATAGAATATATAAAATGATTTCTTTTAGAAAAAAATTTAATTAAAGTAAAAATTTATTAAAATTAATTTATAATTTTCTTATGTTCTTATAAATATACAATTTTTTTTGAAATATTGATTTTTATGTTAAGTATTTTGAAAATAAATCATTATCATTTTAAAAATTAAAGTATTAAATTAATGTTTCCCTTAATATGAGTCAGACTCATAACTCATGTTCCCTATCTTACTGTATAATAGGATTATGAAAGTTATATACATTGTTAAACAAGTTTTTCACCATTATTATTAAATAATTTTATTTATTATCTCATTATATCTAATTTATTAATCCATTATTTTATTGAAAAATATGTTAACAGTATTTGGTTAATATATTTAAGAAGACATCGGTAAGTTGAAAATATTAAAATGGGTCATTATTTTATCTTATATATAATAGAAATAATTACATTATTTTAATTAATAAAAATAATTTATACATTAAATAATAATGATATTTGGTTATGAAAAATTACTTATGTTTAAATCAACGATATAGAAGGATATTAGTATGTCTGAATCATGATGGAATTTTGGAAGAAATTATTTTACCATTTTAATAAATTGTATTATATAATAAATAGTATATAATTACTTTACTAAACCTATATATATCATTTTTTTAATTGTTGTTAATAATGAATCGCATCGCTCCATTGAGGTGGTAGTCCATAAAAACATACAAATGGCATTATCAATTATCAATTAATGGATGGTTAATAAAATATATTTTATAAAATTTTGTCATGATGTTAATTATTTCAATAATATCACACACACACACATATATATATATATATATTAAAACTATTATTTCAACCATTCATGAGAGGCTATGGTGGAAAAGGAAACACAACGCTTCATGGAGGTGGTTTTCCACATGTATGCATGAATGATGTCTTCATTCTCTGAATAATGGAGGAGGAGATATATTTTTATTATTTCATTAAAATAATAATATCTATATATATGGTATATAGATTAGTTAATATTTAATATTGTTTAATGTTCATTTTATAATGGTATAATAATAAATAAATAAAAAATGATTAATTAAGAATGATATGTCTTCATTAGAGAAACTCATTAGTATTATAACTAATGCCATTCTATATAGGTTTTATGATTAAAACATGGAATATATGAAATATGTAAGGATTTAGGAATTGATAGTGTTTTTTATTGGTTAATCCAAAATTATTATGATGTTTAAAGTAAATGGAAGTGTGTGTTCCCTTTTATAAGAGAGGGGAGGGGCAGTCATGGAATTATATAAAATAATAAGTTAATATAAATTATTTTACACTCTTAGAGGGAATTAAATTGTTTTAATTAAATGATATTATTATTATGATTCTATATCCTATCAAAAAAATTCCCATGTTTTTTAAATGTTTTCACTATAAACATTTGTGTACCCGTTTATTAACCCTTTTTTCAACATCAATTATTATAATGTATTTTTACTATTAATTGAAAATTGTATGATATTTTAGAAAAATAACCCAAGGAAATGTAAAATTTTATTCTTCTTATTAATTTCAATGATTTTAAATATTATATTTAAAATTTCTCTATAATGTAATTTTCTTGGAGCTATATGTTAAATTTGAATTTGAAAATAATATGGTAGAAAATTAATTTTAATATATTCATATAAAACATTAAAATAATTTTATGTTTATCTAAAAATATAATGCATAAAATTATTTCGTTAAAATTATTTTTATTTTAATATTTGTAGAATCAATTATTTTAATCTTCAATTAATTGAATAAAAATAGTGTTGGTGTTTTGTGTGTATTTTAGTTATTTATTTCATCAATAAAATTTACAAATATTTTAACTATATAATTTTTTTTATCATTCATATATATATATATATATTGATGATCACAATTTCTGATTGTACATCTCAAAAAATATCATTGATATTAAATTCTTGAAAGTGAAATTTTATGACCTTTTCTTATTCATAAATATAATAAACATCATTATCAGATTAATATGGTACCATGTTTCATTTTTTTTTGGAAATTATTTAGATTTGGATGAAATAAACTCATCCAATTTGAAAAAAAAAATAAAAACTTATAACAAAATCTTTGTCCTTATCAAATTATATATAAACATAATTACCTGATTTATCCTGACTATTGAGATAATTAATTTCTATAGATACTCTTCATAATACAGAAAATTAAAATGGACCAATGTCGAAAATTGGTAAATTTTGAATAAAATTACATAATTGATATTTCAGTATTAATTTCATTAAGGTTTTATAATATAATGTACTATTAAAATACAATGAAAAAACATATCATATAATACGTTATAGGTATAAAAATGTTTTTAAAAAGATTCTACCCTAATGCTGAGTATAATAAACAAAAGAGAATTATTAAAAAGAATAGAAAAATAAATTTAATTTAAACAGTGTAATAATATTTTTAAATAATATATGATTAAATCAAAAATATTTTTTTTCAATAAAAGTCATTATTTATCACCATTCACATGGGACACATTTTTCTGAAAAATAAAAAAAAATCATTATCTTAATATTAATACACCAATTTCCTAAAATATATATTTTTATCAAATAAAATTTTTGAAATATCGAAAAAAAATTTAATATTTTATCCCCCAAAAACCAATAAAATCCATTTTTTAGTAAATCGTATTTTTTATCATTAAAATAACTTATGTTAAATTTGAGTGCATACTATGAAGGTTAAATATCCCATAAAATTTGTTCCCCAAAATTTATTAAATAAAATAAAAAATAGTTCAAATATTACAATGGGTTTTACAAATCCTATAATGAATTATTCCGTCAGTACCAGCTTCAAAAATTTGTTCACTATAGTAATGGACTGTAAAGGACCACCCCATGATTATATCCCTGATCACTCTCTTTGAAAAGTAATCTAACTCCTAATTTTATTCCTTGTAGGCATGTTATCCAGTTGAGTTTTGATTCCTAACATGGTACATTTCCTTAATCAAATAATGTATAACCCTCCACAGAACATCCCATGTTCTATCTTTTAAGGTCTACATTGAAATTTTAGAGTCACATTCCAACCCTATATCTTTACAATTATACCAAATAAATGCTTCATATCTTGTGTCATTAAGAAATTTTTGATTCCTAAGAAGTTTTGATGATAATATAATGATGAAAATATCCTTTCACAAAGCCAGAGTGAGTGAAATAGACACCTCCACTACAAGAGGGTCCTGCAATATCGGATGATCTAATATTGAAATTAACTATTTACCATGAACTGATAGAACGAATAAGTTTTACAGATTTTAGAACATGGGGTTTCATTGGTCGTCCCAATATAACAATTGATCTCAAAATACTTAGATCCTTAATCTAGTAATTTATAGATCTACTTTCGACCTATAGTGTCAGGTGAGATTCTTTGTGAATTTACATTTTTTGATATCTAAATTGATGGTAACTAGATTCCAAATTCCCTAGAATTCGTTTCAGTACACATGGTTATAATAAATATTCACATGCTTCCAATAATAGATTGTTAACCTAGTCACTCTACCCAATTGAATATATTCCAATAATGAAGTTCTCCATCTTCAATTTAGTTTATATCATAATATCAAACAACTGGGAAACATACCTCTAACGGTCTACTGAAAATCTAATATCAATAAAGAGGGGATATCTGTTTCTTCATCATTCATGATGAAATTACATACTTGGACATCTTGTTCCACATATATCTTTAAATATTCATCAATAAGAAGTATATTTTAACATATTCTCCACAAATTAAAAATCATGTGGGTTGAATAAAATTGACATTGAACATCATCAACTATATTAGTGGTGATATAGAATCTTCACACACCATTTTGTAATCGTATTTTACATTGAAATTTCCAACTCTAATGGTTCTCCATATCAGGGTGTTAACATCTGTGAAGGAGTAATTATGAAACACCTAAATAATATTATAAGTAAAAAAAACATCAAAATTGTTTATATGGATCTATAAATCAGAAATTTACATCTAATAATTCCATTGATAAATAGTAATAGTGTCATTGAAAAGACTTATAATCCGTACGCTGTTCAAAATGTTAAGGTAATATTGAAAATTAACCACCCCAATTGTGTTTTGTATAATAACATTAAAGGAGATTCTATTTGAGATCAAAACATAAGAGCAAAGTGATATTGATAACCATCTAATTGCTTTATTTTTAAGTGGTTTGAAATGAAATAATAAGAATAATCATTAGATGTCATGAGATTCCTTATGGACATCCAAATGAGTCCATTGATGAATGTCTTTAGGAATTTAAGAGAAAGGATACACATTAAAATAGGATTTATATAGTCTTTCTATGACATCGTATTGAATTGTTTCTCATGAACTGACCTAGTATAAAAGAAATTCCTTATCATTCCTTACATTTCAAAGTTAATATTCCATAGACACCTATAAAGAGTGAAGGAATGCATGAATTTATATGAAATAATGGAATTGATAAGACACACCATTTTTTTGAGATAATGATTTCCCTTTCCATCTATCCATTTTATTAATGATTCTATAAAAAATATAACCAAGGTATTAACTTTTCACCATCATTAAAAATTAGTGGAATCCTAGATAAGAAAAAGTGGGATATCATTTCTTTAAAACAAGCCTTATGGAGATCTTTTTCTACCATCCAATAGTTATTTCCTCAACAATCATAATAGATGATGTATCCCAAATGATATTTTGTTCTTCGACCACAACTCAATTTTCAAAAAGGTCATTGATTGCATAAATTATTATCATTGGAGCCCGAAAAAATAGAAGAATACACACAACATTTAAACAATTGATGGAGTGACGAAATCCCTAAAACCATTGATTCTCTTGTAAATGAAAATATCTGATAGATGACTATAGAATATTGACATATTGAATTCATCATTTGATTAAAAATAATTTGGAGTGGGTCTGCCTATATGAATCCTTTAGAATATTGAATGAACCCCATGTTTGACAATTTTTATTAGTATTGATAACCTTTTAGAGGTGACTATGGTTGTGATATTTTTAATATCAATCTCTATGAACCCATATTTCTTACAGAATGATAATAAAAATTTCAACTTGAATATTTAATATTCTTTATAAATTTCAATATTTTGTGAAAAATTACATTCGATTTTTTCCCATTGATGAGGTCAAAACATTCAGAGGCAATCGATAAATTGTTTTTAATGATTCTTCTATGTACAAAACAATACTAGTTTTGGGTTATACGATCATTCAAAATTTCCACCAACCAGTATAAGGGAATATTTAGAGTGAATTTTTGTATACTAAATTGAGAGGAAACTAGTCTATGATATTTGATATGAATAGCATCATATTTATTTAGAATCAATACAATAAAGTGTGAGTTGATTCCATAATTAAAAAATTCATGATCGAAGATGTACCTCACTACATTAATCAGATCAACCATAACAATATAATAAAACAAGAATATTTTATTTGTGAATCCATCTTGACCAGATTTACTATCCATGTTAAGGGAGAAGATAAAAAATTGGACATTTTATATTCAAGGGTGTCTACTGAGATTTTTAATGTGCTACTCATCAATATATTTCGTTTTATTATCAATCATTCCTGATGTACAATCCATTACATCATAAAAATAAAATTTCTGAATATATTCAACCCCCACCATAGATGTTCCATTTTCAGAGGTGTGCATGAATCCATCAATACCTATGGAATTATTATGAATTACAATTATTTTTTCATTATTAGTTATATAAAAGATCATATAGTACATATCTCTATCATTTATTAATTTCAACATCTACTGATTATTATCCTAATTTTCTTTGATAGTATGAAGAACATCTAGCTGGGTGTAAACCTTAAATTCCCCTCTAGTATGAGATATATGATGTTGGTTAATATTTTTTTACTGTGAAAGTATTTATTTATCCTATTAAATGTTATTTTAGGGGTTCGAAAATCAATTTATGTCCCATTCACTTAATAATTCGTTGATATACACTAAAAAACAACAATGATTTACATAGTCATTCCAATAAGATTACATTTCTAGGCATCCATAATTATATCCCTACATCTATGATTGAAAATAAATATAGTATAAAAAATAAATGGGAGAGTCACTAACCTTTTTATCTAGGTGGTGATCTCAACAATATTAGTGTCATGATCTAAAAGATTCTTTGGAAGAGTGTATTCTTAAACTATAATATCAGCACACATATCTTCCATATCTGTAAAGAACCTTTAAAGGATAATTTGATATATCCCTTACATGTTGAAACAATTTCTTGTAATATAGTCTCTATGAATTGATTATTTCAAAAGATTTCATTGGTAAATTTAAGGAGAGAGCTCCAAAGATTCAATTTGATAGATGATGGTTCCAATTAATTCTGCAAGCATCAAAACATTATTGAAGTACCAAACATTAAACCATTTATGGTTCATATAGACATATATATCCTCATGATCACCCTAAAATTCCCTTCATATAAAATATTATGTGTATTCAAAAAAATAATTTCCTTACCACATGATGAATTTAATAGAATGAAATTAAATGAGTCTTCTTACTACGTGTTCTAATGTGGATGCTCTCATACTTTACGAATATAATATGATATATGCAGGATTAAAGTAAATTTTTAGAGACAAATCCATTAAAATATATGTTCATAGGACGAGATTAAAATTCTCAAAATTCAATTTTTGTTTCACCAATACCTATAGAAATTGGTTTATTGGTCATATTGTACTATCTAAACGCTTTGGTCATTAGGGAGTTCCATAGACTGTAACAATTATCATATAGAATCTTAATTATCTGGAGGTCATTGAATCTTGTTATAGGCCCTATTTGTTATGTAACATATAAATGATAGTTCAAGTTCCATCATCTTCCTCTTTTCAGTCATCCACGTGGTAATTTTATCATTATTTTATTCTTCAAATCTTTAGTTCATACATTTTATTATCGTAATTGTGTTTGATGTTATTAGTTACCTAACCATTACTATCATAAATTTGGTGTGCATTAGTATACCCATCATCAACATCATCAGACCAAAAAATACCATTAAGCATGGTGAAATTTTAATTTGACATCAATGTCTCAATAGTTTTTCCCAAATAGCCTTTATTTGGAAGCCTTCATAGAGGGAACTATTCAGAAATTCACATCCCATTATGTGTAATCAGTGAGATGTACAACGTGGCTCTAAAAAAATGTGAGTTTTTCATCATATGGAACTATTTCATTAGGGCGTATCATTTATTCTTAGTTTTCCCAGTATCATGACTTGGTTTCCTTTCAATATTTCTAATGAATAATACCTTGACATCCATTTTTGTCCATGTGATCAATCCGCTATCCTATTATTGCATGACTCATCATGGTGTCCACCATTGAACTCAAGATCCTTCATATTCTATATTTTCAATTCTCCGTCATCATTATTTTCCTTGGAATAGTTCATATCACTAGAGATATAGCAGTCACCAAATTTTTATAGACCATACATCAATACATGGTCAGGAGTGTGAGATTCCTAGAAATATTTCACATCATACATATAAATAATGTTAATATATAGAAAATACACCTCATCCATGTGACATTTTGATACCTTTATATATTGGAATATTTTTACAACAATAGTGTGTTTTAGTTTCTGATCACCAACCCTTCCAACAACATATTCATTAAAGGGCCCTACATCCATGTTACATTATGAGGAAACAGTATGAATCTTCTATTTACCCTTAATCATTAATCTAGTATCCTTGATAAGATCAATTACATTAGAGAAACAAAATTACTTATCTAAAATTCATTTTGAAGTAATATGAACAAATTATATAAAACCCATGCAGAACATGGTCTTCTATTGATACTATTTTACCAACTTGATGGAGTCATCCATATTTGTAAGAACCAACTACTATACTAGGTTATTAGACATGTGAATCTCTATAATTACCCTATCATCGATCCCAAATCATAGATTATCAAATTTTATTTCCATCCAAATAGGATACCCCACTGAATATTCTTTATTCTATAGAAATCACGTATTCATATAATACAAATTCATCACACATATATGAATACATACTTTAGTGTGGGATCTCCTTAAATATTCAGTTTCAGTGTTTTATTCCAAACCTGTTATTCTTAGTAATCACGGATTCAAGAATTCTTACACAAGACTCCACGGTCATCACTTTCATTAATTACATGAAAAGAACATGATAATAATCCATTCAACATTTCATTCATTATAAATTATTCAAAACCGCATATATCTACAATCCTTTTACTAAGATCATTATATTTCCATATTTTATCACCATTTTGGATGAGAACATGTGTAATGATAGATTACTGAAATGAGTTCACTCATTTACTGACCACTTCTAGGTTTTTTGAGGCATGAGTTATTCTTACCTTTTTAATGATCATTCTATTAGTTGTGAATAAAAATATTCCGAGGGGAGTATGTATGTAGATTTTACTACATCCAAGAAATTATTTCTCAATGTTGCAACATCAATGGGAGGGTATTCAACCAAATTTTTTTTCACCACAAACTGTAAATATTCTTTTTCCCCAGATGAGTATTTTCAATTTTACATATTTATATTTCAATATGATTCATCTTCTAACATGCATCTAGCCCACTAGAGTTGGGAACTTCAATTATTTACCCTTCAAAACCATCCATATTGAGTTCCATTTTAACATGAATTAACCAAATGCATTTGTATTTATTTGGACCACTATATATATTTTATAATGAGGTTATTCATATTTATATCCTCGAATACAATGAATATGTGTTACTGGTAATATTTGAATGATAATATTTCGTGGTTAATTTAAGATAGGTGGGGTGTATCATGTATGATATCAAGAAAAGTATTTATTTGAAAATTGAAATATATTTTACTAGCTAAAATTGAATATATTATTCTTATATGCGTGTGAACAAGATGAAATAATAATGAGTCGTGATTATATGTAATAGTTATACTTCTTAATATAAAAAAGTTGAAATAAAAATATTTCCAAAATAATAATACATGTCATAAATTTTCACATTAGAATTAGTATAATTATGGACTAGTCTAACTGGTTCCCATGAAATAGTGGACCTTGGATAACAACTATTTACCAAAAAATATTTTTAATTAATAAAACCCACAATTTTTTATCTTAATTACATGAGATATTAAAAATTATTTAATGAATTATAGGTCCATATTATGACCACATTTCAAAAAATAATACCCAATTATATATGTGCACCACATAGAATAGAAAAAATCATTATCCTATAATTATTTAAATAAATAATGTTAATTAAAAAAATTTCATCAAAATTTCCTTAAATATTGTTCATATTAAACCAAAATAATTAGGGAGTACTATATAATTATAGAATATCATAAAAAGAACCATATAAATTATTAAAGGATGTTGAAAATGTTTAAATTTCTCTTATAAAAGATTTAGAAAATTACTTTTCAATATAAGTTGCACCAAATTTTATGATTTTGAACATATTTATTTTAATGGAAAAAACATATTTTAACTAATAATATAAATTATTTTGGAAAACCATGAAAATATCAAATGAGTAAATATGTATTTAAAATAGGGGAATTCATTGGGAATTTTATATTTTTAATAAGTCATTCAAAAATATATTTAGATTAATTTTATAAAAAATATAAATTGAATAATATTATTCCGTAAAAAATTAAAAAACCACTCTTTTCAAACATTAGAAAAATTATTACTGAAATATGTATAAATATACCATAAATAATAATTCTTATATTGATTATTCTATTTAAAAATGTGATCATGGAGGATATTAGATCTCAGCTAAAAATAAGATATCATCAACTCTACTAATAAATAAAACATTAAAAAACAAATGATGTTTCAACAAATAAAAGTGTAATGATATACTAAAATATAAATTTATATGTAAATAATATGTAATTAAATGTGTGATGGTTAATGGGACCCTTACCTGATATGACTTCATGGACAAACATGTTCTAAATCCCTAAAGAGTACATTTTGTTGTATTATACATATTTTTTAAAAAATATTTCAAAAGTTTTTTTAATGAACCATTCTGTTATTATTATCATGTATTATCCACATTAGAAATTATTATTGTTAAAATTTAAATGTTTGAGTTAATTGTAATATTTTCAATGTATTCATTGATTAAGTTTTTTTGATCCTTGGTCCATGATCAGAGATTAATAAACATTAGAATACTAATGTTGATGAAACATATTTGTTTGATGTAATTAGAGTACCATATAAATTGTTGTCTATTATGGTCATTATCATTAATGAATTCTTTAAAAATATCATTTTCAGTGATTTTTTAATAAATTAAATATTTAAATATAATTTTTATTTCACATTATGTAATAACACTATATAAATATGACATATTATTAAATTATTCAAATTATATTACATACACTTTGGTTTTCATAGTCAAATATCAGGTAAAAGTTAGAAAATAAGTTATTTTTTTGTGATATAGACAGAAATAATAACCTATTTTAATGAACAAATAAGTATTATTATTTTATTAAAAATTTTAAATTTCACCATTATTTAAGATTAATAATTATAAATCATTTTCTAAATATCATAAAACATATTTATGAAATTTAATATGGTGAAAATATATAATAATGTCTAATGGGATGATAACACTTATATTAAATATATGAATCTCCTGCTATAGATTCTAATAAAATTGAGGGATTTGATAGTTGTTATGACTTCCTAATGACTAAAAATTTCAAAGAAGATTATGGGGGTGATAATTTATTTTGATTTATGAGAATACTAATTTAAATGTTCATTTGAGTGGGGAAAGGAGGGGCCCAATTATTTATTATAAAATTTGAAAATTTCTATATACTCATTCAGTAATATGCATGGAATGTCATTTTAAATTAATTGTAATCTAATGATGAATGATATTTTAGATAAGATATGTTTTTGTTATAGTGGGATCATTAAAAAAATGATGGATATATTTTAATAGTTTAAGTTTATGTCCCATATTTCTTCCCATTTACAGATATTTAAAATTTATTATGTTGACTAGAATTTTACTATAGAAAATTTATTATATTTTTAATATTCATAATATATGCATTATCTAATTACAGTATTATAATTCTCAATATGAAAATCATTTAATTGGAACAATAATCAAATGAAGAAATCATGAAATTTAATTATATATAAGAATAATTTATAAATAATATTATTAATCAAAATATATTTATAGACATTAAATTTTATTTACTATTATTTTATTTGATATAATATTCATCAGATGAAATTTATTTATGATGACTATTTATTAAAATTATTTTCATAAAAATAAATATTTATTAAACCTTGTTTTAATATAATAAAAATAAAACACATTATATGTGTAAAACTTAATTTAAAAAATTATATAAATTCCAACATAAAATTCCATTTTCATTATTATTGAAAAAACAATAATAATAAACTCATAATTTTTAAATTTCAACATATATATGAAAATTTTTAATTAATTTTTATAATTCAAAATTTAAAATGTAATATTGTATATAAAAACATATAAAAAAATTTCTAATAAAATATGATTTATTTATCCTTGAATAATTTAACTATATTTCCATAATTATTTTCAATTACCTCATATATGGGGTTAAATGTTTATAATATCATATCATTTATCATTTTTTGACACATATAATTATTAAATCTCTTTAAAATTAATAAATTTGAGGAGTCCGTATTGTTCATAAATAACTGTTTCTTTGAAATCAATGGAATTCTATATTATGAATAAGTGACATTTGATTATGAAAAAATTCAATTTTTTATTTTTTTATTTATATATCATGTGATATTTTACATTTTCACAATATTATGGAAAATATGAAATTATTAAATTTTGTTCATTATTGTGGTAAATACTTACTATTGACCACAATATATTAATTTAGAGGGAAGGAAATGCTAAAACCAATTAGAAACACATTCTAAAACATTTAATTATTTCTTCCCTCCAAATATACAAAGTAAAAAATGTGGTTATGTTTTACATACAACACATTTAGATTACAATTACAAATCCTCAATAATATTATTAACTATTAAAAAACTAACAAAATGAGTTCTCATATTTGTAGTATGTAATCTGAGAGATCCAATTTTTCAAATTATTACTTCTTGTCAAAATGGTTATTTTCTAGTTATACTTTCTATGAGTTTAGTACCAATAGATAGATACATACAAAAAAATAAATTGTAATATATGGAAGGAATTATGTAATATGTAATGTCTAAAAGAGATAAAATATGATCATATACCATTAATAAATTGTTGATGATTTCAACTAGTCATATAAATATCCATTCATTTTAGGGTCATACATTTTGGTGGGAATATAAATTTGATGACAAGGGTAAGGATCAATTAATAAATCGAGAACCAATGATCAATAAATGTTATGAAATAACTGAAAATGTAGTTTTCTATGGTAAATAATGGCACGAAATATGTTTAGTATACAATAAATATCCTTATAGAATTTCAATTTTGGTCATTCAACTAACATATTTGATATATCTATGAACCATGTTGTTGGGATGGTAGTCATAATAGGATGGCCTCTGGATGAGGAGGTTAAGATGCAATGTTTAAGGGTTATTCTATTTTAATTCGTTTTGTTATGGAACATACAAAAACTATTTGGTTATTTTAGTACCGCGTGTTGAGGAAAATGTGGGGTTGAAATTCTCCCTAGCCATGGGTTTCGTCACTACCGATGGGAAAAAACTCAGGAAATCACTTTTTGAATAAGATTAAAGTAAAATGTTTTTAAGGAATTATACATTGAGGTTCCATTAGAACTTATATCATGATTCACCTAAGGTAACACACTTTATATATCTCCTTACTATAGTGTAGTTGAGTGGTAGGTGGTATTCATTATACAACAACATCTAGTGGTGTGTCATTTCTTGCTCACAAGAAGGATCATTCTTCATTGATTCTACGGGGAATCATCAAAATTTACCACCATATATATTTTTTAATATTGTAATATAAAAAATTTATCCACTCCCCATCCCTTATGAATGATAAAGGAATTTTGTGAGGGGAATTTGACTAGTTCCTCCTACTCTCCTACTACAATCCAATTCCACCTTATGAGGGGGTTTTTCGATTGTATACTATTAATGTTCTGTTCCAATTCATCTCTATAGATTTTATTCTTTATCGTTTTTTCTTCTATAATTTTTTAGGTTTTAGTGATAGGGTTTAAGGATTAATTCACTTGATAATAGTTATGTCATTCCAATAATATTCCTATTTATACCTATATTTTAAATTAGATAATTGTGCATAATTGTGCATAACATTTTATAAAATTATATTTTATATTGTGGGATGTTAGATTGACTAATAAGGAAGTATTACAGTGGTCGAGTCATAAATGAAATTATATGAGTTTCTTTTAATGATTTGGGAGGTGGTAATATTGACATCAATGTCGATAATTCGTTTAATATTAAAAATTATGTTTTTCCTATATGATTAAAAATTTAAAATAATATTACAAAAAAAAATTAAAAAAAATTGCACTGAGAGAACCACATTGAATGTGAATGGGGTGGATTTTTTCATATTTTTCTTAGAAAACGTTCAGTTTTAAATTTTTAAAATATTGGGAAAACTAAAAGACTGTATTCCCATGTAGTAGAGGGGTTTATTAGAAAAATAGAGAATTTGGATTGGTCTTATGATGAGTGATATGACATGTTTATATAATGATTCATTTCTACATTTAATTGGAATAAATAAGAAGCTTTTCTTTGAAATGATAAGAAATACAACTTTATATCTATTGTGTGATAAATGACACCCTTTTTGGGTGTAGATTCATGTATTATTTTCTATGTAATATAGGACCTATTGTTTTAGATTCAAGTGGTAATTAGGTGTTTCTTCAACCAAATATCATGATATATGTACATTTAGAATTGTGATAAGAGGATAGTTTGATGGTTATGGGAATGGATAGGGACATAGATTTGTGTTGAAAAGGAAATAAACTGTAATATTTTTTTTTAAATTATTCGATATTAATAGGAGAATATTTTATTGTAATAATATAATGTTAGTGAAACTCGACTGTTGAATTTAGTTTAGGTAGAACCTATAGGATATGAGGTCATTAAGGAGTGATATCTATATGATGGTTACAATAACTATCAAATGTGATTGTTTTTTGGGATAAATTAGTTAATAAATGTATATTAAATTTTTATTTGTGATTTAAAAAAAATTATTTGAGAAAAAATCAGACTATAATGAGTGGTTTTGTTGAATGAATGATTTTTATTATTCCAATATGTTTTATTTCTTTAACATTCATTATAATTTACTTGAGTTTGAGGAGAAAATGGTATGTATTATATCCTTCATGAGTAAAATGTTAAATATAAATATTCATATCAATTTCGTAATTAAGATTTTAATAGTATGGACTACCCTGAGTGAGAGGATATTGGTAAATAAATTCTTCTGAGACCCACCTAGTGAGAGGGTAGTTGTCCTATTGTGACACTAACTCATGTGAGAGGGTGATTATTCTGATATGAGACCTCACCATGTGAGACATAATGTCCAATTAATGATATGATTTATTACATGGTTATAAGATGTCATCTTGAAAGAGTATTACTTTTACAATATATGGATGACATTACTATGAGATCAAACTTAATTAAATTATCACCATCTTTGAAAACATGTGTATTGGAAATGGATTGATGACCATACCATAAACTATTGGTTAGTGATTGGTTATTAGTGGGTTCTATAAAAATATAATTTCATAAAAGTTATGGGTAGTATGATGTGATGAATTTATTAAGTATTACATTCTAAGTATATACAATTGTGTATCATTGTGACCAATTTAACACATGTTAACTTGATGTTCATGTAGTTGTTGTGGAGTAGTTATTACATGATGTTTTATTTTAATTAATGAAATGAATACATTCATCATGAATAGACATATATAATTTAATATAATATGGGTATATTTTGAGACACTGCTAAGATAAATTTACCATACCCTTATTTGGACTTGGGTTTGCATGAAAACCTCATGATTTATTTATATGTTATTAATATTATTTACATTGGATTAGTATAATGAAACATGATAAGTACTTGGATAAGATGTTTTGGTTTACCGCGTATTTATTTCTTCACAATACTAGTTTTCTCATTTTATATTTTGTTAAAATGTCATTCCTTGATGAAAATTATTTATTTTTTTACTCTACATTCTCTGTGAGACATTAATTATAGAATATGGATTATTTGACTATGAAAATTATGAACATATGATGATATTATTTGTTTATTGAAACAAATATTGAAATTCTATTTGTGGAAATATTTTACTGTTAATTTTTTAACAGCTGAACCACAACTTGTATGACTCAGGTTTATTGTGCGACACCCCAGAGATCATATAGCTCAATGGCCATGATTAGTTTTGAGATGACATCATACATTGGAATTAAAAAATTGTATTTAATATTTTCTTACTATTATATGATTTCAAATAAATAAGACATAAGATTTCTCGTATCAGGTATTGATATATATATGTGTTATTCTAGAAGATCAGTTTCTTGGGGAGACCTGGTTAGTAGTGGTAAGCAATTTTAATCCTTTGTACTCTTTTTTATTAAGATGATAATTAAATATGTTGTTGGTTTTATTTTGATTTATCATTTTTGAACAGTATAATTTTATAATGGTCCAATTCACATTCCATGAGTTTGTTTCATATTATTTACATAAAAAAAGAGCACTTGAATGTGGTTTTATTCTAAATATTTTATTTATTTGATTAACATGTCAATGATTTCATATATGGGTTTTATTGTATAATATTTTGGTGGAATTTTAGTTAGAAAATTTACATTATTTTTATTTTTATAATAGTTAGTGTTGACCATGGTGTATTCTGTTCATCGATATTCTTGATATGGTCTCACTGTTTGAGGAATGTGTAGAGTTCCTTTATGATTCATTACATGAATTATATAACTAGGTAGTGGGAAACTTATTGGTGTGTTTATGAATATTTTTTAATTAGTATTTGAATAATAGAATATATGTTTTTATTGTGTATATAATTTTTTTTTAATTTATAAAAACAAATATAGGTTTGACATAAGATACACTTAAGAGGGTTTGGAAAGTAATGTGACAACATTTTCCTTCATATAGATGTCAGCTGAAAGGGAAGGATTATCTACATGAAAAACCATTTATGAAATGTTCACATTTGTTCTGATGGAGGGATAATTAGTTGAAGATCATGGATCTATCATGATGAATATGTTATTGGGGACCATTTGTGTAGCCTTTTTTGAGTGACATGCCTGAGGACATTTAATGATATGTCATGTAGTAGAGAATGGTTAGCTAGTTTGTCATGTGATCATAGATATAAGAAGTCTTATCTCCATTGTTCTTTAAATGGGTTATTTTAATATTTTTAATGTATGTTCATGTTTTTACCTTTTGGGATTATGCTATATCGAGTAGGAATATGTGTCAAAACAGCGGGAATGTTCATGGAGGAACACACCTCTTTTTGGAGGGTGTCAATTATGATAACATCTTGTGGCCCAATGATAATGGTTATCAAAACTATTTATAGGGGAAAGAATAAAATAAACAAACCCATCATCCAATGGTCCCCATCAAATATTGAAAACAAAAAATACCCATATAATGACCCAAAAAACCATCTCAAGTAGGAAATATGTTTGAATATAACACTGAGGGTATATCAAAGACACATATAGGGGGTTATACCCACATAAATATTTTTGGCATAATAAAAAATATTGAAATAAAAAAATCACCATTGATAAATAATTTAAGAATGATAAACACACATAATGTAAAACAAAAATAGAACTCTAAAATTTAAAATATTAAATAAAAAACAAAACCCACTATTTTGACCATGATGCCCCATTAGCTCTAAGAAAAAAAAGACAAATTAGTTCTATCAAACATTGTAACCAAGTGCCTCGTATATAACTAATAACAATTCCATATATATATATAGTGATATCCCTTTAGTTATACCCCAATTTGTTCTATTTTAATCCTATTCTAAAAAAATTATATGATGAAAAATAAACCCATTAAATAATCAAAAAAATTACTGCGTCTCCTAAAATTGTAATATTATATTTCTCATCCCAACAATGGATAACAAAACTTATATATCAAATATGTATTCCATTTCATATAAATGTAAAATTTATATATATTTATATATATATATATATATCTTACTCTACTTCTACTTCCCCACAAGTATTCTGCTCTCAAGAATCAATGCCACAAATCCTATACAAATCACCTATATATGTCTTCTATCAATGAAATTATTCGATCCTTGACCCTAAATTCAACATTACCATTCACATCAAAACACATCATGTATGAATTGTGACATACATCAATCTCATCATCATCCCATTCTAATAATAAGAAACCTATATCATTGAAATATCCTCTAACCTATATTAATTAATTATACCTCAAGACATCACATCCCTTGCATGAACACCCATGGGATGATGTATTTATAATAACCTGGTGCAAGAATGTTCTATACCACAATCTATTACATCCTGAAATTAAAATTATAGTAAAACCTAGATCAATTAATATATCACCATGATTTTTTAAAAAACACAACGATTGATAACATACTAAAAAAGAAACACTATGTTTAAACAAGATATGATATAATATAATAAAAAAATTATTTAATCATGACCATTAAAACAAGTTCTAAAGTTGTTGGTATGAAAACGATTAAGTACATTATGAAATATATTTATTATTTTTCTACTCTATATAAATATATTTTTCAATTTTTTAGAAATAATAACTCAACTTTTTAATATTATTATTACATCAAAAATTGATTTTTATCAAATATCTAGAGAAACATTAATATTAATTTTTATATTTTTTTAAACAAATTTGTGGAATTGTTTTTTATATTCATAATATTAATATTATATGATGGTGATATTTTGAGAATTTTATAAAATATTACTTTTCTAGTAAATAGTGAAAATATAGATCTTAATAAAATTGGCATTTATTATTAATATATAATGTTCTTAAAAATTCACATTATTTGTTTAATTTTATTTAAAATAATTATATATATTATTAATTTATTTGTCTTACAATTAATTATGTTTGAATCATATTAATACTAGATTTTATTATAAGTTTTTTTATAGACATAAAATGTTAATTTCTGAAAACTATCTTAAGGTGAATTATGTTTCTACACATTAATTAATTAAAAAAAACTTTAACAAGTTATTATTTAAACTACATTAATTAAAAATACATCTTTAAAAATTAAAATAATTTTATTAAATTAGGATAACTTGACCAATAGTTATTATTAGATTATCTTAATCCTGAAAATTTTATTTCATGAAAAACCATTTTTTTATACATCTCAGAGTATATATTAATATAAATTTAAACTACATCTATGAGTTGAATTAATAAAAATATCTTCCAAATTATAAATCATTATATATTGTATTATCTAATAATTTAAACATGTTTTGTGATTTTAATAAATAATAAAAATAGTACAAACTTTTTACATTGAGTGAGTTAAGAACCTGTTTACTCGGAGGTTAAACATAAATTATGTGGAAAAATAATGACCCAAAAATTGAATAATACATATTTACTAGTATAATGTCATATTTAACTCATATAGTAACATATATTTTCATATTTTTTATTCCTTCGGCGTGTAAAAAAGGTTTGGGTAATTATTTTCTTTCTAAAATTCCATAAGTGTTCTCTCCCCCCAATTATTAAATTTCACCCCTAGCCTATCCTTTTGACTCATCCAAAACCTATTGATCAACATAGATACATTCAATATAAATTCATTACTTCACTGAAGACATATAGTGGAATTATTTTTATTATAATTTCAATCTAGTTGGGAATTAGTTATAATTCTAAAGAGTTAATCTAAAGAAGATATAAAGTTCTTAGCCAACAATCATTCTTTTACTTTGTATTACATGTAATATAAATTAAAATAAATTATTCTAATATAGATAAATAATTATATCCCATATACTATGACGTTATTTTGTTAATTTATAACCCTAAATCCATCTCCAATTCCATCATTTGGGAAAAAAATCCATCAATCATGTATATGGTGGACCACTAACTGCCAATCAAATGTAATTACATTTCACTCATTCATAATCATAGATGGATATAATGACGTATTTATTAGATATGTGATATAACTATGAATATATATTTTTAATAATTACTAAACTTTATTACTTTCTATTCTATAGGGAAAATGATTGCATCACTCATGATTATGGTGGACTACCTCCACATGAAGTGATGTGATTCATTCCACACTTATGATTTCCATTGAATGCAATATGGGAGAACTTTTAATTTATATATTAAATACATTTTATATTAATAATTATCACTTATATATATATATATATTATATTCTTTTTTCCAATATAATAAATTAAATAAATGATAGACATTTGTGTGTATGGTGGACTTCTTCCACGTTAAGCAATGTGATTAGTTTATATTTTAAGATCACATGGTTAGTATATGAAATTTTATTTAATTAATTAACTTCATATTTTTGATACAATTATTATTCTATAAAGATAAAATCAATCTAACCTTCTTTCCCTCATGATCTTAAAATCATTTAAATGATTTTCATGCGTGTGTAAATCCGACCCTCTCTTTGATAATAATATACTTACATTACTGTTAATATATATAATTGATAGTATTAATAATATAATAAAGATATAATATTATTAAATATTCCATTATTACCTTTATTTAAAAAACTAATTATAATCTCTTTGTCCTTATTGAACATTCAAAAGTTATTTTGGACATTGGAGTTGATCATCCCCATAACATCTAACAAAAACATAAATTATTAATAAAATATATACGATATGCTAATAAAGAAATTAAATCAAAAAATATGCTAGAAATATGAATTCAAAATAGTAAAAAAAATTAACATATGTTTTTTATTTCAGGATATATTGGAGAAAAATGATGAACCATTCTCATGATAATAGATCACTATAAAACACCCTTTCTATAGGTGATGTCAACACACTATCCATCTCACATGAAATACATCTATTTTTAATGATATATAATGCTTTTAAATTATATATATATATATATTAAATATATTACCATCTCATCATCCTTTGATTTGATGGTGTAATACATGACATGTGAATTTTTGAACAATTATTTACTCAAGATATCTCTTTTGATTATGTTATGAATGACGACTACATAACCCATTTCCATCGATGGATAGTTCTTTATGTTTTATAATATTTTTGATTTAATTATATGGAACAAATATGAATTTACATGAATTGAATGAAATGTTTCTTATCCAAGTTATATATCCCTATATTTCATTTGTGTAATGTTTTATACTCCTAAGATGTCATGGTTGGATGTAGGATGTGAACCAAATCCATTATAGGACTCTAAAAACCATTTTATTGTTTCTTTGAAGTGATCCACAAATTATGATTATGTCATGTTTTATATCATTTAAAAAAAAATTCCATAATATTTTGATACCATAAACTATATATGATTTCCCCATCCAATTACTCATCTACCTTCTCTTTGATGTTATCATTTTACAACTTTCAATAACATATTCTACTTCCCCATAATGGTTTTTCACATTATAGTGTTTTTATCTCACCACTATATTTTAAGTATTCTATAGGGTTAATGTATAAAATGTATTTTAGGATACCACTATAGAGAATAAATGTATGATTCCATGTTTTTTTTCTATTTAATGTAATATAAAACTATTCTCTTAATGTTGAATGTCATAATAATTATTGTGATTGTATTTGATTAATATTTATGAAAAAAAAATTCTAATACACATAAAATTTGTAATTTTTTATAGGTTGTATTAAAGAAATGTTTTATTCATACTATGTAAATATTATGACAAAACATTATTCATAACTCTAGGGATAATATAAGTTAAATACTATGTATAAAAAAATATCTTTTAATATTTTTAAAGTAGAGATTGAATGGTTATCAATAAATTACATCCCCATAGAGATAATATAAGTGAATGTGTTTTGAGAGAAAATATACATAAAATAATAACTCGAACAACGATGTCTAGATTATCTCTAGAGTAAATAATTAAATGAAAATGGTTTTACTATAGATGTTGATTGAAACTGTTTACGGTTATCTTTAATAAATTCACATACTTTTCTCAAAAAACATATATGGACTTTAATAAACTATTAGATTATAATTCCTTAATTGTATCATTAAAATGGTTTTAAGATATTGAATCATATTTTCCAATAATATAGGATATATTTATCATTTAGTTTTTCATAATTATATTCTTACATGATTCTATTTTGTATTTTAATTTTTTCTTATCTTGTTTTTTAATATTATTATTTATTAATATAAAAATGGAATCAAAATTATAACAAAAAATTTGATGGGGAATGTACTGATTTTCCAAATGGGATTCCTATCCTGGTGGAAATGAGAGTTATTTTCCATTTAGTCATTACAAATGAGCTATATTGAATTAAAATAAGAAGTCTATCAATTTTGAATTTCAAAACACATTAAATAAGAAAATTACAGAACCTATTAGATGTTTATATGATAATAATGGGAAAAATGAAAATTCAATATTTTATATGTAATTAATGTTGGAAGAGACCCCAAGAAACTTTTCTTATATGAAGATGAAGATGATTTCTGAATGAAAAATATGGTATCAAAGAATAATTTTTCTTAATGAAAATGAAGAATCTAGCTAACAATATTCATGGAAACAATGATTTATGTATTACACCAAAATGATATGAATGTCGTAAATGTGGGTAAAATTGTCATTGTTTGAGTCAATTCCCAAATACATCGATTACATCCTAATGTAATATTTTATGAAATTTGTTTTTTTGGAATGATTGAGGTTTCTAGGTTTTTGAAATCAAGATTTAATTTGTTGAAATTTGTTTATCATTGAAATTATCATGAAGTCATCATGAAGCCACAAAGGGTTGATATTCAATAGTTTTCTTTATATAATTCATTGATTATGTTTTATGGTACTAATTACCTAGATATGGGATTTTGTGTTATGGTGATTTTGAATAAAAATTTAAATAATTTAAGAGGATATAATATATGATATTCACATGTTTTTTATTTACATATATCTAATTAAGATTATATTTTTGTTGGCGTAAATTTTTACTGAAAACATTAGTGGTTGAAGAAGTATTTTATGATTAACAATATTTTAAGAATGTTTATCATATTTAGGATAAAATATTTTTTGGTTGATATGTATGTAACCTTTAGTTTCTATGTCAATTAATATTTATGAAAAATTAAATTATGTTTTTTGGAAACATAAGACAAAGGGAATGAGTTATCCTTTAGGGATAAAACATAAATTGGGTTGTGGTTATTGAGGTTATTGAGGTTATTTAGTTTATATTATTACATATATAAGTTATTATCTTTGGTAATAAATTTTTTTAGTTTATTTTCTATGATTAATATATTGATATTGGTTATTATAAAAAACACTATCCATTTGTTATATTAATAAATATATGATGAAAAACATGTTACTCATTTTTGGATCTTATGAACCCTTAAATTAAAATTTAATTTATTGGGGAATACAAATAATTATATTGGATAATAATTCTATAAAGTTATAGTTGATGTTGAGTGTGATTGAAGGACAACCAATAGATGTTGATGTGTTTATGAAATAAAAATATATCTTCTAATAATGTTTTTTCTGTTCTATATCATCATATAAAAAAATATGTAAACTCTTGGAAAATTATCTTCAAACAAAAAATAGTTTATTACTACTTTTGTATCTAATTATACAATGGTCTATTAACATAGCTATGATCTATGGTATTCATGCCCTTAATTTCTCTTGATCATTCACATTCATGTGATCAATGAACATTATTAAAATCCAAAATTATTTATTCGCTTCATCCAAGACCATATTATCACATTACAAAAAATTCATATAACATGGAATGTTATTTATATGTTATTCCAGATTACCTTCATATGTCCCTTTCTTTATCTAAAAGAGAGTGTTTTATTAACCCTTTTAACGATGTCGATTTTCCTCAAAATAATTTTTTCATGAAACTCCCTGGATTACTCATCAAATGTTGATACTAGAAGGATTAAATTTATTTATTGTATATAATGATACACCCTTTCAATTTTAACTAATCACTATCCTACATATCATATTCATCATGAAGAACGTAAGTTAAATAAACCCTAATATATTATTAAAAATACAATTATTTATTTTATTCCATTATAACGTATCCATAAAATTTGATGGTTTTTATTTTATTAAGAATATTATAAAATTTATAATAGTTATACCCAATATAACTGTATTAATAAAATCATAAGGTATAATGATTCAATTTTTAATTAAAAAATTAATTAAAAAACAAATTTTATATCTTCTTATGGGGAAATTATTTTACCATTTTGGATAATATAGAAATTTTCTTTTAAATAATATAAATATATTTTAATATAATACTTTCTAAATTTAATACTGGTGAAATTTTGGTATTTTTTTTGAAATAATAATTTTTAAATAAATTGGGAAAATTGACATATTTTTTAAAATTTTAATTTATTTATGATAAATAGTATAAAATAAAATCCAAATAATACTTAAATAAAATTTCTAAATAATAGTTGTATTATATATTTATGTAAAATCTTGATAATTACATTAAATGAATCTACATTATAGATAGAAAATATTAATTTTTACTTTTAAGAACAATTTTTTTCTGAAATCTATTTTATTGTGTATTGTGTTTGTACATTTTAATAAATTAAAATAACCTCTGGGGATTAATTATTTTAATGAAATTTAAAATATGAATATGTAAAATTTTAACTTTAAATTATTAAAATTATTATTAAATTACATTTAATTATTATAATGTAATCTTATGATTGAAAGAAGAATTTAATGAAAATCATTTTTTCAACACATTTGTGGGATTAATTTTAAATTTAATCAAATGAATTATGGGACATGAATTTGGGAAAATGAAATAAAAATTGTAATTATAAATAACTTATATATATATAATATAATCAATATAATTTTTTACCATAATCAATAGTAAAAATGTAAAAATTAATTATTGGTGTTAACAAACCAATGGGATTATATAGGGATAAAATAAAAAGTTAAAGGTTAAAAATAACCCAAAATATATGTAATTCCTTTTTTATGTTAATATTTATACCATATATTTTACATGGTTTTAAAATAAGAAATTTTGAAGACTTCTATGATAATAATAAATTTGGGGTAATTCTTTCATTTAAAAAATTTAAAATGTATCTATTACCCACTTATAAATTTCCATTCAAACAAATCTCCATCCCACACATCCAAAACCCTTTTTTTGGATAATACCAATGAAAATAAAATCCTGAAATCCCTAAAAACAATTTAAAATCCATATTAGGATCAAAAATACCATCTAGGAATGCTTTTGGTACATTTTTAATAAGGTAGTTAGAATATGATTAAACATTTTTAACCAATCATTTTTGTTTTATTTTTACCTATAACACATTATAATATTAATAAATAATTATCATATAATGAAAATAATATATTTTATAAAATATGATGTTACTTTTTTAATTTAATTCCATAAATCCATATCCACTTCCATCGAATGGGAAACAAAACCACATTCCATGTGTATGGAGGACTACAACCTCACAAATTTATTAATATGTTTTCCATAATATCATATTATAGCTATATATATTGATGTATTTATTGTTTATATATGATACATATGATATTATTTTAATAATAAAATTATAATGTCACATAAATATTGTTACATTATAATACATAGAGAATACGATATCATCGCTCGTGTGTATATATGACTACCGCATCGTGATGTAAAGTAATTCCTTTTTAATATTTGATTTACTTGGTAGTTAATGATGATTAATTTTTTTTTGTTTAAATAAGATTATAAATAAATATAAATCCCTATTTCAATAAAATATATAATATTATTTCTCACCATAACATCCATTGAATAAATGTCATCATTGTCTTTGTGTACGGTAGACTATAACCATACATAGAGATTTGATTTGTTTTTATTACCACGTTATAAGAATTTTATAGGTAATTGAATAAAAAACATTATAGTTAATATATTATGATAATTATGGATATAAAAAATAACACATTCATTCATTCCATCATGATTATTAAAAAATACAAATGTTATTCATGCATATGTAAGACCAACCATCATCGTGATTCTAACATAGATATTTTTTCATAAACATGGTTTATGGTTTGATATAAAATTATAATTTATATCATAAAATTATAAAATTTTCATTATTTATATTATATATACTATTAATTAATTATCGATTTGGTCTTTTTCAACTTCAAAATGTGACTTTCGACACATGGGCCAAAAAAATTTAAAACTTCTAACATATACTAAAATGATGGATTAAATTTATATTTCATGGTAACGAATAATATAATATAAATAATATGATTGAAAAATATTATTAAGAAATTACATTATTATTTTATTTTAATTATTCATATATATGAACAATGAATGTGGTGAATCTCGGTCACAAAAAGTGGTCCCTATAAACCAAAAATTATTCATGTTATGGGCGTTCTCTCTCTAATATGTATATCCTATATTTTTAATTATACTGAATTATTAAAAATTATGTATATATATATCATAAATATATACATCTTTCATTATCCCTTAAATTGATGGGTGTATTATTATATTTAAAAAAAATTTCTAAATTCCTTCTTATAAAATCCATTTATATTTTGTTTTGAGGCATGATTATATGGCCCATTTATTTCTATGAATTATTATTATGTTGATTATTTATGATTTAAGACATTATTTGTAATATATATGAATGTACAATAAATGAATTTTATGGGATGTTCAGAAATTATATATTCATCCAATGCATTTTGTAATAGTTTTTCCTCATGAGATGTGATGTATGAGATTAGGGAGTGAACCATATCAATTATAGTAATAATTACACATTTTAATGTTTTATTTTTAGTTATGTGTTACTTTTTATATTTAATTTTTTTTAATATTTTCTTCCTTCCCATATTTTTATGATCTAATTAAACCACGATCCTTATGAGATTCTATCATTTGACTACTAATGTACCACCTATTATATAATATCCTGTCATACCATTGACTCCAACATTATACCTTGATATATTTTCTTTACACCCCATCTCATAGAAGACATACAACCATTTGTAGGTCATTTTTTGATCCATTCATATAATAAACCACAAGAGTCACGAAATTATAAATAATTAATTACCATAGGCTCTCCCAATCCATCACTGATGATCAGTCAAATGTTTTTCATAAAAATAACTCATTTTAAAAAAATACACCATCCAGCCACATATCATCACACCCTATATCCAAAAATAATGATTTATTTAAAACACAACATAAAATATGTACAAATGATCATGTATCTATTTAAGGTCTGAAATATTTTTAAAAATTAAATTAAATTAGTTTACCAAGGATCAGTCACCTAATTTGAATACACTTTTCCAAATATTTTACACACAATAAAAATCTCATGAGGTTTCAAAATAAACCATTATATCCAAGGGATTTCACCAAAAAGTTAGATCTCCAAAAATACATTTTCATCTACTCACATTTCAATAAAATAATAATGTTTTCAAAAACCCATTTTGAAATATAATTTTAAAAAAATCACCCTATATTTCTCTCAAAAAATTAAAATTTAAAAAAAATATATTAACACGTTTATTAAAAATATTATAAATACATAACATTTATAAAATAATTAAACATTATACAAATAGCCATAACAAGGTTGTACTAGTGTAGAGCCTTTGGAAACACGGAAACATAAACACTAGTACATAAACAAGCAACATTATATTCCACTCGATTCTTCTGGAATATACCATTTTTTATTCAAATCAATCATAATACATATATTCACATCCTGTGGATAGAATGATAAAAAAGGGGTATTCTTAAATTTTCAGTAAGGGTAAATAGGGGAGACATGTAGCCATAATTTTGTGCATAAGGGTAGGAGATCAGGATCATGAAGAAAGAATATCATACTCTACAAATCATATATCATAAAAGAGATCATGGAATATGGATTTCAAAATCATATGATATTATTCATAATGAAATAATGATCATAGGCTAGTAGAGCATAATATTGGAAGAAGACAGAATTGTGGAAACACATTATCTAATATTTATTTCAATAGTATCTAAGGCATCACATCCAATAACATCTTAGTAGATATTTGACTTTATTGAACCTGGTGAACCCCTATTCTATCCATGTTTTATTTAACATATTTAACCCTCATTACATACCTATATTACTATATTGAGTAATCCCTCTTTTCATCACTGTATTATAAAAATGAAAAAACCATTGTTCTATGACTGTCAATCACATGAGATATAAATCATTACCCAATACATTATTGAGAGATATAGGTCCGACCAGAAACATAATGAAATCATACATTAAATTTCCAAAATATTCTAAATAAAATATCATAAACCATGAAATCAAATCGATATCACATAACTTTAACAAATCATAACATGTGGAAAGAGACATGTTTTGTAATAATTTCATTGTAACCCATGAAAATAAGCGGGTTTCAAAATCATATAACTCGTGAAAGAGAAACAATCTTCATATACATCAATCTATCAAAACATAATCAATAAAAAAAGAAAATATTAATGGATGCATTGAGTAATTTCCCCCAAAAAATGAGTAACACCAATGGATGTCATCCTCAATGGGAAAAAAATTTAAATATCTTTTAAAAACATTTCCTGAAGAAAAAATCCATTCTACTATGAAAAATTATTTTTATTACATAATACCTTTTGAAAAAATTATTCTTTGAAAATATATTTTCAAAAATACTAATTATGTTTTTATAAGAGTAAAAAAAATTCAAATCCAATTTCCATTGAGAATTATCATCATGTGTCTTTTGAAATCATTTTTTAAAACATGGTTTTTGAATACAATAGATTTCCGACCAATGTTAGAGGTAGTGATATATTTCTAAAAACCATATCTTAATTACGAATGAGTTGAATAATGGTACTAACAAAAGAGGGTATCGTGAATAAACATATTAGAAGAAAACACATTAATACTCTTTAATAATGTATCATAATGTTTTATCAAAGTATGTATAAACATAAATAATCATGAAAAAAAGACTGTCTCAATAAACTATGTTAACTTGGTAACTTGGGATCATAATCTCGATGTAAGAAAAGGAAATTGCATCCAAAATATTATATCATGAAATTAAAAATATTAATTTTATTACATTAAAATTTTAATTATATCCTCCTCAAAAAATTAGGCGCATAACAAAACATGTGTCTGAAAGATTGAAAATTAAGATAAAACTGTTTTACTAATTGGTAGCTTTGGAAAGTTAACAGCATTAAAGAAGTATCATATAATGGATATATTAATACCCATAAATATAATTAAATGATACATATAATTCAATAATTTTAATAAAATACACCACAAATAAGGAAATAGTGGCAAACATAGCTTGTATCACACATAAATTAAAAGTGAGATCAAAATCCCTTTACCTACTGTCGTGACTCTCTCCTTGCTCATAAAAGATTCCCATATAATAAATATATTTTTATTATAAATCCTTAAAATAATAATACTATTATATATATTAAAATATAATCTTTCATTATGACTCTATATTACACTCTTCTTAATGATCCTATGATAATGTTTCGCTTCAATTAATATTCACTTTGTTATTTACAAGTGTCATAATTTTTTATATCATTGATCCTTATAGTTATGGAATGATTCATTAATGTAGAACATTTGATAAATATAAGATATATGTATATATATATTATATTTATATTATGATTATAAATATCTTAATGACCTATGTAATTAAATACACCATTCATGGATATGGTACGCCCTATGTACCCATGAACACAATTTTACATTTTTATTGTTGTATTGAAAGAATGTTTATAAATTAAATATGTATTTATATATGTGTTGATATGTATATATATATATTGTTTTATTCTATTAGAATTAATATATTATATATATCATATAATTTCACTAAATCCATCCTTAATTAGTTTTATGTTGTGTGTGAATGAATCATATTGCTGGGATGGGGCAGTAGTCCACACTTTCTCAAATGAGATTGTTATGTTAACACCAAATTAAAGTTAAAAAGATTTTTGTTGTAAAAGGGAAATTGAAAAAAAAATAAAAAATAAAAATACTATATTATATGAATAAATAGTGTTTTATTCATAATGGATTACATTCTTGGTGATAAAGGAGAAATGAACAATCATCATTTCATGAGGTTGTAGTTCATCGTACACAAAAACAATATATTCCACATCTATTAGATAGAGGTGTGTATAAGTGTAGTTCAGATCTATTGCATAAAAAAATCATAGTGTATGGAAGATACTAGGTTTTCTACAATGTAATGGAATAATGATCATTTGAGGGGTAAATAAGGGATGTAATGGAAATGAGTTTGAGAGAATGCATTGCCTCTTAATCAAGTAACCCATTTTTATTTTCTCCAAAAGGAATCCTTGAGAATCTTTAAACCGAATGGGATCCATCAATGTAAAATGAATGATTTTTGGGATAATAATTTTACAGATCATGGAAGAACATAAATGGTTTGAGTGGTTTTAGGAATGGGTATATGTGGTTTCCTTTTATAGGGAAGGAGAAGGACTCATTTGAAATTTCATGAAACAAATTCGGTGTGAACATGTTATTACATTAAAAAGTAATAAAAAATAAAAAAAATACTAGAATTGAATTTTTATGTGTGATATATGGATATAAAATGGGTTTTGGTAATGATTCTAGGTAATATTTCCCCTTAAGATTAAGGTTTCCTCCCAAATTAAGCTAAACATGGTCGTATGTATTGCCATTAAATATAATAAATTTTACTAATACTCTTTGTAAAAAACTAATATGGTACTCTAGGACTATTAATAATACACTCAATACAATTTTAATTTTTGATTTTTAAAATTTATTTAACAGAAGATGAATTTCCAAAATTTGTGTTACCCCCGCAGAGAGGACAAAATAACGGGGTTATGACTGCAAGTTACTTTTTATTATTATTTAGAATAGAAAAAACACATGGGGCCTCCCGTCAAGGAGGTAAAAAGTGGTGAAGTCCAAGGGAGTCTCCCTGCACTATAGTAAAGAACTCAATGGGGTGGGAGTTCAAACTTCAAAAAATTACAAGAGGCTCTTCTTGTCTGCCCAAGCGGGCTAGAGAATATGCCGCAAAGATAGATTCCCTACAACTGTGATGAATGGTCGTTCCATGATTAGTCTCTGCATTGCATCTACGAATAAGATAAGTCAAATCCCACGGAATGCAGTGACCACCCTGTAACATCTTTACAAGAAACTCAGAATCAGATTCCACCTCTTCCACATGAATTCCTCTTCGCCTACACACCGCCAACCCAGAAGCAAGCACCCGGACCTCTGCGCGCAGCGAGTTCCCTGGACCGTAAAAGGCACTAAAATCCAGTAGGACCAATCTCCAAGAATCCCTGAGTATCCCACCACCCCTCATGACCCCCTCCATATAGGATCCATCAATATTCAGCTTCAGACCCTGGTTCGGTGGTAGCCACCTCACCCATCTTCCTCTTCCTCTATGCTGAATGAGGGGTTGGTTGAGCAGGTTCCACACTATCTCTGAAGTTAGCCCTCCTTTGAAAAGAGATGAAATCTCGACAATGAGTGACTTCAATTAGACCTGGATAGACACCAAAGACCTTCTATTCCCCAGCCGAACCTGGTTCCTTGCCTCCCAAATAAACCAGCAGATAGCCACCAAGATGAGCGTTCTGATAGTCCGCTCCATTGCCCTGATTTCACTACATGGTAGCCATACGTACATGTAATCCTGGATACAGAAGGACTCACCGACTGGAAAGGGTGGATGGCTGAAGAGAGACCAGATGTAAGATGCACATTGCCCTTGAAAAAACAGATGGGCAATCGCCTCTGATTTCGGATGTTCACAACAGTAGCAACGCGAAACCATGAGACCCCTTTACTCTGTATATTATCCTCCATCGGGACTGCTCTGTTTATCACCCGCCACACCAAAGAAAAAATTATTTACAATATCATTTATCATTAATACATAAGCAGATAAAAAATACTTTTTTTAACAAAAAAGAAGTACTTTTCACTATTCATCGAAAAAATAAAGTTTCACATAAAAATCCAAATAATTAACCCATGGCTAATTTAAATGTTAAAAATTCAAAATTGAAGTTTATTTTATAAAATTAAATTTCTAAACGTGTCTAAAATAAATTTAATTAATAAATTTGGTTCATTCGAGAAAACATTGTTTTTAAACATAAAAGGTCTTTACCAAAAAATAATATGTTTTATTTTCAATGATTTTTTATATAAAACAATTATAAATAATATTTTAAATGTATTTATAATTATTAATATTACTGTGTTTAACAACGATTTTATAATTATCATATTTCTATAATTAAATCACTAATAAGATATGATTTGTATAAATCAATGTAGCATGTATCTTACACCAAATTTCTATTTCATGTATCAGACACCAGGTCGGTGTAGCATGTAATGTACTCCAAGTTGTTATTGCATGTGAAAGAAAGAATTTATATTTTTTATTTTACGATATAAATGAATATTTTAAATTATTTTAAAAAACATGTCCATAAAATAGGGGGTGTTATATTCTAACCCCCTTTAAAATTAATTTCACCCTTGAAATATTTCACTTGGGTAAAAAAAATAGGATAATTTTGGTTCATTATATCCCCCAATTCCCACGTTGCTTCCTCTAACTGTTGATTTCTCCACATAAAATTGACTAGTTGAGTGGTCTTGTTTTGTATAACATTCTCTGATCACTCTGTAATTTCAACAGGTTCTTCCACGTAAGAAATATCATGCTCCTACGGCATGACCATTGATTTTAATACATGTGATGGCTTAGGTATGTATTTTATTAATAATGATACATATAAAACATCATATACTAGAGATAGATTTGGATTAATTGAGGAGGGATAGGCTACATTCCCAATATAATCATGAATCTCAATAGAACATACATAGCTAGGGACTAATATCCTTTTCTTCCCAAATATCATGACATTCGTCCAAGATGAGAATCAGTGAAACAAATTTTCACTAACTTCATACTATATATCACATCAACAGTTATCAACATAATTTTTTACAAACTATGTGCATCCTTGATGTGCTACTGAATGTTTCTAACAATCTCACCCATTTCTTCTTTTTTGTCTGGTCCAAATAGCATTCATTCTACAACCATGTCCTAACATGATAGAGCTCTGCATTCTTCACATAAAGGGATTTATATGGTGACATCTAAATTCTTGAGTGAAAGATATTGTTTTATAAAAACTCAACTAGTGGAATTTGTTGATCCCAATCACCATTGCAATCTAGAGAACTATATCTCAATATATCCTCTAGGCATTTAATTTTATTTTAGACTGAACATATATTTGAGGATGATAATAAGTGTTGAAACTGGATTCTCTTTCAAGTGCATTCAAAATACTTATCCAAAACATGGAGTTAATCCTCATATCCTAATATGATACAATGAAACATGTTTCTCCATACTACCTTACCACTTCATTATTTTATATTCTATCAAGACTCTCAACAGAGTAATATTTCCTAATATAAATTATGTTTGCAGAATTATTAAGGTGATTAAAAACCACCCATATTGAATTAAATCCATTCTATGTTTTGGGTAGTCCTTCATGAAAATTCATGACGATGTTCTTCCATTTCAATTCTAGTATGGTTAATGGATTAAACATCCATTTATACTTTTAACATTCATCCTAAACATGATGGAATACCAAACACTGAGAATCAAAACCTACAATATCTATCATTATTCCTTCATACCATAAGTATTATTTCATGTCCCTATACATCTTCATACTTTCAGGATGAATATAGAATGATGATCTATGAGCTTCCTCAAGTAGTTATGTCTTCAAATCCAGCATGGAAGTGTCACATAATCAATTTCTAAACATTATCATTCCATCATGATCAATGTTAGACTTAGGATCATTTCTGACCATCCATTGTATCTTTTCATCTTAATTCCACCCCTCCTAAATCTACACTTGGATATAGGGTTGAACATTCATTATCGAAAGATAATATTTTTCTCCTTCATATAGTATTTCCGGATCCATATTTTTCATTTATATAAATATTGGATGTTTTGTGATCCATATCATAGATAAGCTAGTATCAACATTTCATTTCAAAAGATTCAGCTTCCTTTTTCACTTTCTCATGGAGGTAATATATAGAGAAATAATTATCAATTATCAGCTATAACCATCTTATATGGAACATGTTCAACACATTATCTATGAATATATATTTTAGAATTTCATTCATCTGTAGATATATCACAATATGCCCCATAATAATAATGCCTCTATATCAATGATGAAATAGTTACAAATTCTTACTAAAATTCATGAGTTGGGTAATTTTTCTCATGAATGATAATCTATCATGAGGCACAGGCTATAACCATGTAATTTTGGATAAGAACACATCACAATCCTTTATTTCAATAATCACTATATATTACAACCCACTCTCCACTACTAGGTAGCATATGCACATGTTCACTGACTGACCTTGTATTCAATTCCTTGAAATTTTCCTCATATTCATCTATCAACATAAACATGGCCCCTTAAAGAGCTGACTAGGTCACAGGATTATATAGTCATAATAAATTATCAACAAACAGTCAATAATTATCTAGTTATACTAAGAAATCTATAGATCATGGTCATCGTGGTTGGTCTCTTCCATCTTTCAATATCCTCCTTCATTGATGGATCTTCTATTATACCAATTACTGTGATTATGTAACCCAATGATGAAACCTTTAATTTCCAAAATTAAAACATTTTAATTTTTACATATAACATATCCCTAACTAGAGTCTTTGGTAAAAATCTTAAGTGATCTCCATGATCTGAATTTACTTTTGAATATATAATAATTTCATCTATAAATACTATGACAAACTTATGAAGGTAATTTCCAATGAAACTATTCATCAAATCTATGAAGATGGTAGGGGAATTATTATGACCCAAATGAATCACTGTATATTCAAGGAAACCATTCCTTGTACACTATATTTCCATGTGTATATCCCCCTTCTTGACCATCAATTGAAGATATCCAGAATAAAGGTCAATATTTGAAAAGTATTGAGGTCTGCATAGTTAAATGAACAAGTCATCAATACAGGGAAGATGTTACTTGTTCTTGATTTTGATTTTGTTCAACTCCAAATAATCAATGTAGAGTTGAATTATTCCATCTTTATTTTCCAGATAAGAACATATTCATCCCAAGGTGACACACTCAGCTAAATGAATCCCTTATCATGGTATTCCTAGAGTTTCATTTTTATTTCATGGAACTCATTCAGGGACATTCTATAAGAAGTCGTTGAAATGGGTGTGGAACTAGGTACCAGTTCTATAAAGAAATAGACTTCCTATTTTTCTAGATGACAATGAAACTCTTCGGGAAGGACTTCCAAAAAATCCCAAACAGTAAGAATATCATCGATGTCGATCTTATCCACAACCATTTGAGATTAACAACCCTTTTGAATGGGAATAAATCCCCATACATTGAATGTAATAACTATAGGAAGTTTATACTTATCGTTACAATTATGGATAACTATAGAATGGTTTGAAATATCAAACATAACACCCCTTCCATTTAAATTGATTTGATATTTATTAAGATATAGCCAATCGATGCCTTGCATGACATCAAATCTTACCAAAGGAAGAATGACATGATTTTTAATAAACACATTACCATAAAATCCAAATAGATATGAATAATATGAATGATATGAAAACATCATACCATTAGTGGTTTTCACGGCTGATTCCACATATTATTGTTTTGGAGGAATGTTAACAATGTTAGAAAATTAATTATATATTATATGGTGAGTATAACAAGAATCAAATATTACATTTTCTATTCTATAATGTATGGTAAGTATATGTTTCGTGACATTATTATCACACCCCTCATCAGAAAAAGCGATTTCATCTGATTTCCTCATATCCCTTTGTCTTGATATGTTGTTAACATTGATCTCCATCACCAAATATTGGGTTTGGGAAATGGTTAGAAAAACTATCATTCTCTTTACACTTGTAGTACTGAGACATTGGTTTTTTATTTTTTGATACTTTTTCTCACTTATAATATTTAGAAATATTCTTACCATCACCTCTACAATCAATTACCCAATGACCTTCCCTTCCATAGATAGAAAATTTATTAGACCAAATTAGTCAATTTATTCCATTCTTCTTCGCACACATAGAGTATAAATAAATGTTCATCATTATTTTCTCATGGTTATTAGAGTTTCCTTTAAACTCCATCTTTATCTTCTTACTAATGCCATGAGATATATTTGTGACTTCGACCTCAATTTCAAACTTGATTTCACAATGTAAAATATTTTTATAACAACTAAAGTATCATATGTCCAACTCCCTTCGGAAACATAGCAATAATAAACCAACTATCCAATAAACATTACACTCATGTTGGATGACAATTCCTAAAGTGTACCTCACATGTCTCATTAAATTAGCCACATAGTTACCAACATAAACATCATCCATTTTCTTCAACTAATAGAACTCTTTCTCCATTTTAGTAAACAATTATAGGAAAGAACTTATTGAAAATTATAATACTGAACTTGTCTGAAAACATGGATTCAATCTCATCATTATACCTCATATTCATGTTTAGTGTCCCCCACTGATATGCTTCACCTTCTAAGAGATAAACAACCTGAATGAATTTCTCTTACTCAGAACACTGAAGAATAAATAATATAACATCAATCATACTAATAAATTGTTTAGAAACATGTTGATCATGGTAACATCTGGAAGAAGGTGGATGTTCTGTCATGGAAGACTCAACTTAATGTTGTACCCTCCTTTTCTCATTAGGAAGTCCACCTTGATTCGTAACTTGAGAATGTTATGGTAGCATAACAATGATTTTATTCATTCCAGATCCAAGAGAATTATGTTCTTTTGGAGGACATCAAAGCGTTTTCCATCTAAATCACCATAAACATAGTTACTTCTGGTTCTTCCCATTAACTAAAACCAAAAAATTGTGGAAAAATAGTTATCATAATGAGGATCCACGTAATCATGAAAATTCTATTATAGGATTTTTAACATATTCTACATTATTTAATATAGAACATGTTTGTTTTATCATATTTTATTCATATTAAAATTATTATTAAATCCCTAATAATGTTTCATGTAGTGCTTTTGAATCCCCAATGCATATCCCCCTAGAGTGTGAAACCAGGATTGATGCGAGGCCCAGTGTTGTGTACCAAATTACCCCAAGTAAATCCCAGAACATCTTGTCGGAGTTTTTTCCACTAGGTAAATTTGTGCATGATCAATATCCACTTGTAGTATCTAGACAAGAATCTATTTCTAGGAAACCAATGACTATATCTTTCACTAAATTTATATGATATTTTCATATACAATGACCCAACCATAACATTATCCTTAGACATATCCATAGGGTTCTCACATCCTAGATTCTAAAGGTTTACATAATATTAACTCGGATACCAACTATTGTGACATGTTCTTTTAAAATAGTATCATCACAAAACTTTTTCAGAATAAATAACCATTAAACAAAATGTGGTAAAAATACAATAATAGTATAGTGCCTTTGGAAACATGGAAACATAATCAATGGTATATAAATGAGCAACATTATCTCCTAGTAAGTTCTTCTTGACTAGTACCCTTTATAGACACATCCAGCATAATAAACATCATGAGAATAATTGTATGAGAACTTGTTCATCAAGATAGAATATCATACACTACATATCAAATATCATAATTGAGATCCTGACATAAATATTGAGAGTTCATGTTATAAGAATCATAATGAAATATTGAGAATTGGCCATGAAATCCCAACATATGAATAAGACATAGAATTGGGGGAACACATAAACATATAATGATTTAGATAGTAACCAATGCATCACATTCATGGCCAAAATAGTAGAAAGAGTCCTTTACTGACAATTCCAATTATGAGTTTCTAAACAGAGTAAACCCTCATTCCAGCCCTATGTTACTAAATTGAGTAAACCCTTTTTCCATCCATGTATTTCTATACCTAGTAAACCCTCATTCCAGCCTGATCTATCTCATTATATATAAATCTATAAACAATTCAGTTTAGGGAGATTTATGTCTCATGTGTCACATAATGAAATAATACATACATGTTCCACATGATGATAAATAAACATACCATAACCCATGAAATTAAATGGGTATAATAAAAAATTAATCGTTTCCTAACATGTGGAAGGATACTGGTCTCATAATCAATTCATCGTAACTCGTGAAATTAATCACATTTCAAAAGCATATATCACGTGAAATAGAAACATGCTTCATAAACACCATTATTTTAAAAAACACATTAATTGAAATAATTTTAGTGTAATTAATGAATAATCTCCCCAAAAATGCATGATTTACACCATTGGATGTTACATTATATAAGAAATAATTTTGTATGATCTTTTAAAATCATTTCCAGTGGAAAATATTTTTTATCTTTAAAGAATAATTCTAATTCCATAAATCCTATTGAAAACCATTCTCCATTAAAATAGACTTGATAACATATAAGGTAATAATTTCAAAAAATAAAACAATTTTTAATTCCATTTTTACATGAAAATTATCTTCATGGATCTTTTGAAAAAAATGTTTTTTGAATACAATAGATTTCCAACCATGGAAAGCGGTGGTAAATTTTTTTATAAAACCTTATCTTCAGTACCAATGAGAAGAAAAATGTAAAATGTGGGATTATTTAATAATCAGTTTATAATGAAAATCATGAATATTATTCAATTATTATTTCATAATATTTCATCAAAGGAAGAATAAACATTAAAAATCTCAAAAAATATGACAAGATCATGTCAATAAACTCTTATATCATGGTGAATTGGGATCATAATATCCATGTAAGAAAAGGAAATTACATGAATATTAAAATATCATTTAAATAAAGATATTAATGTTATAACATTTGAAATGGAATTATATACCCCTCAAAAAACATGTATAACAAAACATGAGTCCAAAAAATGGAAAATTGAGACAAAAATATTTTACTATTTGGAATATTTTGTAACGCCCCAATCCTATAATCTCAGAGTGGATTCATTTTTGTAATACATTTAAATGATTACAAGAAATCAAGTCCCAATGTACTGGTCAGTTTAGTTGTCTTCGAAAATAGATTAAATATATGATTGTTATATGACACATTCAAACATAAAACACAACATAAATAATTCATTGAGAACACCATTATTCCCCTAACTTCACCCTGCATAACAAACATAATATACTTCTCAGAATCCTTGGTAAATAAAATATAACAAAGGGGTGAGATCAGATGCTCTGTAGGGAAAATAATTTAGCGAAATCTATAAACTTTTAAGGCATGATGTGTAATAAAAACCACATCCTTTTAAACATAAACTTGAACATAATTTAGATAAAATAAATCAAACATTACAATATAATCATACACATGTATATTCTATTAGTCTAATAATCAAATGTAATTATTGGACCCACTATGCTACAGTAGTTCTCAAAATCACAAATATATGTCAACTTACATATACTAGTATTTCATTCCATTTAATATCTCTAAGTAAATTAATTATATCATACATAACTATATAATTTAATAAGTCACTACCTTAGATAAATATATACATATATATGTGACTCAATATGATTACAAGTGTATTTTTACATGTATTTTTGGATGTCTCTTAATCTTGTAATGTTATGTGTAATACAGACACACCCTAAGATTTTCAGAGTCACTAGCACTGATGTTTGACACATCAATGTTCGACGTACTGATGTTCGACAAATCGATGGTCGACACCCCGATGTTCGACACACCAAGGATCGACACACTGATGTTCAACACACGTATGTTCGACACACTGATGTTCTACACACCGATTTTCGACACACCTATGTTTGAACCCCAAATTTTGACACACCGATTTTGGACACACCTATGTTCGACACACAGATGATCGAAACACCGATGTTTGACACAACAATATTCTACACACAAATGTTCGACACACTGGTGTTTGACCCATCGGAGATATCACATCGAAGACAAAACAACAATGATGACACACCAATGATAACAGACCAATAATGATAGACCGATAATTTTGACTCACCGATAGTCATAAATTACTGTTTCAAATTTATTAATTCAAATTTATTTCTAACAGTCATATTTAGACAAATTAAGGAATCTTATATTAGTTAATATTCTCTGTAGGACTATCCATAGATAGTATGAGGTATATGTATGTGGAGAGATCTTCATGCCTACATGGCCTTGAAGTATAAAAGGATTACAAGATCAACAGAAAAAGAGAGACTATGAACCCGGTAAAAAAAAGGAAGGTTGTGCGAATATGAGAGATATTTAAAACATAAGAACTCAAAGGTTGAGTATACAAGAAGTTTAATATTAAAATATGCATCCTGCTAAAGCTTTCTGAACATCCAAACATTGAAGAACGGAAACTTTACACACCTGGAAGCTATGATTAAAGAGACTACAATACTCTGTTTGGAGCCAACATCCATTAGAGGAATCAAATATTATTTTATCTTCATCCATTGAGTCCAGATCATTAATGCACAACACACAGTTATTTATAAACATTATTATATTTTTATGACTCTGTTCTGATCATTGTGTTACTATTTGAGTAGTGTGTGTATTTTTTTGTGTCACACACACTATCTCCTGAGCATAACTAAAGGATAAAAAAATATCCTCACACTTAATCCCTTTGTACTCTTAAATCCCACATAGAATTGTGGAAGAGATCCTATGTGATCTGTTTGATAGTTTTTCCATGAATAATTGTGGTTGAGGACAAGTGTGACCTTTATAGACTTGTGTGATATTGTGAACCCCGATCTTGGGTGTGGATCAAATGTTTGTTAATATAAACTTCTTAGTGGAAGGTGATCACCAAGTGGAGAGGAATGAGTCTCAGCTTGAGACTGAACCTCTTGATTTAACCACTGCGTTGTTTGTCTTGTGTTTCATTCTGATATGTATTTTTAACATTAAGATAAACTGAACATTGATAGTTATTTTAGCAATTTTTTATATCTATTTTGAATAATTATATTTGTTTCAAATGTTTGAATAATCATTAAATTGTTAAAGCTGAGAACAGATTAATTTTCTAAGAAATTAATTGAACATTTTGGAATTTATACATTCACTACAAACTGATACTGATTTTATTTTATTATGGGATGTTATGTTAAAGAACAAATTCTAACAGAATGTTTTTTAGAAACTCTATTCACCCTCCTCTTGAGTTATCTACTCCAACCAACATCTTTTATCAATGGTATTTAGAATTTATTGTCAGTTTTCAAATCTATCCAACTGTAATTTTAGTTGTTTTTCAAATATCTCAAAAATTTTGTTATTTCTAAATTTTCATCTCTTAGAAATTATTTTACAATCAATATCATGAATAATATATTATAAGAGGTTTTACCAAAATTGAACCTTTCTTTAATGGAATAAATTATTCTTAGTGGACTCTTAAGATTAAAATACATCTAGAAATCATTGTATTTAGATTATGTACTGCTATTGAAAGTAAATATAAAGTACCAAAAACTACTATAAACACTTGTAATTAACCTACCATGACCACCGAAATCAATAATTATAATGCAATGAATGCTATATATTGTGAACTAGTAGATGAAGAATTTAACTATATCTCTTCTTGTAAAACTGCACATGAGATTTGGGACACTCTGTCTATTTCTCATAAGGGATCATCTATGGTAAAATAAATGAGATTAAATACTTATAATATTAAATATGACATCATCAGAATGAATCCTGATGATTCTATTTTTGATATGTTTCTGAGGTTCAATGAAATTGTGAATACCCTGAATTTATTAGGATGAGAAGTAATTTCCAAAAAGTAGATTATGTAGATTATGCGATGATTACCAGAATGATGGCGTGCAACGTATGTATTAATTAGTGAATCATACGATATTGATAAGATTCCAGTGAAGGAATTGATTGGAAAATAAAATATGTATGAAGAATAATTGATGTTAAATCATGAAGAGGATGAACCAAAACGAAAGTAAGTAGATTTCATGATAACTTCTTCTAAAAGAAAAGACAACGAGAATGTTCAAGATGCTACTGAAAGATCCTGTAGTGATGAAGTAGCTTCAGACAATGATGATGAAATGGAACAGTTGTCTAGAATATTCATGAAATTTTATATGAAAAATAAGTTTTTCAAAAAACCCAATTATAAAGGAATGTATGATAACAAGGGAAATTGGAAAAAGGGTTGGAAGTGAAATGATAAATTAGAAGTGATAATATACTACGAATGTAAAAATAAAGTACATGTCAAGGCATACTGTCCAAAGATGAAATACAAGAAAAAATATGAAAATAATGATAGATGGTATAAGAAATCATTAAAGGCCACATGGAGTGCCTCTGAGGAAAACTCAAGTGAATCTACCTCTTCTCAATAGGATAATGGTGAATTGGATAATATATTATTTATGACAAACACAAATGAGGTAACCTTATACTCTCATGTGAATAATTCTTATTATTATGAATGTGAATCTGAGAGTATGAAAATGGTGAATTATAAGAATATTGGAATATTCTAGGGGAAACATGTAATGAGTTGAAAGATAAATATAAATCATTAATGAAACATCATGCTCTTTCTATAACTATTAACACTAAAATTACAACTAAAAAAGAGAAAACTGCTCAAATGCTCAAGGAAAACAATGAGTTAAAAATGTCTAAGGAGAAATTCATAAAAGGCTTGGATAAATTTATCAATGGGAAAAACACACTCACTCAAATTATTGGTAAAAAATAGATCCTTGGTATACTTCAGGAATAGAACATCAACTAGGTCCAAAAAATTTACCCAAATCAAATTTTGTAACCAGATCTAGAAAGTCAGCTTCCTTTCTAAAAAACAAGAATTTTTCAGCAAGTTCCAGTTTGAAGAATTATTTTACTACATCTAATTCTTTAGGACGAAAAGGTTTTTACATTTCAAACACTTTATATTCTTCAAATATAAAACCCATAGGACAGTTGTGGGTTACTAATGATTATATCACTAATGTATGTGGGCCCAAACAAATATGTGTAACAAATAAATTTCATGGTTGACCAATTTTTTAGTTAAACTACCTAAAGATCTCCTTTAAAAAGTATTGGTATTTGGAAAGTGGGTGTCCGAAGACATATGACAATGAATTTTCAATATTTCAATGTCTTAACAAGATTGATTGAGGACATGTCACATTTGGTGACAATGGTAAAGGAATAATCATTAGCCTTGGCCAGATTTCTAATAGTAACTCTATTTGAATTTCTAAATTAATGTACATCGTTGGATTAAAGTATAACCTGCTCAACATATCTCAATTGTATGATGATATATTTTATGTTAAATTAAAAAATGATTCAAGACACGTTTTTTATTACATGATTAACATATTATTTTCTTCTTTCTGAAATGTTAATGTATATGCTATAAATGTAGACACACGAACCTCACAGAATGTCTCTTGTCTAAATGTCGTTCACAAAGAGTCTTAGATCTAGAATATAGTACTTGGATATTACAACATACACTATCTTTGGAAGATAACTAAAAAAGGTTTAGTTAAAGACTTACTCAAATTAGAGTTCCCTAAAAATAAAATATGTAATCCTTATCAAAAAGTAAATCAACATTTAATCTCTTTCAAACCAAATAAATAAGTAACTAATTCTCAAACTCTTGAATTGGTTCTCATGGACTTGTTGGACCATCGAGATCTTCTATTCTCAATGGGAAGAACTATGTCTATGTTCTTGTAGAGGATTTCTCTAGGTACACCTGGACCCATTTTCATTCTCACAAATGGGAAGAATGTTCACACTTTACCAAGTATGATAAGACTGTATAAAATATTATTGGACATAAGATTAAATCCTTATGAAATGATAATGATAATGAGTTTGGGAATCAATATTTTGAAGCTTTTTTCTAACTAAATGGCTATAATGATAATTTCCCTGCTCCTAGTACACCTTAATAGAATGATGTGCTATATAGAAGAAATTGAACTCTACAAGAAATTTCCCAATCTATGATCAATGAATATGATATACATATTTATTTTTGGGCTGATGTTGTTAATACAACTTGTTTCATAATAAACAGGGTCTTAATCAGACCCATTCTTATGTTTTTTTAGTTTTGGAATAATAGAAAACACAATGTTGATTATTTTAATGTGTTTGGATGTATTGTTTTTATTCCAAAAACTAAAGATAATTTAGATAAATTTACCTCCAAAAGTGAGGAAGGAATATTTCTTAGATATATTACATCAAGAAAATCATATAGAGTCTTTAATAAGGAAACTTAATGTTGGGAGGAATTTGTACATTTCATGTTTGATGAAGTAGATCTCCATGAGCTCAAGACCTCACTAGGAAATATTGAAGTGGATATGTCTTATCTGATCATTAATAATGAAATATTAAATCATCATTTGATGGAATCTGTGAAAAATCATGTTCTAGAAATTCAGAAGATCCAAACAATAGAGAACTAGATCAACCTTACCAACTTGAAATATCAAGTCCTACCTTCTCTAGACCTACTATGACCCTTAAGAATAATACCCAAGATGCTTTTGTTGGATATTTAGATCGTGGGACCAAAATTAGAGATTCTTTGAGAAACCACGTTGAACATCAAGCCTTCTTGTCACTGCTTGAACCTAAAAAAATCAATGATGTGATCATAGATGAATTTTGGGTAATTTCTATGCAAAAAGAACTTAATCAGTTTGAATGAAATAATGTTTGGAAACATGTAGATATACCAATGGAAACTTTCACCATAGGAACCAAATGGGTGTTTAAAAATAAAGTAGATAAAGTTGGAAATATAGTCAGAAATAAAGCTAGACTTGTTGCACAATGATATAATCAAAAAGAGGGAATCGATTATGAAGAAACATTTTCTCTGGTAGCATGACTTGAAGAAATTAGGATCATACTTGTCTATATAGAAAACTTGGTTTTTAATCATTATAAAATAGATGTCAAAAGTGAATTCATAAATGGTTATATATTTGGGGATGTCATTGTTTAACAACCCCTATGTTTTACAAATCCACATTTTCCAAATCATGTGTTCAAATTATCTAAATCATTAAACGTTTTGAAACATGCTCCCTGATCTTGGTATAAAAGGTTGAGTAATTTTCTTATTTTTAAGGGCATTACAAAAGGACCTACAGATCCTACATTATTTATAAAATGAATTTCAAAAGAAGTTGTAATAGCCTAAGTAAATGTAAGTGATATTATCATTTGATCTAATAAAATTTTAGTATGTAATGATTTATCAAAATTAATGAAAATAGAATTTGAAATAAATTAAATGTGCGAACATAAATATTTTTTTGGATTTCAAATATTTCAATATAATGGTTTTATTATTTTAAATTTAAGTAATTACACAAAAGATATTTTGAAAATATAAGAAATTGATAGAATAATGAGTAGTGAAACTCTTATTAGTTCTACTTTTATGTTGGATCTTGATGATTATGGAAAATAAATTGATCAAACTGCTTATAGGGGAATGATTGGGAGTTTTCTGTACTTAACTGGTAGTAAGCTAGATATTATGTCCAGAGTGTGTATGTGTGCAACATTTCAAGAAATCCAAAAAAGAGTCACATTTAAATTCTATTAAAATAATTTTCAAACGCCTCAAGTATACGACTAATTTTGGATTGTTCTATCCTAAAGTACAACCTTTTTATTTAGTTAGATTTTCGGATGCTGAATTTGGTGGATAAAAGTTAAAAAGAAAGATTACCTCTTTAACATGTCACTTTTTGAGAAAGTCACTAATATCATGGTGTAGTGAATAGGAAAAATCAATTACATTTTCAAACGCTGAATAAGAATACGTTGTTGTTGGAAGTTGTTATGCACAAATTGTGAGGATGAAACACAACTTATTATACCATGTATTTCAATTCAGACATATCCCCATAAACTATGTTAATACAACTTCTATTAAAATTTCTATGAATCCAATTTCATATTATAGAACAAATCTTATTAATGTAATACATAACTTTTTGGGAGTTCATTATAAAAAAAGTGATATAACTCTAGAGCTTATTGGGACAGAGCATCATCTTACTGATATATTAAATAAACCCATAAACTCTGAGAGAATCAAATACATCAGACATGAAGTATGAAAGATAAATCTCTAAAGTCTTTGAAACTGATATTATGAAACTGATCCTTGAAACTGATATTTTGAAACCAATCCTTGAAACATATTTTGTGAAACCAATCCTTGAATATGATCTTATGAAATCGATCCTTGATACCAATCATGTCAAACCAATATTGTGAAACCGATACTTAAAACTGATCTTGTGAAATTGATCCTTGAAAACAATCTTTTGAAACTGATCCTTGAATCCATCCTTGTCAAACTGATCCTTGAAACCGATCTTGTCAAACTGATCCTTGAAGTCAGCCTTTTCAAACTGATCAATGAAAATGATAATGTCAAACCGGTCCATTTAACTGATCTTGTGAAACAAATAATTGAAACCGATCTTGTGAAGCTGATCTTCTGAATCTGATCACGTAAAACAAATTCAATAACCCCGATATATTTATGGTTTCAAATGTAATTCTGTCTATTTTAAATATAACAACATCTTTTTGGTATTCTTTTTCCCATGTTTAAATTTTATTCTTTAAAATTTACAATCCCTAAATGATATATTATGTCTGATCCATCCCGACCATTCACCTTCCCACTTCTGTAAAGACTTCTACCCTTTTTCACTCTTTCTCTTAACCTGAGATCTCTCAACTCCTTTGGAATCGAAAACATCAAAAGGGAATATAGCAAGAAGACTATAGTAGAGACATGAAAATATCCATCTTCTAAGGGTCAGAATGGTGAGTCCAGTGGGATTGTAAATCAGAGGGGTTACAGATGAAAAACAAGTATCTTCTGAGTGGATTCTATCAAGAAATTTTTTTATTGGGAGTGCTTGAATATCAAGGATGGATATTCCAGTTTTCTAATAATTAAATTCATTATGATCCTTAACAAGTACATGAAATTTATCGAAATTTGAGATATCACTGAATGAAGTTGAGGAAGCTAAGATGAAGTCAATATTAAAGGGAAAATAAATAGCTTATTCATCAAAGTAATGGGCTGAGTACACGGAGATGCCTCATGAAGGTGTCTATAATGATTATCCAGGTAATATTCCACCTTTCTCTATTTTATTCTCTTATGAAGATGCTCTGAAACATCTAACTAGAAATGAAGAATCTAGTTGAAGTATTTTATGTGAGTTTAAAGGAGAGGAAAGGTTGTTATGTTAGTTTATACAACATCAAATCATCCCAATGAAGGGAGATTTATCTACGTGAAGTATCAGTAGGTATTCTTGATCTATCTGTTGAAACATTGGATAAAAGTGAACTTGTTTAGGTATCTAATGGTTCATGTCTCTAATTTGATAAATCCTTATAACACAACAACATTTTATTACTATCTGAGGATGATCTCTGCCATGAAAAAAAGGTTAGGTTGTGTGTAAGATAGAGATGATGTGATAAGTGCATGTAGTGGCTTCTTCAATCAAAAAGATATTTGTAAATTAACAACAATATTCTGGAGTCAATGGTTGAAATGCTAGGTAGATGATGTGGAATGGTTGTATGGGGATTTCAATCCAATTGACCTTCCTACCACACCAATGGATCAAGTTTATCAACATCTAAAACCAAGAGAAGAACCTATTTATTCTGAAATGGAAGCAGAAACTGAAGTTCTTAGGGAAGAAAGATCTCATTTTGATGACTGGTGGGATCCTGATATTATTTAATGTCCCAAGGACATTTCTTATAGACCTGCTAGTCCACCTTTATACATACCCTCATGAGAATACTTGTTAGGTGATGTGGATGAGGATGAGACCGATGATACTAGGGTTGAAGGTTATCTAATTAAAAAAGACGAGGAGTCTGATTATGATGATAGTGATGAGGATAAAGGAGAAAATAATGAGCATGTAAGTGATTCATTAAAAGTGGGACAACAAGTACTTGACAGATCGAGTGGGGAATCTCTACATGGAGCTAGTAATGGTGATGATCCTATTGAACAAGAAGATATTGGTCATAGAGATGCTAGTCATGAGGAATGATCACCCATTCCTAATGCTAAAAATCAAGAAATAATTCATGAATTAAATGAACATATAGCTGGTGGCCATGAGGAAGAAGCAGAGGATCAAGTGCCTCAAATTGAGTAAGTACATAGATATGTTGATGTGGGTGGACCACATGTAGAACCTCAAGCTCAGTTGATACCAATACCCAGATATGTCATTATGGGTAGAGGATATGATGTTGAAGCTGATGAAGTTGAAGTTATTCCTGAGCCTGAAAGAAGAAGGATCGGGATTGAAAGTTTTGAAACAAAAGAATGGACCTATACTCAAGAATAGAATAATATCCAGGATACATTCATTTTTTGATGTAATATGACTCATATGATGATTGGGTGCCTCCTCCTCTTATTCCACTATCCCAAGCTAAAACATAACATGTTCCACTAGTTGCATCTCCAGTGGTAGAGCTAATAGAAAAGAAAGTGCCTAGTGACTTTCTCTCTAAGGCTGAGTTGGATCTATTCAGAAATGATATATGTGTGTTAGTGAAAGCCTCATTTGGATGTATAAGTGAAGCCTCTACTTCAAAAGGTCACTCAGATGCTGATGTAGCAATTATTGGAGAATGGGGATCCATGAGATTCTACCAAATTCATTACTATAGCAAAACCCATCATTCGACATAATTACATACTGAGAGAAGAAGTAATGAAGATGATAAATTAGTTAAATTCTATAATATCTGATTTAACGACCTCCTTTAGTATGGTAATGGATGTTTTTATGAACTTTATGACTCATTTACTTGGTGTAGATCTGAAGAAACTGAAAGAGAAGCATGAAAAAATGATTTATTTCCCTTCCATCTCTAGTAGTGGGAATAGTGCAATTGTAGATTTGGAATCTTTGACGGATGTGGTGAGAGAGGATCTCCAAAATCTTCAAAGTGTTTCAGAAAAATAAACTCTTGAAATTGTTAGTAGAATTATAGAACTTGTGTACAATATGGTTTGGCAGTGCCCAAATGAAGCCTCTACTGCTCATAAATAGATTAGAGGAAAGTGGATAAGTACTTTACTATGATTTATTTCATGCATGATCTATTAAATAACTTCAATTTTCTAGAAGAAAATCTCAGAATACCTGCCGTCACAAAATCATTCATGAAAAAATTTTCTCAAATGAATGATTTTACCCCACTGTTGAATAAATTCATAGAGGATAAGGAATAATTCAAGAAAGCTATGCTATATGGTGGTGAAATATTCAAAGATTTCATCATCTTATTTAATCCATATCTGCATGTCCAGGAAGATGCAATTGTGGTCCCTCCTTCTACTTTCATTTGTACTCTCTCTCAGACTCCTTCTCCAATGAATGTCTCTCAGGCTCTTTCCCAGATTTGACCTGTCATTATAGAGAAATCTCCTAGTCATGTGTTCTCAGAGAGAAGGCCTAGTCTTACAACCAATGTCCTTACAATTTTTGCCCTATCTGGTGTTATCTTCAGAAAACCTCTCCCTCTGCCATTCCCTATAGTTGTTTCACTGTCTGGTCTTTCCTTATCCTTTTCTTCTTTTCCATATCCCTAAATGGGGATAAAAATAAGTTTCATACATTATTAATCTATGGGGGAAAAATTCTAGAATAATACATGTGGCATGTACTCGTAATACATTTATTGAGGGGGAGATTTGTTTTAAAAACTCATACAAGAGATAGAATTAGTAATATCGAATATGCAAATTTAGTAAATATTATGCTATGTACAGTTATTATTATTCATTATATTTATATGTATGCCATAATTTGTGATTATCAAAATTGGGGTGATTGTTGGTCCCTTTATGCTATAGTAGTTTTCGTAATCACAAATATATGTCAACCTACATATACTACTATTTAATGTCATTCAATATCTCTATGTAAATAAATTATTTCATAAAAAACTATATACTAAAAAAACTCAACAACCAATATATATATATATATGAATCATTATTTTTACTACTATATTTTTACATGTATTTTTGGATTTCACATAATCTTGTAATGTTATGTGTACGACATACACATCATAAGCCTTCCAGAGTCACTGGCACCGATGATCGAAACACCGATGTTCGACACACCAATGTTCGACACACCGATGTTCGACACACCGATGTTCGACAAACCGATGATCCACAAACTGATGTTTGACACCCCGATGTTCGACAAACCGATGATCCACACACCGATGTTCGACCCAAAGCTGTTTGACCCAACATTGTTCGACACAACGTTGTTCGACACACCGATGATTGACTCGCCGTTGTTTGACACACCGATGTTTGACACACCTATGTTCAACACACTGATGTTCGACCCACCTATGATGACACACTGAGGATGACAAACCAAATATTACACACTAAAGATGAAACAATGAATATGACACACCGAAAATGGCATAGAGAAGATGAATAAATGAATATGGCCCACCGAAGATGACACACCGAAGATGATGCACCGATGTTAACACACAGAAGATGACACACAAATGATGACACACCAATGTTAATAGACTGATGAGGACAGACCAAAACAAATGACCCACCAATAGACATAAAAATTTGTTTCAAATTTATTAATTTTAATTTCTTTCTAACGGTCATATTTAGAAAAAATAGTATTTCTAACATTTTTTAATGTTGTCTTTAGGACTATCTGTAGACTGAACAAGGTACTTTCATGTGCAGATATCTTCATGCTTACTAGACCTTGATGTATAAAAGGATCACAATCTCAATCTAAAAAGGGAGACTCTAAACCCTATAGAAAAACAAAAATATTGGTTGTGCGAATATGAAGGATATTTAAAATAGATGAACTCGATGGTTGAGTATACAAAAAGTTTAATATTACAATTATCAACCTGATGAAGCGAGCCGAACATCCTAACATCGAAGAGCTAAACCTTTACACACATAGAAGCTAGATTACAGAGTCTATGATACTATGTTATAGATCGAAATTGCTGAAGAGGACTCGATTATCATTTTCTCTGCACCTGTTGAGTCTATATATTTACTGCACAACACACAAAGATTTTTAAACTCTACTCTTCATTTATAACTCTTTTGTGATCTAGTGTTTACTATTTGAGAAGTGTGTGTATCTGTTGTGTCACGCACACTGTCTCTTGAGCATTAATGAAGGATACTAAAATATCACCACACTCTATCCCTTTCTACTCATGTATCCCATGTAGAACTGTATAAGAGATCATGTGTGATCTGTTTGATAGTTTTTTCATGAATAACTATGGTAGAGGTCTTGTGTGACCTGGGTAGCCATGTGTGATATTGTGAACACTGATCTAGGGTGGGGATCCAATGTTTATTAATATAAACTTCTTGGTGGGATGCGATCACCAATTGGGGAGAACTAAGTCTAACCTTGTGACCAAACCTCTAGTTTTAACCGTTGTGTAGTTTGTCTTGTGTTTTAATTTGATATCTATTTTCACGTTAATATAAACTTACCATTGATACATATATTAGAAAGTGTTTATATCGGTTTTGAATCTAGATATTAGTTTTAAATTTTTACTAATCTTTAGAATCGTAAATCTGAGAACTAGTCAATTTCCAAAAAATTAATTGAACATTCCAGACATGTTAAAATTCAATACAAAATGACTGTGATTTTATTTTTATAGGGGATGTTATTTTAATGAACAAATTTTAACAAAAAAAATTTTAGACACTCAATTCCACCCCACTTGAGTGATCTATTCCGACCAAGAATAATAATTAATTTCATAGTGAGGGAATGCCTAATGCTGGACATCATTACCACTTATCCAAGGCCTTGTGTGAAGACTAAAAATAAATGTTTTTCCTAGACCTTGTGCCAAGACACTAGTTTTTATCATGAGACCTATTGATTCATCAAGGGGCTATAGCGGGCCCCACCCATCACTAACTAATTCCACTGTATTTCTCATATGAAAATTTTGAATCATTACAAAAACATTCATATTAAAACTAGCATACAAAATTTCAACACTTAAACCATAAAAAAATGATGGTTATAAAAGTAACACATCCAGGATCAAACATTTTATAACTCATTCAATACAATATAGAATATTTTTTTCTAATAAATCAAACATAATCAAGTATAATATCTATTAAATGATGTTGAAATTGTTGGAAATTATCAGTAAAACTTTTTGATTGAAATATCAATTTTTGTGAAATCATTTAAAAGACACCCATTTATAAAAGAAGTCATTTAAAAGTTAATTTTGTATCAAAGTGTCCCATTCCACTTTGAAACAATTTAATGGAATTGAGATTTTAAAACAACCATATACATATAAATAAATAATTAAAAACATTTTGAAATCATGAACAATAATGAAAATGATTTATAAGAATAAATATTTAAAACATGTTAAATGATGTTTTAGTTAAATGGTACCTTGAAAGAATTATTTTGAAATGTCTTTTATGAAACATGTACTTGGATAATAAATATGTAATCTAAAATACTTACACATCAACATGGGGAACCTTCCTTTTCGGAAGCCTAGCTTATCAGAAATCTGTAGTTAAGTGTGCTTGGCCTAGAGTAGTGATCATGATGGGTGACCTTTTTGGATGTTTTCTGGATGTGTGTGAGGGGGGACGAAGAACACTAGAATGTATATGAGTAGGCATGTGGGGAATTTCATTAGTCAGATGTCCGGTTAAGTCATGTGGGTGGACCCTTGGTTGGAGACCACATGTCCATGGGGAAAATGGGGTTCTTGGTGGGTCGGGACCTGATGACCATGTAAAGGCGGGGTGTCTGTGATGTCAATAAGACCTAGTTGTTACATTGGGTATTAGAGGTGGTACCCAGCATTATGTGTGGGTTACTGCCTGGGTTGTCATGTATGGCCCACAATGAGGATGTTTGGATTTAATGGGGGATGAATTTGACACCCCCAAATGATAAATGGTTAAATGACTAAATGATATGACTCAATTCAACAAGGTTCACCTTACTTTTGAGGACCCTACCAGATTAGAACCCCACAATTAAGTGTTCTTGGCCTAGAGTAGGGACCAGGATGGTTGAATTTCGGGATGTTTCATAGGGTGGGTGTGAGTGAGGAAAAATCACACTAGAAATTACATGTGTTGGCATGTGGGGTCTGTAATTAGTCAGATGACCCGTTCAATAATGTGGGTGGACCATCGGGTGGGGACCACGTTTCTGTGGGGAAACCGGGGTACCTGGAGGGCGGGGACCCAACGACCATGTAAAGGTGGGGGTGTTTGTGTTGTCGTTGGAACCCAATTGTTATATTACTATAAGAACCCGACTATAAACATTAAATAATCTTGAATTTTGTGACTAATTTACATTGAGTATCTTTTTAGGTTTATCACATTAGAGAATTGGGCCATAACTATTAAATCTCAAAAATTTACAATGTAGAAACTTTTTCATAATTTCCATTTTTTCATAAAATAAAAACTCTTAAAAAAGAAACTAGTCAAGATCCATGTTTTTAGATAGAATGACATTTCTTTGATCCCCTCCTTAACCCCATTCATATTGTAGTCTTGTGAAAAACATTTCAATACTTGGGATGAGAACAAAAATATCAGTAAGTGTTATAAAATAATGAAATATTACAATAGCCCATCAATAAATAAAAATCAATGAAACAAAAATTTTCAATCATAACATTCCATATGAAATTACAATAATTATGAATAACAATCATATAGCATAAATCCTAAGGGTAACTTATGGAATTCATAAGATACATACATTTTTTCTTTCAAAGTTACATACGAAGTTATATTTTTAATACCAATATAAATATATTTTATAAATAACTTAAGAGAAACATTAATATTTACCTCCTTCAAGTTACCTAAAGCATTAGAGAGCTATCTCGGGCTCACCCTCCCAAAATTTATCACGGAACCACCCGTATACATGAAATATTCCCAATAACTATAACATATTCATAACATATAAAACAAGCTTTTTCGAAAGAAATAATTTCCACATTAAACTCACAATATATAATTTTATGATATTGACATAATCATTTATTTTTCAAAAAAATTTCGAAACCATTTAAAACATTTAAAAATGATATTTTTTTATCAAAGTGTCACATACCTCTTTGATTTTTTTAAAGGAAATTTTAATTTCAAAATATCCATGTCCATATGAATAAATATTTAAAATCATTTTTAAGACTTGGAAATTGATGAGAAATATATAGATAAATAAATCTATAAAACAATTAAAATGATATTTTTGATAAAGACTTCCTAACCGAATGAGAGACACATAAATACATATATTTCAAGAAAAACAAAAATCCAAGCTTATAATATCCTAGGAATAATCTTATTCATGATATAATATGTCAAAGTGTAGTATATATAATATATAAAATTGAATTAGTGTATATCAAAGAATAATTCTTAATGGAATGCAAACTAACATAAATTCCCATGCAATGATCATATCCATAGATTAATGACAAATAAATTACATAATTATGTGTCAGAAATAAGAATACTCACAATATAAGTGTAAAGTATGTGTAAAACAACTAGAATCCAATAAAAATATTTATAGCAATACATAATCTAGAAGTATAAGATTAACCCAATGAATTGAAATTGGGTTAAGAAGTTCTCTTATAGAAATTTGACAGCCTAACGACGTCGCTCTAAAATTGGGAAAATAAGTTGATGAGAGAAGAAAAGGTCTATAATCACATGAAAATAATGTTGACAACAATACATTTATAGAATATAATATCCCAACATTTTATAATTGAAAAATAAAAAAATAATTCATTGACTAAAAGTGGAGGGTGAAAGGTTCCTTTTTCGATTTGGTATCTTATGAATCATACGCCATATTAATTAAGGGTAACAGATTGAAGATTTAAATACCCATAAATTAAATTATATTCCACAATGAATATAATCATGGGTAGTACATATACCACACCAAATAAAATAGTGTAAAATATTGCATGAATCTAATAGGAATAAAAAGTGAAATGAAAACACCTTACCATGTTGTAATCAATCGAGTCGTATGAACAAAAGTTAATAGCGCCCAAATGAATCACAAAATACAATGAATATAAATACATGAAAAATAATATATATCAAATGGTAGTACAGAATACACCACATGGAATAAGTAAGGGGTGAACAATAGAAATCTCACGGAATTAAATGTGAGATAAGAAGCCCCCTACCTCCTATTCGACTACACCTGTTCATTCTTTAATCACCAGAATAATAATATAAATTTAGTTTCTAATTTCTTAAGAACCTTTTTCAAGTTTATTATTACTTTTATATCACTTACTATAACATAATAAACATTTTATAATCATTTATGTTAATAATGTTAGTTTTTTTGTATTTGGTACTTAAGTTAAAAATGAACATCTTATTGTTACCAGTTATTCATGTTGTAAAAAGCCTATTATCTACCAAAAGATTTTCAAGATTTAGATATCATATATATAATATATATATATATATAGTATATGTCTGTTTTTATAATATTACATAACATTTGGAGATATGAAATGAAATGCACCGTTCATGGAGACTGTAAGTCGTACGTACCACACTACTTTCATATCTATTTCATATTTAATTGAATGAAAACTTAATAACATATATGTATGTTATAATGAAAGTATAATATCATATATAATATCATTAACTCCATCCTTTATACATTCCACGTATTGCATGAACGAGTCATATCACTTTGAGGGGGCGGTAGTCCACACTTCCTCAAATGAAATTATTGCATTTACCCGTTATGGAAACCATAAAGGTATGAAATAAATGAAAAATATATAATTAATTGGACAATATATATATTATATATCATATATAAATAATTTTCTATCATAATGGCCACCATAAGAGGTTGTAGGAGAAGATCGAACAATCATAGTTCTACGTCCATAGAAATAGTATGTTCTTTACACATTGAATGGAGGTGTGTGTAAGTGTTGTTTGAATCCTTATCATAAAAAAACTATTATATTTAAGATACTGGTGTAGTTATAAAAGATATTAATTAAAATAATTTAGGGGGTTGGGGATGTAAAATAAAATAAAATCACTTAAGAGAAGACGTTAATTTTAAATTGGGTAACTCCCTTTGGTTTGAACCTAAAGGAGTTCTTTAATTTTCTTATGCCTAAGGTAAGGATTCTAGGTGGATTATATTAATCTTGAGTGATTATTTTTTCAGCGTTCTAACAATTGAAGGTGCATGAGTGGTGTGAGTAATGGTTTATTGGTGAGGGATTTTATATGGGGGAGGAGGAGCACATTTAGAATGTTTAAAAATATTTTCTCATTATATATAGATTTTTTGATTTCAAAAGCTATAAAACTTATTAAAGATGAAGATAAGATGATTATTTTTATAAATATAATCATCCAATAATAATTGGAATGGTTTTGGATATTGTTTTAATTTTTATAATCTAATTTATTTAAATCATTCATTAATGAGGTAAATAGTACATCATTATTGTTTCAAACATAATTTTTTATATTTAATATCTAAAAGTGATAAATAAAATATCATTATGTAGGATATAAATTTATCTTTATAATGAATATTTATAGTCAAATATATCAATTAAATAACCCCACATTAAAATTTGTTTAGCAAAAAAATACATTTTAGTATATTTTTATTTTTACTTTAAATAAAAAGTTATTAATGTAATTATCTTACCCAAATGGCTCTCAAAATAAAAATTTCTTACCCAAGGCCTTCCTTGTTCGGACATTACTTATCTAATATGTTTAGAACAAGTATTTAGATAATTTTATAATATTATTAAATATTTTTTACCTTAAAATACTATATATACATTTAACCGTAGAAAATAAAACTCAATGTTACTATTCACCAAATAATATTTTTAGATTATTAAAACTAATTTTACTCACTGATAACAACCATTTCGGTCAGATTTTGGAAATTCAATTTAGAGAAGTGTAAAATTTTCATTCAAATGAAAATGTTATCATTTTAACTACTACTCGGTGTTTACACTATTTATCAAAAATTGATGGTTTTCAGAAAAATACAAAAAAAATGAAAGATATATTTGATATTATTAATTAAAAAATGATTTCTATATTACCAAATTATAAAAATAGAAGTTGCATTAATTGATTTAAAATTAATTCCCATTGTCAAAACAAAAATCATGTTTTTAAAAAATAATAACTATCAAAACATTGACACTTGTTTATATCGAATTTCAATTTGAAATTACGTCCAATAATAGATATTTAATTAAATGGTAAATATATTATCTAATTAAACATTAAAACATTTTAAAACAATAATCTAACCATAAAATTAAATAAATTTTAATGGATGTTTTGAAATAAAATTTAGTATTTTTCACTATTCATTAAAAACAAACTTTATCAAAAAAAATAATAATAATTTATCCAAAAAAATGTTGATGTCACAATTATAAAAAATAATTTTATTATGTAATATATTCCATTTGAAAGTGAATAAAAATATATTTAATGAGGGTTAACCATCAAATGGTGCTAAATTGTTCTTTTAAAGAATATTAAAGTATTTATGCTTAAAATTAGACTCATTCACATTTTAGGAATCTAACATTTGTTGGATAAATTTAAAAACATTTAACAAAAAATGTATAATCATATTTTAGTTAGTTATGTTCATTACCTCCATTACAACGGCTATGTGTTAACTACCATTTCAAATAATAGTATATTATTATATTTTAGTATGACTCAGCATTGTGCGCAACATAAGGCTTGGGAGAAACCCATTGTTCTGTGTCAGTTGTTCTATTGAATATAGAATCCCCTTTAAAATTAAGTTAATATTTAATTCAAAAATATTAATAAATATGAAAATGCCATATTATTTATTTCCTTGGGATGTTACAGCCTTCCACCTTTTGAAAATTACGTCCTTGTAATTTTACCATTGGTAATGGAATCATCATTGAAAGGAATACATTGGTAAAAGAGTAAATAAAACAATAATTAAAAAATTATAAGTAAAAAGGTCACCTGAGATAACCAATACTTCGTTTCCATGAAAACATGGATATGGAAGGGAAAATATGTGTCATGTTCTGATGTAGAGTGATATAAAATATGATTAGGAGAAATTTAACAATAAGAAAACAAAAAATCTGTGATGGGTTAAATGGTCATTGGTTTCCCATTAGGAAAAGAAAATGGGAAAACTTTTTGTTTTATATTTCTATTCATAAATTCGGATAATTTATTTATGAGATTGGATTAGAACCCAAGGAAAATTACTTGACATGTTGACCTTCATCATTTAAAAAATTTCTACCACAAACTCATCTTTTCTCCAAACGACGAGTATTCATGGTGACTTTGTGAAATATTAAATGTTATAATGAACTTCGAGAGAAAAACATGATCCAAAAAATATGAACCATATATTCCATATATATTTATTACATTAAGAAAAACCTGAATTGGTTAGTACAATATCAGATATTCCACAAAAGTATAATCCTTTATAAAAATAAATACTTCTCTTAATCTCCAAAATTCAACAAAAAGCACCCCAGTTCAAGAAAGACCATTCAATATTAAATTGTCATTAAAATTCATCATCATAATCCAAAATAAAATTGAATCCCAAAACTCACAAAGATTTAATAACATAGTCTTCCATAGTATATCTTAACATTTATCTCCTAAAAAATTGACTACACTAAAAGTCCCATACTTAAGTGTAATTAACATAATCACATAATATCTATGATTTGTTAATCATTTCCATGAATAACCCAATTCACCTAATGTCCACTATAAAAACATACATTCTTCTAATATAATATTTCAACCATTAATCCATAAAATAAATACCATTGTATTATATTTTTCTTAAGAATATAGTGTTCCAACAACAGAGAATGACTTCCAAAATAACCTTGATCACGTAATCACTAAATAATTTTTCTATAATAAGGATGTCCATTTTATAATACATAAGATCCCAAATAAACATATTCTTGATCCATAAAATTATTTAATAATAAATAATTAGTTATAATAACTAAGGACTTTATATAGTTTTGTTTTAGGTTATAAATCTCAATCGCTCTTTAGTTGTGGTTTTGATTCCCACAGCATTGTCCGACATCACGGGTTGTCACACAGTCTGCGTGTTTTCTATTTTCAAAAACAATAAAATGTACTAAAATTAAAAAAGGGGGAAATTGTTCAAAAATAACCATAATATATTTTATCCTCAAAGTATTTCTAATACCCTTAAATTTTTAAACCAAAATTTAATAACCATTTATAACCTCTAAAATAACTACGAATCATTATAAAATGCGAACCATTGTGGTTATGTAACTTATGCATAAATAACACATTGATCTCTTATGTAATCTAAATCGAACATTGATACCAACTTTACGGACCCAACTATAAACTTTACGAAATCATGAATTATGTGAATAATTCACATTGCGAATCATTTTAGGTTTAGTGCTTTAGTGAATTTGGCCACAACTATTACTTCTCAAGAAATTATAAAGTAGACACATGTACTCAGTGTCCTTTTTTCATAAAATAAAAACTCTTAAAAATGAAACTTTTCTAGTTCCATGTTTTAGAAAACACATCTTTTAATTGATCCCATTATTGACCCTATTAATATTTAAGCTATGGGAAAAACATTTCAAAAATGGCATGAGAATAAAAGGCTCAGTATGGGTTATAATATAAGGAATGGAAAAATCTTCCCATAAATAAATACAAATCAATGAATCCATATATTTCAATCATAACTTTCATTATGAAATCATTAGATTTATGAATAACACACAAAAATACTAAATTATAATGGTATCTTATGAAAAACATAACATAATTACATTATAGAATTCACAGCTATGCAGGGAGTTACAATTAGAATACCACTCACAGTATATTCCCTAAATTTCTTTGGGGAAACCTTATCATTTACCTTCATCAAATTACCCAATGCATTGGAGAGATATCCCGTGCTCAACTGCCCCAGGATTATCACAGAACCACCTGTATACGTAAAAAATATCCAATAACCATAACATATTCTTAACAAATAAAACAATAATGAAACAAATATAACAATTCCACATTGAAATCACAATATATCATTTAATGATATCAAAATAATCAATACATTATCAAACCAAATTCAAAACCATTTAAAACATTTAATAAAGAGAATTTTGAATCAATGTGTCCCATAACAAATTGAATCACTTGAAATAAATTTAAATTTCAAAATATTCACATATATTTTAATTAATACATAATATATTTTAATTAAATTTTCATTAATGATATTGATTTATAAAAATAAATCATTAAAACAATTAAAAAAATTGTTTAGTTAAAAAGATCCTAACCAAATTTGAGACACTTGAATAGAAATATTTTTGGAATAAAATTAATAAAAGCATATAATATCATGAGAATAAGAAGATTCATGATATAATATTTCAATGGGAAATATATTCACCAAATAAATGTGAATTATTGTATAATATTGAATAAGTCTCCATAGAATGTAAATTGTGATAAAGTCCCTTGCAATGATCATATCCTTTGATTAACGACAAATCAATGAAATAATTATGTGTGAAAAATAATAATACACACAATATAAGTTTAAAATAAGTATAAAAAAATAATATTTCATTCACACATATTCATAGCATTCCAAAATCTAGAAGTATTTTTTTAACCCATTTAATTGAAATTGGGTTTAGAAGTCGTCTTACAGAAATTCGACTGCCTAACAAAGTCGCTCTAAAATTGAGAAAGTATGTTGATGAGAGAAAAAAGTGTATCTCATCTCAAAGAAATTAAATTTATATCAATAAAGATATATAATAACATATACCAACATTTTAGAATTGAAAAATAACATAATATAAGTCTATGACTAGAAGAGGAGGGTGAAATATTTCATTACCGATTTGGTAACATATGAATCATACGCCATATTAATGAAGGTTCATACAATAATGATTTAAATACCCATTAATTAATTTATATTATAAAATTAATACAATAATGTTCAGTAGATACTCCACAAAAAAGAAAATAGTGGCAAATATAGCATGAATCTAACGAGAATAGAAAGTGAGATTAAAACCCCTTAGTACATTGTAATCAATCGAGTCATATGACCAAAAGTTAATAAACACCAAATTAATCACAGAATACCATGAATATAAAAAAAATAATGCTAATATATATCATATGAATGTACAAAATACACCACATGAAATCAATAAGTCACGAACAATGGATATCTCACGTAATTAAAAGTGAGATAAGAATCCCCTTACATAGTGTCTAACTTGACCCGTTCATTCCATAATCACTGGAAAAAAAATAATGTTATTTTCTACTTCCATAATAACCTATTTTATGTTTATTATTACTTTTATATCACTTAATAAAATGTTATAAACATTATTCAATCATTTATGTTAATAATTGTCGTTTTGTCGATATTTCGTACATGACTCATAAATAAACATCTTATAATTACAAGTTGTTCATGTGGTAAAATTTTTATTATCTCTAGGATGATATTCATGATTTAGATATCTTATATACCATATATATCCATTATATTTATTTATTTATAATATTACATAACATATGGAGATAAGAAATGAAATGCATCATTCATGGAGATGTTAAGCTGTACATAAACATGAACGCTACTTTCATTTATATTTTGTATTTAATGGAATGAAAATGTAATGATAAATATCTATATTATAATTCAGTATAATATCATAAAAAATTCATTATCTCTATAAGTTATACTTTCCATGTATGGCATGAACTATTCATATCACTTTAAGGGGGTGGTAGTCCGCACTTTAAAAAATAAAATTATCTCTTGTAACCATTATGGAAACTATAAAGATATGATATAAATGAAAAATAAAGAAGTATATGAAAATTATATATATAATATATATCATATATAAAAAAAATTCCATCATAATTTCCACCATAATAGGTGGTATAAAATACTGAACAATCATCCTTTTTTGAGGCAGTAGTTCTCCGTCCACAGAAAATGTATGTTCTTTACTCATTAGATGGAGGTGTTTGTAAGTGTAGTTTGAATAATTATCATTAAAACAACCTAGAATATTTAGGATACTGTTTTTTATAATATAAAATAATAAAATTATTTTAGGGGGTTGGAGAAGTAAAAAAAATGAAAATAACTTAATAGAATATGTTACCTTTAAATAGGGTAACTTCCTTTGGTTTGAACCAAAAGGATTTCTTGATGTCCTTTCTGTATAAGGTAAGGCTTCTTGGTGGATGAGAGTAATATTGAGATATTATTTAGGCATATTTTGGATGATCAATTTCTTGATAGGTGTGAGAAATGGGTTAGAGGTGAGGGAATTTTATAAGGGGGGGAGGGGTTCTTTGGGAATGTTTGAAAATATTATATTATTATATAATGATTTTCTATTTCTAAAGTTCCGAAACATATTAATGATGAAGATAAGATGCATATTTTTATAAATAAAATCATCCAATAATAATTGGACAAGATTTTGAAATTTTTTTATTCATTATAATCTTATTTAATTAAATCATTCATTAATGACGTAATCACTGCATCATTATTGTGTCCTAAATAATTTAATTTACTTTATGTCGAAAAATTTGAAAAAAAATTCCACAATATTGGAAATTTTTTTATAATTATAATGAATAATTATAGTCAAATATATCAATTATAAAACCCCACATTGAAATTGTTCTATCAAAATAATACATATTTATGATATTTTTATTTTTACTTTAAATAAGACGTTATTAATATCATTATCTTACCCACTTGGCTTTCAAAGGAAAAAAGTCTCACCCAAGGTTTTTATTGGTAGGAAATTACTCATCCAGTGAGGTTTGAAAATGTGTAAATTTAATTTTATATTATTATAATATTGTTTTTAACTTGATTTCCACTATTTAACTTTAACTGCTATAAATAAAATTCAAAATTACTATTCACCAAATAATATATTTATCTTACTAGGAAAAATTATACATACTAATAAAAACCATGTATGTCATATTTTTTAAATTCAATTCACTGATGTGGTAACATTTCATTTAAATTAAAAATTCGGTATTTTCACAACTACTCAGGGTTTTCACTATTCATGAAAAATTGATTTTCTTAGAAAAATAAAAAAAATAATCCTAAGAGATATTTGATATTAATAATTGAAAAATGATTTATATTTTTGAAAATTAAAAAAATAGAAGTTGGATTAATTTTTTTCAAATTAATTCTCATTGTCAAAATAAATATCCTCTTTTAAAAAAATAATAACTATAAAAAATTTGACACTTGTTTATGTCTGGTTTCAATGTGAAATTAAATCCAATGTCCAACATTGCATTAAATGATAAAAATATAATCTAATTAAACATTAAACAAAATTAAAAAGATAATCTATCCATATAAATAAATTATATTAAAAGGAATTTTTGAATTAAAATGCAATATTTTTCACTATTCATAAAAATGAATTATATCAAAAAAATACCAAAAATTTACCCATAAAAAATTTTGATGTCCTGATTCTAATGAATAAATTTATTATGTCAAATAGAAGATATAATAATGACCAAAACATGATTAAAAGAGGGTTCTCTAGAAAAAGCTTGTAAATCGACCTTTTATAGAATATTAGACTATTTTTCCTTAAAATTATATTCATTCACATTATAACCCTCTAAAAATTATTTGATAAATGTAAAAAAAATTAAAAAACATGTATAATCATATAGTAGTAAGTTATATTTATTCCCGCCAATGCAACTATTAGGTGTTAAATACCAATTAAAATAATATTATTTTAATATTTTTTAGTATGACTCTAAATTGTGTGTAACATTAGAATTCAATGAAACTCGTCATTTCATATCAGATACGCCATCGAACATAGCATCCCCTTTAATGTAAAATTAGTATTAAATTAAAAAATATTAATAAATATGAAAATGTATAATTCCTTATTTTCTTTGGATGTTAAATTATTACCCCTTATATAAATTGTGTCCTCACATTTTTTATTCACTTGTCAAATAAGTTGGGGTATTTAACCCTCATAGCATTTTCAAATTGTCATGTTGCTTCCTAAACCACATGGTTTTTCCAAAAAAAACCCATTACATGATGAATTACCTTATTCCGCAACACTTGCTCCATTCAGTCAAGTCTCTAGGCTAGTTATTCCTCTATAGAGGGATTCTCTTTCAACTGAATTACCTCAAGGCTCAAAACATGAGTTGATTCTGGAATATACATTCTCAGCATTGAACCATTAAAAACATTGTTTACCATGGATAAACATTGATGTAAACCCACTCTGTAGGAAAATGATCCAAAATTCTCTAGTATTTCATAAGTTCCAATGAACCACAGACTCATCTTTCCCTTCTTACCAAAACACATCACACTTTTCCATTGAGAATCATTGAGAAACACATGATCACCTAACTCAAAAGATAGAACCCTCTTCTAGTAACCCACATAACTTTTCTTCCTGATCTGAGTTGTTCTCATGCGTTTCATAATCAATTTAACATTTTCTTCCATCTCATCTAACAATTCTGGTCCCATCAGCTTCCTTTCACCTACTTCATTTGAAAAAACTGTAGTTTGACACTACTTCCCATATAATGCCTACAATAAATCCATCTCTATTATATAATGAAAACTGATATTATAAAATAATTCAACCAAAAAAATATGTTGTTCCCAATATCTCAGGCAATCCATTGAACAAGAACATAACATATCCCTTATGGTATGAATTGTTTTTTATTAATTCCCATCTGATTGAGGATGAATAGATGTACTAAAATTTCATTCAGTACCCAACGACTTTTGAAAGCCTTTCCAAAAGTTAGATGTAAACCTAGGATCACGATCAGATGCAATAGAAAGGGGAACTCCATGAAACCTAACTATCCCTTTAACATACAACTGAGAATGTCAATCTAGAGAAAAAGTATCGTGAATAGGGAAGAAATGATCACATTTACTCAATCAATCAACAATAACAAAGATTGTATTATTACCTTGATATGTCCTTGGTAATCCCACAATGAAGTCCATTGATATATTTTCCCATTTCCACTCTGGAACTGGTAAATACTGAAGAATCCCATTCGTTCACTACTACTCAAATTTAACCTGTTGACAAGTAAAACAATTCTCAGTAAAGTCAAAAATATCTTTTTTCATTACATCCAACCAATAATACTCCCGAAGAACTCTGTACTTCTTAGTACTTCCTGGATGAACTGAAAATAGAGAAATATGAGATTCACATAATAAATCTTTTGTCAACATTTAATCACAAGGAATACATAATCTTTTCCCAAACCACAAAACACAATCATTATCAATGTAAAATCAGGAAACATACCCTTCTGAACCAAATCTACCTTTTTCTACAACTCACTATCTTTTTTATGTGCTTTTTTAATTTGGTTGGATAGAGATGATTTCACTGACACCTGAAACCAAATAAAGTATGTTCCTACAATAATAACATCTATTCCATATTTCATCTAATCAAAAACCAAAGGATCTCATTCCAACGTTGCATGGTTAATGAAAAATTACTTTTTCAACACAAATCATCATCTACATTATTTTCTTCTCCATTATGGTAATGGATCCTGAAATCAAAATCCTTGATTAATTCCAACCAACTCCTCTATCTTAGGTTTAATTAATTATGTGTGAAAATATACATTAAATGTATTTCGTCGGTATATATTTCACTTTTTAATCTACACAAATGATTCCTTCAAATTTTTTATGAAAAAAAACATCAACTAATTTCAAATCATGTGTAGGGTAATTTTACTAAATAGGTTTCAACTGATGTGAAGCATAAGAAATTACCTGATCATTTTGTATAAGGACACAACCAATTCCTTTCAACAATGAATCGTTGTAGATTACAAATTAACCATTTCTGGAAGGCAGATCCAAAACTGGAGCATTCACCAATATTTTTTCAATTCATAAAAACAATCGTCAAATTTTTTGTCCAAATGAACATAACACCTTTTCTAATTAACATAGTTAGTGGGATATATAACCTTTCAACATATTCAACAAACCTCCAGTAATAACCTTCTAATCCCAGAAAACTAAGGATTTTAGTTATAATTGTGGGTCATGGCCATTCTTCAATAACATGATTTTTAACAAGATCAACAATTATGCCATTTTTTAAACAATTTGACCATGGAATGTAAATTTTTTTAAGCACAACTCACAATTTGTGAATTTCCCATAGAGTATATATTATTTTAAGGTTTTCAAGAAAACCCTTAAATGAAATTCATTTTCAACATTTCTTTTATAATAATACTAAATATCATCAAAAAAACATGGACACAAACTTATCCAACAAACTCATGGAAAATTCTATTTACAAGATCAAGGAACACCACACATGAATTGGTTAATCCAAAAGGCATAACCACAAATTAATAATGGCCATATATATAATGTAACACGGTCTTCAGAATGTTTTATTCCTTTACTTTAAATGATAGTACCATGACCTCAAGTCAATCTTCGAAAAATACTGTGCTCCTTGGAGGAGATCAAACAAATCATTGATATAACGAAAAGGCTACTTGTTCATAACAACGATGTTATTAAAAGCTTCATAATCAATGGAAAGTCTCATTGAACAATCATTCATTCTAAAAAACAAGACAGGAGAACCCCATGGTGATGTTCTAGGTTTAATGAAACCTTTATCTAATAACTCCTACAATTTCTTCTCTAACTCCAAAAAATAAATTTGAGCCATTCGATAAGGGGGTTTTGATATTGGCATATAATAGGGAATTAATTCAATAGTCAAATCCACTTCCTAATCTGGTATTTTACTAGGAAACTAATCACAAAAAACATCAAGATATTCATTTACCACTAGAACATTATTAATCTGGATTATTCCTTTACCTGATGAATTACCTTATTCTAACTTGAACCGTTAGTTCTTTAATCACAAGAATAATAAATAGAATTTCATTTCTAATTTTTTAAGAACCTTTTTTGTGTTTATTATTCATTTTCTATCATTTATTACCATGTTATAAACATTATGTAATCATTTATGTTAATAATGGTTGTTTTGTTGATATTTAGTAATTTAGTTAAAAATGATATACTTATAATTACAAGTTGTTTATATGGTCAAAAGTAAATAATATCCATAATGATATTTATAATTTAGACATCTTATATATTATACATATCTAGTATATATATATATCTGTATTTATAATAGTATATAAAATTTGGAGGTATGAAATGAAAATCCCCTTTCATTGAGACAATAAGTTGTACATACACATGAACGCTACTTTCATTTATATTTATTATTTAATGGAATGAAAAATTAAAGATACGTAGTTTTATTATAATTATAGTATAATATCAAATATAATTTCTGTAATTTCAGCTTTTATACATTCATTGTATGGCTTGAGCGAGTCATATGACTTTGAGGAGGCGGTAGGCTACACTTCCTCAAATGAAATTATCGTGTTTAACCATTATGGAAACCATAAATGGATGATATAAATGAAAAATACAGAACCATAGATACAATATTAATATAATATATATCACATATAATTACAGTTTTATCATAATTGCCACCATATTATTTTTTATGAGAGTATTGAACATTCATCGTTTTGTGAGGCAGTAGTTCGCCTTCTACAGAAACAATATGTTCATTACCCATTAGAAGTAGGTGTGTTTAATTTTATTTCTAATCCTTATCATGAAAAAAACCTATTATATTTAGGGTAATTTTTTTTATAAAATAATGGAATAAATAGAGCTTAGGGGTTTGGACAATTAAAATTAAAGAAAACATCTTAAAAAAATACTTTACCTTTATATCGTGTAACTCCATTTAGTTTGAACCAAAAGGAATTAATGAAGTGTCTTCTGCCTAAGGTAAGGAATCTATGTAGAACAAAGGGATCTAGAGAGACTATTCTGGAAGATTTTTGGCAAACCAAGGGTCTTGAGAAGTGTGTGAATGGGGTTAGAGGTGAGGGCTTTTTATAAGGGGGAGGGGCTCTTTAGGAAAGTTTGAAAATATTATTTTAATATACAATATTTCTCTATTTCTAAAGTACCAAAACATATTAATGTCGAAGCTAAGATGAATATTGATCAAAATAAAATCATCCAATAATAATTTTACATGTTTTGGATATTATTTTATTTTTCAAAATCTTATTTATTTAAAATATTCATTAATGATGTTAACACTGCATCATTATTGTGTCATAAATAATTTTATTAATTTGATGTCTAAATGTATAAAAAAATACCATGGTGTATAAAAAAACTAGGATTCTAATGAATATTTATAGTCAAATACATCAATTTTATAACTCTATATTATAATTGTATTATAAAAAAATAAATGTGTATGATATTCTTCTTTTTTATTTAAATACAAAGTTATTAATATCATTATCTTACACAAGTCACATTCAAAGGAAAAAAGTATCACCCAAGGATTTTCCTGGTCATCCATTACTCATCTAATTTTGTTATGATAAGTGTTAAGGTAATTTTATATTATTATAATGTTTTTTTTCTCTTGAATTACCCAGTTTACCTTTAAATGCAGAAAAAAATTCCAAAGTTACAATTCATCAAAAACTATTTTCATCTTATTGAAACAAATTATACGGACTAATAACAACCATTTATACTATATTTTCAAAATTCATTTCACAGAAGTTGTAAAATTTTATTTAAATGAAAAATTCATTTTTTTAACTACTACTCAGTGTTTTCATTATTCATCCAAAATTAATGTTTTTCAGAAAAGAACAAAAAAATCGGCCAAGATATATTTGATATTCAGGATTAAAAAATTATTTCTATTATACCAAATAAAAAAATAGATGTTGGATTAATTAATTTAAAATCAATTCCCGTTTTCAAAATAAAAAATACGTGTTTTTAAGAAATAATAAATATCAAACGATTGGCACTTGTTTATGTCCAATTTCAAAGTGAAATTACATCCAATGACAAACATTAGATTAAATGGTAAAAATATAATCTAATTAAATTTTAATACTAATTAAAAAGCTAATCACACCATATCAATAAATTATATTAAAATGAAGCTTTGAATTAAAATGCAGTATTTTTCACTATTAATTAAAAAATTATTTTATAAAAAAAAAAAAAATTATCCCATGTAAATTTTAACGTCCCAATTATAATGAATAGTTTAAATGTGTTAAATAAAACATATAAAAGTTACCAAAACAATATTTAAATAGAGTTCACCATAAAAAGGCAGTAAATAGTCATTTTATTTAATATTAGACTATTTTTTCATAAAATTAGATTCATTCATATTTTAAGCCTCTAAATTTTATTCAATAAATGTAAAATTAGTTAACGATCATGTATAACCATATTGTAGTTATTTATATTCATTCTCTTCAATATAATGTCTAGGTGTAAAATACATTTAAAAATAATTTTATATTTTTATTTTTTAGCATGACTCGGCATTGTGTGTAACCTTAGACATTGAAGTAACTCGTTATGTCATATTAGGTACACCATTTAACATAGAATCCCCTTTAATCTAAAATTAATTTTTAATTCGAAAATATTAAAAAATATAAAAATTCATTATTCGTTACACATAAGGAATGTTACATCATTAACTTTTTTTAAATTGTGTCCTAGCAATTTTTAGTCACCTATCGTGTATGTGGGGGTATTTTTTAGTCATAGAATTTTCAGATTCCCATATAGCCTCTTCAACCATGTAGTTTTTCCCCAAAACATTTACCTGATGAATTACATTATTATTCAACACATTCTCTCTTCGGTCAAGAATATGAAATGGTTTTTCCTCATAAGAGAGATTCTCTTCCAACTAAACTACCAATAGACTCAAAACTTGATATGGATCTAACCAATAATTCCTCATCATTTGGAACATGAAACACATTGTGTACCTATGATAAAATTAGAGGTAAAACCACTTTATACGCAACTAATCCAAATTTCTCTTGGATTTTAGAAGGTCCAGGGAAAATCAGACCCAAATTTTGCTTTTTACCAAAATGAAAAACACATTTCCATGTATAAACATTGAGAATGACAAGATCAACTACCTCAAAAGAAAGATATTTTCTCTGGTTATCTACATAACTTTTCTGCCCGCTCCGAGCTGTTCTCATGTGCTTCTGAATCAGATGAACCTTTTCATCCATCTCCTCTACCAATTCTTGCCCCATTTGCTTCCTTTCACCTACTTCATCCCAAAAATATGGAGTTCGACACCGCTTCCCATATAATTCCTCAAATAGATCCCTATGAATACTGGAAAAAAATGTTATTATACGAACAATCTACAAAAGAAATATGTTGGTCCCAACATCCTTGGATATCTAGCGAACAGGAATATAGAATATCCTCCAAGGACTAAATTTTTCATTCTGACTGCCCATCTGATTGAGGATGAAAAGTTTTACTAAAATTTAATTCAGTACCCAAAGACTTCTGAAGGCCTTTCCCAACGTTATAAGTAAACATGGGATCATAATCTGATACAATCGAGTGGGAAACTCCAGGAAACCAAACTATCTTTTTAACTTACAACCGGGAAAGTTGATCTAGTCTCAATGTATCCCTAATCGAATTGAAATGAGAAGATTTCATCAATCGATCAACAATAACACATATTTCATTTTTTCGTAGAGATGTTTTTGGTAATCCAACATAGAAGTTAATGGATTTATTTTCTCATTTCCACTCTGGCATCGTTAAAGACTGAAGCATTCCATTTCGAACTACCGCTCTTCTTTAACCTATTGACAAGTCAAACAATTCGTAGTTTAGTCAGTAATATCTTTTTTCATTCAATATCACCAGTAATACTCTTAAAGATCTCTCTACATCTTACTCTTCCTAGGATGAACTTAAAATGGAGAATTGCGAGCTTCACATAAAAACTCTTTCTTGAACTTCGAATCACAAGGCAAACATAATCTCATCTCAAACCTCAAAAAAAAATCCTTGTTAAAATCAAGAAACTAATTCTTTTGAACCAACTATACCTTTTTCTGCAACACACTATCTTTTTTGGAACTTGCATAATTCTGCCTAATAAAGATGATTTCTCTTACACCTAAAACAAAACAGAGGAATTTCCCGAAAAGAAATTCCCCTTTAGATCTTGTTGAATGAATAATCAAAATGTTCTTCTATATTAATCTTATTGAAATACATTTACCGAAAAGAAATCATTCAAAAGTCATAGTGACTTTTACATGGTTCACCCTCATTGGGATATGCCCAAGGAGAGTACAATGGTAATGTTCCAATGTAATAAATCCACAAACACTAAGAAATAAATTACAAGGTTCAAGCTAGATCACTTATATTACCTTTCTCACATCCTTTACATGATTTCAGGTATACTCACTACAATCCCAAATGTTACTCCCTACATCGCTTTCTCTAGCTCACTACTAGTGGAAGGGATCCCCATCGTCATATTTCTTCACAAACTACCCTTTGAAGGTTTACACATATAGTTTATAGACATATAGGTACCTTAATTTTCATTAATACACTTGTCCTCAACTATAGGTATATTATTAATTAAAGTTCCTTTTTGTACCTATAGATGTAATCCACTTTTCTGTGTATTGTTAGCTAGAAATAATTTCTATCGCGAACAATATAAGTCCCTTAACAAACTACCTTCTTCTTTCAAAAACTATTTTGCACCACATAGTGTGTATACAACTTGAAACACCTGTTACATGGATTTATTCTATTATATACCTATTCTTCCACCTCTGGGTACCACCTCTTTGTACTGCCTTTGTGTGTTGCCTCTACTTCCACAGACCACTCCTTCCCATAGACTGCTTCTTCTTCCGCAGACAATTTTCTTCTTTGGGTTCCTATTCCCTTTGCGATATTCAATGACATGAAATCCACCTTCAAGAACCATTTCCCTGGTACTCCTTCTCTATTCATGGAATCCTCCTCGCGAACCTCTTCTCCTTCAAGGTCACCCTATTAACTATTTCAGACGTAATCCAATTTATTCCCAGAGAGAAAATGATATATAATGAAAAATGATATGTTGGATGATGATATTATAATTATATATATAGGAAAATAGATCCACAAAATCTACTAATAAATTTTACTCAAATATTGGATGTGGTACATCAGTCACAGTGTACTGCTTCTCTCATGGACAGTTCTTCCCTACGTGGTCAACGTACCATTTTGATCCACTACATTCGAGGATCTCTTCTGCGAACGAAACCATTCACGACTCCACAAATAAATTCCTCATTTTCTTCAAAGATGATCCAACCCATGTACATCAAGCTATATATGAACCATTATCCTCCTAAAACCTATATGCATCCCTGCGAATAATGTTCTCTATGCAGTCTGTGTACCAGTACTATACAGAATCCCTGAAATTACTGATTTCTGTTTTCCATTCTATGAACTCATCTGAGGAAAACATTTTATTACGGAAAATCATATTTTTAAAACACAATCCACACTCATTTATTGTCAATAGTATTTTAAAAAAACACAATCACCACCAAAACACCAAGAGGAAGCCTTGGGGGATTTTTTTCCAACACTATCCTTCTATTCCAATGAATGGTATAAATCCTCCACATTTTTCGGTAATTTTTATATAATATTTTTAATATATAATAATGGATTAAAGGATATTTTATATTAATAATTATTATCTAGTAATATAGGTTTAAATGTAATTTTTTTCTAATACAATATGGTGAACCTAATAATAACCCAATCTCAATAAATAGTGATAGGTTGATTAATACGATGACTAGAAATGAAAATATATCATGATTGTTAATAATGTTAAGTTTAATTTAAATTAGATCTTCAATTGAGGTTAAAATATTATATTTTCAATAAAAGTTTATCCATCATACATGATAAATTGGTTACCATAACTAGAAAATAACTGAATAGTGAAAAACATCCAATTTTTCACAATCTGAAAAATTCATTTTTAGGATATGATTATCAATTCTTCCTTGTTTCTCAGGAACTTTCTCACTATATCCCCATCAGAATTATTAATTTCATTGTTATAAATACCCTTATAAAATGGTATGAACATATGAGTGTTATGTCAAATCAATACATGGATTACAATGAATGAGAAGCTATGGATATATGCAAAATTCATCCTCGAATAGGGAAATGCCTGGGAAACACCCACCCCCCCCCCCCAATTACCACTTACGACATTAGGTGGAGTAATTATCTATGATATACCAACATCACACTCTATTTACCCAATTAGGTTGTTTATTTTAACGTTGTTGAAACACAAACAATAACTCTGTAGATGGAAAGGAGGGACCCCCCCACCTTCCATCATCAAATTCTCTAGGATTCCCCAATAGAAAACTATTTAATACTCTAGATATATTATTATCCTAAAATGTTCTAGGATTTGTGGTACCCATTCCAAAGTTATGTCAAAATCCATGCTCATTGGATTGAAACTCTTAAATTTAATTAACCCTCATCATCTATTCATTTACCTCATTACAACATCACAACTAAGAATGGAGTCATATTCCCCAGACTAGGATCAAGACCCCAAAAAACCACATATTTTCTATGAGGACTCTTTTAAACTCAATAAATGTCATCATAAATCATTAAAATCATCAAAATCATGAATATACACTTTTTGATTGTTATATCAGAGATAACATACATTGTCATGATGTTAAACCTTATGTTGATGAGGTCTAACACATTTGTGTTCTTCCCCAATGCAGTAGAGATACCATCCAACATGAAGGTCCTTATTATGTTTCCAAAATAATGAATGTGAAACTGATCCATGTGAATCAAAATATCTCACATTCGGGTACCTATCACATTGGCTCTATAGGAAAAAATTAAATTAATTAAGGCTGCTTCTAAACCTATAGAATAGATGATTTATTATGATTAGGTCAAGTTGTTCATTACTCACCCACTATGGTTGGGGGTATGAATCCAACAACTCAGAATCTCCATTATATATTCTAATTCCATCATGAACTGAATCCATTATACAAATAAATTAAAATTTTTTATGTTTAATAATATTTCTAGTTAATATAATTTCATCCATCAATAATTTTTTTATTTTTTCACACTTTCAAACTCTACAACCGAAGTATGGTGGTATCAGTATCTTCATAGCTTCACCATGAAGGGAATGAATAATCAATTGATTCAAGGAAGATATTTGAACTAGATCACTAGAGTGATTATACAAAATATCAATTTACGGTTATCTTATTAATGAAAAATGTGAATCTTGAGTATGATGACCCCTCCTCCAAATGAGGGATGTATCAGATGACACAACACCCATTTAATGACTTAAAAAGGGAAATACTACACACTTCCTCTACTAGGTCCTTGTTAGTTGTATATGGTTTCATTGGTTGATGATGTGTCAATATACCCTTATGTTTTTTAAATTTATAATGATATCCCATAGAAAATCCTTACCACTGGTCAATTACCAAAAAAAAATTCACCACCATGTCAGATTCACTAATCAATCATAGAGATACTAGAAAAATGTTATTTATAAGTCATCCAAATAAATTTATGGGTGACATAAAACAATCATCAATGTCCTAAGAAAACATAACAAGGATGGGTTTAACACTTTATAGTCCTTAAAAACATGTACATTTTTTACTTTATACACATCTAGTATCCCTATATACTGAATCATAGGGGAACCATTATATTTGTTAGCTATCAGGCAATAAAATCCTCATACTGTTGTTACATGTCATATATGAGGAATTTATAGCTATTTAGTTTATGTAGTGCTGTAATTAAATTCACTATTGTTTAATTCATTCACTTTGTAATTAAATGTTCCTATGATTTTTAATCAGATTCACTCTATCACTGACCACTTCTATTTTAAATGTTATTAGTTGAAATCCTCCTACTAATTTGTATTTTTAGGTTTTTGGTGATACACATAATGAGTAATAATATCGACATGACTAATAACAGTTAGTGAGAACATGGAGAGAAATTTTTTCAAAATAGAGATGATAGGTAATGGGTCTTATAATAATTATTGAGTCACTACCACTAAGCATGATCTGTCAGTGCCTCAATGAACGAAAATGTATATCTTGGTCATCAATTTATCCAAAATCCATAAAGGTCACAAGGGTAGATCTGAATATTTCATCCTTTTTTGTGGGTCTAAATGGTTATAATATGATCAATGTCTAGCCACTCAGAGTATATAAATCAATGAAAATGGATCAATATAATGTTTGAATCTTATTCCTCTTGAATATTACCATTTTTTAGTTACCAATAATTAAAATAGTGTTTATTTCAATAGATCCAATCATTGAATACATATCATTGTGTTATCCAAGTTTACATATCCAATGGATCAATGTATTTTTCTATTTTTTATTATTTTCACTTTTATTCTAATTCAACCAGACCAACCATAGAGTTGAAACATGTCACTTCCATAATAAATACGTGTTCAGTATTCACACTGAACTCTCTGTAGATGTAGAGAAAATATGATCCATAGTGAAATATTAAATAAAATACTCATAGTTTTTTATCATACTCCACCGATATTTTTTATAAAACCATTTTACCAACTTTAATAGCCTAGGATACATAGAGAAACCCCTTATCCACTATTCCTATTGATGTGGCACAATGTTTGCAACATAAAAGAAAAATTAGTAACCTAATATATAGTAATTAGCTTAAACAATAAAATACATTCTATAATATGTTATATTTTCTTTCACATGAATCCATCGCTAACTTGTACTATATCCACTATCATTTCATATACTAGTTCATGTCTACCATTCACATGATGAGTTTCAATGACTTATTAAAATTAAAATAGATTGAAAATGAATGTTTTCTTGATTTAATTAATCATTAAATTGGGTTGGACTATTCTCTTGACATCGATCTTCCCTATGATATATTTTTGGGATTGTTGTTAAATTATTTTTAGGAATATTTTTTCTATTATTCCTCATTATAAATTATCAATGTGGATTCTAGGAATATACCGAAAGATATAAGAAAAATATGGAATCTATAGAGTATAAAAAACAATTATGTCTCCCATTTCCTCCTTTAAATCTTGTATAAATGACTCTTACAACAAAATAGTTACCATTACATAGGTTTTATCCGCATAGCTGAAATATCGTTAAATGTACTTAGAGAATATTATCCTCTATGGAAAATCATTCACATAAAACTCATAAACACCATTAGTTGACTATAAAAAATTATTTTAGTAGAATGAATGAATACAGTTTATACCAACAACGATGAGTGGTTCTAATTATTAATCATTTAATGCATATAAAATAAAATCCTTAAGAACCTATCAGATAATAAACAGTAATATTTTTAGGTCAAAAAGTATATTATCTATTTTCATCATCCATAGGTTCTTCTAACATACCCTAAAATAAATCTTAATATCAATTGACTAGAATCTATACAAGATAAAAAATATCATTGGAAATTTTTTTGACTCTTCACCACACATCACATGGATCTCTACATCCCATGATAGTGATGAAGATACTATGGATTTAATGAATGTCTATAAAATAAGTGATATATAATTCAATGATTGGATATCCAAATAATATATTAATAAACACAAATTGATCATTTGTGTATATTTGATCTAACCAATTCATTTCATATTCATTCACTCTAATCATGTTCTACCTTTATCTTTATTTCCCAATGTGGGACATAAGATCCAATGAAAATAGTGAAAGGAAATTCAGGATCCCATATTGTCAATGAATAAAATTTGTACCTACATGAACCCTATGGACTCCCCATTGATAAGGTATTTAATAAACATTTAATTCAATAGAACACATATGATCATGAATAAGAATATTCCACCATCATTACCAATGAACACACATATAATTAATACACATTCTTTAATGATATATTATTTTATGATACCCATATCTCATTCCCATGAGAACCATATGCTTAGTGTATTTGGTTAATTATATACATATCATAACAACATGAAACAATGATACATCTCCATTTTTTTTTATTTCCATAACATGCCCTTAAATTTCATTAATACTCGAATACTACATTCTGTTACCTTGGGATTAAGTTAAACAGGGGTGGGATATAAATCCATGTAAGGAAATAATCAAATCCCAACATGAGAAATTTAATACATTTGGGTCAAGAAGAATATAATTATGATATAAATTGTGATAATCATTAACCATAATGTCAATTAATGACATTGGATGATAACATCATGGAATTATATGAATATGGAAACAACATATTACACGACATAATAATAATAAGTCTAGGATAACCACAAATAAATCATAATATAATATTATTCATTTAAGTGAATGTGATAATACATGATACATCATCAGATAATAACATTTTTAAAATAATTAGAGGGATATTATATTTTATTCCCACCTATCACATTAATATAATATATATTCATTTGTGCTTCATACAGATCATAAAATATAATTGAATATTTAATAATTTTCATTCCAAAATTAATGGAGTGTCACTTTCATGCAAGGATGAGTTGAATCCATTAAGGATAGGTATAAATATGATATTAAATATGATTGGATTTGAGGTTAGATATTTTTAAAAAAAATCGATTGAAAAATTATTGAATATTTTATGCAACATAATGAGTGGATATAAATATTCACTGAATGGATTATAGAGTGTAAATTGTGGTATAAAATTACAAGGGAGTTATAAGGAAAATAAAAATATGTGTAGTAACTCATTCCAATTGGAAAAACTATAAAATGCTTAACAAAATATAGATAATTTTCTTGAATGACTATATATATGTAGAAAATACCATAATGGATATGTCACATCTAAATTCCTAGGTGATATTCCAATGAATTAGGAAAACCATAAGACATATTTATAGATGAAGAGGTAATGGATCATATTCCTCATTGGGTTTCTAGTGAAGACGAACAATGGTGTGGTTTGCTATTTAAGTCCAAATAGAGGGGAATTATTAATTAATTTACAAACATATGAATTGGACTCTAACTACTAAAATTATCTAAATGACAATCCTTCCCAAGGGTTCTTACCTTAGATTCTACCAACGTTAAGTGCTTTTATATATATTATTTGATCAAAAAGAAAATCCATAAAATGCTATCCTTAATGATGTTAATGTGACTCATGTATAAAAAATATTAGAAGCCAAAAATAAAAAATAGTAATTTGTGTATTTTTTATAGGTTTGTATCAAATTATAAAATAAGGTCAAAATAGTTCTATTTAAATGGTGAAATCTTTTTTAGGGATGTCTTTTATATTATTATCTTCATCATTAATATGATATTATGATATCAAAAAAACATGAATATTGTGGAAAATTATGAAAAATTTACAATTTATTAATTTCATTATATATATTTAATAAATTCTATATCTTTTATAAAAACAAATTTATAAAAAAATAAATTTTATATTTGATAGAAAATTATTTATTTATTTTAAAAATGTTTTTTCACAACACAAACGTAATTATAACCCCTGAAAAAATGAAATGAACATTATGAAATCAAATATTCATCTATATTTAAATAATTTTTTTTAAAATGACAATTTCATGAAAATAAAATTTATATAAAAAATAATTGATCTCTGAGATATTATTATTTAATTAAACTATATATAAATGTCTCAAAAATCAGATTTCTTTTTTTCTTATTTTAATATCTAATATTATAAAACTCTTTTATAATAATTTTTAAATATGTTGTATAACATATATATGAAATTTATTATAGTAAATATAGTAAAAATATATATATAAATATTTCCTAATATTATGGTCTAGAAACATAACCTTATATTACACTAGTTAACAAACTAAGGATAAGTTTTTTGATAGTATTACACTCTTACGACGGTTTTGTGAATATTTTTTGGAATTTGATCTCAATATGTAAGAAATTATCTAGTACATGGTTACACTAATGTTTTAGTTACTGAATATTATATTTGGCATGGTCAAGTTAATGTCCCAATGGGATTCATAGGGTATAATACCATAGGATGAGGTCATCACGTATTCTATTTCATTAAATTAAATTCTAACATTATCATCAATACGTAATATTCATAGTGTTCACTATAATATTAATATATTATCAATGGTTATAATTCTTAATGGTCATTTATGCTTGATATGAAAAATATTGATCTCTATTATAATGATCCAAAATTACAAATGAAATTTCATACATGTGTTCTCTTTGAATACATTATATAATAAATAATTTTATAATTAATAAAGTAATTTTAATTATAATATTTTATATTTTTATATTATTATACATTTATGATATTTTATTATATATACTTAATTTCAAAAACTATAACAGATTACGGTTATTAACATTCATTTCCTCTTCTGTTTACCATGTTTCCAACCAAAACATTTGGTTTCATGTATACAAATTGACATTGTTTTTTAACAATTTTATCGATCATTTTATCTATGATTTAAAATTTTCAACAACTAATCCTCATATGACATGTCATTCATCAAAATTGTGACAGCTCTATTCAATTATTTTAATGTCTCTTGTATAAACTAATAGACCCTAGGGAACCCTGAGAGGGGGTGAGGGTGAATCAGGGTGTCAATGTTTTTCCCATTTATTGGATCTTGTTCCCACATTGGTGGGAACTTAATTAAAAATATATGATAGATATGTGAAGTAATTTAAAACATTCAATTGAAAAATAACAACATAAAACTTTTACATGGTTCACCACAAAGATCTATATCCAAAGAGAATACACCAAAATGTTTCCAGTTGTACCTAATTCCAATTTTCTTCAACATGTGTGGATTACAAGGTGTAGGTACATTCACTTTGTCCCAGGCACACTGGCTTTGCAAAAATTCAGGGATATCTTTCTACAAATCACGGATCACTTCTGCTGACTCCACATGTCTCACTACCCTAGATGAAGTCACACTCAATTTATGGACGTGAAGGCCCATTCAATGGATAGGCATGTATGAATTTTTCACCTATTCAGCAAGATACATTGATTGCATATTGGTCCAGAGTTGATTCCCTTTGATGTTAAATCTTCTTCTCTAGTGAAAAAACTAGATTTAAAATGACTTTTTATTCTTCTTGGCCAGTATAAAAAAATTTTTGTGACTTTTTAAATAGTAAATACATGTTCACTAGGCATCATGAGAATCCAATCTTCGTATTCCATGTATGCATGTGACTATACATGTGACAATATAGATGTGCTCTTTCTATTCACTTTTTTAGACATTTGTACCATTTGTTTAGGATTCTTCTATTTAATGTATTCACATATTCATGCACATTATCTTCTTCCTTCATGTGTGAAGGTACAAATGGATATAGTGCCTTTTTTACACACATAAATTCTTTCTCTCATTTTCATATCACTTGATTCAGATATGCTTGGTCATTAATTGTTTTATTCATCAAATCATGCATATGAATTCATTTCCCATCACCACGCACAATCCTCTTTCTCCCTTCTTCAACACACACTTTTTAACATTGATTTTATTTTATTTATATCTATGTGAATTTAGTCAAGAACCAATGTGTGTATTTTGGCATGGCATGGTGTTTATGTTTTTCCCTTTTACACACCTTAGGTACAAAGTTCTCTTATTCACATTGTCTCCTCCGTAAACCAATTCGCGGCCTCCCTTTGTGCAAGGGATGCCCATGATTCCTTTGCATAACAAGTGGTACATAGTTCCCCAGAATGGATCTCGGTTCCCTTATTCTCTAACCACAATCGTATGTGAAACTTCACTATTTCGTGAACCAAAATGTTACATGGTACTATTACCTCACGAACCATAAATGGTTCGTATGACCACTGCCTCATATACCGAAGTGGTATGCGGTTCCTTAAATCGCGAACCATAGAGGTATTCAGAACACCTTCTCTAATGGAATAATAGAATTATGATTACTAGCGGCCAATATAATATTTTGAAAGTTGAAGATGGTTCATGGAGGGGAAATGTGATTATTTTTCATGATGACATAAAAATTATAGGTGAGAATAAATGTGATGGATAAGCTTCCCTTTCATAAGTGAATATAAGGAATGTTTTTTTGTAATCCGCACATTATTATAAATGTAACATTACTATTATTTGGAAATATTTATTAAAAATAGTTAAAAGTGAAATGGAATATGAGTGTGTGTAACAAATCACCTTAAAAGTCATTAATGTAGTAATATTGAGTGTATTAGGGAATTATCTTTTAATATTATTTCATTCAAAGAAATTCTATTTAACCATTGTAATAAATTTTTAACCATAGTAATTAATTTTATTTATATCATTTATAAATTACCATTTTTCTAAATTTGATCATTTTAATTTTTAATTTTAAAATAATTAAATAAATTAATATTTATAAATTTAGGAAATGAAAATTTTAAAAGATGCACGCATAATAATGTAAAAAAAATTTAATAAATCTTTTTTCTTATTCATTAAATTTATATATATGAAAAAATATCATGTATATTATTTAAGGGAAATGAATTAATTATTAATAATAATATGAAATTTTATGAGAAATTACTGGAATTCCAAAACCAAATACAACATTGAAATGTTTTTATTTAATGGTAGGAACAAAAATTTTCGAATTGAAGTATCATTTTAATTAGTTTATATACATTTCTAGTGAATGATTATTATGGAAAAATAACATTGTAAAATGTATAATTTTATTTTATAAATAATTAATTTTTAGATTACATTAAATATATATTTATTTTATTAATACATTATAGCGATGAAATATGAGTAAAGAAGATAAAAAATTGTGTTGATACAATTATCCTAAAAATCTGACATTTTGAAAAAAGCCAAATTCATCATAAGAAAATATTATTACAATGGATTGAAAAGTGATTTTGTTTTTAATAAATCCAATTTTAAAAATAAAAATTTAAGAATTATTTTACCCCTAAAGTAAGGAACATTAGAATTATATATTAATTGATATTTTTATTACCTTTTATACTATGCTATCTGGTTTCAAATTTTACCACCATTAATATTTTCATCAAAAAATTGTCGTATATATAAGATATTTAAAATATTCTTATATTCAGTACAAGTATCTTTTTTAGGCTATCTGGGTTCCACGTCATGTATGTTATTTCTCCAGTGGCATATGAAAAATCTTGTATTAGGAATCCATATAACAGTCTACATTATGTAAAGAACATTGAGTTTTTCATCATTATAAGAAATGTATTGCACCAACCCTATTCCATTATATGTGATAAAATGTGTTAGATCACACATGTATTTAATAATTAATGAAATAAAGAAGGTGTTATTTACATTACAATTTATGGGCGTTATAGATTATCGATAACCTTGTGTTATAATTATTTTCAGTATTTCAAAACGATCACAATACCAAGGGTTTAACAGACACATGTTTCAATTTTACAACCACCTTCTATAGAAAAACATTTTACAATATAATATCCTTAATAATAAATTTTATGTCCCTTATTTTTTATCATATATTTCATTACACTCTAGGATGCATTAATATGATCCTGAATTTCCCATAAATTTAGATGTGTATCCTTTATATTATCTATAAAAACTATATTTATTAGTAATACATTGTCCTAATATGATGAATTATGACACCACTACTAATTCAATGATTCATATGATTCTCACTTGATGATAGAATGAGTTCTAATATAATTATCAAAATACAACAATGGTTGATACTAATATAATATTCTATAAAAGACAAGAGAACATGATTTCTATATATATTATAATGTATAAAAATACTTTTAAAAATCCCATCAATTTTGGGATGATATGTGTTTCATAAATTTATCACTGTGTTAAGTGTCTGATAAATACTCCTCTAGAATATTGATGTGATCTATGGTTCATGATTATACCCAATCGATAGAGGATCTCCATGAAGACTTATTATTTCTTTGATATATAGCTATGAATATAAATGAATGGGTAGATCAATATAGTTTATAATAAATTATAAAACCTAGTAAAATATTCAATTATGGACCATATAAAATGATTCTTCCATACATTTATTCGGTGTCTAGTGATGAATACAATTTTATTATTTTTTATCATATATATATATATATATGGAAGAGTTCGTATTTCCCCTTTAGTTGTTGTCTTTCATCCATTAAAAACATATATACAATGAATCTAGAAATAATTCTGAAAATTTATAGATAATAGAATCCCAAAATAAATATTCACTTAAATTAGAACACATTATATTTATACTAGGGTGTATACATTATTTCTATAAAATTACATCATCTAGTAGTTTAAACATTATATCTAGTACGTACGTAATATAAAAACTATTCTCAATTATTAACACTCCAAATTCATAAATAAATTCTATCAATTTTTTACCAAACAATTCATTAATAATAATTTTTATGCTCTCATTATCTTATTGGAAAATCCATATATTTTCTAGAATTTATGGATTAATAACCTATAGTTAGTCGAATAAAGGGACCCTATTTTAGAAAATCACCATATTCATATTTACTAGATATATATATATATATGATATTTATTAATCCACATTATGCTAATTACTTCATGGACAGTCCTACAAAATGACTAAGACATATAGTTTTTCTTCATGGGGTGGTAGTGTATTGAGGAATAATAGTCTTTGAGTAGTTTAAACCTTCTTATTTGCTTCATGGTGTTCTTCTTCTGAGAGACGATATTCTAAAACATTTTATGTCAATATATATATATCATTACTTTCCACATAGAGGAAATGTATCCATATTTTCAGAGAAATTACTATGTTTTCTAGATCAATGTCAGGATATTGATATTTTTTCCCATGTATTTTCAATTTTAATATTTCTGGCCAATCACCCTATCATTTTTATAAGTATACAACCATTTATTTTCATTAACACATGACTATATATTGAAATTACTTCATTAAATGTTTATAATGTTAATTCTGGTAATTAAAGAAACTTCTAAAAAGCTAAAAAATGCATTCACTACATTCCCATGACTATTTGAGTTTAACTCCTTTCCATGTAAACTTGGTTAATGAGTAATCCATGCATTAGAAATATTGAACGTAATACCATTATAACATACTAATCCAGAAAAACATAATATATAAAATATATTTCCTTGTGTAGGTCATATATTTTCTATATTTCTTCATGCAGTATCAACAGATATTCATTACATGGAGAAAATTTCCCCATGAAATAAAATAGCAGTGAGACAAAATTCAAACATACTATATATACCATATATTTTTTCATAGGATGTCATAGAATTTTTTCTTTTTAAGTTAATTGTATTTATTACTCTTGGAGTATAACATTATTTTATAAATAAATACCAACATCATTTTACATAGATTATACTTCATTACCTTATTCATCAAATCAATAATTACATAAGGTGTATTAGTTGATTCAAATAGTGTTACTATAAACACATAATCTCCATTAATTATTCAAAATAATTATTTTAGTATATTAACATTCAAAAAATATATATTATGATAACCAATGAAAATATAAATCATTAAAAAGTATTATCCTCTTTGAGTTGATCAATTAGTTCATCAATATTTTCTAAAGGATATATTTTATATGAATAAATGTAATTTATCCCCTATAATTGATAAATAGCTTCATAGACCCATTATTATTTTTCAAGAATAAAACTTGGGTTACCCATGGTGAGTCCATAAGGTGTATAAATCTATAACCTCACAACCACTAAACATATTTAATCAAATCCATAAACTATTATTGTGTTTTTTTATAGGTATTTAAATATATATTCCATGTACTATCAATGATTTCAATACATATATCAACTCAATTACTAGAAGGATGTCATGTTATTAAATATCCCAAACTCTACAAACCATGATATGGTAATTGTGATAAATTTATTGGGGGAAACAAAATTTTTTCAAAATTGATACAATAGTGTAGTGGTCATGCAAGACCGATACACACAAACAGTACATTTGGAAAAAGTTGATACTTCTTGATAATATTGTGATAATTATATAATACCTTCTATATGATCATTAAAATTTACAAGTTGATACCATCTAGGCTTCTTAAAGGATATAAAACATATAAGGTTAATCAAATATGCATAGTATTGAGTAAAACATATTTGATGATATTGGAATATTAACATGAAATAAGTGATATGGAAGAAATGAATGAAAAAAATGAATCCATAATAAATAGAAACATAATGAATGAATTATTAATTAAAATAAATGAAAACATGTATAAAATTAATCATTTATCTCAAACTGTTTGAACACCTAATTTCTAACATCATTAAATGTTATTAAGTCCTTCTTCCTAGTCAATATCCTTTTTTAGGATGAATTATACCTAAAATCCATACACGGTTTGTCTCATTAGTTCCATTGATGCATTAAGGTACTCTATAATTTATATTCCCCATATATCACATGATTATTTCCAATTCATTCACCAGAATAGTAAAAAAAATTAATTTATTTCCCTAAGGAATATAATGGATGAATAAAATCATGGACTCTTAATAATGAAAAATATAGAAATAAAATAATACCTAATTCAATAAAATAATGTTCTTATCTATGAAATAATCCCTTAATAAAATTACACAACCCAAAAAAGTCACCAATATACATAGAAACACTTATTGTCTATAAAGGTGAAAATATATCTGAAAATTATTTAAATGGTTTAGTTGGTCATGGAAAATATTGGTGTGGCTATAGGGAAAATATTTAGCCTCATTTTGTAGGTTCTATATCTATAGTATCCATCATTTCAATTGAATCTATAGCCCCATTTTTTGGAATGTTGTAAATAGACCTCTCAATTTCCCATAATACAAAATAATATATATCTATGGTTTATAACGTGGTTATAGGTTCTCATCTCCAAGAAAATGCTGGCTATATGGTTAAAATAAAATTGTACTGCCCATATATGCTCTCCATAGTGACATAATATGTAACTAGATAAATTACCACTACTCTACAGAAAATAAATGATATATTTATATATATATATATTAATAAAACTTTCAATAAGAATTAAAACACAACAACAGGTCTTCCTTCCACCTTCCTATGGAAATATTTTTCTCTACCCTTGCAATGACATCTATATCCATGATTTACCAATATCACGAATATATTTTGACTCTATAGAGATGGTTTCAGGGAACCATGGATATAGGTACACTCTATTAAAACATTTCCTAAGAACCATGATTATTTCCATTGAGAAAACAGTTATATCTATGGTTTATGGAAAACCAAGGATTTAGGTCTAGTCTATTGCTATTTTTTTTCAAAAACCATCGATATAAGGTTGTTTTCTATTCTTATATTATTTTTTGGTGATTCATAAAAGTAACATAATTTTACATTCAAAATAAATAATGTGATGAGGGTATATTCGATGTGTTGGGTTTTAAATTAAAGAATGTAATTTAGTTTCAAACTATTTATTCTTATTAGACAAATGTTATGGTAGAAAATAATTCTTCATGGTTCATAATGAGAGTGTGAAATTTCAAAAACATGTCCATCAATAGTGTCTTGATAGGTTTTTATCCATAAACTCCATCATCCAATATATGTTTATTTATTGAGAAAATTCCCAAACACCATTTATTAAAGACATTAACACTGTATTAATCTATCTTACATCCCCATCCATCAACCTCTTACCTAATAGGGATGTATTTTATAAGAAACTAAACAAATTATAAACTACAAAAATATATGATTTTTTATAACATAGAAATATTTAGTGTTATAATGTTTTTAGTGATCCTTAATTAAAATAATAGTTTAGAGTGATAAAAATAAATACCTGTAAATAACTTATATTCTTTGAGTTATATGCTAATTTTCATCCGTTTAAACATATTAGTCACACAAAAAATAAAATGTGTTGAATCTAAAATAATTCCCTAAATTAAATATTTAGATTCAAAAAACTCCACTTTTATCTTGGGTAAAAATTATATCAATATATCATATAAGGTAGTTGTTTGAATAAAAAATATAATAACTTAACTAAGTTATTTTCCTAAAATAATATCTCAGATAGATAATATATACACTACATAATGGTAATAATATTCATGATATAAAAAATTTCTCAAGAAATCAAATTGACTTAGAAAACAAATTCATATTTTCTTGAATTACATATATGTGCTTCAACCATCTTTTTCACAAACATATTTTAATTAATAATTTGATTCATAACCATTTCCATTATAATTTTCAATTACAGTATTCATGTGTAGTCATTAACTTAATTAATTCTATTAATTATCTACATTTGGTGTTTAAATAATTCTACCTAGTTTCTGCACAGGGTATTTCCATGTTTCAATCCCTTTAGTCATTTAATTATTACATTTATGATTTTATCATTTAACACATTAAATATTTATACCTATGGTAACATAAAAATAATTTATAAAAATAATTTTTTCACATTCTAGATATTTGGAATTATTGAATAGTAATTTGATTTATATATTTTTAGATTCAATTTCTACACATTTTAAAATATATTTGAATATAATAAATGATTAATGTTTTAAAATATATTCTTAAAAAAATAATACTACAATTCTAAAATATCAATCGTGAGGTTATAATTAATAATGAATGTTATAGAATATATAATGTCAATTAAAAAATAAATATATATTCATGATTTTTTTCATGAATTTCTATTTCATATTTATATTCTAATAGTGGCATAAATTTTTTTATATTAGCATAAAGAGAATATTTCAGTATTCACATAAAAATCTATTTTTTAGAATATTCCCAAAAACTCATCCTTAAGTACTATCATTTAAAAACATTAAAAAATTAGGTATAATTACACATATTGATATTTTGTCATTAAATATTATATATTTTAAATATATTAATCAATAAAGGATCTTTATAGTGTTTTATTATAGGTTATAGTGTTTACCTGTCACTATAGGGTCTTGAGTACTACATTAGACCACCACCACATAAATAATTCCATCCTAAATTTTTAGTTGTATAATTTCTATAAATAAAATAATTATATTACACCCTCATATATTATTCATTATACTTGGACTCCCTCTCCTATTTTTTTAAATATCCAATGTACATTAAATGATAAATAATTTTGATTCAAATAAATTACCTCTACATTCAAAAATCATGTCTATTTATTCATTAGAAAATAATCAACATCCATTTATATTACAAATAATTTAATAACATGTATTGGATCCTGAAATTATATCTTAAGAATTACAAAATAAAATATATAATGTACTTAGGAAAGGTTGTTCAACATTTTCAATTACTTATATACAACTCCAATTCATTAAATTATTTCCAAATTCCCAATTTAACATGATCATAAAAACCCATTTTCTGAAAAACATAGTACAACATTCCATTGTGAATCCTTCAACAACACATGATTCCAAATAATAAATTTAATGTATTTCTATATATTATCATCATGACACTTCTTTATAATATGTTTTTTTAATATGATAATCTGTCGTTCATACATTAGTAGTCATCTCCTATACAAGAGTTGTTCTAATTCGCATTCATTCTCTTACGTCATTCATATAGGATGGTTTATGTTACCAAATCCCATTATACCTTCATATTGTTCCATATGGATGTTTGAATAGAAGGTATTCTTGTATTAAAATTCAACCAATATTAGAAAATGATATCATACTCCATAGGAGTCAATCTAACTATTCTTAGTATGTATTCTGATGTTTGGATATTACATTCATACCTCCCATCAGTCAGCAGATGATAGGTGGTGATTAAATTTATCTCAAAATTAAGAACCCTTTGACGAGTCTTCCAAAATAATTATGTAAAATAATGTTCTTGATTAGATACAATCAATAGTTTTTCCACATATTGAATTGTTATTTCACTAATAAAGAGCCTATCAAATGTTCTTGAGAAATAGGTCTTCACTTACATCATTAGAATAAGTAGGCATAAAAAGATGATCAATGATGATCCTTCTAAAATTATTCCCCCTTTAGTCATTTGAATTATAATGATAATTCCAATTTCAATAATTTTGTAATTCCATTTAGGTATGGGAAAATGATTTATGACTCCCCTATGTTGTTTTCTCTTAGCCATTACCTACATATATACAAATAATTTGGACAAGTAGTCATAAATTTCACACTTTATACAATCCTTCCAAAATTGTTGACTTAAAAATGTATAAATCATTGTGAAATAAAGGTTTTTAGTGATAATTGATGAATATTTTACATCTAGAATTTCTAATTTCATTTTTTGGTATGGATAGAATAGACAAACATTCATAGAAAATTAAATCTCCATCTATATATATTACATATGTCAAAATACCATCATTTAATACAATAATTTCATTTTTATATTATCATTAATATGATGGGTCCTCAATATATTTCCATGAAATAATCTTCTAATAATTGATTGGAAATGGAAATATGACTCCCTTTTATAAATATATCGGAATACAACATTACTATATCTATCATTATAGGATTCTTGTTATCCTTAATAAAGGTCAAAACTTCTTGGTACCACCTACTCTAACCATCATCCAACCTGTTTAAATCCCAGGTATGGTATGGTATCTAGCACTTATATTCCTTGATTAGTTCCAACAATATTCATTTATTCAAAATAATCTCATTTAAAGAGAAGATATATATTAAAATCATATGTTCATTATATAAATCAAGAATTTATTCATAGATGTAATACATCAATGTTTTCAAAAAAGATTATAGATACACGAACAAGGGTAGTAGATATATTGGTTCATATATTTTCAATTTGCATTATATATTTTTAATCAGTCTACCATATTACAGTAAAAAAACCATGTCGTTTCTATAATGAATCAACATATATTATGAATATTTCCCTACATGATTGTATAATTAATATTGACACATAAATTATACACCACATTAAAAAAACAAATAATTCCATTCATTCCATTCATTCCATTTAACATTTTAATATTACCCCTTTATCTATTATCTTAGTTTGTCGGTCAGAAAACGATAAAAAATTATTTTTAGGTTCTCATAATATCCTAATAACCCAAAAAATATTGGATCCTGGTATGGTCATTGGTATTGGAAATTCATTGACTACCATTTTCCTTGAAGGGTGAATAAATATTCTCTCCTTGTCAATATTATAAAGATGAAATGAAATATTATTTTACAAAAATTTACACCTAATATATTCCTTATATAATTCATTTTTCATGAAGATCTCCAAAATTATTTACTCATGAATATCATAATATATACACATCCTAAAGTATATCAAGATATAAATATTTGATACAAAAAAGTCATTAATATTCTCCATCAACACTATGTTAATCATATCCAAATTGATTATGGTTATTTTTTCAATCTGAAAAGCATTACCATAAACTCATAATTTCCAAAAAATTATTAAAAATATATCTTTAAAATAACATCATTATTAAACATGTCTAGAAATAAACAGAGATATATTTGATCTTTGATTTGTTTTGGTATCCTTATGTTGATCAAATAATTCCTCTTTTCATTAAAGAAAATATTTATTAATTATTTAATTGGAATTGATATCTATATAATTGATGCACAATCACAAAGTCTCATCATTACATTTCATGAATAATAAAGTGGCTCCCCATATTGAAGTAATAGGGTGTATAAATCACTTGTCAATAACCCTTGTATTTGTTTCAACATTTCCACAAGTTCCATAGTTTCAATTATATTGGGTGTTCTAGATAATTATCATACTTTATGATTTAGTTAAATAAAAAATGGTTATTTATGCTTTGTTAGATGAATATGAAATTATTTAGTAAAAAATAAATGTTTTATTATTACATAGTATATCACATATTACTCAGATATCCATCTTCTCTATAAATCATGCTTAATATCAAACTATTCCATTAACTTCACTAGGTATTGTTACATGGGGAGTATCGATACATGATGTTTATGATAAAAATTCCCCTCTAAAGAAAATATATTCCTGTTTGACTTTTTTAATCATAGTCACCTTCTCTTAGCAATAAATTTTTACACTAAATTTTGAAATAAAATACATTAAAAATTTCATATCAATATCAACGATTATTACAATAAAATTTTGAAATACCATTCATCCATGAGTTATAATTTTATTATACTAATAAATATATGTTACAATATTATTCCCAATAGGTATATTAATAAACGAATCCATTATTGGGGTTAAAGATAAATAATTATTAATTTGGGAAATTGTATAAGATAATAGAATGTTTATGATATAGAATCAATGAACACAATATATAGATTTTAACAAATATTTACATTATCTACCAATACATAATTTAAGACATTTAAATTATCTTTGAAATTAAAAAAATTTGAACTTTATAACTTGGCCTTTTATTTTTTACATATCGATGATATTTGAGTAATTTTATTGCGTAATTTCCTTTATCAAAGCCTTTTAAAAATTAAACATCAAAATAAATCTCTAAAAACCATTCATTCATGATCATTATGGCATTTTTCATCAGACATGTAACAAATTTATATTCCCCTCAATCAAGATCAAAGATGTTTCTTACTTAAATTTTAACGTGTTGTAAATCTTGTACATCCATTCACCCCTTACTATATTGTTTTTCCTATGATACTAAATTGATCTCTTTTTTTATTAATTTTCCTTGAATATGTATATTCTAGATTACCCCATATTAGTATTATGGGATGTAATGAAAATATCCTCATATTTTTACATTCTCTGAGAGACCAATTGAATTTTAAGGCACTATTTTATTCCATGAAAGGTATAAGAAATCATTATATATAGTATAAATATATATACCATACTTATCCACATATACATGTAAATTTATCATTATACTCCACAATAATTTAGTATTCCTTTTTCCAAATATTGATAAACAACCTTCCCATTTAAAAAATAATTTGCAAAAAATATTTATCATAGGACTCCTTATTTAATGTTCCCTGTTCGTTTTCCATTATATCAAACTACACTTCACTATTTTGAATTAGTGACCACCATAAATAAATATATGTCTTCAGATGATAGATTCCCATGATGAATATTTCCATTTCACTAGTTTAAAATGTTTAAATGTTCTTTTCCTAGGACATGTTACATTGTCTATATACCAATGGATTATTAGCTCCACTGTAGGATAGAGGTTTTTATCTCCTGATGAAATCCAATATAGTATCTCTATATTGTGGAACAGTATGTCCTTATATGAAGGAGAAAAAATATTTCATATCCACTATAAGTAAGACTAATATACTTTTGAACTTATTATTTACATCTATAGATTCATTATATTTATCTCAAAAAATATCTAATTATTGACTATAGGTGCTAACACAGTTCAATTTTCCCCCATTGGTTTTGATCATCACACAATGGAGTACATAAAATTACCTCTTGATATTGAACTGTAAAATACTGTTCCCTTTCTGTTTTCTATATGGTTCTATGAATTGATGGTTTTTTTATATTAAATGGTCTATCAAACCAGGAACATCAAAATCTTATCCCTAATGGTTCTACTAATCATCCTCTGATTCATATTATAAAAAACCAAAAACAATAAACCTTGATTTCATTTTTATATTATGTCGTTTTTACTATGTAAAAGTTTTATCAAAATATTGATCATTTTATTAATTTTGGAATAATAGATATATACATACATTACATTTGAAAACATATGATATATCACGAAAATATTATAATATCATTATTATGACTATCATCATATGCATGGAATTTACATATTCTTATTCTCCCAATTTCTTGTATAAATGAATAAAATAATGGTTAACATTGATGATAAGTAAAGAGTAACATCCAATGGTGGATTTTATAACATTAATATGAAATAACTGATATAAAAGGAATGAATTAATAATAATAAGGAATATTAAACTATATATAATTTCATGATAAATACTTGAAGTCAAAGAAAAAATATAAATATAATTATTTAAATAACACAATTGAAATTCATAATTTAGGCATCAAAAAATGTTTCCATGGCCTTTAACTAATATGATGTCATGATTATTGAAGAGTTGTACACCACATATAAACTTTTTTATATTCATGAGACCTATTGATGCATCAATAGGACAAATAATTATATTAACCTCTCATCACATGATTATGTACAATTCAATCAAAATAAATGTCATCATAACTTTTTATTCCATTTCAGTAATACCCTGATTTTTATCTCAAGAATGGATTCTTTAATCATTGGTATAATGTTTTATTTTGGACCTCATAGTGTTTCCTAATGATGTTATAATTTTTTTATAGGGTGTTACGGGCTTGTTTGGAGATTCTATGCCGAAACATTGGGGAAAATTGAATAGAAACATGGTTAGGAGAAACCATGTAGGGTAGTTTTTATGGTATTCCATAATCATGTGGTCCTTGAAAATGAGTAGCTAGAGGCGACATGGTTCGAGGAAACCATGCAGATTGGACAACACAAAAATGTGGACGGTCAATATTTTTTAGCAGAACCATTTCACATGGTTGTTTCATGGTTTCCCTAACCACATAGAAAAACTATATGGGTACCTGATTAATGATGCCATCCAAGGAAAAATTTTACATGGATTATCCAAACATTTGGACAACCCATGAACTGCTGTTTTTCATGGGTATAAATACCAAAATACCATTAATGATGTAATTTCCTAACCTATTTCATATGTCCTCCATTATAGTGGATCTATTCACCTACCCTCTCACATTTTGATCTCCCAAGTCCCCTTTAAAAATATATTAACCTTTCCCTGATATCCCATGAAATATTTGATACTCATTTATCTCATTATATTCTTATCGATAAGTAATCAATTCCCTTTTTGTTAGTATCTATTTTTCATTCTCTCAATGGAGTTATCATGATATAGGATCATATGACTTTTTTATAGAATTTTGATCCATTTCTGATATTTCTTACAATCCAGGCCAAACTAATGGTTCATCCTAGTTGAGGAGATACATATGATCTTATGGTAGGTGGTCAGTAGATCACCCCTCAAGTCTAACTATTTTATAAATTTTTATCATTATGAACACACTGATTTCATCGAGTAGTTCCTTTTTAATTCATATTCATTTCTTATAGTATTTTAAATACTATTCTAATATTCTTGTAATATATGTTATCCCTCATTGGAGGAAATAAACTCAATTGTTACTACCCCATGTAGTGTGTTTCCATATTCATTCCATTAGTGGTTTGTTTTGTTCGTCTACACAATTACTTGGGTGTTCTATTGAATGATTATGTTAATGATAATCCATTAATTAATTAAAGTAATTTTGAATTCAAATATTTATCCACTATTAAGGGTAAATTCACATGAACCTTCTGTTGTATGTTTTATAATTAATTATTGAATCTTAAAATGGATATTTTTCAAGTATATTATGGATATTATTAGGAATCCAAGAATTTAATTCTATTTTTTGGTTTGATGTTCACAAACCACCTTTTCATGCTTACTAGAAGTTTCTATCATGAAAATAATGAATTTATTATGAATTATATGAACAGATAAATGGTTTCATTATTTCTTATACCTGATCACACTAATGAAATCCAATTTATTAAATGAAATTACTTATTCATAATCTTGTGTATTATATGGACTAATTCATTAAATTATTAAAATATAAGGAGCCTAATTCTAATTTAACTATTAATTATAATTGGACCATTCATACACAATCTTTACATGGATTCCTAATAGAATTTCTTGAGATAACTAATGGATTCCTTTCTAATCCATGAATATCGGTTGCTAAAGATGATACTATCACACCCATGTTTTTTTCTTTTCATGTATTCATATTGATCTGGTTAATTGGAAATCATTATGATTTTGATGTAATTTTGGAGAGATTAATTTTTAATTTTGATATGCCTTGTTTGACTAATAATCCTAACATGGTTTCCCTATAGCTTGTTTTTAGAGTTTTGGAGAAAAGGAGGATACCTCATGATTTGGGCCAACCGTGGTCCCATTTCCAAATTTAAAAACAAAAATTTATTCTTTTATAAATCCATCATTTTTCAATATTTTTCCATAATCGCACATAATACATCTCCTCCAAGGACATATTAAAACCAAAATATCCTTTCGGACCCCATATAAATTCATATGCATGGTGAATTTGGGTTATTCATTCCCGTATTGGGATAGCCTGTGGGCCTATTTCTAGTTTTAATATAATAATTTGATTCTTTTTTATCCTAATAATTTTTTATAATATTTTTTTATTTAACCTCCCACTAGATCATAAAACCCTAGTATCACCCACATGTTCCATTTTCACTCTTTAGAGCTCATTTTAGTCTTAGATTTGGGAAAAACATATCACTGTTTCTCAAATCATCCAGATTTTCAAAAGGTAGTTTATCTCATTCATAAATCATTCAATTCATACAATTTGTTCCACTAATATTCTATAACATGTTCTTCCAGAACATGGGAGACTCTCCAAGGAGTTTGAAGTCATTCCCCTTCATCTAAGGGTTCAGATCTAAGGGAAGACGAAGAGTTTTCTAGTTTTCAAGGTGAGATTTCTTCTCATTTATCCTCCCTCATCCTCCTCCTTTATTTATCTCTTGTTTTTCTATTCGCCTATAGAACTGATATTAATATGTTTTAGTTATAACATGATTTATTTTGGGTGTTTTTTTCGTTAGGGGACAGTCTTCATAGGTTTAGGATTTATAATCCCTCAAATGGTAATACCAGGTGTGCATTTCCATTACACCAAGGATTTGAGGTAGGACATCCCTTGAACATTTCATTATCATTCATGTTTCATCGTTTTATTTTTTTCACCTTATATACATGTTTATTATAGTTTTTCATCATTTTTATAACTTTATTGGTCCGAAGAATGGTTCTTTAATCCTTGTTTTGTGAAAGGTATTGCTGTTTTCAAATAAAAGTGCAGACATTGTGTTTGTTTAAATGATTTGTTACCTTTCAAACCATTTTTGTGAGGATTAGAACATGTTTTATGGTTTATTGAACATTTTTTAGTAATTGAATAAAATATGGGTTTAAATTGGTGTTTTATTCCTTTTCAAGTTCTTAATAAATTTTTGTTGTTAAAATTTGTGTGTCATGTGTTCGTTAAATTGCCTGGTTGGTATTATGTGTTATGTGTGATTTAAAAATTACTTTTCCGGATTAATAAATGAAGTTTAAGAATGAAAAATTTAATTTTTTACTTATATGGATTTCCAATTTGTATTTGGTTTTACAAACAAATTGGTATTGGTTTACAACAAGTTTTTCCCCGAGTTTCCATAAAATGCCCGTTCCACATCCTTATGAAAATGGATTTGTTTTAAATATATATCCTATGTGTTTTAATGTATTAATGAAAGTGGTTTTCTTCTTTAAATGGTTTTCATACTCCACCTTAATAAATGTTAGATTCATACCTTTGTCAAACGTTAGCATTGAAAAAGACTTAAAGGCCCATTTCGTATTTTTTTTCTTGTAAAAATGGATTTCATGTGTATTTCATGTTCTATCTTTTGGGTCAAATTTATTTTCCATAAATTTTATTTTTTAATTGGGTTTGGGGCATCAAAATCTAGTTTTATATGGGTTTTATGGTTTTTTTAAATATGTTTTTAATGGAATTTAGGTTCATTCCCTTATTATACTTTGTGAAATTGTTTTATGAAACTTTAGGTTGTTTATTGATCTGTGAATGAAATGTGAGACATGTGTGTGGAATTTTTGATGTGTATATAATTTTTAAATTAATGGTTCAAGAAAAAACTGTATTTTATATTTTTCTAACTTGGTTGAGCAAAAAAAGGGAAATCCCAAGAATCTATGTAGGGAAAAATGTACTAGTATGCTAGTGATACAGATGGGTTTTTTCCCTGTTTCACATAATAGGTTTAACGATGACATAACTAAATAAACAATGATGATGATAATGATGGTTACCACTAGGTTTTAGATTATTTTTCTACTAGTGTATCATGTTCATGAGAGTGGATATTCTTTATGGTTACTTTTACATCGAGATATGTTGTACCTGGGGCCCATAATGAACTAGTGCATATTGTTGTTCTCTAGACTTGTGCTAATTGGAAATTTGGTACTCACCATCGTCATATGGTGTGATTAGTTGCTAATTTCATCATCTTGTGTCTTTTATTCAAAATTTTACCTCTATAAATCAACCCTCTTGAATTATATTTCCATTTTGATGATGCACCTCTTTGAAAAATTGTTACTAAAATTCTAGATTATAAATAAATAATGTTTTTTTTTTCTTATAATTATTATAGCATGAAAACACATAATAAAAATATAAATTTATATCTTGTATTTTGAACATGAAATTAATGATATTTTTGTTTAAAATTAATATCATTTGGAATATAATATCAGGTTAACATGATGAGTTTTAATAATCAGGCCTATAGTCTTATTCTGTTTTTTATCCCTTGTGAAGGTTTCAGCTGGAGGTTGGTCACCTTGGGAAACATGTTATCATTGTATTGGAGAGTGACCTGCGGGGTCACATGGAATTAGTTGGCTTTAAGGTTGTTTGGTTGAATTGTTGGTTTAGTTATATGTTAGGTTTCTGCAATAAAAAATGTTCAGTTCATTTTTTATGTAAATGTATTTTGGGAAGTCCATTTCATTCCACTATTTTTTTGATTGTTTATATTTGGGAGAAATTGTTCCATTATATACTTTATTGATGCCCTCAATGCTTCTCTCTATATCAGGAGGATCAAGAACACCTCTTGGGGATTGTATTTGGTCGGCTTGGGTGACCGATTCAGGGTTGACTTGGTCTGGTTTGTTATAGATACATGCCTTGGAAATCGTTGTTAGTATACCAATAGATACCCCAGTATGATGTAATAGGATAACTACATGGTCATTATAGGATGGCTGGGATACACTACTAGAATCCAATGTGATGAATGTGGATATATAGTGTCATGGATGCACAGATCGGGATTACTCATTTCTTATCATGTTATATAATGGAAGAGATCATTGGACTCGGTTAGAATCCTAGTATAAGAGAATGACTTGGTATATTCCCCTTGTATTACACACATAAACCTTATACTTAGGCTATATTTTATTAATGAGTTGTCTTGAGCCTTGTTGTCATGGATTCCTTTGTTATTACCTTGGATCCTCTTTATTATTATTATCATTATAGGATGCATTGTTACATATTGGATCACTTATTTTTAGTTTCATGACATGATTTCATATATTGTTTTTCCCATATGATAAATATTATATTGATTGGACCGAAATGAATTAGTTAAATGATCCCTTGTTTAGAGACATTAGTAGTATAGAATGGAGTAAGTATCTAGGTATTTACATTGGTCTACTGCATTACTTTTATATATACCTATACACTGTCAGTCTAAATTTCATAGACTAGATTCTATAGAAACCATTGTTTCTAGCCTATATATTTTTATCTCACACAATACTTGGGTTTCCAATAGTACCCTGTAAGATTACATGTATTCAAGTGTTGATAAAAGTAAGTTTCCCTCCTTAGAAACATGGTTTTTAATTCTTTCATTATGATGGAGCATGGTGGCATATGGCTGAGCTGGATCATAGGATCCTTGGAAATTTTTCTTCTTATTTTTTGATTATATTATATATCATGTATATATTTCATTCATTTATACCCATTAAACAGTTTTATCAATACAATAACATACATTATCATTATCTTTTGAGTATTATTTTTAATAGCTATTGTTAATAATACTTATTATACTACTTTCTTATTATTATATTTATCTAATGTTGTCCAGTATATTAATGAAGGAAAATTCTCCCCACTAAAATTCCCTAGTCCATAGCTTCTATTATGAATACTTTGGTGTTCATGGAGATGTTCTTGAGACCAAACTTCCAACTGAGGATGGGGAACCATTTAGTGGAACCTGGGTTTGGGACATCACAAAATGATATCATAGTGGTTATTTTCATTCTTTACTATTTTGGGACAATATAATAAGATTATAAAATCATGGAATTTGGTTATAATCCATTATGGGGAGTAGTTGTCCCATATTCAAGGTACTATCGAGTTTTCCATATATGAATTTTTTTCTATTTTCACATATCACATAAGATATCCATTCAAAATTGTGTGACAGACTAGTTATGTGGGGGTTATTTTTATTTTTACAATTATGGAATTCATTTTATCCTTGTACTGATGAAATTAGAATAATGTTATATGTTAGATGCATAATTATATGCACATATAACTCGCATTATATGAATATTCCCTAACATATCAGTGAATTCCACTTCTTGAATTTTATTGTATTTCTAGTGATTATTTTGTGATAGTATAACAACCCATACATTACATACATGGTTGTTACATCAAAACTGAATCATACTTATTACAACATATAACCAAACCATGAAAGGACCGTATAGGTATTGTATCTTTAGAAACTGGGAAACATAAGCAACTGGTTCATAAATCATCTACTTTATCTCCCATTTATTTCATCATATATAGAGTCCATTTTTTGCATAGCCTACTGAATAATCTTCTTCATGACATAGGGAAAGAAAACATAGAAAAGGGTGATCTCAAATTCTCAGTAAGGGTAAACAAAAGAAATATCAGTCACATCATATTCATAAGAACATATCAATTTTGAAATCTTAACCTGCAAAGGAGATCATAATTTCATAACATGGGATAAATCATAGTAGTGAAATGTAATCACAATAATAATAACATAAAACATGAAACTTTGTGTCATACCCACATAATCATAGAGAATCATTTCTTAGTAGTCAATACTCATTTCCAAGACTATCTTAGCGGACAATGTCCATTTCTGAACTGAGTTCACTCCTCGTTTCAGTCCTATTTCACTGAACCAGATTAACCTGCTATTCCAGCCATGTATATCTCATGAGATATAAATCATTACCCAATGCATTGTAGGGAGATATAGTTCTTACCCATCTCATAATGATACCATTCTTATGTGGGCCACAAAATCATAAATCATACATTATTGCATAAACCAAGTAATAAAAATGGGATTATTAAACATCGTGACATCATAAAACAATTCATATAAGATAAAGGAATTCATAAAAATATTTCCATCACAACATAATCAAATCAATTTAATAATAGGGATAGAAACAGAACCCTATATTATCTTAGATGGAAAATAATTTTGAAAAAACACTTGAACTCCATTCTTGAGGAAAATATCCTTTCTACTTCAAAAACATTTTTCCTTTCTTAGCATGTCATAAAATTTTAAACTAAAAGAATTTGATTAAAAATAAACATGAAAGCATGTAAATAAAGCTTCATGGAAATAATTTTCTATGAATCCATTCATGTCGTATAAGTTAAAAAAACATTTTTCTCGTACTTTGGTCAGAAAAATCAAAAATTGCCTCATACTAAAAACTACAAAAGATTCCTTTCATATATTTTTCTAAAAACTCACCAATGGGTAAAATTGGATTTAAATAAAATTTTAGGTGGATGTAAATAATATTACATATTGAGGAAACATGGATGTGGATGATAAATATTCCCCAGTAAATTCTGAAGTATAAACAATCTCAGATAAAAGTGAGATTGTGAGATTTTCCCTTACCTTAAGTCCGATTTGTGTCGAAAGTGTCTGAAACTCCTGTATAATGATTTAAATAATGTCATTTACTTCTTCCAGAATCATACTCATTTTTATGATATCATATATGGTAATATTCTTAGCTTCTTGTTCGTAATATTTCATTGCTACTTGTTATTCGTGTGTTTATTACTTCTTGTTCTTATGCATGTTTTGTCGAATAAATTCCTATTATTATTTTTAGGTTATAGATACATCATTTACATAATGGTATTAGTGTAACATATATCATATTTATTCACTCAATTCATTTATGTATTCATTATGAAATGAAAATCTTGTAGAATGAGTCGCATCACATTGTGGATAGGGTATTCCGTACGTACGCACGAGCGATGATATCATTCCCATCATCATGGAATTGTATTGAAGTGTATTTATACTATTTTAGAATCAATATCACTTTAAAATAATAATATATAGTTATTATTTAAAACATTTTACCCATTAAAGGGAGGTGGTGGTGGAAAATAGATTACACCACGGTGTGGAGACGGTATTCCGTACGTACGCACACACGGTGAATTTCCTTTCCGTAGGATGGATAGATGGTGAAATAGGGTTTTTTCATACATATAAAAACATATCAGTATATGAGTGATACTTATGTTATTACATCATAATGAAACAACTAAATAAGAAGAAGTGGAAGAAGAAATAAAGTTGAAAGAATCGGTAACGGACATTACCTCTTCTTTGAAGAGCCTCTTTGAGACCTCCTATTAGGGAACTAAAATTGGTCTTTGAGAAGACTAGGACCTCTAGGATGTTTTTATGGAAGTGTAGAAGAGAATTTTTCAGGGTTTGGCCGAGCATGAAGGCTCAATGTGGTGTGAGGAAGAGAGGGAGGAGGTGCCCTTTTATAAGGGAGGAGACAGGCACCTTTGGAAAAACAAATAATATTATTTTATTATAAAGTCATATTCGGTTATTAATAGCTTAAAATTTATTTATTTTAAATATAAGGTGGGTATGGGTCGAAATGTTCTCATACAATATAATTTAGACAAGTTTAGGTTTTTATTTTATCCTTTTCATTTAGATTTAACTTTAAGTTAAATAATTTTACTTTTACTCTGTCTTCTTGTTTTCTTACACTATAAGGTTAATAAACTTACTATAACAAGCCAAACGAACCCCAAGTTGTTTATAATTAATATATATAACCTTATCTAATTCATTTGTCTAAACCTTATATTTTTAGGAATAAAATACCAATTAATAATATAATACATGTTTTAAAAACTATTTTATGTCAATTTTGATACTATTTGGTAATAGATTTTTATTAAAATCATAACATAATTATTAGAAAGAATAATGTTAATTAAATCAATTATAACGTGTCATATTAACCTATAAAATTAGTGGAATTCATAAAAAATCCCAAATTACATTTATTTGGGAATTTATAACATCAATTATGTCAATATTTCATTAATAAGATAATTAATGCATCGTCTTTTTGTCATAAATAAAATAAATTATTTAATGTCTAAAAATTATAATTAAAATACCATTATGTATAAAATTTCTTTATCTTTATAATTAATATTTATTGTCGAATTTATCTTATGTATAACCCTATATTAAAAATGGTTTACTTATTAAACATTGATTTTAACTATTTTAACCCTTCTTTAAATAAATTAATAATAAATGTACTAATCTAATCCAAGTGGGACTAAATGGTCATATTTTATTCCTAAGGTTATTTTTGGTCGAATTACAGTAATACAATAGAATTAGGACATGTGTTAGGGTAATAATAATAACATTTTTACCATTAATTACCCTATTTAATTTTAACCGTGGTAAAAAAAGTAAAAAGTTACTATTCACCAAATATTATTTTCATCTCATTGAACCAAATATTAGTCCTTGATCTTAACAGTGTCTCTCGGATTTTTTAAATTCCACTCACAGAAGCGGTAAAATTATGTTTTATGTAAATTTGCAAATTATCCTAGGAGGTGGGTAAAAGACGGTGAAAAGTTCAATAAAATTTTTATATATCTAAAATTATTATAAAATGACTCCAATGAATTTAATTGAACTTATATTTCTATTATGTATCAATTTTGTCCTAAAATAAATTTAAATAAAATAAATAATTATTTAAATAAAATGTCGGTTTTTAAATAGTAACCTAGTGTTTTCACTATTCATCTAAAATTGAATGTTTTCAGAAAAATACCAAAATTTCACCCTAGGATAATTTCAATATTCCAAATCCAAAATTGAAGTCCATTTTGAATGATGAAATTTACAAAATTTAAAAAGTGGGTATTACTATTCATAACAGCTAGTTTTAATAATATTTTAATAGCATATCGTTGTTTAGTGAAACTCGGTATATCGTACAATGCAAGCTATCAAGGAAGGACATGGTTGCATGTAAAGCAATCCAAGCTAGTTCTGTGTGTAGTAAAAGATTTCCTTGATGATTTATATAACATAAAAACAAAATACTTCTCATAAAAATCTCTGGTGTTACATTTTACCCCCCTTAAAATGAATTTCTCCCTCGAAATTCGTCACTTTGTAACAAACAGATGAGGATACCTCTCCCTCATCATATCCTCAAGCTTCCATGTAACTTCTTCTAATTGGTGGTTCTTCCATAAAATATTCACCAAGAGATTGGTCTTGTTCCATAGGACTTTTTCGCTACGATCCAGAATCTCTATCGGCTGTTATTCATATGAATGATCTTGCTCCAGAGGTACAACTTCTGAGATGAGTACATGTGAAGGATCAGGTATGTAATTTCTTAGGAGAGATACATGGAACACATCGTGAACTTGGTAGAGATTCGGTGGAAGCTTCAATCGTTAAGGTACCTTCCCAATATGATCCATTATTTCAAAAGGACCGATATACCTAGGGCTCAGCTTTCCCTTCCTTCAAATTCTTATTACTCTCTTCCAAGTACATATTCGTAAGAACCCTTTATCACCCACATCAAGCTCCAGGTCTTTTCTTCGGTTGTCGGCATAACTTTTTTTCGACTCTGAGCTGCTCTAATGTGTTATTGAATGGATCTGACCTTTTCTGCCATCTCATCAACAAGATCAGTTCCTAATAGCTTTGTTTCCCCAAATTCCTCCTAACAAGTTGGAGTCATGCATTTCATTCCATAGAGAGCTTCATAAGGAGCCATCTGAATACTAGAGTGAAAGCTATTATTATAATAAAATTCAACCAAAGGTAGGTGTTGATCCCAACCACCTTTGAAATCCATCGAGCAAGCTCTCAACATATCTTCTAGATTTTGAATTGTTCTCTCAGACTGACCGTCTGTCTGAGGATGATAAGCAGGGCTGAAACTCAACTATGTATCCAGAGTATGCTGAAGACTTCACCAGAACTTTGAAGAAAATCTCAGATCCCGGTCAGATATAATGGAAAGTGGTACTCCATGCAATCTTACCACTTATTTTACATATATCATGGCAAGCTGATCCAGAGAGAAATATTCTCTAATAGTAATGAAGTGTGCAGACTTTGTAAGACGATCAACTTTGACCCATATAGCATTACTGCCTTTGGATGTTTTAGGAAGTCCGGTGAAAAAGTCCATAGTGATGCTTTCCCATTTCCATTCGGGTATGGGTAATGGTTGTAACATCCCCTTATACTTCTGTCTCTCAGCTTTAACTTGATGAAAAACCAAGCATCGAGAGACATATTCAGCAACATCTATTTTCATGCCATCCCACCAGAAGTACTCTTTTATGTCCCTATACATCTTGGTGATTCCTGGATGAATAGAGAATGAAGAACTATGAGCCTCATCCAGCAGCTCCTTCCTTAATTCTGGGATGGGAGGAACACAAACCTGATTCCTGAACATTATTATCCCATCAAAATCAAGGTTGAATTCAGGAATGTTTCTCACCTTCTTTTGTAACTCTACATCTTCTTTCTATGCCTCTGTAATCTTTACATGCATAGATGGTTGAACATTCATTTGAGAAAGATACGATTTCCCCTTCCATTATAATTCCATGATCCATCCTTTGTAAATACATAAATATTGGATCTTTTTTTATCCTCATCATGGATAATCTAGCATTGTCTTGTCGAATTAATGCATCTGACACCTTGTTTGCTTTCCCAGGGTGGTAATGAATTGAGCAGTCGTAATCTTTAATCAGCTCTAACCATCTTCTTTGGTGCTTATTGAGCTCTTTTTGTTTGAAAATATACTTTAATCTTTTATGATCAGTATAAATATCACACCTTTTCCATAAAGATAATGCCTCTAAATCATTAATGAAAAGAATACCGTAGGTAACTCCAAATCATGAGTTGGGTAATTTTTCTCCTGGATTTTCAACTGTCGTGAGGCATAAGCTATCACCAGATCATTTTTCATAAGAACACACCCCAGCCCATTCTTGGATGCATCAATGTAGATCAAAAACCATTCTCCACTACATGGAAGTGTGAGTACAGGTGCACTGGATAACCTTATTTTCAACTCCTTGAAATTATCTTCACATTCCTCCATCCAAACAAACATAACTCCTTTCTGAGTCAGCTTGGTGAGTGGATTAGATAATCCTGAAAATCTTTCACAAAACGTCGATAATATCCATCCAAACAAAGAAAACATCAGATCTCAGTTACTGTTGTTGGTCTCGACCATCTTTAGATAACCTCTATTTTTGCTGGATCCACAGATATCCCCTCTTTTGAGATTATGTGACCCAAAAATGCAACTTTTTGAAGCCAAAATTCACACTTTGTAAATTTGGCATAAAGCATCTCCTTTCTTAGGGTCTTCAATATAATTCTCAAGTGATCTTCATGTTCTTCCTTTCTCTTTGAATAGACATGAATATCATATATAAAGACTACAAAAAACTGATCAAGATAGTCTCTAATGTCTCTATTCATGAGATCCATGAAGATAGAAGGGGCGTTAGTAAGACCAAATGGAATCCCTATAAATTCATAGTGTATATACCTTGTACTGAAAGTGGTCTTTGGTATATCCTCCCTTTTGACCCTTAATTGATGATACCCTGAACGAAGAACAATCTTGGAAAATTATTGAGCTCCATGTAGTTGGTCAAATAAGTAATCAATGCATGGGATATGATATTTGTTCTTGATAGGGATCTTGTTATGTTCTCGATAATCAATTCAGAGTCTCATAGATTCATATTTCTTCTTAACAAATAGAACTGGTGCTCCCCAAGGTGACACACGTGGGCGTATGAATCCCTTATCAACATTCTCTTGGAGTTGCTTCTTCAATTCCTGCAACTCAATTGGGTCTATTCTATAAGGTGTCTTCGAAATAGGCAAATCACCCTATACAAGTTCTATTGAGTACTCTACTTCACAATTTGGTGGAAGACCTGACAATTCCTCCGGAATGACATCGTCAAACTCCTGTACAATGGGAATATTCTTAATCGTGAGTTTCTCACCAGCCATTTGAGATAAATAACCTTAATTTAGTGGAATCAAGACCCATAAGATGGAATAAATTTCTGCTGGAAGGTTATGTTCATCCTTGCTTCGATAGACAATCATAGATTGATCTGGAATATGAAATCTGACTTCCCTTCTTTGGAAATTGATATGAGCTTCATATAGAGAAAGACAATTCATGCCAGGAATAACATAAAACTCCACTATAAGAAGGATAACAAGATTTTCAGGAAGCACTTTCCCACAAACTTCAATCGAAGAAGAATTATATACTTTTTATGCGAATGTTGTGCCATTAGGGGTTGTCCTAGCTAACTCAACATCTAATTGTTGAGGTAATACAGTGATACCCTTAGAAAATTCTTCAGAAATAAAAGAGTGGGTGGATCTAGAATCAAATAAAACATTTTCAACTTTACAGTGGATGGTAAGTGTACCTTTTACCACTTCATTATCATACTCCACATCGCTGATAGAAATTTCATGTGACTTTCCTTTGTCTTTATCCTTAAGAGTTTATTGACGTCTATCATCATCAATAGCCCTTTTATTAGGGCATTGATTGGCATAATGCCCCCTTTGCATGCATTTTTAACATTGAAGTGTAGGAGGTTCACTCTATGTAGCCTTTTCTTTGTTCGCATCACTAGACATATTCATCCCATCATTGTGGCATTCAAATGACTGATGACCTTCCTTTCCACATTTGAAACATTTACTTGTCCCTTTAAGACAACTCCCCCCATGTTTCTTTCCACACTTTGATCATAAGGGAAAACTCATCTTCTTTTCAGTGTGCTCTTTAGATTTTCCTTTGAATTCCATTTTCCTCTTCTTATCAAACCCATATGACTGATGGGTTACTCCAATCTCCATCTCATCCATGAGAGCACATCAAAAAATTTCCTAGTATCTATTGAAGTCCCTAATGGCTAACACCCTTCAAAGACTTGGTTTTAAGCCACTAATGAATTGATCGATCTTACTCTCGGGTTGGATAATAATCCCAGAAGCTTACCTTGCAAGTCTTGTAAAATTTTCCTCATAGGTACCAACTGATTCATCATCCTTTTGCTTTAGTTCAAGAAACTCATTTTCCACCTTTTTTCGGAGAATACAAGGGAAGTACTTATTGAAAAATAAGTTCTTGAACTCATCCCATTCCATTGATTCAATTTCATCCCATTGCCTCGTATTTTTTATAAGATTCCACAATTGATCAGATTCACCTTCCAAGAGATATACTGCTAAGATGAATTTATAATGTTCATAAGATTGAAGAACTGAAAATATCTTTTCAGTAGTACTAATCCATTGTTCAGTAACTAATAGATCTGTAGTCCCGCTGAATAAAGGTGGACGCTGCCTGATAAAGGATTCAACAGAATGTAGCTCCTTCCTTTTCTTGTTTAGAAGTCATGCATGATTCATAGCTTGAGAATTTTGTGTGATCATGGATACAATATTTTTCATTCCATCTCCCATAACATTTGGTTGCTCAGGGGGACAATCATTCCATTGCCCTTCGCATTCCGAATTAACATGGTTCCTTCGGCTTCCATCCATTGACTAAAACCAAAAAGAATAGTGTGATAAAAACTAATTATAATAGGAAAAACACATAATCAACAATAAAACATCACACATAAGGTCTTATCATAGGTTGTTCATGGCCATTTTTTTAAAACACTAGGATTGTGTTCTATGCATAAACTTATCCTTAAGGTTATTACTAAGGATTTCACATCCTAGTTTCCAAAGTTTGACTATACCTTTTCTCTAATACCAACTATAATAACCCATACATTACATACATGGTTATTACTTTAAAATTGAAGCATACTTATTACAACATATAATAACACCAATAAAGGTCCGTATAGGTATAGTGTCTTTAGAAACTGGGAAATATACACAACTAGTTCATAAATCATCTACGTTTTCTCCCATTTATTTCATCATATCTAGAGTACCTTTTTGGAATATCCTACTTAATAATATTCTTCATGACCTGGGGAAAGAAAAAATTCAAAAGGGTGAGCTCAAATGTTCAGTAAGGGTAAACAAAAGAAATATCAATTTCATCATATTCATAAGAACATATCATTTTGGAAATCTTAACCTGCAATGGAGATCATAATTTCATAACATGGGATAAATCATAGAAATGAAATGTAATCCCAATAATCATAACATAAAACATGAAACTTTGTGTCATACACACATAATCAGACACAATCATTTCTTAGTAGTCAAGACTCATTTCCAAGACTATCTAAGCAGACAAAGTCCATTTCTAAACTGAGTTCACTCCTCATTTCAGTAATGTTTCACTGAACCGGATTAACCTGTCATTCCAGCCATGTCTATCTCATGAGATATAAATCATTCTCAATGCATTGTAGGGAGATATAGGTCCCATCCATCTCATAATGATACCATTATTATGTGTGCCACAAAATCATAAATCATACATTATTGCATAACCCATGTAATAAAAATGGGATTCATAAACATCGTGACATCATAAAACAATTCATATAAGATAAAGGAATTCATAAAAATATTTCCATCACAACATAATCAAATCAATGTAATAATAGTGATATAAAGAGAACCCTATATTATCATAGATGGAAAACAATTTTGATAAAACAATTGAACTCCATTCTTGAGGAAAATATTCTTTCTACTTCAAAAACATTTTTCCTTTATTAATATGTCATAAAATTATAAACGAAAATAAATTGATTAAAAATAAATATGAAAAAATTTAAAAAAATCTTCATATAAATAATGTTCTATGAATCCATTCATTCTGTTTATATTAAAAAAACATTTTTCTCGTACTTTGGTTGAAAAAGTCAAAAACTACCTCGTACAAAAAACGACAAAAGTTTCCTTTCATATGTTTTACTAAAAACTCACCAAAGGGTAAAATTGGATTTAAAAAAAATTAGGTGTATGGAAATAATATTACATACTGAGGAAACATGGATGTGGATGATAAATATTTCCTAGTAAATTCTGAAGTCTAAACAATCTCAAATAAAAGTGAGATTGTGATATTTTCCCTTACCGTAGGTCCTATTTGCTTCGTAAGTGTCCGAGCATCCTGTATAATGATTTAAATATTGTCATTGACTTCTTCCCGAATCATACTCATTGTTATCATATCATATATGGTCATATTATTAGCTTCTTATTAGTAATATATCATTGCTACTTGTTATTCGGGTGTTTATTACTTGTTGTTCTTATGCGTGTTTTGTCGAATAAATTCTTATACTAATTTTTAGGTTATAGATACCTCTTTTCCAGAATTTTATTAGTGTAATATATATCAAATTTATTCACTAAATTTATTTATATAAACATTATTCAATGAAAATCATGTAGAATGAGTCGCATCACATCTTGGAGACAGTATTCCGTACGTACGCACGAGTGATGATATCGTTCCCATGATCGTGGAATTGTATTGAAGTGTATGTATACTATTTTAGAATTAATATAATTTTACAATAATCATATATAGTTACTATTTGCACCATTATACCCATCCAAGTAAGGTGGTGGTGGAAAATATATTACATCACGGCATGGAGACGGTTTTCTGTACGTACACACATGCGGTGATTTTGTTTTCCGTAGGATGGATATATCTTGAAATAGGTTTGTTTCATACATATAATGAAATATAAGTATATGATTGATACTGATGTTATTACTTCATAATAAAACAACTAAGGAAGAAGAAGTGGAAAAAGAAATAATGTTAAATGAATCGGTAACAGACATTACCTCTTCTTTGAAACGCCTCAATGAGACCACCTATTAGGGCACTAACATTGGTCTATGAAGAAGACCAGGACCTCTAGGATGTTTATAGGGAAGTGAAGAAGAGAATTTGTCAGGGTTTGGCCAAGATTGAAGGCTCAAAGTTGTGTGAGGAAGAGAGGGAGGAGGTTCCCTTTTATAACGGAGGAGAGGGGCACCTTTGGAAAAACTAAAAATATTATTTTATTATAAAGACATATTCGGTTTTTAAAAGCTCAAAATTGATTTATTTTGAATATAAGGTGGGTATGGGTCTAAATCCTCTCATCCAATAGAATTTAGACAAGTTTAGGTTCTTATTTTAACCTTATCATTTAGATTTAACTTTAAGTTAAATAATTTTACTTTTATCGTGTCTTATTGTTTTCTTACACTATAAGGTTAATAAACTTACAATAACAAGCCAATCTAATACCATGTTGTTTATTATTAATATATATAACCTTAACTAATTCATTTTTCCCATTATTATATTTTTAGGAATAAAATAACAATTAATAATATAATATTTTTTTTAAACTATTTTATGTCAATTTTTACAGTATTTGGTAATTGATATTTGTGAAAATAATAAAAAAAAAATTTGTACGAAAAAAGTTAATTAAATAAATAATAACATGTCATATTAACCTATAAAATTAGTGTAATTCATAAAATGTATGAAATTAGATTTATTTGGGTATTTATAACATCAATTATGTCAATATTTCATTAATAAGATAATTAATGCATCATCTTTGGTGTCATAAATAAACTAAATTATTTAATGTCTAAAAATTATAAATAAAATAATTTTTTGTAGGAAATATTTTTATCTTTCTAATTAATATTTATAGTCTAATTTATCTTATGTATAACCCTATATTAAAAATTATTTACTTATTAAACTTTGATTTTAACTATTTTAACCCTTCTTTAAATAAATTAATAATAAATGTCATAATCTAATCCAAGTGTGCCTAAATGGTCATATTTTATTCCTAAGGTTTTTTTGGTCTATTTACTCTTATCCAATATAATTATGACATGTTTTAGGGTAATAAAAATAACATTTTTACCCTTAATTACCCTATTTACTTTTAACAGTGGTAAAAAAGTAAAAAGATATTATTCACCAAAAAAATATTTTCATCTCATTTAACTACATTTTATTCCTTGATATTAACTGTTTATCTCGTACTTTCGAAATTCCACTCACATAAGCGGTAAAATTATGTTTTATGTAAATTTGCAAATTCTCCTAGGAGGTGGGTAAAAGACGGTGAAAAGTTCAATAAAATGTTTATATATCTAAAATTTTTATAACATGCCTCCATTTAATTGGACTGAACTTATATAGGTATTATGTATCAATTTTTACCTAAAATAAATTTAAATAAAATAAATAATTATTTAAATAAAAACTTGGTTTTTTAATAGTAACCCAGTGTTTTCACTATTCATCCAAAATTGAATGTTTTCAGAAATATACCAAAATTACACCCTAGGATAATTTTGATATTCCAAATCCAAAAATGAAGTCCATTTTGAATGATTAAGTTTACAAAATTTCAAAAAGTGGGTATTACTATTCACAACGGCACGTTTTAATAATAATTAAATATCATATCGTTGTTTAGTGAAACTTAGTATTGCATACAACGCAAGCTATCGAGGAAGGTCGCGGTTGCGTGTAAAGAAAGCCAAGATAGTGTTGTGTGTAGTGAAAGATTCCTTTTATGATTTATATAACATAAAAACAAAATATTTCTCATAAAATTATCGGGTGTTACAGATAGTTATATATATATATATTCATCTATTTGTATGTGATTAAGTTCTTTACAATTACAATTCATGAATTTCATAGTACCTCCTTAGTTTTAATGAGTATTTTATAGAGTAAAGACATTTTATATCAATCATTACATTCTGAGACCAACTGTAGATATGGTTTGAGGGGAATTGAATTGGTCTTTATTTATGTGATAAGTTATATAGGACCTGATTCAATGAGAATGTAAACCCATTTTTAAAAAAACCAATTCACATGTATGTAATAAATTAAAATAATAAAAATTAATTCATGAAATTTTAAGCAAATGGTAACTAGTAAATGAAGAATAAAAGTGTTATTTACCCTCGATCAACTAGAAGACCTATATGCTTAATGTAATATCCCATTACCAATCTGACGGGTATATCGTTAAACTTGAAATGGTTTATCCTTTTTATTGACTGATTAGGGTTGACAATGAATAATGAGGACACCTATAATGGTGAAATAAGTGACTTACTAAATTCTAAACTTTAGACAACATTTTTTATTGGCTACAAGAGTGTTACATGTCGTGTAGCTGGGTTACACATCGTGCAATGTTTTAGGAATGGAAGACATTAAAGGATTCACGGTTTGAAGGATACAGATCATTATGTTCCTTTATAAACTTTTAATTATTTATATATAAATATTTAACTCAATGATTTGGTATTTAATTCATGGTAATGTGTTTTTCTACAGTTTCAAAATTTAATGGTTTCATTATTTGTATTGGTATTATGTGTCATGCAATACCTGGACAGTGGTTTTTAAATATGCAGTGTGGATGGAAATTTTTTGTGGGTCATCACCAGTTTCATCTTCCTTGACCTGAAGACTTACCATAGAAATCTTGGTTTTCTCCAACCCTTCTGGATCCTCTCATTTGGCGTTCGTTCATTACTACACATGTGGTGTGATTCCTGGGTAAGGTTTCTCCCTCGTTGATTATATTTCCATCTATCTCCTCCTTTTGGATTATAATATATCATCCTTGAATTAGTGGATCTATTCCCAACGATGTGGGATATCGTCTCTAGGTTGTGTTTTGAGGGCTTAATCAACATCTTTCTCATTAACGTGTGTCATTATAAGTGTTGTTTTTAGGAAAAATAGATGTGGTTACATCTTGTATAAAAAAATTTATTAATCCTTAATTTATAGATATATTTATATTGTTAATTAAAATTTAATTGATTTATTAAAATCTCAATTCCATTGAATTGGGACATTTGAAATTATTTTGGTACAAAATTTGGGAAATCCACCATTTCTATTGAATTGTTGTGTTTAAATGTAAATTGGTTGATTTAAACTGTTGAATCTAAATTGTGGTCTTTATATATATGTTTTCAGTCAAACAATGTAATTAACTGGGAAAATAAATAGTGAAATTTATGGAATTGTATTTGAATGTATTTTAAACTTGTAAAAATGGCTAACTATGTTTTGATAGAAACCTAGTGGGTTTATCTTGGGAATGAGTCATTATTTTGATTAAAAACTCTTTTGGAAATAAATGGAAAATTTTAATTTCGAAATGGGACAATTGTATTTAATTTTATTATAGGATGCCTTATGATAAATTTATCATCATTGATTTTTCAAGATATTCTAAAATCTTTAGGTAGTTGGTGAGTTATTTTGGACACACACTACATAATTAAAATGTTCTAAAACATACATATAGCAGGTCACGTCCACAATAGGAGGGTGATGAGTCAACTCTTTATAGTGTTAGGGGTTGTGTGTATTCAAATTTTGTTGAGATCACTTAATGAGTGTGTAGTCCTATATCTGGAAATAATATTGTACCTATTTGGCATATGACAATGTTTCTCTATTTTTAGTTATATATGATATATAAATGGATTCCTATTTTGTAAAATTGTGTTACATGCCTTCTTAATTTATATAAAAAATTTTATATAAATTTTTTATTTAATCCATTGTTTAATAAATAATACATCACCTGTAATTTTTTTTCCTAATGTAATTTTCGCTCCTTTGTACTATGTATCATGAATTTTTTTATTATTCATTGAAAATGTCAAAAGAATTTATTTTAAAAATTTATATCATTCCATTGGTTAATCTATTGTTAGTATCTATAATTAAATATATAGTGAGATCCAACTGGTTTTGTATCTCACACCATAAATTTTCCTTCGGGTGTTAGTAGACTTTCTCATTCTATGTTCGAGTAAGGGAAAAGGATCTCTTGTGGGTGGAACTAGCTGTTGAAAAATGGACATGTGGAGTTATTTCCTTATGTACTTGGATTATTTTCTCTTATTTTAGTAATTTGGTCTCTAACATCCTATTATATTATGGTATATTTATCATAGCGAAGATTTCTTTTTTTGCATACTATATTGTTTATTTTTCTTCTGCAATGTTTTATGAAAAAATCATTCCCATATGGATTTTGTATGACACCATGTTCTAGTTACCAAACTGTGGAGATCAGGAATCTCTTTCGGGCTATGTCAGGGTCTGCTCAGTCAGCGAGTTACAAGGTTACCTCATCTAGTACCTGACAAAGTGGTATCAGAGGAAGTATTTGAGATTTTTTCATAAATTCAATATGTAGTGGAGTAATCTTGTCGGGACTTAAGAGGTAGTAGTGATTTAGTTTCTTGCCTTCTCTCACCACAATTAACCATAAGTCTCCAGGCATGGTTTGGAAAATATGTCATATGGATTAGTTACAATCTTTTCCAAATTTTGATTTCGATATAGTGGAATCCAAATTTCATTTTTCTATACTTTAGGAATTATTTCCCTTATTTCTCAATTTGATTGTTAGTATAATTTCTTCTTTATTTTATGATGACACTGGGTAGCATCAGACCTCCGAAAAGATGCATCAATTTGATTGAAGATGAATCTTTTGTTGATCCTCAACAAAAAATTATCATTGTGAATCCAAATCTAGTCGAGGTGATTGTGTGCACTATCCATACCATGGGATATGCACCACCGACCATCCTCGTTTAGGATCCGAAAGTGGATCCTTATCGGTATGTTCATAGAAATCATTCTCATGAGTTTCTTCAAAAAAAGACACCAATTTTCAAAGGATCCACTGATGCTCAATATTTTGAGGATTGGTTTTTGAAAGGTATAAGGTATTTTTTTGTTCTTGGAAATAGTATATGTGATCAAGGTGAAGTGTGTCACCTTCATTATGTGAGGACCAATTAGGAGATAATGAGACATAATGGTGGTGTAAAAGATACACGACGTCTTAGATTATAACGAAATAAAGGTTCTTTTATCCAACAATTTCTATCAAGATTCAACGGTGTTGGCTATGGGTGTGGAGTTTTTCAAGCATGAGATGGATGACCTAACCATGGATGAGTATTCAAATCACATTGCTAATCTCATGCAGTTTATTCCTAATATTGTATCTTATGAGAGATTTAAGGATCTATTGTTAGATTTGGGTCTCTGATCAGATTTTTTTTATTATTTTTCCTAGATAATCATCCCACTTATGTGGATGTACTATATTGGGAAATAATGGTTGAGGTTGACCTGGATGGGAGGTCAGGGTGGTAGGACTTCCTTTTCCTCTTAATGGCAGTGTTAGTTTCTTCAATGGAAAATGTAATATTGATGATTTTCATGGGAGTTATTTATTTAAGGGTCATTGCATGCCTCCTCTAGAACCAGGAGTAAGTAGTTTAAATTTCTAACATTGTGGAAAGATAGAAAATTCTATGATGAATGACACTTAGTCACCCAAGAACTGTTTCTCATTTGAATGTTTAGGACACATAAAAATATTCTTCTATAACATTTCTACTATGCATAGTGGGACAATTTTATTAGATTGTCCATTTTGTTTTTGTGAAACAAGTTGATTATCAAATAAAAGGGTTCCATGCATCGACATCTGTAACTAAGAAACATCATGTAGTATAAGAGTCCCCATAGGAAGAAGATACGCGTCCACCAACTGTGAGTGGTAACATTACTTTACCTTTATTATTAATGACTGTTCTATTCAATACCGACACATCTCAATTATATATTACAACCCATATTATTTAACATCATATTATTCATCTGATTATTTTATCTTTTGGAGTAGATATTTCTACACCCCTTGGTACAAAGAGAGAGTGGGATCCTCGTTGTCCTGTATGTATCTTCTCCCTATCAAATTACGATCTTGAATGGAGTGTTCTGGTAAACTACATGAAATATATTGACATCATATTCATGTTGGATTTGATAATTTTTAATAAATCCTGATGTGATTGTTATATTTGACGGGTCTACCTTACTATACCCAGTGGTGTTCCTCTTATCTTTCAAGGAGAATGGGACACTAGGTCGAGCAGATCTTGACCATCATATATAGAGTTTACGATGGTAATATCATCATTTTATCTTGATCTAGACTTTGAATCTTTGCAAAGTGATATCCCTCCAATTTTCATTGAGTTTACCAATGTGTTTCCATATGAATTCCATAGTTTTCCACAAGTAAGAGAAGTTGATTACTCCATTAACTTGATTTTTGGAATTAAACCAGTTTCAATTCCCTATTATATTATAGAACTAGATTAAATGAAAAGATGATTTCTAAAATAGATGATTGTTTAGAGAAAATATTTATATTCCCGACTATGTCACCATTGGTGGAAACTTTTCTCTTTGTTGTGAAAGTTGATGGCTTTCTTCTCTTATGTGATGATAACTGAAATCACAATGATGTGCCATTGAAGAGAAAGTGTTTTTTCCTTGGATTGATGATCTATTTGACCATTTCAAAGGGGTTAATTAGATATCCAATATTGAGATTCGAATCGGTTAACATCATTTGAGGATAAAAGAATCTAACATTCATAAAACCACCTTTATGAGGAGGCAAGACCATTATTTTTACCTTCTTATCCCCATTGGAATGAAAAATTATCCTTTAGTTTTCATGGAATTAATGAAAAATATTTCCCATGAGTATATGGATACCATTTCGGTATTCCTTGTGGATTGCGTACTCATTTACAAGAAATAATGGGATGATCATATGAATTATCCGATATCAATTCAAAGTCTACTATGAAATCATTAATGGATTCCAATCATTGAATGTGTGTAATATGGATTAAGGAAGTGAAATTCTTAGGACATGTGGTGACTATATAGAGTATATCAGTTCATCCTGAAAAGGACATGACTATTATGACATTGGTATAACCATAAAATGTCGTTGAGATGTGGAGCTTCTTGGGCTTAGTCAGATATTACTGCAGGATCGTGAAGGAATTCTCGAAGATGGATTCTCTCATGTAACATATATTATGGAATGGGGTGATTTTTTTCATGGAATAATAATTGTTATAATTCTTTTACTAAGCTGAAATGTATTTTGACTAATGCTCTGGTGATGACTCTTCCAAAGGCCATCAATATCTATGTGGTTTTTTTGATGCTTGGGGTCCGAGTTTGGGATGTGTTCTTATTCAAGGTAACCATATTGTGTCTTATGCTTCTCATCCATTAAGGCCACATGTGATGAATTATCTAACCCATGGTCTTGAGATTTCATTTGTGATGCATCTGCATAAGAGTTGGTGGAACTACTTTTTTGGAGATAGATTTGTTGAATATTCAGACATGAAAATATGGAGTTATATCTTCTCTAAAAAAGATTTTAATCTTTGTCAAAGGTGTTGGGTGGAGTACCAAAAATAATTCAACATTAATATCGCCTATACCTTGGGGGAAATGAATGTCATTGCATATTCATTGAGATGGAAACATCTGACCAATTATGTGAATGAATTTTCCTATGAGTTGAATTTTTTGGTTCTTTTTTAACAGTTTTATATTGTAGTTCAATAGATAGGGGAAAATGTTTATTTTTCTATCATTCAATTGGCCCATATTATTCCTGATATGATTCATCAAGACCAATAAATTATGATGAATTCACAATAGAGACAATCTTTATGGTGTGGACATTGTGGCATTGTGGTAATTCTACAAATAAGGTGTTCTATGATATCAGAATCACATAATTGTTTCTTTAGAGGAAAGGAAAACTATGATGGAGAACATTCATAATTCATGATGGATTTTGAACATTGGAACCACGATGATGACATATGACATGCGGTGGTAGTTATGGTGTCCAGGTATGAGATAACGTTTTGAAATATGTTCCAGTAGGTAGAGGATGACCACAAAAAACCATTGGGTTTATATCATCCACATCCAGTCCCTACATAGAAGAGGGTTGAAATATCTGTGGAATTTTTGGTTGGCTTCCTCATACCCAGATAACAGTAAATGATATATGGGTTATGATCAACAAGATAACCATGTCGGATCACATCATACCCACTCATGGTATAACCAAAGTTGAGGATTTGGGAAATATCTACATGAAAGATCTTGTTCATTTAAATACATTTCCATATTTTATAGTATTCGATAGGGATCCTCGAATTACATCTCCCTTTTGGAGAGGCCTTTAGGTGGCATTAAAATCCTAGGTATATTTGAACATGTCTTACCATGAAAAGTAAGATGGATAGATAGATGGAGTCATATAGATTCTTTATGATACTCTTTGTGCTTGTGTTCTCAGATTCAGTGTGACTTAGGTAGATCATTTGGGGCTTGTTGAGTTAGCTTATAACAATAGTAACCAGTATTCGACAATAGTGGTCCCTTTTGGGTCCTCGTATGGATGTCTTTATAAATCTCTAATATGTTTGTTGGGGATTGGGGAATGATCCTTTTCATAACTAAGTATGGTGCAAGAGATGACTCCAAAGATTTTATTAATTCATTATATAATGTTGAAAATACAATGATGATATATGTCCCCTACGGGTCATCATTATATAAATTTATTCAATTAAATTGTTGAATTTAATTGTGAAAATTAAATTTGAAATTTATGGAATTGGTTTTTAATGGATTTCATCCTTTTGAAAATGGCTTAACAAGTATTTATAGAAACTTAGTGGTTTTATCTTTTCAAAGAGGCTAGTTTTTTTTATTAAAACCCATTTTGGTTTTAAATGGAAAATTGGTAATTTAAAATAATAGATTAGGATTTAATTGTATTCTAATGATTCATTAAATAAATTTTCCATCATTGATTTTGTATGACTGTGTGCAAGCCTTAGGTAATTGGTGAGTGATTTGGACAAAGTTTATGCTATTAAAACATTCTAAAACATATCTAAAGTGGGTCACAACCTCAGTGGGTGGATGATGATTTTCCTCTGACCAGTGTCAAGGGTACGTGTGTATAATCATTTTGTTGATATCACTTAGAGAGTGCAGAGTCCTATAACAGAAAATATTGTCGTACTTATTTGTTAGATGACCATGTTTCCCTATTTTCATTTATATTTGAGATATTAATGTATGACTCTGTTTTAAAAATACTTTAAATTATTTCTGAATATATATAAATTGTTTTATATAAATCAATTATTTTATCCAATATTTTAGATATATTTCATATCCTATAAAGACTTTGAATAATCTAATTTCTACATCATTTGAACTATATAGATTGAATTGTTTAAATATCCTTCAAAAATACCAAAATTTTTTTTAAAATTAAATTCATTCCTTTAGTTAATATAATATTTTAATTTTTTATGGAATTCATGGCGAGACACTACTGGGATTTAAATCTCACACCATAGTTATTCCTTCAGGTGTTTATAGAAATTCTCCTTCCAGGGTTTTTTAATGGAAAATAATTTCTTGGAGGTGGATCTGGATGTTAAGATTTGGAGATGGCGAGTCATGTTGTTAGGTAATTAGGGTGTTTTCCAAAATTTTAATAATTTGGTTTTAGTACTTGGGTATATTATGCCCATTGTATTCTGATACATATATCCCAAATAAGGTTCCTTTATTACCTATATCATCTTGTTTATTTTTCTTCAGCTATTGTTTGTGGAAAATTCATTCCCACTTGGATGTTGTTTGATTCTAGGTGCTCATATCTAACATATGGGGATCGAGAGCACCTTTCTGGCTATGTCCGGACCAAATAGTATATTGGGTTACCGGGGTACCCTGGATGGTTTTTGATAATTATATTGAGTAGTTACCAACAACTAGCCTTCTGTGGATGTTTTTTGTGTGGTATACCATCCGTATTGAGCCCTTATTTTTAAATATGGATTTTTTAATAATTATATATATTATTAAATATTTATCTAAGGAATGTTCATGTAATTATTAGAAATAATCTTCAATTCAATTATCATGTCGTGCTCTATGAGGGTGGGGACGACCATGATCCTGACCTAGTTGGCCCTGATCCATCCGTATTATAGCCAAGAGTGACACCTAAGGAACAACCAATTATACCTAATATGGGAACTGATAGTTATCATTGTGTGGTTTTTTCATGTCTGATGCAGTCCATGGAAAGGGTTCCACGATTAGAACTTATGATGGCTAATCTGACATGTTAGTTCCCTCAGGAACATCCTCCCCCTTCTCAAGAGATGACAGTCCCTATGTTTCCATATATAATATGAGTGACAATATATATAATATTGAGAATCTAAAGATACCTCCCAAGTGGAGGTTCTATTTTATTTCTTGTGTTCTTTATGATTCATCCAAGTGATGGTAGGATGAGATTACTTAGTGTGGTTATCATTAGGGTATGGTCTTGTATAATTTTCTAAATACCTTATGTGAAAAATTCATTCCATAGATGTTGAAAGCTGACAAATCTAGGGTGATCATTAAACTTGTGTAGGGTGTTTTTTCGTTTATGTAATATTATGTTTTTACAGAGTTACATTGATTTTCACCAATTATAGGTGTTGATTAGTGGTTGTATGCAATAATTTTTTGAGGATGGGATCAAGTAAGCCCTATGTACATCAGTGAATCTCTTTGAACTACCGACATTGTCTCTTATTGTCATCCTTTCTCATATTAATAAGTGTATCCTAAGGGGAGGTGATAGTACAAGGCATAGAAGATCATTTTCAAGTCATGCCTTTAGTTAATCAAATATCAAGAACCATTCCCTCTTGATTTCTCAATAGAGTAGTGGAGGTCAGGGTAACTACTATGGAGGCTCCTTTGTAAGCCATCAATGTGGTCAACAGGACCACCTAATGCATTGGTGTGATATAGATCCTCTGGAGTTCCATGATTGTGGTTGTATGGTTAATATTCAGTGAATCGGTTAGTCAATTCCATATTCTTCAAGTAGATAAGGCTACACACCATATTGAACTTTACAGGAAGGTTATTTTTTGTCTTATCATGGGGGAGTCGAAGTAGTACCTAATGTACTGGATGAGGGGGAGGTCCTTGTCAATGTAGCTATACTATTGATTAGCAGCATCAGTAGAGAATTCATACTCATGGTAGTCTAGATGTATCATTGGTTTTGGATCAATTCAGATTTATGATTATTATTGATATCCAAGTATCAGTGTGCAGAACCATATACCACAAGAGGTACTTTTCTCCACTGTAGAATCTCCATTACATAATACTAGATCATAAAAATCCTTTATTTCGTTAATGTTCGTGGAATGTCTCGTGATGAAAATCCATTATTACTGTGGTGTAATGACCCTGGATACTCCATTGGGAGTACGATCTAAGGGAATATGCCAATGTAGAGACTGCCCCTGGAACTATACAGTTACCTCTTATAGTGGGACCTCATAGTTCTCTAAATGACATGCTTTGATGTCATTCGGGGTATGGATTGGTTGGTCACATATCTTTCCTTTGCAGAAATCTATCATTACAATGTATAATTTAAATAACAAGAGGGAAGCAGTTATCTACACAATGTTGAGTGTGATGTACTAGTTGTGGGATGTCTTGTGGAAACAAAACTGAGTCGGTTATGAGATTTACCTTTCCATAGTGTAGACCACAACGTCAATCTCAGTGATGTACTCCCAATAATCCAACCAGGTGTGTATGAAGACAGACTAAAAAAATATCCACCCCATTGAGGTACATCTATTTACATAGAAGTGGGCCACACATATAAATTTATAGTAATGGGCCACAAATAGAAATTTCTATTTATACATGGTGATATTTTTTAGAAAGTTGTATATATACCGCAAAACTAAGAAAATGCAACGGATGTGATTCCCCATTTCCAGTACCACTTCCATGGTGAAAGTGTATGTTGATACCAAATATGTGCATCATATAAGGGAAGTGATTATTCCTAGAGGAAATAAATATGAAATACTCTAACGTTGAATTTGGTGTATGTAATATCATGTTATATCCTCATTTTCAGTAATTTCCATCACCAATACTAATCTTGTAGAACCCTGGATTGTTGCATTATAGATTCCCCATGCACAACCTCAGTCTTCCTCAATCCAATGTTGAGGTTTGTTTATAAATGTATTCAACAACATATTCAATAGTCTATCTAGATGGAATCAGTTCTTCAAGATTGTATTTTAAACAAGGTTCCCAATCGTTCCCTTATATTAATTAACACACTCTCATAATCCTCCGAAACATTATTCATTGGAATGAATACATTATAAATTTTCTATAGAATGGGATTCCAACATTGAGTTAGATATCTCTTAAGATGATGTTGAGTTCCCCAACAAATTTATGGAATGATTTGATGTCATGTGACCACTAAAGATATATATATATATATATATATATATATATATATATATATATGTTTTCATATCGATATTGAAATGGAAATTTAACTTTTTGTCCAACACTGCATCATATAGCACAACCCTTTGATGATCATACTCAAACTCTTCGAAATATTTGAGAACCTAGTATAACAAGTCCCATATTTTCTGAAATTTACACCAAATAAAGTGGCTATATTCTTACTTCAACCAAGGTAGTTATTATCCAATATTGCATTGAAGATACACTACGGGAAAAAGGGTTTTTTGCGATGGGCCTTTTGCGATGGGAATAAATCTCGTTGCAAAAGGTCCGTCCAAGAGGTTATTTGCAACAGGGGTGACGACCCGTCACAAATAACCAACTATTTGCGACGAGATTTCATCTCCCATCGCAAATAGTTTGGCGTGGAAAGCGCGCCAACCGCGTGAAGGTTATTTGCGACGGTGGGATCCCACCGTCGCAAATAGTATAGTATTTACTACGGGCCCCATTGCAATTAACCGGTGACAGTTTATAGCTTTTTGCGACGGGACACCTTTTACGACGGGGCCCATCGCAAATAACCGGCAGCAGTTTATAGCCTTTTGCGACGCGATGTCGTCGAGTCGCAAAAGGTGTGTCGGCATGGAGTATTTGCGATGGGTCCCGTCGCAAATAACTTTTCAACCAACGACATTAATTAATGTGGGTGTAGGTACTTGCGAAAGGTCCCGTCACAAAAGATACTATTTGCGACGGGATACCCGTCACAAATAATCTTGTCACAAATAATCTGACTTATATATACCCCCATCTGTTTTTTCCTCTCATTCCTCTCAAATTTTAGATCATGTTTCTCTCTATACTCGGATTTTAGAGAAAATTTGTCTATGTTTGTTTTCTTGTTCACCAATAAGTTTGTGAAACCGTCTACATCAATAGAAAATCAGTCTTAAAGGCATTTATGTTTTTTTAAGTTATTATTTATTTAATTTCCTTATGTTAATTTTTTATTGTTGATTAGTTGTAATAAAATTAAAATTAAATTGTTTTTTCAATAGAATTTATTTTTAATAATTAATTAAAATTTTTAGTATTAATTTTTAATAATTAGAATTTATTGTTAATTATTAAGTATAATTAGTAATGTTTATAATTAATTTTTAGTAATTAATAATAATTGGCAATAAATTTCAATAAATAGTAATAATTAGGAATAATTAGTAATAATTAGAAATAATTAAAAAAAATTAGCAATAATTTGGAATAATTAGCAAGAATTAGGAATAATTAGTAATTATTAGTAATAAATAGGAATAAAGAGAAATACATAATAATAAATAGAAATAAATATTAATAAATAGGAATAATTAGTAATAATTATGAATAATTTGGAATAATTAGAAATAATTACGAAAACCTAAGAATAAATACTTATTATTAGTAATACATACTAATAATTAGTAAAAATTAGCAATAATTAGTAATAATTAGCTATAATTAGCAATAATTAATAATAATTAGTAATAAATTGTAATAATTAGTAATAAATTGTAATAATTAGATATAAATTGAAATAATTAGTAATATATTGTAATAATTAGTAAAAAATACTAATAATTACTAATAATTACTAATAAATACTATTAATTAGCAATAATAGGTAATAAATAGGAATAATTAGAAATAATTTGCAACAAATAGAAATAAATAACAATAATTAGCAATATTTGGGAATAATTAGAAATAATTTGCAATAAATAGAAATAAATAGCAATAATTAGCAATAAATAGAAATAATTAGTAATAAAAAGAAATAAATATTAATCAATAGGAATAATTAGTAATAATTAGGAATAATTACGAATAATTACGAATAATTAGGAATAAATACTTATAATTAGTAATACTAACTAATAATTAGTAACAATTAGAAATAATTTTGTATACATAGTAATAATTAGGAGTAATTAGCAATAATTCGTAATAATTAGCAATAATTAGTAATAATAAGCAATAATTAGCAATAATTAAGAATAATTGGTAATAAATTGTAATAATTAGAGTCAAATTGTAATAATTAGTATTAAATTAGGAATAAATTGTAATAAATTTTAATAATTAGTAATAAATACTAATAATTAGTAATAACTACTAATAAATACTAATAATTAGCAATAAATACAAATAATTAGAAATAATTAGAAATAATTAGGAATAATTAGAAATAATTTGCAATGGTTAGAAATAAATAGCAATAGTTAGAAAGAAATAGTAATAATTAGCAATAATTAGAAATAATTAACAATAGTTAGAAATAAATTACATTAATTAGCATAAATTAGTAATAATTAGCAATAATTAGAAAGAAATAGAAATAATTTGAAAAAAGGAGGAATAATTAGCAATAATTAGCAATAATGAGTAAAAATTAGTAATAAATAGAAATAATTAGTAATAAATATCAATATATATTAATTAATTGGAATAATTAGAAATAATTAGGAATAATTAGTAATAATTAGGAATAATTAGTAATAATTTGGAATATTTAGAAATAAATATGAATAATTAGTAATAATTAGGAATAAATACTAATAATTAGTAATATTTACTAATAATTATGAATAAATAATAATAATTTGTAATATTTAGTAATAATTAGTAATATTTTGCAATAATTAGTAATATTTATAAAAAATTAGTAATAATTAGAAATAATTAGGAATAATGAGCAATAATTAGGAATAATTAGCAATAATTAGTAATAATTAGCTATAATTAGTAATAATTACTAAGAAATACTAATAATTAGAAATAATTAGGAATAATTTGCAATAATTAGGAATAATTAGCAATAATTAATAATAATTAGCATTAATTAGCAATAATTAACAACAAATTGAAATAAATTGTAATAATTAGTAATACTTATGAATAATTAAGAATAATTATAACTAATTAGAAATAATTAGAAATAAATAGCAATAATTAAAATTAATTAGTAATAATTAGAAATAATTCGGAATAATTAGAAATAATTAGGAATATTTATTAATAAATAGGAATTAATAGTAATAATTAGTAATAAATTGTAATAATTAGTAATAATTTCTAATAAATAGAAATAAATCGGAATAAATAGTAATAAATAGCAATAAATATGAATAAATAGTAATACTTAGTAATAAATAGTAATTGTTATTAATAAATAGTAATAATTAGTAATAATTAGTTATAAATAATAATAATAAGTAATAATTAGGAATAAATAATAATTATTATGAATAAATACTAATAATTAGTAATTTTTAGTAATAATTAGTAATATTTGGCAAAAATTTGTAATAATTAGCAATAATTAGGAATAATTAGTAATAATTATGAATAATTAGGAATAATTAGTTTTAAATTCTAATAAATACTAATAATTACTAATAAATACTAATTACTTGCAATAATTATAGATAAATAGTAATAATTATATATAATTAGAAATAATTAGTAATAATTAGTAATAATTAGTGATAATTAGATATAATTAGATATAAATAGATATAATTAGTAATAATTAGTAGTAATTAGTAATAATTTGATATAATTTGATTTAATTAGTAATAATTAGTAATAATTTGTAGTAATTAGAAATAATTTGTAATAATTAGTAATAATTAGATATAATTTGTAATAACTAGTAATGATTAGATATAATTAGTAATAATTAGATATGATTAGATATAATTAGATATAATTTGATATAATTAGTAATAATTAGATATAATTAGATATAATTAGATATAATTAGATATAATTAGTAAAAATAAGTAAAAATTAGTTATAATTATTCATAATTAGTCATAATTAGTCATAATTAGTCATAATTAGTCATAATTAGTCATAATGAGTAATAATTAGTCATAATTAGCAATAATTAGTAACAATTAGTCATAATTAGAAATAATTAGATATAATTAGATATAATTGTCCTTTCTTGGTTGATCACCTTTCAAGTAGTGTTGCAATAGAACAACCCAAGTCATGCCTTTATCATATATAAGAATTATCTCACATGACCATTTACATAGACCATTCTTCCTTGAAAATTTAAGGGAAAGATACTAATGTCCCCTCAAATTTTTATGGAAAATGATCTATGTAAAAGGAGGGATATGTTTCTTAGAGTCAAGAATGAAAATACATTGGTCATCCTATTGCAACACTACTTGCGAGGTGATCAACCATTTAAAGAAAATTATAGAGATTACATTGAACATGGTTGACACAAACTTTTTTTTGTGCATGACCTGACAATTGGAGGCCCTTTGAGAATTGAACAGGTTAAGAATAGAGAAAATCCTAATGTGAATATTTATAATTTTAATATTTTATAAATTTTTTATTATTTTAATAATATTAATATTGTGTTTTCATAAATATTGATAATATAATTTTTTTATTGGTAATAATTAGATATAATTAAAATTATAAAACGAAAGCTGCCAGGATAATGAAGGGAAAATTTGTAATCATCTCGACAACGATGATTACCAAATTTCCTTTCATTATTCAAGAATTTTTCATATTGCTATGTATTGTTAAGTTTTCGTAAATTAGTAATAATTAGAAATAAATAATAATAATTAGTAATAATTAGTTATGAATAGTTATAAATAAATATTAATAAATTTTATTAAATTCCAATAACCTGGCACAATTTCTAGTGGATTGACGACACTTCTTTTTCTCGGTGACCTTTCTCCTTTCAACTCTCGCCGACTCAAAACAATATGAAAAATGTGCTTCTACATAGGAATATTCAATCTCGTATACCTGAGATAGGATATGCATTCATTGGATAATATTTTTTATAATGTTTTCAGGTGGTGACAGTTGAAATAGACAATTCATCGACGAAAAGGGGGCTCTTTTGTCAGACAGCACATTTACTTGCATCATTCTCACACTGAAATCACAATGAAGAATCTGGTCGGAGCTACATATATTTATTCTTGTGCATTGAAGAATGAATATACGTAGCTTCGACGATATTCTTCATTTTCATTTGAGTGTGAGAAAGATGCAAGTAAATGAGCCATTGGACAAAAGTGGAGCTGTCAATCCACTGGAAATTGTGTCTCATTTAATTAATGGTAATTATTAAGTATTAGTAGTAATTATATTTCTTCTTTTTTCATATAGAATTTTTATAATTTCATATTATTAAAAAAAATATAAGATATTATATTTTTTAGAAAAATATGGAATAAGGAAGTCGACATCAGTCATTATTAGATGACCGTGATTGGATAAATCAGTGCATAAATCCAAATGGTTCTGGTTTAAATCATGTATATATTGATGGTATTGAAGCTTTCTTAGCATTTTCTTCAATAAAACAAGAATATTTTTTAGAAGGTACAATTTAGTTTCCTTGTAAAAAATGTGTTCTGAAAATGTTTGACACAGTTGACAAGGTTGGGGGACATCTCTTGTGGTTTAGTATTCAACCAGATTATGTATTTTGGTATCAACATAGTGAATGAAGTTCCAGAGAAGATACTAATAACATGATTCTGGATCCATCACTATTCCAAAATTTAGTACATGATGTTTCATGTCCTTCTGTTCAAAAAATTAAAACAAATGATGATATTGATTTAACTCCTGATTTGGAACCATCAGAATTTTATGAGTTATTGAGGTCTGATGAGGATGCATTATATCCTGGATGAAAGATAAGAAAATTATAAGCTTTTGAAAAATTATTTCTATTAAATCAGATAATGAAATGTCAAACAACTGTTTTGATCAGATATTTTCTTTTATTAAAACACTGTAACCTGAAAGAAATGTGTTTCTTGCAAATTACTATGAGAGCAATAGGTTGGTTCATAATCTAGGCCTTAGTTATTAGAAGATTCATGTATGTGAAAATTATTTCATCTTACGTTCTGGTGAAAATGAGTCCTTGGATAGTTGTCCAACATGTGGAAATTCGAGGTATAAAGAATCTCAACTAGGGAATTTTAGATCAATTCTAGTAAAACTGTTTAGATATTTCCCCCTTTCACCCGGTGTGCAACGTTTATTTATGTCTCATAACAAATCATCAATGATTTCATGGCACAAAACCAATATTTCAACTGGTAAAAGCTTGAATCATCCATCTGATGGTGACTCATGGAAACATATTTATCGTTTGCATCCGTCTTTTTCTTTAGAATCCCGAAACGTGCGATTGGGTCTTTCTACTGACGGTTTCTATTCATTTGGTTATTATGGTAGTCAGTATTCATGTTGGCCTATCTTTATAAATCCGTACAATCTATCTCCATGGATGTTGATGAAGGAGCACTATAACTCTTTGACCTTATTAATCCCATGACATCTGAAAAAGAATATTGATGTTTATTTGAAACCATTTATTTATGAGTTAAATGCATTGTGGAGTAATGGTGTTAGTACATATGATGTTGCTGTGAAACAAAATTTCACATTAAAATCTGCATCGATGTGGACAATTACTTACTTTCCAGCACATGGCATTTTATCTGGCTAGTGTACACATGGTCCAAAATGTTGTCCTTACTGTATGAAAGACAACAAAGATTTTATGCTCATCAATGGAAAAAACCATGATATTTTGACTGTCAGCTCATATTTTTTCCAACCGATCATCCTTTCCGAAGGAAAAAAATCTGATATCAGAAAATGCACCATTAAAAGTGATGAACCACCAAAAGTGATCTCAGGTACAGAGTTATAATCAGTTTTATATTCATTACCTCCAATCACATTTGGTCCAAAAGTAAACCAACAGAAAATTCATGGCATTGGAAAAGAACTTAATTGGATAAAATGAATGATTTTTTGGTATCTCCCATATTTGGCTAATTTTTTGGTCCGCCACATGTTGGAAGTCATGCACATTGTGAAGGAAGTTTTTGATAATTTATTTCATATAGTTTTCGATACAACAGGTAGGACCAATGATACTGTAAAATCACGATTACAACTTGCCAAAATTTACAGGCTACTAGAACATGAACTATTTGAAAATGTCAGATCATAGAGATTAATGAAGCCAAAATCAGATTATACACTGTCCAAAGAGATTCATTTATTATTTATTCAGTGGATTGCATATTTGAGACTTGCAGAAGGATATACTTCCAATTTGGGGAGATGTGTTAAGAATGGTCATATTACTAGATTAAAAAGCCAGGATTGTCGTGTTATAATGGAAAGACATATTATGATTAGATTCAAAGGATTATTGAATTCTATAATTTTGGTTCGATAACAGAGATATCATATTTTTTCAAGACATTTGTGCTGCGACAACTGACTTCGATGTGAAAAGAAAACTAGAAGAAGATGTTTCTGTAATTATATGTAAACTAGAAACAATATTTCATCCTGATTTCATTGACTCAATGGAACATCTGATATTACATTTTCCACATGAAGATAAATTTGTTGGTCCAGTACAGTTTCAATGGATGTACCCATTTGAGAGATGCATGCCAAAATTGAAGAAAGATGTACATAACAAAGCATCAGTTAAAGGCTCAATTCCTGAAACTTATTTTCAAGAGGAAATTTATTTTTTCTGCACTCACTATTTTGAATCTGAATATCCCTCAAAACAAAACTGTATTGGATGGAACATGGGAAATTTTAATGATGAAATGGAAAATAATTTATCAGTTTGTTATCAGCCAAATCTTGGCTTTGGTGGACTTCAATAACGATGGATTTCAGACGATAAACATCACAGAGCTCATACATATGTTCTTCTCAACTGTGAAGAAATGACAACATTCAGACTATGAGTGCTTCTATCACTAATTCTATAATTTCTAGTATAGTTTGTAAACTTATTTTATTTGTAGGTTATATGATGATGATGTCATGAAAAAAGTTACACAAATTACTGCAGCTTCTCTTGAACAACACAGAAAAAAAATTCTCAATGGTTTAAAAAGGTGGTAACATAAATTATTAATGGTTTAATATCAATTGAGTTTATTATTTAATATATTGATACTTGTTTTACAAATTTTCAGGTGTCTCAACATGCAGATAATATTGATAAGCGATTGTGTATATTGAGTAACTCACCATCCAAAATGGTTAAATCTTATAATGCATATGTGGTGAATGGTTTTCAATTTCATTCACGTGCATATGGGGAATAAAAAAACAATAAACAATACTGTTTTTTTGAGAGGATCGTATCATAGAGAAACTGATGGTGACTTTTACGGCATTCTGGATGAAATTATTGAGCTATGTTTTCTTAGACAAAATTATATAATAATGTTTAAATGTCGATGGTTGGATACTGAGAGAGGCTTGTGTGTTCCTCTGACTCATGCAATCTTCTTTATTAAATATAAAATTCTTCTCGCAATAAATAAACCAGTTTTACTGGATCAACAGGCACATGAAATTTCTTACGCAAAGTACTATGCTACTTTTAGAGACCTGGGTGATTGGTGGAGCATAATAAAAATGAAATCTAAAGAAAATCTATTTACTCAAAATGAATGTGGTTCCACTAAAGTGGAAGAAATTGAAATGTTGCAAGAGACTACTCAAAATACAACTTTTCCACAATGAAATGTGAATATCGATGGGGACACCCCAAAATTAAGGGTTCATGGGGACGAAGATGTTAATGATGTTAAAATTGAAATTGAAATGACAAGGGATGATGAATGTGAAACTCATATTGATATTGATGATGTCGAGGAGGAATATGAAGACACTGACATCATTAGATATGATTATGATGATGAAGGTGAACATTGGTATAGTTAAATGCTGGTTATGATCATAACTAATATATATATATATATATAATAGTTATTTTCAACTTTATGCCAACAATAAATAATTTTTTGTTTTATATAGACTCTAATATATTGTGTGAGTTAGAGGAGCTAAGCTACCTTTCGATGAGGGGGTGTGGGATAATCTGACTCTCAGCCTACTGGTGGTTTAGGAGGTACGCAAAGGGGGTGTGGTCTTGCGCGACTGATGATTCTTGACCGTATCCTCGAGCAAAATCCATGTCTTGGCTTTCATCCACGCACACGGAGGTATGGTAACCTGTATATTTTATTTAGATGATCATTAATTTTTTTATATATATACTAATTTTTTGATTATTTATTAATTTTTCATAGTTTTTCACATGTAGCTGTTGGATAGGGGATCACTAACTTCTGCAATTATTTTTCTCAGCCATGAACCACATGGGAACAGATTCCTGATGATGTGCAACTCTACATGTACAGTAATTGGGTGGTATGTAAATAAATTATAGTTATTTTGAAATTTATTTTATTAATTAATTTATATTATAAATTATTAGTCTGTTTTATGGTATCCCATCGGTGATAGCATGCGTGACGATATCTATGCATCATGGGAGGTGGCAATGCGTGAGCATTTGCGTTAGTTTTTGCACAATTTGAGAAGGACGACCATTAAGAAAGTTGGAGCGATAGAATTTGATGAGTCGTGTAGAGCCCACCGACCAGAGTACATTTCATCTCAAGGTTGGGATGGATTATGTGAAAACTGGGTGGGTGGTGGATTTCAGAGGAGTTAATCATTGGTTTGATTGAACCGAGGGAGAAAGTAGGTGACACATCGAGCTGGTAGCCGTACATTTAGTACGAATAGAGACGATCCGGTAAGTAATTTTTTTGAATATTTTATATAACTTCAAATATAAACAGTTTATTTTATATTCATATAGGCAGTCAAGCATCTCGATATTATATAGTATCATGTTTATTGGAGGATGTACAATGATCCGGCCACTGGTGAGATTAGAGGTGATCACCAGTGTCAGTATGCGACTGATTAGACCAGTGCCCACTATTTCGACTAGGCGGCAGGGATGTAGGCGACTGAGTATGGCTTTGAGAAGGGCTGAGTAGTTTGTATCAGCTCTCATGTGACTCATGGTACTTTTTATGTTACTGTTGTGATGTCAGAGTCCAGCTGAAGAGGAGGTCATGGAGAGGCATCATCTTCTGGCTCACTGTATCAAGAGAAGTTCCGAGCTCAGAATGACCTTATAGAGAGTTTGCAGGAGCAAAATGAAGCGATACGTCAATAGAAGTAGCAGCAGCATCAGCAACACGAGGAGGACATGAGTCGATGGTAGCAGCAACAATAGCAGTAGCACGAGTAGGACATCAGTCGATGGTAGCAGCAACAACAGCAACATGAGGAGAAGATGCATCGATGGCAGCAGTAGCATCATGACCAGAAAGAGTATATGTGTTGTCTGACTCATATTTTAGGGATGGAGTTTACTCCACCAGCTCCTTCAGCTCCTCCACCTCCTCAAGAAGATGACCCCCAGTGATTTTTTTATGTCAAAAACATTTTAATTAAAATTTGTTGTAATATGAACTATATAAAGATTATGTCTTTTATATCGGTGCGATTATTACATAATTTAATTTTTAATTTTTTATGATTTGTTTTTGTGAATATTTAGAATTTTCATTTTTTTTATTTTAATAATATTTATATAATTTTTTCATTAATCATTTTTTTATTAAATATATTTTTTTGGATTATATTTTTTTATATTTGTTTATTTTAATAATAAAAATAAAAATAATAATATTATTTTATGAATATTTTTAATTTTTTTCTGAATATTTAGAATTTTAATATTTTTTATAATTTTTATATTATTTTAATATTATTAAAATTAATTTTTCAAAAATCATAATAATATTTTATAATTTTAATTTATATTTTTATGTGAATATTGAGATTTTTAATATGTTTTTAATATTTTTTTATTTTAATAATATTAAAATTAATTTCTCAATAATCATAACAATATTTTATGATTTTTTTACATTTTTTTATAAATATTGACAATTTTAATATTTTTTTTCTTATTATTTTAATAATATTAAACATAATTTTTCAATATTCATAATTTTATTTTTTATTTTTTTAAATTTATTTTTTATTTACAACGGGATCTGTTCTGATAGGATCTCATCCCAAATAGTCTAAATAAATTTTTTTTAAAAAGGTATTTGCGACCGGATTATGGGCCCATAGCAAATAGTCTAAAAAAATATTTTCAAAAAACTTTTGCAGTGGGATTACGGACCCGTCGCAAAAACATTAATTGCGGCGGGTCCATCGCAAGAAAGTATTTTCGACGGGCCCTTCACAAAAGAGATTATATATAAATTAATTATATAATCAGAGGCTTATTTACGACTGCATTATCTACAACATGCTATTTGCGATGGGGCCCCATCGCTAATGTCTAATTGCGACGGGATCCCCTTGCAAATACCTTGAATTATATTAGTTATACTATTATATTTTTGTGAATTTTTTTCCTCATCATGATCGTATTCATTGATTGGGTTGATCTAGATACATAGGGTATGTTCCAATGTGGGTTTGTGTTCTATAATAGTTTCACAAACTATATCCTGACTCCATCCAATATACCATTGAGAGCTATTAAACAAATATCATGGGATCCATGATTATAATTACGAATCACATTATCATAATGTCATATAAATCCAAAGATCAACAACCTATTTCATAATTGATAATATATTATTTCTTTTTCTGATAGCTATGTCAATGTTTCATGATTATAAATAAAATGAATGGTTGTCTCAATCCGAGTATTTGATTCCAAGTATCCTTATTGTTTTTTATATCCTAGAATCTCTTAGTAGAAAATTAATTTGTTTTTAATGAATATGATATTCTATTTTTATTTGAAATTCTCGGTCCCAGATGATTTCCTTCCTATAACATCGTTCCCATATCCTTTTTAAAAGAAATATATTTATCGAATATTCTTCATGTAAATAGTACTAAATCACACTCCTAGGATTTTATTGATAGGTTTATCATCTAATAAAGAGTATGATGAATATAGAAAAACAAATTAAACATTTCAGTAGGGACTCATGGTACAATATGCACCCCTCACCATATTTATGTTATATAGGATGGAATGAGTTACATAAAAAATAGGATTAGTGTTGAAAACATTCTGAATATCTCTCTATAATTAGATTTGAATCTTCATTTTCAACTCTAATTATGATGGGGGTGTTTTTTAAAACAAAAAATTTCATCAAAGAATTATTAAAATTGAAAAATGACCAATTAGATAAATTTAATGCTGATCAAAACAAATTAAAAAGAGAAGGAGTAGAGATCATTAATTTTTAAAAAATGTAAATTGAATTTGGAGAGATTAACAACTCAATAATCATCCTATAGATGTTAGAGTTCCATAAAACTAAACCTTCCCCCAGTATAGTAAATATTTATTATCTCTTTATATTCATATTATTAAATCCCATAAATACCCAATCGTCTCTAAATTTTTTGGATCCGTCATTTTGAATTCTCTGTTAACGAACTCCAATTTTGAAACATGTAAATTCAGAAACTCACATAAGATCATATTGAAATAGAATATCAATGATAAGTATTATATATTATGTTTCTCACATAAATCCATCATATTATTGGTAATTATTAGTGATTCATTTTACAAAAATCTCTTCCATTATGAATGTATATAATGTTTTTCTCAAATAAAATTTCAAAATAATTTAAGATTCAACAATCATATATGAAAACCATTCATTTCACTCCAATGGGGAATACATATTCAAGGGAATCAGTTTTCAAAAACACATGGTTTCATGAAACGATCAAGTTTCATTGTAATAATGTTTAATGACTGTATCTAATGCATCATTTTAGAAAACAAAAATTCATTAGTGATATTTTCTCTTCATCCCTTAGTCAATTTGATCAGGTTTTAATCAGGGAAAATCCATACACACAACTAGTGTTTTGGACCATCACACTAAATACCTATGCACCATGAATGGGATGGGAAATCTCATAACCTTTTTATCTTGTCTAGGGAACATATATTAAAAATTTTCATGAGATCTATCTTATATAAAAGACATATTCACAAGACAAAATCACTCTCTTACACCTCATGATAAATATCTAATCATGTTATCTAGTGAATTATAATTCAAAACATTATTGATGTGAACCACTCGTGTTTACATAGTATGTTTTGATCTCTAATGGGGTATTATACTATAATCCTCACTCAAACCCTCATTTATAACAATTTAAATTCATTAAAATCCTTAATGGAAGATGTTAAACTATATTATACCCAATTTTAAGAACATATGATTCCTAGAGTGGTGATCCAAGGATTCCATATGTAAAGTTACATTGAAACGTCATGTTTCAAGCATGAGATCACCCCATATTCGAGGCAGACCATGGAAAAATACCCTCACCATCCCTTATCATCACTCCATTCATTCCAAATATTTCTATTACATAATATATTAAAATTAATTTCATAATATTTTTAAATACCCCCAAAAAATTCACCTCAACCTACATGGTTTTTAAATCATGTTTTCCAGTAGTAATTGTAGGAATCACCTTTAAGGATTTCTACCAAATCCACCACAATTCCATATCACATAATAGAAAAAGAATCATATAATACTTGTTATCACATTGGATTATAATATTCCACTTACCCAAACAATAAATATTCCCAAAAAATTCAAAAAAAAAATCTTTCCTTCCAGAATCTAAACTGGGGGAGTCTTTATAGGGAATTTTACCAATACCAAAAATCCTCATATAAATTTATCCTCATGATTCCAATAAATACTGAGTGAATATGGTTTTTTCAATAGTGTTATTTTACCTATGACTAAACCATATGTGATGTGTTTATATGGATGTGTCTCCGATATAAATTAATCATATAACCCTCAATTGTGTGATGATCTTAAGAGGTCATAGTTGAAGAGTTTATAATAAAACCACATGATTCATGTAAAATGAATACATAGGTGAGGATCCTAGGTTTCCTTATATGTTTATCATGAGAATCTTTATGTGACATAAATTAGAATACAATATAATGATCATAGTATATCTTCTCCCTTTATCTAGCTGATGAGCCTACATTCATTACCTCGTGTAATGAAAACACAATTCCTTATTAAACAAGCATGGGATATCATATTTTATGAGAATTATAAACCTAGGTGATATGAATTAGATATTTTCACCATTTACATCATTAATGACCCTATATTTATTTTCTGGTTTGTTCTGCGCATGGTGTATCATGTGAGAACCATGTGAATCCTATATGTGTCAATAATAAATATAATATGTGATGAACATGGGATCTCTATATTCTATTCTTAGGATATTATCCTATGGGTTTTACATTTTTTTAGAATAATTTGATTCATAAATTGATGTTTCTGGACTCATCCCAGAAGGTTCGGTGTCATGAGTGCCTCAATCGCACCGCCAATCGGCATGGGGCCGGTGACAAGCACCGAGTAGGCATTCCAACAAATTGGAGGCATTTAACTAAGTCCCTATACATACATGAACAAATACATGCCCAAAATGAAGAAATGTAAAAACATTATGTAAACAAGCACACCTACAACTAATATGATATCAAATGGAGTTTGAATGAAGGAAAACTGGAAAGTCAATAGGGCCAAAATACTACCACACTAAAATAAAAGTCTTCCAACGTGGATGCACGAGTTCCTGAAACTCATTCAGGGGAAACCCTACATAGAGGGTAGGTGTAGGAAAACTATCTGCAGTCATAAGAGTACACTCGACCATTCTAATAACTCTTTTCACCACTAGGTCCTCATCCACCAACGACCCTGTCAAAGCGTCGATCATATTCACAAGATAAGAAACCTGCAGGAAATGCCGATGTATGGATGATTAAAATAAAACATAGTAGGAAACCCTAAAACCAAAAAGGTAATAGAAAAAATTAAATTGAAAAAGTATAACACAAAGGAAACTCATGAACTACACCAAAAAGTAAACACATAAAGTATAGTCAATATGGTCATCTCACATAGGTATAAGTCTAAAGCACGAAGAGGAGGATTTCAAGTTTTAGTCCACATATCTCCCAGTACCCATAACACTAGAATTTTATATAGAACAAGGAGAATCAATGGAGCATGAAGGTTCATTGTCACATGATGCCTCGTTGGCACACAAAGTGTCATAGGTGCACAGAGTGTCGGTGGTGCCCAGAGCAGCGATGGAGCCCAATGCGTTTGTTGCGCCAAAAGTATCGATGGTGCATGGAGAATAAATGTCTCATGAATATTCAATGGTTCATTCTCCCCCCCAAGTCACGTATTTACCAAGATCACATAGTCATATACAACTACCTAACTCCTCGCATTGCACGCTTGTTCCCGGAGAAACTTATCCTCAAACCACAAGATCATAAACCAAGATCTAGAAAAACTCACTTAGAGTATCTTGAAAGTAATTAATCATCACAATCTTCTCAACTCCACAAATGGATCATCAAACCTACCTCTATTTCGGAATATATTTCCATCTATGTAAATAGGGAGTGGATCAGTTTGGGTCCGAGCCGACCCAACCCTGTCTGTCGGGGCATGCCCGAACTGGACTAACCCGATGGGTAGCTGGGCCATATTGTCTAGCCCCCTTGGCCACCAAAATGGCTCAGTTCTCCAGCCTGTCCCACATCTTTCCATCTTGTTCGGCTCCACCGAACACATCCTTCCCTGGCTGCATCCCTCTTGTCTATGTGGTCACCAGAACGTGTGGTCAGCTGGCTCGCCTAGTAAACACAGAGATAAAATGCATTTCATGTGGTCGTCCAGGGTTCTCTTCCTGGTCGAGTGACCTCACCACCACTTTGGGATATTACTGACATGGCCTCCAAGACGCATCCCACCACAGTAGTTGCGGCCTCCAAGCATGGCCCCTGGTCGCCACCTATAGCCCACACAGCCATGTGACGTCTTCCAACATGGTCCCACATGGATTGCGTCCATCCACCGCTACTGGTCACCCTATCAGCATCTCATCTAGGTTACATTCCACCTAGTCCAGCCTCCCCTATCAGGTAGTGCTACCTTCATCGATGACTCCCCCCCTACAGCCTTGACCTTCTGTACTCCTCCTAAACGTTCTTGAACTACTGCCTTACACCACCAAGAGATTGAATCCCCAACTTGGATCATAATTCGTGAGGAATGAGGAATGATGAACATTGTGTGAAAATTTTCAGTGAATGTGGACACTCAAATGGGTAGATCATGGCCTTGTTCATTTCAACCTTGACATGTTCATATTTGAATGTTTAATGATGAATAATCAAATAATAATCACCATGATCTGTCAGCCTTTTAATCCCCACAACATTAATCCATCTCGCAAGGACGATCAAGACATGGATTATCCTCTTTGTGGGATGGTCCTGATTTATCATTGAAACAATGAAGGGTAAAGATATTATAGAGTTTCTACACCTACCTCAATTTTGGATCCATTTTTGTAGATGTAAAATGTTCATTGTCGGGGTTGATCATAGATCTTCCAAAATTAATCATCATCGAGAGAGCTTCCTTATCATTGGCTCAATGGAATTCTAAAGTTATAGAGATAACCCAAAATTCCTCTAACATGTAATATTAAAAACAGAATCTTCCTCTACGTCAACACATAATGTTCAATAAAATATTTTCATTTTATATTTTAATGAAATTCACATAAAAAACATTACTTACAACCTTGAACCTTGCTGGTCGAGGTTAGGCCCTACCTAAGGAAAAAAAAATTCTGAACACAATGGTTCACTTGGATTTTTTATTTGTAAAACAATTAGGAGTTATTCAAATTTAAACAAGAATCATTATGCATGATTTATTAAAAAAATTAAAAAATATTCTATATTATTCATGGAACGTTGGGCCTTGGAATCAGACATTATCTCAGTGCCTGATCTTGTAATTTTCCATGTTAATTTATTAAAATAAAATCAGAGAATATCTAAGTCATTACACTCTCCTCGCCTTAGGGATTTATATACCCGGAATCAAAAAAAAAATCTACTGAACAAAAATATGAGGGAACTAATAACGGATCTGATCCTCCTTCTCCGAAGTTCTATCATAGATATTCAGATGATTTCACCGAAAAAAACCATTGAAATCAACCACCCACAATGGATTCACTCAAATTAATCCTCAATATCCACCGGGTACTGCAGAAATGTTGGTTGATCATCAATTTCTAGCTTTCCCCAATTGATGATGTGTGATAGATCATGTACATACCTCCTCATTTGTAACATGTGGAAAACATAGTACACCAGGTCATATTCTAGAGGTATATCTAGGTGGTTTTCCACCAAAACCAACTCTACTAAAAATCTGAAAAGGGTTGATGTATTTCAGAGATAACTTACTATTCAAGTAAAATATCCACAATCCCCCTCGAGGTGAGACCTAAATGAACACATAGTTTCCATAATTCAAATATAGAGGCCTCTATCTCTAATCACCACACAATTTCTGTCAGAAATGTGCAGTCCTCATCCACTCCAAGATGATTTAATCCTTCCTGGAGGTTACCCACACCAAATATATACACAGGAGTCTTAACTCCCTTAGGTTCATCCAGCATCGTGGTGACCTACACGGTCACCCATAAAAGGCCTCGAATGGGGCCATACAAATGATAGAATGATATTTTTGGTTGTATGAAAACTCCAATAGTGGTAGGAGATTATACCAACTATACCCAAATTCTATTTTTCAAGCACATAGTATATCATCAAGAACATTGATGGTCTTCACTATATGGCTAGCTGTTTGGGGATGAAACACCATGCTCAAACACAAATGAGTCCCAAATGCCTCCTGAAATCCCTTCCAACATTGGGATGTGAAACAAGATTAATGGTTAGTAAGGATCTTCTAGGGCACTCGATGCTGACTAACAATCTCTTACACATAGAAGCATCCCAATCTCTCTACTGAGATCTTCTCATAGATCAGGGGAAAAGTGGGTCAACATGGTGAGTTTCTCAACAATCACCCATATTGAATCTTGTCCCATGAACATATATGGTAAATCAGTCATGAAATCCATTGATATACCATCCCAATTCCAATTTGTCACCTCAAGTGGTTAGGTAAATCCCAAAAAAACCAGGTTCTCATTATTCACTTACTATAAAGTAAGGAATCTACAAACAAACTCTACCACCAACTTCATTATACCAGGTCACTAGAACTATCCTCAGAGGTCCGGAGGAATATTCTCCACTCTTAGATGTACCTCCAGAGGTGATGTATGGATCCCCCTCAAGACCACATCCCACAACATCTCTATTTCTATTGTGTGTCTTCTAAATAGTACAATGTTCCCCCACCATTTGGATATTTATCTCAAGTATGCCATGTGGATATCTGAGAACATAATGTCTCACAGTAAGTGTCCTTGAGTTTGGCCTCCCTAACTCTCTATAAGAGTTGATAGGTGGAAACTATCAAATGTATGTAAGCTTTTCTATCTCCATCTATAAAGGATATCTATAATTCGATCAGATGCTCTGATTCCTCACTCAACAACTACAAGAAAGATCTTCTGTTGAGAGAATTAAACACTATGTTCCACTTCGTATGAGTATATAGAGTGTCAAAGTCATAGTCCTGGATGAACCCTAGCCATCATCTCTATATCAATTTTATTGAAGATATACCTGAGACTCATGTGGATAGTGTATATTGTAAACTGCTCACCCATCATATAGTGTCACCACATCGTCAATTAAAAGAATACCAAAACTATATTTGGATCATGGGTTTCATAGTTCTGCTCTAGATTCCTCAACTATCTTAAACTATAATATATACCTGCTTTCCCCTGCAATAGGAAAAAACCTTGCCCAGTCCCTGATGCATCACAAAAAACCACATACTCAACACCCTCATCTGGTGATCTCAAGATGGGTGCACTCATAAATATCTACCTCTTCCCTTGAAATAACTTATAGAACTTCCTTTTTCACATGAAAAGATGTCCCTTCCATGAGAGGGTTGTCAAGGGTGATTCAACTGATGAAATATTGGGTAAAACCTCTAATAGTACCCATCCTAATGCAGGAAACTCCACATCTTGATAACACTCTTAGGTGGCTCCCAAGAAAGAACAGATTCAATATTCACCAAATCATCTGCAACTCGAGCCACTGAAATGTCTTGTCCCAAAAAGTGGACCTCCCAAATAAAAAACTGAAATCATGAGAGCTTCCCATAAATATGGATCTCTCAGAGTGTTTCTAGGACCATACTCAAGTATATCATAAGATCCTCCTCATATGTCGAGTACAACATGATATCATCAATAAAGACTATGACAAAACAATCAATATAATTCTAGAATATATTGTTCCTGTGTCCCATGAAAAATACCAGGTCATTCATCACACCAAATATCATCACTAAGTACTCATAGTGGTCGTACAGTCATCTGAAGGCTATCTTTGTGATGTCCTCATCCCGTACACAAAGCTGGTGATAGCTAGATCTAATATATATCATCAAGAACCATCTAGCTCCCTTCATTGGATTGAAGATGTAATTGATTCTTATTAGTGGATACTTATTCTTCACAGTCAACTAGTTTAGGCACCATAAGACCACACGTAACCTCAAGATCTCATTTTCCTTCTTGGATAACAAAATTCGTGCTGCCCAAGGTGAAACACTGGGTCTCACGATTCCCTTTCTTTATATGTCATATAGTTGTACCTTCCACTCATGAATCTACAATAGAGCCTTCAAATAGGAATGTGTATAAATTTTTTTCCTAGGGTACCAATCAATGAATAATTTCACCTATCATTTATGAGGTAATCTCGTTATATTATCAATAAAGACATAATCATACTACTCTACCAATTTATGAAACTCGGGACTTGTCTCATCCACTACACCAAGGGTCATGCTAGCCAACTAGTGTGTAATCAATTATACCATCTTATGTGTAAGTACAACCTACACTACATGCATTTTCATTTCTACATGAAAGGATAACATAATTCCATCTCCTTGGAGACACCACACTATGTCCCTCCAATAGAAAATCTAAGCATGAAATGTAGATAATCATTCCATACCGAGATTTAAATTATAAGGAATTGATACTGCCACAAAGAGATCCCAATCAGAACTGTCACCCACTTGAGTAAGGGAGCACCATCGACACCGGTGTGTGGTCATAAAATCTCCCCCTGTATGAGTATCTAAGAATATGAATCGTTTCAAAAACTCTAATAGACTCTCTCAGACACGAACAAGGGTATAGGATAGAAAAGAGTCATCATACCCTGTGTCTATCAAAACTGTAGCTATAGTTTAAAAGACATACATAGTACCTCTAATCCTTTATGGTGAATTAGGGTAATATGCCTATGTTTCCAAAAGTTAGCATAATCAATATCCAACATCTCCTTGAGCTTGTGGTGGACCACCTAGGGGTGGTGGTGGTGGTACCTTGACCGTCCACCCATAACTTGTTTCTCTAAAAACAACTATCCTATATATTCCACTCTACGGAACACCCTACTCCTACCTCTTTATCTGCCTCGGTGGACCCTTGACCATCTATTGGTCATCCGCACGGTGAGTCGGGCAATCATGATCCACGTGTCCCTGACTATTGCACATGTAACATAGCTTAGCCTTCGGGTAACTTGCTCTACCCTGGGAGCCCTGTAATGGTGACCCCATATCATGGGGTTGTCCCATGGTGTTCTTAATTCTTATTGATCTCAGCATTAACTGGAGTCTTCCCACAGCCGATGATTCTGCTACCTAATGACCGCTGGTAGCTCCCACCGTTGTCATCAGTTCTGTCGAAATCTCTTCGCTAGCAGGGAACTCTCGAGTTCCATGACATATATATAGATACTAAGGGATATCATTGATTCTATGATATCTAAACATATTCCACGATTGAATTTTTTAGGCTTAATGAATGGGTTCCGCACCATATATGTGATGTATCTACAATGTTCAATAAATCTCATTGAGTACTTTTCTAGTGTATAACCACCCTACTGTAGATGCCACATCTCTTTTATATGCATGATGATTAATCCAATTAGTAAAAACTCGTCATTTAAGAAACACTCAAAGGTATTTCATAGATAGAATCATCTTATCATACATCTAGATCATTAAGCTCCATCATCGCCCCACTGATCCCATAAAAACACTCACGTCTAGGAAGGCTATTTAGTATACATGCATCCTCACATGGAGGAAGACATGTGTAATTGCTTCCAGCCAATCCTCATCTTCTTATGGGTCTACCACACCCTAGAACCTAGATGGTCACTACCTTTTGAACTCATTAAACACATGCATCTTACGTGCATCCACTACTGGTTGCATTGGAATTAACTGCTACTATCCATATGATGGAATCAATTATATACCACAAGGGGGGTGCTATCTCGTGTATTGGACAATGTACTTATGCCTCATAAATAGGTGGATCATCCTAGTGATCACGCATAATAATCCTTAATGGCTATCTTTGAGGAGGAATCCAAAAATAGATCAAGATTTACCACATTCAATTGAGTATACCTAGTGAGATGACAGTAACATGTGAAGGTAATGAGAATGCACTCAAATTACTATATGATGAATGTTCCATATATTTTACCAGTAAATAGTGTCTTCATTTATGGATTCAAAAAGAATAATTCAGAGTCCTGGTGTATGGATACGTCGATCACCCCACCAACATGGAGTCTCTGGTCTAAAATCCAAATTAAAACCATTTAGAATTGATTCCACAATCCATTATCATAGAATATTATATCATTAGGTAAAACTAACCACCTTTGATACCACTTTTTCATGACCCATCCTAGAGGAGATTGTGTTGTATCTACACCAATCCAACCTCCATTAGGCCAGGGATGGCGACTATCACTGAGTAGAAAAGTCACAAAAATGGGAGGCATTTTTCTAAGTACATGTAAAAATGCACACATATCAATGAACAAAATTCAATAAAGTTAAAACACTAAGTAAAAAAATTCATACCACCACGATACCAAAAATAGAGTATGATAGTAATAAAACTGGAATGTAAACAGGGTTAAAATACAAGCCCACCAAAAGAAAAGTCTCCTCATGTTAATGCACGAGTTCCAGAAACTCTTCTATGGAAAGTCCTACCTAAAGGGTAGGTGTAGGACAGCTGCTTGAAACCATAGAACCGATTTCCTGTCTAATCACTCTAAAATCCTTTTGGTCCTGGTCCACCAAGGACTCCGTCAAAGTTTCAATCATCATCACAATACACGACATTTGTGGAAAAATCCCGTGCGGGGGTGAGAAAAACAATACTCCGTTGAACACTCTAATACTGAAAAGGTAATACAATAAATAAAACACAAGAAGTATGTCACAAATGAAAGATAGGAAGAATTCTACAAAGAAAACACATGAAGTATATTTAATATAGTTAGCTCTCATTAGTATTAGTATACTCCACGAAGAGAATTATTTTCAGTTGTATTCCAATGATCTCTCTATCTCTATGACACTATATGTTTTGATGGAGAATAGATCATCGATGGTGGAAAAATCATTGATTCGTATGGAGTGTCGATGGTGCATGGAGTGTCGATGGTGTATGGAGGACCGGTGGTTCCTACGGTATTGAAGGATCTCGCGACGTTGGTGGGGAATGGGGATTCGATGGTGCATGGAGCATCGAGGGAACATGATGATTTGATGGCACATGGAGCGTCAATGATTCATACAAACCCCAAGTCACATAGTCACCAAGATGACACCATAAAATCCATCAATATGATTCTACTCGTATCGTGCTTGTTATGGAAGAACCTACTCATCAAGTTGTTATGTTGTAAACCAAATTTGAAAAACCTCATTAGAGTTTATCAAAATGATGTATTGTTGCAAGGGTCCCAACACCGAAAATGGACCTCTTGTTTGAAATATTTGGCCAATTTAACAAAAAGGATGTAGTCTAGTCTAGGCCCTACAAGACCTGATCCGTCCTTCCCGACCCAATCCGGTTAAGCTTACTCGACCTGATTTGGATGCCCCTACCTAGTTCGTTTGACCAGACCCAAACGGGTCGATCTGGGTCATCCCAACCCAGCCCGAGCTAATGGGTGGCTTGACCCTATGGTCAAACACATTGGGTCACTAGAGGGGTTCGGTTCTCCACCTCGACCCAAGTTGTGCGGTCCAATCCTACTCCACATGATTCAGCTCCACCTATATGCATCCCATTAGCCCATATAGCCTCCTAACCATGTGGCTTGCTAACTCCACTAGTCTACACAGTGTCGGACCATGTTTCACGTAGTCTCCACATCTTTTCCACCTAGTCCCGCAACCTTGCCGCCGCCAGAGTATCCTGCCGACGTGGCCTTTGAGTTGTATTCCTCTGCATCGTCCACAAACTCATTCAGAGGCCCCTCGTTGTTTCATGCAACCTCCTCTACCACAATCCCTCTTCTGACACATTCCCTCATTGACTACGTCTTGCCACTATCACCGACCACTATGCAGGTAGCCTTTCTATTCTGCGTCCGCCTTTCACAACCTCCCATGTTAGGATTTGATGCCTCTATCACAAGCCACCCAGCCAGAATCATTTCACATCCACACTCCACCTAAACCGGCCATATCCTTCACATCTTACTTCCACCATGTGTTTTTGCAGGATCAAATCTCCATCTCAAAACATAATTCACATAGAACAAGGAATATGGATCATTTATAAAAATGGGAAATTCCCATGAACACCAAAATGGAGGAGTCTTGTTCTTATTTGTTCGGACCTTCAAACATTAAAATTAAAAGGTTTATCAAAATAATAATCAATCAATAATCACCTAGATCTATCATTCCTTTAATCCTCCAAAAGTGTATCCATCCCTCATGGACAATCGAACCGCGGATACACCTGTTTTTGTGATGGTTGGAATTCATCTTTGAAACTAAGAAGGGTAATGAAATCAAAAATAGATTGACATTGTACCTTGAGTTTGGATCAGTCATTGATAATTAATGGAGTTTTGTGTCATCATTGGTCCTCAATCTGTCGATATTCATCACTGAGATAGATTTTATTTCTCCTTCCCTTAATGTATGTCCATGGGTATGGCCATAACTCTAAATTCCTCTAGCATGGAATATTAAAAAGGGTAACTTCCACTGCATAAACACATAAAATTCAATATAATATTTTTATTAATTATTTTATTGACATTAATGTCAAGAAACTATCTTCTACCACCAACATGTGTCGGTTATTGTTTGGCCCCACCTAAGGTCAAGTCTCTTTTCTGAACGCAATAGTGCCCATAGATTTCTAATCTGGGAACCCATTTAGATGTTATTACAATTTATAGAAGAAACTGTATGAATGCTTTATTAAAAATAACTCATTTTCACTACATCATTCTGGGAATATCGGTCCTAAGAATCCCACACCATCTCAGCACATTCTCTCGAAATATACCCAATTAACTTATAAAAATAAAAAATTCTTACTTAATGTATCTATTTTAATTCTTAATGTGAATAAGATTCTTTATGTGTTGAGCATGATTATCCTATGATGATGAAAATTGTATTATATATGATGTGATCACTAGATTACCTTTATGATAATAATAAGGTTCTTTATAAGACAATATCTACAAATTCTAGAACAGTATCCCTATATTCTTTATTTGATGAACATAAAATTCCATGATTTCCCATTTTGGGTATGATAATTATAAACACTCATGCTACCAAATGATGTATGATAGTTCCTAACAACACAACATATAAAATAGAATGTGTTCAGACTTCCATGATAGCTAGAAATGTAATTCAATTATATATAATTAATGATGTTGTCAATAATTTAATTCATATACATGTCTTTAATCTATGAGGGAGTCTCATACCATACAGTGACCTCCAATGAAGAATCCATAAAATGTAAGTACAAAATCTAATCAACTCATTATATTCAAGGAGATGAAATCATCACCCATGTTGTTGACTGTCAGTCACCTTTAAAAAGTGGTAATGCTTGGATGAATTATCATTCGAATCCAAGATATACATTTGAAAAAGGTGGTATTTGAATAATGTTTCAAAAAAAGGATTTTTTAATTTTTTGAGGATTAGTAAAATTCATAGATAATACGATTCTATGAATATGGGATTAAATATATGGTAAGATTGGAATTGGTCTAATTATTATTAGTAATTATGCCCTTAATAGAATAATAATGAACCAATGGATAAATTAAAATATTAAGAAACATTATAATATTTTTTTAAAAAATTTATGATTATGATTTAATTGAAAGGTAAACATTTTATTGAAATAAAAAGGTTCATATAGGATCTATAATTCCTTTAACCTAAGAGTATTCACTTAAAAATGTTTCTTGAAATATTAACTCAATATTCACTCAGTGAAAAATTAATGGGTCTAATTCCACTCACGGTTTGATCCATATTCATGATATACATGGAATCATTCATAGGATCTCTATGAATCATTATAATGAAATTTGTTATTTTTTTATATCATCATTTATAATTATATTAAGATAAACCATTAATACTTTAATTTCTAGAGAATTAAAATCGTGGGATATAATTTTTCAGTTTGGATGGAATATAACACATAAAGAGATATATTACATAAATGTTATGATTTTTTATTTTTAATGCAACACCAAATGAAAATGAAACATATTAAAATTAAAAAATAATTATTTAAACATTGATATCAAATAATAAATTATATATATAAGTAATAATATCATGAAATAAATATATAGGGAATAAAAATGGCATTAAAGATAAAAAGCAGTCATATTGTGGCCCTTTTTCAAAAATAACAGAGGTAAGTTCACTAGGTTTTTAATTTGAAGAATCCCATTTTTAACTCTAACAACTGAGAATTGAGTGGAGTAATTGTTATGTTAAATTCATTCTTATAGAAGTCACCAAATTATCCATTATGCTATAATTTTTTTCTTCGATTTCCATTACGACTTATCTTATCCAAAAAATATATGTTGAAAATATGGTATTGTATATATGTAGAAGTTAATATGAAATAAATATATAATGATGAATTATATAAATTAAGTATTACATATATGTCTAGAAATTTCAATCATATAAATTTATTTAATACAATATAAGTGCAAATATTTCATATCCTATTTTATTGGGAATTTACTACTATCTATTGACATTTGTAAGAAGTGAAAATATTTCAAGTTGAGTATAATGATCTCCGGTCTGAAACAACCCAGAAATGATATTGATGTTTTCTTGTCACAATTGATTAATTATTTGAAACTTTTATTGGAGGATGTAATAAGGTTATATGATTCTAATAATATGTAATATTTTCAATTGCATGTAGTGCTTATGTTAACTATGAATGACATCCCAGAATATAAAAATTTTAATGGATATAGTGTTAGGGTCCATAAACAATGTCCAATTTGCAAACAACAGACTTTTTATTGACAACTGCATCATGTTAGGAAAATAGTATGCATGGGACATTTAATGTTTTTTCCTATAGATCAATCTTATAGAATACTAATAAAAGGCATTCAATGGCTCACATGAATTTGATATTGTTCTAAAACCATTATAGCTTGATGTGTATTTAGAGAGGGTGAAAAACAATTATGTGAAAATGAGAAAGACACATAAATCAGGCAATGATAAACATATTTTGATGTCAATATCAATATTTTTTGAGTTTCCATATTAGAGATATCATTAAATGAAACATAATCTGGATGCGATGCATGTGGAGAATAATATTTGGGACAATTTGATTCATACTTTTTTCGATAATAAAGGAAAGAGTAATGATGGATTTAATGAATGATTTGGATTTTTATCAATGTAAATACATTTGGAGTTAGTGACCAACACAAATGGAATATTAACATTTATTCCCTCTCCTTTCCATACATTATCCAAGAGGTTGAAAATTAGCTTTTTTCAGTTTATTCATGATATCAATGTTCCTCAATGTTATTCTTAAAATGTAAAAAAAAATCTCATTGATAGTTTTTATGTTGATGGGTATGAAATATAGTGATTTTCATTTCAGGATGCAACAACTTCTACCAGTTTCATTTCATGGAGTATTTCCCATTCGTGTCAAAATAACTATAATGAAGATGTGTTATTTTTTCAATACATTTTTTATGTAGGTGATTGATGTGAAATCATTGATTTTTTTTGGAAAGGATTCAATTTCTATACTCTTTCAATTGGAAATATAATTTCCCCATTTTTTTATATAATGGGGTATTTAATGGATCATCAAGTTCAAGAAATATAGATTTTTGGACCTTTATATATTTTTTTGATGTATCTTTTTAATGTTATATGAAAATATTGAAGGGGTATGTTATGAATCCAAATAGACCTAAAGCCTCCATTATTCCAATTTATATTTCTTAAGAGGGTGCAGAGTATTGTATGAGCTACTTGGATATGGCGGAGCACATAGTTTTTCCACCATCTCACCATGAACATGGTAATAATGAGGGAAATGTGATTTGTGGCTTGAAATTCAAATCATTATCAGCTGAACAGATAAATAAGGTACAATTATACATATTGAATAATATAAGTAATTCTAAACTGTATATATAATTTCATATTAATGAGTTGAAACTATGTCATCTAAAGAAGAAATAAATATAGATTTTGAATGAGCAGAAATTTTTTTTCCATGGTTTAAAAATACATTGCTTGTTAGATTAGATGTATCAGAGAAATTATGATGGTTAGTTTGTAATCCATGTTAAAATGTGATAAAATGGTCTGAGTAAGACATTAATGGTTATACATTTCATATGAAAGATTAGGGAAACAAGGGTGTAGTTCTGAATAGTAGTGTATTGGTGTTTTCATAAGAAATGTATTTTTTGAGTTCTAAAGACAAAAAACTAATATCTGCCTCATTTTATATTATGAAGTCATTGATGAAATATGGGAGGTTGATTAATATAAAATTAATGTTCCTACTTTTAACTACATGTGGTTTATCGGTAACAATAGTGTCAGACACGATGAATTTGGAATTATACTTGTTAATCTGAATAGATTGGAAGACAGAAAAGATTATTTTATAATGGAAACACATGAAAAACAGATTTTCTATATTGACGATAAATCAGATATGTAGGGGTTTGTTGATTTATAAGTTAAAAAACAATATTTTGGTGAGGATCATCATGATGAAGATGATGATTTTTGTGAGATCCCTACTTCCATGTAATGATTAGCAGAAAATAATTATGATCATGTTGAAGACATGGTTTATTCCATAAGGAACGATCATGGTGAAGGAATTTGGGAAAATAATCAACTTGTACATTCCTAATATTTCAAGTAAAATATTTTTAATTCTTGTTTACAGTTATTAATTCCACAAAATATTAGATATTGTAATTTTTTTATTAAAACTCGTATGATAACAAATCAATAAATTTTTTGGTATATATTAATTTTTTTAGTTTTGTTTATCATGTTTTCCATTATGTAATTTATATGTCTATTGATTTTGATGAATGAAATTTACTTTATAGTGTTTACCATGTTTACCATAGTTTAGAATTTTTTACCATAGTTTATGTTTACGTATCTTATATATTATTTGATTTTTTTAAATAGAAATTACACTATCATGTTTACCATGTTTACGATTTTTGCCATTGTTTAACATGCTTGCCATATTTACCATGTTTACTATTATGTAACATAGTTCAGTTTTTCATTTTTTGTTTACATTAGTATAACAACATTGGAATTTATATAAATGTGAAACATGGTTTTTTTTTATTTGAAGAAAAGTGATAGAACAATTGGTTGATAAACCACATGATTCTAGTGATGTGCATCATTATAATACCTCTGGGGAGGATCATTCACATGCTTCTGATGTTCCCCAATCTTCCTCATGTGCTCCATTAACAAAAAATACGAGTTCAAGAGTTGGGAAATGTGGTTGCACATGTTTACCAAAATTATCACATTCCCATATCCTAGACCAAAGGATTTTCATTGTGCTTGATGACAATGTTATTCTTATAGGCCCAAATGCAATATACATTACGAGTTTTGTATCGACTCTAAGTAAATGAAAAGTAATCATTTAGTATGTTTATTTGAGAAGTGTGGACAAAGAGATAATATCTAAATTATGGGATATATTTTTGGTAAGATCTTTTTCTATTGTTTTACTAATCATTAAATATGTAGAGTATAATATGTTTTACCTCTTATTTATCAGATGAAATTTGATATTACTGACACTGGAGGAGTTAGGAGGAAATGTTTATAGACAGATTCTAGGATATGGAGGGATTTTAAATCAACACTCACATCTGATTTCATTTTTGATCATAGAAAACATGACAGTCCATGTCATATATATCATTTCATAGATGATGGCACAAGCAAAAAATTGGTTTAGGTTGGAAGAAAAGATTCATGTTTGTTAATGGTAAAGTAAACATTAATAAAAAATCTTATATAAATGAACATATTAATGTTTTTTAAAATATTTTTTATTCTAAATATACAAAAAAGGATATCTCATTTAGAGATCCAATCTAAAAATGTATACCCTGATAGTTTATCTAGGCTAGGGTATATTTTATTGGGAGATAAAATGAAGGTGGAAATTTTAGAAAAACATAGAGCTGAGTCTTCACGCTCTAGAGAGGTTCCCCTTCTATCCCCCCATATAGACATAGAAAATAGGAGAGAGTGTGGATGAGCGGAAATGTGCAATATATTATGGTGGAATTGAGAATAATAGTTTATAGGACTGAAAGATAATTAATTTATTATTTAAGTAAATTCTATTATATAGATAGATTGAATCATTACATAAATTTTCAATTAATTAATATAAGATTCTCTTTTGGAGCAGGGCACACAAGGGGTAATTATAGGTGCTGACAGTAATGATATTTTGTCTACAGCATTGGGAAAGCCTCAACACCCCAGTCATGTACGAGGATACCCAATAGGTGTATCGATAAGAAAAGTGTTTTCACGTTCTTCAACTTATTCCATATAAGAGTTTTATAAAAAACTAGAATCATTGGATGATGAATTTCATAATACCAATGTGACGATGGAGGAAAAGATTAGAGCATCAGTACAGTCTATGTTTGCAGGCATGCAAAGAAAATTTCAAACTATAGCACCATGTCGACTACCTCTCCCTCTAGACCCCATTATTTATTATCCACCTATGTAAGCATCTCGCACTCCCCCACATCCAAAACACATTATTTATCATCCACATCATCCTGTGGACCACATTTTTTATACCACTCCAATTCCACAACTTCGTATTTATTTTGAGTTGTATGTTGATGATCCTTACCATCATATAGATCTATATGGGCTGAAATATTAGTTAATCATCAAAAGTTAGAGGTAGAGAATCATAGAGTGATATTAAAAAAATTATATATAGATATTCTTGAGTACCATTACCTACATATGAGGTGACGACATTTTGGCATAGTATCTGTTAATTTTTATTTAGGCCATCAAGGATTCTACGACTCATTACCAAATAGGTATATATGTTATATTTTTTATATTAATTTTTTATTAAATTTGCTTTAAAATATTAAAACTAATATATTTTTCTATTTATTTACATGAATACATTAGAGGTAAAGAAATATTTTATAGACAACCCCAAAGTGAAATGGGTATGTCATCAGATACAAAATCTAGTAGTCTTGACAGATTGTCAAGATATTCAAATTTGTTGGTGGCAAATTATTTGTTTCAATGTAAGCTCGGGTTAGTGGACGTGAAATATATTTTATAGTATGGAAAAATAATAAAATTACTTTTGTGCTTTTGTTGATGACAAGTGTGATGTCTCTGATGAAGGTATTAAAATGTGTGTCTGAGTTGTTTTGACCTATGAGTTCTCTTTTTTATTTAGCATTTTCTTTCTCTAAAACATTATATTCATCAAACATTCAATATTTTTGAACATTTTCTAAGAATTTGCTTTGTAAATAATGAAATTAATCATTTTAATTTTGTGATGATGAATTTAAATCCACCAAAAAATAATATACAACATTTTTAACATAATGACTGTATGATGATGTAAATGAGTATATTGATTCTAGTAAAATTTATCCCCCCAACACACATTATTTGATTATTTCACTTTTTCATAGTCTTTTTCTTATTCTTCTAATTCTTTATTCCACTTCCATGTAGTTCTTAAGACATCCATTCAACATTAATGGTTGTATTTATTTAAATTTCATTTTCATTATTGATTTTGTAACTCATTTATCATCTTGAGTTTCTTCTTCAACTTTTTCGCCTTTTCCATTATCCGTAGCTTCTATAAAAAATTATATTTCATGATATTCTAAATTTTATGATGTCAATTTATCATGTCATGTTCGATCAATAATCGCAATAGATTTGGACCCTCAACTGGTTGAAGAATTGATAAAGGAGACACAACCTTCCGACAAATTTTATATTATTAAAAATTTTGTATGATTTTTATTTTTTTTAATCAAATTCTCATACACTTTCAATTCATCTGTTGTTCTAATCCCTAAGGTTTAGGGACTGAAAATTAATTTTTTTTTCCAAAAGCAATTTTGAGGAGAAAGTGGGAAACCAGAATGACATCAGAGACTTCGAACACAACCATGCCTCCATGACCAAGATCATCAAGACCAAATACAATACAATTCAGAAGAAATGTAAAGTACCACCCTAGAAACAAAAACTATATGATCGGCTTCCATCTTCCCATCACTGCTCGTCTAGATGTCTCGTGCAAGAATGCACGGGCCCGGTACTGATGGAAAATGTCATACCCTCTCAAAACATCGAAATCTGAACCGCGATGAAAATGGAAATGCTTCCTGCTCTGAACATCCTCTAGAACAGTCCCCTGAAAATAAATTGGATGCAATGTCTCAGACCAAGGTCGCAGTGCCACAAAAAACACACAAAATTCAAACCACAAAATCCCCATCACTTTGCAGAAATAAGAGACAAATCACCCTTCACCAAGTCAAAAGAAATAAAAAGTCGCATCCTTCCGCAACACCTGGCAGACCACAGTCCATCACCAAGAATATCAAACCACAACAAAATCACCTCAAACCAAAATCCTCTTAAATATGACTGATAATATCTAGCATCATGGACTCCACTGATCGTTCCTCCCTCCACCGTACACCAACACCAGTTCTTCTCAATAACAAACTCAGAAAACCCGATTCAAACCGAGCAAGACACCAAGGATGGAATGAGATAACTAGAAAGCTCAAAATTCCAGAACGCCATAAAAGCAGTACCCACCATCAGACAATGCAAGGCACAGAGAACCCCGGAGCAGACTCATCCACAGAACATCAATGCAAAACCCAGAAACCGAACAAACGCGTGAGCAGCAAAAAACAAATCCAAACTCGAACAAAAAAGTAATTAAAAAGACCCAAGATCAAGAACCCTTCACCATTCCGAAGCCCACCTGAGCGCCGAAGACTCTAAGAAAAACCAAAAATCAGAACAAAGATCCAATCACCGCCTTCCAAAAACTCAGAGACTGCAGCAGACCACCTAGCACACACACCGACGAAGAAGAAGAAACCCTCAAACGCGGCAACTGGAAACCTACCGCTGCACCTTCATCGTGCCGCCGAATGAAGACCTATCCAGTGAAGGTGGATTGAGGTGGGAGCCAGGCCAGCATCGATGTGGAAAAGTGGAGGTTGACGGTTCCACGAGGTCATGACATCACCGGGAGAGAGAAGCCACCATGCCCACCGATCAACGCCGAGGTGGAGAGCTGTGCCGATCCAAGGCGGTGGCGGCGGCGACAGAGTGAGATCTAGGGTTCCAGTGCCCCTTAAGGGACCATACTGTAACCCCTTTCCTCCCTCATCTAATCCCTAAGGTTAAATCCTATTATTTTTCTTATCCAAATATCATATCAACTAGCTTATTTTGAGATTCAAGGGATATTATTGTTTTAAATTGTTCATCTGAAAATTGAATCAATTTATTTTGAACATTTAGAGTTTTGGAGTTAGACTTTATCTTCATACTTAATATTTATTTATCATTTTAAATATCATCATCAGATGCATCTTTATAATTTTTCCTTAAAACATATCCATTGTGTATTAATAGCTAATTTTATTTGCATCAATTTTTCTTCTCCAATGATTGAAATATTTTCTATTATAGAATATAAAAATTCATTTTTTGAATTTATCTACGAAATTAAATAATATATTTTTTATAAAATAATAGAACAGGAGTATTCTGTATTTCTTTAATGCCTTTTTAGAATATTCAATGACTATAACGACAAAAATTACCAAATTTGTCAACCTAATATTAAAAATAAGTTCCAAAATAATGATATAAAAGACATTCAAAGTATCTCTTTATCCCGTTCTCACTATCATGTAATATTTCATCGAAATAGTTATTACTCCCCTTTATAGTGTGAGCTGAAACAGGTTTCCTATTGTTTTCAATGCAGGTAAACAAAGATGCTTCCTATATTTACTGCTCAAAACATCCAAACATCATTAAATGCTTATCGAAATTAAAATATGATTTACAATGTAATAATACTTCAATTATTTCCATGAATTTTTTTATGAATGTTTACAAATTTCAACAAATAGAGTAAAATATTTCATTTTTATATCATTTTTTGTATTAAATTATACTAAATAAAAATATTATCTTATAATTTATGTTAATTTTATTATCAAAATAATATTTTTTTAAAATATATATTCTCTCATCCATGAAATATAAAAAACTTTTTGAAAGAGCATAATTTTTTATACCTTGTTCTTTCAATTATTCTTTCTCCAATAACTTATGTCTTCTCAAAATCTTTTATAGTTTCTATATTACGGAATCTGTTGTTGGAAAATAACTAAAGTGGTTGATCAAAGGAATGGAAAATCATTGTACTAATCCAAAAAAATGGGTGTCAAGGGTCGAGAGCATAAATCCTAATAACCAATGCGGTACAATAGAGATAACCATATATATATATATATCCATGGGTGCGACGCTTCCTATTCAATAAAAAAATGGATGGTAATTAAAACCATAAAATTATCCAATGGTTGATATTAATTACATGAATGATTTAAAAATTATTCTAAACCCATGATATTTTAGGAAAACTATATTTTTGGAGTATAAGAATGATTGATTACATAAAAATTTATTTTTTAAAAAAATTAAATTTTTAAATGTTATTAATATATAAAACAAAAAAGAAATGTAAATTTAATGTATAATAATAAAACTAAACGTAATTACAAGAATACATATTTGAGTATAAATATACGATCGATATAAGAAAGTATTTCTTCTTAGTTTTTTATAGAAATTTATTCCCATAAACATTATTGAAAATATTATTGTTTTTTTTTTGAAAGAAAATATTTAGAAATGATTTAGTAAATTTTCTTACTCTAAAATATTTGTACAAAAATTTACTACAAGAATGATTATTTGAATACTATAAAAATAAAAAATAATAGTTTTTGTAAATAAACTATTTTTGAAAAAAAAAAGTTTTATAAAGAAAAAAGTATTTTAGAACCAAATCATATGTACAGCAAAATTGAGGAGGAATTAATTAATGTATAGATATTGGTACAGATGAATTATATTTAAATTTCCATTTGATAGTCTTCATTCCTATATTCATTTTAATATATTCATATATATCTTAACAAAGGAATGTAATAAAAAAATCTTCACGTTTTTCTTACACTCCAATGAACTGTAAAATGATATCTCTTTTAATGGTGTGACCAGAACAGAAACGATGTCTTATATTAATGTTCATTGATCATGAGTGATGTGAATTGTTTTTATATAAGTAATTGTTACTAGATTAATCTATAAATAATCGAACATTAGTAAAACTAATTAAATAATAAATGATTTTGTGTATTCCCCACAATACACAAGAAGAAGAAATTCCACCTATAAATTTTTCAGCTTCAGTAGTTGAAATTCATAACATAATAATTTTTCTGTAGATTTCTCTAGAACTTTTATTTGTACATGTTTTTGGTTCTTTATATTATATCATGAATTTGTTTTTTATGTGGGGATTTTTTGTGTTAAATTGGTGAATTTTTAAAGGAAGAGGGGCAGTGCACAGTTGGTGGATGGTTTGTCTAAATCATATACCTTTCCTAGTAAATCATGAAAAAAAGGCCGAGGTATTTTCCTGGATTTTGTATAAATTTTCAACCTTTGAACCATTCAAGTAGTAACTATGAATCTCCCCTATGAAGAGGTGCATTATTAGGGGGAATTGTATGCCCTCATATGTAAATCGTGCATTCATTTTTTAATATTATAGAAATTATATTTATAATACAGAAATCCCCATATATCACCCAAAATCAACCTTATCTCAACCATTAATGATTTGCCCTAATTTTTGAGGATCTTATATGGATTCAAACGTTACATGAATTCCATTATTTGAGAATTGAATCTCGGATTAAAGATATGAACCACTCCAAATAAGAGATTCTAATCCCATGTGGTTTCTTCCATATCTCTAGTCATTATTTATTTCTTTGTTGGTATGTTGTCATTTTTTGAGGATGGTTCTAGATATAGGTTATCGTAGAGATATTAAATTTTATTTCTATTTATGTTTTAGATGTAGATATCATATTTCATTTCACAATTGAACCTTCTTCTTCTATTTTTGGTTTCCCATTGGTGAGTATTCATCGTCAATTTTGTGGCAGGAGGTTTAAATTAAATTCACATAATCCTAATTTTAGTTTCATGTTTATTTATTTATAATTCAATTGGATAATTTGTAAATTGAATCATTAATTGAATAAATAAATAAATTTATTTATTTTTGGAAACTTTAATTTCAATTAATTAATTTTAGAATTAATTAATGGGAAATTATTATTATGAAATTAGATAAATTTGATTAATAAATTGGTGGATTAATTAAAGGATAATTTTATTACGGAAGCTATGAGACATTGGTATTTTCTAATTAGTAAATTAATAAGATAGAGAATTAATTAATAAATAGGATTATGAGATGTTTATTAAATGTATTTGGTTAATTATTTATATAGTTAAATATTGAAAAATATTTTAATAATGAACTGTTATATTACTCAATGTTATTAAAATCAATCAAAATATTTTTTGTTAACAAATTATATGGTATCTTGGTGTGAAATGTTGTTGAATCGATTAAGGTTGAATATTTTTAATTTATGTGATATATGTCATATATATGTGATAGATTGATAAATTGGGTGTGGGACATGAACTATTGCTTCAAACTCCAATAGTGATAACTTGATAAAAGTGTGTTTGACATAGACTATTCAATCAAATGCCCATAGTGATAAATTGTTATATGAGCATGGGACACAAATAGATTCTTCAAAATCCCACCTCTGCGATTGTTTTATGAATGTGTTTTGGGCCACTGACTACATCTTCAAATACCCATAGGGTGTTATACATTATGTTTTACACCCATGAGTTGGCATTGGACTATTTTTTCAATTAGATGTGATATGATTAAAATTAAATGATAAATGATATCCATGGTATTTTTGTATGGTTTAGACTTCAAAATAGGTAGAATAAGGTATTGATGGATTTGGTGTCCTTGGGGACCCGAGGGTTTTTTAGGAAAATTAAGGTATAATTGAAAATGTGATAACTATTTAAATTTTTATTATTCATTTTTATTTATACTACTACATGAATTTTTATTCCCTATATATTATTTCATATGCCATTAGTTATGGTCTATTGAGTTTTACTGACCCCTATTTGGGATTCCTGATCGTTGCTCAAATAGATTTATTAATTCAAGATTAGATAAAGTAAATATTCTTATGTTAGATGGATAAATTGTGATGGAGCATGGATGAGGGTACCATAAGTGAATCATGACCCTCCTGGGATTCATCATGGTCTTTATTTGTTTTCAGTTTTCATAATGGTACTCCCTTTAGTCAAACATAGTTGCATTCCCTATCAAGTCAGCCCACCAAAATTATGCTTCCAACATATTATACATCTTATATATTCATGGATGAAAATCCCATATAAACTGGTGTTTAACATGAATACGTTGTTTCTAACAAACCATTGGTACTACCATCCAATTTTTTAACCAAGAAACTAAAGTCCCATCCAACTTCAATCTCTCAATGGTCTCCCCACCATTTACTTTTGTCCCCATATCGACACATCCAAAATCAGATATTTGTACCTATTTAATAATCTCTACCAAAACAAAAATAAATAAGACTATAAAGGGAATTGAAACATCGAATTATTCCTCAAATTCCCTATGAATTTCAGTTATGACCTATATCATTTTCCACTGGTCTAAAGAATACATATCAAACTGAGCTTATATATTTTTGCTTAATGCATTGTCCACCATGTTTCTTTTACCCGATGTATACATTATTTTGATGAAAAAAATTTAGAGATACTTCATCCATCTTATCTTTATCATATTAAAATCCATTTGTGAGAAAATATGATTCAAGAAATTGTGATCTGTAAACAAAGGTAATTTATCAAAAATAGGTTATGAGGTCATGCCTTCAAAGAATGGACTACGACAACTAACCCCAAATCATGTGTTGTGCAGTTCTTATAACGATACAATAATTATCTTCAGACATAAGAAAAAAATGATCTCTCTATATTAGAACACAACCCAACCATAATACCATATCATCACAATACACATCAAAGCCTTTTCTATATTCCAAAAAATTAAAATTGATGTTGCTATTGTTAGGATTTTTTATCTCTTGAATATCCTTTTATCATTCCTTGTGACATTTAAATGAAACATTATTCCATTTCATTATTTGATAGTATATTATATTCCATAAAAATCATGAAAAATCATTTATAATAACTAGATACACCAATGAAACATTATATCTCAAATATATTATTAGGTATTTTCCAAGAGATAATAACATAAATTATTTATAGATCCATAGAGACACCCCTTTTAGAGATTTAATAGACATGAAAATTGACCTCTTATATTAAAACATTAACATATTAATCTCTAGTGATTCTCAATAATATCATCAATTGTTTCTCATGCTTAGTAATTTTCCTTGAATACACTAATGTTCCATCAACAAACATGACCACAAAATAATATATATACCTCTCAAATATATGATCTATCAATTCCATAAAGTCTTATGTTGAATTTTTAAGACCAAAAGACATTCCAATATATTAATCATGGTAATATCTACTCATGAAACTTATCATTGGAATATCCCCCTTTCAAAAATGCAATTGATGATATCCAGATCCCAAGTCACCCTTGGAGAACCATTGAATTCCAATCAATTGATAAAATATATCCTCAATGCATGGAAGTGGATACCGGTTTTTTATAATAAATTCATTAAAAATACTATAAACCAAAAAATACCAATAGATTCATCATCCTTTTTGAAAAAAAAAATTGTTGCTTCCAACAGAGATGTGCTCGACCAAATGAACCCTTCTCTTTTCAAACTCTTCTAACTGAACTTTCAGTTCCCTTAATTCTTAGTGGTATCATCTAGTTAGTTGGATACAAAATATGACTGGTACCTGAAATGAGATTGGTCATAATTTCTATTTCTATCATGGGTGGAATCCCTATATTTACAGGGGGTCAAGAAACTGATAAACAACTTATAGAAAATTACTATCTTTGATATATTCGATCAATACTGATGTCAATGCATCCAAATGTTATGATGTTGTTCTATCCTATAGTGCTAAAAATCCCATTTCACCCGGATTTACATTCTGATCCCCTTTAAATAGAGTCTCTACATCACCATCAGTTATAAAACTAACAATTATAGTATAACATTATATGCGATCCTTAATTGTTTTCAACCAATCCATACCAATGATTATGAAATAGAAATTCATTTATAGCACAGTGAAATCGAATATCATCTTAGATCACTTAACGGTTATAGAACAAGCTCAATACATAATGGTTCAACATTTGTTTTCTCCAGAAATAGTTTTTAGTTTAAACATATAAGACATTTAATTTACATTTAAACTCATTAAAAATTATTATAAGAAGAAATAAAGGAATGTGATACACATGGATCAAAAAAAGATTTCATAAGGTTCGAATTATAATGATTTTTACCTATCCCCATCAATGGTCTAGATTGATCCTCTACAATTAGTAGTATAGATCGACATAACTGTTTTCTCATGAAGTTGTTTTCTATATTTACCTATTGAGATTACCCTAGTTGTGGAGTCATTGTACTTCTAGATTCACCATGGATAGCTCTGTTCTACTAATGATGATATTTTATTCCATCTTCCAATTTAATCATGCGATGCCCACAACACCTGATACGTATCCTGAACACTGGAAGTCGGAGCATTGTGACAATAATGATAAATATGTCCCATCTGAATGCAATTGTTTAATTATCTTGGTGGTTCTGTACATTCTCTCATCATGTGAATAAGGTAACTGTATTAGAGACATATATACCTTATCAAGGGTTTTAGAGGATGATTTAGTTATCCATAATTATGATTCTGAGTCTATATGCCACCATTAAAATATGTTCCCCTCTATCATGTGTTCCAAGAATCAGAGTTGACATTGTTTTCCATCAGTATCAACGTACTCCCTCAAACTATAGCTTGTAAAATGTCTATTTATGCCACAACCACTCAATTGACCATCTCTGTATAATCCATAATATAGATAACAACACTCTTTGTGAGAATCCCTTGAATCATCCATTATTTATAGTTGATATCTTTTAAGGATGCACTAGTAGGATCTTTCGGTGCAAAGAGATCTAAATTCATGAATTTCACATCATACTCTATCACCATGAGGATATACTACTTCATGAAGAAGATGTTCTTCATTCATAAAATTATGAATGTTTCAAGATATAATTTTTTGTTGAACAATTATTAAAAATCCTCCCATGCAAGGCCTTGGACTGATTTGTCCTAAACTATTAAATCCAACCATTTCCATGGATGATAATCTACGATATACGTCTCCATCATGTCATTCAACTCTTCTAGTGTGCCATGGAAATTGAATATTTGATTCAACTTGTTCAACCTCAACAATTATTTTTATAGATATGAATCACCACTAATGATGGGTGGATTCTTCTTATAGAACTAAATGTAATGATCCACAGGCCTTGTCTTATCCCATCAATTCATTACTTCCACATTTTGGAAGGCATGAAATATATATTGAACAAGTTATTGGGTCACCTATGGCTCAAGTGAAATGACATTGTCCAAAGCATCCTCTTTTTTGTTTCTAAAATTCATTCTTAGGTTCTATTTTCTATAAATACAAAAAATTCCATATGTCTCACCCACTATAAACTGAAGGATGGAAGAATTTAAATTCTATCACATTACAACTATCACAACAGTGATTAAAAAAATTCATCCTTTTTTCATAGTTCAACCAATTTTGAAAAAATCCCCATTATTTTGAAGATCCTAAAATTATAAAAATAAATAATTTATGTCTTCTCAAAATCCACCATTTGAAAACCACATTATCAGTTTTAAAAAATAAACACTTATACAACACATCAAGAATCAATTATCAAAATTAAATTTGAATTCCTTGTGGGAAGTCAATTATAAATTTCTTGTAATGCTCTTCTCATTGGAAAACTTATGAAAATGAGATTCCAAATCCTATAACTGTCAACAAGAAATCGTATTTACCAAAATACCTTGTATGTTGATGTTCATCATAAAATTCATATCTACAACTTTTTATTCTCTACCATTAAATCTCTAACAACCCTACTATTTTCTACATTGCCAACATGAGTACTAGACTAAAATTAGTTTGAAATTCATGATGGAAGAATTCATGACCACATTTCAATCATATATCGAACAATATGAAAGAACGTGTTACAAAGTTATTTTTGGAAAGACCATAACTGATACCACTTGTAACATCCAACACTCGTCATTACATTGGGAAGGAGGAAGGATATTACTTGACCTTATGTGACATCTCCAAGATGAAAAAGGCTTTAAATAAATGAAATCCTTTTTAATAGATGTGGGATGATTTTATATTTTAAAATAAAAACCCAACCAATAATTCCATAAAAATAAAAACTACTACATGATACATGAATAAAATTTAAGACAACTCAATTTAATACCACTTATATCAAAACCATAATACAACAGGGTTCCACAAAATTAGATTTACAATATCAAAGTAAATAACATAATATAACATCAACTAAAATAAAACACACTATGGAATGTCTCCAACTATGAACATTCTCTATTCTACATATCCAAAAAAAACCCATGTATCATGATATACCACTAAATAGGTGTGATAAATTACCCATCCCTACATACTAAAAACTGACATCTGGAAATGCCCCAAATTGACATAGAATAGGTGAGTAATGAAACTCGGTAGGCTTTCCCAAAATTTCTTACCAACTCATATCACTAGGATATAAAATTTTAGAAAATATTTATAAACCATTTTAGATAAAACAATTGAACACATTTTATATCATGTCAAAGTAGTTTAACTCCAAAGAATCACACCATACAAATTTTTTTTTCAAAAAACAACATCATGTTCCTAGAAAAGAAACTGATCAAGTCCTTTCATCCATTTCATGAATTAAATCAGCATTACACATTCCATATCATGTAACTGTGGATACCCATACATAAAACCACTCACAAAATGACATAAGATTTGTGTTATGATTGACAATGGTACTTTCACGTCCATAACACATCCCCTTGTATGGTGGAACTTTCACAACCATATCCATCCTATTCCACTCATTCTTACCAATTTAAGTCAACCACATGACAATAAAAAATTTTACAACCTAATACAATCATTCCAATAAAACAAAATTTTCATTGAAAACCATAACAACTTCCATTTCATTAAATTCAACATTTTCATAAAAACATTTTTCAATTAACCATTGTATTAAAACAAACATTTTCATTGAAAAAAATTTCCATCAAACCATTCCAATTAATCCAGTATTTTTATTGAAAGCACCTTTAATTAATCAAAACCAAATAATTATTTTAAAATAATTATTTTAAAATCATGTTTAAATTTTCATAATTCTATAAAAAATTCAATAAGGGGGTTTTGACCCATAACTGACAAAAAATATCCAATAAATTTTTTAAAAAACATTAAATATGTATATTATCCCTCTATTTATAGTAATAGGAGATGATAGTTAATCTACCTTCCTTGGAATTAATTAATAAAATGATCAATGAGGTGAAAACACCCACATAACTTGGTAAAAATATCTAAAAAATAACCTCAGATCTCTTCCCCTAACATCAAAAATGGTCAATCTAATCATGATTTGTATTAAAAACATTAGTTATATTTCATGTGGACTATATATATGAAACCAAGGTATAGAAGGAAGTAGATATATGATAAACCACAAAAAACTACCATAAATAATTACTTTCCCAAGGATTTGATCTTCAACACACAATGAAACACAAACGTATCAGTTCTCGTTTGATGGGGAAGGGTTTCATTGCCTTTGGGATTGTGAATTTTACAGTTATGGATGAAATAGAGAATAAATTAGTTATTGAATGTTAATCACAACATATATCAACATTTTTAGGATCATGTTCTTAAACTGTGCATCGTTAGACTCACAAGATGGTAAACTGTGTGCTAACTATGTTCCAGCCACTTCATCAAGTGGGAACATTAATGGATGTCCCACATAGTTAGGAAAACCATACTCTAAATGTGAAAAAGACCATTATCAAACTTTTAAAGGTTTCACATAGTTATCCACATGGTTTGGGAAACCCATGCGCCCACGCCTTATCCTTAGTCTCACTGGAAATGAATTTTAATAGGAGATATACGTTTTCCCGAAACTACATTGAAACTATGATCTATAATAAATACCCCCAAAACAAATTCAAAAAGTATTCCAGCCCATTCCAATATTCACTAAAACACATTATATACAAAAATAGTACAAAAATTGTGTGTTACTTAAATGAAACCAGGGGTAGTGCAGTAATATATAGGTTATTTAGTATATTCATCAAGCATATGTCATACACATTGGTGGGTATTGGGAGAATCACATATAATTTATGGACTCTGCTACAAAAACAATCATAAAGAAAATATTCAGATGTAACCTAATGAAGACCATTAAGGTAGTACATGAAGATCACCCTTATATTTGATGGAGAAAGGTGAGTCATATTAGTTGGGATTGAGTATCATATAAGATTTTTTGAAGTAAGTAAAATTGATTCAAATTTGTGTAGATACATCCAAAAGTATACAAATGTCATATGATGATATACGTAAATCATCTCTTGATTTTACAGTGGGTAATCATGTATTCTATTAGGTTTTTCATTGATTGGGTCCCCAAATGATACAGAGACCTAGCATGTTAACAACCAATTTTATTGGACCATTTGAGGATGTGGAGATAATTGGGCCAATGGAATACCTAGATGCACTTCCAAAGAGGTATATTTCTATGAATGATGAAATTAATATTTGGTTGATGTAGAGATTCCCACTGATGTGTCATTTTTAGACCATTTGTTACATATGTCGGATCGTAGTTGGAAATGTTGTGGAGAAATACCATGCCACAGTTCATGTATTTTGGTAACATGTATTTCTTTTGGAGGTATCATGGGAATGATAGTTAGATATGCAGGATTATTGGTCTTATCTCTTTGACTCTAAATATTAGTGAATCTTGAGAGTATAGCCCGAGCAAGAGATATTAAATAATAGGGATATTTTAAGATCAATACATTTTCTAGATGTGTATCGAGTGTGGTTATAAGTAATCTTTTATTTTTTCTAACATATCTTGTTTGGGTTTTTTATAGGTATTGTTCGACTAAAAGTGGACAATTTATTATGAAATGGGGACTTTTAATGGTTGGTTCATGGTTAGTCAAAGCCTTATTCCGAATCCAGTAAATGGTGGATACCCGAATAGTGGGGATTCACATTGATAGTGCATGGGTTTTCATAATGAATTCACTATTAGTGGAAACTATAGAAACCCATGGTAGGATTATCATAGTTAAGCACATTATTATGGGAAATTGTGCACCCTAAGTATGAAATTTCCCACCCTATTTTCAATATTTTTAAAATTATAATAAAGACACATGCACCCATAAAATTAGTTCTAAATCGACCCTAGCTCAGTCGTAAACTATTTATTCTGATTGTTTAGTCTCTTAAACGTATTCCATGTCATTCTGACCACCATTCATGGATAACTATTTCCAGAATTATAGATCTTCACCCCTCCATGTAATAGTTTCCAACTTCGTATTGTTTTCTCTACCTTTATCATCCTTCTCTAGTCCTTTGATGGAATATTTTTTTCATTTGATTCTGGATTTGGAGCTAGTTTTTGGTAGATAAAATACTTTTGATATGGAACTAGATAACATCCATTATTATACAATTGAACATTACAATTCAAATATGGGGTTTCCTTTCGCATGTGTTCATCAATTTTGAGGTATATGGTCTAAAATAAATTCCCATAGTATTGATTGAAATTAAGTGTGTATGTTTTTATAATTAAATTTGTTCATTTAAAAATGGATTCATGAATAGGGAAAATTATTTTATTGACTATTTTTTGGAAACATGGAATTAGATTAATTAATTAGAGTTTTATTTAATTCAAAATTTTGTGATAATGAAATTTTTACAATTTGATTAATTAATTGGTCAATTTATTAATAGAATGTGTGTTTGTGGAATTGACGAGATATTGGGATTCTAAATTGTCAATTGTTATGATTATAAAGTAATTGATAATTAGGATTCTTAGATGAATGGAATAACTATTGTTGGATAATGAATTATATTTTTAAATAATGAAAAATTGTTTAATAATAAATTATTATATTATTTCATGTCATTAAATTAATGAACCATGTCTTTTTTGATAAATTTTAATGGAAACCAGCTGTGAACTTTTTGTAATGGTAAAAATGTTGATTAATTTTTACTGATGTGATATATGTAATATATATGTGCTTAATTGATAAATAACCTGTGAGACATTGTCTACAAATTTAAAATATGATATCACTGAAATGATAAATGTGTGTGGGACATGGAGTCCTCCTTTAAAACACAAAAGTGAGAAATATATATTTGATTATGGGTCATAGAGTGATTCTTCAAAACCCACTTAATATATTTTTTTACGAATCAGTTGTGGTGTATAGACTGCTACTTAAAATATACATGGGGTGTTAATCATTACATTATATAAAATGAGTTTAAATTGGTTTATAGGTTCAGTTTTCCGTGATATGATTGAAATGAAATTAAAAATGGTAACCATGGTATTGTGTTATAGTTCATAAATATTCATTGGACTAAGCTGGTATTGATACTTTGGGGTTATTTAGAATATCAGGGGTCTATGTGGTTCATTAAAAGATAATTGAAAATTTTATAATATTTTACATATGACATAAACATTATCATATACACAAATCCATACATTTTTATTGAATTGATATTATTTGAAACACCATTGCGGTGGGATACTATGTTGTCCTCACACCCTGCTCGTGCTTCTTGAATGATACCCTAATAGATTTCATGTTTCAATACATGACAAGGTATAGAGTCCTATATTTTATGGATGTCTTGGGATATATCATGGATGAAGGAACCATAAAATATTGTTGACCCTATTGAGATTATTAAATGTATTTATTTATTTTTGATTTTTCATATTGACACTTGAGACTTGTTCGGAATGGCTTATCTACTATTCTATTTTGGATATTGTATTCAACTTTTCTCACATTGGGATACTAATTTAGTTTGTCTCTAGGTTATGTCATTTCATTTTTATTTATTTATTTATTATTTGTCAATAATATGATAAATATGATATAGCCACCCCATGATTGATATTAGACCCTTTGCAATAGTTTCAAACTCTGACATATGAGGATGTGCGGATGAAGTTATGTAACCGACTAGCTTTGGGAATTGGTGTGTGGAACCAAGATCAGGAAGTTAAAAAATTTATTCCTAGTTATGATTCTTTGAATACAAGTAAAATAAATCATCTCCAAAAAATTTTTGAATATTCTTTTACAATACATTTTAAATCCACCAATGTTATCATCCAAATAACATTTTAATTAAAAATATATTATAGAAGAATAAAATAATCTTAAATCCATAGTTTCATTAATTAAATGAAATTGTTTTTTGAGATTTAATGTGGAATATTTGGGATTTTATTGATATATGTAAGATAAGAATATAAGAAAAATTAAATATGTATGGCTATCTACTATGTTAGGTAATAATACAATAGTTCCTCTAAAGGCATTTTATTGGTCTCCAGGCGGGTGACTAGAATTAAATGTTCACTCTCGACAGAGGTTTTGAAGTCTATTCTGCTTTGATGCTTTTTACGGTGGTAGGGCATGCAACAGGGGACGATACTGGTGTTTTTTACGATGTTAAGGGTGTTTTCATTATGTTGTTGGTTGTTTTTTAATTCAATGTTCATGGCGGGGGAGAAATGTTTTCTCAATATTCCAATTCTGATCGGCGTTTACTCAGGCCGTCAATAGCATAGGAGATGACGATGGCGCTGGAGATGATGATAACGCTTGGAGAGAAGGAAAACAGTAATGTTTATGATAGAGATGAGCCGATGGCGATGACGAATGGATGAGTTGATTGCATCGGGAACTGACATTTCAGGCCTCGTTCCACGTGGTGGAGTGGCATGTTTTGGTGTTACCGAAGTCGAGGAGTCCTCAAAGCACAGTTTGAATTTCCAAAGTTTTCTCTTGCACGCAAACGTAGGGGGCACGAGATTCACTGTGATCTTGTTGAATTGATTTCTGACATCATGCATTTTGAATTTTTGGTCTGATTTTGAATTTTGAATTTTCCCGGTGTGTTATGTTGAATGTTGTGTGATGATGTACGGGTGCCCACAAACCCTAAAGGCGTATTTATTAAAATCTAATAATAAAATGATTTGGACGAATGTATTTGATATTCAGATATGAGTACATATACATTATATATTCTTATAACACAACTTATTAAGAAAATATTTTATATAATTATTTAGAGATACACAATTCATTTTTTTTATTTTAAAACCTTGATAATATTTTAACTAACCCACCATACTCTTAAATTCTCGTACTTTGTATGTTCCAAAAAGAAATTTGTTAGAGTTTTTAGATAAAAAAATTTAATATCATAAAAATTAATTATTAAAATAATAATATTTATATTAACATAATTTATTAAAATATTTGGATCCGTCGCTCCATTAACAATGTTTTTTTGTTACAAACTTATTGTTAACCCATTATAATAGGCATTCAGAACATGATTCTGTCTGTAATGTTCATCGGTAAGTTCAAACAAAATTTGGATGTTTGGAATTTTTCAAACAAGGAGGTTGTTCTATGTAAAATTATTCTTTCTCATATTAGTTAATGAATTCAAAATTCACATCCATTTTATATTGTTTGAAATTTATTTATGGAACATAGGATAAAATTATTCAAATAACTTCATGTCTGGCTAATGGTTCATAAGTTTATTCATAATCTATGTCTTTAATTGATTATATCCTTTCGAAACTAGTCTATATTTATTTCATAATATTACACCATTTTCATTAAATTTGATTTGAAATACCCATATTAATCCAATTACAAATTTATTTCACGGTTGTTTAGCTATATTTCAAACCTAAATTCATCCAAATTAATTGAGTTCATCTTGTATTTCATTTACCCAATAGTAATCACCAAAATATGAATTAAGAGTCTTATGTTCAATATGAAATAAAAATCTAAATGTTCAATTTTATTTCTCAAAGAAGTTCTTATTCATATTGGCTGACCTATATCCCCAATGATTTTATCACTGGGATTAATTCTATGAAACAACTTATTTATGGGGTATAAATAATTGTTTTTCGAAACATGATGAAAATTTTGTAGTGGTAAAACATCAAAAATATATACTTAAAGTGTTCTGTCATGAGAAGACCATTCTAAAAAATGTTGAAAATCAGTTTGTAAAATAATTTCCGATGATATAGGCTGCGATTTTTTGAAACCAAAATGATTGATTTCATCAAATTTATCATGTTATAGTTTCGCAAAGGTACTTATTTTTTATTAAAAAAACTATATGACTTACTACTTATAGAGTAACCTATAAATATTCCTTCAACAATGTTTGGAGAACTTTAAGCTAAGATAACATTACTATTCATAATTAATACATTGCATCCAATCACAATAAAGTATGAATGTTTTGGTTTCCTTTAGGTATACAACTCATACTGTGTTTTATTAATTAATGGTTGTATTAATACTCGATTTATAGTATGACGTTCTGTACTAACTACATCATCCAAAAAAATACCAAAAAACTATGTATTCACTCATTTTATATATTTTATAATTACATTTCTTCTTTTATCTAAACCATTTTACATTGGTGTTTTTTGTGAAGAAATTTTTTGTATATTACCTTTTTTCTATGAAATGTTTCAAAATCAGAATATAAAAATCCTTTGTCATGATCTCTATGAATATTTATCATGGAGATGATTTTCTCATCTTTATCTCCATATAAAAATGATTTAAAACAAAAATGTATTTAGACATCTTTTTTAGAAAATTGAAAAAAGTATATCTATTATAATAATCAAGGAAAACATATACATTGTATTTTATAGAGATACATCTAACTTTTGTAGGATCAAATATGTCCATGTGAAATAATTGTAGCTTATAAATATTTGTGACTCAACTAATATATTTAAAACAATCCTTATGTTTATTTCCAAATTGATGAGGATCACAGACTTTTGTTGTTTTGAACCATTGTTCAATTATATATTTTATTAGACCTTTCTTGGATAACATTTCCAAATATCTGTTATTATTGTCTACTAATCATTTATTCCAAAAACAAATTCATTCATTGCACAATACTATGGTAGATAATGGATCCTAGTGTTTTCTATGATTAATGTGTAGATATTCTCATTCTGATTGGAGGAAATAATAATCGCATCCTTGAAATATGAATAATACATTTATCCTTCCATAATTTCACAAGGTAACTCTCATCACATAATGGAATATTCTAATAAAGTTGTGCTGAATTTAAAAAAAGAAAACATTTAATGTACATTATTTTCCATGAATAATAATGTTACATATAAAGATAAGTTCATTATATTAATTATCTCAAAATGTGCATTTTAAACCTTTAACCTTTACAATATTTTTAATAAAGGCATTGTTTATGGTCATGTGTCTAGAGAAACTATTATCTGTGTAGAAGATATTGTTTTGGTGTCCCATAATTTATATCCCTAAAAATAAAAAATTAATACTTTGGAACCCAAACCATCTTCGGTCTGGTATTATCTGAATGTATGATTTTAAAAATCTAAATTTTATTGACTATATTATGTTTGGAAAATGATTATACATTAAAAAAATAGGTTTTTTCATATCATAAATATGTATTTTCTTAAACAATATTTTATTACTCTAGTGTCTATGACATTGACATCATGTGAAAAAAGGATAACATTTCAGAAAAAAAGGCATTACTATTTAAAAAAGGGTTTTTATTAGTAATACACATTCCAAAATTATATTTAATAGGTTTCATTGGATTTTAAATTTTATTAAATGATTTCTTCCAAATGGTAATCATTTATTACGTTTCTTTAAACTAGAAATCTCAGAATTAGATAAATAACCAAATTTTTTCTTCATTAGTATTTATTTTCTAACATCCTTTTAAAATATCATTTTTCAAAATTGTTTTCTAAAAATAAAACTTTTCAATATATTTTAAAGTATATAAATTTTTGTAGTTATAATTCTCATGTCCTTTATAATTATCTGATATCTCAGTCATTAAAGAATATATAATTGATTTTTTTAATATGTTTTGTATGAAAATTTTCATGTGTTTTAGAGATCATATAGTTTTAATTTTCGAGTAGTTTTTCAAATCATGAACCATATTCAAAACATAGTTATGTATTTCGGTCCTCATCAGATTAAGAATACTCATCATTTAATAATGTAGAATTACATTCATCGTTATTATCTAGATAATTACGATTTATGGTATGATATGAAATAGATTATATAGTAACCATATCCATGAATAAACTACTAAGAATTTTTAATATTTAGTAGTATAAGATATTCCTCTATCTATAAATACAATAATATGATGAATTCTTAGAAGAACTAACTTCTCCACATCAACACCATGTGTTTGAGGATTTCATAATTTTCATTCCTCTATGATTGTAATGTTAATATTTTTTTCATAATTCAGTTTATTCCTTTATTTTCATTTAAATTTAGAAAAATCTATCTTGATAAGTTAGGATTTCTTGCACTCATAGAATATCACATATGAATATTGATTATTATCACTTTTATCAGTTTCAATCTTATTATATTTGTATTGATAGTCTAATTTCCCAACAATATTATTCATTATTATAGGAATATTAGATAGTTCATTTCTAGGTTTTTCCAATTGACTACTATCTATCCTAGAACAAAATTCATCATATTAGAATAATTTATAAATTTCTCAATTGGTTGAACATTAATAGTATCATTTGATGTTAAAAAAGAAACTAATCAATTATTCTTTTTCATTTTACCTATGATTCTTTTTAATCATCCATTATACTGAATAAGGTTTCCAAAATGATATTTGAGTGTAATATTACTAATATTTCATGTATAATTAAAATCAATACATATTGATTCCCATTTAATAGAAATAATTTTAATAATATTTTTCACATTCATACCATCAATAATACATTTCTCAATAAAATACTGTAAACTATTTAAAATATATTAAATATTTTGTTCACTCAAGAAACACATTATCCGGGTAGAAACTCAAATTCATGATATTCATCTCAATGACTAGATCATCTTATCTCAATTACATTAGATGTTCCAAAATGTTTTAACTCCAGTTTCATGTATATACACTTTGAATATTCACATGGAAATATCTGATATAATCATATTTCTTCATTAATCAATGTATAATATTATACTCTATAATTTAGTTGATCTTCTTACTTTTTTGTATTTTTAAAAGAAATATATTCTTTCCCTAGAACAACATTAATTAAAGTCATCATCAAACATTCTAATCTATAGTATATATTACAAAAGTATTCTTAAATTATCTTCTTTAATCATAATCATTACCATAAAATATTGGTGGTTGAATATGATTCAAATTCTCATTGGTACCAATATTCTACCTTGTGATCATTTGGAAATTTTATACTCTTTCTAAAATAATAATTAGGATAATCACAATTTATAAACTAGAATATTATATAAACATAATAACTAGAAACAGATAAAAAAGAAAAATTTATCATTTAATTTAGTTGAACCTCATTTTATACAAATATATGTTCCTTAAGAGTTTACGATGGCCACATGAGGGGATGAAATGTAGTATATAGTTATTAACTAATAAAAACCCCAAACTGTTATAGTTATAATGATAGTACATATAATTAATTTCATGACTACAGTGTGTCTATAAAATTCAAAATTCATAAGATATATTTGTATTATTATTCAATATCACAGACACTCTGATAAAAAATTTATTACAAAGATTATTAAAGAACTAACAAATATAAATGAATCGTAATCTAAAACATGGAGATAAATATTATGTGTAATCTTGAAATAAAGATTGATTTAATTATAAATATAATATATGTAATTCTACTATTTGACCTTAATAGTTAAAAAATTCAGAATCCTTGGCATAAGATATCCACAATATTAAATCTAACTATAAATGAATGAACATATAAACTAGGAAATATCTCATTACGATTGTCAAAATAGGAATGTATTCCAAAACCCAAGTAACCCACAATAAGATAGAATAGTATAGTTTTATCTTCTTATCATATGATTCCCTTGATCTAATGGATCAAAATCACCTATCTTCTAATACTTGTTATCCCTCAATCCAAACCTCAATCATATTGGAAAAATAAAAAGAAAAACTCCCTAATGAAATAACAATCCTCACTTGGATTAATTAGAACTAAAACTATATAAAAACTCATAAATCATAAGAACAATATGTTCTTGAAGAGATAATTCACACACATGTTGAGATTAAAATGAATATACTCCCACTATCATGAATTCAATACTCTTTATTAGAATCCTTGAAGTGGATATATTTTTTATGATTCACAATGTTGGTTGCAATGGACCAAGTTGTTCATCACATGATAACACTAAAAAATAATTCTATATGATATAATTTGGATTTGAAATATTTCAATGTTGTGATGAATTCATTATTATATAAATAATTCCTATTTCTCTGATTACAATTTTTGAGTAGTCTGATGGAGAATATTTGTATTTTAGAAATCCTATGAACATAACTATGGCCACTCTGATTGATCTGAACTTCATTAAATATTATGCATATGAATTTGGTTATTCGGATAAATATAACCCTATTTTAACAATTGGAATGATGAAAAGATAGTATGGTGGACAATATGCATAGTCATATGGATATATAGAATTGTAAAATAAAAGTAGTATAATTATTTTATTTAGATCATTTTCTTCATTAATTATGAAAGGATGTTTTCTTATAAACCACTCTAAAATAATTGAGATATATAATGTTACCAAATATAGTATTAAGAAATTGTTATTGATTTTAAAAGCATTGGAAATGAATAGTAGAATGTATAACAATGAAATCAGTATGTAAGACTCCTCAAATAAGATATCCTTTATGTTCCATCATTTCATAACCTCATGTATCCCCCACCATGTTCATTATACCATCCAATATAATTTCCTGTATAAAGATTATAACATAAAAAAACATCACTCATTGATCATATTGAGTCCTAAATAGATCAGTGGTTCAAATAATGGCATTAATGAAATCCTCAGCATACCCCTATCCTATCGAACCCTGGTAGGATTGTAACATATTATTTTGGAAATGAAAAATGTAATCAGTCTCCATCAAATGAGTTACTCCGCATTTTTTAGGAACAATAAGATTGAACATAGGATAATGATGTTCCACTACATGTTCCACTACTATGTTTATGAATGAATTCTCATCTACACTATCCTATATCTATTTACAAATATATAGGAGAGTCCTCCAAAGTGGGGTCTTTTGGACCATATAAATTGGTAATATATTAATTCTATATTAATGGGTGATTATGAAAAATCACCAAATAGAATTTATAAAATCATTCAAATTATTAATGGAAAACCTCACCCAATAAATATAGAGGGATAATCAAGGATCACTACATAATGATTCATTCTAAGAGGCCAGCCATATTTACAACGTATATCCCCCTTATAAATATTGATATCCTTTCCTATGTCTCTAGTACCTATAAATTAGTCATACTCATAACAATTTAATAATATATAAAATATTCAGCACAAATAATTAATATTTTAGGACTGATATATCATAGAATGATATATCCCGAATTGAAAATAACATTTAATTAATTGAATGTATATGTACGAAATGTATTCATAAGAAAGGAATATGAACAACATATATAACACAAAATACATTGAAGAACCAAAATATCATAATATGTAATAGAATAATAACACTCTTGATCTACATGAAGCTGAGATAACATCTGTAATAATTATAAAAACATCAATATTTACTTAGAGTTTCATTGGTTTATGATCATTCTAGGATGATATATACCTCCCAACCAATATTCCACACAACCTATCCATTTTCAATCATTCCCCAAATATTGTTCGTATGATAAAGAAATAATACCACTTATCATACCACTTTTAAACACCAAAAATTAATTGTTTGGTCCATTTGGTGTTTCATAAGACCTAATCCCTACCTCCTCACATTAAACAGGTTGTTAACTAATTGGGAAGTCAGAATACTACTATATGAGACAATACATTGATAATAATGTTTATACACTAGAATAAAAGAAAATAAAAATAATAATCCTAGGACAACATAATAAAAACATAAATAATGTTACTATATTTTTCTAAAGGTTTTCCCAATCAAATAATATAATTTCAAAGCCCCCAAATATTATTGTCCATATAATTTATGATAACTGAAGGAAATAAACTAAAACACTATAGTAAATATCTATTTTATTTCTTTGAATCTTCTCCATACCCCCAACACCACCAACACAAATCCCAGAATCATAGGACAACCCCCTTTTTTATCATTAACCATGAAACCAATAAACACATCGAGATGTCTATGTAGGGTATATGTATCAACCAAATATGACACTGGATTTGAATTATTAAAAAAATTGAACATGTAAAAAGTATTATTCTATACAATATTATAAATGTAAAAGAAAAAGAAATCCATATGTTGGAAGGTCATGAGCTAACAAACCAGCTGTAATCCCTGACCTTACCTATATCGGCTCTATACATGATATGATGACTCATACATCATCACCTATCAAATCAAGAAACACGAACAACACATATTAGAGATCATGTCCAATATCCAGTCATACACAAATCATGTTATTATTTCATCATAATAATGTTGTATCCTTACATCACGTAACACGGTCTTTTTGAACTTCCCATTAATTGGTCAGACAACTAGGCCATCACACCCTAGTATTCCTCTTGATTCAATCCAGAAGGCCATCAAACCCTATCCACTGTATTCATAAGCCCATATGTTCATATTACCCAATATCTATGTATTTTCCCTTTGATTTTCATTTTAACATGTTATTCTAGAAAATTATCACACTCTAGGGGATATCCAAAAAAATTACTACCCCACCTATAACATTGATACAATATACACAACATCAATATGTTATGTATTCTTTCACATTAGATAATAACATAGATCAAAACAGTGATACCACAAAATGACTCGATCTCATAGATAAACAGAACACAATATGCTAAAATAATCATGATTATGTCTCATATCCAACCACACATTTTCACAAATACGAATAATTTTAATAAACTATATACAAAGGATATATAAGATAATGACTTTCTTCCTCAAGAGTACATATTTAAATTGATAAGATCCATTACCAAATCAAAATTACAGACTAATAATCCCTTGAACCAATAAGAATTCATCAAAAACAAGAATATTGAATTTTGATTTATGAAGGGGGTCCGAACGAGGGAGTATATATAGATCAATAAGGAAAATGTTAATTTTCCCTAATAGTAGATCTTGATATAATCATAAAAAATATGTAATTTAGTAACATTTGATGTCTATCCATTAATTAATAATGAATACATAGATTGATCATAATTGGATTTATATATGTATATAAAAATGCTGATATAGGTGTCATATATCCAAGGAAAATAGTATATGGTCTACATTTTATGGAATATACCATTTTGAATCCAATAGATAAATCAAAACTAGATACACTTGTGGGAGTGGATGTAAAGATATTATTTTCATTAAAAATAGAGACATAAAGTCTTATTGTATAAATGAGTGTTGAACATAGATAGTGGGATATAAAATTGGAATTTGAGAGTATGATTATGAAAGAATTCTTTGTGACTAGTCTATCTAGGAACCACCTGCTGGCTGGTGTCTACACAAAAAAGTTTTCCATTGATATAAAAATATCTAGTAGAATACATTAAATATATTTCACCATTGCATTACCCATGTGTAAAAATATAAATCAAAATTCATTATCCTAATTAGATGATCTACCACTATCATGGAATCCAAAGTGGAAACTACATAACTGACATCAGTGACCTCAGAGGATGATATACAAAAAATATATCTACAATGCTGACTGATGTATCATATTATACTGAACATAATTTAAAATAAATATAACAAAAAATCTAACATTGTTGAATGATTTATTACTATTTATATATATTTAGGGTGATAATATACATACATATATATATATAACAATAATCATCACATCATCCTAACCATTATTAATTTACTATCACTATATGAATTGATACTACTAAACCGCATTATACTCACAAGGCTATCAATTCCAATAACATTGTATATTTTGGTATCATATGTGATAACCTTACATATGAAATTATGTAATTTCTGATATAATGAGACATACTTCTTGCTTAATGATATTGGACCCACTCATCATATTAAATTTCCACCACAAAAACATGTTCATTACACTATAAAAAAATTAGTACTCATCTACGTAGAAAATATTAACATTCCATTTAAATCTCATGCAGTCATGAAAGTGACATAGACACCCCCTTGGTTTCATTGAATATATAAATTTCATCCTTACAAAGAAGAAATGGTTATCTAATTCCATGTTTTAATGTTATATGTTCTATAGAACACTCCATGAATATAATCATATGGAATTATCAAGACATAATGAAAAAAAATTCTTCCATTATAAGTTAATATATCATTCCTACATGTGTTATTATATATTTTTTATCTTATTTTACAAGTCACACCAACCCATTTATCACTCTATGTGAGCATCACATCCTAATAATAAACTACAATAGTTCCTTAAATAAACACATTAATAGTGGACACCCCCATAGAGATAAAGATTCCACATTATTTTATGCATAAAATTGATGAAAATTGACTATTTTATGTAATCATTTTTTAACAACTAATGACTAGTAAAGATCCTAGTATGACTAAAAAACACAATTTCATGTACGGAAACCACTAATTTTTCTACCATGATCCTATCATACACACATAACAGTTAATATAGTCTACATGATTTTAATATGAATAATATGGTAGTAATTTTAATGATGACATGCCTTACATAAGGATATATCCACTTGAGTTCCACTCACCCACCAATTCCATACCTCATCTAATCCCATTTTTACAAATTATTATATACCAAAACCCTTATTCCTAGAGTGAATTCATGTTAATTAAATAATAATGTTTATAATTTTCATTAAATAAAGTTAAATTATATTATTTTTTAATTAATTTTCTTAAACGAGTCATGTGGCCTCTCAAAGGTTAATGAAATTGAAAAAATCGTTGACAAACATGCATAATTCATGTGGAATAAAACTATGAAAGATCACCAAAATCATAAAATAATTCATCCTAAAAAATAATTATAATTTGAAAAAAAATATGTAAACTGTCAATATATAAACTCACCACTAACCAAAATTCATGTAACAATATATGTTGAACATATAAAGACATAATGGAGTATATACTATAAGAATACCTACAATTTCTTTCTTATTTTACTAGGTTTTTTATGAACTCTCTAAAAAACAATTATTCATAGTAGAAATTATCATTAAAATGATGTATGAATTATGAGTTATAATAAACAAGATAAATCATCCAATATGATGTCTAAAACATTCAAGAATGAATGTTAGTCATCCATTAAAATTTCAGGTTAATGATATGATATTATTTCACTCATCTTGACAATATGGATTTCATTAGTTAGAAACACCTATGTTGATTATGAATTCAAAAAAACAAAATTAACATTAAACAATAAAAAAATGCATGAAGATCTTACGAGGTAACATGTTTCAAAGAACTGAGAAATGTGTATCCCACTATTGGTGGGATGAATGTTTTTTAGATAACTATTTACTATAACATTATCACATTTCCCTATTTTTCTAATATTTTACTTTCATTCCCCAAACTATGTACCTGGTTTATCAATATTGCCAACACCCTTAAATTTTAGTCACATCATTAGTTGACTATTCATTGTTGAATTATATTGCATTAATATTCACCATAAAACAAATACTATATAATTTGTAATATAGATTTAGATTATGTAATATCCTTGACCCTGAATCCATGAGATAAGTCTACATTCCAGGTATCAACATGACTTCGGGTCCACCTCCCTGTATGCCAGATTTTTCCGAAAAACAGCGAAGAATAATGAAACATGTGGGGTAATGTACCCTATTTATCAGAGTGGGTCACAGTAGATGACCATAATAAATATCAAAATAAATAATAAATAAATAAAAACATAAATTTCCCACCATTTTAAAATAGGATAAAAATATAAACAAATAATAAATATGTCAATTCATGCAAATATTTCACAGGTCAAGAAAACCTAAATTAAATAAAAATAAATGAATCGCTAAAATAGGACCAGACTATAATTCTAGATCCGCATCAATTCACATCCTGAGCCAAACTCAACTCTCTATAATAGGTACCTTTCTCTTGTCGTGACCCGTATTCATGAAATCCTATAGTCTACAAAACAGATGTCCGAGCTGGGTGTGAGTGTAACACTATAGGACACCACTAATGGTGTTTGCAAAATATTCATCCTAGACCAGTACTGACTTCATGTAATAATGAAATGAAAATGTAAACAAAATAAATAATAGGTTCTATTAGATAATAATATTCAATTATCATATTCCCATTAATATTTTCATTTCTATTAGTTATATCACCTTCAATATTAAGTTAATTTTCAAAACATATTTTATGAGTTAGTCGTTTACATCAATTACATGATGGCCTAAGCTGACAACTCACTATGAAAAAGGGTATATGTCAAATTCCCTATAACACTGTGGGAAAAGAATTTATAAAAATACATCACAAGTACCTTGGAGCCTCATTTCATGTAGTTTTATGCAATGAAACCATTAGGGTATAGAGCCTCAGCCTCAATACCTAACACATGTATTTTAGGGGTGGTTTTTATTCCCTCAGTCCAACCCAACTCATGCATGTATAACATCATGCCAATACCCCACATACCTCCAATCTATATTCAAATTGTTATTTGTTCACTTAAAACACATAACATATTAAAAATCATACATAATACAAAACACATACCCATCAAATTTAATATTTCCATCGACAAATAAATCGCTTTAAGTTTTCACCCATTACAACAATTAACGTTTACCAAAACTACCCCATTTCACCCATATCACACAATCATATATTTACTTATCCTAACCAATTTAAAAAAATTTTCAAGTCAAAATCATCTATCATTTTTAATTTTTTACAGTTTTATATACATTAACCCACTAATGCTTTTCATTAACATTTTTTAATTCATTTAACACAATTTCCTTCATTTTTAACCTATCTCAATTATGGTCAATCCAACCAATCCATCATGCCAAAACTATGTTCTACACAAAACGATTATTATTCCTCTTCTTTAAATAATTATAATCTACCAAAATCGTCATCAGGGGTTCAACCTTATCAAAACTCAATTTCGGGACTACATTACAATTTTCCATGTTATAAATCATTCGTCTAGCCAATGGATGTCACTAAATTTTTCAGGTCAACCTCAATGAACCCCATAAGGGTCATGAGGAGTTCAAATCCTCATTTAGAAAAGAGTTTTTTTTCAAATATTACAAAGAGCATTAAATGCACAAAAAACATGATTCAAACACACACCCATGGAAGAGAAAAATCAACCTAAAAACTATGAGATATAACTTGTATACCACCTACCTCGAATCTGTAGATGAATATACCCTTAACTATATCCATATATCTAGATCCAAGATCCCATTAAAGCACCAACCTCAGATACACCATAGAAATAGTTTTTTTAGGTTTTTGGACATGGATGAATGAATGTACATGCCCTAATCTGGATAATAGAAACAAGAGTAATATTAGACATACCGTGAGCTTTGATCTGTGAGCCACGATGCATCAAAAGGACTAGAAAAAATGGATATTGATCAATTTGAGCAATTGATGGTTTAAGATCATCACCAAAGTTGGAGGTAGAATAATGGTTAGGAAAATTGGGTGAAATACATAAAATACTAAAGGGGAAATTTAAATTTTTCACTTTTTAATGGGGTGCACAGTTTGGATGCACGGTTTTCCAAACCATTCCCCATCCTCTACCCAAGAGGGTTTAAGACACACAATTACTTTGGGAGGCCGACACAGTTTTAAAACCATTTTGAAAACCATACAAGAAAGCTCTTCCGAAGGATTCACGACATGGATTCCCCCCACACAAGGTTGGCATTAATTATGCGCAAACCATGGAACATGCATACTGTGGCCTAGTTTTCCCATTCCATCTCATCATGTGACCACATAACAACCCAGAACCTCCAAAAAACCCAATAAACATTTATTTAACCAAAATTAGTTGATTTAAATAGAAATTTAAATGAGGAAATACCTTAAAAAATCCTAGATTTCCAACCTCCCCACCATATAACAGCTTTTCCCTAAGCCCCACATCCACAAATCACTAAGAATAAAAAGATAAAAGATGAGACCAATGATCCCACATATCTGACACCCTTTTCAAATATTCTTCCTAATCATTACCATGTTTACATAAAACTCAAACCAATGGATTAGTCTTGTTCCGCCTTACCTTTTCACTGTGATCCACAATATGAACAAGAAGCTCATCAAAGGACACATTAGCCTCTAACACAACATCCTACACATCAATCATGTGAGATGGTTTTGGGTGGTTCTTCAGAGATGTGATTCATGTAAAAAGACATGCATACCACTATAATACCATGGGAGAGACATCAAATATTCCATATTACTTATCCTCTCTATAATCATAAATGATCCCACTTTTCCAGGGTCCCACTTACTATACATCAAAATATGATTGTGACCCAATTGTGGAGACATGAAGAGGAAAACATGGTCACTCACAATAAATGAATGAGGTCAATGGTGAAGATCCACATATGGATTATGTCTACTAGGATCTATTTCCATACATTTTCGAATCATCCACGTTTATTTTAACCTCAACTACATAATACTTGGTCCCATGACCACTAATTACCCTTCCACTATCTAATAGAACATATATCTAAATGGTTTAACCTAGAGCAATACTAATGGAACCGTCTGAATCATTGATTCATAACTATATTTGTATGAAAATCCAATCAATTCTTAATAAAATTCGTGTGATCCAAAAAAATCCATGACACATTCCATCAACAATTCCTCTATTACCTAAATAGTATGATTAGAATACCCTTCAATATGAGGGTGAAAATTCATACTAAAAAGAGATGTGTACCCAACAACCTCTGAATCGTCTTCTAGAAGCGTGACATAAATCGTGGGTCTCAATATGAAATTGTCATTCAAAACATCCCATGAAACCATAATTCATCCCAAAAAAACAACTCACCAAGATGATCCATGTTAAATTTCACTCGAATTGGTATGAAATGATCCACCATAGTTAATTTACCCATAACATCCCAGATCACATCATTCTTTTGTGTCTTCCTCGAATGACTGAAAACAAAAACCAACATTACATCATCCAATTTCAACTCCAGAATGGGAAATGTCTTTATTAATCCACTTTGTCTCTATTTCTTAGCCTCCACATACTAGAAAGTAATTCATTTATCCACAAAACCAGCATCATCATTCTTCATCCCTAGACACATAAATATACTATGAGTATCATGATACATTTTGGTCAGTCTAGAATTCACATCTTATATTGATTAAAGAAACTTGTGTATCAACTCTTCTTGTAAACATGTTGGCACAATAACCCATACAGGCACACAAAATATTCCATCAATCCAAATGGTCAGACTAGAAGGTGACTATCATCCTTTAAAACATACCATCATGTTAATGCATTTGGGATCATCATAATTTCCTTACGTAATCTGGACAAAAATCATAGAATCAAATTCTATGTATGCAAAGGTAATCTACCCATTTACATTCTATTAATATAGATGAATCTCTAAAACATTACCATCATCTTACACTCCAAACATTACTCTTGAACCATAGGATTCTGAGTCATCCAACTCAAGGCTTCTGCAACATGATTTCCATTCCTGGTTTGTAAACAATCTTAAAATGGGAGGAATTCATGCACTCGGCCCATATTCACTGTAGAAGATTTATATCTTGTTTGGATAATATATATTATAGGATCTTATGAAGAGTATAAACCATAAATAATTATCCAAAAATAGAATTCATGCTAACACATTATTTCATAAACAATCATGTCCAATTCAAGATCATGCATATGATAGTTTATTTTCCGAGGAATCAGTTGTTGTGTACCATACACAACCACCCAATGTTCCAGCATCAATACAGCCCCATGTCCAACAAAAGACATGTCACCAAAAAATGTATACACTTTACATAGCATGGTTATGACTAGATCTTTTGTAGCAGTCAACCGCTTCTTTAACTATGGGAAATCATTATCACATGCCTCAATAAATTAAATATGTATTCCCTTATTGGTCAAGACAAAACGTTTTTCTTCAAAATGATAAGAGTATTTGTTAAACCAATGAAATTTTTCGACCAAAACTAGAAAAACATGATGTAAGAATGAGTATTGGGTTACTCCCAAGACACCATTGCTTACACATTCTCTAGATTTAGGGATAGACCATTATTTTAGATAAGATTCCCTAATAAATTCCCCCAATCGATCTAGAAATTACACTTAGATATCTTGGAATATAGATGATGATCACATAGTGTACTCAAGATTATGTTAAGTTGTTGGGCATAAACATCATGATTTTTTTTGTTCACAAAGATTTGATGAATAATGAAAACCATGAAATGATCTAGATATGAATGAATGATTATATTCATTAGGGCCACTAACAATGTTGATTCACTGTTCAAACCTAAATGAATGACAACAAATGCATTCAATTTCTACCTTCTACTTAGTATATTTTTAGTATATCATATGTTCTCAACATAGATAAATATATCTAGACCTAAAATCAATTTTTGAAAACACTGGATCACCGTACAATTATAAAAAGGATCATCGATAAGAGGAGAGGGGTATTGATTGGTAAACAACATCTAATTAAGATTTCTATAGTCGACACATAGTCATATAGATAATTCAGATGTCATAGAAATCGACACCACATATCCCCATGTCGATGTATTAGGTTGGATAAACCCTTTATTATTCAATTCCTAAAACCTATTTTTTCTTCTAGATTTATTCTGGTGATATTCCCTATGGTAGAATGGAAACTGGATCAGCTCCCAAGAAAACTCTATTGTAATATTTGCATCCCTATTTGGAGATAGCCTCAATAAATCCTCACGAAATACATATTAAAACTGATCCACCGCCATAGAAATGATGAACATCACTACTCCACCATCATTATGTATTAGAAAAACTACTTCGAATGTCCGTTCACCCAACTGCTAAGAAACTAATCTTGTACAGCCTACCTGAACATCACATTCACCAAGATTTATTTACATGTCTCCACCAATAGTTTGGAACATTACCCTCATACGGTAATATTCAATGTGGGATAGTAGTTTCACAATATATTTCGTCCCCAAAATTAGTTCAAAACATGAGAACTCAAGAACATACATTTCCCCTAGGTAATGGAACCCACTATCCTCGAGCACACAACCCATGTAGTGCCTTATATCCTTAATTCTCAAACCTAATTGTGTATCAATCGACATAACACCCATATATGATCCATCACTAGACCCAAAAAACCAACTGTATAGAAAAAAAAGAATCTAATGAACTATTATTGATGAAATCACTAGAAATGGTGGAAGCTACAAGAATCATACATTAAACTGTCGGTGGCCCAACTTTGGCACCTCCAAGGGTAAGCGAAACTGCATGAAACCGATATACAACACTACTTTGGGATCCTTTCTAAGTTTCTTTTGTTGCACTACACGTCTCGCATGGATACAATTTCACCACAATACCATGCCCAACACCTAAATCAGTTCAAATAGTAGATCTCCAAATACATACCTAGTGTTGGGTAACCTACCCCCTATATGTACTTTGTACTAGACTTAGTTCTCCCTCAGTACCCATATGATGATTGTTTCTATAAAACCTCTACACATTTCCCAACCATACACACACCCGACAATCAACTTGTGTGAAAGGACTCTAACTATTCATATGTCTTGACATTCTACACTATTAGAAAAAACCACAATGGCATCCCTGAGAGGTAGGTTCTCTTATCTTGTTATCATGTCTGCCACTTCCCTAATGAAATCTATCAAAGAAGTGCTTCTTACAATCAGATTTATCACCACTGGATCGCCCAATCCACAATGTACTCCCACTAAAAAGGGCCTCCATGAGATTTCCATCTTAAATAAGAGCATGATCGTTAAATTCAATAATCTTTTTTAAATTGAAAATATTCATTTGGGATATAATATCATTTCAATGACTATCCTCGAAGAACCTAAAAATTGCTTCCTCATCCCATAAAAATGAAAGAAAAAACATTTTATATTGATGAATTGTATATAATATCCCATTAGTGGAATCATTCAATGGTTCAACCCCTTGAACTCATCATCCTTCCACTACATAAAGGTCCTTGGATAAAGTTTTCTAGAACCATTTCATAGAATCCATTCCACAACATAACCTATTATTTCTCAGTCTGAACCACAATGTACCACCAATGTTTTTCCTCCACTCATAAAATATATGCATCCATCATGACATTTTTCTAAGGAAGTGTATCAAGATGATCATGGTTTTTCTTGAAAGACACTATCAAAAAACATGACTCCCACATGACCACCTTCACCAGTGCTGGTCAGAGGGTGTTGTAGTCGAAATTACATAGTCATCTCAAACATGCTCATAAAAACCTACAATAGGTCATGTTCAATAATTTAATAAAATGATAATTTTTCTCACATAAAATCTATTCTCCCATGTTACCTTGATTCACAGGGTTCCATTAGTCCACCTTTGGGGGAGCGTTCTCAGAGGCATCATCTTGTCACGCAACATGTACTTGTTTATGTGGTGGAATATTCCTAAAATTCCAATATTGATTCATAAAACATATAATATCAATCCTTCATAATTATAAAGGTTAATTATCAATCCATTATAACTCATCCTTCACGCAATATCCCATCAAACATTATCACGCCAACCACACTACCCTTGATCATCCCTACTGTAGGTCATGGCTAATGTGTCTGTCCATGGGGGTGGGGGGAACCAATATACATGGACATATGTTTTTCATTAGAAACCTTTTAAACCCGGCTTCCATTTTCATAATGAAAATTCATCCATTTAGAAAAATTTCTCATTTCAAAAATTGTTACAACCAATACATTGATTAATTTACAACCCTTTATCAATCATACCTTGTCTATCATTTGTTAACATTATTCCTTTTTACAGAATTACATCATCTTTATTAGTCACAATTTTCTATATATTTTAAGGAATATAAATTGAATCATTCTCTCTATGTCACACACACCCATAATTTGTGATCATATAATCATGCAATCAACCAATATACCATGGTGCCTAAAATAATGTAGGAATTATCAACCTTGGGAAATAATATTAAAATGAGATATATAATTAAACAGTTAAGTCACACAACAATTTCATCACCCATTGGTTAGATTTCATTAAACTATTGCAAAAAAGGTCGAGAATAACTATACCAACCCTAGACACATGTATTTTTCCTCATACATGGGTTAACTACTCCCATAAATGAGATCATTTACAAGTCCTGACACATCCTATTCCCATGTCTACTATATTAGATAATAAGACCATAGAAAATAACCCCTCTAATACCACTATTTTACATCCCCAACAAAGAATCCCCTAACTAGTTTATCCGATCCAAGTCGCCACATGACCTCTTTCACTCCACCCTATAGGTGATATGTTTCCATCTAGTGGATAAGGTCTAATGAAAGACATGAAGAGACTACACCCTCTCTATCATAGTAAGACATAGAATATATCCATAATTAAAAAGATAAGAAATATATATGAAACATTAACACGAATTACCAACAATTTACAAATAGGGTACAAACAAAACCAAATAATAAATATTTTATTTCATGATAATAGTGCCCAAGTGAATGAAACCCAAAATAAATTAAAATAGTTGAACCCACAAAATAGGTCCCGACTCAATATTCGAATCACATCTATGCACAACGCATGCCTGACTCAACTCCCTATCATATAGATCATTTCCTTTTCAGGATGAGAAATAAAGAATTTGTTTTATTACCCAACGAAAACTCATGTAGGGTGTGAGTACAACATATTATTCCAGGAAAAATGGTTTCTCCAAAATATCCATTATATATACAAATTTCATTCAAGTAGTAAATAAAGGAAAAGGTAAATGAGAGACAAATGGGGTTTTATTAGGAAATAATATTCACTTATCGCATTCCCAATAATATTTTAATTTTTAGTTAGTTATATCATCATCACTACTATGATCATTTTAAATGCATTTTTAGGGGGGTTAAGAATTTTCTCCATTAACGCAATGGACAATGTAAGAAAATCAATATGCACAAAGGGATATTTCAAATTCACTATCACACTAGGGGAAAGGATATCAACAAAATACATCGCACTTATATTTTTTCCTCAATCAAGATTGTTTCGTTCAATTAAATCATTAGGGGAATAGATCCTCAATCTGACTCCCTATCCCATGCAATCTAGTGGTGGGGTTTAGAGCATTAGTAAAATCCGACCCATGAGCCTTTAATATCAAATCAATACACCACATAACACAAATCCATGGTCACATGAATTTTTTATCCATTTACCATATAAATCATATTGGAAATCATGCTTAACCCAAAACACATAACAATAAAATTTCATATTTTCTTTTATCACATAAATCATCCATATTTCTTAAACCATTTAAACAGTTACCATTTACGTAGACTAACCCATTTAACCCATTTCACTCAACCATAAATACCATTATGCTATCAAATTTAGCAAACTTATCATTTATAATTAATTTACCCATTTCACATGTTCACTATTTAATATGAATTAACCCACTGATACATTTCATGTGAACTTTGTAATTAATGTAACAAAATTTCAAATATTACATTTACTCTAAATTCCTATTAAGACATCCAGTCCCTCATGAAAAAACATGGTCTAGAAATAAATATTATTGTTTCATTTTTAATTCAATCTATTATACCAACATGTTCATCATGGTTTCTACCTTACCAAAAATTAGTTTCAGGCTTGCATTATCATTTTCCAGGTTTGTAATCATTAGTGCACCCCATCGGTGGCCCTAAATTGGTCTAGTAAACAATGAAACATTTTACGGTGATCATGAATGTTTCAAATAATCATTTAGAAAACCATTTTTAAAAATATTACTAATGTTTTTAATCACACTAATAACAAGAAGAAAAATCAAAAACATGAAATTAAAAATCTACATGACGACTATTGGATATAACTTGATGATGACCTACCTAGAATCCGAAGATGAGTATACACATTAAAAAATCCCATGAAATAAATTTATTTTCCCTTTGAATCTAAAAAATATTATCCATATAAGTTATAGGTAAATATAGTTTTTGAAGGAGAATAATGAATCAACTTGCTGTAATAAAGAAAAGAGATGCAAGAGGAGGGCTAGACTTACCAAAATAATTAATCTGCAACCAAAGACACTCCAAAATGTCCTAGAAATGAGGGATTTTTATACGTTGTAGATCACAAGGGTTTAGGATTTTAAATAGAAATGTAGGAAGAAGAAATTTTAGGAAAATAGGGTGAGATACATAAAATACTAAGGGGGTTATAATTTTTTAAATTTTAATTGGGTGCCCGGTTTGGCCGCACAATTTTCCAAACCATACACCAATCGTGTGCCGGCATTTTTCCAATAGGGGTAAAGCTGTATGGTTTCTTGGGAAGGCCCATAGGTATTTAAAATACATGCCCCAATCATATGAGAAATCTATGTCCACAGTTTCATGGTTTGGCTTCACCCTGACATGGTTTTGACTAACCATGTGCAAACCAAGAAACTTGCATAGAACTGACCAATTTATCATTTATTTTACATCTAGAGACCCTAAAACATACCATATCCTCCTAACACACCCATTAAACATTGATTTATTAGAAATAAAAGGATTAAACAGAAAATTTTAACAATTACATACCTTCACCAAATTTGGTATCGTACATGCTAATTCTACAAAAAATTAAAAAATTGAATGTACCATGTTACTCTTCTAAAGCGCCCTATAATTTCTTTGACAACACCAAAAAATAATGGTATGGGATAATAAAACACATGGAATTTGAAATTTGTAGTCACATATAATAAATAATAAAATAATGAATGATATATCTTCTATAAAAATCTGATAATCACCGTGACGATTCCACATAATCCATAAAATTACATCATATATTGAATTATTAAAATGATGGAATATATAGAGAAACAACCCAAAATATATGTATCTCATAAGAAATATAGTATGATAAAACATCTATTTCAATCTAGGATAAAACAACATATAATTTTAAAATATTTGACAAGAATTAAAATTATAAAAACATTTAAATGGAATCAAATGTATCAATGATTCTCTCAAACATAGTTAACCATTGAGACTATTTCATTCATGAATATGAATGAATAAAACCATGTATAATAAAACTATAATGATTTTTTTTAAAGAAGTGACCTTATTTAGACATTATTTTATAGAATATAATTAATTATATACTTTTATTAGTGGTTAATCAACCTATTAAATTTGCATCCTATATGATATCCCAATGGTTTATGAACATTATAGATCTGTTAGATTTCTATTTCAATGAATCCCATAACATGAAACATTATTTCCCCACATTCCATAGAACCAATTCTATTATTTTTTGTTATTAAATAGTTTCACGTATTATTCATGTAGCCTATACATTAAATTTTTTACTATGCATGGTATTTTTATGTATTATTTTTTTCTCATATATATATTAATTGTTATTTATTCGTTTAAAGAAGATGTTGGTCCCAAAATGAGAGAATAATAGAATATGAATATCGATTTCCACCATTAAACGATTCATGATATTTTTTTTGATATAATATATTATTAGATGTTCCTCTATCTAATTTGAAGTTGATATCATAATCATTGATGTTAATAGAGATATATCATGATTTATATTATAGTCTATCATTTTTCATGTATTTACAATTTGATGTTTCTAAAAATATAACATTAAATGTAAATATTTATCCATTTTGTTAATGATAATTTTATTTTAATTTAAATTTTTTCTAAGATATGCAATTCATTTCTACATCCAGACACAGAAAAGCAATTATTTGATTTCGAAACAGAAACATTATCTGAACAATAATTATGTCAATTAAAATTAAATTTATGAATGCACTAATATGTTTTCATAAAATATAATGTAATTATTTTATAATTATAAATATAAAAATTCTTGATTGTTAAAAAAGATAATAAGAAGATTTTTTGTAAGAAAACATATTCAATAATTTCTATTATTAGTACCTATAATCATATTTCATTATAGACAATGTTTTGAGAACAAATTGATAAATATGAAATATATTAATCACATTAATAGAATATAATATTTTTCAAATTTATTTGTTCTAAAAATTTAATTACTTATCCATTTCTATATTCCCAATTCATTGACAAATATATTAATCTATTTCTAATACTTATATTTCTGAATGTTATTAACAGGTATCTATTCTAAAATAATTCCCCTCAAATATAAACAATGTATTTGCAGTTTATTTCCCATTCCAATCTCATAAATGGGGTATCATAATTTTTCTATACCAATAGTATCTCTATAAATTGAGTCAAGATTGTAGTAACAATTATACAGGTTATATAACGATTTTATTCTGCTGACCAATGGTATAAAATAATATAAAAAATGAAAAGATGAATAGAAGTATTTGTAATGTTTTATAAAAAATAATTATTTAGATTTTATACATAATATATGATGTCGCACTCATTCACCATAATCTTATAATTTATCTTTTTTCATGTAATATTTTATTTTAATACATTCACTCCAATATATTTTTGTATCTTCATAAATCACCATACACACACTCCCATTGTGTAGATAAATTTCTTGTCCTACAAGTCATAATACCTTTTGAAATCAAATAATTTATTTAAAAGAGTATATTTTTTTACCAAATATATAATAGTATGTTTCCAATTATTTCTTAATAATATAACCTTCATATTGAAATGATTTCAACTGGGATCATGAATTTATCCTGAGTGTGTTTATTTTAGTTTTTTTCCTTTATGAATATGTCTAAATAATAATGAAAATTATGGTATCATTTATATAATATTAAATATTTTTATATCATAAATGGGTTCAAAATGAATATAGTGTAATCTGATATTAAAAATTTATATCCCTTATTATAATAACCAAATAAGCATCAGTCTAAAAAAATTAGTATGAGAGGAATAAATTTTATTTATTAAAACTTTTTATGGGTGTATATTTTAATGTATAATTTCATGATTTTATAAAATGATAATGATTCCTACAAGGAATGTGTGATTATATTTTCGGGTATCTCATTATATAGGAATCCACCAGTCATTATATTGACGTAATTATTTAAATTTAATAATTAGGTTGAAATTTAATTTAATTTTTCATTTATACTACACTACTCTAGCTAGTAAAATTTCTCAGTAAGGTTACAATTTCCTAAGTTATGATGGAAATCAGTGAAATCATAATTTAATAAAAACACATAAGAATTATATTAATATATTTTTTAAAAAATAAAATAATTTAAAGAAATGGAAATAAAATTTCTTGACAAATGATATTCCACCCCTCCTAAATTATTAATTTATGGTGTTTATTATTTGTATTTTTTAAAATATAATAATATCATAAATAAATAAATTACTATTCAAATATGTTGTTTATTAGTGACATATAACCCTTCTATTTAGATGTAAATATGTTTTAGCAGTGTGTTATCCTGTACTAGTTCTTATTGATAGTGATCATAGTAATTTTCAATAATTAAACATTCATAGTGAAATATTTTTTTGGAAACATCAAATGTTATCTAATGTACCATAGGAAAAAACTCTTATAGAAAATAACTTCACTTCCCTTTATATATATTGTATTCAAAACATGAACATGTGTATAGAATACCAATTTAACACTTGATCTCTTTATTTTATTTTTGTTCAGTAAACAAATTTTTCATATGCTATTATTGACATTTTTTAGTGACATATAAAACTCTCACATAAGGTTATTATTCTTTTCCCTACATATTATATATAAAAGGTATTCAGATTTTTATCTTATTTCAGACATATAATGATATTAAACACTATATAGGATGTTTTTTGTTTAATGAAAATATGAATTTTGATACATATTCTCTTTAATACCCTATTAGTGGTTAGTATTTTGAGAGTGTTATAATTCATTATATATTATATTTAGGTACCTAGTAATCTATTTACCATGTTTCTCTATTTGGAAATTTATTTTTTTGTAAGATCCTTTTAAGCTCGACATTTGAAACCTCGTCTTGCAAAATAGATTTGGGGTACCAATGTTTTGATTCATTACATTCCATTTATAATTTCCATGTCATTTATTATATGATTTTGTTTAAAAAAGTTGTGTCTATAGTATAAAAATGTTTACATTTATATTTTTGAATCAATAAAAAATGTTTTTCCATAAAAATAGACAAAACATATCATTTTTCCTTGGTTTTAGTATCCCTAGACACAATAAAACATTATTTATTTTCAAATATAAATATTTTATAGGATTACGTTATTTTAATATAATTCATTCTAACGATATCAAATCCTAATATATAAATAATTTCTTAAATTTTTTTCTTCATTTAGAATTTTCATTTCAGTTTATCATTACATTTTAATTTTAAAAAAATTAATATAAAATTCATATGATTCAATGTATATAGTTATCCAATATAATATATTCCCATAGAAATTTATTATTTATTATTTTTTTATTAAAATGTCCTCATCTAATGAATGTATGATAGAAAATATAGTGCATATATAATTTGGAATTAAATATTCCACATCAAGATCAATTTATCACGACATACTATCTATAAATATAAATCGTAAAAAAATTTGTATTTTCATTCATCCACATATATTATAATTTTTTATAGATACAATTTAAGTGATACAAGAGATATATAAAATTTATTAGTCAATAACCCTAAACCAAATGAATATTATAGAAATTAATTATATTTAAAATTAAGAATTGATTTATTTAGGGGATCATTAGTCAGATATTATACAGTTATTGTGTTTATATACTACTTTCATGGTATGTTATCATGTCCTATATATTCCACATTTTTCAATAAATTCATCAGAAAATGCTTATATGTATTGGAACTAACTCTAAAACATAATCACTTATTTAGTTTTCTAAATCATGTACCTGATTGTGGAATGGTTTGGTATAAAAATACAAATGGTTAAAAAATATATAAATTATTCATTTTAAAACAATGCATGAAACATTATTTTAGTTACACTATAATTTTAATTGTTTATTTCTAATATATATAAGTCAAATTAAATGATACTAATCCCCCATTAAGTGTTTAATTAAATAAAAATTTGATAGAAATAGAATTGTTATTCCCTTAAATTTTTTATTGTTTTTTCACTTAAAACACTGAAAAAAAATTAACCACGATATATTATATTTAGATAGAATATTATAATAACTTGTAAACATAAATACATAATGATAAATGAAATATCAATCATACATATAAATATTTTTATATGAAAAAAATCAAAACAAAATAACAATACAACCAGTAGGAGTTCCATATCCCCATAAATTTCTATGAAGATCATACAAATGATTATGATTATTGAGATAAATAAACAATATTTTAAATATAAAAAATATTTTCAAAGAAATGAAATAGAATAGTGTTAATGATTTGGGTGAATAATATTATCATATATTTATATATTTAATATAACTATCATATTTTTTGTTATTAGATATATGGAAAATTAGAATTTATTCGATATAAATATGGAATGTAGATTTTTTGTCATGTTTTATGACTGTATGAAATGGTTTTGTTGATAACTATATATAATAAATTCTAGGATCAAATAGTAACTGATCCTATAGGAAATATATATTGAAACAAAATTGAGTAATGTGTTAAAAGGGGGTTTTATAGACAATAGAGTGAACATTACCACATATGTCTTCCACCAACACAGGAGTATAATTTTATTGGGTTTTGAAGGACCACATTATGGTCATATCTACAACTACTTTTATTGAAAAAACAACCACATCATTATTTTCCTCCCTGTAAGAATGTCATATGACCAAGTATATATAACTGTCCTTAGTGGGACATTCAACCCAATGAGGTAGGATACTCCAAGTATCATTCATTGTCATGTTTTTTAAATCCAACACCGAACATTCAGAGTGAGATTCAATCCATAATAAGATCTTGTTTTTGGAAAATCATATCCAACTGTATAATTCATCACTGATAACTCTAATTCTTAAGAAACCCTATGTATTGTGTAGTGGTTTAATAATCCTTTTGAAAAAGCCAAAATATGTTCGATAGAAACCTTCAATACCTGAGTGCCCTGGTGTGCTAGTGGGTCCCAAAAAAAATTCACTTTCAGCCATTGGTTGATTTTAGGTATCCATTGAATATAATTCTCCATTTTTGGTTTAATTATTTAGAAAGATACATCCAAGATTCAACGTTTCTTTAAATCAATGAATCTATTATGCAATCTTCAATATTGAACCATAGTTATTGCAGAAAACCCATGGTTATTGGATATCATGCCAAGATATGGATTGAGCTACTTAACCACAAACATAAAGTCATGACGGGTCCACAATATTGTAGTGGAGCAAGTAGTAACAACTACTAATAACTTATTGTGGGCTTATACACTACAACCATTTGTAAAGAACCCTTCCAAAAAGATATGAAACAACATATTGATGTTGAAATGCAGACCAAGAAAATACCCATTGTATTCCCATATGTTCTTTGAAAAAAATGATAGGATGATTTGATGTGTTTTTTCATTGTCACTCATGAATTGGGTACCTGTATAAATTTTTTTTAAAAAATACTTTAGAGTGGATCATGAGTGGGAAATTGGTTTTTCCAAATCCTCCAGAGATGAATGAAATGATATGGAATTAGAAAATGAGTATTGAACTGAATTACCCATGATGGTGGATGAGGAAATCCAACATATTCAATTTCATAATACTTCTTGGTGATGCAATTTACAAGGTGATTTGGTTTCCAATCAATGTTATCCTAAGTCAAGATGGTATATCGTTGAATATCTATATACACATCTACTAGAATATTTCTCGCATAGTTGTGAATTTGTGATTAAAAATCACCAATTGACATGTGTCTATCATCTAGTTGAATTTTCATTTTATCTTGTAGTGGATTATGAATCCATTTATTGGCCCAAAAATTATGATTGGATCCTCTACTTACCAGCCATTTAGTCCCACAGATTCTCCTATTAAAAGTATTCCGGATGTAATGTCAAAGAGAAGAGGTAAGGCAATATTTTTATCTATTTATAAGTTTCATTTTAAACCATCCTTCAAGGAGTCACTAGGTGCATCAGAGGAAACGAATATCCATCTATATTTATGTATTATACAATCATTAAATATCCCAAGTTGATTTATCTCAATTCCTCCACAATCAACTAGTTTAGTGCATTACTTCCAGTTAAAACTAATAAAAATCATTTCATGGATTGATTGAGTTCATATTATGTTTCTAACCATTCTCTTATGTTAATCAATATGATCCTTGGTCCATCTGTAGATTTGGAAGTAATAGACAAAAATGGATTTGATGACAGATCTAACAATATAAAACCTTCACACTTCAGTCATTTCATTCAAATTATAATTTTCCATTTGATTCTTAATAACAAAATATATTCCTTCCAAATATTTTCTCTTAACCTTCCCCCGAAATAGGGGACACTAAGATAATTGAAGGTAAGAGAGCCCCTCCACACCCAAAGTCATTAGGTTATCCTATTTTTTCATTCAACTAATATACCTTCACCAAAGACCATGAATTATTTTTCCTAACTCGTGGAATGTACATCAACATCATTATAATGTAAAAAGATCACCTTCATAGAGGAGATGGTCATTTTAAATGCATGTACAAGAAATAAAATTTCATCGGCATAAAACAGGTGTGAAGAACAAATTCAATATTTATAGCTCTGATTTTTTTTAAATTCAATTTCGTTGAGTTCAATGATTTGTATACTTAATTAATCATTATAAATGAAAATAATTCCCAAGAGGTTATCAACATGCCTCAAAACCCTTGAGCGATTAAAAACACCTACGGGTTCCCCCATTAATGTGAATGTAAAACCATGATGAGTTCAGTATTATTCTAATAATATTGATGAATCTTTCTAAAAATACATACATTCTGAGCTCTTCAAGAAGAAATATCCATTTTAGTATGTAAAAGGCCATAGAAATTTCAATTTTAAGAGAAATATTCATATAATTTTATTTCCTTGTCATTATATTTATGCTCTATGAGGCCGTGAAGTGACGATTATAAATACTTCTCATAGGAATAAATTGAAATTGATTTGGGTTGATAAAGTCTTGAACCATTCACCATAAACTATTCCTGATCATCTAACTAATGATATTTTTAATTGTGTTATAAGGAGCCACAGTTCTGAATTCATTACTATCAACTGCAGTTCTCTTCATGGGTATCAAGACAATAAAGTACGAGTTCATACCATATGGTATATATGAGTTATTAAAAAATAACCATATTTCTTGAGTGGTATCATCTTTTAAGATATTACAATAAAACATCAATTTTTATTAGAAAAATTATTCTGACTGGGTGAACTCTCCATGTTGAGGGATAATAAAACCTCTTTAAATTCCTCTATAATATGAGTCCTGATTGGTTCAGATGCTCATCAATATAAGGATTGATCTTACTAACCAACTTTTGTTAATGCGTTAGCCCATCATCAGAGTATAATACCGTGAATTACTCTACAACTGCATGAGATATTTCATATTCAGAATTTTAAAGATGTCAATTTATACTGATTTAATTATTCCCATCCCTGGACCTCTTCTCCTTATATATTCTATGAACGAAATATCTATTCCTATCTCCATCCTTCACCCACATAACATTAAACTGATTTTAATCATACCTTTATTTAGTCTTTAAGAGTCCATATAACCTATTATGAGCCTCGATTTCATCAATAGAATGAGTACATTGGTGTTGGTTTCTGATCTGGTAGCTTGTAAGGTTTTCTCCAACAACTCTAATTTCCAAATCCATTATTAAAACCAAATATATAGTCCAAATTTTCAATAACTCTTTACTATTTCTCACCTTCCCATCTAAATTTTGGAATTAATTTCCAACAATTTATAATTTCATGGCCTATTTAACAAGTTCTCACAACCTAGTAGTATCATTCCATCCATTTTTAAAGAAAAATAGAAAAGGATATTACCTTATCATTAGTGTATTTATGTTAACAATAATAGGATTATTATAATTGTGATGTTTTGGGAGGGTGAATCCTTAAACCTCATAAGATGAACTCTGATCATCCATCTAAACAAACAATCTATCAATCCTGGTATACCTAATACCATTTAGTGTGTATTGTCTCCATGTTAAATCATACGGCAAAGCTGCTACATCAAAAAAATAGTAGTGATGAATTCAAGAGGAAAAATCCCATGATACAGTAAAATTGAAATTATCCCCAATTTGCTCTGTTGGCATCAGAGAGAGTCAAAATTTCTTATTTCAACCCATTATTAAGTCATACCATTACAATTGACCTTTAAATCTCCCCCTAATTCCTTTATTATTTTTTTAGATGTTGAAGCATACAGTAAAGATTGAAATAGATCACAACCACATATGTTTCAAGACAATAAATCATTGTGAGGTTGTTTCATGGATGTGTTGTTGTGGGTGGTTTCAACACTTAGGACGCACAGAAGATCCGTATTTGGATCTTGAGTGTTTTTTAATACGAAATTATATCCAATTTTACCCCACATAATGAAGACATGTTTCTAAAGAAGAAATTCAGTTCCACAAAGTATATAAACATGTGTTTGTAGGAAAAAATAAAATGTCAACGGTATTTGGTTTTTATGTGGTTCCCTATACATTGATAGTTCCATTAGATCATATTCATTGACAATGATTTTTAACCTTTGTTTGGGGACCTCCTCTATTTTCCATAATCACTTGACCCTTAACATTCCTCCCTTTACCTTTCATTTTCTTTACTTTTGAATTTATAGAAAATCATGTCTTTTTATTTTATTTAACTATTAGAGATATCTTCACATTGACTATGTTTGAGGTGATAACCAATTTCTCACTAATTCACATGTCTTCACCTTCATCAGACCAAAAAACAGCACTTATATGTGGGAGTTTTTTCATAGACTCTCAATGATGAGAATGTAAACCCTTTGATATTTTCTTCATATAAATAATATCGATAGGTACTAGTGAAAACCCCAATCATGATCCCTATTTATTGTTGACAGGATGTACTGATACTCATTTTGATGAGACTAGGGTGTACTCATATCAGTGGAATAAGGTGAGTCTTCCTATAAGGCTATCTCCTGCTCAACATTGTCGGGCATAGGCATAATGGTTTCATCAGAATGTGTCACCATCAGATGGTATGTGGGAACCTATGAACCATACTCACATTCCACATCCAGATATCCATATTATGTATTCATAATGGGTGAAATATGGTTAAAGATTATTTATGTAGTCATTCAATCTGATGCTACCACAATCACAATAACATACTGAGATCCTACTATATTTAGAATGATGGACTCATTAAGGTGTACTCTACACTGGTCATCAGTTATAATTTTCATTAGGTTATCCTACACTAGGGTAGTGGCCTTGTACAACTTAGATCCACATAAATCAACATGGAAAGGTGTCTCTGATACATTACCATCCAATTTTATGACCCCTTCATTATTCTCATCCATATCACGTATGGATATTATATCCTTGTTTTTTATGTTGCCTTGGATTGAGCCACCTGGAGGCAATCCTACATTCTGAGAGGTAGTCTAGAGTTTTGAATCCTTAGTAGAGCCATCTAGAGTAACTCTAGATATTCCCATTATGGTAGATTGCAATTTTTATTTCTATTCATCATCCCCTAACTTATCCACATTATATGGAACAACCATGTCCTTTCACATCATGTTAGAGACTTGAATTTTGTCCCATCCATTCCTCATATGATAGTTAGAGTAATCATGGACCTTCATATTATAGAAGGTGAAATCATTTTACCTATTACATTTTGATTAAATGTGACAAATGAACTTTCAATTCATACATATCTTCAATTTCCTTTGTTATTATATTATCATGTGGACACACTCATCCCTCGCAGTTAAGACTTCCTCTTCCACCAGAATTCTACACATGTCAACTCCAACAAGGATTTCCAAAAAAATACCCAATCCATGGGTTATCAGACTATATATTTTTATGAATTATATTCAATATGTCTTATGAAATGTCCCATAAAATTTTTGTCTCCTAGTAGTGACAATTTAATATGAAGATACAGATTCAAGATTTCACATGTGTGTCTCTTACTCTGTCTGGATTGAAATTACATTACCACTCAAGGATTCTTAGGAAACTATGCCATAAGGATAGTGGCACATGACAGTAGTCTATCCATTTAAGATCATCATAAGGGATTATAATATGATAATACCCCCATCCCGTTGCATTCCAATTCCATTCACCAAATCCCTAGAGTTCAGTAATCCTATGTGGAAGATCATGGAATTTTCAGGGTGTCTCTTCCTTTTTAACAAGAATCATCACAATTATCGAGTACCTATAAAAATTTAACCTTTACATATCTACCTCCTAGTTCAATATAACATTATTTATCCTCCCCTTTTGTATGATCCATCCAAGAGGAGGAATATCAAATTTAGTGAATGAATGGTTAGCAGCATATTTGACCACTTCATTAAAATTCATATTCATACCAACTACCATTTCTAGCACCCAATCCTCCACATTAATCTTCTTAGAGGAATAAATATATATCTCTATATGTCCAACATGAACTTCTATAAAAATATTATTTAGAATCCTAGATGGATTTGACATTGCAGGTCCTTCATTGCCACCAGATTTTGGAAATTCACCCATTTTCCTTTACTTTAACATCCCCCCATCAAATTCGTTATCATGATTATTTTATAGTTATAAGGAAATATTATGTTAACTAAATATTTATAACATATAATTGACATAAAAATTAGTTTGTAAATAAAATTTTATTAATTGGTTATTGAATATAAATATTAATTTAAATAAAATTTTCAACAATTAATATATTTCAAATTTAATTATTTTTTTAATATGTTGTTATAAATAATTAATATGATAAAATTAATAGAGTAATTTTAAAAATAAATAAGAAAAATATAATTAAAATTATTTATAATAATTATTAATTCTGTGATTCATTGTCAATGTAAAATGATTTAATTAAAAAAATTATATATATATATATATTATGTTTCTTAAATAAAAAACAAAGTTTCTAAAATATTAATTATAAACATTATTTGAATTTTATAAATTATTAAAAAAATAAAATAACATTATAATATTTACACTTACATGTAATGGATGAAGAATAATGTCTCTTTTATATATAAAATATAGTTTTATACACAAAATTATGTTTATTTATTTTCATAGTAAAAAAAATTACTCGATTTTAGAAATGTAATAAAATAAAACCAATATAATTTTCATAATAAGTTCATTAATCTATTTTCAGGGGTTAAATATATTTGTTTTTTAAAAAAATTATCCTAGTAGAAATTGAGTGACCATAATAAGGGAAATATTTCATACGATGAGATAATGTAATATTTAAATAAAAAAATAATAACATGATATAATCTCTTTAATATTAAATCTTTATTATATCCTTCCACAATTCATTATTATATTTTTAAAAATAAATAACCTTTATTTATAATATTTATCATTCATAATATAAATATTATAACCATACATTAACATGTTCTTATTTATTCAATCATCTTAACATTTTATTTTTTGGGTGAATATTACCACATACATTAATATTGTTAAAATGATTACAATACAAATAACTAATAATACAATAAATTATAGAACATTTTTTTAAAAAAAATGAATGTTTCTTAATTTGATAATTGAAAATTTCTTATGTATGTTCTTTAATAAATTCAAATATTTTTTAAATTCAATAAACATAAAACAAGTAATTTTTAAGTATTCATTTTGAATTATGGAAGCATAATCCATGAAATAAAGGCCAAATGGTAAAAAAAACAAAATTCTTTTATTACATATTCCAAAACATTATAAATTTTACTAACCTATAATCATGGATAATGGATTGGGACAACCAAAAAAAGAACATTTGGAATAATGAAATTGTTAGTACATGAATTTTAATTTCACCACTAAATAATTAATATATGGGTAATAATGAAATAAAAATTTATTTTATTAATTAAGATAATCATGAATATATATCTCATAAATGTAAATAATAATGTAAAGATTATTTTATAGTGATTTAGATTATATTAGTCAATGTGGAAATATGATACTAGGGTTCCCCATATAAATTTACATTCATTGAGAGATGTTGTATATTAACAACGTTTTTTCATTTTTTGTATATAATATCAAATGGGAAAATTTAATCCATAATAAATCTATTCATTGTATGAAAAATTTAATCTCAATTTCTTTTTTAAGGTAATTTTATTCAATATTTACCATTGAGGTATGTTTTTTCATTACTACCTCTCTTAATATATAGTATTTAATAGGAATATATTTCAAGATACTGAATATTTATATTTTATATTCCTAAAAACAGATATAATTTCTTAATATCATGTTTTTTATTTTACTTATAACTTCAAAATATGCCATGATGTTAATTTTTAAATATTAATGAATGATTCATTTAAGATGAACTAAATATACATTTTATTTTTGGATGGTAATGTATATCCTCTGGATCCATGTTTTTCATAATATCTAATATTTTTACATTACCCAAAACCTATGAGTTCATTTTGAAAATTTTTACATATGTTTATCTTCATTAATTTTATGTTAAATGAATATATTTTTTTTACATTTTGACATCATTTTTCCTCACATGTATTTATTCTGATTTCTTTTTGATTCCTCACTTCCATGTAATTTTTCATAATAAATGTAATTTTTTAATTACTATTATATTATTTTTCAATATTAATTCACATTTATGTCATATCCTTTTATAATTAATATTATTTACAATATAAGGGTTAATTTATATAATTCTTTTCATTGATTTATAATGTAATTATAATGTGTTTTGTATCAATCTTAAAATAATTTATTTGTTATTATTATTATCATGGGAAATTTTTTGATGATATCATCAACCTTTTTTATGTACCAAATATGATCAGTTCTTTTAAAAATTTATAAAATCAATAGTTTGTTTATCAGTGATTGATTAAGATATGATTGTTTTATATATAATTTCTGGTTCTCATGGAAAAAATATTTATTATTCTCTTAATATGAATTGTTTAAATATAAATATTTATACATTTACTTCATTTTGAAAGTAAAAAATATAATCAAATGACATGTAATGTTCTCTGGATTTAAACAAACCCAAATTTTTTTTTGAATAGGGAGTGAAAAAAATATGTAACATTATAAAATTCATCATAGTATGGTGTGATAGTAAAAATATTGAACCTCGATAAATTAAATTATTTTACATGACTTGGATTTGGAAACATTTCTTTGTTATTTTGTAGTCCAATTTTATGTTTTCAACCCATAATTATTAACACATTTTCCCTCAATCCTAAGAGTCATTTTCTTCTTATTACAAGATCCACATGTTATGAAACCTGATTAATAATCCCTTTCATATAATGTATTTTAATAATTATAGGTTTATTTTTGATGATTTTGTTCACATACCCAAATATTCATCTAATGGGATATTATGATCTATGATGGATATCTATGATGTTTACTCGTACTATTTATCTGAGATCAATGTTACAAAATTTTATATTAGTATGGTAATGTGGAAGGGTATTATATTTAACATGTCGATATGGGAATAATGTGTGAATGTTATTTATGATAAATGTTGAATAATATTTTAAAATTATTTTTATTTGTATATTAACATCGATGAATGTAAACCTATAGGATCAAAGGATTCATTTATTGAGATGTACAATAAATTTTCATTGTTTTTTTAATATGTATATTTATATTAATTTCCTCATCCTAGATGGTATCATAGAAAGGATTATATAATTTATATATTTCATTATAAAATGATGAGGCGAGAACTAATAAAAAAGATAATTTGAAAAAAATGATATTGGTTAATTAGTTTGCATCAAATTTTAAAGGATGTAGTTAATGTGCACAAGATCTCTACTCCACAATTACATTCTCAAAACATATACAGTAATCACTAGCTTCGATTAAAAATTGATATATCGAAAGATAATGTTTCAAATATTTATGATTAATACTTCATATTTTATAATATTGTTAAATACATATAAAAATTATACATGCCTAAGAACCATAATGGATTAGAGACATCATCTACATGATACAAAATCATATTTTCTATAAGTTATTTTCGATATCTAAGAAAAATGGCATTCATATATAATTCCATTATATAGTTATTTTATTTCATTAAACATCAGAATAACATATGGAAAAAGAAACATAATAAGGGGTTACATAAAATGATCAATAAGTGGATTCATAGGACATATCAGTTTATGAAAATATGGGAGAATAATATAAGAACAAGGGTATGAAAACAAGATCATATCATTTGAATACATAACAAATAAGTCATAGAAAATAAATTTTATGTCTTGAAATATTGATTAGAAATAAAAAAATATATGATTCTAAAGTGTTTGAAATCATAAATAATACTTCATATGATTTGAGAGAATATTATATGTAAAATACATATGTTTCTTGTATACACATTATAATAAAAAGACTATTTTGAAGAAACCTATTAATAAATTCATCACATTGTTGGTTTGGGATAAACCCCCAGTAACCTTTTTATACTTGGGATAACATATCATATACCATGTTAGGATTTTTTAACCACTCATGTAACCTTTGAGATCACAAGAGATAAAAAAATTACCCAAATAATTGAAGAGATGTATTATTTTGGACTGACCATTCATTATATATAAACTATAAATAATGCTTCCAAAATAATAATGAAAAAAATTTATGATTTTCCCATCACATTATTTAATCACGAGAATAGAATGGGTTTCATTAAATAATCCTCAATACGTAATCATCAAAAATAACCAAAAAATATTTTCATATCATAAGAACATATCCATCTATAACACACAAAAAAATAATTTTTTGGGGAAATTATTAAAACACACCTTAAAATATTTTTTAATACATTAAATTAAAAATTAATAAGTTAAAATAATTTTCTATTACATAAATTTATGATAATAGATTATTTGATTAAAATATTAAAATGACACTTCTTAAAGTTAAACGTTCTTAAAACCATGTCTTCTAAAAAGCATTAAAAATATATTATTTCACACTTTTTAAAAATAAATATTACAGTATAGATAAAATATTCACTTAGAAAATTTATATAAAATTTTAAAATATTATAAAATAACCTTATAAAATAATTTATTCAATAATAACTATATTAATAATACGACCTATTGAATATGGATATATAGAAGGAAAATTTTTATTGAACAAGAATAAGTAACATGATTTCTCTAAATAATATATTATGTAAATTAGTTAAGGAGTTATATCAAAATGAGGGATAAACTGGACAAAAACCATAACCAATGGATTATGAAATTAATCAATTTTTACAGGTAATTTCCACCTATTATTTCCTAGATTGAAATTCATTCCTTATAATCAAAATTAAAAAATGGTTTTTTAATAAAACCCATATATATTTATTAATAAATGAATTTAATATCATTTAAAGGATAAAATAATATGCATTCTTACATACCTAGAAATTCAATAAAAGATTAAAAAAAGACTTAATATATAATTATATATATATATATATAATAGACAGATAAATAATTGTTTGATATAGCTTGTGTCTCAAAGGATGGATGTTTGAGAAGGGAAACCTTTTCACTTTTTCTTTCAACATTCACAAAATATTTGTAAACTCATACGTACTTATCATAACCATATTAATAAATTATATAAAAAATATATTCATATAAATTATATTTTATATATGTCAATTATAATAATAAACTACACATATAATAATATGTAAATTATTATGTATTCCATCATATGTTTTCACTTTTTAAAATTTCATTCATGTTTTTATTAGCAACATTTTCCCCCATTTTTGGGAATTACGTGCATTTTCTATCATTAATTACATATTAATATTTATTTCATGAAATATTATAATTAAATATGATGAAACATAGAAAAAATATATAATTTTTTGAAAATTCTGATTACCATTTTTTCATTTACTATATATGTTGTTAAAGTACTTCCATGTAAATGATGTGGAATGGTACTTGTTTTTTAAACATCAAACTGAATTCAAGATTGTAGTCACTAAATATCATTTTTGGTACATGAAATATATTTCTCACTAAATACCCCACATTTATCCACTCCCATATTTGGTCATTATTTTATCATGTTACCTTACCATTTAAACTCCCCTCTTGTTTATAAGTGACTCTTTTATGAGAAAATGACTCTACTAGTTCATTTTGACCAGGAATAATTTCACTTGTATCCATATCAAATAGTCTATTTTATAGAGTTAGTGATCTTTTATGATAAAATTTATTTTAGTTTTTTCCAATCTAGTTACCATGTTTTAAAAATAATACAACTTTTATAATTTTTAGTACATTTCTTCATATCAACTTTGAGTGTCTTTACAAAATTGTTAAAATAATTTTACATTTTTATTATTTATGCACCACCAACTTTTCTAAAATGTAATATAATATTTAATAATAAATTTTCCAATCCATTATTTCAACAGTTCTAAAATAAATATATATATATATATATACATATAATTTTTCATTTTAAGATAATTTTATCAATATATTTGTATACGTTTCTCTTTTTAATTAAAATTTCAAATGCAATTATAAAACAATTTTTCATCTATGTTAAAATCCTTCAATGTTTCATATGATTCTGAAGAAATATGTTTTAATAGTACAATCCAACTTTATTCTGTAGATTCCTTATGATAATTTTAGGTTAATATTTTCATAATAAAAATTTCCCTTTCATGATCCAATTAATCTATAATGGAATTATAAAGATTATAATGATCACATGGCACACATATGTATTGTTTGTCATTATAAAAACGGTCAGTCCACTATAAAATTCCATTTAATTTAGAAATTTTTTAAATTTCATGATATTGGGATTTTGTAAAGGGGTTTTCCCATTTACATTATGTTAAGGGATTCAAGTGGATAGCCCATGTCCTCTTTGTTATGGGATAATTGTTAAACAAACCCAACATGATTAAAGTAACTTGTTTGTTATACTTTTGAGATGTTATGATTTCTATTTATATGATTGAACCACACGATTGTGTTATGAAACATGCTGATGTTATATTTCCATGGATCATAATTGTTGACTAATATTTCAAAACCATTTTAATGTTTTGGTATATTATTTATAAATATTTATTCCCTATTTATTTTTTTGATATTTGTTATGTTTATTTCATAACCCATTACATGAAGAATGATATTGTTCTATTTATTCTCTTCTCAAATTATTTTCAATTATTTTATTCAACTTATGTCACTTATTATTAACCATATTGATAATCAGATCATCCCATCAAGGTTTAAATCCCTAATTTATGAAGTAGAATACTATGTATGATATGTCTATAATGTAACACGTGAGAATGATATTTTTTATATGGTAAATATATTATAAAATAGCATCTTTATATATTTAATCACTAAATTTAAGTAACATGTATAACCTCGTGATTTTTAATATTTTCTATATAGAATTAAATTCAATGTTTGATAGCTTGTTTCACATGAAACAAAGATCTTAAAATATCTAAGACATATTAGAAGAATATTATTTACAAAATTAAACAATAATAAATCATTTATGAAGTAAAATTAATTTATTCAATATGAATGGTTTTCAAATATGATTTAAATCCCATGAATAATTTAATGGTGATTGAGAAAAATTACTTTTATATGTTATATTTTCATTTAAAAGACTGATTTATAAATTTTAGATCTATAACTGAGAAAAATAAATTCAATATTTTCATTAATCATTATTTTATTATCATGGGATGAATTTTTTATATTTTTCAAAATAATAAATTTTTAATTGAATAGTGAAATACCCCCAATTTTTTAATTATTTCTGTGGTAATGAAATTATAAATATTGACTTATTTGTTTTCTGAAAGTTTATTCATTATAAATATAAATTTTAAAACCATCATAAACTTTAATAATACAAAATTGAATTTCTGAAGCATTTGATTGTTATTTTGAAACCATGAGTAATATTTCAAATTAAAAATGCTTTTATTCTCTTATATTAAACAATAAAAATTCATCACTAACCAAATTTGGATATAAGAAAGGAATTTTTATTTTCAATCTTAATTTTATTATTTTATAATATGATCTATTAAATTTTTAATAATAAATGTGTGATTACTAAGACTAATGATAATAACCATTATAATGGTGAATGAGTTATTTTCAATGATTTTTTTAATTAATAATGTGAAATATTTATATGATAAATTAAATTAAAGTATTTTATTAAATAAATTTAATATTATATTATAATATTTACAAAACATATGTCACAACACATTTAATTTGTAGTAAGTTTTATATGATATGACAATCACTTAAATGTAAAAAAAATCTGCATAACATTTTATCTATATAATAAATATTTTATTTAAATATAGACTTATCATATTTAAATATATAATTAGATTATAATGATCAGAAATATTGGTTTACAAGCTTAGTATTTTTATATTATATTTACCTTGGATTTTTAATAAAATATTAACAACATTGGTATTAACTAGTTTTGAAGGAAAAATTAAAAAATTGAAAATAGAGAATCGAAGTAGAAAAATGGATTAATTTTTTAAAAACATGCTGAAAAATTATTTATAGAGTATTTATCAACCATAACTTACATTACACTCCATTACTTATTTTTTTAGACGTTTTCCATTGAAAATTTAATTATTGAAAAATAACATGTAATTATAAAATATCATTTTCCTTAAATATAAATGGGGAACACATAGGGTTCTTCATTAGGAAATTTTTCCATTAAATTTATTTCTAAACTGATTTATATTTTTTTCAAATAGTCTCCTTTTTCATGATCATTTTCTTCCAGATGTTATTAGATAGCCTAAGGATTCAATATTCATGCATTATTATAAGTAAAATCAAAGGATCTCAGCATGAATATTTATTACACTTTTTCATTTATAATTAAAATTAATCATAAAAAACTCTTCTATACACCCTAATTTAATTAAAAAATTATTATTATATTTATATATAACCCATTACTAAATTCCATCCATACACTTTGAAACATAAGACAACATTGGTCAGGTGTACTTGCAGACTATCACCACCACAAAATAAAATGGTTCGTTTTATACCACTTCATTTCATGGATTGTAACATGGATAGATTTGATGAATTAATATAAATTATAAATAAAAATTATAATTTACCATATACCATTATAAACTCATTTTTTATATATCGAATTGTTATTCTTTTCAATGAAGGACTGCCACCTCCACGAATAATGACTATTTTTAACATCACCATTCTAATATAATGGTTAATGAAATAATTAAATGAATATATATTTTATTCATAAATTAGTTAATTGGTGGGATTAAAATTTAGACCACATTATATAAAAAAATATCATATCTCAAAAAAATCATTATATCATATACTCATTTGAGTGAGCTTTTAAACCTATGGAAATAATGTCATAATGTTTAAACAACGAATGATTATGTAATGTTTTATGATTTTAATATAATTTAATAATAATTTATTTTTGCTGTATTAATGAATCTATATTGTTATTATTGATATATTTTTTATTTATTAATATATCACCATTTGATCGTAAAATAAGGAAGAACAAGTTCATAACAATTTCATTATTCTATGACTACAACAATGTCTTTAGTCTAATGAAATATTTCTTAAATTATAATAGAAAATGAGTAATAATTATGTTGTTAAGAATATGGTATTGATTCACATTGGGGGTTTAATTATAAGGGCTTTTATCCGTGTGGATAGACCCTTTGAATGTTCTCAAAGATCCAAGTACTTGGAGGTGGCACCGAATATCTTTGGAGTAATTCGGTTAATTTAAAGCTGGAAATTAGGGATTACATGTCTTGTAAATGTATAAAAAGATGGAATATCTTGTTTCACAGGTTTTCATATAAATCTTTTCGATGTTCAATCATTTACACAGTGTGAAAAATAAATTCACGACATAGAATATGTAGGGATTTGAAAAATAAAATAAAATCGAGGGGTGATGAGTTTTGCTGCAGAATGTTTCCCCGAGGAATTACATGACAAAAAATGGGATTACACATGCTGTAGTACCCCGATGCTAAATTATTTATGTATTTTCTAGCAGTTCGGTTTTTTTCAAAACCAACAGCTACAGTAGCTCTCCCTTTTCCTTAGGCTACCCAGTGACACTCTCTTCATCAATTTTTTATTCCATCATTATAGAATGTTACCTAGCTCCCAACATCGATCCATAGTGATCCATCGTCAATAAAATATTTGATCAACCTTAGTATATGTGGTTTCTTCAATATCCCACCTTTCCATATTCCATGTGATGGAGAATTATCTCCTTGGTTCTAGGGAAATTTTCATGGTGGATGGTTGGTGTGGTTGATCCCTAGAATCCTTGGTGGTTGTAGTTTCTACAGGAGAGGTGATTATGATTTGTTTCTTTCTTCCATTCGTGTGCGAGGAATCTTGAAAACCTATTGAGTTAAGGGATTCACTGATTCTAAATTTATTTATGTGCAATATAATATCTATCATTATTTATCTCTTGGATAGCAATGGAATTGACCTAATAAAATTTTTTACTAGATTAAAAAATTTGTATCGATCTCATAGCGATGTTGTTGATTTATACCATTATAATGGTTGACACCATGATTGGAAATATAGTGTGACATCTATTCCTCAAATTATTTATCATGTTGTTCATGGTGGAATTTTTATTTAACATAAAGACGGTATAAATTGATAAATAATTGGGTAATTATATAAAGAGTCGTGTTTAATAATTCATGTCGTTGTTTTTATGATTTGATGTAATCAAATTGATGAAAATATTGATATTTAATTGAATTGGTTAAAGAACCTAAATCATGTAGATTCTGGATTATAAGTGGATAATGTAATGATAAATTATTTTTTAATAGCTTGTTATAGCTTGTTACATTGGTATCACATTGTTTGAACTTTCTTATAATGAATCGATTAATTCATGATGGAATAAGAACTGGTTGTGTGATAATGATATTGAATCAAATGTTCCTTAGATTCTCTCTTGCTTATAAAGGCGCAGTTCCTTTTTCTTTGGTTCTGTGAGAGATCGTTGTGTGTAAATGTTGAATTCCTTGATTTGGGGTTGAGAACCAATTTATATGATGGTTCATGCTACTTGAGATGTGCTATGAATACAAAATTGTGGTTTGTGGGGGGTGGGGGGGGGGGGTGAATGTGGTTTGATCATGGGATGGATGAGACTGGAGTGCTATTGCGGTACATGGGGATGGGTGGCCCAGTTTTTGTGGTAGTAGTTGATTCCAATAGTAGATAAATGCATACATTTATGCATGTGATGTCGTGGAGGACATCATTGATGACGGGAATTGTTGTATCAGGTATTACTAATTGATGTGAAAGTTGGATGATTTTTGAATCTACTGTTGTTTATATAAATTACATTCCCACTTCATGAGGGACATGGCCTTTAATACCCTCTTTCCAAAAGAGTTGAAGACGTGCAAGTAATGCCACATGATTTCTGTTTTTAACTTCTCGAGGATGGATGGGTATATGCGTCTTTTATTGGTCGAAAACACTTGAAGGGTAGATCATCTACTCACAGGGTTGTTAACTTTATGTTTTTTTATATTATTATGTTTTCTTATAATACATAGAAATATTTAATGTAGTAATTTTTTTAATTAAATGAATAAATGTATATCCTATGGTGTTTGATCTTTCTAGGATTTAGTTTTGAGGTTTTATTCTTGACAAACTGTGGACTCAGTTTGGTTATGCCTGGAGGGCATGAATCATTGTTGGGAAGCTAATGTAATGAAATGTGGAAGTTGATAATGGTTAATAAATGGATAAATAATTAATTAACATAATGTGAAACAACTAAAAATGGATAAATTAATTTATTATAGCTCATTAAATGGATTGTGCTTATAGGATATATACTCTTAACAGTGGTAGCTAAAAGTCTGAGAGACATTTGCTGTAATTGAATCTAAAACTAGGTTTTTTCTCATAGGTTGTGAGCTATATTATATCCTATAATTGTGTGTTTCTATATGATTATCCACTATGTTAGTTAAGGAAACTCACAACCTATGTATTCAGATTCTTGTGGGGGTGTGTTTTCCTTATTATCCCGGTGGGAAGAAGGATGGATGACTACCACATTTGGACTCACTCTCTTTTAATGGTATTTAATTGTGATGGTAGGCTTGGAATTTAGTTCACCCCATATATGTGTGTAGAGGGTTTTAATGTCTTATTGTTATTTCATACACATATATTATGTATATAGTTTTGTAATGGATATTATAGGTAAAATGTGTATTGGATGTGATGGCTTAAAGAACCTTACCTTGTCTAAGGGTTGTGATGACTTGAGTTCTAATACATGATGTTTGATATAATTTGTATGAGTAGTGGGGATACCAGAAAATACATGGTTCATTAGGGTATATGAAATGGGTGGTTGTGTTTCATGAGGTGTATGTTGTTGTGTTTTTCCTATTATTCATCGGTCTAGCCTTTTTGTAGAGAGATGATATCATGCAACATTAGGGAATAACTTAAACTAGTGGGGATGTGGTAGTGGGGAACCATTGTTATATTTTATTATATTATATTCTCTTGTATGTGATACATGGTGAGAGTATCCTTGTAGAAGATGGTAACTTAGTAACCCTATTTAGTCGATGAGTTAGATTCAATTGTTAATTATTGTGATTTAGCAAGCTTTCATTAATTTTTATAGAGAGGCTAGGAGGAGGATACTAATGAGAATACTATTATACTCACCATATGTAAATATAAAATATTATTAGACCAGTTGTATAAGGAGGTAGATCAGGATTGTTACTACTTTCTTGTGGGTTTCAAGAGTTATATGGGCTTTGTGGCCGCTGCTGTCTTTGCCTTTCATTTGGTACTTGAAAATTTTCCTTTTAGTTGTAGTACTTCCTGCATGAATTTTTATTTTAGTACTTTAGTTTCTTTTGCATTGGGATATGAAAAGGATTTGGTTGGTGTTTATCTTATCTCTCTCTTTCACATGCGTTCTCTTAGAGGTTAATGCCTCCCATCTGTGTGTTTACTATACCCTAGGTTCTAGTCGTCAAACTAAGACCTACTAAACGTAGGACTCGAGTGTCATTGTCACTCTTCTCCCATTTCTGTCCAAGTAGGGGTACACTATATGGGGAAGGGGTCATGAAAGAGTTGTATTAGAGCTCTGTTTAAGTGATAAGACGAAGTTTAGAGTTTGGAACAAGTTATGTTACATGGACTTGTTGGGAAACATTTTCATCTATGTTTAGAAAGTGCTGTAAACATGGGAGCCTGTGTGGGATATGAGAATTTAGGGCCCCCTATGATCTGATTCATATACCATTAAGCTTAATAAAGATACTAAATGATCTAATTCAGTTAATATCATAGGGACCTAGGAAATGATCATTATTCATTATTATTTGTTCCTCTGTATGAATGTGTAGACGTTGGGATATGTTAACATAAAATGAATAAAATAAATCAATTAATTAATTTAACTTCTTCCATAAACATTGCTAAAGATCCCTAACTATTTTTTCTTTTGTAGGCATGGATCTAGGTTGAAATCTGCGTCATGTTCACACTTATGATGTTATGAAAGTAGTGACATCAGATCACTACAGAGTAGAGATTGACATCGACGACACTTGATGGATGACACTCCGAGTGTTTTAGCACCATTGTCTATAGAATTATGAGGGCTCCCTTTCATATGAATCCATAAAAGACTGGTTAGAGGAGGTTCGGATATCCTTCAGTTCAATTAGTCCTTTGATGGAGCACTGGGTATCATTTTATGTGAAGATACAGTGTGGGGAAATGAGCAAGGGGTGGTTCTTGTTCTTAGGAGATAGAAAAGAGTCATATTATAATTATAGGAGTTCTGAGACGAGTTCAAGGACAGGACTCATTCTTTGAATGAAGGCATCCATTCACTATGAGATTCATACCCTTCATCAGGGGAGCTCCAGTGTGCGAGTGTATGAGATACATTTCAGTAATCTTCGGTGATATGGTTTGGACCTTTTTCCAAATAAGGATTCCATGGTGAGGCATTTTGAGGATTATTTTCATTCCTAGATCTAGTGTTAGGTTTCCCAGTTTATTATAAAGATGTATCATGAGGTGCTGGAAAGAGAATAGGTCAGAGAGAGGATGTTAGCGAGAGTCATATTGTCATGAGATGGGATTCATCCGGATTCTTCACGATGCATTGATATAGATTGAGGTTCCTTGTTTTCAAGGAATAATGGTTTCTCTTCATACGAGGGTAGGTCCCAGTCTTCATCGTCTCTTTTTCCCCTGGGGCAGCTGCTCTTAGGAATTTACCATTGGATTAGTAATTTATTTTTCTCATAGAGGATGAGGTCATAAGTGTCATGAGTTATAGATCCTTTTGAGCAGTCAGTGTGTGCTATGTATTCATCTCTAGGTTCCTCCATTGAGGTAGTTCCAGTCAAGGCAGCATTAGTAGGATGCACCATCATTGAATCAGAGGAGATCATTTATGGAATCTAGTGGATAGCCCCTGGATGCTCTCCATCCTCATAGATCAGAGCGATATCATGGATGTGGTTTCCAGCAATGTTAGAGAGTCCATTTAGAAAATTTCTGTTAGCTTCAATCATTAACACTTCCAACACCGAAATATTCAGACATCGTTTGAGGTTTCCTTTTCATGTTTTCTACTTGGGTGAATTAATTGTTTTTTTAATGATAAACACACTCCTTAAAATCACCTACCCTTATCCATACATTTGTACATAAGGTAGATATGATTCTAGATCCATTGGAATTGAATATTCTAGTTCATGTTCAAGTTGACATGTTTGAAGAATGTAGATACTATGAGCTAGTATGGTGTAGCACTACTCTAGGGGAGATTTTATATGTTGAAAGATACAACCATATTCTATCATCCTTGGAATGGATTGGCTTTGTTAGGTGAATGATATATTTGATTTGATTTGTAGGTAGGTTTTGTTCTTCGATAAAGATATAGATCCAGTAATGTTCATTGGCCAGAGATACCCTTGGATGGGTCAGAGGTGTGTTCATTACTTATTTTACGTTATGGTTGAGATAATGTAGAGTTTTTATGAGGTTAAATAGTTATCATTTCCTAGGTTCATATAAGAGTACCTTTATGACATTATAGGAGAGGTTGTAGTGTGATCCCCTCAACGAGACATCAAGTTCTGGATCGAGCTACAGCCAGGCTTGTCTTCTATCTCATTGTCCCCATACAAGATGGAACATTCTGAGCCGTGAGAGAAATATATACATATCTGTGGTCTATTTTAGAGTGCATTTGTTTTTAAGAGTGTTCCACCATGGGGTACATCAGTTTGGTTCTTTAAAAAGGATGATGGAATTTTGCAGTTGTGTATCTATTATCTTCTCTTAAATCGAGTGACCGTGAAAACCCGATATTTCCTCAATTGATTGATAATTTATTCAATTAATTTTAATATGAAATATGTATCAATAAGATAAATTGGGGATCAAGATATCATTAGATGCATGTGAATGATTAGGATATTCTAAATATTTCATTCCATTGTCATCAGTAGCATTATGAGTTCGTTTTGATTCAATTTAGTGTGAAATATCCTCCTACTGTGTTCATGGGGTTAATGAACAATGTGATCCGTTAGTTCACTGTAAATTTTATAATGGTCTTAATCGAAGATATCCTAGGGTACTTCGAATAAAATGAGGATCTTGCAAAGCATATGTGTTCCAATTTGGGAGTTTTTCTTCAACAAAAGCTATTTGGTAAGTTGAAAATGTTTGAGTTTTGGGATCTAGATTTCCGTTTCTTGGATAATTTGTTATCCCAATTATTATTAGGTTTTGATATATGAAATATATTAGTATTTTAGTCTTAGGAATACCCCATGAAAATTCCATAAGTGTGGCGATTCCTTGGTATCAAAGGCTATTATATGAGATTTGTAGCCACTTTTTCTGGGGTTGCAACACCTCTGATAATATTAACTAAAAAGTATCATGATCTATTTTGGAATAATCAATATCAAGAATCTTCCATGTATTTGAAATAGAATTTGTTTAGTTCTCTAGTTCATTGTTCGCCAACAGAAGGATTTCATTTTGATATTTTCTGTAATGCTTCGCATACGAGGTTAGGTTGTGTTCTAATGCATTAGAGTTAGGAAATTTATTTTGGGTCTCAGTAGTTATGTCACAAAAAACATAACTATTCCACCAAAAATCTCGAGATGGTAGAAGCGGTGTTTTCCCAAAATACGTTGATACATTAACTCAGTGGAGAGCATGTTTTGGTCTTCACCGATCTTGAAATCATGAGGTAAGTTTTGTACCATCATGAAATGAACTTGCTTCAGCGTTGGTGGATGGAGTTCATACATGATTATGACATGGAGAATTTTTATTCTCATAGTAAGTGAATTTTTTTGGCTAATGCTTTGAGTCAGCTGTCATGTAGTGATGAATTTCTTGATTCAGGTGATTTCTAGAAAGTAATAAAAGTTATTTTAGTATTACATTGGGATATGGGAGAAGTTGGTTAAAAATGATTGCTTTTTTAGATGACAGTGTAGTCATCTCAAGTGTATTTGGTAGAAGAGTCCCAGTTTGGGGATCATGGGGTGTAGGTCTGGAGAGACTATGTTGTTTGTTGGGAGACCCCAGATGGTTGGTCTAAGGTTTAACAATATCGAGTGATGTTTTGGGGTAGGATTTCCCCTCCTTGGAGATGCGTGACATTTCTCTCAAAGTGTTCCATACATCACCTTTAGTAGTATATCCTAGATTTATAATGATGTGTCGAGCCTTGAAGGGCCAATTTTTGTGTCTTGGTTTGATGCATGTGGTTTTAGTGTTTGTGTCTCGATTGTTGGTCTGTCAGAAGATGAGGGTTGAACACCATGTTCCGGGTGGATTTCTCCATCCATGAGACGTTTCTTAGTGGAAGTGGACGAACATATCATAGTCTCAATTACCATTTTTCCTCAATACTTAAGAGTTTATGACTATATATTTCTGGTATTGGACCATTTGAGGAAATCAACCCACTTTGTAGTTATCAGGGATTCGAGCTCAATGGAGGTTTTATCTAGGTTGTATATGGAAAAGGTGGTGAGGCCCCATAGAGTCCTGATGATGATCATTTCTAATTAAGATACTCATTTTACCTTCAGGGTGTAGAGAGGTCTCTAAAATAATTTTTTATCTCAGTTATACCTTAGAACTCCTTTTTAGTCACTAAAAGATAGTAAGACATAACAAACCATCCAAACTCTTGAAAACATGTTATGCTCTTTTGTTCTGGTTTTTTAAGGTGTTTAGATGTGGAACCTTCCATTGGTATATTTATGTTACAATAATAGTTTCATATCATCCATTTCTATGTTTCTATTTAGTTCCCTGTATGGATGACATTTTTTTCTCCATTGTGTTTGACTGGGATTGAAGTGTCTCTGATTCTCGATCCGGAATTCGAACATTATACGATAAAGATAGTTTAGGTGATTCGAGATGGGATGAAGGCGGTGAAAGTTCATTATAAGTTCTATGTCAATCGTAGGTGGAGACCTAGGGAGTTTGGCATTGGGGATCACTTTTTTCGGAAGGTGAGTCCCCATCATGGGATGTAAAGGTTTGATCATGGGAGTAAGCCTTATCCATAGATTGATGGGCCATTTCAGGTGTTGGATCATGCTAGAGAAGTAGTTTAACGGGTAGATTTTCCCCCAAAAATGAGTTGGATACATAATTTTTTCCATATATCATAGTTCCTTCATTATCTTCATGACAACTCTCCCGTCATCGATTTGGGCGGGATCGATGTGGATTATGATGCGATCTTTGAGGAGTATCCAACAGAGATCTAGAACCTCAAGTAGAATGAGTTTTGCGGGCATGCAATCCCCTTGGTTCATTTCTTCTGACAACATAATGGCATAGATAGGACCACCTAGAAACTTCAATTATAGATACGTGCTCAGTAACCAATGTTGTTTTTAGCTCATATTTTGAAATGTTTATCATTTTGTTGTTCTAGACCGTTAATTTTTATGATATAACATTATCTTGTTTCATATTAAGTAACACTATCTTTGGAGTTCTATCTCCCCCATGAGAGTTTTTTGGTGATTGTGGTAGTTGTTGAGGGGTTTTTCATTAGTTCCTCTAGTGAGGTGGTGAGCTCCTTTGGTGACTAATGCATTGAGAGTTATCTCACAGAGTGGATATTCAGATGACCCATTTGTGTTTCCCCTCTAGGTTGGTTTTGAATTATTGAGGATAGGAATTTTTGAGAGGTATCTATTGTAAAGGCCCAAATCAACGTGGATCGACCCTTTGCGTGTTTTCGAATATAGAAGTGCTCAGATGTGGCTTGGAAGAAGGTTGGAGGAGCTCAGTTAAGTAAAATATGGAATGGGGGACTACACATCATGAAACTATATTAAATGATGTGAAGTCATGTTTCATGGGTTATCCGGGAATGCTTCACGACGTGTAGTCTTTTACACGGCCTAAAATAAATATTCACAATGTAAAATACATTGGTGTTTAAAAAATAAAATAAAAGTAAGAGATGGTACATTTTTTAGCAGAACTCGACCATGAGACATTACACAACATAAAATCTTATTACACATCAAGTAATAACCCAATGATATATGTTTTATGTGTTTTTCATCCACGTTTTCATCAAAAACGAAGGTTGCAGCGGCTCTTCCTCAACCCTTGGTGACCCAATAACCCTATCTTTACTGTTTTGGGAATTCCTTCGTCAAGAAATGATCCCTAGCTCCCTCCTTTGATCCATAATGATCATTATTCGATATAAGGTATTATATGCATCAATTCTTATGGTTTCATAAATACATTTCATGTCTCTTCAATTTTCAATGGGATGGCGCATGACCTCCAAGGTAAAATGGGTGTTTTCTTGGTGGATGGTTGGTTCCATTATGTTGCGGAGTCCTCGGGTGGATGTTGTTGTTATGGGGGAGGTGATCGATATCCATTTCATTGAGCCATTCACATGTGGGGAACATCATAACCCTTTTTATTTACGGGATTCACTGATTCTCTATTAATTTACATGAAATCTTAGATCTATAATGATTTAGACATTGGATCGTAATGGAATAGACCTAAAAAATATTTGAATCTGATTAAAGAATTAGTATCGATCACATAGACATGTTTATTTATACCATGATAATGGTTTAAATCATGATTTTCTAAATATATTAATATCTATTAATTGATTTATTAATCATGTTGTTCTTTGTGGAATTTTGATGAACATTATTTCATAATTAATTGATAATTTATTGGTTAATTGGTTAAAGAGGCAGGTTTAATAAATAAAGTTTTTATATTAATTTGATGTTAATCAAAATTATTTAGATATTTATATTTAATTGAATTCATTAAAGAACCCTAAAAATGGAAACTATTGTTGACTAATGGTTAAAAGCGTGGTAAATTAATTGTTTAATTACTGTTTGATAGCTAGTGATATCTTGTTGATTAGGCTTCCTGTAGTTGGAACCTGTGAATAATTAATGGGTTAATTCAAGATGGAATAAGAGCTAGTTATGTGATTGAGATAATTACTTTGAATGTATTGAGTTTCCATGTTTATTGTAATTTCAATGTTCCTTGTGCTTTTGATACATGAGAGATCATTTTGTGTAAAGGATGAATGGATTTATTTCAGTTCTGAGATCCTATTGTTATGTTTGTTCCTACTGCTTATGATGTGCTTTGGATATGAGACTTGTTGAATATAGGGTGGGAGGCTAAGATGTGATGTGAGCCATGGATGGTTGATCTGGGAGGGATTTTATGGATTGTGAGTTAGGGAGGCCAAGTAGTTGTCATAGTAGTTGACTCCTAGAGTGACATGATGCACTAGTTTATGCATGTGTTGTCTGGGAGGACACCTGGGATGATGAAATGAGTTGAAGGTGGGATTACTTGTTGATGTAAAAGTTGGATGCTTCGTGAATATATTATTGTTTATATTTTTTACTTTCCCGACATCTTGAGGTAGATGGTTTTTCTTACCCACCATCCAAAAGAAATAAAGACACACGAGGTATTCCACATGCTTTCCTTATTTATCTTTTTGAGGATGGATGGCTATACTCTCTTGCTATATGTGGGAAAGGCATGACGATTAGTTAATCTACTCACCATTTTAAACCCCTTATGTTTTGTAGAATAGATTGTTTTCATAGAAAACATAAAAATACTGAATTTTATAATTTTTTAAAATAAATTAATAATTGTTTAACCCATGGGGTTGTAGATTACTCGGATGTAATTATCAGGTTATATTTCTGAGAAACTGTGTGCTCGGTTTTTCTATTCCTGGAGGGCATGTAACTTTGGTGTGATTCTAATGTAATGAAACATGGAAGTTGATAATGGTTAATTAATTTTTAAATAATTTATTAACGTAAAGTGAAACCAACATAAAAAATGATTAGGTTATTTAATAGTTCAATTTAAATGGTTGTGCACTTATAAGTTATTTAGCCTTAGTAGTGGCAGTTGGGAGTCTTAGTGATTTCAGATATAGTTGACTCTATAAATAGGTTTCCCCATAGTGTGGTTGTGAGCTATATTATATTATGTAATTTTTTGTTTCCATATGCTACTCCACCCAATCAGTTATGGAAACTAACACCCTATGGATTCATAGCACTAGGGGTGTTTTCCCCAACATCCTAGTGAGAAGATGGATGGATGACTAATCCCTTTGTGGCTTCTACCTAATTTTGTAAGTTACTTGAGCTGGTATGTATGATGGTTAGTTTTCTCTATATATATTGGTAGGGGGATGTAATGGATTCTAGTTTTTTTCACACACATAGATTCTAGATATCGATTTGTAAGGGCTACTATAGGTACAATGTGTATGGGATGTGATGGCCTAAGAATGCTTTCTCAGTGTATCTGTTGTGATGTTTTGAGGTATAAAAAGCGATTTTTGATATACATTTTACGAACTATATTGGCTCCTAAAAACAACCTAGTTATATTGGTGTATGTGGATGTGGTGGTTTTGTTGCACGAGGTTCATGTTGTGGTGCTTCTCCCTGGTGTCTTTGGGATATCTTTTTTAAAGAGAGATGCTCATGATTTGTGACATTGGGGAAAATTTGAAAACCCGTGGGCAAGTTTTAGTGGGATAACATTGATATTCATTATTTTATTATATTATCTTGTATGTGATACTTGGTGAGAGTATCCATGGTGAGTGTGGGAACTTAGTATACATGTGTAGGCGTTGAGTTACTTTCACTTGTAATTCACTTTCCTTTACCATGGTTTCATTACATTTCTACAAGTGTCTCTAAGAAGGATATTACTAAGTATATAGTTATACTCACCCTACATATATCTAAACTATTTTCAAGTCAGCTAGAGACTGTTGGAGATCAAGTTGGTTACTACTAGCTTGTTGGTTGAATAAGCTATTGAGATTCATTGTCGCTGATGTCTATACCTTTCTTTTGGTACTTGCAGTTTTTTCATTCACTTTTAGTAGTTCATGCATCACATTACATTTGCGTACATGGTTTTATTTTACTTTTTTTGTCTTAGAAGTCACTTTTTGGTGTCTAACTTGTCAATATAATACACATGTGTTCTCATAGAGGGTAATTCTTCCAATTTGTGTTTTTACTATACACTCGGTGCTAGTTGCCAACCTGGGGCCTTCTGGTGGTGGGACTCAGGTGTCATTATATCACTTATCCCATTTTCGTCCTACAAGGGGTACACATTGTGGAAGGGGTTCATGACATTAATTAATAATAACATTTCTAATACAAAATTAGTTCAAAAAGATAAAGATATCCACACATGATATTGAAATTTGAAAATAAATTACAAATAGACATGTTGTGAATAATTTAAAATAGATTTTTTGAAAGATTATATACTTTAATATGATTTTAAAATAGGTTATTAATATATATATATATATATAAATTATAGGACGATTGAGCTTGTTTGAGTAACCTAGAATATGATGTAAGGATGTCTTTGTCTCAATTCCAAATCAATAAGTCATGTTAGATATTTTGAACAATAATTTATTTTATATGGTGTATTCAATGCCCCATTTTCATTAAAAATAATTAATATATTTAAATTAATTATATTATAATTTTAATTGCATGGTCACCATCTTATGTTATTTTTATTATTACATTACAATCAGTGAATTTGTTTTTCATTATGAAAACTTATTTTCAAGGTTAAATGTTTTTTTACTTGATTATTATAGGAGGGTATTTTCATATTATATGATGTTATTATAACACTATTACATAAATTTTCTAGGTAATTTCAATAATAACTTATCTCTTCAATAAAATTTATTATGTGAAAAATAAATCAAATTATCTGCAAATAATAACATTTTCTTCCATGTAAATATTTAAAAATCTTTATAATGATATCATTATCTATTTTTAAATCAATATAAATTTTATTGAAGTTAGTATTCAATTTTATCTCTAAAATTTTTTAAATTAAATTCTATTATTATTTTAATGAATTGGATTTTAATAAAATTATATTCAAAACATAAAAACTTATTTCCTTATAATGTTTATATTTTTAACTTCCTCACCATAATTCCTAGGGAAAACCAATTGTGTATTTTTCAAGATTTCATTATAAGTATTTGTTTTGATTTCACATCATAATATTTATTTTGTGTTACATTCTAAAAAAATATTTTTTGATAGTGGTTTTTAATTTCATCACATTATGTTGATGTTAATAAACATTTTAAAAAATAAAATTTTAATGGATTTTATTTAACATTAATATTGAAATAATATAACTTTGATAAAGTTATTTTATTGAGTCATAATAAAAATGGTTTTATGAATTATTTTTTTGGTGTTAAGACATTTTTTGTCAAACAATACAATTAACAAGGTTATTGATTTTTATACCATATTCTAATATTATAATACCCATTTTCATTCCCATATATTATTTATGACATGGGGAATAATTAATTGGAAGAGAAACATGAATTAATCAATGATTAATGGGTGGGGTATTATATATCCAAAAAATTCATGGTTAAAAGATATATATCTCATGGGATAACATTTTTAAGAATGTATATTTATCTTATTCACACATTGAACATTTTTTTGGAACAAATAGTTTGACAAATTAGTTAGTTAATATCATGAAGAATTGACACTTTTTTAATTTATTACGAGAACCATAGTCTTTTCATTCAATAACTATTAGTGTGGAAATATTATCTATTCATAATATTATAATTTTCATATTCTAGTACTTGTGGAAAAAATATTTATTATGTTATGATTCAGTGTTTGGTGAATTTACATAACATGTGTTTGTGATTCTAATCCATGAATCATGTTTATCATCTCATGACTCTGAACCATTTTACCATGGTATATGAATTTTCATTTGAGAATAAAAGTCAATATATCATGAATTATATAAATATCTAATTATCTAATGTTATTTTTAACATGATATTTCTCGGCCACAAATTTTTTCTGAAATTCTTATAATATAACCCTTATTGATATGTTTATGAAGTTGTTTGATATGTAGTGTGTTTGAGATCACCACATTATTTGGTTTTCATTAACCATGGTAATAATAATATTATAAATTATGATACTTATATAATATTGACTACTACTGTTAGATTATATAGAATTATTGAAATGTATTATAATATAAGAATAATATGTAACTATACATCATAGATAAGAAATAATTCATTCAATAGATTGGGTTAATTTGAGAAAAATTTAATGATTAACATATAATGATATTAAAAAATAAATATTGGTTTATCAAAATTTATAACAGATATAGTGATTATAGAATGTTCTATAGAAACAGATATTGGAGCGCATATCCAAGATACTATAGTTGGTTTAGAGTAGATTTAGTTGTTTTAATATATTTTTTTACTATTATTTGTGATTAGGATTAGAGAACATTATTGACATGAATAAGAATAATTCTATGGAATAATTCTATTAGTATTATAAAATCTCAAATATTTATAAAGTACATATTTTTTTATTCTCCGAGCTATAAAGTAAGTATTGGGATATTAGCAAGTGGACATAGTTGTGGCACCAATGAGTTTGGAGGGAAACCCCCTAAAATATTTTAGTTTTTTATAATGTAAATATTTACTTCGGTCAATGATTAGTTTGGATATGCCTGCATACATAGATAGAAACTTATATGGGATATTCTTTGCATTATAAAATTCTACCTCTCATAATTTTTGGAGGATTTTTAGGTCGGACATGATAAAAAATAAAACTACGTTAAATTATGAGTGATTTTGGTTAAAATATATTCTAATGTAATAAAATTGGTTGCTAAAAAAATTTGGTGGAATTTGGGGATATTTTATCAATGATAAACTTAACAAAGAATGATATGAAATAAAAAATATTTTTATTATTTGTAACAAGACATTAAGAATTTTTATTAACAGTGTAAAGATCATTGAGTTTCCAATCACTCTAACGAAAATAAAGATAATTTCATATAGATGATTAAGTAATTAAGATAATGAAGGAATTAATATTATATTTACTTCTTGAAAAAATAAATAGTCATAATAACTGGGGGGAATTCTATAAAAGAACATGGAGATATTTTACAGTTCTAAAAATTTTGGCATGGTGAATCTAGTTTTCAGTATAACTTATGAGCACGATGGAAATTATGAAAGTAAATAGAGTTCTTTTATATGTACCACTAATTTTCCAATTAATTAAATATGAGAAACATGGGAATTAAAAAAGCAAATTCCATGATTCAATCGTTAAAAGGGATGACACATATTAAAATATTTTATGAATTGGGCAAGAATATGTAACCCCAACTTTGGATTACGGTTTCAAAAATGATATAGAAAAAGGAAGACTGATCACCCAAAAATTAATATTGAGTTTTGTATTCATTTATACTTTAGACCAATCCTATATACATAGAATGTTTACTGAATTCATAAAATATCAAAACTAATTTCATGATAATAAAATATTTTTAAAAACATATTTTTGTATTATTATAGTATCCCAAGAATATAATATTATCTAACCTATGTTTATAATTATGGAAATTAAGTAAATATTAATTATTCTATAATCATTTTTGATGTGATAATAAACGTGGATTAGGTCTCTTTAAGAAAAATGTTATAAATAATGGAAAATAAAATCTAAATCTCAACTCATGATCACCTTATATAAAAATTATTACAAAAAAATCATATAAAAAATACTTTGATTTTATTGACATATTTGGAAATAATTATTAAACATAAAGTGTATATTATTTATATTCAAATTATAAGAAAAATGATTAGTTCTCTTGTCATACCTAATATAATGTGGATAGAAATTTGATAGAAACAGTATATTGATGTATTTTAATCTGAAGGGAACCATTAAATAGTATAGTTTGGATTAATTAAAATTATGATTATGTGATTTATTTTTTGGGGAGAATTTTACACCATGAAATATTGTAATATATTTTTTCTATAAGTAAATAATATGTATGATATCATGTATATAATGGAGAAAAAAACTACAATGAGACATGAAATATTATATAATGGATAATAATTATATATTTTAATAATAAAACATCTTGTAAAAGACTATATTTTAATCAGCTAGAAATAAAAACAATATAGGATTAATAAAACATCATTAAATTTAATTTTTTTATAATATTGGTTTTAATTCATATAATATATTTTCATTTAAAATACATATTTTTAAAATATATAATTTTAATTAAATTAATAAATAAATTTTTTGATTAATCATAGATTTTTTTTGTTTTGATTTAATTTTATATATTTTTCTAAAATATTTGAATCTCATTTCCATAATGAAAAACAATTATTTCTCTAATACCATCACATTTATGAATTTATAAAATTTTTGTTTATTAGTTTTGAAATATTTTATCAAATAAAATATATTTTTCTGAGTAAAATAAAACATTTACAAATACTATGTAAATTTTTTGAATCTTATTATTAATGTTTAAGAATATTTTTCAATATTTAACATTAAACCTTTTTCAAAACAAACATATTCATCAATTATAAAAATTCAATCTAAAATGATGGTTATGAACTATCATATCATCATGTTCCTGTTATTTAATATGTTAAAATATCATCTCTTGTTATAGTAGTGTGATTATTATAATTAATGTTATTGACAACGATTATGGTGAATAAATTATTATCAATGAATTATTTTGTTAATGTGGTAAAATATTATCTAAAAAATTTTAATTCACTTATCTTATACAAATAAAGTCATATAATATTTACACATATATAAAAATTTATTTAGTCTCGTTTAATTTTTAAATTTTTTATGAAACTAAGAAGAAATGATTATAAAACCATCATTTTCTACTAAACTATTTATCAATATATTATGTATTTAAAGACAAATATTATTTTTCTACTGTTTAAAATTTTAATTATAATATAAAAAGGTTGTTTGATGGTTTATAATATCAAAATTCCCTTATAAGGGTCATGTTATAAAATTTCAAAATATAAACTACTAGGGTAATAATAAGATGGAAAATAAAAAATAAAAAATTACAACTTTAAAAACCAACAAGAAAATGGATTAATAATGATATAAACATGTGTTTAGATAGGTATTGGAGGCTCTATATAGATTATCTCACCCCATAGTAAATTCATGATTATTTTTCAGCTGTTGACCCTAGAATAGTGGCATGCGATTATTGAGAATTTATTTATATTTAAGAAGGTTCCATTGTAATCACAGATAAAAGGGTAAAACATAAACCCCATAATTATACACATATTATTTAAATTTTAATAAAAAATACCAATTTTATAGTCCCTGAAACTTGTCAAAATATAAGAATCTATTATTCTTGGAATAGATGGCCTTAGCTGTCAATGTAATAATTTATCACTCCATTGTGTTTTCGTCTTATTCATACACTTATAATTTTATTCTCAACACCCTAGTAGAATGAGACCATTATTATTAATATATATACTCATGAAATTATATTAATGGTGAAATAATTATTCTCGTAATTCCATCCAGTATAAAAATAAATAACTTTTATCATTTGAGCGTGTATTCTACACCCACCATAAAATAGTGTGGTTTATTTTTCATTTCTACCATTCCTGGATTGTTACATGGATGGATTTGATGAATGAATATAATCCCATTCATTGGTAAATGGTTCTATTAATTATTTATATGTATAATACATCTTCCATAAATTATAAATTATGTATTTCTTTACGACCCCTCATGAATGTTTATGGGAATGAATTTAATAAATAAATAGAATATTTTTCACATTTTTAAATCATACTAATAAATATTTTCTTCATTAGATAAAGTAATATTATTACACATCAAATCATTAAAATACACAATCATTTGTCATAGTTTTTTCCATATACCTGAATGATGTTATAATGATCAAACCCTAAATTATTAATGAATGTTATATAATGGTAATATTGATTAACAGAAAATATATTTAAGATGTTTTAATAACTATACAATGGTTTCATTAATAATTCATATATAAATATATATGAATATGTCACATTTCTATTGTTAGAAAACCCAAAACTAATTCATCACATTTTTGTTTTTTAAAAACCATATCCATGTCATTCAAAAAATAAAATAGGATATATGGATTCATTGAAAAAGGATTATTCTAATTTGATTATTCTTTAAATGATGAAATTTAGAATAATAATGATGAATAACACCATTGTTATAAATTTATTTCAAAATGATCAATATTACTCACATTTAATATTGAATATATAAAATAAAAGACTAATATAAATGTACAAAATAATTATAAATTATTATAATAATATGTTTTAAATTTGAATGAGATTCATAAATATATTATTAACATTTTTTTTCATAATATATTATTTTTATATACCAATTGAGTAAGTGGAAACACAATGTAACAATTTTTTTGTATAGGTTTTATAAAATCTCAGCATTTCATTTTAGGTATGAACACATTAATTTTATATATAAATGTTTTTAATATGACTACTTTGATTTAATGTAAAAATAAGGGTTTATTAGTGTCTATGTTTTGATTGAAACCCATTGGTCTTGTTTTTTTAGGATCGTTATGTGGTGAACATTTGGTTTATATTTAGAACTAACTGTTTTGATCAACATTGAAACTCTATAAGAGGTGGATTACGGTTTGTAAACTAGGGGATGGGGGATTCATGGATGTGTGAAAAACATTGTGTATTTTTAGAGGGAATCTCATGGGTTGAACATGGTTTAAAAAAATTTATATCCACATGGGTAGTGTCCCTTAGACAATAACCTCACATGGTTAGAGCATGGTAGGATATTCTGTGTGGCCTAACTGTGTGAGGCGATAAATCATTTTAACATTTATAGTGAATTATTGGAGCATGATTTGGACAATCATAGCTAGATATTATCTAGCTACCCTACATGCATTCACAAATTAACTCAGGTTAGTATTTGGCGTCCCAAATATAGTGTGAGAGCATAGATTAATTTCACATTTATAGTGCATTATTGGTGCATGATTTGGCCAACCATGTGGTCCTATGTCAATAACACCACCAACAATGAGATCTATATTATGGTTTTATGAAATAAAATTTTTGGAAATATTGTATTATATTAAATCGATTTTGAAAATGTTTCATTAAATGGGATGTGTTTGGTGGTTGAAAAGTATTTGAATCTGATGAATTGGGGTTGGGAATCTATTTTGATTAGTTAGTGTTTTTGTAAAAAAGGGTTTTTTCCTCTCTACCTGTTATATTATGAAATGTTACCATGATGAATTTTTCAAATGGGAAATTATTTTTGAGAATATAATTTTTTTGGAAGTTGTATTAAATGAAATGGAATGGGTTTTATATCAAGTAATTCTAGAAAAGGTGTGGTTTGTTGAGATGTAAAAAATGTTTTAAATAACGAGAGAGGATTTTGATGGAGATTGATAGAGATAATATTTTAATTATTTTTCATATTTTATTAATTACCTAACCCTTCCAAATAATTAAATTCTGCATATTTGAAATATTTTATTGGTTTTGGTGATTAATTGTGAAAATTGGTTAACTTAGGAAATTTGATAGTTTTATGGAGGATTTGTTTTTCATGCATAACATTTAGAATTTTATCCAAATTCATTTATTCGTTTTTTATGATTATTTTATTTGTGGGATAAAACATTTTATTATATATCAATGGCCTATTTGACACACAATATCCCAGAAAAATTAATCAAATGGAAAATTTTTTCTAACCGATAGGATTAACCTCACCTCAGTGATTGAAGAATGTCTCGACATAAATAACACCAAGTGATGTGATTAGAGACTTTATTGAATTATGACTCCCAAACTAATATATAAATTAAATTTCATGTTGAAATTTTTCCATTAAGGCTTACAACATCTTTAAAGTAAATCCATTCAAGTTTCACCAATGATATGTCCTCTGTAATATCGATAAAGTTATCTATATTTGTAAGATGATACACAACAACCCATATTGCATTGTTTTCTATAGATGTATTTGTATGAAAAGTGACAAATTACATGGTAATTTTCTCCCACTTCCATGATGGTATGGGTAGTGGTTGCATCTCCCCTAAGACTTTTGTATCTCAGCCTTCACTTGTTGGCATACGACGCACTTTGATGCATCTTCAGCAATATCCCTTTCAAATTGTCCCACCAAATGTTTTGTCACAGATCTCGATACATCTTTTCCTCCTCGGGTGGATAGAGATGGTCGATCTTTGTGCATCATTAAATATCTCCCTCTTTATCTTTGGATCATATGGTACACATAATTATGTCCCAAAGCATACAAATCCTTTCTCACATATTTTGAAATCAGAGGATTCCCTATTTTTAAAATCTTCCACCCTTTTTTATATTTCGACATCCTTTATTTGAGCGCCCTTTATTTTCTCCAAGAGGGATGGTTGAGAAATCATTTTCAAAAGGATTGATTATGTTCCTCCCTTAATTATTCCAATGTCCATCTATTTCAAATCTATGAATATCAGATCCTTTTCAATTCTAATCTTTGATAAAGATGCAGGATCCTTTCTACTTAGGGCATCTACCACATTTTTTTGCCTTACCAGGATTGTAGTGGATTGAGCAGTAATAATCCTTGATGAGATCTATCCATCATCGCCGGAACATATTATGCTCTTTCTGTGTGAATATATTTGAGACTCTTGTGGTCAGTATATATCTCACATTTTTTCCATAGATATTATGCTGCCAGATTTTCAACGCAAAGATCACATCCGCCATCTCAAGATCATTCATATGATACTTTTTCTTAGGAATTTTCATCTTCCTTAAAGAATATTCTATCACTTTATCATTTTGCTTTAGCACACATCCTAATCCTTTCATATAAGAATCATTATACACCGTAAATAGTTCCCCACTTGAATAGAGTGTGAGTACTAGTATAGTGATAAGCCTCGATTTCAACTCCTTGAAACAGTCTCCACATTCTTATGTCAAGACAAATATTAATCCTTTCCGTGTCATCTTGGTCATTGGGTTTCAAAATTGTGAAAGGTTCTTCACGAATTGTTGATAATACTCAGCTAGACCCAAAAAGCTGCAGATCTCTGTTACAGAAGTTGGTATCGGCCACTCTTCAATTTCATTCATCTTGGAAGGGTTCACATATATCTGTTTTTTGATGATAACATGCCCCAAGAATGATACTTCCTCCATCCAAAACTCATATTTACAGTAATTTGCATACAAATTCTCTCTTTACAATGTCATTAACACAGTTTTCAAATTCTCTTCTAGTTCCTCCTTGCTCTTGGAATATATCAGAATATCATCAATAAAGACCTCTGCAATTTTTTTTAGGTAATCTCTAAAGACTCAATTTATTAAATCCTTGAAAATTGTTGGAGCATTAGGGATTCCAAAGGGAATCACTATGAACTCATAGTGTCCATACCTCGTTTAAAAGTCAGTGTTCTGAATATCTTCCTTCCTAACCATTAGTTAGTGAAATCCCGATGGAATACCACCAAAGAGAAATAACTAGCTCCAATAAGCTGATCAAACAATTCATCTATCCTTGATATGGGATAATTTTTCTTTATCATGATTTTATTGAGCTCACGATAATCAATGAAGATGCACGTCGATCCATACTTCATCTTAACGAAGAGTACTAGAGCACCCCATGGTGATGCACTCGGGAAGATAAAACCCTTCTCCCTATTTTCCTTTAACCGCTTCTTAAACTCTTCCAGCTCTAGGGTGGCAATTCTGTATGGTTTATTTGATATTGGAAGAGATCCATAGATAAGGTCAATTGAGTACTAAGACTCTCAGTTAGAAGGAAGACTAGATAACTCTTCAGGGAATACATCAGTGTAATCCCTCACGATGGGCATGTCATCATGAATGATTCTATCCATTGTCCCAATCATTTGAGCTTGATATAATTCCTCACAAGGAATCTGTATCCAAACTAGAGTCAATGATTCTAAAGGAGACTCATCTTCCTAATTTACATTGTAATGAATTGAAGGCTTCCTCGGGATGTGAAAAGTGATCACCCTTTCTCAAAAAATTTAAGTTGGCTTTGTACAAAGATAGCCAATCCATGCTCAGGATTGCGTCTAACTCCACAAAAATATGTATGAAGATATTTTCTGGGAGGTTCAATCCAGAAACGTTAACCAGGGAGGAGTTATAAACCATGGACGCAATAATTTCCCCATACGATGTTCTCACAAATAACTTTTCCTCCAAATTTTGATGTGTTGTTTGAATAGTTCTACTAAACTTGCAATATATGAAAGAATAATTAGAACCATAATCAAATAGTATGTTTTCTATTCTTGAATGAATAACAATCATACCTATCACCACATCATTTTTTGGCTCCACCTCAGTAGTAGTGATAACATAATCCCTTCCATGTTTCCTTGTAGGTTGTTGCTGATTGCCTCCGATAACACTCAGGGTAGGGAAATTGTTCGCATAATGCCTAAGCTCCTTGCAGTTGCAACAATGCACTTCAGGCTGAGTGTTTATCTGAACATTCCTTTCTTATTCATTATTAGATGGATTTTTCATATCCCTTTGGTATTTCTTGGCCATATAACCAATTATTCCACATTTGAAGTTATCTTTAGTTCCCTTGAGACAGTCTCCAAGATGCTTCTTCCCACAATTTTTTCAATTAGGAATGAGAGGATTCTTTCCATCATGGGATTTGTTTGATGAACCACCCACGTTGTTCTACATTTTACACTTCTTGTCAGCAGTCCCATGAGGCCACTGAGAGACTCCAATCTCAATCTCAATGTTGAGGGAACAACAGACAGACTCCACATAACTGTCAAAGTCTCGAATCCCCAACACTTTTTGTAGACCAAGATTTAGTCTGGTAAAGAAACGATCCACCAAGCCTTTGGTGTTCATGAAAAATCCATAGGCATACCTTTCAAGCCTTGTAATGTTCGCTTAATATTCCCCAATCATCTTATCTTTCCTCTTCTTGAGTCCAAGGAACTCTCTTCCCATCTTGATACGGATGGTTCGAGAAAAATATTTGTTGAAAAACATCATCTATAATTCTTCCCAATATATGGAATCAATTTCCTCTTGGGACTTTTTATTCGTGATTAGTGTCCACCAATGATCAGCTTCCCCATCAAAATGATAGACCGCCTGTAAAAAATTACCTTCTTATGAGCACTAGAGGATGAATAAAATATTTTAAATGTAGTTAATACATTGTTCTGTGAGGAGGGAATCAGATGATCTACTAAACATGAGAGGCCTTTGTAGTATGAAGTATTCTATGACAACATGCTCATTCATTGGAGGAGTAAGACGTTCCACCTGATTCATGTTATTATTCATAACTCAATCCACCTGAGCATGTACTTCCATGAAGTTCTGTGCACCCACTCCCATCACATCAATCATTTCATTAGGGTAATCATTACATTTCCTATCACATTAGTTGTTGGAACGTGTTCATCTATTTCTACCATTAACTACGAAAATGAACGTATAACTAGAGGTCTTGAATTTTGAGCTATTGAGCATAAAAATGAACCTTTGAAAAAAATGTATAAACATATAAAGAGTAAGTACATCGTGGCCTGTGATTCCTTAGGTATATATCCAGGTTATCCTAAATTTGTTTCTTAACTTATATTCTTATGGGCTTCTTTTTGTCCCTTAATATTGGTATTTACTAAGCTCATAAATCTACCAAAGTGTATCCCCCGAGAGTGTCGTAACAAAGAGTGCATCAAGGAATGTTGTTGTGCACCCATTCATGTTCAAGTCTTGCTCCAAGTGGTGTTTTTGGATTTTACACATAGATAAATATGTGCTAGAGCAGACTCGACCTGCTCGTATCCCGATACGAATGTATTTTCTTGATAAACCACTTACTCAATACTCACCAAAATTCTGGAATGATTTCTTATACTTAGTCTCATCCTTATGGTTCTCGCTATGGTTCTCTACTCATAATAACCAAAAATAACTAGACCATCCTATGATACCAAGTATAATGACTAGAGCCTTTTACTTATAAAATTTCATGATTTTAAGCATAATTAATCATCAGAGTACATGCCATGTATTGTTATGTCTACTATATTGGAAGATGAGGTACATATAACACAAATCCTAGGGCTAAAAATCAATTTTTTATTTAATATCCATAAAGAGATTCTAACTTCATTTGATCCCTTACATCTACATAGGGTACCATGGGAAACACATGAACAAAGGGATGAGCTCACAATTCCAGTAAGGGAATGACCATATGGATACATGTTAAGTACATGAGTTAGGATGCATGACAAACTGATATCCAAAACATTGAACATATGAAATAATATCATATAATAATGGGATCATATAAACAAAGAATTAGATAAATGTGGCAGAATCATAAAAAATTTCAATAGTATAGTTCAGGGATAACCACCAATTTCTTTTCCCATTTTAGTATGGGTCAAGGCTATCCACCAATCCCGTTTCACATGGCACCTCATGAGACTTAACCATACCAAATGCATTTGAGTGCTATCTTGGTGCACCCATCTCCAAATTTTCATGAATATTATTTCCACTTAAATAATCTTAACACATATACAATCATACATAAACAACCATACCTAAACATAAGGGTACCCGTGGAAATATTTGGGGTCCGCAATCATGAAATATATCATAACCAATGGGCATATCATGAAAATTTCCATGTGAGGAAATAATTACAAAATAAATGGATGTCAATAGGGTAAAGTAGGAATATAATATGGTATGTGGGGTCAAACAGATGTGACAAAATACGATAAATGTATTTTAGAAACATTAGCATTAAAACATTTTTGTGTTGTTTGAAGGAAAATGCTATAGAGTTTTTTAAATAGAAAAAAAGAAAATCATTTATATGAAACCAGAATTTAGTCAAAAATGTTTTTATAATAAAATACTAATTTTTTAAATAAAAATATTTCTTAAAATATATGATATATTTCTCTTGATATTGGGTAACCATTCGGGGAGTTCCCCTAAAATAGGATTTCATATCGGAAATTTCTAAGGATGGTATATTTTCAAAACATGTATATCCCCGAAATAAAGTGTTGAAAGGGGTGTTGATATAAGAATCTTGTTGAACTAACAATAATTCATAAAATTCACATAAATATATAAGAAAACACCATTTTGAAAGAAAGATAAGGCAACCATAACGAATAAAGATGGTTTGGGTAGAATTCGTTACAGTTTTATCGGCATGGTGTCAGTTGTACCCAAGAGAGTATGATGAGAGATATAAGGGGTTTCTCATCACTTATACAGCATGAGGTCAGTGTGGTTGTGGTGAATAAACATACCACACCATTTAGGATTTCCCATAAAAAGGCAAATCATAGAGTACAATCTTGATTAAGTGTCAAATGGAGAGAATCCCATACCTTAAATCTGTTGGTGTTCCCCACTTGTTATTAAAGACACAAATAAACAAATTTAGGATTATTAGTTAATAATTATAGAATCTATTATATATTTAATTTATTTATTATAACCCTTTTAGTTCATTAAAATCCTATTTTATTTGTTATAAGGTTCAATTTCATTGTTCGAAATCGTTTGTTTACTTGCTTTAAAAGATTGGTTCTCTTATATTAATGTTTGGATTATATGTAAGATGAAAGTGGTTTTCCAGAATTGAAGTTATATTATTTATTGAAAATACATGATACAAAATGGTTTAAATTTTAATTAGGTTACTTATAGTGATGTCGAATTATTATATATATAACCTTAGTGACAACCTTTTGTTTTAATCGGTGGATTTGATTACAAAGAACATGTTTTTCTTTATAACTTAATTCAATTTGTAAAAAAGGATTACATAACCAAAAATATGATATATTATATATATAATAATCCTGTTCAAACAGAATGCATATGGCTTCATGACTTGAATTTATGATAATAATAGAAATTGATAAACTATTGTCCTTGAATGTGCTAAATTAGCACATCTCAAAACTTGCTTTCATTTAATTCAAATAAAATGGTTGGGAAAGGGAATAAGATAATGAAATATACCATTATCATGAAAAAATCCATGTACATGTATTCTATGGGATTTATCATACTATTATGGTGAATTATGTTGAGTAAAGAAACAAAATGAAAGCGAACCTAAAAAGAAATGCAGGAACAGAAAAGAGGATTTTACCTCTTTAGAATCCCTCCTTTGAAAACATCTTAAGGGGATATGTTTTGATATTTTGAAGAGGCTATGAGATTTTGACGCCGGGTAGGATCTTGGAGAGATATTTGGTCAGATTAATGGCAAGGTACAAGGCATGAGAGGAGTGAATATAAGAGGGAGTGAATGGGGGGTTTTTAAAGTGGAAGAGAGGAGGGATTTCATAATATTATAATCATTAATTTATTATTTCTTCACAAGACAAGGAATAGTAAGTATTCCATGAAAAACAATATTAATTTTATCATGTGATCCCGAACCAAGTGGGCCTGAATTCATCAAAACATCATCAATGACTCAACAAATCCCATATTTATCATTTATTGTAAAATACCAAAATTTACAATTCATAAAAAAATCATGTATTATAGAAAAATCCCAAAAATTTACCCTAACTACTTTTCAATGTATAAAATCCAAAAATGACTTCCATTTTTTAGAAGTAATTTTCTAAATATGATTTTTTTAATATTTTATTTAAATAATTATTTATTATCAAAACCAATTTTAAAGCATTCATTAACTTATTCTATAATATATGTATATCATACATCCAACTTGAATAAAACTTATATATTATCATATGTAAGGTTACTATTCATTAGGTTATATAACTATTCATAATGATATGTGATTATTATTTAGGGTAGGTTACTATTCCCCAAAAATTATGTTTTCCTTATCGGAATCCAAATAACATTCTGAATACAACCATGTATGCCAGATTTTCAAAATTCCAAACACAGATGTGACAAACATATGTTTAAAATTCACATAGAATTTAGTAGTCCATTATGTTATGTTTTCATTTGAATTTACGACATACTTATGATAAGGCAATTTCCATTGAAAAAAATGGGTCGTTACATCCCCCCCATATAAATTTCTCCATTGAAATTTTATTTTACATTCGAAGATCAAAACATGTGTGGGTACTTTTCCTTAATTGTTTTCTCCTATTCTCGTGTTTCCTCTTAGTACTTATAGTTTCACCATAGTAACTTGACCAGATGAGTAGTCTTGTTGCGTATAACATTTTATCTACAATCCAATATCTTCACTAGCTTCTCCTCATAGGAAAGGTCATCCTCCAACAATACCACCTATGAGGAGAGTACATGTGAAGGGTCTGGTATGTATTTCCTTAAGAGGAATACGTGAAAGACATCGTGTACTTTTGACATGGCATGTGGAAGTGCCAGTCAATAGGTCATATCTTTTACATGATCAAAGATCTCCAAGGGGACGATTTACCTGTGACTTAACTTCCCTTTCATTCCAAACCTCATGAATTTCTTCCATGGAGATATATGTAGAAATACCATTTCTCCAACATTGAACTCATGGTCATGTCAATGGTTATCAACATAACTCTTCTATCGACTCTGAGATGCCTTGATATGCTGGTGAATGGATTTCTCCTTCTCCACCATTTCTTCAACCATTTCAAGTCCTATAAGCTTACACTCACCAACATCATCCCAGCACACTAGTGTTTTTCATGTTTTCCCATATTGAGTTTCATTTGGTACCATTCAAATGCTTGAGTGAAAACTATTGTTTTATGTGAATTCAATAAGTGGAAGATTTTGGTCCCATCCTCCATTGAATTCCATTGAACATGCTCTCAACATATCTTCCATAGGCTGAATATTTCTCTTATATTGGCCATCCGTTTGAGGGTGGTAGGCCGTACTGAAGTTCATTTCAGTGCTTTGAGGATGTTGGTTACTTTTCTCGAACATCGAGGTGAACCTCAGATCACAATTGGATATAATAGATAGTGGTAGTTCATGCCTCCTTACCACTTCTTTGATGTAAATCCATGCAAGATGATCCAATTAGAAGTCCTATTGAACCACGATAAAGTGATATGTCTTCATAAGACATTCCACAACGACCCATATTTCATTGTTTTCTTTAGATGTCTTTGGAAGTCCAGTGGCAAATTCCATAGTAATGTTCTCCCACTTCCATGCTAGTATGGGTAGTGGTAGCATCATCCCCTAAGACCTTTGTCTCTCTGCCTTTACTTTCTGACATACGAGGCACTTTGATGTATAATCTTCAATCTTCCTTTTCATATTGTCCCACCAAATGTCTTCCCGAATACATTGATATATCATTGTGATCCCTGGGTGGATAGAGAAGGTCGAGCTAAGTGCATCATTAAATTGCTCCTTATTTATCATTGGATCAGATGGTACACATAATCATGTCCCAAATTTTATAACACCTTCCTCATCAATTTTGATATAGAAGGATTTCTCATATTTAACAACATCCACCATTTTCTGAATTTCCACATTCTTTCGTTGAGCGTCCTTTATTTTCTCCAAGAGGGATGATAGATAAATCACTTGGGAATGGATTGATTATGTTCCTCCCATAATGATTCCCATGTCCATCCATTGAAAATCTATGAATATCGGATCCTTTTCAATTTTCATCAATGATAAAGATGCAGGATCCTTTATACTTGGAGCATCTACCACCTTGTTTGCCTTACCAGGATGGTAGTGGATTGAGCAGTCAAAATCTTTAATGATCTTTATCCATCTTCGCTGGTGCATATTTAACTCTTTCTATGTGAGTTTATATTTGAGACTCCTGTGGTCAGTATATATCTCACATTTTCTTCCATTGAGATAATGCCACCATTTTTTCAAGGAAAAGATCATAGCCGCAAACTCCAGATCATGCGTAGGATAGTTTTGCTCATGTATTTTTAGTTACTTTGAGGCATAGGCTATCACATTATCATTTTTCATTAGCATACATTCTATGCCTTAATTAGAAGAATAACTGCAGACCACAAAGTGTTCCCCACTTGAATGGAGTGTGAGTACTTGCGCAGTGATAAGCCTCTTTTTCAACTTATTGAAACAGTCTTCACATTCCTTTGTCTAGGAAAACTGTACTCCCTTACGTGTCATCTTGGTCATTCGATTTGGAAATAGTGAAAACTTCTTCCCGAATCGTCGATAATACACAGATAGAATGAAAAAGATATGGATATCCGTTACATAAGTTGGCCTCGACCACTCTTCAATTTCCTTTATCTTGGAAGGGTCCACAGATATCCCTTTCCTGGTGATAACATTCCATATGAATGATAATTACTCCATCAAAAACACGCATTTTCTGTACATTGCATACAACTTCTCCCTTCGTAAAGTCTTTAAAATGGTTTTCAAATGCTCTTCATGTTCCCCTAGCTCTGGGAGTATAACAGAATATCATCAATAAAGACCACCATAAATTTGTTGAGGTAATATGTAAATAATATATAAATTAAATCCATGAAAATTTTGGAGAATTAGTGGGTCCTAAGGGCATCACTATGATCACATTGTGTCCATAACTCATTCGAAAGGAAGTATTGGGAATATCTTCCTTCCTCACCTTTAGTTGTTGATATCCCGACGAATGATCCACCTTAGAGAAATAACCTGCCACACGAAGCTGATCAAACAAGTCATCTATGCTTGGAAGGGGATACTTGTTCTTTATTGTGATTTTATTGTGACAATGATAATAAATGAAGAGGCGCATTGATTCATCCTTATTCTTGAAAAGGAGGATTGTAGCACCCCACAGTGAAGAACTCGGGCGTAGAAAACCCTCTTCCATGTTATCTTGCAACTACTTCTTTAGATCTTCCAGCCCTAAAATGTCCATTATATAAGGTGTCTTTGATATTGGTAGAGATCTAGGGATAAGTTAAATTGTGAACTCAACCTATCAGTCAAGAGGAATACTAGACTACTCTTCAGGGAATACATTAGTGTAATCCCTCATGATGGGCATGTCATCAAAGATGATTCTATCATTTGTCCCAATCATTTGAGCTAGATATGCTCACTCACAAGGAATAAGTATAAAAACATGAGAAAAATATTCTATGGGAGACTCATCTTCCTACTTGCACTTGTAAATAATCATATTATGCTTCAGGATGCGAAAATTCATCACCCTTTCTCGACAGTTGATGTTGGCCTTGTACAAAGATAACCAATCCTTGCTCAAGATAGTATCGAACTCCACTAAACTAAGTATGAATAGATTTTATGGGAGTTTCAGTCCACAAATTTTAACCTTGGAGGAGTTATAAACAATGGACGCAATTATTTCCCCATTCGCTGTTCTCACAAATAACGTTTCCTCTATATTTTGAGGTGGTGTTTGAATAGTTCTACAAAACATGCAAGATATGAAAGAATGAATAGAACCAAAATCAAATAGAACGTTTTCTATTCATGAATGAATAAAAAGCGTACCTTTAACCACATAGATTTCAGGCTCCACCTCACCAGTAGTGATAACATATTCCCTTCCTTGTTTCATTGGTGGTTGTTGCTGATTGCCTCCAACAACCCTCAGCTTAGGGTAGTTGTTCGCATAATGCACATGCTCCTTGCAGTTGTAACACTGTACTGCAGGCTAAGTGTTGATCTGAACCTTCATTTATATTTCATCATTAGCAGTATTTTTCATATCCCTTTGGCAGTTATTGCCTAGATGACCAAAATTTCCTCATTTGAAGCAATTCTTCATTCCCTTTAGACAGTCACGAATATGCTTCTTCCCACAATTTTTGAAAAGGGGAATGTGTTGAGTCATTCTATCCGGGGATTTTCATGATGAACCACCCATGTTTTATTCATTTTTCGATTCATGTCACTAGGCCCACAAGACCACTGAGAGTCACCAATCCCCATTTCAACCTTGAGGGAACAACGGAAAATCTCCTCATAACTATTGAAGTCTCGAATCACCAACACTTTTCATAGACGTGGCATTAGTCTAAAAAAGAAGCGATCCACCTTGCTTTCGGTTTTCACAAAAATTCCATAGGCTTACCTTGAAAGCCTTGTAATTTTCACTTCATACACCCCGATGGTCTCATCATCCCTCTACATGAGCCCAAGGAACTCTCTTCCCATCATTAGATAGAGGGTTCGATAAAAACAATTGTTGAAAAACATCCTCTTAAATTCATCCCAATATATGGAATCAATTTCCTATTGAGATATTGTATTCTTGATTATTTTCCACCACTGATCAGCTCCCCATCAAGATCATAGACCACCTGTATAAATTTCTCTTCTTTCAAGCACTAGAGGATGGAGAAAAGATTTTCAATGGAGTTAATCCATTATTCTACAAGGAGTGGATCAAAAGATCCTCAAATCATTGGAGGCCTTTTCCACAGAAAGGATTATACAGAAACATTCAATTTCCCTAGAGGAGAAAGATGTTACACCAGATTAAAGTTATTATTCATATCTCGAGCGAGCTGTTCAAGTAATGACATTATGTTTTGAGCACCCACTCCCGTCACATTAGGCATATCATTAGGGAAATCATAACATTGTCTATCACATTGGATGTTGGAACATTTAATTCTATTTCCCTATATTATCTATGAAAATTAATGTATAATTAGAGGTCTTGAATACTGATCAATTGAGTATTAAAAGGATACTTTGAACATACAAAGTAGAAAATTATAAAGAATAAGTACATCCGGAATTGTGATTCCTTAGGTTTATATCCAAGTTATCCTCAATATATTTCTTAACATAAATTCTTATGGGATTATTTTTTGTCCCTTATTAATGGTTTGTATTAAGCTCGTGAATCTATCAAAGCATATCCCTTGGGAGTTTCCTAACCAACAGTGTAGAAAGGCATGTTTTCATGCACCACTTCCCTTTTGAGTCTAGCTCAATTTGCGGTTTTCGGGTTTTACTCCTAGATACAATTGTGCCAGAGCCACCTCTACCTACTCGTATGCATAAGGGGATGTATTTTCTTGATAAACCACTTACTCAATACTCACCAAAATTCTGGAATGATTTCTTATACTTATTCTTATCCTTAAGGTTCTCACTATGGTGCACCATTCCTAATCTCCATAAATAACAAGACTATCCTCTGATAACAACTATAGTGAGCTGATCCTTTTATATATAACATTTCATGTTTTTAAGGATAATTAATCATCAGAGTTCAAGCCAAGGATCGTTAAGTATATTGCCTTGGAAGGCTAGGTACATATAACATAAAAAATTTGCATAAAGAACTCTTTTATTTAATCTCCATAAAGATCTTCTAACTTCCTTTGAGCCCTTACATCAGCATAGGGTACCCTAGGGAACACATGAGCAAATGGATGAGCTGAAAAGCCTAGTAAGGGAATGGACATAAGGATACATCATAAGCACAAGAGTTAGGTGTCCTGACATACTGATATCCTAAACAGTGAACATATTAAATAATATCATATATTCATGGGATCATATAAACATGGAATCATATAAATGTGCAGAATCATATAACATGTATTTAGTATGGGTCTATGATAAATGCCAATCCCGTTTCCCAATTCAGTACGGGTCAAGGATAATCACCAATCCCGTTTCACAATGAATCTCTTGAGACTAAACGTCACCCAATGCATTGGAGAACTATCTGGGTGAACCCATATCAACTTTTTCATTAATATTATTTCCACATAAATATCTTTACCACATATGCAATCATAAATAATCCACCATACATAAACCTAATGGTACCCTTGGAAATAATTGGGTACCACAATCCTGACATATATCATAACCAATGGAAATATCATGAATGTGTCCATGTAAGGGAAGAATTAAAAAATAAATGGACGTTAATAGGGTAAAATAAACATATAAAAAGGTATGTGGTGTCAAAAATAAGTGACAACATATGAGAAATTTATTTTACAAACATTAGAATTAAAATATTTTTGCATGGTTTAAATTAAAATGCTATAGAGCTTTTCTATGAGAAAAGATGATAATCATTTATATAAATCCAGAATTTAACAAAGAAGTTTTTCATAATAGAAGAATAATTTTACAAATAAAATTATGTCTTAAAACAGAGGATATAGTTCTTTTGAAATTGGGTAACCAGTCGTGAAGTTCTCCTAAAATAGGATTACTTATCAGAAAGTTCTAGGGAGGGAATTTATTAAAAACATGTATATCCCAAAAAGAAAGTGATGAAAGGTGTATTAATATAATAATCCTATATAACTAACAAAAAATAAGAATATTAACATATATAGATAAGATAATAGAATTCGTAAAGCATGAAATGGTGACTCGAATGAACAATGAAGGATCGAGTAGAATTCATTATGGTTTTATCAGCGTGGTGTGGGGTGTACCCATGATGGCTTGTTTAGAATGATAAGTGGTTTCAAATCACATATATAGAATGAGGGAAGTATGGTGGTTGTTAAAAAAAATACCACACCATTTAGGATTACCCATAAAAATGCATAGTAGAGAGGAAAATCTTGATTAAGAGTGAAATAGAGAGAATCACATACCTTAATTCTTTTGTGTTCTCCACATGTTATTAAAGACCTAAATAAAAAAAATAGGATTATTAATTAATAATTCTTCAAACTCTTCTATAAGAAATTTATTTTTTTATAACCCTTTTTAGATCATTCACATGCTTTTTGATTTGTTATAAGGTTCAATTTCATTGTTCTTGCTGGTTTGTTTACTTGGTTTTAAAAGATCGGTTAACTTATATTCATGTTTGGATTACATGTATGATGAAAGTTGTTTTTCAGAGTTAAAGTTATATTAATAAGTGAAAATCTATAAGATTACATGGTTTTAATTTTAATTAGGTTATATAGAGTGAATTCGAATTATTATATATATAACCTTATTGATAACAATTTTTGTTAATCAGAGGATTTTATTACAAAGAACATGTTTTGTTATAAAACTCAATACAATTTTTACAAAAGGATTACAAAACCAAAAATAAGATATGATTTATATATATAATAATCTATTTCAACCATAACACAAATGGTTTCATTACCAGAATTAAAGCTAATAAAATAAATTTATAAACTGTTGTCATTGAATGTGCTAAATTATCACATCTCAAATAATGCTTTCATTGCATTCAAATAAAAGGGTGGGGAAAGGAGAGAAGATAATGAAATATACAATTAGAAAAAAAACATTCTAGTAGATATATGTTATTGGATTTGTCATACTATTATGTTTAAGGAAGGTGAGGAAAGAAACAAAAAGAAAGAGAACTTAAAAGAAATGATGGAATTGGAAAGATGAATTTATCTCTTGAGATTTCTCATTTGAGAACCTCTAAAGGTGAGAGGTTTTGGTATTTTTAAGAGTCTAGGAGATGTTGGACATGGGGGAGGGTCTTGGGTATTCATTTGGGAATAATTATGAAAAAATAAAATACATGAGAGTAGTGAAGAGAAGAGGGACTGAAGGGGGGGTTATAGTGGAGGAGAGAAGGGATTTCATAATATTATTATCATTAATTTATTATTTCATCACGAGAAAATGAATAATAAGTATTACATGACCAATAATAGTAATTTTATCATGTGATCCCTAAAAAAGTGGTCATACATCATTCGAACATCATCAATTACTCAATAAATAACTTATTTAGCATTTATTGAAAATTATCGCATTTTACTATTTATATAAATTTCAAGTATTTCGGAAAAATCAAAAAAATTCACCCTAAATATTTTTCTACATTTAGAATCCAAAAATGAAATCCATTTTTAATAAACAATTTTCTAAATATGATTGTTTTATTATTTAATTAAAATAATATTTTGTTATTAAAACTAGTTTTAAAACATTCATTAACATATTTTAAAATATATGTATATCGTACATCCAACTCGAATAACATTTATATATTTTCATATGTAAGGTTTCTATTAATTAGGTTATTTCAATATTCATATGGGTATGTTGGTATTCATTAGTGTGTGTTACTATTCACCAAAATCTATTTTCTCCTTAACATACTCCAAATATCATACTGATTACAACAGTGTATGCCGGATTTTCAAAATACCAAACACAAATGTGACAAAATTATGTTCAAAAGTCACTTAGCACTTAGTAGTCCATTATGTTGTGTTTTAATGTGATTTTATGACATTATTACGAGAAAGAAATTTCCTTTAAAAAACATTGGGTTGTTACATTTTTTATGCCTACTAATGTTATTATCATTAAGGATTATCTAACCCAAAAGGAATATATAAATGAATTTTAGGAGGCAAGTAGTGAGTGGTAGTTGATGAACCTAATTTCAGTGATGAACATGTAGGTTCATGATTTCCATGAAATGAATATCCATGCATCATTATTAGTTACCACTTTACTTATAGATAGGGTGATGATCTTGCTATATTATAATCTCATGGACAAGGTCTTGTAAGATGTAATTTCAGTAATGGACCCAAAATCTTGTAGGGTTCTAGATCAGGATGTGATCTTTCTCATTCATAGACTTATGAGGGTTCTATCATTTATATGAGATGAGTTGATACTGTATTCTCAAGTTTATTAATGGGTGGTGAAAATGAGACTTATGATGTTGTTTCATCATATTTTACACAAGCACTGTTGGAATGGTTTGAAAATGAATACATTTAGTTCCATTACTAAATACTTCACTACTAATCATGTGAAGGAGAAAATTGGTGACTAGTAATAATTTTATAGTATTTCCCTTTTCTTAAGGGAAATTGGGACAATGTCACTATGGATTTTGTGATGGGGTTTCCTAGGTAACCATGTGGTTATGACGTAGTATGGGTTATCATAGATATATTGTAAATTTTCTCTCACATGTTACATCTGACGATGATCTTTTTGGTGGATTATCTTTGGAGGTTATATGTCAGGGAGATTATATAACTTCATAGGGATACAAATTAAATGGTATCAAACCAAGATGCTTGTTTTTTCACACATTATTTGTAGGGGATGTGGATGGTATAAGTTTCATAGTTAATGCTGATTATAACCTATAAACTATAGACTAACGGTTTGTATGTATGTAAGATTCAAATATTAGAGGATATACTTCATGAGTGTATCCTTGATCTTAGAGTTTAATGGGATAAAAACATATCCTATATTTCAAATATATTTTTAAGTTCTAAACAATAATAATTATATATCATTATGTTTGTTTATAAGGTAGTCCTTGTCAGGCCCCATGTACCAGTTAGAGGTAAGAAAGGAAGCCCTACGGGGATCTCATACTCTTCAAAAGACATCATATTAGGTACAAATTATTAGGAAGCATGTGGCTATAGCTTAGTATTGATAGAAGTTTGACACTGAAGGATACCATCATCCACTAGAGTTATAGGTCACATATTTTGTATTATTAGGTTTATCATCTGGACTGGGGAATAAATAGATTCATATAAAGATTAATCTATCACCACATTATGTTGGACCTTTTTATATTTTTAGTATATTCAGACTGCTATCCTATCAGTTGTTGTTAACTATGAGGTACTTATTAATGAAGGCTGACTTATATGTATCTATACTTCATCCTTATCATTTAAACCCATCTAATAATATAAATCCATAAGTGTTTGACATGATGGTAGATGTGTCCTTTGAGGAGTGTCCAATACATATCATTGATCATTGGATATAGGATCATTGATGTAGGATAGTTCAATTCGTATGTGTTTAATAAAAAGATGATTTTGTTTTGGATAAGACATTGGAGAGGTAGGTTGATGTACATACCATGTGGAGGTAGTTATTCATTTAAAATGCTTCACCGCCCATAGAATGAAAAACATGGGGATGTGTTGTTTTAAGGGGTAGAAATTGAATGATATCCAATTTTTTATACAATTTAATTGTCAATATTAATTTTTTACTTTCATCTAATAAAGGTGATCAATCGCTTAATGAATGGTTAACGATTATATATGTCTTTTTTTGGATCAAGATGCTTTGATTTTCAAAAATAATAGATAGAGGAGTATGGTTGGGTCACAATTATTAGTTAATGTGTAGTTTAACTACGAGGTCATGTATAAGGTGGTTCATGGATTTTAAACTATGTATGGCATCCACGAAACCTTGTAAAATACAATAGAGGTGATTATATGGGGCATGCATTGGTTACTCACAGTTTCCAAAATAGTGTGGATAGACTAACAAGTAGTTCCACCGGAATAGTTACCCAAAACATATGAAACATATTCGAATGTACCATGAATCCTAATCATGTGACTTATTGGTCAATTTAGATAGGGATTCCCCATTTATGGTCAATGGTTTTTAAAATCATGTGGCCAATCATTTTCCCCTATTAATTAAATATTAAATTACTTTTTCCCCTTATAACATTATACTCCATATTTTTATCACTCTGACGAATATTATCCCTCTCCTCTCTTTGGAATGTTCCTTCCCCACCTAGATTTGGAGATAACTTCTAGTTTTTTCTATAATTAAATAACCTTATATCACATTGGAATCTTATCTGTAATATTTCTCATGTTCTTGCTTGTTTCTTTCATTTATCTAACAATATATAATTTTAAATCCATGGGATATCATTTTATCTATTTTCAATGTTTTCATACATTTCTATTATTTAACCTAATATTCAATGAATCATAGGGTAATTATAGAAGATGAATTAACTACAAGGATAAAGTATGTGTCCTCAGGATTTTCCCAAAATGTATGGTGATTTATATTTTTCACTGTTTGGCCATGCACCAGACTTCCTAGATGTCACCTACTGAATTGTGTTTTTATTAAATGAATGTTATGGGAATATAAATATATATCCCTAAACACATATAATCAACAATCCTAGTTGATGAACCCTTAATGATTTGGTTTTGTTGATAAATTTTATAAGAAATTCATGCCATGATTATAATTATAGTCACATTTATAGGTGATATCCTTTTCTTAATAGGTTTGTAGGATATGAGTAATTAAATGAGTTGTCTTAATTAAACCAAATGGAATGAATTAAGTCTTTAATTTTATTCTAACACAATAACATGTGATTAATCCATCATCTGAGGTGAGTTAGAAATTTCCTGTGTAAATTAAATGGAAAATTGAGTTAAATGTGATTATTAAGGGTATGTTTAAACTAATAGATCATAGAAATTTGTTATTCCATGTCTATAGTGATACATTGGTTATGACATGGAATTTCATGGATGACCACCATTGGATTATTGAATTAAAATGAATTTTAATTTGATTTATATCATAGTATGAGTGATCAGTTAGATATTACATGAAATCCTTGTGGGCAACACTTGGGAAGATAGTTTTACATTATCCCAAAATATAAATTTTAATTATAAACATGTAATGATTCGAACGGAATTCAAATTTAGTGATTTTTATTAAATGATAGGTCTGCTTGGTCAAATTACCTGAGAGGGGGTGGACCGGGGTATAACAGATTAAAACTTTATCCCATTTGGATATTGATTTTTTGGTAGAAAAAACACAATTATCTCTTTCTTACATAGAAATATATGAACAAATATGAAATCATGAATGAGACACCATGATTTTTACATGATTCACCCTCACTGGTCTATGTCCAAGGAGAATAAAACAACAATCTGTCAATGTTCCACATTCACTAAGGCTCCCTCCCAATAATTAGAATACAGTTCATGCTAGATATTCAATGCCCACCCACACTACTTGTAAATAATTTAGAGTCTTCTTACTGCATTCCCAAGGGACACTCCTTATGAATTTTTCTCTAGCATACTATAGGTGGAAAGGGTCATCATCTTCCTCTTTCATCACTCACTACTCTTCGAAGGGAATCCACATAGAGTTTATCAGCCTCTAGGTCAAACAATGTTTATGGACATGTAGGCCCCTCCATTTTCATGAATTCCTACATCCTCAAGTATTGGTAGATGAACTATTGATGTTCTGTTTTCACACATAAAATAATTCCACCATCTCGACAACTACCAGATACCTTATAATACTTTTTCAATCTAATTTGATGATATCAAAATCATCATTTTGAAAATCGTGAAAAATCATCATCTCCCACGTACTGAGTACCAGGTTTGGTATAAGAGACACCATCTATACATACTTCTACCACTATCGTGAACTGCACTTCATTCGAGGACTGGATCCACCTTCACAATCACATACCTCTACCATGTACTGATTTCCCGAACCCCCTCTTCAAAACCCCTCTTTTCGGGGAAATGTTCTCTATTCGCAGACTGCTTTCTCTTCCGCATACCAGTGTTCCTCCTCTTCATACTTCTTGTTGAATTATCCCTCTTGAAAATAGAGCATTCTTTCTCCGTGTACCAAGACAACTCCTTCCATGTACAAGACTTCCTTCTCCGTGTACCAAAATTTATTTGTGGGTTTTAAATTCCTACAAAAACCTTCAGCGTGAACCACTTTATGAGATTTCTGAATTTCTGGAGAAAAATAAGATTTATAATGATGTTAAATCTCTATTATAATCATTATGATTAGCCATTCTTTTATATTCAATTATATCCACAAGTTATTCTAATCCATGATTTACAAAATCGTCAATCTAGCCTCCACCGCCTAACGATCCTCATGCCACCATGAACCGTAAGCCATCCGCAACCCTTTTTTCAAGCATGCTTCAGGTACCACATTTTCTTCTACATGATGAATTTCCACCGCCAAATTCATGCCTTCTGCGTACATAACGTCCTTATGTCGTGAACTATTTTCGGTTTTGTAGACCGCTTCGGCGTACCGTTCTTGGTACTCCACGTACCGTTCCTAGAACATGGTACATGCTTCATACATTAGGGTATGCAGTTCTCAACCAATTCCAATTGTTATCTAGTTTTTCATAGATTTTACTCCAATGATGAAATCCTTCCGTTTTTTACATCAAACTCTCAATTTTGAGGCCCTAAAATTTGAAAGGCACTGGGAAACTGCACCACCTTAAAATACAATCTTCGGAAAACACAAACCATAATCATTTGCGGTCATCTGGATTTTTCAACACACACAACCACACCCAAAACTTACTGAGGGGATTCTTTGATAAATTTTCACAATAATCCCCCCTATGGGATTGGTGAAAACTCTTCTTATAACAATGTTGTACATTTTGATACCTCATTAATGCTCTTTCCTATTTCAACCACCATTAGCTTTACACAATAATGAGTGTGATCAAGGATTTACTCAACACATACTCTAAGATCAAATGAGCCATTCTCAGCATGATAAACAAGAGTATAATGCAATTTTTATCAAGGAACCACTTTATTAATAACCGCCAATTGCTGATACCATACTGATACACTGATAGCAATGAATTTCTTTCATAAAAAACATCAGCCTTCATGATATTTAATAATTGATTGATCACTTATAGAATCATCATATTTAATTCTCCACCTAAGATACATATCCTTTAATATCATTAGAATAACTTAAATTCCCCTATCTCACTACTGAACCTGATAGCTTCTCCCCATGTCTTTTCTCACCCTAGAATAGTCACACATTCTCCCCCATTATCAATGAAACCGAAAATAACTTTAAGGTTTTCTACAATAGGGTAAAGAACACATATAAAAAAATTTGGGAAATACACATCCAACCATGGGGAGAGGGGGTACCACATCCAAACTTTTCCATATGAGGGAATTTGACTGGATTCCCAGATCCCATAGATGCCTTTCAAAAGATTCTTTGGGTAAAGACTTTTTTATAATATCTGCAAATTGTTGTTCTGTAGGCACATACTTGAACATCACAAGCCCTTTCTCCACCTTCTCCTTGAAAAAATGTTATTTTAATTCAATATTCATTGTATGTTAATGATGGAATGTAATTTTTATATGATTTATAGCACTTGAATTATCACGATGGATTCTGATCAGAGATTTCACTTCAATTACCATTTATTCAAGTTGTTGCCACATTCCACAATAGATGTGTGCATGCTTGAGTAGCTGCATTGTATTCAACTTCTTCAGTGTTCAAAGAAATGAAATCATGTTTCTTACTTAACTAATTAATAAACAGCCATCCTAGATAAAAGTAACCTCTTGATGTTTATTTCCTATCATCTGCTTAACCATCCGAATCTGCATCTGTATAACCCAATACTCTGGCTGAGATTTGTCATTATACATTAGTCCAAAATCCACAGTTCCCATGATATACAAAAGAATTCATTTTATTTCAATCATGTGTCTCTCCATGGGATTTATTAGATACCACGTTGAATGGCATGTTGAAAAAACAATATTAGACCCTTCCACTATGAGGTACGACAAACTACTAACGATTTTCCTATTTTCTATCATATTAACTACCTTTATTTAATCAACCCATTACAGTTTCAGTCGGGTAGAAACCATAGTCTTCATATCTTTGTAATTATCATTTCCAAATCTTCTCAAAACCTCCTTGGAATATTTATATTGAGAGATAAAAGTTACATTCCTTCCTTACATCACCCTTAAACCTAGGAAAAATATCATCTCACCAATCAGTGACATTTCAAACTCTATTTTCATGAATTCAAAATACAATCTTCATTGCGATTCATCTAATCGACCAAAGATTATGTCTCCAAAATAAACCAACACCATCATCCTTTGAGAACTTTCATTTTTGAAATATATATTTTAATTAAGTCCCCCAAAAAAGAAGCTGTGATTCTATAGAAACTGATCAAGCCTTGAATACCATGCTCTGTGTACTTTCACCAAACCATATAATGCCTTCTTTAGTCAACAGACTCTATTACCATCATTTTGCATTATAAAACCATAAGTTCGATCAATGTAAACTTCTTCTTCTAGAACTATATTTAAAAATTATATATTAACATCCATCTGTAAAACATAAAACTTCTATTTCATGGTTATCGACAAGAATAATATGATTGTATAACGCATTTCAATGTGTGAAATTGTCTCATAAACATTTATACACTCTATTTGGGAGTACCATTTTCATAGCAGTCATGCTTTGTATAGGTTGACAAAAAAATCATTATTAATTTTGTTGTGATAGACCAACATTATCCCAATAACATTCATGTATTCTGGACTAGAAAAAATTTCACATCTCAAATTCTTCTCATTTCAGTCAATCTTTTCATTCATTTCATGAACCCAATTCTCATCTTCAGCCACTTCCCCAATGATTTTAGGCTCCACTTGTGATAAGTATGATACTTATCATAGATAATTCATCATTCTTCTCATTTCAGTCAAGCTTTTCATTCATTTCATGAACCCAATTCTCATCTTCATCCACTTCCCCAATGATTTTAGGCTCCACTTGTGATAAGTATGATACTTATCATAGATAATTCATCATTCTTGTCTGCCCTGATGTTGTTTGATCTAAAATTATATTTTTTATACCAATTTCATATCTTCATGATGGTCTCTGGGATGACACTGATTTTTTCTAAAAATGTGAGTCTTTATCTGAATCAACCTCTGAAGATGGAGTGTATCCTAATATTCTGATCTCTTAATCGATGACCTCCATAATCTGATCTAGTATTTTATAAGGATTTTTTTAATTTTCTACTATATTAACATAACGGATTTCAGATATCTTTAGCAGCTGCTTATTGAAGAATTTATATGATTTTATTTTCTTTGAGTAGCCATTAAATATCGCTTTATCCCCATGGGATTAAATTATCCTATGTTTCTCCTTTTCAGGAGTGATACATTTACTTCTGAATATTCCAAATTACTTCAATTATGGATTCATTCCATACCGTTACATGTATGGAGTTCTCTCATATTTTTTACAATGTAAAGCTCTGTTTAAAGAGTGTACATCTTTCATTACTACTTCTTTCCAAAATTTCTCCAAAAGGTTCTTTTAAATGAGAATTGTTCTGGCCATATTGTTGACAATCCTATTTATTCTCACAACTACTTCATTATAATTTGGAGTTATTACTACTGAAACATGATTCTTTATCCCATGTTTTTCAAGATAATGCTTAAATGGGCTACTTGTGAACTCTGTTCCATTATCTATTCAAATCATCTGTATTTTTTTGACCAAGCTTCTTTTCACATTCACATCGATAACTTGTAATGTAACTGAACACTTTAGATATGTAGGTAATTATTGAATCACATTCAATTTTACTATAGTCATCATTAAAGAGTAAATAATATCTCCTCCAATCAATAGCCATTGGTGAAAATGGACCACACACATCAATATATACTAACTCAAGAAATTATGTTGACTTTTGATACTTTTTATTATATGTATTTTTGAATGATCATACCTTGCTGGAAGGAATCACACATATAGGTATGATCATGTGATAATATAGGGAGATTTTGCGCTGCCTCAAATTTCATCAGATCTTCTAGGGAACCTTGACTCGGGTGGACAAGACGCTTATGCCATAACTTGTTTTCTTCATTCTTGGACAGAAAGCACATATCTTCTTCTCCACTCACAAGGTAGAGATATCTTTTAATATGACTTCCATGCAACACAAAAACTATATCCTATTTATTGATGATCCATAATTTCTTGTAAACACTTATGGAATTCCCTAAGTCAAACAATTGTCTGACACTAAGAAAGTTGTGACTAATCACCTCAACAACCAAGACATCTTCTCATCTCATTCCCTTTACTCCAAACATGGATTTTCCTAAAATAGTAATTTTCAATCTCTCATTATTAAAAAATCATATGATACCTTTTATTTTATACCTGAATCTTTTCACCAGATCCTTATTAACAATCATGTGGGACATACTTCCACTATTAGTGATCCATATCCCAGTGTGATCTGATGCGTTGAATGAAATTTATGCAACAACTGCCTGCTCTTCCATTTTAATTTTAACCCAAGTCTGTGATATGGAATGATAATATTGACCTTTCTCAGTATATGATAATTCATCATCAACTTGCAGATTTTCAAATCGATTTTGAATTTTCATCTCTCTTGAAGATACATTCAGCTGCTTCTTATGAAAAAATTTAGTCTGCCTCAACAATTTCCTCTAAATTATTGCTGTGCAATATTTTTCAATATTCCCAGGGCCTTTACACCTAAAACAATGACCATCAAATGATAACCTATAATTTTTAGCATTATATGACAAGTTCTTTTGTTCTTGTTCCCTTTGTTAGCTCTTTTCTATTGAACATACATTTTGAGAATGTCTGATCTTACCATAAAAATATCATCTTATGTTTGGTACATTCTATTTGGAAATGTATCACTACTTGTTTCTTGGGTTCTTAGAATCTTCTTATTCTTCTTCGTACCTAAGTCAATCTTCCTTCTTGGAGTGGGTGTTTATGGTCTAACTTGAACCATAATTTCTTTCTATTTATATCAATCCCCATATCAGCTTTATCATTCATAATTGATTGTTTATCCTATTTTTATGGACCACTCTACTCAAATATCATCATTACTATTTCATGTATGATCTTTGTTCCTGTCTTCAAACCGAGAGTTTTCAACTTCCCTTGACCATCACTTGTTCATCGTAGACTGATGAATTCAACTTCTAGATTTTCGATACTTTTTATTTGATCATTTACAGTTTCAGTCAATATATCAATTTCAATTTACTATTATTATATTTTGAGTCTTTACAGAACAACATTCTCTATGTTTTATGGCATTGAAGTCCTCATCTATTCAATGATTTCATTTAGATAAGAATTATCTTCTACATGTTTTTCAATAAAGTGTTTGGATTCCAGAACTACTTTTTGAGCACTATTTGTTTTGGATGTCAAAATATATACCGCTTCAAGGGAAGCTTCTAATTTACCCTAATGATCTTTTATTTTTTCAATTTATCATTAATCATAGTCACTTTCCTCTTGTGTTAAGGAAATTTATGACAACATCGACATAACAATCTATTTTATAATTCTTGCAGTCCTCCAACTCTTCTAGTTTATATTCTACTGAACTTTCATCCTCTTTTGAAAGTAGATTATTCTTTTTGAAGAACATTATCCTAGAATTTATTCTTCATTTCTCATATGATGAATAATTCTTTTGGATAATTTCATTACATTCATCATGTTCATCATAAAAAATATTTTTAATCTTTGCTGAAAATTCCCAATCTTTCTGCATAGAAAGCATGCGAAAGAAAGTTTACCTTTGAACTTACCTTTTTACACATTGTAGATTGGAAGAGATAAATGATGTGACATCAACCATATTTTACTCTTGAAAAATATCTTCATCAGAGATATTCTTCATGGTCTTGAATGAAACTTCCTTATACTTTCCCTTTTCTACTACATCGTTAAAGTCCGTTCACAATCCACATGCTACATAGGTACTATATAGTTTATCATGTGTCATCTATTTCAGGTCTTTGTCTTCCAACAATGAAACATTTAAATTTAATCGTAGTGGATGTTTCCTCAAGATAGGTTTCACAATCTTTATATCTTTGATGTCCTCTCCAAGACCCTGCATGTCTTCCAAAATTATATTTATCCTATCGAAGAATGCATCAAAATTGTTATTGGGGTTCATTTTGAGATCCTAAAACTTTTTCTATAGAACCTACAGCTTTGATTCATAGACTTTTGTGTTTCCCTTATAAATTTTCAACAATTTTTCCTCATTTAATGTGGCATTTTACTGTAAACCAACTTCATATAAATTACATTATATAGGGATCCCCCTAAAGTATTGATCATTTTAGCATCATTATCCAATTATCTTATTTAAAAATCTGATAAAGAACCACTATTAATGTCTGTTGATATTCTTTTCCAAGATACTATGAAAACATCTATCCCAACTCATTAGAAATAGTAATGTAATCGATTCATCCATTGTTGTAAATTAATTCAGTTATATATTAGAATTCATTTATGATGGTCCACCTACATTTATTTTTGTTGAATGATAATTATAGACTTTCATCATTTTCCTATGATTCCAATTGTTAGGTCCACTAGGTAAAATACCCTAAGATGGGGGTGAATCAGGGTATAACTGATTAAAAAATTCTCCCATTTGGAACTTGTTTTGATGTTAGAAAAAACTCAATTATATCTTCCCCCAAGTCAATATATAAATAAATATGAAATAATTCATGAGACATAATGACTTTTACTTGATTCACCCTCACTAGGCCACATCCAAGGACTATACAACGAAAATGTGATGATGTACCACATTCACTATGGCTCACTTCCAATAATGAGTACAAAGTTTTGGGTAGATCTTCTATGTCAAAGCTCACTACCGTTATTCTGTATAGGGCCTACTCACTACATTCACAAGGGCCACACCCTGTATCTCTTTAAATGGCTCAATGCCGGTGGAAAGGGTCACCTTCTTCCTCTTCCTCCACTCACAGTTCTTGGATGTGAATCCACACCTTGTTGATCAACTTGTAGGTTAAACACAGTTTAGGGACAAGTAGGTCCCATCATTTGAAATAATTCCTACATTCTCAACAATAGGTAGATGCTATATGGATGTTCTGTTTTCACCCTTAGATGGATTCCACCTTCCGAGGTACTACCGGGTCCTGAAAAATACGTTGGAAAACTGATTTTAAGCTCTCATATGCATCCTTATGAAAATCGTGAACCACAATCTTTGTCACGACCCAACCCTAACTGGGCTCGAGCTGCAACTACCCCAAGCCCACCTCCAAAGGCCAGGGGATGGTGACAAGCACCGAAGGCAAAAAAAATTGGGGACGCCTTTTTCTAATTTCTTGTACACACACATATAGCCCACTCAATGCAATAATACAGAGTAAAAGTGAAAGTATTGTACCAACTGTTATAAACAACCACAAGAAGTGCATCGACCTCTAAACTATACAACGAAATTGCTGAAGGTAAACTGAAAAGAAAAGGTCAAAACACATGCCCAACAAGATAAGTACTAGAACCCAACAATAGGTAAACAAAAGTAAATAGATCGGAGAGTCCTACACCTGGAACCCGACTATGACCACCGTATGTGGTCCAGGATCCTGAACTCCAATGATTCTCTGAGTTCATGACCAACATGTCTGTTGTCTGTAAGGGCACACCAAGTGCAGGAAAATCCCAAGCAGGGGTGAGTATAAAATACTCAGTAGGAAGCCTCGAAGGCTCGAGGGAGCAACAAAGGAGGTTTTGAAGATGTGAGAAGTAGATCTAATAGGGTAAAGTAAAGGAGTGAAATGGAGAGTGCATTAAAGAGTACGGTAGGGCAACAACACAACCCAAAAAGAGAAAGGAATTGGGCCCATCCAAACACAAGGAGCTAAAAACGGCGAGAAGATGAACTTCTCGTCCAGTCTTTGCTACCTATAGTAGGAGAGTAGAATCGTCCAATCACGGTACTCTAGACACATAGAGCACATGGCATACCCCTCACATCTTCGCCTCTCCTGTAAGGAGAGTAACCAAAACCGAAGGAGTGGTTACTGGAACTAGGTATACATATATATATATATATATGTTCTGTCATGAAAACAGAACAAGATCGTAAGATTATATCCATCCCGTAGTTCAGCCCAAGAAAGTGAGTCGCCAATAATCCTATAAGTAAACACCATTGATTCCTAGTATCCATCAATGACTGCCCCAAACTGCAAGTCATGGGGTTCAAATCACTGCACATTGACACTATCTGCTTTGGGACGCACTGACTCACCTGCACGGTTTTAGGTCGCATCACAAGGATTCTTCTCGGTGGGGAAAGTGCCCTTGGTACATGTGAGTTATAGGGAATGTCAAACCACACCTTGTCACTATCACACAGTCGAGAGGTCTTCTCAAAGTCAAATCTTTCACATCACTGACCCATACAACTACGGGTCCTGCTCTGGTAGACATGGAGAAAAGGCACATACTAGCCTAGTAGAAAGGACTGAGTTTGAAAGGAGTCATCGGGTAACCCACTGCCCAGCCCTGCTGGAGGGTTGAACCTAAGTGGTCGTTGGGTAACCCACTGCCCAGTCTTTGCTAGAGGGTAGACATGGAATACGTCGGTAGGCGACCCACTGTCCATCGCTACTATAGGGTAAACCTGGAAGAAGTCAATAGGAGACCCACTGCCCAGCCCTGCTGAAGTGTAGACCTGGAATATGTTGACATGTGACCCACTGCCCATCCATGCTGGAGGGTAGACCTAGAATAAGTCCTCGAGTGACCCACTTCCCAGCCCAGCTAGAGGGTAGACCCTAAAGAGTCTCCGGGTGACCCACTTCCCAGCCCTGCTAGAGGGTAGACCTGGAATTGGTCCGATAACTCATCACTGCAACAGACATCACTGGGTGTTACCAACATCGCTACTGTGCGTTAGTTCAGAGTGAATCAAAGGGACCCCCATCTAACACCCTTTCATGTTTCCACATTTAATAAGATCTTAAACTAGGCTCCACATGCCCAAAAGGATCACACTATTGCAATCCTCGCGGAAAAACTCTTCAGATAGACCACTTACTCACTGGGAACGGGCTCCCGATGAAAAAGTAATTCAACACCGCTTCATGCCCATACGACGTCTCGTGGGGCCCACACCTCTGTCTCGAGAGAGGTCGGGCGAACTACGACACCACGATGCTCTCAGAAAGTCATGTTGAATCGACTATTTATACTGCCCAAACAGACACTCAATGAAAAAGTCATTGTTTTCTACACATGGCTTAAGAGACAGCCTGTGGGACCCATGCCTCAACTCCATCTCCAATGCATGAAACCACCTCGGTCAATTTTTCCTTGATGCTAGGGTCACAATGCCATTCATAGCCCCTAAAACGGACTCCGGGTGAAGAAGCTGCAACTCCCCACGTTATACGCAAACGGGGCCCTGTGGGCCCTGCACATCGAGCCCTATTTTAGGCGATCCAATTTCTCCATTGCAATCCCCTCGAAAAAAAACTCAGAAAGGAGCACTCAAACACCCTAAATAGATGTTGGGTGAAAAAGCGATGTTCCACAATAAAACGTGCGAACTAGGCCCTGTGGGGACCGCACCTTGTCCCCAACCCGAACGCTTTAGAAAGCATCTCAAAAAGTCCGAATAAGACTGGTGTCACGCTTCTGCTGATGGCACGTCAATCGGACATCCCAGGCTGGAGTTATGTCTGAAACAACAATTAATTAATAAATTAATTAATTAATTAATTAATTAATCATTTTCATTAATCATTTTGTGCTTCCGAGTAATGAAACAAAACCAAAAAAGTTCCAAACAAACTTCGGAAAGTCCATCTCAACTCCAGGTCCATAGTGCCTCAGTCGGCACGTCAAACAGATGTCCGGATCATGAAGTGCGTCCATTGTGGGCTTTGTTTAACAATTTATTGTTATTAAATAAAACCTATTTAGGTCACCATTCACTGGACACAAACTCTGAAAAACCATGAAAATCAAATTAAATGACTGCCTCATCGACACGATCCTGCAGCCACAGACAGCGCGTTGAACGGACGCGCCGATTAGAAGTTATGCCCCCCCCAAACAGAAGGGGGCCTGACCGGGCCGGTTCACCCCTGCCGGCTCAGTCCGAACCGCCAGCGCGTGGCCCAAGCCACGGGTTTGGCCCATCACACCGTGGCTTGACTCGAACCACTGGAACCTGGGGTCCAGTTCTTCAAACAGACCGGCCGAAGGCCGGTCTCCTCGCCTCGTTCCTGCAGGACCTGCCGAACGTGGGTCCTTGTTCCCTCGGGTTGCCACCTCCACCGACCAGCCATTCAGGCCGGTCTTCTCTGCGTCGTGCAGCAGGACCCGCCAAACACAGGTTGTTTTTTTCCATGAGGTCGCCACCTCCATCGACCGACCAAACTTTACGGTCCTCCCTCACACGCCGTCTCAGATGGCTCCCTGCCTGACCACTCGCGCTGCCTCTGCCGCTGGCCCGCCTGGCTTTCCGTAGCCGGCTCGTCCGTGCCAGCCGCACCCGATGCCACCGACCCTGCATCGCTCCCCTGAACCACAGGCTGCTCCTCTGGCTACCTGGACTTCCCCGCTCTTTCATAGACACAGCTAGCTCTCACTCCCCCGAAGCCAACTCCACCCGCCAGGTCGCACCCTCCTGGCCACCGTGTGCTTGACAGGTGGCACACCCAACACCGCTCGGCCTTGCTCGGATCCTCCCAAAGATGCCTCGTCCGAGCCGGCGACACCTGAGGTCACCACCACGTTCGAACCCCCTATCCTTCCAATTCTCCGCTGCACCACACACCGCGGCTGCTGCGCGCTGCCGCCGGCCACTCATGCCTGTGATGATCCAGTAGTTCTTCCAACGGACCATCGTAACTCTTGTGGATGCCCGAAATTTGACAAAAAAAAAACGCGAACAAGGGTGATTATATGAACGGTTTGATGGTCGTGTTCATGTGGTGATCAACGACGATAATCAAAACAAGGATCAAACGACGGCGGTTCATAAAAATTAATAATTTATGATTAGGGTGTGAAAACCATAAAAATTCCGACCTAGAATTGGATCTTTTATTGAAGAAGAACACGCTCGAAAAGATCCACGGAGTTTTTTGTGCTTCAGAACACATCGATCCAAAGCATCATCATCGTCCGACAAAGGAAGGAGGATGAGATGATGGGAGGTTGGAGGAGAGGTAGAGGTTATGCAACGGGAAATGAGGGGAGGATATGGGAGGAGTGGAAACATAAATAAAATAAAATAAACCCTTTAAAATAATAAAAACTTAACACAAAATTAAATCCACATCCGAAACACCAAACACAGTGATCGTTAGGTCGCGCCTAGGGTAAAAACCACCTCCACGAGCACAAATGTGGTCTCATAATTTTAATCCGAGGCTTCGTTCCAAACATAAAAAATCTAACATCCGAGACCACATAATTATGAAAATGCCCCTGATGGCATTATCCACAGAGGGCCCATGCTCGCAAAATCTTCTCCCCTCCTAGGGTAAACAGAATGCTCCAGAAATAATAGTGCCCTCGGTATTCCAATCTGAGCTACCATTTAAGAGATACTTGTGTTTAACCATTGAGGTAATAAATTAATTATTTTATTTTTCCGTTTAATGTCCCGTTAACGGGTGATGGGTCCCAATATCCGGCATAGACATGTTTTATGTCGTTCCTAGGGTAAACACCTCATTTCATACCTATCCGAACTCTCAGATTTATAATCTGAATTACCTTATAGTAGTTATCCCATTTATTTCACGTGCCCAGTGTGAACACACTAAAAGTTTAATTTCTGCCACATTGGGGCTTGGAATCGCACGCAGTACAAAGGTGCAGCTCTGGAATAACATCAAGAAATTCCTAAATTATTTTTCAGAAAAAACTAGGTTCTTAAATATTTCCCTCCTTCATGCTTTTTTCCCCAAAAAGAAAAACCAGGGAAAAACTGGGGGTACTAAGCCCACACTTGTCTCTCCTGTACCCAGGATATCTCTTGCACAGTCCCACTTTACCGAACATGAACCAATGATTTGGTCCGTTCATGTGAGGTATGTCGTTGCCAATAACGTGCATAAGATAACACACACTTCTTCTCAGGTTAATCTTGTGGGAGAAGTCATGCACCCAAAACAGCCTTTGGGTTTAGGGTAAGGTGGTAGGGAACCTCACCATCCCTTCGCATGACCTCAAATGGACCGAAGGGCATTAGGGGTAGATCACCTCCCCGGTTGCACCTCTACGTCGCATGCTACGACCGGAATCACTATTTTCACCCAGAACTAGGCCCCGTGATTCTCTCTTTAATAATATCCATATGGAGAAACACCCAAGGATATCCGGTCACACCAAATTCCACAGTCGATGTCCCACAAACAAGACTCTCTTACACGCTTGAAAGGGGAAGGAGTCGCCACCATCGACTAATGAGAAAGGTTCCACGCCTTCTATTCCACTAACACAGGGTTACACCGATTCCCCATGTCACCCTGGTAATAACTCAAACATGGAGCTGGGAGAAACAAATTTCACACACAGAGTCTGACAATTCTACAGCAAAAAGTAGAAGATCTCTAGAGCGTACCGCTTACAACCTCATGCTTTGCAGGATCATAGACATCCAAAGCTCGTGGCTATCATCGGTCCCAACTAATAGCTCCCGGAGCCTAACATGGACCACCTGGTGGTGATGGGAAGACCTTGTAATGTCGTCCCCCACTACCAGCTCCACCCCCCACCCCTTCGCAAGAACCACCTCCCTGGGTGATACTCCGATCACGGTGCTTCCTATGCCATAGTGGTACACCTGCTGTCTGCCCGATATTCTCAGCGTTCATGGTCAGGCAGTCCTGTGCCAATTTACCTCACTCATTTCAAGCATAATATCGACTCTCTTCAGGCGGCATTGGTGCCCTCCATCGCCATTTTGGTGTAACACAACGTCCCTGAGTCTGGTTATTGGAAAGCCACCTGCTTCAAGGTTATGTCAGCCGATGCCCGGTAGTTGCGGCAGAAGTCTCAGCTCTGCCGAGCCGGCTGTCACCACCAATTTTGGAATGTGACAAAAAGATCTCTATCACCAGTGCCTGCTCTAGCACTTTGTAAAAAGTGGGAATGGAAAAGGGTACTATGACAGCACGAATCTCTCTGTGGGAACCCTGCTTGGACTTCGCGCTCAGAAGATGCCAGTGTGGACCACATCGGGTAAAAACATGGATGGTCCACAAACCTAGTCGCGTACTCAGTCACCTTCAATCCTCCCTGCTGAAACTGTTGGCGCTCCTGGATCTGAACAGAGCGTATGTCGGAGGGATAAAACTCTTCATGAAACAATAGTTGAAATTCACCCCACAAAAGTGACGACTCATCATGTAACTAATTCACCAGACTCCATGATCGCCCAACCGCTCTGTGGAAAAGGCTGGCTACCAAAGCCACCATCAGATCTACCATTGTCTGCCCAACCCTGAAGAGGAAATCCACTGTCTCAAGCCAAACCGATGATGCATAAGGGTCTGGCTCACCACTGAACCTTAGCGGTCTCTGTCACTGGAACTCACGGAGTATGCTCAACCTGCGATCATGCTCCGTCTGCTCTATTGGAGCTGTCTACTGCTCACCATATAGGGGTGATGCTACCGACCCACCCGAAGAAAGGGACTCATAGGATGAGTCCTAGACTGAGGCCTTATCGCTCACAGGGTCGTTTTCATGAACCAAAGATGGTATGCTGGGTGGCTTTCTTCATGGAGACATCTTGAATGTTATCAAGGAGTGTCGCGGTCAGATGGGCATGTATGTATATGACAGTAACAACAATGGAGAGATGACTAAAGAAGGATAGTCAAACACTCAATCCTATGTGATGCACAAACTAATTTTACTTACAACAAGTGTCTCAGCATGCCGAGTCGACAAGCGGGTTATAAGGGTCCTGGTGAGTGGATACGTTGGCCGCCGCACCACAGGTAAACTTACTGGCCTTAGAGATGCTCTCGAGGCATGTTGAAACAGTTTCCCTAGATCCCAACCAATTCTTTTTTAGGGACATCCGAACAATGTCCCAAATAATGAACCCCCTATGATACCACTATGTCACGTCCCTACCCTACCCGGGCTCGAACCACAACTTCCCTAAGACCGCCTCCATAGGCCAGGGGTTGGAGACAAGATATGAAGGGTAAACAACGAAGGGAGACCTTTGCCTAAGTACTTGTACACACACACACGTAGACCACTAAATGAAATATAGCAGAATAAAAGAGAATGTAATGTACCAACATCTATAAACAACCACAATAAGTGAATCGACCTCTAAATAGTACAAAGCAAATGCTGAAGGTAAACTGAAATGAAAAGGTAAAAACATGCACCCAACTAGAAAAGTGCCACAACCCGACAACAGGTAGACAAAGGTAAATAGATGGGAGCATCCCACACCAGGAACCCAACTACAACCACCATACGCAGTCCAGTCTCCAAAACACTTATTCTCCTATGATGTCATGACCAACCTTTCCGTCGTCTGTAAAGGCACACCAAGTGTGGGTAAAGCCCAAGTAGGTGTGAGTATAAAAATACTCAGTAGGATGCCCCGATGGCTCGAGGGAGAAATAAAGGATGTACTGAAGAGGTGATTAGTAGATCAAATAGGGGAAAATAAAGGAGTGCAATAGAGAGTGTAGTAAAGAGTACAACAGGGTAACAGTAGAACATAGTAAGAGAAAAGAAGTGGGCTCGTAGAAACAGATGGAGCTAGAAATGGTGAGAATATGAAATTCTTGTCGATTCATCTCGACCTATATTAGGAGAGTATACTCCTCTAATCACAATAAGTGAGACACAGAGAGCACGTGGCATACCCCACAGGTCTTCGCCTCTCCTGGAAGGAGAGTAACCAAACCCCAAGGAGTGGGTACTGTAACATCGTATACATATATATGTGCTCTTTCAAGAAATACAAACAAGATCGTATGGGGATCTCCATCTCATAGCTCAGCCCAAGAATGTGAGTCGCCAATAGTCCCATAAGTAAACTCCATCGATGCCCAACATCCCACACAGTTGCCCCAAACTGCAAGTCATGGGGCTCAAATCACCACACTTGACAATATCCGCTTTGGGCGGCACTGACTCACCCGTACGGTTTTAGGTCGCATCATAAGGACACATCTCGGTGGGGGAAGTGCCCCTTGTACTTTAGAGTTATAGGGAAATTCAAACCACACCTTGTAACTGTCACACAATCAAGAGGTCTTCTCAAAGTCAAAGCTGTCACATCACTGACACGTACAACCAAGGGTCCCGCTCCGATAATCAAAGAGAAAAGACACAGAATAGCCTAGTGGAAAGGACTGAGTCTGAAAGGAGTCATCGGGTAACCCAATTCCCAGCCCTGCAAGAGGGTAGAAATTAAGAGGTAGTTGGGTAACCCACTTCTCAGTCTCTACTGGAGGGTAGACTTGGATTACGTCGACAGGCGACCCACTGCCCAGCCCTTCTGGAGGGTAGACCAAAATGAAGTCGACATGCGACCCACTGCCTAGCCTTACTGGAGGGTAGACATGGAATAAGTTTACAGTCAACCCACTACCCAGCCCTTCTGAATGGTAGACCTGAAATAAGTCGTCGGGTGACCCACTGCCAGCCTAGATTGAGGGTAGACCCTAAATAGTCGTCGGGTGACCCACTGCCCTGCCCTGCTGGAGGGTAGACCCGAAATTGGTCTGATGACTCCTCACTACAACTGATGTCACTGGGTGTTTCCAACATCGCTACCATGCATTCATTCGGAGTGCGTTAAAGGGACCTCCAACTAACACCCTTTCATGTTTCATATTTAATAAGATCTCAAACGAGTCTCCATATTCCCTAATGTATCAAACCATTGTAATACTCAAATAAAAAGTCACGAGATAGACCACTGAGTTGTTGGGGACGAGCTCCCGATGAAAAAGTTATTCAACACAGCTTAATTCTTATACAACGTCTCATGGGGCCCTCACCTCGGTCCTGAGAGAGGTCGAGCAAAATGCGCCACCGCGATGCTCTCAGAAAAGCATGCTGAATCGACTATTCATACACCTCAAACGGACACCTAATGAAAAAGTCGTAGTATGCTTCACACAGATTAAGAGATGTCCTGTGGGGCCAACAACTCAACTTCGGCTTCAATACCTCAAACCACCCCGGTTAGTTTCGCCTTGATGGTAGGGTCACAATGACATTGACGACACTTAAAACGGACTCTGGCAGCAGAAGCTGCAACTCCTCGCGTTATACGCAAACGGGGACATGTGGGGCCGACACATTGATCCCGCATTTAAGAGGGGGGATTTCAACCTTGCAAACCCCTTGAAAAAACACTTAGAAAAGATTACTCAAACACCCTAAACGGATGTCGGGTGAAAAAGTGGCGTACCACCATAATACGTGCAAACTAGGCCATGTGGGGCCCACACCTTGTGTAAGAACCGCTGTTTTGAGCCTGTAATACATTGAAACTTTCTTGATGTTATTCCAGAGTAGGGAGTTCAGACGTAGTGCGATCCCAAGCCCCGGTGTGGCCGAAATTTAATTTGGTGTGCGTTCACACTGGACGCGGTAAATAAATTTAATAATTCATGAATGGTAACTCGGACGGGAAAACCTAGGGAACTGTTGAGTTTGGAACATGCCATTTTCCCTAAGAGTGGTGTAACTTTCCAAGGCGTGGCCCTTCTGTGAAAAATTCCACTAGGGTAGTTCTCATAATTTAGCGGTCTCGGGCGTCAAATTATATATCTTTTGAATGGAGGCTTGGATTAAAATTCTGAGACTGCTATTCCACTCAGGGCATGGCGTTTACCCTTTGGGGGGCTTAATATCGACCCCTCTGGGAGTCCGGGTATAGGCCTACTGGTGGATGTTTTAAAAATTAATTAAAATTAATTAATTTTATCTATTTAAACACAACCACCTCCAATTCTTCTCCTCCATTGTTCTTCCATGGAGAATGTCCTCCCAACGAAGGAGGAGCTCCTCCCCTCTCCTCCACCACTCCGGTGAGGCGTGGAAACTCCGTCGAACTGTCGTTAAAGATTTGGGCTACGCCCAACAAGGAAAGAGGGTTTGTTCTCCGTTTTGTTTCCTGTTTTTTCTTTAAACATAATTTTATATGTCGAATTGTTGTCTGATCGTCGAGCATAGCCCATTTTCGAGTAGGGTTCGTTCATTTCTTTCCAATGCATGTTTCTGTTTGAATTTTAGAGTACCGGGGGGGCCTGGGGTGGCCCTAGGATGTTTTCCGGCCGTTTTCCCCAGTATCCGGAAATTCCAGTGGTGGACCAGCAGGTTCCATGTGGCGGTGGCACGGCGGCGGCGCTCCGTGCCCCAGGTGGCGCAGCGGCGGTCCGCGCTTCAGGCGGCAGGCGACGGTTTGTGCTTCAGGTGGAAGGCGACATGTGCATCAAATGGCATGGAGGGGTGGACTGGGATCACAGCATGAAACCCCATGGGGAACAAATACCCACGTCCCGTGGGTCTTCAAACGGGACGACCGGCCTCGGCTAGTGTGAGCGTGGACCGCAGGTCCACGGCCGGCCCGCGCGGCTTCATCCCCTCCAGTTTCGGACACCCATAACTTTTTCTATGGGTGTCCATTTTGCATGCCGTCTACGGAAGTGTAATCCTTGGATCAAGAAAAAGGATTTGAGATGGTTTCAGGGATTTTAATTCCCAGGATGTGAGCTCGGTAGAGCGACCCACTCGTTATGTTCTACAATGGGATTCCTGTTTTGGATGGCGCGGATGCATCCGTATTCCGTTTTGAGCGTCGTCAGTGGCGTTGTGACCCTGGTGTTGAGGCATATTTTTCTAGTATGGTTTCAGGCATTGAGGTGGGAGTTGAGATGTGGGCCCGACAGGCCATCTATGAGCTGCGTGCAACGTTTTTGTGCCTTTTTCACCAGACATCTGTTCGATGCGTTTGAACAGTCGTTTCTGCGTGTTTTTCCGAGAGCATCGCAATTGCAAAGTGCTTTTCTGTGAGGATAGCAGTGGATTAATCTGTTTGGGAATGAGGAGACACTTTAAGATCATGTTAAATGTGAAAAAATGGGAGGGTGTTGGATGAAGATCCCTTTTTGACGCACTCAAAACCAATGCATGATGGTGTGGTTAGTGACACCCGATGATGTTAGTAGCGGGGCAGAGCTATCAGATCGATTCTGGGTCTACACTCTAGTAGGGATAGGTAGTGGGTCACCAGACGGCTCATGGGGTCTACCCTCCCACTGGGCTGGATAGTGGGTCACTCATCGACTTATTCCAGGTATACCCTCTAGCAGGGCTGGGCAGTGGGTCACCCGTCGACTTGTATCAGGTCTACCCTCCAGTAGAGCTTGGTAGTGGGTCACCGGTCGACTTGTTTCAGGTCTACCTTCCAGTTGGGACATGAAGTGGGTCACCTGTCGACTTCTTCCCAGTCTACACTCTAGTAGGGTTGGGCAGTGGGTCACCTGTCAACTAATTTCAGGCCTACCCTCCAGCGGGGCTAGGTAGTTTGTCTCCTGTCGACCTATTCCAGGTCTAACCCACAACAAGGTTGGGTAGTGGGTCACCTAATGATTTACTAGGGTTTACCCTCTAGCAGGGCTGGGCAGTGGGTCACCCATTGACATACTAGACTCATCCCTTCTTATGAGGCTAGTCGGTGACATTTCACCGTGACTACCGGAGCAGGGCCCTGGTTGTACAGATCAGTGGCGTGACTGTTTTGACGTTACCTAAGGACCCAAAAGGAAGAGGGGAAATTTTCCCACTGAGTCGCATCCTTGAGACGCAACCTAAAACCGTGAGGGAGGGTTAGTGCCGCCCAAAGAAGATAGTATCAAAGTGAAGTGATTGAGCCTCTTTGACATGGGCTTCCTAGGTGGACAAGACGAGATGTTGGGCTTTGCGACTAGTTTTACATGGAACTGAGGTCGAATTATCCTAGGCTGAGCTTGGATATAGAGATACCTATACACACTCGTTTGGGTTTCTTGTTGAGAATATAAATATAAAATTTCACCCTACTTTCGTTCCAACTTCTTGGGGTCCGTTCTTATTTCTGTTGGGTTGAGCTTCACTCTCCTTACTAAACGTTTCTATTTTCTTTGTTAGTCTGCTTCTCACCTCTTTAGTGCCTCCTTATTTGATCTTTCTAGCTTTCGAGGCAACCTAATGAGTATCATTATACTCACCCCTAATTGGGCCATTCCAACACCTGGTGAGCCCATGAAGATGACAGATAGGTCGATCGTGACTACGGAGGAGCGTAGAGGTCACATCAGTTAGAGCAGGGTACCGTAGTCATGCTAGAGTATTTAGGTGGGAGTATATCCAGTAATTTTTTTTTTTTACCTATTTCTGGGTTGTGGCACCTTTGTGGTTGGGTTCCTTTTTTTTCCCTTTTACTTTTTAGTTACTTTTCAGTACTTCCAGCACTTTACTTACTCTATTTAGTGGTTAATGAATGATTGAGGTTAGGGTATAGCTATTTGTCTTTATTTTTATTTTTTACTCTGCATCGAGTGGGTTGTTTGTGCATGTGTATAGGTACTTAGGAGAAGGCCTCCCCAAGATTGTTACACTTTCGGTGCTGGTCGCCAGCCTCTGGCCTATGGAGGCGGGCTTGAGGTAGTTGTGGCTTGGGACCGGTAGGGTCGGGTCATGAAAAAGTGGTATCAAAGGGAAGTTCATTCCTCGGGGTGTTGTTCAGATGTTCCTAAAGATGAATTAGTTGGGATTTAGGCCAACGATGTTGTTGTTTCTTGAGAAAGGATCTTAGTCCAGGGAGTCTAGTAAGGGTACGGGCGGTCGATGTATCCATTCACCAGGACCCTGATACCCCGCTTGTCGACTCGGCATGCTGAGACACTTGTTGTAGGTAATTTTGAAACATGAATCCTATAGGATTGAGTCTTTGACTATATTTTTTTGAGTCAGATCTCCTTTGTTATTACTTATATATATATATATGCTCATCTGATCGCGGTATCCCATGATAATTTTCAGGATGCCCCACGACAGCAGCCAGCAAGGTTACCCTCTCCAGCTTGTGACAACGACCTGGAGAGCGAGGAGGCATCATTTTATGGACCCTCACATGATCCCCTTCCGCCCAGTGCTTCTATAGTATCCCCTTCACCTGAGGAGCGGACGTTAGTATCAACAATTTAGGCCGATGTTGCGGGCAGACTGAGCGCGCTGAGAGACTTCCAGCATTAGCGGCCGCCAAGGTTCCGCGGGGTCCCAGATCCCCAGGTGGTGGAGTACTGGATTGAGTCAGTGGCACGACTTTTCAGGCTGGTATAGACCCCAAAAGATATGATGGGGCCCCTAGCTGCCAGTGTTTTTCTTCGGACAGCCGGGCGATGGTGGGATCTGGTGAAGCAGACCTGTGACGAGTCATCCCTCACATGGGATGGCTTCCATCATATTTTTCGGGATGAGTACTTCCCCTCATGTTTTCACTCAGTTTGGATCCAGGAGCATCTGGAGATGAAGCAGAGAGGGATGTCCGTGTCCCAGTACTCGGACCGATTCACTGATATTACCCGCTACTCACAGGAAATGATCCGCGACAGCTACTTCTGGGCGCGGAATTTCAAGCAGGGACTTCGCAGGGATATACGTGCTTGCGTGGTACCCTTGTGCATCCCCACGTACACTGGGGGGATGGTGAAGGCACTTGTGACTGGGAGATTCCTGGCCGAGGGGCACTAGATAGAAGGACATAGTAGTGGATGCTTTAGAGCATAGTCTTTTACAGGAAGACGAAAAAGGGCTGGGCCTCAGCCAAGGAGGACTTTACGTGAGCAGACCTAGGGCCAGGTTCGGAAACCGCAGATGTGTCGTATGGTACCGGGGATTACAGGAGAGAGCTGGTGCTATGCTTGTGATAGACTCGGTCACCTAGCATGGGACTACTAGACCAGGCGTTCCAAGCAGCCCTGGAAGACAGCGGGCGCACCACAGAGGCAGAGGTATTGTCGTGACTAGTGGTCACCTAGGTAAGGACTGGGTGGTCCTCAGGTAGGTGGGGCAGACAGAGCGGCATGACCTGGAGGTGGAGGACAGCGTTTTTAGATCCATCTACTGGCACCACCGGGCAGCCCACGCCAGGATCAGGGAGATGGAGGTAGGGGCCACTGGCAGCTTCAGTCCAGGGGTGTTCGAGACCCTCCAGCAGAGAAGATGGTCCGAGGTACGATATGTGTTTACTAAACACTTGGTTCCGTACTAGTTGGCATAGGCGCCAGCCATTCTTTTAAATCACTACTGTTGGTACTAGAGTTAGAGATTCCAGTAGAGGCCCTAACACCTGCACTAAGCCTCGAGGGTCATATGGGAAGTGCCTCATTGTTTACCATTATCTGCAGATTGTGGGAACTATCGTTCAGAGGTGGGAGTTTCGCGTGGGACCTTCCTGTCATCGTGATGGAACCTTACGACGTAATCTTGGGCATGGAATGGCTTTCTATAGTCCATGATCAGATCGACTGTCATCACAGACAAGTCAGAGGCGAGTTTTCTGTTGGGGTGAGGTTCACCATCCTTGGTGAACGAGACCTCATGGTATAGCAGATGGGTGCTCTGAGCAGGAGACCCCAAACTTTTTCGCACCAGCTAGAGAGCATGTATCTTGGAGCAACAAGATATATAGGCACTTGGATTCCTACCGTTTTAGAGGACTACATGGAGGTCTTTCTTGAGGATATTCCGGGACTACCTCCGAGGTGAGATATGGAGTTCTGTGTAGACTAACATCCAGGGACTGCTTTGATATCTTGTGTAGCTTATCAGATGGAACTTACAGAGCTTCAGGAGCTACGACTTCTGTTAGATGACCTTCGTGAGAAGGGATTCATCTGGCCAAGTGTGTCCCCCTAGGCAGCACCAGTCTTGTTTGTGAAGAAGGCAGATGAGAGCCTATGACTTTGCGTAGATTATCGTTGCCTGAAGCTGGCCACTATAAAGAACAAGTACCCTTAGATGAGTATCAACGACCTCTTTGACCAATTGCGAGGTGCAATGTGGTTCTTGAAGAACAATATTTAACCTGGCTACCACTAGTTGTGGGTTCGTGAGGCTGATATCCTGAATCTAGCCTTCCGTTATCGATATGGGGACTATGAAATTTTTGTGATTCCCATTGGCGTGATGAACGCACCAACCGTCTTTATGGCTATGATGAATCAGATTTTTCAGACGTAATTGGACTGGTTTTTGGTTGTATTTATTGATGAAATACTCATTTACACGGTGATAGAGGAGGAGAACACAAAGAATTTGAGGATGGTCCTAGACCTACTTCGAGAACACTAGCTGTATAGGAAACTCTCGAACTTCCAGTTCTGGATTCACGAGTTTCACTTTTTGGGGCATGTCATTATGGAACATTTTTTGGATGTGGATCCCGCCAAGATAGAGGTAGTTCCTGCTTTGGAGCCACCCAAGAATCCATCTATGGTGCGGAGTTTCCATGGTTTGGAAGGGTACTACAGGAGGATCATGGAGGACTTCTTCAGGATTGATTCCCCTTTGACCGCATTGACGCGGAAGGGACGACCGTATACCTGGATAGATCAGTGATAGATGTCCTTCGAGGAGTTGAGGCAGAGGATGACTAGTGCACCGGTGTTGAGGCTGCCAGAGGAGGGCGTTGAATTTTTCGTTTATTGCGATGCTTCAGGAGCTGGGCTCAGGTGCGTGCTGATGTAGCAGCGGGCAGCGATTGCATTTGGGTCGAGGAAATTGAGGCCCCACGAACAGAATTATGTGACTCACGACTTGGAACTGGTAGCAGTCATCTTATCTATGAGGAAATGGAGACACTATCTTTTTTTGTGAGCGTTTTGTGGTCTACTAAGATCACCAGTGCCTCAAGAATATCTCATTCAGAGGGATTTGATCTTAAGGCAGAGTTTCTGGATGGAGTTTCTGCAGGACTATGATTTCGAGATAGTCTACACATCCGGAAAGTGCAACGTAGTAGTAGATGCCCTTAGCAGGAAGTCCCAAGATCATCTAGTGCGGGAAGCTTCAGATCAGTTGGCATTTCTATGGATAACCATGGTGGAGCAGGAGGGTACAACTTTTCTGCAGTCGATGGTGTCGAATCCTTCACTCCTTGAGCATGTGAGAGAGAGTCACAACTAGGAGATGTCGACAACGAGGTACTGTGTGATCCGATATCCACGGGTGATGCACCTTATGGGTATTCTGAAACATGGAATCACGAGATCCTGTTTCAAGGGCGAGTTGTAGTACCGGCGGTGATGCAGGAGGAGGTGATGCGGGAGTTCCAAACTTCTCCCTTGGCGACACATCCCAGTGTGGGGAATATGTAAAGACACCTTCAGTGGCAGTTTTGGTGGTCTGTCATGAAGCAGAGTGTGGCTGATTTTGTTTCTCGATGTCTTACTTATTAGCTGGTGAAGGAAGAGCACCAAGTTCCGATAGGGTTGTTACATCCCCTTGATATCCTGTATTGGATGTGTATTGGCATATATATGGACTTTATCACATGAATTCCGCACACGACGAAGGGCCATGACTCCATTTGGGTGATAGTGGACCGACTCACGAAGTTAGCGCACTTCCTTTCTATCAGGTAGGAGAGCTCGGTGGAGAGTTTGGGGCAGTTATATGTTCGTGAGATCATCCGCATTCATGGAGTACCCTCAACGATCGTCTTCGACTATGAAGCATGATTTACGTAATAATTATAGTGAGGACTACAAGAGGAAATCAGGACTCAGTTGCGGATGAGTACAACTTTTCAACCCCATACTGGCAGGCAGACCGAGCACACTATCTAGGTGTTGGAGGATATTCTCAGGGCGTGCATGTTAGACTTTTACCGGAGCTGGTAGGACCACCTGTCCTTGGTATAGTTTGCGTATAACAACAGTTATAACTCCACTATAGGCATTCCACCTTTTGAGTCCCTCTACGGGAGACCCTGCAGGTCACACTTATGCTGGATGGAGGTTGGGGAGACCTTCCTCCTGGGCCCGTAGTTGGTGTCGGTGACGATGGAGAAGGTGCATGTCATTCGTGAGCGGATGAGGATGGCTCAGATTACACAGATGTCCTATACAGACCGACGTCACAATCCCTTTGAGTTTCAGCAGTGATGCCATGTTTTTTTTAGAGTCTCCCTGCAGCATGGAATGCAGAGGTTCGGCTGGGGAGGAATGTAGTCCTCGAGGTTCATTGGGCCCTTTGATATTGTGCGGCGGGTTGGTGAGGTCACCTACCACTTTTCTCTACCCCGTAGTTAGAGAGAGTGCATGACGTCTTCCACGTGTCGCAGCTGAGGAAATATTTCCACGAACCCACGCACGTTATCGTCTGGGGGAATCTGGACATTGAGGATAGATCCACCTTTTCGGATCACCCAGTGGCGATTGAGGACCAAAAGGAGCTAACATTGCATGGATGGTTCATTCCTCTTGTTTGTGAGATATGGAAGCATGGGCGGGTGCAGGAGAGCACCTGGGAGTGGGAGAGCCAGATGTGGGCTCAGTATCTTGAGTTTTTTTTTGTAGTTTTGTTTTTCATGGAATTAAAATGTGAAGGGGGGAATGTTGTAATAACCCCGGTTTGTAGCCCATAAGACTTTGAAAATTTCTTGATGTTATTCTAGAGTAGGGCGTTCAGACGGTGTGCGATTCCGAGCCCCGGTTTGACCGGAATTAAATTTGGAGTGTGTTCACATTAGACGCGCTAAATAAGTAGAATAATTCCTGAATGGTAACTCAGACAGGAAAACCTTGGGACCCCTTGAGTCCGGAACGTGCCATTTATCCTAGGAGGGGTGTAACTTTTGTGGGCGCGACCCTTCTGTGAAAAACGCCAGCAGGGGAATTTTCGTAATTTAGCTGTCTCGGGCGTCAAATTTTATAACTTTTGAACGGAGACTAGGATTAAAATTCTAAAACCGCCATTGCACTCATGGAATGGCCTTTAACCTAGGGGAGTCTTAATCTCGACCCCACAGGTAGTCTAGTTACGGGCCTACTGGTGGATGTTTTAAAAATTAATTAAAATTAATTAATTTTTTCTATTTAATGACAACCACCTCCAATGCTTCCCCTCCCTTGTTCTTCCCTAGAAAAAGTACTCCCAACAAAGAAGGAGAAGCTCCTCCTCTCTCCTCCACCACTCTGGGAGGCATGGCAACTCCGATAAACCGTCGGTGAAGCTTCGGGCTACGCCCAATGAGGTAGATGGGTTTGTTCTCCGTTTTGTTTCACGTTTTGTCTTTAAACATAATTTCATATGTCGAATTGATTTCAAATCATTGAGTGAAGCCCATTTTCGAATAGGGTTCGTTCATTTCTTTCCAAATCATGTTTCTTTTTGAATTTTGGAGTCCTGGGGTGCCCAGGGTGGCCCATGGAAGTTTTCCATCCGTTTTCCACGCTTTCAAGCGATTCCAGCGATGGTTCAGCAGGATCCAGGCGGCGACGGCATGGGATCCAGGTGGTGCGGAGGCATAACTCCAGGTGCTAGGAGGCGGAGGTCCACACTCCAGGAGGCAAGACGGTGGTTCGCGCTTCAGGCAGAAATCTGCGGTCCGCTCATCCAGCGGCGGGCGCTGCCTGCGGAACGGAGTGGAGGAACAGGGTCTCGGCATTCGACCCTGCGGGGAACAAAGACCTGCGTCCTACGGGTCTCCATGCAGGAAGACGGGCCTCGGACAGTCTGAGCGTGGAATGAGGGTCCACGGTCGGCCCACACGGCTAAACCACGGGCCGGCGCTGCGAGCCAGGCCGGCCGGCCGGGCCAGTACAACCCGAGGGCCATCATCCCATCCGGCTTCGGACACCTGTAACTTTTTCTATGGGTGTAAGTTTTGAGTTCCATTTATGGAAGTGTAATATTTTACTCACGAAAAATGTTTTGAGAATGTTTTGGGAATTTAAATTCTCATGACGTGAGCTCGGTAGCGTGACACACTCGTTAAGTGCTATGACGGGATTCTTGTTTTGGATGGCGCGAACGAATTCAAATTCAGTTTTGAGCACCGTCAGCGGCGTTGCGACCCTGGAGTTGAGGCGGAGTTTTCCAATATTGTTTGGGGCGTTGAAGTGGGAGTTGAGATGTGGGCCCTATGTGCCGTCTTTGAGCTGCATGTATCTTTTTTGTGATTTTTTCACCAGACATCCATTCGAGGCATTTGACTAGTCATTTTTGCATGTTTTTCAACGATCATCGCAATGGCATAGTCCGCCCGATGAGTATTGGAGATGGGGTGTGGGCCCCACATAGTCTGGATATGTTGAATAGTACCATATTCATCGGTTGTCTGTTTCGAGCGAGTAAGTAGTCTATATCGCGTGCTTTCCCTCAACGACCGCTTTGGCCATATCCGTTTGGGCATGAGGAGCCACTTTGGGATCATGTTAAATGTGGACAAATGGGAGGGTGTTGGATGGAGATCCATTTTTGATGCACTCCAAACCAATGCACGGTGGTGTCGTTAGTGACACTCGGTGATGTCAGTAGCAGGGCAGAGCAATCAGATCGATTGCGGGTCTACCCACCAGTAGGGCTAGGTAGTGGGTCACCTGATGACTCTTGGGTGTCTAACCTCCAGCAGGGCTGGGCAGTGGGTCACCCTTCGACTCGTTCCAGGTCTACCCTCCACCAGGGCTGGGCAGTGGGTCACCCGTCATCTTGTTTCAGGTCTACCCTCCAACAGGGATGGGCAATGGGTCACCCGTCGAATTCATCCGGGTATACCCACCAGCAGGGCTGGGTAGTGTGTTAAATTTAATCTTCTTCCAGGTCTACCCTCCAGCACGTTTGGGCAGTGGGTCACCTATCAACTTATTTCAGGACTACCCTCTATCGGGGCTGGGCAGTGGGTCGCCTGTTGACTTATTCCAGGTCTACCGTCAAGTAGGGCTGGGTAGTGGGTCTTCTGATGATGTACTAGGGTTTACCCTCCATCAAGGCTGGCCAGTGGGTCACCCATTGACATATTAGACTCATCCATTCTTATGAGGCTAGTCGGTGAATTTTCACCATGACAACCGGTGTAGGGACCCAGTTGTACGGATCAGTGGTGTGAGAGTTTTAACGTTACCTAAGAACCCACAAGGAAGAGGGGAGCATTCCCCACTGAGATTCATCCTTGAGACGCGACCTAAAACCGTGCAGGCGAGTCCATGCTGCCCAAAGTGGATAGTATAGAAGTGTGGCGATTGAGCCCCATTGACTTGGGCATCCTAGGTGGACGAGACAAGATGCTGGGCTGTGTGGATGGTTTTACATGGAACTGATGGAAACTTATCCTGGGCTGAGCATGGAGATAGAGATCCCCTTAAACACTCATTTGAGTTTCTTGTTGAGTATATATATATATATATATAATTGCACCATACATTCGTTCCCACTTCTTGGGGTCTATGCTTATTTTTGTTGGGTTGAGCTGCACTCTCCTCACTAAACATTTCTACTATCTTTGTTAGTATATTGCTCACCTCTTTAGAGGGGCCTTTGTCTCTCCCTCGATCTTTCGGGGAAACCTTATGAGTATCTTTACACTCACCCCTTCTTGGGATTTTTCCACACCTAGTGTACCCTTGCAGACGACGTATAGGTCGATCGTAACTACGGAGGAGCGTAGTGGTCACAGCAGTTGGAGCAGTATACCTCAGTCCTGCTAGAGTATTCAGGCGGGAGTCTATCTAGTTGGTTTCTTTTGTTTACCTATTGCCGGGATGGGGCACTTTTGTAGTTGGGTGCGTGTTTTTCCCCTTTTACTTTTTAGTTACTTGTTAGTACTTCCAGCACTTTAATGACTCTATTTAGTGGTTGATTCATGATTGTGGTTGGGGTATAGCTATTTGACTTTAGTTTTCTTTTAACTCTGCATCGAGTTGATTTTGTGTGCATGTGTACAGGTACTTAAGCGAACGTCTCACCGAGATTGTTATGCCTTTAGCACCGGTTTTCAGCCTCTGGCCTATGGAGGTGGGCTTGAGGTAGTTGCGGCTCAGGACCAGTAGGGTCAGGTCGTGACACCTTGTTTTGAACCCAAATGCCTCAGAAAGCATCTCAAAAAGACCGCAAGGGGACTGGGGTCATGATGCCATTGATGGCGTGTCAATCGGACATCCCAAGGAAGTGTTTGGTCCGACGTAATGATTAATTAATTAATTAATTAATCATTTTCATTTAGAATTTCGTGGTTCTGAGCAACGAAACCAAACCACAATGGTTTCGAACGAACATCAGAAGGTCTGTATCAACTCCATGGCCACAGTGCCTCTGTCGGCACGTCAAACAGTTGTCCGGCTCATGAATTGAGTCCATCATGGGTTTTATTTAATAATTTATTATTATCAAATTAAAGCTCTTTGGGTCACCGGTATTCAGGCTAAGACTTTGAAGACACAGAAACCCTCTTTAAAAGACCACCTTGCCGACATGATCCCGAAGCCATAGACAGAGCTACAAACGGACGCGCCATTTAGAAGTTACGGCCCCACGAACGTAAGGGGGCCTAACCGTGCTGGTTCACCCTGGCTTTCCCAGTCTGCACAGATGGCCCACAGCCCAGCAGTGGGCCTGACCCATCACACCACATCCCTCTGGCCATGACCCGCCTCATACCACCAAACCCTAGTGTCCGATTCTTCAAACATATCGGCCGAAGGCCGGTCTCCTCGCGTCGAGTCAGCTAGGCCCGCCGAACGCGGGTCCTTATTCCCCCGGGGTGCCGCCTCCACCGACCGACCATGCAGCCCGGTCTTCTCTGCGTCGCACAGTAGGACCCACTGGATGTGGGTCCTTGTTTTCCCCGAGGTCGCTGCCTTCAACAACCTACTAAACTGGTCGACCTTCCTCGCACGCCGTCTCTGCCGGATCCCCACCTGAGCGCCCACGCTACATCCGCTGCTGTCCAGCCTGGCTTCCCGTAGCTGGATCGCCCGCGCCAACAGCTCCCGATGCTGCCGACCCTGGCTCTCTCACGTGAACCACTGGCCGCTCCTCTAGCTGCCCGGACTTCCCTGCTCCGCTGCAGCCATAGCCGGCTCTCACACCCCAGAAGCCAACTCCACCCTCCTGGCCGCACCCTCCTGGCTACCACGGGCTTGACCGGCAGCGCACCCAACATCGCCCGGCCACGCTCGGCTCATCCTGGATCATCCTCGTCCACGCCAGCGACACCTAAGGTCACCACCTCATCCAAAGCCCCCATCCTTCCTATTCTCCACCGTGCAACACACCGCGGCTGCCGCGCGCAGCCGCTGGTCGCTCCTGCCAGTGATGATCCAGTAGTTCTTCTGACAGACCATTGTAACACCAGCGGATGCCCAAAACATGAAGAAAAACAAGAGAACAAGGGTGATTATATGCCCGACTTGATGGTCGTATTCATGAGACGATCAATGAAGATAATCAAAACAAGGATCAAACGACAGCGGTTCAAATAAATTATGAATTGAAGACAAGGGTGTGAGGACCATAAGAATTCCTACGTGGAATTGGATCTTTTGTCGAAAAAGAACAAACTCGCAAAGATCCACTGCGTTCGTTGCGCTTTGGAACACCTCGATCCAAAGCTTCATCATCATCCACGAATGGGAGGAGGATGAGATTATGGTAGGTTGGAGGAGGAGAGGGAGAGGTTACGCAAGGGGAAACGAGGGGATGATATGGGAGGAGAGGAAACTTAAATAAAATAAAATAAACCCTTTAAAATAATAATAACTTAACAGAAAATTAAATATGCATCTGAAACCCCCAACACAGTGAAGGTTAGGTAGTGCCTAAGGATAAAACCCCATACCGAACACAACGGTGTTCTCATAATTTTAATCTGAGGCTCCGTTCGATAGATATAAAATCTAACGTCTGAGACCACTTAATTACGAAAATGCCCCTGGTGGTGTTTTCCATAGAGGGTCGCAGCCCGTGAATGTTTCACCCATTCTATGGTAAACGGTGTGCTACAGACTCAATGGTACCCTCATATTTCCAATCTGAGCTACCATTTAATATATACATGAGTTTAACCATTAAACGAATAAATTATTTATTTAATTTATCTGCTTAATGTTCTGTTAATGGGCGATGGGTCCCAATGTCCCACGCTGACATGTTTTATGTCGTTCCGGGGGTAAACACCTCATTTCAAACCCATCCATACTCTATGATTCATGGTCCGAATTACCATATAGGAGTTATCCCATTTATTTCATGTGCCCATTACAAACACACTGAATATTTAATTCCAGCCACACCGGGGCTTGGAATCGCACGCCGTCTGAAGGTGCTGCTCGAGAATAACGTCAAGAATGTTCCAAAGTATTTTGCATCATAAAATGGGTTCTTACATTCATATCCCGCGTAGAGAGTACCGATTTTTTTATGTCTGACACCTTCTTCACATACCGCTTCTACTATCGCGTGCATCCCTTCATTTTTGGGATTCCTCCAGCATCACGATCACGTAATGCTACCACATATTGATTCCATGAATCTCCCCTAAAAAACCCTCTTATCCGGAAAGTATTCCGTATTCATGGACTGCCTTCACTTACGAGTACCATATTTCTCCCTCCACGTACCACTTATAGAATTCTCCCTCTCGCATACGGGAGATTCCTCCTCCACATACTGAGACAACTCATTCCATGTACTAGATGTAATTCTCTGTGTTCCAGACATCAATTGAGGTTTAATAATTCAGAAAAATACCTTCAGCAATAACAACTTTCGAAATTTTCTGAATTCCTAGCGAAAAATATTATTTCTAATGATGTACAATCTACACTATAATCCGAAGGATTGTCCATTCTTATATAGGCAATGATATCTTAAAAATCCAAAAATCCATGATTTAAAAAATCATCAATCTAGCCTCCACGACATACCAATCCTCCTACTATCGTGAACCACATGCAACCTGTGAACCATTTTTCATACATGATCCATGTACCACATTTTCTCCTATGCAATCAATATTCTCCGCCAACTTCAAGATTTCCATGTATCACACCTCCTTACACTAAAATGCATTTTCTGTTTCCTTGAATGTTTCAACATAATGTTCCTGCTACTCCATGTAACGTTCATAGAACACGGTACCCATTCCATGAATTTTGTTATGACACTCTCATCCTTTTCCGAATTTCTTCATGATTTTCTTATACTTTACTCCTATGAAGAAACACTTAATTTTCCAACATCAAACTTCCTATTTTGAGGCCCCAAAATTTGGTAAACACTATGAAACTGCACCACCTTTAAAAAAATGTCTTCGGAAAACACCACACATACTCATTTGCAGTCATTTGGCATTATCAAACAAACACAAACACACCCAAAACTCACAGAGACGATGCCTTAATGGATTATCCCCATCATTATATCATGATTGAACACAACGGAACCATACATGGGCCACCATGTATGGACTTATTGAGAATGAATTTATAAAAATCATAGTGTTACACCTAGGTTCAAATGGGGAATTACATGGATGGGGTTTTATAGTGGTGGGTTCATATTACATCTAGATCAGTACATAGGTTCTTATGAGGTATTACATTGACAGGATAGTAATGTTTGTGGTTTATATTACATCTTTTGAGATACATGCCTTTTTTTATATACAATTATATTGGCAATATAATGTTTCAAATAGTTTAATTAATTAATTAATCAAGTGATGTGTCTACAAGAAAATGAAAATTCAGGGATTATTTTTGAGCATTATCTACTTGATGTTCTGGTTATATTTTCTTTTATGATGTGAAATAGAATGGGACATGATCACCCCTTATAGTGATATGATCCATTGGGGATTAAAATTCTATGATCTATGTACCAAGATTACATTGTGAATAAAATTAAAAATTGTGTATTCATTCAGAGGGATTTTATATTAAGATGAGGTAGTTGGTATCAATTTAGTATCCCATCTGGAACTCAAAAGGATAATGGTGTTACAAATTAAATTTACAGTTAGTATAAATACCTTTAAACTTTTTCATAACACATCAGCATATTGGATGACTTTGACACAGTTGTTGGTGTCCTATAGAGTATATATAACACTTTATTCATGCCTCTAATTCGCACCCAAATTGAATTCTTGGATGTAGGTAGATGTAAATGAAATGCACCTTTTATAAAAACTTGATTAATATATACTATGAAGAAGTATAGGAGTACAATAGAGAGATTATTCTAATGATGTCAGGGAACATTGATTTTTTTATTCCTCATTTTATATTACTCGTTGTATATGAATTCACCTCTATATAATTGGTATTCGGTTTTTTTAATAGTTTGATGTGGTTAACAAAATTTTTTATATTTTATCTGATATGGTTTCTATAGGTTTATTTGTGATATATTTAGAAATTTATTATTCATATAGTAGTTTTTTATTTATTATGTGATATATATAAATTGATATTATTATTTCATTATGACATACTATAATAATAAGGTTATAGTCTCGCCAATATACTCTTACAAACCCTTGTTTTCAGTTAGTATTTTATAGTGTATAGGGAATCATTTTGATGACATATTCCCATTAATAAAGATCATATTTTAGAGTGTGATGGGATGGGATTTATCAATTATCATATCCATCAGAAAATATTTATTATTATGTACCATCATTTCTATTAAATATTTTATTCAAGCTCACAATTCCATTATATATAATTAATTTAAATTATTACATAATATTTTAATTTCATTTTCAATTTATACCTCCAATTTAATTTTAAATTAAATGTTATTTTTACACCTCTTCAATATTAAAACATCATAGACTAAATGTTATGACCCATTTCAACAACAAAAAACATTCACTTAAGAAGCCTACCTGATTATAAATACATAGATAACAATTCTTATCAAATAGTACTATAATAAAGGGTAATATCATAGGAATTTTCCTACGGTTTGTGTGTGTGAGGAAAATGAAATCCTAATTCTTAGGAATTAAATTATTGGTATAGTTATTATTCTGATAAGTTACCCATTTGTTAAAATATTTTATTTTTACTGGATGGCATCCAAGGTATTATAGGACACATGTGGGGTTAGGTGATTTGGGGTATATATGAGAGAAATTTTGAAAGTATCAAATATTATAAAATAAAATACCCAAGAGAGAGTATAGAGGAACAACCTATCTTTGAGGAATGGGTCCAAAAGTAGTTAGTGTTTCTTTAACGCGGTTGAGAATATATCAAAACTTTTAAAATTTATACTTAACAATAGAGGCGTTAATACCAATGAAAATAAGGGGAACATTTTTTGAGGATCATTCCTAACTAGAACTGTATAGATTTGAAAATATATTTTGATCTACATTTTGGCATGGCGAACACCAAGCCTATTTCCTAGGTTGTGTATGAGTGAGAAAAGACTTAATTAAAGAATATGATATAGATTTTTGGGTACAATAATTATTATTAATGGTGTACCCAAGTGGGCAATAAAATATTTTTTTCTAGGAAGGAATAAAATTTATTACCTGAGAACCATGTGTTCATTAGATCACTTGTATGTCATGGGTATGTTGGGTGGGGATAGTTACTATTAATATAATCGATTTTCTTGGGACAATATCTTTTATGGAGTCTTAATGATTCATTTTCATGTAAATTTATTACAAGTACTATTTATCATACTCTATGGTTTTTTACAATAAAATTCATAATAATTTATATAAAATTAAATTAATGACTTTCCATCTTTATAAATAGTTATAATGTGAATAATAATTCCCATTCTATTAAAATATGAAATTTTTTTCCTTCATATATTCACTTTTATAACTAATTTTATCCCTCCAAATTTTAACAAAAGATATTGGTTTTTTTTGTAATATTATTATTTATCATTTAATATTTTCAAATAAATGATTTATCACTAACTATATAATGTGGATTTCAAGAATATTATTTTTTAAATACTTTATATTATTTCCATTCCATGGTGATAATTTCATCATTTTCTCGATATTTCCTAAGAAAAAAATCATTATTTTTTTAAGATTTAAATTACTTGGATTTTAATGAAAATTTAAATTTAAATATTTTCCTATGTAAAATACATGAAATTTAATTTATAATTGTGATCTGAAATTAAGGGAAATTAATATATAGTTATGGAATGTTTTCTAAAATCCCACATTCAAGGAATCACTCTCATTTTCCATAATAAAATATTTAAATATGATTGGGTTATGTTTTATGAGTCACACTATAAGATCTATCATTAATTAATTATTATTTTTTACAAATCATGTTTCATAAACTATAAAAATTCTTAACTATTTTGTTTGTTATAAATTGTAGAAATGTTTAAAAACCCATTTTGTTTCCATCGGATAATTTACGACAAGATTAATGATTAATTTCAACTAGAATTCAAATGTATAGAAGATAGATGGTTTGGTTCTCATATATAACTATAAATAATGTGTTAAGTATTTATATTTCAATATGTAATGATGTTATGTGTGTACATTGTGTTTTTACACAACATGATGAACTAAAATTATATTCAGCCAAAACTCTAGGAATGCACATTTTTCTCAAACCATTATTTGAGTACATTATTTGCATTCAAAAAATGATGTATGGAAATTTTGTTTCTAAAAAAAATCATGCATTGATATTTTTAATCATCAAAATGTTATAATTTTCATGTGCCAATGTTTTGTAAAATATACTATTTATGTTGTGTTTCATGTTCATATTGTATTCCCATGTCATATACCGATGATTCTGATCCAAGTCTCGTGTTTTTCATCTCACGATTTCTCAATATTTTTTCATGATATATTGTTATTTATATATGAATAATTTTCCATCATCAATGAATTATAGAAGACTGTTAATGTTCTGATTTTTCTAATAATAAATTGCTACTCTGTAAATGTTTTCTAATTTTTTTATTGAATAAAGCAAGATAACCTGATGATGAATTTTATCCAATACTATGATTTAAATTTCACCCCACTCTTATGTTTCCATTCTCTATGTTAAAAATATGATTATAAATATGAAAAGTATACAAGGGTTCTAGTGAAGTTCGTCTATAGAGAAATATTCTACACTATTATAAATTAATATTCTTGTATAACTAGTCCTCAAAGACACTTGATCTTATGTTCTTAGGATTGTGTGATTTTTAAAATGTAATTTGATTTTCATATTTAGGTGTATTAAAATAAATATATTCTTATATCTCATGGAATAAAATTAATGGTTTATAGACTGTTTTTATCGCCAGACATCAATGTGTCTGTTTGAGTTTTTATAAACAAGTTGGATTATAGGTTTGGGTTTACTAATACATTTAATGATTATTATTTTAATTTTATTTTAAAATTAAAATATCTTTTTGTTGAATCAATCACATTATATGTTCCACATATTACTTTTAAGGATGTATATATATTATTTATCACATTTATTGAACATTTATGTTATATAATAGGAAGATTACCCCTATTTTCAGTATTAAGGAATGGGATATTATTCCATAGATTAACAATAATATATTTTAAGTGAATACCAATATATTTTGTATTTTGTATGAAATGCAATGCCAATATTTAAAAAAATATTACCCCTAGAGAATTAACAATATATTTAATTTTTTAAAAAATAAACATCATTACTATATCTCATTAAATGAAAAAAAGGATTAAGATTTCTTATAAGAAACACTATGTCTATCCTACATTTCACATAACCTTGTGTTTAGCATTTATTTTATCCAACACCAAGTTTAAATGAAAAATGATATATTATTAAAATATTATTATTTAATGTTATAATTATCACCTAATGGTTAGAGTAAATGGTGTGAATAGGATTAAATAAATTATGAAAATATTATTTTTAAACAAATTAATTTTTTTATTAATTGATTATATATGAAATGAAAATCATTAAAAATAAGAATAAATTTTTTTGAAAAAATAATTTCTTAGTGATAGATTAGTTGATTATTTTATACATAATTTAAAATTAAATTATTACCCATTTTCAAAAAAAAATTTGAATAATAAATTTTATTTTTAAAATAATAATACCAAAATTATTTTCTGGATCATTTTTCGGATTTTTCGGAAAGGTTTCACTAGAAAACGAACAGTGAAAAACTAAATTTCAATTTAAAATAGGCATTTAGATTAAAATATTTATAATGAAAATATATATTTATAAAATAATTTATATTAAAATTAGTTCAATTATATATATATTTATCATTTAAATTATTTGGAATATTTTTCATATTTATTTTTGATATAAATCCATTATAATCATTTGAAAACATTCTCTTTAAAACCCTATAATCTCCTCACCTCTATGGGAATTTTTTAAAATTAAATATTATTTATTTTTTGAATTTAATAATTAAATATTTACTCAATAACTATAATTATAAATATATATAATTATTTATAGGTTAAATTTAATTTTTGACAAAAATGAATAGTTCAAATATTAAAAATTATCTACCAAAATTATGGAAAAAAGGGATTTACAAATGGTTAAACCAAGAGAGTAAGGGTTAAAAATGACATACCAATATTTAAAAACACTATTGGATTCCTATATTATGACCTTAAATGTTATTGTAATGATAATAAACTAATTTATTGGTTTTCTTCATGATAAAAGCAAGGGTATGATTGATTCTTTTCAATAAAGTAAAAATGTTTCTTTTACCCAACAAATAAAAGTCCATCCAATCCACTCCCTTCATAACAAAATAAATAATATTTGGATCATAATGTATCTGAGAAAATCACAAAGAAAAACCAATAATATCATCCTTGAATCATTATTTTGGGTATAAATTCAATACAATAAGGATTTAGTTCAATCATATGGAGGATACCAGAAAAAGAGATAATGTTCTTAAAAATGTGTTTTTATTTTATATTTTTCTCCACATGAATATTTTATTATTTAAAAAATAAAATATAATAAAATATGTATATTACATGTACTTGGATGATTTTATTTTTATTTAATGAACAAAAACCATCTCCAATTCCATCAAATGGGTTTTCAAATAATCATTCATACCTAAGGTGGAATATCGAATCACGAACCGATGTCATTTGTTTTTCATTACCATTATTTATGGATGAGAATGATGATAGATAAAAATTATATATATGAAAATTATAAAATAATAAAACCTATGTAAAATTTTTAAAACATATACATTTTTAACTAATAATTTGGAGGTGATACAGTAACGTCGCTCCTCTGTAAGGAGGTCTACCTCTTCGTAATGAAATGTGAATCTTCATTCACTTAAGATTCATATAGAGGGTGATAAGGAAGTATTTAATAATTATAAATGATATAGGTGAAATAATTAGGATATTAATGAAATATTTATCATTTTTAAGATGATATATCAATTTTACTCTATCATTTTCACTCAGGTAAATATGACCACGTCATTTTTTTACATGTGTACTACTACATTCATTAAGAGACGTGACTCTATTATCATCATCACAACACATGGATGATATATATAATTATATAGTATATTATATAAGATATTATGATCATTATTTAAGTATAATATATTATTATCATTCTTTATAAAATGATCATTGTAAAATGGAAATGTTACTCATTCATATATATTGCCAACAATCTCTATGATCATAACATAATTAATTATACATAAAAATATTTATTGATTTGTTTTAAAAGTAAAATTATAGAAAAAATGTGATTATTATTTTATTAATATTATTCTATAGTTGGGTAACTATTTAATATGTGCATGAATTATAGCATAAATTACATGACATTCATATTTATAATAAGAAAATGTACACCTAAAAAATGAAAATAATGAATGCTTGTTAATGAGAGATTAATATGATGTTATAAAATGGTCAAATGTGATGTTATAAATATTATTATTCTTATTTTATATGTTAATAACATGTTTAGAAACCACTATATAGGATTTTAAATAATGATCAATAAAAACGAATGGTGTGGTATGTGATTTCATCTCAATTTATAATCCATTTTGAATTTTTTATTTGTGTAAAAAATAAGTTGTATGTGTATATATACTCCCACATTTTCAATTAATAAAATGATTCATTGAATACCTATTTTAAAAAATCCAGGTGTTTGTAGAATATTTGTTATTCATATTTTTCAGTAATCTTGAATTAAAATTTTAATTTGTAATAAATATATTATGTAGTTCATAAAATAAATAATTATAATTAAATAATTTTTTATATGGGCATATTTAAAATATTAATTTTCAAATTATATAATTAAAATTTGAAAACCCTAATTTCATTTGTTTAATTCACAGTGTCAAATTTAACCTAATATTAATTTTTTATAATTTGTTTTTGTAAATTTAATTTATATGGTGAATATTTAGATCATTTATAGGGACTTCATTAAATATTTTCTTCAATGATCACTATTGGAATACACAGTCGTTGGTCAGTATTGACTCGACACTCCAGTTTTGGAGTGTGTGCTTACTGGGTCAAACTCTTAAGGATATGATGATCATTCCTAATAAAATCTTGCAAATGATTATTGGTGGATTCATTGCACATCATCAGGACTAGAACATTTTACCCATAAAGTTTATGAGGGACCTAAAACAATACACCTTTATGGGAAATGATACTCTTGTTTTGAATCCAAATTGAAATGGGTTTTTCAACACCAAAGCTAATTAGATGCTGAACTGTGATAGGGAAATCACAATTATAGCTTGGTTTTCCAAATTCAAGACTAATTTTATACAACCTTATAGGTATATGATTTAAAGTAGTGTTTGGATGAACATGATTCCAACCCATGATCAGATGCAGAAGGATGGGAAATTTATATTATCATGATGCCATGACTGACCTTTTTGTGAACAAATTATTTATCATTTGTTTATTGATTGTTCCTTTTCAAGGGGGATTTGGAATTATGATTGCACACATATTTGGAATTCAGTTTCATATAGGCTGTCAATTTGAGTAGCTCATGAATTTCATAAAAAACATTGGAAAAAGTGAAAAAATACAGAATGTTATACTTGTAATAGTGGCCTCCATTCTTACCTCTTTTTGGAATGCTCGCAATGAGCGGCTGTTTTAAGAGCAGGTTCTATCTGTTCATGCAAGAGTGATAACTATTCACATGGATGTGTACTCTACTACCTTATTGAGGAATTTTTCCATGAATAACTTCATCAAAGATCTATGAATTTAAAAACTTTTTAATGTTTTATGAATACCAAAATAGTGACATGTTAAAAAATCAATGTTCTGGATTCCGCGGATTTGTATATAGATCCAAGCCAATGTTGATTTCGAAACCTTGGGTGTGACGGTCCACTCAATATAGGGGGGTATTTTTCACACATACCATGGATTCTTCAAAGGATGTTTCCACCATTACAATTTGATTGGAATGTCTTATGAATTAGTGATATGGACAATTATCTATGCCATCATGAATACAATCCGACGTTATTGGACTCATATGTGGATTGAATTATATTATACAAATGAAGTTTTGTACCTCAAGAATGATCCAAGAAGGTCCCATAGTGGCTCTTACCCAATTGGACAGAATTCATAAGGTATGTCAACTCTCTCAAAATTATTGCCTCTCATGCCTATCATTAAGCCAATCAAGAGGAATATGGACTATCAAAACAGACACTTATTATTGTATCACCCAGAGATTTTATGAAAAATATTCTTTTTAATTTCATGTGTTTTACGCTACACCAAAATTATCTTGTGATATACGCAACACCGTATTTTCTTGCAGTATATGCAACACTATACTTGCCTTGTGTTACACACAATTTCAAGTTCGTTTTGTAGAAACTATTCTACGCCACATTATGTATAGATTTTGTTTAATGTATAAATGAAATAAGTTTTGATTATGTTATACGAAACAACAAAAGAGCTTTCACTACACGCAGCCCTGACTTGGCTTGTATTATACGCAATAACGACCTTCCTCGATAGCGTGTGTAGTATGCAATACCGAGTTTCACTAAACGAGATATTATTATAATATTATTATGAGCTAGCCATTATGAATAGTAATACCCACTTTTTGAAATTTTATAAATTTTATCTTTTAAAATGGACTTAACTTTTGGATTCAGAATATCAAAATTAGCTTAGGGTGAAATTTTGTTACTTTTCGGATAACTTTTATATTCTGATGAATAGTGAAAATTACTAAATTTTAATTAAAAACAACTTTTTTAATCGAAATAAGTAATAGTGATAAATTATTAATTTGACTGGTGTTAAAGTATATTTAGAATATATTTTTACAATTTAATACAATGTTGGTCATTGGATGTAATTTCAAATTTAAACCAGACATAAACAAGTGTCAATCTTTTGATAGTTATTATCTCTTAAGAAAACGCTATTTGTTTTGACGAAGGGAATTAATTTTTAAATTACTTAATGCAACTGATATGTTATGAATTTTGTAAAATATAAATAGTTTTTGAATTCATAATATCAAATATATCTTAGGCCTAATTTGTTGGTATTTTTCTGGAAACATCCATTTTTTTAATGAATAGTGAAACCACTAAGTGGTAGTTAAAAAACTGAATTTTTCATAAAACTTAATTTTACCGCTTCTGTGAGTGGAATTTTGAAAATCCGAGATACACGGTTAATATCAAGGACTAAAATGTGGTTCAATGAGATGAAAATAATTTATGGTGAATAGTAACTTTTAACTTTTTTTACCCCGGTTAAAAGTAAATAGGGTAATTAAGGGTAAAAATGATTTTATTATTACCCTAAAACATGTCCTAATTCTATTGGATAAGTGTAATTCGGCCAAAAACAACCTTAGGAAAAAATATGAACATTTAGGCCCACTTGGATTAGATTAGGATATTTATTATTATATTATTTAAAGAAGGGTTAAAATAGTTAAAACCAAAGATTAATAACTAAATCATTTTTAATATAGGGTAAATTCGACTATAAATATTTATTAGAAAGATAAAACTATTTCCTACATAATTAAAGTTTATTTGTAATTTTTAGACTTAAAATAAGTTAATTTATTTATGACACAATGATGATGCAGTAATTATCTTATTAAGGAAATATTGACATAATTGATGTTATAAATAACCAAATAAATGTTATTTGAGACTTTTTATGAATTACAATAATTTTATATGTTAATATGACATGTTATTATTGATTTAATAACCTTTTTTCTAACTAATCATTCTGTTATGATTTTCACAAAAATCGATTACTTAATAGCGTCAAAATTGACATAAAATGGTTTTTAAAACAAATATTATATTATTAATTGTTATTATATTCTTAAAAATCTAAGGTTTGGCCAAGATACTTATATAATGATAGGTGTACCATTAATTTACCACTTAGGGATATCTTGGATTTACATGGTAAGTTTATTAACTATATAATATAAAAATAAAAAGTGACATGGTAAATGTCAATCTAATTAACTAAGAGTTAAAACTAAACGTTAAGCTAATATAATGACCAAAACTTGTCTAAATTCTATTGGATGAGAGGATTTCGACCCATACCTACCTTAGATTCGAAATAAATCAATTTTATGATATTAGAAACCTAATATGACTTTATAATAAAAAAATATTTTTAGTTATTCCAAAGGTGCCCCTCTCCTCCCTTATAAAAGGGCACCTCCTCCCTCTCATCCTCACACCACTTTGAGCCTTCATGCTCGGAAAACCCCAGAAAAATTATCTTCTCCACTTACCTAGAAACATCCTAGAGGTCCTGGTCTTATTCAAAGATCAATTTTAGTTCCCTAAGTGGAGGTCTCAAAAAGGCGCTTTAAAGAAGAGGTAATGTCCGTTACCGATTCTTTCAACTTTATTTCTTCTTCCACTTCTTCTTCTTTAGTTGTTTCATTATGAAGTAATAACATCAGTATCACTCATATAATGATTTGGTATTATAAGTATTAAACAACAATATTTCACCATCTATCCATCCTATGGAAAACGAAATCACGGCGTGTGCGTACGTACGGAATACCGTCTCCACGCCGTGGTGTAATCTATTTTCCACCACCACCTTACTTGGATGGGTATAATGGTGAAAGTAATGAATATATATGATTATTTTAAAGTGATATTGATTCGTTAATAGTATAAATACAATCCAATAAAATTCAACGATCATGGGAACGATATCATCGCCCGTGTGTACGTATGGAATACCGTCTCCACGACGCGATGAAATTCATTCTCAATGATTAAACATTCATAAATGATTATAAAGTATATATAATAAGTAATCATTAAATATATGACATAATAAAGATACTGGATTTATGTATATATATATGTATGTCATCCAATTAATTCCATTCAATTCAATGAGGAAACGAAACCAACGTTCATGCGTACGTACGACCTACTGTCACCATGAACGGTGTATTTCTTTCCATTTATTGATCTATTATATATATGTATATTCTGAATATATATTATATATAAATCATGTTTTATATTATGTAATTAAGTAATCATGATCTAATTAATAATATGAATAATTACACGTCAAAACACGGATGACAAATGAAATGATTTTACCCAAAACACTACTTTAACCTGGATTTACAAAAGAACGAGTAATATAAAGTTATAAGTGAACCATATATGATATAATAACAATGAATATGATTCTATAATAAGTCTATGACATTATTTAAATCATTATACAGGAGGTTTGGATACATACGATGCATATCGGACCTAAGGTAAGGGATACTTTTTCAAATCTCATTTTTTTCCGAGATTGCTTATTCATAAGTATTTACTAGGGTTATTGCTATAATCCATGTCCATGTTTCCTAAAAATGGTTTCATGTATGTTTAATTTCCTTTTTACCCATTTATTACTATTATTACATGGTATGTATGGAATCTTTCTTTTACGAGGTACTTTTTTACTTTTCCGGAAAAAGTACAAGAAGAATGTTTTTTTAACTTATACGGCACGAAGGGATTTTTTACGGTTTCATAAAAACTTATTTTCAAGAAGTTTAATCTACAAGATTTAGTGATTATTTTCAAAAAAATCATTTTCTTTTAAATTTTCATGGAATTTTGTGAAAAGAAAATGATTTTGAATAAGAAAGAATATTTTCCTCAAAAATTCATTTCAAGTGTTTTATCAAAACCATTTTCTTTCTAAGATGACATTATTTTATATGTTTATGTTTCAAGTATAAAGTCTCTATGATATACATGGTTTCACTTTTCTTATTATGAAATGATATCCATTTATTTTATATGGATTATGTGATGATGGGATGATGTTTACGAAAACCATTTTATTTGTTGGGTTATTTTGAATAATGTATTTTTATTTTGTGGCACAAGTAAGAATGATATCATTATGATATGGGTGGGACCTATATCTCCCTCCAATGAATTAGGTAAAGATTTATATCTCATGAGATAGACATGGCTGGAACTGTAAGTTAATCTGGTTCAGTATTACAGGACTGGAACGAGGAGTGAACTTGATTCAGAAAGGGACTTTGTCCACTAAGATGGTCTTGGAAGCAATGCCTTGGATACTATAGAAATCATTACATGTGCATAATGGATGCCAAAACATCATGTTTTTTTCCCAAGATATTTTATCATGGTTTATGTTCCATTATGATCTATTCCTTATGTACTTCCATGTTTTATGCCGTTGCTCAAGATTTTGATGTTTAAACATTATGTTCATGTTTTTATGTTCAACTGTATATGGTATGTTTAATTTTATACATGCTTACCCTTAATGAGCATTTGAGATCATGCTTTTTATGTTTTAATTTCCACCAGGATTAAAAGAAAGGTTTTAGGTAAGGAAACAAAAAGTTGAAGATCTTTATGGGAGATGTTGAAGATCTTTCACCACGATTAGAAGATTACGTTCCAAGTTTCCAAAGACACTAAACTTTTAGGGTTCTTGTGTGTCTGTTTTTGTTATGTATTATGTATTCCGAAAATGTAATGTAATATCCATGTACGTCATGCTTCGTGTCTCTACAATTATGGTAAGCACAATGTGGTCTTTTGGAGCTCTTTCTCCTAATAATGCATTGGTTCATGGTGATAAGGGAGGGGAGGTTCATTAACATCATTGTAAACTCCCCTATAACACTTGACCTTGTTTGAATTACATTTTATTTTTAGATTCATAGGACCACCTATGTTTGACTCCTGGATCATCTGGGTAATTTTTATGAAGAATAGTAAAAAATACTTTTTTTTATAAAAGATTGTTCATTTTGAGATAATGTCCTGAAATAAGTATGATTTAACAGTTATTAGAATTATAGCATGACTAATTTATGATAGTTTAATATAAATTTTTTACAATTATAATTCACAACATCTAAATTATAATTTATTTCATGGTAAACATGAAAATCATATCCAATGTATACCCAGTGGCTTCGTAGTGTAAGAAAAGTCAATGATGGTGCCTTATGGATAATAATTTTGTAATAAGAAGTATTATAAGGAATTTTTTACAGCATATTACATATTGATAATGATTTTTACGTATAGTTTGTAAATGTTTTAGTTATTTCACTTCAATATTGTCCAAATTCTTGGGCAATGCTTGCACAAGACAAGAAAAGTAAAATTAACAAATTAAATAAGTAGTCTTGACATGTATATGAGATGACACACGTAATGAAATAGTAAAAAAATATTATATTTAACCAAATATATTTACTTTTGAACAGAAATTTATTTTAATTTTTGTGTGTGATATAATTACTTTTAATTCTTATACACCATTGACACAATTCTTGTGTTCTCAAAAGTATAATAAATTAAGTAATTTTAATTTAAATAGTAATAACCATTAAAGGCTCTATTTTTTAATAATATTATTAGATGACTAGGTTTATTAAATTTTCATCAATTTTAATTTGGGACCTATTATAACCATATCATTAACATGAATTCCCTTTTCAATTTGTTTATATAAATTAAAACTTTTCACACTAAGGTTTTTAAAATGTTTAACTATTTAGTTTATAATTTTCCAAAACATATATTAAACAAACAAAAAAATTGGGATGGAAAAATTATTTTCTTCTTCAAATTAATTTTCTTTAACGTTTTTTGGGAAAAATAAATACCTTAAATTTTTTCACATCAATGATGCTTTAATAACTAAATTTATGGGAAACTATGATAAAAGATTTTAAAAATATTTAAATAAATATAATTTGAGAATATTAATCTAAAACATGACCCCATAAAAAAATATAACATGTATAGGATATAATAAAATAATATTTTTATATAATATCACGATTTTCTATGTTTTTGATGTCATAGAAATAAATAGTATAAAATTTGAAAATAATAATTTATCACTAATTAAACATTTTATTAAATTATTTAAAAAAACTAAAAATCTAAAATAAGAAATCCGAGTATAATATTTGGTCTAAAATTTAATTACATGTTCATTTAAATGATATTTTATCATATTTGACCTGGAATATCCATTTTATATTATAATATTTTAAGAACTTCCAAAATGCACCGCACTTTACATATAAAATTGAACTCCTTACATCAATTAATTTCAACACCTTGATACTTATAGCTTTACTATACTCTACCAAATTATATTTTCCTCATTCTTATACATGTTATTGTTATTTTTGTATCACCAAATGTCTAATTCTTTTTTTTCTAAAGGAGGTTCTCAAAGAGACGATATTCAAGAAATAAAATCTCACATCTTTCTATATTAAATCTTTTCCATCACATTTACCTTATCCTCAACCCCAATACAATCATTCATAATTAATAATGTAATATATATATATATAATTAATTTACTTATAGTATATCAATCGTAGAATCTCTTCTCTTGTGCTTTTATTATAAAAAATAAAAACATTGTCCATGGTATGTCGAATCACCGTTTTCGTGGATGACAAGATTTCATTTAGAATTACATCATTCATGTAATATATACATTGTTTAATTATTTTTTAGATTAACTATAAATATATATTATATATGGTGTCACATTCTAAAAAAACACATTGACAAAATATTACACATAATGATACAATTTTGTGATAGACGAAAAACCTGTGGAAATAAACTACACTTTTAACATTAAAGTTTAATCAAATGGATCATTATTATATCAGAATAAAAAATTATATATGTTACAATTTAAAAATAAAAAGTTAATTAATATGATATAATTCCAATTATTGAATATTATTTCCCTTTAACATGAAAATCCACATATATACATAAATGAATTGACCATGAAACCATTAAAAGACCCCACCCAAATAAATTAAAATAACAAAATATTATTAGTAAATTTGTGAAATGATTTCATAGAACGATTGTGTATGTTTTCATAAATATCAACATATTTTCTATGAAATTAATAATAATCTTTAAACCATTATATTGGTTGTTTGAACATGTTTTATGGATGTTGATCCCAAGGTTAGGGATTTTTCTTTTAAATTTTATCTCTTAATGTTTATTTTTAAAAAATTCATAAAGAATATTTTTCAAACATATATGTAATGAGGACAATTTTCTGATTTCATGACTCATTAAAATTTTTATTCCTATATAAAATTTTATATGATTACTTTCAAAGAAAATTTATTCCATTTTTCATGCATATTATTTAAATATGAGGGAATTTCAAAATGGAATGTTTAATTTATTCAATGAGTGTTTATGATAAAATATTTCAATATATATATTGATATTATAGTTCATGGGAATTTTTTTATTATGAAGGGTAGTCCCATTATAAACAAATTATGGGTGGTTCCCTGATAATCATAGGATGGGTGGTCATGTTACTAACCAATTATGGGTTATTTTGTGATAAAAAAAGAATGGGTGGTTATGTTATATCCAACTGTGCATTGGGTATAGTGGAATTTGGGGCTGGCCGTGTTAGTTAATCCATTATTAAGTGGGAGATAAGAAATAATGTTCAAAGACACATAATTATATATTATTATTTTTCATATTATTTTTCTTCAAATTTTTTTATTTTTGATTGGAAATATAATGATCTCTTTGACAAGAGGATTCATCAGCCAAGTTATAATGTTATGTTTAAAAGGAAAAATGTTTTTTGGGTTTTTAATATACTAATAGTTTCATTTACTTTTGTCCCTTACATTGATTTTATTCTCAAAATATGTCTAAAATATTTATTTAATGAATATATTTTGGAATAGAATAAAAGTTGATATCAGAGGAAAATTTGAGAATATGTTTCTGGAAGTGAAAACAAATTTTATTTTTATGACTTTTTATTTATTAAAAAAATTGATACTATGTATATTTTTTAACCTATAATGTATTTTCTTTAAGATTTAAGAGTTAGTAATAATTATCTAAAACATTAACCAATGTTATATTTTTGATTTTAATAATGTTACTTTTATTTTTAAAACACTATAATAAATAATATTTTAGGCCCCGATCATTATTGTTGGAATCAACGGAGGGTTTATATAACATTATAGTTTAGAATAATGTTAATAAAATACCATAAAATGATTTATTTTTATATTTAAATGATATATAATTCATAAGTTACCATATTTACTCAATTATGATATAATTTATTAGTATGGATTTCCACATAGAAAATAGGGAGGTTGTGGTAAGCACCCATCAAGGGGAAACTTCCTTCCAAATAAGCATATGGTGATGGATGGAATGGTAACCAAACAGTTTTTCAAAGTGATGGATCATTTGAAACCAGATATAAATAGTATTGGTATTCATATAAGGGTGAATCCATATTAGCCACGAGGTAATTTGTTAATAGTCGATCATTTTATACAGTAACATCATCCATCTTTCAAGGGAACATTAGATCCAATGTTAGTCTTTATATTGATCAATGCTTTGAAAATGATATTCAAATACATGGTTTGTTTATAACACTAAATGTTAACACTGTCCATTTATTTTTTTGAATGTTATGATGTTATATGATTTTCTATAGTTAACAATAAAAGAGATAATGATTATATGGAAATTAAGGAATTTTGTTCCTTTTCAGAGTCTTTTGTGGAAAAATATTTTCAAAATAATATTTTTCTTAGAATGGAGGAAAAAATAAAATAATTGAAGAAGATATATGAATATTATGTAGATTTATATTAATAAAAATTTAACATGACTATCGAGTTATGTGCCTGATTTCATTCGGGACAGTAATAGTGAAACTAATATATTAATCCCCTATTTGAAACCAATTTTTTTTATTAGAATTGCCTTTTTGGGAGTTTAAAATATATGAAAAAAATGTTCATTATATTGAAAAAATATAGATATATTTTTATTTCAAGTATATCCTCATGATCACAAGAATAAAAATCGATCTTATTGGTAGGAATTCAGGAGGAAGTCGTCAAATAAATTTGGAGGTAATAAATTCATATTTTATTCATATAAAATTTGTCTAAAGAAGCACCCTTGGGAATGCCTCAAAAAATATATGAAATTATTTCTATTCATAAATACTGTTCCCATGTATCATGATTATAAATAAAATGATATGGAAAATAATGATTATTTTATAGTAAGATGTATTATCTTTAATGAGTTTGGACATTGTGCTAACAAGTCCCCAAATTCAGTGAAACATGTGAGAAATCATAAATAATGAATTAAAAAAGTAGTAGAAAATTATACTGCTACAACTATATTTAATGATGGTTCATAAGATGAATTGGTGACAAGTATGTTACATGTATTTTAAAATTATCCCAATACCCTGTTTAGTTTTTCATATTTAAATTCATTGATTAGTGAGAAATTTGTAATAATAATTGGAATATCACATCATGAAAGTATAATATACCTTTTGGTTAATTCTTTGGGTGGAAGTATTAATGAAACCACATTTTATATAAATATCAATGAATTTCTATTCCCATCATGTCTTGTTAAACTACCATATTTTGAGTTTTTTTGTTATTTTTTATATGATAGGATTTCAGTTTATCTTAATATGATATATATTTGTTCTATAAAAGACTTATTCCATGATTTCATACATTCTATAACCTTAAAATAATTAAATAAAATATTTTAAAATGGAAGTGAATGTTACGTATAACATGTCATAAAAAATAATGAAATTATTCATATTAATGAAGGTACAAATATAAATTAATAAATGGATGTTTTTTCTAAATATTTTCCATTTTTAATTCCAAATAAAGATGTTGTGTTTACTATTTGATTGCTTCCTGATGATAAGAAAATTTCAAAAACCCATTATAGAAAGGATTAAGTGGAACATCAGTAATTCAATTAGAAAATGCCCGAGTTTATTGATAAGGGTTTTATTAAACAAGGAACTCCACAATGTGGCGATCATGAATTTTTTTAAAAAGGAAAATGGTGACATGTGGATTTTCATTGATTACAGATCATTTAATAACATCTCCGTTAAGAATAAGTATCATTTTTCTCATATCGATGAATTTTTTGATCAGCTATAGGGAGCTCTGTATTTTTCCAAGATTATAAAAAGATCTAGGTACTATCAACTAAAGGTGAAGGGGGATGAAATTTTGAAAACAAAAATCAGTATAAGGAATGGGAATTGTGAGTTGGTAGTAATTCCTACTGTGTTGAAAAATTCCGTGGCAGAATTTATGGATCATATGAATATAGTCATCCATGTATATTTTGATAAGTTTGTGATTGTTTGTATTGATAATAGTTTAATTTTTTCAAAAATAATGTATGATCCGAAAAAATATCAATGGATTGTTCTGTAATCCCTTAATGAGATGATGTTATAGGGGATATTTAGAAAATGTGATCTATGGTTACAAAAAATTTATTTAATTTTTAATATTTTAAATAAGGATAAAATACTAGTTGATACATCCATAAATAATTGATTTGTTGAATTAAAAGACCTATAAATGATTCGAGGATTCAAAATTTTCATCGTTTATCAGTATATTATTATAATTTTGTTGAAAAAATTGAATAGTTATCTGAACTACTAACTAAATTTACTTGAAAATGAGTTAAATTTATCATGGAAAAAGAATTTTATGGATGTTTTCCTAAAATAAAAATAATATTGTTTTATTCTATACTATTATACTTGTATATAAGAAATATTGATTTTTTTCATCTATATTGATGCATTATTGAAGGGAAATGGTGGTGTTCTAGTGTATAATGATCAGGTAATGTATTTTTCATCATGGAAACAAAAACCTCATGAGTTAAATTATCATACAAATGACATGGAGTTAGATGTTGTAAATTTTTTGTATAAAAATTTGGAATCATCATCTATATGGTGAAATGTGTGAAATGTTTTCCGATAATAAAATTATTAAGTATATATTCTGTTAGAAAAAATTGAATAAGATATAGAGAATTTGGCTAGAAATTATTAAGGATTATGAGTGAAATATTCACTACCATCTTGGAAAAGGAAATAAGGTTTATGATTCATTGGGTCAAAAAATTAATACTACATTAACAATGTTACATGAAGTAGATGACCATATCATTATTTATTTGATGATTTTTTCCTTGATGTTTTGGGTGATGGAATTCCCCTATTTTAATTCAACTGTTAGTGCCACCATCTATGTAATATAAATTTAATCTAGATCAGAAGAATGATTTTGAGTTATATAAAATTGTATATTTGTTGAGAAAGGGCATGTTATCTGAATTTATTGTTGATAAATAAGGTATTTTTATATTCTAAAATTGATAATATGTTCCATTTGATTCACAGTTGAATATATATTCTTTAAGTGAATCTCATAGTTCACTATTTTTAGTTCACATGGTTGAAAAAAGATATAAAGAGGTCATCAAGAGTATTAAAGTTCAGTTGGGACTAAAATAGATATTGATGAATTCCCCAGGAAATATTTGAGATGTGCAATATTTAAATCCTAATGAAAATTAATGATCGCTATTCTTCATCCTTTCTAGTTCTAGAGTGGAAATGATAAAATATATCCGTTTATATTATTATGGGATTAGAAAAAACTCTCAATATAATTATGAAATATGGGTTATTGTTTATTGACTGACTAAATCTACATATTTCCATCATATTCATGAGAGCATTCATTTATATCAAAATTCCTAGTTTTATGTTATAGATATTGTTAAGTTATATGGATTTCATCTCTCCATTAAATTTTACCATGATCCCAGGTTCACTTCAATCTTTTTGAAATGTAATTAGAAGTGATTGGGAATTGAATAATATTTTTGTACAACCTTTCATCCACATTTTGATGAATAATAACAAACCAAAAATTTTGAACTTGTAATAAATTATATATTCTATTTAAACATATTACTATGGATGTTCTTATCATTGTAATTCTTTAGATGAGTTTTTTTTAATAACAAATTTCATTCAATTACTCATATGGAACCTTTGGAGGAATTATTATAAAGTGGGGTCAAACTCTATAATTTTTGGATGAATAATATAAAAAAATTTGATGGTGAAAAAATTAGTAAATGAGATGGTTGATATGATAATGATTATTCAGCAATATATTCTATCATTTCAGGTCATGTAGACAAGTTATGCTGATAATAGGATGAATGATATTTCATTAGAGGTAAGGTGATCTTCCCTTTCTAAAAATATATCCATTAAAAAGTGTTTTGTGTATTGATAGGAAGAGAAGATTATGTCCAATGGTCATTGAACCATATAAAATCTAGGAAAAATTTACACCAGTTTCATACCATGTGGATTTACCTCAAATTTATCCCAGTTACACATTGATTTCATGTTTCAGTGTTTAGAATGTATATGCCATATTCATCCCATGTTTTGTGACCAAATATATTTTTGATGGAAGATAACACTTCATAAAAAAATAAAATCATCATATTATCAACCATATAGAGAATGTATTGAGGAACATTGAAAATCACAACTTAATGTTTTTCTGGAGGAACCATATTGATGAAAAAGCGACAAGGAAACTTGAAAATGATATGAAGAAAAGATACCCCATTTATCAAATAAGTGAATTAATTTCATGGAAGAAATTTTCATATGGGGGGGGGGAGAATGTAACAACCAGAGTTATAATAAAATATATATTTTTTCATATTTTACACTCTTCTTGATTTAAAGAGTTAAATTCATTATACATGTGTTAAAAAATTAATAAAATTAATATATAAAATAATCTAATTTTTTATAGTTACATTTACAAAATTAATTTTAAAATTATAAAAATCTAATTTTACCAAAATAATTTACTTTTTAAATTAATATTGTCAAAATTATCTAAGGATACTTTTTTTGAATTGTGTATGAAAATTAGTTCTTTAGTGAATAGTAAAAAAATTTAGTTTTTTTATAAACGAAAATATTTTTTGTGACATCATCAAGACAAAATTATTATATAAAATTTATTATGCTTATTGAAATAGTAATGTATCATATTATTATATACAGAAATTAAAAAAAATTATTTAGATCATGTAAATTATAATTTATTTCATGATAAACATGGAAATCCTTTTTAGTGCTGACACAGTGCCCACAAAGTGTTGGAAATGTAATATTTATTAGCTTATAGTTGATAATTTAGTGATATGAAGAATTTTCATGAATTTATTGTTAACTATTATTTTTTGATTATGATTTTGAATTATAATTTCCAATGTTAGAGTTATATTTCAAGAATCATATCTAAATGATGGTGTAATGCATGAGTAAGGCAGGAATAGTAATACTAACAAGTTAAATATGTTTTCTTAACATGGATATTAATAAATTAAAAAAATATTGAATCTAAAAGATTATATTGTAAATATTTAATTTATTCTTATTATAGTATTTTATTTTTAAAATATCTATAGGAAATAAATTTCTTTAATGCTTACGAAACACCGACACAGAGCCTATGCAAGTAGAAATAAATCATTAAAATGATTTTAATTAAAATTATAAATACCATTAAAGGATTAAAAAACTTATAAAAAATTATAGGATTTGTATTATTATACAGTAATTGTAATTTTTTAGAATTTGTGACTTTTGGGATCCAAATCATTGAAATTAATTCCTTTTAATATTTTTTGATAATAAATGTACAACTATTCATGCTATGTTTTTTACATGTACACGTTTTTATAATATTGTATTAAAAAATAGAAATTAAAAATTAAATAGTTTATGGAAGGTTAAAATAGTTATCATCCTCACAATTTCTTTTTATATTTTTATGGAACATATAAATACATATAATGATTTCAAAATGAATATATTTTAATTATTTAATTAATGAAAAATTTAAATAAATGTGATAAAAAATATTAAAATAAATGAGATTAAAAATATTAAAATAAATCTAATTTGAGATACACAATAAAGAATATTAATTATCTAGATAATTATGAAATTTATAAAATATAATAAACTATTTTTTTGTAAATTAAACTTTGTTGTGATGTTTCTAATGTCACGTAAATGAATAATATTAAATTTTAAAATAATTATTTTTCATGATTATAATATTTTATTAAATAATTTAAATATCATAAAACATTAATAAGGCCCATAGTGAAAAACTTTGGTCTAAAATATAATCCAAAATCCATTTAAATGATATTTGGATGTCTTTGGCCCTATGATAGCCTAATTATATTTTTATATTTTATGAAATTCCTAAACATCCTTGTACCTCAATAATAAAATAATACTCCTTAATTCAAATCATTTCACAACAATAATCATTTTATGACTACTATAATCTACCAAATTATCTTATAATCATCACTATCCACATTCTATTATTTCTGGTCTCACCAACTTACTAATTCCAAGTTCCTTAATGATGTTCTTAAGGAGATGATATTCATGTGGTTAAATCCTCCCATCTCTTTTAAATTCTTTCACTATTATACTGTATCCTACCCCTATTAAAGTTTCATAATAACAGATTATATTATATGACCTTTAATTTAATTTTTTTAATTTAAAAATCATCACCAAATCTCTTCCCTTCTCATTTTATTCTTAAAAAAATGAAATCATAATCCTTGCTGTGTTGATTCATTGCATTCGTAGATGACGAGTTTTCATTTCCATTTACCTCTTTCATAGTAAGTTTAAATTCACATATTATTTTTTAAATGACATAAATATATATATGATATATGGTCTCACATTCTGGAAATAATATAATTCCATAATAATAATCAAAATGAAAATTGATCACAATGGTCGTAAAAATGTTCTAAATAAAATAATCTTTTACCATTAATGTTTAATCAAATGAAACATCGAATTGTAAGAATAACAAATTATATATGAAAAAAATTAAATTTATATAAGAGATATTATAAATTATAATTTTAATTTTGGTGCATTATTTACATTTTACATGAAAATCCACAATTATTCACAAATGAACCGATCTTGAATAGATGGACGAATCACATAAATAACAATGAAAATTAAAAAATATTATGAATAATTTCATATAAATTTGTATAACATATATTATATACGGTATTAGAAATATTAATATAGTTTTGGAATAAATTAATTACATTATTTAATCTATTATAAATGAGGTTTGAACACGTCAAATTTATGTTGATCTTATAGTAATGGACTTTCATTTAAATTTCATATTTTAATGTTTCTTTTTACAAAATTAAAAAAAAAATTTCATTAAAATTATAAGGAATGCACATGATTTCACTCATTCATTAATCATTAATATTTTAGAGATTTCATCACATGTTTTTATGGTTAATTTAATGAAATTTTTTCCATCATACATGTTTTTATTTAAAAATAAGTGAATTTTAAAATGGAAATTTTTATTTTCATCAATGAGTGATTATGATGAATGATTTCAAAAAACAATTGATGTACAATTTCATAATAATTTTATATGATGAAGTTTGGTTCTATTATAAACAAATATATGTGGTTCCATGATAATCCATGGATGTGTTGTAACATTATTAACCAATGACCGATGGATTCTTGATGAAAATATGTTTGGTGGATAAGGTATTACCAAAAATACATTGGGTACTCTGAAGTTGGAGGTTGTCCATACTGGTTACACCATCAGTATATGTGATATGAAAATTGGTGTTCCAATTTACCATATTATATAATATATTATTTCTTATGAGTTTCCTTAAAGGTAGTTTTATTTTAAAAATGTAAGACAATTAGCTATTTAAAAAAAATTCTTTGGAGGTAAAAATTTATTTTAAAAGAAAATTCTTTTTTTGGTCTCACTAGATGATTAGTTACATTTTTTTATGTCAATTAATATTTTATTATTTTCACCCCATGTTTTGAAATGGTTTTCCAATGATATTGTGGATACTAGTGACATAGATGAGATCAATAGAAAATCAGGTAAGATTTTCCACAAAGTGAAAATATATTTTGTTTTAATGATTTCTCCGGTATAAATTGTTTATATGTTTCCACCCATAATGTATGGGATTAAAATGTTTGATTTAATCTTATTAAAATAAATCTATGTCCCCAAAAGATTATCATTATCGTCATAATGTGAATTCTAATTTCAAAATAGTAGAATAAGTAATGTTTAATGATGTGGCATTAATATCATAATATTTTAGGATTAAATTTTAATCATTCCGGGCATCATGATTTGACATAAAAATCAATAGGTGTTATTTTTATTTTAAAGAATAACATTATTTTGTGATTATTAATATTATGTTTAAACAATCAAAAAATTTGAATCATTATTCATTGGAAATTACATATTTATTATGGATCAAATTTATTTTATAATCAATATATTTATTACCCAACCCATAAATATTTCGACAGGAAATGCTTTCTTTGAATATTGTATTATTAATTGGAGAAATGTGGATAATTTTTACCATTTACTCAATATGGATTTTTTATGATAAGTTATAAAGATTCATGAATAAATTGATTATTGAATATGTGAGTAAATTTTTTTAAATTTTATGATGGGTGGGGCCTAGAATAATGTAGCCCCTTGATGCATCTATAGGTCTCATGAGACAATATATATGACCAAATTAAATGGTTATCTATATGAATTTTTGATCAATCTTGGGATTGGTGTTGACAATATATGTATCTTATTTTCTGAGATTATAGAATATAATAATTAAGCATTTCCTTCATTAGTAATTCACTTTTTATTATCAATATTATTTCCATTATGATATTATCCATATATGAATTTAATAATATGATTATTGATTTAATGGAATGTGTTGTCAATTATTTACCATCCCATATTGATTATTCTTAATTATTATAGTATAGTTACTCCGAACTTAACCATTACTGATCAATTGAGCTCACCCGTTATATTATTTATTTCCATTAGGTTATGAATATGAATCATTGGAATGAGTTTTCAAGGATGCTGAGAATTTTATTTTGTTATGTACAATGTTTTATTTTTTCCCAATATCAAATGTGTATCTTGTATGTATCTAGTTCTCAAAACTACTAAATAGATAATCCATTCCAGTTTATTCCCATTGTATCAATATCATTGTAATAAAGTAAGGAACTGGCTGTGGTATACATGGGATGGGATCATTATAGTTGGTATTAGAGGTTGTTTAGTACCATTATCGAAACAAATTTTTTTAAAACATAGATTATGTGACATCAATATGATATCAAATTTGAGGATAGGTATATAATAGAATACTAATATTTTTTGTGGTAGATATTATGTTGGTTTTCCATGAAATATATCATTTTTTTGATACTAGTATTTGACATGGTTCTAGTATAGATATAACTATTGATCATAACTCCCAAAATGGATTAATCCGCTCAACCTAATCATCACATATTTCAAGATAATAGTCTATTATATTCTATTGTATTGAAACTACTGGATGATATGTTTAAGATAATTCACATATTAATTACAAATCATTTTGAATTATTCAAAATTGATATATCCCCAAATAATCAATGTTTAGGATTATGAGATTATTTATCCATAAATGTTTCTATTTATATTATGATTTTTTAATTTATTAAATTATGTAGAATAATTCATAATGATGTTATCTAATATACTGTATGAAATCATTTCAAAATAAACCTTGTAAAATGAATGAGAACTTTATTAATGAATGTTGTAAAAAGAGTATGAATAATCATTTCATTGATGTATTCGATCCAGTATTTTGTAACGGTACTAGTCTCCAAAACCTTCTAATCATATTAAGACATAATATCATATTCTAACTAGGATGAGAAGGAATTATCTATGTATTATTTATTTGATGGTAAGAAATAGTATTATAGGATGGTAGTGGAAAATAAGGAAAAACAGATGAATGTAAAGATGGAATTTCTCTCAAAAGACAATTATGGAAGGGAAAACCTTGGTTATTTATTAATAGAAAACGTATTTTGTCCCATGTGTGAAGAAATAGGCCACCATTCTCATGATTTTTAGGGAAATAAATAATTTTACCATGTTAAATAATCCATCTATAATGTTATGGGGAACTATTTGAATGAATTCCATAAGATTGCTATGAATATACCATTGATGAAGTCATGAGATCAAGGATATGATTATTCTGTTACAATATAAGAAGTATTATTTTTTTGTTACTGTTTTAAGATTCATGAATTATTAACATTTTTTATATTATTAATGATTTACTAGATATATTAATTATGAAATGTATAAGGATTATACTTTATTAAATTTTCATTAAGTATTAGAAATCATATATTAAATAGAAGCAGTGAAAAATAAATACGATTCAGTGGAAAGTAGAAATTTTCTAGAAACATATGATTGAAGGATAGATAACCCAAGATATGTTTCTAGTTATTTTATAATGTTATTTATATATATATTATTGATATGGATAATGTGTATTGTATATTAATGACTTCCTTGTAACAAATTAGAGATTGTTTGACTAAGTGTTTTATTATGTCCTTGATAGAGTTTACTATCTCTTTAGATTAAATTAAAATATCATATAATCTATGTTTTATTATAGGAAATATGAAATAATCCCTGTTTTCAATGATATTTTATGGTAATTTAATTTATTATAATTTTTCGAGAAACTTAATGATAAATGTTTTGGAAAAATTGGAATGTGAAAATTAATATAAACTTTATGTTGTTCTGATTAATGGTAATTTAATTTGTTGGAATGCTGGTTACTTTGTTTATAATGTTCCGGTTCTTAAGATTTTGGGTGTGTACTAATTAACCCTAATTATAAAAAAGATTATGTTGAAATTTGGATATTGTTATATAAAATAATGTATTACTTAACAATAAAATAATTTATTAATATTGGACTATTTTTCTATACGATATTATTTTTGGAAAATATTTAGAGATAGAATGAAAGACTTGTTACTATTTTCTAATCATTATGATTTGTTAGAAGTGAATTTTATCTCCTTATGCACAAAAATTTTATTTTTGCCTATTCATTTCTTATTGTAAGTGATAAATTAACAACTGATCAAAGATCAACTAAGAAAAGAAATTCCTCTTATGAAATAGAAAGATATCAAGTATATATATTTTTACATATTCTCTATTAACATGTAATGTTAATTCCTAAAAGTATATAAAATCAACATTACCATAAATTTTTTTATATTCCCACTATATATGATGTTATCACTGACCTCTTTCACACCACCCTGGTGTATAGATTTGTGGTCATCAACCTTCTTTAGATCATAAACATTCTTCAGATCAATGTTCTATATAACTATCATTTGATATTTTTGTGTTATTTTCAACTTATATATCAATTTTTTCACTTCCCAAATATTTTCCCTTATTTTAGAAACCAATTATGTGTTATTCTATATGTATTTCACATGTCCCTTTCTATTTTTCAAAAAGAAGTTTTATTAACACACTTTTATGATGTGGGTTTCTCTCAAATAAATTTTAAATGGAAACCCCATTAATATCAATATAATGTTTAAATTATGAGGATCAAGTTTATTTAATGTGGGTAGAATATAACATGTTTTTATTTTAAAATAATAACGTTATATTTTATATCATGTATGACACACAACCACAAGCATAGAGGAAAATCTAACCACGTGATACATTATGATATTTTTTAAATAAAATAAATATCTTTAATATCTTTAATTACACTAAAAAATGAGTTTAATGTGCATTATATGTAATAATGGTGATATTATTCTTTAGATGAAGCCTTGATTTTAGCTTAGATTTCCTAAAACAATTTTTTTTTGAAAAATAACATATTAATGAAAAATTGTTATTTAATATGGAAGTTATCAACAAGTTATTAGAGGGTATAAATAAAAATATATAAATTAAAATAATATATAGTTGAAATTTTTTAATATTTTATTTATTACTTAGAAATGAATGAATAGTCATTTAGAAAAAGGGGAAGTGTTTTCAATAAAATTGTTTTTTCTCTAATAGATAGATTAGTTTCCCTTTGAATACATAATACAAAATTTGATTATAAAACTATTAGAAAATTTAAAAGGAAAAATAATCTTAATTTATTATATATGAATATAAAAATTACCTAATTATTAATTTTTTTTATTTTTCTTAAATGTTTCATTTTTTTTGATGAATAGTGAAAAATATTGAAATTTAATTGACAAATTTCCTAAAATTTACATTAATTTTAATCCAAATGATATGATGAATTGGTTTTATTGTAAAAGTAGTTCAATTTTATTTCCATTAAACGAATTCTTCTCATTAAAATCATATTCATATGGTTTTTTATATAAAATCATTGTAAACTTTTGATCATTTATTTCCTTAAAAACTCAATATATCATCATGTCTCCTTGATTATTTTCAAATTAAAATTTACCAATTTTTAAAATTGAAATTATAAAAAAGGAATAATTATTAAGAATAATAATAATTTATAATTACTCATTTTGTCAACTAATTTTTTTTTAAAAAATAAACAGGGAAGATAATATAATTCAATGACCATGTTTAAACTAAAAATCAATTTTATGGATAGTTTAGAAAATAGAATAAGGGTTAAAATTTTCTATAAATCCTCTAAAAACCCATTAAATTGACATATGAGTATCCAATATCTTCATTCTTAGATAATTGAATATTTTTTAGGATTGATTCATGAATATAACTTGAGTATGCTCATTTAATTTCAAACAATTACAATAGTGCCAATCATCCCACTTATAAAAGACCACCCCATTTCCTACATTATCTGGACCATAAAACTGAATTTATTTGAAAAAAATAAAAAATATATTCCAAACTCCGCTTATATTCTACATTAAACAATATTTTTTTATGAAATCTATCATAGGAAGGCTTTAGTGAATGTCTAAGGAAGATGCCCGAAGAAGACGTAACATTCATCTATGATAATATTTATATCATTTTGTTTTCACCTTATAAATTTCTATTCAACCCTAATAATATAATATCGAAAATATCTTCAATATACGAGGTTGTTTTTATTAAAATGTCATGACAAAAAACAATCATCACTTCTATTAAATGGGTTATGGAATAATCTTTTTTCATACAACAGACTACCACCTCGTGAACCTATGTCATTCATTTTTCCAATACTAACTCTCATTGTTCTGTATGGTGATATAAATAATTATTATATGTGATATTTATATAATATTTATACCTTTATAATAATTATAAAATATTTAAAATTTTTTCTTTCATTCCATTATTTATACGATAACAGTAATAATTTGTATGAAAGACTACATCCTCACAAAGTGATTATGTTTTTATTTCACTAATGAATCCCTTTGAAGGTGATAATTATAAATTTTTTATTACATAATATATATATTTTTCATTTCATCTACCAGCTATTTTTTAAAATACCCTAAGGTATTTCTGTATGAATTTTTATTTTACCCCAACAATGAGAGGAAATGTTTATTATTTTTCAGTTCCCTGGAATGATGCCCATTTTTATTCAAACATATCAAATATTAACTACTGATATGGGTAAAGATATGTTCCATATTGAGGAACTATAGGTGAAAATACTTATTTTTTCTAGTGTGTGACCATGTTGTTCACCTGTACACTTTTCTAATATAGAATACATGAGACTCATGATTTTTATTGACTATTAAAAGTTGTATCAGGTGTTCATTGAGATCATATATCCTTTACCTAGAACTAATGATCTATTTATTATACTTATATAGTGCCATTCGTTATCAAATGATGACATGTGGTCATGGTACAATTAGTTTAGAGTCATAAAAGAAGTCATTCCCAAGAAAACATTTTAGAGTTATATGGGCATTATATGTTTCTGGATAAGCCTTTAACCCTCACTAACCCTTTTGTGGTATTTATGGTTAAGATGCACTAGATCAAATATCGATGTATTGATTATTTTTTTGTTGTGTTCATTGATAATTTTTTCTTATAATCTAGGTATGATGAGGTACATATGGTCTATTTAGATGCCATCCATCGAACCTTAGAGGAACATATATTTAATGGAAATAATCAAAAGTATGATTTTTTGATCTGAGAGGTGTAGTTTTTAGGGTGTGTGATATCAGGGAGGTGAGTCTTAGTTGAAAAATAGTTATATTACTCATTAATGCATATGGTATATAGTCTACATGATCATTACATACTTCATTTTTCATAATCATATTTCATTTTTGGTATTAAATGAAAAATTTATGTATAAATTTAAAAATTATTTAATGATTATTATTCTAAATAAAATGATAATATTTAATAGGTTCATGAAATGGATGTTTCTTGGAAAGGCATGCATAAGAAAAAAAAATTAACCAATACCAGAAATAATTAAAATAATGAATGTTATTTAATGAAAAGGTGATAAGATGTGATTAATGGGCCATATATGATATTTAAAATATTAATATGGATTTGGGTAAGTTTTTAACATCTTTAAGACCATTTAATATGATTATAACGATAGTTCAATTAGAATAAAGTACAAGGTTGGGGCTTCGATGACAATATACTTTCAATTGTGATGTATTTATTATTATACATGAAGTCACTTTTATGTGGTGTATATACTCCACTATTGAAAAGTAATGTCATAATACTATCACAATTCTTTTTATTTTATGTTTCACTTTGAATTATTAAACCCAAGAGGATTTGAATTGAAAATCATGATGTTGTACTGTTATTTTACAATATCACATAATTTCTTAACTTTTAACATTCTCCTGAAATAATGAATTTCTTGTAAATTTTTTAATTGGAAAATAAAATTTTCTTAAATATATATATTCAATAATGGAAGATAATATTATTTACTAAACTATATTACATATCTAATTTTTTTTACATTGAACGTAATTTTATTAATTGGAGAAATATTTAATATTTTGTATGTTTTACACAATATGAATATTAAATGATATGGAATATTGATTTAATTATTAAAACAATTATTAAATATGTGAGGACATGTTTATACATTTATTTGACGGTGGGAAAAATTATAATATATCTCATGGATGCATCAATACGTATCATGAGGCAAATTAAGTATCCAATTTAAATATGCTTCAACCTATAGTTTTAATCATGCATGTGAATGGTCTTGACAAATGAGTTATCATGATGTCTAAGATCATGGGGTATACTAATTATGAATTTCCTCCATCATTAGATCAATTATTATTATCCAATATATTTTCACAATGATTTTATAGGTATATTTATTTCATTATAATATTATTGATTAAATAGCATATAATCTATGTTATTTACCATGACATATTTATCATCTAATGTCTATTCATTGTGCCATGTTATTTAAATGTAATGTGTATTCTTATATTTCGATTAACATTGTACTTATTATTTAATAATTTATTATTGATTCCATTGTAATTGACCCTCACTGAGCATTAGATCTCAACCTTGTATTATTTTCTTTCCCCTTGTTATGAAGATGAATACTTTGAATGTGTTTCCAAGGATGTGGAGCATTTTATTTTTTTACATTATATGTTATATTTTATATTATCAATGAAAAATGGGTATCATCTATGTATCCTGATCCATGAAATTTATGAAAAAAATATGAAATTCATGATTCGACCCACTATATCTATCGTGATGTAGTAATGATAGGAACTAACTCTAGGATAATGGGTTCTGGGATGTTACACATAGAGAAGAATTACCATAAAAAAACACCCCACAAGGATAATGTCACGAATGAATAAGGTTAATCCAAACATAATACACCAATTATAGTCCTTGATATTCAAAAATGGCATAAATAATACCCTATTCTGGTGAAAAAATCATATGAATCAAATGAAATAATTGGTGGTGATTTGTAATAAACACTCATAGATCAACAAAACCACTCCACCTTGTTAACCCATTATGGGGTGATGTATAATAATGATAACAAAATAAATAATGAATATAATAATAAAAATCTATATATATAATTAGAGTAAAATGTAGATTCAAATATAAGTACAACTAAGCTATGTCAGATAATCCAGGATGTACGACAAGTCTATAATAAAAATTATGCATGTGAAATAACATCACCCCCAAACCATCCCTAAATAAAACATAGGCATAACGATAATTCTGATTACTATATAATTCCATTTCTGTTATTTGTATCCTACATAACGAGGTCTAAATCTACACAAATTGAAATGTAGGTAGTGAAAAATAGAACCCAGTAAGAAAGCACCTAGGAAGGTAAACAAGTTATAATATCCAAAATACAAATGTTTTATCATTAAAAAATATATACTTGCTATAATTTTTATAAATTTGATAATTTGAAAACATTCATTAAATAGAGTTGGGGTTTCCATAAATTTCCTTTCATATTATTGAAAAATGTAAACATGATTTTCATAAAAAAAAGTAGGTAATCAGAACAAAATATATATGTAAATATCATCTAATATCCCTAAAATAATTTATCTTGCAATAAACCATCAGAAAAAAAATGTTCCTTCTAGTAGAGCTCTAGATTATAAAGAAATACATAGAAGATTGTAATGATCATAAAAAGGTTAAAGTATTTAACCAAATAATATCAAGCATTCACCTAAATATTATTTTACAATAAGGTTCCTACTAGTGGATTTACACACACTAAAGCTACATCTTCCCCTTTCTCGATGAACCCATGGTTCATGCTACGAAATTTTCATCAATTTTTTTCCAAACCATGATCAAAGTTTTATAAAACTATTTCAAATACATTACAGTATACATCTCTTTATGATAATATGATTTCTCCAAATCATTTATACTCTTTTTTAAAATAAAAACACCCTTTAAAACATGATCTCATTGAATTTTCAATTTGAATAGATGCAATGCCGTTACAATTATAAATGAGTCAATAATAAAAATAGTCAATTCATGACATTAGAATTATTATACTGATCCACCTACCTCATGAATTTAGATTACCTAAATTCTTTTGACCATATGGATTGTGACCCCCCATGATCTCCTTTGAAAAGATTAGCAATAAAAAGAGACTTGAAAAGACTAATGAACAACATGATCTAATTTCAAATACCTACTACCATTGGTGTCATAACAAGAAAAGAGAAATCAAATTAAGTAATACATTCCCCAATTGATTAAAACCTATTTTTTATAGACCACCAAACTATGTGATCCAGAGGGAATAGAGTCACTCAAAATATCCTAGGGTAATAGATTTGGCCAAGGGAAAGTATCTTCAAAACATAATAAATCCTCAAGCACTAATATGTCACCATAAATGGTGAAACATGGGATATTAAATTGAGTGTAACACAATATAAATTGTGATATTATTTCATTTTAAGTCAATCATATAAATGTGTCTCTATGAAAATTATTTTTCACATTACAAAATGTGAAAATTATCTCACAGTGCATTCAGTTCTTGTGATCAGATTTGATGGTCATTAAACATCATGTAATCCCATTAAAATTAATGTAACTATTGATTGAATATCATAAATAGTATGTTGATATGTAAAATTACCACATATTCATGACTTCATCATTATAAGTTTCTTCCCAATTTTAGTGTCGGCATACTAACCCAATAAAAAAGAAAACCAAAAGCAATGATTAGAACAAACGTAATAAAAAATTAATAGGGAACTATAATCACCCCACTATAAAAAGTCTATATCCATTGAAAGTGATAACGTTCCTTGATTAAAAAAAAGAGAAGGACTCTCCTACCTTATCAAGGACTTCTTCTCCCACATCTCATAGTGATTATTTTCAAACTAACAATGCACTGAGGGATTGTTTTATTGTTAAGTACCATTTCTAGGAAACTAATGAAATGAACTTACTACTCATCCTAGGTAGGGTTGGGTTCATGATCATCATACTCCCATAGAATCATAGTTGATGGATTTGTTATATACCCCCTCAACATGAAAACATGGAAAATATCATGGATATAATTCCCACCAGAGGCATAGTACAACCTATAAGACACCACCACAGCCACTCAATGATATCAAAGGGCCCAAAAAAATTCAGTTCCAACTTACCCAACATACCCAACCAATAATGTCCCATGTGAGGTTAATCGATAAAAATAAAGATCACCAATCACAAAATCCAGTGTCTAGTGAGGATTGTGCACATAATATTTCTTATGAACCTATTCTGTGATTAAATGCCTCTAGTTAAACAACATCATCTTCGTCTTATGTTAAACCAAACATGTCCAAACCAAATACCTCTCTCCCAACTCCACCTAAAACAAGGGAGGTCGACATGGATTCCAATATAAATCCTCAATGGGAACCATCCAGATCGAATCTTTATAAATATTTTTATAGGAAATAATGACCAGTAGAAAATTAATGTCTCGAGATCAACCAAAATCTTCCACACAAAGATAAAGCATATCCTTAACAAATTTATATCCCTCTTTGTATATCCATCCATATTCAAGAGATATTCTATTCACAATTTCAAATGGGAAACGGTGGCATCCTATACACCTTTCCAGAATCAAAATGTGAACCGCAAGTACCATTCAGAAAAACAAATTGAGTGAACCCCTTTATTTCTCACAACCTATCCAAGTTATAAGACTTGATATTGTTCGACATTTTTTATTCCCAATATTATTAAGAAATTAAATGATTTGGTGATTCATTCAATAATCATCCAAACTACATTCTTCCCAATAAGATTCCAGGGTAATCCATCAATTAAATCCATGGAAATTTCATCCCACATAAATACTATGATATGTAATGGCTGTAACAAGAATTTATGTCTATGGGGTTCTGCTGTAAATCTTTGAAAAACAAGACACCTTAATACAAAATCTCCAAATGGAAATCTCATCCCCCTAGAGAAATATTGATGCCTCAATTCATGGTACATCTTTATAGCGATAGGTTGAACAAACCAACATGACTGATGTTCGATCTCTAGAAACTCATTTCCCAGGGATGCAGGAAAAATACAACTACTACAAAAGAAGAAATCTCTAATGGGATAATATGAAAACATACCCAAAGTATCCCCACTATTTAGGATTTCGCCTAAGAATCAGATACCAGTGTCTGTTATCTTCTCTAGTGATAATCACTCATTATAAGTCAACTAAACCGACATCATAACTAAGAAAACATTTACAAAAACGTATTTCTCTCTCATTTTTATATTCACATACTAACTCACTTGAGCCACTCTTCAATTTAATCTTTCACTACTTGGATAACTAGTCTTATACTCAGTGCATTGTTCTCCAAGTTTCCATTCTTGGGGTTATATACGATATGTTAAACAATGGTATGAAGATACTCAACCTAATGTATCTACCACATGTTCAATTTTTTCATAGTGAAAATATAATTCATTTATTGTATATAAATACACAGTAAATTTCAAACAAAAAACATAAAGACTCAACATATTCATTTCATTAATAACAACATCCAACCCATGATCATGATAAGAGTAGTTATTCTCATGATGGTCTAACTATTTTGAGACATAATCCCCCACATGTTTCCCTTTAATCAAGAAAAATCATATACCATAACCTCGGGAATTATATACAAAATTATATACCAAATATATTTCTATGATAATCCCCATTGGTGATTAATTTTACCTAACATTCAACTACATAAAAGATATATGGAATTTTTTCCCACTAAAAATTTACACCCTTTTGGGTCAAATCGGTCTTTATAAATTGAATTTGGGAGAAGTCCAGAAATTGTTTTATTAAAAACACGTCTACCCTAAGAATCACCATATGTTAAATATGTTTCTTTGATTTTCGTAAGACATTAAAACATGTCCCATTTTAGTATCCTTTATGATTCCACTCATAGATATCATCTACCCCATGAACATTTCCAATAATATCCAAAAACTCCGATGGAAAATTTATACCATATAGACAATGTTTATTCATGGTTAGAAGAATAAAACCCAAATATTTCCCATGTTCACCCTCTATTTATATAATAAAAAAACACTACAAAAAAGTGTCCAAGAATAAAATAATGACATATTTCCTCAAATCTATATATATCGCATGATCATTTTTGTGTTTGAATATCCTAACTAAAAACTCAAGATTCCCATATTGACTACAAAAATTTCACTTTGGTATGTCCTCATATTAACTCTCAAATGATTGTACCATGACCACATGTCAATCATAGAAAAACAATGAGCCCCTCTATGGTGATATAAGATCTCATTAATTCAATTTAATGGACACTTGTTCATAATACTCATCCATTTCAATATTTTATTTAAAATAAAAAGCATGAGAATTATTTCTAACTTCATAGAATTGTGTCAATGTGAAGACCATTGTGACACACTATGATGAATAAATTATTTCACCTCTGTGTCCTCAAAAATTACCTTATATTCCACAAAATACTCATGTTACATTCGATAGGATAGAAATTAATTTGACTTCAATTAAGGTAGAAGACATGTTGAACAATTTTATTCACTTTTTTGAATTGAACTATAAAATTAATCTAGAAATTACATAGGCTACAAAAACAAAAAATATAAATGCTTATCTCCGATGAAAGGGCCAACCTCATTAATAAATATTTTAAAAAACTAGCCTGATATTATTCAAGCCTATGGACCCATCGACCCCACCCTTCTCATTATAGAGTCCCACTCACCCTAGAATAAATGAGTGGTCCCATCAGAAAATAAAAAAATACCCGATAGTGATTAGAGTCGATCTGGTCCATCACACTAATCATATAATCCAAGCTTATAGTCATGAGTTTTATTTACATATCATTCACTAATAAGTCCCAAACCACCTCAAATCCGGTTATCACCACCCAGTGCATGTGGTATTTAAAACACTATTCGAAAATCTATGTTAATGGTATGGAAAAATACAACATGAAAATCATAAGATCCAAACTCAAACCCAACTATTAAAAAACAATTTCTGATCTAATTTAATTATTATCACCTATATCAATAATACATAGCACCATAGTAGATGAAAAAAACATTTTACATCTACAGTAGTCAATCCATCTTAATATTCCTCTAGAACGCTCTCTGCCACAAAAAGCCATCTGAACATAGCCATAGTGACATCACCCATGGCCTAAGAATTATAATATCAAAACATGGGATCATAAATTGGATCTTATGATCCTTTTTGAAATTTGAACCCTCCTTAGTCACTTTGGTGATCCTTTCACAAAAACACTTCAGATGGCTAGATTGCCCACAAATTTAACAAGTACTAGGAACCTACATACAATGGGGCCTGGTATGGAAACTTCTCCCACACTGGTAGTAGATATCTTTTTTCTATAATTATGGTTCTCCTGAAACTTGACCCACCAAATACAAACCACACTTTCACTTCATCTTTTTAACAGAAGATGCATTATTACTAACTAATCCACCAACTCAAGCACCGCGTAGTCCATTAACTATATCTATATCTGCCTTAGCCCAACATCATCTATAAACTCCCTCTAAAAAGGTCATATGGAAAAAAAGATCTATAATTGTGAAAATATTAGCTATCATCCCCATATCAGACATCCAAGACATCGGGTAATCAATAGTTAGTTTCACTGGTTATAGATGCACTAACTCAACAAATCATTTGAAGCACTCCAAAATTTTGTTCTCTATATTCTCTATGATCCGAAACTCATGGGTATTTTTTTCATATTAATTTTCAATTTAAAACTATTATTAATTATTTTCTTTAATGAATCTCTGGATTGACATTTATTCAACTTGGATTTCCCTATAGAATCCATCCATCTTCTTTCTTTACCCATGAGAATATACACGGAGAATAAAACATAAGAATAACAAAGATCCTTTATAAATTAAAAAATAATCACACTCCATTAATTAAAATATTCAAATATTTGGGTTCCATTGTTACCATATAAAATAGTTTTATTAATTTTTTATAAATTATGATCCATGATCCACTAGTCATCACAGGTTCATGGCATTCACTGAACGTAGAGTCTGAATAGCATGGAAAACTGATTCAGCCAATGAAGGATCCACTTGAGGATACGTATAATGAAAATTCTTCAATTAATACCCTATTATATTTATAATATCCCTTCTAAGAGGTTGATATATATATTTTATGTAAATATTCTATGGTATTTTAGTACATTGAATTTTTTAGTTTAATGATTATTGCTTCCAATTTATAAATGAAATTACTTGTTTTGTGTTTTATGTACGGTTACATTATATAATTAAGAAGTGGGAAAATAGAAAAGTTGCATGGTGAGAAATTTGATGTAGTGTGACATCGTATTTTTTAGGATGATCATGGAACACTTTCATGAAATAAAAACAATGAAACAATGAGGAACGAGGCTTCCAGGGAAGAAAAATTAAAATAAACAATGTGAAAATAAAAAAACATTGTGTAATGGTTCATAATGTGAAATGATTGATACATCATGATGTAAAGAACTTTTTTTGTGAAATTAAATGTTATGTAAACACATTATATGTAGTTTAATGTTTCTGGATGGGATTTAAGTGCCATAATTCTTCATATATTTTAATATTTTTTACAAAATATTTTACATTGGACCCACTATGGAAGACCATTGTAATGATTTTCAATAAAACATAATTTATACCAGAGCCCATTTAAAGCCTATAGAGAAAGGGTTATCCTGCTAAAATTAGAGACATTGGAAATTTGGAGGCCAGATATTGGAGTGGGATGCCGTGTTTTGAAGTTCTCTCCCCAAGATCATCTATATTTTCCATATGATTTATTTAATTATTTTATCCTTTCATATTATTCAGTCAGCATTGGGATGAGGGGTTGGACCTACCATGTTCTAGGTTAATGTAAATAGAATTGTGAATGCGGATTTAATTTATTTCTTCTTCTTTATTCATGTATCTAGTTTTTGTGATTTATTCATTAAACTTGCAATCCTTTTTTATATTATCATGACCATTTATATTTGAATATAAATGGAACATTAATTTTACATAATTGAAGACCCTAAATGAGGAACTAAAATTATTGAATATAGGGTAAATTATGTTTAAAAATTTCATTGAAAAAAATTGGATTCGTCAAAACCCTATATTATCAGACTAAGGGAAATATGGAAATTTCACATTGAGGAGGGTTTATCATTAACATTGGATCATAATCACATAATATCCAGAACAAATCATGAATTAATCAACATATTTTCTTAAATATAATTACTCCAAATCCCTAAAATTACAAAAACCCTAGAATTATTTCAAAATCTATTTTCTTTCCATACCATTTTGCAATAGTTTTCTATCATGTTCTAATTTCCTAAAATGAATTAAATGATCATTTTCTAAAAATTTCAACAAATCTATTCAAATTAGATATTTTAAATGCCAAAAAATCTAATGTCATTGTTGGGGATCAATCATAACCTACTTCTTAACTACATTCTTATTATTTAGTATCATATGATGAGTTTTTATAAATTGGTTTCTTCATAGACCCTTTGGGAAATAACGATGACCTCTAGGTATGTCAGAGACATTGTGTGATAAACACATTAAATTAATTTTTTTTTATAATAAATATCAACAAAAATTGAATCAAATTCTAGAATCCAAACTAGTTCTTTAGAATTATTAGAAATTAAAAAAATGGTGAATTCTACCATAAATAGGAAACTCCCTTTGAAATGAACATGTTTATCTAAATAAACTACCCACTTAGTTTATAATTTTGTTTAAAGATGATAAATACACTAACATATTAGAACAATTAATTTATATATATTTCTTATACAATTCATTAATATTATCTATAAAACAACGTCTCAAAAATAGTAATGATTTTCAAACCACCAATGGAAACTGAGATTCATTCACAGTAGTAAACTGAAGAGATCCCTTTTATACACTTACTATATAATTTCCAAAGATCCTACTAATTTATACCCTTGATATAGAACCAAATCATGATGTTTTGATAAAATTCACGTTGAGTAACCTCCCTCTAAAACTAAATTATGAAAGACTACTGCATGTTAACTAGGCCACTGAACCAAGTCAACCCATTATACTGTTACAAATAAAAATGATAACAAAACAAGTATTGAATATAATAAAATACATAAATAAACATAGAGTAAAAATAAGAAACTAAAATAGATAAAAGCAATACAAATAGGATAAACTTTGATATATGACATGTATAGACTAACAAGACTCCATCTTTCTAACTATCACCTACAAACTATCCCAAAATGAAACAACGACATAAATAGAATCCTAAATGCTATATAATTCTCATATATATACATGTTTCCTAATAAAATGTCTAATGATTCCCATGGAAATATGTAGGGTGTGATAAGTAGATCCCAGCTAAAAATAACCATGGATTCTATAAATTTATAACACGATGAATGCATATTATTTTTCTTTAAAAGCTATTTTTACAAGAAATGTTTAAAATACAATTTTTTTAAAGAATTTACCAACCAGTGCATGGGTTTTTTCATAAATTTATTTTCATATTTTCAAAGTATAGAAACATTCCAAACATAAATAAATTTATGTAAACCTAACAAAATATGAATTTATATGTGACCTAATAAACATGAAATAATCTATAATTAAATAAAAAAACATAATAAATAATTCACCTTCAAGTCAATATATAAACTATGGGAAATTAAATATTTGAAACTCATGAGCTTATGAAGAAATAAGGTTGGATCCAACTAATATCGTTTCCTTCCACATCCCATCATTATACAAGTGGTTACGTCAAAGTGGTGTCAAACACAATAAAAATTCCTATCAATATTTATCAAAAAACCAAAGGTTCCCACTATAAAAAGTTCCTCATTTTCATTTTAGAAAACCATTATCACATTTTAAAAGAAAATTTGAACCCCACTCTAATATTATTTAGAAGCGGTAGTTTACTATGCGGTACTATTCATAGAATGGGTCTTGGGCCAAAAAAAATGGGCCAACGAGACATGTAGTGGGATAAATTCCCACTAGTCTTTCAGGCAATGTAATGGGTCTCCCTCTATATAGTAAAATAGGTCATCACATTAATTGATTAATAAATGAGGATGTGACCCCATCCTTTTAAAAAATAAATTAGAATTTTTGGATAAATCCTCCCACATCAAGGACATAGAGAACCTAATGACATTAAATAACGAGAATTGGAAACAAAAAGATCTACATTCGAAGGGAATGAAATGACAAGAGACATAAACTGATTGATAGAACAAACTCTCCTTTTAAAAATCCAAAATAAAATTAGTTCTACTACAATAAATGGAGAATATAACAAATGTAATGATTCTACGAAGGAAATAAGCAACTTGATATATAGATCAACTGCTGAATTGAGTGATTGTAAGGGAATGTAGTCACCAAAAATCACCAATGGTAATTGAAATGGATAAATGAAATAGGCCACAAAAGATAATAAATCCTAAAACACCCATACAACACCAGAAAAGTAGATTCTCATAGAAATAAATAGCATTTAAAACATCTCATGTCCTGAAATTCATTCATTTTATGTTACACAAAAATACATGTCACCCAAGATTAGAAACATGACTATTACATTACAAAACCTTTAATAACTACACTATGTTTAAAATACTCATGTAGTGTTTTCAATTCACGTGATCTGTCCATAGTCCATTACAAATCATGTAATCCTATTACCTGTTATGTAAGTACCCAGCGAATAGAAGAAATTAATGGTTTTTGATGAAAATTCAAACAAATCCATGACATTACCGTTATAGGTATCGTCCATGTTTCATGTTCTACAATTCTCAACCAATGAAAAAGGGAAAAAAATAAAATATTAGACCAAACCTGACAGAAAGGTAATAGGGAAATAAATTATTTCACTTAATAAATTTAGTTAAACTTAAATTAGATATAATAAAATAATTACGATCAACCAATATATTGGATAACAGTATAAAAATAAAAAAATAAATTTAAAATTAAATGTAATGTGAAAATAAAAGAATGTTAATGGAAAATAAATTTCCATATCCCACCTTCATCTTTAGCCAAAAAAATAATCCTCGATATACATCACCAAGTCTCTACATATAAATAATTCACCAAAAATTAAAGAAAAAATGTAAAAATTATAATTTTAACTATGGGATAAGGAAATAAAAATAAAAATACATCTGACATACCTAGTGATACCCAAGGGAACTCTCCAACCTCAATACCAACCATCTCTACATGTGATAAAGAAGTAAATCCAATCATTGTTAAACTATTAAATTTTCTAATAATGACTTGTTTTAGTAGTGTGAGATCACAAACAACCCTATATGGTTTGACTAATGAGTCTATGTATTTATATATAACAAACTTTTCAATGATTCTTATTTATAAATTGTTTATATTAAGTAATCATTTATCATTTAGAGATAGGAAAAAATAGTGTATTTTAACGTGCTAATTAAATACATTTTTCTATGAATACATGATTTTGAAAATTCATAATAAATAATTAATGGATTCATAGTATTATATCGACACAGAAAAACTACGACCTACATTATGGTTACTTTGGGCGAAAATAATCCCAGTAAATTCATATTCTTAGTTATTTTAATATATAAAACCATTAACTTGCATAATTCTCATGTGAGGGTATATAATAAATTTCAATGATAACCACATCTATATAATCAAGTTGATTAGATAGTGATTTGTGGTAGACTAAAGGATATGGAAGCTAAAAATATTCCTTGGTTACTTTTCATATACATCCCCCAAAATACCAAGGGATACCATATTCTATCCCCTTTATACTCACTTTATTTACAATCATTAAATTTATCAAAATTAATATGTCTGTTGAAATAATTTTATTTATTAATTTAATTGGAATAGTCTAAGACTCCAATAAAATATATAATTGACCAGTAGTCACATCATTATATTGAATTAAATAATTTAAATACTCATATAAAAATATATTAAGAATTGTAAATCATACCAACCAGGAAAATTTCATTTAAATTATAAATCTAAAAAAATGTGTGGGAAAATGAGATTAAGAATAATGTTTTAATCCCCAAAGTATCAGTTTTATCATTATCTCGGTAGAAATTTATACAAAAATATACAACTCCTAATAAAAAAATTCAAATATTAACATGTAAAATTTTATACAAATCTATATATATAAACACCTTTGTAAATATATTTAATATTACAATTCATAAAAATTAAAAATTTCAAGAATAATTTCAACCAGTAGTATATCACTAATCATTTTCATATAAACTACCATAAATATTTTATTGTTAAAAAATATTACTTACACCAAAGTCCATAAATATAGTAGATGAAATCCCAGAAGAACCAATTTATATGTCAACCATAAAATTTTTAATTGCTTAATATATATATATATATATATGTGTGTGTGTGTGTGTGTGTTTGTTTGTGTGTGTGTAATTGAGCATGATAAATTTACATTACGTATAATAATTTTCTCTAAAAAAGATAAGCACTCATTGTATGTTAGGGAATGTAAAACGCATGAAATCAACTTTTGAGATTGAACCTTAGATGATGTGAGATCTCACAATATATATATATATATATATAAAGGCTTTATGAAAGGAAAAAACAACCTATAATAAGAATCCACACTTAAATGGATGCATTAGTACTGAAACTCAACGTACGTATTTACTAATGGTGTATTGCCTCAAGTAAATTGGAAACAAGATAGGAATCTAATGAGAATTAATATTTTGAGAGGAAAAAATAATATCCTCAAACTAATTTGGATAGAAATTATTTTCTACTTCCAAAATCAGATGAGGGTAGACTTATGAATAAGTTGTAAATTAATGATGGGGTGGTTTTGGTAATATTGATTTTTTAAATTTATATTATATCATGGTATAGTCTGTATCGAATATAGCATGTTTCCACTCAATGTGGATTAACTGATATAGGTATTGGGAAAGCTCTATGGAGAGCTTCTTTAGTAGAAATTTTATATACATGTCACCCCCATTCCACAATAGAGTGCTCAATGGTATGGGGATCCCCATGGTATTTTTTAAATAGTAAAACATAGAATATAACAACCTAGGGATGGTTTTTATGGGACTAAATTCCCTTAAGGATTCTTCTATGTCACAGAAACATTCTTTATAGCCCCAAAAAACAAAAAAAAAAAATATAATAAAATAAATACAGTAAAAATAAAATAATTTATAAAAAATAATGAGGAGAATAGACGTTTGCGTGTGAAATACGATGATATTTGATTATATATTTATCTATAAATAAACATTATTTATTTGATATCATGTGTTACACTTAAACCATAATATAATAAATCATAATACAACACACTGTTATCAATAAAAATTTAAATTCATTGGTATGGATATGCCTAAATAAATTATAAATATGTGGATGTCTTATACATAAATAAAATAAATTAACATGATATTAATTAAATTTAAATTAAAATAAAAAAAATCAAATGATATGTTTTTCAAATACCATTTTTGAAATGCACAATAATTTTTTATCTTAAAAATTATATTTACTAAATTTAGAGGATTATTTTAATAAAATTTATATATTATACATTCAATTAATTATTTTAACATTTTTCTAATATTATATCTTGGAAATAGATTTGGAATAAATTTAGTGTCATGCTTAAAATTTAATTTTTCAAAATGTTTTTTTCATAATGGTTAACACACTTTTTTGAAATTTAATTTTCTCTATTTATAGAAATGGAATATTTAAAAATATATTCCTATTAAAAATCATGAGGATATATGTTGTTAAATATTCTCTTATTATTTTTTATAAAATGAGTATTACCCATATATATTTTTTCACCTCAATAAGGTTAAAATAAATAAATGCATGTCAATCCATTGATATTGGTTATTAATATTTATTTAACACATTCTATAATCCTATTTTTTAGTGTATATCATCTATTTACATCCTAGTCTCTAATATAATGTCAATATATTGAATATTTCTATATTTAAGACCAATATAATAATCTAATAAATTAAAAAAAATACAACATGTCAATCTTCTGACTATATATACTCTAATAATATTATACAAGAATAAAATGATGATAAGTTATGTTATTAATATAAATTCGAATGATAAATGATTAATTTTGTCTTATTTAGTTATTTAATATTAACTATTAAATAATAACCATAAATTTTTATGAAATAAATATTTAAAATTAATTAAATTTATAGAATAAATTTATATATATAAATATTAAAAAAATAATATAAATTGAATCAATTATTATGCCCCATTATTTTTTTAGATAAATAGTATATATTGGAGATTTTTTAAATGTATAATATTAAAATTAGAACATGTTCTCAGTGTCCTTAATTTTATATATATTGTAATGCTTCAAAATTTGAATTAATGATATTTTATAATAAATAATATTTATTTAAATTATTTAAATATAAAAAAATTAGTTTCAAACAAGTTATTGAAATAATGTTTTAATGTTCATAAATTTTCTATTTATGAGTCACATGACCCTTTATAGAAACAATCATAAGCATTTTTCATTGAAATAGTTGTAACCATAATAAAGGAAAAAATTAGATAAAAAGGGATTAATAAGAAATGTAATGCAGAAATTGATAGAAAAATTAGAATAAAATTTATAAGAATATTCTATTTCAACCCTCAAATTAATTATTAATTCATTTCAATTTTTAATCATTTTTATTAGGTGTGATAATTTTTTATATTTTTATATTTTTTATAATTTCCATTTGTCTCCTCTCTCTCCCTTATAAAATGGAATCATTCCATTATATTCATTACACAATATATCATTTTATTTAAAAAAATCATCCCAAAATAACTTATAAACATTATATTTATGTTATATGGGTTTTTTTCTCCCCAAAAGGCCAACCCTATGGTCATTAAGAGATGTTCAAATGGATTTATTTCAATAGAGATATAATAACCTAAACCGATTAATTTATTTTATTTATTATTTCACATCCAAAAATTATAATGAGTTTTATAAGAAAATAATAAATTCAATATAAATAATATAATGAAATTCTATTATTATTATTATTACACCATTAATGACCCTTTTTCCAGTAAAAAACAAGGTACAATTAGTGCTTGTGTGTGCATATGGTTTACCATTACCTAAAAGAGATACATTTATTTTTTTATCATCATATATTATAGATTTGTAGTACCCTGGATTTATTTTTAATATATGATATATGGAATTATTATTTTTATTCATTAATAATATCATATCTACCTTCATACATTCTAATCTGTTGATAAAAGATAATGGCACTCATGCGTATGTGAGGACTACCATCTCTACAAAGTAATGTTATTGATTTTATTTTTTCTGGTTCATGGACTGTATGAAAGATGTATTTTAAGATTATATATGATTTATATGATATAATAATGATTATATAAATGTTAATTGATATATAATTTTCATTCATTTCATACTTTGAAAATAAAAAATTGGGTTCATGTGTAGTTATTGACCACAATCTCCATGATCATTGTAATTAAATTTTATCAATGTACATATATCTATTAATATATAAATATATATAATACATAATCCACTTATATATTGGTTAATGTTTTTGATATTATGGAACATTGATCAATGAACATGAAAAAAACTAACAAACCGTAACATACATAAAAAATGAAATATATTTCACTTAAAATAGTGATTTAAACAAGGAAATGTTGTTAAATAGGTTATACAAGTTATTCATAAACAATATATGGTATAATTGATATTATTATGATTTTATATTATATGTATTATAAATTTAAAATTATAATACTAGAGGTTCAAAAATTTATTATGTGAGTTGGACTTGAGCTAAGGGTTTATCATCTAAATTTGACCCATTAGGGTCATATGTGACAATTCAAACATATTTCATTAATGTTGTGTTTATAAAACCATTTTTACTTGATATATCATGAATCTAATTGGTTAAATTAAATTTAATGTTTCATTTTATTTAATTATTTCGTTAGGATTATGATTTAAATGTTAATAATGGTGTATGAGTCTAATGTTACAATCTCGTTGATTATCTAGATTATTTATGATAATGTTTTGATAATGGAATCTAATGGAATGATACTCAATAAAATAAATAATTATATTATCCATTTTTTATTTATTTAAATTACTTACAATACATTTTTTCTATCTTTATGTACTTAATTGACCTAAACAATATTTTTATGGATAACCAACATTATCTCTCTCTCTTATTAAAAAAAAATTCTTCACTGACCTTGATATCTGAAAAGGTTTTAAGAATTTTTATATATTAATCTATGAGTTTATAATTTCATTTTTTCACTTATTTAATTTTTTTTAGATGATCCTTTTTTTTATTCCAAATGTTGTATATTTTGAATTTTTACTGTAGTATGAAAGGAATTTTTTTTAAACTTATATGACATGAACTAAATTTCATGCTATCATGACCACTCAATGATTTGATATATAATTTAAATGTATTTAATAGTCATTTCTGTTGAATATTTAACATAATATTTTTGAATGTTCAATATGATAAAAAAATTAGTTTAAATTGAAAATTGAATTTTCTTTAGAAAACAATTCATGTAATCTCTTAAAGACATTTTTTATCTAAGATGGAATATGTTGATATTACATATGTTTTAATGGGGATATGATGAAATTTTACCATCCATATTATATCTCATGATGGTATATGATTATGATTACAATAATGTTATGCAACTTATACACTTTACATTGTTTATTAAATAATTATTTATTTATTTATTTATGAAACTGTTCCCTTTAACATGGACAATGTTATGAGGAAATGTCTATGAAACAACACTAATTATATGGGGTTAGGACATTATGACTATTTTATGATCTTGTTTTACTAATATTTATGGTTTTCATTATTTCATATGTAGTCCTAAAATTATATATCACTTCCATGTTCTATGTAAATATGGATATCTCATTAAAATAGAGGACATGAATGTGCAGTAATCCCAATTCAGTAAAGGAATCCTTCCACTATAATAGTACAAGAAGTAAACAATAAAAAAAATTATTGGTTGGTGAGTGAGCCTAATTTAACATGATATTATTCTTAGTGAACCATGAGTACAATGAAAATGATTTTCTATTATTATGTATATTCTATAAACTTATTTATAATGATAATGTTATTCTCTCGATACTAATGTTCATTGATTTTTTTGGTTCTTGTCCAATTAGCATATAGGAATTATGAATTGACTCAAATTTATGATATATTTTATGAAAGGTATGGTTATTAAATTTTATTATCATTTTCTCATAACCTTATGGTCATTTAATTTTTATTCGATAATTGATATCTCCATTGATATCCCTTATAGAGCTTCTATGAATACCATTTTGTATGTTTCTTTAATCGAGGTAATAATGATAGTTACAAATTATGATTTTCCTAATAAGGTGGTTGGTAATGAATAACATAGTTGGATATGATATAGTTCTATTATTAACTAGTTTTTATGTATACATGTTTCCAATGATGTAAGATATATATGATTTTATTAGAGATTGTAATATTATGTAATGAATATTAGCTAAAAATATGAAATATCCATATATGAAAATGTTGGGTCACTATATTTAGTATCATAGTAATGTTTAGATACCATTAATAACTATGATGATAAAACAATAGTAAAACCCAAAGTATTGTGTCTAATTATGAAATGGAATACTGATGAATGTGTAAGGATAACAGATGACGTAGTATAAACCTAAAATGTAACATATTCCAAAGCTGGTTACTTATTTAGACATCCTATAAATTATTTTTCATGATTAAATGATTTCACACTATTTATATTGTTTCTCACACTCTTCCTTTTTAGTTAATGACTGGAATCCAAATGAATCATATAAATGATGAATGTGAGTGATAATAGAGTCATTTTTGAAGTGCCCAGATCAGTGTGAATCACTGAGAGGGGGAGGGGGTGAATCAGTGATCCTTTAAAACTTTTTACTAATTGATTCTTAATCAATTAAACCTCTATGGCTTGTTAAGGCCTCGATCCACTCTTCTTATGTCTCGCAACCTTTCCCGGATAATGCAGTAATGAAAAGGCAGAGGACACAAGGATTTACAAGGTTCGGCACCAAAGGCCTACATCCTTGCCAAGCTCTCCCAGCATGGATTCTCCCATTATAACTTGTTAGAATTACAATGGTCGATACAGAGTCCCACTATATCTCTCCTGAGTCCTACAGGAGGGTCTTTATACTGCTTCACACAGTGTTACCAGAGTCCCACTGGCCTGCTCCAGAATCCCACTGAAGACTTCTTCTCCCTGAGTCCCACAGGGTCTTCTCCTGGCTCCTCGAGTCACACGAGTAGCTCTTCTTCACTTTAAGCTTCTTCAAGTATCTTCAGCAGTCTGGGATAAAGACTGCTGGCCTTGCTCTGTACCTCTGATCACTTGAGTTGATCAGGTCTTCTCGTCTTGCTCAGGCTTTATCACCTTCTTCTAAGGATGACCTGGCTTCTCTTCAGCTACTGAATACTCAGACAATTGATATCTTTAACTTCAGTCTGGTCCAGTCTCACTCAGTTCAACTTCATGCACTGAGTGCATGGCAGCTCTTCATCTTCATGCACTGATAGCATGGCCTTCTCAATTCTTCAAGATCCTCCTGGTCTTGGACAACTCAAATGCACACCACTGATTTAGCACTGTTCACGTGTGCACGTGCATGCATGCATGCATGCACTCTCCTCTTTCTCCTCTTGGTGCAATAAACCCTCAAAGGGTATATTCTCTTTGAGCACACACCTTCTCACTCCTTCACACGTTTAATTCCTTTTGATTACACACACATAAATGTGTGTTATACTTCGTGTGAGTATCCTCTTCTTCTTCCTCTAAGTGTGTACACACTTCACTTACTGCACACACATAGGTTCGGCCTTCACTTGTTTTGCACAGACAATTTATTCTTCATTTTGCACACACTTAAGCTTGGACTTTCACTTCTTCTTGCACACACACAAACTATTCTTTGTTCTTCAAAGTGTGCACAACCAACCCGTAGGGTCTTCCTCACTTGGCACACACACAAGGTGTGGTCTCGGCCTCCACTTCTTCTTGCACACCTAATTGCATACGGCCTCTTCACTTGTTTAGTTCAAGTATGCACAAACAAATTGCACACACAATAGCTTGGCCTCTTCCCTCTTCTCTTGATGCACGCTCTTGACCCGTAGGTTGTTCTCCAATTTTGCACACACACAAATAGTGTGGTCTTCCACTTCACTTGGCACACAAGGCACTAAGGCTCGGCCTTCTCTTGCTCACACCTGAACACCAACCCAAAGAAGCGCGCAAGTGGTGCAGCCCTCCTCTTCTTTCCCACTATCGCGCAAGTCCTCAAGCACTTTAGTGCAAGGAGGCTCGGGTGCGCAAGTGCCACTGCCACAAGGGCGTGCAAGTGTGCACTGGCCGCGGGTCGCGCAAGTCCTCAAGGACACCTTGGCCGCGCTAGTGCAAACCGCGCAGGAGGCACGGTGCACAGAGGGAGCGCACAACTTTGTGCTGCCCAACCTCCACTTCTTGTCGCGCAAAGGGGTTGCGCGCAAGGGACTCCAGCCACGCAAGGTACTTGCGTGGGGCTTCTACTTCGCGAGGCAGAGGCTTCGCGGGGCACAAATCTTCAACAAGAACTTCAGCAAGCTTCTTTATGCCCCGGGTGCTCCTTTTATAGGCAGAGAAACGCTTCTAAACATCCGCGTGGTTTTAACTTCAAAATCCCGAAGATTTCGGATCTTTTAAAATCTTCAAAATCTTTATTTTTATCCTCTGTTTCACGCGGGATTCTTCCTTCTTTCCTTTCACCTCTACGTGCATGGAACGTGTGCATGCCTCTTTTTAGGTCCATGCATGCAAAGCACGAACACCAACTGGCCTCGGCACCTTCGGTTTGCCTTCGGCCAAATCTCGAATTCTTCTTCTCATCGCATGCAAACTCATATTTATACATGAATGTGTTCGTAGAGGCCAGACGATCACCATGGAGGTCTCGGTTTGATTTATGGTGGCTGGGATCTCAAAATCCGGTGGTCGGATGGCCTCTGGTTCAGCGGGGATGTCGCGGGTGGCTTCACATGGCGCGGGGAAGAAGACGCGCGGAGAGCCGTCGGATCAAAGATTTGGACGGCCGCGATCAGGATGGGCCGCGGCGGATTAGATGGGTGGCCGAGATCTGGCGCGCGATCAATCGTGCGGCCAGGATCGCTCCCGCGGAAAAATTCCGCGTCCCACATCGAAACGGGCTCCTGTTTTTCCGCGGTTTATCAATATGCCGCTCCCCCAGCCCATTCAATTGAATCTTCTCCCTCCACGGTGCCGCCCCGCACCGTGTTCTCCCTGCGGGCGCGCTCTGCGCCCACTCTCTGCTCCTGCGGGCGCGCTCCTAGCGCCCACTATGCACCTCGGGCGCGCGGGTTTCACCACCGCGTGTCCTCGGGGGCTTACACACGGCCCCCTGCCTCTCGGGCTGGCCACATGGGATCCCCCCTTGGGCGTGGCGCCTTAGGCCCACATGTGCCTTGGGGGTTGAACCCTTAAGGCTGGCTTGAGATGGCTAATTTTTTGCAAGTAATAGAACAAGTACTTTGTTAAAAAACAAAGTAACCAAGTTCAAGTGCCAAATGCCACAACTCTTCTTCTAAGCCATTCTTCATCTTCTTTATTTCTTCTTATTCATTAGAATTCATAATCCTTCTTCAACATATAATCATCATTTAAGAATGGAATTCTTGAAGGTTCTTCCATCAACCGATGCTCCTGAATCAAAGATTTCTTCAATGTGCTTCATTGATCCAATTAGAGATCAATTGGATCATCTTCATGTTCACATGCACTAAGTGATAGTGCATGGACTTCATTAATGCACATCATCCACTTAGGAGTTGTGGATGGAACTCCTTTCAACTCCTCATGCATTGTGAAGACAATGCATGGTCTTCAAACATTGTTGTGACATTGTATCCAGTTGATACAAGTTCTTGGAACATTAAGAACAGCTCAACAATCGTCAGATATTACTAGAGAATGTTTCAACCACATCTCCTATGCCACTTAGTGAATCTCCTAAGTGACATGCCTCTTAGTATCATGGCCATTCTCCTTTCCTCACCAACACCATCACAACCTTTGGCATTCACATCTTGACAATTCTTGACATCCATTCATTCTAAGACAACTTCATGCCTCATTGACAACAAATGCAACACAATGCACTTCAATCTCCCCCTTTGTATTTTTTGTCAATACACTCCTTCAGCACATATGAATGGGTCAATATGTGTGCCAATATTTCTCCCCCTTATTGGCAATCAAATGCAAAGGTGTGGTGTGGTTATCTTTCAAAAATCTCTTCCTCCCTTTGAAAAGTATTTTCTTGAAAAACACTGAGAGAGGGATGATGTCACATGTTCTTCTTTAGCAAAGAACCTTTAGTAGATCAACTCTAAGTCTACTTGGGCTAACCCGGTGTAGAAAACAAGAGTGATGTAACCAAGGAACTCAATGCTGTCCACAATTATCTACACATGTGAGATCATGCTTCAAGGGGTTTGAAATTTTTTCAGATATAACAATGAATTTGCTAAATCCTGCACAACTTCACAAAACTCATTAGAAAGTTCAGATGCAAAGATAAAGCTCCCCCTTTCACCCATTTGTCTTCAATCCATACTCCCCCTTAATTGACAAGATAAACTCAATTAAGAAACAAGGGATGAAAGTATGATTGGAATACCTTCACTTTTCTCAAGATGGTATTAAATCTTAGAATCCCATCTTCTTCAGATTGGCTCCCCCTCAAGGGGTGCACTCCATTCTGTTCAAACCATCCTCCAGTTGAGAATGATCATCATCTTCAATTCCCTGCAATGTCAGCACATGTAAATACCAATAGTATAAGGGAATAAGATGGAACCTCCTTGGTTCATCAATGTGAACAACAAGGTTGAGAAGATTCTCTCAACCGAGATGTACCATTTTCACCAGTCTTCACACTTGCACATTTGATCTTCATTGATGATTGTGCTGGTGTGGTTCTCAAAACATCTTCATGTGAAACCTTCCCTTTTGCCTTAGCAATTGTCAGAGCTTGATCTTCAGCTTTTTGCAGTTCTCTGGCAAGTTGCAACTGATGTGGCCATATGACAAGTAAATCATTTGGAAGAGTGGCCCCAGTTCTGGAAGTTCCACATGGTTCCTTAGATGCTGTCAAGCTACCTTTCTTAGGCAACTTGTTTTCAATCAATCCCTTCTTCTTCTTCTGGATTGATTGTCTTTTTGAGTCCAGTCTGCTTCTATTTAATTTCATGGCTTCTTTACAAAGATCCATGATATGTCCTTTCTTCCCACAGTAGAAGCATATTTTCTTGGTGGTCCTACTGGATGACTCACCCTTCTTGGACTTAGACTCCAAGGTCTTCTCTTCCTTTTTCATAATCTTCTTGGGAGCATCTTCCACTTTCTTCTGCTTGCTTCCCAAGGATTCCTTCTTAGCCAGGTTCAGTGATCTTCTCTTCATTCCAGCTTCGGATACATTTGGAGATTGATATGTATCAACTCTTTGACCACTTTTGCAACCATCCCAGATGTTGTCAAGTAATCCAAATCTATTTGCAGTAAACAGATGTCTCTGGACCTGTGGATGTTTCTTTCTTCCTTCTGGCTTGCTCCCCCTTGGCATGGGCTTCCTCTGTGCTTTGGCATTCAGTGGATTGTTCCAACAATCCTTTGCACAATGCCCATACTTGTTACAACACCAACATTGACCCACAAATCTTGACCTCTTGAGTCCTTCTGATTTTAGGGTACTTTTCTTGACTTGTTGTGCTGTTTCAGGAGAGCTCTCTTTCTTCATCTTCTTCATCCATACTTGATCAATGTTATTCTTCCATCCTGTATTTTTTGTGGAAACACATTTAGAAACATGAGTACAAGATGGTATGGATGGTACCTTCTTTTTAGAAGTTTTTGCACTTTCACTAGAGGATGTCTTTATTTTAGAATCATCCTTCTCAATGCATACTTGAGTAGCAACATGTCTTCTTGCAGCTGACTGGGAGGATTCAGCTTTAGGTGATTGCAGATGTTTCAATATCACCTCCAGTTCTAAACACTTCATGTTGAGGGAGTTCTTCTCATCCTCAATTGTTCTTAGCCTTCCTTCCCATTTCTCTTCCAGCTGTTTTATCTGGTCTTCATGCACCTTCTTCATTTCAAGCAATGAGTTGTCAAGATCCTTCACCCTTTTGACGTTGTCTTCAAGTTGAGCATCTCTGACAACCATTGACACTTTGTGCCTCTTTTCCAGTGCATGGAAAACATCTCTGACCATTATTTTAAAGAAAACTTTCTCAGAAAGGCTTCTTTGCAATTCGTCAGCAGTGTCTTCATATCTTTCATTGCAAAGGGATACTGTTTCATCTTTGGCATTTACCAGCTTTCTGAGAGTGTTGGTTATGCCAACCCTTTTAGCCAGCTGATCTTCCATAGCATTGGCTTCTTCTTCTAACTGTGATTTTTCTTCATGAAGATCATGGATGCCTGTAGCTATACACTTTGTCACTTCCATGGGAACTGTCTTCTGAAGATATTTGAGTGCACTCTGAATATCATTCATTGTTTCAACTTCATCACAGCTAGGACATGCTTTCTTCATCTTCTTGGCCTGTTTCTTATTTCTATTTTTCTGAGTCTTGGCAGATATCTCCATTTGAGGCTGGTCTCTCGTTTCCTCAAATCTGCACTTCATAAAGACTCCCTTGGATCTTTTAGAGGTAACCTCCCTCTGATACCAATTGAAGTGCCCAGATCAGTGTGAATCACTGAGAGGGGGAGGGGGTGAATCAGTGATCCTTTAAAACTTTTTACTAATTGATTCTTAATCAATTAAACCTCTATGGCTTGTTAAGGCCTCGATCCACTCTTCTTATGTCTCTCAACCTTTCCCAGATAATGCAGTAATGAAAAGGCACAGGACACAAGGATTTACAAGGTTCGGCACCAAAGGCCTACATCCTTGCCATGCTCTCCCAGCATGGATTCTCCCATTATAACTTGTTAGAATTACAATGGTCGATACAGAGTCCCACTGTATCTCTCCTGAGTCCCACTGGAGGGTCTTTATACTGCTTCACACAGTGTTACCAGAGTCCCACTGGCCTGCTCCAGAATCCCACTGAAGACTTCTTCTCCCTGAGTCCCACAGGGTCTTCTCCTGGCTCCTCGAGTCACACGAGTAGCTCTTCTTCAATTTAAGCTTCTTCAAATATCTTCAGCAGTCTGGGATAAAGACTGCTGGCCTTGCTCTGTACCTCTGATCACTTGAGTTGATCAGGTCTTCTCGTCTTGCTCAGGCTTTATCACCTTCTTCTAAGGATGACCTGGCTTCTCTTCAGCTACTGAATACTCAGACAATTGATATCTTTAACTTCAGTCTGGTCCAGTCTCACTCAGTTCAACTTCATGCACTGAGTGCATGGCAGCTCTTCATCTTCATGCACTGATAGCATGGCCTTCTCAATTCTTCAAGAACCTCCTGGTCTTGGACAACTCAAATGCACACCACTGATTTAGCACTGTTCACGTGTGCACGTGCATGCATGCATTCATGCACTCTCCTCTTTCTCCTCTTGGTGCAATAAACCCTCAAAGGGTATATTCTCTTTGAGCACACACCTTCTCACTCCTTCACACGTTTAATTCCTTTTGATTACACACACATAAATGTGTGTTATACTTTGTGTGAGTATCCTCTTCTTCTTCTTCTATGTGTGTACACACTTCACTTAGTGCACACACATAGGTTCGGCCTTCACTTGTTTTGCACACACAATTTATTCTTCATTTTGCACACACTTAAGCTTGGCCTTTCACTTCTTCTTGCACACACAAAAACTATTCTTTGTTCTTCAAAGTGTGCACAACCAACCCGTAGGGTCTTCCTCACTTGGCACACACACAAGGTGTGGTCTCGGCCTCCACTTCTTCTTGCACACCTAATTGTATACGGCCTCTTCACTTGTTTAGTTCAAGTATGCACAAACAAATTGCACACACAATAGCTTGGCCTCTTCCCTCTTCTCTTGATGCACGCTCTTGACCCGTAGGTTGTTCTCCAATTTTGCACACACACAAATAGTGTGGTCTTCCACTTCACTTGGCACACAAGGCACTAAGGCTCGGCCTTCTCTTGCTCACACCCGAACACCAACCCAAAGAAGCACGCAAGTGGTGCAGCCCTCCTCTTCTATCCCACTATCGCGCAAGTCCTCAAGCACTTGAGTGCAAGGAGGCTCGGGTGTGCAAGTGCCACTGCCACAAGGGCGTGCAAGTGTGCACTGGCCGCGGGTCGCGCAAGTCCTCAAGGACACCTTGGCCACGCTAGTGCAAACCGCGCAGGAGGCACGGTGCACAGAGGGAGCACACAACTTTGTGCTGCCCAACCTCCACTTCTTGTCGCGCAAAGGGGTTGCGCGCAAGGGACTCCATCCACGCAAGGTACTTGCGTGGGGCTTCTACTTCGCGAGGCAGAGGCTTCGCGGGGCACAAATCTTCAACAAGAACTTCAGCAAGCTTCTTCATGCCTCAGGTGCTCCTTTTATAGGCAGAGAAACGCTTCTAAACATCCGCGTGGTTTTAACTTCAAAATCCCGAAGATTTCGGATCTTTTAAAATCTTCAAAATCTTTATTTTTATCGTCTGTTTCACGCGAGATTCTTCCTTCTTTCCTTTCACCTCTACGTGCATGGAACATGTGCATGCCTCTGTTTAGGTCCATGCATGCAAAGCACGAACACCAACTGGCCTCGGCACCTTCGGTTTGCCTTCGGCCAAATCTCGAATTCTTCTTCTCATCGCATGCAAACTCATATTTATACATGAATGTGTTCGTAGAGGCCAGACGATCACCATGGAGGTCTCGGTTTGATTTATGGTGGCCGGGATCTCAAAATCCGGTGGTCGGATGGCCTCTGGTTCAGCGGGGACGTCACAGGTGGCTTCACATGGCGCGGGGAAGAAGACGCGCGGAGAGCCGTCGGATCAAAGATTTGGACGGCCGCGATCAGGATGGGCCGCGGCGGATTAGATGGGCGGCCGAGATCTGGCGCGCGATCAATCGTGCGGCCAGGATCACTCCCGCGGAAAAATTCCGCGTCCCACATCGAAACGGGCTCCTGTTTTTCCGCGGTTTATCAATATGCCGCTCCCCCAGCCCATTCAATTGAATCTTCTCCCTCCACGGTGCTGCCCCGCACCGTGTTCTCCCTGCGGGCGCGCTCTGCGCCCACTCTCTTCTCCTGCGGGCGCGCTCCTAGCGCCCACTATGCACCTCGGGCGCGCGGGTTTCACCACCGCGTGTCTTCGGGGGCTTACACACGCCCCCCCTGCCTCTCGGGCTGGCCACATGGGATCCCCCCTTGGGCGTGGCGCCTTAGGCCCACATGTGCCTTGGGGGTTGAACCCTTAAGGCTGGCTTGAGATGGCTAATTTTTTGCAAGTAATAGAACAAGTACTTTGTTAAAAAACAAAGTAACCAAGTTCAAGTGCCAAATGCCACAACTCTTCTTCTAAGCCATTCTTCATCTTCTTTATTTCTTCTTCTTCATTAGAATTCATCATCCTTCTTCAACATATAATCATCATTTAAGAGTGGAATTCTTAATGGTTCTTCCATCAACCGATGCTCCTGAATCAAAGATTTCTTCAATGTGCTTCATTGATCCAATTAGAGATCAATTGGATCATCTTCATGTTCACATGCACTAAGTGATAGTGCATGGACTTCATTAATGCACATCATCCACTTAGGAGTTGTGGATGGAACTCCTTTCAACTCCTCATGCATTGTGAAGACAATGCATGGTATTCAAACATTGTTGTGACATTGTATACAGTTGATACAAGTTCTTGGAACATTAAGAACAGCTCAACAATCGTCAGATATTACTAGAGAATGTTTCAACCACATCTCCTATGCCACTTAGTGAATCTACTAAGTGACATGCCTCTTAGTATCATGGCCATTCTCCTTTCCTCACCAACACCATCACAACCTTTGGCATTCACATCTTGACAATTCTTGACATCCATTCATTCTAAGACAACTTCATGCCTCATTGACAACAAATGCAACACAATGCACTTCAATTTTCTACATAAGAAACCAAATATTATGGGATATAGAATAAATAATCATCGTTCTATTCTTAAAAATCATTCCAATGTTATGAATCATGATGATCATTCACACAAGAAAAGGAGGGAACCATGTTCTATTGATTCCTTCATGTTATAACAGCCACCTTCCACTAGAGGGTATTCTGGTCCACTAGATTTTGAGTAATCGATCAGTAACATTGAAATTATTTTTTATGTTATCCTATGATCATATCAAGAAATTAATATTTTCGATATTTATAACTTATAATGTTTAGAAGATCAATGGTTGTGTCTTTAAAATAAAATGGGGAAATATTATGAAATTTAACTCACTGATTGGGATGAGTTAAAGAGTATATTTTTTTGTATCCACTAAAAATATATTATTTTTATGAAAATGTAGAATGAATTAAACATGATAAATAAATATAATTACGAATCTATTTGTCAAAATTATAATAAATTAACAAGATATGAGAGGTACACATCTGGTATTTTTATGAATCCAGAATGTAAGGTTGATTGACTCCTCTGTTCCTTACAACCAATTAAATTGGGGTTTCTAGTGATAAAAATATTTAGTATCTTTGAATAAATAATTATATGTGACATGAAGTAGAAAATTCATATTGGAGTTATACATAGTTCATAAAGTTTTGAAATAAAAATTATGATAGTATTAAAATGAAATTATAAAAATATTGGATATAATAAGATTATATTTCATTTTTCACCAACATGTGGATGGAATCAAAGATGAACTGAAATTATAGGTATTGGTAAGTGTTTTCTGTTTAGAATGGAATGTCATATGATAATCAAATTTCATAGTAATGAGGATAAATTTAAAAATGATGTAGGAAATCCCCAAAAAATACACCACCCACACTATAGAGATAAAAAAACAAGTAGTATATGAATTTTTCAAATCAATGATCAACCAAGAATATTATTTATAATGATTGATATCACTATCCCTTTATGGATAGAGGGATAAAAATTTATCTTATCAAAAATAATTCGAATGTAGAGTATGATAATGATGTTTTGAAAGGTAAAAATAACATCCACTGTTGAACTACTACAGTATTATTTGATTATTTATCTACAAAATATTTTATATAAAATTATTTTTTAACGGTATCACAATTCCAACAAAACAATAATATTTTATATTATATTTGAAACCCCTAAATGGTATGAAGATCACATAATAATTATATTATTTTTCTCTTATTAAGTGTTTTTGGGGACATGTTTCTCATAAATCCAGTTATTCTTCCTCTAGTTTAAGTTGTTTTTATTTTGTGTATGGATTTTATTTCATAAAAATTATCATATCAATAGGAATTTATGTCAATATTGATATTATGAATCATATTCTGATGACATATCTATGTGATGATAAATATGAACTTTTATTTTAAATTATATCCATTGTATGGGTCAAAATTCTGATTCAAAAGGGCTATTTAACTCATTTTGTTAGATTAAACTCAACATTGATGATATAAATAATATTAAAGAGTCTGTTTTATGTATTTTTGGATGACTTCACCAGTCTCCCACCGAATCATGAAGTTGAATTCTTAGTAGATCTCATACATAGTGCTACAAAAATTTCTTAGAATGTATATAGAAGGGCCTAGATTGAGTAATAGAGATTTAAGAAGATACTCTGGGAGAATCATAGTAAGAGATTTATTCATCCAACTACATCATATTGGGATGTAAAAATTATTTTCATAAAAAAATGTTTTATTAAAGAGACTCTTTATTGAATATCTAGAAATTATCAATATCAAAATATGGAATCACACTACATTGACTCTTATAGTTGACATGTATGATCCTCTTTACACAACTAAATACATTTATATTATTGATAATTATTCTTGATATCATTCAAAAGGGTTTCTATATGGTGGATAAATTCGATATGTATTTCCATAAATGGAATGAAAACTATGAATATATGTTGATTCATTTTTTGTTCTTATAGATTCCCCCCTATCGTCATAGTTTCAAAGAATGGATTCTCTTGATAATAACTTGACCTTTTTTATTAGTATATAAAAATGATGTTCATATATATTTAATGGATAATGGGTAGAATGAACGAAAATTTAGGATTCTAGTGAGAACCATAAGAATGTGTCATTTGTAAGAAAAATTAAACATCTATAATTTTTTTCTAAAAAATAAATTCATATTTGGGTAATCTAATCCCAAGAGATGGTATATATGCGGATCCATCAATGATCAATGTTTTTGAAAAATGGCCCATATCATCTACTTAGACTAATATATTATTTTTTTATAGTTTAGATATATATTATCAGTTAATTATTGAAAAATTTATCAAATCTATATAATACACTCACCGTGTTAAATTTGAGAAAAGATATGATCAATTCGGATAGATTAATCTAAGAAAAGTTCAATAAATTGAAGAGATAGTTAGTTAGTGATCCTAGGATTACAATAAACTATAATGAAAATGGGGTTTAAATCAATATGATTACATAAAATAATTTACTGGAGTTTGTTATAATGTAGAATAATGTTTTTTAAAGACAAATCATTATGAAAATTTATAGTTCAATAGAAAAATACCACGACTCATGATTTAAAGATTGTATTAGTAATTTAGGAATAAAATATAATTAGGATTGTTATTAAGATGAAATATGATATATATATATATATATGTAGGTATGATAATATTTTAGAGTACGTATTCACTCACAAATAGTTAAATATGTAATAAAGAATATGGTTAGAGTTGATGATATATTATGACATCTAAATACATTAGTACAATTTGAATATGAAAACGGTGAATGATTCTCATAGTTGAAATGTACATTTTATCTAATATATGATGAGGATAAATAATTATCCAACATTTCTGTAATTTCAAAAGGTTATATTTGTAAATAATCAATGAATGCTTAAAATATTATCTTTCTCCAATGAGTTTTGAATCATCTATATAGTTGAGAACTAATGAGGCATTGGGTTAAGATGTTGAACTGAAGATAATGATTATAAATTCTCCTATGTTCATATATTAATATGATGTAATGATATGTTTCATGAACCATGACATTGTTTCTTCCATAGAAAATTTGAATTCATGTCTAAGCGATGAGGCTCACAGATCATCATACTATATTAATAATGTAAATATGATGTTTTTTACATATATAAATTATTATTTGTGAGTGGATAGAATTAAGAGATATTTTTTACATTCTGTATCTCTATGATTATTATATTAGTAATGAAATTAAAAGATACATATGTCTAAGAGGATGTTACAACCATTACTCTTATGTTAATGTAAATTAGAAAAAAAACACCATTATTTTTTTCATAAGACTCTTCAATAAATATAATGGTATTAATACTATTTAGGTTGTAGTCAATCACATTAGAGAAAAATAAATTTTTTTTATATTAGATGATATTTATCTCTTGATCATATTTATAGAATATATATTAATAAAGTAGAAATGTTTCATAGAGTTCCACATTATATTATGTTTACATAAGATCTAAAATTTACCTTCATGTTCTAGTAATGTTTTATACAATATCTTGATAGAAGTTTTATATTTAGTCATCGTAACATCCTACAATAGATGATAATTATATGAAAATAAATAAAATAGAATAACATATAATTATATATATATTGTTATAAATATTTTAATGATAGTTGGGATAAAAAAAATTCACTAGTTAGGTTTTCATATAATAAAAGAAATCTCTTGATCATTATATTGGTCATTATGAATCCCTCAATTGATAGAAGTGTATAAATACAAATTGATAGTATCAAGGTGGAGACATAATCTATTTGGTACTTGATCCAGATGAAGAAATATAATATATGTTTTATTTATTTATTAGAAAATTATGGTAGCTCAGAGTTTATAGAAATGTTATATTAAAAATTGTTTCAAAAATCAATAATTCAACGTTAGTTAAAATATATTTGTTTGAATGCTCCCATAAATAATCTTATGAGATTAGTAATGAATATAAATCTTATAACTATGTAAAATTTCCCAATTGGGATTCATGATCTGTTAAGGATGATATCTTATCTCTTTGGTCTTCCTTTATTCCTCAACGGACATCACAAAGTATTCCAAGTAACTCTCAGGAAGAGGTAGAAAACTAATACTTATAATGTACTAAACATTGATATCATACAACTGTTGAATGATCTTTTTAATGAATAATATCTAGTATATTTATTTGAATATAGTGATAAAGTGATAAATAACAACACTACTCACCCATGTAATGTTCATTATAAAAATAAAAAATTCAAAAAAGCTACTTAGAATCCTAACGATGTAATGAAACATAAATATCCTTTATTTATATTAGTGTAATAATATTATGAGGGTGAAACTAATTTAAAGGGAGAAAAAATGTAAAACCATCATATTTAATATTATAATATTCTATAAATAAATTTTATTTATTTTTTGGCTCTATTTAAACACAACCCATAGTTTATCTAAACCATAAAATAGTAGACCTTAACAACCTATAAAATAAATGTTATGGTAGAAATATGAATTATTAAAGTGGGTTTCTCTATAAAAATATTATTTTTATACACACAATGTTATTATATCATAACAAACCAAATTAATCACTTTTTGTGTTATTTTAATTATAAGTATATATAATAAATTAAAATAAAATTTTCAATATTCATATTTTATTTTTATAGAAATGTAATATGAATAAATCATGTTTTCAAATTAATAGATCATTTTATAAAAAAATCAGTTTTCATCTATTTTTCATTTATAAATTAAATTGAATTTCATTGATTTGTAGATATACTATCAAGAAAGTAGGATTCAGTTTTCTATTTAAATGGATAAAATTAATTAAATGGGTCCTTTAATTTTTTTTCTAATAAATAGTAATTGTAGGATGTTTTTATCACCAAAGTCTGGGTCAAACATGAAAAATTGGGTGAAAACATTCAGATAAGAATTTTTTATTGCAAAAAATTGGAATTAATTTAATTCAATGACTGGAGTTCATTAATTTTCATTTATGTCTCGAATATGAGGTCATTTGGTTCCATATTTCACAAATTATGACCATTTAATTAATTTAATAATTTAATAAATACAAAATATCACTCAATAAAATTTAATATCTTTAAAAAAAATTATATGAATTAATGGAAAAATTTAATTTATATGTATATATTTGACATATTTAAAATTTTATTTTCAATAGAATTTATTTATATATAATTTTTAATGATTTAGTAATTACATAAAACAATTATGGTATACCGACTGAATATTTAGTCAATTAAAAGAAAAACTACATTAACGGTCTTAAAATTAATTAAAATGTTATATAATTTCAGTTAATAGATGTGTTCCCAGAATTATTAATAAAAATACGACATATTATTACTCATTAAATATAATATATTTTAATTCCTAATTTCTATTTGTTTCATTAAAGTCAAATTTATTGAATTATGAAAAAAATTTAATTATTTATTTTTTTATAATAATATATTATTTATTTATTTATAAATATTAAAAAAAAATTAGTTCCGAAATGTGAAGGGAATATAGTTGTATATATCAAACCTATTAAATTTATGAGTCAGATTTACATTTTTGGTGATATTAATAACCCATTGATATTGAAATTGATTTTATTGTGGTTATGGTAAAAAATATTTAATGAAGTAGTTTTTCAAAAATATGTATTTTTAAATGACCCCAAAACACAATAAAATTTCTTTAGGTGATTATTTTAAGACTGAATAATCATTGATTATTAATCACAGTCTATTTGGAAGCATTTGGATTTTGAATAACATTAATAAATTTTAATTTTCTCCAAAATTCCATTTTTATCCACTTCTACACTTTTAAAATGACACCCTCCATTCTCTTCTGTACACTAATATGACACATCTATATCAAAAATCCCTACAAAAATACATTTTAAACATCCCAACCACATTTTTCTATTTATGGTCTCACTAAAGACCCAACACTAGGGTCATTATAAAGATATCCAAAGGATTTCTTTCAAAGAAGAGGTAATCAACTTAACCGATCACATTTTTTTAACATTATTTGTCATCCCTTATAAATATTTTATATATTATAACAAAATATGATATTATTATCAGAACTAAATTTTTATTATTATTATGAATAAAAAACTATCCAATTATTTTCCCATTAAATGGGAATTGAATATATCATATGTGTATACATACAACAGACTGTCTCTATATAGTGATACAATTCATTTTTAGTACTATATTTTATGTATGGGTATTATGATGATTGTAATGATGATATATGATATTAATGACATAGTTATTATTCTGTAATCATAAAATATTATCTACCATCTTTAACATCCAATCTATTGGAAAATGATAACATCACTTGTCGGTACGTATGAACTACCACCTTCACAAAGTGATGTGATCCATTTTTAATATCCATGATAAAAAGATGGTAATATAGATAAAATTGTATAATAAATATAACTTATATGATATAATTATTATTAACAAATGATTAATTAATATTTAACTTTCATTCATTCCATCGATCGAAAAATGGAAACCATGTACGCACATACACATGTACTACATCACCAATAATTGTGTAATTAATTTTTCAATATCAACATTTATCAATGAATATATATATATATAATGAATATATTGAAAAATTAATATCATGTTTAAAATTCTTGGGATTTTGGAACAATCATCACTATAGAATCACAAAAACTTCCAATTGAAGTCGGACATGAGGTATGGGTTTATCGTCTCAAATTGTCTTCTTTTAGAAATATGTTATGATATACACCAATCCTTTTTTATGAATTTTTTATAAAAAATATTTTTATATGATATATAATGAATATATTTATTCAGTTGATAGTTAAATTTAAATTTTATTTTATTCTTTCATATGGATTATAATGATATAGTCACTGATGTTGTAAGGGTTTTATATTTTAATATCATTATTTATTGGATATTTTTATGATCATTTTACGATGATAAAATAATCTAGTATAATTATAAAGAAGCTCATTAATAGTCTAATACACTTTTGTATAAAAAATTATTTCATTTTGATTCATTTTATTGTCTTTGTGTACCCAAGAGTCTGAAATAACATTTTTAATGAAAACTGACTTTATTTCTCTCATTGATCAAAAAATATTTTATTATAGATCCCAATTTTGTATAATACGTTTTTCAGGATATTTTAAATATTATCTAATTATTTATATTGAAAAATATTTCAATTATTAAATTAAAAAAAACTAATAAAAATCATTTTATCATTTTAGGAAGGGTTTACTCTTTGAGTAGTTTTACAAATGCATGAAAGGAATGTTTTAACTTATATTACATGAACGGAATATACTAACATAATTTCCACACAATGATTGGATGTTTATTTTACATTTTTTATTTCATTTATTTCAATGAAATCTCTTTCCTTGACATTTTGAAATTTTATAGATATTAAAAAAGTGTAATCAATTTTGAAGGGAAATTTTCCTCATGAAATATTTAATGTGATCTTATAATGACATGGTTATTGACATATTAAATATTTTTATTATAATTAATCATACTAGGGATATAATACAACAATACCAACCATATTCATTAACTGGGAGGATTAATAATACGACTAAAAATGTTTTTTAAACTAATTCTTTTTTCATCTATACTGATTTGATTAATTGATGATTTTTTAAGAAAATATTTTCCTTTCCCTCGGTTATAAAGTGTAAAAAATATTTACAATACCTATTTATTTATCCTTGGATATGATATGAAGAAATTTTTTTTATCTTTTGTAACAACTATGTATTTGATTCATAATTTTTTCAGTGATATCTTGATTATATAACATTATAATGAATTTTGTAAAGATGGATACATCATGAGTTATAGATGAATGAAATTAGGAGTTGACCCAGTTCATAGAGGGACTCTATCAACTATGATAGTCTTGGATTTTATACTAGACTACTAAAATAGTTCTGGTATTGAACCCAATCTTCTATGATACAATTCACAGTGAACCGAGACTAATATTTAAATGATATTAAATGCTTAAGTATCTTCCAAAAACATATGTATTATGATAATATAAAGGTATAATGGCTCATGTTCATTTGATTCTTCTCTGAATAATGTCTTGTTAACTACCATGTTTTATTTCATGAATCAATATTATAATCTATGATATGTTGGTAGTAGTTTTAAAATGTTATTATCATGTTCAAATATACTTATTGTCTCGATATATCTATGTAATAATTGATAACTTCCATTTTTAACCTTAATATGAATCCAAGCTCACACATTCTTATTTTCCCATTCCTAATGTTATGAAGAATGGTATTATATATGATATTATTAATATGAGTACTAGATATGATGAACATTTGAGAATATTATCTAACTCATTTATGAACCAATTGTTATGTGTTCAATTTTTAAAAGATAATTGACCATTATGATTCTGGAAAGGATCATTATGTTTTTTAGTTAATATTCATTTAATAATATAAAAAATCAATGTATTAAATGTTTTTTTTCACTATATGGTTTGGAAATTACCTTCAACAGAATAATTACATCCCCCGCAAAGAAAGAAAATAACTGATAAGACAAAATTAAAATTACTCCACAGAATAATAACATCCAGAATGATCCAAAAATAATGAAACTACTTAAAATGGGGTGACTCTAAACTCCATGATTCATGCATAATATGAAAAAAGAGTGTTTAGAATTTTGATAAAAGAAATTGTCATCCTCTTCGTAAATATATTCTTCTAAAAAGGTGCTTGAATAAAGAAATTGTGTCTGAGAACTAAATACAATGCATACATCACATTAAAAGGTCAAAAATATTTCACCTAATTATGAAATTATATATAATTCTAAAATAAATCCAACAATCAAATCCTTATAAAACTATATTATTAAAATAACATAAATATTTTATCATACCATGATATGTTCAAGAGAAGGATACAGATGGTAGGTCTCCCCCAACATTTGAAAACTACAAAATAAGACCAAGAAGGAAAATATATTTAAATGTTTCACTGGATGAAAAATAAAAAGTTCAACATACAAAAAAATTCCCCTATAACTCACCCACAGAAAAATTCATAATTTATTGATATATTTATTTATTATAAAATAGAACTCAAGGTATCAACAAATTATAATAATGAAACCACCTTAGAAGTAAACCTAATGGAAATATCCCAAGACCCGAATGATCAAGAAGCCCACCAATGTTGTTTAAATCAAGGAAAATATAATGAGGCATCAAATGAAAAAATCCACATTAAAATAGAACATCCATAAAACATATTGAATATATCAAGGTATTGTATGTTCAGACCCCATGTTTGTGACAACAATCACTAGTGTCCCGTCAAAATCAAACTAACACTAAAAAAATTTTAGTATTAAATGGGTTGATGTTAATTATAGTCACCCCTAAAATACACCAATGTATTCGACACCTTCCCATTTAAGATAAATGAAATGTTATTGGGTCCATTTCTTAAAATACACCAACGTATTCGACACCTTCCCATTTAACAGTATATATTTTTTCATGAATACATAAAAATCCATTTATTACCATAATTAATATTAATCTTACCAATAAAACAAATAATAGAAAAATTAAAATAAATTGTTTCCATATGAATGCATATATTACATGATTAAAAAGAAATTTGAAGAAAATAACTATGAAATATAATTGAAAGCGGGACTACAATCCATATAGGGATCATTTATTTGTCTCATAAGTCATTGTTCCACCATAAAACTAGAACTGATATACAATAAAATCAATTTTGGAATGTCCAAAAAAGATTTTAAGGATATATTTTTTATATGGATATAATTATATCAATGTAGTTCTAATCCCACTAAAAAATTCATAAAAATTTGAAATAATTAATGAAAAATAAATTTCAAATAATCCAAACTGAATACCCCTGGTGGATTAATTGTTAAAGAAAGAAAGATATTTTTAGGCTATACACACACTTACATCTTCAGTACTGACATAAATATCTATAGTCTATTCGAGACCCAAAATAATTATGGGTGACTAAGAAATCAATTCTTTCATTGGATCATGGATCTGACTATATTTTTTCACGAATAAAAATATTTTTTCAATAATCAATTGAATAAGTGATCATACATGTTACATACTTAAAAATCATCTTACATTCTTTTGGTCTCAATACCTGTATCATAGGCATCGAATATAGTTTTTGGGGATGGTTTCAACATGTAAATTAAAATAAACTTACAATTGAAAGGAAAAAAATTTGAATCACCATTACATTGGAATTACATGTCAAAATAAATTAATAAATTTTAATTAAAACATAAATAAAAGAACTATAACAATATAGACATAATGTAAAAGGAGTTACTTCAACTCATCTTGAGCTCCCACTATTGAAATAACCACTTAGATTCATCACCCTATCATCACAATTTTTCAATTTGTAACTTATTAGGGAAATAAGAAACTATACAGGATTATTTGGGCCATGTGATAAGGAAATATAAATAAAAAAATGAAATTAACTAGATTTCAAATCCTAGAGATTCCTTAATGTGAGGAGAGATATAATGAACCCCCACGTCCTGCCACCAGTAGCCCCAGGTTGGTGACTAGCATGAAGGGTATGTAAAAAACTAAAAAATGTGACAAATTAACCCATATTACTCTATAGGATCATGATATAGGATGAATCAAAAACAAAATAACCCAATTTAATAATATAAAATGGAATGAAAAACCATCCATTCAACCATGTATAAAACAATTGATGCCCATAAAACACTCCAATGTAAAATTCCAAAAAATAAAAAAGGGACATAATAAAAGTAAAAAGGGAAAAGATGATAATTTAATGAACACCCATGTACTCCTCCTAGAAATAGTAAAATGAATTAATATATATGGGATGAATGTACTAATACACCATAAAAAAAAATGTCTATCAGTAACATGTGTTAGAATCCTAAAAATGAATCTGTGATAAAATAAAAGAACAAATATCATATAAATAATCCTTCTAAAAAACCATATCCTCACTTCAGAACACCCACTATATATAGAAATCCAATTATAATAACCTAATATGAATCATATAAATAAAGGGTACCTTTCACAACATTCCCACTTATTTTCCCCTTTCATGCCAAAATGTATTATGTGATTTTTCTACCATCTCTTTTATAAAACATATACCACATCCCCATAGAATGGTAACACCACATAACTCTTAATGACACCAAGGTCCCTTCCCCATAGAAGTATATTCTATCATCCTTCCCAATGAAATATGTTTCATTATATCACAACCATATCTATAGTAGTGGGTTACAATTATGATTATGCACATAATCCTTATTCCCCACCCTACCATACATGACCCCCACCATAAGCCATCGTATAGTATGGTCATCTCATATCTCACATGTAGATCCCTAGGATATAACAAAATTCACTATCTGACCTCAAACCATAATAGTCTATTTATTTATACTCACATAGAATAGAAAACTTGAATCAATAAGTAGTTGACCAACCATTATCACCACTAGGATATTTGAAAAATAAAACTCCATATAACTATATATATGGGTGACACCATATAGTTATCAATTCATATGGGGTTCCAATAGATATAAAATGGAATATATAATGTGAATATATACATAACCACACACGATCCCATCTTATATGTTCAAAAAGGAGCCGACCATCTCAAAAAATCACAAATTTTGAAACCACGACTAAATGTAGAAGATGAAATACTATAAACAATCCATAAGACACTTCTATGATCACATTGAAAGGATCCTAAAATGCATTTTAGAATAAAATTTCACTTTTTATAACAACTACATTAAACCACATGGCCCATCATTAATTTTTTCGTTATATATTTCTATTCTATTCAAAACCCAACAAAAATAATTTCAGTCGTTATTAACAATTTATTCAATATATACCCATGAATCTAACACAACAAAACTATTATCATCTATTCCAACACATGGCACAACAATGTATCATTATTACAAAGAACCACCGCGTACCTACCAAAAATTTCTACCCCACAATATTTCCTAATACCAAGCACGCAAATCTTCTCCAAAACATTTCATCATACTAACCACACATCATAAAACATAACACAACATCCCCTTCGTCAGATCTGCAAATATCTACCCTATAAAACAACTATATATGACAACACAATCATACTCATATAATTCCACATATTACAAAACCACACATGAACACCTCCCATCACCAACCCACAATATTTTCAGAAAAAAAACATCCCTATATCCAAACCAATAAAATTTTCATTTTCAAAATGGGGCTCCCCTCTTAATCATCTTTAATATAAAGTTATTCTAATTGAATCCATAAATTTTTAAATAATAAGTTTATTAGACATATATATTTTGTTATAAACGTTTCATTTTAGGGTTATTTAAAATAATCACAATATGAACAGGTTCATCAACTCATACCAAAATAGTACAATCAATTCCCCCAATAGCCACATTTTTTAGATGGGTATTAATCCCATACAATCCAAATACCTTAATTATATTAAGTCTATAAAATCATGACAACCTTTAAACATAACCATAAATTAAATTATGTAATTAATTTACCGTGAATATGCTAGAACTAACAATTCCCCATCGATAAAAATGAATAAACCCCTCAAACATGAGAGAAAATTATGAGAAACCATGGATTCCATACATCATGTAAAGGTTTTACAATTTAATGTGTAGTATATGGTAAGGATTAAATTCTATTAAAATATAAAAATAATTTGTATACAATGGATCATCCTACAACACACTCCAGAATCTCGAAAAGATATCCTACACACACCCAAACCAAAATGGAACTTCCAAAGTGGATCTCTGAAAGAAGAACATGATAAAATCATTGTTAGAAGGGGAAGAACAAACCATTGATCTCCAATTAGAATCCACCAAAACCACATGATCAAGATCTTGGATGTAGTAATGGATTTTTTATTAAAAAAGCCTAGGGATCCTAAAAAATGAGAGGAAGAGGGATATAACCAAATGAGAAATAATCAAAAAATTAACCATTTTTAGAACTCTATCATTCCACCATAATGTATTAAATTACATTGAAAATTTTAATTCCTTGTGAATTATCCACAATTCCAACATCTATCAAATTTTTCATCGGCTCTACTTGAATAAATTAAACATCAGGAATCACTTTCGCGGAGGGAATCCATCTCAATTATTTCCTCCACTTCCATAAATAATCCATTAATTCAGCTAGCTATTGATCCTCTAAGCCAATAACTCACAATATGAGAATTTTTTATGTGGAGAACCACATACTATTCAATTCTTACTGCTCGAATCTCCGCCAAATGATCTCGGGATTCCTCTAAACACTCCAAAATAACCAAAATTGGGAACGAAACTAGCTAGGAAGAAACATTACATTACAACATATATATCTCAAACATTTATCATCCATAATAATCATAAGAAAGTAGTAAAAAATAGAAAAATTTCTGTACATCCTCCCCATGGGATACCTCCAAATTATTTCATCACCCCTTAAATGAAAAATTCAAGTAAACTCATCAACCCAATCATCTAAAAAACATATTGTACAACCCCATCACCATGTGAAATCATAAATACCTATCAAAGGGAACAACACTACATCATCTAGTATTATCAACAAAAAATCACACCCCACTTCATACGCACAAAAATATCTACATAACCTAATAAAAAAACCATTTTATCTTACATGAAACACTTTCTTGTTCCCAAAAATCTTGGAATTGCATTCTATATGTAAAGATACTATCTAATCTATGAGGGACTAACTCTCCTTCAAGATTTTAATATCATGAAATTAGAATATATATCGATTAGAAATATGGTCCTCCCATTTTCACATTTCATAGTTAAATAATGAATGAAATAAAAAAACACATTAAAGGGATACAACGTATAATGAAACATTACGATACAATCATCAAATCATGATGGAAAACATATAAAATAAAAAATCACAACAAATTTTTTGTTTTGGGAATTTATATGCATCTCAAATTCCAAATTACTCACCTCTATGTCCCAATGTCTCTATAACACACAATACAAGGGAATGGTCTGTCAATGGAATACATTTTCCCTAAAATACATGATATTTATAGGAAACAACAATAATTTCAAGGCTTCTTAAATATATATCACTCTCTAGTCACTGATTTCAGTGACATAGTGATTAAAACATTTAAGAAGATACACATGGAAGATGTTTTGTATACTCTGAAATCATAATGGAAACGCCAAATGATACTACAATGCATCAACTCCCCCAACACCTCAATGGTACCAATGAACATGGGAGAATTTTATTCATCCCTTATAAACCATGCATACATCTTATAGGTTATATTATAAAGAACATGTGGTGTTAAACATTAAACTGCAATGGACTCCTCCTCTAATCGATATAAGAAGTATTTCAGTCCCACATAAATTTCAACCCCTCACAAATAAAATGTAAATTATATGTCATTACATATATTGCATGGGGACAAAAAATATCTAGGTCCACAACCATTGTACAAAATTGTAGAGAATGAAATGGCCTCTTATACAACCGAACCAAGGTGGTCATGGAAATTGATTGGTGATAACTATTGTTATAGGAAAACTCATCCAATGGAATTTTCCTCATCAACGATCCATTAAAGACCAAGATGCATTCCCATAACATATCCTCTAATGTCTAGAATATCCACTCTATATACCCATCAATATAAGAGTGGAAATTAGTGTTATGGTGTAACAAATTAAAAAAATCATTCTAATATACCCTCTATATTGGGAAGGTGATACGAGTGTTATTATATGATGAAATTCATCTCAGAACACCATGAAACTAAACCAACTCATCCACATACCTATTAGAAAAATCACCTATATCACACCACTATCTAAGCACTATAAAGTTGTTGATTTCCAAAATGATCAACAATTTCCCAGATGGCATCACACACTTCTTGGAAATAGTGTTAAATGGTATTTATATCCATTTATATTTTTATCAAATTCTCACTCAGGAATATTAAAAGTCCAAAAAAACTATAAGGAACACGATTCTCGACCATTTACTATTGAAAAAAACAATGATCCACAAACACTATCACATAGAGCATCAAATGGGCCACCAAATTATGTCCTCAAACCATTATACACCTTAGAAACACTTGGGGGAACCAAAATAGGTGACCCCTGACTATCATGAAATTATAAATTTCGGATCACATCTATTACAAATAGTCTCCCCTAAAACATTACCTAGTTCTAACCATCCTCAGAATGTCCCTATAGAGAACCACTATGTCAAGCATGATTAATAAACACCAATGACTCTTAGTCTCCCCACTAGAAATACACCACCTACATTATTAGGTATGAATTCAACATTATCATAAATTGGAATCATCTACCATTAAAAAAATCCATTTATATAGGTTCAGGGCTTCCAACTCCTCCATCACACTCCATGAATCTTTGGACTCTTGAAAAAAATATTTTAAAAACATATTACTCAAATAAACATCCCAAATATTCACAATTACATAGGTTTTGGATATCATAAATTCATATTCCATATAAAATGTTATTCCTCTTCACTATCATAGATTTAGATTATGCTATGAAAAGATATATCTCAAACTCATATGATCAATTATGAAAAGAAATTACTCACTAATGAAGAAATTTCTCCAAAACCTTACACAAAATCAACAAAACCTAGCTCCACATCATGTATTTTATTATTACAATAAAGAGAAACAACTTCATAAACCATTTATAGGTGACTTCCCAATGGTGAATCAACATGAATCCTACGAAGATATGGGTTGTTTTAAAAAAACATCTCAAGCATCACACCCACCTCTGGAAACAAGAACTGGAGACCTGATAAAAAATTCCTTCGTATCGAAAAATGCCTCATAGAAATAATAACACCACATTAAGTAGGTTTCATTGTTGATAAAAATTTCAATACTGATGAAACATGAGATAAATCATGTAGAAAATTGTGAACATATATTTCAAGACCATGTAAACTATAAACCTCTTCCACACTCTTAGTTCCCTCCCATGAACAAACTACTTAGATAATAAATTGTTCCAATATCAAACCCTCTTGAGACTCCACATGCCCAAGGATGTGGAACTCTCATTAAAAAAACATACATTTTGCAAATATTACATAGAGATTGTTTTGTCGATGAACCTAAAAATTTCGTGTAAATGACTGGCATACTCCACCTCTATCAATAAGTAGATATACAATTAATTGACGGGAAATACTATGAACTGGATAATGATTTCACAAAAAATGGAACTCATGTTCCCCATACATATTTTCACAACCTGGCCCGTGTACACTTGTAACCCAATAACTGAGATTGTTATAACATAATACGAAGGAAAATCTATATCTACCCGGGCATGTAACAAGCACCTGTCATCAAATAAATGATTGTGGGAATTATTTTTCCACTATCAAATTTGGAAGTAAAATTAAATAGACAATATCAATATTAAAATAAATACTATTGGCATTAATATACTAGATGTCAAATAGTAATTTAATTCCAAATAACTATACCCATTTTTTCTAAAAAAGGGTAAAACATCCCATTTCTATATTGACATAGCCCACTAAGTCCAAGGATCAATAGCTGGATACTCCTACAAGATATTTTCCTCTTACTCAATCATAGAAGAATATAATCTAAAAAAAATCGATGGAACAAGTAAAGTGTGATCCAATGACCATAAGGATTTCACCGAAGATTACATAACTGGATTCTAGTGTCTAAATAATTAAGAATGTGCTTTCAATTAAAAAAAGGGTTTGGATTTTAAAAATTCATTTTTTAAAAAATAAATCATTAAAATGTAGAAATTTAGAAATTTAAGATTCACATTTAATATGATGGAAATAAATTTTAAAAGAAGGAATTATCCATCAATATAATGGTACATCACCCAAGTGAAACTTTTCAAAAAATGGATTAATTTAACAGATTTATATAAAAATATATATAAATTTTCAGGGAATGAAAAATAGTTTACAAAACAGGAATATATACCTTTTAAATACATAAAAGAGATAAACATGGTAATTTTTCCAATATGTATGATAGTTACAAGAAATAGGGACCCAACACAATGACTACAGATCAGTATATACATACATCCCTTGATAGAAGGCCAATATGACTCATCACCATCACCTAAGGAATTAGATTTTCATGTATGATGTTTTAGAATGTTTAAAATCATAGAGTGTATCCAAAAATAACTCACTAACTACCTAAAGATTTCATGTTCTCTAATAAAAAAATGGGAAATTTATTTCAATACTGTTTAAAATAAAAATAAATCATTCTCTATTTTAATATTGAATTTTCTGTTAGAAATCCAGAATGAGTTTATTTTTAAAAAAATCCTTTGTTATGATGAAACCATGGGGTTTTCATCCAAACCATTTTAAATCCAATTTTTATAAAAATGGATTTTAAATAAATTCATGATTCCACTTAACAATGTATTGTAAAAATTAAATTCAACAATTTAATTTTCATGCATTTCAAAAAAATTTTATCACAAAAACCTATTTCACTAGAATTACGAGTTTTAATTCTTTTTCGATCAAATCAATTTGTAAAATTAAAGTCAGAAATTTAATTGATTCCTTCTCCATCAATAACCAAAATTTATGGAAAACAATTTAAATCCAATTAATTTCCAATTCCATGCTAAAAACCCATTTTTCTCCAAACCCCAAAATTGGATTTTACCAAAAATAAATTGAAAGACATATGATCCAAATCAAAAAAAAATCATTTAAATTCATAAAATTTAAATTTAAAAAAATCAATTAGATTTAATATAAATTTTGAATCATTACAGAACCACCAACCATGTAGCCGCTAGATCTCAAAGCATCAAACCCTAAATGGGATTTTCTAAGGCATAAAAAAAATGTGGGATCCATTGAAACAAGGATAAAAAACTAGGTTTATAAACTAAAAAAAGTTGTTGTTAGATCCAAAATTAAACACAAGGATCCACATAACCCTAGAGGGGGAGTTATAATGGTAAATTATGAACAAGAGGATGATACTAAGAAAGAGTAGGACGAAGGGAGTTCCTCTTAATTCCTATCGATTCTGGGAGGGATTTGATGGACCAAAAATCTATATTGGGAGATTTCAATAAATTAGAAATGTTTTTGGACCAAATTATGCATGTTGAAAACAAAAATGAGTTTTTGAAAATTTTTAACATAAACTTGGATCTAAAAAAAACCCTCCCACAAGGCTTCTTAAGAAATAGTGCATATTTTGGACAAACCATGTGTAGGACATGAACCCAATATAAATGGTCTGAACAGATTCTCAAGAGTGGGTACATTGCTTGACTAACCTTTCATATGAAATTAGTAGCACTCTATCCAAAATTCCACTTTCTAGATTGAAATCACACACATTTTAACAAGTCATTTGCCAAGTGTGCTCCAAATGTTCACTTTCCCCGAAACATCAAAAAAAAAATTAAAATTTAAGCCAATGCTACCCAAAACAAAACCCAACCTAACCTTGAACAAAATTGTGATTATGAATACCTATAAAAAATATTAGGATAATACAACCTCCCCACCAAATAAATATTACATCCCCAAAAATCCTATGAAGAATCCTCCTTGATAAAAATATTAGGTCAATGCTCTCTCATTAGTTCCTCCTGGTCCAACATATCATGAAAATTTGAACTATGATTCCATATAACACGAACCAAAGAATATTACTCTGATGGTGTACCTTGGTTTTAGAAAAAACTATCATAAATGGTTATTCAGTAACATATAAAAAAGGTTCAACATCAAGAAGATGACAACTCAGAACATGAGATGGATCATATATATACCTCGTCATCTATGATACATGGAGAAAATAATGTATCAAAGTTAGCTATAGTGGATGTGATAAAAATTATGAAACATTCCCCAACTTCTCAACAACATTGAATGATCCCATAAAATGGGGATAGATCCTCCTTTGGTTCCCAAGGCATCGATGACCAAATGAGGGTAAAACATTCAAAAAACCATAGTCACCTACTGGGACCCTCAATGTTCAATGATGATGATTAGATAAATAGTAATATTGTCTCTATACTGTCAACATCCTATGATTAAGTAATTAAATCTTTTCTATTATCTCATGAACCATGCTTGGTACAACCAAGTAATTTTACCAATCAATGTCTAACATAATGGATATTTAAAAGGGAATCCATACAAGGCCTCAAAAAATTCATTCTAATTGTATACTTGTAACTACTGTTATAAGAAAACTCAATTGGCCCCAAATGATCGTCCCAATACTCACCAATGTCGAGAACACAAGCGTGAAGTATATCCTCAAAATTCAATATAGATCTTTCTTTCTAGCCATTAGACCATGGATAGTATGCTACACTCAATCATAATTGAGATCCTAGTTCCTCCTAAGGGCTTCTCCGAAATTAATAAATGAAACAAGGATACCTATTAGATACTATAGTATAGGAAAATCCATGAAAATGAAAAATCTCTTTCACATAGGGATTTCCCAAATCCTTAACATTGGATGCATAATTAATGGGTATAAAGTGGGACGACATCATCATCCTATCGATCACTACCCATATCGTATTATCCTATCTCCGTGTATGTTGAAACCCAACCAAAAACTTCATAGATATCTCATCCCAATTCCAACTAGTGGATGAATATTTCTGAAGATAACCCAATGGTTTATAGTCCTTGAAATTAACCTACTGAAACCTATAACAATGAGATACACACTTAACAATTCCCCATCATATACCTATCCACCCTAATTGACACAACATTTCATAGACCGGATTTGTGGAACCTGGTAACGCTACCCACTAGAAATGATGGTAATCCCCCATCGAATATTTCCTTATCAAAAACGGTACCACAAAATTGTCTCGAAAGCATAAAATGTTTTCCTTGGAGGAAAGACACTAGGAAATTATCACTCCACCATAAAGAGAGTGTATAATTATATAGAACTCTTCATTAAATGACATGCACAAAATAATTAATACTAGATGTTAGGATGTAAACAAAACACCATCTAAGGAAACCATGACCCTGATTCCAAGAATCCAATATGAAACTGTGCAAAAAGATTTATCAAATTGCGGTATTCAAAATATTCTTTCACTACTTAGGTTAAAATATTCATACTCAATGAATAGGTAACTACATTCTGTTTCCCTAGTGTATATGTGAGGTAAAAATTCAAAGACTGTATATATTCCTCCAAATTCATACTATGTAGATTCAAATCATTTTAATAAAATATATAACTCAAGATCTAGTAGTCTAAAAACACAATATACCTTGCCCTATAATGGTAATTCCACCATATCATTTGAACATGAATCACAACTGCATGTCTAAGGTCATGGGTTGGATAATTTTTGTCAAGAGGCCTAAGTTGATGAGTTCCATCCACAAGAAAATGAATACACTATATAATAACATAGTCAAATCCAAATTTTGATGTATCAAAAATACCACATAACACTACCTAGCCTCTGGAATAGTAAAAATGGTGCAGTAATTAAAAGAAATTTCATCTACAAAATTAACCTCATAAAATTTTCATTCCATGTAAAAATTAATCCTTTTCGAGTGAGAGCAGTATTCAGAGAATCCTACATCATGAATTCTTTCAAAAACTGACAATAGTATCTCACTAATCCCAATAATTTCTGAATCTTCTTGACATTAGGTGATAGTTACCATGTAATTACAAATTTCCACTTCTAAATTTAACTGTAATACCATGTTTTCACACCATGTGTCCCAATCATTTCACTTCCATAATCTATAATTCACACATACAATGTTTATAATATATTAATTGTTTTCATAGAAAACTCATAACAATTCTCAGATGATGCAAATGATCCTCCTCAGACATAGAGAAATTAGGGATTTCATCTATAAAGACTACAATGAAATTATCGAGGTATAGAAGGATAAATTTTTCATTAGGTCTATGAAAACTAACAGAGCATCAATTAGACCAAATGGAATAATAAGATACTCATAATTTCCATACCCGCTCTAAAAGGGGGTTTTATGAATGGTATCTTCTTTAATAATCAAATAATGGTAACCAATGAAAATATCAATATTCAAGAACCACTTCACCCATTCCAAATATCCAAACAAATCATTAATCTGTGGAAATAGATCCATGTTATTTACCATCACTTGATTGTGATTTCAGTAATTAATATATAATTGAATTGAACCATATGTTTTCTTATCAAATAGAAATTTAACAACACTAGGTGACACATTTAGGTGTATAAAGAATATAGCTTTATGATCTTCCAATTGGGATTTCCGATCAGTAATTTTAGATAGTACTATGTGGTATGTATAATTAGAAATTCTTTGAGTACCATGCATTAAGACAATAGAAAACAAGACCCAATTTACCATTGGAAAACCAAATATGTCATAATGAAAAATTGCAGGAAACTATATGAAAATAGGAGGGAGATAAAAACCCATTTATTACAACTATATATCAATGGTAATAATTGGTATCACGTTCCCTAACTCTGTATAAGAAGATAGATCTCTTCTGGGCCTTAGGTCCCATTTTCCTCGGAAGACAGAAGACACTCCACTATTTTTACTGTAGAAGACCCGTCCAAGATAACAATAAATATAGTATTTACTGGTGAAGAGACATTCCATAACAAAAATGATGTCTACATGATCAATTCCTCGAAAAATAAAATTATAGGCAAGCTCAACATCTGATAGAGAGAAAACACAAGAGGGACTATGAAGACCCTACTCCCTCTTCATACCAAGGGTTGTACTAATATCAAATACACAAGATAAAATATCCATTGAAATATTAATAATATTATGAACATGAGTTGAAATTAAAAAATGAGAAGCACAATTTTCAAAAACAGATGTCACTAATAAAGAATTTATAGCACTAGTAACACTCGCGGTTGGTGGACCTCTGTCGGCTTCCTGAGGAGAGTCATTCACTGCATGAATGACATTTTTTCCTAATGCATGTCACTATATCCTGGTTTTAAATGAAGTGTTTAAATTCCCTATTATTTCAGGCAGTTCAGATAATCCATTTCCAGTACATGTAGAAGAATAAATATTAAACAATCGATTCATGTTACCTAAATATTTGCAGGGGCCTAGTTCATGGGCGCTTCAATGCAGACCCTCTTCGAATGTCCTACTTTTCAACAATATTAAAAAACCAATGTATCAATTACATGAACTTAAAGTGGTCTCGAATGGCCCTTTTTTGAGAACAACCATGAGAAACATCACAATTTTGATTTCCTATGAAGTAAATCAAACTACTACATGGATAAAAAGTAGCTCCTGATAACCCTAACCTGCTAGCCAGGTCCAACTCCACCATTAATGCTCTTTCTAGTACATCGGTATAAGAATATTTTTTTATCCAGAAAACCTAATACGGAATATCAAGTCAAATTCCCATTTTTATCATTAATTCATTCATCCACTCATTCGTTACTATCTCGACTATGAAGTGAACGTGTTCTAAAAAACTGTTTTTACACTCACTCAAGATTCTATCAGCCTGCTCAGGATTAAATAACTCAGTGGGCTTGTCTAACAACATTGATTCTGGATAGAACTGGTTAGTAAAAATAACCTTGAATTCCATCCACTATATTAGCTCATGCTTCTTCTCGTTCACCATTGTGTCCCTCCATCACTTACTCAGGACTTCCAGCACAAAGGGGACACACATCACATTGAATTGATCGGGTGTTTCCAAAAACCAAAAAAGACTCCATTAATCTCAACCAATCCTTAGCCCCTCAAGGATCATTTGATCCTTTGAATTGTTCTATGTTCTGGTGAAAGAAATCTTGAGAAAAAAACATGATAACACCTCCTTGAGGTTCCACAACTGGAGCCTGAATGGAAACTGGAGATGGTGCCGGTCTTAGAGCTTGGACAGTGCACATGATCACCTCAATTAGATTCAGATAAAAAACTAGATTTTCTCGATTATGTTTAGTTTTGGAATCCTCTTGGATCAAATTTTTATGTCTTATTAGAGACATAATACTACAAAACATTAGTATAAAACCAGGAAGGCATCATATTAATTATAAAATAGTGAAACGGGGGAAATTAATCTCAATAGTTATAATAAATGGATTTTCAATTCATATCTATCAAAATAAAAATAGAGAAAATAATAGAACTAATCCACAAGATGTCTTTCCCTGACCACCCCTAGTGATATAAGGATCATTATGGTAAGATCTATCCAGAAACCCAATCACAACTACCTCTTTAGTCCTGCCAAGATTTCACAACACATACTAACTTCAAAATAAGAAGCTCAACCTCCCTCAGATACCACATCATCAAAATCTATCATTTATACCATGGTAACTTGAAAACCATGATGGTCTTCACATAGCCCAAAGAGCATTCTTGATCCCCACGGGTCATCGACATTCTCTAGGAATCGAAATAACCAAAATTAGGAATAATTCTTCCACTGGAAATTTGATGAAGTAAAATCAATAAGACAAAATTCATATAAAAGAAACCCCACAAGGAATAATGAACCAGAAGTAAAATAGGCATTTTATCCAAAATTACTATAGACTAAGCACAATAATACGTGGAAACGTCCCAATTCCCAATGGACACAACCCACCAAGTACAATTTTTTAGATCTAGATCCTCCTCCAATATATCCATTCCCCTTGCTCGAACCTTGAAGGAGATAATATAAAAACACCCTTAGGTGGAAGTATGGTTTGATCCAAATGTCAATAGGATTTCACCAACATTCCATAAACATATGATAATTTTGAAATAATCTAGAATTTTCTTTCAATTTTAAAATAAATATGTTTGGTAGTTACAAAATCATATTTATAAAAAACAATCCATTACAATTTTTACATGGATAAATTAATGCATCACATTTCAAATGATGGAAATAGATTTTAAATGATTGAATATTCCATTAGTCATAGTGTTCATTACATAAATTACACTTTTCACAAAATGGAATAAATAGACCCATTTATATAAACCAGTTTATATATTTTCTCAATGCATTTAGAATAGTTTACAACATTGTTATTAATACATTTGAAATTTGTACTGGTGATAAAAATGGTCATGTTCCAAATAGGTATGATAGTAACAGGTTATGAGGACCCAACATTGCGAATATAGAAAATAATATACATAAATTACTTGAACAAAGGACAAGAGGAATCATCGCCATAACCCATGGAATGGAATGTGCTGATATGATGTTCTAGTTAATTTTAAATCATAGTGTTTCTTGAAAAAATAACTCACTAACTACACAAGGATTTTGTGTTCCCCAATTCAAAAACTTCATGGTAAATTTATTTCAATATTTCATAAAATACCATTAAATCACATTATTTATTTCAATATGACACATTTCACATAAAAAAAATAATGGGTACTAAATCAAACACATGACTATGAAATAAATGGGGTTCCATTAACACCATTTCTAATCCATTTTTTACAAAAAATTATTTTAAATCAATTAACTATTCTATTTACCAATCCATTTTCTTAATTTAATCCAATAATTTAATTTTCATACAATTACATCAATTCTATAATAAATCACATATTCACTGGAATTGGTGGTTTTCACACATTTTCTATAAAAAAATTTCTAAATATAACGATACAAATTTAATTTATTAAATTTCAAGGAAATATCAAAATTTAAATTAGAAAATTTAAATCTCACAACGTTCCAAATCGATGCCAAACCCCTATTTGTCTCAATAACCCCAGTAAACAGGAATTTGGTTTTACCAAAAACCAGTTGAAATCAATATTATCCAAATCAAAAAAATTAATTCAAATTAAAATAGTTTAAATATAAACAAATAAATTATGGTTAATATAAATTTTTCAACATAACGTATCAACATACATTGGAGCCATTAGTTATTGAAATGTCAAACCCTAATCAATATTTTTAGATAAAGAACAATAATAATGGGTTCTTGGTAAATATGGAATGAATTGTTGGATTATGACCCCAAAATTGTGGATATTAGATCTATTATAAAATAGAAGGATTCATAGAACCCTATGTATAGAGAGAGAGAGAGAGAGATCATAGGGTACTATGAATATGGGGATGAAAATAAGTGATATGAGAATATAGGGAGTTCCTCTAGCTTTTTATTGCTTCTTTAAGGGATTTTAGGGTAAAAGAATCATACTTGGGAGCTGTAAGGAATGGTGAAATGTGTTTGGGTTAAATGAAGTCTTTCGATCACCCAAAAGGATGTTTTGAGAAATTGTAACAGCAATTTGGATCTAAAATAAACTCATCCGCATAGTTTGGATAAATTGTTTACAGGACATGTGCACATTATAAATGGGTCACATGGTTTATACATAGGGGGTGCAATTCTTGAATAAAAATGCGAAAGATATACATAGATCTATCTCCAAAAGTTCACTTTTGTCTTGAGTGGTTGCATGATTTAGCAATCCATTCTCATACCATATGCAAACCGATTACTTTCCCAGATACATCCTAAACAATAAAATTTCATCTGAAACTACCCTAATCAAAACCCAACAAATGATCTATAAAATATTGGGTTTAATAATTCATAAAAATTGTAATGTTATATCACATAAAAAACAACCATTTTCATGGAAAAACATATAATGATCACAAATTCTATGTTCACATTCCTTCATATGAAGGAATTATTTTTGATATCCTCATCTATCACCCTCATCTGGTGATACCATGACCACATATAGATAATAGAAGAAAAAATATTCCCTTATAAAAGGTCAAAATATCATCTATAATCAAAATTGGTTAACACTTCTTGATTTTTACATGATTCAACATTGGGTAGAAAATACACAACCTATGTCTCACATACACATACATAATGAATACCACTAGAGAACCCCAAAAAAACACACTATACTAGAAGAAACACTTCTGCATCAAATCAATTATCTGAATCCTCAACCCCAACAACTCTATGTGTTCCATCCTCTAAGGTCCGATAAAATTTTTAGAATCATCTAGATAGATATATATCCCTAACTCTTCATCTAATCAAGGGGATAACATCACATAATCATTATTAAAATATCTAATAACACCCTAATGGATTTGGGAACCCCAACCATCTATGATTACAATGATACCATAAAAAATATTCTATAAATGTTTATAGGGTATTCACACTTCTACAACCCACTAAAAAACCCCACTCACCAACGAAAATAAGAAAATGTCACTCATTTTCCAAGAGTATGTCTCTCCTCAAGATATCATCAATAACAACATAAATAGAACAGAAAATTTTAATCTTATGTGTCACATTGTACAACTATATTAGATTTATGAAATGATCTCCTCATAAATGATGTATCCCCATCCTCAGTATACGTGTCTGAAACACATAAAACAATATTTTGTAGCCTCTAAAAGGTGTAGTAAACACTAGGGGTTTGTGAATCCTCTATATATATAGTGTAAATTAATGAACTAGATGGGTTATTAAAAAGGAATAAAAAGAATTAAAAAACAACGAACAAAAAGCATGAAAATTGAGTGTACCATGAATTATATCTTTCCCCTTTGGCTCTGATTACTCTTCTATATAGAACATACCATGAAAAGACGATCTAATTCTATACTAACTTCCACCTCCAAAAAATTGCTTCGGTAGAGTCCCCTAAACACATTGAACGTCCTAATGTAGGAATCTACATGCTTCATCCCTTTTTGATAAAAAAATTACCATAGTACCCCTTATTTTAAAATGGTATAGTTGTAATGTGATATTGAGTATGGACGTAAACCACACCCCTACCCCAAACTCAGCTCAATGAAACATTTAGAATTTTATTTTGTGACAGGAACAGCCCCTATAGATTATACACAATGGCCTGAAGTCCAATGGCTAATCCTAGAAACCATTGGCCCCCAAAGGCCATAAGGGGGACTATTGAGATCAAACCTCTACTAGATGTAACCTCAAAGAAACTATATCGCAATAAAAAAACTAAAAACCCTTTTCTTTATGGAACCATACTGCTTCCACTATTATGTAAACCTCCTCACAATTGTATCTCATCGAACACCTTCTCATATTAATAAAACTCTTGATAAGATTGAATCCTAAAAAGAAGTAATTTCATACCAGATTGATAGATGAAGTTCCACTTCTTGACATATTACATGCGACTCCACTTATAGGAAAAATATTTGGGGACTTGCAGAACGTGCATTAACATGATTCCAAACTCACACATTAACAAAATGACATGTTGAAGAGAAATAAAACAATTCATATTCATTACATTCATGGTCGATGAAAGAAACGCTTCCCATAACACTTTTTTAATTTCAACCCTTATACATTTTCCTCATTCTCCCAAAAATACATTGTACAACACTAACATGCATCTCCCCCTACCAGATTGACTTCAACAGGGACCCAATATTCCAATGGGGTCCAAATCAAATAGAAGACAATACTGAACTTATTGAAATAGATGCATCTCTCTCTAAATCAAATATAGTACCTCTGAAATTCTAAAAAACATCCACTAAAAATTGTGTAGTTTTTGTACCACTGATGATCCTCCTCGACTGGATGAAATCTTTAGTAATCATCCATACCACCCTTATAAATATCAAATTCTTGAACCACATGTAGATTATGACCAAGATACATATATAAAAGGTTATATATATATTTTTATACACTATAATATGAAATGTTATTAACATTTATTTAGAGAAATTTATTAATTTTTATCCTCCATAAAGAATAAAACCAAATCCAAACAAGAATAGAATTTATTAAATTTATTGTACTGTTCTTTGGTCTCTTACTTGAAAAAAGGTCCCCTCACTTGGTGTACAATAATCAAAGAGTCTGTGAATAGAATCTTGGGTGAAACTAATATTCAATTTCATATCTAGTATAACTATCTTATTTCACTTACCAGGATCTATATACACTATTTCATTACCAAAACATATGAACCCCATAAGGTCTAACTCCAAACTCCGTCCTATCCCTCATCCAACACCTTTGATAATACTCTATCATGTACTCATCCCCCATATAGATGTCTCAATAATGGGATAGATATAATGAATTGTGAGTCCCACCATCCTACAATTCATGTATAAATAAAACTAACAATGGTAAAACTATACAATGCAGATATATAAAAAATATATAATGGATAGAATTAGAAATATTCCATGGGTCCTAGTTAGAAATGTCTAACACATTCCTTGTAACCCTCATAGAAACCTAAAAATTTGTTTATATATATAATCTGGGAATATAGGTATTCTTGGGAGGAAAATATAGTATATAGTTCTCATGTGAAACAATAGAACTAATGAAACTTGTAGAAAATAGAAAAACCATCATTACCTAAATAGGTAAACTAATAGGTCCCATCGTAATGAGGACATGCTCACCAAAAAACATTATCCATGTATAAAAACATAATATGAAGTATATTTTAAAGGTATCCTACTGCAATTTCCCGGGGATTTTCCACCATCACACCCCAAAAAATCATGGAACTCCCATCCCTTCCATATAATATATATTGTCACTATGTTTGATGGTCACATAACATAATTCCAACAGAAAAGATGGACTCCTCTATAACGCATGGTCATATATTATCCTAACTAAGGACCCATTATCCATCACATCATGAATATAACTGAGGGAGTAGTGTATAATAACCATGAATTATATCAACCTCATTAATACTTCATACCATGTGTGTACACCACTATAAGCTACTAAATAGATCAATCATACCATATCTCATATAGAGAAACCTAGTCTATCACCTATTGCACTATCGTACCACAATCTATTAGAGATTTTCCATATCAACTCACCTGTAAAGGGGAGTGGGAACAAATCGGTTTCTTACCAACTATCCTCACCACAAAGATATTGGAAATATCTAACTAAACAATGTTTGTATACATATATGGGTATCAGTATATGGTTCCCAAACTAGGATTATTATGTGTAAAAATAAAAATTAATAAACAAAGTATATATAATCATAGAAACAAAAAATCTGATTCTATAGGTTCATAATGATGCACTATCCAAACCAAAGCATTGAGACTATTAGTAAAAAAACTAAATTAAAAAAACCACATAAGAAACCAAATATATCTTCCACTTACCACTATTCATTTCAAACTAATAAAATAAAATTTACCCACCCCATATGTTAAATAATTTATTTACAACCACATTTAACCACATTTTTCCATCATTACAATTTTGATAATCATTTTCCATCCAATTAAAAAACCATACAATTTCATTTCAAACATAATTAACTAATTATTCCATTGCTACCTAAGACTATTTCACAATACAAAAATTATTATCTCATCATATTCATAACAGAACCATGAATATATAAAAAATGGAATGGAATCCTACCAACCACACATTATCACCCTACATAAAGGCCTCAGACTAACTACACATATTCACCACACACCAAGACCATATACCAACCAAAAATTTCTTCCCCAAAACATAACATTATACAAACCACACATTTATTACCACAAACATAACCTAATACCAAAAAACAATTAACCAAAAACAATACATCATCCCACAGATATAATCTTCATATACCCACCCCATAGTAAAAAACATTAAAATCCACATATTGTTCACCAAATAACAAAACCACATATGGACATCATCCATCGCTACTCCATATCACGACCACTAAAACTCATCATCCCCACATTACAGATGACACATTTATCATGTTTAGTAAGTGGTTTTCAAATTTTGTTTATTTATTTTAAAATTATTGTCACATAATCCATACATTATATAAAATCCATTTTATTAAAAAAATATATGTGGTCAACCAATTTCTATTTCTAGAAGATCATAAAAAATTCACAATAAGAAAGGGTTGCACAACTCATTCCATAACAACAAAAGCAAATCCCCTAATGACCAAATCATATGTTCTTCATTAATCACATTAAATCATAGAACCACAATAGTATCAAATATATAGAAGCATGTGAAAAACTGTAATTATCTATTAAATTAAATTGACATGTTAATTTATCAATATTTTATTGGGGAATACATCCCCAATAGAAAAATAAGAGTAAACTCTCCAAGAATCATGCACCTGAAACAAGGGGTTCTTTACCACAAATGATGAATTTTCATATTGTGGTACATTGTAGGCTGAATAATAAACAAACACTCACCAAAACCGCACTCGTTAAACCATAAATAAACGTACACCACACCTCTGGATGGTCAGAAAGTATCCCGAACAAACCAAAATACAAGTAAAAAATACCCTTGATGATCATAGAGTGGGTAACAAGAGATAACCACCATGAAAAAGAAAGGAACGTACTACTGATTGAAAATTAGAATAAACATAAAACAACATATTAAGTTGAGTTATGGGGAGACTAATATATCCTACAAATTCACTAGGGGGTCCTCCAAAAGTTAGAGTATGGGGGATAGAGAAAAATGAAAAAAATTAGTGGATTAACTATTTTATAACTTAGATCATACTCCTTTCACATCGTTAATCACTTTCATGACAACAATTCCCTAGGAAAAAAACAATATTTCTAATTCCCAATGAATTTCAGGTTACAGAAGTTCTAATTAACTTCATTCAGTAAATCACTTTCTTAACATAAATTCATCCCAAATATTTCCTTTGTTGTCAAAGACAATTCATGAAACCATCCTTCGGTAGACTGCTGTCTATGGACAACTCGCTAAGAGAATTTAGTTCACATCATGGACAACATGATATAATACCTTTTTACCTCCAACCTCTACCAAACCCTCTAGGAGTCTTCCAAACACTCCATAACCACTAAAACTATATAATGTACTATCTTAGAAGGCCCAATCATCTACCTAAATTAATTGTTCGGTCTAATGTAACTCTCAAAAAAAAAAATACATATCAACTCATTAAGTGTTCAAATTTTTTTTCTTAACATAAAATATCCCCTTAATATAAGAATACTAGGTAATGTGAGTAGGGTGTTTTCATAAATATCATATCAAAGTATTACAAATGAACCCATTTATTTAAATTTGAAAAAATTCATTAGAATTTAGTTTTAGAATGCGTCAAATAATTTATTATTTAATATTGAAAATTTAGTATATATAACAACACGATTCAACATGATGATATAAAATAATTTTAAAATAATGAATTGTTTGGAAAAATAAAAACAACTATATAATTTATCAAATGTATGTAATTGAAAATGGAGAACCATAGGAATCCCCAATGTATTAATTTTGAGGCATCATCATAGTATCTTCATATAATAATTGATCTAAAATTAAAAACCTGTCACTGTGAAAACGGAACAAGATAAGAAAAAGAAAAAAATTCTAGTTGTAAAAAATTCTATATAATCATGATTTTTAGTTAGTTTTGGGATATAGATCAATTTCTAATGAGGGTAGTCCTTTTCCTAGTCTAGTTTTCCTACTCATCCCATAGATCCTCATGGTTTAAAATATAAAACCCACTTCTACATAATCTAAATGAAACAGACAAAATTTATCAAATAAAATATGAAACTTAAAATGATTCATTTTATTATATAAGGTGGGAATTTTTAAAACACCCGTCAAGTATATAATACACCATTAAAAACATCACATTAAATCATTAATTAAGTAGAACTCCCTTTATAAGACATATAAAGAATGATATATCCATTTAATCTATTACATATAATTATCTTTGTAAATCAAAAAAATACATGAATTAAAACCATGTATGAGAATGAAATTTAAAATTACAATGTTTCTCATTTATCATTATTACCTTATAAATTTATATATATATATATATATATACATACATGTCTCCCATTACCAAAATTCACATAATATCCTATGAATTTATATATGTATCTATATATATGTATTCTTATCTTTATGTATATAGCCACCAAATATATCAATTATAAAAATTTCTTAACAATTTTCTAACAACAATTAGACACTAAATATTTATATAAAAACTACCATTAATATTTTAAAAGTTAAATAATTAACTATATTTGAAATAAAAACAAATAATATATTAAATTATATATAAACTCATTTGTAAGTAAATCAAAATTTCGTAATAACCATGATCAATATATATATATATATATATTTTAATCTAATTTAATGCAATAGAATTCATAATTGAAATAAAAATATTATTAGAGGCCCCATGAACTCATGTAATATCAATAAATGTAAATGGAATGGTTGAATATACATATAGAAAAGAGAATATGATATGATACATTAAAAAATATATAGTGGAGGGTCGTAAGAAAGTATCACACACCCTATAATACCATGGTATATGAAATCATATGATTTGGAAACAAAATCACACTTTGGATTTGTCCTAAGGAGAAACATTGCAATAGAAATAGAAATAATAAATAATTTGGGGAGGGGACGGAGGTGGAAGTGATCAAAATATATCTTAATTTTTTTTAATACACATATGGTATAGGATTATATGGAAAAGGGGGAATAGGTTTGATTCCTACATGGGGGGTCATCCTAGATGTATTGGATGAAATAGATTTTAGAAGGGGAGGCATGTGATTAAGGGGTAAAAGGGAGTATGGGTTGATTATATTATTTATGTATTTGTAAAAGTAGAATCTTATATAGTGTGTCATGTATATACAATGGTATCTCATGTCCCCTCAAACCTATCCAAAAGATAAACTAATTGAGCCACACAATGTGGTTCTCAACTCAATTATTTGGTAATGGGCCACCCCATCCCACAATAAGGATCTTGATGGAATCATGAACCCAATGGTAATTCTAAAAAATCTACATCGGGGAATCTATGAACTAGGGGTGGTTATGGTGGTCCTCCATGCCCACTAGTATACTTCCAAGAAACATAAACCCATTGCATATCCCTATCCACCACTAAGAAAACAACAAATGAAAAAAAAAATAAAAAACGAAACCAAAATTTAAATATATCTACATTGCAAATGATTTTCGAGTGTGTCATTTAGATATGAATGTTACAAACTAATTTTATAGTATGTTACATTGTTATAAATTGATATAATGATGAAAAATTACACTAATATTCATTCAAATATGTAACGAAATGTTATTGCTGAAATTTATTTTATTGGTGTTAGAATGTATCACTGTAATTTTTATTATTTTAGTTGTTTAATATAATATTTAACACACAAAACCTGAATTAAAATTTTCCATGACATATAATATTGATATAGATGTTTATAATATAGGATAAACATTAAGAAATAATGTTAATTAAATATGGAACATAATTTTAAAATTTATAATATGAATAAAACTATAAATAAAAAATAACAAAAATTATTCATCATTATTGTTTTATATGATAATCATACCACAAATTATGATGAAGTAAGATACGAATAGATTATAAATGTCATATAATTTTTGGGAGAGATGTAAGAAATAGTATTAGATAATTTAATCGATCAATAAACACTTATATATAGGAATATAAAATGACTTATATATATATTAGTGTGTAAGTGTGTGGTTGGTGGATATATGATCAATGGATATATATTTTTATACTAGAAAATCATTGGATAAAATTTCTTACGATGTACATGTATATAATAGTTAAATTGAATATTATATAATTTAATATAAATAATGTGTAAGACATAATAAATTTAACAAGTAATCAACATAAATAATTTATTAAAAAAATAAAATGATATTTATTTGTGTTTAAAAATGTATATTATATATTAAAAATATTTATTACATAGATTAATTTTAATTATTAATATTTACATAGATTACGAATTTAAAAATAATAGAGTAAAAAAATTCAATAATTTACTGGTAAAATAATTAATTATTATCTAATAAAGTTGAATAATACTGATTATGAATGAAATGATTTATAGCCTACAGAATATGTTTCCATTCAAATTATATATTTTATTTTAAAATATATGCAACTATTTAATAAATTGTTTTCTCATATTTGAATTATTAAAACTGGTGAAATGCGTTTTAATATATTTAAAAAATAAAAATCAAATTCATATAATAATAATTACAAGTCATGGAATGCGAGTAGTCAATTCCATTATGAAATATAGTAATAAAAAAATTGTGCCCTGTATTTTATAGATAAAATTATTTTTAATTAATATTGTAATTCTAATACAATTAATATAACAATAATTATCATATTAGGGGATTAGAATTTGGTAAGATGCCAAATTACATTAATAGGAACCAAAATTAGGTTTGATTAAAAATAATATTACCACGGTAAAAGAAAATAATGTAAAGGTGGTCAAATTAATGTATAATTAACTGAAATATATATAAATATATATAAATTATTTTTATATTATTTACCAATATTAAATATTTGTACACTTTTGATCGATATTCCATGTAATAAATTCATTCCATAATCAATAAAAAAGTAGGCATTGTAATAAGTTCTACTTGGACTAAGCTATAAATGGACCCACCCACTACCAGTATCAAATTATACAATCCTATTTGATTATTTATGATTGAGTTCCCAAGTTAATTCCCTAATAATCCTCTAAAATGTCTTGGAACCACTATTCACAACAAGGTTTCACAAATATATAATTTCCAATAATCTCTCAAAGAGACGATTAATGTCATAAATGTAACTATTATCCTCTCCATAATTATTATTATTTACCATCTCCATCTATTTATTTTCAAATATATGTTATCAATTCAATTACTTGTATTTTAAATGATTAAACTTCATATATGTGTGATATTATTTCCATTATATTAAAATTTATTAATCATTAAATAAGTTATACACATTCTTAATTACATTTTTTATATGACAATTGTAAATGATACTAATAATTATACATAAAAATTAACTAAGCAAAACAAATATATTATTAAATAATAAGAAAACTAATATTATATTACCGTTCTTATCCTTTAGTAAATATTAGGTTTTGTGAATCTCTCTCCCTACCACTAGTACCATTAAAATTTAATTCACATTGAATCCTACTTATATGTGGAACCAAATATATCTTTTTTTAATAATTAATATTTATCCTTTATGTCAGTGATGTTCATTTGGTTTTATATATTATCTTGTAATTTTTTTCTTTATTATTTTAATTTTTTCATTAATTTATATTATTTAAATGCTTTTTAAGGGAATATTTTTTTTATTAAGTCTCCTTCAATAATCATTTCCCATTATTTTGTTTATGAAGCGTCCAATATATGATTTTGAGGATATTAAAGTTAATTTATAATTAAAATTTTATTATATTTAAAATAAATATGATTTTAATTTTGATTCAATTTAATCAAATATATATTATAAAATTAAAGGATACATCATATGATTTTTCCAGTTTTTTTACCAAATCTTTTAAAAAAATCATCAATTTTAAATTCAAATATTACTTCTTATACTTATATAGAAATTTTATGTAATGATAAAATCCACCATCCTTAAATGATTGGATTATAATATTTTCATGGTAAATATTTTATAAAAAAAATATTCCTTCAAATTATATAACATAGTGGTGAGGGAATTAAAATAATTTAATTATTCACATGACACACATATGTATGGGGTTCAGATCTGGGAAGGGGGCTTCATTTAAAAACCCAACAATTAATTGGGAAAATATTTACATGTCAAGAAATGAAATATGATTGACTGGGAATTATATCCAATCGATGCTATTTTTGGTAATAAGGAATGAACCCAATCCACTTTGTAATTCACCTATGTCCTCTATGTGGTGACGGTACCAGTAATGATCCTTGATATAATAAATTATTTTTAAACCTTTTTAGTGTAATTTATTTGTTATATAATGAGTCTATGTTATTCTTCATTAGTAATTATTGTTAAAAAATTAATACACACTAATATTACATATATTTAATTGTATGGAAAAATATATAACATATGACTTGTTATTTACTATCGATGTTGTTTGGGTATGGTTTACATATAATATTTTAATTTATATTGGCTATGTTCCCATACCACCAATTTCATATTATTATCAGATATTCTCTTTGATTGATATCTATAATGATTTTCCATTTTGAATATTTTAGAATGAATTTTATGAATCTATTACCCATGTAATGAATATGATTATTATATATTACATATAAATAATGGTTTTATGTAAAAAATATTATTTATGTTAAAGGTTAAAGAATAAATTTTAAGGTATGTTTTTTATTTTACTATTATCCAAATATAAAAATCCCATCACATTAATTGTTTCATTACTACGAGGTTTATCTATTATTTATGTAAAATCATGTAATATATATTTATTTTTTCCATAATTAATCAATGTATTTATCATAGAGGGGGTTAATTAAGTTTAGTAAATTTAGTTTTAAAAAACCTGAGGATATAAAATAAAATTACCGTTATAAAAAAAGTTATTTATGAAAATCCTAATGTATCAGTTGTTGAAATAAAAGTTCCATATGTTATTAAATTATATTCTTTATTTTCATTAACTTATGATTCATTAGTCATGATATTATTGTTTAATAATAAAAAATTATTTATGGATTTAGTTTATTTTTTTAACTATGATGAACTTTGTTAAAAAAATATTAATTTTGTGCATTGAAATGATTATACCAAGGAGAAACCAAATGGAATGAGTGGTTTTAGAAACAATATCATAGATTTTATCCCCCATCATTAAAAAACATGAAAAAATAATATTAATTATTTCAAACACACACACACAAACATTGAAAGTAACTAATATTTGTTTATTAAATAAAGTTATAAAAAATCTCTCTGTTAGATTGATTTTTAATTTAATAACTTTCTAATAATGGATTTAGATGAAATAACACATTAATTTTTTTATACAAATATGAGAAAATGAAAATCATGTCATTTATATTTATAAATTTGATGGTATTTTCAATAAATGGTGGACACTCATTATGAATATAGAGAATTCTTAAAATAATCACTATGAAATTTAAGGATATTAAAAATATACTATTGATAAAAAATAGTTTCCATAAAATCAACACACAACCATCTACAGATTATTCATTGAGGTAAATAAAAATAAACATAAACCCATTCTTATATATATTAAATACTTTATGAGACATTTTGTATAGGGGTTTGGTTTTGTCATTGATGAAAAAACATACCTTTGTTGGATAAAAAATAATTCTCTAATATTATTTTTTGTAAGAGGGTATATAAATAAATATTGTGATAAATTCCCAATGTGAAAATAGATTTCAAATGATCCAATAATTTTAATTATTTTTTATAAAATATATAGAATTAGGGGTTTTTGAGAAACAATATATCTAAACACCGTTGTCAAAAGAATAATAATCTTAATATATGATGAAAAGGTGAAAATAATTGAGGTGTGATTTCCCAAAAGAGAATAAGAAATTCATTTTTGAATTAATGAAAATTATATTAAAATCTTTTATTTCAAAGAAATATGAATAGGAATCCAATGTAATATTTAAAACTAAACCTCAAAATAACGAACCCATAACATTTCATTTATTCAACTATACAAATTATAGATATTATTGAAACAATTTCAATAACATAGGGGTTAATTATGATACTAAATATAACAATATTGAAACACCAAGGGAGATTAGAAAATCCTACAACATCAAAACCGATGACGTGGGTCAAAGACTCATTTATTGGGAACGATACAGTCATTATACAATCTGGAAAAAATATCATATTTGAATATAGTTATAATAACTACATTATATTTAGATATAAATATAATGGAATAAAATATCCCACAATGACTACATATTAAATTATAAATGAAAAAAACATCTAGTGCGATGATGGCATTTGATGTCTATGACTCATCAGGTTTAGAATTTTATGGAAATTTTCAACCTATAAATATTATATTTATCCAATTAGTTGATTTTGATGAGATTTAATTATTTTATGATCTCCATTAATAAAGATCATATATCAATTTAAAATAAATAAAATAAAAAAATTTATATACCAAATCAACCCTAAATCATCTATCAGTGCACTGATTGTTATAAACACCTTAGGGAAATTAAATCCATAATACAAGTCTTAATACCCAATCATGAATAGTAAATAGATAAATTTTATAATGAGAAACTAAGAATTCACATTATGAAAATTAACATATAGTTTTCTGTTTTAAGATTGTTTTTAGAAACATTTTCTATGTAATAATATTTAATATTTTTTGATGATGTTTTTTAAAACCACTAATAAATCAACAAAAATAAATTATTTTTTTTAATTTTAAGGGTGGGTTTTTAAAATATACAATAATTTATTTATTCAGAGGTTTTTTTCTTACAAAACCATAGTAAAATGTAATATTATTTTTTAATTAAATGAATAATAATTTATTTACATAGATATCAACATACATAAAAATATATAAATAATTAGTAGTTAATAATTAATAAATTTTCACAAAAAAAATTATGTTTTACTTATGATTGACTTAATAGAATTTAAATTTAGAACATCACTATCAATTGGGCATAGCATTTGTTCTGGATGTCTATTTATTATTAACAACATATTTAATAATAGATAAAAAATGAAATGAAATTAATATATATAATTTTTAGAAATAACTAACATAAATAAATCATTTATTTTACCAAGAAATGTTTAAAATTGAACATTGACTTCAATGTGTCATAACATTTGATTTGGGTGTTCATTAGGGGTCTATGAGATATCAACTGAATGATTATATATAGATCCACATCTTGATGTAACATGGGGATCCAAATGACTTTTCTTCAATAACAAATTATCTTATAGGTCTCTAATTTATTGTTTTTAGTTAGGATAACAGGATTATTGAATATTAATGGAATTTTATCTTTGTTTAAGATGGTCATAATATACATCATTTACATTCTATTGTTTTATTCTAAAGGTATCAATTCATATTGACATTATGGTGTTGTAATTCAAGTGGACTTCCCAAATATTTCAATTTATTAATTATTATATTAGTATATATATTTATATACGGATGTGTGTGTGTGTCTATATATATATATATTTAATACTTAAATAAATTTAACTTTATGTATATATACTTAATGATATTTATATGTTTTACAAATATCGATGTATTTATGTATATATATAATTATTTATATGTAATTATATTTATATATAATTATATATGTTATTGGGGTATATAAATAAAAATATTTTAATATGTCATTATATTAATATGAATTTATAGGTCTCTATAAAAAATTATATTTCTTTATACTTATATGTGTTTATATAAATATATGATATAAAAATAGTAATATTGTGTGTTGATACATATTTATGGAAATATAGTAATATATTTATTTAATTATGGACATTTATAAATATTTATATGAATCTATGTATATTTAAACACACACACACATATATAATATTGGTATATATGTATTTGTATCTTTTTATTTACATCAATATAAATTTATTTATAATAATATATTTTTAATATATATATATATAATTGTATTTAAAAAAAGTTTATTTATATATATATAATTATGTGTATGTTTATTTAGTTATTATTTAATACTTATTAATTATTATTTATTATTTATTACATAATATTTATTATATTTTATAATGTATTGGTTATTATTTATTATTTAATAATTAATATCATTATTCGGGATTCAGTACTTATTAACTTCTTAATAATTATTTATGTATTTATTATTCATTATTTTCTATTTATTTTTTATTTTTTATCTATTTTATATTGAATATTTTTAATTATGTATTGATTATGTAGTGAATATTTTTAATTTATTATTTATTTAATATTTATGAGAAATTTATTATTGATTTTAAATTTATTCATTTTATTTCATTATTAATTACTTAATTTATATTTAACATTTAATTATTATATAGATTTTATTTATTCCATATTGCCAAATTAATAAAATTATTAGTTTCTTGATATTATTTGTAATTTAGTTATTTTTCATTCATTATTCATTTTATGTTTGTTATTTTTTTACATTATTTTTTTATTTTTTTGTTATTATTCATATATTTCTTTTTCAATTATCACCTTTTAAATATATTTGAAATTTTTCTGTATGATAGGATAAATAAATAAGTAATGGAATTAATAAATAATATGTAAATTTATAATATTATATATTATATATATAATAAAAATAATAAATAACAAATAATTAATTAAAAACTATAAACAAAAAATAACTTATAATTTATACGTTATAGAATATAGAAAATAAAAAAAATAGATAATAACAAACCAATTAAATATGGAAGTACATAAATATTAAATAAATAAACCGAAAAATAGTAATTAATTTATTAATGTAACGTATTATAATAAAAAAATTGTCTCTAAATGACCTCTATCAATTTTAAAGTGTATTGAGAATTATTTCATGAAATAGATATATGATTTTGGAGAATTTATCAGAAATATCACATCAATAACTTCTTATTTACCTAGAATTCAATATGTTGCAATAGTAGGGCCATCATCTCGAGGATGATACTCACACTATCTATTTATCTATTTTCATGACTAAATTTAATTAAAAAATTTAAAATTATAGGGGGATTTTAAAATATTATTTTATATAAAAATATAAATATATATAAGAATGAAAATTAAAAGGATGAACTAAAAAAGTAATGATTTTTGGTTCAAAATTGTTTCATTCTTTGGAGTTCATATTGATGAAAATAATTAATCTTAAAAAAATTATCAATATTTTATCCATTATTAAAATCAACCCTATCACTCGATACCCTCCCACTTGAATTATGATTATCCATCACCGATGTTCGGCTTGTAGAAGAGTCTCTATTACATCACCACCATAATGTAATATACACCCCATCTATGTAACAATATGATAACCAATTAGATGGATAATAATGATTGGGAATAATAAAAAACTGTTCTGAATGTATGGTGAATCAAACATCAATGTCGATTTTAGTTTTGCTAAAATTGTAAGATTAAGAAATTTTTGTTGAAGTGAATCTAACTCCAAGAATCGCTCGACAGAATTGATTATGATTTTAGTTCTCCATTTTTTAGCGTTGAGGTGGATCGTTTAGGGGGAAACACTCGAATAGAATTTTTTATTCATTTTTAGGATCATAAATATTGCGGGAAATTTCTAAAATAGACTAGAAAATGAATTTACATGTGATGTGAAAAGTTTTTACAATGACAATAAAATTTCACAAAACTAGTGTCTAGTAACCAATGCATGAACCAGAAGTGAGGGAAGAAATTCTACCAAGATTTCATAGCATTATGTGGATCAAAGAATTTCCCTAACTTTATTGTTCTTTGGTACCAAATTCCACGTATCTAGATTTCATTCTATTTTGATCTTATTTTTAATATTTAATTAATAAAATCATTTCCACACACCTATCTATAAAAACTATGATCTGTAATTTTATATTAGACATGGAAACCTGGGGTTTCTATACTACAGCAATTTCCTCTCCCCTCCCAAAGTTAAAAAAACATTTTTTAATTTATTGCCTTCAGGATCTATGTGGCCGCTTTCTTCTAATATCCCCCTTATACTGGGTGGTTTTCTCAATAAATTTGTTTGTTTTCTAACAAAGACCCCACTAATCAAGGAACCTATTGGTTCCAATTATGCTCCTAATATTTAAGGTAAAAATCTCTGAGATCCCAAAATTTTAAAACATTGGACTCAAATCATGTAGTTATCAATTTTTTGAGTAATTAATAATCATTCCATGACAATCAATTTATAACTACAATCACAATATATAAAACTATATCAATGATATTTTCTTCACTATAATTAGAAAATTTTGATAAAAATTAATGGTTTCTATACCTCCTCATATTTTGATGGTGACTGAGGGGCATCACATATTAATTCCTCACTTTTGATGTTTTATCTACGAAGGATGGAACTATCTTCTTGGACTTCCTATATCTCACGATTTCCCACCCCTTAGTTCCACTGTCTATGGAAGTCTATTCACTGAACAAGGAATATAGTACCACCAGAGAACCTATGGGATATCTACTAGTTTTTTTAACTTTATGTGTGCCTTAGTCCTTGAAGAACCAATCCCCATATCTATATGAGTGATCATCGGGGTCAAATTAATGGTTTCGTCTACCTAAAAAATCCCTCAAAGAAACCACCATACCGATATTGTTGAAACAATGATTCAACTTTTATCGTCTTTATAATAACCCATCCAAAATCTATATGGTAACGATTTTTTTGCTACATAATACCTCATCCTCTCACTAGATGCGTAGTCATCATCATAAACAAGGGTTTGGGGATCCGATCATTGGCATACTGTTCTGCACCTGTAGAATTGTTGGTGGTGACATAGATGACGAAAATAAGAGCACACATTTATATAATAATAAAAATATACCACTTATTTGATCTGATATCCATGTGTGATATCCATGCCAACAAAGTCAACTAGATGTTTGGATAAATCTAATCCAACAAAAGTGAGAGGATAAATTAGGTGGAATAGGGATCATGATCTATTTTAAGAGCAATGCAATATTCTAACCAATCTTCCAAGAATTATGTGAATTGAATGGTATTGAAAAATTAAAAAAAAATATGAAAGGGTTGAAGAGATGGATAGAAACTAATATATAAATATATTTATAAAAATAAGAACTATTAGATAATGAAATCAACACATAATGCCTACAAAATTGAACTATACAAAATCAAAACAATGAATAGGAGATAGTGCCAATATTTATGGGCAAGGGAGTTGTAAAAAATATACTACAATTAGTTTCAGTGATGAATATAAAATTTTGGGATAATAAATAGATGAATCTATTATGGTTTTAATAGAAAGTCAGTCAAATAATCATTCACATTTAAAATTTTAATTTAATATTATATTTCATCATATTGAATATTTTAGGGATCGAAGATTAATTAAAATTTTATTTTCTAAAAAAATGTGTACAGATTCAATATATCAAATTACACCATGATCTTATAGAATTTAATTTGGTGAGTATTGGAATGAAGTATTTTTTTAATGTCTTTTCTGATATCTTTAATATCATACATAAAACATTCTCAATATTTATCAATGCGATGAAGGAGATATGGTTAGAGAAATGATGATATAATTTCCAAAATGGATGATTCCTTGAATTTATGTAAAACTAATTAACATGAATTTTTTACATAGAAAACATTCCTTGCAAAAGATACTCTTTTTGGATGATATGAGAAAAATAATTTTCTCTAACATCTGTCAAATTTTTAATCTAATCCATTAAATATAAAAATTATGATTAATAAATTATTGTGGTGGGACCCATCTAGTCAAGTCCACATCAGTGTTGACATCATATCAACTTTTCACCACTATAATAATGGACCGAGTTATCATTATCTGTATAAATACTATTAATATATTACTATAGTGTCCATCAAAATATTTTCACAATAAAATTGATCATAGTAAATATTTTATAAACAAGAACCATGGTTTAATTAGAAGTGTATAAAAATAATTTTTCTTTGATTTCATAAACTCTAATAATTTTTTAAAAACTCTATGTGTTATTATTTCAGAGAAAATATTATTGTGGTGGAATTATTTTATTAAATTTTAAAAAAAATTATATGATATTATGTGTTTCATCATTTCCCCCTAATAAATTATTTCACTCCACGGTAATCATAAGAAATAATCTCAAATTTTTTTTAAAAAGACTTAAATTTAATCATTACAAAATTTTTACATTCAAATATTATATAATTTACCATCCCTATATTTTTAATCTATAATTCTTGAAATAATCATATAAATATATTAAATCCCCTGTTAGTTCTAATGTGGATTCTATACACAGTTCTTGAAAAAATTATTTGTCCCACACTAATATAATATTTTAAATTTATATTTTATCATTCTTAAATAATTTTTTTATATGATAGGATTGTAAAATATTAATCTCTCCACAAAGTGAGAATAAATAATCATTAAATGTAGAGAAAATATACATGTATTTTTATTTGGTAATTTATTTCATGGTAATATTATTTTAATACTCAATTTTTTCGAATTGGATGTTGAACTCATAAATTTCATGAATAAATATTCATTAGAAAAAACTATAGGATCATTAATTAATTCACATTAAAAAAATAAAAAAATACACCATATTATTGAATCATAATCAACATGAGTTTAAAAAATTAACATGAATGATTTCATCCAAATTTTTTTTAAAACAAAAATCATGTTAGATGTGATAGAAATAAAATAAATTGAATAAAAAACCAATTATTCTCAATTAATAATTAGATCACATGTAAAATCGTATCTTTCTACTGAAATACATCAATAAAATAAATTTTATATAGTAAATATAATGTTTTAATAGATAATAATCAAAACATATGGATAACCTAAATAAATAGAATAATCTATGTTAAAATATAAGTGTCAAAAATATAATGAAATGTTTTAGTAACCACTTGTGTAAGGAAAAATATTCATTTTTTACTGTATTAGTGCACATGAGTTAAGAAATAAATCAAAAATTGATAATTAATTAAATTGAAAATAATGAATGGAAACCCACATTTAAAATGTTGTAAATACATAAATTATCAAATAAATAAATGTGCCAAAAAAATAAATTTGTTGGATTTTCAAAATGTTTTAAATTGTTCCCAGGAGAACTAAAACAACGCCTAAAATTAGATATTACAAAACATAAAATATTCTCTTATCAAAAGTCAAAAATGTATATTTTATAAAGGTTGGTTCATCTCTAACCCACATTTAAGGCCAAAATACCATTTCTATTTATCCCAACTAAGCAAATTAAAAGTTAAGGAAAACCCAAGATAACGTAATACAAAACCTGATGTTATTTTGATCATGACAACCTTTGGGTATGTTAGTAGATATTTTCTTCTAAAAATGATACTATTTAAATAAAAATCTAATAAACTTATTTAATGAAAATTATATAAATTTAAATAGATTTGGGAAATAATATGAGTTATAAAACATGATCTTGACCCAATGTGGGTATTTGTTTTGGACATCACCAGTATCTAATGTTTTCACCCAAAATTTGTACATGGATGTGGTTTTTTTAATTTCAAACACCACATATTCCACCTTCAAATGTACATAAATTTTCTTTTATTGTTGAGGATACTATGAATAGATTACTCGATGTATATCCATATAGAAATATAGTATATTATGAATGGTTGGTGTATGAAAATTAATTAGTCCCATATTCCAAAATCAGAATCCTCTTCAACCACATATTGAAAACATTTAGGAAGGGTATAAAAAATAAATATTCTATATGAAAATCAAATAAGAAAATTCTTTTAATTTCCATTTTAAATTGAATAATATAGAGGTAATTAAAATATCTATGATTATCCTTTCTATAATGATCTTCCACATTAGATTTCATAACCCCAAGAACTTCTCCATAATTCAATTCAATGATTATATTCACCTTGATGGTGGTCACATCTTCCTTTTCCATTATCACCCTATATGTCATGTATAGTTTCAAAATTTGAAAAAACAAACAAATATTGAATTATATTTGAAATCATAATAATCTCATAAATAGTAATTTCTAATGTTAATTCCACTCCGTTAAACTAATCTACATTATGTGTTGGTTATATAAAAAATTCCACATAGAGTGGAATATGATTATATAGGAGGTATGGGTTATATAGTTTTGTTTTGAAATCTAGATTGAGATCAGCAATATCAAAATATATTATCTCTAAATCTTCTTGAATAACCTCCTGATGGAATTAAAGTAAATTTTATTATAATTCTTAGAGCTCCTAGTAAATGAAATATTAAATTAGTTATTCAATGTATTATTTTATGTATATGATGAAATATTTAAAAACAACATCCCTAAAAGTAGACTAATAAAAATCATCTTATCTCTCTTTTCATGTAATTCGACTATTTCAATTAAATATGTGGAGGGTACATCATTAATGATTTTTTTCCTTAATTTTTTTTTAATTTTTATATTTATATATAAAATTTATTTTGAATTTGATGAGTCTCCCCATTAAAACACTGAATTTTTGTGTGACAAATTTTTTAAAATACCAAATCAATAATTTATTATTATCTTAGTATGAAATTTAATGAAACCCTTGGCTTAATCTACAATGTTGGCCACTCACTGAGTCTGAATTTATATTTTCATGATTATATTTAAATAAAAAATATTCAAAAATTAATATTTATTTTACATGTTATTATAATTTACAAATATACATGAATGAAAATAAAAATTAATAAAACTAAAAAATAAGATTATTATTTGATGTTTTAATTCGTATGTGTTTCCTGTGATGTATATATCTTTCTTAAAAATACTAATTCTATATATTTTATTCATCATTGAGATACACCCTATCACTTGACACCCACCCATTAGAATTTTTATTACTCCGCACTGACCCTCTTCATGTTGGATTTTCACTCACATACAAAAATTAATGCTAAATAGAACTTCTATATGGAACATTATGAAATCGAAAGATAGGAATAATGGTGAATGGTAGAATAAAACTATTTTATATAATATACGATGAACCATAAAAAATGATAGTTTCATTGTCATTGAAATTATTGTCATTAAAAAAATATTTTCAAAAGAAAACAATTTAATGAATCCCTATTACGTCACCTCCACCATGAAAAAATGTTTTTGTGGGTTCCCCAAATTCATTTAGATGAGATAGTCATGGTTGGGTAAAACAAAAAAATTATAAGGATAAAATAAAAAAAGACATAAAATAGTATATAAATATGTTAAAATAATAAATATTACATCATAGAAACAACACACATATTGTAAAAAATAACTCAATAATAATACCATCCATTGAATGGGAGGGGAAATAATTGAGTGGAAAATATACTTTATTTTTCAATTAAAATATATGTCTGTGTTGAGGAATGTAAATGGAAAAATCTATAAATATTTCATAAATGAATGTTGTCCCAAACTATCATTAAAATTCAGTGATAAAATTTTATATTATGTGGAATCGTATTGATGATTTTATTTCCAATTGGTATTCTAAGTCACCCCCAGTCATTTTGTATAAATTTTCCTTTTAACTTATAATTTATTAATTTTTGATATCAATGACTCCTCAGTGAATGTTCCATATTAAATTTGAGAAACTATTTAATATAATCCCTATGAAACTAGATACATATTTTAAATAAACAATTTTTTTCCCATGTTGTGTTCTAATATACATTTTTAGAAATGAGATTATATATACGTGTCTCTACATTGGTTAAAATCTATATAACATGACCATGATCAATAATATGTTTTAGCAATATCATATTGTCTACTTTTATAATAAAGCAGGAGAACTTAAATAAAAATTAGTATCATTCATGGTTGATATAATCTTAATAGGTTATATATCAATGGGTCCATAAACAAGGGAAGTAATTTATTATTATCCTTTATAAGAAATTATAAAAAATATCATTATTTATCAAAGACTAGAATGATAAAAATGAACCTCTGTAATAGATTTTAAATCTTTTTTAAATTCATTAATCAGGTAATGTCATATGTGATTCATGTTCCACTAGTTATAATAATATGATGATAATATCAATGTTCTCATTATACGGTTTTTATTTCACTTATATGCACTCTACGTTGCAGTGGATAAGGTTTTATAATATATATTGACACATGAAAAATGGAATTCTAGTGTGTATTTACATCAAATTACAATATAATAGTTTTTATTTTAAGTCAATTAATGGTCCACTATAAAAAAACTCATCTATAGAAGACTCAGACACCAAATTATGGATGTGTAACTAAAAAATAATCATTATATTTCATTCTTTTATGGGAAGAATCATGTCCATATTTTAGTTATCAACAAAATAGGACATCATCAGAAAATATAATATCTCATACACACCCAAGGAATTTTTAGGCTTATAGTTTATAGAATTTGGTAGAAAATATAAAATAACATTACATATGTACTCAATTAATCATTTTTTTAAATATACCTAACATTGGCAATACACCATAAATCATTTTCATCTGGCACATGAATATGTTCTATACATATCATATCTAACTACAATATTTATAAAATGTGAAAAAGGAAATAAAATATGTGATGAGATAAAATTAAATGTAGGGGTAAAAAATAATATTAATAAATAAATATAATTAGTGATAATTAGATAAAATGTGGGTATGATTACGTGTTTAAAATTCATGATCATAACATTTATTCCTTTATCCCCATCAAATCCATGATAAATATTCATATAAAACGATGTAAATCATTATCAATGTAATGTATTAAAATAATAAATAATAATGAGTTATTTGATATCAATATTGATCAATGTCATTATTTAATATTAATAGGATTCTTAGGGTAAAATTATTGGTTAATTTTAACTTTATATTTACAAACCATGTTCCCTCAAGTTAGAAATTAATATATCCTTGTTAAATATAAATGATAATTTGACCTGGTTTAATCAATAACCATTAAATTTATGATAATGGAGATTTTTTGATTTATTTAATTACATCATGATCACCCATCATATATGATATATCAGGCTTGTAAAGCCCTAGTTATTATTATCCTTTAATAACATATGTATTACCTTTATAATAATGTTTACCCAATGATGTGAATGGTTTGTCAACATAAAATTGCCTTATATAGTTTTTCATTGGTTTTTACATGTTTGTAGAAAAAACATGTGGTTATTCCATAGATATTGGGTGATGCCATAGTGGGGATTTTTTTCACATAATATGAAGTAGATATGATGTATTGTAGGGTTGTTATAAGTGTTTTTCCATAACACAATTTTCCATATCATAGGATGAATTTTTAGGGTATTTCTTTCATAGATAACACCATTGAACCTATGTACAAGGAGGTTTCATATAAATGTTTCGAATATAAAACATGGAGAAATATATATCAGCTAAAGATGGTTATTCATCCTTCATTCATCTATTGATAATGTGTTCGATAAGAAGTTATGAAAATTGAATTTTGAGAGTGTGGAATGAGAAATATTCTGAAGGTATTTTCAAATACATATGATCCCAAGGATTCCCAAAAAATACTTCGGGTTCCATATAATGTTAATAATTGTTCATGATTTCTAGAAGGCTATATATGTAATTTACACTTCATTGAACACATCGTATTCCACAAATGCTCTATTTGGTCATTGTTTCAACATCACCCCTTTATGACCTAATTGAATACCACATCTCCCCAACCTTATTTTAGCGAGTTCCTATTATGGTTATCCTACGAATTGTGGATACATTCCACCCATTGCGCTTAAAAATTACAATATGGATCAATGCCAAATCCTTAATACTTTCATTATGATGTCCCCATGATATCTTGACTTTAAAATTATGTGGTACATGACGATAATCCAGTTCAGGTTATTAATTAGTATGGGGTGATAAAATCCTATAAAAATATCAACATTAAATTTGGAAATTAAAAAATATGAGTGTACCTTCCATTTGGGGTCTAGTATATAGTTTTTCAATGATACAATGTTTATTTTTTTCATCCCAATATTGGTATGTGTTTCATGTTGGTGAGTGAGTAGCCAATGTCCTGTCTTATAATGACCATGTGATTATGTATGGACCTTAACCTTGATCATGTTATGTCTAATAATTCCTTACAACAAACATTAATATTTTTACAGTTCATAAAATGCAGAATTGTATTAATGGAACTAATATATTTAGATGGAGCCAATAGGATGGGAGTCATCTGATTATAACTAACACAATGGTGGTAATTCCTACCCCAATATTAGGGAAATCATTAGAATACGATTACCCAACCTAACATAATACTAAAATCCTTAATGTTGGTTTTGGATATCACTATAAAGATAAAATCGTAGTACCTTACTGGTAGATAAAATTCAAGGTTTATTATTGATATGGTTCATGGGTGATTAAAATAATAACCATTCCAAAGAAATCCTTGATGCAACATGTATTGTTTAGCTGACTTCATCAAGATAGGATGGGTTAAATATTTTACATAGATTAATGTGGGAATGTTCCGTGATCACCACCATATGTGTGGGGTAATACATACTTCTAAGATAGAGGTAAGTGTCATTCTAACATAATTACCTAAAATGATCCAAATAAGATAGGGTCAGGGTTTATTTTGGCTTGGTTAGTGCATGACGACTCGAAACAAGTTTATTGTTATGTTTATTGAAAATTATATTATGTCATGATATACAATATTTTATATAGTTCAGATAAGTTAAGTTTGATTTTTTTTGGTGGCCTAAATTGTCTTTTACTCACACCATACTCAAGAATTTCTGTGTGATTGTAGATTTTAGAAGTTATTTAGTGAGGGGAAGGGCCCATGTAGTATACTGTTATGTAGAGGATCCTAAAGTTGGTGGTATACTTGTACTGAAGGAGGAGGAACCACATTGAGTCTTCTTTTCTAATATAACTAACTCATTTTACACATGATGTTACTAGCACATCGTAAGCCACACTTATTTGTATGACATATATTCCACAATTATTAGTTTTTATGTATATACTATAATAATTTTTTTATATTTATAATTTTTTTATTGCTTTTTATTATCTATATGATATGTTACCAAGGGTCTAGTATCCCATCTAGTAGAATTAGACCCTCACTTTTTTCAATATACATTGGTGTAATGCGAGGTGAACAAGAGGCTATGTGGAACTCTAGCCCAGACCTGGTGGTTTGGATCTAGATAATAAAAAATTGTATTAGAGGAAATCATATTTATTAAATTTCATTTCTCATTCCTTTATTTTAGAATCAATATACATGGATTTATATTTTTTAAGTATTGGGATGGGAAACTATGTTTGTTCATAGCCAATGCTTTATAGTGATCCTCATGGTTAGAAATAACTGAAATTTTTGTTACGATGTTACTATTGAAGAAAATCACCATGGGTGATGCATATGATATTGATATTTCAATTATAAAATTTCAAGTATGTTAATGCATCATGACTATAGACATAATTTTAGATGTCATATATATATCGGTTTTTAAACTACGTAGTATTTGATTAATATGAATGAATTTATTTTGTCTATATATTTAGGATATTCTTCCTTGGTTGTGTGATATATATATATATATATAATTATTGTGCATTGAGATATATCATTGTTGGAACATAATATTTTAACAAAATGTATTTTCATGTTAATATATATATATGATGACTATGACTAAAGTGTATAGAATGGGACATATATAAGGTATACAAGGGGTATAATTTGGAATAAAAGTATAATACAATTAAAAACATGTATAATCCCATTCACTATTTATCACATGTTATGTTTCTAGTTTTCTTCATGTTTTAGTGATTGAAATAAATATATGATTGAAATGACCGCCAGCTATGGAATATCAGGATTTCCTTGTGCCACCACCCATGGTTCATGAATTAGTTCCTCAACATGCGACCACATGAGCATAAATAATTTATGCTGTAGAGGCCATTTTGCTAGCGATATTTTCTATAGTTCCTATCAATGGTGTATCTATTCAGAGGACTATGACAGATGATTGTAAATATTTTTATTCTAATGATCCTTTATATTTTCAGGTAACTCATATTATAACTCTTGAGCCGCACCACAAGATCCTTTGATTAAAGAATAAATATTACATTTTTGGATTTGATGATAGTAATTGTTAACCATTTTTCCATGAAAACCATACAATGTCAAAAGGAAAAAGTTGGTCACATAAATTATCATGGATCATTTATCATTAGAATAGTATAGAATCAATAAAAATCCTATATAAAAAATACCCATGTCATCCATTGAGTAGTTCACCCACTTAACACAACTTAATGTATTTCACATTATGTCTATATAATCATCCAAATAAATTTAGTTTTCAATATAATTCACATGACATCATTCTTTAAAAATAGTCAAAAGATAAAAAAAATAATGGTTGGTCAAATGTTTAGTTAGTGTAAACATAAGAAATAGTGATATAATGTGATCAAGGAGTAGAATAAATGCATAAGGATATGATTTCATAATCATAGTTCATGATAGAATCACAAAGAAAAATCATACCCATTGATAGTTATATCATTAAATAAAATTCTTGGAAAAGAAATGAGTCATCATAGTCAATAATCTTGGGATATGTGATATCAATCCACATCAAAAGAAACATCATAAACTGTTAATGTTTAATTAAAAACCTTTTTGGTAACATGGAACATAAATTTCAAAAAATTAATTCAAATAATTTTTTTTGGATTGAATATACATCAAACATCCAATATAATCATTATCCAATGCATTAGATCACTATCTCGGAACAACCATCGTATAAGCTATAATGTGCTAACTCAATGCTACCAGGGAAGCTGCATTGTATAAGTTGTATTGAGATCACCAGGTACAATCTGGGCTACCAAAACATATAAGCTATAATGGGATCATTCTGTTCGATCTTGACCAACCATTCATATAAGATGTTATGGGCATAACTCGTGCAATATGGGCCACCCCACTATATATGTTTTAATAGGATCACCCGATGCTATCATGGGAATCCCATCATATATGATATATAAGAACCAAAATATGAGTAATGTACATAGTGTATTGTACACTAAAATCATTGATAAAATCATTAATATTGTATAACAAAATTAACGCATGGAAAAAAATTGTTTAATTTGAATATATTTGAAACATGATTATCCCATTTGAAGGAAATTGTTCAATATTAATATCATAAATCATTACTAACCCTTATAAAAAATCATGTTCCAAATAAATCACATATAAATAAGTTAACTATTTGAAAATGAATAAATTATTAATGAATCAAATTTAAAATATATAATCTCATCGAAAAGAAACGAGTTCTATAATAATCACTTTTAACAAATATTATCTAATTAAAATAACTTGGTTCTATACGAATCTCTTTACAACAATATTAATCCATCCTAGAAACCTATGAGGATTGAATGATTACAAAATACTCCATTTGGATCCTAACTAACAACATATTTTGTATAAATTGATTAACAGATATCCCAATAATGATAAATAAAACAATTTGAGAAAAATACCGTTTATATATAGAAAATATCTTTAAAATAACATTTTGGAGATATTTTTCATTGATTAATTCAATGAATTATTACGAAGGAATACTTCTAAAACATGTTGATACATTTTGGGAGGAAAATATTCTTTATTTTGTGAACTAATATTTTTTTGAATCATTTTTCAAATGCATTATTTTTAGAACATGTTTTTGGAAGAAATTAGATCACCAACTAATGGGGAATGAAATGGTATATCCCTAAAAAATATTTCTCAAAATATCAATATATAAATTATTTAAAAATTGTACAATTATTTGAAATTATCAAAAATAAACATAGGAATATATTATTAAAAATAATTTTTAGATTTTGATATAAGATACATAATCATACTCAATATCAATTAATGATGATGTTGTATCAAAATATTATTCCCTCTTTTTTAATATTGAATCGTAATACCCATGAATAAATATTATTGAATAAAACTCAAAATATCATGAAAATAATGAGAATCATGATATAAAATTTAAATGGGATTTTATATACATAAAATAAAATAATATAGGTATATGAAAAAAAATAAATATCAAATATGACAAATTGAGTCAAAATTACCTTAACCTCTTTGGAAAAATTAAAACATTAAACCCCATGAAAGAGAGATCATAAATTTAAAACATAAATAAAAATGAATTTAATGATAAGAATCATAAAATAATATTTTTTAGTATGTACACCACAAAATAATAATAATTGTTTAATATGTCATATATCACTTAGAAATAAAAATTAGATGAGAAAGACTCTAACCTAGAGTTTCATTTGTCAAATGTGTCCGTTATCTTCCTATTTTTAACATAAATGTTGTTTTCAAAAATTGCCTTTACTTTCCAGATTTCAACCAAATATATGGGTTCTATGATGAGAGTAGGGACGTTGGGAAGTGATTTGGAGATGAATTGTTTGATCCAAGCTGCATATAAGGTGTGAAGAGATTAGGATAGAATTGACCTATTAGAACTGGGGTTAGTGGCACACTTGTAATTTTTTGAAATATTGAATTAAACAAACACATTTTCATTTTACTATGACCAAATAATAGGAAATTATTTATCCTATAATTTAAATACTATAAATACTTATTAGAAATCATTTTGGCCATGTTTCTAGGTAATTTGGCCCATTATGTTTAAAGTTTAGTTCATAAGTAAACACAATTTTACCTTAATAAAATTAACTAATTTTAATTTCTCTAATAATACCCATTATAAAAAAATTATGATGATAATATTAAAACATATGAATTATTATTAATCAAATTTTGGAATGCAATTTTCAAAACATAATTCAGAGTTGTTAAAAATTTTATTTTAATATAAATCATGAAAAGCAGTGAGGCAACAAGTTAGTAAGAAGTGTGATTATAAGAAAAATACGATCATATATAAAATTCCTCACAAATAATAATCATTGTATTATAATAAAATAATATTTTACTCAAATATTTTATAAAAATTCTATTTAAACATTATCCATTCGAGATTAAGTTAACTAATTAATAAGATAAAAATAATATATTTCGAAATAGTTTTTAGGAAACCCCATTTCTAAACACAAAAACAAAAATATGGTAAAAAATATAAATTATAGTTAAAGTAACTAACTCAATAATATAGAACATATTTTACTGGAAAAAATAATAAAAAAGTCTTGGTCATTTTAAATTACAAAAATTTATAGAAAAGAAAAGACTTTTTTATAAATATCTGTATTTTTCACTATTAAAAAAAATCAATATTTTCATCAAAATAAAAAAGATAACCAAAGGTAAAATTTGAAATTTAAATTCATAAAATTATATTTATTTTTTTCAATAAAATTTATAATTAATTTTAAAACTATTTTTGAAATAAATGTTCCATTAAAATGGGGAAAAGGGGATTTTGATAAAAATACAGTTTTTTGTGTAAAATATGATTTTTTTTTATATCATGTATCAAAAAAGAAAAAGATGGTTGATAAATAATAGATTGATTATATAATAAAAAAATAATCAATATATTAGGAAATGTGTGAGTTTTTAATTTATAGGTATAAATCACATTGTTGGGAAATTAAATGCTTATTCATAAAAAAAATATCCTTTTATTTTCAAAATGGTTTAATTTTCTTGTCTAGTTCATAGTATTTATACATTTTTTAATCATATTTTTTTATATTTTTGTTAATGATGTTATACCCACCATTCCTCCAGCTATCTTATAATAGTAATATTTATCATTGGTCATATATGATTGTTGTTCCATATAAAATACAATATGAAACATAACAATATGAAGGTATCTTGTAAAACAGTCTAATATAGATGATTAATGTAATGTAAAATAAAAAGAGTGTTCCTTATAATTGAATATGAATATTGTGTTGCATTTATTTTATGATTTCAAATATAATTTTATTCTTTTAATGTCTCGGGGTGTTATCCCCTTGATAAATTTCATCATCACAAGTTGAAAATTTTTACCACAATTGAAGGTTGGAAATTAGAAAAAATATATTAAAACCACATCATAAAAAGGTTTAATAAAACATAATCACAATAAGAAATAAAATTATTTATAAATTTCATCCATAATTAAACACATCTAGGTTTCCAACTTCATGAACATATGTGGGTATAGAGAAATAGTATAAAAAATTATATTGATTGATATACATAAATGATCAAAAGGAATCGAATGTTCTATGTAAAATTAAGGGAATATAGAACATAATTATTTAATGATTTACCATTCCATCGTTTCGTATGAATTGAAGGAACTTGGATAATAATTTTTTCTCATAAACCATTTCATAGAGTTGAGATATTCTTTTACTATATTGACTAGAATATGTAAATATTTCTACTTGAATAGAATATTTTTTTCCTATATTCAATTTTCACCATATGTCATCTTTTTTTTTCAATTATGTGTATTCATGATGATTTCTCTATATTTAAATCAAATAAAATAATCTTTAAAAGGATCACATAATTCCAAATAGAATTAAAAGTTATTACTTAGGTCTATACGGATTAACACCACTAGATTGGTTAATATATGGTAAGATAATTACCTAAATGAATAAATCTTCATATGATACACCCACCTCCAAAATTATGTATTAAAAAACAAGGTTCAAACATTATCATTCAATTATATACTACTGTTAAAATTCTTTGAATATTTCTTGACTAATTTCTAAACATAGTTATATGAAAGAATTTATCATATATTATTACAATATTAATCAATCATTATTACTCAAAAGAAACCACACATGCTTATAAAATAAATATAATATTTACCTATAAAAATGTCACACTATCTAGGAAATCATTTAGGGTAGTGGGGTGGGGGACACCTCAGTTTCCAATTATATGCAGGTTCAAGCACCATGGCCTAGACAGATGCATATTTTTCACCTTTACATTGGGTAGTCATTTTTTTCCAAATCTAAATATATTTCTCCCTAAATAACACTTCATGTTGATATTAGGGGTTACAAATAGCCGAACCCAATAAATGTCCAATAAAAATTTATTTATCATGTTAGCATCTTATTTCATAAAACAAAAAATTGGTGTCTAAAACATTAAACATTTGATCATACTTAATCATATATAAATATGAGGCTATCAATAAATCTTAATATAATCTCAAATTAAATAATACTAATAAGAAAGATATATAAAAAGACTTATATACCAAATATAATAAACAAGGACCCACACTACCAAATCATGTGCTAAAATTATAATATTTATATTTGATGATTTTGTATAGATAGTTGTGACCCAATTTTTCCATCCAAAACATACTACATCAAATGGATAAACTAGATCACTAATGTTCTTAAATAACCACAAGGTTTATATTTTTATAGAATTAAAAAAACACCTACCTAAACAATACTGATGTGATTAAATGATAATTTCTACCACCTAACCCTACTTTTCTTATTTAAAATAATGTCAGCTTCATCAACCATATGAAATAATTCATAGACCTAATTTATTCAACGTAATTATTTTTAACATATGGAAAAGAAAACATAAGAAGGGTGATATCAAATTTTTACTGAGGGAAAACATAATAATATGCAGTTTTATATCATAAATGGGTATATTAAGGGAATAATTGGGAGAAAACCTAATCATAGTGTATGAGAGAATAATATAAAAAATTATACTTATCAACAAATGGATCATTTAATGTGAAACATACCAAAGGAAAGAACCATTAGAATCAATTACCCTGATTCATGTGATATAATTAATAATCATAATAAACATTATACACCCATAACAATAAATTAAACCTCTTTTTGAGAAAATGGATTCTAATATCATTAAAAAATCAGAACTCTTTTTATTTAAATAACTATATCTACATTATTAAAGATAATCATTAAACAATTCATTATATTTTATATTGGATCACCCATCCTGTAAACTATAAATGGATCAGATGACACTATCTATGATTCCCCATCATATAATGTGTAACAGGATCACTTAAAACAATATAGGTTACACCACCATATAATTTTTAATGGGATCACCTGAGGCTATTTGGACCACCCCATCATATTTGTTATAATGGTCTCACCAAATTCTTTTTCGGCCACCCCATCAATTAAAATGTAATCAGACCCCCCTATGATCTATGGGCTTCCCAATCATATAATATATCGAAGAACCAAAATATGAATATTTTACAAATACAATTCATCATATAACTCATATAATGAATCATTATTTTTTTATAACCAAATTAACCCATGGAATTTAAAAGGGAATCATGATGATGTCATTAAAACATGCTGAAATCATGGGAAAGAATTATATTCCATTACAATCACTTTATGATATGATTAACCCATGTAAAAGAAATGGGTTTCAAATTAGTCAACTTGAAACAATATGTTCTCGTTGTTAGGAAATAGGTTCTATAGAGATATATTTGATACAATATAACCTATGGAAAAAAATGGGTTACATAATAATCTCTATCAAACTATCAAAATCCATCCATGGAATGAACTATGTTAGAATAAATACAAACTATCCTAATTGGATCTTAAGAAACAAAAAGGGATGATGATTTTAATGAATTTAAATATAACAAAAATGTTTTTAAAAACATTTTTAAGATAATACACTTTTTAATTTGAAATTATATTTTTAACATAAAATATTTTAAAATAAATTTATTCGAAAATACCCATCAAATATTATAAATGATTTTTACAAATAATTTAAACCATTTATTGATGAAAATATCCACTTAAAATTGAATATTCTTTTTAAAACCTTTTTTGAATAAATTTATTTTTGAAATCAATGTTTTAGAAGAAATAAAATTTATGATCGAATAGGGAAATGAAATCATATTTTCATAAAAACTATTTCTCAAACAATTTCATTATCAAGGACTGGAAGAAATTAAAATTTAATTTAAATTGTCATGAATAAATAAATATCAATTGAAGTAGTGAATATTATAATATTTGAACAGCAGATAGTTATTCATACTCAATCATGATAAATGATGAGATTATAAAAAAATTCCCAGTTTTGTAACATTGAATCATACCACCCATTAAATAATATCATTACATGAAAAATATAATATAATGAAAATATAATGACTCATGATATATAATGCAAAATTTAATTTATGTAAGCCTCATAAATTATGATAGGTGTATAAAATAACTTACATATAGAATAAGACATTTTGAGACAGAAATACCTTACCCTCCATTGAAATAATGTAACTGTAAACCCCTTGAAAAACTAATTCACAAATGGATATGTAAATCTACATAAATTAAAGAATAGTAATCTTAAAATATTTTCATGGGGTGTATATACACTAAACAATAATAATAAATGTTTAATAATAGATATATATATCACATTAATAAATGTTATATGAGAAAAACCATTTCCATGAGTTGGACTCGTTACACTAGTTATTTATCTTCATATTTTTCATGTATCTCATTTTAGATTGAACAAATGAAATTTAATGATTCAACTTCATCCCAAAAAATGGAATCTAGGACGTTTTAATGGAATTTGGGAAGTGGTTTGGAGTGTTCTTCTGTAATCCAATGTGTTTTGAAGTTGTGAAGAGGGGAGGATAGAAGGTGGCCTTTTATAAGTCATGTGAGTTTCACACTTGTAACTTTTAAAAACAGTGAATTTCACCCAAAAAAATTAATTTTAGAAGCCTCAATAATGGTCCATTATAAATCCGAGAAGGTATAAAATTAAAATATGTTTTGGAAATGTATCCTGATCATTTGGTGTAACACCCCATGGTTTTTAAAAAATAAATAAAATTCATTAATCATTGTATTAATTAGATATTTATAAATATACTTCTAAAATAATTTTGTGGATACATGTTTTGAATTTTGAAGAATGACTATCTACAGTTGTGTTTAGTATGTTATTGGAGTCTAATGGAACCAACATGTTTTTTGGTGAAAAGTAACATACCCCTATGAACAATAATATTAATAGTAATATGACACTAATGAATAGTAAATTGTATTGTTATTTTATATTTTTAAAAAATTATGATAATAAAATATTGTTTAATTTTTCAATATGATATAAAAACCATTACAGAAGTAAAATTGTTTATTTATTAATTAACCATATTTTTATTTAAAAAATAAATTAATAATATTTTAAAAATTATATTAAAAAAATGGAGTTCATTTTTTAATTCTACACATCGAAAAAGGGTTAGGGTGAATTATTGGGAATTTTATGAAATAATAATATTTTTAGTGAATACTAAAAATACAGTTTTGAGTTTTCATTAATTTTAATGAAATCATTATTGATGCAAGCCCATGGTTTTGCAAATCCAATTAATGTGGTGTCCCTAGGAAATTATTATAATATTCCCTCACATTTTCTATAAATAAAAACCCATTACTTAATTTCATTCAATCCAAATTCATCCCCCAATGAAGCTATGGAATTCTAACCTCCCCAGTAGTATTCCAAAGGTGTCTTCATTCCCCCAAGGTCCCAACCTTTAGGTCGTTGGAGTTACTCTTCAATGTAATATAATTCCTAACTTCTTTCTTTCTTTTATCATTCATGTTCTGTTTTCTATGGTATAACCTTCATATTTCCATACCATGTTATTATTTCCTTTATATTATAAATATATACTATATTTTTATTCATTTATGGATGATAGAACCATGTCCCATATCTTTTTAATGTTTTCTAAAACCATGTTGTGTGGCTGTTAGGCTGTCAAATGTTCGTAAGGGATTTCTCAAGTATTCTTTTATTTCATGTTCCGTTATTTTCTTATTTTTTATTCATATCCCCTTATCCAAGAGGAATGAATGATACTCCATCTTACATATTACGGATTTCATCATGTTTATGTATGATTCACCATTATACTTCTTGTACCCTCCAAATTATTCAAGAAATTAAATCATCGTCTATGATGTGTCGATTTACCAACAGCATTGACGATGTGATTTAAAATTTAGTTTACTACTTTCAAGACTAATCATGAAACCCTATTTATGGTTGAATCGGATTATAATTTATGTATTATATCTTATATTATGTTATGGAATTATTTTTTACACATGTGATTATATTATAACACAAAATGTGTTCTTTATGACCAATGAATGGAAAATATGACTTAAACATATATCAACAAGAATTTAAATTATGAATCATCTTCATTTCATAATTAAAAATGATAAAAGTTATGATTTATGGTTCTGTAAAATAATAATATTCCACTCCATTCCTATTCTATAGTCCCACTTCCAATCGAAAATAATATCCATGAATAACCGATCATGGAAACCATGAAATGAACACACCCGACATAATGTAAATAACCAAAAATTACTAATGAATGTGTCGAATGATGTTGTAAAATCATAATATAATTTTTTATAAATAGTAATATGTTTCATTAATATGTTAATAATACTCTTCTAACCATTATAAAAATGCTTTAAACACTTTTTATGTAAGAATAACCATAGGTAAGTTAATTCTTAACCCAATTTCTATTTTTTGGATGACCATATTTTTTATTCATTATTTGGTATTAAGATTATTGGTATGATGAATTTTTGATCCACTATGTATATTTACATTATATACACATATCCATTCCATTCTACTAATTCTCACTCAAATTATATTTTAATAGACTTCATTTTAAAATCTATTTAAAAATCTCTTTAATATATTTCAAAAGGATTGTTTTTTATATATGTATATGGAATTAGTAGTTTCTCCTGAATTCAATATACTTTATTACCATGATATGTTCCATGGAAATTATTTATGTTGGTTTCATCCCATTATAGATCACTATATATGGGGTTGAGCACATTATAGGTCAAAATATGCCGGGTTGAGCCCATTATTGCACAAGATATGATGGGTGAGACCCATTATAGCTCTCCAATGCAGTGGGTACTGTAGATATGAAATTTGACCAAAAGGTTATTCATTGTGTAAGGTTGAATATAAGAGTGATGTGGTAAGTGTTTCCCAAGAAACCTGTGTGCTGTTTCTATGCATATGATTTTTTATGATTATCGGTTTTTATGGTTTTTATGTTATCACTTGACTAACGATTTCTTTCTTTATATACCCTACTAAGTTATATAATCATCGTAAGTTTATTAAAACAAATTCATAGGATATAAGGATGGGTAAGAGAAATAAGGGAGTCATGATGAATGATATAGATGGTTGCCGAAATAAATCATGTTTGAAACATTAATTTTATTTATTTTGAACAAAATGGATACATTTTTATTATTATCCTCTTGTATTAATGTGTTACGTTATGTATGTATGGTATCCTAATTCTCTAAAACTCTAATCCATAAAATTACATCAACATGTAATAATGTATGGTCTTGTGTAAAATTCTAGATTAATTAATGTTTAATGTTCAAGTCCATATAATTGGTATCATAGCATAGTTTAGATAAAATTAGGGGAGGGATGATATTTAAAGAGTACCATAACTGATTTTTTATAATATGGTAATTTGAAATTTTATAGAATTTATGTATTACCATGTTTCTTCATCTATGTGAGGTTTGAACAGAATGGTTTCTTGCTGAAGAAAAAGGGAAGCTAATATAGGAAGACCCCCATGAGGCTGATGTCTATCTGAATCTACTGCATGAAATAATGGGAACTAAAACCGGGTGATTTGTGACTACAATGGATTAGTTGACTCAATAAATAAATTGGTGTGGTATCCATTCTAGATATGATCATGATATAACATGAAGAAACATGTATTTTGTGGATCATTTTTTGAGCCAACATCCTCCAGCATTCAGTTGAACCGAAGATCCAGTGATATTCGAAGGATGGATCAATTCTATAGAAACAATATTTGATGTCATGGGATGTTCATGAAGTCCAAAGGTAATACTAAACATTTTTCATTTGGATGGTGAAGACAGTAAATAGTGGTTTCTTCTTAAGAATATGATAGATAGATATGATCTTGACAGTTTGGAATGGTTTGATGTTAAGAGAATTTTTCTGGGAAAATATTTTCGCAAAACTATTAGACTCAGAATGGAGAAACAATTCTTGTAACTGGAGAAGAAATATGATGATTTGGTGGTAGTTTATAAAGCTATTTGTACATGATTGGGCATAAACGTACCTCATTTTAAAAGGTATTTTGATAGAAAAACTAATATATTTTACTCTGGTTTGAAACCATTTTTACGAATAGCATTAGATTCATGAGAGTTTAAAAGCTGTGGGAAGCTAGTTCATTTTTCTGAAAAAGTTGGAATAGATTTTTCTGAAACAAATGTGACTAGGGAAGAAAAGAATAATAAGAAGTTAGGTTGGAAGATAATAGGGAATAAATCATCAAATATGTCTGGAGGTAAGAAAAGGAATTTCTATTTTTATGAAATGTGTTGTAAGAGGAATCCTAGTGAATGTCTTATAAATTATATGAAATTATACCAATGTGGAATTTTTGGACACGGGTCTCATGAGTTTAATGGAAATGATCTAAAAATTAATGAGAAGTCAACCGTGATATGCTTTAACTGCAAAAAATTGGTTCGTTTTGCAAATGTTTGTCGAAATCGAGTTACTCAAGCAGGGAATCAACAAGATTGGAAGCAGAAGGGTCTGGTAAAATAATTTTCAACCACTTCAGTATATGTTGAGATATAACATGAATTGGTATCAGGTACATTTCTTGTTTTTATAGGTTTCACAAATTTGTTGCCTGATTTAGGGTATACACATTCATTCATTTCTAAAATGTTTTTGAAAAAATATAGAATTTATCAACATGAAATGATACCATATCTCACGGTTAAAACACCTAATGGAAATATTATTACAAAAAGAAATTATAAGAATATTCCTATTTTGCCTTTGGAATGAGTTTACCTTTAAACCTTTTTTTGGATCTAGTAGAGATTGATGTTATTCTGGGTATGGAGTGGATTTTTTTATTATGCTAAGAAAAATTGTAATGAAAAAGAAGATGTTTTTTCAGAATAAATTTCAATTTGTGTAAAAGAATGAACTGATAAAATTATTAATATATCTGAAAGCTAAGAAACTTATAATGGATGGAAATGATAGTTATCTATAAAATATTTTTTGAAGATAAGGGAACTCTCCAGATTAATTATCTGATAGTGGTAAATTAAAACATGGATGTTTTTCCCATTGATTTGTCAGCTATTATTCCTTATCGAGAGGCCAATTTTACTATTGACTTAGTTTATGATTCTAAGACAATTTCTAAACGTCATTATCAAATGAATAAAATGGAAGTACTAGAATTAAAAAATAATTTGCAAGAATTATTAGATTAATGCTTTATCTGACCCATCACTTCACTATCGAGCACTCTTGCCTTGTTTGATAAGAAAAAAGATTGATCAATGAGAATATTCATCGATTATAGATATTTGAATAACATTATTGTTAAAAAAATTATCATATTCCACATATAGATTATTTATTCGATCAGTTCTAGAGAGTACAATAATTTTTTAAGGTTGACCTAAGGTAGGGGTACCATTAGTTGAAAGTTAATATTTATGACATTATGAAGACTGCGTTTCATACTAGATATGGTCATTAAGAATTTTTAGTTATTCATTTTGGGTTTACTATTACACCTGTTGTATTCATGGATATTATGAAATGAATATTTCATGTGTTCTTGGATATGTTTTTGGTTTTGTATATTGATGGAATTCCGGTATATTCTAGATGTATAGAGGAGCATGAAAAACATATAAGGGAAGTTTGGAAAACAAAAAAATAAGAAAAACTATATTGATAATTCATCACGTGTGATTTTTAGATAAAACATATTTTTTACTCTTTACATTTTAAATAATGATGGAATACTAGATGATCATACAAAAAAATAGGTTGATGAATGGAAATACCTAATAATGTTATAGAGACTCGCATTTTTCATGGATTCGCAGGTTATTACAGATGGATTGCTAAAAAAATTCATGGTTATATATCCCGCTAACTATGTTAGCACTAAAAGGGGTTAAATTTGTTTCGCTAGAAGAATGTGATGTTTGTTTTTAGGAACTGAAGTAGAGATTTGTGAATGCTTCATTTTTGGCCTTGCCATCCTGAAATGGTGAGTTTTCCATCTACAGTGATGCCTCATTGAAGGGACTTGATTTTGTTCTGATGTAGAATTATTAGGAAATTTATTATTATTCAAGAAAACTAAAACCTAATGTGTTAAATTATTATAAACATGATTTGTATTCGGAAGCTGTGGGTTTTATCATTGAATATTTGGAGGCATAATTTATACGGAGCCAGATTTCATATTTATAATGACTATAAAAGTATGAAGTATATATTCACTCAAATTGAATTAAACATGAGGCGGAGAATATGGATTTAACTGATAATGTATTATGATTTTAAAATTAATTATCATCCAGGAAATGAAAACAATGTGAAAGATGCATTGAGTTGAAAACACCATTCCTCATTAACAATGTTACGTTTCGAATATGATCCCTTGATTAATGATATGAAGAATTTTGGACAAGAAATTGTCGGTGTAGGGAATACATCTATTTTTTTCCTGTTTCATTGTAGTTATCATTATCAGATAGAATTATGCATGTATAAAATGAAGAACAAGAGCTACCAAATAAGTTATAATTATTTAGAATTGGTAAGTTGCTAGAATTTAATGTTGATAATTATGGTGTTTTATGATTTTGAAAAAGATTGTGTGTGCCTTTTATTCACAATTAAAGAATGAATTGTTGTGTGAGGCTCATAGTTCCCCATTTATAGTTCATCTTTTTTGTACTAAGATGTATATAGACATTCAGGAGAATTACTATTGGTATGGAATCAAAAGGGATATTGCAGACTTTTCTATGAAATGTTCGACATGTCAACATGTTAAAGAAGAGTGGAAGATTCTTAAGGGGGTTATTTATCCTTTTATAGTGCCAAATTGGATATGGGAGAATACATTCATTGACTTCATGATTGGACTACCTAAGACTTCTCAATAAGATGGGCAGTTAGAACCAAGGATTTATATTTTGGAGGATATGTTTTGAACTTGTTTAGAAGACTACCCGGGAAGTTGGGATCATCATATTTATTTATTTTAGTTTTATTATAATAACAGTTTAAATTCCAGTATACAGATGGAACCTTTTGAAGCATTGTGTGGGAAGCAGTTTCGAACTCCAGCTTTTTGGGATCAAGTCAGGGAAATGAAGTTGATGGGGCAAGAGTTATTAGAGGTGGTGGCTAATAAAGTGATGATGATCCTGCATCACATGAGGACAACTCATATAGGATGAAAATTTAGGCAGATAATATAAGAAATAAATCTCTTTTGAGGTAGGTGGCCTTGTTTTTTTAAAATCTCTTCCTGTAAAAGTGTGATGTGTTTTGATAAGACTTGAAAGATAATTCAATGAATCATCAATCATTTTTAAATACTATATAAATATGGACTAGTTTCATACTAAGTATCTTTGCCTCCGATTTCATCTCATCTATATAATTTTTTTCATGTTTTGATGTTGAGAAAGTGTGTGCTAGATTAATCACATTTCTAGAGTCCCGAAGCAGTTTATCTATAAGAAAACCATTCTTATAAAGAGAAACAAGTTCATATTCTTGATTGAAGGGAAAATGTATTGTGTACAAAAGTAATCCACTAGGATAAGGTTTTCTGGTTAAACCACATTATTGATAAAGAAACATAGGAATCTGAAAATGCTACGAGGGAAAGGTACCCTCTTGTTTAATCAGTAAATAAAATAGTGAGGATTCAAATTATTGAAGGTGGGGATAATGTGACACTCCAAATATTAAAATATTTAATGAAATGAATGAAAATTTATTTTATTTATATATTTATAACTGTCCATTAATCAAAATTATAATGCATCTATGTTTTGAATTTGGAAACATAGTTTTCTGAAATTGTGTTTACTAATTTATTTGTGCCTGAAGGAACCAAATTGTTTTTTAGTAAATATTTTAATACCCTTATGAAGAGTAATATGAATAGAAATATTACCCTAATAAATAGTAAATTTAATTATTATTTTATTTCAATTAGTCATTTAGATAATGGCATCTTGGTTAATTTATCAATGTTATATAAAAGTAATTATAGAAATAAATTTTTAATTTTTTAAATTAACTATGATTTTATTTTAAAATGAAATTTCTAATATGTAGAAAATTATTTTCCAAAAAATGTAGTTCATTTTTTTATTTCTCATCCTTGAAAAATTGTTAGGGTGAATTTTTTGGATTTTTCTGAAACAATTGAATTTTCAGTGAATAGTAAAAACAGTTTTGAGTTTTTTGTAAGATTAATGACATTCTTAATGAATTAATAATGATTTAAAAATAATAGTAGACTTTTGTACAGTAAAAAATGATATGAGTTCTCCCAAGTGGTAATTCCATGGAAAAATACCATTTTAAAGCCCACTGGTTTTTAAATACCACTAATGAGGTGTCCCTTGTAAATTATTAAAATATTCCCTCACATTTGTTTTAAATAACGACACATTCCTTCATTAAATTCATTACTAATTCATCCTTAATAATGATCTTGGATTATTACCTACATAGTAGTCTAACAAAGATGTCTTCAAGGCCCCAAGTTACCATCCTCCAATTCATTGGAGTTAGTCTACAAGGTAATAGAATTCCCAACTTATTTCTTTCTTTAATCCATTCATGTTCTCTTTTATGTTGTATAACCATCAAGATTCCATATAATGTTATTATTTACATTCTATTCTAGATATATACTATATTATAATTCATTCATTTATTGGTTTCACATGTCCCCTCTTTGTTCAATTATTTATATAACCATGTTGTGTAGTCGTTAGGCTACCAAATATTCGTAAGGGATTTCTCAAATTTTCTATTATTTCAAGTTCATTTATCTTATTATTCATTTATGATATCTCTTTATCCATTATGAATTAATGTTCCATTATAATACATATTTTGGATTTAATCATGTTTATGGAATATTTAATGTTATTTTTCTTCTCCTCTCCCACTTATTTATGAAATTAAAATACTATATGCGATGTTTCGATTTACTGACATCGTGGACGATGTTATTTAAAATTTCATTTACATAATTCAAAACTAGACATTGAAACATATATATGGTTTAACCAGATTATAATTTATGTTTTATATCTTATATAATGTTATGTAATCATTTTGTACACATGTTATTAATTTTTAAAACAAAATGAGTTCTTTATGATCGAAGAATTGAAAAAATGACTTAAACAAATATCAATAAGGCTTCAACTTATTAATCATATTCATGTCATAATTAACAATGATAAAATGTATGATTTATGGTTTTAGAAACATGTAAATACCAATCCATTCCAATTCTAGAGTTCCACTTCTAATCGAAATGAATATCCATCGTGACCATATCATGGAAACCATGTAAAGAACGCACATGACACAATGTAAATAACAATATATTACAAATTAATGTGTTAAATTATGTTGTAAAATGATAATATATGGTTTTATAAATATTTATATGTTTCATTAAGTTGCTAATAAAACTTTTTTAACCATTATAAATGAGTTATAAACACTTCTGATGTAAGAATAACCTGATGTAAGAGAGTTCTTAACCAAATTTTTATTTTTTGGGTTAACCGTCATCTCTATTAATTATGTGGTATTAATATTGTTGGTGTGATGAATTTTTTATTCACTATGTCTATTTATAGTGTATTCACAAATCCAATTCTTCATATTAATTATCACTCTTATTATATTTTAAGGTACTTTTCTTTTAAAATCCTTTTCAAACTCTCATTAAGAAATTTTGAAAGGATTGTTTTTTATATATGGATATGGAATTAGTAGTTTCTCCTAATTTCATGATACTTTAGTACCATGATAAGTTTCTTGGAAGTTATTTAAGTTTGGTTAAGCACATTATAGCTCATGATATTATGGTTTAAGCCAATTATAGCTCAAGATATGTTGGGTAGAGTCTATTACAGCTCAATATATGTTGGGTTGGCCCATTACTGCTCAAAAAATGAAGGGTGTGCCCCATTATACCTCTTCAATGAATTGGTTACTCCAGAGATGAATGTTGACCAAAAGATTATGCACATGAGTTTTTAATATTGTGAGTTTTAATAATTTTTACGTTATCACATGACGAACAATTTATTTCTTTTGATCCCTTACTGAGATTTATAGTTATCCCATGTTTTTAAAAACATTTAATTGGATATAAGAATGGGTATGAGAAATAAGGGTGTTGTGATGAATGATATGTAGGGTTTTCAAAGAAATCATGTTTTAATCATTATTGTTTTATATTTTAAAAAAAATCATACTATTTTTAGTAGTTTCCTCTGAGATGAATGTGGTATGTTATGTATGTAAGGTATAAAAATTGTCTAAAACTCTAAAACTGAAAAGATCCTCAATGTATAATAATGTATGTCCTTGTGTAAAATTCCATATTAGGTAACATTTTAAGAATGGATCCTTATATTTGGAATCATTTTTTAATGTTTAACCCCTATGTAAACTCATTCTTCCTTAATCGCTATAATTAATATCAATTTCATTCAATAATATATTAGATCCTTAATTAAGATTAAAATATTGAATTTTTTTAATTATTATTATTATTATAAATATTTAATCTATTTTTCAAATTCAATTCGTAGAAATAGAAAAGTGATATTTAATATCAAGCTCGCGCAGTGCTGAGGCAATAAGTTTTTAAGAAGAGTATTTTTTAGAAAAAGATGGTTTTATATTATCATTATGAGAATTAATAACCACTATGATAAAATAAATTAATATTTAATAATAAATATTATATACATATCATCTAAACCAATCCAAATAGGGATTATTTTAATTAATTAAATTTGAGAAACATCATTCATTTTAAAATTGAATTTTGAAAAAGAAAATATTGAATAAAAAAACAAATTTAAAAGAGAAATTAATTTTATTAAAAAATGTTAAGATTTTAATATATAACATATGTTACATGAAAAGAAATTAAATACATATTTGGAATTTTAAAATACATAATTTATTGAAAATAAATGACTTTAATTATATAAATTGGTATTTTTCTGTATTCATAAAAAAAATATTTTTAGAAAAATCTAAAAATTTATCCCAAATGAAAATTTGATATTATCAATTAAATAAATAATTATATTTTTTCAAATAAGTTTTATAATAAATTATGACATTTATTTTTAAATATTTGGGTCACAAAAGGGATAGAAAACTATTTTTTATAAATAATATATAGTTTTTTTCTTAAATTGGATTTATTTTAATATCATGTCAAAACAAACAATAATGGAATGTTAAAAATTATAATTAAAATATTATCATTGAATTTTCATAAATATAATCTAAAATGTGTATATTATTATTTTACTGTTCTAAAACACACTTATTCACATTAAAATAGTTTTTTCCGAAATCATTTAATTTTATTTTAAAAAGGGATTTATTTTCATTTCTTATTAATTGGTCACGAAAGAATTCATTATATATACATGTGTAAAAAATACTTTCATAATTCTGTTAATCATATTCATACCCTCCATTCGAATAATTATGTTTTTTGGGAATTATATATCAAGGGTTGTTAATGATTTTTATTGGATATGCTATTCAATATAAAATTATCACGGTAGTTTGTGACCTAAGATAAATTTAGTATTGCATGTAATATAATATGAATGTGGAGTTACGTGTAATGAAATATAAATATATCAATTCATTTCCTTTATGTTAATGAATATATTATTATTCTTCTAAAATCTCAAGGTGTTACAACTAGTTCCCCGTTAGATTGAAAGGATTGGAGGGATATTATCAAGAGAATTTTTTAGCTACTCCTTACTCCTAGGGAAAATAAATTTATTCTAGAAACCAAGATGTTCTAAAGAAATGACTAGAGATAGTAGGGTTACATGAATAAGTTTAAGAAATGGTAGTTTCTAATATGGATGACCTTAAAATAGATATTTTATGAGAAATATATTCTGTACATGATTGATTTAGATCATACCTAGGAGTTGATTATGTTCTAATAGGGTTCTATGACAGTCTCTAAATACTATATTCATTTTTAATAGATTATTTTTCTCATTTAATTTATTTGAGAAAATAACATTATTATATGATGCCTGAGATAGTTGTTAGATGGGAACATAGATATATGTTTTGTGTCTTTGACTTGATGACATACTCAGAAGTGAAACAAAATCCACTAAAAACTGAGAACATATAGGAATATGATAAGAAATCATGATTGCATGAATCCTAGGGAAGTAAAGTTATACATATTTTTATCAATACCATCAGATTATCTTCTATTATTAATAAAATGATGTTAGACCAGGATAACGAGTATGATAGAAAATTAGGTCAGGGTTGGATTTCTCCAAAATCATCTATGAGTGGAGGGTTCTATATTTGTGGTATAAGAGGATATTAAAAAAACTATTATAGGATGAAAATGGTGGGCTATGACTGGTGTGGAATTTATTTTCATATTAAATAGTTTGAAAAAATGCTCTTTCAAGGGAGTTTTAGGAGGATATTACATGTTGGGTGTGGGGGCCTCTAGCAAACAATGTAAACATCCTATGTGATGATGAATTCAAGGAAGTGTCATAGTGTTATGACTTGGTGATTCTATGTTTTAGATCATGTTATATCAGTTAATGGATAGGGTCTATATACCATTTTAGTCATGATTTTGATGTAATAAAAATTATATACAAATTTTGTGATTCTATTTAATTATTTTCCATCATTATAGTACAATTATTTATTTGACATGACCTTCAAGTTAAATTTTATTTTGATTAATTCTCTATAATAAACCCTTTGGAATGAATTTTGATTATCTAAAGTGATTCAAAGACTTACCTATAGTTTCTATGGTTGTTTAAATCTATTCTAGTTCATTATATTTGGGATGAAATTGATCTTTGTGATACATTGAATGGATTGGATAAAATGATTTTTAGAATTTATTGACTACCATTGATCCTGATATTGAATCGCCGATCGTCCTTGTTTGGCATGGTTTTCCTGGTTTTCTGATTCATCTATTTAAGAAAATTTCCCTTTTCCCGATTGCCAATCTCATTGGCTATCCATTGAAATTGGACCTTGCAACATGATAAATCTCTAGACCTTCGATTTCTAGGATCTGTACTGAGATTGATGTGTCTAAACCTCTTCCAAGACAGATCTGGATTCAAAATGGCAGCCATGGATTATTTAAAGAAGTGGTCTACGAAAGATTGCCTGATTATTTCAAGGATTGTTTTAAAATTATACATTCATCCAGTGAATGTGGTAAGACAGTTTTTCCACCTTGTCGTAAGTTTTCTTGGGTTGAAAAGGGCATACTGAAGGTTGACCTTGCAGCTTGCACTGGAGAGATTAAGGAAGCGATAGAACTTGATGGACCTTCTGGAACTAAAGACTCCCTGAATGGGAAAAGAGAAGTTGTTGAAACATCTGTTGAAGATTGGCCACAAGTCATTGCCAATGTTGAGAATGGATCTCAAGATCAAATCCCAAGGTCTTGTTGATGCTGTTCAATGCGCTCAGAGTGACACAACTAAGGAGGGGGGTCAGGATGATCCCAATGGCTCTCCAAAAGCCTCAAAATATATACATGATACTGACCTCTCTATATCTATCCAGGAGGATGAGGATCAAGCTTGTCAAATTGAGGAAGCATACTTTAATTTACATACTAGGAAAGGGAAAAAACCGATGGTGGATGCTGATGGGTTTATTACCCCAAACCCAAAAAAACTAAGAAACGTAGGGACTACACAACTCTTGAAAGAACTATAACTACAAGTTCTTTTGATGCCTCTAGAAAGCTCGAACCTCCAATAATCCAAACTGCGGAGGAACATTCGAATGTGGTCATGAAGAGTGAGGAGGTAGATGATTAAAGAAACAAGTACTGTATTTTCAGAGAAGCGTACTTGATTGAAGAGCCTGTGGGTAAAGATGTTGAAGCCTGGATGGATGAGCAAGATAGAATTTCACATCTGATGTATTGTAATAATGAAATTTCTACGGATAAATATCATGAAATTAGAAAACGAATGTTCATGATATTGGTGGAAGAATACAAGAAAAATCCTGACTTCAATTTTAGAGATATTCCCTGGGAATGATCTTTTATGTTACTTGTTTTCTTTGTTTGAGGTTGCTGGAAAATGCTGTTGTTGTGTCTATTGGATTATTGAGGGATAAAGTTCTACAAGCTTGGACACACCCATGGCTAGTAGGACTAGTTGATACAACATCAGTTTTGTTGCTTTGTTTTCTTCTCTGATGGATCTTTTGGTGTGGAAAGGATTCTTCTGTTGGGTTCTGTTTTTGAAATGACTTTTCTTGAGACATTCTAGAATCGGTCTGCTGGTTGCCTGCTACTATGGTGTTGCTGAGGTCTGGTATTAGAGGATATGATTCATTCGGTTCTGACCTGCCACTGTTGTTTCTTTGACTGAGGCTGAATGATTGAAAAGTGAGGTTCTCCCTACTGATTTCTTGCCACTAGGTCTGGTTTTTCTGAACCTACAGCTGGTTCTTTCTGGAACACTGGTTGATTTAGAATATTTCTATAATGCTTCAAAGGATGGACTTAAGATTATGATTTCTTCATTTGTTTAGATTTCCTTCCGTCTATTGGATGGCTATAGTAGGGATACATAGGCCACAAGATGGTTTCTCTCTCATCTTTTTGTCTGCTCCGCATGGTAATGATGCTGACTGTAGGGGAGATAGGTTCGGACTGACCTGTTTTCTTCAATTGGACAGCTTACTGATTTTTTTTTGGATGGTCTGCATTTTTGAAGTTACAGCTCTGCAACATTTGAATGGTGACTTCTCTGGGCTACCGTAAGAGAATTGGTTTATTTGTTTTGGATTGCATATTTTATGTAACCCATTGAATTCCTGCTGCTGTAAGTCATTTACACCTCATGGTTGTACTGTACTTTTTTGTTTTTAATAATTTCCACAGACGACATGAATTGGGAAACCAACTCATGTAACCAATTTTCAAAAAAAATTATTTATTTTATGAAAACTAAATTCATATTGAAATGATTTTTTTTAAAAAAAAATTTATATCTATGTAATTTTTCACATTAATTATTGTTGATTTATATATCCTCTAACTATTTCAAAAACCATTTGTTGATAATTTATCAAGTTTTATTCTTCTTAGTGGAATATACCATATAACTTATTTTCAATAAGGAATAATTCTCTTCTATTTCTATGATCGTAAAATGATTTTATATATACAATTATCCCTAATTTAGGGATTGTATATGGTAACTTTTCATTCACATATAATGTATTTACCAAAGAGTGAATGAAATTTATTTACTCGTGGTGAATTTCTCCAACTATTTTCCTTATTCGTCATTATGAACCTTCTATAATATGTTTTCATGGTTTTGTAAAGTCATTTATCATTATTGACTCATTTTTCAAAAAATAATATTCAAAAGTTAATTAAATGTAAAATAATGATATTATAAATGAAATGGATATTACTACATATTATATAAATAATTCTCTACTATTATTTTAATGTGTATTATATCTATGTCAAAATCCTTTAATGATAAAGTTTGTGCTTTATTGTTACCCCCCCGAAGATAACATCCATATTCATTCTCTAAATTTATCATTATCATGTATTTCTAAAAATATCAAAAAATAAGAATTTACATCAATTTTCATTTAATCTATGGTGGAATTATTAAGGATTTAATATTCATTATGAATCTATATGTATGGTTTTTCATTAAGTGATGTTTGTGATTAGAATTTTATAACAATCCAATGAATTAAAATTTCTCTCTATATCATTAGTGTACATATAAGGGAAAGGTGAGTGGACCCAATCAATGTTATATAAGTGGAGGTGAATGAATTAAATAAATTTTTTATGGTTCTCTATATACTTTTTTATTATGGTTTTGTCAATGAAAAAAATAAAATATTTTATTTCCCAATCTTTTAATCCTACTTGATTTTTATTTTTTTCACTCGTTCTATGATATGAATCATTTTTCATAGTATTTAATTTTTTTTTCAAATCCTATATGACCCTTTTCATATAATTTTTTAAAATTTATATGTAACAATTTTTGATATATATTCCTTGACTACTTTATTTTGTTTACATTTTATTATTTTCATGTAAAATAATTTTGTATAATATCAAAATGTTTATAATATCTAAAAATATGATCGTTGAATGATGTCATTTATATTTACCATTACTAATAAAATTAGAATACATAATTTTAGGGTTAAAATTCATAGTTATAGAATATTTTTGTTAAATATTACATGCCTATAATGGAACCACATGTTATATTTATAAATATAAAATATTTATGCTTTTCTATAAAATAACTAGTTTATTAATTTTTTCTCTAATTTAACATTTCCTCTAGTTTTATGGGTGAGGATTGTTTTTGGATTTATATGATATTGATGTATAATGATGTACTGTGATTTTATTTTCTACAATATTTTAGTAATTTTCCTTTTATAAAATATAACGAATCAAAAAATATTTCAAATTTATTATCATTATTTTTTGATAGAAAGACATATGTGAAGAAAAAATTCACATAATATCATCATATAAATTATTTATAAAGTCATTTAAAATTAAATTCTGAGAATTTAGATTAATTTTAGAGAGTAGGTATTTAAAATTATAAATGGAATGTTTTTTGTTTAATGTAATCTTTTATTATCAAAAAATGTTCTATTTTGAAACCCATATATTCTTTAGGTTAATAAATTGATAATGTTGACCATTTATTTTTTAAGCACTATAATATTTTTTATCATAAAACAATTAAAAATAATTTAACTATAAATTAAAAAATATTATATTTCAAGATTGTGAACATGTGATTTTTAATTATCATTTCCAAAAAATATATATTTTTAATAATAAATGAACAATATGTTTTCAAATTTTTTTTATTCAAATACATAGACTATCTCTTTTATATAATCACAAAATATTCACACCACATATTATTAATATATATAATATTCATTTCTTTATAAATATTTCAACATTTTAGTTGAAAAACATTCTTATGGATAGTTATAATTAGTGTCCTCTATATATTTTGGCTTCATATGTACTTGAATGTAACATGAGATCCTATTAATTTAATTAAATTTATTTTTTTCAAAGAAATATCAATGAAAAATATTCAATGAAATTTTTGGGAAAATATTTTTTCCATTTCACTATATTTAGACCGGAATAACCAAAACACAATCCTTAAAACTAATTAACACTTATAAGCTTAAGCACACTTCAATAATATTCATCATTTATAATTATTTATTTCTTAGTCATTCTGTAAATTAGTTTACCCATCATGTAAATAGTGACAAAGTATATTCTTTTTATTTACATTAATTACAACATTTATCAATACTCATATAGTTCATTATTATATATATATAATAGGTTAGTAATTATTTTAAAGTGAAATGTTATATATGTGTGTTCCATGACAAATTATTGAAATTTCACAAAGTCATTATAAATTATCTCTTCTGTTTTTTCCAATAAGTTCGTCATTTTATCTATTAATTTGGGGATATAGTTTGACACTAGAAACTAAAAATATTACCTAATACATTAGTCACACAAATAAAATATAATATATCCACATATAATGATAATATTTTTCTTCTAAAATTAATGAAATATATTAATTTACTTACTCAAATATATATCTAATATAAATGAAAAATGGTTCAATGATTTTTGTGATTATTTGAATGAAAACTACCAAAACATTCATATATTTAATAATTTAACTAACCATACAATTATCTTATAATGTCTCTAATTGATACAGACAAATCAATTGTTTCTATTTTACCATAAAGAACATATTGTTCATAATAAATTAACAAGTCAATTTGTTTTTTAATACAATACTATTGTAATTTGGGACATATTATACAATATTTATAAACATTAAAACTAAGAGACAAACCATTGTAAAATTAATGATTTCATGTACATTAATATAACAAATATTCTCTAATAAAACTATTGTCATCGGTCCATCATAAAAATTCATCATATTCTAATTAATATTTAAGACTACTTAGTATATAATTAATGTATCTTATGATTTTTTCGATTTTTTCTCTAGACTAAACACAGAAATAAAATTTAGAACTATTAAGTTATTAACTATCTATATCACATCATCCAATTCAAATGTAGGGAAGACAATTGATAATTTTATATACTAATATAACATTAATGTGACATTCAATTATCTAATATATTAATTAAAAAATATACAAAAATATATAGTATTCATTAAAACATCATGATCATAAAATTATTCGGTTTATTTATATCCCTAAAATTGAATTAAATTTAATATATACCACAATCATGGAATTTAGATGTATGTCATGGTATAACCTAGTCTAATAAATTATTCTATATTTACTGTTTCTTTAACCATTATTCTCTCATATTAACTGTATATAACTCCTTAAGGATGTTATCATATTTGGGAATCATCATGACAACATCCAATACCTGTATACTAATTCATTCTTTTTAACAGTTTCTAATTTTTTATCAGAAAATTAAATCATTTTAATCCATTTTTAATAATATCATTATAGATGGAAATAAAATAAAAATATTGAAAATTATCATTTTATATTTCTTGAATTTTATCAAGTTTTCTTTTCACATATTTTTTAAAATTGACATTTAATTCATTGATTTGGTGTGATAGTTTATAATATGAATTTTAAAGGCAATAAATATACATTCTAATTTTATTGGTACCAATTGACATACTAATCATATTATTGGGAATGCGATCGAGCACGAAACATCATTAATTTTTTATTCATAATAATCCCAATGATAGAAACATTGTTTTCAATTTTATGTGGATTTTTTAGGAATATAATTTTAATTTATTCAATGCTACGATTCATTATACATTAAAAAAATAAATACCACATTTTATTGTACGATATATTATATTCCAAAACTCTTTTTTGGAAATGAATCTATATTTGTATCATTTCATGAAAATTTATATGATTTTTTTGTTCTTCTTGTAATTTCCAAAAATGATATATATTATGATTATGAATAACCTAAAATACATATAAAATGTTCAATATTTACTTACAATAATTATTTAATGGAATATATTATTTATTATAATAAACAATAAAATATTTTTAACTATTTTGAATTGTAGATCAAGGATAAGGTAATTTTTATTGCAAATATCAATATAAAAACACTTGTTTATTGAGATTTATTGGTACTCATGGTTAACATAAATAGATATAAAATCAATTTTGAGTAATATTTATCACATTACAAATGTACATTCCCATGTACTATAATGGTTTAACATCTTGGGAAACTGGGAACAAAAAATTCATCCGTGGTAAATTATCATCAATGTTTCCCACAAATATTTTATAGATTAGTACATCTACTTAAAACCGTTTTTCATTGCCTTGGGAAAGGATGCATAATAAAGGGTGAGGATAGATGTTCCTAAAAGGTCAATAAAGGATATACATAAGAATAACATGTGAATAAGTTTATAGGAACAAGAGAATAACATTTTAATATCATAACCTTCATATCATGGATCATAAACGTGAATTATAGCATAAATATTGGTAGTTCATAAGACATAAATCATAACGGAATAAATATCAGAATAAGTTAAATCATAACAAATCTACATGGAATAAAATTTGTCACATACACATTAACATATAATATCAACATCATGGATACCAATGAAGTCCTTCATAACATCTTATTGATATGATTATCACACTTATACATAATTTTGGATACGTATTCCCTCATATGTTCCCTCTAGTTTCATATTCAGGATTCCCATTCATGTACCCTCTTTTTTTGGATTAGAATTCCCTCCCATATAACCTTTTTTCAGTCTTGGGATGCCATCCCCTAAACCCTCTTTTTTAGTGATTGTGATTCCATACCATGTACCATTTTGTTTCAATATTAGGAATACCTCTTATTTTGACATTCAGATTACCTCCCACGTATACCCTTTTTTTGAGCATGGGATACCCTCCTATGAATTCTCTCATTTAAAACCTAGGATTCCCTCTTGGTTTGTATGTGGGATTTCCTCACATGTACACTTTTATCTCATAAAAATTCTATCATGACCCTATTAATTGGAGGGAGATATATGTCCCTCCTATCAAATAGTTAAACGAAATATGCTTGTTCTACAAAATAACAAAACATTCATCATATCATCATCCATTACAAAAGGTGGGTTTTACAAACATCATATCATAACCCATGAAATTAAATGGGTATTAGAAAATATCATCAAATCATAACATGTGAAAAATTGTCATTTTTCATAATCTATTCATCATATAATAACTGATGAATGGAAGAGAGTTTCACAATCATTTTATTAAGGTATATCAAATTTAAGATAAATAGGATTCATATAAAACATGTCATATTAACATAAACAATTGAAATAAATATTAAAAATGGTGTCCTTGGATCATATCGTCAATAAATAAGAAACTGTATAGAAGGATGTTATCATATATGAGTAAATATTTATGAATATCACTTTGTAACATTTGTAATCAAAAATAATATTTTATCGAAAATATATTTTTATAAAATGGAACACTTTCAAAATATATTTATTTCAAATCCAATTTCAAAAACATTGAATGGAATATTTTTAAAAATATTGTCAAACATATCTTAAGGAAAATATATTTTCATCATTGAAAATTTATTTTTTAAGAATAAAACATGCTGAAAACAATTTCTTCAAAAACAACCATGAAATTTTTAAAGGATAGTTAAGAACAGTTTGTTACCAATTTATTTGAAAATAAAATTGAAAAATATAATATAATTGAGAAAATGTTTTAAATAAAATTATAATAAGTAAAAAAGAGTGGAAAAAATGGTACTATTACATTAATATATCATAAATAACTTTAGTAGAGAAAAATTCATCTGGTTTTTTGAGCGATTTGTCAAAGGATTTCATAAATGGAATAATAATAATAAAAATTCCCGATAAATGATGAGAAGGTAGTAATAAACTTTTACAAATTCAATAGATTTTAATTATAATCCCCGTCATTTAAAAACATTACATTAATCTGAAAAAATAATTAAAATAATGAAATTAATGATATATCATGTCAATGGTATGAACATAGACTCTTTTGAAAAATATAGGTGCATAAAATTGATTATATATTAGAAATACATTACTTCACAGATATTGTAAAATGTGAATATTAAACCCCATGAATAAAATATCATAAAATTTATATATAAATACCCATAAATATAATTATAATAATAATTTAATAAATTAATGGGATGTATATACACCCAAAAAATAAATTATTGGTGAATAATGAATAAGTCTCAATGATATAAAAAGGACATAAGAAAACCTTTATCATAAATATTTTATTTCTTTTTATAAATTTTAAAAACAAAATTCATAAATAAATGTTAATTATAAATCTACCAAATAACTATATTTTTATATATCATACCATATTTTATTTTTTTATTACTTTATATTACCCATTTATTAATAATTCTATGTTATAGTTTTTCTTCGTGTAAAAAACATATTGTTTTTACTATATGTTTTGACCTGTTAATCTCCAACATCTTACTTAGATCAGTATATACATAATTATCTAATGTAAAAATGGTTTAAATTTCATATATATTCTGTATATGAATATTTATTATTTTCTATATAGTTTATAAATATGAAATGGAAGACATGGTTCATGAAGATGGTATGTAGTATGTATGCCTAAATGCTTCATTTAATTTATTAAAGTATTAAAAGAACAAAAGTAAATAAAATATATACATTTAAATATATTTTCATTAAATAAAAATTATTATATAATATATATGATATAATTTTAGAATCCTATCCTTAATACATTTCATGTAATGTGTGGATGAATCCAACATCTTTCAGGAGGAGGTAGTCAAGACGTCCACAAACAAAGTAATCATATTTACAAAAAATGGAAGGCATGAAGGTATACTTTAAATAAAAATTATATAAGCATAAATGAATCATAAATCTAATATATATCATATAAAAATAGAATTTTTATCAAATTCACCAACCATGAGAGTTGTTAATATAATGAAAAATGATGTCATTTTTGGAGATAATATTCCACCGCACACTACACAATTAAGTTTGTTATGCATTTCATTGAAGTGTGTGTACGATTAGGTTGAAAAATTATAATAAAAAAAATTATTATATTTAAGAAAATAATTATATTATATAGTAATGTAATAAGAATAACTTAACTAGTATATAAAAAAATAACCAATTAATGAATGTTGAAGAACATTACCTCTTTTTTCGGGTAACTCATTTTGGATTACACCAAAGGGGTTAATTGTATCAATTTATTCTGAAAGTGAAGATTATATTATGAGAGTATGGATTTCTGTAGCTTATTTTGGAATTTTTATTGTGTTAAAAAGGTATTTATAGTTCTGAGGATATAAGGGGGGAATTCCCTTTTATAGCGAATGATGAGTGGGATTCTTTTATATATTCATACTTAAACACTATTGAGTGGTCTCACTTAAATCATCTTCCAATAGTAATTGTATATATTTTTATAAAAGATGTTAAATGGTCGATATATGTCTATCAAAAGGATTTTGGACATGTGTATAGGTTATTTGGATTCTTAAATTAATGTTTACCACTAAGTAATCTTGTTTTTACCTTAATCACTCTTATTAATTTTAATTACAATCACATATATTTTTGGTCAAGAAATAATTAGATTATATGAGATATTAAATATTTATGATACAAAATATGTAATTTATATTTAAAAAATTTAATCACATAAGTGGAAATGTTTATTTTAAAATAAATATCATGAAAAGAATGAGATAATGAGTTTTAAAGAGATAAAGTCTAAATGATTAAAATGTTATCATATCAAATTTTAATGATAATTTGGTTACAATGATATAAATTAGATTAATCAAGTTATAGTTGATCTCGTTATATTTTAATAAAAATTAAAATATAAATTAAATATTTTAACAAAATTACACGGAGAAGAAGTTATAAATTCAAATTTAGTGTTTTCACTATTCATTAAAATGACACTTTTTATAAAAATATCCAAAAATAAATAAAAGTTATTTTTTTTTACAAAATTTCAGAAATAATGAATATTTTTAAAAATAAAAATTATTTAGGTGTAAAAAATTATATTAAAAAGTGATTATCCATTAAATGGATGTAAAATTACCTTTTCAAACAATATATTTTTGTATTCCTAAATTTAGATTTATTCATATATTATGCCTATTAAATCTATTATATTAATGTAAAAAATTATTGATTATATTATATATTAATATAATTGAAAACATTCATCAAAATTGGTTTTTATTTTATTGATATAAAAAAATTGTAAATAGAAAAATAGTTTCCTTAGAAAAGTAATTTCTTTTATTTTCAAACTGTTATTGAATTCATTTTAACTAACTAATAACCAGATTATAAATTTTATATACATTTAAAAATACTTTTTTTAAATTTTTAAATAATATTTATAACTTAAATTCCAACAGATGGGTGGAAACTATAATAGTATTTTCATAAAAATATAAATTATATATTCTTGTTTTGTAAAACCTGACAATTTATAGAATATAATCTGTAGAAGAAGCATTCCATTGTTAAAAATAAAAGAAAGAATTAATGATTCATATATAGTAAACTAAATATGTTTTGTGTGTAGTGAAATCATAACATGGTGTTTCATGAAATTCAATCCATATATAGAGCATTCATATAACACAATTTCTATCCATTGTTGCATGAAATGAAACATATCAAAATGGTTAAATTATTACCAAAAGACATTCACAAAATCCCACGGTTTTTCATTATAATCCCATTAAAATGAATTTCACCCTAAAAATTAATATTGGTTATCAAATTATTAATACATTAATGTTCTTATAATCGAATCCCATACTGTAAACATTAATACTAAATATTCATTTAAAAAGGGAAACATTAGACTATAACCTTTACCAAAAGTAACCAAAAACTATGATTCCACATATGATAATAATGTATGGGATTGAATATTGGTCATGGAATAGAAGAATAAATAATTAAAGGGCATGGTTTTTGTCAATGATCATGATAGACTTAACGATCAATGGAATGATTAGGGCCTTAAAACTATAAATATCTAAGGATTTATAAGACCATCAGTCCAACAAAAATGAAGTTATTAAGATAAATATTTTTCACTATCCATTTTATAGTGCTTAGTAATTATTTTACTATCTTGGAACATAAGTAAATATACTTTCCTTTTTTCATTCTGCATTCATATGCCCAATCTCAGCCTTTGGTTTTGCCTTGAAAAATTTCAACGTCATATATTACATTAAGAAATTATGGTTAATTTGTTTTCCCCAATGCACTAATGTTTTATTAGACCCACGGATATCCCAATAATACCTACTATATATCAATAGGTTTCATGAAAAAATGGTTATCATAGGTTATAAAATATTCATGAACCATCACTTGGTGATATAATACTTTAATCATCTAAAACCTTTTCTAGAGTTTGACTAAAACCATCCCATAAATGATTAAAATTATAACACTAACAAAATATAATTCCACATTAATACATTATATACCCTGTAATATTATACTAGAAATATTTTTTTTAGATACTTTTGATCATCCATTAACCTATAGTATATTATATGGGATTTTATTATTCCAAAATAAATTTATATGAAGGTAATCAAATGAAAAATCAACAAATTTTGAACAAAAATTTTCATAGGTGTTCATCATAAAAAATAAAACATAAAATTATTAATTAAGGAGGGGAGGATAATAATGTCATAACTATTATAATTCACTTTATCAATAGTGATTGTATAAGGTTTACAATTTTCATTTTTCCTCAATGGTTTTGGTGGCATATCATCCACATTAATCCTTTCTTTAGGGAACCTGATGGCATAATTGCCAAAAACCATGCAATTTGAACACTTATGTGTGGGAGGTTAATTATAAGGGGTTTTCTTATTATTCAATTCATTAGCTACCATATTTCAATTAATTATATATTTAGTTACTTGATTACATTCCCATCCACACATAAAACATTTAGTAGTCACATTTAGAAAATTCCCTCTATGTTTCTTCCCAAACATTGTACATAATAGAAGTCTCGTTTTATTTTCACCACGGTTTTTAGATATTCATTTGAACTCAATATTTATTATCTTATAGAACCCCTGAGATAGATATGAAATTCCAAACACAATTTCTACATTAATTTCACATCTAAAAAGTTATTTATAGTTGGTAAAGTCTCTTATAAATAAGACAATTTGAAGACAATCTTCTATGACACCAATGAATCAATCAATTTTTTATTTTAGGTTGGAAGATAAAACATGATGATTACCTAACAATCCTTGAAAAATATGATTCATAGGAACCAACTGATTCATTATCCATTTTATTATGCTCTAGGAATTGTTTCCATCTTCATATAAAGAATATGAGGAAAGTAATTACTGATGAATATGTTCTTTAACATATACCAATATTAGTGATAATTTCATATATTTTCCTCATATTATTAAAAGGATTAATAAATTGTTATACCCCACCTTCCAAAAAATATACTACCAGAGTTCCATTTTTATTCTATAAACATAAAAGAGTGTAAAATAACCATTTGGAGGTAATGATCCATTACTCAGAAACTAATGGCTCAATTAAACCACTAAAAAAAGGTGGGAATTTCCTCATTAAGGATTCATAAAATCAATGTTCCATCCTTTTATCATTTGGAAGATTAACATGACTTATAACCTCATAAATCACTGTGTGATTAGAAATGATGTTTTTATTACATCACTAATAACATTCAGTTTCTTAGGAGAAAAATCATCTCATTATCCAATTCATTCCTCATTAACATGGTTCTATCATGATCCTACCATTGACTAAAAATAAAAATCATAGACTATGAAATAATTATAATAGTAGGGAACCACATAATCATAAAAAACATATAGGATTTATAAATCATGAAGCATTTATTTTAATAAATTAAAACCAACTTTTGTATTTGGTCATTCATAGCTATAATGTCATTAAATATTCCATAAGGGTTATTAAATTGTTCGTCAATTTACAAAGAATGTCACCTGATAGTTAAAAACTAGGTGTATAGTAAGTCATGTTGTTGAACACTAGTTCCTGATGGATTCATTCTAAATAAAGTGTTTTTGGGGTTATGAACCGTATGTAATTCTATTCCATAGCCACATCTGCATGTAGTATCTAGACAATGATGAATTTCTAAGAAATCACATGATATATCTTTTAACAAACTTCCATGATATTTTAATATTCATTAAATCATCCTTAGACATTTCTGTAGAGACACCAATAGACATATATATTCACATATTCCTAGGTAAATTAGAAAACTATTGGAATTATATTTTCTAATGGGATACTAAACAATTCCTTTGATACAAACTATAGATAACCACGCGCATAATACATAAATATTACATCAATTTAGATGTATAATTAGAACATTAGAACAATAAATTCTTGATGAACATAATATTTTAGTGTCTTTTGATATTGGGAAGAAACAAATAAAATATGGTAAGAGATCATAAATGTTTTGGAAAAGGATCTTCCATTTTATTACTTATAAATAAAACTTTTTTTCATAACCTACATAAAGATAATATAAAAAAGAGTGAAGTTATATACATTTTAAGTGTAAATTATGTAGATATATAAATATATCAATATAATAATGGCATGGGATGATGAGAATAATATTTAAATAACATAACCTACATATCAAATATCATAAACATGAATCATGGAAAAAATATCGATATTTCATTATACTTGAATAACAAGTGAATCAAGAGAGTTATCCATGAAAGAAAAACATAGTAATAAGACATAGAATTTGCGGCATACACATAATAATATTAAATAAAATGTCAAGGGTATATACCAAGATCATCATAACTTGTTATTACAAGGATAATCACCCTTGTACATGCTGCATTCTTTTGATTCCTCACATATACCCACTTGTTTCAGGCATGGGATGACCTACAAGGAATCCTCTTGTTTCAGGCATTGGATTTGCACCCCGTACCCTCTTATTTAGGTCTTGGGAACCCCTCATATGTACCCTTATATTTCCTTTTTGGGATTAACTCCCATATACCATTTTCATTGGATATTAGGATTCTATATTATTATTGGCATCATACTCCCTCTTATATACCCTCTTATTTTAAGATTGGGATTATATCTCATTTAAACTCCTATTTCAGGCATATGATTCCATCCTATTATGGACTTGAGATTCCCTCTCATTTACCACTTGGCTTCTTAAAACTTTTATTTTTTACCTAAAGCCTTATATGGAGTTATAGGTCCCACTTGTCACAAAATAAAATACTACATGCATGTGTTATAAGATAAATGATCATTCATTATATCATAGACCATAAAAAGTGATGGGCTTAATAAACATCATATTAAAAACCATGAACTAAATTTTTTATAATAAACATTTCTTCATATAATAATTTTTGAAAATGATACATGTTTGAAAATCATACCATCATAGAATATCCTAGGAAATGGTGCTGGTTTCAGAAAAAAATTAATACTAACAAAAATCATTCAAGAATGAATAATTATTTTCCGTGGAAAATATACCATGTAATGAATAAACCATATATAAGGTTGTAATTATAGATGGGAAATTATTTTTAATGATCACTTGGGACACCATTTCCTTGAAAATAACATTGAAAAACTATAATGAATATCTAATTTTTTTAAACCTGGTTTTTTGGATAATGCATATTTCAGACAGAAAAGACAAAAAAAGTTAGATCATCTAAAAATGGTTTTCTTAATAAACATAACTAAGAAATATTATAAAATGATACATATAAATTAAAATACCATATTTAATGTGAATTGAATAAAATTATTAATGGTTCTTGATAAATGGATCTTAAAATTTCGTCAATGTAAAAATAATCATAAATAATCTCGATAAGCGATAAAGTTGTAGCAATAAAACGTTACCTAATTTATATCATTTAATCATAATAAAAAAGAAATAAAAGTATTAAATAAATCATAAAATATCATAAATATGGATATTAATGATATAACAAGTCAAATGGATGTATATATACCACATATAAAAATATTGTTGCATAACATTGAATATATCTCAATGACGAAAAATTGATACAAAAAACAACTTTAGAAATTTGGTTAATATTCTACCCTAAAACACATGAAAAACAGATAAATATTTTTAAAATTCCCTTAAAAAATTTATACTTATAATAGATTAAATTCATGAGTGGTATATACACCATAGAAAATAGATGAGTGGTGAATAAGGCATAAATCTTAATGAAATAAAAGTGAAATTAGAAAACCCATACCTTAAGTCTTGACTTTATTTTTACATGTGAAAACCTTAGGTATAATAAATATAATTTGATTATAAATATACTATTGAACATTATTCTTATATATAATACCATAAATTATTTTATTCTGAATTTTTATTACCATTTTACTAGTAATTCAATTATAATGTTATGTTTTTGGTAATAACAACATTGTTCTTCTTATATGTTTTGACTTTCTATTCTGGATCCTCTTACATAGACCATTACATAATTATTTAAATTATTTAAAACATGTTTTAAATATAAATTATATTATATATATATAATCTATAATGAATAGAAACTTCGAATGGAAGACATTGTACATTGAGACAGTAGGTCGTACATATGCATGAACATTACTTTTGTTTTATTATCATATTGATGGAATGTTAAAAAATGTAATATATATATATTTTATCATTAAAATATAATTATTGTTCCATATATGTCATATATGTTTTATAAAACCATCTATAATACATTACTTTTAAACTGTGAATGAATCACAAAGCTCTGAGGAGGTAGTAGTTCACATATTTCTAAACGAAGTTATCGTATTTACCCCAAATAGAAAGAATGATTTTTTTTTATATAACAATTTAAAAAAACAAATAAATTGTTAATTTCATATATATAAAATAAAAATTTTATTTCCGTCATAATTCTCATCCATGACAGATGGTAAAGTATGAATGAATGATATTGTTTCGTGAGTCGGTAGTCTGTTGTACACATAACTGGTAAGTTCATTACCCATTTGATGGAACTGTGTTTAGGGATATGTCAAACCCCTAAAATTAAAAAATATAAATACATTTATGAATCTTATATTATTATATATAAAATGAATAATAATAACTGAATCAGTGGAGAAAGAAATAAAACTAAAATGGGCCTTTATGAAAATTGCCTCTTTTTGGGAAAATTATTATTTTTTTGAAACAAAGAGATTAATTGGATGAGTTTATTACCATATTGTTCCTTCTACGATGAGAGGAGGGATGTTTGGATATTATTTGGGCATTTTTAGAATGAGAAAAATGTATTTTGTGGCATTAATATGTGAGTGGGTGAGTGTCCTTTTATAGTAGAAGAGGAATGACATTCATTAAAATATAAAAATATAATCACTATTGAGAATTCACCCATTAATAATGTGCATCAAATAATTTTATATTTTAGATTCATTATTTTAATTGTACTAAATATTTCCATTAAATATTTTTTTGAAATATTTCTAGTTTAATTACACTAGAAATTTATGTTCAACCACTATGTAATATTATATCCAGTTAAAATGATGTAATTAATTTTAATTATAAACACTAATATTTTTATCAAAAAAAGGTAAAAAAATTATTAATTTTAAATTATGGTGAACCCATATGTGGAATCCGGTTTTCCAAATTATAATCACATATGTGGCAAAAATTAATTTAATGTTAATCAATTTGATGGGACTAAACTACTTGTTTTTAAAGAGAAATGTTCAAAAGATTGTATTGTTTTTATATCCAATTACAATGTGAAATTTATTAATGTGACTTAAAAATACATAAAATTTACCCAAATTAATAAATGATAATCCTATTTAAAAAATAAAATTTATTTTGTAAAATAAAAATTATAATGTGTCGGAAATTATATTTAAATTTGGTTTTCAATTATATGGAACAAAAATATCCTTTACAAAAGATACAACTTTTTAGTAATAAAATTTTATTTATTCTGGTCTCACACTGATAAAATCTACCGGATGAGTGTTAAAAGAATTTATTTAATAAATATTATATTCATGTTTTTTTTAAAAATCATTATAAGTGGGTTTTTAAAATTTATTTAGAAACAATTGTGTTGGAAATTATAAAAATATTTTTCTGAAAAAGGTAATTTTTTTATTTTTAAGTTGTTAATACATTAATATATAATAAATGATAATGAAAGTTTTAATATTATATAAATTTGAAAAAAAATATTTTCACATATTATTTAATATTTTTTGTATCATTCATTCCAACAACAAGTTGAAAACTATAATAATATTTAAATAATATTATTTATAGTATTATTTAGTTCAGTAAAACTCAGAATTCCATGTAACAAAATCTATCATAGGAGATGGACATTACGTACAACAAAAGAAGAACCTATTGTTTTTTGTACCGTAAGCTAATCTATGTATTGGATTCAAAGAGAGAATGACTTGCGGTTTCATTATATGAAATCCAAACATAGTTATTGTATATAACTAATGCTACATTCATTTTTCCTTGAAATATAATGTATATAATTGATTAAATTAATTAAAATAAAAATATATCTCAAAATCATAGGGTGTTAATTGGTTGGTTCATTTTCAAAAAATAAGTTTTATATCTAACAAAATGATGTTATTTAAAAATACTATAAAAATGATATTGATTGGGTTTTATTGACAAATAATATATTTTATAACTATTTATAAACTACATTTATATTTTGATTTTATTTTTATGTATTTTATTATCATTAAAATATACTTTGTTAATAAAATACCCACCAAATAATAAAGTAAAAAATAATTATTTTAAAATAAGGGAACCCATGATGTAATAGGACATGGAAATTGTATCCCCATATCAATTTATGTAGTGAGAATGAGTGTTGTACCATTAGTAATATTAAATAAAGAAGAACTATTAGTGAAATCCACAACACATTTAATCATTTCATGATTATTATATGTCGTTATTTGACCCCAAGCATTCCACCTCATTATAAAAACACTTTCATGATTATGAGAGGGTCTATGGAATATTGAGGGGATATTATACACTATATAATATACTAGAAATCACAATAGAGATAAGATAAACCAATCAATTTATATGACCTAATCAGATAATAGTATAATGTCAACAATTAAAATAATAATAAACCGTAATATTCAAAATTTATGATAATCTATATGAAGGGGTGAATAATGTATTATAAAACCACTAAATGGTAAAGTCTAAAATAAACTATCCAAAAGAAAACCTTATCCTGAACCCCAGAAATATTTGATATTGATGTTATAATTTATTCTGAAAATAAATCAATCCAGAACAAGACACATTTTTTTCCAAATAAGGATAAATGAAACATGATAGGGTACTAAATATATTAGCAAACATATTGCGTGTAGAATATAGTACGTCGAAACCCATAGTTCCATAACATATAGATTCTAAAAGAAATTTTCTTAAAATAATATGTTAAACATTATAACTAATTAATAGATTACTATGGAATATAAAAAACTATTCCAACTCGGGAGCACTAGGTTTACACTTAGGGTCATAAAAAATGATTCAGTATGATATCTAAACTCTCTGTCGATACCATCACCGAATCAAACTGATTCCCAAACCAAAAAAATCAGTGTTTCATGTTCTACTTGGAACTATTCAAATTATCATGGTAGATTTATAAATGATCCCCCATATCCCATTTCAATTCCATTGGTAATACATATGTTCAATATTGATGATGATCTAATTGAAATCTCATCCTATAATTATTTAAAAGTTTCTTTAGAGGAAACCCTTTCCAAGGGAAAAGGAACACTTGACCTAGTGTGATTCACTATTCTTTGGACAGTTACAAAATGTGATTAAATCATAACAGATGATAATTTTCACTTTAATGTTGATTTAGGAATTCGATCATCAATGAAATTAAGATAAAATATCACTAAAATACAAATAAATTCATACTTGTTAATATATAAAAAATTTGACAATTTTTGTTAAATATTAACGATATTGACAAATAGATTTTCTTCATATGATCACATTAAATGTAAAATTTAAATTTCAATACATCCTAAATGTAACATCCTAGGTAAATAAAGAATAATAAATTTTCTTATATATTAATATTTATAAATTAAATATTAATTTTAATTTAAAGGGGGTGCTATGTTTGATGGCGTACCTGATATGCAACAACAAGTTTCTTTGAAAACTTACGTTCAAACAATGTTGAGTTATACTGAAAAATAATAATATAATATTATTATTATAAATATTAGTTAACGCATAGACATTTTATTAGAAGGAATGAATAGAACTAACTTCAATATGATTATACATGTTTTTTAAATGTATTTTTCTTTATCTAATAAAAGTTAGGGGTTTAAAAGGTGAATGAATCCAATTTAGAGCATAAATACTATAAAATTTTTAATAGATCGACTTACTGCCTATTGATGGAGAACCCTTTTTAAAAATAGTTTTGGTAAATTTTTTATGTTCTATTTGGAAATAAAAATATCTTATTTTGAATAATGACCTAAAAATTAACATTGGTTAAAATATACGTATTTTTCTGATAAAGTTCATTTTTTGAGAAATAGTGAAAAATCCTGCATTTTAATTCAAAAAAACCCTTTTAATATAATTCATTTATAGTGTTAGATTATATTTTTAATTCGTTATAAAGTGTTATTAGATTATATTTTTACTATTTAATCTTATATATAATATATTGGATTTTCTGTGTATTATTTTTAAATATTATATGGAATTATTTTGAGACCAGGCATGAAGACAACACATCATTCTGAGGCCCAGTGAGCCTAGAATGGTGGTTCGAACATTTTTTATGTTAGGTGAGTCGATACTTGTGCGTGATTGTGGTAGTTTCAAAACTGATACCCTAATTAAAAATATGAGCACACCATTTCATCTGGGTCGATGACTTTACCTACGAACGAGCCTAACCTAAACCGACACGGGTTGGGGGAAAAAGTTAATTTTCTGACGTTATAATTAAAATAAAATAAAATAAATTTCAAATGATAATTTTATTTCATTTTGGAAATATCCCCTATAGCATAGCGCTGGGGCAGCTGTTTTAGTCATTAATGTCATGTCATAATGACTCAAAAACATCAACAATGACTCATTAATGACTCAATGTGACGGGATGTCCAATACGTTTCCCTTTTTATTAGGATAATCGAATTTTTCTCATTGGAAAAGATTGAGAAAAACCTTTGGAGAATCCGCAGTGCGTTGGAGAAAACTCTCAGCGATGAACAATGACATATCAAAGCTGAGATTCACTGCACCAATGAAGTTGAAGGATCATGACTAATACATCACATCTTCCCTTTCTTCAATGATCGATCCTTTCTTAAAGGTTGGGGTTGTTATTTTATTTTGTTTCCCCCGTTTTTAAATTCAAACGACGAAGGTGGATCAACCATGAACATTTTGATTCGCGGAATCGTGTGTTCTCGTGGGAGGGATTTTATTTGGGATGATTATAGGGAATTAATCCACGTTGATTATTGTTGTTAATTTATTCTCTGTTTAAGACTAATAACAGGAGCAGATCAATGTTGTGATGAACGACGGTGGAGGTTTGCTCCTCAAATTTGTTTTTTTGGATTTATTCCCTTTTCTTTCGCGGGTTCTACATGTTATTTATAGGGAGATGAACAAAAGATCGTTGTGTGTCCATGTTACGATGAAATAATCCCAAATTGAATAATAGACACCACATCAACCTTGCGGAGTTTCAACGACGATGGCAGACGATAAATCGGACCGGATCGGGAAGGGTCTTTTTTCGAGCGTTCATCAAGCGGGAAGATCAAAGCTTGTTTTTGGGGCTAATCGGAGGTCCGAAAGCACCGGAAGAAGATTCATGGCGTCTTGGCGACCAAAAAATAGGAGTTTCTTGGTGATTGGATTTCCGGATCGATGATCGGGGCAGCACGTGAGGTGCACCAGTAGAGAGCATCATTTCTGGAAATTTCTAGAATACACGACGTGTACTTCCAAATAATTAGTGTAGTACTGGAGGCGGAAGCAAGGGTTTTAGGGGCAAGAGAGGAATCACATGGTTTGTGACCCTTGTCACTCATCCAGTTATACTTTCCCCGAATCTCGGTGTGTACATTGTGAAATACACGGACATGGGTTGGACTACACGGTTTCAGACGACATGATGTGTACAACATAGAAGAGGTGGCTACGTGGAACCCAGCATGAATCCAGGGGGTACACGAACATGGGATGGAGTACACGACTGTGTACTCCATCACATAACTAGGTGAGGCTAGTAACGCGGGTCACCCCGTGGTCCGATTAAAAGGGTTGGTGTACACAGGTTGTTGGTCGTGTACAGGAACATGGCAAGCGTACACAGAGCCAACCCCAGTCACTCAAAAATGGCGTGTACATCGTAATACACACCATGTGCTCAGTTTTTCTACACGACCTACCTTATGACACGGTTCGTTGCACACGGGCTGTACCCGAGGACATACTACACTGCATGTAGCTTTCCTACACGCTGTGTACTTTTTTGGAAAATGGCATGGCCCTCTTTTTCACTGCATCTTGGACATCTTTCGTTTGGGTTAGTTCCCATTCTTCTTGTTCCCCTAAAGGTCAGGTCTTGTTTTCTTCAACAGTAGTATGATCCCTTCAGCAGGACTTTCTGTGATAGAGTTTCGCATCCATCCGAGAGGCCTAGATCGAGATCCTCTATCCATTACTGACCCTAGGTAGTGTCCGACATCGATGTGATAAACTCTACTTGGCATCGATCCACTACCTAGAATGTGAATTCCGGATGAGTCGCGGGATCCTCCATGGCACTGGCTGTGATCCTAGTCTGTGTATCATGATATTTCCCACTCAAGAGTGTGTCTCCCTTAATGAGTACATCTATCTATTGTAATCTTCCCACTCATGAGTGTGTCTCACGTAATGAGTGTAACTACCTCTCGTGACGTTTCCTAACGAACAGTAATTCTCAGACAAATGTCATCAGATCTATATGACTCATGGAGTGTGCTCTCCCGAAATGAGTTCTTCTTGGAATCTTCGAACTGAACCCCTAGCTGGGGGTATTCGATCTTGTGACTTGTCTCTAGACAATGGGTCTGGGTTTTGAGTATATCTGGTTTGTGATATATGTTATATAGAGATTTACTATGCATATCTGACTTTACCTTTACTTTGTGTACAACATTGTGGTTTTTCGGGGTCCTCTACTGAGTATTGTTATACTCACCCATACAAGGGCTTTGCCCGCACGTGTCGTGTCTTGTGCAGACGACCTACTATTTGGTAGTGGCCAGGGTGGACTGAGAGATGACCATGATTTCTGAGTTCCCTATAGGACGAGGCGTTCCTATGGCACTGGGCAACATTCCCAGTACCTATTTTGCTTACAGGTTGGACTTTGCTGTTTTTAGACTCTAGTTTTGGTGGGCTTGTATTCTGTCCCAGTTTATTTTCAGTACTTTACCTTCTGTCATACTCTGTTGGTAGGGTTTATTTGTATTCTTGCATTTTGTTCCTTAGTGTTTTTTTAAATTTCAGTATTTTTGGGTGTGGTTATGTGTGTGTGTGTGTGTACAAGTTCATATGAAATGCCTCCCATGTTAGTAATATTCCTACTTTGTGCTAGTCACCAGCCCCTGGCCTATTGGAGGCGGGCATGGGGAGTCAAGACACATGCCCCACTGGGACAGGTCATGAAAGAGTGGTATCAAAGGATGTCGGTACTAACATAGTACCAAGAGGTTGTGAGTATGGTTTGGGGAAACGGTGTTAAATGTTTTGAGCTCGGCATTCAGGCCAGAGACTCCAGTGTTAATGTGGCGGCCGACGTATCCATACACTATGACTTTGATAACTTTCTTTCTTACTAGGTACATTAAAGCACTGTTTGTGGGGAAATAAAATAATGGTAAATGAATTATATAAGAATGGGATGTGTTTTACATGTCCATTGTGTCATCTATCCAGATATACTCATTGACCATGGTACATATTGTTTCTTTACAGGATGCCTCTATAACACATACCTGCTATGATTCAGCAGCGCGATCACGAGGATGACCCCCTTAGTGATGAGGCATCAATACAAGGACCAGTTCCCAAGGAGTTTCCAAAAGGTGGTGCACTAGTAATACTGCCACCAATGGAGAAGCTTGTGGTACCTACCGTACTGACCGACAAGGAGCGCAGGTTGAGCCCGCTCCATGAGTTCCAGAGATGGAGACCCCTTAGGTTCCGAGGCAAGCCCGGCTCTCAGGAAGATGAGGGATGGATTGGGGAAGTTACTAGAGTTTTCCATCTAGTGAGGACACCAATAGACGAGATGGTGATCCAAGGAGCGAGCCTTCTTCGGGGTTCGATGGGACGATGGTGGAGTCTGACCACATAGACTCACGATGAGGAGACTCTTTCTTAGACGGAGTTTGAGAGACTCTTCAAGGAGGATTTATCTTCTGTTATGCTGGGAGCTGTGTGCATTCAAGAGCTTCTTCAGCTCTAGCCGGGTAGTATGAATGTAGCAGACTATTAATCTAGGTTCACCAACCTCACCCTGTACTCGGTGGATATGGTCAGGGATCAGTAATACAGAGATCGGACCTTCGAATGAGGTCTACGATGAGACCTCCAAGCTAGTGTCATTCCTCTATGAATTTTGACTTATACTAGATTGATCGAGCGGGACTTGGTGATCGAGATCTTGTTGGAGGAGCAGAGACAACTAATGGTAATCAACTATAGGAAGACATGTACGGAGACCCCGGAAGTAGGGAGCCGACATCAGGCACTTGGATCTGGATGCGGGAGGTGTCATATGAGGTCCCGAGATAGAAGATCGACAGTCTAGGGCTCTCAGGCTGGATCCAGTCAGCCTAGAGAGAAGCAGTGCTACATGTGCGATGGTAGGGGCATATCGCTAGAGATTTCCCAACCCGTCGAGCTTCTGACAGGGAAGTGGTGGATGGACCACCGAGGCTGCAGCAGTGAGTGGAGCAGACATACCCGCCAAGCGGCAGACATGGAAGATGAGAAGGGAGAGCTGTAGGTGGTGGAAGATGCTTTGAAATACTTCCACCACCACCCACAAGAGGTCCGCACCTCGCTCAGGGAGCTAGGGGACCGGGAAGGGGGAAACTACATACGGTCAAGGTGTATGACCCAGGGGATCCAAGGATTATTTGAGGTATGATCTATTTCTTTTCTTCCTTAGCTACTGTACTTATAGACACATGTGCCAGTCATTCCTTCATAGCCACATGTCTTGTACGAATCCTCATGATCCCAATAGTACAATTGATTCAATCCTTATGCTTGGAGACACATATACGAGGAGACTCGACGATCTCGCACCTTTGCAGACAGTGTGATCTTACCCTTGGAGGTGATATTTTTGGTTGGATCCTCTTTTTGGTAGTGTCAAGGCCTTACGATGTCATTCGTGGAATGGATTTCTTATGTTTGGTTCATTCCCAGATTTACATTTTTAGTTGAAGAGTGTGGTGTGTCAGCCATGATGGAATGAGGATTTCTTTCATTAGAGAAAGGGAAAACCAGGGAGTGTAGAATAGACTTATTCATAGGAGGGTGTTTCCAATCACTCATGGGTTGGATAGCCTTTCCCTTGGAGCAGTGGATGTTGTGAGCTCCCTGTCACGAACCGTCCTCGGAGCCCATGTCGTGACTACCCCAAGCCCGCCGCCCATAGGCCAGGGGCTGGCAACTAGAACCAAAGGCGTAAATCCCAATGAAAAGGGGAAGACATTGCCTTTATAAAGTTAAAAAACACCACATAGTAAGCCAGAAGAAGTAAAAACTAAGTAAAATGAGTACAAAAGTAAGTGCGGAATGTAATGGGCTAGAATACGAACCCAAACAGAAAGTAAAGTACAACTGGAAAGAAAGTACATCAACTAAAAAGTAAAGCAGCAACGTCGAGACGTCCACTAGAAGTCCCACCTGAAGGGTGGGTACAGATAGCCTCCTCAGCCCCTCTGGTGCAGTCGTCTTCTCTGTGTACGTCCCACCCAGTGGTCCACCTCTAGGTACCAACTTCTTCCACAAGACTCAACAACGATCAGTGATGTCCATCGTCTGCATCCAACCAATGTAGTGTGGGCATAGCCCATGCAGGGGTGAGTATACGCTACTCAGTATGGACCCCGAGACCCCCAAAGGTCTCCCAGAATCCACAAAGGATAATCCAAAAAGGAAAGATACAATCATGATGTAACATTCAACACTACTTAGGTATATCTCCTTACATATACCTAAGTCATCAATTCCAGTTCGGCTCCATCGTCCAAGCCCATGTTCGATCACGTCCAAACTTGATAGTACAACTCAATCCCCACAGGAAATCTCAACCCAATCCACATAGGAAAGCAAGTCAATCATATCGAAGATAATGATTTAATGTCAAGACTCCCCTCACACAGGTATACTTCTTCGTAAGGAGATAGAGATGACCATATGAACCCACTGATTCATCTAACCTGGGACCCATGTAGGATACTAGACCATATAATCTGTCGGACCCACGTAGGATAGAAGACTAGCTACTCTATCGGACCCACGTAGGATACTACAACAGAGGTCAAAATACTGTCGGACCCACGTAGGGTATAAGAACAGTAGTACTGCCAGACCCACATAGGATACAAGAATAGTAGTAATCGTCGTCGAACCCAAAGAGGATTTCAGTATGGTCTTCAACGCTGCCGAAACCACGGAGGATTTCAGTGCAGTCGTCATAGATGCCGAACCCACAGAGGATTTCAATGTAGTCCTCATCGTTGTCGCAGTCACAGCCACCTCTACGGTTCCCGCACACAGCATACAGGATTCCGATAGGGTCCGATCCATGAGCCAAGGGGGTCTATACATCAACTGAGACGTAGTCCATATTTGATGTATCCCAAAGTCTTGTCTTGATAAAAGGAACTCAACGTGACAGACTGCGCGTCAATCAGACTCCCGGTCTGAGAGTTATTGTCCTTTTCGTTCCAGGGGCTCGGTTGGTTTTTAAGTAAAAACCAACCCGACCACACTCCAACTGCATCCAACCCAGAGTATAGTAATCCAAAAGGTTCGTCTCACTAAGAGGAATCGAACAAAGTCGACGAAAAATCAATCGGACGTCCGGAGCTCATGTTATAAGCGTTTCCGCTCCGAGGGCCCGGTTGGTTTCGTGCTCGAACCAACCCGGCCATACAAAAATTTCCTTGAAACCATAAGTGTAATATACTGAAACGACTGTCTCGATCCAAGGATCGCATCGCAACTGACGATGTGTCGATCCGATGTCCGTAGCCCAAGATACCTGCGTTTGAACAGAACTGTCCGGAAATAGGGGTTTTGGGCCCGGACTGACCCCTCCCAAGACCCACTAGGGTCGTCCCTTACCGGGTCGACCCGACCCGGGTGGACCCGACCCGGGTCCGGGTCTGGCCCGATGGGCACGACCAGGCCCAACCGGCTTGGCCCAACCTCGCAGGCGCGGCCCGGCCCAGCCCGGGCAGCCTGGCCCGGTGCTGCAGGTCCGGCCTGGGCAGCTGGTTGGCCTGGCGTGGGCGCGGCCCACGTGGCAAGAATTATCGGCCACACCAAGGTGTCATGGAAAGGGGGGGGGGAGCACTACCCCCTTGTTTTGAAATAGCGGCCCCCACGTGGGGGCCGCTCCTTTTTCTAGCCTGGGGTTTCGAACCTCGGCTCCTCTGAACGGCCGACCCGGCTGGCCGGTTGGTGCCGCCACCGCGGGACCGAGTAGTACCACTCCTCCGAGGTGCCGGCGGCTGGCTGTTCCAGCCACCGCTCCATGCTCTGCTGCGGCCTAGGTCTGACAGACATGGCGCGATTTCGCTCCACCCCTCCGCTGTGACCCCGCTCCGGTGATGGCCTCTTCGTAGTTCTCTGGTGCAGTGCGACAGCGCCGCTCCCCTTTATTGCGACCCGACTCCGGCCGCAGTTTCTTTCAACCTCAACAGTGCAGCACGACGACGACGCGCTTCTTCGCATCCTTCCTCCATGTTTCTGCGCGGTATCGTTGCACCGCGCCGCCTTCTTTCGATCCGCAACAAACAGAACAACAATGGGGGAGGAGGGTCAGCCATGTTCGTGTGGTCTGACCACCTCCCGTTAAGTTGATAACAAGAGGCCCAGAATAAAAGACGAAGAACGGAAAAGATTATTTCACGAACAAAATTTCAAACCCCTACCTCGATAACGAGTTGACGATCGATGAGCATCGCAAAAAGCGGCGTCACAAGGTGAGGCTCCATACACATTGACAGAGATTTTCTGATGCGGAACATCATCTCACTTTCTTTGACGCTGGAATAGAATAAAGGAAGGCGCGTCGGTGTTCTTCGCATTCCTCAGGGAGTATGATGAAGTTCATAGATGGTAGAACTCTCCCTATATCGACACAACGAAGAAACCAAAATAAAATAGGGCTATAGCCTTATTTTATTACTTTTTCCATCACTTTTAAAATTTGAACATTCAAAATTTAATTCACTTCATTCAATTATACTTAACTTGTCAAAATTAAATGGAGTGATAAGTTGGAAAATTTAATGACAATAGAGGTTTTAAAAAAGATTTAGGGAAAAATGAAATGGTGGGGGTTCGTGTGGGCCCTACATCATCTTAAATCCCCTCTTGTAGAGTTATAACATCAGTGGGTCCCACCCCAACTCCCTCACATTGGCTAAACCACTTAAGAATGTGGAATAAAACTTGTAACACGATTTTTTTTACATTAATATTAATCCTTTTTTAAACAATTATTCCCGATAAAATGAAACTCCAGAAAAGGTCTTCCTAAGAAATTACCGACGCTGCAGAGTCATCGGCGCCCTGCGATTTCGATTCCAAGCTCCAGTTCAAAAGTAAGGAAAACCCGCTCGTTCGTTTACTGAACGTACCCAAGAAAAACTTCGGAAATTGATTCAGGGAACACCGGGCCTCAGAATCAAGTGTCGTCAGAAACAGCGTACTTGTAAAATCCCAAAAAAAAATTATTAAAAAATTTCCCTTGAAATTTACTGGTCTTTACATTACTCCCACCTCAGGGCTTTGCATCCCCTTAAAGTTACAATACAAACAATGGGAACAAATGAGGGTACTGAGCATGCATCTGAGCATCCTGCTCCAAAGTGATCTCCTAGAGGTTCCCCTGTTGCCATCTGATGCACACTAGAGGAATCAACGGCCCACGTAGGACCCGCTCCTGTCGATCCTCGATCTCCACCAGGACCTCCACAAAAGTCGCCACATCGTTAATGTCCAAATCCCCATGGTCGATGATATGCGTCGGGTCGTGCACGTATCTCCTCAGCTAAGATACATGGAATACATCGTGCAACTGGTGCAACTGAGGTGGTAGAGACAGGCGGTAAGCCCCCTCACCTATCCTACTAAGAACTTGGAATGGTCTGATGAAGCAAGGAGATAACTTTTCACCCCGGCCAAATCTCCGAAAACCGTGTCGAGGTGAGACCCGCAAGAAGACATGGTCACTATCCTAGAACTCTAGTGGTCTCCACCCCCTGTCAGCATAAGACTTATATCGGCTCTGCGTTGTCCTCATCCACTCCTAGATGACCTGAACCTTCTCTGTCGTGGCCTGAACCATCTCTGGTCCCACATGTGTTGACTCCCCAAGGTCTGTCCAGCATAGAGGTGATCAGAAAGGTCAGCCATACAATTCCTCGTATGGTGCCATCCCAATGGTGGAGTGGTAGTTTGTTGTTGTATGCGAACTCCACCAAGGGAAGATGGTCCTCCTAGCTGCAAACAAAGTCGATGACACATGCGCGGAGCATGTCCTCGAGAGTCTGAATGGTCCTCTCCATCTGACCATCCTTCTGAGGGTGAATGACAGTGCTCAGTCATAGCTGCATCCCGAATGCCACCTGCAACCCCTTCTAAAGCCGGGAAGTAAAGCAAGCATCTCAATCGGAGACGATAGATGATGGCACACCATGAAGTCGTACGATCACCTAAACGTAGTGGCGTCCCAAGCTCTCCACTGAGCCCTGCTCTCTGATGGGTAAGAAGTGGGCCGACTTGTTAAGTTGGTCGAAAATTACCCATATAGAGTCATGATATCTGGAAGTACATGGAAGTACAATCACAAAAACCATCGATATCCCGTCCCACTTCATCTCTGGGACCTCCAAGGGCTGCACCATGCCTGCTGGTACCTGGTGGTCTGCCTTCACCTGCTGACAGGTGAGGCATCTAGAAACGAACTCTGCTACAACCTTCTTCATACCCGGACACCAGTGAAATCGTCTGAGATCCTGGTACATCATCCCCACTCCTGGATGTACCTCTAAAGGGGATGTGTGAAACTCCCTCATCACCTCCTCCTGTAAATCAGATTGTACCATGGTACGTCTTCTGAAAAGGAAGAGGTGCTCTCCTCCAACAAAGAATCCACCGAGTTCCTGTCCTGATGATATCTGTTCACGCCGCATCACACAGTCAACGTCCCCAGGCTAATCCTATCTAACCCGCTGAAGAAGTGGAGGAGTGATTGTGTGTTACTGAAGAAAGGTTTCTCCATATCTATCCATGAATCATATCTACAAAGTGGCTAGCTGCTCTGTCGCCTACCCAAGTAGCTGAATGCATGTCCTCTTGCTGAGAGCATTGGCTACTATGTTCCCCTTTCCAGGAGTATAGACTATCTCAAAGTCATAGTTCTGGAGGAACTCGAGCCATCACCACTGTCTCAAATTCATGTCCTTCTGCGAGAAGATGTACCTGAGACACTGGTAGTCAGAATAGACTATAAAGCGCTCGCCTAGCAGATAGTGTCGCCACATTTTTAGAGCGAAGACCACTTCTGCTAACTCCAGGTCATGGGTAGCGTAGTTCTTCTCATGCTTCCTCAACTGACATGATCCATTAGAGATCACACCCTGCTACTACGTCATGACACATCTGAGTCCGGTCCCTGATGCATCGCAGTAGACTACGTACCCTACTCCCTCCTCTGGTATCCTCAAGATAGGTGCGCTGGTCAACCTCTGTCTCAGCTCCTGAAATATCTGCTGACATCTATCTGACCACACGAAGGGTTTCTCCTTCTTCGTCAAAGCTGAAAGTGGTGTCACAACTCTGGAAACGTCTGGAACACACCTCTGTTAGTACCCATCTAGATCCAAGAAACTCCACACCGCTGTCACGCTCCTGGGTGGATCCCAAGCTAGCACTGCCTCGATCGTCGCAGGATCCATCACAACTCCCACCATAGAGATGACGTGTCCCATGAAGTGGACCTCCCGTAACCAGAACTGACACTTCAAGAGCTTACCATAAAGCTGGTGGTCTCAGAGTGTGTCTAGTTCAACCCGCATGTGGAAGGCGTGCTCCTCCTTAGTGGTCGAGTATATCAATATTTCGTCGATGAAGACCACGAAAAATAGATCGAGGTATGGCTGAAAGATATTTTTCCTGAGACTCATGAACACTTCTGGAGCATTTTTTATGCTGAATGGAATAACCAAGAACTCATAGTGGCCATACCGACATCTGAAGGCCATCTTCTGCACGTCCTCATCCCGAACTCTGAGCTGATGATATCCTGACCTACGGTCAATCTTCGAGAACCACCGTGCTCCCTTGAGCTGATCGAAGAGGTCTTCAATCCTCGGTAGTAGATACTTTTTCTTCATGGTCATCTTGTTTATGCGATGATAGTAGGCACATAGTCACAAGCTCCCATCCTCCTTCTTGGCAAACAAAATCGGGGAAGCCCAGGGTGAAACACTAGGTCAGATGAATTCCTTGCCCTGCATGTCCTCCACCTATACCTATAGCTCTTGAAGCTCAGCGGGAGCCATCCAATATGCTAGAGTGGATATCGGGGCTATCCCGGGATACATGTCAAGATAGAATTCTACCTCACTGTGAGGAGGTAGTTCTGGAACGTCGTTAGGAAAAATGTCCGCATACTGATCCACCACTACAGGAAAACTCGGACTCCGCACGTCAGCTTCTCCTAGGATGAGGCTAGCCAACTGATGAGTGATGGAATATCGTCTCCTCTGCGTGAGTCCGTCCTGCACCGCAAACACTCCCTTCTTTCCAATGAAGGTGAATCTGCTCCCCTCAGTGCAAACAAAACGCACCTTGCACCTAATACAGTCGATATGAGCATGGTCTGTAGATAACAAATCCAGGCCCAAGATGACGTCGTAAGGCCGTGATGCCGCTATAAGAAGATCCCGGCCGAAGATCTTTCCTCCAAGAGAAATCTCACAATACCAGAAATAGTGCATAATCATCGAGTCGGATCCCGTATGAGTCTCTATCCATAAGGATCGAGTCAACAGCTCAGTCGGAATCTTTGAGCTCCGAACAAGGGCAGCGATAATGAAAGAATGACTTGCTCCTGTGACTATAAGAACTACATAAAGGGTGAAGTAGACACAAATAGTACCTTGAATCATCTCTGGCGCACCGTGGACATAGGCCTCCGCTACCTGAAGCTGATCCTGCCTCTACCCGCCAGCTCCCTGTGTTCGGGGTGGACCTCATGGTGGTGGTGGTGGTAAAGCCTTAAAGCGTCGCCCACCACCTATTGCTCGGCCAGCTCCCCTGCCTTGTCCGCATGCTCTCTATGGACTGCCACGGTTGACCCTATGCCTCTGCCTGGGTGTCCCCTCAACCGTGTTCTGCTCCTCTGCACCACGGGTCGGGCAGTCAAGAACCAAGTGGTCCTGCCCGCCGCATGCGTAGCACAGTCTGCTCCTCAGAAGGTTGGCTCTGCGCTGGGTGCCCTGCACTTCTGAGCCAGTGTCATGAGGTCTCCGCCTGATGGTCGAGTCCTCCTCAACCCCTGTGAAATCCATTGACCTCCAACTGCAGATGACTCAGCTACGTGTCGCCCTGTGGTAGGTCTCGCTGCTGGAGTAGGCTCAGCCAGAAAGCTCTCTATGAGAAGTGCTCACTCCAGTACTCCTGCATGCGTCGAAATGCTGAGGGAGATCATCGATGCCCGGATCTCATGCCTCAATCCCTGCTCGAAGCTCTGTGCCCAGAAGAATGGGTCTCGTACCATGTCCATCGAATATCACGAGAGATCGTAAATCTCGCAGAGTACTGGGCGACCGTCATGATGCCTTGCCACAGCTATAGTAGCTCCGGGATGCGCACCACACAGAGGGTGGCTGGGATGAAATCCAAGCAGAAGAGGCTCTCAAAGTCAATCCAGAGGAGAGATGCCTAGTCCATCATATGGTGCATCAAGCTCCACCATCTGCCTACTACCGTGTGCAGGAGGCTTGCTGCAAGGATCACCATGAGGATAGCTGGTGTCCCCACTAACTTGAAAACTCGTACAACCGCCTCCAGCCAATCCTCGGCTGCCTGAGGGTCCGTCTCCCTGCGGAACCTGGGTGGTCTATGGTTCTGAAACTCATGTAGTGAACTAAGGTGATGTTCAATCTCAGCGGCTGGGGCTAGTGGCATTGGTGGCTCGGTAAGTAGAGGTACCACTGGTGCCTCTGCTGAAAAAGGGCCCTACACCGAGGCCTCGTCGCACGGTGGGCTGTCATCTCGCACAAAGATTGGAACCCTAGATGGATGTCATCGTGGGGCTATCCTGAAATGAAACAGGTCTTCCATGGTCAAAACAGTATTCCTGGTGATCCGACACAAGTAATCACAAAGAAAACATTTGAAACACACATGAAATCAATGTTTTCATGCACTGAGTCGGAAATCAGAATTCAGGGTTCTGGTGTATGGATACGCCAGCCATCCTAGCAACACTGGAGTCCCTGGACTGATAACCACACTCCACAACCACAACAATATTTCTTCATATAGAAGAAAGATTATATTCTTGAGTTTTGCAGTAGAACCAAACTCTTGTGATACCAATTTCTCACAACCCGTCCTCGGGGCCTGTGTCGTGCTACCCCAATACCGCCTCCAATAGGCCAGGGGATGACGACTAGCACCAAAACCGTAAATCCCGATGAAAAGGGGAAGGAATTTCCTCTATAAAGTAAACAAACACCAAGGAGTAAGCCAACAGAAGTAAACACTAAGTAGACTTAGTTCAAAATTAAGTGAGGAAACTAATGGGCCAGAATACAAACCCAAACTGAAAGTAAAGTACAGCTAGAAAGAAAAGTACAACAACTGAAACGTAAAGCAGCAACGTCGAGCCGTCCACTGGAATTACCACCTGAAGGGTGGGTATAAATAGCCTTCTCAGCCCCTCGGGTCCAGCCGTCTGCTCTGTGTACGTCCCGCCCAGTGGTCCAACTCCTGGTACCGACTTGCTTCACATGCCTCAACAACGATCAGCGATGTCCATCGTCTGCATCCAAAACAACGTAGTGCGGGCATATCCCGTGTAGGGGTGAGTATACTCTACTCAGTATGGACCCCGAGACCCCCGATGGTCTCCTAGAATCCATAAAGGATAATCCAAAAAAGAAATATACAATTACGAAATAACATCCAACACTACTTAGGTATATGCCCATACATATACCTAAGTCACCCATTCCAGTTCAGCTCCAACGTCTGAACCCAAGTTCGATCACGTCCACACAAGATAGTACAACACAATCCACGCAGGAAAACTCAACCCAATCCACATAGGAAAGAAAGTCAATCATATCGAAGATAATGACTGAAAGTCAAGACTCAGCTCACACAGGTATACTTCTTCGTAAAGAGATAGAGATGATCATATGTAGCCACTGATTCATCTAAGCTAGGACCCACGTAGGATACTAGACCAGCTAAGCTGTTGGACCCACATAGGATAAAAGACCAGCAACTCTGTCAGACCCACGCAGGATACTACAACAGAGGCCAAAATACTACCAGACCCACGTAGGATACAAAAACAGTAGTACTGCCAGACCCACGTAGGGTACAAGAACAGTAGTTATTGTCTTCGAACCCACAGAGGATTTCAGTACGGTATTCATCGCTGCCGAACCCACAGAGGATTTCAGTGCAGTCGTCATCGTTGCCAAACCCACAGAGGATTTCATTGCAGTCGTCATCATTGTCGCAGTCGTAGCCAGCTCTAAGGTTCCGGCACACAGCATGCTCCTTTCCGAGAGGGTTCGCTCCACAATCCAAGGGGGTCGATACATCAACTGACACCTAGTCCATAGTTAATGTATCCCAACGTTCTGTCTCGGAAAAAGGAACTGAACGTGACAGATGGCGCACCAATCGGACGCCCGGTCTGAGAGTTATTGGCTTTTTCGTTTCAGGGGCCCGGTTGGTTTTTAAGTCAAAACTAATCCGAACGCACTTCAACTGCATCCAAAACTCAATCGGAGTAAGTCAAAAGGTCCATCTCATTAAGAGGAATCCAAAAAAGTCGACGGCACGTCAATCGGACGTCCGGATGTCATGTTATAAGCGTTTCTGCTCCGAGGGCCCGATTGGTTTCATGCCCAAACCAACCCGGCCGTACCCAAAGTTCCTCGAAACCTTGCGTGTAATATACCAAAACGACCATATCAATCCAAGTATAACATCGAAACTGACAGTGCATCGATTGGAGGTTTTTAGCCCATGATACAAGCATTTGAACGGAACTGTCTGGAAATAGGTGGTTTTTGGCCCGAACTGACACAACCCAAGAACCCCTGGGTCAGCCCGAACTGGGTCAACCCAACCCGGGTCTGGGTCCAGCCCATTATGGCGTGGCCCGGACCGGTGGGCACGGTGCAGCCCGACCCAACCTACATGGCCCGACCCGACTTGGGCGGCCCGACCCGGTGCAGCCGGTCCGACTCAGTGCATCCGGATAGGCCTGGGCGGCCGGTTGGCCTGGCGCAGGGCAGCCCACATGGCCAGACATCTCGGCCACACCGAGCTGTCGCAGAAAGGGGGGGGGGGGGGGCTCTGCCCCCCTGTTTTGAAACGACGGAACCCACGTGCGGGACGCTCCTTTTTCCAGCCAGTGTTTACGACCCCTGGATCCGCTGAATGGTCGGTCGGTGCCGCCGCCGCAGGACCCAGCGTTCCCGCTCCTCCAAGCCGCCAGCGGCCGGCGGTTCCAGCCTCCACTCCCTACTCTGCCGCGGCCAGAGGTCGTGGCCTTGGTCTGACCGGCGCGGTGCGACGACGCCACGCCCCTCCGTCGCGGCCCTGCTCCGGCCGAGCCCTCTTCGTGGTTCTCCGGCGCGGCGAGACGACACCTCGCCCCATTGTTGCCGCATAACTCCAGCCACAACTTCTTTCGGCCTCAACGGCATGGCACAACGGCCCCACGCTTCATCACGAAATTCCTCCTTGTTTCCGTGCGGTGTCGTTGCACCGCGTCGCCTTCTTTCGAGCCGCAACAAACACATCAACAATGGGGAGGAGGGTCGGTCGTGTTTGTGCGGTCCGACCTCCTCCTGTTAAGTTGATAACAAGCGGCCCAAAATAAAAGACGTAGAACGACAAAGATTATTTCCCGAAGAAAATTCCAAACCCATACCTCGATAACGAGTTGATGATCGATGAGTGTCGTAGAATGCTGCGTCGCGGGGTGAGGCTCTATATACGTTGACGGAGATTGTCCGAGGCGGAACAGCGTGTCCCTTCCTTTGACGCGGGAAAATAATAAAGGAAGGCGCGTCAGTGTTCTTCACGTTCTTCAAGGAGGATGATGAAGTTCTTCGATGGTAAAACTCTCCCTCTCTCGGCACAATGAAGCAACCAAAATAAAATAAGGCTTTAGCCATATTTAATTACTTTTTCCATCACTTTTAAAATGCAAACTTTCAAAATTTAATTCACATCATTTAATTGTACTTAACTTGTCAATATTAAATGGAGTGATAAGTTGGCAACATTAATGACAAGAGAGGTTTTGAAAAGGATTTTGGGAAAAATGAAAATTTGGGGGCTCGTGTGGGCCCCACCTCATCTTAAATCCACTTTGGGGGAGTTAGAACATCTGTGGGTCCCACCCTAACTCCCTCACATGGGCTAAACCAGTTATGAACGTGGAATAAAAATTGTAACACGATTTTTATTTTACATTAATCTTAATCCTTTTTTTAACAACTATTCTTGATCAAACACAACTCCAGAAAAGGTCTTCCTAAGCAATTACCGACGTTGCGGTTTCATCGACGCCCTCATATTTCGATTCCGAGCAACGGTTCAAAATTTAGGAAAACCCGGTCGTTCGTTCACTGAACAATCCCGAGCTAAACTTCGGAAATTGATTCCGGGAACACCAGGCCTCAGAATCAGGTGCCGTCAGAAACTAAATACTTTTAAAATCACAATGAAAATTAAGAAAACATTTCCCTTGATATTTATGGGTCTTTACAATCCCAATTCCCAACAATGGTGGCAGAGTATGAGGATGTCTTTTCTAAAGATGTTTTAGGATTACCTCCCCACTGGGAGATTGACTTCTACATTGAATTACTCCTCGGGACAACACTAATTTCATCATCAACATATCAGATGGCTCACGTAGAGCTTTGTGAGATGTGGGTGAATTTTGATGATTTTCAAATCTAGGGTTTCTTGAGACCCACCTTTTCACCCTTGGAATCCCCAGTCTTGTTTTCCAAGAAGGCAGATGGGAGTCTGAGGCTGTGCGTGGAATACTGGTGCCTGAACCAGGTGACAGTGAAGAACATGTATCACCCTTCCAAGGATAAATGACCTCTTAGATCAGCTAATAGGGGCACAATGGTTCTAGAATGATGACTTTCGATCACTCTATCACCAACTACTAGTCTGGGATGAGGATATACCGAAGTCGACTTTCATATGCCACTACGGTCACTATGATTACTTGGTGATGCCTTTAGGCTTGAAGAACTACCCTAAAATGTTCATGGGACTGATGAACCAGATCTTCTAGCAATATTTGGACCAGCTCGTAGTGGTCTTCATCGATGACATCCTTGTGTACTCGGAGCTAGAGGAGGAGCACACGAGACACCTGGGGATGGTTCTATATGTACTTCGGAAGCACCAGCTTTATGGGAAGCTCTCAAAGATCCAGTTCTGGATTCAGGAGGTCCACTTTCTTGGACATTTCATCTCAGCAGATGGTGTAGATAGAGACCCAGCCAAGTTGGAGGCTGTTCTAGCATGGGATCCACCTCAGAGCGTGACAGAGGGGAAGAGATTCCTTGGGATGGATGGATATTACCGGATATTCATTCCTTATTTCTCCCAGATATCAGCACCAATGACATCCTTGAAAAGGAAGGGGAAACCGTTCTTATGGATATAGAAGTGCTAGCATGATTTTGACCAGTTCAGACAGTGTTTGACGAGCACCCCATTGTTGAGAATGCAGGTGGATGGTGTCAAGTACATAGTTTTATACAATGCATCAGGGACAGGGCTCGGCTGTGTCCTGTTGTTGAGTCGGTCTTTGATTGCTTATAGTTCACGCCAACTTAGTCCACATGATTAGAACTATGCAACCCATGATCTCGAGCTGGCTGTGATAGCATTCTCATTGAAGATGTGGTGACACTACATTATGGGTGAGCAGTTTATTATCTACTCTGACCACAAGAACCTCATTTATATCTTTTCACAGAAATATCTAAATATGAGACAAATTCGTTTTATAGAGTTACATTAGGACTTAGATTTTGAGATCATATAGAAAACTGGGATGGGGAACAAGGTGTCGGATACTCTGAGCAGAAGATCGAGCTCATAGTTGTTGAGTGAGGCGACAGATCTATTAGCCACGTTGCAGTTTGCCTTCATAGATAGGGAAGATGTAGCCTACCTAGAGTCGATGGTTGTCACCCCTCAAATCTTAAAGCAAGTAAGGGAGGCTCATCTAAGAGATATTGATTGTGTGGCTTTACATGCTCAGTTATCCATAGGACATGCTCCTGATGGATATTCACAAGTTGGGGAGCACATACTTATTTTTAGAGGACGCGTTGTTGTACTGGTGGCATTGCAGGAGGAGGTACAGAGGGAGTTTCATACATCCCCTTTGGTGGTACATACCGGAGTGGAAATGATGTCCCGGGATATCTGACAATAGTTCTGGGGGTCGGGCATGAAAAACGTAGTAGTAGAGTTCATTTGTTGATTCCTCACATGCCAGCAGGTGAAGGCTGAGCACCAGGTTCCAACGGGATTAGCTCACCCCCTTGAATTTCCAGTGCGGAATTGGGATGGAATATTAATGGAATTCATGACAGGCTTACCACGAACATCCAAAGGGCATGGTTCCATCTGGGTAATCATTGACCGACTCACTAAGTCGGCCCACTTCTTAGATATCAGGGAGTAGAGTTCCATAGAAATCTTGGCCCCCCTATATGTGCAAGAGATAGTTCGGCTTCATAGAGTCCCCTCGACAGTAGTCTCAGACCGCGATGCTCTTTTCACATCCCGGTTGTGGAAGGAATTTCAAGAGTCTTTTGAGAATCAGCAAAGCTTGAGCACAACGTTTCATCCCAAAACTGATGTTTAGATAGAGAAGAACATTTAGGTTCTAGAGGATATGTTGCGATCATGTGTATTGGACTCTGGTCATAGTTGGTAGGACCACCTACCACAGGTGGAGTTTTAATACAACAATAACTACTACTCCACCATTGGTATAGCATCGTACAAGGCCTTGTATGGGAGACCCTTCTGGTCACCTATTTGCTTGACCGACCCCGGAGAGTCAGCACTCATGGGTTCATAGTTGGTGCGAGCTACCACCGAGAAGGTGCAGATCATCCGAGAGAAGATGAAGACTGCACAGAGCCATGAAAAGTCATATGCTGACAGACAACAAAGACTTATGGAGTTTGAAGAGGGAGACAATGTCTTTTTTCGGGTCTCTCCTCAATGAGGGTTACATACATTCTACTGAGGCAGCAAGCTATCTCCATGGTTCATCGAGCCCTTTCAGATACTGTTCATATTTGGTGAGGTGGAGTACCGTTTGTCTCTACCGCCGTATTTTCATCAGGTACATGATGTCGTCCACGTGTCATAGCTGAGGAGGTTCGTGCATGGCCAATCACACATCAATGACTAGGGAAAGCTGTACATCGTGGACGGAGTGACCTTTGCTGAGTACCTTGTGGAGATCGAGGATCGGCAGGTGAGGATCCTTTGTGGGCGATCGATTCCCTTGGTGCACGGTCGGTGGCAACACACGAATCTTCAAGATAGCATGTGGAAGCGGGAGGCCCATATCTGTGACCAGTACCCACATCTTTTTGAGTAGCCTTTGTTTGGATTTTCGAGGACGTAAAACCCTAAGGTGGGCAGAATTTAATGTCTCATATTTTTCATGTATTATTTATATATATTATATGGAGTTATTTTGAGACTGGGAGTGAAGACGGCACATCATTCTGAGCTCTAGTGAGCCCGGAATGGTGGTTTGATCTTTTTTTAAGTTAATTGAGTCCGAAATTGTGTGTGGTTATGGAATCTTCCAAATTAATGACAGGATTAAAAATATGATGGCATTGTTGCATCTGGGATGAAAAATTTACCTAAGAAAGATCCTAACCTTGACCGATTCTGTTCGAGGGAAATGTTAATTTTCGGATGTTTTAATAAAAATAAAATAAAATATATTCACAAATTTTATTTTATTTCGTTGTGGAAATATATGCTGCAGTGCAGCGACGAGGCAACTATTTCAGTCATTAATTTCATGTCATAATGACTCAGAAACAGAAACACTGACTCATTAATGTCACAAAATGACAAGATTCCCAATACATTTCCCTTTTTATTAGGATATTCGAATTTTTCTCATTAGTGAAGATTGAGAGAAACCTCTGGAGAATCCAAGGAGCGTTGGAGCAGACTCTCAGAGACAAACAACAATGGATCAATGTTGACATTCGATGACCCAATGAAGTTGATGGATCTCAATGACAATGGCACCGAGACCCTTTTGTCGACGATCAGTCCTTTATTAATGGTAGGGGTTGAAATTTTTTCCATTTACACCATTTTGAAATTCCAACAACGAACGCGGATAAACCACGAACATGTTGATCCACAGATTCATGCATTCTTACGGGAGGGATTTTATTTGGGATGATTATGGGGAATTAATCCAAGTTGATTATTTTTTTTCATTTCTGATCCATTTCATCCTATTAATGGGAGCGGATCAATGTCATGATGAACAATGGTGGATGATCGCTCCTCATTTTTTTTATTGGGTTTCCTCCATTTTCTTCCTCGCGTTCTTCGCATTCTTTGCGGGGCGATGAACAACGGATCGTTGCATGTACGTTTTGCAACACAACGATCCCAAATTGAAGAATCTACACTACAATGACCCAGCAGAGGTGCGATTATGATGGAAGACAACGAATCAGGCCAGATCTGGAAGGGGCGTTCTTTGAGCGTTCTTCACGCAGGAAGATCAAGTCATGTTTTCGGGGATGATTGGAGGCTCGGAAACACCGGAAGAATCTTTGTGGAATTGGGGTGATCAAAACACAGGAATTTCGTGGTGATTAGACAGTCGTATCAACGATCGGGGAAACATGGGGGGCACGTCGACGGAGAGCATCGTTTCTGGAAATTTCAGGATTACAAGGCATGTACATCTGAAGAACATGACATGTAGTACTGGATATGGCGGATAGGTTTTCGGGGGACAGAGAGGAATCAGATGGCGTGTTACCCATTTCAAACGACGTGTTAGACATTCCCCAAAGCTCGGTGTGTACATTGATAATTACACGGACACAGGTTGGACAACACGACTTCAGATGACACGGCGTGTACAAAATGGTAGAGGCAGCTACGCAGAACCCGGCGTGTATCAATGGGGTACACATACACCAGATGGAGTATGAAACCGTGTAATCTATCACACAACCAGGAGAGGCCAGTAATGTGGGTCACCCAGTGTACCGATTACACGGTTTGGTGGACACATGTTGATGACTGTGTACAACCACATGGCCAGCGTACACGGAGCCAACCCTAGCCACCCAGACATGGTGTGTACATCGTACTACACGTCGTGTACTCCGTTTTTCTACACGACCAGCCTTACGACACGGGCCGTTGCACACGTGCAGTACCTGGGGTCTGACTACACGGCGTGTAGCTTTCCTACACGCAATGTACTTTTTGAGAAAACGGCATGGACCACTTGTTCACCAAATCATGGACATCTTTAGTTTGGATTAGGGCCCCTTCTTCTTGTTCCCCTAAAGGCCAGGCATTGTTTCATTCGACAGGAGTATAATCCCTTCAGCAAGACATTCTATGATAGAGTCAGGAATCCATTCGAGAGGCGTAGATCGAGATCCTCTTTCTATTCTTGACCATAGGTAGAGTCTAGCATCGGCATGAACAACTCCAACGAGCTTCGATGCTCTACCTAGAAGGTGAATTCCGGATGAGTCGTGGTATCCTCCATTTCTCTTACAGTGATCCTCATATGTGTATCGTGATCTTTCCCACTCAAGAGTGTGTCCCCCGTAATGTGTGCATTTATCTATCGTAATCTTCCTACTCAAGATTTTGTCTCCCGTAATGAGTGTAACTACCTCTTGTGGCATTTACCGATGAATAGTACTTCTCAGACGGATGTCATCAAAGCTATAAGACCCATGGAGTGTGTTCTCCCAGAACGAGTGCTTCATGGAATCTTCAAACTAAAACCTTAGCTGGGGGTATGTGGACGTGTGACTAGTCTCTGGACAACTTGTCTGGGTTTTGAGTAGATATGGTTTGTGATATATGTTCTATAGACATTTAATATGCATAGCTAATGTAACACCCCGATATTTCGTGAAAAATATTCTTTTAATTTCATTGATGTCTTCTATTATATATCACACCATGTTTAGCTTGAACTATACACAACACCATATTAGCTTGCAGTATACGCAACACTATTCTTGGATCGTGTTACACACAATTTCATGTTCGTTTTCTTATAATCATTCTACGGAACATTAAGTATATATATATATATATTTTCAATATATAAATGAAATATGGTTGGATTCTATTATACGAAACAACAAAGGATTTTTGCACAACACACAACCCTGACTTGGCATGCATTACACGCAATCGCAACCTTCCTCGATAGCGTGTGTTGTACGCAATACCAGGTTTTACTAAACAATGACATATTATTATAATATTATTATGAACTAGCAGTTATGAATTTTAGTAACTAGAATTTGAGTTTTATAACATTATTATTCCGCATAAACTTTTTCTAGAACACGGAATAATAACAAAAAAAATATTTTCGGGTAAAATAAGTATTTTTAAAAAAATGCAGTTTTGCCGCCTTTTGATGGCACACCCACATTAAATCTAGTTTTTTATATGTTTATAAGTTCAATTTTATAAAATAAAATTATTATTTGGAATTAGAATATAAAATTTTACCATGGATAAATTTTTCATATTATTCTGATAACTTTCATATTTTAATGAATAGAAAAAACACGCTATATTATAATTAAAAACAACTGTTTTCATCGTAATAACTTATGTGGTTAAATAATAATATAGAACTATTTTAAAGTATAAATAGAATATATTTTTACCATTTAATATAATTTATGTCATTAGCATTGATTTTACAGTGAATTCGTAGGTTAAATAAAATCAATCTTTTGCAATGTTTTAAACAAAAACCTGTTTTCTTTCAACAACGAGATTAATTTTAATTTAATTTCTGACACTTCTGTTTATTGAATTTGGAAAAATGGATTCCATATTTGGAATCAGTGGGTCCAAATTATATTAATAGACTACTTTTTATTTTTGGGATTTATGAATAGTAACAACGGTAAATTTTATTTACCATAGTAAAAGGTAAATTGGGTAATTATTTGTAAATATAATCTTATAACATTATACTAATACATGTGTAAATATAATTGGATGATTATAATTTGTTTTAAGTCATATTTTGGTCGAAATGGAATCCATTAGAACCCACTTGGAGTTTATTAAGACCTTTAGTTTATTTTATTTAATGGAAAGTAAAATATGTCTCACTCAACTTTAATAATTAATGTATTTTTAATATAAGTTTATACAGAATATAAATTAGGTTACAAATACTCATTTTAAAGATAAAATGTTTTTCCTTGTCATGGAAATTTATTTTTAGTTTTTAAGAGTTATTTAATTACCTTATTATATTATACATTAATGATGCATAAATTATTTATTTAGTGAAAAATTAATAATATAGTTTTTATCGAAATATTAATACATATAAAAATGCAGAAAAATCTTCAAAAAACTTATTATTAAAGTATATATAAACCCTAATCATCCTATGGCCAAATATTTGACCATTTGGATCTTTATAAAGGTGATTCTGACAGTTATATTATTTTACTTTAAATGATGCCAAAGTTGTCACCTTCATAATTTAATAAATATAACAATTTAACTATTGTGATTTTAAGATGATAAATTCTAGTAAAAGTATTATTGTGAAAGGTAAGAGATTTATATTCATCACAGGATTTTAATTTTAATTTTTATGCAACAAATATGTATATTAAATAATTATAAAAAAATGTTGTAGTAATTATTTTATTAATAGATAAAAAAAATAAATTGATTTAAAAATAATAAAATAAATATTATATGAACTATTTAATGTTATCCACTAATTTTCTAGAAACATATGACCTTTTATGAATCTATTAAAGATTTTAGTTTGAACATATCTTCTATATATAATTTATTTAAATTCAAATAAATGAATAGTGTTAAAATTGACACTATTGTTATTTTATAAAATTAACATATCACAAAATTGTATAAAAGTCACAAAAATATTTAAAAATTATAAATTTAAATTTATATTGTCTAAAATGTTATAAAGTATCCTATTATGTACAATTCAAAGAAAATAATTAAATATTTTTTATAACTTATAATTTAGAATTTTATTACAACAAATAAAATTAAATTGATTAAATAAGGATAAATCAATTTGATAATGTTTAAAATAAATTCATAACATGTATAATTTTTATTTTTTGATGATATTACAACCCTATCTCATTTAATATTCGGATATTAGTCATTTTGGAAGTTTTTATGTGGGGTTGGGTTTTAATATAAACTAATATTTCTTATATTTCTAATGGTGCCCCTCTCCTCCCTTATAAAAGGGCACCTCCTCCCTCTCTTCCACACAACACATTGAGCCTTCATGATCGGCCAAAACCTGCCAAATTATATTCTCCACTTCCATAGATACATTCTAGAGGTTATGGTCTTCTTCAAAGACCAATTTTAGTGCCCTAAGAGGAGGTCTTAAAGAGGCGCTTCAAAAAAGAGGTAATGTCTGTTACTGATTCTTTCAAATTTATTTATTATTCCACATCTTATTATTTAGTTGTTTCATTATGAAGTAATAAATTCAGTATAACTCATATACTGATATGTTATTATAAGTATGAAACAACCATATTTCACCATCTATACATCCCACGGAAAACGAAATCACCATGCGTGCGTACATACGGAATACCGTCTCCACGACATGGTGAAATCTGTCTTTCCACCAACACCTTACATGGATGGGTATAATGGTGTAAAAAATGATTATATATGGTTATTATAACATCATACTGATTCTGATATATTATACCATCCACTCCAATTCTATTCAATAATTATGGGAACGATATCATCGCTCGTGCGTACGTATGGACTACCGTCTCCACGACGCGATGAGATTCATTCTCCAATGTAACCATACATGAATGATCATAAAGTTTATATAATTAATAATAATGAAATATATTAATTCTACTAGATTTATGTCTATATATATGTATTTCATCTATTTAGTTTCATTCAATTCAATAAGGAAACGAAAACAGCGTTCATGCGTACGTACGACCTACCGTCTCCATAAACGGTGTATTTCATTCCTCTTATCGATATATAATATATATATGTATATGATAAATATATATTATATATAAATCATGTTTTACATTCTGGAATTATGTGAATTAGGATATAATTATTAATATCAAGAACGACAAGTTGAAACACATACGATAAATGAAATGATTTTACCCAAATGCTACTTTAACATAGAATTTACAAAAGAACGGGTAATATAATGTCATAAGTGAAACATATATGATATCATTACAATGAATATGATTCTGTAATAAGTAAATGACATTATTTAAATCAATATACAGGAGGTTCGGATACGTATGAATCATATCCGACCTAAGGTAAGGGATAATTTTGCAAATCTCATTTTTATCTGAGGCTGCTTATTCGTAAGTATTTACTGGGGTTATTTCTATCATCCATGTACATGTTTTATAAAAGTGTATTCATGTATGTTTAAAGTAATTTTTACCCATTTTGACTTTTATCCCATGGTATGGAAGGAATATTTCTTTTATTTACCCTACAAGGTACTTTTTAACATTTCCGACAAACGTACGAGAAGAATTTTTTTTTAACTTATATTGCATTAAAAGATTTTTACGGTTTTATAAAGACTTATTTTCATGAAGATTCCTCCAAAAGATTTCATGAATATTTTTTAAAAAAATATTCTTCTTTTAAAATTGCATGGCGTTTTGTGAAAAGAAATTGATTTTGAAGAAGAAAGGATATATTCCTCAAGAATTCATTTCAAGTGTTTTATCAAAACCAATTTTCATATAAGATGACATTATTTCATATGTTTCAAGAATAATGTTTCTATTATTTACATGGTTTAACTTTTCTAATTATGAAATGATATCCATTTATTTTCTATGGATTATGTGATGATGGGATGATGTTTATGAAACCCATTTTATTTATTGGGTTATTATGAATGATGTTTGTTTATTTTGTGACACAAGTAAGAATGATTTAATTATGATATGGGTGGGACCTATATATCCCTACAATGCATTGGGTAAAGATTTATATCTCATGAGATGGACATGTCTGGAATGGAAAGTTAAACAGGTTCAGTAATACAGGACTGGAACGAGGAGTGAACTCGATTCAGAAAGGGACATTGTCCATTAAGATTGTCTTGGCAGCAATGCCTTGGATACTATGTAAATCATATCATGTGCATAATGGTTTCCACAATTACATGTTTTATTCCCATGAAATTTTATCATAATTTATGTTCACTTATGATATATTCTTTACGTACTTCCAAGATTCATGTCTTTGCTCAATATTTTGATGTTTAGATTTTATGTTCAAGTTTTTGCATTCAAATGTTTATGGATTGTTTTATGTTCTCTATGTTAACCCAAACTATGCATTTGAGCTCACCCCTTTTATGTTTTCGTTTCCCCATGATATAAATAAAGTTTTTATGTAAGAAAAAAAATGGTGAAGATCTTTATTGGGAGATGTTGAAGATCTTTCACTACGATTAGAAGATTTTTTTCCGAGTTTCCAAAGACACTAAACTATTACGATCCTTGTGTGTCTATTTTTGTTATGTACTAATTATTCCTCAAAATTAATGTAATTCCCTTGTACGTCATTTTTCGGGCCTCTACAGTTGTTATCAGAGACAAAGGAGGTAGAAATGTATCCGATCCTTGGGAACTCTCACATGTGAGCGTTGGGCGAAGCATGGCTCTCTGCCCAAGGGCCTCATGAGGAAATGGATGCCACTAGGGATGGTGGTGTGTCCCGCCCAGGGGGTGTAGCCACCCATGGAGTGCCCTGATAGGTATCAATTATATTCCACTGGAAGTAATTCCAGACCGTTATAGTTGGTATCAGAGGAAAGGTTTAGTCAACATTTGGAAACTAGGATGCGAGAACTTTAGTGAGATCCCTAGAGATATTTCTAAGGTATGTCTATGGATGTCCCTAAGGTTAAGTATAAATATAGGTTATAGTCATAGAATTATGGTAACAATGTTATATTAAACCTAAGATGTTAGATATTGAAGTTACTCCCCCTTTATTATGAATTTTTCCTCTCAAACTATTCTTTTTGGGTTTTATAAAATTGCTGGAAACTAGATGATTCACGATAATAGAAGATATGATGGACAATGGAATGATATTCTTCATGAGAAACCAAATGAAATGGGATTTGGAAGTCCAAACATCATTATTATTCCAAATCAACAATCTCATAATATTATCAATAAACTCAAATTTGTTAAGTTTCCTAACTCGGCTAATAAGAGAATGATGGAGTTTCATGATGATCATAGAGGAAAGAAAGTTCAATTTCCTTTATGTAAATCATGTGGGAAGAGGAATCAAGGAGAATGTTTCAAAGGAACTGGAAGATGCTTTGGGTGTGGAAAATAAGGACATAAAGCCAGTAAGTGCAAAGGAAAAGGTTCAGTTAACACCATGGAAGAGGATAATGGTATTGCTACAACATCAACAATGGTTAAATGTTTTAAATGTGGAATGTACGGGCATTATGCAAACCAATTCCCTAAGAGAAAGTCTCATGAAGAGAATCAGTATGGTCGTATGGGTAATATTTATGTTGATGATGATAAAGAGGCTACAAATGAGATGTGAGATGAAAGAATTAGTGAAGATCGTTCAATGGGTTAAGAAGTTAGTGGAATGATTACATGTTTATCAAGTGTAATGTTGTATAAGTGATCTCATGGTACTATGGAATAAAGAGACATCTATGTTTTTTTACACTATTGTCTTTCCTTTTTTTTGAAAGTGTGTGATGAATGGTACCAATATTTTTGGAAAGTATATGATATGCACAAAATGAAGGGATAAGGAAAAATTAAATGTTTGATAGTATTCATGATCTAATGACTGATATAAGGAGAAGGTTATATCATGGTTTGAGTATATAGAATTTTTGAATTTTGGTATTTGGAAAGAGTTAACTGTTGACAGTATTCATTTTTTCTCTAAGGTTTAATGGGTATTCATTTTTCAAGAGAATACATGATTAAGTTATTCACATGATTGGAATGTGACCAACAAGATAATGGGGGATAAATGATGGTTGGTTGATGAAATTTCATGTTATCGTTTTCTTTATACAATGAGAATGGACCGAAGTATTTTAGATAAAGATTGGAATGGATTATTTTGGACATAAGATAGTATTGTTTAAGGATAGAACTTTTTTCGATATTATTGATGGGATGTTATAGTAATGTAGTTTTAGAAAAAAGAAAACCTGCAGGATGGGCGACAACCCATCGCATCAGACACAGCTGTGGGAATCGAACCCACAACTGAAGTTTTACTGGCCTTTATCACATACCACTCACCTACAGGAAGTCCCTGGTTAGTAGAAAGTAGTTTTATTTTATTAAGTGGTATGATATATGATGTATAAGTTCATTTTTGTAATCGTATACGATTAACCTCACCATAGATGGACATATTGATATTTGATAACATTTTCTAACCTTTTGTTTGAAACAGATTGAATGACCCATTATTCTATCACATGATCTGTTAACACTTCACATGTAACAAATTCAACTTCATTTCATTTAGAGATGAAGTGGAAATTGTTCAAAGCACGAACAATAGTGAGATTTTACCAAAATCAAGCAAGTATTTCTTCTAATTCAAAATTTTCTACTTTAGTGAAATGATCGTGAAAACCAAAAATGTTGTCCTAGTGATCTTATATCCGATGAATCAGATGGTACCTTAGATCATCACAAATTTATTTCTTTGTGATTGTTGGCTTTTTAATAGCCATGTCCTCTACCACTCTTCATCAGAACTTGATAGTTAGATTTTTCTTCCATATCCATATTTTCACCTATGTTCTTCTATATGGAAACCCAATGATGAGTTACTTTGGGAAATCGTTTCATTTCATACTTTAGTTTTGAAAATTATGTTTTAGTATTCCTTTTTACGATGTGGGTTTCTATGAATAGTAAATGATTTATAACCCTGACGAATTTCGAGGGCGAAATTCATTTTTAGGGGGGTAGAATGTAACACCCAGAGATTTTATGAAAAATATTTTTTTAATTTCATTGATGTCTTCTATTATACAGCACACCAATTTTATCTTCTACAATACGCAACACCGTATTAGCTTGCAGTATACGCAACACTATTCTTGGTTCGTGTTACACACAATTTCATGTTCGTTTTATAATTATCATTCTACGCAACATTGAGTGTGTATATATATATATATATTCAATGTATAAATGAAATATGGTTGGATTCTATTATACGAAACAACGAATAATTCTTGCACAACACGCAACCCTGTCTTGGATTCCATTACACGCAATCGCGTGCTTCCTTGATAGCGTGTGTTGTACGCAATACTGGGTTTTACTAAACAACGATATATTATTATATTATTTTTATGAACTATCCATTATGAATAATAGTAACTAAATTTTGAATTTTATAACATTATTATTCATCTTAAACATTTTCTAGAACTTGGTATAATAACAAAATAAATTTTTCGGGTAAAATAATTATTTTTAAAAAAATGCAGTTTTTCCACCTTTTGATGGCGCACCCACATTAAATCTAGTTTTTGATATATTTATTAGTTCAATTTATAAAATAAAATTCTTATTTATAATCAGGATATAAAATATTACCTTGGATAAATTTTTCATATTATTCTGATAACTTTCATATTTTAATGAATAGTAAAAACACGCTATATTTAAATTAAAAACAACTTTTTTTCGTCGTTATAACTTCTATGGTTATATAATAATATTTAATGGTTTTAAAGTATAAATAGAATATATTTTTACCATTTAATATAATGTATGTCATTAGCCTTGATTTTAAATTGAATTCGTAGGTTAAATAAATTCAATCTTTTGCAATGTTTTAAACAAAAACCCGTTTTCATTCGATAATGGGATTAATTTTAACTTAATTTCTGCAACTTCTGTGTATTGAATTTAGTAAAATGGATTCCATATTTGGAATCAGTGGGTCTAAATTACATTAATAGACTACTTTTTATTTTTGGGCTTTATGAATAGTAACAATGGTAAATTTTATTTATCATAGTAAAAGGTAAATTGGGTAATTAAGGGTAAATATAATATTATAAAATTATCCTAATGCTTTTATTAATATAATGGGATGATTATAATTTTTCCTAAGTCATATTTGGGTTGAAATGGAATCCATTAGAACCCACTTGAGGTGATTAAGACCTTTAGTTTATTTTATTTAAAGGAAAGTAAAATATGTCTCACTCAACATTAATAATTAAAGTATTTTTAATATAAGTTTATAAATAATATAAATTAAGTTATAAATTCTTATTTTAAATATAAAATGTTTTTCCTTTTCATGGTAATTTATTTGTAATTTTTAAGAGTTATTTAATTACCTTATTATCTTATACATTAATGATGCAGAAATTATTTATTTAGTGAAAAATCAATATTATAGTTTTTATTGAAATATTAATACATATCAAAAGGCCCAAAAATCTGAAAAAAACTTATTATTAGTGTATATATAAACCCTAATAATCCAATGGCCTAATTTTTTACCATTTTTATCCTTACTAATGTGATTATGACACTTATATTATTTTACTTTAAATGATTCCAAAGTTGTCTCCTTCAGAATTTAATAAATATAACAATTTAAATATTGTGATTTTAAGATGATAAATTAGATTACAAGTATTATTGTTAAATTTAATATATTTATCATCATAATAGGATTTTATTTTTAATTTTCATTCAACAAATAAGTATATTAAATAATTATACAAAAATGATGTAGTAATTATTATATCAAGAGATAAACCAAATATATGGTATTAAAAATAACAAAATAAATATTATATGAACTATTTAATTTGATCCACTGATTTTCTAGATACATATGACCTTTTATGAATCTATTAAAGCTTTTAGTTAGAAAATATCTTCTGTATATAATTTATTTAAATTCAAATAAATGAATAGTGTCAAAATTGACACTATTGTTATTTTATAAAAATAACATATTATAAAATTGTTTAAAAATCACAAAAATATATAAAAATTATATATTTATATTGATATGGTCTAAAATGTTATAAAGTATCCAATTATGTACAATTCACAACAAATTAGTAAATATTTGTTATAATTTAAAATTTAGAATGTTATTACCACAAATAAAATTAAATTGATTAAATAAGGATAAATCAAGTTGATAATGTTTAAAAAAAATTCCTAACATGTTTAAATTTTATTGGTTGATGATATTACAACCCTATCTCATCTAATCTTAAGATATGAGTCATTTTAAAAGTTTCTATGTGGGGTTGGGATTTAATATAAACTAATATTTCTTATATTTCTAAAGGTTCCCCTCTCCTCCCTTATAAAATGGCACCTCCTTCCTCTCTTCCTCACACCAATTTTAGCATTAAATATCGTCCAACCCATGACCAATTATCTTGTACACTTCCATAGAAACATTATAGAGGTTCTGGCCATCTTCAATGAACAATTTTAGTGCCCTAAGAGGAGGTCTCAAGGAGGCGCTTCAAAGAAGAGATAATGTCCATTACCGATTCATTCAACTTTATTTCTTCTTCCACTTCATATTCATTAGTTGTTTCATTATGAAGGAATAACTTCAGTATAACTCATATACTGATATGTTATTATAATTATTTAAGAACCCTATTTCACCATCTATCCATCCTACAGAAAACGAAATCACCACGCGTGCGTGCGTATGGAATACCGTCTCCACGCCGTGGTGAAATCTGTTTTTCCACCAACACCTTACATGGATGGGTATAATGTTGTAAATAATAACTATATATGGTTATTATAGAATTATAATGATTCTGATATATTATACCATCCACTCCAATTCTATTCAATAATTATGGGAACGACATCATCGCTCGTGTGTACCTACGGACTACCGTCTCCACGACGCGATGAGATTCATTCTCCATGTTAACCGTACATGAATGATAATAATGTTTATATTATAGATAATAATGAAATATATTAATTCTACTTGATTTATATATATATGTATGTATGTCATCTATTTAGTTTCATTCAATTCAATAAGGAAACGAAAAAAACATTCATGCGTATGCACGACCTACCGTCTCCATGAACGGTGTATTTTATTCCTTTTATCGATCTATAATATATATATGTATATGAAGAATATATATTATATATAAATCATTTTTTAAATTATGGAATTATGTAAATCAGGATATAATTATTAATATCAAGAATGACAAGTCGAAAGACATACGATAAATGAAATGATTTTACCCAAAACGCTGCTTTAACATAGAATTTACAAAAGAACGGGTAATATAAAGTCATATGTGAAACATATGTGATATAATAACAATGAATATGATTTATTAATAATTCAATGAAATTATTTAAATCATTATATAGGAGGTTCGGATATGTACGAAGCATATCAGACCTAAGGTAAGGGAAAATTTTGCAAATCTCATTTTTATCCGAGATTTCTTATTCGTAAGTATTTACTGGGGTTATATCTATCATCCAGGTCCATGTTTTATAAAAGTATATTCATATATGTTTAAAGTCATTTTTACCCATTTTTACTTTTACCCCATTGTATGGAAGGAATATTTCTTTTATTTACCCTACAAGGTACTTTTTAACATTTCTGACAAAAGTACAAGATGAATGTTTTTTTTACATATAAGTCATGAAAGGATTTTTATGGTTTTATAAAGCCTTATTTTCATTAAGCTTCCTCAAAAATATTTCATGAATATTTTCAACAAAATATACTTCTTTTAAAATTTCATGACGTTTTGTGAAAAGAAATTGATTTTGAAGAAGAAAGGATATTTTCCTCAAGAATTCATTTCAAGTGTTTTATCAAAACCATTTTTCATCTAGGATGAAATTATTTCATATGTTTCAAGAATAATGTCTCTATTATTTACATGGATTCACTTTTCTTATTATGAAATGATATCCATTTATTTTATATGGATTATGTGATGATGGGATGATGTTTATGAAACCCATTTTATTTATTGGGTTATTATGAAAGATGTATGTTTATTTTGTGGCACATGTAAGAATGATTTAATTATGAGATTGCTGGGACCTATATCTCCCTCCAATGCATTGGATAAAGATTTATATCTAATTAGATAAACATGGCTGGAATGACAAGTTAGACCGGTTCAGTAATACAAGACTGCAATGATGAGTGAACTCGATTCAGAAAGGGAATTTGTCCACTAAGATGGTCTTGGCAGCAATGCCTTGGATACTAAGGAAATCATATCATGTGCTAAATGGTTTCCACAATTACATATTTTATTCCCATACTATTTTATCATGATTTATGTTCACTTATGATATATTCTTTACGTACTTACAAGATTCATATCTTTGCTCAGTATTTTGATGTTTAGATTTTATGTTCAAGTTTTTGCATTCAAATGTTTATGGATTGTTTTATGTTCTCTATGTTTACCCATACTGGGCATTTGAGCTCTCCCATTTTATGTTTTATATTCCCCAGGATATAAAGAAAGGTTTTAGGTAAAAAAAATGGGAAGATCATTATTGGGAGATGTTGAAAATCTTTCACCATGACTAGAAGATTTTATTCCGAGTTTCCAAGGACACTAAACTATTACGATCCATGTGTGTATGTTTTTTTATGTACTCATAATTCCACAAAAGTAATGTAATGTCCATGTACGTCATGTTTCGGGCCTCTACAGTTGGTATTAGAGACAAAGGAGGTAGGAATGTATCTGATCCTTGGGAACTCTCACATGTGAGCGTTGGATGAAGCATGGATCTCCGCCCAAGGGCTTCATGAGGAAATGGATGCCACATGGGATGGTGGTCTGTCCCGGCCAAGGGGTGTATCCGCCCATGGAGTGCCCTAATAGGTATCAATTATAGTCCACTGCGTGTAATTCCACACCGTTATAGCTAACTGTACCATTACTTTGTGTACTTACTTTTGGGTTTTCAGGGTCCTCTACTAAGTATTGTTATACTCACTCATGCATGGGCTTTGCCCGCACAGGTCATGTCTTGTGTAGATTATCAGCCTTTTGACTGAGTCTAGGGTAGACCTGGAAAGGAACGATCTTTTGGAGTTCCCTACTGGCTGAGGAATTCCTACAGCTACGAGCAGCAGCCTTAGTGCCTTTTGTGTTTACAGGTTGTACATTGCAGTTTTCATAATATTTTTTGGTGGGCTTGTATTCTGGCACAGTTTACTTTCAGTACTTTACCTTCTGCCTTACTCTGTTGGTTGGGTTTATATTTTTGCATGCATTTTTTTGTTTATTGTTTTTTTACATTTCAGCATTTGTGGGCTTGGTGATGTGTGCATGTGTATAGGTGCTTAGGGAATTCCTCACATTTTAGTAATTTGCCTACTCAGTTCTAATCACCATACCCTAGCCTATTAAAGGCAGGCATGGTGTGTCATGTAATGGGCTCCACTGGGACGGGTTATGAAATAATATTTGTAATTGGATGTAATTTCACATTGAAATTGGACATAAACAAATGCCAATCATTTGATAGTTATTATTTCTTAATAAAAAGATTTCTTGTTATGAAAACTAGAATTAATTTTAAATTAATTAATGTAACATATATTTTTTGAATTCATAAAAATAGATATCATTTGTCGAGTCATAATATCTAATTAATATTAGGGTGAAGATTTTGTATTTTTCTAAAAATGGTCAATTTTTGATGAATAGTGAAAAATACGGCTTAGTAGTTAAAAACCGACTTCTTCATTTAAATAAAATTTTACAGCTTTTGTGAATTTAATTTCAAAATTAATACATACATGGTTGTAATCAGTAAGTAAAATGTGGTTCCATGGGATTAAAAAAAACTTTTGTTAAATAGTAACGTTTGATTTTTATTAACCCAATAAAGGTAAAATGGGTAATTCATGGTAAAATTAATATTATAATAATTTATATTTACATTAACACTTTTCGTAACCTTATTGGATGAGTCATGGATGACCAATAAAATCATTGGGTGAATCGTTTGGCCATTTAAAGCCAATTGAGTAAGATAATTACATTATTATCTTTTAGATTTGTGTAAAAATAATAATATAATAAATAGCTGTTGTTTTTCGAGAACAATTTTTATGTGTAGTTATATAATTTATATACTTGACTATAAATATTTATTATAGATATTAAAATATTTCATACATCATGGTATTATTTATAAAATTTTTAGAAATCAAATAAATGATTATATGTATGAAACAATGAAAAAGTAATGATTACCTCATTAATGAATGTTTAAAGTAAATGATATTATAAATGTTAAAATAAATTTATTTTTAAAATTTTATGCCATCCAAAGATTTTAGGAATATTAATGATGTGTTATCGTGAATTATTGAATGTTTTTTGAAAGAATCCAGTTCTTATAGTTTTTTTCCAAATTCATGAAATGAATAGTATTTAAATGGACATAAATGTATTTTTGAATCAATCAACATTTTATTAAATGATATAATATTATTAAAAATATAATATTCAGCCAAATTACATAGATAAGGTTGATAATGTCACCAATGATCTTCTTTCTGTTCTATTTTAATTTTATGGTTACTATATTAACCATATAGTATGAATATATAAGAGAACATGGTAAAAGATAAATAAGATTACAATTGGTTAAATAAAAAAGATAATGATTAAAAATTATCCAAAACCTATCAAATTATTATTGGATGATTTTATTTCGACTTCTATGAATCTTATTTTTGAAACAAATATTTTTTGCAACATTTTCAACTGAAAATCAGTTTATAATAAAATGATATTTTCATACATTCTTAAAGAGCCCCTCTTTCCCCTTATAAAAGGGTCTCTCCTCAATCATATTACATAGACCTCTCAAGCCCCATGGCTTGTCCAATATTATTCCAAATATGCTCAAAATATCCCAATATTCCACCTATAAGCCGTACCAAAGGTAGAAGGACCTTTAATGAAGCCTTTTGGTTCAATCCAAAGGAAGTTACAAGATTTAAAGGCAACGTCTTTCCTCATTTTCTATTCATTTACTTTACTTCTTCACTACATATTATATTTTCATTCATGGTTTACAGAAAAAAAAGTATTATCAATATACATGGTTTTTTTTATGAGAAATATTCTAACCATACTTACACACACTTCCATCTAATGGGTATTCACATAGTGTTTCTGCGGATGTCGAATTACTGCCTCACGTATGAGGGTTGTTCAATCTTCTTCTACCACCTCTTATGGTGTAAATTATTATGGAACTATAATTATATATGATATTTATGATATTTAATTTATATCCATTCTTCTGTAATTCCATTTTAAAACATACATTTATGCTATTCATGTTTTATGTAAACAATAATTTCATTTGAGGAAGTGAAGACTACCTCCTCTCAATGATATATGACTCGTTCATACCATAAATAGAACATTTAATGGATGGTGTTAATGAAAATATGTAACATATATAAAATATGATATTATACTAGAATAATAGTATACCTATATATCATTTGGTTTTCAATCCTTTAAAAAAAATCGAAATAGCGTTAACGCGTACGTACAATTTACCGTCTCCACAAACGGTGCAAATGATTTTCAAATATCAAAATGATATAGAATATTATAAATAAATTAATATTGGATATATATGATACATATTTTATATAAATAATCAATATCATTCTGGAGATAATGTAATTTCAACCACATAGACAATTTCTAATTATAACAAGTTTATTTTTAACTCATGTTCCGAACATCAGAAAAATGTCTGATATGAACTCAAATAATTAACTAATTGTTATTTATAGATAATAAGTGATATAAAAAGAATATAAACATGAAAATTTTATTAATAAAGTTGAAATAAACTTAAGATTATTATTCGGGAAATTAAATAATGAATGGGTCATGTTGGGATTTAGGTAAGGGACATCATCTCTATCTCCTTTCATTGAGGCAAGTTTTGATAATATACAACTCTTTATTTTTTATGGTGTATAAAAAGTCACTTTGACTTATATTTTCAGTCAAATGGAATCTTTTTTAACAAATTATTTTAGAAAAATAAAAAAGAAATGTTTTTAATGTTTTTGGTGGCAATGACCTCTCTGTCACCGTAATTGTAATTTGGAATCCTATATAAACCTTAAAGTATTTAAAAGGAAATGAAATCCCTTATTCCCTTTTTGGGTGTTTTGGTATTGAAAATTATTTTTTAAATAGATTGAATTTTTTCAACATCATGAAATTAATTATTTTGGTTGAAAATTAAATGTTATTTGTGAAATACAATATTTTATGTGTTATGATTTTATAATGGTAATTGGACATTTGACGGGTGGTTATGTGATAAAACAAATGATGGGTGGTGTCGTGATAAACTAGGATGGGTGGTTACATTATAACCTCAAATTCATTGGGCATAGAATTTGGATGTATGGCTATTCCATTTATTGATATGTGTGGAAGTAAAACGTATGATTATTCAATTTTTGTATGTTTATGCCCCAAGATACCTTTATATGTTATATTTGTTTTCAATGGGATTTATGGTAATCTTTTGGTTAAAAAGGTTATGAAATGATCTTTTATATAGAAAAGATTATTTACTAATTCAAAACGGTGAAAAATATTACTTATGTTCATGTATTCATGATTTACATGCTATTTTGAAAAAAATAATAGGATTCCTTCTTTGTGTATCCCTTACAGATATTTTAATGCCCATCCATGTTTTTTGAAATGTTTTTCATAGGAAATAAATTTCAATAGGGTCAAGGATGGGATCAAGGAAAAGTCATGTTATTTAAAATATGGAAATAGACATGACTCTTTTTTTCAGGTGTTTTTATTTAATGAAAAAATGGATACTGAGTAGATGTGTCTACATGTAATATTAAAATTGTTATATATAAGTTATGACCTAATTTGGTAAATCTAAAAACTTGAAATGATCCTAAATATTAATTATTAACTAAATTCAATATTATGTAATTTATAAGGCTAGGGTTTTATACTAAAAACTATCAATATTAGTGTATAAATTCCCTTTCATATCAATTTATTAAAAATTAAAATTTCACATTTAAATCATGCCTTTATGCCAATTTTTAATTTTTCAAATTCTAATTTATTACCAATTAACCACATAAAAATAATGTGATTCTCTAAAAATGAAATTTCATAGACTCAAATTTTATTCCTTATCATATGATAATATATTTCTTAATAAATTCCAAATGAAACATTGGTCTCTTAGTTCATATTTTTCATGTTCTTACCTAGAGTTGAGGATATGAACACCTCTCTAGAGGTCTTATAAACCGGTATCAATGAAGATAGAACAAATTAGAACATTGGGTAGTATAGGAATTAATAATTAAATAATTTAAATTAATAAATTTCTTGTTAATTGTGTGAAAATTTAATCGAAAATGTTCCACATAATAGGGAAAAATAGATATTCGGTAATTTTATTAAACTTACCACCATAGAAAATTAAGATTAACAACAAAGATATGGAATCTAGATCAATGAATAAACACATGATTCCCTATGGATAGTGAATAAAAATCAAAATTAAATCTATGTTAGGGGGTATTAAATGTTGAATCAATATTTTATGATTGAAAAATTGATACATTCTTAGTACATTTTCCTTGAGAAAATGACAACTTACTAGACCGAGGAGAAGGGGAGAAGAGGCAACATGATCCTTGAAAAATCCCACCACATTCAAAAATCCATGATAGTAGAGAGTATTTTTTAAATAGATATTAAATATTTTTTACCAATATATAAAATAAAAATCCACTACTCACAATCATGGCCTATAATAAATGCACCAACTGGTCGATTAGAACCACTAATGAGGCAGTGCACACCGTTCCCAGCCACTGATTCCCCTTAGTGCTCAATCATGGTTAGATCTACCACCAGTGGGCATATGTGACCACACAAATAGGTCTACGGGACCCTATTTGTGGTCTAGTAGACCTACAATAGAATACCATCACATTTTAGGTTACACTGACTATGAAATGTGTATCGCATGAGATCTGGGGAGCCTTTTATATATTGATTGAGCTTCTTGGTAACCCTACGGCTCAATGATGAAACTCTAGAATCTCTAGTGTTTCATGACACCTATTGAATTATACAATATTTGATCTATATATCCCCTGATATCCTAAAAAAATCACATTTACTGATAATTTCCCTCATTTACAAAACCCAATCGATCTAAATATTATAATGTGGAACATAACTTATTTAAATATGGTATCACACAACCATTGTACCTTATAAATAATCATCGTTATTCTATCTTCCATATATTTACTATTTTTTATTGGTGAATAATTAGATCGATTGAAAAAATATATAACCCATACACTCGTTCTTTTCTTTAACACTCCCCAAATCTCATTGCACTCACCCTAAGCGAATGTTATTTCCTAAGAGATTATTTTCACTATGGACTAAAAAAAATCAAATTATCCTCATTGGATATGTTGATAAAAAGATCAAATGAAGAAACATCTATCATGTGAGATGAATTTGGGACATATATTTATACATGTGACACATTAACCACATCATTCAATAAAATTTAGAGTTTTGGAACAACCATTTACAATTAAACTATTCCAATCCTATACATTATCTCATACAACATGACATAAATTGGTTCTATATTTCCCTAATTTTGATTACAATGATTCCTCATCCATGCAATCACCAAATGTAAAACCTAGTGATCAAAAAATAACCATATAGTTCATCACCCACAAAAAACATAATATTTATTTCGTTTCTAGAGAGTTATCATAATCTTTTAAAACAAATATACCTTTCATAATTATAATAGATTATACTTGGTCCAACTAGTGATTAATTTCATTCACCTAACCATAAAAAAGGTGAATGAAACACACTTTAAGAAAATTTCTTAGAATGACCCATTTGGATCATCTAATGTAATTAATTTTTATAGGTGGATTTCTAGAACATTAGATGCTACTTCAAAGAACCACACATTTCTAATACATTGTCTCCAAAAATTTCTACTATATGTTATGTCATAAACCAACCGAAATACCCTAGTACCATGATAGTTGATCTAGTCCTAATATAGCTCAAATGGAAATATTGATCCCCATGGGTTGGCTTCTAGCATCTAGTATCATACAATATGAATGTGGGAATGATATTTCTTCAAATAATAGAAAAACAAGATATTTAAGTCATTTTGAATGGAAGAAAAAATCCACAGGGAGAAATATAAAAGAATTAAAAAAATTATTATGACCTCAAATGAATCCATATGATACAATGAACATTATAAAACCCAATTTATAATGGGAAAACTCTACATTCCCAAGGATAAATTGCTAAAACGACCTCCATGTGGCACCTTAACCTTTCTCAAACATGGAATAATGCAGTTTGTAGAAACCCACATCCATAGGTAGTGTGTGAGATAAAATACCTAGAGGGTTTAACAAAGGATTATATAATAAGATGGCAATATTTATCTAACGAAATATATCATTAAATTTCAAATAAGCAGGAAATAAATATCAAAATAATATTTAAAATTTGTCGTGATTTAAATTTCAAATGATGAAAACACATTACAGAACTGGATTTATAAAACATTTTATATAAAACTGTTAAGATAAATTCATGATGAATTCGTAAAAATGTATACAACAAATAATAGAAAATTATTAAACTAAAAACAAACAAGAATCATGTTTATCTTATTAAAGGTACAATAATTCAAGGCTACCAGAATCCCACAAACATAAATAGTTGTCAATGTAATATGTGTTCACACATTCCACTGATATTAGTCAAATATTACTCATAACCATTCCATCAGGGATGTGACCTACAACATATATATTGTTATGGTTGTAAAACTAGTAGTTAAAAACCAAATAATTTGTTAACTACCCTGGATAAGATGAACTCTAATAATAATAAATGATGGATAATTTATATTAAAACTATTTAAAATAATATATAACTCATTCTTCTATTTCAAATATACCAATTGTTCATTAAAAACCAAAATTGATTTGTAATCAAGTCATTCCTTTTTCCAAATAGCATTCAAAATCCAATTTTATATCCCCTTTTTATTGTAATTTGGTTTCTAATAAAAAATTTGAATTCATTTACATTTAAATCAGAAAATTAAATTTAAATCATGTTATTTTGGGTTTATAAAAATAGTTCATCATAATGAAACCACCTACCTTGAGATCACATGATCTAAAAATGAAAAGTCATGGACATGAAACTCCAACAATGAATGATGGAAATGAACATCAAAGAATCAAATCCAGATTCATCATATGAGATAGAAGGGATTCTATCCTCCCACAAGAACGATATCTACAAAACACTAATGAGAAAAGAGGAGAGAGCAGTAAAAAGGACAAGAAGAGGTATCTTACCATGAATAGGTCAACCATTATTATGTTAGAATCAATTAGCATATGGAGGGGTGTAGAGGGGAATAAATTTACACATGGAACCCTCTATGGAAGAAGAAAATGATGTGGCATCGTACATGTCAGTTAGGCCCCTAAAAAAGGATTTATGGACTTCAGAAATTTAATTTTTTATTTAAAATTATCATACATAGAGTTAGTTGTACTAAAATTGCAGGTAACAAAAATTGTGCACCCTAAAAATGCTCCCTTTTAATGGGGATTCATGGTTTCTCCAAGTGGGGTGCATGATTTGTCTATTTTTGATCAATCCATGAAAGACCTTTCTATCTAGGTTTGTATTGTATGAAAAATTATGGTTCATGGTTTTGGAATTCCATGCACCAACAATGCACAACCCATAATCCCTTAAAAATTTATAAATTCTCAACCAAATCTCCCTTAAATGAATCCAAAAAAAATATTTTCCAAAATAGGCGTTTAGGAATACAAAAATAAATATTAATAGGATGTAACATCCATCCCACCGTAGAAACATTACCTCTAAAAAATAATGTAAGGCATCTTCCATATCAAAATGAATTTTCCAATACAATCTCATATGTACCTCCATCTATTATGTATAAAGAAAATTAGAACTGTGCAGCGATAGCACATGAACCAAAGTTATCATCCTACCAAGAGGTACCGTGGTCTTAGAATCAACTATCCTGAATGGGAGCTCTATCAAAGTTTTATCTGGTTCAACCTCTCGACCAATCTAGCTCAGAACAAGTGATGGATTAGAAAGATACATTCATAAATATGTTACATAGATAAATTTATTTTCGATTTTAGTTACGCTGGTTGTGCTAAATGGTAAGATACTTTTCCCACCATCTGCAAAACGTCAAAAGGTCCCACAAAATGGTGATCTTGTTTCCATTTCCTATAAAACCATCGATAACCCAACCATGGTAAAACAATCACGAAAAACAGATCACCAACTTATAAATTAAATGCTTTTTAATGAGAGTCAATATAATATATATACGGACTCAGTGTTGTAATCGTTATCTTAAAAATCAACTGAATATTTTCTATAATCTCTTAAACCAAGATCGATCTGAGCAAGGAACTTTCACCAATCTCTGAAAAAAACAACAAATATATACAATGTTGGAAATACAAGGCCTTATAAGGATCCATTCATTTCCTAACATGGTATATATTGTTATAAAAAATAGATATCCACATATTATCATTCCAAGATCCACCAAAGTTAGCGACACACACACAAGGAATATCCTAAATTATCTATATTTCTCTTTCTGTTTGTCCATATGATTGTAGATGGTATGCCATAGTGAAACAGACCAGAGATCACAGTTCCAAATAAAGGCCTCTCTAAATGTGAGAAGTAAACTAGGGGTTCCCATCAGTTCCTATAGTATATGGAACTCCATGATAGTGAATAATCTTTTTTCATATAAGGATTTCAGAACTCCTTAATCTTAGTTATATAGTGAATGGGTATAAGTCCTTCCACATGGTCAAAATATCGATCCCAACCCATATTTCATTCTTTTTTATATGGTAATTTGAAAATCCAACAAAAAATCCAATTGAGATATCATACCATTTCAATGTAGGCACTAGATGTGGCTATAGAAAACCCGTAGGGTTTTGGAGATCCACATTAACCTTCTGGAATGTATAATAATCATTAGAAGAAATTAGTAATTCTCTATCTCATTACTAGATATTATAATATATGACACACTTCATAAAACTTATTTAGGGTTTCTGGGCTCACTTCCCACTTTGAATGATGGAAACCCCCATCATAAATTTCCTAAATTCTAATAGGAAAAAAGAGATTTTTATATCATCGAATGCCCTTGGTCCCATCCATAAATAGAGTCCCTAATGCTACTAAACTCATCATCAAGTTTCAACTCATGAGAAATCATTTTGAGAAGATTGTATGTCAACTGAGCACTATCCAAGGAAACCTTGGCCCCTAATTCCAAGACACCAATATTAAACTATGAATAAGAAACTATCAAGTTCCAATCATCTAATGATTCATTCATAGCCTAGGTCAGAAGTTTCGTGTTAATGGTTTCAATTCTAACATTCCCCCTCCACTGGGATTTGTAGAAGTAAATTTCAGATGATTTCAAGAATTCCACCCAATTCCTCAAGTGGATATTTATATATTTCTATGAGAAAATATAACTCAAATTGTCATGGTTGAAATACATGGTAAATCTTCTTACAAAAAAGAAATACCCTCAATTTAAAGAGCATTCATCAAACCTTTGATTTAATGTTCACATGGTTAGTTAATTAATCTAGTTTTTATTAATCTAACAAGATCTATAAGCAATGACATGATCACCTTACTCAAGAATGCAACCCAAACCAAAACCAACGGCATCATAGAAGACCACATATCCTTGCTCGGCCTCTGAACGAGTCCACACTAGTGTCTTAGTCAAAATTTGTTTCATTTGAACAATAAAATTATGGTATTCCACACCATTAAATCTTTACTCCCTTATGAGTTATTGTAGAAATAAAATAATCCATCATTGAGAATTCCATAACGAATTGTCAATAATACACACCTAAACCCAAGAAGCTCTGATTCCAAAAAATATTGCATGGTTGGTACAATGTTAAAACATCCTTCACATTTTCATGGTCAATTGAAATACGATGTTATGACACCATGAGTTACAAGAACTTCACATCTCAGATCTATAAATCACATTTTGATAACAAGGCATAAATTAAGTGATATCTCAAAAATTCAAAAATTGATCTCATATGACACAAAAGATCATTCTCAAACATAGAGTATACAAGGAAATAATCCATTAACAAACCCAAAAATGTATCCAAATGCTCATGGATGATCATATTAATTAAATATATAAAAGATATAGAAACATTGGATAAACTAAATGATATGAAAAGGTACTCATAATGGTTTTTCATGCACCAAATAGTCATCTTATTAAATTTATTTTATTTCACTCAATAATTATGGTATCATAATAAATGATAAATCCTAAATAACCACCATTACCATTTCAATTTATCATGTGAAGCATCTATATTTGGTAAAAAATTCATTACTGTAACTTGATTGAGTTTGTGGTAAACCACATAATGGTGAAGTAAACAATATTCATTTTTTGAAAAGAGAACTATATCCCCCCATATTGACACACTTAGTCATATAAATAATTTCAATAAAATATAATCCAACTAATTATTCATCTCATTAATTTCAGTTGGGTCTTAGGGAGTAAGAGTGAATAGACAGTATTTTAGTACTAGGTAATAAATAAATAGAAATATCTACCCCCTTTCAGGTGGGAGTATAGAGAATCAATAAGGGAAGACAATGGGAAACTCAAAGAGAACTGGTATGTGATATCTTCTCAAAGATATTCAATATTGAACAAAAGAAAACATAGCTATTACTTTATCTAACTCATGAAAAGATGTTCTAGCTCTAATAACCCTCTAGTAAAATTCTTTTAAAATTATACGAAACAAATCATTAGGTGAAGTAAATGAGACCTATAAAAGATAAAAATCAATTTGATATGTACTGTAAATGATTAAATCCATCTAGAATATGACATAGAGTTGTTTCATGTAGAGAACCATAAAATCTGAATTGAGATTAGCATTAAATAAAGGGAAAAACCTACATGAATATATAGACCCTGCTCTGTATTTATTAAAAGTGTTGTAGTAATATCTATCACATAAGATAAAAAATTTATAACAAGATTAAGAAGATTAAAAAAATAGGTTTAAATAAATTAATGATATGGACCTATGTTAAATAAAAAAGTATGTAATGATGAAGCTATAATGATGGTACCTCTCAAGGTCACTGGACCCATATATGATACTTCTATAAACTCTTCTACTAATAGAATAAGAATTATTCTATATGCAAGTGTACGAAACCCCTTTGTCCATATGAATCTAATTACACCACAGTTTTAGAAGGTTTTGATGATCTCGTTCTATTATAATGAGTAAAAAAGGAATGAAATAACTCTGTAAGTGTCCTAAAAATCCTTTAGATCCCCATATTTTCGGTTCCTTGATGAAAACCATCTTTTATTTCATTGGTTTTCCATACATGTAATGAATAAATGGGAATATTTCAATAACTTCCGGATGTTTTGAAAAACTAAGCCATTGAGAACCACTAAGAGAATCATCAATATCTCTAATATCATTAAAGGAACTTATATGAAAAACCACATTGAGATACTGGAATTCCATTCATCCCTAACAATCTAGATATGTCTATATAATCCATAAATAAACTATTTATCACATTAAAATAAGAGGGAAGCGTAAACAAGAATACCTGAGAGTGAATATCTGATATGATTTCTATCTTGAGATATTGAATATTCATCTTCTCATTTGTTACAATATTACGTCTAAATGTTACATGATGATAAAAATTATTTTCAAATTTTTTCACGATCATTTCATACTTCTTGAGATTAGAAAAACTATGTATCTTTGGAAAAAACCATTATATTTAAAAAGAACTAATCAGTGAAAATAGATTTAATTTCATTCCACTATAATCACTCATTCCTCTTAATTTATACCTCATGTCCCAACATATTATGCTCGATACCTATGGCATGAAGGATCCACCCATCAACAAACATCATCATGTGTTTTCCAAAACTCAAAACATTCTCCATCATAATCAACAATTACCCATCCTTTTAAGGATCAATGAAGCCTTTGAATGTTGGTGGATTTTGTTGAATGAACTCTTGATAATGATTCAATAAAACATCACTATGATGTTCCCCATCTAGAGCTTGAATTGGTACTAGTGGTGGTTCATGTACCATAACATGGATAGAATTAACAATCACCTCAACCAAACATTGGACGACAAGAGGATTCCATCACTATGTTTTGTCATTAGTTTCCTTCTGGATTTGATATTCACATCTTTTCATATGTATGATACAATTCAACATCAATCGACAATGATAAAAAACATCATATTAGCACTCATACAGAAAAACAACATAAAATTAATACCATCAGATAAGAAAACAAGATTTGGATTTCATTCTACATAAATAAAAACCAGGGAGAATACGTGAAAAAATACACAAGACATCATTCCCAAAACCACCACTGGTGACACAAAGTTTATTGTGATGAGATATGGCCAGACACTCAATCGCAAATACCTTCTTAGTCCCAAAAATATTACACACCTACATACTAACATCATTGAATGTTGAAAACTTCACTATGCTACTAATTTTTAATGAACCATCCCACATACCTAGGTAACATAATAATTAATCTAGTCCTGACATTTCCTAAATGGCATTCTTTCTCCCCAATGGTTAGTGACTATCAAAATTCATCTTATAATATGAATATGGGAATTAATTCTCCATGGACACAATGAAATCATGATAAACTATTATTTATTAAAAAAAGATAACCACCATATGTAGAACTATACCAAAAATCATAAAAGTATTAAAAAACAAATTGAAACTACATGTACAAAAAAACATTACCAAATCCAAAGTCACATTAGACACAAATATCCAATACAATTGATCAATAGCTATTATCACCACTATGTGGGGCATTAATCTTATTCGAATATGAAAGAATATAGTCTAAAAACATCCAAATGTTGTTTTATAGTGTGAGGTAAAATCCATGTATGGTTAGACAATGGATTGCATAATAATATTCCAACATTTAATTAACTAAATAAATATTTCATTTTTAAATGATAAGGAAGGAAATTTCAATGTTATATTTTGAAAAAATCATGGATATATTTCAAATTATGGAAATTATTTAAATAAATATCTTAATAAAACATTTTATATTAAACCATTTATAAAATTTAATAGTTAATGTGAAAAATAGTTTATTAAAAATAACAGAATTTATTTCAAATACAATCAAATGGGAAACATGGTCATCATACAATAGGTATAAAAATTATAGGATATGGGACACCATCACACTCAAATATTAATATCTTATATATGTGAACAGATATACCACTAACACTGTTAAAATAGGACTCATCACTCTCCCGTTAGGGATGTGATGTAGTGAAAATATTTTATTACTATTGAATATCATTGTCTTGTACCCCTAACAACTCACTAACTACCTAGGATTTCATCTTATCTAATAAAAATCAATGTTGGGAAATATAATTCAATGATTGTTTAAAATAAAATCCCACCCATTAATCTATTTCAAATTTAAATAATTTTTATTTTAAAACAGAAATTGTTTTCTATTAAATCATTACTTTTTCCAGATAAAACCAATGTGTTTGTACTATATCATGTCAATTGATTTTCTAAAATAGAAATTTGTAATCATATTGAACAAATAGATTTCACAATTAAAATTTCACATTTAAATTACAATATTTAATTAAAATAATTTCCATTAAATTTCACAATACTCACAAATTCCAGGTAAAAGGGGGTTCTCCAAATTACATTCCAAATACATCCTAAAATCCCAAAATCAATTAAATTGGGAATTTAATAAACCAATGAAAATACTATAAATTTAAATCAAATAGTTGAATTTAAATTATGAAATTTGGTGTTAATAAAAATTGACCACTCGAATGGATCTACGTTTATAGATTTAATGAGATCTCAAAATTCAGTTCCATAATAAGGAAACTCAGATAAAGAATGTCGATAATGAATATATGAGAATAAAAACTAGATTAATGATCTGAAATACTGGTGATTAGAACTTACCAGAGCATGATAATCTGTGAAACCCAAGGGAGAAAAGAGAAGGGAGAGAGAGAAAGAATACACGAACATAAATCATAGCAATAAGAGGTTGAATTTCCTTTTTCTATCTTAGATTAAATTGTGAAGGGGTGTAAAGGGAAAATAATAATCTCATGGAATCCTCTAAGAATAATAATCCATTATGTGGTCATCCATGTTGGTTTATCACTTAAAAATTTGTTTTAAAGATTTTAAAAATTAAATTTTTTATAAAAAATTATTGTATTCATGGTTAGTTGGGAAGGGATAAACAATTAAAAAACCATGATCCATAACTGTGTACCCATTTTAATAGGGTTTCAAGGTTTTAATTAAGTGGTTTCATGGGTTTTCAATCCATGTGACAACCATTCAAACCCCCACTATCTTGATTTGAACGGATTTTACTAGGGGGTCACACGGTTTGTAAAACTATGGTCCAACCATGTTCAAACCGAAGTCCCTTATTTTTTTCAAATTTTCAACAGAATCACACATAAAAAACTCCAACAAATCATAATAAAAATAATATTTTACGAGTACCTGAAAATAGTAACAGGGTGATACATGCAAATTCATCCAATCATATAGGAAATTAGTATGAGGATGGTATGATGTTCTTAAAAGATCCTTTTATTCCATAACATTCTAAATTTCATTCATGAAATGTGATTTCAATCAAGAATGTAAATAAAAAATGATACACCTCATAACATCATTCAAAAAAACTAGCCCACAATCATAGATAATACTAGAATAAATAATTTTGATTGTATTAATGATTGGAATGATGATTATTGTCTTCATCAGGTATTCCATGTTAACACACACAAAGTCATTTTTCTAAGGATTCCTTGGTAACTATTTAATGAATTACATGGTGATTTCATCATGCACTCATTAAAAAATGGGAAAATGTAGTATAAATATAAACATCCTATTATTTTCCTTTTGACACATTAATAAGAGAATCTTTTCACTAAAAATCATGTTATATCATTCATCATTCTTGGATACCCACAATTCTAATTTTAATCACGATACATATTCATAAAATAGAGATGTAATTCGTTTTTAGATGCCTAAAATCTTCCCATAAACTCCTCACACATGAACATATGATCCCAAATTTATACACATAACTAAAAACTTCATTATTTCTCAAAGAACAACCTGGTAGTGGATCCCCACAATATTTGTATTCCTTTGTAAAAAAACAAAATATAAGATAACTACCCACTAATGATGTGATATGTAAATCCCAGGTACATAAAGAATATGGCATTTTCATATTTATTAATATTTGTGAATAAAATGTTAATATTATTTTAAAGATAATGTTATATCTGATGGTGTACCCAATACGCAACAACAACTTTCTTTGAAATCCCACGTTGCATACTAATAAAATAATATTATTATTTTAAATGGTAGTTAACGCCTACCCATTGTAATGGATAGAATGATCATAACTAACTAAAAATTATTATATATGTTTGTTAAATATTTTTATAATTACCCAATAAATGATAGAGTCTTAAAATGGAAATGATCCAATTTTAAGCATAAATATTCTAATGTTCTTTAAAAGGTATATTAACCATCTTTTGATGGAGAACCATTTTTAAAACTACATTTTCACAATTTTATATGATATATTTGACAAAATAAAATTCTTATTTAGAATATGGACATCAAAATGTACATTTTGAAACATTGAGTTATTTTTCTGATAAAGTTCATTTTTTTTATTGAATAGTGAAAATGGTGTATTTTAATTAAAAACCTCCTTTTAATCTTGTTTATTTATATGGTTAGATTATCATTTTAATTGGTTTTAAATTGTAGTTAAAATATATTTTTACCATTTAATCCAATGGTGGTCATTTTAATTAATTTCACTTTGAAATTGGACATAAACAACTATCAATCATTTGATAGATATTGTTTCTTAAAGACATGCTATTTGTTTTGATAGCGGGAATTAATTATAACGTTAATTAATGAAACTTATATGTTTTTAATATGGTAAAACGGACATCATTTTATACTTTGGAATATCAAATTTACTCGGGATAAATTTTTTATATTTTTTCTCACAAATGTTCATTTTTAATGAATAATGAAAAATAATGCATTTTACTTCAAAACTGCTTTTTCATCTAATTTAATTGTATAGTCAGATTTTATATTTCATTAGTTTTAAATTGTAAGTGAATTAATTTTTTATCAATTAATAAATTTTTTTTCATTGTAAGTAATTTAACATTCCAATTGGATGTAAAATGAAGTCAATATTTTGATAAATTTTACATTTTAAAAACCCGTCATTGGTTGTAACAATGAGAATTATTATCAAATTAATTACTGAAATTTCTGTGTTTGTAATTTGATAAAAACTGATTCCATATTTGGAATCCTAAGGTCCAAATTATGCAATTAAGGCTATTTTTTAGACTTTATGAATAGTAACTACATTAATTGTCTTTAATTATTAGGATTAATTTGTAATTGTGTAGTTAAGGGTAATAAAATAATATCATAATAATATAAAATTTCCCTAACGTGTTTCCAAATCTGATTTTTTGAGTCATGGCCGATCATGGGGTGATTTTTACCGAACTTGATGGCCCATGGAGTCACATGGGTGTAATAGTTACATTTATGACATTATTTGTTTTAAAAGAAGAGAAATATAACAAAGGTTTGTATATCCTAAGTAAAACAATTTTAATTTTGTTTAAATAAATGATCTATTAGAATAAAAATATCCATTTATAATCTAATATTATTTCCTACATCATGGTATTTTTTTTAATAATTTTAGACATTAAATAAATAAATTTATTTATGACACCATGACGATGCGGTGATTATCTCTTTAATGAACGATTTAAATAAAATGAAAAGATAAGGTAAAATATAAGACATAAATTTGTATATAACCAATTGGATGATTGTATTTAGAACCCTTATCACCTTATCCTCTAAATATATCATTGTGGGACCATGGAAATATGAAAACCATTTTATAATAAAGTAACATTTCAAGTCTTTCAAAAAGTGACCCTCCTCCCTCTAATAAACGGCCCCAACCTCAACCCACTTACCCACACCTCTCAAGTCCTTGGATCGTCCAAAATCTGATCATATTATCTCTTTAAATCCTTCTCTTACACCTAGAAGCCTCACTTTGGGAAGAATTCTTTCCAAGGAAGCCTTTGGCTCAAATCAAAAAGAGATACCAGATTTAGAGGTAATGTCTTCTCTCGAGTTTCATTCTTTTATGTTCTTTCATTACTCACCACTATAATATTATTATTTGATCGCCCAATAACACCAATATCCCAAATATACTAGTATTTCTTTAGGATATGGATTCTACATACACTTACACACACCCCCGTCTAATGGTTAAAGAAAGTACTGTTTCTTTGGGTGGAAAATTACTGCCTCACGAAACGGTGATTGTTCAATAGTCTTTTAACACCTTTCATATCGGCCATTATGATGGATATTTTTTTATATATGATATATATTTTATTTATGTCCTCTATATGCTTCTGTATTTCATATTTAAAATTTACCTTTATGCTTTGCATGTTGTGCAAATGCGATAATTTCATATGAGGAAGTGTGGACTACTGCCCCGCCAAGTGATATGAATCGTTCATGCCAAACATAAAATTTATAAAGAATGTAATTCATGAACTTATGTTACCTATATAAAATATATATTATAATGGAATAATAATATATCTATTTCTAATTTAGTTTTAAAGTCTATTAATATGACAAAAAACTGAAAGTAGCGTTCATGCGTACGTACGACTTACCATCTCCATAAACGGTAAACTTCATTTCTTATCTCCAAACATTATGGAATATTACTGAATACATATATAATGGATATATATGATATTAAAATTATTAACACAATTCCAAATATTATGTACTTATAACTACATGGACAATTCCCTTCAAATAAGTACATTGTTGACTCATGTACCGAACACCGACAAAACGTTTGATATGAACTCACAAAATTAACTAATTATTATAACATGATAATATGTGGTATGAATTTAATAATAATCATTAAAGGAATAAGTTAATCAATTATAAATTTACAGAACATTATTACTTAGGAATATAAAGAACGAACAAAAACAAGTCGAACTTTAAGTAAGGGGATTTCTTATCTCGCTTTTATTTCCATGAGATTTCCATTGTTCACCACTTATTTATTGCATGTGGTGTTTTGTGTACTGCCATTTGATATATATTATCATTATTATATTTATATTCAATGGTATTATTTGATTCATTTTGTTATTTTTATCCTTTGGTCATATGACTCGCTTTATTACAACAATGTAAGGGGTTTTATCTCACTTTTTATTCCTGTGAGATTCATGCTATATTTGACACTATTTCCTTTGAGTGGGGTATATACTGCCCATTTTTCTACTCTTTGTGTAATATAATTTTGCTTATTTTTATTAACATCAAAATTGTGTAGTTCTTATTTTATGGGGTTTACATTTCGAATGTTACCCAAATCGACAAGGGAACATGTCACCCTCCTCTTTTTAAAAGACTTCTTTTGTTAGGTCTTTTAATTTACATCTTATTATGTTGGGATATGTTCTTATAAATCTTTATTGCTGTAAAATTTATGTCTAGGTGAGAAGATACCCTTTTTATCTCTCATCAAAACATTTTTTTGAATTTTAATGTGACGCCGTTAGGCTATCGAATTTATGTAAGGGATCTTCTTAACCCAATTTCAATTCTTTGTGTGAAACATCTACTTCTTGATTATGTCATTCTATGAATATGCGTGGATGCCCTCAGATTTTATTACACATAATATCCACTTACATTGACTGTATTTATATTTTTTACACATAATTATGTAATTGATTTATCCTTAATTTTAGGATATAGTCTTTGTACGGGACTTCATCTCAATCTCCCTTCATTGAGGCATATTTTTATTTCTACAAGACATTATTTTTTACGGTGTACAAAATCATTTGGAATTATAATTTCATTCAAAAGTAATCTTTTTATACGAAGCGTTGTACTAAGCAGAAAAGGAATGTTTTTGTCTTACGTATGCGGCGACAATGACTTCTCCACCGCAGTGACCATTATTTGAGTTTCATCTTCCTCTACATGCTATAACTTTTTAAAAATGAATAATAAATACCGTGTTTTATTTTTATTTTATTTTTGTATTGAAAATGGTTCTGATAATTTATTGATTATATCAATGTGTTGTATTGATATCTTGTGACTGAAATTTGGAAATTTTATGTTTCCTTTATGCATGTTTTATGTGACACAATTATGTTCTGGTTCTTGGTCATTTTTCATGATGTCGGGTGGTTCCATGATAAACTAAGGGTGGGTGAGTCTGAGATAGATCTCCGATGCATTGGGTAATGTGAAAGAGTTAATATAAGGCCTCAGCCTTAAACCTTACTTAATATTGAATTAAATGAATAATTCACATTGAGGATCTTTTCAGGTTTAGAGTTTTAGAGAATTAGGACATAACTATTACATCTCAAAATATTACAAAGTAGAAACTTCTACTAAGTTTCCATAAAATAAAAACTCTTAAAAATAAACATGTCTAGTTCCATGTTTTAGGTAGCATGACATTCCCTTGATCCCATCCTTGACCCTATTCCACGTTAAGTCCTGTGAAAAACATTTCAAAAACTTGGGATGAGCATAAAAAGCTCAGTAAGGGATACACAAAGAATGAAAACTGTTAGTTTTTCAAAACAACAAGTAAACCATGTATACATTATCAAAGTAATACTTTTCACCTTTTCAAAGTAATAAAAACTCTTAACTGAATAAAAGTTCATTACTTACCCTTCTGTAACCAAAATATTACCATAAAACCCATATAACATCACATAACATATAAAGGTAACTTGAGACATAAACATACTTAAGTGGAATAACCATACGGTCGACTTCCACATATATTTAATGGAATAGCCATACGGATGACTTCCACACACACTTAATGGAATAGCCATACAGCTGACTTCCATACCCAATGCATTGGAGGTTATAACGTAACCAACCATCCTGGTATTCACGGCACCACCCATCATATGGTTTATCACGTAACCACCCGTCAAATGTCCAAGTACCATTATAAAAATCATAAGACATAAAACAAATATAATGGAAAGAAAACATTTCCACACATTGATCACAATATATCACTTAAATATATTGACATAAAAAATCCATTATAAAAAACCATTTTCAATATCAAAATACATAAAAGAGTATATGGTATTTATTCCATTTTAAAAAACATTACGGCTTGTTCAGGAAGCCAAAGACCAAATAATACTCACAGCGGCGGAAAAGGTCGTTGTCACCGCGTACGTTAAAAGAAACATTCCTTTTTTTCATTTTGTAAAACGCTTCGTAGAAAAAGATTCCTTTTGTATAAAAGTAATAGTCAAAGGGGTTTATACACCTTATAAAAGAAATTTGTATATAAAACGAAATATGCCTCAATGAAAGGAGATTGAGACGAAGTCCATTACAAAGACGATATCCTTGGTTTAAGGATAAGTCAATTACATAATTATGTGTGACAAACTAATACACCTAATATAAGTGGATATTAAGTGTAAAGCAATCAGAGGTTATTCACACATATTCATAGAATGACATATTCAAGGAGTACAAGATTATTCCAAAGAATCAAATTTGGGCCCTTGCAAAAATATGACTGCCTAACGGCATCACTACAAAATTCAGAAAATGAGTTGATGAGAGATGAAAAGGGTATCTCATCACTTGGACATAAAATTTACATCAAAAAGTTTATATGAGAACGTATCCCATCATAACAATATTTAAATTAAAAGACCCAACAAAAGAAGTCTTTTAAAAAGAGAAGGGTGAATGGTTCCCTTACCAACATGGGTATCTTTCGAGACATGCACCCCGTGAAAGAAGGACAATACAACATTGATGTAAATACTCATAAATGAAAGTATTATAAACAATGAGTGAAGTAATGGGCAGTACATACACCACTCAAAGGAAATTATGGAAAATGTAGCATAAATCTCACGGGAATAAGAGTGAGATGAAAAATCCCTTACAAAAACTCGGCAGCCTAACGGTGCCAAATAAATGGATTGATGAGATCAAATAGGGTCTATTATCATATTAACATAAATTTTACATAAAGAGGAATATAAAATTACATCCCCCAACATAACAAAGAGGATCTTAAAAGAAGTGATATAAAGGAGAGTACTTAAATAGAAAGAGAGAGTTTAGATCTCTTACGAAAATTCAGCAGCCTAACGGCCCCACTCAAAACATCAAAAATGGATTGATGAGAGATAATAGGTTATCTCATAATATGAACATAAAAATTACAGCAATAGTAATATAAAATAACATCCCAATCACAAGAAATATGATCTTAAAAGGAATGGCATAAAAGAGTGTACTTAAAAAGAAAGAGAGGAGTAGGATCCCTTACCTCAAGTACAACTTGTCTTGTTCGTTTCTTTATATTCTTGAATAATAAACTTGAGTTAATTTCTAATTCATTAAGAACCTTTTTCAAGTTCTTTATTCCTTTTACATCACTTGTTACCATGTCATAAACATTATGTAATCATTTAAGTTAATAATGTTTGTTTTGTCGATATTTGGTTCTTAAGTCGAAAGTGGACTTCTTACAATTACATGTTGTTCGTGTGGTCAAAGGTTCTTTATATCCAGAATGACATTCCTTATTTGGATATCATTATTTCATATATATCCAGAATAAACATGTATTTATAATATTACATAATCATTTAGTGGTAAGAAATGAAATGCATCGTTCATGGAGACGGTAAGCCGTACGTACGCATGAACGCTACTTTCATTTCTTTGTCATATTAATGGAATTAAAAATAAATGATATATATATATATATATATTATAATTCCAGTATAATATATATGTTATATAGGTCACATATGTTCATTAATTTCATTATTTATACATTACATGTGTTGCATGTACGAGTCAAATCACTTGAGGGGGCGGTAGTCCGCACTTCCTCATATGAAATTATCGCATTTACACAACATGAAAATAAGAAAGGTATGGTTTAAATATAAAATACAGAAGCATATAGTAAACATAAATACCATATATATCATATATAAAATACAGTGACATCAAAATGTCCACCTTTAAAGGTGTTAAAAGAATATTGAACAATCATCGTTTCGTGAGGTAGAAAATCGCCAACCACAAAAACAGTATGTTCTTTAACCATTAGACGAATGTGTGTGTAAGTGTAGCTCGAATACTTCTTATAAATACATCCTAGAATATTTAATATACTGGAGTTGTTACAAAATAAATGAATAAAAAGATTTTATCGGGTTGGAGAATCAAAATAAAACAAAAGGACACAAGTGAAGACATTAACTTAAAATTGGGTAACTCCCTTTGGTTTGAGCTCAAAAGCTTCCTTGGAAAAAATTATGCCCAAATTGAGGCATCATGGAGTTATATAGGGATGTGGAGATACAAAATGGGCAGGTTTTTGCCTAGCCAAAGGCTTTGGAAGTGTGGGTAAGTAGGTAGAGGTGGGGGCTTTTTATAAGAAGAGAGGAGGGGCACTCTTGGAAGGTAATGAAATGTAACTTTATTTTAAAATGATTTTCGGATTTAAAAAGTCCCACATTGATATAATTCTAGGATAAGGTTATAAGGGTTCGAAATATACCCATCCAATAGGTTTTGGACATGTTTAGTCCATAGATTTTACATTATCTTCTCATTTTATTTAAATCCTTTATTAATGAGGCAATCGTTGCATCATCATGATGACATAGATAAATTAATTTATTTAGAGTATAAAAAATATAGAAAAACTACTATGATGTATGAAATCGTTTTAGATTTCCAATGACTATTTATAGTCAAAAATCAGACTTGTATAACCCCATGTAAAAATTGTTTTAGTTAAACACTTCATGTTTGTGTCATTTTTTACTTTAACATTAAATAAAAAGATATTTATGTCATTTTCCAACCAATGTGGCTCCTTGGGGTCCCCAAGTTGACCCATGGATTGTCTTGGTCGGCCATAACACATAAAATTAGGGTAGGACATGTGTCTGGGTCATTTAATTTTATTAAAACATTATTCTTACCTTAAACTACACTAATTACCACTAATCGCGATTAAAAACTTAATAAGTTACTATTCACCAAAAAATTATTTTAATCCCATTGAACCACATTTTACATCATAATGACAACCATGTATGTCGGATTTATGAAACTCAAAACACAAAGATGGAAAAATATCATTTAAATGGAAAATCAGTTTTTATAAGTACCACTTAGTGGTTTCATTATTCATCGAAAATTGATGTTTTTCAGAAAATTACCAAAAGTTCACCCTAAGATATATTTGATATTCAGAATTAAAAAATGATGTCTATTTTACAAAATAAAAAACATATAAGTTGAATTAATTAATTTAATAATTAATCCCGCTGTCAAAACAAATAGCATGTTTTTATGAAACAAAATGTATCAAAAGATTGACACTAGTTTAAGTCCGATTTCAAAGTGAAATTAATTCCAACGACCACTATTGGATTAAATGGTAAAAATATATTATAATTTCACTTTAAAACCAACTCAAGAGATAATCTATTCATATAAATAAATTATATTAAAAGTGGTTTTGAATTAAAATATAACATTTTTCACTATTCATTAAAAATTGAACTTTTTCAGAAAAATACAAAAAATTTACACGAAGAAAATTTTGATTTCCAATTATAAAAAAGAATTTTATTTTGTAAAATATAACACATAAAATTTTCAAAAAGTGGATTTAAAAGCAGCTCACCATCAAAAGGTGGTTAATCGACCTTTTAATGAATATTAGAATGTTTTCGCTTAAAATTGGATTCATTTGCATTTTTAATCCACTAACATTTATTGTATAAATTAAAAATATTTGACAAAAATATATAATCATTTTGTGGTTAGTTCTGTTCATTCCCACCATTACAAAGGCTAGGCATTAACTACAATTTAAAATAATATTATTTTATTATTAGAGTGCAATGTAAGATTTCCGAGAAACTCGTTGTTGTGTGTTGGGTACGCCATCAAGAATAGAATCCACTTTAAAGTAATATTAATATTTTATTCACAAATATGGATAAATATAAAAATGTAATATTATTTATTTACCTGGGGTTTTATAGTTAAATGCTAAGGTTTCTTCGAAGAGATTTAAGGAATATACTGTGATGGGTATTCCAAACGTAACCAAGAGGGTTACTCCCTATGTATGAATGTTATGAATATCTCAAGTTACCTTTATGTATTATGATTTCTAAGATATATTCATAAATCTTATGATGTAATGAGGAATGTTAAAGTCCTTTTGTTTTATGACTAAAGTATTATTTCATTGATTCTCATGTATACATGGACTAATGTTTTCTTTCCGTATTTTTATATCAATTACTGAGATTTTTATGCTCATTCCAATTTTGTGAAATGTTTTTTAAAGAAAATAATGTGGAATTGGGACAAGGATGAGATCAATGATGTGTCATGATATATAAAACATGGAACTAGATATGACTCTTTTGTCAAAGAGTTTTTATTTTGTGAAAAAATGGAAACTGAGTAGTTGTGTCTACTTTGTAATCATTGAAATGTAATATTTATGTTCTAATTCTCTAAAAATCATCACTTGAAAAGATCATCAATGTGAATTATTAATTGAATTCAATATTATTTAATGTTTTAAGGTCGGGTCTTTATAGTTGGTATTAGAGGGATGTTTAGATAACTTTTGAGGTTAGGGTATTCAATTAGCATAAGGGACAATACCATAATGGTTAGGATTTCAGAGAGAGTCGTAGTTTTTTTGGACAAATTGAATGAGTTTAAGATAACATGAATAATTTTATATTAGAATTATATGACGATTTTGTTGATATATTCATATTGACCTTTTTGGTTTTAGTAAATGGCTGGATATAGCAGGCACCAAAGTAATAGTGGATGTGAAGAAAACTATGATGATTTTATGAATGATCAACTGAATGATATGGGAGCTGCAATGAGATCACTTGTGGTCATTATAAACTAACTATCTGGAGACATCATTGACCACCTGAACCTTAGTGATTTTTATAAGGCATCATATATGAGAGAAACAAATACCGATGTAATTTCAGGTAATAATCATAATGGTAAGTATGTTCAAAAACCTATGTGTCAAAGATTTGGAAAGAAACACCTAGGAAATTTTTTCAAAGTGATAGAAAGATACTATAGATGTGGAAATAATGGTCATACAGAAAGAAACATCCATGGAAAAAGGAATCAACTAGTTGACTCTATGAAAGGGAAAGAAGTTTTTTTTAAGGATCAATTGAATGTTTTAAATGTGGTGTGCATGGTCATTATGAAAACTGATGTCCTAAAAATATGTTTGGGGAATGAGATCACCATGATCATACAAATATTTGTTTACCAATACCTAATGCCATTCTGATTGAGGATGAAGATGCTGGGAATGACCAATAAAAGGTATGGATTATTTCTTACCTTATGTTTTCATATTATTGCTATCATATAATATTATTCATTATTTTGTTTGTAGGAAAGACATATTGTTGAATTAATTGGAATGGAATGGTTAATGGATCCTGAAGAATGATGAATGTGTAAGATGTCAACATATAAGGGATCCAAGAGCTATGGTAGATTTTAGGATGGTGAAATCATTAAAAGTTTTAAGGCTCTTTTGATGATGATATTACATTAGAAAGCTTTTTATAGAATGTGTAACCCTGATGTTTGATATATGAAAATTTTATTCAAGGGATAATTATATTTTATTTTTTGGATATAGTTATAAAGATCCACTTGGGTTTATATGATCCTTGAATTTGAGGAAATTTCTGGTTAATACATTTTGGGATGTAAAACAAAAGTTATTAGATAACATTTTTGGTTAAAATTTGCAATGGTTATTTTTGAGTAATTTATCTCTTTTAAGTATTGTTATAAAATGGTGTAGTTTTTGAAAAGGGACAACACACAAACCGTGTGACAACCCATCACGTCGGATGAAACTGCTAGAATTGAACCCATAACCAATGTGTGATTGGTATTTATCACCTTCCACTGGACTACGTCAAGTCCCTAGTTAGTATGAATAATTATTTTTAGTTAGATGATCTTATGAAATCAGAATAAGTTGGTTTTGGGAAATGATTAACCTTTCATGGAGATTATATGTGATTAGGTTATTTACTTTTCATTATGAGACTTTAAGAGTAACTGATGTTATTTGGAGATAGATGTTAAGATTTACCTTGGAAGACTATGTGATTAAATCCATCAGAGATTTGGGTTTCAATATTAGTTTGTATTACATTGACTACATTTATGGATAACTGTTTATTCATTGGTATTTGATGAACTTTATGTTTTGTTTGAAAAAATTTGCAGATTAGGAGTGGTTTTTCTTTTTATAAATGATTATCCTTTTGGGGATTATCTGATCTTGTAATAAAAAACTTGGTTTTGGTTAAGATATAGATACATGTGAAATATATAGTTAATCTTTTGTGGATTAGGTGATTCTCAAGAAATATAGTAAGAGATGAAAGTCAACATGACAGTAAAGTATGTTTTATTATTATTTATTTAATCTCATAAATAAACTCCTCAATGAAAAGTTACAGAAAACAAAAACGTTGTGTGTTAACTTTTCCTACTTGGGAATCAAATACCATTTAACCCATCACAAGTTTGTGATTTTCTGGGGGTTAACCTTCTCCTAAACATGTTTTCTATCACTCTCCATCAGAACATGACCCTTAGTTTTCTCTTCCATATCCATGATTTTATGGAATCCTAGTATCTATTGTTTTGGGTGACCTTTGTACTTTTCAGGATTTCTTTTAATGTGATAGTTTAATTTACTTCTTTTTTCGATGTGGTGATTTAAATGAAGTTTTCGAGAATAATTTTAAAATTGCAAAGACGCAATTCCCAAAAGGGGGGAGGATGCAAAATCTGAGGTAAATAAAGAATATTTCATTTTCATATTTATTAATATTTTTGAATAAAATTTTAATATTACTATAAATGGAATGCTATGTTTGATGGTGTACCCAATATGCAACAATGAGTTTCTTTGAAATCATACATTGCACACTAATAATATAATAATATTATTTTAAATATTAGTTAACACTTAGTCGTTATAATTGCAGGAAGGAACATAACTAACAACAAAATTATGGTATATGTTTTTTAAAAAATTTATCAATTACCCAATAAATGATTGAGGCTTAAAATGTGAATGAATCCAATTTTAGTCATAAATATTCTGATTTTCATTAAAAGGTCGATTAACCGCCTTTTGATGGAGAACACATTTTAAAACTAGTTTTTTTCAATTTTATATGTTATTATTATCAAAATAAAACTGTTTTTTATAATCGGGACATCAAAATTTACCTTGTGAAAATTTTAGTTATTTTTCCAATAATGTTCATTTTTTATTGAATAGTGAAAATGGTGTATTTTAATTCAAAACCTCCTTTTAATCAATTTTTTTTATATTTTTATATTATCATTTTCATTGGGTTTAAATTTTAGTTAAAATATATTTTTACCATTTAATCCAATGGTGGTCATTGGAATTAATTTGACTCTGTAATTGGGCATAAACAAGTGTCAATCTTTTGATAGATATTGTTTCTTAAAAACATTCTATTTGTTTTGACAGTAGGAATTAATTATAAAATAAATTAATGAAACTGATATGTTTTGAATTTTTTAAAATAGACATCATTTTTGAATTAGGAATATCAAATTTACTCTGGATAAATTTTGGGTATTTTTGCGGACAAATGTACATTTTTAATGAATAGTGAAAAATAATGCATTTTACTTCAAACATCTTTTTCATCTAATTTAATTGTATAGTAAAATTTTCTGTTTAATTTGTTTTAAAGTGTAATTAAATTAATTTTATCATTTAATACAGTTTAGTTCATTTAATGTAATTTCACTTTGAATTGGATGTAAAAACAAGTCAATCTTGTGATAAATTTTACTACTTAAAAACCCTTCTTTGGTTTTCACAACATTGATTATTTTCAAATTAATTACGGAAATTTATGTGATATTAATTTGATAAAATGGATTGCATAGTTGGAATCAGAAGATTTAAATTATGTAATTATGACTCTTTTGTTTGTGGAATTTATGAATAGTAACAACGGTAAATATCTTTAATTATCGTCATAAATTAGTAATATGGTAGTTATGGGCAATAAAACAATATCATAATAATATAAAATGACCCCAAAATGTGTCCAAATCCACTTCTTTGAGTCATGTCTGACCATGGGGAGCTTTTTATCGAACATGAGGGCCCATGGAGTCACATGGGTGCAATAATGACATTTATGACATTATTTTTTTAAAAGAAGAGAAATATAACAAAGGTTTGTATATCCTAATAAAAAAAATTTTAAATTTGATTACATAAATGATCTCTTAGACTATAAATATTCATTGTAAATCTAAAAATATTTCCTATATCATGGTATTTTTTGATAATTTTATGAAATTAAATAAATAATTTTATTTATGAATCCATGATGATGGAGTGATTAACTCTTTAATGAACGATTTAAATAAAATGAAAAGATAAGGTAAAATATAAGACATAAACTTGTCTAAAACCTATTGTATGGGTGGATTTAGAACCCTAATAACCTTATTCTCGAATTATATCATTGTGGGACCATTAAAATCGGAAAACCATTTTATAATAAAGTAACATTTCAAGACATTCCAAAAGTGACCCTCCTCCCTCTTATAAAGGGCTCCCACCTCAGCCCCTTACCCACACCTCTCAAGACCTTGGCTCGTCCAACAACTGCTCATATTATAAGGCCCCAGCCTTAAACCTTACTTAATCTTGAGTTATTACAAGATTACACATTGAGGATCATTTCTGGTTTATAGTTTTAGAGAATTAGATCATAAAACTTTCATTACATTCCACAAATAAACAAAGTGGTTACATAAAGATAATATTCTTCTTTCCCGTCAATGGAAACATATTTAAAATAAATCATGGATTCTTTCTTGATACTTCCTTGACACTATAATCATATCAGGTACCTTTCCCTTGATCTGTGAGAAACATTTCAAAAAACTTGGGATGAGCATAAAAAGCTCAGTAAGGAATATAAAAATATGGAAAGGAAACATGGGTACATATATACATAATAATGAAATCATAATTTACCCATAAAACATAAGCACTTTAACATACCTCATCAAATCATGAATAAATCATAGAAATCATAAGACATAAAGGTAACTTGAGGCATTCATAACATTCTTACGTTGGGAGTAACCCTCTTGGTTACGTTTGGAATACCCATCACAGTATATTCCCTAAATCTCTTTGGAGAAACCTTAACGATACACTCCTTTTCATTACCCAATGCATTGGAGAGCTATATCGGGCTCACCCACCCTTAGTTTATCACGGGACCATCCGTCTTCATAATAATGCCCAAGAACCTCAACATAATCGTATCACATAAAACATGCATAAAGGAAACATAATATTTCCACATTTCAATCACAAGATATCAATACAACACATTGATATAAAAACATTATGAAAACCATTTTCAATACCGAAATAAAAGAAAAGTAAAACATGTATTTATTTTTCTTTTAAAAAGAAGGTATGACTTGTAGAGGAAGTCGAAACTCAAATAATGGTCACGGCGGCAGAGAAGTCATTGTCGCCGCATACGTACGACAAAGACATTCCCTTTTTTCGTTTAGTAAAACGCTTCATATAAAAAAAGATTCCTTTTGGATAAACGTAAAAGTCAAATGGGTTTATAGACCGTATAAAGGAAGGTTGTGTATAAAACAAAATATGCCTCAATGAAAGCTGATTGAGACGAAGTCCCATACCTCGGGTCCGACATGACTCGGTCGTTCTTTAATCTCAATAATATTAAAATTGAGTTAATTTATACTTGGTTAAGAACCTTTTTCAAGTTCATTATTCCTTTTATATCACTTATTCCCATGTCATGAACACTATGTAATTATTTAAGTTAATAACGGTCGTTTTAACGCTCATTGGTACTTGAGTCAAAATAAACCCTTTATAATTACAAGTTGTTCATGTATCCATTATATCCAGAATTATAATCATGATGTATATATCATATATATCATATATATCTAGTATATACGTGCATTTATAACATTACATAATCCTTTATAGGTAATAAATGAAATTCACCGTTCATGGAGAGGGTAAGTCGTACGTACGCATGAACGCTACTTTCATTTCTATTTCGTATTTTTTTATGGAATGGAATCATAATTATATAAAGATATATTATAATTCCAGTATAATATCATATATAATAACATTAATTAAATCCTTTATACGTCCCACATATGGAATTAACGAAATCAAATCACTTTGAGGGGGCGGTAGTCCGCACTTCCTTAACTGAAGATATCGCATTTATCCATAATGGAAACCATAAAGGTATTCCCAAATTGAAAAAATACAGAAGCTTAAGGAAAACATAAACATATTATATATCATATATAAATATAGTGACATCTTAATGGCCACCTTTTAAGGTGTTAATGGAATGTTGAACAATCATCGTTTCGGGAGGCATAAATTCACCATCCACGGAAACAATAATTTCTTTAACCATTAGATGTAGGTGTGTGTAAATTTAGCTAGAATCCTTATTATAACAACATCCTAGTATATTTAGGATACTAGAGTTGTTACAAAAGAAATGAATAAAATTATTTTAGGGGGTTGGAGAAGCAAAATCAAACAAAAGGACTCAAAAGAAGACATTACCTTAAAATCTGGTAACTCTCTTAGATTTGAGCTCAAAGGATTCCTTGTGAATACTTCTTCCCAATGTGAGGATTCAAGGAGTAATAGAGGGATGTGGAGAGCCAAAATGTTCAGGGGTTGGACAAGCCAAAGGCTTTGGGAGTGTGGGTAAGGAGGTAGAGGTGGGGGCCTTTTATAAGAGGAGAGGAGGGGCACTCTTGGAAGGTAAAGAAAAGTCACTTTATTTTAAAATGGTATTCGGATTTAAGAGGTCCCACATTGATGTTTTTCAAGGATAAGGTGATAATGGTTTGAAATCCACCCATCTAATAGGTTTTTTCCATGTGTAGGTCTTATATTTTACATTATCATTCCATTTTATTTAAATCGTTAAATAATGAGGTCATCACTGCAGCATCATGATGTCATAAATAATTTAATTTATTTAAAGTCTAAAAATTATAATAAAATACTATGATGTATGAAATATTTTTATCTTTAAAATTACTCTTTATAATCAAAAATCTGATCTTTATAACCCCATGTAAAAATTGTTTTAGTTAAACATTTAATGTTTGTGTCATTTTTACTTTAACATTAAAAAAAATTTATTTATGTCATTTACCAACCAATGTGGCTACATGGGGTCCCCAAGTTGACCCATGGATTTTCTTGGTCGGAAATGACACATCCAGTGAGGGTAGAACATGTGTCAAGATCATCTCATTTTATTGAAGCATTATTTTTACCTTAAACTACACTAATTACCTCTAATCACGATTAAGAACTTAAGAGTTACTATTCACCAAAAAATTATTTTAATCTCATTGAACCACATTTTACTTCTCAATGACAACCATGTATGTTGGAGTTTTGAAATTAAAAACACAAAAGTGGTAAAATTTCATTTAAACGAAAAATCAGTTTTTATAAGTACCACTTAGTGGTTTCACTATTCATCAAAATTGAAGTTTTTCAAAAAAATACCAAAAATTCACCCTAAGCTATATTTGATTTTCCGAATTCAAAAATGAATTCTATTTTACAAAATTGAAAACATATAAGTAACATTAATTAATTTAATAATTAATTCCCGCTGTCATGACAAATAGCGTGTTTTTATGAGACAATAAGTATCAAAAGATTGACACCAGTTTAAGTCCAATTTCAAAGTTAAATTGATTCCAATGACCCCCAATTGGATTAAATGGTAAATATATATTCTAATTTCACTTCAAAACCAATTCAGAAGATAATCTAATCATATAAATAAATTAGATTAAAAATAAGCTTTGATGTAAAATGCAATATTTTTCACTATTCATTAAAAAATGAACATTGTCTGAAAAATACAAAAAAATCACACAAAGTATATTTTGTTGTCCCAATCATAAAGAATAAGTTTATTTTGACAAAAATATCTTATAAAATTGTCAAAAAAAAAATATATTTAAAAATGGTTTTCTATCAAAAGGCAGTAAAACAATCCTTTAAGAATATTAGTGTATTCCATGCAGAAGATTGTATTTCTTTTCATTTTAAGCCTCTAAAACACTATCATAATATTTCATAGACATAGATAAAAATATCTATTATTCATTGCTTACTTTGGATGTTACATCCTTCCCCCCTTTTGAAAATTGTGTCCCCGCAATTTATTTAATTATCAAATAAATGGAGGTACATATCCCTCATTGCATTTTTAGATTCCCATGTTGCCTCTTCCATCATGTGGTTTTTCCACAAAACCTTCACCTGATTAATCCCCTTATTCCGTAACACTTGCTCCATGTGGTCATGAATCTGGACCGGTTGTTCCTCATAAGATAGGTTATCTTCCAGCTGAACTACCTCTGGACTCAAAACATGAGATGGATCTGGAATATAATTTCTCAACATCGAAGCGTGAAAAACATTGTGTACCTAAGATAAACTCGGAGGTAAAGCCACCCGGTATGCAACTGATCCAACTATATCCAGAATTTCAAATGGTCCAATAAACCTTGGACCCAGCTTTTCTTTCTTACCAAATCTCATCACACTTTTCCAAGGAGAAACCTTGAGAAAAACATGATCACCTACCTCGAAAGACAGATCCTTCCTCCGGTTATCCGCATAACTCGTATGCCTACTCTGAGCTGTTCTCATGTGCTTCTGAATCAGCTAAACTTTTTCTGCCATCTCTTCTACCAATTTTGGTCCCATCAACTTCCTTTCACCCACTTCATCCCAGAAAGCTGGAGTTCGACACCGCTTCCCATATAATGCCTGAAATGGTGCCATATGTATACTGGAATGAAAAATGTTATTATATGAAAATTCAACCAAAGAAAGATGTTGGTCCCAACTTCCCTGATAATCCATAGAGAAAGAACGTAGCATATCCTCCAATGTATGAATTTTTCATTCTGACTGCCCAACTGATTGATGATGAAAAGCTGTACTAAAATTTAATTCAGTACCCAACGACTTCTGAAGGCCTTTTCAAAAGATAGAAGTGAACCTGGGATCACGATCAGATACAATGGAGAGGGGAACTCCATGTAACCTGACTATCTCTTTAAGATGCAAACGGGAAAGCTGATCTAGGGAAAAAGTATCTCGTATATCAAGGAAATGAGCCGATTTAGTCAAGCGATTAACAATAACCAAGATTGCATTATTACCTCCAGATGTCTTCGATAATCCCACAACAAAGTCCATGGATATATTCTTCCATTTCCACTCTGGCACTGGTAAAGGCTGAAGCATCTCTTTCGGTAACTGCCGATCTCCTTTAACCTGTTGACATTTCAAAAACTTCACAGTAAAATCAGCAATATCTCTTTTCATTCCATCCCACCAGTAATACTCCTGTAGATCTTTGTACATCATAGTACTGCCAGGATGAACTGAAAACAGAGAACTATGAGCTTCACATAACAACTCTCTCTTCAACTGTGAATCACAAGGCACACCCAATCTCTTCCCAATTCTCAAAACGCAATCATTATCAATGATGAATTCAAGGAACATACCTTTCTGAACCAACTCTACCTTTTTCTGCAACTCACTGTCTTGCTTCTATGCTTACTTGATTCTATCTGATAGAGATGATCTCACTAATACCTGAAACAAAACCGAAGAACTTCCTACACCAAAAACTTCTATGACAAAGTTCATCAAATCCTTAACCAAAGGATCACGTTCCAAACACAACATTGCTAATGAAGCATTACTTTTTTGACTAAATCATCAACCACTTTATTTGCTTTTCCCAGATGGTAATGAATTGTACAATCATAATCCTTCATTAATTCCAGCCATCTCCTCTGTCTCATGTTTAACTCTTTCTGAGTGAATATATACTTTATACTTTTGTGATCAGTATATATTTCAAACTTTACTCCATACAAATGATGCCTCCAAATTTTTAAAGCGAAAACAACAGCAGCGAATTCCAAATCATGTGTAGGGAAATTTACCTCATGATTTATCAACTGTCGTGAAGCAAAAGCAATTACCTGATCATTCTGCATTAGGACGCAACCAAGTCCTTTCAATGAAGCATCCCTGTATATAACAAACTCATCATTCCCGGAAGGTAGTGCCAAAACTGGAGCATTCACCAATCTTCTTTTCAATTCCTAAAAAAAATCATCACATTCTTTTGTCCAGATAAACTTATCACCCTTCCGAGTAAGCTTAGTCATTGGACTAGATAACCGTGAAAAATTTCTATCATACCTTCGGTAATAGCCTACCAAACCAAGGAAGCTATGAATCTCAGTTACATTTGTGGGTCTTGGCCATTCTTCAACAACCTTTGTTTTTGCAGGATCAACAGTTATCCCATATTTAGAAACAATATGACCAAGGAAAGAAATTTGTTGCAACCAAAACTCACACTTGCTGAATTTTCCATACAGTTTCATTTCTTTTAAGGTTTGCAAGATAACAATTAAATGTATATCATGCTCTTCTTTACTTTTAGAAAACACCAAAATATCATCAATGAAAACCACCACAAACTTATCTAACAACTCATGGAAAATTCTATTCATTATGTCCATGAATACAGCAGGTGCATTGGTTATCCCAAAAGGAATTACTACAAATAAATAATGGCCATATCTTGTATGAAACACGGTCTTTGAAACATCTGCCTCCTTTACCTTCAGCTGATGGTACCCCGATCTCAGGTCAATCGTTGAAAGAAACTGAGCTCCCTGGAGCTGATCAAACAAATCATCGATATGAGGCAAAGGGCATTTGTTCTTAACAGTGATGTTATTCAAGGCTCTATAATCAATGAAAAGTCTCATTGAACCATCTTTCTTTTTATCAAATAAAACAGGATCACCTCATGGTGATGTGTTATGTCGAATGAATGATTTCTCTAATAAATCTTGCAATTTCTCCTTCAACTCTAAAACTTCAATTTGAGCCATTCGATAAGGGGGGTTTGAAATTGGCTTAGCATGAGGAACTAAGTCAACAGTAAACTCAACTTCCCGATCTGGTATTATTCTAGGAAATTAATCAGGAAAAACATCAGGATACTCATTTACCACTGGCACATCATTAATCTGAACAGTTCATTTATTTTCAACGATGTGTGCAAGGTAACATTCATTTCCATATTTTACCTGTTTCTTGGCCTATTGATACGTTATCGACAGTAGGGGTTCATTCTTGTACACAAACTGAAAGTATTTCTGAAAAAAAAATTCTTTATCTCTACAGTCAATCTTATCATGGTTAATAGAGAGCCAATCCATACCCAGGATAACATCATACTCTACTATAGGTAGAACAATAAGGTTTGCAAGTAGGTTCTTTCCAAAAATAAGGATAGGAAGATTCTTATAAATTCTTTTTGCCTCAACATTTCTCCCAGGCGTTTTTACCAAAAGTTCAGGAGTCATTTCTTGAGATGGTATTCCCATTTTACTAGAAAAGGTTTCAGAGATGAAAGAATGTGTAGACCCCGAATCAAACAACACACTGGAATAATCTGAAAAAACAAAAAAGTACATGATACAACATCATTTGATGGCCCGACATCTGCTGAAGTAGTTGCAAAGGATTTCACAACCCCTTTTTTGCTTGTAGTCTAACTGCTTCACATCACCCAAGCTCTTTGTCGGACACTCGATTTCATAGTGACCCATCTCATTTCACTTATAACATTTCACTAACTATAAATAAAATTTGGTCATACCATCACCCTGATCTTTTCTTGTCCAATCACGAGCCTTATGTCCCATATTACCTCATCGGTAGAACTTTCCAGAATTCAGAAGAAATTCCCCAGCATGCCTTTTCCCACATTTATCACAAACTAGAAACTTAGATTTCATACCGTCATACTTTTTGAAGAATTCTTACCTTTCTCCTGCCACCTCGGTCTCTTCTTCTATTGGCTATTATAGATCACTTGATCATCATCAAACTCCATTTCCACCTTCTCAGCACATCAAACAAGATTTTCATAACTTTAAAACTCACGAGAAGCTAATGCCCTTCGATATTTTGGCTCTAATCCTGAGTAAAAACGATTGATTTTACTATCAAGGTCTCGGATAAAATTTGGAGCATACCTTGCCAATCGAGTGAACCTTTCTTCATAGGCAGCCATTGAGTCTTCCTATTTCCTCAATTCCAAGAATTTATTTTCCATCCTCAGTCGAACAGCCTTAGGAAAATACTTCTCAAGAAACATACCTTTGAATTCATCCCAGTTGAGAGCATCAATCTCATCAGTGTCCCTGATATTTTTAACCATCGACCACCACTGATCTGCTTCACCCTCCAAATGATAAATATCAAGACTAACCTTTTGATTGTCTGAACACCCCATGACATAAAAAATCTTATCCAGTGCTTTAATCCAACCTTCAGCTAGCACATGGTCAGATGATCCTCTGAACGATGGGGGATGTTGCCTCATGAAATGTTCCACCACTGACATGTTCCTCTGTGGTTGATCTCACTGATCTCATGTATGGATACCACCGAAATTTATCTCTTGAGTCAACTGCGCCATTACTGCAACAAATTGTTCAGTTCCAATTCTGACCATCTCAGGATGCTGATTCGGAAGGTTATTTCCTTCTGCATTCCTTCCTAGCACTGCTTCCCTATTTCCTCTGCGGAGAACCATTTTGAACAAACATGTCTTAGATGAATCAACATGGTAATCTTCAAATGCTATATCATTTCAAAAAAAAATTATTTTTGGATAATCATTTAATAGAATTCTAACTCCTAAAATTATCTAAACCGGCCTTTGATACCAACTATAAGTCCCCAGCCTTAAACCTTACTTAATCTTGAGTTATTACAAGATTACACATTGAGGATCTTTACGGGTTTAGAGTTTTAGATAATTAGATCATAAAACATGCATTACATTCCACATATAAACAAAGTGGTTACATAAAGGTAATATTCTTCTTTCCTATCAATATAAACATATTTAAAATAAAACATAGATTTTTTCTTGACACTTCCTTGAAACTATCATCATATCATGTACCTTTCCCTTGACCTGTGAAAAACATTTCAAAAAACATGGGATGAGCATAAAAATCTCAGTAAGGGATATAAAAATAAGGAAAGGAAACATGGGTACATATATACATAAGAATGAAACCATAATTTACCCATAAAACATAAGAACTTTAACATACCTCATCAAATCATGAATAAATCTTAGAAATCATAAGACATAAAGGTAACTTGAGGCATTCATAACATTATTACGTAGGGAGTAACCCTCTTGGTTACGTTTGGAATACCCATCACAGTATATTCCCTAAATATCTTCAGAGAAACCTTAATGTTACACTCCTTCGCGTTACCCAATTCATTGGAGAGCTATATCGGGCTCACCCGACCTTAGTTTATCATGGAACCACCCATCTTCATAATAATGCCCAAGAACCTCAACATAATCGTATCACATAAAACATGCATAAAGGAAACATAACATTTCCACCTTTCAATCACAAGATATCAATACAACACATTGATATAAAAACATTATGAAAACCATTTTCAATACCAAAAAAAAAAATAAAATTAAAAAATGGTATTTATTTTTCTTTTAAAAAGAAGATATGGCTTGTAGAGGAAGATGAAACTCAAATAATGGTCACGATGGTGGAGAAGTCGTTGTCACTGCATACGTATGACAAAAACATTCCCTTTTGTTTTTTAGTAAAACTATTCATATAAAAAAATATTCCTTTTGGATAAACGTAAAAGTTAAAGGGGTTTATACACCGTATTAAATAAGGTTATGTATAAAACAAATTTTTCCTCAATGAAAGGAGATTGAGACGAAGTCCCATACCTCGGGTCCGACTTGACTCGGTCGTTCTTTAATCTCCTGAATAATAAACTTGAGTTAATTTCAACTTGTTTAAGAACCTTTTTCAAGTTCATTATTCCTTTTATATCACTTATTGACATGTCATGAACACTATGTAATTATTTAAGTTAATAACGGTCGTTTTAACGATCATTGGTACTTGAGTCAAAATAAACCCTTTATAATTACAAGTTGTTCATGTATCCATTATATCCAGAATTATAATCATGATGTATATATAATATATATCATATATATCCAGTATATACATGCATTTATAAAATTACATAATCATTTTGGGGTAAGAAATGAAATGCACCGTTCATGGAGACGGTAAGCCGTACGTACGCATGAACGCTACTTTCATTTCTATTTCATATTTTTTTATGGAATGGAATCATAATTATATAAAGATATATTATAATTCCATTATAATATCATATATAATACCATTAATTAAATCCTTTATACGTCCCACATATGGCATTAACAAAATCAAATCACTTTGAGGGGGCGGTAGTCCGCACTTCCTTAAATGAAGATATCACGTTTACCCATAATGGAAACAATAAAGGTATGCCCAAAATTAATAATACATAAGATTAAGGAAAAAATAAACATATTATATATCATATATAAATATAGTGACATCTTAATGGCCACCTTTGAAGGTGTTAATGGAATGTTGAACAATCATCGTTTCGGGAGGCATAAATTCAGCATCCACGGAAACAGTATCTTCTTTAACCATTAGATGTAGGTGTGTGTAAGTGTAGCTCGAATCCTTCTTATAAAAACATCCTAGTATATTTAGGATACTGGATTTTTTACAAAAGAAATGAATAAAAAGGGTTTAGGGGGTTGGAGAAGCAAAATCAAACAAAAGGACTCAAAAGAAGACATTACCTTAAAATCGGGTAACTCTCTTAGATTTGAGCTCAATGGATTCCTTGGAAAGACTTCTGACCAAAGAGAGGCTTCAAAGAGTAATAGAGGGATGTGGAGAGACAAATTGGGGAGGGTTTGGCTGAGCCAAAGGCTTTGGGAGTGTGGGTAAGGAGGTAGAGGTGGGGGCATTTTATAAGAGGAGAGGAGGGGCACTCTTGGAAGGTAAAGAAAAGTCACTTTATTTTAAAATGGTATTCGGATTTAAGAGGTCCCAAATTGATGTTTTTCAAGTATAAGGTGATAAGGTTTCTAAATCCACCCATCCAATAGGTTTTGGCCATGTGTAGGTCTTATATTTTACATTATCATTCCATTTTATTTAAATCGTTAAATAATGAGGTCATCACTGCATCATCATGATGTCATAAATAATATAATTTATTTAATTTCTGAAAATTATAAAAAATATACTATGATGTAGGAAATCTTTTTAGATTTCCAATTACTATTTATAATAAAAAATATGATCTTTATAACCCCACGTAAAAATTGTTTTAGTAAAACATATAATGTTTGTGTCATTTTTACTTTTGCATTAAATAAAAAGTTATTTATGTCATTTCCCAAACAAAGTGAATCCATGGGGTCCCCAAGTTGACCCATGGATTTTCTTGGTCGGAAATGACACATCCAATGAGGGTAGGACATGTTTCAAGCTCATCTCATTTTATTAAAGCATTATTTTTACCTTAAACTACAGTAATTACCTTTAATCACGATTAAGAACTTAAGAGTTACTATTCACCAAAAAATTATTTTAATCTCATTGAACCAAATTTTACTTCTTAATTACAACCATGTATGTCGGATTTTTGAAATTCAAAACACAAAAGTGGTAAAATTTCATTTAAACCAAAAATCAGTTTTTATAAGTACCATTTAGTGGTTTCACTATTCAACAAAAATTGAAGTTTTTCAGAAAAATACCAAAAATTCACCCTAAGCTATATTTGATATTATGAATTCAAAAATGAAGTCTATTTTACAAAATTCAAAACATATAAGTCAAATTAATTAATTTAATAATTAATTCCCGCTGTCATGACAAATAGCGTGTTTTTATGAGACAATAAGTATCAAAAGATTGACACCAGTTTAAGTCCAATTTCAAAGTGAAATTGATTCCAATGACCACCATTGGATTAAATGGTAAAACTATATTCTAATTTCACTTTAAAACCAATTCAAAAGATAATTTAATCATATAAATAAATTAGATTAAAAACCAGTTTTGATGTAAAATGCAGTATTTTTCACTATTCATTAAAAATGAACATTGTCTGAAAAATACCAAAAATTCACACAAAGTAAATTATGATATCCCAATCATAAATAATAAGTTTATTTTTACAAACATAGCTTATAAAATTGTCTAAAAATAGATTTAAAAATGGTCTTCCATCAAAAGGCACTAAAACAATCTTTTAAGAATATTAGGGTATTCCATGCATAAGAATGTATTTATTTTCATTTTAAGCCTCTACAACACTATCTTAATCTTTAATAGACATAGATAATATTAATTACATATTTGGGATGTTACACATATTATCTCTCCGCATCCCTCTATTACTCCTAGAAGCATCACTTTGGGAAGAAGTCTTTCCAAGGAAGCCTTTGGCTGAAATCAACTAGAGTTACCCGCTTTAAAGGTAATGTCTTCTCTCGAGTTTATTTATTTTAATTTTCTTCTTCACTCATCACTATTTTCTTCTTATTTCATCCCCTAATTACACCAGTATCCTAAATATACTAGGATGTTTTTATGATAAGGATTCTACCTACATTTACACACACCCCCATCTAATGGTTAAAGAACATACTGTTTCTGTGGGTGGAAAATTACTGCCCACAAAATGATGATTGTTGAATCATATTTTAACACATTTAATGGTGGAAATTATGATAGAAATATATTTATATATGATATATATTATATTTATTTCCTCTCTATGATTCTGTATTTTATATTTAAAACATACCTTTATGCTTTTCATGTTGTGAAGATGCGATAATTTCATATGAGGATGTGTGGACTACCTCCCCCGCAAGTGATATGACTCGTTAATGCCAAACATGGAATTTAAAAATAATGTAATTAATGAACTTATTTTACCTATATAACATATATATGATACTGTAATTATAATATATCTCTTTTGAATTTATTTTTAATGTCCATTAATATGACAAAAAAATGAATGTAGCATTCATGCGTACATACGGCTTTCCGTCTCCATGACCGGTACATTTAATTTAATATCTCCAAACATTATGGAATATTATTGAATACATATATAATAAATATATATGGTATTTAAATCAGGAACACCATTCCATAGTTGATGTACTCATAACTTCATGGACAATTGCCTTCTAACAAGTTCATTGTTGACTCATGTACCGAACATCAAAAAAACGTATGATATGAACTCACATAATTAACCACTACTGGAAATCTAGCGTTTCCCAATGGTTTAGAACCGTTGGGAAAGGCTGCATAACCGTTCGAATATGTTATACCAACGGTTCTGCAAACCGTGGGGAAGTAAGCCGTTGGGAAAGGCTTTTCCCAACGGTTTACACAGAACCATTGGGATAGGTTAGAAAAAATCAACATATCCCAACGATTCTGCCAAACCGTTGGGAAAGGTTTTTACCAATGGTTCCATGAACCGTTGGTAAAAACCACCATGCGACAGGGTATCCCAACTGTTTCAAATGTTGGGATAGGTGTTTTTACCAACGGTTCCTTGAACCGTTGGTAAAAACAGCTACATAGAGCCTATTCCAACGGTTTGAAAACCGTTGGCGTAGGCTTTGCTGTGCAAATTGCACAGCAGCCTGCAATTTGCACAGCAGGTCTGGTTTTTGGGCATTCACCCTCGGTTTCAATTCAATTTTCAATCCAATTATGCCCTCGTTTTCAATTCATTTTTCAATCCAATTATTGTACCTGTAACACATATAATGCATACATATAGAGAACAAACCAACACATACAAATAATGAAAACCAACCAACCAACACATATAATGCATCCTGAAAATATACTCATCCATAATTAAAGTAGAATTCATAACATAATTATAAACATACATAATTCATTTAGAATTCATTTTAAAATTTAGATGACAATCATATGTGGAATCCTGAATTCAATTCATAATTTGAATAGTTTTTCATATACCATATATTTTTAATAGAAATGATATCCATTTTAAACAAAATACATACATCTGGAATGATACCGGTCACACCGTGCCTCGGATTGAGGCGAGGTTAACTCGTACATGTCAGAAATGAATCATCGATCGTTGTCCTAAAGTATCAACATATTCCGAAATCGTTTGGTCGGTTTTGCGTATGTGAGTTGTTGTTTTCACTTAAAATGAAGTGTTTTTTAAATAAAAGAGAGACACTTTGAATGGTTTCGGCCACACCGCGTCTCGTATTGAGGCAGGGATAACTCGTACACATCACAAATGACCCATGGATTGTTGTGCTAAAATATAAACACAATCAGAATGCATTTGGTTGGTTTTCCGTATGAATTTAAAATGTAGTCCATTTTAAAGAAAAGAGATACACTTAGAGTGGTATCGGCCAAACCGCGACTCGGATTGAGGCGTGGTTGACTCGTACACGTAACATATGACCCATGAATCGTTGTCCTAAATTTTCAACAGATTCCGAATGCGTTTGGTCAGTTTTTCATATGTCAGTTGTTTATTTCACTTAAAATCTTGTCCATTTTAAACAAAAGTGACACAGTCAGAGTGGTACCGGCGACACCGCGTCTCGGATTTAGACGGGGTTGACTATTACACGTCTCAAATGACCCATGGATCATTTTCCTAACGTATAGACATAATCCAAATACGTTTGGTCGGTTTTTTGTATGCCAGTTGATGTTTTTCACTTAAAATGACGTCCTTTTGAAACAAAAGACGGAAACTATGAGTGGTGCCGACCAAACCGCGTCTCCAATTGAGGCGGGGTTGATTCGTACACGTCACATATGACCCATGGATCGTTCTCTTAAAGTTTAAATGGAAACCGAATGCGTTTGGTCGGTTTTCCATATGTACTTAAAATGTTGTCCATTTTAAACAAAAGAGTGACACTTAGACTAATCCTGACCACATCGAGACTCAGATTCATCCCTGGTTGGCTCGTACATGTCACATATGACCCATGGATCGTTGTGATAAATTATTAAAAGATTACGAATGCGTTTGGTCAGTTTTGTGTATGTCAGTTGTTCTTTTCATTTATAATCATGTCTATTTTAAACAAAAGAGATAGAGTTAGAGTGGTGTCGGCCACACCGCGTCTCGGATTAAGACGGGGTTGACTTGTACACATCACATATGACTCATGGATAGTTTTGCTAAAGTATCTATAGAATCCGAATGCGTTTGGTCGTTCTTCCGTATGTCAGTTGATGCCTTTCACTTAAAATGACTTCCTTTTGAAACAAAAGACGGACACTTTGAGTGGTGTTAGCCGCACCGCATGTCGGATTGAAGCGGGGATGATTCGTACACGTCACATATGACCCATGGATCATTATCCTAAAGTTTCAACGGAAACCGAATCCGTTTGGTCGTTTTTCCGTATGTACTTAAAATGGTCTCCATTTTAAACAAAAGAGAGTCACTTAGACTTATCCTGGCCACACCGCGACTCAGATTCATCCCGGGTTGGCTTGTACACGTCACAAATGACCCATGGATTGTTGGGATAAATTATCAACAGATTCGTAATGCGTTTGGTCGGTTTTCCGTATGTCAGTTGATGCTTTTCACCTAAAATGACGTCCTTTGGAAACAAAAGACGAACACTTTGAGTGGTGCCGGACACACTGTAACACCCGAGACTTTTATGTTATATAAACCATCAAAGGAATCTTTTTCTACACAACACTTGCTTGGTTTGCTTTACACGCAATCACGACCTTCCTCGATAGCTTGCGTCGTACGCAATACCGAGTTTCACTAAACAACAATATGCTATTAAAACTAGCCGTTATGAATAGTAATAACCACTTTTCGAAATTTTATAAATTTTATTTTTCAAAATGGACTTCATTTTTGGACTCAGAATATCGAAATTAGCCTAGGGTGAAATTTTGGTATTTTTCTGAAAACTTTCAATTTTTGATGAATAGTGAAACCACTAAGTGGTAGGTTAAAAACTGAATTTTGCATAAAACTTAATTTTACCGCTTCTGTGAATGGAATTTCGAAAATCCGACAGACACGGTTGATATCAGTAAGTAAAATGTGGTTCAATGAGATAAAAATAATTTTTTGGTGAATAGTAACTTTTTACGATTTTTACCGCGGTTAATAGTAAATAGGGTAACTAAGGGTAAATATGATATCAATATTACCCTAACACATGTCCTAATTCTATTGGACAAGTGTAATTCGACCAAAAACAAACTTAGGAATAAAATATGACCATTTAGGCCCACTTGGATTAGATTAGGACATTTATTATTAATTTATTTAAAGAAGGGTTAAAATAGTTAAAATCAAAGTTTAATAAGTAAATCATTTTTAATATGGGGTTATACATAAGATAAATTCGATTGTAAATATTCATTAGAAATCTAAAAATATTTACTACATTATGGTATTTTATTTGTAATTTTTAGACATCAAATAATTTAATTTATTTATGACACAAAGATGATGCAGTAATTATCTTGTTAATGAAATATTGACATAATTGATGTCATAAACACCAAAATAAATGTAATTTGAGACTTTTTATGAATTAAACTAATTTTCGAGGTTACTATGATATATTAGTGTTGATTTAATCAACTTGGTTCGAACATATAATTCTGTTATGACTTTCACAAAAATCATATATCAAATAGTGTCAAAATTGACACAAAATAGTTTTTAAATCAAATATTATATTATTAATTGTTATTTTATTCCTAAAAATCTAAGGTTCGGCAAAATGACTTAGATAAGGATATATATATTAATAATAAACAATTTGGGGTTCGTTTGGCATGTTATAGTAAGTTTATTAACCATATAGTGAAAGAAAACAAAAAGACACGGTAAAAGTTAAATTAATTAACTTAGAGTTAAATCTAATTGATAAGGTTAAAATAATACCCTAAACTTGTCTAAATCCTATTGGTTGATAGTATTTAGACCCATCCCCACTTTAGCTTCGAAATAAGACCCTTTGGAACCATTATAAACCGATTTTGACTTTAATATAAAATAATATTTTGAGATATTCCTAAGGTGCCCCTCTCCTCCCTTATAAAAGGGCACCTCCTCCCCCTCCTCCTCACACCAATTTGAGCACTCAAGCTCGGCCAACCCCTGCCATTTTCTCCTCTCCACTTCCCTATAATAATCCTAGAGGTCCTTGTCTTCTTCAAAGACCAATCTTAGTTCCCTTAGTGGAGGATTCAAAGAGGTGTTCCAAAGAAGAGGTAATATCTATTACCGATCTTTTCAATTTCTTTCTTCTTCAACTTCTTCTCCTTTAGATGTTTCATGATAAAGTAATAACATCAGTATTACTTACATACTGATATGTTATTATAAATATGAAACAACCCTAATTCACCTTCTACCCATCCTACGGAAAAATGAAATCACCGCGCGTGCGTACGTACGGAATACCGTCTCCACGCCGTGGTGTAATCTATTTTTCCACCATAACCTTACAAGGATGGGTATAATGGTGTAATGAGTACCTATATATGATTATTATTAAGTAATATTGATACTGAAATAATATATATATATACTCCAATACAATTCCACGATCATAGGAACGATATCATCACTCGTGCGTACGTACGGAATACCGTCTCCACGATGTGATGCGACTCGTTCTACATGATCTTCATTTCATAATGATTATATAAATGAATTGAATGAATAAATATGATATATGTTACACTAATACCATTTTGGATATAAGGAATCTATAACCTTAAAAGAAGAATAAGAATGTATTCGGCAAAACACGCATAAGAACAAAAGGCAATAAAGACCCGAGTAACAAGTAACCAAGAAATATTACTATCAAGAAGCTAAGAATATGAACATATATGATATCATATCAATATGTATGATTCTGGAATAAGTCAATAACATTATTTAAACCATTATACAGGAGCTTCGGACACGTACAAAGCAAATTGGACTTAAGGTAAGGGAAATATCACAATCTCATTTTTATCCGAGATTGTTTATTCATAAGTATTTACTGGGGTGTATTTTATCATCCACATCCATGTTTCATCAAAATGTAATATTATTTCTATCCACCTACAATTGTTTAAAACCATTTTTACCCTTCGGTGAGTTTTTAGTAATATGTATGAAAGGAATCTTTTGTCGTACGAGGTACTTTTTGACTTTTCCGACAAAAGTACGAAGAATGTTTTTTTAACTTATACGGCATGAATGGATTTTTAAAACATTATTTCCAAGAAGATTCCTTTACAAGTTTTCAAGTTTATTTTTAATCATCTTCTTTTGTTTTAAAGTCGTATGACATGTCATGAAAGGAAAAATGTTTTTGAAGTAGAAAGGATATTTTCCTCAAGAATGGAGTTCAAGTATTTTATCAAAATTATTTTCCATCTAAGATAATAAATGGGTTCTGTTTTTATCCCTATTATAACATGGATTTGATTATGTTGTGATGGAAATATTTTTATGAATTCATTTATCTTATATGAATTGTTTTATGATGTCATGTTGTTTAAGAATTCCATTTTTATTACATGGGTTACGCTATGATGTATGGTTTATGATTATGTGGCACACATAAGAAAGGATTAATTATAAGATGGGTGGGACCTATATCTCCCTCCAATGCATTGGGTAAAGATTTATATCTTATGAGATAGACATGGCTGGAACGGAAGGTTATTTCGGTTCAGTGATACAGGACTGAAACGAGGAGTGAACTCGGTTCAGAAAGGGACTTTGTCCACTAAGATAGTCTTGGCAATGAGTCATGACTAACAAGAAATGATTTTCCATGATTATGTGTGCATGCCACAAAGTTTCAAGTTTTATGTTATGATTATGGGGATCTCATTTTCACTTCTATGATTTATTCCATGTTAAGATATTATGATCTCTTTTGCAGGTTTTGATTTTCAAAAAGATATGATATGATTTTTATTTCCTTTATTTGCCCTTGCTGAGCATTTGAGCTCACCCTTTTATGTTTTCTTTTCCCCAAGTCAGGAAGATGGATATTAAGTAGAATATGCTAAAAGGGACCCTAGATATGATGAAATAAATGGGAGACACTGTAGAAGATTTATGAACCAGTTGTTTATGTTTCCCAGTTTCTAAAGACACTATACCTATACGGTCCTTGGTGGTTTTGTCATATGTTGTAATAAGTGTGCTTCAATTTCGAAGTATTAACAATGTATGTAAAGTATGGGTCGTTATAGTTGGTATAAGAGGAAAGGTATAGTCAACCTTTGGAAACTAGGATGTGAAATCCTTAGTAAGAACCCTAAGGATAAGTCTAAGCATAGAACACAATCTTAAAAATGGCCATGAATAACCTAGGATAAGACCATAAGCATGAAAATTTTATTCTTGAATTATGTGGTTTCCTATTATAATTAGTGTTGCTCACACTATTCTTCTTGGTTTTAGTCAATGGACGGAACCCGAAGGAACCGTGTTAATGCGGAATGCGATGGGCAATGCAATGATTGTCCCCCTGAGCAACCAAACGATATGGGAGCTGGAATGCAAAATCATGTAGCCATGCTCACACAACCTTCTCAAGCTATGAATCATGCAGGATTTCCAAACGAACAACGGAGGGAGCAACATTCTGTTGAATCCTTCATGAGGCAGCGTCCACCATCTTTCAGCGGGTCAACTGATCCATTAGTTGCCGAACAATGGATTAGTACTACTGAAAAGATATTTTCAGTTCTTCAATGTTCTGAGCATGATAAAGTCATCCTAGCAGTGTATCGTTTGGAAGGAGATGCGGATCAATGGTGGAATCTTGTTAAGAATATGAGGCAAAGGGATGAAATTGAGTCTATGGAATGGGACGAGTTCAAGAACTTATTTTTCAATAAGTACTTCCCTCGTATTCTCCGAACAAAGATAGAGAAAGAGTTTCTTGAACTGAAGCAAAGGGATGATGAATCTGTTGGTACCTATGAAGAAAATTTTACAAGACTTGCAAGGTACGCTTCTGGTATTATTATCCAACCTGAGAGTAAGATCGATCGATTCTTTAGTGGCTTAAAACCAAGTCTTCGAAGGGCGTTAGCCATAAGGGACTTCAATAGCTACGAGGAAATCGTTCGATGTGCTCTCAAAGTCGAGATGGAGATTGGAGTAACCCATCAGTCACATGGGTTTGATAAGAAGAGGAAGATGGAATTCAAAGAAAAATATAAAGAGCACACGGAAAAGAAGATGAGCTTTTCCTTATGCTCAAAGTGTGGAAAGAAACATGGAGGGAGTTGTCTTAAAGGGACAAGTAAATGTTTTAAATGTGGAAAGGAAGGTCATCGGGCATTTGAATGCCGTGATAATGGGAAGAAGATGTCTAATGATGCAAACAAAGGAAGGGATACACAGAATGAACCTACTACACTTCAATGTTTCAAGTGCAAGGAGATGGGGCATTATGCCAATCAATGCCCAAATCCAAGGGTTGATGATGATGGTCGACGTCAACAAAATCTTAAGGCTAAAGACAAAGGAAAGTCACATGCAATTTCTATCAGCGATGTGGAGTACGATAACGATGTGGTGAAAGGTACACTTACCATCCACTCTAAAGTAGCAAATGTTTTATTTGATTCTGGATCCACCCACTCTTTTATTTCTGAAGACTTTTCTAAGAGTATCACCGTATTACCTCAATAATTAGATGTTGAGTTAGCTGTGACAACACCTAATGGCACATCAATCGCATCAAAAGTTTATAATTCATCTCCGATCGAAGTTTGTGGGAAAGTGATTCCTGCAAATCTTGTGATCCTTCCTTTAGTGGAATTTGATGTGATTCTTGGCATGTATTGGCTTTCTCTACATGGATCTCATATCGATTTCCAAAGAAGGGAAGTCACATTTCATATTCCAGATCAATCTACGATCTTCTATCAATGCAAGGATGAACATAACCTTCCAGTGGAAATTTCTTCCATCTTATGGGTATTGATTCCACTAAATGAAGGTTATTTATCTCAAATGGTTGGTGAGAAACTCATGATTAAGAATATTCCCATTGTACGGGAGTTTGATGATGTCTTTCCTGAGGAATTGCCGGGTCTTCCACCAAATCGTGAAGTTGAGTTTTCAATAGAACTCATACCGGGTGCTTTGCCTATTTCAAAGACACCATATAGAATAGCCCCAATTGAGTTGCAGGAATTGAAGAAGCAACTCCAAGAGAATCTTGATAAAGGATTCATACGCCCTAGTGCGTCACCTTGGGGAGCACCTGTTCTATTTGTTAAGAAGAAAGATAGATCAATGAGACTTTGCATTGATTATCGAGAACTTAACAAGATCACTATCAAGAACAAATATCCTCTCCCAGGCATTGATGACTTATTTGACCAACTACGCGGAGCTCAATACTTTTCCAAGATTGATCTTCGTTCAGGGTATCATCAAATAAGGGTCAAAAGGGAGGATATACCAAAGACGACTTTCCGTACAAGGTATGGACACTATGAATTTATAGTGATGCCATTTGGTCTTACTAATTCCCCTGCTATCTTCATGGATCTAATGAATAGAGTCTTTAGAGACTATCTTGATCAATTTGTGGTAGTCTTTATAGACGATATTCTTGTCTATTCAAAGATCAAGGAAGAGCATGAAGATCACTTGAGAATTATATTGAAGACCCTGAGAAAGGAGAAGCTTTATGCCAAATTTAACAAGTGTGAATTTTGGCTTCAAAAAGTTGCATTTTTGGGTCATATAATCTCAAAAGAGGGGATATCTGTGGATCCAGCAAAAACAGAGGTTATCGAAAGATGGTCAAGACCAACAACAGTAACTGAGATCCGAAGTTTTCTTGGTTTGGCTGGATATTATCGACGTTTTGTAAAAGATTTTTCACGATTATCTAATCCAATCACCAAGTTGACTCGGAAGGGAGTTAAGTTTGTCTGGACAGAGGAATGTGAAGAAAATTTCAAGGAGTTGAAAAGAAGGTTATCCAGTGCACCTGTGCTCACACTGCCTTGTAGTGGAGAAAGGTTTGTGATCTACAGTGATGCATCCAAGAAGGGATTGGGGTGTGTTTTTATGAAAAATGATATGGTGATAGCTTATGCCTCACGACAGTTGAAAATCCATGAGCAAAATTACCCAACACATGATTTGGAGTTGGCTGCGGTAATCTTTGCATTAAAGATTTGGAGGCATTAATTTTATGGTGAAAGGTGTGATATTTATACTGATCATGAAAGTTTAAAGTATATTTTCACACAAAAGGAGTTGAATATGCGTCAAAGAAGATGGTTGGAGCTGATTAAGGATTATGACTGCTCAATCCATTACCACCCTGGGAAAGCAAACAAGGTGGCAGATGCATTAAGTCGACAAGACCATGCTAGTTTATCCATGATGAGGATCACAAAAGATCCAATATTTATGGATTTACAAAGGATGGATCTTGGAATTATAATGGAAGGGGAAAAATCTTATCTTTCTCAAATGAATGTTCAACCATCTATACATGTGAAGATTAAAGAGGCACAGAAAGAAGATGCTGAGTTACAAAAGAAGGTGAGAAATGTTCCTGAATTCAACCTTGATTGTGATGGGATAATAAAGTTCAGGAATCGGGTTTGTGTTCCTCCCATCCCCGAATTAAAGAAAGAGCTGCTGGATGAGGCTCATAGTTCTTCATTATCTATTCATCCTGGAAGCACGAAGATGTATAGGGACCTGAAAGTGTACTTCTGGTGGGATGGCATGAAAAGAGATGTTGCTGAATATGTCTCTCGATGCTTGGTTTGTCAACAAGTTAAAGCTGAGAGACAGAAGTCTAAGGGGTTGTTACAACCATTACCCATACCCGAATGGAAATGGGAAAACATCACTATGGACTTTGTCACAGGACTTCCTAAAACATCCAAAGGCAATAATTCTATCTGGGTCATAGTTGATCGTCTTACAAAGTCTGCACACTTCATTGCTATTAGAGAGGATTTCTCTCTAGATCAGCTTGCCAGGATATATGTAAAGGAAGTGGTAAGATTGCATGGAGTACCACTTTCTATTATATCTGATCAAGATCCGATATTTACCTCGAAGTTCTGGCGAAGTCTTCAGCATACTCTGGATACAGAGTTGAGTTTCAGCACTGCTTATCATCCCCAGACAGACGGCCAGTCTGAGAGAACAATTCAAACCCTAGAAGATATGTTGAGAGCTTGCTCTATGGATTTCAAAGGAGGTTGGGATCAACACCTACCTTTGCTGGAATTTTCTTATAATAATAGCTTTCACTCCAATATTCAGATGGCTCCTTATGAAGCTCTCTATGGAAAGAAATGCATGACTCCAACTTGCTGGGATGAAGTTGGGGAAAGAAAGCTATTAGGACCTGATCTCGTTGATGAAATGGCAGAAAAGGTTAGATCTATTCAACAACACATAAGAGCAGCTCAGAGTCGACAGAAAAGTTATGCCGACAACCGAAGAAAAGACCTAGAGTTTGAAGTGGGTGATAAAGTGTTATTACGAATATCTCCCTGGAAGAGGGTTATGAGATTTGGAAAGAAGAGGAAGTTGAGCCCTAGATATATCGGTCCTTTTGAAATACTGGATCGTGTTGGGAAGGTAGCTTACCGATTGGCGCTTCCACCGAATCTCTCTCAAGTTCACGATGTGTTCCACGTATCTCTCCTGAGAAAGTACATACCAGATCCTTCACATGTACTCAGCTCAGAAGTTGTACCGCTGGAGAAAGATCTTTCTTATGAAGAACAGCCGATAGAGATTCTGGATCGTAGAGAAAAAGTCCTACGAAACAAGACCACTCGCTTGGTGAAAGTTTTATGGAGGAACCACCAACTTGAAGAAGCTACATGGGAGCTTGAGGATATGATGAGGGAGAAGTATCCTCATTTGTTTGTTACAAAGTGACGAATTTCGAGGGCGGAAATCTTTTTAAGGGGGGTAGAATGTAACACCCGAGACTTTTATGTTATATAAACCATCAAAGGAATCTTTTTCTACACAACACTTTCTTGGCTTGCTTTACACGCAATCGCGACCTTCCTCGATAGCTTGCGTCGTACGCAATACCGAGTTTCACTAAACAACAATATGCTTTTAAAACTAGCCGTTATGAATAGTAATAACCACTTTTCGAAATTTTATAAATTTTATTTTTCAAAATGGACTTCATTTTTGGACTCATAATATCGAAATTAGCCTAGGGTGAAATTTTGGTATTTTTCTAAAAACTTTCAATTTTTGATGAATAGTGAAACCACTAAGTGGTAGGTTAAAAACTGAATTTTGCATAAAACTTAATTTTACCGATTCTATGAATGGAATTTCGAAAATCCGACAGACACGGTTGATATCAGTAAGTAAAATGTGGTTCAATGAGATAAAAATAATTTTTTTGGTGAATAGTAACTTTTTACGATTTTTACCGCGGTTAATAGTAAATAGGGTAACTAAGGGTAAATATGATATCAATATTACCCTAACACATGTCCTAATTCTATTGGACAAGTGTAATTCGACCAAAAACAAACTTAGGAATAAAATATGACCATTTAGGCCCACTTGGATTAGATTAAGACATTTATTATTAATTTATTTAAAGAAGGGTTAAAATAGTTAAAATCAATGTTTAATAAGTAAATCATTTTTAATATGGGGTTATACATAAGATAAATTCGATTGTAAATATTCATTAGAAAGCTAAAACGATTTAATACATGATGGTGTTTTATTTGTAATTTTTAGACATCAAATAATTTAATTTATTTATGACACAAAGATGATGCAGTAATTATCTTGTTAATGAAATATTGACATAATTGATGTTATAAACACCAAAATAAATGTAATTTGAGACTTTTTATGAATTAAACTAATTTTATAGGTTACTATGATATATTAGTGTTGATTTAATCAACTTGTTTCGAACATATAATTCTGTTATGACTTTCACAAAAATCATATATCAAATAGTGTCAAAATTGACACAAAATAGTTTTTAAATCAAATATTATATTATTAATTGTTATTTTATTCCTAAAAATCTAAGGTTCAGCCAAATGACTTATATAAGGATATATATATTAATAATAAACAAGTTGGGGTTCGTTTGGCATGTTATAGTAAGTTTATTAACCATATAGTGAAAGAAAACAAAAAGACACGGTAAAAGTTAAATTAATTAACTTAGAGTTAAATCTAATTGATAAGGTTAAAATAATACCCTAAACTTGTCTAAATCCTATTGGTTGATAGGATTTCGACCCATCCCCACTTTAGCTTCGAAATAAGACCCTTTGGAACCATTATAAACCGATTTTGACTTTAATATAAAATAATATTTTGAGATATTCCTAAGGTGCCCCTCTCCTCCCTTATAAAAGGGAACCTCCTCCCCCTCCTCCTCAAACCAATTTGAGCACTCAAGCTCGGCCAACCCCTGCCATTTCCTCCTATCCACTTCCCTAGAATAATCCTAGAGGTCCTGGTCTTCTTCAAAGACCAATCTTAGTTCCCTTAGTGGAGGATTCAAAGAGGTGTTCCAAAGAAGAGGTAATATCCATTACCGATCTTTTCAATTTCTTTCTTCTTCAACTTCTTCTCCTTTAGTTGTTTCATGATAAAGTAATAACATCCATATTACTTACATACTGATATGTTATTATAAATATGAAACAACCCTAATTCACCTTCTATCCATCCTACGGAAAAATGAAATCACCGCGCGTGCGTACGTACGGAATACCGTCTCCACGCCGTGGTGTAATCTATTTTTCCACCATCACCTTACAAGGACGGGTATAATGGTGTAATGAGTAACTATATATGATTATTATGAAGTAATATTGATACTGAAATAATATATATATATACTCCAATACAATTCCACGATCATAGGAACGATATCATCACTCGTGCGTACGTACGGAATACCGTCTCCACGATGTGATGCGACTCGTTCTACATGATCTTCATTTAATAATGATTATATAAATGAATTGAATGAATAAATATGATATATGTTACACTAATACCATTCTGTATATAAGGAATCTATAACCTTAAAAGAATAATAAGAATGTATTCGGCAAAACACGCATAAGAACAAAAGGCAATAAAGACCCGAGTAACAAGTAACCATGAAATATTACTATCAAGAAGCTAAGAATATGAACATATATGATATCATATCAATATGTATGATTCTGGAATAAGTAAATAACATTATTTAAACCATTTTACAGGAGCTTCGGACACGTACAAAGCAAATTGGACTTAAGGTAAGGGAAATATCACAATCTCATTTTTATCCGAGATTGTTTATTCATAAGTATTTACTGGGGTGTATTTTATCATCCACATCCATGTTTCATCAAAATGTAATATTATTTCCATCCACCTACAATTGTTTAAAACCATTTTTACCCTTCGGTGAGTTTTTAGTAATATGTATGAAAGGAATCTTTTGTCGTACGAGGTACTTTTTGACTTTTCCGACAAAAGTACGAAGAATGTTTTTTTAACTTATACGGCATGAATGGATTTTTAAAACATTATTTCCAAAAAGATTCCTTTACAAGTTTTCAAGTTTATTTTTAATCATCTTCTTTTGTTTTAAAGTCGTATGACATGTTATGAAAGGAAAAATGTTTTTGAAGTAGAAAGGATATTTTCCTCAAGAATGGAGTTCAAGTATTTTATCAAAATTATTTTCCATCTAAGATAATAAAAGGGTTATGTTTTTATCCCTATTATAACATGGATTTGATTATGTTGTGATGGAAATATTTTTATGAATTCCTTTATCTTATATGAATTGTTTTATGATGTCATGTTGTTTAAGAATTCCATTTTTATTACATGGGTTACGCTATGATGTATGGTTTATGATTATGTGGCACACATAAGAAAGGATTCATTATAAGATGGGTGGGACCTATATCTCCCTCCAATGCATTGGGTAAAGATTTATATCTCATGAGATAGACATGGCTGGAACGGAAGGTTATTTCGGTTCAGTGATACAAGACTGAAACGAGGAGTGAACTCGGTTTAGAAAGGGACTTTGTCCACTAAGATAGTCTTGGCAATGAGTCATGACTAACAAGAAATGATTTTCCATGATTATGTGTGCATGCCACAAAGTTTCAAGTTTTATGTTATGATTATGGGGATCTCATTTTCACTTCTATGATTTATTCCATGTTAAGATATTATGATCTCTTTTGCAGGTTTTGATTTTCAAAAAGATATGATATGATTTTTATTTCCTTTATTTTCCCTTGATGAGCATTTGAGCTCACCCTTTTATGTTTTCTTTTCCCCGGGTCAGGAAGATGGATATTAAGTAGAATATGCTAAAAGGGACCCTAGATATGATGAAATAAATGGGAGACACTGTAGAAGATTTATGAACCAGTTGTTTATGTTTCCCAGTTTCTAAAGACACTATACCTATACGGTCCTTGGTGGTTTTGTCATATGTTGTAATAAGTGTGCTTCAATTTCGAAGTATTAACAATGTATGTAAAGTATGGGTCGTTATAGTTGGTATCAGAGGAAAGGTATAGTCAACCTTTGGAAACTAGGATGTGAAAGCCTTAGTAAGAACCCTAAGGATAAGTCTAAGCATAGAACAAAATCTTAGAAATGGCCATGAATAACCTAGGATAAGACCATAAGCATGAAAATTTTATTCTTGAATTATGTGGTTTCCTATTATAATTAGTGGTGCTCACACTATTCTTATTGGTTTTAGTCAATGGCTGGAACCCGAAGGAACCGTGTTAATGCGGAATGCGATGGGCAATGCAATGATTGTCCCCCTGAGCAACCAAACGATATGGGAGCTGGAATGCAAAATCTTGTAGCCATGCTCACACAAATTTCTCAAGCTACGAATCATGCAGGATTTCCAAACGAACAAAGAAGGGAGCAAAATTCTGTTGAATCCTTCATGAGGCAGCGTCCACCTTCTTTCAGCGGGTCTACTGATCCATTAGTTGCTGAACAATGGATTAGTACTACTGAAAAGATATTTTCAGTTTTTCAATGTTCTGAGCATGATAAAGTCATCCTAGCAGTGTATCGTTTGGAAGGAGATGCGGATCAATGGTGGAATCTTGTTAAGAATACGAGGCAAAGGGATGAAATTGAGTCTATGGAATGGGACGAGTTCAAGAACTTATTTTTCAATAAGTACTTCCCTCTTATTCTCCGAACAAAGATGGAGAAAGAGTTTCTTGAACTGAGGCAAAGGGATGATGAATCTGTTGGTACCTATGAAGCAAATTTTACAAGACTTGCAAGGTACGCTTCTGGTATTATTATACAACCTGAGAGTAAGATCGATCGATTATTTAGTGGCTTAAAACCAAGTCTTCGAAGGGCGTTAGCCATAAGGGACTTCAATAGCTACGAGGAAATCGTTCGATGTGCTCTCAAAGTCGAGATGGAGATTGGAGTAACCCATCAGTCACATGGGTTTGATAAGAAGAGGAATATGGAATTCAAAGAAAAATATAAAGAGCACACGGAAAAGAAGATGAGCTTTTCCTTATGCTCAAAGTGTGGAAAGAAACATGGAGGGAGTTGTCTTAAAGGGACAAGTAAATGTTTTAAATGTGGAAAGGAAGGTCATCGGGCATTTGAATGCCGTGATAATGGGAAGAAGATGTCTAATGATACAAACAAAGGAAGGGATACACAGAATGAACCTACTACACTTCAATGTTTCAAGTGCAAGGAGATGGGGCATTATGCCAATCAATGCCCAAATCCAAGGGTTGATGATGATGGTCGACGTCAACAAAATCTTAAGGCTAAAGACAAAGGAAAGTCACATGCAATTTCTATCAGCGATGTGGAGTACGATAACGATGTGGTGAAAGGTACACTTACCATCCACTCTAAAGTAGCAAATGTTTTATTTGATTCTGGATCCACCCACTCTTTTATTTCTGAAGACTATTCTAAGAGTATCACCGTATTACCTCAACAATTAGATGTTGAGTTAGCTGTGACAACACCTAATGGCACATCAATCGCATCAAAAGTTTATAATTCATCTCCGATCGAAGTTTGTGGGAAAGTGCTTCCTGCAAATCTTGTGATCCTTCCTTTAGTGGAATTTGATGTGATTCTTGGCATGGATTGGCTTTCTCTACATGGAGCTCATATCGATTGGCAAACAAGGGAAGTCACATTTCATATTCCAGATCAATCTATGATCGTCTATCAATGAAAGGATGAACATAACCTTCCAGTAGAAATTTCTTCCATCTTATGGGTATTGATTCCACTAAATGAAGGTTATTTATCTCAAATGGTTGGTGAGAAACTCACGATTAAGAATATGCCCATTGTACGGGAGTTTGATGATGTCTTTCCGGAGGAATTGCCGGGTCTTCCACCAAATCGTGAAGTTGAGTTTTCAATAGAACTCGTACCGGGTGCTTTGCCTATTTCAAAGACACCTTATAGAATGGCCCCAATTGAGTTGCAGGAATTGAAGAAGCAACTCCAAGAGAATCTTGATAAAGGATTCATACGCCCTAGTGCGTCACCTTGGGGAGCACCCGTTCTATTTGTTATGAAGAAAGATGGATCAATGAGACTTTGCATTGATTATCGAGAACTTAACAAGATCAATATCAAGAACAAATATCCTCTCCCACGCATTGATGACTTATTTGACCAACTACGCGGAGCTCAATACTTTTCCAAGATTGATCTTCGTTCAGGGTATCATCAATTAAGGGTCAAAAGGGAGGATATACCAAAGACGGCTTTCCGTACAAGGTATGGACACTATGAATTTATAGTGATGCCATTTGGTCTTACTAATTCCCCTGCTATCTTCATGGATCTAATGAATAGAGTCTTTAGAGACTATCTTGATCAATTTGTGGTAGTCTTTATAGACGATATTCTTGTCTATTCAAAGAGCAAGGAAGAGAATGAAGATCACTTGAGAATTATATTGAAGACCCTGAGAAAGGAGAAGCTTTATGCCAAATTTACCAAGTGTGAATTTTGGCTTCAAAAATTTGCATTTTTGGGTCATATAATCTCAAAAGAGGGGATATCTGTGGATCCAACAAAAACAGAGGTTATCGAAAGATGGTCAAGACCAACAACAGTAACTGAGATCCGAAGTTTTCTTGGTTTGGCTGGATATTATCGACGTTTTGTAAAAGATTTTTCACGATTATCTAATCCAATCACCAAGTTGACTCGGAAGGGAGTTAAGTTTGTCTGGACAGAGGAATGTGAAGAGAATTTCAAGGAGTTGAAAAGAAGGTTATCCAGTGCACCTGTGCTCACACTGCCTTGTAGTGGAGAAAGGTTTGTGATCTACAGTGATGCATCCAAGAAGGGATTGGGGTGTGTTCTTATGCAAAATGATATGGTGATAGCTTATGCCTCACGACAGTTGAAAATCCATTTGCAAAATTACCCAACACATGATTTGGAGTTGGCTGCGGTAATCTTTGCATTAAATATTTGGAGGCATTACCTTTATGGTGAAAGGTGTGATATTTATACTGATCATAAAAGTTTAAAGTATATTTTTACACAAAAGGAGTTGAATATGCGTCAAAGAAGATGGTTGGAGCTGATTAAGGATTATGACTGCTCAATCCATTACCACCCTGGGAAAGAAAACAAGGTGGCTGATGTATTAAGTCGACAAGACCATGCTAGTTTATCCATGATGAGGATCACAAAAGATCCAATATTTATGGATTTACAAAGGATGGATCTTGGAATTATAATGGAAGGGGAAAAATCTTATCTTTCTCAAATGAATGTTCAACCATCTATACATGTGAAGATTAAAGAGGCACAGAAAGAAGATGCTGAGTTACAAAAGAAGGTGAGAAATGTTCCTGAATTCAACCTTGATTGTGATGGGATAATAAAGTTCAGGAATCGGGTTTGTGTTCCTCCCATCCCCGAATTAAAGAAAGAGCTGCTGGATGAGGCTCATATTTCTTCATTATCTATTCATCCTGGAAGCACGAAGATGTATAGGGACCTGAAAGAGTACTTCTGGTGGGATGGCATGAAAAGAGATGTTGCTGAATATGTCTCTCAATGCTTGGTTTGTCAACAAGTTAAAGCTGAGAGACAGAAGTCTAAGGGGATGTTACAACCATTACCCATACCCAAATGGAAATGGGAAAACATCACTATGGACTTTGTCACAGGACTTCCTAAAACATCCAAAGGCAATAATGCTATCTGGGTCATAGTTGATCGTCTTACAAAGTCTGCACACTTCATTGCTATTAGAGAGGATTTCTCTCTAGATCAGCTTGCCAGGATATATGTAAAGGAAGTGGTAAGATTGCATGGAGTACCACTTTCTATTATATCTGATCGAGATCCGAGATTTACCTCGAAGTTCTGGCGAAGTCTTCAGCATACTCTGGATACAGAGTTGAGTTTCAGCACTGCTTATCATCCCCAGACAGACGGTCAGTCTGAGAGAACAATTCAAACCCTAGAAGATATGTTGAGAGCTTGCTCTATGGATTTCAAAGGAGGTTGGGATCAACACCTACCTTTGGTGGAATTTTCTTATAATAATAGCTTTCACTCCAGTATTCAGATGGCTCCTTATGAAGCTCTCTATGGAAAGAAATGCAGGACTCCAACTTGCTGGGATGAAGTTGGGGAAAGAAATCTATTAGGACCTGATCTCGTTGATGAAATGGCAGAAAAGGTTAGATCTATTCAACAACACATAAGAGCAGCTCAGAGTCGACATAAATGTTATGCCGACAACCGAAGAAAAGACCTAGAGTTTGAAGTGGGTGATAAAGTGTTCTTACGAATATCTCCCTGGAAGAGGGTTATGAGATTTGGAAAGAAGGGGAAGTTGAGCCCTAGATATATCGGTCCTTTTGAAATATTGGATCGTGTTGGGAAGGTAGCTTACCGATTGGCGCTTCCACCGAATCTCTCTCAAGTTCACGATGTGTTCCACGTATCTCTCCTGAGAAAGTACATACCAGATCCTTCACATGTACTCAGCTCAGAAGTTGTACCGCTGGAGAAAGATCTTTCTTTTGAAGAACAGCCGATAGAGATTCTGGATCGTAGAGAAAAAGTCCTACGAAACAAAACCACTCGCTTGGTGAAAGTTTTATGGACGAACCACCAACTTGAAGAAGCTACATGGGAGCTTGAGGATATGATGAGGGAGAAGTATCCTCATTTGTTTGTTACAAAGTGACGAATTTCGAGGGCGAAATTCTTTTTAAGGGGGGTAGAATGTAACACCCGAGACTTTTATGTTATATAAACAATCAAAGGAATCTTTTTCTACACAACACTTGCTTAGCTTGCTTTACACGCAATCACGACCTTCCTCGATAGCTAGCGTCGTACGCAATACCGAGTTTCACTAAACAATAATATGCTATTAAAACTAGCCGTTATGAATAGTAATAACCACTTTTCTAAATTTTATAAATTTTATTTTTCAAAATGGACTTCATTTTTGGACTCAGAATATCGAAATTAGCCTAGGGTGAAATTTTGGTATTTTTCTGAAAACTTTCAATTTTTGATGAATAGTGAAACCACTAAGTGGTAGGTTAAAAACTGAATTTTGCATAAAACTTAATTTTACCGCTTCTGTGAATGGAATTTCGAAAATCCGACAGACACGGTTGATATCAGTAAGTAAAATGTGGTTCAATGAGATAAAAATAATTTTTTGGTGAATAGTAACTTTTTACGATTTTTACCGCGGTTAATAGTAAATAGGGTAACTAAGGGTAAATATGATATCAATATTACCCTAACACATGTCCTAATTCTATTGGACAAGTGTAATTCGACCAAAACAAACTTAGGAATAAAATATGACCATTTAGGCCCACTTGGATTAGATTAGGACATTTATTATTAATTTATTTAAAGAAGGGTTAAAATAGTTAAAATCAATGTTTAATAAGTAAATAATTTTTAATATGGGGTTATACATAAGATAAATTCGATTGTAAATATTCATTAGAAAGCTAAAAAGATTTACTACATGATGGTATTTTATTTGTAATTTTTAGACATCAAATAATTTAATTTATTTATGACACAAAGATGATGCATTAATTATCTTGTTAATGAAATATTGACATAATTGATGTTATAAACACCAAAATAAATGTAATTTGAGACTTTTTATGAATTAAACTAATTTTATAGGTTACTATGATATATTAGTGTTGATTTAATCAACTTGTTTCGAACATATAATTCTGTTATGACTTTCACAAAAATCATATATCAAATAGTGTCAAAATTGACACAAAATAGTTTTTAAATCAAATATTATATTATTAATTGTTATTTTATTCCTAAAAATCTAAGGTTCAGCCAAATGACTTATATAAGGATATATAAATTAATAATAAACAATTTGGGGTTCGTTTGGCATGTTATAGTATGTTTATTAACCATATAGTGAAAGAAAACAAAAAGACACGGTAAAAGTTAAATTAATTAACTTAGAGTTAAATCTAATTGATAAGGTTAAAATAATACCCTAAACTTGTCTAAATCCTATTGGTTGATAGGATTTCGACCCATACCAACTTTAGCTTCGAAATAAGACCCTTTGGAACCATTATAAACCGATTTTGACTTTAATATAAAATAATATTTTGAGATATTCCTAAGGTGCCCCTCTCCTCCCTTATAAAAGGGCACCTCCTCCCCCTCCTCCTCACACCAATTTTAGCACTCATTCTCGGCCAACCCCTGCCATTTTATCCTATCCACTTCCCTAGAATAATCCTAGAGGTCCTGGTCTTCTTCAAAGACCAATCTTAGTTCCCTTAGTGGAGGATTCAAAGAGGTGTTCCAAAGAAGAGGTAATATCCATTACCGATCTTTTCAATTTCTTTTTTCTTCAACTTCTTCTCCTTTAGTTGTTTCATGATAAAGTAATAACATCAGTATTACTTACATACTGATATGTTATTATAAATATGAAACAACCCTAATTCACCTTCTATCCATCCTACGGAAAAATGAAATCACCGCGCGTGCGTACGTACAGAATACCGTCTCCACGCCGTGGTGTAATCTATTTTTCCACCATCACCTTACAAGGATGGGTATAATGGTGTAATGAGTAACTATATATGATTATTATGAAGTAATATTGATACTGAAATAATATATATATATATACTCCAATACAATTCCACGATCATAGGAACGATATCATCACTCGTGCGTACGTACGGAATACCGTCTCCACGATGTGATGCGACTCGTTCTACATGATCTTCATTTCATAATGATTATATAAATGAATTGAATGAATAAATATGATATATGTTACACTAATACCATTCTGGATATAAGGAATCTATAACCTTAAAAGAAGAATAAGAATGTATTCGGCAAAACACGCATAAGAACAAAAGGCAATAAAGACCCGAGTAACAAGTAACCATGAAATATTACTATCAAGAAGCTAAGAATATGAACATATATGATATCATATCAATATGTATGATTCTGGAATAAGTCAATAACATTATTTAAACAATTATACAGGAGCTTCGGACACGTACAAAGCAAATTGGACTTAAGGTAAGGGAAATATCACAATCTCATTTTTATCCGATATTGTTTATTCATAAGTATTTATTGGGGTGTATTTTATCATCCACATCCATGTTTCATCAAAATGTAATATTATTTCCATCCACCTACAATTTTTTAAAACCATTTTTACCCTTCGGTGAGTTTTTAGTAATATGTATGAAAGGAATCTTTTGTCGTACGAGGTACTTTTTGACATTTCTGACAAAAGTACGAAGAATGTTTTTTTAACTTATACGGCATGAATGGATTTTTAAAACATTATTTCCAAGAAGATTCCTTTACAAGTTTTCAAGTTTATTTTTAATCATCTTCTTTTGTTTTAAAGTCGTATGACATGTTATGAAAGGAAAAATGTTTTTGAAGTAGAAAGGATATTTTCCTCAAGAATGGAGTTCAAGTATTTTATCAAAATTATTTTCCATCTAAGATAATAAAAGGGTTCTGTTTTTATCCCTATTATAAAATGGATTTGATTATGTTGTGATGGAAATATTTTTATGAATTCCTTTATCTTATATGAATTGTTTTATGATGTCATGTTGTTTAAGAATTCCATTTTTATTACATGGGTTACGCTATGATGTATGGTTTATGATTATGTGGCACACATAAGAAAGGATTCATTATAAGATGGGTGGGACCTATATCTCCCTCCAATGCATTGGGTAAAGATTTATATCTCATGAGATAGACATGGCTGGAACGGAAGGTTATTTCGGTTCAGTGATACAGGACTGAAACGAGGAGTGAACTCGATTCAGAAAGGGACTTTGTCCACTAAGATAGTCTTGGCAATGAGTCATGACTAACAAGAAATGATTTTCCATGATTATGTGTGCATGCCACAAAGTTTCAAGTTTTATGTTATGATTATGGGGATCTCATTTTCACTTATATGATTTATTCCATGTTAAGATATTATGACCTCTTTTGCAGGTTTTGATTTTCAAAAAGATATGATATGATTTTTATTTCCTTTATTTGCCCTTGCTGAGCATTTGAGATCACCCTTTTATGTTTTCTTTTCCCCAGGTCAGGAAGATGGATATTAAGTAGAATATGCTAAAAGGGACCCTAGATATGATGAAATAAATGGGAGACACTGTAGAAGATTTATGAACCAGTTGTTTATGTTTCCCAGTTTCTAAAGACACTATACCTATACGGTCCTTTGTGGTTTTGTCATATGTTGTAATAAGTGTGCTTCAATTTCGAAGTATTAACAATGTATGTAAAGTATGGGTCGTTATACACACCACGTCTCCGGATTGAGCTAAAACCACCGTGCAACATTCTAATTATTATTCGTGACGTGTATGCACAGACGGCATGTCAATCGGACCTGCGTTTTGTGCGGTACGACTCAATATTCTTGTTTTAAGTGATGCGCGCGCTTCGTAAACGCGCGTGAGGGGGGTCCAAACGGGCCGAACGAAGTCGGAATGGCCTGAAATCAGATGATAAATACGGGCGTCCAATGGTCAAATTCATAGCGGACAACCTCAGATTGAGTTGAAACCACCGTGCAACATTCTAATTATTATTCGTGACGTTTACGCGCAGACGGCACGTCAATCGGACGTGCGGTTTGCGCGGTACGGCTCAATATTCGTATTTTATGTGATGCGCGCGCTTCGTAAACGCGCGTGAGGGGGGTCCAAATGGGCCGAACGAAGTCAGAATGGCCTGAAATCAGACGACAAATACAGGTGAGTGATTTCTTAAGTGGTCGAGCAGACGGCACATCAATCGGACGTGCCGTGTGCCCGCGGTGACCGACAACACAGTCCTGGTGTCATAAACGGCCAAAACATGCGTCCAACTGTCAAATTCATAGCAGACGACCTCAGATTGAGCTGAAAACACTGTGCAACATTCTAATTATTATTCGTGACGTGTACGTGTAGACGTCACGTCAATCAGACGTGCGGTTTGCGCGGTACGACTCAATATTCATATTTTAAGTGATGCATGCTCTTCGTAAATTCGCGTGAGGGGGGTCCAAGGGGGAGGGGGGGTTGTCCAGGGTCCAAGAATGAGGGGGGTTGTCCAGGGATTTCACAAACACACAACCACTAAAAGACAACAACATCCATAAAAACAGACAATATATAAAAATAACTCAACTCCAATACTATACTACGAGTCTAGATAAAGAAAACAACTAGAACAGATTAAACATCAAATCTCAGTAATATAAGTCAAAAATGTAACGGATCAATATGTCCCACATCAGCATCATCATCACCATCATCATCATTATCATTTCCCTCGTCATCATCCTCTTCATCGTCCTCACCGTCCACAACGCCTTCCTCCTCGCCTTCGCCCTCCTCATCTCCCTCCTCTTCCGCATCAGACTGCTCGCCATTATCATCTTCAAGCTGGACATCGGCCTGACCACCACTGGAACTGCCACCTGGTGCACCATATATAGAATATATCGACGACATGTATTCATCAATCGCTGGGCTGGCCTCTGGTGGAAGTGTTGGACGTAGAACTTCAATAAATTTTATAAATGCACTGTTTGCCCTAGCAGACTATTCTGCCATCTTTGTGGCCCTTTTCTCAGCCTGTTCTGCATGTTCCCTAACTTTCTGCAGCTCGGTGGCACTACAACTCGTACCTGAGGCAGGCCAATACCTCGTCGGGGCTATCCTAGGTTGGCAGTGTACTCTGCCAGAATGATCCTCTCCCAACACCTGATGTAAGTGATCAGATGGACCAAAATTGTCTGCTTCTTGGGCATCGAGGGCCTCTAAAGCATCCTGTTACAAATATAAATATATTATTAAGTTACAAAATAGATATTAGAATATAAAATCAACAGATTAAAACCTACATTCTACTGCTGAGTCGCTTCATTGACAGCACTTCCATCCTTTTTTCATCTACTCGAGAAAAACAGTTTTGCTCGAGGCACACGTCCTTCAATATTTTGTACTTGCCTCAACAATGACATTGAAAACAAAAGTTATATAAAGACTTCAGAAAATAATTAAATAATTGAGGAAACAAAAGAAAATTTAAGTCGTAAAGAAAACTTATAAACAATTGTCATACCTGCTGCCTCTCATGATCCGGCATCGTCGTGCGTCCTAGTGTATGGAGGTATTTTTTTGCATCAATGTTTTTTTTATTTTTTCCAGATGATTCCTAAATAAAATTCGATAATGCAAAGGATAATATTAATGAAAAACTTGAAAGTTATTATTTAAATACCTCAAATGTAATTCATACCTTAAACTGGGTACTCGTCCAATGAGTAATCATCTGACGATACAACTCTATAGGACAATCATCCACGACTAGTACCGCCTCTAACTTAGTGCCAACTCTAGCACGCTAGCCAATATACAGCTCATGCTTGTAGGCTCTCCAAAGCTCTCCTAAATCCTTTAGACGTTCCAGTCATGCACCCTCACCATCAGGAAAATTAAATCGAAGCTGAAATGAAAATATTAATTCATATAAATACAAAAAAAATTCATGGCATTAAATACAACAGATTTTTTTACCCATATCTCTGCCCAAGCTCTATCTTTGACCTCATGTGGCAAATGTCTCCATGACAGCGGGCTGACGGGAATGATGTCAGAGTATTTGGCAAGGGTCACCATAAAACTCCGACATTGCTGCCCTATTTTCTTAACCATCTGATTGTCTTCATTATATTCCACCATAAACTGTGTGCGACGGTTCCACACCGAACGCATGCGTGTACGGCCCCGCCCCCGCCTCTTGTCAGTAGATGTATCTGTCATGAATGAAAAACAAATATTTTATCAAAACATGTTATAATGAAAATAAATATTGCTATAAAAATTTGTTAGGGTTTTATAAATATACCTGCGCTAGTCTGATCAATGAGTGGCGCCGGATCCACAGAACCTGATGGAACACCCTCTGGTGGAACAGGAGTCGAAGACGATGGAATATAAAAGCTCGGAGAGACAGAAGTAGAAGGAAAAGAAGATGGAACAGCTGTATGACCTGATGATGACTGGGGAGTGGGAATCATCATGGGATGTGAAAATGATGGGGCAGAAGATGAAGAAGGTAGAGAAAACATGGGAGGTATAAATATCCCGTGTGTCCCTAACGACACACCAGGATCAGAATGTGGGAAGGCTGAAATGTCAGTGGGAGGGGCAGGGTCTAGTCGGGCACGCGCAGCTCTACGTCCACCTCTGGTATGAACCCTCCTCGTACCACCGGCCTGAGTACTAGGACCAGTGCTAGGCTCCTCATCGAATAACTGTCGACGTAATGGTGGATCCTACAAAAACGTTTACAAAAAAAATTAATCACATGACATTATATATTCTATAAATATATATATATATATATATATATTTGAAATAAAGTAATCACTGTAGGCACTAATGGTGGAATGCCCATCTCCTCCATCCGACGATTGTTCTCCGCCATTTTTTTTCTTCGTCTCTCTTTAATTGGCTGCATTTCCTGCATTGGAAAACAAATATATAATTAATTAGAAAAAGAAAATTAATGTGTAAACCAAAAAACTAAATATATGAGGGAATGAGGGGATTCATTGGTAATTTATCTATCAATTGTTTTAGAAGAGCTTTAATGAATTTAATAAAACATACAAGTTGTAATGTTCACCAAGTTAGAAATATTGTTTGATTTGGTTTGAATACAGTTCAATTCCAAATTAGAAAATGCAATTCAAATAAAACATCAACCAATAAACATTGAAAATTCACATAACGGTCAAGTCAGCTAAAACATATTTGTGATCAATACTAAATAAATATGAATATTACAAACCTTAACAACCCAACTCGAGGTAAACCAAAAGAATTGAGAACATGGATGAATGATTCTATATATTTCCAAACACAACTTCAGGTTCAAAATCAACTCTGACAATTTAGCTATTGGAGTCATCAAAAGAAATAAATGGATTGATTCCAATGGAAATAGGGACAATGTCAATTCCATCATCAGCATCATCAAAAATATGTCTTGGAATTACTTCATCTATGACACCAAATTCAGGTTGAAGTTGATCTTTGACATAAAAAACTTGTTTATCCATTGATGCCAACACATATGGTTCTTCAGTTGCAAGAGTGCGGGTCATATTAATTACTCGAAATCCATAATCATCAATAAATGTGCCATGTCTCGTCATTGAATCAAACCAATGGAATTTCATCATTGTGACTCGTCAATGAGAGTAATAATCCAATATTATTATTTTCTCAACGACTCCATAATAACCCACATTTTCAAGTCGCGGTCTACTATCTGATGCACTGGCATAACAATCTGTTGTGGCAGTAACCATAATACCATCATGTTGTGTTCTCATGTTTTTGGCTCGTTCAGTGACAATAAATCTGTACCCATTGATAAAAATTGATTTACAGTCACGAACCACGGTATTAGGACCAAAAGACAAAGCTCTTATTTCCTCAGAGATAGAGTCAGCAGACAAACTCAATACCTGCAATATAAATGACAGTTAAACTTAAGTAAATATTGAAATAATTAATTTAAACAGTAATATTTTTACCTTCAATTTTAACCAAGAAGAAAACTCTTTGCTATGGAAAGTCTCTCTCCTTCTCAAAGATAAAGAACCATTCTTCCTATTTATCATTGTTTTATGTTCCCTGTAGATAAAAAAATATGAATAGTTTAATAGATATATATGTAAGATATACATATTCAATTTTGTTACCTGATATAGTCATCGAACAAATCACAGTTGAACAAAACTGTGTGATGTGCCATCTCCCGCTCTTCATGGCTTAATGTCTTCAATGTATATGATCTAGGAATTCCTCCTGTTTGAGGAAGTGATGGAAAACTGGGTTCAATTTGCTCATATTGTTCTTCTTCATTTCTCATTGGTCTGTTCATTCTTGTAGTAAGATCAGACAAATACATTGAACATAAATCCATACATTCTTGAGCTATGTAATCGTTCACGATAGAACCTTCAGGATGATTCTTGTTTCGAACATAAGACTTTAATGTGAACATATTTCTTTCAGTTGGATACATCCAATGAAAAGAAACAGGTCCTCCGAGAAGTATTTCAGTTGGAATATGGACAGTCAGATGCAGCATGCATGTGAAAAATGATGGGGGAAATATTTTCTCCAACTCACACAAAATTAATGGGGCATCTGTCAACATTTTTTGCAAGAAAGACTTGGACAACTTCTTAGCACAAAGATCTCTAAAAAATGGAACAACTGAATAACACCCACCCTTACATTATTGGACAAAAGATGACTGATAGCTATTGGAAGCAACTCATGCAGTAGAACGTGATAATCATGAGTCTTCAAAGATTTTAGCTTCAACTCTCTTCTGTTGACCTGTTTAGATATGTTGCTTGAATAGCCATCAGGAACTCTAATAGTCTCTAATACTTCCAAAAATTGTTTTTTTAGTAGGTGTCATCACATAAGAAGCACATGGAAGTTGCCATTTATTTTCACTGATACGCACAGGATGCAATTCTGGTCTGATGCCCCAATCCACCAAGTCACGTCGAGATCGTAAATCATCTTTTGTCTTCCCCTTGACATTTAGAAGAACTGAAAGCAACATTTAACATATATTCTTTTCAATATGCATTACGTCTAAGCAATGACGTAGCAAATTGGTTGACCAATAAGGAAAATCAAAAAAGATACTCCTCTTCCTCCAATTGTAACAGGTTTCTGTGGAAACATTCTTTCTCTTTCCAGATTTCATTTGACCCTTCCCAAACGAAAAACTGAAATCTTTCCATTCATTAAGCACATCAGTTCCAGACATACGCTGAGGTGGATCATCGGTCTCTATAGTATTATCAAATCTTTGACGATTCATTCTATATGGATGATCCTTTGGCAAAAATTGTCGATGTCCTATAAAACTGAAACTACAACGATGTTTCAGTCTTATGGATCATGTATTCTTCATACAAACTGGACATGACAGTTTTCCCTTCGTGCTCCATCCAGACATCATTGCATAAGCCGGAAAATCATTGATCGTCCACATAAGCGCAGCACGCATCTGAAATATGTCTTTCGAACATGCATCGTATGTGCGCACACCCACATCCCAAAGAAGTTTCAACTCTTTTATTAATGGTTGCATGTATACATCAATATCAATGCCGGGATCAGAAGGACCAGATATGGGTATACTCATGAAAGTGAAAGATTTTTTCATACACAACCATGGGGGAAGATTATAAATGTGTAGAAAAACTAGCCATGTGCTGTGCGAAGTAAGCATCTGCCCAAACGGATTAAAACCGTTGCATGAAAGACCCAGCCTCACATTACGCATGTCAGCTGAAAAATTAGGATGTCGAGCATCAAATCTCTGCCATGCAAATCCATCTGCAGGATGAACAAACTCATCATTAGTCTTCTTTCTCTCGGTATCATGCCATCTCATTTTTATTGATATGTCATCAGACATAAAAAGATTCTGGAGTCTGGGGATCAATGGAAAGTTCCACATTACTTTCGGTGGAACGCGGGATGGTGTTCCATCAGATTTTGACTTCCGGCGGGATGTGCCACATTTTATACATTCATTTTGTTCAGCGGTTTCTTCCCAGAATAAACTGCAATCTTTAGGGCAAGCATGGATTTTGTTTCTGGAAAATCCAAGTTCTTCAACTAACTTCCATGCCATATAGTGGTTTGAGGGAATATCTGCATCATCTGGAAGTAAATCCTTCAAGAGGGTAAGAATGTAATCTATTGCTGTATTAGAAATCCCATACATAGTTTTTCCATGAAACAATCGGATTAAAAATTCCAGCTTTTTCATTTTATCGCATTGTCGATATACTGGAGTCGTGGCAGCATCATTCAATTTTTTCACCCTATCAATATCATCATTTTCACTAGATGCATCAGTTGTCCTCATATCGACATCTTCTTGAGTCTAAATCCTTTCCTTTTCATGATGACGAATAAACGGAAACCGATCATCTAACAAATTATCCATTCCAGTCCTTTCATTTCGATCATCACCAATTTGAGATTTCATTTTCTCCCCATTGTGATACCACACAAAGTAGTTTTCTTGAAAACCATCTTTGGTTATGTGGTAGCTGACTTCTTCACGACTCAACCAAGGTCTACCAACAGAATTGGAACATGGGCAGTGTATGCGACCACTATCTGAAGCATTGTGAAATGCAAAATCTATAAAGCTTTCCAAATTGTTTTGAAAATCGCTTGAGATACGATCGGTTTCATACATCCAACTTCTATCCATTCTGTAAAAAAAAATTCATATAAGTCATTTTGTCATAAATAATTCAATAGGATTGATCTTTAATAGAAAATACATTTAAGTAAACGATAAATGAAGAAAATAATCATGGAATCAACTAGACATGTGAAAAAAACATACTAATGTGTTATTGAAAAAATGTAAAACCAACAAGAACTTAATGTGTTATCACATCAGAGCATGCCTCATCCCATAACCATATTAGTAGGGTACCCTCGTGGACAGCCCCGCCCACCCCCGTGGACAACCCACCCACCCCCGTGGACACCCCCTACCCCCTAGACAGCCCAACCACCCCCGTGGACAGCCCACCCACCCCCCTCGACACCCCTTCTCCCTATGGACAGCCCCCACCCCCTTGGATAGCACGCCCACAACCCTGGACAACCCTACCCCCTGTGGTCAGCCCACCCACCCCCCCTGGACAGCCCGCCCACCCCTCCTTTGTTGTACCCCTCTCTCATTGATTTTAATGATCACAATCACTCTCATCATGTTTTAACTTGTTTTCAAGTGTTTTGATGCTAGGAAAAAGGTTTCCCAAGAGTTGGCCCAAGAAGGATGATAGTGGACTCTCTGAGTCCACCAGCCAGTCGGTGGATTCCCACCGGCCGGCCGGTGGTCTCTGGCAGAAGCATTGCATTCTTCCAGAGACACCGGTCAGCCGGTGTTAGCGCACCGGCCAGCCGGTATGGGCACCGGCCAACCGGTTCTTTCCCACTGGCCAGCCGAAGGACCCAGGCAGTAGGCTTGCCCACTTCCTGGTGCCACCGGCCAACCGGTGGATGACCACCGGCCAGCCGGTGGAACCCAGATAGAAAGCCTGCTCTGTCTGGACCACCGGCCAGCCGGTGGACCACCGGCCAGCTGGTGAGACACCACCGGCCAGCTGGTGTGCCCAGTCAAACTACCATTGGGCTTTGACCGGACTTGTACTTTTGACCCCTAACGGCTCCGGAAGCCCTCCAACGGCCATATTGAAGTGTTTATGGGTATTTCTCCTATAAATAAGAAACCATGGATGCCGGGAACATAACCTAATGATATTTTGATGTCTTGACGCTCTAATGACAACTCTCCAAGGCCTCTTGTGATCCATTGCCATCCTTGAAGCTTGAGCTCCCTCTCCATCAGCCCACCCACCCCCCCTGGACAGCCCGCCCACCCCTCCTTGACAGCTCGGCCACCCCCGTGGATAGCCCGTCCAGCCTTGTGGACAGCCCTCCAACCCCCGTACCCCCCTGGACACCCCGTACCCCCCCTGGATAGCCCCGCCCACCCTCCCAAACAGCCCACACCCCCCTCCCCGGCAACCCCACCACCACCACTAGACATACCACCCCCTGGAATGTGTAGAAATAACATAAAAATACATGATATATAGATAGCAAAAAATACTCAACCTATGGGTTCACATTAACTACATAATCACACAATTCACTACTACCATAAAATACATAAACCACACCACCACCACACAAGACGCATAGCATTTCTCACATTCATTTATAAGCCACTTCACTCACACTTACATTGTCCATTCATTTAATGTTAAATTAATTAAATCCATTTACCACACATCCATTTCTATTCCATCTCATTTATTTAATTTCTTGTTTTTTTGTTTTAACAGCATAATTTATTCCATAGATAACCAAGAAACTAATAAAACCACCACACAAAAACTCACCATCTCATAATAATCATCGACACTATGTTACATCGACCAACCATCTCACCAAAACAACCACATATCACAATAAAATTATTGCACATCACAAACCACCGCACAACCAAAACCACCTCACCACATTATACACCACAACTTCATCACACAACACCTCCACACGACACAACACCACCACACATCATCACTATCATACAACTTCACATGACACATCCATGCCCACTAACCATCACATTACAACCCCACATATCACAAAGCCCAACTGGTCACCTCAATCCCCGTAAAACAGCCTACAACATACAATGAAACACAAAAAAAAAACCTCTCACAGAGGCAACATACCCCAACTTCCACAATTTATTTATTCAAGGTCTTTTATTACATTACCCCTTCATTTAGCATGGACATTATAACACAACTGATATTCCAGGGGAAACTAATTAATTAACAAAATATTTATTCATTTCCCTATTTTACACGGTGAAATCAAATCAAAATCCAAACTTAAAACTAAAATATTAGATCAATAACAATAAAAACAAGGTACCATATGTGTATAAAGAAAAAATTACTTGATTTGAGATGATTCAAATGGGTTTTCACCTATTCGGATGGGGGATTTATAGAGCAGCAGAGAGGTGGAGGTGGATTGATAACTTAAAACTAAAATACTAAAGCAATAACAATAAAAATAAGGAAGTATATGTGTATAAATGAAAAGATACCTGATTTCAGATGGTTTTCACCTCTTCGGATAGGGGATTTTGCTAGAGGAGAGCGGTGGAGCGGATGAAATTAGGTTCTGTGCGAATGGGGGAGAGCAGGATTTGGGGGAAATAATTCCCAACGGTTTTAAAGAACCGTTGGGAAAGATATGTTAAGGACCCCTTTGCCAACGGTTTGAGGAAACCGTTGGCAAAGGGGTGACCCTTTCCCAACGGTTTGCTTGAACCATTGGAAAAAGGTGATTAACACACCCCTTTACCAACGGTTTGAAGAAACCGTTGGAAAAGGGGTGGCTTTTCCCAACGGTTTCAATGAACGGTTGGGAAAGGCTTTATTAATCCTTCAAGCCCAACGGTTTTAGCAAACCGTTGGTAAAAATCCGTTGGAAAAAACAACATTTCCAGTAGTGAACTAATTATTTTAACATGATAATATGTGATATGAATTGAATAATAAACATTAAAGTAATTCCTTAAAAAATTATAAATTGACCAATGTTTAATATTTAGGAATATAAAGAACGAATGAAATCATGTCGGACTTGAGGTAAGGGGATTTCTTATCTCACTTTTAATTCTTTGAGATTTCCATTGTTCTTCACTTATATATTTCATGTGGTGTATTTTGTAATGACATTGGATATATATTATCATTATAATATTTATATTCAATGGTATTATTTGATTAATTTTTTGTTTATTGTCCTTTGATCATATGACTCGACTTATTACAATGAGGTAATGGGTTTTTATCTCACTTTTTATTCCCATGAGATTTATGCTATATTTGCCACTATTTAATTTGGGTGGTGTATACCAATTATTATAATCTTTGTGTAAAATAGTTTTGTTTATGGGTATTTAAATCAACATTGTGTAGTCCTTCATTCATGGAGTGTACGTTTCGAGAGTTACCCAAATCGATAAGGGAACATTTCACCCTCATCTTTTTAAAAGACTTCTTTTGTCAGGTCTTTTAATTTACATCTCCTTACGTTGGGATATGTTCTTATATATCCTTATTGCTGTAAATGTTATGTCCAAGTAATGGGATACACTTTTTATCTATCATCAACTCATTTTTTAAATTTTAATGTGACGTCGTTAGACTGTCGAATTTCGGTAAGGGAACTTCTGAACACAATTTCAATTCTATGGGTTAAACCTCTACTTCTTGATTATGTCATGATATGAATATGTGTGGAAGAAATATGATTGTTTTACACTTAATATAAACTTATATTGAGTGTATTTATATTTTTCACACATAATTATGTAATTTATTTATCCTTAATCTAAGGATACTATCTTTGTACTGGACATTGTCTCAATCTCCATTCATTGAGGCATATTTTGATTTCTACACGACTTTATTTTATAGGGTGTATAAAACCCTTTTGACTTTTAATTTAATTAAAAAGGAATATTTTTACATGAATCATTTTAATGAAAGACAAAACGAATTTTTTTTTCTTACGTATACGGCGACAACAAATTCTCCGCCTCTGTGACCATTATTTGAGTTACTGCTTCCTCTAAAAGACATATATTTTTTTAAATGAAACATAATTACTAGGTTGTAATTTTATTTTATTTTTGTATTGAAAATGGTTCTGATAATTTTTTGATTATATCAATGTGTTTTATTGATATCTTGTGATTTAGATGTGGAAATTTTATGTTTTCATTATGCATATTTTATGAGATATGATTGTGTTATGGTTCTTGGTCATTATTTATGAAGTCGGGTCAATCCGTGGTAAACTAATGGAAGGTGAGCCCGAGATAGCTCTCCAATGCATTGGGTGACGCAAAGGAGTTAAACTCTAAGGTTTTTCCGAAGTTATTTAGGGAATATATTGTGATGGGTATTACAAACGTAACCATGAGGGTTACTCTGTATGTAAGAATGTTATGAATGCCTCACGTTACCTTTATGTCTTATGATTTCTATGAGTTATTCATAAATCTTATGATTTAAGAAGGTATGTAAATGTGGTTTTATTTTATGAGTAAAGTATGATTTCATTTATTTTTATGTATACATGGACTAATGTTTTCTTTCCGTATTTTTATATTACTTATTGAGATTTTTATGGTCATCCCATGTTTGTTAAATGTTTTTCATAGGAAATAAAGTTGAATAGGTTCAATGATGGGATCAATGAAATGACATGCAGTCTAAAACATGGAACCAGTCATTACTCTTTTTTTCAAGATTTTTTATTTTGTGAAAAAAATGGAAACAGAGTATATGTGTCTACTTTGTAATCATTGAGATTTAATAGTTATGTCCTGATTATCTAAAAATGTAAACCTAAAAATATAATCAATGTGAATTATTCATTTAATTCAATATTATGTAACGCTTTAAGGTCGTGTCCTTATATGATCTACGATAATTTTAATAATATGTGTTAATGTTTGTGTTGATCGCTCCAGAATCTCCTAAATATACAGGATAATATCTTAATGGAGTTTGATTAAACCCAACATATCTCAATATTTTAGAACCTCCACAGGCTGTCTCTTCGATAAAATTAATTGGCATCATTATTTCCCACCCCATAGTTTATTAGGACTCAATGTCTAATGAATACATATATTATACTCACATACTCTTCGAAAGAGTCAATTCCTATTATGAGAAGATGTTATCAGGACTCTTTTTATTTTTATGAAACAAGAATCTCTAAAACTATAATTAATACCCCCATAAACACATAGCATGTTCCAATACATCTTGTTCTATATTTTGAGTTGAATTATTCTTCTCATCTAGCCTAAAATTTCGGAATCCATAAGCTATGACAAGACCCTCCAACAAAATAAATACCTTGATCCCAACACCAAAAGCTTAATAGGACATTTTATACTCTATTCCGTACTTATCAAATGTCTGGATAAATTTTGAGGTCAAAATTATCTTTAGTTCCTATATTGAATGAATATAACATCTGGGGATATTAAATGAACAAAAATACATTTGATAACATATAGAACACACATCAATGAGGTAAAATAACCAAGAAATGATATCATTTATCTATAACCATTACAAAATTTCCATTCAATTTTAGGGTGGAAAAAAGAATATCCAAATTATGATATAAATATAATTTTTATAATCAATGCACATGTTTTGATTAATGATTATGGAATAAACATTCCATTTTTAGTAAAGCTATATTACGCATAAAAAGTATGCTCCCTTCATAAATGATTTTATGTTATTTTTATGAGAATTTATTATATTATTTTATTTCCATTTTTTAAAAAATATATACGTTAAAATAAAATAAAATTTTCAAATTATCATATAAAATTTATCGTAATGTGAATTTATAGAATTTTATAAAAAGTATATTTGTAAAATTAATGGTGAAAAATAATAATTTTTATTGACTATTGAAAATTTTAAAACAATATAAAATGATTCAATAGGTTTTTAAATTATTTCCATGAAACAATAATATTATTATATATTTATTAATCTGATAATGTACATTTGATTCAAAAATATGTTTGAATTTACTATGAAACATTTTTAATACTTAATGATTCCATTTTTCTAAAAAAACGGTTTCCCATTATCCTTTGTTTTATTTTCATAATTTAATTTCAAACACTTATAGTGATTCAAAAATGATAAATTGATACCATATATGGTGTTAAGATTTTCATTTTTGGTAAATATATCACTTTTATATTTGTTCAGTATGAATATTAATAATAGTAATTATTTATTTCAATGGTAAATTTGGAACGATTTTTTTTTTGGTTTAAACTATGTGTTATGGTCAATATATATAATATGAATTCCTATTGGATGAATGTAATTCTACCCATATAACGTTATCAATGAAATTTAATTTCATAAAAGTCAAATTCCCATTAAAACAACCAATATAAAATTTACTATAAATAAATTTACAAAATGTCACTCTCTCTCTTATAAATATGTCACATACATTCGCGTTATGAAAAAAGAATCTTATGAATTAAAAATAATGGCAATATTTTGGATAATGAAATATTTTTTACTATGGTAATTTATTTATATTTCTTGTGACGATAAAATTATCTTAAAATCATTGTACAATTTCAATGGAATATTTATCCAAAAATGAAGGAGAAAAATAATTGATATTGAAAGTACTAAATGTAATTGAATTTTACTAATTTATTGTGTTCTAAGAATTTTTTAGATATATATTACATATTTATAATTTTGAATATGATAATATTAAAATTTAATAATTATATTTGTGTCATTAATTTCAAATTAATACAATATTTCAAAAATTTGAAATAATGCGGTTTTATAATAAAAATTATTTTATAAAATGATTTAAAATTAAAAAAAAATATTATATTTGACCTTATTAATAAAATATTTACAAAAATGTAAAACATGGTCCATTTATGAGTAACTTTTATATTTATTATTATATTCACATCACTTTGCTGTTAAAAAGTATATACCATATTAAAGGTTAAAAAATAAAATATGGGTTATTGAGAGATATAAGGTTTAAAATGACACCAAACTATTTATATTTAATTGGATGAGGAAATTCTAACCACGTACTTTTTTTTAAATTAATTTCCATTGGGAATCATTTTTATTGAGATTTAATTTTTTATATTAAAATACATTAATAAATTCTACATGTTCCATATAACACCGTAATTAAATGAAAGACCTCCCTCCACATCCTTTAGAAACATTGATCCTTCTATCTCAACCATACCCTACCAAAATCATGAAATAAAATACTTTTAGACATCTAATAGGTTATTTTCTTCCAAAAATACTAGTTATGGTATCCTTAAGGGGATATCTCAATGTATTCTTCCACATAATAAGTAATCTCCATAAATAAATAGTTTCATTTTTCATTTTCTATATCATACTAAAACATATATGGAATTTACTGTAAAATAAAAAAATTAGTGTCCTTAAAAAATGAAGGTGTTATTATTATTATTATACAACCATTAACCATCATAGTTTCCCACTAATGTATGTGAATTTATCACTCATGTGCACAAAAATCATATAATTTCCATGTAGCGATATAATTCATTTTTCATCACCATAATTTTTTATCAATACTATTATGGATCCATTTTTTATATATTATATTTAAGAAATAATTATACTTGTGAAATTTTAAAATCGTATGTAAACTTTTACCATCAAATCCTATGAAAAATATAACATCACTTTTCATACATGTAGATTGCAACCTCTATGAAGTGATTTGATTCAATTTTCAGTTCGGCTTTATTTTGATGGTGTGAAAGATTGATTTGATTAAAATTTATGATATATATAATATAATAATGATCCTATTAATGAAAATTATAATTTAATATTCTGTCATTATATATTTCAAAAATTCAAAAAACGATGTTCATGCGTACGGATGAATATTTATCTCTCTATATAGTGTAATTCATTTTTTAGTATATATCATTTATGAAAACCAATATATATATATATATTGAATATACATGATATTTATATCATTATTAAAAAAAATTAGTTGATCAAAATATGACAAAACTATATAGAATGTGTTTGCCGAACTCAGAGAAATACTCCAAGAGGGGGTGAATGAGGGAATAGTATATTAAGAAAACTGCCCCATAAGATATTGTTTCATCGTTAAAAAAAAATACATTATTACCTCCATATCCCATAGAAATGTATGAATAGAAATTAAATCTTTCCTGAAACATAAATATTTTTCTTGGTTCACCGTGACTAGGTTATGTCCATGGAGCATTAAATGGATATGGGTGGTTACACAAAATCTAATAAGGCTTGCTACAAAAATTTGGTTTATCAAATAACAACTATTTAAATAGGATCACATATTCTATAATTTTTAGAGTGGAAAAACTGACAAACCATGTTTACAACCAACCAAAATTTTAAATCTCACTACTCTCAACTAAAGCATTCTCACAGCTCCATAAGAATAATCTTCTTTTGGTCACATTAATCATTATGTTTTACACGTCATTTGGTTCCTCATTATGTTCAACATTAATACACCAGATTAATATCAATCTCCAACATATTTTTTAGGTAAATCACTTTTCATCTCTTTTTAATGCTCATTTATTTCTCAAAGATCGTACAGTATTCATGAATCTATGCATGAATCCAAATGAATATATGTCTTTTATGAATCCTGCATCATTAGAAAATATCACCACATCAAAAAAATTCATAAATACTTCATGAATAACCCTACCTTTGTAAAGCTAAATTATCCTTTGTGATGCTCAACAATTTTTCAAAGCTATCGTATTTTTTCCAGCTTATACTGACATCATCAAAATCAATACATTCAGGAATCTTACAAATTTTGTTTAGAAAACATCAACTTAACGAACAAACTTTCTTTGTAAAAAAATTCACAAGAACAAAATTTTTGAATCACCTTCATGAATTTATAGCATTATAAAATTCATTAATTGATTCATTACTACTATGATTGTATGTAAATGGCTATTTATAGGTGTTTTATCCCTTTCATGAATCTCCCCTCCTTGTCATCATATTTTCATGAAGATCCCAAATCCTGTTCATTATGCTCCCTATTACACAAACCTCAAAGGAAATTTAACCATTAGTGAAGGTTCTCAATGTCTGGGAGATTTATCATTAAGCCTTCAGGAATTTTTGAAGATTTTTCCCAAAACTGTATAGCTTCATTAATCTCCCTTTAGAAACACCCATTATTCAAGAAGATCATGTCTATACATTATTTTTATGAGGTATTCAGGGAAATATATATTTTATGTCATCTTGTATGTGAAATTTTCCATTCAACTTCTAGGTAATCCATTCCACATTCCTGGATAATTATCGTCATTCCATGTCAATAACAATGCATGATCAGAATAACTATTTGTGTCTACTATATCCGACAATAAATAAAATTTCCCCAACAAGACTGCAATGATACCTTAATATATGTTTTCCCAAAATTCCCCCCACATGGTTTTCTGAGAACATTAAAATTTTGATTCAATGTTTAATCTTCGTCCATATTCATTCAAAATATTATCCTTATGATTAAGATAGAAATCAAATATTTAATCAACACACAATCTAAGATAATATGAGAAATGTTTGGTGTGAGAAGAAATGGTAGAATTTAAATTTCTTAAATGAATGACTTCATCTCCAAAACCACTCATCTTCTTTCATCACATACAACAAATTTTCAAGATATAAAACCTTTGATCAATCATATTTAGCATCATTATATTTTAACTTCCAATACTAAACTAATCTGCATATCATCTTGTCTCTATATCTTAATGAAGATAGTTTCTCCACCTTTATTAGTGAATCCAATTATCAATCCTCTATTTCTGTGAAATTGTAATAAAAATATATTAGTACCATAGGTAAGAAAAACCATACCTCTAGATAGGGGGTATTGCATCAGAAATTTTTCAAGTGTGGAGAGATTAATGAACTCCAAGATCCATTTGATTCCATTTATATACTACTTTGGGTAAGGCCTTTATCAAAATTTCTACAACATGTAGGTTTGTAGGAAAAATACCAACTTCACAGGACCATAATCTAGCATATCCTTGAAAACAAGATACTTTATATCATTGTTCTTTTTCCAACAGTGATGTACTTAATTTTTCATCTGATTTACAACACATGAATTGTCAGAACGGATTCCGATCAGATACTTCAATAGAAATCCCATATCATCAAGCTGCTTGTTTATCCAAAATTACTATATGGAAGTATCAGATTTTGTAATATATTTTGATTTTATAATACTAAATGAAATAAAATATATTTTCTTACTTAGCCAATACATAAACAGTGTACAAATATTGAATGAACCACTTAATGTGGATTTTCTACCATCTACTAAACAGTCCTAATCTAAATAGTTAAATCCCAATAAATCTCGATGAGATTTTTCATTATACAAAAAACTAAAGTCCACTATCCCCTTGATGTATTGAATTACAAATTTTTTACACAAGTATGTGTCTTTATTGAGTTATTCTTTATACTGCACTTCATGTAATGTTGAAAAAATATTTGTTCATGTCATTGTTTTGTAAACTGAAACCATCACTTTTTGGTCACTATTATTTTTCACACAGATATAATCATTAACTCTACCACACTGAAGACAATGCTTCTGAAAAACTGATCAATTATTGAATTCAATGATCTTATTTCATTCTTTAATCCATAGAATTCTTATAGTAGATGAAACAATCTATTATCGTCTTCATGATTGAGAAAACCACCAAGATTATTGATATACACAAATTCTTCCAAAAAACCCTTTAAAAAAATGAATTGACTTCAATCTTGAAAAAATAGAATCATCAGTGCAATTCTATGGACAAGAAAATTTTTATTTTTAATATCTTCACAAGAGGATAAAATGTTTCATCAAAATTAATACCCTCTTTCAAGGAGAACCATTTTTACTATAATAGTTATTTATTCAAATCGTTGGGCCATCTTCATTCATATTATAGCAAAAAATCCATTTCATCCAAATGAAATTATTATGTGTTGGCCTCATAACAATCAACCATGACTGATTCTTCTCAATTTGGACAAGAACTTAATTCATAACATGAACCTAGATCTCATCTCCTACTGCATTATTTATAAATTTAGGCTCTACCTAGGATAATAAATATTCTTATTGTAATGAATTCATTATTCGTGTTTGAAATTTTTATGCCCAATCACCAATGATGTTATTTATGTAAATTTCAGCTCGACACATAGGGATTCATATAGATTTAGATTTCAATTACTCATACTCATCATTAGTATATTCTTCATAATATTCATTTTCCACTTTAACCCCTTTAGGTTCTTACCTCCTAATAAATTTCAAAAGTTTATTTTTCACTATGTTAATGAAGAATCTATCCACTTTCTACAGTAGTGAAATTTCACCATTCATCTTCATTTTAATGCCTCTTTATGAAACATTTATATGTTGTCATTTTTCCTAAATACCCATGAAATACCACCTAATGTCCACATAAAACATATTTCTATGTATCACCATAATAGTAATAAAATATTAAATTCCAAATATTTAAATGTATCTCAATTTTGGATTCTTCCCATACCAAAACTCATATGTATTTTTTTCCTCCTTTGTACATAATAGAGTAATATTGGATTTGTAGACTAATGCCAATACATCATGATTCTAGTGTTTCTATATTATGTCCATCTCCAAAAGAATCAATATGAACATATTTTTTATGATCTAATTTCACCTATTAACAACAATATTTTTAAAGAGTTCTCACTGATAAATCATGATTTATTATCCCATGTTTCTAAGGCTAATATTTAACTTGAATATTTGTTAATTTTAATGAATTATAGGTCTGATAATTCAGATTTTGGTTTCCAATTATCCTTTTAGATTATATCCTATATATATTATTGCAACTAAACACATTATAGTTGCTGTCAATAAAAAATAACCATTCCATATTTCCAAAATCATCCATTTAAAAAATGTAATACATCTTCTCATCAATGGATTTTGGTGAGATAGTTTCACAAATATCCACCAGCATCAATTCAAGTATTATGGTTTATTTTTATTCATTTTTTACTTTTACAACTTAATAATAATCTTCCATTATTGAAATGATTCACATGTCTGTGTATGATAACATTATATCTCATGTAGATCAAAAGTTTCATCACATTTGACGAACTATTCCAGGAATGGTTAGCATAGAAGGAAAATTCATTTTTTCCAAAACCTATTTTCATCTTTTATTGATTAAAATCACATATCTTCTTCTACACATACAAATTAATTTTTTTCCCTATACAAACACTCCACTATTTATTATTTTGAAGATATACGCCTTCTTATTAAATATTCTAGAATTAACTGAGATTGAATGTTGTTTACCACTAAAATAGTTTGATTGAGGCATTGCACAAAAAATACATCAGTACTTATCATTTCATTTCCCATTGATTAGGCATTTCTAAATCAAATAATCTTCAGGCCTTCATTATTTTAAAATTTTAAAATACCTTCAATGTCATATTTTATTCCTCTATGAAGAAATTTTTTCCTATCATATAGTGTATGAATCCACTACCAATGATCTATACACGAGTACAATATACTTCTTTAGGAAACATCTGCACAACTATTTCCTACATAGCTCTTTTATTATTGATCCATGTTTTTGAATTCATTCCTTGCAAGGATTAATGAACTTGATATTACTCCGAGTATAATGGATCAAATTTTATATGTAGAGATACAAATCTATTTTTTATTTTCAGATAATTTTATTATATATTGAGATGATTCTTATGACCACATCCATTATTCTTTGGAAAATATTTCATCACTATTGATGAGAAATATGTTTCCATGTGTCATAGTCCTATACACCATAAATAGTGACCATAAAAATATATCTTACGATATTGTTCTATGTATTTCAGCATCGGTTGGTATTTTTCCTTTAGTACCACATAGCTATAGAATAGACATTTGTTGAGAGTCCCATATTTCCAAAACAATAACATCTAATATGGACTGAATTCTTATGTGTCGTTGTTGCATTAATTTTTTTCCCGTGGGATATTTGAATCATCCAGATGTGATTCATACCTAAATAAATTCTCATTCTTGAGGTGGATTCTTATATCCTTACATCAACCATTACAACATTATATTTTTGATTACTCACTCTAAAAGTTGTATTATATAGATATATCATTTTATACTCCTTATAATAGAATAATTATTTCATTAGGACATTGAACTATAATTTTCTATTACCTACATCCATTGTGATCTGCTTTGCTAGAGAGAAGATTTTCTCTAGGTTTTTCACTTTCTTTCCCATGCTGAAAAAAGCATCGTAATGATTTTAAATGAGTTTTCATGATATTTTGTGGTGTTACTCAGACCGTCGATAACCCTTTTATTGTAATTTACATTGATCTTGAAACCACCAATCATTTTTGAGTTTTGTATAATTGAAGACATAAAATTTTCAATTTATTCCATCAGCTCAAACTTCATTTCTTATTGAAAAAACATAAATAGTGTTGAATAATAAACAACTTTGTTTTAATTCATTATTTTGGATCTAAAAACATCTATTTCTTAAACAAAATCATCTAATTTATCATGTAGATAAATGGTTACTTCGAATTCATAATTATAATTTTCACTTTATTCTTTTATGTGGGAGCTACCTACAACTTCCATGGTTTCAGTTTCTCCATGATATTTATATTTTTTATCTAGTAAACATATTATTATTCTGAAAAATCATTTTCTTATAAATGGATGTTTTTATTTTTAATGATCTCTCACTTAGAAGTAATGTTAAATTTCACATAAGATTAATACTTATTCATGATAATTTCAACTTCATCATTATTATCATGTTAAAACATCATGGAGACCTCTCTACAATATATCCAACCATTTGGAATCAAAATCAAGTAAGTGGTAGTTAATCATTGAACATTCTATTTCCAATTATTAAACACTATAAAATGAACAACATGACTTTATCTTTCTATTCTTCTTCTGGATCATCTTTAATAGTAATTTTATTCATGTCCTTGAATTCCACTTCTTTATACTTAACTTTTACCATAGAATCATTATAATTATTTCTTATTATTTATTCATCAAGTGTATAGTAAAATATATCAAATTTCAGCAACATTGGATTGTTGTCTTCTAATTTGGAAAAAAACGGATTAAACTAAAGTATATGAATTCTTAAGATTCCCTTAACAATGTGAAAATCTTCAATAATTTCTATAATACAACTCATTTATTCCAAAAAAACATTGAATAGTCATATAATGGATCAACATAATAATTAAGGTGAATTCTGAGATATCCATGCTTTTTCAAAAGAACCTATTCCTTCGCTTCCATGACTTTTGAGACACACTCATATATATTTTGATACATTTATAAAATATCATGTGAAAAAATAATATAAATCACCTATGTATATATTTCTTTTGATAGGGATCACCCTAAGGCATTAATTAATTTAGTGTTAGAATTAAATTCCCTTCAGTACTCTTTTGAAAAATCACCACTATCAACACTGGTCAAAATACCATATATTGAATCAATAAATATATCCATTCATAATGAAAATATTTAGTTCTAGATATTATTATTCCATTGTTAAAAATATATTCCATTAATGTTTAGAATCCCTTTATTATAGACAACCTCAGTTGAATCCCCTTAGAGAAAAACAATGATATTAACATCCATTATATACTGATTGCTAGCCCAACTCAGATAACATGCCTAATAGGGTTGAATCACAATATAAATGATTAAAATATTTTACCATTGAAATAATTTTTCATTGTAAAGAAATAATGTTCTGTCTATTTCTCATAAGAATGTATGTATAGAAATTAAATCGTGTTTGTGACCCATTAATTTAACTCGGATCTCTATCATTGTGATACATCTAAGGACCATATAATGAAAAAGTACCAATGTAACAAATCTACTAAATATCACTACAATAATAATGACCTATATAGATTAATTCAATGAATCATATCATTATATTTACCATTTTTCAAGTATACTCATTATACCTCTTTTTTTACAACAAATATCAATTTTAAATCACATGGATCTATCAAATGATGTGTTCTCACTACTTCTTTATAAAAACACTCAGTTGATCATTTAAATAAATATGTTTTACACCTCATTTGGTGTATCATTTTTCCAATTTAATACACGTGATTAATAACACAGTACCACATATTTTACAAAAAAACCAATTTTTCAACACATTCGTGATGTACACCACTATGATGAAGCACATACCACCTTCATAAAACTCCCTGATTCTTAATAAGAATATACTTCATTCATGATACCCACAAATTTTATGAATATCATAACATTATATGTAATAATATATCCTTCCTTAAGAACCATTCTTTCATGTTGGTCTCTTCGACTTTTTAATGATCAACACATTCACGAATATATCATCTTCCTATCAGTTTATATAGCCTTTGTGAACATCCAATCATTCAAAATCCATATTGATTTTAGTTAGATTATATAGCCTTAAAGACCATATTTTCAACTCTATATTTTTCTCAAGAACAACGTTAGGGAATCACATTTCATAATCTAGATCATTCATATTTTAATTAATTCTTTCTCTAATTTTTTTGGGGGGTAGTGGACTATTTATAGGTATTTCTTACCATTCAAGAAGCTTCCATCATTAACATAAAATTTTTAAAAATCTATAAAATCTATTTAAAAAATCTACATATTTTAAGAATATAAAGGAGAATTTCTCTATTCTTGATCCTTCTCATTGTGACAGAGATTTACCATTAACCATTCACACCTTCACGATGGTCATATGTGACGCTCAATACCTTTATGGATCTCCCATTTAGAATCCTTGTCTTTTAAAAAACTCATTTATTTACTATATTTTTAATAGTGATTCTGGGAAATAAAACATTCATGATAATTTATCAATCCTAAAAACACTGTACTCTGAAAATATGATAAACATTAGGAAATAGATCTGTAATTTATATACAATTTAATGTACTAATTACATGGCATACATTCCACTATCTTGGATATTTTTCAAAATAACTAGTCAATAGACATGATATAAATCCAAAAACATTACTATCCACATACTTTTTAAACAATCATAATCTTCTCAAATACTCAAAAATTATTCATTGATGGTTTTATTCCCAATAGAATGAAATTACTATACCAACATTCTCATGAAGAAAAATAGTTAACACCCACAAAAAATAATTCTAATAAGAAATTAATGAAAAATATGTGTTAATATGTTATAAAGGAATAATATATATTTTTATAGGCATGTATATTATTATTTTATAGAATTATAATAAAATTAAATTTATTATATATGCAGTTATATTGATTTCTAATCTGGTGGAACATGATATTAGGTTTTAACATCTCAAATTATTTTCATTGAGGGATATCTTATGTCATGAAACTATATTACATTATGAGAAATATATTCTTACTTTTGACCTGTTATATCATTATCATCATCATTTTAATGAAATTTCATTTCACATTTTATATTATTGATTCATTGGGCCTACGATTAAAATGGTGCAAATTTGGTAACGGTTTAATGTTTCAATTTCACTGTTTTTCATGAATGATAATGATTATGATTCAGATTATTAAATCCCTTTTCATAACTCTAATGAAAAACATATAACTTATAGTCCTTTATTTATTTCCTCGAAATATATATTTTACATTCATTATCCTCAAATTATCTACTATGTAGTTCTTATTTTTATTAAATAAAATTTACTTTATTGTTCTATTTGATAGATTTTTTTCCTCATATCCATGTTAACCAAACATGTTTTCAATATTTTTGGTAATATAATATTTTTTATTAATTATTTTTATTTCTACATACGATTGAAATTATAAAAAATATTAAATTATTCTTCCTATATTTTTATGAAGAACGTACTTCTTAAATTTTTTAAATAAATGTAAAATGATTTTTTTTCTAAAAAATACGACATTATAAGAACATCCAATAATCATGACCAATACATAATGAAATTATTCCATTATATGTATACATTTATATTTTGAAATAAATTTATTTTACAAATATTTTTTCAATTTATAGTTTTTGAAAAGTGATTTCCAATGTGGAATTTGTAATTTCATCAAGAATTTTTTTTTATTGGTATTTTATTGAAATTTATATTCAAAAATGAAAAAACCCTTTATTTAATTCTTTCTTCATTGGGGATATGATCCAAATTTTCCTAAGATACTCATTATTGAGATGTATTATGTTTATGATAGAAATATTTTTGTGAACCCCTTTTATTTTCAACCAGTTATACTATAATAAATGATTTATGAGTAACATTTCCCTTCAACGGCTCTAATTTGATTAATGATTTATGATATTTTGGACCATATTTATATATATGATTTTGATAATATTATTTGTAGGCTTATAATTATATTTACATATTATGTAATGGTTAAGTATTGATATATCCTAAGTTAATTACCACTTGAATAGTGAGGGATCCCTTTTCAGTAAGGCACTATGTCCCCTATTATAGTATTGGGAGTGATCCATGACTACATCGATGGTTTTGTGAATAAAGAAAATCCACCCTGATTTTCTTGAAGGTGATTCATAAATACAATTGAAATGATATTTTATTCTTATATCTATTCCATTAACTTATTATTCCTAAAAATGAATGGATTTCATGGAACAGTTTCATTAATTCCATTACGATTCATATCTTATAAACATCAATTGATTTATTCTCTGAGCCAATATTATAATCTTTTAAATATTAGTTATAGTTTTTAAATTATAAGGCCATGATATCATACACTTTTTCTCATTCTATGCTCATGTGATCCTTGATATCACCCTTGTATAACATTACTAAGTATCAACGATCACCATATCATTAGTAGGTTTATATTCCTCAACATATGAAGAAGGGTAAAAAATATTATATGTTTTACAAGGGTACTAGTTATGATTATTTTAGTGGGATATGATGTAGTAAGGTTATGAGCTAGTTATATATTAATCATATCATAAAAGGATACATGACCGTTATAATTCTAGTATTGATCATTATGTTATGTCATAAATATTATTCTAATATGATATAATATCTATTTATGAAATTCCTAGGTCATGATTGTTAGTATCAGAAATGTGTATTGATAATCATTAAAGATTGTGATGAGAAAACCATATTGATAATGGTGAGTATTTGGGTATTTTTATAATAAAATTATAATGTTTTCATAAAGAAATAATTAGGGTATATTCCTAGAGATGCATCTAAATACTAAAATTTGTTATGGTTTTAGTAAAATTAATTTCAGTATAATATACAAGAAATCTATTTTACGAGTATATATCTATCATAGTTCTAGTGCATGGTTATTTTACCCTTACATTTCACGTCATTTGAAACTAATGACGTATATTCATGGGATATATCAAATTTTCAATATGAATCAATAGAAAATATTTTAATATATTATGACTGTTAATCACCTATGTTAAACTAAATGCGTCAATGATTGAATAGTTTGTGTCATTACATGGAAACCCTATAATTGTTTTTGTTTTCCCTCAATGATTATTTTTCCTGCACTACACATTTTTGTTTCAGTCAATGTATGAATCCCAAATATTTCATGTTTATAGTGATCGACAATAGAATGATTGTGATATTGTGAAAAGAAATAAAATATAAAGTAGAATGAAGGAATATATGATTATTCATAATCATTTATCCCAATATATGATTAAGAAACTATAATTTGGTTAGTGACTTGACAAGAAATATTAAGGGAAATTAGGTGACTCGGGGAGACTCTAGAAGAAACAAGATTCATATTTCAATATGTCATGAATTTGGGAAGAATCACTCAAGTGATGTTTTCAAGAGAATAAGAAGTTGTATTCTATATTGAAATGAAATGCATATATCATGTAATTATAGTGAAAAAATTAATATTTATACATATGAAAATGAATTCCTTCATATGTTACAATTTATTGATCAATGCCTCTTGTGATTGAATATATGCATTATCATAGCCAATTCCCTAATCTAAGGTTAACTCCGAGAACCAGTAAGGACTTATGTTATACCAATTTTTTATGTAAATTGATTTAGGAACATATTTTTTTGTATTATATAATAATATATATAATAATATTAATAATAAAATCTTGAAACATTAATGTATTTTTACATAGTATTTTTCTTTATTGATTTGAATAAAAATGTTAGATGGTTATGATAACTAAGATATTTTATTTAGTGGAATAGTAGTAATATTTTTATCGAATATTGAGATGAAAAAAATTAATAAGATAATATTTTTGACATAGAAATAGGGTAATGATTACTTTAAAAAGTGATTTAGGTACTCTAGGATGATGTTTATTATATTATTGGATTTACATAATATATTTTTTAGACTTTTATTTATTTTTTTGAATAAGTATTATGTTAACTATTATATTACTATATTTTCTCATTTTGGGTCAAATTAAATTTAATGGATAACATCATGGGGATATAAATTTGTGTTTCATCACAATATTAATGGCTTCAATGCCCCCTTATTAGTATTTATTTGATGGAATTTTGAATTTGTTATAAAAAATCGGTGTCTTGTAGTAAGAATACAATATTGATATTTAATTTACCCTTTGGGTTTGGTATATTATTTTATGTTTTATTAATTTTGGTCTATTGGATTATTGGATTTATATAATAAATATGGTTGAAATGTGATTAATTTACTAGGAGATATATTAAGATATATTTATTCATGATTTAATTTTTTCATTTTATGTAAATAATAAACTTCTATTTATGATATTTGTGGTGATTTGCACTATATTATTTGATTATATATTAATTTATCGTAGTTATTAGTGAAATTTCAGAAAAGTTATTCATTTGTTAGAATTATATAAAACTCTTAGGTTTAACATTTTTTAATATTAATTTTAAATTAGGAATAATACATTTAATTTTAGTCCATACGCAATCTTAAAGTTTGAATATCATAATTGAGGTTATAAAATTATTTATTATTGAGGCTATTTAGGTTATTTTAGACGTAGTTTTATTAATGAAATAATATCAGTGGAATATTTTTTGTTTTTATTGAAATAATGTAGTCGAGTAGTCATGATTGTATAGTTTGGATATTATCATATAATATGATGACTATTTTTTGGGTTTCTTTTTAAAGAGTGAATAAATATCCTAATATAATTTTATGTAATATTAATATTATTAGAGTGATTCATGAATGAAACATTCATTTTTAAAATTCATCATATGGGGAAAAGATGCGTTTTTGGTGAAAATGATTAAAGGATGAAATTATAATTGTATGGTAACGATATCTCCATATGTTTTTAGTTTTATGGTAATGAAATTCCTAAAATCCATGAATTAGATGATGATTTTTTTCTTATGAAATTAATTTATAAGGAATTTATTCACTTTTAACCCATCATATATTTATAGTTTTTGGTATTTAAAATTTTCCAAAAAAATGTTCTCTTTTACCCTATATTAGTCCTTGGGGGTTAGTTTTCTCATTTATGTCCTAAATTAACAATTCACTAATTTTATCTGATTTGAAAACTATGTTATTTTAATTCCATATAACCTTCATATTTTTCCTTCACTTTATTAAATGGATGTTTTATTAATGATTTTTATAATATGGGGTTTCAAAAATGTAATTTTAAATTTCCAACCCCTTTAATACCAACCACATGTTCAATTTGTTTAGAAATAATTAAACTATATGTTAGAGAATATAATAGCTTCAAATTTCCCATGATTTTTTTTGATGTTCGGCATGATATTCAGCACACCACACTAAGAATAAATGGCATGAAAATGTATTATTTAATAAAAAAAATAAAAATCAAAATATTGAATTATAATGTATGAATAAATTTATTGAAAATTTTAAATATATATAAATTCCTTACTCAATACCTACATATTAAATAATTTGTAAAAAAATCATACAATTGTTAACAATGTCTTATTATGCTCCAAAAATTTGTTTCCTTCAAAAATTATTTTTATTGGTTTTTTCAAAAAATATTTTAATTAATTTCATCAAAATTATTAATCTGTATTTTGATAAAAAAGAATTTTGTGAAATTATTATACCAGTATTATCTTAGGGTGAATTTCAGATTATTTTCTTACAATATAGATTTTTTGATTAAAAGTGAAAATATATAACGTTAGAAATATGTGTTATTCTAATAATTTAAAAGGCCTAATTTTTTAAAATATGATTAACATGATATTAATTATCATATGTTATTATTAATCCAATTATGTTTATTTTGGTCAATTTAATGGTTTCTATTCTTAGAAGACAATTTTCTTAAAAAGATCATTTTTTTATTGTTTGGATTTTTATTATTAAAATAATTTATGAATATTATAGACATTTAATATTGAAAAATACAAAACATAAATAAAATTATGTTTTTTTTAATTCTTAAATATGACCGTTTTATTTTTGGTCAATATTAATAGTAACCATAGTGACATTTAGTTCCCATGGTAAAGATAAAATCTATTATTTGGGTAAAAATCAATTTCTATGGTCACCATTTTTTTTCTACATTCATATTAGATGTAAATAATTTAACCCTTATCACCTCTGGATATACATATAATTTTTTAAGAGACACATTTTTATGGAAATAAAAAAATATCTAATAAAAAGAAAGAAACAAAATTTCACCCTCATAATTTTAAATTTTTCTTATCTGAAAAAAAATGTAAAAAAGATTGTTATAAATATTAATTATTGTCTATATTATGAATAATATAATTATCTTCATCACGATTTGTTATTTATCAATGTTTTTGATTAAATAATTATATTAAATGCTTCTGCAACACTATTATGGTTTTTATTAGATTAATAAAAAAAGAAAATATATAATATTTAAAATATTAAAAGTAATATATTTTGAGTGGTTAATATTATTATATTTATTTGATAATTAAATATATCATTTATGGATGTTTAGAAGCATTATATTTTAATTTTTCAATTTTTAGTATTTCATTAATGTAAATTTAAATAAATGTTTCCAAAATGGTCATAATGATATTTTGAAATAAATAATATATGTTTAAATGAATTAAAAGTCATAGTAATATAAAACTCAAATATGGTAAAGTAATGTATCTTCCTACATTTTCTTACATGAAAAAAATACGTGGGTTTTCAAATTCTATCTATTGATGGATGTCCTATTTTGTAAACCCATCTTTGGAATGTAATTACGAGAATTGGAATTCAATAAATCATTTTTTAGCCTTCATTTAAGGAATAAGAGTTACATTGTGTGTTGTATAATGTCTCTATAGTGTCAGCCTCTAAAACAAAAAAGACGATGAACTGGTCTGGGCACACATTTTATATGAAACAATGTGGCCCACTATGTGAAACTGTGTGGCCAATCAAGTGAACCTGGTGGTCTCGTATAGTTTTCTCTAACAATGTGAGAGTAACCACATATCTATCTAATTTTCACCATAACTTGAACAGTAGATACATGAATAGTTTTCATACAGTTTTCTAATCTGTGTGCATAAACCATGTGACCTATCTATTTACATTGTAGATCGAGTACTGTTGGCGTACATTCTTATGAAACGTATAAAAAAATTTCCTCATTAATGGGAGTGAAATTAAAATTTTACCCTCTTTTTGGTAAACATTATCCCCCACTTTTATTTTTTATCATCATGTAGTGGATCCCATATCTTTCAAAGTATATATTGTCCTCTCATAGGCATAGAGAGATATCACATTTCCACTGTCATAATAAGTCACCATATATCTTATTGGATGTGTTCCGGTATGTTCTTCATTAACTAGATCCACTCATAGTTACCTTATCCACATTTACACTATCATTGTGTGGCATTATTGGGTCTATTTAGATGGAATTCATCATTTTACTTAATCGACCTTTTATTTTACTAAATCAAGTCTAAATATTGGATGTTTGTGTCTTACATGGTATATTATAGTTGGTCATTCATCATTAAAAATTATTTCATTAAATTCATATGGTGCACAATTATGTCAAACAACAGATATTTCTGGTTAATCCTCTTATATTATAAATCATTTTATTTTAAAATTGTTCCATTGATTAATATGATCCAACCATTATGTCAATCAACTTACTGGTTGTACACCCAATCTTGAGCTCATCCAATGGTTGTTCCAATCTTCTAGGCCCATAAATAACATCATCTAAAATGGTAAAACATTTTAAGGGTTTGGGTTTCTATGGAAATAAATGTTTTTTATGATAAAATCATGAGAAAATTTTATAAAAATGAACTATGACCTTGTTTCATTGATTCCTTCTTTAGGATTCATTATTTATATCACATGCCACATAATCTTGTTTTTTAGACTCACTACATAATTCCTTAATCAGTTATAAAACCCCAAGAATCATGTTTCATTGTAATAAATTCCCGATAATTATTAATTTAATTATAATACTAACTAAATATATATTATTCGTCCTTGGTATATTATGATTCTTATTAAATGATTCATGTTATTTTCATTCACCATAAATTCATGGAAATGAAAAATTATATTTAGAGAAGGGTATAATTTTTTTTAGTAATTTAAACCTTTTGCTTCATTCTTATGCTTTATGATTTTGGTTCAACTCTTAAAGTTTATTCTTCTTCTTATACTCTATGCCATATTTTGTTTCTAGGGAATAAATGAATTTCCATGACTGATTAATATAATAATTTGTATTCCTTACATTCTTATGTGGTGATAATGAACATGGGTCCCAAAATAAGGATGTCATGGATGTACTCTACATGCATTGTATATGATCTGTTAGATGCATTGTGATTGACACCTGGTCTGCCTTATATGGGTATTTGAAATATTTATTGTACTCATGTGTGATTCTAGTTCCATAAGAGATGGACCTTGGATGGGCTTGTTGGTAAAATTGTTATACCATACCTCAGGTAATACTTGATCCCATGTGTATGTTACTTGGGATGATCTAAGAGGTTATGGTTACACAATGATGAAACTGATATGATGGACACATTTTATATGATTAATTGGATGTAGTCTATTGAATTGGGTCCTTCATAGGATTGTGTAGTGACCACTGGGATTACATTTTATATCTCCTTTGATGGGATTAGGATGCCCTTACATGATGTGTCCAATTATGTGCCTAGTTTATTAGTGATGTCTTATTATTAAATTTTGAGCATGCCTATATTTTTCCTTTGGGACTCATCCTCCATGGCAAATCACTTTCATGGGGATGATCTATTCTAAATGAATTACTCATTGAAACCAAATTATACACCTTATCACTTTTTTAATTGTACATTGGTTCAGATAACTAGCTTATTCCAAAGTAGGAATTGGTGGTCGGGTATCTAAGTGGAACCCAATACATCATGTTTTATTTATTTATTTCATTAAATTAATTATTATAGGCATACTACTTTTTTATATCACACAAACTGGATTAATATTCTCAGTATTGGTGGTTGCGTACTGAGTACATATCACACCCTTCTTGGGTATCTATTACATTAAGGAATCCAATAAGATTATCATGTTTATGTGTCCATGATTTATTACATGTGTTGTGAACTATACATGGTAGAATAAGAGAACATGACTGAGTTAGTACTCAAGATTCTCATGAAGATCACTGATTATGATTTTTATACTTCACTTTTGCATGTTATTGATTGTATTATATTTATTATTTTATTCATTAAATTGGATTTTTAGTTTTTAGACATGTTTTCTTTTTTGTATATTTGTAATTGGTAACTTTTATCCAGTCATTCTACATACATTTCATTCATTTTATATTTTTTTAATTCCACCTTCTTATTTCATTATATATATTTTATATACCATTGTACAACTATGATAATGTGGGTACTATCTCCCCATTGTAACAACATTAGAACAGTTCTTCTAGATAGTAGCATCTAGCATATGGGGAATCATGTTTGAGGTGATGTGGAAACTAGTATGGCTATTGGTTTCAATTTCCTTCAGTTTGGGATGTTTCAATGTGGTATTAGTGTATTATTTTCCTTTGTATTACTATTTTTGGAATATTATATAGGTTACTAGGAATGTTTCAACACATGTGATATATATATTATATGGGGTGATAATACTACATATAGCTAAAATTACTGGTGTCTAGGGATGATATTTTTATTCAATTTTCATATTACTATTGTTGATAATGACTTCATCTTGAGTGATTGTTGTACCATCCACTACCTATTTTTTATATTTATAAAATTTTACCCTTTTTTTTCCTAGAAATGAAGTATCATCCCATGCATCACTATAGGATATTAGGAATTAAAATTCCATTCATATTCCATTCCATAAAGTTTACATTTCTATGTTGTTTGTAATTTACTTTTCTACCTTATGTGTTTTATAGGAATTCCTTTTTATAATCCACGTTTTTAATTTTAGTATCATTATTAGTTAGTTACTTACTTAGGACTTCCATTAGAATGGTTATTTATAATAAATTATATGAAATTTATTTATTATGTTTTCATGTACACCATAATTTTGTTATTTAAATTTATTGGTTTCGAGAACATTGTGCTTGTTTATTTTTCTCTGATTATGTGGAAGTCTATTTTTATAATTTTCATGCATTGGTTCTTTTTCAACATGTTTATTTTTACTAATTTTTTTGATGAGATATTATGATAATAATTATATTAAAAGGTCTATTAATTATTATTCAACATTAATATAAGTGTTTATTTCTTATATTGATTTACAGTGACATTCTATTTGACAAACCCATCATGAAATGTTTCATACTTGAAGTGTCAGTTTCATAGGATGAAAAATATTGGTTATAATTACATTATATCCAATTAGAAATTTAAAAAATATATGGTCACCTTATAAATATAAATTTGGTAACGAATATAATTGAACCATTTTGGGGGAACATTATATTTTTAAAGATTGTTGTATTAGTGTTAAAATAATTGATTTTTTATTTAATCCAAATTTTTTTTTGTTAAATTTGAGCCTACATGAAAACTATAAAGTCTTTGGGGACTATAAAAAATTTATATTTTTTATCCCATATAACCAAGCCATATTTTATGAAACATATATATTTAGAAAAAATTGAGTAAATATAAGAGATGTTAAAATTTTTGTTTTTAACAGAAAATTAATTGGAATCCTTGATATGGGATTTCAACTCTATTTCTTTGGAAACACAACCTTTACTTCAAAATTTATTAAATTCAAAACTATAACCAAGTAGGTCAATTGGAGTGTGACGATATTATATAAACATTACCTCCTGCACGTTGGTTGTTTATGGAGTTAATTTATTATGAGATAAATCAATTATGAGTAACATAATTATAAAAATTGACAAATGAAAATTTCTTTCATTTGATTAATATAGAATAGAATAATAGGACCCTTGTAGGTATCCCTTGATATATATTTTCTTCCTTAGTGATTAACCCCATGTGGGCATATTTATGTTGTATGTTGATAGTAATCTTAAGTGCATGATGTTATCTATATGGATTAATATGTAATTAATGTAGAATCCTTTTAAACTAGGTATCATTAAATAATAAAATACCATTTACATATTTTGATATGTACTTATTTAAGTAATTTGTTATTTAAACGTCTAGTTACACTATAAAGGGTGTTTTCCTCTATATATACCAATTTAAATTTTCATTAACTAAGAAAAACATGCAAACATATAAAAGAACGAGTGGCGTTGAAAATGGGGTATATGAAATGAGTAAACCAATAATGAATTTGATTTGTTAATTATTTAATTTTTATTGGTAATGTTTAATATCATGTTCTTATTTTTCATTGATTCCATATCTAAATAATGTACCATTCACTTTTCCCTAATGACTAGTATTAGATTTTCCTAAAAGTAAAACATTACATGTTTAGACAATTAAATTAATTTTGGTTTAAATGACTTTATATGGAACCGTAAGAGGATTTTTTTGACCCTCATGAAAATGATGAAATATATAGTTCTGGGTATTTTCTTTGATGAAATAATGTTAACATTACCCATGGTCTCTTTCCCCTATATCTTAGACTACAATGATATCCCCATTCCTAGTTATCTTTTATACATGACTCCCTTCATGGTTTTATGATTATCAATTTAGCAGGCTCTATACTAAGGTAGGTAGATCCCTTATAGCCTTACAAAATGATATGAATATTCGTTTCATCCCTTTTATGACATATAGTAATATTCGTGTGTTGTTGTCAATGTAGGAATCTTAGATTCCAAAATAGGACCCTTCATTTGTTGGGATGTATTTCGTTTTTTACCTTTGTTAAGGTCGTCAGATTCATTAAATTCTTATTTCATTCTAGATAGATATGCCAAGAGCATGTTTAGCCACTTACTAGGTCATGCAACCCTTTGTTTCCATCCTTGTCATTGTGGGATGACTTAGAATATCATAATCTTGTCTTATTGTTTTATAGAGTAATGCAGATTTGTCAATTTTTATAAATGTAACATTACATAAATGAAAGTATAAGATTGATATACATTTTAATAGTATCATGGATGGGTTATTTTCTCAAGTGATTTTGGTGTAGTTTGTGAAAATATAAGCAATTTCATCGATTTGGTAATGTGAGCCATTTAAGTTCAGTGGAATAAATTTATGCCTTGAGATATGATGTGTCGAACACAATCCATCTATGGAAATTTGTGGAATAGGATGTAGAGGAAATAAAACTCACCCCAGTTTTAGGGATGTTGTTTTAAAGAGTTCTAGGTGTTCAGGAATGTTGTTTAATTATGTTCTAGATATTAGACATTATTCTATAGTGTACATGGATATAACTCAGGGGGTGTCACACACATGCCTAATGTGAGTCAAGAAAAGTGTGATTATATGTGGCTAGTGTATCTATTCCTTTGGTTTGACACATGGTTACAATGTTCATGTCATTTCTAGGACCCATTTTCTGAGGATGATGGAGCATTCATAGTAGGATGTGATTTCATATTCAGTAGGATCAATGAATAAGACAGTCATATGAGGGTGACTTGATTCACATTTTTCATAGTGTTTTATCCATGTATTGAGAGATCAACCATAAAAATATTATATTGTAAATTTTTAGTCTTTTATAAAATACACATGTGGCAAGTAATCATTTGTTTTATGTTGGTTCTTATAAGAGAACATGATTACATTGTTCTTGGATTTTTGTGAATCCTGTGATGACACCGTTGGTCGGGGATGGGTCACGACTATTGTTCTTTAGAAAAAATGGGATTCCATAGCTGCTAAAGGAATTACGATGTATTATTCTGGTTGCATCGGTGGGTGAAACCAATCCCTTTTAAAGGATATCATTCTAATATGTTTGAATGAACTTTCTCTATATAGTTGTAAATGTAGTTTTGAAACCGTATTGATCACTTGACCCTCATTTCAGAGGGAGTATCTCATGCCCCATTGGGAAACCACTAAAATCCTCTTAGTGAATAATAATCTATTTTAAGATCATATCCCACATCTTTAAATCATCTAGGCACACTGAGAGATCACAGGTTATACTCTATGTTATATAATAGACACCATTTGGGTTAATGGGTGAATTCCATTTGAGTGTGCTCTGGAGGCATGTATTTACATTGAGGTATGGTTATTATTGAGTGACACATGGGTTCCTGTGTAGAATTTCCATGATCATAATAATGAATAATATATTTTCGTTATGAATTTAATGCGATGGATATATCATTGTGGAATCAAATAGTGATCTTAATTCTTTGGTATTCAAAAATAAACACATGTCTCACATATAAATTCTAATGTGTGATCTATCTAGATTGATTTCCATTAGACTCGGTTTGTTGATTTTTAGGTTACCTCAAACATTATTTAGGAATATACTTGATTTTTGGAAAAGGTTCAGATAGTAGTGGGACCTATTAAGAATGCTCCAATGTTTGTGTAGGGCATGATAATATAAATTGTGTGTTTGGAGTAGAAAGGTTATCAGATACTGGTTTTAAGTTTTAGTGGATATGATAAGTGGAATTGTTGAGGTTCCTTTGAAAAATGAACATTGATTAGTTTTTACGTACACATATTTTCTATGTTCACTATTTTGAGATTAGTTTACCAGAGCCAGTTTGACTAGTTATCCCTCTCTATTGTAGTACGTGGTCACTGAAGAATCTCTTAATGGAATGTCGTGGGGTCATGACTAGTTAAATATGGATCAATCCTGGATTTTATAAATATCCAACTCTTCCTAGACAAGCAATATCCATTGTGTGAATACTATGTGTTCAATTTGGAGAAAAAAACATTACAACAGTGCAGTTATTTCAAAACAACATGTTTAGGTGGAGAAGTATGATGTTAGAAATGCCATTATTCAGAATTTCCCCTATTGAGTTTTGAAACCATTGGTGGCAATGTTCCATAGGACCATTTTTTTATGAGATTAAAACATGTTCCTTCAATTGGTTAAAAGGGCCTAGGTAAGCTACATCATTATATCTATTTCAGAGTTCAAGCATTATCTCGAGTATCTAAGGATAATTTACGTTATTATTTGGATATTCTTGGTGTTTTATTAGGTGTTTGATAATAACATATGAATATTTGGGTGAAAAATGCCAAATTAAATTGGTCATATAATATTCTTTTCCTATAGGTATTCCTAGAGAAGATAAGTTTTCAGGTGTAGAGACTATGGCATCCCATGTTTTTAAACATAACAAAATTCTAAGGGTTTTTTACTTTTATGGGATGATGGTTGATCCATCTTGTTTATCGTGAATTGGAATTTTATAACATGTTTTTTAACACTAATTTTTTTAGACTTGGATTAAGAGACGATATGTTCTTAGGATGATCCATCATGTTTTTTGGAGCATCGGTCTCTGAAACATCAAATCAGGAAGAACTGGCATGGGCACACAGTTTTTCTATATCCATATGGCCCACTATGTGAAACCATGCTCCCGATCAAGTGGAACTAGAGGCATCGTATGGTTTGTTCTATTCGGGAGAGTGGATCCACACATTCATGCTCGTTTCTACAGATTTCATACTATTGAGACATTAATGTTCATTACATGGTGTCCCAAACTATTTTAATGAACAATTATAACTCCCCCCTTAGGAAAATAGTCGAGCACGGTTCATACAGATTTTAGAAAACCTTGTGACTCTTTAAAGGAGTAAATTTAAGCTTCTTCCCAATTTTTTTAAAACAAATCCAACTATTTTATTTTACTACCATGCATGGTGCCTCCCCTACCATTTGGAGTTCCTCCTATCCTCTCAAAAGCATAGAGAGATCTCCCTCATCCCTTATCAGAATTGGCTACCATAAATCATGTTGGATGCATGAGGGTAAGATATTCATTCCTCTAGATCCCTTATTAGCTTCTGTTCTCAATATAATTGCTATTTTTTTTGCTAACTAATTGAATAAATTTTTGTGCAGTTTGTTAATTTAATTGATTTATGTCAAACCATATATAAATGATCATTGCTATTGGATGTGTCGGCCTTTCAAGGTATATGGTTTGTATTCAAGCATAATTCTCTTATGATTCATTGATTTTTTATGGTTCACAAATGTTTTGTGATCAAAAATTTTATAGACACACCCCATACACTTTAAATTACTTTATATTAAAAGGTTTCTTCTTCGTGGTATGATCATATCTAGAAGTGATTCATCCTATTGGTTGATAAAATTGTCTTTTATCAACTTCAATAGGTTTTAAAACCATTTAAGACCATAAATACCTAAATGAAAAATTAATAACACACCATATTGGTGGGGTTTTACCTTGAAATATATGTTTTTATTTGGAAAATACATAAGGAAATTAAATGACCATGATCTAGGCCCTTATTTCATGCAATAATACTTTGGATTTATGCTTTATATCATATGTAAGTTCCCAATCATTGATATTATTGTTTACCACTTTTTAAATTGTCTACACTACCCGTTGAAGTGTGATTCTATTTCCTAAATGACATGATTTTTTTAAATTAAATTAATAACAAACATGTTTTGGGTATTCCTATGTTCCTTAATCTTCATGTCTTATGAATCAAACTTGATTAATTTTTTAAAAAATACTTGAAAAATGATAAATTAAATTGTATGAAGGGTATAAAATTGGTTTATACATTTAATAATTAATCTTATTTATTTTTATTTATGAATATGATTCATTTTGTATGCCATATAAATTTTCCATACATTCTGTTTAATAGGGGTTTTCCTTGAAATAATTGAATTGAAATGATTTATTAATGTACCAAATGATATGACATTCATAATTATAGGTTGGGGATGGACAAAAGTACCAATATATGGAAGTAGTAAATAGACTCACTATTCTTGTTATTGGAACTATTTGACATGGAATGAGCATCACTAATCATTCCATGAACATGCTCTTCGGGAGTCTTATTGTATTCATGAGTGACTCCAGTTACCTAGGGTAGAAACCATAGATGGGATCATTTGAAATAAGTTTATAACCTTCCAGGGCTAAAAATCATTCCCATATTTGAGATTCATTAGATATTTCCAAAGGTTATGCTTCCAACATGATGAGATTGGTATGAGGTATGCCTTTTATTAGTAACCATAAGTTGGATCTAGAGTATTAGGGCTTCAGACAGCTCTTGTAGAGACCCTTAAGATTAATTTTTGGATCACCATAGACTGGTACATGATTCCAATAATATATTTTACATATTTATTTCATAGTTTATATGTGATTCCATATTATTACATATTTATTATTCAGAACTATTGTCCTCATGGATCGTACACCAGAAAAATAACAGTCTTGGCATCAGTAAATACATTGTTTTTTATTCATCATGAACCATGTATACAACTTATTACTTTTATATAGGTCCCCATAGTTCAGTAATCTATCTAATGTCGAAGTAGGTAGTGGTGGTCAGGTATCCAGTTGGAACCTATACCATCATGTTTTATTCATTTATTTCATTACATTTAATATTACATGAACACTGCTTATTTAATAACACACAAACTTGATTAATCAATACATCTTTTTTGGTGACCAGCAAACAATATATCTCACCTAGATTGCGTCGACATTACACTATGTTACTTGGGCAGATCTTTTAGTATGTAGGTCCATGATTTATTTCTTTTACATTTCATTTTATAAGGGATATTAGGATCACAAAACGGAGAAAGAACTTCAAGAATATAAGAGGGAATTCTTTTGGGAATTTTACTAACATCATTATCCATATATTGTATTTTATAATATTTCCTACTTTACTCTTACTATCAGATAAATTGTTCTCAAACATTCATGATTTGTTGTATATTTGGAATTGGTCACTTATATTTAATCATTATATTTGTCTCTCATTTCGATGAAATTTATTATTATTGATTACCATATGTTATTTCATTAATTATATTTGATATAACGTTGTGATAATTTGGTAAATATGGAATAATATTCCCACTAAACCACCATCTTACCCATGCAACTAGTTGGATGCCTCTGGTGTATGGGGATGCGTGCTGGAGACCATGTGGCGGTTGCTCTATCTATAGGTTTGAGTGTTAGTCATGTGAGAATGTAACATGTAATATGGTTTAACACATCAATAATGGCCATTATTTTGGTTCTTATTCAAATTTATTACAACATTTTTATCCATTTTTTGTTAAAATAGATGATACCTAGGTTATGATAATAGATAATTAATAAAAGGGTTAATCTGAATGATAGTTTTTAAAATCCAACCAAACCTTGTATAAAATTTCATTAGTGATGTTTTCTGAATCCTATATATTGTTTCATCAATTTTATTCCCATATTGAATAATTTAATTGAAAATTAATTCATTATACTTTAGTCATTTTAGAAATTCCTTGTGTTTCTTCTCCCTCATTATAAAAGGACAATCCTCCATCATGTTAGGTATAACACATTGATCCATATATCATGAAAATACACATCCAAACATTCATTCACAATGTCCTTAAACACATTATATAGGTTTCTGTTTTCCAATAAGTCAAAATCAATTATCCTTAAAATGATATCTAAAAGAGTTTTGTCAAAAAATTGTTAATCACCATAACTGGTGACATTATTTTTTACTTCTTCTATTATGAACTATAAATTTATGGTATTTATTATGAAATAATATCTTATGTATTCTATGTATACTAAAATTTTAATAGTGATTATGAAATCATTATTATCCATCATATTTCCATGAAAATTAGAAGTTAATGTATCACTCATGTGTACATAACATTTTATATTTCCACATAGTGATATAATTCAATTTCCCCCCACCCATTTTTTATAGATGGGTATTGTTTTTTTAAATTTTTATATATGATAATATTTAAAGAATATTTATAACCTGATAATATCATATCTTCCATAACACTATCCCATCAATTGGAAAATGAAAAATCCCCTCACGCATTCACGTTGACTACCACCTCTATGAAGTGATGTGATTCGTTTATCATTTAAAGTATAAATAGGTGATGATAAGGATAGATTTAACAAATATATAAGATATTAATATTATTAATAAATATGTAATGTTTTATTATTAATTATCATTAATTTATTCAATCTTTTAGAATCTAAAAATGAACATTCATGTTTATAAAAACCCGATTGTCTCCTTTAATAGTGTAAATAAGTTTTCAATATATAAAATTTATGAATAAATATATATATATATATATAATATCTAATATTAATATAATGATTAATATTATGGAGGGAATGGAGCCATTCTCAATGTAAAATGACCAAAATTACAAAACTGAAATTATCATGAAAAAAGAAACAATTAACCCATAGAAACATCGATTTTAATAAGTAATGATTGATCAATTTGGTTTAAAATGTTTTAATGGGACCTATATGATTTTATAAGTATGAAAATGATTGAGGAATAATTTTATTAATGTAAAATTTCTTATACAATAGGTTATATTTCATTCAATGAAATTCAAACTCGAGGTAAGGGTTTATCATTAGAAATTATCTTCTTAGGAAAATATATTATATCCTGAAAATATCATCCTTTATGAGATGTATATATATCCCTCTGGCATGTTATATCTTGATTATGTTAATTTTAATTATATTTAAATTTTTTATTGATGTTATTATTTTTGAGGGATATGATTGAAATGTTACTGATTAAGTAAGAGTTTTTATCATTTTTAGGGGATTGTTTATTATTATATTTTTTATGATGAAACTGTATGATCATACCCTAAAGAAACTAATGAATTTTATTCAAATTATGATATATCTTAATAATACTTTTTACCAATTCATTATCATTTAATTATTTACTTAATACATAGTATGAAAATGTTAATGAAAATAGAAATTTTTTCACTCTTCACTTGAAGAATATATTTTATTCTATACACTTGTTAAAAAATTTCAAGAATTATTTCAATATAATACTATTATTTTTAAATTTCATTTTTAACCTTGATTTTATTTTTTCAAAAAACATTCAAAAAAATATTAATTTCATATTACCAACGATTACTTTGTACTATTTACCAAAATGTAAAAAGAATATTTTCGTTTAACTTATATGACCTAAATATAATTTCATAATGGGAGGACCAATCGATAATATTAATATTTCTTATATAATTCAATGGATATTAAAAAAAATTATTTTTAGAATTTCTATGTTTTTGTGATATATAATAGATTTAAAAAGGTTGAAAGTGTATTTTTCATAATAATGTATTAATTATGTTGTAATGGTATATCAATTTAACAAAAAATAACCATTGATATCAATGATGACTTACTATGGATATTATCCAAGGTTGACATCCTAATTATTTTATTGTCCATTTTTATTTGTGATTAATAATTTTTTTATGGATCTAATTCCTTTTCAATGAGTAATGATATGATAAATTAATGAAATTATTGTGATTCATATATATTTTTCATGGGTTATTATATGATTACATGTTTATGAAACAAATATCATTCCACTGGTTTTGATATATTCACAATTTTATTATCTTATTTCACTCTATGTATGATTTTCATTATGTGAAAAGTGTGCCAAAAATAATATATCTACATATTGTATTTGGTAATTATATTATGTTTTTAGTATTTAATCCAATGTTGATTATAAGGCGACAGCCTTAAACCTTACATAATCTGGAGTTAATACAAGATTACACATTGAGGATCTTTTCAGGATTAGAGTTTTATAGAATTAGATCATAAAACTTGCATTACATTCCACATTTAAATAAAGCGGTTACATAAAGATAATATTCATTTTTTCTCATCAACGGAAAAATATTTAAAATAAAAAGTGGATTCTTTCTTGACACTTCATTGAAACTATCATAATATCATGTACCTTTCCCTTGACCTGTGAAAATCATTTCTAAAAAACATGGGATGAGCATAAAAAGCTCAGTAAGGGATATGAAACTATAGAAAGGAAACATGAGTAAATGTACACATAAGAATCAATGAAATCATACAATACTCATAAAACATAAGCACTTTAACATACCTTTTCAAATAATTAATAAATCATAGAAATCATAAGACATAAAGGTAACTTGAGGCATTCATAACATTCTTACGTAGGTAGTAACACTCTTGGTTGCGTTTGGAATATCCACCATAGTATATTCCCTAAATCTCTTCAGAAAAACCATAACGTTTCACTTCTTCATGTTACCCAATGCATTGGAGAGCTATATTGGGCTCATCCTCCCTTAGTTTATCACGGAACCACCCGTCTTCATAATAATTCCCAAGAACCACAACATAATTGTATCACATAAAACATGCATAAAGGAAACATAACATATCAACCTTTCAATCACAAGATATAAATAAAACACATTGATATAAAAACATTATGAAAACAATTATCAATACTAAAATAAAAGAAAAGTAAAACATGGTATTTATTTTTATTTTAAAAATATGGTATGTCTTGTAGAGAAATCCGAAACTCAAATAATGGTCACGGCAACGGAGAAGTCGTTGTCGCCGCATACGTACGACAAAAACATTCCCTTTTTTTCGTTTAGTAAACGCTTTGTATAAAAAAGATTCCTTTTGAATAACCTTAAATGTAAAAAGGGTTTATACACCGAATAAAATAAGGTTGTGTATAAAACAGAATATGCCTCAATGAAAGGAGATTGAGACGAAGTCCCATATAAAGACGATACCCTTGGTTTAAGGATAAATCAATTACAAAATTATGTGTGAAAAAATAATACAAAAAATATAATTGGATATTAAGTGTAAAACAATCAGAGGTTATTAACACATATTCATAGAACGACATATTCAAGGAGTACAAGTTTATCCCAATGAATCAAATTTGGGTTAAGAAGTTCCCTTGAAAAAATTTGACAGCCTAACGGCGTCACTACAGAATTCAGAAAATGAGTTGATGAGAGATAAAAATGGTATCTCGTCACATTAAATAAAATTTAAATAAATAAGGATATAGAAGAACATATCCCAACATAATAGTATGTGAATTAAAAGACATAATAAAAGAAGTCTTTTAAAAAGAGGAGGGTGAAAGGTTCCCTTACCGACATGGGTATCTTTTGAGACATGCACCCCACGAAAGGACAACACAACATTGATGTAAATACTCATAAATGAAAGTATATTACACAATGATTAAATTAATGGGCAGTACATACACCCCTAAAAGGAAATTGTGTCACATGTAGCATAAATCTCATGGGAATAAAAGTGAGATGAACAATCCCTTACGAAGAATCGGCAGCCTAACGGCGCCACATAGAACTTCCAAAAATGGATTGATAAGATCAAATAGGGTCTATTATCATATTAACATAAAGTTTAAAAAAATAAGAATATAAAAGAACATCCCCCAACATAACAAATAGGAGCTTAAATGAAGTGACATAAATTATAGTACTTAAAAAAGAAAGAGGGAGGTTAAATCTCTTACGAAAATTTGGCAGCCTAACAGTGCCACTCAAAACATCCCAAATGGATTGATGAGAGAGAATAGGGTCTCTTATCATATGAACTTAAAAATTACAGTAATATTAATATAAAAGAACATCCCAATAACCAGAAAGATGATATTTAAAAGTAATGACATAAAACAATGTACATAAAAAGAAAGAGAGGAGTATGATCCCTTACCTCAAGTCCGACTTGTCTTGTTCGTTTCATTATATTCCTGAATAATAAACTTTAGTCAATTTATAATTTCCAAAGTACATACTTTAGAGATTATTATTCAGTTAATAACACATATTATAATGTTATAATAATTTTTTAATAATGATAGTTCATATCAGACGTTTTTGACGATGTTTGGTACATGAGTCAAAAATGAACTTGTTTGAAAAATGATTTCCCATATAGTTATAAGTAAATAATTTCCAGAATAGTATTAATGATAAAAATATCATATATATCCAGTACATATTCATTTTATAGTATTCCATATCATTTGGAGATAATAAACGAAAAGCACCTTTCATGGAGACGGTAGGTCGTACGTACGCATGAACGCTACTTTCAGTTTTTTCTTTGTCATATTAATAGAATTAAAAATAAATTATATATATATATATATTATAATTCCATTATAATATATTTTTTATATAGGTCACATATGTTCATTAATTTCTTTCTTTATACATTCCATGTATTGCATGTACGAGTCACATCACTTGAGGGGGCGGTAGTCCACACTTCCTCATATGAAATTATCATATTTACACAACATGATAAGAATAAAGGTATGTTTTAAATATAAAATACAGAAGCATATAGTAAACATAAATACCATATATATCATATATAAAATACAGTGACATCATAATGGCCAACTTTAAAGGAGTTAAAAGAATATTGAACAATCATCATTTCGTGAGGCAGAAAATCGCCAACCACAGAAACAGTATGTTATTTAACCATTAGAAGAAGGTGTGTGTAAGTGTAGCTCTAATCATTCTTATAACAAAATCCTAGTATATTGAAAATACTAGAGTTTTTACAAAATAAATGAATAAAAAGAGTTTAGGGGGTTGGAGAAGAAAAATAAAACAAAAGGACTCAAGTGAAGACATTACCCAAAAATCGGGTAACTCCCTTTGGTTTGAGCTCAAAGGATTCCTTGGGAAGACATCTGCCAAAAGTGAGGCTTCAAAGAGTTATAGAGCGATGTGGATATACAAAATGGGTAGGTTTTGGCTGAGCCAAAGGCTTTGGAAGTGTGGGTAAGGAGGTAGAGGTGTGAGACTTTTATAAGAGGATAGGAGGGGCACCCTTGGAATGTAAAGAAATGTTCCTTTATTTTAAAATGCATTTCAGATTTAAAAGGTCCCACATTGATATAATCCAAGAAAAAGGTGATAAGGGTTATAAATCCACCCATATAATATGTTTTGGACATTTGTATGTCTTATAATTTACATTATCATTCCATTTTATTTAAATCGTTGAATAATGAGGTCATCGATGCATCATCATGATGTCATAAATAATTTAATATATATAATGTATAAAAATTATAAAAAAAATATAATGATGTAGGAAATATTTTTAACTTTATAAATAATATTTATAGTCAAAATTATGACTTGTATAACCCCAATAGAATATTGTTTTCGTAAAACATCTCATGTTTGTGTCATTTTTACTTTAACATAAAATAAAAAGGTATTTATGTCCTTTTCCAACCTAAGTGGATCCATGGGGTCCCCAAGTTGACCCATAGATTTTCTTGGTCGGACATGACATATCCAATGAGGTTAGGACACGTGTCTAGGTCATTTCATTTTATTAAAACATTATTCTTACCTTAAACTACACTAATTACCTCTAATCGCGATTAAAAACTTAATAAGTTACTATTCACCAAAAAATTATTTTAATCCCATTGAACCACATTTTACTTCTTAATGACAAACATGTATGTCGGATTTTTGAAATTAAAAACACAAAGATGGAAAATTTGCATTTAAACGGGAAAATCAGTTTTTATAAGTACCACTTAGTGGTTTCACTATTCATAAAAAATTGAAGTTTTTCAGAAAATTACCAAAAATTTACCCTAAGCTCTATTTTATATTATGAATTAAAAAATTATGTCTATTATACAAAATTCAAAACATATAAGTTGAATTAATTAATTTAATAATTAATTCCCGCTGTCAAAACAAATAACGTGTTTTTATGAAACAAAATGTATCAAAAGATTGACAGTAGTTTAAGTTCGATTTCAAAGTGAAATTAATTCCAACGACCACTATTGGATTAAATGGTAAAAATATATTCTAATTTCACTTTAAAACCAATTAAAAAGATAATCTAATCATATAAATAAATTAGATTAAAAATAGTTTTTGAATTAAAATACAACATTTTTAACTATTCATTAAAAATTGAACTTTTTCGGAAAAATACCAAAATTTTACACAAAGTAAATTTTGATATCCCGATTCTAAATAAGATTTTTATTTTGTAAAATATAACACATAAAATTGTCAAAAAATTTATTTATAAGAGGTTCTCCTTCAAAATGTGGTTAATCGACCTTTTAAAGAATATTAGAATGTTTACGCTTAAAATTGGATTCATTCGCATTTTTAATCCTCTAACATTTATTGTAAGAAGTAAAAATATTTGACAAACACATATAATCATTTTTTAGTTAGTTCAGTTAATTTCCTCCATTATAATGGCTATGCGTTAATTATTATTTAAAATAATACTATTTTATTATTAGAGTGCAATGTAAGATTTCAAAGGAACTCGTTGTTGCGTATTGGGTAAGCCATCAAGCATAGCGTTCCATTTAAATTAATATTAACATTTTATTCAAAAATAGGGGTAAATATAAAAATGTCATATTCTTTATTTACCTGGGGTGTTACATTGATCATTGTAATTAATTTCACTATGAAATTGGACAAAAATAAGGGTCAATATTTTGATAGTTATTATTTCTTAAAAATAAGTATTTTGTTTTGATAGGGGGAATTACATTTAAATTAATTTCTTCCACTTCTCTGTTTTGAATATGGAAAAAATAGATTCAATATATGGAATCAGGAGGTCTAAATTGTTTAAATTGGTATCTTTTATTTATATACAATATGAATATTTATTTGAGTATAAATTTTATTTATTATGGTTAAAGGGTAAATCTGGTAAATAATGATAAAAAAATATTATTATAATAATATAAAATTTATCTAAAATGCGTTATAATCATATTGGTTGATACATATCAGACCATGGGTATCCTTGGGTCGTTTTTGGGACCCCATTGAGCAACATGAGGGTGATAATGACACTTTAAATTAATAAATTTAAAGTAAAGGCAAAAAAGACATAAAGTAATATTTTTTAGTAAATCAATTTTCACATGGGGTTATATAAGTTATCTATTAGAAGATAAATAATAATTAGAAATATAAAATAATTTCATAAATTGAATTTTTTATATATAATATTTTGAAATCAAATAAATTAAATTCTTTATGACACAATAATGATGTTGTGTTTACCTCATTAATAAATGATTTTAATGAATAAGATAATAATGATTAAAATAACATAAAAACCTATCAAATTCTTACTGGATGATTTTATTTCCTCCACGAGTCTTATTATATAATTCTTTAATGGTTTTTTACCTTTTTAAATAGAAGATAAGTTCATAATAAATTAATTATCTCAAATATTCTTAAAGAGCCTCTCCTCCACATTATAAAAGGACCCAACATCTAACACAATCCTCACACCGCTAAATCCCCTTGGATCATCCCAACCCTACCCAAATGGGCTTTCAAGAACCCTATATTCCTCCTATAATCCTTTCCTTAGGCAAAATTCACGTCAAGAAGTCCTTTCAGTTTAAACTAAAGGGAGTTACCCGAAATAATGGAAACAATTCCTCTTAAATTATTTTGTATTATTTTATTTATTTTACTTATCCAACCCCATTAAATCTTTTCATTAATTTATTTTTAAAAAAACATTATCCTCAATATAATAGATGGTTGTTTTGAGAAGTATTTGAACTAAACATACACCCACCTCTGTCTAATGGGTAATGAACATGCTGTTTCTGTGGACAGCGAACTACTACCACACGAAACGATGATTGTTCAAATATCTCCAACTATCTCTCATGGTGGAAATTATGATGGAACTATATATATATATATATGATATATATTATATTTATATTGTTTCTATGATTCTGTATTTTTCATTTATAGATTTCATATATTGTTTCCATAGTAGGTAAATATGATAATCTCATTTGAGGATGTGCGGACTACGGCCCCCTCAATGTGATTAGATGCATTCATGCCTTATGGGGAACATATAAAGGGTAGAGTTAAAGAAAATTTTATATGATATTATATTGTAATTATAACATACATATGTATCATTAATGTTTCAATCAATCATAATAGGAAATAGAAATGGAAGTAGAATTCATGTTTACATACGGATTACTATCTCCATGAACGGTGATTTTAATTTCTTATCTCCAAATGTAATGTGCTATTATAAATACAAGAATATAGGGTATATATATGATATATATGATATAAAAATCCATAATATCATTATGGATACAATGATGTTTTGACCACATGAACATCTTTTAACAATTAGAAGTCCATTTTTGACTCAAGTACCAAATATCAAAAAAATGACCATTATTGACATAAATGATTACATATTGTTTATAAAATGGTAATAATTGATATAAAATTAATAATTTAACATGAAAAGGTTCTTAATCAGCAATAAATTAACATTTTTTTATTTTTTTATGAGATTAATGAACGAATGGGTCAAGTCGGACATGAGGTAAGGGACTTCCTCTCAATCGTCGTTCATTGAGGAATATTTTGTTTTAATAAAAAAACATTATTTTATTTTTTGTATCCTCACCTTTAAAATTTCATTTCATTCAAAGGGAATCTTTTTCTACGAAGTGTTTCACTAAATGTTAAAAAATAATCTTTCTTTTAACTTAATCGGTGACAACGCCCTTCAGCTGCCGCGAGTATTATTTGACATTTGGATTCCTTAACAAGCGGTAATTTTTTAAAAGGAAAAAAAATACCCTATACACTTTTATGAATTTTTGTATTGAAAATGGTTTTGATAAAGGATTTTTAATGACAATATATTTACGTGATATATTGTGATTTTACTGTGGAAATGTTTTCATTCCTTTATATTATTTGTATGTGTTATGATATTATAATGGTACAAGGACGTTTGTAGGGACGTTACCTGATAATGATAATGATGGGTGGTGGTTCCGTGATAAACTAAAATGGGTGGTTACATTATAACCTCCAATGAATTGGGTATTGAAGTCGCTTGTGTGGCTATTACATTTAGTGATATGTGTGGAAGTCGACCGTATGTTTCTTCCATTTATGTATGATTATTATCCCAAATTACCTTTATATGTTATGTGTTATTTATATGGGTTTTATGGAAATATTTTGGTTACAAAAAGGTAATCATAAATATTTTATTCAGTTAATATTATTTACTACATCATAATGGTGAAAAGTATTATTTATGATAATGTATTCATGGTTTACATGTTTTTTTTGAAAAACTAATAGTTTTCCTTCATTGTGTACCCCATACTGATCTTTTTATGCTCATACCATGTTTTTGAAATTTTTTTCACAGGAAATAATTTTGAATAGGTTTTAGGATGAGATTAAGGTAAATTCATGCTTTCTAAAACATTGAAATATATATGACTATTTTTTCAAGAATTTTTATTTTGAGAAAAATGTAAACTTGGTAGATGTATGTCATAATTAGGTTGTTATATATATATTATGACCTAATTTTATAAATATATAACCTTGAAAATATTCTCAATGTGAATTAATCATTTAATTCAAGAAAATGTAATGTTTAAGGTTGGGTCTTTATAGTTGGTGTCAGAGGTCGATTTAGATAACTTTGGGAGTTAGGGTATTGTTATATTAATATCTATAATTTAAGTTATGTTAATATTCAAATGATATAGCATTTAAAAATTACCATGATTCTTCACCTAAGATATTTTCTATGTTTAGAATGGTTTTTCGTAGAGGAAAGAGTCAGCTATAATGGGATGACATCAGTAGGAAGACAACCTTCGAAATAAATAACCTAAGATGGTCAGAATCTTAACTCAATAGTTTGTTGTAGTGATGGCACAATTGAACTAGGATATATATGGTTATGGTATCCATACATGATATTAGTTAGGTCAACCATAGAACAACATGTTATTAGAGGAGCATTTCATGAGGAAACATCACCCATCATTCATAGGATCATCTATCCCTTTGCTAGCATAAGGGTGGATTAATGCACTAGAGAAACGTTTTGATGCCATGGGGTGTTTATAACATCAATTGGTTAGTCCCAATATTTATCATTATGAATGTGAAGCCGATCAATGGTGGTCGATGGTGAAAAATATCATGGATAGTGAAGAGATTAAAGCTATTGATTGGGAACAATTCAAAGGTATGTATCTTGAGAAATATTTTCCAAGGATGCTTTATCTTAGGATGGAAAAACAATTCCCAGAATCGAGGTGGGTGGATGATTCATGGGCTACATATGAAGCAAAATTCACTCGACTATAAAGGTATGCTCCAATTTTCATACGAGATCTTCATAGTAAAATATAGCATGTTTACTCAGGATTAATTCCAATGTATCGAAGTTATTTAGCTTCTAGTGAGTTAAAATGTAATGAAAAAAATGGTAGATGTGTGGAGAAAGTGGAAATAAAGTTTTCCACTGATCAGGTGTTCTTCGAAAAACAACAGAATAAGAGGTCAAGGTGGCAGAAAAAAGGGAAGAACTCTTCAAAAAAGTTTGATGGTAAGAAACATAACATTATAGTTTGTGAATATTGTGTTAAAAATCATGTTGTGTAATGTGTTTTGAATCTGGTAAGTGCTACCGATGTGGTAACATATGACATAAGGCTCGTAATTGCACTGAAAGAGAGAAGAGTAATGTTAATACAAAATCTGATTTACAAGCAGTAAATTATTTTAAGTGGAATGAAATGGGTCATTATGGAAATGAGTTTCCAACAAAGAACGCAACTGAGGGAAAGCAGTCAGACTACTTGCAGAAAGGGGTAGTTAAATCCTTTTCAACGACTTCAGTAGATGTTGGTCTATCATAGGATATAGTATCAGTTATATTGTTTGTTTTTTCTTGATTATGCCAATGTGTCGTCAGATTCAGGGTCTACACATTCGTTCATTTTTTTAGAAGTTTTCTAGTAAATTTGTATTTCCATATGATGATATGAATACATACATTATGGTAAAAAAACCATGAGGAAATTTTGAAACATAAAGAAATTATATCAACCATCCTATACATGTGTACGAAAAAAATAAATCTGCAAACATTATTGTTTTTCCTCTAGAGGAGTTTAATGTTATTTTGAGCATGGATTGGCTGCCTATTTATCATGCTAAGATTGTCTTCAGAGATAAAGAGTCTTCTTTTCAGAATGGATTTTAGTTTGTATACAAGAACGAAACCTTTATTTAGATAACATATTAAGAATAGGATATACTAGTAAAAGATGGACATGAATGTTACCTTGCACATATTGTTGAAAATAAACAAAAAATTAAGATTAATGATTTTCCAGTGGTAAATGAGTATATTTATGTTTTTCCTAATGATTAGCCTGGTATAAAACATAACCGGGAAGTTGAATTTACTGTTTACTTAGTTTGTGATGCTAAGCCAATTTCAAAACCCTCTTATTGAAAAGCTCAAATTGAACATTTAGAGGTAAATAAGAAATTGAAGGAGTTATTAGATAAAGGTTTTATTCATCCTAACACATCACCATGGTGTAATCTTGTATTGTTTATTAAAAAGAAAGATGGTTCAATGAGACTTTTCATTGATTATAGAGCACTGAATAACATTACTGTTGAGAACTAGTATCCTTTGCCTCAAATTAATGAATTATTTGATATTCTCTAGAGAGCTCAATATTTTTTTCACGGCCCATCCTCGGGGCCCGTGCCGTGACTACCCCAAACCCGCCTTCCATAGGGCAGTGGCTGACGACTAGAACCAAGGCGTAAATCCTGGGAAAAGGGAAGGCATTGCCTTTGTTAAGTAAACAACAAACACCACAGATCAAGTAGGAAGAAGTAAACACTATGTAAAAACTGGTACAACAGTAAGTGCGGAATGTAAGTGGGCCAGAATACAAACCCAAATTGAATGTAAAGTACAACTCGAAAGGGAATACAACAACTGAAAGGTAAATCCTCAACGTCGAGCCGTCCACTGAAAGTCCCACCTGAAGGGTGGGTATAGATAGCCTCCACTGCTCCACGGGTCCAGCCGACCACTGTGAGTACGTCCCGCCCAGTGGTCCACCTCCAGGTACCGTCCTGCTCTGCAAGAATCCACCACGATCAGCGATGTCCGTCGTCTGCAACCAACACAACGTAGAGAAGGCATATCCCGTGCAGGGGTGAGTATAAACTACTCAGTAGGGACCCCAAGACCCCCGAAGGTCTCCCAGAATCCACAAAGGATAAACCAAAAAGGAAAGATACAATCATGAAGTAACATCTGACATGGCTTAGGTATATGCCCATACATATACCTAAGTCATCAATTCTTGCTCGGCTCCAACATCCGAGCTCATGTACAACCCCGTCCACACATGAAAGAAAAACGTAAATCCACACAGGATAGCACAACGCAATCCACAAAGGAAAGCAAAACAGGATTCAGCTCACACATGTATACTTATTTTAATGACAGTAAAGATGACCAGATATTTCCACTGATTCATCTAAGCCGTCGGACCCACAAAGGATCGATAGGTACTAACCCCCGCAATGACCCACAAAGGATCTGACCCACACAGGATCGATAGGTAACTAACCCCCGCAAAGACCCACATAGGATCATACCCACACAGGATCTGTAGGTTCTGGCCCAAACAGGACCGCAGAGCGCTGACCCACATAGGATCGGACACACACATGATCGGTAGCACTGACCCACAAAGGATCACTGAGTGCTATAGTCGTCGCCGTCGAATCCACTGAGGATCTCTGTACAGTCGTCGTCGTCACAGTAGCAGTCGCAGCCAGCTCTAGGATTCCCGCACACAGCAAGCTCGTTTGGGAGGGTCCGATCCATGAGCCGAGAGGCTGATACATCAACTAACACATAGTCCAGAGTTGATGTATCCAAAAGTTCTGTATCGCCAACAGGAACTCAACGTCGCAGACGACGCGTCAATCAGACCCCCGGTCTGAGAGTTATTGGCTTTCTCGTCCGAGGGGCCCGGTTGGTTTTTAAGGCAAAACCAACCCGATCGTCCTCCATCTGCACCCAAACCTTGGGCGGAGTAATCCAAAGGATCCGTCTCACTTAGAGAATTTCAAAAAATTCGACGGAACGTCAATCGGACGTCCGAAGCTCATGATATGAGCGTTTCCGCTCCGAGGGCCCGGTTGGTTTCGTGTACAAACCAACCCGGACGAACCCAAAGTATTCATAAACCTTGAGTGTAACATACCTAAATGACCGTCTCGATCCAAGGATCGCGTTTCCATTGACGGCACATCGATCGGAGGTCTGTAGCCCAAGATATGGGTGAATCATAAAAAAGGTGCGGAAAACAAGGGGTCTGGGCCGGGACCGACCCGGCCCAACCCCCCCTGGGTCCGCCTGAACCGGGAGACCCGACCCGGGTCCGGGTCCGACCCGGTTGGGCGCGACCCGGCCCTACCAGGGTGGCCCGACCCGACATGGGCGCGACCCGGCCCGGCGGGTCGGCTCGGCTCGGCTCGGCCGAGCGGCCGAGCGAGGGAACCGCGGCCCCCACGGTATCCGGACGCGGCTTAAGCCGCCTCCCACCTCCCGGTTCCGCGCGGCCGCAGAACCGCCTCGCCGCCGCGGCGGGTTTTTCCGGCGGCTCACCGGGCGCCGCCGCCGCCTCTAGCCGCCGGTGTGGCGCGCCAGGGGGAGTTTCTGCGGACCACCGGACACGCTCTGGTGGTCCGTTTTGCGTGCGGGCTTCGCCAGTCATCCTCCCGGGACCCGATCTTCACTGCAAGGCCCTCAAATCGCCTTTGCGGCCCCGTTTTCCATCGTCCTCCATTCCGCACACCAAGAATGAAAAAAGGGCGGTGGGTTCGGACTTGTGCGTTAGTCTTCACCCACCACATTAGCGGTTTTAAATGTCTCCCAATCAATCATTAAACAACCGGGGAATACAAATCACAATGATTTAAAGAATAAAAACCCATACCTCGCTGTAGTCGATGAGCATGCGTTCTTCGCGGAATTGACCATCATGAAAGAAGAGGATTGTCACGTCGCGGAAGGGCATCGCGTCGTCGCGGAAGGGCGTCGCGTCGACGATCTCCAGGGGTTAAAAGAAAACACATGGATTTAATTTCATGAATAAAATCCATGTTAAGAATAAAATCCCCAAAGGAAAAAATAAAAGATTTGAAATCTCCTACCTCAAGCAGTTTGTGATTGGAGATTGTTGCGGGGAATAACGTCGCGGAAGAAGCGTCGTGAGAGGAGAATCGTCGGCATCACGGAACACAGTGTCACGTCGTCGATCTCCGAGGGTGACGGCGTTCTTCGCGTTCTTCGCATTCTTCGCGAAGGAGGATGAAGGCACAAAATCTCCAAATCCTCTAAACAAACTGAACCCATGAATCATGGTGTGTTGGTCTTATTTTATTAATATCCCAACGGTTTGAAAACAGATTAAGAAACGAACAAATTAATTCATAGAATTAATTTCAATGAACTAACCGCCCAATTAATAGGGGAATTAAGAATTTAGAAAACGCGTCAGTTGACTGTCATTTAAAATCGGTTTTCACGGGTGCGTTACTTAGCGGAAAAGAAACGGTGGGGCTCATGCGGGCCCCACCTCACAAATATCCTACCAAGAGGGTAGGATATTTTGGGTTCCACCCTATCCGCTTCAACTCATCTTAAGCATAATTAAGTGTCTTTAAGCAGCTTTAAGTGAAATAAAATAAACATTGTCGTACCACATTATTTTATTTCTTAACATAATGCCCAAATATTAAAACCCACACCCGAGAAAACGCAACTCCGGAAGAGGCATTTCTTAGAAAATACCGGCGCTACGATTCCATCAGTGCCCTCAGAATTTGATTCCGAGCACTGGTTCAAAAGTTAGAAAAACCCGATCGTTCGTTCACTGAACGTACCCAAGCCAAACTTCGGAAAATGATTCCGGGCACACCGGGCCTCGGAATAAGGTGCCGTCAGAAAATGAATTCATGTAAAATTCAAAGAAAATTAAGAAAAAAATTTACTTGAAATTTACGGGTCTTTACATCATTCCCACCTCAGTGCTTTACGTCCCCGTAAAGATACATCATAAGCTAGGGAAACAAATGTGGGTAATGAGCATGCATCTGAGCCTCCCGCTCCCAAGTGCTCTTCTGGAGGTTCCTGTGCTTCCATCTGATGCGCACTAGAGGACTCGATCATCCACGTAGGACCCTCTCCTGTCGATCCTCTATCTCCACCGGGACCTCCGCAAAAGTCGCCCCATCGTCGTCGTCTAGCTCCCCATGGTCAATGATGTGTGTCGAGTCGTGAACGTATCTCCTCAGGTGAGATACGTGGAAGACTTCGTGCACCCGATGCAACTGAGGTGGTAGAGCCAGGAGATAAGCCACCTCGCCAATCCTGCTGAGGACCTGGAATGGTCTGATGAAGTGCGGAGACAACTTTCCACCTCGGCCAAATCTACGTAAACCACGTCGAGGTGAGACACGCAAGAAGACGTGGTCGCCATCCTCGAACTCTAGTGGCCTCCGCCTCCTGTCAGCGTAAGACTTCTGCCGGCTCTGAGCTATTCTCATCCTCTCCTGGATGACCTGGACCTTCTCTGTCGTGGCTTGGACCATCTCTGGTCCCACAAGTGCTGACTCCCGAGGGCCTGTCCAGCACAAAGGAGATCTGCAAGGTCTTCCGTACAACACCTCATAGGGTACCATTCCGATGGTGGAGTGGTAGATGTTGTTGTACGCAAACTCCACCAAGGGTAGGTGGTCCTCCCAGCTTCGACCAAAGTCGAGGACACATGCGCGGAGCATGTCCTCGAGAGTCTGAATGGTCCTCTCCGTCTGACCATTCGTATGAGGGTGAAAGGTGGTGCTCAGACATAGCTGCATCCCGAACGCCTCCTACAACCCCTTCCAAAGCTGGGAAGTAAAGTGAGAATCTCAATCAGAGATGACAGATGATGGCATACCGTGAAGTCTTACAATCTCCTGAACGTAGATATTTCCCAAGCTCTCCACTGAGCCCTGCTCTCTGATGGGTAAGAAGTGAGCCGACATGGTGAGTCGGTCGACAATCACCCAAATGGAGTCGTGACCTCTGGAAGTGTGTGGAAGTCCATTCACGAAGTCCATAGATATCCCATCCCACTTCCACTCTGGGACCTCCAAGGGTTGTACCAAGTCTGCTGGTACCTGATGCTCTGCCTTCACCTACTGGCAGGTGATGCATCGTGAAACGAACTCAGCAACAACCTTCTTCAGGCCTGGGCACCAGTGCTGTCGTCTGAGATCCTGTTACATCTTCTCCACTCTAGAATGTACCGTTAAGGGAGAAGTGTGAAACTCTCTCAGCACTTCCTCCCGTAATGAGACTAGTACCAAGGTATATCCACTGAAAAGGATGTCGTGCTCTGTTCCAAAGGAGAAGCCATCAGGTGCCTGTCTTGAGGATAACTGTGCATGCCGCGACTCACAGTCGGAGTCCCCACACAGTGCCTCTCTGACCCACTGCAGTAGTGGAGGAGTTACTGTGAGAGACTGAATGAAGGATGCTCCATCTCTATCCACAAAGGATATCTGCAAAGCAGCTAGCTTCTCTATCACCTCCTCAAGTAGCTGAATTCCCATCCTCCTACTGAGAGTATCGGCTACCACGTTCCCCTACCCAGGAGTATAGACTATCTCAAAGTCATAGTCCTGGAGGAACTCGAGCCATCACCGCTGTCTCAGGTTTAGGTCCTTCTACGAGAAGATGTACCTGAGAATCTGATGGTCAGAAAAGACTGTAAAGTGCTCGCCCATCAGATAGTGTCACCATGTCTTCAGGGCGAAGACCACTGCTGCTAACTCCAGGTCATGGTTAGCGTAGTTCTGCTCATGTGGCCTCAAGTGACGTGATCCATAGGCAATCATTACCCGCTCCTGCATCAGGACACATCCGAGTCCGGTCCCTGATGCATCGCAGTAGACTACGTACCCTACTCCCTCCTCAGGAAACCTCAAGATAGGTGCACTGTTCAATCTCTGTCTCAGCTCCTGGAAGTTCTGCTGACATATGTCTGACCACACAAAGGGTTTCCCCTTCTTCGTCAATGCTGAGAGTGGTGCCGCAAATCTGGAGATGTCTGGCACAAATCTATGATAATATCCATCTAGTCCCAAGAAACTCCGCACCTCCGTCAGGCTCTTGGGTGGTTCCCAAGCTAGCAATGCCTCGATCTTCGCAGGATCCACTGCAACTCCCGCCTCAGAGATGACGTGCCCCATGAAGTGGACCTCACATATCCAGAACTGACACTTCGAGAGCTTTCCATAAATCTGGTGCTCTCGGAGTGTGTCTAGTACAACCCGTAAGTGGAAGGAGTGATCCTCCTCAGTCATCGAGTATTACAAAATGTCATCGATCAAGACTACGACAAATCGATCGAGGTATGGATGAAAGATCCTGTTCATGAGGCTCATGAACACTGCTGGAGCATCGGTTACACCGAATGGAATAACCAAGAAATCATAGTGGCCATACCGACATCTGAAGGACGTCTTCTGCACGTCCTCATCCCGAACTCTAAGCTGATGATAGCCTGACCTGAGGTCTATATTCGAGAACCACCGTGCTCCCTTGATCTGATCGAAGAGGTCATCAATCCTCATAAGAAGATACTTGTTCCTCACTGTCACCTGGTTCAGGCGATGAAAGTCGACACAAAGTCGCAAGCTCCCATCTTCCTTCTTGGAGAACAATACTGGGGAAGCCCATGGTGAATCACTGGGTCGGATGAGTCCCTTGCACTGCAAGTACTCCAACTATACCCGTAGCTCTCGAAGCTCAGCGGGGGCCATTCGATATGCTGGAGTCGATACCGGGGCTGTCCTGGGGTACAGGTCAATATAAAATTCTACCTCTCTGCGAGGAGGTAGTCCTGGAACGTCGTCGGGAAAGATGTCTGCATACTCATCCACCACTACAGGAAAACTAGGACTATGCACGTCAACTGCTCCTAGGATGAGGCTAGCCAACTGATGAGTGATGGGCTGTCCTCTCCTCTGCGGAAGTCCATTCTGCGCTGCAAAGGCTCCTTTCTCACCGGTGAAAGTGAACCTGCTCCCATCAGTGCATACACATCGCACCTTGCGCCTAATACAGTCGATCTGAGCATGGACGATAGATAACCAATCCATGCACAAGATGACGTCATTAGGCCTCGACGTCGCTACAAGAAGATCCCAGCCGAAGCTCTCACCTCCTAGAGTAATCTCACACTGCCGACACTAGTGCGTAATCGTCGAGTCTGCTCCCGTAGGAGTCTTTAGCCGTAAAGATCGAACCAACGGCTCTGTCAGAATCTCCGAGCTACGAACAGGGGTAGCGGCTATGAAAGAGTGACTCACTCATGTGTCAATAAGAACTACAGCAAGTGTGGAATAGAAACAGATCGTACCTCGAATCATCTCAGGCGCACCGTGGTCATAGGCCTACGCTGCCTAGAGATGTGAATGTCTCTGCCCGCCAGCTCCCTTTGGTCGAGGTGGGCCTCCTGGTGGTGGTGTTGGTAGGGCCTCAAAGTGTCGCCCACCACCTGCTGCTCGGCCAGCTTCTCTGCCTCATCCGCCTGCTCCCTGCGGACCACCACGGTCGACCCTCTGCCTCTGCCTTGGTGGCCCCTCCACCGTCTGCTGCTCCTCGGCATGGCGGGTCGGGCAGTCACGAGCTATTTGGTCCTACCCGCTGCATGCGTAGCACTGCCTGCCTCTCGAAAGACTGGTTCCATGTTGTGTCCCCCGCACTGCTAAGCCAGTGTCCGGAGGTTGTCTGCCAGAGGGTCTGGTCTGCCTGGACCCTTGTGTCATCTGGCGGCTGCCTACTACGGAAGACTCTGCCACCTGCCGCCCTGCGGTAGGTCTCGCTGCTGAAGAAGGCTCAACAAGAAAGCTCTTGATCAAAAGGGATCGCTCCAGTACTCCTGCCTGAGTCGGAATGCTAAGGGAGATCAGTGATGCCATGATCTCATGTCTCAAACCCCGCTCAAAGGTCAGGGCCCGGAGGAATGGGTCCCGTACCATGTCATTCGAGTAGTGCGGGAGATCGGAAAATCTTGCCGAGTACTGGGCAACCGTCAAGATGCCCTGCCGCAGCTGAAGAAGCTACTGGATACACCCCACACAGAGGGTGGCCGGGACAAACTCTGAGCAGAAGAGGCCCTAAAAGTCTATCCAGAAGAGAGATGCCTCATCTTGCACCTGGAGAATCATGCTCCACCATCGTCCCGCTGCTGCATGCATCAGGCTTGCTGCGAGGTTCACCATGAGGTCTGCTGGTGTCCTCACTAGCCTGAAAACTCGCACAACTGCCTCCAGCCAGTCCTCGGCTGCCTGGGGGTCCGTCTCCCTGCGGAACCTGGGATGTCGCTGGTGCTGGAAGTCATGCAGTGCACTAAAGCGACGTGCATCGTCAGCGGCTGGGGCTGGAAGCATCGGTGGCTCAGCGGGTAGAGGTACCGCCGGTGATTCAGCTATCAAAGGGCCCTGTACCGAGGCCTCATCGCTCAGTAGGCTATCGTCATGCTCAACTCTCAGAAACCTAGCTGGCTGCCGTCGTGGGGCCATCCTGAAAAGGAAACAGGTGTGCCACGGTCAGAACAGTATACCTAGTGAGCTGATATATAGTAATCACAAATAAAACTTGAAACACACATGAAATCAATGTTTTCGTGCATTAAGTCGGAAATCCGAAGTCAGGGTCCGGGTGTACGGATACGTCGGCCGCCACACCAACACTGGTCTCCCTGGACTAATAACCAAACCCAATACGCTTAACACTATTGCTTCACATAGAAAAATATCGGAGTCCCAAGTTCTGCGATAGAACCGAACTCCTATGATACCAATTTGTCACGACCCGTCCTCGGGGCCCGTGCCGTGACTACCCCAAACCCTCCTTCCATAGGCCAGGGGATGACGACTAGAAACAAGGCGTAAATCCCAGAAAAAGGGGAGGCATTGCCTTTGTAAAGTAAACAACAAACACCACAGAGAAAGCATGTAGAAAAAAACACTAAGTAAAAACTGGTACAACAGTAAGTTCGGAAAGTAAGTGGGCCGGAATACAAACCCCAATAGAAAGTAAAGTACAACTTGAAAGGGAAAATAGAAACTTAAAGGTAAAGCCGAAATGTCGAGCCGTCCACTGGAAGTCCCACCTGAAGGGTGGGTATCGATAGCCTCCACTGCTCCTCGGGTCTAGCCGACCGCTCCGAGTACGTCCCGCCCAGTGGTCCACCTCCAAGTATCGTCCTGCTCCGCAAGCCTCCACCACGATCAGCGATGTCCGTCGTCTGCAACCAACAAAATGTAGATCAGACATAGCCCGTGTAGGGGTGAGTATAAACTACTCAGTAGGGACCTCGTAACCCCCGAAGGTCTCCCCGAATCAACAAAGGATATACCACAAAGGAATGATACAATCACGAAGTGACATCCAAAACGGCTTAGGTATATGCCCATACATATACCTAAGTCATCAATTCTCGCTCATCTCCAACATCCGAGCTCATGTACAACCCCGTCCGCACATGAAAGAAAAACATAAATCCACACAGGATAGCAAAACACAATCCACAATGGAAAGCAAAACAGGATTCAGCTCACACAGGTATACTTCTTTGAATGACAATAAAGATGACCAGATATTGCCACTGATTCATCTAAGCCGTCGGACCCACAAAGGATCGATAGGTACTAACCCCCGCAATTACCCACAAAGGATCTGACCCACACAGGATCGATAGGTAACTAACCCCCGCAAAGACCCACACAAGATCGGACCCACACAGGATCTGTTGGTGCTGGCCCAAATAGGACCGCTGAGCGCTGACCCACATAGGATCGGACCCACACAGGATCGGTAGCACTGACCCACAAAGAATCGCTGAGTGATGTTTTCGTCGCCGTCGAATCCACTGAGGATCTCTGTATAGTCATCGTCGTCACAGTAGCAGTCGCAGCGAGCTCTAGGGTTCCCGCACACAGCAAGCTCGTTCGGGAGGTTCCGCTCCATGAGTCAAGAGGCTGATACATCAACTGACACATATTCCAGTGTTGATGTATCCAAAAGTTCGGTATCGCCAATAGGAACTCAACGTCGCAGACAACGCGTTAATCAGACGCCCGGTCTGAGAGTTATTGGCTTTCTTGTCCCAGGGGCCCGGTTGTTTTTTAAGGAAAAACCAACCCGATCGTGCTCCACCTGCACCCAAAGCTCGGGCATAGTAAGCCAAAGGATCCGTCTCACTTAGAGGAAATCAAAAAAGTCGACGACATGTCAATCCAATGTCCGATGCTCAAGATATGAGCGTTTTCGCTCCGAGGGCCCGGTTGGTTTCGTGTACAAACCAACCCGGCCGAACCCAAAGTATTCAGAAACATTGAGTGTAACATAACGAAACGACCGTCTCAATCCAACGATCGTGTTGCCGCTGACGGCGCGTCGATTGGAGGTTTGTAGCCCATGATATGGGAGAAAAACCAAAGAGGGGCCGAAAACGGGGGGTCTGGGTCCGGGCCGACCCGGCTCAACCCCTCCTGGGTCGGCCCGAAGGGGGTCGACCCGACCCGGTTAGGCGCGACCCGGCCTCTCCAGGGTGGCCCAGCCCAGCCTGGGCGTGACCCGGCCCGGCTAGTCGGCTCGGCTCGGCTTGGCCGAGCGGCTGAGCGAGGGAACCCCGTCCCCCACGTGGGGGCCGCTCCGCGGTACCCGGACATGGCTTAAGCCGCGTACCGCCTCCCGGTTCCGTACGGCCGCGGAACCACCTCACCGCCGTGGCTGATGCCGCGGCGGGTTTTTCTTCCGCCTCCGGCCGCCGGCGCCGCCGCGCCGGCGGGGCGCGCTCGCGAGAGTTTCCGCGGACCACCGTACGCGCTCCGATGGACTGTTTTGCGTGTGGTCTGTAGAGACCCAAAGCCTGACATACATGGACATTACATTACATTTGAGGAATACTTAGTACATAACAAAAACACACACACAAGGATCGTAATAGTTTAGTGTCTTTGGAAACTCAGAATATAATCTTCTAATCATGGTGAAAGATCTTCAACATCTCCCATAAAGATCTTCCTTTTTTTTATACCTAACACCTTTCTTTATATCCTGGGGAAAAGAAAACATAAAATGGTGAGATCAAATGCTCCGTAAGTGTAAACAAAAGAAATATCAATCATATCATATACATAAGCACATAACTTTTAGAAATCATAACGTGTAAAAGGGAGCATAATTTCATAACATGGGTTAAATCATGGCAGTGAAATGTAATCACAATAATCATAACTTAAAACATGAAAATTTGTGGCATACACACATAATCATAGAGAACCATTTCTTGTTAGTCAAGACTCATTGACAAGACTATCTTAGTGGACAAAGTCCCTTTCTGAACCGAGTCACCCTCGTTTCAGTCCTGTTTCACTGAACCGGTATAACCTACCATTCAGCCATGTCTATCTCATGAGATATAAAATATTTACCCAATTCATTGGAGGGATATATAGGTCCCACCCATCTCATAATGATACCATTCTTATGTGTGCCACAAAATCATAAATCACACATCATTGCATAACCCATGTAATAAAAATGGGAATCTTAAACATCGTGACATCATAAAACAATTCATATAAGATAAAGGAATTCATAAAAATATAATTCCATCACAACATAATCAAATCAATAGGGATAAAATAACAGAACCCTTTATTATCTTAGATGGAAAATAATTTTGATAAAACACTTGAACTCCATTCTTGAGGAAAATATCCTTTATGCTTCAAAAACACTTTTCCTTTCTTAACATGTCGTAAAATTATAAAATAAAAGAAGTTGATTAAAAATAAACTTGAAAACTTGTAAAGGAATCTTCTTGGAAATAATGTTTTAAAAATCCATTCATGCCTTATAAGTTAAAAAACATTCTTCGTAATTTTGTCGGAAAAGTCAAAAAAGTACCTCGTACGAAAAACGACAAAAGATTCCTTTCATATCATTTACTAAAAACTTACCGAAGGGTAAAATAGGATTTAAAAAATTGTAGGTTAATGGAAATAATATTAAATATTTAGGAAACATGGATGTGGATGATAAAATACACCCTAGTAAATACCAAAGTATAAACAATTTCGGATAAAAATGAGATTGCGATATTTTCCCTTACCTTAGGTCTGATTTTTTTCGAAGGTGTCCAATCCTCCTGTATAGAGATTTAAATAATGTTATTGACTTATTCCAGAATCATACTTATTTTTATGATATCATATATGGTCATATTCTTAGCTTCTTAGTAGTAATATTTCATTGCTACTTGTTATTCAGGTGTTTATAACTTTTTGTTCTTAAGCGTGTTCTGTCGAATATATTCTTATTCTTTTCTTTAGGTTATAGATACCTCATTTCCTAATGGTATTAGTGTAATATATATCATATTCATTCTTTCAATTCGATTATATAATCATTATGAAATGAAGATCATGTAGAATGAGTCGCATCACATCGTGGAGACGGTATTCCGTACGTACGCACGAGTGATGATATCGTTTCTATGATCGTGGAATTGTATTGGAGTATATGTATACTATTTCAGAATAAATATCACTTTATAATAGTCATATATAGTCATTATTTACACCATTATACCCATCCATGTAAAGTGGTGGTGGAAAATAGATTACACCACGGCGTGGAGACGGTATTCCGTACGTAAGCACGCGCGGTGATTTCTTTTTCCGTAGGATGGATAGATGGTGAAATAGGGTTGTTTCATACTTATAATAACATATCAGTATATGAGTGATACTTATGTTATTACTTCATAATGAAACAACTAAAGAAGAAGAAGTGGAAGAAGAAATAAAGATGAAAGAATCGGTAACGAACATTACCTATTCTTTGAAGTGCTTCTTTGAGACATTATTTTAGGGCACTAAAATTGGTCTTTGAAGAATACCAGGACCTCTAGGATGTCTCTAGGGAAGTGGAGAGGAGAAAGTGGCAGGGGTTGGCCGAGATTGAAGGCTCAATGTGGTGTGAGGAAGAGATGGAGGAGGTTCCCTTTTATAAGGGAGGAGAGGGGCACCTTTGGAATAACTAAAAATATTATTTTATTATAAAGTCAAGTTCGGTTTTAAATAGATCCAAATTGATATATTTCTAAGCTAAGGTGGGGATGGGTCGAAATAATCTTATCCAATAGAATTTAGACAAGTTTAGGTTCCTATTTTAACGTTATCATTTAGATTTAACATTAAGATAAATAATTTAACTTTTACCGTGTCTTCTTGTGTTCTTACACTATAAGGTTAATAAACTTACTATAAGAAGCCAAACAAACCCCAAGTTGTTTATTATTAATATTTATAACCTTATCTAAGTCATTTGGCCGATCCTTAGATTTTTAGGAATAAAATAAACATTAATAATATAATATTTTTTTAAAAAACTATTTTATGTCAATTTTGACACTATTTAGTAATTGATTTTTGTGAAAATTATAACAGAATGATAAGTTCGAAAAACGATAATTAAATCAATACTAACATGTCATATTAACCTAGAAAATTAGTGTAATTCATAAAAAGTCTCAAATTATATTTATTTGGGAATTTATAACATCAATTATGTAAATATTTCATTAAAACGATAATTACTGCATCATCGTTGTGTCATAAATAAATTAAATTATTTAATGTCTAAAAATTACAAATAAAATACCATTATGTAGGAAAGCTTTTTTTCTTTCTAATGAATATTTATAGTCGAATTTATCTTATATATAACCCCATATTAAAAATGTTTTAGTAAATAAACATTGATTTTAACTCTTTTAACCCTTCTTTAAATAAATTAATAATAAATGTCCTAATCTAATCCATGTGGGCCTAAATGGTCATATTTTATTCCTAAGATTGTTTTTGGTCGAATTACACTTGTCCAATAGAATTAGGACATGCGTTAGGGTAATAATAATATCATTTCTACCCTTAATTACCCTATTTACTTTTAACCGTGGTAAAACAAAGTAAAATGTTACTATTCACCAAAAAATTATTTTCATCTCATTGAACCACATCTTACTTACTGACATCAACCGTGTCTCTCGGATTTTTTAAATTCCACTCACAGAAGCGGTAAAATTAAGTTTTATGAAAAATTCAGTTTTTTCAACTACCACTTAGTGGTTTCACTATTCATCAAAAATTGAAAGTTTTCAAAAAAATACCAAAAATTAGGCCTAAGATATACTTTATATTATGAACTCAAAAATGATGTCTATTTTACCAAATTCAAAACATATAAGTTTCATTAACTAATTTAAAAACTAATTCCCGTCATCAAAACAAATAGCGTGTTATTAAGAGATAATAACTATCAAAAGATTGAAACTTGTTTATAACTGGTTTAAATGTGAAATTACATCTAATGACCATCATTGTATTAAGTAGTAAAAATATATTCTAAATATACTTTAAAACCACTAATATTAATAATTTATCACTATTAATTATTTCGATTGAAAAAGTTGTTTTTAATTAAAATTTAGTAATTTCCACTATTCATCAAAATATGAAAGTTATCCGAAAATTACCAAAATTTCACCCTAAGCTAATTTCGATATTCCGAATCCAAAAATGAATTCCATTTTGAAAAATAAAATTTACAAAATTTCAAAAATTGGTTATTACTATTCATAATGGCTAGTTTTAATAATATTTTAATAGCATATCGTTGTTTAGTGAAACTCGGTATTGCGTACTACACACGCTATCAAGGAAGGTCGTGATAGCGTGCAATGAAAGGCAAGTCAAGGATGTGTGTTTTGAAAGCTCCTTTTGGGGTAGAGTACAACACAAGACATTAATGAAATTAAAATGAATATTTTTTATAAAATCTCAGGGTGTTACATTCTACCCCCTTAAAATAAATTTCTCCCTCGAAATTCGTCGGGGTTATAAATGGTTTACTATTCGAAATTTTCTTTAATAGAAACCCACATCGTAAAAAGGAAAACCAAAACCAATCTTTAAAAACAAAAGTATGAAACGTAACATTTACCCAAATAAATTAATCATTGGGTTTCCAAATAGGTGAAAATATGGATATGGAAGAGAAATATAACCATCATGTTCTGATGGAGAGTGGTAGAGAACATGGCTATGGAAAACTAGCAATCACAAAGCCATAAATTTGTGAAGATCTATGGTACCATCTGATTCGTCAGACATAAGAGCACTAAGACAACATTTTTGGTTTTCAAGATCATTTCTCTAAAGTTGATGAAATTGGAATTAGAAGAAATACTTTTGTGATTTTGGTATAGTTTCACCGTTTGTCGTTCTTTGGACAATTTCCACTTCATCTCTTAAAGAAATGAAGTTGAATTTGTCATTCATGATGTGTTAGCAGATCATGTGATAGAATGATGGGTCATTCCATCTCTTTCAAACAAAAGGTTAGCAAAAGTTATTAGTCCATCTTATGGATAATCGTATATGGTTCCAAAAATGAACTTATACTTCATATATCATACCGCTTATTAAAATAAAACTAGTTTCTACTAACCAGGGACTTCCTGTAGGCCAGTGGTAGGCGATAAAGGCCAGTCGCACTTTGGTTGTGGGTTCGATTCCCACAGCCTTGTCCGACGCGATGGGCTGTCGCCCGTCCTGCAGGTTGTCCTTTTTCTAAAACTATATTACTATAACATCCCATCAATAATATCGAAAAAACTTATATCCTTAAACAATACTAACTTATGTCCAACATAATCCATTCCAATATTTCGGATTATCCATAATATTGCAGTCCACTCTCATAACATAGTGAAAACGATTACCAGAGATTTAATACCATCGTTGATCCCCATATATCATAAGATATGTTTTTTTTGGTCACATTCCAAAAATTCAAAGTCCTTAATCATGTATTCTCTTGAATACCCATTGAACCTTAGTGAAAACATGAATGCAGTTAAAAGTTAACACCTTCCACATACCAAAACCCTCAAAATTCTATATACTCAAACCATTATATCACTTAGTCCTTATATTAATCATGAGCTAATGAATACTATCAAATATTTCATTTTCTCGTTTCCCTTCATTATGTGCATATCATTCTTTTTCCAAAAAATATCTCAATCACTTTCCAAGGTTACCGGTACCATAAAATTATTGAAAACCACAATAGACCAATACATAAATATTCCAATATTCCACGATACTATATACAACACTATTTTGGAATCCCCTTACATAAACACTTAATCATTCCACCACATCGTTGTCATATTCAACATCGCCAATAGTGATCGCATGTGACTTCCCTTTGTCCTTTGCCTTAAGTGGTTGCTCATGTTGATCATCACTAACCCTTGGATTAGGGCATTTATTAGCATAATGCCACATTTTCATGCACTTGAAGCATTGAAGTGTTGGTGGTGCGTTCTCTGCAGTGTTTGCTTTATTCACATCATTAGAAACCCTTTTTCCATTACATCGACACTCAGCTGCTCGATGACCTTCTTTTCCACACTTAAAACATTTTCTAGTCCCTTTAAGATAATCTCCACCATGCTTCTTTCCACACTTTGAGCATAAGGAAACATTCATCTTCTTTTCACCATTATTCTGTGATTTCTCCTTGAACTCCATCTTTCGTTTCTTGTCAAAACCATGAGATGGATATGTAACACCAACTTCCATTTCTACCTTGATAGCACAACACACAATTTCTTCATTGCTACTGAAGTCTCTTATAGCTAATTCCCTTCGAAGACTTGGTTTTAAGCCACTGGAAAATAGATCAACATTACTTTCCGGTTGGATGATAATGCCAGATGCATACCTTTCAAGTCTTGTAAAATTCGCTTCGTATATACCAACAGATTCATCATCCTTTTTCTTTAGTTCAAGAAACTCCTTTTCCATCTTTGTTCGAAGAATACGAGGGAAATACTTACTAAAAAACAAGTTCTTGAACTCATCCCATTCCATGGACTCAATTTCATATCTTGTCCTCGTATTCCTGATAAGATTCCACCCTTTATCAGCTTCACCTTCCAAATGATATACTGCTAAGATGACATTATCATGTTCAGAACATTGAAGAACTGAAAATATCTTTTCAGTGGTACTGGTCCATTTTTTAGCAACAAGTGGATCGGAAGTCCCACTGAAAGAAGGTGGACGTTGCCTCATGAAGGACTCAATAGAATATTGTTCCCTTCTCTGCTAATTTGGAAGTCCAGAATGACTGATAGCTTGTGTAAGTATAACAATAAGATTTTTCACTCCATCTCCCATAACATTTGTTTGTTCAGGAGGACAATCATTGCATTGTCCATTACATTGATCAACACAGTTCCTTCGGGTTCCAGCCATTGTCTAAAACCCAAAAGAATAGTGTGAGGGGAAAGAATCATGCTAGGGAAAACAAAATTATAAAGGGGGAGTATCCTCAATATCTAACTTCTTAGGTTAAATTATATGATCGTTACCGTAGTTCTAGGATTGTATCTTATACGTATAATTATCCTTAGGGACATCACTAGAAATACCTTAGAAATATCTCTAGGGATCTCACTAACACTTTCGCATCCTAGTTTCCAAAGGTTGTCTAAACCTTTCCTCTAATACCAACGGTAGAGACCCAAAGCCTGACGTACATGGAAATTACATTACATTTTCGGAATACTTAGTACATAACAAAAACACACACTCAAGGATCGTAATAGTTTAGTGTCTTTGGAAACTCGGAATATAATCTTCTAATATTGGTGAAAGATCTTCAACATCTCTCATAAAGATCTTCTTTTTTTATACCTAAAACATTTCTTTATATCCTGGGGAGAAGATATCATAAAAGGGTGAGCTCAAATGCTCAGTAAGGGTAAACAAAAGAAATATCAATCACATCATATACATAAGCACAAAACTTTTGGAAATCATAACCTGTAAAAGAGAGCATAATTTCATAACATGGGATAAATCATGACAGTGAAATGTAATCACAATAATCATAACTTAAAACATGAAACTTTGTGGCATACACACATAATCATAGAGAATCATTTCTTGTTAGTCAAGACTCATTGCCAAGACTATCTTAGTGGACAAAGTCCCTTTCTGAACCGAGTCACCCTCGTTTCAGTCCTGTTTCACTGAACCGGTATACCCTACCATTCCATCCATGCCTATCTCATGAGATATAAAATCTTTACCCAATGCATTGGAGGGAGTTATAGGTCCCACCCATCTCATAATGATACCATTCTGATGTGTGCCACAAAATCATCAATCATACATCATTGCATAACCCATGTAATAAAAATGGGAATCTTAAACATTGTGACATCATAAAACAATTCGTATAAGATAAAGGAATTCATAAAAATATAATTCCATCACAACATAATAAAATCAATAGGGATAAAAAAACAGAAACCTTTATTATCTTAGATGGAAAATAATTTTGATAAAACACTTGAACTCCATTCATGAGGAAAATATCCTTTCTGCTTCAAAAACACTTTTCCTTTCTTAACATGTCGTAAAATTATAAACTAAAAGAGGTTGATTAAAAATAAACATGAAAACTTGTAAAGGAATATTCTTGGAAATAATGTTTTAAAAATCCATTCATGCCGTATAAGTTAAAAAAACATTCTTCGTACTTTTGTCGGAAAAGTCAAAAAAGTACCTCGTACGAAAAACGACAAAAGATTCCTTTCATATATTTTACTAAATACTCACTGAATGGTAAAATAGGATTTATAAAATTGTAGGTGAATGGAAATAACATTACATATTGAGGAAAAATGTATGTGGATGATAAAATACACCCTAGTAAATACCAAAGTATAAACAATCTCGGATAAAAATGAGATTTTGATATTTTCCCTTACCTTAGGTCTGATTTTTTCGTAGGTGTCCGAACCTCCTGTATAATGATATAATTAACGTTATTGACTTATTCAAGAATCATACTTATTTTCATGATATCATATATGGTCATATTCTTAGCTTCTTAGTAGTAATATTTCATTGATACTTGTTATTCGGGTGTTTATAACTTTTTGTTTTTATGCTTGTTTTGTCAAATAAATTCTTATTCTTTTCTTTAGGTTATAGATACCTCATTTCCAGAGTGGTACTAGTGTAATATATACCATATTAATTCATTCAATTCATTTATATAATCATTATGAAAAGAAGATCATGTAGAACGAGTCACATCACATCATGGAGACGGTATTCCGTACGTACGCACGAGTGATGATATCATTTCTATGATCTTGGAATTGTATTGGAGTATATGTATACTATTTAAGAATCAATATCACTTTATAATAGTCATATATAGTCATTATTTACACCATTATACCCATCCAAGTAAGGTGGTGGTGGAAAATAGATTACACCACGGCGTGGAGACGGTATTCCGTACGTACGCACGCACGGTGATTTCTTTTTCCGTAGGATGGATAGATGGTGAAATAGGGTTGTTTCATACATATAATAACATATCAGTATATGAGTGATACTGATGTTATTACTTAATAAGGAAACAACTAAAGAAGAAGCAGTGGAAGAAGAAATAAAGATGAAAGAATCGGTAACGGACATTACCTTTTCTTTGAAGTGCTTCTTTGAGACCTTGTTTTAGGGAACTAAAATTGGTCTTTGAAGAAGACCAGGACCTCTAGGATGTCTCTAGGGAAGTTGATAGGAGAATGTGGCAGGGGTTTTCCGAGATTGAAGGCTCAAAGTGCTGTGAGGAAGAGAGGGAGGAGGTGCCCTTTTATAAGGGAGGAGCGGGTCACCTTTGGAATAACTAAAAATATTATTTTTTTATAAAGTAAAGTTCGGTTTTAAATAGCTCAAAATTGATATATTTCGAAGCTAAGGTGGGGATGGGTAGAAATAATCTCATCCAATAGAATTTAGGAAAGTTTAGGTTCCTATTTTAACCATATCATTTAGATTTAACATTAAGTTAAATAGTTTTACTTTTACAGTGTCTTCTTGTGTTGTTACATTATAAGGTTAATAAACTTACTATAAGAAGACAAATGAACCTCAAGTTGTTTATTATTAATATATATAACCGTATCTAAGTCATTTTTCCGAACCTTAGATTTTTAGGAATAAAATAAAAATTAATAATATAATATTTGTTTTAAAAACTATTTTATGTCAATTTTGACACTCTTTAGTAATTGATTTTTGTGAAAATTATAACAGAATGATAAGTTCGAACACAGTTAATTAAATCAATACTAACATGCCATATTAACCTATAAAATTAGTGTAATTCATAAAAAGTCTCAAATTATATTTATTTGGGTATTTATAACATCAATTATGTCAATATTTCATTAATATGATAATTACTGCATCATCGTTGTGTCATAAATAAATTAAAATATTTAATGTCTAAAAATTACAAATAAAATACCATTATGTAGGAAATATTTTTATCTTTCTAATGAATATTTATAGTTTAATTTATTTTATGTATAAACCCATATTATTTTTTTTAGTAAATAAACTTTGATTTTAACTCTTTTAACCCTTCTTTAAATAAATTAATAATAAATGTCCTAATCTTATCCAAGTGGGCCTAAATGGTCATATTTTATTCCTATGTTTGTTTTTGGTCGAATTACACTTGTCCAATAGAATTAGGACATGTGTTAGGATAATAATAATATCATTTCTACCCTTAATTACCCTATTTACTTTTAACCGTGGTAAAAAAAAGTAAAACGTTACTATTCACCAAAAAATTTATTTTCATCTCATTGAACCACATTTTACTTACTGACATCTACCGTGTCTCTCGGATTTTTGAAATTCCACTCACAGAAGCGGTAAAATTATTTTTTATGAAAAATTCAGTTTTTTTAACTACCACTTAGTGGTTTCACTATTCATCAAAAATTGAATGTTTTCAGAAAAATACCAAATATTAGGCCTAAGCTATATTTGATATTATGAACTCAAAAATGATGTCTATTTTACCAAATTCAAAACATATCAGTTGCATTAACTAATTTAAAAATTAATTCCTGTCATCAAAACAAATAACGTGTTTTTAAGTGATAATAACTATCAAAAGATTGAAACTTGTTTATAACTGGTTTAAATGTGAAATTACATCCAATGACCATCATTGTATTAAGTAGTAAAAATATATTCTAAATATACTTTAAAACCACTAAAATTAATAATTTATCACTATTAATTATTTCGATTGAAAAACTTGTTTTTAATTAAAATTTATTAATTTCCACTATTCATCAAAATATGAAAGTTATCCGAAAATTACCAACATTTCATTCTAAGATAATTTCGATATTTCAAATCCAAAAATGAAGTCCATTTTCAAAAATAAAATTTACAAAATTTCAAAAAGTGGTTATTAATATTCATAACGGCTAATTTTAATAATATTTTAATAGCATATCTTTGTTTAGTAAAACTCGGTATTGCATACTACACAAGCTATCAAGGAAGGTCGCGATTGCGTGTAATGAAAGGAAAGTCAAGGATGCATGTTTTGCAAGCTCCTTTTGGTGTAGTGTACAAAACAAGACATTAATGAAATTAAAAGGAATATTTTTCATAAAATCTTGGGGTGTTACACGGTCTTTGCTAGTCGTCCTCCCGGGACCCGATCATCACTGCAAGGCCCTCAAATCTCCCTTGCGGCCCCGTTTGCTGTCGTCCGCCGTTCCGAACTCCAAGAATGAAAAAATGGCGGTGGGTTCGGACTTGTGCGTTAGTCTGCACCCACCGCGTTAGTGGTTTTAAAAGACTCCCAATCAATCATTAAACAACCGGGAAATACAAATCATAAAGATTTAGAGAATCAAAAACCCTACATCGCCGTAGTAAATGAGTGTGCATTCTTTGCTGAATTGACCGTCGTGGAAGAAGAGGATCGTCGCGTCGCGGAAGGGCAATGCGTCGTCGCGGAAGGGCGTCGCGTCGACGATCTCTAGGGGTTAAAGGAAACACACAGATTTAATTTCATGAATTAAATCCATGTTAAGGATAAAATCCGCAAAGGAAAAATTAAAGATTTGAAATCTCCTACCTCAAGTAGTTGGTGATCGGAGATTGTTGCGGGGAAGAACGTCTCGGAAGAAGCGTCGTGAGAGGAGAATCTTCGGTGTCGCGGAACACGGCATCGCGTCGTCGATCTCCGAGGGTGACGACGTTCTTCTCTTTCTTTGCGTTTTTCGTGTTCTTCGCGTTCTTCACGAAGGAGGATGAAGGCACAAAATCTCCAAATCCTCCAAACAAATCGCACCAAATAAGAAAGGTGTTTTGGTCTTATTTTATCAATATTCCAACGGTTTTAAAACGGGTTAAGAAACGAACAAAATAATTTATAGAATTAATTGCAACGAACTAACCGCCCAATTAATAAGGGCGTTATGAATTTAGAAAATGCGTCATTTTAATTTCATTAAAAAGGGGTTTTTTCGGGTGCGCTACTTAGCGGAAAAGAAATGGTGGGCCTCATGCGGGCCCCACCTCACAAATATCCTACCAAGAGGGTAGGATATTTTGGGTTCCACCCTATATGCTTCAACTCAGCATAATCTACTTTAAGTGGCTTTAAGTGGCATTAAGTGAAATAAAATAAAGTTTGTCGTACCACATTATTTTATTTCTTAACATAAAGCCCAAAAATTAAAAACCACAACTGAGAAAACGCAACTCCGGAAGAGGAGTTTCTAAGAAAATATTGGCGCTGTGATTCCATCGGTGCCCTCAGAATTTGATTCCGAACACCGGTTCAAAAGTTAGAAAAACCCGCTCGTTCGTTCACTGAACGTACCTGATCCAAACATTGGAAAATGATTCTGGCCACACTGGGCCTCGAAATCAGGTGTCGTCAGAAACTGCGTTCTTCTAAAATTCAATAAAAAATTAAGAAAAAAATTTCCTTGAAATTTACGGGTCTTTACAGTTTTTCAAATATTGATTTGAGGTGGGGGTACCATTAGTTTAATCTAAAGGAACCCGAAATTCTGAAGACTACATTTCATAGTAGATATGGAAATTATGAATTTTTAGTTATTCCATTCAGTTTAACCAATGCACCTACTGTATTGATGGATCTTTTGAATATAATTTTCCCAGAGTATTTAGATAAGTTTGTGGTTGTGTAAATTAATGATATTTTGGTTTATTTTAAAAGTAAAGATATGTATGCATGCCATTTAAGGGTGGTCTTACAAACCGTAAACTAAAAAGAAACTATTTGTGAAATTCAGAAAGTGTGAGTTTTGGTTAAATAAAATTTCTTTCCTTGGCCACATTGTCTCAAAAAATGTCATAACTATTGATCCTACTAAAACAAAATTTGTTCAAGAATGGGCAAGGGCCACAAATGTAACCAGGATTTATAGTTTTCATGTTTTTTCAGGATATTAATGGAGGTTTGTTGACAATTTTTCATGGTTATCTATACCACTAACTTTGTTATCTCGAAAAGATGTTAAGTTCATTTGGACAAAATTATGTGATGATTTTTTTCAGGAATTGGAAAGAAGCTTGGTGAATACTCTTGTTTTGCACTTCCTTTCTGAAATGGTTTAATTGTTGTTTACAGTTATGCTTATTGAAAGGACTTGGATGTGTTCATTTATGGAATGGTCAGGTAATTTCATATGCTTCACATCACATGAAACCTCATGAGTTAAATTACCCTACACCTGATTTAGAAATAGATGTAATTTTTTTTGCTTTAAAATTTTGGAGGCATCATTTGTGAGGAGTAAAATGAGAAATATATACTGACCACAAAAGTTTAAAGTATATATTCACAAAGAATTAATTGAACTTTAGAAAGATGAGATGGTCAGAATTAATCAAGGATTATGATTTCACAATCCTTTACCATCCTGAAAAAGAAAATAATGTAGCTGATTCTTCGAGTTGAAAAAGTAATGATTTATTATTCATGCTATGTTTGGAATAAGATCCTTTGGTTTTTTATTTGATCAACATTGGAATAGATGTTTTTGGTGCAGGAAATAATTCTGTTTTGTTTCAGGAATTTGTAAAATCATTTCTATCATACAGAATAAATTTAGTGTATAAGGAAGATAGTGAGCTGCAGAAAAGTGTAGAGTTGGTCCAGAAGGGAAAGTGGCCTGAATTTGACATTGATAATGATTGGGTTTTGAGATTTGGAAATATATTATATGTGACTTGTGCATCACATTTTAAAAAAGAGTTATTATCTAGACCACAAAGTTCACCATTTTCAGTTCACCCTGGTAGATCTAAGATATACAGATATATTTGAGAGTATTACAGGAGGGATGTATTGAAAAGTGATATTGGTGATTTTATTATAATGTGTTTGACTTGTCAGTAGGTTAAAGAATATCACTAGTTATTGAAAGGGATACTTTATTCTTTATCAGTGCCAGAGTGGAAATGGGAAAATATATCCATGTACTTTCAAGTTGCATTATCAAAGACATCTTGTGGTAATAATGCAATATAGGTTATTGTTGATCAGTTGACTACATCTGCCCTATTTCTACCTATTCGAGATACCTTATCTCTAGATTCACATTCTTGGTTATATGTTAATGATATAGTCAGGTTACATGATGTTCCCATCTCCACTGTATCTGATCGTGATCCCAGGTTTACTTCTATCTTTTGGAAAGGCCATTAGTAGTCGTTGGGTACTGAATTAAATTTTCATACAACATTTCATCAGTAATAATATGGGAAGTCAGAATGAAAATTTCAGACCCTGTAAGATATTCTATGTGCTTTTTCACTATATTACATGTGATGTTGGGAAGAACATATTTCTTTGGTTGAATTTTTGTATAATAATAGTTTTCATTCTAGTATACAGATGGCTCCATTTGAAACATTATATAGAAAGCATTGTAGTATTCTATATTTTTGGGATGTAGTAGGTGAATGGAAGATTTAGGGATTAGAATTGGTAGAAGTGATGGTAGATAAAGTTCAGTTGATTTAGAAGCACATGATAATAGCTCAGAGCAGGCATGAAAAGTTATATGGATAATGGAAGGAAGGATCTCTCGTTCGATGTATGTGATCATGCCTTTCTCAATGTTTCTACATGGAAAAGTGTGATGTGTTTTGGTGAGAATGGAATATTTAGTATGAGGTTCATTGGACATTATGAAATCCTAGAGAAAGTGGGATTTGTTTCCTATAGAGTGGATTTACCTCCATGTTTGTCTTAGGTACATAATGTTTTTCTTGTTTCAATGTTAAAAAAAGAATATGCCATATTTCTATCATGTTCTGATCCTAGAGGTAGTTCAGTTGGAAGAGAATCTATCATATGAGGAACAACCATTCACGATTCTTGACCAAAGACAGAAAGTATTGCAGAATTATGTAATTCACCAGGTAATGGTTTTGTGGAAAAACAACATGGTTGAAGAGGAAACGTGGGAATCTGAAAATGTTATGATGGATCAATACCCCCCATTTAATTGATAAGTGAATAAATTTGCGAGGATATAATTTCAAAAATGAGGGGAAGGATGTAACATCTTAGGTAAATAATGAATTATGACATATTCATATTTATTAATATTTATGATTAAAATATTATTTTTACATTAATATGTATTTTTATGTTCGATGGCGTACCCGATAGAGAAAAGCAGGTTTCTTTGAAATCTTATGTTGCACACTAATAATATAATATTATTATTTAAAATTGTAGTTAACACATTTCCATTATATTGGCGGGAATGAATAAAACTAACTAAAATATGATTATACATGTTTTTTAAATGTTCTTACTTTTTTAAAATAAATATTAGTGGCTTAAAATAAGAAAGAATATGATTTTATGCATAAATAATCAAATATTCATTAAATGGTTGATTTACCCCCTTTTGATGGGAAACCCATTTTAAATAATGTTTTGGTCAATTTTATATGTTCTATTTGACAAAATAATATTATTCTTTATAATCAGGACATCGATATTACATTTGGAGAAGTTTTGGTATTATTCTGATAAAATTTATTTTTAATGAATCGTGAAAAAATATAGTATTTAAATTCAATAGTGCCTTTTAATATAATTTATTTATAAGGATAGATTATATTTTTATTTTTTATTAAAATGTAACTAGATTATTTTTTTACTATTTAATCCAATTATGGACATTGGATGAATGTTCAATCACAAATTGGATAAAAATAAGTGTCAATATTTTAGTAGTTAATATTTCATAAAAAAATTCCATTTGTTTTGACATCGAGAATTAATTTTAAATTAATTTCGACCACTTCTGCATTTTGAATTTGGAAAAATGGATTCCAAATTTGGAATAAAGAGGTCTAAATTATGTAAATATGAAACGTTTTCTATATATATTATGAATATTTACTTCAAGATAAATTTTATTTACCATGGTTAAAAGTTAAATATGGTAAATAAAAGCTATCAAATATTATTATAATAATATACAATTACCCTAACATGTGTCCTAATAATATTTATTGATACATATAGGACCATGGAAATCTTTGGGACGAATTTGGGATCTCATGGAGCCACTTGGAGATTATAATGACACTTTAATTTAATTAATTTCAAGTAAAGTAAAAAATAAATAAAAAAATATCCTTTAGTAAATCAATTTTTACATATGGTAATATAAATTATCTCTTAAAATATAAATATTAATTATAAATATAAAATTATTTACTACATTATGGTAATTTTTTATAATTTGTAGACATCAATTAAATTAATTTATTTATGACACAATAGTGTAGTAGTATTTTCATCATTAAAAATTATTTAAATAAATAATATTATAATGATAAAATAATATTCAAAACCTATCCAATTCATATTTTTGGAATTTATTTCTACCATGAGTAATCTTATCTTATACTTTTATGTTCTTTGGACCTTTCCAAACAGAATATATGTTTATAATAAATTAATTGTTTCAAAACAATCCTATAGAGCCCCTCCCCCTTATAAACGGTCAGAAATTCAAACCCATTCATCACACCTCTCAATCCCCTTGGCTCATCCAACCCCTTCCCAAATAATACATTTTGATTCCACTATTCCACCTAAAATCCTTACATTATTCAGAATGCCCTTAATGAAGTCATTTTGGTTCATACCAAAGGGAGTTACCCAAATTAAAGGTAATAGTTTCTCTTAAATTATTTTGACCTTTTGTTTTATTTTACTTCTCCAACCCCCTAAAATCTTTTTATTACTTTATATTATATCAAAATAAGTATACATAATATACTTGGTTGTTTTAATGAGACAGATTTGATCTAAACTTATAGACACCTCCGTCTAATGGGTATAGAACATACTGTTTCTGTGGACGGTGAACTACTGCCTCACGAAACAATGACTGTTCAAATATATCCAACAAACTATCATGGTGTCCATTATGATGGAAAAATAATTTATATCATATATATTATATTTATATTGTTTATACTCTTCTGGATTTTATCATTTATATAATTCCATTATGGATTCAATAGTGGGTAAATACGATAATCTCATTTGAGGAAGTGCGGATTACCACCCCCTCAAAGTGATATGCATCATTCATGCCTTATTTGGAACATAAAAATGGTAGAGTAAATGAAATTGTATATTATATTACACTATAATTATAATATAATTCTGTATAATTATGTTTTCATTCCATTACAATACGAAATAGATATGGAAGTTGCGTTCATGGGTATGTACGACCTACCGTCTCCATGAATGGTGTGTTTCATTTATTTTTTTAAAATGTTATGTACTATTTTAAATAAATGTACATACTAGAAAAATATTATATATGTGATATCTATATCATGAATATAATTATGTATATAATGATCTTTTAACCACATAAACAACTTGTAACTACAAGAAGTCCATTTTTTACTCAAGTACAAAATATCGAAAAAATGACCATTATTAACATATATGATTACATAATGTTTGTAACATGGTAATAATTGATATAAAAGCAATAATAAACATAAAAATGTTCTTAATCAAGTATATATTATATTTAGTTTATTATTCAGGAGATTAAAGAATGAATGGGTCATGTCGGACACGAGGTAAGGGACTTCGTCTCAATATTCATTCATTGAGGTATTTTTTTAATACACGACTTTCTTCTACATGCTTTATAAAATCAATTTAATTTTAATTTCATTCAATGGGTATATTTTTCTAGGAAGTGTTTCATTAAATGGAAAAATAATGTTTCTTTTAACATATGCGGTGACAAGGACCTTCTATAGCCACAAGTATTATTTGATCTTTGGCTTATTTAACAGGCCGTAATTTTTTAATAGGAAAAAAATTCCATTTACTTATTTAGGTATATTGGTATTGAATATTTTTTTGATAAAGGATTTTTCATGTCAGTGTATTTAAGCCATATATTGTGATTGAAATGTGGAAATGTTTTCATTGTTTTAAATTTGTCTTATGTGTTATGATTTTATATTGGTACGTGGACATTTTATGTGTGGTTATGTGATAAACCAAATAACGGGTGGTGTAGTGATAAACTAGGATCAGTGGTTATGTTATAACCTCCAATTCATTCGGTATGGAAGTCCGTCTTGTGGAAATTCCATATAGTTATATGTGTGGAATTCGACCATATGGTTATTCCATTTTAGTTTGTTTATGTCCTATGTAACCATTATATGTTATGTGTTCTTTATATGGGTATTATGGTTTTCATTTGGTTACAAACGGAAATGAAATGATCTTTTATTTAGTGAAGAGTATTTACTACTTCATAAAGGTGAAAATTATTACTTATGATAAAGTATTAATGGTTTACATGTTGATTTTAAAAATTAACAGTTTTCCTTCTTTGTGTATCCCTTACTAAGAATTTTATGTTAATGACATGTTTTTGAAATGTTTTTCACAGGACATAAAGTGGAATTGGGTCAAAGTTGAGATCAAGGAAAAGACATATTGTCTAAAAAAAGGAACTAGACACGACTTTTTTTTCAATAATTTTTATTTTGAGAAAAATGGAAACTCGGTAGATGTATGTAATATTCAAGTTGTTATGTATATTTTATAACTTAATTCTATAAAGCTCTCAACCTGAAAAGACCCTCAGTGTGAATTATTCATTTAATTCAGGATTAAGTAATGTTTAAAGCTGGGTCGTTATAATAATATTTTATATCACATTAATTTTTACACAATTTAAATTTCACATGACAATTATGTGATTACATCATCCTGTTATCCAACCCATTTTAATTCTAAGCTAAATAAAAACATAAACACCATGTGATTAATTATATTGATAATTACCCCAATTTACTAGATATACCAACACACCTTTTTATCTATTACATAATTAATTCCCAATTCATCATAGGGTCCAAGGTATATACGTTTTTGGATACAATATATTGGTAAGGGTAGGAACACCTCATGGGTGACTGCATATCCCAGTCCCAAAACCAATTGACCCACGAGATAAATGGGAGGTCTAGTAAGATGAATTAAACAGTTAGAAGTATTTTTGGTCGTAATATTAGTGTAAATACATGATAAAAATGACTCACATATGAGAGAAACAAATATTATAATTGGGGAAATTTTATACAACCAACCTCAAACAATATATAATTACTCTAATGGTTAAGTATCATCACCATTGTGAAACATAATGATACCCTATGGAGAGATATTGACACAACATGCCAAGGATAGAAAAATAGGAATCAATTAGAAATAAATTAGATTTCACCAAAATAAAAAGAAACTAACAAATTCAATTCATATTGATTGAATAGAATCTCAAAAGATCGCGATGAAGAGTTAGAGAAGCCACATTTACCATGTATAACCCTTAATATTTACAAAACCAATATAAGGGTTAAATATTATATTAATAGAAGAATTTTTGAACTCGTAGGGGTTAAAAAATAAAATTCTATACCACATTATCGTTATACGTATCAAAAACATCAGTTTTCATGTGATGTCTACAAATATTCCTTCGTTGTTGGAGACCTCACCAGTCAGCATGTGGTTATCAATTAGGGGTATGATGATCTTTCTATATCTTTACTGAGATTTTTGGAACACCATTTACTATGATATGGATTCCAATAGTTATCCAGGGGTACTATAACATCTATAGTGCCACATTACATTTCCATCATTCCTTATTATCTATACCTCTAAGACACAAAACACCTATGAAACGTCACAATAACCAAGAACAAGTATATTTTTTCAGACAAAACGATTCTAAAATTCACATATAATATGTAATATAGGATGACATATTATTTTATATGACTTTATTTCAAATGTTTTGATGACATATCCCATCACTATTATTTCATATAATAGTCATACATGATTTTGAGAAGATCTAATGAAGGATTTTCAATCTATTTACATGTTAACATGAAACAAAATTTTTTATATTTTATTTAAATTTTTTTACAAAATATTTCATTTGATAAAATAAATGACATAGAAATTTTTCTCACTTAAGATATAGATGGTTATTTTTTGATGAAATTTCATAGACCATACGTTTAATTAGAATGGAAATCCTGTTTTAGTATAATAACAAAATTCAAATACAAATAAATTTAATATATCAAATATTTTATGTATTAACTGATATTAATATATTGAGATGAAAAAATATCACACATCATATTAATTTTTCCACTAAATTAAAAAACTACTCTTATAATATTAAATACTATTTCAATATAAATATAAAAGTGATATATTTTGAAAAATATATTTAAAAAGTTCAATGTTCATACCATTCAATGATTTTGAATTAAAGGAACACTATATTTAATGATTAAAAAACACAATCAATCAAAATTTTTAAAAAATAATCTATAATAAAATTAACAAATTAAATGTATATGAGATCACTTTGTATGACATTGTGGCAATATATAGATTGGGGATGAAGAGTCATATTCGATTTCAAGAATAAATTTTAACCAAATATTATATTATTTTGGAATGGAATCATATTATTTTCATAACTAATTATCTAGAAATTGTAAAGAGACATATTATTTTTTAGTGGAATTATAATATAATCAATTTATATGAGTGATGTTTTATTAGTAGGGAATGAATTTTTCAAAAAGCATTTTTTAAAATAAATGTGGGGATCCTGGATTTTTCCTTGGGATTTGAGTAACAAATATTCTGTTAATATGTCTCTTAAAATTTACAATTATCATTTTATCCCAATATTATCATGATAGACCATTAAAAAAATATTATCATAATAGTTTGTTTTATAATATGAGAAAAAAAATACAATGATCAGAGTAAGGATACCATCTTTCCAAATACAAGTTAGTAAAGATTTAATATTCTAAAAAATATTATATTTAACTCACGGATTAATTATAATGTTAAACCCAATAAATTGAGGTTTATTTCATGATATATTTATTGGGAATACATTATTCCACATATATACTTTTATTAAAATGTACATATATACCATAGATAATTAATTATCCAACTGGAATTAAAAATAAATTACCCAATTTTTAAGTAGTTTTAGGAGATATTATGATAATATTGGAATATAAAATTGTTTATCAACATCCAAAAAATTTATATCAATTAATATAAATAAAAAGTAGTAAATATGTTTTGAGGCATAAACATAAAATTTTTCATCACTATAGACGAGTCCTCAAAATTTTTTTTTGCCTTAATTGAGAATCCTATGAGAATGGTAATAATGTGATAATGAAGTTAATTATACAAATATGGGTCTCTATTTGATGTAAATTTACAATTAGTTATTAATATTTCTCCACCATTAGTTTTGAACCCAAATTTGAAAATCTTTTTATGGGTAATCTTTAAATTGTATATAAATAATGAAGACAATAATTAATAAATATTCGATGTATTACATCCTAGGATCATTATATAACTTATCTTATGTTGTAATAGGTCCCATAAGTTCAATATACAATGTTATTTTAGATATAGTTTCTAAGTGTCTACTAATATTCATTAATAGTCTCTTGGAAATTACATGAATATTTTTTCATCATCCCACTAAATAAAGGGACGTTAATTTTCATGTAATCTCTCTCATATATCATATAGAAAATTGAAATTGGTTAATTTATAATAATATTATATATAGATAATATTTTCCAAGATATAATTAAGACATGTATATATATAGTGTCACCAATCACTTCCCCTACAATTGGAGTGGTATAGAGATACATGGGAATGTTGTGGACTACCAGAATCATAATCCAATATTATGGAATTAAATGAAAACAATTCAGTTGATATTATCCACCTTTTATGGTTCTAAAATCTACTATATTGTGGATCATTTACTATAATAATAGAGATACAATATTGATGGACATAATCTTTAATAAATAATTAATTTTTGACTAAACTATGAAGTTATTTTTAATATTCGATATTGTGGAAATAATCTACCAAAATGATATGCCTTCCTATATTTACAATAAATATATACAAAATTATTACTCTATTTCATACACATAATCTTATGAATGGTTTTTTATATTTTTAATTTCATTTTTTTCAAAAAAAAATGAAAATCTAATAATTAATAATTTTATAATATTAGTCAATATATATAATAAATCAATTTAAAGAATAAATTCATACCAAAACATAAATAAAGGAAATAGTTTGGAAAAATTTTGATAATTAAAAAATTTTAATTATACAAAATATAATAAATAAATAAAACATTAAATGATAACATTATGATTTAATTTGTAAAATAGGAAAATGATATATCTTCCTTTTTACCATCTTGAAATATATACATTTTTAAAAACCCAATTAATTGGGTTGGGGAATTTTTTTTAAAATATCAGGAAACAAATTTTATCTATTTAATATATGATTGTATAGTTCTCGAATTTCAATTATCAATTAAAATCATCGGTATTAAATATTTAGAAATATTGTACCAATTATAATATTAGGATATTGATGTATACATTTCACATAATTAAATTAATAGTTTTATTAAAAAAATAAATCCATTTGTATATATTCACATTTAAAAAAATATAAAAGCACAAAAGGTTATGGGGAGCCAATGTAATGCTTGATGTTGAAGAATTATATATATATATATATATATATATATTATGAAATTTTATAATTTAGAACATTGTAATGGATAATAGGTACTTAAAATATTATGATGAAACCATCAATAATGAACATAATAATGTGTAGAATGATATATTCAAATGTTTTTGAAAATTTGGTTCCAAATTTTTTTCCTGTTATGGGAATATATTGTAGGGAAATATAGATATAAAATAAGTGGTATCACATTGATCAATGTCAAAGATGTATGTTTAGATGAACCACCTTATGATTTGAATATATCACAATAAGGGCTTTAACAACCAAATATTTTTCAAGTGTGTATGAAATAATTTCAACCTTCAATCACATGTCTTAATCATCGAATTCCCAAGATGTGTTTTGGAAGTTTTTAGATGGTGTGAAATAGTTTTTAGTGCCTTTTAAGGGTTCATTATTTATTGAATGCTTCATCAAAACCATACAGGTACACAGAGAAACCATCCCACAATAGTCAACAGCTAAAGGTGTAGCCAAAATAAATGGTCACGGTTTAAAAAAATGTGAATAAAAAAGTATTGTACAACAATAGAGTTTGTCCATGATATAATAATCTTTGTAACCAAACCATGCATATTATCTAGAATCCCAGAATGGGAACAATTTTCCCCCATATGTTTTCAAACCATATGTCCATATTGTTCCTAATAAAACAAATTACTGTGTCTTCCATTTAATGCCTAATTAGAAAAGGTTTTGGACAGTTATCATGTATTTATAAATAACTCAAAATATTTGAGACTCTTTTGGCATTCCAATGTGAATAACTCTACTCCAAATATATATTTATGTGAATCTAATTGAGTTGAAGATATATATTTTTTATCAATGATATTATACCCTCCATACATCAGGGTTCATTCATAATAAAAAAATATATATAAAGATTATTCATAGATACCACATGTTAATACCCAATACAGATTTTTTTTCAACTAATGATATATTCTTCAATCATTGTTGGATAAGTGGGGATTTTTATGTTCCTATGAAAATTATTTTAATGGATTACAAATTCCTTGTCATAGGTGGATATTTCACGATAAATCATCATAGAGAATTTAAAATGAGACAATCCTTTTCTTGAATATCATATTGAATATTATTTATATTGATTTATATGATGTTTTATTGATGTTAGGTGGACATACCTGATCTCAAATATGATCATTTGTGGGAAATATATGATATTTTCCTCCATCAAAAATGAATCCAATGAATTTGAATCCTCTCCTTAGATATACAATATAATTTATTTTGTTGAGGAAATCCATAATCTATGTCTATTCCAGAACATTCATTAATGATATGAATCCTCAATGAGTATCATTTATAATGTTATTTCCTGTTGAAGTGGAACCAAAAATATGCACCCTTCATATTTTTTCTAGTTATTAGTGGGTGTGTGTAATTTTTCAGTTATTAATATTTGAAGAACCAAGGAGTTATTTCTCAACCACATTGATGTATGATATTTTCTACCATTTAAGGTACTTTTATGAACATGGATCCTTGGCCTATTTTTTGTGCTTAATTTTTTATGACTATTCTTGACTATGATTTCTTATGTTTTTGTGTACAGTCCTTAAAATCCATTTCTAATATATTCATCCATTAATATGATTGTAACATATTTTATCATGTATATTGATGATAAAATGTATATTATTGTTCTATTATTTTCTTATCATGATTTTGTAGGAATTTATATTTAAGATACATAAGTAATGTTTATTAAAGTTCAATTAGTAGTGTTTTTCTTGGTGATCAGAATATACAGGGAATCATTATAAGGTTATCCTTTAAAGGGGAAGTGAAAACAACAAGTGATGATAGTGATGATGGACCTGAGAAGTTGGTAGGGGTATGTGGATTCCTTATATAAGCTACGTGATACACTCAACGACATATGGATTTCATATAACTTGCCCGATCAATGAATAGTAGACAATAAGTACCATGATCAAACGATTCCAAGTGGATGTCAAGTAACATTGGTCACATTATGCATATTAGATAATTAGTAGCATGTTTAAATGATTCATCGGTGATGGTTACCAATGTGTTTACTATCCATGTTGATAGTTTATAATTAAATATGATTTTGGGATATTATATACAACATGGATTTAAAGATGGAATATATGGGGATATTGTGTGCTTGGTTAGTAAAAGGGTGATTGAAATAAGATTATTTATGCATTATTGTGAATTTATTATTATAATATATTACACATTTTATTTATATGAATTCTTTTTGTGGATTAATATGTGGTTTCATATTAATTTTTATTACTCACACACTATATAGTATAATTTATGTGGGTAAATACTAAATGTATAATTATCTATGAAAGAGAAATGGGCATGTGGTAGATGGTTTAGTCGAGGTGTAAGGATAAGGTAGTGGTTCTGGAAATAATCTTGAGAATTCTAGAATCATTCTATTTATTATTTTATACTCTTTAATAAATTTCAATGGAATGGATTTTCAATCATTCAATCCAATAATTTATTTTATTACATTTTATCTATAAAATATTATTTATATCATATTGATTAAACAAAATTTTTATAAATATTTTTATGGGATTCATATTTGGATAATATATTAATTATATACTATTTCCAATGATGGAATTTCTACACTTGGTACTAGTTTAAATACTCATGGATAAGGGGAGGTTGACGTCCAGACTTATTCCTCTTTTGATCAAACCCATGTGATTGAGTTGTATTGTAACAAAAATGTTTCCAAATAATAGTTTTCATATTTATATTTTATTAAACTAAGACATGGTAGAAAGGATATAATAATTTTATGAATCATGTGGGTGAGTCTCAATGTGCATGTCTAAATAATATATAATAGATATTTAAGTTACCATTGTTGGAATTGATGTTACTATTTTATGGGATTTTGGCATGAACTTGTATCATTAGTAGGAAGAATGTATCACATTATATATATATACCATTAATGGGTTACATAATAGTTCATTAATTTTATTCATTAATGTGTTGTACTGGTTTGGGATAGAATAGCTATTTAACAGTGTGTTATATCAATTTTTCATTAAATTTTGATATATCTATTGGACATATTATTTGAACATGAGAAAAATGTTATTATTTGAATATATATTTAATTATGACTAAAATGTATTGATAAAGAAAATAATGATTACTTGGAGGTATAAACCTTTGGTTATGGGATGAATCATAGGAGAACCATGTGTCTTCCAATAGAATTATTAGAAATTTTATGACAAAATATAGTTGTCTAAGTGTTTCCATAAATTTTCATAAGATTACACCAAATAGGTATTGATATGAAAACAATTTTATTTGGAATAAAATAATATTAAAATTTTTTAGCCCCTTTTACACACCCTACTATATAGTATGGTGTATAAGAGAGTTCTCTCACACATTCTCTAGTTTGGCATGTAGTGGTTCAGCCTCTGCTGGGAGGCCATCTGCTGGTTCATTCCAAGGGAGGAGGTGTTCATAGGTCCACATTCTACTTTGGAATATAAATAAATCTATAGAATAAAAACAATTTTTTTTTCATTGTAAGTCTAAATGATCTAAATTATTAGATATAAATCATCGAGGTTTTCTTTGACCTCATTTAGACACCTCAGGGAAGAATGTAATAGTTGTAATATTCAAAATATTATGCCAACTAAGAGGTGGTGGGTCATGGTGGTAAATGATGGTATACATGAGGGTCTATCCTAGGAATCCATCAAGTATATTTTAATTTGTATATTATTTCTATATACACAAAAATTAAATAGGGTATAGGTGTTCATGGGGATTCATCAAGTGTCCAAGGCAATATCTTCATACTCTACCCGTTTCACTGAGAATCTTCACTTTTAGTATCTCTTGATAAAACATGACGATTTAAATTATATGTGGATTTAAATATTTATTCCTCCTAAAATAATATTAAATTCATTTACCTTATCTACAGATGGAATCTTTGAGGTTCTTCACAAGGCCATGACTATCAAGAATGGTTAGGAGGAAGATCGCATTGTTGGACTTCTTCCACGATTCTGTAATCACGTGAGTGGAACTATTACTTCTAAAATGTGTGTCTATTTTGGATGAATGATGCTGAATGATAGAAATATATAGTAATGTAGGGGTGATAATGTTGAATAATTATTATATTAATTTTTCACCAAACTGGTAATACTATTTTTCATCAACCATGGTTAGTTTTCTAATTAATTCATGATCTACAAGGAACATCCATGCTAGTGTAAAAAATATAAAAATATGGAAAACCAAGAGTAATTTTAAACAATGTCAATGGGGATTGGTTTCAAAAGGATATCAGGGAATATGTAGTCTAAGAATTTATCCACCAACCAAGGTCCTATAGAGCAACCTCAAATGATGATGGCTTTGTAAAGTTATGTTCCTTGGTGATAGGGTCATAGAGATGAGGTATGTCATGTATATATAGTAGATAAGAATCTAGTAGATGGTCTTGGGGTATCCAATATAATTTAAGATATGGTCTTCATAACCTATATATTTTATAACACCTAGATTAATATCATTTATTCTAATTCATTTATATCCTATTATGGTTTTTCTAAACATCACATACCAATAAATTTATCATCCATGGCTAATTATATCAATAAACCAATGTTCATGAAATTAAACAATCTTCATTAAAAAAATTCATCATACAATAATTTCTAGTAATACAAATATATTAAAAATTATTATTATAGATATGGTATGATTTTATGTGATTCTTATAATGGACATGATGAACATTTTCTTTGGTAGGCATTGATTTCTATCAGATAAAAGTGTCTTTTACAACTCCATAGGTATAAATGTATGTGATCATTAGTGAATGGGATTTATATGTTGGTAGAGTTGGTTGAGAAATGATCTATAATGAGATTATTATAATTACGATTATAGTATTTTATATTTCAACAAGATCTGTGGAAACCCCATCATATTTTCCTATAGTTGCTGATTTTAATTTGAATTTCATTTCTGATGACATCATAGGACTTCCACCCAAAATATATTATGATTTCAAGAAAGAAAATATTTTATGTTACTAACATATTTCATTACCCATTTCTAATATTTTTTCCACCTTAGTTAATGGATTTCATCAGATATACTATAATTTTAAAGATAATGACTTTATCAGGCTAAGTAGATCACCATGGGGAGAACCTATTTTGTTCCCTAAGAAGGATGATGTTGGTTTTTGAATCTATATAGAATACACGAATTTAGTAGATGGTGATAGAGAGATGGACTTCTACTATGGTTTATGATATCTTTGAAAAGATTCTTGGCTCCTGATGGTTCTCAATAAATTCTATTCAATAAGTCTCTCTGAAGTTGCATGTTAAAGGGGAGGAAAATCTGAAGATTTCATTTCAACACAGTGATGGCCAATACAAGTACATAATGATTCCATTTTGAGTGAATAACATGGTTAATGTATTCTCGGATCTCATTTAAAATATATCCCACAAAAATAATTAGTCATTCATTATTGTTTTAATTTAATATATATTTTTCTACAAATTGATCCTAAGGATATATAATAAAAAAATAAATATTGTCCCGAGTACACTATAATAACATTTTATTTAATCACTTATGTTTCAAAGTATATTTTTTATTTTTCAATTAATGTTGTTGGGGGAAGGTGATATCTAAGATAGGTATATTTTTCAACCAGAATAATGTTGTTTTAGTGATGTCTTGGACATATCATCAATATGAATTTATGATTTGGGTCATTTTGGGTGCTAAAAAATACTAACATTTTTTTATTACAACCATCTACATTTTACCATAAAATATCATTTTTTCAATATGAATTGATTAATTTATTATTTTTTAGACTAGGGATAATTGTATCATCAAGTCATAAAGAGTTGTTTGATTAAAAATACAGTTTTAATAATTTCTGACCCATACATTTGTTATGTTCTACAGTTACTCTTCTTGCGTTGGTTTGGGAATAGTACTAATGCAGAAGAAATGAGTAGTAGCTTATGATTCAGGTTATCTATTAACAAGTTAGTGAAAATATCCAACACATTACTAGGATGTGAATGTATTGGTCTACTATTTTATGTGTTTCTAAATATCTCTCTATAGTGATATATATGTTTTCCAAACATACCATAGGAACATATAGTATGTCTTCACATGGTGGGACCTCAATAAGAGATAGAGGCACTGGGTAGAGTATCTATATACATTTAAAATTAATATGAGTTTTTAAATACGTAAATATAACACAATTTTTGGTGTTTTTAGTCTTATTATTCATGTATAGATGGATTTAGATAATTACCATATGAGGAACCATGATGCGTTATTATTTTATTGGATGTGAAGAGGATGGATTCTTTTAATGATTGGGGACCAATTAATTGTCCCAAATTTGTGGTCATAACTACATTGGAAGACTGGATTAAGTGTGTGTGGTAGTTGGCTCACTCGATAGGAAGCATATGAAGATCCGGTTTGAGATAGAAGATGACAAAATTTCTGCCTGGTCCCATTCCCCTCGAAGCTACAATGGTGATTCCTTTTTTCTTCTTCGATGGAGTTTTGAATTTCACATGCGACGTGACCAGTTGATGATGGTGATTTGGGTGAGTCTTCCTGGTCTCCCTCTCTCCTTTCAAAACTACTCTATTTTGTGTTCCATTGGAAATTTGATCAGCTGATACCTATGCTCTGATTGTCGGACGGAGGTTGTCTGTCATCCCATTTGTCCATAGATTTGTGTAGATGATGATTTCTTGAGGTAGCCTGTTAATTGTGTTTGGATTATAGATGGGAAGGAATTTCGGTGGAATCAGGATGTAAAATTTGAGTCTTGGATGTCATTTTGCGTTGGATGTGGTCGTCTTGGACATGCTGATTCAGTTTGTTTAAGTAAGTGTCTCTGTGAGGATTTATCGAGGGTTTTGAGAATGGGTGGTGCATGTTCTATCCCATCTGATTCAGCTTCGATGGTGGTGAAAAAGCTGTCTGTGAATATTGATTCACAACGCGATGAGGGAACTTAAGGTCTGGTGTCCCCCTCTTTATATGCAGCAAATGTTTCTCAGGTTTCTATGCTTCAGGCTACATGGAGCTTTGGTCCTGAGCCCAAATTGCAGGGGAACTTTCAGAAGGAGGTTCAAGAGAGGCCACAAGACCCAACTGTTAGGAATATTTTTGAACATTTAAAGAGTGATCTTAGAATTCATACTGCAATAACAGTGGATAACCTAGATTCATATGATCGACAGAAGAAGGTTGTGATTGATCAACCGATGTACTTAGCTGCATAAGAAATAAGGGTGGTGGATGCCTGTGCTGAGGAGTGGACATGGCATGAGGATACTGGTAGAGGAATGTCAATCGTGGTCTCCACTGGCAATCGTTTTCTAGAATTGGCTCATGAAAATGAAGATGATGCACGGTAGGAGGATGGCCTGCTGCAGACAGATCTCCCCTCTAAGGGTTATTCAATTGGAAATACTGCTATAAAGGATGTTCTGGAGTAGCCACAATGAATTTCCATGATTAAGTATAACAATATAAATAAACACAAATGGGGATTGAAGTATCAAGAAGTGAATGTCCCGGGAATGTGGCATCATGTTTATGATAGTGAAAAGAAAAATGAGAATGGTATGGTCCAGATTTCTTATAATGATGTGGTTAAGGGTGTGGTGATGAAGCTGTCTTGGAATGAGGATGCTATGAATAACCCACCACGGTAGAGGTCGAGGAAAGATTAATCCTCTATTCCTTGGACGGTTCTTACAAGATCTTCAGTTGCAACGGAAAGTGGTGTTAGGCTATCTTCAAAGGAATTCTTGTCTCTGGAGAAGTTGAATCTCATAAGGAAATATGCCATGGTCCTCAAGAATTATGAATGATCTGAGTGGGAAATTTCTACTGCAGAAGATGGAATCTATAATGGATGTAGTGATGGGTGTGATTTTTATGATCTGTAGTTTTATTTTCTCCCCTGCTGTTCTTGGTTGACATTTTCTTATATTAATAAATGGTCAAAGGCTTACCTCTGACTGAACATGCTTGGTACATGGGAGAGAAATATTCATAACTTATGTTTGGGAATTAATGAATATATAATTATATACCATTATGTGTGTTTCATATCTTATGGTGAAAAATATATTCCATGACATATGGATATAGCTCTAGTTGAAAAGGATGAATATGGACATGAGTAGATTTTATTCCTGATGCCTTACCTTCCAATGAATAAAATCCTCACACCAGACTCATGTTGGATTTCACGAGTCACATACAGTTCCTATGATGATGATAGATGATGTCTTGATAGATATAGCTAGCATGCTATCCAGTGTCTTGGAATTCCATGATTAATTATGGGATATTTCTAATTGGATTATTATTTTTAATTTATATTTTATCGATCAGCGAGACTAACTATGTAGGTAATCTAAAAAAGAAAATTCTATGGTATGTTTTACACATTCATGGAGTAACATTGAGCATTTTGTGTAATAGAGATACACATTTTATTTTACAATTTTAGTAGGGTATAAAGTGGGCCTTATATTATCAACTGATGTTGATCACAATGTTTCATACCAATACAGACACACAATAAGAGAAGATGGTTAAAATATTAGAGTATATAAAATGTGAACGCATTATTGACTTTAAAATATCATTGCATGATCACCTAAACATGAATGAGTTTTCATTCAACAATAATTACCATGAGTAAATTTATATGCAAAATTATTTTTCTATCTATGATAGGAAATATAATTCATCTATTTACTTTAATGAGGCTTGTGAGATAGTAGGATTGGGGAATGTTATGGTACATGAGACCTCTAAGAGAGAGCAGTTGATTTTAAAGAAGTAATTCATTACCCATAGTAAGATTATGTAACATTATAACCACTAATTCATAACGTTGGTATTTTTTGTACAATATAGGGTTTTTCTAATATTGATTCCTCGGTAAGGAACACATATTTTAGAAAAATAGGGAAGCAATAGTCATGCAATGTTGAACCCTTCAAGATCAATGGGTGGGTTGGAATAGTGGTGTAAAATCGTGATCACCCCTCTCACTACTAAGGTATGTATGAATTTTTTTCATGAATCTAATATCTATTTGCACATTACCAATCCCATATAAGTGATCACATATGAGTATGTTTAGCGTCATTCTTGTGTTTGATACATCGAATGCATGGGGTGGATTTTGGACCATATAGAGCAATTCTATCAAGGGAAGAAATTACCACTTATACATATAATATAATAATTGGATTAATCTAAGAGGATACATGAGAGTGGGATTATATTGAATTAGTGTAGTGTAATTATACATTTTAGTATAATTACAATAGATGATCTCAAGGATTACAGTGGAATAATGTAATAGAATTAGAAATTTTATGTTTAATAGGAGTTTATTTCATCCTATAATCATATATTATTTAAAATATGATTTTTCTAGGACGAGTGTTGAGAGTTTGTCTATTTTTTCAGTGATTTTTGAGGAATTTTAACGTTGCAAGGTGTAGAAAAAATTTTAAAATCTAAGAGGGTTATCCTAAATGTCATGAATCTTGAGGTGGAAGATTAAGGTCTAGTGAGTGGTTAAGGTGAAAAGTTTTAATACCCATATCGATTCACTTGAAAAACAACATGGAAGGATCTAGTGACTAATATAATGTAAACCATACCATTTATATAACAATGGAAACATGCCTTCTGTCTCGTCCAAAAACCAATAATGGCTGCATATTTAGTTTAGTTTATTTCATAGAGGTTATGATGGAATTTCGTTCAATTAGATCATGCATGGTTGATGTGGAATTTTGATTTTAGGTTATCTTCTAACTTATATTTGGTTATGACTTCCTAGTTATTGTGATCACCATCAAAGGTGACACAACTATGATTCATTAGATATGGATTCTGAAGATTCGTATATGTGTTTCTATAATTTTCTATCATTTTTAAAATCATTGTTGCTTGGGAATTTATAGATGTGTTCCTCCTTTTAACACATTTTCTATTTTCATTAACATTTAATTCCGCTATGAAATTCACTTATTTTTATTTGATATAAACTGTGCATGGAATGGGTTCCTTCTCATGGATTTATATATCGGCGATTCCAATGTTGATTTTCCCCATTTTAAAAGTTTTCATGGAAAAATTATGGAAGGTGAGGGATTATTATTATTTTTTATTTCTACAGTTATATTATTAACTATTATTAAATTTTATATCAAATGTGATAATTTTTATATAGTTTCATATACATTATTTTTTGAAATGACAAGGAGGCATCTTTTAATAATATTGGCCTTATTCTTAATAGGTATTAATTTTATAATTTCAAATATGTGATTTATTCTCAATGAATGAGGGTGTAAACCAATGGTTTGAATCTACCATAGGATTTTCTAAAATAAATAATTTTTTAATGTCTATATTTTCCTTAAATAATTGGTTTTTGAAAGGAACAGGGTAAATATACAGTTTTAGAACGTTAAATTGAATAAATTCTTTTGTATAAATATTTATTATGTTTAAAGATTATTAGGAAATTTATGATGATCCTCCCATTTTACAATCCATTTATGTGTCTTATATTATAATTATTATTCACATTAATCGGTGTTGAAAAGTGATTTTTTTAGTAGAGGTAGTTTGAGGGTGATAGTGAGCTATTATTTTGGGGATAGTTTCCATGATAGAAATGTTGATGGAATGCTCCCATTATTGAAATTGATAAGGATCCTTGTTATAATCCTTATATGTTTATTTTTATAAAAATATTTGATAATTCGTTGTACCATTGTTATTAAGTTGATATAACCTCTATATATTCATTTATAGTGGACTCACACCATGAATGGTTCAGGTCACACATATGTGGCCATGAAAGTTGGTGTGCAACAAAGTATTTTTTCTTGATAACCATGATACTATATGTAATACCATATATTAGTCATGATTTATTTCTTATTATATTTACTCTGGTGGAATCAATATTATATGTACTTTATACTCATCATGTTAATATACATGATACATTATACATGAAAACATTCATTTTTAGTATTTGGAAGTTGAGTTTCCTTCCTATAATGATGCAGACTCTTGATTGACCTATTTATGGAAATGACACACCTTGAATATTTTATATTTTATCTTTCAAAATTTTGGATATTAGGTTCGCGTTATTACATTGATTGAGGGATATGAATTTAGTTTCTTAAATGAGATTCAAATATTTTCATGAAAATATTTAATTTTTAAATGATGAAGTGGAAGTATTTACATATATTGTTTGGTATATTAATTTAAAAATATTATAATATACATTTTTAAACGATAATTCATTATCTACATACTGTTTTATTATTTTAGAATATTTTAATTACTAAATGATGTAACTGTACAGTCTCTAGGATGGTATCCTATTGGAATTTATATCTCAAATCCTTATTCAACCATTAGGTGTTTCCAACACTCTGGTTCATAGGTGGATTGAAATATCACATATTAAATTAATTTTCCAGGAAAGGGATTCTAGTAATGGATTCAAGGGACATGGTGGGTGGCCAGGGACCACCAAGAGATACAATTTGGTTGTTTTTCTAATTTCATTTCTATTGAATTACATTGAAAATTCATATATATATATATATATTATTTATATGAAATTTTTCTGTACCATTAATTTATTATAGTTTTCTTTTGTTTATGAAATAATCCCAAAATTTTAATTATTGATTCCCATGTTCTTTTCTCTAGACCATTGATATTTGGAATTATCTTGAAGTTAGTGGTGAAATAACATGAATAATATATTAGATGGAATTTTAAATTGCCTCATGCAAAAATGGTATAATTTTTTATTTATTTATTTGAGAGTATGTATATATGAATGAAATTCCATAGATTATTATTTTTGATTCTTGGTAGGGATGAAATTAAGGATGTTTCAAGAACCAAGAGGTTTTTTGGGAATTGGTGTGTGATCCCCACCTCCTGATGAAGAGACTTGAGTTACCATGTACGTGAGGACATGAGACTTTTGTTGGGTTATTTTATTCCTGATGAATAATGAGATTTAGATTCCCAATGATACTATCTATGACATTGTAATATATCATGAATTTTGGATTAATATAGAATGATTCCAAAACTACACTACAACATATTGGTTTGGTAAACAATGAAGAATCATGTTGAATATTAAACAAATTCAAACTAAGAGATATTGTGAGGTTCATGTATGGTTTTCCATCCCATGAAACCAAGAAATGAAAAGTTGTACCCTATCATTAATGATAGTTATAGGTCCATATGTTTATTTAATAACCCCACTCATGTGAGGTTAGTTTTGAGAGATTTTTTCAATGGACCTAATTTTTTTCCCTATATCATACTCTTTTGTGGGGTTTTATCATTAATAAATTTTTTTTTCTATTATAAATCAATTTTGGAAACCTAGTTTGTGGATTTAAATTTTTTTAGTACATTCAAACATATTTTCAATTACCAATTATGTGTTCATATGAAATGTTTTGGATCCAAAACAATACTTTTTCAATGACACTTGTGTAATATTCACAGGATTTATTTATAAATAAATTTTGGGTTTTATTCAGATCTAAAATTATAATGGATTTAAAAATTGGAAAATAGGATAAATATTTACAAAAATATTAAACGAATTTATTTGAACTGGTAATGGATTTTGGAAAAAAGGGATAAATTGTTAACAATATTTATCATTTGGAAAGGAAATAGAGATTTTTGGTAAAAATGGAATTCGTATTTGATTTGAAATATATGATTCATTGATAAATGTGTATAAAGACATTATTTAAAATATGTTTTCCATTTTTTTCATTGATGTTTATATTGATATGATCATATGTATTGAGGTTAAGATATATCCCCTATAATTTTATTCAAGAAATTTATAATCCTTGTCTAAGGGTCAGATCCATGTGGTAGTTCTTCGTGTTATATATATATATATTCTAAATATGGAAACTATAATCAATATCATATTAATGTAGTAGAGATGAATCCTTTCTTGGAATTAGGACCCCACTTTAGTCATTTTGAATTGGCTTCCACAATATTATAAAGTTGAGTAAGGTTATATTAAGGTAGTATTTTTGATTGAAAATTTTCATGGGATCTTTGATTCCCTCAAGAATTTTGATTCTCAAAAGGCCAAGTTATTCAAATTGTAATTTGAGACACCTGATTGGGATTTGCTGGAATTATTAATTATATATTTTTAATATGAATGAACATCATTATAATTTTTCATCTTCATCTTTTTGAAATGTATGTATCTTAAATAATTGAAGTAGGGGAAAATACTCAGTTGATTGTTTTCAGTTATGATGAGATATAAGTTTGAGATTATACCAATAAATTATAATTATTAATATTTTTTACGTAGCCTTTTTGGGGATGAATTATGAAATGCAATCTATTTTAGAAAGGGTCTTCACTCGGACTTTATAACTAACATGCATGCATGATGGTTAACATATTATATAGAGATTCATGAATCATAATTTTCATCTGATGTATAGTTATAGAAATTAAATGATGATACAATTCCTCGTTCATGGTTGAGGATGGATGGTATTATTGAAGAATGAAGAGGCATTTTAGGTTCCTATAATATAGATCACCTAGAAATACTAATAATTTGTTTTTAATGAAATGATAGTATGTATAGGTTTTTTTCCATTTGGATCACCATAATAGGTTCAGAATGCTGGGAGACCAAAAAAGAAAGTTTTTTCTTGGGGTCATCATCTCCAAACTGTAGGAAATGTTTTCTTTATGATAATATGGCTATATCCATAGACATAGGAGTGAATATTTCTACACTGCGGTGGAGAAGTAACTTGATGATGGTCATTATTGTTGACCCAACATAACATTTACGATGGTGGAGTGGGGATTACATGAGTTATTTCATTACTATGGATTGTTTTTTTATGAAAACCATTTTGTTTCAGAAGATCATGTTGGCCCATTATTATATTTATTTGGAAGGCCATTATTGTCTTTGTTTGTTATCTGGTGTATGGGTTTGTTTTTTCGAACATCTGTGGCTATGTGTTAGGTGTGTGGACTTGGGAATGATAAATTAGTCTTTTATAATTAACTCAATTCATTGATGTTTGATATCTTACATGATTGAATTAGATAGACCATTTTAAAATACTCAGGTCAATTGAATGATGTGATTTATTTGTAGAACAAACACCCATATGTGTTGTAATGTGATATGATAAGCTTATTTAAGGGTGAGTCTCTTTATGAAAAATCCATGGTTACCATCATGTACATTCCTAGGATATAAATCAAGTTTTATTTCATGGGATTCTAATGGATGTTTGATTCTATGTGGATCATAAGGGCATTTTTTATTATAAATAAGGATTTTTCTAATATTATGTTCCATATTTTTATTTGTGTCATCCATTAGATTTTCTCATGGGTGAGTGGTTAATGTTTTTTATTTCGATCGAACAGAACTACTATTCTCATGTTATATCATTTGGATGAATCATTTAATAGTGTGGATTCTGAATCTTGGACTCTTGAATTTATTATATTTTATATGGTTTAATGATCTTGGTTTCTTAATCTCGGAGTTTTGAGTGGTATATTATTTTTGGTGACTCTCTCTTATGGACATCAGTCAACCGGCCTCAGAACAATAGTGAATGATTTATTCTTGTGTCTTCATCTCAAATATTTGGGACTTGAAACTCACTAGGGATAGAATTTTATATCTTAGGAAGGATATAATATCAAATTACATTATTTTAGGTGTTCTGGCCCACTAATTTTTTCATCCTTTTATCGGATCACATTATGTGTAGTTTTCGTTGTTTTTTCAGACTAATTTTTAGTTTTTTAGTAATGTTCATGGCTAGTGGATGATTTAAAAAAACCAACATCCAATCCATGAAAATGTTACAGTATAATTTCTTGGGGTGTACAATTGTATCATGGCTTGAAAAACCATCTATCAAAACAATTAATCCTAGATAAAAAGTGTCCCATGGTTTTTGGATGAATAAAAATCTATATAGAAAAACTAGGTCACTCATCTAGTGGTTTGGTTTAGAATGCAAAATTAATCCCCCATGTTTTTCTAAACATGTGACCTAAACTTGGAAGCCCTAAAGAAACGTTTTATATCCAGTAAAATCATAATTAAAATCCCTCACAATAAACACTATACTCCTACCACATGATCCTAATTCGTTTTATTGGATTTTGGGTACCCTATATAGGCATTTTCCTCTCCCAACCTCATATTTTGAATGATTTATAAGTCAATTTTATAATTGATCCTCTTATAGAGAGTTATATTATTTTAAACATTAAATATCTCATAACAATTCGATTTGTTCTTCATAGAGGGTAGGGTTTCCTTACATACAATTAGATCATTGATGGTTTATAAAGAATTTTAGATCTACAATCTCATCTAACTTCTATCATGATATCACTTCCTATATTTGGGGATCACCATCTGAGGTAACACATATCTAGTTCGTTTATATTTTATTATCAATTTTAAATTAGATTCATATATTATTTTCATTTATTTTTAAATTCATTGTTTCATGTGAATTTATAGTTATATTCCCCTTATTAACATTTATTTTATAATCATTAATATTTAATTCCCTTGGAAAATAATTTTTTATTCAATTTAAAATAAATTATAAATTGAATGGGATCCTTCCAAAGTTATTATAAACAATGAATGATATATGGAATTTAAATGAAATTAAATGGGGTTACATGTTTGCTTTATTAAAATTATCATATTGTTCCTAATTTTTATTTCTAAATTGAAATGCCTTAACAATTTTGAAATGTGTTAATAAATGTATTGTATCTCCTAGAACATAAAATTTTTGAATATTTAAAATAACAGTGACCAATATTTTAATGATGTTACCCTTATTTTTTAAATATAATATTTGGGTAATTTCTAATGACTGATTGATTCACATAGAAATATGGTGTACATCAATGTTTTCAATTAGTAGTAAGAATTTTAAAACTGTGAATGATTAGTGAATTCATTTGGTCTATTTTGAATTGAATTATATTTGAAAGGCCCATTTTACATTACTCTAAGGGTTTTTAAAAGGATGTGGCTACATATACCATTCTAGATGTTTTAATTGAAAAATGGATTTTTATAGAAATTGATCATACTTTACCTCCTAGTAGTAACACTAGGATTATCCTATCTTGTTTTAATCCATTTACGTGTCTCAAATTATTATTATAAATATTATTAATGGGTTTTTAAATCATATTTTATTCAGTTGAATATGTTCCTGGGAGAGGGTTATATGTTATATGATGGAATTTCCCTTGACAGAAGTGCTCTATGAATGTGAAAAGGATTGGTATTTATAAGGATCTATGTTTAGACCTACATAACATTATTATCTCACTCACATCTTCTCAGTAGTCATGGGAACAATGCTAGTTTGATAAGATGAGCATGATATATTCTTTTCAAATGGACTAACACCACATCTTTTAAAATTGTAGAGAACAATAAATATTCTAGGTACAACCGTGTGGACACAAATGAGGGTGTGGATGGAATGCGATTTCATGAGACTTGATAGTATCGATGTTAGACTAGTGATTATTACTAATGTATTATTATTATCATTATTGTGGTGGATTCAATATTTTATATCATTTGTACCCATGGAATCCATATCATGACACACTATAAAAGACAAAAATCATTTTTACTATATGGCACCATAGTCCCATTTCATGGTTGATCATGCTTTTTGTTGATCTATTAATTTAAGTGGATCACCGTAATTATTTATTATTGACTCTTCTCCAATTCATTCTATCATGTGTATGTTTTATAATTTGTTGATTGATTTAACATTTCTTGTGAAATTGATTTTAATGTTTTTCTAGAAAAATATTAGTTTTACATTTGTGATATGAAATGTTTTACATATTTAGTTGGATATATGATTTATTAAAAATTTAAATCAATTTTTTAATACTAAGATTCATACTATATTTATTTTACTACTCATTTCATATTTGAATTTCCTTTTAAAAAAACTGAATATAGTCTTTGTTGGAATCTTACATCCCTTTCTGGCTCCCATCCATCTTTTTCCATTTAGTGTTTGTATATTGCATGATCTTTTTGAATGTTCTAGTTATCATATATTACTTTTACATTCATGATTCGATTAACGCGGATGGGTGACATGAATCTTGATGGGTGGTTGTGGACAACCTAGAGATAGATTTTGGTTGTTTTCTCACTTTCCGTATTGATACTATTTCATTGTACTATGAGATATATGTATTGTTTTTTTATGTGATGTTATTTCAATATATTAGATAGATTGTCATTTATATTTTTGGGTAAATCATTCCTAGATATTACTTTTTGATTCCTAGGTTTTTTTATCAACCAATGGAGATCAAGAACTCTCCATAAGATGATGGTGAATTGAATGGGATGTCGGTTCAAATAGTGGTCTAGGTTGGTTCATAAAATTCTCCTTGTAATATTAAATTTGGTTATAAAAATTATAGTTACAATCTATTGTGAAATTATAATGTGGTTCATGATTTATTTGTGATGATCTATATGTCTTATAGTCCATGTTTTTTGAAATTATAATTTTTTCTTCCATTTTTTATTTTAATGATATATAAAAGGTTGTGTATGAACATTGTGAGTTATATTCATTATCATATTCCGTTATAATTGTTTTATTATTTCAAATGATCATTGATTGGTATATCTTATATTTACCCTTTCTAAAAAAATGATATCAACATTTCTTTACATTCCTTCCCAGGGTTTTGATAAAATATTTAGTCAGGGAATTCCCACAAGGACTACTATGTGGGATGATCCTTGTGTGATATTTTTGTGATCAATAATGAAAAAAGATGTTTTTTCTAGTTTCAAAATATTTTTTTTATTTTAGTTATTTGTATGCTTATGTAATGTATAAAATATTCACTTAAAAATATTTGTCATATCTGTATGAAATCCCTTGTTCATCATTGTTGGTATTAGAGAAAAAGTTAAGTTTGTTAATGATGATTTGGATTAGAAAAAAAAAATAAATGAGAACCATGGGGTTAGTTTTTGTATCATATAAAATTCAGTAGTTTTTTTATGACTGTGATTATTTGGTTTTTATATCAACACATCACAATCTAGCTTCTACTGTTGGATGTGTATTTGGAATAAAAGTACCTAGTTTATGTGGCTCTTAGGCGACATGATTTCATTGAAAAATGTTTATTTATGAAATTATTTAAGGGTTTTAATAGGTGATAACCATTTATGATCTTGGATAATCCTATGTTTTAAAAAATTAAAAAAGAAAGCGTTTTTAGATACAGATTCAAAAAGTTTTTTTACCTGATTATGAGTTTTTAATCATCGATTAGTGTCTCTCAATACAGGTTTAGTTTCATTAAGTGGATAGAACTCGATGAAACCATGTTAATGATTATTGTATTAAAAAATAAAATGAGAGTCTTATTGATCAACTGAAATCTATAGTAAGTGGGATGAAAAACATTATTTTAATGCTCCCACAAATATTCCAAGTCATGAAGTAAGATGATAAACCATGTTATCAATGGAGGGAAACCTTTTTATTTCATCCTTCATGAGATAATAACATCATTTTTAGTGGGTCTATTGATCCATTAAATATTGATAATTGGATCATCACCAATGGAAATATAATTTCTCATCACCAATTTATAGAACATGTAAATTTGTATTAAATTTTATTCATTTGGAATATGAAACATATCAATGCAGGAACCTTTTTAAGAATACAATTAAATAAGAATAAAATTAATCTAAGGAATGAAATTACTTTCAAGAGATATTTTTCATTATCTACTTCAAATTTATTCTATGTATGTGGTTGGAGAGAGGCATTACATAATATTAATATGAAGGATAATCAATCTACTTGTACATATGAAGAAAATATTAAAGGATTGCATGATATGTTTCGACTTTTATCATCTATCTTGAAAGAAAAATTGATCAATAAATTTGTTTCATAAATTAATGAATTTTAATGAAATTTTATATAAGATACATTAGTTTCTAAAAAGTACCAAATTGGATAAATGTAATATCTTAGAGGTGGATGGTTGAATGAGTAAAATGATTATTTAATTTCTTATATAATATCATTTTCCCCCAGCTTTGTTTTTATTATGTTTATGATGAAAAAAATTAGCACATAAATTGAATATATATATATATATATATATAATTATAAGTTTTAGTAATAAATAAGACTATATAGTCCTTGAAATGGTTTAAAAATTAACCAAATACATCATATTCCATTTGAAAAAAAAATCATCCAGATACAAAATGGTAGGAAATACCCTTATATGTGTTTAGTAATATGACCAATAGAACAATTCATCTAATTTTTATAGAACAAATGATGTACATATGTTTTTTAAACATGTTTAGAAACCATCACCAATTGGTTATTATCATTTCCCTATATTTATTTTCAAAATCCCATTTTTCTAATTCTTTAAAAAAAATTGAAACATTTTCACAAAGTGGAAGGCTCGAATAAATTTTCTAGAAGTCATACAAAAACCTAGTATAATCACCAATTCCAATTAAGAATTCTGATTCTATACTATAATTCATCTATATAGAAACATGTTTGATTATATAAAAACTTATTTTGAATCCATCAGTCTAATCACTCAATTAAATCTATAAACACATGAACAAATATTATTTTAATCACATCTTATTTCCAAAATCATATCTCATGAATATTATGTCCCGAAACCAAAACGTTGTATTTTTTTCTCTCTCTCTCTATCACTCTTGAGATAATTTTCCAATATACATTTAAGTATGAAAACTTTATATACATCTGTCCAAAACATAATATGAGGGATCTTGAATTTTTTTCATAATCAATGAAATACAAAATTATAAATTTATTCAGATATTGAACTTTTCATCACCTTTTCTTGAAAAATATCAAAAACTTTGGATTCCACTAGAATCAACCATAATCATATCAAAACATCAGCCTTCTTTTATTTTCAAAATAATTTTTCATTCTAAAAATATTTTCATTCTAATATTCATCATTTGATTTAAAATTATTCGAACAATAAGATTCAAATTCCAATGCATCGAAAAAATATAATAGTTTTTCCATAAAAATTATTTCAACTTTGATAGAATTAGGTACAAAAAAAATTATAATGGAAATATCAATATGTTTTAATTATTCAAATAATTTATTCATTTGTATACTAAATCCCCAGATAGATAAAACTTTGTCAGATGAAGTACAACATCCAATAAATTGTCTGTGTCTGCATGGTGTCCAATTTTTTGATGAATCATGAAAAATATTTAACAAATAAAATTATCTATATCTAATAATATAATTTTAAATTTCAATCGAACGGTTCTTTTAAAGTGAAAATGGATGACTAAGTTGTTGTAAATCACCACTTTAAGCAACATATTTTGTTGGAATCTCTATCAAATCATATGTTTCTTATACTATTAATCCAAATAGTTCGTTTCGAAAACAATTCTATAGAATTAGTTCTTAAAGGGACTAATTTATTTCATCATCATGGAAACTTTTTGATTCATAGGATTGGCTCGTTCGATGGATCAGTAAATCCCCATTTTTTGTAACCTCCATACCCAAGATAATTCAAACCCAAGGATTCAAAATACATCCATGTTTGACATTTCTCAATCTTATTTTCTATTTATTAAAAACAAAATATGCACAAAAACAATATGAAAATTCATTTCACTTTTCTTCCTAAAACACAATATCTCCCCCTTTTGTCACAAATCATAGATCACAATTTTATTTATCACTGATTGTTTTTCAGAATGTTTTTCATAGATTATAATATTTATATATTTTTTAAAATAAAATATTAAATAATTTTGAATCTGGTACAATATCTTACTCCATTCCTAAAAATTATATTTTATAATACATCCGAGTATAAAAATCATGTTCATTCAAAATAATCTTAGAACAGTAAACAATAAATGTTTCAAATTATTTGGAAACATTATCTAATATAATGGGTATTTTAATACTTATTATGAACCCCAGAAAAATTCATGTGAAGTTATATCATGTAATAATAAAAAATATGAAGTTTTTATAAAACAACATAATTCAGTATCTAAAAACAACCTCCAGCCAACATGGGTACAAAAATCTTCCCGATATAATTTTTTTCAACCACCAGAAAAAACATGGAAAATTTATAATTAAATTCATGGACCACTAATACAAAATTCTTATCTAAAATGAGTGAAATAATTCTAGAAAACAATAATAAATAAATAAACCATGTTTTCTAAAATTAATGACATAAGTGTAACATGTTATTATCATCTATCAAGTATGTTTTTAAAATTTCTTAGGTTTTAATTTTTGGTTTGATGGGTTATTCTAAAATGGAATTCATAGGATACCTATAATGGTGATGTTAGGGATCTTTTTTGTAATTTTCATCATAAAACCGGTTGTTTTTGTTGTTCAAATGAAAATTAGACTATGTGTAAGGAAAATAAAATATGTGTAATGGCCATTTTACAAAACATGTGAATTAAATAAAAGGCATGATAATTTTACACTTTGGGTTTTTATAACATGAAATTTATTGAATTTATTATTTTTGTAGTTAAAATGATATGTTTTTTTTTGGTTTCTGTGAGACTCAAATATTAGACAACATATAACTGGTTTACAACCATGTCAATTTTTGAGGGTTTGTTTTAAGAAGGGAACTCAACTAAAATTCATATTTCATTCATACTAGAATCATTTATTATGACATAGAGTCTCTACTAAGTTTATTTTGGGTGATTAACCCAATTAAGATCATTACATTCAGTGATTTACGACCATTATGGTTTAATTTATTCTCATCAGGTTTGCAATCCTTATAGTTCATCTTGGGTTTTGGTTGGGCTTGTTGAGTATCTTTTGATTTTTTTATAGTGTTTTCCAACAATCCATCTTTGTTTATTGGAATTCATTATCCATTTAAGGTCATTCTCCTCATTTCAATACACCATTAATTAAATATGCTAGGTTTATACCTTGTTGAGGTATGTGTTTCTATACAATGGCTTATTTTATTGAATTGGATTTCTTTCCTGAGAAATTATTTTCGTTAGTTTATTGATTTGAATGGATATATAGATTTAAATGATATCATTGAAATTATTATTTTCTTCATGGGGGTTGAAATGAAAATGTTGTTCTGTTCGTTTGAATGGTGTTTTCAACAAATAATTCATATATTTTTTGTTATGAAATCATTTTTTGAAATTGTGTGCAATGTTTTGAAAATATTTTGTAAAATTGAACATTATGAACCTTAGGTGCATCATGATAGAAACACAGGTAGCCTTCATGTGTGTTTTATGTCAATGAGGTAACATCTTATGATATCAAATGTAATGAATTGATATATTTTGGATACAAATTGTGCCTAATTAGTCTTATGATTTTCTAGAATGGATTTCGACATAGGGTTGGTCCTAATATGAGGTGAATTTTTATTTTACATTTATGGTTTTTTATCAAATTATTATTATTTTTGAATGTTACATATAGTTTTTCATATTTGGGGTCGTATCATATTGGTTCACATGATAGGTAATTTCATGGATATGTGTTTACCTGTATACCTATTGATGCATGGATATGATTTCATATTTTTATCACATATAATTATATTATTTATGGATCAACTCTATTAAATTTTTTATAAAAACCAATGGAAGAAAAGAGGGAAATTATTTACAATTGGTGTTATTTTATTAAAATTATTTAAAACATTCTTTCCTTTTAAAAGATAAAATCAATTCATTATAGAAATAAGTCCTTTTATAGAAACAAAGGTGGATTCATAATGGGATTAATCACATAGTCTACTTATTAATTTTTGTGTTTATAGATGTGTTTTTACCAGATTCTTGTTAATGGAAGGCATATTGTAGTATTTTGGCATCTCTTATTGTTGTCTTTTTATGTTTGGGTTGGTTTGGAGGTGATTGTTGGTCACATAGGGAATCAAAAAACATGTTGGTTTTTCCTATTTTGTATTGGATTGAATATTTTTTTGTATATCACCCATTTATTCTTTTAATGTTAGAATTATATTTTATTTTTCTTACATTCAAAACTATTTTTGGTAATCCTATTTTAGCTTTATCATGTTATAGAGCAGTTCATGCTGATTGTCTAATTGAATAGGGGTTCTCTATTACAATTTGGTATCAATGGAATGATCACCCTGAATTGTATTAGAACATTCAACGTTTGATTCTATGTCATGTGTATAGTAGAGTTAGGACCACTGTATTTGGGATAATAGATATATAAAAGGGTCTTAGACAGCTCGCATCCTTTACTAAAACTGAGTATATATGGGTTGTCATGGATTTTTTAAATGATTTTAGATATGGATTCTGAGGCTATTTAAATAAAATGTATTTGAATATTATTTATATTTACTTGTTTCTTTTTATATAATGTTTTTCTTTAATATTTTTGTGGTTTCATTAAATTCCTACTATTTTACTGATAGATTTTCAATACCTTAGTTGGTTCATAGTAATTTGGAATTTTATCAATAACAATTGGTTTATATCTTTTTATATGATGACTTGGAGATGATATTGTACAAATATGAGTGAGGAATATGAGAGATAGGTTCTAAAGGTGATCCCTGTAATGCCCCGACCCCAGTTACCCAGAGTCAGGGCATTATTACATAACAGTGGCATGATCACAAGAAAGATCAAGTCTCGAAAGAGCGATTAGTTTTGTATCCTGGGAATAACTAGATACATTCATAAACTTTACATTAAATCATAAAGTTAAAACTAATACAACAACATCTTGTCTTCATATCCCTTTATTTTATCCATTCAGTTCATTCATAAATTACTTCTTCACATCCTAAGAAAAATAAAATATTGAAAGGGGTGTGCTCAGATTCTCAGTAAGGATAACAATATAGCACAAACATTCATAAATAATCATAAACATTTAAGGCAATGTATAACTAAAGAAAACTCCTTTTAAACATGAACTTTGTCATATTATGGAAAAGATAAAATGAAATAATGCCATTTACTTGTTCACATGGATATTCTACTAGACAAATAATCACATGTAATATCAATAACCACTTTTATAATGATGGAATGCATAAAACCAGACTATCATAACCATGTATCCAAGGCCTCATGCCACGACTACAAATAAAATTTTGTCAAGGCCTCATGCCAAGACAGTAGTTTGTCACATGAGACCCACCAATTCATCAAGGAGGTATAGCGGGCTCCACCCGTTACTTATTATGTCCAATGCATTCCTCATATGAACAGGTTTAAACATAACATAAACATTCTTATTAAAACAAGCATACAAAATGTCAATACTTTCTCCCAAAACCATGAATGGTATAAAAATAACATTTACCTAGTCAAACATTTCACAAAACATTAAATACAATATGTAAGTATTGTATCATAATAAATAAACTTCAAATAATCTTAAAATCCATCAAAGGATGTTGACATAGATGAAATCAAAACTATTTGAGAGAAATATATCTTTTATTTTAATCATTTAGAAGTCACATAATTATAAAATAAAAAATTTACTTTTAAAATATTCTTATAATCTTTTAATGGAAGAATTGAAGATTTTATAATGGTGGAAAATTGCCGCACCCACCGTATAAGTTAAAAAGGACATTCTTACCTTTATTCTGTCGAAAAGGTTAAAAAGGACATTGTTTGGAAAAAGACGGAAAGATTCATTTCAAACCGTTTTATAAAATTCAAACAAGGGTATAAATGACTGTAAAACATTGTCTAATAAATAGTAAAAATGTTTTGGAATACATTTTTAAGTAACATGGATGTGGATGATAAAGAGGTCCCAGTAGATAATTAGGTATAAACAACCTCGGATAATGAAGAGATTGTGAAATAACCCTTACCTTGTACTTTTCCTTAGTGGATGGTATGTTAACCTCCTTTATAATAGTTAAATAATTGTTATTATATTATTAAATAACCATATACATAATTATGGTATCATTTATGATCTTCTAATAATTCTTTGTTAATTAACGTCGTTTCGGGTGTTAACGTACTCATTTTCTTTTATATGTTTTTTTACATAGTCGTGTTTGTTATGGATATTTTGTAACTTATTCATATCCATAATGACATAATGTTATTAAACATTACATTCAATCATCAAATGAGAATTAGTCTTGAATGTATACGATGGCGAATGAATCTCATCACATTCATGGAGACGGTAGTCCGTACGTACACACGAGCGACATTATCATTCTTTTGATATTAAAATAATATATAATTGGATGGTATATCATATATAGAGAATAATTATCATGTTATATTTATTATTTACAATAATTTTAAATCATTTTTATACCAATCCAAATAATAATGTTTTGAAGAACAATTACACCACGACATGGAGACGGTAAGTCGTATGTACGCACGTATGGTGACATGTCATTCAAAGGGTGGATAGAATACTGAATATGTTTGTAACATGTTTATAATAAATTAAAATAATATTATATATAAGATACTAGAGTTATTATTTTATAAAAGGAATAAAACAAATAAAGAAGAAGCTGAAGAAGAAATGAACATGAAAAAGGGTGGTGAAAACATTACCTCTTTTTCAGGTTCTTCCTTTTGATTTGATCAAAAGAGATCTTTAGATTGGCATTCATATCAAACTAAGGCCTATATGTTGAAGTGGGGGAAGTTGACAGAGTATATTTCTAGGGTTTGGCCGATCCAAAAGGCTTTGAAGGTGTGAAGATTGGTTATAAGTGGTGTCCATTTATAAGGGGGAGGAGGGGTATCTTAGGAAAATCTTGAAATATTATTTTATAATAAATTCATATTCGGTTTATAATGGCTAAAAGTAGATTATTTAAAGTTTAAGGTGGGTATGGAACGAAATAATTTCATCCAATAGAATTTAGGCAGGTTTGGGTCATTATATTAACCTTATCTTTTAGTTTTAGCTCTTAGTTAATTAGTTTGACATTTAGACTGTCACTTTGTATTTTTATATTATATAGTTAAAAAACATACTATATACATCCAAGATACCCCCAAGTGGTCCATTAATGTAAAACCTATCATGATATAAGTATATTTTCAGATCCTTACATTTTTATGAATTGAATAGAAATTAATAATATAATATTTGATTTAAAAACTCTTTTATGTCAATTTTGACACTATTGGGGTATTTTGTTTTTGAAAAATTTATAACAGAATATTACCTCGACATAATTCATATAAACAATCCTAATATATCATAGTATCTTATAAAATTAGTTTAATTCATAAAAAGTCTCAAATTAATTTTATTTGGGTATTTATAATATCAATTATTCTAATATTTTATTAATAAGGTAATTACTGTATCATCATTGTGTCATAAATAATGTAAATTATTTAATGTCTAAAAATTATAAATAAAATACCATTATGTAGGAAATATTCTTATATTTCTAATGAATATTTATAGTTGAAAATCCAACATATATAACATTATGTAAAAATTGTTTTTCTAAAAGATATATGCTTATGTCATTTTTGTATTTATTTTAACATAATTAATATAAAGTGTCTTTATCACCTTCAAGTGGCTCCATGGGGTCCCAAAATAGACCCCAAGATGCCCATGGTCAGAAATGTATAAACCAATAAGTTTAGGACACGTATTACCATAATTTAGTATTATTATAATTTTATTTTTTTACCCTAAATAATGGATTACTCTTTAACCATGGTAAATAAAATATTTACCGAAATAATTATTCAAAATCTCTAAAAATAAAAGTTATATATTTACATAATTTGGAAATACTAATTCCAAATATGGATTCCGTTTTTCTAAATTGAAAACACAGAAGTGGCAGAAATCAATTTAACATTAATTCCCGTTGTCAAAAGAAAATGCGTGTTTTTAAGAGATAATAACTATCAAAAGATTGACACTTGTTTATGTCCGGTTTAAATGTAAAATTATGTCCAATGATAAAAATTTCATTAAATGGTAAAAATATATTCTAAATATAATTTTAAATCACTCAAATTCATAATTTTTTACAATTAATTAATTAGATTAAAAAAGTGGGTTTAAATTAAAATTTAGTAATTTTCACTATTCATTAAAATATGAAAGTTATCAGAAAAGTACCAAAATATCACCCTAAGATAGTTTTAATATTCTGAATTCAAAAATGAAGTCAATTTTTCCAAATTCAAAACATAAAAGTTTCATTTATTAAATTAATTTTCTTTGAACAAACTAAAAGGCGTATTTTTAAGAAATAATAACTATCAAAAGTTTGACAGTTGTTTATGTCAATTTCAAAGTGAAATTACTTACAATAACCATAATTTTATTAAATGGTACAAATTTAATCTATTTATACTTCCAGACCATTAATTGGTATAATTTAACAATATAATTTATTTTTATTAAAAAAGTTGTTTTCAGTTAAAATATAGTATTTTTCACTATTCACCCAAATTTTAAAGTTATCAGAATAACACCAAAACCTTATTGAAACTATATTCTTATGTTTATATTCTAAAGAAGAAGTTCATTTTTTCAAATTTAATATATAAATGTTTCAAATATTGGATTTAAAAATTCTTCGCCATTAGAAGGCGGTAAAATTGCATTTTTTTTAAAAATTCTTCTTTTATCTGAAAAAACATGAATTTGTTCTTAAATTATGTCTTAGAAACTCATAATATGAAATATAAAATTATATGGACAATATAAAACTTAAAATTCAGTTAAGACTATTCATAACCGCTTTTGAACAGCTAGTTTGGTGAGTCGTGGTGCATTTGAACTCAGCGTTGCGTACAACACACGCTATTGTATTATTCCAAGAGAAGCGTATCGTGGAAGCATGGGGTGTTACATTCTCCCCTCATTAAATAAATTGTGTCCTCTCAATTTGAAATTATTTTTTGAAAATAAAAGGTTGAAAATCGAAAATATATTTGTGGGAAAACCCACATCGGAAATTGGGAAAATAAAATTTAGTCATAATGAGAGGAAATGGAAATTAAAGGGTCACCACCAAATCATGATCTCGATTAAGAGAACATTGGTGGAAATTAGAGACATATAATAGGTTGAAAAATGAAAATATTAATAGGTAGTTATTGAGGTCATTAATCACAAACAAGTGTAAAATTGAGGACCTTAAATTCATCAATCTATGATGATTTAAAATACCACCGGTTCAACAAAACATATGGTATTATGATAACACATTTTTTTTGTTTTAATATTCCTTCACTAATGTATAAAAATTAATTTCATCATTGAATAAGAGAAGAATAATAATATATACTTGAAAATTAGAGTCCCATCCTCTAACTAATATCTAGCACACACTCATCTTTCACTATAATAGATAATAGAACTTAAAAATAATATTCTATTTATCCTATTCATATAGGGTTCAAAAAAATGAATTTATAATTCATCTACATGTTGTTTTTTAAAAATGACTATACTTTTCAATCTAGGCCATCACGTGGGCCTATGGTAGGTGATATACCCTTGTCGCCCTTCAGTTGTGGGTTCAAGTCTCTCCGCCTTGTCGGACGCGACATGTTGCTGCCCGACATCCAGGTTGTCCTTTTATGGTAATCCAAAAATAATCTCAAACTAGAATTATCCAAAATACTTCTGTCCAAACTCATAGTCCACAATTTATAAGGAAGGTAAACACAATAAAGAACCTTTTTACCCCGTAATAGCATGTGAATACCTTCATAATGTATTCTTTTTAAAACACTGAAACATCCTGAATTGCCATAAAACCTTATTGATTACATTCATGATCCCTCATTCCTTATAAAATACGAGATATACTTCATCCATCCAAAAATTTTGTAAACTACAACAATGATGGAATATACAAATCCTTAATCAGTTTCAATCCAGTCAAGAATATCCAATATAATTTACCAAATCAACCATATCTTATTCCAAAATCAGTACTTCAATATTAAGACCATATTAAGGTTTATCTTTCCTTCAACCATGTTGTTTCGAAAAAGTTTAACTTGTTGTAGAGTCACCTTTCTTAGAACTATAAAATCTCAAATCTTCAAAGAAATAGTACTGCATTACAATCCTTATTTATTTCCACTACATCCTTGAAACAACACTTCAACGAAATAATTCCAAAATAACAACATAAGAACACTAGTAATTCCTCTTCATCTATGGTAGTATCATAACTTTATTATTATCCAATAGCATAATTTGCGGCATAGTCCGATGACTGGGACATTGGTTCGCATAGTGTCCAAACTCCTTCAAGATGATGAATTTTACATTTGAAACTTTTTTCTTACCCTTGTAGTCACGTACATGGTGTCCTTTTTCTCCACACTTATAACATACTCCCATTCCCTTCAAGATTTTTCCAAGGTGATTCTTTCCACAGTTATCACATATGGGAAAATCCTTCTTTACCTTCTTCCTTTTATTTGTCATTCTCTCTACCATCCTTTCCTTCTCTGGCTTCCCTTCAAAGCCAAAGGACTCTGAAATTCATTACTTATATTATCAACACATGATACTATTTCTTTATATGATGATAATACATGGGAGATTATTTCCCTTCTAAATTATAGATTATGCCCATGAAATATATGATTCTTCTTACTCATTGGATCTTGCGTATTGTGGGATCTCTCATTTCTTCTATTGAGCGCCATTTCTAAACAATGTCATAAACTGGATCATTATATGAATTAAAATTCAAAATTCATACTTTTAAAACACTTAAAATAAATTGAATAGTTTATGAATATAATCCATAGTCATAAAAATGTTTTCTTGGAGGAAGTATATACTCATAAACCCTTCATAATGGGTCTTAAAGGAAATGAGAATTATCCTAAAAATATCCCCCGAGAGTGTCGTATCCAAGAGTATAGCAAGGCATGTTGTCGTGCACCAGTTCCCGTTCGAGTCTAGCTCAATGCGGTGTTTTCGGGTTTTACCGCTAGGTATATCTGTGCCAGAGCTGCCTCTACCTGCTCGTATCCATATAGGGATGTATTGCTCGGAAAACTCACAAATTCTCTACAATACCAAAATTCTTGAAAATTCTTCTATACTAATCCTCAAATTCCATATTAGGTCTACGTACTCTAATCAGAGTTTATCTAAATCTAGCTTCCATGGTTTATACTAATCATCCTCTGATACCAACTGTAAGTCCCAAACCCCAGTTACCCAGAGTCGGTGCATTATTACATAACATATGCATGATCACAAGAAAGATCAATTCTCGAAAGACCGATTGGTTTAGTATCATTGGAATAACAAGATACATTAATAAAATTTACAATACATAATAATGTAAAAAAAATAATACAACAACATATTTTCTTCATATCCCCTCATATTATCGCTACAGGTCATTCAAAGATTACTTCTTCACATCCTGGAAAAAATAAAACATTGAAATCGGTGATCTCAGATGCTCAGTAAGGATAACAATATAGCAGAAATTTTTATAAATAAGCATAAACATTTAAGGGAATGTATAACTAAAACAAAAGCCTTTTAAACTTTAACTTCGGCATAATATGGAAACAATAAAATGAAATAATTCCATCTACTTGTTCACATGGATATTCTACTAGTCAAATAATCACATGCAATATCAATAACCACTTTCATAATAATGGAATGCATAATGCCAGACTATCATAACCACGTAGCCAAGGCCTCATGCCAAGACTACAAATATGATTTTGTCAAGCCCTCATGCCAAGACACTATTTTGTCTCGTGAGATCTACCGATGCATCGAGGATCTATAGCAGGCTCCACCCGTCACTTATTAAGTCCAATGCATTCCTCATTTGAACAGGTTTAAACATAACATAAACATTCGTATTAAAACTAGCATACAAAATATCAATAATTTCTCCATAAACCATGAATGGTATAAAAATAAAACATCCATAGTCAAACACATCACAAAATCTTCAATACAATATGAAATTTTAGTATAATAATAAATAAACATCAAATAAGCTTATAATTCATCAAAGGATGTTGACATAGATGAAATCAAAACTATTTGAGAGAAATATCTCTTTTTTTGAAATAATTTAAAAGTCACATAATTATAAAAGAAAACATTTACTTTGAAAATATTCTTTTAAGCTTTTAAGGGAAGCTTCGATGATTTTATAACGGTGGAAAATAGCCACACCTGCCGTATAAGTTAAAAAAGCACATTCTTACCTTAATTCTATTAAAAATGTTAAAAAGGACCTTGTTTAGAAAATGATAGAATGATTCATTTAAATCCATTTTATAAAAGTCAAACAAGGGTATAAATGACATTAACCAATTTTCTAGTAAATAGTAAAAATGTTTTGGAATACATTTTTAAGAAACATGGATTTGAATGATAAAGAGGTCCCAATAGATAATTACTTATAAACAACCTCGGATATTGAAGAGACTATGAAATAACCCTTACCTTATACATTTCCTTAGTCGATGGTATGTTAACCTCCTATTTAATAGTTATAACATTGTTATTAAATTATACAAGAACCATATACATAATTATGATATCATATATGATCTTCTAATAATGCCATGTTAATTAACGTCGTTTCAGGTGTTAACTTACTCATTTTATTTTATATGTTTTTTTCATAAGTCTTGTTTGCTATAGATATTTTGTATCTTAATAATATCCAGAATGATATAAACTTCTTAAACATTACTTTTAATAATCAAATGAGAATTATTCTTGAATTGATACGATGGAGAATGAATCTCATCGCGTTCGTGGAGATGGTAGTTAGTACGCACGTACGAGTGACAATATCATTCGTTTGATATTTAAATAATATATAATTGGATGTTATATCATATATAAATAATCATTATCATGTTATATTTATTATTTACATGAATTATTCTTTATTATTATACCCATACAAATAATAATGTTTTGAATAACAATTACACCACGATGTGGAGACGGTAAGCTGTACGTACGCATGTGTCGTGACATGTCATTCAAAGAATTTATAGAGTAATGAATATGGTTGTAACATGTTTATAATAACATCATAGTATATATAAGATTATGGATTTATTATTTTCTAAAGGAAAAAACAATGAAAGATGATGCTGAAGAAGAAATGAACTTGAAAAAGGGTGGTGAAAACATTACCTCTTTTCGGGTTCTTCTTTTTAATTTGATCAAAAGGGCTCCATAGATTGGATTTATGATCAAATTAAGGCCTTTATGATGAAGTGAGGGATATTTAGAGAGTATTTGGTCAGAGTTTTCCCTATCCAAAAGTCTTTGATTTTGTGAAGAATTGGTTAGAAGTGGTGTCCTTTTATAAGGGGGAGGAGGGGCACCTTAAGAAAATATATAAATATTATTTTATAATAAATTAATATTAAGTTTCTAATGGCTTCAAAGTGTATTATTTAAATTTTTAGGTAGGGATGAGTCGAAATAATTTCAACCAATATAATTTAGACAGCTTTGGGTCAATATATTAACGTTATCTTTTAGTTTTAACTCATAGTTAAATAGTTTGAAATTTACCATGTCACTTTGTATTTTTATATTATATATTTAATAAACATATTATATACATCCAAGAGACCCCCAAGTAGACAATTAATGATACACCTATCATGATATTTATCTCTTTTCCGAACATTATATTTTTTTGAATTGAATATAAATTAATAATGTAATATTTGTTTTAAAAACTCTTTTATGTCAATTTTCAAACTATTGGGTATTTTGATTTTGATTAATTCATAACAACATTATTACTTCTAAAAAAATTTATATAAACAATCATAATTTTTCATAGTAACCTATAAAATTATTTTAATTCATAAAAAGTCTCAAATTACATTTCTCTGGTTATTTATAATATCAATTATCTTAATCTTTCATTAATACGGTAATTAATGAATCATCATTGTGTCATAAATAAATTAAATTATTTTTTATCTAATAATTATAAATAAAATACCATTACATAGGAAATCGTTTTATATTTCTAATTAATATTTATAGTCGAATATCCAACATATATAACCCTATGTACTAACTGTTTTTCTAAAAGATATATGCTTATGCCATTTTTCTATTTATTTTAACATAATTAATATAATGTTTCTTTATCACCTAAAAGTGGCTCCATGGGGTCCAAGAATAGACCCAAAGACGCCCATGGTCAGACATTTATCAACCAATAATATTAGGACAAGTTTTAGTGTAATTAAGTATTATTATAATATTATGTTTTTACCCTTATTTACCAGATTTACACTTTAACCTTGGTAAATAAAATATTTACCGAAGTAATTATTCAAATTGTCTACAACTAAAACATAACTATTTACACAATTTAGACATACTGATTCCAAATATGGTGTCCCTTTTTCCAAATTCAAAAAATATAAGTGTCAGAAATTAATTTAAAATTAATTCCTGTTGTGAAAACAAAAAGCGTGTATTTAAGAGATAATTACTATCAAAAGATTGACACTTGTTTATGTCTTGTTAAAATCTGAATTTATTTACAATGATCAAAATTGTATTAAATGGTAAAAATATATTCTAAATATTATTTAAAATTACTCAAATTCATAATTTATCACAATTAATTATTTCGATTTAAAAAGTTGTTTTTAATTAAAATTTAGAAATTTTCACTTTTTATCAAAATATGGAAGTTATCATAAAAGATCCAAAATTTCACCCTAAGCTAATTTCGATATTCCGAATCTAAAAATGAAGTATATTTTTTCAAATTCAAAACATAAAAGTTTCATTTATTAAATTAACTTCCGCTGTCAAAACTGAAAGGCGTTTTTTAAGAAATAATAACAATCAAAAGTTTGACACTTGTTTATGTCAATTTCAAAGTGAAATTACATAAAATAACCATCATTGGATTAAATGGTAAAAATTTACTCTATTTATAATTCCAAACCATTAAAATGTATAATTTTACAATATAAATTATTTTGATTAAAAAATTTGTTTTCAGTTAAAATATAGTATTTTTCACAATTCACCTAAATTTGAATGTTATTAGAAATACTCTAATACATTATTGACACTAAATTCTTATGTCCCGAATCTAAAAAAGAAGTACATTTTGTCAAATTGAATATATAAAAGTTTCAAATATTCGAATTTAAAAGGCTTCTCCATTAAAAGGTGGTAAAATTGCATTTTTTTAAAAATGCTTCTTTTATCTGAAAAAAAAATGAATTTGTTCTTAAATTATGTCTTAGAAACTCATAATATGAATTCTAAAATTATAGGGATAATATAAAATTTAAAATTCAGTTAATAGTTTTCATAACTTCTTTTGAACGTCTAGTTTGGTGACACATTGTGCATTTGAAATCAGTGTTGCGTACAACACACACTATTGTATTATTCATAGAGAAGCGTATCGTGGAAGCTTGGGGTGTAACAATCCCACTAGTGAACCCACTGTTGGTAGATTCTATTATTTAAAATATTCAGAAATTTGGTCAAGTGGGTGTCAAGAATATATGATTCATAGTAGATCATGAATCAAAATTTAATTAAAATCATCCACTTTTAATTCATGGTGAAAAATGAAACTATGAATTTGAGGTGTGGTTGTAGTGGATAGAGAGGATCTTTATCTTCTACAAGACTATAAAACATTGTAATGTAGGTTTTCAAATTATATTCTTTAGGGATCAAAAAGGTGATTGTGTGACTATATTGTAGAAGTTATTTTCATAAGGCTATTAAATATGGTAAAAACGTAGTATATTCTAACTATATAGTTTGGGAGGATAAAATTATATAATATTATAGCCTTTTGTCTAATTTTACACATCTAGAACTAGATATTGTCACTAATCTATACCTAATGTATTAGTGGACTGAGTTAGAACTTATGCATGGTAGTTTATCTATATTTACACTCTTGCACCTTCTGACATTTGTGGAGGTAGTTGAAAATGAATCTTAAACTGATGCAGCTATAGCTGAGAAGATAGTATTGGGTTTATCATCAGATGGTTCAGTGGTTACCATAGTTGTATCGTCATGCTATAAAATGAAGATAAATAGTGGTCATTTTTCCTCAGGACCAGTCGTAGGGGAGATGACAGTGTAACAAAATATCACTAATACCATTGTGGAATGTGAATCCATAGAGAACCTAACTGTGTAGAGGATCATAATAATAGACATGTTTTTAGATGATCTATCCATATAAAACCTATTTGTGATATGATTTCTCTGGGATGTATCCTACTATCGATAATCAATAAGGGTATATAGGTACATGAATAAGGTTATAAAGATGGTGGGTATAATCCTCATTACAAAGATGATACCCATGTGGCTAATACAAAACCACTTTATGTATCAGAGTATGTTTTAGAGGAATCAAAAAATGGACCAGCTACATTTTTAGGTATAATTCTAATTTTATCATCTATGGAGATATATTTGTTTTATATGGGTGATAGTAAATATTTTATATATTAAAATTTCTATGAACAGATGGGAATGAATTCTGAGTTTTTTAAATTTTTGTTAGTCCGTTCCACACCTTTGGGAAATTGGTGTGAACAAGGTTTTAGATATCCCACATGTTGTGTGACGATAGCTTACATTGGGGTGGATTTCGTATTCTTATTTCTTGATCATGAAAACTTCAAAATGATTATTTGAATTTATTAGATGATAAGTAGAGAGGCCCATATAGAATATTATCATCATCATGTCCAATTATTATCTATTGATGGGGTCAGTCGTGTCTTTCATGGTGAGTGGGACTGTAGATTGTGAAGGTATAGTCATGTTGTTCCTTATGATGTGTTAATATCACATCATTTATGGATATGTTATTTTATGTAGATACTAATTTATTAGGTGGATGAATTACAACAATTTTGTTTGAGTACCATGAGTTATTTTTAGATTATTTTCCAACATTGCTTTCATAGAGAGTGGTCAAGCTTAGTATAGACCTGATCCTGAGATTGATACCCATTTTCTATGACATATTTTAGTATATAACCTGATGATTTTTTGATCTTAATGTCCATTTTTAGGTCCTATAGTCCAAAGGAATTATTCGTCCCACCATTTCACTGTGGGCTTCCCCTCTCTTATCTATGAATGAATACAGGGTCCTTATATATTTCATTGGTTTTCTGATGTTGAATTAGGTGAACAATATGAAAATATATTCTTTTCCAATTATTAATGATATCATTGATTAGTTTATATGGTCTCATTGGATTTTTGTGATGGACCTATAGTTTGGTTATCCCTAGTTGAGATTCTAGGAATGGGACACAAATATTATAGAATTTTGGAGTCGCTATGGGAATTTTATGTTTTCATTTATGCTATTTGGTCTCACTAATTCCCTTGTATTGTTTATATATTTGATGAATATTATATTTAATCCATTCATAATCTCACATTTTTGTGTTTAAAAATTATATTCTCGAGTACTCCAAGTCATAGTAGGAGCATATGGATAATTTTATACTTATTATTTGAGCCCAGATGGGGCATCACCTAAATGGTAATATTTCCGTGTTTTTGTTTTGGATATAACATGTAACTATTTTTTTGAAAAATATATTTCATAGTGTTTTATTAGAAGATCCTAAAAAGGTATAGATAGTTATGTCCAAGGATAATTCTAGAAATGTGTTTGAGATATGAAGATTCCTGGGTGTGGGTGGATAATATTGATTGTTTTATCCTAATTTCTCCAACCATTTTTATTCAATGAGAATCTTTACATGTAACTGTGTAATGTTGGAATTTAATTATACGAGTTAGAGATATTTTGGGAACAATTAAGTGAGGTTGAATTCAGTACTAGTTACGACTCTTCCAAAATAAGGGCTAGGTTTTGATTATTTCTATGATACTAATGGTAATAGTTGCGTATGTGAATTGATGTACAAGAAACATATTTTGGATTGTGGATCTCACTATTTGTTATGAATTCACACCAAATGTGGCATCACTATCTCATCATAGAGAAATGTATAATATATAATGATTATAAAAATATGATATATATTTTCACCCAGAAGGATCTGATTTCTGATAGATTCTATAGATTGAGTATCATTATAGTTTTTTTATTTAATACAACTATAAAAATGGTAATCCTATTTCTAATTAATTGAGAAATAATTAGTTATAGAATATGCAAGTGAATTGGTTGAGGAAGGGTCTATGATGGGTTTATTTTTTGATATAATCATAGAAGGGGAAAAGGTTTGAAGACATGTGTTATTGTATTTTATGAATGATGAATCACCTTATAATGAGCATGTTTGGCTTTAGTATGTGGGAAAACCAAGATACATTGATTTATCGTAATCTTTTTATTGTGGGGATACATCGGGTTAGTTTTCATAGCCTTTTAGTAGAGAATCACTCATTTTTAGTAGGTTGGTTGATCCATTTTTTTTCAAGAAGTAGTTTTTAGACATTGAAAACCATTATTGTTAGATCATACACCATAGGTATACCATGATGTATCATGACTCGAGGATTTAGTATTCAGGTAAAGTGATGAGGCCATTGATAGTGTATTTTGTTTTGAAGTTCCATACTTAAATAGAGTTTATGTAGAGAACTAAAGTCCTGTATGATTGTTTCATCCATTAAACATTCAAACATGTACAAGGAATGAGATATAAATTTATATCATCATTTGTATTCCATGTAATCATAGTCTAAATGATGTGATTTGGTTGTTCACTAATCGACTCACGAAATCAATACAGTTCCTACATTTCAAAGAGATAATACATGTAGAAAAGATTGGGAACATTTATGTCTGAGTGATTTTGATACTTCACAAGTTTACTTATATAGTATTTCTGATAGGTATATGAGGTTATCCTCATGTTTTTTGGAAATGACTATAGAATATTATGGGTTCCAATATTAAATTTTGAACAACATATCATCTAAATACAGATGTATATAAATAAATGGATACCGATGTTCTATATTATATTCCATGGGATTGTGAGCATGATGTTAGAGGATATTGGAAAAATAATTGTCCTTTGGTAATTTTTTCCTATTAATATAGTTTTCCATCATTGATAAACTTGGATCCCTTCAAGGCATTGTATGGGAATCCATGTTGTTCTCCATAGAGTTGGGAAGAGTTGGGAGAGCAGTCATCAGTTGGTAAGATTGTTAATTAGTAGATGAATGATATGGTTTAGTTCATCAAAAGGAAATTTATCATGGAAGATAGTCATTATGTATCAAATGTGTACATTCAAAATCAGTGGGTGGAAATTGTGGTTCATGGTTAGGTAGTTCTCGATGTTCTAAGTCGCATGGGACATCACCAGTTTGGTAAGAAAGATATGTTACCATCAGGGTTTGTGGCCCCCTGTGAGATCATTAAAAATATATTTTTGGGTTCACTAGTAATTGAAATAACCATATGGTTTTACAAATATCCATGAAAATTTTCATGTTTCTCAGTTTAGGAGGTACATTCCAGATCCATCCCATTTTATTTCATGGGATAATGATAATCGTGAGCCTGATACCACTACAGTTGAGTATCTATTCTAGATTAAGGATCTCCAAGATATGGTACTTGGAAAAAAATTACTCCCCATGTCTTGGAAATATGGTAGTACAGAAATGATATCCTTGAGACATGGGAGCATTGTTCATTGATGTGGAAGAATTGGACTTCTCTTTTTACAGATTGGCAATCATAAGGGATTTCTAGGTAGTGAATGCTAATATAGTGGGGGGATTTTAACTCTTCATTACCATCAAATTAGTCATATCTAATCATTTAATTTTTTTTCTATTTCAATTGTTGGGTAATTCCATGATTGAATCGTGAGGATATCTGTAATGGTGATGTCATGGTTTTGATCAAATTTAAATAAAAAAAGATGTTATTGATATTGATTAATGTGAAATAATAAGATGGGTAATGAGAATAAGTGACATATAATCAATGTTGAATTGAACCCAAAAACTAAATTCAAAACATGATTATTAAAAACATGGTTTAATGGTTATTAAACGAGTAACGAAAACATCAGGTTTTTTAATAAAAAGTTAATGGATTTTTTCAATATGATGGAATTGTGGATTACATTATGTGTGATGTGGTTAAAATATGTAGAAGGATATGTATAATTTTTTATTTAATTAATACAATCTTCCTTTCTCTTATTCTATTGTCTATTTCTAAGTGATTTTTGGTAATTACCATCCATCATGATCCCTTAATTCAGCGATTTATCATCATTATTTCTATATTTCTTCTCCTTTCATATGTAATCATTCGACTTCTTCTTTAAATTTTATTAGGTTAGTGGATTTTCTATGAATTTTTTATATGATTACTTTTATATAGATCATTTTTTTGTTTCATGGCATTCGTTGGAATTTGAATTCCGTTCTCTTGTTTTCATTTCAAATTTTTCAAAAGAAACTAGTTTTTATCATGTTGATGTAGGGTTTTCTAGAAAATGTTATATTTTTAAGAAATTCTCAATTTTTCGGATAAATTCATTGTGTTGTTAATTGATTTGAATTCATAATGTTTGTAAAATGATTTTTTATAATGAATAGTTTTTTTAGAAAGGGGGTTTTCATTGAAAATAGATTAAATTTCATGGAAAATGGGTTTCCAAACAAAGAAGTGGATTTTCTTCTATTTGAATATGATTTATTAAATTTTTGTAATGGGTTTTAAAATGTATTGTAAGGATGCACATTGGGAACCATGGTTGCATCCTGAAAAAGGAATAGTTAGCCTATGTGGGTGTTTCCCCACTTGGTGGTAACAATTTTTGCTATTTACACGTGGGAATAGTTATATATTAGATCAAACATATGTCTATTTTATCTTATAGGTGTCCAATATGAATTTACCTATATTCTGGAGCTCAATGAATAATGATTTATCATTTTTATTTTATGTTTATTTATTTTATGACTATTTTTATCATGGATTTTTTGTCAATGAATTATATATATGTTATCGTATAACATATCTCAATATAATAAGTTATTTTATTGAAATATGTTTACCAGTATATTTATTGATACATTAATATTCTTAACTATTAATATTAATTGTACTTTTATTTATTATGGATCAGTAAAATGAATTGGTTTTTTGAAAACCGATGGATAAAAAATGGAAAATTATTTAAAACTAGATATAACGAATGAAATTGATTTATAAAACTGATTCTGTTTAAAAGAAATGATTATATAATTCTTGATATTATAACACATATTTTAAAAGTTGTGTTATACTACTGGGAATTATATCACAATCTAAATGTTTCTTTTATCATTTTTAGAATTATTATTAAAGTAATAAATTTAAGTGAACAACATATTATGTATACAAGCTCCTATTATGGAATCTATTTTTAGTGCAGGTTGTTCTGAACGTGATTATTGGTCACATAATGACTCAAATTACTTTATGACTTAGCATATTTTGTCTTGAATTCTATTTTTTATTATATCATCCATTTATTATTATTACTCTCAATGTACTAAATGGGATTTCATATATTCAAACTCTTTTTAGTCATCCTTTTTTACCCATATCATGGGATGTGCCAGTTCGAGAGGATTTCATAGTTAACCAGGGTTCGTTTATTACATACGAAAATACATAATTTACATTAAAATTTATATATATCTTCACAACATTTTTCTTGATTTAAAATAATGATTCCTCTATGAAATTTAATAGTTAGTTATAATAGTTCACACATCAACATGTTGAGTTAACAACAATTCAACAACTCCCCCTAAATATGTTCTTCCATTAATGTTTTAGCAAATACAAATGGATAAATTTATGAAACATCATTTTTATCCCATTAAAAACACTATCCAAATATTATAGGAGAAAGGAGATGGAGAAAAACTCTTAAAACATTGAGATAAATTATTTGGATTCCTATGTACAACCTCAGTTTTAAAAATTGATTCTTTTGATAAGTGTTCTATGCAAATGTAAACAAATTATTTTTTTATAGTAATGTATTCCATATTTTTTTCATTAATTTGTAGGTTCTCAATGATAATGTGATATTTAATTTAAATATATTTTTAATGATAAATATTTAATGGATTTCATTTTATATTTATATCACACAATTATCACATCCCATGAGAAGTTGTATCATGATTTCAACAAGTAAATTAACAAACAAAGTCTTGATCAACGAATGTTTTGTTTAATCTTCATAGGTGGTAAAATATTAGGAATCAAATGATATAAGATTTATAGAATTCCATTATTATAATTGAAACACACACAACATTCCCCCTGAATAAAAAAACCACTATATGTGAATCTTCTATCATCCACACTTCCTTCTCAATAAGCATCTATATAGAAAAAGTTATCAATTCTTCTCGATATGTCATGATTTATTATGAAATCTATTATGACTCTAATATATATAAGAATTGTTTTTCAATTTAAGATATGTGATTAATTTTTATAACATCATAATCATGTACATACTGTAACAAACATATAAAATATATAATTTTTATTGATTTAGATTGATTAAACATCCATATAGCTTTCGAAAATATATGTAATCGACTTTTATTCATTATTCATATTTATAAAACATGGTTCCCATTGAAATTTGTATTTAAATAAGTTTTTAATTATCCTTAATAATATTATTAAGAGGTTTATTATAATACCTCTCCTAAGATAAAAAAATACACTTCTTTTTTTGAGTGATATATATTCTAAGAACATATTTCATTTCACCAAGCGCGGACACTTTAAAAAATTGTATTCTAGAAACATTTGAGAAGTTATTTCATATTTTCTGGAAAATATGATATCATCATCATAAACAGGAATAATGAAATCTGTCTATTGATTTTTTATGTACAATTTATTTTTAAATATTCACATTTTATTGTTCATCCAACATAATACAATATTAAATTTTGGATACCATCCTCTGATTGAATTCATTAACCCATACAAATCATTCATCATCACAAAGACATAACTTTCAACTTTTAAAAATAAAAATCCACTTGTTTGTTCAACATAAACTCCATTATCTAGTTTTTCAATGGGAAAGGTTGATTTCACATCCAAGTGAAAAATTTTATAACTTCAATATGCTGTAATTTTAAGAAATATTATAAATGTTTCAAATATTGATTCTACAGAAAATGTTTCATCAAAATAAATTCCTTCATCTTATTAGTATCCTTTTAAAATCAATTGAGCATCATTTCTTATCACATCACCATCTACGTTCAACATTTAATGAACACCCAAATAGTACCAATAATATTTTTATTGTTTTTTGGTATAAGATCCCAATTATCATTATTATAATTCTTTTATGGATATTGATTTATAGAATGAATCAACTCTTCATACTTGAAAGAATCATTAAAAAATTTTGGATCTAATTTTGAATACTTTTTTGTCTGTGCATGCACATTTTTTGTTCTTCATGCTTAATCATTTTGTTTTTAATCACCATTGATTTTTTTAATTCTATTTGTTTCATCAGCCTAGGATGAGGTGTATGAAGTTCTTCCCCATTACTAGAACAAGATGAGTCGATTTTTTCATATCTATAAGGCATCACCATTTTTGTAATAATATTTACGATTCTCAAAAATTTCTCTTTCATCTTCCTTATCTTTATTTTATGCATGTATTTATGAAAGATCATCATTGTATTTTTCTAGAAAATTCACATAAAAAATAATTTTACCATCCTTTTAATTTTTTAAAACATACAAATCTTATAAAATTTGGAAAATAGAAAAAAAAATTTATCTTCACCTCTTTGATCATATTTTCCAATATATCAATCTTTTTTATTTATGATACAAGGACATATAAAAATAATAATTGTTTTTAAAATGGAAATTTTTTATTGAAAATTTTACAATGAGTCATATAATAAGACGGCTAATAGAAATATCAATTCTTAATATAGACTATAGAAATGACCACCTATTTCTATGTAGTTGGAATTAAGGTGGTTGATTAATATAGTGGGTCCCATTTCCACAAATAATCTATTTTTTATTTCAGAAAAAACATTTGGTTATGATTTTAAGGTGAAATGAACTGATGATAAATAAAATAATTTTAATGCTAAATTTAGAATTATTAATTCTTGAATTCACCACTGTTATCAGTTCAAAACTACATCATAGAAAATCCACATTCCATTTAAACTATTCTTATGAAACTTATACACATACTGATAAAAACTCATTTCTTTTTCAAATACAAAATACAAGCAATGAGATTAAAATCATCAATGATTGATAAAATGATCATATCTCATAATGCTTACTATTAATTAATTAGAACAAAAATATAGTAAGGAATTAGATCTAGGTGATGAGTTATGTTAATTAAATCATTCGTCATCATAGAGTTTAAAATCATCCCATTATTTCAAATTGATCAACACTAACATCCCCTTATTTTAATATAAATAATATAACAAACATTCCCTCTCTTTTTTAAGTTTACAATATTCTTCTAAATAATATTCCTGAAAAATATATTGAACTACTGATTCCCTTCTATCAATATTAGATAACATGATCTTTGTACATTACCAACTTCTATCAAGATTAATGTTGTCTATTGGTCAATTTTAAGAATATTTCCATCGACCACTCTTTTCAAAACAAATCCATAATTTTTAAAATAATAAACTATTTCCATCATCAAATAGTTGTGAAACATATAAAAATTTATCTTTCATCGAATAAAAAATGTTTTTTATAATTCATTTTTTTATCAATAATAATACGAGGTCCAAAAAAATTTATTTAGAGTGATTAATCCCATATATGAATCATTTTTGTTTATTTATAATATTTCACATTTTCCAAAATCATCAAATTTACTATCATTTGTGAAGATCTCCCACTATCCAAAATACAAGGCCTTTTTTTATTGGAATCATTTTGATAATATTATACAAGAAGAGCTCTTTTCTATCAAATTTATGTTCCTTGACATATATTTTTTTTTGAATTTTTATAAATGTGATGTCTTTCTTGTAGAAAAACCAAAAATCTTTTAGCATTGTGTCTAATTTTTTCACATCATTACCGTATACTTTTCAGAGGTCGGAACACATTTTAAACATCAAAAACATATTTATTATTGTTTCTTATTTGTGGTGACAGTACCCCCACCGAATTTTTTTTCCTACTTATTATTCACGGAATAATTTTAGAGTAGTGGATTTTACAAACACATGATTTTGTTTGACCAACTCCACCACAATTCTACTAGTAACTATAAATATAATATTTTCATCTATAACTTCCACATGTTCTGAACATTTGAACATGTTTTAAACTAATTTATTACCCTTTAAATAATTAAATTATTGATAAACAAACATTATATTACTAATATGAAAATTTATGGGAAATATTTATTTCATACCATCATTAACAGAATCAGATGTAGATGAAAGATTCTTTTCATACATTGATATTTTATATTTTTTTTATATTTACATCATTTTTTATTTTGGAATCATTCCATATTTTCAAAACATTATTCTTCTTAAAAATTAATCAATATTATTTTCATCAATTTAGGATAACATTTTTTTGATACTTCTATGTTTTAAAATTTCAACAAAATTATACAACATATAAGATAGTGTTCTTGAAACTGATAAATCCTTGCTCAACATTATATATTTTAGTAATAAGTTGTAATTAGTCTACCATAACTTTTAGGATTATTTCATGATTTTAATTATTATTTTATTATTTATAAATATATTTTAACATGTAATCAATCTCATTCAGAAAAATAACATTCTCTTTAACAACATATCATTTAAATTTTTTTGTTGAAAATTTATTTTTTATATTCTTGAATTTTTTCATGTATTACAATCATTTTCATACTATAATAAATTTTATTTTTATATTAAATTATATCTAATTCAAATCATCTTTATTAATTCATCTTCCATTTCCAGAAAAAAATTGTCTTCAACATTTTCAATAAATATAATTTAGCAAACAAAAATCTATGAATTTTTCCTCTTCAACGTCACTGACAACGTATTCATAATCTTTGGACAAATAAATTATCCTTTCTTTTTTGGATAAATTATCTTATTTTCTCTTTATAAATCATTTTAATTAATCAAATAGTTTCTTTTATGATATTTTTTGGGCTTCTAACATCCCAGAAAATATTTTTTTATCTTTTTGACATGGGAAATTCATAGAAAAATTCTTAATAAGCCAATATTTTAATATTATCATTAATAACATACCTTTGTAATTACTTGATCCAATTTTTGAATTTCTCAAAAAAAATTGTAAAATATTTTTCAAAATTGTTACTATCTTCTTGTTCTGAATTTGAGTTGCTAAAAAATAAGCTTCCTGAAATTTCAGGGATTTTCATTTTTTGGAATCATTTAATGGAATTTGTCAAAAATCATTTTCATTTCATTTCATCAGTTTTTATCTTATCATTTCATAACTAATGAGAGATCTCTGTACTTAATCTAATGATAGTCACAAGATCTTCAAGTTCAAATGATCAAACATGGGTAAAAATCTTTTCCTGAATAATAAATAATATTATTCCAATAGTAGTTTAATAATTTTATTATCTCACTAAGACATATAATGGTGTATAAAATATCATTCAAACTTTTAATGAAGTCACCAATATGTCCATAATCACCCATTTTTATATATATGTACTGAATCCTTTGGATTTGTAACATTTATTATTCAACATCATGTTTCCTTAAGAGAAACTTTTTCTATCTTCCAAAACTACTTTAATAGTTCTAGCACCCTTCAATCAATAAAATTCACTTTTAGGGAAGGAATAAAATAAAAAACTATTTATCAATCAATAATTCTCAATATTTTCATTATAAAAAATGTAGGAAAAATACTTTTAATAAGAAGAGGAAGTCCATCTGATGATGTCTCTAAACAATCATACCCAAAAGAATAACATAAAAAAGAGTTATATATTTCCAAATATGATAGTTATTTCTATCAATGAATGTAATACCAATTATATTTCACATAACTAATATTCTCTATGTTAACATAACTTAAATGGATCAACAATGAGTAAACAATGGGGCATTCTTCCTCATACCAATTGAAATGGAATTAGTAGGATCAATGTAATCTCTGCGAGGGAGATGAGGTGAATCAATAATATCATTACATTTTATTTATATTTTTTTGTATAAAAATATTCACCTCCTGCTATTGAATTTTTTTATTTTTGAAGATTCAATGATTATACATCCTTATGAACACATGTATATACGTGGTTCACTTCTCAATTTGACTAACATGTCTGTGGTAGGGTTTTATGTAACCAAATATAGTAAAATACACTATAAAATCAATCCTTTTTTATGGATACAACAAGTAGGAAATATCCTTGAACATTTGTATTGTTGTGATCAATAATAAAGTGTATTTAATTATTATATAAAAAACTTGAAATTTTTTTTACATGATTGGAAACCTTCACCAAGTAGTAATGAACATTTCATCACACTTAATTGCAAATTTCCTAATATATTATTCCTTATACAATAATTAATCTCATTAGTACAAAGGATCAGGTGGGAAACAATTTTGTATACATCATAAAAATATCAATTTGACTACTCAATCTAATTATTATATCTAATTATTCATTTTAAAAACAATTCTAATAATATTTCTTTGGATAAAAGTATTTTCCACTTCATGTTTCTCATAATTCTATGATTCTTATTACTTTGTATGATCCAAAAACTTCTGACAACAATATTTTCTTGAAAAATATTATGACCCGAAGCATTTATCAATAATATTTACTCTAGAAACCCAAAAAAACTAGTTTTCTCAATGTATCATAAACGTGGTCAGTTTTTAACATAGTTTTTCATTGAATCATTTATATATATTCTCCCAAAACAAATAACCATGAACTCAAAATACATTTCCTACTTAATGAAATATAAAAATTGAATCAATTAATAAATGCAAACATTATTTGACTATTTATATTCTGTTATAAAAAATTTTAGATTCTTCTTGAATCATCTTGAATCTTCAAAAAACATCATACATCATCCTGTTGGAAAAAAATTATCCATTTTGTAACTGTTTTTCATACTTATTTCCATCATCTAATTCAATACATATAAAAATGAAGGCACCCCATTTGGATTCTCCATCACAAATAAAACTATACTACTATAATCATTGCTTAACCTTATATAGTTTTATGACCCAAAATATTCTAATAACATTTTCATTATGTTTCAATTCTTAATTATATTCAATAATTATTCATCAATTTCTCGGACTATTGAAACTACTTATGATGAAGTGAAACATGTGATGAGTTATATATGCAATATGGTTTCAAATGATTTTTGATTACCATTTCACATGGATAAACAAACCAAAAAATATATATAAAACAATTAAATATAAGATTTTTCTCAAACGCATCAAGCCAAGGGAAAATGGTTGAATGCATATTTTAAAACACCAAATCAGAAAATTTCTTTTCCAAGGATCTCATTCTACTCATCTACTTCGGATTTTATTTATCTAATATATTACTGTCATATACATTTAATATGAGAAAATTCTAGAATAGACATAATTGTATGTTCAAATAATATATTTTTTATTCGATGAATTTTATTCATATGATAGATTTGTTAATATTAATTTTTAAAAACCTCCAGAATCATAAAAATTCAAACTCCCAGCCTTCAATAAAATTTTTATTCTAAGGATTTTCAAACCAATGATATGTTTCTAGAAAACCTCAAATCTATATATATCCTTGAAAAATATTATTCACATTTCATTCATAACCCAATTTAACCGCCATTCATTCAGAAATCATGGATCATAAGTTTTTAGTCATGAGATGGTGATTATATATTTTTTTCATTATGATGAATAACCATATTTTGTGATGGAAATCTCGAAATAAATTCTCAATCATTTAAATGACTCACTGAATCCATAAAACCTCTATTTTGAAAAACATTTGAGTTCAATAAAAATATCATGCATAAAACATATTAAGAATCAAAAACTATAAATGATTGATATTTTAATAAAACAACATATGATCCATGGAGTCTATTACATCATTGACTGAACACAGAAACATTTAGAGTGAAGTGATTTCTCAAAACAATAAAAAAATAATAAATATTTCAAAAACAATTTCTCTCAACATCCAAAAACCACATCTAGACAACATTTTCTCAATATTGTAAAAAAAATTATTTTTTCACTAAAGGAATAAATGAAAATTTGTTATTCTAACCATTCCAATGGAATTGATATGTAATTGAATATCAATTCTCATGAAATCACTAACAAATCACTTGGTGGAATAAAATTCTAACCATATTCATGCAAAAAAATTTGTGATGAATCATAATGAGAATTTCTTGAATGGAACTAGGAGGGTTGATAAATGATGAAATGTGGGTAATATTGAATATTTATTTCAAAATCTAATTAATGTTACTCTTAATTAAATGGAGGAAGGGAGTACTATACAAAACAAAAAATCCACATTCTAGTGCCTCATGTGCAAAGAGTTCGTAATTATGTTAATAAATTCAATAATATATGTTCTAATGTTAATAATAATTCTCAACTTCCAATAAAGACAAATAAAAAAGGGAATATTAAGAAATCATAATAGTATAAGTGAATAATGAAAATTGGGGCACACTTATCCTCCCATAATTAGTTTAGAATTTCATGTTTAATTTTGTTACAATAATCCCAATTAAAAACATATAGTTTTACATTTAGTTACATTTCAAGTGATTGAATCTCTAAAAATAGATTATAGAATAATGATGCGACATTTGATATTATATCTATACTAGTATGAACCATTGTTTCATTGAAATATGGTTTTAATAGGATTTGATCTTATAAAAAAAATAAATAGTGAATTAAATTTTATAAGTGTATTTGTATCCATTTTCAAATAACAATAGAGTAATGTATACCATCATGTTATTGTGAGTTTATTTTGGACCATAATTTATATTTTATTGAAACCCATTTTAATATTTTATATGATGTGCGCTTATCAATATTGAGGAAATTGTAAGAGTCATTTAAGGAAATACAACAATTTTATTCTGTATATGTTTCGGGGATAACGTCATTTGAGGGAAAATTCCTTTTATGATTTGAGGAAATATGATTAACGTTGCTAAAACCCATTATTTTTTACGAGTTCATTTTTGTTTCAGTAAATTTGGGTTATAGTAGATCACCATAAGATGTAAGAACACATAATTACTTCAATATAATATTGTTATATGAATATGTTTATCTAAATATATGTTAAAGAAGTGTAAATATTTCATGGAGTACTACATTCAATTGTATCGTACAAGGATATGAACCATTAACTTTTAGCAAAGTATTCAGTGATCTCTTGATACATTGTTTTTTTAACACTTCAAATAATCATTAATGATATTTCTATTCTAATTGAATAATTCAATTAATATGATATTATAAGATCTTGTTATATGTATTTTAATGGATTTTTTTATTAACATCAACCTCAATTTTAGTTTTCATAAACTATAAAAATTCACTCTATAATTTAAATGGTTATATAAAAATTCATTTATTTAATGTTATTTGGATCTACAACGTACTGTAATCATGTTGCCGACTGAAATCATTCGGGACCTGATCTAGTCGATGAAATAAAACAAAATTTTTTATCCATAAGAATTATTTAAGGGAAATATTGATAGAAATTTTATTTCAATAATCATATTTACCTTCTAAAATTACAATTTTGAGGAAAGATTTGTCTTCGATTTTTTCTATGGGATAATGAATCGAAAACTAATCCCTTGTAAAATAGGTCCATTTTAAAATATTCATCCTACAATGATTTTTTTTATCACTTGGTATTCCCAAAAAAACTCACTGAGGTTCACAATTTTTTCCATGTATCTCTCTGTTTGAAGTATTTACCTAATCTACCGCATGTATTTAATTATAATTTCATACATCTGGAGCATGATATTTCATACGAAGCACACAATATAATGATTTTGGATCGTATATATAGTGTTCTATAAAAAAGACCACTCACATTGTTATTTTTATAGAGACAAAACCATCTTGGTGATGGTTCATGGGACTATGTGGTTGTAATTAAGTAAAATTTCACCTCAATTTTTGTTAAATAATGGATATATTTCACGGGTGAAAACAATTTAAGGGGGTAGATTTTAACATCCATAGATTTTGTAAAATAGTATATTCAAAAAAATGAATTTGTTCCTTTTAATTATTACACGATTCATAGAAAATATCTTGAATTATAAGAATCATAGATATTATATATTATTATTTGAAACATATAGTTCTTCTTGAGATACATGGACCTTTTAGTTTAAATGAAATGTGACGAACTATTAAAATATCACAATTTAATATGACACATATAACCAAGCCATCATAACGGTGGTTATCAAAAAGGTTCCCTAAATTATAAACATATATTTTTTACACATGTATATAAATATTACATTAGTGAAAAATTAATTAAAAATTAAAATAAAATCAATTTGAAAATTAACGAAATCGATTTATGAAAAAACAAATTCTACACAAATGCTATTTTCATTAATAAAATTTTAAAAAATAACTTATGGGGAAGGTTTTTAATAAAATTTATATATTATACGTTCCAAAAAATTTAACTTTCATCTTATGTGTTTTATATACAAGATATAATAATAAATCACATATTACTCTTAAAAACCATATTTTTCAAAAGTCTAGGTTTTCACATTTTATTCTCTTATTTGTTAAAAGTAATTTCTTCCCCTTTTAGAATGTTTAATTGAAAAAAATAAATCAATATTTTTATAACATAACTTAAACAGTACCTTGGAGATTTTTTTGATAATTTTCGAAAAACGTAATTTTTTGATTAATAGTGATTTTTTTAATATTATTATGAATTCTCATTTATATTAATGATTTTTGAAAAAATAGTAATATGGCCCAAAAAGTTATTTTTAAAACAATTTTTATATTAATATAATTTATTTCATTATACTCAACTTCATAAAATATTTTGATATAAAAATGTTTAACCTTTTAAAACATTTCCATTTGGAAACCCACATTTTCCCCTTTTAGATGTTATTTTTAAATTAAAATTTAACATATATATTAAAGGATTTTTTAAAAATTGGTTCAATATTTTGAATTGGAATAATTTAAATTTTATAACATTTTCATCATAATATTTTACCATTTTTAATAATAAAGGAATAAATAATTAAATGAAATGATTAATCGTAAAATGAGTTTATTGGGGGATAAACTAAATGAATATAGGGTAAAATGAACTGAAACAAGTCCAAACCTATTTTTAGATACATATTTTTAACATAAAACCAATTTGGATTATTGATATTTCATTTCGTTCTTTTTTTATTGAAAAAAATTTGCAGTAAATTTTATTTTAAAAATTATAAATATTTCACTCACCTAAATTACAAATGAAAACCAGAAATTATATTATAATCACACATAATAAACTGAAGGATCAATCAATCCTTTCAAAAATACATTCCTATATTTTTTATCTCATCATTTAAGCCTTATTTAGGTCATACTGAAAACCTTGGATGGTTTTTTGTTCAATCCAAAGATGTTGTCTGAAAAAGATATAAAGTCCCATACCAAGCATTTTCTTCTATTTATCTCTCAAACTAATTCAATAAATATCAAAATATTAAGATCTATTAAACTCACTATTGTAAAAATATATAATTTTCATTATGATATATTCATGACCTATAAACATATCATCCTCCCTCAAAAGGGAAATGAAACGGTTGATTGTGTTTACGACAGATTACATCTTTGGGAACAAACATAATAATCATTAGTTATAACCTCAAACAGCTAAATATATTGATGGATTTAATAATTATATATTATATTTATTATACTAATATAACATGATAAATATAATACTAAATAAACATTCTTACTTCCCATCAATTTGGAAAATAATAACTTCACTCGGTTGTATGGCGGACTACTAGCTCGTGAACATATGCGATGTATTTTTCATTTCTATTTTACTTGGATAGGAATACTGGTAGATTAAATTTATATATATTATATATGTACAATATTGTGTCCTTCATGAATTTGTATATAAAAAATAAAATCATACATTCCATTCCATGGCAGGTAATATAGAATTGTTCATGTTTATGGAGGACTATCGCCACACAAAGAGAGGTGATTCATTGTTTATATACCCTTTATTATAAATTTTAATAATTCATTTATTTACAATAAATAATATTTTTTAAATATAATCCATTCTATTGTGGTTTTTTTTTCTTTTAATCCATTGAGTAAATAGATACAATGTAAATGTGTATGTACGACCTACATTCTCAAGAAATTGTGTATTTCAGTTCATATATCTATCATTTATGGTTTAATTTAAATAAATATATTTTAAATATATATGATATTTATATCATGTAATTTTTATTATAATTATGGATACATGATCAACGTATGAAGACAAAAAAATAAAAAAAAGTACATGAAAAATAAAACAGCATTTATAGAAACCATGATTGTAACAAGGAATTAAAAAATTGCAAATAAAAGGAAATAATTAAGTCATATATAGTACGATATATATCTGTGTGATTTTTTAATATATTTATAATAAAAATATATTAATTATAAAGTTGTTTTAAAAATATATGAAATTATTTAATACTAATGTTAAGTGGTTTGTAGTCTTTATTTTATTTTTGAGGACATATTCAAATTCATAAAATTATTTTTTGTGGTGTATATAACTACCATTTGAAAATCTATATCAAAAATATAATTATTTAAGTTATATTTATGTATTCAATTTATTTTTATCAATATGGTTTATTATTTAATAGTTACAAATCTATTAAGGGTTTTATTTCAAAATCAAAATGATTATTGGGATTGTTTATGATTATAGTTTCATGGATGAAATATTATTATTTAATTCTAAATAATTTCTAGGTTTTTTTATCCAATTATTTTTCCATGATAATAAAAATTCTACTTTTATTTTACACTCTTTAAAAAATAAACATTAAAAAATACAATCTTTAATGAAAACCAATTTCATTTCACTCTTCGATAAAAAAACACTTTTTTATCCCATTCAACATTTTCAAAATATTTTTGACATTCTCTGAATTACATATTAAAGACATGTTTTCTCAGTTATTAATTTTTACAAAATGATTTTTTTATCAATATCCATTATATTTTAAAAACATGGACTATATTTAATTTACAGATAGTTTGAAATCAATATTTGATATTACATACAAATCTAAAATAATGTTTTCTACCTTTTTGATCACTAAATGTTTTAATTATAACTCTATAAGATTGAATGTTTACATTCAATGAAATTGAATTCATAAATATTTCAAAAAATATTAGTGATTCTCAAAGTGGAAATGAGATAATCCACAAGATTTATTAAATTATTTTCAATGATTCTATTTTATGTTTCAAATATTATTAAACCAGATTTTTGAAATAATTTATGTTCTAAATTTCATAATGTGGAAAGCATATTTTCCTAAAAAATTATTCCATATGAACATTAAATTTTCATTTTCATATAAGAAAAAAACCTTATATTTTGATTTTAAATTAATGGGTATAATATTGAATAACATCATCATTATTCATTATGTAGATGGGAAATTTTTATAAAAATAATTTTTTTATGAAACATGATGATTTTTCAATGGAAATGATTTAGTATATTAAAAAAATGGTTATGAATCCCTTATTTCTCTACACGGATTATGATGAGATGATATGATTAATGATTTTTCGATATTATTGAACACATTGGTATGACATTCATTATTCGGTGGGTGGTACCAATATCTCCAACCAATTAATTTGGGTGTAGATTTATATCTAAATATATAATTACGAGAAAAATGTTGATATTTATTATTCACTATAGGAAACATGAGAGTCCTGATCCACAATAGGAAACAAGTGTATCGTTATCTATAATAGAAAATTTGTGATTATCCATGATAAACTATATTCATGTTATTGGTTGTTACCCATGACATATGAAATGATTTTCAGTATTTGTGACAGTTAAACACTTTTATGACATATGTTTATTGTTCCAAATTTATTTATGATGAATTTCCACACCCATGGGGAATGATTTATAAAATGATAAGGATTTTTGACATGAATACTGTTTATGATGTTTGATTTTCTAGGTATGAACATCATATTTTATGTTCTGGATCACATTCCCTTATTATTATAGTATACTTTCTTGTTACCATAGAATTGGATCTCATATTTTTACCCTTACCGATCATCATAGATCCACATTTCATGTCAATCCTTCCCTTGGTTATGAAAAATGGTTTAGGTGGGGTATTACTAATGTGACTAACAAGTGAGAAGATATTTTTGGGAAATGTTGAGGATATTTCATTAAATAATATTATTGTGATTCTATACCCTAAACACCCTAAACTATTATTATTTTGGGGAATGAATTTGTATAATGTTTTGAATATTAATATAAAAGGACATGATATATTAGTATGAAAATCATGTCTCTATATATACAATTAATATCCTATTTGTTAATTATATAACATGTGTTCCATCTAACATTACTTCCATACTGTTTATTAGTCATAGTTGGCTGAAACTTTATTATATTATTAGAGGATTGATGTGATGCCTAGGGGATTGTCTCCCTATTGATTATGTTTTAACTTATTCTTTTATTTGTTATCCCCTTGTGTATAAGGACTTGTGCATGAGGCTATTTCACTCTTCATATTATACTCAATAGAACTTTTTGTGGTGTTAAAGGTATTGACAAATAAAATTGCAAGGAGACATAAAAATTAGATATCAAAAAAAATCATACAGACTCAAGATATTTATAATCGAGATATAGTGATTTTAAAATTTCAACATGTATTCATAATAAAATCATACACATTTTATGCTATATTAAAAATATTTCTTGATTCAACATCTTAGTTTTATTGTCTTGTTCTTGGTATTTATATTTCAGTTGATATAGAGAATATATTTCACAGATCAATGAGAAACATAGGTATATAATTTCAATATATATATATATATTATGTTAATAAATATTAAATATAAATTTGATTAATAATCTTTAATAAATTACACCGGATAAGATATGTTTTATATACAATATAAAATGTTCAGATGACTGCATAAATATATTTTTATATAAGAATAATTAACCTAAAAATACTTCCAAAAATAATGTTTACGAGAAGGGGGAATTAGTGGAAGGTTCTATGATCTCTGTGTTTATGAATAAATCTATTGTTAAGAGTATTTATATCCCTTTATGGGAACCATTAAAAATTTGTTTCACTTTTTAATCAAATTTGATGAAGTTTATTCATTCTACATTTATCAATAAAATTTAATATGAAATTAATGTTATGAAATATTGATTGAAACTGAAATTTTTTTATTTTCATTATAAATAAAATTATAAAATAAGGAAGATTAAATCCTATATTATTAATATAATGAAAACGTTATAAACAAATAGTAAAATAGAAAAATAAAATTAATATAACATTTCCCAATCTATCATATTTTAATAATACATTTGTGTATATTCGATGAATGAATAAAAACATTAAATATCTACTAATATTTTTAATGACGAGAATAAGTTCTATAATAATAGGGTTGTTCTTGAGGTTATGTATATATCAATATATGATTGAAATTTTTTAATGGTTAATTAATAATTTCGTTGGATATATAGACATTGGATATAGAATTTTTATGATATTGGAATCATTGGTATAATTAATATTTCTATCATTTCATATAGTATTCAATACCCAAATAAAATATTGTTTATATATGATCTCTATAATATAAATAGTTGTATTAAATGGATAAATCTACTATTTAAATTTATTTTTTAGAATTAAGGATGAAATGGAAGGAATTACTAATGTCTTTAATATGATGCTAATATTATAATACTTATAAAGGAGGTGGAATTAGTATGCTTTTTGCATTAACCAATCACATATCCAACATCAAGAAGTGTGACTTGAAATAATTTATTAGATATAATATTTCAACAATATAGTAATCAACATAGGATCAAGGTTGTCAAATGCATTATATTAAAATACCAATTTTCATTCTAACATATTTATTTTTCACTCGTTTTTCAAGAGGTATTATGTTTTTAAAGGTGGGGAAAGTGTTAGATAATAAATGTTATGTCAAAAATTATCCTATTAATAGTATTAAATAATACATATCTATCTTAAAATCATTATAATTATTATTAATATAATATTTATCATATTAATTTAATATCAATTTTTTTCAAAAAGATTCAATAATAATATAAATTCAAATATATTTATTTACTGGAAACTTATTGGTTTTATTAAAAAAAATTTATCATAGATATTTTTTATTTTTTAAAAAACAACCATCAATAGAATAAAAATTTGATATTATATAATATAAATACATACCGAACATATTACATCATGTTTAGTTTACATATATTAATATCTCAACGTGGAATTCCCTAATAGTAAATACCTGGAGCTGTCGTATTATTTTAATACATTGGAATTATTACAGGGAATCAGTTCTTGAAGGACCAATTAGTTTAGCATTTTTGGAAAATATAATAACTACATGAGATGTACATTACAATTCAAAAAAGTAAATGCAACATAGACTATCCTTTGAGAACCCCATTTTTCTCCAAAATTTAATATCTATATTAATAATAAAACACTTCATAGAATTATAGGAAAATAAATAATTATAAATGGGTGAGATAAAATTCTCATTAAGCGTAAACAGAATAGTATAAACCTTCATAAATAAGCATAATCATTTAAAGAAATAAATAAAACTGAAAAAAAGTCTTTTAAACTTAAAATTAAACAAAATATAGAATAATGAATCAAATAATTCAATTTAAACATTCAAATGAATATTCTAGTTGTCAAATAATCACATGAAATATATATAAATAATATCATAATCAGGGAATGCATAATATTGTATATCATAACCACATTGTCAATGCCCCATTCCATGACCCTACATAAATGGGTCAAAACCCAAACTAGTTGGTCACATTAGACATACCAAAGTATTGTGGGGATATAGTGGGCCCTGTTTGTCACATAGTATGTCCAATGCATTCCCCCTATGAAATGGTTGAAACATAACATAAACATTTTTATTAAAACTAACATACGAAATGTTAGTACTTTAACCATAAAACATGAATGGTTTAAAAATAGCACATTTATAGTCAAACATTTCATAAAACATTCAATAAAATATTGATGATTATATAAATATAAATCAACCTTAATCGAGAATAAAATTAAATAATTTTGTTGACATAGACAAAAATAATTTAACAAAATCATTATAATACTTTTAGAGAAATATCCCTTTTTTGAATTGAAAACATTTAAATGTAGAAAATTAATAAAAGAAAAACATTATTTGAAAATAACCATTTATTCATGTGAGGAAAGCTTCAAAATGGAAAGGAAATATAACTATTAAAAATATACATTTTATCCACAGAAGATAGAGAACATTCATTCCTTAATTTTCTGAAAAGAACATATTGTAACTCATTTGGAAAACAATGGAAATATTCCTTAAAAAAATATTATAAAAAATAAGACATTTTTAAAAATGGCCCTAAAATATTTTTGATAAAATTGTGATATAAATTTTCAGAAACATGGACACGGATGATAAAGATATCCTAGTAGATACGTAAATATAAAAAACTTGGGATAATAACGAGATCATGAAGTTAACCTCTACATTATATTGTCTATTAGTCAAGGGTATGTTAACTTCTTATATAATGGTTAATGAAGGTTATTAATTTATACCAGGAATATATACATATTTATGATATCATATATGATCTTTGTTATATTGTTTTGTTAATAATATATCATTATGACCCTTGTTTTGTGTGTTAATTGATTCATTTTCTTATGCATGTTTTGTTTTGTAAATCACGTTTCCTATGAATATGAAATATATTATTAATATAAAAAAATTTATAAAGTTTTAAAATATTATTTATAGTCATACTATAAATTTTATTATCATTATTTAATGGTTAATGTGGACAATGACTCTTAATGCATCATAGAGACAGTAAGATGTACATACACATGAACGAAAATATCATTTCATTGATGGCTAAATGGTTTGGTATTGGATAGAATATTAATTATAAACAATAATTATCAAGTTATAATAATTACTTATATCAATTATATTTATGATTAAAAATGTCTGAATAATGATGTGTTGAATAACAAATTAAACCAGAGGGTGGATGTAGTAAGTCGTACATATGGACACATAGTGACATATTTAATCTTATGATGAAAAAAAGAAATATGGTTGTCCTATAATCATAAAAATATATCAAAATGAATATTATATCTTAGTTATTACTTTATTATGGAAACAACATAGTTATTTGAAGAATAAGAAGGAACCAAAATGAATGGAATTGGTAAAAAAGTGCATATTCTTGAGCGTCTCTTATTTATTTTCCAAAAAGGACACCGTATGATGTATTTATACCTAATGTATGGAATCTATGATGAATTTATGGATGTTTGGAGATTATTTTTTAGGGGATTCGCAAGCCATAGGTATTTAGATGAGTGAAAAAAGTGATGGATTTATGCTCTTTTATAAGAAAGGGGATGGTCACTTTTGAAAACTCTCATACTTCTAAATAATTATAAATTCCTTTTTGGGTTCTAATAGATAAAAATTTATTTATTTCAATGATAAGATGAGTTTTTTATAAATACTCATTACCATTTAGTTTTATTAATGTTTATGTCAGAAAATTTACATTATTGATTCGGTTTAACCCTGAGTTAAACAGTTTAACTACTACCCTGTTAACATGTATTTTTTAATATATGATTAATATAGTTACAATAAAATTCCATAATAAAACCAATTGGATCATTTAGGATATATATAACAATATCATAATTAATTTGAAGATCTATTATTTTTATGAATTTTATCACATGTAATAATATATTAATTATTTTGAAGAATCATTTATGAAAATTTTGATACTACCCAATACATTCATTTTTTAAAATATAAATCCAACTGGATAGAATAAAAAAAAAATACATATAATATGTTACTAACATGTCTATACTGTCTATGAAATTATTGGAGGTCTTAAATAAAGTAAAATTATATTTATTTTAATATTCTGAATATCATTTAATTTAATTTTTCATTTTATAATACAATTATTTCATCATTATTATGTTACTGTATAATTTAATTATTTATATCCTCAAATTATAAATAAATTAAGATTATCTAGATAAAATTTAATCTTTCAATAAACTCTCTATAGTCAAACACATCACTTATATAACCTCTTATTCAAAATTATATACTTATTGAAATTTGAATATGAAAATTTTAACTCTTCATTTAATAAAAATTAATAAATATCCAAATCATAAAAAAGTGTGATAAGAAGGATAATTTTTTCTACCTATGGTTTATATAGGTTTAAAAATACTTATCCAATGAAATTAGGACAACTATTAGTGTAATATTATATTATTATAATATTATTTTTACCTTTATTTATACTATTTACATTTAATTGTGGTAAATGGAATCCAAACTTTATTATTTAGCAAAATTTATTTGAATCTAATTAGAAAAAATGTTCATACTGATTAAAACTATATATATATATATATCTATTTTTTGAAATTAAATTCACATAAATAATAAAATTATATTTAACACAATCCTTGTTGATGTGGTTCGAAAGCCTGTAAAAGTGTCATTCCAAAGGTTTATATTTATTTACATAAATCTATTGAAAAAATTATTACAATGAACTACCCGAGGTTAATAAATTTATTATTTATCTACTATGAATTTAAAATCAATTTAATTTAAATTAAAAATTTAAATGAGAAAATCTATTTTTTTATCAGCAAACTAGTGTTTTTCAGTATTAATAAAAAAATGTACCATTTTAGAAAATTTCTAAAATTAAACCCTAGGATAATTTTTATATTAAAAATTTAAAACAATGTCTACATTGAGAAATGAGGTTTTTAAAATTCAAAATTTGGTTATTACTATTCATAACATTTTTTTAAATGGCTAGTTTACTATATTATTGTACGATCGATGTCAGTGTTTTTCACAATGCAAGATATTAAGAAAACATAATTTATTTAAGAAGTGACATATTATAAAATCTCGGGTTGTTACATTATCTCCTCCTTCAAGAGAAATTGCACTCAAAATTTGAACTCAAGATAAAAAACTATTGGTTGGACTATTCATAATACCCTTCCCGAAATCCCACATCAGAATATGAATTAATGAGACCTCCATTTGAAATAAAGAATGTTATGTAAGAAGGTAAATTGAGATAATACATACTAGGGTTACATGTAAGAAAATATGTAAATGAAATAAAATGTAACCGTCATGTTTTTATGGAGAGTGATAGGTATCATGATTAAGAGAAAGTTAACAATAAAAAGAAATAAATTTGCGATGATCCAAAGGAATATTTGATTCATTGAAAAATAAATTAACAGAATTTTTTTTGTTTAAAGGTCTTACCTATAGTGTTGAATAACTAATTTAATTTATTGAATAATAACATAGTTATACATAAGTACTTACATAATTAGTAATGTTTCTTCCATTAATAAATTTCCACCACAAAATAATCATTTTCACCAAAAAATATCTATTGAAGATGAATTTTTCATTATTGAATCACTAGATTCATTTTGAATGAATCAAATAATCCACAAAATAATAAATTTCTATTTCTCCAGTTATGAAATATTAATCAAAATCGAAATGATTATGATAAGATATGATAATTCCCCAAAATAATAATCATTTTCACGAACAAATACTACTTTTAATAAAAACAATGAAATAGTAATACTCAATGTTCAACATAGATTATTCAAAAAATATATCCAATAAACCCCTTAAAATATTCCAAACTTAGATTGAAACCCAAAATTCAGAATTATTTAATCAATTTTTCTTGTACGATAAATTTTAACATTTATCATCAAATAAAAAAAATCTACGTTATTGACTCATAACAAAAAGTTATTAACCTAGTCATACATTCTTCAAGATAGTTTAATAATTTACATAAATAACCCTAATATCTATATTTCATCTAAAAACTTAAATATTATTATAAAATAAAATTCAACCATTACTCCTTAGAAAAAATCCCAAAGTATTATATTAACCTTAATCGTATAAAATTTCCAAAATAATGAATGTCTTCTAAAATTAAATTAATTAATTAATTCCCAAATCATTTTACAATACCAAGGATATCCATTTGATAAAACATATGTTCACAAATTTTTCATATTCTAACTCCATAAACATGATTATCTTAAAAAATCCTACTAAATAGGTACATTACATATTCTAGTTGTAGGCATTGCACCCTTATCTACCTTCATTTGTGGGTTAAAAAGCCATGGCCTTTCCAGATGCGACATGATTGTCACCATTCCAATTGGTTTTCATTTTTCTATAGCTATATAATTGTTATAACATTACTAAAATGAAATAAAATATTTATAAAATATACATAACATGTTTTCATGTCAAATATTATCTCATGGTTTTCATTTAAAATTCCAATATGTAATATATTATAATTATTTCAAAATAATGGATCATATAAACCCTAATTATTATTTATAACATAATAGTCATGTCAATAAAAGGAAATATACTTCTTCCTAAAACAACATTTTTCATAAAATCAAAACTCATGTATAGACATGCTAAAAAATCTTCAAATGTAATCACATCATCAAAATATAATTAATATGTTTAAACATTTCATCATCATTTTATTTCCACATAGGTCATTCCATATACTAGTGGTTATACTATAAAATACGGCATTAAATCAGGTATTTTATAGGATGCAAACATTACAACAAATAACTACAAATGGATTCTTAAAATTATTTTTATTTTCATCAATTTTACTTTTTATTTTTCCTCAGACAATCTTTGATTAATATGTTTCTATCCCTCACAATAATAATATCCTTGTTCTATTCTTACACTTTCTTTAGTGTTCCCATCCACATTTCCCAAATCATGGAAATTGGTCGTTCTTTTTCTCCATGGTCTCCACCATTGGATCTCTTATCATGCTCGTCATTTCTCTTCTTTGGTTATTTTAGGAGTTGTATAATGTATATATTGTTAATAAATTTTTTCGCAAGCACATTTGGCCTGGTGATAATATCTTTTAAGCCAATCTATATTACATTTATATTGTCATTTTTATAATCATTTCCACCTTTTGTATCACGATAAATGATAATATGACTTATTTTTTTATCAATCTATTGACTAAAACCTAAATAGAATAGTGTTTGTAAAAATAGTCACTAAATAATTTAATGATTATCATGAAACATTACTTTAAATATTAAACATCTTAGGTTTGACTCGGGTTATCAATTATCATGCTATATTAAAATCCATTATATTGGGTTGTACATTAAAAATTTATTTCCCTAAGCATATACCTCAGGAGTGTCAAACCAGGTTCTTATTAATGCATGTTGTCATGTACCAGGATACCCTGAGTCAGGTCTGAGACACTTTTTCAGAGTTCTCACCCATAGGTACATCTATTATAAAACCCTGTATAGTTATGTATATATGATGTGATTTATTTTCTATGAATATTCAAATAATATATATATAGTAAAATTATTGGATGTAATTATTTAACATATCATAAATAGTTATTTTATGGTTATGTTCCCAAATATAAATTTTCAAAATATTGTTTCCATGGATTTTACTAAACACCGTTTAATACAAACTATAATCCCGCGACCCCAAAATCCTGGAGCTAGGGCATTATTTTAATACATTGGTATGATTTTAAATAAAATAAATCCCGAAGGAATGATTTGATTAGAATTAATAAAAAATATATTACATCCATGAACAATTCATTAAAATTATATTCATTGAACACAACATATACAATCATTAGAGAACACCATTTTTTTCTTACATAACCCTCTATAAAAATCTTTAAACTATTCATGGAATAATGAAAAAATAAAATATGTGAAAGATGTGATATTAGATGCCCAGTAAGGGTAAACGATACAATAAAAGCTTTCATATATAAGAATAATATTTTAAGGAAAGGTATAAAAAAGAATCATAAGCCTTTTTAAAATAAAATTCAGCATAATATCTCAAGAATTAATCAAATAATACTAATAAAACATTCATATGAATATTATACTAGTTTAATAATGACATGTAATATCAATAAATAATCCTATAACTAGGAAATTGAAAATTCTCGACATCATGATCACACCATCAATTCCCCATGTCAAGAACATACATAAATTGGTAAAACCTCAAACAAGTTTGTCTCAGGAGACATAACGATGCCTCAAGGTTCTGTACTGGTCCGTTCCCATCACATACCAAGTAAAATGAATTACTTATATGAAAAGGGTGAAACATAATAAAAATAATCATATTAAAACTAGCATAATAAATTATAATACTTTAACCATTAACAATGAATGGTAAAAAATAGAACATCCATAGTCAAACATAACATAATCCCATTAATAAAATGTGGAATATTATATCATAACAAATAAACCTCTATTAGGAATAAAATATAACAAAGGATGCTGACATAGATTTAAATAATCTAATAAAATCATTCAATACTTTTACCAAAATATCCTTTTTTTATGTTGAAATCATTTAAAAGTCATGAAATTATAAAAGAAAAAATTTTATTTGGAAAATAACCGTGTTAGCTTGTAAGGGATCCTTCAAATTGTTAATGCGTCATAACAATGTAAAATATCTACTTTCACTATATAATTTTAAAAAAAACATTTGTTACTTAATTTATCGAAAATTTCATAAAGTACCCTGTTTGGAAAACGACCGAAAGATTCATTTAAAAACATTTTATAAATTTTTTTACAAGTGTAAAAATATCTTTACAGAAATTTCAATCATATTTTGAAATACATTTTTATGATAAATAGTCATTTATGAAAAATATTACCTTGTAGATATGTCTATATAAACATCATTTGATAATAATGAGATTTTGAAATTTACCATTAACGTGCACTCACCTTTAGTCGATGGTGATTTATCCACATGTATAATTGTCAATGAATCTTATAAAATTATTCGAGGACCATATCTATATTTACGATAGCATATATGATCTCGTTAACTAATTTTTTTTAATAAATCCTCTATATTGTCATCATTTCGGGTGTTGACTGATTAGTTTTACTATGCTTGTTTTGTTATACAACTCGTGTTTCATAAGAATAGAATATATTTTATTCTTATACAATATGATATTAAGTTTTAAAATAGTATATTTACTCATTTTATAAATTTTATGAAAATATTTGAATGGTTAATGTGGAGAATGAATTTCATTGCGTCATGGAGACGGTAGGTCGCACGTTTTCTCAAGCGACATTATCATTTTTTTGATGGTTAAATTGTTTCAATTGGATTGTATATTAATTATAAATAATCATTATCATGTTATATTAATTATATATATCCATTATATTCATCATTATACTAATAAAAATAAATTATTTTGGAATGAAAAATTACACCACTGCGTGGAGACGGTAATCCGCACATAGTCATGTATGGTGATATTGTTATTATTAGGATCAAAAAAAGGAGGAATATTTTTTCCCATAATTATAATAAAATATAATAATTTATATGATATTAGAGTTATTAATTTATTTTTTCAACCACAAAAGAAGAGTAAGTACATGAAGAAATGAAATTTAGTGGAATTGGTAAAACACTCAACTCTTCTTTGAGCATCTCCATTTAATTTTCACAAAAGGACTCCATAGAAAGGAATTTTACCAAATTATAGCAACTCTGATGAATTGAGGAATTTTGGGAGGAAATTTAGGGAGTGTTTTACTGAGCCAATGGGGTTTATAGGTGTGAATAAATGGGAAGGAGAGGCGATCATTTATAATCGAGGGGATGGGCACTTTTGGAAACTCCCAAAATATTAAAATTATTATAAATTGGTTTTCGTTTTATAGTAAAACCAAATTGATTTATTTATATGATAATATATGTATGGGTATAAATCCTACCTACCAATAACTTTTAGACATGATTAGGTCACCAAATTTACCTTTTCTATTGGATTTAACTTGTACATAAACATTTTAACTCTTACCGTGTATAATTATATTTTTATAATATATGGTTAATGTAGATTATATGATATTAAAAAAAATAAAAATTGAATTTTTATTAAATATTTAACATTTAAGTATTTAGTTTGATGAAAATGAATTTATTTTGAATTTTATCACATTTAAAAAATTATTATTTATTTTATAGTATCATTTTAGTCAATTTTTGATATTATTCAATATTTTTATTTTTAATAATTTCAAAACCACATTATAACTTCGATCCAATACTTCTTATATTTAAATAAAATTTATATATTATCTAAAAAGAGCATTTATGTCATTGATTATATAAAAAACATTTATTTTAATACATTTAATATTATTTAATTGATTCTTCGGTTAATAATTCATTTACTACATCATTACTATGTCACGATTTAATTTAATTATGTTTTAACTAAAAATAATAATTCCATTATATGGATAATATTTTTATCTTTATATATAGTATTTATAGTTACCCATATAATTTTTAAATCCTCAGATTAAAAAATATATCATTATTAAAATTTGAAAATGAAATATTTAACTCTTCTTTAAATATAATATATTAAACATCTAATCTGAAAAAAATTTGATTAAAATTATTATTTTTTTACCTATGGTTTATTTCGGCATAAAAAACATATCCAATGAAATTAAGAAAAATTTTACAGTAATATTATATTGTTATAATATTATGTTTACATTTAATTACCATATTAACCGTTAACCGTGGTATATAATATCCAACAAGTTATTATTCACCAAAAATTATTTAAATCCTATTATAAAATAATTTTCATACATATTAAATCCATGTATGTAGATTTTTAAACATTCAATTAAAATAAGTGGTAAAATTATGTTTATTGAAAATCCCATAGATGTGGTTAGAAGGTGGGTGAAAGTGATGTTAAAAACATCAAAAAAAATTTATATCTAATCTTATTATAAAAATGATTCCAATGACCTAAATTGGGTTAAAAAATTTATTCATTGTCTATTGTGACATTAAAATCACTTTAAATTAAAATTATTATTTAAATAAAAAATTGGGTTTTTTACAACAATATAGTATTTTTCATTATTCTTCAAAAATTGGATCTTTTTTGAAAATTACCAAAACATGACCCTAGTCTAATTTTGATATTCTAAAATCATAAAATAATTTTATTTTGAATAATAAGATTAATAAATTTCAAAATGTGGTTATAACTATTTATAACCATTTTTTAATCCTCGATTCTATTATATTGTGGTATGCTCAAACTCCGAGTTTTGTATAACAGAATCAGTTAATGAAACTGAATTTATTTAAGAAATAACATACTATAAAATAATGTGGTGTTTAATTCTTCCCTCATTCAATATATTTCATCCTCATAATTTAAACTATGTATAGAAAAACATCGGTCCACATTTCAAAATAACTTTATTTAAACCACACATTCGAAAATGGATTAATGATACCCCCATTTTAGAATAATTAAACAAAAGTATGAAGTTACCAAGTGAAAACTAATACTAGGGTTCCATGTAGGATAACATGGACAAGAAATGCCACCATCATGTTATTATGGATAGTGATAGAGAAAATTATTAGGAGAAAGTTAATATTCATAAATCTATAAATGTATGATGAACCATGGGACCATTAAAATAATCTCAAAATAATGTACTAGGAAAACATTTTTGGTTTTATGATAATTCCCCGAGATTTGCCAAATTGATTTAGATCATATAGTAATAACATAATGAATCATTCTTTTTAAAATAATTTTTAGAGTTTCTTCCTTTAATCAATTTCCACCACAAACTCATCTTTTTCTCCAAACGATGAGTGGTCATGATTAATTTTTTACACTTGAAGCGGTACATTCAATTTTTAGAAAATCACAAAATCTAGAAAAGATTAATTATCTATTTCTACTATTGTGAAACATTAATCCAACCCTAAATGATTAGGAATAAATAATAGAATTCCCCAAAATGAATAATCCATTATAATAAGAAAGACTACTTTTAAACATGAAAATTCTATAGTAATACCCAATATAAAACATAGACCATTAAACAAATAAATCTTTATAAAAACCCTCAAAATAATACAAATTACGATTGAAACCCAATATTCATAAGGATTTGATCACATAGTTTTCTAGGATAAATTGTAACAGTTATCTCTAAATAGCATAAATCACTCTTAATGACTCATAAAAAAACTTAATTAACCTAATAACATATTCTCCAAGATATGTCAATCATTTCCATAAATATCCCAAATCAATATTAGTCCATTAAAAAACATATATTCTTCTAAGATAAAATCATCCATTACTACTCATATAAAATCCGATATTAATCAACTAACCTTAATCATATAATTTTCCAAAAATAGTGACCATATTTAAAAATAACATTTATAATGTAATTCAAAAATCATTTTCCAATACCAACAAATATAGATTTTATAAAACATAACATCCCCAAAACAACTTGTTCTTATTCCATCAACTACATTAAGGAAAAATAAAATTTCTTACTAATATGTTACATCACATAGTCCAGTTGAAGGTGTTTCAACATTATCGCTCATCCGTTGGTGGCAGAGATAACCTTAGGGTGATACAGTTGTTTTAGTATAAACGACGTGCGATTTGGATAAATTTGGGGTATGGTCGGGTTGGATCGAGCATGAATCCAACTGGGCCCTTGGAACAAAAAAGATAATAACTTACAGACCAGACACTCGATTAAGATACCATCTATGGAATTGAGATCCCTATTACATGGAGTTCCTTTGGGATACTTATTTGTGGGACTTCATTATAGTTGAATTAACGACCAGTAGTTTGAGGAGCGGACTCTCCCAGAGATGAGAAAGCTGAGTATGGGCACTCTGTAGTTGGTTGTGATGATGTACTAGGATCATGTGTGTGTCTGACGATGTACTGATGATATAGGAGGATCCTGTGCACGTCTGACAATATACTGATGATGTACTAGGATCCCATGTGGGTCTGACGATGTAATGACGATAAACATGAATCCTGTGTATGTCTGAATATGTACATAAGTTATACTATGATCTTATGTGTGTCTAACGATGTAATGATGATATACTAGGATCCCGTGTAGGTCTGATGATGTACTGACGATGTATTGGGATCATGTGTGGGTATGATGATGTTCTGACTATTTACTAGGATCCTGTGTGGGTTTGACAATGTACTGATGATGTACTAGGATCTTGTATTAGTGTGATGATGTACTGACGATGTACTAGGATCATGTGTGGGTCTGACGATGTACTGATGATGTACTAGAATCTTGTGTGGGTGTGACGATGTAAGGAAGTTGTACTAGGATCATGTGTGGGTCTGATGATATAATAACATTTAACTACGATCCTGTGTGGGTCTGACGGTGTGTAAGGATCCTGTGTGGGTCTGACATTGTAATAGGATCTCGTGTGGGTATGAAATTTGGGATCCTTCGTGGTTCTACCTCTAAACAGGGTAAGATGATTCGGTAGTCACATTGAATCATCCCTACTATTGTACCTATTTTATACCTACTATGAGCTAAGTCCTTACCATCATGGTGATACCTTTGTGTATTCTTCTGTGTGGCGTACCTGTGTAGTAATTACCTTCGTGGTATTACTACCTTTGTGAAATAGTTGAGATTTGGGATTTTGGTATGGACCATGTGTTTCCTCATGGTAGAGATTGGTATACATGAGAACATAGGTATATGTATGGGTATATAAATAAGTAAGGTTTTCATTTCATTTCATGATTTTAGTTCTATCCTTTGTGAAATTTGTGAGAGCTTGAGGGTCTTGGGGCCCCCACTGAGGATCGTCATACTCGCCCCTTCACGGGCTGTGCTCGCACGTTGTTGTGTTTAGTGCATAAAACAGACATCGCTGACTGAGGACAAGAGTACCGGGACTGGAAATAGCTCGTAGGTGGACATTAGACGAGATGTACCACAGATACGGTCGTTCGAGAGATGTACCTACCCTTCAGGTAGGATCCTTGGCGGGTGTTCACAATAGCTGTTTCAATTTACTTTTACCTTTCTGATTTCATGTACTTTCCATTTGGGCTTGTACTATAGACCCTTTTTACATACCGTTAGAACTCTTTTTATTCACATTTTACTTGTGTTAGTTTATTGATGTGTTCATTGTTGCATGTGTTTACCGGATATACAGGCAATGCCATCCCTGTTTTAGGGAATACGCCTCCAGTGATAGTTGAAAGCCTTTGGCCTATGGAAGGTGGGCTTGGGGTTGTCACGGAACATGCCCCAATGGATGGGTCGTGTCAAATTGGAATCATAAAATTCGGTTCTTCTATATAACATAAGACATTGATCTTTCTTTTAACGACTATAGTGTTAACTGTAGTGAGTGTGGATATCAGTTTAGGAAACCCAGTGTTGGTGCAGTGACATACGTATCCATACACCAGGACTCTGACTTCTGATTCTCGACTTAGTGCACGAAATCCCAGATTGTGTGTGTGTTTCAAGAGTTTTCATGGGGATAACGTAGAGTCCTTTCATCCTGTATAACATATTAACAGTGGCGCCCTTCTTGCTTTTATGGATGCCTCCTTGCAGAAAACCATCTATGGTACAATGTATTGTATGCTCTGATTGCCGACCAAGCGACGATGCCTTGGTGCATAGCCCCCGTCTAGTAGAGGTACCAGCGGAGGTACCAGCGGTACCATTACCCATTGGGACACCAATTCCACCATCCCTAGAATTAGAGGGTTCATGCCTCTTGAGCGTGTAGAAGGAGTTCCAGCGACAGAGGCCACCATGTTTCTTGTGCGAGACAGACCCATAGGCGGGAGAGGATTGGCTGGAGGCTGCAGTGAGAGTCTTCCGATAGGTAGGTACACCAGATGATCTCATGGTGTTCCTTGTTTCCATTCTTCTACAGGAATAAATAGTAAGATAGAGGATCTTGATTCTCCAAGTTCATGACCAGGTGAAACATCCCTGGATAGACATTCAGAGCCTGTTTCGGTCAGAGTTTGTCCCAGTGACCCTTCACGCAGTGCCCATTCAGGAGCTACTTCATCTGCACTAGGTAAGCATGACTGTGGCTCAGTACACAGCAAGGTTCACCGACCTCTCATGCTAATCCACTAATACGGTGAGGGACCCAGTCTTCAGGGCCCAGACCTTTAAATATGTACTCAGGTGGGAGATTAGGGCTTCGATTATTTATCTCAGCATCCTGATGCATGCGGGGGTGTTAGAGCAATCCCTCTTTGTGGATAATTTCCTTGTTAAGCAGTCACCAGCAGCAAGACCCACCACCAGATGTCACACAGCGGAGTCTTCTGCAGCTGGCAACAGATAAATGTCACAGCGGTCCAAGAGGACCATACATACAGGTGGACGACCGCATGACTCAGGATCGGTTGTGTGGGGTACCCGAGATAGAGCAAATAATGCGAGGAATATAAAGTGTTTGTCATGCGGTGATCACATTCACATGGATAATTTCGGTCTGAATCGTCCTACAGATTATCAGTAGATGGTCGATGGACTGCCCATGTAGAGACCGATGTTCGACCAAGGAGGTTCTTAGGGAGTATCCAGACGTGGAAGAGGAGTCGGTTGTGCAACTAGTGGTGGGAGATGATTTGAGATGATACTGCCACCACCACCAGGTGGTCCACCCCTACTATAGGGAGTAGGTTGAGAGGGGCTAGCATAGCTCCAGGAAGCTGATGACTACAACTATGACGCTACGGAGATGATATGAGGTACGATTTATGTCTACTTCACCTTAGATGAAATACTTGGAGAGAAAGATGTCTGTCATTATTTTATTTCCACTGCCCTCATTCAGAGCTCAGAGATTCTGAGGGAGCCTCTGGATCGATCATTACGTCTAGAGACTCCAATGGGAGAGGATTCGACGATTACACACTGGTTCCGGCAGTGTGAGCTTACTATATGAGGCGAGATATTTGGCTTGGATCTCCTAGTAGCATCATCGAGGCCTTACGACATCATCTTGGGTATGAACTGGTTATCTATAGTCCACGATCAAATTAAATGTATTAGAAGAAATGTTATGTGTGTCTGCATGGACGGGACCGGGTTTACCTTCACCTTTGATAAGGGAGCCTTTGTAGCCAAGAAAGACATACTTAGAGGAGAGTGTAGCTGATCACTCATCAATTGGATAACCATACCTTCAGAGTGGTTTATGTGGAGAGGTTGAGCTATCATGTAGTGGTGGACTAGTACATGGATGTCTTCCCTAATGATGTTCTGGGTCTACCTCCTCACATAGAGGTGGACTTTTACATTTACTTCTATACCTGGACAACACTGATATCCACACTAGCGTATTGGATGGCACCCATGGAGTTTCGTGAGAGGTGGTTACAACAAGAGGGATTACATGGGAAGTGATTCATTCGGACCTGTGTTTCTCCCTAGGTAGCCCCGATTTTGTTCGCCAAGAAGGCAGATGAGAGCTTGATGATTTTTGTTAAATATCGTCACCTGAACCAGTTGACAGTGAAGATGAAGTACCCACTCCAATGGATTGAAAAACTCTTGGATCGGATGAAGGGATCCTGATGGTTCTCAATGACAGACCATAGAGTAGGATATCACCAGCTCAGAGTGCTAGATGAGGATGTGCAGAAGAATGATTTCAGATGTCTGTATGACCATTATGAGTTCATAGTTATTCCTTCTGGAATGAAAAATGCCCAACAATGTTCATGGGTCTCATGAACAAGATCTTTCATCCATACCTTGATCGAATTTTAGTACTCTTCATCGATGACATTATGATCTACTCTTGTACTAAGGAGGAGAATGCCTATCAATTTTAAGTAGTACTTTACACACTCCGAGATCACCGGATATATGGTAGGATATCAATGTTCCATTTCTACATCCGATAGGTCCAATTTCTAGGTCATGTCATCTTAGAGGCTGGAGTTGCAGTGGATCCAACGAATATTGAGGCGGTACTTGCTGGGGAGACACCCAGAAGTGTGACAGACGTACAAAGTTTCCTAGGTATGGAGGGATACTACAGGTTGATTGTGCCAGACTTCTCTATAGTTGCGACACCTTTATCAACATTTATGAATAAGGGGAAACCCTTCGCGTGGTCGGAGAAATGTCAGCATATTTATTAGGAGATGTGGCAGAGGCTGACTAATGCCCCATCGTGAAGCTTCCAAAGGAGGGTGTGGAGTACGTAGTCTACTGTGACACATCAGGGACCGGGCTCAGATTTGTCCTAAAGTAGGAGAAAACAATTATCAAATATGGTTCTTGACTGCTGAGTCATCATATTAAAAACTATGCTACCCATGAAGTGGAGTTAGCAGCAGTGGTCTTCGCCTTGATGTTGTGGCGACATTACTTGATGGGCATGTGTTTTACAGTCTAATCGGATCATAGGATTCTCAGGTATGTCTTTTCATAGAAGGACCTGAACCTGAGACAACAACGTTGGATTGTGTTCTTCTAGGATTGTGACTTATAGGTAGTCTATACTCCTGGGAAGGGGAATGTTGTAGTAAAATCACTCAGCAAGAGATCTGGTATAAAACTTATAACGACCCATACTTTACATACATTGTTAATACTTCGAAATTGAAGCACACTTATTACAACATATGACAAAACCACAAAGGACCGTATAGGTATAGTGTCTTTAGAAACTGGGAAACATAAACAACTGGTTCATAAATCTTCTACAGTGTCTCCCATTTATTTCATCATATCTAGGGTCCCTTTTAGCATATTCTACTTAATATCCATCTTCCTGACCTGGGGAAAAGAAAACATAAAAGGGTGAGCTCAAATGCTCAGCAAGGGCAAATAAAAGAAATAAAAATCATATCATATCTTTTTGAAAATCAAAACCTGCAAAAGAGATCATAATATCTTAACATGGAATAAATCATAGAAGTGAAAATGAGATCCCCATAATCATAACATAAAACTTGAAACTTTGTGGCATGCACACATAATCATGGAAAATCATTTCTTGTTAGTCATGACTCATTGCCAAGACTATCTTAGTGGACAAAGTCTCTTTCTGAACCGAGTTCACTCCTCGTTTCAGTCCTGTATCACTGAACCGAAATAACCTTCCGTTCCAGCCATGTCTATCTCATGAGATATAAATCTTTACCCAATGCATTGGAGGGAGATATAGGTCCCACCCATCTTATAATTAATCCTTTCTTATGTGTGCCACATAATCATAAACCATACATCATAGCGTAACCCATGTAATAAAAATGGAATTCTTAAACAACATGACATCATAAAACAATTCATATAAGATAAAGGAATTCATAAAAATATTTCCATCACAACATAATCAAATCCATGTTATAATAGGGATAAAAACAGAACCCTTTTATTATTTTAGATGGAAAATAATTTTGATAAAATACTTGAACTCCATTCTTGAGGAAAATATCCTTTCTACTTCAAAAACATTTTTCCTTTCATAACATGTCATACGACTTTAAAACAAAAGAAGATGATTAAAAATAAACTTGAAAACTTGTAAAAGAATCTTCTTGGAAATAATGTTTTAAAAATCCATTCATGCCGTATAAGTTAAAAAAACATTCTTCATACTTTTGTCGGAAAAGTCAAAAAGTACCTCGTACGACAAAAGATTCCTTTCATACATATTACTAAAAACTCACCGAAGGGTAAAAATAGTTTTAAACAATTGTAGGTGGATGGAAATAATATTGCATTTTGATGAAACATGGATGTGGATGATAAAATACACCCCAGTAAATACTTATGAATAAACAATCTCGGATAAAAATGAGATTGTGATATTTCCCTTACCTTAAGTCCAATTTGCTTTGTACGTGTCCGAAGCACCTGTATAATGGTTTAAATAATGTTATTGACTTATTCCAGAATCATACATATTGATATGATATCATATATGTTCATATTATTAGCTTCTTGATAGTAATATTTCATGGTTACTTGTTACTCGGGTCTTTATTGCCTTTTGTTCTTATGCGTGTTTTGCCGAATACATTATTATTCTTCTTTTAAGGTTATAGATTACTTATATCCAGAATGGTATTAGTGTAACATATATCATATTTATTCATTCAATTCATTTATATAATCATTATGAAATGAAAATCATGTAGAACGAGTCGCATCACATCACGGAGACGGTATTCCGTACGTACGCACGAGTGATGATATCATTCCTATGATCGTGGAATTGTATTGGAGTATATATATATATTATTTCATTATCAATATTACTTCATAATAATCATATATAGTTACTCATTACACCATTATACCCATCCTTTTAAGGTGATGGTGGAAAAATAGATTACACCACGGCGTGGAGACGGTATTCCGTACGTACGCACGCGCGGTGATTTCATTTTTTCGTAGGATGGATAGAAGGTGAATTAGGGATGTTTCATATTTATAATAAAATATCAGTATGTAAGTAATACTGATGTTATTACTTTATCATGAAACAACTAAAGGAGAAGAAGTTGAAGAAGAAAGAAATTGAAAAGATCGGTAATGGATATTACCTCTTCATTGGAACACCTCTTTGAATCCTCCACTAAGGGAACTAAGATTGGTCTTTGAAGAAGACCAAGACCTCTAGGATTATTCTAGGGAAGTGGAGAGGAGAAAATGGCAGGGGTTGGCCGAACTTGAGTGCTCAAATTTGTGTGAGGAGGAGGGGGAGGAGGTGCCCTTTTACAAGGGAGGAGAGGGGCACCTTAGGAATATCTCAAAATATTATTTTATATTAAAGTCAAAATCGGTTTATAATGGTTCCAAAGGGTCTTATTTCGAAGCTAATGTGGGGATGGGTCGAAATCCTATCAACCAATAGGATTTAGACAAGTTTAGGGTATTATTTTAACCTTATCAATTAGATTTAACTCTAAGTTAATTAATTTAACTTTTACCGTGTCTTTTTGTTTTCTTTCACTATATGGTTAATAAACGTACTATAACATGCCAAAAGAACCCCAAATTGTTTATTATTAATATATATATCCTTATCTAAGTCATTTGGCCGAACCTTAGATTTTTAGGAATAAAATAACAATTAATAATATAATATTTGATTTAAAAACTATTTTGTTTCAATTTTGACACTATTTGATATATGATTTTTGTGAAAGTCATAACAGAATTATATGTTCGAAAAAAGTTGATTAAATCAACACTAATATATCATAGTAACCTAGAAAATTAGTTTAATTCATAAAAAGTCTCAAATTACATTTATTTTGGTGTTTATAACATCAATTATGTCAATATTTCATTAACAAGATAATTACTGCATCATCTTTGTGTCATAAATAAATTAAATTATTTGATGTCTAAAAATTACAAATAAAATACCATAATGTAGTAAATCTTTTTAGCTTTCTAATGAATATTTACAATCCAATTTATCTTATGTATAACCCCATATTAAAAATGATTTACTTATTAAACTTTGATTTTAACTATTTTAACCCTTCTTTAAATAAATTAATAATAAATGTCCTAATCTAATCCAAGTGGGCCTAAATGGTCATATTTTATTCCTAAGTTTGTTTTTGGTCGAATTACACTTGTCCAATAGAATTAGGACATGTGTTAGGGTAATATTGATATCATATTTACCCTTAGTTACCCTATTTACTATTAACCGCGGTAAAAATCGTAAAAAGTTACTATTCACCAAAAAATTATTTTTATCTCATTGAACCACATTATACTTACTGATATCAACCGTGTCTGTCGGATTTTCGAAATTCCATTCACAGAAGCGGTAAAATTATGTTTTATGCAAAATTCAGTTTTTAACCTACCACTTAGTGGTTTCACTATTCATCAAAAATTGAATGTTTTCAGAAAAATACCAAAATTTCACCCTAGGCTAATTTCGATATTCTGAGTCCAAAAATGAAGTCCATTTTGAAAAATAAAATTTATAAAATTTCTAAAAGTGGTTATTAGTATTCATAACGGCTAGTTTTAATAGCATATTGTTGTTTGGTGAAACTCGGTATTGCGTACGACGCAAGCTATCGAGGAAGGTCGCGATTGCGTGTAAAGAAATCCAAGCAAGGGTTGTGTAGAAAAAGATTCCTTTGATGGTTTATATAACATAAAAGTCTCGGGTGTTACATTCTACCCCCCTTAAAAAGAATTTCGCCCTCGAAATTCGTCACTTTGTAACAAACAAATGAGGATACTTCTCCCTCATCATATCCTCAAGCTCCCATGTAGCTTCTTCAAGTTGGTGGTTTCTCCATAAAACATTCACCAAGCGAGTGGTCTTGTTTCGTAGGACTTTTTCGCTATGATCCAGAATCTCTATCGGCTGTTCTTCATAAGAAAGATCTTGCTCCAGCGGTACAACTTCTGAGCTGAGTACATGTGAAGGATCTGGTATGTACTTTCTCAGGAGAGATACGTGGAACACATCGTGAACTTGAGAGAGATTTGGTGGAAGCGCCAATCGGTAAGCTACCTTCCCAACACGATCCAGTATTTCAAAAGGACCGATATATCTAGGGCTCAACTTCCCCTTCTTTCCAAATCTCATAACCCTCTTCCAGGGAGATATTCGTAAGAACACTTTATCACCCACTTCAAACTCTAGGTCTTTTCTTCGGTTGTCGGCATAACTTTTCTGTCGACTCTGTGCTTCTCTTATGTGTTGTTGAATAGATCTAACCTTTTCTGCCATTTCATCAACGAGATCAGGTCCTAATAGCTTTCTTTCCCCAACTTCATCCCAGCAAGTTGGAGTCCTGCATTTCCTTCCATAGAGAGCTTCATAAGGAGCCATCTGAATACTGGAGTGAAAGCTATTATTATAAGAAAATTCCACCAAAGGTAGGTGTTGATCCCAACCTCCTTTGAAATCCATAGAGCAAGCTCTCAACATATCTTCTAGGGTTTGAATTTTTCTCTCAGACTGACCGTCTGTCTGGGGATGATAAGAAGTGCTGAAACTCAACTCTGTATCCAGAGTATGCTGAAGACTTCGCCAGAACTTCGAGGTAAATCTCGGATCTCGATCAGATATAATAGAAAGTGGTACTCCATGCAATCTTACCACTTCCTTTACATATATCCTGGAAAGCTGATCTAGAGAGAAATCCTCTCTAATAGCAATGAAGTGTGCAGACTTTGTAAGACGATCAACTATGACCCAGATAGCATTATTGCCTTTGGATGTTTTAGGAAGTCCTGTGACAAAGTCCATAGTGATGTTTTCCCATTTCCATTCGGGTATGGGTAATGGTTGTAACATCCCCTTAGACTTCTGTCTCTCAGCTTTAACTTGTTGACAAACCAAGCATCGAGAGACATATTCAGCAACATCTGTTTTCATGCCATCCCACCAGAAGTACTCTTTCAGGTCCCTATACATCTTCGTGCTTCCAGGATGAATAGATAATGAAGAACTGTGAGCCTCATCCAGCAGCTCTTTCTTTAATTCGGGGATGGGAGGAACACAAACCCGATTCCTGAACTTTATTATCCCATCACAATCAAGGTTGAATTCAGGAACATTTCTCACCTTCTTTTGTAACTCAGCATCTTCTTTCTGTGCCTCTTTAATCTTCACATGTATAGATGGTTGAACATTCATTTGAGAAAGATAAGATTTTTCCCCTTCCATTATAATTCCAAGATCCATCCTTTGTAAATCCATAAATATTGGATCTTTTGTGATCCTCATCATGGATAAACTAGCATGGTCTTGTCGACTTAATGCATCTGCCACCTTGTTTGTTTTCCCAGGGTGGTAATGGATTGAGCAGTCATAATCTTTAATCAGCTCCAACCATCTTCTTTGATGCATATTCAACTCCTTTTGTGTGAAAATATACTTTAAACTTTTATGATCAGTATAAATATCACACCTTTCACCATAAAGGTAATGCCTCCAAATCTTTAATGCAAAGATTACCGCAGCCAACTCCAAATCATGTGTTGGGTAATTTTGCTCATGGATTTTCAACTGTCGTGAGGCATAAGCTATCACCATATCATTTTTCATAAGAACACACCCCAATCCCTTCTTGGATGCATCACTGTAGATCACAAACGTTTCTCCACTACAAGGCAGTGTGAGAACAGGTGCACTGGATAACCTTCTTTTCAACTCCTTGAAATTCTCTTCACATTCCTCTGTCCAGACAAACTTAACTCCCTTCCGAGTCAACTTGGTGATTGGATTAGATAATCGTGAAAAATATTTTACAAAACGTCGATAATATCCAGCCAAACCAAGAAAACTTCGGATCTCAGTTACTGTTGTTGGTCTTGACCATCTTTCGATAACCTCTGTTTTTGCTGGATCCACAGATATCCCCTCTTTTGAGATTATATGACCCAAAAATGCAACTTTTTGAAGCAAAAATTCACACTTGGTAAATTTGGCATAAATCTTCTCCTTTCTCAAGGTCTTCAATATAATTCTCAAGTGATCTTCATGCTCTTCCTTTCTCTTTGAATAAACAAGAATATCGTCTATAAAGACTACCACAAATTGATCAAGATAGTCTCTAAAGACTCGATTCATTAGATCCATGAAGATAGCAGGGGCATTAGTAAGACCAAATGGCATCACTATAAATTCATAGTGTCCATACCTTGTACGGAAAGCCGTCTTTGGTATATCCTCCCTTTTGACCCTTAATTGATGATAACCTGAATGAAGATCAATCTTGGAAAAGTATTGAGCTCCGTGTAGTTGGTCAAATAAGTCATCAATGCGTGGGAGAGGATATTTGTTCTTGATAGTGATCTTGTTAAGTTCTCGATAATCAATGCAAAGTCTCATTGATCCATCTTTCTTCTTAACAAATAGAACAGGTGCTCCCCAAGGTGACGCACTAGGGCGTATGAATCCTTTATCAAGATTCTCTTGGAGTTGCTTCTTCAATTCCTGCAACTCAATTGGGGCCATTCTATAAGGTGTCTTTGAAATAGGCAAAGCACCCGGTACGAGTTCTATTGAAAACTCAACTTCACGATTTGGTGGAAGACCCGGCAATTCCTCCGGAAAGACATCATCAAACTCCCGTACAAAGGGCATATTCTTAATCGTGAGTTTGTCACCAACCATTTGAGATAAATAACCTTCATTTAGTGGAATCAATACCCATAAGATGGAAGAAATTTCCACTGGAAGGTTATGTTCATCCTTGCATTGATAGACGATCGTAGATTGATCTGGAATATGAAATGTGACTTCCCTTCTTTGGCAATCGATATGAGCTCCATGTAGAGAAATCCAATCCATGCCAAGAATCACATCAAATTCCACTAAAGGAAGGATCACAAGATTTGCAGGAAGCACTTTCCCACAAACTTCGATCGGAGATGAATTATAAACTTTTGATGCGATTGATGTGCCATTAGGTGTTGTCACAGCTAACTCAACATCTAATTGTTGAGGTAATACGGTGATACTCTTAGAAAAGTCTTCAGAAATAAAAGAGTGGGTAGATCTAGAATCAAATAAAACATTTGCTACTTTAGAGTGGATGGTAAGTGTACCTTTCACCACATCGTTATCGTACTCCACATCGCTGATAGAAAGTGCATGTGACTTTCCTTTGTCTTTAGCCTTAAGATTTTGTTGACGTCGACCATCATCATCAACCCTTGGATTTGGGCATTGATTGGCATAATGCCCCATCTCCTTGCACTTGAAACATTGAAGTGTAGTAGGTTCATTCTGTGTATCCCTTCATTTGTTTGCATCATTAGACATCTTCTTCCCATTATCACGGCATTCAAATGCCCGATGACCTTCCTTTCCACATTTAAAACATTTACCTGTCCCTTTAAGACAACTCCCTCCATGTTTCTTTCCACACTTTGAGCATAAGGAAAAGCTCATCTTCTTTTCCGTGTGCTCTTTAGATTTTTCTTTGAATTCCATCTTCCTCTTCTTATCAAACCCATGTGACTGATGGGTTACTCCAATCTCCATCTCGACTTTGAGAGCACATCGAACGATTTCCTCGTAGCTATTGATGTCCCTTATGGCTAACGCCCTTCGAAGACTTGGTTTTAAGACACTAAAGAATCGATCGATCTTACTCTCAGGTTGGATAATAATACCAGAAGCGTACCTTGCAAGTCTTGTAAAATTTGCTTCATAGGTACCAACAGATTCATCATCCCTTTGCTTCAGTTCAAGAAACTCTTTCTTCATCTTTGTTCGGAGAATACGAGGGAAGTACTTATTGAAAAATAAGTTCTTGAACTCGTCCCATTCCATAGACTCAATTTCATCCCTTTTCCTCGTATTCTTAACAAGATTCCACCATTGATCCGCATCTCCTTCCAAACGATACACTGCTAGGATGAATTTATCATGCTCAGAACATTGAAGAACTGAAAATATCTTTTCAGTAGTACTAATCCATTGTTCAGAAACTAATGGATCAGTAGACCCGCTGAAAGAAGGTGGACACTGCCTCATGAAGGATTCAACAGAATGTTGCTCCCTCCTTTGTTCGTTTGGAAATCCTGCATGATTCATAGCTTGAGAAAGTTGTGTGAGCATGGCTACAATATTTTGCATTCTAGCTCCCATATCGTTTGGTTGCTCAGGGGGACAATCATTGCATTTCCCATCACATTCCGCATTAACACGGTTCCTTCGGGTTCCAGCCATTGACTAAAACCAAGAAGAATAGTGTGAGAAACACTAATTATAATAGGAAACCACATAATTCAAGAATAAAATTTTCATGCTTATGGTCTTATCCTAGGTTATTCATGGCCATTTCTAAGATTGTGTTCTATTCTTAGACTTATCCTTAGGGTTCTTACTAAGGCTTTCACATCCTAGTTTCCAAAGGTTGACTATACCTTTCCTCTGATACCAACTATAACGACCCATACTTTACATACATTGTTAATACTTCGAAATTGAAGCACACTTATTACAACATATGACAAAACCACAAAGGACCGTATAGGTATAGTGTCTTTTGAAACTGGGAAACATAAACAACTGGTTCATAAATCTTCTACAGTGTCTCCCATTTATTTCATCATATCTAGGGTCCCTTTTAGCATATTCTACTTAATATCCATCTTCCTGACCTGGGGAAAAGAAAACATAAAAGTGTGAGCTCAAATGCTCAGCAAGGGCAAATAAAGGAAATAAAAATCATATCATATCTTTTTGAAAATCAAAACCTGCAAAAGAGATCATAATATCTTAACATGGAATAAATCATAGAAGTGAAAATGAGATCCCCATAATCATAACATAAAACTTGAAACTTTGTGGCATGCACACATAATCATGGAAAATCATTTCTTGTTAGTCATTACTCATTGCCAAGACTATCTTAGTGGACAAAGTCCCTTTCTGAACCGAGTTCACTCCTCGTTTCAGTCCTGTATCACTGAACCGAAATAACCTTCTGTTCCAGCCATGTCTATCTCATGAGATATAAATCTTTACCCAATGCATTGGAGGGAGATATAGGTCCTACCCATCTTATAATGAATCCTTTCTTATGTGTGCCACATAATCATAAACCATACATCATAGCGTAACCCATGTAATAAAAATGGAATTCTTAAACAACATGACATCATAAAACAATTCATATAAGATAAAGGAATTCATAAAAATATTTCCATCACAACATAATCAAATCCATGTTATAATAGGGATAAAAATAGAACCCTTTTTTTATCTTATATGGAAAATAATTTTGATAAAATACTTGAACTCCATTCATGAGGAAAATATCCATTCTACTTCAAAAACATTTTTCCTTTCATAGCATGTCATACGACTTTAAAACAAAAGAAGATGATTAAAAATAAACTTGAAAACTTGTAAAGGAATCTGCTTGGAAATAATGTTTTAAAAATCCATTCATGCCGTATAAGTTAAAAAAACATTCTTCGTACTTTTGTCGGAAAAGTCAAAAAGTACCTCGTACGACAAAAGATTCCTTTCATACATATTACTAAAAACTCACCGAAGGGTAAAAATGGTTTTAAACAATTGTAGGTGGATGTAAATAATATTACATTTTGATGAAACATGGATGTGGATGATAAAATACACCCCAGTAAATACTTATGAATAAACAATCTTGGATAAAAATGAGATTGTGATATTTCCCTTACCTTAAGTCCAATTTGCTTTGTACATGTCCGAATCTCCTGTATAATGGTTTAAATAATGTTATTGACTTATTCCAGAATCATACATATTGATGTGATATCATATATGTTCATATTTTTAGCTTCTTGATAGTAATATTTCATGGTTACTTGTTACTCGGGTCTTTATTGCCTTTTGTTCTTATGCGTGTTTTGCCGAATACATTCTTATTCTTCTTTTAAGGTTATAGATTCCTTATATCCAAAATGGTATTAGTGTAACATATATCATATTTATTCATTAAATTCATTTATATAATCATTATGAAATGAAGATCATGTAGAACGAGTCGCATCACATCGTGGAGACGGTATTCCGTACGTACGCACGAGTGATGATATCATTCCTATAATCGTGGAATTGTATTGGAGTATATATATATATTATTTCAGTATCAATATTACTTCATAATAATCATATATAGTTACTCATTACACCATTATACCCATCCTTGTAAGGTGATGGTGGAAAAATAGATTACACCACGGCGTGGAGACGGTATTCCGTACGTACGCACGCGCGGTGATTTCATTTTTCCGTAGGATGGATAGAAGGTGAATTAGGGTTGTTTCATATTTATAATAACATATCATTATGTAAGTAATACTGATGTTATTACTTTATCATGAAATAACTAAAGGAGAAGAAGTTGAAGAAGAAAGAAATTGAAAAGATCGGTAATGGATATTACCTCTTCTTTGGAACACCTCTTTGAATCCTCCACTAAGGGAACTAAGATTGGTCTTTGAAGAAGACCAGGACCTCTAGGATTATTCTAGGGAAGTGGAGAGGAGAAAATGGCAGGGGTTGGCCGAGCTTGAGTGCTCAAATTGGTGTGAGGAGGAGGGGGAGGAGGTGCCCTTTTATAAGGGAGGAGAGGGGCACCTTAGGAATATCTCAAAATATTATTTTATATTAAAGTCAAAATCGGTTTATAATGGTTCCAAAGGGTCTTATTTCGAAGCTAAAGTGGGGATGGGTCAAAATCCTATCAAACAATAGGATTTAGACAAGTTTAGGGTATTATTTTAACCTTATCAATTAGATTTAACTCTAAGTTAATTAATTTAACTTTTACCGTGTCTTTTTGTTTTCTTTCACTTTATGGTTAATAAACTTACTATAACATGCCAAACGAACCCCAAATTGTTTATTATTAATATATATATCCTTATCTAAGTCATGTTTCCGAACCTTAGATTTTTAGGAATAAAATAACAATTAATAATATAATATTTGATTTAAAAACTATTTTGTGTCAATTTTGACACTATTTCATATATGATTTTTGTGAAAGTCATAACAGAATTATATGTTCGAACCAAGTTGATTAAATAAACAATAATATATCATAGTAACCTAGAAAATTAGTTTAATTCATAAAAAGTCTCAAATTACCTTTATTTTGGTGTTTATAACATCAATTATGTCAATATTTCATTAACTAGATAATTACTGCATCATCTTTGTGTCATAAATAAATTAAATTATTTGATGTCTAAAAATTACAAATAAAATACCATCATGTATTAAATCTTTTTATATTTCTAATGAATATTTAAAATCGAATTTATCTTATGTATAACCCCATATTAAAAATGATTTACTTATTAAACTTTGATTTTAACTATTTTAACCCTTCTTTAAATAAATTAATAATAAATGTCCTAATCTAATCCAAGTGGGCCTAAATGGTCATATTTTATTCCTAAGTTTGTTTTTGGTCGAATTACACTTGTCCAATAGAATTAGGACATGTGTTAGGGTAATATTGATATCATATTTACCCTTAGTTACCCTATTTACTATTAACCGCGGTAAAAATCGTAAAAAGTTACTATTCACCAAAAAATTATTTTTATCTCATTGAACCACATTTTACTTACTGATATCAACCATGTCTGTTGGATTTTCGAAATTCCATTCACAGAAGCGGTAAAATTAAGTTTTATGCAAAATTCAGTTTTTAACCTACCACTTAGTGGTTTCACTATTCATCAAAAATTGAAAGTTTTCAGAAAAATACCAAAATTTCACCCTAGGCTAATTTCGATATTCTGAGTCCAAAAATGATGTCCATTTTGAAAAATAAAATTTATAAAATTTCGAAAAGTGGTTATTACTATTCATAACGGCTAGTTTTAATAGCATATTGTTGTTTAGTGAAACTCGGTATTGCGTACGACGCAAGCTATCGAGGAAGGTCGCGATTGCCTGTAAAGCAAGCCAAGCAAGTGTTGTGTAGAAAAAGATTACTTTGATGGTTTATATAACATAAAAGTCTCGGGTGTTACAAAACTGCTAGGAAATGGGATAGAATTGCTGGACACTTTGCAGATATACTTTTTGTTTCAAGATGGAGAAGCTTTTTCTTAGAATCTTACAGTCACTCCCCCACTTCTTCAGTGAGTCAGGGAGGCGCAACATGGGGATATTGACTACGAGGATCGACCTATTCAGATATCCACTTGACATGCACCATATTGTTTTTATAAAGGTGGGAATAACTGTATTCTCTTCAGAGGACATACCATGGTACCTGTGTCGCTTCTAGAGGAAGTGTAGATGGAGTTACACACATCCCTTCTAGCAGCATGTCCAGAAGTTGTGAAGATGTACCAGGACCTCTGATGATAGAACATGTGGATCAGAATTAATTAAGAACTAAAAATGTTTTTCTATCAGTTCCTCAGTTGTCAGCAAGTGAAGGCAGAGCATCAGGTACCATCAGTCTTGGTTCAACCTTTATAGGTCCCAGAGTGGAAGTTGGATGAGATATATATGGACTACATGACAAGACTTTGATGGACATCCAAATGTCATGACTCTAATGGGTGATCGTCGACCAACTCACCATGTCGGCCCGCTTCCTACGAATCAGAGATAAGGGTAAAATAGAGATCATGGGACGCCCTTATAGGCAGAGGATTGTGTGGATACATGGAGTAAACTTGATTATTTTCTTCGATCGGAACACATGTTTTTCTTCCCGGCTATGGAACGGGTTACAGGAGGCTTTCGGGAGCCAACTTCGTTTGAGCACCGCCTTCCATCCTCAAATGGATGGATAGTCTGAGCGGACCATTCATACACTGATGGGCATGTTGCGTGCTTGCGTCATCATCTTTGGTCCTATCCAAGAGGATCAGATGACTTTTATGGGGTTTTCATACAACAACAATTATCACTCCACCATTGTGATGGAATCATTAGAGGTGTTGTACGAGCAACCTTGCAGATCATCTTTCTACTGGATTCACCCAGGGGATTCAGCACTCATGGGACTAGAGAAGGTACGGGCTACCACAGAGAATGTGAAGATCATCCTGGAGTGGATAAAGACAACATAGAGTAGATATCAGTTTTATTCCAATAGGAGACAAGGAATTCCAGAGTTTGAGGAAGTCGACCACCTATTTTTATGGGTCTCACATCGACGAGGATTGCAGATATTTGGCCGGTGTAGCAAGTTATCTCTAAGGTTCATTGGACCCTTCCTAGTCCTTAGAAGAGTTGGCGAGGTGATATACTGCCTAGCACGTCTCCCTCAGTTTCACCGGGTGAATGACGTCTTCCACATATCCTAGTTGAGGAGATACATGCATGACCCTTGACACATCATCGACCACGACGAGCTGGATGTCAATGATGGGGAGATGCTTGTGGAGGTTCTAGAAGAGACTGAGGATCGACAGGAGTAGGTCCTTTGTGGGCAGTTGATTCCTCTGGTGTGCATTCTTTGGCATCACGAGAACCTCTTGGAGAGATCATGGGATCTTGTGGATTAGATTCGGGCTCTGTACCCCCACTTTTTTCATAGTTTTGTGATGTGTCTTTCGAGGATGCAAAGCCTGGAGGTGGGGAGAATGCAAAGACCTAAAATTTAAATGTAATTTTTTTAATTATATGGGAATTTTAAGAGTCCGTGAAATTTTACGGTGTGTGATTTCGAGGCCTGGTTTTCCCGAAATGATTTTATAAACTTTTTTTTGTGTGCGTTAATTATACGTACAAGTGAGTTTTTGTAACTTATAAACCTATTTTCAGAATTGATATATGAGGGCACCATTGAACTCACAACATCGATATTCACTTAAGGAGACCTCCAACTTAATAGTATTAGGTAGAGTGTGAAAGATATATTTTGTGTTTTTTTTAAATGAAAAATAAAATAAAATAAACTTGTATTTTAATTCTAATAAAACTTCCCACACGGATGTTTAAGAGGTGGGTAACAACTGCACTAAAACCCGCTTTTTGAATTCATAAAGTTGGATACCACCCAAAACCTTTTAATGGATGAAACCCCTTGAAATCCCTCATTAATGAAGAGTTAAACCATGGACTTCTTCCAATATTACTATGCTAATGTGTTAAAATTTATTGTGCCGACAATTAATTGTGCCAACGTAAATGAAATTGACAGGGTTAATTTAATAAGTTGGAACCTCCCAATTTTTTCCATGTTGGAAATTGTTGGAAAAGAGAAATTCTTGGGAGACCATGATGAAACTCATCTCCAACGAAGATCATCTGCTCCAAAACGGAGAACGCCATCTCCAACAAATAATGTTCTTCAGCGACATGAAAGATTACGACACACAAGCCCGACATTGGAAGCCTGTTGCATATGGGACGATTGTTGGAACCCTATTCGCCTTTACCACTGTCTTCTTGTGGAAAAACAATGAACCATCGAGGTAGGGTTGTTGTTTTAAATTCCTCCCCTACCCATTCATTTTGTTCATTATGATTCAAAAGTTATGCACCTCTTGTTACCACTCTAACATGGAGGATGCGGGCCAAAAAAACATAGCATGACCTCTCTACAATCCCTTGTGGTTTTTTTTGAAGTCTATGTGATGTGGAAGAGGACAACTAGAGGAAGGCTACACGACTGGGGTGGCGGAGCACGTCCTCGCTGCCCGACGAACAAGGGGTCGCGGCGTCTATCATGGCTACGAAGGGAGGACGGTCGGCCGAGCAGGCCTCCGGTGAAGGAACCACATGCGACTACGCAACATGGAGAAGACGACTGGCCATCCGGTAAGCCACAGTGGCCCCGCCGCCCCGTCGCCTGGCGGCCGCCCCATTGCACTGCGGCGCCTCGCCGCCCCGCGACACCCCGCCGCACCGCGCCAACCTCGCCGCAAAGAGGTCGTCCCGCCGCCCCATGGATTCCCTCATGCACCATGGTAGCCCTGCTAACCTGCGGCCATCCCACACCATGGGACGCCCAGCGCAAGCTCGGCCAACCCGAACAGGACTTGGTCAGTCCGACTGGGACGGACCTTCCCAGAAACTTTTCTACCATATACATTCTTTTGGTCATAACGTTGGCACCGACCTACCGTTTTAAGAACCGTCTACGTTTACTGAAACCTTAGGGAGAGACTATCCTTTTAGTATACCACACGTTATATTTCAATAATTTTTTGTACGACCAGGTTATATTGAGCACGAATCCAACCGGGCCCTCAGAACTAAAATGTTAATAATATATAGACCAAGTGTCTGATTGACATACCATATATTGCATTGAGACCCCTATTAAAAGGCGGTCCTTTGGGATAAATCATTGTGGTACATCATGGCAGTTGGAGTTTCGACAAGTATCTTAAGGAGAAGACATTCCTGGAGAAGAGAAAGCTTAGTGTAGGTACCATGTAGCTAGTTGTGATGATGTACTCGGATCCTGTGTCGGTCAGATGATGTACTGACGATGTACTAGGATCATGAGTGGGTCTGATGATATACTGATGATGTAATAATATTATGTGTGGGTCTAATGTTGTACTAACAATGTACTAGGTTCCTCTTTGGGTCTGACGATGTACTGAGGATGTACTAGGATCTTGTGTGGGTCTGACGATGTTCTACGATCAAGTGTGGGTTTGACGAGGTAATGACGATGTACTAGGATAATGTGTGTGTCTGACGATGTACTAATGATGTACATGGATCCTGAGTGGGTCTGAAAATTTACTGACAACGTACTTGGATCATTGTGTTTTTGACGATGTACTGACGATGTACTAGGATCATGTGTTGGTCTGACGATGTACTGACGTTGTACTATGATCATGTGTGGGTATGACGATGTACTAATTTCGTATTAAGATGTTGTGTGGGTCTAACGATGTACTAACATTGAACTATGATCTTTTGTGGGTTTGAAGGTGTATTTGGATCCTGTGTGGGTCTGACGTGGTATTCTGACCTTTGTGGAATAGTTAAGCTTTTGGATTTTGGGTTGGACCCTATGTTTACTCATGGTTGAGATGGGTATACTTGATAACTTAGATATATTTATGGGAATATATTTAAGTAATGTTTCCAGGTGATCTCATGCTTTGTGGTTTATCAATTGTGGGTTTTGTGAGACCTCGAGTGTCTCAGGGTCCCTACTGAGTATTGCCATACTCACTCTTACACGGGCTCTACTCGCACCTTGTTGTCTTTGGTACAGACGACAGATACTGCTGACTGAGAATGAGATTTCCAAGACTAGAGGTATCTCGAAGGTGGACATTAGACGAGGCATACCATAGAGACGGTCATTCGAGAGCTGTACCTACCCTTCAAGTGGTATCCTTGGTGGGTGTTAATAGGAGCTATTTATATTTACTTGTACCATTCAGTTTTCTTGTACTTTCTAGTTTGGATTGTATTCTGACCCCTTTTTACTTACTTTTAAAACAATGTTTCTATACATTTTACTTGAGTTGATATCTTAATGCGTTCTTATTTGTGTGTGTTTACAGGTTATAAAGGCAATTCCTTGCCGGTTTTAGGGAATACACTTTCAGTGCCAGTCTCCAGCCCCTGGCTATGGAATGTGGGCTTGGGGTTGTCACGACACGGGCCCTGGGGCACGATTCGCGATAAAAATTAGCACACAACAAACATCTTGGTTACACATACTAAAAAAAGTCTAAAATACTAATTCTATAATCAAAATATAATTAATACTTTAAAACTTTTCATCATCCATTTATTTCAACATAGTTCTTTCTTTGTCCATGATTGTATCCTAAATAATTTTTCCTTGACTCATGTAATGGATATGTCCCCAAAATTTATAGAAAATGACAAAAATAATAATTCATAGGATTAGTTTTATTTTTTCCATTTTACTCTTCTTTTTTCCACTGAAATACATTGATTTTTATCCTTATTTCCCACACACATATTATTTATTTTTCCATTGAGATACATTCCTAGGTGACTCCTTCCACACATACCATATGATGGATTTTGGTATTTCTTATGTTTATGGAATCCACTATTAGGGCTCTTATCATGATCTAACATTATCTTATTTGGTATGTTGGGGTGTTGGATAATGAATATTTTTTTAATCATATATTGGGAAAACTAATTAGGAATAAACACGATATCATATAAGGCTATAAAAATTCCTTTTGGTTTCACATTTCCAACACAATTTCAACCTTGTCAAACATGTTCAATGATAATCTGAATACTTTGAAATCCAACCATTGACTAAAACCAAAAATAATATTGTGAGTAACAATAGTAATAAAATCATTTAATGAATAGAATGATAGATTATCTTCATTCTAAAACACATTAGGATTAACCAAGGTTATTCATTCAAATATAATATAAAAATATATCATATTAGGATGTAATAAAAATTAGAATTAACCTAAACATATCCCTCAATAGTGTCAAACTTGGTGCACAGTAGGGCCCACTGTGGTGTCCCAGGTTACCCTGAGTAATACCTGTGACATGTTGTCTGAGTTTTCACCCCTAGGTACAACTGTTTTAGAACAACATCCACTTGTAGTAACCAGACATAGATTTATATTCTAGGAATGCATAAAAAATATCTACAATACTAAAATTAGACGATGTATATTTTATACTTATCCTCAATATTTATTTTACGTTTTTGTTCCCAAAAATATGTTTTCAAAGTCTAGTCTCCCAGGTTTTAACAATACTTCTTTTGATACCAACAATAACACCCCGATCATAGAATACTAGAGGCATAACATTATTTTAATACACTGGCTCTATTACAAAGAATAAAATCCCAATGGACGGATAAATTTAGCATTTGTGGAAAATATGTTACATAAATGAACATCACATTACGAATAAAAACAATAAATACAACATAGATAATAAATTTAAAACACCATTTCTCCTACCTTAACCATATTTATTAATCAATAAAAACATCATGGAATCTAGGAAAAATTAAACATAAGAAAGGGGTGATATATTATGTTTATTAAGGGTAACAAATACAGTATAATCCTTAATAAATAAGAATAAACATTTATGGCATGGTATAAAACTAAAACATAATCCATTTAAATATAAAACTAAAAATAATATGGAAATAATTTATCAAATAATTTCCTTTATACATTCACATGGACATTCTAAAAGTTGAAAAATCACATTAAATATAAAAAAAAAATATTATAATGATGGAATGCATAATGTTGAACATCATAACCACACCATAAAGGTCGCATTGGTCACCATACATAAATGGTTAAAAACCCAAACTAGTTTGTCGAATGAAATCTTTTAATGCATCGAGGGGTTAGAATGGGCCCTCCCCATCACTAACTATGTCCACTGCATTATTCATATGAAATGGGTTAAACATATCATAAACATTTATATTAAAATAACAATACAATCTTTTATTACTATAATAATAAATAATGAATGGTATAAAAATAGAACATCCATAGTCAAAAATATCATAATCCTTTAATATAATTTTGTTGATGATATTATAATAAATTAACCATAATCAAGTACAAATTACAATAATGTTTTTTGATAAAAATTAGAATCATCTATTAAAATTATCAAAACTCTTAGAGAGAAATATCTCTTTTTTACATTAAAAACATTTAACAGTTGCAAAATTATAAAAGAAAACATTTCTTTAGAAATTAGACTTGTAATCATATAAGGGAATATAAAAAATGTTACGGGATTATAATGGTGGAGAATATCCACCCTCACCATATAATCTTAAAACATTATTTCCTTAATTTTTTGAAAATTTCATAGAGTACACCATTCTAAAAATGATACAATGATTTTGTAATATTTAAAAAAATATATTCTTTCAGGGGTAAAAATGTATTTAAACAGTTATTGATAATATCTTGACATATATTTTAAGAATCATGGACAATGATGATAAAGATGTACTACTAGATACATACATATAAACAACCTCAAATAATAATGAGATTGTAAAATTAACCATTGTATTGTAATTTCATTTAGTCGATGTTGTGGTATCCTCTTATATAATTTTTTTATAATGGTATTAAATTATATCATTACCATATCCATATTTATGTTATCTTATATGATATTCTATTATCATTTTTTAATAATATCTGAGTATCACCACAGTTTTGGGTGTTAACTACTTAGTTATCCAATTCATGATTTGTTTTTATAGTCATGTTTCTTATTAATAAGTTATGTTTTATTCATATAAAAATGATATTAAGCTCAGAGATATATTTTTAACTGATATTATAAAATTTATGATCATTCTAGAATGGTTAATGTAGAGAATGAATCTCAATGCATCATGGAGTGGGTAGGACATACGTACGCACGTGTGATCGTATCATTTCCATGATGGTTAAATGGGTTTTAATAGTATGGTATATTAATTATAAAGAATAATTATTATGTTATATTAATTATTCATAGAAATTATATTCATCCTTATATCTGTTAAAATAATGTTGTTTTGAATAACAAATTACACCACAACGTGGAGATGGTAAGCCATACATATGCACATATAATGATATTTTTATTCTTAGGATGGAAAAAAGGATGAGTATGGTTGTCCATTTCTATTAATAAAATCTAATAATTTATATTAATCTAGATTTATTACTTTATTATTGAAAAAATATAGTACTATTAAAAAGAAGAAGAAAATAAATTGAATGGAATTGGTAAAAAAATTACCTCTTCTTTAAGAATCTCTTTTTGATTTACAAAAAACGACTCTATTGGATGGCTTTCTACACAAATTATGGCCTATATGATTATTTGGAAGAATTTTGGAGGAGAAATGGTCATTGGTTGGCTGAGAGAAATTGCATTATAGGTGATATAAAATGTAATTAGAGGTTTTCATTTATGAGGGAGGGTATGTGATCTTTTGGAAACTCAATACAATTAAATTATTATAAATTGATTTTCAGTATCAAATAGATCAAAAGTGAGTTATTGAGATTAATTATGAGGATGGGAATGAATCTTCTAAACTAGTTATTTTTAGACATGTTGAAGTCACAAAACAAGCCTCATATTTTGGTTTTAACCCTTAGTTAAACATTTTAACTCTTACCGTGTTTACTTTTTTTCAATATAGGACGAATATTTTACAATAAATTGAAAAAAGAACCCCTATTAGATTTTATATCACATATTTAATATTATACGAGTTATTTGGACCAACCTGATATTTTTATGAATTTTATATCATTTAATAAAATATTATTAATTTTAAAGTAACATTTATTTCAATTTTGATACTATTAAAAAATTTAATTTTTAAATATTTCAATTCCACACGATGACATGAAACAAAACTTAAAATATTTCACTTACATGACAGTGTTTTCCATAAATTGTTTCATGTAATTATGTAAGAAAAATTATATTTATTTTATCTTTGTTAATAATATATAATTGATTCTTTCTTTAATAATTCCACAACAACATCATTAGTGTCTCACCAATTAATTTAATAATTTATTTATTATAATTATTAATAAAATATCATTGTGTATATAAAAATTATTTTATTCTAAATAATATTTATAGTTTTCCATATCACTTATATAAACTCAATTTAATAAAGATATAGTTATTATAATTTTAAGATGACATTTTTAACTCTTCTTTTAATAAAATAAATTTATCGTTAAATAATTATGTAAATGATAATTTTGGGTTTTTAACAACAATGCAGTATTTTTTAGTATTCATCAAAAAATTGAATATTTTAAAAAAAATCACCAAAATTTTATTCTATGATTATTTTGATATTTCTAATTGATAAATGAATTCTATTTTGACATATACAATATATTTATTTTAAATTGAGGTTATAACTATTCATAATAACTTTTTAAATGGACGGTTTTGTGTATTGTGGTTTGATCAAACTCGAGGTTGTGTACAACACATGATATTGAAGAAACTGAATTTATTTAACCTACGAAATACTATGTAATAATGGGGTGTTAGATTATCCCCTACTCCAATTAATTGGATCCTTAAAATTGTAATTCGAGATAAAAAACTACGAGTTTTACTTTTTACAATACCATTATTGAAAGCCCACATTATAAAATTGACCAATGAGACCTCCATTATAAAATAAATAAGGGTAAGTATGAAGGTATCCCGAGAAATAAATATCATTGTTCCAGGTAAGAAAACATGGACACAAATGAGAATGTGACCACCATGTTTTGATGGAGAGTGATCAAAAATTGATTGGAAGATAGTTAACAATCCAAATGCTATATATTAGAAATGATCCTATGGACATTTTGATATATTGAAAATGAATATACTTGGAAAATATTTTTGGATTCATGATCTTTCCACTAGAGTTGAATAATTCATTTACTTCAAATATGAAAAACATAATGAAACATATTTACTTACATAACAATCAGAGTTTTCTCTTTTAATCAATTTCCCCCACAAAATCAAATTTTTTCTTCAAATAGTGAGTGTTCAATATGAATATTTCATACATGAAACACTACATTCAATTTTTATAGAATCACAATTTCACAACATATTAACTATTTATTTCTATTGCTTTGATACCGTAAATAAACCAAAATAAGTTAGGATAAGATAAGATATATCCCCAAAATTAATAATCCTTTATAAGAAAAAATATTAATTCTATTTTCCAAAATTCAATAGTAATACCCCGAGATCAACATAGACCATTCAAAAAATAACTATCCTTAAAACCTCTAACAATAATCGAAACTCATATTTATACCCCATATTCAGAAGGATTTGATCACATAATATACCAGAAAAAATTTAAACATTTTTCCCCAAATAACATAAATCACTCTTAATGTCTCATACCAAAAATGAATTAATCTAATAACATATTCTACAAGACAGGTTAATCAATTCCATAAATAACCCTTTTCATAATAAGTACACAACAAAATCATAGATTCTGCCAAAATAAAATTCAACCATTACTCATCAAATAATATCCCACGGTATTGTATTTACCTTAAACATATAAATTTCCCAAAATAGTGAACGTCTACCAAAATAAAATTTATCAGTAAATTTTCAAATCATTTTTCAATACCACAGATATCCATATGATAAAATATTACATTCCAAAAAATACTTATTCTTATTCCATATACTCATTTAACTAAAAAATAAATATTTTTACTAACCATGGACTTTACATAGGATGGTGTTAAGCATTTCACCCATGTCACCCTTTGGTTATGGGTTCAAGACTAATTTCCTTGTCAAAAGAGACATGTTTGTCTCATTTTTTATAGGCTTTCCTTTTTCTAAAACAATATAATTCTAATAACATTCCTTAAATGAGATAAAATCTTCAAAAAATAACCATACCATATTTTAATCTCAATGAATATCTATTACATTTCATTTTTTCATACCACATTGTAATATTCTATAATTAACTCAATATCCAGGATCATATAAAACCTATATTTTAGCAATACCTCTATATTTTTTCCACAAAAGAAAGGATAATTATTCCACAAATAAAATTTTCATATAACAACCCTCATGGTTACACATACCTAAAAAAGTAAACCAAATTAATCCCATCATCAATAGATAATTAATAATATTAAACATTTCATATTCCATTTATTTCTGCATAAGCCATTCCATGGAATAGAGGTTATCCAGTAAAATAGGGCATCAACTTGGGTAATGTCTAGGTCCCGTACATTTATGGAAAATAACTACCAATGGATTCATAATATTAGTTTTATTTTCTTCATTTTAATTCTTCATTTTTCCTCATCAATTATTTGATTTATGTCTTTATTTCTTACACAGAATGAATTTCATTGTTTAGTTGAGAAACATTCATTGGTGTCTCCTTCCCAATTTCCCGCAAGATATAAATTTATTCTTATTTTCTCTATGGTATCATCTTTTGGAGCTATTATCATGCTCCGCCTTTCTTCCAATTGGTGAGTTCAGGAGTTGGTTAACATAAAATATGTGAATAATATTTTTGGGAAACCAATTAGGCATTAACTAGATATATTTTAATTCTATAAACATTCCATTAGAATTATCCTCACCACCACATTTTCAATCACGTTGAATGTTAATATGACTATATTATGATCCATCCATTGATTAAAACCAAAAAAAAAGAGTGTGAGTAACAACAGTCATTAAATCATTTAAATAATAGTGTTACCCATTAATTTCAATCTAATAGAACTTAGTATTAACCATGGTTATTCATATTCATAATAAATTAAATTCCATTATATATGGTTGTAAATTAAATTTAAATCATCCTAACCATATCAAGTAGCGGTATCAAACCAACTGCATTATAAGGCCCATTGTCATGTACTAGGTTATTGTGAGTCATGCATTGGACACCTAGTTAAAGTTTTCACCCTTATGTACATTTTTTCCATAACCACATCCACTTTAAGTATCTAGATAAAGATTTATTGGTAAGAAAAAAATACCAATATTACTAAAATTATAGTTTTTACTTGTTTTTTTCAACCTCAAAGTCTATTTTACGGTTATGTTCCATAATCAATGTTTTAAAAATCCAGTTTCCATGTGTTCTAATAATCATCCTTTGATAACAAATATAATTCGTGGACCCTAGAAGCATAGAGACCGAGAATTAATTTAATACATTATCATGATTATAAATAATCAAATCCCAAATGACCAGTCAGTTTAGAGGTATTGGAAAGTAGATTATATATATGAATATTAAATTAAAATTATAAACATTAAATACAACACAAATAATCCATTGTGAAGAAAATCATTACCATAGCATATCCCTACACATTAATCATAAAACACATATTAGAATCCAAGGAAAATAAATCATAATAAATGGGTGCGCCTAGATACTCAGTATGGGTATACAATACAAAATAATATTTCATAAATAAGCATAATATTTTATCGAAATGTATAAAAACGAAACACAATCCTTTTTAACAAAAAATTCATAATAATATAGAAGTATTGAATCAAATATTTTCATTTAATCGTTCATGTGGATATTCTAAAAGTTTAATAATCACATGTAATATCAATAAAAAATATCATAATTAGAGAATGTATAATGGTGAACAACATAACCACACCATCAATGACTCATTCCAAGAACATTCATAGATGAGTAAAACCCAAAACTATATTTTCTCATGAGACCTACTGACGAATTGTGGGGTTTTAGCAAGCACCTGCCATGACATACTACGTCGAATCCATTCCTCATATTAAAAGGGTAGAAGATATCTTAATCATTTGTATGACAAATAGTATATCAAATGTTCATACTTTCACTGTTAATAATGAATGGTATAATATATAAGGATCCATACTTATAACATTACATAATCTTGAATTATATGGATAATTCACATTGAGGATCTGTTCAGGTTTACCGTTTTAGAGAAATAGGCCATAACTATTATAGTACATCTCAAAAATTAAAATGTAGATGTCTCTACTCATTTTACATTTTTTTTCCTAAAATATAAACTCTTCAAAAAGAGTCTAGTATAATTTTATGTTTTAGAGAGCAAGACATTTCCTATATCCCATCCTGGACCCTATTCATCTTTTCGTACTGTAAAAAACATTTCCTAACATGGGTTGAGCATAAAAGTATTTTTAAGGGTTATATAATAAAGAGTGATAACATTAGTTCATCAATAAAAACATAACATAATCTCTTTAACATTCCTCATAAAATCATACGATTTATGAATAAAATATAGTAATTACAATTCATAAAGGTAACTTGTGGCATCCATAACATACCAATGTTGTAGCTTTCATAGATACATAGGGAGTAACATTTGGAAAACTCATCATTGTATATTCCTTAAATATCTTAGGAGAAACATTCAAATTTACCTCAATCTCATTACCCAATGCATTAGAGAGATATCTCGGGCTTACTCACCCTAGGTTTATCACTAAACCTCTTGTATACATAAACAATTCCCAAGAACCTTAACATTTGCATAACACATAAAACAAACATAAAGGAAAAGATAAAATTTCAACATAATTTAAATAATTTGATATAAAAAATCTATTATCAAAACCATTTTCAATACCAATAAATGTCAAAGAGTATATGGTATTTATTTTCCTTTTAAAAACATGAAGACATGTTACGTAATCCATAAATCAAATAATACTCATGGCAGATGAAATGGTCATTTTAACAGCTTACGTTAATATAAACATTCTTTGTTGTAGTTTAGTAAAACTCCTCATGGAAAATATTCCATTTTATTTAAATGAAAAGTTATTGGTGTTTATAAACCAATTAAAATAATTTTGATTATAAAACAAAACATGTCTTAATGAAATGAGATTGAGAAGAAGTCTCTTACCTCCTATCCGACATGAACCGTTTGTGTTTTAATATCATGAGTAAAAAACTAGAAATAATTTATAATTTCTTATGAACTATTTTCATGCTTATTATTCTTTTTATATCACTTATTTCAATGCTATAAATATTATGTATTAATTTATGTTAATAATGTTTTTTTGTCAATATTTGGTACATGAGTCAAAAATGAACATATTATATTTACAAGTTGTCCATGTGGTAAAAAATTCAGTATCTCCTGAATGATATTCATGATTTAGATTTCATATATATCATTAATCCATTATATATATAAATTTATAATAATACATAGCATTTGGAGATAAGAAATAAAATGCACTGTTCATGGAGAGGTTAAGTTGTTAGTACACATTAACAATACTTTTATTTCTATTTCGTATTTAATGGAATGAAAACATAATGATACATATGTATATTATAATTACAATATAATTTCATATATAATTCCAGTAACTCCATCCATTATATATTCCCCGTATGGCATGAACGAGTCATATCGCTTTGAGGGGGCAATAGTTCACACTTCCCCAAATGAAATTATCACGTTTAACCATTATCAAAACCATAATGGTGTGCAATAAATGAAAAATTAATAATCATATAAACAATATAAATATAATATATATCACATATAAATATAGTTCCATCACAATGGCTACCATTAGAAGAGGTAAGTGAATATTGAACAATCATCGTTTCGTGACGCAGTAGTCTTCCATCAACAGAAAAAATATCCTTTTAGCCATTATATGAAAGTGTGTATAAGTGTTGTAACACACCAGGAATCCACTATACATTTCCCTTTGAATAATGGAATAGCTTGCATTGTACGCAACATCGAGATTCTAACACACAACGACTAATCAAACCAGTCATTATGAATATTAATACCAACTTTTATAGAAATTAAAAATTTTATTTTTCAAAATGGATTTCATTTTTGAATTAATAATATCAAAATTAGTTTAGGCTGATTTTTTTTTATTTTTCCAAAAACAATCATTTTTTTATGAATAGTAAAAAACAATTCCTTTTTGGTTAAAACAGACTTTTTGTATAAAAAATTATTTCTTTTATTTAAATTTATTTTTGTCTAATATTGATACATAATACCAATATAATTTCAATTTAATTCACCGGATTCATTTTATAATATGTTTAGATGTATTAAAATATTATTAAACTTTTTACCGTCGTTTACCCACCTCCATCGAGCAATTTCAAATTTGCATAAAACATAATTTTACTCTTATGTGAGTTGAATTTCAAAAATATGAGAGGCACAGTTAATATCATAAAGTAATATGTTGTTCAATATGATGAAAATAATTTTTTTAGAATAGTAATTTTTGGCTTTTATTTACCACGATTAAAAGTAATGGGGTAATTAATGGTAAAAATGGTATCATAATTACCATAACATGTGTCCTAATTCTATTTTAAAAAAACTAATTCGTCCAAAAACAATATTATGAATAATATATGATCCATTTTGGTCCACTTGGATTATATTTCGACATTTATTATTATTTTATTTAAAGAATAGTTAATAGTATTTAATTAAATGTTTACCAAATAGACAAATGTCTAATATAGGGATTAAATCAATATAAATTCCACTATAAATATTCATTAGAAAGATAAAAATATTTCCTTAATAATGGTATTTTATTTATAAATTTTAGACATTAATTTGTTTAATTTATTTATGACACAATGATGATGTAATAATTAAATTATTAATAAAATATTTTAATAATTGATATTAAAAATATCCGAATAATTGTTAATTGAAATTTGTGATTAATTAAATTAATTTTCTACGTTAAAATGACATGTTAGTGTTGGTTAAGTATATTTTATTCGTAGTGATATTGTTTTTATGGCTATCAAAAATATCAAAAACTAAATAGTGTCAAAATTGACATAATTGAGTTTTTTAAACAAATTCTATATCATTAATTTTTATAATTTTTTTAAAAATATAAGGTTTGACCAAAGGACATAGATAAAATATATATATTAATAATAAACCATGTGGTGTTCATTTGGGTTGTTATATTTTTTTATTTGCCATATAATATAAAAATACAAAGAGACATGGGAAATGTAAAACTGTTTAATGAAGAGTAAAATCTAAAAGATAAGTTTACTATGATGACCTAAACCCATAAAAAACCTATTGTTTTATGGTTTTCGAACCATCCCAATCTTATACTTGAAATAATTAATTTTTGGGCCATCAGAATCCGGAATGGATTTTATTATAAAATAATATTTCAAGCTTCTCATAAAGTGACCCCCACCTCTCTTATAAAAGGGCACATACACTTATCTTTATTTCACACCTCCAATTCCTTTTGGATCTAAAAAACCTAGACAAACTATCCTCAAATCATCCCTAAAAAAAACATAGAGGCCATTCTTTAGTAATAAATACATCCAAAGGAGTGCTTTTGATAAAATAAAAAAGAACCTGAAGAATATGAAAATATTTCATCACCTCTTTCACGTTTTTTTCGACTTCCACATCCTATTTTTTCATTTCTTACATTTTAAAATAATATCCCCACTATCTCTTTTGTACTGTAATGTTATTTTAAAAATTTTACAACCATAAACATTATTATATCCATCATATTAATGACATAGTCACCATACGTGCGTATGAATGTCTTACCATCTCCGCATCGCGGTGTATTTTGTTATTCAAAAAGTTCATTATTTGGATGAGTATATTTATGAGTTTAAATAATGTAAATAATAAATATAATATTTTAATGATTCTTTATATATGTTATAACATCCAATTACATATGATTTCACCATCAATATAATGATATTTTTGCTCATGGGTACGTACAGATTACCGTCTCCACGAACGTGATGAGATTCATTCCTCATAGTAATCAATGAAGAATAATTTTCATTTTATAAATAAAAATAATTTTTATGAACATAATATAATATTATATATGAATAAAATATATCCTATTCATATCTAACACGGCTTATATAATAAATCATATAAATGAAAATGAATCAGTTAACATCTGAAACGATGATACTACTAAAATATTATTAACAAAGTAATATTAGAAGATAACATATGTAATCATATTTATGTATATTGTTCTTTTATAGTTTAATAACAATGATTTAACTATTATAATGGAGTTTAACATTCCATCAACCAAGGAAAAGTAAATGATAAGGGTTGATTTCACAATCTCTTTATTATCTGAAATTGTTTTTACTTAAGTCTCTACTATGACCTCGTTATCATCCACATCCATGATTTCATAAAAATATATTTCAAAACATTTTTACTATTAACTGGACTATGGAATAAATCCATTTATACAATTATTCGACCTTATATGTTTTGAAATGAATCTTTCCATTTTTTCCAAACAAGTTCCATTATTATCTTTTCGAAAATGTTAAGGTAAGAATGTTTTTTAACTTATACGTCGGGTTTTCTATTTTCCACTGTTATAACATCGTCGATGCATCCCATGAAATATTGTAACACCCCAGGTAAATAAATAATATGAAAACTTCATATTTATCCATATTTGTGAATAAAATATTCATATGATGTTAAAGGGGATGCTATGCTCGATGGCGTACCCAACACGCAACAACGAGTTTCTTCGGAATCTTCCGTTGCACTCTAATAATAAAAAAATATTATTTTAAATGGTAGTTAACGCCTAGCTGTTGTGATGGAGGGAATGAATAGAACTAACTACAAAATTATTATATATGTATGTCAAATATTTTTACTTTTTACAATAAATGTTAGAGGATTAAAAATGCGAATGAATCCAATTTTAAGCGTAAACATTCTAATATTCTTTAAAAGGTCGATTAACCACCTATTGATGGCGAACCTCTTTTAAATCAACATTTTGAAAATGGTATCTGTTATATTTGACAAAATAAAATTCTGATTTAGAATCGGGACATCAAAATTTACTTTGTGTAAATTTTTGGTATTTTTCCAAAAATGCTCAATTTTTAATGAATAGTGACAAATGTTGTATTTTAATTCAAAACCTCTTTTAAATCTAATTTATTTATATTATTAGATTATCTTTTGAATTGTGTTTAAATTTAAATTAGAATATATTTTTACCATCTAATCCAATTGTGGTCTTTGGAATTAATTTCTCTTTGAAATCAGACTTAAACTAGTGTCAATCTTTTAATACACTTTGTTTCATAAAAACACGCTATTTGTTTTGACAGCGGGAATTAATTATTAAATTAATAAATTAAACTTATGAGTTTTTAATTTTGTAAAATAGACATCATTTTTGAATTCGGAATATGAAATATAGCTTAGGGTGAATTTTTGGTAATTTTCTGAAAAACCTCAATTTTTTATGAATCGTGAAACCACTAAGTGGTACTTATAAAAACTGATTTTTCCATTTAAATGATATTTTGTCATCATTGTGTTTTGAATTTCAGAAATCCAACATACATGGTTGTCATTAAAAAGTAAAACGTGGTTCAATGGGATAAAAATAATTTTTTGGTGAATAGTAACTTATTAAGTTTTTAATCGCGATTAGAGGTAATTAGTGTGGGTTAAGTTAAGAATCATGTTTTAATAAAATGAAATGACCTAGACACATGTCCTACCCTAATGGGATGTGTAACGGCCGACCAAGAAAATCCATGGGACAAGTTGGGGACCCAATGGATCCACTTTGGTTGGAAAAAGACACAAATACATTTTTATTTAATGTTAATGTAAAAATGACACAAACATTAGATGTTTTACTAAAACAATTTTTACATGGGGTTATACAAGTCATATTTTTGTATATAAATAGTCATTGGAAATCTAAAAATATTTTCTACATCATAGTATATTTTTTATAATTTTTAGAAATTAAATAAGTTAAATTATTTATGACATCATGATGATACAACAATGACCTCAATATTTATCTATTTAAATAAAATGGAAAGATAATGTAATATCTAAGACCTACACATGTCCAAAACATATTATATGAGTGTATTTCGAACCCTTATCACCTTATACTCAAAATACATCAATTTGGGACCTTTAAAATCCGAAACCCTTTTGAAAATAAAGTATCATTTTGTAACTTTACAAGAGTGCCCCTCCTCTCCTCTTATAAAAGGCCCCCACATCTACCTCCTTACCCACACACCCAAAGCCTTTGGCTCGGCCAACCTCTACCTATTTTGTCTCTCCACTTCCCTATCTTACTCTTTTAAGCCTCACTTTGGGTAGAAGTCTTCCCAAGGAATCCTTTGAGATCAAACCAAAGGGTGTTACCCGATTTTAAGGTAATGTCTTCACTTGAGTCCTTTTGTTTTATTTTGACTCTCCAACCCCATAAACTCTTTTTATTCATATACTTTGTAAAAAATAAAGTATATTCAATATACTAGGATGTTATTACATGAAGGATTTGATCTAAAATTACCCACACCTACATCTAATGGTTAAAGAACATACTGTTTCTGTGGATGGTGAATTTTTGCCTCACGAAACGATGATTGTTCAACAGTCATATAACACCTTCAAAGGTGGCCATTAAGATGAAAATATATTTATATATGATATATAATATGTTTATGTTTTACTTAAGCTTCTTTATTTTTCATTTATGGAATACCATTATGGTTTCCATTATGGGTAAACGCGATATCTTCATTTAAGGAAGTGTGGACTACTGCCCCCTCAAAGTGATGTGATTCGGTAATACCATATGTGGGATGTATAATGGATGGATTTAAAGTTATTATATATGATGTTATACTGGAATTATAATATACCTCTATATCATTATTATTTCATTCCATTAATGTATGATATAGAAATGAAAGTAGCGTTCATGCGTACGTACGGCTTACCATCTCCATGAAAGGTGCATTTCATTTCTTATCCGTAAATGTAATGTACTATTATAAGTACATATTTATAATGAATATATATAATGTATTTTACATATAAATGATGAATATAATTCTGGAATTAAAATATAAATACCTGTCATTTAGTTTTAATTCTATTTATATGACAAAGAAATGAAAGTAGCATTCATGCGTACGTACGGCTTACCGTCTCCATGAACAGTGCATTTCATTTCATACCTCTAAATGAATATTTAATATTATAAATACATGTATATGCTGGATATATATGATATATATGATATCCAAATCATGAATATCATTCTGGATATAATGAACCATTGACCACACGAACAACATGTAATTTTAAGAAGTCCACTTTTGACTTAAGAACCAAATATCGACAAAATAAATATTATTCACTTAAATGATTACATAATGTTTATTACATGTCAATAATTGATATAAAAGGAATAATGAACTTAAAAAAAGTTCTTAAGCAAGTATAAATTAACTCATGTTTATTATTCAGGACATTAAAGAACGATCGAGTCAAGTCAGACCCGAGGTAAGGGATCCTACTCCTCTCTTTCTTTTTAAGTACACTCTTTTATGTCTTTATTTTTAAAGATCATATTTCTTGGTATTGGGATGTTCTTTGATGTTAATATTACTTTAATTGTTATTTTCATGTGATGAGAGACCCTATTCTCTCTCATCAATCCATTTTGGAAGTTTTGAGTGGCGTCGTTAGGCTGCTGAATTTTCATAAGAGATCTAACCTCTCTCTTTCTTTTTAAGTACTCTCCTTTATGTAACTTCTTTTAATCTCCTATTTGTTATGTTGGGGGATGTTATATTATATTCCTCTTTCTATAAACATTATGTTAATACGATTAGATACCCTATTTGATCTCATCAATCCATTTTTGTATGTTTTATGTGGCGCCATTAGGCTGCTGAGTTTTCGTAAGGGATTTTGTCATCTCACATTTATTCTTGTGAGATTTATGCTACACTTTCCACAATTTCCTTTTAGTGGTGTATGTACTGCCCATTATATTAATCATTGTGTAATATACTTTCTTTTATGAGTATTTACATCAATGTTGTATTGTCCTTCTTTCACGAGGTGTATGTTTCGAAAGATACCCATTTCGGTAAGGGAACCTTTCACCCTCCTCTTTTTAAAAGACTTCTTTTGTTGGGTCTTTTAATTTACATATTTTTATATTGGGAAATTTTCTCATATATCCTTATTGATGTAAATTTTATGTCCAAGTGATGAGATACCCTTTTTTTATCTCTCATCAACTCATTTTGATGTGACGTCATTAGGCTGTCAAGGGAACTTCTTAACCCAATTTCAATTTCTTTTGGGTTCAACATGTAGTTATTGAATATGTCATCCTTTGAATATGTGTGAATGAAATTTGATTATTTTACACTTAATATCCACTTATATTTAGTGTATTCGTTTTTCACACATAATTATGTATTTTATTTATCCTTAAACCAAAGACACCGTCTTTGTAAGGGACTTCGTCTCAATCTCCTTTCATTGAGGCATATTTTTTTTTTTATACAGAACCTTATTTTTTACGGTGTATAAACCCCTTTGACTTTTACATTTATTCAAAAGGAATATTTTTTCTACGAAGCGTTTTAATAAATGACAAAAAAATGTTTCTTTTACGTACGCAGTGACAATGACCTTTTTCACCGCCATGAGTATTATTTGATCTTTGGCTTCCTCAACAAGCCGTAATGTTTTTAAAATAAAATAAATACCATATACTTTTTTTTTGTAGTTTGGTATTGAAAACGATTTTGATAAAGGATTATATTATGTAAATATATTTTAATAATATATTGTGATTGAAATGTGGAAATGTTATCATTCCTTTATGTTGGTTTTATGTGTTATAATTTTATAATGTTACTTGGACATTTTAAGGGTGGTTACGTGATAAATCATATGACGGGTGGTGCCGTGAATACTAGGATGGGTGGTTACGTTATAACCTCCAATGCATTGGGTATGGAAGTCGGCCGTATGGCTATTTCATTAAGTATTTATGGAAGTTGGCCGAATGGTTATTCCATTAAGTGATATGTGTGGAAGTCGACTTTATGGTTATTCCACTTAAGTATGTTTATGTCCCATGTTACCTTTAAATGTTATGTGATCTTTATATGGGTTTTATGGTAATATTTTGGTTACAGAAGGGTATGTAATGATCTTTTATTCAGCGAAGAGTTTTTACTACTTCAAAAAGGTGAAAAGTATTACTTTGATAAAGTATACATGGTTTACATGTTGTTTTGAAAAACTAACAGTTTTCATTCATTCTGTATCCCTTACTGTGCTTTTTATGCTCATCCCATGTTTTTGAAATGTTTTTCACAGGACTTAGTGTGGAATAGGGTCAAGGATGGGTTCAAGGGAAAGTCATGCTACCAAAAACATGGAAGTAGACATGTTTCTTTTTAAGAGTTTTTATTTTATGGAAATTTTAGTAGAAGAGATTACTTTGTAATCGTTTGAGATGTAATAGATATGTTCTAATTCTCTAAAACTCTAAACTTGAAAAGATCCTCAATGTGAATTACTCATTTAATTCAATATTAAGTAAGGTTTAAGGATGGGGCCTTATAGTTGGTATCAAAGGTCGGTTTAGATAACTTTAGATTTTAGGATATTCTTTAAGCATAAGTGACATGACCATAATGGTTAGAATTTTAGAAAAATTAAAAGTTTTTAGATAAAGTGAATGAGTAAGTATATCTCAGTGTTTATCTTCCTCTTTAGTACATGATGGTTTTGTTGATATACTCACACTACCTTCTTGGTTTTAGTAAATGGCTGGATCTAGCAGGCACCAAGGTAACGGTTGATGTGAAGGAAACTGTGACAGTTTTCTGAGCGAGCAACTGAATGATATGGGAGCTGCAATGAGAACTCTTGTTTTTATCATCAACCAACTATCTAGAGTCATGATTGACCACCTAAACCTTTCTTATTTCTATAAGGAATCATATATGATTGAAATAAATCCCTACGGAACTACAGGTAATAATCATAAAGGTAAGCGTGTACATAAACCTATGTGTCAAAGATGTGGAAAGAAACACCTAGGATAATGTTTCAAAGGGATAGAAATATGCTATAGACGTGGAAATGAAGGTCATAAAGCAAGAAACTGCCATGGAAAAAGGAAGAATCTAGTTGACTCGAGGAAAGGGAATGAAGTTATTTTTGAGGGATCAATGGAATGTTTTAAATGTGGTGTACATGGTCATTATGCAAACACATATCCTATGAAGATGTTTCGGGAATGAGATCACCAAGATCGTACAAATATTAATTTACCAATACCTAATGCCATTCCGATTGAGGATAAAGAAACTAACAATGACCAATCAAAGGTATGTATTATTTCATGACTATAGTTTTCCTATTTTGGAATCTTAGGATATGATTCATGATTTTGTTTGTAGGAAAGAGGTATTTCGGAATAAGTTGGAAAGGAATGGTTAATGGATCATGAAGAATGTTTAATGAGTAAGATGTCAACATATAAGGTCTTCAAGAGTTATGGTGAAATTCTTAAGAGTATTAAGTCTCTTTTGATGATGGTGTTACATTAGAAGAATTTTTATATTATGTGTAACCCTGATGTTTAATATATGAAAATTTTATTCAAGGAATAGTTATTTTTTCTTTTGTGGACATAGTTATAAAGAACCATTTGTGTTTATATGATCCTTACTTTTGAGGTAGTTATGGGTTACTATATGTTATGATTCAAGTGAAAGGCATGAGATAAAATTGAGGTTAAATTATGTTATGGTTATTTTTGATTATTTTATCCTTTTTTGGAATGATTTGAGAATTATATAGTATTGGAAAAAGGACAACATGCAGACCGTGTGACTACCCATCGCGTCGGACAATGCTGCGGGAATCGAACCCACAACCAAAGTGTGACTGATATTTATCGGCTACCACTGGACTACGTGAAGTCCCTGGTTAGTTTGACTGATTCTTTTTAGTTATATGAGTTTATGAATTAATAGTAATTTTATTTTGGGTTATTTATGAAAATGATTAACCTATCATGGAGGATATGTGATTAGGTTAATTACTTTTCAATATGAGACTTTAGGAGCAACTGATGTTGTTTGGAGATAAATATTAAGATTTAACTTGGAAGACTATGTGACTAAATTCTTTCAAATATTTGGGTTTCAATCTTAGATTGGTTTACTTTGAAGAATTTAATGGAAAAATTGTTTTTCAGATGGTCCTCGTTGAACTTTGGGTTTTATTGGACAAATTTTGGAGATTAAGCATAGATATTTTTTTTAGGGTTATCCTTTTCTGGATTATCTGATCTTGTAAAAACCTTTTTTGTTTTGGTTTGGTTAAAGCCTAAAGACATAGGAAGTATATAGTTATCTTTGGTGGATTAGGTGATTCTCTAGAATATGATTATAATACTCCTAATATGAACAAGTCTTCCTAAATACTCATCTTTTGGAGAAAATATGAGTTTGTGTAAGGAATCTAATAAAAGATGAAAGTCAACATGATAAGTGATTATGTTTCCTTATGAATAAATTCCACAATAAAAAGTAACTTAAAACAAAATTTTGTCTATTAACATTTCCTACTGGGGAATCAAATACTGTTTAACCCATCACAAGTTTTTGATTTTCTTATGGTTAACTTTCTCCTAGACATGTTTATTATCACTCTCTCTCAAGAACACGACCCTTTGCTTTTTCTTCAATGTCCATGTTTTCATACATGGAATCCTATTATGGGTTATCTAGGGTGACCTTTTTACTTATCTTTCTTTATTCTAAAGTGATTGTTTTACCGACTCTTGTTCCTATGTTGGACTTTTAAGGATATTTCCCAGATCAATTTTAAAATTGCGAGGACGCAATTCCCAAAAGGGGGGAAGGATATAACACCCCAGGTAAATAAAGAATATGAAAATTTCATATTTATCCATATTTGTGAATAAAATATTAATATGACATTAAATGGGATGCTATGCTCGATGGCGTACCCAACACGCAACAACAAGTTTCTTGGGAATCATACGTTTCACTCTAATAATAAAATAATATTATTTTAAATGGTTGTTAACACATAGATATTGTGATGGAGGGAATGAATATAACTAACTACAAAATTATTATATATGTTTTTCATATATTTTTACTTTTTACAATAAATGTTAGAGGATTAAAAATGTGAATGAATCCAATTTTAAGCGTAAACATTCTAATATTCGTTAAAAGATCGATTAACCACCTTTTGATGGAGAACCTCTTTTAAATCAACATTTTGACAATGGTATGTGTTATATTTGACAAAATAAAATTCTTCTTTAGAATCGGGACATCAAAATTTACTTTGTGTAAATTTTTGGTATTTTTCCAAAAAAGTTCAATTTTTAATGAATAGTGGAAAATATTGTATTTTAATTAAAAACCTCTTTTTAATCTAATTTATTTTTATGATTAGATTATATTTTGAATTTTTTTTAATTTTAAATTATAATATATTTTTACCATCTAATCCAATTGTGGTCTTTGGAATTAATTTCACTTTGAAATCGGACTTAAACTAGTGTCAGTCTTTTGATACATTTTGTTTCATAAAAACACGCTATTTGTTTTGACAGCGGGAATTAATTTTTAAATTAATTTATTCAACTTATGTGTTTTGAATTTTTTAAAATAGACATCATTTTTGAATTGCGAATATCAAATATATCTTAGGGTGAATTTTTGGTAATTTTCTGAAAAACCTCAATTTTTGATGAATAGTGAAACCACTAAGTGGTACTTATAAAAAGTGATTTTTCCATTTAAATGAAATTTTGTCATCTTTGTGTTTTGAATTTCAAAAATCCGACATACATGGTTGTCTTTAAGAAGTAAAATGTGGTTCAATGCGATAAAAATAATTTTTTGGTGAATAGTAACTTATTAAGTTTTTAATCGCGATTAGAGGTAATTAGTGTAGTTTAAGTTAAGAATAATGTTTTAATAAAATGAAATGACATAGAAACTTGTCCCACCCTTATTGGATGTGTCATGGACGAAAAAGACAATCCATGGGTCAACTTGGGGACCCCATGGATCCACATTGGTTGGAATAAGACATAAATACCTTTTTATTTAATGTTAAAGTAAAAATGACACAAACATTAGATGTTTTACTAAAACAATTTTTACATGGGGTTATACAAGTCATATTTTTGACTATAAATATTAATTGGAAAGATAAAAAGATTTCCTACATCATATTATTATTTTTTATAATTTTTAGACATTAAATAAATTAAATTATTTATGACATCATGATGATGCAGCGATGTCCTCATTATTTAACGATTTATATAAAATGGAAAGATAATGTAATATCTAAGACCTAAACATGTCCAAAACATATTGGATGAGTGTATTTCTAACCCTTATCACCTTATCTGGGAAATACATCAATGTGGGACCTTTAAAATCCGAATCTCTTTGGAAAATAAAGTAACATTTTGTAACATTACAAGAGTGCCCCTCCTCTCCTCTTATAAAAGGCCCCCACCTCTACCTCCATACCCACACTCCCAAAGCCTTTGGCTCGGCCAAACTCTTCCCATTTTGTCTCTCCACTTCCCTCTTTTACTCCTTGAAGCCTCACTTTGGGCAGAAGTCTTCCCAAGGAAGCCTTTGAGCTCAAACCAAAGGGAGTTACCCGATTTTAAGGTAATGTCTTCACTTGAGTCCTTTTGTTTTATTTTTCCTCTACAACCCCCTAAACTCTTTTTTCCATTTCTTCTGTAACAACTCCTGTATCTTCAATATACTAGGATGTTGTTATAATAAGGATTCGAGCTACACGTACACACACCTACATCTAATGGTTAATGAACATACTGTTTCCGTGGATGGAGAATTTCTGCCTCACGAAACGATGATTGTTCAACACTCATATAACACCTTCAAAGGTGGACATTAAGATGTCACTATATTTATATATGATATATAATATGTTTATGTTTTACTTAAGCTTCTGTATTTTTCATTTATGGCATACCATTATGGTTTCCATTATGGGTAAACACGATATCTTCATTTAAGGAAGTGCGTACTACCGCCCCCTCAAAGTGATGTGATTCGTTAATTACATATGTGGGACGTATAAATGATTGATTTAAAGTTATTATATATAATTTTATACTGTAATTATAATATACCTCTATATCATTATTATTTCTTTCCATTAATGTATGAGATAGAAATGAAAGTAGCGTTCATGCGTACGTATGCCTTACCGTCTCCCTGAACGGTGCATTTCATTTCTTATCCCTAAATGTAATGTACTATTATAAGTACATATTTATAATGAATATATATAATGTATGTTACATATAAATGATGAATATAATTCTGGAATTAAAATATACATAACTCTCATTTAGTTTTAATTCTATTAATATGACAAGGAAATGAAAGTAGCGTTCATGCGTACGTACGGCTTACCGTCTCCATGAACGGTGAATTTCATTTATTACCTCTAAATGATTATGTAATATTATCAATACATGTATATGCTGGATATATATGATATATATGATATCAAAATCATGAATATCATTCTTGATATAATGAACTATTGACCACACGAACAACATGTAATTGTAAGAAGTCCACTTTTGACTTAAGAACCAAATATCGACAAAACAAACATTATTAACTTAAATGATTACATAATGTTTGTAACATGTAAATAATTGATATAAAAGAAATAATGAACTTGAAAATGGTTCTTAAGCAAGTATAAATTAATTCAACTTTATTATTCAGGACGTTAAAGAACGATCGAGTCAAGTCGGACCCGAGGTAAGGGATCCTACTCCTCTCTTTCTTTTTAAGTACACTCTTTTATGTCTTTCCTTTTTAAGACCATAATTCTTGTTATTGGGATGTTATTTTATGTAAATATTACTATAATTTTTATGTTAATTTTATGAGAGACCCTATTCTCTCTCATAAATCCATTTTGGAAGTTTTGAGTGGCACCGTTAGGCTTCCGAATTTTCATAAGAGATCTAACCTCTCTCTTTCTTTTTAAGTACTCTCCGTTATGTGACTTATTTTAAGATCCTCTTTTTTATGTTGGGGGATGTTCTTTTATATTCCTATTTCTATAAACTTTATTTTAATATGATGAGATACCCTATTTGATCTCATCAATCCATTTTTGTAAGTTTTATGTCGCGCCGTTAGGCTGCCGAGTTTTCGTAAGGGATTTTTAATCTCACTTTTATTCTCATGATATTTATTCTACATTTGCCACAATTTCCTTTGAGTAGTGTATGTACTGCCCATTATTTTACTCATTGTGTAATATACTTTTTTTTATGAGTAATTACATCAATTTTGTATTGTCCTTCTTTCATGAGGTGTATGTTCCGAAAGATACCCATGTCGGTAATGGAACCTTTCACCATCCTCTTTTTAAAAGACTTATTTTGTTTGGTCTTTAAATTTACATATTGTTATGTTGGGATATGTTCTCATATATCCTCATTGATGTAAATTATATGTCCAATTGATGAGATACCCTTTTTTTATCTCTCATCAACTCATTTTGATGTGACGCCGTTAGGCTGTCAAGGGAACTTCTTAACCCAATTTCGGTTTTTTTGGGTTCAACATGTAGTTATTGAATATGTCATCCTTTGAATATGTGTGAATGAACTTTGATTATTTTACACTTAATATCCACTTATATTTGGTGTATTCATTTTTCACACATAATTATGTAATTGATTTATCCTTAAACCAAGGATACCGTCTTTGTAAGGGACTTCATCTCAATCTCCTTTCATTGAGGCATATTTTGTTTTATACACAACATTCTTTTATAAGGTGTATAAACCCCTTTGACTTTTACATTTATTCAAAAGGAATCTTTTTTCAACGAAGTGTTTTACTAAACGACAAAAAAGAATGTTTCTTTTATGTACGCGGTGACAACGACCTTTTCCGCCACCGCGAGTATTATTTGATCTTTGGCTTCCTCAACAAGCCGTAATGTTTTTAAAATAAAATAAATACCATATACTTTTTTTTGAATTTTGGTATTGAAAATGGTTTTGATAAAGGATTATATTATGTAAATATATTTAAATGATATATTGTGATTGAAATGTGGAAATGCTATCATTCCTTCATGCTGGTTTTATGTGTTATAATTTTATAATGGTATATGGACATTTTACGGGTGGTTACGTGATAAACCATATAACGGGTGGTGACGTGAATACCAGGATGGGTGGTTACATTATAACCTCTAATGCAATGGGTATGGAAGTCGGCCGTATGGTTATTCCGTTAAGTATGTATGGAAGTTGGCCGAATGGCTATTCCATTAAGTGATATGTGTGGAAGTCGACCTTATGGTTATTCCACTTAAGTATGTTTATGTCCCAAGTTACCTTTACATGTTATGTGATCTTTATATGGGTTTTATGGTAATCTTTTGGTTACAGAAGGGTAAGTAATGAACTTTTATTCAGCGAAGAGTTTTTACTACTTCAAAAAGGTGAAAAGTATTACTTTGATAAAGTATACATGGTTTACTTGTTGTTTTGAAAAACTAACAGTTTTCATTCATTGTGTATCCCTTAATGAGATTTTTATGCTCATCCCAAGTTTTTGAAATGTTTTTCATAGGACTTAGCATGGAATAGGGTCAAGGATGGGTTCACGGGAAAGTCATGATACCTATAACATGGAACTAGACATGTTTCTTTTTAAGTGTTTTTATTTTATGGAAATTTTAGTAGAAGTGACTACTTTGTAATCTTTTGAGATGTAATAGTTATGTCCTAATTCTCTAAAACTCTAAACCTGAAAAGATCCTCAATGTGAATTACACATTTATTTCAATATTAAGTAGGGTTTAAGGCTGGGGCCTTATAAATATTATAAGAATATTTTCAAAATTAATGTTTTCTTTATAATTATTTTTACTTTCAAATGATTTCAAAATAGAAATAGATATTTTCCTAATAAAATGTTTTGATTTCATATATGTCAACATCATTTTAATTGATTTTAAGATAGATTGAAGTTGAATTTTTATAATAAAAATATTCCAAATTGAATTGAAGGTTTTGTGATAAGGTTGAATGTGGATGTGTTATTTTTATACCATTCTTGGTTTATGGATAATTTTTTGACAATTAGAATTCTAGTTTTAGTAGGAATGATTATGTTATCTTTAAACCATTTCATTTGAGTAATGTAGTGGACATGTTAAGTGACGGGTTGAGGCCACTATAACTCCTTGATGCATCGGTAGGTCTCATGATACAAACTACTGTCTTGGAATAAGATGTTTGAAAAATATTATTTTTAGTCATAGGATAAGGCATTGACTATGTGGTTATGATATCCTGAATTATTCATTCCATGAATAATAAATTGGATATTGAAATTGAATGTGATTGTTCGACTTGTTGGATATCAATGTGAATTAGTAAATAAAATTATTTTATTTTTTATTTTCCATATTATGGTGAATTTTATTTTTAAAAGTATTCTATTTTAGTCTTATACATTTCCTTAAATTTTAATTCTTATTTTTGGATAATGCCGCTATATTGTTATTCTTATTGAGCATCTGATCTCACCCCTTTCTAACATTAATTTTTCCCATGAGGTGAAAAAAATTTAATGGTTGACCTTTATGGATAGGCAAATTATATAAGTTTGTTAAAAGGGGAAAATGTTTTTGAGGTTTTTATTTCATGATGTAATGAAAAACTAATGAACGTATCTAGTACTTCGGAAGAAACTAAACTAATTGGTATTTTGAGACATGATTCCTTGTATCATGACAATGTTATGTAAAAATTCACCGACTCTAGGTAACTAGGGTTGGGGCACTAAAAGTGTAGTATAAATACTTATCATAACAACAACCTATAATATTGATGATATTGGTGTTGTTATAAATTAAAGGAATAAAAGGGGTTTAGGGGGATGGGGAAGTAAAATAAATGAAAATAACATAAAAGAAATTGTTACCATTAAATCTGGTAAATCCATTTGGTTTGAACCAAAAGGATTTCTTAATGCATCTTCTGCCTAAGGTAAGGCTTCTAGGTGGAAGAGAGAGATCTTGAGTACTTGTTTGGTCAGAGGATTGATGATCCAATGAGATTGATAGGTGTGAGTAATGGGTCAGTGGTGATGGATTTTTATAAGGGGGAGGAGGGGATCTTTATGAATGTTTGATAGTATTATTTTTATTATATAATTATTTTCTGTTTCTAAAGGTCCAAAACCTATTAATGTTGATGAAAAGATGACACTTTTCCAAAATAAAGTCATCTAATAAGAATTGTATAGGTTTTGGATATTTTTTTAATTTAAATAATCTTATTTATTCAAATCATTCATTACTGAGGAAAAAACTACATCAGTATTGTGTCATAGATAATTTGTTTATATTTGATGTCTAAAAATTATAATAAAATTACCAAGATGTAAGAAATTGTTTTCTATTTCTAATGGATATTTATAGTAAAATATAGCAATTGTATATCCACACATTAATTTTTTTAGCCAAACAATACATGTTTATGATATTTTTTTACTTTAAATAAAATGTTATTAATATCATTAGCTTACCCAAGTGCATTTCAAAGGCTAAAAGTCTCAACCAAGGATTTTCATGGTCAACCATTAGTCGTACAATAAGTTTCGGGAAAGCATTAAGGTAATTTTATGTTATTATAATATTTTTTCAGCTTTAATTACGTTATTTACCTTTTACTGCTGTAAATATGAGTCAAAAGATACTATTTATAGAAAATTATTTTCTTCTTATTGAACCACATTTTAGATACAAATACTAACCATGTATGTCAGAATTTCAAAATTTAATTCACAGAATCGATAAAATTTCATATAGATGAAAATGTTTGTTTTTTAACTACAACTCAGTGTTTTCCCTATTCATCAAAAATTTATTTCTTTTAGAAAAATATCGAAAAGTCACCCTACTATATAATTAATATTCTGAATACCAAAATGAGGCCTATTTTAACCAATTCAAAACATATTAGTCAGATTAATTAATTTATAATTAATTATAGTTTTCAAAACATATAGTGTGTTTCTATGAAAATATAATTCCAAAAATATTTACACCGATTTATATCCAATTTCAACGTGAAATTACTTTTAATGACCAATATTTGATTAAATGATAAAAATATAATATTTTTACAATTTAAAACTAATTAGAAATATAATATAACCATTTAAATAAATAAAATAAAAAGGAAGAATTGAATTGAAATATAGTATTCATCACTATTCATTTAAAAAATTCATTTTATCATAAAAATACCAAAAATTTACAAAATGTAAAATTTTATGTCCTGAATCTAATGAAGTCCTTTTTTGTCTAATTGAACATATAAAAGTGACAAAAACAATTTTTAAAAATGGTTCAAAATTAAAAAGTGGTAAATAAACATTTTATAAAATATTAGAATATTTTTTGTTAAAATTATATTCATTGAAATTTTAATCCTCGAACTTTTATTGGATAAATATAAAAACATTTAACTAAAGAAACTCGTTGTTGCGTATCGGGTACGCTATTGAACACAGAATCTATTTTAATGTAAAATTAATATTTTATTATAAAATATAAATAAATATGAAAATTTATTATTCTTTATTTACAAGGGATGTTACATAATTTCCCCTTTTATAAATTTCATCCTCACAATTTCTATCACTTATGAAATATGTGGGGATATTTATCCCTCATAACATTTTTAGATTCCCACGTTGCCTCTTCAACCATATGGGTTTTCCAAAAAATCTTTACTTTATGAATTACCTTATTTTACAATACTTTCTCTCTTCAGTCTAGAATCTAGAATGGTATTTCCTCATAAGAGAGATTATCTTCCAACTATAATACCTCTGGGATCAAAACATGAGATGGCTGAAACATATACTTTTTTCAACATTGAAACATGAAAAACATTGTGTACTAGGGATAAACATGGAGGTAATGCCCCTCTTTAGGCAATAGATCTAACTTTCTCTAGGATTTCATAAGTTCCAACGAAACTCGGACTCAAATTTACCTTCTTACTGAAATGAATCGCACTTTTCCATGTTTTATCTTAGAGAAATTCATGATCACCAACCTAAAAAAGAAATATCCTTCTTCTAGTAATCTGAAAAACGTTTCTTCCTGCTCTGAGCTGTTCTGATGAGCATCTGAATCAACTGATCAATTTCTTCCATAGCTTCGACCAATTCTGGTCCCATCAAATCTCTTTCACCTACATCATCCCAAAAAGCTGGAGTTCAACAACGCTTCCCATATAATGCCTCAAATTGAGAAATATGTATACTAGAATGAAAACTTTTATTATACGAAAATTCAACCAAATAAATATGTTGGTCCCAACTTCACTGGAAATCCACTGAACATGCACGTAACATATCATCCATGGACTAAATTTTTTATTCTGAATGCACATCTGATTGATGATGAAAAGTTGTAAAAAAATTTAATTCAATACCCAAATAATTATCAAGGCCTTTCTAAATGTTAAAAGTAAACATAGGATCACGATCATATACAATAGAGTGGAGAAAGCAATGAAACCTGAATATCTCTTTAACATAAAACTGAGATATTTGATCAAAATACAAAGTATCTCGAATAGAAAGGAAATGAGAATAATTAGTCAATCGATCAATAATACCCCAGATTTCAATATTACATTGAGATTACTTTGGTAATCCCACTACGAAGTCCATGAATATGTTTTCCCATTTTCAATATGCACCGGTAAAGACTAATGCATCCCTCTCGGTAACTGCCACTCTACATTAACCTGTTGACCATTAAAACACTTCAAAGTAAAGTCAGCGATATCTATTTTTATATCATGCCACTAGTAATACTCCCAAAAATATCTTTAAATAAAAGTACTACCATGATGAACTAAAAACAGAAAACTATGAGCATCACATAATAACTCATTCATCAACATTCAATCACAAGACACACACAGTCTTTTCTAAAAACTAAAAAAACAATCATTATCAACGTTAAAATCATGAAACATACCCCTATAAACCAACTCTACCTTTTTCTACAAATCACTGTCTTCTTTTTGAGGTTTATTAATTATTTCTGATAGAGATCATTCCACTAACACCAGAAACAGAACAGAATAATTTTCTTCACCAATAGTTTTTATGCCAAAGTTCATCAAATCCAAAACCAATGGATCTCATTCCAAACATAGCGTGGTTAATGAAGAATTAGTTTTCTACTTAAAGCATCTACCGGTTTATTTGATTTCCTTAGATGGCTATTTATCATGAAAAAATAATCCATGATTAATTCCATACATTTCCTTTTACTCATGTTTAATTTTTTCAGAGTGAATATATACTATAATAATTTGTGGTCAGTATATATTTCACATTTTACTCTATACAATTGATGCCTCCAAATTTGAAAAGAAAAAACAACCACAATAAATTCTAAATCATGTGTATGATAATTTTAGTCATGTGATTTTTGCTTAAATGAAGCATAAGTAATTACCTGATAATTGTGTATATGGAAAAAACCAGACCCTTTTAATTAACTATCATTATAGATAAAAAATTCACTATTTCTAGTAGGTAATTCCCAAACAGACGCATTCACCAATCTTCATTTCGATTTCTGAAAAAAAAATCATCACATTCTTTTTTTCCTAAGGTACAAAACCTCTTTTCTAGTTAACCTATTCATTCGGCTATAAAACCATGCTAAATATTCAAAAAACATCCTATAATAAACTAATAAACCAATAAAACATTAGAATTCTATTATATTTTTGGGTCTTGGGCATTTTTCAACAATGTTTGTTTTAGTAGTATAAACAGTTATGCTAATTTTTGATACAATGCGACCAAGGAATGAATTTTTTTGTAACCAAAACACAAACCTTAAAAACTTTTAATTAATATTATTTTCTTTTATGTTTTTAAAAATAATCATTAAGAGACTTTGATGTTCCTATCGGCTTTTTTAATATACCAAAATATCATCTATAAACACAACCTCTATTTATCATCTCAGTCAACTGTTGCATCATAGTAACAAATTGTTTAGTTCCGATTCCGACCATCTCAGGTTGCGGATTTGGAAGGTCATTTCCTACTCTATGCCTTCCTAGAAATTAATCCATGTTTTATCTTAGAAAAAACATTATGAACGTAGAAATATATTAGGTGATGAAACATTGTAATATATAAATACTATATCATTTAGATATTAAAATTAATTAATTAATCGATAGTAATTAAAAAATACATACTCCTGAAGTTATCTAAATTTACCTCTGATAAATACTATAAGGACCCAACCTTAAAAAATTACATAATCTTGAATTAAATGGATAATTCAAATTGAGGGTCGTTTCATGTTTAGTGTTTGGGATAATTAAGAAATAACAATTACATTACATCTCAAAAATTACAAATTAGACACTTCTACTTAGTTTACCTTTTTTTATGAAATAGGAACTGTTGAAAAAACTGTCATGTCTACTTCCATGTTATAGATAGCAAGACATTTACTTGACCCAAATCATCTTTATGTCCTGTAAAAAACATTTCTAAACATGGGATGAGAATAAAAACCACAATAAGGGTCATAAAATAATGAAATAAAATATTAGTTCATCAATACATACCAATTATAAGCTCTTTAACATACCATATTAAATCATAAGAATTTTGAATAACTTATAGTAACAAAAAATCATAAAAGGTAACTTGGAACATCTATAACATACATACCTTGTAGCTTTCACATCTATGTAGGGAGTCACATTTGGAAAACCAATCATTGTATATTCCCTATATCTATTCAAAGAAACATTATTGTTTACCTCTGTCTTGTTACCCAAGGCATTAGAGAGCTATCTCGGGCTCACCCGCCCAAGGTTTCTCACAGAACGACCCATATATGTAAATAATGCTCAATAACCATTACATTTTCAAAACACATAAAACTAACATAAAAAATGATAACATTTCCACATCATTTAAATATATTGACATAACAAATCCATTATGAAAACAATTATCAATACCAAAATTCTTAAAATAATATACTATATTTATTTTCCTTTTAATGACATTATGACTTGTTACAGAAGGTATAGATCAAATAATACTCACCATGGAGGAAATGGTTGTTGTCACCACTTTTGTTAAAATAAATGTTAATTGTTATTGGATTTAGTGAAACACAAAGTAGAAAAAGATTCCCTTTGAATAAAAAGAAATTTCCAAGGAGTTTATACACCATATAAAAGAATGCTGTGTATAAAACAAAATATGCCTCAATGAAAGGAGATTAAAGGGATGTCCTTTACCATGTGTCCAACTTGAACTGTTCATTCATTAATCTCCCGAATATTAAACTAAAGTTAATTTATAGTGGTTTAATAACCCTTTTAGTGTTTATTAATATTTTAATATCACTTATAGAGATGTTATAATCATTATTTAAGCATTGAAGTCAATAATTGTCATTTTTTATTATTTGGTACTTGATTCAAAAATGAACTTCTAATATTTAAATTTTTTCCATGTGTTAAAAAGTTTATTATATCCCTAATTTTATTAATTATTTATATATGATAAATATAAAATATAATATATATATATATGTATTTATAATAGTACATATCATTTGGAGGTACAAAATTAAATGCACTATTCATGGAGATGGTATGTCGTATGTACGCATGAACACTACATTCATTTAAATTTCGTATTTAATGGAATAAAAAATAATGATACATAGGTATATTATAATTACAATATAAAATAATATATAATTTCAGAAACAATATCCTTTATACATTCCACATATGGCAGGAATAAGTCATATCAATTTGAGGGGGTGGTTGTCCGCACTTCCTCAAATGAAATTATCATTTTTACCTATTATGGAAACGATAAAGGTATGTTATAAATGAAAAATAAATAATCATAGAGACAATATGAATTTAATATATATCACATATAAATATAGTTCCATCATAATGGCCACCATACAAGGAGGTAGGATAATATTAAACAAATAACTTTTTGTGAGGCAATAGTTCGCCACCCACAGAAACACTATGTTCTTTACAAATTAGATACAGGTGTGTATATGTTTAGTCTAAAATATTCTCATAAAAACCACCATGTATATTTCGAATAATAGTGTTTTTATAAAATAACTGAAAAATAGTTTAGTGGGTTGGATAAGTAAAATAAAATAATAGAACGTAACACGTTATATTTTAATCGGGTTACTCCATTTTTTTTGAACCAAAAGGATTTCTTGAAGATCCTTCATCCAAAGGTAAGTCTTCTATATTGAAGATAGGGATCATGAGATATTATTTGGGTAGAGTTTCGTTGAGCCATGGAGCTTGAGAGGTCTGAGTAATGGGTTTGATTTGATAGCTTTTTATAAAGGGGTGGAGGTGATCTTTAGGAATGTTTCAAAATATTATTTTATTATATAATGATTTTCAGTTTCTAAAGGTCCAAACATATTAATGTTGAAGATAAGATGAATTTTGTCTGAAATAAATCATCAAATAATAATTGTACAGGTTTTGGATAATTTTTCAAATTTTATTATCTTATTTATTTAAATCACTCATTATTGAGGTAAACACATCATCATTATTGTTTCATAATTAATTTTATTTATATGATGTCTAAAAATTATAAAAAAAACCGAGATGTAGGAAATCGTTTTATTTTTCTTATGAATACTTATAGTCAAATATATAAAATATATAACACAACATGAAAATTGTATTATCAAAACAATACATGTTAATGATATTTTTATTTTTACATTAAATAAAAATGTATTAATATCATTATCTTAACCATGTGGCTTTCAAACTCAAAATGTCTCACCCAAGGATTGTCTTGGTAAGCTATTTCTCACATAATAAATTTAGTAAAAGTGTTAATTTAATTTTATATTATTGTACTATTGTTTTTACCTGGATTTACCTAATTTACCTTTAACCGCGGTAAATAAAAGTAAAATGTTTTTATTAATCAAAAATTAATTTCATCTTATTGAACAAAAATTTACATAAAAATAACAACCATGTATATCGAATTTTAAAAATTAAATTCATAGAAGTGGTAAAATATTATTCAAATGAAAAAGCCAGTTTTTTAACTACTACTCAGTGTTTTCACTTTTCATTAAAAATTGAGTTTTTTCAAAAAATTTCCAAAAAATAAGCCTATGATATATTTGATATCCCAAATTAAAAAATTATGTCTATTTTACCAAATTAAAAAAATTGATGTTGGATTAATTAATATAAAATTAATCCCCGTTGTCAAAACAGAAAGCGTGTTTTCAAAAATAATAACTATCAAAATATTAACACTTGTTTATGTCCAATTTCAATGTGAAAGTACTTTCAATGACAAACAATAGATAAAATGGTAAAAATATAATCTAATTACACATTGAAAAAAAATTAAAATGATTATATATACATATAAATAAAATAAATTAAAAGGAAGTTTTCAATTAAAATACAATATTTTCACAATTCAATAAAAATTAATTTTATTTGAAAAATATCAAAAATTTACCAAAGTATATTTTGATATCCTGAATCTAAATTTATTTTTCAAATAAATCATATAAATGTGACCAAAAATAGATTTAATGATGGATTTACATAAAAATGTTGTAAATCAATCTTTTAAAGAATATTAGAGTATTTATGCTTAAAATTTTACTCATTCAGAATTTAAGCATTTAACATTTATTGGATAAATAAAAAAAATTAACAAAAATATATAATCATATTGTAGTTATATCCGTTAATTCCCGCCAATAAAAATTCAATGCATTAACAACCATTTAAAATAATATTATATTAAATTATTTTTTAGTATAACATTAACGTTTTGTGTAACATAAGATTTCAGAGAACCCCATTGTTGAATATCGTGTATTCCATCGAACATAGAATTCCATTTAAAGTAAAATTAATATTAAAATCACAAATATTAATAAATAGGAAAATATGTTGCACTTTATTTACTTGAGACATTAAGAAAATAGTACATCCATAGTCAAACATATCATAAGACCATCAATATAAGACATAATTTTATAAAATAATAAATTAACCTTAATCAGGAATAAAATCCAACAATTGATGTTGACAAAGATAAAAGTAATCTAAAAAAATCAATAACACAATTTTTGAGAAATGCCCATTTTTACCTCGAAATTATTTAAAAGTTGCGTAATTATAATGGAATTTTTTTTTGAATAAATTATTTAATTTTTATAAGAGAATCATTAAAATGTTATTGTGTTAAAATGGTAGAAAATAGGTGGTCATATTATATAAGTTAAGAAAATATTATTTCCTTATTTTGTAGAAAAGCTCATAAAGTACAACATTTGAAAAATGAGGGGAATATGACCTTTTAATTTTTTTATAAAAAGTCAATCATGGGTAAAAATGTCTTCAAAATGTTTCCAAGAATATTTTGAAATGATTTTTTATATACATGGACATGGATTATAAACATGTCCTAGTAGATCCGTGCATATAAACAATTTCGGGTAATAATGAGACTGCGAAATTAACCCATACCTAGTACATTCCTTTAGTAGAGGGGTGTTTATATCATGTATAATAGTAAAATAATTTTATAGAATTATAATGAAAATATATCCATTTTTATGATATCATATATTATTTTCTTATATGGTTTTGTTAATAATATCTCAATATTACCATTATTTAAAGTGTTAACTACTTCGTTTTTCTATTCATGTTTTGTTATGGAAATAATTTTTCTTATGAATATGATTTGTTTTATTCTTATAAATAATTATATTAAGGTAATAAATATTTTCTTAGTCATATAATACATTTTATGGTCGATCTTGAATGGATAATTCGGACAGTGAATCTCCCTGTGTCATTGGGACAATATGATGTTTGTACGCACGAGCGAAGGTATCATTTACATGATTTTCTAATGTTGTGGAATGATATGGTATATAAATTATAAATAATAATTATCATGTTCTATTCATTATTTATATCCATTATATTCATCATTGTACCCATCCAAATAAATTTTTGATAAATAGCATATTACACCACGATGTGGAGACAATAAGCCATACATAGAAGACATAGTGATATTGTTATTCTTATAATGGAGAAAAGGATAAAAATGGTTTTACCATAATCATAATAAAATTTATGAAATTATATGATACAAGATTTATTATTTTAAAATGGTAACAATATAGGAAGATGAAGTAGAAGAAGAAATTAAATTTAATTGAATTGGTAACAAAATTACCTCTTCTTTGAGCGTCTCCTTTTGATTTTTTTTTAAAATGGACTCCATAGGATAGTATTATACCCAAAATTTAAAACATCATATGATGTTAGATATTTTTTTAGGATATGTGTGTAGGGTTTGGAAGAGACAAATTGCATTAGACGCGTGAAAAGAAGGAATGGAGTGGTTCTCTTTTATAAGAGAAGGGAGGGGTAGTTTTTGAAACTACAAAACTATTAAATTGTAATAAATTTATTTTAGGTTTCAAATAGATAAAAAGTTAGTTATTTAGAGTGTACGATTATGATGGGGAATAATACTCTCAACCATCTATTCTTAGATTTTTTTTGGTCACAAAATTACCCTTATCTTTTGGATATAACCCTTAGATAAATAGTTTAAGTCTTACTATGTTTACATGAACTTTTATAATATTAGTTAAATATGGATACTATAAAACTTGAAATGAACTACACTAGGATAATTTATGAAATATTTAACATTATCCTAGTTATATTTCTAAACATGAGTTTTTAATGAATTTTATATCATTTAATATAATATTATTTATCATAAATAAAATTTTATGTCAAATTTGATAATTTTGAATATTTTCATTTTTGAAAATTTAAAAACAATATGATAACTATAATAAAATAAATCAAATATTTCACTAATATTCTTATGTTCTCTATAAGATTTGTGTATGTAATTAATTATGTGAAATTATATTTATTTAAATATATTTAATGTCATTTGATTGATTCTTCCATTAATAATTTAATTAGTGCGTCATTACTGTGTCGTAATTTAAATAAATATATATTTCATAAAATTATAAATAAATTCATATTATAGAGATGGAACTTTTATCATTTTAATTAATATTTATAGTATATCATATCACTTATATAACCTCATTTAATAATTTATATAGTTATTTAAATTCAAATATGATATTTTTAACTCTCCTTTGAATGAAATATAATAAAATGTCATTATCAAACACAAGTGGATTAAAAAGAATCGTATGTTTGACAAAAGGTAGTTTTAGGTTGAAAAACACTTATCCGGTGAAATTAGGATATGTTTTAGGGTAATATTATATTATTATAATATTATATTTACCTTTAATTACATTATTTAATTGTAATTGTGGTAAGAAAAATGAAAATGATACTATTCCCCAAAATTTATTTTTATCCAATTATATGATAGAATTTATAGATATTACAACAATTTTTGTATGTTTTCTAAAATTAAATTCACAAATATGGTAAAATTACATATAATATAAATCTCATATATGCGACAAGAAGGTGGTAAAAGTGGCGTTCAAAAGGTCAATAAATTTTCATATCTAATTCTATTATAAAAAGGATTCTAATGAACGAAATTGGGTTAAAAAATATATTCATAATCTATTTTGTCATTAAAATCAATTTAATGTAAAATAAAAATTTTAATGAAAATGTATGTTTTTCAACAACAATGTTGTATTTTTTTACAATTCTTAAAAAATTATAACATTTTAGAGAATTACCAAAATTTCACCCTAAGATAATTATCATATCCTGAATTGAAAAATAAAGAATATATAGAATGAAAAAATTTATAAATTTCAAAATGTGGTAATTACTATTAATTAATGATTTTGAATTGCAAGTGTAGTATATCGTGGTATGCTCGAACTCGATTTTGCGTACAACATAAGAAATTGAAGAATCTGAATTTATTTAAGAAGAGACACACGGTAAAATCATTTAGTGTGACAGTATGTTTTGAATTTTTGAAATATATTATTTGATATAATATAATATGAATAATTTAAGGAATGAAATATTTTTGAAAATATATTTTTTAAAATCATAATAGGTTCTTTTTATACATTAAAATCAATATAAATATTTTCAGATGATATCCACTCACCTATCATTCAATATTATTATAATTTTCATGTGATTCGATGTTTTCTATACATCTACCAAATATTTTTAATGAAAACATCTCATTCTCAAATATAAAAGGATCCCCACTCAACAAATTCCAAGAATGTAATTTTTATAACATTAATCTACCATATTATCTTCCCTTAAGATCTATTAATATGTTTTGTTTCCTAATAGAAAACATGATGTACCTAGTATGGAATAAAATATTTACATGTACGGAATAAATAACATTTAGGCAGGTAGAATATTCGACAATTCCTTTTACATTCAACTTTATACATTATATGTTGAAAATTCTAATTAATTACATTCAAAAATAAAATTTAATCAATAAAATTATCTATGGTTACTATAATAATGAAGTATCAACTAGTTTATAATAATTTATTCTTTATAACATTTTTATGTTTAGATCAATTAACCAATCCATAGAAATGACAACACAAAATTTTAATAATTATATTTTTTAATGATACTTAAATTAGTATCCGAAAAATATTATGGTATATATTAAAATTTTAGATTATAAATAAAAAAAGAATATTTAAAATCAAATAAATCATAAATGATATTTAAATAACCATAGTTGATTAAATAATATGAAATTTTGGAAATATGGATTAAAACATTTAATTTTGTTCATAAAAAATTGTTTAAATTAACAAACACATTATTAATTATATATATTTTTCATTTATTCATTCACATAATTTCATATAGTATATTCTTTTATATCTTTTCTAATTTCATTCCCTCAAAAATATTTTTATTAATTTAGAATTATTATTGAAATATTTTTGGTACTGCTTCCTAAAAAAAATTATTATGAAAAAGAAATTTCTCAGAGATTTTATACAATTTATTTACATATTTTTTAATTTAAAATAATTTTATTCAATGTATAATTATGTAATACATCAAAAAATATATCATGATAAAACATCACCACAATGTATATAAATTCATGGAATTAAAAATATTATTTCGATAAATCATTAATTGATATACAATATTAATATTATTAAATAACATATTATATTTTATTAGATAAAATCTGACATTAATTATTTATGGTTTTACCATTTTATTCATGATTATATGGTAGATATATAACCTTTAAAAAATATAACATAGATATTTATTATATTATGTGACATTATTTCCTAAATCTGACCACTATTTTCTAGGATACTAAAGGTATCCTTGTCTATAATGATATTAATTTACTAAATACTAATCTTGACACATGCATATGATATCTAAAAAACATTATATTCTAAATAATAATTTCTTGTCCTAAATCCAAGTTATATTTATGAATTTATGATTATAGAGAATGATGTATTGATTTCTGCAAATTTTTATCATATATTATTCATATTATTTTAATATGGTTATTTTAATTTCACTAGTATTATTCCCTAGGTATTTTTTGCATGTATCTCCCTTACAGGGTGTCAGATCTCACCATTTTCATAAAGATTACCATTTTAAAATGTACCTATGATGAATATTATCTATTACCAATATTAATGTGCTCTATTTTTAATGAATTTTTTTGGAATAATTGTTTATTGTGTTGTAATATATTATCTATATTTTACTAATATCCAAAACACTAAATCATTATTTTCTCAAGGTGTGTTTTGAATTTTGATTTCAAATAAAGAGTGTATAAATAGATTTTAAAGACAGAAATATATATATATTTCATTCATTGGTCACAAAATTCTGAATTGTTGTAGGGATTTCTTATTTATTGGGTTTTAGGTTGAGAGGAATTAAATAATAAAAATTTTATAAATCATTATTGAATTTTATATTTTATCATCTAAAATAAAAATATTACTAATTTAACTGTATAAGTAAGTATTTATCCCTAGGTGTCCAAAGATGATACAAAATATAATTTATTTATAATATTTAAATAAAATTTTATGCTTAATTAATTATTCATTTTCAATACCCTCAATAAAAATTTATTTATAGTCAATGACTTTAAGTATTATGATTTGATTGAATTATGAATGCATTTAAAAATTAAATGATTATCTTTTTAAAAAAATTCTTTAGTATTTTTTTTTGAATTTAATTGGTACATTTTCCTAACAATATTATATTTTCAAAATATCAAAAACCAAATCAAAATTTAAATAACATAAAAAAAATTCACGATAAATAATGAGATATTAATAATGTATTATAATTGGTACATTGAATATTATTTGGAAAACATATTATTTTATCCTTAATTTTAGAAAATTTACTCTTGGTAGGAAATCATATACTATGTGGTGTACATTATTAGATAAAAACAATGAAGATAATAAACCAAATGGTTAAAATTAAGTAATTAAAACTGTAGTATAACATAGAAATAATTTTATTGTTTATATGTTAAATAATAGTGAACAGAATTTTTTAGATTTTAAAAATTAAGGATATATCTATTTCTTATTTAAAAGAAAAATTCTTAATGCATTATCGGTACAAGGTTATAGTTTTCGTTTCATTGATTTTCATAAATAATTTAATTTTATTCTATTTTAATATAGTGTTAATATTCCAAAATATGATAATATTTACATTTCATCATTTATAGACTAAAAAAATAAAATGTATATATTTTTTCCTTTAAATCATATGAATTTTCCCTTCATGGATATTTGAATTTGATAACATTAATGTGATTTATCGACTTGTTAACCGTTATGGATTTGATGGTTAGAAAAAATTATGGGGAGATGTTTTGTATATTTTTGTAAATAAATAATCTTTTATAGGATACATCTTTCTTTTTAATCAAGACTAATTTTATATCCTACTCAAAATTTCCTTATTAGAATTTGATAAAATATAGAAATAATCATAAGTTTCCACTTTTCTCACTTAATTTGGTTTCTTACTGAAAAATAAATTAATAAAAATCATCTTATCTTGATGCCCCATCTATAAATATGGATCACTAGAGACAAAATAGTACTCCACCCTCTAGAATCACTTCATGGTTACAAACTAGTGTTTTTAAAATTAGAGCAGGCCTGAAGCCCAATCTTCTAAAGGATTCTATATAATAGTTCTTGTAAAAAACAATGCATAATACTAAAACATGAGTTTAAAACCATAAATGTAAATTAATGAAACATAAATATCAAACATCCAATTTTATATTTTAATATAAAATTCGTAATAACATAATAAAAAAAATATACCAACACATTGTGTATCATTATGAAAAACATTACATGTAATACATGAAAAATAAAGACCCCATATTAGAAGATCATATAAATTATGATTGAAAATGTAAAGAAAAAATCATAATTTAGAAAATGTTATAAACATATCCCTAATACATCGCTTGATCTGCTGTCTCAAATCTATCAAAATTACCTCAATCTACCGTACATAATTTGTCCCTTTCCTCACTCCTTACCTATATCTATGATGTATACTTGGGTACCCTCATCGTATTGAGTAGGTTGTGAGTACAGATATACATTCCATAAATAATAGTTTCTTAATATACATATTATAAATAAATCACGTGTTGATGATTTGTAATAATTAAATGAGATCAAAAATCAATAAAACATACACAAACATTAAATTCTATAGTGACACCATTGTTTAACCATACCAACTTCTCCTAATTCCATGTCCCTATAACTATGTTATAGATTCAAAATCAGCCACAAAACCATTCGCAATGAATGTCGTTTTGTATTAAATATAATGGGATGAATTACGCCCCTCCTGGGAATCAACACCTCAGTAAAGTAGGGAAATGGTTCCCCTCCCAAGAATCAACTAACCCTCAGTATGGGTTGAATGACACCCCTCACGAGATAACATCATCATCACTCATGGGGGTGATCATGTTCCTGTTTCATCCGAACATTTTAGAATATACTTATCTTTATATAAACTATTATCATAATTCATTATTTACACCCAACACCAATCAAAATTGAATGGCGATATACAATTGAAACATTATTATTAATTATTACTATTATCACAACGATGTTGTATTAGATGGAATTAATTGGAATAAATAAAAAATGAAAAATTATTTTCTAGTAATATTTAATATAAATAACTTATTTTTTATTCAAATGTAAATTAAACTGAAATAATTAAATGTTAAAAAGGTATTTTTAATGAAAACTATTTTTATGCACATAATGTGTTTTCATATTATAATATTAAATTAAAATCTATTACATAATTATTTCTAAATAATATTAATATTATATTTTAAATATATTATTTTAAAATTGAACTTATAGTATTTACTTGGAATGAATTATGTATAAATCCAGTTTTATGTTAAAAATAATTTTAAAAAATATTATTTTCCTTTGTTCCTTAAATACATATTTTAAAATGAGTTTATAAAAATTAAAAAAAATTAAATATAATAAATTTTTATGTATTTGGAATCACAATTTATAAATTTATTATTGAGTTTAATTTCATATTTTATCATTACAAATAGAAAGTCATATAACAATTAATTGCTACGCGGAAAGTTATAAGGGTTATGTAATGGTGAACAAAAGGGATAGGGGTTAACATAACCTAAAAACAATAAAATATTTATCTAAGTAATTATAAAAAAAATAATATCTTTCATTATAAATTATTATAATTTTGTGCCAATTTTAATGGGATTTGACTTTAATAAAATATAATGTTCCTCCCCTAATTTAAATAAAGGATCCACAAATCCCCTCTTATCTACACTATATTAAAAATTAATATAGTCAAATATATACACAAATAATTTCAAAAAAAATATCCACTAATTTGGAGAAATGTTATTCCCAAAATACTGATTGATGAAGCCTTAAGTGATATTCCAAAATTGGATACCAAAATAAGTGGTATATATTCTTTCCAATGGTTTTCATGTTTATTTATTATAAAAACACTCATAAATGTTCTATAAAAAAATAAAATTTTTAATTTGTTATATTTAATATAATTATTTGTTGGTATGATAATTCTATAACAATTTTATAAATCATTCACTTGTGTAGGAAAATTATAACATCACTCATGTGTACATGTTGACTAAAACCTCACTGAAGTGATGTGATTTTTTTAATATCATCAATACACAGTCAGGTATAAGGACATATTTATATAATATATGTGATTATTAATTTAATATTATCATCCTAGAATGATCAATAGGTATTTATGTTTTTTTCTTCCCATACATCAAATAGTGGAAACATCACTTCTATGTACGAACGGACTGTCCTCTATTAGATGTGATATAATTCATTTTCATCACTGTTTAAAATGAATTATTATAAAAATTTATATAATAAAAAATATGATACTTATGAAATAATTATTAATTTTTTGATTATGAAACCATAACCAAGGTTTAATTAAATGAATAATCAAATGAAAATATTCATGTAATACAGACTAATTTTCATCATAATGTACATTTTCAGTAATACATTTTTGACAAAAATATTATTGGAAATTATTAACGAATTAAGAATCTTACTTTTTTATCAATATGGATTTTGAATATATGTATATTATATCTATATTTATTAGAAAACCTATTGGTGTCACGAAATAGACCAGAGTGCCTTCAAACTCACCATTGGACCCGGTCAATGGCACGATCATAGGGGTGTTATTAGTCCCCACTAACATTAAACTAGTTATCAGTATCAACAATACTCATTTGTAAAGATTTAATCCATTTATAAAACCACTATAAACCAAAATTAATAACCATTACATAATTGATAATAAAAACCAAATGGTGAACAAATATTTTAAGATTCAAAGTTTAATGACATGAACCAATACCAAGAGTACAAAAATGGAACGGGAACCATGAAAAAATATCCATGTAATATGATATACATATCCATAAATCCTCCACCACCAAAACCTATATAATTTGGGACACTAGAAACCAGATATACCATAACCACCACAGAACATATTTCTTTTACATGGTTCATACATAACAAAGTCTATAAACACCCAATGATTTATCCATGGTGCGATCAATATCCATTTAAGATGCCACCCAAAATAGGTATTCCATAATAAAAAACTATAATATAAATACAATATCTCATTTATATAAAAAAATTGAAACATTTTAATGATAAAAATTTCAGGAAAAAATTTGTAAGGAAAACATTCCTTAGTAAACACATTAAATAAAAACATTCTCTCAAAACAATATTTCCTTGAAAACAACATGTGCACAAGTTATACCATATACTTATAGATAGAACCCAAAAATATACGCATCATATCATAAAATATAACCACATATAATCCTAATAGATAATTGAGAACTAGTGGGACCCTACAAACCAAGTATCTCAGTGATCTAATCCTCAAACTAATTACAATAGTGTTCTCATGCATGTGCCACTAGAGTGGAATTTATTTCAATTTCTAGTAGTCCCCAAATAATAAGTCAAAACCAAAAGTGTCCTGTTGCATGATCCCCCAGATGGGATCCCATTATATGGTCTAATGGTGACCAATAATATAGCATTTAAGATAGTTTTGTATAATCATTCCTACAATATGAATATGAACCACAACCTCTCCCAAATCAACTAAATACCACTTATTTTCCACCCCCAAGATACCGAGGATTTCATATATTCTCATTTAACATTTAAAAAACCACAATAATCATCTCATTAACATACCCATTCCAAGAATTCGGAACACACAATGAAATCATCATTTTCACATTTCACATTGATCCAACAATCATGATGACATTGAAACCATTATTTTCCATCAAGAAAATCAATTCCCATTTCAAACACACACCAAAACCATAAGTAAATACATTTTTTCACAACCTTCACAATTAATAAATACAATTTTGAAATAAAATAATAAAACCACACATGAAATATAAACATTTATATTGGAAAAGACCCTTTCAAAATTAAAACACACACCAAATACAGTACATTACATGATTCACGTAACTTTCATAATAAAAAATTAAATTTTTAGTGAACATTATATTGTTGACCATGGAATAAACTCCATTTATTTTGGGAATTTTTTTTAATACATTCCACCTAAAGTACCTTTAATAAAACGGTAAAATAATATAACACTTTCAAGAAGCACCAAAATGAGTCACACATGACAAATAAAAAATTTCCATTCCAAATGTTTCTTATCACATATGAATCTAAAAACTTTTTGAAACATATTTTACACAATAGAAAAAATCTATATAACAAATTTATGGAAGTAATAAAGCATGCTAAAATCACAAAATATTGTAAAATCATGCTACCACCTATCATAAACATGTAATATTTTGGAAACTTTTTTAAATCCATAATTTCACCTATATAATACCCTTTAATGGGTATATCAAACGACAAAAAAAAATTATTTCACCCCCAAATTTGTATTGGAAACTCCCACAATCACACAACCTGATGGAAAATAAGAACCCAAAGGAGATGGGATCGAAACACAATAATATGGTAAAAACAAAATAGAATGAAAATAACATGATGATTTCTTAAAGATTCATGTCCAAAAACTCCCCCTAATTAATGATAAAAGAGAATAAGTGGGTTTAGAGTAAGATCCCATGGATGAAATACTCTTTGCTTCATATTAGTGGTGATATATAGTAAAATCAGAGAAGGTAAAATAAATTTTTCCATTTTTTTCAAAATTGACAGGTTTCATGGTTAGCCAGCATGGTTTTAAAAACTGTGAGGAAACCATATTTTTTTTAAGAGGAATGAAAAAGAATAGATTCATATGGGAGGTAGCCCGCATGCGTGACGTGTGATGTTACAAAGAAAAAACCATTGTCTATGGAATATTGTTTCATTTGGATGGTTCCTAGTTTCCCATAACTGTGAACCATCCATGCACTACCTACTTCTTAGCATTAAAAATTACTTGTATCAAAAAACTCATCAAGAACTCAAGTGTTAAAAAAAATACCAACAATAAATGATGCAATACCTAAATAAACTCACGGATGTGACTATTATCTTCAACATGATAATGTTACATACCCAAAAGACATTCGAAAGAATTATCAGATATTAAAAATTGATAGTACTCCTCAACCGAAGACTTTCACTCACTTGTCTCATGCACATCACTATCGTCCTACAAAATAATTTAGACCAATAGAATCTAATTCCCATGATGAGTTTACTTCTATGAATATGCAATCCAGACTATCCTCTCAATAACCATGAAATAATGATCCAATTCCATGTTTTTCTAATCCAACACATGCTTAGAATGCGGGATGAGTTTTTTTAGTTGAAACACATGAAACATGTCACCAAATGATTTAAAATTGGAGTTAAAAACTAAATGATGTTCCATATTACTATAAATCTCTGTGATGTCATGTGTTCTAACGTACCTTGGTGTTAGCTTCCCATTCATACCCAATTGACAATGACCATAGGTAGGTGTCACATTTAGAAACACCCAATAAAGCACATAAAACTCAAAAGCTCAAAGCATGTGGCCAGCATAAGAATAATGGATAAAATGAGCTATGAATATGTTCTTCTTGATTATATTGAATTTATCAAAAGATTCATTCCAAATTCACATTGATAATAATGAGGTATCACCCACCCCATCCCATCACAATAGATACAAATACGACCAACCATAGAGTCCCCTGAAGGGATCAATTCAAAAAGAATATTGGTAACTAATATTATATTACAAATCTGCTAACACCAAATAGCTATCCTACAAGATTATAAAATCTAACACACATCTTGGATCATTTCTTCCAATATTAAATTGTCCTTCTATATCTAACCATCCATTTTAGGATTGTATTCCATACTAATCATAATCATCAACCACACCTCCTTCGGATGACCTTCAAAATCATTGTATTGAAACGGGGGTCTCTATTCAAAAAAATATAAAATGGAACACCATGAAGCCTCGTTATGTCATGAACCATACCCCAGGGCTTGTGTCGTGACTACCCCAAGACATCCTTCCATAGGCTCGGTGTCGGAGACTAGCACCAAAGGATTATTCCCTAAAACTGGGAGGGAATTGCATTTATAACCTGTAAACACACACAACCAATCACAATGAAATATACGAACACAAGTCAACTGTGTAGTAAACATGTGAGTATAGTAAGTAAAAAGGGGGCCAGAATACAAGCCCAACTGGAAAGTACAAGTACAACTGAATGCAATACGACTGATGAAAGAGAAAAGAGAGCTATTGGATCATCCGCTGAGGTTCGTACCTGAAGGGTATGTACAGATTGCCTCTTCAAAACTCCACTTCTTCCCATCTCATCAATGTACTGAAAAGTTGTATGGTCTACCTCTGAGCACCATCCAGTCCTGGTACTCTCATCCTTAGTCAGCATTGTTCCTCATCTGAAAAGAACACAACAAGGTGCAGAAATAGACCGTGAAAGGGTGAGAATAATGATATTCAATAGGGACCCTAAGACCCTCAAGGTCTCACAAAATCTATCAATGATCAACCATAAAGTATGAAATCAACATATAACCTTACTTGGGTATATACCCAAACATATTCCTATGTTAGCAAGTGATCCATCTCAATCATGGGGAAAACATAGAAAGAATGACTCACCTCAACCAGGATTTTATTCTAGGGGTAGTATCAAGAAAAGTACCCAATCAAGTTTTTGAAACCTCACCTGATAGAGAACTCCTCCTATACTGAGTACAGTGGGCCTAATGTGACACAAGGCATGCTTCCTACTATCCTTGGACTGCTGAGGTACTCCTCCCGTTGAGTACCGTGGATCTGTCGCGTCACCAACCATGCTCCCCAATGTGGGTCTTTCACGTACCCATGCGCACTACCCATCATAGCATGTTGAGGTACTCCTCCTGTTGAGTACCATGGGTCTTCCGCGACACCTAGAATATCTTTACTCTCGGTCTTTTGCAACACCAAGACACACCTCAATGGCAAGTATAGTCACTTCGAGTCAAAATGGTCAGCATTCGTCATGTCTCAGCCAACTACTGGGTCTTCGCACTATGCTCACTCTTCTCCAAGAGGATCCCCACCACATGATACTAGTCGATACACCAATTTTCATGAAGTCCCACGAAGATGAGTCACAACGTTTCTCCATGTTATAGGGGTCTGAACGTATCAGACGGTGCGTCAATCAGATTCTCGGTCTATGAGTTATTATCCATTTAGTGTTGGGGGCCCGGTTGGATTCATGCTTGATCCAACCTGACTGGTTCACATCTCAATACAAAACTTATTGGAATATACTCAAAGGGACCATCTCACTCCATTATTTCCAACACCGCTGGCGGTTCATCAAACAGATGTCTGGGCCCAACTATATGGCCAAAAGAGCGTAAAAGGGGGGGACATAGTAGGCTCGGGTCCAGTCCAACCCTGTCAGACCAACCCGGCCCGACCTAGAATGGGTTGACTCAGTTCGGGTCTACCCAGACCGACCCTAATGGTTAGGCCCGAACCGTAATTTTTCATGGTCCACTGGGTGGTCCAGTAGGTCACGAGGGCTCGACGGCCTGCGGAGCCCATGGGTGTCGCGGGGCGGCTCGATCGCGAAGGCGCCATTATACTGCAGGGCCAATATAGCTGGGGAATCATGAGGTGCATGGGATGGTTTGAACGAGGCCTCGCGAGGGGTGTGGGTGGGTATGGATGGGGTGTCACGAGGGATGTGGGCATGTTCGGCCATGGCACCATGAGGGCAGGGGAAGATTCGACCGAGGCACCGTGAGGGGCGAGGGCCGGTTCGGCCGGGGTGTCGCGAGGGCGCGGGAAGGTTCGGCGGGGGTGTCGTGAGGGCACGATCCGGTTTGGCTGGGGCACCGTGAGGGGCGCAGGCCATTTCGGGTGGCTGGAGGGTGGTGCTGCAGTGGGGCGGCATGTCCGGCGGGCATCACTGATTGGGGTGGGTGGGGTGAGCACCGTGGCGGCGGCGTGGGTTGCGGTGGTAGAGGGTGGTGGAACTGTTGCCTTAGTCGCCTTCTTCGCCTTCCTTCATTCTGAAGAACACCACAAAAAAGAATGGAAGAGTGTGGTCGGGCCATGTTAGTTTGGTCTCACCCTCTGCATTTAGAGTGGTAGCATACCGTTCACAAGAACGAAGCAAAGAATTTCAACCATGATAATATGTAATTTATTCATTCTTGATCCCGCAAAATAAAAGAATGGAGTACATGGAATGTGACAAAAAATAGCATTATACCCCTACCTCGTGTTGATACATTAACAGAGTCATGGGGAGGAAGACAAATCGTTGGGAAAAAGACAAACGTCACTGTCATCGGTGTTTTCCTCAATCATCGGTTTGTGTATCAGTTCGTCCACAACATCCCGGGTCAGTTGCCTCCCTAAGGTGCTTCTGAGAAAGAATTCAAAGACATTCCTCGCCGGAGTTCTTTGTCAAGGATGATTTCTTCTTGGAGTAAGTGTTCTTCATTGGAGAAGCATTCTCCCAATTCCATCCAAAAGTAATGTGGTGCCAAAATAATAGATTAATCCATCTATTTTTTTGATGGAAGAATTCAAAAAAATTCATTAATTATGGTGGGTGGAATAATTAAATCATGATTGTTGGCTTAATTAAATTGTGGTGGTGTTAAAGAGGCTCCCCTACATTTATTAGGGAGTTTGGTGTTTCTCCCAATTAATGAGGGGTTTCAAGGGTGTTTAATCCCTATGGATCTCCACCACCATAAACTCTCATGGGAGGTTATGGTTCAGGTGGTCCCAAGACCATAAACTCTAATGGGAGGTTATGGTCTGGAGCTCTCCACTTCCAACATAAACATGGAGGAGTAGTCTCGGTGGTCCCCACCTCCCAATACCCACACAAGATTTGAAAAATAAAAAAAATGTCACACAGTTTAATTTTTATTTTATTCTTACACGAAAAACTGAAAAACTATCTTTCACTCTCGTCCCACTTTCATCGAGGTGAATGTCTCCTTAAGAGAAATCCGGCACTATGAGTTTAATGGTGACCTCAGATTTCAATTCTGAGCACCGGTTCAAAAGGTGGTATAAAACCTGCAGGCACGTTTACTGAACGTACCTGAAATAATGTTCCGAAATTCATTCCGAGCACTCAGAGCCTCAGAATTTAAGGTCCCGGGTGCAATGAAATCTCGTAGGTGGATATTCCCACATTGATTTTTTTCATTATAAATGATCAATCTAGGATCAATATGACGATAAATGCTAGACTCCACAAATCGACTCACAGAATTAGACAAATAAGAAGAATAGACCCGGAACAACAAAATTAGATCATCAGAGGTTGATTATAATTAATTTAATTAATTGTAAAGAAGTACCTTTTGGGTGTTCTTTCTTTGTTTATAATCGTGATCACGTTTTGATGTGACTTGTCGTTGCATCACAAAAGACATGGATAGACTTTCTCTAGCGCTGATCCACACATGCACATCGTATCTCTGGACGTCACCAAAAAGATTGTTCGGGTGCAAGCATGGATACTCCATTGCTTGTGTTGTCTGCCATAGATCATTTTGATCTGATGGAGGAGGATCTCTCTAGGTCATAAGAGTGTTCTTGGAGGAAGGAGTTCATTCAGTCTTAAGATAATTCTCTAGAATTGTTGTGCACAACGATTAAGGAAAAGTGTTGGGGTTGTAAGGATATTTATAATCGGGTTTGAGGATATAGAGTTATGACGATAAATAAACGTGTTATGTGTTTTATTTATTTCATTAACACTTATTGAAAACCCCCACTTGTTGAATCATTAATTCCTTGACATGTTCCCAAGCTGATTATAATAAATATCATTTAATAAAACAATATTATTTCCTCAAAATCTTGACTAGAAAAACTACACGGTGTTTAATCATTAATTTAGTGTGTGTACTTGTTTATTTATAAAACTACACATCATGTAATCATTAATATACAAAATTTAATTTTTTTTTCATTTCCTTTCCAAAATGAAAACTACACGGCTTGTAATCATTAATTCATGTTTTTTATATCTTGCTTTCATTATATTCTTCCTCCGTCATTAAAATGATTTAGGCTTCCTTGAATAATTATTAAACCATGTATAGGAATAATCGTTATTCAGTTTGAGATACATGGATACAATTAGTATGTTACCCTCTAGGTCTCTTTCTCTTTGGCATTAGGCGGGCTTGCCGAAAGTCCAAGATTACTATCTAGCAATGGATCAAGGCACTCAAGCGAATGAATTTTATACCACGTTGAAGTGTCACCTTATATGAACACTTATTGTGTAATTTAATCCTTTTGTCTCAATATCTCATGAACCAGGTTTCATGGCAGTGTCATAAAACTACATTCTTGATCTATCATTGTTTTAATTCTAGAAGTAAACATGTAGTGACACCATGGACATGGAATTTTTGGGACAATTCTATTTCAATCAAAGGGAATGAGATGTCTATTTCATAAATATGGAAGGGAAAAATCCATCCCGGGCATATCCATTCAAAGTACCCTAATTCCAGTCAACACTCTTCGTTACAGTTTTTGTCAGCAAATATAAGTGCTCGATTCATGACATTAGTTAATGATAATCTTCCAATCTAAATTACATTACAAACGCTCATAAATAGAAATGTCAGATGACACTAAGACATGTGGAATTTATCTTCGTAGGTCTGTTCTCATAATCTCCCATATTAAATATTACCATGTGAAAATTCCAAGAGAAAAATTCTCATCTTCTTACGAGTACTCACACATGATGATCTGTATACTATGTGTCCTATCATAGTATGTCATCCAACCATAGAAATTTATTTATGAATTTTTTTATATAATTTCATGGTTCTCATCAAAGTGGGGAACTACCATGACCTTATGAATACAACAAATATTCCAGGGCATTATTAAATTATAGTTATGCAGAATAATAAACAATATTTAATAAGTGTACATTCATGTAATAAATGGACAAAACATTTGGTTCTCAGGACACCAATCCTTACAAACTCCAACATGGACTAGAGACAACTGACTATGAATTTTATTCCTCTAGACCTCACATGATGATCATGTTTCTACTGAGTCATGGATTTAGTCAGGGGGTCCTCCATGTTGTTTTTTGTGGAAATACTGCTCACTGCAACTTCACCTCTCTGAGAAAAATCCCTAAAGAGATGATACTTTTGAAGTATGTGCATTTTCCGCGGATGTGACCATTGATCTTTTTCAAGTTCCACCACTGTTTTATTATCACAATTGATTGTGATAAGATCATTACTTCTCGGTCTAACATCCTTCTCTTGGATGAATCTTTGTATCCATTCTGTCACTTCATGTCATCTTTATTAGTATGGAAACTAGCATCTACATGTCCTCTGATCAGTAGTTCCTAATCTCCTCCAAAAACCAGGAACATATCCTTAGTACACCTTAGATACATAAGGATAGTCTTGAATTATACTCAATCACGATCTCCTAGATTAGCTAGATATCTTCCTACCACACTTAATGCATAATAATCAACTAGAATTGTACATAGCATAACATACATGACGTTCACAATCCCGAATGCATATGGAATACTTTTCATTTTCATTTTTTCCTCTGGTGTTTGAAGACGCATGTTCTTGGAAAGATGAATCCCATATGACAATGGAAGCAATCCCATCTTGGATTGTTTCATACTGAATCTCTTCAGTATCTTGTCAATGTATATACTTTGACACAGGCCCATCAAACTCTTGGATCTACCATGATGGTGCTTATTCCCAAGAATAAATGCTGCCTCACCCATTTCTATCATAGAGAAGCATTTATCCAACCATGAATTAATTGAATTTAAGACAAGTAATTCATTTCCAATTAGTAATATGTCATCAATATATACTATTAGAAAAACAACTACACTTCTACTAAAACTTTTGTTGACACAAGGCTCACATTTTATCTTAACAAAGACAAATTCTATTACAACATCATCAAAACGAATGTTACATGACCTTGATGCTTGATTTAATCCATAAATGTATTTCTGTAACTTTCATACCTTGTTGGAATCCTTTAGAGTCACAAACCCTTCAGGTTGTGTCATGTAGGCATCTTCCTGGGGGTTCCCATTACGGAATGATGTGTTGACCTCCATTTACCAAATTTCATAATTATGGTAAGAAGTAATGGCCAATAGGATTCTAATGTATTTCAGCATCGCAGCTGGGGAAATGGTTTTTCATCATAGTCAATTCCATGACACTGTCTAAAACCTTTTTCAATGAGTCATTCATTATAGGTGCTGGATTTCCCCTCCATGTCTAGTTTATTCTTGAATACCCATTTATTACCAATAGGCTTTACATCAACAAGAGGATCTACCAAAATCTAGATTTGGTTTGGGTACATGGAATCTATTTCGGAATTCAAGGCTTCTTGCTACATGGCAGCATCGGTGCCTTCAACTGCATCCTTGTACGTAAGGTGATCATAACTGTAAACCAATAATGATCCACCATCCATGGTGACAAGAAAATCATATCATTCTAGTTCTCTCACCTCACTCATGATCCTACGTAGTTCTTGTGTCACAGGAATAGATTTTTTTCCATGGGGTTTTCTGGAATCTGTTCTTGTACCAAATCTTGTGTATCTTGAGCCTCCACATCATCGATGTCTATATCACTACCACTATCTCGTTTAGAGAGGTTCTCCCTCTCAAGGAATATGGTGTGTCTTCCCACATTTACATTTTTATCTGAGGGGTTTTATAGGTAATGTCTCCTTGTTTCCTTGGGATATCCTATAATGATACACATTATACCTCAGGGTGAAAACTTGTTACATGAAGAGGCCTTAACAAATGCTTTGCTACCCCACACATGTATATTTGATAACATGGGTTTGCATCCACTCCTTAACTCATATGGAATACCAATTATCGATTTAGTTGGTACTTGGTTTAGTATGTGTGCTGATGTTTTTAATGCATTTCCAAAAAAGGATAAGGGAAGACTCGCATGACTCATTATTGATATCACCATGTCCAACAGGGTGTGGTTACTCCTTTCACCAATCAACATTCCTCTGAGGCATGTAAGGAGGAGTGAGTTGAGATAGAATCCCAAACTCCCGTAAAAAAATTAATGAAGTACTAATTATGATATTCTCCTCCTCTGTCTGAGGAGAGTTTCTTAATCTTCTTTCAAAGCTGGTTATCAACATCATTCTTGTATTCTTTGAACCAATAAAACAATATGAATTATACCTCATTATTTAAGTATATCCATATTTACTAAAATCATCAGTAAAAGTTATGAAGTACTAGAACCCACCCCTTTCATAATTTGGAAATGATCCACATACATCTATGTGAACTAATTCTAGAAGCTCTTTATGCCTTTCACATTTCCCACTAAATGGGGCTTTAGTCATTTTTATTTGTAGACATGCATGATATATACCAAGTGGTTTTAGTTTGAAAGAATTTAAATACCCATCATGATGTAATTTTTTCAAATGTTTCTCATTGACTTGACATATCCTATAATTCCAAAGTTGGTTGTGGTATGATTCATGTGAATTAACTTTGTCATCGATTTCCATTACTTGGTTTGTGTATTCTAACACATAAATGTCGTTATATAAATGTGCTCAACCAAAACAAATGCTATCTTTATAAAAGTATTCCCATTCATTTCCAAACTTGATGATGAACCCATAAATATCTAATTTGGATACGGATATAATTTTTTTTAGTAACAGAAGGCACGCAATAACAACCCTTTAACAATAAGATCATTCAAGTTGGAAATGTGTGGTTGTAAACCCCAACAGCTACAGTAGCAAGTCATTCTCCATTGGCAGCTCATAGTTCTACCTCCCCTTGATCAATCATCTAGAATCTACTTAGTTCATGTATTTTGAAACATAAGTGAGCACCACAAGCTGTATCTAATACCCAATTTGTAGAAATAGATAGAATTCATTCGATGAGAAACACACCAGAAGATTACCCTTGCTTCCTTGGCTATGAGCAGTTTTACTTCCAGTCGACTTTCTTGCCACATGCGAAACAAACAGAATCTTGTTCTCTTTTCTCTCGTTTCATTGTACTTTTCATGGATGGCTTTGACGAAGCTTTGGGATTAAAGCTCTTCACATTCCCTTTCCTTTTATTCACCAAAAGTATATAAGGATTTTCACGCTTTATATCATTTTCCACTTAGTGAATAAGGATAAAAATATCAGATAGAGGCTTCTCAATGTTGTTCATGTTGAAATTTACAACAATGTTAGAGAAGATCTGGGAGAGTGATATGAGAATGAGATCGATACCTAGCTCCTCAGAGACTTTAAAAACTAGAACCTCCAAGCACTCAATGTAGCCAGTGAGCTTGACTAGATGAGGCCCGACTGGGGCACCCTCTCCAAGCATGCTCTGAAACAGAGCCTTGGAGATCTAAAAACTTTCTAGTCTATCACTCTTCTGATATAGACCACAGAGGTGCTCGAGCATTCTTTAGGCATCCATGTCTTCATAATACATCATGATCTCGCTAGACATTAATGATAGAATCAAACATTGAACATCGAGTGAATAATTTAAATGTTTTTCATAGATCATGAAATCTTGATCACTCGCCCCTTGGGTAGGAGAATCTGGATGTAAGGAATCCATCACATAAAACTTTCATTCATGGCGTAGGATAACCTGAAGGTGTCTAAAACATTATTGAAAGTTACTGCCAGTGATGATATTCCCGTTGTAATGAATCGATTGCAGAGAAAATGTAGTTTACGAGATTGTCATATTGATTCTAAAAATTAAAATAGAAGATTTATCAATACCTTTGGTTTTCATTATATGAAAAATAATAAATTAATTTATTAATTCTCCCACTATTTTATCATGTACCAATATCCATCTCCATTGAACCTGAAATGTCTGGTTTCATTGACATTATAGTGGTAGGGATCCATATTCCCCTTTGCATAACCCCAACAAGGGTTGGTCAAGCTATTTGATGGAATTTAGGTAGGCATGTCTTTTCCCACTATGAAATTACAGTTCCTTTATCTATTGAGTGACCTCCCCAATCCTGGAATCCTGACTTGGATTTCATCAACACATGCATCCATTTTACAACACGCCCAACAAGAGCTACTCCTATGGATGTAAAATGTTTATGTCAACCCAAAACATTAATAAGAGATTCCATTATAAAAGTATGTTTCCCAACAAGGGTTAGTAAATGACATTGTTTTATTTAGTCTTTCCATTAATCAAGTAATTAATGGCTTGGTCTGACATAATATGGTATTCGAGGGATTTTATTCTTTATGTGTTTTTTTCATTATCACATGCTGGATAATATTTAGTAATTCTTGCTTAAGTGATTAACCATGTTCTGATAATGATTACGCATAGTCTGGTTTTTATTTTATTCCATCATTGCATGCTTTTTTATTTCATTAATTATGTGATCGCGACATCACATTCATAATAAATAAACCATGCGATCAGAAATAAAATAAGATGGATTGATCATGAGAATCAGTTGGTTAGATTATATAGCGATTTTTATAAGCTAACCCAGACCTAGTGAAAAACACCATGAACCTGATGGTTCGTGTTTTTCATCTCCCACATGTCCACCTTTGTATCTTATTGGGTAGGTTTTCCCTCAGCATCAGATTTTGAACCATCTCCTCTGGCTTGGGAGATCTTCAATTACATGGGGTTTACAATAAAGAAACCATGGGCATACATGCCCTACATATTATTGGAAGAAGGATCACATGACAACAAATTTAAATAAATTTAAATAAATCCATACACACCCAAATGGTCTTTGGTCTAGCACATGATCATACATATCATGCAATGACATTTTCTAATATTTGGAATTCAAAATCATTTAATCGTTCTATTATTTAAGATAATTCGCGCTTGAATTAAATTAATTATGATCTTAAAATTAATCAATTCTTTATCTGAAATTCCTTTCTAAATTTCCTTGAGATTATTCTCAACCATATTCCTTGTATGGTGACTTTGTACTTTTGGTGGAAACCTTCGGAAATTCCATTTCTAGAAAGTACACAACGTGTACGGTATATTTACACGGCTTGTATTTGTTTTCACCATTTCTCCAAAGTATATACCAGGGGCTTTGGAATGTTTTCTATACATTGGAATTTTTGGAGTACACGATGTGTGGATTAATCCAACACGGTGTGTATATCCTTGTTATGTTGTTATTGGCCCTAGAAATACAGCGTACACGAAACACGGCTTCTCCTTGTACATAGTTTCACTTGGGCCAGATCAGACTACACAACATGTTGATTCAACATAAACGTCGTGTATTCCAGTCCCAACTTGTAGTTCATTTCTAGTCAACACTATGTAATAAAAACTTAGGTATACTAAATTCAAACGACGTGGTTTGGAGGACCAGTACCGGTTCGTTGAACCTAAGTATACAGTGTGTAGTTTTCACTACATGTCCTCTATTCTTGTGTTGTGCAGACAGAAAGAGCAGCTCCTCCGGGTGAGTTCCTCATTTTTATTTTAATCATAATAAAAATTAAAAGGTTGTTTCTGTGATTTTAATCGAGAAACGTATAAGCATGAACTAATGTCATTCATTCATATTTATAAAACTATTTATCTTGAATTGAATCAAATATAAATGTGTAAATTATCAATGAGAATAAAATAAATATAATCAATGGTGTGACCTCCTCTAATCCCATTTGAGGTTCCTAGGTGCAGCGGATGCTCGTGGGTGGATGGTCCCATTTGGCTCTTTTTCCTTAACAATGATGAATCTGGGATCAATAAGAAAATAAATTCCAAACTCCATGGATCAAATCATAAAATTAGACAAGGAATAAGAATAGTCCTAGAACCAAAAAAGTGCATCATCAAAGGTTGATTATAATTAGTTTAATTAATTAAAATTAAGTACTTTTTGGGTGTTCTTTGTTCGTAGATATTCATGATCACGTTCCGATGTGATTCTTCGTTGCGTCGTAGATTCAAATGTAAGATTTCCTATAGTGATGATCCACACGTGCACCACGTATCTCTGGATATCACCAAAGGATTCTCCGGCTGCTAGCATGGAGCAACCTTTGCTTCTGTTGTCTACCTTTGATTGTATTGATCTGAGAGAGGAGGATCTCTCTCAGTCTTGAGATCATTCTTGGAGGATGGAGTTATTTCGGTCATGATAGAATTCACCATAATTGTTGTGAAAAATGATTATGGAAATGTGTTGGGGTTGTAAGGATATTTATAATCGGGGTTGAGGTTATAGAGTTATGACAATAAATAAATGCATTACACATTTAATTTCATTCTTTTAAACTTATTGAAAACCCCCACATGTCGAATAATTAATTCCCTGACATACACCCACCCTGATTATAATAAATATCATTTAATAAAAAAATATTATATCTTCAAAATACCGAATGGAAAAACTACATGGCGTGTAATAATTAATAAACAGCGTGTACTTGTTTTTTATGAAACTACACGGTGTGTAATCATTAATACACGGAGTGTAATTTTTTTTCATTTCCTTTCCATAATGAAAAATACACGATGTGTAATCATTAAAAATGGAATGTATATGTTGTTCTCATTTTTTTATTCCTCCATAATTAAAACGATTTAGGATTATTTGAATAATTTATAAAACACATATGGGAATAACCATTATTCTACATGAGATACTTGTTTATGCTTAGTGTGTGCCCTTCTACGCCTCTTTCCGGTTCGAATTAGGCAGGCTTTCCTAATGTCCAAGATTATTGTCTCGCAATGAGTCTAGGAACCAATGTGAAAGAAGCTAACGTTGCATTGATGTGTCACCTCATACGAACTCTTATAGTGTAATTTAATCCATTTTTCTCAATATCTCATCAAGCAGGTTTCGTGGTAGTGTCATAAACCTATATGCATGATCTTTCATTCTTTGACTTCTACAAATAAACTCGTCACGACCCCATGGCCATAGAATTTGTGCGACAATTCTATTTCAATCAAAGGGAATGAGGTATCTACTTCCACTAATATGGAAGGTACAAATACTTCTTCAACATATCCATTAAGAAAATGTCATTCGTGACGCACCCAACATACCCTACATCTCGTCAACTCTCTTTGTGACGGTTTTCATCAGCAAATCGAAGTGCGCAAGTCATGAAACGAGTTAATAATAATCTTCCAGTCTAAGGACCATTACAGAGTCTTGTAGATAGAAATGTATGAAGATACCAAGACAAGGGAAATTTCTATTGGCAGGTCTGTTCTCATAATCTACCATCTTGGAGCTTTCAAATAGTTAACTCCATTAGACAGAGTCTCGTATACTTATGAGTACTAACACATTATGGTCTATATAAAATGTGTCCTATCACAGTATGTCATCCAAACGGAGAACATTATTTTAAAATATTGTTACAACATTTCAAGGTTCTCCTCATAGTGGGGATATTCTAGGACCTTATTATAGCAAAAAATATTCTAGGACATTTTTATATTATAGTCATGCAGAACAGTAAAAACTTTATAATAAGTGTAACTTCATTTTATCAAAGTACAAAATATTTGGTTCTCAGGACGCCAACCCTTACAGGAATCACGTGCCCCCAATTTTCATGGACTCGTAAAATTCCCATATTTTTTTAAAAAATTACATGGAAATTTCGGGTCTTTACATTCTACACACGTAAAGATTTACATCCCCGTAAGCCACAACCCAAACTATGGGAACTAGTGGGGATACTGAGAACACATCTGAGCCTCCTGCTCCCATGTGCTCTTTTGAAGGTTCTTGTGTTGCCAGTGAACCTACACCAAAGCTATCGACTGTCCGTGAAGGACCCGCTCCTGTCGATCGTCAATCTATGCTAGAACATCCATAAAAGTCTCCCCATCATTGATGTCCATCTTTCCATGGTCGATGATGTTAGAAGGGTCATTCACGTATCTCCTCAGCTAGGATACGTGGAAGATGTTATGCACTCGGTGCAACTGAGGTGGAAGAGTTAAGCAGTATGCCACCTCACCAACTCTGGTGAGGACCTGAAAGGGTCATATGAACCTCAGAGATAACTTGTCACGATGACCAAATCACCATAAACAACAACGTGGTGAGAATCGTAGAAAGACATGGTCTCCATCCTCAAACTCTTGAAGTCTCCATCTCCTGTCGGCATATGACTTATAACTTCTCTGGGTAGTCTTCACTCTCTCCTGTATGATATGAATTTTCTCTGTTGTAGAACGTACCATCCCTCGCCCCACTAGTGCTGACTCCCCTGGGTCAGCCCAGCACAAAGGTGATCTTCATGGTCACCCGTCAAAAAACCTCAAAATTTTCAATCCCTATGGTGGAGTGATAGTTGTTGTTGTATGAAAACTCTACCAAAGGAATGTGATCCTCCCATCCGCGACCAATGTTTATGACACAAGTTCAGAGCATGAACTTGAGGGTCCGAATGGTACACTCGGTCTGGCCATCATTCTAATGATGGAAGGAGGTTCTCAATCTAAGAAATGCACTAAAACCCTCCTGCAACCCCTTCCGTTGTTAGGAATAAAATTGTGCATCACAATCAGATACAATCAACAAAGTTACTCCATGTAGCCACATAATATCCTACACATAGAGGCATCCCAAGCCCTCTATTAAACCCTGCTCTTTGATCTGTAGGATGTGGGAGGACTTGGTGAGTCTTTCGATGGTCACCCAAATCGTGTCACGTCCCCTTGGTGTACATGTAATTCCAATCATGATGTCCATTGATATCCCATCCAACTTCCACTGTGGGATATCTATGGGTTGATCCAAGCCTGATGGTACCTGATGCTCTGCCTTCACATGGTGACAAGTGAGGTACCAGGAAATGAACTCTGCTACATTTTTCTTCATTCCTATCCATTAGGGATATCTTTGAAGATTCTGGTACAACTTTTCCACTCCTGGATGTACCCCTTGAGGAGATTTGTGGAACTCTATCAACACATCCTGTTGAAGTGACACTGGTACAATTGTATGCCCTCTGAAGAGGATGACATGCTCCCCACCTTCAGAAAATCCATCGGGTGCATGTCCTATGGATATCTGAGCACGTCATGTATTGCGGTCAGCATCCTCACACTGCGCCTCCCTGACTCACTAATGAATAGGTGGAGTGACAGTAAGAGAATTTAGAAATGCTACCCTATCTCAATCCACAAAGGATAACTGTAAAGTGGCCAACTACTCCATCACCTTTCCTAGCAAGAGTATACCAGACCTCCTGTTGTGTGCATCTGCTATGATGATCCCCTTCCCAAGAGTATATACTATCTCGAAGTCATATTCTTAGTGGAACTAAAGACAAATTTGTTGTCTATAGTTCATGTACTTCTGGGATAAGATATACTTAAGACTCTTGTGGTCAGAGTACACTTTAAAATGTTCCCCCATATGATAATGACGCAAAAATTTCAAGGCGAAGACAACTACTACTAACTCTAGGTTATGGGTAGTGTAGTTCTAATCATGTTGTCTCATCTGCCAAGAACCATAAGTGCTCATATCTCAATCCTACATTCGGACACATCCGAGCCCGGTCCCTGATGCGTCATAGTAAACTATATACCCTAGAACCTCTTCTGGAATCCTCAAGTTGTTGGGATCTAGTCAGCCTCTACCTTGACACCTGAAATCTATGATGGCATCTCTATGACCACATGATTTGTTGCCCCTTATTTTTCAACCATGATAGTGGTGCTGCAACTCTGGAGAAGTCTTGCACAAACATATGATAATATATAGCTAAAACCAAGAACCTTTGTAACTTTGTCACACTTCTGGGTGGCTCCCAAGAAAGTACCACCTCAATTTATTCCGGATCCACTATATCTATAGCCTTCGATATGACATGTACCAGAAATTGAACCTCTTAGATCTGGAACTGTCACTTACAGAGCATATAAAAAATCGGGTGCTCTCCGTGTGTCCAGTACTACCTGTAAATAATAGGCATGCTCGTCCTTAGTAGTCAAGTAGATAAAAATGTCATCGATGAAGACTATGACAAAGTGATCATGGTATGGATGAAAAATACTGTTAATGAGTCCCACGAACACTGTTGCAGCATTGGTTACGCCAAATGGCAAAACCAAGAACTCTTAGTTGCCATACTTATGCCTGTAGGTTATATTTTGGATATCCTCATCTCCTACTATGAGCTAGTGATATCATGATATGATATATATCTTAAGGAACCACTGATCTCCCTTTAGATGATCAAAGAGGAAGTCAATCCTCGGGAGTGGGTACTTGTACTTCACGGTCATCTGTATTAGGAAACGATAGTTGATAAAAATCCTTAAGCTCCCATAATCCTTCATGGAGAACAGAATCGAGGATTCCCATGGTGAAACACTAGGCTGGATGAATCTCTTCCCCTCCTTGTCCTCTAGCTATACTTGCAGATCATGTAGCTCCGCAAGAGCCATCAGATATGCTGGTGTAGATATAGGTATCATCCCGAAGTACAAGTCAATGTTAAATTCCACCTCTCAACGAGGAGGTAGACCTGGGACATCATTAGGGAAAACATCCGATTACTGATCCACCACAACATGATTTATTGGACTCTCCACATCAACATCTCTGAGTATAAGGCTTTCCAAATGATGAGTAATCGGCTACACCCTCTTCCGGGTATGTCCATCATGCACTGCAGAGGCTCGTTTCTCATTGGTAATGGTAAACATATTCCCCTCCACGTGGAAACACCTCACTTTTCATATAATATATTCTCTATGAGCATGGACTGTAGATAACAAGTACATACACATGATGACGTCATAAGGCCTCGACGCCACTACTAGAAGATCCCAGCTGATTATCTTGCTCCTAGAGTAAGCACACACTATTGACAGTAGTGCGTAATCGACGAATCTGGTCGGGTAAGAATCTCTAGCAGTAAGGATCAAGACAACTTCTCCGTCGAAATCATTATGCTCTGAAAGAGGGAAGTGGAAATAAAAGAATGACTGACACCTGTGTCTATAAAATACTCCAGCTAAGAAGGATTAGACAAAAATTATACCTTGTATCATATCTGAAGTTCCATGATCATAATCCTCAACTTCATGGAGCTAAGCTCTCCCATTCCCACCTGCTCCCTCCAGTCTAGGTGGACCTCTTAGTGGTGGTGGTGATATCACCTCGAATCGTCGCCCACTTCCAACTACACGACCAGCTCCTTTGCCACGTCCACTTGCTCCATGAGGAACACCTTGTGTAACACCCGAGAATTTTATGTTATATAAACCATCAAAGGAATCTTTTTCTACACAACACTTGCTTGGCTTGCTTTACACGCAATCGCGACCTTCCTCGATAGCTTGCGTCGTACGCAATACCGAGTTTCACTAAACAACAATATGCTATTAAAACTAGCCGTTATGAATAGTAATAACCACTTTTCGAAATTTTATAAATTTTATTTTTCAAAATGGACTTCATTTTTGGACTCAGAATATCGAAATTAGCCTAGGGTGAAATTTTGGTATTTTCTGAAAACTTTCAATTTTTGATGAATAGTGAAACCACTAAGTGGTAGGTTAAAAACTGAATTTTGCATAAAACTTAATTTTACCGCTTCTGTGAATGGAATTTCGAAAATCTGACAGACACGGTTGATATCAGTAAGTAAAATGTGGTTCAATGAGATAAAAATAATTTTTTGGTGAATAGTAACTTTTTACGATTTTTACCGCGGTTAATAGTAAATAGGGTAACTAAGGGTAAATATGATATCTATATTACCCTAACACATGTCCTAATTCTACTGGAAAAGTGTAATTCGACCAAAAACAAACTTAGGAATAAAATATGACCATTTAGGCCCACTTGGATTAGATTAGGACATTTATTATTAATTTATTTAAAGAAGGGTTAAAATAGTTAAAATCAAAGTTTAATAAGTAAATCATTTTTAATATGGGGTTATACATAAGATAAATTCGATTGTAAATATTCATTAGAAAGCTAAAAATATTTACTACATGATGGTATTTTATTTGTAATTTTTAGACATCAAATAATTTAATTTATTTATGACACAAAGATGATGCAGTAATTATCTTGTTAATGAAATATTGACATAATTGATGTTATAAACACCAAAATAAATGTAATTTGAGACTTTTTATGAATTAAACTAATTTTCTAGGTTACTATGATATATTAGTGTTGATTTAATCAACTTGGTTCGAACATATAATTCTGTTATGACTTTCACAAAAATCATATATCAAATAGTGTCAAAATTGACACAAAATAGTTTTTAAATAAAATATTATATTATTAATTGTTATTTTATTCCTAAAAATATAAGGTTCGGCCAAATGACTTAGATAAGAATATATATATTAATAATAAACAATTTGGGGTTCGTTTGGCATGTTATAGTATGTTTATTAACCATATAGTGAAAGAAAACAAAAATACACGGTAACAGTTAAATTAATTAACTTAGAGTTAAATCTAATTGATAAGGTTAAAATAATACCCTAAACTTGTCTAAATCCTATTGGTTGATAGGATTGCGACCCATCCCCACTTTAGCTTCGAAATAAGACCCTTTGGAACCATTATAAACCGATTTTGACTTTAATATAAAATAATATTTTGAGATATTCCTAAGGTGCCCCTCTCCTCCCTTATAAAAGGGCACCTCCTCCCCCTCCTCCTCACACCAATTTGAGCACTCAAGCTCGAAAAAACCCTGCCATTTTCTCCTCTCCACTTCCCTAGAATAATCCTAGAGGTCCTGGTCTTCTTCAAAGACCAATCTTAGTTCCCTTAGTGGAGGATTCAAAGAGGTGTTCCAAAGAAGAGGTAATATCCATTACCGATCTTTTCAATTTCTTTCTTCTTCAACTTCTTATCCTTTAGTTGTTTCATGATAAAGTAATAACATCAGTATTACTTACATACTGATATGTTATTATAAATATAAAACAACCCTAATTCACCTTCTATCCATCCTACAGAAAAATGAAATCACCGCGCGTGCGTACGTACGGAATACCGTCTCCACGCCGTGGTGTAATCTATTTTTCCACCATCACCTTACAAGGATGGGTATAATGGTGTAATGAGTAACTATATATGATTATTATGAAGTAATATTGATACTGAAATAATATATATATATACTCCAATACAATTCCATGATCATAGGAACGATATCATCACTCGTGCGTACGTACGGAATACCGTCTCCACGATGTGATGCGACTCGTTCTACATGATCTTCATTTCATAATGATTATATAAATGAATTGAATGAATAAATATGATACATGTTACACTAATACCATTCTGGATATAAGTAATCTATAACCTTAAAAGAAGAATAAGAATGTATTCGGCAAAACACGCATAAGAACAAAAGGCAATAAAGACCCGAGTAACAAGTAACCATGAAATATTACTATCAAGAAGCTAAGAATATGAACATATATGATATCATATCAATATGTATGATTCTGGAATAAGTAAATAACATTATTTAAACCATTATACAGGAGCTTCGGACACGTACAAAGCAAATTGGACTTAAGGTAAGGGAAATATCACAATCTCATTTTTATCCGAGATTGTTTATACATAAGTATTTACTGGGGTGTATTTTATCATCCACATCCATGTTTCATCAAAATGTAATATTATTTCCATCCACCTACAATTGTTTAAAACCATTTTTACCCTTCGGTGAGTTTTTAGTAATATGTATGAAAGGAATCTTTTGTCGTACGAGGTACTTTTTGACTTTTCCGACAAAAGTACGAAGAATGTTTTTTTAACTTATACGGCATGAATGGATTTTTAAAACATTATTTCCGAGAAGATTCCTTTACAAGTTTTCGAGTTTATTTTTAATCATCTTCTTTTGTTTTAAAGTCGTATGACATGTTATGAAAGGAAAAATGTTTTTGAAGTAGAAATGATATTTTCCTCAAGAATGGAGTTGAAGTATTTTATCAAAATTATTTTCCATCTATGATAATAAAAGGGTTCTGTTTTTATCCCTATTATAACATGGATTTGATTATGTTGTGATGGAAATATTTTTATGAATTCCTTTATCTTATATGAATTGTTTTATGATGTCATGTTGTTTAAGAATTCCATTTTTATTACATGGGTTACGCTATGATGTATGGTTTATGATTATGTGGCACACATAAGAAAGGATTCATTATAAGATGGGTGGGACCTATATCTCCCTCCAATGCATTGGGTAAAGATTTATATCTCATGATATAGACATGGCTGGAACGGAAGGTTATTTCGGTTCAGTGATACAGGACTGAAACGAGGAGTGAACTCGGTTCAGAAAGGGACTTTGTCCACTAAGATAGTCTTGGCAATGAGTCATGACTAACAAGAAATGATTTTCCATGATTATGTGTGCATGCCACAAAGTTTCAAGTTTTATGTTATGATTATGGGGATCTCATTTTCACTTCTATGATTTATTCCATGTTAAGATATTATGATCTCTTTTGCAGGTTTTGATTTTCAAAAAGATATGATATGATTTTTATTTCCTTTATTTGCCCTTGCTGAGCATTTGAGCTCACCCTTTTATGTTTTCTTTTCCCCAGGTCAGGAAGATGGATATTAAGTAGAATATGCTAAAAGGGACCCTAGATATGATGAAATAAATGGGAGACACTGTAGAAGATTTATGAACCAGTTGATTATGTTTCCCAGTTTCTAAAGACACTATACCAATACGGTCCTTTGTGGTTTTGTCATATGTTGTAATAAGTGTGCTTCAATTTCAAAGTATTAACAATGTATGTAAAGTATGGGTCGTTATAGTTGGTATCAGAGGAAAGGTATAGTCAACCTTTGGAAACTAGGATGTTAAAGCCTTAGTAAGAACCCTAAGGATAAGTCTAAGCATAGAACACAATCTTAGAAATGGCCATGAATAACCTAGGATAAGACCATAAGCATGAAAATTTTATTCTTGAATTATGTGGTTTCCTATTATAATTAGTGTTTCTCACACTATTCTTCTTGGTTTTAGTCAATGGCTGGAACCCGAAGGAACAGTGTTAATGCGGAATGCGATGGGCAATGCAATGATTGTCCCCCTGAGCAACCAAACGATATGGGAGCTGGAATGCAAAATCTTGTAGCCATGCTCACACAACTTTCTCAAGCTATGAATCATGCAGGATTTCCAAACGAACAAAGGAGGGAGCAACATTCTGTTGAATCCTTCATGAGGCAGCGTCCACATTCTTTCAGCGGGTCTACTGATCCATTAGTTGCTGAACAATGGATTAGTACTACTGAAAAGATATTTTCAGTTCTTCAATGTTCTGAGCATGATAAAGTCATTCTAGCAGTGTATCGTTTGGAAGGAGATGCGGATCAATGGTGGAATCTTGTTAAGAATACGAGGCAAAGGGATGAAATTGAGTCTATGGAATGGGACGAGTTTAAGAACTTATTTTTCAATAAGTACTTCCCTCGTATTCTCCGAACAAAGATGGAGAAAGAGTTTCTTGAACTGAAGCAAAGGGATGATGAATCTGTTGGTACCTATGAAGCAAATTTTACAAGACTTGCAAGGTACGCTTCTGGTATTGTTATCCAACCTGAGAGTAAGATCGATCGATTCTTTAGTGGCTTAAAACCAAGTCTTCGAAGGGCGTTAGCCATAAGGGACTTCAATAGCTACGAGGAAATTGTTCGATGTGCTCTCAAAGTCGAGATGGAGATTGGAGTAACCCATCATTCACATGGGTTTGATAAGAAGAGGAAGATGGAATTCAAAGAAAAATCTAAAGAGCACACAGAAAAGAAGATGAGCTTTTCCTTCTGCTCAAAGTGTGGAAAGAAACATGGAGGGAGTTGTCTTAAAGAGACAAGTAAATGTTTTAAATGTGGAAAGGAAGGTCATCGGGCATTTGAATGCCGTGATAATGGGAAGAAGATGTCTAATGATGAAAACAAAGGAAGGGATACACAGAATGAACCTACTACACTTCAATGTTTCAAGTGCAAGGAGATGGGGCATTATGCCAATCAATGCCCAAATCCAAGGGTTGATGATGATGGTCGACGTCAACAAAATCTTAAGGCTAAAGACAAAGGAAAGTCACATGCAATTTCTATCAGCGATGTGGAGTACGATAACGATGTGGTGAAAGGTACACTTACCATCCACTCTAAAGTAGCAAATGTTTTATTTGATTCTGGATCCACCCACTCTTTTATTTCTGAAGACTTTTCTAAGAGTATCACCGTATTACCTCAACAATTAGATGTTGAGTTAGCTGTGACAACACCTAATGGCACATCAATCGCATCAAAAGTTTATAATTCATCTCTGATCGAAGTTTGTGGGAAAGTGCTTCCTGCAAATCTTGTGATCCTTCCTTTAGTGGAATTTGATGTGATTCTTGGCATGGATTGGCTTTCTCTACATGGAGCTCATATCGATTGCCAAAGAAGGGAAGTCACATTTCATATTCCAGATCAATCTACGATCGTCTATCAATGCAAGGATGAACATAACCTTCCAGTGGAAATTTCTTCCATCTTATGGGTATTGATTCCACTAAATGAAGGTTATTTATCTCAAATGGTTGGTGAGAAACTCACGATTAAGAATATGCCCATTGTACGGGAGTTTGATGATGTCTTTCCGGAGGAATTGCCGGGTCTTCCACCAAATCGTGAAGTTGAGTTTTCAATAGAACTCATACCGGGTGATTTGCCTATTTCAAAGACACCTTATAGAATGGCCCCAATTGAGTTGCAGGAATTGAAGAAGCAACTCCAAGAGAATCTTGATAAAGGATTCATACGCCCTAGTGCGTCACCTTGGAGAGCACCTGTTCTATTTGTTAAGAAGAAAGATGGATCAATGAGACTTTGCATTGATTATCGAGAACTTACCAAGATCACTATCAAGAACAAATATCCTCTCCCACGCATTGATGACTTATTTGACCAACTACGCGGAGCTCAATACTTTTCCAAGATTGATCTTCGTTCAGGGTATCATCAATTAAGGGTCAAAAGGGAGGATATACCAAAGACGGCTTTCCGTACAAGGTATGGACACTATGAATTTATAGTGATGCCATTTGGTCTTACTAATGCCCCTGCTATCTTCATGGATCTAATGAATAGAGTCTTTAGAGACTATCTTGATCAATTTGTGGTAGTCGTTATAGACGATATTCTTGTCTATTCAAAGGGAAAGGAAGAGCATGAAGATCACTTGAGAATTATATTGAATACCCTGAGAAAGGAGAAGCTTTATGCCAAATTTACCAAGTGTGAATTTTGGCTTCAAAAAGTTGCATTTTTGGGTCATATAATCTCAAAAGAGGGGATATCTGTGGATCCAGCAAAAACAGAGGTTATCGAAAGATGGTCAAGACCAACAACAGTAACTGAGATCCGAAGTTTTCTTGGTTTGGCTGGATATTATCGACGTTTTGTAAAAGATTTTTCACGAATATCTAATCCAATCACCAAGTTGACTCGGAAGGGAGTTAAGTTTGTCTGGACAGAGGATTGTGAAGAGAATATCAAGGAGTTCAAAAGAAGGTTATCCAGTGCACCTGTGCTCACACTGCCTTGTAGTGGAGAAAGGTTTGTGATCTACAGTGATGCATCCAAGAAGGTATTGGGGTGTGTTCTTATGCAAAATGATATGGTGATAGCTTATGCCTCACGACAGTTGAAAATCCATGAGAAAAATTACCCAACACATGATTTGGAGTTGGTTGCGGTAATCTTTGCATTAAAGATTTGGAGGCATTACCTTTATGGTGAAAGGTGTGATATTTATACTGATCATAAAAGTTTAAAGTATATTTTCACACAAAAGGAGTTGAATATGCGTCAAAGAAGATGGTTCGAGCTGATTAAGGATTATGACTGCTCAATCCATTACCACCCTGGGAAAGCAAACAAGGTGGCAGATGCATTAAGTCGACAAGACCATGCTAGTTTATCCATGATGAGGATCACAAAAGATCCAATATTTATGGATTTACAAAGGATGGATCTTGGAATTATAATGGAAGGGGAAAAATCTTATCTTTCTCAAATGAATGTTCAACCATCTATACATGTGAAGATTAAAGAGGCATAGAAAAAAGATGCTGAGTTACAAAAGAAGGTGAGAAATGTTCCTGAATTCAACCTTGATTGTGATGGGATAATAAAGTTCAGGAATCAGGTTTGTGTTCCTCCCATCCCCGAATTAAAGAAAGAGATGCTGGATGAGGCTCATAGTTCTTCATTATCTATTCATCCTGGAAGCACGAAGATGTATAGGGACCTGAAAGAGTACTTCGGGTGGGATGGCATGAAAAGAGATGTTTCTGAATATGTCTCTCGATGCTTGGTTTGTCAACAAGTTAAAGCTGAGAGACAGAAGTCTAAGGGGATGTTACAACCATTACCCATACCCGAATGGAAATGGGAAAACATCACTATGGACTATGTCACAGGACTTCCTAAAACATCCAAAGGCAATAATGCTATCTGGGTCATAGTTGATCGTCTTACAAAGTCTGCACACTTCATTGCTATTAGAGAGGATTTCTCTCTAGATCAGCTTGCCAGGATATATGTAAAGGAAGTGGTAAGATTGCATGGAGTACCACTTTCTATTATATCTGATCGAGATCTGAGATTTACCTCGAAGTTCTGGCGAAGTCTTCAGCATACTCTGGATACAGAGTTGAGTTTCAGCACTGCTTATCATCCCCAGACAGACGGTCAGTCTGAGAGAACAATTCAAACCCTAGAAGATATGTTGAGAGCTTGCTCTATGGATTTCAAAGGAGGTTGGGATCAACACCTACCTTTGGTGGAATTTTCTTATAATAATAGCTTTCACTCCAGTATTTAGATGGCTCCTTATGAAGCTCTCTATGGAAAGAAATGCAGGACTCCAACTTGCTGGGATGAAGTTGGGGAATGAAAGCTATTAGGACCTGATCTCGTTGATGAAATGGCAGAAAAGGTTAGATCTATTCAACAACACATAAGAGCAGCTCAGAGTCGACAGAAAAGTTATGCCGACAACCGAAGAAAAGACCTAGAGTATGAAGTGGGTGATAAAGTGTTCTTACAAATATCTCCCTGGAAGAGGGTTATGATATTTGGAAAGAAGGGGAAGTTGAGCCCTAGATATATCGGTCCTTCTGAAATAATGGATCGTGTTGGGAAGGTAGCTTACCGATTGACGCTTCCACCGAATCTCTCTCAAGTTCACGATGTGTTCCACGTATCTCTCCTGAGAAAGTACATACCAGATCCTTCACATGTACTCAGCTCAGAAGTTGTACCGCTGGAGCAAGATCTTTCTTATGAAGAACAGTCGATAGAGATTCTGGATCGTAGCGAAAAATTCCTACGAAACAAGACCACTCGCTTGGTGAAAGTTTTATGGAGGAACCACCAACTTTAAGAAGCTACATGGGAGCTTGAGGATATGATGAGGGAGAAGTATCCTCATTTGTTTGTTACAAAGTGACGAATTTCGAGGGCAAAATTCTTTTTAAGGGGGGTAGAATGTAACACCCGAGACTTTTATGTTATATAAACCATCAAAGGAATCTTTTTCTACACAACACTTGCTTGGCTTGCTTTACACGCAATCACGACCTTCCTCGATAGCTTGCGTCGTACGCAATACCGAGTTTCACTAAACAACAATATGCTATTAAAACTAGCCGTTACGAATAGTAATAACCACTTTTCGAAATTTTATAAATTTTATTTTTAAAATGGACTTCATTTTTGGACTCAGAATATCAAAATTAGCCTAGGGTGAAATTTTGGTATTTTTCTGAAAACTTTCAATTTTTGATGAATAGTGAAACCACTAAGTGGTAGGTTAAAAACTGAATTTTGCATAAAACTTAATTTTACCGCTTCTGTGAATGGAATTTCGAAAATCCGACAGACACGGTTGATATCAGTAAGTAAAATGTGGTTCAATGAGATAAAAATAATTTTTTTGGTGAATAGTAACTTTTTACGATTTTTACCGCGGTTAATAGTAAATAGGGTAACTAAGGGTAAATATGATATCAATATTACCCTAACACAAGTCCTAATTCTATTGGACAAGTGTAATTTGACCAAAAACAAACTTAGGAATAAAATATGACCATTTAGGCCCACTTGGATTAGATTAGGACATTTATTATTAATTTATTTAAAGAAGGGTTAAAATAGTTAAAATCAAAGTTTAATAAGTAAATCATTTTTAATATGGGGTTATACATAAGATAAATTCGATTGTAAATATTCATTAGAAAGATAAAACTATTTACTACATGATGGTATTTTATTTGTAATTTTTAGACATCAAATAATTTAATTTATTTATGACACAAAGATGATGAAGTAATTATCTTGTTAATGAAATATTGACATAATTGATGTTATAAACACCAAAATAAATGTAATTTGAGACTTTTTATGAATTAAACTAATTTTATAGGTTACTATGATATATTAGTGTCGATTTAATCAACTTGGTTCGAACATATAATTCTGTTATGACTTTCACAAAAATCATATATCAAATAGTGTCAAAATTGACACAAAATAGTTTTTAAATCAAATATTATATTATTAATTGTTATTTTATTCCTAAAAATCTAAGGTTCGGCCAAATGACTTAGATAGGGATATATATATTAATAATAAACAATTTGGGGTTCGTTTGGCATGTTATAGTAAGTTTGTTAACCATATAGTGAAAGAAAACAAAAATACACGGTAACAGTTAAATTAATTAACTTAGAGTTAAATCTAATTGATAAGGTTAAAATAATACCCTAAAATTGTCTAAATCCTATTGGATGATAGGATTTAGACCCATCCCCACTTTAGCTTCGAAATAAGACCCTTTGGAACCATTATAAACCGATTTTGACTTTAATATAAAATAATATTTTGAGATATTCCTAAGGTGCCCCTCTCCTCCCTTATAAAAGGTCACCTCCTCCCCCTCCTCCTCACACCAATTTGAGCACTCAAGCTCGGCCAACCCCTGCCATTTTCTCCTCTCCACTTCCCTAGAATAATCCTAGAGGTCCTGGTCTTCTTCAAAGACCAATCTTAGTTCCCTTAGTGGAGGATTCAAAGAGGTGTTCCAAAGAAGAGGTAATATCCATTACCGATCTTTTCAATTTCTTTCTTCTTCAACTTCTTCTCCTTTAGTTGTTTCATGATAAAGTAATAACATCAGTATTAATTACATACTGATATGTTATTATAAATATGAAACAACCCTAATTCACCATCTATCCATCCTACAGAAAAATGAAATCACCGCGCGTGTGTACGTACGGAATACCGTCTCCACGCCGTGGTGTAATCTATTTTTCCACCATCACCTTACAAGGATGGGTATAATGGTGTAATGAGTAACTATATATGATTATTATGAAGTAATATTGATAATTAAATAATATATATATATACTCCAATACAATTCCACGATCATAGGAACGATATCATCACTCGTGCGTACGTACGGAATACCGTCTCCACGATGTGATGCGACTCGTTCTACATGATCTTCATTTCATAATGATTATATAAATGAATTGAATGAATAAATAAGATATATGTTACACTAATACCATTCTGGATATAAGGAATCTATAACCTTAAAAGAAGAATAAGAATGTATTCGGCAAAACACGCATAAGAACAAAAGGCAATAAAGACCTGAGTAACAAGTAACCATGAAATATTACTATCAAGAAGCTAAGAATATGAACATATATGATATCATATCAATATGTATGATTCTGGAATAAGTAAATAACATTATTTAAACCATTATACAGGAGCTTTGGACACGTACAAAGCAAATTGAACTTAAGGTAAGGGAAATATCACAATCTCATTTTTATCCGAGATTGTTTATTCATAAGTATTTACTGGGGTGTATTTTATCATCCACATCCAGGTTTCATCAAAATGTAATATTATTTCCATCCACCTACAATTGTTTAAAACCATTTTTACCCTTCGGTGAGTTTTTAGTAATATGTATGAAAGGAATCTTTTGTCGTACGAGGTACTTTTTGACTTTTCCGACAAAAGTACGAAGAATGTTTTTTTAACTTATACGGCATGAATGGATTTTTAAAACATTATTTCCAAGAAGATTCCTTTACAAGTTTTCAAGTTTATTTTTAATCATCTTCTTTTGTTTTAAAGTCGTATGACATGTTATGAAAGGAAAAATGTTTTTGAAGTAGAAAGGATATTTTCCTCAAGAATGGAGTTCAAGTATTTTATCAAAATTATTTTCCATCTAAGATAATAAAAGGGTTCTGTTTTTATCCCTATTATAACATGGATTTGATTATGTTGTGATGGAAATATTTTTATGAATTCCTTTATCTTATATGAATTGTTTTATGATGTCATGTTGTTTAAGAATTCCATTTTTATTACATGGGTTACGCTATGATGTATGGTTTATGATTATGTGGCACACATTAGAAAGGATTCATTATAAGATGGGTGGGAACTATATCTCCCTCCAATGCATTGGGTAAAGATTTATATCTGATGAGATAGACATGGCTGGAACGGAAGGTTATTTCGGTTCAGTGATACATGACTGAAACAAGGAGTGAACTCGGTTCAGAAAGGGACTTTGTCCACTAAGATAGTCTTGGAAATGAGTCATGACTAACAAGAAATGATTTTCCATGATTATGTGTGCATGCCAAAAAGTTTCAAGTTTTATGTTATGATTATGGGGATCTCATTTTCACTTCTATGATTTATTCCATGTTAAGATATTATGATCTCTTTTTCAGGTTTTGATTTTCAAAAAGATATGATATGATTTTTATTTCCTTTATTTGCCCTTGCTGAGCATTTGAGCTCACCCTTTTATGTTTTCTTTTCCCCAGGTCAGGAAGATGGATATTAAGTAGAATATGCTAAAAGGGACCCTAGATATGATGAAATAAATGGGAGACACTGTAGAAGATTTATGAACCAGTTGTTTATGTTTCCCAGTTTCTAAAGACACTATACCTATACGGTCCTTTGTGGTTTTGTCATATGTTGTAATACGTGTGCTTCAATTTCGAAGTATTAACAATGTATGTAAAGTATGAGTCGTTATACCTTGATCGAATCTATGTATTTTCCTGGAATATCCTTCAAACACCTGCTGATCGTCTTAATAGAGGGTCGAATAGTCACGAGCCATGTTACCCTGCCCATTACATGTGAAAAACTTCCCATTTCTGGAATTTCTGTCTCTGCATCGGGTTCCCTGCACAACTGATCTTGAGACATGCTGTCGTGCACCTGTAGTTTTGGTCCTCTTGGACCTTTGTCACATTTGATTGATGCCAAATGCAGAATAATCCACTATGTGATGACTGGAAGTCTGTCTCACTGTTGGTGACTGCTCAGCAAGGAAAATATCCACCAAGAGGGATCTCTCTAACACCCCTACTTGCGTCAGGATGCTAGGTGAGAACACAGAAACCCATATATCCCACCTGAGTCCCTGGTCGAAGGTCCATGACCTATAGAATGGGTCCTGCACCATATCAGTGGAGTAACGTGAGAGGTCAGTGAACCTCACTATGTACAAAGCCACAGTCCTGTTGCCCTGCTGCAGATGAAGTATCTCTTGAATGCGCACTACACGAAGAGTCGCTGAAAAAAAATCTGCTCGAAACAAGCTTTTGAAGTCTGTCCAGAGAAGCCTCAACTCGTTGTGGCACTGGAGCATCAAGCTCCACCATTTGACTGCTACTACCTGTAATAATCTAGTAGTAAGAATAACTATGAGATCGGAAGGTGTCCCTACAAGTTAGAAAACTCTCACCATGGCCTCCAGCAAATCTTCAGCCTCATGCGGGTCTATCTCTCCCCTGAACCTAGGTGTCATCTTGTGCTAGAACTCAGGAAACACGCTCATGTGGCATACACTCTCTGCTGCTGGGGCTGGTGGAATCAGTTTCCCAACCGGTAATGTTACCATTGGTGCTTCCACTTGTTCCTCTACTGGAAGATGGAAATGCACCAAAGCCTCATCGCTCGGTGGGATATCAGTGCATACAAATATTGGAACTCTATCCGGTTGTATGCGTAGAGAAATCCTAACAAGAAACAGGTGAGCTATGGTTAAAAGTTATACCTGGTGAGCAGACCTGGTGAGTTCTCTTAAAGAAAAATTTTGAAAACACAAAATGAAATAGTGTTTTCGTGCACTAAGTCGAAAAATCAGAAGTCAGGGTCCTGTTGTATGGATACGTCGGCCGCCACACCAACACTGGACTCCCTGAACTAAAAGACACAATCCCTACACATAACACCATTTCATCAAAGAATAGATCAGATTCTTATGTTCTGCGGTAGAACCGACTTCTCTGATACAAAGTTATCATGACCCATCCCCCGGGGCTTGTGCTGTGACTACCACAAGCTCGAATTCCATAGGCTAGAGGCTGTAAACTAGAACCAAAGGTGTATTCTCTAAAATTGCAAAGGGATTTCCTTTATAACCAGTAAACATATGCAACCAAACAAAAATCAAGATACGAACGCAAGTCAACGGTGTAGTAAACAAGTGAGTATAGTAAGAAAAAAGGGGCAAGAATAAAAGTCCAACTAGAAAGTACAAGTACCACTAAAATGAAATACATCTGATGAAAGTAAAAATAAGCTACTGGATCATCCTCTGAGGTTCCTACCTGAAGGGTAGGTAAAAATCACCTCCTCAGCAATACACCTCTGTCCATCTCCTCCATGTACCGACAGGCCATATGGTCCACCTCTGGGCACCATCCAATACTTGTACACTCAGCCTCAGTCAGCGATGTCCGTAGTCTGCAACCATCATAGCAATGTGTCAGCATAGTCCATGTAGGGGTGATTATAATGATACTCAGTATGGACCCTGTGACCCTAAATCTCTCACAAAATCTAACAAGGATAAACCACAATGTATTAAATCAACAAATTATCTTTGTTATATTCCCATACATATACCTATGTTATCATGTGATCCATCTCAATAATGAAGAAAACACAGAAAAAATGACTCATCTCAACCATGATTTTATTCTTGGGTTAGTATCAAGATACATCCCCGGTAACAATGTCAAAACCTCAGCAGCAGGAGAACTCCTCCTCTATCGAGTACAGTGGGCCTGCCGGAACACCAAGCGCACTTCCCAATAATCATGGACTACTGAGGTACTCCTCATGTTGAGTACTGTGGATCGGCCATGTCATCAAGCGCACTCCCCACCGGGGTCTTTCGCGTCACCAAACACGCTCCCCCTCATAGCCTACAGAGGTACCACTCTTATCGAGTACTGTTGGTCTTCCGCGACACCAAGGAGCTCCCCACTGTGGGTCTACCATGATACCAAGGTGCTCCCCACTAGGCTAGTAGAGTCACATCGAGTCAAAATGTTTAGTAGTGGCCAGGTCTCAGCCAGCTATTAGGTCTCCACACTATGCTCACTCGTCTCAAGGAGGATGCGCTCCACAAAATATTTTTTTATACCCCAACTATCATGAATTCTCACAAAGAAGAATCAAAATGGTCCTCCACGTCACAGGGGTCTTAACGTAATAGACTGCACGACAATCAGACCCTCGGTCTTTGAGTTATTAGCCTTTTAGTCCTAAGAGCCTGGTTGGATTCGTGCTCGATCCAACTTGAAAGTTTTCTATCTCAATTCAAAACTCAGTGTAATATACTCAGAGGGACCGTCTCACTCTATGATTTCCAGCACCGCTGGTGGTTCATCAAATGGACGTCTGGTGCCAACAATATGGCCAATGGAGTGTAAAAGGGGGGTCGTAGTGGGCTTGGGTCCGGACTGACCCTGTTGAACTGACCCAGCCTGATCTGGCTTGGGTCGACCTAGTTTGGGTCGACCGGGCCAGACCCGTAGTGTCAGGCCGGCCCAGAATGTGGCCCGGTTTGGAAGGAGTTCTAGCAGGCCGCAAGGGCTGCGAGGGGTCGCGGAGCCTATAGGTGTTGTGAGGCAGCCCGACCGTGGGGAGCCACGTTGGGGTAGGGCCGGTTCAGATGGGGAACCGCGAGGGGCATGGGTCGGTTCGGGCGGGGTGTCATCAAGAGCATGGGTAGTTTTGGTCGGGGCACCACGAGGGGCGCGAGCCGGTTCGGGCAGGGCGCCGCGAGTGCGCGGGCCGGTCGGGCCGGGGCACGACGAGGGGCACTGGCCGGTTTGGCCAGGCCATCACAAGGGCATGGGCCGGTTCGTCCAGGGTACCGTGAGGGTCGTGGACTGTTTCAGGAGGCTGGTGGGCAGTGTGAGATGATGTGACTCAGAGGGCCGGAAGCAGCACGACCAGTTCGACCAGTGGGAGGCACAACCGTTTCGGTCGGCGGGAGGCGTAGCCGGCGGGTGGCACGTGCAGCGAGGGGAGCGGAGCTGGAGGGGGCGGGGTTGCTCTGCCTGTATGCACTGTGGTCGGCCGGTAGTGCGGGGGGGGGGGGGGGGGGTGGAGCACTGCGGGGGCCGCGTGGGTGGCGGTGCTGTTTCCTTCATCGCCTTCTTTCATTTCAAAGAACACCACAAATAAGAACGACGGAGGGGGGTCTTGACATGTTATTCTGGCCGCACACTCCATGTTTAGAGTTGTAACATACAGTTGACAAGAACAGATCAAAGAACTTCATCCATGATCTTCCATAATTTAATCATTCCCAATACTGCACAAGAGAAGAAGGGAGTATCAAGAAAGTGATAAACAAATAGCATTAAACCCCTTACTTCAGGTTGATACGTTGATAGAGTCACGGGGAGGAAGATGAATCGTTGGGAAAAAGTCAGATGTCTGTGTCATTGGAGTTTTCCTCAAACGTCGGATTGTGCGTCGGTTTTTCAAAGGCATCCCACATCAGTTTCCTTAGCAAGGTGCTTCCAAGGAAGAAGTCAACGACATTACTAACCAGCTTTCATTGTGGAGAAATCTATCTTCATGGAGGAAGCATTGTTAATTGGAGAACATTTCTCCCTATTTCAATACAATGTAATGTGGTTCCAAAATAATAGATTAAGCTATCTATTATTTTGTTGGAATAATTCAAAAAGATTCATTAATTATGGTGGGTGTCATAATTAAGGAATGAGGGTCTGCTCGATTAAATTGTGGAGGTGTTGAAGAGGCTCCCCCCACATTAATTAGAGAGTTTAGGGTTTCTCACAATTATTGGGGGGTTTCAAGGGGGTTTATTCACAGGTGACCCCCATCACCATAACCTCTCATGATAGGATAGGTTCTGGTGGACCCCACATCCAACTTCCACATGGAGGTTTTCTCCCGGTGGACCCCACCTCCGAACACCCACATGAGTGAGGCAAAATAAAAAAAATGTAACACACTTTTATTTTTATTTTATTCTTCCATGAAAAAACAAAAAACTAAATTTCACTCTTTTTCCACTACCTTCGAGATGAATGTCTCCTTAAGTGAAGACAGGCACTATGAGTTCAATGGTGCCCCCAAATTTCAATTATGTGAACCGATTCAAATTTAAAAAAAAACCCCACTCGCACGTTTATTGAATGTACTCGAAATAATGTTCATAAATTCATTCTAGGCACTCAGGGCCTTAGAATCACGCGCCATCAATTTTCGCGGACTCATAAAATTCCGTTATATTTAAAAAAATATATTTACATTCAAAATATGAGTCTTTACATGACATCTCCAAAATATACAACTTGACCAATTTATCCTCTTCATTCAAATCCATGATTAGAGTGAAATGGGCAATTTCGGTCAGATAGTTAATCACTACCAAATAGAATTCCCTCTCTGTGGTGTTTGAGGTAAGATAAAAATAAAATTGATGGTCTCTAATCCCACTTCTGGGTTGGAATGGGTAGAGGATATAGAAAAACTAAGGGCCTTTGGGTCTCTAATTTAACCTTTTTTACTAGTATATGACCATCATGCAATGTAAAATACATCTCACCGTATAAATGGCCACCAATTATTCTGAGGCACATCATACAATATCATGGAAGAACCAGTATGAACATACCACTGAGACTAGTGGCTATCCTATGTCACCACATCCCATTAATAAAATGGAACCATGATATGAACACTAAATAATAATTCTCCCTTATGATACAATTTCCACTCAAATGGACCCTCCCACACTTTTCAAACCTCATAGAACATTGGAACAACTAATCTCTTTTATTCTCTTTCCGAATCAACTCCATAAAGATTGTTTTTAGCAGAACACCCCTCCACTATGATACTTGGCCTCCATATGCCTTTGGAAAAAATACCCCTCAATATTCACTCATCACTGGAATCTTTAAATTCATGCACTGGAATATTACTACTCAAAAAATCTATATCAGTATCACCATTTAATGGGGTATAGACTATATTGAAATCAAACCCTTGGATTTACTCAACCCAACGAAAATACCTCAAATTTAGATAGTTCATGATGTAAATGTATTCTATGATCTTACGATCTAAATAAACTAAAAAATTCTCCCCAAAAATATAATGTAACCACCGAATAATGGAATGCATCACCACCTCTTACAAAATGACGTAGGTTGGGTAATTATTTTCATGTGATCGACATTGGCATGAAACATACACCCCCACACACTTGTAATGCATTATCAGACACCCATGAACCATATGTAATGAAACCAAATTGACCACATATCCAATTATAGACTATAGAAATATAAAAATAGGGGTAGTGGTCAATCACCTCTTTAGATCAAAAAATGAATATTGTTCCATTAAAACATTACCCCATTCTAGGTAAATGTAATCATGGATCAACCAAACAAAGATAAATCACAACCAAACCACATATAATACCCTGACAGGGCCAAAATTATTTTGATATAAAAACCCTTAATCAAGTTTTTCCATGACATCACAAAACTGATATTCTCAGGGTCCATCAAAGCATTTCATTTGGATATGACATGATCCATAATATTAAATTCCTTGACCTGGAAGTTTCACTTATAAATAATTCAATAGAGTTGATGATCCTAATTATTACAAAACACAATCCATAAATGAAAATATTGATCCTCCATAGTCCTAATTAAACCAGGATAACATCCATGAATATTAAAACAAAAGATGTTATAATACTATTTGAACAAACTGTTAATGTCTTCCATAAAAACCATATTATCATTTTTGACATAATAGGAAATTCCATCAACTCAAAATGGAAATACATTCTTCAGAAGGTTGTTTTTGGAAAATCAACTTCCCAAAATCAGACATGATGTTAACTCGAAAAAAATCCATCTTGTGAAACTAATTTTCCCACCCAATATAATAAAAAATATCATCATTAAGGGAAAAGTTACATGTTCATGATTTCTACCTTATTCTAATTTTGGTACTCAATACAGAACTGGAGAGATCCATTGACCTTTTTTCACAAAAAAATGGGGGGGATGAAGGTGATATAGAAGGGCGAATGAACCCTTTGGATTCCAAATCATCGACCCTTAACTTTAATTCAATTAAATTTTTTGGGGTTTATAAAGTACAAGTAAATAGATATCGATTAAGTTTACAATTCCAAATCAATAAATAATTCAACATCCCATTTTAATGAGAGACACAAAAAATCCCTTAGAAACAGCATTAGGATCCCATACACCATGGGATGCAATCTATGAGACACCCTGTTATCAGTACCAACCAATATTTTCAATGAGATCTAATAAAAAAGCTACATAAACATTGGAAATATAATTCCAAAACATACACACTGAGGATCCCATTCACCCTAAAAACCGAGGTACATCTATCATCTTCCAAAACACTCGCTCACTTTCTATACAATCAATATGATCCTACGAAAGAAACATCTAGTTCATAGAAGGGATCATGTAAATGTGGACCATCTCTAAAAATATAAATCTTATTCTAGGTCAACCCCAATCATGTTGAGTCTACATGATGGAAAAATAAAACCCTTCCATTGATTATTACAATGTGGCGTCAATAACTCCTTCGTATTATGAAACTACATGGTTGGTAGCTTTAACACAACCACACGTTGTGTGGAAATAAAATAAATAATGGAACTAGTATCAAATAAGGAAATATCTAATGATTATCAAATATGAATACTACCTCAAGCTTTCATTATTGTTACATTTGATTACACTATTTCTCATTGTGTGGCACGATCTTTCCTCGTCTCTACCTGAAATTGAGAATGAACAATTCCATGAAGCTCTGTTCGAAACTAACTATTCCCAAATGATGATCTTACCCTAAATCCGTGAACTCCAAACCAAGATCCATCTTCCCTATATAATTTTGATCTAGAGGAAATCATTCTGGATGCCACATATGCTACACCACTCTAATATGGGTGCACCACCATGAAATCCCAAATGAAAGTGTCCCACATGTCCTCACCGATGTCAAGGTATGAGTGGGGCTTTATACATAGATATTATATTCCATTACATCCCTCACTTATGGTTGAAAACATACCCAATAGCTAAACACAAGGATAAAGACAACTGAGATGGATAGTAAGAACTCGACCATCCCAACTTCTCCTTCTGTTCATGCTTCTATTTCTTCTCAGATTAACATCCACTTCATGCTGCTGCTACTACTCTAGTGAAACCATACATGCATTTATGATTTAATTACAACATCATAGAAATATCAAACCCTTCAACAAATGTCATCATCTTAAACAATAAAATATGGGATCTGATTTTTTGCTGCAACCAAATATAAATATTTTGAAACACCAACTATTCATTGGAAACGAATACCAGTGAAAACTGAGCTAATATTTAAAAGAGGTAAATATACTCTATCATAGTGTAGTCTCCCTGGAAAATCTCCAAAAACTCCCAAGACCTAGATAAAGTAAAAATATTAGGCCAATACAACTTATGGATGTTTTACTTTAAATAATTCCATCCCATCAACTTGTGCTTCCCTAGAATGAAAATTTGATTCCAACATCATCCTTCTTTGACCAACCAATATTAATGGACCACCCATCACTTTTTCAACCTCAAATTTTTCATGAAACTCAATCATACCATCTATTTTTTCAATTCACTCCTCCAATTCCTGTGGTGAAATTTTACCTTTGAATGAAAGATGGTTCTTCTTTAGGAACTCCTGATATCTATCTCTTATAGTTATGGGTTTAACTTCTCTAGTATTATTACGATCGTAATCCACTCCATGACCAAAAACATGTAAAAACCAAAACATTTCATCCCCTAGTCTGTGATTTATTTTATAACTCTATATGGTATCTTCTTTTAGTTGAACTATAATTCTATGATGATGCATCTTACAACATGAAGCTAAAATCACAAGGAACGACCATTAATACAACTATCGTCACTCATTCTAAAAAATTCTTACATCAAGAAAAATTCTCAAACACCTCTATATCCCACAAAAAAATACAATACAATAAAAATCCAAAAACCTCATTCCACCTCCACCTAGTCTCTATATAATGTATACTGCTAGTACGACTCTCCAACTAGTCCCTTCGTAACAATAAGGACATAAATCTCAATACAAGAACACCAAAACCGCTAGATGTAGAAAACAAGCAACCAGATCCAACATCACCACGACAAAACATCTTTCATTTACTTTGTTAAAAAATAACAATTACAACATTAACTAAAAGAATTATGTATGGAATGATCTAAATCCCAATAGGACAACACCCAAAAGAATTATTCCATGCTATAACATTAAATGATAACCCAACACACTCATTTATATATAAACCAAATTATAAAATCATGTTGATATTAATTTCATGAAAATATATCATATGAAATCACTTTTAATGAAAAAAAGTTTCTTAAAAGTGGAATTCGTTGATATTAAATATACCCAAGGTGTAACATATACTGATGGATGCATGTAAATAACATATTAATCCTATCACAATAGAGGAGCATTAATAATCCATAAAGGTAATACGGAACTAGTGGGACCCTAGAGAACTTATACTTTTGTGATAAACTCCTCCAAAAAATACCAACATTGTTCTTTGTAACACCCCGAGATTTTATGAAAGATATTATTTTAATTTCATTAATGTCTTGTGTTGTATTCTACACCAAGATTACCTTGCGCTATACACAACACCGTATTAGCTTGCAGTATACACAACACTATTCTTGACCGTGTTACACACAATTTTGATAATAGTTATTCTACGCAACATTGAGTATATATATATATATTCAATGTATAAATGAAATATGGTTGGATTTTTTTATACGAAACAACGAAGGATTCTTTTACAACACGCAACCCTAACTTGACTTGCATTACACACAATCACGACCTTCCTCGATAGCGTGTGTTGTACGCAATACCGGGTTTTAATAAACAATGATATATTATTATAATATTGTCATGAACTAGCCGTTATGAATAGTATTAACTAAATTTTGAATTTTATAACATTATTATTTATCTTACACATTTTGTAGAACATGGTATAAGAACAAAATAAATTTTTTGGGTAAAATAAGTATTTTTCAAAAAATACAGTTTTGCCTCCTTTTGATGGTGCACCAACAGTAAATATAGTTTTTGAAATGTTTATAAGTTCAATTTGACAAAATAAAATTCTTCTTTGGAATCATGAAATAAAAATTTACTTTGGATAAATTTTTCATATTATTCTGGTAACTTTCACATTTTAATGAATAGTAAAAACACGCTATATTTTAATTAAAAACAACTTTTTTCATTGTAATATATTATGTGGTTACATTATAATATATAATGGTTTTAAAGTATAAATAGAATATTTTTTTTACATTTAATATAATTTATTTCATTAGCATTGATTTTACCATTAATTCGTAGGTTAAATCAATTCAATCTTTTGAAATGTTTTAAACAAAAACCCGTTTTTATTCGAGAACGGGATTGATTTTAATTTAATTTCTGCAACTTCTGTGTATTGAATTTTAAAAAATTGATTCCATATTTGGAATCAGTGGGTCCAAATTATGTTAATAGGCTAATTTTTATTTTTGGGAATTATGAATAGTAACTACGGTAAATTTTATTTACCATAGTTAAAGGTAAATCGGGTAATTAAGGGTAAATATAATAATATAAAATTACCCTAACACATTCCAAAATTCTATTTGATGGCTAAAAGTAAACCCATATCAACTAAGGGTCGGATTAGATTCATTTTATGGACTTTTGACCATGAAAATAATTTAATTATTATTAAAACCAATGAAAGTGACAACATGTCACTCTATTAAATCTTATAAGTATAATAATTTTATCATAGTGATAAACATCATAAAACTTCAAACATTAATAGTATACAAAAATCTAAAAAAATTATCTACATCATGAGAATTTATTTAGAATTTTTTGGGATTAAATAATTATCATTAATTGTGACACAATAGTGATGCAGAAATTATTTATCTAGTGAAAAATCAAGAATATAGTTTTTATTAAACTAATAGTGACCATAAAAGGAACAAAAACCTGACCAAAACTTATTGGTAATGTAAATTTAAACAATAATAATCCAATGGTAGAATATTTGACTATTTGGAGTCTTATACAAGTAATTTTGACACTTATATTATTTTATTTTAAATGATGCCAAAGTTGTCACCTTCATAATTTAATAAATATAACAATTTACATATTGTGATTTTAAGATGATAAATTCATGTAAAAGTATTATTATGAAAGTTAATATATTTATCTTCATCATAGGATTTTATTTTAAATTTTTATGCAACAAATAAGTATATTAAATAATTATACAAAAATGATGTAGTATTTATTTTATTAAGAGATAAACCAAATAAATGGTTTTAAAAATAACAAAATAAATATTATATAAACTATTTAATGAGATCCAATAATTTTATAGATACATATGACATTTTATTAATATATTAAAGATTTTATTTCGAACATATCTTCTGTATATATTTTATTTAAATTCAAATAAATGAATAGTGTCAAAATTGACACTATTGTTATTTTATAAAAATAACATATTATAAAATTGTTTAAAAATTACAAAAGTATTTAAAAATTATAAATTTAAATTTATATGGTCTATAATTTTATAAAGTAAACAATTATGGAAAATTCACAACAAATAAGTAATTATTTGTTATAATTTAAAATTTAGAATTTTATTACCACAAATAAGCTTAAATAGATTAAATAAGGATAAATCAAAATTATAAGGTTTACAATAAGATCCAAACATGTCTAAATTTGATTGGTTGATCAGATTACAACCCTATATCATCTAATATTAGAATATGAGTCATTTTTGGAGGTTTTTAAGTGGGGTTAGATTTATTATAAATTAATATTTTTAAGAATTCCAACGGTACCCTCTCCTCCCTTATAAAAGGGAACCTCCTCCCTCTCCTCCTCACACTAATTTGAGCCTTAAATCTCGGCCAACCCCTTCAAAATTATCTTCTCCACTTCCCTAGAAACATACTAGAGGTTCTGGTCTTCTTTAAAGACCAATCTTAGTGCCCTAAGAGGAAGTTTCAAAGAGGCGTATCGAAGAAGAGGTAATTTCTTCTCCCGATTCTTTCAAGATTCTTTCTTCTTCAACTTATTCTTCTTTAGTTGTTTCATTATAAAGTAATAACATCAGTATCACTAATATACTGATTTGTTATTATAGATATGAAACAACCCCATTTCACCTTCTATCCATCCTACAGAAAACAAAATCATCGCGCGTGCGTACATACAGAATACTGTCTCCACGCCGTGGTGTAATCTGTTTTTCCACCAACACCTTACATGGATGGGTATAATGGTGTAAAGAATAACTATACATAGTTATTATAACATCATAATGATTCTGATATATTGTATCATGCACTCAAATTCATTTCAATAATCATGAAAATGATATCATCGCTCGTGCGTACGTACGGACTACCGTCTCCACGACGCAATGAGATTCATTCTCCACTTTAACCATTAATGAATGATTATAAAGTACATATAATAAGTAATCATGAAATAAATGACATAATAATGATACTGGATTTATGTGTATATATATGTATGTCATCTACTTAATTCCATTCAACTCAATAAGGAAATGAAAACAGCGTTCATGCGTACGTACGACCTACCGTCTCCATGAACGGTGTATTTCTTTCCATTTACTGATTTATTATATATATGTATATTCTGAATATATATTATATATAAATCATGTTTTATATTCTGGAATTAAGTAATCATGATCTACGTAATCATATGAATAATTAAAAGTCAAAACACGGACGAGAAATGAAACGATTTTACCCAAAACGATCTTTAACATGGAATTTACAAAAGAACGGGTAAAATAAAGTCATAAGTGAACCATATATGATATCATAAAAATTAGTATGATTCTGGAATAAGTCAATGACAATATTTAAATAATTATACAGGATGTTCGGACACTTAAGAAGCAAATCAGACCTAAGTTAAGGGAAATATCACAATCTCATTTTTATCCGAGATTGTTTATACTTTGAAATTTATTAGGGTGTATTTTATCATCCACATCCATGTTTCCTCAATATGTAATGTTATTTCCATCCACCTAAAATTTTTTAAATCCAATTTAACCCTTCAGTGGGTTTTTATTAAAGGATATAGAAGGAATCTTTTGTTGTTTTTCGTACGAGGTACTTTTTGACTTTTCCGACAAAAGTACGAAGAATGTTTTTTTAACTTATACGACAAGAATGGATTTTTAAAACATTATTTCCAAGAATCTTCCTTTACAAGTTTTCATGTTTATTTTTAATCAACTTCTTTTAGTTATAATTTTATGACATGTTGAGAAATGAAAAGTGTTTTTGAAGTAGAAAGGATATTTTCCTCAAGAATGGAGTTCAAGTGTTTTATCAAAATTATTTTCCATCTAAGATAATAAAGGGTTATGTTTCTATCCCTATTATTACATGGATTTGATTATGTTGTGATGGAAATATTTTTTATGAATTCCTTTATCTTATATGAATTGTTTTATGATGTCATGATGTTTAAGAATCCAATTTTTATTACATGGGTTATGCTATGATGTATGGTTTATGATTTTGTGGCACACATAAGAATGGTATCATTATGAGATGGGTGGGACCTATATCTCCCTCCAATTCATCGGGTAAAGATTTTATATCTCATGAGATAGACATGGCTGGAATGGTAGGTTATACCGGTTTAGTGAAATAGGACTGAAACGAGGGTGACGCCGTTCAGAAAGGGACTTTGTCCACTAAGATAGTCTTGGAAATGAGTCTTTACTAATAAGTAATGATTCTCTATGATTATGTGTGTATGCCACAAAGTTTCATGTTTTAAGTTATGATTATTGTGATTACATTTCACTGCCATGATTTACCCCATGTTATGAAATTATGATCTCTTTTACAGGTTAAGATTTCCAAAAGTTATGTGCTTATGTATATGATGTGATTGATATTTCTTTTGTTTTCCCTTAGTGTGCATTTGAGCTCACCCTTTTATGTTTTCTTTTCCCCAGGATATAAAGAAAGGTTTTACGTAAAATAAAGGACGATCTTTATGGGAGATTTTGAAGATCTTTCACCACAATTAGAAGATTATATTCTGAGTTTCCAAAGACACTAAACTATTAAGTTCCTTGTGTATGTGTTTTTGTTATGTACTAAGTATTTCGCAAAAGTAATGTAATGTCCATGTACGTCAAGATTTGGGTCTCTACAGTTGGTATCAGAGGAAATGGAGGTAGGAATGTATCTGATCCTTGGGAACTCTCACATGTGAGTGTTGGACGAAGCATGGCTCTCCGCCCAAGGGATTCATGAGGAAATGGCTGCCTCTGGGGATGGTGGTGTGTCCCGCCCAGGGTGTGTAGCCGCCCATGGAGTGCCCTGATAGGTATCAATTATAGTTCACTGGATGTAATTCCAGACTGTTATAGTTGGTATCAGCGGAAAGGTTTAGTCAACCTTTGAAAACTAGGATGTGAGAACGTTAGTGAGATCCCTAAAGATATTTCTACGGTATGTCTAGGGATGTCTCTAAGGATAAGTATACGTATAGGATATAGTACTAGAACTACGGTAAAGATCTTAGAATTTAACCTAAGATGTTAGATATTGAGGATATTCCCCCTTTATAATGTTGTTTTCCCTAACATGATTTTTGCCCCTCACACTATTCTTTTTGGGTTTTAGACGATGGATGGAACCCGAAGGAACCATGTTGATCAATGTAATGGACAATGCAATGATTTTCCTCCTGAACAAACAAATTTTATGGGAGATGGAGTGAAAAATCTTATTGCTATAATTACACAAGATATGAATCATTCTGGACTTCTAAATGAGCAGAGAAGGGAACAATATCCTATTGAGTCCTTTATGAGGAAACGTCCACCTTCATTCAGTGGGACTTCTGATCCACTTGTTGCTGAACAATGGATCAGTACCACTGAAAAGATATTTTCAGTTCTTCAATGTTCTGAACATGATAAATTCATCTTAGTAGTATATCGTTTGGAAGGTGAAGCTGATCAATGGTGGAATCTTATCAAGAATACGAGGCCAAGAGATGAAATTGAGTCCATGGAATGGGACGAGTTCAAGAACTTGTTTTTCAGTAAGTACTTCCCTCATGTTCTTCGAACAAAGATGGAAAAGGAGTTTCTTGAACTAAAGTAGAAGGATGATGAATCTGTTGGTATATACGAAGCGAATTTTACAAGGCATGTAAGGTATGCATCTGGCATTATCCTCCAACCTGAAAGTAAAGTTGATTGATTTTTCAGTGGCTTAAAACCAAGTCTTCGAAGGGAATTAGCTATAAGAGACTTCAGTAGCTATGAAGAAATTGTGCATTGTGCTATCAAGGTAGAAATGGAAGTTGGTGTTACATATCCATCTCATGGTTTTGACAAGAAACGAAAGATGGAGTTCATTGAGAAATATCCAAATAATGGTGAAAAGAAGATGAATGTTTCCTTATGCTCAAAGTGTGGAAAGAAGCATGGTGGAGATTGTATTAAAGGGACTAGAAAATGTTTTAAGTTTGGAAAAGAAGGTCATCGAGTAGCTGAGTGTCGAAGTAATGGAAAAAGGGTTTCTAATGATGTGAATAAAGAAAACACTACAGAGAACGCACCACAAACACTTCAATGCTTCAAGTGTAAGGAAATGGGGCATTGTGCTAATAAATTCCCTAATCCAAGGGTTAGTGATGATCGACATGAGCAACCGCTTAAGGAAAAGGACAATGGGAAGTCACATGCGATCACTATTGGCAATGTTGAATATGACAACGATGTGGTGGAATGATTAAGTGTTTATGTAATGGAATTCCAAAATAATGTTGTATCATGGAGTATTGGAATATTTATATATTGGTCTAATGTGGTATTCAAAGTTATTGAGATATTTTTGAAAATAATATGATATGTGCATAATGAAGGGAAAACGAGAAAATGAAATGTTTAACAGTATTCATGAGCTCATGATTGATATAAGGACTAAGTGATATCATGGTTTGAGTATATAGAATTTTGAGGATTTTGGTATGTGGAAAGTGTTAACTTTTAACTGCATTCATGTTTTCACTAAGGTTCAATGAGTATTCATTCTTCAAGAGAATACATGATTAAGGTATTCACATGTTTGTAATTTGTCCAACAAGATATATCTTATGATATATGGGGGATAAATGATGGCATTCACGTGATTAATTTATGACATTTCAAGTAATTATTTTCTTTATACTATGAGCTTGGACCAAAGTATTTTAGATAAGCCTAAAGATTAGAATGGATTATGTTGGACATAAGTTAGGATAAAACGTTTTTCGATATTATTGATGGGATTTTATAGTAATATAGCTTTAGAAAAAAGAAAACCTGCAGGACGGGCGACAGCCCATCGCGTCAGACAAGGCTGTGGGAATCGAACCAACAACTGAAGTGCGACTGACCTTTATCGCCTACAACTGGCCTACATGAAGACCCTGTTTACTAGAAACTAGTTTTATTATATTAAAAAGTATGATATATGAAGTATAAGTCCATTTTAGGAACTATATATGATTAATATCACTATAGAATGACTTATGTATATTTAATAACTTTTGCTAAACTTTTGTTTGAGACAGATGGAATGACCCGTCATTCTATCATATGATCTGCTAACACTTCACGAATAACAAATTCAACATCATTTATTTAAGAGATGAAGTAGAAATTTTTCAAGGCACGAACAACAGTGAGATTATACCAAAATAAAGTAAGTATTTATTCTAATTCAAATTATTCAACTTTAGGGAAACGATCTTGAAAACCAAAAATGTTGTCCTAGTGATCTTATATCCGATTAATCAGATGGTACCTTAGATCGTCACAAATTTATGGATTTGTGATTGTTGGCTTTTCCATAGCCATGTTCTCTAACACTCTCCATCAGAACATGATGGTTAGATTTTTCATCCATATCCATATTTTCACCTATGCGGAAACCCAGTGATTTTTTTATTTGGGTAACCGTTACATTTCATACTTTTGTTTTTAAAGATTGGTTTTGGTATTCATTTTTACGATGTGGGTTTCTATTAAACAAACTTTTCAGTAGTAAACCATTTATAACCCCGACGAATTTCGAGGGAGAAATTCATTTTAAGGGGGGTAGAATGTAACACCCCGAGATTTTTTGAAAGATATTATTTTAATTTCATTAATTTTTTGTGTTGTATTCTACACAAATATTACCTTGCACTATACGCAACACCGTATTAGCTTGCAGTATACGCAACACTATTCTTGGACCGTGTTACACACAATTTTGATAATAGTTATTCTACGCAACATTGAGTATATATATATATATATATATTCAATGTATATATGAAATATGGTTGGATTCTGTTATACGAAACAACGAAGGATTCTTTCACAACATGCAACCCTAACTTGGCATGAATTACATGCAATCACGACCTTCCTCGATAGCGTGTGTTGTACGCAATACCAGGTTTTAATAAACAATGATATATTATTATAATATTGTCATGAACTAGCCGTTATGAATAGTATTAACTAAATTTTGAATTTTATAACATTATTATTCATCTTACACATTTTCTAGAACATGGTATAAGAACAAAATAAAATTTTCGTGTAAAATAAGTATTTTTCAAAAAATGCAGTTTTGCCGCCTTTTGATAGCGCACCATCTTTAAATATATTTTTTGACATGTTTATAAGTTCAATTTGAAACAATAAAATTATTCTTTGGAATCAAGAAATAAAAATTTACTTTGGATAAATTTTTCATATTATTCTGGTAACTTTCACATTTTAATGAATAGTAAAAACACGCTATATTTTAATTAAAAACAACTTTTTCATCGTAATATCTTATGTGGTTAAATTATAATATTGAATGGTTTTAAAGTATAAATAGAATATATTTTTACCATTTAATATAATTTATGTCATTATCATTGATTTTACCTTGAATTTGTATGTTAAATCAATTCAATCTTTTGCAATGTTTTAAACAAAAACCCTTTTTTATTCGACAACGAGATTAATTTTAATTTAATTTCTAAAACTTATGTGTATTGAATTTTAAAAAATGGATTCCATATTTGGAATCAGTGGGTCCAAATTATGTTAATAGGCTACTTTTTATTTTTGGGAATTATGAATAAGAACTACGGTAAATTTTATTTACCATGGTTAAAGGTAAATCGGGTAATTAAGGGTAAATATAATATTATAAAAGTACCCTAACACATGACAAAATTCTATTTGATGGCTAAAAGTAAACCCATATCAACTAAGGGTCGGATTAGATTCATTTTATGGACTTTTGACCATGAAAATAATTTAATTATTATTAAAACCAAAGAAAGTGACAACATGTCACTCTCTTAAATCTTATAAGTATAATAATTTTAACTTAGTGATAAACATCATAAAAATTCGAACATGAATATTCTCAAGAAAGCTAACAAAATTATCTACATCATGAGAATTTATTTAGAAATTTTTGGGATTATATAATTATCATTAATTGTGACACAATAGTGATGAAGAAATTATTTATCTAGTGAAAAGTCAAGAATATAGTTTTTATTAAACTAATAGTGACCATAAAAGGCACAAAACCTTGACCTAAACATATTGGTCATGTAAATTTAAAATATAATAATCCAATGGTCGAATATTTGACCATTTTGAGTCTTATACAAGCAATTATGACACTTATATTATTTTATTTTAAATGATTCCAAAGTTGTCACCTTCATAATTTAATAAATATAACAATTTATATATTGTGATTTTAAGATGATAAATTCTAGTAAAAGTATTATTGTGAAAGGTAATATATTTATCTTCATCATAGGATTTTATTTTAAATTTTAATGAAAAAAATAAGTATATTAAATAATTATACAAAAATGATGAAGTAATTATTTTATTAAGAGATAAACTAAATAAATGGTTTTAAAAATAATAAAATAAATATTATATGAACTATTTAATGTGATACACTAAATTTATAGAAACATATGACATTTTATTAATATATTAAAGCTTTTTGTTCGAACATCTCTTCTGTATATATTTTATTTAAATTCAAATAAATGAATAGTATCAAAATTGTCACTATTGTTATTTTATAAAAATAACATATTATAAAATTGTTTAAAAATCACAAAAATATTTAAAAATTATAAATTTAAATTTATATGGTCTATAATGTTATAAAGTAAACAATTATGGAAACTTCACAACAAATAAGTAATTATTTGTTATAATTTAATATTTAGAATTTTATTACCACAAATGAACTTAAATAGATTAAAAAAGGATAAATCAAAATGATAAGCTTTAAAATAAGATCCAAACATGTCTAAATTTTATTGGCTGATGCGATTACAATCCTATATCATCTAATATTAGAATATGAGTCATTTTTTAAGGTTTTTAAGTGGGGTTAGATTTATTATAAATTAATAGTTTTAAGAATTCCAAAGGTACCCCTCTCCTCCCTTATAAAACGGCACCTCCTCCCTCTCCTCCTCACACCAATTTTAGCCTTCAAGCTCGGCCAACCCCTTCCAAATTATCTTCTCCCCTTCCCTAGAAACATCCTAGAGGGTCTGGTCTTCTTTAAAGACCAATATTAGTGCCCTAAGAGGATGTTTCAAAGACACGTATCGAAGAAGAGGTAATTTCTTCTCCCGATTCTTTCAAGCTTCTTTCTTCTTCAACTTATTCTTATTTAGTTGTTTCATTATAATGTAATAACATCAGTATCACTAATATAATTATTTTGCATTATAAATATGAAATAACCCCATTTCACCTTCTATCCATCCTACGGAAAACAAAATCACTGCCCGTGAGTACGTACGGAATACCGTCTCCACGCCGTGGTGTAATATGTTTTTCCACCAACACCATACATGGATGGGTATAATGGTGTAAATAATAACTATACATAGTTATTATAACATTATTCTGATTCTGATATATTGTATCATCCACTCCAATTAAATTCAATAATCATGAAAGTGATATCATCGCTCGTGCGTTCGTACGAACTACCGTCTCCACGACGCGATGAGATTCATTCTCCACTTTAACCATTCATGAATGATTATACAGTAAATATAATAAGTAATAATGAAATATATTACATAATAACGATACTAGATTTATGTGTATATATATTTATTTCATCTACTTAATTCCATTCAACTCAATAAGGAAACGAAAACAACGTTCATGCGTACGTACGACCTACCGTCTCCATGAACGGTGTATTTCATTCCATTTACTGATTTATTATATATATATATATTCTGAATATATATTATATATAAATAATGTTTTATATTCTGGAATTAAGTAATCATGATCTATGTAATCATATGAACAATTACAAGGCAAAACACGGATGACAAATGAAACGATTTTACCCAAAAAGCTCTTTAACATGGAATTTTCAAAAGAACGGGTAAAATAAAGTCATAAGTGAACCATATATGATATCATAAAAATTATTATGATTTTGGAATAAGTCAATGAAATTATTTAAATCATTATAAAGGAGGTTTGGACACTTATGAAGCAAATCAGACCTAAGGAAAGGGAAATATCACAATCTCATTTTTATCCGAGATTGTTTATACTTTGAAATTTACTAGGGTGTATTTTATCATCCACATCCATGTTTACTCAATATGTAATGGTATTTCCATCCACATAAAATTTTTTAAATCCTCTTTTACCCTTCGATGATTTTTTATTAAAGGATATGAAAGGAATCTTTTGTTGTTTTTCGTACGAGGTACTTTTTGACTTTTCTGACAAAAGTATGAAGAATGTTTTTTTAACTGATACGACATGAATAAGTTTTTAAAACATTATTTCCAAGAAGCTTCCTTTACAAGTTTTCAATTTTATTTTTAATCAACTTCTTTTAGTTATAATTTTATGACATGTTAAGAAATGAAAGGTGTTTTTAAAGTAGAAAGTATATTTTTCTCAAGAATGGAGTTCAAGTGTTTTATCAAAATTATTTTCCATCTAAGATAATAAAGGGTTATATTACTATCCCTATTATTACATGGATTTTATTATGTGGTGATGGAAATATTTTTTATGAATTCCTTTATCTTATATGAATTGTTTTATGATGTCATGATGTTTAAGAATCCCATTTTTATTACATGGGTTATGCTATGATGTATGGTTTATGATTTTGTGGCACAAATAAGAATGGTATCATTATGAGATGGGCGGGACCTATATCTCCCTCCAATGCATTGATAAAGATTTTATATCTCATGAGACAGACATGACTGGAATGGTAGGTTATACCAGTTCAGTGAAACAGGACTGAAACGAGGGTGACTCGGTTCAGAAAGGGACTTTGTCCACTAAGATAGTCTTGGAAATGAGTCTTGACTAATAAGAAATGATTCTCTATGATTATGTGTGTATGACACAATGTTTCATGTTTTATATTATGATTATTGTGATTACATTTCACTGCCTTGATTTACCCCATGTTATGAAATTATGATCTCTTTTGCAGGTTAAGATTTCCAAAAGTTATGTGCTTATGTATATGATGTGATTTATATTTCTTTTGTTTACCCTTACTGAGCATTTGAGCTCACCCTTTTATGTTTTATTTTCCCTAGGATATAATGAAAGGTTTTAGGTAAAAAAAGGAAGATCTTTATGGGAGATTTTGAAGATCTTTCACCACGATTAGAATATTATATTCCGAGTTTCCAAAGACACTAAACTAATACGGTCCTTGTGTGTGTGTTTTTGTTTTGTACTATGTATTCTGCAAAAGTAATGTAATGTCAATGTACGTCAAGCTTCGGGTCTCTACAGTTAGTATTAGAGGCAAAGGAGGTAGGAATGTATCCGATCTTTGGGAACTCTCACATGTGAGCGTTGGACGAAGCATGGCTCTCCGCACATGGGCTTCATGAGGAAATGGCTGCCTCTGGGGATGGTGGTGTGTCCCACCCAGGGGGTGTAGCCGCCCATGGAGTGCCCTGATAGGTATCAATTATAGTCCACTGTAAGTAATTCCAGACCGTTACAGTTGGTATCAGAGGAAAGGTTTAGTCAACCTTTGGAAACTAGGATGTGAGATCGTTAGTGAGATCCCTAGAGATATTTCTTATGTATGTCTAGGGATATCTCTAAGGATAAGTATACGTATAGGATATAGTACTAGAACTACGGTAACGATCTTAGAATTTAACCTAAGATGTTAGATATTGAGGATATTCCCCCTTTATAATGTTGTTTTCCCTAGCATGATTTTTTCCCCTCACACTATTCTTTTTGGGTTTAAGACGATGGCTGGAACCCGAAGGAACCGTGTTGATCAATGTAATGGAAAATGCAATGATTGTCCTCCTGAACAAAAAAATGTTATGGGAGATGGAGTGCAAAATCTTATTGTTATACTTACAAAAGCTATGAATCATTCTGGACTTCCAAATGAGCAGAGAAGGGAACAATATTCTATTGAGTCCTTCATGAGGCAACGTCCACCTTCTTTCAGTGGGACTTCCGATCCACTTGTTGCTGAAAAATGGATCAGCACCACTGAAAAGATATTTTCAGTTCTTCAATGTTCTGAACATGATAAATTCATCTTAGCAGTGTATCGTTTGGAAGGTGAAGCTGATCAATGGTGGAATCTTATCAAGAATACGAGGCCAAGAGATGAAATTGAGTCCATGGAATGGGACGAGTTCAAGAACTGTTTTTCAGCAAGTAATTCCCTCGTATTATTCGAACAAAGATGGAAAAGAAGTTTCTTGATCGAAAGAAAAAGGATGATGAATCTGTTGGTATATACGAACCGAATTTTATAAGACTTGTAAGGTATGCATCTGGCATTATCATCCAAACTGAAAGTAAAGTTAATCGATTTTTCAGTGGCTTAAATCCAAGTCTACGAAGGGCATTAGCTATAAGAGACTTCAGTAGCTATGAAGAAATTTTGATTTGTGCTATCAAGGTAGAAATAGAAGTTGGTGTTACATATCCATCTCATGGTTTTGACAAGAAATGAAAGATGGAGTTCAAGGAGAAATCTCAGAATAATGGTGAAAAGAAGATGAATGTTTCCTTATGCTCAAAGTGCGGAAAGAAGCATGGCGGAGATTGTCTTAAAGGGACTAGAAAATGTTTTAAGTGTGGAAACGTAGGTCATCGAGTAGTTGAGGGTCGAAGTAATGAAAAAAGGGTTTCTAATGATGTGAATAAAGCAAACACTGTAGAGAACGCACCACCAACACTTCAATGCTTCAAGTGAAAGGAAATGGAGAATTATGCTAATAAATTTCCTAATCCAAGGGTTAGTGATGATCGACATGAGGAACCAATTAAGGCAAAGGACAGAGGGAAGTCACAAGCGATCACTATTGGCGATGTTGAATATGACAATGATGAGGTGGAATGATTAAGTGTTTATGTAATGGAATTCCAAAATAATGTTGTATCATGGAGTATTGGAATATTTATGTATTGGTCTAATGTGGTATTCAAAGTGATTGAGATATTTTTGGAAATAAGATGATATGCGCATAATGAAGGGAAAACGAGAAAATGAAATTTTTAATAGTATTCATGAGCTGATGATTGATATAAGGACTAAGTGATATCATGGTTTGAGTATATATAATTTTGAGGATTTTGGTATGCGGAAAGTGTTAACTTTTAACAGCATTCATGTTTTCACTAAGGTTCAATGGGTATTCATTCTTCAAGAGAATACATGATTAAGGTATTCACATGTTTGTAATTTGACCAACAAGATATATCTTATGATATATGGGGGATAAATGATGGCATTCACGTGATTGATTTATGAAATTTCAAGTAATCATTTTCTTTATACTATGAGCTTGGACCAAAGTATTTTAGATAAGCCTAAAGATTTGAATGGATTATATTGGACATAAGTTAGGATAAAATGTTTTACGATATTATTGATGGGATTTTATAGTAATATAGCTTTAGAAAAAGGACAACCTGCAGGAAGGGCGACAACCCATCGCGTCGAAAAAGGCTGTGGGAATCGAACCCACAACCGAAGTGAGACTGGCCTTTATCGCCTACCACTGGCCAACAAGAAGTCCTTGTTTTGTAGAAACTAGTTTTATTATATTAAGCAGTATGATATATGAAGTATAATTCCATTTTAGGAACCATATATGATTAATCTCACTATAGAATGACTTATGTATATTTAATAACTTTTTCTAACCTTTTGTTTGAGACAGATGGAATGACCCGTCATTCTATCACATGATCTGCTAGCACTTCACGAATAACAAATTCAACTTCATTTATTTAAGAGATGAAGTAGAAATTGTTCAAGGCACGAACAACAGTGAGATTGTACCAAAATAAAGTAAGTATTTATTATCATTCAAATTCGTCAACTTTAGGGAAACGATCTTGAAAACCAAAAATGTTGTCCTAGTGCTCTTATATCTAATTAATCAGATGGTACCTTAGATCATCACAAATTTATGGATTTGTGATTGTTGTCTTTTCCATAGCCATGTTCTCTACCACTCTCCATCAGAACATGATGGTTATATTTTTCTTCCATATCCATATTTTCACCTATGTTGAAACCCAGTGATTAGTTTATTTTGGTAACCATTACGTTTCATACTTTTATTTTTAAATATTGGTTTTGATATTCCTTTTTACGTTGTGGGTTTCTATTAAACAAACTTTCGAATAGTAAACCATTTATAACCCCGACGAATTTTGAGGGCGAAATTCATTTTAAGGGGGGCAGAATGTAACACCCTGAGATTTTATGAAAGATATTATTTTAATTTCATTAATGTCTTGTGTTGTATTCTACACCAAGATTGCCTTGCGCTATATGCAACACTGTATTAGCTTGCAGTATACTCAACACTATTCTTGACCGTGTTACACACAATTTTGATAATAGTTATTCTACGCAACATTGAGTATATATATATATATATATATTCAATGTTTAAATGATATATGGTTGGATTCTGTTGTACGAAACAACGAATGATTCTTTCACAACACGCAACCCTGACTTGGTTTACATTACACGCAATCGTGACCTTCCTCGATAGCGTGTGTTGTACGCAATACCGGGTTTTAATAAACAATGATATATTATTATAATATTGTCATGAACTAGCCATTATGAATATTATTAACTAAATTTTTAATTTTATTACATTATTATTCATCTTTCACATTTTCTAGAACATGTTATAAGAACAAAATATATTTTTCCGGTAAAGTAAGTATTTTTTAAAAAATGCAGTTTTGCCGCCTTTTGATGGCGCACCCACATTAAATATAGTTTTTGACATGTTTATAAGTTCAATTTTACAAAATAAAATTCTTCTTTGGAATCAAGAAAAAAAGTTACTTTGGATAAATTTTTCATATTATTCTGGTAACTTTCACATTTTAATGAATAGTAAAAACACTCTATATTTTAATTAAAAACAAATTTTTTCATTGTAATATATTATGTGGTTAAATTATAATATTGAATGGTTTTAAAGTATAAATAGAATATATTTTTACCATTTAATATATCGTATGTCATTAGCATTGATTTTACCTTGATTTCGTAGGTTAAATCAATTCAATCTTTTGCAATGTTTTAAACAAAAACCCGATTTTATTCGACAACGGGATTAATTTTAATTTAATTTCTGCAACTTCTGTGTATTGAATTTTAAAAAATGGATTTCATATTTGGAATCAGTGGGTCCAAATTATGTTAATAGGATACTTTTTATTTTTGGGAATTATGAATAGTAACTACGGTAAATTTTATTTACCATAGTTAAAGGTAAATCGGGTAATTAAGGGTAAATATAATATTATAAAATTACCCTAACACATGAAAAAATTCAATTTTATGGCTAAATGTAAACCCATATCAACTAAGGGTCGAATTAGATTCATTTTATGGACTTTTGACCATGAAAGTAATTTAATTATTATTAAAACCAAAGAAAGTTACAACATGTCACTCTCTTAAATCTTATAAGTATAATAATTTTAACTTAGTGATAAACATCATAAAACTTCGAACATGAATAGTCTCCAGAAAGATAACAAAATTATCTACATCATGAGAATTTATTTAGAATTTTTTGGGATTATATAATTATCATTAATTGTGACACAATAGTGATGCAGAAATTATTTATCTAGTGAAAAATCAAGAATATAGTTTCTATTAAACTAATAGTGACCATAAAAGGCACAAAACCCCGAAAAAAACTTATTTTTCATGTAAATCTAAACTATAAGAATCCAATGGTCTAATATTTGACCAATTGGAGTCTTATACAAGCAATTATGACACTTATATTATTTTATTTTAAATCATTCCAAAGTTGTCAGCCTTCATAATTTAATAAATATAACAATTTAAATATTGTTATTTTAAGATGATAAATTAGAGTAAAAGTATTATTGTGAAAGATAATATATTTATATTCATCATAGGATTTTATTTTAAAATTTTATGCAACAAATATGTATATTAAATAATTATACAAAAATGATGTAGTAATTATTTTATTAAGAGATAAACCAAGTAAATGGTTTTAAAAATAATAAAATAAATATTATATGAACTATTTAATGTGATCCAATAATTTTATAGATACATATGACATTTTATTAATATATTAATGCTTTTAGTTCGAACATATCTTCTGTATATATTTTATTTAAATTCAAATAAATGAATAGTGTTAAAATTGACACTATTGTTATTTTATAAAAATAACATATTATAAAATTGTTTAAATATCAAAAAAATATTTAAAAATAATAAATTTAAATTTATATGGTATATAATGTTATAAAATAAACAATTATGGAAAATTCACAACAAATAAGTAATTATTTGTTATAATTTAAAATTTAGAATTTTATTACCACAAATAAACATAAATAGATTAAATAAGGATAAATCAAAATGATAAGGTTTAAAAAAAGATCCAAACATGTCTAAATTTGATTGGTTGATGATATTAAAACCCTCTATCATCTAATCTTCGAATATGAGTCATTTTTGGAGGTTTTTATGTGGGGTTAGATTTATTATAAATAAATATTTTTAAGAATTCCAAAGGTACCCCTCTCCTCCCTTATAAAAGGGCACCTCCTCCCTCTCCTTCTCACACCAATTTGAGCCTTAAAGCTCGTCCAAACCCTGCCAAATTATCTTCTCCACTTCCCTAGAAACATCCTAGAGGTTCTGTTCTTCTTTAAAGACCAATCTTAGTGCCCTGAGAGGAAGTTTCAAAGAGGCGTATCGAAGAAGAGGTAATTTCTTCTCCCGATTCTTTCAAGCTTTTTTCTTCTTCAACTTATTATTCTTTAGTTGTTTCATTATAAATTAATAACATAAGTATCACTAATATACTTATTTTTTATTATAAATATGAAACAACCCCATTTCACCTTCTATCCATTCTACAGAAAACAAAATCACTGCGCGTGCGTACGTACGGAATACCGTCTCCACGCTGTGGTGTAATCTGTTTTTCCACCAACCCCTTACATGGATGGGTATAATGGTGTAAATAAAAACTATACATAGTTATTATAACATCATACTGATTCTGATATATTGTATCATCCACTACAATTCAATTCAATAACCATGAAAATGATATCATCGCTCGTGCGTACGTACGGACTACCATCTCCACGACGCGATGAGATTCATTCTCCACTTTAACCATTCATGAATGATTATAAAGTAAATATAAAAATTAATCATGAAATATATGACATAATAATGATACTGGATTTATGTGTATATATATGTATGTCATCTACTTAATTCCATTCAACTCAATAAGGAAATGAAAACAGCGTTCATGCGTACGTACGACCTACCGTCTCCATGAACGGTGTATTTCTTTCCATTTACTGATTTATTAGATATATGTATATTCTGAATATATATTATATATAAATCATGTTTTATATTCTGGAATTATGTAATCATGATCTACGTAATCATATGAATAATTAAAAGTCAAAACACGGATGACAAATTAAACGATTTTACCCAAATCGCTCTTTAACATGGAATTTACAAAAGAACGGGTAAAATAAAGTCATAAGTAAACCATATATGATATCATAACAATTATTATGATTCTGTAATAAGTCAATGACATTATTTAAATCATTATACAGGAGGTTCGGACACTTATGAAGCAAATCAGACCTATGGTATGGGAAATATCACAATCTCATTTTTATCCGAGATTGTTTATACTTTGAAATTTACAGGGGTGTATTTTAACATCCACATCCATGTTTCCTAAATATGTAATGTTATTTCCATCCACCTAAATTTTTTTAAATCCAATTTTACCCTTTGGTGATTTTTTATTAAATGATATGAATGTAATCTTTTGTCGTTTTTCATACGAGGTACTTTTTGACTTTTCCGACAAAAGTACGAAGAATGTTTTTTTTAACTTATACGGAATGAATGGATTTTTAAAACATTATTTCCAAGAATATTCCTTTACAAGTTTTCAAGTTTATTTTTAATCAACTTCTTTTAGTTATAATTTAATGACATGTTAAGAAATGAAAAGTGTTTTTCAAGTAGAAATGATATTTTCCTCAAGAATGGAGTTCAAGTGTTTTATCAAAATTATTTTCCATCTAAGATAATAAAGGGTTCTGTTTTTATCCCTATTATTACATGGATTTGATTATGTTGTGATAGAAATATATTTTATGAATTCCTTTATATTATATGAATTGTTTTATGATGTCATGATGTTTAAGAATCCCATTTTTATTACATGGGTTATGCTATGATGTATGGTTTATGATTTTGTGGAACACATAAGAATGGTATCATTATGATATGGGTGGGACCTATATCTCCCTCCAATGAATTGGGTAAAGATTTTATATCTCATGAGATAGACATGGCTAGAATGGTAGGTTATACCGGTTCAGTGAAACAGGACTGAAATGAGGGTGACTCGGTTCAGAAAGGGACTATGTCCACTAAGATAGTCTTGGAAATGCGTCTTGACTAATAAGAAATGATTCTCTATGATTATGTGTGTATGCCACAAAGTTTCATGTTTTAAGTTATGATTATTGTGATTACATTTCACTTCCATTATTTACCCCATGTTATGAAATTATGATCTCTTTTGCAGGTTATGATTTCCAAAAGTTATGTTCTTATGTATATGATGTGATTGATATTTATTTTGTTTACCCTTACTGAGCATTTGAGCTCACCCTTTTATGTTTTCTTTTCCCCAGGATATAAAGAAAGGTTTTAGGTAAAAAAAGGAAGATCATTATGGGAGATTTTGAAGATCTTTCACCATAATTAGAAGATTATATTCCGATTTTCCAAAGACACTAAACTATTACGGTCCTTGTGTGTGTGTTTTTGTTATGTACTAAGTATTCCGCAAAAGTAATGTAATGTCCATGTACGTCAAGCTTCGGGTCTCTACATTCTTGTTCATGAGCCACTAGAGGGGAACACATACCCATGTATAATGGTCACCAAATCATAAGAAAATACCAACATCATTTCCTAGAATGATCCACTGTATCAGATCCCAATGCAATGTCTAGTGGTATCCTATCATATCACCTATTTTTTTTGTGTTGTATCATCAATAGTAGTAAAAAAATTTATGCCTCATCCTATTTTTAAATTAGTAGAATTATAGTTCATGTATTCCACATTGAAAGATTATATTTCTATTGTTCTCATTTTCCATTTCAAATATCACATAAATCATAACATTCAGACAAACATACCATGAATAATGAACACATAGGTGAATCACTATCTTCACAAGTCACAATTATCTAATGATCAATATCATCTAAAATCACACATTTCCATTGATAAAATCACTTTCCATTTCATAAATACACTAAAATCTTTGGGAAATACAATTTTAACTACATTTATAATCCACAAACACTATTTTGAAACAAAAATGTCAGAGAACATGCGAAATACAACCATTTCCATGAAAAAAAAACTCTTACAGTATTCAAATACAAACAAAATACATTTTACATCATGCTTCATATCACTTTAATAATAATAAATTCACATTTAAGGTGCACAAAAAATTCCCACATGAAAAAACTATATTTCTATTTGAAAACCAACATTCAACACATTTCCACCTCATGTTCCATTGAAATTTTTTTTGGTGAACTTTAATAAAATGAATAAAATATATTCAATAATAACCAAAATGAGTACCAAATGAAACATAACCAAATTAAATTGAAAAAACCAACATTCATTATATATTAATATCAAAACATTGTTAAAAAAATCACACTAATGAAACAGTCCATATACCACATTTACGGAATAAAACAACAAATATGAAATTATCTAACAATGTAAGAGAATTAGACTACTATCCAAACACTTGGATAATTATGTGAACCTATGTGAAACCACAACTGAACCTCTACGAGATCTTATATTGGATATATCAAAAATGTAATGATCTGGATTTCATACCATAACTAAATATCATACTGTAACATTGTCACACAACCCACTGAAAATGAATAACCCAAAATAGAAGGAAGAGATCCCTCGAATAAGTGCAACCTAAATGAAGTGGGACATACATGATGATTTCTTGAATCGGGAAAAAACCACAAAATTGATGTTAAAATGCTATAAGAGGATTTGGAGGAAGCTATCATGGATAAAAATCCAATATGATTCAATGTAGATGAAATTTAGGGTTAAATATTAAGAGGTAACATAATAATTTTTTAATTTTTAATGATCTGGATAGGTCATGTGGTCATCCCACATGATTTTCCAAACCATACCGCAACCATGTGTCTTTCAAAATACATGTGGAATGAATCTTCACACTTATCAGGGTGAGGGTGTATGCATGTGAACATTTCTTGTGACCTAGAAAAATCCATTGTCACATGGACACTATTTCCATTGGGCTAGTGCATGGTTTAACATAATCTTGTTCCAACTATGTTCCACAAGATGTCGATCCTGAAGTCACCATTTTCACTAAAAACATATAGAGAACCCAAGATATATATAGATGTCAAAAATAAATGAATGAATGCCTAAAAAATGATGTATTTCATAGTTTTAATTAGTAAGTACGTTGATGGGATATGATTTATGTATTGACTCTATATTCCGACCTCATTTCAAGATTTCATAAATTAATTATTCATTATGGTAAATTATTTATCCATTATTGTTTAAAATATATATATATCATTCCCATAATGTTATTCATATAATCTTCTAGTAATGGAAAAAATTTCGTCACTTTTTATCAAAAATATTTATTGAAAATACTTTTGAAGAAACTCGGCCTTATATCATATTTAGTCGACATAATTTATCATCCATGTCAAGGATCATAAAAAATTGAATTTTTTTTAACAATATATAAATATTTAGGAAATATTACATTAAATAGAAATTAATTCAATTAAACATTATTAAAACGAATCATTTCAATTTTTTAATATATGGCACACTTCCTAATTTTTTATTATCCCAATAATGATATTCTAATATAATATGTATAGAATGTGTTTTTTTCCTACCATTGTGTCCTTAATTATTCATTTAACATCCATTACATGATTCAATAATTAAATAAACACTGCAACCATTCTTCTAAAAAAGATCAATTTTAAATGATTGAAAAATAAAAGCGTTGTTTTCTCTTTACTTTCCTATCATATTTTATAATCTTTTTTTTAAAAATAGTTTTTTTTTATTTCAACATCATCTATGGATTTATATTCATCATTAGTTATGTGATCTAATAATACAATCCATTTTTTTTCTATGGATAGAATACAAATTTTATGTTATATGGATGATTTTATAAAAATATTACCTTCCCCTGGGTTAATTATGTTATGATGAAGTATCATTGAAACCCATTTATTCATTGAGTTTGAATATGATGAATTCTTATAAAATCATATTTTCATTTTATATATGGATATTATTATTTTCATGGGGTAACTAGAATTATATATTCTTCCATTTTCATGGATAATGGATGATATCTCATGAGATAATATTGAATATAATGGGGAGTGAACTGGGTTCTACAGGGGACTTTTTTCTATTTGGATCATTATTAGAGTGAACCATGATAATATAGATGATGTAATGGGTAGTGAACCTAATATAATATGATAATGATGTATGTGATTCTTGAAAATGGATATTAATTAATGTTTATATGCATATTTAAAAAAAAGTGTCATAGGGTTAAGATATGTACTCATGGTTCATGGTTTATTATTGATGATTCCAAAATAATTTGTTTTTAATTAATTTGAAAACACATATACCATTAATAATGATTAAATAACATTTACTAATTCAAAATTAATTTTTTTGATATAATAATGTTATCGTCCCCTTAATCATATTTTTTGAAAACTTATGATCATTGATTGAAATATAATATATTAACACATACATAGAATCTAGTAAAAGCATTTACTTTTTTCACATTCCCTAGGTAATAGTTTTTTATGTAGGTTATTTTTAAGATGGGAACTATGTTAGATGAATAGTGTATGAGATAGTGAATATTATAAATTAAATAATATGAATATGTCTATTATGTAATGACACTAAAAAATTATTATAATAGGGTGTGTAATATTATAAGATGTATTTAATTGCAATTTTACTTGATTTAATTTTATATTTGAAATATTTGGTTCCTAATAATTCATAAAAGATCTATATTTAGGTCTATGAAGATATTATGATTTATAAAAATTGGTTAAATCACTAGGTATCTATCTATGTATAAGATAGAATCATATCATTTTGTTAAACATAATTTCACATGGTTTACTAGAAATAAAACCATGCATGGATATTGATATGTGGATTCCATAGTGGAACATATGAACCATGGGATAAATAATGTAAATATTCTAGTTCTGTATCAATATGATCTTTAATCATAGAAAAATGAGTTGAAAAATGGGAACGGAACCATCTATATACATCTTGGAAATATTCATTCATTATTTCACATACTCTTCATGAACCACTGTAATTAATGATAGATATAATATATGAAATAATATATAAACAAAAGTGATTTGATTTGAAAATAATGGGAAATGAGTTGAAATAAGGATTCATGATAAAGTAAATCAAATTAATTATTTTCAAAATTCTTTGATTTTCATGTTCGATTATTATTGTTAGATGCACATTCTAGGTTATTAATTTTATTCAATGGATTGAATGATGAGAAAGAATTTTATAAAACAATGTGATATTAAGTTTAATGACAAGCCTTGTGAGATACCATATGAAATATATGATTTATTTTGAAATCTTACAATTATTTCTAATAAACTATATCAATTTTTGTCTAACATACTTAACATTGTTTATTTTTTTACAACACCATATATGTAAGATATATATTAAAAAGTTTAAAAGGTAAAAAATATATACAGAAAGAGAATCGACATTATAAAAATCATGATTTATAGAAAAAACACCTTGGTAAATTTAATTATAGATGGGGAATAAGTATTATTGATAAAAAATAAGGGCATAAATAAACAAAAATCAGATTACATATGAACAGTTCAGTTTAAAGAAAATATGTCCTTCCTAAGGAACAAAAAATAGTTTAATGAAATTTATTTAAAAAACAAGGGAATTATTCTAATAAATTCTCTCATTTAAGGGATAAATCATACACCATGTAATGGCAAGTGTTGTGTTAATCACTAAAGATGATCTTCAATATTAAGGAACACTTATCTACCAATATAGATTTAGTGATGTCATACTAATATTTTTTATAATGTTCCCTAGTGACGTATTATTATTCATTACTTACTGAAGATTATGTTATATCTATTTATATAATCAATTTAAATTTATATCGAAATGATATTATATTTTTAATTCTTAATTGATTTATATTTATATTTTGATGCACAGGTTAATATGAATTTCTGATTAAAATGATTTTATTTATAAGGGTTTTAAAACCTATTGATGATGGATATTTACATAAGATATTTTTGGAGAAAAAACACATTAATGATATGATTATTTTTTGGGAATACATTGATTTATTTTTTTAATAAATTACCAATATACCCATGAATAATTCAATTGAGTTTTCAATTGTACTCATACATGGTGTCACAACTGTTTTATACACATCATATAAAAGGGTGCTGATTGAGTTTGGAAACTTAATGATGAAACTCTAAGAGAATCAATTTAATGGATTCATACACCATTTCTTGTCAAAATTGTGTATAAGTATTCGTTAAAAAATTTAAATATGGGAAAATTAATCCATGAGTGATTACCAAAAAAATGACATGGTTACCCTCAAGATCAAGTATACTTCATCCCATATGAATTTATTATATGATCAACTGTGTCGATCAAAATACATTTCAGAGAATTTAATACATTTTAAATATAATCAATTGATGGTTAAGATTAATAATATACCGAAATCTTCCTTCCATATGAGGTGTGGTCATTATTAATTTATTGTTATTCTATTTAGAAATAACAATTCCCAGGTTATCTGTATTAATTTAATGAATATATTCTCTATAGATTACATTGCTATATTTGTGTTATTCTTCATAAATCATTATAGTATATATTACAAGGCTATATAATAGCATGATGATCATTTGAGGATTATTATGGAGACCCTAAGGAATGAGAAGTTCTATGATGTCGTTTGAAATTGTGATTTTTAAAAAAAATCATGGGTTATATTATCTTATGTGAGGGAATATTGGTGGATACTTCATGGATGAATTCTATTGATAAATGGCACAAAACAATAATTTTGAATGATTTTAATAATAGTTTTGGATGCTTTTATAATAAGGATGAATTGTGAGAGATTTGTAATGACAATCTAATCTAATGACCACAAAATCACTGAAGGGATCTATGTTCCGTTGGATTTATGAATATATCACTCCATTACTATTATCATGTACTCCTTTATATGTGATTTGTTTATAATCCTTGTTTTGGTGTGATTGAATAATTTATAGGGTTCAAGATCCTTTGCCATGGAAAAGAATAAAAATTTCATAGATGTCTGTTTATTTAAACTATTGGAGTTTAGTATAAAAATTTTGAAGGCTTAAAAGGGATCTTCCAATTTCCGATAATTCCATGAGTGGGTGTTTTGACGGTTTTCATCAAATTATTATATTTTATATCATCTGATGTGGATTTATAGGCCATGTAAGGGTGTTACTTGATTTTTGTTAGTTTTTAGACGTATTTTATCAATTGATACATTGTGTGAAATATTTTTCACACCATGACATAGGATAACGATTGGTAAATTTTGAAAATTAGATTCCTAGAAAAGGGATATGCATTTTTTTTAAATTTTAATCCTTCTATGAATAAATGATGTGTAATTATATTACATGCCATGATAATTTCATTATCTATATCTTCTCAGATTTTTTGGGTGATTTGATCCATTCCAAATCTAATTGTTTAGCCATCATTAATCATGGTTGTTGCGATGTTATTATATGGGTAATGATTCCTTCTTGTTATTATTTCATTTTTATAGCCATTGTGTTAGCTATGTTTAGGTTTCAAATTCATTATCAACTTCTTTTTTCAATTTATCCTTTATAGTTTCACTTCCATCTTATTTTTTCAGGGATTATCTTGTGGTTTACAATAACATTAATCAATGAAAACATGGATTATTCTAATTTTAGGTAGGTGTTACTATGAAATGGGTTCAAAAAATTAATTACTTATCATTCAGGGTAAATTATATTGAATTGATCATTTAATTTTTTTGATATCTGGTTATAAAGGATTTATTTGAATGGAAAATGTTTTAATGGTGTTTTTCTTTTAAAAAATGTTTCTTTAATTTTTAAATGTCGATTCAGACACCAAATCAGATATCTTTGGATTTGAAAATGTTTTAACAAATTTTGAGCATGGTTTTAAATTTTTTTTACAATTGGAAAATTTAAAAATGTGGGTGAATCAAAAAATAGATATGGGTATCCAAATATCCTATGGAAAGACTAGGATGTAACCATTGAAATATCAACATACTATGGCTAGAATTGATATTGGATTGATCTAACATTATTCATATTTTAGGCTCTTGAAGGTCTATAATGCACTGTCCAACAGGCTAAGGCTAAATAATATGTTCTTTTTTCATTTAAAGATATTTATATTAAATATTTTTATTGTTTTCCTATATTATTCATCACATTTTTTATATTAGTTTGTATCACATTTCATCATATGATAGGTTATTTAATTGATATATGTTTAAATTCCTATCTCTTAATGTATTTAATTAAATTTTGGTAATTAGGAATTATACTTTTCATATTTATGGTCCTAAAAACAATAATGTTTTTAAGGAAAACCAAAGGGAAAATTATTAACAAAAAAGGGTTTTTGGATTTACGAATATGCATTGTATTACAATTTTGTTATAAAATATAGAATTTTTTAATTCATAATATCAAACCATGTATAGAATCTTTTTTATTATCCTATTATTATATGTTTTTTACCCTATATTTTCCCTTTAGAGGTTATGTACTTTGTATTGTTTAATAATGGTGTAGGGAAGGGAATGATGTAGCATGTCATCTTATCCTCTTGTCTTTTTCTTCATAGAGAGGTGGTTTAGAGGTGTCTAATGATCATATTGAAATAGGTTAGTTATGAATTATTCAGAAATATAGGAATACACAGTTTTTCATGGAATAAATATATTTGGTTGTATATTTTTCATGCATATAGTAGATTAGTTGTATTTCCAATTTCTTCATCATCAATAGTTGTTTTGTATTCGTGCTTCACCTCACCATGAGATAATTGGATTGGGTGTTTGGTTTGAATTACACAGGTCCAACTAGTATGAATTTATATCAAAGGGACGACTCAGCCTAAAGTGTGTTAATATTACGTCAGATTTTTCATTTTTCTTGGGTAGACATGAGTTAGGATAACAATAATTCATATAGTAAGTGTAGAAAATTTTTCATTATTACTTAGTTACGTGATATAACATGAGTAACCATGGGTGTTCAAAAACTTTTTAACCAATTTTAGAGTTGGTTTTTAGGACATTTTATTGAATAACATGGGAAATTTATTTAAATGAATTCTTTATTTTGGAAATATATTTCATGTATACAATTTTTACATTTTTTATAATATTGTTTTATTAATGAATTTTTCTAGTCTCAAAACATGATCATGTGTCATTTGGGATGTGTTCATGATTTAGATGGACATTTTTTAGATTATAAAAAATTTGAATCTGGATGATCTCTTCAATATAGAGGATAGGATGTACTGATGTAGGATTCTCTATAGAATCCTCCAGTTGACCCTTCCTTGGTTTTGGATGTACTCCACACCATTTATACTCTTGGTCATGTGGGTGTTGGGAACCTAGGAAGTGTAGTGGATCATGGATCTGATTATACAATGAAGAATCCATATATCTATGCGGTAATAATGTAATGAATGAAAATGACGAGTGGATTGTGTGGATTAAAAGGATCTTCAATTTCATGATGACTCATGAACAATCGAAAGGGTTTTTTCATCATATGTTCTCATGGGCCATGGAAGTCAATGTAGAGACCATGTTTTGAAATTTATGTAGATTCAATACATTACATAGTCTTATTTAAAGAAAATATATTCTCAGTAGTTTTCCCATGGACTTTACCTGGGTGTTTTTGACCATGTAGTAAGGTAACATACCGTTCTCATGTATTCTACAAATTTTTCGAAATTACTTCATTTGGAGTCATAAATCATCACTAATAATTTCCTAAATTATCTAATGATTGAGTTAGAAATTATGCCTAATACATGGTAAATCTTGAATCTCATGTGCTTTTATTCTATAGTGGGGGATGTTGATAAAGTTGAGACAAACATATCTGTGATGAAAGGTATTGGTGGAGCTCGAGTAGGTGCATTAGTTAGCTAGACAATATCTCCAATATGGAAAAGGAAATATAAGGGTGGTCAGTTATCTTCATGGCCAGTTTTAGTGGATTCTTCACAAAATCATCAATTATTTAATCATTTTTGGAATTATTTTCATTAAAAGACTAAATTTATCAAGTCTTGTAAGACTTATATTAGTTTTAAATTATCCTGAAATTGTAAGAATTTATATAAAAGCATTTCCCATGACAGTAAGGTGTGATCAACTCCAGAAAAGGTTTCTCAGGTTCATAACAATGCATCTTGTGATGGTGGTTAAGTCCCATAGGTTAATTGGTTTGAAAATGTGGTTAGTACCTAATGTATTTATGTGTCCAAGTTTGTGCAAGAGGAATCTAAAGCAGGGCCATCAATTGTTATTGGTATATTGTTTATTTTAAATTATATGCTTCTAGGTTTTTTTGAAATAGGTGATACTCATTTTCTATATTATAAATTTAAATTTAAATGTTATAATTGATTTGAAAAAATAGGAAACCCTTGATTTATATTTCCATTAATTTGGGAAAGAGGTCTGCACAAGGATTCATGTTTCCCACATGTCGGGTGATGATAGAAAACTCATAAGTAGAATGAGACTTCATGGTTTTTAATATTGGAATCTTCTAATTGATTATATTTATGGATTCATTGATCAGTTTTAAGTCCTAGATATTCCATTATCACCATTGGTTAAGGTTTACATCTATTCATGGGGTTACACATATCATTCTGAGTGAGTGGGACTCTACAATTGGAAGTGTCAGGCATGTCATTCTGTATGTTAGTGTAATATTGTTCTAGTTTTTTGATATGTTTCTAAATGTGGTAGAACCTTTTTTGTGTGGTAGACATCATAGAGTATTGATTTCATACCCTAAGGTATTTCTAGAGGATTTATATGTTATACCATAATATAGAGAGGGTGTGTTTACTATTTACAGACATTATGGTACAATACCTATTTTTAAAAATTCATATCTAATGGAACCCATTCTGTTGGTCGAACATAAGGTTGAACATAAGGGCCTACATGTTAAATGATTTATTTTTAATAGCATGCCACTTTGAGATTTTAATTTCATCTTGATTAAGAAGGTTGAAGGGAGACTTAGAAATTGTATAGAGTATCATAACTAATATTAGGTGATCATTATGAATAACTATCATCTCCTTATGATTGATGACCTTTTTGAATAGCTTTGAGTTTCATGATGATTTTACAAAATTGTCCTATGGTTAGGGATCCACCAATTTAGGGCATGAGAAGAAGATATACCTAAAAACTATTTTGGAGTCGATATAGGATTTTTGAGTTTTGGGTTATGCCATTCAGTCGGACTAATTTTCCTAGGGTGTTTATGGGAATTATGAACCAAATAATTCATCTATTCATGGAATCCACTATTTTATCTGATGGATAATATTTTTGTATACTCATTGTAAGTGGAGAATCACATTTTACATTTTGATTGCATTCATAAAACACAGAAAAAACATCATCTATATAGTAATCTTTTCAAATGTGATACTCAGATCAAGAAATTTAAATTTCTAGGAATGCTACATATGAGAGGGGAGTGGTATTGAATCAGGAAATGATAAAGGCTCTTTTATCCTAGTATAATCCTTTAAATATTTATTATTTCTGAGTATTATTTGTAATTACAAGTTACTAGACATGGTTTATTCAATATTTTTCAAACAAATAATCTTCATTGACTAAATGAACATGTAAGGGTGTATAGAAGGAATGGAATGATAACAATCAGTGATATTTTCTTGAGATGAAGATGATGTGGACTTTAAAACTTGTTTTCTTTTCTAATAGATTCAGTTTCAGGTTATGCTATCTTTTTTAATTCTTATAGTATATGTTTGGGATGATTCTTGAAGTTGGGGAAACTTGTGGGTGGAAATTTCTCTAGCTAGTAATTTCATCATAAGAATAAGTATATTAACAATTATCATGAGGTTGTAGTAGTTATGAATGACCTAAATATTAGGTGTTTCATTCTATTATAGAAGTGGTATACAGTGCATTTTGATCATAACAAAATGGAATGTATTTTTAATCAGTTGGATCTTATCTTGTGATAGAGACACTGCTTAGAGTACCCTCATTCATCTGAATTTGATACTGTATACTCCATTGGGTAGGGAAACATGGTTATTAATGAACTGAACATAATATTACATATACAATCCCAAATGGATGTGGTTGAGTAGTGGTCATTGATTATTTTTGTTTCTAATATTATCGTGGAAGTGTACGATAATTGTGTTTATTGGTTAATCACTTATATGAAATTGGAACATATTTTTATGATATAATTCATTATCAATAGTTTTCAGAAACTATGATATAATGATATAATTAAATCCTTTATGGATTGTGTGATAAATAGTGAGGGTTCATGATCACTCAGTGGGGCTTTGTGCTTCCTCAGTAGGTTGGATATTTTATTTTCCCTATGGTTGGAGTTTTTAGATAGTGGAAACTTTTATTTTTTATCTTTACACCATGAGGTTACAACGATATGTCTTGACATGAGATGTAGGTGATCGTGGAAGGGGATGAGTCAGCCGATTTCATATTTTCTATAATAATGTGTTAATTATAATATAATTAATGTGGAACACAATTGGACTTTTAATTTGATGCATCCCTTTCCAATTTGAATAAAGAAATGAGAATAATTTTCAACAGATTTTGTCATTGGTTTCCCCCAAACACCGAGCAAGAAGATGTGATTTGTGTTATCATTGATTAAATCAATAAATTATCACGTTTCATAATTATAAAAATATGATTATGGTTGAATATCCTGAGGACTTGAATGCTTATGTGATTTTCACACTTCATGGTGTTCCTACAAGGGTTTTATCTGATTGGGACCCAATTTTCACATCTAGATTCTATAATAGTTTTGAATAGGTGATATTATAGTATATTAGATTGAGCTTGGATTAACATCCTAATACATATTGGGGAGATAGAGAGGACTATCATGGTTGTTTATTATATTATCCATGCATATGTTCTTGGTCATAGTGGATATTGGGAAAATCATTTTACTATAGTAGAGTTTTCGAATAACAATAGTAATAAAGAATATATTAAGATAGTTAACTTTGAGGATTATTATCTGAATCTATATATATCTCTATTTTTATGGGAATAATAGGTATACCAGTCCTTTCTTGGGTAGATTCTTTTTTAGGACATGATGGAGTTGGTGTAGTTGATCCAGATGGGATTGATTATGACACAAATTCATTATAAAGATTATGTGTACAATCATCCTTAGCAACTAGTTTTTTAGAATGAGGTTATGATTTTTCATATATTTTCACCTTTCCTGGGACATCAACAGTTGGGTAAGATGGGTATTTTTTACCCATGGTCATTAGGGCTCATTGAGATAGGTGGATGACTATGAAAAGTGTCAGATCAATTGGACGTTCCATTTTATTTGAATTCTATCAATGACTTGTTCCATTTTTTATATGAGGATGTTTATACTAGATAAATAACATATTTGTTTTAGTGGATGTTGATCATGAGATCAAAAATAATATGGATGAGAAGCAAGTTTAGATTATGGATCACTGAGAGAAGGTATTGCACGGTACAACGATTCCTCTAATTCAGGTATTATGGTAGTGCAGATTGGATAGTGATGAGATGATGGATAGGTAATTGCTTTTGAGGTTGAATTGGCCTTTAATTTTTTATAGTAATTTAATATTAATTATTTTATATATTGAAAGAGTTTTTGGTGTGGGATTGTAACACCGCATTACATTTTTTAGGAACTCCCCAATTTATGATTTCTACATCATCCGTGTTTGGGTGAATTTGTTGGGTTATCGAGTGTGAGAAACATTTATAGGGAAAATGAAATGATTTAATTGGATTTAAATTTACTTTAACTAATAGTTAACTTGTATAAATGTGTTAAATTTATATATAGGTTCTTACCATGTTAAAATAATGTCTTCAATGGGGTTTTATATGTTTTTTAGTTAAAACCAACAATCTTTGTCGTATGTTGGGGACTTATACACCGTGTAAGGGGATACAAAATGTGTATTCACTTCGTAATATATGTTGTGAAATTCTATTTTTAATGAAATATTGTTACATTTTTTAAAGTTTCACAATGGGAAAGTAATGAAAATTGGCATTTAAAAAAATGTTATAAATTTTTGTCATTCACCTCCTTAAAGGAATACAGGACATGTAATGGGATTAAATTCAATTTAAATGTTGTTACCTATGGGTTTTAGGAATTATTCATCATATTTATCTATCATTTAGTCATGATGACACCATTTTTCATCCTAGAGCACATCCTTGGAGATTCTGTGTGATTCACTCCATTCGAGATTGCTTTAGTGATTGATCAATAAACAAGGATGACATAGTGTGCCTCTATGGGTGAACATTTCATCATGTTCTTCATTCTTATGATCATGGATTTTTGTGGTTATTTTTAGTATTCATATTCATGATCAGATAGTGTTTTATAATGATATTTTTCATTTTCTAATCATTCCATGCCATTCATCGTATAATCTCAAGGCTTCTAATCACCCATGATGAATTCACTAAGGCTTAGATAGTTTTGATGCATGTGCTTATATACACATGGATATTATAATGAATTTTTTATCGATATTAGAAATTTCCTTTTATTTTTTCACAAAATTTAATTGACATGTTGTTATGAAAGATTTCATTGAATAAAAAAAATTATTAGGGGAATTCCCATTATTGATGGAGTTTGTTTATTTAGAAATGGTTTTTCATACACGGATGTATTTTTTCTTCGCTTAAAAAATGTTTAATAAAATTGTAGGCACGTTTTTAAAAGTAATTTTTAGAATTGGTACTTTGGAATTCTTGGGTACATAGAGAAATAGATAGGGGTAGCCTTAGTGTGTATCATACCACTATGAGGTACCCTTTATGATATCTAAGGAATGTGGTAGGGATCAATATTGGTTGGACTGAATGTTATGCATGTATAGGATCCTGTATATTTAGTAAGAATTTTCCCAAGAGATAAGACCAAATACAAGGTTATTTTTCATATGTGGGTAGTTATTTGATGATTGTTTTGTTTATGGATTTTTCACATGGTTTATATATGAGGATGTATAAAAATTCATTTCAAGATATGATATTTTCTTAATATGTGTTTATATTGTTTCCTATTGACGTATGTATTAATATTTTTGTTTTTATCATATATATATAATTATATATGTATATGTATAATTAATTCTGTTTTAATGAACATGAATGTATTTTATGAAATCCATTGTGAAAATTGTGTTCAAATATATTTATTGATTTTTGAAAAAAAATTTAAACTATATTAGTTTTAACATCTATAATTTATTCCTTGTTAATATTAGAACTTTTATAGATTCTAGGATAATATCCTTTTAAGCATTATTCTCAAAACTACACTTTTCAATTTTTAATATTTAGATGTCGTATTAGAAGATGAAATTACTTGGATGGTAATCTTATAGTATTTAAAAATATATTTTCATGTTTTCTTTTATACAGTGGTGAATTGGTGGTGACTGATGGTCACATAGAGACATGATGGTATTTATTTATTCATATATTTAGGAATATCCAGTTATCTAGGATTATATGGATTTGTATGCCTCTTTTAATTCTACATATTACTTCAGTTGTGTGTATTTTTTTTGTTATATTCATTAACTAATATACTTTCATACATTACCCCACCATTGTGATTTATATATCAGGTTTGTGGTTTGGTTGATTCTGGTTGTTCTATATAAACATCTATGTGGAAAATTTCAAGCTGTGAAAAATTGTTCCACTTTTAATACTCACCCAAACTACCTAGCATTGGTGAATGTTTTTTTTATAGTTATGAATTGAAGAAATAAATATTATGAATCATTATGAAAAATAATATGGTGATCAATTTTTTCTCACATGAGCTAGAAATTCCCTTTTAAAATTACACAAATAATTATTTAGAGTTGATAATAACAATTGTTTCGTAAAAAACTATTCTTTATTTATATTTAATATTATTGATGTGATATATCTAGACTTATTTTAAAATCCATATCTCTATATTCACTTAGATTAAATAGAATATTAAAACAAATTTATTCTTGTAGTTTACAAATGGTTAAAATCACTCAATACATTACAACCATTATTAATCAAACATGGGGGATGATGTTCTATAATAAAAAAACCATGTCATTTTTTAATGATTAGGAATCAAAGAGATCTTTTAAATCTGTTTTTTTAGATGAAGGATATTGAAAAAATAAGAAATTGGGAAGATCATATCTTCCCTAGATAGAAATTTGACAATCCATCTTTGTGACAATTATAGAGGAATAAAATGAATATGAGGAAATATAGTATTTCATAAGGAATGATGTTGAGATGAAATTTTATTTTCATGACTTGAAATCAAAATAGAACTAAGAATGTGACACATCAATAACATATTGTAAATGAATGTATGATAAATTTAATATTTCATCATACCATATTCCTTTTAGAATTGTGACGACATATATAAATTTGATAGATTATGTATAATGGGATTACATAAACTAGGATATCGTTGTGTATGAATCGTGATTCCTATAATTTTTCTATATTAAATATGAGAAAAATAATTACAATAAGATTTCCTAACCATTACACATTGTATAATTTAAATGGTAAAAAATACCCATGTATTTTTTCATTCGGATAAGAAAAACCTCTAAAGAACAATATTCTATTTAGGTTGTTTCCAATTACCTTATGTATTCATCATGTTTCATTGAAATTAAGTTATATTTTCATTATATTAGGACTGATCTGAAAAACAATATGGAATTGTTAAGGATCCATGGTTAAACCCATTCCATTATATTTGATTTGGATCCTTGATTTATATCTATGTTCAGTAGATTCAATCAATTGAGAATTGAAAATGAAGTTAAAATTGATAACTTCATATTATCCATAGATAGATAGTTTTTTTATGAGTACCATTCAATCTGTATTGTTTAATTTGAATGAATGTTCTATCAATTGTATAGGTGGTTGGGATGAAAAAAAAATCTTGGTGAGTTTCCTTTAACAAGAACATCTACTCAACCATTATGAGACTTATTATGAAATATTCTATGATAGGAGGTTCATGAACCTAATTAATTGGAAGGATGTTTCAAAAAAAAAACATAATTGGACCCAAGCTATCTGTTCAAATAATATAGAAATCTAGTGTTGTTTCATAGAAAATTTGTGTTAGTCTAATTCAATAGAAATGTTAAACAAGAAATTTCTAGTGAGATATATATTTTTAGGATTATGACTACTTACACCTAAAAATATATCCATAAAAATGACTACAATATTTATAAAAGGGAAAAAATACCTTAATATACGATTCCTTATAAATTAATGATTTTATTGGGATAATCTCATATCACATGGTGCTCCAACCGAATCTCTCTCAACATCAGGGTGTGTCTATATATCACTCTCGAGGAATTAAATATCATTTTATTTACAAGTGTAGAACATATTGTTAGTACCACTGTGGAGTGAAATATATTATGAATAAAACCCATTGGATATTCTATATTAAATAATTTATGTGTTTTGATGCATGAACCCCCACGTTGGATGATTTCTGTAGGAAAAACAAAAATTTAAGAATTTTAATTTAGAACTACATGATGTGATGATGAAAATGCATCCTTAGTTGTTTATATCATATTCTTGGAATTTAATTGTGGAAATTTGTATGATTAGTGTATATTTTAACACCTAATGATATTTTGATGTATTTTTCATTAAATAAATTGAATTACATTGAATTATTTCATTACATGAAACCACCAACAAAAACCAAATTTGTTTTTTATAGAAATAATATTATTAAATGTAAATTTTTATCTCCTGTCAATTATAATATAGGATAAAAGTATAAATTTATGATTTATGAAAAATTAATTTTTATTAATTTAAAAAATTAATTAATTGGGTTTTATCTAATTGAAATTATAATAAAATTATTTTATGGGAAAAAGAGTTGTTTTATTTTTTTTGTACATGTAATAAATTTTTTTCTCATAAATTATAATTACTAATACTCGCCCATGTAATTTCACAGCGTCATCGATTAATTGTTCTTCTTTTAATAAGAGATTAATATTTATAAATGTTGAGAAGAAATATTAATGTTGAATAAATTTTAATTATAAAGTAATGGTGTATTATAATAGAATATGAGTGCATAGAATATGAAGAAAATATTCAAATAGTCGACAAACAAAAAGGATAGTGTAAAAGAATATGAGTTTTTAAATTTTGATTCTAGATGATTTGAATTCATTTACAATTTCATTCAGAATATTTATAATGAAAGAACTAAAATTTAAAGTGAAATCAAAATCAAATATAATAAAGTGGTTCAAATAATAAAAATAAGAAATGTGAAAACAAATGAAATAATAATAATAACTTGAGTGAGTGGGATGTTCGGAAAATTTTAAAATGGAGTGAAACTTGTCTTCATGTATATAGAACTATATAGAAAATAGAATGTAGATGTCACAAACATATATGATAGAAAATATACATCATACTAAAATAAATTGATGAATAAACATAGTCGACACCCACTTCATATTACATGACAATATTAAATTGAATCAAAACTATATAAATGTAGACAAATCGATGTATTGTATGAAACTTGAATACATAATATTTAGAAAGAAATTGTAATATTTTATGATGTAATGGAGGAAATGTGATTCTAATTTCAAAGAATATATGCACATGCATGACTATAGAATACATAATGAATATATACATGCCATCACAAATTAATGATACATAGTCATTGCATACATACATTTTTTATCATACATTATGATTAAACATGCCATTCTGTACAATCACATAGCTCTATATTTTTTCGTAAGTAATATTGCTGTATACTATACTAATATTTAAATTAAAGACTACTGAAATAGCTTCATATTGCATATTATAATGTAATGTCCTATTCATAATGTATTTAATATGAAAACGTCATTATATAATAGAAACATATGGATTACATATATTGTAATCATGCAACTGAAAAAATATCCATACAATTGTATATACAGCCATTGAAGTGTATTTCATTGTGTAAATGAAGGATTTTATAAATTTCATGCCTACAATAAATAGATTATTGTAGGAAAATAGTTGGATAGTAAGATGTAAATATTAAAATTTATATTTACATATAGTTTCATTATCAATTATGATAATAACTCTCTATTGAGTCTTTAAAAATAAGTAAAAGTAATTAATTTTAGATAGAGCGAGAGGCCATAGGGGGTTATTTTCTGGAGGAACTTACAGTAAATTCATCATCTCCACAACATTACAAAGATGTCTCGCATATGTTTACATACTTTAACCTATGAAACAGGTCCTCAAGATGGTATGTTGTTCCTGCAAAAACAAATTCAGTTCCTTGGTTTTTTGTCACTGCTACGAAGTATATTTCCACCCCATGGATTAATTACAGAACTGTTAGATCCGTCAGCTGAGATCGAAATAATGTCAATGTATAGATATTTGATTCACTAGAGGTTTGGAATGAGGTAGATGAAATCATTCTATAGATCTTCAGATATGCACAGATGAATATAAATTAATTATATTCAATGATAATTATGTAAATGATTTTAAAGGACTAGAACATCCATATAGTGATGGACTATAAACCAAGGAAAAGCAAGATTGTGACTTGTTCTAATATGTGTAATGTGAGGTTTTGTTTCATCGGAACATATACATTACAACAAATATAAAAACCATCAAAATTGTTACTCCATATTGATTCACTAATAAAACCTACTAGAATATGACCATCCAAAAATATGATTCTCAATTCGTTGGACTCGGAAAACTGGTTTGTTAGAGAAACCATACTATAAATTAATTATATTCAATCATAAATGAGTAAATGATTTGAATGGAATGCCACATAAATATATTAATGGAATAAAATACAGAGGAAAATCATGATTGTGACTTGTTCTGACCGGTAAAATTATATGATTTGATTCAACCAATCATTTACTTTACCACAAATCGTCAAACCACTAAAAATTTTCACCAGTCTAGATTCCCAGATAGCACTACAAGAATAGAAACAACAACATATAAAATCCTCAATTTGTTGGACCCAGACAACTGGGTTATTAGAGCACCCATAACTGAATTACTAATTTGGTTATTGAACAAATATTCTTTATCATGTACAGTTTCATGATAGAAATAATAGATTCTTCTATTTTGATAATTGCCTTTGCTTAAAATATTTGAGGATATACATCACCTGGAATTAGTACTATTAAACATGAAATCATTGTTTCAATATAGATCAATGGCATTTTCTCAGTTCAAAGTAGTAGCATCACCAGTTTCCCTGCAAAAAGGATGATATATATTAATTAATGTTTTACTCATTAACTAAAACTTGTATGTCTTTATATATGTGTAAAAGTGGCATCATTTTGAAGCATTATTGTTGTAGTTGTATAATGTTAATTTCCTAAGAAATCAGAAAACTATTACACCATAATGAAATCACTTACCATATATGTTGCATTCTTTTGATGCGAGATTGAATTCTCTCAATAGCATTATTTCCCAGACAAAAAGAACTACAAATCTCACAAAGGGAGATCATTCTCTATTGAGAAATCATGAATAGATTTTCAATCTACTATTCCTGAATCAGAAATGTTTTCTCAGAAGTAAGTACCTACACATTTTCATGAATGGATTTTCTACCTCCAATTTTTCTTGCTTTATGATGTTCCTCTAGTTTTTTTAGGATGTTATTGGTTTTTTCATCCAGTAAAGATAGACGTAAATTTTTTCAGCTGAGAGTGGAGGAGGGGGGAGATCTCAACTTTCTGTGTAAGGCATTCTCGACCACACTTAACTCTTCTATCATGAATCCAATCAGCAGAATATTTATGATCCTATTACATATAGTGTATAAAGATCACAGTTTCAGTATACTACTAATTTATAGAAATAAAAATAGTATGAAGCTATGTTATGAAATAAGATATTTAAATTACTGATAATGTTTATTAAAATGATGATTTTTTTGGGCATTGTATTTTAATGTAATTGAACTGAATGGTATAATATAAAGTTGATGTACTAATCCAATAAAATCATGAAATCATTGTAACTGTTTAATGTGGCTTTTCATTAAATATATTCCAATAGGTCTGAATGTTTATATGAAATTAGTAATATATTTTTTCACAGTAGTGAAATCTATGAAAAATTAGTGAACGTAATATACTCACTGGAAACACATAAAATATGGGTTTACTAGATCATATGAAGTAAAGGTATAATGACATACCAACACCGAAGTCATTAAATTATTCCATAGAGAAGGGATGAGGAAATTTGTTTTAACTACCTAAAAACCTATGTTGAAGACAACATCAGCAGACCATGGATGAAACTTTCGAACAAACATGTCCCTCGATGACTTGATATAGCCCAACATTAAAGTACACATGTATTGGTTTGAGGAAGATAAATATCCTACCTTGGATTTTGAATCCTGAAAACAAATTTCAATGGAGGCACCCTAAAGTTTTACATTCATCCATAGGAAGTCTTCACATAGGTTCTTTTTCAGTTCCGCCTTCTACAAACCAAAAACTGTAATAAATAAGTTAGTCCAAAAGTTGTTTAATTTCAATTAAGAGATGAGAAATGAAAAAAATTACATGGGAATAAATTAATTAACACCAAATTAATGAAACATAGAAGTGAGTTTCTTGAATTTTCATAGTGAATTCAGGAAAATTCATTCCCAAATTACATGTATTCATATGATTGTCAAAAAGGATGTTACATTCCTGATTTTGTGATATAATACATGCATTCATTTCCAATTCCTCTTGTTGTATTCACAAATACTATTAAAACAATTAGATAACAGTAAAACAACACATTAAATGTATCCCTGACTCGGAGATGAGAAGAATTGTTGCATGGGTTCTAAGGAAATGTAGTAAAAATAACCTAGTTCCATTGAAGCAGATCCTGGAACTCGGGTCCCTTAAAAGTCTACTAGAAATGAGGAATTACAGTTATCTTGAAGAAGAATGAAAAGCATTATATGTTATTTCAGCCAAAATTATAACCACTTTAGATGGTTATAAGTTATTATATACAGAATATGGGCACTTACTCCTTCAGGGATTGATGTTCAAATCAATCTTTGAAGAACAATAGAAAATTATGTGTTTCCCTAAAGAAAGGTTAGAATTCAAAAATTTAAATGAAAAGTATAATTAAACTTATAAAATGTTAGAATGTAATGTTTTATGAAATTAAAATATGTCTAAAATTTCATAAAATGTATAAATATACATTCCTTTTCCCTCAACCAATTTCAATACCATTTGCGAAATACTTCTATGCTAAATGATCATATCGAGTGAAAATCATTGGTGTTTCACATCGTCTGTCAGATTCATGGACATTGCGGAGAAATTCCAATTAGAATTTAGTAATTTCCATAAGTATCACATGGATATATAAGAATTTAAAATTTAAAGGGAACACATTATTATAAGTTATAATTTTTTAAAAAATTTAACTATCAATTTTATAGTAAAGGAAAACCATCAAAACATCTTGCCACAACATCATTATTCTGTCCACATTGGAATCATGATAATCATAGGGAGAAAACATTAAAAACACATATCCTTCAAATGACTACATAGAAGATGAAATGAATTCAGGAATATAAAAGGCAACCCCCTCTAATTACTGAACATCTAAAATCTAAAATATTGAAACATCCATCTAGATCCACCTTTTGAAATCACCATTTGAAAACACCAAATAGATATCACAATATGGAACCAAACTATAGTTTTTCATCATAAAAACAATGAACCTACTAAATCAAAATATAATAAACATCAACATCTATATCACCAATCATCACACAACACCATTTCATCAATAAACTGATAATCAACAAACCAATAATTATAGCAGATATTCCTACTGGAGTTAGAGAGCATCAACACATTTTTCAATGAGAGGGAATTTGAGGAAATATGAGGGGAAGTGTACCTATAAGCCTGTAATAATCATGAAGGAATGTTAATTAAAACCTAATGCAACATATCAAACTTCTTTAGATTTGGCTGATATCTTGATATACTTGCTGGTGACAAGTATAACTTTCACTTTGAACCAAAACCATAGATTTTTCAAAGGATATATGAAAACAAAAATAAACATTTTGAATAGTGAAAATAGAGGAATAGAAACATAGGAACCTATATTTGATATTTAATTTTTGAAGGAACACATATCGTTACTGGACTGTCATCCTCAGTTGCATATGAAAAAATTTGAGTGTATTAGATCCAGTGATGCGAGGGAATGTAAAAATGATAAGTAAAATAAAAAACTAATTACATAGAATATATAACATCTATTTATTTAGAGAAAATAAATATAAATAAATACTGAATCAAGATTTCTATATGTCCATGATATAAAATATAAAACAATGCATCAAGAGAATCAATGAACTATTGTATATAAATCAATGATTATTGTTCACATGAAATGACAATAACTAAGAAGAATATATTAATAATGATGATATAATAATTGAAGGTGGTAAATATTAAATTATAAAAAACTAATGGAAGAGTACAACTATTGAGAAATGTGAGTTTTATTGATGGAAAATGAAATATTAAATAGAAACTACTAAAAAAACTGGTTTTCATAAATCATTTATGATTTTGAAATAATTAAATGAACTCTTTTACCCACTAAATTATAATCATTGAAACATTATTTCAAAAAGAAAAAAATGATTCAAGGTAACCTGATATTAAAATAACTGATAATCAATGAAAGAATTTGATAGTATAATGGAAGGATTTAATCATTTGATTGAAAAATCTAATGCAAGTAAAAAAATTTCATGAAAATAGAAAAATTAAAAATTTAATATATAAGATAAATTAATTTTAACTCTAATACATATGTTATTATCAATATATATAATAAAAAATGATGATAATAATAAAAATTCATAGCCATACCTACACTAAAAAATGAGGTTGAATAAAGTATTGGTAACCCTGAAAAAACGAATCGGTGAATGAATATTATAATAGAAAAATCATGCACCTTATAGATATCAAACTAGTTTGTATACTTCACTGGGTAGAGAACTTGAATGCTGGACAGTATTGAGCTATGGAAAACCATATCTAGTAACCTCAATAACCTAGCTACTAAATATATATTCGGTCCACACCCAATAGACTGTCCGTACAAAATAATATCTCCATACCTAAACTCATGAGTCTCTTCCTAGCATCTATAGGTAGCCTCAATATCTACATAATTGTTATGTTCACTCATATAGGAAAATAAATTCCAATAATTCTATTCAGCAAACCCCTTACTCGGAGGACTACCTAAACATTTTTCACTCTTGTTAATTGAATCACCTAAATTAGAAACCACTTATAACATGTGTTTAAATTGGTCAATGATTATTATTATTTTAGAAGAGGGAATTGAAATTAGATGCATAAGTATTTCTCCCTTTGTATCTAAATCCCCTACAATGAATTATGAAATTTTATAATGTTAGCGATTTTTAATCCTTTTTATCCATTTGAGAAATATCATGTACCTTGTTTGAAGACCGTCCATACCTAGAATAGTTATATCTATAAACAGCCAGATTCCACATGATCAGTCAGTATGGATTGATAAAATTAGAAATAAAGAAAGAGTGGATCTGAAAAACTGAACCCATCAAATTGACTCAGTTATGAAGGGTTAGTTCACATAACATCTTATACATTTGAAACAGATCTGCTGTGTTTCTGTGATAGTACAGAATAGTCAGGAAAAGTAATGTTTTCTTCACATACGACACCATAATTTCATTATTTCTCATCATGTGAATCTTCAAACTGTCAACATTTTCCTTGTGATATTCATCAAAAATTGTTAACTTCTAGGTGGCTTCCTTGGTGACCACCTTATGCGATAGGGGCTTGGTGGGAGGAAAATGAACATAGTAACCATCAGATATTTCAAAAGACTCATATCTAATCCCGCACCGCCCAAAAATATACAACAGCAGAACAAAAATCAACGGTTAATCAAACAAATCAGAGGGTTTCAGTTTTGTTTTCATATCCATGTCATAAAAATAACGTTGATGAATATAGAGGAGGATGATTAGCGCATGGAGCCGGAGAGTATGGTTTTGTGAATGGTTCACCAAAAATCCATGGACATCTAAATGAGGTAATAGATGTAGGATAGGAAGACGTGAGTAGGGGAGGGAGACTAATCTGATAGTGGAGGTGGAGATAGAGGAAGGAGGAATTGATTTCCACAAGTAACCATCCTTTTTGGATAGGCATATCACGAGTAGGAGATGTGTTTTTCGGATGGAGGTATGAGCATGACAGAATATAGTGAACGGGGAAGAGGATGACACTGGTGTCCTGAGTTTGTGAGAACCCTAGGTCGTAAATAGATGAATCCTGAAAGCAACCTGGAGAAGAAAAAATGCTGAGAGTATGGTGGAAATCAGGAGAAGAAAGTGTTTGAAGATGGAGGGATACAGAATAAGGGTTGACCAGGAGAGGGAGGACAACAGCGGCAGAGATTCAAGGGTAATCTAGGATAGGACGTGCGATTAATTAACGATAACGGTAGAGGGAGGGATGAAAATTTTAGATACTATGGGTGGCGTGTCATGGATAGTTTTGAGATACCATGGTGTAGAGCAACATGGATAATTTGTGGAGCAACATGTTTATGAAAAATGATGTGGAAGAACCTGAATTTGACACGTGGACGAGAGGAAACCAGGAATAGTATATAAAGTAGATAACTATATATTAATGTTTGTAATGAAATATTTAGATAATGTATTCAATAAATTTTATAAACATTAATCTAGTTTCGTTTACATTTTTAGGAAAACATATGAATTCTATTTTATTCATTAAAATGAATTTATCTAAAAATGTTTTTTATTGTTTTTGGGGGTCAAATTATAAAATTAATTAATTAATTATATTTAAATAGAATCCAATAAATTTTATTTCATATTATGAATCATAATATCCATGATTTTTGATTTGGTCAATTTCATTTTCGGTCATTATTAATATGATCCAAGGTAAAAAATTCCATAATTTATTAATGGGTAAAAGTGTTAATGAAGGGTCAAAATAATTATATATTTGTTCAAATAAACTAATTTTTTTTAAATATTATTACATGTGTTTATTTTTACCCAATATTATCATATTATTCGTTTTTTTATTTCATTTTTTCCTCAGTAATATTAATATGAACTAATTAATTTTAATTTTTTATGTGTTTAAAATAGTGTCACACAACTCATTTATAAGAAACCTCTTTTTTGTAGTCCTCTCCACACTATATGAGCCATTATAATCTACTTATATTGTTTAAAATACTTTTCAAATAAACACATCCATGAACATGTGGTTCTTCTCATCCAAAAATATCCGTAAACAAACCACATGTTTCTTTTCAATAGTGTATTCCAAAAAAATATTTATATGTTCATACTGATTATGATACAGGAGTTCTGAATTTGAAAAATTAAATATGAAACATGAGGTATGGGTTTATGTTTCAATATCATTTCATTTCAGAATTTTCACGTCGAAATTTCCATCGACAGAAATAATATAATCCATTCAATTTTAAACCCCTCTATTTTCCTCTCATATTTTAAAACATATAATTTTGTTATATTATTACCATTTTCTTCTACATGTTGTTTAATATTATTGATGATTTCATAGAAAATATGACCATATTTCCTCTTTGGTCAGTAAACATTTTCTTCCATGTCCATGTTCCTAAATATATATTACTAAAAAATTTATCATTAAATAAATGTTTATTGAATATTATTTTTACTAAAATTTTAATTATTCAGAAAAATAATAATAGGGATAAATTTTGATTATTTAAATGCAACTAAATTGGTTTTTAAATAATATTATTAAATTAGTTTTTTATTTAACTATATACTATGTTAAAAAATATTTCAATCATCATATCATTACATCTTCATGAATCATCGGTTAAAATGCTCAATGGTTTTCTAGATTATTTACACAACCATTATTTGTTAAATTTTTAGTTTCTAATATTACCAAAGGAAAAGATAAATCTTATCATACTTTTCAATGTATATTTCGATGTATTATAAAAAATATATTTTAATCTATGTCAACATCCTTTAAATAATATCATGATTATATAGGGATATGATGTTTTGGTTATAGTTCACCACCCATTACAAATTATAAAATTAAATAAATTTTGAGAAATATTAAATAATTATACAAACAGAAAAAATATGTCAATAAACGTCTAGATCCATTGGAAAAATTGAAACATAAACACTGGTAAATTAATGTGCTACAATATCTCCAACTACATTATTATTAACTGACATCCTTATTAGACACAACAAACATAATAAATATCTTCATAACCTAGGGAACAAAACATAAAATGATGGTTAGATAAAATTATCAATATGGGAAAACAATGGATACATGTAAGTATAATCTTGAAAATAATAGTATGAGAAAAACATAATGAAAATTTATGATCTTACCCAACATTTCAATTATCATAATAGAGGTCATGGTATAATGAATGTGTTCTCATAAGACATGAATCATAATGAAATAAATAACATATTCCATGAAATCATAACATATAAATAGACATGAAATTGTGTATTCACATAAGTATATAATTATTTCAATTATTTTTGAAGAATCTGTGCCATGACCATCTTAGTTGACAAAGTCCTTTAATGAACTGGGTGAACCCCCATTCCGACCCTGTATTACTGACCTGAGTAACCACTTGTTCCAACACATTATTACTGAACCATGTAAACTGAAATTACAAACCTGTATTACTGAACCATGTGAACCCTCATTCCATCTATGTATATCTCATGAGATAAAAATCATGAACAAATTCATTGGAGGTAGATATATATCCCACCCATCACATTATGAAACAATATATACATGAGACTCATGATCATAAATAATCATATCATAAACCCTGAAATGAAATGGGTATCATAATCATTTAAACCTGTCATAACTTATGGAATGATTCAGGTTTCATGATCATTTCATTATAACCCATGAAATGAATCATTTTTCAAAAGAATATAACATGTGAAAGAGAAATGATATTCATAAACACCATTCCATCAAAAAATAATCTACTCACTGAATTAACATGAATAGAGACATTGAATAATTTCCCAATAATGTATTCAGTTATACCAATTGATGTAATATAATATGGGAAATAATTTTTAAAGATCTACTAAAAACATTTCTTAAGGAAAATATCTTTTCATTTATGAAAAATTATTTTTATAACATAAAACCTTTTGAACCCCTTTTCTTTGAAAATAGATTTTTAAAATAATTAATAATTCATTGATAATAAAAAAAATTAAAAAAAAATTTATGTGAAAATTTTATTCAATGATATTTTGAGACCATTTATTTTTTTAATGCATGGATTTTAAATACAATAAATTTCTGACCAAAAAATTTTTCGGTAATATTTTACAATGAAACCTCATCATAAGAACCAATGAGTTTAAAAAATTTACTAATACATTAATAAATATAGAATTTATATAGAATAAAGAAACCTTTGAATATTATCGATAGATGTCTCATAATATTTTATCTAAGGATGCATAAACATAAAAAATTGCAAAAAGTGATGACATTTTGACAATATACTCTAATAACATGGTGACTTGGAATGATTCTAAAAATGTAAGAAAATAAGATTACATAAAGCATAATATATCATTAATATAATTATATCTGTGATAAAATATTTAAATTGAATGTAAATAGACCTCAAAAAATATTATAGGTGCATAACAAAACAATAGTCCCAATGAATGAAAATTGCAACAAAACTGTTTTACCGACATTGATACATTTGGAACATAATCCCCATGGAAAAATAGTAAACAATAATGGGTAGTTTATACACCACATGAAAATGAAAGAGTGGTAAACATTACATGTATCTCACAGAAATTGAAAGTAAGATGGAATCCCCTTACCTTGTTTATTGACTCTATCCATACTCATACTAGAATCATGTATAATAAATAATTGTTTATTACAAAACATTTACTAAATAATATTAATATATTAATTACCATATATTCATTTCTTATGATCATATATTACCTTCTTATTATCAATCCTATGTTTTCACTTTAGGTAATGTTCTCTTTGTTTATTACATGTGTTATAATTTGTTATATCATTGATCATTATACATATATCTTGATACATGAATTTAGAACATTATACAAATATATTTTATATCCTTTATAATTGTATTATAATAATACATATCATAATAATGTATGTAATGAAATAAACCGTTCATCGATATGGTAAGCTATACATACGCATTAACACTATTTTCCGTTTTTATTGTTGTATTAAATGAATGTATCTAAATAACACACACTCCCCCACACCCACATATATAAATATATATATAATTATACAGTTGTCATTAATATATTATACATATCATATAATTTTACAAAAACCATCACTAATACATCAATGTGGGGTGTGAACGATTCACATCGCATTGAGGGGGAGGTAGTCCACAAATCCTCAAACAAGATTATCATCTTAACACTAAATGGAAGGAAAAAAGATGAATTTTTTAAAAGGAATAAATATTCATTTAGAAATAATCAATATAATATATTAAAAATAGAAATATAGTCTTCTTTATAATGGACACCATTATTGGTGGTATATGAGAAATGACCAATCATTGTTTTGTTAGGAAGTAGTTCACTGTACACAGAAATTGTATGTTCAACAACCATTATATGGAGGTGTGTGTATGTGTAGTGAATACCCTGTTCATAAAAATATCATAGTATATATATTATACTATGGTTTTTACACAATAATGAAATAAATTTATTAGATGGGGTGGACAATGAATATAAAGGAAAATACTTTGAGAGAATACGTGACCTCTTAATATTGTAACTCCTCTCGGTTTATGCCAAAAAGAATCTTTGATAAGCATCCATCACAAAAAGGGGTTTCAAAGTTGAAGGGAGTATTTTAAAGAAGCTAATTGCGATGATCTTGGAAGAAATTAACATGTTTTAGAGGTGTTAAGAATTGGTAGAGTGGTTACCCTTTTATGGGAAATGAAAATGACACATTTGGAATTTCTAGAAACAAGATATGTGTGCACATTTTATTACCTAATATTGTCATATAAAACCATTAAAATAATTAATGGAAGTTTTATGGAATAAATATTCACATTCAATCGATGTTTGAAATTTTTCTAGGTCATTCAGGCCCTTAATTTTATGGTTTCGTCCCTTATTAAGCTTAATTTGGCCTTAAATATTGTTAATAATTTTAATCACTTTTACTATATATTATTGTAAAAAATAATCATTGTCCTGTTAGAATAAAAATATTATACTGAATAAAGTGGCTTATTTTTTATATATGAAATTAACTTCATAGAAGTGTAAAAATTAGTATTATTTCTAATCCCGTAAATGTGACAAATTAATGGGGTTTTAATGTTGGAAGATGTTTAAATAGTTGTATACATTTTTTATTCAGTTTCATGGAGAAATTTATTCTAAAGAATTTATTAGTATTATTAAATTTAAGAATTATATAATATTAACTCCAAATTAATTTATAATATCATTTATCATTACTTATTGATTAGACAAAATGCAGTTTTTATACTAAAAAGCAATATTTTCAGAATTCATCATGAAATGATGTTTCATAGAATATTCCAAAAAAAATTCCCAAATATAATTTCAACATTATGAATTAAAAAATGAAATTTAATTTATCTTAATATATTGCTAAATGTGTCTACAAAAATTTTATTTTTATCAATGGTTCATTAAAAAAGTGTTTTGATAGAGAAAAAGGACTTAACGAAAAATCATTTCGTTTATTAACAATTCGGTTTATATATATACAAAAATTATAAAAAACATTTTAAAATTAGCTATTAATATTAATAATACTATTTTTATTTGATAATTTACAATTATCTTATTTCAATAATTAAAACAATAATAGGAGATGTTTTATAGAAACTCATTATTTCTTGTGTTGTATGCCACCTCAGTGTTGCGTGCCTCATACACCATGTCAGTGTTGCATTTAAGATACACTAATTTTGTGTTCCTTGTATTGTATTCCAATTTGGTGTTGCAATTAAAGAGAATCTATGATATAGTTCATTGAAAAAAATGAATGAAATTTATTATTTATTCTAAATACATGCCAATAAAAACTGTGGGTGTTAAATTCAAACCCCCATAAAATGTATTTATTTATAAAAATTAATCACTATAGTAAAAAAAACTATGATAATTGTGCATCATCATGTCCTCATGTTTTCACATTGATTCCTCTGACTGGTGATTTCTTTACAAAAAAATTGACCAGGTGAGTGGTCCTGTTTCATTGAACATTCTCTGATCGGTCCAGAAATTCAATAGGATGTCACTCGTAAGAAGGATCCTACTCCAGTGGTATGACCACTGAGTTCAGCACTTCTGAAGAGTAATGTATGTATTTCATCAGTATAAATACATGGAACATCATCATTGAATGGGCATAAATTTGGAAGAAATTCCATTTCATTCACTATCATCCCTATATAATCAATAATTTCAACGGGGATGATATACCTAGGGCATAGTTTCCCATTCATACATAATCTCATAAATTTCAACCATAGTGAGATTATTAGAAAAACCATTTTACCAACATCAAACTCTCGATCATGTCGATGTTCTTCATAATTGATTTTCTGCCTACATTAAGCATCATTGAAATTCTATTGAATGGTTCTATCATTCTAGACCATTTATTCAGAAATCTCATTGTCCTAATAGCTTTATTTCTCTAACATCATCCCTACATGATGTATATTTACATTTATTCCGACATAGGGATTTATATAGTGGCATCTAAATTCCTGAATGAAAGTAATTTTTGTATTAAAAATCAACTAGAGGAAGGTGTTGATCCCGACCACCTTTGAAATCCACAGAATAATATCATGACATATCCTTTAGGTTTTGGAATATTAATTAGTAATAACCATCTTTTTAAGGATTATATGATGTGATAAAACTCAATTTTGTATCAATTGATTTCAGAAGATGTCTCTAGAAAATTTATATTATACATTGAATCCTGATCTGATATAACGGAATGTGGTACTCCAAGAAACCTTACCACTTAATTGATATATTTTATTCCAAGATAATCAAGATATAAATAGTCTATGATGGCGATGAAGTTTGATGACTTAATAAGGCGATCAACTACCACCCATATAGAATTAAAACCATTAGAGATTTTGGGTTATCTAATGACAAAATCCATATTGAGGTTCTACCATTTCCATTATAGTATTGGTAATGAATGAAACACCCCTTTAGACGTTTGTATTTCATCCTTAACACGATGGCATACCAAACTATGAGATACAAAATCTATGATATCAATATTCCTTCCATCCCACTATAAGTATTATTTCATGTCCATATAAATATTGGTACTTACAAGATAAATATAGAATGAATAACTATGAGATTCCTGTAACAGATCCTTATTTAAATCTAGAATGGAAGGAACACATACACTATTCATTAACCTTATCATTACATTTTTATAATGGTTAAACACTAGAACATTTCTAACCGTATTTTGAATCTCTTAATCTTCCTTTTGTGCTTCCTTAATCTTCTACTGGGTAGATGGATGAACATTCATTTGTGAAATATAATAGTATCACATTTTTTACAATTTCTAGATCTATCCCTTGAAAATATAGAAATATTGGATCTTTTTTATCCTCATTATAGATAATATTTCAGGATCTATTAGACTCAAAAGATCGTCCACGTTGTTAACATTCCAATGGTGGTAATGTGCTGTGAAATCATATTCCTTTATCACCTCAAAACATATCCTCTAGAGCATGTTCAACTACTAGTGTGTGAATATATATAGATTAGACTTTTATTATTGGAATATATATCACACATTTACACATAAAGATAATTCCTCCATATCATTATTTGAAATATTACATTGAAAACTCCAAATAATGAGTTGTGTAATGTTCCTCAAGAATCTTCAAATATTTAGAGGAATAGTGTATAACCATGTTATTTTTTCCAAAAACACATCCCAATCCCTTATTGGAAGCATTAATATAGATTAAAAACCCTTCCCTACTATGGGGTAGTATATGGACTGGTGCATAGTCCTACCTTCTCTTCAGTTCCATGAAATTTTCCTAACATTCATCTATCGATATGCACTTAACACCTTTATAAGTAAACATGTTAATAGCATTAGTTAGTCAGGTGAAATTACACACAAACCTTTGATAATATCCATCTAATCCAATAAAGCAATAAATCTCAGTCATCATGGATGGTTTAGGACATCATTCAATAACCTACATCTTTGATGGATCTTCTTTTATATAATATATTGAGATTATGTGACCCAAAAATAAAACCATTTTTAGCCAAAATTCAGACTTTGTAAATTTTTCCAATAACTTATCCTTCCTCAGGGACTTAGTACAATTCAAAAGTGATCATGATGCTCTTACATAGTAATTGAATGTATTAGAATATCATCTAGAAGACTTCCACAAACTAGTCTTGTTAATCTCTAATGACTATATTTATTAGATCCATGATGATAGTTGGGGAATTAATAAGATATAAAGACATCGCTATATATTAATAGTAACTATAACTTGTACAAAATTTCGTCTTCAGTATATTCTACATTTCACCCTCAAATTGATGATATCTAGAATAAAGGAAATTCTTATAAAATTAGTGAGATCTACTATGTTGGTAAAACAAGTCACCAATACGGGGAAGAGGATACATGTCCATGATTGTGAACCTTTCATCTTCTGATAATCAATAAAGAAAATTTATTGATCCATCGATTTTTTACAAAAAGAACTGGTGCACCCCAAGGTGACACACTCTATCGAATGAATCCATTATCATTGGTTTCTTGGAGTTTCTTCATTAATTCCTACTACTCAATCGTGTCCATTCTATAATGGTTCTTTGAAATTAGTGTGTAACTGTGTACAAGTTCAATCCATAAATATACTTCATAATTTGGTTGAAGACTAGGAAACTCCTCCTAAAATACAACCAAAAAATACCTAACAACATGCATACCATTTATGTTGAGAATATTACCTACCATTTCTGATAAACAACCATTTTGAATGAATGTTATGTCCAATACACTGTATGTAATCTCCATATGAAGTTCATACTTATTTTCACATTGATGGATGATCATAAGAGGGTTTCAAATATAGAACATAACTTCCATTACATGTCAATTGATGTAGGAATTAAATTGAACAATACAATCTATTCATAGGATGACCTCAAATTCTACCAAAGGATGATTGAAAATATTTTATGGAAGCACATTCCCATAATCTTTTATTAGAGAGTAATCGTAGACCTGAGATGGATTCATCATACCATTAAAGGTCTACACTTCTAATTCCACCACTAATTTTTTTGGAGTAATTTTAACACCCTTATAAATTTATTTATATAAGAAAGAGTTGGTATATCCAGATTCAAATATTACATTTTCATTTCTAAAGTGGATGGTATGTCTACCATTCATGACATAGTTATCAAACCCCTCGTCAGATAAAGAAATTTTCTGAGATTTCCACTTATCCATTGGATTAAGAGGTTAATAATGTCGATAATAATCACCAATCCTTGTGTTTGGGAAATGGTTAACAGACTTATGATTATACAAATACATGTAGTACTCAACAGTGGGAGGTGTATTCTATGTGTCTTATTCTCCATTATCATGTTGAGAAAACTTCTTCCCATATAAATTACCCAATGACCTTTTTTACTATACATAAAACATTTTTCACACCCCTAGAGAAATATCATCCACGATTCTACCCATACAGTGAGAATAATGGAGAGTTTATATTCTTTTGTCCATGGTTTTTAGTGTTACATTTAAACACCATCATCCTCTTCATGTAAAATCCATGTGACTGATACATGACCCCTACCTCAATTTTATCTTTGATTGTACAATGTACAATCTCTTCATAGCTACTAATGTCACATATGAACAATGTCCTTATCTGACTTGGGATTAATCCACCAATGAACCAATAAAAATTATATTCAGGTTGGATAATAATTCCTGTAGCATACCTCACATGCTTCATGAAATTATCCTCGTAGGTACCAATATACTCATCATCACTATAATTCAACTCAAGGAATTGTTTCTCCATCATGGTATAGAGAATTTGAGGAAATTACTTATTTAAAAATATTTCATAAACACATCACTACCCATATATACAAAATCATCATGTTTACTTATATTTTTGTTTATATTCCACCCCTGATCTACATCCCCTTCAAAGAGAAAAAAAACCAGAATGATTTATCATTCTATGAACACTGATGAATATAGAATAACATTTCATTTTTACTAATCCATTTTTTATAAATAAGTGGATCACGAGAACCTCTAATAGATGGTGGAAATTTCCTTAGGAAAGAATTATTGGAATGTTATTCCCTACTTTGATCATTTGTAAGTCCAGCATGATTCATACATTGTGAAATATGTTTGGGCATATCAAAAAGGTTTTACATTCCATCTCACGTTGCATTCAATTAATCTGGAAAACAATCATCTTATTTTCCATCATAATCTCCATTAAAATGGTTCCTTCTAGTTCCATCCATTGAATAAAACCAAAATTATAGAGTAATAAATAGATATCATAATGGGGAACAACATATTCCTCAAAAATCTCTTATAAGATGTCTAACATAGAAAACGTCCTTAGTCAATGACACATTATGTTTATACTAGGTTTTTAATAGTCAAAAAATATTTGAATCCATTATAATGTTGTGTGAAGAGTTTTTGAATTCCTAAAGCATGTCCCCTGGGAGTGTCAAACCAGGTGTGTTGCAAGTCCCGTTTTCATGTACTTCATTACCCTGATTAAATCATGGAACATCTGGTCAGAGTTGTTTCCAATAGGTATGTCGGTGCCAGAGCCAAATCATTTTGTTGTATCCTTATAGAGATGTATTACAAGGAAACCACTCACTCTATCCTTCACCAAAATTCTTGGACAGTTTCCTATATTTTTTCTAAACCATATATTTATCCTTAGACATGTCCTTAGTGTTCTCACCATGGGTTTCTAATCATAGATTCTAGTGGTTCACTAAAATTTTCCTCTGATACAAACTATAATGACCTATATCTTATAAAAATTATCATTACATAATTTTTTCAATTAATAAAAAAATATTCAAACAGTTGTATGAGGACCATACTATTATAGTTCTTTTGAAAACATTGAAACATAAACACTAGAACAAAAATGAGATACATTATCTCCCACTAGGTTATTCTTGACGTTAACACTTCTTAGAATAATCAGACATAATACATTTCTTCTTAACCTGGGGAATGAATCATAAAAAGGTAGTGAGATAAAATACTATATAAGGGTAAAAAAGGGATACATGTAAAAATATTCATGAGCATAAGTGTATAATAAAATGATCATGAAGATATATGATCATACCCTTCTTTTTAAAGATCATAATAGAGATTTTGGAATAACTATTTCATGTTCATAAGAAATGAATGATATTTAAATAAAGAGCTTAGAAAATGATAGAATAACATAGTAATAAGGCATGGAATTTTGGGAACACATTATCATATAATGATTTATATATTATCCAAGGCATCACTTGCTAGACTATCTTAGTGGAAAAAGTCCTTAACTGAATTGGGTGAACCCCTAATCTAGCTCTATATTGCTGAACCGAGTAACCCCTCATTTCATAATGGTTCTACATAAAATATTAAATCCTATTTCCATCAATGTATTACTGAACTGATTGAACCCTCATTCCAGCCCTATCTATCTCATGAGATGTAAATCAGTACTCAAAGAATTAGAGGGAGATACAGGTCCCACAAGTCACATAATGAAATCATAAAAACATATTCCAAAAGATTATAAATTATCATAAAATAACCCATGATATGAAATACGTATAATAAACATTTAAACATATCATAACATGTGTAAGGATACATGTATCATAATAATTTTATCGTTACCCGTGAAAAGATGAATGTTTCAGAAGCATAAAACATATGAATGAGTAACAATCTTCATAAACATAATTACATCAAAACATAATACATTCTAAAAAAATTAATTAAAAAATTAAATATTTTCATCATAATGGAATTATTAATACCAATTAATGTTATCATTAATGATAAATAATTTTTAAATATCTTTAAAAAACATATTTTGAAGAAAATATCTTTTCTTCTTTTAAATTTGTTTACAACATTAACCCTTTTAAAAACCATTTTGATTAAAAAATATATGAAATAATATATAATAATCTTTGAAAACAATAATAAAACTAAAATATATTTTCCTTGAAAAATAACATCAAGGAACTTTTGAATTAATTTTTGAAAACATTTTTGAAAATTGGGTTTTTGAATACAGTAGACATTCGACCGAAGAAAGAGACAATCAGATTTTACAAAAAAACATTTTCATAAGTACCAATGAGTAAAAATCATACAAAAACATGATGATATCAACTATAAATCATGGATATATAATATATTGAATATTTATGATAGACGTGTCATAATATTTCATCAAATGATTCATAAACATAAATAATCTCATAAGGTGATTAGATTGTCTCAATAAACTCTTATAAAATGGTGACATGGGGTAATTCTATAAATGTAATTAAAATAATTAAATAAAGAATATGATATAATTATAAAATTTATATTCATGATAAAATATGAAAAATTTATTTTTTTACTCCTTGAAAAAGTGTTTTGGTGTAGAATGAAACATGATTATCAATGAAGGAATATTGAGACAAAAATATTTTATCCACATGGTATCTTTGGGAAGTTAAATCCCATGAAAGAAGGATAATAAAATTTATATGTAAATACCCATAAACAAATGTATTGGAAACCAAGAATACAATCATGGGTAGTAAATACAGCTCAAAAAAAATGTGTGGTTAACAGAACATGTATCTCATAGAAACTGAAAGTGAGATGAAATTCCCTTACCTTATGACTTTGATCTCTCTATACTCGTACAATATTCCTATATAATAAATATTAGTTTATTATAAATATTTTATAGAATAATTATCTTATATATATTAAAATATATTAGTTTATTATCAACTTATATTACCCTCTTGTAAATGATCATATGTTATGATTTCACATCAGGTAATATTCGATTTGTTCTTCATATGTGTCTTAATTTGTTATATCATTGATCCATAGACTTATATCAAGATTTAAGAATTTATCAAATGATATAAATTTAATGAATATAAATTATATTTATATTATAATAATCATTATAATAATGAAGTACATAATGAAATACACCATTCATGGAGACAGTAGGTCGTACAAAAGCATTAATGTTGTTTTCTTTTTTTATTGTCGTAATGAAAAAAAGTATGTAAATGATATATATAGGTATGTATGTATATATAATTATTTCAGAATAATTTATATATTATATTTATCATATTATTTCACTAAAACCATCCATAATACATTCTATTTGGTGTGTGAACGAAGCACACAACATTGAGCGGGTGATTGTCCACACTTCCTCAGATGAGACTATCATCTTAACAACAAATGTATGTTAAAAAAATGTGTGTTGTAAAAGGATAAAAGAATCCTAAAAACATAAGAAATAAAATATATTACATATATAAATAGTGTTCCAATCATATTGGCCACCATGATTTGTGGTAAAAGGGAAATTAACAATCATCGTTTCCTGAGGTTGTACTTCGTCTTACACAGAAGGTGTATTTTCAACATCCATTATATGAAGGTGCATGAAAGTTTAGGTTAAAAACATTGAAAATATACAACATATTATATGTATTAAAGATTTCTCTTAACAAAATAGTGTAATAAAGATAGTGTAGGGGTGGAGGAATAAAATAATTTAGCTTAAAAGAAGACATTACCTCTGAATCTGGTAACTCATTTTGGTTTATGCCAAAAGGATTCCTAGAAAATATTACTACACAAAGGGATGACTCAATGTAGAAGGGTGGACTTTCAGGAGTTTTATTTTTTAGGTATAATATGAACATAATGCTTCTATGTTGTTCAAACAATCGGAATATTTGGTGGTCTTTTTTGTGATGGAAAAGGATTCATTTGGAATTTATAGAATCAAGTTACTTGTGAACATGTAATTACCCAAAAAAAGTCATAAGAAACCAAACAAATCACTAATGTAAAGTTAATGGACGAACTATAGAAATAAAATTGTTGTTGTGAATGTTTCTAGGTCATCTTGGTCATTAATTTAAAGTTATAGTTCCTAATTAAGCTTATTTCCGCCTTAAATTCATTGATTAATTTTAATCCCTTTTACTAATCATTTTGGTCAAAGAATAAAATATTATTATTATAATATAAAATTAAATTGAATGAGGAATTTTATTTTGGATTTTTCCAATTCTAATAAAAAGTAAAAAAAATTAATATTAGTGCTAATCCCATAGGTTGGATGAAATAATAGGGGTGTAAGGTATGAAAAACCTCCAATGTTTGTGAAGATTTTATATTCATTTTCAATGTGAAAATGATTCTATTAAATATCAGTTTATTAGTAAAGGTAATATTTAAATAAATTTAACTTAAAAGTAATTTATAATATCATTTATTATAAATAATTATTTGATTAAGGCAATTTTTAAACAAAAAATGTGTATTTTTACAATTCAAAAAAATGATGCTTCTTAGAAAAATCCAAAAAATTCCCCATAGGATAATATCAATATTAAAAATTAAAAACAATTATTAGATAAAATTCATTTTCTAAATGTGTCTAAAATTATTTTTTTAAAAAAAATTTGTTCATTAGATAACACAATGTTTTTCAACATAAAATGGGCTTTACAAAAAATTGTATCTCTTATTATCAATTCATTATATATATATATATACATATATTATCAATAATATTTTAATTTTTTTATTACTATTAATATTATTATTTTTATTGAATAGGTTATAATTATATTATTTCAAAAATTAAAACAATAAAAGGATATGTTTTGTATAAGCATAGTGTGGTGTGTATCCTATGCCAACACAATGTTGTCTATATCGTACACCAAGTCAGTGTTTCATCTAACGTACATCGAGTCAGTTTTTCATGTAAAGAATTTAATTATGGTGTTGAATGTGAAGGTAGTATTTTACATAGTTCATTTCAATATATAAATGAAATGACAATATATTCAACAAAAAAAAGGTCTATAAAAAATCAGGGTGTTACAACGACACAATACACACTAATTCCAGGGATGTATGATTATGTATTTTTTTATATAGTGATTCAATAAGACATTTTACTTTACCAAAAGATAATTATTTATTCATGAAATATTTATAAAAATAATTTCATTTCATTAGAATATACTGTGATGAATAATGATTTGATCTTTTAGGAAAATTATGTAAGGTTTTAATTTTTATGGGAGGGGTGAGATTATATATCCCTTTAATTAATTGTTTAATGATTTATATTTAATGTTATAATTTGATATAGAATGTTGAGATTACATAGTTCCATACAGAAATTTATCCATTATGATATTCTTGAGAGAGAACAATAACTCACCTAATGGTAAATTGAGTATTTAATCCAATGAACTGTGATAGTATTGGATGTGAAAATTTATTAATGGCAATGAAAACTAGAAAATACCAAGTATTAATATTATGATATATTATGAAATATACTGATTGAATATTTATTATTCTTCACTCCTATATGTTATTTATTTTTTCTAAAAATTAATTATTCCATGAATTAATAATAATTTTTATTGATTGATTGACTATGTATTTTATAAATTATGATAATGTTATAATTCCATTATTATTAATGTACTGTCACGTATGTTCATCGATTGATATCTCATATTTTCTCCCATAATAAAAATCTAAGAAAACTAGTAATTATAGTTCAATTCATCATGATTTGAAGAAACATTTTAAGAGTGGTATGTCAATGATGTATACTATGCGAGTAACAATTCCTGTTATATTATAAAGATCAATCATTAAATAAGATTTTAATTTTTATAGTCTCTAAAGACATAAATTCCTTTATGTTTTATAGAACTTTATATTTTGTGACATAATAACTATCTATCAAATTTGATGAAATATTTATATATAAAAGTATTCTATCACATTATAGTCTACTTGAAATCACCTCATATACACTATGGGGGGATCACCTATTTTAAAAATTACCTCATTATCACTAAGAGAGAATATAACCCATACTCAAAACCACATACTATTTCACCTAAATTAAGTGAACTAAAACTCCGTCCTTGAGTATCAATATATATTACAAGGTATTTAGGGTCCTAAATACTATTATAATTATGTAAAATTAATGGTTTGATATAATTTATTATTAAATATAAATAAAATTTATTTATTTTAAGATACCAAGGTATAAAATATTTTCACCTTTGACATTTTCCTTCCATTCACAGCCTAAGGATAATTTTATGGAATCTATGTTATATTTTATATGTCATAATTTCTCTTAGGGAACAATATGAGGTTCATTTAAAAAAAATTAATTAGTACAAGGAAGAGGTCATTTGAAAACTATATGATAAAGATATAAATTTACTTATGGGAAACTCATGGATTCAATATCATGATTTCCCATTAAAAATGAATTAAAAAAATTTTAAATTGTTCTCGGTTAAAAATAATTGGGATGATGTGGACACACATCATTAATGAAATGAAAAAATGAATGTTCTTTCGGATAAAACTGTGACTTCATATATAATTCATTTATAAATATTATATTTAATTTTCATTTTTGATACAATATTAAATTTCATAAATTACAAAAATTCAATAAATGTGTGATTGTTGGAATTGATGATAATAACATGAATAAATATTGTAAAAGATAATAGAATATAATAAATATATTTTTAGTGGAATTTATCCATACTCATAGTTAATTTATATAAATAATTACACGAATTAATTGTAAAAATTTGTAATAATCACCCAATAAGAAATAATGTTTAAGAGAAATAAGAAATAATTCTTTCTCAATTTTATTTTGGACAAATAATCCGAAATATCCTTTAATTAGATCCAAAACAAATTAATAATGAATTTTATTAAAATATTAATGAAACGATAAATATAGCTTTTTCGAAAACCATTTCACAATATTCCTGACCCCCAAGGGCTCTAATATATGAACAAGTAGAAAAAGGTAGAGTGTTTATAAAATAAAATCAATAATTTGGGGGTTACCATATGTTTGAATAGCCCTAATTCCTATTGAATATTATATAAGGGGTTTACTTATGTGATAGTAAACCTTTAAATTGCATTGAATTTATATTTTTGAGACAATTTTATATCAAATAAATCTCACATGCCATGAATTTTACCTTAAATATCATATAAAATACCATGTAAATTTTCCATACTCTACTTCTAAATGACTCATATGTAGAAAAGGAATGAATCTTACATATCAACCACAATTTCATATATTGAATCATTTGAAATTTAGGAATGGAATATACAAGTAATATTAGTCACCAAAAAAAATCCCATTTTTTGGATTTATATTTGTATATCATCGTATTTACTCTTATATATAGAAAGATTTATAAATGTTTTCCCACATTTTCTAATTGTTATGATTCATAAATAAGGGGATATATATATGATTCCATTAGAACATGTTTACTCATATATATTCTGGGATAAAAATTGAATGACTCAAATACATGAGGACTATTATGTATGATGATTCATCTATATAAGAACTCAACCATATGAGATATTTTTTTTTTCAATTTTTTAAAATATCATTGATATTATAAAATATATCTAGATTCATCAAAAAGTAAATAAAATTAATTTATGTCACCTCTAAATACCCTCCAAAATGTATTGACGATTACGAATAGTTAATGAAATTTCAAAAACATGGGATAACTCGAGTGGATCTATTCCTAACATGTACCTACAATCTCACCTACTCTACAGATTCCAAAATCACATTGTTATTTCAAGATCAATAATATATATAATTTCAAAATATGTATCCATTATATATTGTAAAAACCACTAAAATAAAATGATTTAAAAAATCAAACATATTCATAACTCGATAGTGTATAAGTTTCCACAACAACCATAGAATATATTTTCTCATCACCAAACCAAAAAAACCATCACATGACACATTAGGGAAGAAATCAACTAATTATTGTTCTATATTAAACTCCCACTCCCACATATCCTATTTGATAAATGATTATTTTAATTCTCATATACCATGGGGATCTATTTCTAGTGTCGATACATCTCAATTGAATAAAACATATTAATTTGATTCTCTATAAATGACAGAAAAGCCTCAATCATTACATTGGTATCATTTAACGAATAGGAAGTGCTGGGATAATAATATAGATGCTTCCAAACCATTAAAATGACACAAATTAAATGTGAAATGTATAAATTATTTAATTTATTTGAATCTACTAGTTATCCACATGACCATGAATGGACCCACATAAATATTGACCATTTTTTATTATTTATTAATATATTAATGTCATAATCATGATTAAATACATTTGAATAACCTATAAATAACCTAATAATCATTAACATACAATCTATAATCAATATAGAATCATAAGATTCTATGAATAGTCACATAGTGCTTCATGATAAAACAAATATACTCAATTTAATTTTACAGAAGACTCAACATGATTGCTACTGATCCTCCAGAATTTAGGAATGAATGAGGCAATTTTCATGTCTAAAAATATTTTATCTTAAAATTCACTCTTTATCATAGAGGCTGACATCTATTATTATAGTTTAACTCCTTATGTGATAATTGAATCTCTCTAAACTACCAATATTAAAAACATATTCTCATATCGTTTCCTATAATATGGGAAAAGTATGCTCAAACTACAATTTTATAGAGGTTGATATGTAGAGAACCAATTAACTATTGTATCTGGTGACTTATGAAACCGCATTATGAAATATGATATAAAATAAGATTTTATGTCAGATAAAATACTTTTTGGAAATCATAATTATTATATTATTTGTCATAAAAAATTTCTACTAATATCATTAATATAAAAAGAATCTCAAATTAATAGAAAATGTATAATTCTAGAAAAATATTCATAATGAAAATAAAGTACATCACATCCATGTGTCATCCATGTAAACGATATCATGAAATCCAATGTAAAATAATCAAAAATTATAACTTCAATAGATATTGAATATATTAATCCTAGATAAAGGTATTTTTTAGATTTCAATTTTTTACATGTGTAGATTCTTGAAAAAAAACATGGTATTTCATTATTTATTCATGGATAGTGCAATTTTGGAAAATCATGTAATATCTTGGTAGTTATAATGTTAAAAATAAAACTATGAAATGATTTTGAGATCTATTACACCTCACATATGGGAAATAAGGAATCAAATATAATGTCTTCTAATGAAATCCTGGTCAAAACACTCAGGATTATTTTAATATTGTATCCCCTTAATAATATTTTAGGTTCACCATATTTGGAGAATCCCTTAAGAAACATCCCATTAAAACTCCATTATTAATTATTTTTAAATATTCCATCAAATTTAATGAAATTTCTTTTTTTATATATCATATCAACATATGTTTATCACTAGCCAGTTTTCCATGCATAATTTTCTATCTAAAAAATTACCAAATACATAATAGATCATGTATATGTTATATTAAAAATAATATAGCGATACCACTTTATAAATTCAATCCCTAAACACATGACTATCACAATCATGAAACAAACATATAATTAAGATCCCAAATAGTATGAGGGTTATACAAAGGGTCATTATTGTAATTCATCCATGTTACTCTTAAACATGAAGGACAAACTCATAAAACAGACAATAATTATTTAATTTTTGATAAAATCATATACCAAATTATATTGTTTCACCATACTCAATGCATTAGTAAGAACCCTACCCTTTGTAGATGTAAAATCCAAATTAAAAATGAATGACTAAAAATACCAGACCCAACATAATTTCTATGTATATATTACATATTTAAATAAAATATATCTCAAAATCATGTGGTTAGTATATACCATAAACATCACAACAAAATTATTTTGATACCGACAACTCAAAACATTTAAAAACAGACAATTTCATGACCATGTATTATGTATTATCAGAAATGTCACCTTAATTGCATGGACTCATAATAATCCATATGAATATACAAGATAAATGAAATCTAATACTGACTTGCAGCATCATAATGTATTTCAATAAATTATTCATATTTTGTATATGGTAATAATTATTTCATTCAATAACCTCAATTTATGTTCTTAAAATGATCTTGCACAAGAATATGACAAGAGGATCTATACAACATTTTTAGTATAATCTATAATTCAAACTACTAGTTTCTAATATTCATATATGATACACATGGAGTAGCTATCTAATATGTTGAGACTTTTTTTTCACGAAAAAATCCATTAAAAATCATATAAACCTATTTTCTATCACATAAATGGTTCTATTAGTACTATATCATTTGGTATCTGATGCCCAATATTCAAATAAGATTGATATAATAATGATTTTTTTAATTTCTACATAAAAATGATTCTCACTAAGGGAATTCAGGATCAAATATTTTAACAGAGGGTAATCCTTTCACCAATTTGGAAAATATGAGCATATTATAATTAAACATAACCAAAAAATATAGAAAATGGTGACTTTCTCAATCCCTAATTTCAATAAACTCTAATGAAACATTTTACAAACAAAAAAAATTATGAGATTGTAGATGCCGAAAAAGTCCGCAACTACTAGAGTAAGTTTCAAAATGATGAAGCGAAGTCATATGCGGTCTCGGAGGCCCGGTCCAGATGGCCCGGAACTAGTGCATCAAATTAAGGAGGACTTGCGTGAAAAAATGTTTTCCATGCGAAGGAAGTCCTGGATTCGCGTAAAATCACCGGGATGGCGTGCAATTTTATGCGCTCGGTTCCATACGGTGAGAACTTTCAAGCCGACCCGCACTGGAGCGGAAGATTTCACTGGCTACCCTGATTCCGCGACTGCGGGTGCCTATAAATAGAAGGCTACATCAACCATTTCGGGGTTTAGGAAATCAGACAAGCTCTCGTGCGCGCAATTCAGCTTCCAGCGCGCGCAAGAAGACTTACATGTAGTCTGTCTTTTCACCCAACCTTGCCCCGAGGTTCGCATTGGCGCGCAACCCCGCTGGCTTAAGTGAATTTACCAACTCATCCGGGTTCTTACTTTGTGCGCAATCCTTACCCCTTGCGTGCAATCCCCTCCAAATTGCGTGCAATCCCTCTGTTAGGTTTCGCCATGACTTAGGGATTGGCCATTTTCCATGCGCGCAATCTAGGCCGTTTGCACGCAATCCCCTATCTACACGTAATCATCAGCCCCAACTGTGCGTCATCCCGTCATTTTGCGTGCAAAATTTCTCTTTGCATGCAAAACCCAGGACCCCTAACCTTGACGCCACTTGGGTGCCTCCTCACATCGGCGCCCAATGAATTCCATACCGGGCTTGCACACCATGTGTTGTTTTCCCATAAAGCCTTCCAGGAACGTACGAAGTAACCTCAAGGTCCCTTGGGAGGTGTTTTCCGTTGCGTTGCATTTCCTTATGCTTCTTCGCATAAGCACGCTAATGGCTATTGCTTCCACGTATAGCCATGCTAACGTGGACCCCTGGATGCTTCGCCCTATGGCCCCACTTCACTACGGCCTTGCCGATTCCTTCCCTCCCTGATTAGTAGAGGGTGTTGGGCATGTAAGCCATAGGGTTGCGGAGCAAACCCACCTCGTCCGAGCTGCAGGACGTTAAACTGCCAAGCACCTCGTACTTAAAACATGACGTTAAACTGTGGTCCGACCCCATGCCTCGCACGCAGGGTCCCCCCGGCTCAGACATTCTTTATTCCCACTCGACTCCACAAGAATGGACTCTTCCTCACATGGAATGATATCCTTCTTTTTTAGTGGCGTTTGTCCACATGGTAAGGGCTGCCTCAGAGCGTGGGCCCCTAGCCTCTCTTGAGGAAGGTTTCACCCATGCACCTACGTACTTACCCACTACCAAATCCAGTGGAGTCCCTCTCCAAATGTGCCCTGTCGCACCACGGGCCTCCATCCTGGAGTAAGCCCGACACTAATGGCAGCTAACCACACATAAGTCACTATTTCCTCTTTGAGTCACTCAACGCGAAAGCCCCTTTCTGCTTCTCACGGACACAACCTTTGTGACGTGATCGCCTGATCCCTTCCATCTCTTGTTTCTCACACGGAGCATGACTCACGTGGGCTTAGAGGGAGCATCAACCATGACCACCATTATGGGATGCCTCAGAGCATAAGACACATCACAACAATCTACGTGGACTTTGATCTGTGCAAACATGTGGTACGTAGGACGCCTCCACGAGGTTCAAGCCCATCATTCATTCATTCCGACCCCTCTTTTGTGTCAGTTCCACAATCCCATGGGCCTCCTCAGAGCGTTAACCCCATGTCCTCGTCTCGCATGACGTTAAACTGTATGCCCTCATCCCACATGATGTTAAACTGTATGCCTTCGTCCCGCATGACGCTAAACTGTATCTCATCTAGCATGAAGCTAAACCGCATTTCAGTCCAAAAGTAAGCCATTTTGACCATCTCGAACTCGTGGACATTGATATGTGCTAACTCATGATATGTAGGAAGCCTCCGCAATGATAAATCCCATCATTCAGTTGTTCTGACCCCTCCTCGTCGGTTCCAGAACACCATTATGGGCCTCCACAGAGTGTAATCCCCATACCCACCGTTATGTGCGGCGCCAGAGTGTAAGCCCTATATCCAAACCCCACATCTCATCCCAACCTCTCCTTTGATCCCACGTGCCTCGGGAAACTCATTCACTATCTCGGAGATCTTATTTCCTCCAGGATGCAATCCATGCAATCATTCTCACGGGTCGCTTCTTCAGGTGTCCCATCGTATCACTGAACTACGCGGACTTTGATTCCCCTCCATGGGGATACGTAGGAAGCCTACATAAGGTTCAATCCCCCTATCAATCCATCACTTTTTCTGATCCTTACCTGGGCTGCCACCTCCCGGTGGGATAATTTCATCTCATTCCACTCCATAGTATCTCAGAAGCCGCCCACGTGATGGCCCTAATATCGGTGTTCCCCCTAGGGGGTCCTTCAATCTGATCCACTCTTACTGTTCCGATTAGTCTGATCCATCTCTGCAAGATGTTAAACTCGCAGTATACCCCGTGTTAAACACGGTAAGGTGAGGAAAACCTCAGATGACACACAATTCCCCGCATTCGATGTGGGATGCCTCGGGCTTCCGCACCGTCGAGAAGCCCTATAATAAGGGACAAGAGATAGACATTCCAATCCCCAGCGTCAAGACATACTGACAACACCCCAGTGTGACCATTCTCCTAATCGAAGGTTGCTTGCCCAACCAGACCACTTAGATCATCCCGACAGAAGCTGCGTAATTAACTGGCGTCCATGCAGATATGGCGCCAGGAATGGGCTTCACGAACCCGTCTTAAATCTATGAGGGAGACCCAGACTAGGTGACGAGCTCTGATGAGGAATCCATGGAAGGAAGAACCGACATCCCATCATCCCTGTTTCAATCAAGGAGCAAACGTGCCTGAACAAGGAACGGATGCCACCCACCTTTGGAAACTGGGAATGCAGGGAAACGATGTCGCACGTCCTCCCACCGCGTGACAGACGCGTGTGTGCCCCTGCGTAAAAGCGTTGGAAACAGAAAATGGTGAACCCGACGTGAAGCTCTTCTCCTCAATACGGAGATTAGTAGCGTTTGGGGTGTCGGAAGATTAGCATGTCACCGAGTCCGGGTACCAAGCACCGGGACGTGAAACCCCCCAGGGGTTGAGGCAGTCATGATGTTGAGCACTCCATCCTGCGATGTTGCCATCGTGGATCCCTCTTGCCAACCACAGAAGACTGAATGATGTTGGGCTATTGTTTTTTGATTTCTATTCCTGTTAGGGCTAATGGGTTCATCTCCCTTCATCCAGGAATCAGATCTCTACATCCAGAGATCGATGGCCACCTTCCCACCAGTGTAGGAGCAGGGTCAGTACCAACGCGACCACCCTGTGTGGTCCCGACTTTTCCACAGTCGCTCCGACTCCAACCACCGTAACTGCTGGGCGCTCACGCACCCTCTCCCCGTCAGAAATCATCCAATGAAGGGTGATTAATGACCCGGTTCATAGGTATGATGAGGAAGGGGTCATCCCCACCAGGGACATGTCCCGTTTGGATCTAGAGGCAGTTGTGCCTCACCACCGTCGCTGCCCTTGAGGGCCGCACACGGAGCCGTTGCTCCCCATTCCGGTATTCAACCGCTTCAGGAGCCTGTCCCTGGATCGCCTTGACACCTCCCTCCCCTATGCCAATGAGGTGGGGGATATCCGGGTCCGCCCGATCGGAGAAAATTCCCAGGGGTACATGGCAAGGGCCCCTGCAAGGCTGCGTCGATGCTGCCGTCGGCCTCCCCGGGCTGAGGAGCAGGCAATATTCGAGCCCGCACCACCGACTCCAACCCATCTGACCTGACACCAGTGTCTGGTGTGAGTGGAAGAGAATGCCCTCACTGGGGCACCAGCATCAACAACCACTGTGGCACGAGCCACTCATGACTCTTATTACCAGATCCCCACACACGTTGAGTAAGGGAAGTCACATGCCCGACTCGGATCGAGGCCCCAACCACCCTGCAGGCAGGTTGGGTTGACTCTCCAGGTCACTGGCATATGCAATGGCCACCACAGACCAAGTCATGGTAGTTCTATCCTTCGTGAAGCCCCATTCCGTGCCACTGATCTGGAAAGAAAAATACTTCCCTGCGACAGCTATACACAGGGTATGGATTTTTCCAGCTCTCAATACACTGGGTATTAGGTCACATTCCCTACCACTGGCCGCGAGTATGGAGTCGTTGCGTATTCGGTTGCTCACCCACATGCAGGTCCTCCCCATATCCCTTTCGACATCTGTCCCGGTGCTTCTCGCAACACGGCCTTCAGTCCTCTCTTCCCCAGCACTATTGCGGCCATTGGACTCCTTGACGGAAATCATCCTTGCCCCGAGGAGGCACCTAGGGGTAGGAAGGCGGGACGTCATCGCCGTAAGAGGAATGTCAGGGGAGTACGGATGGAAATCAGACCAGTCAATTTCTCGGACTCTAAGGCGGAGTACGACTCGACAATGGAGCCCTCCCCCCAGTCCTATGAGTTAAGGGAAAGGATGGGGACATGGCGCGTCAGCCTCGTACTCCCTGAATTCGAGATCCACATGATTCTCGCCACCCTTCTGAGGTATATCCAGGAGGACGAGGACTTGTAATACCCCCACGGGTCAAACCCGCACTTACCACCGGCCTCCCCGGAATCATCTTCTACCTTAGTCAGAGAGGGTGGGGAACGTTTCTGGGGACCGACAGAAGAGTTGCGACATGACACACCCTTGGTAAGCACCGACGCTATGACAGGAGGCTTGTTCGCCAGTCCATCATATCTTCACGTGGTAGCCAGGACACTGCAACCCTTGGAGGACGACATAGGGATCAGTGGCCAATCGGCCTGCTCGCCGTATTCTCTATTGGCCAGCCCACTGGCCCCGCAGCTTTCCTCGACGCCGCTGCCAGTTCCCTAGCCATTCTCCATTGATGTGCTGGGGTGGCAAGGGTCGAATCCCGAACCTGAGTCGTGGAGCTTCTGGACCATCCTCACAGTAATCCACTTCCCCTAGATGTTTTGTCCAGTCGTAGGATCAGATTTTGAAATGTCTGAGACCCTCACCCCTGGAGAGATTTAATGTTTCCGACAGACTCTCCTGGTGACTCACTCCCGTTTTCTCCATTAGCAAGCGCCTTATCCCTGGAGTCAAGCACATCTCGAGGATATCGGCGAGCAGTGCCGTCAGGTCGACCTGAATTCCCTACCCGCGGTTCAGTACACTGGGTCACTTTTCCACCGTTGGGCCCTCTAAAAACAATGTGTCCAGAGTTTTCAAGTACCCTTTAAGGTTATCGAGGAGGACAACCCCCACACGCACGTCTATGGATGGGGGCAGTATGCTGCCCTTCTTTTCAGCGTGATTCGCCGACAGCCCAGCTCACCGGGCGGCTCTGAAGGAATGCCACCAAGGGAAGTGGCGATCAACATGGCCGACCTATTGGGAGAGGTAAACAGTGTGGAACTTCTCGATGGAGAATCACCCCCCGAGGACAGGCCGCTACTGGTCCCATCTGGGAGGATTACTCACCAACAGAGGAGCCTCATATGTCTCCACACACCCAATGAAGCCTTAACACTGATCCGGAACACCAGAAACGGTAAAGATCACGTCGGGGAAGTCAAGCTTACCGACCCATCTACCTCGGTACAGAAGGTAGAGGAGGATCCCAAGAAGGTCACACTGCAACAATAGCTTGCTGAGCAGAAGTGGCTGTTTGATGAGCTCTTGGTCTAATGTATTACAGAGCGGTGGCCTGACTACTGTGATCCTAGGCCAGCACAGTAGGGGAAGGAACAACTAACCCATGATGAGATTCTCCGGGGCAACTGATATCATGCTGTGTTCACAGATAGAGGAGAGACCAGGGCTCATTGTAAGACGGTGCGATAAGTTTCTTTGAACCCTCCTGAGCGGTGTGATCACCCAAGGGACCCTGCTTGGTTTCTTCCCGCTGCCCCGAGAGTCTCTCTGCCAGCCACTCCATGAGATGATGAGCTTAAATACTGGATTGAAGAGCCCAAAAATGCGCTTGTGGTTTGAGATCCCCTTCCGAACAGGAACCCATGTCCAGACGATCTAATGGAAGCACTCATCGCCTGCTTAGAGGCCCTGGAAACCTGACAGGTGGCAATCCCACTGGACGACAAGCCGTACCCAGCATGGGTGGATGACATGCCGGCCCCGCTTGGTTTTGGGAACCCCACTTTCTCCTCCTTTAATGGGACAGGAGACCGTCCACAAAACCTATCCCACTTCAACTCGAGGTGCGGGCCTATGATAGGGACTCCCGCGTAGTAGGAGGCCACCAAGCTCCTTTGCTTCGTTCAGACACTAGAAGGACCAGCCTTCGTCTGGTATAGCTAGTTTCCTGTCAGATCTGTGACTAGATGGGAGGACCTTCACAGGAAATTCCTCTACCAGTTCAGTTCTACAACCTGAAAGATGAACATCATAGACCTCTTTAGGTGCAAACAAATGCCCGATGAGTGAGTTGTAGACCTCATTGCCCCGTGGATGGGGCTCACGTACTCCGTTGACATTCCTCTAACATAGGAAGAATTACATACAATGTGCGTAGATAACGTTAAGGAAGATCAGGTTCCTTATCTGATCACTAAGAATTACCCTGGAGGGTTCTGGGACTTCTTAGAAAAGGCTCAACGCCTCGAAGAAGCCCTGCAACAGGCCAGTCAGGAATGCCTGCTGCCTCCTGTGATCCCTGAAAGGAGAGCCGCCAGAGCCGAGCCCGCCGTTGTGGCCCAGATAGAGGCCCCCAGGCTACTAGAGTATCAACCAATAAGGCCAGCTCCACAACCCCTAGGGGTCCACCCCCTCGGGCACAGCCTCTGGCCTAGTAGCAACCACCTCAAAATTGGAAGGCTCCTCCGCGTAACGCACCACCACCACCTAGGCGAGATAATCGGGCTATGCCTCCTTGGCATGCACCTCCGGCCCCTAGTCATGGATAGCCTCCAAGATCCCCCTTTCTAGGTAGAAGGAATCAGACATACTCATTCGATGAGGCCCTGGTCCCCGGTTATTTATGAAGTGCCTTAGAGTAGATGATCGTGCGACATCCTGAGTACCGGAAGCCAGAAGAGTTGTGTCTCACTGATCACCCTAACTACTACCCTTATCACCGGACACTAGGGCACAACACCAGTGATGTTATGTGTTCAAGGACTGGCTCCAAGACCATTTTGAAAAAAACATAGTCAGGTTGGCCCCATCCCCGGAGCAGGTAGCATGTATCTTTGTGAGACTAGTGGGTGGTAGTGGCAACGAGGATCAGTGGCAGAAAGTTTCTGACCGTGGGTCCCGAATGTATAATGACTGGATGGCCCGCAAGACAGTCGGTCGCGCCAATGTCATCATCTGTGCCCACCTGAGTCAGCAAGAGCCCTCAGAATCTGCGAGCGCTAACTCAGCATCACCATCCCAGCCTACCTCTTCCCAAAAGAGCAAGCGGCTGTGCAAGAACAAAGAATGCACCCTGACAATTCCATAATCATCCCACACTCTTGGTGATTTTATGCCCCCAGAAAGGGGGATCCCTCCGAGACTCCATCCTTTAGTGGATGAATCCTCGAGTGAAAGCCAGGGGTACGCTTCGGTTAACATCGTATATGGGTTAGCTTCTCAATTCATGAGCACATAACCATTTACATACTCATACTATTATACTATATAACTTTCCCAAATAGTAAGAAAACTGAAAAAAAAGAAAACACCTTTGATACCACTTTAAATGTCTTAAATAGGGTTCGAAATTTTGATGCCACTAACCAGTTAGTTATGTGACCTTATGCACACCTCCTTATATAGAAAATTCCGCATACTAGCTGTAAGTGTCAAATATATACATGAGGGAGAAAATATCCTCTTTATAAAAGAATAAAAATAGAAAATCTCAATTAATTATGCCCAAAAAATACAAAAATTAAAATAATAATACCATTAAAAATAATGACCAACCTCATGTGATAATTTAGAAATATAGATAACTGACAGTTAAAAAATTGTTAATTTTCCATTAAATATAAGTGTCATGTGTAAAATGAAAAAAAATAATGAAACACTAAAAACATACCAAGAGGGTCTATATATAATTTTAGGTTCCCCCATCCATGATCCATCCCACATATCATATCATCCATCTATCATATGTCTCTTACCCTTATCATGTCATCCAAACAATATGTTTATAAGGGTACCTATATGGTTGCCCAAGTACAATGCCAGTACAACTAACTAGACCACCACAAAAATTATCTAATAAATATATAGATAATAACAGTGTATAAAGATTGATAATGAACAGAGTGAATGCTAATTATTAAACAATTTCACATTAAATATAAATTAAGTACCCACATATTCCCTAAGTTCACGGTTACACCCAATCAAATAGAACTTGTTTCAGACCATGAAAGATTCTAATCCATGCAAAAAAGTATATCACATTTTTATTCTATGATGGGTTTCATTAATAATTTCATATCTAATTGAAAAATCACACAATGATGGCCTAGAGTATTAGTCTAGAACCCTGTGGGTATTTTAAGCATCATCCTATATCCCACAACTCAGTGATCTTCTACAACCCAAACACACACACACATATATATTTGTATAAATATAAATGTATATATATATATATATTGGGAGCCTATAGATTTTTTTTGGCACCGTTTTGGTTTTTTCAGTTGTATTCCCTTTTCCACAACCCAGTCACAAATATCACATCTCATGGATTCACATTCTCAAACCATTTATCAACTATTTCTGAAATCCATTAATCATCCAATTTTCACAATATCAATTATAAACAATAATAAATATTTCCTCAATCAACCATGAATAGTTAATATTTCATCCTTTCAACAATATCGGCACATCCCTTGGGATTCCACCAAGTCTTCTTTCAAATTAAACAATGTTCTATTGGGACCTGTGAAGGGTTTCCTAATCACATGTTAATAAAATAATTATTTAAATTTAGAATTAAATTTCCCAATATATGAATTGAAATTTTATTATTATATTCCAGATATTATAATTAGTACAATGGAAAAAGAAGATTAAAACACCTACGTCATGGAAATTTATAAATTCTCTCCAAAATGAAATCCTCAATTTTTTGTGGAATGATCAATCTCACAATTATGTAAGAGATTTACGAAAAAAACTATGTTCAAAATATTTCCAAACACAAATATATTACTCTAGAGATAAATCATTTAAAATGGATGAAAGGATATTTTTATACATATGTAAATAATCATGGTAGATGGAGAAAATCATGGAAAAGATATTACATTCAAGAAGAGAGGTCAAATCTATCAACCAAATCATCAATTCACTCTAGAAGGGATTCTTGGAGCCTTATAATTCCCCCGAGAGTTTCAAAAATAATTTTAAATTATATAGGGATGATATGGGTTGATTTGGGGGTAACAAATTAGTGTTTATAATTTTTTTATAAAAATTTCAGGGGTTTCAAATTCAACATGGATGATTTCTTGTGCGGAGGTGTGCCGTTTAGAAACCTGTGCACCATAACAATGAACCCTATCATTGGGGTGCAAATTTTCTTGTATGTGGAGAATAGTATTGAAATCCATGAACCAACTATGAAAATTACTCATGTCACATGGTGCATGATTACGGAGAGTAAATGTAGTGTCTGGAAAAATCATATGCCAACCAGGCACAACCTCATGTGGCTGCAAAAGGGGTGCTCAGTTTCCAAGGGAAAACTACACAGTTTTCCCTAACCAAGTGCCAACTATGTACAGCCCCAAGGGATTCAATTTTATAAAAAGATTCACCACGATATCACATTTTAATTCCCAATAATGATATAAAAAACTATTTTAAAATAATAACTAAAACAAGAATGAGGAATCTCTAGGATATCAGGATTTTACAGTCACACTCAAAAAATGCAACCCCTGTCCTCTATTATTCACAACATAAATACCTTTTGGTTCAGAAAATACCTACCCTAATCTCATCCCAAATTCCATCCCTACATCATATAATCTTTATTTTATTAAAAACATAAACCATAATGGATTTTTGTTCTATCTAAGGTAGGATACCAGAAGAAGTGGTAATGTTCATCAATGGTAATTTTTGTTGTATTTCTCCCAACACATGCTAGAATTATTAAAATATATAACAATATAATAACCCCATATTGTTCATATAATTTGTTTTAGATTATTTTCATGAATTACAACCATTTTCACTTCAATTATATGGTCTGTGGAATAATAATTTGTTTGTAAGGCGGACTACCACCTCAAAAACCGATGTCTCTCATTTATCCTTTACCACCTATTGAGTATTTAAATAATTTGTGTTCATATTTTATAATTGATATATTTTATATTAATGATTTTATTATGTTTATTTATTAATATTATATCACACATACCTTCATACTCTCCAAATTTTGGAAATATGACAACGTCACACATGTGTATGGAATACTATTGCTTCGCGATGAAATGTAATTCATTCATGATTTACGTCGAATGTTAAAACTATGAGTTTAATGAAAATATGCGATATATATTAAATAAAAATAATTAATTATTGATAATATATATCATTTTTTTCATTCATTCAATCCGATAGGAAGTGGAAAAAATGATTATTCGTATGTATGGCCAACCGTCTGCATTGAATGTGTAGTTCATTTTATATCACTAAATTTCAAGTATCAATATAAATAGATATAAATATTTAAAATATGATATTTATATCATGATAAAAATTATGTAGTTGATGAAACCACGGTAATCATAAAAGCACTAAAAATAACAAATCATGACATATATGAAAAACAAAGAAGTTATAACTTGAATCTTGACTTTTACATAAAATTTTATATAAATCAATAATAAATTGAAATAAATAAATAATATATGGTATTATATTTATAATTTTATTTCTAAAATATAATTATAATAATATAATATTTATTATATAGTATGTTTGAATGATTACAATGGAAGTCAAGACATAAGGTAAGGGTTTTTAATCTAATTTTTTACTTCAATGGTAGACATGACATATTCATGAGATAATTAATTTTTATGACATGTATGAATCCCATGAATATATTTTATGATTCATATAATGAAAAAAAATTATTTAAATATCAATTTTAGGATCTATTAGTCATGGTTTTTACAGTTAAAATGTTAACATAATTGTAAGGGATATTTTACCCTATTTTTACTCATTGTGATATAAGTCATGATATGCACATATATTATTTTATAAAGTGTACATATTGAATATTTGAAATGTAATATCGTTAATTTATTTATGAATATGATATTTTATGTTCTGTTATGATTTATTCATTCATAGTTCTAACAATTCAATGTTAATAAAGTTGAAGTCATTTTATGTTACATTAATTTTTTTCGTGACTTGTTATGATTATGTTTCTATTGATATAATATTGTGATATTTATTTCATGAATGTCATGAATTATATTCTACATTGGTTATTCAAGTTATTTTATAAAAATAATACCATTTTCAACTCTTTTTCTAATTAAGATAAATGATAAAATATTTTCATGAAAATATTTTTCTAACTATTTATTTGGAAATCATTTTCATTTAAAACAATATTTTCTAAAAATGTTTTAAAAAATTATATTTATTGTAAAATTATATTGAAAATAATTTTTTACCCCGTTTTGACAGTTATAAAGAAGAATTTATAAATTACCTTCATTCCTTTTTCCAGGAAATCCACAATTGGATTTTACAAATGTAGTGAAAGAAATATTTTTTTAAAATGTATGGAATGAAAAAACATCCAATAATTATGACCATCAATTTCATTGATGATTACATTTGTGTTTTGATTATTAATTTAAAATAAAAATATTTTTAAAATGATTGATATTATTTTATGAAGTTATTTTCAAATGCATATTATATTTTCTTCTTGGAATGTTTTAATTTATTTTAAGAGGCTCATTATAAGTTATAAGGGATATTTTTGAATAAAAAAATTTAAAAAATACTTAATTATCTAGTTTTTTTTATAAAAAATGATCCATGAAAATTTATTTTTCATCAAGAAATATTCAATGTATCCTTTCATAATTTCTTTGAAACATAGATGACATCCTTTGATGTTACTTATAATTAGTGGGGTTAACATTTAATAATAAATTGAATATTATTTTTATGAATAGTTAAAGTTAACATTGATGACTTTTTTATGAAACATAGTTTTCATAGGTGATTCTATATTTAATTGATGGAATGATTATTAAACATATTTTCATTACACTGATTATGATGAGATGATATTTTTAGTGTTTTATAATATAATTTAATGCTTAAGTATGGGTTTAATTATGATATGGGAGGGACTTATATCTCCTTTTAATACACAGAGTATATCATTACATCAAATGATATTATGATGTGAAAAATGACATTGATTGTTCTACTATGAGAAAAAAGGGTTTCCATTTCCATTAAGGGATGGAGGTGTGCCCTTCTCCACTATTAGAATTGGGTTTGTCTGGATCCACTATGGGAATCATGTGTCACATAATCAACTATTAGAAGTAGACATGTCATGTTGCACGATGGGAAATAGGTGCATCATGTACCACAATGGGAAATAGGTGATAATACCTAATCAGCTATTTTTCTGGTCTTGGTAGTTTACAACGAAATATGAAATTGTATTCTATATTTATGAAATATTTTAAATTGTATGACACCAGATTATGGTTCATAGTTGATTTATGATGCTTTCTCATTCTTATGGTCTGTGATTTCTGAAATGAGAATTTATTATTCAATGAATCTTTTCTATGATTAATAAAATGTTGGGTATGAACGTCATAGGTTATAATCATGATTTTATAAAAAATTTATTATCCCATTCTTTCTTGTGATCTTATATTTATATCTATTATTTTTACCCATACTAAGCGTCTTAGTAACCCCTTTCTGAGGTTTCCATTACCATGATTACGAATAATGGTTCTGGAAGGACGCTTTTAAGGGGGGTACTATGTGAGAATTTATTTACGGAAAAATTTAATATTATAATAATATATACCATTATCCAATAGAATCCAAAATATTACAGTCTGTAGGAATTTTTTCATGTAATGTAATGCATATACATCTAAAAAGATGTAAAATCCATATATGAGAAGTCTAGGTCTATATAGTTTTAATTGGAGGAAAGGTTATGTTAACAATTGGAAACTATAATGGCAGAACCAAAGTGAGATCCCAATGGATATGTTTTTTTAAATATGTGTAAATGTATATTAAAATGTCCTGGCATCATAGTAAAATATAGAGTGAGTGGTTTTTAAAAAAAACATCCATTTTTGAATAAAATGAGTGGATTTGGCTCTAGAATATATATATGTTGGGTTGATAAACACCTAACATACTGCACATAGATAAACATGATTGGGTTACGGTGAAAAAACAAAGTACCTTATGGTTGAAATAATTTTACACACCCAGGGGATATTCTTTTTAAATTAACAAACTCTTTATAAGAAATAGTTAAGTATTTAAATAGATGATAGTTATGAATTAACTAGGATAATTTTTAGGTGTGTTATATTTAAAAGTAATTGTGATGATATAGACACTGTATTAGTGAATTTCTTGATTATTTGATTTCCAATTCTGATTAGTGTTTCTCACAATATGAATTTTGGTCTCAGTAAATAATTCGCTCTAGAAGGAATATGGTGAAATATGAATGTGATAGATGATTTTATGATGTGTATATAATTATTATCATTACAATGTTAAATGGTTTTTTATTATACATATTACGTTATCATATAACATGATAGAAATTATGAACCTTAAAAAACTCTCAGACTCACCAAATGAGATAATGGTATAATATTCAAATAGTTTGGGTAATAAATACAATAAAGGAAAGATGGTTTAGTTTTCTATAAGTTAGGAATTTGTGTAGAAGCACTCAATGGAGTGTATCAATGGGACATCCAGATGTTTGATAGTGTGTAAAAAAGGACATAATGAATTTAATATCAATGAGAAATATAAATTTTGATCAACTCAATGTATAAGAATAATGGAATTCTTAATGTGCCATTGGATTTGGAAATTTTTAAATGTGGAATAAATTTACATTATGAAAATACATGTCCTAATGAGAATGATCATTAACTAAATCATAAAGTTAGTATAGGTAATGGTTCTTATATTTTTATGAAGATTGCATGGATGAAATAAGAAACGAAATAGTTATTATAGAATAAGATGATTAATCCTAGTTACTAGTTTGAGGAGGATGTGGGATGGTTAATGTATTTATGTATTGGAATTCGATAATTATGAATTACATATAGACTACTCATGTATATTATTTTTGTTAAGGAATCTAAAAAACATGATGAATTATTTTGATGAACTAAAAATGTTATATAGAGATTAAATTTAATGTTTGTCAAAATATAACTGGAAGGTACCATTAACTTATTCCTGAAGTAGAGAAAATTTGTGGTTAGTTTGGTGAAAGGGATGATTTATATAAAAATTAAATTGGATAGTATTGATGACCTCAAAGAAGATAATGGATATTTAGGCATGATTTATTATTTTATCATTTATAATGTTTACCACATTTTTATATTTAGATACTAAATCAAATAATATTTATTTATTTTACCACCAAGGAAGAATGCATGATTTTAAAATTTTTTCCAAGACAATTCATGTTATTAACTTGTTTTAAAAGAATACATGCTGATGATATTAAAATAATTTTTTTAAAAAAAATCCAGCGTCAATTTATAGTATATGGTGATTAATCATATCTTCATTTAGTAAATTCATTGAACCTGTTTATAAATATTCTGATTTTAATGATTTGGAAGGGTCTTAAGGTAAACCATTTATGGAATGGTTTATGATGAAATTTAGTTGAGGTTTTAAATGTAATTTTATTACATCACCATTTGAATATATATCCATATTGGTTATCTAGTGTAGACATTTTTTTAAGATGCCTAATGAAGTATGTAATTAATTATCATTCTATTTATGGAACTTATGATCGATTAGTGCTTTAGGAATACGAGGATGACATTAATTTTTTTTATTAGATGAGAATAAAATTGAATTAGGACTAACCTACAGATGAAATTGTTCTTATGAAATTTAATGAAATAAAGTATGTTTATATTCTCAGGAAAATTAATCAAAATCAGTAAAAAAATCATTGAATAAGTTTTTAACTTCATATTATAATTTTTTTTGATATTAGTGACCCTTTTCATGCCTCTTTGGTTTATGGTTTTGTTGTTGGAAACATTCTCTCAATTACCCACTTTTAGGTGATCAATGATATCTATCACTCTCTAATGTTATTTGATTTTTTATTCCTTTTACATATATTATTGTCACACCTATGGTCATTATATGGAAACCGATAAAATAATTACATTGCCTAATTGATATGTTTCCAACACCCCTTTTTAAAAGAATTTAAAAATTAAATCCATAGATTAATGATAGTTATTTCAAGGGATAAATTAATTTTACATTGTATAGAATGTAACACCATATGAATTAATGAAATAATTATTTTTGTTATCATATGAATTCAATCTATTCGTTATTTTTCATAATACACAACATTGATTTTATCTTTCCTTACAAACATCAATAATTTTTGAATGTGTTATAAGAAAAACCTATTTTGAATGAATTATATGTAACACTCAGTTAGTATTGTGTAACACACTATTTGATTTTTATATTTTGTTACACAAATCACTAATTTTGGATTCTATTACACATAATACCAAGTTCAAATTATATTACTAGCAACACCAAAAAATATTAAATAGTAACTTCAATTAAAATATTATTAAATATATAATAGTTATCAACTAGGTTTTTGAATGGATAGTATTTATATAATTAAATATTTTATTTAAATATAATGTTTAAATAAGTATATATAATGAATTCATCATTGAACAATTAATTTGAAAATAAAATAAAATTAATTTGAAAATAAAGTTAATATTTTTCTGAAAACCTATTTTTATACACATAACATGTTTTACCATAATATATTAATGTAATAACTATTGGTGAAAGATTTTATTGATATTTTTATATTATATTTTCTATAACTTATTTAAAATCATTTTTATATGGTTTATTTACAAGATAATAGTAAATAAAATATTATTTTGAAAATAGTGTTTATCTAAAAAGATGTTTTGTTGATGTTTTTGGATCTGTTTTGAAATTATATTTATACAATTTTAAATATTATTTATTAAAAATATACAAAATTTTTGGGATTTTAATTTCATAACTTTTTTATTGTCATTTTTGGATTTTTATGAAATGTTTAATTTGTTGATATGTTGTGACAACAAATAGATTATAATTGAAAATTGTCTTATCAATTAATTAATATATTATATTAAATTATATTTTAAATTGATACAGGACATACATTACATATATATTTAATCCATTATTACAATTTATTTCATTTAAATATATTTCATTAATGATTTTTATTAAACACTTTGTAATCATTCAAACATTTTTTTCATTAAAAGACTAATTCTCATTGCGTCTATGAGATTAATATTGAATTATGTTATGTAAATTCTACGATTAGAATTTTTAAATATGGATTCCAAATTATTAATTAGTGTAACATATGTTATCAAATTAGTTAATATTATATTTTGATCAAAATGAATAGTGAAATTATTAAAATGGGTTTACCTGTTGTTAAACCAAAATGAAATGGGTAAACTTTACCTATAAATTTTTCTAAAAACAATTGTATGGACATATTTCGACCATTTAACCTTTAATACTTGTAAGGAGAAATTTTTACCATTCAAACATATGATAAATTTTGGATCAGTCAATTATTTTTAAAAATACCTTTTCTGTCCTCTTCCACAATTAAAAAATGTCACCATCTCCTGTATTATTCACACCATGAAAACCTTATATCAAATAATACCAACTAAAATATATTCATAAATTCACTCCCCTCATCATTTCATAATTATTTGTTGAATAAATCCTTCCGAGGAAGTCATTTGGTGAAATCCCATGGAGGATACCATAAAAAGTGGATATGTCAACCAACAATCATATTTATTAGATTTCCTTGGAAACAACATCTATTATTATTGTATAATGATTATATAATAAGAAATATATCATAAATATAATGTTATTTTTTTATGTTTCATTCATGACCCACATCTATCTCCCCTTCCATCAAATGGGTTAATAAACCATCATTCTTGTGTTGGGCGTACAACTGACTCACAAACAGATTTCATTAATTTATCCATTAGCTCCACATGTGGTTGAAAAAAATGATGCAATTATTTTATTTTTTCATATATATAATATCTATGATGTTATTATATTTATAGAATTATTATATCACATATAACATTATACACGTCATTTTTGGTGTATAGATAACATAACTTGTCTGTTTGGAAGAGTGCCACATCACCAAGGGATGTGATTCAATGACTCATTTCATAAAAAATATTAATTATTGGTTTAATAATAATATTATATATATATTACATACAAATTATTATGGGATAATATATATAACATTTATTTTTCTTTCTTTAAATATGATAAGAAAATGTAAGTAGTGTTCTTGTGTACATATGACCTATTATCTCCATGAACAATAATTAATATTTTATATCACCATAATTAATAATATAAAAAAAATTATTCACTAAATATATATAATATTTTAATAGAGGATAACTTTTTTGTGATGATGAAACCATGATCAATGTAATAGGAGAAAAAAATTAATCAAGACATTTAAAAAACTCATTATTACGAAAAACAAGAAATTAACATAAAATTGTTAATAAAAGGTTAATAAAATGACAAAATAATGTAATATAATTTATTTTATATTTATGTATAGTTATTTAATATATTTATAATTAAAATAAAATTATCTTAAACTACCTTTGGATAATTACAATAGAAGTAAATACTTATGTTAAAGGATTATCATCTCTCTTTTTTTACTTCAGCTAGACACACAGAATATTCACCACATATTTATTTTATGAAGACTATATACATCGTATTTATTAATTTTTGATAATTTACATGATAATTATTTATATTTATATATACATTTTCAAATATCTTTTTAATAGGGACTATATTAAATATGGTACAAAAATGGAAATGGTTTTTTGTCTCAATTTCCATTCATTGTGATACATGTCATGTAATGCTCCAATCTTATTTTTAAAGATTTATATAAATCCACATTCACATGTAATTTGAAAAAATTATTTATCTTCAAGAAATCATTTGTTCGATTTTTTATTCCTTCAATGGTAATACAATTCAAATATACTAAAGTTGTAATGATTTAATGTTATATTCTAATCAGTTATCATTATTTTTTATTATTTGGTTTGATATGAAAATATTATATTGTCCATATCTCATTAAAGTCATTAATTTTATTCACATATTTTTATTTATGATATTTTAATGTAATATTTCCATTTATACAGACTTTTTAAATTTATATAAATGAGAAATTTTCTTCTATAAAATGTGAATTTATTTATCTCTTCGATCGTAAATCATTTTTTTATTAAAAACTATGTTTTCTAAAATTGTATTAAAAATGATACATTTTTTCATAATATTTTTAAAATATATTTTTACCTATGTATGGATCTTTAAAAAATGGTTTTGAATGGAGTCTTCATGTTGCTTTCAAAATTATTATTGTTTGAAATTTACGATAAAAAATAATTGATCTTTTTTTAAATTTATGACATGAACATAACTACATATAATTAAGACTAATATTTATTTAATGATTATTTTTTATGTTTATTTGGTATTATTTTGAATAAAATTATTTAAAAAATGTGTATTAATAATATCATTTTGAAAATATGAAATGATATTTTCTTAAAAATATTTTAAAGTATTTTGAAATATTACTTCAAATGTTTTCATGGGTATTTTCAATGAATTTTATTTAAAAAATGAATTTTTATTACTATTTTTATTGAAATGAATTCTATTCTCTTCAACAAATCAACTAAGTGTCTATTCAAAATTATTTTACATCTATGATGCATCCTATTATGTTACTTATACACTTATTTTCATAAGATTGTATGATACCATATTTATTATTTCTTAATATGAATAGTATTTTTCTGATGCTTTTTTTCAAATAAATTTATTTTTCATGGGTTGTTCTATGTTAAATTGATCATATGTTTATGAGGCTCATTTTATTTACACAATAAATTATATCATGATATGTTAAATGTTTTATGATATTGTAGAAGACATAAATACAGTTTATATTTTTTGAAGTGTGGGTTCTATATCAACCTCTAATTAATTGGGTAAATCATTGAATCTCATGAGATAACGATAAGAAGCTAGTTAATGGAATTGTTCCACTATGGGGTATAAGTGTGTCTTGAACTACAATATGATATAACTTTGTATGGATCTATTATTGGAATCATGTGTGGGATGATCCATTTGCTAAAACAAGTGTGTCTTGATCAAATATATAAAAAATTGAGACATGGAAAACTATGGAAAGGAGGAATTTCCTAATCCACAATAGGGAATATGATCATCCTCTCCATTAATGGAAAATGGGTGATAATTCGATATCAACTATGTTGACGGTTTTGGTAGAATACCATGAAATATGTAATGGGTTTTTATATTTTTTATTATGATATAACTATATGACATGATATTATAGTTAAAGATTGAATTATATTAATATATCACTCTTATGGTCTGTGTTTTTTGAAAGGATTTTGTTTTAATCCTTTAAACTTCATTATTATCCATGATAACTTCTGTCTGAACATCATAACTTTTGTCCATTATCACATACTATTATTCTTATATTTTTCACTCATATTATCTAGATTGATATATCTTATATTATCCCTTACTGGTCATCTATTTACCCAATTTATCATGATTCCTTCCCCTGGAGTACGAGGAAATTTTTGGGTAGTGTATGACAAAGTGGTGTACCATGCGAGAATATCTTTGACGGATATACTGAAGATCCTTCACCATATTTGATGATTATTTTCCATGTTTTTAATGGAATAATTCTTTTACTGTATGTATTCTTCTGTTCATGAAATATAATGAATATCCATAAAAATAAATTGTAATATACACCAAGGATATGGTTGGGTTTATATATTAATCATGGGGTTAAAATTGATGAAATAAATCCTGATATAGTTTGATATAGAGGGGACACTTATGGGTGAACATGATATTAATGTGATGGGTGGGATATGAATTGTATAACCATATAATGCATTAGTTAATTTTTCTTCAACATGTTATTAAAAATATATTTTAATAGAGGTTATCCCCATTACACAATTTTATGTTTTCTTGGCCATTAGACTTGACTTATGTTTATGATTTCATGATTTATGTTGTTTTTAAAATCCTATGTTTACTTTATGCTAAAATATTATATCATTCCTCATTACTCAATATTATTATTCTCAACACACTTATGTAACTATGATATACCTATTGTCTCACATGTCATATTTTACAAAATTATATGATTTTTTATTCCTTTACTCGGATTTAAATATCACATTTTCTTATGTATATTCAATGGGTTTTTCATGCATTTCTACATGAAATGATGTAATTTTAGGAGAACAATAAAGAATATTTCAATAATTACACATTATTACTATAGAAAAATTTTAATATATGTACCCATATAATCTAAGATAGTATGATTTCAGATTGTTTTGGATTATATTACATTTAAAATTACGAGGTAAATACATAGTCAATGTTTTTTTTAAAGATGTTTGGTTTTATAGTTTTAAATTAATTAAACAGATTTCATTTTTAGGATTTGGATTTGAAAACTTTGTTTAATGTCTTTATGATAAGAATTATTATAGGAAAACTTTCCTAAATATTGGAAGGGTATTGAGTATGTGGTTTTACAAAAAATACATTTCCTAAATGATTCTACGAGTGGATTTTTATTTGTCACAGATATACCATGGGCTAAAACCCCAAAAGGCCACATTGATCTGGACATCATCATATCTGGTGCAAGACAACATGTCATGATAGATACCTTTATTAATACTCATGGGGGATATGTGTAAGATACAAGATTATTTGTAAGGAATGATTTTGTTTATGTTTTAGTTTAATACATTTTTTTGGTAAAATAAGTGTTTACCAAAGATCTTGTGACTGCTCAGGGGTGTTCTATGGGTTCTAGGCATGAAAGAAGAGGAAAATGGAATTTATGGGCATGTTTCACAATTTTTATATGGTTCTTATAAACCAAGTGGAGTATCCCAAGTATCCAAGGAGCCGTCGAAAAAGTATTGTGCATGGTTACCATATGGTTAAGCTAACCATTCAAAATTCCCATGAAACCATTTGAAGGGGTGGTTTTGGGATAGTATCTCTCACCAGTATTGGCCACAATTTGTCAAACTCTATGGTTAAACCATACAACCCAGTAATGTTAAAAAATTTACAAAAGTTCCAATATGAGATTTTTATCCCAAACTCGGGATTTCCACTTTTATTCCCCCATGATACACTAGTGAGGAGAAAATATCCCATGATCATCTTAGGGGTATTCTCCCTAATATCTAGGGTTTTTGTAGTGCCATGAATTTCAAATGAAATATTTGGGTAAGAACAATGACCACCTTCCTTCCTCTTCTCAATTATGATTTTTATCTTTCTCCCATATACTTCAAAAACAATAAAACCCACTTTTTCTAGTGTTATCTAGGTTGAGGATTCAAGGGTTGGTCGAATCAGGATCTAAGGATTCAATTGAGGTAGTTATCATCAACATATTCAAGGTGGGTGGTCTATAAGTTATATCCAATCGTGTAATTCTAGATTTGGGTGCTTTTGGATTTATTTAATGGTAACCCCATATTGTGCATTTGATCCATTGAATATATTTGTTGTTGCAAAAGTTCAAACGATTAATGGAAACCCTCATGGTCCTCATGTGACACATATATGATGACCTGACCTTTATAGAGATACCCATGGGATGAAAAGATAATTTCCGAACATATAAGATAAGTATGAGAAAGGCCATATTATGTTACTGTACATCAATTGATAAAAATGTTGACATGTTGAATGGGTGTGAGAATAAATTATCATCATGTGCATATTCATAGCAATGGCAAAAATGATTGCTTTTCTTGGTAATAAAAATCGTTTAAATAAGTTAAATGGGGATTGTTCCTTATGGACAATGAATTGTGTTGAAAACACTTAGAATGTTGGTGTATATGAAATTTTGAAAACATAGGACTTGTAATGGCTTGGGAATTATGTATTGTAAAACAGAATTTTGAACAAGATATGAAATAAAATGGAATCCCAATTTTATTGTAATGAATAATGATTGTTATTGTTTTTGGAATTGTTGGTCGTGATTTGGATTAATGAGGAAAATTGAAACAAGAATGTGCACATGGCTGGTGGTGGGATAAAGTATTAAGGCTCCTCCCATGATTAGAGTTCTAAATAATCTATTCCCTACCAAGGAATAAACAATTTTGGGATATAGAATTATACTACATACCCTAAATGGTTGTATTTAATGATAATACCTTGTCTGATGCTCCAAGGTACGTGTGGTGATTACATGATATTCTCATCCACATGAGATATGGACATAACATGTTCTCTTATTTGGAATGATAAATTCCATGAATTTTGTGTCAATAAGGTAAATTTCGATCACATGGATTACAGATTGATAACAATATAAATGATGAGATGATTCACTTAATGTTCTCCACACAATAATCATAATTGTAATAGAAAAGAAGAGATTATTAACTAGTTTATGTTGTATTTTCATCTACATAACTTCCACTCTTTTTTTATTTGTATGTACTATTGATTTATACTTGATATTTTGTAAAACCTATTGGTGGTGGACTACTGTGTTTTACTCATACCCTTCTCGGGCCTCCATTGGAAACCAGAGTGGATTTCATTCTTACAGGTCAGGACAAGGGATGAGGCCCTCTGTTAGGTAGTTGAGTTAGGCATGATACATTCATGGATGATATACCCAACATGAAGTCAATACCATTTTTGAGATTCAACTATTTGTCCTGTTTTTTCACATGGCATTGTATCATGACATAACATTTATAATTGACTATGGATTCTACCATGTTGGGAAATGGCTATTTATGGATTTTCTTTGATTAGATAATTTTATCTCAGAAGTTTATATGTTTTATATTGTGTCTTTCTACAATAAGAGGGTATATTATCATCATGTAACTAATCTAGACCATCCCTCCTAGTTTAAAAACTTTGGATATCGGGAGGTGCGCTTGAGAACATGTAACGACCCGACTTGGGGAACCGATGTCATGCCAATCGAGTTGGGGACATAACAAAGTGGTATCATTGGAGTTATTTTCTTTTTCCTACTATTTTATATTAGTAGATAGGAGATTAGGATAGTGTTCAGCCTTGATTTATACATGATATTTTGTAAAACCTAGAATGGGATTAAATTTTTCATTAATGAAAAATTCTAAGATCTTATGATTATAAGTGAAATGCATTATTGAAGGAACACACACATGGGATGGGTGTGTGGGTCATAGAACATAGAATTTATTTTAGATTCTTAAAATCAGTGAATATTTGTGTCTAACAAAATCATGAAAAAGGGTTAAAAGGGGAGACATTGATAAATGATAATTTATGAATTATACTTGATAAATTATGGTATGTGAATAAAAAGTTATTAGTGTGAGTAATGATTTGAGAATTTTTTTGAAATAGTGTAAAAGGTAAGGCTTGTATTAGTGTGAGTTAGTTACCTCATGGTAGCCATTCTCTTATTATCGATGGTTAAGGGTATTGTGATGGGTTTTATTAGACCTGTATTAGAGGTTTTTGTGGAATGGTTTGAGGGTGACTAATGAAGGGCCTTCATTTATATCTATGAAAGCTTTATGATGGAGTTCTAAAATGTTTGGTTATGAAATTATAGGGAAGTGCTACCATGAAGGTGTGTTCCGTTTGAAAGACTATTAGATTTTTCCAAGAATTACACCATAGTGGTGGATAATAATTAACTAGTGGTTTTGGATGATAGATAAGAGGAGTTACAATAGTACCTTTCTCATTTTACTTAAATGATAAAACTTGACCCAGGGTAAGCCGCACCATGTATGTTCGATTTGACCTTGGAGTATCCGTTGCAACACCCTACAACCATTACCATAGAGGATGGGCCAAAGGTATACGATTTCGTGGTAGATTATATCAAGAAAATTCATGATAAACTAGAGAATCCTTTCTAGAAGTGTGTTATGTAAGTGTCCTATATGTTGCGTGGCCAGACACAACATTGGATGGATTTCTTACTTCAGACTGAACATGTAGAGGGAAATCAAAGGTAGTGTTTTCAAGAATGGTTTTTGGGACATTACTACATTAAATCCTTGAGGTAGGAAATGGATGTATAGCTTATGAGGTAGACTCAGGGGACAATGTCAGTAATTAATTATGTAGGATGGTTCATTGACTTCAACATTTTGTTCATGCATTTGTGGGGGATGAGACGATGATGTAAGAACACTCTTAGGATAGAGTTCTTAATGATATGAGATCCCAGTTAAATATATATGTTTGGATGAACATGTTTTTTGATGTGATGGATCTGGACCTCACCTCAGAAGGAAAACATAAGGAGACCCTTGGAAGCAGACATGTAGTTTTGGTGGGGATAACCAGTAGTGGAACTTTTGATAAAAGGAAGTACTGATTCAAGAATTTCCAAAAGGGTAGTGGTGGGAAACAAAAAAAATAACATGCCTCTCATGTTTGTGTTCATTTTTTACTATAATCATTGTGTAACACTGGGATATTGAGAATTTAGTTTTCCTTACCACTTATTGAGTGCATAGCATGTGAAAGAATGGGCCATGTGATGTGGTTCTACAGGAAAACAATATAGTCAAAAATAAATAGAGGATAATGATTAGTAAAAATTACATGTGGAGTGATGATTACACCATATCAGCAAGGTAGTTGGAGCTCCACATGTTGTACTGTTAGGGGTGGTGAAAGTAGAACATTGAGATGTGACTATTCATACTAGTAGGGTAGTGCAACACAGTCTACTTAGGTTGGATTCTTGGGTAGAGGGAATGATCAGCATCACGTAATCCAGTCTACACATGGTAGAGATGAAGCATGATTGTCTACCATTCTATGTATGATTATTTCAGCTTCCATGATTGCTAGTTCAATTTTTGACACTAGTGGTATGCATTATTTTATTTTGAAACACTTCATAGTAATGTTGTGCCTAACTATATAATGCGCATTTTGTTTTATCTCACATAATACTCTGTTGGGTAGTGCGAGTTGAAAATATGAGGATATGTATAGGTTCTTCCTTTAATGTTGGTGGAAATCATTTCATATAGAACCTATTTTTTTGGAGGTGACCTGTTTTGACCAGAAATTGGGTATGGATTGGATAGTGGTGTATCAGACCCATATCGATTGTTATCAACGTCTATTAACAATTAAATCTTTTGATAGATAGTCTTATGTTATTCATGGGGAGTGGGTTGTTCGATAAGTCCATGAGTGTCCAAATTTTTAATAGTTGGGAGGTCTCACAGACCATGTGACATTCCTTATTATTTATGATGGGGAATTGAAGCCACATTTATTTCCTCTAGTGGTGGATCAGTTCCAGGATGTGTTTCTTGAGGAATTCTTGAGACTAACTCCTAAAAGGGATGAGGATTTCACAATCATGTTTCTACTTTATGGAGAACTAATTTATATTCATCCATATCGAATGATTCTGATAGAAATCCCAGAACAAAAACGTTCATATGGATGAGTTGGAGAAAAATAAATTTATTCAACGAAGTAAGTCAACATGTGGATCAGCCATGCTATTTTCTAAAAAGGCTGATGGGTAGTTGAGGTCATGTGTTGATTATAAGAAGTTGAATTAGATATATGTTAACAATAGATAAATGTTTCCCATAATTCCTGACCATCTTGACGTGCTGCCTCTATGTTATCCAAGATCTACTTGTGATTGGTATACAATCAGTTGAGGGTGAGACCTTCTGACACACTACAGGCTGTGTTCTAGAGCCCTTACGTGTTGCGATAATTTTTTCTGATGAAATTACGGTAGACCAATTCAGCGACTATACATGTGGTTCTAATGAATCAGATATTTCAACATTATATGGATCAGTTTTGGTTCTCTTTGTTTATTACATCTATGTGTACTCACAAACATTTTAGAATCATTCCAAACATCCTGACGTCATCTTGAGTACACTTTGTAAGTGTACTCGAGACGCTATTCTATGAAATTGAAATTTTGGGATTGATAAAGTTCATTTATTAGGAAACATCATATTTGAGTCATGTGTTTTAGTGGATCTTGTGATGTTGCAGGATGTGGTGTCTTGGGAGAAGCCCAAGAATGTTTATGGTGTTCGTAGTTTTCAAAAATTATACAGTTATAACCAAATATTCATTAGGTATTTCTCTCATATATCCAAACAACTCTCATGAAAAACCAATGATTGTATTATGTACAAGTGCTCGGAGGAATGAAAAACATATTTTCCAGAATCGAAGAAGTGGTTGACTACCGCAATGATTCTATGTTTTCCTCAAACTAGTATGATGTAGAATTTTTTTTGGGATACATCCAGTATGGGACTTGGGGCAGTGTGGATGAAGGATGACCAGGGTGTAGGCTATGTGTAATAGAATATGAGGCCTCATTACGTAAATTACCCTTCCTAAGTTCTTGATCATGTTATTGTGTTTTATACCCTAATGTGTTGGAGACATTAATTGTTGGGAGATTGGTTAACGGTGTTTACCTAGCATAAATGTCTAAAGTACATCTTCTCTCAGCAGTATCAGAATATTCGACAGAGAAGGTGGGTAAATAACATTCAATAATTTTATTTCTAGTTGGCGTACACACTAGGGAGAGGGAATAGCAATGCATATTCTTTGAGCTAGAAGAGTCAGAATCAAGTTATTCAGGAATCTATCTCAGAATGGAAAATGATGTATTTGTTTAATGAGATACACCAGGAGGTGATGGGTGGTCATAGACAAACTACCCTTGTATATAAAGAGATTAATTCCTTACTTTCGATCTGGGTCATGGAGAGTCATCTTGATGATTCAGAGAGAATGGATGTGATGGAAAGTCTTAAAGGTGGAGATTCAACTTCTATTTGGGACATTTGTGGTGTTGAAATAATCTCTATTTATGGGCATTCAATCGTACTAGTATTTTTACGCAATGAGTTGATTATTGAGTTCCAAACTTGAATTTGGAAGTTCAACCAACCTAGAGTTATTTTTTTCATCATATTAGGTCTTATTTTTTGTAAAGAATTAAGAGATATGTTTTGGGTTTTGTTGTGTGGTTCCATACCTGTCAACTGGTCAAGGTCAAGAACTACTGTCTAGGTGGGTTGTTACAATCATTTCAAATTCTTTAATGAAAGAGGAATGATTTAATGATGGAATTTGTAGTGGGTCTTATCATGACGTCTTGAATGAATGATGATATTTGTGTCATTGTGGACGATTTTACTAATGTGTCTCATTTCATTACAATATAAGAGTATTACACAGTTCATCACATGGATGAGTTTTAAGTTCGATAAATAGTTTGATTTCATGGTGTTCAGAGAACTATAGATTCAGACCGTGATCTACATTTCACATCATGCTTTTTCCAAGGATTACAGAGGGTGCTTTGTATCCACATGTTCTTGAGTATGACCTACCACCCATAGATGGATTCACATCCAGCGAGTACAATTAATGTGTAAGAGGAAATTTTGAAATCGTGTGTCTTATATTTTGGTGGTTCATTGGGTAGTCACTTATCACTACTTTGTTTTTCTTATAATAATATTACAACCCTGCTTTTTATTACAACTTAAGCATGCTTTATTACATAAAACTTCACATGATACAACAAAGAATATCGAGAGGTTTAGTGTCTTTGGGGCTTAGGATCATTACATAAAAACTTTAAACTTGAAATACAACATCTTTATTGAAAACTTCATTTACATGACCACTACATTCCATCGTACTTAGCATTGCATGGGATAACCTGAGGACATGCATAAGAAAAGGGTGAGCTATAAAGCCCAGTAAGGGAGTACACAATGAATAACATGAGGAGTAAAATACATGTTAGGCAATAGGCATATCAATAGAGAATAAGAGAAACATGAACATAAAGTCATGATAAAGCATGATAATCATAACATGGAAATGTGGCAACAACACTTAACATTGAATTAGCATGAGCCAAGGCTCATTACACATGGAGCATGAGTAAACCCTCATTGCACTTGAAGCACGAGTAAACCCTCGTTGCACTTTAATTAGCATGAGTAAACACTCATTGCGAATGACGTATCATGATACTATACTTTACCCAATGCATTGGAGCGCTATAAAGGGCACACCCTTCTTAAACATTTCATTTCATGCATAAGTGTGCCACATGGATCATAAAACATTGATTCATAAAACATAATCATTTCTTCCACGATAAAGGAATTTGGATTTCATACATGAAAATTTATAATCAATATGTAAATGTGTATAAAGGTGAATACCCTTGATGGAGAAATGGGCATGGTATTCACTACACAAAGACATTGGCTAAGAAAATCGGTGCGATTTCGGCAGCGTAACGGCGTGACATAAGAATTCATAAAAAAGTTTGATGAGAGAGAAAGGGGTTCCTCATTATATTTACATGTAATGGACAGTAGGGAGATCATATATATACATGTCCCAACAATAGAAATGGAATTTAGATTCATGATACAAAAGTATTGCTTGAATGTAAAAGAAGAGAGAGAAGTTCCTTTCGGAATTTCGGCATAGTAATGGGTGTACATGGGTGGAATTTAATGAGAGAGAAAGGGTTCTACCATCATTATAACAATAAGAGGGAAGTATGGGGGAGGTGCGAAACCATACCCCAACATTCATAATTGAAATACAAAAGGCAATACAACTTAAAGAAAATTTACAAAAAAGAGAAAGGAAGAAAACCCCTTACTTGGACGTGTGCTTCAAAAGGCTAGAGAGAGGCTTGTGAGAGGCTTCTTGGGATCTTGGGGCACCTTGAGAGGATTCTAGAGAGAGTAGGGCAGAGGTTGGATGAACTTCAAGGGCTTTGAGTGAGGAGGAAGTTGGAGCTTGGGTGGGTTTATATAGGAAAGGTGAGAGAATTCTTTATTATTTAGGTTTGGGACCCCTTATATTAAAATAATCCAAAACACAAACCATCCCATGGTATTTGCCCATGGTTTCTGGAAAAGGAAAGAGGAAAACAATATTTTACCAGTACAAGGTCCGAAATTATTAAAAAATTAGTGTTGCTTATGTGGAGGTGAGTCACACTCCCATGGAAATTATTTTAAAAAGGCAAAGTGTTGAATAAGTCTTGGGGGCTCCATTAATGCTTTCAAAAGTTATTCAAACAAACCCAAAACCTCATTATTTTAATCATAAAACACATATTGGCCGAAAATAAGGATTATGGTATTTTATCACATCACCATTGGGTCATTATGATGTCATAAAACACATTACATATTTAAATGGTATTTAATTTTTTCCCAAAAATTTGGCAGTCTTAGAAAATTATGAAATATTCACCATTGGATAATTTCGACGTCCTGATTCCAAAAATAATATTTATTTTATCTAAATAATTTTCTAAATATGTGAATTTTCACATTTAAAATAAAAACTGACATTTATAAAAAATTCACAGGTTTTGACAGAAATGGCTTTCAAACCTTAATAAAAAATTTAATTGCATTCATAAAATTATAAGATCATTTATATTTAATAAAAATTAATTTAATATTAATAATAATATTTTATTAAAATATTATTTAATTCAAAAATCCTTTAATTTAATAAAATATAATTCTTAATTAAATAATAACTAAAAACACCATTTGTACTTTAAAAACTAATTACAATGTACCAAAAAAATTATATTCATTATTATATACAAAAAATAATGTACATGAACATGGTGCTACTTATTTGTTACATAACCCCTTAAAATAGCCGCATAAGACCTAAGGGTAAGGTGTGTGATGGTGACAGACTCTTGGAGTTGCTTGGATAACATCGCTCGAGTGGTAATCTCTATCAACTTCCATTTTTCCCGTAGACGATCACGTTCGAGCTTGACTTGATGAAGCTCATCTTGGGCTTGGTCAAGGGCAAAGCCCAAAGACGCCACCTCTTTTCCAAGCTCCGACAAATGGGATTCATAAGGGGCAATTCTACTGGATGTGGCCATCGCTTCCTTTGTCTGAGTAGAAATGGTTTCGTTAAAGCCTTATATTTATACTACTCAGATGATCACTGTTCAACGACTATAAAATTAACGGTCACAAATCTTAACATAAAACTAAAGAAGTTGACATCTTATAAAAAAACATTTTTCACAAAGAAACATTTAACTGGATCAAGAGGGATTTTACATTAATGAAACTTTGGGTCATTACAACATTCCCCCCTTAAGAAATTTCACCCTCGAAATTTTACTTTTTCCACACTAAAACAAATGTGGGTAACTTAGCTTCATCATATCCTCTGACTCCCATGTTGCTTCTTCAAACTTGTGGTTTCTCCACAACAACTTGACGAGGGGCATTGTATTATTTCGTAGAACTTTTTCTCTACGATCTAAGATCTTCACTGGTTGCTCCTCATAAGAATGATCGTCTTCTAATTGTACCACCTCGGAAGAGAGTACATGTGAAGGGTCTGGTATGTACTTCCTTAAGAGGGATACATGAAAGACATCATGCACCTTGGACATAGTCGATGGAAGTGCTAGTCGATAGGCCACAGCCCCAACCTGATCAAGAATCTCGAATGGGCCGATGTACCTTGGGCTTAACTTCCCTTTCTTTCCAAACCTCATGACCTTCTTCCACGGAGATATGCATAAAAAAACCATGTCTCCGACTTTAAACTCAAGGTCTCGTCGACGATTAGCTGCATAACTCTTCTGTCGACTTTGGGCTGCCTTGATATGCTGCTGAATGGTTTTCACCTTCTCCACCATTCCTTCGACCATTTCTGGTCCAAGCAGCTTACGTTCACCGACCTCATCCCAACATGCCGGTGTTCTACACCTTTTCCCTTACAGGGATTCATATGGTGCCATTTGGACGCTCGCGTGGAAACAATTATTATAAGAGAACTCAACCAGAGGAAGATGTTGATCTCATCCTCCTTTAAAGTCCATTGAGCACGCTCTTAACATATCCTCAAGTGTTTGGATAGTCCGCTCGGATTGGCCATCAGTTTGAGGATGATAGGCCGTACTGAAGTTCAGTTCAGTATTCAGAGCATGTTAAAGACTCTTCCAAAACTTAGAGGTAAATCTTGGATCTCGGTCAGACACAATAGATAGTGGTACTCCATGCAATCGTACCACTTCCCGGATATATATCTGTGCCAGTTGATCCAAAGAGAAATCCTCTCGAATAGCAATGAAGTGTGCAGTCTTTGTAAGACGATCCACAACAACCCAGATTGCATTGTTGCCTTTGGATGTCCTTGGAAGTCTGGTGACAAAGTCCATGGTTATGTTCTCCCATTTCCATTTTGTTATGGGCAATGGTTGCATCATCCCCTTAGACTTCTGCCTCTCTGCCTTCACTTGCTGACACACCAGGCACTTTGATGTATATTCAGCGATCTCCTTCTTCATATTATCCCACCAAAAGTTTTCTCGGAGATCTCGATACATCTTTGTGCTCCCTGGGTGAATAGAGAAAATTTAACTATGTGCATCATCCAAAAGTTCCTTCTTCAGCTCTGAACTTGATGGAATACATAGTCTTTTCCCAAACCGCACAATTCCTTATTCATTAACATTAAACTCTGAGGATTTTCCCTTTTTGATAGCTTCCACTTTTTCATGGATTCCCGCATCATCCTTTTGAGCATCCTTTAAACTTTCCAAAAGAGATGGTTGAACAATAATTTGTGAAAGGATTGATGATGTTCCCTTCTTTATGATTCCCACGTCCATCTTCATCAAGTCTAAGAAGATTGGATCCTTCTCAATTTTCATCATTGATAGAATTGCTGAATCCTTTCTACTTAGGGCATCCGCCACCTTGTTCGCCTTCCCAGGGTGGTAATGTATTGAACAGTCATAATCCTTGATGAGCTCTATCCATCTTCTCTGGCGCATATTAACCTCTTTCTGTGTGAATATATATTTAAGACTCTTGTGGTCAGTATATATCGCACATTTCTCTCCATAGAGATAATGCCGCCAGATTTTCAAGGAAAAGATCACCGCCGCCAACTCCAGATCATGCGTTGGATAGTTTCGCTCATGGATTTTCAACTGCCTTGAGGCATAGGATATCACTTTATCATTCTGCATCAGCACACATCCTAAGCCCTTCTTCGAAGCATCACTGAATTCCACAAAAATCTCCCCACTTGTGGGTAAAGTGATCACGGGTGCAGTGATAAGCCTCCTTTTCAACTCCTTGAAGCTTTCTTCGCATTCATCACTCCAAACAAACTTTACTCCCTTTAGAGTTAGCTTGGTAAGAGGGTTGGACAATCGTGAGAAATTTCTCACAAATTGTCGATAATATCCATCTAACCCCAAGAAGCTACGGATATCAGTTACCGATGATGGCCTCGTCCATCCCTCAATTGCATCTGTTTTGGAGGGGTCCACAGATATCCCATTGCTTGTGATGATATGACCCAAGAATGAGACTTCCTTCAACCAAAACTCACACTTGCTGTACTTTGCATAGAGCTTCTCCTTGCGCAATGTCTCTAGTACAGTTTTTAAATGCTCCTCATGGTCCTCCTTGGATTTGGAGTATATTAGAATATCATCAATAAAGACTACCACAAATTTGTCTAGGTAATCTCTAAAGACTCTATTCATCAAGTCCATGAATATTTCTGGAGCATTGGTGAGTTCGAAAGGCATTACTATGAATTCATAGTGCCCGTACCTTGTACGAAAAGCAGTCTTGGGGATATCTTCCTTCTTCACCCTTACTTGATAATATCCCGACCGCAAGTCGACCTTGGAGAAGTATTTTTCTCCACGCAGCTGATCAAACAAGTCATCGATTCTTGGGAGAGGATACTTGTTCTTTATCGTGATTTTGTTAAGTTCACGATAATCGATGCAAACCCGCATTGACCCATCCTTCTTCTTGACGAAGAGGACTGGTGCACCCCATGGTGATGCACTTGGGCGTATAAACCCTTTATCCAGATTCTCCTGTAGTTGTTTCTTCAGCTCTTGAAGCTCAAAAACAGCCATTCTATCTAGAGTCTTGGATATTGGTAGAACCCCAGGTATAAGTTCAATTGATAACTCAACCTCTCTTCTTGGAGGACGACCAGGAATTTCCTCGGGAAATACTTCAGCGAATTCCCTCACAATAGGAATTTCTTCAAGGGTGGTTTCTTCCTTGGACTTAATCATCTGAGCCAGATATGCGTGCTCATATGGCAGTAATATCCATTCTTGAGATGATGGAGCTAAAGGAGATTCCTCTTCCTCCTGACACTTGTAATGAATCTGGGGCCGATTATCCATATGGAGTGTGATTTCCCTCTCCCGACAATTTATGCTGGCTCTATATATGGAAAGCCAATCCATGCCAAGAATTGCATCAAATTCCACCAAAGGGAATATGATGAGGTTCACTGGGAAATTCAATCCACATATTATAACAGGGGAGGACTTATACTCATGGGATGCAATGATTTCCCCATTTGTCGTACTCACCGACATCTTTACATCCATGATTTGTGGTGGTGAAGGGATTGTTCTACTAAACTTTTGAGATATAAAAGAATGCGTAGAACCTGAATCAAAAAGTACGTTCGCTATTCTTGAATGAATAACTAGCGTACCTGTCACCACTTCGTTGTCGGGGTTCACTTCGGCAGAAGTGATGGCAAAAGCTCTTCCTTGATGTCTTGGAGGTTGTTGATTGCCTCCGATAACCCTTGGATTAGGGCACTGATTCGCAAAATGGCCCGGTTCATTGCATTTAAAGAATTGAACAATGCGTTGAGGTTCGAACGGAGCGTTCCTCTCCTCTGTCGCAGCCGCAGGTCCTTCTTGCTGACAGTTAACAGCTAGGTGCCCTTCTCTTCCACACTTGAAGCATTTTCTTGTCCCCCTAAGGCAATTTCCAGGGTGCTTCTTTCCACACTTTTGGAAAGTGGGGTGCTGGAATTTCTTAGCACCGTTGGATTTATCCATCAGACCACCAGCATTGAAGTCCACCTTACGCTTCTTGTCCCCATGATACCCCTGTGATTCTCCGATCTCCATTTCAACCTTGAGGGCACATCGGACAATTTCCTCATATCTGTCGAAGTCACGGATCACTAATACTTTCTGCAAGCTAGGCTTCAGCCCACCAAAGAAGCGGTAAACCTTGCATTCGGGGGTAACGACAAAGCCGGAAGCGTATCGTGCAAGCCTTGTGAAGTTTTCCTCGTACGCTCCCACAGATTCTTCATCTTTCTGTTTGAGGGAAAGGAAGTCCCTTTCCATCTTAAGACGGAGGGTGCGTGGAAAATATTTATCGAAAAACATCTTCCGGAATTACTTCCATTCCAAAGCCTCGATCTCCTCCTCAGGCTTCGTATTTTTGATCAACGTCCACCATTGATCAGCTTCACCCTCCATACGATAATCCTCCAGGGGAACCTTCTCTTTTTCACAGCATTGGAGGATGGAGAATATCTTTTCAATGGAGTTGATCCGTTGTTCAGCGATCGTGGGATCAGATGATCCACTAAAAGTAGGAGGCCTTTGTCTCATGAAGCTTTCAATAGCGACTGGTTCTTTCTTAGGGGGGGATGAACTTTCCTCTTGACCAGTGTTTCTATTCAAAACTTGAGTTAGCTGAGAGAGAAGCATGACAAAGTTCGCGATTCCCGCTCCCATTGGATTGGGCATCTCATAAGTACAATCATCACACTGATCTTCACAACATTTGTTAGCCCGAGTTCTCCTATTATCGGCCACTGGCTGGAATAAAAGGAAAGTTAGGGGTAACACATAAGGGGTAATACAAAGACAAAAGTTGATGACTTATAAATAAACTTTAATCTCTTTAACTCATGAGTCTATAGGATTCAATCAAGGATTTTCATGATCTTCCTTCTGACATATATTCTTAGGGGAATTTTTCCCTTAATAAGGGTTCATACTAAGATTGTGAATTTATCAAAACATATCCCCTGGGAGTGTCGTAACCAAGAGTGCAGCAAGGCCCGTTGTCGTGCACCAGTTCCCGTTCGAGTCTAGCTCAAAGCGGTGTTTTCGGGTTTTACCCCTAGGATACATCTGTGACAGAGCCGCCTCTACCTGCTCGTATCCAGAGAGGGATGTATTTGTTTGATAAACCACTTACTTAGTATTTACCAAAACATAGGGATGTTTTTATTATGCTTAGTCTTTTATCTAAGTCTTTACTAGGGTTTCCTTATCCCAAAAATAACTAAACCTATCCTCTGATACCAACTATGACAACCCTGCTTTTTATTACAACTTAAGCATGATTTATTACATAAAACATCACTTGAAACAACAAAGAAGATCGAGAGGTTTAGTGTCTTTGGGGCTTAGGATCATTAAATAAAAACTTTAAACTTGAAATACAACATCTTTATTGAAAACTTCCTTTACATGACCACTACATTCCGTCGTACTTAGCATTGCATGGGATAACCTGAGGACATGCATAAAAAAAGGGTGAGCTATAAAGCCCAGTAAGGGAGTACACAATGAATAACATGAGGAGTACAATACATGTTATGAAATAGGCATATCAATAGATCATAAGAGAAACATGAACATAAAGGCATGATAAAGCATGATAATCATAACATGGAAATGTGGCAACAACACTTAACATTGAATTAGCATGAGCCAAGGCTCATTGCACATGGATCATGAGTAAACCCTCATTGCACTTGAAGAACGAGTAAACCCTCGTTTCACTTGAATTAGCATGAGTAAACACTCAGTGCTCATGACGTATCATGATACTATACTTTACCCAATGCCTTGGAGCGCTATAAAGGGCGCACCCTTCTTAAACATTTCATTTCATGGATAAGTGTGCCACATGGATCATAAAACATGGATTCATAAAACATAATCATTTATTCCACGATAAAGGAATGTGGAATTCATACATGAAAATTTATAATCAATATGTAAATGTGAATAAAGGTGAATACCCTTGATGGAGAAATGGGCATGGTATTCACTACACAAAGACATTGGCTTAGAAAATCGGTGCGATTTCGGCAGCGTAACTGTGTGACATAAGAATTCATAAAAAAGGTTGATGAGAGAGGTAGGGGTTACTCATCATATTTAAATGTAATGGACAGTATGGAGATCATATATATACATGTACCAACAATAGAAATGGAATTTTGATTCATGATACAAAAGTATTGCTTGAATGTAAAAGAAGAGAGAGAAGTTCCTTTAGGAATTTCGGCATAGTAACGGGTGTACATGGGAGGAATTTATTGAGAGAGAAAGGGTTCTCCCATCATTCAAAAAATAAGAGGGAATTATGGGGGAGGTGTGGAACCATACCCCAACATTCATAATTGAAATAAAAAAGGCAATACAACTTAATGAAAATTGACAAAAAAGGGAAAGGAAGAAAACCCCTTACTTGGAAGTGTGCTTCCAAAGGCTAGAGAGAGGCTTGTGAGAGGCTTCTTGGGAGATTGGGGTACCTTGAGAGGATTCTAGAGAGTGTAGGGCAGAGGTTGGACGAACTTGAAGGGCTTTGAGTGAGGAGGAAGTGGGATCTTGGGTGGGTTTATATAGGAAAGGTGATAGAATTCTTTATTATTTAGGTTTGGGACCCCTTATATTAATATAATCCAAACCACAAACCATCCCATGTTATTTTCCCATGGTTTCTGGAAAAGGAAAGAGGAAAAAAATATTTTACAATTCCATGGCCCGAACTTATTAAAAAAATATGGGTGCTTTTGTGGAGGTGAGTCACACTCCCATGAAAATTAATTTAAAAAGGGAAAGTGTTGAATAAGTCTTGGGGGCTCCATTAATGCTTTGAAAAGTAAGTCAAAAAAACCCAAAACCTCATTATATTAATGATAAAACACATATTGGCAGAACATAAGGATTATGGTATTTTATCACATCACCATTTGGTCATTATGATGTCATAAAACACATTATATATTTAAATGGTATTTAATTTTAACCCAAAAATTTGACTGTCTCAGAAAATTATAAAAAATTCACCATTGGATAATTTCGACGTCCTGATTCCAAAAATAATATTTATTTTATCTAAATAATTTTTTAAATATGTGAATTTTCACTTTTAAAATAAAAACCGGCATTTATAAAAAATTCACAGGTTTTGACAGAAATGGCTTTCAAACCTTAATAAAAATTTTAATTGCATTCATAAAATTATAAAATCATTTATATTTAATAAAAATTAATTTAATATTAATAATAATATTTTATTAAAATATTATTTAATTAAAAAATCCTTTAATTTAATAAAATATAATTCTTAATTAAATAATAACTAAAAACACCATTTGTACTTTAAAAACTATTTACAATGTACCAAAAAAATTATATTCATTATTATATACAAAAAATAATGTACATGAACATGGTGCTACTTATTTGTTAAATAACCCCTTAAAATAGCCGTAGAAGACCTAAGGGTAAGGTGTGCGATGGTGACAGACTCTTGGGGTTGCTCGGATAACATCGCTCGAGTGGTAATCTCTATCAACTTCCATTTTTTCCATAGACGATCACGTTCGAGCTTGACTTGATGAAGCTCAGCTTGGGCTTGGTCAAGGGAAAAGCCCAAAGACACCACCTCTTTTCCGAGCTCTGACAAATGGGATTCATAAGGGGAAATTCTACAAGATGAGGCCATCGCTTCCTTTGTCTGAGTAGAAATGGTTTCGTTAAAGCCTTATATTTATACTACTCAGATGATCGCTGTTCAACGGCTATAAAAGTAACGGTCACAAATCATAACATAAAACTAAAGAAGTTGACATCTTATAAAAAAACATTTTTCATAAAGAAACATTTAACTGGATCAAGAAGGATTTTCTATTAATTAAACTTTGGGTCGTTACAAATAATATTTCCCAGGTTACAATTAATATGGAACATTTTGAGGCGCTCTATGGGAGATCATGTTGATCTTTATTGTGTTGTCTAAAAGCTAGGCAGTCGAAGTTGTTATAAAGAAGTCTTGTGCAGGAAACATCTAAGATAGTTTGGTTGATTCAGAAGAGCATGATGGAAGCACAGGGTAGGATGAAGTCATATATGGATTGGGGTCATAGACCAATGGTGTTTTTAGAGGGGGGTAGTGTGTTTCTCCAAAGTCACTAAGGTGAGGTCACATTGAATTCAGAGTCTGAGAAAGTTGGTACCTTGTTACATGGGGCTATTTTTGATTGTGTAGAGGATCAGAATAGTGGATTATTGGATCTTCCACAATGGTATATTTGGATTCATGGTGTTTTTCATGTTTTACAACTTCAAAATTATCAACCTAATCCCTCTCATGTGATGAATATTGATGATGTTGAGATCAAGCCTGATGCATCTTAATGAGCATCTGGTTCATATTGTGGATCATAGTGAGATGGTTTTTTTGTGTAAGGTTTTACCGTTGGTACATTTACAATTGAAGAATGGAAATGTACAAGAAGATAACTGGGAGAGATAATTAGATATACGGACCTTGTGGACCAATCTATTCTCTTCGGAAGCTCAATGTTTCTTGAGAAGAGTGCCTCAAGGATGATTCATCTTATGATGGTGAGTTTGAAAGTTCCTGGATTTCGCCTAAGTCAGTTTATCATTTATGTTTCAGCTTATTTCCATTTCTTTTAAAATATGAAATTACCAAAATTCATGGGATGTATTAGGGGTGTTATCTGGGTTTGGGGAATGGAAAAGGACAAAAAATGAATTTTTGGTCATGTTGCACAGTTTGCACATGGTTAATAAAAACTATGTGAATTATCCCATGTAACCATGCTTCCTTGGACATAAGGTTGTGCAAGGTTGCTGCATAGTTAAGCTAACCATGTGGAATTCCCAGTAAACCTTACAAAGTGGTGATTTTGGGATAGTATCTCTTGCACAGTATGCACAGGGTTTAGTAAAACTGTAATGGAAAATCATGCATCCCTGTAATGATTAGAAACATAAAAAAAATTCCATTACATGATTTTTAACCCAAATTCATGATTTATTCCTTTATTCACTCTTGCAACCTTTGTAATGAGACAAAGCTCCTAAGGGCATCCAAAGGTGATTTTACACCATCTCTATGTTATTTGGAACGATATCTATTTGGAATCTAAGATCTGTGTATGTCTAATCTCTTCCTTTCTTCCACTTCACTATTATAGTTTTCATCTTTCTCTCATCTCCTCACAAAGTTATAAAACCAACTATTTATTGTGACATCTTGGCCAAGGCTTCATGTGTTCCTTGGGTCAGGATCAAAGGTTTCTATTGAGGGTGAGTTCGTCAAAAGATTAAAAGTTGGCGGTCTAGAATTTATATATCATTTTTATGTTTGAGGTTTGTTCATGCGTTGTTTTATTTCACGGTTACACCTTGATTATCTATTGACACTTTTTTATAATTTTTATAATTAATGTATAAAGGATTAATGGAATCCCACGTGGTCCACATGGGACAAATAAAGGATGACTTGACCTTCATCGGGCTACCCATGGTATGCATCGATACTTTCTGAACATGGAAGATTGCTAAGTATGAGAAATGTTGTCTTGTGTCAATGTTGAACCATTGATAATAATGTTTCAATGTTTAATGTGGGTAAAAATATATTATTATCATGTGACTTGGAATTGTAATCGTAAAAGTGATTGTTATTATTGGTAAAAAAATTCGTTAAATTAGTTATATAGAGATTTCACATTTTGGAAAATGAATTATGTTGAAAACCCTTAGAAGTTTGTTTTTTATGAAATTTTCATCACATAAGAATGGTGATGGCATGTGAATCGATTAACATTGGATATGGTGTAAAACATGAGAAAGAGAATTCGGATTACATGTTATGCCTTGTAAAAGGTAATTGTGAATGAGATATGGCATAACATTGAATCCCATGTTGATTGTTGTGAATCATTATTTTTATATTTATTGTTTGTGTTGGATGTGATATTGATAATTGTGGTGAATGGAAATATGAATGTGCGCATGTCTCTACGGTGGGATAAAGGACTGATTTTCCTCCGACAGTTATAGTTAGTCTAATGCCCTAACCTACCCATGAATGCATATGTTGAGGAGTCGAAATTATTCTCTATGCCCCCAATGGCTATATTCAATGAAAATACCTAGACTATGGCTCTATGTTAAGTGTTTTTATTACTTGGTATTCTCAACTTTAGTGGCATAATTTTCTCAAATTTTCTCTTATGTATAATGATAAATTCAATGAATGTTGTGTGAGTAACGTAAATTTCAAAACCATGTATTACACATTCATAAGGAACTAATCAATGAGATGATGTAAAAAATGAATTATGCATTATAATATACATAGTAATAAAAATATAGATATTATTAACTAGTTTCACTTGTATTTTCATCCACATAAAATCCATTATTTTTTAGTTGCATGAAATTTCCATTTATACTAGATACTTTGTATACACCATTGGTTGTGGAATACATAGTTGTACTCACACCCTTATCGTGCCTCCATTGAGAACCTGAGCAGATTTCATACTTGCAAGTCAAGAATGTTAAAGGGCCATATGATAGAGGGTTGAGTTAGACATGAGACATGCATGTATGAGGTTTCAAACATGAAGTAACGGTGATATTAAAGATTCCATAATTTTTATTTATTTGGTATTTTATCAAAAATGGAAATGTACCATGACATAACATTTACTATTGGATGTCTTTTGTACCATGTTGGGAAATTGTTATTTATGTTTTTTATTGATTAGATCATTTTCTCTCCAATGAATATATGTTTTATACCTTGGATTACACTAGTTAGATGGTATAGTCACTCCATGTGGGTAATGAAGACCCTCACTTCTAGTCAACAACATCTAACATATGGGGAGGTGTGATTGAGTTCATGTGATGATCGGGCTTGGGGCTCCAATTTCTTGGCACCCAAGTCAGGGACATTATAATATGCATTTGTAAATTTATATTCATTATTTTAACCATTAGGTAGTGATAAAAATTTTCATAGTAAATTTAATATAGAAAATTTAACCTCGATTATTTATATTAAATCCTATAATTACATATGTTAAATGATATATTTCATTTATGAGTTATCCCTTTAATTTTCATGGTTTTCCATTTTATGGAGTAATAGATTCTAAAAAATCATAAATAATATCCCATATATTCTATCTAATGTCTATAATTATGCATAACGTATTCAATAAAAAATGTAAGGGGATATATTAGGAATACCCAAATTAAATTTCCAACCTTAATGGATAAGGATTCTTGAACAGTATCACTATGAATTATAACTTTAATCATGTATAGAAATTAAATATGAATTTGATGAAACACATAAATCCCACTAAGAAAGGGAATGTTTAAATTAAGACATTTATTTTCCAAAGGACATCAAATTTTAATGGATCATAGGATCCCTTAATCATGGAGAAATATATCTATACATTTGAAAAAAATGTCTCTATCCTTCAACAACCAGAGATGGAGAAATGGGTTCAAGATGATTTTTATATAGATAGTGAAGTTGATCAGTGGTGGGAATTGGTTACTAAAAAAATACTAGTGTGGAAATCGATGTAATGGTGTAAAGTTAATAATAGAAAATATTTTTGAAAAATATTTTTCTCACATTAAATGTATTGAAATAGAATGTGACTTCCTTTTTATGAAAGGAAAAGATGATGACTATGTGAAGGAATATGATGAACAATTAATACACATTCATGATATACCTAATCCATTTTCATTTTACCAATTTGTAATTTTCATCTCATAGTCACTAGGATGAATAAAATATATAAATTACATTAGGATATTTGGGAATTTTCCAGATATGAGGAATGTTATTGATGTTCCATCAATGTTTATATTTAAATTGTTGAATATATAGGATCAATTTTGATGAGATATATGAGTATTGGAATAAATTAAAATTATGTATCTATAGTGAAAAAAATAATAGGTGGCTAAAAATTATATCATCCCACTTTTCAACAATGTGGGAAGCATCATATCATAAATTTATTAATGGTGAAAAGGAAAAAATTTAGTTATAGGGATGAATGGAACCAATTTATTGATTGCTAGTGGGAGAAACTCTCCAATGAGTTGGAATAAGGAATTCAAATGTAATCCTTACATGTATTGTCCAATGATTCATCTACATGGAATTAAGAATATATGTGAATCAATTTCCAATACTAGGGTTTTCCTATGGTAATCAGTGAAAACAACCAATATGTCCTATGGGGAAGGTAAAAGCATATTTAATCACAAATGATACAATGGATATTGAATGTGAAGCGGTGATTTGAAAACTAGTTATTCATTCATTAATATTTGACATTATTTTTATTCTAGTACTACATATTATTTAAAATATTATACTATTCATAAAACTATTCAAACACCACCTCAAATCATAGAGTTGGATTATCAGTTACTATACTGAATAGATCAATTTTTTCATCTCATGTGTATACCTCATCACATGACTATATTTTTCAGTCAGATTTCCAATAAAAAAATTATACTCTCGTTAATATGTTTTTATGTAGTTATAGACATGGATTGTATTTCATAATATAAAGAGAACGAAAATTTCCATGAAATGTAAATCACTCTTTCTATCGTGAATTTTCCCCCACTTCTTTTCAATTTAATGGATTATGATGAATTTTATTTGGTACTAACATGTCATGAAATTATATCATGACATTATGAGAATGTTCATTCTTTAATAATGACCAACTCTAATGAAAATATCAACCTTGATAAAATATATATTAAAATTGATTTTGGTGATGTATTTACTATAAAATTGTGATGTCTTCCCACTTTCTATAATGTTGACTTTTCAATTGATCTCATACCCATGTACTTTCTTATACCCAACAATCTAGTAATAATAATCATTGTAGAAAAAGTGGACATGAAGAAAAAATTATAGGAGAATATAGAGCATGGGTTTATAAACCCATGTGATTGACCTAGGCTGCACTGGTCCTCTTCTTTAATAACAAGAATGGATCAATGTGTCTCTACATTGATTATCATGAGTTAAAAATGTCATGATTAAGAACAAGAATTATATTTTACATTTTGATGATTTTTTTTCCTGATATGTGATACCTGTAACTTATTTATGGAAAATCTTTATATAGGATATTGTATCATAATGTTGGAGAGAGAGGATATCAACCATAATACTTTTGGACATGGTACAACCACTTCACGTTCAAATTGATACCATTTGGAATCACTAATTATATATCAATAATTATAGAAAAATGTATATATTAATTAGGGATTGATGTGAATAATATTTTTAGCCATTATATAATTATTCTTATCTACACAATATGAATATAGAAACATGAGGAAAAGTTTAATTCAACAGACATGACCATGGTGAAGGAAAAGTTATATTAAATGTATACAGAAGTTTATTTTTTGGTTGAATTTTGTATCATTATTGGGAAATTTAATCATGAATAATTGGATATGTTTGGATCTATCAAAATTAATATATTTGATAGATGGGCCTGAACCACATCTGTGGTGATAAAATGACGGTTTATTGGATTAGTTGTGCACTATCATTGATTTAGTCAAATATTCCCAACTTTTACAATACCATTATCCTTGAATACTCATAATGGAATCATGTTTCTTTGGAATGATGAATGAGTTTAATTATTTAAAGAGATGAAGAATATGTTAATCGCTATACATGTTTTCCCATTAAACCATATTGGGGAAGGAGTTGTGTAACATCCCAGGTAAATAAAGAATATGACATTTTCATATTTATCCATATTTCTGAATAAAATATTAATATTACTTTAATGGGGACGCTATGCTCAATGGGGTACCCAATACACAACAACCTGTTTTTTGGGAATCTTACATTGCACTATAATTATAAAGTAATATTATTTTAAATTGTAGTGAACGCCTAGCCATTGTAATGGAGGGAATGAACAGAACTAACTACAAAATGATTATATATGTTGGTCAAATATTTTTACTTTTTACAATAAAAGTTAGAGGATTAAAAATATGAATGAATCCAATTTTAAGCGTAAACATTCTAATGTTCTTTAAAAGGTAAATTAACCGCCTTTTGATGACGAACCTCTTTTAAATAGACTTTGTGACAATTTTATGTGTAATATTTGACAAAATAAAATTCTTCTTTAGAATTGGGACATCAAAATTTACTTTGTGTAAATTTTTGGTATTTTTCTGATAAAGTACATTTTTTTAATAAATAATGAAAATTGATGTATTTTAATTCAAAACCTCTTTTTAATCTAATTTATTTATATGATTAGATTATATTTTTAATTTGTTTTAATGTGAAATTTGAATATATTTTTACCATTTAATACAATAGTGGTATTTGGAATAAATTTCATCTTGAAATTGGACTTAAACTAGTATTAATCTTTCCATACATATTGATTCATAAAAACACGCTATTTGTTTTGACAGCGGGAATTGATTATTAAATTAATTAATGCAACATATATGTTTTGAATTTTGTAAAATGGACATCATTTTTGAATTCGGAATATCAAATATATCTTAGGGTGAATTTTTGGTAATTTTTTGAAAAACTTCAATTTTTGATAAATAGTGAAACGACTAAGTGGTAGTTAAAGAAAATGATTTTACGTTTAAATGAAACTCTACAACTTTTGTGATTTGAATTTAAAATATCCAACATACATGGTTGTCATTAAGATGTAAAATGTGGTTCAATGGGATTAAATTTTTTTGGTGAATAATAACTTTTATGTTTTAATCGCGATTAGAGGTAATTAGCGTAGTTTAAGGTAAAAATAATGTTTTAATAATATTAAATGACCTAGAAACATGTCCTACCCTTATTGGATGTGTCATGTCCGACCAATACAATCCATGAGTCAACTTGTGGACCCCATGGAGCCAATTCGGTAGGAAAATGAAAATAATACCTTTTTGTTTGATGTTAAAATTATAATGTCACAAACATGTGTTGTTTTATTAAAACAATTTTTACATTGGGTTATACAAGTCATATATTTTACTATAAATATTCATTAGAAAGATAAAAAGATTTTATACATCATGATATTTTTTTTATAATTTTTATACATTAAATAAATTAATTTATTTATGACACCGTGATGATGCAGTGATTACCTCATAAATGAACAGTTTAAATAAAATTAGAAGATAGGGTGAAATATAAGTCTTAAAATTGTCAAAAACCACTTTTATGGGTGGATTACGAAACATTATCACCTTATCCTCGAAATATATCATTTATATACCTTTTAAATCAGAAAAACATTTATATTAAAGTAATATTTTATAACTTTCCAAGAGTGCCCCTCCTCTCCTCTTATAAAAGGCCTCCACCCCTACAACCATACACACACCTCTCAAGACATTGGCTCGGCCAACCCCTTCCCATTTCATCTCTCCACACCCATATCTTCATCATTGAAGCCTCACTTTGTGAATAATCCTTTACAATAATTATTTTGATCTCAAATCAAAGAAAGTTACTCGATTTAAAGGTAACGTCTTCCCTTGTGTTCTTTTGTTTTATTTTTCTTCTCCAAACCCCTAAACACTTTTTATTTATTTCTTCTGTAAAAACAACAATATCATAAATATACTAGGATGTGTTTATGAGTAGGATTCTAGCTACACTAACACACAACTCTGTCTAATGGTTAAAGAACTTACTGTTTCCGTGGATGGCGAATTACTGCCTCACGAAACGATGATTATTCCATCTTCTCATACCACCTCTCATGGTGGCCATTATGATAGCACTATCTTTATTTATGATATATATTATATTTATTTCCTCTCTATTATTATGTATTTTATATTTAATACATACCTTTATGCTTTGTATGTTGTGAAAATGTGATAATTTCATTTGAGGAAGTGTGGACTACCGCCCCTCAAGTGATGTGACTCGTTCATGCAATACATGGAATGTATAAAGAATGAAATTGATAAAATTATGTGAAATATATAAAATATATATTTTACTGGAATTATAATATATATATATATATCATCTATTTTAATTCCATTAATGTGCCAAATAAATGAAATTAGCGTTCATTCGTACGTACGGTCTACCATCTCCATGAACGGTACATTTCATTTCTTATCTCCAAATGTTATCTACTATTATAAGTACATATATATATAATGGATATATATGTAATATATTACATAAAAATGAAGGATATCATTCTGAAATTATAATATATATATCTCTCATTTTGTTATTAATTCCATTAATATGACAAAAAAATCAAAGTAGCGTTCATACGTACGTACGACCTACCGTCTCCATGAACGGTGCTTTTAATTTTTTATCTCCAAATGATATTAAATAGTATAAAATTAATATATAATGGATATATATGATATTTAAAACATAAATACTATTCTGGATATGATATACCTATAATTACATGGAAAATTCTTTTCCAACAGGTTCGATTTCTACTCATATACCGAACATCGAAAAAAACGTCTGATATGAACTCACTTTATTGACCAATTATTATAACATTATAATATGTGATATTAAGTAAATAATTATATTTAAAGTATATCATTAAGAAATTATAAATTGACCAATTTTTATTATTCAGGAGATTAAAGAACGATCGAGTCATGTCAGACACGAGGTAAGAGATCCTAACCCTCTCTTTCTTTTTAAGTACACTCTTTTATGTCATTACTTTTAAGCTCATATTTATTATTATTGGTATGTTATTTTATATTACTCCTAATGTATGTTTTATGTTCATATGATTAGATACCCTATTTTCTCTCATCAATACATTTTGGATGTTTTTGAGTGGCGCTGTTAGGCTGCCGAATTTTCGTAAGGGATCCATCCTCTATCTTTCTTGTTAAGTACTCTCGTTTATGTCATTTCTCTTAAGCACATCATTCTTATGTTTGGGGATGTTATTTTATATTACTCATACTGTAATTTTTATGTTTATATTATGAGAGACCCTATTTGATCTCATAAATCCATTTTTGGATGTTTTAAGTGGCACCGTTAGGCTGCCGAGTTTTCGTAAGGGATTTTTCATCTCACTTTTATTCCCGTGACATTTATGCTACGTTTGACACTATTTACATTGATTGGTGTATGTACTGCCCATTATTATACTCTTTGTGTAATATAATTTCATTTCTGGGTATTTAAATATTCATTGTATGACCCTTCTTCAATGGGGTGTACGTTTTGAATGTTACCCAAGTCGGCAAGGGAACCTTTCACCCTCCTCTTTTTAAAAGACTTATATTGTTATATCTTTTAATTTTCATCTTATTATGTGGGGATATGTTCTTATATATCCTTATTGATATAAATTTTATTTCCAAGTGATGAGATACCCTTTATCTCTCTCATCAACTCTTTTTCTAAAATTTTATGTGACGCTGTTAGGCTGTTGAATTTTACCAAGGAAACTTCTTAACCCAATTTAGATTTCTTTGGGTTCAACATGTAGTTATTGAATATGTCCTCCTTTGAATATGTTTGAATTACCTTTTATTGTTTTACACTTAATATACACTTATATTGGGTTTATTTATATTTTTCACACATAATTATGAGACTGATTTATACCTAATTTAAGGGTACATTCTTTATAGGGGATTTCATCTCATTTTACATTTCTATTGAGACTTCATTGTTGTTATGCACCAATTCACTCTTATATGGTGTATATAAAATCCTTTGGAATATTATATCATTAATTCCTTTATTTTCATGATATTATAAAGTTCTGATTAAATGTTATTCCTCAATTATTGTATTCAAGTGTCTCTCATTTTGTAAAAAACACTTTAACTGAAATATCATTTAAATGTTTTAATGATTTATTCTTATAAATATTTCTCATTAATATCCATGTTTTCAAAATGGTTTTAAGGATTTATTTATATGTATATTAATGGTTTAAAATGTTAAAAGCTTCAAAGTGGGATGGGACACTTTGATTCAAAAATCTCATTATTAAATGTTTTAAATGGTTTTGAAAATGATGTTTAGAATTGATTCATTATTTCAATATCTTAAAATGTTATATTGTTCTTACAATGTGGGAATGTTATATTTTTATTGTGCTTATGTTATGTTCTATGATTATGTTATGGTTCTTGGGAATTTTTTATGAATACGGGCGGTTCCGTGATAAACTATGGGCGTGTGAGCCAGATATAGCTCTCCAATGCATTGGGTAACACGAAGGGGTTAAACGTTAAGGTTTCTACGAAGAGATTTATGGAATATACTGTGATGGGTATTCCAAACGTAACCAAGAGGGTTACTCCATATGTAAGAATGTTATGAATGCCCGAAGTTACCTTTATGTCTTATGATTTCTATGAGTTATTCATAAATCTTATGATTTCATGAGGTATGTTAATGTGATTATGTTTTATGAGTAATGTATGATTTCGTTGATTCTTATGTATACATGGACTAATGTTTTCTTTCCATATTGTTATAACCCTTACTGAGCCTTTTATGCTCATCCCATGTTTTTTTAAATGTTTTTCATAGGACATTATGTTGAATAGGGTCAAGGATGGGATCATGGAAATGTTAGGCTGTCTAAAACAATGAACTAGACATAACTCTTTTGTTAAAGGGTTTTTATTTTTTGAAATGAAAATGGAAGATGAGTAGATGTGTCTACTTTGTAATCTTTGAGATGTAATAGTTATGTCCTAATTCTATAAAACTCTAAACTTGAAAAGCTCCTCAATGTGAATTATTCATTTAATTCAATAATAAGTAATGTTTAAGGACATGTCCTTATAATTTGTGATCCAAAACAATGTATCCAAAAATTTCTCTGGTATTTTACTCATTATACAAGAAAGAATGTTATCATATTACTCCCACCAATTAAATAAAAATGAGTAGAATTAGTTAACTAATGATTTATAATTTTATTCAATGACATTATCATTGAATATATATAGACATATCCTCTATATAAAAAATGCATTACATATATATATATATATATATTACAAATTAATCAGGTATATATTAAAAAGAGAGGATAATATACACACAAGAATTTGGTTATAGTTTATCAAATATTAAAATTGATCAATTCATTAAAATCATGGGAATGTAAAAAATGATGTAGATTCTCTGAGTTGAAAGGATATTTTTACCCATTAGTGACGATGCGTTTATGGGTAATGATATTTTTCGAGATAAAGATGATGATAATGAAAATAGGCACAAAATATTTATCTTATAATGATCATGTATCTTCTCAAATATATATTCTTAATAGTATTCTAAAGCCCAAATTTTCTTATGAGTTTCTAAAAAATAAGGTAGTGAATATAATATAGAACAAATATTCTAATGATAGAGTTATAGGGTTTTGAACCTGGATATGATTCCGATTAAAACCATAACTTAAAGTGGAATTTCTATGTGATTCATATAGACAATCCTTCTCTATTCATATAAAATGCACTATGATGTACATAGGTTTGAGGAAAAACTACTTTTTATATAACATGAAGAGGAATAATTTGATAAATTTATCTAGATGCATTGTAATATAAAATATAGTATGAGATACAGATAATTATAATGGAGTGATACAACCATTTCCTATAGAAAATGGAAATGAAAAATTAATAATTTTTTTTCAATTGACTACACAGGACACCTAATGGCAATAACACCATTAAGGTGTTAGTTGATCACATTTAAAAGTCCCTGCATTTTATTTCTCCAAAGGATGATATCTATCTTAAAAAATATCAATGATATGTATAAGGGATGTGGTTAGACCATATTGAGTTACAATCACTATTATATCATATTGGGATACTATTATTTATTCATGGTTTTGGAAAAGTATTTCGTAAGTGTTCGATACATAATTATGATTCATTAATAAAGATAACCTTAACACATATGGTAATTCGGAATAGACCATTAAAAATATAGAGAATTTTTTTGATTAATATCAATGGATTGAAAAAAATTTAGGATCAACACATTCAGCTAGTGTAGTTGTCATATGCATTAAATTTCCAATCTTGATTTCAAATGAAACATTATCATGCTATAAATGGTATAAGGGTCCATACTCTAACATGATGGGATGATGTTGGGGAGAGGAAGACAATAGATCATGATATTATCAATGAAATTACATATAATGGTCAAACCGTTCATCTTGATATGAAATACTCGTAAATTCTATTGAGTATTATTGTAGAAAATCCTTGATGTTATACATATTTTGATGTTGAATAAAAATTTCTCCTTAATTTGTTTCCGTGGAATAATTTTATGAGGTTTGTGAAGAAGGGAAATTCTATTCCTTGAAACATCAACCCATTTAATATCCTTGTCCATATCATAGTGGTGTGTTATCAATAAGACATCCAAATATACTATATAAAGTACGTGATGAGTTTCTTGTATCTCTTTTATTTAAGTATATACCATACACATCACATGTACTGAATCCAAATGTGGTAACAGTCGATAATGATATTTCATATCCAGTGTAGCTAATAATGATCCTATATAATAGAGAAAAGGTTTTATGAAAATTTATAGGTCCCATAATCAATGTTGTTTAGTATAACAAAATGATTGAAGAAGTGGAATGGGAAGTAGAAGACAAAATAAGAAAATAACCACATATGTTATAAAGAATGAAATAAAAATATAAATTGTGAAATTTATGAATAGGGATATATTATATCAACCACCACTTTTTTAAATGACATTCACTTTTAGAATGAATAATTTTATTATCACATATTGTTGTTATAGAAACCACATTAAATATATTTTTTCTTTTCTATAATTATAGTTTATTGGATTTTAAATATCCTTATGAATTATAACTAATTATTATATAGCCATTATATATTTACTATTACGATTACTATATTAGTGGTTATGATAAATTCCAAGTAACCCATATGAAAGAAGGGGCGGCCTTGACTTGTAAGATCATTCCATGTGAGGTCAGATTTATAGGGTCATTGCATATTTCATATTCTTCTCTGACTATAACCCAGGTGATATTTAAAAATTAATTATTAGTATATATATTTTATGGGAGATGTTCTATCATATCGAGATCACATCCCAAACCATGTTCATTTAACCGTACAATGAGAATATAACAATTCAACACCCCACCCTTAAGGAACTCACTAGTGTAATAATGGGATATGTAATAATGAAATAATCATTTTAGTTCATATATTTTTTTAATAAAATAATAAATATGATTATTCTTTTATATTATCACTTTATAATTGAATAGATAAACTATGTGATAAAAAATATGTTATAATATGACAATCGAAAATTTTATATTTAGGAAAAATGTAGTCAGAATCAAGAAATACCTTAGAATGAATTCCTAATTTTTTAAATGAATGTTTTTTAGAAAATATTAATATTAAATAGTATTTCCTATTTATAAATTATAATATTATTTTACAATGTGCATTTTTTTCAATGGTATATAAAATTATTATTGTAAAAAAATATGTATTTCTGAGAAATAAATTATTGATTATAAAAAATAGAAGATCATGTTTGTTGATTTATTTTTATAAAATAAATAATATTTTTCATATCATCACATTTAAATTATCCAATTGATATATTTTAATATTTTTTCGAGACAACCAAATTTTTAGAAAAACTTTAAATTTGTTATAAATATAAATTCTGTATTATTAAGTCTTAATGATGAAAAATATATATTATATATTCTATATAACGTATAAAATTGCAAATATAATCTTCCCCCAAAAAATAATGTGTTTATCATTGTTTTATTAATTCTATAATACCATTATAATTCTTCTAAAAATATATTATATTTTATGTTTAAAAAAACATTATAAATATTTCTAAATTTATTTTCACCACAGGTGATATTTTATTATTTCTATTATTTTTTGAAATAAATAATTAAAACAAATACTTTTTTGGGGATACCTTTTGAAAACCACATGGTTTGGTCTATTATTTTGATTACATTATCATATAGATTCCATAACCTATGTTTTGAAATTAATAATGATCAACCCTCTTTTTCATATACAATCTCGCACAAACTCACATTCTATGTCACTAAAATCATCATAATCATAAAAAGATACTTTCCATCAGTGATTACTTTCCTATCAAGCATCCCTCAAGATCTCAATATTAATTTCACAATATTTTTGAACCACTATCTCATAGTAATGGATAATCTCATTCTCCTCTTCATTCAAGAACCACCTTCATAATATGTTTTCTTTTTTAAAATCACATCATTAATATTTCGTACAAAACTAATTTTAATAAAACAAAATATATAATTGATTTATTTAATAATGAAGTTAATTACATTTATCACTATAAATGCATGAAGGACCGAGGAATACCAAAAAACAATATAATATTAATTTTATAATTTAATAATTTTGTTTTCGTAGAAATTAAAATTAAGGGTATGATTCGAATAAAAAAATATGAATCTACATAGTTTAAACATTTAAATTATTTACCTATTTTTTGGTAATGCAATAATCATCATTTAAAATATTCAAATACAATCCAAAAAAACCATTTTTATAAAACATGGTATAGTCATGAATCACAAGGATAAAAATATTTATAAGGCAATAATATTTATTTGATAAATAATAATTATTTTTAAAATTTGAATACCAAAAACAATTTCAGATAAATTTTTGGATTTTTTTTGAAGTTTCATTTTTTTGATTTATTAAAAAAAATAATGAATTTTAATTGAAAAGTATATTTTTGTGTAAATAATTTATTACGTTAAATTATATTTTTAATTGGAATTAAATTAAAAGTATTTCAATTTTAGAACAAATAATCTATTTTAAGAAATTTTAATCTTTTTTATGTTGAGTTTTCTTAAACAATATTACAATCATTCCCATTTTTTTTACTTTAAAAAATCACTTTCCTGTTACTTCAGTGATATAATTTTTTTAATAAATTTATCCACATATGTGAAATTCATTAGAAAAAATGTTCTAAATATTTTTATTCTGAATACATATAATATCTAATAATTTCAACATACGTTTGGACTAAAATAATTAGTGAATGATGTAAAAAATAATTATTCTAGAAAAGGTTAAAATTGGATTACTGGGGGGTATGCTAAAATGATAAGGGTAAAAATGAAATATGCAGTTTTCTTAAAATTATTGTCTAGAAATATATCAACTACTTATCCTGTATATTTATAGAATACACCTCTCTGGACACTTTTTATATATGAAAAATGTGGGATAAGTAAATTATTTTAAAAAATACATAGTTTTTCATGTCCCACCCATATGAAATAACACTCCCCTCATTTTTTCGCACATTTAAAACCTCTTTTTTTCATCCCTTCTCTACCCAAATAAATTTATAACGTCCCTACTCACATCAATTAAGACATTATTTTTGATGAAATCCAACCAAGGAAGTATTTAATGAAAACCACTGTAAAAAACAGAAGAAGATGTAATGTTCTTCAATGAGAAGAATTATTTAGCTTAATTCACGAGCACATTAAAATAATCTCAAAAAACGAATTATAAAAATATATTATATTAAATATAATTTTATTTTTTTATAATAATGTAATAATCTAAAAATTTCCCACATTTATAAAATCGATTACCAAATCATCATTTATGTGTACAGTGGACTACTATCGCACAAACTAATGTCATTCATTTTTCATTTACCACCACTTATGTTTGGTTACTGTTATAGATATAAAATATATTTATGATATATATATTTTAATTTTACCTAAAGAGTTATTATATATTATGTAACTCATTTCATTACATTCCTTATGAGATGTGATAATGATTCTATTCCGTATGGCTGATTACCGCCTCATGAAGAGATGTGATTCGTCCTTCGATAATTATATACATGGAAGGTGGTAAGGTTGTTGATAAATATTTAATTTGATTTGAATGAAATAATTTTGATATTCCTGATATATATATATATAATTCTATAAATATAATATATAACAATTTCTATCGTACCTTTTCACTATATGGAATATGATAATATTATCTGAATATATGTGGACATCCACCTTCACAAAGCGATGTGAATCTGTTCTCAGCAACACACATCATGGATGAAATAAATAATTATATATAATGAACTAATGTCTTATATAATATATTATTATAATTAAATAATGAAAAAAATATTACATATAGCCTTTCAATAATGATAATTGAATAATGGAAAATGTTACTCTTGTGTACTTATGGCCAACCATCTCCTTGTTTATAATGTAAATTGTTTATCATAAACATCATTCATGATTTGGTTTGTGAATAATTATTAATGTAAAAATATTACTTCCATGACCCGTTCCCCGGGGCCCATGCCATGACTACCCCAAGCCTACCTTCCATAGGCCAGGGGCTGGAGACTAGCACCAAAGGAGTAAATCCCTAAAATTGGGATGAAATTGCCTTTATGACCTGAATAGCACAAAACAAAGTATGTGGTGGAAGCAAAACACTAAGATAAATTGTATAACAAAAGTGTGCTAAAAAGAAAAAGGGGCCCAAAATACATTCCCAACTGTAAGGTAAAAGAACTGGAAAAAGGGAAAATTGCTCGTGGATCATCCACTGGAAATTCATACCTCAAGGGTATGTACAGATAGCCTTCACAACAATCCTCATCTGTCTATCTCCTTCGTTTACTGTCATGTCGTGTGGTCTACCTCCAGGTACCATCTAGTCCTGGTACACTCAGCCTCAGTATTTGTTGTCCGTCATCTGCATCCAACACAACGAGGTGTGGGCATAGCATGTGTAGTGGTGAGTATAACAATACTCAGTATGAACCCCGATACCCTCAATGCCTCATGAAATCCAATAAAGATAAATTAAAAAGTATGAAATCAACAGATAACCCCACTTGGGTATATTTATAAACATTTACCTATGTTATCCAACAATCCATCTAAATCATGAGGAAAAAACTAATGTTGTTGACTCATCTCACACAGGTATACAACTTTTGTTGAATGTTAGATATGATTGGATGTAGCCAATAATCATCTACTCTGCATAACCCACATATGATATAGGAACAGAAATCATAACTATCGAACCCACACAAGATCCAACAATATTATTTAGTGTTTTTTAACCCACACAGGATCCAGGAATAGTATTCAGAGCTGTCAAACCCACACATGATCCAATAACAATAGTGAGAACCGTCAAACCCACACGGGATCCAAGAACAGTAGTCAGAACAATCGAACCCACACAGGATCCAGGAACAATAGTCAGAGCTGTTGAACACATATAGGATCTAGGAACAGTAGTCAGAGAGCAGCCAACCATAGGGTTTCCGCACAACCACGCTTGATTCTGGGAGGGTCCACTCCTCATGACACATGTCAATACATCAAATTCAATGAAGCCCTATGAAGAATTATCCCATTGGTCCACCTCGTCATATGCATCTAAATGCAACAGAAGGTGCTTTAATCAAACGCTCGATCTAAGAGTTATTAGTCTTTTTTTCCTGGGGCCCGGTTGGATTCGTGCATGATCCAACCTGACCGTATCTCAACTATACCATAAAATCAAATGGGGTATACTCAAAGGGACTTTTAGCTCAAAGATTACCAGTTACACTAACGGTTCGTCAAACAGACGTCCAGTGCCAAAGATATGGCTAAATAATGTAAATGGTTGGTTGTAGGCCTACGTCAGGACTGACCCGGTCAGATCGACTAGGCCCGTCTTACTCTAGGACGACCCAATTCAGGTCTACCCGTCCTGACCTGTTGGGTACAGCCTTGCCCGTTGGGTGGGCCAACCCATTGGGTTTGGCCCGGCATGCTTGGCCCATCCCAACTGGCCGCGAGGGGCCGCGGAGGGCCTCTAGGGTGCATACCGTCAGTGAGGGTGCGGACCGGGCATAGTTCGGTTTGAGGGAGGCTCGGCCCGGAAGGCACCGTGAGGGCACGGTTCGGGGCAGCTCAGCCAGGAGGGCGAGTTGGCGTGGTTAAGGATGGGAGGCCGCAGGTCGGCCGTGGGCCAGTTCGGCCAAGGCGCGGTGTGACCAGTCCGGCGGGTGGCACGATTTGGCCGGGTTTCTTGGGTGGCGCAGTCAGCCGGGAGGTCTAGAGGCAGGGCGGCCAGGAGGCGTGGGCCGATGCGGCTCCGGCTGGTGTGGTTTGGTTGGGGCGCATGGGAGGCCGAGCAGCCGGGAGGCACGAGCCGGTGCAGCTCGGGCAGGGACGGTTCGTCCGGGTCGCATGGGAGGCCGGCGGGCGACCGGAAGCTGGCAGGCCCGGGCCGTCGCGGTGGGGAGTCACAGGCTGGGGCGGTGAAGCTGGTTCGACCAAAGCTTCATGAGGGCGATACTTGTTTCAGAGACTGCAAGAAGCACTGTTGATGCATGTCTCCTTCGTCATCTCGTCGTTTCATCGCCACGCCGATGAACATTACAAAAGAGAGATCGACAGAGGGAGTCAGGCCATTTTAGGTTTTCCCAAACCCTCCACATTTGGGGTGATAACAATATATTTATAAGAACTAAGATCAAAGACCATTCCGCAAGATGGAAAACACTCTCATTATTCATTTTAATAGAATGAAAGTACATGGAACATAAATGAATTTAACCTCCTACCTTGATTGTTGGTCATCTACGGAGTCACGGGGAATAAGACAGAGTTGTCGACGTTCCTCACATCCGCCGCACACATGAAATCCTGAGATTACACATCGGTTGTTGAAGATGTCCCAAGTCAGTAGATGTCCGAAGAAGAAGTTCAATGTCTCTCCTCACCAGCGTTATTCGTTTGTAGAAAGCATTCTTCATGGAGGAAGCGTAATACTTCAATTGTCGGGCATCACATCACTTTACCAGTGCTTTGTCGCTTGGTGAAGCTATCCTAAAACCTCACCCAATACATCATATATATAGGAGATGGAGGTAGTTAGGTAACGATAATTTGATTTTATAAAAATTCATTTATTAAGAACCCTCTTAAATTCAACAATGCAGTTATTTAAATTTAAAAGGTTCAAGAAAATTAAATAATGCTTGCGCAATTTAAGAGGTGTGTTTGCTATATTTTTTGGGAGGATACCAAGAAGTTCCCCCCAAATTTAATAGGGACATGAGAGGTTTCTCCCAATTAATGGAAGGTTTAATGGGGGTTTAAAAACCTGGGTTTTCCCCACCACTATAACCTCTAATGGGAGGTTTGGGTTTGGGTGGTCCCAACCACCATAACCTTTCATTGGAGGTTAAGGTGTGGTGGTCCCCACATCCAACTTCTATATAGAGGTTTTGTTCTGGTGGAACCCACCTGAAATATCCACATGGAAGATCAAAATAAATTAATCTGATGATCAATTAATTTTATTATTTTCCCACGAAAAACCCAAAAACTAACATTTATTCTCAACCCACATTCGTCAAGGTGAATGTTCACTTAAGCGAATACCGACATAGCACGTTCAATAGTACCCTCATATTTCAATTCCGAGCACAGGTTCAAAATTTATAAAAACCCGATCATACGTTTACTGAACATACCTGAAAAAATCATTAGAAATTGATTCTAGCAACACCAAACCTTGGAATCATGTGAAGTAAATTTTCACGGACTCCTAAAATTTCCATTGAATTAAAAAAATTACATGGAAATTACAAGTTTTTAAAATCACTTATCTTCACGGATCTATGTCCCCATAATCCCCAACTCACAACTAAGGGAAGATTTTGGGGTAATAGGAATGCATCGAAGCATCCCGCTCCCATGTGCTCTCCTGGAGATTCGCGTGATACTAGCGAACGCGCACCAGACGTATCGACCGTCCATGAAGGACCTGTTCTGGTCGATCCTCAATCTATATAGGAACCTCCAAAAAAGTCACCCCATCATCGATATCCATATCTCCATGGTTGATGATGTGAGAAAGTTCGTGCACGTATTTCCTCAGCTATGATACATGGAAGACTTCGTGAACCCGGTGCAATTGAGGTGGAAGTCCTAAGAGATAATCCATATCGCCAACTCTACTAAGGACCTGAAAAGGTTCAATGAATCATGGAGATAACTAGCCGCCTCGACCAAATCTCCATAAAAATCATCGGTGTGAGACCGATAGAAAGATGTGGTCTCCATCCTTGAACTCAAAAGGTCTCTGTCTCTTATCAACATACGACTTATGGCTACTCAGTGAAGTCTTAATACACTCATGGATGATCTTCACCTTATTAGTGGTAGCTCGTACCATCTTTGGTCCAACTAGTGCTGACTCCCTAGGGTCAGTCTAGCACAAAGGTGATCTACAATGTCTTTCGTATAATGCCTCAAAAGGGGCCATCCCAATGGTGGAGTGATAGATGTTATTGTATGAAAACTCCACCAATGGTAAGTGATCCTCCCAGCTGTGGTCGAAGTTGAGGAAACAAGCACGCAACATTTCTTTGAGTGTTGGAATGGTCCCCTCAGTCTGACCATCCGTCTGAGGATGAATGGAGGTGCTCAGACGATGCTGTGCCCTGAAAGCCTCCTACAACCCCTTCCACATCCGGGAATTCAATATTGCATCATGATTAGAGACAATAAAACAAGGTACTCTATTTTTCTGCACACTCTCTTGTGTAATGAGGCGTCCCATGATTTTTACCGAACCTTGCTCTCTAATCGGTAGGGAGTGGGCCAAATTGGTGAGTCAGTCGAAGATCTGCCAAATCGACTCATTACATCTAAATGTATTTGGACATCATTTCATGATGTCTATGGATATCTCGTCCCACTTCCACTCTAGGGCCTCTAAAGGCCAAACCAACCCTGCTTGTACTTGATGCCCCACCTTCACATGCAAACAATTGAGGCATTGAGAGACAAACTTTACTACTGCCTTCTTCATTCCTGGCCACTAGTGCTATCGTCTGAGATCCTGGTACATCGTCACCACTCTTGGATGTATCGCTAGAGAGGATGTGTGGGACTATCTCAACACTTCCTCCTGAATTGACATTGGTAGAATATGACATCTTTTGAAAAGAATGATGTTCTCCCCACCTTCAGAAAATCCATCAGGTGCATGTCCTATGGATATCTGAGCACGTCGTGTCTCACAGTCAACGTCCCCACACTACTCCTCCCTGACTCACTGAAAAAGTGGCGAAAGTGACTGTAAGAGACTGTAGAAAAACTACTCAATCTCTATCCACAATGGAAATATACAAAGATGTTAGCTAATATGTCAACTTACTCAGAAGATGCAGGCCAGACCTTCTGTTGAGTTCATCTACTACCATGTTCCCCTTTCCAGGAGTATTCACTATCTCAATGCCAACATCTACTGCCACAAGGGAGAGTTTGGCCAACTCACAAGGAATTGGCTACACCCTCCTACACATGGGCCTATCTTGTGATTCCTGGGGTTTTTTTCCGACCAATGATAACCACATCCCAATGTGGTAGATAAACTACTACCTATAGGCCTAATATAGTGAAACTATGTGTGAACTGTGGATATCAAGTCCAAATTAAAACTAACATCATCAGGCCTCGGTGCTGACACCAAGAGGTTCCAACCGAAAATCTCACCATAAGGGTATGATCACACCGTCGGCGTAAGTGTGATTATCAAGTCTCCACCCAATGGTATCTCTAGACGTGAGGGTCAATTAAATAGTTTGACCAGAAACTCTAAGTCATAGGACAAAATTTGTGGAAGGAATGAATGATTTAGTACCTATGTCTATTGATACGACATCTAGTAGTAGACACAGATCGTACCTCGAAACATTCCTAGAGCCCTGGGGTCACATTCCTTGACCACATGCAACAAATATCCTCCCATATCCACCAACTCCCTTATCCAGGTAGGGTCAACAATTTGGGTGGTTGTAACATGTCGAAAAGTACACAACCACATGATCCTCTCCAAGATCTTCTTCCATGTCTATTGCCATGTATATTCATCTTTCCCTAAAACCTACTCTTCATGAATCATTTTACACACCCAATTCTCTGAGACTCGCACCAGTTCCCTGATTTTCTACTGCTAACATTCACTGGCTATATCCGTTCAACCAATGAAAATTCAACCACAAAGGATCCCTCTAGAAGTATAGAATATGTAGGAATGAATAGAAGAATATTGTTGGCTCATATGTCCTTTAATAACACCTCACTTGGAATATTGATCCATAAAGCACTGATCGTATCATATTCATTGAGTACCAGTAATGATCGGTATGCCTTAATGAATACTTTGCTACCGACATGTTGTCCTTCCGAAGCTATAAATGTTCTAGAGACCCCTCATCCACCTCCTTGAGCCAATCCTCAGCCGAATATGAGTCGGGCTCGTCTCAGAACCTGAGGGTTATCCGAGGCTGAAACACATGTAAGGCACTAATCCTAAATGTGTCCTTTACCGGTACAACAGGCTGTAAATGTTGACCAATGGGTAGTGATATAACTGACACACTACTCGAGGTACTATCTCGGTCAACCGTACTCGTACCGAAGCCTCATCACTTAGAGGACCATCCTTATGGTCACTCAGTGAAAAAGACTAGTTGCTAGGATCACCATCTATTCTACCAGTGTCTCAACTAGATGTGAGACTCTAGAAACCGCCTCCAACCAGCCCTCAACACCGTGGGAATATATCTCACCTCCAAACATTAGAGGCCTCTTCTGTTGGAACTCGTGCAACACACTCAGTCATCGTGCACCGTTCGGCAGTGTGGATGGTGGTAACTGCAGACCAAAGGGTGGTGGTGTTGCTGGTAGGCCACCCAATGGTGCCAACATAGTAAGAGGGCCCTGCACCAGAGGCTCGTCGCTCGGTGGGCTATCAGTGTGTACAAATCATAGAACTATAACTGGTCTTCTAAGTGAAGGCATCATGAAAGAAACATATGTGACATAGTCAAAAGATTATACCTGATGAGCTGAAAAAATAAATCACAAAGTAAACACACACACAATCAGTGTTTTCATGCACTAAGTCATAAATCCGAAGTCAGGGTCCTGGCGTATGGATACGTCAGTCGCCGCACAAACAAAATAATCCCTGAACTGAAAACCACACTAGTTACACTTAACATTATTGCATAACAAAAAAGATCAATGTCTGAGGATATGTGGTAGAACCGACTCCTATGATACCAATTTGTCACGACCCGACCCCCGGGGCCTGTATCATGACTACCCCAATCCTGCCTTTCATAGGCTAGGGGATGGCGACTAGTAGAAAAGCCGTAAATCCATAAAACTGGGAAGGAATTTCCTTTATAACCTTAAACTCACACAAAATAGTACAAGATGGAAGCAAATCACTAAGTAAAACTATATATTAAAAAAGTGATGTAAAGTTTAAGGGCTAAAATACAAGCCCAACTATAAAGTAATACAACTGGAAAAAGGGAAAAAATATCATGGATCATCCACCGGGAAATAATACCTAATGGGTAGGTATAGATAGCCTCTACAACACTCCTCGTCCATTTGTCTCCTCCGTGTACTGTCACGTTGTGTGGTCCACCTCTGGGTACCATCCAGTCCTGCTACACTCGGGCCCAGTCAGTGTTGTTCGTCATCTGCATCCAACACAATGAGGTGTGGGCATATCCCATGAAGGGGTGTGTATAATAATACATAGTAGGGACCCCGAGACCCTCAAGGTCTCAAAAAATCCTACAAGGTTAAATTAAAAAGTATGAAATCAATATAAAACCCCACTTAGGTATATTCCCATACATTTACCTAAGTTATCATGTAATCAATATCAATCATGAGGAAAACACAATAGTTTTTGTCTCAGCTCACACCGGTGTAGAACTTTTATTTGAGAGTTAGAAATGATTAGATGTCGCCACTAAATCATCTATTCTATCGAACCCAGACATGATCCTGGAACAGAAATCAGAACTGTTGAACCCACATAGGATCTCGGAATAGTATTCAGAGATATCGAAGCCACACAAGATTCAGAAAGAGTACTCTGAGCTGTCGAACCCACACATGATCCAGGAATAGCAGTTAGAACTGTCGAACCCACAGAGGATCCAGCAACAGTAGTTGGAACTATCGAACCCACACAGGATCCATGAATAGTAGTCAGTGCTATTGAACCCACAAAAGATCCAGGAATAATAGTTAGAACTATCAAACCCACACAGGATCCAAGAATAGTAGTCTGATCTGTCTAACCCACATAGGATCCAGGAACCGTAATCAGAACTATCGAACCCACACATGATCCATGAATAGTATCCAAAGAGCATCTAGACACAGGGTTTCCGCACAATCACACTTTATTCTAAGAGGGTCCACTCTTAAATCCAGGCATATATAAATCAACATCAATTAATTCCCACATTGAAATATCGTGATGCTCCACATCGTCATAGGGGTCTCAACGCAACAGACAACACATCAATCAGACACCCGGTCTGAGGGTTATTAGACTTTTTTTCCAGGGGTCCGGTTGGATTCATGCATGATCCAACCTAACCGTATCTTTACTATACCCCAAAATCTTGTGGGGGTATACTCAAAGGTACTACCAAGCCCTATGATTTCTATCACCACTAACAGTTCTTCAAACGGACATCTGATGCCACATTATGGCCAATGAAAGAAAAGGAATGGTAGTAGGCCCAGGTCTGGGCCGAACCAGTTAGACCGACTCTACCTATCTTACTCTCGGCCAATATAGTTCAGTTCAACCCATCCTGACCCGTTGGGTGCGACCTGGCCTATTGGGCGGGCTGACCCATTCGGTTTGGTGGGGCCTGTTGGGGCCTTCCCACTAGGACGCAAGGGGCCGCAGAGGGCCACTAGGGAGAAGACCGGCTTCGAGGGTGTTGAACGGGTGTATATAAATTCGAAGGAAGTTCGTCCCAGAGGGCACCATGAGGGCACGGTTCAGGGGGGGCTTGGCCTTGAGGCAGAGGTGGCGCGACTGAGTTTGGGAGGCCACGGGTCGGCTGGGGGCTGGTTCGGCCAGGGCGCGGCGCAGCTAGGCTGACAGGTGGCACAGTCTTGCTGGGGTTCTTTGGAGGTATAGGAATCAAGGAGGTCGAGCGGCCGGGCAGTACGAGCTAGTGCGGCTCAGGCCGACACGGTCAGCCGGGGCGCACGGGAGGTCGGGCGGTTGGGATTCACGGTCCAACGCAGCTCGGGTTGGCACAGTTCGGCTGGGGTGAACCGGAGGACTACAGGCGGCCGGAAGCCAGGAGGCATGGGCTGACGCGGGTTTTGGACACCACGGGTAGCACAGTCGATTCCTGTTGCCTTCATCGCCTCATCATTTCGTTCAGAACGCCAAAGAACGTCACAAAATAGGGATCGACGGAGGGAGTCGTTCCATGTTAGGGTGGCCCGAACCCTCCGCGTTTAGGGTGATAGGAATCAGTTCATAAGAACAAAGCTCAACAACCCACCCGTAAGAAAAAAACACCCGTTTTCTTCATTTTAAAAGTATGGAAGTACATGGAACTTAAATGAATTTAACCCCTACTATGATTGTTTTTCATCGACCGAGTCATAGGGAAAAAGATAGAGTTGTCGTCATTCATCGCGTCCAACACACACTTCCAATCCCGTGCTTGCACATCAGTTGTGAAAGACATCCATCATCATTAGAAGTCTAAAGAAGAAGGACGAAGTCACTCCTCACCGGCGCTCTTCTTTTGAAGAATATGTTCTTCATGGAGGAAGTGTAATCCTCCAAGTGTCGGGCATCACATCACTTTTCCTGCACTTTGTCGCTTATTGAAGCCGTCAAAAAACCTACTCCAAAAATTCCTATATATACGAGAGGGAGGGAGGTAGGAAAGATTATTAGAATTTATGACAGTTCATTTATTATAAACCTTCCTAAATACCAACGAAGCAGATATTTAAATTTAAAAGTTGCAAGCTAATTAAATTATATTTGTGCATTTTATGTTATGCAAATTCTATAATTATTGGGAGTGTAGCAGGAGGTTCCCCCCATATTTAATCGGGACTTGAGAGGTTTCTCCCAATTAAATGAAGGTTTCAATGGGGTTTAGAAACCCGGTTTGTCACCACCACCATAACCTCTCATGGGAGGTTAAGGTGTGGTGGTCCCAACTTCCAACATCCCTGTGGAGGTTTATTTCTAGTGGACCCCACATGAAATATCCACATGGAAGCTGGAATTAAAATAATGTGAAGGTCATTTTATTATAATATTTTACCATGAAAAAACCAAAAACTAACTTTCATTCTCGACCCACACCCATTGAGGGGAAAGTCCCCTTGAGAGAATACCTGTGTTGTGATTTCAACGATGCCCTCATATTTCAATTACGATCACTTGTTGAAGAGTTATAAAAACTCACTCGTATGTTTACTGAACATAACTAAAAAACATTAAAAATTTATTCTGGGCACACAAGACCTTAGAATCATGCACCTTTAATTTTCGTAGACTCGGATATTTCCTATTTAATGACATCAACATTACGTGGAAATTATGAGTCATTACAAGTAAATTTATTTCATTATTTTTATAATAAATATGATAGTATTATAATATTATGTGCCTGAATCAGATCATTCTTGATACAACATGCATGAAAAAACTATGCTATTAATACTCAAACAAATGAAAATAACGAATTCTTATTAATGAACAATAAATAATATTATATTAGATGATATTTTAAACATTATAACTATTTTTTATAAGATAAAATCCTATTTAAAACCACTATATAGGATGGTAAATCATGTTCAAGAAAAATGAAATGTGTTGTATATGATTTCTTTACAATTTAAATTCCATTAAGGGTTACATGTTATTTGGAACCAATCAACTCTTATGTGGTGTATATACTATCCATTTGACATTTACAATCATGATTAATTCAAACACTGTGTTTTTTATATTCCAATTTGAATAATATTATCCAGGGGGATTTTAATTGATAATTACCACGTGGTAAATGTTGTTGTGCACTCTCATTTATTTATAATTGTTAAAATTATCTTGAAACAATCACAATACATTGAATTCATTTCAGGATAATTTATATTTATATTAAATAATGTCATTATTGTGTTATGAATATTATTATTTCCTAGATTATAAATTAATTTCACTAACGATGTTCACTTTAAATGTTATTTGATTAACAGGAGAACTATTGAAAAATATATATCCATTATAAATTTCAAATACTTGTTGATGAGGCTTATTGATAATTACATAAAATTTTTATTTGAAAGAAATATAATTTTTTATAATGGTATGTATTTGGTGGTTATAATTGTAATTTTTTCCTTGATGCATCAGTATTTTTCTTAGATAATCAGTTAGCCAAATCAGATAGGTTTTTACATAGTATGATAGAAACCATATTTTGAAAGGTCTTAATGGAAAAGGTGTCGTGTACACAATATTTAATCATTTCCTTTATTTTAAATTATATTATTATTATTATCTATGATATTTCCCCCATTAAATTATCTATGGATTCGTATCATTCATATTTTATTTATTAATATGAATGTGTATTCATTATTTGCATTACCATATTAATTATACATAATCTTATCGAAATAGTATAGTTATTTAAATTTAATCTGTAAAAATATGTCTACCATTCCATGTGGATAATAATTATTGATTCAATCTTGAATCCAATATACTTAACCCTTCATGAGAATTATAGATCACCCTTAATTTTTTCCATTCCCCTATGTATGAAGAAGTATTCTTATAATGTGTTTCAAAAAAGCTAATATTTTACTTTATTTATTATATTTGTTTCCTAATGTTAAATTGGAATCATGTTTGTATTCTTGTTCCCAAAAACTACTAAACTACTCCGTCTTTCGTAATGTGATCCATTGTATCTATGGAAAGGCAAAATAGTAGACAACTGCTCTAGGATATATGGGTATGGATCATCATAGTTGGTAGTAGTGTATGTTTAATATAAACCATGATAAATTGATTTTAGAAAACAATGGTTGGGAATTTAAATCCTCTAAATGGATTTGAGGATAAGTACAAAATAACATCCTACTATTTTGATGAGAACATGATTATGCGATTGTTCATAGAAATTCATCCCTATATAGATACTACAAATGGACTATGTTTTGGAAATTAGGTACCACTGCATAATAACTTTGAAAAACGAACATTAATATTTGATCGATTGTTAAATGGTAAATGAAACAAGGATTTACCGTATACTAGGTCTGACACATATGGGTGATATTATTAAGATAAATCATATTTTATTTGAATACCATTAATAATGATATCATAAAAAATACAATCCAAGAAACCATCTTTATAATTCTGAGAAAAAAAAATGTCTAAATTTTAAAATTTATGCTCTGCATCACAGCATATTTGGAATAACACACTGTCACTTATTGTTTTGAATTTTACAATATAATTTAGTATATTTTTGTTTTTAAAAATGGAACCTAGAAGGAATAACTATATCAATACTTGTGTTCAATATACATATATCCCTACGAAGGAATAACTAAATTCTCAAGGGACTAATAATAAATTTTTTCATTTCATATTTCATGGACAAAATTTCATTATAAAAAATTAATCATTTGTTACATTATATTAAATCATTTTTTCATTATACAAGGTAGTATAATTTTAATTGGTTACTACATATGTTTTTAGGTATCATTTTTAAAATAATTACTTTAACAAGAACTATAATAAATTTAATTAAAGTCATTAACATCCTGAAATTATAACTTATTATCATATGAAAAAATTTATTATAATTTTTTAATTTTATAAAAGGAATAAATTTCATATAGTTAACTTTTTGAATACTTTTTGTGATATATTTTCATATTTTTATTTTATGAGGCTTAAATTATCATTTCATTGAGTAATCTGGGTCTATGATTTATTGGAGAAGATTTATTATTTAGTGAATTTACCAATAATGACAATATTTTTCCTCTATGATATTGGAATATAAGGAAATGTTTTTTTATTACTAAACAAAAAAAATACTTGATGATCATTATTTAAAATGAATTATAATATCAATTATATTTTATTCATATTAAAGAATATTTTTATATTGGATTATAAAATAAAAATTAAATTATCATTTTTTACACATAATATTTTCTTCCTTTTAATAAAATAAACATTAATAAATTAATCACCCTATGATATATGAATTTTCATTGATCACATGAATCCTTTTGAAGATGTGTTTTTATGAGATGATGGATGTAAATATCATTAAATAATTTATAAGTCAATGTTAAAATTAATGTTTTTTCATCATCTAAGAGGTATCCCATATGTGTATGGTATTATCTCTTAATATTTACATAATTGAATTGTATGGTCCGTAACTCTATTGGAATAATGTAGATTAATTTTTAAAACTAAAGCAATGTGGATACCATGTATTGTGATAATGAATGTCAAAGAGTAAAAAATAATGTGGGATATTTTTAAAGAACCCTCATTAAGGTGACATATTCTAGATTATATAATTTCTTCTAAAATGTGATATATTTCATTATTAAATATATTGGGAAGGGTTGAATGGGGTATGGTTATCTTGTTATAAAATTTTACTAATATATCAATCATATTCACTTTTTAGTATTTTATTATGTGAAGTATATTTATATTTTTAAAGGTGGATGGAATTATTTAGAGGATGTTTAGAACAAAATGGTGAATCATTTTGATTAAGACTTATTTAGTGGATCTTATGAATGAAAAATAGTTATCTTATTCCTGTAAGACATTTCATACCCTATGAGACATAATATATTTTTAATTATAATACATATTTATGCGCCCTTTTAATTTTTTTAAGGTATAATATATTTTCCCCATGAGTAATTTTATCTTAAAATGTAGGCTTTTCTGAGCCCCAATTGATATTATATTCATGTGTTAGTATTGTGGTTCACAATATATTTGTGATGACGTAAGATATTTTACCTTATCACATGTGAATTTATGATCCATATAAGATAATTTTTTCCATTAAGACATATAATTGAATTATTTATTATTGTTTCATATTATACTATTTTAGGGCATGTGATATTGGGAAAATATATTATTTTGAATATCAGTTCAACTATTCTTATTTTGAATAAATAAATAATATAAATATTTTTTGGGATCATACATGAGATGATCTTGATGGTTTATATTCCATTAATATATTCATAAAGGTTCATTTAATTATGTTAGATGATTCCAAATATTGTTTTTATTGATTTACTATTATGAATTAAATTCAATATTTACACTGGAAGAAGGTAAACATTAAAAAATTCCAAAACACATTGAAAATATATATAAAGAGAGATGTTAAATATAAAAATTAGAGAGATAATGGTGATGTTATATAATGAATCATGACCATATTAATTAAACTAAAAATTCTTGTGTAGTTATAGTCTACTATAGAGTGTTGTTTTTTTCCATTTGATATAGAATTTTATTAAATATTTAATAAAATGTAGAAGAAAGATATAAATCATTATTAAATTAAAATTTTAAAATCTATGTCGAAGTTATCAAAATAGTCATTCAATAAAAAATGATAATAAAAAATAAAAATTGTATTCATGTGTATATATGAATATATATTACTCTAATAAGAATAATAATTATTATATAGAGGGAAAATATTTTGATAAAACTATTGAGTGATGATTACAGAATTTGTGGGGGAAATATTTAAGATGATCGGAGAAATGGGTGTGAATTTATAACGAGGATAGGAAAAAAATTATTTTTTCATATATTTTAAATATCAAATTTTATTATAAATATATAAATATAATTGGTGACATTATATGAAATGTTGTTTTTAAAAATTGTAGTTGTGTCATGAAACTATACAAGAATATTTACCGAATAGATAATTATATTTACTAATAACATGACAATAGTGTACTTGTTGAATATAAATGAATTGTTTTAAAATCTTTTGATCATTTTAATATATTGTATGAACATGTGATTGGGATTCCATTGTATTAGGTATATAAAAGGGAATATTTACCTAATGTTAATATGCGAGTTTAAATGTAATACACTATCCATGTGTAGTCACATAATGATTCATGTGGGTAGTGTGATCCTTAGGGTATCCATATCACATGAAGGAACTATTTTATAACCATGATTGGGGAAACATATATTTCAATTGTGTATCCTTTTATTAGAGTTCATTTTAGTTTCAAGAAATAATTCAATACTAAAATTTATTTTGTGAAAAACAATTAATGTATGAAAATATAAAAAGAAATTAAATCGTATATGTAACCTCCCACAAAATCACCACTTTAGCCTCTAGGTGATCTCCACAATATCCATATTTTGGTCCTATATGCTATATAACATCCACGTTTCTTTCTATAGAGATTCATTATATTATGATTTTATTTTTGAAGTTTCTTCAAGGAAGATTTTTTTTATTTTTTATGATCTATAGTTGATATTTTAAATCCACTTAATTTAATGACCCTTCCCCATTTTATGTTGATGTTTTCATGAATATATAAATATAGTATTGTCTTTCTTCCTTCTACATGTTATGATGTTTTTCAAGCTGTAACTAATTGACTTCCCATGTATAATAAATTATCAACAATAATTGTTGTAGAAAAATAAGTCATGGAGTATTACCATTTAGTTTTAATGGTTACTTTATCTAATTCATCAGATAGTATAATCATGAATGTAATTTAAAATAACATATTACATGATATTATGAAAAACTATAGAATATATATAATTTAAATAAAAAGGTGTATATGGAAATTTTAATCTTTATATATTTGTGTATAATGAAATAAATATTCATGAAAATTAAATTATCGAGTGTTTCATTAAAGTGCTAAATAATGTTTTGTTCAATATCTTATGTTTTGGTGAGTACGTTAAATATTATTGAGTTTTTTAAAAGTTATTATATTTCCCCCCTAGATGATTTATGATGTTGTCAATAGATTTAAATATAATAGTCTAGTTTTTATCCTTTGTGATGAATATATGTATGATAATATTATATGAGATAAGAAAATAAATGTTTATAAAATGAGATGGTTTTGGTTTAGACGGAATTTTCAATAAATTAATTATAACCATATTAGTAAAAGACGATTATTTTGAAAAAGGATGATTAAGAAATATCAAATTCAATTGAAAATATGTATGATGGGTTTTAAAAATTCATGCCTTGTATCTCATTAAAAATATATAAAGGGATATATATATATGAAATAATTTTTTAATGTTTTTTAGGTGTTGAACTATTGGAAATTTTAAAAAATACTACAAAAAATTAAACGTTGTATATTATTGAGAGGAAGAAGAAAAAAAATCATATAAAATCTTGTCATTATAAATAATATAAGTCAATAGTTTAAACAAAATTGATTGATAATAATTTATAATTGTTAAAAAAGATAAAAATATTGTTCAATGAAAATGAATGTAATGATGTTGAGAAATATTTTTGGACATCTGATGATAAAGACACTAAAAATATAATTTTTTAATGAGTAAATGATAATAAACATACATATGATGATATAAGTTATACTATTTTAATAATAAGATTCCATAAAATAGATTTTGGAAAATATTACATTAAATTAATTACTATCAATGATATATTAATTGGAGTATTAGATTAGAAAGACAGAGAAGAATGATTAGTCCTATAATAACAAAGAATCTATCAAAATAGAATAATTATCCCAAATAATAATGTATATTGATGAATTAACTAAGATTATTTATGATTATAATACGCCTAAATCAGGATTTAATAATAGCTAACCGAATAATAGTATGTTTTCGATCATATTAAACAAATAATGGTCAAACTATATGAAGAATTTAACAAGACAATATCCAGTATACATTATTCATTTTCATAATTTATTCAATGTTCAATGAACAGTGATTCTAGATGACCAAAAAATATCATCATAAAAGGATTTAAATATGATTAGATTATTTTATAAAGGTTCAATGAGTATTTTTGAATTTATGAAGGCCATCAATATATATATAACCAAGTATATAAAAAAAATAAAATGATTGGAAAAAATTGATATAAAATAATGACACATATTATTGTTATAAACAATATATATAATTTCCAATATTAAGAATATCAATTCATGTTTTTAATTTTTTTAAATATATGGAGCACTGACTAGGACTATAATTTATATGAAAACAAGTTCCATATTATGGAAAATATACTTTTTATATCCTAAAATATGATTTCTATGAATTATTCTGGTATACCATAGTATTTTATAATATTTATATGTTTTTTATTATAAATATAAAATCAAATAAAATTACTAGGATGATAATGGGAAAAAGTTTCTATGGGCTTTTAAATCATACCAGGAGTAATGAATATAAAGAATTTACAAAATGTAGAAAAATTCCCCAAACCATTTTTTTGACACCTGAATAAGTCAAGGAAGATTATTATAGTATAGTAAAAATTAAAATTATTCACTCATAATAATCCAATCCTTCATCATTTTTACATTAAAAACTCAAACCTATGTGGAGAAGAAGGTAAAACGGAAATAAAAATTTTATTTTGATAAAAAATCACTCAACTAATATAATGAAAAAAAAATATTGACCATAGAGAGTGGATATTCCACAATCATTATAGTAGTATTAAACAATCTAAAGTATATTACAAATTTTAATTTTGTTTCATTTATCTATAATAATTATGTGTTTTGAATTGTTATAATATTTGGTTCAACTATTATTAGAAAAAAAATACAAAAACAATCTTTATGTTGATTGACTAAAACTCAATGTATTAAATTTTTGGTCTTCATTTGGATGATATTAATGATGTTGTCTTTATAATGGTTGTTGACATGGTTAAAAATTTAATATAGAAGAGTGGTGATAAGAGTAATCCATTATAGGGGAAAATTATTTCATGTAGATGATTTTGAATATTCATTCAATCTAAGCATAAATTAATATAAAGAATTTTGGAAATATTGGATACATTATCTTGGAAAAAAGAATAAAAGGATGATTACAAGAGGATAAAAAGGTCATGATATTCCATATATTAAAAATATATATAACATATTCTAAAATTCCAAGAATGATTGATTGTTAATTATTTACTTGAGAAAGAGAAGATTCAGTCTAAAAATGAAATAGAGATTATCCATGTAGATGTGTGCAGGTCTGTGAGAAATATATAAACCAATTGATATATGTATGTTATTAATTATATTTTTTAATTAAATAAAAATTATTCGGTTTTTATGATAAACTAGTCTATGGAAATACAAAATTTTAATAGTTTTTATGATGATTATAATATAGCGTGGTTTCATCTCACGGAGATCTCGATAGACAAAGTTATCGAACAAACAGATGGAATGATGGAATCATATATCAAGAAACATGCTCATATATAATGTGTTCATTTCACCATACCCAACAATAATATATATGTTATTGAATAGAAAAACTGATTTTTTATTGTGATGTATTGGATATAATTAGATAACCATGACACATATAATTATTTATTAGGGAATGATATTATTGATGTGGTACATATTTAGAAATAGTTTTTACACTATATGAGATTAGATATACCAACCACAAGAGATTTATTAAAATAATTATAGGAGATTAATTTATCTTCAGGGTTTTGGAAGCCCTTATGGTATCTCGGTATGATGTCAAAATCATCAGATGTCTGAAAACTCAGGTGTTGATGTATTCTTTATAGTATATCATCCAATTGGAAGACTATTCCATTAATATAACAAATTATTTATAAGGAATTGATACAAATGATGTGATTATATTTTAAAAGTCATTTAATGAGTTTATATAAGATGGAGTGTAATCCAAAAGTGTAGATGCTATTATTTTTTGTTAAATAGTATTACTAGATTTCAGAAAAAGTTAAAGCTATTAATGTTGAACACATTTAAGAATATGATTCATCCATATTATATGATATGGAATAGTATCTAAACATCTATATAATTATTATATGATAATTTCAGGTCAAAAATATATTTGGGTATTATATATAGAATAATATAATTTAGGGAATATTAATGGACTTCTCATACAACATTATTCTCTCAATTTTAACCCCATATGTGGAAACATATTTTTATAATTCAGAGAGATAAGTTTTTATAATGGTTTAATTATAAACCATTGAGAATATATTAACATGTAATTTAGTACCTAAGAATATAAATATGAATTTCATTGGAATAATGTGGGTTCTATAAAACAAATTTAACAAATTAATTGAGGTAGTGATAAATAAATCAAATTTATTATATAATTGATATTCAATGTTTTAAGCTATAGAAATTTAATCTTTATATTAATCAATTGTAATGGATTAAATAATTATAAATATTATTATTATTAGGGAAAAATTTTAATAAAATATTTTTACAAAGGCTTTTTGGCCCCCCTTTCTAAATAATGATTGGGAATATGAGTTTTATATTGGGAGAACATGTATTTTAATGAATGGAGAGTAATAGAGTCATGTTTTCAAGTGAATGTATTCATTATATGACCCAATGATAGAACCGTTATATATTTATTATTTATCAGAATCATTTTTTATAATGTGGAATTTTATTAATAAAATATTGGAAAAAAAGACTATATTATAATTTATAAATATATATATATATTATTTATTATTTGTGTAATTTATTTTATATTTGGGGAAATGATTACAAAATTATGATGTTTTCCAAGGATTGGACGAATTTTTTTGAGTATTTCCTGATTTTGAGAGTTGATATACTTTCATGGTCAATAGTTTTATTAAGAGAAATATCAAATTTTTATTTTTATTGAAAAATATTGTAATGAAATTCATTAAAAGGTCATAATGGATGATCATAAGAATGATTCCAAAAAAATGAAATGGGAACAATAATTTTCGACAATGAAGAGGGAAACAATGTTCGTCAAATGGAGTTTAGATAGACTATTGTATGTATAGTATAATTAAAATCATCATTGAAATTTTTATTATTCATTATTATAATTTTATATAAGTATAACAGTTCTCAAAAATGGTCCCATATTTTTGAAAGGAATTGGTTTAATATAAACATTGAAGGTTATATATTTAATGGATTGAAATATCATATAAATAAAATCCTAGATTAGTTTTCTAACCCAGATTAAAACTAAGAAATTAGTTTGGATTAGAGACAAAAATAATCTAGTGGAGTTCCTTTCCATTGTGATATATTTGATTTTTGGAAAATTAAAAGGCATAATTAACATAATATATTAATAGATTAAGGTGAGTATGTGGCTACTACTCCAGTCACTACTCAAATAATAAGGTTTGGAAAAAAATATAAAATCAAAAAATTTATGTGATGATGAAAATTTTATTAGAATATGATAATGAATGTGTATTAAATTCATAAATGAATGATTTTATGACTTCATGATACTATAATAGTGATAAATAGTATCACATAATTATGTATCGTATTATAATGAATGAAAATAAGTTGGATGTTTTTAATCTACCAGAGTGACATGAATATAAGTTCACTAATGCATCATCTATAAAATAATTTTAAAACATTCTAACCAATATCAAGGATAAGGCATGATGTATATATCTCCTATCCTATATTATACTGGGAAATTATTGTCTAAGGTAGAGAAAAATTACTAAAAATAGATATCATAATTTTATTTATCTTATTATTTTTTTCTCAAAGCGGAGGAGATTTCATAGGGGGAATCTATTGATATTTTTTTCTCTTAATGAGGATAATGAATTTTGAGTGTGTTATTAAATGGGATAAGATCATATTTTACTATTTTTTATTTCAAACTGTATTTAACAGTTTATTGATGTGTGTGAATAAATCATTCCCCAAATAGGATCAATAAAAAACTTTTTCGTGTTAAGGATATTTCTTTTGATAATAGATCATTTTTTGAAGAGATGTTGACTCTTTAATGTAAGGAGGAAATATTTATTCATTAAACCATAACCCATATTTATTATCAATAGTATTCATTTCATCAGGGGGAATAATAAGAAAGAATACAAATGATGGTGAACTTATATCAACATTTTTATGGAAACCATGATATTATTAATCATAATTTTTGTTTTATACATTGAGGTCACTCATTTGATAATAGAATTAATGAATTATGATTCATTGATAATTGGATGAATTCTAAAGTAATTTATGTTCCCCAGTTAAAAATAAATTAAAAGGGGTGATTATTGAGAGGAATTCATATTTTAAGAAATGTTCGAGTAGAAGATAATCACATGGGAAATTATTGAACCCTTTTTTTATAGTTTGTATGATTTGTGATTAAATATATTCCTCTATAATGTTTTTTTTATTCCACTGAATAATGATTAGGGGAGGATGAAATGGTAATTAGTATTGTATTAGCTTATATATCTAATACAAAAAAATTGAAATATTACCTATTTTGTCATGTAAAGGTTAATTGGATGTCTGATGCTGATTGAAATAGGAATATAACTATTTTGGAGGATATAATATTTTTCAAATGAAATACACATTATTCTATATCATTATATGAAAATTCCAGTGCTTTTCCCTAATAATTTTTTCTAAAGGATTCATAAGTTATTATTATTTCTATTCTATATGGATTTTGGTTCTCACTATATTATTTCTAACTCACTGTATAATATATATTCCACATTCAGAAATTTTCTCTTGTTCTTTATGAATTTTATATTGTTTCTTATATATATGTTTTGTGTAATGTAAGGGGATCATATATAACATTTGGTACTATTTTATATTTTACCTTATGCCTTATGACTCTATGATCCACATGATATATTTTATTCCTGTATGATATTAAGTGTTATAGACTATTTATAAGATGTAAGGTAATAATTTTAGTTGTATATGTAATGAATTTTCTAGAGTCAACTATAAGAGCCACCCGAATTGGCATGTAACGTCATATCTGTAATACATTATAATGTAACGCTTTCCTAATTATAAGTTGAATAAGACATAAAACTGAAGTAAGAAGTGGAAAAAAGATACTATTAAATATATAAATCAATGAATTAAAAATCTCAACTTGAATGTAGTTCAATTCACCACATCACCAAAAGAACTCTCTAGGCCCACCTATAAGGAAAGAAGCTACAAAAATAGAAAGATCATACTACAAAATGATATTATCATTACTAATATTCTATAATAAAAATTATAAAAACTCCTAAAACAATAATTATTGTGTGATATAAATCCAAGGAGAAAACAATCACGATTTATATAAAATGTATAATAAATGGAATTTAATAATTATATCTTTTAAAATGAAATGGTTTTATAAACGATTTATAAAAATCATTTCTAGTTCTAAATAATTTTCCATTTTTTATAATTTAGTTTTCCTAAAATTATATCATATTCATGATCCATAAATATGAAAATTTAAAAGTCATAAAAATTGGAATTCATATCCATTTATATAGAGGTATACTAGTAAATACGTATCCCAGAAATAACCTATCATTCAATAACATAAGATGAAAACATGTATATGAAAACCTTTAAGAAAAAATAAATGATAATATTTTTGATAAATTTCCATAAATTAAAAAAGGAAAATCACCTTTTACAAGGAACTATCCTATAAGAACATGATTACTGGTCACTCTTAAGACTAAACCAATATATGTTGGATCCAAAAGTTATGTAGTCATACCGGTGGATATCACAATGAGTATCCGCCTAGTGGTGAAAGAAAAACTAATGATACTCATGTATTTATCCCAAAACACCCAATGTTACCAATGTGAATTTTTCTAAATTCAATCAATAAAAATGATCATTAGTTTTATTATAGATCTACAATGATAATTTTATCAACTCATGTTCTTAAAATACCATTTCAAAATTAGAAAAATCAATTTTGAAAAAAAAGCATATTTGAAAACATTTTACTCCCAATGAAATCATTTATCAAAACTAATCTCTTCAATTAAATGAAAATTCTAAAAAAATTTTTTGAATGACATATAATTTATAAAATTACATTATTTTTTAGAAATGTCTATATCACCATGGGAGAAACCTAGCAACAATTTAAAAAGGTGACTGGAAACTAAAGAATAGACTTTGGAAGACCAAGAATGATAAAATTCTAAATTTTATTTCGACACGTCACTATCTTATAAAAAATACATATCCATACCACAGTCTCAAAAATAGAAAATATGAACTAGTAGGATTACATTATATGAGAGAGGAAAACTAACGAGAAATAATGATCAATAGATCAATAAAGTGATCCAGATGTATTGGAATCACTCAAAATCATATAAGAAGAACCTCTATGTCGAGATTAAGAAAGATTGTATGAATGAAAAAATAATTTTGTCCAAAACACCTTCTTCAATTATCCCCTAAAAAATTTACCATATACGTATTTCAATTTCACATCACATAATCCATGAGTCTAATATACACCACAAAATCATTTCCTTTTTATTAAAAATATTATATTTTTTATTACATGATGTGTAATCGTTAATCAGTCTGATAAATTACCACATCATGTCTTCAATTATTGTGTCATCTCTCGTGGCCATTGTACATAATGTATTCTAAGTATACCTTATTTAATATCCTTTTGAATAGAATATATACTAGGTTTTGTGATGAATATTTTAAAAAATCCATTTCATCACCATTATATATACCCTCCCAATTAATTATATACCATAATCAATAAATCATAATCCCACATATCATTTGTTATTTGTCAAAATTTCCACATTTCCTAGGGCAATGGGATTGATTTATAACATAATACCTTATCCTGGAGATCCATAATATGATCTAGCTACACAACTGTACTAATATTAGTATCCTGATGAACATATGTGATTATAATTATATGACATGAATATGGTATAAACACACTAAACAGGGAAACATAGACCACATCATTGATGGTTTCCCAACAACAATACAGTTGAAAAAATTTCCCATACGTCTCCATCATCCAATGGTCTCAAAGGCACCCCACAAAATTTTTTCTAACAAACATTACATACCAAAATTGTAATGGATGAAGTGTGGTGAAACTCTTAGAAATAACTAATCAGAACCCTAAATCTATTGTGTCAAATATGAATGGTTCATATTGTTTTTTTGAAACTATTCCACTATCAAGTTTTCCTGGATCAACTATATATTTTTATCATATTTGGACCAACACTCGACCAATCTAAGAATTGATCTCCATTATATTACCATATAAATATAGACTTACATTTTAACCCATAAAAATCATCATTTGGAAACATATTTATCAAATTTATTTGAAAATTATTATAAAAAACATACACCAGGGGAAATTATTTTTCCACTATCCTCAAAAATCTAGCATGCAAGCCTGATGAATAACCTCTAGATCTGAGATAACCCTATTAGTTAATCCATCCATTTTTTAAGATTATCAATGATTAATTTCTCATGGGATCCAATCAACACCATTAATCATTTCCATAACCATGATTTAAACCTCATATCCCTTCTAGAATCCAATTCATAAGTAACCCCATGAGGTCTCCCCATCTCTAAGGCATTAAATTCCACATAATTTTTTATATTCATCGTCACCATGATAGGTAGGATGTGAGATGATTTCATGTGTTAATCAATGATCACCAAAATAAAATACCTTAAATTATAATTTATGGAAAAATATTGATTATATACCTAGAAATATTATCCTACTACAATACTAGAATGTTTAAGGGTTGCAACATCCCTACAGGTCTATGGTGCTCTTCATATAATGTCTATTAAGTTTGGAACCATGAAGAAAAATCCTTAATTTACCATCTCATCCATTTAAAAAAATACTGACACCTAAAATATTGATACATCGTGGTATTCTAAGGATTCACATACCAATAAAACTGGTTTCCAATGTCCATGAAATACTACCTCCTAGAAATTTGAAAGACCAACTTGCTACTAAAGATCATTACTCCACTGAGAGAATAAAACAACATAACTGAGGTGTAACACCACAAGGTTTTTAAAATCTAAATGAAATTCATGATACTTCATTTATGTATATTTTTATAACTACCCTTTAAACATAATTTTTCTTCTTCAATGTTTTTAATTTCAAAAAAATAGTAATATATAATTGTGTTCAATAAGTTATTTGGAGTCTGATGGAACCAACCTGTTTTTCATGAATAGTAATATACCCTTATGAATAGTAATATAATGTGTAATATGAACCTAATGAATGGTAAATTATATTATTAATTTATTTTCTTAAGGGTTTATGATAATGAAATCTGGGAAAACTTTTCTATGTGTTATAAAATAAATTATAGGATTTAATTATAAATTTTTTATTTCAGTATGATTCTATTAAAAATTATATAAATAATATATATAAAATTTATTTTCCATAAATAGAGTTCATTTTTTATTCTACACGTAAAAAAATGGTTAGGTAATTATTTTTAATTTTTATGAAACAATCGAATTTTTGGTGAATAATAAAAATACAGTTATGAGTTTTGAGTAAGTTTAATGACATCATTAATGATTTAATAATGAGATAATAATTATGGTCAAATTCATTACTGTAAAATAAGATATTAGGTGTCCCAGGTGGCTAATACTATGGGAAAATACCATGGGAAATCCCATGGTTTTTCAAATACAACTAATTAGTTGTCCCTTGGTAATTATTAAAATATTTCCTCAATTTTTCTATAAATACCAACCCATTCCATCATTACATTCCATCAAAATTCCTCCTTAGTGAAGCTGTAGACATATTTCCTCCCTATTAGTCATCCAAATGTGTCCTAAATCAACTATTTTTCTTACATTCGCGTCATAGGAGATACTCTTCAATGTATAACAATTCTTAACTTCTTTCTTTCTTTTTTCCATTCAAGTTCTCATTTAGGTGGTATAACCTTCATGATTCCGTTCCATGTTATTATTTACCTTCTAATATCTCTATATAATGTATTATTATTAATTTATGGATGGGTGACCCATTTCCCCAGTATTTTTAATGTTTTCTAAAACAATGAAGTGTAGCTGTTAGGATGACGAATTTTCATAATGGATTTCTCAACCATTCTTTTATTTTGATTTCATTTCTTTTCTTATTTAATCCCCACATACCCTTATAAATGAAGAATGAATGATATAGTATAATAAATATTATTTATTTCACCATGTTTATGGTGGAATTTCCATTATACTACTTCTCCTCTCCCACTTATTCAAGAAATTAAATCATTGTCTGTGATGTGTCGATTTACCAACATTGTGGATGATGTGATTTCAAATTTCATTTAATTTCGTCAAGACTGGGCACGAAACCATTTTTATGGTTGAACCAGTTTATAATTTATGTATTATATATTATATAATATTTTGGAATCATTTTTTACACATGTGATTAATTTATAATCTAAAATGATTTCTTTGCGATCGATGAATTGAAAAAATGACTCAAAAAATAAATAAGACTTTAGCTAATGAATCATCTTCATGTCTGAATTAAAAACAATAATATGTAGATTTTTTTTGTATAAATGAAAATACCACTCCATTTTAATTCTGTAGTTCCACTTCCAATAGAAAATAATATCCATCATTAACCAATCATGGAAACCATGTAAAGAACACATCCAATGCAATGTAAATACTAGTATATTACTAATAAATGTGTCGAACGATGTTGTAAAATGATCATATAAGGTTTTATAAACATTAATATGTTTCATTAAGATGTTAATAACATGATTTTAACAATTATAAAGGAGGTCTAGTCACTTTTAAAGTTAGAAGAACCCTTGGTAAGAGAATTCTTAAACCATTTTCCATTCATCGGGTTAACATTATACATTATTCATTATGTGGTTAATATTATTGTTGGGATGAATTTTTATTTCATGATGCATATATATAGTTTATACACATATCCACTCCATTATATTAATTCCAACTCCAATTTTATTTTAAGTTAAATTTATTTTTAAATCCTTTTAAAACTCTCTTTAATAAATTTCAAAATGATTGTTTTTTTATATATGGAATTAGTTATTTCTCCTTTTTACAAGATACTTTATTACCCTGATATATTCCATGGACATCATTTATATAGGTTTGATCCCATTATAACTCAAGATATGTTGGGTTTTGAACACTATATCTCAAGATATGACGGGAGAGCACCGTTATATCTCACTGTTTCATTGGGTACTCCTGACATGGAATTTGACCAAAATGTTATTCCTTGTGTAAGGTTGAATGTAATATTGATATGGTAAAAATTTCCCAAAAAAATTAAATGATATTTCTATTCATATGAATATTTATGATTTGGGGTTTTAATGGTTTTATGTAATCACCTAACTAACGATGTTATACATTATATCCCTTATCTAGTTTTATACCCATCCCATGTTTTAATTTTTTTTTCATAGAATATAATGATGCGTAATTGAAATAAGGGACTCATGATGAATGATATAGTGTTTTTGGCAAGAAATCATGTTTTAATACGTAATGTTTTATGTTTATTAAAAAATGTATTCTGTTTTTTATTGTATCCTCTTGTATGAATGTGGTATGTTATGTATGTAATGTATCCTAATTCTATACAACTCTAAACCTGAAATGATCCTCAAAGTGTAATAATTTATAATGTTGTTTAAAATTCACAATTAAGTAATGTTTTAAGGTAGTGTCTTTATAAGAGGTATCTCCAGAATAATGGATATCAGTAAAGCATTGGATTCAGTGTTTGTTGTATTATTGAGCCGAGTTTTCGCATCAAAATAAATTTCAACATTAATAGAAGGTAACAATACCAAAAAATCTCTTCTACACCCATGTTAATCTCATTAAAAACACATCAATTACAAAACCTCAAATAATTCCCTCACATCTTGTGTATTTTTTTGGCCCAATTCATTGAAAACCACATTTCTATTACTAGTGTGATATGAAATATAAAAAAATTACTAAGATAATCGACATTGAATCTCTGTCAAAATTTTATATCCCTAAAATTAAATAACATTTAGTCTCTTATGATCATAATATATTATAAACACTTCTCAAAGTGATATTAACACCATGTTTTGTGTTCATGAACAATAACTAAAAAACTAGGATCATGATTAGAGTTGATATTATATTTGGGGAATATATAGACTGTTCCATAAGACACAACCTATATCCCTAACATCAATACAAATCCCAATCCTACACTAGAAGACTCATGGAAATCATAATAATCTGATCCCTATTCCCGATCAATCATTTAGTAGAAACAACTATGGAATTTGGGAATTAATATTCAAAATTATATGTGATAGATAGGATGAATGTTAATTTGAATATAAATATAATATAAAAACATTTCATGATTCACATGTATCTATGAATATATATATTTAGTTAATATGAATAATAAATATTATATACATAATGAAATGTGTAACCAGACTTGTTGATAATGCTTCTATGATATGATAGAGGATATTTTGAAGGTTATTTGGAGGGTTCTTCATGATCATAAAAATTTAATGGATATAATAGATTCTAATATTGTAATATATATCTCTAAACTTATTTCATGATTAATATACACAATGTTAATTGATACATTTCATATGTGGTATGTGTTTATATTTTAAATAATTCTTGCAGTTGTGTAATAAAACAAGATATGAAGACAAGCATATAATGTTGTGGGAAATATCAATAAATATCCAAAGTACTCATTATTTTCTGATGTTCGATGCACCAAACAATGGTAGATATATTTGAAAACTATAGTATAAATAATAATCCATTCATTGTTATAGTCAAATGATTATTCTAGTGGGTATTCTGATTATGCTGGAATCCAAATCCTAGAATGAAATTTCCTTCTAATATTAATAATTAACCACTGTAAGTTTTTACAATTCAATTTCATTGTTTTTTAAGGGTATTATGAAAACATAAATCAATAAAATCACAGGTTTATATATTTATATTTCAGAATATACCTAAAAATATTTTATTGATTTACTCAACTTGTGATATACCCCACTACCAACACGTTGTTCTACAAGTCAATTTTTGATATTTGGAGCCTGAATTAATGATTGAATGTAAAGTGGACCAATGTAAATATTACATGAATAATACATCATTCTCATGAGATAAATTATAAATCAAAAAAATAATCACACAACATTGGAACATAATGATTTATTATCTTCATATTATAAAAAAAAATAAAAACCTTCAATACCATAAAATTTTTCTAATTTATTATTGTCCTATATACCCTTTATAGTCATGTAACGTGATATAATCATCTTCATAAATAGGATAATTAAAATATATGAAAGCGGTGATATCAAATTCTAATTAAGTAAATAACATGTCAAAATGTTTCAAATCAAAAACATGAACTATATCTTGAGTAATACCTAAATATTATTTTAATATATATTTTGGCGTCAAATTATAATAAAAATAATTATTTATAAACATATTATCATAAGTAGATATTAATTAAGGCATAACAATTTTGACATGTATCATACCTAATTCCAATAAAATAAATTATTCTCATGATATAATAGTGTAGTATATATTAAAAATAATTCATATTCATGAAGTCATGTAATTTAATGGAAACATAGTTAATCATTAATCTTTGGAAAAAAAATATATATTGGAAATGACATAATATCCCAAAAATAGCTAACAATTTTGAGAAACCCCATTATTCTCATGACTATGTGAAAAATAAAATTTTCTCCATTTCGGTAAATATTAAAAAACCCACCGTGGCCAAATATTTTTGAATGAACTCATTATGTCAATGAAATACTAAATATTGAGATATAAACATAATTTAATTATTTATTGGGTGGTATATTTCCATTCACATTATCATCCATACATATCTGGTTTAATAAATATAAAATCATATATTATATCATATATCAACCCTGATAAAAAAATGGTTTCATAAAATTTGTTAATCTAATCACATAAAAAAAATAATATTTTTATTGAAAACAATATTCTAAAAAATGGTGTTTTTATAAAGAGACCCTATATTTTGATTTATAATCCACTGCCTCATTATAATTAAATCCATTTAATATGTAATTGAAAATAGAAAAAATAGGATTTTTTTCTAATGTCATATAAAAACTCTTTTAATTTGAATACACATTAAATGAAATAATTTTTTTAAGATAAAGATAAAACATATTAGAATAATAATTTTAAATAAAATCCGGTAAATAATCCAAGAAATGAGATAAAAAATAAGTCAAATTTTAATGTAGAAGTTTTGAATTTAAAACCATTGTTATAAAAATCCATTTAAATATTTTCAATTTCATTATCAAAAAATGAAATCATTGAAAGGATAATTAAACCATTTTTATCATCAATAAAAGAAACTAAAATAATAATTAGTGATAATAAATATATAATATTCCGTTAGTAAATGTATAAAATTGGTTGGATGTAAGAAAATTATATGGTAGAAAAGTGTGTTAAAAAAAATTGAGATTACTCTTAATAAAAATTCCTTTTTTAATGAAGAAAAACATCAAGAAGTAATTCCCTAGCGTGAGAAATTATTTCTATAAAAACATAGGTTATATAGAACAATACGTCATAATCCATTATAATATGTTAATATTTAATTATAATATTCAAAGATGAGTGATTGTGGCCCGATGAATGGATTTGAATCATGAAAACCTATTAACATTATTTCTTATTAGTTTAATGTTCTCTAACGTCCTATCAATAAAATATTAATATGTTAAAAATATATTTTATAACCATATTAATATCTAAATATATTTATATTTTTCATTTTTATTCATTATCTTCATGTACATTAGTTAGTTTTTTCTTATTTTCGCACATCAATTATTTATTGTTTTGACTCTTTGTGATAGTTTTGTAGGAGTTGGGGCGGTATTACTTATTAATAAAATTATATTCATTATAATTTCATAAATTTTATGTAATAGAGGACATAAAATTATTTTTTATGTTATGATTACCCTATATGAGTGATTCAATCTTTATCAGTGAAGATGAAATTGTTAAATAGTGTTCTTCAGTGATTTTATTAATAAAGGAAAGTTTATTTCTTAATTATTGAGTAAAATAATGATATGTCACTTCCTGAACCAAAACCAAATAATATTATAATTATTTAATTAATATTATATCCTTAATCATATTATAAAATTCATCAATTATAAAGCCCTGACCTAAACATTACATAATATAAAATTATGTTAATAATAAACATTGAGGTTTTTTTTTTTCAGATTTAGAGTTTTAGAGAATTAAACCATAAATATTCAATTAAATATCAAATATTAAAAAAATTATACTAATAATAGATAACCATTTTTTTCATTAAATAAAAATTCTTCAATGAAAACAATAATTATTTTCTTGATATAAATCTTCTTATGTTCTTCATTTTTCCTACCATTCCTTATACCATGTTTAAATCATTAGAAAAACATGGGATGAGCATAAAAACCTCAGTAAACATTATAAAATAATGATGGAAAACATTAGTTCATCAATACATACAAAACATAATCTCTTTAACACATATTATGAAATCATAAGATTTATGAATAACCCATAGAAATCATAAATCATAAACCTATCTTGTGGAATCTATATCAAATATACATTGTTGCATTCACATATATGTAGGTAGTTACATTTTGAATACCCATCACAGTATATTAAGAAAATATCATAATAGAAACATTCATTTTTACCTCCATCACATTACCCAATGCATTGGAGAGCAATCCCGGGCCCACCCAGTGTAAATTTATCAGGGAACCACCCATATATGTAAACAATTCCCCGTAACCATAACATATTCATAAGAAATAAATGAAACATAATTTGAAGATAAAATTTCCAAATTTAAATTCCCAATATATTATTTCATGTTATTGTCATAATAAATTATTAATCAACCCATTTTCAAAGTAATATAAAAAATTTAATAAAGATATTTTTGAATCAAAGTGTCCCATACCACCTGGATTATTTTTAAATAAATTTAAATTTAAAAACATTCATTTCCATATAAATAAAACATTAAACCCATTTTTAAAACATTGACATTAATGAGAAATATTTAGATGAATATATATCTAAAACATTTAAAATGATATTTTAGTTAAAGATCTCTTAACCAAATGAGCGCCACTTGAATAAAAAAATTGAGGAATTACATTAATAAAAACATTATAATTTCTTTAGAATAAATATATTCATGATGTAATTTTCAAAAGATCTTATATGCACCATATAAAAGTGAATTGGAGCATAAAAGAAAAGAAGTCTCAATGGAATGTAAATTGAGACGAAATCCATTATAGAGGCCATATCCTTTGATTAAATATACAAAAAATGACATAATTATGTGCCAAAAGAATATGTACACTCACTGTTATTGGATATTTAGTGTAAATAAATTATAAGACAGTCACACATATTCTTTTAAAAACAACAGAAATCACTTGGATGATTAACTCAATTAATGGAAATTGTGTTATGATTAAACTTATAAAGATCATATCGATGACATGAGAATTTATCAATGGAGTTATTATGTTTTTCAGAATTATATCCACATGAAGGGAAGTGGAAATTAGTACATAAATAAATAAATAGTTATTTAACTCCCAATCTTGGAGAAAAATAATCAATGAATAATGCATAAAACCCAATGAGTGGAAATTGAAATTAAGAAATTCCCTTAAAGATTTGGTAGCTTATAAAATAAACACCCCATGAAAGAAGGATAATAGAATGGAGATTTAAATACACATAAATTAAAATATATTACATAAATAATACAATCATGGGAATTATATATAACACACACAAAAAATAGTGGCAATATAGAGTGAATCTCACTGGAATAAAATGTCGGATGAAAACACCTTACCGTATTATAATCAATCGATTCCTAAGACAAAAATTAAAAAAAACAAATTGAATAAAAAAATGAATATAAATATAATCATTATAATATATATCAAATGTAAGTACAAAATACACCGTGAGAAATAAATAACTAGTGAACAATGGAAATCTCTGGAAATTAAAATTGTGATAAGAAATCACTTACCACGTTCTAATCAATCGAATCGTATGACCAATAGTTAATAACCACAAAATGAATCACAGAATACACTGAATATAAATAGGATAATAATAAGATATATTAAAATTTTCATACACAATACATTACATAAAATAAATAATTGGTGAACGAAGGAAATATCATGGAATTAAAAGTGAGATTAGAAACCCCTTCCCTCATTTCCAACATGACCCGTTCATTCTTTAATCAATTATATAATAAAATAAAGTTAATTTATAAATTATTAATAAGCCTTTTCAAGTTAATTATACCATTTATATCACTTATCACCATGATATAAACATTATGCAATCATTTAAATTAATAATGGTCATTTTTTCAATATTTGGTACATCAGTCAAAAATGAATTTCTTGTAATTACAATTTACTCATGTGGTCAAATGAACATTAAATCCAGAATGATATTAAAGATTACGATATCATATATATCATATATATCAAATATATTTATGTATTTTTAATATTACATAACATTTAGAGATAAGAAATGAAATGCACCATTTATGGAGATGGTAAGTCCTACATACACATGAACATAACTTTCATTTCTATTTCATTTTTATTCGAATGAAAACATAATGATAAATTGGTATATAATAATTATAGTATAATTTCATATATAATTTTGTTAACTCCATATTTTATTATTTCCACGAATGGAATGAACGATTCCTATCACTTTGAGGGGCAATAGTTCGCACTTTGATGAAATTAGCGCGTTTACCCATTACGAAAACCATAAAGGATTAACATAAAGGAAAAATGAAGATGTATTGGTACAAAAAAATATAATATATATCAATGTAAATATAGGTCTATATTAATTTCCAATATAATAGGTGGTAGGATAAGATTGAACAATCATCGTTTGTGAGGCAGTAGTTCCCTGTCCACAGAAATAGTATGTTCTCTACCAATTAGACGAAGGTGTGTGTAATTGTAATTTGAATCCTTATAATAACAAAAACGTAGTATATTAAGGATAATTGTTCTTTTATAAAATAATTTAATAATAAGATTTTATGGGGTTGTAGAAGTAAAAAAATGGAGAAGAACATAAAAGAAGACGTTACCTTTAAATCAAGTAACACCCTTTGGTTTGAACCAAATAGATTTCTTGAAATGCATTCTGCCAAAGGAATTGATTCATGGTGTAATATATGGATATTGAGATCTTATTTGGGAATAGGTTTTCCGATACAAGGTTATTGATACGTGTGAGTAATGGGTTAGATTAGAGGACTTTTTATAAGGGGGAGGATGGGCTCTTAAAGAATGTTGCGAAATATTGTTTTATTATGTAATGATTTCTAGTTTATAAAGTTCCAAAACATATTAAAGTTAAAGATAAGATTAATCTTTTTCAAAATAAAATTGTATAAATTTAATGGAAAGGTTTTTTTATATTGGTTTAATTTTTATAATCATATTTATTTTTATCTTTCATTAATGATGTAAACACTGCATCACTATTGTGTAGTAAATATTTTTATTAATTTGATATCAAAATATTATAAAATAAATTAATATAATGTAGGAACTAATTTTAGATTTATAATTAATATTTATAGTCAAATATATCAATTATAAAACCCCACATTAACTTTTTTTAGAAAAAAATACATGTTTATTATATTTTTATTTTTACATTAAATAAAAAGTTATTAATGCCATTATCATTCCCAAATGGATTTTAAAGGATAATGGTCTTACCAAAGTATTGTCTTGGTTGGAAATTATTTTTCAAATAATGTTATAACAAGTGATAAAGTAATTTTATATTATTATAATATTGATTTTACGTGGAATTAACTTATTTACGTTTAACTACGGTAAAAAAATTCAAAATTTATTATTTACCAAAATTTATTATCATCATCTTGAACCAGATTTTACATACTGATAACAACCATGTATGTCATATTTTCTAAATTCAATTCAATGAAGTGGTAAAATTTCATTTAAATGAAACATTTGGTATTTTAACTACTACCTAGTGTTTCCAGTATTTATAAAAAAATTTAAGGTTCTCAATAAAATACCAAAAATTATGCCTATACAATATTTGATATTGGGAATTCAAAAAATGTTTTCTACATTACCAAATTCAAAACATATGAGTTTCATTAATTAATTTAAAATTAATTTTTTTTTTGTCAAAATAAAACTCATGTTTTTAATAAATAATAATTGCCAAAAGATTGACACTTGTTTGTGTCCAATTTCAAGGTGAAATTACTTCCAATGACCAAAATTGAATTAAATTTTAAAAATATAATCTAATTAACATTTAAAACTATTTTTAACTGAAAATATAAGCATATAAATTAATTATATTGAAAGTTAGTTTTGAATTAAAATGAAGTATTTTTCACTATTCCTTAAAAATGGACTTTATCAGAAAAATACCAAAAAATTACACAATGTAATTTTTAATGACTCTATTATAAAGGATAATTTTTTTTGTCAAATATAATATATAAAAGTGAAAAAAACTATATTTAAATATGGATCTCCATTAAAAGCCGGAAAATCCACCTTTAAGGATTATTAGATTATTTGTGCTTAAAATTAAAGTCATTCTCATTTTCTACATCTAAATTTTATTGGATAAATGTAATTTTTTTTAAAAAATGTATAATAATATTTTAGTTAGTTATGATAATTGACGACATTAAATCAGTTATTCATTTTCGAACATTTTAAATAATAATATATTAATAGTTTGTAGTATAAATGAACATTGTGTGAAACATAAGTCTTTTAAGATAAACATTGTTGTGTGTCAGGTACACCATTGAATATAGCATCCCCTTTAAAATTAAATTAATATTTAATTAAAAAAATTAATAAATATGAAAATTCATAAATTTTATTTTCCTGGGATGTTATATCCATGATATAATTTCATTGAAATGAATAAGTGGGTTTTCAACTATACCCAAACATGAATATACAATTATTAATAGAGTGTTATGGGGAAATTTATTTTCAATATAACTAAACAAGTTGAATAATCATAAAATTCTCTATATAATATATTGATATTTTATAATTATAAGAGATTAATAAGGATAAATGATGACTATAAAATCATTACATAATTTGAATAAAATATTTTCTTTTAATATTCCTTTTATGTGATTGAATTAACGATGAAAATTTCATAAAAATATATTTAAGAGTATATTGAATTCTTATTGAATAAAACATAATGATATCATATATCATATTTATTTACAAAAATCAATTCTCATTACCATACAATTTAATAATTCACAAAATTAAATATAGTAATCAATTGTTCCATGGATTTGGTTGTCCAAACATTTGCATGGATGATGATTTAATTTTTTATATATAAGAAAAATGGAGTAATATGTTATTACATTTCAAAATATACTATTTTTTCAAAATATAATAACTATAACTAAATTTATTTTTATTATTTTCATCCTTTTAATGTTGTCAAGGAAAATAAACCATGTTTCATCATATATGATGCACTCTACACAAGTCATGATGCATATTTTCAATTTTCTTAATGAATACATACGGGTAGTTAGTGATTATAAACTAATTTTAATAGGAAATCTATATAATAATAATTAATATAATATAATAATAATATTACTCGAATTATATAATTTTAATAATGTTATCATTTCTTCGAATTTCATAGATAACTTGGATGTTAGAGGGATACACCACAAAACATGTAATAATATACTTTTTGAAATGTGTTAAATAATTGAGGGGTATACTTATTATTAAACAACATACAACATATGGTTTTTTGGTGTGTTTATTATATGTTTTCTAAGATTTCTGAAAAATCATAATGTGTTATTGTTTGAGATTACTTGATGAGAGGAGTTTAAATGACTAAATGGTGTTGGGATTTCTTTTAATAATGAAAACTTTTCAGTAATGGGAAGTCACAATCAATTTATACAGCTCGAAAATTAATAGATAATGTACTAAGTAATAGAAAAGTCATTTAAAAATAAAAAACTAAATAAAAAAATGTATTTAAAATGTTATTCCCATTACTTCTTAGGTTACTCAATATTTATAATTTTTTCACCATGATAACATGTTTTTTACCTCGATTTAAAAAAATATGCATATAAAAATAGTTATTCCAATTATATAATTTGGAACCACTAACTCTAAATTTGTATCAATGTTTTTATAAATCAATTTATAAATTGGTTATCTATTAGTTTGAAGTAATTAATTTGTAATATATTGACACATTTGTTGAGAATAACATTACGAAATTTTAAAAAATATAAATCACATGTTTTTATAATATAATCATTTTTTTCAAATTTATAATTTCAATTAAAATATTTCATATACATCAATTTCATATTTTGATACCAAAATTTTAATAAAAATTGAAATATTTGTGTATTTCCCTTTTAGAATCTCATTAATTTTTTATAAATATGTCAAATATTTATTATATGCAAAATATTACATTATACAACCAAAAAATGAAGTTACTTATACCTAATTAACATTATGATATTTATAAATTCAGTATTATAATGATATAAAATAAATTATGAGAATATTTTTTTTGAAATAAAAAACTATTTTTATACTTTGACTAGACTTATTATTATATCTTATATTTTTATAATTCAAATTATATAAGTATAGTAGTTAATGAATAACAATATTTTAAAAAAAATTCAATTCAATCTATTATTATAATAAATTTAATAATAATATTATTTTTAAAAATAACCATTCCATTATATGAAATACTATTTAAAATATACTAAGCAATTTATTTTTACTACTCTGTTCATAAAATTTCGTATAATTTATTTTTTCATGTAAATTATTTCATAATTTAATAATATTAATAATATTTATATGTAACATGGAAATATATATTTTTGTAATATTATTTAATTATTAGATACCTTACTCATTATATTTGTTTTGTCTATTAGTGACCCTAAAATTTAAAGGACGACCTATTTATTTTTTTATAAAATATGATTTTAATCTCTTATATCTATTTTCCTATTTTTATGCACCTTTAAAAGATTTGTTTTATTCATAATGGGTAAAAAACCATTGGTCTAAATACATTGTTTTTTGAATTTTTTTTATGACATTCATCTTAAAAATAAAAAAAGTGTCTTTAGTTTAATTCAAGTCATTTATGAATTGATTCATAATTAATTTATATTATATATAACAAATTGGAAAAAATATATTATTGTTCTGTATATTTATATGAATGAATGATCTTTATAAAATTAAATGGTGTATTTTATTTTTATTTTGTTCATTTTGTGAAGTCTCTATAACGTAATATTATAATTCACTAATTTATATTAACTATAAAGGGTAATTTAAATTAAAAGATTTATAATGGGTTTTCAATATATTATTGTAAATTTTTTCATTTAGTAAAGGAATTTTTATTAATACCAACATTCTAAATTTTATAATGCTTTGGAATATATTGCTAATAGACCCCCCATTATAGAAGGTATTTCCATATTATTTTAACACATATAGTAAATTATTTACATTATGAAGATACTATTATTTTCATCTCATTCAAGGATATAATTTTTAAAAAAAATATAAACGAATTCGAATAATGATTTTTTCAGAAAATGGAAAATATTTATATAGTAAATACCAAAGTGAATTTATAAATGTTACATGTTTGGACTCCTAGGTATGATGATAATGATATGCATGTTAACGAGACTATTAATAGATTATTAACATTTGTATATGATGTTTTTATCTTTGAAAAATATTTTTGGGGAGAAACTATAATATTCTTTAGTCGTTTAATGTATATTCTGTGTCCTATATTACATTTTTGATGTTAAATTATACAATTGTAATGAACATATTATAGGATATTTCCCTATTTATAAATAATATGTAATTTTAATAAGTCATTATTTCTGAAAATAAATTGTTTTTTCTGATAATGTAAATTCTGAAAATGACATATCTTTTAAATAATTGAATCATAATATGTACATGAACATTACCAATTATGAAAAAGATTCAAATTTTTTAAATTTTGATGAATATTAAAATTAGGGGTTTGACAATTTCATCTATCATATTACTAAAAAAATTAAAATATTTTAATATAATACAAATTGGAAAATATATTTTCGATTGTTTTTTGTGTAATGGTTTTTGGAATTTAATAGAAAATATCGAAATATAAAACACCAAAAATTAAATTGATGAAGAAGATAATGAAATATTATAATATTATCAATGAAAATTAAAATAAATTCAAAGTTTTATGAGATTTATGGTCTTTAAGTTCACAAGATTATATTTTAAAATCCAATTATATAATTAAAAGGAAACAATTATAGTGAACAAGATGTTTTTTTCAATTGATAATTAATATATTAAAATTTTACTTCTTATCAAATAAAATGATACAAAATATATTACTAATTAAATAGGTTGATAATTTTAATAATATGATATGCAAATATATTTGATGAATAATTGACAACTAAATGAATATATTTTAATTATATCTAATCTATACTAAAAAAATAATTTTTTTTGAATAATTATTAAACATAAGAAATTAAAGAATATATCTACAAAAAATTACTATTATAAAAATCTATAATGTTAAAATTTATAGAATATTATTGATGATTATAAGACAATTAAAATTATGATGAAATTAATGTTTAGGAAAAAAATTAATTATTTTAAACTTATTCAAGTTTTTTTAAAATAATATAGGAATTAAACAAGTCCATTTACTACATTATCATTTCATTTATAGACTTTTTATAGTAGTTAAAGAAGAAAGAGTATCAAGTGGAATAAAAAATTAATCCAAAATGGATTGAAATAATTATAAAAATGGTTTTTATGATTTAATGAAGTTCAATGAATTCATGTTGTAATATTGGTTTCAATATATTGCGAAACATTGAAAAAAAGTCAAATATTATATTAATAACTACAAAAAGGTTTACTGCTAATTGATATAAATAAGAAAAAATAAGAAAAATATTATATAAAGAGCTCTATAAAAACATTCACAAAATCGTATCATTATTTCGGAATCATAGTTTGAAGAAACATGAGTACCATATTCTGTCAAAAATTAAGTGAAAATGATAAATATACTTTATAATGTTTCATAATCATCTACAGAGGATTTGGTAATACAATTAAATTTTTTAAATTTGATAACCACTTAAAATTCCTTTGAATCGTGGAATATATGGTTTTTTGTGGATTCATTACTTTTGAATGATTAACAATCAATAATAGTTTATCAATTTATTAAAGGTTCTTCCCTAAATGAAAAATGATCTTCATTAATTATATGAATGATATGATATAATTAATCACCTTGTATATTAATGCACTAAAATTCTACCAGTTCATATTTTTTTTAAACTATAATTCCATTACAGAATAATTGGGAAAGGAAATTTAATTATTCTAAAGTTGAAGTGGCACACAACGTTTACAAAGGGGAAAATAATGATTTTGTTAATTGAAAATTTTCCTCTTGAAAAATAGATACAATCTACAACAAATTTTTTTTTCGGAGTTTGTATCTCATGAGGGGGTGAATTTAATTCCTAAAAAAATTTATGTTAAAATTAGTTAATATAAAATTCGCCAATAAATTTAAATATGAGCACTTTATCTAATATAGAGTACTGATATATTCGTGACCTTTTTAAATAATCCTTAATTATTGATTATGTCACGGTTTATATAATATATTATATTAAATTGACTTTTAAAATAAATTTACATGATGAAAAACATATAAAAAGATTATATAATTTTATCTATAATTGTAATGGTTTACTTACAAATTAATATAAATAATTTTTTAAGACACACATATAAAAACACCAAACAACAAAAACAACAAAAATGAATACAAGATATTCTTTCTCAAACTGAGACATATGGTTTTCATCATTTAAATCACCTACTTACGATATGATTATGTCATATAAAAAATGAGACCAAAGACCTATATTGGGTATACAAAAGAATTAAAACTGTACAAGCCACAGTTGACCTCTTCTACAATAATCATTGGAGTAAAAAATATCACTCACCACATATGGATATCTTTTACAGTAATAATGTATAATATGAATAAAAATTATAAATTTCAATATAGATACATATCTACTACCTTTAAATAGTATACAATGTGTGTGTGATATGAAGATCATACACTAAATACCCAAAATTCATCTAAAATAAACAAAAAGAAAAATTACAAGTGTAATAAATAGAAGTTTTCTCTCCCTCAGAATTAATGAAGCTCATGAACTATTTGAATGTAATATTAAATAAATCTAGAGTCTTATTGATGAAATATTCTATTGAGAAGAGTGTCATAAACTCTTTCTATTCTGACTGTAGGACCTGTATGTTTATTATGAATCAAAATAAATGTTCTGTGAATGTTAGGCGCATCATTTAGGCACTCGTTATGTTCAAGAAAAGAATATTAATCTCTTATGTTTGTGTATTGTTTTTTCATCATTTCACATTAAAAAATACACATGAGAGAGTCTGGTGAATCTCTTTAATAAAACAATGAAGAAAGGATAATCCCTTATATCTTATTCTCCACATACTTCACATTCTAATATGAACATTAATGCATCTAGATCTAGAAATTAAAGAAAAAATCCTTAAAAAAATTCACCAATAGAATTCAATAAACTATCAATTTCATATATTATCTTAAAAATATTTAAAAATATTTAATATGTTCATTTCGAATGGTTACTCAAAATGGTGGAGTCTTGAATAAAATGTGACTCGATTAAGAGGTAAGAAACACTCTTAGTGTGACATTATCTAGTAGTGACTTAGAGTCTTACTTTGACATAGAGTCCAATAGTAGGTCAAACTAGGAATGGCTCAACTCAGTGGTAGATCAATTTGGTACATTTCAAAAATTCATTGTTGGTGGTGAATTTACATTGAAAATTATTCTCCCTCTCATTGAGAAACATTCCATAATTTATGAATAGTACATTATTTCGATGACTCCAACTAGTATTGAGGGTTTGAAACAAGTAGATACTTTTCATAGTGATAGTGTAATCTTTTCATATAGTGAATCAACCATAATAGTGAGTCATTGTATGAAGGTGAGACTTGATGGAAGTTACTTATATTTTGAAAATATCAACTATATATCTCACATGATAAAATGCTAATATAAACCATAAATATTATTAGGTATCCTAATAAACAAAATTATTTTACAAAAAACAGTTGTTTCAACAACCTCAATAGAGGTCCATCATAATAGACGATAAAAAATTAGTAGAGGATCAATGGCCATTAAAAATAATGGTTCACCGATTTTTATGGGAGTTGGAAGAACTATTATTCTGAGGGAAATGAACAAACCTAAAACACACTTTATGTTGATGCATGAAACAAAATCATTAATTATTTCATTATATTATAATTTAGAAAATTATTTTATTCCAATACGTTTTTGGTTTATTAGGTGTTAACCTTTAATATGGATGAATATTTTATGGATTAAATTGGACAATAGGTTTTTTTTCATTTGGTTGATATAAAAAAATTTATATGTCATAGCATAAAATTATTGACTATATTGTCTTGGAAATGTATTTTAAATATTTTAAGAAATTATTTTAACATGAATACCCAATTAAATATTGTTAATTGTGTCCATTATATTAAAAGAGAAACATATTTCATGTGATAAACTTTTTAAACATTGATTTTTGTTAATTATTTAAAAAATAAAACAATTACTAAATTTACTAAATATTTCGAGATCCTTTATTCATATGTGTTTGATCCCATATGGAAGTAAAACACTATTGTATATATGTATATTTTTATTTTATAAATGTTTTCACTCTTATTTTGAGTGTTCCCTTTATGAAACTAACATATAAACCATTAAAATGTTTAAATATTTTATAATAAGTGAATAAAAATAGTGTGGTTTTCTAACAAAAATAATAATGATAGACATTGAGACTAATTCATAGAATTGTTTTTTGATACGTATCCTTAGAAATATTTAGTACAATATAAACTCAACACATCATACAAACCAAAAAAAACTATTTGGAAGATTGTAATAATTTTTTTTGGGTTATGGCTCTTAAAATGTTGTTCAGCATTAAATATCTCAATTTTTTTGGTGTCATGAAATAGTTTTTCTATTCACATTAAAATTTTTTTTATACACATGTAAAATTAAAATATTCCCCATTAAGAGATGTATTAAATTAATTCTATGAGATTGAATTATTATTGTGTTTTTGGTAGAATTTCTTGTATCATAGTAAATGGTATCAGTGAAAATATATTTTAAATCGATATTGTAATGTTATATTCGTTTCATAAAAAATGTCGAAGAGGCTACTACAAATATAATAATAAAATTTTATCGTTAATAAATAATTCTAATGTGAAGATCCCCAAATTGTCATCGAAGAAATGATGTCATGGGGAACAAAGAAAGAAAAATAATACTGAAATTTTCATTATGAAAAATTTAGTATTAATTTTGGAAAATGTGATTCTACTGAAGAGGAATAGGTTTATGAATAATATTTATCTATTATATATAGTGAATAAAATCTAAAACATTATATACAAGTATAATAATACATTTTCAAGAAAAAAATATAATTAAATATCAATCAAATTTTGAAAAATATATGATAATATTGAGGAAAATGGTTCATATAATTTTTTTCCCTCTATAGACCTAATTATTTAAAAAAATTAACCAAGAAAAACAAGGGGTTCCATGATGCTAATTATGATGTGTACATGATATAGATGAATGATAATTCAATGTTTGTACCCAATCATAAATATTATAAATTCCTTAGAAAAATTATTTTTTATGAAATATATTCAGTTAAAAATTTAATGTGGTGAGAATTAAATCAATATTTGTATGAAACATTAATTCATAAGAATATGGAGTATACTCTGATGATAAAATTTTCAATTTTAACTGTTTGAAAAATGTATAATCTATAATTATATTGATTCAAAAATTGAATAAAATATATTAAAAATGTTTAGAAATTCATCCAATATAAATGTATCTAGAATAGGTTATTGATATATAGAATAAATGTAATTTAATTGATTTCAAAGATGATAAATTTTATCTAATGTAGTATTTAGATTTATAAAGTGTGAAACAATAACATATATTTAGGTATTAAAATGATGAAACATTCATGGATATTTTTATTTTTATAAAGGGAACAGAGGATAACAACCTCTAAATTGAAGATGATAAATAGATATCTATCAGTGTTATTTAATATGTAAATGATATAATATTTTTTATAAATGATAGAGTTATTTTTTTTTCATCTATGGATAAATTGAAGATATTTAATTTTTTGACATGAAGAGATGAATTACAATATTTTCTAAAAAAATTATAATTAAAAATTATAATTTTATTCGCAAGACATTTATGAAAAAAAAATTTAGATAGTATAGTATTGGGGATTCAATGATTATTTCCAATTATATTTTAGTCAAAAATATTTTATCTAATGATGAAAAGAGAAAATATGTTGATACAAGGGAGTTTAGATTGATCATTAGAAGTATGTTTTTCATAATAATAATAACGAATAATTTAATATATGTTATTACAATTTATTCTCGTTATCAAAATTAATCATTAGATTCATGTTATTTTATTTGTAAACTAATTATTATTGATATTTCTAATATCATGATTTTTACAATGATAATAAAAATCCATATTTTTGGTAAATTGTAAATTCCATGTGGATAAATGATTTATCACTGAAAAACAACATAAAATTGTTTAATGTCATTTATGAAGGATAAAGTTGAGATAACAGATTGGAATATTCAAATTAATATTTTGAGTGAAAAAAACAATGTATGTGTTATATTTCGAGTCCCTTAAAGGCTTAGTGAAGATAAAAATATCAAATCTATTATTTTAAGTTCACATAGTTTATTCAAAAAAATAAAATAACACAAAAATTGTATGTGTAAGAAAAATATTAGAAAACAATTTAGTCTGGAACCCCATTTTTTCCTTGGCGGGGTATAAAATTTGAAGGCATCAGATGTTTTTATGACTCCCCTATAAAAAAATCATTTATAACTTTTAATTGATTATTTATTTAATTTTTTAATTAATAAAAGATTTACTCCACTAAAATCGTGCATTGTATGAAAACTTTTGAGACCACAGTTGGGTCGAAAATGGAGTGTTCACTCTAGGAGGCGCATAAATTTCATGATCAATGTGAGTTTGGTCAGATCTCTAAATAATTGAAGTTTTAAATAATTATATTTAATAATTAATTATATTAATTTAATTTAAATATTAGAAACCATAGTTTTATATTCATTATTCTTCCCTAAAATCGAATCCCTATCTTTTAGCACTTAAATGTTTGACAAACCCCATTTTTGAACCTTTTTCACTTGATTAATTTAGAAAAAAATTTAAATGGGTGAATTAATGAATCCACATTCTGCATTATTTTGAATGACACATTTTAATGGGTTCTTAAAAGAGTTTTTTGGTTGGATTAAACATATACAGAATGGGGTTATGAAATAGTTGAATTTATAAGTCCATCCAATGTTATAGATCTTGATGAGCCTTAGAATCCAAAGATCTACTCTATAGGCATTAAAAGAAGTTCTATGTGGACTTGATATGTATTATCTTGTGTAGTTCCATGTTCTTCATAGTGTGTTGCACATTGGTTTTTTGTAATTTATATATATTTGTTCCTTTATTCCAATTTTCATTTTCATTAATATATAATATAAAATGATTTATATTAAATAAAATAGAAGTCCTGAAATTATAATTGATAATTTAATTTATTATTATTATTTTTTGAATTATGAAAATATAGTAAATAAAAAAGTTAATTAAGAATTATTTTGTGAATCAATCGATGATAATTATGTATAAATATACCAAGTTAATTTAATCATAATTATCGAAAGTTAAATACAATGAATTATCAAATCCCAATTTCATTGAATGATCAACAATAATTCAACCATGTTACAAATTAGTTCTTATGAAAATAATTAATAGAAGTAAATTTTTTAAAAATAGTTATACAATAATTACAGTTTTTGATGGTGAATAATTTATCAAAAAAATTTAATGGGATAACAAATTATAGTATTTTGGGTAATCTACAGAAAATTATCAATTGATAGTTTTTTTAAAATACAAATGTCAATTTTCTGATGGATAATATTAAAAAATTGATATGTTATGAAATAATAAATTAAAATTATCCATGAAATAAAAAATCATCTCATGTGATAATTTAAATGTATTATTTCAAGACAAATATATTATCGTCAAATGAGAAAATTTAGAGAGTAATTTGAAATTATCCTAGAACTATTAATTATTATCTAATGTGATGATTTAGTTTATAATTTCTAAATTATATGGGAAATATAAATTATAATTTCATGTTATAAAATATGTAATAATTTTTAATTTTATTTATGTGTGGTAAAATATCATCATTTATGCTATTTTAATGATAATTTTAAATTTATCCAATAGAGATAGTGTATCATAATGTGTGATATTTTCATTCCATTATAAATAAAATATATAAATTGGTTATAAGAAACCCTTTCTATATCACAATCACTGATAGGCTGACAACTCAATAGAATGATATGCCACCTTTGGCGACTATAAAATCAAAAAGTGGTCTTCCCATTTTTTAATGATGGAGGGTCCCTCCATTCATGGGATCACAATTACACATTTTCAACTAATATTTATATTAGATGTATTTTAATTAATCATGCTTCACTGTGATCGCAAGTGAGTGTGTGTCTATGTTTAGTTCAAAATCACATTGATATATTATGCCAAATTTTGTGCACACCTTGTATATGTATTATCTTGTCTTATTAGTTGTTGGTGGTATTTAAGACAAGTTGGAGATCATGAATTATTTATTAATTTTTTGTGGAGAATTATAGAATGAAACCATATAAATGAGGGACATGATCATAGGGTGGATGTATAAGGATTCCAGGATGTCATGTTTAGGGTGTCCACGATGACACCTTGATGAAATATTCAATTTAACATGAGATAGCCTAGTATATATGAATACATGTTATTCTTGTCTAGATGATCAAATTTACAAGGTCTACTTAAGGGATATATGACATTGGGTATCACATCCACGACACCATGAATACTTCATAATGAGGTTATATTGTTTCTCTCAAATCATTCATATATACTCTGTCATTGAAATAAAGAGTGTACACCTTGGGGTTGTGGTAGGTTGGTTAATGCACTACCACTCGAGTTTGTATATTATGTTTATGAGCATCCTTAAATTATTATTATTTTGGAATAAACATGTTTATATGAGAACATTATGTCAAGGATGAACTGTTGGTTTCCCACTAAGTCATGTACTCAGACCCTACATTATTTTAGAAATATTTCCACTTTGAGATATCTTATATACATACACCTTTTATTACATATTTAGTTTCCTCATTTACTCTGATTATTTGGTTATATATCTCGTTATTATTTTTTTTAATCATTCTCGATTACATGATATACAGGGTATAGTCTCCCCATTATCGGACATAAACCCTCATTGATAGTTTGCAGTTTCTTTAATATAGGGAGGTAAAAATTAAGTTGGGTTGGGATGATATAAAATTGTATTAGAGGTTAGGAGTCAATAAATTTTTTATTCTCTTTTCATGGGCTGGTAAAGGAAAGATATGATATCGAAAATTGGGACTTGGGTAGGATAACTATTAAAGGTCCATGCAAATACTGAATAATGGACGACAATGTTTCAATGATGCAGAGAATATATATTCTGTAGTTACTATTGATTCACCTTTGGTGACACCCACAATGTTATATTTGAATTATGATATTTCACATATGTTAATCCTTCATGAATAGAAAAATAGGATCTTCTTCCATATATATACATGTTTTTTTGATTCATATTTGTTTATTAATTAGATTCCTTGATTTTTTTTACCTATTTTGGATAGTTTTTTATGTACGATACATCTGTGTTGTATGATGTATCATTATTTTCATAAATTATTCATATTTATCTTGTTGTTGTGTTGATTTATATATGATGAATGTGACTAATGTGGAGGGATGGAAAAAGGGTTAGTGATGAGAGGTATATACATTAAGATTCTGGTAAAATCTTATGAAATAATTTATTTATCCCATAGACAGTTAGGACTTTCTGTGTTCCTAAATATCTTTTTGATAGAGATAATGCTTCCACATAAATGTTTCGTGAGACCACTGGTGGAGTAGGCAACTCATGATTACATCCCCATAGTAGTACTAATGGAGAAATCACTTCCCTATCTGCTTCTCCAATGATTTGTGGTTGAATATGTGAGGGATTTCCATCTCTATATTATTTCAGCATTCCAAGGAACCAGTGGACAATAAGATTCCTATTATTTGGTGGATATAATAGAGGGTATCTTTTTTCTTGTGGATATTCCATTAGACATGAAGGTTATTTTAGAACTCTTCAGCTATTGAAACTGAGTATGCATTGGTGTGGATTTATTGGATAGGATGGATAATGTGAGTACCTCACCTGGGAGACCTTCAAGTCCCAATTTTTCAAATAATATTTCCCAGACTATATGAAGATTGATTGACCATAGTGTTTTATAGAGATCAATCTCTGTTCCAGGATATCATCATCATATTTTGGAAATTTTTCTGAGATCATCCACTTTCACCATTTGTTGTTGGTAATGATTCCATGATGGCCTGGAAAATTGAAATCAATCTTTTACCTAAACATACGCATTAGGTCTAAATCATTGAACTATATACATTCCAAGAGGTTCAAAGGAAGGCATTGACCATTGACAAGAATCCATAGGATGGATAAAAAATATGTATTTTCCCACCTCTCTCTACTCATATAGGTGGACCTCCCACTCATGTTGTGAATACCACTTCTACTAGATAAATGAGGAAGGTCATGAACATGCATCAGTGTAGTGGAATTCTAAGACAACAATGATTGGTGTCATCAGTTCCTTTAGGTGGTGGCCTGAAATGTTTGAACTGTGGGTTGTTCATACACTACAATTCGGTGTATCCAACACCTTAGATCTACCACCGACAATAATGTAGGATATGAAACCATGAATAGTTTTTCTCTAGAGTATTATCTAGGAGAGGTAACCAACACTATCGGGGGGGGGGGGAGAGTCCATTAGAGAACCATATCTGAGGATACATACTCCCCTAATGATGATGACTCCAGAATTTCGGGGATTTGATTAAGGAGTTTAGGTAAGCCCTATATATTCAATTGATTTAGAAAAAAATAATGGGGATAAGTAACTTATTACTATGAAACATAAGGTATAGAGCATTTTCTTTTTATTATCTTCCTTGTTTGATAATGATATTCTCCTTATATCTACGAGCTATGACTATACATGACTTACCAGTAGATTCTTGTTTCCCTTACTTACCTTCCTCAAACACGGCATTGAACATGACATTATACACTAGATTTGAGAGAACAATAGTGATTTTTTGTATTAGTGAGATACTGATGAGGAACTCACATTGTGGATAGGTGCAGTGGTGTATCATCAAGATCTCTATTCTCACTAAAAAAGAATGCATGATGTGTTTAATGTTTCTCAGCTTCAAAGATACAAGATCCATACTACACATGTTATATTTTTCAAGGATGATGATTTAGAACTTATTATATATTATTATGATAATCAAGTGTAGATTTAAGATTAATGTGAGAAATTTATCCAATGAAAATAATTATACCACTAGTCCTTATTCAGTGGAATTATTGTAGGATCTACAAAGATATGTGGTAATGTGAGTATGATGTCTGAGATCATTTCTCTAAGAATTTTGAGAAACACTGCCACATTTACACCTCTAAAATATGAAGTTGATAGAGGGGGAGAATTGTAATATCCATAATTTTACAATGATAATAAAAGTCCTTCATTTTGATAAATTTTAAATTTCATATGTGAAGAAAATTATTTATCAATGAAAAATAACATAAAAACTGTTCAAGGGTTTTTAGAATGAAAATTGTCTAGGTAACATATTGAAATATTCAATTAAATATTTTCAGTGTATGAAATTGAGTTACTGCTGGATTCTCAGTCTTATAAATCCCCAACAATGACAAAATAAAAATATTATTTATATTATATTAAAAGTACATATTTTATTTAAAATAAAGAGATTTATCCAAAATGGTGTATCATATGAAAAGTAAAAGACCACAATGGGTATCAGGATGCATTCTTTAACCATGGTATGTTATAATATTTGGAAATAAAACAAAATTTGGATGGATTCCTCTAAATAGGAATTTTTTTTAAAATAAATTTTTATTAAATTTTTTATTTATATATAATTATTACCCCTAAAATAGTGTATCATAAGAAAAATATGAGACCACTATTCGGACTGAACGTATGTGTTTACCCTGTGAGGGGAATATTATTCATGACCAACAAGTGTTTGGTCAGGTCTCTAATTTATTGAAGATTTAAATAAATTTATTAAATAATTATTATATTATTTCATTAAATTATTATAATTTTTTTTAATGTTCATACATCCTCTCTAAAATCATAACCCCCGTTTTTTACTCGTTATGGTTTGGAAAACCCAATTTTTTAATTATTTTCACTTGATTAGATACACAAACATCATACATGGGTGAATTAATGAATCTACATTATTTTTATATCGATTGAATAAATTTAAATTGTTTATTGATAAAGGGTTTCAAATGGATGAAACATATTTATCTTATATTTGTAAAATAGATGAATAAATCAAATATTCTAGTGTTGAAAATTATTATGAGTCTTATAATCCAAAGATATACTCTACACATGTTTGGAGAAGTCATTTTGGATCATTTTTCTTCTATCGTGTGTGGTTCTGTGTTCTTCACAATGTGCTTCACATAGGTTGGTTGTCATTTATTTATCTTATTATCATTTTTTCATTTTCTATTTCAAAAATATCTGAAATTAATTATTGGTATTAAATAAACTAGTAATCATAAAATTATCAATTGATAATTTACATAAAAAATATTATTTTTGTCACAAAACAACCCACGAGAGTTCGACACTTGTCTACCAATGTAATACCTCCAATATGAAAAGTTCTAGAGACCAGAACTAAGTAGGTATAACCCACAGATGAATGGAATTAGCCTAATGTTCCACTACACATTCACCCACATCCATCCCAGACACTGTTGAAATTTAAAACAACTAAATGAATTTATTCACACACCTACGATAGAAAAACATATTATAATCGGAAATTGAAATAAAAAAAATAAATGCAAACAACAAAGACAATATATACACAATCCCAATTTAATCTGTAAAGATACAAACCTACTCTTGTGGCAAGGAATATCAAAAAGGTGTGCTACTATTGAGCAACTCGATCTACAAAACTTCTTCTATAATTCAATCACTTTTGTTCCTCCTAGTATAGCATCTAAAGAGTCATCATGTACACAAGATGAGACATGTGCATGAAAATCCCGTTCATGGGTGATTATAACAATACTCAGAAGGACACATTGAAAATACTAAACAGAAAGCACCAAGCATAGTCATATAAATACAAGATGTAACTATGTAAGATAGATATTTACTGTAATAAAATACAAGATAAAATTAGTATAGAAACCATTCCATTATACAGTCATAACCAACTTCCATCCATAAAATTATATTCGAAGAAACACTTGTTCTGGGAGATCCCACTCCACGAGCCATGCTATCATTAGAGACACTCGATGAATATTTTTAACTCATTTTTTCCATGCCAAAGAGAATGATATGACTAAGATGTCTATGATTCAAAGATAGGGGTCCAGGCCCAAGACCGCTGGAAGACACCATAGACTTGATATTTGTACACCTTGATACATATATAGGGGTCATACCCAGAACTTAAGTGGGACACCACTAACCCAATTTTGAATAACATTATAAATAGTTGATCACATTATAATTATTCTACAAACTCTACCCATTAAATTAATGAGATAAAAAATCAACCCCTGATTAGGGAGGTAACACCATTTCCACAAACTATAATAGGGATGACAGAGGATCACACTCTAATCTCACAGAGGGAAATCAAAAATCTATCTGAGACTCAAAATAAATATGATATTAAAATATAGTGAAATAGATTAAATTCTATTATGTACCCTCGTGGATAAGTTCAATAGGAAAACACTTGACCAATACTAGTCCATACTATGAAATATGAGAGACTCAAGCAATCTTAATGGGAGTACACGATGTGTCACAGGGGGTACAATTATTGTTCTTCAATTCCATGTTTATACAATGTTGACATTTTCACATGGTAATTTGTCTCAAAATACATGGCATGTAGGATGGGTACACAATCTGTAGAGACACACAGTTTCCCACCTGTGTCGCCTGACCTTGTCTCTATAGTGAAGTTGTGTCTGTGTACCAGTTTTTGTTCTCCATGAAGTGTCCATGTATAAATATATGGAATTAGATATGGATGTGTACTATTACCCATGTATATTTACACTCCAGAGTACATTCCTAGCTGTCCGTGTAGAGACACACATAGTGTAATAGGGGTCACATACCGTGTTACCATCATATCCTTCCTGAAACCCTAGTAGTTGTTAAAGGGTCCCACGCAACGTGTAGTACCTAGATACATGTCATGTTTCTTTTAAATTTCTAGATTTGTAATTTTTCTTTTTTATTCCTTATACGCCGCTTCTGCATCGACTTTACTTTGAAATCATTCTGTAGATCCAGAATCTAGGTCAACCTCGCCTTAACTCGTGATTCTCCCAGAATCCAGGCTCAAAACACACTAGGAACTCACCTACAACATTAATTTTTCATTCACCACCCAAGAATGGTATGAAACCATAGATCCACTCCCATTCATCTCCAATGAACTCATCTTCAACATATAATCCACGAACCGTTCCAATATTCATGATTGGTACCCATGGTTTTGATATGTTGTTCAGAATAATGGTTGTGCAATGATCTAGAACCTGGTATGTGTCAAAAAGTTGTCCAATTAATTAACAACAATGATCACATGAAAACAATTATTTATAAATACATAAAACCTTGGTGAGGATCAAACCATGGCCCTTATTATTTTGGAATCGATTAGATATGATAGAATGGAGAGATAATTAAGGAGAGTCAGTGAAACAAAATAAAGAATTATAATCAATTTATATCTTGTGATGATGCGCAAGTCGGCCCATATTCACTGAATTGATCCACATTCATATAATATTTTATAATATGATGAATTTACCATAAGAACCCCCTACCTTGAGTTTGGATCAATTGTTTATGAATAATGGTTTCATTTCCAACGTTGATGATATCTTCCAACTCTGTTGGCACGAAAATCCATTATCTGTTGTTGTCTTCCAAGATTACTCTATTACAATAGGGTCTAGGTCCTTATGGTTTCACATAAAACACTATGAATAATTATATTATTTTATACTAGTGATGAACAAGTCACTCTTTCAATGAAAAATAAAATAAATCTTAAATTTAATTTTTTTTAAAAATTTTTTGGGCACTGAAAACATGTTAAAAAATGTCCCACGCCGTCTAATGAAATGTTGTTTCTTGGGTAAAATATCTATTATGAATCCAATGGGACCCTCATATTTCTAATATAGAAACCCATTTAGGTGTTACTCGGCTTATTTAGGAATATTGTGCATGTGTGCTATGAAATATTTAAATATTTTTTAAACATTTCATCGAGGAACACCGTGAATTGGATCACAAGCCATCTCAGAACCTGGACTAAAAAATAATCCATATAACATAAAAAAAATACACAAAAACTGGGAGACACTAAATTCTTACAACATTAGGGATTTTTATCCCTAAAAAATCAAAAAAAATGTGATACTCAAACCAATGATGGTACTGAGAAAAAATTTGAGCCTACCCATCAAATGTCCTCTCATATACATTTATTTTTCTATCATAGAACTTGAACTAATGGAATCAATCACCCAAGAAGGATCCTATCCTGCAGATCGTTAATATTCACTGGGTAATCAACAAAATTTTCTCCATTCTAAATTTCCATAATATCCAATCGATGATGTGTGATGGTTCATGCACATACATCCTCAAAAATGAAACATTTAATAAATTGGGTACCCGATCTAACTACAGAGGTAGTTCCATGTGGTATGCCATATCCGCAACTCAATGCATTATCTAAAAATGGCCAATAAACCATAGAGATACCATACCTCCCCAGAAAAATATCCATAATCCACAATGAGGTGAATCTTTAAGGAACACATTGTCTATTTCTTCGAACTCTAATAGCCTCCAACACTATTCATCATAATACATATGAAATATCTGTCTAGTCTGCATCTTCTCCTCGATGACCTGAACATTCTCTCTAGGAGGCCAAATTTACTCTAGGCCCATGAGTGGTGACTCTATTTATTTATTCCATCAACGTGTTCACCTAGATGTTCGACAATAAAAAGCCTCAAATGGTTCCATACCAACGGTAGAATGGTGGATGTCTTTGTAAACAAACTCCACCGGTGGGTGTTGATCCTCCTAACTAAGATCAACATCTTACATTAAATCCTACAACATTACTTCTAGAACAATAATGGTCCGCTCTGTTGGCCAATCGTTTGAGGGTAAAATGTTGTGCACAAGCACAATAGGGTCCCAAACACATCATTTACTCTCATCCACAACTAGGATGTAATGTAAGCATAACGATCAGAAATAATCATCAATGTAACTCCATGTATTCAAATATATCATACACATAGAGGCTCACGAAGATATCTACAATAATGTGATCTCACCTAGATAAGAAGTGGTCTGACTTGGTGAGTCAGTCAATGATCACCCCAATAGAATCTTTTCCACTCTCTATACATGGTAATAACATCATGAAGTCCATTGATATCTTATCCACCTTCAATTCTTGAACATCAATGGATAGATCTAAACCCATTGGAACCTAGTTCTGAGCCTTTACTTGTTGAAAAGTAAGGCATCACGCAATAATATCTGAAAATCCTTTCTTCATATGTAGCCACCAAAACAGAAATTGTATGAACTAGTACATATTTTCCACTCCTAGATGTTTCATCAAATATTACATATTAAACTACATCAAATATTATACCCTCAATGTACCTAATATTACAGTGCATCCACAAAAAAAGAAAATGTTTTCCCTAACATTTGAATATACATTTAGAGCATTCCTAGTGGATATCTGAGCACAGAGGGTCTCACAATAAATCTCCTCATGTTGTACCACCATGACACACTATACAAGTGGAGGGGTGACTACCGTCAAATGAAGTTAAGATTCTCTATCTCCATCCAAAATTGATAACTATAATGAGGCCAACTTCTCTCACACCTCATTTAACATTTGGGAACTATATCACTTCGGGAGAGAATCTTCCACCACATTCCCCTTACAAGGAGTATAAAAAATATCCTAGATATATTCTAGGAGGAACTCTATCCATAAACTAAATCTCATGTTGATATCCTTCTGAGATAAGATATTCTTTAGAATCACTTGATTGGTGTAGATGATAAATAAATCACCCTTTTGGTGGTGTCTCGACATCTTCAATGAAAATACTACCGTTAATTACTCAATATCATGGGTCACAAAATTAAAATCACACAGTCTAGACTGCTGCCAACCATATCCAAACACCACTTTTATCAACATCATGACACAAATAATCATGGTTCATGATGAATTACACAATACCACATACTCAAAACCATTCTCTAGTGACATAAAAAAATCACTTTTCATCCTCCTCCTCAACTCCAGAAAGCACATTTGGCACATTTTCATCCACACAAAATGAGTTGATATTCTTGTCATTGTTTTAAAGGGTGATGACACTCTAGATAAGTCGAGTAAAATCCTATGATAGTACCCTACCAATCAAAGGATTCTCCACACCTCTATAACAATATTTGGTGGATCCTAAGTGAGAACTACCTCAACATTCGATGGATCTAGTGAAACTATATCATCTAAGAAGATGAGTCACAGAAAATAGACGTATTGCATCTAGAACCAGAACCTTGAGTGCTTAATTTAATGTTGTTTATCTCAAAGGTTGTTTAGGACTGTCCTATGGTTTCTTGTGTGCTCTTCCTTAGATTCCAAATTCACTAGGATTTCATTGATGAAGATTACCATGATTCGGTCAAAATAAAGAAAAAAAATCCTATTCATGAGTCCCATGAACACTTTTGGAGAATTTTTCTGGCCAAATGGAATCACCAATTACTCATAAAGACCACAATGATATCTAAAGGAAGTATTTGGTATAGCCTAATCATGTTCTCAAAGCTGATGATAGCCTAATCTGAGGTCAATATTTGAGAACCAGTGTGCCCAATTCAACTAATAAAATAGGTCATCGGTCATCGTAATAGGATAAATTATCTTCATGGTCACCTGGTTCGAGCACAATAAATCCACCCATAACCCCAATCACTTTTATCCATTCATGGAAAACAACATCATGGATACCTAGTGTGAAACACTGGGTCTCATGAATCCCTTATTTTGAAATTCCTCGATCTATTCCCTCATCTCATGACTCTATGTTAGACAAATCCAATATGAAAGTGTATATTTATGTTTTATACAAGGATTATATTAATAAATAAGTATATCAACCTATTTGGTTGTAAACAATGGACATAGTTAGGAAATATGTCATCATACTCTTCCACCACTATAGGAAAATGAGAGCTCATATCGTCTACATCACCGAGTGTCGAGATAGACATCTAAGGAGTAATTGGTCACACCAACCAATGTTTGAGCCCATCATGAACTGCATGGACTTCCTTTTCCCAAAGAAATGGAAAACATGATCTCATCACTATAGACACACCACAGTTTTAAATTAAAAAATTAAATCTAAGAATGCACTGTTGATAACCAGCATATACCATGAATCATGTCACAAGGCCACAACACCACTACTAATGGATCCCAACTAAAACTCTCACAACCCAAAGTTAGGTCATTATATCAGAAACAACGTGTGATAATCATGTCTACTCCAGTATGTGTCTCTAAGTATATATTCCATGTCAATAGTTCAAACGGAATATCCAAGTCTCAAACATTATTTGTGGAAGGAACAGAATGACTAGAAATACTGTCTATCAAACATGTATAAATTTTATAAAAGAAGTTGTTATTACCTCATATAATCCCTATTTTCTATGAATCATTGGCCTCTATAGCCTGTAGGTTGCCTCTTTCCTACCCACCATCACCTTGATCCTAGTGTCGACCGCCTTAGGGTAGTGTTTGTAATATGTCCAACCCCAGACCACTATATTATACCCTGTCAGACCCTCTTCTACATCTTCCACCCTACAAAAAACACTAATCTAGACTCTATATCTTTTTTTGTGGTCCCTTGACTATCTTTGGATCAACTGTACAATAGGTTAGGAATTCAAATGCTACGGGATCCCTACAACTAGAAGTGAAACACCACCTACCCATTGGCTAATTCGGGCCATCCTGGGAAAATTTAGTTGTTGAAACTGATTCTTGGGATCTCTTACTAAAGCACCTAACTTTCTTGAATCCCTTTGAAAATATTATGCTACCTACATCTGAGGTCTCAGCTATAAGATTCCCACTCCTAGCTCCCACGACCGGGGTCTACCCAACAAGAAAACATTCCCCTGACAAGGCTGGCTCAAGTAACCCAACATATATAAATTTGATAAGGGATGCCATTAAAGCCTTGATTACCTATCATCAGCATGTATTGATGTTCAGTGACCTAATGAATTTTCCCATAACATATAAAAGAGTTTCACAAGATGTCTACAAAAAATTGTTGAACAATATACCTTAGACATACAACCTAACATTAGTTGCAACAGCTCTAGTATGCGTAATAATTGTTACATGGATATATAACACTTATATCTAGAGATATTTTCATTGTCTTTTTACGAGAAAAACGTCTCATAATAAGAATATGTCACCTAGCTCCACCATCACCCCATAGATCACTGAAGAAGAATAAAAACATGGACTTCCACACGATCGGTAGGAGTGCTCACAAGGTGAAAATGTGAGTGATTTCCTGTAGCCAATACTCTTCCATATGGGGGACTGGATCACTCCAAATTCATAGAGGTTTCTACCTTTGAATCTCTTACAATGAACATACCCTGCATCCATCCTCACCTGGTTGTGCTGGTAGTAGCTTTTTCTGGATAGGTGGAGGTATAGATGGGTCTATATTCCTTGAAAGTCTGTAAAATCTTGGATGGATGTCAATGTGGTGGTATCCTAAAATAAAAAAATGACGTTACATGGTCAAAAAGGTATATCTATGGATTTGAATCAAGAAGGTCATGGAAAAAACCATTCAAATATGATACATGTACAATTATTTTCCAAGCAATTAGAGTTATCATGTACCGTGTAAAAAATAGTTTATCATAGTCCTCATGTATGGATATGATAACCACCTAATCAATACTGGATTCCATGGCTTGTAATCTGATCTCAAAAAACAGAGCACTATTTCACCAAAAAAAATCTCATCGACTCCTAGTCCTAATATAGAACATACCTCTTCAATACTACTCTTTCATGACTCAACCTGCTAGGGTTTGTCTCGTCACTACCCCAATCCCGTCTCCAATATGCATGGGGAGGGAGAATTGCACCGAGTAAGAATATCCCACAAATGGGAGACATTAGCCTAAAGTACCTATACACATACACACACACAGACAATCATCCCCATGCCACATAAAACTGAACTATAAAACAACTGAAATAATTCATGCATACAACCACGATCCTACAACCCAAGTACTATAGGAAAAGTAAACAGGTCCAAAAATAATACAACCCCAGAGAGAGTCATTATAAAGGTCTAACTGAAACTGTTACGATTCCATCCCGATTCAAGGGTGATTGAAAATTTCAAAGGTATGATCTTTGTAAACACCTTCGTATTCCTAGATACAGATATGCTCCACCATCTACCTATCTACCCACAACACCATCAAAAGGTTCATCATTGGTATAAGAGACACCATGAGTGGTAAAATACCTTGAAATGGGGGAGTATAACAATAATCAGTAGGACACCCAAAAAATAGTTAACATGAAGCACCATGTATAGTCTAATCAATGTCATATGTAAAATTTTATCATTGATATAGGAAGTATAGAATCATATATATACTCATGAGAGACACCACACCATCAAGAAATACTATCCAAACTCTATCCACATGATTCTATTCGAAGCAACACTGTTTCTTGGAGATCCCACTCCACAAGCCATGATATAATCTGAGACACTTGAAGAAGAGTTCTAACACATTTGGAAATTTCCCAAAGAGAATAGTTTTTTCTATGTAGACTGTCATATAATGATATGGGTCACACTCAAGACCACTAGGGGACACCACAAACCCGGTATGGATCAACTTTGATATACATATTGGTGGTCATTCCCAAAACCACTCGGGGTAACCATGTACTGAATATTTCTCAACACACCACGTATTTGATTGTTTGTTAATGTTTTCATAAACCAATAAAATGTGTCCTATAAGGTAAAGGGTCAATGTACCAGTCAGGGAAGTTAATTCTATTCCCCAAACACTACTAAAGATGAAAGTGGATCCCACCCTAGTCTCACAAACAGACACCCCACCTCTATTTGAAACTCGACCACTAGATGGGATTACCATCCAATTATGTGGATTTAATTCCACAATATACCATGGAGGTGATGGACAGATGGTAGACACTAAACATATACTAGTCCAAAATAGGGAAATGAAGAGCCTCAAATACTATTGATGGGAGTACATGTCATGTCCCAGAAGGTACATGACATGTTCTGCAATCCCAAGTCCTTCTTGTGTGGTAATCCTCGCACAATATGTTGTCTCAAAATAAACAGTGAGTATGATAGGTACAAGGTGTATAGAGACAAATTGTTTCCTACCAATGTCACCTGGATTTTTTTTTATACCAAAGAAGAGTTCGTGTACTGGTGTGTGTTTGCTAATCTGTTTCTATGTCTAAGTGTTTGAAATTCTATCTATTTTGGTACTTATACTCATGTTAGTGTACTATTTAGATTACATGACATGTTACTCATGTTTTTATATATCATGAATTCTTATTTGATCATCCACGGGCACCACCTTCCCCACGATTTCCACTTTAAATCACTATGTAAATCTTAGATATAAGTCAAACGCACCTTGCCATAGTTAGATCACTGTAGTTGAGCCTCAAATCACATTTGGAACTCACCTCTAACATTATTTTGTCACGCGACTCTTGGGAAGGGTGTGTAACTACAGATATTCTCTCGTTCATCCCAAATCAACCCATCGAGACCATGAAATCCTAAATCTCTAACCATCTGCATGTTCCATACTCATAGTTTAGATCTATTTTCACTGAATAATGGTTGTGTAATGATAATGAATCATTTATATTAACAACCATTGGAAAGGGCCAATGGTGATTGAGTAAAGATACATAGGGAGAAATCCATTAGCCCCAAAAGTGAGAAACATACCTCTTACATTTTTTGTTGGGCATCAATTTGTTATCGTAGAAAAGATATAATAAGATATATAATAAATGAATCAAAATAAAATATTATAACCAATTTAAATAAACAACTGATGCATAGGTCATTTATTATTTATGAAATTGATCGATGTTCATCCTATATTTATGAGTAGGATGAAACTCACAAAATATAACACCCTACATGGATTTTTGGAGAATTATTGATGAAGATTTGTTTGGTTTTCATCACTGAAATTATCTCACAACTCTACTTGTGTGACATCCCATGATATGTTGTCATCCCCCATAATATCTCTCCTCCAACACTATCTGGGTCCTGGCATTTTTTTCATCCAACCCTGCGACTACTGTAATAGCATCATAATTATAGATGATCAAATCTCTATGTAAATAAAAGAAAATAAATATTTCTTTTAATTTTTTTATTAATTTTTCTGTTGAGATATTTTAAAAAAAATGTCCTATATTGAACAATATTATGATGTGCTTAGGGAAATACCACCAATCAGAATCATATGGATCCCTTAGAATTATGACTCGAGCATCCATTTATGAGTTATTCCACATTTTCAGTAAAAATTCATGTGTTTTAAATTAAATATTATATTATTTTAAATCATTTATTTCTGAAACATGGGGCCATTTAATCACACGACATTTCAGTGCATGGTCGTGAAAATAGTTTATATAATATATAAATATAATAACTAAATATTCTAAAAAGTTAATTTTTTTTGAAATATAAAATGATTGTTAACAAATTAGATAACTAATAATTATTCTGTGAAACAATTGATGATTATTATGATGAATTATAGAATGATAATTTCATCTTAATAATCAAATGATAAATATAAAAAATTATATATTAAGTATTTAATCTATTGATAATTGATAATTATATCGTGTTACTAGATAGTTTATTTTAAAAAATATAAAAATATATCTTTGGTAAAATAGTTAAATGATAATTGATATGCTTGTCGATGAATAATTTATAAACATTATGAAATGGTTAAAATATTTAATAAGTTTGGGCAATCTACAAAAAATTATCAAACAATAATTTTTGGGAAATTACGACTTTGAAAATGTTGAAGGATGATATTAAAATCACGTGCCGTTTTGAAATAATAAATTGAAATTATCCATAAATGTTAAATATCATCACATGTGGTCATTTAATTTTTTTTTAAAGAAATATAAACTGACATCCAGTGAGATAATTTAGATAATAATTTTGAAATTATCCAATAACAAGTACTTATAATGATATTTTATATTTTAGATAATAATTTTAAAATCTATTAAGAATATATAGACTATCATAACATGTGATAAATTAGATTATAATATTTGAATTTATCTAGGATAGATAAAATTTCATCAATTGGGATATTTAAATTTTAATTCCAAAATTATCCAAGAGTGTGTATCATCACATATGATGTTTTATTTTATTATAATATTATTGTAGCAATAGAAAATTTTTATCATGATTACATGTTGACGTGTATGTTGCATTATACTCATATTGACATTCTATACCTATATGTGTTCACACAATATATATGTATTACCATGCCTTGTATGTTTTCTGTGCTATTTGAGAAAGGTGGACCATCGTGTCTTATTTTTTCATTTGTGGGAAAGAATGATTGAATGCAACCATAGTGATGAGGGACTTGATCACATGGGGGAGGTACATAGACTCCATGGGTTTGTGAAGAGGGTGTTCCTAAAGACTCCTTGATTCCATGTTCAATTCACCAAGTGATAAAACATTTGATGTGAGTACTAGATATTATTATATAGAGAATCATAGTTACATGGTCCACTTGGGGGATAGATGACATCAAATATCAAATTTACGAAACCGTGAGGACACCATACATGGGCTATTTTGTTTCATATGAATCATTTTGATATCATCCAACATGGAGGCAAAGCTGGTAAGGCCACGGGTTGTGGCATCCTGGTTCCTGCACTACCACTCAGTGTGCTATTTTATGTTTATAAGTATCATGAATTTATTATTATTATAGAATACTCTTTTACACATGATCACATTAGGTCACGGATGCATTGGTGGTGTCCTACTGAGTCATGTAATCTCACCCTACATGAGTATTTTGAAGCGATTAAAGACTGTATGATAGTAACAGTGAAGGGAAAGGGACCTGTGGTGGATGGTTGAGAAAAGTGAAGGTTGGAGCTGGTGTGGAATAGAGAATACATTGTAGGTCCCTCTAGTTCATTTATGTATCATATGTTTTCCATTACTATGTGTAGCATTCCACATTATGAGCACTTATTTATATACCTTTCATGTCATATTTGGTTTCCAAAATTACTTAGATTATTTTATTCTCAAAAATGATGACATGATACATAGAGTATTGTCTCCCCATTATCAGACATAAACTCTCATTGCTATAGGGAAACCTCTTGCGTATGGGGAGGATCACAAAATGTTACATGGAATTAAATCTCAAACCTAATGGTTTGGGTTGGGAAGTTACCACATGAATGGTACAATCAGTTTTGAATTAAAATTTTATCATAATGGGATTACCAAACTATTTTGTTTCTTACATAACAGATGGGAAGGTTTTCTTTATGACATTATATATGTATATAGTGAAGTTTTCTTCCTTTGAGATTGATGAATATTTTAGAACATGAATAATCTGAATTATGTGATTATAGTAACAATTTATTATGTGAATGTAGTTACTAATAATTATATATCTCAATTAAAGTGGATGAGAACCCAATCAAAATATCATAATGTTAATATAATGATTTTTATTCTCTTGGATTGTGATAATATGTATGATCTTAATTTATCAATGAGTCATTCTCTATATTCAAGATACAAGAAGAGTGATATAATTTATTACATTATATCATATATTATGATGATAAATTAATTGAAGATAAATTATTTTCCAATATAGGAGATACACTTCAATGAGTTCACTAAGTCATTGTATAAATATTATTTTCATAATATCATGTATATTTTGGTGTTAAACCACACCCATGCGAAGGATGATAAATTACATATTGTTTATATCACACATCCTATCTTTTTAATTTTTATGATAAATGGGGAGAAAAAGAATATAATTATTTGATATTTTTTTATATTTATATTATTCTATTTTGTTAAAAATGGGGGTGGGGAATCTTAATGGGGTTCCATCGATTGATATGTGCTCCTTTCAAGGGGGATAATGTAAATGCGAAGATTAATTATCATGGGAAATATATGAATTTTGATATGTGTATGTGGGATTTTTTTTGATTTTCATGATGGAATTTGTTCAATAAACAAGATTTGTGGATCGATATATTGCGTTGAGGTTTGATTTTCAATGATTATGAAGCATTGATTAATGAAAAATTAATTCATTAATGTTATGATCAAGTATTATGTAATGGAATGTAAACCCATGTTCATTCTCATGTTGTATCATTTTATCATGGTAGATCATGAGAGTTAGGCTTGATGTGGATGAATATATAAGACATTTTTATGAAAAAAACATGATATTATTACTGAAAATCCTAGATTCATAAAATAGTTTGTCTCTAGTAGGATTATAATTAATTAATAATTAGTCATTTATATGTTGATTGATTTTTTATATTCATTTATCTTCCTAGGTTAAAAATTATATAAAATGATGGGGGTATTGTGGATATGATGTGTTGTAGAAAAAACTGGTCGATTAGTAAATAATATTGGCTGACATTATTAATGACTAAACAAGAAGAGTCTTGTAAGGACCAAATTTTTTATCATAGTAAATTCCCTTATTATAATTTTGTCATATAATCACATGAAATCAAAACTCAATGAAATAATATATACTATATGACTGTTAAACTTAATATTTTCACTTCTATGAATTGAATTTCAAAAATCTGACGTACACGGTTGCATTCAGGGTGTTTTTGGGGTCTTATTGAATATAATTAAATTTTGGTCAATAGTAACCAACTATTATGAATAGTAACATACACTTATGAGTAGTAATATTTCAATTATGAATATTAAATCTTAAAAAAATAATAGTATCCTCATCCTTGAATGTATAAATAATAGTTAGGCATCTTAAAAGTTATAATCTGATCATAGAAAAAGTACTGGTAGTTTTTATGTCATATATAATTAATTAAAATTAATTATTTAATTCAAATGAATTTTTTATGTAATTTTTTTTTCATAAATTTATAATTTTATGCCTTCTGATTTTATGATAATTGTATAAGACCTTGTTTAATTTTTTAAAGCATTATATAATTAGTTATAATTTTAAAATCATTATTTTTCAAGTTAATTATGATTTTAAATAAAAATTAGATTAATAATATATAGAAAAAAATACAAAATTTATTTCATTTTTGTATCCTACATTCAAAAAGTGGTCTGGGTGATTTTTGGGATATTTCTTAAATAATTTATATTTTCATGAAAAGTGAAATACGATAATTTACAAAAAATGCTAAATACATTAATTATTGAGTAATGGATGATGTTTTATTTATTTATGAATGATTTTCACATACTCACATTCACATATTAATATTTTTGGTCATATAATAATCACCATTTCTGGTATTATGCGGAAATAAAATTTAATGATTAAAATATTATGAAAACCCTCCTCCCCTCAAATATAAAAACCACCCACACTCCCTTATTCTCTTAAGACATCTCAAGCATTGTTCCATTCCTAAATTCTTCTCAAATATCTCTCCCTGACTAATCCCCCACTTCTTGAATCTATTGGTCTCCTCTAAATACCAAATCCCCTCTCTTTAAAAGGCATTCATGTAAGGTTGATTCATGAGGTAAATTATTCTTTTCAAATCTCAAACATTCATTTCATGTTCCTTTGTTTTTTTTTCAATCCTTACCTCTCCTCAACCAAATGTTAGGAAAACTAATTTAACATATATTTAAGAGAATTTTATTTATGATAATGGAACACATTATTATTAATGAATCTCATTTGCCATTATTTTATTCCTGTAGTAATGACACGATCTGAGATGTGTTAATTTTCCACATTAAACGATGATGGGTTTAAAAATTATAGAACCACGTTCAATTATGGTCATAAAACAATTAATAATGTTGATACACACTATAATATATGTATTATGTCCCATATATGGATTTGTATCTTCTTGTATGCATGATTTTTATTTATAAAACAAAATGTGTTCATTGTTTTCCAAATCAGACAATTAACCCAAATGATTATCACTAATGTTTTATATAATGATTCTTCTTCAATCCATGTATCCAACTGAAATTAACAACCATGAAACCCTCATTATGATCAATAATAACATACAACTCCAATATTTCACAACTATCCTCAATTTACATGGTTATCTGTTTATGTATATAAGAAAACCGATCATGAAACAAACAGACCTGATCAATGAAATTGAACCACTAATCCCATCAAAAAGGCCACGAATGAACATAAAAAGGTTTTAATGATTCTATTAAATGTGAAATAGGTTCTATAATTATTAATTATTGAAACTAATTTGTTTAATTTGGTCATTAATATGAAGTGGATAACAACATCATACTTAAGGTAAAGGATTTTACCAGAACCTCCATTACTCCTTCTGGTTATTCGTACACTCTTTTTACTGAAATGAAATCCAATATTATGTTTATAGAAATATTAAAAATTATATTTCTATGTCAAAAGTCATGTATTAATTTTCAATAATAATTCTCTTTTTTGGATATTCATGTTTTTAATTTGTTCTCTTTTTAATGCTTCTAGGAAATAATCCTCCATTAAGTGAACATCCTGAATTTGTACACAATTCAAGGTGAACTATATCATATGATTTAATCCGAAATTTTTCTTATAAAAAAAGTGTTCTTTAAAAAACTTCTTGGATCACTTTAGGTTTTGTAATATATATTATTATTCTTTTTTGATTTATATTCTTGTTAGTGATTTCCTTAAAACCACACTAAAATTTGTTAATGCTAAATATTATTAAATACTCTTTTTACATATTGTCATTTATATTTCACTTCAAAAATTATTATATATTCTTATTATTCCTTATGAACTTCCATTCATGATCTCATTTCCTTTTTTCGTGGACAGTTTTATGATATGCTCATTCATTATGTTTTATGACATGTTTACGATACCCATTTCATTCGAGGGGTACCCTTATATTTATTTATGATTGATTATGTATAATTAATTATGTGGAAATTATATTCACAACTATTTTATGATGGGTGTTCCTAGATAGTACTATACTTATTTTTCTTATGTTGAGTCTCATGACACATTATGTGAAATGGTATTGGCGGTTATCCTTGACTCGTGATACCATGTGAAACAATCATTGTGTATTACCATGATTTGTTCCACCCTATGTGTAGTGAGACTTGACCCATGAAAATGTATTTTTTTTATGATTCTAACACTTTAAAAGGAATCCATTTTTATATGATCCTATGATTATATTTTATTATTCCATGTGTTGTGTGGCCATTATTTTCATTATTCCATGCATTCTAACCCATTTTCCAATGCTTTTTTACTATCCTATTTCACATATTGGACTTTTAGATCACCCCTTTGTTAATGATATCCCCAGATCACCCTATGAAGACGAATGAGCATAATGGAAGTTAGGATCTCTTTATTAATATTAAATAAAGGAATGACTTATTTAGTTCCCTGTATTTATTTGATGCACCTAGTCATCCAAGAAAACAGAATTCACAATACACAACTTATATTATGACGTTTTATTCTAATAAAAAACATGTTATGAAATATGTAAAAAGATATAGTTTCTATAGTTGGTATTAGAGGATGGTCAAGTTATTTTTGGATATTAGGAATAGGGAAATTTAGTAAGAACCGTAGTGATGAGGCAAAGTATAAGAAAATATCCCAAAATTTTTGTCAGTTTAGGTTATGTGGTTTATCAAGAATAAATATCCCTCTCTAGAAACAAATAGGTAGATATGGCTCTAGAATATTTTTATTTAGGGGTAAAAGTAATAAACACCACTTTTACTTGTCTTGAATAGGAATAGGTGCATGACATCAGGCCTTGTTTCACTATTGGTTTCACACTCCCAAAGGATATACATTGGTAAATTCATGATCTTTGCACAAACCATTATGAAGGGAATAAAAAGGTGGCCATATGAATATAATTTATGATATAGATCTTGGATTAACTATATTGAAACCTATAAATTTACAAGTTAGGATACACTTAACCTTTACTATTTTATCCTTTTAAGTAAAAATATTCTTTTTTATGCTCAATAGCTCTGTATTTTATCCCTCTAATCATACATTATTTTTCTTAGTTAACAGCGATAAAAAGAAGAAAACATTCCAAAAATCAATGTGACAAGGAATGCGATGATTTACCTAATGATATTCCAAATATAATGGAAATTGGTTCTCATATCTTCATGACAGTTCATGCTCAACTATCTAAAATTATAAATAATAACATTAACCACGTGGAACACCCTCCTTCCCCATGAAAAGAGAGTATTTTCATAGAATTTTTCTTGGATAAAAGGCCTCCCTTGTTTAGTGGATATTCAAACCAACTCCTCACCGATCTTTGGACTAACTCAATTGAAAAGATATACTGTATCCTCATGTTCTCAGAGGAATAGATGTTTGTACTGTTAGTCTATTAATTTGATGGGGAAGATGATTAGTGGTAGACACTGATCAAGAATACGAAGTCCCAAGAGGGAATTAATTCCATGGTTAGAGAGGAATTCAAAATAAAATTTTTAGTAAATATTTCCCATGAACCCAGTACCACAAGATGCAAAGAGAGTTCCTAGGACTCAAGTAAAAGGAAGATGAGTCCATTGGGGCATATGAAGAAACCTTCAAAAGGCGTAAAATATACATCTACAACATTTTCATGTACACAAAAATCAAGATGGATCTCATATTTTGAATACTAAAACCGAGTATATGAAAATCAATGGTGATTCAGGACATTGTAAGTTATGAGGAGATTGTTAATTGTGCCCTTATAGTTGAAATGACGATCAGAAACTCCCAATGGTAACATGAAAATAGTGACTAAAATAATATTATGGACCCTAATGTGGGTGGTTCTAAAAATAAATTCCAGGATGGAAAGATGATCAAATGTCCCATGTGTCAAAATTGTTGGATGAATCATCCTGGGAAAAGTCTAAACGGACCCCAGAATAGCTTCAAACTGGGAAAGGTGGGACATATAAAAAAAATCATCAAAAGGGATTCTAATAATTACATTAATGAGGAAAAATAAAGGATATTTAAGATCGATGTTCATCATGTAGTGTAGTGTTATAACTATATTGAGCATGGGCATTCTGTGAACAACATCCCGAAGACACGGGTTGTGAAAGAAATAAACAAAAAAATCGAAGGAAAAAAAGGAAGGTACTGTGATTTTACTTATGCTGAGGTGGATCCAGACAATGAAGTGGGGACATGTACACATGTTTTTCCAATAAGAATAGAGAACATACTATTTGATTCTGGTTTAACATATTCTTATAAATCATGAATGATTTGTATAACGATTCAAACACCAACAAAAAATTTTCAGAATATGTTATCTGTGAGAATAGTGAATGGGTAAATTATTGCATCATATGTTTATAAATTCTACCATGTATATATTTGTAGACTGAACCTCATATAAATTTTTTTTATACCTCTATTAGTGTATTTTTATGTCATCTTTTTCATGGATTGGATTCCTTTAAATAGAGGAAACATAAACTTTTAGGAAAGGGATATCACACTTCACATCTCAACGTATCCTACAATTCAATATAAGTGGAAAGAGGATAATAAATATCTATTAGAATCATTGTCCCAAGTGTGTATGTGACATATAAGAAATAATGGATTGCTCAAATGATTGCGACAAAAGAAATGATACTTTTCGAAGATATGCCCATCCTGAGGGATTACAATGATATATTCCATGATAAGATGTCTGGTATTCCTTCGGATTGATAGGTTCAGTTTTCAATTGAACATATTCATGGATCCCTAGACACTTTAGACCTTGAAGATATGAATAAATTGATACAGTATAATCTAGATGTAATGACCCGAATCTAGAGCCACTGAACAGGTGCCCCATACCCGGTTCACCACATGACCTCAAGCACATATCCTCAAACGCCAGAGGCTTCTGACTAGCAGTGAGCGCGTTGGTGTGTCATTGGGGAAACTATACCCTCATTTGTTAAAGTATAAATAGGAGAGGAAATAACAGTTAATAATGGAAGCAGTAAATAACATACAATAACTGAAGCTAAACACAGAAAGCAATGAGTATATATAGTAATGATGATCATGATGTAGAAGTTACAAGTATCTAAGGAAATAAGCAAACCCATCAATGTGATGAAACAAAACAAATCATAGAGTACTAAATGTAAACAGAAACTCTGGCAGAATCACAAGCCTTGGTTCGGTCCTATGCTCTCCAGCTCCAACCAGAAATCATGTACATGAAGTAGAAGGGCCACAATCCCTATCCACACCTGCAACCATATAACTTGTTTGGGCCGAAAAGCAGGACCCAAACATGGTGTTAGGCGAATCCCAGTAGGCAACCACCATAAGATCTGTGCCCTACTGTTAGTGTGCAATATAGAAAAAGTAATGAAAATAAATGCAATAAAGAAACATGAGTACACTATGGTAAATAATCCAACCAATCTACATTAAAATTTATTTCATAATTAGTTTAATTAATTCATTTAATTTTCAACCAAGGAATCTAAAAACAAACACTATATTCCCAAGGCATTGGAAGTAACACAACAGGTATCCTAGTAGACTACCTAAACAACAAGAAGTACTAAACCCAAGCTTATTCTTTGGCTTGGTGGACTCATCACAACCAACCAGAAAATATTCACACTGACTCTCTGGGTGGCCCATACTGGCAAACCCCTCTAGTCAAGTTATCATACAATGGAACAGACACCCTAGGAATCTCTCACCATCAATTCCCCTAAGGTTTGGTAACAATAGCTATAAAATATCTGAGGAAGAAGATACATATAATTCCCCATGTACTCTTGATACGTAACTAAGGACACTCTTACGAATCACAAAGACCAATTCCCATAGGTCCTGTGAACTATTAAAAATTTATAATTGAATCTATAGGGAATCCCTTAATCATCAATTCCCTCCTTAGACTACCACACTGTGTTCACACATCCCGGAGTAGTCCAGTCGTTCATAATAGACTGTCAGCATCCCTAATTAAGTTCAAAAATCTACATGGCTAATAGTTACAATGAATAAGAAGTATATAAACTGTAGGAAACACATGCAATCAACTATATCAAGAAATGAAATCAATGGAACAGGTTTGCCTCACTTGCAACCTAATCCAAACAGTGATAGACAACCAAAACAAGGGGTGATCCCCAATCATGCTAACAAGCAATCAGTATTCATCTAAAAGCCTCAAGAATAAAAGCAATCTAAGGTAGATAATAATGCAGGATCAACAACCCTATCTTGAGACACCCGATACATGGGTATCTGGTACTTTTTCATATAAAATCAAAGAAATTCAACATGAGGAAAGAAACCACCTACGTCGATCCTAGGAGATCGATATACTTGAACCTAGACCCATGAATTGGCCTAGAATGGAGTAGATCTACAAAAATGTCTTCAACATTCATCATACTATATCTCTCATAAGTGAAAGAATCAGGAAACATGGACATAGAAGAACCAAGAACTCACCTCTATGATTACATTACACCCAATGAAGTTCAATTCAGATAACAGGTGACAGATCAGTGGATCGAAGAATATCCATGGACGTACCCTCTCTCTTGTTAGAAGAAGCTGGAGAAGAAGATTTTTTCGGGGTTAAGACGTGACCCCGATCCGTTTAATGAAAAAAAATGAAACTACACCACATGTACATTTGGGGTACACGGTGTGTACTAAGCTTTTTTGTACTCTACATTAAGCGGACTCCACATCAACCCTACATGTCCGTGTGTGTGGCCATGACACGGTAACCACACGACCTTGAGTGGTATGAAACTAAATGGCATGTACTAATAAAGTACACGACATGTAAATAAAAAATTTCCAGATTCTTTTTGTTTTCTAAAAAATGACCAGAAAAGGAATAACACACCTAAAAATATGATCTGGGTTCTTACAAACTTTCCCCCTTAATGAATTTCCTCCCCGAATTTCCCCAAAAAGGTGGAGAAAGATAATACTCGAATAACTCTAGACACTGTGATCACATATCAGTCTCCCTCTCCAAAGTCTCATCCAGTACACGGTCGTGATTCGATAGCACATGTACCAGAGGAACAGACTAGCCACAGAGTACCCTAGCACTACGATCAAAAATCCTGATAGTATGCTGCTCAAACGATGCATCCTATTCTAGCTCAACCTCCTCAGGTATAAAGACATGAGACGGGTCTGAGAGAAATTGTCAAAGATGAGAAACATGGAAGATGATGTGCATACCCTGGTACCTCTGTGAAAACTACATCCTATAAGCAACCAGCCCGACTCTCTCCAGAACCTCAAATGGCCAGTCGTGTCTCGGTGAAAGCATACACTATATCCAGATCCTCTTTTGTCCCAACCTCGGGATAACATGTAGGAAAACCTTATCTCTGACCATGAACCCCAAAGGTTTTCTCTACTAATCAACATAATATTTCTGTAGAGACTGTGTAGTATCCATTATTTTTCGAATCAACTCCACCTGTTTTGTGGTCTCCTGAACAAGACAAGGTCCTAGCATAGCTGCCTCTCATGCCTCCATTGATCTCAAGGGTGATCGGCACGACCTACCGTACAAAGCCTCGTAAGGTTCCATCTGAATTGATTCTTGAAAACAATTATGGTAGGAAAAATTCACTAGAGGTATATGTCTCTCCAAAGAACCTATAAAATCAAGGAAACATGCACGTACCATGTACTCTAGCACCTAAATCATGCGCTCTGACTGGAAATCTGTCTGGTGATGGTAATTTGTATTCAGAACTACCTATGTACCCAAAGCCCTCTGTAGCCCTTTCCAGAAATGCGACATGAAGTGGGAGTCCATATCTGAAATGATATTACTCTGAACCCCATGAAAGCGTACAATCTCATGGATGTACAACCTCTCACACTCATCAAAATCGAAGGTCTCCTTAATCGACAAGAAATTAGAAACATTCATGAGCCTATCAATGATCACTCGTACCGCGTCATTACCTCAAGGTAATCTCAGTAACCCTGTCACGAAGTCCATCTCAACATCATTAAACTTCCACTAGAGAATGGGTAGCTACTGTAAAAGCTCTGCTGGTCACTGGTGGTCCACATTCACCTCCTTCCAGGTGGAACACCTCATGATAAAACCGGAAACATCTCTCTTCATACTTGGCCCCCAATACTAGTGGTGTAGGTCATAATACATCTTGGTGATGCTAGGATGAACTACCCAAACTGATGAATGAACTCTTGCATCATCTCCTCGCATATATCTATTGGAACCCATATGCGTCCCTGGAAATGCAAGATCTCATTATCTCCTATGGTTCATCCAAGAAGAGGGTCCTCTCCTGACATGATTTCCTGTAGGACAAGGCATTCAGAAGATGATAGATTCCTCATTTGACCTCGGCCAAGAAGGGTAAAGGTAATAGCTACAGAAGAAATAAATGATATACACTGTATGTCGTGCACCTCAAAATGCATTTCAGAGAACAGAGCCATAAGCTGCCACTCACTGCTGGTCTCTTGAACTGCATGTATCTGTGTCCTCCTGCTCAGAGCATCTGCCACAACGTTTCCTTTTCCATGAATATAAGGAAGCTCAAAATAAAAATATTGTAGGTACTCGACCCACCTCTCCTATCTCATATTCAAGTCACGATGCGTTAATATATACTTGAGTATATTGTGGTCAATATATACCACAAAATGCTCTTCTAGAAGATAATGTCTCCAACAACGCAAAGCATGAAAAACTGCAGCCAACTCTAGGTCGTGCATAGGATAGTTCCTCTCATGTGGCCTCAACTAACGAGGTCCATATGAGACAACATGATCCTCCTGTATAAGCACTGCTCCATGCCCGATGCTACATGCATCGATGAAAACTCTATAAATCTTTCTCGGCTCCAGAAAAACTAGAATCAGTGCTGAAGAAAATCTCTCCTTCGACTCTTGAAAGGCTGAGTCGTAGTTTTCTGACCAAACATAATTCACCCCCTTCATAGTCATACCCTTCAATGCAACAGGTTTTCCTCACTTGCAACCTAATCCAAACAGTGATAGACAACCAAAACAAGGGGTGATCCCCAAACATGCTAACAAGTAATCAGTATTCATCTAAAAGCCTCAAGAATAAAAGCAATCTAAGGTAGATAATAATGTAGGATCAACAACCCTATCTCGAGACAGCCGATACATGGGTATCTGGTACGTTTTCACAAAAACTCAAAGAAATTCAACATGAGGAAAGAAACCACCTACGTCGATCCTAGTAGATCGATATACTTGAACCTCGGCCCATGAATTGGCCTAGAATGGAGTAGATCTACAAAAATGTCTTCAACATTCATCATACTATATCTCTCATAAGTGAAAGAATCAGGAAACATGGAAATAGAAGAACCAAGAACTCACCTCTATGATTACATTGCACCCAATGAAGTTCAATTCAGATAACAGTTGACAGATCAGTGGATCGAAGAATATCCATGGACGTAACCTCTCTCTTGTTCGAAGAATCTAGAGAAGAAGATGTTTTCAGGGTTATGACGTGACCCCGATCCGTTTAATGAAAAAAAATAAACTACACCACATGTACATTTGGGGTACACGGTGTGTACTAAGCTTTTTTGTACTCTACATTAAGCGGCCTCCACATCACCCCTACATGTCCGTGTGTGTGGCCATGACACGGTAACCACATGACCTTGAGTGGTATGAAACTAAACGGCATGTACTTATAAAGTACATGACATGTAAATAGAAAATTTCTAGATTCTTTTTGTTTTCTAAAAAATGACCAGAAAAGGAATAACACACCAAAAAATATGATCTGGGTTCTTACAAACATTCCCCCTTAATGAATTTCCTCCCCGGATTTCCCCAAAAAGGTGGAGAAAGAGAATACTCGAATATCTCTAGACACTCTGATCACATATCGGTCTCCCTCTCCAAAGTCTCATCCAGTACACGGTCGTGATTCGATAGCACATGTACCAGAGGAACAGACTAGCCACAAAGTACCCTTGCACTACGGTCAAAAATCCTGATAATATGCCGCTCAAACGATGCATCCTATTCTAGATCAACCTCCTCAGGTATAAAGACATTAGACGGGTCTGAGAGAAATTGTCAAAGATGAGAAACATGGAAGATGACGTGCATAGCCTGGTACCTCTTTGAAAACTACATCCTATAAGCAACCAGCCCGACTCTCTCCAGAACCTCAAATGGCCAGTCGTGTCTCGGTGAAAGCATACACTATATCCAGATCCTCTTTTGTCCCAACCTCGGGATAACATGTAGGAACACCTTATCTCTGACCATGAACCCCAAAGGTTTTCTCTGCTAATCAACATAAGATTTCTGTAGAGACTGTGTAGTATCCATTATTTTTCGAATCAACTCCACCTGTTTTGTGGTCTCCTGAACAAGACAAGGTCCTAGCATAGCTGCCTCTCATGCCTCCATCGATCTCAAGGGTGATCGGCACGACCTACCGTACAAAGCCTCGTAAAGTTCCATTTGAATTGTTTCTTGAAAACAATTATGGTATGAAAACTTCACTATAGGTATATGTCTCTCCAAAAAACCTATAAAATCAAGGAAACATGCACGTACCATGTCCTCTAGCACCTAAATCATGCGCTCTGACTGGAAATCTGTCTGGTGATGGTAAGTTGTATTCAGAACTACCTATGTACCCAAAGCCCTCTGTAGCCCTTGCCAGAAATGCGACATGAAGTGGGAGTCCCTATCTGAAATGATATTACTCTGAACCCCATGAAAGCGTACAATCTCATGGATGTACAACCTCTCACGCTCATCAACATTGAAGGTCTCCTTAATCGACAAGAAGTTAGAAACCTTCGTGAGCCTATCAATGATCACTCGTACCGCGTCATTCCCTCAAGGTAATCTCAGTAACCCTGTCACGAAGTCCATCTCAACATCATTAAACTTCCACTAGAGAATGGGTAGCTACTATAAAAGCTCTGCTGGTCACTAGTGGTCCACCTTCACCTCCTTCCAGGTGGAACACCTCATGATAAAACCAGGAACATCTCTCTTCATACATGGCCCCCAATACCAGTGGTGTAGGTCATAATACATCATGGTGATGCTAGGATGAACTACCCAAACTGATGAATGAAACTCTTGCATCATCTCCTCGCATATATCTATTGGAACCCATACGCGTCCCTAGAAATGCAAGATCTCATTATCACCTACGGTTCATCCAAGAAGAGGGTCCTCTCCTAACATGATTTCCTGTAGGACAAGGCATTCAGAATATGATAGCTTCCTCATTTGACCTCAGCCAAGAAGGGTAAAGGTAATAGCTACAGAAGAAATAAATGATATACACTATATGTCGTGCACCTCAAAATGCATTTCAGAGAACAGAGCCATAAGCTTCCACTCGCTGATGGTCTCTTGAACTTCATGTATCCGTGTCCTCCTGCTCAGAGCATCTGCCACAGCGTTGCCTTTGCCATGAATATAAGGAAGCTCGAAATAAAAATATTGTAGGTACTCGACCCACCTCTCCTATCTCATATTCAAGTCACGATGCGTTAATATATACTTGAGGATCTTGTGGTCAATATATACCACAAAATGCTCTTCTAGAAGATAATGTCTCCAACAACGCAAAGCATGAACAACTGCAGCCAACTCTAGGTCGTGCATAGGATAGTTCCTCTCATGTGGCCTTAACTAACGAGGTCCATATGAAACAACATGATCCTCCTGTATAAGCACTGCTCCATGCCCGATGCTACATGCATCGATGAAAACTCTATAAATCTTTCTCGGCTCCAGAAAAACTAGAATCAGTGCTGAAGAAAATCTCTCCTTTGACTCTTGAAAGGCTGAGTCGTAATTTTCTGACCAAACATAATTCACCCCCTTCATAGTCATACCCTTCAACAGCACTGATAAGCATGAGAAGTCATGTATAAACTGCCTGTAGTAACCAGCCATCTTTAAAAAAACTTCATTCCTCGAATACAACTTTCGGCTTTTCCTATGTAACTACGACTCTCACCTTTTTTGGGTCTTCTGATACTCTTGTCTCTGAGATGAAATGACCCAGGAAGTGAATATCATCCATTCAAATGTGGCACTTTGGGATCATAGCATATAATAGATGCTCCCTTAGTGTACTCAAAATGTTCTCAAGATGGGTAGCATGGTTGTGTCGAGTAGGACAGTACTTGAAGATATCATCCACGAAAACCACAACTAATGAAGAGAGTAAGGATGGAAAAGTCTATTCATCAGCACCATGAAAACTATTGGCGCATTCGTGAGACCGAACGGAATAACCAAATACTCATACAGACCATACCTGCTTCGGAAGCCTATAAAAGGTATATCATATGGTCTGACATGCAACTGATGGTAGCCATATCTCAAGTCGATCATCGAGAACACTCTGGCTCCTCGAATCTGATCAAAGAGATCATCTATCTATGGAAATGGGTATCATTTTTTTTTACCAAAAATTGGTTCTTCTTCTGATAATCCACACAATGCCTAAGGGTTCCGTCCACCTTTTTCGCAAACCGGACAAGTGAACCCCAAGGATAAGTTCTGGGTCGGATGAAACCCTTTTCCTGCAACTCCTCCACCTACTTCTTGAGATTCTGTAACTCAGGTGTAGCCATCCTATAATGAGGAATGTATACTGGTGCCTCTCCTGTCACAATATCAAGAGAAAATCTACCTCACGCTCTAGAGAAAAACCCAAAATTTTTTGTGGAAATACATCTAGAAAGCGATCAATAACTAGATGGAAATCTCTATGAGAAGTACCCTGGTCATCCATATATAATCTAGCAATCTGGGACATAACACTGCACAAACCATGATGCTCTGGTCCAGCTCTGCTTACCTGGACATCCCATTCTCCCTTGTGAAGAAACCATATTCCCTCTGGTGATGTGAAACTCACCCTACAGCGATAGAAATCGACAAAGGCCAGGAAGGAAACTAACCAGTCCATCTCGAGAATGACATCATAGACTGTCATCTCCAAAAAATAGATTCTCCATGTGAAACCACACCCACAAACCTCAAGGGGGAAGTTTAATCACTGATGCATGATAGCAGTTCTCATTCCCAAGGGAGTGTCTAATGTTAGAATATCACCAGAAGTATAGACAGTAAGTCTAAGGATCTCCACAGTATGATCATAAATAATTCGATGAGAATATCATGTATCAAAATAATCAGAGGATAGAAATGAGGCTATAAAATTCATAGCTCGAATTGTAGAAGGTCCAAGATAATGCTCCTAATGAATCTTATCTACTGCAAAAGTCTGGCCAGCACCGTGTCCCTCTGTAGAAGACCGAGATCCCTGAAATGTCCCTCCCTGAGCCTGACAACTACGTCCACGACCTCTACATTAACCTGAATGACCTGAAGAACTTCAACCCCTAGTCTTCTGTGGAACTAGTAATCATACTCTTGTATGCGGTGTCAAAATTGATCCTCCTTCAATAGCCGCTGGAAGGAGAAATATGCAGAAACACTGCAGATGACCCATCTTGCTGCAGGATCGGCACTCCACTAGGTCTCTTGGGCACTGAGGCTTACTATACCAATTTTTTCAACAATGATATCACAACACATGGTTTCCATAAAGAAGATCTCGTCTACTAGAAGGAATACATCGCTTCCTCGGGTCACCTCATGTAGAGACCCAATCTTGACGTACATGGACATTACATTACTTTTGCGGAATAATTAATACATAACAAGAACCAACACTCAAGGATCATAATGGTTTAGTGTCTTTGGAAACTCATAACATAATCTTCTAATCATGGAGAAAGATCTTCAACATCTCCTATAAAGACCTTCCCCTTTAGTTTTCTTACCTAAAACCTTTCATTAAATCCTGGGGAAAAGAAAACATATAACAGGTGAGTTTAAATTCTCAATAATGGTAATCATGGAGAAAATAAAACAAATCATATGCATTCGAACTTAAAAAAACATGAACATAAAGTTTAAACATAAAAATCATGAGAAATAAATCATGGCAGTACATAAGTCATAGATCATAAAGGAACATTAATCATGATAAAATATCATGGGAATAAAACATGTAATTATGTAAAACCATTAATCACATGATATTATTTCCATAGTAGCCAAGGAATTTCTACCAAAACCATCTTAGCGGACAAAGCCCATTACTGAATCGAGTTCACTTCTCGTTACAGTTGTATATCACGGAACCATATTAACTTTCCGTTCTAGCCATGTCTATTTCCTGAGATATAAATATTTACCCAATGCATTTGAGGGTGATATAGGTCCCACCCATCTCATAATGAAATCATTCTTACTTGTTCCACAAAATAAATATAAATCATTCATCATAACCCAAAAAATAAAATGGGTTTCACAAACATCATCCCATCATTACATAATCCATAAAAAAATGGATATCATTTCTTCATAAGAAATGTGGAACCATGTAAATTTTAGAGACATTATACTCGAAAGAAACACAGATGAAATAATGCCATATTGGATAAAAAATGGTTTTTTTAAAGCACTTGAAATGAATTCTTGAAAAAAATATCCTTTCTTTTTCAAAATAATTTTCTTTTCAAAAAATGCACTGAAATTTTAAAAGAAACGAATATTTTTGAAAATAGTCATGAAATCTTGTTGAGTATGCTTTATGAAAATAAGGCGTTATAAAAACTTAAAAATCTGTTCATGTCGTATAAGTTAAAAAAACATTATTCTCGTACTTTTATCAGAATAGTCAAAAAGTATCTCGTATGGTAAAAAAAATATTCCTTACAAACCATGTAAAAAAAGTCAAAAATGGTTAAAAGGAATTTAAAAATATATGAAAACCTTTTTATAGAATAGGTACATGGATGATAAATATAACCCCAGCAAATACTTACGAATAAACAATCTTGTATAAAAAACGAGATTTGAAAAGTTATCCCTTACCTTAGGTCTGATATGCTTCGTACGTATCCAAACCTCCTGTATGATGATTGAAATAATGTAATTTACTTATTCCATAGTCATATTAGTTGATATGATATCATATATGGTTCACTTATGACTTTAAATTATCCATTCTTTTGTAAATTCCATGTTAAAGCAGCGTTTTGGGTAAATTCGTTTTATTTGTCGTACATGTTTGGAATTGTTGTTTATGATATTATTATTACATATATCATGATTTAATTACTTCCAAAATATAAATCCTGATTTATATATCAAATATATTCAGAATATATATAATAGGTACATAAATGAATTGAAATACACCGTTTATGGAGACATTAGGTCGTACGTACACATGAACGCTGTTTTCCTTTCCTTGTTGAATTGAATGAAAGTATGTAGATGACATATATATTTATATATACATAAACCAAGTAACTTAAATATGCCATATAATTCATTATTATTCATTATATATACTTTATAATCACTCTTGAATGGTTAACATGGAGAATGAATCTCATCGCGTCGTGGAGACGGTAATCTATACGTACGCATGCGCGATGAAATCATTCCCATAATTATTGAATGGAATTGGATTGGATGATATAATATCTCAGAATAAGTATGATGTTATAATAACCATATATTGTTATTCTTTACACCATTATACCCAACCAAGTAAGGTGGTGGTTGAAAAACAGATTACACCACGGCGTGGAGATGATATTCTGTACGTACGCACGCATGATGATTTTATTTTTCGTAGGATAGATAGAAGGTGAAATGGGGTTGTTTAATATTTATAATAACATATCAGTATATTATTGATACTTATGTTATTACTTTATAATGTAACAACTAAATAAGAAGAAGTTGAAGAAGAAAGAAACTTGAAAGAATCGCTAGAAGAGATTACATCTTCTTCGACACACCTCTATTAAGATTCCTCATAAGGCACTAGACATTGTATTTTGAGGAGACAATAACCTCTATAATGTTACTATGGAAGTTTATAAGGAAAATGGTCAGGGGTTGGCGACGCTTTAAGGCTAAAAATTGTGTATAGAGAGGAGGGATGAGGTTCCCTTTTATAAGGGAGGTGAGGGGCCCCTTAGGAAAAACATAAAATATTATTTTACAATAAAGTCATATTCGGTTTATAATAGCTCCAAATTGATTTATTTAGAAGCTAAATTTGGTATGGTTCCTCTTAAATAATAGGTTTTAGACAATTTTAGGTTAATATTTTAACATTTTCATTTAGATTTAACACTAAGTTATACAATTTAACTTTTACCGTGTCTTCTTGTTTTCTTACACTATGGTTAATAAACATAATATAACAAGAAAAAAGAACCCCAAGTGGTTCATAATTAATATATATAACCTTATATAAGTAATTTGGCAGAAACATAGATTTTTATGAATAGAATAACAATTAATAATATAATATTTGTTTTCAAAACTATTTTATGTCAATTTCGACACTATTTGGTAATTGATTTTTTGTGGAAATCATAACGGCATGATTATTTCGAAAAAATTTAATTTAATAAATACTAACATGTAATATTAACCTAAGAAATCATTGTAATTCATAAAAAGTCTCAAATTACATTAATTTGGGTATTTATAACAACATTTATGTTAATATTTCATTAATAAGGTAATTACTGCATCATCATTTTGTCATAAATAAATTAAAATATTTAATATATAACAATTATAAATAAAATAAAATTAAGCATGAAATATTTTTATCTTTCTAATAAATATTTATCGTCGAATTTATCTTATGTATAACCGAATATTAAAAATGATTTAATTATTAAACGTTGATTTTTAACTCTTTAAACTCTTCATTGAATTGATTAATAATAAATGTCCTAATCTAATATAAGTAGACCTAATGGGTAATATTTTTTTCCTAAGGTTGTTTTTGGTCGAATTAAATCTATCCAATAGAATTATTACAAGTGTTAGAGTAATAATAATATCATTTTTACCCTTAATTACTATATTTACTTTTAACCGTGGTAAATAAAAGTAAAAAGTTATTATTCACGAAAAATTATTTTAATCTTATTGAAACACATTTTATTCCTTGGTATTTACCATGTCTCTTGGATGTTTGAAATTAAACTCACAGAAGCGGTAAAATAATGTTTTATGAAAATTTGCAAAAAACTCCTAGAAGGTAGGTAAAAGACAGTAAAAATTTTAAAATAATTTTTATATCTCTAAAATTATTATAAACTAACTCCAATGAATTAAATTTAACATATATATATATATTAGGTATCTATTTTGACCAAAAATTAATATAACTAAAATAAATAATTATTAAAATAAAAAGTCGGTTTTTTAATTGTAACCCATTGTTTTCACTATTCATCAAAAATTGAAAGTAATCAGAAAAATACCAAAACATCACCCTAGGATAATATAGATATTATAAAACCAAAAATGAAGTCCATTTTTAAAGATAAAATTTATAAAATTTAAAAAATTGGGTATTACTATTCATAATGGCTAGTTAATAATATTATTATAATAATATCTCGTTTAGTGAAACTCGGTATTGCGTACTACAAATTCTATCAAGGAAGGTCTTGATTGCATGTAATGAAAGCCAAGTCAGGGCTGCATGTAGTGAAAGCTATGTTTGGTGTTGCGTATAACCTAATCAAAACTTATTTCATTTATACATCAAACAAAATATATACTTAATGTTGCGTAGAATAATTTCCAAAAAACGAACTTGAATTTGTGTATAACACGAGCCAAGAATTGTGTTACGTATACTGAAATATAATACGTTGTTGCGTATAGTGCAAGATACTCTTGGTGTAGCGTACAACACAAGAAATCAATGAAATTAAAAAAAATCTCATAAAATCTCGTGGTGTTAGATTCTATAACCATTAAATGAATTTCTCCCCCGAAATTCATAGGTGTTATAAATTGTTTACTACATGAAGTTTCCTTCATAGAAACCCACATCGTAAAAAGGAATACCAAAACAAAATTTTCAAAACAAATGTACGAAACATAACGGTTACCCAAATTAACACATAACTGGGTTTCCACATAGGAGAACATAGGTGAAAATATGGATATTGAAGAGAAATATAACCATCAAGTTCTGATGGAGAGTGGTAGAGAACATGTGTATGAAAAATCCATCAATCACAAACCCATAAATTTATGATCATCTAAGGTACCATATGATTCATCGGGTATGAGGGTACAAGGACAATGTTTTCAGTTTTCTAGATCATTTCCCTAATGATGAAGAATTAAAAGAAATACTTTCTTGATTTTGGTACAATCTCACCGTTCTTCGTGCCTTGAAAAATTTCCACTTCATATCATAATGAAATGAAGATTAATTTTTCATTTGTGATGTGTTAGCAGATAATGTGATAGAATGATAGGTCATTCCATATGTTTCTATCACAAAAATATTAGCACAATTTATTAAGTATACATAAGTCCATCCATGCTGAGATTAATCGTATAAGGTTGATAAAATGGAATTGTACTTCATCTATCTTTGCACTTATTAAAAACAAACTAGTTTCTACTATCTTGGGACTTCTTGTAGGCCAGTGGTAGGCGATAAAGGCATGTCACACATTGGTTGTGGGTTCGATTCCAGCATCCTTGTCTAACACAATGGGTTGTCACCGATTTTACGGGTTGTCCTTTTTCTAAAACAATACTATTACAACATTACAGAAATAATATAAAAAGTTTCTAGACATAAACAATAATATCTGATGTCCAACTTAATTCATTCCAACCTTTAGGCTTATCAGAAATACATCTGTCCAATCTCATAGTATACAAAAAATTACTACTAGAGAGGTCGTTTACAAAGCATGTGAATACCATCATTTATCCCCCATATATCATAAGATATATCTTGATGGTGGTCATATTCCAAACATCTGAATACCTTAATCATGTATTCTCTTGAAAAATTATTGCCCATTGAACATTAGTGAATACATGAATGATATCAAATGTTAACTCTTTCCACTTACCAAAATTCAAAAAAATTATATATACTCAAACCACTATATCACTTTGTCCTTATACCTATCATGAGCTCATGAATACTATAAAACATATTATTTTCACCTTATCCCTTCATTATGCACATATCATCTACTTTCCAAAAATATTTCTATCACTTTTCATGGTTACCTATACAATATAATTATCAAAAACCATAACAACCTTTATAAAGTTATTCCAATATTCCACGATACTATAAATGAGATTCCACGACATTATTTTGGAATCCCGTTATATAAACATATAACCATTCCACCAAATTGTTTTCGTACTCAACATCGCCAATAGTGATCGCATGTGACTTCCATTTTTTCCTTTGCTTTATGTGGTTGTTGATGTCGGTCATCATTATCCCTTGGATTAGGGCACTGGATAGCATAATAAACCATTTCCTTGAAATTGTATCATTGAATTGTAGGTGTTGCATTCTCTGTTGTCATTTCTGTATTCATATAATTATATACCTTTTTCCCATTCCATTTTCACTCAACTGCTCAATGACCTTCTTTTCCACACATAAAAAACATTTTCTAGTACCTTTTCGGAAGTATCCAACATGCTTCTTTCTACACATTGAGCATAAAAAACATTCATCTTCTTTTCACCATTGTTCAGAGATTTCTCCTTGAACTCCGTCTTTCATTTCATGTCAAATCCATGATATGGGTATGTAACAGCAACTTCCAGTTCTACCTTGATAGCACAACGCACAATTTATTCATAGCTATTGATGTCTCTTATAGCTAATTCCCTTCTAATACTTTGTTTTATTCCATTGAAGAATCAATCAACTTTACATTCTGGTTGGATGATAATGCCAAATGCATACCTTGCAAGACTTGTAAAATTCACTTCATATATACCAACATATTCATCAACCTTTTTCTTATGCTCAAGGAACTCCTTTTCCATCTTTTTTCAAAGAATACGAGAGAAGTACTTATTGAAAAATTAGTTTTTGAACTCATCCAATTCCATGGATTAGATTTCGTCTTGGGGCCTCGAATTCTTAATTAGAGTCCACCATTGGTCTACTTCACCTTCTAAACGGTAAATAGCTAGAATGATTTTTTCATGTCCTGAACAGCGAAGTACAGAAAATATCTTTTCAATGGTAATGATCCATTGTTCAGCAACAAGTGGATTTGAATACCCACTGAAAGAAGGTAGATGTTTCCTCCTGAAGGAAACAATAGAATATTCTTCTTTTCCCTGCTGAAATGGAAGTCTAGAATGATTCATAGCTTCTGTGAATATAGCAATAAGATTTTTCAATCTATCTCCCATAACATTGGTTTGTTGAGGAGGACAGTCATTGCATTGTCCATTACATTGATCAGCACGGTTTCTTCGGGTCCCATCCATCGTCTAAAACCCAAAAATAATAGTGTGAGGAAAAAATCATGCTAGGGAAAACAACATAATAAAGGGAGAGTACCTTCAATATCTAAAATCTCAGGATTAATTTTAATATCATTTCCTTAATTCTAAGGCTATAAACTATACTTATACTTAACCTTAGGGACATCCATAGACATAACTTACAAATATCTCTAGGGATTTCACTAAAATTTTCCCATCCTAGTTTACAAAGGTTAACTAAACCTTCCCTCTGATACCAACATTAGAGACCCAAGCTTTATGTACGTGGACATTACATTATTTTTTCAGAATAATTAAAACATAACAAGAACCAATAGTCAAGGACCGTAATAGATTATTGTCTTTGGAAACTCGGAACAGAATATTCTAATCATGGTGAATAATTTTCAATATATCCAATAAAGATCTTCCCATTTAGTTTTCTTACCTAAAACTATTAATTAAATCCTAGATAAAAGAAAACATATAAAGGGTGAGCTCAAATTCTCAGAAAGGGTAATCATGGAGAAAATAAAACAAATCATATACATTTGATCATAAAAAAAACATGAACACAATGTTTAAACATAAAAATCATGAGAAATAAATCTTAGCATTACATAATTCATAGATTATAAAGGAACATTAATCATGATAAAATAACATGGGAATAAAACATGTAATTTGGAAAAACCATTATGAACATGATATTATATCCATAGTATCCAAGGCATTGCTACCAAGACCATCTTAGTGGAAAATGTCCCTTACGGAATCGAGTTCACTCCTCATTACTGTAGAGACCCGAAGCCTGACGTACATTGACATTACATTACTTTTGCGGAATACTTAGTACATAACAAAAACACACACACAAGGATCGTAATAGTTTAGTGTCTTTGGAAACTCAGAACGTAATCTTCTAATCGTGGGGAAAGATCTTCAATATCTCCCATAAAGATCTTCCTTTTTTTTACCTAAAAACCTTTCTTTATATCCTGGGGAAAAGAAAACATAAAAGGGTGAGCTCAAATGCTCAGTAAGGGTAAACAAAAGAAATATCAATCACATCATATACATAAGAACATAGCTTTTGGAAATCTTAACCTGCAAAAGAGCTCATAATATCATAACATGGGATAAATCATATAAGTGAAAATGAGATCCCCATAATCATAACATAAAACTTGAAACTTTGTGGCATGCACACATAATCATGGAAAATAATTTCTTGTTAGTCATGACTCATTGCCAAGACTATCTTAGTGGACAAAGTCCCTTTCTGAACCGAGTTCACTCCTCGTTTCAGTCCTGTATCACTGAACCGAAATAACCTTCCGTTCCAGCCATGTCTATCTCATGAGATATAAAGTCTTTACCCAATGCATTGGAGGGAGATATAGGTCCCACCCATCTTATAATGAATCCTTTCTTATGTGTGCCACATAATCATAAAACATACATCATCGCATAACACATGTAACATAAATGGGATTCTTGAAACATCATGACATCATAAATCAATTCATATAAGATAAAGGAATTCATAAAAATAATTCCATCACAACATGATCAAATCAATTTAATAATAGGGATAAAAACAGAACCCTTTATTATCTTAGATGGAAAATAATTTTGATAAAACACTTGAACTCCATTCTTGAGGAAAATATCCTTTCTTCTTCAAAAAACATTTTTCCTTTCATAACATGTCATACGACTTTAAAATAAAAGAAGTTGATTAAAAATAAACTTGAAACTTGTAAAGGAAGCTTCTTGGAAATAATGTTTTAAAAATCCATTCATGCCGTATATGTTAAAAAGAACATTCTTCGTACTTTTGTCGGAAAAGTCAAAAAGTATCTCGTACGAAAAACGACAAAAGATTCTTTTCATACGTATTACTAAAAACTCACCGAAGGGTAAAAATGGATTTAAACAATTTTAGGTGGATGGAAATAATATTACATATTGAGTAAACATGGATGTGGATGATAAAATACACCCCAGTAAATACTTACGAATAAACAATCTCGGATAAAAATGAGATTGTGATATTTCCCTTACCTTAGGTCCGACTTGTTTTGTAAGTGTCCGAACCTCCTGTATAATTATTTAAATCATATTATTGACTTATTACAGAATCATATTCATTGTTATGATATAATATATGGTTCACTTATGACATTATATTACCCTTTCTTTTGTAAATTCCATGTTAAAGAAGCGTTTTGGGTAAAATCGTTTCATTTATCGTAGGTGTTTTGACTTGTTGTTCTTGACATCATTATTACTTATATCATGATTTACTTATTTCCAGAATATAAAATATGATTTATATATCATATATATTCAGTATATATATATATATATATATATATATAATAGGTAGATAAATAAAATGAAAAACACCGTTCATGGAGACGGTAGTCCGTACGTACGCATGAACGCTGTTTTCCTTTCCTTATTGTCTTGAAATGGAAGTAAGTAGATTACATACATATGTATATATATACATAAATCCAGTATCTTTATAATGTCATATATTTCATTATTATTTCTTATATATACATTATAATCATTCTTAAATGGTTAACATGGAGAATGAATCTCATCGCGTCGTGGAGACGGTATTCCGTACGTACGCACGAGTGATGATATCATTTCTATAAATATTGAATTGAATTGGAGTGGATTATACAATATATCAGAATAAATATGAGGTTTTAATAACTATTTATAGTTATTCTTTACACCATTATACCCATCCATGTAAGGTGGTGGTGGAAAATAGATTACACCACGGCGTGGAGACGGTATTCCGTACGTACGCACGCGCGGTGATTTCTTTTTCCGTAGGATGGATAGATGGTGAAATAGGGTTGTTTCATACTTATAATAACATATCAGTATATGAGTGATACTGATGTCATTACTTCATAATGAAACAACCTAATAAGAAGAAGTGGAAGAAGAAATAAAGATGAAAGAATTGGTAACGGTAATTACCTCTTCTTTGAAGTGCCTCTTTGAGACCTCCTCTTAGGGCACAATAATTGGTCTTTGAGGAAGACCAGAACCTCTAGGATGTTGCTAGGGAAGTGGAGAGGAGAAATTGTCAGGGGTTGGCCGAGCTTGAGTGCTCAAATTGGTGTGAGGAGGAGGGGGAGGAGGTGTCCTTTTATAGGGGAGGAGAGGGGCACCTTAGGAATATCTCAAAATATTATTTTATATTAAAGTCAAAATCGGTTTATAATGGTTCCAAAGGGTCTTATTTCGAATTTAAGGTGGGGAGGGGTCGAAATCCTATCAACCAATAGAATTTATACAAGTTTAGGATATTATTTTAACCTTATCAATTAAATTTAACTCTAAGTTAAATAGTTTAACTTTTACCATGTCCTTTTGTTTTCTTTCACTATATGGTTAATAAACTTACTATAACATGCCAAACGAACCCCAAATTGTTTATTATTAATATATATATCCTTATCTAAGTAATTTGGCCGAACCTTAGATTTTTAGGAATACAATAACAATTAATAATATAATATTTGATTTAAAAACTATTTTGTGTCAATTTTGACACTATTTGATATATGATTTTTGTGAAAGTCATAACAGAATTAAATGTTCGAACCAAGTTGATTAAATCAACATTAATATATCATAGTAACCTAGAAAATTAGTGGAATTCATAAAAAATCTCAAATTACATTTATTTTGGTGTTTATAACATCAATTATGTCAATATTTCATTAATAAGATAATTACTGCATCATCGTTGTGTCATAAATAAATTAAATTATTTTACGTCTAAAAATTTCAAATAAAATACCCTCATGTAGGAAATCTTTTTAGCTTTCTAATGAATATTTACAATCGAATTTATCTTATGTATAACCCCATATTAAAAATGATTTACTTATCAAACGTTGATTTTAACTATTTTAACCTTTCTTTAAATAAATTAATAATAAATGTCCTAATCTAATCCAAGTGGGCCTAAATGGTCATATGTTATTCCTAAGTTTGTTTTTGGTCGAATTACACTTGTCCAATATAATTAGGACATGTGTTAGGGTAATAGTAATATCATATTTACCCTTAGTTACCCTATTTACTATTAACCGCGGTAAAAAAGTAAAAAGTTACTATTCACCAAAAAAAATTATTTTCATCTCATTGAACCACATTTTAGTCCTTGATATTAACCGTGTCTCTCAGATTTTCGAAATTCCATTCACAGAAGCGGCAAAATTATGTTTTATGAAAAATTCAGTTTTTTAAACTACCACTTAGTAGTTTCACTATTCATCAAAAATTGATGTTTTTCAGAACAATGCCAAAATTTCATCCTAAGCTATATTTCATATTCCGAATTCAAAAATGAAATCTATTTTACCAAATTCATAACATAGAAGTTTCATTAATTAATTTTATAATTAAATCCCGCTGTTAAAATAAATAGCGTGTTTTTAGGAAACAATATATATCAAAAGATTGACACTTGATTATGTCTAGTTTAAATGTGAAATTACAACCAATGACCAACATTGTATTAAATTGTAAAAATATATTCTAAATATACTTTAAAACCACTCAAATTAATGATTTATCACTATTAATTATTTCGATTAAAAAAAGTTGTTTTTAATTATAATTTAGTAATTTTCACTATTCATCAGAATATGAAAGTTATCCGAAATGTACCAAAATTTCACCTTAGGCTAAATTCGATACTCCGAATCCAAAAATGAAGTTCATTTTGAAAAATAAGATTTACAGAATTTTAAAAAGTGGTTATTACTATTCATAACGGCTAGTTTTAATAACATTTTAATAGCATATCGCTGTTTAGTGAAACTCGTTATTGCGTACTACACACGCTATCGAGGAAGGTCGCGATTGCGTGTAATGCAAGGAAAGTCAAGGATGCGTGTTGTGCAAGCTCCTTTTGGTGTAGCGTACAACACAAGACATTAGTGAAATTAAAAAGAATATTTTTCATAAAATCTTGGGCTGTTACATTCTACCCCCCTTAAAATGAATTTCGCCCTCGAAATTCGTCGGGGTTATAAATGGTTTACTATTAGAAAGATTCTTTAATAGAAACCCACATCGTAAAAGGGAATACCAAAACATGGCTTTAAAAACTAAAGTATGAAATGTAACGATTACCCAAATAAACTAATCACTGGGTTTCCACATAGGTGAAAATATGGATATGGAAGAGAAATCTAACCATCATGTTCTGATGGAGAGTGGTAGAGAACATGGCTATGGAAAAGCCAGTAATCACAAATCCATAGATTTGTGATGATATAAGGTACCATCTGATTCCTCAGGTATAAGATCACTAGGACAACATTTTTGGTTTTCAAGATCATTTCCCTAAAGTTGAAAATTTGAATTAGAATAAATACTTACTTTATTTTGGTACAATCTCACTGTTGTTCGTGCCTTGAACAATTTCCACTTCATCTCTTAAATAAATGAAGTTGAATTTGTTATTCGTGAAGTGTTAGCAGATAATGTGATAGAATGACGGGTCATTCCATCTGTCTCAAACAAATGGTTAGCAAAAATTATATACATAAGTAGATCTATAGTGAGATTAATCATATATGGTTCCTAAAATGGACTTATACTTCATATATCATACTGCTTAATATAATAAAACTAGTTTCTACTAAACAGGGACTTCCTGTAGGCCAGTGGTAGGTGATAAAGGCCAGTCGCACTTCAGTTGTGGGTTCGATTCCCACAGCCTTGTTCGAAGCGATGGGTTGTCGCCCGTCCTGCAGGTTGTCCCTTTTTCCAAAACTTTATTACTATAACATCCCATCAATAATATCAAAAAAAAACAAACAATACTAACTTGTGTCCAACATAATCCATTCCAATCTTTAGGCTTATCCATAATACTGATGTCGACTCTCATAATATAGTGAAAACGATTACTAGAGATTTAACACCATCGTCGATCCCCATATATCATAAGATATGTTTTGTTGGTCACATTCCAAACATTCAAAGTCCTTAATCGTGTATTCTCTTGAATACCTTAGTGAAAACATGAATGCAGTTAAAAGTTAACACTTTCCACATACCAAAATACTCAAAATTCTATATACTCAAACCATGATATCACTTAGTCCTTATATCAATCATGAGCTCATGAATACTGTCAAACATTTCATTTTCTCCTTATCCCTTCATTATGCGCATATCATCTACATTCCAAAAATATCTGAATAACCTTTCATGGATACTGGTAACATTAATCAGACAACAATGTAACAATCCTTACCTTTCTCTTTATTCCATAGTACCATGAGATTACTTATACAACATTACACATGATAAACATGTAATCATTCCACTACATTCTTAAACCATTGACCGAGCTTCAACAATTCTTTCATCTCACATATCATTGGTAGTCTCTTCATCAGCATCCACATAAATACTTCCCATACGACCATACTGATTATCTTCATGAGACTTTCCCTTAGGGCATTGGTTTGCATAATGCCCGTACATTCCACATTTAAAACATTTAACCATTGTTGAAGTCGTAGCAATACCATTATCCTCATCCCTGGTGTTAACTGAACCTTTTCCTTTGCACTTACTGGCTTTGTGTCCTTCTTTTCCACACCCAAAGCATCTTCTAGTTCCTTTGAAACATTCTCCTTGATGCCTCTTCCCACATGATTTACATAGGGGGAATTGAACTTTCTTTCCTCTATGATTATCATGAAACTCCATCTTTCTCTTATTAGCCGAGTCAGGAAACTTACCAAATTTTACTTTATTGATCATATTATGAGATTGCTGATTCGGCATAATAATGATGTTTGGACTTCCAAATCCCATTTCATTTGTTTGCTCATGAATAATATCATTCCATTGTCCATCATTTCCTCCATTATCGTGAATCACCTTGTTTCCATCCATTTTCTAAAACCCAAAAAGAATAGTGTGAGAGGAAAAAATCATAATAAAGGGGGAGTAACTTAAATATCTAACATCTTTGGTTTAATCTAATATCGTTACCATAGTTTTAGGACTATATCCTATACGTATACTTATCCTTAGGGGCATCCCTAGACATACCTTATAAATATCTCTAGGGATCTCACTAACGTTTTCGCATCCTAGTTTCCAAAGGTTGACTAAACCTTTCCTCTGATACCAACTGTAGACACCCGAAGCCTGACGTACATTGACATTACATTACTTTTGCGGAATACTTAGTACATAACAAAAACACACACACATGGATCGTAATAGTTTAGTGTCTTTGGAAACTCGGAACGTAATCTTCTAATCGTGGGGAAAGATCTTCAATATCTCCCATAAAGATCTTCCTTTTTTTTACCTAAAAACCTTTCTTTATATCCTGGGGAAACGAAAACATAAAAGGGTGAGATCAAATGCTCAGTAAGGGTAAACAAAAGAAATATCAATCACATCATATACATAAGAACATAGCTTTTGGAAATCTTAACCTGCAAAAGAGCTCATAATATCATAACATGGGATAAATCATATAAGTGAAAATGAGATCCCCATAATCATAACATAAAACATGAAACTTTGTGGAATGCACACATAATCATGGAAAATCATTTCTTGTTAGTCATGACTCATTGCCAAGACTATCTTAGTGGACAAAGTCCCTTTCTGAACCGAGTTCACTCCTCGTTTCAGTCCTGTATCACTGAACCGAAATAACCTTCCGTTCCAGCCATGTCTATCTCATGAGATATAAAGTCTTTACCCAATGCATTGGAGGGAGATATAGGTCCCACCCATCTTATAATGAATCCATTCTTATGTGTGCCACATAATCATAAAACATACATCATCGCATAACACATGTAACAAAAATGGGATTCTTGAAACATCATGACATCATAAATCAATTCATATAAGATAAAGGAATTCATAAAAATAATTCCATCACAACATGATCAAATCAATTTAATAATAGGGATAAAAACAGAACCCTTTATTATCTTAGATGGAAAATAATTTTGATAAAACACTTGAACTCCATTCTTGAGGAAAATATCCTTTCTTCTTCAAAAAACATTTTTCCTTTCATAACATGTCATACGACTTTAAAATAAAAGAAGTTGATTAAAAATAAACTTGAAACTTGTAAAGGAAGCTTCTTGGAAATAATGTTTTAAAAATCCATTCATGCCGTATAAGTTAAATAAAACATTCTTCGTACTTTTGTCGGAAAAGTCAAAAAGTACCTCGTACGAAAAACGACAAAAGATTCCTTTCATACGTATTACTAAAAACTCACCGAAGGGTAAAAATGGATTTAAACAATTTTAGGTGGATGGAAATAATATTACATATTGAGTAAACATGGATGTGGATGATAAAATACACCCCAGTAAATACTTACGAATAAACAATCTCGGATAAAAATGAGATTGTGATATTTCCCTTACCTTAGGTCCGACTTGTTTTGTAAGTGTCCGAACCTCCTGTATAATGATTTAAATCATATTATTGACTTATTACAGAATCATATTCATTGTTATGATATCATATATGGTTCACTTATGACATTATATTACCCGTTCTTTTGTAAATTCCATGTTAAAGAAGCGTTTTGGGTAAAATCATTTCATTTATCGTAGGTGTTTTGACTTGTTGTTATTGACATCATTATTACTTATATCATAATTTACTTACTTCCAGAATATAAAATATGATTTATATATCATATATATTCAGTATATATACATATATAATAGGTAGATAAATAAAATGAAAAACACCGTTCATGGAGACGGTAGTCCGTACGTACGCATGAACGCTGTTTTCCTTTCCTTATTGTCTTGAAATGGAAGTAAGTAGATGACATACATATGTATATATATATACATAAATCCAGTAGCTTTATAATGTCATATATTTCATTATTATTTCTTATATATACATTATAATCATTCTTAAATGGTTAACATGGAGAATGAATCTCATCGCGTCGTGGAGACGGTATTCCGTACGTACGCACGAGCGATGATATCATTTCTATAAATATTGAATTGAATTGGAGTGGATTATACAATATATCAGAATCAATATGATGTTTTAATAACTATTTATAGTTATTCTTTACACCATTATACCCATCCATGTAAGGTGGTGGTGGAAAATAGATTACACCACGGCGTGGAGACGGTATTCCATACGTACGCACGGGCGGTGATTTCTTTTTCCGTAGGATGGATAGATGGTGATATAGGGTTGTTTTATACTTATAATAACATATCAGTATATGAGTGATACTGATGTTATTACTTCATAATGAAACAACCTAATAAGAAGAAGTGGAAGAAGAAATAAAGATGAAAGAATTGGTAACGGTAATTACCTCTTCTTTGAAGTGCCTCTTTGAGACCTCCTCTTAGGGCACTAAAATTGGTCTTTGAGGAAGACCAGAACCTCTAGGATGTTGCTAGGGAAGTGGAGAGGAGAAATTGGCAGGGGTTGGACGAGCTTGAGTGCTCAAATTGGTGTGAGGAGGAGGGGGAGGAGGTGTCCTTTTATAGGGGAGGAGAGGGGCACCTTAGGAATATCTCAAAATAATATTTTATATTAAAGTCAAAATCGGTTTATAATGGTTCCAAAGGGTCTTATTTCGAAGTTAAGGTGGGGAGGGGTCGAAATCCTATCAACCAATAGAATTTAGACAAGTTTAGGATATTATTTTAACCTTATCAATTAAATTTAACTCTAAGTTAAATAGTTTAACTTTTACCATGTCTTTTTGTTTTCTTTCACTATATGGTTAATAAACTTACTATAACATGCCAAACGAACCCCAAATTGTTTATTATTAATATATATATCCTTATCTAAGTACTTTGGCCTAACCTTATATTTTTAGGAATACAATAACAATTAATAATATAATATTTGATTTAAAAACTATTTTGTGTCAATTTTGACACTATTTGATATATGATTTTTTTGAAAGTCATAACAGAATTAAATGTTCGAACCAAGTTGCTTAAATCAACATTAATATATCATAGTAACCTAGAAAATTAGTGGAATTCATAAAAAATCTCAAATTACATTTATTTTGGTGTTTATAACATCTATTATGTCAATATTTCATTAATAAGATAATTACTGCATCATCGTTGTGTCATAAATAAATTAAATTATATTATGTCTAAAAATTTCAAATAAAATACCATCATGTAGGAAATCTTTTTAGCTTTCTAATGAATATTTACAATCGAATTTATCTTATGTATAACCCCATATTAAAAATGATTTACTTATTAAACGTAGATTTTAACTATTTTAACCTTTCTTTAAATAAATTAATAATAAATGTCCTAATCTAATCCAAGTGGGCCTAAATGGTCATAGTTTATTCCTAAGTTTGTTTTTGGTCGAATTAAACTTGTCCAATAGAATTAGGACATGTGTTAGGGTAATAGTAATATCATATTTACCCTTAGTTACCCTATTTACTATTAACCGCGGTAAAAAAGTAAAAAGTTACTATTCACCAAAAAAATTATTTTCATCTCATTGAACCACATTTTAGTCCTTGATATTAACCGTGTCTCTCGGATATTCGAAATTACATTCACAGAAGCGGCAAAATTAAGTTTTATGAAAAATTCAGTTTTTTAAACTACCACTTAGTAGTTTCACTATTCATCAAAAATTGATGTTTTTCAGAACAATGCCAAAATTTCATCCTAAGCTATATTTCATATTCCGAATTCAAAAATGAAATCTATTTTACCAAATTCATAACATAGAAGTTGCATTAATTAATTTTATAATTAAATCCCGCTGTTAAAATAAATAGTGTGTTTTTAGGAAACAATATATATCAAAAGATTGACACTTGATTATGTCTAGTTTAAATGTGAAATTACAACCAATGACCAACATTGTATTAAATTGTAAAAATATATTCTATATATACTTTAAAACCACTCAAATTAATGATTTATCACTATTAATTATTTCGATTAAAAAAAGTTGTTTTTAATTATAATTTAGTAATTTTCACTATTCATCAGAATATGAAAGTTATCCGAAATGTACCAAAATTTCACCTTAGGCTAAATTCGATACTCCGAATCCAAAAATGAAGTTCATTTTGAAAAATAAGATTTACAGAATTTTAAAAAGTGGTTATTACTATTCATAACGGCTAGTTTTAATAACATTTTAATAGCATATCGCTGTTTAGTGAAACTCGTTATTGCGTACTACACACGCTATCGAGGAAGGTCGCGATTGCGTGTAATGCAAGGCAAGTCAAGGATGCATGTTGTGCAAGCTCCTTTTGGTGTAGCGTACAACACAAGACATTAGTGAAATTAAAAAGAATATTTTTCATAAAATCTTGGGCTGTTACAATTCCATTCCGGTATCACTGAACCAGATTAACATGTTATTCCAGCAATGTGTATCTAATGAGATACAAATCATTAAACAATGCATTGGAGGGAGATATAGGACCCACCCATCTCATAATGAAATAATTCTTACTTGTTACTCAAAATAAACATAAATCATTCATCATAATCCCAAGAATAAAATGGGTTTCATAAACATCATCCCATCATAACATAATCCATATAAAAAAATTGATATCATTTAATCATAAGAAAAGTGGAACCATTTATATTATAGAGACATTATACATGAAACATACACACATAAAATAATTTCATCTTAGATAGAAAATGGTTTTGATAAAACACTTGAATTTAATTCTTGAGTCAAATATCCTTTCTTCTTAAAAATTATTTTCATTTCAGAAAATACAATGAAGTCTTAAAAGAAAAGGATTTTGTATAAAATAGTTATGAAATATTTTTTACTAAGATTCATGAAAATAAGGTGTTAAAAACTGTATAAATCTATTCATGTCGTATATGTTAAAAAAATATTCTTCTCATACTTTTGTCGGAAAAGTCAAAAAGTATCTCGTATGGTAAACAAAAGAAAGATTCCTTACATACCATGTAATAAAAGTAAAAAATGGGTAAAAAGGACTTTAAACATGCATGAAAACACTTTTAGAAAATAGGGACATGAATGATAAATATAACCCCAGCAAATACTTACGAATAAACAATCTCGGATAAAAAACAAGATTGGAAAAGTTACCCCATACCTTAGGTCTGATATGATTCGTACGTATCCGAACCTCCTGTATAATGCTTTAAATAATGTCATTTAATTATTACAGAATCATAATCATTGTTATGATATCAAATATGGTTCACTTATGACTTTATATTACCCGTTCTTTTGTAAATTCCAGGTTAAAGCGGTGTTTTGGGTAAAAATGTTTTATTTATCGTACGTGTTTGGACTTGCTGTTCATGATATTATTATTACTTATATCATGATTTAATTACATCCAAAATTCAAATCATGATTTATATATCTAATATATTTAGTATATAAATATATATAATTGATAGATGAATGTAATTTACCGTTCCTGGATACGGTTGGCCGTACGTACGCATGAACGCTGTTTTCCATTCCTTATTGACTTGAATGGATGTATGTAGATGAAATGTATATATATAAATAAATACAGTAGCTTAAATATTTCATATATTTTATTATTATTCATTATATATAGTTTATAATCATTCTTAATGGTTAACATGGAAAATGACTCCCATCGCGTCATGGAGACGGTAATCCATACGTACGCACGAGCGATGATATCTTCACCATAATTATTGAATGCAATTGGAGTGGATGATATAATTTCTCAGAATCAGTATGATGTTATAATATCCATATAAAATTATTCTTTACACCATTATACCCATCAAATTAAGGTGGTGGTGGAAAAATATATTACACCACGGCGTGGAGACAGTATTCTCTAGGTACGCAAGCGCGGTTATTTCATTTTCCGTAGGATGGATAGAAGGATAAATGGAGTCGTTTCATATTTATAATAACATATCAGTAAATTAATTATACTGATGTTATTACTTTATAATGAAACAACTAAATAAGAAGATGATAAACAATAAAGAAACTTGAAAGAATCAGTTGAAGAGATTACCTCTTCTTCCACACACATATTTTAAGCTTCCTCTTCAGGCACTAGAGTGTTTCTTTTGAGTAGACCATAACCTCTATAATGAATATAAGGAAGATGATAAGTTAAATGGGAAAGGGTTGGCCGAGTTTTAAGGCACAAAATTGTGTAAAGTGAAAAGGGAGGATGTGCCCTTTTATAAGAGAGGAGAGGGACACCTTAGGAAAAACATAAAATATTATTTTATAATAAAGTCATATTCGGTTTATAATAGCTCCAAATTTATTTAGTTCAAATATAAAGACATTATGGGTCTAAATAATCTCAAAAAATAGGTTTTATACATGTATATGTTACTATTTAAACATTATCATTGATATTTAACTCTAAGTTAAATAATTTATCTTTTATCGTGTCATCTTTTTTTCATACACTATATGGTTAATAAACATATTATAACAAGCCAAAAGAACCCCAAGTGGTTCATTATAAAAATATATATCCTTATATAAGTCATGTGGACAAAAAATAGATTTTTAGGAATAGAATAACAATTATTAATATAATATTTGTTTTAAAAACTATTTGATGTCAATTTTGACACTATTCGGAAATTGATTTTTTTGAAAATCATATCGACATGATTAGTTCAAAAAAGTTAATTTAATAAATATTAACATGTCATACTAACCTATAAAATTAGATTAATTCATAAAAATATCAAATTACATTAATTTTGGTATTTATAACATCTATTATGTTAATATTTAATTAATAAGGTGATTACCACAACATCATTGTGTCATAAATAAATTAAATTATTTAATGTCTAAAAATTATTAATAAAATACAATTATGTGGTAATTGTTTTTATTTTACTAATGAATATTTATAGTCGAATTTATCTTATGCATAACCCTATATTAAAAATGTTTTAGTTATTAAGCATTGATTTTTAACTCTTTAAACTCTTCTTTGAATTAAATAATAATAAATGTCCTAATCTAATCCAAGTGGACCCAAATGGTAATATTTTATTCCTAAGTTTCTTTTGGTCAAATTACATTTATCCAATAGAATTATAACATGTTTTAGGGTAATAATAATATAATTTTTACCCTTAATTACCCTATTTACATTTAACCATGGTAAAAAAAGTAACAAGTTATTAATCACAAAAAATTATTTTAATCCTATTAAACCACATTTTACTCTTTGATATTAACCGTGTCTCTTCTATTTTTGAAATACAACTCGCAGATGCGGTGAAATTCAGTGTTATGCAAATTTGCAAAAAGCTCCTTGGAGGAAGGTAAATGACGGTAAAAATTTCAATATAATTTTTATATCTCTAAAATTATTATAAACAGACTCAAATGAATTCCATTGAACATATATATATATTATTTATCTATTTTGACCAAAAATAAATCTAATTAAAATAAATAATTATTTAAATAAAAAGTCGGTTTTTAAATAGTAACCAAGTGTTTTCACTATTCATAAAAAAATGAAGGTTTTCAGAAAAATACAAAAAATTCACCCTAGGAAAATTTTGATATTCCGAAGCCAAAAATGAAGTCCATTTTGAATGATAAAATTTAAAAAATTACTAAAACTTGGTATTACTATTCATAACAGCTAATTCATAATAATATTATAATAATATATCGTTTAGTGAAACTCAATATTTCGTAATACAAACACTACTGAGGAAGGTCTTGATTGCATGTAATGAAAGCCATGACAGGGCTACCTGTAGTGAAAGATCTATTTGGTGTTGCGTATAACATAATCAAAACTTATTTTATTTATATATTAAATAGAATCTATACTTAATGTTACGTAGAATAATTTCTAAAAAACGAACTTGAAATTATGTGTAATACGAGCCATGAATAGCGTTGCGTATACTGCAAGCTAATAATGTGTTGCGTATAGTGAAATATAATCATGGTGTACTGTACAACACAAGACATCAATGAAATTAAAAAAAATATTTCCCATAAAATCTCAGGGTGTTACACCTCGTGTAGACTCTCGATGGAACTTCCTGCTTTCTATCTGAAAGGAATCATCCATGGATATTAAATCGCCCTAGTCCACAAATCCAGTATCCCTCATATTTCTCTCTGTGATAAGCACTTGGTTGACTATAAGAGTAATAAAAGTCAACTAAAAGATGTTCACCTATGATCTGTTTTTCAGTAAGAGGCCTTACTCAAACTTCCTCACCAAAAACAGCTCATCATTCACCAAAATGGGAGTAAAACTCTGTAACTCTGTGAAGCGATATGAATACTCCATAACTGTGGGATTACCCTACTGGAGGTTCATGAACTCTCTGGCTTTTTCAGCCCTCAGCGTCGCTGGGTAAAATTAGTCATATAATGTACGCTGAAACTCATCCCAAGCCATAGCCTGTTGGCGCCTGGCCTACGAAACCATTCCCACAATCTCTTGGAAGAATCTTGCCGCATATAAGTCGCGAGCTACACTCTACTCTCCGAAGGCATCCCCAAGTGCTCGATGATGGATAACATGCCTTCTAGACACGACTCTGCAGCATGGTGTCCTCCATCCCCAGTGAACGTGGGGGGATGTTGCTACTGAAAAATCGGCGTCAGCTCTGCCATAGACGAGGCAGGATGCTAAGCTCCCTGGAAGGTCTGTATAAATCTCATGAAACCCTCTCTGAACTAATTGTCGACACCTGTGTCTGGAATTATTGTAGGTTATATGTCCGGAATGATAGGAGGAACTACTGGTAGTCTTTGATCTCTCGTATCAGGTGTACGGTCAGTGCCTGGTTCCTGATGGACAATGGGAGGATGTATCGGTCCCATAGCATTGAAATGTCAAAAGCACACCTCAGATTCAGGATAAACAAATAATGAAAAAAAACTGAATCCACAAGAAGGAATAGGGAAAATAAGGCATTCATGTTATGAAAAACATGACTAAATGATGTCTTCTTTCCCTATACGACATGTTCCCTTAAGTCATTCACATGGGTGTGTACTTCTACCTGAACTGGTCATGTAACACCCCAAATACACGACATGTTGTCCCAACACATGGTGTGTACCCGAATCCTCTTTCCTTCCCTGGGTCCTTCTACACGGTTAAGCCACATGACTCTCCTAAGACAAAACCACACAGCGTGTTCATGGGAGACACGACATGTACTAGACATGAATTACATGGCCTCTGTTGTTAGCGACACGGCATGACATGCAGCTGACACTACACAGCATGTTCCAGAAGGACACAGCGTGTACAAGGAAGGGTAACACCAACCCGTGTTGTTCGTGACACGACCGAGTACTTTTATCAAACTACATGACATGTAAGATTAAGACACATCGTGTATGTGAACATATAACACGACCCATGTTGTCTGTGACACAGCCTGTGTACCTATTTTAGACTACACGACATACTAAAAAAGTACACGGCATATTTCTACAATATTTTTCATAACCCCGTGTTTCTTCTCACACAGTCAGTGACATGGTTAATAGAAGACACGACATGTATGAAGAAAGTACACACCGTGTATTTTGGATTTTTTCAGGAAGTAGCTCAGAAATTACTCTGAAGCCTAGAAAACACAAAAAAAAGATTTATGGTGACAAATTCTGATCTATGAAGGACCATATTCCTCGTGAGTCAAATATTGGCATGTTATACAATGCATATAACTGGTAAACTATATAACAAACTCACAATCCACCAAATTATGATACTCAAGGGCCCATTATACCTCTAATACCAAGGTTTGGCATCCATGATATTGAAGCTCTATACAAATGATACCATATCATCATAGTAGGTATTCTATCACAACATCTACCACAACAGCATGAATAGTATATCAGAAATTTTATCACAATAGCATGCAATTTCTAATGCAATCTAGATGGAATGGAAAAATTCATTACATGTGATTTCCTAACAAATTACTATATGATGCATGAGATGGCATACCTTCATCTCAGCGGGTTTCATCAAAATATAACCACAATCGTATAAACAGTAACAACACAAAACAACTGTAGCACCCAATGGTGAAGTAAATTAAACTGTAAAATTTTCAAAACTAAAAAATTGAAATATTCGAGGTAATCTCGATTTTTCACTCTACACATGTTCTAGAACACCTGGGAACTACTATTTACCATTTACCTATTCTATATTATCCCACTCTATTGGCGCTAAACAATACGTCAATAGAAAAGAAAAGAACCTCCTCTGATACCCCTTTGTAAAGACCCGAATCTGTAGCCACTCAACTGGTGCCTCGTACCCAGGTCTCCACATGACCTCAAGTGCATTTCCCCAAATTCTAGAGGCTCCCGACTATTAGTGAGGGCCTTTTTGGGTCATTAGAGAAACTATGACCTCATTTGGTAAACATACAAGTGAGAGGAAATAATAGTCAACAACGGAAGCAGTAAACAACATACAATAACTAAAAATAAATAGCGGAAGCAATGAATATATATAGTAATGATGATCATGATGCAGTAGGTACAAGTGACTAAAGAAAGCAGAAAACACATCAACGTGCTGAAATACAACTGGGTACAGAGTAATAAAAGTAAACAACAACTCCAGCAACATCACAAGCCTAGGCTCGGTCATATGCTCTCCAGCTCCAACCAGCAATCATGTACCTGAAGTAGAAGGGCCACAATCTCTATCCACACCTACAACCATATAACCTATTTGGGACGAAAATCTGGATCCAAATAGGGTGTGAGACTAATCCCAGTATAATACCACCATAAGATCTATGCCCTACTGTCAGTGAGAAATATAGAAAAAGTAATGGAAATAAATCCAGAATAGAATAATGAGTACACCAATGTAAACAATCCTACCAATCTCCATTCACATTTATTTAACAATTAGTTTAATTCGATCATTTAATTATCAACCAAAGAATCTAGAAAACAGATCTATATTCTCAATTCATAGAAAGTAACACAATAGGTAAATCAATAGACTACCTAAAAAACAAGTAGTACAAAACCCAAGATTGTTCTTTGTCTTGGAGGACTCATAACAAACAACCAAAAAATATTCACACTGACTCTCTGGGTGGCTCATACTGGCATAACACTCTAGTCAAGAAATCATACAAATGCACAGACACTCTAGGAAGCTCACACCGTAAATTCCCCTACGGTCTGGTAATAATAGCTATAGACTCTCTAAAGAAGCACTTACATCTAATTCCCCCTGTAGTCCCAATGCGTAACTAAGGACACTCTATGGAAGCACAAAATCCAATACCCATATGTCCTCTAAACAACCAAAAATTTATAATAGACAATATAAGGAAGCCCTTAATCTTCAATTCCCACTTTAGTCTACCGCACCAGCTTCACACAGACCTGAGCAGTCTAGTCATACGTAATCAACTGTCAACAGCCCTAATTTAGTTCAACAAACTACATGGCTAATATCTACAATACACAAAAAGAATATAAACGTTAGGAAACTCATGAAATCAATTGTATCAAGTCATACAATCAATGCAATAAGGTCTACCTCACCGGTAACCTAAGCCAAATAGTGATAAAAAACCAAAATAAGGAAAACACGCATGGGGTGATCCTCAAACATGCTAACAAGAAATCATTATTAATATAAAAGGCTCAAGAATACAAGAAATCTAAGGTTCATAATAATTCAGGATAAAAACCCTAAACCGAGACACCCGATTCATGGGTATCTAGTACTTTTGCACAAAAACTCAAATACATTCAACGTATGGCAACAAACCACTGTCCTCGATCCTAGGAGATCGATATACTTGATCCTAAGCTCGTGAATCGGCCTAGAACGGAGTAGATCTTCATAAAATTCATAAATGTTCAACCTTATAAAACTGTTATAAGAGAACTAGTTAGGAAACATGGCCAAAGATTATCCAAGAACTCACAGCTGTGATTCTATTGCAACCGATGGCATTCGATTTGGATAACTGGTGACAGATCGGTGGGTTGGAGATGATTGCTGACTTGGAGAAGATCTGCAGTCGTACCATCTCTCTAGGTCAAAGAAACATGAGAAGAAGACGCTTTGGGGTTAAGACGTGACCCCGGTCTATTTAATGAAAAAAATAAGAAATTACATGGCGTGTACTTTTGGAGTCCACTACATGTACTATGTTTTTTCGTACTCCGCATTAAGAAGCCTCCACATCACACCTACATGGTCGTGTGTGTGGCAATGAAATGGCCAGCACACGGCCTCGAGCTGTATCATAGTACACGGCGTGGACATATTAAGTACATGACATGTACTTAGAAAATATCAAGATTCTCCTCTTTTTCCCATAAATGACCAGAAAAGGAAAAACATACCTGAAAAGAAGGATAGGGTTCATACAATTGAGAAGGGTTTTATATTCCCCAGTGCTTCACCATGGGGTGTTCGTGTATTCTTTATCAATAAAAAAGGTGAATCAATGGGCCTCTACATTGATTACTATGAGCTCAGTAGAATCACGATAATGAACAAGTATCCCCTACAACAGATAGATGATGTGATTGATCATCTTTTTGGTGCTAGTTATTTCTCAAAGGTGGACCTTCATTTGGGATATCATAAATTAAATGTGGGGAAGGAAGATATACCCAAGGATTCTTATCAAAGGTGGTACGGACACTATGAATTCATATTGATTCCCTTCAGACTCCCTAAATATCATGTAAGATTTCTTGTATTTAATAATTGTAGAATTTAGAATATCCTTAACAAATTTGTGGTAGTCTATATTGATTATATTATAATATACTCCAAGAAAAAATAGGATCACAAGGAGACTTTGAATACTATTCTAAGGACATTATAACTGAGAATATATTTGCATCCTATAGAAAATGTGAGTTTTTGATGGACGAAGTATCAGTCTTGGAGAATGTTGTCACCTTTGAAGGGATATTTTTGGACACCTCCGAGACAATGTCCATTTACGATTGGCAGAAACCAACATCTGTAACAAGTATCCACACCATTTTTTCCCAATAAAATTAATATAGAATATTTTTCAATAGCTTATAACAGTCTTCATAACCTAATGGTCATGTTTACATGGAATGGAGTGATGTTCTTCTAGACTCACGAATGTGAAGACTGCTTTAAGGAGATGAAAAGAGGCTTATCACTGCACTAATACTCTCACTCCAATGAGTGGAGAAATATTTGTGGTGTACAATGATGCTTCACTATACATAACAACTTGGAAGTGGAGGAAAATCACTATGGACTTTTTCATTGGACTTCCATGAGAATCTAGAGGAAACAATTCTATATTGTTCATTTTGGTTCATATTACAATGCCAGCTCAAATAATTTCAATTAGAGATGACTTGTCATTGGATCAACTTTAATAGATATATATCAAATAGGTGTTAAGGATACATGGGTACTAGTATACATTGTATCCAATAGAGAAAATAGATTCACCTTGATGTTCTGCAAAAGTATCCACCACGCTCTAAGCACTGAACTAAACTTCATTAAAGCCTATCATCATCAAACTGATAACCAATCTGAGAAAAAAATTCATACATTGGAAGACATGTTGAGATCATGTTCTAAGGACATCAAAGTTGATGTACCAACATATTTCACCAGTTTAATTCTACTAAAATAACATTTTCCACTCAAGAATCTTAATGAAACCATATGAAGTCCTTTATGATAAAAGGTGTAGAACAATTTCTTGTTGGTATGATGTCGGTGAAAATAAACTACTAGGACCTGAAATAGACGAAAAAATGGTTGAGAAGGTGAAATACATTCAGTTGAATACCAAGGTAGCCCAAAGTTGAAAGAAGAATTATGTGGATAATCACCGATGAGACATTGAGTTCAATGATGGAGACATGTTCTTTCTCCGCATATCTCTATTGTATAAGGTCATGTGTTCGGTAAAGAAAGGAATGCTAAGTCTTAGGTATATCGGCCACTTTGAGACTCTTGATCAAGTCGGTGATGTGGACTATTCATTAGAACTTCCACAAAACATTTCTAAAGTACACGATATGTTCCATGTATCCCTCTTAAGGAAGTAAAAACTGTATCCTTTAGATGTACTAACATTAGATATGGTATATTTGGAGAATGATGTTTCTTAGAAGGTTCAGCCAGTGAAGATATTGGATTCTAGTTATTTTTTTCTACATTAAAAGACTACCCACATGGTCAAATTACTATGGAAGAACCAAAATTACAAAGAAGAAATATGGGAACAAGAGGACTAAATGAAGGAAAATTAACCTCACCTATTTATATTTTAGAATGAAAAGTGAAGTTTTGATGGAAAAAAATTCATAATTGGGGAAGAATGTAACAACCCAATGTTGTATCAATTGAAATTATATTCATATAATTATGTCTTATAATAAAATAAAATCAGATCTCAATTAAATACTCAGTATTACATGTCCTTTAATCAAAATAATTCCTTTTATGATTTGAATTTTAAAAATCTGACATACACAGTTGCGTTAAGGGTGTTTTTTGTGGTCTGATGGAACAAACTTATTTTTTTTATGAACAGTTACCTACCATTATGAATTGTAATCTACCCTTATGAAAAGTGATAAGACACATATTATTATTAAATCAACCAAAATAATATTAACCTCACCCTAGAATGTATAAATAATATTTTGGCCTTATATAACTGATAATATTACCATATTTAGAGTTTTGGTATTTTGTAAGTCATAAATAGTTAATTAAAATTTATTAATTAAAATATAATAAATTGTTTTCCCTAAATTTATTTCATAAATTAACAATTTTATTTATTTTTTAAGATAATTTTATAAGAACATATGTAATTTTTGAACGAATTATAAGAGCAGTTATAGTTTTAAATTCTCAATTTTTCATGTAAAAAATGATTTTAAATAAAAACAAAATTAATCATATTTAGAAAATTATAATTTAAAATTTGATTTCATTTTTTCAATATACAATTATATAATTTATTGTGTGAGTATTTGGTATTTTTATGAATTTTTTGATTTTTCTATGAATAGTTAAATATTATTATTTAATGAAAAATCTAAATAAATTAATTAATGAGTCATGGGTTGTATTATACTAAGGTTAGAACCACTAGATAGAACTCACTGCACATATTAATAGGTGTGGTAATGGAATAGTAACTATTTATAGTATTATGGAGAATTAATAATGTAATGATTAAAATATTATGAAAACCCTCCTGCACTACACAATAAAAACCACCCACACTCTTTTCTTCACTTCACTCCTCTCAAGACTTACGATCATCCTAAATTCATCTAAAATCCCACCCAAATCTCCTCCACAATTCTCATAAGCCAATTTTCTCTATTAATGAGAAAATGTTCCCCATTTAAGAGGATTTCTATAAAGATTAACTGAAGAGGTAAATTCCTTATTTCAATTCTTTCACTTTCATTTCAAGTTCTATTGTTTTTTATTCTATCATTAAATAAACTCATAAAAATGTTATGATGACTCCATATCCTTATATTCACTTTAATATTTTTCTTATAATGTAATTATTTATCATCATCACTCATTTACTCTTCTTTTATTCTATCAGTAATGATACCACTTGAGATGTGTCAATTTACCACATTCTATGATGATGGTTTTCAATTTCCAGTACGATATTCATTTATGGTCAAGAAATCATTCATATGGTTGAGAAATACAATAAAATATGTATTATGTCTCATCTATGGTTATGGAAAATTTTTGAACACATGTTTCAGATTTATAAATAAAAATGTTTTGTGGTGGTCAAAATCATCTGATTAACCAAAAAAAAATTCACTAACATTTTATTCAATGATTCATATTCATTCCAAGTATCCAAATGAAATTTAAAACTATGTGACCTCATTTATGTTAAATAATAACATTAAACATAAATTCTAGATACTATTCTTAATTTTACAAGGGTATCCCCTCATGTATATATGTAAATCGATCATGGAACAAACACACCTGAGCAATAAAATTAATCCTCATAACCAATCAAAAAGCCCATGAATGAACATAAAACGATACAAATAATCTACTACATGTAAAAGATATTCTATAATTATTAATTAATCATAGTAATTTCATTATCAGGTTCTTAATATAATGTAGAGAACACCATCAGACTTAGGATAATGGATTATACCCGAACCTCCATTACTCTTTCATGTTATTCTTACACTCTTTTTATCCAAATGAAATTATATATTCAATTTATTTACATCATATAATATATTTTTATATTATGAAAATCCTTTATCATGGTCCAATCATAATTATATTTTGGGGATATACATGTTTTTATGTGGTTCCTCGTTAATGCATCCTGAAAAGAAAACCCCTTTAAGGGGTCGTCCCAAATTCATACACAATTTTATTTGCACTATACCTATTTTTTATGCCGAAATTGATTTTATATAACTAGTTATTTTATTATGAAAACCATATTGTTTCACTTATGGTATTTAAAAAAATATTAATCTCTTTTCTGTATTATATTCCTGTTAGTGTTTTCATTAAAAAAAAACTGAAATGTTTTAATGCTAAAAAATATTTAATAACTTTTTACATGTTTTATCTTCTGTTTGACATCACATATTATGATATATTCCAATTATGACATATGAATATCCATTATTGATCTAATTCAATTTTATCACGGTTACTTATATGATATGCCCATTAATTATACATTATTACATGATTATGATACCCATTTAATTTAGTGGGTACCATTTTGTGTAGGTATACTTGATTATGTAAAATTCGTAGGTGGAAATAATGTTGATGAATATTTTACATTGAGTGTGCCTAGATACTTTTCCAAATAATTGGGTAATGATGAGTCTCACTAGATGTTATGTTCAATGGTCTCTGAGGTTTTCCTTGACTTGTGCTACCATGTGCAACAGTCTTGATAGTTAAGCATGACTTGTACTACCCTATGTAAAATAAGCCCTAAATCATGATAAAATGATTTATGATTATACCACATTACAATGAATACAAGTTTATATTATTCCATGTTTATATAATATTATTCCATGTGTTTCATTCCTTTTATTTTCATATGTCATGCCTTTTAAACCATGTGGTAACGCCTTTTTACTATGCTCTTTCCCTTGCGGGGTTTCTTTGCTAATCCCATTTTCAATGTTATCCCCTGGATACCCTATAAATATGAATGAGAAAAATGGATGTTAATATATCATTATGATATTTAAATAATGAAATGTTTTATTTAGTCCCATGTTTTCAGTTCAATGTACCTAGTCTTCCAACACACTAGACATATCGATCCATGTCATGTAATATAATGTTGTATTACTATTAAATTCTTCTAATGACATGTTTAATATTCAAGGTTTTATATATTTTTATGATTTAAGATTTTATAATTTCTTCTATAATCATTTACTCCACTTGGGAAATTATTGGATAAGGTTGTTGTGGGTATATGATTTTTTTTTCCATTTTTTTGCAAAAAAAAAATTCATATTCATTCATACATAATTTTAGAAATCATATTTTTTGGATGATTGAGGGTGACTAAAACTGGAAAAATTTTGTTTTCAATAATTCATGAATCAAATATATAAAATATTATTTTTTGTATATTATTATAAATAAATAAATAATTGTATCCCTCTAAGAGTTTTTTTATTTTATATGTATGTTGATTTTTTACCACATCATGAGACATTTTCATTGATCATATCAATTTTTTATTAGTGTGTTGGTTTTTTAACTGCAATAAATTTTGTTTTATACCATAATACTTATGGACCCACCAAACATATCATGTTTTGCAATATGTTTTTGGGTTTTATATGAAATTTGTGAGTAATAGTGATTTAATCTTACCTCATATTACATTCAGAGCCATGAAATATTTTATTTCCATTTATAAAAGTGATTTATAAAATATTTTTATTCTTAAGATATTATTTTATTATTTAAAAAATTATGAAATTTGAAAAATGTTAATAGTCAGTTGTTACCACATTTTCCACACCAATAGAATTATTTTAATAATGTTTGAGACACATCCTAATATTATCATGGTGGCTTATAATGAATTTAATCTTTCTCAGGGGATCAAAAAATTATTTTACACAATGTAAAAGATTATTTATATGGAGAAAATTTCTTTATTGAATTTCAAGAAGCATACTTATAGAAAATCTATACCATCGAATGTAGAAAAACACCATAAATAAATATAAATAAAAATTTTGTGGGGATATTTCTATTTCAATATTATGTTAAATTTTTTTATTAAAATATATCTACATTTATATGTAGATATAATATATTTTTTAATGTAGTTATCACATGTGATGATATAAGGAAATGCTAGTATTATTAGCATGCGGGTGAAAGAGGTGGGTCTTCAAAAAACCAAATTCCAAAATTATCTTGGATTGTTTTGAAGATAGTTGATTGGGATATTATTTCAAGATCATGTGGGATAATTATTAATTCATTCCTATTAAGGTATATTAATCTATGATGTAAAAATTATATATAGAGATAGAAAATTCATAACAAGCTGGTGAATACATCATATTAAATTCAAAAGAGAATATTTTAAATAATATTATCTATGTTGTTTGTGATCCTTATATAAGGAAGGTAAATAAATTATGTTGTTTATATCATATATTTTATAGATCAATTTTAATAATGAGTATGGTTATAGTGAAATGTGAAAATTCATGATTTTTTATGATTTAATGATTATGAGATGATTTGAAACTGATCAATAATTGAAGAAGAAGAATATGTACTAAAAAAACAATATAAATTAAAAATATCCTAAAAATAATGAAGTATAAATTTTTATCAAATTTTATTGATCTCTGTATTCTTCAGAATTATTTTATATGAGGTTAATACCAAATAAAATTAAGGATGTATAAAAATTTCATCTCCATGTATATACCATGATTTCATGAACATAGATGATGAATATATTTAGGATTATCATCTTAGGGAAATTAATATCCCAAACCATAGTAGATATATTGAATAGATTGGAGAACCTTATAGATTATATGTGTTTTATTATTTGGAATTATGTTGGATTTTCTCATATTATACCTCACCTAACATTAACACGAAGAAAAGGTTATCAAAAATAGAAATAAAAAATAAAATAATTCACGAAATAACTCCCTCCCTCACTTTGTAATATCCCGTTTATCATGTATTTTTTGTAATAATGTGAAAAAAACTAATATTTCCTAAATCCAATTGGAAATGTGCTACATTTATTATTAGACCATTAATGATTTAATGGTTTGATTATTAATTTTTTTGAAATGTGATATTTTTTTATTCTCAAATAAAATTTAGATAATTACAATTATAGAATTATATATATATATGGGATATAATACAATGATTTAATATTAATTTTTTATATAATTATTATATAGAATGATACTGGTTATCATAAAATTAATAAATTTGTGTCCTAAACAAATTTCATTAATGAGCCATTTGAAAAAAATATAGTGTTGAATTAATGTTAGACAACATTGTGGTTTATGTAGAGTTTGATGATATTATACTACAACAGATGTTGTAATATCAATTGTTTATACAAAACACTAAAAAAATTATGAAAAATATTTCTTGAATATATATTAGATATTTATTTCTTCAATCTATATACCTATAAATTATGTCTGAATAAATGATAATGTTATCATCCCAAACAGGATATCGGTAAACTATTTTACATTTGAATTGTATAATCATTATTATTATTAAATAGTAGGATTTAATAAAAAAACTACAATGTTTTCAAAGAAGTGTCATATATAATTTTTATTTATTTAAAATGTTGATTAATTATTAGTTTACAAACTAATAATAATCATGTATATAATATTTTTTCTCGTATTTTTAATGTCTATGAATTTTAAATTGAGTTGAATATTCTATTATATTTATTTTATATTTATGGGATTCTATTCAGTATTTTATTAGAGGGATAATTTTATCACATTCATGAGATTAATGTTTAGTTGGTGTGAACTTATTATTCTTGATGAAATTATTTAATGAATTTTATACCTATTGAAAATAATTTTTTTCATTTAGATAAATCTTGATATTTTAAATTTAAAGTGATACAAAATAATTTGACAGAATTATAAATTCAATGGGTCTAAATTATTCTTATTTTGGATTATTTAACTATATTCACTTATTGAATATTGAAAGCCAATGGTTATATGAACAAATCGAGTCATACAATGTTCAGGAAAAATAGCGGTGGTTAAAAATTCTCATGGTGATAATGAAGGGAAATTTATTCTTAAAGAATCTAGGGGATCATCTTCATCACACTAATGCATGATTGTAATGATTATTTTTTAGTATAACAATAAATAAACATTTACTATGGATTAAAATAAAATATATTAAATTTTTATGGGGAGTCATATCCCTCTATAGATTTCATTTTACTATTGATGGACAATAAATAATATCAACATTTTTTTTATAGTCAAATAACTAATTAGATCCTATATATGTTATAAAGGGATAATAAATAAAAAATAATAATATTTTTATAATGAAAATACACAATTATACAAAAAATAAAACAGAAACGGTAATAAAAAATTTAATTAACTATATTCAAATATAATGAATTTTAAAAAATATATATCTTTATCAACTTTTAACACATTCGTAAGAACACATATTTTTTTTATATTCAACTACTGTGTGAGTAGATGAGTGATTCTATAATAATATTTATATTGTTCTCTCATTAATATTTTTTAGTTAGTATATAAAATGAAATTATTATCTTCCCTTTGTAATAAAAATTTCTTATTTCCTAGTTAACACAGTATAATCATAAAAAAATTCAAATTATTATATTACCCATGGCTATGTCACATAAAAATTTAATCATTAATCCTTAGATCATATAATGATAAACAAATCGAACAATTCTGTAAAAAAAATAATGTAATATTTAATATAATATTTTTTTATTGATCTAAAACATATAACCCCCCCCATTAACATGATTGATATTGAGTTTTTATAATGAATTTTCATTACATAACTATCTGTAATAAATTAACCTAATGACATATCAGTGAAATAAATCTGATATTATTTATGAATGGAAAATATAATATTGGAAATATTTTATTTCAACATTTATAGAATACACATTACCTCACTAATGGGGACCCGTCAAAAAATTAAATTTAGATTTTTTTCATTCTATACCAATTTTATTTTAAGGTGATATCTGTTTCATAATCAATATTTGATCTAAATAATTAATTTCATTCTTTTTGTCAACATATATTTAGAATGTAATGTAGAATAATAATTAATTCCATGATACATTATAATATCAATATATTGGGTAAAATTATAAGGCATGAAATCCTTTTATTTTACACAATAATGAAAAATTAATAACATTATCAATTTTTAATAGACTGATAAATGTATTTCATTTATTGATATTAATTTATTCTTAAAATATTAAAAAATTAAAAAATATATATTATATTGAAAATGGTTAGAGAAAAGTTTATATCTTAAAATTAAATTTGTTATTAGAAGAACCAATGTACTATTCCTATTCATACGCACTATACACAATTGAAATAATCATGGGTTATCGTAGACCATAAATTCATATTGATAAAAATTTATACAATATAAAGTAAAAAATTATTTATTAAAAACCTAAATTATATAAAATTCATAAATATCAATGTCAAAATATTTTGTTAAATAGTTTTTTTTGTATTCACCAAAAAACCTAATATTAGTGTACCATTTATCCAATATAAATGATTTTTTTCTATTGCATGAATTATTTAATAATCACAACATTTTGTATGATAACCATAGACAATTACTATAAATACTCTAATGTAATTCAATAGTGGTGTTGTTGAAAATATTTTGCATCAAAATTCTAGATTTATATGAGATTAATTTGAAAATTATTTTCAATAACTATTTTCTACAAAAATATATGTCTAATCATAACCTATCTCCACTTCTAATATATATGATATTAAAATTGATACCATTTGTAAGATCCAATTTATATCTAACATCATCAACCTATATTATCTCAGTAAAAAATATTATGTATACTGTATGTGAATCCCATTTATCTCAATAAATTGGAATAATATTCATCATAATAAATGTATAACCATTGGGGAATAGTTTTTATAAAAAAAATAACCCCATATGTGAAGATGTAACCACATTATTAGAATTTAATATGTATACATTAGATAGATTAACACCCAATGGTGAATAAAATTATCAATATTAAATGTACTATAATTAATTTAACAATTTTCATCGAATATTATATGAAATCTATAATTTAAAATATTGAATACAATTTTTTTATATGTAAAGAAAATCCCATATATAATGATAAAATGGAGGAAATATAATATTGGGTTTCCAAAAACACATCTATCCTCCAAAAGAACTATTTGAAATCAATAAAAAAATTTATTTATCCTATATAATGTATCACTATTCTCATTCTTATGGACCTTATATTGGGTATGGAATACTATACACACGGATTTTAATGTATATTCCTTTTCCATAAAATGGACATCTTATGATACCCACAACACCAATTCTAATTAATCATTAATATAGTGATCTAGTATAAAAAATATGATAAATGGGTGGGTATTAATATTATTAAATAAATTATTATAAAATTATGTCTTAAAAATGTACAAAAAATATTTATTTCATACTAATTGGTTAGATTCAAAAACGAAAACATTTGAAATTAAACGTGTTATTATTTTGAAAAATAGTTCTCGGGGGAAAATGTTTTCTTATTAAAATAAATTATCAATTTTTTTGAATGATCATTCTGAATTTTATAAATATATATTTATTTTTATATTTTAACATTCATTTTTTATGGAAATATGATAATGATAAATCTAGTTTTATTTATAAAAATACATTTTTCTATAACAACAGTTTTCGTGTTGTTTTATGAACCTATATTCAAATGAATGTAATCGATTTATATTAATTGAATTGTTAAAATAATTATTTCATATTTTTGATATATAGGTCCAAATATTGTAAATTGGTCTATCTTGTGTTCATTCAATATAAATAGCATCTTTGGTAAAATTTATCACCAGTTTAAGGGGTATATCTAATTAACCTAGGTTAAAACAAATTGTTTGAATAGCAATATTTCATATATGTTCCTTTTTTATTAGGGGAATTCTACCATTATCACCTTAGTATTAAAATATAACTAGTTTAGGGACACATATACTTTAAAATGACCGTTATAATATTTAATGGATGGAAAAATAAAATAATGTCACACAATTACTATAAAATATCTTATATGTGATCACATTGTAATGAATATAATATTTGAATCAATAATTGAAGTTAATTTTTAAATAATGAAATTATTTTCATGATGGTAATATTTTTAAATTTTTTCAAAAATATACATTTAACATACATTAATAAAAAATTTGACATAGTATTTCAACAATTAATAAAAAATAGAATAAATAGTCTTTAAATATATTGATAACTATATATTTTTATTGAGTTCAATTGTTCGTTGATTTTTATATCACTATATAACATATTAGTATATTTTTAAAGTATTATATTCAAATTCAATATATTTCAAGTGTCATTAATGTAAAATTAAGTCAATAAGTCGAAAATTGATAAAAATGATATTTTATAATAAATAATATCTTGTTGAATAATTCAATATAACTAAATAAATTATTTTAATTGAATTGAATAAAATATTTTTTAAAATATAAAAAAAATTCCAATGATGTTCCACTTTTCGATTTATGAAAACATTTTTATCCCTTTGTGAATTAAATTTTTTGTACAATTATTAATGTTTTAATTGGTCAACTATGGGGTTCATCATAGTGATATTGTTTTAAATTACCCCAAAACCTATGAAAATTTCATTGCATATCGATATTATTATCCTAAACAATTTTAAATCAAATTAATGTCTATTTCAATAGATTTTTCATTTTAATGAATTTATTATATTTATAATATTTTAATAAATCCAAAATTTATCCCCTCCATAAATATTAAATGTAAACCCATCCATTATCTCCATTAAACAACATCGATCCTTCTATGTTAACCGAAACTATAAATATTATTTTAATAAAATCATTTTCCACGTTATAGTAGATACGATCGTCCCATAAGACCATTCCTAGTATCCACAATAGGTGATCTAAATTAATTCATTCAAAGAATAGGTAATAGTGTTAAATATACAATTTCATTTTACTAATTATTTTTCATAATAATAATAATTTTTATTTATCTAAAAATAAAAAATATTGTATCCAAAATTGTAACGTCCCTGACCTAGAAGCCACTAAATCAGTGCTCCAAGACGGGTGGTTACATGACCTAAAGCGTACCTCCCTGTATGCCAGAGGCTACCGACTAGCAGTGGGTGTCTATTGAGTCAAGTGGGGAGATTAAACCCCCTTTTTATCAGAGTAATACACAATAGAAATAAACCAAATAGCGGAAACAATAACCAATAAACACGAAGCATGTATAACAACCATTTCCAATAATAATATTTCCATTTCATTCTACATGTTTTGGAGTGAACAAAAACCCAAAATAATGACAATGGAAAAAATCCCCAAAATGGTCTCGACTCCAAGTCCAAATCTTCCACCAAGTGCTACCCCTGTCCACTCACTATCTAGCAAGGAATGTTTTCCTTCTCCGGACCTACAAACATGAAGTCTGCTCGGGTACCCAACGACGACCCGAGTATGGTGTGAGTACAACTCAGTAGGCCACCACCAACGATGTCTACAAAATATCCAATATGAAAAGGTAGTGCATGAAAAAGGAATATGAATGATAATTGCCATGCAAATAATTTATGTGGCATTAACATGTTCAGTTTCAAGCCATTTCCACTTCCATTACCAATATTTCACACCATTTATCATCATTTTCCACTTCATCACATTTCTAGGGGTTAATCACATACATTATGTTACATGGGTCTAAGGACAAAAATCACATGCATGAGGGTAACCACCTCATTATCCTATCTCACTAGGACTATCCCCATCATAGTAACCATAACCTCACCTAGAAGTGTAGAGACCCGTATCTTGACGTACATGGACATTACATTACTTTTGCGGAATACTTAGTACATAACAAAAACACACACACAAGCATCGTAATAGTTTAGTGTCTTTGGAAACTCGGAATATAATCTTCTAATCGTGGTTAAAGATCTTCAATATCTCCCTTAAAGATCTTCCTTTTTTTTTTACCTAAAACCTTTCTTTATATCCTAGGGAAAAGAAAACATAAAAGGGTGAGCTCAAATGCTCAGTAAGGGTAAACAAAAGAAATATCAATCACATCATATTCATAAGAAATAACATTTTGGAAATCTTAACCAGCAAAAGAGAGCATAATTTCATAACATGGGATAAATCATGGCAGTGAAATGTAATCACAATAATCATAACATAAAACATGAAACATTGTGGCATACACACATAATCATAGAAAATCATTTCTTGTTAGTCAAGACTCATTTCCAAGACTATCTTAGTGGACAAAGTCCCTTTCTGAACCGAGTCACCCTCGTTTCAGTCCTATTTCACTAAACCGGTATAACCTACCATTCCATCCATGTCTATCTCATGAGATATAAAATCTTTTCCCAATGCATTGGAGGGAGATATAGGTCCCAACCATCTCATAATGATACCATTCATATGTGTGCCACAAAATCTTAAAACATACATCATTGCATAACCCATGTAATAAAAATGGGAATCTTAAACATCGTGACATCATAAAACAATTCATATAAGATAAAGGAATTCATAAAAAAATATTTCCATCACAACATAATCAAACCCATGTAATAATAGGGATAGAAACAGAACCCTATATTGTCTTAGATGGAAAATAATTTTGATAAAACACTTGAACTCCATTCTTGAGGAAAATATCCTTTCTACTTCAAAAACACTTTTTATTTCTTAACATGTCATAAAATTATAACTAAAAGAAGTTGATTAAAAATAAACTTGAAAACTTGTAAATTAATCTTCTTGGAAATAATGTTTTAAAAATCCATTCATTCCGTATAAGTTAAAAAAAAACATTCTTCGTACTTTTGTCGGAAAAGTCAAAAAGTACCTCGTATGAAAAACGACAAAAGATTCCTTTCATATCCTTTAATAAAAACTCACCGAAGGGTAAAATTGGATTTAATCAATTTTAGGTGGATGGAAATAATATTACATATTGAGGAAACATGGATGTGGATGATAAAATACACCCCATTAAATACCAAAGTATAAACAATCTCGGATAAAATGAGATTGTGATATATTCCCTTACCTTAGGTCCGATTTGCTTCGTATGTGTCTGAACCTCCTGTATAATGATTTAAATAATGTCATTGACTTATTACAGAATCATATTCATTATTATGATATCATATATGGTTCACTTATGACTTTATATTACCTGTTCTTTTGTAAATTCCATGTTAAAGAGTGTTTTGGGTAAAATTGTTTCATTTGTTGTCCTTGTTTTGTCTTGTAATTATTCATATGATTACTTATATCATGATTACTTAATTCTAGAATATAAAACATGATTTATATATATATATATTCAGAATATACATATACATAATAAATCAGTAAATGGATATAAATACACCGTTCATGGAGACGGTAGGACGTACGTACACATGAACGTTGTTTTTGTTTCCTTATTGAGTTGAATGGAATTAAGTAGATGAAATTCATATATATACAGAAAAATACAGTATCATTAATATGTCATATATTTCATTATTACTTATTATTTATACTTCATAATCATTCATGAATGGTTTAAAGTGGAGAATGAATCTCATCGCGTCGTGGAGACGGTAGTCCTTACGTACGCACGAGCGATGATATCATTCTCATGATCGTGGGACTGTATTGGAGTGTATGTATACTATATCAGAATAAATATCACTTTAATATAATAATATATATTTATTATTTACACCATTATACCCATCCAAGTAAGGTGGTGGTGGAAAATAGATTTCACCACGGCGTGGAGACGGTATTCCGTATGTACGCACGCGCGGTGATTTCGTTTTCCGTAGGATGGATAGATGGTGAAATAGGATTGTTTAATACTTATAATAACATATCATTATATGAGTGATACTGATGTTATTACTTGATAATGAAACAAACTAAGAAGAAAAAGTGGAAGAAGAAATAAAGGTGAAAGAATCGGTAACGGAAATTACCTCTTCTTTGAAGTGCCTCTTTGAGACCTCCTCTTAGGGCACTAAAATTGGTCTCTGAGGAAGACCACAACCTCTAGAATGTTTCTAGGGAATTGGAGAAGAGAATTTGGTAGGGGTTGGCCGATCTTGAAGGCTCAATGTTGTGTGGGGAAGAGAGGGAGGAGGTTCCCTTTTATAAGGGAGGAGAGGGGCACCTTTGGAATAACTAAAAATATTATTTTATTATAAAGTCAAGTTCAGTTCTAAATAGATCCAAATTGATTTATTTCGAGGCTATGGTGGGGATGGGTCTAAATCCTCTCATACAATAGAATTTAGACAATTTTAGGTTCCTATTTTAACCTTATCATTTAGATTTAACATTAAGTTAAATAATTTTACTTTTACCGTGTCTTCTTGTGTTCTTACACTATAAGGTTAATAAACTTACTATAAGAATCCAAAAGAACCCCAAATTGTTTATTATTAATATATATAACCTTATCTAAGTCATTTTGCCGAACCGTATATTTTTAGGAATAAAATAACATTTAATAATATAATATTTTTTTTAAAAACTATTTTATGTCAATTTTGACACTATTTAGTAATTGATTTTTGTGAAAATCATAAAAAAATGGTAAGTTAGAACAAAGTTAATTAAATCAATAATAACATTTCATATTAACCTATAAAATTAGTTTATTCATAAAAAGTCTCAAATTACATTTATTTGGTTATTTATAACATCAATTATGTCAATATTTCATTAATAAGATAATTACTGCATCATCTTTGTGTCATAATAAATGATAATTATTTAATCCCTAAAAATTCTAAATAAATTCCTGTGATGTATATAATTGTATTATATTTCTGGAGACTATTCATGTTCGTAGTTTCAGGATGTTTATCACTAGATTAAAATTATTATACTTATATAATTTAAGAAAGTGACATGTTGTCACATTCTTTGGTTTTAATAATAATTAAATTATTTTCATTGAAAAAATTAAATTAAATGAATCTAATACGACCCTTAGGTGATATGGGTAGACTTTTAGTCATACAATTGGATTTTGACATTTGTTATGGTAATTTTAAAATATTATATTTACCCTTAATTACCCGATTTACCTTTAACTATGGTAAATAAAATTTACCGTAGTTACTATTCATAATTTCCAAAAATAAAAAGTAGCTTATTAACATAATTTGGACCCACTAATTCCAAATATGGAATCCATTTTTCCAAATTAAATACACAAAATATGAAGAAATTAAATTAAAATTAATCCCATTGTCGAAAGAAAACGGGTTTTTCTTTAAAACATTGCAAAAGATTGAATTGATTTAACCTACTAATTCAAGGTAAAATCAATGCTAATGACATACATTATATTAAATGATAAAAATATATTCTATTTATACTTTAAAACCATTCAATATTATAATTTAACTAAATAATATACTACGATGAAAAAAGTTGTTTTTAATTAAAATATAGCATGTTTTTACTATTCATTAAAATATGAAAGTTATCGAAAACATATCAAAACTTTATCTAATGTAATTTTTTATATCCTGATTCAAAAGAAGAATTTTATTTTGTCAAATTGAACATATAAACAAGTCAAAAACTAGATTTAAAGTGGGTGCTCCAGCAAAAGGTGGCAAAACTGCATTTTTAGAAAAATACTTATTTTACCCGAAAATTTTATTTTGTTCTTATACCATGTTCTAGAAATGTGTAATATGAATAATAATGTTATAAAATTAAAAATTTAGTAAACACTATTCATAACGGCTAGTTCATGACAATATTATAATAATATATCATTGTTTATTAAAACCAAGTATTGCGCACAACACACGCTATCGAGGAAGGTCGTGATTGCGTGTAATGCAAGACAAGTCAGGGTTGCGTGTTGTGGAAGAATCCTTCATTGTTTCATATAATAGAATCCAACCATATTTCATTTATACATTCAATATATATATATATATACTCAATGTTGCGTAGAATAACTATTATCAAAATTGTGTGTAACACGATCCAAGAATAGTGTTGCGTATACTGCAAGCTAATACGGTGTTGTGTATAGCGCAAGGTAATCTTGGTGTAGAATACAACACAAGAAATTAATGAAATTAAAAGAATATTTTTCATAAAATCTCGGGGTGTTACATTCTACCCCCCTTAAAATGAATTTCGCCCTCGAAATTCATTGGGGTTATAAATGGTTTACTATTCGAAAGTTTCTTTAATAGAAACTCACATCGTAAAAAGGAATACCAAAACCAATCTTTAAAAACAAAAGTATGAAACGTAACGATTACCCAAATAAAATACTCACTGGGTTTCCACATAGGTGAAAATATGGATATGGAAGAAAAATTTAACCATCATGTTCTGATGGAGAGTGGTAGAGAACATGGCTATGGAAAAGCTAGCAATCAAAAAGCCATAAATTTGTGACGATCTAAGGTACCATCTGATTCATCAGATATAATAGCACTAAGAAAACATTTTTGGTTTTCAAGATCATTTCCCTAATGTTAATGAAATTGGAATTAGAAGAAATACTTTCGTGATTTTGGTATAGTCTCACCGTTTGTCGTTCTTTGATCAATTTCCACTTCATCTCTTAAAGAAATGAAGTTGAATTTGTCATTTGTGATGTGTTAGCAGATCATGTGATATAATGATGGGTCATTCCATCTCTTTCAAACAAACTGTTAGCAAAAGTTATAAGTTCATCTTATGGTTAATCATATATGGTTCCAAAAATGACTTTATACTTCATATATCATACCGCTTAATAAAATAAAACTAGTTTATACTAAACAGGGACTTCCTATTGGCCAGTGGTAGGCGATAAAGGCCAGTCGCACTTCGGTTGTGGGTTCGATTCCCACAGCCTTGTCCGACGCGATGGGCTGTCGCCCGTCTTGCATGTTGTCCTTTTTCTAATGCTATATTACTATAACATCCCATCAATAATATCGAAAAAAACGTTTTATCTTAACTTATGTCCAACATAATCCATTCTAATCTTTAGGCTTATCTAAAATACTTCAGTACAAGCGCATAGTATAAAGAAAATGATTACTTGAAATGTCGTCAACAAAGCATTTGAATACCATCATTTATCCCCCATATATCTTGTTGGTCACATTCCAATCATGTGAATACCTTAATGATGTATTCTCTTGAAAAATGAATACCCATTAAACCTTAGTGAAAACATGAATGCTGTCAAAAGTTATTTCTTTCCACATACCAAAATCCAAAAATTCTATATACTCAAACCATGAAATAACCTTCTCCTTATATCAGTCATGAGCTCATGAATACTATCAAACATTTAATTTTCTCCTTATCCATTCATTATGCGCATATCATCTACACTCCAAAAATATCTGAATAACCTTTCATGGATACTGGTAACATTAATCATACACTTTCAAAACTCAAGTAAAGACAACATTGTAACAATCAATAGATGTCTCTTTATTCCATAGTAACATGAGATTACTTATACAACATTACACATGATAAACATGTAATCATTCCACTACATTCTTAAACCATTGACCGAGCTTCAACAATTCTTTCATCTCACATATAATTTGTAGTCTCTTCATCATCATCCACATAAATACTACCCATACGACCATACTGATTCTCTTCATGAGACTTTCCCTTAGGGCATTGGTTTTCATAATTCCCATACATTCCAAATTTAAAACATTTAACCATTGCTGATGTCGTAGCAATACCATTATCCTCATCCCTGGTGTTAACTAAACCTTTTCCTTTACACTTACTGGATTTGTGTCCTTCTTTTCCACACCCAAAGAATCTTTCAGTTACTTAGAAACATTCTCCTCGATGCCTCTTCCCACATGATTTACATAAGGGAAATTGAACTTTCTTTTCCCTATGATCATCATGAAACTCCATCTTTATCTTATTAGCCGAGTCAGGAAACTTACCAAATTTTACTTTATTGATCATATTATGAGATTTCTAATTCGGCATAATAATGATGTTTGGACTTTCAAATCCCATTTGATTTGGTTTCTCATGAAGAATATCATTCCATTATCCATCATATCCTCCATTATCGTGAATCATCATGTTTCCAACCATTTTCTAAAACCCAAAATGAATAGTGTGAGGGAAAAAAATCATGCTTGGGAGAACAACATTATAAAGGGGGAGTATCCTCAATATCTAACTTCTTAGGTTAAATTCTATGAACTTTACAGTAGTTCTAGGACTGTATCTTATACGTATACTTATCCTTAGGGACATCCCTAGACATATCTTAGAAATATCTCTAGGGATCTCACTAACGCTTTCGCATCCTAGTATCCAAAGGTTGACTAAACCTTTCCTCTGATACCAACTGTAGAGACCTGTATCTTGATGTACATGGACATTAAATTACTTTTGCGGAATACTTAGTACATAACAAAAACACACACACAAGGATCGTAATAGTTTAGTGTCTTTGGAAACTCGGAATATAATCTTCTAATCGTGGGGAAAGATCTTCAACATCTCCCATAAAGATCTTCCTTTTTTTACCTAAAACATTTCTTTATATCCTGGGGAAAAGAAAACATAAAAGGGTGAGCTCAAATGCTCAGTAAGGGTAAACAAAAGAAATATCAATCACATCATATTCATAAGAACATAACATTTTGGAAATCTTTACTTGCAAAAGAGTGCATAATTTCATAACATGGGATAAATCATGGCAGTGAAATGTAATCACAATAATAATAACTTAAAACATGAAACATTGTGTCATACACACATAATCATAGAGAATCATTTCTTGTTAGTCAAGACTCATTGCCAATATTATCTTAGTGGACAAAGTCCCTTTCTGAACCGAGTCACCCTCGTTTCAGTCCGGTTTCACTGAACCGGTATAACCTACCATTCCAGCCATGTCTATCTCATGAGATATAAAATCATTACCCAATGCATTGGAGGGAGATATAGGTCCCACCCATCTCATAATGATACCATTCATATGTGTGCCACAAAATCTTAAAACATACATCATTGCATAACCCATGTAATAAATATGGGAATCTTAAACATCGTGGCATCATAAAAAAATTCATATAAGATAAAGGAATTCATAAAAAAATATTTCCATCACAACATAATCAAACCCATGTAATAATAGGTATAGAAACAAAACCCTATATTGACTTATATGGAAAATAATTTTGATAAAACACTTGAACTCCATTCTTGAGGAAAATATCCTTTCTACTTCAAATTTTTTTTTCATTTCTTAACATGTCATAAAATTATAACTAAAATAAGTTGATTAAAAATAAAATTGAAAACATGTAAAGTAGGATTCTTGGAAATAATGTTTTAAAAATCCATTCATGCCGTATAAGTTAAAAAAAATTCTTCGTACTTTTGTCGGAAAAGTCAAAAAGTACCTCGTATGAAAAACGACAAAAGATTCTTTTCATATCCTTTAATAAAAACTCACCGAATGGTAAAATTGGATTTAAACAATTTTAGGTGGATGGAAATAATATTACATATTGAGGAAACATGGATGTTGATGATAAAATACACCCCAGTAAATACCAAAGTATAAACAATCTCGGATAAAATGAGATTGTGATATATTCCCTTACCTTAGGTCCGATTTGCTTCGTAAGTGTCCTAACCTCCTGTATAATGATTTAAATAATTTCATTGACTTATTACAGAATCATATTCATTGTTATGGTATCATATATGGTTCAGTTATGACTTTATATTACCTGTTCTTTTGTTAATTCCATGTTAAAGAGCGTTTTGGGTAAAATTGTTTCATTTGTCGTCCGTGTTTTGTATTGTAATTATACATATGATTACTTAGATCATGATTACATAATTACAGAATATAAAACATGATATATATATATATTCAGAATATACATATATATAATAAATCAGTAAATGGAAAGAAATAAACCGTTCATGGAGACGGTAGGCCGTACGTACACATGAACGTTGTTTTCGTTTCCTTCTTGAGTTGAACGGAATTAAGTAGATGAAATTCATATATATACACATAAATCCAGTATCATTATTATGTCATATATTTAATGATTACTTATTATTTATACTTTATAATCATTCATGAATGGTTTAAAGTGGAGAATGAATCTCATCGCGTCCTGGAGACGGTAGTCCGTACATACGCACGAGCGATGATATCGTTCTCATGATCGTGGGACTATATTGGAGTGTATGTATACTATTTCAGAATCAATATCACGTTAAAATAATAATATATAGTTATTATTTACACCATTATACCCATCCATGTAAGGTGGTGGTGGAAAATAGATTTCACCATGGCGTGGAGACAGTATTCCGTACGTACGCACGCGCGGTGATTTCGTTTTCCGTGGGATGGATAGATGGTGAAATAGGATTGTTTAATACTTATAATAACATATCATTATATGACTGATACTGATGTTATTTCTTCATAATGAAACAACCTAAGAAGAAGAAGTGGAAGAAGAAATAAAGGTGAAAGAATCGGTAACGGAAATTACCTCTTCTTTGAAGCGCCTCTTTGAGACCTCCTCTTAGGGCACTAAAATTGGCCTTTGAGGAAGACCAGATCCTCTAGGATGTTTCTAGGGAATTGGATAAGAGAATTTTTCAGGGGTTGGCCGAGCTTTAAGGCTCAATGTTGTGTGAGGAATAGAGGGAGGAGGTGCCCTTTTATTAGGGAGGAGATGGGAACCATTGGAATAACTAAAAATATTATTTTATTATAAATTCATGTTCGGTTTTAAATAGCTCCAACTTGATTTATTTCGTGGCTAAGGTGGGGATGGGTCGAAATCCTCTCATCCAATAGAATTTAGACAATTTTAGATTCCTATTTTAACCTTATCATTCAGATTTAACATTAAGTTAAATAATTTTACTTTTACCGTGTCTTCTTGTGTTCTTAAAATATAAGGTTAATAAAATTACTATAAGAAGCCAAAATAACCTCAAATTTTTTATTATTAATATATATAACCATATCTAAGTCATTTTTCCGATCCTTAGATTTTTAGGAATAAAATAACAATTAATAATATAATATTTTTTTAAAAAACTATTTTATGTCAATTTTGACACTATTTAGTAATTGATTTTTGTGAAACTAATAACAGAATGATAAGTTCAAACAATGTTAATTAAATCAATAATAACATGTCATATTAACCTAGAAAATTAGGGGAATTCATAAAAAGTCTCAAATTACATTTATTTGGGTATTTATAACATCAATTATGTCAATATTTCATTAATAAGATAATTACTGCATCATCTTTGTGTCATAATAAATGATAATTATTTATTCCCTAAAAATTCTAAATAAATTCCTATGCTGTAGATAATTGTATTAGATTTCTTGAGACTATTCATGTTGGTTGTTTCATGAAGTTTATCACTAGATTTAAATTATTATACTTATATAATTTAAGAAAGTGACATGTTGTCACATTCTTTGGTTTTAATAATAATTAAATTATTTTCATTGAACAAATTTATTTAAATGAATCTAATCCGACCCTTAGGTGATATGGGTTGACGTTTAGTCATCCAATAGGATTTTGACATTTTTATGGTAATTTTAAAATATTATATTTACCCTTAATTATCTGATTTACCTTTAACTATGGTAAATAAAATTTACCGTAGTTACTATTCATAATTCCAAAAAATAAAAAGTAGCTTACTAACATAATTTGGACCCACTGATTCCAAATATGGAATCCATTTTTTCAAATTCAATACACAAAAGATGCAGAAATTAAATTAAATTTAATCCCGTTGTCGAAAGAAAACGGGTTATTCTTTAAAACATTGCAAAAGATTGAATTGATTTAACCTACGAATTCAAGGTAAAATCAATGCTAATGACAAAAATTATATTAAATGGTAAAAATATATTCTATTTATACTTTGAAACTATTCAATATTATAATTTAACCACATAAGATATTATGATGAAAAAAGTTGTTTTTAATTAAAATATAGCGTGTTTTTACTATTCATTAAAATATGAAAGTTATCAGAAAAATATCAAAACTTTATCTGATGTAAATTTTTATATCCTGATTCAAAAGAATAATTTTATTTTGTCAAATTGAAAATATAAATATATCAAAAACTAGATTTAATGTTGGTGCGCCATCAAAAGGCGGCAAAACTGTATTTTTTGAAAAATACTTATTTTACCCGAAAAATTTATTTTGTTCTTATACCATGTTCTAGAAATGTGTAAGATGAATAATAATGTTATAAAATTCAAAATTTAGTTAACACTATTCATAATGGCTAGTTCATGACAATATTATAATAATATATCGTTGTTTATTAAAACCAGTATTGCGCACAACACACGCTATCGAGGAAGGTCGCGATTGCGTGTAATGCAAGCCAAGTCAGGGTTGCGTGTTGTGAAAGAATCCTTCATTGTTTCGTATAACAGAATCCAATCATATTTCATTTATACATTGAATATATATATATATATACTCAATGTTGCGTAGAATAACTATTATCAAAATTGTGTGTAACACGATCCAAGAATAGTGTTGTGTATACTGTAAGATAATACGGTGTTGCGTATAGCGCAAGGTAATCTTTGTGTAGAAAACAACACAAGACATTAATGAAATTAAAAGAATATTTTTCATAAAATTTCGGGGTGTTGCAAGAAGCCTCAGTCTGGCGGGATTAAACCATTAGGCGAATAGAGCCTCAGTCCCCTTTCCTAACCCATGCATTTAGAGTGGAGTTTAGAACCTCAGTCTTAGCTCAACCTGTGGGCTTAGGTCCTCAAGTCATACCCTGCTCAACCAAGCCATGTGCAGATGCTTGTATATATATGTAACCATCAACCATCCAATCCATTTCCCTTTGGTAACACTATAAACAAAAACCCACTTGGGAATTCACATTAGGCCTTAACCCGTTAACACATTACCATTTCACATCATTTAACCATTCACCTAATTCCCATGTGTTATGCCTTTCTCACTAAGCATTCTACATTAAACCCATAACTTATCCTGTTATGTTTTTATATCAGTTTACACATTAACACATTTTACACATTGATTATCCCATGAATCAATCATTCATGCCAACATGTTTATAAAGGCTCTACAATTCATTAGAACAAGGTGACTTGTTTAATATCAAACCCTAAGTTTGGGAAAATCCATCACATAACATGGATGGCCCTATAATAGGTCCATTCAATCCCAAAACATCCCACGGGGATTGTGAGGGTTCCCATTTTCTACTTTAAACATCATTATTAACAAACATGCCATGGTTATTCAAAACATAACCAAGGAGAAACAAGAACATAAATAAACATGTACAAATACCCAAATAACTATGGGATATCACTTGTAAACCACCTATATCAAAACTGCTGTTGAACACACTCTCAATTGAGTCCTTAGTCCTCGATCTGACCAACCTTTGGTGATTCAACCTAAATCTCACCCAAACAATAGGGTTCTAGAGATTCGGAACAAGAGGGAGAGAAGACACAAATCCTAAACCAAAAAGAGAAACAAGCAAGGGGTTAACCATACCTAAATCTTCGATCCCCAACCAACGACACAAAAACCCCTTATAATCGAAGGAGAACCACCATTGGGATGCTTGGGTTGTCCAAGTTCGTCACTAGGGTTGAGAGGGGATGAATGGAGGAAAATACAGAGTTGGGGTTTAAAAGCACGGAGATTAAAACATATAATTTTTCCCAAAATTAAGTGGATGCACAATTTTGCCGCATGTTTTGACAAACCGTGTCCATACTGCTACTTGGAGGAGAAGGGTCACACGGTTTTTCCTAGGCAGGCCGCACGGTTTGCCTTGGCCGTGCGCAGGCCGTGCACCCTGTCTTCTCTTGCCCAGATTTCTTTTATTTCATTCCCCAAGACCCCAAAACACACCCAAGGCCTCTCAATCCATCATAAGACATCCCTTTAATCCCGTAACAAGGGATTTAACCAAAACATAATGGAAAACGTTCCTTTCCAAAATCCGGGATCTTAAAACCTCCCCACTTTTTAATGGCTCGTCCTCGAGCCGAGTTTCCAAGCCTCATTGATCCACTGAAGAGAAGTGTTTGGTCCACTGATCCTGAATATCAGATTCCCACTCCCAAGATTCTTCTTGAACATTCCCACGCTACCATTGTACTCACACTAATGGCACAACCTTGCCTTTCAATACTTTTTCACTACGATTCACCACACGAACCAGATGCTCCTCAAATGACGCATTAGCCTCAAGCTCGACATCCTCAAAATCAACCACATGAGATGGCTCGGGGTGATACCATGAAATCTGTGACACCTGAAACACATCATGCATCCCACCATACCACAACGGATGATCCAATCGGTATTCTACTGGTCTGATCTTCTCCACACTCTCAAAAGGTCCCACATACATTGGAGACAACTTACCCTGCTTCGGAATCTGACGGTGACCCAACCTTGACGACACTTGAAGGAACACTTTGTCACCCACCCAAAACTCAAGGGGTATACAACTCCAATATACATATGACTTCTTCCTACTATGAGTCATATCCATCCGTTTCATGATCAACTTAACTTCCTCTGATGTCTCCTGCACGAGACTTGGCCCCAACAACTCAGATTCGCTGGCCTCTAGCCAACACAATAGAGATCAACATGGCCTCCCGTAGAGTGCCTCAAATGGTTCCATCTGAATCGTAGCCTGAATACTATTTTTTATAGGAAAACTCAACTAACGATAGGTACCTCTCCCAAGAACCACCATAGTCCAAGTCACAAGATCTTAACATGTCTTCCAACGCTTGGATCGTACGTTCTGACTTCCCGTCCATCTACGGGTGGAAATCTGTACTCATAAACACCTGCATACCAAGTACCTTCTGCATCATTTTCCAAAAACATGATGTGAAATGCATATCTTGGTCCGACACTATGTTCCTAGGGGCCCCATGAAATTGCACTAATTCCCGAACATACGGCTCACCCAACTGGTCGACTGTAATGGTCTCATGAATCGGTAATAATTGAGCCACTTTCGTTAAACGATCCACAACCACCCAGATTGCATCATTCATCTGTGGAATCATTGGAAGAACCATGAAAAAATACATTATTATATCACCCCACTTACATTCTGGAATAGAAAATGGATTCAACAAACCACCTGGGTGTTGATACTCGGCCTTTACCAGCCGATAGTGAAGGCACCGTGCCACAAATCCTGCAACTTCCTTCTTCATTTTAGGCCACCATAACTGCCTTCGGTGATCACGGTACATCTTGGTCAAACAAGGATTCACTACCCACTTTGATGCATGGAACTCACGCAACAACTCTTCCCGCACACTTTGGAACAACCACATGATCAGGAACACGAACAACACCATCCACGACGACGATCTGGCCAGAAGGTAGCTGCCCACCATTAAGATTTTCCTTCATGATCAAACAATCAGTATCATCATGTTGACCTTCCTTAACTCGACTCAAAATCAGAGACTTCTTACCTAAGGAAGAAAGAGTGACCTGACCACTCTCTTCCTGCACCTCCAGGTTCATTTCTACAAATAAAGTCATCACCTTCCACTCGAAGCTAGATTCCTGAACCACCTGATTCTGAACCTTTCGACTCAGAACATCAGCAACATAGTTTCCCTTTCCTGAAATGTACACAAAATCAAAGTCAAAATACTGGATATATTCAACCCATCTTCGCTACCGAAGATTCAGATCCGGCTGTGAGAAGATGTACATTAAAATCTTATGGTCAGAAAACATGTTAAACTGTTCTCCAAATAGATAGTGCCTCCTACACATCAAGGCATACACTATTGCAGCCAACTCAAGATCATGAGTAGGATAGTTCCACTCATGGGGTATCAACTGCCTCGACCCATAAGCCACAATATGCTCATCTTGCATCAACACAGTCCCAAGTCCAACTCCGGACGCATCACAAAACACGATGTACTTCTTACCCAGCACATGTAAGATCAATATAGGTGTGGTCTTCAATCACTTCAGCAAGTCATAAAAAGCATTCTCACAAGCCCCATACCACTCGAACGTGATTCCTTTCTTGTTCAAGCCCGAGAGTAGTGCTGCCAAGCGAGAGAAGTCCTGAATGAACCTTCGGTAATACCCGGAAAAACCCCGAAAACTCCGAACATCAGAAACACTATTGGGCTGCTCCCAAGATACAATTGCATGCACTTTATCAGGATCCACTAACACACCTACCTTTGAAATGATGTGACCCACAAAATTCACATCACCTATCCAGAATTGTCACCTTGATAGCATGACGTATGGTCGGTGCTCTCTTAGAGTACCCAAGACGATGTCAATATGTTGAGCATTATGGTCATGAGTTTTCGAGTACACTATGATATCATCAACAAAGACAACCACAAACTGATCTAGATAGGGATGAAAGATTCAGTTCATCAAATCCATAAACACCACCGGTGCATTGGTCAAGCCAAAAGGAATTACCACAAACTCAATCAACCCGTACCGACTCTGGAAAGCTTTCGGCGGTATGTCAGAAGACCTCACCCTCAACAGGTGAAAACCCAACCTCAGATCAATCTTATAAAACACCGATTCACCCCTAAACTGATCAAAATTGTCATCAATTCTAGGAGGAGGGTGCCAATTTTTCACCGGCATCTGATTCAACATTCAATAGTCAACACAAAGCCTTCATGACCAATCATACTTCTTGGCACAAAGCACGGGAGATTCCCAAGGAGACGTAGTAGGATGAATAAACCCCTTAAACTCAACTCCTCAAGCTGATCCTTTAGTATTTGGAGTTCAGTCAGTACCATTCTATTTTACGAAATAGATTCTGGATCCTCCCACGGTAGCAACTTGATCGTGAACTCAATATCCCTCTCCGGGGGTAACCCCGGGAAATATTCAGAAAACACGTCCTGAAATCGATCCACCACAGGAGGGAAAACATACTGCTCCCCTATTTCATTTTATTCAAGCATGAGACATGCCGCTGAAGCCATGATTCCACTCAACTGGTGAACAAAAGTTCATGCACGGCCTGCTCGAATATCTCATTCGCCATGGTGGATATAAGCGTCACCCTCAAGTGACCTGAACGATACTCTGCGATGATAATAGTATATGTGAGACCAATAAAACACCAACCAATCCATTCCAAAGATTACATCAAACCTGGAAATCTCGAGAACGAATATTTCCCATAGAAAATGATACCCACCAACTTCCACGGAAAATCACTTGCACTGCTTGATATCCTCAACCCGCACCCCCAACGGAGTGTCAAGTGACATAACTCCACACACCCTCTCCGAAGGTAAACCCAGTGCTACCAGAAGTTGAGAGGAGATAAAAGAGTGTTTCGAACTTCTGTCAAACAATGCACTAGTAAATGTACAAGCTACCAGGATTGTATCTCGAGCGGTCTATGGTCTAGCCTCACCATCACTAGGTGGAAACTGAACATCCTGAAGCTTCCCTGCCCCTCTACCCTGGGACCCATTTTGAGTAATTTGTGCTACATTGCCCTGTTGGTTTGAACGATCTTTCCCTGGAGTTCCACATCCACCGCCCCTATGAGAACAACCCATGGAGCTCCAACTTCCTGCCTGATACAGGGAAAATGACCCCCTTCCCATACTCGGCACCTGCATTTCACCATCATGCTCACCCTCCTACCGAGGGTTCCTGCAGAACCTCTTCACAAGACCAATCCTGCCACATGAATGACACTCAACTAGAGTTCGAGGACACTGCCCCCGTGTATGCCCTGACCTACCGCACTAATAGTAGAACACCTGATTTCCACTCTGAGAGGTTGACCCTCTCTTCCAGCAACTTTGAACACTTCTTCCATGCTGTGAGGCCTCATGGAGTTGCTTTCGACCTTCGGTAGCTGCAACGCTCGTCTCTCCTACTGACACCACAAGACCACAACATGAATATCCCTTCAGGTTTACATCCGTGATCAGTGCCTGATATAATACCTCTATGAACCTCTTCAATTGGAAGATATTTACATGTGGTCTGATCTCATGTCTCAACCCTTCCTAGAAATGCTTTGATTCTGCTACCTCATCCCCTGCTAACACTGGGACAAAGAGTCACAAATCAGTGAAGCGACTGGCATAGTACATCACCAATAGTGATCCCTGAGTCAGGCTCATAAACACTGCAACCCGCTCCTGCCTCACAGTCTCTGGGTTGAAATGCTCCAGAAACATTTCCTGAGAAAACTTCCATGAAATTACCTCAACCTGCTCGATTTGAGCCTGAATGTCCAAACAAAATGTAGCCTGGCCCCACAACATATAAACGTCCTGCTTTAATCTATTTTTAACTGGGGACTCTATATGGTCCAGTATCGTCACGAAAGACTCTAACCAGAACTCTGTTGCATCTAGCCCACCCGCTCCGGTGAAGGCTAGAGGGTGTTGTAGATGGAACTCCATAGATAGATCAACCATACTTGGTGTAACCTGCCCTAGGTCTCAATCCATCATCTGCATAAGGTGAGCCACATTCTCCCATAACTGGTCTTCTCTACCTTAATTGATCACCACATTTTCTTTCTCTTCTACTGGAGGAGTGTTCTCAACAACATTCTCTTGTTTCCCAACAGGTAACCGAAGTCATGGTGGCATTTATTTACATTTCCAAGCACAAGATTTAGCATGCATACCATGAAACATTCACAACTTCATCAAAAGCACTTTACTTTCTACAAAAACCTACTTGTTTTAATTCACTCGTCTCATTATTTCGTGGTTTCATGAAATGCATGATGCACCCTACTTTCTTGCCTCACACACCCACCTTGTGCATGTTCATCTCACAATGAATGTCACTTATCACCCTCGGTGCCTAAAATGATGCATGAATGTAAATCCTCGTTCCATTAAGGCCATGATCCAAATATCATAAAACAGTCACATCAAACTACATGTGAATCACCAAACAGTGAAATATCATCCACTGTAACATCACACAACAAAGAACAACATCTCCCACCTTGGGTGACTTGGGTTTTCCATCGTACATGGGTTATATAATCCCAAGCACGAGCTCATTACCATGGCATGACACGTCCAAACCCTTGGATACCAATCCAAAATAACAAGACCTCAGAGAAGGAGAAGAAAGATCTCCTCTGATACTACTTTGTAACGTCCCCGACCTAGATGCCACTAAACCGGTGCTTTGAGCCGGGTGGTTACATGACCTTAAGAATGCCTCCCCGTATGCCAAAGGAAACCGACTAGCAGCGGGGGTCTATGGAGTCAAGTGGGGAGACTATACAACCTTTTTATCAGAGTAAACCACAACTGAAATAATCAAAATAGTGGAAATAATAACCAATAAACATAGAGCATGTATTACTACTATTTCCAATAATAATTATGCCATGTCATACTACAAGTGCAGGAGTGACCAAAAACCCAAAATCAAGACAATGACCAAAATCCCCAAAATGGTCTCGTCTCCAAGTCCGGATCCTCCACCAAGTGCTAACCATGTCCAGTCACTATCTAACAAGGACCTTTTCCCTTCTCCTAACCTGCATACATGAAGTCTGCTCGGTTACCCAATGACGGCCCGAGGAGGGTGTGAGTACAACTCAGTAGGCCACCACCAATGGTGTCAACAAAATATCCAGTATGAACAGGTAGTGCATTAAAAAGAAATATGAATGATAATTTCCAATTAATTAATTTAGGTTCCATTAACAAGTTTAGATTTAATCCATTTCCACATCTATTACCATTATTTCACACCATTTATCAGCATTTACCATTTCATCACATTTCTAGGGGTTAATCACATACATTATGTTACATGGGTCTAAGGCCAACAATCACCTACAAGAGGGTAACCAGATTATTATCCTATCTCACTAGGACTAACCCCCTCATAGAATCCATAACCTCACCTTGAATCCTCAGTCCGAGTGGATGGGATCGTTAGGAGAATAGACCATCAATCCCCTTTTCAAACCCATGCATTTAGGCTGGAGTTTAGAAACTCAGACTTAGATCAACCTATGGATGTAGGTCCTCAAGTCATACCCCACTCAACCAAGACATGTCCACATGCTTATATATATAACTGACCATCAACCATCTTTTGGATCAGATTAAACCAAATATACACAAGAGGGGGGGGGGGTGAATTATGTCTTCTCAAAATTCATTGCGTGATTGTGTTCTGCCGTTTAACTTTAATCAGATAAAATGATACAGCAAAAATTTAGATAAGAGAAACACAAGATGTATAGTCATTCGGGGAACATAAGGCCCCTAGTCCACTCCCTCAATGCTCCACTCCACGAACTTGGTGATTTTAACTATCTGGTCCTCGTTTCAACAGACCGGTTCACAACTGAGTATGGGCAGTTGACAGCTTCACAATCCAAGGCAAAACAAAGCCTTCTGATTAAAACACAAACCAAATCAGATTAGTACGAGAAGCTAGCTACTCAAGATAAAAAAAATTTAGAAATAACTTTTCCAGTTGATCTTCACAATTGCAACAGAATTCAATTGACAACATATGGATCGTCGTCTCTAAAAATATTGATTTTCAAGTCGAAGCAGTTCTTAGTCGATCTAGTTACATTAGATATAGAGATATAATTCAAAACTTCAGAAGTAGTAGATCCACAGTAGATATTTGATGTAGAACAAGTGAATCTTCTATCGAGTTCTTTCTTCTTTAATAAACAGAGCTTTGGTGCTCCTTTTGAATCAGCAGATCATTGTTATTTTTACAGTCTCTGTTTTCCACCTTTTTGATTAATAGATTGATCACCACACACATGTTCCTAGTGTTTCAGAGAAAACATATATAATATAACCTTTTCACATTTAGATCCATAAAATTCACCTTTTGATACACGATATTCAAAAATTTGAATTTACAGATCAGTCGTAACTTCTCTGAAGACTCGGCATAAAAATCCCTTTTTTAATTTGATCTGTAATCCTTTGATAAAACAACATCAAATCAGTCAAAGTCGTATTTTAATATCGTCTTTAAATCCGGCTTGAAATGATCCTAACAATCAGCTTGCTGACCATTTCATAAACATATCGTCTGTCAAACTTTCCGACGCCAAACGTACGGTTTATGGCGTGACCTCCAAACGTAGGGGTGATAATGTATGGTTGAACATAAACGTAGGGTTGATCATCCATACTTTTTCTTCAACTCTCGGATGAAAGATAAAAGATCTGTTCAAAGAACGTATCGTGGTTTACAAAATTAAGGTTGATGAACCTTGCTTTTGAGAATCAAATGTAACGTTTAATATTTACGTACGGTTCTCCTTCCATACATTGTTGATAACCCAGATGTAAGGTTCCATCCTAACGTAAGGTTCTTCTTCCATACTTTGCAAATAACGTATGGTTGTTTAACCATAATTTTCTCTTATCTCAAAAACTATACACGCTTTTCATCCTTACGCTACGTTTATCCACATAGGGTATGAACAGTGATTCTAGGACATGCTAAAGTAGATTCCAAATAAGTAGCACATGAATAGTGTTTCTAGAACGTTCTAAATACGGATACTTTAACAATAAATTCCCGTAATTTCAAGAGTAAAATAAGTTAATAAATTCATGAAAAATACTAAATAAAATAATTATAAAATAATTAAGGGTATTTGTGAGCATCAAAATTATCATAAAGAGATAGAGTATTATTTTCAATAATCCCCCCTTTGAATAACATTATTATGTACTGTTGAAAACAATACATTTCTCAATAATCCCCAGATTTTTTAGGATCACAAAACCAATAAAATAATAAGACTAATTAAATGAAATTAACCTTCAAAATTAGTCACATAATGTTTTCGAATTTTGAGAGGATAAAACGATATTTAATTTTAATAAAATCATCTCAATAGAAAACAATTTCTCCCCCTTTATGAAAATAAAATAATTTTTTGTTAAAAATAAAAGTATGTAGTGTTGCCCAACGTTTTCCTCCGAATAAAAAGTAAAAGAAAATTTCCCTTTATAATAAAATACTGTTAATAACTTAAAATATTTTTCTATATATGTATAAATCTGTATAAATACAAAACATTAAATATACAAGAAATCATTTAAATAAGGTTTTTTTTAAAATAAAATGTTGTGTTTATCCAAATTTTTCTCCCTTTTTGTGATATCAAAAAGAATGATAAATCATGGATTTTAACACAATTAATGTTTCACTGAACTAAAGCTAAAAGATATTATTAACAATTTATGAATAATTAAATCTGGAGTACTATCATATAAATATAAAGATAGTAAAAAAAATAGAAAGAAATAAAAATATTTTCATTAAAAATTAAAAATAGATACAAGTATGATAAATGTAACACCCCAGGTAAAAAAAGAATATTACATTTTCATATTTATCCATATTTTTGAATAAAATATTAATATGACTTTAAATGGGACGCTATGCTCGATGGCGTACCCAACACGCAACAACGTGTTTCTTGGTAATCATACATTGCACTCTAATAACAAAATAATATTGTGTTAAATGGTAGTTATCATGTAGCCATTGTATTGGCGGGAATGGATAGAAATAACTAAAATATGATTATATATGTTTTTCAATGTTTTTACATTAATCCAAAAAAAGATAAAGACTTAAAATACGGAAAGAATTCAATTGTAGGCGTATATACCCTAGTTTTCACTAAAGGTTCACTTATCACCTTTTGATGGCGAACCATCATTAAATATAGTTTTGTTCACTCTTATAAATTATATTGGACCAAATAAAACTCTTCTTAAGAATTGGGACATCAAAATTTACTTTGTGTAAATTTTTGGTATCTTTCCGATAAAGTTCAGTTTTTAATGAATAGTGTAAAATGTTGTATTTTAATTCAAAAACTATTTTTAGTATAATTTATTTATATGATTATATTATATTTTGAATTGGTTTTAAAGTGAAATTAGAATATATTTTTACCATTAAATCCAATAGTGGTCGTTGGAATTAATTTCACTTTGAAATCAAACTTAAACTACTGTCAATCTTTTGATACTTATTGTTTCATAAAAACACGCTATTTGCTCTGACAGTGGGAATTAATTATTAAATTAATCAATGTGACTTATATGTTTTTAATTTTTTGAAATAGACTTCATTTTTGAATTCAGAATATCAAATATATCTTAGGGTGAATTTTTTGGATTTTTCTGAAAAACTTCAATTTTTGATCAATAGTGAAACCACTAAGTGGTACTTATAAAAACTGATTTTTCCATTTAAGTGAAATTTTTTCATCTTTGTGTTTTGAATTTAAAAAATCCGACATACATGGTTGTCATTAAGATGTAAAATTTGGTTCAATGGGATAAAAATAAGTTTTTTGGTGAATAGTAACTTATTAAGTTTTTTATCGTGATTAAAGGTAATTAGGGTAGTTTATGGTAAGAATAATGTTTTAATAAAATTAAACGACCTAGACACATGTCCTACTGTCATTGGATGTGTCATGGCCGACCAAGGAAATCCATGGGTCAACTTGGGGTCCCCATGGAGCCACTTTGGTTGGAAGATGACATAAATATCTTTTTATTTAATGTTAAAGTAAAAATGACACAAACATGAGATGTTTTACTAAAACAATTTTTAAATGGGGTTATACAAGTCATATGTTTGACTATAAATATTCATTGGAAAGATAAAACAATTTCCTACATCATAGTATTTGTTTTATAATTTTTATACATTAAATAAATTAAATTATTTTTGACATCATGATGATGCGGCGATGACCTCATTATTTAACGATTTAAATAAAATGTAAAGATAATGTAATATCTAAGACCTAAACATGTCCATAACCTATTGGATGAGTGGATTTCGATCCCTTATCATCTTATCCTAGAAATACAGCAATGTGGGACTTTTAAAACCCGAAAATCTTTTTAAAATAAAGTAACATTTTGTAACTTTACAAGAGTTCCCCTCCTCTTCTCTTATAAAAGGCCACCACCTCTACCTCCTTACCCACACTCCCAAAGCCTTTGGCTCGGCCAACCCCTTCCCATTTTGTCTCTCCAATTCCCTATATTACTCTTTGAAGCCTCACATTGGGCATAACTCTTCCCAAGGAAGCCTTTGAGCTCAAAACAAAGGGAGTTACCCGATTTTAAGGTAATGTCTTCACTAGTATCCTCTTGTTTTATTTTGCTTCTCTAACCCCCTAAACTCTTTTTATTCATTCATTTTGTAACAAATACAGTATCTTCAATATAATAGGATGATTTTATAATAATGACTAGAGCTAAACTTACACACACCTACATCTAATGGTTAAAGAACATACTGTTTCAGTGGATGGCAAATTTCTGCCTCCCGAAACGATGATTGGTCAACATTCTTCTAACACCTTCAAAGATGGCCATTAAGATGACACTATATTTATATATGATATCTAATATGTTTATTTTTTAATTAAGCTTCTGTATTTTTCATTTATGGCGTACCATTATGGTTTCCATTATGGGTAATCACGATATCATCATTTAAGTAAGTGCGGACTACCGCCCCCTTAAAGTGATTTGATTCGTTAATACCATATGTGGTACGTATAAAGGATATATGTAATGATATTATATATGATAACATATTGGAATTAAAATACTATTATGTATAATTATGTTTTAATTCCATTAAATATGAAATAGAAATGGAAGTAGCGTTCATGCGTACGTACGGCTTACCGTCTCCATTAACGGTACAATTCATTTCTTATCTCAAAAATGTCATGTAATATTATAAGTAAATATATATAATGGATATATATGTAATATATTACATATAAATTATGGATATCATTCTGGAATTATAACATATATATATATCTCTCATTTTGTTTTAATTCCATTAATATTATAAAAAATGAAAGTAGCGTTAATGCGTACGTACGACCTACCATCTCCATGAACAGTGCTTTTCATTTTTTATCTCCAAATGATACGGAATATTATAAAATTAATATTTACTGTATATATATGATATTTTAATCATTAATACTATTCGGGAAATTATTTACTTATAACTACATGGGCAGTCTTTTTTCAAACAAGTTCATTTTTGACTCATGTACCAAACATCGGCAAAAACGTATGATATGAACTAACATTATTAAACAATTATTATAACATTATAATATGTGATATGAACTGAAAAATAATCTATAAAGGAGGTACTTAGGTAATTATTAATTGAACAATGTTTATTATTCAGGAATATAAAGAAACGAACAAGACAAGTTGGACTTGAGGTAAAGGATCCTACTCCACTCTTTCTTTTTAAGTACACTCTTTTATGTCATTCCTTTTAAAGCTCATTTTTCTGGTTATTGGGATGTCCTTTTATATTAATCATAATTTAATTTTTATGTTCATGTGATGAGAGACCCTATTCTCTCTCATCAAGCCATTTTGGAAGTTTTGAGTGGCGCTGTTAGGCTACCAAATTTTCATAAGAGATGTAACCTCTCTCTTTCTTTTTAAGTACTCTCCTTTATGTAACTTCTTTTAAGCTAATATTTTTTATGTTGGCAGATGTTCTTTTATATTCCTATTTCTATACACTTTATGTTAATATTATGAGATACCCTATTTTATCTCATCAATCCATTTTTGTAAGTTTTATGTGGCGTCGTTAGGCTTCCGAGTTTTCGTAAGGGATTTTTCATCTCACTTTTATTTCCATGAGATTTATGCTACATTTTCCATAATTTCCTTTGATTGGTGTATGTACAGCCCATTATTTTACTCATTGTGTAATATACTTTCTTTTATGAGTATTTACATCAATTTTTTATTGTCCTTCTTTCACGAGGTGTATGTTTCGAAAGATACCCATGTCAGTAATGAAACCTTTCACCCTCCTCTTTTTAAAATTATTCTTTTGTTGGGTCTTTTAATTTACAAATTGTTATGTTGGGATATGTTCTCATATATCCTTATTGATGTAAATTTTATGTCCAAGTGATGAGATACCCATTTTTTTATCTCACATCAACTCATTTTGATGTGACACCGTTAGGCTGTCAAGGGAACTTCTTAACCCAATTTCGATTTCTTTGGGTTCAACATGTAGTTATTGAATATGTCATCCTTTGAATATGTCTGAATGACCTTTGATTATTTTACATTTAATATCCACTTATATTTGGTGTATTCGTTTGCCACACATAATTATGTAATTGATTTATCCTTAAACCAAGGATACCGTCTTTGTAAGGAACTTCGTCTCAATCTCCTTTCATTGAGGCATATTCTGTTTTATACACAACCTTCTTTTATACCATGTATAAACCCCTTTGACTTTTACATTTATTCAAACAGAATCTTTATTATATGAAGTGTTTATTAAATGACAAAAGGGAATGTTTTTGTCGTATGTATGCGGTGACAATGACTTCTCCGCCGTCGTGACCATTATTTGAGTTTCGGCTTCCTCTACAAGCCATACCTTCTTTTTTAAAAGAAAAATAAATACCATGTTTTACTTTTCTTTTATTTTGGTATTGAAAATGGTTTTCATAATGTTTTTATATGAATGTGTTGTATTGATATCTTGTGATTGAAAGGTGGAAATGTTATGTTTCCTTTATGTATGTTTTATGTGATATGATTATGTTGAGGTTCATGGGCATTATTATGAATACGGGTGGTTCCGTGATAAAATAATGGTGGGTGAGCCCGATATAGCTCTCCAATGCATTGGGTAACGCGAAGTAGTGAAACGATAAGGTTTCACTGAAGAGATTTAGGGAATATACTGTGGTGGGTATTCCAAACGTAACCAAGAGGGTTACTCCCTACGTAAGAATGTTATGAATGCTTCAAGTTACCTTTTATGTCTTATGATTTCTATGATTTATTCATGATTGGATGAGGTATGTTAAAGTGCCTATGTTTTATGGATAATGTATGATTTCATTCTTATGTATATATTAACTCATGTTTCCTTTCCATATTTTTATAACCCTTACTGAGCTTTTTATGCTCATCCCATGTTTTTGAAATATTTTTCACAGGTCAAGGGAAAGGTACATGATGGGATGATAGTGTCAAGGAGGTGTCAAGAAAGAATCCATGTTTTATCTTAAATATGTTTCCATTGATGGGAATAATGAATATTGTCTTTTATGTAACCACTTTGTTTAAATGTGGAATGTAATGCAAGTTTCACGATATAATTCCCTAAAACTCTAAACCTGAAATGATACTCAATGTGTAATCTTGTACTAACTCAAGATTTAGTATGGTTTAAGGATGTGTCCTTATATATGGTATCAAAGGTCGGTTTAGATAACTTTAGAAGTTAGGGTATTCTTTAAGAATAAGTGGCATTACCATAATGGTTAGGATTTCAGAAAGAGTCATAGTTTTAGATAAAGTGAATGAGTAAGTATATCTTAGTGTTTATCTTCCTCATTAGTACATGATGGTTTTTTGACATACTCACACTGACCTTTTTGGTTTTAGTAAATGGTTGGATCTAGCAGGCACCAAAGTAACAGTGGATGTGAAGGAAACTGTGACAGTTTTTTGAGAAAGCAACTGAATGATATGGGAGCTGCAATGAAAACTCTTGTGATTATCCTCAACCAACTATCTGGAGTCATGATTGACCACAAAAACCATGGTGATTTCTCTAAGGCATCATATATGCGAGAAACAAATCCCTACGGAAGTATAGGTAATAATCATAAAGGTTAGTGTGTTCAAAAACCTATGTGTAAAAGATGTGGAAAGAAACACCTAGGAAAATGTTTCAAAGTGATAGAAATATGCTATAGATATGGAAATGAAGGTTATAAAGCAAGAACCTTCCATGGAAAAAGGAAGCATCCAGTTGACTCGAGGAAAGGGAGAGAAATTAATTCTGAGGGATAAATTGAATGTTTTAAATGAGGTGTGCATGGTCATTATGAAAACACCTACCCAACGAAGAAGTTTCGTTAATGGGATCACCAAGAGCGTACAAATGTTCGTTTACCAATACCTAATGACATTCCGATTGAGGATAAAGAAACTGACAATGACCAATCAAAGGTATGTATTATTTCATGACTATTATTTTCCTATTTTGGAATCATAGGATATGATTCATGATTTTGTTTGTAGGAAAGAGGTATTTCGGAATAAGTTGGAAAGGAATGGTTAATGGATCATGAATAATTTTGAATGAGTAAGATGTCAACATATAAGGGCTTCAAGAGTTATGGTGAGATTCTTAAGAGTATTAAGTCTCTTTTGATGATGGGGTTACATTAGAAGACTTTTTATATTATGTGTAACCCTGATGTTTAATATATGAAAATTTTATTCAAGGAATAATTATCATATCTTTTGTGGACATAGTTATAAAGAACACTTGGGTTTATATGATCCTTACTTCTGAGGTAATTATGGGTTACTATATGTTATGATTGAAATGAAAGGCATGAGATTAAATTGAGGTTAAATTATGTTATGGTTTTTTTTGATGATTTTATCCCTTTTTGGGGAATTATTTGAGAATTATATAGTTTTGGAAAAAGGACAACACGTAGACCGTGTGACTACCCGTCGCGTCGGACAAAGCTGCAGGAATCGAACCCACAACCAAAGTGCGACTGGTATTTATCTCCTACCACTGGACTACATGAAGTCCCTGGTTATTTTGACTGATTCTTTTTAGTTATATGATTTTATGAATTAATAGTATGTTTATATTGGGTTATTTATGAAAATGATTAACCTATCATGGAGGATATGTGATTAGGATAATTACTTTTCAATACGAGACTTTAGGAGCAACTGATTTTGTTTGGATATAAATGTTAGGATTTAACTTGGAAGACTATGTGACTAAATCCTTCAAATATTTGGGTTTCAATCTTAGATTGGTTTACTTTGAAGAATTTTATGGACAAATTGTTTATCGGATGGTCCTCGTTGAAATTTGGGTTTTGTTGGACAAATTTTGAAGATTAATCATAGATTTTCTTTTTAAAGGGTTATCCTTTTCTGGATTATCTGACCTTGTAATAACCATTTTGGTTTTGGTTTTGGTTAAATCCTAAAGACATGGGAATTATATAGTTCTCTTTGGTGGATTAGGTGATTCTCTAGAAGTTGATTATAGTACCCTTAATGCGAACAAGTCTCCCTAAATACTCGTCTTTTGGAAAAAATATGATTTTGATTAAGGAATCTAGTAAAAGTTGAAAGAAAACATGATAAGTGATTATGTTTCCTTATGAATAAATTCCTCAATAAAAATTTACTTTAAAAAAAATATTGTCTATTAACTTTTCCTACTGGGGAATCGAATACCGTTTAACCCATCACAAGTTTGTGATTTTCTTATGGTTAACTTTCTCCTAGACATGTTTACTATCACTCTCCCTCAAGAACATGACCCTTTGCCTTTTCATCCATGTCCATGTTTTTTTACATGGAATCCTAGTATGGGTTATCTCGGGTGACCTCTGTACTTATCTTCCTTTATTTTAAAGTGATTGTTTTACCGACTCTTGTTTCGATGTGGGACTTTCAAGGATATTTCCAAGATCAATTTTAAAAATTGCGATGACGCAATTCCCAAAAAGGGGGGAAGGATGTAACACCCTAGGTAAATAAAGAATATGAAATTTTCATATTTATACATATTTTTGAATAAAATATTAATACGACTTTAAAGGGGAGGCTATGCTCGATGGCGTACCCAACACGCAACAACGAGTTTCTTGGGAATTATACGTTGCACTCTAATAATAAAATAATATTATTTTAAATGGTAGTTAACATGTAGACGTTGTATTGGCGGGAATGGATAGAAATAACTAAAATATGATTATATATTTTTTTAAATGTTTTTACATTTATCCAATAAAAGATAAAGGCTTAAAATACGGAAAGAATTCAATTTTAGGCGTATATGCCCTAGTTTTCACTAAAGGTTCACTTATCGCCTTTTGATGGAGAACCATCATTAAATATAGTTTAGTTCAATGTTATACATTTTATTGGACCAAATAAAACTCTTCTTAAGAATTGGGACATCAAAATTTACTGTGTGTAAATTTTTGGTATCTTTCCGATAAAGTTCATTTTTTAATGAATAGTGTAAAATGTTGTATTTTAATTCAAAACCTCTTTTTAATCTAATTTATTTATATGATTAGATTATTTTTTAATTTGTTTTATAGTAAAAATAAAATATATTTTTACCATTAAATCCAATAGTGGTCGTTGAATTAATTTCTCTTTGAAATCAGACTTAAACTAGTGTCAATCTTTTGATACTTATTGTTTCATAAAAACACGATATTTTCTCTGACAGCGGGAATTAATTATTAAATTAATTAATGTGAATTATATGTTTTGAATTTTGTAAAATAGACTTCATTTTTGAATTCAGAATATCAAGTATAGCTTAGGGTGAATTTTTGGGATTTTTCTGAAAAACTTCAATTTTTGGTGAATACTGAAACCACTAAATGGTACTTATAAAAATAGATTTTTCCGTTTAAATGAAAATTTTCCATCTTTGTGTTTTAATTTAAAAATATGACATACATGGTTGTCATTAAGAAGTAAAATTTGGTTCAATGGGATAACAATATTTTTTTGGTGAATAGTAACTTATTAAGTTTTTAATCGCGATTAGAGGTAATTAGTGTAGTTTATGTTAAGAATAATGTTTTAATACAATGAAATGACCTAGACACATGTCCTACCCTCATTGGATGTGTCATGGACGACCACAAAAATCCATGGGTCAAATTGGGGACCCCATGGAGCCACTTTGGTTGGAAAATGACATAAATATCCTTTTAATTCATGTTAAAGTAAAAATGACACAAACATGAAGTGTTTTACTAAAAAAAATTTACATGGGGATATACAAGTCATATTTTTGACTATAAATAGTAATTGGAAATATAAAAAGATTTCCTACATCATAGTAGTTTTTTTATAATTTTTAGACATTATATAAATTAAATTATTTATGACATCATGATGATGCAGTGATGACCTCATTATTTAACGATTTAAATAAAATGGAAAGATAATTTAATATCTACGACATACACATGTACAAAACCTATTCGAAGAGTGTATTTCGAACCCTTATCACCTTATCCTTGAAATACATTAATTTGGGTCCTTTAAAATCCGAAAACCTTTTGAAAATAAAGTAACATTTTGTAACTTTACAAGAGTGCCCCTCCTCTCCTCTTATAAAAGGCCCCCTCCTCTACCTCCTTTCCCACACTCCCAAATCCTTTGGCTTGGCCAACCCCTGCCCATTTTGTTTCTCCACTCCCTCTCTTACTCCTTGAAGCCTCACTTTGGGCAGAAGTTTTCCCAAGGAAGCCTTTGAGCTCAAACCAAAGGGAGTTACCCAATTTTAAGGTAATGTCTTCACTTGTGTCCTTTTGTTTTTTTTGATTCTCCAACCCCCAAAAATCTTTTTATTAATTTATTTTGTAACAAAACCAGTATCTTCAATATACTAGGATGTTTTTATAATAAGGACTCGAGCTACACTTACACACACCTACATCTAATGGTTAAAGAACATACTATTTCCGTGGATGGTGAATTTCTACCTCCCAAAATGATGATTGTTCAACATTCTTATAACACCGTCAAAGGTGGCCATTAAGATGACACTATATTTATATATGATATCTAATATGTTTATGTTTTACTTAAGCTTATGTATTTTTCATTTATGGCATACCTTTATGGTTTCCATTATGGGTAAACGCGATATCTTCATTTAAGGAAGTGCGGACTACTGCCCACTCAAAGTGATTTGATTCGTTAATACCATATGTGGTACGTATAAAGGATATATATAATGATATTATATATGATACCATACTGAATTTAAATACTATTATGTATAATTATATTTTAATTCCATTAAATATGGAATAGAAATTGAAGTAGTGTTCATGCGTACGTACGGCTTACCGTCTCCATGAACAGTACATTTCATTTCTTATCTCAAAATGTTATGTAATATTATAAGTACATATATATAATGGATATATATGTAATATATTTCATCTAAATTATCGATATCATTCTGGAATTATAACATATATATCTCTCTCTCATTTTGTTTTAATTCCATTAATATGACAAAAAATGAAAGTAGCGTTCATGCGTACATACGGCCTACCGCCTCCATGAACGGTTCTTTAGTTTTTTATCTCCAAATGATACGGAATACTATAAAATGAATATTTACTGGATATATATGATATTTTAATCATTACCACTATTCTGGAAATTATTTACTTATAACTACATGGGAAATCATTTTTCAAACAAGTTCATTTTTGACTCATGTACCAAACATCGACAAAAACGTCCGATATGAACTAACATTATTAAAAAATTATTATAAAATTATACTATGTTATATGAACTGAATAATATCATCTAAAAGAGGTACTTAGGAAATTATTAATTTACCAAAGATTATTATTCACGAATATAAAGAAATGAACAAGACAAGTTGGACATGAGGTAAGGGATCCTACTCCACTCTTTTTTTAAGTGCACTCATTTATGTCATTCCTTTTAAAGCTCAAATTTCTTGTTATTGGGATGTTCTTTTATATTAATCTTACAGTAATTTTTATGTTCATGTGATGAGAGACCATATTATCTCTCATCAAGCCATTTTGTAAGTTTTGAGTGGCGCTGTTTGGCTGCCAAATTTTCATAAGAGATCTAACCTCTCTCTTTATTTTTATGTACTGTCCTTTATGTCACTTCTTTTAAGCTCCTCTTTTTTATGTTGGGGGATGTTATTTTATATTACTCATTCTATAAACTTTAATTTAATATGATGAGATACCCTATTTGATCTCATCAATCCATTTTTGTATGTTTTATGTGGCGTCGTTAGGCTGCCGAGTTTTCATAAGGGATTTTGCATCTCACTATTATTATCGTGAGATTTATGCTACATTTTCCATAATTTCCTTTGAGTGGTGTATGTACTACCCATTATTTTACTAATTGTGTAATATACTTTCTTTTATGAGTATTTACATCAATTTTGTATTGTCCTTCTTTCACGAGGTGTGTGTTTCGAAAGATACCCATGTCTGTAAGGGAACCATTCACCCTCCTCTTTTTAAAAGACTTCTTTTGTTGGGTCTTTTAATTAACATATTGTTATGTTGGGATATGTTCTCATATATCCTTATTGATGTAAATTTTATGTCAAAGTGATGAGATACCCTTTTTTATCTCTCATCAACTCATTTTGATGTGACATCGTTAGGCTGTCATGGGAGCTTCATAACCCATTTTCGATTTCTTTGGGTTTAACATGTAGTTATTGAATATGTCATCCTTTGAATATGTGTGAATGACCTTTGATTATTTTACACGTAATATCCACTTTTATTTGGTGTATTCGTTTGTCACACATAATTATGTAATTGATTTATCCTTAAACCAAGGATATCGTCTTTGTAAGGGACTTCGTCTCAATCTCCTTTCATTGAGGCATATTCTATTTTATACACAACCTTATTTTATACGGTGTATAAAACCCTTTGACTTTTACGTTTATTCAAAAGGAATAGTTTTTTATACGAAGTATTTATTAAAGGAAAAAAGGGAATGTTTTTGTCGTACGTATGCGGCGACAACGACTTCTCCACCGTCGTGACCATTATTTGAGTTTCAGATTCCTCTACAAGCCATACCTTCTTTTTTAAAAGAAAAATAAATACCATGTTTTACTTTTCTTTTATTTTGGTATTGAAAATGGTTTTCATAATGTTTTTATATCAATGTGTTGTATTGATATCTTGTGATTGAAAGGTGGAAATGTTATGTTTCCTTTATGCATGTTTTATGTGATAAGATTATGTTGAGGTTCTTGGGCATTATTATAAATACTGGTGGTTCCATGATAAACTAAGGGCGGGTGAGCCCAATATAGCTATCAAAGGCATTGGGTAACGCGAAGGAGTGAAAGGTTACGGTCTCTCTGAATAGATTTAGGGAATATACTGTGGTGGTTATTCCAAACGTAACCAAGAGGGTTACTCCCTACGTAAGAATGTTATGAATGAATCAAGTTACCTTTTATGTCTTATGATTTCTATGATTTATTCATGATTTGATGAGGTATGTTAAAGTGCCTTTGTTTTATGGGTAATGTATGATTTCATTCTTAGGTATATATGAACTCATGTTTCCTTTCCATATTTTTATAACCCTTACTGAGATTTTTATGCTCGTCCCATGTTTTTTAAATGTTTTTCACACCTCAAGGGAAAGGTAAATGATGGGATGATAGTGTCAATGATGTGTCGAGAAAGAATCCATGTTTTATTTTAAATATGTTTCCGTTGATGGGAAGAATGAATACTGTCTTTTATGTAACCACTTTTTTTAAATGTGGAATGTAATGCAAGTTTCATGACCTAATTCTCTAAAACTATAAACCTGAAAAGATCCTCAATGTGTAATCATGTAATAACTCATGATTAAGTATGTTTTAAGGCTGGGGCCTTATAATAAACACAAGAATCATGGTTTTGGCAAGATAATCAATAGGTTCTATCTCCTCTGGATTGAAAATTTGATTTCTGCAAACTGTTCCCTATGTATCTTTATCATCCAATATCGATGTTTGATAATGAGCTCTCTGTTCTCCTGAGTCATATTAATATCCTCGATTAAATTGACCATGAAAAACTCATGAATCCTTTCATCCTTTTCTATCAACACTGACAGGTTTTCTGACATTTGATTTAACAGTGTTCTGATTGGTGGATCACTCCACTAAAAAATTCTGATTTTCCAGCAACAGTGATAAAGGAGCACTGTTACATTGATGATCTTGCAACTTGTCATTCATGTTGTTCATCACGGATTTGATAGCTTGAAATATTCTGATTAAATCAGGTGAAGTACCTGATCCACTAACAACACAATTTGAAACTAATGCAAATTGGTTCTCCATAAACAATTTTAGATCTTATAAATCTATTTTCATAACCATTTCAAATTTCAACTTGACAAATGCATTCAACATATCCTCTTTAAACATTTCAACTTCTTTCCTTGAGACTGTACTCAGCTTCAGTTTTTGAAATCTTAATTGTTCTAAGTCTAAGGCATTTGTCAGAGTGATATTCTTATATTCCAACTGAGACACCTTTTTGTACAGTTCTTCATCTTCATTCTTCCTTGAATCAGAGGCACCCTCTGCTTGATTCGCATTTTCAAGCTCGAGATGATGTAGCAGTACCAAAGGTGATGATTCAACATCAAATTTTATTTCTCCTTGTCCTGAGTAGGTTAGTCCACATATTTTTCCTCAGAGTCCTTTCTAGACTATTACATAGACAAATACTCTTGAAGTACCTCTGTTGGAGCATCAGGCAGATGATCATCACAAACATCAGCATCTTTGTCTTCCACTGGAATTTCGAGAACAATATTTTCAGGATTTTCCTAAGACCTGACAACTTCCCCACTAGGATATTCCTCTTTATCTTGTTCCTGTTGAAGTGTAACTTCAACATCAGATCCAATTTGGTCCGGAGTCTCCCATTGAGCTTCTTCTTGAACTCATGATCCCTCCACTGGTGTTGTCCTTTCACTAACATCTTCCATGGACTTATCAATAGAATCTTCTCTTACAAAAGTAGAATAAAATAAAGCTTCTATTATTTCCAAAGTAGGGGAAGTAATTTACTCGTTAATAGGTCTAGTTCTTCTATATTGAAGTCCCTCTTTAATTCTTTCTTCCTCAACATCTTCCACTTCAAATCGGATCCTTCTTTCTACATTGATGACTCTTGATTCATCTTGTCCCTCCATGGACTTAGCAGGTTGAGCCTGAGCACTATCTGAGTCATCATATCCTCCAATTGGCAATAGTTTCCATTTAATGGTGCTCCATATGTATCCAATCTTCCTTAAAGTTCCATCAATAAACACATTGCTGTGATGATAGTGTATGTAGGAATCCACTAATCTCACCATGTCCTTCATAAGCAATAGCTTGGAAATAAATCAACCAAAAGGATAAATGTTCATCCGGTAATCACTTTGAAAACAGTAATTGAGGTACCTTACAGTGTACCTTTGGAAGTTTAATTTTATATCACTTAACAGAAGATACATTATATACATTTCGGGATATAATATTTTTTCCATATCAGACATCCTCAGTGCAATTCCTGTTTGCACAAATTTGACCAAAATTTTTTGATCAGGCTCTGAATCCTTGATAAACATTATTTTTATAGTCTTAGTACCAAAAATAAATGACATTATGTCCTCCGATTAATGAAAAAAATCTTTCATATGTTTCAAATCCAAATGAAAAACCCCCTCATGGGGGCAGTTGAGAATCTGACCAATTTCTATTGAAGAGATTAAGAAATCCCTATCCTCTATCTTAGCCATCATATTGTACTCAGTATCTCCCAGACTAAAATGTACAGATTTGATTAAGTATCTATGTTCTACCTCATACAGAAATGTCATATTTTCACTATTGAACATATGTTCAAGGTTCTGAAACGACAGTGATTGTTTCAATAGTAGATTTGTCTGAAATAACCAGTCGAGATTGATTACCTTGCCCTGTAAGATTTTTCTTCCTTCGGAGCATTGTCTCTTAGAATTTCTTATCACGACTTCACTAGACCTTTTAGTCCTTAACATCTCTGTTAGAATATATGAAGGTTTGAAGGTTAGGGTTTCAGAGGTTCAAAGATTAGGGTTCATGAGCAGAGGCACAATTTGCGGATTCGAAAATGATTCAATAGGAATGAAACGGTTTAGAAGTCGAAAGGGTTTCTAACAACCTTGTTTCACGTGTTTTTAATAATCATTACATATATTTAAAAATAAATAAAATATATTACATAGGGAAAAGAAACTTATTATGTTTGAAAAAAAAACTAGCAAAATTATTTTAAGAAGAATTAAAATAAAGAACTAGCATTGTAAAATAATATTTTATTTAAAATAAAATAAACCTATATCCCCCTTAATAAAATCAAACCTAGCAGTAGGAAGTTGTTTAGTAAAAATATCAGCTAATTGAATTTTAGTACATAAAAATTCCAAAGATATATCCTTTTTAAGAACATGATCTCTTAAAAATGATGCCTAATATCAATATACTTAGTTCTAGAATGATTAATAATATATTTTGAAATATTTAGAGCACTAGTATTATAACAAAAAATAGGTGTATTATTAAAATTCAATCCAAAGTCCATAAGAGTGTTTTTCATCCACAAAACTTGTGCACAAAAACTACCAGCAGAAACATATTCTTCCTCGGCTTTTGACAGGGAAACTGAATTTTGTTTCATACTAGACCACGACACTAAAGACTTTCCAAAAAAGGGACATGTTCCGAATGTGCTTTATCTATTTAATCTACAACATCCAAAGTCAACAAATGAATATGAAATCAAATTGAAATAATATGTTTTGAGATAAAGAAGATATTCCAAAACAATTTCTTTTAAATATCTAAAAATTCTTTTTACAGTAGTTAGATGAGATTCTGTAGAATTTGAATGAAATATTTCACAAAGACATACTGAATACATTATATCTGGCCTGCTAGCAGTAAGATATAACAAACTACCAATCATACCTCTATATTACTTGTTTCCAACTGATTTTCCAATTTCATCCAAATTATGTTTTATATTAGTACACATTGGAGTTGTATATATCTTTCTCTTTTCAATTCCAAATTTCTTCAACAAATCAGTAATGTATTTTCATTGATTAAAAAAATTTCAAAATCTTTTCGATATATTTGAAGTCCTAAAAAGAAATTTAGTTCTCCCATCTTTCACAATTAAAATTCTTTTTTCATTAACTTTGAAAACACATGATAATGGGTTTTATTAGTTGATCCAGAAATTACATCATCACAATAAATTTGAACAAATAAAATATTATTTTTAACAGTTTTCTTAAAGAGTGTTGGGTCTGCCATTCCAACAGTAAAATCATTTTTCAATAGAAAAGAACTTAATCTTCCATACCAAGCTCTAGGTTCTTGTTTAAGTCCATAAAGTTCTTTAGTATGTTTAAAAACAGAATCCAGTTTTTGAGAGTTTTCAAAACCAAGAGGTTTCTCAACATAAACATCCTCCATTAAATAACCATTTAAAAAGGATGATTTAACATCCATATTATATAATTTAAAGTTCATATGAGATGAATAGGCTAAGAGGATGCTAATGTATATTAGTCTAGCTACAGGTGAAAATTTGTCATCATAATATATACCTTCTTCCTAATTATATCCTTTCACTACTAATATTTTTTTATTTCTAGTTATTGTGCCTTGGTCATCCTGTTTATTTCTAATGACCCATTTGGTTCCTAATACTGGATAATTCTTAAGTCCTTCCACTAATTCCCAAACATCATGTCTTTTAAACTGGTTTAATTCATCTTGCATTGCTATTACCCAGCTTTCATCATCTAATGCATCTTCTATAGTCTTGGGTTCTTGTAGGGATAAGAAGGTAGTGAATTCCACTAGGTTTCATAAGTTTCTTATAGATAGAACACCAGTTTCTATGTCACCTATCATATTTTCTAAAGGATGATTCTTTATGGTTCTAGACTGTCTAGGCAATACATTTAATGGTTTTTTAGTATCATGTTCTTCTGAACTGGATAGAATTTCTTTTATATCATTTTCAATATCATTCATTAAGTTATCAAGTATCATGTTATCATTATAGTTAGGTTCATCCATTTGATTTTTCCTTTTCTCAAAGGGATCAGATTCATCAAATTTCACATGAATTGATTCTTCAACAATCCTTGACTTCTTATTATATACTCCAAAAGCTTTGGAGGTAGTAGAATATCCTGAGAAAAAACCATCTTCATATTTTGGATCGAACATAACAATATTATCTTTGGTGTTCAATATGTAGACCTTACATCCAAAGACATTAAAGTAATTTACATTAGGTTTTCTGTTATTCCATAGTTCATAGGGTGTCTTTTTCAAAATAGGTCTAATTAACTCTATTATTTATATATAAAGCTGTATTTATAGATTCTGTGAAAAAATATATAGGTAGGCTATATTCATTTAACATAGTTCTAGCCATTTCTTTAAATGTTCTATTTATTATTTCTACAATCCCATTCTGTTGAGTTGTTCTTGGTGTAGAGAAGGTGTGCTTAGAACCCATGTTTGAGCAAAAGGAATTAACTTCAATATTCTCAAATTATCCACCATGATCACTTCTTAATGAGATTATATTAAAAACGTTTTCATTTTGAATAGATTTTCAAAAACTTCCAAATAAAGTAAAACCTTCATTTTTAAATTTCAAAGATAAAATCCAAGTAAATATTGAATAATCATCAACTAATACATAAACATATAATTTACCAGGTAATCTTGCTAATATAGAAGGTCCAAAAAATCCATATGGATATGTCCTAGAGGTTTAGTTGTAGCAACTTTATTAACAGATTTTAATGATGATTTGTGTTTCATTCCATGTTGGCATGTATCACATAATCTATCACATTAAAATTTGAGACTATGGAAATTAGAAACTACATGTTTCTTTGATAATTTATGTAAAACATATACATTGCAATGTCCATGTCCCCTATGCCAGATCCAAGATTCACTTAATTTTTCAGTCAAGCAGTTTACTTGTTGTTTACACAAGGAATTTAAATCCAAAGTATAGACATTATCAGTTCTTGGCGCCTTAAATTTAAACAGATTATCGTTAGAAGCAGTAAAACAATTGTTAGTAAAATCAACAGTATATCCATCATCACAAATTTGTGAAATACTTATCAGTTTGTGTTTTAATCCTTGTACATAAAGTATGTTTTTGATTGAAACTGTTTTTGGAACTCCAGTAGTTCTAATGCTAATGATTTTTTCTTTGGCAGTGTCATAAAATGTGACAACTCCTCCTTCCTTTTGAGTGAGTGAAGAAAAATTCAATGAGTGTCCACTCATATATCTTGAGAAGACAATGTCTATTTACCATATATCTTTTCTACTCTGGTGTCCTGGTAACTGCAAAGACATTCAAACAAATTGATTTGGTACCCATATTCTGTTGGGTCCAGGGTTGTTAACTAGCAATAATCTGGGTGTCCAGATTTTATTTGTTCTTTTAAAATCAGCTGAATCATATAAGTCTTCTGAAAAATGGGCTTTTATTAATACCACAAATTTGTGGTTGTCTTAAGAAACAGTTTTTAGCTATATGTCCCTTTTTCCCACAAAAGATACAATTAACCATTTTTGAGCTAGGAAAACAATAATTTTTATACTGCTTAGGTTTTTCTCCTTTACCGCCAATTCCAAATCTCTCCTTTCTAATAACAGATTATCCATGAATTTCATTTAATGAATTATCTCCTCTTGTAAAAACCAATGCATCATGTTTGAAGAATCCACTTCATCCGACAATGTTTTTATTCTTGATTCAAAATTAATATAGTTAGTATTAATAGAATTGTATTTATCATTTAATTCCTTATATTGTTTCATCATTGAATCTCTTTCATCTGAAACATCTTTATGTATGTTCTTATTCACTTATGTTTTTTAAACAGTGAGTCATATCTTTCATGAAGCATATTGCCGTAGGCTGTATGTTTTTTTTATTTGTGTAGCTTGATTCATAATTTGATTCATTATTTGAGTCAGAGGAGTAATATGAGTGTATCCAATCAGTTTCTTCCTTGAAACACGTGTTGGATTTCAGATTTGCTTCTTCTTTCTCTGATCTTTATTCAAGAGAGCTATTGGTGTCTTCAGATACACTCCAAGTGGATTTTATAGATTTCTTGTCTTTTTCTCATAGTCATTTATATTGAAGAATTTTTTCTTCTTTGAATCTTTCAATTGTGGAAAATCTGGTCTGATATGCCCCATCTTCAGGCAATCATAGCATCTTACATTCTTATCATCTCACTTAAAGGATTTTATGAAGCCTCTTTTCTTGTTGTAGAATTTTCTAAATTTTCTGCCAAACTGATCTAGTTCTTCATCTGAGTTAGATGAGTCAGATCTCTCTAATTTTTCATTGACTTCTCTGTTCTTCATCTTTATATTATTTTTATGTGATGTTACCTTCAAGGAAGTATCTTCTTTTTTGATAAGAACATTATGTTCATTAGCTTAACCTTCCATCTCAGCTTCATACATCATTAATGTTCCAATCAGTTCTCTCATGGTTAAGTATTTGACTGGTGTCGACTATCTGATTCCTGCAGAGATTCCATTCCATTTTGCAGGAAGTACTCTCAACAATTTTAAAACTTGATCATAATTCATGATAAGTTCTCTAAGCGATGTTATATTATTGTCGATTTTTGTGAATCTCCCATTAATTTGGTTAATTCTTTTGCCTTCAAACATTCTAAATGTGTCAAATTTCAATTTGGCAGTTGCATATCTCAATTGTCTCACATTGTATGTTCCTTCATATGCCACAACTATTGTTTTCCACATCTCATATGCTGTAGGGCACTGAGATACTCTGTTAAATTCATCTTGTCCAAGACCTCAAATGATTGCATTCATAGCCTTCAAATTCATATAATATTATACTTCAGTAGTTGTACTCCATGTTTCTGGTTTTTCTGGTATATCATATGGAGTTAGAATCTTAGAATAGACTCTGTATCCCTGATTTTTCAGATAGATGATCATTCGAGACATCCAGCATCCATAGTTTTCTCCATTGAAGTACGATTTTATGACCATAGACATTCCCTCTATTGTATCTATAAATTTTCTATGTGTATAATCACAATCATATTGTTAAATAATTATCCAAAAGCTCAACCACTGATACCAATTGTTGGATCAGATTACACCAAATATACAAAAGTGGGGGGGTGAATTGTGTATTCTCAAAAATCATTGCGTGATTGTGTTTTGCCTTTTAAATTTAATCTTATAAAATGATGCAGTGTAAATTTAAATAGCAGAAACACAAGATGTATAGTGTTTCGAAGAACAGAAGGCCCCTAGTACACTCCACCAATTATCTACTCCACGAGATTGGTGATTTTCACTATCTGATCTTCATTTCAAAAGACCGGTTCACAACTTAGTACAGGTAGTTGAAACCTTTACAATCCAAAGAAAAACAAAGATTTCTAGTTCAAACAAGAACCTACTCAGCTTAGTAGGAGAAGCTGGTTACTCCAGATAAAAATAATTTTAGAAACAACATTTATAATTGATCATCAAAATTGAAATAGAAAGAAATTGTCAGCAGATGGATCATCAACTTTAAAAATATTGATTTTCAAGTCGAAGCAGTTCTGATTCAATCCGGTTGCAGTAGATAGAGAGATATAATTCACAACATCAGCAGTAGTAGATCCACAGTAAATATTTTATATTGAACAAGTGAATCTTCTATCGAGTTCCTTCTTCATGAATAAACTGAGTTTTAATGCTCCTTTTGAATCAGCAAATCGGTGTGATTTTTGCAGTCTCTGTTTTCCACCTTTTTGAATAATAGATTGATCACCACACACCTGTTCCTGGTGTTTCCGAGAAAACATATATAATAAATCTGAGAATATCCTTTGCACATTTAGATCCATAAAAGTCTCCCTTTGATTCGCGATATTCAAAAATTTAAATTTACAGAGCAGTCGTAACTTCCCTGAAGACTCATCATAAAAATCACCTTTTTAATTCGATCTTTAACCCACTGATAAAACGGCTTTGAATCGGTCAAAGTATTATTTTAAAATCGACAATAAATCTGGCTTGAAATCAGCCTAACAATTAGTTTTCTGACCATTGCATAAAAATATCATCTGTTAAACATTCTGACACCAAACGTAACGTTGATTACGAGACCTCCAAATGTAGGGTGGACAATGTAAGGATGAACATAAATGTACGGTTGATCATCCATACTTTTTCATCAACTCTCAGACGAAAGATAAAAGATCCATTCAAAGAATGTATTGTTGTTTACAAAATTAAGGTTGATGAACCATGCATTTGAGAAACAAACGTATCATTTAATATTTATGTATGGTTCTCATTCCATATTTTGTTGATAACCCAAACATAAGGTTCCTTCCTAACATAAGGATCTTCTTCCATACTTTTCCGATAATGTGTGGTTGTTTAACCATACTTTTATCTTATCTCCAAAAGTATACACATTTTTCATCCTTACGCTACGTTTATCCACGTAGGGTATGAACACTGATTCCAGGACACGCTAAAGCAGATTCGAAATACGTAGCACATGAACAGTGCTTCTAGAACGTTCTAAATACGAATACTTTAACAATAAATTACCGTACTTTCAAGAGAAAAATAAATTACTAATTTCCTGAAAAATACTAAAAAAATCATTATAAAATAATTAAGGGTATTTGTGAGCATCAAAATTATCATAAAGATATAGAGTATTGTTATCAATAATCTCCCCCTTTAAATAACATTATTATGTATTGTTGAAAACAATACATTGTTCAACACCGTCCAAACCATTACCCTTCAGCAACATTATTCACAACAACCCAGTTACGAATTCACATTATCCCTTAACCCATTAACACATTACCATATCACATCATTTAACCATTCCCCCATTTCACATCTGTTATTCCTATCTCACTATGAATTCAACATTAAACCCTAACTTATCCCGTTAGGATCTTAAATTTTTTTACACATTAACCCATTTAACTCGTTCATCATCCCATGAATCATCCATTCATTCTAACATGTTTATCAAGGCTCTACAATTCATTACAACAAGGTCACTTGTTTAATATAAATCCCTAAGTCCAGGAAAAGTCATCACATCCCATGGATGGCCCTAAAATAGGTCATGTCAATACCGAAAAATCCCATGGGAATCGTGAGGGTTCCAATTTTCCATTTTAATGATCATTATTACCAAACATGCCAAGGTTATTCAATACATAACCATGGAAAAACAATAACATAAATAAACATGCAAATATACCCAAATAACTATGTGATATCACTTGTAGACCACCTACCTTGAAACCATGGTTGAACACACTCTCAATCGAGTCCTTGGAGCTCGATCCGACCAACCTTTGGAGATTCAAGCCACAATCACCCAAAATATAGGGTTTTAGAGCTTCAGAACAAGAGGGAGAGAAGATACAAACCCTAAACCAAAAAATAATATCAAGGATGGGGTTATCCTTACCCATTGCTTCGATATCAAAACCAACGACACCAAAAATGCCATAGAATCGAAGGAGAACCACCCTTGGAAAGCTTAGGTCAGCCAAGTTCATCACTAGGGTTGAGAGGGGATGAATTGAGGAAAAGCATGAGTTGGGGTCTAATAGCCCAAATTGGAAAAATGTAATTCTTCCAAACATTAAGTGGATGCACGTTTTAGCTGCACAGTTTGACAAACCGTGCACAAACCGTGTGCATGCTACTGCCCGAAGGAGAAGTGTTGCACGATTCTTCCTGGACAGGCTGCACTGTTTGCCTTGGTCATGCGCAGGTCGTGCGCCCTAGCTTCTCTTTCCCAGATTTCTTTTGTTTCGTTCCCCGAGCCCCCAGACACCCCAAGGCCTCTCACACCATCGGGAGACTTCCCTTGAAATCCAAAACAAGGGATTCAATCAAAGCATAACGAAAAATGTACCTTTCCAAAAACTAGGATCTTTCAAACATATATTATATTTTTATTCTAATTATGATAAAATCTTTATTCTCAATCTTATCATTCCAATGGTAAGTTAAATTATCCCTTATTTGAATGTGCGGCTTACCATCTCCATGTAGTGATACAATTAGTATACATGAAACACATTAATGGATTCTGATTGTGATGGGTGTAAATTTTTTATTTTATATTTATTTTTAATTATTATTATCTATGTATGATGTAAAATATTATTTCATTCCATTTAATTCGTTGGAGAATGATAATGTTTCTTGTTGGTACATGTGGATAACCACATCCTTGAAGGAGTGTAATTTGATTTCCATTTAAATTATACATGGATTGAAAAAATGATATATTTAGTTAATAAATATAATATATATGGTATAATTATTATTCTAGAATGTTGAATTATTTTTTACCTTTCATTATTTCTATATGAATAAATTTGACAACAAGGATCATTCATACATATGGACTATCATCTCCAAGAATGATGTAAATCATTTTATATCTGTCTTATTTTATAGATGACTCCATATATCATTATGTTGAATATATTTAATTTTAAAATCATTATTATTATTTTATAGTTTATGGAGTACAATAAATTCACAACGATGAGGACTACCAACTTTAAATTCACTTGAAAAATGTAATCGTTAACAAAAAACTAATTTAATAAGAAATTATTGATAATTGGGAGTTAAAATTGTATAAGAAGTCCATTAATGATATTTTAAATGAGTAAATGATTTTGATATATATGAAAAATAAATTTAAATTCGTTATAAAAAATGATATATTTAGTCTAAATCATGTAGAACTCGGGGGAATGTTTTTTTACAATACCACTGTTTATAAATTATATTTTTATAATGAAATATTATGATATACATCTCCATAATCTCAAGAATTTTCCTATCCACAATTGTTTATTGATAATTTATTTTTTTCATTTTACTAACTGTTTTTAATGAAATATAATTAAAGGAAATTTTAAAGAAAAATTGAAATTATATCTCTCTTTAGTCGAAATTTTATTCCCATATATCCATTTTTACTTAAAAAATTATCATGAAAATTCTTTATTATTATACCATAATTTTTTTAACAGAATTTATGATAATGATTTACATTTTACAAAAAATAATTTTAATGAATTTTCCTCTTGTTATCTGATATAGGTATTTTTTGACTATTTATAAATGTATAAAATTATATTTTCATTTATCATCTATGGAACGAAAAGAATTTAACTCCATCATAACTAATAATTGATTTGGAAAATCTATTACATGTTTTCATGTTTATTATAATTGAATGTGTTATCCATGTCATTTGTCAATAATTTTGAGTTTATATTTGTGTTTTGAAATAGAAAAATGTTTTTTCCATAGGAAATCCTCTAAGTGAGGTATTAATGGGTTTTTTTCATTTAGGATGAAATCATTTAATGTTATGTAATTTTTATTGTGGATAAGATCCAACAATACCATCATTATATTTTCCATTGATTGTTTATCATTATGATGAAAATATTTTCGTGAAACATCCACCATATCCTTAAGTTATTCTATTATTAATTGAAGAAATAATTATGAAACAAATTTCTTTTAAAATGGTTACAATATGAACACTAATACAAAATGATCTACATATTAAACTAGTCCTTATGAGCACTAGAAAAAATTTGTTATAATGGTCTCCTCTATACGTGATAAAACCGCTAATAAAGTGTACTTTTTTCACCATTAAAAACAGTGCTAATAAAATGTACCTGCCATCTGTATTTTTTAACATTAATAGATAGCTACAACTATCAAAATAATATTCATGAACTAATAGATATTACCTTAATCAATTATTTCATTTTATTACTAATAAATGGTAACTTTATTAGTGCAATTATTACCCACTGAAAAAGGGGTTAATCATGTTTTCTTGTCCCACGTCAGAATTACAATAGTTAAACAGCTACATAAAAAATAATTCAGCCGTTTTATATTCTCAGATGCATATTCCCTGTACGATATCCCACATACCCATTCCACACACTTCCATATGAGCTCTTCAATGGGCCCATGTAGGGTTATACCCATTTTATTCTTTACATATTCCTTAGTCCACCCTCATATGTATGGTCGAGTCCTACAAGTCCTAGAACATCTCGATTCCCAATTTCTTAACCAATAAAAAATTTAATATAAATAAAATTTAAAAATATATAAAATGGAAAATTTTAAAAGTAATAAAAAAATCAAATAATTATACACATAAAAATTAATATGAACCTACATAGAAAATATTTACATCTTTAGTAATAATTTTTTTAATGAATTTAATACACATATTTTAAATATTAATAAATTATATATTACACACACACACATATATATATATATATATTTAAATATATTGAACAAATTCATATAATTAAATAAATGAATATTAAAAAAAATTTAAAAAAAATTATAAATTTTTTTATTAATTTAATTACTATTAGTAAAAAATTTAACATTAATATACACACACATATTTTTTTAAATAGTTTTATGTTTTAAATGTTAAATATAAATATAAAAAATCAAGGAATAAAAAATATTTTAATTTTTTTAATTAAATAATTTATAATAAGATTAATATATATATATTATAAATATTAATAAATAGTATATAATTAATATAGATTAATATATTGAAAAAATCATAAATAACTAAACAAATAAAAATATAAAATGATAGATTTAAAATAAATAGTAAAAAATTAATTAATTAATTAATTATTAATAAAAATTATAATGTTAATATAAATACATATATTTTATAAATAATAATATATTGTATATATTTAAAATAGATATATAAAATAGATAAATAGTAGTAATTAATTTTTTTTATAATGATAGAATTAATTATTTTTAAAATATATTACTAATTAAAATATAAATAAAATATAATGAATAAAAATTAATAAATAATATCTATATATATATGATAACATTTATTATAAAAAATATTATTTATTATATAAGTATATAAAATTAATAAAATATAACAATTAAAATAATTTTAATGTCTTATTCATTTTCAATGATTTTTATACAAAATATTATATTAAAACATATAATATAAAAATATTCTCATATATATTTATCTATATATATATAAATTAGTATATATAACATTTTCAAAAATATTATTTATACAATTAAAAATATATGTGCTTATATTAAAAAAGTCATATATTTTTTGATGAATAATTTATAATTAAAAATTATTATAAGTTAATAGTATTGACTAATTGTGTAAAGTAATGTACATTAATTGAAGGGCGATTGATAAACAATTTAATATATATCAATTGTCTATTACATTAATTTCACCAATACAAAAACCAAACTGAATATTTATATGCAAAACACATTCACAAATACATAGGTCATTAATGAAATCTTACAAACAAACACATACACCTAATATTTATTTAATTTGTACAAATTCAAATATTCATTTTAGAATTTTATATAGTAGCATGATTCATTTAATATATTTGATTATTAATCAATGAATTTTATTTCATTGTTTTTTAATATAATTATTGTTATTAACTATTTATTCATTTTTTATATTTTTAATTTTATTTCATTGGAATTAAATCATTTTCTACTTATTATTTATACATAATTTTTTTAATATGTTTTATTATTTTTTAAATTTATTTATATTTTTTTAAATATATATCCATATTTTAAATACATTATATTTAGTTAAAAAAGTATCCATCTTCCAAAATATTTAATGTATACACATTTTTAATTATTTAATTTCACTCAATTTTTTATGCATACATTTAGAATAATAAACTAATTAATAATGACCAAAATACATTTTTATATAAATATTTAAAATATAAAAACATATATCAATGTATTTTTATAATATATATATATATATATATATATATTCCACATATATGAATATTATGTTTTTATGAAAAATATTTATATATTTATAAACAACTAATTAAATTTATTATTAATTAGGAAATTATAATAAATAAATTGTAATAATTAATATATTTACTAAATTTACATTAATATTAATATTTATATATATTTATTAAATATTTATATATATAGTAATATATATATACACTAATAAAATTATTTATATATTTTTGTGTCTTTAAATTCTAATAATTAAATAACATCATATTTATTTTTTTAATCACAATAAATATTGTTTAATATGAAATATTTTAACTATATTTATATTTATATATTTATTTAAATACATGTATTAACATGAATATAATTATAATTAATAATTAATAATTATATTTATATTTAGAAATATATTAATAAATATATATTTATTATATTTGTAATTCTAAATAATGATATATACATTTTTTTAAATCATTTATATAATTATGAAGTATTAATTATATATTTAGTATATTTATTATATATATATATATAATTATATAAATACATTTATAATATTATAAATATATTTAGAAAAAGATTTTCATGTATATTTTTTATAACTATAATTATAAATATTTTTACAACACTATTGTTTTAGGGTTGATGAAATGAATCTTTATCAGTGCTAAAACATTAGCTTTGAGAAATATAGATTATGTCTGCACTATTCCTCATAGTGGTAATGATATTTATTTAACATTTCTTTTTTAGAAGCACTGATAAAACACTACATCATTTTTTAAAAAGATCCATTATTGAACACATTTTAGTCACACATCTAATGCTTTCTCGGAAGTCCACTACATCTTATTATCCCTTGAAACATTCTCCTAGAAAAATAGTTCATCAAATTAATGGGATGTTACTTTTTCTTCCCCCTCTCAAATTTAATGTGTGTTTAGGTTCTACTGTGTGTGTTAGTGCATCGTTTTATTAAGACATTTAATTGGATTTTGATATGTTAGGTTCCTTCTTAATCTCATCGTATTTTTTTCATTTGCCATCTGATTTTCATTATCTACATAATTTTCAAAACACATGGATTAAACCATAGGGGTTCTGTCTTATGATTATTTTAACAGATTTTATTTCTATTACTTTTGATCTTCCCTCCAAGTCCTCCTCCATTAATAATATAGTGTTTCTTTATCTACTCATCATCCAAATTTTTCCCTTTGCATGATTTTCTAATTTTAGAAGCATTTATATCAAGACTACATATATTACTGTCTTAATTATTTATTAATATTTTTCATTATACTCATGTCCTTTATGGGGAAGAAATTTGATTTTCACATCATATTCATATATAGAAATGCAGTTTTGCACTCCTTAATGAAACAATTGAATATGTTTTAAACATACTCACCAGTCTAATGTCATTATTGGTTTTTTAAATTGGTAATATCAACATAAAATTATGAATTGGGATTGAAAACTATTTCAATAAATATTTTTGTTGGTATTTAATATGATACATTTTGGATACCTAAACCCAAATGCCGCTTAATGGGTGCCTCGAGCCGGGTGGGCCAAAAATCCTCAAGTGCATCTTCCCTAATACCAGAGGCTGCCAACTAAAAGTGAGGGCCTCAGGTGTGTCTGTGGGAATACTATTACCTCATTAGTAGAGTGTAGCACATTGGAAGAGATATAAATAAATATTAAACAGTAAAAGTCATAACAATAAAGAAGAATAACAATAACTGTATCAACTGGAACACTGATGATATAATGTTATGTCACTAGAAATCTAGAATACATGGACAGAAGGAAATTTTCATAACATGTTATCTAATGTAAAATTAAAAAATGTCTACTCCAAGTGTCCTGAGATACTTCTCATACATCTGCTATCAAGATCCATCGTATCAGCACACAATCAAGTATTGGAAGCTGCATGCTAACCATTTTCAATACCTGTAACCGTGTAATCTACTCCTGGTACCAAAATATTTCTGAAGAGTGTGTGAGATAAATCTTAGTGGGTTACCACCTTTGGTTTCTATAACATTCGGCTAGTGTAATTTGATATACTAGAGTGAATACATATTAGTTAAGTAAACCAACAAGTACAAAATAACTAAATACCAAAGTACCGTCTTTAGCCTTCACCTGGTGTCTAGAAAAGTAACCAGTTCATTAATTAATCAATTTCTAGTTTATGTGAATACGTCCCGTGAGTCATATCCTACAATGACATAACCTCGTGATAGTAAAAGTATTGAAGGTCCAAATATGTAACAAGGCAACCAAACAATGATATCGTGTGGGGGGAGATCCAGGGTAAAAACTAAGTTATTGTAAACTCATGGGAAGATAACTTAGTAGTATCTGAGACTAGCTATGGGGTTATAGTGTATTCTATGGAGCATAATCCAATGGATTTCATAATAATTCTCCAACCGAGTCCAAGGTGATCTACCACGATAAAACAGGGCTATGAAATGGAAGGGCCCTATGGGATTTAACCAGGGAACCTACAAGTTAGTTCTAGATCCAAGAAGGGTATCTGAGGTATCTTGTAAGATGAAGGGACACAATGGTATTATAAATGGAATCAAAGGAATAGACAAGAACTAGAGTTATGTGGGTATGAACCTAAGCGAACCACATCCTTGAATCAGAATGGGGTACCCGAGACCCAATGTGTTTTCCTCTCAGAATAAAAGGAGAGATCGAGTCAGTCTATTCCTATTTGATATTTTAATCATGTAATAATTCATTTGGTTCCAGTCTTTCCTTCTATTAGTTTGTATAGTCCAAGTAGAGTTGAAAACACCATTCCATGCCCTCTCTTCCATTAGTGTGGATAGGCCAGGTAGTGTTGCAACCATTTAGTCAAGTCTTCGTAATCCATTAAGGAATAATAAATTATTTAGGTTTACTCCACTAACATCTACAAACATGCAAAGGGGTGATACAGACATGTATCATTTATTCAATCTCTTTTTATCAAGCCAATTTATATGAATAGTATACACTCAATTTCACATTTCATATTTCACATTTCACAATCATTTTTAAGCACTTACCTTTTCCAGGTACAGTGGTGAGAAAACAAGTATATGCTATTATGAAATTTTCATTTTCAAAAATAAATTTATTATAAGGAGTATCACCATTAGAACGGTAATGAAAAGGCACACTCGAAAGTGGCTCATATTTTTCATAACACTAAAAACCTATTTAATTCATAAAATTTTACATGAGGTGGATTGAGTTGTGGGTGTAACCACTAACAACTAATTACATAATTGAAAATAGAATAACGCTGTGATTCTAAAAGTATAGTTATGTCATGTAAATTTATGAAATGGTTTCCAATGAAACTGGTGATCACACAAAAATATTCCAAAAACAATTAACTTTGGGGATGAGTTATAGGCCACCCACCATTGGGTTGTATGACTCTTCTCCTCTGGTATCAACCCTTGATATCCCTTGGATCATAGTAGATATAAAAAAGAAGAAAAACACTCACACAAAGATATCTATGTAGATAGTGAAATTGAAGAATAAGGGATAATGTAAACTCGAGTAATTACCATTTCACACATAATGTGATAAACAAATGATCAATTGGATGTCGGACGAAGGAGATCTCTTGATTCCATGACTGGATCTTCAGAATGCTGTTAAAAGTGAGTGAACTAGGGAAATCCCACATATACTCAGATTATGGAGGAAGGGGAAAGATTAGTATATCATTAAGGTAATTTTAGTCATTTACATTGGTTTTTAGACTATGCATGGTTTGGCTACACGGTTTGTCAAACCGTACACAAAACGTGTGAGACGATTCTTCCCGAAAAATAATCATCTACACAGTTTGATCAAACTGTGCACCACCCATGCAAGAGTACGTAGGAAAAAATGGGATTTCACATGGTTTGGTTGCATGGTCCAATTCCAACCATGGAAGGGGTCACTATACAAAAAAACACAATCTATACAGTTAGGAAAACCTTGCACAAACCGTGCACAAACCGTGCAACTCCGCCTGTTATCCCAAAAAGTGGTGTTTTGATCTATAAATAAGCCATAGACACCCTTCGAACCATTGATCACTCGTTAGTCATCTATATTTTGTCAAAATTACTGATTTACGCAGATAAATAACGGATCCATAACTGAGTGAAAAATAGGGTTTCTACCTACATGAGATGCCAATCATTATGAAAATGTTTCTGGATGAGTCTTAAATTAATTTTCTGGTTAATAATATCAAAGTATCCATTTGGATCGAGGGACAATAAAATAAACATTATAACAATCCCTTAGAGTTTGTTTGATATGAAACCACAATTAATATTTCTATATTTTAGTTATCATTATAAATATATGATGTTTCTAAATGAGTAGATCTAGGGGATTCCTAAAATGGATTAATAATAGAATCATACATGTATTATTGTTATCAAATGATGTATTGAATTGCTTTAAATTATTGTCTCATGAATTTTTAGAATATATTATTCAATTTCATGAATATTTATAAAATCATCATGAAGAATATTCTTTAACAAATCATATTGAATATCAGTTCTAGGATTTGTAGACTCCGATTTGATATTGGATGAATATGGTTTTTGATAAATGAATTGTCCTTTTATTGAATTTTTAAATAAGTACATCTGAACATCATAATTTTGGAACATATTCTTGGATAATCATGTTATGAATCTTTATATCTTCCATACAATAGAATATATAATGAAAACATGAACTAAACATTTTTTATAAAAAGAAACTGAAATGACATAGATTTTCCATGTATTATTTTACGGTATAGTATGGATTAGATTTGAGAAAAGTCTCTAAGACATAGTGAGACAATGGGGCTCGATGTGTCTGAAATAAATGTTGGTAATATATTGAATATATGAGATTATATGCATGCAATGTTTTACTAAAAAAGATGAATGACAACTAAATATTTCCTTGTATTATAAATATGATGGTACCATGGAGTTCAGATGAAGGGTTTTACCCTAGTTTCGAAATATTATTTTTCAATGTTGGAAATTTTTGGAAATTTATTTTAGATGTAAAATAGATAAATTATTTTTAAAAATTAAATTTAACAGATAACATAATAAGATAACTTATTATATAATAATATGGTTATGATGTAATTCTAGGGTTATCCTCATAACCTTGGATCCATTTGGAAACCCTTTGAGGGAGTGTTGAATGATCTCTCCAAGGAGAAAACCAACAAAATCAATGAGAAATAATCAGTGTGAAACTAGATTCAGAGATCTATCCAATGATGATGACACCATCCCATTCATCATCAGTTATCAATCCATCTTGATGTAGGTCATATTTTTATATCATTTTCATCCCTATAAATAATTTATATAATGAACCTTGATCAATCAATAAACGGATTGATTAGGGAATTGTCTGTTTTTCAGGAATGTCTTATTACGTGGTTGGTTTTGAAGAATTAATTCATGTTTATTTAATTACCTCTTCCTTATAATGGAAATGAATCGGTGTCGAGACAAACAATGATCTATGATAATTCCTCATTATTATTCCTTGTTCATTTATCCACCTGATTCTTCATGAATTTTGCGATTTATTCTGTGACCCAGGTTTCAAGATCCACTGAAATGTTGATAATTGTGCACTCATTTCATGGTGTAATGATTCATTATTGTATATTTCAAATAAGTATGACATGAAGATGATTTAATGATAGAATCATTAGAAAATTAGATGTTTTTGGTGTTCCAGTTTTTCTGTTCTTCATCATAGGACAATGAAGAATGTGTAAAATAGATATCTATGAAATTTGGACGAACAAAATTTGGTGATTGATGCTGGAAAAGATCGACCGAAGTAGATCATCGATTCCATGTGACATTGTGACTCAAATATATTGTGGCTATTAAAAGATCCTACACTGGATGAATAACCTATATTTCTATAAAAATCATAATCCACACATATTGTATCCATGGATTACATGGTCTACGGGGCCCTTATATAGATAGATTGGGTTTCATGAGGATGTTAAGGATTGAACAGCATGTAACTATATCATTTGGCATGTGACCTATCCCTGGTGGAATATCATGTACCATAGAAGGTAGACATACACTTTCATAGGAAAATTGGATTGGGAATTACATTTACTTCATCACAAATATGGCCAGGATGAGAATACAAGGGATAATCCGCGTATAGGTACACTAGAATACATATATGTTAAATAGTACATAATTTTCATATACATGGACACAAACATGGTATGTTGACACATGTAGTACCTAGGGTCGAAGGGATACGACATGTACTCCTACTACATTCCATTTACTCATTAAATGTTGGATTGGATCTGTTGCCCTCTTTATGTAGGAATCTATTTATCAAGGTATGTTTCCATATCCATTTGATGGGGTTTGTATGTAATCACCTCTAATACATCTGACATTAATCCCTTTAGTATGAATTCTTCTATAGAGTTCTTAAAATCCTTCCTTGAGAAGAAGAATGAGATCATCTTTCAACTTCATTCACATAGTATAATTAATGATATCAACTCCATTGACACTATGTGAGAACCGATACTCTACTAACCGAGGTAATCTAGATTGAGTTTTTGTAATACGCCATTATCTTAGTAGTTTTCTTGATATGTGTATCACATCAATGTGGATTTCAGCATTTCTATTTTAATTTTAGACTGTGTTCTCATAGATGAGTTCTTTATGGAACCATCATGATGTAATCCTTGGATGGATTTATGGTTGGGTAATTTTCATGAGAATTTATGTCATTTTTTACTATATTTTGATATTCCTGTTATATATATTTCAGTCATATGAATATGTCGGGATAACTTTAATTCTATTGTTCAATGCTTTTCAGTTTTAGTGTGTCCTACAATATATTGTTATACTCACCCCTCTAGTGTATTTTCCAAAAAATATCTTGTCTTTTGACAATGATCAACCTTTTCACATAGTCCTAGATGGATCAAGAATATACAATGATTACGGAGACCAGACATACTGATGTGAGTTTCTATTGTATCATGATAGAGGAACCTATCATTACATTCATGTTAGGCATGTTTATAGGATCTATATAGTGGTATTGTATTTGGACCTATTTACACTCCTTTACATCCTATCCTACTATTGTAGTGGGATTTACACATTTGAATGCATGTCTGTTCAGTTATTTTACATTTAAACATTTTATGGGATTGTAGATGTGTGCATGTGTACAGTCACACATGCCAATTCTTCCCATGTTAGTGATATTACTTTTGAAAGCTAGTTTTAATCCCCTAGACTATTGGAAGATAGATTGGGTATTCAATGCATGGTAACCCTATGGGATGGTTCACGAAGGTGTGGTATTAGAGAGTTTGGTTCATCCTTATGACCAGATTATATCAGTTGGATTTATAGAAATAGTTTTAAGTGAATCGTGTTCCTCTTTCGGGAAAGGGATTCTAGAGTTTGTGTATTTTCCAACATATCCATACATTAGTACTGATATTAACAACCTTTCAACTCTATTCAAGTGAATTTTTTTTATGGAAATAAATGGTAAAAGAATAATATAGTTATGGGTTATAGTTACCATGTACTTATTGATTAAGAAAATGGGATATAATCATTGAATTATCCATGTCGTTTAATATCTAGATTCCTATGCAATGTATTCTAGCTTGTACTCATCCTCAGGATCATGAAGATAATAATAGTAGTGTTGAGGAATCAAAACAAGGACCAGCTCTGGTGGTTCTCCCTCTAAGTGGTGAACTAGCTACACCACCAAATATTGAGTAGCATATTGTACCTATTGTAACAACAGATGAGTTGTGCAAGTTGAAAGGTAATTATAAGATTCAATGGTAGAGGAACCTTGTGATTTCAAGAGATCCTAAATAGAACTGCACAATGATTGGATTATGTATGTGACATGATATTTTCCATCTAGTTAGGAAAATAGTACATTATATTGTGGTTTTGGAAGTGATCCATCCCCATTACTCAGTATTCTGATGGAGAGGGTCAATGACATTGTATTTTGACTAGGTGACTATGAAATAGATAGAGTTAAAGCACCAATTCAAGATGTACTTATCTACAACTATTTAGAGGGTTATACAAATCAGATAGATTATTGACCTCCAACAGGGCAACATGAATATAGTAGTGCATTCATTGATTTTCACCAACCTCTCTAGGTACTATATTGATACAGTTTGGGATAAGTTGTTCTGAGATAAAACCATCAAGAAATGAATATTTTGTGAAATCTGTTACAATATTATTTATCCATGAATTCCTACATGTGATATTATGCTAGAGGTAGCTTTTTTGGATGAGTTATTCTTGGCTATTCAGACACATATATTGGTTTTTGGCAATTGGCCCATATGAGCAGAGAATATCGGTGTAGGCAGTAGATGTTAATCTTAGGGAATTTAATGTGAGATACATTTAATGAGGAGGTACCAGAATATAGGTTCTATTGTTTAGGTCTCACATTATGAGTTTAGTTTTCCTATGGATAGGTTGTTATAATCTAGTGATAGTATGTTAAATTCTTCTCAATATTGTCCCATACACTAAATGGATGATAGGGAGACTGTGTATGTGATGATGAGGAAGAAGAAGTGGAAAGAACACATATTTTTTCAATGTGTTTTATGTGAAAGAGTAGATGGGATAGTACCCATATGTGTTAGACACGTTGAATTTTTAACACCACCACCCAAGGTGGTCAGTGGTTGGATCTGAGTGCTAGAATATATTGGTAGATGTAGGTACACGTGGTCATGTTATGCAAACCTAGGGACCTGAGAATGACTCTATTTACAATCTATGTAATTTATACCTTAACATTAGTACTAAAAGACACATGTTGTAGTCATTCATTTATTTCAACGTATTTTTTTCAAGTCATAGTGATTCTGGTTAAGCCCTTTGCGCGACCCTTAAACATGGAGACTCCAATAAGATATTACTCAGTAATCAGAAGCATGAAAATATAGTGTGACTTAATGCTTGGGGAAAATATTTTTTTGGGGATCTTTTTTTATTTTGGATGAGTCTTTAAATATTATCTTAGGTATGGAATTGAGAACTATAGGTTATTACAAGATTTAATTTTTTAGGAATAAGATGCGGTGTGTTTTCATAGATGGGGCACTGTTTTCTTTTATGGGTGAAAAGAAAACCTAGGAAGCATAAGACGAACTCATGAATATGAGTTTGTGGCCAATTACAAATAATGTGGCTGAAATGACCCTCTTTTTTGTGCATTTATTCATTTTTTTTCGTTCCCTGTTGTGGTGATGGAGTATGTGGATGTATTTATCAATGGTTTACCATGCATAACTGACCACCAATATATTTAATTCTACATTGTTATACAACTTTGTAAGACCCTAATATCTAAAAAAACATATCATATTTCCCCATATATCATTGAATGTTGAGGGTGAAGTATATATAATTATAAGGGAATTCCTTTGTTAGACCTAGTGTTTATCCTTGGGTAGTCTAAATTATATTCTCCTAGAAAGAGGATGAGATCTTATCATTATATATAGATTACATGTTCCTAAACTAGGTGATTATGAATAAATATTATCAAACACCAAGGATCAATGACCTCATATATTAGTTTTGAGTTTCATGATGGATTTTGAAGGTTGAACTCATATTATGCTATTAATAGTTGTGAGTAAAGGACAATGACATTCTAATGACAGAATTCAGATGTTTCTATAGTCAGTATGTGTACATATTGATTCTATTTTGCATGAAGAATTCGCCAAAAATGATCATGAGACCCATGAACTCGATTATTAGAACTTTCTAATACTTGTTCATGGTGGTCTTTATCGATGATATCCTTGTGTAATTATCCTTTGTGGATGATCACGTGACACACATGACATTAGTGTTGGATGTAATCTGAGAAAAAATCATTATGGATTCCTCTTAGATATCTTGTTCAAGATATTGGATGAAAACATTCTTGGACATGTTATCTCAGATGATGGTCTAGAATTTTACCCAACCCTGGTTGAGGATGTGATAGATTGGGATCCACCCATGATTGTGGTAGAGGAGCATAGAATTATTGGTGTGGTAGGCTATTACTATAGGCTCGAACTTGAATTATCTAGTATATCATCTCCCATAACAGCATTGACATGAAATTGGGAACCATTTATGTGAACGGAGAGGTGTATGTATGACTTTTAAGATATTATGCAGATATTGATGAGTTCTACCAACATGATATTTTCAAAGGAGGGATTCTAGTATATAGTGATATAAGATAATTTATTAATCAATCATGATTATGTTATGATGCAAGGAATGATGGTGGTTTCATATGGTTTATGTCATCTGAGACCACGTGAGAAGAACAATGTGACCCACAATCTTGAGATAGTAGCGACACTCTTTGTAATAATGATGTGAAAACACTACATGATTGGTGAAAGGATTATCATATCTTTTGGTCACTAGGGTCTCAACTATATCTTATCTATAAGGATCATAACTTGAGAGATATGTGATTTCTAGTGTTCCTTCTATTATTATGAATTTAGGATTTTCAATACTCATGTTAACTGGATCGTGGATAAAGGTTCTCTAAAAGAATCATTTTGTTCATAATCGATGAATGAGGTATGAATGATGATTTTTTCTTGGAAGTAATATTTTTTTATGTGCATTGAGAATCATAGATCGATTTAAGATTTTTCTCCCCTCCAATTTTGTAGTGTGTCTTGGAAGAAAAATGATGGGGATACAAACTCTGAGAGACTATGTGCACAGATATCCAAAGGATATGATCATAGTAGATTTTATTATGGTATGGATCATTTTAATTTTTTTAGATAATTCATAATGGATCCTAAGACATTGTGGGAATAGGTTATCAGATTTATTCATAAAACCCCTTTCTGTGATACATCCTTGTTGGGAAATGACATACCTTGACCTATGACATTAGTTTTTTTGTCTAGGGTTATATAATTATATTTTAGAGTTTTTATCTCAATGATTTTCTTATCGTAATGTGAACACTATGTACCAAGTCCTAAAGGGTTTATCTTGACCCATGGAGGTTCTATAAAGGACGTGTAATGTGATAACCATTTATTTGTATATGGGAATTCCATATACATTTAGGGACGTGATTTTATATGGATGATTATAGACTAAATCACCATGTTGGCCCACATCATAACTATCTAAGAGAATAATATTTCAGAGAGAATGGGGTGCTTCTATATATATGAGATATTATGACTCCATCGTTTTCCATCGATGGCCATTGAAGGATGTGATTATCCCTTTAAATCATAGTTATAGAAGGTATTGTAGGATGTCCATGGGAATCAATTATTCTTAAGCACAACATTTTACCCCCGAATGACGGCTAGACTAAGAGGACCATTTATGTTCAAGAGGAAATTTTTCGATATTACATGTTGGAAATGTGAAATTGTTGGGAGGATTAAGTACTTATTCTGGAGTTTTCATTCAATAATAGTTAAAATACCACCATTGTTGTAGGTGTATTCATGGATTTATAAGATAGACCCATCAGGTCACCACTTTACTAGAATGATCAAGGAGAGTAAAAACTTATAGACCAAAGGTAGTGTGATATACAACATAGAAGGTAAAAATCACGCATGTTCATATGAAGACTGCATAGACACATTAGAAGTCTTATAAAAATAAATGGCAGTGGCCTTTTGTGTTCAATGATGGAGACCGCATGTTTATATGGGTTTCAAATCGTTGTGGATTATAGAGATTTGGTGAGGATGTAATGATATCTCATTAAACCATTATACCAATCCAGATATTTCATAGAATTAGAAAAGTAAAAAAACACTTATATCTACTACTATAGTTAGAATGGGTACATGCTTTCTTCTTCATGTCACGCATGAATATGTACATTAATGAACCATCACATATTATCGACCAGGGAGATCTAAACATTCAAAATGGAGATACAATTGATGATCACCTGCTAGATATTGAGGATTGGTAGGGGAGTATCCATTGTGGGAATTATATTCCATTAATTCATTTTTTTTGTAGAATGAGAATCTCAAATAATAGTACATGGGAAGAAGAGGCTCAGATTTATAATCTATACCCACATCTCTTTTTGTTGCCCTTTTTTGGATTTTTGGTATGTAAATTACTATGGTGGAGAGAATTTAAAGATATAAATTTTACATTGATTTTTTTTACATATTTAATGGATTAATTTAGTAGCTAGGTTTTGGGATAGCCTGTGTATGATGCTCGGTTTTCCTGAAATATTTTTTTTAAATAAATTAAACATATTAATTAGAATGCACATGTAGTTTTCATAAAAATGGATTAAGTTCTAAACTAGGGAACATATCTGATATCTATGGGCACCGTTGAGATCAAGACAAGGCTTTTACCAAATGTAAGATATAACATTTTTTTCATTGGGTGATTCTGGAAAGGTTTTCACGGGCGTAAAATAAATAATATAATTATATAATAATAATTTTATCTATTAATTGAGATAACTAATATTTTCTATATTTATATGATTATGATGGAATTCTAGGTTTATCCACTTGTCCAAGGATCCGTTAGAGAAGACTTGGTGAATGAATTAGAGTATTTACATGAGGAGAACATTATCCAAATTAGATACTAGTGATTGATGAGTGACAGGATTAAATGATCTCACAATTGATGATGATTTGGAAAGAGTCATTATCAGAGATCAATTCATCTCGAGGTAGGAAGTTTTTCAATTTTAATTTCTTCTCATTTTATTGTTTCTATTATTATACTAGATGAATCAAATAGTATATTAATTCATGTGTTATTCATATTTTTGTATTTTTTTAGTGTGGTTTTAGTTATGGAATTTAATTTTTGTTTTTTTTGATTGTATCAATGTTCATATTTCAAACGACAATGAATTGAGGTCCAAATGAACATTGAAAAAGTTAAATTTCTTTGGATTGATCATTATAAATAAATCCCCTTGATTATTCGTTCATCATGGTGTTCTTTATTATCATATGGTCTGATATCCACCATGAAATAAATTAGTCAACACTCATTGAATAGTGCAACAATTTCATATTGTTGGTATTGTATAAAAAATAGAGGTGAGACAACAGATTTGGCAATGTATCTGATGGTTTTTTTACCCACTATCATTATTATTCACCATATGATAGATAATAATGAGTTTGAATCATTTCTGAGTATTTTGTATAGACAGAATCTGATGATTGTCAATCTCAAGTGTCAGCTGGAGTAGATCCTTGAATCGTAGTGGGAATTATATTTCAACATGCAGTGGTCCCAGCATGAGCATACATTGGTGGAAGAACATGACTATCGATAAATATATATCCACATGCGATGTAACACATTATTATATTTCATGTCGGGTGATTAATGTAGAAGAATGGGTTTCAAGAGGCTGTTAAGGATTACGTAGTGTGTGACTCCGTCATATAGAGTGTGACCTCTCCAATGTGGCTTAGTGTGTACATCATATGGTACATGGACACGAGATAGAGTATATAAACATTGAAAGGACGTGATTGCATAAATATACATGGAGAGGATGCACATATATATGATAAGCCATGCCCTGGTACCAATCCACCATCAACCAATTTAAATTTACACGAATACATACATGATTAGCTAACTTGGGTAATACCTAATGTCATTGGGAAGCGGTGTGTACTACTACCCCACACCATGTCCCCCATAAATTTTACCTTGGCTCTATTTTCCTCTGTACTTGTTGCTGTTTATTTGGTATGGTCCCTGTATACATTCCCTCGGGGTCAGTATGGAATTTCCTCTTATAGAAAGGGAATGACAACACCTTCATCAGTTCCATGATAAAATTGTTGGAATCATTCCACATGGCCCAGAGTGGGATCCTCTATATTCTTTATTTCCTATGGGTATTTATTGTTATCTCTAAGACCAAAACTATGGGAGTTTTAACCATCAAAATAGAGGGTTAATTCAAATAGAGTTATTTTTATACCCCATAGTAATTGGAGTGAACCTCATATGTGTATCATATCTCTTCAAATTACATAAGTTATATCAGAATAATAGATTGTGTGATACAAGATATGTTTCTTGTGGAACCATTGAGAATGAGACATAGGTCATATTTATAGGTGGAACATTACATTGAGACCATGTGTAGTTTTTCAGTATATCTGGAGAATCTGGATATATTCATAATATACATATACCTTTTGGAAGTGGACTATTATTCTTTTTCTTTATGATTTGTTTTTTAGGAGCATCCCATTTTGTATTATTATACTCACACTTCAAAGGAATTTTCCTCACATGTCATTTTATTTGAAGATGATCGACCTTTTGATAGAGTCCTAGATAGACAAGGACTATACAATGATTAGTGAGATCAAACACACTATGTTGTATTTTTTTGGTCTCTTGAAAATATTCCTCATCATTATTTTATGGTTTCAATTGTTTTTTAATTTTTATTATGTCCCAAAATTGGGTCTTGTTTAATTTTATTTTAATTTAAGTCGTACTCTAGTGGTGGGATTTAGATCAGAAAAGATGGGGGTGAACCCCTTTATTAAAAAATATAAAACACACAAACCATTTTGTGGGAAATGGGAAAACCCAACGGAAGTCCGAACACCAAGGAATCTAGGCCTTAGGATTCAAATGCTGAAATCCCAATGGAACAAAGACATTAAAAAAAGAGAAACTCGAAGGAATAATGAAAAAACCATTTCCAGATCAAACCCACAAAGTAGAATGACTCAATCCAACCACATCACGCCTACTATCCAAATCACATGTTGACTAGAGATCCCCACCTGCCACACTAGAGTAGACCCCACCATCATAACCCATAAATGAACCACAGGCAGTTTCTGCTCTGTCGCAAATCTAGAGGCCCCGACCAACCAGACCCTCATGGCCAACAAACCCAATCAGATCTCGACTGCCATCACATCTCTGTCGAGGTTCCACCGCAAACCGTCAACCGTGAAGCCACCGCCTCACTGTAAGTCATACATTCTCACATGTCGCGACCCACCAAAACTCTATCACCACCATCACTCATCATCGAAGTGGCCGTATCAAATGTCGGGTCTTGTACCTCTTGGACTACGACATATCTAGAAAAATAAGATCCGACCACCACCTGTCGAATGCCTTGCCTGCTGCAACCCGAACACCACCGCCACTTTCCGTCATCGACGAAGAGCCAGCCGCAATAGAGCGGGAATCCCATGCCGCCAGGAACCCACGACTGATCCGAAAGCAACCTAATCCACCAAACACCTGAGATGCAAATCCCTATACAACTATCATCGAAAACAGATCTTGAACAAATCTGAATAAACCACCGAAAGGGGTGCAATATGCACACTACAAACAACCTCGTTGAAGAAGTAAGGACAACCTCCCAGAGGTCGAAACCCTAAATCCCATTAGAGATCTCTACCAAAGTGGAGATCCCCCTTCAATTTAAGTACTTTTCAGTTGTGGGATTTAGATGTATGCATTCATGGTTGTTCAATTTTTTTTACATTTTAGCATTATATGGGATTAAATATGTGATTATGTGTGCATGCCCTATGAATTAGGCCTCCTTGTTAGTGATATGCCTACTCATCACTACTCTCCACCCCCTGGACAATTATGGGTGGGATTTGGGAGTCTCATTATGGTATACCTTTTCAAAATACCATTATAGAGACACATGTAGCCGTGGAATCCTACCATGTAGGACCATACCACGAGTGTATTATTTGAACAGTCTATCCATGGTCACTATGAGTGTGAGGATCCTAAAGCCTTTCCCTGACATACATAAATACTCCTTTACCGAAGTGAAATTATTTTCATTTTGATTCTACTGATGTCTTCTAATCTTTTATTATTCATTCCTCTATTATAAAATGTTTATAAAATTTTTATTAAATTTTCATTGTGTTTGGATATGTATAATGATATTCAATTCATGTTTCTATAAAAATTTGAATTTTTTGTGTATTTTATTAAATACTTATTATGAATAGTATTTTATTAATTTTAATATGATGTATGGTGGCATACATATCTTTTTTATTCTCATTCCTATTTTGAATTTGTTTTTGGAATGAGGAACTGATTTTGTAAATGTTAATGTTATTTTTGAAATAAAAAAAATGAGTGTTTACCATAAAATTATTTCAATGGTTTATGTATTTTGAAACTAATTAAGTTATTTCATATTGAACTTTTTATGGTTTTTAAAATATCACATTGTACCTATTTCCATGAAAATGGATTTATTCTTTTAATTTTTATTTTTGTTTTTGAATAAATTGTTTTTATTTTTCACTTGAGGGAAATGATTTTTATTGAAATGTGGAATCATATAACTTTGTGTGTTTTTATAAAAATGCACACTTTTCATATGGAGTTATAAAAAATAATTTCAATTTGTTTTTAAAAATCCAAAATCATTCTTTTGAAGTTTAAATGTAATTTAATAATGATATAGTACATTTAAAATTTTTAATTTTGAATTTCAATGGTGTTTTCATCATTAAAAGTGTTTCTTAAGGAGGATGGATAAAATATTAAATTTTGGTGATGTTTTTTCAGAAACAAATGGATATGTTGTTAAAAAAAGTAATGGAAATTTTTCGTATGCATCAATGGAAACTGTGTTTAAAATAATTTATTTTTTGTGATGTTTTTATATGGATGTAATAGAGTTTGATTCAGTTATGTGATATTGCATCATTTTTCAAATTTGCAAGTTGATTTCATAGATTGGTGGTGGATTTTTATTATGTGGACATTGTAGAAAAGTGTTTTTGAAAATATTGGAATAAAAAACCATGTACCCATATCATAAATTAATTGACTTCCTGTTGTGAGGAAACATAATATGTAACTATCAAGTATAATATAAATCCATCGAGTCTCTATTATGAATCTTCTACTCATATGGAAATGTGGTTCAATGTATTCCAACCCAACTGAATATTTTCTCATATTTCTAAAATACATATTCATTGTTCTTAATTTATAATTTTTATTGTATGTGGTAGAATCCTAATCAATAGTTTATTGTAATAACATAATTATTAAAAACATCATATTTCTTAATTATAATAATAATTTTATAAATTATAAATGATTTTATATAAAATTTATGAATATGAAAAATGATATTTAAGAGGTCATTGATGAATAAAATATTTATTTGAAACCATATAGAAAATATCATATACATATAGATAATAAATCTCTTCTTGAATAAAATCATAGAAATGTACTATTTAAAAATTCATAGGGAAAATATATCAATAACTAGTGAAATGTTATTTGTAAAGTAAATATTGTATAATATACATGGGAGTTTAATTTTTTTTATATTTTTAAATGGGAGGAGGATATATATATTTTTTATGTCAAAGATGTCACACAATTGTAAATTTATGATTCTTATTCTAAAAACTAATTATATATTATTGGAGAGTGAATCCAAAAATTTAATATATTGATGATAAAATAGGTTAGCTATAATTCTATCTTATAGAACCATACATATATTTATTTTTTTTATATTTTGGACGTTTTCCATTTATTTAATATCTTATTAAACATCTAATCCTCTATTATAGGGATCAAATTTTAATATATTTTGATATTCCATATTATGGGATTCAATATTTAAATAATTTTAATTTACATTCTTAGGATAATGTATGCAGATGATTAAAAAAATATATGTGAAAATATGTCTTTAAAAAATTGACGCATTTATAAATATAATACATATTTCTCATCCCCATTACATTTCATCTATTTCATGGTTTTATAAAAAACTAAATATTTAATTTAATTTTTTATATATATATATATATCGAATTATAATACGTATTTTTATAGGAAAAATATTTCAATATATTTTTTAATTTTGCGAGGTTTTACTATTACAATAATTTTCAAAACAACATTTTGTATTTTTAATAATAATGTATCTCCCAAAATATATTAATTTAAAGTAATTTAAATATGAAAATCATATGGTTTTATATAGATACTAATACATAATTTGATAGATACATAAATACGGAATTTCTCCCAATGACAAGTTATTTTATTCCTTTCATACCAACTAGGATAATCAACATCCTTTCTAAAATATGAATGAAAATGAAATCATGCATATTTATTCAATATGAGAGTATATTATAGTCAAAATTAAATAAATTTTATATTTAATGGATAATGGTTCATGCGTCTTCAAATAAAGGTGATTATGTATCACAACCCATTGGGAATTGAGAAAGTGATATAAAAGGGTAATGTAACTGTGAACATTTATTGTATATTCAACACATATATAAAACTATTGATTTCATAATAATAATATCTTATTTAGGAATAAATATAATAATTTTTTTCTGGTCCTTCACAAATTACTAGGTAATAAACATTTATGTTTAAGGATAAAACTATTTTCCTCATCTTTATCATCTCTTGAACAGTTATTAATGATTTTTCTATTCAGAGTCATCCACCAAATCTAGTGGACATAAACATATGTTTCTCAAATAACACTAAGAAGTATTCATCCCATATCTGGAAATATTGATCATTGTGGGTTTTCATTATTATAATTATCTCTCAGTTTCTCCATTGATTATTAATATCCTAAATGTAATTATATATTGTTTATACAAAATGAATATTTTATGAACCTAATTTAATTGATTTTATTTTAAAATTAAATTAATATAATCATATAAAAATATAGTATAGAGATATGGTTAGTGAGTTTATCTTGTTTGCAAGAGACCATTCATAAGTTCCCTTTCAATTCAATTTTAAATGATTATATTGTTGTTAATAAAGACAAATTACACTAACACATATAGAATAACATTTTTTTCATACAGAAGAAATAAGAGCTATATTTGTTTACTAATCATAGGGAAAAGCATAATTTTTACACCCATTGGGATGATATTTTGGTTTATATATCATTTGATATCAATATCATTGTAAATAAGTATTGAGATTATATGAAATAAATGAAAATTGAAATTGAAAATGAAATTAGTCAATAATCAATGTTGTTTGAGAAGTATAAAATATATGCAAAGAGACCATTGTATAATTTTGTAGTAAATAGAAAATATTTTCATCTGTATTGAATTATTATAATCTGAATGTTTGAAATGGGAAGGGAATCACAAACATCACAGAACATCTTTCTCTCTAAAATGATATGCTACAAAAACAAAATTTACCTCCTCATCGAACATGTCATGCTGAACAAATGATAAATTATATGTGAATGTTCTCTAAATAAAAACATTAATTTACAAATGATATCACATTATTTCTAATGTACCATGAATCATTGATAAAATATCATATACCTGGTTTAGATTGATACAAGAATGTAGAATCTACTCCTTCGAAATCAATACTATACATTGAAATTTTTCAACACTATAGAGGACTATATAGATGTTAATATACAATGAGAAAATTGAAATGGAATGAGATATGATAATTAAAAATGGGAATTTATAACATCTAGAAAAATGCCTCTGTTTTTTAAAATAGATTTGGATTATCACAAATTTGGAAATGAGATAAGAATTTTTTTTCATGAATTAATAATATATGGTAAATATAAATTTGATATATATTGTAGTATGAATAGTATATGTATAATCATGAATGTAAATTATATTCTTCATCCATGGTAATACATTAATCACAAATAAATTATGTTTTCTATACTTATCTCTAGACCAAAACAACACATTAATGATATTGATTTCTATTTGGATCTATTATCCAAATATCTGAAATATATATGGGGTATAGAAGTTTAAAAAATTATTCTCATAGTAGTGAATAATAAAAATTGAGTTCGATGTTTTACGGGTTGATAAATGAAACTTATGATTATTGAAATTCAATTGGATATATAATTAATTGAATTTGTGGTGTCCCATTTATTATGAATACATACACTATTTCCGGTTCAATCATTCCCTAAAGTCTATTATTTTATAAAAATTGAAATTTTTTCCTTGATGAAAAAAATTGATGTTTTGTAAGATAACATTATATGATAACACCTAGAACTATACATCATTGTATCCAATAAAATGAGATCATCTACTTGATAATTGAAATGATAATAAAAATACTTTTGGAAAACCATTTTAGAATAACCTCACGAAAACATGTTTCTAAAAGAGATCAATTTTCATTGAAGTAGAATATCATAATTGTCTACATGTCATACATATTTTTAATATATTTATCTTAAAAAATTATTTTTGGTGTTATTTTAACATTATTAAATGTTATAAAAAATAACATGGAATCAAGGATAAGTTGTAAACAATTGACATGGGGATAAATAAATAGTTGGAACTGGTAAAGGGTTACCATTTTACTTTTCTTTCAATATTATATTACAATCCATAAATATATAAAATAGTTAAAATTCACATTTTCCATATTGGTGTAGAATTTAGAGAGGAGTATTCATAAAATATCAATGATATTGAACCATCTACTAATTTTATGTCATAGTGTATAAAATCACACAACTATCATGATTTGATGTAAAATTTGATTTCCATTAATTTATGATGGATTCTTCCTTAAAATATTCAATATAGATTAACCACACTATAATTCTTCTTCAAATCCATTGGTTGTAATTTTATAGGCCTAGTGAAGTTTCAAATCACTAATAAAAACATTTATGTAATATTATGGGAATTAGGGACGTTCCTCCCAGTATATTACATTAATACAATGGTCCACCAAATGATTTACATTGTATGAGAGTTTCAAATATATGGTACTATACAAAAAATATGTACTCACTCCAACAAATAATATGTAATGATTTTGAAAGGGTTTATCATGAATTAATGATATAAAGAAGGTTATATTGCTGAAAAATATATTGGGGATAACACAATTTAATTGAGTATCAAATACCTACCTGATACATATTAAATAGATCTCCCAATGTTTTATCACAGTGGTCTCGAAATGGGTAAAGGGACTTACAGAGGGGTTGTTGTTACAATAAACATCAAAAAGGGGGATAAATAACACTGTTACATTTTAAATAATAATGAATGTGTTTATTCATACGTTGAACGCGCAAAGACGTTATTTGATATTCTAATCCATTAAGGGATGATGAATAGATATATAATACCCACAATAAATATATTATTATTTGGATCTAAATTAATTTTTTCAATCACTTATATAAAATAAGAATTAATTAATGAATTAAATATCTAGAGAGGGGACCAAAAAAATCTATATCTTACATTTATTTATTAATCAATGGTTATACATTCTATACCAATGAACTTGATTACTTCAATACAATGAAAAATAGGGGAGTTATTCTTATGGGGAAAGTTATTCCAATATCATGTTCATAGTATAGAAAACCAAATTATAAAAATATTTAATATTTTTGTATTATTCATAAAATATATGAGTTGTATTTTTCAGAATATGAATTGATGATTTTCCATTTCAAATGTATCAATGATATGAGTTTGATGAATGTTTATGAAAAGATATTAATGAAGGATAATTTTATGGTTGAAGGGGGAATGTTCGAGTTATTCATAATGGAATCACATGTAATACATATATTTTATTTCTCATATAAAAAATAATTTGTATATTATTTATATGATATTAAAAACATGCTGGTTAAGATGAAAATTAAATCATTGATAACCGTATCAATGCTAGATCACACTCAGTTCATAGCCGTCCTAATATAGAAAATGGCTTTTATATTAGAGGAGAACACAAATAAATCACTTGGAATCTCTAAAAAGGATCAAAATCCCTACAATCATTAAGAAATGAAATGGAGTTCAATGGAAATGTTAATGTGTTTTTAGAATAAAATTATTTTCCTCATAACATTATCTTGGATCTAGTATATAAAAATAATCTATATTATATTTCTGACTACTTAGGTAGTCAATGTCATTTATTCATGATGGTGTTACCTGTCATACATAAGAACACGTTGTTCTTGCTAAAAATCAAAAGTTATTATGAGAGAAATAGTGTTTAGATGAAAATTACATTTATGTAAGAACATCACAGTGTTGAGTAAATTTTCAAGGAAATAATCAAGTGTATAAGATTTGGGGTTCAATGAAATCAATGTGGCCAACCTATTGACCCCTACATTCCAATGATTATTTTTTTTGTTAATGAAAAGAAAGAAGGTGTCTATTGATATAGATTCATTTTTCTATACAAATATTTTAATTAAGGAAACACATCTAGAATAAAAAATTAAAATATTACGATATACATTCTCTATGTTATGAAGAATTAATAAAATTGATTTAATTTTAATTTTTACTTGAAGATTTCATTTATTTTAGGTGACTTTAGAATTCAATAGTCATTAATGTATACTTAAAACCATAGAATATTTTTGTGTCTTTTACCATGATATATATTAGGCATGATGAGGGGAATGTAATTCTCCTTCCATAATTTTGTTATCCCCACATTATCAAGCATAAAACATGTAATGATGTCATCTATTTTTGGGATGAGAAATCACATTGATTCATTATAGTAAAAATAATATTAGTTTACATTATTTACTTTATATAATACTTTTAAAAACAATAATTTTATTGAATAAAAATGGAGTTATGAATATAAATATTGTGCAGGAGAACCAATATACACATATTGCAGATCATGGATGGGTTATACTTCACTATAAAGGTGATTGGGATGTATTGTAAATAAAAATAAAAATAAAATATGAGATAAAAAACAACTTATGATACATTATTAGTTTCAAATTTATTAAATCCAAATATAAAACAATTTCCATCCCACATCATGTTCTATAGGAAGAGGATCGTTTATATATGGATGGGAAACTACATGATGAAAACAATTAATAAGTATGGGTAAAATGTGTAACTATTAGAAAATAGATATATTTTATAGTTTATAATAGTATTACATATGAAAATATATTTATGGTCATATATTTTTTATGATTGTAAACATAATAATTTACAGTGGCCATATTAGAAGAAATACTAATTTCAGTCGTTTTGATGTTGACATAAAAATATGGTCGCATTAGATGTGTAGGGGTTAGAATGTATCCACAACCATATATAATAATAAAAAACCACTAGAATATTCTTATATGATTATTAATGGATTTTCTGTACAATAAGATTCTTTTTACAATATTATTTAATGGTTTGGTTTGGAAGAAAAATTCATCATAAAAGTTTAAATCTAACTGAGCATGGAACAATGATCAGCTCATGAACAACCAACTAAACATGAAATCTTTGAGTCTATTAATTCCAATAAATATTATATCTTATATATTGAAATAATTTTTTTCATTACACTATCTTCTATATGTTAATCAAAAAAAATTCGCATAACTTCATAAGACTTAAATTATTCAATTATATGTTTTATGTTATTTCTTTCTATCAACACCCAATCAATGCCTCATTATAAGGGGTATGATGTATAATATACTAGGAGATGTGATACATAATGAATAACCTTAAAATACCACATGATAGTGTGGATTTAGGAAACTAATGACACAGAGTCTAGGTTTCATTTTTTACTTGATGGTGTTGATATTACAACATTTATTGTTGTTATTGGATCTTTTGTAGAAAATACATCTAATCATATAGAGATAAATGTGGTATAAATTTAACAAATCTAATCAAATGAAAAACCAGAACAAATTGATGAAAATGACCCTAATGTGAGGTATTTAATTATATATGAATAAGGCAATGGAGAAACAATAGGTTGAATGAATATTATATAGTGAACCAACCAAGATAACAAAAAGACTGTTTGTGAGTACCTTCTCCCCATAAGTTCTACTATAACATTTAATATCATTAAAACATCATGGAAATACCACATTAATTGATGGGGATATATCAGAAATTTCAAATAAAGAAGAAATATTTGGATGATTCGTTAAATAATTTTTCATTATCAGGAGTATTAATGATAATATCATGTATGAATGGATGCCATTCCTATTGGGGAATATATACATAAGGTACGACATCATAATATTTTGGTCAAAAAAATGATTTATTATGTTTTGTAAAGTTATTAACTATTCATATTTTCTATTGAATTTTATATCACATGTTTATAAATGTAAAATTGTTTTAATCAATATTTCTATTCATTAATCCCTGTATCATTTATATTTGAGAATAATTTTGGATAATATAATAATAGATAAGAATAATCTTACGGTAAAAAATCCATTTGAGAAAAAAATAATAGAATTAAAACACTTTTTGATGTATACAATGTTGGGGTGAAACTGTAAATTCTAATCACATAAAATATATTATTGTTTAACTCATCAAATATATTTTTTTTGTTTTTTTAAAAATCAATGGATGCTGAAAACAGTCAATATCGATACAGAATTTTTTTCCAGATCCAATAGATACATATCCCACAAACCGACCACACATGATGTGTATTGTCAATTTTTATTACACTGCATCAACATTTTAGGGACTATCATAAAATTATATGTTTTATTATATATATTAAAAATAATTTTTTTATCATCTGGATATTGCTAATTGTTTTTTAAATTAATGTATGAAGTCATTGCCTAAATATATTATTCATTTGGATACTAGATAATGGAAGTAGAATATGTTTTATATATTAATGTTTATGTGTGAAAAAAATATTTCAAAAAAATTTACATATTTAGGTCATTGATTCTGTAGTGTTCGAAAAAAGATAATAGAAATTAGTATGGATATTGTGTTTTAATTTTTATGAGTGAGATATTAAATAATAAGAATACCCAAAAATGTAATTTTAGAAAGAAATAATTTGTTTAATTTCTTATATTTATTAATAGTACTATTTTTTATATTTTTCCATTACTAACTACATTTCCTATGAAATCTATACTCTAAATAAGAAGTACATTTTTTATATATGAGTGGGCAGTGTAAATGTTGTTTTGATGTTTCCAAGACAAAATTTTGGATATTAAGTGTTATTCTTGTGATTTAGAAATGGATATGACAATAGAAATATATTTTGGGTGTGAATAATTACTATCAAATTTATTATATGTTATTTTTTTCTATTTCTCAATGATATGTTTGGTTTATGAAATCAATTCATTTTGAATTGAAAAAGAATAAAATATTTTTTCAGAATGTATAATGTAATCCTAAATAGATGATTTTATAATACTTATTTAGTTATTGTTATCATCATTTTATCTACTTTTCTTATTTAATTTTTCTTTCAATTTTATATGATACTTATTTTGGGAAATTTACACATTAGTTTAAAAAAGTCATCAAATGTAAAGAAATTAAAATATGAGTATGTATTGTGTTCAATCATTTTGAAAGAAATCCATATTTCTTTTTTAATGTGTAGTAATTGAACACATATAAATATGACATATTACGTGGTTGGTATGACTCATAGATCATGTTTTCAATAATAAAGATACATTTTAAGATCAAATTTTCATCAGAAAGTAGAAATTGAGAAAAACATTCTAGGATATTTTTAAAATTTATTAATGTAATCCATCATTTATTTCTCACAGGTTGGAATTGACCTCAGGTTAATCTAACAACGAATATTGTTGATAGGACCTGATGTATTATTTTTCAATAAAAATAGTAAATTTACTTTAATAAATAAATAAAATTATTTCAATTAGAGAACTCTACTCATATTGATTTCAAAATTTTATATAATGATAAAAAATTTAATATTTAACATGTAGGAATTGAACAAATTAAAATCAAGACATGATGTTATCGATATGGCCCGAAGTGTGTTTTTTCATCAATGATGCTCTATTATAGTTTAAAACTCAAATAAAAAATGCCAATATGAAGAAAATTTTTTTAATTGTTTTCATAAATTAAAAAATGATAAAAAAAACTTTTTTAAGTTGTAGGAATTGATAACACATAAATATGACACATGTTGTGGCTGATATTACACAAATATTGCATTTTGAGTTTAAAAATGACATTTTAGTAAAAAAGTAAAGTGTTGTAAAAAAACAATGTTGAGTCAATAAGGTTTTCCTTATGACTTTTCCATTCCTTCTTTCATGGGGGAGATTGATAAGTCATCAAGGTTTCCTTATGACTTTACCATTCCTCTTGTTTGGAAAATCACAATCACCTTTTCTTAAGGAAATTCTCATTTTACCCCTTTTTTATATCGATATAGAAAATTTACATAACATAGGAAATTTACCCATACGTTGTTTTCATTGTTCATATCATTTTTTTCTTAAGTATAAAAATGGGTTTCATATATAAAACATCGGAATCATATAGTACATAGTCATGAATCATTCTATTTTATGATCTGAATTCTGGATATGAACTCTAATGAAGTTGAACTCCAAATTATAGATACAAACTTTAATGAAGTTCAACTCCAAATAATGGATACAAACACTCATTAATTTCCACTCTGAATTCAATATACAAACTCTAATGAAGTTTAACTCCGAATTCGGGATATGAACATTAATGATGTCAAACTCCGAATTATGGATATGAACACTCTTGTAGTTCCACCCCGAATTTAGGATACCAACTCTCATAAAGTTCCACTCCTAATTCTGACTCCAAACTTATATGAGTTCGACTCCGAACATTTACTAGTTCGACTCAGAACATTTACTAGTTCGACTTCGAACATCTACTAGTTCGGCATCGAAATTCTATGAGTTCGACTCCGAACATCTGTGAGTTCGACTCTGAACATTTACTAGTTCGACTCTGAAAGTCTACTAGTTTGACTCTGAATTTCTATAAGTTTGACTCCGAACATTGTAACTTCAGGTTCTGAATCCCTACATTATAGAATATTAATTTTATTAAGTCTATAGATTCCAAATTCTTTTTTACTTCCATTCCTAACTTTAACATTTTCAATTCTGAACTCTCAATTTCTACTCCATTCTGAATATCAGTTTAGTTATTCTTACACTTGATTATTACAAAACGATGTTGTGCTTTCAGTTATTGACTAGCCATTGGTTGAGTGACACATGTACAGGTCCCTCTAAAATTCATGGACAATTATGAGCATTAGAGAAGAGAGACGACCGTTGGATATTCACCTATAAATAGGATCTCATTTGAACGGGCTCAAAACTTTTGGAACTTTTGGAATTTTTGTGATCAGAACTTCCTGAAGTGATTTCTAGAGGTGGATGATCTTATCAACTCTCAAGCTTCGTGCATAAAGTTTGAACAACTTTCTCAAACTTTTCCTTATGTAGATTTTCATCATGCCACTTCGATTGTTGCTGTGTACAATCGAGGGATTCCGGGGAAAGGAAGAAAGAGGTTCCAACACCATGAAGTTGAGGGCTTCCTTGCCGATGAAGACAAAGGTGCTGACTACCTGATAGTTTAGGGCTTGCGGGGATAGCAAGACAAAATCTGATCTTCGTCTCATGGGAATATCTTGTTATGGGTAAGAAAAACATTCTTTAAAAGTATAATTAAAGGTACCTTTATCCAAGGTTGTTGGTTACCTTTCATTTTGGGTTAAAAAGCTTATTACTTTTTACTTGATTTTGTTAGAAGTTTTTCCGCTACATTTTGTATTTCTAAGGAAAGTATAACATTCTTATACTTCCTTACTTTTACTTTGATTTAGTTAGATTCTATACGCTTTAAGGTAGAATCTTTATCCGTGTAAATTTTGTTAAGATTCTTTTTCAGAATCGAGCAAGTGTTTAGAACCCTTAGAGGTGTCATGAATTTTGGTTATGCGAAATTTCCATAGGGATTTCTTTTAAAATTACAATTCACCCCCCCCCCCTTTGTATTTTAGAATCTCATACTTATATATTCGATCCTACGTTTGGTATAACAGAGTATATCATACTCAATCATATACCATCCTAATAATTGGTATTATAGTAATAGGTTCAATCTGAATTAATCACATGATTAGATTCAAAAGAATTTTTTTTTAATTACTTTCATATTCATATTTCCGGATTCTTAATTTCCAGAATCTGTTTTTCAGACTCATAGTTCAGATTCACGTTTTTTTAGAGATTCATTTTTTTTCTTTCTTAGAATATTTTCTCTTATTTACAAACATATACTTCTTTAAATTTTTTGTGCCAATTTTGTTCATAAGGATGGCAGGTTTAAATGTTGGTTCCATAGACAATCTCAATCCAACCAGACCACCAATATTTGATGGTAATGATTACAAATATTGGATAGATCATGTGAAGAAATTCATTATCAATACTAGGGTTGAAAACATTGTCATTCTTAATGGAGGATATAAAATTCCTGATAAATATTTAAGTTCTTTTACAAATCCAAAAAAAACATGAATATCAACTAAACTATAAGGTATGCAATACTTTACTTTGTTCAATGACTAGAAATATATATAGCCAAATTTCATCTTGTGAAGTTGAAAATTCTATATGGAAGAAATTTGAAGTTACACATTTTGGTACATCCAAAGTAATTAAGACTTTAAGAGACATGATTAGATGTGAATATCATGGTTTTAGTTTTCCGTATGTTGAACCCATAGGCAAAGTACAATAGAGATTCATGATAATAGTGAATAACCTACAATCAATGGGATAGAAAGGATTAGATGATGAATCCCTTGTTCACAAAATCATCAACATCATGCCCAATGAGTGGGAGTCTAAAATGACGGCAATTGATGAGAATAGAAAGGTTACTCGGATTAACCTTGATGAGCTATTTATAACTCTTCTTCAACATGAGACTTGAATTAAGAGAGATTCTTATATTGTGAAAAAGATGAATGGTAATGGAAGTGTTGCTTTTACTACAACTTCCAACCATATGAAAGTGAAGACTCCTGGGAGAGTTACTAGATCTAAATATAAGATGATTATTATCCAATTGGAATCTATTGATAGTGATGTCTTAGACAATGAGTCAGCTAATCTTTCTCTAAGAATGAACAAGATAACTGGACAATGAAATTTCCAATCCAAGTATAATAAGAAGGAATGGAATGATAAGAAATATTAAGAAGATACATGATATGAATGTAAGAGAGATAGACACATAAGACCTGACCTCCCTATGATCAAGAGAAAATATTGAAAAGAGAGGAATTCAGAAATAAACATAAATAAGTATTACAAGCCCAAAGCTAATAATGTTCTAAAAGCTAATGACACCTAGAGTGCCAGTGGTGGCGACTCTTCAAATGAATTTGCAGATTATGAATCTTCTTGGAAGAAGCTTCGTGGACTTTTATCCAGGATATCTATTGATAATCATTTCCTGACGACTATGGTACACAATGTCGAATCATTGAAAATTATTTCTTTGAATTATAATGATAGTAAATATAATAACTCTTTAGATGAAGAATCTTCTTCTGAAAAAGGTAAAACATTACCTACCTATGAAGATGTTTCTAGGTTTACCAAACTTCTTGAAAATGAGAATTCAAAACTCATGAAAAAACTAGATAAGGAAAATTTTAGGAATATTATTCTTACTAAGGAAATATTAGATATTTCTAAATATCTTTATAAGAAAAATGCATATATTGAAAGTATTTCAAAAAATCTTGAGGATGTATGTTCTGAGAAGAATAAACTCACTAAATATCTAGAAAATATAATTTCTAAGAAAGATGTTTTTGTGCCTTGATCTAGTTCAAATGATTTTGAAGACAAGAACTTAGTTATCAAACTCAAATATGAAATATTTTCTTTGAGGAAGTTTTTTTAAAAATTTACCCATGGTAAGGAAAATATTGATAAAATGTTTTCACAAATCCAACCTTGAAGGAATACATCTGGTTTTGGATACACAAGTTCTAAACTGATTTTTAGTAACAAATACTTTGTTCATCAAAGTGACCCATTATGAACAAAGTGTCAATGTGGTGGTTATTGGAAAAATAATTGTTCCTCAAACAAAACCCAATCTCTAGGATTTCATAAGGCTTATTTTTCTAAGAAGACGTGGGTACTAAAAATTTTAATTTCTGAAATTTCTGAAACCAAGAAAGTATGGATTCCAAAAACCTAAATTTTTCTAATTTCCAGGAAAATAGGTAATGTACCAACATCAATACATATTACATGGATAGTTGATGTTCCAGGCATATTATTGGTAACAAAGACTATTTTGAAAATACCTTCAAAATTAAAGGAGGAAAAGTAACATTCGTAGATAATTCTCAGGGAGAAATTATTGGTATAGGTAACAAAGTTTTTCTTAGAAAATCTTTAATTTCATATGTTTTATTTGTTTATAGTCATACGCACAACATAATCAGCATAAGTCAATTATGTGATGATGTCTTCCTTGTGAATTTTAGGAATGATAAGTGCTTAGTACACATTTCCAAGGATGAGTTTATTCTTTCTTCCCATAGGAAAGAGAATGTTTACACACTAAACGTAGAAGACCATAGGAGCCAAGACTTACCTTGCATTAGTGCAATGGAAGATCATTCATGGTTATGGAATAGAAAGTTAGGACACTGTAACCTTATAAATATATGTAATCTTTCTATGAAAGGTTTTTTTAAGGATATACCGGAGATTAGATTTGATTCTTCAAAAGTTTCTGATCCTTGTCAATATGTCAACCAAAATTAATCAAGTTTGAAATTAATCGGTGATGTCTGAACTACTAATGCATTACAGCTAGTGCATATGAATCTTTTTGGTCCAACACAAACTAGAAGCATTGGGGGAAAATATTATGTATTTTTTTGGTTGATGATTACACTAGATTTACTTGGGTCTAATTTATAGCAAAGAATTATGAAGCTTTTTCATAATTAAAAAGTTTTAGAAACCATGTAAAAAATGAGAAAATCCTTCCATTGAAAAATATTCATAGTGATCATGGAGGAGAATTTAAAAATTCTGATTTTGAAACATTTTGTAATAGAATAGGTATTACTCACAACTTTTTAGCACTGAGAACACCTCAACAGAATGGTGATGTTGAATGAAGAAATATAATTCTTCATGAGATAATTAGAACCATGTTGAGTGAGTATTCTATTGCCAAACATTTTTAGGCTAACGCTGTAAGTACTTCTTGTTACACTATAAATTGTGTTTTAATTAGACCTTTTCTTAATAATACTCCTTTTGAGTTATGGAATTTTAGAAAACCTATACATTCATACTGTATGGTTTTTGGTTTCAAAGTGTTTATTCTAAATACTGACGATAACATACACAACATTGCCCCAAAATATAATGAAGTATTATCTTAGACTACTCCACAACCTCTAAGGTTTATAGATCTTTTAGTAAGAACACATGTACTGTTGAAGAGACAGTACATGTTAAATTTTATGAAACTGATCCTTTTGTTTTTAAACAACACCAACCTACATCTTCAGATGTGTTTTCAAAAACTGATTGTCAACCTTGGAAAGAAAATCCTTCTGATAAGGAAAATATTCAACAAGATACTTCAGAAACATTTACCCCAGACGATTTCCTACAATATGTTGACGAACATGCATTAAAAAACCCAAACCAGTCGTTTCTTAAGAATAATCCTAGTGATAGTTTCATTGGTGTTGAAATGAACCTTTAATGAACCAAATTTCGTTAATAAATGAAGTAGAACATCTAGCATTCCTTTCCCAATTAGAACAAAAAAACATTGATGAAGCTTTAGGTGATGATTATTGGATTAAATCCTTTCAAGATGAACTAAATGGATTTGAATGGAATAAAGTATGGACCTTGGTTGAAAGACCTGAGGAATCTTTTGTTATTGGAGTAAAATGGGTCTTAAGAAATAGGTGTGATGAAAATTTAATCATCGTTAGAAATAAAGCTAGATTGGTTGCTAAAGGAAATAATAAACATTAAGGAATAGACTATAAAGAAACCTATTATTCAGAAAATATACTTGAATCTATTTATATTTTACTCGCCATTGCAGCATTCTTCAATTTGAAGATTTTTCAAATGAATGTGAAATGTGTTTTCCTTAATGGTTTTGTTCAAGAGGAAGTTTTTGTTGAACAAACTACTGGAATTAGAGATACAAGACATCCTGATCAAGTTTTTAGACTTACCAAACCTTTATATGGCCTTAAACAAGACCCATGATATTGGTATGATAGACTTATAAGATCATTTCTCCAAAATAACTATGTTAAGGGAAATGCAGATCCAACACTTTTTATTAAGAAAGACAAGAAAAATGTTCTGAATGTTCAAATTTATGTTGATGACATTATATTTAGTTCAACCCAACAATCTTGAACAGATTACTTTGCAGATCTAATGAAATCTGAGTTTGAAATATGGATGATGGGTGAGTAAACATTTTCCATGGTTTTCAAATTTCTCAAAAACCAGAAGGAACTTATATATCTCAGCATAAGTATATTAAAGATCATATTAAAAAGTATGGATATGAAAATACTAATAGTATATGTACTCTTATTGGAACCTCAAACACACATGATCTTGATGAAGCTGGGAAACCAGTAGATCAAACATCTTTTATAGGTATGATAGGAAGTCTACTTTACTTAACACTAGTCGTCCAGAGTTAATGTTTCCATTATGCTTATTTGAATGATATCAATCTCATCCTAATGAATCTCATTTAAAGGAAGGGAAAATAATTTTCGCTACTTCAAGGGAACCATGTATTTAGGACTATTTCATACTTCTGGAAATGATTTTGTTTTATAAATATTTTTAGATGATGACTTTGGTGGATGTATAATGGATAGAAAAAGTACATTCAGAACTTTTCATTTTTTAGAAGATTCATTAGTCTCTTGGTATTTCATGAAGCAACACACAGTAGAACTCTCCAATGCTGAAACTGAATATGTAGCAGCTGGAAGTTGTTGTGCTGAAGTGTTGTGGATGCAACACACACTCACAAACTATGGCATGAGTTTTACTAAGACTCAAATTTTGTGTGAAAGAAGAAGTGCCATTTCCCTTAGTAAAAACCCTCCACATCAATATCGAGGAAAGAACATAGATAATAGGCCTCACTTCCTTAGATATCACACACTAAAAGAAGATATTATTCTTCAATTTATCAGAACGCAAGATCAACTTGCTGACATTTTGACAAAATAATTAGCTTCACACAGATTTCAATATATTAAAAAGAAGTTCAGAATGATAACTGTAATGAAATATTCCTTGATTAAAATATTGTTGAAACCATTTTCCTTACAGTAAAAAACTCCTTTTCATAGGGGAGGGGCCATATATTTCCTTTTTAGTTTTTTTTTAAAAAAATATCGTATTGAGTTTTTCAAAATTTTCGTAATGAGTTTTTCAAAATTTTCATATTGAGTTTTTAAAAAAAAATTGTAATGTGTTTTTCAAAATTTTCGTAATGAGTATTACGAAATTTTGGTAATTACGTTTTCGTACTTGAAATTTTCGTAATGAAGTTTTCGTACTGGAAATTTTCGCAATGCATTTTTCGTACAGAAAACATTCACAATGATGTTTTCGTAAAGAAAATTTTCTTAAATAAAATTTTAATAATGAGAATTTTTGTAATGAATTTTTTGTAATGAAAAAATTCGTAATGAGAAATTTTGTAAAGAGATTTTTGGTAATGGTAATTTTTGTACTCATAGTTTTTCATAGTGAGTTTTTTCATAATGGTTTTTTTTCGTAGTAAACATTTATTCAAGAATAATATCACCTATTATGAATAATCTCTTTAGACAATAAGAAAGGTGTGATTTTCCTACATATTTTTTCGTATTCACATTAACTTGATGGTAGTATATTTTATTTTTTAAAATTTATCAGATTCGTTTCTTCTTAAATCTAAATTTTTTTCTTAAAACTTCAAAATATCATATTCAATATTTCCCTACAGACATGTTTTCAACCGTCAGATCAGATCAGAGGGGTTTTCAACCATCAAATTTTCTTGGAAGTTGAAAGGTCAACACCATTGCCTATATAAAGGGGACCCCCGATGGTTGTCCCACATGGATTTTCATTCTTTCACCTCTCGAAGCTCTGCCTCAGTTCTTAAATTATTTTTTGAATCTCTCAGAACTCCTTGAATCTGAATGTTTGTAGAAGCCACTTCTCAAGAAATGTCTACTACGAATCCAGTCTCAAAATGGCAAGTATACAGGAAAATGTTGGTCCATATGAAATTTATCAAGTATGATTCTATCATCTCTAAGAATATCAAGTTTAATAGTTGGTAAGATGTTTTCATATCTAATACAGGTGATGAAGACATGGTATATAAATAATTTCTTGAAGAGTTCTATAAATCAGTTTTTTTCATTGAGGAAGAGGGAAGAAATTTTTTTTCATGTCTTATGGGAAGACGTATAATCTTACTTGCACCATGGCTGCAAACTTGGTGAGGCTGGCATATGAAAGGGAAGCTGAGTTTTGCATGCACAAACTCCCAGATGTTCTAGGTATCTTTGTTAAGGTAAAATCCATACAATGTCTTGGACTTGATGATGTCAAGACAGCCAAAATTTCTCACCTATCTTCTAACTATCAGATCCTTCAGTTATGGGCACTGGGTTTCTTAGTACCAAGAAAAGGTGACAATGATACCCTCAAGAAAGGTGATATATATTTTGTAGATATCCTGGTAAATCTATGGAAAATAAATTTGATGAGGCATGTACTTGTTACAATCAAGAACATCAAGGATGGGTATATTAGAGCCCAAATTATCATGATTCCTTCCATACATTCAAAGATGATTGTTCGATGCCTTGATTTATTCAAGATTGCATGTGAATCCATGTCTCAGAATTCAAAACTTGTGCTTGTGAGTGATGACACTCTGATGAGAATGAATATGGATTTTCCTGAGGTGTCAAAAGTGTTTTATGATCTTCCAGTAGAAGAGGCAGAAGCCAATCTGGAAAATGTAGAAAAAGATGAACCCTCTAAGAAGGCCGGGAAGAATAGAAATCTAAAGGAAGTGGAGGAGAAATAAAAAACTACTAAAGATAAGGAAGCACAATCCGCACCTCATAAATCGAAGAAATAGAAAGCATATCTAGATGGAGTGGTTGCAAAGTGGAGGGGAGATTAGGAGAAGAGGAAAGAAGGGGAACCTCAGATCGGATTGGACCCGGCTGAAACTAATTCTTCAAGGGAGATGAATATTGAATACCTTTAGAAGGTAGAAAAAGAGAAGAATATGAAGAAGAAAATATTTTTGGCTGAAGTTGTATTATCTGTTTTGAGATCCATAGAAGTAGCCTCCAAAAATAATCATGTACTAGAATCGTTCCTTGTTGATCCATTACCCAAAACTCCAGGGAAGAATTTATTCACACCAGTAAAATCTAAATAGAAAGAAGTTGTAGAAGAAGTTGAAGAAGAAGTTGTTGAAGAAGTACATGATCTAGAGGAAGTAGAAGAAGAAGAATAAGAAGAGAGTGGTGATTTAGATGATCTGATTAAACAAATTGAATATTATCATGAAAAGAAAAATCCATCAGAAACAATACCACTCCAAACATCTAAGGCCGAGTCCTCAAAGCTTGTCACACCGGGAAAGGGAGATGAGAATGATGGTAAGAAAGATGAAGACAAGGAAGAATACAAAGTGAATGAATTTCCTGAGGAAGAAAGATATGAAAATCACTCTATTAAGGAAGGAGCAGAGAAGGAAAAACCTGATAAAGGCAAGATAGTTCAATTATCTGAATGTGAGGAAGAATCTCCTAATGAGGAAGTCATTATGAAAGTTGATAAGGGTAAACAAGTGATTATGGACACCCCAATGAATGAAATTATAAGGAAGAAGAATTATGGTGGCTCTTCAAAAAGAATGATTGTGGAAATTGACGAAGAAAATTCACCTAGAATGATGTCAGATTCCGAGTCATCTGCACTGGGATAGGATTTTGTTATTGAGTCTCTGAAGAAATTGGTGGACACAATTCCGATCTTTCCTAAAATAGACTCTAGAAGCCAGATGCTTCAACAAGGCTTAAATAAATTGTTAGAATCCATATCCATGGTGAGGGATAAATGTGTGAAGATTGAAGCAGAGCATTAAAAATTTCTTATCAATTATGAGGTCCACAGAAAATCTGGCAGCAAAAGGTATTTATAATCAAAAAAATCAATGAGGATTTGTCATAGAATGATACCTTTCAGAGTGATGTAAAAGAATCTTTTGATACCGAGGATGCTAAGATAATGAATCTTCATTAAAAGCTGAACCATGAAAAAAATACTAGGAATAAACTGGTTAGGGATCTAAATAGAAAATCTTAACTAGGTTGGTCAAAGCTGGAATGGGGAAAAAGATCTCCGGATTGAGATCGAAGAGATGTTTGCAAAGCAGGATTAAGTTCTGAATGCTCCAGCAGAGGTCCTGAAAACTCAATAAGAAACGATCAATGACTTGGAGAAGCAAGCTGAGGAGGACCAAAAAGAATTAAATAAGATGAAAACCCTTCTGAAGAAACTAATCCCCAATTAAAAATAATACAAATAGACCAATTCGATCTTTTGTAGCATTTTTTTCGTGTACTAATATTTCCTCTCATAAAGAACATATTGGTGCTTGTCTTGTTTGTAGCTCTTACTAATGTTTTGGGTACTTTATTGTTTTTCCATTCCATTAAAATCATTTTGAAAATCACAAAGGGGGAGAAATAAAATGAACTACTCAAAAGGGGAGAAGGAAAAATCTAAAAGGGAGAAGAAAAATTTCTATGTTAAGAACTATCCTTATGTAAGGGGGAGTTCATATTACGAAGAAATCTGTATTCATAATGAAAATATCATTCCGAAAACATAGAATTAGATCTTTAGAGTTTCAAAGACTATGGGTAAGTTAGTCGTATTAACCATTGATCATAAAAAATGGTAGATAAGCATTAATTACATGTCTAAAAATTTATTATAAGACATTACATTATGTTTCCTAAGGATGTTTGTGCTTTCCAAAAATGGGGAGACTGTTGACACAATAAGGCGTTCCTTATGACTTTTCCATTCCTTCATTCATGGAGGATATTGATAAGTAATCAAGGATTCTTTATGACTATACCATTTCTCTTGTTTTGAAAATTACAAACACATATTCTTAAGAAAATTCACATTTTACCCCTTTTTTACATCCATAAAGAAAATTTCCTTCCCAAAGGAAATTTACCCCTAACTTGTTTTCATTGTTCATAACATTTTTTTATTAAGTTTAAAAATAGGATTCATATATAAAACCTTGGAATCATATAGTACTTAGACATGAAGAATTCTGTTGTAGGATCCGAATTTCGATACGAATTCTGATGAAGTTCAACTCCGAATTCTCGATACGAACATTAATGAAGTTCAACTCTGAATTATGGATACAAACACTCATGAAGTTCCACTCCGAATTCTGCATAAGCACTCTAATGAATTTCAAATCTTAATTATGGATACAAACTATAATGATGTTCAACTCCGAATTATGGATACAAACTCTCATGAATAACTACTCCGAATTCTGGATACAAACTCTCATAAAGTACCAATCCAAATTCAGACTCTGAACTTATATGAGTTCGACTCTGAACATTTACTAGTTCGACTCTGACCTTTTACTAGTTCGACTCCAAAAATCTTCTAGTTCGACTCCGAAAATTTATGAGTTCAACTACGAACTTCTATGAGTTCGACTCCGAACATTTTCTAGTTCGACTTCGATCTTCTACTAGTTCGACTCTGAACATCTATAAGTTCAACCCCGAACATTGTATGTTCAGGTTCCGAATTCCTAAAAAACAGAATATGAATTTTCTTATGTCTATTGACTCAAAATTCTTTTTTACTTCCATTATTAACTTTATAATTTTCAATTCAGAACTCTCATTTTCTACTCCATTCTGAATATTAGTTTAGTGATGCTTACACTTTTTTCTTACAAAACTATGTTGTGCATTCTGGTATTGACTAACCATTGGTTGAGTGACATGTATACAGGTCCCTCAGAAATTCCAAGAGAAATATGACCGTTAGAGAAGGGAGTCGACCGTTGAAGATTCCCCTATAAATAAGAGCTCATTTGAACGTGCTCAGAACTTTTGGATCTTTTCTAATTTTGGTGATTAAAACTTCCTAATGTGATTTCTAGAGATAGAGGATCTTATCAGCTCTCAAGAATTGTGATGAAAGTTTGAACAACATTTTCAAACATTTCCTTGTGCATATTTGCATCATGTGACTCTAATTGTTTCTGCGTACAATCGTTGGCTTCCGGGGATAGGAAGATAGTGGTTCCAACACCTTGAAGTTGAGGGATTCCATGCTAAGGAAGAAAATGGTACCGACTAACTGATAGTTGGGGGATTGCAAGGATCGAAAGGCAGAATCTGATCTTAATATCGAGAGCTTACCATGGTGTGGGTAAGATATACTTTCTTGAAAGTATAAATAAATGGATCTTTATCCTAGGTTTTTGGATACCCATCTCTTTTGGTTAAAAGACTTATTACTTGTTACTGTTTTTTGTTAAAAAAATATCCGCTGCATTTTTCATTCCTAAGGAAAGTATAACAATCTTATACTTCCTTACTAGAACTCTGATTTAGTTAGATTCTATATGCTTTAAGGTCAAATCTTTATCCTTGTAACTTTAATTATGTTTCTTTTCCAGAATCGAGCAAGTTTTTAGAACCCTTAGTGGTGTTGTGAATTTTGGTTATGAAAAATTTCTTTATGGATTTTTTTTAAAATTAAAATCCCCCATCTTGTATTTGAGAATCTCATCCTTATATATTTGATCCTACGTTTGGAATAACAGATTATATCATACTCAATCACTCACTATCCTAACAAATAAATGTGAAATCACATTCTGATTGTTTTGATACTACTGGATAATGAATCCTTAGACTTTTATGACACATTTTAATCAACATTACCTCAATCAAATATATAGTGCTCTTAATAAGACTAAAATTTTATGATTTCAGTTTAAAATTAACAAATTATTAAATAATTGTTCCAATATTTTCATTTAATTTAATTATTTATATTATTACTAACATAAGATTGTTTTATTATATAGTTGAAATATTTTTTATGTAATGATGGGATTTTCAAATATGCTCATGCTAATGAGATATTTTACTTCAAGGAAAAAAGTAATATTACAACCATAGGTAAATGGGTGAAGAATGTATATAGACATCTATAATAGTTAAATTCCATTTACCTACAATGTTAATTTTTTTATAATTATGGGATATATTTTAATGTTTATTTACATATCAACATAATCAAATATTACATTATATTTTTTCGCATATTTTTTGGTAAACAATAATTTTCATTCAAAAATCTAGAACAATATGGAAAAGAGCGAACATGTTTATTTCTGATGGATCATTTCAGGGACTATTTGGTTACCTCCTCCATCCAAATGGAATACCAAAACTGTCTATCATGATACAGACTGAAGAAGGAAAAAATGCCTCACATAGTCAATTATCATCAACTCAATCTGATATATAGTGTGCTCAGTATGAATTGTGTTTTATTTTTGGATTTTATAATTTTTTTAGTTTCAAAAATATAACACAATCAGACCTGAAAAAAGTAGTCATATTTATTATACATGAAGAAAACTATCCATATATAATTTTTGATATGTAAGAGTCAATCTCACCTCAGTCATACAGATGGTGTTTCTGGTATGACTCAATGTGAGTTTTATTATTTAAAATTATCATTATAAATATTATAAAATACTTATTTCATCATGAAAAATTTTGAAAATACATTTTTATTATCTGGTATTTTAATCAGATGGTTCATAATCAATTTTTTCTATGTATAAAATAGATGAATCTCAATCAGACAAACAATGGGACTGAAATGAATCAATGTCTGACTTTACATTGAAATAATGGTAATATTTTTAGTGAAAAATAATAGCAACAATCATAAAACTGAAAAAACAGATTTTTATTTTTTTTTAATAATTTAGGAAAATAATTTTAATACCATTTTGTATGTTTAAGAATCATTTTTACGGAAATATGATACATAATGTACGTGAAATAATTCGACATTAATTTTATGATATTAAAATTTATTTTTTAAAAAAAAGTTAGTCACTGACTAAAAATGATAAAAAAACACTCATATTTGGATGATAATTTAAGAAAATTGCAAATAAATTATTTTTGACATATAGGATTCTGTTTCATGTAAAACTGTCACATGATGCGACTGATATGACTAAATTTATAATGAACATGCCTTAAAAATTACATAATTATAAAATAAATTTATATTTATTTCATTTCCAATGAAGATGTCAGTTTTGAGTTTTATATTGTTAGGAAGAAACCACTCTGATAAACCCATAAATTACAAGTTGATTACTATAATCATATTCAATTTGTTTTCGGCCAAATGAAACCCATTTAATATAAATTTTTTTTCTTGTTTATGGTAATTATTCACAATTTTCATCATTACCACATATCCATCCCTCCTCATCATTTAAACTACCTTAAAAATATAAAAATGTAAGCAGATAAAAATATTAGTAAAGGTTCAAAAAGAGGGAAATAATTATTCATCTACAAATACATAAAAAAAATTTCATTAAATATACCATTTAATTTAAAAAATAAATGGTATTTTAAAAAATATCATTACCATACCTTTTGAAAATCAATAAAATTTCCTTGAAATAAAGAAAATAATTAAACAATATATGTAGGTATCTTGGTATATCAATTTACATATCACTCTTAATATCATTTTATCTCTATAAGATATATAGGGATTAATGATCATAGTTACATATGAAATAATCATTGCAATACTATTCTTATAACCCCTTAAGAGAAAACTAATAAGATAATGCTATCACATACAAAATGTATTGTTGATCTGTAATAGGCTCACACACACTTCGTTTAACTTGGTACAAGATTATTTCATATAAAATTTACAAGAACCATAATATAATAACAACACATAAATCATACATAAAAGAAATATTCTTAAGGAATATTAGTTTCCCATGTTCAAATAACATTTAATTTTTTAAAAAGATGCACACTTATAAACTGGAATTTTTTTTTAAAAAAAATAAAAACATTAAATTATAGATTCAAAATAATAAATAATTATTAATGTAAGAAATTGTCTTCATGTCGTATAAGTTAATAAAATATTTTTTCATTATTTGGTTTGGAAATGTCCCAAAGACCAACATTTTGACGATGAAAAAAATAATACATTAAATTTATGTGTTAAAAATCCATTCATCAGTCTAATTTAATTTAAAAAGTTATAGAATATTCTTGAATGATTTTTGGAAATAAATTATAATCATTGACTCGGAAGGAAAATATTTTTTTTGGGTAACTTTAAAAAGCTAATCGTTTTAAAGAAATCCCTTAATAAATATCATATCACTGATTTGAAAATTTATAGAATGAATAATGTTTTTGTTTCCACTATAAACCATCAAAATTATTTGGAATGCGTCCTAATATATTAAAATGTATTCATTTCATGACGTAATCGAGAAATTAAATTTTAACCCAAATAATGGAAATTAAGTTATAAAATTTATTACCTCACATTAAAATTCAGTTAACCATGTTAAATCATCATGTATAATGTTTAAAATAATGTTCTAAAGACAATAAATAATTATATAAATGTTAATAATATCATATGTGATGATTTTATAACACTTTATAACCCATTCATTAATAATATTTATTAATTTTCATTGTATTGGGTGAGTTTATATCACGGTTTCATGACCTGTAAATTATTTTAATAATTATTTATTTTCTTATAAAATTTCATTATAAAAACATAAGTGGAATAAAATATTATTAATGAACAAAAGAGTTTACTAATGGTCCATTTAATCATATTTACTTCTTATATGAGGATGTTTCATTAGAGAAAACATTAATGATAAATGATTGGTCTATCTTTTCAATTCTTCCAATCATACAAAACTAGTTTTGATTTATTTTATATTGTGTGTTTATATTTTTTCTAGTAAATTAAATATATTATAATATACATATTTTGAAGATATATAACTTTAATTATGCATTAATGTTATCCATTATATAATAAATGGAAAATGAACAACCATTATTCATAGATATGTTAAACTGATATAAGTTTTAAAATAGTTTCATTTCAATGAAAAATATTATATGAGAATGAAATAGATAAGTTATATTCTATTAGAAACATAAAAATATATATATAAATGATTATATTCTTATAATTATTTAGTTGTTGAAGGAGAATATGATAAATTAGAAGATGAAAATAAATTAAGATATGTCTTTTTGGAAAATTTCCTCTTTCATATCACTTCATCGAGAGACCCCTCAGGACCTAGGACTTGTTATTTTAGTGACACCATAAGAATTATTTCATAGGTAGAGTAATTATGTGAGTTATGGGAAGTTAATTGAGGATCTTACTGTCTTGTGAGTTGATATAGGGTGGTGAGGATGGTTTTTATAGTTTATGAGAGTTGGGTTTTAGTAATTAAAATAATGATAATTTTATATTTAAACACAACTGTATTATGTTGGAATCAGTTTCAATGAATTATATTATTAATTAATTTTTGGATTAGAGTTCGGATATATAATCACCTCAACCATCTATATAATGAGTTAATTTATTTGTAAGTTAATCTTTTACCTCTTAACTTTTACCATTTTCACTATTTTACATATAATGTGATGAATAATCTATTTTACCATAGTTAAAATTTTAAACCTAAAAATGAAATAGAACATAAAACTGAAATTTTGAAGTTAGGTTTCCATATATTATCTCTATTTTACCCAATTAATTTCAATCCATTGGAAATATATATATCTAATTAATTCCGTAGACACAATAAAAAACAATGTGTTTAATGTGAAATTTTCCAAAGTCCTAATATTTTTATATTATAGTTCAATGTTAAATTGAATAAGTTGTGACAAATTAGATTAATTTATTTATATTTTACATAATTATTATTTAAAAAAATTAATATATAATTTTACTATATTAAATATTCAGATAAAAAGAAAATTTTAATTAAAATGGTGAAATTTCCACATTTCATCAAAAACAAACATTATCCATAAAAGAATAAACTTACCCCTATGGTAATTTATATATTAAAATTTCAAGAATTTCAATATTTTAAAATAAAAAATATAAATGTCTTAATATTTATTGTTAATGTATTTTCACTACCAAAAAGATGAAAAATAGATTTCTAGAAGAATATATTTTTTGTGAATAAAATTTTAATTCTTCGTATCGTAAGTCTATAAAAATATTGGATGAATTTAAAACTTTTTATTGAATTTAAAAATTAAAAATATTAATTAATATATGTCTCAAATAATATATAATTTTATTTTTTATAAAAAAATTTGAATTTGGGCATACCAATATTATAAAATTTCACTTACATTATATTCAATTGGATTTTATTTTCATTTCTAATTAATTTTCAGAAAATTAATTTATTTTATAATCACGTTTGAACAAAATTTTATTTAATAATATAATAACATTAATTCATTCCAATCCAACAGATATGTGATAATGATCAAATTTAAAAAATAATGTATAGTTTTTTGTTTCAGTTTGATGTGTTGTATCTTGTATGGTATAGAGCATAGTGATTCCTTTTTGAAAATATGTGGTGCAACATTATTCCCCGTTCAATTAATTACACCCTCACAATATTACCACCGTCTCTATAATTACACGTATACATTCAATATACCTTTTATGGAATCCCACATTAGAGAATGGGTCAATACAAATCCACATGAAAAGTGAGAAAGGAAATTTACCAAGGTCACATGACATAAAAATTATTAGGTTTGCATTTAGGAAATCATGGTCATGGAATATCATTATAAATATCATGTTCTAATGTTTATTCCTAGAGAACATTGTCCTCATAGTGTTAATTATTATAAAACTGTGAATCTTAGAAAAGTTAAAAGGCCATTGAATTCTTGGTAAGATAAGTAAACATAGAGAATTTTTTATTCAAAATATTTTTCCAAAAATTGATGAATTATATTACTACCTCTATAATAAACATATGGAATCATACATAATTAAAAATTGAAATCTTATTGATCATTCAATATCCAACACTACCTGATTTTTCATCAAATATATTATTATTCAGGATAAAGTTTCATACTAAAAGCATTAAAATCAACTCAAAATTATTATAAATTTATAAAAGTACAACTACATATTCCTCTTTTCTCTATATATTTATAAAAAACCAAAAATTTAACCTCAGTTAATGATGTTATTAAAATATGATAAATATTTATATACCTAAAAATTATCTAATCCATGTGATATGATAAATATTTCAGAAAATAACATGAATATAAATAAGTCATATATGATGAAAATATACAACTCATACATTATGTCTCTAATAAAATACCACTATATTCTATAAAACATATTCATATAAGGACCCCAAAATATTGAATATCTCCCAAAATAAAATTAATAACAAAATCATCAAATCATTTACAAGAATCATGGTTATATATATGATAAAACATATATTTTACAATATTGTACGTAAGAGTTATCTATTAGATAGATTAATAACAAAAAAACATCAAACTATATAGGACAACACAAAGGCCCATGATATGTGATGTACACTTATTAGCCTTTCACTGTGGGTTCGATCCCTGCAGCCTTGCTAGATAAATACGGTTTTTATCCATGACGCAGGTTATCTTTTTTCTAAAAATATATTAATATAATTTTTCTAAAATTATATAAATTTCAAAAACATCCTCTAAAAAATAGTAATATATTCTGAACTCAAAGGTTATCAAATACCTTCTATTTTTCAACCTTAAATTTAAGAACCCATAATTTCTTAAAAATCATATATCATATAAACCCTAATAGTTATCTATACCGTTAAATTTTTTTCCAACAAATAAAAGTGATTTCGTAATCATGGTACCTTTAATTAATACGCATTCTAATCACGAAGGTTACTTATTACTGAATCATCTATTATGGGTCATGAAAACATCTCCAAATACCTCATATAAAATAAAACCTAAAAATAGTAGTAGTGATTTAAAACATATGATCATGTTTTTATATAACCCCATATCACATTTCTTGAATCCCTATATGTATAAAACCTATTAAATCAACATTATTCAAAATACATTAACCGTGCCATTCCATTATATTCAAAAATAAATCATTCATATTAAAAATATGAATCATTTATATGAGATGATAAATAGTCCATATCATTCATATTAATGTTCCTTCATCATTAATTGTAACTAAATTAGGCATTAATAAAAAAAATTATATGTACAAACATACATATCCAACTAGTGAGCCTTCTTCCTAGGCTATAGATGAGAAAATATTACAATAATCAATATATTTAAAACCATAAACTTTTAAATTAAAATGAACATAACTCCCCTTTGTCGAGTTAATCGAACACTTCCTTTTTTCCTGCATAATTTATTTCATTCTAGCCTCCTTTACCACATATAAATCATCTTCCCTTCCTTTTAGACATTTTTCAAGGAGATTATTTTCACATTCATGACATATAAGTCTTTTAATATATTTATCTTTAAGATCTTTATCACCTTAATTGTAACATGAATTCATTTCTATTGTATTTTAATCATTCAAAAACATACCATGGTCCATGTGGTTAATCATTACACATAATAGCTTCTTTAGATTAACCACAGGATTTTTCAACACATATAACATATCATTTGTTTGATCATTCAGGAAATCAACGTATCTTGTTTCACATCCATTGTCACTTGAGTTATTACTGGATCTAGTCATTCACAATAAATTAAAAATTATAGTGAAAGAATATAAATAAAATTCAAATATGACATATTGTGGTGGGATAAACAATAATATATCAATATTTTTATTATCTCGTTATCATTCAATCATTAAAAAATATCATTCAATATTACTAACATGTTAAAAATTGTGTTAATGTAATAATTTTAACTTTTTCTTGAACAATATAATATCCTCCAAAGTTATCTAAAATGTGCTCTAATACCAACTATAAGAACCCACAATAATCATTTCATATTCTAGTTATAATAAAATATTATTAAATTTATTTATTTCACAAATATATTTTATGTGGAAGGTATTGTAGTGTCATTAAAAACCACTTAAATTTAAGAACATAAATTAAATGTAAAAATGTTCACAAATTCTCTATTTTATTTGACAAAAATTATCCCTTTTAAAATAAAACAATTTTCCTTTTCATGATATATATTATCATTTTGATCATTCTTAATATTCATCCCAATACATCCTTCAACTAGAGAATATTATTTTGAAACAAAGGATGATCCAAAAATACTCATTAAGTGAAACAAAACAAGGAAAATGTTAGCCTAGACAAAATACCAAATAACATTTTCATAATAGCATACCATTATATTCAAAAAATGGATCATATTTCCAAAATACATCATTATCTAACAATTAGAAAAAAAATCATGAAAAATATTTAGCAAGATTCAAAAATATAATTTGTTAACAAGGGATATTATATTACATATCACTCATAAAATAATTTTAGCTATATATGATACATAGGTAGAAACCATCATAAATCCATTTGGAAAAATCACTCCATCACAATTCCTATAATCTTTAAGGAGAAACCTACACAGTTATCTTTGTCCCATTACACTAAACATAAGAGAGCTGTAATAGGATCTCCCACACATAGTTTATCATTTATACACAAATCTTAATAAACAATTTCCAATAAAAATAACATAAAAATTACCCATAAATACTTTATAAAATAAATATTCTTGTGGAAAATAACTTTTCCAATTTTAAATAACATTATGTTTTTTATTATGATTCCCAATAAATAATGAAAAATATTTATTTAAAAACATAATTTTAAACACATAAATAAAAAAAGAAACATTCCTTAAAAAATTTTCTTCATAAAATTCACAAATAACAAAATTTAAAATTGACAAAAAATTATATTTTAATATCACACTGTAAAAAGTAATTCTTTATTTTAAATTACTTTAAAAAATCATCGGAGGATAGTAAAAAAATTTAAAATAATTTAGAAAGCATAGATATGGATTAAAAATGGATTTTTATGGGTATCATTAAAAATATGTTTTTTTAAATAAAGTATATTATAAAAACTTTATCATTGAAGAGTAAATTAATAAAATGAATAAAATATGTGTATCAAAATTAAATACACAAAAATGTTTTAATATACTATATTAAATTTAATATTCACTTGACACATAGTCTTAAATGACAAAAAAATCAATATTCAATCGAAAGAATGGAAATTGGGTTAGTAAACCATTGAATCACATAAATTTTATATCCCATTCATTAATATTATTTCTTTAAATTCATGGTTTTGGATGTGTTAGATTCATGGTTTCATGATCGAATCATTTAGATAAAATTTTGGACATACTGGAAAACATGGATTCAAATTACATATGTGGAGTGTAATATTATTAATTAACTTACATAAGTGTGATTTTTAAATATATCATTTTATTTTCATACATGAGGACGATTCAATAAATAAATTGTTAATAAAAAATTATTACATTATTTTAGTTATTTTTCGTAAAATCCTTAACATGATTAATATTATTATAAATTATTTGTTTATATTAGGTACAAAACATGAAATATATTATAATATATCTATTTTGTTATGAAATAATAAAATTTATTTTTTATTACTAAAAATAAAGGTAGTAATGGGAAAAAGGAAATTATTATTCAAAGTGATGGTAAGTAGAAAAAATTTAGAAAAATAGATTAGTTTCATTGATAAATAGGACATGAAAATTTAAATGGATAAGATATGTTTCATTAAAAACATAAAAAACTAGTATATAAAATATTTTTTGTGTATAATGACTTTATGGTTTGAATTGGGTGAGGATAAATTAAAAGACTAAAATATAGTAAGATATGTGTTTTGGGAAAATTAACCCTTCAATATCACCTCCTTGTGAGACCATTGTGGACCTTAGATTTGGCCTCTATTTGATTATAGCAGCACATAGTCAGTGATATAGTAAGGATAAGTGGTTTGAGAATATATTTGATGAGAATATTGTCCAGAGAGTTGAAATAGGTTACTAAGGTGAGATATTTACACTTGACGAGTGATGGGTTTAAGTCATTAAAATAATAATTATTTTATATTTAAATCCAATCTCATTGATGTGGCATTAATTACAAAAAATTAAATTATTAATTAATATTTTTTTCTTATTGTTTTGAAAAAACTCACACAACCATTATTTATTTAGGTTAATTTTTTAAACATTTTACTTATTTAGGTTATTCTTTTTACTTATTTACATTATCCCTTGTCACTATGGTACAAGTACTGTGGGAAATAAATTTTTAACCAATATAAATTTTTTTCCCAAAAAATAAAAATGAACATAAAAAAATATGGAATATATTATTCAAAATCTTCTATCTATTTGAAAAAAAATCAGTTGATAGAACTGAAAAATTATAGTTAAAAATGATCATGCATACCTAATGTCCAAGTTGGGTTTCAAAGACAAAAAAATGTTCTAAACGTTTTTATATACTATGTTAAATGGGAATTTTAATACAATGGCCTATATTAGATTTATATATTTACTGTATAAATAATCCTAGTTTTAAAAACAATTAAATATATAATGTATCTATATAAATTATTTTGGTGATAATGTGGGTTTTAAATAATATGGCGTATTTTTCATTATTAATTAATAAATTCATTTTATTTGAAAAATACCAAAAAAATTTTCTAATATAATTAAGAAATTAGGTATTTAAAAGATATTATTTAAAAAAACTATATATAAATGTCTTTAAATGTTGTTCTATAAATGGTTCACTATCAAGTAGAGGAAAAATGTGTTTTCAAAAAAATATAGCCTCTTATGCTTAAAATTTGATTTATACTTCTCTTATACCCATCAAACCTAATAGAAAATTGTTTAAAATTTTAATGAATTATTTAAAAATTCACTAATAAGTTTCACTAATAATGAATAATATATTTATTTATTATAAAATTCTATTTTTTGTATAATAATAGTTTTTTTTAAGAAAAAATAATACATTCTTTTGTGTTGGTTTTTATTTTAATTTCAAATTTATTGGTAACAAATGAATTAATTTTATAAAAATTGTTAACATGTATTGAAAAAAATAGATAGTCTTGTTCATTCACATCATTTAATTAACTAGGTGATAACATTCACATTTAAATATGAATTTTTGGTCTTTTTTAAGCACGATGTTGTGTATCATGTATGGTATTGAGCATAATGATTACTTTTAAAAATCATGTTGTGTTACAAAAGGGTAGATTTTTGGTTTAAAATTATATTTTTAGTAAAAAAAAATCTGACATAATCATAACTTATAAAATAATTTTTATTGTTTTCATACATTACATAAATAATAAATATTTTATTTTTAACATGTAAGAACTTTTTGTACCAAAATCCATTCCACTGTGTGTCCATTATGACTTCCAGTGCATCTTATTATTTAAAATTTAAAATAATATTTGTAAAATAGAAATTAAAAAACTAAAAACTATAAAAATACATTTGTATTATTTTGATATTTTAAGAAAATGACACATAAAGAGTTTGGGGCCTATAGGAATAATTCTTACCTCAATCTGGAAAACAATGTGCTTAGTGAAGTAATAATAGTATGTTATTAGATTAAAATAGACACCATTGCTATGTAAATATGTCACACATTAAGAAAAGAGAAGAAATTTGTATATTTTCTTGATAATTAAAGAAAATTATTCATATAACATTAGTGTCATATAGGAACATATCTCACATCAATCTGAAAAATGATGTGACATGTACGACATAGTGTTCATGTTTCCATTTTAAATTCAAATTTTAGTAGAGAATATAATCGACATAATAAAAACATATATGAAATAATTTTAATAGTTTTTCTATTTTAGTAATATAGCCCATATAACATTTGATATGTGTATATAATTCTCTTACCCCACATTGCCAAAGCATGTTCCATCAATTATTACCTTGGCATGATTACAAGTAATAAAAACCATACGGACTAATGAATATATATATTTTTAAAATCTATACACCCAAATTTTTAACCATATCAAATTAAAAAATAGAAAATAAATCATTATAAATAATAAAATGAAATAAACAAAATTATTGAATTCTGAATCAATGATTTCATATTTATATCTTGGGGGAAGGGAAAAAATAAGGGTGTGATGAAATTATAAATAATATTAAGTGCAACGAAAAATCTAATGAATCAATTATAATAACAAAAGTTTAATGGTATATCATTGATCACCCATTCCATTTAAATTAGTATCTAATGGAAAATAAATATTGCAATGTAAATAAATATAACATGTGTCATTTAATAAATACCATGAAAATGAACTACATGAATTGATATTGTTAAATAGATAATCTCAAGGATAAATAATAATTGTCTCTGAATAAGTTTAATTATAATTTATTATAAACCAAACTTCCTAGGTATATGGTACCTTTAAGTCCATGTCCTTTCACAATAGAGTTTATAACATATCGGGTAAAAACCCATCTAATTGGATAATGCAACCATCTCATCAGAATAGCGATGCATCAAGGGTATATCCATAACACATCCCCAACAATGTGGAAAAATTAAAAATAATTATTCATATATGTAGTAATATATTTAATTCAGGAACAATTTTGCTTATAAAATATCGATATTGAGTAAAAGATACATATTTACAAATATTTCCCTACTTAATCAAATAAATATTAGGTGCACATAGTATATAAAAATGTTATATGTAAATATAAGTTTTTGGATATCTAAAATTAGTTTTATTTCCAATAGTAATTTTTTATAAGGATGTTATTTTTTTAGAATATTGTTAATAATCAAAAAATATAGTGCGATTGAGAATGTTACTTTTACCAGGTGGTAATTATCTGGTCAAACCCCTTAGATAAGATATTTCAAAGTGAACAATAGAATACCATGAAATTTTAAAATTAATTATAGTAAAATAAATGGTTGAAGAATAAGAATCACATAATCCTGAACTGGTTTATAATAACAAATAAATAACAATTGGATGGAAATTGAGACAAAATACCTCACATTAAGATCTATTTTGGTTGCATTGATTTTAAAATAAGTTATATAAGTTTCAAAAAATAATAAAAATATATTTTTGAAACTTATTAATATTTATTATATCATATAATTTCCCATTATAACACATTATACACTGTTAATTAATAATATGTCATCATTTTCATCATTTCAGGTGTTTATTGGCTTGTTTTTCTAAAATGCATTGACTTTCTTTTTTGTTGTTATTAAAATAATCATAATTTCATCATCTAAAAAATTAAAAGATGATTTAAATATTATATATATTTAATATATATATATTTTATTTATATGTAATTATTTCAGATAAAAAATGCATCACAATATTCATTGAGATAGTGTACCACACATACACCTGAAGATTGCATCCATTTTCATGTCGCATTAAATGAAAGAAATTTATATGATATATATGTAATTTATAATTATATTATAAAATAAATTTAATATTTATAATATATTTTAATTAAATACCATATTAATACATTCCATGAATGGTGTGAATGAATCACATCGCTTTGAGTAGGCGATACTCCACACTTCAAAAAATGAAGTTATCGTATTCCCAAAAAATGTAAAGAATGAATATATGAGTTATATAAAACATACATAAGCATAAATAAATCATAATTATTATATATTCATATATAAATTTTAATTCCACCATTATTATTACCTTTTAGTTTTTGATGGAATAATTGCTAACATTAGTTTTCTAGGAGGTAGTCTGACATACACACAGATGATAACTGTGTTTCCCATTTCATGGATGTTTTTGAATGTTTACGACATACCCTTAGAATTAAAAAAAATATCATTATATTGAGTATAATACTATTATAATATAAGAAAAATATAAAAATAATTATGAAGTGGAGTAAAAATTGAAATAATAGTGTTCGTTCAAGAATGATACCTCTTAATCGGTTAAATCCTTTTCGTTTATAAAAAATCATTTATATTTTTCATAAAAAATTCATGATTATATCATCTAGAGAGGTTTATGAGATATTATTTTTTATGGGGTTGGATGATCCAATGGTCTTTATAAGTTGTAAAAAGTGACGGGGTGTGTGACTGCCCTTTTATAGTGGAAGAGAAGTTCATTCTTGTAAATATAAAAAGTTAACTACTTTTGGGATGTATAACATAATTCATGTTCCTAAAATATAGATGTAAAATATATAAAATTGAGGGTATTGAAGAAATATGTCTATAATATAGTTTTTACCTATTCTTTAGTCATTTTTCATATTTTGGTAAATTTTTAGACCCTTTTTAATGTATTTTTTCTCATCCACCACCACCAAATATTTTTTATATTTTCAAGTAAATCACTATATGGTTGAGTGAGATTGAAACAAGGCAATTCCCAAGGGGATCCACCATTTATGACATGATACAAAAAAACTAAAAAAAATAATGGCTAAGTGAGAACCACATGTTACACCAAAAAATCATCTTTATAAATACCATTTTAAACAACTAGTTCCCTCTTTGAATCATGAATATAATCCTAAGATGAAAGAATAGATTAGCGGCTAATGTAGTGAGTATGCACCTTACCCAAACTACCTACCTCCTTCATGACATTAACTGATAAGTAAACGCCCATGATTGAATAGATCTATTGCTTTCCCCCATAATGTTGGCTTTCTTTTTGGATGGGTCATAGTTATAGGTGACACTTGTTCCCCAGACGGACCAACATTAATAGTGTAAATCCTATTGGATCCATTAGTTGTTGGAATAATTTACAGTGATGAGTCATCTCTTCTCCCATCTGGGTCATACCTTCTACAATCAATGTCAGCCACAACACCAAGAAAATAATTTCTATATGAAGGCCTGACACTCACAGAAACCACAAAATAGATGCCCATAACTTTTTTATCTCCCCACATCTCAAGAAACTTCGGCACAAAAAGAAGTGGATGAGTGGTAAAACATGGCATACGTCTATAGGTGAGGGGGAATTTCTAGGTTTCTAAGTTTCCAGAGCTCGTTGAATGCTCGAGTGGTTGGGGGAGGGTAATATAGTTTTTCTATTTTTTTTAATTAATTTTAGATAGAGCCTCAAGTATTTTGGGTAAAAAAATAATGTGAAATTATTGTAAATTAAAAATAATCTATATTCATAATATGGAATACCTTTTAAGAATTTAAAATTATATAGGTGGCATAATTTAAATTAAAAATATTCCCTCAAATGTAATGTTGAAGAAATTTTTTTACGTAAAAAATCTCAAAAGATTAAATTGTGTCTATTTCAAATATTAATGTAAATGTTGCATGAATTGTGAAAATTTTATTAATACATGTTAAATTACTCAATCAATCATTTTAAAAAAATATAAAAAATTGAACTTAATATTATAAAGAAATTACATGAAAATAATATTTCAATTACAATTCATTATTTTTATCTATTCATCATTAGATGAGATATTTCGAAAATATAAAAAAAAATACCTCTATAATAATATTTTTGTTTGGAAGAAATAAATATTACACTGAAAAAAGTATTCATAAAAGTGTAAAAATATTTAAATAGGTTCTCTGATAAAAGTAAGTAAAATTCCCACAGTTAAAATATATCTCTTTCTACATGAAATTGGAATTTTTATAATAATATTCACATGAAATATTTTGGAAAATGTAAATAAAATTTTATTTAATATGTAATATATGGATTTAATTAATATTATCCTTCAATATAAATTATGATAATTTATAAGATAAAATTATTTTAGAGAGTAAAATAATTTACTTTATAATAATGTTTCTATTATATTATTTCTATATTCATTTTTAATTAATTGGTAAAAAATGAATTAAAATATATATTTTCATATGTTAGTTAAGCCTATTCATATCTTCCAATTTAATGATTAGGGGATCATTTTCATTTTAAATAATAATAAAAATATTATTCATTAATCTTTAGTCATTTATATAATAAAATCAATAGAAGAATATTGTTATATAAAACAAAATCTAAAATCCATGTTTCATGAATTAAGATACAAAGCATATATTGAGTCTATTTAAAATATTAAATATATCATATATTCTAAAGATATTATATCCCATTGAACACTTGGTGTTGTGTTTCATACACATTATCAAATTTAGTGTCATTTTCTTTTAATTTTGGGTTGATATATTCTGTCAAATTATATAAATTGTGTACTCAAAATTTTTAAATGATATCTATAAAATAATCTTTAATGTATTTAAAAAAGACTATTATTGAAAATTACACATCTTAAATAGGGTTACTGACTTATCTTATTTATGATAGGAAACAAAAAATTCATAGGTTACAACAAAACTAGGAATTTTAATTGTAGAAAATTAATGAAAACATGGATATTTAGATAAATATAACTATCATGTTCGGATGTGGATCGAGAGAAAGAAGGTTCATGAAAATGTTTTTAACCACAAATATTCTTCCATTAGGTGTGAAAAATGACAACAGTTTTCTTAAAAAGGATTATAATTTAAATAATAATTTGTTTCAAAACAAATTTCCTGGAGTTAAAGAAATAAAAAACTCCCTACGTATATTAGGAAATACAATTACATGATACATTTATATTTCATAGGATTAATATTGTCTATTGTTTACACCTGTAGACTATTTATACTCTATATCCTAGCACATGGTGTATCATTTTTTAAGTAATATATTAACCTCTAAAACCTTTCCTAATGATCAATATAAACCATATCATATTTTCTTATCCTTATGAACATTCAATAATTTTATGATCCAAAAAATTATAATGAATGTCAATAAATATCAGAAATTATATTATCATCATTTACCCAAAATAAAACGAAGTATTTCTTAATCACCACATATCATCATGTGAAAACATTCTTCGTGTATTCTCTCAATTCTTGTAAATTACATGAATTATCATAAATCCTAACATAAAAAAATTATTAATTTTTATTTTAGTAAAACATGGATTAATGGATTTATTGAGTAAATAGAAAATTGTTGTAAACTCCCTCAGTTACTGCATAGAACACCTTTTCAACAAACTAATAATCAGTTCCACGATAGTTGGTACAATCCAATTTATTTATCCAAATCAATCATCACTTTATTACAACATTATTATCTTATTATAATGTACATATTAATGGTTATATATCTATCAATGTTGTGTTATCCAAATAGTTCAAATTTCAATCTACTCAATTTTCGATGTACCAATCAACAAATTTCCTCGAATACTTAATTAAATCGTACCATAGTACAATCCAAACATATATCAAAATTAATATAAAATTTAAATTATAGATTTAATACTCAAATTAAATAAATCTAGAATTAGAAAACATGTTTGATAAACCTTCATCTTCATTTCTGGAAGTAGCATTGGGCTGAACATGATCCAATAGTGTTTTTTGTGGTATATTCCTTTGATTCTTGATACACCGATTAATGTATTGTCTAGTCTCCATATTGTGGAAAACTTTTCCATTTTAAATTTAATTATTTCCCAAATAATTATGAACTTTTTGGAAATTTTTCCTTACATATAGAAAACCTCAATTCCCTTTAATAAAGTATGGATGTGTTTCCTGGCACAACTCTCACATGAATGAAAATCCTTTATTCTCTTATTCACCTTGTCTGTATTTTTTTTCAATTATCAGATTGTTTTCATTCTTCTATTTGAATCCCTAATAACATGTGAATTTTATCTTTGTCTCATTATCATGTGATATTAAGCTATCATATAATGAGATTATTATGGGATAATTTTTCTATTTTAATGACTTAATTAAAAGTATAAAATACTCAATAAATTTTAATCTCAAGATCATGATCATTGTGTACGATCCCATTACTTCTAATAGGGGAAATTTTTAAATGACTAATTACACTATATTTGGTCATAAAATTATGGTACATACTCTATAATATTAGATGTATTGAAAAAAAAATTGAACATTTATTTCATATCTAATCTCATAACCTTAATCATGGTTTCGTTGGGATGCTCTTATATACTTAACCTAAAATTAAATCATGGGGTAAAGTTTTATAATCTATGTTTTTTTGATATTTTGTTTCCAAATTTAATATAAAAATTCTTGTAATTACCCATGTTTTGATCCAAGGAAAAATGTGAAGGGAAATGGAATTTTGGTTTTTAGTGGATGGTTATTTTTGAAAACAATAATCAGAACATAATATATATATTTGGAATGATATAATTAATTTTTTACACTGTATAAAAGAAATGATAGGTACAACAGTTGTCTCATTGAATTTTGGGAGCACTGATCCCGGAAATATAATGTTTGAGATAGATAGGTAAGGGCTTATTGTTTCTCTAAAATTGTGTATCCCCATTGTGGAAACCATACGACACCAACATGTAATAAGATGATATCTGCATTGGATATTCATAGTATCCTAAACATTCCACCCAAACCACATGCATAGTGACACATTCAAAGTGTGATTGCATTGTTCATAATATGGTTGGAACATGGTTGGGGACATCATGTGGTACAACCGTACAAGGTAATGGTTCCTAAATAGTGGGATCTACATGGTTGATGCATAGTTTTTCCAACCATGTTTCCAAACCATAATACCCCTTTTTATGGGGAAATGGACCATTTCCCTTAATTCGGTTAAATTATTATTTTTTTATTTCATTCTTCTCCACATGTCATGGGATGACCCTACCCCATACTATGAAATTACAAAGCTCATCATCATATGAATTATGATAACTCACTCTTCTTAGTTTTAATATGATCATTTTTAGTTATATTCTCTCTGTATCTGTAAGCCCTTGAATTTTTTTGGTTACATTCTATATTACTCTTTTGATCTATTTTTCTATTTTTGAATGACCTCATTTTCCATATTATCTAGGGGAATTTCAATTTCATTGGTTTTTTGGAATCAAGGCCAAATCTATCCTTGATATTGGATGAGTATAGTATCATAGGTATTAGTTATGTGGTATATATCTCTATCTTATTGATTCAATTAGATTATAATATTCATCATATTGTTTCATGAAATATTGTAGCATACTTCATGTTATAATTTATATCATAAATTTAAATTGTTATATGCTTCTTTATATACACAATTTGTGTCACGAACCGTCCTCGGGGCCCATGCTGTGACTACCCCAAGCCTACCTTCCATAGGCCAGGGGCTAGCGTCTAACACCAAGGCGTAAATCATGGTAAAAAGGGAAAGCATTGACTTTGAGAAGTAAACAAACACCACAGAGTAATAAACCGAAGAAGTAAACACTAAGTAAAAACTGAGTACAACAGTAAGTGAGGAAAAGTAAGTGGGCCAGTATACAGACCCAAACTGATTGTAAAGTACAACTAGAAAAGGAAAACAACAACTGAAAAGTAAAGCCGCAATTCCAAGCTATCTACTGGAAATTCCACCTAAAGGGTGGGTACAGATAGCCTCCACTACTCCTCGGGTCCCATCATCAGCTCCGAGTATGTCTTGCCCAGTGGTCCACCTCTAGGTACTGTCCTGCTCTGCAAGCCTCAGCCACGATCAAAGTTGTCTGTCGTCTGCAACCAACACAACGCAGTGCGTGCATAGCCCATGCAGGGGTGAGTATAATCTACTCAGTAGGTACCCCGAGACCCCCTAGGGACTCCCAGTATCCACAAAGGATAAACCACAAAGGAAAGGTAAATCACGAAGTAACATCCGGCACTGCTTAGGTATATGACCATACATATACCTAAGTCATAAATTCTCATTCAGCTCCAACATCTGAGCCCATGTACAACCCAGTCCACATAGTAAAGAAAAATGTAAATCCACATAGGATAGCTCAACACAATCTACATAGGAAAGAAAAACAGGATTCAGCTCACACAAGTATTGTTCTTCGTATGATGATAGAGATGATCAGATATATCCACTGATTCATCTAAGTCTTCGGACCCACAAAGGATCGATATGTACAAACCCCCGCAGTGATCCAGGAAGGGTCTGACTCACACAGGATTGATAGGTAAATAACCCCCACAAAGACCCACACAGGATCGGACCCACACATGATCTGTAGGCGCTGGCTCACACAGAACCGCAAAGAACTGACCCACATTGGATCAGACCCACACAGGATCGGTAGAACTGATCCATGTAGGATCTCTGAGTGCTGCATTCATCGCCGTCGAAGCCACTGAGGATCCCTGTACAGTGGTCGTTGTCATCAACTTCGCAAATACAGCCAGCTCTAGGGTTCCCGCACACCGCAAAATCGTTCAGGAGGGTCCGCTCCACGAGCCGAAAGGCTGATACATCAACTGAAACATAGTCCATAATTGATGTATCATAAATTTCCGTATCGTCAACAGGAACACAACATCGCAGACGGCGCGTCAATCGGACACCCGGTCTGAGAGTTATTGGCTTTTTCATACCAGGGGCTCGGTTGGTTTTTAAGGAAAAACCAACCCGACTGTATCCACCTACGTCCAAACCTCGGGCGGAGTAAGTCAAAAGATCCTTCTCACTTAGAGGAATCTATCAAAGTCCACAGCATGTCAATCGAACGTCAGGAGCTTAAGTTATGAGCGTTTCTGCTCCGAGGGCCTGATTGGTTTCGTGTACGAACCAACTCAGTCGAACCCAATGTAATATGAAACCTTGAGTTAGATATACCGAAATGACCGTCTCAATCCAAGGATTGCATCGCAACTTACGGTGTGTCGATCGGAGGCCCGTAGCACATGCTATGGTTGTCTGACCGAAAAAGATTCGGTATTAAGGGGTTCAGGCCCGGTCCGACCTGGCCCGATACCCCCAGGGTCGGCCCGAACCGGGTCGACCCAAACTGGGTCTGAGTATGGCCCGCTTGGGTGCAGCCCGGCCTGGGCGCGGCCCGGCCAGGCAGCCGGCCTGGCCTGGCGCGTGGTGCGCTGGCCAGGCACTCGGTCTAACGGTTGTGCCGTTGAGGAGGGTGGTGCCTTCCCCCTGGTTTGTAACCGCGGCCCCCCTTTAATGGGGGCCATTGTGCTGTCCTGCTAGGGGTTTGAAACCCCAGCTTCCTCTTGTCCGGCCGGCCCACCCCGGCAGGCCGGTTTCTGCCGCCACGGGACCGGCGAAGGCCGGTCCCCTCCCTGCTCCGACACAGGCGGCCCACTTCCGGCCACTGGTTCCCACGCTTCGTCGTGCCCCGGTATCGGATGTGGCCTTCATTCGTCCTGTGCGGCACAACAGCCCCACACCCCTCCATCGCGGCCCCGCTCCGGCTGCGGTGCTTTTGCGGTTCTCCGGTGCGGCGCGACGGCGCCGCGCATTACTTTCCACACGATCCCGCGCGGTGTGATGGCACCACGCCATTCAATTCCAACCACAATAGAAACCAACATGGATAAGGGAGGAGGGTCGGCCGTGTTTGTGAGGTCCGGCCCCCTCTCGTTAATCGATAGCAATTGGTCGTATTTTTACGAATAAGGAAAAGGTAGTATTCACGAACAAAAATTAAATAAACCCCTACCTCGAGATTGGCATGAACGGAGGTTTGTCGAATGAGGATTCGTCGCGAAAAAACCATCGCGGAGAGAGGAATCCCGGATGGATGAAGCCGCGTCATCGTCGCGGTACACGGTGTCGCGTAATCGGTTTATGAGAACTCAGAGTTCTTCGTCGGAGACCGATGTTTTCTTCGCGTTCTTCGTCGAAGATGAAGAAGTTCTTCAAGTCCTTAGCCTTTTCTTTAAAAAACTCCACCACAAGGTTCCAACCCCCAAATAAATTAAGCTCATCTCTTATTTTATTAACATAACATAACTTTTTAATTACAAGAGTTTGAATTAATTCCACTTAATTAATTCATGAAAAGTTGTCATCCATAATGGTGAGTTGAGGAGGTTTAAGAATATGAAGGGGTGGGGTTCGTTTGGGCCTCACCACCCTCATAACCTCACTTGGGAAGCTGGGTAGTTACCCACCTTCCACCCAAAGCCTTAAACCACATAAAGAAAATAAAAATTATAGTTAAATTATAAATTAAACTTCCACAATTTATATCAACTTCTCTCGTGAAAACGAAACTATGGAAAATGTGTTCCTAAGCAATTACCAGCACTGTGAAACTATCGGTGCCCTCAGAATTCAATTCTGATCACCGGTTCAAAATATAGAAATTTCCGCTCGTTCGTTCACTGAACGTACCCGAGCTAAACATCAGATATAAATTTCGGGCACACCGGGCCTCAGAATCAAGTGCTGTCAGAAACCTCGTTCTTGTAAAATCCGAAAGAAAATTAAGGAAAAATATCCCTTGAATTTTACGTGTCTTTATATTACTCCCACCTCAGGGTTTTACATCCCCATAAAGATACATCAAAAGCTAGGAAAACAAATTTGTGTACTGAGAAAGCATATAAGCCTCCTGCTCCCATGTGATCTCCTAGAGATTCTCGTGCTGCCATCTGATGCGCACTAGAGGAATCAACCGTCCACGTAGGACCCACTCCTATTGATCCTCGATATCCATAGGGACCTCCTTAAAAGTCTCCCCATCATCAAAGTCTAGCTCCCAATTGATTATGATATGCATCGGGTCGTGCACGAATCTCCTCAACTAAGATACGTTGAAGAAGTCGTGCACCTGGTGCAACTGAGGTGGTAGAGCTAGGTGATAAACCACCTTGCCAATCCTGATAAGGACCTGGAACGGTCTGATGAAGCGTGGAGACAACTTGCCGCCTCGGCCAAATCTCTGTAATCCATGTCGAGGTGAGACACACAAGATGACGTGGTGGCCATCCTCGAACTCTAGTGGCCTCCGCCTTCTGTCAGCATAAGATTTCTGCCGGCTCTGAGCTATCCTCATCCGCTCCTGGATGACCTGGACCTTCTCTGTCGTGGCCTAGACCATCTCTGGTCCCACAAGTGCTGACTCCCCAGGGTCTGTCCAGCACAAATGAGATTTACAAGGTCGGTTGTACAACGCCTCGTATGGTGCCATCCCGATGGTGGATTGGTAGCTGTTGTTGTACGCGAACTCCACCAAGGGTAGGTGTTCCTCCCAGCTACGACCAAAGTCGAGGACACATGCGTGAAGCATGTCCTCGAGAGTCTGAATTGTCCTCTCCGTCTGACCATCCGTCTGAGGGTGAAAGGCAGTGCTCAGACGTAGTTGCGTCCCGAACGCCTCCTACAACCCCATCCAAATTCGGGAAGTATAGCGAGCATTTCGATCGAAGACGATAGATGATGGCACACCATGAAGCCGCACAATCTCTTGAATGTAAAGTCACCCCAAGCTCTCCACTGAGCCCTTCTCTCTGATGGGTAATAAGTGTACAGACTTGGTGAGTCGGTCGACAAACACCCAAATGGAGTCGTGACCTCTGGAAGTGCGTGGAAGTCCAGTCAGGAAGTCCATAGATATCTCGTCCCACTTCCACTCTGGGACCTCCAAGGGTTGTACCAATCCTGCTGGTACCTAATGCTCTGCCTTCAACTGCTGGCAGGTGAGGCATCGAGAAACGAACTCTTCCATAGCCTTCTTCATGCCCGGCCACCAGTGCTGTCATCTAATATCCTGGTACATCTTCGCCCCTCCAAGATGTATTGCCAAAGGAGAAGTGTGAAAATCTCCCAGCACCTCCTCCCATAAAGAAACTAGTACCAAGGTATGTCCTCTGAAAAGGAAGTCGTTCTCTACTCCAAAGGAGAAACCATCAGGTGCATGTCCTGAGGATATCTGTGCATGCCGCGTCTCACAGTCAGCGTCCCCACGTTGTGCCTCTCTAACCCACTTCATTAGTGGAGGGGTGACTATGAGAGAATGAAGGAAGGTTGATCCATCTCTATCCACAAAAGATATCTGCAAAGAGGCTAGCTTCGTTGTCACCTCCTCAAGTAGCTGAATGCCCGTCCTCCTGCTAAGAGCATCGACTACCACGTTCCAATTCCCAGGAGTATAGACTATCTCAAAGTCATTGTCCGGGAGGAACATGAGCCATCGCCACTGTCTCAGGTTCAGGTCCTTCTTAGAGAAGAAGTACCTGAGACTCTGATGGTCAGAAAAGACTGTAAAGAGCTTTCCCATCAGGTAGTGTCACCATGTCTTCAGAACGAAGACCACTGCAGCTAACTCCAGGTCATGGGTAGCGTAGTTCTGCTCATGCGGCCTCAACAGACGTGATCCATAGGCAATCATGGCTCGCTCCTGCATCAGGACACATCCGATCTTGGTCCCTGATGCATCACAGTAGACTACATACCCTACTCCCTCCTCAGGAAACCTCAAGATAGGTGTGCTGGTCAATCTCTGTCTCATCTCCTGGAAGCTCTACTGACATCTGTCTGACCACACAAAGGGTTTCCCCTTCTTTTTCAAAGCTGAGATTGGTGCCGCAACTCTGGATAATTCTGGCACAAATCTCCGGTAGTATCCAGCTAGTGCCAAGAAACTCCGCACCTCCGTCACGCTCCTGGGTGGCTCCCAAGCTAGCACTGCCTCGATCTTCACAAGATCCACCGCAAATCTTGCCTCAGAGATGACGTGTCCCAATAAGTGGACCTCGAATATCCAAAACTGACACTTAGAGATCTTGCCATAAAGCTGGTGCTCTCGGAGTGTGTCTAGCACAACCCTCAAGTGGTAGGGGTGCTTTTCCACAATCGTCGAGTAAATCAAAATGTCTTCAATGAAGACCACAACAAATAGATCGAGGTATGGCTGAAAGATCCTGTTCATGAGGGCCGTAAACACTGCTGGAGCATTGGTTATGCCGAATGGAATAACCAAAAACTCATAACGGCCATACCGACACCTGAAGGTCGTCTTCTGCACGTCCTCGTCTCGAACTCTGAGCAGATGATAGCCTGACCTGAGGTCTATCTTTGAGAACCACCGTGCTCCGTTGAGCTGATCGAAGAGGTCATCAATCCTCGGTAGCAGATACTTGTTCCTCACTGTCACCTAGTTCAGGCGACGATAGTCGACAGAAAGTCACAAGCTCCCATCCGCCTTCTTGGTGAACAATATCGGGGAAGCCCAGGGTGAAACAGTGGGTCCGATAAATCCCTTGCCCTGCAAGTCCTCCAGCTATACACGTAGCTCTCGAAACGCAGCGGGGGCTATCCGATACGCTGGAGTCGATATCGGGGCTGTCCTGGGGTACATGTCAATATAAATATCTATCTATCAGCGAGGAGGTAGGCCTAGAACATCGTCGTGAAATACGTCCGCATACTGATCCACCACAAGAGGAAAATTAGGACTTCACACGTCAACTACTCCAAGGATGAGGCTAGCCAACTGATGAATGATGGGCTGTCCTATCCTCTTCAAGAATCCATCCTAGGCTGCGAAGGCTCACTTCTCGCCGATGAAGGTGAACCTGCTCCCGTCGGTGGGTACACATCGCACCTTGCGCCTAATACAGTCAATATGTGCATGGACTATAGATAACCAATCCACGCCCAAGATGACATCGTACAACCTCGATGACAAAACAAGAAGATCCCAGCAGAAGCTCTCTCCTCCTAGAGTAAGCTCACACTACTGGCACCAGTGCGTAATTGTCGAGTCTTCTTCCGTAAGAGTCTCTAGACATAAGGATCGAGCCAACGGCTCTGTCGGAATCTCCGAGCTCCAAACAAGGGTAGCGGCTATGAAAGAATTAATCGCTCCTATGTCTATAAGATCTGAAGAAAGGGTTGAATAGACATAGATAGTACCTCAAATCTTCTCGAGTGCACCATGGTCGTAGGCCTCTGCTTCCTGGAGCTTTTCCTGTCTCTACCCGCAAGTTCCCTATGGTTGGGGTGGACCTCCTGGTGGTGGTGGTGGTAGAGCCTCAAAGCGTCTCCCACCACCTACTGCTCGGCCAGCTCCTCTGCCTCGTCCGCCTACTCCCTTCGGACGGAAATCGTCGACCCTCTGCCTCTACCTGGGTGGTCACTCAACCATCTGCTGCTCCTCGGCATGGAGGGTCGGGAAATCACGAGCCATGTGGCCCTGCCCGCCGCATGAGTAGCACTGCCTGCCTCTCGAAAGACAGGCCCCATGTTGTGTGCCCCGCACAGCTGAGCCAGTGTCTTGAGGTCATTTTCCGGAGGGTTTGGTCTGCCTGGACCCATGAGTAATCCGTCAACTGCCTGCTGTAGAAGACTCTGCTACGTACCGTCCCGCGGTAGGTCTCACTGCTGAAGAAGTCTCAGCAAGAAAGCTCTCGATCAAAAGGGATCACTACAGTACTCCTTCCTGAGTCAGAATACTAAGGGAGATCAGCGATGCCCTGATCTCATGTCTCAATCCCTGCTCAAAGGTCTGGTCCCGGAAGAATGGGTCCCGTACAATGTCTGTCGAGTAGCACGAGAGATTGGTAAATCTCGCCGAGTACTGGGTGACCGTCAAGCTGCCCTACCGCAGCTGTAGAAGCTCCTGGATGCGCACCGTACAGAGGGTGGCTGGGACGAACTTCGAGCGGAATATTCTCTCAAAGTCCTCCCAGAGGAGAGATGCCTCATAGTGTACATGTAGCATCAAGCTCCACTATCTGCCTGCTGCCGCGTGCATTAGGCACGCTTTGAGGATCACCATGAGGTCTACTAGTGTCCTCACTAACCGAAAAACTCGTACCACTGCCTCCAGCTAGTCCTCGGCTTCCTGGGGGTCCATCTCCCCGCGGAACCTGGGCGGTCGCTGGCACTAGAACTAATTCAGTTCACTAAGGCGACGTGCATCGTCAGCAGTTGGAGCTGGAAGCATCGGTGGCTCGGTGGGTAGAGATACCGCCGGCGCCTCAGCTGTTAAGAGGCCCTGTACCAAGACCTCATCGCTCGGTGGGCTGTTGTCACTCTCAACTCTCGGAACCCTAGCCGGTTGCCGTCGTGGGGCCATCCTGAAAAGAAACAGGTGAGCCACAGTCAAACAGTATAACTAGTGAGCTGACAAAGAGTAATCACATAGAAAACTTGAAACACACATGCAATCAATGATTTCGTGCATTAAGTCGGATATCAGAAGTCAGGGTCCTGGTGTACGGATATGTCGGCCGCCGCACCAACACTGGACTCCCTAGACTGATAACCACACCCAATATGCTAAACACTATTGATTCACATAGAAAAATATCAGGTTCCAGAGTTCTACGGTAGAACCAAACTCCTCTGATACCAATTTGTGACACGAACCGTCCGCGGGGCCTGTGTCGTGACTACCCCAAGCCCGCCTTCCATAGGCTAGGGGATGGCGACTAGCACCAAGGCGTAAATCCCGGCATAAGGGAAAGAATTTCCTTTGAAAAGTAAACAAACACCATAGAGTAAGCAACAGAATATTTAAACACTATGTAAAAACTGAGTACAACAGTAAGTGCGGAAAAGTAAGTGGGCCAGTATACAAACCCAAACTGAAAGTAATTTACAACTGGAAATGGAAAACAAAAACTGAAAAGTAAAGCCCCAACGCCGAGTTGTCCACTTGAAATTCCACCTGAAGGGTGGGTATAGAGAGCCTCCACTGCTCCTTGGGTCCCGCCGTCCGTTCCAAGTATGTCCCGCCCAGTGGTCTACCTCCAGGTACCGTCCTGCTCCACAAGCCTCAACCATGATCAACTATGTCCATCGTCTTCAACCAACACAACGTAGTGCGGGCATAGCCCGTGCAGGGGTGAGTATAAGCTACTCAGTAGGGACCCCGAGACCCCCGAAGGTCTCCCAGTATCCACAAAGGATAAACCAAAAAGGAATGGTAAATCACGAAGTAACATCAGACACAACTTAGGTATATTCCCATACATATACCTAAGTCATCAATTCTCATTCGGCTCCAACATCCGAGCCCAACTGCAACCCAGTCCACACAGGAAAGAAAAACGTAAATCCACACAGGATGGCTCCACAAAATCCACATAGGAAAGGAAAACAGGATTCATCTCACATAGGTATTCTTCTTCGTATGACGATAGAGATGATCAGATATATCCACTGATTCATCTAAGTCTTCGGACCCACAAAGGATCGATAGGTACTAACCCCCGCAATGACCCAGGAAGGGTCTGACCCACACAGGAGTGATAGGTAACTAACCCCCGTAAAGACCCACACAGGATCGGACCCACACAGGATCTGTAGGTGCTGGCTCACATAGAACTGGTGAGTGGTGACCCACACAAAATCGGACCCACACAAGATCGGTAGCACTGATCCACGTCGGATCGCTGAGTGCTGTAGTCGTCGCCATCGAATCCACTGAGGATCTCCATACAGTCGTCGTCGTCGTCACAGTCGCAAACGCACCCAACTCTTGGGTTCCCACACACATCAAGCTCGTTCGGGAGGGTCCACTCCACGAGCTGAGATACTGATACATCAACTGACACAAATTCCAGAGTTGATGTATCCAAAACATCTGTATCATCAACAGGAACTCAACGTCGCAGACAACGCATCAATCAGTCACCCGGTCTGAGAGTTATTGGCTTTTTCGTCCTAGGGGCCCGGTTGGTTTTTATGGAAAAATCAACCCAACCGTACTCCACCTATGTCCAAACCTCGGGTGGAGTAAGCCAAAAGATCCGTCTCAATTAGAGGAATCCAACAAAGTCGACGGCACGTCAATCGGATGTCCAGAGCTTAAGTTATGAGCATTTATGCTCCGAGGGCCTGGTTGGTTTCGTGTACGAACCAACTCGCTCAAACTCAAAGTAATCCAAAACCTTGAGTGCAATATACCTAAATGACCGTATCGACCAAAGGATCACTTCGCAACTAACGGTGCGTCGATCGGAGGCCCGTCACCCATGTTATGGGCATCCAAACGTAATGGATTCGGTATTAAGGGGTTCGGGCCCGATCGAACCCGGCCCGATACCCCCAGGGTCGTCCCGAACTGGGTCCGGGTCCGACCCGCTTGGGAGCCGCCCCGCCCGGCCGGTGCGGCCCGGCCCATCCGACGCGGCCCGGTGCGGCTAGGCAGCCGTCCCGCCCCGGCGCGCGGCGCACTGGGCGCACTGGCCAGGCACTCGGCCTAACGGCTGAGCCGTTGAGGAGGGGGGCGTCTGCCCCCATGGTTTGTAACTGTGTCCCCCCTTTAATGGGGGCCATTGTGCTGGCCGGCCAAGGGTTTGAACCCCTGGCTTCCTCTTGTCCGGTCGGCCCACCCCGGCCGGCCGGTTTCTGCCGTCACGGGACCGGCGATGACCGGTCCCCTCCCTGCTCTGACACCGGTGACCCGCTTCAGGCCGCCGGTTCCCACGCTCCACCGTGGCCCGGTATCGGTCGCGGCCTTCATTCATCCGGTGCGGCGCGACGGCGCCCCACACCACCGCCGCGGCCCCGCTCCGGCCGCGGTGCTTTTACGGTTCTCCGGCTCGGCGCGACGGTGCTGCGACTTGGTTCAATTTCATAGCGCGACGCGATGGCACTGCGCATTACTTGCCGCATGATCCCACGCGGTGTGACGGCACCCCTCCATTCCTTTCCAACCACAATAGAAACCCACATGGATAAGGGAGGAGGGTCGGCCGTGTTTGTGCGGTCCGGCCCCCTATTGTTAATCGATATCAATTGGTCATATTTTCACGAAGAACGATAAGGTAGTATTCACGAACAAAAATGAAATAAACCCCTTCCTCGAGCGTCGATTGAACGGAGGTTCATCGAATGGGGATTCATCGCGGAAAAACCGTTGCGGAAAGAGACGTCGCAGAAGGAGGAAGTCGTGTCGGTGTCGCGGTACACGGTGTCACGTAATCGGTTTCTGAGAACTCGGTGTTCTTCTTCAGAGACCGATGTGTTCTTCGTGTTCTTCGTCGAAGACTAAGAATTTCCTCAAGTACTTAGCCTTATATCTCAAAAACTCCACCACAAGGTTCCAACCCCCAAATAAAATAAGCTCATCTCTTATTTTATTAACATAACATAACTTTTGAATTTCATGAGTTTGAATTAATTCCACATAAATAATTAATGACAAGTTGTCATCCATAATGGTTAGTTGAGGGGGTTTAAGAATATGAAGGGGTGGGGTTTGTGTGGGACCCACCACCCTCATAACCTCCATTGGGAAGTTGGGTAGATACCAAACTTCCACCCAAAGCCTTAAACCACTTAAAGAAAATAAATATTGTAGTTAAATTATAAATCAAACTTCCACAATTTTTATCTACTTCTTTCATGAAAACGTAACTCTGGAAAAGGTGTTCCAAAGAAATTACCGGTGCTGCGAAACAATCGGTGCCCTCAGAATTTGATTCCGAGCACCGGTTCAAAAGATAGGAATTCCTGCTCGTTCATTCACTGAACGTACCCGAGCTAAACTTCAGATACAAATTCCGGGCACACTGGGCCTCAGAATCAAGTGCCGTCAGAAACTACGTTCTTGAAAAATACCAATGAAAATTAAGAAATAATTTCCCTTGAATTTTATGGGTCTCTACAATTTGATGATTGTTTTGTTATTTGAGGATGTCAACCTCAATCACTGGCACCCCATGTGGATTCCAAATTAAATTTAACCCTTACAATCAAAGGAATAAAATCCCTGAACAACTTCTATGCAAGTTTCATGAACTATAAATGAGATTATCCTCATTGGAAAATTCCCAACTGAGAATATCACCCCATAAGATCAATGCTGAACCGTGTGTTTGAGTTTCCATGTTTCACAACTTTCTAAATGTTTTATCCATGATGAATTGAGTTATGAGAATTGAATTGAATGTTTTTTTCTTAATGAATTGAGTTTTTGAAAACGTCATGATTTATAATATCACCCAATAGATTTGGTTCACTAACTTATATATTACAAAGTGGGAATTAATTTTTTAGATCATACGTGGCTGGATGGAATTGTATATTTCTGATGTTTTTTACAATTATATATATGGCTTGATTCGGATATGTCTTTGTTTTATGTTCATAAATAGTGTTTCCCACCATATATAAAAAATTTTATTGAACTAATGAAACCTTATATGTTCATATACAAACCTAGAAACAAAATTTACCATGTACATAGTTTCCGAAATTACAATGGAGCCTACCAAGATCCTCATAATTACTTTTATAATGAATTTCCATACATGGTAGATTAAATGACATGTATTAAATGTACTTTCTTGTTCCTACTGGTTTTCATAACTTGAAGTAATTAAATTATTTAAATGATTTGAATTATAAAGCGTGGAAAGGAAACTCATATACTTTCATGATATAGTAAATTCATTAAATTAAATAATGATTCCCTTTGTTATATTAGGATTAATTAGTATAATTCATGTGTGTTAATGAGTTATGGTTTTTTGTATTATAAATAAGATAATTCTTTTGATAAAGGATTTGGGACATTGTTAAGAATTATTTTGAGTATTGAGTTAACATGCATTCATAAATTTGATGTTTATCATGATGTCTCACTCAATTTACACTAGTTCGATGATGGACTGCATGCACTAGTTTCCCTTGAATTGAGTGTTTCTAGGAAAAAACACTGACCATTATATTGTGTGTTGACATAAATTCATAGTCACCGTCTCATGTGATGAGAATAATGTCTCCCACTAAAAATGAGATGTAGGGATTGGATGCTTTATTAGAGATTATAGTCTCATTCATATTTTTTATGGATAATATTATTACCCCAAATATAAATAGCATTAGGTATTGAAAGTATATATCCACTTACACATCTATATACATGGTTCATAAAGAGTTCTAAAATATATAATTAAACTATACATTATATTTGTTATATATTTTCAGATAAATCACCATTTCTTTCCCATTACAAAAAGCATGTAGATCTGATTTCTGACCTTCAAGAACCTGAGCTTGCTGGGTTTTATTTATTTAGATCTGATTGGAATTCTATTTACCAACACACTACTGTACATTATATTCATCGACATAATTTAATCGTAGACAACAGCAGTTATGGTATATATGTATTTTATCTAACCACTTAACGAGGACACCATTTTACTTGGGTATCTAAGTAGATCACATGTTCATAGGAAAATGTATTATTGTTTGATATGTTATTCTTATAACTCATAGTTATGAGCACAAGAATGTGTTGGAACATATGATTCTCATAGAGTTCCCCCTTTGGTATTTTATTTATTGTCATTATATGAGTATTGCATGATATCATTTTACCAATTTTATATCTACTATTTTTGTAATGTACTATCATATGAACATGAATGTAATATTTCACATTGGTATTGAACATTTATATTCCGTTGAAATTTTTCTTACACTTCTCTATCTTTACCTTATTATTTATTCAATTATTTAGTGTTATTTATTTACTGATATACAATTTTTATACTCTGATCATGATTGTATATTATCCATGGTATCACCTATTTACATCGTCGCTGCTAGTTGGTATCCTCTAACATATGGGAAGGTTCATTTTAGGCCATGTGGCGACCTATTTGTCTACTTGTTTTGTGGATAGTCGGATCAATATGTAAAAAAGTGTATCAAATGGGGTATTATTTTTTTCCTTTTTCATATAGTTTAGGGATTATAGAAAGGAGTCTTCGATCATGTTAGTGCTTGGTAAATATTCTTTCCAATTCATGATCAACCAATTTTTGGGGAAAATTTCAAGGGAATAGGGATGAGATGGTGGTTAATGATGTTTTATATTATAGTTGATTACGATATCCCATTTACTTATTATTGAAAATTACATTACTTATTGATGTGTTAAACTACATTAATTTCTAATTGGCTTGGTATAGAAAAGAAGCAACACTACATGGACCATTATGAGAAAATATAGATTTAAATTCCATTCATATTCCAGGATATAAAGATTCATTTTTTGGAAGCATGATGATTGTGATTTTGTTCCCTATGTGTTTTTAGTATAGAAATTATATACCATATTATGATTTTAACGACATACATATATTTGAACCTATTGAGGTGTTTCTTTATCGTTCCTATATATATAACATGATATGGTGATTATGTACCATGCAGTATCATTTTTTAGCATAAATTATTTATGTATCACTCTTCACTACTTATCGTAATATTTAAATATGTCTATATCCTCTGATAACATGCATTGTTTTTTTCTAATATTTAATTGATTAAATGATATAGATTTATTGATTCTTATTAAACACTATCTAGTGTTCATTTGTGAATGGTATCCGAATATTATAATTCGAGAAAGGTACCACATTTATTTTAACCATATTTTGAGCTTGTATATACATTTTGACCATTATAAATATGTTATATAAGATAAAGTTCTTATTTCAATGTTAATTTTTTTGATATAATTGTATCTAGACAATTTATATAAATTCTAAGTATTTTTTATAGATTGGGTGATGTAATCTTATATTATAGTTACATTATATCTTTCTAATATATATATATATAAGTGGTTATAATTGAATAAAATATTTAATTTTGATTAGAAATGAATTAGTTTTTCTACAACTCTTACATGACTCTACCCAAGTATGGTAGTTTTGATTATTAAGATTGTTATATAAAACCAATTAAGGGTAGTTTATTAAATTTAATTATTGATGGTTGCCTCTATAATTACTTGTGACTCTATCACATAGGCATGATGATCGATATGATTAATTTATAAAATGAACAACTGGACCTATGTAGTTCAATTAGGGAATTTTTCTTATTATATAGCTTGTTATAGGTGTTTTGAACAATTTTTATTAAAAAACTGCTATTGCATTGCATTCTGATGACCCCGTGTTGTCTTAACAAGGCCATCATAGATCACCATATCTATTACCAAATGTTTTTATTATTTTTGGTAATTTATATTTTATTTTAAATATTATAAATGATTAAATATTGAATGTAAACCAATGTAACAACATGAGAAATGAACCTTAGGTAGTATCATTAGTTTATTCTCACATGTAATGGTAGTTTAAACCGCTATTTGAGTTTTCTTGGAAGTGGAAGAGGATCATATTCCATATTCCATATTCCTTTTGGAAAGAGCTTAAATAATATGGGTAGGACATACTGAAACCTATTTTAGGTATTATCATTAGTTTTTTCCCACATGTAATGGTAGTTTAAACCGCTATTTGAGTTTTCATGGAAGAGGAAGAGGATCATTTTCCATATGCCATATTCCATTTAGAAAGAGCATAAATAATAGGGGTAGGACGTAGTGAAACCTGTTTGGCATGACCATGTTATAAGATCGAGGCTTATGATTTGTAAGGTACCAGTCCATGGAAGGACCCACCCTTATAGATAAAATACCATGAAAAATATTTTGAACATACTAATGTATGGTACAATCCGGGTAACATTTATCCATGTAGGTCTCTAAGGTCCCAAATGACACCCCTATTTGGAAGGGTGGTCGTTGTATCGTAGACATTGTTACAGCCATCGAAATACTATAATTCTCAATTTTAGAAGGTTAGACCAGCTAGGGGAATGAATGAAAGTTTAGTATATTTTGTGAACAATTCTACTTCCTCGGTTATAGACATGTTTTTACATCATCACATAGGTTACTAGTTTTGCCGTTAAAAATTCCAATAGAGTAAATATCTATAGTAGCCCCCTGATACATGGATGAAAAGGAATAATCACATATAGATGTTATAGAGGATGTTCCATATTTCTTTTAGATCGTCAGTGTACAATGAATTCATATATGATATAGACTTTACGTTGAAAAGTGATATAATGAAATTGTTCGGATTGATGAAACCATTGCACCATTGGTTTTTTAATACATTCTATGGTAAAATATTGAAATAGATTCCCCTTATAGTTAAAAAAGTAATGTTCATCCCAATACTGGGAATAGTTATCTACTAGGATCTTGTGTTTTCACATACCAGTCATGTTAGTATTTGTTTTCCTGACAAATGATATAAAATTTGTGTTTATGTTGAATCTGTTCTAGGGAACTTTTGTGGGGGTAGTATATTTATCTTATTTATTTCTAGGACACTCCTATGTGGGATGTTTCATGCGTACTATAGTGAATAATTGTCCTTCAATATAGAATCAACACATACGAGGAGGGCCATTAATTTTTTTTATCTTGTTTGGATTCTATTGAGGGCTACATGTTTTTCACCAAGTCAGTGCTAGCTCAAAAGAATAACTTTGAGGTTGATAGTTGTGCATCTAACCCTTTTAAAAAAATCATTGTTCTCATATGAATTTGGTGGATTAATTTGAGTGATAATGGTACACATCATGTGATAATATATTTTGATCTGTTAATGATGATGTGTTAGAAGGTGAAGCTAGGCTTCTTCCAAGAAGGTGACCCATATTGGATAGAATAATAATAATCTTGGTGGATAGGCATGGTCAGTTTTAAACCTTACTAGGAAAATTTTATTGAATTTGATAAAAGTGTCTTCAATATTCTATTTAATCTTTGATATCACCTTATTGTACACATTCTTAATGAAGAGCATGTCCCCTATCCTGAAATCATCCTTGGTGCACTAAGAGAGAATCATTTATACACCCCGATAAATATTTAAAGATCCCTTCTATTTTATTTAAGAGGTTTTTGTGGATTTTCATTGTAGATGCAAAGTTTTTATTTAGGAATAGTCTATCATGAGTGATACTTGGGTTCATGTGTGGGTACACCTTGATAGACTCATGGTGTAGTAACCCAACTGTAGTAATCCTAGAGCCAATATCTTTAAATTACACGATTACAATGAGTCAAATAATAATGGGCAAAATATTTTATTTTTTGGGGAATCCAGATACATTAATGAGTTTTTATTAAAAATTAATACACAAAATGTAACATAATTTTTCAATTCTTGGATAATAGATTTTTTCCATCTAGTGTATCATTCAATATCATTCTTATTATACCACTTCGACTTATGGATAAATGAAATGAAATATTGGGGAGCTCAAATCTATAATAAGGGTTATGTATAGAGGAATCCATATCGAATCAACTAAAATTGTCAATATAAACAGGTAATAACTAATACAAAATCCATTTAATAAATATAATAATAAATAAGTGCTTATGTAATATGGATAGTAAATAACTAACCCACATTCCAAGAAATCAATAATATACGAATGAATGTTCCACCATTGAAAATATCGAGAGTCTAAACTCATTGATAATAATAACTGAATAAAAATGAAGCCAATGCATAATTACAGAAATTCTTGTTTCCCAAGTACCTGATAAATTTTCTATCAATAACATTAAAAAGATAGTTTAAATATATCAATAAAAACCCATATTTTATTCTAAAGAAAATATATAAGGGGTATTTTCAAAAAAATCAACTAATGAGTCTATATATGCTTCATGGTTCTTAATTTCAATCGTCCCCAGCTCATAGGTCTTTCATTAACTAGTCTACAACCCATTAAGCTTTCACTAAGCGGTCTCTATCCCAATATAGTGCATGTACAAAGTTTTTATGTAAACGAAGTGCCTTATAGTATATATATATATATTGATTAAAGGATATAGATTAATCCAAATTCTCTGAGTCAATAATATAAATATTGAAATAAATGCCAATTTTTAAAATGATATATGGTTTAGGAAACAAACATATCCATGGTAAATGATATCAAAAATTATGGTAAATTCAATGTTCACTAATCATATTAAATTGAATATTTCATGCACACTAACAATGGTATCATGGGAGTGAATATCAATAGAGTTCTTTACCAATAAACTATAAACCTCACCAATTAAGAAAAAAGATGTCATCATTAAAACATAACCCAAGTGGTGTAAAAATAATATTTTTTTCAATAATGAATAGACATACAATAATAATATATTCAATGAGACATTCTTGAGGAAAATATTTTTTTTATGTTGAATTTTTTAATATGCGTTTTTCAAATCATTTATACAAAAATATTTTAAAATGTTACTATTTTGACGTGAAAAATATGACTTAATGATGTGATGGTGGATAAATTTATACATGTAATACAAGGTAAAAATAAACATTTCTTATGTAATATAAATATGAAAGAAAAATAAATTATTTGAAAAGAAGAACAATGTTTCATTAAAAAAAATTTAAAAAGAAAAATGGGTAAAAAGGTCATTAATAAATCATTTTGGAATGGAGAACAAATTCCATTTTTTGTATAAATCATGGTATTTAGAAAAAAAATACTTTCTCCAACTAAATAAGGAAATGTAGTTGGTATTTCATGATATTTTTTTTAAAAAAATTTCTATGCCAAAGAGTGGAAAATGGTATAATTACTTAAAAAAGATCACAAATAAATAGTAGAAAAGAAAATTAAGGAATTTATTACAAAATAATTCAATAATTTCCTTATATGAAAATTATCATTTAATAAATGACAGAAAAAAAGCGATTGTAAAGTAAACCCATGAAAATACTATAACATTAACAAGAAAATAGGGGCAGAAAACCCATTGGGAGCTGGTACTATATTACTACTATAACAGAATTTTGTAGGGGCGGTACCGTTACAATGGCATACACTATAACAACATAAGGGTATTGTAGCAGCTGCGGGAACTATAGTAGTACTATTAAAAAATGGTCCTTGAGCCAAAATAATGGGCCTACGGGACATGTAATGGGATAAATGCCCACTGGGTCTTCAGGCAATGTAATGGGTGTCCCTCAACCCAGTTAAAGAGAACATTTCATATCTTCAATAATAATTGAGGCTTCTTCCCCAACCTTTTAAAAAAACATGAGAATCAGTCAATATATATATTATATGAGTAAAATATAAATTCATATAAAAATTGTAAATACAACAGCAGATAGTAAATGTTTTCTATAGAAATAATTTTGTAATATTAATTATAATAGGGAAGTAGTATAACCTCACATAAAGAAATTGGTTTATGAACATTATTATCACTTCGTATCTTTTAATTCAAATACCCGTAGAAAAAAATTACAATTAAAACTCAAAATTCCATGAAGATAAAATAATTCATTACATAATATATTAGTAATTTCTTATATATATGGTTAATATTACATTTATCTCATACATTTAAAAAATAAAATGAAAACTCCTTACCTTTTATAACATCTTAAGTGAACATACATTAACATCATGTATAATGGTTTTAGGCATGTCAGTAACTTATTAATGGACTATATTAATATTTATATATCATATTTTATCTACATATAATATACTTCACCGTATTGTTGAAAAATTTACTTATTTTCACCATTTTGTGTGTTAATTTCTTAGTTCTCTAAATATGTTTTCTCTTTTTACTTGTTTTTCAATTACATAGATAATTTTTTCATCATCTATATTATGTGAACCATGATTTAATTATCATATACATTTAGTATATATGTATTTATAAGATTATTTAATATTTTTATATGATAAATTAAATGCACTGTTAATTAAGATTGTCAGTCATACCTACGCATGAACACTACTTTCATTTCATTTCCGTATTAAAATAATGAATATTAATTGATATGTATGCACTTTCTAATCTCGTATTATATTTCTTTCATAATTTTTCATAGGATTAATACATCAATCCCTTATAAATTCCTTGTATATTGTGGAAAAAGTACATTTCTTTGAGTGGGTGATAGTTAACTCTTCCGCAAACGAAGCTATAGTATTTACTATAAATTGAATGAATGAGATAATGTAATATAAAAAAATTAATGTAGAATAAATAAATTATAAAAAACATATATGTAATTTTTAAATATATTTTCCATCATATATCTTATCCCATAAATTTGGTAGAGTAGAAAATATAGGCATTGATTTATGAGGCTGTAGTTTGTCGTACGCCAAAATGGTATGTTCGCTAAACATTTAATGGAATTTTGTGTATGTATAGGTATAAACACAAAAAATAATATAACTTTATTGAGAATATTTTTATTATTATATAATCATAGAATAAAAATAATAATTTATGAGATGTATATTGAAAATAACGCAATAGAGCTTGAAAAAGGATGTGGCTTTTTATTCAAGTAACACCTTTAGGTTTCCACCTATGGGATTCATTGATCTAAATTCTTCCCAATGTGATAATTATATAATGAGTTGATCTTTTTTGATGATATAATTATTCAATTTTTTTCCATTAAATGTGTCATGAGAGGTGTGAGGATGTGGGAGGGCTGAGTGCCTTTTTATATAGGAGAGGAATGAAATTCTTGTAAATTTTTGAAATGTGAATTACATCCATGTTTTTCCTATGAATACATGGTGAAATTAAGTAAAAAAGTATATGAAATGGCGTACAAGCTCTAAATGTGTACATGTAGTAGATTTGGTAAATTATATGAAACGTTTTGGCTCATATGTTTATGGTTTATCCCCTCGATAAGCTACCTTTATTCTTAATCGAAATAATAATTTTATCATTTCGGTCAACAATTTATTATTTTAACACCATGCTCTACATATTTTTTGTTATAAATTTTTATTCTTCCCCATATTTATTAAAATATTCGATATTCCAATTATAGAGGTGGAAAATATTAATTTATGATTAATCTCATAGATGAGATGATCATGCGGATTCTTATGTAAAAGCATTCAAAAGAATGAGATATGTTTATATCTAATTTGAATGAGAATTTGATTCCAATTACATTTATTATATTAATTTTCTAATAGTTTATATAACGTGACATTAAAATATGTTTAAAATATAATAAATCCGTATAAATAAAATTGATAAAAACCAATTTTTACGTAAAATCCTGTATTTTTCATAGTTTATTCAAGAATGAAACATCACTAAAGAATACATAAAAATCTCCATAACCTAATATTTTTTTATTTTTTTAAAAAATAATTTTATTATGAAATTTTAAATTTTTTAAAATTTTGAAATTCCTTTATAAAATATGTTCTCCATTAGAAGGCGGTAATATTGACATTGTATAAATCTATGTTTTTAATCATAAAATATTTTTAATTAATATATTATTACAATGAAATAAATTGGATTAATGTAAAAAATATTTGATTTATTATTTAATATATATATATATATAATTATATTAAATGAATTCATGTCATTATATAGTTTATCTTTTTAGAATAGAACCATCTTGTTATCATAAAAATAGTTTTCCATAAAAAAATTATCATTGAATATAATAAGTTAATGTATTTATTTTTAATTATTTTGTATCAAATGAATTCTTTTAATAGTTCTTTGAAAAACATATTTTCATAATTTAGATCATACAATTCATAACTATTAATTTAATGTCTTATTAATAGTGTAGAATACAAAGTAATATTGTTGTATGAATATATTGTAATTTGTTAAAAATCTGACATGTGTGTTACATAGGCTATTAAGGAATGTTAATGTTGTATGTTATAAAATCTATATTTTAATTTCATTCCTTTCAAAATATGAATGGATTTTTTAATAGTAATTTATTGTAAATATTGTATATATTATTTTTCATTATGTTCTTGGTGTTATGTTTCATACACACAATAAATTAAAATGTTCTTCTTTTTTAATATTGGGGAGTTACATTATCCACACCTAAAATAAATAGAGTCATGCAATTTTAATATGATATTGGTAAAATTTTGTTTGATATTTAAAATAATGGAATCGCAATTTAATATAAGGTTTAACAAAATACTCTCTAGAAAAGAAATAATGGGATGTACAAAGTTCATGTGGAATAATATACAATAAAGTCTCAATCTTGGAGAATATTAACGAAAAGTAAAGACATGTACATGGATTAAAATAATAAATACTAATAGGGTGTGATTGGATCATAAATAAAAAAATGAATTATAAATGGAAATTTGATGGTCTAAAATTCAGAATACTGTGATTATTTATAATAACATCATGTTAGAGCATATATGAGTACTTTTTTTACAAAATATAAATTTAAGGAAAAATAATTAGATAAAGAACTTCTATAAAATTAATTTTTATCCTTTTTTTCGTTGATCAACTCGAATTCATCCATTACATTGTGAAATGGATATCCAAAACTTTAATTTAATACCTTAAGTAATAATATAAACATTTAACTGATACAAAATACCATAAAAGAGTAAAATTTATGAATATTTGACTTGAATAATTATCTAAAATCAAAATGGTAAATACATTAATCTCTATAACTAATATGTTACTCTAGTAATTCTTCATTAATTTTTATTTGTTAAAATTTTTATCAAAAAAAGAAAATTAAACCAAGACATCATGCATGCTCGTGGTCAGTGTAAAACTGTATCATTATTTTTTTATTTTTTCAAGTCCCATGGAATTTACAGATTTTAGGTGAAGTAACTAACAAAAGAGGTTGTAAATTTCTAAAAAAATATTAATATAATTTGTAAAATAATTATGATGGACACCATTGATATATTTTTAATCACTAAATAACATTTTAACTATTATTTTCAATACAACACCAATACACAAGTACTAAATATATTTATTATCACAAATGTCTATCAATGGTCTAGATATAATCCTTTTAAAATAAGAAACTGAATTGAGTAATTATGAGGATCCACACATTATAGGTAACAGACCATAAATGATTCCTTAGACTGAAAATTATTTCCTTTCATTATACACATGATTTTGACATGGAAATTCATTGCATTATATCCTTATTTCCTACCCATAAATCCTTTCTTTGTTAAATTTTTACCCTACTCTTGGTGTATCCTACAACATTTCATTTATCAGGGTAATATATAATTAATTTATTTATGTCCTCCACCACTTGAGCCATTTGAATCCTCTATAATTCTCTTATTTTTTAAATCAGATGATTGTTAATGTATATGTGTTAATCAAATTTTAGGAAAATTGTTTATAATAAACATGATATATTTCACTCCTATAAATACCTCATTTGTTTTCTCATTTTCATTACCTCATCCTTAATTTTCAATTCATAGTTTACTTCTTTTGGTTTCATCCATTTTTTATAACTAGAAATAACAGAGTGAGTATAGATAGTCTTAGTGAGGAAATAATATGATCATTTATAGGATATATAAATCATGAAATCATAATTTAAATGTAAAGCCCATAGGATTAACCAATTTCGTCCATTACCATTATCTATTAAAATAATTAGTAATGATTGTAATGAAAATGTGTATTATCCTAATTATATCCTCTATGAGTGTCAATCCTAGTGCTCGGTAAGGCCCATTTTCATGTACCAGGTTACAGAAAGTCCAGCCTAATGAATCGTATCAGAGTTATTAAACCTAGGTATATCTATTATAGAACAATGGTTACTTGTTGTATATAGATAAGTTTATATTACTTATAATACCCATAAAATTTATACCTAACCAAGATTCTAGGATGTTCCTCTATAATTATACCCAATAACTGTCTTAGTGTTATGTTCCCTAATTATTTTCCTATATCTAGTTTCCAAAGTTTCTACTAAATATACAATGATTCCAACTGTGGTGATCCAACCCCAATAATCCCAGAGCCTATGTCTATAAATTTTACAATAGCATGATTATAACTAATAAAATAACAGAGGAATGAAGATTTTAGTAGTCTTTCTAAAATAGATACATACTTGTGACATGAATTACAAATAAATAAACTAATAAAAACATAAATTTTTTCACTTTAATAATTCCTTTATGACATATATTGTGTCCTCAAATAACATTACTTGTATACTTTTTCGATTCCTGGGGATATGAAAAAAAATAAGGTGACATGAAAATGTCAGTAAGAATTATGTTTAGTGGAAGAAATAATGAATAAAAGAGAATAGTGAATATGGATAGGTAAAACCAGAAGGTACTTTCTATACAATAATCAAATTGAGAATGAATTGTGTAAAAAGTATGATATGTTAAAAAACTAAACACACATTCCATGTAATTGATAAATTTATAATAAAATAACATCAATAAATAAGGTCAATAAAATAACGTCAAGGAATATAACAATTGAATGAAAAATAATTCAATAATTAATTTTTTGATTTCATGTTTCCCATAAACAGTATACCTTTAAAATAAATACCATTCATAATAAAATTATATTCTATTGTTAAAAACCCTTAAATTAGGTTTTGAAACATACTTAGATGGATTATTACCCTCTAATTTAACCTAATGAGACTACCAATGCATCATGGGGCTTTCATTAAATGGTCACAAACCTGTAGGGCTTGCATTTACTAGTCCCCAACATGATGTTCTTTCATTTACTTGTCAATAACATGTTTAGTTTACATTGAAAACATTAAAATAGAAACAATTCCTTATCAAATATCTATAATGTGGAAATTATACATATTTTTCAATGTTTCCTAAGTCAATAAAATTAGTATCAAAATAAACATTGTATGTAAAAATGAAATACATTTTAGGTAAAAAAACATTTAAATGATAAATGGTATAATAATTTAGGGTAAATTAAATGTACAATGATCATAATATGGTTAATATTTGAAATGGAATAATAATAGAATCAAGGATGTGAATTCCAATAATATCCTTGGCCAAATAAATCATAAACCATTGAAAGGATAAATATGGATGGTATCTATAAAACATATCCGATGTTCTATTAACAAATAATTTGTTTTCAATGGTGAATGGAAATACATTGATATTAATTTATTTCAAAATATTATTGATTAAAAAATATTTTTTATTTTGAAATACTTTTGGAAAATAAATTTATTTGAAAAAAAATTCTTTGAAAAAATCCTATTAAAAATGTTTCATTTAAATAAAAAACATTTAAATTGAAAAGGAAATATCGAAGAAGTGATTGTGGATAAATCCATATATGTCATAAATGTTAACAAGTAACAATCCTTGTTTTATGGTAAAAATAATAGAAAAGTAACTAATTAGGATTGAAAAAAGTAGATTCCTTTGAAATAATAATTAAATAATAAAAGTTTAAAAATGTATTTAATAAAAAAATTCATAAATTTTAAATAGATATTTGATAGAATTATTTGGGTAAATAATTTTTATAACATGATATGCTCTCCGAAAAAGAGGGAAACTAAGAACGGTTTTCTTGAAAAAATATTCTATTACATTTTTGAGTACTAAGGTGTGGGAAAAATGATTATTTCTTAGTAAAGTTACTGAATAACAATATGGTAATAAAATGGTTTTTTTTGAAATATTATGAAACTTTATACTCTAATGGAAATTCAGTTATGAAAAATCCCAAACAAAAAAATGATTGTGATATAAACCCTTGAAAATTTACAAACATTGATGTGAGAGTCAATTAATGAATATTGTATGTATGTCAAATGTAAATCCTCATTGCACAATTAAAATTAATACAATAGATAGTAAAATGTAATTGACCACATATTATTATAATATTATCATCAATGTGGAGGTAATATAAAACATGGAAAATAAATTTGGTTATGAACATCTTTTACAATTGATAACTTTTATTTCAAATCCTCTTTGAAAAAATAATTAAAATTGAACACTAAAATACCATTCAGATAAAATAATAAATTATATAATTAATAAAAATTGTTATTACATACAAACCCCTAAATAATTATGTTTTAATAGTAAATCTATCTCACAAATGTAGAAAGTGATATGAAAATCCCTTACCATGTACTTCCATTTCGGGTGAAAATTGATTAACATCAGTTATAATGGTTTGAAAGAATTTAATATATTATTTAAGAAGCATATTGTCACGACCCATACGCGGGGCCCGTGCCGTGACTACCCCATGCCCACCTTCCATAGGCCAGGGGATGGCGACTAGCACCAAAGGCGTAAATCCCGATAACTGGGAAGGAATTGCCTTTATAAAAGAAAACAGGCACCACAGAGTAAACAAGCGGAAAAAGTAAACACTAAGTAAAGAGAAGTGCTGAAAAGTAAATGGGCAAGAATACAAACCCAAAAGAAAGTACAACTACAACTGAACAAGTACAACAGAAAAGATAACAGCTGGAAGGACGTAAGGGGCTCCTGGGACGTCCTCCTCGGATCCTACCTGAAGGGTAGGTACAGATTGCACAGCTCCTGGTCGTCCTCCACGGATCCTACCTGAGGGGTAGGTACAGATAGCCTCCTCTACGCTCTCGTCCGTCAACATCCTCTGTGTGTTGTCTCGTCGTGTAGTCCACCTTTGGGTACTGACTCATCGTGTAGTCCACCACCAGTTACTGAGTCGTCGTGTAGTCCACCTCTGGGTACCGTCCAGTCCTCGAACACTTGGCCTCCGTCAGCACTGCCCGTCGTCTGCAACCAACACAACAAGGTGCGGGCATAGCCCGTGCAGGGGAGAGTATAACGATACCCAGTAGGGACCCCGAGACCCTCAAGGTCTCACTAAACCAACAAAGATAACCAAAAAGAAGATCTCAACATATAAACTCTACTTAGGTATATTACCACACATATACCTACGTTATCAAGTGACCCATCTCAATCATGAGGTAAACACAAAGGTGAAAAGATTCATCTCAAACCAGGATTTCATTATCGAAACTGTAACTGTTGAAGAGCTCTGTCTCTGGAGTGTACAGTGGACCTGTCACGACTCCAAGGTACTGCTCACTAACCTAAGACTGCTGAGGTACTCCTCCTGTCGAGTCCCGCGGGTCTGCGGCCTACTACCGGGCGCTCCGTCCACTGTGGGTCTGTCGCCAAATATCGGGCGCTCCCCCTAATAGCCTACAGAGGTACTCCTCTGGTTGAGTACCGCGGGTCTGCTGCCAACTACAAGGCGCTCTGTTCGCTGTGGTTCTGCTGCCAAATACTAGGCGCTTCGTCCACTGGGCTAGTCGACTCACTCCAAGTCGAGTCGGTCAAGCAGTCGTCAGGTTTCAGCCGGCTACACGGTCTCCGTACTCCATACGCTTGTCTCCGGGATGGTCCACTCCACGAGCTACAGGTCGATACTCCAAGTATCAGAAAGTCCCACGAAGAAGTATCCAAAGGACCGCCTCGTCATAGGTGTCTCAACGTAACAGACGCAGCGTCAATCGGACGCCCGGTCTCTGAGTTACTAGCCTTTTCGTCCTAGGGGCCCGGTTGGTTTCGTGAGTGAACCAATCCCAGCCGCATCTAAATTGTACCCCGAACTCTCATAGGGTATACACATAGGGACCGTTTCTCAACGTGATCATCAACGCCGCTGAGATATCATCTTTTCCGTTCCAGGGGCCTGGTTGGATTTTGGGTACAATCCAACCCAGCCATATTCCAACTGCGTCCAAAACTCGGGCGAAGTATGCCAAAAGTTCCGTCTCATCAAGAGAAAAACAATGAGACATAAAGCGCGTCAATCGGACGCCCGGTCTGTGAGTTATTGTCTTTTCTCGTTCCAGGGCACCGGTTGGTTTCATGAGCGAACCAACCCGACCGCACTCCGACGGCATCCAAACCTTGAGCGGAGTAAGCCAAAAGGTCCGTCTCGCTTAGAGGAAAGCATCAAAGTCAATGGCACGTCAATCGGACGTCTGAAGCTCAAGATATGTGTGTTTCCACTCCGAGGGCCCAGTTGGTTTCGTATCCGAACCAATCTGGCCGAACCCAAAGTGTTCTGAAACGTTGCGTACGATATACTGAAACGACCGTCTCGATCCAAGGATCGGTTTTCCACTGACAGAGAGTCGTTCAGAGGCCCGTAGCTCATGTTACGGACAAATGACCAAAAACTGTCTGAAGACGGGGGGTCTGGGCCCGGGCCGACCCGGCCCGACCCCCCTGGGTCGGCCGAACCGGGGTGACCTGGTCTGACCCGGCTGGACTCGGTCCGGCCAGGCCAGGGCGCGGCCCGTCTCGGCCGGCCGGTCCGGCTCGGCTCAGCCGCGCGACCGAGCAACGCGCGGGGCGCGCCTGCCCCCGCGTGACAACACCGCGACCCCCGCGGGGGGGCCGCCCTAGATCACCCAGACACGGCCGGTCCGCATCATCCCTGAACTGAGGTTCCACACCGCCGCGAAACCACCTCGCCACCGCGGCTTCAGTCGCGGCGAGGTTTTCCCGGCAGCGCGTTGGGCGCCGCCGCCGCCGTGCCGGCAGGGCGCGCCGGCAGAAGCTTCCGCGGGCCACCAGAATTGCTCTGGTGGTCCGATTTCCTTCCCGTCTCTTCCGCTGTTCCTCTCGGGTTCCATTATTCACTACGGGATCATTAAATCACCTCTATGGTATGTTTTGTCTTCGCCCGCCAAATCCGCACAATAAAGAAGAACTAGGGAGGGTTGTCGGGCCGTGTTTGTTTATTCGCAGCCTCCGCGTTAGATAATAACAGTCGAGAGAAAATATTCAACAGATGAATAAATGCAATGCACAATTTTAATATAATTAAAATTGGACTTGATCCGGGTTCTTTGTTTTAAAAGAAACAATCACGGGAATATAAAGTTATTTCAAAAACAAACCCCTATCGATTTTCCGCAATCAAGAATACTCATCCCATAACCAAACATCCCACAGATCAACTTAGTATTGAGTTGATCCGCGTTCTTTATTTTCAAATGGAAACATCTGAGAAAAAAAGGGGTATTATTATCCTCAATTAAAAAACCCTACCTCAACATCGTTGAATGAGAGTTCTTCGCGGAATTGGCCATCGCGGAACAAGAGTATCATCGCGTCGTCATGGTATCCGGCGTTGCGTTGACGAACTCCGAGGACCAAGAAACAACAAATTTAATTATAAATAATTAAATCAGTGTGTTGTTATAAACCACAATGAAGTTTTAAAAGAAACCCAAAATCTCCTACCTCAAGCAGTTGGTGACCGGAGATCGGGGCGGGGAAGAACGTCTCGGATGAAGCGTCGTCAATCTCCGAGGGTGACAGCGTTTTTCGCATTCTTCACGTTCCTTGCGTTCTTCGCGTTCTTCGTGTTCTTCACGAATGAGGATGAAGGCACAAAACTTGTCAAAACCTCTCAACAAGCATTTTTCCAGAACTCGTGCGTTGGTCTAATTTTATTATTACACCAACGGATTTCAAACAGGTTAAGAAACGAATAAATTAATTCATATAATTAAATCAATGAAGAAACCCGCCCAATTAATTGGTGCGTTATGAATTTAAGAAAACGCGCCAGTTGACTTTCATAATGATGGGCTTTCGCGGGTGCGTTACTTAGCCGAAAAGAAACGGTGGGGCTCGTGCGGGCCCCACCCCAAAAATATACTACCAAGGGGTAGGATATTTTTGGATAGCACCCTATCTGTTTCAACTCTTCTTAAGCAGCTTTAAGTGGCTTTCAAGGGTCTTTAAGTAAAATAAAATAATGTTTGTCGTACAAATTATTTTATTTCATAACTTTAAGCCCAAAAATTAAATACCAACCCCGTGAAAACGCAACTCCGGAAGAGGAGTTTCTAAGAAAATACCGGCGCTGCAATTCCATCAGTGCCCTAAAAATTATATTCCGAGCACCAGTTTAAATGTTAGAAAAACCCGATCGTCTGTTCACTGAACGTACATGAGCCAAACATCAGAAAATGATTCTGGGCACACCGGGCCTCGGGATCAGGCGCCGTCAGAAACTGCGTTCATGTAAAATTCCAAAGAAATTATGAAAAAAAATTCCCTGAAATTTACGGGTCTTTACATTACTCCCACCTCAGGGATTTTCATCCTCGTAAAGCTTTAACACAAACTAGGGTCACAAAAGTGGTACAGAGCACGCAACTGAGCCTTCCGCTCCCATGTGCTCACCCGGAGGTTCCCATACTGCCAGAGAAAGTGCACAAGAGGAATAGACCGTCCTCCTAGGATCCCCTCCTGTCGATCCTCGATCCCCACATGAACCTCCCTGGAATTCACATCCTCGCCGTCGTCCAGCTCCTCATGGTCGATGATATGCGAAGGGTCGATCACGTATCTATTCAGTTGAGATACATGGAAGTCGTCGTGCACCTGGTTCACTACGGTGAATGGGTCAAGCGGTAAACCACCCTGCCTACCCAGCTGAGGACCTAGAAAGGTCTGTTGAACCTCGGAGATAACTTGCCACCTTGGCCACATCTCTGTTATCCTCGTAGAGGTTAGACCCGTATAAGGACATGATCGTCATACTCGAACTCTAGAGGCCTCCAAGTCCTATCAGCATAAGGCTTTTGTGCTGTCCTAATCCGCTCTGGATGACCTGGACCTTCTCTAGTCACACAAGAGCTACTATGATTTCTTCTTTGCCGGTAAGAGAAATCTGGTCTCATCCTCTGGATGAACCACATTCATTGCCTAATACAGTCAATCCTGACAAGAATGATACATTCATGCCATGGATGACGTCATAAGGCCTCGACGTAACTACGAAGAGATCCAACTATCACTCTCGCCTCCAAGGGTCGAGTCACACTGTCGGCATCAGTGTGAGGTGACCAGGTCTCCTCCAGTTGAAATCTCGAAAGTGAGGGTCAAGTCAACATTTTTAACCGGAACCACTCTGTAACAACCAAACAAAAGGACAGAAAAGCAAACATCACAATGATAAGTGTCTTTTTATTATTGCATCTCATAGTACAAAGACACGAAGCAACTATAGACAAACGTCAACAAAACTAGAAGAAATAAGATCAATAGCCTCAAGGTCGGAAGCTAGTCCCGCTCAAGTCCATATGCTTCCAGAGCTCCATGACCATATGCCTTAGATGCATGAAGCTGATCTCTCCCATGTCCTCCTATCCCCTGTGGTCGGGGTGGGCCTCCTGGTGGTGGTGGTGGCAACATCTTGAAGCGTCGTTCACCTCCAGCTGCATTTCCAGCTCCTCTGCCATGGCCTCCTGCTCCTTGCGGTTCACCCTGATCGAACCTCTGCCTCTTCCTCGTAGGTTCTTCTTTTAACTGCTGGTCATCTGCATGGCGGGTCGGATAGTCACCTGCCATGTGACCAATTCCGCCGCAGAAGTAACACTGTCCACTCTCGGCACGTCTGGCTCTGACTCCACCCCGATTTCCCCGCAGAACTGAACCTGAGTCGTGCAGTCGGCCACCGATAGGTCTGGTCCTCATGGACCTCTACATCATCTGTCTACTGCCTGCTGCAGAGGACTCTGCTGCAAGCCGGCTAGTGGTGGGTCCTGCTGTTGAGAGACTGCTCAGCAAGGAAACTCTCCACTAAGAGGGATCTCTCCAACACCCATGACTGAGTCGGAATGGTGTGAGAAACAACATAATCTCTAATCTCTCTCATGTGCCCCTGCTCGAAGGTTCGGGCCCTGATGAACGGGTCCCGTACCATATCTTTGGAGTAGCGCGAGAGGTCTGTGAATCTCGCTGAGTACTGCGCCACTGACATGCTGCCCTGCCGCAGCTAAAGTAGCTCATGTATACGCACCGCTCGAAGGGTAGCTGGTACAAACTCTGCCCGGAACAGGTTCTCGAAGTCTGCCTATAGAAGTGTCAACTCGTCTTGCATCTGAAGCATCAGGCTCCACCATCTGCCTGCTATTTCTTGAAGATGGCTGACAGCAATGATCACCATGAAATCTGCAGGCATCCCCACTAGACTAATGACTTTCACCACAGCCTCCAGCCAATCCTCAGCCGCCGGCTGGTCCGTCACTCCCTAGAACCTGGGTGGCCTCTAGCGCTGGAACTCATGTTGTGCGCTCAAGCGACGTGCATCCTCTACTGCTGGGGGTGGTGGAATCGGTGTCCCAACGGGTAGTAGTACCGTTGGTGCCTCCGCTGGTGCCTCAACTAGGATATGGCCTTGTACTGATGCCTCTTCGCTCGGCGGGCTGTCAGTACATACCACTCTCGGGGCTCTAGCTGTTCGTCCACGGGGAGGCATCCTGAAAGAAACAACGTGACACAGTCAAAAGATTATACTTGGTGAGCTGACCTAGTTTGAGCTGACAATTAAATAAAACTTCTGGAAAACACACACGCAATCAGTGTTTTCATGCACAAAGTCGAAAATCAGTTTTCAGGGTCCTGGTGTATGGATACATCGGCCGCTCACACCAACACTGGACTCCCTGAACTGAAAACCACACTCAGTACACTTAACACTATTTCTTCACAGAAAGAAACATCAGAGTTATAAGTTCTGCGGTAGAACTGACTCCTCTGATACCAATTTGTCACGACCCATCCTCAGGGCCCGTGCCGTGACTACCCCAAGCCCACCATCCATAGGCCAGAGGATGACGACTAGCACCAAAGACGTAAATCCCGATAACAAGGAAGGCATCGCCTTTATAAAAGAAATCAATCACCACAGAGTAAGCAAGAGGAAAAAGTAAACACTATGTACAGGAGAAGTGATGAAAAGTAAATGGGCCAGAATACAAACCCAAAAGAAAGTACAAATACAACTGAACAAGTACAACCGAAAATATAACTGCTGGATGGATGGAAGCGGCTCCTGGGACATCCTCCTCGGATCCTACCTGAAGGGTAGGTATAGATGGCGCAGCTCCTAGTCGTCCTCCACGGATCCAACCGGAAGGGTAGGTACAGATAGCCTCTTCCATTCTCTCGTCCGTCAACCTCCTCTGTGTGTCGTCTCGTTGTGTAGTCCACCTCCGGGTACTGACTCGTCGTGTAGTCCACCTCCGGGTACTGACTTGTCGTGTAGTCCACCTCCAGGTACCGTCCAGTCCTCAAACACTTGTCCTCTGTCAGCACTGCCCGTCATCTACAACCAACACAATGAGGTGCAGGCATAGCCCGTGCAGGGGTGAGTTTAACGATACTCAGTAGGGACCCCGAGACCCTCATGGTCTAACTAAACCAACAAGGATAACCACAAAGAAGATCTCAATAGATAACCTCTACTTAGGTATATGCCCATACATATACCTAAGTTATCAAGTGACCCATCTCAATCATGAGGTAAAAATAAAGGTCAAACGATTCAGCTCAAACCAGGATTTTCATTATCGAAACTGTAACTACTGAAGAGCTCCATCTCTGGAGTGTATGGTGGACCTGTCACGACTCTGAGGTACTGCTCACTAACCTAAGACTGCTGATGTACTCCTCCTGTCGAGTACCGTGGGTCTGCGGCCTACTACCGGGCGCTCCGTCCGCTGTGGTTCTGTCGCCAAATACTGGGCGCTCCCCCTAATAGCCTACAGAGGTACTCCTCCGGTCGAGTACCGTGGGTCTGCTACCAACTACCAGGCACTCCGTCCGATGTGGGTCTGCCGCCAAATACCGGGCGCTCCGTCCATTGGGCTAGTCGACTCACTCCAAGTCGAGTCGGTCAAGCAGTCGTCAGGTTTCATCCGGCTCCACAGTCTCCGTACTCCATATGCTCATCTCCGGGAGGGTCCTCTCCACGAGCTACAGGTCGATACTCCAAGTATCACAAAGTCCCACGATGAAGTATCCAATGTACCACATCGTCATAGGGGTCTCAATGTAACAGACGGTGCGTCAATCGGACGCCCGGTCTGTGAGTTACTAGCCTTTTCGTCCCAGGGGCCCGGTTGGTTTCGTGAGCGAACCAATCCCGGCCGTATCTCAACTGTACCCCGAACTCTCATAGGGTATACACATAGGGACCGTTTCTCAACTTGATCATCAACGCCACTGACGGTTCGTCAAACGGACGTCCTGTCTGAATGATATCAGCTTTTCCGTTCCAGGGGCCCGGTTGGATTTCGGGTAAAATCCAACCCGGCCATATTTCAACTGCATCCAAAACTCGGTCAATGTATTCCAAAAGTTCCGTATCATCAAGAGGAAAACAAAGAGACAGACGATGTGTCAATCGGACGCCCGATCTGTGAGTTATTGACTTTTTTCATTCGAGGGGCCTATTTGGTTTCGTGAGTGAACCAACCCGACCGCACACCGACGACATCCAAACCTCGAGCGGAGTAAGCCAAAAGGTCTGTCTCACTTAGAGGAAAGCATCAAAGTCGATGGAATGTAAATCAAACAAATGAAGCTCTAGATATGAGCGTCTCCGCTCTGAGGGCCCAGTTGGTTTCGTATCCGAACCAATCCGGCCGAACCCAAAGTGTTCCGAAACATTGAGTACGATATACTGAAACGACCGTCTCGATCCAAGGATCTATTTTCCATTGATGTCGAGTTGTTCGGAGTCTCGTAGCTCATGTTACGGGCAAAAGACCGAAAACGGTCTGAAGTGGGGGGTCTGGGCCCGGGCCGACCCGGGCCGACCCCCCCTGGGTCGGCCGAACCGGACCGACCCGAACCGGGTCGACCTGACCCGGTCCGACCCAGCGGGACCCGGTCCGGCCAGGCCAGGGCACTGCCCGGCTCGGCCGGCCGGTCTCGTTCTGCTCGGCCGAGCGGCCGCGCAACGTGGGGTGCGCACATGCCCCTGCATGACAACACCGCGACCCCCGCGGGGGGGCCGTCCTGGATCACTCGGACGCGGCCGGGCCACTGCGTCCCTGAACCGCGGTTCTGAGCTGCCGCGGAACCGCCTCGCCGCCGCGGCTTCAGCCGCGATGAGGTTTTCCCAGCGGCGCGCTGGCTGCAGCCGCCACCCAGCGGCCGGCCACTGCCGGCCGCTGGAGCCGCCGTGCCGGCGTGGCGCGCCGGCGGAAGCTTCCGCGGGCCACCGGAGTTGCTTCGGTGGTCCGATTTCCTTCCCATCTACGCCGCTATTCCTCCCGGGTTCCGTTCATCACTGCGGGATCCTTAAATTGCCTCTGCAGTCCGTTTTTTCATCGCGCGCCAAATCCACACAACAAGGAAGAACTGCGGAGGGTTGTCGGGCCGTGTTTGTTTGGCCCGCACCCTCCGCGTTAGATAACAACAGTTGGTAGAAAAAAAATCAACACATGAATAAAAGCAATGCTCATTTATAATAGAATTAAAATTGGACTTGATCAGGGTTCTTTGTTTTAAAAGAAACAATCACGGGAATATAAAGTTATTTCACAAACAAACCCCAACCAATTTTCTAAAATCAAGAATACTCATCCCATAACCAAACTTCCCGCGGATCAACATAGTATTGAGTTGATCCGCGTTCTTTATTTTCAAAAGGAAACATCTGAGAAAAAAATGGGTATTATTATCCTCAATTAAAAAACCCTACATCAACGTCGTCGAAAGAGAGTTCTTCGCGGAATCGGCCATCACGGAACAAGAGGATCGTCGCATCATCGTGGTATCCGGCGTTGCGTCGATGAACTCTGAGGACCAAGAAACAAAAGATTTAATTATAAATAATTAAATCTGTGTGTTATTATAAACCACAAAGAAGTTTTAAAAGAAATCCGAAATCTCTTACCTCAAGCAGTTGGTGACCGGAGATCGGGGCGGGGAAGAACGCCTCGGATGAAGCGTCGTCAATCTCCGAGGGTGATGGTGTTCTTCGCGTTCTTCACGTTCCTTGTGTTATTTCCGTTCATCGTATTCTCCGCGAAGGAGGATGAAGGCACAAAACTTGTCAAACCCTCTCAACGAGCATTTTTCTAGAAGTCGTGCGTTGGTCTTATTTTATTATTACGCCAACGGATTTCAAACTGGTTAAGAAATGAATAAATTAATTCATAGAATTAATTCAACGAAGAAAACCACCCAATTAACTGGTTCATTAAGAATTTAAGAAAACGCATCAGTTGACTTTCATAATGACGGGCTTTCGCGGGTGCGTTACTTAGCGGAAAAGAAACAGTGGGGCCCGTGTGGGCCCCACCTCACAAATATCCTACCAAGGGGGTAGGATATTTTTGGATAGCACCCTATCCGTTTCAACTCCGCTTAAGCAGCTTTAGGTGGATTTCAAGTGGCTTTAAGTGAAATAAAATAAAGGTTGTCATACAAATTATTTTATTTTTTAACTTTAAGCCCAAAAATTAAAAACCACACCCGAGAAAATGCAACTCCGGAAGATGCGATTCTAAGAAAATACCGGCATTGCGATTCCATCGGTTCCCTCATAATTCGATTCTGAGCACCGGTTTAAAAGATATAAAAACCCACTCGTCCGTTCACTGAACGTACCCGAGCCAAACTTCAGAAAATGATTTCGGGCACACCGGGCCTCGGAATTAGGCGCCGTCAGAAACTGCGTTCTTGTAAAATTCCAAAGATATTAAGAAAAAACTTTCCTTGAAATTTATGGGTCTTTACACTTATAATTTTTTATTTCATCATATATGTTCCTATTATAATATATTATTACTCATTTGTTAGTAGAAATTCTTTATTGTCACTATTTTAGGAGTTAATTTCCTCATTCAACGAGTATGATTTGACTTATTAATGGTTGTTCATATTACCTAGATCATGATTTCAAAATTAATAGAATATATACCATTATTTAATTACCATATATATATTCATTATAAATGTATTTTTAATATTTCAAAATATTTTAACATAGAAAATGAAATGCACTAATCATGGAAACGAGGGGTCGTACATATGCCTGAATGCTTCTTTCATTTTGTTGTCATATAAAAATAATGAAAAGTAAATGATATATATATATATATTATAATTCCATTATTTAGTATATTTAATATAGTTATCATAGTTTTAATAAAAAATCCTTAATAGTTATCACATATAGTGTTAATTAATCACATCATTTTTAGGGGGTTGTAGTCCACACTTTCACTAACGATGTAATTGTTTTTACAAAAATTTGAAATCATAAGGTTATTTTTTATATAAAAACTATATAATTATAATGAAATTAATAATATCACATATAAATCATGTCCCCATTAAAATTGTTATCCATGATAGGTGGTAATGGAAAACATAACTGCATAATTTTGTGAGGTGGTAGATAACTACAAACTTAATTAGTGATTTTGTTACCTATTTAATGGATGTGTGTCTAAGTAATGGTCAAAAACATTGTAATAGAAATACCATATAATATTAATTATGATTGTGGGGTTGTATAATTATGTAATAATATGATTTCAGGGGGTGAATAATAAAAAAAAGTGCATGAGGAAGGATGTTACCACTAATTCGTGTAACTCACGTTGGTTTGTACAAAAGGGATTCCTAGGATTTATTTATGACAATTTTAGGGATTTAGGGTAGTGGGGAGGTTTTTAGATGATTTATTTATGAATATTTTTCTCAAACCATACTGTCATCAGATGTTTGAGGATGTGGGAGTGGTGACTAGCTTGTTATTGTAGAAGAGGGGTTGCTTTCTTATAAGTTTTTTAATAGGTAATTCAATCCAAATTTATATTAGGAAAAGTGTCTCAAATAATTTTATAAATTATATAAATGGTAGTATATGGTCGAAATATATCCAATAAATTTCGTTCGAACTTGTTTTTAGTTTTTTTCTCTCATTATTATTGGATTTTGTCCCTTATTGAGTAGATCTTCTTCTTAATAGCTATAATGAATTATTAATAACATCCATTTTTTTAAAAAACTAAGTTAATCATATTAGTCATTATATATCATTCAAATTAAAAATATGAAATAACTTTTTATAAATTCAACTTAAAAAATTGATGGAATTAATTTAATTTTAAGGGTGTAGATGGGACGATAATGCTTGTTTTGAATATAAAAACATTCAAATGTTTGAGATGGGTTTATGTAAAATTTCATTGAGAAATTGATTCAAATGACCTAAATTATATTTTTCATATTATAAATGAAATAATTTTACATTAAAATCAGTTTAAAATATAATTTATCCTTATAAAAATTATATGAAATTTTATTTTAGAATAAATGTTGATAATTTCCCACTTTTCATAAATAATTCATCCATCACTGAAAAATAACATAAATTTACCATAAATAAATTTTATTTTTTTATATTAAAAATGAATATTATTTTAACATATATAATTTTCAATATTTTCGAAATTCATATTTAATATCGGTTCACGATTACAAAAATGTAAAATTTCCTTTATAAAATTATATTTTTAAGTCTAAAATTTGGTTTATTTTCATCTAATGCCTATCACATCTATTGGATGAACGCAAAAAATATTCAATTTAATATTTAATATTTACGATAACTTAATATGACTTAATAAAATATTTAATTTAATATAATTATACACCATTTGTAAAAAAATTATTTCTATATAAACATTCTTGTTTTATTCAATGAGTTATTATATTAAATTCTAATTAATTTGTAACTAATGAATTTAATTAATATTTTATTAAATTATATATGTTAATAAATGAGTAAATATTATTCATAATTTTTCATTTAATTTCTAGGATATATCTTATAATAATAAATAAAATTTATTTATTAATATATTTTTGTATGGTAAAACATGGTCATGCATGTAATGAAAGCCATTAAAAAAAGTATTGGTTGTGGTTAAAATAAGATAACCCAATTTTTAATGTATTTAAAGCTATAGATTTTATTTATTTAATATTGTAATTATATTTTAAGGTCTCTGGATATTATATTACAATACACAATTGGTGTTGCATGACAAACATGTTATTGAATACATTATTAATAGGCATGATCATTAGGTTATTAAATAGGAAATCCTACTATTTTCCATTGATTTGACTAGTTAGATGATTCCACAATGGGTACATAATGTAGAATTATAGGAATTGTACCAACTAATAATTTCAAAATAAGAGTAGAAACTACCATGGTTTAGATCCTTGGACTGGAATTTAATGAATTCAAGTTTATCCCAGACTCATTTTCGGGCTTAGAGGTGTTGTTTAAAAAGATATGATTTTAATGGGATGAATATTAAGCCTTGATCATACCAATTAATAAAGGCATAATATTGTATACTATTTTTTTTATGGAATGTCATTGGATGTCGGGTATGAAATTCTAATAACATTCTTGTGTTAAATGAAAGATTACATAGAAAGAGGGGTTGTGGTTCAGTTTGTAATCTGTCAGCCACCTATGCTATGGATTTTGATAATTTTTAGTTATAGGTGGATCGATAATTTATCCATATATATTAATGTGTATTTTCAAAAGGAATAATAAATCATGTTTCCTTGTTAAGTAGGGTGTGTTGTAATGGTCGAATATGACATTTAGGGAAGGATTGTGATATCTGTTTTAATTATATCGATCAGAATTCACATATTATTTATAGTGAGTTTCTTGATATAACATCATACATGATTGATAATTATAAGTTAAAAAATCATCCTAGGGGAGTAATTAAATGCCTGGGGACATACGTTTAAATGAAATTCATCCAGTGGAGGTACAGTGTCTCGAAATTGTCCCTTTTTAATATAAAACCTTTAGTCGAAGAACCTTGGAAATTTTTTTTGATCAGATGATGAAATATACATTTTTGGTAAAAATGATCAGGTTGCATCATTTCAGAATTTTAGTCAAAAAACAAGCATTGGCTTGGGTTTTTATTGAACAAGTTCTTTACTATTTAGTAATCTTGGGAGGTGCATTGGGAAATTAAGAATACAAAACGTTCATTTGAAAAAAAATACTCCATGACCCTTGTAGGAGGGATGAAATATTTGTTGTTCCCACAAGTATTAGTATGTATGATTAGTTATATGGTTTGGGGTTTTCAACAACCCATATTTTGAGACATAGATAAATTCCAAAGTAATTTTATTTTTTGGGCTTAGTGGATGGGTCATTATTTAAACGGATCATCATAACAAAATTTCAGTAGTTTTAATGATTTAATGAATTTTTTTAGATATGGGTAATGGTTCAATATGTACAACATGTTCCTTCATGAGTTTTGGGAGAGTCTGGACCTAACATATCATTGTTGAGATGAACTGGTAAGGGTATACAGTTTTTTTAAAACACTTCAACTTACTAGTATAAATAGTGTGACACCTACAGGTTAGTTAATTATATACGCATAGACAAGACATCGTTTCCTAATCCATGAACCTGAGCAACATTCTTTGTTACACGTATGTTTTGTTGGTTAACATTTAATCATTTGATGATTTTTCAATGTTCCCTCGATCTTCATGAATCTCTCCCTCTCCTCTAAATGAGCTCTCAAGATACTCCTCCCAAGGATAGTGATATCTCTCTCATTCATGGTTCAATTTGAACAACGCTATTCACGTTGGATCTGTATTGATATGCTATAAAATAATATTTCTTGCTCTCTATTTTTATCTTATAATATACTATTAAATTTTGTTGTGAGTTAATTTTCCCTTGTAAGAACAATTTATTATTTCATCAATTTTTCCCAAAAATAAATGTATCATGTCTCGATAATGGATGAGAAGAGAATATTGTTTTTGAGGAAGGGGGTATATAAATATTTCACTATGATTATATTATCTTATAATTATTTTCACTATGTCTCATGTTGACCTTTCATCAATGTAGTTTTAGAATTGAATTCTTCATTTCATACTGATTTACACACCTTGATATACTCTGTTTGAACATAATCAAGTAATTTCAGGATGTGAAACTTGATCACAGACACCCCATGGGTGTTCCAACCATAATTTACATATTATTATTATATGAACAAATTCATTGAACTCCTTCAATGAATTTTTTGTTGAATATAAATGGAATTACCAACAAAAATTAAAATTATGAATTTATAATATGGCCTCCTAAATTCCATATTGAATAATGTATTTGAGTCCCCATTTTCTGCAGCATTCAAAATTATTCTTTTGTATGAATTGAGTTATTACTCTTGAAATATATGGTTTGTTATTATAAATTATTTTTTTAAAAAAATGTGTTTTTTAATAAAACCAATCAGATGAGGTGACAAGTCTCTTAAATTACAATGTGGTTACTACTGTTTTTGATCATCCTTATCCTTATAGATGTTGCGATTTTCTATATTATTTGTTATTTTTTGAATTATTGAATTTTTAAGAAATGTCCTTTGTTGATGTTCTTAAATTGAGATCCAACAATTCTGTATAAATGTTTATTATACACAAAAAAGACTTATGTTCACGACCTGACCTAGAAATGGAAATTTTCATGTATTTAATGTCATAAATGAATATGGCACATCTCAAGTGCCTCTTTGAGCCTTGTATAATTAATTGACATGTTTTAGAAATTAAATTAAATTTATTAAATGGAGTGGATTATTCATGATGTTTTTTCATCATTGAATGAATAAAATATATTAAATAAAATTAATTTCAATGGGTGGTAAGGCCACACTGATCCTTTCTTGCTTTATTAAATGCATTAAATTGAATTATGAATCCATTAGTAATATTATCTTTATTATATATAACACATGAGAGGTAATCCCTCCTGGATTTTATTATTGAAAATTATTAGGCCTTTGATAATGATTGTGGGAAGAGTGTAAGGGTTATGCTGACAATAGAGGTATCACTCCCCCAAACATTTGATGTTGAGCATGACATCTCACACCAATGATAGTTGTTGGATAGGTGGAATGGTACCCCATGTCCCCACCATTGAGTGTGGACATAAAAAAATAGTCAACATTGTTTTGAGTGATGAAATTATCAAAAAATCACCATATCTTGTGATTAGCATAAACTCTCCCACTCATTATGGGATTTCGGGATTGTATCCTCTATTGGAATTTATATGCTTGTTCATACTGGTTGTGGATGAATATGTTATGCCAGGTCTATCCACCAGTTAGTATTATAGGAATACTACTGTTAAATCCATCTGTACATGTTTAATTTAGGTGGTTTCAATATGAAACTATATTATATATAATATCATTATATATAGATACCGATCAAGCACTCTTTCTGGCCATGAGACAAACCATGTAGAGTTTTTGGGTGTCCTTCGAGAAGTTGAGTAGTTAAATTTTTATTTATTCTAATATGTTTATTATTCTATTTACCATGACACTAACATATATTATATTGATGGAATGGATTTTTCTATAGTCAATATAGGATATGGACAACATAAATTTTACCTGACACCCTGCTCAGACCCCCGTTACTTTGGGGTACTCAAATAGATCTGATGATCACATGTATATGATTATTATTTGTGAACTTATGCATGTACCTTAGAGTTAAGTTTATATGAATGAGGTAGTTCTCATGATTCTTATAGATTTCTCTTTTAGAGCTTTTACTATCTTTTTTATATTTGTATTTCACATTATCATATTTTTTTACTATATGTATACGGTTGTAGTTAACTTACAACATCTTGAAATGATTTTTTTGATAAAAATTGGAATTGACCCTTTATATTCATATATTATTATTCATCCACAACTCAATATTCTATTTAGTAGAATTTTAGTTTTTTATATTCATTTTCTAATATACCACTGCGATACACTGATCCTGATGGTATATTATCCACAAATAACCTCCTTATAACTTCAATTCATGTCGGTATCCTATTGTTTATGGGGAGGGGCGCTTGTGGGCATGTGGTGACCAGTCTGGATACTACATTAGTGGTCAGTCGGATTGGGACATTACACTTTCATTGATACCAACAAGAATGACACAACTAGAAAATCCATGAACGGGTGCCTTACATTCTAACATTGGAGTAATTAAAAGTAATGAAACCCAATCGACTGATCATTTTATAGTTTTATAAAAAATAAAATAAATCCATGATACCCATATTCAATTATGAAATAGAATATATAAAATAATATATAATAAAATGAAAAGAACATCATCCTTGAAATATAATTCAATAATTTATTATTTATATCCTGGGGAAATAAATCAAATATAAGGGTGAGCTCAAATGATAATAATTTTTAAGTAAAATAGACATAATGAATCAATGAGAATAATAAATATGGAAAGGTAATTATCCTAGAATTCATGCCATTCATATATTAAGCTGAAGATAAATTGATATGGAAATGTATGTAACAGAAAAACATTCCATTTAATAAAAAATTAGAATAAAATATATCCATATAGAGTGTCAATGTTGAAATATCTCATAAAAATAATAACTGAGTCAAAATAAAAGAAATTAATAATTAGTGGACCCTATCCTTCCAAGGTACATTGTACTTTTTCCTTCAAGACCTTCAAAAATACGGTTTATAACATATAGGGTAAAAACCCATCTAATTGCCCAAATTATTTTCCACCTAAGACTTGAAATCCATCAATATGATATCTTAAATTTGTACCCATCCATGTTTTAAATTTCAAATCATTCTTCATATATCTGATCATTAATTCAATTCATGAACAACAATCCTTATGATATATCAATATTGAGTAAAAGATACGAATTTACAAATAATTCCTTAGTTAATAAAATAACATTCATGTGAACACTGTATATAAAATTAAAATTTGGTCTATGAAATTATTATTCCACTAACATAAGAGTATGAATTTGTAAGAAAAATCAATTTTCAATTTAATATAGTCATATAGAATTTTTGGTTACAAGAGAATGATAACAAATACAATAGAATGTGAGATTATGAACACAGTTTTTTCTACTTGGTAATTATCAGGACAAATCACATAGATGAAATAATTCAAAGGGGAACATAGAATAGCAAGAAATATAATTTTATAATTATATTGAATTAATAGTTTGAATTATCTGCACCACATTGAAGTAAACTATGGAATAATAACAAATAATCCGTTGTTTATTGTAAATTGAGCCTAAATCTCTTCACTTAAACTCCCTTTTGATTTTATACTCTGATGTATTAGACTTGGATTCCACTTAACGGGTTCCCATTACCCAGTGGGCCACATAGACTCAACTGCATCTTCCCCAATGTCGGAGGCTTTCGACTAGGAGTGGGGTCCAAAGGTTTGTCCCTGGGATGTCTATGCCCTCTTGAAGAGAGTTTAGAATAGCTAAATGGATATAAATAAATTGTGGATTAAAACTAATTCAATAGATACTGAAAAAGAACAATAACTATATCAACTATAACAATGATGATGTAATATCATGTCAATAGTAAAATGGAAATCAACAACATGAGACAATATGAATAACATGTTCCACATATAAAAGAAAACAAAGCCTACCTCAAGCATCCCTATATCCTACTCGGCCATCTGCTATCATGATCCATCCTATAAGATCACAATCAATTATAGGAAGTTTCATGTTTCCCTATGTCGATACCTTCATATATTTAATCAACTCTGGCTAAAAAATGGCGCCTAGAGGGGGTGTGAGATAAATCACTGTGGTTCACCAACAATTGTGTGTATAACATCTAAACCGTGAAATAGAATATAGAATTGTTCAGTATTATGTGTAATGTAAAGCAAGAAGTACAGAAAAAAAAAACAAAATAGCCAAGTACCTACCACCGCCCACAGCTAGTGTCGGAACATGTAACAATTTCACGAGTTAATCAATTACCATTTCATGTTAATTGGTCACATGAGGCATAGCCAACAGTGGAATCCCCTTGTGGTTGTATATGTAGTGAATGTCCAAAGACATTACAAGTCAACTAGGTAATGATATCCATTGAGGGAGTTCTAGGGAAAAAAACCAAAGTAACATAGACTCACATAAGGAAAACTCATTAGTATTTGAGACTAGCTTAGAGTTAAGAGTGTAATATAAGGAGCATAATCCAAGTAATTATACAATAAGGTGCCTACCTAGTCCAAGGTGATCGAGCAAGGAAAATAGTGCTAAGCTAAGACATGGGCATGATGGGCTTTCACCATGACCCCTACTGGCCAATGCTAGATCCAATTAGTATATCTGAGGTATCCTATAAAAAAAATGCACTCAGTGGTAGTATATCAGGTATCCAGCGAATAGAAATGAAATGAAGTGTATGTAGGTATAAACCTAAGGAAACGGTATCCTAGATTAAGAATGGGGTTACCAAGTCCAATGGTATTCTCCTCTCAGAATCCAAGGTGAGAGCGAGTTATTCCATTTATATTTGAAATTGTAATAGTGTAATAATTCATTTAGTTCACGTATTTCCTTCCATTATTGTGGATAAGTCATATAGAATTAAAACCATTGGACCATGACCTGTCTTCCATTAGTGTGGGTTGTCCAAGTAGCATTGAAACCACTTAATAAAATCATAGATAGTCATTAAGCCATCATCAATTAATATGGTTCACTATGCTACCTTCCATCTAATGGAAAGGGGTTCAACAGACCTGTAACCATTTTTCAATCTATTAAAATAAGGACATGTTATATACTTATTATACATTCCATTTTAATTTTACATTTCAATTTTAAAAACCTTTTGGGTGCACTTTCCATAGGTGGGTCAAGTTGTGATCATACATGGTACATTCTATAATTCAATTATCAATAACAACAAGACATATATTATTAGGAGTATCACCATAATAAAGGTAAAGAAAAGGCACATTTAAACACCCGTAATTTTCATTTAATTTTTACTATTATATGGAAATAACAATTCCGTGAAAATATATGGCGTGTTATTATGAGGCCCAGAGTGCTCCGAATGATTTTGTGAACTTTTTTTGAGGTACATTCATTAAACATGTGAGCGAGATTTTTTATCTTTTGAACTGGTCCTCAGAATATAATTCTGAGGACACCGTTGAACTCGTAGAACTGATATTTTCTTAAGGATACTTTCACCTCAATTGTATTTGGTCGAAGGTGAAAGTTAGTTTTTGTGTTTTTAGTTAAAGAATAAAACAAAATACAAATTATTAACATGTTTATTTGTTAAGACCTCTCACATTAATTATGGTGGTGGGGACCACCTGACCCTAAACCACCCAATTACAATTCTAAATGGTGGGGAACACCCAAAATCTCATAATAGTTGAAACTGTTAAACTCCTTCATTAATTTGGAGAAGTATCTTGAAGATCCTCCACATTAAATATGCCAACACTTCTTTATTAATAGTGCCAATTCAAAATAAATTAATAAAAATTAATTAAATTTATATTGGCTATTCTTTTTTTGGGAGATGTCTTGTAAAATAACTTTGAGAAACATTTACCCTCTTTAATGAAGAACACCTCCCAACAAAGAATGACCACCGTAGATCGTAGAATGAGAAAACTTACCTCGGACCAGATCAGAAGCACCTTCCAGAGGCAACCAGCGTAGGAAGTCTTCGATGATAATGAACTGACGATTGGGGAAATGTCGAGGTCACTGAATTCACCTCATCCAACATCAATGAGAAATAAAGTAGGGGTTTAATTCAATGTGAATAATATTTCCCATTTTATTCCCTTCTATACAAAGAACACAGATCAACTCTCTCTAAATAGTTGATCCGAAAATGTTATCTTTTGCGGGATTGGGAATAGTGATTGATAGAGGTTGTGGGGTTTAATATTTTAAATATCATCCATACACATTCATGATTAAAAATTTGTGAACCACTTGCTACAGCTCTAACACAGGGAGTGTGGGCCAAACAAACATGGACCGACCTCTCTGTATTTTTTGGGGATTATTTGTTTTTTTCTTTGCGACATAGGAGATGGCATGACCATGTTGCAAAATAGAAGAGAACCGCGGCATCGTGGCCATCGCGCCGCCCCATAGCCGACCACTGCATCGTGAACCTTGCTCAACCCAGTGGTTGACCACTTTATTGCAGTCCTTGCGCCACCTCGTGGAGGCCCTGCAACCAGGCCGGACCCAGAGGGTCAGATCGGGGCGGTCCGACTTGGTGGAACAGGTCTCGGACATGTTTCAACCCATACACTCTTTCGGCCATAACATATGCATTGGGTGTCCGTTTGATGAACTGTCAACAACACCGAAACCCTGGTAGAGATAAGGTCCATATGGTATACCCCACTAGATATTTTAATAATGTTTAGGAATGGTTCGGTTGGATCAAACACGAATCCAACTGGGCCCTCTGGACTAAAAGACTAATAACTCACAGATCATGCATCTGTTTGATACACCATCTATCGCCTTGAGATCCCTATGACATTTCTGAAATTTTAGATACTTAAATCATGGGACTTGGTGGTATTTGGATTATCGACCAGTGGCTTGAGGAGCGGACCCACCTAGAGACGAGCGACCTTATTTCGGGAACCCTGTAGCTGGCCGTGAAGATGTACTAGGATCCTGTGTGGGTCTGACAACGTGCTAGAGATGTACTAGGATCTTGTGTGGTTTTGAAGAAGTAATAGAACTGTACTAGGATTCTGTGTTGGTATGAAGACATACTGGACATGTACTATGATCCTGTGTGGGTCTGATGACATACTAGAGATGTACTAGGATCCAGTGTGGGTCTGACGACGTACTGACGATACACTAGGATCTTTTGTGGGTATGACGACTTACTGACAATGTACATAGATCATGTGTGGGTCTGACGATGTACTACGATTATTTTTTGGTATGATTATGATTTAGTATCCTTCTTAGTTCTACCTCTTAACAAAGTAAGATGAATTAGTTGTTATATTTAATCATTTTTACTATTGTATCTAAGTTATACCAGGTGTGAGCTGAGTATGTATGTTTTGGTACCTACCGTCATGGTATTCCATCCTTTGTGGGACATTTGGGATTTGGGATTTTGGGTTGGACCCTGTGTTTCCTCATTATTGATATGGGTATACTTGATAACTTAATTACATGTATGGGCATAAACCTATGTTGGTTTTTCAATTGATTTCATGCTCTGTGGTTTATCCTTTTTGGATTTTGTGAGACCATGAGGGTATCAGGGTCCCTACTAAGTAACATTATACTCACCCATACACTGGATATGCCCAAACCTTGTTGTGTTTGGTGTAGACGACAAACAACGATGATCGATGTAGAGGGTACCAGGTCTAGACGGTGCCCAGAGGTGGAAAAAAAGGTGTGTCAGAATGCATAGGAGACAGACGGACATGGAGTTCAGAGGAGGTGATATGTACCTATACTAAAGGTAGTAATCCTAGTAGACGACACAGTAGTTGTTTTTATTTTCCTTCAGTTGTATTGTATTTCAGTTGTACTTGTACCTTTATAGTTGAGCATGTATCCTGACCCCTTTTACTTTCAACACAATTTTTTCTATACAATTTACTTATGTTCGTATCTTCATGTGTGCTTGGTTATCTGTTATTACAAGTTATGAAGTCAATGCCTTAACAAGTTAAGGAAATACGCCTTTCGGTGCTAGTCGACATCCCCTGGCCTATGGAAGGGGGCTTGCGGTAGTCACGACATGGGCCCCAGGGGATAGTTCGTGACAAATTGGTATCTGAGGAGTTGGATATACCCTAGAACATAGGACTCTAATATTTTAACAGAAATAGTATTAAGTGTTGTGAGTGTGGATATCAGTTTAGGGAATCCAGTGTTGGTACGGCGACCGATGAATCCATACACCCAGAACCTGAATTCTAATTTCTGACTCACTGCATGAAAAAACTAATTTTGTGTGTGTGTGTTTTCAAGATTTTTTGTTTTGATCTCTTTGAGTCAGCTCACCAAGTATAACATATAGACCATGAAGCACCTATTTCTTTTCAAGATTCCTCCACACATATAGCTAGCTAGGGTTCTGGGTCTAGTATGCACTGATATCCCACTGATTGATGATGCATCGGTGCAGGGCTCTCTTCTATTAGAGGCACCAGCGGTACCACTACCTATCAGACCACCGATTCCACTATCCATAGCTGTAGAGGGTGAATGCCACATGAGCATGTTGCTCGATTTATTGAGCTAAAGGCCACCGAGGTTTTGAGGTGAGACGGACCCACAGGAGGTTGGGGATTGGTTGGAGGCCATGGTGAGAGTCTTTCGACTTGTAGGGACATCAGGTAATATCCTAGCGATCCTTGTTGAAATTCGTCTATAGGAAACGTTATAAATATGGTGGATCATGATGCTCTATGATCACAATGAGGTGACGCTTCTCTGGGAAAACATCGAGTGCCTGTTTTGGGAAGAGTTTGTCCTAGCGACTCTTTGTGTAGAGCGCATTCATGCTCTTTTTCATCTGCAGCAGGGCAGTATGAATGTGGCTCAGTACTCAACGAGGATCACCGACCTCTCACTCCACTCCACTAATATGGTGTGGGACCCATTATTCAGGGCTCGGACCTGTGAGTAGGGACTTAGGTGGGAGATCAAGGCTTTGATGATCTCACTCAGTATTCAGACGCATGTAGGAGTGTTAGAGAGAGACATCTTATTGAAGAGTTTTTTTGTTGTGAAGTCACCAGCAACAAGACCCACTATCTATCAACATGTAGAAGAGTATTTTGTAGCTGGCAGTAGAAGGATGTCATATAGGTCGAAGTGGACCCAGCATACAGGTGGATGACCACATGATTCAGGATTGGTTGTGTGGTGCACTAGAGACCGATCCAGTCAAGTGAGGAACATGCTGTGTTTCACATGCGGCAGGTAGGGTATCATGGCTCGTGACTGCCCGACCTGTCGTACAGATGATTAGCAGCCCATCGAGGGACTGCCCAGGAAAAGGACATAGGTTAGACCAAGGTTTTTCGCCGGGAGAAGGAAGAAATGGTAGAGGAATGGTCGTGCAGCTGGTGGTGGGTGAGGATTCAAGATGTTTCCTCGACCACTACAAAGAGGTCCACTCCGACCATGGGGATCTGGTGGATAGGGGCGAGCTTAGCTCGAGGCAGCTGAGGCCTATGATCATGGCACTCTGGAGATGATACAAGGTACGATCTGTGTTTATTACACCTTAGTTGTTGTACTTAAAGACATAGGTTCCAGTCATTCTATTATTACCACTGCCCTCGTTCGGAGCTCCAAGATTCAAAAAGATCCATTGACTTGATACATATAGCTACAGATTCATACGGGAGGGGATTCTATGATTACACAATGGTTTCAACTATGTGAGATTACTCTAGGAGGCTAGACCTTTCACTGGGATCTCCTAGTAGCGGTGTCAAGGCCTTACGAAATCATCGTGGGTATGTACTGGTTATCTATAGTCTATGCTCAGATTGATCGTATTAGGCGCAAAGTGTGGTGATTCCACATTGATGGGACCAGGTTAACCTTCACCGGTGAGAAGGGAGCCTTTGCAGCACAGGATGGAATTACACGGAGGATGGTGCAACCGAATACACATCAGTTGGCTAGCCTTACCCTTAGAGTGGTTTATTTGGAGGGTTTGATATGTCATATAGTGGTGAAATAGTACATGGATGTCATCCCTGATTATGTTCCGAGTCTATCTCATCATAGAGAGGTGGACTTTAACATTGACTTGTACCCTCAGGACAACACCGATATTTACACCAGCATATCGGATGGTTCCCATGGAGCTTCATGTACTACGGTTACATATGGAGGAATTACAGGGGAAGGGATTCATTCGGCCCGTTTTTCTCTGTGGGCATCATATACTTAGTTTTTCCAGAAGTTGAATGGGTGCTTGAGACTTTTTTCGACTATCGGTGCCTGAACTAGGTGACTGTGAATGACTGGTACCCACTCCCAAAGATAAATGACATATTTTATCATCTAATAGAAGCACGGTGGTTCTTGAAGATAGACCTCAGGTCAGGCTATCACCAGCTAAGATTACGAAACGAGGATGTGCAGAAGGCAATTTTCTAGTGCCGATTCTTCCATTATGAGTTTTTGGTCTTGCAGTTCGGCATGACCAACACTCCAGCAGTGTTCATGGGACTAATGAACAGAATCTCTCAGCCATAAAATGATCTCTTTTTAGTAGTCTTCATCGACAGCATTCTGATCTTCTCGGCTATTGAGGAAGAGCATGCCTATCATTTGTAGATATTTCTAGAAACACTACGAGAGCACCAAATTTATGGTAATCTCTAGATGATTCAGTTCTAAATCATATAGGATCACATTCTGGGACATGTCATCTCGGAGGCTGAAGTTACAGTGGATCCAGTGACGATTGAGGTGCTACTTGCTTGGGAGTCACCCTCGAGTGTGATAGAGGTACAATGTTTTCTGGGTTTGGCGTGATACTACTAAATATTTGTGACAGATTTATCTAGAGTTGTAGAACCTTACTCATCTATAACAATGAAAGGGAAACCATTTTGGTGGTTGGAAAAATTCCAGCGGAGTTTTCAGGAGCTGAGAAAGAGGCTGACTAGTTCCCCCATATTGAGGATTCCGGAGGAGGTCGTTGGGTACGTAGTCTACTGCGATGCATCAGAGACCAGACTCGGATGTGTCCTAATGCATGAGAGAGTAGTTATCTATTATGGTTCTTGATAGTTGGGGTAGTACGAGAAGAACTACGCTACCCATGTCCTGGAGTAGGCACCATTGGTATTCTTCTTGAAGATATGGTGACATTACTTGATGTGTGAACATTTTACAGTGTAATCTGATCACAATTGTGTTAAGTATATCTTCTCTCACAAGGACTTGAACCAGAGATAAAAATGTTGTCTTGAGTGCCTCCAGGACTATGGCTTTGAGATAGTCTATAATCCGGGGAAGGGAAACGTTGTAGCGGATGAAATCAGTAGGAGATCTAGTATAAAACTGCTATATGAGGCAAGAGTGCAGTTGGCCGCTTTGCAGATATCCTTTGTAGAACGAGATGGAGCATCATTCTGGTAGTCTCTTACAATCACTCCCCACATCTTCGTCCAGTCAAGGAGTCGGAGCGTGGGGATACTAAATTCATAGCACGAAGTGCTAATATATCTGTAGGACATGCACCTAATGGATTTTCTGAAAGTGGGGAGCACATCATTCTATTTAGAGAATGTACCATGGTACTAGTGTCACTTTAGGAGGATGTGCTAAGGGAGTTCCACACATCCCTTCTAGCAGTACATGAAGTAGTGGAAAATATGTATCATGATCTTTGAAGATAGCATCGATGTCCAAGAATGAAGAAAAATGTAGCAGAATTTGGCTCTCGATTCCTCACTTGTCAGCATGCGATGGCGGAACATCAGGTACCAGCAGGCTTGGTTCAGCGTTTAGAGGTCCCAGATTGTATTTTGATGAGATATCTATGGTCTTCGTGACCTGACATACACGTCCATCCTAGGTTCATGATTCTATCTGGTATATCATCAACTAAATCATGAAGTCGGCCCACTTACTACTGATTAGAGAGCAGGGTTCAGTAGAGAGCATGAGACGCCTCTCTATGTCGGAGATTATACAGATACATGTAGTACCTAAGGCTATTGTCTCTGACCATGATAAAATTTTCACTTTCCATCTATGGAGGTGGTTTTAGTGTATTTCGAGATGCATCCTTATTTTTGCACCACCTTCCATCCTCATACGGAGGGCCAGACAGAGTAGATGATTCAGACCATCGAGTACATGCTACGTGCTTGCGTCCTCGACTACTGTAGTAGTTGGTAAGATCACTTTCCTTTTTTTGAGTTCGCATACAAAAATATCTATCACTACACCATTGGGATTTCACATTTTGCGGCATTGTATGGACGACCTTCCAGATCACCTTTGGTTGGACTGACCCATGGGAGTCAGCACTCTTGGGACCAGAGTTGGTACGGGCTACCACAGAGAAAGTGCAGATCATCTAGGAGTGGATGAACACTACACAGAGAAGGTAGATGTCTTATTCTTCTAAGTGATATTGACATTTGAAGATTGAGGATGGGGTCCACATCTTCAAGCGGGTCTCACCCCGATGAGGTTAATAAAGATTTGGTCAACGCGACAAGATATCTCCAAGGTTCATCGGACCCTTCCAGGTCGTCAGCAGAATTGGTGAGGTGGTTTACCACATTTCTCTTCCACCTTATTTGCATTGGGTACATGACATAATCCACATATCCCAGATGAGGATATATGTTCATGACCCTTCCCACATTATCGACCATGAAGAGCTGGACGTCGACGATGGGGAGCCTTTTAATGAGGTTCCAGTACATAGTGAGGATTGACAGGAGTGAGTCGTTTGTGGGATGTCGATACCTCTAGTTCATGTTCTCTGGCAGCACATAAACATCACATAGATCACATGGGAGTGGGATGTTCGAATTCGTGCTCAGTTCCCCCAATTGTTTTCCTAGTTCTGTGATGTGGCTTTCAGGGTTACAAATCCCTGAGTTGGAGAGAATTTAATGACACGGAATTTCCATGGAATGTTTTTTATTATAAAGGAATTTTACGTGTCCTAGAAAATTAATGGCACGTGATTATAAGGCCCAGAGTTCCCAAAATGAATTTCAGAACTTTTTTTGGGTACATTCAGTAAATGGTCAACAAGGATTTTGTAACTGTTGAACCAGTGCTCGGAATGGAAATCCTAGGACACTATTGAACTTGTAGCATTGGTACTCTCTTAAAGAGACAATCACCTCGATGACAGTTGGTCGAGGGGAAAGATAATTATTGTGTTTTTCTTGAATGAATAAAATAAAAGAAAAATTCATAACATTTTTATTTGTTGAATTCTCCTGAATGGGAAATGGTGGTGGTGACCACCTGATCATAAACCCCCCCCCCCCAATTTGAATTCCTAAAGGTGGGGACCACCCAAACCCCCATAATTGTAGAAAATCTTAAACTTCTTCTTTAATGTGAAGAAGTATCTTGAACTACCACCACATTAATTATTCCAACACATCTTGATTAATGGTGGAAATTAAAATTAAATTAAAAAAACCTTATTTAATTTGTATTGTCTATTATTTTTTTGGGAGAAGTGTTGAAAATATCATGGAGAAACTGTTACACTCTCCAACGAAGAACACCTCCCAATGAAGAATGACCACTGGAGATCAAAGAATGAAAAAACCGACCCCGAGCCGGATTAGATGAACCTTGTGGAGGAAACCAACGTAGGATGTCATCGATGACAACGAACCGGCGATCGGGGAAACGACGACGTCACTGACTTCACCCCTTCCAACGTCAACGAGAAATCATGTAGGGGTTTAACTATATGTGATTAATATTTCCCATGTTATTCCCTTTTAAAAAATGAATGTGGATCAATTATCTCTAACTAGTTGATCTGTGGATGTTTTCTTTTGCGTGTTTAGGAATAGTGGTTGATGGAGGATATGGGATGTGATGTTTTAAATACCATCCAAACAAGTTCTTTATTCAATATTTTTGAACCATTTGCTACTGCTTTAATGAAAATAGTGTGGTCCATACCAACATGGCCCGACCTCTATGAATTATCTTCAGATTATTTGTTGTGTTCTTCGCGATGAAGGTGACTGTGAAATTGCGCTGCCCGATGTAAGATGAGTGCAGCTTGTTTTTGCAGTGGTGAATGATGGATGGCCGACCGAACCAGCCACTTACGAAGGTGCAGCGGGCCACCGTGCTGCATAGAGAGGAAAGATAGCCAATTTCCCAGCCATGGAATACTACATCACATTGGCTACCATGTGCTTCCTCGTAGACCTCACGTTTCCCCACAGCCCTAAAATGCCCTACGACACTATGCCTCCTTGCGGAGGACCGCTACACCGCTGTCCCCACACTGCCCTACGAACCCATGCTGCACCACCACCCTCACTCCGTCCCGCGGCCTCACGCCGCCTCGCAGCCCTCGCGCTGCCCCTTGGCCCTCGCGCGGCCACACGACCGCCCCGTCGCATGGACAGACCACCAGGTTGGGCCGTGAGGTCGTGTCGCCCAGCGTGGGTCGGGCTGACCCGAACCGGGTTGGCCCAGGCTGGGTCGGTCACACCATTTCAGACCGGAACTGGACCAATTTCGACCCATAAACTCTTTTGGCCATAACTATGGCACTAGGTGTCCATTTGAAGAACCGTCTGTGGCACTAAAACCATTGGAACCAGTCGGTCCATTTGGTTTACCCCACTAAATATTTGGATAATGATGATGAATTTTAGGGTTCCATGGAGCACAAATCCAATTGGGCCCTTGGGAATAAAAGGCTAATATCTCAGAGATCAGACATCCACTTGACGCTCCATCTATTACACTGAGAACCCTATGGCATGGCAGAACTTTGAGATAATTCATTGTGAGACTTCATGTCAGTTGGAGTATCAACCAGTGGCTTGATAAGTACACCTTCCTTGGGAGAAGCGATATTAGTGCAGGAACCCTATAGCTAGTTGTGGAGATGTACTAGGATCTAGTGTGGGTCTGACAAAGTACTAGAGATATACCAGGATCATGTGTGGGATTGACAAGGTATTGGAGATATACTAGGATCTTGTGTGGGTCTCACGACGTATTGAAGATGTACTAAGATATTTTTTGGGTCTGACGTCGTACTAGAGATGTACTAGGATCATGTGTGGGTCTGTCGATGAACTATAGACATACTAGGACCGTGTGTGGGTCTAACGATGTACTAGAGATGTACTAGGATCCTGTGTGGGTCTGATGACGTACTGGTGATGTAGTAGGATCCTGTGTGGGTCTGATGACGTAATGACGATGTACTGGAATCTTGTGTGGGTCTAACGCTGTAATACAATCCATTTTGGTTCTGATGATGATTTAGGTTCCTTCATGGGTATTCCTCTTAACAGAGTAATATTAATTATTAGTTACATCGAATCATCTCTACCACAGTACCTAATTTATACCCGGTGTGAGCTGAGTCTGTACCTTTTGGTACCTACCTTCGTGGTAATCCTTCCATTATGGGACAGTTGGGATTTGGGCTTTTGTGTTGGACCCTATGTTTCCTCAGGAATGATATGGGTATACTTGATAACTTATGTATATATATGGGCATATATAAATGTAGGGTTGTCAGTTGATTTCATACTTTTTTTGTTTATCATATGTGAATTTTTTGAATCATTTAGGGTCTTGGGATACCTACTGAGTATCATTATACTCTCCCCTACATGGGCTATGCATGAAACATTGTTTTGTTTGGTGCAGACGACGAACAACAATGGTCATGGCTGAGGTCCCCATGATTAAATGGTGCCCGGAGGTGGACCATACAACGTGTCAAAATGTAGAGGATACGGGTATACGTGGAGTGCTGAGGAGGCGATCTATAACTACCCCTTAAGTAGGAATCCTAGAGGATTACCCAATAGCTGTCTTTATTTCTATTTAGTTGTATTATATTTCAGTTGTACTTGAACCTTTATAGTTGGACCTGTATTTTGACCCCTTTTACATTCACCACTCTTTTTGTTATACATTTGACTTATGTTCGTATTATGTTGTGTGCTCTGTTGTGTGTGTTTACAGGTTATAAAGGCATTGACATTCTAGTGTTAGGGAATATATCTTTTCGGTGCTAGTCACTAGCCCCTGGCCTAAGGAATGTGGGCTTGTGGTAGTCACAACATGGTCCTTGAGGGATGGGTTATGATAGCACAGCCGAACGATTGCACAAACATGTCAAAACAATATAACCCAATTTTGGTATACCCTTTGAAATAAGGAATATTAAGATGTGAGTGAAACCACTAACAACTAATCACAAATTTGGGAATAGCATAACCATATGATTCTAATGAGAATAATCATGTAATGTTAATTTAGGAAATGGATTCCAAAGAAATCAGTGGGCCGCACACAAACATTCCAAAAACCATGACCTTTAGGGATGAGTTATAGACCACCAACCATAGGGTTGTACAAGAAATATCCTCAGATATCATCCCTTTGATTTTCCTCAGAATAGAGTATATCTATGAAAATTTGAAAAATGATCACATGGAGATATCTAGGTCGAGAGTGAAATAGAAGAAGAAAGACTAAAGAGAACTCGAGTACTCACAATTGTGCATCCAACGTCACTAATGGATTCTCGATCAAAATCCGAATGAAGAAGATCCCTTGATCCCTCAGTTATGCCTTAGAAATTTTTCAAAGGGAAGAAAAAGGAGGAAATTCATGCAGGTCCTCATATTAGGGATGACGGAGAAGATTAATAGATCATTAAGGGAGTTTTAGATAGTTTACATATGTTTTTAGCTTGTGCATGGGTTGTTTTCACAATTTGTCAAACTGGGTGAAAACCATGCTAGATGGTTCTGCCTGAACCTAGGGAAAAGGGGAATTTCCATTGTTTGGCTAGACGGTTGTGCACCAACTGGGTGAGGTGCGACTGTCTGAAGAAACAAAATCTACACGGTTAAGAAAACTGTGTTCAAACTGTATGATTTGGCATGTTTTATTAGAAAGTGGTGTTCTAAGCTTCAAAAAAAGCCCCAATAACCTTCATAACCTTTTCTAAATCAAAAATCATTTATATTTTATCTAAAGTAATTATTTATATAGAAAATTAAAGGATCCATAACTGTGTTAAAAAATGATTTGATACAGTCTCCCCCCTTAAAATATCTAACCGCCATGTTCATCTTCCTTGTGTAAGGAAACACTATCTGAAAATATCTCTATCCATTGGAAAAGTACATCAGCTTCCCTCCCCCATGTCTCATTTGGTACTCAACTAGGAAGAAATTGCAACTATATGAGAGAGAAAGGATTTCCTGAGAAATCCATTGTGCTTTAGTCAATGATATGTACATAATATTACTCAAAGGTAGAAATGAAATATAACTCAACTTATATAGGGTCAAAGCTATGATATGGGTCAACATGATATTGGTGAAGTTGTGAGACATTAATTGTGTGGTGCATGGAATGGTACCTCTGTGGTAGGAGCAACCGATAGGGTACTGGCCCGACTCTCTTGAATCTCAAACGGCCCTACATGACAAGGCAAAAGCTTTCCCTTATTTGTTAACCGTATATGGACTACCCATGGAAATACCTGAAGAAAAAAACCATCCCGAACCTCTAACTAAATAGGCCATCAATGTCGATTGGTGGAAGATATTTTTCTAGACTGAGTAGTAGTCATACACTTCATGACCATCTAGATGTATTTTGAATTCTCTTGAATGAGATGAGAACCTAGTAGGGTTCAGTCGCCTACTTTTATTCGGAACAAGGGTGAACAACATGGTCTACCTTATAAGGCATAAAAATGATACATATAAATTGTCTCCTATAAATTTTTATTATAGGAGAAATCGACTACATGGATATGCTTCTACCAAGAACTACCGAAATCAAGGACGCATTCTCAGAGCATATCCATTAAAACATGTATTTTCTATTCTAATTGTCCATCGGTATGAGGGTGAAAATCTGTTTGTAAATGCACATGAGTCCCCAAATAATTCTACAAACCCTTCTAGAACTATGAATAGAAATGATCATCCCTAACTGAAAAAATATTATTTGAAACCCCAATAGTTGTTTGATCACTTAAACGTATTGTCTTCCCAGCTCATCAACTGAGAAAGCCTACTAAATAGGAATGAAGTGGGATGATTTCTTTAGTTGATAAATGACTACCCAGATAGCATCTATACCCCGAAATAACCAACATAGTCCAAAAAATAAATCCATAGCACCATCTTCTGATTTTCATTCTAGAACTGTAAGTGGATGTATGAAGCATGCAGGTCTCTTGTGCTCTGCCTTCACCCACAGATAGGTGTAACACCTAGTGATGAAGCCTTGAAACTGATGTTTCATCTGAGTCCACCAATACTGGCATCACATATTTCAATACAACTTCTATATGACTTCTTAAACATGCCACTTGGATGCATGGGAATTTTTCATTAACTCATCTCTCACATATGAAGGATCCCAGATATCTCTATATAGATTCCAGATGTTACCTCTATCCAGAGAACAATCCATAGGTGGGTTCTCCACTTATATACTCTCTAGGAGAACCAATCCATCAGGAATTAAAAACTACCTACTCTTCACCCTCTAATGGTGGGAAGAGGTAATTGTTAAGGTTGAGAGGTAAGACTAGTCATTATTTTCATGAAACTCTAGATGATTTTTAGAAAAGAGGGTCATTTACTTTCATTCATCAATATATTCATGTAAAACCTACGTTTGATTTTTCCAACTCAGTGCATCTTCCACTACATTTACTTTTCTGGGAAAATAAGAAAGCTAAAAATCCAAGGATTGTAGATATTTGACCCATATTTGATGTCATAGGTTCATGTCACACTGGGAAAATATATACTTTAGCATCTTGTAATCTGTATACAATACAAATTGCTTATCGAAGAGATAATGACTCCAACAACGTAAGGCAAGGAAAACTGCTTCTAGATCGAGGTCATGTGTTTGGTAATTTCTTGCATTAGGTCTCAACTTCTGAGATCTATATGAAATGACACTATCTTTCTGCATTATCAATATCCTAGGCCAATATTTTAGGCATCACAGATGATGATATAACATTTACCAGGTTCTAGAAGAATCAAAATATTTGATGATACAAACATACCTTTCATCTTTGGAAAGGCTTTCTCACATGATTCTGACCATAGGATGTTACCACCCTTCATTGTAAGCCTAGTAAGAGGTGAATCATGGCATGAGAAATCTTGTATAAAACACATCTAATATCCATCTTTCCCCAAGAAACATCATATACTGAACATGTTATTGGGATGCTCCTAGGATGCTACAACACTAACCATTTAGGGTTAATAAATACTCCGGATTCTGATATAATATTGCACAGGAAGTGGACCTTGTCATTCCAGAAGTCACATTTTTCAAGATTTTCATAATTCAGAAAATCTCTCAGTGTACTCAGAATGGTCATAAGATTTTTGGAATGGTCGTAACAATTGCACAAATACACCACGTTTTCATCCAAAAAGACTACGAAAAAAGAGTCCAAATAGCGATGGAAAACCTTATTTATCAACACCATAGAAATAGTATGTCTGTTCATAAAACCGAATGACATATCAAGATACTCATACAGACCATTCCATCTATGAAATTTTGTATGAGGAATGTATGATGGACTGTCTAGAAACTGATGATAACCCGATCTCAGGTCTATCTTTGGGAGCACATTTTCTCCCCGTAGTTGGTCAAATAGATCACTTTTTCAAGTAAGGGTATACCAGTTCTTGACCATCAGCTAGCTATACACGCTATAATCCCCACATAAATGTAGAGGTCAATCTGCCTTCATATATAAAAGAATGGTAGAAACCCAAGTGGATGTACTGGGTCATATAAAGGCTTTGGCCCCTATGTCCTCAATCTATTACATGATAAGTTGAAGCTAAGTATGTTCCATCCTGTGTGGCGGAATGGATAGTGGAGCTGCTCCTAGAAGAAGCTATATTTCTAACTCTACCAATCCCTCAGGTGGTAATCCAAAAATATCATCCGGAAAGACTTACCTGAAATGAACAACTACTGGAGGGAAATCATTTTGAAGAAATCCTTGAACCTCCATGAAAATTTATTCATTATGGGCGGTTACTCTACCTATCCCATGATGATTTCATCACTCTCTCCCATCTTGGACATCCCACTAAATTTTGAAAAGATAATTGATCCCTTCGGGTGATGAAAAAGAAACACTTAGGGTATAACTGTCTACAAAGGCGTGATAATGGACCAACCAGTCCATCCCGAGGATGAAATCAAAGACCATCATCTCGAGATAATTAAATTCCACAAGAACGGATAACTACCAAACTTAAGGGGACAGTCCCTACACTGGAGTATTCCCTTCATCTGTATTCTCAATGTTTTATCAATTGTCATTACACCATAATGATATTTTATCTCTAGTCTAATATATTCCACAATAGATGAAAAATTAAAAGAGTTTGAATCACATGTATCAAAAAAGGAGAAACAATCGTAGAGGCTACTATGGTAGTACCTCGTACTATTGATGGTCCCGAATCATGATCCTCATGTATCCGTTGTAAGGCATGATACTGACCTGGTCCACTTACAGGTAAAATAGATGGACTACCATGATCATGAGTGCTCTGCTAGCGTAGCTGGTGATTAGGGATCATACTACCTTGACCATGACCTCCCCCAGGCAAGTCCTACCAGTACTATTCCAACTCCTTGTCTGGCGCGACACAAAATAACTCGCTCCTGAAGGAGGAGCTGAAGCTGATACTTTTCCACACGAAGCTAATGGAAAGGTCTTGAAAAAGTGTTGAATATGACACATATGACCACAATCGTGAGCTTCTAGAGGTTTTTTATCACACTGGATCTACTTATGCCCTGGTTTTCCACACTTATGACACACTAAAAAGATATCAAATTGGATACTCTAGCGGCCACTATGATGAGGATAATCCTCAAGGGAACATTTCATTCCATGGGATGAACTACTGGCCTGAAGAGACACTTATCCATTAAACCCAATACATGCTCTATCTCTTATGATACAGTCTTTGATAATGGACTAATAAACTATTTAATAGATGTTAGGAAGTATAAAGTAATTCACCTATGTTTGTATGGCGTACTAGACCCCATCCAGATACGTCTAGTACAAGAAATTTCATGAACAGCTAGAAGCGGTGAAAAGAATGGTAAATAAGTGAAACATGCTAAATATTCCATAACCTTCCTAGAAAGATACTCGAGAAACATGAACACTCAGGATCTGTCAGCACTCAGTGATAGAGCATTGATCTGATCATTGAAGGTAGTCTAGAAGTCAACTCATAGCATTCCCTGATGACTTCTGGCATGGGTAATGACATCCCACCAAGACTTGGCTGAATCCCGAATCATGTATATTTCATGAATAACTCTCCTCAATGGTGGCGTTTCAAGGTTCTCCATGATAGAAAAAATGGATTCTAGCAACGACTCAGTATCCTAAAATCTGCCATCATATGAAAAGGATAGTGGATGCTTCTACTGGAACTCGCGGGTCAGATTAGCCATCATAGGTGCCACCTGTAGAGAACCATTCATGGACAATACCATATGTAAGAAACTATCACGGACTTGAGAATTAGTTATCGTATTCATTATAGTTGGAAGTACCTCATGTGGTAGTAGGGGAAGTAAGACTAGTAGCTCAGGGCCCACCATGTCTAGAGCATTATCGTCACCACCCTCCGAGAAAACGACATGGAGACGTTGTGGAAGCATTGGTTTTCAAATAACATAAACACACCATATCACCATCATATAATCAAGGAGATAGAATCACAAATGGATGATGAATGTACGAAAACTCCATACCAAATAAATTCTACCCAAACTACCTGCTTAGATGGCTATGAATCAGTGATTTCTAAAGAATAATTTTCATGTTACTTTGTAATTAATTATTTAGTTAACTCCTTTACCATTCATAAACATGAAAATTCCGGATATTGATGTGATGAAAATTCATTATTAATATCAGGATTAAAATTATAATGGATCTTAATTTCTGATGAATAATTTCCCATACACCTATCACCAAAAAAGTCACCCATTTACTTATATAAAAATGGCTTGACTCAGTAAATTACGCATCCCAACCCATGTGGTCCCATACAAAACATAAATTGTGAATGTAAAAAACTCAATCAAAGCCAATGTAATAAATTTACTCAAATCTATCACAATGTCACTCAAAAATAAAATTCATATCCATCAAAAAAAATTAGTGAAATTTACCTATATGACATGATAATAACCATGCCATGTAAATTCAAGGTGCTTATGATGATGCATGTAGAAATAATCCTTGTCGTCAAATAATTGGTCCTAGGATGTAATACATTTTAAAGAATAATAATCAATAACACCACAAAACATGGGAGACACCCAACAGTGAAATAAAATCAACTGTAATAGTCAAAATAGATCAACAATTTCATCATGGGAAACATGGCTATTACCTGGAACATTGGTTCGCCATGCCCAGACATTGCTTAGGTCTATGACCGAAGTGATACTATTCTCTAATATATAGTCTCAAAAAAGTCATGAAATAATATAAATCACCGCTGATACCAATTTGTGACAACATGGACCTGGATGCCACTTAATGGGTGCCCCATGCCCGGTGGGACACATAGCCTCAAACCCATCTTCCTGAATGCTAGAGGCTACCAACTAGAAGAGAGGTCCTAGGTTGTGTCACATGGAATACTATTCCCTCATTATTATAGTGTTTCACAATGGATGATATTTATGTGAATAGTACACAATGAATGAAATAAAAATAAATAGAGGAGAAACATTAATTTGATAAAAAAAGAACAATAACTGTGTCAACTAGAACAGTGATGATGTAACGTCATGTCACTAGAAAACAAGAAAATAAGGATAAAATACAACAAGTATAACATGTTCCACTTGTAAAGGAAAGAAAAGACTATTTAAATCATCATGAGATCCTACACGATCATCTACTATCATGCTCCATCATTTCACCACACAATCAAGTATTAGAAGCTGCATGATTCCCTTTGTCAATAACTCCAACCATGTAATCTACTATGGGTACCAAATGACTCTTGCAGAGGGTGTGAGATAAATCTCAGTGGGCCAGCACCAATGATGTATATAACATCTTGCCGATGAAATAGAATATATATGTGATTAGGTATATATGTAATGTAAAGCATGCAATAAAAAATTACTGAATAACCAATTACCTGCTTCGTCCCTCAGCTGGTGTCTATACATGTAACCAGTTCATTAATTGATTAATTATCAATTAGTTTTAAAAGTTTGTGTGGGAATATCCAACACTAAGGTCACCTCATGGTAGCATAAGTATTGAAGGTCCCTAGACGTAATAAAGAAACCAAACAATGATATCCAGTGAGGGAGTTCTAGGGTAATAACCAAGGTAACGTAAACTCACAAAAATCTTTCTCAGTAGTATCTAAGTCAAGATAAGGGGTAAGAGTGTAATCCATGGAGAGTAATACAAGGAATTCTAGAAAAAAGGCTCATACTAAGTCCAAGGTGATCATCCAAGGTAAAATGTGTCTAAGCAAATACATGGGCCCAATGGACATTCCTTATGCCATATACTGGTCAATATTGGATCCAAGGAGTGTATTAGAGGTATCATGTATTTACGAATGGGACCTAATAGGTGTATACTATGAATCAAAGGAATTGGAAATAATGGGAGTCTACGTGCATGTCATCATAAGGAATCCATATCCTTGAATCAGAATGTGATTCTCGAGACCCAATGTATTCTCCTCTCAGAATCCAAGGAATGATCTTGTTATCCCATTTAAATTTTATTTTTTAATCATGTAATAATTCATTTTGTCCACATATTACCTTCCATTAGTGTGGATATGTCAATTAGAGATGAAACCATTGTTCAAATCCTTGTCTTCCATTAGTGTGGATAGGATATGCAGTGTTGCATCCATTTAATCAAGTCTTAGTATGTCATTAACGCATATTCACTTATTGAGGATCACTATCCTACTGCCGATCAACATGGTTAGGGGTGATACAAACACGTAATGTTTATTCAAGAACCTTAAATAAGGCCATGTAATATACATATTATACATTCCATTTTAAATTTCACATATCACATTTAATAACAATTTGAATGAACTTAACTTAGGAGAATCAAGTGGTTAGCAGACATGGAAGATTTTTTTATAAAATTATCAATAACAAAAAGAAATTTATTATACGCAGTCTCTCCTTTAGAGAGGCTAAGAAATGAAACAACTAACTGGTGGCTGAAAATTGTCAAAAAACATAAACTCAATTATGGCATAACCATCGACAAGAGGCAGATTCTATTTTGGGTGAAACAGCTAACAACTAATAACATATTTTTAAATATAAAAACCATATGATTCTTACAATTATAATCAAGGAATGTAACTTTTTGAAATGGTTTCCATTGAAATCGGCGGGCCTCACAAAAACGTTCCAAAAACCACACACTTTAGGGATGATTTATAGACCACCCTCCCTAAAGTTGTACAAGACTTCTCCTCCAATATCGGCCCCCTTATTTTCCTATGATCAGATTAGAGCTATGAAAAAGGTGAACAACTCTCACATGGAGGTATCTATGTCAACAAAGAAATAGATGAAGAACGACTAAATAGAACTTGAGTACTCACCATTTCACATCCAACATGATGAACGAAAGCTGGATCAGAAGCCATAAGTAGAAGACATATTGATCCCTATCATAGGCCATAAAAAAATCCAAAGGGAAGAAAAGGAAGTAAAATCCCATAGGTCCTTAGTTTAATGAAGAATGAGAAGATTAAAAGATCATTAAAGGAGTTTTAGACATCTTATATAGGTTTTTAGCTCACACACGATTTTCCACATAGTTTTCCAAACTGTTTGCGAACCATGCGAGATGTTTTTCCTAAACACGGGAATAAGGGGCGATCAAATGGTTTAGCATCATGGTCATGCGCCAACCAGGCGAGGTTCCACTGTCCAAAAAAACACAATCTGCACGGTTAGGAAAATTGTGCACTAACCTTGCGTAAACCGTGCGACATGGCATGATTTCCCAGAAATAGGTGTTCCAATCTCTAAACCTACCTCGATCACCCTCAGAACTGTTTGTAACTTAAATTTCATATATATTAGGTCTAAAGTAAAAAAATTTGACTCATAATTAAAGGATCCACATGTGAATGAAAGATCAAGTTCTTACATCTCCTATGTAACCTATTATATAACTGTTTAAATTTTTTATTAAAATATTATAAAAAATTATTAATATTTATTATATCATATATTATCCTTTTATAAAATATTATAACTCCTTCAGTAATAATATTTCTCCATTTTCATAATTTTAGGTGTTAATTGCCATATTTTTCGAGTATGTTTAGAATAATAGTTTTTAATTAATATTTCATAAATAATGATTTCCTCATGTAATGAATGTATACCATTATTTACATGCTATATATATTCATTATATATTTATTTATATTATCCTATCATGTTTGGAGATAGGAAACGAAATACACTATTCATAGAGGCAGTAGGCCATATTCAATCATAAATGTAGGTTCAATTTTCTTATTTTAATAACTAAATGATATATAATTACATTATAAATATATTATAATATTAATTTAATTTTTTTAATATTTTTTTTTGTCAAAATAATAATCAATAAACATTATGTAGTACATTAATTAATCACACCACTTTGAAGAGAAGGTAGTCCACAAATCTATAAACGAAGTTATTATACTCCAAAAAAATAAAAAACATGAACATATTTGTTGTATAAAAATAAAATAAGAATAAATAAATAATAAATATCATGTATATCTTATATAAACTATCAATATATCAATATTACAACTTTGAATGATGGTAATGTAAGATCATAGGACATTAGTTCATGGGGTGGTAGTTCGCAAGACACGCTAACGAAGATTGTGTATCCCATTTGATGGAAGTATGGGATGTTGTAGATAATTATCTTTATATAACACCATTTAATTATATTGAGGATACTAATTTAACTATAAAATCAATATATAAAAATCATTTGAGGGGTGTAAAAGTAAATGAATCAAAAGTGATCGCTGATGAACGTAACCCCTTATTCAGGTAACGCCTTTTGATTTAAATGAAAATTAATCATTCATTATATTTATGAAAAAAGTGAATAATATAAGACTATGGGTGGTATTTTGGGATATATTTGTGTTTTAATTTGGAATAACCAGATTTCATGATGGTTTTGAATAAGTCAAGGGGGGGGGGGGCGTGAGTTCTATTTTATACTTGAGGTTGATCTGCATTCTTTTAAATACGAAAGGTAATCATTATAGGGAGGTCATTCTTATAACTTCTGACTCCAATAAAAATATGAATTAAATAAAAAGGATTATATGGTAGAAATATTTCTATTGAATTGGTTTTTATTGTTTTTATGAAATTTCGGTCTTTATGATTATGGTTTATTCAAATGTTAAGTTACTTTTTATTAGTACTCATTGTAATTCATTTTAAATAAATTCATTAATTTTTTTTGGTAAAAAATTATGCTAAACCTTCTAGACATTATAAATAATTATTCCTTCAAAAATGGAAAAAAATTCCAAATTCATATCATGTATGTGGAAGAAATTATTATAAAATTAACCCCTCTTATATAATGATGAAACATGTTTTAATGTAAAAATGTCAAAAAGATTGAAATGTTTTTAAATTTAATATAAATGTAAAATTGATTGAAATTAAATAAATCAAATTAATATATGTAAAATTAATCTAAGTAAATTATAAAATAAATAAAAAATATATTTTCATACTATAAATAAATCGAATGAAAAATCCGTTTTCAATTAAAATTCAAAAAAATTCACTATTCACCAAAAAATAATATATTAGTTAAAAATAAAAATAATTCACCATATGATGTGTAATGCCTCGACCCCAGTTACCCAGCGTCGGTGCATTATTACATAACATTGGCATGATCACAAGAATTATCAAGTCTCGAAAGACCGATTAGTTTAGTAGCCTTAGAATAACTAGTTACATTAATAAAGTTTACATTACATCATAAAATGAAAACTATAACAATATAGTCTCCATAGACTACACTCTTATCCCCTCATACTATCCCTGCAGGTTATTTATAAATTACTTCTTCACATCCTAAGAAAAATAAAAATAGAATAGGGGTGATATCAATTTCCCAGTAAGGATAACAATATAGCGGAAACATTCATAAATAAGAATACACATTCAAGGAAATGTATAACTAAAACAAAATCCTTTTATAATTGAACTTCAACATAGTATGAAAAAAATAAAATGAAATAATTCCATTTAATTATTAACATTTATATTCTACTAATCGAAAAATCACATTCAATATAAATAACCACTTTCATAATGATGGAATGGATAATGCCAGACTATCATAACCACATAGGCAAGGCCTCGTTCCAAGAATAAAAATAAAATTTTGTCAAGGCCTTGGGCCAAGACACTAGTTTTTCTCATGAGACCTACCGAAGCATCGAGGAGCTATTGCGGGATCCACCCGTCACTTATTAAGTCCAATGCATTCCTCATATGAGCTAGTTTAAACATAACATAAACATTCGTAATAAAACTAGCATATGAAATGTCAATACCTTCACCATAAACCATTAATGGTATAAAAATAACACACCCACAGTCAAACATATCACAAAAACTTAAATAATATATGGAAGTTTTTAATCATAATAAATAAAATTCAAATAAGATTAAAATCCATCAAAGGATGTTGACATAGATGAAATCAAAACTATTTGAGATAAATATTTCTTTTTTTTAAATCATTTAAAAGTCACATAATTATAACATAAAACATTTACCTTGAAAATATTCTTATAATATTGTAAGGGAAGCTTCGATGGTTTTATAATAGCGGAAAATATCCGCACCCTCCATATAAGTTAAAAAAAGACATTCGTACCTTAATTCTGTCGAAAAGGATAAAAAGGACCTTGTTTGGAAAATGACAGAAAGATTCCTTTATAAACATATTAAAAAAAGTCAAAAAGTTTTTAAATTAATTTATATCATTGTCTTTAAAATAGTAAGAATGAATTGAAATACATTTTTAAGAAACATGGATGTGGATGATAAAGAGGTTCCAATGGATAATCATGTATAAACAACCTCGGATAATGAAGAGATTGTGAAATAACCCTTACCTTGTACATTTCATTGGTTGGGGTAGGATTACCTCTTGTATAATTGTGAAATAATTGTTATTAAATTATACAAGAATCATATATATTAATATGATAACATATATTATCTTTTAACATTGCTTTGTTAATAATATTTGAGATTTATCGTTTTTTCTGGTGTTAACTTACTCATTTTATTTTATATGTATTGTTACGTAAGACGTGTCTGTCATCGATAGGTTGTATCTTATTCGTATCCAGAAAGATATCAAGTCCTTAAACATTATTTTGAAATCATCAAATGATAATTATACTTGAATGGATACGATGGAGAATTAATCTCATCGCGTTTGTGGAGGCGGTAGTCCGTATGTATGCACGAGCGACAATATCATTCTTTTGATATTAAAATAATATATAATTGGAGGGTATATCATATATACAGAATCATTATCCTGCTATATTTATTATTTACATGAATTAAAAATCATTATTATACCCATCCAAATAAAAATATATTGAATAACAATTACACCACGACGTGGAGACGGTAAGCCGTACGTACACACGTATGGTGACATGTAATTCAAAAGATGGATAGAATACTAAATATCGTTTTACCATATTTATAATAATATTACAGTATATATAAGATATTGGATTCATTATTTTAGAATGGTAATAACAAAGGAAGAAGAAGTGGAAGAAGAAAGGAACTTGAAAAGGGGTGGTGAAATCATTACCTCTTCTTCAGGTTATTCCTTTTGATTTGATCAAAAGAGATCCTTAGGCTATCTTTATGAATGAAGGAATGCCTCTAGGATAATGTTATGGAAGTTTAGATAGTATCTGGTCAGATTTTGGCCAATCCAAATGGCTTTGAAGGTGTGAATTAATGAGAAGGGGGAGTTCCCTTTTATAAGAGGGGTGAGGGGCACCTTTGGAAAAGCTAGAAATATTATTTTATAATAAATTAATATTCGTTTCTAATCTCTCCAAAGTGGATTATTTATAGTTTAAGGTGGGGATGGGTCGAAAACCACTCAACAAATATAATTTAGATAGGTTTGGGTCATTATATTAACCTTATCTTTTATTTTTAACTCTTAGTTAATTAGTTTGACACTTACGATGTAAATTTGTATTTTAATATTATATATTTAATAAACGTACAATATACTTCCAAGAGACCAAAAAATGGTCCATTAATTATACACCTATCATAATATAAGGCTCTTGTCCGATCCTTAGATTTTTACGAATTGAATATCAATTAATAATATAATATTTGTTTTCAAAACTCTTTTATGTCAATTTTGACACTATTTGGAAAAATGATTTTTTTGAAAATCATAACAGAATTATTACTTAATAAAAGGTTAATTAAATCATTCCTAACATGTAATATTAACCTTAAAAATTAGTGTAATTCATAAAAAGTCTATAATTATATTTATTTGGGTATTTATAATATCAATTATTTTAATTTTTCACTATTATGGTAATTGCTGCATCATCATTGTGTCATTAATAAATTAAATTATTTAATGTCTAAAATTTGTAAATAAAATATCATTATGTATAAATATTTTTATCTTTCTAATGAATATTTATAATATAATTTATCGTATGTATAACCTTATATAAATAATGTTTTAGTAAATAAACTTTGATTTTCACTCTTTTAACTCTTCTTTGAATTAAATAATAATAAATGTCCAAATCTAATACAAGTGAACCTAAATGATAATATTTTACTCCTAAGGCTCTTTTTGGTCGAGATACGCATGTCTAATAGAATTAGGAAATGTGTTAGGGTAATATTAATATCATTTTTACACTTAATTACTATATTTACTTTTAATAGCGGTAAATAAAATTAAAAAGTTACTATTCACCAAAAATTATTTTCTTCTCATTGAGCAAAATTCTACTCCTTGATATTAACTGTGTTTCTCGGATTTTCTAAATTCCACTCACAGAAGCGGTAAAATTATGTTTTATGAATAATTATGATTTTTAATTACCACTTAGAGGTTTCACTATTCATCAAAAAATGAAAGTTTCCAGAAAAATACCAAAAATTAAGCCTAAGATATATTTTATATTATAAACTCAAAAATGATGTCTATTTTACCAAATTCAAATCATATCAGTTTCATTAATTAATTTAAATATTAATTCCCGTCGTCAAAACAAATAGTGTGTTTTTAAGAGATAATAACTATCAAAAGATTGACACTTGTTTATGTCCGGTTTAATTGTGATATTATGTACAATGACCAACATTGTATTATATGGTAAAAATATATTATAAATATAATTTAATACCACTCAAATTCATATTTTATCAATATAAATTATTTTGATTAAAAAAGTTGTTTTTAATTAAAATGTAGTAATTTCCACTATTCATCAAAATATAAATGTTATCCGAAAAGTTCCAAATTTTGTCCTTAGGCTAAATTTGATACCCCGAATAGAAAAATGAATTCCATTTTGAGAGATAATATTTATAAAACTTCAAAAAGTAGGTATTACTATTCAAAATGGCTAGTTTGATTGGTTGTGATATGGGTTAGAACTCGATGTTGCATACAACACACGCTACTGTATTATTAAAAGGAAAGCGTACCGTGGAAGATTGGGATGTTTCATTGTAAATTTTTGATGTCCCCATTCTAAAAAGTAAATTTATTTAGTCAAATTGAATATAAAAAAGTTAAAAATATTGGAATTAAAAAGGGATCAATATTAAATGTTGGTAAAAGTGCAATACTGAAAATGAATTTGTTCTTACATTATGTCTAAGAAACTCATAATATGGAATCTAAAATTATAATGATTATATAATGTTTAAAATTTAGTTAATAATATTTATAACCTATTTTTAATGGCTTGTATGGTAAGTCATGGTGCGCTTGAACTCGGTGTTGCGTGTAGTTCAAGTTATTGAATTATTTTGAAGAAATAACACACTATGAAATATTGGGGTGTTACATTCTCCCCTCCTTCAATAAATTTAGTTCTCAAAATTTGAAAATTTTCTTCAAAAATAAAAGGATTAATATAGAAAATATATTTGTGGGAAAACCCACATCAGATATTTGGTTGATAAAATTTAGTCTTAATAAGAGGAAAAGAGAAATGAAAGGGTCACCACCAAATTATGATCTCAATTCGAAGAACATTGGTTGAAATTAGAGACATATAATTGGAGTAAAAACGTTAATATTTATAGGTAGTGATTGAGGTCATCAATCAAAAACAAGTTTAAAATTGAGGGCCTTAAATTCATCAATTAATGATGATTTAAAAAACCATCGGCTCAGCAAAACATATGGTATTAGGATAACACATTTTTTTGTTTAAATATCCCTTCATTAAAGTATAAGAATTAATTTCTTCATTGAATAAGAGAAGAAGAAAAATATATACTTGAGAATTAGTGTCTCAACCTTTAACTACGTTCTACCACAAACTCATCTTTCACTCTAAAAGATAATAGAACATAAAAATAATATACTATTTATCCTATTCGTATAGGGTTAAAAAAATGAATTTATAATTAATCTAGAAGAACCATTAAAAAATGGCATTATTCAAAATAGGATATGATGTGGGTTAGTGGTAGGTGATACACCCTTGTCGCCCTTCGGTTGTGGGTTCAAGTCTCGCGGCCTTACCGGACACGACAGGTTGCCGCCCGACCTCCGAGATGTCCTTTTATGGCAATCCAAAATAATCCAAACTAGAACTATCCAAAATACTTCAGTCCAAAATTTATACGGAAGGTAAACACAATGACGATACTTTTTTGTTGCCTATAAACATGTTATCACCTTCATCATGTATTCTTTTGAAACACTACAACATCTTGAATTAACATAAACCTTATTGATTACATTAATGATCCCTTATTCCTTAAAGAATAATAGATATACTCCTTCAATCCAAAAATGTTGTAAACCCCAACAATGATGGAATATACAAATCATTAATCAGTTTTAAGGTAGTCATGAATATCCAATATAATTTATCCAAATCAATCATATATCATTCTAAAATCACTACCTCGGTATTAGAACCATATTATGGTTTATCTTTCTCTCAACCATATATTTTCCAATAATTTAATCTGTTATTTAGTCACTTTTCTGTGTTCCACACAATCTCAAGTCCTTAATGAAATAGTAATGAACTACAATCATTATATGATCCATAATTATTATAACAAGTACATTGTTGATACAACACTCAAATGAAATAATCAACATAAGAACTCTAATCATTCCACTTCATCTGTGGTAGTATCATAACTTTATTATTATCTGATAGCATCATTTGTGGCATAGTTTGATGAAGGGACATAGGTTCGCGTAGTGTCCAAACTCCTTGAAAATGAAGCATTGTGCATTTTAAACCATTTTTTTACCCTTGCAGCCACGTACTTTGTGCCCATTTCCTCCACACTTATAACAAACTACCCTATTAATTTCAGGCAAGTTCCAGGGTGTTTCTTTCCACAGTTATCACATATGAGAAAATTATTCTTTTCCCTCTTCCTGTTATCCATCTTTCTCTCATCCATCCTTTTCTTCTCTTGCTTCCCTTCAAATCCATAAGACTCAATAAACTCTTTACTTATCTTATCAATACATGATATTATTTCTACATATGATGATAATACATTCGAGACTATTTCTCTTATAAATTCTGGCTTAAGACCATGAATGATATGATCCTTCTTTCTCTTTGGATCATGTGCAATGATGGATTTCTCATTCCTTCTACTGAGCGCCATTTATAAACAATGGCATACACTAGATTAGTTTATGAATAAAAATACCTAATCCCAAAATTTTAAAACACATAACACAAACTAAATAGTTTATAGATATAATCCATAATCATAAAAGTGTCTCCTTTGAGGAAGTATATACTCATAAACCCTTAATAATGGTTTGTAAATAAAATGATAATTATCCTAAGCATATCCCCTGGGAGTGTCGTAACAAATAGTGTAGCAAGGCTCGTTGTCGTGCACCAGTTCCCGTTCTAGTCTAGCTCAAAGCGGTGTTTTTGGGTTTTACCCCTAGGTACATCTGTGCCAGAGCTGCCTCTACTTGCTCGTATCCAGACAGGGATGTATTGCTTGGAAAACTCCCAAAATTTCTACAATACCAAAATTCTAGGAGGTTCTTCTATTCTAACCCTCAAAGTCCTTCTTAGGTCTATGTTCTCTAATTAGAGTTTATCTAAATCTAGCTTCCATGGTTTGTACTAAACTTTCTATGATACCAAATGTAATGCCCCGACCCCAGTTACCAAGAGTTGGTGCATTATTACATAACATTGGCAAGATCACAAGAAATATCAAGTCTTGAAAGACCGATTAGTTTAGTAGCCTTGGCATAACTAGATACGTTAATAAAGATTACATTACATCATAAAATGAAAACTACAACAATATAGTCTCCATAGTCCACACTCTTATCCCCTCTTACTATCCCTGTAGGTCATTCATAAATTACTTCTTTACATCATGGGAAAAATAAAACATAGAAAAGGGGTGATCTCAAATTCCCAGGAAGGAAAACAATATAGCGGAAATATTCATAAATAAGAATAAACATTCAAGGCAACGTATAACAAAAACAAAAGTCTTTTAAACATGAACATCAACATAGTATGGAAAAAATAAAATGAAATAATTATATTTACTTATTCACATGGATATTCTACTAATCTAATAATCACATGCAATATCAATAACCACTTTCATAATAATGGAATTCATAATGCCAGACTATCATAACCCCATATCCAATATCTCGTGCCAAGACTAAAAATAAAATTCTGTCAAGGCCTTGTATCAAGACACTAGTTTGTCTCATGAGACCTACCGATGCATTGAGGAGCTATATAGGGCTCCACCCATCACTTATTAAGTCCAATGCATTCCTCATATGAGCAGGTTTAAACATTACATAATCATTCGTATTAAAACTAGCATACGAAATGTCAATACATTCACCATAAAAAATTAATGGTATAAAAATAACACATACATAGTCAAACATATCACAAAACCTTCAATAATATATGGAAGTTTTGTATCATAACAAATAAACTTCAAATAATCTTAAAATCTATCAAAGGATGTTGACACAGATGAAATCAAAACTATTTGAGAGAAATATTTATTTTTTTAAATCATTTAAATGTCACAAAATTATAACAAAAAAATTTACCATGAACATATACATATATGCTTGTAAAGGATGCTTCGACGATTTTATAACAACGGAGAATAGCCGCACCCTCCGTATAAGTTAAAAAAAGACATTCTTACATTAATTATGTCGAAAATGATAAAAAGGACCTTGTTTGGAAAATGACAGAAAGATTGCTTTATAAACATATTATAAAAAGTCAACACGGGTATAAATGAATTAATACCATTGTCTTTAAAATAGTAATAATTATTTGAAATACATTTTTAAGAAACATGGATGTCGATGATAAAGAGGTCCCTATAGATAATCATGTATAAACAACTTCGAATAATGAAGAGATTGTGAAATAACACTTAACTTGTACTTTTCCTTGGTTGTGGTAGGTTAACCTCCTATAGAATGGTGAAATAATTGTTATTAAATTATGCAAGAATCATATATATTAATATAATATCATATATGATCTTTTAACATTGCTCTGTTAATAATATTTTAGAATTATCTTTGTTTCGGGTGTTAACATACTCATTTTCTTTTATATGTTTTGTTAAGTAAGCCGTGTTTTTCATGGATAATTTGTAACTTATTAATATCCAGAATGATATCAAGTACTTAAAAATTATTTTGAAATCATCAAATGATAATTATACTTGAATGGATAAGATGGAGAATGAATCTAATCGCGTTCTTGGAGACGGTAGTCCGTACGTACGCACGAGCGACAATATAATTCTTTTAATATTAAAATAATATAAAATTGGATGGTATATCATATATACATAATCATTATCATGTTATATTTCTTATTTACATGAATTAAAAATCATTATTATGCCCATCCAAATAATAATATAATGAATAACAGTTACACCACGACGTGGGGACGGTAAGCCGTACGTACACACGTATGGTGACATGTCATTAAAAGGATGGATAGAATACTGATAATGGTTTTACCATATTTATAATAATATTAAATTATATAGTAGATACTGGATTTTTTATTTTTGAATGGTATTAACAAATAATGAATAAGTGGAAGAAGAAAGGAACTTGAAAAGGAGTGGTGAAATCATTACCTCTTCTTCGGGTTCATCCATTTGATTTGATCAAAAGGACTCCGTAGGATGGCTTTTGGACTAAAGGAATGCCTCTTGGAAAAAGTGACGGAAGTTGAGTGAGTATTTGGGAAGAGTTTGGCGGAGCCAAATGGCTTTTAATGTGTGAATTATTGAGAAGGGGGAGTTCCCTTATATAAGAGGGGAGAGGGACACCTTTGGAAAAGCTAGAAATATTATTTTATAATAAATTCATATTCAGTTTCTAATGTCTCCAAAGTCGATTATTTAAAGTTTAAGGTGGGGATGAATCTAAAACCACTCATAAAATATAATTAAGACATGTTTGGGTCATTATATTAACCTTATCTTTTAGTTTTAACTCTTAGTTAAATAGTTAGACACTTACCATGTCACTTTGTATTTTTATATTATATAGTTAATAAATGTTATATATACCTCCAAGAGACCCCCAAGTGGTCCATTAATGATACAAATATCATGATAGAAGTCTCTTGGCCGACCCTTATATTTTTAGGATTTGAATATCAATTAATAATATAATATTTGTTTTAAAAACTCTTTTATGTCAATTTTGACACTATTTTGAAAATTGATTTTTGTGAAAATCAAAACAGAATGATTAATCCCAAAGAATTTAATTAAATCATTTCTAACATGTCATATTAACCTATAAAATTAGTGTAATTCATAAAAAGTCTTTAATTATATTTATTTGGGTATTTATAATATCAATTATTTTAATTCTTCACTATTAGGGTAATTACTGCATCATTATTGTGTTATAAATAAATAAAATTATTTAATGTCTAAAATTTATAAATAAAATATATTTATGTAGGAAATCCTTTTAGATTTGTAATTAATATTTACAATCTAATTTATCTTATGTATAACCCTATATTAAAAATGTTTTAGTAAATAAACATTGATTTTAACTCTTTTAACTCTTCTTTGAATTAACTAATAATAAATGTCCTAATCTAATAAAATTGGACCTAAATGATAAAATTTTACTCTTAAGGCTGTTTTTGGTCGAGATACACTTGTCCAATAGATTTAGAACATGTGTTATGGTAATATTAATATCATTTTTACCCTTAATTACCCTATTTACTTTTAACTGTGGTAAATAAAATTAAAAAGTTACTATTCACCAAAAATTATTTTCATATCATTGAACCGAATTTTACTATTTGATATTAACCGTGTCTCTCGGATTTTCAAAATTCAACTAACAGAAGTGGTGAAATTATGTTTTATGAAAAATTCAGTTTTTTAACTACCACTTAGTGGTTTCACTATTCATCAAAAAATGAAAGTATCCTGAAAAATACCAAATATTAGGCCTAAGATATATTTGATGTTATGAATTCAAAAATGATTTCTATTTTACCATATTAAAAACATATTATTTTCATTAATTAATTTAAAAATTAATTCCCGTCGTCAAAACAAATAGCGTGTTTTTAAGAGATAATAACTATCAAATGATTGACACTTGTTTATGTCCGGTTTAATTGTGAAATTATGTACAATGACCAACATTGTATTAAATAGTAAAAATATATTCTAAATATAATTTAAAACCACTATAATTAATAATTTTTCAATATAAATTATTTTGATTAAAAAAGTTGTTTTTAATTTTAACTTAGTAATTTTCACTATTCATCAAAATATATATGTTATCTGAAAAGTCCCAAAATTTCACCTTAGGATAAATTCGATACTCTGAATACAAAAATGAAGTCCATTTTGAAAGAAAAAATTTATAAAATTTCAAAAAGTAGGTATTACTATTCATAACAGCTATTTTGATTCGTTGTGGTGTGTGTTAGAACTCGAAGTTGCGTACAACACACACTACTGTATTATTCAAAGGAAAGCGTACCCTGGAAGATTGGGATGTTTCATTGTAAATTTTTTATATCCCTATTCTAAAAAGTAAATTAATTTAGTCAAATTGAATATATAAAACTTTATAATATTGGATTTAAAAAGGGTTCACTATTAAAAGTTTGTAAAAGATCAATACTGAAAATGAATTTGTTCATACATTATGTCTAAGAAACTCATAATATGGATTTTAAAATTATAAGGATTATATAAAGTTTAACATTTAGTTAATACTGTTCATAACCTCTTTCTAATGTCTTGTTTGGTAAGTCATGGTGTGCTTGAACTCGGTGTTGCGTGTAGTGCATGTTATTGAATTATTTTGAAGAAATAACACAGTATGAAACCTTGGGGTGTTACATGATGTGTCTCAAATTATGATATAAAAATTTAATTAAATTTGTCACATAAGGTTTATAAAATTTTCAAAATTTTTAGTCAAAATATTTTCTCTATTAAGTGTCGGTGGATCTTCCTTTAGAATGATATTGATTTAAAATGCACAAAATTTGAATTTTTCTTATCATATTTGTATCGTAGAAATTGAAAAATTTTAATAAAATTTTATATAATATATTATTTAAGGAATTAATTATTATCATCAATTAAACTTATTTTCGTTAAATTATTAAGATAATATTCTTTTGGAGAATATGTAATGTTTTAATGAAAACACCGCATTGTATTAATTTGGTTATTATATTATTGTCTAACTATCTTGAAATAACTGAATTAAAATATATATTTTGAAAGGTTATTTATTAGAATTAATAAAATCAAATTTAATTTCATGGAGATAATTTTAATTTTATATAATAATAACAATATAATTCATTAATATTATGTCTTCCATATAACACAGGCCAATGAAGAAACAGATTGTGTGAAACATAATTTAAAATCAATGTTTCAGGAATTGCAATTTATATTGTAGATTTAATCTATTTATAATTATAAATATGTTTCATAGTCTCATGATATTTTATTCCATTATGTTTTATAGTGTATAATGTCATACACACTATCCTATACAATGAAATATTTTATAATTCCAATGTATTTCAATGTATGAATTAGATTCACCTCAATCTAACAAATGATACAACCGTAATGACTATTGTTGTGTCATATTATTGAAAAGTGACATAAGTTTTACTAAAATAGTGGTGTGATATACTCAAAGATGAGAAACATAATTTATATTGTCTTTATTAAACATTAAAATGATACAGATGTCAATTGTTACATGTAGGCATCAACCATAAATCAATCTGATACACTATGTGCCCGATATAACTCAAAGAGTCTCTAATGTGGTTAAAATTATGATTTTTTATCAAAAAATTTATCACTCATTGAAACTAAGAATAAAAACTAATATTTCATTCAATATGTAGAAAGTTTTTCATATTTGATTATTAATATAAAAGAATAAATATCATTATTACATAAAACATATCCTGACAAGATAAACACAAGGTTCAAATTTTCAAGTTTAAATTTAATTTTAGTTAAAATGTAATGTTTCATTCTCAAAACTAATGAAATTAATTCATACAAGTTTTAATGTTTAGGAATACAATCCATATGTTATTTCAGATGTGTATGAATTAGTTACAGCTCAATCTAACACATTGTGTGACCGTAATGATTCAAAATGTGTCTTGTTTATTTTAAATTGACATTATTATTAGTAAAAATTAGTTGTGAAATTATCAAAACAATTAAAATAAATTATAATTGTTTTTATACTTACATAAAATTATCCATATATAATTTTTGTTATCTATGAAAAATCCTTAAATAAATATAATATTAGGTGTGCCTGATATAACACAATATTTCTGGCATCAGTATAAAATTTAAATTTTAGTTATAAAATTATTTTAATCATTTAAAACTACTAAAAAAAACAAATTTTGTTGATAGTTGAGAAACGTTGTTTCAATTTTTATTTTTAACATGAGAGAATGATTCTCACATAAAACTAACACATGATATCACTGGTATGACTCTAATTACATTTTTCCATTTAATGTTTTCATAAAAAAAACAACTAACATACCCAAAATCGATAAAAACATTTGTATTTTATTAATGAATTATATAACAAGTTCATGTGTCATTATGGATGTGTCTAAATAATCCACAACTCATTTAATCACAGTGTGAATCTAATATGACTCCATGCGTGTCTTATTATTTAAAATTGTCATCAATTTTAATAAAAAAAGAATAGTTATGTACTTGAAATTGAGAAAACAAAATAAGATTGCTTTGATACATTAGGAAATAAGCTAAAATTAATTTCATACCTCTATGAATCATCTATTCCTCCATATGAATTTCAATGTTCTCATTATATCTCAATGTGTCCACTATTAGCTTAATATGTCACTTAGTTCAGAATGTGTTCCATTCCCTAAAATCCAAGAGAATGCATTTTGATTCTGATGATATTTTAGGAAAATGATTCATAAGTAATTTTTACTTATAAGAATCAGTATCATGATAATTTGAAAGGCGATGTGGCTTTTATGACACAAAGTGTGTGTTTCACTTTTTAAATGAAATTTTACAAAAAATGATATCCATTAAAATAAAACCTGAAAAAATTATTTTGATTATTTTTATACATTCTAAAAACAGTTCATATTTCATTTTGTTACGAATCATACAAACTAAAATACGACACACAATGGGTCCATTATGACTCAATGTGAGTATTTTTATTTAAAATTGAAATTAATTTTTGAAATAAAAACGTAGCTAACATAATCTAAACCCATAGAATGAATTTGTATTATTTTTAGACATTAGTTTAAATATTCATAAGACATTTAAAACATATTAAATAATCCTCAACTAAATTTGTTACACATTATGCCTGATATAACTCAGCTTATCTGTTATTAGTTTTATGTTTACATTTTAAATCAACAAATGTATCACCCACTAAAAACAAAATAAACAAAATCATATTTTCCTGATATTTTTTGAACACTATTCATATATAATTTTAGACATTAATGTATTATCATCACATAAAATAGAAAAATGATGTGATCGGTATCAATCAAATTTTTTTTTCCAGTATAACATGATTTTTTTGGTAAAAAAGAAGTGTTACTTTCCCAAAACAAAGGAAATGAATTAATATTTTATTGATACATTAGAAATATTATCCATATTTCATTTGTGACATGCAGGTATCATTTTTAATAAAATATGATTCATGGTTTTATTGGTATAACTCAACATATTTACATTATTTTAAATTGATATTATTTTATTGTAAAAATGTATACCAAGATACAGAAAACTAAGAAAAAACATATATAATTTTTTTAATAATTTAATAAAATATTCTATATGTCATCTGTGATGTGTTTGAATCATCTTAACCACATTTCGATAGATATTTTATCTACTCTGACTACCATTATGTATTTTATATTAAAATTTAAATTAATATTATTAACATAGAGAGGTGTAATGCATAGAAAAACTAATTATTTTGATACTCTATGAAAATTATTCATAATTAATTTTTTATATCAATGAATTATTTTCTCCTTATTCAATAACATTATTTTCTAGGTGTAGCTCAATGTGTTTGTTATCAGTTTAAAATTCGAATTTTATTTCAAAAAGCATGTCACTCACAAAATTCTAAAAATTATTTTTTATATATATTGGTAGTTTATGAAATTTATTCACAATAGTTTTTTTCTATATTGGAATTAGGTTCATTCAATATAGATTCACGATGTGAATGGTTTGAATAAAAATTAATATATTTAGTTTAAAATGAAAATTTAGATTGAAAGAAAATTTACATACAAAAAAACCGTGAAAAAACATTTGGATTGTTTTCATAGTTTAGCAAAATGATTTGTATTATATTTTTAACATGATGGAATTAGCAGAACATCAAATCGACTCGTGGTTTAAACTTTATAACTACATTTGTAAATTTTTATTAATAGTTATCATTAGTTTAAGGAAAGAACAGAACCTAAGTAATCAAAAATAAGAAAATGCATTCATATTATTTTTATATATATTTAAAATGATATATAAGAAATTTTTTACATGTTTGAATACTCCAATTTTCCCAAAATAACTCAATGTATCTATTATGAGTTTATGATTTTCATTTAATTTCAAATTTTGTGCCACTAATTAGAAATCATGAAGGAATTCTCATATTGTATTTCAAATTTAAGGAAAAGATTCATATGTAATTTTTGAAATATAACAATTAGTCTTATTTCAAACTGAAACCTTATGTGACTTGCATGATAGAATGTGTTATCTTTTTATATTCAACTGACTTTTTTTGAATGAAATGTGATATAATCATAATTGAGTTAACATGTTTTGATTATTTTGATTAATAAAACCCATCCATAAATCATTTTTGATGTTTAAGAATAAAATTTAACATAATCGAACACATAGTATAGCTCATATGATCACAACTGTGTCTTTTTTATATTTGACTTAAATTTTAATTAAAAAGACAAGTGAAAAAGTCAATATTGAGATAAAATGGTCATATTGTTTCGAAATATTATGAAAATTACACCTATGTCATTTTTGATGTGTAAGAATCAACCACACGTCAATATGATACATAATGTGACCGATTTGACTAAAATTGTGTGTTTGCTATTTAAAATTGACATTTGAGTTCAATAAGTGTGTCACTCCACAAAAACAATGAAAACACACTCATATTATCTCGAAAATTATGGAAATTGATTCAAATGTATGTTTTGATGTGTTAAAATTAGTCTCATATCCAAATAATAGTATATGTTACTGATATATATCAAAGTGGTTCCTTTTGGTTTATAATAATTTTTTAGTAAAAAAGTGACATAATCGAAATTCAGTAAACACATTCAAGTTATTTTGAAACATTTGGAAAATTATTCATATATCATTTTTTAAATATTGCATTGGAACACATTTCAATCCAACACACGATGTGGTCTATGAGTCAAGTTGTTAGTTTTCAATATAGAAGATCCATTTCAAATAAAAACAGGCATCTGTATCACCTAAAATGATAAAAAATATCAAAAATTTTCTCATCATATGTTGTTATATTAAATATATAATTTCATAATCTTGTTTTTAAATTATTAATTTAATTACCACATAGTCAATTCTTGAATATTAAGAAGAAGTTATGTGACGTGTACGAATCAATCACAACACAATTGGATTCACATGATTCCTGGTATGACTCAATGTATATGATTTTAGCTTATAATTTACAACTTGAGGTACGTTTTTTTCTTTTTTTATTGCTGACATAAAATTTATTTTCATATATATATGAATTTAATTTTTATCTTGCCTTATTAATTTAATGGGAATTATAATGGTTTTTGATAGGGGATAGTGAAAAAGGAACACTGATTTTTTTGAATGTCTCTTACAACTTGTACTTACTCCGGTAATTGTACAGAAAAATGTTTTAGATTTCTATAATTTTTTTTGTTCTCATATTTTTTTTTGAATTTTATTTCCTTAAAATTATGTATTTAAAAACAATTAATTTCTGTTTTTTTTAGTAGAGTTTAGTATATTTACTACCACGATGTAGTATGTTTCAAAATCAGTGCTACCAAATGTTATATTAAAGGAATATTTTTTCAAAACTATTTAATGTGTTCATAAATGGTCTATTTATAATTTATTTTAGATGTTTTGATAAAGGATGACATTATCTACGCTTTTGAGAGTATAGCTAAAGAGCCCTCTATCAGTGATCTTAAACGTGATGATAAATTATAACTTTAATGGTACTAAATAAAACTCACAGAAAGTGTTACTTCATTAGTAATTATCTATCACTGAAAAATTAGAAGGGATTTTAATTTTGCTATATTATTAATCTAATTTTATTCTAAAATTATACAATTTTATTACAGTTAAATGATGGTTTCATAGTAGTGGGAAAAATATTTTTATAACTGTATCATACCACACAGTTTATCTAATGATAAATGATTTATGATAACATACCACACATATGTTTAATATTCATTATGTGAATGGTGGGTCCAACATTATATATCCCTCCAATGTAATGGGTAATGATTTATATCTCTTATCATAAATGGAATAGGAATGGGGATGCAACCCAATCCCATAAGAGAAATTAACTACAATGTTAGTCTTCAAATTTAACATTCATTAATATTAATGAATGGGGGGTGAAATAAATCCACTATGATATTCCTTGTTGTGAGCCTTGACTATATTTGAAATTATTTTATATAGTCATCTGTAAATAAATAATATATCACATATTCAAATTTTATAATATCATGACTAATTTTATTCCATTAATTTAGTTTTCATGTCTTATTTTTGGACAATCTTAATTCCATGACTCAAAATTATGATAACTGATATGTAGGGTTTGGTTTTCACTTGTTAGATACCCATATTCTTATTCTATTTATAATTGATAATTGAAATATTTTATATTTAACAATACATAGCATCTTATCCCACCCTTTACTATATTTTCCTCATCGATGTTATGATGAAAAGTGTTTAGTATGATTTTTGTATGAAGTTTTATAGTAAGGAAGATTGAAGTGGAAGATAATATAGTTCACTTAAGAAGCAATTATTTATGTATTCATGTTTAAAAAGTTAAAATACCTATAACATTCTAGAATAGACTATTATGTAATGTAATTAATACTAATACAATAACATCTAAAATCATTCTATGAAAATATGGGGACCTTAATGATGGTATAATAGAATATTTTAGATTCCTTAAGAAACAAGGATGTCAAAATAATATTGAGATTCAAGGGTACAATTTATGTATGTTAAAAAATATTTATGTGTTGTTAAGGACCACTGATTCCCAAGTATAGTACTAGGGTGTAATAGTTAAAAACAAGTTGTCTTAATTTAGAAATACAATAAACAGTTTTTCATGATTATTTGGTTTGAAATAGTTATTATTGTTGATCACACTATGATTTTTGGTTTTATTGAATGTATTGTACACAAGTGATCTTGTTAATGATCAATGTGTTGGATAATTACATGATTACCATCATAACAAACCAAATGTTATGTTTTCTGGAATGAAAAATATATTTTCTACATTATAATTTTTTTTTAATATATAAAGTATGCTGACCATCTAATGTTAAAATACAAGAAAAAATCTACTACGTTCTTTATGAGGAAACACCAACTTTGTTTCTGTGGTCCAGAGATCAAGTACTTGAGGAGTAATGAATTAGTATCACTAAAAATATACTAATTGTTCACTAAATTATGGGCATTAAAAATGAAATTTTAATATCTATGATTTGTGTGTAAAATTATGTCAATAGTTTTATCTTATCAATAACATAAGCCAATTGTTAGAAATTTACCCCATTATGTGTGATGTGATTAAGCGATTATATTCAATTAATTCTATTCCTTGATAATTTAATTTTTTTATGTATTCCTTGTGATAAAATATAAATATGATAAATATATTAGAACCTATGAGGAATGTTTTATATGAAAATTGAGGTAGATTCAGTTATTTTCATTTATACTGGATGTGTGGTGATTGATTAATATATGTATTAGGAATAACTCTCCAATAAGAGTTAACAACCTGAGACATTATAACACATGAATAAATCATTTGAGATCATATCAAGGTGAAAATGGGAATTCTTGTTATCTATCAATATCATTATTTTGATAAGAATGTAAATGTGGAATTTTAGTAAAATATTAAAAACATGGAGAGATGTAGTTTAAATTTACTTGTTCCCATACTATTTAAGAAACATAGATTCAATTTTATTATAGTGACTAGTATTTTTATTTGTGTTGAATGGGACATTTTCGTGAAATTGAATTCTATAGTTTTAGGAGAATATTAGGCAATTAATGATGAAAATCACAATAAGATGAATGACCCCCTATCCAATATTTCATATCGAATGATTGTGAGAATTATGTTAACCAGTGGTCAAGCCCAAAGATTAATGTTGATGACTGATGATAGTATGCTCCTAATCCTATATTCCATATAAAATCTAATGTAATCGCAATTACTGATTTTGAGTATGATAATAAAGTTGTAAAAGGTCAAATTTACATTAAACTATACAACTATTAATATCTTATATGATTTATTATATACCAACTCTCTTATATCTAAACAATTTACTACAGGTACCACAACAGATCCAAAATTATTAGATGTTGAGTTAGAAAAGAGACCCTATAATATTATGATTATCACACATCATGTATATTATTGTAATATAAATTAATTTGGGGGGGTTATGATTCTTATAAATATAATTATTATCCCTCAAGAATGAATTTTAATTTATTTTCCCATGGATTGCCTATATTTATCTATAACCCACTTTAATTTTTAATGAATTGAATTACATTTTTATATTACAATCCAACTAATTATCTTATGTCGGTTTGATGATAATTATTAACATCCAATAAAAATATATCAATTATATGATTATATTCTCTTATTATAAATAATTTTTTAATCTAATATGTTTAGGAATAGATAAAACATTGATTTGATTCCTATCCGATGTATGTATTTTATCATATTTTGAGAAGATATTCCAAGCCTTTCCAAGAAATGTGATGTTTAGTTCACAGTAAAACTCATATCTTGTGCCACACCTGTTTCAAATATCAAATTTTGAATATTCTTGATTGAGTTATAATAATTAATAAAGCATACAGAATATAATATTGACATAGTATTTACTTATCAAATTACCTCACCTTTGGGTAAATCTGTTATTATTTTAGAATATAAATGAATCAATGAAAAGATTTACTAATTCTCATACAATTAATATGATCCCAATAATGAAGCTGTATCATCATCTTGGTATTGAGGATCTTACTGATCCACTATGGAGATATGAATATGTTTATATGATTATTATTCATTTGGGATATCAAATATATGCATTTAAGATGGTGTATATAGCCAAGACAACATTCTATACAATCTATAAACACTAAATTATAAAATGATGCAATATGATCATACCAATTCCCCTAAAATAGTCATGAATTTAACGAATAGTGACTTTGAAAATTTATTTTATATGTTAATGGTAGTATATATAGTTTATAAAAATATAAATTCAAATAGAAAAAAATATCATAAACATTAGTCAAGGATTTTACTAATGGTTCTTTGAAAGGTGAATATATTTTAAAATTTGAAAAGGGGAGAATTTGGGGTTAAAAAAAGTTACAATTTTGGGTATTATAATCTCAATTATAGGGTACATAGAGGGATCTAAAAAATATTGAGTTATTTGAATGTTATATTAGACCAACAACTATGACTGAGATCTATCATTTTCATGGGTTGTATTAATATAATAGAAACATTAAATACAATTTCTCATGGTTTTCATATATAATCATCTTGTTATCATCGTATGGATCGATGTTCATTTGGATAAATGATTGTGGGTATAATTTGAATGAAAAGAAAATAATGTTAGCCAATGGACCAATGCATAAATTCCCCTTTAGTGGATAAGTGTTTTTAATTTATTGGGATGCATTAATGGATGGATTTGGATGAATCCTCTTGAAATATGATATGGTTTTAGAATATACCTCAAGATAATTTATGGTTCATAAGAAATACTACCAAACTCATTAATTTGAGTTAGAAGTCATAATTCATAAATTTAATATAAGGAATAATTATTCTTATAACTAGTAATGTGATATATATTATGATCCTAGGTTTTATGATTATTTATTTTTTCATATTTAACTGAATTTTTTCATGTTATTATTTTTGGAATTTATTAATGATTATGACTATTAAATATATTACTACCATATGAATGAAAATAATTAGGGTGGTGATCAACATTAAAAATATCATGCAAACTATGTAATTTGAAGATAAAAAATATATAATATTTTGATAACAGTAAATAAATAATCTCTAAATATTTATAGAAGGGATGAAAATTTAAATTTCTCAAGAAAATGTGCATCAAACTATTCATGTCTGGAATAAAGTATAAAGGAAGGAAAATGTGGAGAAGTAGAATTAGAAGAGAAATTTTCCTAAGTATAACCTTGATTATGATGTAGTGTTAGGGTTCATGAACTGGGTATGAGTTCAAAGAATATTATATTTGAATAATGACCAGTTGGATGAGGCTCATAGTTCAAAATTCATTACTTATCCTCGAAGTAAAAAAGATGAATGTAAATTTAAAATAGGTTTTATTATGGGATAACATGAGAGATATAGTGAAAATTGGGTATCTTTCTGGTTAGGATTCTTGAATGTTAAAGTGGAGAGACATAATTTTAATTGGATTTTTCTACCATAACCTATTATATAATTGGAATGTGAAAATATCACATTGGATTTCATCGTCTGAGACTTAAAAATGGAAAAATTGTATAATTTTTTATATAGTTAGTCACCATAAATCTTCTATGCATATCATTTATATCATTGAATATTTATATATTGATCAATTTTTAATAATATATATTAATAATGTGCTAATGTAACATAATGGGACACTTTATATTATATCTGATTGGTAATAGAGGTTTACCTCGTCATTTTAGAGATATATTCAGTGAGATCTGGATAATAACGTATGAATTAAAACTTATTATCACTCATAGATTTATGGTTAGTCTATGAGAACCATTTAATCCTTAGAGAATATATTGAGATCTTATTCTATGTATGTTAAATTTAGTTGGGATAAAAAAACATCCTCCTACCAATTATTCTGACGACAACAAAAATCACTCGAGAAATCAGATGGCTATATATGATGTCCCCTATGGAATTTTTTTTAACTCTAACATGTTTGGATGAAGTTTGTTAAAAACGAAACTGCGACCTAATATATTGGGGAAGATGAAAGAGAATTTCAGAAATATTCCGTAGAAAATGAAGGCTACTAAGAGACCACAATGATGTTATGTTGATAACGATTTGTGAGATATGGAGATTAAATTTGGTGATAATGTGTTTTTGAAAAATTTCCCAATTTAATATAGTTATTATATTTAGATATGATGGTTAATTATTCCCTCGGTATATCTTCTGCATAATGATTCGGGATTGAGTAGGGATGATAGCTTATCTCTTTGTTCTTCCACTGTACTTCTCTCAAGATCATGAAGTGTTCATTGTATCTGTAATAATGATGTAAATACAAAATATATCACATGTATAGGACATAAATGATGTTCTACTAGGGTATTATTTATCCTATCAATAAAATTTATATTAAATCATAGACCATAATGATATGTGTTATAGAACAAGTGTACTCATCTTGTTAGTGTTCTTTGGAGAAATTAGTAATTCAATTAATCAATATGAAATATTTAGTATATGAATGTATATATACATATTTAAAGTATTTCATTGAAATTATTTTATGGGAAAAATTCATGTTATGTATGGTATAATGAAACACCATTATATTTTAATATAAACTAATCATTGAATAAATTTATACAGATAGTTTGATATACACACTGCCATGTGTAAAAATATCTATAATATATTATACCATTATAATCATTCTAAAATGGATAGAATGAATATTAATAAGATATTTATAAAGTATTTATGGTATTAATATTTATATAATATATTCACTAGTTAATGATTTCGTAGAAATATAATTTCAATAATAAGAATCTAAAACATATGTTTTTATTAAAAAATATGTGCATAATATATTTGTATCTTATTAAATTAAATAAATCACTCTTGGTGAATTATATTAATGAAAATTATATATTATATACTGAATAAAATGTTTCATCATTCATCATCTTTTTTCTAATCATTATATACGGTTAAACAAAGTATTGATCTTTAATATGTGTTTTTCAAAAAAAAAACGTTTACATCATTCTTAACGCAGTTATTTGGAAATGAATTTCAACCACACAATAAATTTAATTATTAAATATTTATTCATTATTTGGAATAATGAGGTACAAATTCGGTAAATATGTGACTTTTACTTTTAGGCATTACAAATTGCAATCTTGGTAATGTTTATCAACTCAAAAAAATGTTAATTGGGATAAAATAGGACAATAATCAGTGTTAATGTATCCATTCTTCAACATAATTCTTATTGGATGAAGGGGGATATAAATTTTTAACCATTGACGCAAAAATTATATTTTAAAGTGATAATTTTATAAAAAAAACTATTTATATAATAGTTAATGCATGGGAAATTATAAAATTTCACTCTTGTAAATGTCTCTAATGTGTTCACAAATTGAAAAAAAATTATTTTCAATTATTTATAATTTTAATTTTGAGAATAATGATACTATTTTCATAATGGTTATTTTTTTCTATTTTTTATGTAATTCCATTATAAATTTTACAGCATCGATAATTTATTTATTCTATTCATTGAAAAAATAATAATTTTTTAAAATATTACAAGTTGAATAATTTTAGTTTCTTATAGTTTTATAGGAATTTAATAGATTAATATATATTTATACGGTTTTGTTAAATAATTATAATCAATATCCATTATTTTCATGATTTCGTTAACTTCATTTTAAATTATTACACCCGAAATGTTATTAAATTATATTTAATATACATAATCATTTATTAAATGATATGAAATTTATAAGAATATTATAGATTTATAACTAAATGGATTATGGTTGAACATGTCAACTATGTTATGTTTATGAGTAACTTTCCTTTTAAGATAACATTGAAATCCATTTATGACTGAAAATGGCGTTACCATCGTTATGTTTAAAATTGGTTAACTAATGGGTTATGAAAAGTGATCTGTTCAAAAATGACAAGAAAACATATATAAATTTCACTGTCTTATTTAATTTCAATATTAGACACTTTTTGATAAGAATTCATTTCCATTTTCAAGTATGTTTGTTCATAATTAATTTATTTTATTTTAAAATTTAATGAAATTACATTTGTGATCTCCCCCCATAAAAATTACATCCCACCATTCCCTTATTTTCACCATGAAGAGACATATAGAACGACCATACCCAAAATATTAGCTCACCAACATCATTATACACATTCTAGAGGTCTTGGTGCCCCAAATGACTAATACTAGGATCCTGAAGTGGAGATCTAAATGATTTCTTTCCATGAAGAGGTAATCACCCTAACATATCACATTATTACATATATATTTTTCTCCTACAAAAAAATATATAGTATATAACCTAAATTAATAACTTTATTAAAAATATATTAACTTTTATATTCAGTTTAAACCACCTTAGTTTTCTATAACCATCATCAAATTGTAAGAGAATGTATCGTTCATTTTTTTGTACGACTCCCTATATCCACCTTGCGATTAAATTAATTTTCTATCAACATAATTAATGGATGTTTATTTTGATGGTTTTAATAAAAATAATTCATGTTTATTAAATTATTAGGTTATTGGAGTGATAATATCTTATTTACCATCATACATTTCAATTTTTTATAAAACTAAAATTGTAGTGGTGCATACAGGTGGAGAGCCACCTCTACAAATCGATGTAATTTTTTAAATATATTTTATAAATATATATTTTATCCCTATATATTAAATTAATTATTACTAATTATTTTATAATTTGGATTTATTAATTACCTTTTTTATGTTTTACCCTTCAGAATATGAAAACATCATTCATCCAAATGGTTTTCCATCCAACTCCCTGAATGGGGTAATTGGTTTTTCCATTCCTAGATTTAGTTTTAGAATCTAAATATTTATATAGTGAATATAAAAGGTATTTATTTGATGATTTAAAAATATTATATGATGGATCCATGATCATTAAATAATGACAATAAATACTGAAATGTAGTTCTAATTGAAAATTAAATAGTTAACACTCAGAAATGAAAATTTTAATTAGATGTTCATTATGTAAGGACCTTAAAATATTACAATTGGTTCATATATGATATTAAAAATATTTAAATGATTGAAATATAAATTTATTTTAAATATATATATATATATTATATTATATCTTTTTTTATAGTGTCGTCAAGGAAAATCGAACTCATGGTAAATGTTTCATTTTATTATCTCACTATTATCGGTAGTATTTATGATTATGTTATTAATGACATAACATTATTATATAATTCATTAAAAAATCATGAATTTTATTCTCACCTATTTATTTCAACATCATAAATGATTTCATTTCATTTTCTACAATTTATGTACAAAATATAGTTGAGAATTGTTTTCATGAAAAATTAATTTATTTCGCTCTTTAATTGAAAAACATTTCCTGTCATGTCTATATTTTCTAAATAATTTAATAAATTATATATAATATAATCTTATGGAAATTTAATATAATTTTATTAATGTTTGATTCTAAAAATATTTCGAAAAATAATATCATCTGTCTTTTCTAGATGTGGTTTCTTTTTAACATTTTTAAAAAAGGTCTTAATGGAATGTTCTCCATTATCTATTAAATAATGAAAATAATTTTTCAAAATCCCAAAAAATAAATTTATTGAATATTACATTACATTTTTAATTGTTCTTTTAAATAAATGTTTTCCTAATTATTTGGAAAAAATTTCATTTTTAAATTTCTAATTTCTATGGGAAGAGTGTATTTTCCGTTGTAGGTGTTCCAAGTGATATTTTAAAGTAAATTTTCATTTTTTATAACATTATATGATGTCACATAATTATTACCTTTTAGATGAGCCTATGATAAAATTCCTATTTATTCTTTAATGGTTAATTTATATTATTATAATATGTTTATCAAAACCATACCTTTTCAATGGGTTTTATTTTTATGAATTATTGAAATGAATTTGAACGTTTTTTATGATCCATAGGTTTTTCTATGATGTAATGTTTATGAATAAAACATATTCATCATCATTAATGATATTATGATTATTTTATGATCTTTTGGAACATATATTTATGTTTTTAATTATGTGATATTGGAGCCCAAATTTAAATTGAACTCTAATTCATTATGAAAAAATATATATATAATTTGATAAATGGGAATATATTGGGTGGTTAAACACATCCAATAATGTATTATATCAATTATACTTTTACTTGGATTGAGTATTTACAAATATGATTGAATGGGGGTTGAACCCATTTAATAAGGATAGTCTAGTAAATGATCCTTGATAATTAATTTAATGAATTTTTAATGATATGTGAATTATGAAAAAATATGTCTTATTGAAATGTTATTCTATCATAACTCATATTATTTATTTCCTATATGATTAATGTATTATTAACTATGGTGATTTATAACATTATAGGAAATTATGATCATTGGTATAGAGTTTATGGTTTTCAATGTTTTAAAACCCTTGAACTCATGTTAAAATTAAGTGATCACTTATATCTCTTTTTTACCCATATAAATAACCTGATCTCATAATTTATTATGTTTCTAATCCCTAGTTTTTTATTAAGGTATTAAATTTTATATATCATATATGGTTGAAAATTGTGAATAAAATATTATAAGATGATGTATTTTTTTATGAAATTTTTTTCTATGTATCTATTTTCTAATGATTTTAGACCTATATTATTCTTCTGTGGATCATTATGTTTACAATGATTATTCATCAATGTTTATGTAATATCAATGAATGAATATCTATGGTGTTTATATAATGACGAATATTTATTTCTTATATCATTAAATAAACAATATATTTAAAAATGAATTTTATGAAATGTTGTTAAATAAGACTATGTAGTATATTTAATTGAATTTTACAAAATCCTCTAAATAAAGAAATTATGATTTTTTGAAACAAATTTATTAAAACAATCCACTTATAACACAAATTATTTTTTAAATATTTATTATTGTAAAGAAATTATATTTTATTGAACATAAATACTTTTTAGGAATGGAATTATGTTTCCTTGAATTGTGTTTGATGCTAAATAACTGATTAATTTTTGAATCAGAGAATATGTGGTATTTAAACACTAAATAAATATTATTTTGTCTCCTAAATACCCTAAAATATATTGATTTATCAAAAATGAAGGTTATATAATTTGATATTTTTTATCTATGATGATCTAATTAATATATAGTTTAAATGTACCTTTAAAATATTTTACCTATAATAGTTTTCCCAACTTTTTTAGCATTAAATTCAAAAAATCATACCAATTAACACATATATTTTAAATTCATCATCAACTATGGGATAAACATAGGAGAATGTGGTCAAATGTTTTTCATTACATCATTTCGATAAAGCATACTAATCTTAAAAATATTGATTAGGTAAAAATTCACACCTTTCTAAAGGCCTGTCACCATGAACTACATTTACATACTACTCCTGGAAGATCACGACTAGTTTGTTGATCTGTAACCCTCAGACAATTTATAGATAATAGTGGTATTAGGTTCCGAACACTTTTTAACCAATATTTCATGGTATAAGTGATGTTTATCCACATTCATACATTTTTATAATATATCCATTGAATTATCTACCTATAAAAAATTATTTGTCACTGTAAGTGTATTTAATAATTGTAAATTATCCTTTTTCATTATTTTATCCCTGCATTTTGAATGACACGATTATATCAATTCATTACCTTATTGAATAGATATAATTTATAGAAATTATAATTGAAATTTCTAAATTTATAGTCTTTGATCAAGTAGTTAGGACTAATCATCATTCCTTACCATTTATTGTGATTTTTCCATTTTGTAACAAAATTAGAATGCAGATTTCTAGCATTTAAATTCAAATAAATTCGATAAAATCCATAACAGTCACTTCCCAATAAAATATATCATTGAATAAAAATATGGATCACTACATCATTTTCTCTATTTTTGAGGAATGTGCATCCTCAATCATGCCTTCAACACAGTTTTCTTCCTTGAAATATGGGGTAATATGTGAGATCAACAAATAAATTCACATCGAATTATTCTTTAACATTGTATCCTCATATTGACTAGTTCCGTAAATCTCATGAAAATAACTTCATCACAAGTCAACCATGATAATAATGTAATTTCCATAAAACTCTGTCAGATAGGAAACTATCTACAATATATTCTATTTAGACCATGGCATAATATACTATATATTTCAAATTTTTACTTCAATTTTGGTGGCTAAATCAAAACTTCCACATTATAATATTTTTTTCATTATGTAATTTTTAAACATCAAATTAAATAAAAATTTCTATTCTATGTGACATTTTAATCCTTGAAAGATGAAAATTTGTTACTACCAATTTGGAATGATCCAAAACACAGTGTAATTTTTATCCTCATTTTTTGATCATTTTATCATTTGTAGTGTTGGTCATTCCTATTTATGTAGATCAATTTTTTCTTTTATCAATGTATATGAATATCTATATGATTTTCATGTAATATAATAGTTAACATGGGTAAATCCCCTCAATGGAATGGTTCCATATTCTATGGGTTGGTCATATCCTATACTATAATTCATATCCAACTATACCATTATGTAGGTCACCTTGGTTTTAAATAACCTTCACACAAATGTTCTATTTTGATTTAGAACCATATTTTCTTGAATGTTTTATTCTTTAAGTGTGATATTAACTAATAATCTACATTACATATAACGGTGTATTCCTAAGATATCCCTACACAAGGTGGGATCTTCCTTGACATAACAAAAATTATTAAATATCCAACTATAGTACCAAAAATTAATCCCAAATCAGCCTTAATAATGTACTTATTCATTAGTTTACCAATATGAATATCCATATTGACCTATACATAGGTGGGATTACACACATAGAAATCCTTAAATAATGTTCATGGAAAATATAGTGTAGTAATTTATATCAATATAATTTTGTGGTTCATATTATGATAGTAAGACACAGTTTATATCCCCCATGAAAACTCTCTTTATTGTATTTTCATATTCTCTATGTTTCATACCATGTTCTTTCATCTATATATATTGATAAATTTTTTAACAATAACTCAAATAGTTAAAAATATATTACCATTTTGGTTTTTTAACAGTAAAAACTCTTATTACATAACCTATCATTTGGGATATATATTTATAAAACAAAATTCACAATCTTTTTTCCAAGGAAATATATATGATTTAAAATTTATTCATATAAAATCATCCTTTCTAGAATAATTTTTTTATTACTAAGGTATTCAAGTCCAACAGAAATCATGTCCACACTTCCCCATTTTTATTATTCATTATAATAGTATTAATGATGATAATACATTTAGAAAATAATTTTTTTCTCATGGGATTTTATTCCACATTTAATGATATGAAAAAATAAATTCATGAGAATCTATAATTTGATAATATTATTTTCAACATTTCATGATATATTTATTAAATATTATGTATCAAATATAAAATTCCCTAATCTTATCCATTTGTATATTCTAGGATTGACAGATAAACTAATATAAATATCATGAGTGAATATAACAGATATAATTTGGGAAATCAACATGTTATATATGATTTCAACGAATGGTATGGGGGTTGGAAATATTATTTTATGTTTAAAACTCAATACATTTTATATCACCAATTGATACTAAAAAAATAAAATTATTACATTCCAACATTACCAACAAAACATGATTTTTTATCTAATAAAATATTAAAATAATATATTAGCAGATATGTAAGAAAACACGTTACAATATAGTCATAGTACATGAGACATCAATCGATATAATTTGTAAATTTTTTTGTGTAAATATATCTTTAATACCATGACTTCTAAACAATCACAGTTATTTTCATTCGAATTTAAAAATAAACATTCTTATACAATTCATCAATAAATATCCTTGTTTTTCAACATCAAATATTGAAATCAATTTCTTAATACATTAATTCATGTGTAAGAACATTATTGCATAAAACTGTTGCTAATAAAACTAATTTGTGGCCCAAAATCATAATAGATTGATAATATATATAGAAGATAAATAACATGCCATTTATTTGATTAATTTAACTACATTCAATATCTCATTTATTCAGTGGACTTATTCCAATAATTACCTTTCCAAACATCACAAGTTACAAGAAATATTTTACATGGCATAATATATTTCATTATATCATTATTAATATAAAATATTTCCTAAAACGAATTTATTTTCATTATTTAGAATATTAAAAAACATTATCTTTAAATGATGCTTTAGGACTGAATCCAAACTTGACCCCAATTAATTCAGATCTAATGGGATATATATAATTTCTATTCAAAAAATAACATATATTTATTATATAATTCATTTTAAAATTAGTTAAAATACCCCTATAATTGAATCTACAAATATTTTTTATTATCCGCAGCACTCTACATGAATAAATTTAAATATTAATGTGGATATTGGTATCATAGATAGCGTCATGTTTAGAAATATTTATAGTTATATTAGAATTTTATTTACCTAACCCATTCAAATCAATTCACAGGACAACTAGATCACATGCACTCATAATAATCTCCATTTAGGAAAAAAACATTTTTAATTGTGGTGAGGGCCTATAAGATACAATGAAGATACTATTACCTCGATATCAGAGAAATAAAAACTAAAAAATAACTAAAAAATGAACATTAGAGTACACATAATAAATCATTTGATTAGATATTATAAATAATGATATTTTCATAGAATGTATAATACCAATATCCCATTGTTTTGATGTCAAATTTTGAAAAAAAAATACAACACATGTAAACTATCCCACCATTTAGACTTGAGCCTCCCAACAATATTCAGATACACTCAAGAAAATAATGTGAGATCCACAACATAACAAGTGGAATGAAATAAAATAAAGACATATGGTCTATGAACCTCCTAAAATGACAGTCCATGGTTTGAACATAAAACTCTATATGATTAAAAATTAGACCCTAGATATATGTTCTTATATACATGATTATGGACTAGAAAAAAATAATATTGTATTCTCTTAAGGGTTATATGTTCTAATCAATCCACCATGTAAACACCAGTTAGTTCATCAAGTGTTAACAATGACACTGTGAAAATGTCCATTCCCACTTCATATTCTTTCCACAATCCGCTGCTCACCTCCTATGATCATATAGGTACTAGATCCACACAATGAAACACATAGTAATGTGGAATCCACATCCTTAACCTGATACCAGAAACATTAGGCATTTACATATGAATATATGAATAAAACCATACCTAATAACACAAGGTATTTATGTAAATCATAACTCAATTATTCTTATGAATCATATTTTCTGTTGGTCCTTGACCCAATACTACTGAAGACACATTCATTTTCCATCCCTCAATACATTCCCTCTAACTCATGACATGGTCTGTGAGGACATCCCCACAAGAGAAACAACCCCTTCCACAACAACTAACCTATAATGTAAGGTAAATCCTATCCTCAACCAAGTACATATAATTAATGATCCATTAATGAATACCCAATGCATCGGGTCATAATCTTCACATTTTCCCAATTTATCCAGAATTGTGGGAGGTCATCTCAAGATCATGAACCACAAATAAGGCCAGTATTTCATTATTCTAATCATTAATTATCTATGTGTTCTATTAACTCCCGAATATAAACATCATCACAACACATCTTATCTCACCCGTAAGGGAATTCTATGTGTCCAAATACCAATCATGATCAATAACCCTAAATACAGTCATTAAATTTTCATCCAAATGTTACATCAAATCCCATATTCTCTTTTGAACCCAAAATTGTGGTCCAATATATCATCACTAGAATCATCATCAACATTGGATTTACTGCATTGATATTTTTACAATACATAATTAATTATATAATTTTTTAACCTTATGTAATATCCTATATGATTACCATGAACCATAATAGGGTTTAATCTCATATATTCGATGAGTGATCTGTCAAACAGTAACCAATACAAAACCCATATCTTTCACATCATATATTTTCTATTAGACCTATCCCACTCAATTTGTGTATCCACACATAAATCAATCCACTGGAGTGGGTTCATCAATATTCATGAGACATAAATCTATGATGCTTATCTTTTAATGGATTTATGATGGTTGTGCTTTTATATAGGAATTTATAACCCAACTGAAGGAATCCTATATCTGAAATCACATGCCTCCAATTGGTCTATCTTTCAGACAACCTAACCACATGTATCTTTTTTTCATCGTCATTAGGTGATCCAAATCCGTTTATAATTTTTGGAGACCTTATTCAATGTGTAGGTGGCATAGTACCAAACTATTCAATCTACTAAGCGAAATAGTTGGCCCAAAAAAATATCCCCGAACCCAATGTAGTATGAAATCATAAAAAAAATTATAATTATACATGCTTATAGAATTTTATAATAAGATCTACATACCTATAAAATGGAATTAACACATCTCCAAGATCTACCAATCCATTTTCATGACAATAATGAAATACCTAAAATTATAAGAAATTATTTTATTTAAAATTACATAAAATATAATTAAATGCACTTATAATTAATTATAAAAAATTAAATAAATTTTATTAAAGCCCTAAAACACTTTTTTCTTAAACCAGTTTTAAAATCATGAGAAACTACATACAGTGTAGTCACAACACACCCACAGATCTAGGTTGTAAAAATTTACCAAGAGTAATATTAGATTCAATGGATGGTTTTACATTATATCTCTAAATCCATAAGGAAAAAAATTATGTATCATACCAAAACTGAAAGAGCTTAAAATTATGTGAATATTATACCTTAGTACATTTGATTTTAATTATGAAGAAAACCACCTTTTGTTTAGGTCAATTTCACCATTATCAAGTAGAATGATCACTGAAACCCAAAACCAAATCTTGTTGAATTAGAAAAATGTACAATAGATTTTATGTGATGAAGAATAAAACCAATTACACCATGAAAGTACATATGAATTTTTATCAAAAAGATGGGGTATGGGATTGTCTATGGTTTGGTCGTTGGTCTTCTCATGCATGTGCACTTGTTATAGCCAAAACAAGTGGAAAACCACCTTTTAAAATCCAAGAAAAAAACTCCTTCAAAGAATAATGAAAAAGTTATAATCTTAAACTATAATGGTATTTTTATTCGCCTTTTACCTAATATTCACATCATAAATCCTCATTTTAGGGAATGAATTTCGAATAGTATCACATGTTTCTATCTGGTAATCTATTTTCCTTATAAAATAATATTATTCCCCCATTGAACAAATATGTGCTGAACAAACATCTAAAAAAACTTCCTCATGAAATATATAAAATTATATTCATAATCCAAACTAATTAATTCAAAATAAATCAACCACTATATTGGAAATTCATAATCTTTACCCAAACATAACCAATCAAAACCCATTGGGGTTTATAAGTAAAAAACATAATTCATATCTGACTTGAGATGTTTTGGTATCCCTTAATCTATATCACTTGACTAGTCTCTATTTTCAATTCACCATTAATAGTATGTTCATTTATAAAATTCCAACCATACTCCCACATGAATCAAAAAACACAAAATTAATAATTGATTGGTTGTCGATCCACCTAGTAGCTTGTAATAATGATACTGAGACTGAACACACTGTAAGAATATCTACCAACATACAAATATGACTTTAACTTACTAAAAACAAGAATTATTGTTATCTAAAATAAAACACTCTTATTTATACGTATATCCCTATACTATAGTTCTAAACAATACTAGAATCACATACCAAAACACACATCCATTAGTCCATAGACAAACTAATCAAATCAAATATGGAACTCTAGATATGGTACCCATATCACCAATTCCATCATCAATAAATAATTTCTATATAACATCCTCAAATTTATTAATCCAATAATTCATAGCTACACCTATCACCCCAAAAATGAATAAAGAACTACTTATAACACATAATTTTCCAAAACTATTCCCTTATATGGGGTATCAATCATGTATCAATCAGTGACAAATCCATCCACACATCAGTTGAATTTTCATCATAATGATCAAACTAAATATGTATTTTACATGATTAACCGTAAGAATCATGTGAAGAATTGGTTTTTCAACCTAAAAAATACCATAAATAAATGTTTAATACCTATTAACCATGCAATGGAACATGTTAACCAATAAGCCATGTGATTAAAATAAATTTTTCCCACTAAAATTGTGACAAAATAATATTTACCCATTAATCACATAATAAACTAAGAATCTCAGCATAAATAACTATTTCATCACACCAAGATCACCTAATTCAGATATCAGTATATTTTATTAGAAAAATTCATGATCTAAATATATATTATAATTTTACCCATAGAACAAGATATATATATATGTTATAACACACAAGTAGAGATATGTATTCTTGATCATCTATCGGCTATCCTGATCAAAAATATAAACCTTCTATGGTGAGTATTATTCCATCATGATTGAATCAACACTCTAAACTATAGAAATATCATTATATCTAGTCTAATGAACTCAAACACCCGTTTTCCTGAGCCTATCCTCTATCATCACCTCATAACATGACTTCGATTGGATGACCCGACCATACTTGAGTTCCAAAATGAATACAAAAATACCATTAATGGTATGATCACTAGTAATTTAATTCCCTAATATTTAAGGGTGTAAACTCCACCAAATGACTTTACTTAGTATTCACCTTTAGTGATGACCTAATGGGTACCTTCTACAAACATGTGTCACTCATCTCTATCTATAATAATATCACCTCATCCTCTAACAACAAGCATATCTAATATTATATATTTGTGCATCCAATAAGGTTGATCGTAATATACTTATATTTTTAATGGAAATACAATTTTTGACAACATATAAGATATGAATCACTAAGTTGAAATGACCAATAAAATATCATTATTTAAATGTGGGAATTAAAAAATAGTCATTAAAATAGATAGAATGAATAATATTAACAAAATAATGAAATAAATTACAGTTATAATCAATACAAGTGAATTAATTAATTTATAGAAAATTTAGCATTTTAATTATAGTAAATTCATTTTATTCATCAGAATATTATTTCTTATAATGTATTTTTTATTGCCTTTTATGAGATAGTATTATAATGAATATAAAGAAATTCTAAAAAATTATTTAATGAATTGAATATTTTTTTTTAATTCAAATTTTCAAAAATATATTATACATGTTTTTTGTTATTTTTTGAAATAAATAATTTTTTCAAATAATAATGAAAAATATATGGAATGGAAAACAAGATTTTATTATAATGTATTCATAAAATAAAAATATATTATGAGTCATTTTTAAACGTATTTTGTTCTATATTTTAAAATGATCCAATTTTGGGGTTTAAATAAAATTTATACTTGATTTTAATATAAAACCATTTATATATTTAAATGACATTTTTTTAAAAAAATTGTTACAAATTTCCTCAGTAATTTTAATTCGAAATCTTATAATTCGTTGTTTTATGATTTTAAAAATATATTTCATTTATGGAATAATTAGTCACAAATTAGTAAAAAGTTCCATTTTATTTTTTACTATATAGATAATATCAATAGTATATTTTGTTCCTATTATAAAAGATGCAATGAGTGATTATAGATTAGAATAAAATGATAAGAACTGAAAAATCACCCTAACATTTGAATTAAAATAATTTTATGATTAAATTTCATCCATACTCATCCACTATTTTGTAATCAGAAATTTTATAACCATTTGGATGAGATTGTGAAATTAAAATAACTTTATTTAATGAATTTTGAAACATGTCACACTGTTTATTTTAATAAATAAAATGTTTTTAATACGTACGTAAATATTCGATATTAGATAATATAAATATGATTTTTAATGATAATTGATTTGTCTTCATAAGGATTATTAATTTTTTAATTTTAGAGAAGAAATAAATATCATAAATTCTTAATAAATGTTGATGTATAAATAATAAATTAATGAACAAATAAATCAAATGTTAATTAGAATATTAAAAGTAATATGAATTGAGATAATTAAAGTGATTCAAATGTTTTATTGATTTAATTTACTTGTTATGGGTGTTAAAAAAATTATTAAATTATTAGTTTTTTGAGGATATTATTAATTTCAACATAATGAAATCTTCTAGAAATTGACACTAGTGATATTTTAAGAGTAATAATATTTAATTAAATGATATAAAAATATTAAAAATGTTTTATTCATTCATGGGTCTAGGATATGGTTTATAATATGAACCATGTTCCGTTAATATTCCATTTTTACATTTATAATAAATATATTGATGGCCAAAAAGTAAAAACCTAATTCTCCTAACATGGTTTAAAATGGTTAATGATAGAAAAATAAAAAAATTCATAGAACATAATTGTCAAAATATGTCAATATATTTTTAATGAGATAATAATTCCCCATTATAATACTATATACTAAATTGATGTATTTTGTACAACTTTTAATTAAAAGTTAATTTATGTCAATGTAATATTTTGTGAAATTGAATGAGGTCTATCCCACTCTCTTATAAGAGGGAACATGTTCTTCACATTTCATGACACATAAAAAAATCTATTTGGTTATAAATAAACCTACTAAAATACTTTCTTGTTATCCGACATATATTTCTATGGGGATTTTTTAAAAAAAGTCACAAGAATTTCGTGACTTATGGTGTTATGAAAATGAGGTTGTTCACAGAAGTGTTGTCATTTGTAATCGAGAACATCTATTTTATGTCTTCTTAAGAATCCTTAATATAATATTTAACTAATATGTAATAGTAACACTAGTAACCTAGTTATAATTAGATTTTATAATGAAGATATAAAAACATATATCCATTATAACATCCCAGATATTTATATAATAATAAATTTTAATATCTATTAATATATTTTTATTTAATATTAATTTTAGTTTAAAGGTTACATTATGCATGATAGTGTACCCAACATGCAAAAACGAGTTTCTCAAAAAATTTACATTGCACACAACATAAAGTAATAGAGAATAATAACAGAGCAATAAAATTTTTATTTTAAATGGTTGTTCACGCCTAGCCATTGTATTGGTTATAATGGAAAAAATTAACTATGTTATGGTTTTATATATTTATTAAATGTTTATACACTTATCTAATGAATTTTAGAGGATTCAAATGAGAAAGAATCCATTTTTATGAATAATAAACTCATATATTTTTAAATGTTCGTTTTATATCCTTTTGATAGAGATTTTTTAAATATATATTTTGTTAAATGAATATGTTTTTTATGATAACATAAAATTATTTTTTACTATATAGACCTAAAGAATAACTTTTTTGTATTTTTCTGTTAAAGTTGATTTTTATGAATAGAAATAATACTCGATTTTAATTGAAAACTGCATTTTCCTAAAATTTATTTATATAGTTAGATTTTACTAATAATTTGTTTTAAAGTGTAAATGTGTTATATATTCATCATTTAATCTAATCAAGGTTATTTTATGTAATTTCACATTTTAATTTTATAGAAAAACATTTCAATCTTTTTAAAGTTTTTATTTATTCATTTTTTTATTCTGTTTTAAACAATGAGATTTAATTTTAAAATAAGTTATCATATTTATATATATTTAATTGGAAAATATAGATTCCATATTTATAAATATAAATTTATAATTATATAATTCAGTATATATTATTTTTTGGACATTATGAATAGTAACCTCGATAATTATATTTATATACCATGGTTAACGGGTAAATTAGGTAAATAATGGTCAAAAAATAACATTATAACAATATAAAACTACCCTAACACGTTTCCTAGTCACATTTAATTAGATATTTCTTGCCATTATCATCTGTAGAACGAACCATTGGAATGTTGGATCAACTTTTGTGTGAAAATTTCATTTTATAATATTTAATGTAATGAAAATGGAAATATATCATAAAAATGTATGTTTTATTAAAACATATTTAATACATTGTTATATAACTGTTGTCATTGAATATAAATATTACTTGAAAATAAAAAAATCTTATATCAGGCTATTTTATTTATAAAATTTAGGCATTAAATAATTAAAATTGTTTATGACCCAACGATGATGTAGTGATTAACCTTTTAATGAAAGAATGAAATAAATGATATTATAAATTTTAAATTAAATTTGATTTCAACATTTTTATGACATAAACATATTTTTTGGAGGACATTGACTTGTGTGTGATTATTTAATGCCTTTGTTTCGAAGGAATCAGATTCTTATGACATTATGAAAAATCAATTAATAAATAGATTGAAAATCAACATAAATGGGTTTTTAAAAATAATACTATTTTATTCATTGATATAATTGTCCTAAAAATCAAGTAATCAGAAAATTGGAATATATAATGTTAAAAATATCATTAATATTCCACTGTTTTATATTTTAATTTTATAGTGACTATAGTAACTATATATTATGAATATACAAGAAGACTTGATTAGGGTTAATGTTTCTAACCATTGTTTAAAGCTAAAAGATAAAGTTATTTTTGTGTCCTATACTTGTTTAAAAATTCTTTTATAAGATTATTTATACCCAAATTCTTTCTATCATCTAAATTTATATATTTGGAACTATTATAATTCCAAAATCATTTTATAATAAAAAAATATTTCAATACTATCAAAAGTAACCCTCCTCCCTCTTATAAATGGTCACCACCTCTAACCACATACTCAAACCTAAAAATAACCTTAAAGAATCCAAATTATTTTCAAACAATATCCCAACAACCCTTAGTTTCTTCTAGAGTCCAAACATTAGCCCTAAATCTATCTTATGGAGATCTTTTATGAAAATCAAAAAGAGATACATGAAAAAGAGAAATTTGATTTATCAGCACTTGGAAAATTCATTTCAACTTATTCTTCTTATTTTTTAATCGCATCCATACGAAATTAATAAATTTAGTATCGTATACATGACAAACTGTTATTATAATTATGGTACAATATTATACCTCCTTTTATCTATTCTACAAGTAACAAATATCACAATATGTGTGTATATACGGCCTACCGTCTCCACACTGCGGTGTAAATTGTTATTCAAAAAGAAATAATTTTTATTGGTATAATAACGAGTATAATAGAATTAATTAATGAAGAAAACATGATAATTATTCTGTATAATTAATATCCCATCCAATTCTATACCATTTAACCATTAAGTGAATGATATCATCACTTATGCGTACATATATCTTACCCTCTCCACGATGCGATGCGATTTATTCTACACGATCTTCATTAAAACACTATTATATAAAAGAATTAAAAAGATAAATATGATATATTGTAAATTTATATTGACTATAAGATTCTGTAATTTTTATTCACTACATATATTTATGATTTAGATAATTTTTAAATGTGATAATTTTATTTGATGATAATTGGACTACCACCCCCTCAAAGTGATATTAATCATTCATGCCATACACCGAACCAATAAATGATGGACTTAATAAACATATATAACATATATAACATTGATCGTATACTAGACATATAATATATCTATGTATTATTTTGTTTTCATTACTTTAATATAACAATGAAATGAAATTTGAGTTCATGCATACGTATAACCTACAATCTCTCTAAATGGTGCATTAAATTTATTATTTCTAAATGATATGGACTATTATAAATATATATATAAGAGATATATATGATATTTAAATCATGAATAATTTTCCTGGGATGATGGAATTTGACCTCATTTAAAATTCATTTCAAATCAGTTCATTTTCAACTCAAGTACAAAATATTGACAAAACGTCCAAAATTAACTTACATAAATATGTAATTTTTATAACACATAAACACATGATATTATAGTAATATTAAACAATAAAAATATTTTCAAAAAATTAGAAATTAATATATTTTTATTATTCATGAATATATATAATGAAATAGTTAAGTCAGACTCTGGGTAAAAGAAATCAAAACTCAATGTCCATTCATTGAGTAAAATATCCATGTCATTGGTTTTGTTTTTCCACAAACATGTGTGAATGTCCACTGATTTTTTTAAACAGAATATCTTCTTAAATTGGGTGTAAATTTTTTTACACATATTTATGTAATTGATTTATCTTTAATCTAATGATGTGTTCTTGGAAAGGTATTTTGTCTCAATCTCATTTCATTGAGACATTTCCGAATGATATTCACATATATTACCTTAAAAGGTCTATTTTAAGACCCCTTTAAATTTATTATCCATATTATATCGATAATCATGGTATTTAATGTCTTGTAAAATTTTCTACTTTCATGTGGAATATAAATTAAATGTTCAACATTGTATAGAACCCATTATCAAAAATATTATTTAAAATGTTTTAATGATTTAATATTCCAAATCCATATCGGTCAAGAACATTTTTTTCAAAAATAATTTAAAGACATATTTATATGTATATGAATGTTTTTATGTTTATATTTATTTAAAAAGTTTCAAATTGGTATGGCCCCTTTAATTTCAAAATTATCTTTAAAAATGTTTTATTTGTGTTTTAAAAGGAGACTGATTATTTCATTAATTCGAATGTATTTTATATATATACATCAAGAATATAATTTCAAAATATTATGTCACTGTTATTTATTGATTTTGACTTTACAGGTTTACCATTTTATTTTAAAATATTGTGTTTTGATTTATGAGTCCACATCTATTAAATATGATATGCGATTTCATAATGGAAATTTTATTTTTGGAATTATACTTGGTTTACGTGTAATGATGATGTTTTGGTTCATTGTATTTACTAATGTCTATGCGTGGTTCCATGATAAATCAATATTTAGTGATCTTGTTATATCTCTCCAATGCATTTGGAAATTTGATAGAGGTAGTCATTAAGGTTTCTCTAAACTAATTTATAGAATATACTGTGATTGGTATTCCAAACGTAACCATGAATGTCACTCCCTATATGGCTATGAAAGGCACAATTTAATTATTTCATGTATTCCACATGTTATCTTCATGATTTATTATTTCTATAAGTTAATAATTAATATTTTGAATTCATGAGGTATGTTATAGAGGTTACGTTTTATGAGTGAAAAGTATGATTTCATAGATTTGTATTTATTCTTAGGATAATGTCTTATTTCCTTATTATATATCCTATACTGATAATTTTATTCTCATACCATGTTTTTGAAATTTTTTTCATAGGGTACAATAAATTATCCGCCCAAGGAATTATTCCGGAATATTTTTATCAAGAATGAATTCATGTTTGTTATGATGTTTTATTATTGTAATAAAAATTATATAGTGTATAATTGACTAATTTATAATATTTGAGTTGTAATGTAATAGTTATGGAACAATTCTATAAAACAATTAACATGAAAACATCCTAAATGTTAATGAAAGTACAATTTATGTCAAAAATTATGATTATGTAATGGTTAAGGTTGGGGTATTACCATTGGTATCAACGGTCTATTTAGATAACTTTAGAGGTTAGGTTGTTGTTTATGAATAAATGAAATGTTTTATATAACCAAAATAGATATCATATTAGAAAGATTAATTGTTATTTCAGTTAAATTTAATGAGTTTAATATATAATTAATAAGTATATCTTTGTGTTTACCCTCTTTATAAGACAGTGTATGATGATTTTACTGATATACTCACACTAACTTTATAGTTTCAGTAAATGGTAGGATATACCAGCTAAAAAAGTAAAAATGTATATGAAGGAAAAAATGGTTGTTTTTTAAATATGAAACCGTATGAAAAAGGGGTTGCAATGAGAACTCCTGTGCTTATTCATAATAATCTAGTTGGAGCCATGATTGACCACTTGGTCCTTACATATTTTTCTAATGCCTCTTATATGCGAGAAATGAACCACAATGGTTGTTCAGGTAATGATCATTAAGGTGAGTATATTCAAAAACATATCTTTCAAGGATATATAAGGACTTAAATAGGAAACTATTTAAATGGGAATGGAATATGATATAAATGTGGAAATTAAGGTCATAAAGAAATAACAATAGAATGAAAAAATTAAACATTCAGTTGTCTCCAGGAAAGGGAATGATGTTCTTTCCATGTTATCAATTTAATGATTTAAATCTAGGGACATGGTCATTATAAAAATATGATTCTGATGAATAATATTCTGGAATGGGATCCATAGGAAACTAAAAATATATTTTTCACAATCACTAATGGTATTCAAATTGAAGATTAGGAAACTGAAATTGATATATGAAATGTATGTATTATTTCTTGTCAAATGTTTTGATATTATTGAATCATAAAAATTTATTTTCAATATTTTTTTAGAAAATAATAATTATTTAACATGTTGGATAAATATGTTTATGCATAATTAATAATTATATATGATTAGGATGTCAACATTTTGGAACATCGGGAGTTATGTTAGATCTATGGGTGATGAAAATTTTAAAAGTTTAAATTCTATTTTGATGATGGGATTAATTTGGATGAATTTTCACTAGTATCTGAAACTCTTATGTTTGTTATGTGAAAATTATAATTGAGTAATAATTGTGTTTTCATTAATTTATACAATTATAAACAATATTTAGGGTTTATATGATCATTTATCTTGATATAATTATGATTTATTGAATTTTTAGATGAACATGAAAGGCCTGAGATAAACTTGTGGTTAAATTATGTTATGGTTATATATGATTATTTTGTCTCATTTTGGGAATAATTTGGGAATTATATAGTTTTTGAAAAAGAACAACTTGTAGGAAGGTTGAAACTTGTCATGTCGGACAAGGTTGTGAGAATCAATCCCACAATAGAAGTGCAACAAGGCTTTATTTCCTACCATGGACCTACCTGAAGTCCATATATAAGATGAATTTTTCATTTTAGTTAATTGATTTTATGGATCAGGAATAACATTATTTTAGGATCTTAAGTTTTATACAATGGATATTCATATTATTGGAATCATTTTTTTTCTTATTTGATAAATGCTATTTTGGAAGAATTTCTCTCTTTTTGGAAATCTATATACCTCTGAAAAATTGAATACTATGGGATTTCATTTTTGGGGTAATGGATGAATTTTTTTTGAAGGATATTTGTTTTTATTGTGGACATATAGATATTTGGGTTCTGTTAAGAAATAATTATCCTGTGATGGAGAAATTGTGTTTTGGTTAATTACTTTTATGTTTTAGACATTAAGAGTAGTCCATGTTATTTAGAGATAATTGTTATGATTTATCATAGATGTCTACGTGATAAAACCATTCCGAAATTGGTGTCTGAATAATAATTTGTAGTATTCTGAAAAAATTAAGATAATTATTTATTAAATTTTATTTGTTGAATGTTGTGTATTCTTTGTTGAATTTTGGAGATTATGGGTAGTATATATTCTTATAAATTATTATTCTTTTGAAGATTATCTATTCTTTTACTAATCATTTTTCATTTTTCCTAATGTATATTTACAAGAGAAATATATCGTTTATCATTTTTGGATTATGTGTTTCATTGGAACTTGATTCTAGTATTTTATGTGTGACCAATTCAACTTGAATACTAATCATTTATAGAATAGATGAGTTTTTGGTATAAATTTATTAAAGGATAGAACTCGAAATAACAAGTATGTATTTTTTTATATGTTCTTTGTCATGATTATAATAAATTAGAAAAATTTATGAAAATTTCCTTAAAACAATAAATTTTTTTTAAATACTTTTCTTACTTAGAAATCAAAGACAGTTTCAATCATTACATGTTTAGGGTTTTCTGGTCATTAACATTTCAAAATCATGTTTTCAATCACTCTCCATTAGATCAGGATTATTAGTTTCTCTTCTATATCCATTTTATTTAGAAATCGAATCGTAGTATGGTTAATCTTAGGATACCTTTTTACATCTCATTGTATCTTATAAAGTGATAGTTTTATTGACTTTATTATTGATTTTGGATTTTCATTGATGTTTTCAAAACCAATTATTAAATTTCAAGGACACAATTTCAAAAATAGGGAAAGATGTAACATCCCAGGTATATATAGAATAATAAATTTTCAATTATATTAATATTTTTAAAATTTAATATTAATTTTAGTGTAGAGGGGAAACTATGTATGATAGTGTTCCAGACACATAACAATAGGTTTCTCTGAAATCTTATATTGCACACAACACTGAGTTACACTGAAAAATAATACAACATTGATTTTATTATTTTAAGTGGTAGTTAATGCATAACCAATTAATTATATGGAATTATAATAATTAACTATATTATGATTTTACATATTTGTTAAATGTATATACATTTATCTAGTGAATTTTATAGTCCGAAAATGTGAATGAATCAAATTATAATCATAAAATATTCAAATATTTTAAAAAGGTTGTTTAACATCCTTTTGATGGAAACCACATTATAATTGTTTATCACATTTATATGTTATATATGATAATATAAACATATTCTTTACAATAGGGACATTAAAATTTCCTTTTTTTATTTTTATGATAATCTTCATTTTTTAATGATTAGTAAAAAATACTGGAATTTAAATCAAAACATTATATTTGACAAATTATTTATATAGTTACGTTTTTCTTTTAATTGGTTTTAATATTTAATTGCATTATGTTTTAGTAATTTAATCCAATTATTTCATTAGAAGTAATTTCACATTTTTATTGGATATAAACACATGTCAATATTTTAATAGTTTTTACATCATAAAAACATGTTATAGGGTTTTGACTACTAGAAATAATTTTAAATTAAATCATGCAAATGAATTTCTATGAATATGGAAAATTGAATTATATTTTTGGAATCAAATAGTAAAAATTATTCAAATAAGTAGATTTTATTTTTTGATATAATGAATATTAACTTCAATAATTATTTTTATTTGTCCTAGTTAAAGGGTAAATCAGCTAAATGAGGGTAAAACAATAATATTATAATAATATAAAACGTTTATAAATCATGTCCTAATCTTATTGGATGATATTTATCATACTATTAGCATCCTTAGGATGAGATTATTTCATTTGAGACCCACTTGGATGTGAAAAATGGTATTTTATAAAATTTAATTTAAAGAATAGGGAAATATAACATTAAAATGTATCTTCTAATAAATCAATTTTAATATAGGATCATATAATAAATAACATTGACTATAAATATAAATTGGAAATCTAGAACTATTTAACATATCATGGTATTTTATTTATAATTTTTAGACATTAAATAGATAAATATATTTGTGACCCAAAGATGAAGGAGTGATTTCCTTGTCAATAAATGATTCAAATAATTGATATTGTAAATATTAAATTAAATGTAATATGAGCATTTTAATGTCATCCAAGAATTTTTTTGATGAAATCGACAAGTGGGGGATGCGTTAATACTTTTGGTAAGAATTAATAACATAATTTTGACATAAAAAACAACAACTTAATAGTGTCAAAACTGACAAAAATGTTTTTTAAATGAATACCCTTTTTTATATGATATAATTGTCTTAAAAATCCTAGATTCGGACAAATGAACTATATAATTTTAAATTTCTTAATAATTATCAACTTTTGGTTCTATTTAAATTTTATAGTAATTATAGTAACCATATAATATGAAGATACATAAAGATAGGGTAATAGTTAATGTCCTTAACTAAGGGTTTAGGCTAAAATAAAATCTTAATTTTGTGACCTAAATAAGTCTAAAACCAATTCGTTGAGTGGATACAGACACATAATAATATTATAATAAATTATTATAGCATTAAAATTATTATAAATATAAAATCATTTTATAATAAAATAATATTTCAAGACATTCCTAAATTGATCATCCAAACTCATATATAAGGAAACCACCTCTAACCACTTACTCACACCTCTCAAGACCCTTGGGTCAACCAAATTATCTCAAATATTCTCCCAACATCACTAAATTTCTCATAGTGGCCACAATTAGGGTATAAATCCATCATACGAAGACATTTTCTGAAAATCAAACTGGAATATTCAGAAAAGAGGTATTTGATTTATCACCTATTTTAAAAATATATATATATAATACGTCTTCTTATTTTGTATCAATACTAAAGTAAAAACACTATATCCTATACCTTGTGATATGTTATTATATTATATTGGATAACATTGTACCTCCTTTTATCCATCAACGGAATAATTATATCACCGTGTGTGCGTGCGTACAACATACCATCACCAAGCCGTGGTGTAATTTTTTATTCAACGTGACATAATTCGGATTGTTATAATGATGAGTTTAACAGCTTTAAATAATTAATATAAAATGATAAGTATTCATTATAATTAATATTTTATTCAATTATACACTATTAAAACATTTAGTGAATGATGTCGTTGCTCGTGCGTACATATAGCCTGCCATCTCCACAAAGCGGTGTGAATCATTATACGTGGTCTTCATTAAAAAATGATTATATACCTGAATGAAATGAAGAAACGTGATTTATATTTAATTTATAATTATTATATGATTCTGTAAATTTTTTAAGAATACTATATTTTTTTCCTTATTATGCATATTCAATAATTTCATTTGAGGAATGTGTGGACTACAACGCACTCAAAGTGATAAAACTCATTCATGATATAAATGGATTGTTTAAATAATGTATTTAATGAAATTTTTTAACATATATAACATAGATATTATACTAAAATTATAATATAACTATTCATCATTTAGTTTTCATTACATTAATATGATAAATAAATGAATGCAGTGTTCTTGCGTAGGAATGACATACCATCTGCATGAATTGGGAATTTAATTTATTGTCTTCAAATGTTATGGACTATTCAAAATACATATATATTAGATATATATGATACTTAAATAATGAATAATTTTCTAGATATTATGTGTAACATCCTATGTAAATAACGAATATAAAATTTTCATATTTATTAAAATTTGTGAATTAAATATTTTTATTACATTAAAGGGAATGCTATGTTCGTTGGCATACCAAATAAGTAACAACAAGATTCTTTAAAATTATACATTTCACACAATGCTGAGTCATACTGAAAAATAATATTATTTTAAATGGTAATTAACATCTAGTTGTTTTATAGGAAGAAATGGACAGAACTAACTACTATATGAATATACATGTTTGTTAAATGTTTTACATTTATCCAATAAATTTTAGAGCATTAAATAAGAAATAATCTAATATTAAGCATAAATACTCTAATATTCATTAAAAGGTAGATTTACTGATTTATGATGTTAAACCCTCATTAAAAAAAGTTTTGGTCACCTTCATTTGTTTTAATTGACAAAAAAAATTCTTTTTTAGAATTGGATGATCTAAATTTACATTGTGTGAATTTTTGGTATTTTTCTGATAAAATTAATTTTTTAATGAATTGTGGAAAATAATGTATTTAAATTCAAAACTACCATTAAATATAAATTATTTATATGATTATACTATCGTTTTAATTGGATAAAAAGGGTAATTATATTATATTTTAACTATTTAATCAAATGATGGTCATTAGAAGTAATTTTATTTTCAATGTGGATATAAATAAGTGTCAATATTTTGATAGTAATTATTTTTTTAAAACATGTTTTTTGTTTTGAAAGAAAAAATAAATTTTAAATTAATTTCTACCACTTATGTGATTTGAATTAGGAAAAATGGATTCCTTATATGGAATCAGGAGTTACACATTTTGTAAACAGGTTACTTTTATGTTTATAAATTATGAATATTTATTTCAAGAAATTTTTTTATTTACAATGGTTAAATGTTTAATTTGGTAAATACGGGTAACAAAATATTATTATAACAATATTAAGGTAACCTACCAAATTAATTAATCTGATTTCATGATACATTTCTCATCATGGTCATCATTTAGTCATTTTTGGGACCCCATGGAGAAACATGGGTGTGATAATGACACTTTATTTAAATTAATTGAATGTAAAGGAAAAAATAAGACTTTATCATATATCTTTTAGTAAATAAATATATACATGGAGTAATATAAGTTCTTTATTAGACTATATAAATTAATTTTAAATCTAAAAATATTTCCTAAATCAATTTTTTTTGAGACATCAAATAAACAAAAATATTTATGACACAATAATGATGTCGCGTTTATATCATTAATGAATGATTAAAATAAATAAGATTATATAGATAAAAAAAATATCCAAAACATGTCCAATTCTGATTTGATAATTTAATTTTTAATAGGAATCATCCTATATTATATTTTTTTATGTTTTGGGACTTTTAGAAACCAAAAATCATTATATAATAAAATAATATTTTTAAACATGTATAAAGAGCCCCACATCCACATTATTAAATTCCCTCACTTCTAACCCATTACTCACACATCTCAGGGCCTTTGGACCATTCAAAATTTTCAAAATTAATCGCCATACATAACTCTAATCCTCTTAGAAACATTCCCCAAGGAAGAGGGCAGTTCAATTAAACCTTTTGGTTCAAACCAAAGGGAGATACCCGATTTAAAGGTAACGTCTTCCCTTAAGTTAATATCATTCATTTTACATCACCAACCCCTAAACTATTTCTATTCCATTATTTTATAACAAAATAAATATCATAAATATACTATTTTATTGTTATGAGAATGATTATAACTACACTTACACACACCTTCATCTAATTGAAAAAGAACGTACTGTTTCTGGGGACGAAAAACTACTGCCTCACAAAATGTTGATTTTTCAATTATGTACTACCACCTCTCATGGTGGACATTATGATGGAACTTTATTTATATGTGATATATATATTATATTTATTTTGTTTCTATGATTCTTTATTTTCCATTCATATCAAACCTTTATGGTTTCCATAATGTGTAAACGCGATAATTCCATTTGATGAAGTGTGGAATACGACCACCTCAATGTGATATGACTCGTTCATATCATAGGTGGAACGTATAAACGATGGAGATAATTAAATTATTTATGATATTATACTGGAATTATAATATACTGATTTATCTTTATATTTTAATTCTAGTAATTAAGAAATAGAAATGAAAGTAGTGTTCATGCGTACGTAAGGCTTATTGTCTCCATGAATGGTGCATTTCATTTCATGTCTCCAAATGTCATGTAATATTATAAATACACATATAATGGATATATATGATATATATGATATCTAAATCATGAATATTATTCTGTATATAATGGAATTTTGATGACATGGACAATTGGTATTTATAACAGCTTCATTTTTTACTCATGTTCTAAACATCGACAAAATGTCCAATATGAACTCCAATAATTAAATAATTTTTGTATTGAGGTAATAAGTGATATAATAAGAATAATAAAAATTAAAAAGGTTCTTTTTGAAGTTTTAATTAACTTATGGTTATTATTCAGGAAAATCAAGGAATAAACGATTCAAGTTGGACACGAGGTAATTGGTTTCTTATCTCACTTTTAATTATGTGATATTTCAGTCGTTCACCAATTATTTATTGAAATTGGTGTATTTTTACATCAATTTGATATATATTTTCATGATTATATTTTTATTATTGGTATTATGTGATTAATTTTCTGGTAATTAACTTCTTGTCATACGACTCGATTGATTACAACATGGTAAGGGGTTTTGTATCTCACTTTAGTTTTCGTAATATTTCCATTTTTCACCACTTATAAATTGAATTTGGTGTATTGTGTACTGCCATTTGTTTTATATTATCCTGAGAATATTTATATTCATGGTATTTTGTAATTCATATAATTTTTATTAACTTCTATTAATATGACTAGACTGATTACAATGTGGTATGGGGTTTCTTATCTCACTTTTAATTGCGAGAGATTTCCATTGTTCGCCACTTATCTATTGCATGTGGATTATTTTGTACTACCATATGATATATATTATCAGTATTATATTTATATTCATGGTATTATGTGATTATTTTGTGGTTGTTGACTTTTGGTCATAAAAATCAATTGATTACATCGTGGGTAGGGGTTTCCATCAAAAAAAAATTCCCATTAGATTCATCATATATTTGACACTATTTTCATTTGTGTAGAATATGTACATACAATGAATGTATTAATTAGATAATATAATTTAATTTATAGGAATTTACATCTTTATTGTATGATCCTTATTTTACGTGGGGTTTGTTTCTTAAGTTACCAAATCGTTAGGGGAACTTTTTAACCCAATTTATATTCATTAGGATACTCTTCTAAATAATTATTGTGGAATGCTATGATTATGTGTAGAATCACTATTTATTTATGCTGTAATTTCCAATAACCATTTTGTGGATATACATTTGATACACATAATCACCCCATTTATAAATTTTCATGTCATCAATATGAACATGATAAGACTAATTTTAAATCTATTTTAATTCATTAATTTAAAGATCCAAGTCATTGGTGTTGTTTTTACAAAAATACATGTGAATGTTCTCAGATTGCTTTACAGTAAATAGACAACCATTTAGAGTGTTTTTATATTTGTCACACATTATCATGTAATTTATTTATCCTTGATATAAGGACACAATTTTTATTAGGGATTTCATCTCAATTTACATCCCATTAAGACTTCATTGTTTTTATGGAACAATTCATTATTATATAGTGTGTATACTATCCTTTGGAATAGCATATCCTAAATCCCTTTATTATCAGGATATTATAAATTTCTAATTAAATTTTATTCCTCAATTATATATATTCAAGCATCCCTCATTTTGTTAAAAAAACATTGACTAAAATATCGGTTTAAATGTTTTAAAGATTTATTATTTTGAGTCATTCACATTAAATTACATGTTTCAAAAATGTGTTTATGGATATATTTATATGGAAATTAATTTTTTAAAATTTTATTTATTTTAAAATCCTCAATGCGCTATGGGACACTTTGATTCCAAAATCTCATTATTAAATGTGTTAATTGTTTTTGAATTTTTTTGATAAAACATTGATTATATCAATATTTTTAAATGATATGTTGTAATTGAAATGTGGAAATATTATCACTAAATTATGCCTGTTTTATGTGTTATGAATATGTAATTGTTATTGGTAATTTTTTAGGTATATGGGTAGTTTCTTGATAACCCTAGGGTGTGTGAGCATGTGATATCTCTCCAATTATTTTGGTAACGTGACAAAGGTAAACGTTAATGTTATCTTAAGAGATTTAGGGAATATACAATGATTGGTATTACAACGTAACTCCCTACATAGCTATGATACCCACAATGTACGTATGATATGGATTTAATATGATACATTTAGGATTTAGGATTTTTGTGTGTTATTCATAAATCATATGATTTCATAAGGTCTCTTATGATTGAAAAGTATTGTTTCATTGTTTTGTATTTATTGATGGGTTAATGTTTCCATTCCATATTTTATAACCCTCACTGAGATTTATATACTCATCCCATGTTTTGGAAATGGTTTTCACAGGACATAATGTGTATAGTGTCATGGATGGGATTGAGGAAAATCCATTATTCCAAAAATATGTAAGTAGACATTTTTATTTTTATGTGTTTTTGTTTATAAAAATGGATATCGAGTAGTAGTGTATACATTTTAATTTTCAAGTTGATACATAATAGTTAGGGACTAATTCTCTAAAACTCTAAACCAGGAATAATACTCAATGTGAATTATTCATTTAATTCAAGATTGTGTTATGTTTTAAGTCGGGTCATAACAGTTCATATCAGAGGCCGGTTTAGACAACTTTATGGATTAGGACTTTTCGTTAAACACTTGGTTAGTCCTTATGTCTATTATTTTATTCTTATATGTGTTTTATAAATTTTTCAGATCATGGAATGTCAGTAACAAATGGAAGGAGGAGTATCTCAACTGACATTCCAATCACTTCATGATGACATGAACACAATAATTATTGCAAAGTCATTTTCAAATGATTCAGATAGATTTTCTTGAATAAAACTCACTTGAATGTAATAGTGTGAGATATCAAACACCTCCACTATATGACAATATGATCATGGATCATTGGATGTATTTAATCAAAACCAATTTTACTAATATTTTCAAATTTTCAGGAATGGTAAATATTATCAAATAATTTTCAAATATTTTACCTAATCATAAGATTTTTAACCATATTATGATTTTGAAAAAGTTTATGAAGAACGAGACCCTTGAAAAAACTACATATATTTGATTTTAAAATATATTCTTTCATGACATACTTATGTAATTTTGAAATGAAAATTTATTAAATGTTTTAACACAAATTCAGCCTGCCTATTTTATAAAAATAATTTTTTAATCAGATGTTTTGAATATTATAAGTCATACATGATTATTTTTAGAAACTATTTTTCTACGAACACTCATAGGATATAAGTTGGACATGGGGTATTTGGATGAAGGAAGTAAATGATTTTTGAAAGATTTCTAAATCATGTATTCAAAGAATGGACCTTCTACATGCGTTAAAAAGATGATGATGAAACTATATAAACACCATGATCAAGGTATGATGTTCTTTCTATTGAAAAAATATTTATTTTAGCATATGGAGGAGAAAAAATGACAATATATAAGTTGTTGGGGTATTAATATATTGGGATGAAAATGAATGGTATAATAAAACCATTGAGTTTAAAATATTTGAGGTTCATTTTTTGAGTTTTATAAAAATGAAAACCCGTATGATCGGTGAAAACCAGTCATGTCCAGAAATGCTACCACAATCAAAACCACAACCGAAGGGAAACAATGGCGCATCACCTGCCACTATTCAACATGTATCCCTTGGTTAGTTTGACTTATTCATGTAAGTGAAATGATTTTATAAATCTAGAATAAATGGATTTTTGTAACATATGTTTTATCAAATGGATATCCTCAATATAATTTGGGGATTAAGTGAAAAAGTTTTATTTAAAATATATATGCTCTTTTAGAGACATTATATGCTTAAGGTAAATAGAATATTATTATATATCATTTGTGGATTAATGGTTTCAATTTTATTTAGGGAGAATCTATGTTTTTATTGTGGATATATGATGAATTTGTTAATTTATTGAAATGAATAACCTATCTTTGAGAATATGTGACTAGGCTAATTACATTACAATATTAGACATGAAGATTAAATGATGTTATTTAGGGATAAATGATAAGATTTATCTTTGAAGACTATGTGATTAAATCATTCTGCGATTTTTGTTCTAATCATAGTTTATATTACATTGAAGAATCTTATGGAGATGTTTATAGGGAGTGGAAATTCATAAAAATTGGGTTATTTTTATTGAATTTTGGATATTAAGAGTAGTATTAAATTTTTAAAGGCTCATCCTTTTAGGGATTATGTTATCTTGTAATAACCAATTTTTTATTTTGGATTATGACTAAATATAGTGTAAATGTATAGTTCATCTATTGTAGATTATGTGATATTCTAGAAGATTAATCGAGCACTTCAGGTGTGACCATGTCATTTTGAATACTTAAAATTTGGAGAAAAGATAAATTTGTGGCAGTATTTTATTAAAGTATGACACTCTACAAGATATATAAGTATATTTTTTTTACTATATTATCATGGTTATTAGTAAAATTCATCAACTCTATGAAAAGGATCTTGAAGGAAAAAAATATAATATGCTCTCTTTTATCATCAGACTTTTATCCAACCAAAAATTTATGGTATTGTGGTGATAATCATTTTTTGATCAAGTTTTATATCACTCCGTATTAATAAATGAGAGTCAGCTTCTATTCCATATCCATTTTTCATAGAATCCGTGAATTTGATGTCTCAGGTGACCTTTGATTTTCAATTTCATTCTTTTAAAGAGATGTTTTTATTGACTCTGTTTCCAATGTTGGACATTTAGGGAAGTTTCCATGCCCAATTTTAATGTTTCTAAGATGAAATTTATAAATGGGGGGAAGGATGTGACATCCCAGGTAAATAAAGAATATAAAATGTTTATATTTATTCAAATTTGTGAATTAAATATTAATTTTTCTTTAAAGGGGATGCTAATTTCGATGGGGAACACGATACAGAAAAACGGGTTTCGTTGAAATCTTATGTTTCACACAATGACGAGTCATCCTAAAAAAATATTATTTAAAATGGTTGTTAATTACTAATTGTCGTATTAGAGGAAATTGTCATAACAAACTAAAATATGATTATACATGTTTGCTAAATGTTATCACATTTACCCAATAAATTTTAGAGACCTAAAATAATAAATACACTGATTTTAAGCTTAAACACTATAATATCTATTAAAAGGTAGATTTACCACCTTTTGATGTAGATCCCTCTTTAAATCTTGTTTTTGTCACTTTTATATGTTCTATTTTTTAAAATAAACTTATACATTAAAATATGTACATGAAAATATTCTTTGAGAAATTTATTGGTATTTGTTTGATAAAGTTCAATTTTTAATGAGTAGTGAAAAATAATGTATTTTAATTCGAAACAGGATTTTAAAATTATTTATTTATAAAGATAGATTATATTTTTAATTGGTTAAAAGTGTAATTATAATATGTTGTGACAGTTTATTCCAATTTATATCATTTGATGTAATTTTACATTGATATTGGATGTAAATAACTGTCAATTTTTTATAGTTATTATTTTTTAAAAACACACTTTTTATTTTGAAAGTGGGAATTAATATTAAATTAATTTATGCCACTTCAATGATTTGAAATTTTGAAAAATGGATTCCATATTTGGAATCCTAAGGTCTAAATTGTGTAAATAGGTATCTTTTATTTTTATGCATTTTGAATATTTACTTTAGTAAACATTTTATTTATCATTGATATATGATAAATCCAGAAAATAAGGGTAACAAAATATTATCATAATAATATTAAATTACCCAAACATATTTCATAATCCTATTAGTTTTTATAAATCCGACCATGGGAATCATTGGGTCTATTTTGGGACCCCATGGAGCCACTTGGGAGTGATAATGACACTTTTAAAAATAAATTTAAAGTAAAGACAAAAATAACTTAAAAATATACCCTTTAGAGAATAAATTATTACATGGGTTATATAAGTTATCTCTTTGACTATATATATTCATTTGAAATCCATAATGATTTAATACATCATGACATTTTTTATTTAATTATTTTACATCAAATAATCAAAAATATTTATGGTACAATAATGATGAAGTGTTTAACTCATTAATAAATGATTTAAATAAATAAAATTTTAATGATTTAAAAAACATCGAAAACCTGTCGAATTATTATTGGATGATATTATTTCCAACATGATTATTATTATATTAGACATTAATAAATTTTGGACCTTTAGAACCCAAAAATAATTATTCAATAAAATAATATTTTTACACATTCTTAATGTGGCCCTCCCCACTTGTAAAATACTCTCACTTATAACTCATTCATCACACTTATCATGAACCTTGGATTGTCCATCCTCTACCCAATTAATCTCCATACATCCCTATCCTCTTCCTAGAAGTCTTCCTATAGGCAGAATGTAATTCAATTAAACTATTTTGTTCAAACCAAATGGAGATACCTGACATAAAAGTAACTTCTTCTCTTAAGTTCTTTTCTTTTATTTTACATATCAATACCTGAGAATCATATTATACCATTATTTTATAAAAAAATAGTATCCTAAATATAATAGGCTTTTTAAGAGAATGATTAAATTTACACTTACACCTCAAATTAAATACAATCGTCTATTCTGTGTGACATTTTCATCCTTGAAATATGAAAATATGTTACTACAAATTTGGCATGCTCCAAAACATGGTGTAATATTTATCCTCATTTTTTGATCATTTTATCATTTTTTATTATTGGTCATTCCTATTTATGTAGATCAATTTTCACATTTGTCAATGTATATGAATATCTAGATGACTGTAATGTAATATAAGAGTTTCCAGGGGTAAATCCCCTCAATGAAATGGTTCCACATTCTATGTCTTGGACATATCATATACTATAATTCAAATCCAACTATACCATTATGTAGGTCACCTTGGTTTTAAATAACCATTATAGAAATCATATATTTTGATTTAGAACCATATTTTATTGAATGTTTTAGTCTTTAAGTGTGATGTTAACTAATAATCTCTTTTACATATAGTAGTGTTTTCCTAAGATATCCTTACACAAGCTGGGATATTCCTTGACATAAAATAAATTATTAAATATCCAACTACAGTACAAATGATGAATCCTAAATCACCCTTAATAATGCACTTATTCATTATTTTACCAATATGAATATCCATATTGACCTATACATAGGTGGGATTACACACATATAAATCCTTAAATCACATCCATGGAAAATATAGTGTAGAAATTTATATTAATAAAATTTTGTGGTTCATATTATGATACTAAAACATTGTTTATATCCCCCATGAAAACTCCCATTAGTGGATTTCCATATTCTCTATGTTTCATACCATGTTCTTTCACCCATAGATATTGATAAATTATATAACAGTAACTCAAATGGTGAAAAATATATTACCTTTTTTATTTTTTAACTCTACAAACACTTATTACATACCCTATCATTTGGGATATATATTTATAAAAAATCTTCAAAATATTTTTTCCAATGAAATATATATGATTAAAAATTTATTCATAGAAAATAATCTTTTCTCCACTAATTTTTTTTCTTCCCAAGGTTTTAAAGTCCAACATGAATCATGTCCACCCTTCCCTATTGTTATTCTTTATTATAAATGTTTTAATGATGATACTACATTTAGAAAATAATTTTTTTTATTATGGGATTTTATTCCACATTTAAGGATTTGAAAAAAATACATTCTTGAGAATCCATAATTTGATAATATTATTTTCAAAATTTCATGATATATTTATTAAAAATTCTATATCAAATATAAAATTCCCCAATCTTATCCATTTGTATATAATATGATAGGTACATAAACTAATATAAATATCATGAGTGAATCTCACACATATAATTTGGGAAATCAACTTGTTATATATGCTTTCTACAAATCGTATGGGGGTTGGAAATATTATTTTATTTTTAAAACCCAATACATTGTATATCACTGATTGATACTAAAACAAATATAAGAATTACATTTCAAAATTACTAACAAAACATGAATTTTTATCTAATAAAATATTAATATAATAAATCATTAGATAAGTATGAAATCATGTTACCATAGAGTCATACACATGAGACATCAATCGATATAATTTGTAATGTTTTTGGTGTCAATACATCTTGAATATCATGTCTTCCAAAAAATCATAGTTATTTTCATTCAAATTAAAAAATAAACATTCTATAACAATTCAACAATAAATATCTCTCAGTTACAACATCAAATATTGAAATCAATTTCTTAATACATTCAATCAAGTGTAAAAATTTATCTCATAAAATTTTTGATAATAAACCTAATTTGGGGCACAAAAATATAACAGATTGATAATACATGATAGAATATAAATAACATGACATGTATTTTATTAATGTAACTACATCCAATCTCTCATTTATTCAGTGGTCTAATTCAAATATTTACCTTTCCAAACAACACATGTTACATGAAATATTTTACATGGCCTAATATATTTCATTATAACATTATTACTATAAAATATTTTATAAAATGAATTTATTTTCATTATTTAGAATATTAATAAAACATTATATTTAAATGATGATTTAGGACTGATTCCATACATGACCCCAAATAATTCAGATCTAATGGGATATATAAATTTTCTAATCAACAAAAAACATCTATTTTTTATATAATTCATTCTAAAATTAGTTAAAATACCCCTATAATTTAATCTACATATATTTTTTATTATCCACGGTACTCTACATGAATAAATTTCAATATTAATGTGGATAGTGGTATCACAGATAGCCTCATGTTTATAAATATTTATAGTTATATTAGAATTTAATGTACCAAACCCATTCAAATCAATTCTGAGGCCTAATATATCACATGCACTCCCGATAATATCTTTTTAGGAAAAAATATTTTGAATTGTGGTGAGGGCCTATAACATACATTGAAGATTCTATTACCTCGATATCACAGAAATATAAAATAAGAATTAACTAAAAAATGAACATTAGAGTACACAAAATAAATCATTCAATTAGATATTATAATTAATGATATTTTCAATGAATGTATAATACCAATATCCCATAGTTATGACACCAAATTTTGAAAAACAAATACAACCCATGTATATTGTCCCACCATCTAGCCTCGAGCCTCCCCGTAATATTCAGATACACAAACTGATGTGAGATCCACAACATAACAAGTTTTATAACATAAAATTCAGACATATGGTCTGAAAACCCCCTACAATGATATTCCATGGTGTGAACATAAAAATCTATTGGATTTAAAAAATAAACCCTGGATATATGTTCTTATATACATGTTTGTAGACTAGAAAAAAGTAATATTGAATTCACGTAAGGGTTTTTTGTTCTAATCTATCCACCATGTAAACACCAGTTAGTTCATCAAGTGTTAACAATGAAACCCTGAAACTGTCCATACCCACTTCATATTCATTCCAAATTCCATTTCTCGCCTCCTATGGCCATAGAGGTACTAGATCCACACAATGAAACACATAGTAGTTTGGCATCCACATCCTTAACCTGATACCAAAAACATTAGTCATTTACATATGCATATATGAATAAAAACATACCTAATAACTAAAGGGATTTATATATGTCATAACTCAATTATTCTTATGAATCATCTTTTATGTTGTTCCTTGATTCAATATTACTGAAGACACATTCATTTTCATCCCTCAACACATTCCCTCTAACTCTTGACATGGTCTGTGAGGACATCTTAGGAAGTGACACAACCCCTTCCACAATAACTAACCTATAATGTAGGGTAAATCCAATCCTCAAACAAGTAAATATAAATAATGATCCATGAATGAATACCCAATGCATCGGGTCATAATCATCACATCTCCCCACTTTATCAAGAATTGTGGGAGGTCATCTCAAGAACATGAACAAAAAAAAGGCCAGTATTTCATTATTCTAATCATTAATTATCTATCAGTTCTAGTAACTCCTAAACATAATCCTCATCACAACACATCTTATATCACCCATAAGGGAACTTGTAGTGTCCAAATACAAATCATGACCATTAACCTTAAATACAATCATGAATTTTTCAATCGAATGTGACATCAAATCCCATATGCTCATTTGAACCCAAAATCATGGTCCCATCCATCCTCACTAGAATCATCGTCAACATTGGACTTACTGCATTGATTTTTTGACAATACATACTTAATTATATTTGTTTTTAACCCTATGTAATGTTTTAAATGATTACCATGAACCGTAATAGGGTTTAATCTCATATCTTCTAGGAGTGATCAGTCAAATAGTAATTAATACAAATCCCATATCATTCACATCATACATTTTCTATTAGACCTATCCCACTCACCTTGTGTAACCATACATAAAACATTACACTGGAGTGGTTTCATCAACATTCATGAAACATAAATCTATGATTATTATCTTTAAATGTATTTATGAGGGTTGTGCCTTCATATATGAATTTATAAACCAACTGAAAGAATCCTATATCTGAAAACACATACCTCCCATTGGACTCTCATTAAGAAATAATAACCCCATGTAGCTTTTTTTCATCATCATCAGGTGATCCCAATTCATTTAAATTCTTCAGATACCTTATTCAATGTGTAGGTGGCATAATACCAAACTATTCCATCTACTAAGTGAAACAGTTGGCCCAAAACCATTCACTGAACCCTATGTAGTATGAAATCCTAAAATAATAATATGTATACATGCATATCGCTTTGTAAAAAAGATCTACATGCCTGTAAAAAAGAATTACCTTGTCTCCTAGATCCACAAATCCATTTTCATACCAATAATGAAATACCCAAAATTATATAAACTTTTTTTATTTCAAATAACATAAAATATAATTAAATGTACTTATCATTAATTATAAAAATAATAATAAATTGGATTAAACCCCTAAAAATATTTTTTCATAAACCAGTTGTAAAATATTGAAAAACTACATACAATCTAGTCACAACACACTCCCTGATCGAGGATATAAAAATTTACCAAGCGTTATATTAGATTCAATGGATGGTTTTACATGAAATGTCTAAAACCATAAAGAAAAACATTATCCAGCATACAATCACTGAAAGACATTAATAATATATGAATATTCTATCTTTTAATTTTTGATTTTAATGACGAGGAAAACCACCATCCATTTATGTCAATTTCACCATTATCAAGTAGAATGACCACTGAATCCCTAAACCATGGCATGTTGAATTAGAAAAATGAACAATAGATTTTATTTGATGGTGAATCGAACCTATAACGACCTGAAATTACATATGAAATTTTCTCAAACTGAGGGGTATGGGATTGTTTATGGTTTGGTTGTTGGTCCTCTCATGCATGTGCACTTGTCATAGCCAAAACAAGTTGTAAAACACCTTTCAGAAATCCATAAAAAACTCATTCAAAGAATAATGAAATGGTTATAATCTTAAACTATAATGGTATGTTTATTCCCCTTTTCCTGGATAGTCACAACTTAAATCCTTATTTCTGGGAATGAATCTCGAATAGTATCACATGTTTCTACCCAACTACTCTATTTTACTTACAAAAAATATGATTCCCCCATTGAACAAATAATCCCTCAAAAAACATCTGAAAACACTACCTCATGATATATAGAAAATTATATACATAATCCAAACTAATTTTTTAAAATAAATCAACCACTATATTGGTAATTCTTAATCCTTATCCAAACATTGCCAATCGAAACACCTGGCAGTTTATAAGTAAAAAAACATTATTCATATCATCCTTGAGATGCTCTGGTATCCCTTAATCTATATCACTTGACTAGTATCTATTTTCAATTCACTATTAACAGTCAATGTTAATATATAAAATTCCATCCACACTCTCATATGAATTAAAAAACAACAAAGTAATAATTCATTGGTTGTCAATCCACCTGGTATCTTGTAATAATGATACTGAGACTGAATGCACTATACCAATCTCTACAAACATACAAATATGTCTTTAACTTACTAAAAACAAGAATACTTGTTCTCTAAAATAAAATAATCTTACTTATAGGTATATCCCAATACTAGAGTTCCACATAATACTAGAATCACATACCAAAACACACATCCAATAGTCCATAGACCAAGAAATCAAATCAAACATGGAACTCTAGATATGGAACCCATATAACCAATTCCATCCTCAAGAAATAATGTATGTAGAACATCCTCAAATTTATTAATCCAATAATTCAATACTACACCTATCACCCCAAAAAGGAATCAAAAAACTTCTAAAAACACATTATTTTCCCAAACTATCCCCTTATATGGGGTATCAATCATGTATCAATCGGTGACTCATCCTTCCACACATCGGTTGAATTTTCATCATAATGATCAAAATAATTTTGTTTTTTTACATGATTAACCATAATAATCATGTGATGAATTGTTTTTACAACCTAAACATACCATAAATCAATGTTTAATACCTCTGAACCATGTAATGTAACACGTTCACTAATAATCCATGTGATGGAAATCAATTTTTCCCACTAAAACAAGTGACAAATTAATATTTTCCCATTAATCACATAATAAACTAATAATCTCACCATAAATAACTCTTTTGTCACACCATGATCACCTAATTTAGATATCTATTTATTTTATCTGACAAATTCAGGATCTAAATATATATTATAATTTTTCCCATAGAACATGATATAAATATATCATATAACACACTAGTATAGATATGTATTACTGATCATATGTCGACTATCCTGACCACAAATATAAACCTTCTATGTTGAGTATTATTCCATCATGATTGACACAACACTCTAAACTCTAGAAATATAATTCTATCTAGTATAATGAACTCAAACGCCTCTTTTCCAGAGCCTATCCTCTATCATCGCCTCATAACATGACATCGTTTGGATGACCCGACCATACATGAGTTCCAAAATTAATGAAAAAAAGATCATTAATCATAAGATCACTATTAATTTCATTCCCTAATATTTAAGGGTGTAAACCCCACCAAATGACTTTCCTTAGTATTCATCCAGAATGATGACCCAATGGGTACCTTATCCAAACATGTGTCACTCATATCTATCTATAATAATATCACCTCATCCTCTAACAACATGCATATCTAATATTATATATTTGGGCATTCAATATGGTTGATTGTTATATACTTATATTTTTAATGGAAATACAATTTTTGATAACATATAATATATGAAACACTAAGATGAAATGACCAATGAAATATCATTATTTCAATGTGGGCATTATAACATAGTTATTAAATTAGAGAGAATGAATAATATTAACAATATAATGAAATAAAGTATAGTTACAATCAATACAATTGAATTAAATAATCTATAGGAAATTAAGCATTTAGATTATAGTAATTTCATTTTATTCTTCGGAATATTATTTCTTCTAAAGTATTTTTTATTTCCTTTTATGCGATTGTATTATTATTAATTTAATGAAAATGTAAAAAATTAATTAATGTATTGAATATTTTTTTAAATTAAAATTTTTAAAAATATATTATGCATGTTTGTTATTATTATTTGAAAAGAATATTTTTTCAAATAATAGTGAAAAATATTTATAATTGAAAACTATATTTTATTATAATGTATTTATAAAATAAAAATATATTATGAGTCATTTTTAAAAGGAATTATGTTATTTATTATAAAATGATCCTATTTGGTTGTTTAAATAAAATTTATACTTGATTTTAATATAAAACATTTTATATATTTAAATGAAATTTTTAAAAAAAAAATATTCAAAATTTCCTAAGTAAATTTAATTGGAAATATTACAATGAATTGTTTTATGTTTTGAGAAATGTATTTCATTTATTGAATAATTAGTTAGAAATTAGTAAAAAGTTCAATTTTATTTTTTTACTATATAGATAATATCAATAGTATATTTTGTTTCCATTATAAAAGATACAATGGGTAATTATAGGTAGGAAAAAAATGATAACAACTGAAAAAAAAACACCTTAACAATTGAATTAATATTATTTCATGAGTAAATTTCATCCATACTCATCCAATATTCTGTTACCCGAAATTTTATGACCATTTGGATGAGATTATGAAAATAATGTAACATTATTTAATGAATTTTGAAACATGTCACACTCTTTATTTTAATATATAAAATGTTTCTTAATACGTACGTAGCTATTGGATATTATAGAATAAAAATATAATTTTTTAATGATAATTGATTTGTCTTCATAAGGATTATTTATTTTTTAATTTTAGTGAAGAAATAATTATCACAAATTCTTAAAAAAATGTTTATGTAATAATCAATCAATTAATGAACAAATAAAACAAATGTAAATTACAATATTAAAAGTTATATGCATTGAGATAATTAACATGATTCGTATATTTTATTGATTTCATTTACATGTTATGGGTGTTTTAAAATAAAATTATTAAATTATTAGTGTTTTGAGGATATTATTAATTTCAATGTAATGAAATATTCTATAAATTGAAACTAGTATTATATTAAAAGTTGTAATATTTTATTAAATGATAAAAAAATATATAAAATATTTTATTCATTATTGGGTCTAGGATATGGTTTATAATATAATCCATGGTCCATTAATATTCAATTAAATCATTTATAATAAATATATTGACAGTCAAAAAGTAAAAACCTGATTGTCTTGACATATTATAAAATGGTTAATGAGCGAAAAAATATTAATTTTTCTTAAAAATGTATTTTCAAAATATGTCAATAATTTTTTAATGAGATAATTATTCCCCATTATAATACAATATACTAAATTAATGTATTCTGTGCCATTTTGAATTCAAAGTTAATTTATGTTATTGTAATATTTCATGAAATTGAATGAGGTTTGTCCCTAAATCTTATAAAAGGGAACATGTTCTTTACATTTCATGACAAAAAGATCCATTTAGTTCTAAAAAACCTACTTAAATACATTCTTGTTATCCGACATAGATTTCTAAAGGGAATTTTTAAGAAAAACAGAAACATTTCGGGACTTATGGTGTTATGAAAATGAGGTTTTTTAGATAAGTGTTATAATTTTTTATCGAGAATATCTATTTTATTTATTCTTCAGAATCATAAATATAATATTAAACTAATATTTAATAGTAGCACTAGTAACCTAGTTGTAAATGGATTTTATAATGATGATTAAAAACCTATATCCATTATAACATCACATATATTTATATAATAATAGAATTTCATGTATTTTAATATATTTTTATTTAATATTAATTTTAGTTTAAATGGTACATAATGCACAATAGTTTACCCAACATGCAACAACGAGTGTCTTTGAAATTTTACATTTCACACAATATAAAGTTATATAGAAAAATAATAGAGCAATAATTTATCAATTTTAAATGGTTGTTGACACCTAGCCATTGTATTGGTAATAATGAAAAAAATTAACTATATTATGGTTTTAAGTATTTTGTAAATTTTTATACACTTATCCAATGAATTTTATTTGATTCAAATGAGAAAGAATGAAATTTTATGCATAAAAAACTCATATATTATTAAAATTTTCTTTTACTGATTTTGATGGAGATTTTTTTAAATATATATTTTGCCACCTGAATATGTTTTATATATTAAAATAAAATTATTTTTTACTATATTGACCTAAAAAATTAATTTTTTTATTTTTCAGTTAATGTTCATTTTTATGAATAGTAAAAAAAATACTAGATTTTAATTCAAAACTGCATTTTCCTCAAATTTATTTATATAGTAAGATTTTACTTTTAATTTTTTTTGAAAGTGTAAATGTGTTATTTATTTATCATTTAATCCAATTAAGGTTATTTTATGTAATTTCACATTTTAGGTTTATTGAAAAACATGTCAATAATTTTATTGTTTTTATTTATTCAATTTATTTCGGTTTTAAACAATGAGATTTAATTTTAAAATATTTTCTCATATTTATATATATTTAATTGGAAAATATGGATTCCATATTTATAAAAATAATTTTGAAATTATATAAATCAATACCTTTTATTTTTTTGGACATTATGAATAGTAACCTCAATAATTATATTTATATACCATGGTTAAAGGGTAAATTTGGTAAATATGGGTTAAAAATAACATTATAACAATATAAAACTACCTTAAAACGTGTTCTAGTCCCATTTAATTAGATATTTATTTCCATTATCATCTATAGGACGAACATTTGGAATTTTGTATAAACATTGGTGTGAAAATGTCATTTTATAATATATAATTTAAAGAAAATGGAAATATAACATAAACATCAATATTTAAAAAAAATTATACATTTTTATATAGCCATTATAATTGAATATAAATAGTACATTCAAATAAAAAAATTCCCTATATCATGGTATTTAATTTATAAATTTTAGAGATTAAATAATTAAATTTTTTTGTTACCCAACGATGATGTAGTGATTACCTTATTATTGAAAGTATCAAATAAATGATATTATAAATGTTAAATTTAATGTAATTTCAACATTTTTAGGACATAAAAATATATTTTGGAGGAAATTGACAAGTGTGTGATTATTTAATGCCTTTTTTTCGAAGAAATCAGATTCTTATCACATTAAGAAAATCAAATAATAAATAGTTTCAAAATTGACATATATGTGTTTTTAAAACTAATACTATTTTATTAAATTATATATTTGTCCTTAAAATAAAATAATCATAAAAATGACATATATAATGTTATAAATATCATTAATGTTCCACATTGTTTTATATTTTAATTTTATAGTGACTATATTAACCATATATTTTGAATATACAAGAAGACATGATTAGAGTTGATGTTTCTAACTACGGTTTAATGCTAAAAGATAATGTTAATTATGTGTCCTAAACTAGTATAAAACCTCTTTTATAAGATTATTTAGACCAAAATTCATATTATACTATAAATGTTTGTCTTTGGAACTATTATAATTCCATAATCATTTCATAATAAAACAATATTTCAAAACTATCGTAAAGTGACCCTCCTCCCTCTTATAAATGGTCACCACCTCTAACCACATAATCAAACCTATCAAGAACCTTGAATCATCCCAAATATTTTCAAATAAGTTCCCAAAATCCGTTATTTCCTTTTATAGTCCACACATTAGGGATAAATCTATCTTATTGAGATCTTTTATGAAAATCAAAATGAGATAAACGAAAAAGAGAAATTTGTTTTATCAGCTCTTTCAAAATTAATTTCAACTTCTTCATCCTATTATTTCATCGTTTCTATACAAAATTATTATATCCAGTATCGTCTACATGTTTAACTGTTATTATAATTATGGTACAATATTATACCTCTTTTTATCCACTCTACGAGTAACAAATATCACTAAATGTGTGTGTATGCGGCCTAACATCTCCACAATGTGGTGTAATTTGTTATTAAAAAAGACTTAATTTGTATTGGAATAAAAAAGAGTATAATAGAATTAAGTAAGGAAAAAAATGATAATTATTCTATATAATTAATATCCAATCCAATTATATACTGTTTAACCATTAAGTGAATGATATGATCGCTTATGCGTACATATATCTCACCGTCTCCACGATCCGATGCGATTCATTCTACACGGTCTTCATTAAAACACTATTATATAAAATAATTCAATTGATAAATATGATATATATAATATTTATATTGACTCTATGATTCGGTAATTTTTATTCACTATATACATTTATGCTTGAGATAATTTTTTAATGTGAAAATTTCATTTGAGGATGATTGGACTACCACCCCCTCAAAGTGATATTACTCATTCATGCCCTACACAGAACATATAAATGATGGACTTAATGAACACTTACAACATATATAACATTGATCTTATACTAGACATGTATTATATCTATGAATTATTTAGTTTTCATTACATTAATATGAAAAAGAAATGAATGTAGAGTTCATGAGTACGTATGACCTACAATCCTCTCAAATTGGTGCATTAAATTTATTATTACAAAATTATATGGACTATTATAAAAATATATATAATTAAGATATATGATCTTTAAATCATGAATAATTTTCTTAAGATGATGGGATTTTACCTCGTTTAAAATATATGTCAAACAAGTTCATTTTCAACCCAAGTACATAATTTGGACAAAACGTCCAATATGAATTTATATAAATATGTAATTTTCATAACATGGTAATACATGATATAATAGTAATATTAAAAAAAATATTTTCAAAAATGTAGAAATTAACATATGTTTATTATTAATTAATATAAATAATGAAATAGATAAGTAAGAATTGAGGTAAGAGAAATCATAACTCAATGTCCATTCATTGAGATTAATATCCATGTCATTGGTTTTTTTTTCCACGAATATGTGTGAATTTCCCCTGATTTTTTTACACAGAATATCTTCTTAAATTGGGTGTAATTATTTTTTTTCACACATATTAACGTAGTTGATTTATCTTTAATCTAATGATGTGATATTGGCAAGGGATTTCATCTCAATCTCATTTCATTGAGACATTTCTGGATGATATTCAACTTTAATACCTTAATAATTCTATTTTATGACCCCTTTAAATTTATTATCCATATTATATCCATACTCATGATATTTAATGTCTTATAAAATTTTCTACTTTCATGTGGCATATAATTTAAATGTACAAAATTCTATAGCACTCTTTATCAAAAATATTGTTTAATTTTTTTTAATGATTTAATATTCTAAATCTGTCTCAGTCAAGTACATTTTTTCAAAAAGAATTTAAAAGCATATTTATATTTACACGAATGTTTTCAATTTTAAATTCCTTTAAAAATTTTCAAATTTGTATGGACCCTTTGATTTATAAATAATATTTTAAAATATTTTATTTGTGTTTTCAAAGGAGACTATTTATTTTAATAATTTGAATGTTTTTATATATATATATCAAGAATATAATTTCTAAATATTATGTCACTATTATTTATTGATTTTTACTTTACAGTTTTACCATTTTATTTTAAAATATTTTGTTTTCATTTATGAGTGCATGTCTAGTAAAGATGATATGCGATTTCATAATGGAAATTTTATTTTTTCCATTATGCTTTGATTACATGTAATGATTATGTTTTGGTTCAGGGGAATTACTTAAGTATATGTGTGGTTCCATGATAAACCAATGTTTAGTGATCTTGTTATTTCTCTCCAATGTATTGGGTAATTAGATGGAGGTAATCATTACGGTTTCTCTAATGTGATATATAGAATATACTGTGATGGGTATTCCAAACGTAACAATGAATTTTACTCCCTGTGTGGCTATAAAAGGTACAATTTAAGTGTGCCATGTATTCAACATGTTATCTTTATGATTTATTATTTCAATAAGTTAATAATTAATATTTGTATTTCATTAGGTATGTAAAAGAGATTACGTTTTATGAGTACAAAGCATGATTTCATTGATTTGTATTTATTCTTGGACTAATATCTTATTTTCTTATTATATATCCCTTACTGAGAATTTTATTCTAATACCTTGTTTGTGAAATGTTTTTCATAGGGTATAATAAAGTATCAGAGTAAGGAATTATTCAGGAACATTTATATCAAGAATGAATTCATGTTTTTAGGATGTTTTATTATTTTAATAATAATTTTATAGTGCATAATTGACTGATTTATAATATAGGAGTTGTAATGTAATAGTTATGGCACAATTATATAAAACAATTAACATGAAAACATCCTATATGTTAATGAAATTACATTCTAGGTCAAAAATCATGATTACATAATGTTTAAATATGGGTTCATATAATTGGTATCAATGTTCTATTTAGAAAACATTAGAGGTTATGTTGTTTTCAAAATAGAACATTGAAACCAATTGTATGGACCCATCTTTAAACATTACGTAATCATGATTTTTGAACTAGAATGTAATTTCATTAATAGTTATGGCACAATTCTATAAAACAATTTCCATGAAAATATCCTAAATGTTAATGAAATTACATTCTAGGTCAAAAATCAAGATTACGTAATGTTTAAAGATGGGGCCTTTTAATTGGTATCAAAGTTATATTTAGATAACTTTAGAGGTTAGGTTGTAATTTATGAATAGATGAAATGTTTCATATAACAACAATAGATATCATATTAGAAAGATTCATGGTTATTTCTGTTAAATTTAATGATTTTAATATATCATTAATAAGTATATATTTGTGTTTACCCTCATCATAAGATAGTATATGATGATTTTACTAATAAACTCACACTAACCTTTTTAGTTTTAGTAAATGGAAGGATATACCAGCTAACAAAGTAAAAATTTATATGAAGGAAATAATTGCGGTTTTTTAAATAATAAACCTTATGAAATAGGAGTTGCAATGAGAACTCTTGTGGTTATTCTTAATCATCTATTTGGAGTCATGATTGACCACTTAATCCTGGCTGACTTTTCTAATGCATCTTATATGCGAGAAATGAACCATTATGGAAGTTCAGGTAATAATCATTAAGGTGAGTATATTCAAAAACCTATGTTTCAAGGATATATAAACAATAAACTAGGAAACTATTCTAATGGGAATAAAATATGATATATATGTAGACATTACGGTGATAAAGCAAAAACCATAGTATGAAAAATGAAGCATTCAGTTGACTTTGGGAAAGGGAATTATGTTCTTTCTGAGTTATCAATGGAATGATTTAAATCTGGGGAGTATGATCAATATAAAATTATGTTTCCTATTAATAATGTTTAGGAATGGGATACATAGAACACAAAAAATATATTCTTCAAAAACACTAATGGTATTCCAATTGATGATGAGGAAACTGAAATTGACATATGAAATGTTTGTATTATTTCTTGTCACCTGTTTTGATATTTTTGAATCATAGGAAATTATATGAGATATTTTTTTAGAAAATATTTATTATTGAATATTTTGGATAAATATGTTTATGGATAATGAAAAATTATAGAAGATTAAGATGTCTAAATTTTAGAACATCGGGAGTTAAGTTATATCTATTGGTGATGAAATGTTTAAAAGTTGTAATTCTCTTTTGATGATGGTATTAAATTGGAAGAATTTTCTCTAGTATGTGTAACCCTTATGTTTGTTATGTGAAAATAATGTTTGAGGAAAAATTGTTTTTTCTTTCAATTATATAATTTTAAATAATATTTCGGGTTTATATGATCATTTATTTTGAGGTAATTATGGTTTATCACATTTTTAGATGAAAAATGCAAGGCTTGAGATAAACATGTGGTCAAATTATGTTATGGTTATATTTGATGATTTTGTATCATTTTGGGAATTATTTATGAATTATATATTTTTAGAAAAAGGACAAATTGTAAGAACGGTGACAACCCGTCATGTTGGAAAAGGTCGTGAGAATCAATCCCACAACTGATGTGCAACAAGGATTTATCGCCTAGCACTGGCCTACCGGAAGTCCCTACATAATATGACTTATTCATTTTAGTTAATTGATTTTGTAGATCAAGAATAAATTAATTTTATGATCTTAATTTTTATCCAATGGATATTCATATTATTTGAAACATGTTTTGTGATTATGTGGTAAATGTTATATTTGGAAGACGTTCTCTATTTTTAAAAAGCTATATGCCTCTGGAAAATTGAATAATATGTTATTTCATTTTAGGAGTAATGGTGGAATTTTTTTTGAAGAATATTTCTTTTTATTGTGGACATATAGATATTTATGTTCTATTAAGAAATAATTATCCTATTAGGGAGAACTTGTTATTTAGTTAATTACATTTATGTATGAGACTTTAAGAGTAGTCCATGTTATTTAGAGATAATTGTTATGATTTATCATGGAAGTCTATGTGATAAAATCATTCAGAAATTTGGCTTTGAATATTAATTTGTAGTATTTTGAAAAAAAATTATGATAATTTTTTATCAAATTGTATTTATTGAATGTTGCCTATTCCTTATTGAATTTTGGAGATTATGGGTAGTATATCTTTTTATAAATGCTTATTCTTTTGAGGATTAACTAATCTTGTACTAATCATTTTTCATTTTGGTTAATTAATATTGACAGGGGAAATATATATCTCATCTTTTTTGGATTATGTGTTTCTTTGGAACATGATTCTAGTATTTTTAGTGTGACCAAGTCAACTTGAATTCTGATAATTTGGTTAAAGGATAAATCTCGACATGACAAGTATGTATTTTTTCATATGTTCTTAGTAACGATTGTAAATAAATTCATAAATTTTTTGAATATGTCCTTAAGATAAAAACCTTTTTGGATTACTTTTCTTACCTGGATATCAAAGAATGTTTCAATTATCACATGTTTATGGTTTTATGGTTGTTAACTTTTCCAAATAAGGTTTTCAATCACTATCCCTTAGAATAAGAATATTAGTTTCTCTTATATATCCATGTTTTTTAGAAATGGAATCCTAGTATGTTAAATCTCAGGATACCGTTGTACATATAATCCTATCTTATAATATGATAGTTTTATTGACTCTTTTTCTGATTTTGGATTTTTAATGATGTTTTCAAGACCAATTTTAAAATTTCGAGGACACAATTTCAAAAATAGGGAATGATGTAACATCACAGATATATATAGAATAATAAATTTTCATATATATTAATATTTTTTGAATTTAATATTAATTTTAGTTTAGAGGGGATACTATGTATGATAGTGTTCCTATCACGTGACAATAGGTTTCTCTGAAATCTTACATTGCACATTACATTGAGTTATACAAAAAAAATAATACAATAGTAATATTATTTTTTTAAATTGTAGTTAATGCATAGAAAATTAATTAAAAGAAATTATAATAATTAACTATGATATGATTTTACATATTTGTTAAATGTATATATATTTATCCTATGAATTTGATAGTCATAAAATGATAATGAATCAAATTTTAATCAGAAAATATTCTAATATTTTAAAAGGTCATTTTACATTCTTTTGATGGAAGCCCCATTATTATTATTTTCAAATTTATATGTTATATATGATAATATAAACTTATTCTTTAGAATAGGGAAATTAAAATTTACTTTTTTTTATTTTTATGACAATCTTCGTTTTTAATGATTAGTAGAAAATAATGGAATTTAAATCAAAACTGTATTTTTGTCAAATTGTTTATATTGTTATGTTTTTAATTTAATTGGTTATAAAGTGTAATTGAATTATGTTTTAATTATTTTATCCAATAATTTCATTAGAATTAATTTCACATTTTTGTTGGACATAAACACATGTCAATATTTTAATAGTTTTTACATCATAAAAACATGTTACATGGTTTTGACTAGTAGAAATTATTTTAAATTAAACTAGGCAAATTAATTGTTTTGAATATGGAAAATTGAAATCTGTTTTTGAAATCAAATATTACAAAATTATGTAAATATGTAGCTCTTATTTTTTGACAGATGAATATTAACTTTTGAAATTATTTTTATTTATTCAGGTTGAAGGGTAAATCAGCTAAATGAGGGTAAAAAATAATATTATAATAATATAAAAATTCCATAAAAAATGTCCTAATCCTATTGGATGAAATTTATCTGACCATTAGCATCCTCAGGATGATATTATTTCAGTTGAGACCCTCTTGGATGTGAAAAATGGAATATTAAAAAATTTAATTTAATGAAAATTGAAATATAACATAAACATATATCTTCTAATAAATAAATTTTAATATAGGGTCATATGATCAATATCATTGACTATAAATATTAATTGTAAATATATAACTATTTAATATATCAAATTATTTTATTTATAATTTTTAGACATTAAATAGATAAATATATTTGTTACATAAAGATGATGTAGTGCTTGCCTGATCAATGAATGATTCAAATAATTGATATTGAAAATATTATATTAAATGTAATATAAAAATTTTAATGTCATCCACGAAATTTTTGGATGACATTGACAAGTGGGAGATGCGTTAATTCTTTTGGTAGGAAGGAATAAAGTTATTTTGACTTTAAAAACAATTATATAATAGTTTTAAAATTGACAAAAATGTGTTTTTAAATGAATACAATTTTTTATATGATATAATTGTCCTAAAAATCCTAAATTCAGCCAAATGACTTATATAATTTTAAATTTTTTAATAATTATTAACCTGTGGTTCTATTGAAATTTTAATGTAACCATAGTAACAATATAATATAAAGATACATAAAGATAGGGTAAGAGTTCATGTCCTTAACTAAGGGTTTAGACTAAAAGAAATGTTACTTTTTGACCTAAATATGTCTAAAATCAATTGGTTGAGTGGATATTGACTCTAAATAATCTTATAATAAATTAATATAACATTAAAATTATTATAAATATAGAATCATTTTATAGTAAAATAATATTTCATGACATTCCTCAATTGATCCTCCAAACTCTTATAAAAGGCCACCACCTCTACCCACATACTCACAGCTCTCAAGCCCCTTGGATCAACCAAATTATCTCAAATATTCTCCCTACATCACTAAATATATCATAGTTTCTACAATTTGGGTATAAATCCATCATATAGAGACATTTTTTGAAAATCAGAAGGAAATATTCAAATAAGAGGTATTTGTTTTATCACCTATTTCAAAATTATTTTCTTTTTATAATACATCTTCTTATTATGTTTCCATACTAAAGTTACAAACACTGTATATTCTACCTGATGATATGTTATTATATTTTATAGTATAACCATGTACCTCCTTTTATCCATCATAAGAATAAATATATCACCATGTGTGCGTGCGTACAACTTACCATCACCAAGCTGTGGTGGAATTTTTTATTCAACATGACTTAATTTGGATCATTATAATGATGAGTTTAACAGATTTAAATAATTAATATAAAATGAAAATTATTCTATATAAAAAATAATTTATTCAATTCTACACTATGTAAACATTAATTGAATGATATCGTTGCTCATGTGTACGTATAGCATGTCATCTCTACAATGAGATGTGAATCATTATACGCGGTCTTCATTAAAAATGATTATATACATGAATGGAATGAAGAAACACGATTTATATTTAATTTATAATTATTCTATGCTTTTGTAAATTTTTTTAGGAAGCCTATATTTTTTCGTTATTGTTTAAATATGACAATTTCATTTAAGGAATGTGTGGACTACCATGTGATCAAAGTGATACGACTCATTCAAGACATAAATGGAATGATTAAAGAATAGATTTAATGAAATTAAGTAACATATATAACGTAGATATTATACTTAAATTATAATATACATATGTATCATTTAGTTATCATTACATTAAAATGATAAAGAAATGAATGTGGTGTTCATGCATAGGTACAACATACCATCTCCATGAATGGGGAATTTAATTTATTATCTTCAAATGTTATGGAATATTCTAAATACATGCATACTATATATATTTACGATATTTAAATCATGAATAATTTTATAGATATTATGTGTAACATCTTATGTAAATATAGAATATAAAATTTTCTTATTTACTAACATTTATGAATTTAATATTCATATTAAATTAAAGGGGAATCTATGTTCGATGGAATGCCTAATACGCAACAACATGTTTCTTTAAAATCTTACATTTCACACAATGCTGAGTCATACTGAAAAAAATATTATTTTAAATGGTAGTTAACATCTAGCTATTGTTTTGGAAGGAATGGATAGAACTAACTACAATATGAATATACATGTTTGTTAAATTTTTTACATTTATCAAAAAAAATTAGAGCTTTAAATAAGAAATAATCCGATTTTAAGCATAAATACTCTAATATTCATTAAGAGGTTGATTTATGGATTTATGATGGAAAACCATCTTTAAAAATATTTTTGGTCACCTTTATATTTTTTATTTCATAAAAAAATTCTTTTTTAAAATCGGTTCATCAAAATTTACATTGGGTGAATTTTTGGTATTTTTCGGATAAAATTATTTTTTTAATGCATAGTGGAAAATAATATATTTTATTTCAAAACTATCTTTTAATCTAATATATTTATAAGTGTATACTATCATTTTAATTGGTTATAAAGTGTAATTATATTATATTTTTTCTATTTAATCGAATTTTTGTCATTGGAAGTAATTTTATCTTCAATGTGGATATAAATAAGTGTCAATATTTCGATAGTAATTATTTTTTTAAAACACGCTTTTTGTTTTGACAGCAGGAATTAATTTTAAATTAATTTCTGCCACTTCTATTATTGGAATTTGGAAAAATGGATTCCTTATTTGGAATCATGATTTAAAAAGTTTTTAAATAGGTTACTTTTATGTTTAGAAATTTTGAAAATTTATTTCAGAAAATTCTATTTACCATGGTTAATGGGTAAATTAGGTAAATACGGGTAACAAAATATTATTATAAAAATATTTAATTACCCTAAAATATGTCCTAATCTTATTTTATGGTAAATTTATCATCATGGTCATCATTGGGTTGTTTTGGGAACCCCATGGAGAAACATGGGTGTTATAATGACACTTTATATAAATTAATTGAATGTAAAGGAAAAAAAGACATTATCATATATCTTTTAGTAAATAAATTCATACATTGGGTTATATAAGTTCAATATTCAACTATAAATATTAATTTTAAAGCCAAAATTATTTCCTAAATGAATATTTTTTTTAAATTTTGAGACATCAAATAAACGAAAATATTTATGACACAATAATGATGTAGTGTTTACCTCATTAATGAATGATTAAAATAAATAATTTCATAAAGATAAAAACAATATCCAAAAAGTGTACAATGCTGATTTAATAATTTAATTTTGAACATGACTCATCCTATATTAGATTTTATTATGTTTTTTATCTTTTAGAAACCCTTATTTTTAAACGTTTATAAAGTGCCCCTCCTCCATATTATAAAATTCACTCACTTCTAACATATTCCTCACACTTCTCAGGACATTTGGACCATCCAACCTCTTCCAAATTAATCTCCCTACATCACTCTCTTCCTCCTAGAATCCTTTCCCAAGGCATAGGGTAGTCCAATTAAACCATTTGGATCAATCCAAAGGGAGATACCCGATTTAAAGGTAACGTCTTCCCTGAAGTTATTATCTTTTATTTTACTTCTCCAACCCTCTAAACTATTTTTATTAAATTATTTTATAACTAAAATATTATCCTAAATATATTGTGTTTTTTATGAGAAGGATTATAACTACACTTACACACACCTCCATCTAATGGTAAATGAACATATTGTCTCTGGGGACGGAGAACTACTGCCTCACGAAACGATGATTGTTTAATTATCTAGTACCGCCTATCATGGTGGAAATTATGATGGAACTGTATTTATAAGTGATATATATATTATATTTTTTTGTGTCTATGATTCTTTATTTTCCATTCATATAAAACTTTTATGGTTTCCATAATGGGTAAAATTGATAATTTCATTTGATGAAGTGAAGACTACGGCCACCTCAAAGTGATATGACTCGTTCATATCATATGTGGAACATATAAAATATAGAGGAAATTAAATTATTTATGGTATTATATTGGTATTGTAATATACGGATTTAGCATTATGGTTTCATTCTATTTATTAAGAAATAGAAATGAAAGGAGTGATCATGTGTACGTAAGGCTTTCCGTCTCCATGAATGGTGTATTTAATTTCTTATCATCAAATGAAATGTAATATTATAAATAAATATATATTGGATATATATGATATATATGATATCTAAATCAGGAATATCATTTTATAGATAATGTAATTTTGATGACATGGACAATTGGTATTTATAAAAACTTCATTTTTACTCATGTTCCAAACAACGACAAAATGTTCAACATGAACTCAAATAATTAAATAATTTTTGTATCTAGGTGTTGACGCTCCTTTCATCACAGAATCTAAATATCAGAAAAGGGGCATATATGAGCACAAAGTGATTCAACCTTTGAATAAAACATAAAAAATTCACAAAGGGATGAACAAGGAAAACTTTGCCCATAGGCCGCGCAAGTTTCCCCATGGTCGCGCAAGTGTACTTGCACTACTCACTTGGCGTGCAAGTGACTTGCACGAACTAAGTGACAACCGCCCGGTAACCGCTTGGGGTCTTCTTCTGCATACAAATAGACCCTGTGGGCCCCCCATTTGATAGGATCTTTTTCCAGAAACTCGGATTGAAGATCCTGACGCCCAAGTCTCTTATCAAAGCTTCCAGAACACTTCTAAGGTAATTTATTACCTAGAACAGAAGATCTAAAGAGAGGGAATGAGGCCTAAGTGTTGAAATGCATCAACACGTGTGCGCCTGAGTGGCCAGCCATTAAGAGAAGTGGCCACACATTCGCTCCGCCTTTACTCCTTCGATAGAACTTGCGCGTCCCTTTACTGGGAGAACCTCAAGAAGATTCTAAAGGCTTTAAGAAAAAGTCACTCAAGTATTTTAATACTGGTTGAAAATCGCGCAAGTACCCCACATGTCGCGCAGGTATACCTACGCGACCAATACTTGCGCGCCCACGTAAGACTTGCGCGCCTTTCAAGACTTCCGTACCCATGTCTTTTTTGGGTACCCATCTTGCCCATTTTACCCCTCTTAAGCCATTTCACCTTTCCTATTCAATATTTAGTCTTCAAGATACTCTTCAAAGTCATTTATGGCATGATTTCTTGATTTTACTTCCTTATTTGAAAGGAATTCTTTGGAATAACTCCCAAAATATAGTGATTTATACATCTTTATGTCACTAAATATTGAGAGTTTATTAATTCAACCTCATCCTTTAAGATGAGAGAATCCTTAACCTGGGTATCCTTTTCAGGAATAATCCCCAGTTATAAGTCCTTTAATCTGGGCATCTTCCTCAAAAGTAAGCCCGAAATCCTTAATGTTCCCATACTTGGGCATCCTCCTCAGGAGTAAGCCCCAAACCTTAATTCCTTAACTTGGGCCTCCTTTTCAGGAGTAAGTCCCAATCATAATCCTTTAACCTAGGCTTCCTTGTTAGGAATAATCCCCAATCATAAATCCTCCAAAATTGGGCCTCCTTTTCAGGAATAAGTCCCAAGTCCCCTAATCTGGGCTTCCTTGTTAGGAATAAGCCCCAGCCCTAAATCTGGGCTTCCTTTTTTAGGAATAAGCCCCAAGTCCCCCAAAATTCTCTGTAACCAATCATAAATTACGTTTGATATGGGATTCCTTCTCAGGAGTAAAACCCAATTATCAATCCTCTCCTAATTTTTGGTTTCCTTTCCTGGAATAAGTCCCAAGTTAGATTATTCAAAATCTACATTAAGCACATATACCTTTATGGACCCTGTTCCTGGATTTTCTCCCTAATGTAAATCCTAACCTTCATTTATCTGGGCAGTTATACATACATAAGCCCCAAATCATTTCTTATGATTACATCTTTCATGGCCCAATTTTCTATCTTATTACCGATACCTCTTGTTTCTCACACCGACCATGACTCACGTGATCATAGAGGGTAAAAGTAATTATGAAATCCTGCTTTGATCCATTAATCATAAATATCATACTCTATTTCTCGAACTACGTGGGTTCTGATTCCTTTCCCAAAACAAAGGATACGTAGGTAGCCCATCTGCGGGTTCCATCCCAACTTTGAAATAATCCATGTCCTTCTGAATGATGATAAACATCAAGTGCCCCACTGAGTGGCTTTAAAACCAGCCTGGTCATCATAATGACCAAGAGACCTTTATATAAATGTTTTTGAAGGATACCATTGACCAAGAATCTCTAAATAGATACAGATGATTCTCTATTGATGAAGAACCTCAAATACATATAAAAGATTCTGTAAATTTCTTACATATTGAATCAATGATTGTTAAAACTAAAGGAAAGCTCATTTTATACTTGGTAATGTAATAAGGATTCAAGAACATAACTTAAATCTATAAAGAGAGTATCGGAGTGGACAATAATTCCCCTAAAAAAGGTTTGATGAGTCCGACCTCCCATCCTCTCGACCAATGCAAATTCCTAAACCTCATTATTCCACAAACTAATGAGCGCCTACCTTTGGAAAGTAGGTCCAAATGAATGTGGAATCATTGGATGGTTCCAGTTCTACGAACAAACCCGATAGAAACCGATCAGAATGTTTGAATCTCATATCCAGGAGGTCATCCCCGAATTCCGTGCGAAACAAAAAATGTTGAACCCAACGTGAATCCTTAACCAAGTTAATGTGGTGTTTTACCTATTTTGTTAAAGCCCCTATTTAAAAGTCAGTAAGAGGTCTAACAAAAACGATCATTGACATATGTGCTCATCCAAAGGATGAAGTGGATGAATTTATCTTGATTACATCTGTTTTATCAAACATGCACTCTTTTCCAAGATCTTCAGTATTTCCATAATGGTTACTCTCAAATTCACACTTATGAATACTGCTGCTGGAAATACCAATGCTGCTATTCATACTGGATCATCATCCGTTCTGAGGATGACATCACCTACTCAGCGTCTTCAATGCTGGGTATCAAATGCGCTGGTTAAGGAGTACCGTCAACACGGTACCATCCCAACTCTGGAGGCTGCCCGACAGGCACTCTAAGTGAACAACTCACACATGTCGTCCGGACAACGACGACCAGTGATTAAGAGGCAGGCGGTGCTGACTACCGTCTCCAACCTTTTCGGGTCTATATCCCTGGAATGCAATTTCCATTCGCTCCCTTACTCTAAGGAAGTGAATGAGCAGGTCCCTCAAGACCTTAATCCAAAAAGACTGGAGTCCTTCCCGAGGGCTCCCATCAATAATCGCCTCCACGATCGTGTGGTAGTGCGCCCTCAACATGATTAGGGTACCGACTCCAGGCGTTCGGCTCAGGTTCTTTGAACCCGAGCAGGCAAGACGAACCACCAGAGACAGAATCCGGTTTACAATGGGAAGGTTATCATCCCTGATATCTCCGGAGAAGTCCACCAACCTAACATGGTGGAAAACAATGAACAGGCACACACACACCTGTCCGTTTTAATTCCGCTGTCCAGCAGACTCGTCTGGCAGCATCACGCCAATCCCGCCAGGCAATTCTGGCGGAGTACTATAGGCAGGAACATACAGCTACTTATGCATCATCAGTTAGTCAGCAGGCTCGTCTGACTACATATGATGGATCTCGTCAACCGCGTTTAGCGAAATCTAATCAGTAGGCATATACACCTACTAATACTAATCAAGCCTACCAACAGTCTCGCTTGATATCGCACGGAGAAGTCAGTCGGAAAGCCCCGACGACAAATAGGAGGCAGACTCAACTCTCTGCCCCCACACTTGAGTATTGTCAGGATTCACTGATAGGAAAAGGAGGACAGGAGCAGGCACATACACCTACTCCAAGCCAGGAATGTACGTATATCCCCATTCCGGCAGCTGAAGTCACCAGGCATTTTTTGTCAATGGTGAAACAGCAGAAGCAAATTCCTGCTCATATTATAGATGCTTGCCAGGATATCATAACAACTTCGGCATCATCTCAGGGAAAGGCACATAAATCTATCCCTAGTAGTGGAGTTACACATCAATGATTCACTCCGGAACAGACACACACATCTATTCCAGTCCAAGAGGGTTATGGGGCATACTCCCCCATATCATACAGACAACCAAGTCAGGCACATACACCTGATTTGAGTGGAGATCGTCAGCCTAACCTGACCATCTTTTCTGATCAGGCACATACACCTGCTCAGAGTAACCACTTTCGTCAACAAGTGGTTTCTATAGCGTGTAAGAAGGCATCTAAGAAAAAGATCCACCCAGCACAGTCAGGAGATCAAAGGCCAATCTGTAACAAGGCCTTGCTCGATGCTGGAGTTCTTGAAACCCTCAGACATTTATCTGTTGTAATTCAAGATTCTACACCCTCAGTTGCCAATAACAGGAAAATTAATTCCAAAAGTCTTCAACATACACTTTCTCATGAAGGATTGTTTCGTGACAATTCGGTCAATCTTGAATTTTCATCTTCAGATGAGAGCCACAAAAACCCTCTGTGTGGTCAGAAGACCAAGGAGCAAGAGATCTCATCTTTTGTTATAACCCATTATGGTGGTCCTCCCCATGATGAAAAATTTTGCTGTGAAAGTCCTCTCCGCAGTAGTGATTCACATTGCCTGGAAAATACCCCAGTGGACAATGTAGTGCCGAAAAAGCCATCTTATCTTGAAAAACTTGCAAATGCGAAACCAGTCATGTCTGATGCTTTATCGCTAACAAGTGAAATACATTCTCAATCAGAAGATAGCCCAGGGTGTAGGTCATTCTCCGAACCACCCCTAAGTCAGGCATCTTCTAGTTTGATCAATTATATCTCTACCAATCTTGTTGAACCCGATGAAGCAACAAGGAAACACCAACTCTGGTCAAAACAGTTAGAAGAATCTTCATTTAATGATAAAGAGGAAATGAAGAACCTGAGAAAAAAATTGGAAAAAGGTGAGGTACCAGTCATGTTTTGTCCTTTGGCTGGCTCCCAGTACGACATTCCAAAGATGTTGACGGATGATGGATTCCATGATATTCGTCTCAACATATAGAAAACTCTTTTTCAATTGAAGAAGAATGCATTATCTTATGTTGAATATGAACATCATCTTAAGATAATAGAAGGGCTACACCGTCATATTGATTTGGCATCTCGATCAGTTTCTCGGTATCTGAAGGCTGAAAAGTAGCAAAGAACCCTTCAACGTTCATTCCTTGGCGCACTAAGAAAATTGCGTCATTTAATTGCCAATGCTCCATCTGGTGTTCATATCAGAGGATGGGGTGTTCATGGAGCACTACATTTCACAGTTCTTTCCATTCAGCAAAGCCCGTCGAAAATGGTCTCACGCAATGTTATTGCCCATGGTCGGCCACAATCAATGGGATTTGTTCATAATCAAAAGCTTGCTCAAGAACAGGATTCAACTAGTTCCTCTCAAAATCAAACATATAAGGAACAGGTTGTTGAATTGCTCCTAAAACAAACAGGCGAGAATATTGCACAAGCCTCTCGTATGGAGTAAACACATCATCAAATGACAAAAATTTCGGAAATCTTCCAACGGTCTGTTGAACCAGGTGATAAAAGTGGATACAGGTTAATGCATCCAGCTAATTTCCGAACTAAGGATCACAAGATCAAGAGAGATTTTAAGAAGATATCAGACATAGCATGTCAAGAGACACCCCAGCTTGTCAGACTGGGGACTTATTTAACCCAACCCTCAGATACAACAAATGGGGTTCGAGGAGTTGAGCGGAAACAGCAGGAACATCCCCAGTTCACAAGACTGGGGACTCTTTCAAATCATCAATCCCCTCCTCAGAGAATGTCGGTCTTTTCTCGATTAGGGAAGAATCCACAAGAGGAATGAAGAGCCAAATTATCTGGAGATTCCCTCCATGTTATAGCTCGTCAAGAAGTTCCTAAAAGATTGAATCAACAAAAGGCAATGTCTCATCAAAGACACGAAAGAAGACAATATCACAGAAATGTTGATAGAAGTGATGCGATGCATTATGCATCAATCAATGTCCTCAATGCCATTGTTGCTAATCCACCAGAGGAGGTTCACTCAGGGGACTCAGATGAAGAGCATCCTGCTCAAGAAAATGTACGCACCGATACAAATGAAGAAGGTGTGCGTACACGAAGTCAAATGATTACTCAGAACCTAGGTAATCCACTTACCTCTCTCCAAAAGGTATCCAACAAAGGGAAGGGAAAGAATCAGGTTACATATCCTTCCTCTATAGAAGGTAAATCGCTCTCATTAGAGCAATGATTTTCACAACAGGAGGAATAAATGTAAGAATTAATAAGGTTGAATGCGGAACTACTTCAGAGTAGTCTTCTCCTTAAAAATGCTGGAGTCCAACAGCCAAAGGAATTTGTTGCATTTACTGAGATGGATCAGGAATATCCTCCTTTATCAGTACACCCTCAGAAGTCTAATCCTACGGGTCAAGTGCAACAACGGTTGGCAGCACTACCATCATTTGCAGCACCAACAACCATGTCTGTCCAAGCTCCATTCATTGCACCTACCCAAAACCAAGTTCAACCGGATATTTCTCAAAAGATGATAACTACTAATGAGTTATTAACAGCTTGGTTAGAAACTATGGAAGGGAAACAGGTGCAAGTTCAACCTGAAAAGAAAGTTTACCCTGAATGGGTAGATTCAATTTCTCCTCCATCTAGTTTTGGAAACCCTGTTTTCCCTACTTTCAATGGATCAGGCGACCCTGAACAACATTTGACACATTACATGTCTTATTGTGATCCTATGATGGGAACACCAGAACAGCAAGAAGCAGTGAAACTCAGATGCTTCGTGCGAACCTTGCAAGGACCAACTTTTGTCTGGTATACAAGATTGCAATCCCAGTCAATCATCGGATGGGAGGATCTTCGTCAAAAATTCCTTCTTCAGTTCAGCTCAACTTTGAAAAAAACGACAGTTCTTGATCTTACAAACTGCAAGCAAAGGGAGAATGAAAGAGTCTCTGATTTCATTGCTCGCTGGAAGGGATTAACATATTCCCTGAGTTTAGCACTTCCTCAGGAGGAACTGTTGACAATATATGTGGAAAATTTGTGTGACTAATTACGCACACCATTGATCCCTGTGAAATACACGGGAGGGTTTCAAGATCTTACTTCAATCGCTCAACAGATTGAAGATTCCCTTATACATGCTAAGGCTAAATCTCGTGTAATTCAATCAGCTTCAGGAATGAGAATGGGTAAAGCAGAAACTACTACAGTTATTCTTAAACAAGCACCTGTACCTATTTTTACTTCAAAACCTTCACCTTCTCGAAGAGCTCCACCTCTTGAACGCCAAAAATAATGGTCGTTTCGTCCAATTGATCAAAAAGATCAATGACGAAAACAATTTGAGGATTTGAAGAGTAAAACATACTCTTTCCGAAATGAGCAGGTTCATGGTTACTTCATTTCAGCTCTCAAAATTAATTTGGTTCAATTACTAGTGCCCAAGAGGCCAAACAAGGAAGGAGATGAAGACCATCCCAATTATTGTCCCTTTCATCAAATGTTAGGGCATCCCATCGAGGAGTGTTTTGTCTTTAAAGACCTCCTGCAAAATATGGTCGACTTGGGACAAGTCAAGTTGAAAGGTTCTTCGACTCAGGTAGCTTGTGTCACTGCTACAATTCCAGAGGAAGAAGGTGAATGGAAAGAAGTCAAAAGCAGAAATTCACATAAGTATGATGATTGGATGGTCAGAAAGACAATCAATCAGACTCATGCCATTTTGCGAACACAATTAAAGAAACCAATTGTGTCTTCTACCTTGAATATTGCGGTAAAACCCTCTTCATCAGAGGGAAAATCCTCAAAGAAACGGCTTGGTTCAAAGAAGAAAAAAGAATCAGAAGAAGATGAGTATGTGTCAAAGCCTAAATTGTCTTTGACTCTGGCAGAATTTATGCCATCTACTTCAAAGCCACGGGCACCACCCCATCAAACGGCACAGCCTAAACAGGATAATCAGGCAGAGTCTTTATCAGACGAAGAGTTAATCTTCGGTTCTGTTAATATGATTCAATTAACAGATACATATTCCAGTCTTGATGAGCCTGAATTCCCTATATCAAATAAGGGAATCCGAGGAAGTTCTAGTGGTTCAGGATACAGGGGAAGACATGGATCTTTCTGAAGCCACTACTCCAATTCTACCCCTGCTAGCACTATGTATGCAGCAAAAACTCGTGGTAGAGTCCTTCAGCCAGCTCAAAAAGAACAAGAAAGTTCTTCTACCAGTGGCCAACTCAGTTTTGGCGTAGTTATTTTGGAAGACTGATTAAAGGTTCCATATTATTTATCACAGCAAGTAAATGGATCTAATCAGTCTAATCTTCCAAAACCATGGATGTTGCCAACTTCTATCCCAATACAAGATGCATCAGCTTCCAAAGCATCTGCTTCCAAGGTACCTGCTAAACCGCATATTCATGTTAGGAAACACAGACCTTTAGATCAAAAGTATGATATATTGAAACACTTGGTCCAAGTACCAGCCAAGTTATCAATTTTGGATGCTTTGAATATGCCAAAAGATCTTCGGGAAGCATTCATCGAAGCTTTGTCAAGTCCTCATGAGTTTGAAGCTGAAATTGCTGCAGCTGAAGTCTTTCACATAGAGAATAATCCTACAGAATGCCATGCAGTGATATCTTTTACTGATAGAGATGAAGATTATTTTGTGCATGGGCACATAAAACCTCTATACTTATCTGGAAAATTCAATGATGTAGATATCCGAAGAGCTTTCATTGACAATGGTTCAGGAGTCAACCTCATGCCCATTCGTACACTTCATCGATTGGGCCTCACGGAATCTGATTTATCTCCTTCTACCATGATGTTACAAGGATATGTTAAAAATGAACAAGAACCACTAGGCGATGTTACACTCAGAAATCAATTTGGGGATCTTGTATCCAATTCGGATTTCATGATTGTTGATCAAGACTCAGCTTTCAATGTCTTGCTTGGAAGACCCTGGCTACATCAGCATGCAGCTAACCCTTCATCATACCATCAATGTCTCAAATACTGTATCAATGGTCATGTTGGAACATTGTATAGTGATAAGGCCCCATTCAAGACATGTGAATCTCAATACATTGAGGCGGAATTTTATCACATGAAGGGAAGAAGGAAATCTACAATAAAGTAAATTATCAAAGTTAATACCCCATATGGTTTGGAGAAGATTCCAATAAATCCATTTACACATGTGAGTACAGATTATGTGTTACCTATCCGTCAAATTGACAAAATAGGCCCAAATCAAAATACTCTTATGGAAAGATCCATAAAGTCAATTACGGCAATCGAGCCAGACAACATGGGAGAAATTGGTAACCTACCAAACAGTGATGAAATCATAAGTGGTGACGTTTTCATTTCATCTGCTGAAGTCCAACAAGTATATACTTCGCCTATCAGGGCAGAAGAGGTTATAGCAACATCATAGTTGAATAATGATGTCGATTCTCAATCCATCATCTCCTCTTTATTTCCCAAAGAAGACCCTTTATTATCAATAGGGTCGGAAATGGAAGCTTCTTCTTCAAAATGAGAAATTTTTGACATCTCTTATGATCATGAGAATTTCGTTTTGTCATCTACTATGCAAGTAGAAACGGAAGAAATAACAAGTAATGAAGAGGAAGAGGAAGATCTTAGAGATGCTCCTCCAGCATTTGAAGAGGGTATCTCTACCACTGTGGATGAACTCAGAGAAGTAAATCTGGGTACAGAGAAAAATCCATGCCCCACTTTAATTAGTGTGGACATGACCCTTGAAGAGAAAGAGATGTATATTTCTTTTCTAAAGCAAAATAAAGATATTTTTTCATGGAACTATACAGAACTGCCTGGGCTTGATCCTGATGTTGCTACTCATCATTTGGGTTTACCAAAAGAACATCGCGAATTTATGCAAGCCGCGAGAAGAACACACCCAACTTATGCTTCCAAAATTGAAGCTGAAGTGGATAAGCTTATCAAAGCTAACATCGTCAGAGATGTTCAGTATCCCAAGTGGTTGGCTAATATTGTCCCTGTAAAGAAAAAGAACAGACAAATTAGGGTTTGCATTGATTTCAGAGATCTTAATCGGTATTGTCCTAAAGATGATTTCCCAGTTCCGATTACAGAACACTTAATTGATGCGACAGTTGGCTATGAAGTATTTTCTTTCATGGATGGATATTCCGGATATAATCAGATCCGAATGGCCTTAGAAGATGAGGAATCTACAGCCTTCAGAGCTCCTGAAGGTGTGTTTTGTTACTGGGTGATGCCCTTTTGTTTAAAGAATGAAGGTGCAACATATCAACGCGCCATGCATCAAATCTTCAAAACTTTCTTAGGGAAGTTTTTTGAATGCTATGTAGATGATTTGGTGGTTAAATCCAAAAAAATTTCTAATCACTTGGCTGATTTGGAAGTCATATTCCACAATCTTCGACAACATAATTTGAAGATTAACCCCTTAAAATGTGCTTTTGGGGTAACCTCAGGAAAATTCCTCGGCTTTGTTGTACGCCATCGTGGTATTGAAGTTGATCTTGAGAATACCAAATCAATCCTTGGTATGTCACCGCCTCCGAATTTGAAAGAATTAAGAGGACTTCAAGGACACTTAGCCAATATTCGGCGTTTCATCGCCAATTTGGCAGGCAAAAGTTTACCCTTTACCAAATTATTGAAGAAAAGAGTCACTTACCAGTGGACTGAAGAATGTAAATAAGCGTTTTATGTTCTCACGAAAAACCTCTTGAGTCCACTAGTACTCATGCCACCCGTTGAAGGTAGACCACTTATCCTCCATGTGACAGAACTAGAGCGATCATTCGGTGCCTTTCTCGCTCAAAAGAATGATGCTGGGAATGAAAATAGCCTCTATTATCTTAGTAGAACTATGCTTGAAGCAGAAACCTGGTATTCAAGTATTGAGAAGTGCTGCCTGGTATTAATCTTTGCAGTTCAGAAACTGAGACACTACCTACAACATCACGAGGTCCAATTGGTATATCGCAATAATCTGCTCAAATTCATCCTTAGTTGTCCAATGCTTACAGGACGCCTAGCAAGGTGGGCAGTTATTTTGCAGTAGTTCGACATTCAATATGTATCTCAAAAGGCAATAAAGGGCCAATCTCTGGCTAATTTCTTGGCTAAACATTCATCAGTGGAAGACTCGTCTTCAGATATTGAACTCCCTGATGAGGAAGTTTTCTCTATTCAAGAAAATCCTCAAACATGGGAAATGTATTTTTATGGTGCTTCCAGAAGTCCAACAGGGAAGAAAATGGAAAATCCTAAATTCAACAAAGTTGGTTTAGGAATTGTGATCATTTCTCCAGATAAGGCAGTGTTAACTTATTCCTTTTTATTGTGGGAAGGTGGTACCAATAATGAAGCCGAGTACCAAGATCTCATTACAGGCTTGGAGTTAGCGCTCCAAGAACAAGTGAATAACTTAAAGGTGAAAGGTGATTCAGACCTGGTAATCAAACATGTCAATGGGGATTATGCAATCAGAAAAGAAGAATTAATCCCTTACTATGATTACGTCAGAGAGTTAATTGTGGAATTCCCTTCAGAACCGACATTTTCTTATGTCCCAAGATCAAAAAATGCTCAAGCTGATGCACTGGCTAATATAGCCACAGCTCTAGAAGATCCAAATCGGGACGAGACATCCATCAGTATTTCCCACCGTCGTGCAATTTCACCTTATGTTCAAGACAGAACAGAGGAAATTAATGAAATTAGTCCCATTCCTGAACCATATGGCCATACTACAGGATGAATGTCACCTATCCGGGAATACCTTCAAAATGGAACACTTCCACCTGATAGAGCCGAGAAAGAACAAATCCGGCAACGTGTGGTCAATTTTACTCTTTATGATAGCCCAAACCACTTAGAGAAAATTATCTACAAACGTGTTTTTGATGGAGTTCTCTTCAGATGTATTGATGGTGAAGAGACAATGGCTATCATAAAAGAAGTGCATGTAAGGGTCTGTGGTGCCGACCAGTCTGGACATAGACTGTCTGATCAAATTCGAAGGCTTCGATACTTTTTTCCTTCAATGATACAAGATTGTGTTAATTTCACAATGAAGTGTCATTCATGCCAAGTATATGCCAACTTCATTCATCAACCTCTAGAGTTGCTTCATACAGCTAAATACTCGTGGCCATTTTCCACATGGGGAATGGATGTGGTGGGACCTTACCCTTCAGCTACTACCATGAAGTTTAAGTACATTCTTACTACTACTGATTTCTTTTCCAAATGGGCAGAGGCAGTACCTCTCAAAAAAGCCATTTCTAAATGCATTGTTAGCTTCATCAAGTCTAACATCATTACTAGATTCGGTGTCCCTCATACCATATTGAAGAACAACGACACCAACTTCTGTTCTTCTGAGGTGAAGAAATTGTATCAAGAATACAACATTAAATCCAACCATTCATCTCGGTATCATGCGGCGGCCAATGGCCAAATAGAAGCCTTTAACAAGAATCTTTCAAATATATAGAAAAAGTTGGTGGATTAAGATAAGAGATCATGTACTGATAAAATCTTTCATGCTTTATGGGCTTATCGAACTACCATTCGCAATGCAACGCGGTCAACTCCATATTCGTTGGTATATGGAACAAAAGCAGTCTTTCAAATTGAAGTTCAATTTCCCTCACTCAGAGTAGCCATTTGTGATCAGTTATCTACAGATGATAAATCCCAAAAGCGATTGAATGAATTGGAACAGTTAGATGAGAAAATATTGTGCACTTTTCACCACTTGGAAATCTATCAGAATCGAATAGCACGAGCTTTTAATAAAAAAGTTTATCTTCGTTCATTAATTCAGGGAGAATTGGTATTGGTTATCAGAACACCAATGATACCAGGAAAGAAGCCTCCCAAGCTTGAATCAAAATGGGAAGGACCTTATTCAATACATAAGGTCTATTCCAATGGAGCTTATTCATTAATCTAAATGGATGGAGAACTCATCATGACTCTAACCAATGCCAGATTTCTGAAGAAATATTTTGTATAAACACAAAATATGGTCCCCAAAACCAAGATTCTTATAATTGGTTCATACAATTCGTCCAGCATGACGTTAAACTGTAGGAAAGTCCCTTTTTCATCCAACATGATGTTAAACTGTAGAAAAGAAGATGTCCTTGCAACATGATAGTAAACTGTGGAGCACCAGTTCGTCCTTGCTATATGACGTTAAACTATATAGCAATGGTCCAGTATGACCTTAAACATCAACTTCATCCAACATGATGTTAATCTATAGGGAAGTCCCTTTTTCATCCAACATGACGTTAAACTGTATAATAGAAGATGTCCCTGCAACATGACACTAAACTGTGCAGCACCAGTTCGTCCTTTCTATATGACGTTAAACTATACAGAAATGGTCCAGTATGACCTTAAAACTACAACTTCATCCCACACGACATTAAACAGTGAAAAAGTTCCCTAAAAAAAGTCTTGTATGACATTAAACTACTCCATGGTCCAGTATGACATTAAACTGCACCATCCACGGTCCATTTATATGACCTTAAACTATTTTCCCTTTTTGTCCAACATGACACTAAAGTGTAGAAAAAATCCCCAATGTGTCCAACATGACGTAAATGGTGAGTTATTCTGTCCTCACTGCATGACATTAAAGTGCACAGTCCTCCATTCGTCCAATATGACATTAAACTGTATTGTCCCCATCGTCCTAACTACATGACGCTAAACTGCACAGAAAGTCCTTGATATGTCCTACATCACATTAAACTGTATTTTGTCCCTGCTACATGACACTAAACTGTGCAGCACCAATAGTCCTAACTGCAAGACTTTAAACTGCATAGTCCCTTTATATGTCCTACATGACATTAAACTATGCATCGTTAAGGTTGTTGTTACCTCTTGTTTCTCACACCGAGTATGACTCACGTGAGCTTAGAGAAAACCTCAACCATAACACTCTCTTTGGGCCGCTCACCATGTGTAAGTCCCAACAACATTTTTATTAGATCGTTGTCCCCAAGAACAACTTTATCATTAATTAATTCCTTAATTGAACTACACGTACTTTGATCCTTGCCTTCTAGGCTGGGTATGTAGGCACCCTCCCAAGGTTCAAGCCCAAAACCAATCTCTTCACATCGGTTCACCTCCATCTCATATGATGTTGATTCTTGAAACCACCCATAGAATCAATATCTTTACATTGGTTCGCATTCTTCCTTGTTATACGACGTTAAACTATACAACACTTTTGTCCGGTACGACAATAAACTACAATACACTTTGAGTTCCTCATTTGAGAGAGAATTATTATTGACATTGATTTTTCAATCATGTTTCATTTCAAAAGACTACGTGCATACATGGTAATGCCTAAACTTTTTATCTCAGGTTAAACCATCATTGTACTAAAGTCCCCTTTCACCCTTCACATGTACGAACCAAATTTTTACAAAAGGTAGTTCTAGAACTACGTGGGCTTGATTCCCATCCTTATGGGATATGTAGGAACGTTCGAGTATCCCTTGAATCCAGCCCTAAGTCTTTTGGGACTAACCCCAAATTTCACTTTCAGTCCCTTGGCTGAAAAGTCCTCATGAAAACACACACTGTGTATTCATTATTATGTTCTGAACTCTATGACCCTAAACTAAGATCTCTCATATTTTCGTCCTGCATGACGTTAAACTGCATTTCAAGAACTACGTATGTCTTGATTCTCATTCTTATGAGATATGTAGTGAAGTCCAAAATTTCAATTCATGACCCATCCACAACATGATTATGGTTATCATTGACCTATGTATCTCTATATACATTGGATGATACCCATCTTTATGTTTTATAATCCTAAACCTTAAATATTTTCAGATTTTCATAACCCTTTTCATGACTTTTAGTCAAAAAAATGTCAAACTTCTAAGAATTCTTTTGTATGACTATGCAGTACGTGCCCATATGTGGCCTTGCATAAACAGTCCGCATAACAGACTTGTTAGCCAAAAGATACTATTTTATTTAACTATGCAGCCAATGCCCATAGGTGGACCTGCATAATTCAACCCCCTAACGAGTTTATTAGAAGATGGTAACTTCATTCTTGGAAAAAATGCCTCTTTTTTCCTTATTTGTCTTAAACGACAGTATGTAGGGATCCACAAAAAATAGCCATCCTTAACATATTTTTCCCATATCCTTTTTCATGATATGAAAGTATTCAAGTCTATGGTTTATTCTTCTACCCTACGTTTGGGTTAGACCTTCGTAGGAGTGATATTCATCCAATTCTTCGATAATCTTGTCTGGAAATATCTTCCCCATATTCAAGTACCCCCTTTCCATACAAAAAATTATATACTTTAGAAAATTTGAATCTCCATAAACTTTCACTGGCTTTTATCACTAGGAAAGTAAATTTCTGAGAGTTCTTTTTCCTGACTATGCAGCACGTTCCCATAGGTGGCCTTGCATAAACAGTCTACATAACAGACTTGTTAGCCAAAAGATACTATTTTATTTAACTATGCAGCCAATGCCCTTAGGTGGCCTTGCATAATTCAACCCCCTAACGGGTTTTGTTAAATAATAGTGACTTCATTCTTGGAAACTACTTCTTCTAATGCCTTTTAGCTCTTTTTCATATCATTCCTCAGATTCAAATATTCTTAAGCTATAGTTTACATATTTTCTCTCATACTTGAGTATGGTAATATGTTTTTAGATAAATTGTCAAGGAATTGAATCATTTTTAATCCATTTCGGTCAAATCTATTTCGACCTTAAACATTATCCCCTTTATGTCTGGCATGCATGACTTTAAACTACCCACAGAAGACAAAGGAACCCTGAATAAAAGTCATGTTCCAGCTCACTAAATATACACTTTTGAATGATTTATGTAATATTGAGCAATTAAAAGATTCAAAGTTTATAGGGTTATTTTTAATAATCCTAGTAAAAATCAAACTATGCTTACTAGGCCCATTGGCTTAAATAAATTTGAAGCATGTAATGAAAGAATGCAGGTACAAATGATTGAATATGAAAGTGTTTTTCATTGATACACAGGAGATAGAAGGACATCCACAGACTTGAGTCTCTTCTCTTTTTCAAGAATTATATATGATTGTCAACATAAGTCTTTATTTGATGTATAGCATCCAGAGCTTTATCAGCAGTTACTTGAAGCTCGTACACTTGACCAGCTTCACTCTTTTCAGCTTGCTGAAGTTCCTTCTTAGCATCTGCGATGGATTTCATGCCATTCATATGAGTTTCATCCAATGATTTATTAAGCTGATCAAGTTCCCCAGTAACAGCATATAACTGTTGCTGGAGTTCCACCTGCTGGACGACATTTTCTTGGATTTTATGCTTCAGATCCTTCATTTTGGCAGCATAATCAGCTTCATCTTGGGATACTGCAGCCTCAAATTCGCCTATATTGACTGACAATTTCACTCTGGTCAAATCTTCGTGACTTGTTTGCGCTTGCTCCCTCCTGAAAATGATATGTTTCACCGCAACATGGATCTTTTCATTTCCAAAACCACCAAGTCCCAGTATAACAAATTGGGATGACAATCGGGAAATTTTTGATGGTACCTCTTCTAAAGGTGCCCCAGATATAATGTTCCATATATTGTTCCATGCCTTACGTCGTGAAAAGCTGAACTCTTTAAGCATCTCTGGATCTGATTCAACATCATCATCGGAGGGGGGTATGTAATCTGGAATTAACGCGCTTAAGGAAGTGCCATGTCCTGCTCTTTCCCCCCTGATTTGTGCTTCTTCACTTTCAATGCCCTTTGGGGCCGAGGCTGAGGCCTCATCTCCAGATCTAGCCATTGCAGTTGATGGCCCTACATGATTAATTGAAAGATTTAGTTAGCTTCAAAGGATAACAAAAGAATGGATTGTCTTGCAAATAAAATTACAAACACAAATATTGTTATCCCTTACCCAAGGGTGGTTCAGCAACCCGAGAAGACTTCTCCCCATCTTTCCCGGTCTCAACAGGATTTTCACGATGGGTCTCACGAGAGTTTATTGGGTTTACCTCTACTAGAGCTAATGTTTCTGCAATGGTAGGTTTGACATCGATGTCCACACCCTCTTCAGGCATTGTTAGTTCAGCAGCTTCTACGGATGGAACGGCATATTATTTTCCGTCATGGTTAGAAGTGTTTTTTTTAAAAAAAATTTGGGAGAAGGGTTGCACTCACGCCCAAGGTCTTCTAAATCACATGAAAACATAGCATGATCATAAAATTCTTCAAAATTCATTCCTTGGTTCATCATTTCATCCAATGATATTTCAGAATCCTGGTTAGTCTCACAAGTGGGAGCATTTTCTACATCCTCTTGCTAACTTATGTCCTGCAACCCCTAACCCTAGACAGCATTTTCAGCAGTAGGAGGGATACTGGGAATGGATGCTAGCTCTTCTCTAGGAGAAACCAAGTCAGCTTGGGTCTGTGATCGTTCTACAGCACCCTCCATGGCCTTTGATGGAGGATCAGTCCCTTCCCTCAGGGGGGAAATTGAAGAAGCCCGTGTAATCCTCAGAAATATGAGTAACCATGTGATTATGGGTATAAACTCATGATCATTCGAAGGACTTACCGCTTCTTATGAAGCGTTTAGCTGTGGATTTCCTTCTTCGTTTCCTTTACTTCTTTTGTTTTTTTGTAGTATCAACAGTCTCCCTTATTGGCACTTGGATTAGCGAATGGAAGGCTATGTCCAGTGCCTCATTCATGGCCTGCTGGCATGGAGATATCTCACCTGTTTCGTGAGGAGAATCAGCAGCAGCCCTGATAACAGTACCACCAGGACTATACTCTGGAGAAGGAACCTCAGTTCCTTTCTTTACAAGCTGCAAGATGAAGAAACTAACTTCCTTATGTAACAAAGCTTCAACTGAAATCAAGTTTCAAAGAAAATAGGGAAAGAAAACATACATCTTCAGGAGCTACGTACTCCTTCCATTCCTCATCTCCAGAACCACCAGCCCCCTCAGCAGTGCCACGATCAATCATTTCCTTCACCCGCCTGGTGATAGGAACAGAGTCATCAGTGGCATATATGAGCATTTCCAGCTCTCTGATATAAGCTTGCACTTCATTGGGGTTATCTTCGTATTGAATATTTTTAGAGGCCATAAGATTTCCTATTCCAGGATGTTGTAGGCCCTCACACAAGTCCTGCCAGGCGGTATCAGTACCACAGTATAATCTCTTCCATAGCTGAACAACCTCTTGTCTTAGATACGATGGCTGTGAGGAAGGTCCTACAAGTTTTGACATTAATTTCTTCCCAGCTCCTGCAGATACAGATAGATAATAAGAATGTAAGACTTATTTCTTTATAAAGTAGAAGTAAATTAAAATTACTACAATAAAACAACACACCAGGAGTTGATGGAGTGGGTCTTTTAATTCTGGCCGGAGGATTATATCGGGCATGAAACCGCTTTGCTGCCGGTTGTGCCTCATCATCCCCATCATGATAATCCAGTGAATCAGATCTAGAAGAGGAGTCTGTTGAATCAATTTCAGGTGGGGAAGCATCAACTTCATGAGGAAGGGTTTCTTTCTCTAAAATCCTCTTCCTCTTTCCCACTTGATATACTGGGTGATTCAATATCCCTTTGGGGTATGATGTTATCTAGTGCTCGACATAATATGTAGTCAAATTATGTGCTGCTTTTTCAACTGGTAGATCAAATACTACCTCAGTCTTCTCTCTTGATGTTAGTAGCCATAGTTGTCGAGCAATCATCAGATGTTTCTCTAACCTGACATGTACCGGAGGGGATACAACAATCTGTTGTAGACATTTGAATTGGAGTGCAAATCTATATGGACCATAGGCCTCACATATGATCTCTCTATCAATCCTGGATACTAACACACCATCTCTGCAAGCTAGCATGTATGCCCTTAAATCCAAATGGGTTGTCCCATCATCATCAAACCGCCCGGATGGTGGAATTCCATAGGGAAAGAAGTTGAATTTCTTAAACATGCTTGGCCTCACTTTCATGTCATAACCATTAACATATAATGGAGCAATTCCAGATAATGCTTGCACTGATGGTCTGAAGGAGCTTCCAGGAATTTGTAACCCATTCGGCACTTTGTAAGTCCTGAAGTGAGTGGTGATCCATCCCCACAAAACATGGAATGGTCCCACTATTCTTAAAGTAGATTTACCCATGAAGACATGATGTAAACTCCTGTGAATCTTTGCTAAAATGGGGATAGCTAACCCAACCATTTTTCCCTCATCCAACTTTTCCGCAATGACAAAGGTCCCTGGCCTAACGCCTCCCTTCGAATCCCTGAAAGGCAAGAGATAAACACTGAGTCACATTTCCAAGAAACCCGCCAGATGAGTCTTCTTTGGAATTCCAGAATGTGCCAGGAGCTCCTCTCTTCTCAGGTATTGGACAGGTGGTAGGACGCTTGGGCCTGGTATCCTTGGATTTCTTTTTCTTGGATCCTTTTTCTTTCAGCTCCATCTCTTTATTCTCAATAAGATATACCTCCATCCATTCTTCCGGATGAATATCTTTTCTAAAATGAGTTAATGAGGTCTCTGAACTCTTGAGCCTGTGGAAGATCTTAAATAATTCTCGAGCTAAAGCTGGAGTCTTCTCAGGATCATTCCAAGTCACCTTGGGAGGAATAAATTCATCATACATATCGCCCAAAATTGGAGCCCCTAAGATCTTATGGACATCCCACAAACTGATACCTACTTCTCCATGAGTCAAATGGAAAGAATTAGTTGCTAGGATCCAATGGCTATGTAGCTCTGGCACGAACTTATCATGTCCCTAAACATATGTTTGCCCAACCCAGACAGCTTCGTATATTGCAGTTCTCTCCAGATCCTCGATAAACTCTGCGCAGGTATGTCGCACCCAGTATGCCCACATCCAAGTTGGCTTCACACCTCCCCCAGGACGGAAGTCCCAACTATTCTTCCAACCTTTGGATTGATCCATCTGAGCATTTCGGAAGATCTAATGACGAAAATGTGGTTGAAGCTCAGGTGTATGTTTTTTCAGATCTGGTGTGCAAGGGCTATGATGCATCATATAGGCCTTCTCCAATGTTCCAGCATTTATAAATACTCCTCGACCTGAGATATTTGCTGAAGCAAAGTTGGTATAATTCTGAAACCATGAAAGTGGAAGATAATTCTTTACTTCTGGAATAATGACTTCTTGTAGATGACCATAGCCATACAAAGGTAGATAAGTGCTTTGAGGAACGTTGAAATGATATTTATTAAGATACTTAGCCAAATTTGGAAGATTACAATCTTTGAAAGTATAATAATCATGGCCAATGATGTTCATCATATCAATTATCCGCTTGCTAGCCAGTTCATCAATTAATCCGGGGCTAAGAGCCATTTTATTCTGCACAAAGAGTTGAATAAGTTAATTTATAAATGAATTAATTTTTCACAAACTTTTTGAAAGAAATCAAAAAAAATTGCTAAGGCATTAAGGCGCGCAAGTATGGTGATGTCGCGCAAGTGTTACATAGGCCGCACAAGTTTTTGTCGCGCATGTATCACCGCGCAAGTCCTATTACCTTGAAAGTAGCGCGGCAGTGAGGAAACAGTGTAAAAAGAGACTTGCATGGCGAAGATGGCCTGCGCGGCGAGAGCTTGACAAATTCGGGATCAGATGCTTTGTACGGAGGTGAGGCCATGTATTTATAGGCCAGGAGGCCTATCTGCGCGCCGTACCCAGTGCGCTTAAGGCCTGCACAACGCCACTTGCGCGCCGCCCTCTGTGCCATGAAGACTTGCGCACCCCCTTTTCCTTTGGATGTATTCGATTTCCTCAGAGTCAAATCCTGTTTTCTCTCCGGATCCAAGTCTGAGGTGGGACTTTTTTTGACGCTCCTTTCGTCATAGAATCTAAAGATCAGAAAAGGGGAATATATAAGCACAAAGTGATTCAACCTTTGAAGAAAACATCAAAAATTGACAAAGGGATGAACAAGGAAAACTTTTCCAATAGGCCGCGCAAGTTTCCCCATGGTTGCGCAAGTGTACTTGCGTGACTCACTTGGCGCGCAAGTGACTTGCGCGACCTACGTGATAACCGCCCGGTAACCGCTCGGGGTCTTCTTCTGCCTATAAATAGACCCTGTGGCCCCCCCATTCGAGAGGATATTTTTCTAGAAACACGGATTGAATCTCCCGATTCCCAAGTCTCTTCTCAAAGATTCCGGAACACATCTAAGGTAATTTCATACCTAGAACGGAAGATCTAAAGAGAGGGAGTGAGGCCTAAGTGTTGAAATGCATCAACACTTACGCGCCTGAGTGGCTAGCCCTTAAGAAAAGTGGCCACACTTGTGCACCGCCTTTACTCCGTTGATAGAACTTGCATGTCCCTTTACTGGGAGAACCTCAAGAGGATTATAAAGGCGTTAAGAAAGAGTCGCTCAAGTATTTTAATACTGGTTGAAAATCGCGCAAGTACCCCACATGTCGCGCAGGTATACCTGCGCCACCAATACTTGCGCGCCCACATAAGACATGCGCGCCTTTCAAGACATGCACACCCCTGTCTTTTTTGGGTGCCCATCTTGCCCATTTTAACCCTCTAAAGCCATTTCACCTTTCCTATTTAAGATTCAGTCTTCAAAATACTCTTCAAAGCCATTTATGGCATGATTTCTAGATTTGGATTCCTTATTTTAAAGGAATTATGTGCAATATCTCTCAAAACATAGTGATTTATACATCTTTATGTCACTAAAGATTGAGAGTTCATTCATTCAACCTCATCCTTTAAGATGAGAGAATCCTTAACCTGGGTCTCCTTTTCAAGAATAATCCCCAGTTATAAGTCCTTTAATCTGGGCATCTCCCTCAGGAGTAAGCCCCAAATCCTTAAAGTTCCCAAACTTGGGCATCCTCCTTAGGAGTAATCCACAAACCTTAATTCCTTAACTTTGGCCTCCTTTTCCGGAGTAAGTCCCAATCATAATCCTTTATCCTGGGCTTCCTTGTTACGAGTAAGCCCCAGTCATAAATCCTCCAAACTTGGGCCTCCTTTCAGGAATAAGTCCTGAGTCCCCTAATCTGGGCTTCCTTGTTAGGAATAAGCCCCAGCCCTAAATATGGGCTTCCTTTTTTAGGAATAAGCCCCAAGTCCCCCAAAAGTTTCTTTACCCATTTATAACGAACGTTTGATATGGGATTCCTTCTCAGGAGTAAAACCCAATTATCAATACTCTTCTAATTTTGGGTTTCCTTTCCAGGAGTAAGTCCCAAGTTAGAGTATTCAAAATCTCCATGAAGCACATATACCTTTATGGACCCTGTTTCTGGGTTTTCTCCCTAAAGTAAATCCTAACCTTTATTTATCTGGGCAGTCATAAATACATAAGCCCCAAATAATTTCCTATGATTACATCTTTCATGGCCCAATTGTCTATCTTATTAATGATACCTCTTGTTTCTCACACCGAGCATGACTCATGTGATCTTAGAGGGTAAAATTAATTATGACATCCTTCTTTGAGCCATTAATCATAAATATCATACTCTATTTCTTGAACTATGTGGGTTCTGATTCCGTTCCCAAAAAAAGGATACGTAGTTAGCCTATCTGCGGGTTCGATCCCAACATTGAAATAATCCATGTCCTTCTGAATCACGATAAACTTCAAGTGCCCCACTGAGTGGCTTTAAAACCAGCCTGGTCATCATAATGACCAAGAGACTTTTATATAAATATTTTTGAAGGATACCATTGACCATGAATCTCTAAACAGATACAGATTATTCTCTATTGATGAAGAACCTCGAATACATATAAAAGAGTCTCTAAATTTCTTACATATTTAATCATTGATTGTTAAAACTAAAGGAAAGCTCATTTTATACTTGGTAATGCAATAAGGATTCACTAACATAACTTAAATATATAAAGGGAGTCCCAGAGTAGACAATAATTCCCCTCAAAAAGGTGTGATGAGTCCGACCTCCCATCCTCTCGACCAATGCAAATTCCTAAACCTCATTAGTCTACAAACTAATGAGTGCCTACCTTGCGAAAGTAGGTCCAAATGGATGTGGAATCATTGGATGTTTCCGGTTCTACGAACAAACCTGATAGAAACCGATCAGAAATTTTGAATCTCCAATCCAGGAGGTCATCCCCGAATTCCGTGCAAAACACTAGGTAATAAGTAATATAATAAGAATAATAAACCTTAAAAAGTTTCTTTTTTAAGGTTCAATTAACTTAGGGTATATATTCATGAAAATCAAGGAACAAACGAGTCATGTCAGATCCTAGTTAATTGGTTTCTTATCTCACATTTAATTATGTGATATTTCTATTGTTCACCAGTTATTTATTGAATTTGGTGATTTTTTTACATCAATTTGATATATATTTTCATGATTATATTTATCTTCATGGTATTATGTGATTCATTTTCTGGTTATTAACTTTTGGTCATATGACTCGATTGATTACAACATGGTAAGGGGTGTCTTATCTCACATTAATTTTCATAATATTTCCATTGTTCACCACATATTTATTGCATTTGGTGTATTGTGTACTATCATTTGATACATATTATCATGATAATATTTATATTAATTTTATTTTGTGATTCATTAAGTATTTATTAATATCTTATCATAAGACTAGATTGATTACAACATGGTAAGGGGTTTCTTATCTCACTTTTAATTCCGTGATATTTTCATTGTTCGACACTTATCTATTGTAGGGGGTTTATTGTGTACATCCATATGATATATATTATGATGATTATTTTTATATTCATGGTATTATGTGATTATTTTGTGGTTGTTGAAAGTTGGTCATAAGACTTAATTGATTACATCGTGGATATGTGTTTTCTTCTAATTTTTTAATCTCATTAGATTCATGGTATATTCGACACTAATTTATTTTTTGTGGTGTACGTACAACCCATGAATGTATTAATTGGATAATATAATATAATTTATGGAAATTTACATCTTAATTGTATGATCCTTATTTCATGTGGGGTATATTTCGTATGTTACCAAATCAGGAGGGGAATTTTTTTATCCAATTTATATTCCTTAGGTTACTCTTCTAATTAATAATTGTGGCATGCTATGATTATGTGCAGAATCACTATTTATTTATGCTTTAATTTCCACTCCCCATTGTGTGGATATAGTTTTGATACACATAATCACTCCATTGATAAATTTTCATGTCATCTATAGGAACCTGATAAGAGTAATTTTAACTCAATTTCCATTCATTGAGTTAAAGATGAAAGTCATTGGTGTTGTTTTTACCAAAATACATGTGAAGGTTCTTTAATTTATTTACACTAAATAATAAACCATTTAGAGTGTATTTATATTTGTCACACATTATCATGTAATTGATTTATCCTTAATCTAAGGAGATAATTTTTATAAGGGATTTCATCTCAATTTACATTCCATTGAGACTTCATTGTTGTTATGCAACAATTCACTATTATATAGTGTGTATACTATCCTTTGGAATATTTTATCGTTAATCCCTTTATTATCATGATATTTTAAAGTTATAATTAAATTTCATTCCTCAATTATATATATTTAAGAGTCTCTCATTTTGTTAAAAAAATTTAAATAAAATAATGGTAAAACTGTTTTAAATATTTATTATTTTGAGTCCTTCACATTAAAGTCCATGTTTAAAAAATGTGTTTAAGGATATATTTATATGGAAATTAATTTTTTTTTCTTTTAAAATCTAAAAAGTGTTATGGGACACATTGATTCCAATATTATGTTATTAATTGTTTTAAATGTTTTTGGAAATTGTTTTATAAAACATTGATTATGTCAATATTTTGAAATGATATGTTGTGATTGAAATGTGGAAATATTATCACTACATTATACTTGTTTTATTTGTTATGAATATGTCATATTTATTGGGAATTTTTTTTGTATATAGGTAGTTCTGTGTTAATCCTAGGGCGAGTGGGAACAACATAGCTCTCTAATGATTTGGGTAATGTGACAGAGGTAAACAGTAATGTTCTCCTAAGAGATTTAGGGAATATACTATGATGGGTATTCCAACGTAACTCCCTACGTAGCTGTGGTAGCTACAATTTATGTATGATATGGATTACATATGATACATTTATGATTTATGATTTCTTTGTGTTATTCATAAATCTTATTATTTCATAAGGTATGTTATGATTGAAAATAATTGTTTCATTGTTTTGTATTTATTGATTGGTTAATGTTTCCATTCCATATTTTATAACCATTACTATTATTTTTATACACATCGCATGTTTTAGAAATGGTTTTAATAGGACATAATGTGGGGCATGGTTATTGATCAGATCGAGGAAAAGTCATGATGCCGAAAATATGGAACTAGACCTTTTTTAGGTGTTTTTATTTATAAAAATGGATACTGAGTAGAAGTGTATACAAGTAAATTTTAAAGTTGAATGTAATAGTGAGGGACTAGTGCACTAAAACTATAACCCAAGAATGATACTCAATTTTAATTATTCATTTAATTCAAGACTGTGTAATGTTTTATGTTTGGTCCTTACAGTTCGTAACAAAGGTCGGTTTAGGCAACTTTACGGATTATGAGTTTTCGTTAAACACTTTGTTAGTCCTTATGTATATTATTTTATTTTAATACTTGTTTTATAAATATTATAGATCATGGAATTTCATTAAAAAAATGAAAAGAGAAGGATCTCAATTGAAATTCCAATCACTTCCTGATGACATCCAAACAATAATTATTTCGAAGTCATTTTCAGATGATTGTAATAATTTTTCTACATACAACTCACTTGAAAGTAATTTTTTGAGATATCAAACACCTCTACTATACCTCAATATTATCATGGATCATGAGATGTATTTAATAAAATCCTATTTTCCCAATATTTTCACATTTTCAGGAATGTTAAATATTATACAATAATTTTCAAATATTTTTCCTTATCACCGGATATTGAACCATATTATGATTTTGAAAAAGGTGATGAAGAAGGAAACCCTTGTAAAAACTATTCATATTTTATTTTCAAATATATTTTCTCGTAATGTTCTTATATAATTTTAAAAGGAACATTTCATGATTTTTTCAACTCAAATGCAGTCCGACTATGATATAAAAATAATTTTTTAATTATATGTTTTGAAAATTATATGTCATACATGAATATTTTCAAAACTATTTTTCTACGAACACTCATATGACATATGTTGTACTAGGTGTATTTGGGTGAAGGAAGTAAATTATTTTTGAAAGATATATAAATCATTGTTGCAATTGATGGACCTTCTACAAACATTGAAAAGATGATGATGAAACCATATGGACACCATGATCATGGTATAATGTTCTTTCTATTGGGAAAATATTTTTTTTATCATATGAAGGAAAAAATGACAATATATAATATGTTGAGGTATTAATTTATTGGGATGAAAATGAATGGTATAATAAAACCATTGAGTTTAAAATATATTGGGTTAATTTTTTTAGTTTTATAAAAATGAAAACCCATATGATCGGTGAAAACCCATCATTTCCTGAAAGGTCACAACAATCAATCAAAAAACTGAAGGGAAACAATGTCGCATCACCTGAAACTATTATACGTGAAGTCCCTGGTTAGTTTGACTTAATCATTTAAGTTAATTGAATTTATGGATTTAGAATAAGGTGATTTTTGGAACATATGTTTTATCGAATGGATATCCTTAATATAGGGAAATTATTTGCTGATTAAGTGATTAAGGTTAATTTAAAATATGTATGCTCTATTAGAGACATTATATCTTTAAGGTAAATAGATTATTATTGGATATAATTTGTGGAGTAATGGTTTCAATTTTATTTTGGGCGAATCTATGTTTATTTTGTGGATATATGATGAATTTGTTTATTTATGGAAATGAATAACCTATATTTGATAATATGTGATTAGGCTAATAACTTTATAGTATGATACATAAATAGTAGATGATGTTATTTAGGGATAAATGTTATGATTTATCTTGGAAGACTCTATTATGTAATCCTTCTGAGATTTTTGTTCCAATCATAGTTCAGATTACATTGATTAATTTTATTGAAAGTTGTATAGGGAATGGTCTTTCTAAAACAATGGGATATTTTTATTGAATTTTTGATATTAAGATTAGTATTTAATTTTTAAAGGATCTTCCTTTTGGGGATTATGTGATCTTGTAATAACCAATTTTTGTTTTGGATGATGTCTAAATATAGTGGAAAGGTATAGTTCATCTATTGAAGATTATGTGATACTCAAGAAAATTATTCTAGCACTTCAGGTGTGACCAAGTCATATTGAATACTTACAATTTAGAGAAAAGATGAGCTTTTAGTAGTATTTTATTAAATGATGACACTCTACAAGATATGTAAGTATATTTTTTTACGATATTAGTCTTGTTATTAAAAAAATTCTTCAATTCTATAAAAAGGATCATGAATAAAATAAGGTAACAAGCGCTCTTTTATCATCAGAATTTTAACCAACCAAAAATTTATGGTATTATGGTGATTAACATTTCGTGATCATCTTCTATATCACTCCCTATTAATAAATGAAAGTCATTTTCTATTTCATATCCATTTTTTCATGGAATCCTTGAATTTTTTGTATCAGGTGACTTATTTTTCCCTTTTATTCTTTTAAAGTGATATATTTATTGACTCTATTTCTGATGTTTGACATTCAATGTTGTTTACATGCCCAATTTTAATATTTCTAGGATGCAATTTCCAAATGGGGGGAAGGATGTGACATCCCAGGTAAATAAAGAATATAAAATTGTCATATTTATTCAAATTTGTGAATTAAATATTAATATTACTTTAAAGGGGATGCTAATTTCGATGGGGTAGACGATACACCACAACAGGTTTCTTTGAAATCATATCCTTCACACAATGCTGAGTCGTCTTGAAAAATAATATTATTTAAAATGGTAGTTATTTCCTAATTGGCTTATTAGAGAGAATTTTCAGAACTAAATAAAATATGATTATAAATGTTTGTTAAATATTTTCACATTTTCCCAATTTATTTTTGAGGCCTAAAATAATAAACAAACTGATTTTATGCATAAATACACTAATATCCATTAAACGGTTGATTTACCACCATTTGATGTAGATCCCTCTTTAGAACTTATTTTGATCACTTTTATATGTTCTATTTGACAAAATAAAATTCTGCTTTAAAATCAGGACATCAAAATATACTTTGTGTTATTTATTGGTATTTTTTGATAAAATTCATTTTTTAATGACTATTGAAAAATACAGTTTTTTTATTCAAAACTACCATTTAATATAATTTATTTATAAAGATAGATTATCTTTTTAATTTTTTATAAAGTGTAATTATAATATATTTTTACAATTTCGTCCAATTATTGTCATTGGATGTAATTTTAGATTCATATTGGATGTAAATAACTGTCAACTTTTTATAATTATGATTTTTTAAAAACACACTTTTTGTTTTGAAAGTGGGAATTAATATTATATTAATTTCTTCCACTTTCATGTTTTGAAAAGTGGAAAAATGGATTACATATTTGGAGTCATGAGGTCCAAATTTTGTAAATAGGTATATTTTATTTTTAATCATTTTGAATATTTCCTTTTGTAAAAATTCTATTTACCATGGTTATATGGTAAATCTAGTATATAAGGGTAAAAATATTATAATAATAATATTAAATTACCCAAAAATGTTTCTTAATCCTATTAGTTTATATTTCTCGGACCATGGCCATAATTGGGTCTATTTTGGGACCCCATGGAGCCACTTGAGAGTGATAATGACACTATATAATAATTAATTTAATGTAAAGACAAAAATAATTTAAAAATATATCCATTAGTGAATAAATTATTACACAGGTTATATAAGTTATCTCTTCGATGATAAATATACATTTTAAATATTTAATGATTTCATACATCATGATATTTTTTATTTAATTTTTTGACATTCAATAAACAAAAATATTTATTATACAATAATGATGCAGTGTTTACCTCATTAATGAATGATTTAAATAAATAAAATTATAAATATTAAAACAATATCCAAAACCTATCCTATTCTTATTAGATGATTTTATTTCGAACAAGAGTATTATTATATAAGACATTATTATGTTTTGGACCTTTAGATCCCGAAAATTATTATACAATAAAATAATATATTTAAATATTCTTAAAGAGCCCCTCCCCCTTATAAAATTCCATCACTTATAACTCATTAATCACACTTATCAATAACCTTGGATCATCCAACATCATCCCAATAAATATCTATACAGTACTGTCCTCATCCAAGATGTATTCCCCTAGGAAGAAGGTAATTGAATTAAACTATTTGGTTCGAACAAATTTGAGATACCCGACATAAAAGTTATGTCTTATATTAAGTTCTTTTCTCTTATTTAACATATCCATCCCTAAAAATATTATTCTTCCATTATTTTATAAATAACAGTATCATAAATATAATAGGTTTTTTTATGAAAAGGATTAAATATAAACATACAAAAACCAACTTCTAATGGTTAAAGAACATATTCTTTATGTGGACGGTGAACTCCAGCCTCATGAAATGTTTGTTGTTCAACTATCTCCTACCACCATTAATGGTGACCATAATGATATAACTATATTTATATGTGATATATATTATATTTATATTTTTCTATTATTCTTTATTTTCCATTTATATCATACATTTATGGTTTCCATAATGGGTAAATGTGATAATTTTAATTTGAGGAAGTGCAGACTACCACCCAATCAAAGTCATATGACTCATTCATACCATATGTGGTATGTATAAAAGATGGAGATAATTAAATTATATATTATGTTATAGATTATTTATAATATACTTATTTATCATTACATTTTCATTCCATTAAATATGAAATAGATATGAAAGTAGCGTTCATGTGTACGTACGGCTTACTGTCTCCATGAATGGTGAATTCCATTTCTTATCTCCTAATGTTATGTACAATTATAAATACATATATAATGGATATATATTATATTTATGATCTCTAAATAATTTATATTGTTATGTAGATAATGTAATTTTTATCACATGGAAAATTTGTAATTATAAATACTTCATTTTTTACTCAAGTTCCGAACATCGACAAAATGTCCAATATGAACTCAAATAGATAACTAATTGTTGTAGCTATGAAATAAGTTATATAAAAGTAATAATAAAAATAATAATGTTCTTATGAAAGTATAAATTAAATTTTGTTTGTTATTTAGGATAAACAAGGAACAAACATGTCAAGTCAGATATGAGGTAAGGGGTTTCTAATCCCACTATTAATTCTGTGACATTTCCATTATTCATCACGTATTTACAGAATTTGGTGTACTGTGTAATGCCATTTGATATATAATATCATTATTCTATTTATATTCAAGTTATTCTATGAATCATTTTTTTGTAATTAACTTTTGGTCCTACGACTCGATTGATTACAATGTTGTAAGGGGTTTCTTATCTCTCTTTTAATTCTGTGATATTTCCATTGTTCACCACTTATTTATTAATTCCACGATATTTACATTATTCACCACTCAGCTGTTGCTTGTGGTGGATTGTGTACTACCATTTGACATATATTAACCTGATTATATTTATATTCAAGGTATTCTGTGATTCATTTTATAGTTATTAATTTTTTTTCATACGACTCGATTTATTACAACGTGGTAAGGGGGTTTCATCTCATTTTTTATTCCTGTGAGATTCTTGCTATATTTTCTACTATTTCCTTTTGTGTTGTGTATTTACTTCCCATGATTTTATTCTCTGTGTAATATAATTTAATTCATTGTTATTTACATCATCATCATATTATACTTCTTTCATGTGGATTATGTTTCGTAAGTTACCAAATCAGTAAGAAAACTTTTTATCCCAATTTCCATTCATTGGGATAATCATCCAATTCTTAATTATGTCATGCTATGATTATGTGTAGAATCAAGGATTATTTATTTTTTAATTTCTACTCTCATTTGTGTGTATATATTTTTGATACACATAATAACTCTATTTATAACTTATCACTTCATTGATATGAACATGATAAGAGTAATTTTAACTCAATTTCTATTCATTCATATAATCATCAAAGTAATTGGTGTGGTTTTCAATAAAATATGTGTGAATGTTCTCTGATTTATTTAAAATGAATATATAATCATATTGAGTGTATTTATATTTTTAAAACATTATTATGTAATTAATTTATACTTAATCTAAGGATACAGTTTTTATAAGGGATTTCATCTCAATTTACATTCTATTGAGACTTCATTCGTGTTATTCACCAATTCACTCTTATATGGTGTGTATACTATCCTTTGGTATATTATATCATGAATACCATTATTCTCATGAAACTATAAAGTTATGATTAAATTATATTATTCAATTGTTAGTATTCAATAATCTCTAATTTTGTAATAAACTCTTTAATTAAAATATGGGTTAAAATGTTTTAATGATTAAATAATCTAAATTTTTATCAATAATGTACATGTTTTAAAAAAGTTTTGAAGGAATTATTTATATGGACATTAATGTTTTAAAATTTTAATTCCTTAAATATCATAAAAGTGTTATAGTACACATTGATGAAAAAAAATCTTTATTAGATGTTTCAAATGGTTTTGAAAATGGTTTGAGAAAACATTGATTATGTAAATATCTTGAAATGATATTATGTGATTCTAATGTTGAAATTTTATCTTTACTTTATGATTTATTTTTCTATTAATAATATGTTATTGTTATTGGGTATTGTTTACCTATACGAATGGTTCCATGAAAAACGTAGGGCGGTGATCCCAAGATAGCTCTTCAATGCATTGGGTAATGTGATGGAGGTAAATATTAATGTTTCATCTGTGAGATTTCGGAAATATAATGTGATGAGTTTTCCAACGTAACTTCCTATGTAGTTGTTATTTATATAATTTAAGTATGATATAGATTCCAATTAGTTACCTTTATTATTATTATTTTCTATGTTTTATTCATAAATCTTATGATTTTATAAGTTATGTTATGATTGAAAATTATGGTTTCATTGTTTTGTATTTATTGATTGGTTATTATTTCCTTATTTTATTTTATAACCCTTAATGAGCTTTTTATACTCATCCCAAGTGTATGAAATGTTTTTCACAAGATATACATTGGAATTGGGTGACAGATAGGATCATGGAAACGTCATGTTGTCTAAAACATAGAACTAATCATGTTTTTATTTAAGAGTTTTTTTAAATAGACAATATATTGTAGTGTCTACATATAATTTTCATGTTGATATGTAATAGTTATGACCTAATTATCTAAAACTATAAACTCAAAAATATCATCAATGTGAATTATTTATTTAATTCATGATGATTTATTTTTTATGTTTTGGTCCTTACATTATAGACTTTTGACCCTATGGAAAATTAACATCCAACACATTCATTTTCGACTCAAGTAATTAATATTGATAAAAAGATGAATACAAACTTAAATAATATTGTCATTTTTATATCATGGTAATTACTGATATTAATATAATAATAAATATGAAAAATGTACTCATTAATTTATAAGTTGACCTATGTTTATTAATAATGAATAAAATTAATGACTAAGACATGTTAGATTTGAGGTGAGGGAAATCATAACTAAATATCAATTCATTGAGTTAAATATCCATTTCATCAGTTATTTTCCCTTAATATGTGTGAATTACCTATTATTCCATTACAATGAATATCCAATTATATTTGGTGTTTTTATATTTTCCAAAAATATTTAGGCAATTGATTTATCATTAATCTAATGATAAAATCATTGAAAGGGACTTCCTCTCAACCACCTTTCATTGAGACATTTCATCATGCTATGCACCTTTATTTATTTATAAGGTGTATATACATGATATTTTAAATTAATTATCCATATTATATCTATACTAATGAAATTTAATGTCTTGTTAAATCTTCTACATTCATATAGAGTATAATTTAAATGTTCAAAATTGAATATTACTCTTTATCTAAAACATTATTTTAAATGTTTTAAATGTTTAATATTATAAATCCTTCTCTTTCTTGTAAATGTTTTCAAAATTATTTTAATGAAATATTGAAATGAACATTAATGTATTCATGTATATATTTCATTCAAATGATTCAATGTCGAATAAGAATCACTGATTCAAGAATTTTCTCATAAAATGTTTTATTTGTGTTTTGAATGGGGATTAATTATTTCAATAACATACATATATATATATATCCTAAATAGAAATTATCAATTTTATATTTATTTTATTTTTTGAAGTCTACTTTAAATATTTAGCATTTTATTTCAAAATAATTTGTTTTAATTTATGAGTGTATGGCTTCTAAGGATTAAATGTGATTTCAAAGTGGATATGTTATTTTTCCGTTATGCTTGGTTTATGTGTTTGGATTATGTTATGGATCGTGGAAATTAATTATGTATATAGAATGTTATATAATAAAACAAGGAAAGGTGATCCTCTGATAGCTCTCTAATTCATTGGTTAACATGAGAGAGGTAAAAATTTAGGGTTCTCTTTAGAGATTTACGAAATATACTATAAATGGTATTCAAAACGTAACCATGATGGTTACTCTATATGTGGCCTTGATTGAAAAATGTATGTTGGCTATGGATGCAACCCATTACATATATGATTCATGATTTATATATTTATTCATAAATATCATGATTTCTTGTGGTATGTTAATGTGTTTATATTTTATGAGTGAAACAAATGATTTCATTGATTTGTATGTATACATTGAAAAAATTATTCTTTTCTTATTTTAAATCCCTTACAAAGATGTTTATGATCATCACAAGATGAAGAAATGTTTTTAACAGGGTATGAGGAAGGGTAAGATAAATGAAGAATTCAAGAATAATTTCATCATGTAAATAATTCTTTTTCTAAGGTGTTTTATTTTTTTGAAAAAATTGAAAATAGTAGAAGTGTCTACTTTAAAATATTTGAAAGGTAATGTAATAGTAATGGCCTAATTCTCGATACGATTAAACCTCAAAAAATCTTCAATGTGAAATAATGTAATTTTTTTTATCAAAAATCAACATTATTAAATGTTTAAGCTTGTGTCCTTACATCCATATCATATATATTTTGTGTGTACTGCAGAGAACCTCATCGTGAACGCATGTAATTATTCTTCCAAAACCCTCCCTCATTGATAGATTTTACTAATGGGATTAATTTTTATATATTAAATTAATTAAATATTTTTAATTATTAAATGATACTATATTTTTTTCCTTATTACCTTTCCATGCACAAAAATATGATAACATCATTCACGTGTATATGTGGGATACCACCACCATAAGAAGATGAGGTTTTTTATTCATCACAAAATTTCATTGACGATTTATATAAAATTATATTTAATTATCTCATATTATATATGTATAATATTGTTTTCATTATTAAAATATAAAATATTAATTACCTTCTTTCCATTGTGACTGTTGACAAATGGAAATGTTACTCTTATATGCATACCACTTACCGTCTCCATGATTGTAACGTAGTTCATTTATTAGGAAATTATATAATGGATTTATTTAAAATAAAAATTTATATATATAATTGTATATTTTTTAATGAAGGTAGTGTTTTATATAACTAATTAATGACCACATATACCATATTCAACATACCAATGTCATTTTTGAATTATGTAGTGAATATCATCAAAATAGCCAAGGTGAACATAAATGATTTGTTTATTTTATAATAAATTGTGAAAATTTATATAAAGGAATATTAAACCTGAAAATGATTCTTATGAATGTAAATAATTTATTTTTTTTATTTTAGAATATAATGAACATTAATTGTGTGTCAAAGTCAATCTAAGGAAATTTATTTTGAAATTTATTTTTTAATGTTTCCCAAAAATCATACTTTTTCGTCCATGTCAATGTATTAAAGAAATGTTATAATGATAGTTTTCTCCTATGATTTTTTAAATTCATTTAACGTATCAGAATTCTTATATAATTGTTTGAATGGAAATATATTTTCATTTTCAAAATTAGTTACTTTGTGAATAATACAATATAATCTGGTAAAAAAAGTTTTTTAACCTATACTACCAGATAGTTCTTTCCCACTATGAATAAAAATCATATATTTATTGATTTCTATAATGATTTACATGGTTCTTTTCAAAGAAAATTTTTTCCATTACAATTTCACAGTATTTATAAATTATGTGATTTCATAATGGAAATATATTTTTCATCGTTAATTTTTTTAATGATTATTTCTTCAAAGAAAAAACATATATACATTTTATATATTGAAAACTGGGTTTTTAAAGGAATGATATATTCTAATATATTGTTATATTTTATTTTTGGTGAATTGTGTTTTTCCGTTGGCACCTGTAATATTTTTTTCTTGATTATTATGTTATTTTTCCTCATAATTGATAATGATAATGGTGGGTTCTATTATTGTACATGTACATTCTATTACATTGTTGAATAAGGACTTGTAGTTACGTTTTTACACATGGACACATGATCCCTTTCAAATGCATTGGGTATGGAAATTTATCCCAAGGTTATTACAAATAGTTGATTAAGTTAACAAATTAGTTTTCTCTGTTGAGATAATAAGAATACATGATAATGTTTATTTCCATTATAACTGTTATGGTTAATCCTCAAGTAGGTGAGATGGTTAACATATGGTATTATTTGTAAGTTAGCCGTGATGGTATTCCATGAGTATCTTCAATGATTTCAGATAAACCATTCAATATATAAACATGTTATTCTATTTATTCCATTTCATATATTTAATTAATTTCCTATCTTTTTGGATGAATTTTAATTGAAAAGGAATCAGTAATTTTTTAATAATTTATAAAATTCCATGTGTGTCCTCTCCATCCCGTAAAATTAAAAAAATTCCTTTATTTCCATTACACCAAAATGAGTCATTTAGATTATTTAATGAATAAATAATTTCCTTCTCAATTTCACCTGATAAATTCGGGAGGTTCTAGTCTCATTAATAGAAAATCCCCTAGTTCCCTAATTGGAGATCAAATATATTCCATTCAATGCAAATGTATTCACTTTAGATGATCAATTTAATTTTTTTATCATATTTTACAACCTCTAAATATGTTATATTTAATAAAAATATGATATTTTAATTATTAATTATATACATAATTGTTATTATTATAATTAAACCAACATTATTAACCTCCATTCCCATCATATGTGAAGAGAATGTGTTGCTCATGCGCACATATGACATACCATCTGCATGTAGTCATACAATTTATTTTTCCATGCCATTTTTATGGATAGGTACTAAGATGGATTTATTGCTTATATGTAGTATTTATTAAATTATTATTATTATGGAATGATTATAACAAATTAAACATCGTACCCTCCAAGTCATTGCAAAATGATAATGTTTATCGAGGGTGTTTTTGGACAACCACATATACGTTGTGATGTTATTATTATTTCATTTAATTAATAAATTAATGGTAAAAAGGTTTGATTTTATGAATATATATGTTTTATATGATATGATAATGATTCGTAAAAGACAAATTATTATTTACTATTCATTCATTTCATCTTCAAGAAAGTAAAAACATCGTTCATGCATAGATATAGTTTTCTCTATCCCATTAAATATTAATTAATTTTTATATCTATTTATTTTTATAAATATACATATATATTTAATATATATGAAATATATATGATTAATATAAAATTTCATGGACCAAAATTACCAAGAAAAAAATACACTGAAAAAATGTATTAGTTTTCCTGTGAAATAGTGATTAAAAAAAATAATTGATTATAAATGGGATAGAATGGGTTATATGTAAAAATTATTTGTTATGATATATATGATTTTGTAATTATAATTGATTTATATTGATTATATATTTATTATAAAGTGGGTTCAAACATGTACTATGTCTGTTGTACCTATGTTAGGGGTTTATAATTCAAATTATCTTCTTTGAGACTTGTAATATAATATGATCCAAAATTAGTTTATGAGGGTTTTTATGAAAATACATCCATATATTTTAAGTGTAATTTTTTTATTTATATTTTATGATTCATTTAATGTTATATTTAATGGGGATTACTATTCAATAGAAACCAATGTTTTAGGGGATTTATGTAACAATCTCATTGTTTATGATGTCTATTTATTATTTTGTTCAAATGAAGAAATATTAGGTTATAACATTCAAAATAAATTGTCAATATTCATATAATATAATTATTCATATAAATTAACTATTTTTCCATTTATTTACCACACTATATATACTCAAGAGTGGGATAGAAAAGTTTCTGTTAAAATAAATATTATTTATCTATTATTTTATAAATAATTTTTCTTCCATATATTTGCTTTATAAAAGAGGATATTTTTTAAAATTTTATCATATTATTTTCTGAAGTCATTTTTACCAATGATTTAGTTTTAGAAATTTTTTTTGAAATGAAACTTTTTATAATATTTCAAATGATATATATTTTGACTCATTTACAATTATTGTAAATTTAAGTTTACTTTTAATATATAAAGCATGAACTAGATTTCAAAATATCAAGAACACTAAATAAAATTATAATATCATTACATGATTTCATGTTTTCAAAAAATATGATATCATTAATATTTGGGATATTTTTAGATTTAAATTAAATGATATTAACTAGAAAATTTTATTTTACTAAGGGAATATTTGAAGATATATTTGAAATTAATCTTTTAATTAATATGGAATCCATTAATTTTACTTTTGTTATTATGGGAATATAATATAATTAAACCATGATTTTACTAATTATAGATGGTTTGAGACTATGATAAAATAATATTTATGAAGACAATATATTTTCTATATGTTTTTCATTGAATAATTGATATAATATTTATGAGAAAATATTTTTTATAAATTATTCTCTGATGAAATTTTCAAAAAGCCAATTTTTTCTCATATATTATGGAACACATATGTATGTTTTAATTTATGTGATTTTTGGGACTGAAAATTTTTTCTCCTTATATACATTGGTTAAAGATTGATATTTTCTAAGATAATATTACTAAGAAAGAAGAGTGAACCAAATTCAATGTTGTACTCTATCCACTATGAATGTCTTGGGAGTGAGTATTGAAATTTATGGTAGTTTTTTAGTGAACCCAATAAACTATGATGGCATTGGAAGTTAACATTTCATATGAAGAAAATGATTTTCTAGTTATATTTATATTGAATAAACTTTTTCGTTCGGAATATTAAACATTACTGAATGATATTATTTAATTACATTATGCTTCTTGTTTTATGATCTAATTTGTTTCCATGAATCAATATAACTATTTATGATATTTATGGTAAAGTTTTCAATTTTTATTCTCATTTTCTCATTCAATTATGTTCATTTCATGTTTAATTGGTCATCAATATCCCCATTTATTACCAAATAGATCATCTAAGATGAACTATTTATATGTTATTCCCCAAATTTATATAGAACATTATTATATATGATGTCTATATGAAGGTAGATACTGATTCAAAAAAATGTGGCAGATGAAATAATTCATATATAGAGTAGATTTTATTTATAAATTATTCTGATGATAACATACCCGAACTATTATAGAATGTATTGGTACCATATCTAATGATTAATCATATAATAATATATAATATCGATTAATGAATTTTAAAGATAACTATTGGTTATATTTGAGAGTGGTTCTATCAACATTGGATTCTAATATGATTAAATATTATTAAAAACATTAGGGTAAAATATATGTGTAAGATAGTTTTCAAATTACTTATTATAGATCACATATGACCTAGGTAAAACATAACATGCCATAGATTCATAGGAAACTATATTGAGTTAGACATCCTACAAATATTTTTAATAATTTTTTGGTTTCCACTATGATTAATTTGTCTCATTAAATTCTTTTTTATAAGATTTAATTGAAATAATGTGAAGTTATCCCGATAATGATAAATGTGAAATTCAATGCAATGATTTTTTTTTTATGAGGAATGAAATGTTATGGAAGCTAGAATAAAATATATTTTATCTATTCTAAAACCTCAATCATGGGATATAAATCATATTAAGGTTTTATATGATAAAAAGGGGAAACATTGTTATGCTGATTCTATCATGAGCCTACAATTAACATCCATTAGTGGGTTTTTTATCCTCTAGTTGTGGAAAAATATATCAGTACAACTAAAAATATAAATTCTGATTTCTATTGTATAGAACATGAAATGGATATTTTTTTGTTTAATATTTTTTAGGAGAAGAATAACAAATAAAAAATATTATCTAGAACATGAGGAAATGAGAAAAAAAATACTCAATACAGTGACATGTGTATAAATGATTATTTTTCATTATGTAGTTTCCTTACAATAATCACATAAAAATGGAAATGGAATTCATCGAGAAAATGAAGATGGATGATGGATATGTAAAAATCTATACTAATAAATTGATATGAAATGGAAGGTTTTCTTATTTAATTTTCATTTAAACTAAATGCAAGGTTGATTAATCCTTTATCATCTTAAAACCAAGTATCCTATGTGAGTTAACCATGATTGAAATCATTGATTATGTGTAAATCATTTAATGTTCTGTGATTGTGAAAATGGATTTTGGAATAATCCATGAATCACATGGTTTTTAGAGGAAAATAAATAATATTTTTATGGGATATTAGAAATAATAGGATGAAAATAGTTGATATTTCTTTTCTGCTTGAATTAGTTAAGTAATACAGGAGAAATTATATTAATGTGACTATTAAATTTAAAATTTGAGGGAAGAGAGGTCATCAATAAATCAAAAAAAATCATTGGTTGAATTCAAATTATTTTGGTTGAAAATAAAAAATGAATATACCGCTGTCACTAAAATATTTCATATACTAGAATTATGTTAATGATATAACTAGTGCATAAGAACATTGGTTAAGTATAGTCTTATACATTAGAAACCTATAATTCCCTTGAAAAAATGGACTTCTAATGTGATCACTATAGTTTATGTAGTGTATGATGGAAATGTGGTGAAAGGATTACATACCATCCACTATATAACTAATAATATATTATTTGTTTCTATATCTAATGAATATTAAATATTTGAGGGTTTTTCTAAATGAATTACAATACCACCACCAAAATATGATGATGAATTTTCGTTGAAATCCCTAATCTATATGAATATCATATATCATGTAGATAATTTTTATAAAAATAAAATTTGAGGTAATTTTCTTACTGGGAATCTTATTTTTCCTCCTCTTATCCAATTTGATGTAATTTTGGGCATAAAATATCTATATTATCATAAATTTCAAATCAATTTATAATTATGGGAATTCATATCATTTATTATGAACCAACATATGAAAATAAAATGTTACTATAAATATGGAATTACAATTTAAATTTTATCAACAGTACGAATAATGAATCATATTGAAAAGAAGTGTATATCTCAATTTGTTGTGATGAAACTGAACATTGTTCATATTATTATAATGTGGGAGTTTTTGTATGACGTTATTGACGATTTTTCTAGTCTTATAATTAATCATGATGTATAATTCCTTGTATTTCTCCAAACTAGAGCTATAATTTTTTCTTGGACTCCATAATGAATGTCCTCGATTTAGTTGTGGGAATCGATGATGAAAATCCAAGATGTTATTGATATTGGATTTATTCAGCCATCTATATCACATTTGGTTTCCACGTTATTTTTTATATGAAATATGGAATAATGTTACTCTGCATTGATTATCAAGATCTAAATATGATCATAATCAAGAATGAGAATACATCACCTCATACCGATAACATGTTTATAAAAATTGATGGAGATAAAAACTATTCCATTATTTTTATTTATTAAAGGTATCATCTATTCTGGGTCATGAAAGAGATATACAAAATAAAATATTCAATAAAATCAATGGACCCTGAGAATATATAATTATTCAAATATGACTTACTAATTCCGCCACAATACTCTTGGATTTAATTAATGTTTTTTTTGATATTAACATGATTAGTTTATGGTGGAATTTATAGAAAATATTATTAAATAGTCATTTAGAATGGTAGATCATGAAGATATATAACAGAGTGTTCTTAAGACCTTAACAAATTATAATCTCTATTAAAAATTTACAATGTGTGAATTATAGAAAAAATATATTTTTTGTTAATATATTCTCATGAAAGGTAAAATATATGGTTCCCTTGTAAAATGAATTTATTTAACATTTATCCAAACAAATAAATGTTAATATGATTAGTTATTGTCATGGTTTGGGCAGATATTATATGTTCCTCGTGGATTATGTATCATGATTATATAATCCACACACCAAGTTAACTGAGAACCTATCCAACATCATTGGGAATAATTAATTTGAAAAAATATATATGATCTAATGGGAAGGATAGTCAGCCATCATATACATGAATTACCATATAGGGAATTATGGTTTTTAGTATACATAGTGACACATTGATGATGATACAAGGATGAGATTATATATCTAATTATTTTTTTATATCTCAGTCCTCCATTAACTTTAATAATCACGGGGAAAATTACGCAACTTCATATTTGGATTTAGCGGTGGTATATTTGGAATTAATTAATTATATGAATTATAATTATTGATAAATATATGAAAAATATAATAATCATACAGTAATAAATTAAATATTCACTCACAAAGACTTAAATAATTTTATATTATATGGTTCGATTTGATTATAGAATATGACTACTCTATACATTACTAACATGGTAATTCAAACAAGGTAATACATTATATCGATAAGATCATAGTTTCTTAATTATAAAGAGGTTTGTAAAATATCCAATATTTCTCCACTTTTAGAGCATAGATTTAAACATCATGAAATAAGGGGATAGATCATATCTTTATAAATTGACTAATCTACTATATAACCATGTGAGGATAAAAGTAGAACATAAGGAATGCTTGTAATTATAAAAGATGATCAGAAAAATTCACGAGTTAACCCTTGATTGTGATGCAATGATATGTTGTAAAAACCATTTATCATTACTATCCATATCTTATTTTGTTAATGAGATATTAGAATAGGCTCAAAGTTCATTAGTCACTCTTCTTCCTATAAGTATGAAGATATATATAGATCTGAAATATTTTTCCTAGTGGGAAATCTTGATGAGTGTTAAACCACATGTTTTTTAATAAATCTATGTTCAATAGTGTATATGACATGCAACAACAAACCTAAATTGTCCCTGATTATTTAAATATCACTATTAAATCCTAGTCATTAAATTAGATATTTTTTTTGATTAATAAAAATATGAAATATATATAATAGTACCACTAAACATAAAATTACTTATAAATTCAATGGATATAAAATCTCAATTTTTCATATAAACTTTTTATTCTCCAAAAATATGTTTCATTTTAAAAATAATCTTTACATATTTGAAATAAAAAATATTATAATTAATTTTAGGATGTTTTATAAAATGTATTTTAAAAAAATAAATTTATTTTTGGAATATTAATATAAAATTTCATTTAAAGTGTTATTATGTGAACTGGCAAAAATGATTTATTTTTCAGTGGATAGAGAAAATTACTAAATTTCCATTAAATTAAATTTATTTTAATTAAATAATATAATTTAAATGTCTCTTTATGTAATGGATTTTGTATTAATCATTAATATGTAAATCATTAATTATAATATTCAAATTAATTTCTTTTTAATCAAAATTTTTCATGATTTATGGGTATGTTAATCATTATTTTTAAAAAAATATTAGAAATGTTTTTAGTGGATATTGTTTTCTATTTTATTTTTTTAAAATAACCCTCCATTATTATGTAATTCAATGAAATTTATATAATATATATATATATATTAATAATTATCAATAAAAAATTATAAATATTCAAAGATTTAATATAAAATCAAATTCTGATTGAAAAATACATTTCATAATAATGAATTTTTTGAATCAATTTTTGGGTTCATTTTAATATAAAATGTATCAAATGTTGTGAATTTATTTTTGAAAAATAGGTTCAATATTTTAAATTATCATATGTAATATGAGGTGATAGATAGAAAATCAATTATAATTATAATGACTATTTCAGAAAATTATAATTTATTACTACATATATAGTGAAAATTTGTTTCCATGTGTTATATGTTCTTTTTTTTAAAATAATATTTCACAGACATGAAACTTTTATTTGATAAATTTTATATTATATTATAAATTATTTGTATTTTTTTAAATTTATGATATAATTTTCTACCTCAAATTATAAATTACCTAGGTAAAACACATAAAATATTTGTCAAAAAATTAATGTTAAAATGAGCAACAATGATATCAAAGGGAAAAAAAGGTGAAAACATGTTTCTAATTTTGTAGGGTTGATGTTACCCTATAATTCCAAAAATGATTTATTAATTACATTTTTAGTTACTTATTGTTATATTTGATTCATGTTGTTGAATTGTTTTGGTATTTATAAATACATAACTCCATTTCACTTATTAAATTGAACCTCCAATCTTATATTGTTCACTCTTTAAAAGTCATACGGAGCAGAAAATAAAATCACAAATAACATATATATATTTTTTACCACTTTCTATATGCCTATGTTTCATTATAAACTGAAACATACAATTATTTTGGTCAAAAAATAAATAGAATTTCTAAAGAAAAGGAATGGTTCTTAACCATGGGTTTTAATATTATTTATTCTTCCACCTAATTAAAAAATTATTCAACCATGAATTTATAAAAAAATAGGTTTCTCCAATATATTATGATACTATTATTAAAATTTAATTTTCATCATCCTTCACATGTCCTGTAAAATTTGATACAAAACCATCATTCGGGTGGAAGTCAAACTACAACCTCATGAAATACTGTTACTTTTTCTCCACCGTAGACTCTCACCACTATTTATAAAGATGGATTTAATGTAAATATATAATATAAAAAATGAAATATTTATAATTATTAAATGTTATGTATCGTATTATTTCTTACATAGCCTTTCATAATATAATTATAATTTCATTCGTCTGTATATATAAACTAACACCACCATAATGTGATGAGATTCGTTTTTAATTACTACATCACATGGTTGGTACACATATATATATGTGTATTTAAAGAAATAATATTTTGTTTAAGATATAATGATCTATATTAATGATAAAATTATACTAACCTTTTATCATTTAATATCATGGAAAAATGAATGTGTTACTCTTGTGTAGGCCCAACGAAACACTTCTATGATTATAAAACAAATAATTTTTATTAATCATCAATTATGATAGGTTTTAAAATAATTTATGATGAATAATGAAGTTAATTATTTCATTATTATTATTTTTTAGATAATTTAATTATAATACCCTTTACCAGATTCATAATTAAAAAGTGATTTTGGACATATGTTCTAAGCCCCATTCAAACATTCAACTTGAACCAAAATGGTTCAGTTATTATATATAAAATCATAATTAATAAAATAGAAAAATTAATAATCATGGAAAATGTTATTAAGTGAGTAAATTATCATCGGAAACATATTTTTAATGATGATAATGAATATATGTGAATAAACATACTCATGGTAAGAGTTATATCTAAACCACCATTTTCTTCATGTTATAACTATTATATTGCATAAACAATTTATATATTTCATGTTTATATTATAATGATTATAAAATATGTTTATATTTCTCGGTCATATATAAATAAATTTTAATCACTTCCTTTAAAGGGGTAATATGTGACTTTATTCATTTCTCAAATTCCATCATTATGATATATAAATTCACAATGTTATGAGAAAAAAATATGAATCCAAATTTTATTTCATGGTAATTTAAAATGTTAATGACCTATGATTTGTTTACTTATTTGGTAAATATAAATTTATTATATGAAATTATGGGTTTTCTCATATAGATATCCAATGAGTTGGGAATTATTTATTCCCACAAGAAGTTATATATGGGATTATGGGGTTATTATAATCCATTATGAGTCCTTTTCACCCTTGTGATATTATCTAGAAATGAGCCTAGAATAATGTTTTTAACATGGAATATTTTTTCACATTTAAAATGTTATAATGATCTCATTATTCCGTTGTATTTTTGTTATTATTCTATATAATATCACATGATATGCATATTTTATTATATCATGTCATACCATTGAATGACATGTCATTTTTCCTTATCATTTTTATTACAATATTGACATATTCGTATCACCCCATTGTTTTATGAAACCCCCAGGTTATCATATGAAATATTTTGACTAAAAATGAAATTAGGTTATCATTATGGATAATTAAATAAGGATTTCATGATTTATGTTTCTTTTTGAAGCAATATAAAACTATATTAATGAAGAATCTAGGCCTCATGATCATTGGGGCTGTACATATTGGATGTTTATTTTTAAAAATAATTTAATAATATTTGTATAATCATTGGGTAACTATTGTTTGTATCAGATAAAATTAAGTTATATTTGGGAATTTGGATTTGAATATTTAGTAAAAAAATCCACGATTATATGATTTTGTTTGGGATAATATCCTAATATATTGATAACAAAGTGGTTATTTAAATTATACTAGAAATTAAATCCATGAATATATATTACAAGTGGATGTCGAACTGCAATTTTTTAACATATGGGTAATAAATATGAAAAAGGAGTATTGGGATATGACTTGATTGCAACATGTTGAATGAAATTGGGACTTTTTTATCTCATAGTTTGAAACTCCCAGACGATATTCTTATGTTAATTCAAACATTCCATATGAAGTATAATAATATATTATAGAATTTAATGCATGGAATCCAAATATATTGTATAAATGTGTCTTTGGATGATAAGTCCATGTAAGATCATAATTTTAATGGAATATATAACCATTTTTTGGTTTTAGGTTGTAGGAATTTAATATGATTAAACATATTCATGGGAGATATTTATTGGAATTGATCCATTTGGTTTTGTATATAATTTTTTAAATGTGTTTTCAAGGTATAATTTGGTATCATTTTATAGGATTAATTTTAGAGTTCTTATTAACCATTAAGGGTAAATTTATCAATGTTATTTAGGTTAAAATATTCACATAAGATTATTTATTTTTGTGGTAAAAAAATAGTTATTTAGAAAACTTTAATACATTATAACATATTTAATACTTAAATTTATTTTTAGGATGTTCATCATTTTATTAGGAATATCATCAGAATTATATTAATATAGGTATGGAAAAATATAAACATGTTTGTCGTTATACAGCTAATATCAGATAAGAATGTTCTAGAGATCGACTAACATCTGATGTCACGACCCATCCATGGGGCCCGTGCCGTGACTACCCAAATAACGCCTTCTATAGGCCAGGGGCTGGCGACAAGCACCAAAGGTGTAAATCCCTATACTGGGAAGGAATTGCCTTTATAAAAGTAAACAAACACAACAGAGTATGCAACTGAAGTAAGTACTATGTAAAACTTTATACAAAGTATGTGCTAAAAGGAAAGGGGCCAGAAATACAAGGCCAACAGTAAGTACAGTACAACTGAAAAAGCTAGTACAACTATAGTAAAGTAAAATAGAAACTACTGAGTCATCCTCCGGGAATCCCACCTGAAGGGTGGGTACAGATGGCCTCCTCAGCACCTCGGGTCCGTCCGTCTACTCTGTGTACGTCCCGCCATTTGGTCCCCCTCCGGGTACCGTCCAGCTCTACAAATCTCTACCTCAATCAGTTCTTTTTGTCTTCTTCATCTAACAGAACGTAGTGTGGGCATATCCCATGCAGGGGTGAGTATATGATACTCAGTAGGGAACCCGAGACCCCCAACGGTCTCCCGGAATCCATGAAGGATAAACAAAAGAATAATGATACAATCACGAAGTATCAACCAACTCTACATAGGTATATTCACATAAATATACCTATGATATCAATCTTAGTTCATCTAAAAAATCTCGAGCCCAAGCCCAACCCAGTCCACACAAGAATGAAGTCATTCACATCGATGATAATGATTGAAAGTCAAGATTAAACTCACATAGGTATACATATTTTGTATAGTGATAGAGATAATCATATGTAGTCACCAATTCATCTATGTTGTTGGACCCACATAGGATACTAGAACAACTAAGATGTCAGACCCACATAGGATACAAGACTAGTTACTCTGTCGGACCCACTCACGATTCAAGAACAGAAGTCAAAACTGTTGGACCCACATAGGATACCAGAATAGTCGTCATCACTGTCGAACCCATGGAGTATTCTAGTATAGTAGTAGTCGTCTTCGAACCCACGGAGGATTCTAGTATGGTAGTCATCGTTGTCGTAGCCAGTTTTAGGGTTCCCGCACACAGAATGCTTGATACTGGGAGTGTCCAATCCTCAAGTCAATGTTCAATACACCAACTATCACGAAGTCCTATGTTTATGTATCAAGAAGATACCTCTCTTCAGAAGAAACCCAACGTGACAGACGATGCGTCAATCGGACGCCCGGTCTGAGAGTTATTGGCTTTTCTGTTCCAGGGGATCGTTTGGAATTACGTTCGTTCAAAACCCGGACGTTTTCAAAAATCTTCAAAAACTCACTTAGAGTATCAAAAAATTACTGTCTTATCACGAGGATACTAGTGCCGCAGACGGCGCGTCGATCAGATATGCGGTCTTTGAGTTATTCACGTTTAAGTGAAACGGGTCTGGCTAGTCATGGCCAATGGGCTGGTGATTTGGCCAGACCCGGCTGGTTGGGCAGCCCGACCCAGCGGCAGGCGGTCCAGCCCATGCATGGGCGGCCCGACCCGCGGTTGGTTGAGTGGTGCGGGGGGGGGGGGGAGTGCCACCCTCGGTTATCTAATACAGCGGCGACAAGCAGAGCCGCCCCTCCTGCCCTGCCCGACCGAAGCCGGCCGGTCTTCTCCGGCATGAGCTTCCCACATAGTGTGTCGTTGTCCTCCCAAGTGGCACCTTTGGGTACCGCAACTTCCTTCAACCGGGTCGGCAGGTGGCGGCTGGTTTGCTCATCGAATCGGCCCGCAGAGCACGGGCCGCAGTTCCTCTACAGCGCGGCGCCGAGAGGCCCCACGGTCTTCTTCTCGGACGTGATAGATAGCCTATTCATCCAACAAGCCAACTGTGGGTGCGGGATGCACCTCCTCCACAGTGTGGCATCATGTTCCCTTTAGCCCGTCCATCTTTAGACGATCAGTTCTACCTCATCTGAGTGGCCTGTGAATGTGGGACCCAGTTTCCTCCACGTGGTCAGTGCGCGACTGCCGCCTCCGATCGCCACTGCCAAAATAAACAAGAAATTTCCGGATTATCGTCGGGCCATGTTTGCTTGGCCAGCGCCCTCCGCATTAGGTGATATCAAATGGGCTTAGATGATCACATTCATTCATCAATTATGGGAGTATAATTATATTAAACTAAAATTATACAAAACCCTATACCTTGATTAATGGTACGTTGCACTTCGACGAGCCACAGAAGATGGTGTAATGGAATTTGGGAATCACGGAATACAGATGTAGATTCAGTTGACTTCAGCATGCATCCAAAGAGGAAGCGTGGTGGAAGAAGTTAAATCTGTTATTCGTCAGTGATGTTCTTTGTTGAAGAACTGTGTTCTTCGTCGAGATAATGATGTTCCACCAAGAGTTTTCTCCCAAAGTCTCCCCACTAATATTTTACAAGGAAAATATAATAATAGGCTTCCCCAAAAATTATAATCTTTCCATGCATTTCAAATTAATTTAAAAGAACTCATGACACCTCAAAAATATTAAATAAAGGAATTAATTATTTTTCTGCTGGAAACATTAAGAGGGGAAAGTGGAAAGGCTCTTCTTAAAGTGGGAATTCAAAAGTTAAGAGAGGGGTTTAAGGGAGTTAAAGGGGGAGTGGAGTGGTTAGTCTCGTGTGGGCCCCACACACATTATTCTCCTATTGGAGTTTATGTGGGATGTGGTCCCCATCACTAACTCCTCCTTTGAGGAACTTACAACCCCTAAACAATAAAATTGTGTACACAATAATTTTATTTTATTTATTAAAAACCCCAAATATTAACTCCCACTCTCGACTAAACGCATCTGTGGTAAAGGTCCCCTTATTTGAAATCTAATGTAGTGAGTTCGTCGATGTCCTTAGATATCAATTTTGAGCACTGGCTAAAAAGATATAAAAACATGCATGTACGTTTACTGAACGTACCCAAACAAAATATCATAAATTGATTTTGGGCACACTGGGCCTCGAAATCAAGCGCCATCAGAAACTGCAGACTCGTAAAATCCAAATAAATAACGAAAAAAATTCCTTTAAATTTCCGGGTAATTAAATTACCCCCACCACATGGCTTTATGTCCCCGTAATGCTACAACACACACTAGAGAAACAAATAAAGGTACTGAGTATGAATATAAGCCTCCCGCTCCCATGTGCTCTCCTGGAGATTCTCATGCTGCCAGCGAATGCACACCAGAGGAATCGACCGTCCACATACGACCCACTCATGTCGATCCTTGATCTCCACTAGCACCTCAGTGAATGTAACCTAGTCCTCAAAGTCAAGCTCCCTATGGTCGATGATGTGGGATGGGTCATGCACATATCTCCTCAACTGATATACGTTGAAGACGTCTTTCACCTGGTGCAACTGAGGTAGAAGGGCCAAGCGGTAAGCCACCTCGCCTACTCTGTTAAGGACCTGTAAAGGTCCGATGAATCTTGGAGATAACTTGATGCCTCTAACAAATCTCCATAGACCTCATCGACGTGAGACCCATAGGAAAACGTGGTCACCATCCTCGAACACTAGTGGTCTCTATATCCTATCAGCATAGGACTTCTATCTGCTCTGTGCAGTCTTCATCCACTCCTAGATGATCTGCACCTTCTCCGTCGTAGCCTGCACTATCTCTGGTCCTATAAGTGCGGACTCCCCTAGGTCTGTCTAGAACAGAGGTGATATCCAAGGTTGGTCATACAGTGCCACGTAAGGTTCCATCCTAATGGTGGAGTGGTTTCCGATGTTGTACGCAAAATCCACTAAGTGTAAGTGATCCTCTCAACTGTGACCAAAGTCGAGAACACATGCACTGAGCATGTACGCGAGAGTCTAAATGGTCCCCTCAGTCTGGACATTCGTGTGAGGATGGAAGGCATTTCTCAAGCGATGTTTCATCCCCAAAGCCTCGTGTAATCCCTTCTATAGTCGGGAAGTGAATCGAGAATCTAAATCAGAGTAGATAGTTAATGGAACACCATGAAGTCTTACGATATCTTGAATGTAGAGGCATCCCAAGCTCTATACTAAGCCCAACTCTCTGATTAGTAGGAGGTGGGCTCACTTGGTCAGTCCCTCTATGATCACCTAGATAGAGTCGTGTCCTCTGTATGTGAGTGGAATCCCCATCACGAAATCCATGGATATCCCTTCCCATTTCCACTCTGGGACCTTTAAGGGATGAACCAAGCTTGTTGGAAACTGGTTCTGCGCCTTCACTTACTGAAAAGTGAGGCATCATGAGCCAAACTCTGCTACAACCTTATTCATCCCCGGCCACCAGTGATGTCATTTTAGGTCCTGATAAATCTTCACCACTCCTGGATGTACCTCTAGATGGGAAGTGTGAAACTCCCTCAACACCTCCTCCTATAATGCAACTTGTACCATGGTATATCCTTTGAAGGGGGTTATGTTCTCTCCACCTTCATAAAACACTATCAGGTGCCTTCCCTGAGGATATATGAGCATTTCCCACCTCACAATAAACATCCCCACGTTGCGCCTCTATGACTCACTGATTAAGTGGATGAGTGACTGTATGATACTGTATAAAGGCTGCTTCATATGTATCCACAAAGGATATCTGCAACGCGGCCATCTGGTTTGTCGCCTGTCCTAGCAGCTGAATGGCTGGTATCTTACTGAGAGCCTCTACTACAACATTCCCCTTCCCAGGAGTATAGACTATCTCAATTTCAATGTCTGGGAGGAACTTGAGAAATCACCACTGTATGAGGTTCAGGTCCTTCTGCGTGAAGATAAACCTGTGACACTTGTGGTTAGAGTAGACTATAAAACGCTCACCCATCAGATAGTGCCACCACATCTTCAAGGCGAAGAGCACTACTGATAACTCCAGGTCTTTGGGAGTTTAGTTCTACTTGTGTTGTCTCAAATGACGTGAACCATATGTGATCACTGCTCGCTCCTACATCAGGACACACCTGACTCTAGTACCTGATGTGTCGCAGTGAGATACATACCCAATTCCCTCCTCTGGTACCCTCAAGATGGGATCAATGGTCAACCTCTGCCTTAGCTCCTAAAAGCTCAGATGGCATCTCTCTGACCACATGAAGGGTTTCCCATTTTTCCTCAAAGCCGAAAGCAGTGTTGTGAATCTAGAGAAGTCTGGAACAATCCTCTAATAGTATCTAGCTAGGCCAAAGAAACTCCTCAACTTTGTCACGATCTTGGGTGGCTCCCAAGCAAGTACATCTTCAATATTTGATGGATCCACTGCAACTCCAGCCGCTGAGAAGACGTGTCCAGAAAGTGAAACTCTCAAATCCATAACTGGCACTTCAAGAGCCTACCATAAAGATGGTTCTCTCAGAGTGTATCTAGTACAACTTTCAAGTGGTAGGTGTGTTCCCCCTTAGTAGTCAAGTAAATTAGTATCTCTTCGATTAAGATAATGAAAAAATGATCGAGTTAAGGCTGGAAGATCCTGTTCTTGAGACTCATGAACACTGTTGGTGCATTGGTTACACCGAAAGGAATAACCTAGAACTTATAGTGGCCATATAGATACCAGAAGGATGTCTTCTACACATCCTTGTCTTAAACACTAAGCTGGTGATAGCCTGACCTGAGGTCTATCTTCATGAACCATCATGCTCCCTTGAGCAGATCAAAGATGTCATAAATCCTCAGGAGTGGGTTCTTGTTCTTCACATTCACCTAATTAAGATGATGGTAGTCGACACATAGTCGCAATCTCCCATCTGTTGTCTTGGAAAATAAAATCAGAGAAGCATAGGGTGAAACACTGGTTCGGATGAATCCCTTCCCCTGTAAGTCCTCCAGTTATACCCGCAGCTCACGAAGCTCAGCGGGAGCTATCCGATATGCTATAGTAGATATCAGTGTTGTCCTGGGGTATAGTTCTATGTAGAATTATACCTCTCGGCAAGGAGGTAGTACAATAACTTCATCAGGAAAAACATCTGCATACTGAAAAACCACAACCTGAATTCACATACTCCGGACATCAACCACTCTGAGGATGAGACTAGCCAACTGATGTGTGATCAGCTACCCTCTCCTCTGTGTAAGTCCATCCTGCGCTGCAAAGGCTCCTTTCTTGCCAGTGAAGGTGAACCTAGTCCTATCCGTGCGGACACACTGCTCTTCTTTCCTAATACATTCAATCTGAGCATGTACTGTAGATAACCAGTCCATACCCAAGATGATGTTGTAAGGCCTCGACACTACTACAGGAAGATCTCAGCCGAAGCTCTTTCCTCCTATAGTAAGTTCACACTACCGGCACCGGTGCTTAACTGTTGAGTTTTCTCCCATAAGAGTCTCTAGCTATAAGGATCGCGCCAACAACTTTTTCGGAATCTCTAAACATCGAACAAGGGAAGTGTCAATAAAATAATTACTTGTGCCTCTGTCTATAAGTACTGCAGCAAGTGTGGAGTAGACACAGATAGTACCTCGAATCATCTAAGGTGTGTCGTGGTCATATTCCTCGACTACCTGGATCTAAGCCCAACCTTGTCCGCTATATCCCTATGGTCGGGGTGGGCCTCCTGGTGGTGGTGGTGGTATAGACTCGAAACGTCATCCACCATCCTCCACTCGTCTAGCTCCTCTACCTATTCCGCCTTCTCCCGGTAGACCACCACTGTCAAATCTATGCCTCTTCCTGGGAGGTCCCTCAACCGTTTTCTACTCATCTTCACGGAGGGTTGGGTAGTCTCAAGCCATGTGACCTTTCCCGCCGCATTCATAGCACACCCAGCTCCTCTTATAGCAGGATCTGTTTTGTGTGCCCCGCATTATCGGACCTGTATCATGAGGTCTCCCAACTGGATGTCTGGTTCATCTGGACCTGTGAGACATTTGTCTACTGTTGGCTGCATAAGACTCTAATATGTGTCTCCCTATGGTGGGTCTCACTACTAGAGACTGCTCAGCGAGAAAACTCTCCACTAGAAGGGCTTTCTCCAGCACCCGTGTCTGCGTCGGGATACTGAGGAGAATCATCGAAGCCCTGATCTCATGCCAGAGTCCCTGGTCGATGGTCTGTGCCCTGAAGAACGCGGCCCGCACCATATCCATGTAGTAGTGTGAGAGGTCAGTAAACCTTGCTGAGTACTGAGCTAATTTCATACTACACTACTACAGATTTATTAACTCCTCAATCTACACCGCACGAAGGGTGACTGGAAGAAACTCTGAGAGGAAGAGACTCTCGATATCTTTCTATAGTAATGATGCCTCTTCAAGCACCTGAAGCATCAGGATCCACAATCTAACTGTTTTTTCATGTAGGAGACTCATGAAAAGGATCCCCATAAGGTCAGCTAGTGTCCCAACCAATATTAAAACTCTCACAACAACCTCCAACTATTCCTCGGTTGGTCGTGGGTCCATCTCTCCCCAGAACCTGGGTAGCCTCTGTCGCTGAAAATCATGAAACACACTCAGGCGGCGTGCAGTCTCTGCTGTGGGGGATGGTGGTATTTGTTGCCCAGTGGGTAGTGGTACCTATAGTTCCTCCACTATGATGGGGCCCAACACCGAGGCTTCATCGCTTGGTGGGCTACCATCTTGTATGTAACTCGAAACCCTAGATGGATGACTTCGTGGGGCCATCCTAAAAAGAAGAAGGTGTGCCACAGTCAAAAACAGTATACCTGGTGAAATGAATCAAAGTAATTGGAATGAAAACTTTTGAAACACACATGAAATTACTGTTTTCATGAACTGAGTCAGAAATCAAAGGTCAGGGTCCTTGTTTATGGATACGTCGACTGCCACACTAACACTGGACTCCCTGAACTAAAAACCACACTCAATACTCTAAACAATATTCCTTCAAAAAAAATAACGATCAGAGTCCTGAGTTCTGTTGTAGAACTGAATCCTCTGATACCAATTTGTCACGACCTATCCTCAGGGCCCATGTTGTGACTACCTCAAGCCTGCCTTCTATAGGACAAGGGCTGGTGACTAGCACCAAAGGAGTAAATCAATATACTGGGAAGGAATTGCCTTTATAAAAGTAAATAAACACAACAAAGTATGCAACCGAGTTATGAACGAAGTAAAACTATATACAAAAGTATGTGCTGAAGGGAAAGGGGATGGATATACAAGTCCAACAGTAACTACATTACAACGGAAAATGTAAATACAAATGCAATAAATTTAAATAGCAACTACTGAGTCGTACTCTGAGATTCGCACCTGAAGGGTGGGTACATATGGCCTCCTCAGCAGCTCGGGTCCGTCTGTCAGCTCCATGTACATCTCGCCAAGTGGTCCACCTCTGGGTATCGTCCAGCACTACAAGTCTCCACCTCGATCAGTGTTGTCCATCGTATGCATCCAACACAATGTAGTTTGGTCATAGACCGTGCGGGGGTGAGTATACGATACACAGTAGGGACCCCGAGACCCCCGAAAGTCTCCTAGATTCCACGATGGATAAACTATAGAAGATTGTTACGATCAAGAAGTATCACTTAGGTATATGCCCGTACATATACATAAGTTATCAATCACATTTTGGCTCCAACTCTCAAGCCCAAGAAAAACCCAGTCCACATAGGAAAGAAGTCAATCACATCGATGATAATGATTGAAACTCAAGACTGAGCTCATATAGGTATATATCATTCGTATAGTGATAGAGTTGATCAGTTGTAGTCACTGATTCATATAAGTTGTCAGACCTACATAGGATACTAGACCATCTAAGCTGTCAGAACCACATAGGATATAAGACAAGCTACTTTGTCGGTCCCACTCAGGATACACGAACAAATATCAAAACATTCGGACCCAAATAGCATACAAGAATAGTATTTATCACTGTCAAACCCACGAAGGATTCCAGTACTGTAGTCATTATCGTCAAACCCACAGAGGATTCCATTACGGTTGTCATCGCAGTTGCAGCCAGCTCTATGGTTCCTTCACACAGCACGCTCGATTCCTAGAGGGTCCGCTCCTTCAGTAAAAGTTCCATAAATCAAATATCACAATTTCATTTGTTTATTTATCCAAAAGTATGGTCACGTAAAATTAAACCCAACGCGACAAACAGTGCATCAATCAGACGCCCGGTCTTAGAGTTATGGGATTTTCCGTTCTAGGGGCCATGTTGGAATTACGTTCATTCCAAATATGGTTTTTTTCTAAAGTCATCAAAACTAAATTAGAGTATCACAAAAGGACTACCTCATAAAAAGGATCGCAGTGCCATAGATGGCTCATTGATCGGACGTGCGGTCTTTGAGTTATTCATGTTTAAGGGAATGTGGACCAGTCCGTCAATCCGAGTGGGATGGCGGGTTGGCCCGATGCAACTCGGTGGGTCTTACCCGGCTAGGGGGTCAGCCCGACCTGGCGGGGAATAACCTGGCTTGGTGGAAGGTAGGTCGGACCATGCAAGGGTGGGTCGGCCTACAGCGGGTTGCGGCTCGGCCAGTTAGAAAAGTAGTACAGGGGGGCATGGCCCCCCAGGTTTTCGGAAATGGCAGCGCCTAGTGGCGCCGCCCCTCGTGTCTGGCTGGCCGAAGCTGGTCCGTCTTCTTTGGTGCAAGCGGCCCTCACAGTGGGCTTATGTTCTCCAATGCATCACATTTAGGTGTCACAGCTTCCTTCAACCCAGCCGCTTCGCCCGCGAAAGCGGAACGCGGAGCACGGGCCGCGGTTCCTCTATAGTGGGGTGCTGAGAGGCACCACAGTCTTCTTCTCGGCCGGTGATGCCGGCCTGTTCGTCCAACAAGCGGCCCACGGGTGCGGGTCACACATCCTCCGCAGTGAGGCTCCATGGTTCATTCATCCCGACTCACTTTAGTTGGCCAGTTCTTCTACATCCGAGCGGTCTATGAATGCGGGCCGTAGTTTCCTCCACGCTGCCGGTGCGCAGACACCGCTTCCGATCACTACCGCCTAAATAAACAAAGAAATTTTGGAGGGTCGTCGTTCCATGTTTTTCTATCCCGCGCACTCTTCGTTTAAAGATATCAAATGGCCATAGACGATCATTTGCATTCATTAATGAGGAGATTATAATTTTAATAAACTAAAATTATACAAAACTGCTACCTTGATTCAATGTATGTTGCATGTCGAAAAGCCGCTGCAGACGGTGTCGTGGAAGTTGGGCATCACAGAAAACGGACGTCGATTCTGTTGACGTCGGGGTGTGTCCAAAGAGGAAGCATTGTGGAAGAAGTACTTCGTGTTCTTCGTCGAATATGTTCTTCGTCGAGAGAAGGATGTTCCACTAAGAGTTTTCTCCCAATGTCTCCCCACAAATATTTTCCATGGAAAATATAAAAATATGATTCCCCCAAAATTATATTCTTTCCACGAATTTCAAATTAATTCAAATGAACTAATTACACCTCAAAATAATTAATAAAGGCATTAATTATTATTGAGTTTGCAACATTAAGAGGGGAAAGTGGAAATTCTCCTCTTAAAATAGGAGTTCAAAAGTTATGAGAGAGGGTTAAGGGAGTTAAAGGGGGAGTTGAGGGGTTAGGCTCATGTGGGCCCCAAACACATTATTCTCCCATTGGAGGTTATGTGGGATGTGGGTCCCACCTCCTACTCCTCCTTGGAGGAAATAGTAACCCCTTAGCAATAAAATTTTGTACACAAAAATTTTATTTTATTAATTAAAAAACCCCCAAAATTAACTCTCTCTCTAGACCAAATGAAACTGAAGTAAAGGCTCCCTTATGAAAATTCTGACACTACGAGTTCATTGGTGTCCTCGAATTTCAATTCCAAGCACCGGTTCAAAATATAGAAAAACCCTCACATACGTTTATTGAATATACTATAAAAAACATCAGTAATTGATTCTGGGCACACCAGTCCTCAGAATCAGGCACCGTCAGAAATCGCATACTAGAACAATTTCAAAGAAATTAAAAAACAATTCCTTAAAATTTCTGGGTCATTACATCAGAAAGGTGAGAATGGTGAACCACCTAACTTTTGAATAAGTGATTTAATAATTAGTATAATCTTCATAAATATATGAGTCAATATATAAATATTATTTTATTTTTTAAAAACATATTATAAGATAAATTGTTTTGTCAATTTTTGTAATTTCAATTTATTAAAAATAAAAATGGATATGTATCTTTGGGTTTGATTATATATGTCCCATAAAATTATAATTTGTATTAACATTAATGATTATTTGGAAAGACAAAATGTAATTTTTTAAATGTTTAACTTATTTGGGATGTTGGATAATGGAATGATTTATGTAGAAATTATTCGTAGTTAATTAATATAATGGTGTATAATTTTTTGGAATAATATTTTATTTCAGTAATCATTATTATTTTTTGATAATGTTTAATGAAATATTTGATATCATTATAGAATATTTTAGAATCATGTGATCTATTTGAATTTTATTTTAGATCTTCAATCATAAATGATACTCATTTTGGTTACTCATCATTTGGGGAAACATATTATAAGGAGTAATAAGTTTATTAAAGAATAAAATTATACATATCAAGAAATAATATTTCTGTACATTTTCTCTATTGATGGTGATGAAATTAATTAACATAAGGAATATAATATTAAAAGAAAATTTATTCCTATGATATAAATTTTCAATGAATTTATGGTATTTTTAGACCTTATTCATTTATAGTTTTTTGATTGATAACATTCCATTGATAATTCAATTCGTTGTAGAGGGAAATTATACCGACTATAGATCTTCAAAGGGTATGAATTAAGATAAACATAATAATTTTTATATTATGGGTTCCTTACCCATGAATGTGTTAATTATTTTTTGTCTCGATGCTCTCATACCTAACTACTTTAGATATACAAAATATTTTTGTGTTCTTGTATAATTAAAAAAATTAAAATTAGAGAGCATTGTGATCAATAATATCATTTTGTCTCATTAATTATTTTTTAATTCTGAAATTTTTCATATTTCATAATCTCTATTCCCCATACATTTTTCTTATCTTGAATGATAGTATTATGTTATTCCATATGTATTTCATATTCTGATTTTTCTCCTTTTAATAGGATGCTTTATTATATATTTTTATAATTTCTAACTTAAAAAAATGATTTTTCAAAATTCAAAACATGTATAACCACTTTAGTTTCAAATTATTCGGATTGAATTTAATAAATTGTGGACGTGAATTCACCCTCTTGATTTTATTTATAAATCTTTTTCAGTTGCGGGTTTGCATGCAACACTGAGTATAAACAAATAATGTCTATATTAAATCGAACCTTATAACATAGATATTAAATTTATAGTTATTATTATGAATGAATATATATATATATATTTATTATAATTTCAAATATATTGATAAATTTTTAGGAAACAAGAACATAATTTTTAGTAATGAAATTTTATTCATCAATGAATTATGTATTCTTCGAAAATCATTTTTATTACTTTTTTTTAGAAAATATATTAGTTAATTTGGAAATTATATAGAATGAATTTGATAAAATTAAATTAATTTATCTATCCATTATATTATCTTTTATATATGTTGAAATTTGTTTTCCAACATGATTGATTTTTCATTTAATAGTGAAAAGACAATTTTTCTAATAATTTTTTTTCTCTTCATTAAATAATATAATTTAGATGTCCCATTATATTTTTAAAATTTTATTAAATATAATTATAAACAAATTTTCATATATTAATATAATTAATTTATTTGTAGTCATAATTTTTTATTATTTTGGTAGTAGTTTACTATTATGCTTAGAAATGTATATTTCTTAAAACTATTTTTAATTGAATTATGATTCCCTATGTTATTTATTTATAATCACACATATTTAAGAATGATTTTATTTAAATATATATATTATATATCATTAAATATGTGAATTTAAATTATTATAATTATTTTTACTATTAACATTTTTAGTCTTGGGCTATATTCTTCTTGATAGATACATTTCCTTAAAAAATCCAAGACTACATTTTTTAGTTTATTTTTTATTAATTGTTTTTTTAGTTTTGTAAATTTACTTCGGAAAAATGGATTAAATTTATTAAATAATTATAATTGATATTAGTTTATAATCACTCCTTATTTTTTATTGAAAATATATAGTAGGAATGGAGTAAAATTAATAATTATGGTAATTGTTAAAAATAATTTTTACATGTTACATGTGCTTATTAATAATTTTATATTGTAGGAAAATATATTTTTTATTTTTATAAATTTATTTCATATTAATAATAATTTTATCAAAAAAATTCAAAAAATTGTCATTTTATTTTTAATTTTTAATGATTAATTACCTAGGTAAAAACTAGTTACATGAGCAAAAGCTGAAATAGTAAATGAGAGTAATCATGAATGTTAGTAGAATAAAATGAATAAAATATGTCTGGTTTTTATGTTTAAGTATTTTATTAACATTACATTTTATATAATTCTTTATTTATAAATTTTGAGGAACTTTTATTGATTGTGACATCCCATTATTTAATAGTTTGGGGTACTCTATAAAAAGACTCTCCTTCTTACTTATAAAAGGTAAAATCTAATCCTTTTTCCTTATAACTTGTAAAATCATTTTTTTATAATAACTACCCAAATCCAATACATAATACCCTTCCCTCATTCAAGGGTAATTTTTGATTAAAACCCCCCATTTGACGGATTTTGGTACAAACCTATGGACCATGTCTGAGGAATTGATATTTCTTTTAATCACATGTTTTAATTTTATTTCCTTGTTAAATTATTTAAAATAGTTATCAACCATGATGATATATTATCATTAGTATCTAAAAAATATTGTTATGGTATTATGTTAATATGATATTCTTAATCTATATCCTCCATCAAAAATGAGAAATGAATCCACATATCATTTTTACATTGAACTACAGTCCCCCGAACCGATGTATATCATTTTCATTCATTACCTTTAAGGAATATTCATGATTGTGGATAATATTTGTATATATATATATATGATATTTATGAAATTTTTAACACTTGGAAAAAGTAAGATATTATCTTTTTTATTACAATCCCATTCTTAGAAATATGTTATCATTGTTCGTGTCTACATGTGGATTACCACCTCCGCGAAGCAATGTGATTCATTTTGGATTATTGTATCACATAGATCATATATATATATATGTTTATTTAAACTAATAATATTATATATATGATATAATTATCATTTTTAATAATTTTATAACACTTCATTTTTTTCAATATTGATAGTTGAAAGATAGAAACGCTACTCCGGAATATGAATGAACTACCCTCCCTATGATTATAACATAGTCAATTTTATATATTCATCCTATACGATTAGGATTAAAAAGTATAATTGATGAGTAAAAATGATATTTATGTCATTATTAACATTCATCAAATAATATTTCATTAAAATATCTCTGACATTACTCAACATTACAATGTAATCTTGGAGATATAATTTAAACATCATAAAAAAAATCCGACTTGAAGATAAATGGTAATATAATTAAAGAAAAATCATAGAAAATAAAATCAATTTATAAATAAACCTGAAAATTATACTTAATAAATTGTTTAGTTAACATAATGTTTATATTTTTGAATATAAATTTTATATGTGATAAGTCATACTCATGAATAGGGATCAATCTAAACATGATATTTAATTGTTGATTAACAATTCTCTAACCAACACTCACTATATATCACTATAAATTTATGAAATGATAATATAATTTTCATATATTTCTCAAATTTATATAGCTATTTTATTCATTATTCCTTTTATCCAGTAATACATGGTTTATTCTCATTTATGAAATTTCATTTCATTATGATATAAAGAAAAATTAAAAATCCCATTTTATTTCTATGGGAAATTATTATGTTTATTCTTTATGATTAATTCCGTTTTTATGAAAAATAAAATCCATGAAAATATTTTTAATGGGTTTTAACATATAGAACTACCATTAATTGGGTTGATCGTTAGTATTAGGATATGTTATTTATGGGATTGGGTAGTAATATTAATCCATAATGGGACATTTTCCTCCATGTAAAATTGCACAGTCAATTATTATGAGCTAATGTTTTTGTATGGTTATTTGTTTCTGAAAATTGACCAATTTTACCACGATCTTATAGTTTCATGTTCATTATGTTATTCATAACTGTGACTACCAATGATACATATATTTTAGGATATATTATTATTACTTTGACTACCATGTATGTTTTTTATTATTTTTATTACCTTACTTATAGAATTATATTAACCATTTCATTTATGCATTCCCCAAGTAATCTTATATTTTTTAGGATGCCAAATATATTTATGAACATATTATGTAGAATAAAATATTTATTTCTTGTTTTATAATATAATTTGATTTATTATGAAACTAATATCTTAAAAAAACTATCCCTCACTATCATTGGTTAGTAACTAATTTTATATTTCTGTTTAAAAATCGTTTAATAATATGTGATAATTCATATGGTAACTATAATGAGATATATTTCCCTGTAAGTATTAAGATATTTGGTATGTTGTCATTTCAACTGTATGATCTCAACCATTTAATGAGATGTCTAAATCTTGTTTCTCATTTATTCTCATTCCTTGTTTTGAGTGTTTCATTGTTGGGATTCCATTTGGAGTTTTCTTTATGGTGGAATTAGAGGATTATGTGTGGAAGAGGGGGAGTGCGTTGTTACCACATGATTTTTCAATACCATTAACCTAGCCTAGAAGACAGTTTAAACCTAAATAGAGGGGATTTGAAAGGATTGTGATTTGTTTTTTAAATAGTAGGCCATCGTAGATGTAAATGTCTGACCCCCCTATATGAGGAACACTGTTAAGAACATGGATATGGAAAACCATTTTTTTTATACTTTAAATCCTTAATACTGAAAATTAAACTCCTAAAAATATTATTAAAATTTTACAAACCCCTAACATCACCCTAAGACTACCCATCTCGACAACAATCATTTCCATTCATTTTTTAGGCTCCCAGATGGATTCCAAGGCATTATAACCTCTGTTATTGATGAATTTGTGTTTGGAGTAAAGATATGCACCACTTTCAGTAAGAGATTATCATCTTATATTGTTTCCCCTCTATCAATTATGAATTTCCATCATTCTATAAAAGAAATTTTTATCTCCTACTATTGGATCTATATCTTGGTAGTAATATATCTGGTTTTCTTAATCATGGATCTCGATTTTATATCTATATCACATTCTTTTTTGTGTTCTTGATAGACCCAATCCAATTTAGGGATAAATGTTAGTGAGATTTCTTGATCAATGATGGGGCCAATGGTTTAAATTCATTTCACATATTCTTGAATTACACATTCATGTATGTGTTGTGAAATTTAACAAAGAACATTTTACAGCTGAATATTGAATTTATTTATTTATTTGTTTATTTTTTATGGAATTGTGGAATTGATAAAATTATTTTCCATATTATTATGAAATTATTTGAATAAGGGAAACATTAAATTTTGGTACTTATGAATATTTAATTTTTGAAAATGGTTTAATTAATTATAAATTAATTAATTATAAAATTAATTAATGGATTTTGGTTATTGTGAAATTGATGAGGAATTAATATTTTCTAATTCGTCAATTAATGTGTGTATGAATTAACTGACATTAGGAAATATTTAATTGTTCAATTAACCTAAAATGGGATAAATTTTTTTCCAAAGTAAATGTTGATAAATGGATTAATGGGGAATCGTTCATATTATTTTCATGTTGTTAATGTGATGAAATTTGTATAAATTAATAATGGTTTACAAATATGTGATATGTTGAAATAAATTTAAATGTATATTAATAATGTTAAATGAGATGACTGTGATATATTCAGATCAATTGATAAAGAAGTTGTGGGAAATGGTATGATCATTAAAATACACATGGGGTGATATACATTGAATTTTAGACCTAAATGAATTTTTTTGACAATAAATTTTGGACACAAACAACTTCTTTAAATAACCACTTGTGTGAAGTTTTTAATAACGAGTATGGGACAATGTTGATTGCTTCAAAATCCCATTTGTTTGATTTCTTGATAAACCGGTTTCGGGACATAAACCAATGCTTCAAATACCTATGAGGTTCTATAAATGGTGTTTTATGTACAATATGAAGGTATAGTACTATGAATCCAATTTGATTTAATATTTAATTGAATCAATAAATTATATACATGGAATCGTGATATGTTATATCCATTAGGTATAGTTTAATATTCTTTATCATCTAAACAATGTATTGATTTTTTGGGTATCATTGAGACCCAGAGGGGTTATGTTTTATATTAAGGAATGATGAAATGGGAAAAAATTATTTATGCATTACCCCATAATATTTTACAGCTCCACACACTATTATTGAGAAGATATTGTTTTAGATTCCACTAATGGTAGCCTGTTAGTATTATAAACACTATATGTGCGATGTCTGATCACCACCACAAAAAATCAATGTATATAAGGTAGGATAAGAGAAATAAACCTATTATAGATGTCATTTATTGGATATAACATGAATGATGGACCCATAATGGTGTCATGAACATCATGGGAGTTTTTAATTGATTTATTTTGGATTTATACATTCGACACATTAAATGTACTTAACATTTAATATCTACTATTTTGGATTGGATATTGTATTCTTATATTTTTTAGGATGCGACAATGGTATTTAGGTAATTGGTTATTTCATTTTATTATTCTACATTATATTTCATGTTATATTACTTTAATAAAGAGGGTATCTTATCCCCATAATTGATATTAAATCATCTTTAATAGTAGATAGACTCTAGCATATTGGGTGGTTCACATGAGGTCGCATAACTAACCTACTCGGGTCATAGTTGAGTTATTCCAGTGTCAGGATGTTTCAATGTGGTATAAAATTCTTTTTTCATTCTAGTTTCATATTTCTTAATATTTAGGAAATTTAGACCACAAAACATGTTAGGTCGGGGATTTGGTAGTTGATCACTAATGGGTGTATATATCCCATTTATGAGGGTAAAATTCACAATCCTGGGATGGAGTAGTTGTTATTTTCGATGGTTTTTATAATTTCATGTCATTTCATCTCAGGTGTTGCATTTGAAATGTGATTTGATTATTGTATTTGATATTTTCTATGATTTAACTCATGACTCGGTAAGGATGAGAGTTTAAATATAATTTATCATTCGTGGAATGTATGAATTATAATAACATTGACAATTTCTAGACACGCATTGGAAAACTAGTTTAGGGTATGTTGATTAAATTGAATTATTTTCATTTCTTGTGTAATTGAACAAAAAAGCAGTGCCTCTTATAAAATTGAAAGAATCAAAATGAATGAAAATGAAAATATTTGGTTGTATAATAACAATATATATAATTATAATTTGTTTACCCATGTTATCCATGAACTAGATATATGATGGTTAAGTCTATTGTCGACACATCAGTTTTAACTGTGTGAAGGGGTGTGGGGGAATGACTTGTTCAAAATTAATGGGATTGCATCTAATGTTAATTTGATAAATTTGTGTAATTTTTTCTAATATGTTTTTTTTAATTTTGGAGATATTCTTCCATGATTCAACATTTTGGTAAAATTAAATTACGATATAGATGGAAATGATCCTCTATATATGGAACCTGAGGCATAGATAAAGACGAGTCACGGAGCCAGAGAGCAGTTCCATGGGAACATTTCTCGCTTAATATAATTTTTGGTGGGATACATAATGTGGGTTGATACTAGTATGTATGACCTGATACGTGTGGTTTAGTAACATCATACTCTAATAGTTAATAGGGAGAGTGGAACTAATATAGCTGAGTTTTGGATTGAATCAGTACAGTGTATACATTTCCACTTCTGGACTCCTGCTAAAAATGGAGACAAAAGAGATGTTTATATACTACATGGTTTAGAAAATAATTAAATGGAGATCAGGTCAAAAGATGTTTATCTAGATAATATGTAGTGGAAGGGATTTTTAAAGATGTTCTTAGATCACTTTCATCTATTGAAACCAATATAATAGAGGGTTGTAATATTCATTCAGTTGACTCAGGTGATTATGTAAATGATGGACTATGCTAGTAACTTTAATGACTTACAATTCATTTATCCAGTGCTTTAAGGGGATGAAACAACTATATATAGGAATTTTTATGAAATAATTAATTTTCATATTATGTACCTCATGAAAATCATTCGACTAGAAATGATTTCAAATGTGGTGAATTATGATGTCGTTTTTTAGGGGAAGTCGAAGGATGTTTCTAGTAGAGGACATTTGGTTTCTATTACATGATCAAGAGGTAAATATTCTAAGACTATGAAGCATCAATATTTTACTTCTATCTAGGGTTATATTAAAATATTGTCTATGGGAAAGGGTCGGTCACACATGACCTTACCCATGTGACTTTTAGCATTGAAGTGGGCTGGGTCACAGTCATATGAATTTTCCAATTTGACCGGTTATGTGGCGATATTGTAGAAGGATGTGAAATTTAAAGAGGTTCAATATAATTCCATAACATATGAACTATTATATTCCATCTAGAAAGATGAATATTATAGGATGAGGGTCTTCTATACCATATCTATCTGGTAGATTGAGTTCTATTGGCCATGTTGACTGAGGATGTGGACATGGTACTTCTAGTCAATAGTGCCAATATAGGTAGTGTGGTGAGGTTTAGGGGACTCAGATTGAAACAAAGTTATAGGGGAAGGACAATTTCATATCATTCAGACTATACAAGTGGATAAAATGGCTAGAGCATCATTTGTAATAGTTACTACTCTTATAGATTCTATTCTTGATAGTGCCTTATTTTATATTCATTCCCCCCTTTATTTAATGACATTAGAAATTGTAAATTTTTTAATCCCATTTTTGTAGTTCTGAAGTGGAATTATAAATATATATACACCTTTAGGACTGTTTTCGGGATATAACAATTAGTGCAAGTTGTTTTATCTTAAGGATGAGGAGTATCATTTTAGTTGGGATATTTAAATCCACAACATTTCAGGCATTGACCAAATTATGGGTAATGAATAGTTATTAGAATACTAATACCACATTGATTTATACCAAAGGAGGGTGACTTTTATGTATCTCAAGGGTAAATATAGTTTTCAACATGGATAAGGGGATATTAATGTGGTCTATTCTAGGATTCTTCAACAAAAACTGAGGTATCTCACCTCCTAGTTTTCTAGTCTGTTGGTTGATGATATAGGTGAAAAGTATGACGTGTTTTCACCTATTGTGGAATTGTTCCATGTTGTTTTTCCAAAATACTTCTTATGCATCCCTCATGATAGAGATGTGGAATTTATAATTGAGATAATGATAGCTGTAGAGCTAGTTTGTCACACCTCAACCATGGAAATTATTTTATTTTATTTATTTCATGATTTTGTGTCTCTTTGATGAGGTTTTGGACGAGTCCCAATTTTAAATTTTGTGTTTTATGATTTTGAATGTTTTTTTGGACTTGGAAGCAATGGGCACATGAGAAGATCGACATTATGGAAAATTGTGTTGCATCACCATAGTCAATATAGAAATAAAAATACATTTACCAACTAAAAATTATTGATAGAGAATATATCTATTAGTAAAAATGATCAAATACAATACCAAATAAGTTTTATTAGTATTAATTTTTAGTACCAAAACATATTTTTACCAATAGATATATCATTATATATTAATCATTCAATTCTATATTGTCATTTACCAACAATTTAATTTATTTCATTCTCATAGAATTACAAACATTTGTTTACTAACACTGTAATATGTCATTATTAATTTTATTTCCAACAAGTCTTTTGACATTAAAAAATGTTAGAATAAGACATTAAAAAATATTTTACCAATACCCAATCAATAGAAACATATTACAAATAAATTTTTTTTGACTAGAGTAAAATATTATTTCACATAGTTTTATTGAAAACAAATCACAATTAATTTTAAAATTCATATTTCTAGAAATATTAAATGATTTTATATTTTTAAACACAATTTATTTAATTTTAATGAAAAATTAATTAGTATTATATTTTTAAATATTATATTATTAAAAAAAATTTAAATAATATTTAGAAGAAATCTATAAAAAACCTATTTTGGACTCCATAACTACCCCATTTCTATTTTTGACCTCACCACTATACCACCCCACACATCATCCCTATTTCCCCACCTTTCCCTAATAAAGCCTCACATCAAACCACCCTTCCCTACTCCGGCTTCCCATCCCACCACACTACCCTACTAGTAAATCACATCTTACCACCCCTCCCTACCTAACTCTATCCTCACATCCAATGACCTTGCCCATCTTTACTCCAGAATCACATCCCGCCTCACAACCCTACTCTGTCCTCACATACCACCGAACAACCTTTCCCTACAGATGCATCGCATCCGTCCACACCGCATAACATCATTTATCCATACACCCTTTTACCTCCCATCAAATATGGTAACCATTCATCCACCTTCGATTCATCACCATACTATTAGTCTCCAACTGCATCTCATTTACTCAACATCAAGGACATCACAAGTGGGAGGTAATTATTTATTCTTGTGATCATTTTTTAAAATTTCTATCACGATTTCTCAATTTTTGGTTGTGAATTTTTCATTAATTCCACTATTTTACTTTTCATCACTCACAAATAGAAGCAAAACGTGTTTTATTTAAAAATTGATGAACTCTTTCTTTATAGTTGATGTTAATGAGTGATTTTGAACTTTCTAATGCTAATAAAATGGTCCCATTGGAGAAAACATCCCATTTTACAATTGAAAATTACTATCTCAAACTATAATTAATTTTGATCTGGTGTCAGGCCTCTATGATGATGAAAGGGTGATTCAATGAAATCAAGATTTTACAAGACTTCATTGTTAGAATAATTCAATGTTCAAATTCTATTTTAATTGAACTAATTTTGTTTCCTTATATACATCATATTTGAAAATACAAATCACATGGAAATTTTAAATCTTTAATCTGTGGAGATTAAATGCTTATTATATGAATGTTACCTCAATAATATTATTAGATAATGATTCGTTATTAATTTTTGGAATAATAATTTACTATTTTGTATTTGGATACAATTCATTTTTTTATTTTGTGTTTGAAATACATCAATGTTTTGTTTTTTACTGACTAATGTATTATTAACTTTTATTGTGATGAGAAAATACATTCAAATAATTTTATTACATTAATCATTTAGTTAGTGAAGTTTATTTAGAAATTTTTAACTTCATTGAGTCTTTACAATGTCTTCCATATGATCATATATTTAATTTGTTAAAATATGTAGAATAGTTGTTCTATATATTGAATTTAATTTATATTTTGAAGATCATAATGATATTTTTATGTGGTTATAAACTATAAGTGTTTCATGTTACTGAATCATACCTCATTTTAGTATTTAATATGAGTTATAAAATGTGTTATTTGAATTTTTTCTTCACTTCTAATAGTAATTAATTACTTTTTATTAATTTTACCTTAACATTATACTCATTACACATAGAAAAACCACTATTTTCTACTCAACATGCTATAGTTTATATATTAATTTACAATTATAAATTTTTATTAATTCTTTATCAATACTCCACTTTTTTCACTAATATGTTTCTACTCACCATTCAGATTATCAAGTTTCAATGATGTGATCATTTCTAAATAAAAAATGGATGGATTGATTTCTTTTTCTAGATACATGTTCATGATAACTTACATGAAGGAAAAACATTTTGATTCAATATCGTTTTCCTTATGACTTTTTCCATTCCTTCATTCATGGGGGAGAATGATAAATCATCAAGGTTTCCTTATGACATTACCATTCCTCTTGTTTTGAAAATCACAAACACCTTTTCTTAAGGAAAATTTCATTTATCCAATTTTTCACTTCCATATGGAAAATTTCATTCCCAAAGGAAATTTACCCCTACATTGTTTTCATTGGTCATATCAATTTTTTTCTTAAGTATAAAACTCAGATTCATATCTAAAACCTTGGAATCATATAGTACATAGAAATGAAGCATTATGTTTTAGGATCTGTATTCTGGATACTAACTCTAATGAAGATCAACTCTGAATTCTAGATATGAACTCTAATGAAGTTCAACTCTGAATTCTGGAAATTAACTCTCAGGAAGTTCCACTCTGAATTCTGGATATGAACTCTCATGAAGTTCCACTCTGAATGCTGGATAAGAACACTAATGATGTTCAACTCCGAATTTTGGAAACGAACTCTCATGAACTTCCACTCCGAATTCTGGATAGAAACTCTAATGGAGTTCAACTCTGAATTCTGGATTTGCACTCTCATTAAGATCCACTCCGAATTCTGGATACAAACTCTCATAATTTTCCACTCCGAATTATGATTACCAATATCTCTAAATTCCTACTCCATGTCTCTGAATTCAAACATCGAACTCTGATGAGGTATGACTTTGAATTCTCATGAACATAGACACTAAACTTCTTATGTTCTAGTTACGAATTTTAGTGAAATCAGACTCCGAATTTCCTTGAAAATCAGACTCCTGATTTCTACAGAAGTCAGGAAATGAATTCCTACCAAACATAATCTCAATACTCTTAAGTCAACAGACTTCGAATTTATTTTCAATTCCATTCAAACTTTATCCTTTTCCATTCCTAACATTCATTTTCTACACCATTCCGAATATTAGTTTTAGATATGCTTACACTTGTTTATTAAAAAACGGTGTCGTTCGTTCAGTTATTAACTAACCGTTGGTTGAGTGACACATGTACAGGTCCAACCGACATTCAAGGAGAAATATGACTACTGGAGGAGGGAGATGACCATTAGAGATTCACCTATAAATAGGATCTCATTTGAACATGATCAGGACTTTTGGAATTTTTGGTGATCAGAACTTCCTGAAGTGATTTCTAGAGAGAGAGGATCTTATCAACTCTCATGCTTCGTGCATAAAGTTTTAACAACTTCTTCAAACTTTTCCATGTGAAAATTTTCTTCGTGCGACTTCGATTGTTTCTATGTACAATAAAGGGCTTCCAGGGATAGGAAGACAGAGGTTCCAACACATTGAAGTTGAGGAATTTCTTGCTGAGTAAGACAATGGTGCTGAATACCTGATAGATGAGGGCTTGTGGGGATAGCAACACCGACTCTGATCTTCCTATCGAGGGCTTAACCTGGTTTGGGTAAGACAGAATTTTTTCAAAGAATAAATCATGGTACCATTATCCGAGGTTGTTGGATACCTTTCTCTTTGGGTTAAAAGACTTATTACTTGTTACTTATTTTTGTTACAATTTTTTCCACTGCATTTTGTATTGTTGAGGAAAGTATACATTGTTATACTTCCTCATCGTTGTACATTGATATAGTTAGATTCTATATTCATTAAGGTAGAATATTTATCTTTGTAACTTTTGTTATGTTTCATTTTTAGAATCACATTTCTGGAATCAAGAAATCTATTAGAACTCATATAGGTCTTTTGAAGTATCTTGTTTAATCTTGTTAAACATAACCATCTTTAAAATATCCAAATCAATTTTTAAAAGGTACAACTCACCCACCCCCACCCCTCTTGTATCTGAGAATCTCATTCTTATTTCGATCCTATGTTTGGTATTATAGTGTATATCATACTCAGTCTATACCATCCTAAAAATTGGTATCAGCGGTTGGCAACCTTATACCTTGTACCAATCTAAAAATTTGTATCAGAGGTTTGGTTCCATCTGAATTAATCTCAAGATTAGATCCAGAAGAAATTATTTTCATTACATTCGGATTCATACTTTTTGGAATCATAGTTCGGATTCACTTTTATCTTAGAGATACTATTTTTCTTTGTTAGGAGATCATCTATTGTTTACTGACTTATACTTCTAACAAATTTGTGTGAAAAAGTTTTCCTTCAGGATCACATGCTTAAATGTTGGTTCTATCGACAACCTAAATCCTAATAGACTATCAATTTTTGATGGTAATGAGTATGAGTATCAGAATGATCGAATAAAGACATTCATTATCAATACTTTGGTAGATAACATTTCTTTGCTTACTGGTGGATACAAACTTCATGATAAATAAGTGCCATTACAAATCATGAAAAGCATGAATATCAACTTAACTATAAAGTATGCATTACATTACTTTGTTCAACGACTAGAAATATATATATCCGAATTTCATCTTGTGAAGCATAAAATTATATATGGAAGAAACTAGAAGTTACTCACTTTGGAACTTCCAAAGTAATTGAGACTAGGAGAGCCATGCTTAGAACTGAATGTCATGGTTTAACTTTTCCTTATGTAGATCCAATTTTTAAGGTGAAAAAAGTATTTCATAGCTTACAATAAATGGGAGAGAATGGTCTATATGATGAATCCCTTGTTGAAAATATCATAGATGTTATGCCCAATGAGTGTGAATCAAAGGGAACTACTATCGGTGAAAACAGAAAGGTTACTCAAATTTCTCTTGATGAACTGTTTGGAACTCTTCTTCAACATGAGAATAGAATGAAAAGATATGCTGAAAACACAAAGAAGAAGATTGGGAATAGTAGTGTTGATTTTAATACAACTTCAAATCACATGAAATCTAAGACTCCTAAAAGTGTTACTAGATCCAAATCTAAGAAGGTTATTATTCAATCCGAATCTAGTGAGAGTGAAGTCTCCGAAAATGAATTAGCTTATCTTTCTCGAAGGATGAACATGATAGCTGGACAGAGAAATTTCCCATCTGAGTATAAGAATAAGGAATGGAACGATATGAAATATTCAGAGGTCACATTCTATGAATGTTATAGAGCTGGACACATAAGGTTTGAATGCCCTATGCTCAAGATAAAAGAAAGAAAGAAAAGGAATTCTGAGAAAAAAATAAAGTTTTACAATGATAAATCTAGTAAAGTGTTGAAATCCAATGACACATGGAGTGATAGTGGTGGATTCTCTTCAGATGAATCATCAGATTGTGAATCATCTGGATAGAATAATCTTGGTCTTTTATCCAGGCAACCTATTGATAATCGTTTGTTGATGGATAAGGTACACAATGTTGAATAAATGACCAATGTTTCATTGAATTCAAATGATATTAACTATTATAATTCGTCAGATGAAGAATACTCTTTTAATGAAGATAATAATTTACATACCTATGAAGATGTTTCTATGTTTTCCAAACATCTTGAGAATGAGAATTCAAAACTCATGAAAAAACAAGATAAGAAAAATTCTAGAAATATTTTTCTTAGTAAGTAAATATCATATATTTCTAAAGATATTGATAAGAAAAATTCTGATTCTGAAATTATTTCAAAAAATCATGAGGAAGTAATTTCTGAGAAGAATAAACTTTCAAAATTTCTAGAAATCATAATTTCTAAGAAAGATGTTTTCGAGCCTAGATCTAGTTAAAATGTTTTTGAAGACAAGAACTTAGTTATAAAACTCAAATCAGATATATTTTCTTTGAGGAAGTGTTTGTCAAATGTTACCCTAGGTAAGGAAAATTTTGATAAAATGTATTCACAAATCCGACCTCGAAGGAATACTTCTAGTTTTTGTTACAAAGTTCTAAACTAATTTTTAGTAAAAACTACTTTGTTCCTCAAAGTTTCCCATTCTGCACAAAGTGTCAATGTGGTGGTCACTGGGGAAATAATAGTTCTCTAAACAAAACCCAATCTCTAGGATTTCATAGGGATTATTTTTTCATGAAGATATGAGAACCCAATGTTTTTCTTTCAGAAATTTATGGATCCAAGCAAGACTGGATTTCTAAAATCTATCTTTTTTAAATTTTCACGAAAAATATGGAAAATACCAATAACAATACTTAGTATATGGATAGTGGATGTTCCCAGCATATGACTAGTAATAATAACTATTTTGAAAATATTATCAAGAATAAAGGAGGGAATGTAACTTTTGAAGATAATTCATAGGGAGAAATTATTCGTATAAGTAATATCTTTTTCTTGGAAAAACATTGATTTCAAATGTTTAATTTGTTAAAGGTCTTAAGAACATCTTCATGAGAATAATTCAACTATGTGATGAAGGATAGCTTGTGAATTTTAAGAATTATATGTTCTTAGTACACAACTCGATGGAAGAGTTTATTCTTTCTACCCATAGGCAAGAAAATGTTTACACACTAAACTTAAAAGACCTATGGAGCCAAGAATTACCTTGCCTTAGTGAAATATAAGATCATTCATCGTTGTTTCCTAGAAGGTCAGGACAATGTAACCTTATGTACTTATGAAAACACTCTATGAAAGGTTTAGTTAAGGATTTATCCAAGCGTAGATTTGATTCTTAAAAACTTTGTGATCCTTGTAAATATGGCACGAAACATAAATCAAGTTTTAAATCAATCGGTGAATTATCAACTACTGATGCATTACAGCTAGTGCACATGGATCTTTTCGGTCCAATGCAAAATGGAAGAATTGGGAGAAAGTATTATGTATTCATCTTAGTTGATGATTACACTAGATTTACATGGGTCTATTTTCCAGAAAAAAGTCTGATGCCTTTTCTTATTTCAAAAGTTTTAGAGACCATGTCAAAAATGAGAAAAACCTTCCATTGATCATGGAGGAGAATTTCAGAATTCTGATTTTGAAACTTTTTTAAGTAGAAAATATATTACTCACAACCTTTCCGCACCAAGACCACCTCAATAGAATGTTGTTATTGATAGAAGAAATAGACTCCTTCAAGAGATAACTAAAACCATGTTTAGTGAGTATTCTATTTCCAAACATTTTTTGGCTTAAATTGTAAGTACTTCTTGTTATACAATAAATCGAATATTGATTAGACCCTTTCTTAATAAAAATCCTTATAAGTTATGGAATGGTAGAAAACCTAGTCTTTCTTACTTTAATGTTTTTGGTTGCAATGTATTCATTCTGAATACTAAAGATAATCTACATAAATTCACACCAAAATCTGATTAAGGAATTTTCTTAGGATACTTCACAAATTCTAAGGAATATACAGTTTTTAACAAAAATACATGTACTGTTGAAGAAACAGTACATGTCAAATTTGATAAATCTGATCCTTTTGTTTTTAAAAATCCTCAACCCCCACCCTCAGATGAGTTTTCAAAAACCGATTATCAACCTATGATGTAAAATCCTTCTAATAAGGAAGTTGTTCAAGATGATACGTCTGAAACATTTACCTGATAAGTTTTCGTACACTATATTGATGAACCGGTTTTACAAAACCAAAACCAGTAGTTTCTAAGGAATCATACTAGTGATAGTATCATTGGTGATTTCACTCAACCAATAAGTAGTAAAAGTTCCTTAATAAATAAAATATAATATCTATCATTCCTTTCCAAATTAGAACAAAAAATCACTGATGGAGATTTAGTTGATGATGATTGGATTAAATCCATGAATGATGAAATAAATTAATTCCAATGGAATAACATCTGGATCATTGTTGAATGAACTAATGAAATATATGTTATTGGGGTAAAATGGTTCTTCATAAAAAAGTGTGATGAAAATGGAATCATCATATGAAATAAAGCTATATTGGTTGCTAAAGGCTATAATCAACAAGAAGGAATAGAATATAAAGAAACTTATGCTCCAGTACCTAGACATGAATCTATTCTTTTTTTACTTCCCTTTGCAGCATTCTTCAATTTTAAACTTTTTCAAATGGATGTTAAATGTGCTTTCCTTAATTGTTATGTTCAAGAGGAAGTTTTTTGTTGAACAACCTCTTGGATTTTAAGATAAAGAGCATCCTAATCAGGTGTCTAGCCTTACCAACGATTTTTATAGCCTTAAAAAAGCCCATCGATCTTGGTATAATAGACTTACATGACTTTTTCATCAAAATAACTATGTTAAGTGAAATTCAGATCCATATCTTTTCATAATTAAACATAAGAAAAATGTTTTGATTATTCAAATTTTTTTATGACGTTATATTTGGTACAACTCAGCAATCTATAACTGATTCCTTTGAGGATATAATGAAATATGAGTTTGAAATGAGTATGATGGGTGAGTTAACATTTTTCATTGGTTTTAAAATTTTATCAAAAACCAGAAGGAATATATATATCTCTACATAAGTATATTAAATAATTTCTTAAAAATTATGGATATGACAATACTAAGAGTATATGTACTCATATTGGTTCCTCAAACACACTTGATCTTGATGAAACGTGGAAACCAGTAGATCAACCATATTTTAGAGGTATGATAGTAAGTTTACTTTACTTATTGGTGAGTCGACCAGACTTGATGTTTTCAGTATGCTTATGTGCAAGATATCAATCCAATCCTGTGGAATCTCATTTAAAGGTAGTCAAAATAATTGTTCGCTACTTAAAGGGAACCATGGATTTATGACTCTTTTATACCTATGGAAATGATTTTGTTTTAAAAAGATTTTTAGATGCTGACTTTGGTGGATGTAAAATGGATAGAAAGAGTACATCTGAAACTTGTCATTTCTTAGGAGATTCACTAGTCTCTTGGTCTTGCAAGAAGCAACAATCAGTAGCACTCTCCACTGCTAAAGCTGAATATGTAGCAGCTGGAAGATGTTGTGCTCAAGTGTTGTGGATGCAACACATACTCACAGACTATGGCTTCAGTTTTACTATGACTCATATTTTGTTTGATAATACATGTTTCATTTCCCTTAGTAAAAACCCTACACATCACTCTCGTGCAAAACACATAGATATTAGGCATCACATTATTAGGGATCACACACTAAAAAGAGATATTATTCTTCAATTTATCGGAACGCAAGATCAACCTGCTGACATTTTCACAAAATCATTACCTTCCAATAGATTTTAATATATTAAACAAAAGTTAGGAATTATTACCGTAAGGTAGTTTTCCTTGATTAACTCTTTGTTAAACCAATCTCCTTACAGTAAAAAACTCCCTTTCAAAAGGGGAGTACATTTCATTGTGAGCTTTTTCAAAAAAATTCATAATGTTTTTTTCAACAAAAATTTGTAATGAGTTTTTCAAAAAAACATCGTAATGATTTTTTCAGAACATTTTTTTTAATTAGTTTTTAAAAAAAAATTCTTAATAGGTTTTTGTACTAGAAATTTGCGTATTGCTGTTTTCATACTGGAAATTTTCGTAATGAAGTTTTCATAGAGAAAATTTTCGTAATGATGTTTTCTTACTAGAAATTTTCGTAATGAGGTTTTCATACTGTAATTTTTTTTCTTAATGACAATTTTCTTATCGGAAATTTTTATTATGAAATTTTTCTTAATGAAATTTTTTGTATTGGAAATTTTCGTAATGAGAATTTTCCTAATGAGAATTTTCGTAATGGGAATTTTCATACACATAATTTTCATAATCGAGTTTTGGTAATCAATGTTATTTTAAAAAACTATAAGATTTTAAGTTTTTTGTAGTGATTTCTTCGTACTGATTTTTTTTGTAGTCAAATTTTCTTCAAGAAGAATATTTAATATTTTGAATAAACTTTCTATCCCATATGAATGGAATGAATTCCATAATTATGTTTTAGAAATTGTTTTTAGTTGCTGTTAGTATCTTTTTCTTTTAATATTCCTCGGATTGCTTTCGTCATAAATCTGAATATTTTTCTTAAAACCTCAAAAGATTAGATTCAAGATTCCCTACAAGCATGTACTCAACTGTCAGATTAGATGAGAGAGTTTTTCAACAGTTAGATTGGTTTTGGAAGTTGAAAGTTCACTTCCATCATCTATATAATGGGGACCCCTAATATTGTCCAAGATCGATTTCCCAGCTCTCGCGTCTCAAAGCTCAGCCTCAGTTCATAAAGCCCATTCTAAATCTCTCAGATTTCTTCAAATCCAAATTTCTATAGAGTCCACTTCTCAAGAAATTTCTATCACGAAGCCAATCTCAAAAATGGAAAGTATACAGGGAAAGGTTGGTCTATCCAAGATTTTTCATGTATGAATAGGTCATCTCTAATAATATCAAGTTAATGAGTTGGGAAGATTTATATATATCTAAGTAAGTTGATCAAGTCATGGTGTATTCGGAATTGATCATAGAGTTCTATGAGTCAGTTTGCTTCTTCGAAGATGATGGTAGAGAAAAATTTTCTTTTAAGAGTTATGGAAAGACCTACAAACTTACATTACCAAGGCTGCAAGCTTGGTGGGGCTGGTGTATGAAGGGAAAGATGAGTTTTGCTCACACAAACTCCCAGATGTTCTAGGTAGTTTTGTAAAGGTAAAGGCCTTACAATGTCTTGGACATGATGATGTCAAGACAACCAAAATTTCTCACATGTCTTCTAACAAATGGATCTTTTAGTTATGGGTACAAGGTTTCTTAGTTCCGAGAATAGGTGATAGAGATATACTCAAGAAAGATGATATATATTTCTTAGACTTCCTGGTAAATCTATAAAATATCAGTTTGATGAGGCATGTACTTGTTACAGTCAAAACATTAAGGATGGGAGTATTAGAGCCCAAATTATCACGTTTCCATCCGTACTCTCAATGAAGATAGTTCGGTGTATTGAGTCATTTAAGATTTCATGAAAATCCAAGTTTCAGAATTGCAATCTTATGCTTGTTAGTGATGACACTCTGAAAATAATGAATATGGCTTATTCCATGGAGACTGAAGAGTATTATGATCTACTATAAGAAGAGGTAGAAGCAAATTCGGAAAATATTGAAAAATCTGATCCATCGAAGAATGTTTGAAAGAAAAGGAAGTCGAAGGATGCGGAGGAGACATATAAAACTCCTAAAGATAAGGAAGCTCAATCCACACATCCCAAATTGAAGAAACCGAAAGCCTATCTGGATGAAGTTGTTGCAAAATAGAGGGATGAAAAGGAAAAGAGGAAAGAAGGGGAACCTCAGTTCAGATTAGACCCTACTGAAGCCACGTCATTAAGAGAGAAGACTGCTTAATATCTTTAGAATATATAAAAAGAGAATAAGATGAAGAGGAAATTGTCTGAGGCTGAGGTTGTACAGTCTCTTATGAAAGCCACAGAGGTAGCTTCTGAAAATATTCTAGTACCAGAGACATTCCCAGTCGATTCATTACCAGAAACTCTAGGGAAGAATTTCTTCACTCTGGGAAAATATAAAGAGAAAGAATTTGTTAAAGGAGTAGAAGAAAAGGAAGTAGAAGAAGAAGAAGTAGTAGAATAAGATAGTGGAGATTTAGATGATCTGATGAAACAAGTTGAAGATTATCAAAAAATGGAAAATCCATCAAAAACATTACCACTCTAAAAATCCAAGGTCGAGTCCTCAAATCTTGTCACTGTGGGAAAGGAAGAAATGAAACTTGGTAAGAAAGATGAAAACAAGGAAGAAGAGATAGAGAATGAATTATCTGAGGATGAAAGCTATGAAAAGCACTTTGTTGAGTTAGGAGTAGAGAAGCAAGAACCTGATGAAGACAAAATTGTTCACCTTTCTGGAAGTGAGGAAGAACCTCCAAATAAGGGAACCATTCCAAATGTTGATAAGGGTATGAAAGTTCTTATGGACACCCCAACAAAAGATATCATAAAGAAGAAGGATGTTTCCAGATCTTCAAAAATAATGCTTGTGGAAATTGAAGAATAACATTCACCGAGCAAGATATCAGATTCGGAGTCATCTGCAATGGAACACGATTTTGCTATTGAGTCTCTGAATAAATTGGTGGATAGAATTCTGATCGTTCCTATAGTAGACTCATGATGCCAGATTTTTCACCACAACATAAATCAGAAGTTAGAATCAGTATCCATGGTGATGGATAAATGTGTAAATATTGAGGCTTTACAATTTTTTTTATCAATAATGAGTTCCACAAAAAATCTTGCAGCAAAATGACTTTATGTTCAAAGAAAAATGATTATCATTTGACATAACTTGATACCCTTAAGAATGATGTAAAAGAAGATTTTAATACTGAGGATGCCAAAATAAAGAATCTTCAGGAAAAGCTATCCATTAAGAAAAATACTCGGATTCATCAGTTGAAGGATCTGATTGGGAAGATTAACTCTGTTTCTCAAAACTATAAGGTGGAATGAGATATCTGGATTGAGATCAAAGAGAATATTGTAAAGAAATATGAATTGATGCAGATTCATGAAGAGGCCATGAAGGCTCAGGCAGAGGTCCTAAAAACTCAAGAATAAAGGATCACAGTCTAGGAGAAGCATTCTAAGGAGGACCACAAAGACATAAAGAAGTTGAAAACCCTTTTGAAAGAAGAAAATCTCCATGGATAAAGAAGACAAATAGACCAATATGATCATTTTTTTTTCTTTGTAAAAATCCTTTCCATCTTAATGAAAACTTTTTTTGTTTGTATTATTTGTATGTCTTACTAATGTTTCAGGTATATTATTGTTTTTACATTGCATCAAATTCTTTTTAAAAATCACAAAGGGGGAGAAGGAAAAACAACTCAAAAGGGGGAGAAGGAAAAATAAATAAAAAGGGGGATAAGGAAAAAGAACTCAAAAGAGAGAAGGAAAAATCTAAAATGGAGAAGGAAAATTTCTATTTATAAGAAGAACTATCTCTATGTAAGGGGGAGTGCTCATTATAAAGACTTCCATATTCATAATGAAAATACAATTATAGAAATCTATAATATGATCCTTGGAGTTTCAAAGCCTAAGGGGGCGTTAGTCATATTTACCACTGATCATAAACAAAGGGAGATAAGCTTTAATAACAAGTCTAGAAATATATTCTAAGTCATTACAATATATTTCTTAAGGGTGTTTGTGATTTCAAAAAGGGGGGAGATTGTTGAGTTAATAAGGTTTTCCTTATGAATTTTTCCATTCATTCATTCATGTGGGTGATTGATAAGTCATCATGGTTTCCTTATGACTTTACCATTCCTCTTGATTTGAAAATCACAAACATATTTTATTAATGAAAAATTTCATTTTACCCATGTTTTACTTCTATAAGGAAAATTTCCTTCCGTGTGGAAATTTACCCCTGTATTATTTTCATTATTCATATAAATTTTTTCCTTAAGGATAAAAATAGGATTCATATCTAAAACCTCAGAATCATACAGTACTTATACATGAAGAATTCTATTTTTGGATCCATATTCTGGATACGAACTCTAATGATGTTCAACTCTGAATTCTAGATACGAACTCAAATGAAGTTCAACTCTAAATTCTGGAAATGAAATCACATGATGTTCCACTCTGAATTCCGGATACGAACTCTCATGAAGTTCCACTGTGAATTCTGGATATGAACTCTAATGAAGTTCATCTTCGAATTCTAGAAACAAACTGTCATGATGTTCCACTCCGAAATCTAGATACAAACTCTAATGAAGTTCAACTCTGAATTTTGGATACGAACTCTCATGATGTTCCACTCCAAATTCATGATAAAATCTCATAAAGTTCCACTCCGAATTCTGATTATGAACATCTCTAAATTCTGACTTCGAGTTCTCTAAATTTAGACATCGGACTCTGATGAGGTTTGACTCCAAATTCTTAGGAACTTAGACTCCGGTCATTGTATGTTTCGGTTCCGAATTCTAGTGAAATATAACTTAGAATTTCCTTGAAAATCAGACTCCATATTTCTACAGAATTCAGGTTCTGAATTCCTACTATACAGAATCTGAATACTCTTTTGTCTATAGACTCCAAATTTATTTTTACTTCCATTCCAAACATTAACCTTTTCCATTGCAAACATTCATTTTCTTCTCCATTCTGAATATCAGTTTAGTTATTCTTACTCTTGTTTATTAAAAAACGATGTCGTGCTTTCAATTATTAAATAACCATTGGTTGAGTGACACGTGTACATGCCTCTCCAAAATTCAAGGAAAAATATGACCATTATAGGAGGGAGATTATCGTTGGAGCATCGCCTATAAATAGGATCTCATTTGAACATGCTCCGGACTTTTGGAATTTTTTGTGATTAGAACTTCCTGAAGTGATTTATAGAGAGAGGCTCTTATCAACTCTCAAGCATTGTGTAGAAAGTTTGAACAAATTGTTCAAACATTTCCTTGCACATATTTGCTTCTTGTGGCTCTGATTTCTGGTGTGTCCAATAAAGGGCTTCCGGGGATAGTAAGATAGAGGTTCAAACACCTTGAAGATGAGGGCTTCCTTGCTGGGGAAGACAGAGGTGCCGACTACCTGATAGTTGAGGGCTTGTGTGGATAACAAGATAGACTCTGATCTTCGTATCGAGGGCTTACCCTGGTGTGGGTAAAATATACTTTCTTGAAATTATAAATCAAGGGACCTTTATCCAAAGATTTTCGATAATCTTCTCTTTTGGTTAAAAGACTTATTACAAGTCACTTTTTTTAGAAGTTTTTCCGCATCATTTTTTATTGTCGAGGAATGTATACTTTCTTATACTTCCTCATATTTGTACTTTGATATAGTTATATTGTATACACTTTAATGTAGAATCTTAATCATTGTATATTTTGTTAAGATTCATTTTCGGAATCACTTTTCTGGAATCAAGAAAGCTATTAGAACTCATAGAGGTCCTGTGAATTATACTCTTTAATCTTGTTAAACATAACCATCATTAAATGTTCCAAAGGAATTTCTAAACGGTACAATTCACCCCATCTTGTATATGAAAATCTCACCATATTTCGATTCTACGTTTGGTATTACAGATTATATCATACTCAGTCTCATACCATCCTAACAAAAACACATTTTCACTCGTAATAAACTTCTATTTTTACTGAATTTTAAGATTTTATGGGGTAATTATAATCACATTCCCATCCATTTTTATTGAATTATAAGATTTTATAGGGTAATTATAATCATATTTCCATAGAAGAGACATTATATTTCAGATTCTACTCTAGAAAATTTTACAATCACAATATCCAATAGTTGGTATGATAATGAATTTGTTTCATATTGGGAAATATTTTTTTATGAAAAACATTTGTGCAAATTATTTGTACATATTTTTAAAAAAAATTTCAATTTCAATTTTTTTTGAAAATTCCCTTGGATACCATCTTTTCGACATGGTATTATATTAGTGTATTTTGGTTTTGTAGGTTCTTATTTTCAATAACATCATATTATCTGGATTTTGGTTCATTAATCCACTTCACAAAGGTCATGTTACTAAAATTCTCTCAACCAATGGTGTAACACCCCAAGCTTCCACGGTACGTTTCCCTTCGAATAATGCAATAGCGTGTGTTGTACACAACCTCGAGCTCTAACACACACCACAACTAATTAAAGTAGCCGTTATGAAGAGTAATAACCACTTTTTAAAATTATAGAAATTTTATATTTCAAAATGGATTTCATTTTTGGATTCGGAATATCGAAATTAGCCTATGTTTAATTTTTGGTATTTTTCTGAGAACTTCTAATTTTTTCTGAATAGTGAAAAATACTTAAAAAATAACTTTTTAATCAAAATAATTTATAGTGATAAATTATAATATTTAGTGGTTTTAAAGTTTAATTAGAATATATTTTTACCATTTTATCCAATGGTGGTCATTAGAATTAATTTAACATTGAAATTGGACATAATCAATTGCCAATCTTTTGATATAAATTGTTTGTTGTAACAGTGGGGATTAATTATAAAATTAATTAATGCAACTTATATGTTTGGAATTTTTTAAAATATACATCATTTTTGAATTCGGAATATTAATTATAGCTTAGGGTGAAATTTTGTCCTTATTCTGAAAAACTTCAATTTTTGATGAATAGTGAAACCACTAAGTGGTAGTTAAATAACTGATTTTTCGTTTAAATGAAATATTACCACTTCTGTGATTTGATTTTCAAAAATCCGACATACATGGTTGTCATTAAGAAGTAAAATGTGGTTCAATGAGATTAAAATAATTTTTTGGTGAATAGTGACTTTTAAGTTCTTAATCGCGATTAGAGGTAATTAGTGTAGTTTAAGGTACAAATAATGTTTTAATAATATGAGATGAGCATGACACTTGTCCTACTGCTATTGGATGAGTCATGGCCGACCAAGACAACCCATGGGTCAACTTGGGGACCCCATGGAGCCACTTTAGTTGGAAAATGACATTAATATATATTTATTTAATGTTAAAATTAAATTGACACAAACATGAGTTGTTTTACTAAAACAGTTTTTAAGTGGGGTTACACAATTTCAAATTTTGACTATAAATATTCATTAGAAAGATAAAAATATTTCCTACATCATAGTATTTTTTATAATTTTTATACATTAAATAAAGTAAATTATTTATGACATCATTATGATGCAGCGATGACCTCATTATTTAACGATTAAAATAAAATGAGAAGATAATGCCAAATCCAAGGCTTACACTTGTCCAAAGCCTATTGGATGAGGAGATTTCAAACCCTTATCACCTTATCCACGAATTATATAAGTGTGGGACCTTTAAAATCCGAAAAGCATTGTGTAATAATGTAAAATTTCAATCTTTCAAAAAGAGCCCCTCCTCTCAACTTATAAAAGGCCCCCACCTCTCCCACCTAATTTACACTTTCATGCCATTTGGATCGGCCAACCTCTGCCCAAATATTCTCCCAACTTTCCCCTATTACTTCTAGAAGCCTCACATTGGGCAGAACTCTTTCCAAGGAAGCCTTTGGCTCAAATCAAAATGAGTTACCCAATTTTTAGGTAATGTCTTCTCTAATGTTGTTTTGTTTTATTTTTCTTCTCCAACCACCTAAACTCTTTTTATTAATTTTTTTTGTAACAACACCAGTATCCTAAATATACTAGGATGTTTTTATAAGAAGGATTAGAGCTACACTTACACACACCTACATATAATGGTTAAAGAACATACGGTTTCTGTGGATGGCGAATTTCTGCCTCACGAAACGATGATTGTTCAACACTCATATAACACTTTCAAAGGTGGCCATTAAGATGTCACTATATTTATATATGATATATAATATGTTTATGTTTTACTTATGCTTCTGTATTTCTCATTTATGACATACTTTATGATTTCCATTATGGGTAAAACGCGATAATTTCATTTTAGGAAGTGCGGACTACCGCCCCCTCAAAGTGATTGAATCGTTATTGCCATATGTGGGATGTATAAAGGATGGAGTAAATGGTATTATACACTATATTATACAGGAATTATATTATAAATTTATATCATTATGATTTCGTTCCATTAAATATGAAATTGAAATGAAAGTAGTGTTCATGCGTACGTACGGCTTACCGTCTCCATGAACGGTGCATTTCATTTCTTACCTATAAATGTTACGTAATATTATAAATGAATGTATATACTGTATATATAAGATATTGATGACATCTAAATCATGAATATAATTCTGGAGATAATGGATATTCTACCACATAAACAACTTGTAATTATAAGAAGTTTATTGTTGACTCAAGTACCAAAGATCGACAAAACGACCGTTATTAACCTAAATAATTACATAATGTTCATAAAATTGTAATACGTGATATAAAAAGGATAATGAAATTAAAAATTGTTCTTAATAAGGTATATATTAACTCTAGTTTATTATTCAGGAGGTCAAAGAACGGTTGAGTCAAGTCAGACACGAGGTAAGGGAACCCAACATCCATTCTTTGGGTTAATCTCCTACTTTAAAATTATGTCATGATATTATTATGTCGTATATTGTATTTATACTTTCTTTATGTGTAAATATAGTGAATACACATAATAGATATATTTTATTTAAAAATTATCTTTTTAAGGGACTTCGTCTCAATATCCATTCATTGAGGCATATTTTGTTTTATACACAAATTTCTTTTATACAGTGTATAAACCCCTTTGACTTTTACATTTATTCAAAAGGAATATTTTTATACGAAGCGTTTTACTAAACGAAAAAAAGGGAATGTTTTTCTTTCCATACATATGCGGCGACAACGACTTCTCCGCCGCCGTGACCATTATTTGAGTTTCGGCTTCCTCTACAAGCCATCATTTTTTTGATGAAAAATAAATACAAAGTTTTAACTTTCTTTTATTTTGGTATTGAAAATGGTTTTTAAAGAGTTTTTATTATATCAATGTGTTGTATTGATATCTTGTGATTGAAATGTGGAAATGTTATGTTTCCTTTATGCATGTCTTATGTGATACAATTATGTTATGGTTTATGATATGTTTAAACCTATTCATATGAGGAATTTATTGGACTTAATAAGTGACGGGTGGAGCCCGCTATAGCTCCTCGATGCATCGGTAGGTCTCATGAGACAACTAGACATGGAATTGGCCGAGGCCCTTTCCCAATTTTATTTATGGTTTTGGCCGAGGCCTTAATCATTTTAGATGTCTTGGCCGAGGCCTTGACAAAATGTTTCAGAATGTCTGGCATTACACATTCCCTCATTATGAAAGTGGTTATTCATATTGCATGTGATTATTCGACTAGTAGAATATCCATGTGAGGAAGTGAATGGAATTATCTCATTTTACTTTTTCCATATTATGTTGATGTTCATGTTTAAAAGGCTTTTGTTTAGTTATACATTTCCTTAAATTTTTATGTTCATTTATGAAAGCTTCCGCATTATTGTTATCCTTACTGATCATCTGAGCTCACCCCTTTCAATGTTTTAATATTTTCCAGGATGTGAAGGAGTAATTTATGAGTGACCTGCAGGGGTAGTCAGAAAGGGATATGATTGTGGACTATGAAGACCATGTTATTGTAGTTTGTTTACTTTTTGATGTAATGAAAGACTTATGAATGTATCTAGTGTCTCCAAGGATACTAAACTAATCGGTCTTTCGATACTTGATCTTTTGTGATCATGCCAATGTTACGAAGTAATGCACCGGCTCTGGGTAGCTGGGGTCGGGCCGTTACAGTTGGTATCAGAGGCAGTTTAGTACTAACCTTGGAAGCTAGATTTAGATAAACTCTGATTAGAGCACATATCCCGAAGATAGAATTTGAGGATTAGTATAGAAGAACTTCCTAGAATTTTGGTATTGTAGAGATGTTGTGAGTTTTCCGAGCAATACATCCCTGTCTGGAGACGAGCAGGTAGAGGAGGCTCTGGCACAGATGTACCTAGGGGTAAAACCCGAAAACACCGCTTTGAGCTAGACTTGAATGGGAACTGGTGCAGGACAACGGGCCTTGCTGCACTCTTGGTTACGACACTCCCGGGGGATATGCTTTGGATAATTCCCATTTTCTTTACAAACCACTATGAAGGGTTACGAGTATATACTTCCTCAAAGAAAACATTTTTATAATTATGGATTATATCCATAATTAGTTCAATTTATGTTAAGTGTTTTACAAGTATGGAATTATGTATTTTGATTCATGAACTAATCTAGTTTATACCATTATTTAGAAATGGCGCCTAGTGGAAGGAATGGAAACCGTATCAATGCACGCACTCCATGTAGGGATTTCCCTCCTGCTCAGGATAATTATGGTGGAGCTAGTGATACAACTGGTGCTGATCAGCTTCTCACCGTACTGGGACAACTCACGCAGGTTATGAATAACAACCTTACTCGTATGGAGCACCCTGATCCGCAACGTGGAGGATCAATCCTAGATCGTTTCATGAGGCAACAACCGCCAACCTTCAATGGGAGTACAAATCCTATAGTGGCTGAGCAATGGATAAATTCCTTAGAAAAAATATTCCATGCCTTGGGGAGTAGTGAAAGGGAGAATGTTGTCATGGCAGTTTACCGCCTCACTGGAGATGCCGATCAATGGTGGTCACTAATTCAAAACACAAAGGAAGATGATGAATTAACAAACATGGAATGGCAGGAGTTCAAAGAGTTGTTCTTAGAAAAATACTTTCCTCGAGACCATCGACCGGATATGGAAAGGCAATTTATGAGTCTGAGGCAGAAGGAGGATGAGAATGTCGCAAAGTATGAGGCTAACTTTACAAGGTTAGCAAGGTATGCTGCAGATTACATATGTAACCCAAGGAGTAAGATTGATCATTTCTTTGATGGGTTAAAACCATTTCTCCATCGAGCTTTAGTATCACAATCCTTCTCATCATACGAAGATATTGTCTCCTGTGCTATCAAGACGGAAAAGGAATTCTCTATGTCTTATGACAACAAAGTAAAGCAAGAGAAGAATAGAACGGGGGAACAAGATACAGATAAAGGGAAAAAGGGAAAGAAGGATTTTCCATTATGTGATAATTGTGGGAAGAATCACCCTGGTACGTGCCTAAAAGGAATGGGAGTTTGTTATAAATGTGGAGAAAAGGGTCACTAGGCTCGTGATTGCAAGGGAAAGAATGAGGCTGTCAAAGTTGAATGCTACAATTGTAGGGAAATGGGGCATTATGCAAATGAATGTCCTAAGCGTCAAGGAAACTTACCTCAGAAAAGGCCAAGGGATCAAGGCCAATCTTATGCTGTGACTACAGTTGAAGTGGAATAATTAATGTATTGGTGCTTTTGGACTCAAGGATTATATTCTCGTTATAAGAATAATGTGATATATATATGGATTGTACTGCAGTACTTGTTGATTTCAGTATGGTTTTAATATGATGAAGGTAATTATATTTTTAGTATGTTACAATAAGAGAAACTTTACTTTGTTTTGGGAATCTGATAAATTGATTTTGGAATTAAGAGACCTTTTAGAGAAATTCTGGACAGTGGTATTTTGGATAACTATAATGGTTGGAGTGGATTAATTTGATCTTTGGATAGTATTGTTTAAGGTTAAAACATTTCTGAAGATTATTTTTGGAATATTATAATAATTTAGTTTTAGGAAAAGGACAACCTGCAGGGTGGGGCATAACCCGTCGCGTCGGACAAAGCTGCAGGAATCGGACCCACAATCATAGTGCGACATGCCTTTATTTCCTACCACTAGCCTACAGGAAGTCCCTGGTTATTACAAAATAATTTTACTAATCTAAATGATATGTGTTAACATTTGGAACCTTATACAATTAGGATAAGTATAATATTTTTGAGTTCTATTATCTTTTTGAGTGAAAGATGAGTTGAAGGTTGAAACTCTAATTTTCAACCATAAATATATTTATACCTATCTCTTATTCAATGAATAAATTAATTCTTAAACTTTATTAAAGGGATATTAAAACAAAAAATGTGTTATCCTAATACCTTATGTCTTGTTGAACTGATGATATTTTAAATCAACATAGATGGAAGGCATTGAGGCCCTCAATTTGACAGTTGATTGTGATTGATGATCTCAATCACTCCCAACGAATATTTACGTTTTTCCTCCAATTATATGTCTCTAATTGCCACCAATGTTCTCCTAATCGAGATCATAATTGGGTGGTGACTTTTTCATTTCCCTTTCCCTCTTATTAAGGCTAAATTTTATTAATCTTATTTCCGATGTGGGTTTTCCACAAAGGTATTTTCTATTTTCAACCTTTTATTTTCAAAGAAAAAAAAATTCAAATTGCGAGGACGCAATTTCTTGAAGGAGGGGAGAATGTAACACCCCAAGCTTCCACGATACGTTTTCCTTCGAATAATGCAATAGCGTGTGTCGTACGCAACCTCGAGCTCTAACACACACCACAACCAATTAAAGTAGCCGTTATGAATAGTAATAACCACTTTTTAAAATTATAGAAATTTTATATTTCAAAATGGACTTCATTTTTGGATTCGGAATATCGAAATTAGCCTATGATGAATTTTTGGTATTTTTCTGAGAACTTCTAATTTTTTATGAATAGTGAAAAATACCTAAAAACAACTTTTTTAATCAAAATAATTTATAGTGATAAATTATAATATTTAGTGGTTTTAATGTATTATTAGAATATATTTTTACCATTTTATCCAATGGTGGTCATTAGAATTAATTTAACATTGAAATTGGACATAAACAATTGCCAATCATTTGATATAAATTGTTTGTTGTAACAGTGGGAATTAATTATAAAATTAATTAATGCAACTTATATGTTTTTAATTTTGTAAAATATACATCATTTTTGAATTCGGAATATCAATTATAGCTTAGGGTGAAATTTTGGCATTATTATGAAAAACTTCAATTTTTGATGAATAGTGAAACCACTAAGTGGTAGTTAAATAACTGATTTTTCGTTTAAATGAAATATTACCACTTCTGTGATTTGATTTTCAAAAATCCGACATACATGGTTGTCATTTAGATGTAAAATGTGGTTCAATGAGATTACAATAATTTTTTGGTGAATAGTAACTGTTAAGTTCTTAATCGTGATTATAGGTAATTAGTGTAGTTTAACGTACAAATAATGTTTTAATAATATGAGATGAACATGACACTTGTCCTACTCCTATTGGATGAGTCATGTCCGACCAAGACAACCCATGGGTCAACTTGGGGACCTCATGGAGCCACTTTAGTTGGAAAATGACATTAATATATATTTATTTAATGTTAAAATTAAATTGACACAAACATGAGTTGTTTTACTAAAGCAGTTTTTAAGTGGGGTTACAAAAGTCCAAATTATGGTTATAAATATTCATTAGAAAGATAAAAGGATTTCCTACATCATAGTATTTTTTTTATAATTTTTATACATTAAATAAAGTAAATTATTTATTACATCATTATGATGCAGCGATGACCTCATTATTTAACGATTAAAATAAAATGAGAAGATAATGCAAAATACAAGGCATACACTTGTCCAAAGCCTATTGGATGAGGATATTTAGAACCCTTATCACCTTATCCACGAATTATATAAGTGTGGGACCTTTAAAATCCTAAAATAATTGTGTAATAATGTAACATTTCAATCTTTCCAAAAAAGCCCCTCCTCTCCACTTATAAAAGGACCCCACCTCTCCCAGCTCATTTACACTTTAAAGCCATTTGGCTCGGCCAAACTCTGCCAAACTATTCTCCCAACTTTCCCCTCTTACTTCTAGAAGCCTCACATTGGGCAGAACTCTTCCCAAGGAAGCCTTTGGCTCAAATCAAAAATAGTTACCCGATTTTGAGGTAATGTCTTCTCTAATGTTGTTTTCTTTTATTTTTCTTCTCCAACCCACTAAACTATTTTTATTCATTTCTTTTGTAACAACACCAGTATCCTCAATATACCAGGATGTTGTTATAAGAAGGATTATAGCTACACTTACACACACCTACATCTAATGGTTAAAGAACATACGGTTTCTGTGGATGGCGAATTTCTGCCTCACGAAACGATGATTGTTCAACACTCATATAACACCTTCAAAGGTGGCCATTAAGATGTAACTATATTTATATATGATATATAATATGTTTATGTTTTACTTATGCTTCTGTATTTCTCATTTATGGCATAATTTATGATTTCCATTATGGGTAAAACGCGATAATTTCATTTTAGGAAGTGCGGACTACCGCCCCCTCAAAGTGATTGAATCGTTAATGCCATATGTGGGATGTATAAAGGATGGAGTAAATGGTATTATACTCTATATTATACTGGAATTATATTATACATTTATATCATTATGATTTCGTTCCATTAAATATGAAATTGAAATGAAAGTAGCGTTCATGCGTACGTACGACTTACAGTCTCCATGAACAGTGCATTTCATTTCTTACCTATAAATGTTATGTAATATTGTAATGAATGTATATACTGGATATATAAGATATATATGACATCTAAATCATGAATATAATTCTGGAGATAATGGATATTCTACCACATAAACAACTTGTAATTATAAAAAGTTTATTGTTGACTCAAGTACCAAAGATCGACAAAACGACCGTTATTAACCTAAATAATTACATAATGTTCATAACATTGTAATACATGATATAAAAAGGATAATGAAATTAAAAATTGTTCTTAATAAGGTATATATTAACTCTAGTTTATTATTCAGGAGGTTAAAGAATGGTTGAGTGAAGTCAGACACGAGGTAAGGGAATTTCATAACCCAACATCCATTCTTTGGGTTAATCTCATACTTTCAAATTATGTCATGATATTATTATGTCGTATATTGTATTTATACTTTCGTTATGTGTAAATATAGTGAATACACATAATAGATATATTTTATTTAAAAATGATCTTTTTAAGGGACTTCGTCTCAATATCCATTCATTGAGGCATATTTTGTTTTATACACAAATTTCTTTTATACAGTGTACAAACCCCTTTGACTTTTACGTTTATTCAAAAGGAATATTTTTATACGAAGCGTTTTACTAAATGACAAAAAGGGAATGTTTTTCATTCCATACATATGCAGCGACAACGACTTCTCCGCCGTCGTGACCATTATTTGAGTTTCAGCTTCCTCTACAAGCAATCATTTTTTTGATGAAAAATAAATACAAAGTTTTAAATTTCTTTTATTTTGGTATTGAAAATGGTTTTTAAAGCGTTTTTATTATATCAATGTGTTGTATTGATATATTGTGATTGAAATGTGGAAATGTTATGTTTCCTTTATGCATGTTTTATGTGATACAATTATGTTATGGTTTATGATATGTTTAAACCTATTCATATGAGGAATGTATTGGACTTAATAATTGACGGGTGGAGCCCGCTATAGCTCCTCGATGCATCGGTAGGTCTCATGAGACAACTAGATGTGGAATTGGCCGAGGCCCTTTCCCAATTTGAATTATGGTTTTGGCCGAGGCCTTAATCATTTTATATGTCTTGGCCGAGGCCTTGACAAAATGTTTCAGAATGTCTGGCATTATACATTCCCTCATTATGAAAGTGGTTATTCATATTGCATGTGATTATTCGACTAGTAGAATATCCATGTGAGGAAGTTAATGGAATTATCTCATTTTACTTTTTCCATATTATGTTGATGTTCAAGTTTAAAAGGCTTTTGTTTAGTTATACATTGCCTTAAATTTTTATGTTTATTTATGAAAGATTCCGCATCATTGTTATCCTTACTGAGCATCTGAGCTCACCCCTTTCAATGTTTTAATATTTTCCAGGATGTGAAGGAGTAATTTATGAGTGACCTGCAGGGGTAGTCAGAAAGGGATATGATTGTGGACTATGAAGACCATGTTATTGTAGTTTGTTTACTTTTTGATGTAATGAAAGACTTATGAATGTATCTAGTGTGTCCAAGGCTACTAAACTAATCGGTCTTTCGAGACTTGATCTTTTGTGATCATGCCAATGTTACGAAGTAATGCACCGGCTCTGGGTAGCTGGGGTCGGGGCGTTACAAATGGTACCCTATATCACAATGTTATGCATTTGTGGATAAATAGATGTAAAAAAGATACATTGTTATCTTTATTTATCCTTCAATCATGGATCATAGATGGCTACACAGGGATAATTTCCCACTCCCAATGAAATATTGAAATTTTCTATTTAATTATAAATTACAAAAATGTAAACATTTCAGGTTATATGTAGTAAATTAGTATATGCTTGGAGTAAATTTTGATATCTCAAATTGAGTTTATTTTATCTTTTAGGGGGTGTAATCACATTTTTTTGATTCAAGTAAATAAACGACACTACATCAGGCCCTGATTACCACTCATATAAAACTAAATTGAATAATAACTTATATGATTAAACTCTATTAAAATTTTAATATGAGTTATTAGATCTCACTTGATGATACTTGATTCCATAAATAATATATAAACGCATATTGAAAATTAGAAATATTTATTCAACAATTATATAGTTTCATTAAAATAATGTCAACTAATAAATATGTATTAACATTAATTTATATCTGAAAATTTCTACTCATCGGCTATGTTCGTGACTTGATTAATTATTTATGTTCAACATGATAAATTTCTTGAGTATAACATTCTCAAGGTAATAAAAATTGATCCTAAAATCTTGAATATTTACTGAACACATGTTTCTTGAGAGTGTCACTATATCCATTTTCATCACCCTTTTTGGAATACTCACAAGAGAATGTCTCAATCAATTTGTTATACTAGGTCAAAATGGAATAGTGGTGACCCATTACAAATGATACCTCACTAAGTGAGAAAATTTTGTTAATATATAGTGGGTAACAGAAATGAAATAATACCTCAAGTATGATAATGGACTCAACTCAACATTACCTCTGACACACACACACACATATAATTTATTTTAAAATTTATGATCTTGATTGGTTTATTTCCCATAAACGTTAATTTTATTTCTTATAACTGGATAACCCATTCATTAATGTTGTGCATATCACCCATGGATCATATATTTTGAGATTTAGCTACCATAATGTTGTTCCTTTATGTTATCAATAGGGATTCATGTATCCTTCATATTATTGAGTTTAATTTTCATTTAAGAATAATATAATGAAACATTATAATTATTGTGTTTCTTATATATAGAATTGTTAACTAGATATAAATTTCTTTACGTTATCAACAGTAATTTATGTGTCCTCCATAAGATTGAGATTAATTTTCATTACAAGACCAATTTAAATAAGAACTACACTCAATGTGAATGTATTTTATTTAGAAGTAAAATTATAAAGATTAAATTTTTAAATATCCTCTTTAATGTTCATTTTATGTTCATTTAATACATAATGAAAACGGTATTATCATATAAATGAACATTGGTTAAATTATATTGATATATATAAATAATTAGTATCACACACATGGAGTTCAAATTACTAAAATCCATATTTATACATGACTTTAATGAGTTTTACATGTATTATCATCCCCACGTTCCTTTAATGTGATTTCCATAAATCAACTCTATGTAATTTATCATATTCATATTACAAAATAATGGAAACTGTTTGAAATATGGATTTGTTTCTATAATTCTCTATCAAATAATCATTAAAATAAAATCCATTTATAGTTTATCATTGGGGAATAATGATAAATTGACTATTTGAAAATGTGGGATATAAGTGCATAATGGGTTTTATTTAACATGATGTTGATGAATAATTTTAAAATAATTATATAAAATATATTTCTTCTAATATTTATACTACTCTAGTTTTTTGGAGAAAAATATTAGAAATGGGGATCTACAACTCTTTTTCATCACATTGATTACATTATGTTTTTCATGTATATAAAAGTTGAGAAAATATTCTATCAGAAAAAATAATATTATCTTCCATAAATAGAAGCCTATTTTTATATAATGAAATTAATTATTATTGATTGTATTATATCATTTATGAATTATTAGTTGGGTTTTTAAAAACCATACACTCTAAAAATATATGGGGTACTAGGGTATTCTAATACAATGGACTATCCTTTTGGAAAAACTGTAAAAAGTTTTTCTTGGAGATCATGGATACTAATTTGTGTAGTGCTATGAAATGATATGTCATCAAGTTTTCATGTTTGGTGTGGCTAATGAGGCAAGGTATTCACCACTTCATTTAAATACCCTATATGAAATGACTTCTCAACATCATATTACATCATGGGTGATCTGTGTAATATTTTTTTTTGTCACAGTATATGAAATTTTTATATGCTGCCTATGTTAGGAAGGGAATCTCCCATCAAGAATAGACACTAGTTATTCATCCATCTCATTTCTCATTCATGTCGTGTTTCAATGCTAAAAAGTCGTTTGTTGATAGAATGGTCATGGTGTGTCACATTATTACCGCTTCAAGCAGAACATTTTCATATGTTTAAAGGGTTTATGGATTTTGGATTTATATTAAAGAATATAACATTATAAAAAATAATAAATTCACATTTATAATTATAAATATGCAAACATTTTTAGAAACAATTCATCATATAAACAAGAATTACATATTTATATAAATTTCTTAACAAAATTGTTATAAGCATAATTCCATTCCTTACAACACTAGTCACATATATGTGTTTCTAAATTTATTATAGAAATATATTTTCCTTCCAGTTATTTTATTGATTTGTTAGTATGTTTTCAAAAATAGAAGATTCACTACTTATTTTTTCAATCTATTTATCATTGTTCATAATTTTGATAATCATTTTTCCACATTTGTTGTCAAGCAGAGAATGTCACTCACTTCTTATTATTACATGTACTTCATTTAAAATTATTTTCATTTTCTTGTTTCTTTCTTGTTGCTAACATTATAGAGTTATACAATGACATCATAATAGATTAAATTACCCAGCTGTTGAATGGTAGTTATTATATTTTTAGGTGTATTAGATATAGAAATATTTTTCCGATTTAGTGGTGTGATTAAAACTTATATCCTTTCATATTATAACATTTTTTTATAAAGTTATACGCTTGTATATATAATCATGATGCACATATGGGACCCAATAAACATGTTATATATGTAATTTCTTGTAAGCAATGTCAAGGACCGGGAATTAAAAACAAACCTAAATTTATCAATCTCATAATTTATCACATGTACCAGTGAACACATGTGAATATGTGATCTTGCCGAGTAGTGTTGATCTATCTAAAAGTGGACAGATAACCTTGTGGCTTTTGATAAATTTATCCATGTAATGGTGCCATTTTTTCAAATATGCATATGTTAGTTGTGTTCTTGTTTTTTAATATTTCTGAAATGTTGTGCTGGAATTTCATTTGTTGATCTATGTCTACATCGATGGTTCATTTTATGGTTTTTTATTGTAATTTTGATTTCTTGGATGTTTTTTGGTGTTGTACTGATGTGTTCATGGCATGTCTCCAACACCAGATTCACATTCATTATTCAAATGTGGGTGGTACAAGATTAATGACTATTATTTGGACTTTTCATTAATGTTGGGTTCATTTTTCAGGTGTGGTGTGAAAGAAAGTGTCATAGATTCTGAATCCATGTGACGACGGTGTAAAAGAAAGGGAGAGTAATACATTATTCCAAATGGAAGTGGGGGTTTAATCATCACTATACAAGGGAATTCTGATGTGGGGAAGTAATTTGTTAAAGCATTTTGTATCTAGGTGAAGGGACTGTTTTTGGGCCAACATTCAATTTAGATGCACCATTGAACCCATTCATACCATGGTCATGTGGTATTTTTCCATCATTAAGTTTCTTGGTAATTTTAGCATAGATTTTTGAATTAAATATTATTTTATCTTCATTCTTTTATTGACAAATATTTAATATTCTCAACTCAAATTACTATATTAACATTGTGTATGATTGTAGTCTGATTTTGATCTATTAAGAGAGGTGTATGGTAATTTTTCAAGCATATTGAATGCATTTTTGTTATTTTTTCCCTCAGTTTTTTTGTAATTTATTACTAATATAATCTTAGAGAGATTGGTGGAGGAGTGTTTGATAACCTTGTGTTCAAAAGTATGGAAGGAATATACTAATGGTTCAATATGTTGGTAGTTTGGGGGGGTGTCAATGATTCTATAATAGTTTTATTATGTCCCAAAATTTGAGAGTTTTAATCTATATTTCCCAACACTCATCTTGGTTATAATTTTATTCTTTTCATTTATCTCATTTTGGTTATTTGTTACCTAGTTTTTAACATATTTATCCTCACAATAAAATAATTTAAATTGTAATGATTATTTCTCTCATGATAGAATTAGTTCCACATACAGTTATTACAACACTTCTAAAAATGAAGCTATTCATTCTCATAGGTAAAAATAATTTAAATTAAGTGAAATTTTTCTTTTATTGAATGATGATATCCCACTGGTAAATTTATTTATGAAGTTATAAAGTTTGAACATTACATTGCAGGGAGTATGAGTGAAATAGATTTCATATGTTAATCAATACATTGAAAACTACTGTTTGATGATCTTGGATGTATGCTAGAGGAGTATGATATTCATATTGGGTTTTAGTTTTTTTACACGTTGAGATTCAATTTTTTATGTATATATTAATGTACTTCTTGGGTTTAAATTTTTTTATTTATTTTTTGAATATGTGTTTGTGAGGTATTTTTTTTCCTGCAAAATTATTACTAAATAACATTAATTTTGGATGACCATGTATGGATTCTAGAGAAGTATAAAAATCTACTTGGGGCTTCCATCATAGTGGTGGATCAACATGTTCATGAGACTATACCAAAACCTCCTCCGTTTCGAGTCAAAGATAAATATTTTTTTATCTATAGTTAGTCATTTTAGCTTGAGGATTCTATATGGAATGGATGGGATAGGGACATGGTGGGGGAACTGGTGTTAGATCGGTAAAGATATCATGGATGAGTCACATGACATTGATGTGACTCCTGGAGGTGTGGTGGACCCTCTTAGGAGATCCACTGATGGTGTTGGATTTTGGGATCCTACGTTTTGTATAAAATATTTCATTATTAATTTAATTATTTTTTTCAACATGTGTTAAAATCCTATATTGTTTATTATATATTATAAAATAAAAAATATAATTTGAAATTCTACAAGAAATATCAATTTATAAATTTTATTCCAATTTAATTTATAAAAAATATATATTATATATAGGTAAAATTAATACCAACAGATAAATTTATCCACATAAAAGGTTTCTAAACACTTTAACCAACATATATATTATATATTCACATAAATATAATTTCAACAATAATATTTTTTATGTCACTATAAAATTTCCTGAGAGGTATTCTACCAACAATTTAGTGATATGGACATATTGGTTGGTAAAATGGTTTACCAATAGAAAATGAACTTTTTCCAACAAATAAGCCCCCACTGGAAAAGGAGAAATGTTTTGTAGTGTAATTTTGTATCTTGTTTTGGATTCCATCAGTAAGGAACACATGTTTTGAATTCCTAATGAAAAAATATAGAAAGTTTGAATGAGGTTTTGTCTATTTTGATAGTGGCTACCACACGGGTTTTACACAATTTTTCAAACAATGCAGAGTAACTATGTGATCTTCCCAAATTACTAAAATTTTGAAATTATATGTTTTCCCTTACAGGATTTTAACAGTAAATTGATATTGTCTTCAAATTTTCATCCTATTCACACTATGAAAATCTCCATGATCGTCCTCATTTGATTTTATTCCAAATTTGAAGCCCCATGATGGTCCAAAGGTTAGAGTCCTTTGTTTTTTTATTAAGTTTACTCTTCCCTTATCTATTACATTTTAGTTCATGGTATTTTATTAGTGAGTTATAGTTTTATCCATTCCATATGGTTATGGTTAGATGATATTTTTTGATTTCATAGATGTTTGGGAGGCAGAATATTTCTCAGGCTTGGATCTCCCTTATTCTGATTATTTTGTGACATTCGCTCACTATTGTTGTAGGTGGTTCTATCAGTTTACCTATTGATTAATTTAATTTGATGCTTGGGTATTTCAAATAATATATTAATTTATTATCATTCATTTTAAAAAAAATTAGGAATAATATGATAATTTTTTTAAAAAAAATCAGTGGAACTAGTTTTTAAAAGGATTCTATAATTATGTTACAATGTTATGAACACGAGGTGTTCGTTAAATTAATAATTGTTCTTTTAATGTAAAAATGTGTATTTTGGGTATATTTTAACCATAGTTATGTCATGATATCATTTTGGAATTAAAAATTTACATCTGTTGTGTTTTTTTATTCTTTTCGTGTGACCCATATGTGTTGTTTATTTTATTTATTTGATATCCATTGAGGATACATTAAATAATGGTTTTGGATAACATGGTGGATGCCTTTCGTGAACCATTGGATGTGGGAACATCGTTCCATTATCAGGATTCACATATCAACAGGATCAAAAATGGGATGTTTCATAGATAAATTTTTTCATCTTTAAATATTGGATTTCAAGTACATTTATTTATCCATCCTTATTTCTTTATTAAATTTTTAATGGTTTATTTTTGGTTCCATGGTTCTCTAATGACATGAATTTTTTTTTCAGTTGTTTGTTTGAAAGTATGGAAAATATGGTACAACAAATAGTCTTAGATTACTAAATGTTAGGAAATCCAATTTTTAATCATTATGATTGTTGAATGATTTCAACATGGATTGATATGTTATTGGAAATGGAAATGAATTTGGAATTCAAAGGACTATTTTTCATTTTCTGAGGTAGCCTGAATTATAATGAGTTTAAAGGGACTTTTGGAATTGTGCACATAAAAGGGACATAAATTTTTTTTATAAATGGTTTAAATGTTTTTTAATATGTTGGAATTGGTAATGTTGATGTCCATGTTGGAACATTATAATGTTTCAGAAATGTATTGTGGTTTTTGAAAAATATTCTTTGTTGGAATCATAGATTGCTTTGAGAAATGTTTTGAAAGACAATGTAATCTTAGGGTATGGTTGGAAGTTATGAATGATTTTAATATGATATTCACCCATATATAGGATTTACCCATATGAGTTATCACATGGGTGGTGTTAGTGTTTGGGTTGGTAGGTTTGGTGGTGGTAGGTATGGTGAGTCACACATGAAAGGATTTCCTACTTATTCGCTGTATTATTTTCATGGGCATCCTATGTGAATTTTAGCTAGATGATTGATGGTTTATTATAGACCCTGATTAGATGGATTGTGAACCTATAGAATTTATAGGGATAGGTGGTCAATTTCACTAGATTGTCTAGTTTAGATAAATTATATGGTTATTGACTCTAGAGATGCACCATACAATGATCAGTGAGTCTGATTGGAGTATGTCCAGAAATCACTCTAGGGATGTTTGGAATATTGTAGTGCTTTCTATCTATAAATTTTTGTTTATATTATATTTCACATAATATCTAGTTTATACTTTTTGATTATTTTTTGTATATCATGGGGTTTCCTTGAATGGATTTGGGTTTTAAAATAGTAAACATTTTTTAAAATAGAGATAAGTTGTGTGTTGTTTTAAAAAATGGAAGCTATATTGGTTTACAAAAATAAAAAAACAACTTGTTTTAGGTGTATTTAAAGCAATTTTTTGGTCTTTTTTGGGACAGGATATATATGGATTCATTGGTAGTTTCCTACTAAGAAATAATATTATCAATCCCCACTTTTGCCACTTAACATTGAGAGATGCGATATGTTATGCATGTTTATGTTTCTTGTTCAGTTTCTATTCGATTGGGATTGTTTTATGTATATATGTAACCATAAGGTCACATTGGGATCTAGTTTTTATGGTCAATTTTTAGTACATTTTCTTTTTTCTGTTGTTATATATACATTTGGTAGTATATTTATGAGAGATAATGTTTTTGATAGAGATTCTGGGTGTCTAGTTTATTTGGATCTTGGTAATTTATTGGGATAAATCATTCACTCTCTATTACATTAATTCCCATCATAAGTTGTTAGACCACGTGGATTGGGAATTCCCTTCGAGCCATGCCCTGGATTGGGTCAGGTGTTGGGTTGGATGGAATCATTTCCTGATTGGTTACTGAGTTTCTATTACACTATATAGAATTGAACCATAATTGTTTCAATTGTTTAATAATCATAATTAATAACTGATGGATAATTGGTTTGTATGTATGATTATAATTCCTTGGGGTTCTATAATCATTTTTTTTAACAAGGCTGATGGGGGGTTTCTCTTATGTATCATTTATAGGATGTCAAACAAGATGAAGGTGAGGAACATATTTTTTTTTCATGTATCGAAAAATAATTTGAATAGTTGATAGGATCATCTGTTTTCTCCATGATCAACATTAGATCAAGTTCTCATTAGTTTTGAGATCGAACATCTGACATACCTCATGTTGGAACCACTTTGTGTATAGGTTTGTATTTGTTGTCGATAGTTTTCAATGGAATATCAAAATGAAAGAGATCAATAAGTACTCTAATAAAATGGAGGAATGGAAGCTCACAATGAAAGAGATCATGAAGTACTCCGATGAAGTAGAGGAGTAGTGATTCAGACGATTGTTGTACTGATCGGAAGTTCAAAGAACATGTATCAAAGGTGATACATTGTTTACAAAAATGCAGAATGTCAGGTATAATCCATCCAAGGATGATTAAAGAAGAATGAGTTTTTTGAATGAAGTCCATGCAATTCGTCCTTATTGCATGAGAACCATGGGCTTTGATGAATACCATGCAATTCCTCATTATTGCATGAGACCCATGGGTTTGATGAAGACCATGCAATTACTCATGATTTCCTGAGAACCATGCAAGAGACTTCTTGAAAAATTGAATCAGTTTGCATGAAGTATATCATGACAGTTGATGAAGAAGACAATGTGCCAATGATTGGAATTCTATGATTGACGTGAAAGGATTGGAATTCTGCGATAGCCATGCACATCACATTGTCATTGAAGATGATGATGCTAAAGTTGTTCCTTCAAAGAATACATATCACAATAGTGGAGGTTGTGATAAAAGCAGAAGAGTTGTAGAAGTATACAGATCATCAAGAAGAAGCATGGTTGAGGTGATCGTCCTTGTCGACAAAGCAAACATACAACATACAAATTCTGTTGACAAAGGAGATTCCATGGGGGAACGTCAAGGTCGAGGACTATAGATATTGATCCATGCTTTATTCCTGGAACATTGGAATGGATGAACTGGAGGCAGAGAAAAAGAACAGTATTAAAGGTGGCGCCGTTTATCAGTGTTTGCCAAATTTTGGGGGTCCAAAATCTGGAAGTTGCTGAGCATTGCGAAAAGTGGATTTCCTGGAAGATTATATTTTTATATTGAAAGGCATGAGTTTCCCGAATATGGGATGCATGGTTTGGAAATCGCGATGACCAGAAGAATGGAGGCGGTGAGTCTTCGCGATTACGTCAAGCTTCGCGATTACGTCAAGCTTCGCGAACGGCAAAGGCTGGAGAGCTTCGCGGTGATGAAGGTCATTGCGAGGGAGCTTCGCGGCGAAGGCGCAAAGGAATGATGACGGTGATTCTTCGCGATTACGTAGAGTCTGAAGCACATCGCGGCGGAGAAGGGATTTGCGAGGGAGCTTCGCGGCGTGCGATGGAGCTTCGCGGTGAAGTCGCGAAGGTATGTAGACGGTGATTCTTTGCGATTATGACGAGCTCCGCGAACGGAAAATTGCCATTCTTCTTCGCGATTTTGAGATATTTTCGGCGGGAACTTCGGAGCTTCACAATTGGTGCTGATGTGGCATTGACTTCGCGCGGAAAGGACAAGGGTCGGTGGAATCGCCTATAAATAGAGGCCGACCCCTTCGAGTGAAGCAGAGAGATCTCTCAACGAAAAACCATTCCTCTCGGTTCACAAAGGTCACTCACGAAGGTAGTTTTGCTTCGCGAAAGTTGAGCTTCGCGGCGGCTATCTGAGCTCCGCGAAAAGGTTGCACCCCGCGTTGGCTCATTGAGCTTCGCGAAGAGGCAAGAGCTTCGTGGCGACTTTCCCAGCTCCGCGAAAAGAGTTCTCCCCGCGTTGGCTCAGTGAGCTTTGCGATGTGGAAGGAGCTTCGCGATAGCCAAGAATTGCGAAGGCTTGAGCATCGCGAGAGTGCTTCGTGATTGAGCTTCGTGAAAAGGCAGGGGCTCTGCTCAGAATTGATTGAGTTTTCCAAAATTGGGAGCCGTACGAAGTAGGGTACTTTGTGAAGACCCTTTCCTAAGGATGTTCGCCCAGTGGACAGGGGCAAGAGAAGTATTCATCAGTGGATGAAATATGGACTTTGATAGAGCATCAATTATTGAGAAATCACACATGTGATTATGATTCAGTCAAACAAGGACAGGGGATCTAGTGCATTCAGTCATTGCACAAAAGGAGGATTGAACCGAAAAGTGCATCAACTCTGAACTCTAATGCAAGCAATGTCTCATGCTGAACAGGAGACACAGAACTTCATATCTATCCATTGAAGAGACCTTCATGTATATAAACTAAGTGGGACTTCACCAATGGTAGTGAGCCAGGGGGAGTCAACGGGTGTGACCCGAGGGAAGCAGTGAGATATCCCAGAACCTTTGTAAAGGCAGTGAGCTTGGGCCAGAGTGATTGTGCCTGAACAGTTGTATCCACAGCTAGTGAAGCATAGTGGATTTAGGTACGACCGGCAACCTGTCGGTGTATGCTCCTTGGACGTAGCCCTTAGTGGTGCACCATGTAAAAATAGCAGTGTCATCTGTCTCTACATGTGAATGTTTAATTGCTGATCATATCCATCATACAAGTTTAAGTAGTTCCTACCAACGTGGGAACAAGATCCACAACTTAAAGAAGAAAAAGTTGCCACCCTGATTCACCCATCCCCTCTCAGGGTGTCCCGGGGTCCTACACCTCAGACTATTTTCCAAATATGTTTTAACATGTATCATTTCAATGTGGTGTTGTTCAGTATAGAAAACCCTTCTACATGGATTATTTCCTTGATGAATTAAATATTTCACCCATACATAAATATTTTTTAGTAGTTTTTGTGGATGATATCTTTGTTTACTCCGAGACTCTATATGATCATGAAAAGCATATTCAATTTATCTACTTTACACTTGGAGATCATCAGATATATAAAATGTTTTATAAGTTTCAGTATTGTATTGGTCTGGTACACTTTTTGGGTTACATCATCTTGGTGGATGGTGTGTCATTGGACCTACATAAAGTTCAGGTTGTTGTTTATTTGGAGATTCGCAAAAATGTTTTTGATATTCATAGTTTTTTTGGGGTTAGGGGTTATTATCATGTGTTCACCAAGTACTTTTCCTATTTGGAAGAAACCCATTAATGATTACTAATGAAAGGTGTAAAGTTTGAATGATATTGATAATATGATAATTCCTACTATTAGTTAAGGGGATATTGAAAATGGACCCCACCTTGATCCTGCCCATGTCGAATGATGAATATATGGTTTTTATGATTTGATAATCATGATTGAAGTAGTGTTTATGTAGGGAGAATAATTTGTGGTGTATAGGCCTTAAACGTTGATGTAAATGAATAAAACAACCATTCACATGCCATTATATTGTAATTAGTTTTTTATTCCTAGATGTGATGTAAGCATTATTTGTTTGGATAAAGGTTTACTATGATTACTCACCAATTATACATAAATGACTTCTTTTCATAGTGAGATTGGAATGTCTGCCAATGGGTGTGGGATCAGTATATGAAGACATTCCACATTGATCTAGAATATATTCTTGTAAGGGAGATAATATTGTTGATGATTCGAGTAGGAAAATATAGACACATGAACTTCAATAGTCTATCTACAGTTATACGGTGATGAGTTTTTTGTAATACATACATGTTGTATATCAGGAGAACCAAGAGTATATTAATATCGTATCTTTTTCAATGATGTATAATCTATCTATTTGGATCCATTAATTAGAGATTTTAGATTCTAACTATTCAAACAAAAATGAAATACATGTAGGTGGGGATTCACCTTTAGATTGGATCATTGCTGAAGATGAGGTCACCTATATCACGAATCAGGTTGATGTTCCTATGATTGTGTTTTAGGAGATGATGTGTGAATTTGATTCTTCAAAGGGGGAAGTGAATCAAGGTTTGACAAAAATATAACATGACCTATATATAGTATTTGTCGCCATGAATAATGAAGTATATTGTAGGGTTCATGGCATGATTCTACACCTATCAATAATTGAATGGTGAGAATCAATGCCCATGTTGTGAACATTTGTCACATGCAATTATAGAATGGAAGAAAGAAGAAGTTATCATAGACATTCATCTGGGTCTCCCAAGGTATCCTTAGAGTAATTAAACCATTTGGGCGATTATGGATAATTTGACTAAGGTAGTGAATTTATTGCCGATATAGTCATCTTTTTTATCAGATCAGTATGTTGGAAGTATTTTACATATTCATCAATTTTAAAATAGTATATTTTCAGACCATGACTCATATTTACCTTCACACTTCTAATTCTATTTGTATAAGGTTCTTGATAAAGAGGTTTTACATTGACGGGGTTCTCACCCACACAAATACGGGAAGTCAATGAATTTTATACAAGTTATGGAAGATATTCATTGGTCGTGAGTCATTGACATTAGTGTGTATTAAGAGAAGAAGGTACCACTCTTTGATTTCTCCTATAAAAATAGTTATTTGGAAAATATTCATAATGGTACTATATGAGTATTAATATAATATTCCATTAATATTTCATCTACATTGGATGGAGGTGGGTATTTTAAAGTTTTTGGGATGGATTCATGAGAAATAGAAGCCTGAGAAGCGTCATGTAATTCAAAAACATATGGTTATGTCACATATTACATGGAAGGTGTATGCTGATAGATGTCGATGACCCCCTTGAGTTCACGGGGTTGACCGTTTGGTCTTTCATGTGTTTCCAATATTGGGTACCATATGCTTTAGAGATTGGGAAATCTAGAGCCTAGATTTGGTGGACAATTTTAGAGTGTGGAAAGATTTACATTGACAGAATACTAATTGGATCATCCCCAAAGGTTTAGTTTTACACATGACATTTTTCAGGTGTCAAATCATTAGAGGTTTATCCCCAAAAAATCTCATGTGATCAATATAAACAATGTCAATATGTATACGGATGTTTCCTTTGAGGAGAAACTGATATGTTTGTTGGCTCGTAGTTAGAATGTGTTGTGGAGAAATATTGTGCTGATATTTGACTATGGTGTCCACATTGACTTCTTTAGGAGGAATCATCGGAGGGAGTAGAGAATATTTGACCTCAGGGACATTATATTTTTTACGCCTTAATCATAGAGATTATTGGGAGTACATATCAATTACAATTCGTTTTATGATTGGGAAAATGTTTGATCCTGATCAAATAGGTAGATGTCATGAGAATGTTCTTCAATAATTTTTCTTTTATTTGATAGTATATATGGGTTGTGTTTTTACAATTGTGGGCTTTTGGGTGAAATTGAATAATTATATAAGGAATAGGGGTAGTGGAAAGTTCGCAAATAGTTTTCAAACCATGTTCGTAGCCCATAAAACAATGAAAACCAAAACATATGGGATTCACATGGCCGGTTCATGGTTTTTCAAACTTTTCATCATCTTATAATTAATTGTGTATCTCCCCTAGTTGAGGAACATAGTTATGATCGTGTTATAGAAGAACTATGAACCCCATTAAATAAATTATGCATGCGTAAATTAACCACATGAATATTTGATTAAAAATTACCCAACCCCCAGAGATCAAGTTAACATGACCCAACACAACCCAAAAACATTCACCTATTTTTTGGGGGTTCGTCCATGGATTCCAAGTAATTCAAAGCACTATTATTGATATATCAAAGCCCAAATAGAAGATATTATCTTCACCATGAAAGATATTTTCATTCCATGGTTTTTTTCCTCTCTCTCATCATTATATCATATGTATTATGGATTTTCCCCCCTTAGTAATTGATATTGATCTCAGTTTTAGTATATGTAATCATTTTGATATAGGAACTATGTTTTAGATAAAGGTATATTTCGTTGTCATGTTCTTGATAGATTAAATTGTATTTGAGGATTTCGGTTTGTTAGTGTTCGTCATCAATCTTGAGTTATGTGTTCTAAATTCAATACCAAAATTATTGAATTCTAATTACATGTATGTGTAATGAAATTCCAGTTGACATGTTTGAAAATTGATGCTTGAATTGAATAAATTAATTGATTATATTTTTTATGGAATAATGGAATTGATTCCTTGAGTTTCTATGTGATTACACAACGATTTAAATAATGGGAAATTAAAATTTTGTAGTTGTCATTATAGAATTGGTGAAATTGGAATAATTAATTGGTTATTTAATTAACAGAATGTGTTCATTATGTGGTTAGTGATAAATTGGAAATATGTGATTTGTCAATTAATGTGGTTTGGAATTTATTCACAAAGGGAAATATAGGATTGATGGATTAACTATAAAGGGGGTTAATTTTTCAGATGAATAAAAACTTCAAAATTGATTAATGGTGAAATATTCAAATTATTCATAGGTTAAAAAATAGATAAAAATTTTATAAATATATAAAGGTACATAAATATTTGATATATTTACAAGTGCATAAATGATTATTGACATTTTTATGTGTGATGGGTTTGAAATATTATGATTGATGGTTATGTATTTTATTAGGACAAGGACTAATTCTTTAAATACCACTGTGGTTCTATACATGGTGTTCTAGAGACAAATTTTTTCATGTGATAATGACTGTATGAAAAAACCTACTACTTTGAAATCCAAATATTGTGAAGAAAGTGATAACCATTGTGGGATATAAATACTGCATAAATAGACCACTTTTTTTATTTCTCTATAAATGTTTTGTGGGGAATGGAATGCTGGTTCAACGATCTATAAATACCATCCAATGACATTATAGAAAAAATAAATGATTTCATTGGGCTATGGTTTCAATTTGATTTTATATGAACTGAATTGAAATGATGAATGATAATAATTGAAACTTGATATGTTATATAAATTTAGGATATCTCAGATTTTGAAACAAGATGAAGCCCATATTGATGGGTTGGTTGTCCTGAGGAACCCAGAACTTTATATGGTAAATTAATTAATTTTGAAATGTGATATCTTTTATCAATATACATTTTTTATTACTCTTTATACTGATACATTCATTTTTATTGAATAAATAATGTTTTTGAAACCATTGGTGGTGGAATACTTAGTTGTACTCACAAAATACTCAAGATATCTGATCAATAAACAAATAGAGTTCATGTTTTCGGGGTTGGATAAGGGAAATATGTATATTAATGATATATATTCTTGGATATATTATTTATGAGTGATCCAAACATGGTGTCAGGACCGGATTTGGAGTTATAGGTGTCATTATTCCAGGGTTTATAATTTTACACAGGGAATATAATTTAAATGGAAAATCTACTATTCTAGTTTTGGTATTATATACAAATTTTAGATATGGTATGTTATATGTTTATCTTTTTATTAGTTATATTATTAACTTATTATTATATCTATCATGTGTCATGATTCTCTGATTAAGATTAAAAGTATCCCAATTATTGATATGAGACCTTTTCTTCTATCCAGTAGCTTATGAAATACTATGAGTCGTGTTTGAGATCACGTAAACAACTAGATCATGGAAACAATGTATGGTACTTAGATTGGGAAATTACAATAAGCCTATCAGATATATGAAAACTAGAATGTTACAACTCTTAAATATACTTTACTGAAAATGAAAACACATTATCTTGGATAATTTTTTTGAATCCAAAATACTTAAAGTGAGTATAGTGAAATTAGAGATGAAATTGATAAACATAAAAAGTTATCACACTTAATTTATATATGAGAATTATTCTCTCTTCATAATGTTTCAATAGTATATTTTCTTAAACTTAAAATTTTATACTGAGTAAAACATTCTCTTAAATGTTATTAAGATATGATGTTTACCTCATTGTTCAATTGAATTAATTAGAATGATCCAGATATATAGATTATAAATAGTTCATATTTTCATCCATGGATAGAATTCCACTTTGAGAGAACCATTTAAACCATAGAGGATATTTGTTGATTTTTTTGTATGAATTTTAAAGGTGTTTGCAGTAAAAAATTTCACTATTCCGTTTTTCTTAAAACATTTTATTTAACTCTTGGGATCATATAGATCATCATGAATAACTCTACATAAATATGTTTATAACTCTAAAATTATTGGATGATGTTGGAGAATAAAATTTAATGGGACCTGAGTTATATGATTTAATGGTAGAGAATTTTAGAGTTACTAAGAATCGCATCATTGTATCTCAATTATTGATAAAATACTATAATTCTTGTCATTGGTAAAATATAGAATATGATGTTGGTCAAAATGTATTTCTAGTAATGTTACCATGGAATTAATATTTTATTTAAAAAATTAGTGGATTTTTAGTCCCATGTTATATTTACACCTTTTGGATTTTTGATTAATTATGGATGGTGGCTTTTTTTGGCACTTCCACTAAACCGCTATCATGTTCACGATGCGTTCCATGTATCTATCTCAAAAACATTCATACATGACCCTCAACATATAATGAACTAATATGAAATAACTATAAACAATATAATTCCAAAGAATAACTATGAGAATAATTATTTGGTCATAGAGATAATGAGATATGGAACATGACTACTTATTCAGACAATGTTTTCTAGAGGAATGTTAAAATTTGATGATTTTTTTATGGAACAATACATTTGTAATAAAATTGATATATCCTCGTTTTTTGGACCATGGTTATGTAATTTTATGAAATAAATAATTTCTATAGGGGATTAAAAATAACACATGTATATTTATGAGAAATATTGTTTAAATTGTTTGATTCATTTTATAGTTTTCTTTATATGAAGAACATTTTTCTAACTGAACAATTATATATTTTATTGTCTCAACCATTCATTAAATTTTTTGGTATAAATATAAATAAATAAATATTAAAATATATATATATATATTACATTGGCATAAAATTAATCAATTAGAAATCAATTAAATATATATGAAAAATATTATTTCATAATAACAATATATTATTATTAATTTTTCTATGTGAAATGTGTTTTTTCATGAAATATTATTTTGAAAATATATTTGATGATTTCAAAAAAAATCTTGTATTATAAATTAAATATAATGGATTATAATATATATATTTTTTATTTTCATGGTATATAAATTAAGACACTCTGATGCTTAGAAAAGAATAATTCTAAAAATGTGAATTTTGTTACATTTTCTAAACTTCTTTTCCATAAAAGTTTAGTCACATAGAAATTGAAAATTAAAAAAAATTCATTATTTTTTATTTTGGGGTCAATTTTTTTAAATACTCAACTTTTCATTATCCCTATTGAATGATTACCATAATAATTATTTTTCACCTCAATAAGGGTACAACAGTAAAATGTTGGTTAGAACCTTATAATAAGGATTTAAAATATCACTAAAACAATCCTTCTACTTAAATTATATGTCTAGTTCATCTGTTTCTATCCATGTATCTAATTCATTTTCAATTACTTACATATATAATTTCATATTACCTTTTTATTAATTAATGAAAAAATAAATACAAAATTTCAAACTCTTTGGTTTAATATCTATAAAATATTTACATAATTTTTATTAATATTATTTCTATATGATTATTTGAAAAATAAATCACTATTTTATCATATTAATTTTTTTTATTAATTTTTAGTGATATTAAAATTCCATTAAAGGCATATACAATACTGACATCATATTTATTCAATTAATTGAAATAGAGAATACATTATTATAAAAAAATATATTATAACTACATTTTTTATTATCATTCGTTGATTTTTTTTAAAGATATTGAATATTAGTGATTTTTTTATGAAATAAATTATACATTAATTTGTTTAATTGTTTCATTAATGTAATATTAATTGAATATTTTCATGAATAGTAATGATGATATTTTAGCGAAAAATATTTTAATTAATGATTTAAAATTCATAAAAATATTATATTTAACAAATTGAATGTAATATGGATGTAAGTATCAAATAGTGTCCATATTTAGGTCACATGTAAATTTATGTATCATTAACAGCCATTTAAATTTGAAATATATATTATCATAGTTCTAGCAATAAAATTAACAAAGGGGTTATAAAAAATATAGGGTTTGTAAACACTCAAAAACCTATCAAATTTAATTGGATAATTCTATTTTAACTCCATTATTTTTTATAATATTTAATTCCATTTAATAAACGTAATTAAAATTATTTTTTTATATTATTATCTTTTAATAAATTTTAATTCGATGGCCTCAAAGTTCGTGTAAAATCAATCACCACCTTATTCCTCATTACAGAAATGTCTACCTTATAACACGCACACACCCTAAAAAAACCTCGTATAAATATCTATATAAATATTATATATGTTACTATATCCCCACAATATTCTCTATATGTAATAGTATATCTAATGGAGTTATTTTGGAGAATATGTAATTTTCTTAATTGATCAATTTAGGTTCACTTTTTCTTTTAACATCAATAACTCTACGAAATTATATCATAAAATAATAGCTTTTGTAACAAAAATATAATAAATGATATTTTGATTAGAAAACAACAAATATCCATGCTATTTCCCAAAAACTGCTATGTGGAAGTGTAAATTGTACATAAGTATGACTTACAATCTCCACATAGATATATAAATAATTTTACATCAGAGTATACTATAATTTTTTATTATGATGGGAAAAATGATTATATATTTAATATAAAAATTTATAATTATTCATTAATAATATTTTGGTATCAACATTAAAAACATATAATTTTTTTGAAAATGTTTGTGTCGCTCAGGTTTACTTCTAGACTACCCCTCAAAAACGCGATGTGAATCACATTTATTTCCACATTACATAGATGTACATAATGTTGCATTTGATAAATATATATGATTTCAATGATATTATAATAAATTTTTATAGGTTATTTAGTATAAAACATTATTTTTTTAATTTATTAAAAATTTAAAACTACATTCATGTGTATGTATGATATTTTACCAAAATTATTGGTATAATTAATCAATCTATCAACACATTTTACAGATGATAATATAAAAATATATAATTACACGATCATAAGTATTACATAATCTTGAGTTTTAGTCATATAAATTATATTCATTCATATTTATTATATTTTTAGGTAATTAGTTTTATTGAATTAACCCATAGCTCGTACATAACTACTCAAATATGATATAGTGGACCCACCAAGTCAAAATCAATTTATAAAAAAACAAATTGTTTTAAAACAAAAAATGGAATTGTGTTCAGTAAAAATATTCATAACATTCAAATTCACTTCAATATTTCTATTAACCATTTTTAGAAAATGATAATGAAATTTTAAAACTGGGGTTGAGTTAAAAAAAGACAGTAAGGGACATGAATAATAAAAATGATTATTCCATTGAAAACATGAAAACCCATTTAAAACCATTTTCTTACATGCTAATTTGATGGAATATATAAATCATTTTGATTCCTTGGGACATCAACGTCATAATACCCTCACTATACCCTTAGTAATGGAATAAACACATGGTCCAATTCCATATCTGGAGTACCTAATTCACAGTAGATCCATAAAGGGGAACATCCGTCAAATCATTAGCTACAATGAGGATCAACAAATAATGTCACGTTCTATAATGGGGCTCAACACATAATTTATTGACTTATAATTCTATAAAAACATAATAAAATATTTTTAATTAAAAAATAGAGAAAAAATACAATGAAAAACATTAAAATTCATGAATAAATATTTAAATAAAAAACTACTATTTTCATATAAAAATCCATGTTAAAATATAAAAAATACATTAACATTAAAATGATTGAAATTTTAGTGAATATAAATATAATAAAATCAAAATAATACACTACCCTCATTATTATTTGTGAATGATATAGAACCACTCATTCCTTATATGTTATAAAACATTTATTTTTTACTTTTGTAAACAATAGTTGAAAAAAGAACTTTAAAAGATCGGTTGTAAAACAATGTCAATTACCTTGAGTCTGACCTATCATGTAACATTTTTATCATCCTAAATAATAAACACAAGATTAATATTTAATATTTGAAAATAAATTTCATGTTTATTATTAAATTTTTATGAATTATTTACATTTCATAACAATTAATTATTTATTTAATTTCACGTTGGAGGTTTTGAAAATATTCGGTACTAGTGTTCAAAATGGAATCAGTATGATATATACAGTCATAGTTTTCATTTCTCAGACATCAATTCAATAATATAGATGACATAATAATAAATTTTATGCATTATTTATACATTAAAATAAAATATGATTTTATGGTTATGAAGTATCAGCCATGTTGTAATTATGGAGACGCTGTGCCGTTTTACGCATGAGTGTCATTTTATTGTATCTATGATCATTAAGAGAATAATGTGAGAATAATTTTATGTTGGAAAAAATATATTAATTTCACTAATTAATAATTATTCTTTGAATTATATTAATATAAATGATCCATGAGATTTAGTGATGAAAAACGAATCACATTTATTCAAAGAGGTGATACATCAGACATACACACAAATGACCTTATCAATTTCTATGCCAAGAAAGGTAAAAAATAAAATGATATATTATCTTTTAATAATGATTAATATTTAATTAATATCTTAAATAGAAAAAAATTTCTCATTATAACCAATATTGGGGGATGGTGATGGAAAATGATTTTCATTGATTGGAAAGGTGGTAGTACTCCATATCCACAAACGATAACAGATTTTCCAATTAGATGAAATGGAAGGTAGATTTAGGTGATGATATAAACATAAAAACATATCATTATATTGAGAATATGGTATTTATTATTTCACCATATTTAAAAATATTTTATGGATTTTTAATAATAAATAAAACATAAATACTTGATTAAAACAACAACTTTTGTTCATACGATCTGATTTTCATAACACTTTAAGACCGCTAAGGGTGGTTTTATTCATAAAATAAGAACTATAGATTGTAGATATTAATTATAATAATATATTGGGGTAGATCATGGTTTAATAAATTTAATTTTATTTTTGAATAAATTATAAATGAAGTTCCCTTTTATAATAGAGAGTAGAGGCATCCTAGGAATTCATTAAAATATCAAATTAATATAAATTATTTTTATATTCCAAATTGTTATAAAATTATTTATTTAGAATAAAGGATGATTGTATGTGTAAATAAATTCATAAATTAAAAATAATACATGTTTTAATTTTTATTTTAATCCTTATCGTTTTGTTTTAACACTTACAATGAAAATTATCTTTTATCGTGATAACATGTAATTTGACATTTGAATGTTAATATAAATAATATAAAATTATAAAAGTCTATTAAATGAGTAACTTATGAAATTTTAAGCCTTAAACCACTTAATTTTGTGAATTTTAGATATTTTTATTTAATAGAATTTCTAATATATTAAAATATAATTAATGTAAATTTTGACACTATTCATTACAAGATTTTTTTAAAATATCAATAAAATGATATATTAAAATCAAATAGTTAGACATATAACTAATAGGATATATTCATTTATAAAATTCATATATTAAATTATTTATCAAAATTAATATTTATTATAATATTTTTAATTACATTTCTTTGATATTTCAATTAATTGAACTATTACTACATCAATATTGTGCAAGTTGTTAATTTATTTATTTTGATAAAACAATTTAAAAAAACTATAATGATGACTATAAAAATATAATTTTAGAAATAATAACAATGATCAAATAAAATACACTATATATCATTATAATTAAAATATTAACCTTCTAAAAAATATGATTATTACATGTTTGATTTTTTTTAAAATAAAATACTGTAATTGGTTCAACATTATACATGTGGACCAAAGAATTTATAAAGACAGAGCAATATTGAATTTCTTCAATAATAAATTAGTAAATAATATTATTAAATGTGATTGGAAAATACATAAATATTTCAATTATTATGTTTACAACTAATTATCCGATTTAAAATTAATTAGGTAATAAAAATAAGTGATTTTACAACTCCTATTGTCCAGAAATTAAAAGGAAAATATTTATGAAATTTAAATTGTATGATTCTAAATATGGAATCTATATTTCAAAATTAAAATAATAGATTTGGATAAAACTAATTTAAATTTTATCGCATTGAGGTGGTTGGAACAAAATTTATTAACGTGAAGATATTCATAATATAGAGATGATTTGAAACCAATATTCAATGTGATGTTTATTCCGATGACCAAAACTGGATTAAACAATTTTAAATTGATCTAATTATTCATTTCAAAAATAAAAATATAATTTTACACTAACTATTATTTTGGCGATAAACATGTTTTCAATTAAAATGATGTATTTTTTCACTATTCATAAAAAAATCTACTGATCAGAAAAATAAAAAAATTATTTCACAAAAGTATATTTCGAAATTATTCATTCAAATTTCACTTTTTTAAAAAATAATTTCTAAATGTGTTAATATTTAGTTTTTTTACATCTCTTCCATTAAATTGGGATAGAAATGTTTTTACAAATGTAATTTTTAACCATAAAATTAGGGTTATATTATATATTATTGATCATGATTTCCATTTTAAATTAAAAAATAATATTAAATTCATAAATATTAATAAATTTAAAAAGTCATCATTCTATCATTACCTTGGGTCTTACAATCATCCCCCTTTTGTAATAATTTTCCTCACAATTTTATTCACTTAATAAATAAGTGGGGATAAATTTCCATCAATGAATTTATATATTCCCATGATTCCTCTTCAATGATATTGTTTCTTCACAAAACATTAAACTAATGAATCACCTTATACCACAACACATTCTCTCAGAGGTGATGAGTCAAAACTGGAAATTCTAGAGAAGAATGATTCTATTCCTACTGAACTACGTCTTTGATTAAAACATGAGATAAATATAAAATATATATATTCATAACATTATAAGATGAAAAAAAATTCCTAGTATTAATTCAAAGGGATATAAAAATTGTAAGAAATAGATCTAACATTCATCAGGATATCATATAGACTATTTAACTATGTACTCAAATTCCCTTTCGTACAAAAACACATGAGAGTTTTACCTGGAGAAACATTGAAAAATATAAAATAGAAACCTTGAAAGAAAAATCCTTACTATTACAATCTGCATAACTTTTGTTCTTTATTTGATCTGTCATCATGGTTCATTGAATAACATGAAATTTCTCTTCCATTTCCACTAAAAATCCTGGTCGATCAACAACCTTCATCTACATTATCCCAAAATGTAGGAGTTCAACTTCACTTTCCATATATTACCTAAAATGGTTCCATATGTGTATAATAGTGAAAAATAATATTATATGAAAAATAAACATAAAAATTAATTTGATCTAAAATTCCCTGGTAATCTATTAATCACGAATATAGTATATCCTAAAGTGTTTGAATTGTTCATTTTCACTATCCATTTTGACTGAGGATGAATTGTTTTCTGAAACGTTACTCAGTTCCCAATGAATTTTGAAGGCCATGACTAATGGTTGAAGTGAACCTATGATGACAATAAGATACAATTGAGAGAAGAATTCCATGTACCATAATTACCAAATTATGATTCAATTGGGAAATTTTATATATAAGCATATTATCATGATTAGTAATAAAATGTTCATATCTAGTCAGTTGTTCAATAATAACCATAATCACATTGTCACCTATAGATGTATTTGGTAATCCCATGACAAATTCCATAGAAATATATTCTTATTTCAAATATAGAACCAAAAAAAGATCTTGTACCTCCTTTTGTTACTGTCATTCAGTTATAAACCATTATCATATCAAACATATCATAGAAATGTCTGAAATATATAATTTCATTCCATCCCATAGACTTTTGTCCAGAAGGCCTATGTACATCTTCATACTTCTATAATGAACTGAAAATGGAGAACTGTGAGCTTCACATAACAACCCAATCATCATATGTGAACCATAATGAATAAATAATCACTTCTAAAATATCAAAACACAATATTTTCAATGTTAAACTCAAGAAAAATATATATTTTTTACCAATTCTACCTTTTATGTAACTCGTGATATTCCTCCATGCTTTCTTAATTTTGTATAATAATTATGGTATCACATACAGCAAAAACAAAATAGTGGAATTTCATACACCAACAAGTTCTAAAAAAAATTCGTTAAATAATATACAATGTGGAAATATTCAAAACATAACCTAATTAATGTTGTATTATTCTATTTATTCAAATAATTAGCCACATTATTTTCTTTTTTAAGATGGTAATGAGTCATTAAATCATAATCCTTGATTAGTATAATCATAATATTTGTCTAAGGTTAAATTCTTTCCGAGTGAATATACACTTCAAAAATTTATGATCAATGTATATTTCATATTTGACACTGCAAAAATGATGCCTTCGAAGTTTGTATTACAAAAAAAAATAATCTAATTCTAAATCATGTTTATGTGAACTTAAGACATGAGGTTTTAACTGAATTGAATCATAATAAATAACCTGATCATTCTGCATCATGATAATCCAAGTACCTTTTACAAATAATCATTATAGATAAAAACCTCACCATTTCAGGAGTGTAAGGAAAAACATCAGCATTAAATACCATCTATTTAATTTCTGAAAACATTAATATTATTCCTTTGTCTAGATGAAATTAAATTAATTTATACATGACATATTTATTAGGCATGAAAACCTTGAATGGTTTTCAACAATCCTCTGGTAATATCCTACTAAACAAAGAAATCTATAAATCTTGAAATTAATTTTGTTTCTTTTCTATTCATCAACAACATCAATTTATGCAGGATCATAGGTTATGCCATATTTAGAAATAGTGTGTCCAAGTAATAAAATTTATTACAACCAATATATTCAATTTCTAGATTCACCATAATCTTTCATTTCTTCTAATGATTTCAAAAAAGTCCTCTGATTTCATTCATGATCCCCATTACATTTAGAATATACCAAAATTTCATCCCTATGAAAAACCAAAAACATATCAATGAACTCACAGAAATCAATATTCATAAAATCCATGAATACAACAAATTAATTATATAAATTAAATGTCATAACTACATATTCATACTTCCCATATATAGTCCAATACACAAACTTCAGAATTACTTCTTCCTCAATTTTAAATTTAAAGTACCCCAACCCCATGTCAAACTTAAAAAAATATAGTTCTACATAGAGTCTATCAAACATATAATCGATATTATGGAAATGATACTTATTCTCAACAGTGATGTTATTCATGGTTCTATAATAAAATAAAAGTCTCATTGAACCATCAATCTTTTTTATAAAAAATCATGATCACTCATTAGTGGAAATGATAGGTGAGGTAAAGCCTTTTTTTAATAACTATTTCAATTGATTTTTCAATTCTAAATTTTCCACATGATCCATTCAATAAGGGGATTTAGAAATAAGAATAGTAAAAGGAACTATGTAAATAGTAAACTCGACCTCTCGGTTAGTAATAACAATTTCCAAATCATCTTGGAAAAAATCCCTGAACTCATTTACTATTGTACAATCATTAATCAAAATAATTACATTGTTTAAAAAAATATGTTATAAATAACATTCCTTTCAATATTTTAATATTTAACTGGCTTCTTGATATGTTACTAATGCTATGGGATAATTCTTGTACACAAATTTATAATATTTATAAATAGAAACATCCTTAGCCCTAAAATATATATTATCATGGTAAATAGAAAAACTATACATATCCATAATAACATTAAAATTTTCTGGAGAAAGAAAACTATTTTAGTTATATTTATTTCATAGACTATGATTGTATGATTATTATAATTTCCTTTTTTCCTAATATTTCCACCATCTGTTTTTACTATATGCTATATCTCCATGTCATGGTGTGGAATTTTGAATTTATCAAAAAATTCTTCCAAAATGAAAGAATTTGTAGACTCTAAATCAAACAATAAAATAGTGTAATCTAAAAAACTAGAAATGTACATTATTCTACTTCGATTGATGTCCCAATATTTACTAATGTAGTTCTAAACACTTTTTCCACACCCTTATATTTCTAATATTGTTGATTTAGCCCATATTGTCTAACTTTGGACATAAATTTGAAAAATCACTCAAATCAATATTGTTAAAGTATCATAGCATTGGCCTGTCATTGTTTTTGTGATCATTTTCATGAATTACAATCCCTGTTTACAAATAATAAACATAATTTTAACTTTGAATAATTATACGACATTCTTTAGTAACCCATTGACCCAAAAAATTAAAAAATATATAATTCAGTTGTATAAGATCCAAATTTCAATTATGAATTCATCCTCAAATATTTCAAACATGACTTATTATTATTCGTGTAATCACGAGGAACATATATCACTAAAAACTCCATATCAACTTTTTCATCACATGAATAATGTTTATTGTAGATTTAAAACTTACAATTAATAAAATGACATCATAAAATTTATTTCAGATAAGAATAAAATATATTTTATTTACTAATAATGTGCTGGAAAATATTTGGTATGTATCGGGCATGTCCCATAAATTTTGATTCATAGAAAACCAAAAAATAATCATCATTATTCTTCAGTTCCAAAAACTATTTCTCATTCTGTGATGTATAGATATAGGAAAATATTTTTCCTGAAATTAACTCTTCAAATAATCACATTACATAGTCTAAAGATCAAATTTTTCTATGGTATTCACAAATCAGGACCATAATTTCATGGAAAAAACTTTTAACTCTAAATAGTTTGGGTTACCATTTATAGTTATTATTATCCCAAGACCTGAAATATCTTATCCATAACATTGATACATCCTTCAGTTAACAATGGATTTGAGGTTTCCCTGAAATCATAAGGATGTTGCCTCATAAATTGCTTCACTACTATCATATTCCTATATGGTATATCTAGATGATCCCTTTAATGGATTCCATTAACATTTATTACAAATTTCAACCATTAAATCACATCAAAAAACAATTCAATTAGGACTTCAACCATCCCATGAAACTGATTTGGATGGAGGTTTTCTTTTTGATGGAATCCCATCAAAGCTTCTATATTTCAAATGTGAATAACCATTCCAAATATACATAAAAAAGATAAAAAAACATAGTAATATTCAAATTATATATCATATCAACTTAACCATAATGTAAAAATCATTTATGGACATTCTATTAACAATATACTATCCCCCAAAGTTATCTAAACTGACCATTGATACCAACTATACCGACCAAATGTTAGCCAATAAATAATCATCAGTTTTAGTATTGTAAATTGAATTTATTCAAAATGATGATATTTTTTAGGAGTATATTAATATATAATAATTCCATAACTCAAACATAACATCTATAAAATTACAAATTATACTGTTATAATAAATGTCAATTTTTTAGAAATTAAAATATTTAACATAAAATATTGTATTTAACATGAAAAATATTTGTAACAGTCACCAATACTTCCTCCATTATATTACTAATACTTATACCCTCTATTTTTGGCAACATTTGTTTATTTATAATTAATTCTGTAAGGGATATATAGAATGAATATAATTTTTCTAGTGAAAACATGAAAATCTCTGAAAACCCAATGCTTGGTAATTCATTTTCATGTATAGAAAAAATAATGTAGGTTAGGTTAGTCATAAAAAACAATAAATCATTAAATAATACATATTAATTATTAAATAGTATGGTTTTATTCTATCTTTGAATTCCCAATTCCATGGACACCAAAAATGGTTCTTACTCGTCATATCATGAGATAAAATATGGCTAAACCCATCATATGATGAAAAATAATGGGTATCACTCCATACTGTATTGAGTTATAGAGGTATGAACCAATTAAATAAAATATATATTGAACATATCATGAATTAAACCCTTTTAGCGGGCAATGAAAAGTTCATGAACCCATAGCATCCTCGTATGACAATTCATAATGAATGACATGCAACCTAGCTATTAGAAAAAATCATATTGATGATTCAACCAAATATATTTCATGAAAGAAACAATGTTAGAATGGATATCATGTATTTGTGTGATGAGGTGATGTATCTCCGAGCTATGGGTGATGATATGCAAAAAAAATTGTAATCAAGATAAGCTCTGGTTGCTCATCCGGTTAAAGATTTTAGTGGTTAGATTATACATAAATGTGATTCTATGATTCAGTCGAACATGATTTCTATATATTAACGTGGATGTAGGAAACATAAAGATAGTCCATGAGATATTGGACCTTGTTTTTGGTCTCAAAAATCTGACTGATGAGTATAAGGGATGTCTACATAATTTTCTGAATCAGGTCAAGTCCCGCACTTCAGTTTTTAGAGCCTCTAATGAATCTAGAAAGTCAGCTCAACCCATTGACTGTGAACTTCTCAGAACTATTGTTAATGGAGAACATAAATTTGTGTTAAGTGGCATTGACAAGGATAATTTATTTAAGGTATTAAAAATAGTTATAGACTACTTGAATTAGTGATGAATCATTCAAATATTACAAATGATTCTAAGGAAGAAATCACTATTAAAGTGGATTTCTAAATTTTAAAGATTTTCTATATGTTTGATATGACTAATCATTTAATATATATTGTACAGAATATTAATGTTCCTCCCATCACTCAAAAATTCAAGACTCCAGTCCAAAAGCTAAAATATTTCACTCTTATATTTCACAAGTTCATAGAGAACTAAGATGATATGGAGAAGGCAATGCAGTATGGTGGTGAGATCATTATTTTTTTAATTCAATTGTTGTAGCCTTATCATCACATTCAAATCATATCCATTGTGACTCCTACAACTACACCTTTGTGATATTGTTTAACTGTTTCCTTGTCCACTAGTTTTTATTATGCCTTGATGTCTGTATCTGAGGCTCTGATCCAGATCAGACCAGTTATCCATGACCAACAATTGCCATTGTCATTATCCAACCCGAATTTGGAACCTTATGTTTTTGAAGGGCCGCCTCTTCCTAATTGGATAGTTGGCTCACATCCTTCTTGAACCTATGCTTATAATCCAGTGGATCCTTTTGATATAGGTGACATGGGAAATGAGAAGAATGATTGTGCGGAATAAAAGTAAAGATTGTATTTTGGTTGGGTAGTTTTTTATTTTTTACTACTTGTTTTACAGACAACAATATTTCCATCTAATAAAATATACAAAGTTTTTTCTTATTCTCTTATATTTCCTATAATGATTTCGATAATCACAAATGGGGGAGAATGAAGACTACGAAAATATGTTTCATTCATATGATTAGTATTCATAAAAGGGGGATATTGTTGGACTCCTCATGTTTTCATCATGTTTTAATGTTCACAAATCATGTTAATCTTGTTTACTATGTCTCAAATCATGTGTAGAGATATATTTTTTCCCAATTCATTAAATGAACTTTCACAAGATCTTTATTCATATAAATCTTGTTTTATTATATTAAACTATATTCAATTTAATTATATTTGGTTTTCATCTATGAATGATTATGTATAAATAATTTTATGAATATTACTGATTATGAATACTTAGAGATATTTGAAAATGTCTGGGGAACCGTTATTCTACCACCATTTTTGGTTTTCTGGATACGGACCAGACACCGTATTCATGACATTGTAACCTAGACATCGTGACCCAAACACTGTGACCCATACACCGTATCCAGTTTACGATTTCATGATTTCTATGTAACTGATTCCTTTTTACTGTCACCAATACACCATTCAATGTTTAGAAAAAGGATAGAAGCTGTGATCCTAACACCGCATCTGAAATACCAGTTCCTAATCAGTGAAACTGTGGCATCACGATTGTCTCACCACTCACTGAAAAGATAGAAGACGCCATTTCGTGGTGATATCGCTTTCATTTGATACAGTTTGAAGACAAATTATGACATTTTTCTTTATTTTGTTTGGTAGTTTTCAATTTAATTTCTAACGGTCATATTTCAGTAATGTAATGGAGCTGACATAATTATTATTTCTTTGTAGACATGTCACCTGAAAGTACATGGTACGATTTGAATAATCCATGCATCTTATTAGTTATAATGTGTGCAAATTCAATTAAAAAGGAAGATAATTTGGGCTTCAAAAAGATACTAAAAGAGGACCAAGCATTTTAAAATAGCGAACTGATAAGTTCAACAAGATAAAACTGAAGAACTCTAAATTGAAAAAGGATGGACTACCGTATACCAAAAAAATCATCTTTGCAGAACCAACTTCATAAAGAAAATGAGTTAGAACATTGAACTACAGACTAGAGCACCAGAATTGTGATACTCTATTTTTTTACAAGAAGACTTGATACTTTCATATTCTTCATCCTACAAGTCCATAGATACATTGAATAAAACTCTGATCTCTTATAACCCTTTCCCATCATCTTTTATCTATTGGGAATAGTTTTTAGATTTTGAGTAGTGTGGGATTATCTATTTGAAAAACAAAAACTCAATTCATTGTTAAACTAAAATATTGAGGATATCCATCATCTAACACCACCTTATATTTGTTTACGCCCACGGGCTAGTGTGGAATAGGTCCTTGTGTGACCTCGTAGTATTTACTGACAATGAACAGTGGAAGAGGTTCTTTGGCCTGGACATTCTTGTGCACTGTTGTTTACCCCGATCCAGGGTCTGGATCATGTTTATTAAAATAAACTGCTTGTTGGAAGGTGATCACCATGTGGAGTGGATTAGGTGTTGTCTTGATACTGATCCACTAGTTTTACCAACTGTATATTTTAATTTAGTTTTTATCTACTTTACTGTACATTTTAGAAAACACAATATTTAACTTTAATAGTTAGTCTTGGATTGATGTTATAAATGTTTTTCCTTATTAGAGTAGATTCAAAAGTTGTATCAAGAACTCACATTGATATTACTGAAAATTAATCTATCTTATGAGAAACAATTTAAAAAGATAAACAATTATAACTAAAATAACATGATTAACTGGGCAGTATTCATATTTTTGGGGAATCTTTTTATGTGTAATTTCCAACAGAAATTTTTAAATATACTCAATTCACCACCATCGTGATTAATCTAATCCAAACAACATAAACATATCTGGTGCACAGAATGTTGGTCTTACAGATAATGTGTACTAAAGAATCCCCTCCTAGCCATGTATTTTTACATGTACCAAGCCTCACGGGTCCGCCTATATAAAACTACGCATGTTGTACGTAAGGTGCATGGTGTATTCTGATCATAAGGATCACAATCATCTAGCACATGGAGTGTAGTCAGATTACACACTATTTACATGAAAATTTCAATTTCTTCCCAAACAAAAGAACACATGGTTTGTGTTTATATAACTTCACTATGTGTTGTTTGGTTTTTTGGATAGTAAGGCTCATAAACATCATTAGAACCCCTATTTTCTTGAAAATAATGTAATGATATTTCAAATTCATATCCATTGGGGCCCATAATACCCACGAATCAAAACCTAGAATCCACTTATATCACGTAACATCATACTATATTACTCATGTTTGGAACATGAGCTACAAATTTCTAATCCCAGAAGGCCCATATTCCTTAGGGACCAAATTATGGTGTCCATCAAAATCATCCATAACACATCCCAATACACATATCTCTACAACATGCCTATCATTCATTGTACCTATAACAACAACATGGATATATAGAATAACATATGTGACAACGTCATGAAGTCAGTAATGATATTAAATGGCATGTCATGTGATTTTTAACAAGTTCCTATTTGATGAAAGAGATGTAATACCATCATCTCATAGGGTAGTAACAAAATAGAACCACAATTATAAAAATAATAACCACACAAAACAAGTGTGTCACTCAATGGTGAAATCATCTCAATTTTAATAATTAAAAATCCATAAATTTCAATGTCATTTGAAATAATTTGGATTTACCCTATAATTGGGGAAGATAATTCAGGTCATAACATAGTACCAAATATCTTGTATATTTTTCTCTATCAATCTTTAGAAAAATATGATGAACACTAGAAAAGAAAAACAACTATAATACCACTTTGTAATGTCCAATATTCGGATGGCACAAAATTTGTGCCACGTACCCAGTTGGCCACATGGCCTCAAGAGAATTTCCCCAAATACCAGAGGATTCCAACTACCGACCATGGCCTAGTTTGTTATAGTTGGGAAACTATGCCCTCATTGAAAGAGAATAATATAGAAAAATAAATATTTATACAACAGCGGATGCAATAAATGTATCATCCTGGGTAAATAAAAGATATGATATTTTCATATTTATTAATATTTTTGAATTAAATATCAAATTTAAATAAATGGGGATTCTATGTTTGGTGGATTACCTGATAAAAAATAGTGGGTTTCTTTGAAATCCTATAAGGCACACAATGTTGAGTTATACTGAAAATTGATAATATAATATTATTATCTTAAATGGTAGTTAACGCATAGTTTTTGTAGTAGTGTGAATGAACACAACTCATTAAAATATGATTATAAATATTTTTTATGTGTTTTTACATCTATCCAATAAATTTTAGATGCTTAAAATGTGAATGAATATAATTTTAAGCATAATCACCCAAATATTTTTTAAATGGATGATTTACCACCTTTTGATGTTGAACCATTTTAAAATATAGTTTTTTAACTATTATATGTTCTATTTGACAAAATAACATATTATTATTTAGAATCAGAACATAAAAATTTAAATTGGATGAATAATTGGTATTTTTATGATAATGTTCATTATTTAATTAATAGTGAAAAATACTGCTTTTAAATTCATAACTTCTTTTTATCTAATTAATTTATATAGATAGATTATTATTTTAATTGGATTTAATATGTAATTGGATTATATATTTACCATAAATAAAATTATTTTCAATTTAAATAATTTTAATTTGATATTATACTTAAACTATTGTCAATATTTTTATAGTTATTATTTTCAAAAAACATGTTTTTTGTTTTGAAAAAAAAAATTATTTTCAATTAATTTCAGCATCTTCTGTGTTTTCAATTTGTAGAAATATATTCCATATTTGGAATTAGGATGTCAAAGGTGTGTAAATAGTAAGATTTTATTTTTTAAAATTATGAATATTTATATCAGTTAATATTTTATTTACCATGGTTAAAACGTAAAAATAGTTAATAAGTGTAATCAAATATTACTATAATAACATTAAATTACACTAAAATGTGTCTTAATCCTATTGGGTGATACATGTACGACCATGGCCAACATTGGGTCAATTGTGGGATAGCATTGTGCCACATGGGAGTGATAATAACATATTATATTAAATATTAAAATGTAACGACTTAAATAACATAAATATATATCTTAGTGTAAATTAATTTTTATATTCGTTATATAAGTTATCTCTTCAACTATAAATATCTATCTTAAAGATAAAACTATTTCCTATGAAATGGTATTTTATTTATATTTTTTGGACATCAAATAAATATTATTATATATGACACAATGATGGTGGAGTGATTACATTATTAATGAATGATTTAAATAAATGACATTATAAAAATTTAAATATATTCCAAAACCAATAAAATTTTTTGGATGATATTATTTCCAACAATAATCATTATATATTTATTTTATGAGTTTTAGTCATTTTTAAACCGGAACAATGTTTATAATAAAAAATACACTCATATATTTCTAAAGTTCCCCGCCAACCCCTTATAAAAAGAAATTACCTCTAAACCATTACTCACATCTCTATATCCACTTGAATCATCACTCCTAAGAATAATTAATATCCCTACATACCTATATTACTTATAGTAGCCTTACCCTATGCAGAAGGTAATTCAACAAAACCTTTTTCTTCAAACAAACGAGAGATACCCGATTTAAAGGTAACATCTTCTCTTAAGTTATTATCGTTAATTTTAAATCATCATCCCCATAAACACTATTTATTCTATTATTATATAACAAAACCAGTATAATCAAAATACTAGGTTTTTTAATTGGACTTATTAGAACTATTCTTCCACACACCTTCATCTAATGAATAAGAACTTATTGTTTTTGTGGATGACGAACTACTGCCTCATGAAACGAGGAATGTTCAAATATCATCAACCGACTATCATGAAGTTCATTATGATGGAACATTATTTATATATGATATATATTTTTATTATTTTATATCTATTCTTCTATATTTTGAATTTAAATCATACTTTTATGGTTTCCATAATGCGTAAATATGATAATTTCATTTGAGGATGTGCAGACTACAACCAAATTCAAGTGATATAAATTTTTCATGAAAGATTTGGAATGTATAAAGGATGGAGTTAACGAAATTAAATATGATATTATACTGTAATTATAATATTCCAATGTATCATGATGTTTTTATTTCATTAAATATGAAATAGGAATGAAAGTAGTGCTTATTCTTACATATAGATTACTGTCTCCATGATCGGTGCATTTAATTTATTATATCTAAATGTTATGTATTTTTATAAATACATATATATAATAAATATATATGATATATATGATATCTAAATAATGAATATAATTCTTGATATAATTTAATTTTTACCACATCGACAACTTGTTATAATAAGAAGTCAATTTTTGACTCAAAATCAAAATATCGACAAAATGACCGTTATTAACTTAATGGATTAAGTAATGTTTATAACTAAGTAATATGAGATATAAAAGGAATAATAAATTGAAAAAAGTTATGAATAAAGTATAAATTATTTTTATTTTATTATTTAGGAGATTAAAGAATGAACAAGTCATGTCGGACACGAGGTAAGGTAACTTATTAACCTAATTTCCATTATTTTTGTAGATCATATTCCTATTGTTTATGTCATGATATGATTATGTGATGAAAGAATTTTGATATATTATTATTTATTTTAACATCATCTATGTTTACTTATATTTAATATACATATTTGATCTATTTTATTTTAAAAAAATCTAGGGGACTTCTTCTCAATTTTCTTTCATTGAGTAATATTTTTATTCATACACGACTATCTTTTATACAGTTTATAAACACATTTGGCTTTTTATTTCATATTATGGGAATATTTTTATACATTTAATTTTACTAAAAAATGAAATGTTTCTTTTTAATGTACGTAGTGATAAAGACCTTTTATCTGTCACAAGTGTTATTTGATATTTTGATTCCCCAATAAGTCATAATGTTTTTAAAAAGAAAAAAAATACTATATACTATTTTATGCATTATGGATTTTTTAATGGTTTGGATGATGGATTTTTATGACAATATTTTTATATGATATATTGTGACTGAAATGTAGAAATTTCATATTTCTTTTTATGTTTATTTATGTGTTATGAATATGTAATTGTTTGTGGGAATTTTTTATGTATAGAGGTGGTTTCCGTGATAATCCTATGGAAGGTGAGCCCTAGTTACCTCTCAAATGTATTGGGTAACATGAAATAGGTAAATATGAATGTTTCTCCTAAGGGATTTTGGATTTATAATGTGATGGGTATTCTATATGTAACTCCCTACGTATCTGTGAAATCTATAACATAAGTATGTTTGGGGTGCCACAAGTTACCTTAATGATTTATTATTTTGATTTGTTATTCATAAATCATATGATATAGTGTTTTTTGTTAAATATTGAAAACTGTAATTTAATTTACTTGTATGTATTGATGGACTAATGTTTTCTATCATTATTTTATAACCATTAATGAAATTCTTATTCTCATCTGAAGTTTCGAAATGTTTTTCATAGGACTTAAAGATGATAAGGATCAAGGGATGGATCATGGAAAAGTAATTCTGTCTAAAACATTGATCTATACATGAATATTTTTTATAAGTGTTTTTATTTTATGAATAAAATGGAAACTGATTAGAAGTGTCTACATTGTAATTTTTTAGATGGAATGTAATAGTTATGAATGAATTCTCTAAAAATATAATCTTGAAAAGATACTCAATGTGAATTATTCATTTAATTCATGATTATGTAATGTTTTAATGCTGGGTCATTATAGTTGGTATTAGAGGTCGTTTTAGATAAAATTAGGAGTTAAGATATTGTTAATTTAATATACATAAATTAATTTATGTCCATATTGAAATGATATATCATTTTCAGATTACCATGTTGATTCACCTAAGATATTTCTTTGTTCAAAATGGTTTTTCGTAGTGGAAACAAGGAAGTAATGATGGGACAACATTAGGTTAAATGAAACTATCCAAATATGCAACCTGAGATGGTCAAAATCGGAACTGAATATTTCGTTGTAGTGATGGAACATTTTCCTCAGGCTATAAATGGTGGTCGTATCCATACATGAGATCAACTGGATCAACCAATGAAGAACATCTCATTACTAGATAATTTCAGGAGGCAACACCCCCCATCATTAAGAAGATTATCTGAAACTTTGCTACCTTATTGGTGGATTAAAGAACTGGAGATTATTTTTTATGTGATGGGTTTCTCATAACCTCAATAGGTTAGTCTCGCTGTTTATCATTTTGAAGTTGAATTCAATCAGTATTGTTCAAAGGTAAAAACTATCAAGGATAGTGAGGGGATTGATTATCTTTATTGGGATGAATTCAATGCTATGTGTTTTGAGAAAACAATTTCGTAGTTTGTTCATCTTAGGAAGGAAAAAATCCTATAATTGAGGCATGAGAGTGAATCAATGGGTTCTTATGAAGAAAAATTTACTCGATTGGAAATGTACGCTCCAAATTTCATAGGATATATTGATATTTAAATCGATCGTTTTTACTTAGGATTAATGTAAAAGTATCGAAGGTATTTTAAATTTCATTATAAAAAATGTTTTTGAAAATATTGGTTGATGTGCATAGAAGGAGAAAAAATAAAGTTACCAATGATCAGGTGTTCTTTGACAAACAATATAATAAAGGTCGTGGATGTAGAAAAAATGTATGAAATCATGAAAAGTATTTGATGGTAGGAAACATATGTTTACAGTTTGGGAAAACATTTTTAAAAAATATGCTGGAGAATGTCTTTTTAATTATAGTAAGTTCTATCAATGTGGTAATATGGGGAATAAGGCTAATAATTACACATAAAAATAATATGGTAATGTTAAGAAAAAATCATATTTTTTTTGCATTGAAATGTTTTATGTGCAATGAAATGGATAATTATGAAAACGAGTATTCAACGAAGAACTCATCAAAAGGAAATAAGTTAGACTACAAGAAGAAAGGGGTGGTTAAATCCTTCGAAAATACTTCATGAGATGTTGGGTTATCCATTGATGTAGTAGTGAGTACACTATTTTTTGTTCATATTATGCCAATTTGTTGTTTAATTATGGGCCTACAAATTCATTCATTTATGATATTTTTTTTACTGAATTAGGAATTCCATCTCATGATATGAATCCTAAAATTATGGTAAAAACATTGGGAGGAAATATTTAGATAAATTGAAATTATAAGAACCTTATTGTCCTAGTGTGTGGAAATAGTATACCTAGAAACATTATTTTTTTCCTTCTAGTAGAGTTTGTTATTATTTTGGGTATGGATTGGCTTTCTATTAATCATATTAAGATTCACCACAATGCTAAATAGGTTTCTTTCTATAATTATTTCTAGTTTTTTACAAGAATGAACCCCTAATTTTGATAACATATCAAGAATTTAAGAAACATGAAATATATGGAAATTAATGTTACCTTGCACATATTCTTTAAAACAACGAAAAAGTTTAGATTAATGGGGTGCTAGTGGTAAATGTGTATCTTGATATTTTTGATGAGTTTCCTAGTATAATACACAGTCGAGACCATTAAATTACAGTTTACATAGTTCCTTATGCTAATCCAATTTCAAAACCCACATATTGAATTGATCAAATTGAAATTTTTATACCAAAGAAGAAATTGTATGAGTTGTTAGATAATGGTTTCATTCGACCTAGCACATCACGATAGGGAGAACCTGAAATGTTTGTTAAAAATAACGATGGTTCAATTAGACTTTCTGTGTATTATATAGCACTAAATAACATTACTGTTAAGATAAAATATCCATTTCCTCATATCGATGATTTGTTTGATCAGCTCAAGGGGGTTCGGTATTTTTTGATGATTTATTTGAGTTCAGGGTAAAATCAGTTGAATGTAAAGGATGAAAACATCTTGAATACTACATTTCATACTAGATATGACCATTATGAATTTTTTGTTATGATTTTTGGGTAAACCAATCCACCTTCTGTATTCATGGATCATAGGAATAGAATTTCCTATGACTTCCACGATAAGTTTTTTGTTGTGTTCATTGATGATATTTTGGATTATTACAAATGCAAAGAGGAACATGAAAGCCATTTAATGGTTGTTTTGAAAACATTAAATAATTAAAATATATGTGAAATTCATCAAATGAGAATTTTTGTTACAGTAGCATTCATTACAAGGTAACATTGTTTCAAAAAACTAGAAAAACAATTGATCCTTATAAAAATATAGTTTTTGAAGAATGGTCATGGCCCACAAATAAAACCGAGACCCATAGTTTTCTTGTCTTTTCATGTTATTACTGAATTTTTGTTGAAATTTATTAACAGTTATCTTTCCCACTGACTATGTTCTCTCAAAAAGGTGTTAGGTTCATTTGGATAAAAGAATGTGATAATTGTATTTAGGAATTGAAAAGAATATTTGTGATTGCTCGAGTTTTGAAAATACTTTCGAGAAATGGGTAGTTTGTTATCTATATTGATGATTCATTGAAAGGAAATGGTTTTTCTTTATGAAAAATGATCTGGTAATTGATTATGGTTCACATCAGTTGAAACCTCAGGAGTTAAATTACCCTACACATGATTTGGAATTAGCAGCTGTTGTTATTTCTTAAATAATTCAAAGGCGTCATCTTTATGGAGTAAACTGTGAAATATATTTTGTCCACAAATGATTGAATTATATATTATCTCAAAAAATTGAAAATAAGATAGAGAAGATGGTTTTAATTAATCCAGGATTATGGTAGCATGATTCATTACCATCCTGGAATGAAAAATAATGTGTCGGATGCTTTGAGTCACAAAATTAATGCAACATTTAGCATGTTACATTTGGAACGAGATCATTTCATAATGGATTTGATGAATTTTGGAATAGTTATTGATGTAGAAGGGAATTCCTCTATATTTGTTTTAGGTTTTAGTGAAATAATCTTTATCAGACCGAATTAATCAAGTGTAGAATGAAAATAGTGAGTTTTAGAAAAAGGCTGAGTTGGTTCAGAATGGCATGTTATCTAAATTTATCGTTGATAAAGATTGCGTTTGGAGGTTTGGGAAGAGATTATGTGTGCCTTTTGATTCATAGTTGATGACAAAGTTATTATTTTAAGCTCATAGTTCTCTATTTTCAGTTCATCCTGTCACTACTATGATGCATATAGATATTTTGAAGTATTACTAGTGGGATTAAATGAATGGAGATATTGCTAACTTTACTGTGATGTGTTTGATTTTACAACAGGTTATAGACGAGTGGCGGTTAATGAAAGTTATGCTTCAGAAACTACCAGTTGAAGAGTGGTAATGGGAAAATATATCCACAGACATCGATGTGGGATTGCTGAAAACATATCGAAGTAACAATGTAATATGGGTTATTATTGATTTATTGATTAATATGCTCATTTCCATCATATTATAGATACTTTGTCTCTAGATCCACTTTTTCAGTTTTATTTTTAGTTAATTTTCATGTATCATATTGTTCCCTTATCCATTATAGCTAATCATAATCATAGGTTTACATCTAACTTTTGTAAAGGCCATCAGAATTCATTGAGTATTGTATTAAATTTTAGTAGACCTTTTTAACCTCAATTAGATGGGCAGTCAAAATGAAAAATTCAGAAATTAGAAGATATAATAAATGCTTGATCAATAGATTTCCAGGGAAGTTGGGACCAATATATTTCATTGGTTGAATTTTTATATAATAATTGTTTTCATTCTATTATACAAATGGATTCATTTGATAAATTGTATGGAAAGTGTTGTCTAACTCGATCTTTCTGGGATGAAGTAAGTGATAAGAAAATGATGGGACCATAATTTAATAATGGGATGGCAGAAAAAGATCAACTGATTCATAAGCACATGAGAACATCTCAGAGTAGGATGAAAAGTTATGCGGAAAACCCGTGGAAGTATCGTTCATTTGAGGTATGTGATCATGTATTTTTCAAATTTTCTCCTTGGAAAAGTTTGACGAGTTTTAGTAAGAAGAGAAAGCTAAGTTCGAGGTTCATTAGACCATATGAAATCCAAGAGAATATTGGATCAGATTCATATAGAGTGGATTTATCTCTATGTTCATTCCAGGTACACAATGTTTTTCATATTTCAATGTTGAGAATTTATATGTCATATCCATCTCATGTATTTAATCTAAAGGTAGTTCAGATGGAAGAGAATCGTTCTTATGAAGAACAACTTGTCCATATTTATGACCAAATAGAAATAAAATTTGCTGAATAAGGTAATCCACCAGATAATTTTTTTTTCTGAAAATCCATATGGTTAAAGAGGCAACGTGGGAATCTGAAAATGCCATGATAGATAAATAACCCCATTTATATGATTAATGAATATAATTGTGAGGACACGATTTTCAAAAGGTGGGAAGGATGTAACATCCTATGTAAATAAAATTTATGATATTTTCATATTTATTAATATTTGTTTATTAAATATTAATTTACCTTTAATTGGGACTCTATATTTTATAGCATACCCAACATGAAACAACATGTTTTTTTGATAACTTACATCTCACACAATGATGAATTATACTAAATAATAATAATATATTATTATTATTTAAAATGGTAGTTTACACATAGACATTGCATTGAAAAAAATCTATATAACTATCTACAATATGATTATACATGTTTGGTAAATGTTTTTAAATTTATCAAATAAAATTATGTAACAGAAGTTGTGATTAAATCAAATTTTAATCATAAACACTGTAATGTTCTTTAAAATGCCGATTTACCACCTTTTGTGGAGAACCATTTTTAAATATAATTTTTTTACATTTATATCTTCTATTTGACAAGATAATATTTTTATATTTAATTGGAACATCAAAAATTACATTGGATTAAATTTTGGAATTTTTTTGATAATGTCCATTTTTTAATGATTATTAAAAAAATATTGCATTATAATTAAAAATAATTCAAATTTTTTTATATAGTGAGATTATTCATTTAATTGGTTATAAAGGGTAATAAATGATATTTTTACCATTTAATCCAATTTGGGTGATTGGAATTAATTTCACCTTGAAATTGGACATAAACAAGTGTCAATATTTTGGTAGTTATTATCATTCATTAAAACACGCTTTTTGTTTTTATGACGAGATTTATTTTCATATTAATTTCTCAAACTACAACGTTTTGCATTTGGAAATATTGATTCCATATATAGAATTATGAGGTCAAAATTTTTTAAATATGTATCTTTTATTTTTATACATTATCCAAATTGACAATAGTAAATATTTTATTTACTATAGTTAAATGTTATATCTGGTAAATAAGGATAAACAAATATTACTATAATAATATTAAATTACCCTAAAATGTGTCATAATCATATTTTCTTATACATTTTGGATGATTGTCGTCCTTCGGTCGATTTTGGGACTCCATGGAGCCACATGATAGTGCTAATGACACATTATAACAATTAATTTAACGTGAAGACAATAATCACATAAACATATATCTTTCTGTAAAACAATTTTAAATTGGGTAATATAAGTTATCCCATTGACTATAAATATTCATTTCAAAGAAAAAATTATTTCCTACATCATTGTATTTAATTTTATATTTTTAAACATTAGTAAAATAAAATAATTTATGACACAATGATGAAGCGATGGTTTTTTTAATGAAAAAATGATTCTGATAAATTAGATTAAAAAAATTAAAAAAAACCAAAAGATATCCTTTTATAATAGGATAATTTTTTTAGAACAAGATTCATCGTTAAATAGAATATAATGAGTTTTGGTCCTTATGAAAAAGAAAATAAATTTATTACAAAAATAATATATTCATGTAAACCATTTGGTTCACAACATTAAGAGATACCTAATTTAATAGTAACGTCTTCTCATAAATTATTTTAATTTTGTTTCTTTCTCCAACCCCATAAACAATATTTATTCTTTTATTTTATTTCAAAAATATTATAATCAATATACTAGGTTGTTTTCATGATAAGGATTCAAACTACACATCCACACACCTCAATCTAATGGATACGAACATACTATTCCTGTGAACGGCGAACTACCGCCTCACGAAAATATGATTGTTCAAATATAACCAACTGCCTCTCATGATGGCCACTATGATGATAATATATTTATATATGGTATGATTTTTGTTTATTTTTTCTCTATTCTACTTAATTATTCAGTTATATAATATCTTCATATTTTCAATTAATGGACAAACATGATAATTTCATTTGAGAAAGTGCAGACCACTACGGCCTCAAAGTGATATGACACGTTCATGCCATACGTGGAATGTATAAATGATGGAGTTAATAAAATTATTTATTATGTTATAATGGAATTATTATATACCTATGTATCCTGAATATTTCATTCCATTGAATATAAAATGGAAATGAATGTTGCGTTCATGCGTATGTACAACTTATCATATCATTGATCGGTGCATTTCATTTCATATCTCCAAAAGTTGTATACTATTATAAAAAAATATTTATACTGGATATATATGATATATAGGATATGTAAATAATAAACTTAATTCTAGATATAATGTACTTTTGATGACATGGACAACATGTAATTATAAAAATTTCATTTTACACTAAAGTACCAAATATCGACAAAACGACCATTATTAACTAAAATGGTTATGAAATATTTATAACATGGTAATAAGTGATATAAAAATAATAATAATCTCAAAAGTGTACTTTAATCAAGTATAAATTATCTATAGTTTATTATTTAGGAGATTAACGAATGAACAAGTAATGTCAGACACTAGGTAAGAGAATTTCTTAACCTAATTTCCATTATATGGGTTGATCATATACTTATTTTTTATGTCTTTCTATGATTATGTGTGGAATGAATTTTGAAATCATATATTTTAGTTATACTTGATTTATGTGTACATATACTGAAAACACATATTTTATCTATTTTATTTACAAAATGATCTTTGTAAGGGTCTTCGTCTCAATATCATTTCATTGAGGAATATTTTTATTTCAACATGACTATATTTTATATGGTGTATAAAAACCATTGAATTTTCATTTCATTCAAAGGGAATACTTTTCTATGTACCGTTTTACTAAATGATAATGGAAATGATTCTTTTTAACATACGTTTTGAACACGACCATTTCACCACTATGAGCGTTATTTTATATATGGATTGTTTAATAAGATGTAATGTTTTAAAAAGGAAAATAAATACCATATACTATTTTACATATTTTGGTATTGAAAATGGTTTTGATAATGTATTTGTTATTTCATTATATTTAAATGATATATTGTGATTGAAATGTTGAAATTTTATCTTTTCTTTATGTTCGTTTTATGTGTTATTACCATTTTATGGTTCTTGGGAATTTATTACATATACGGGTGTTTCCATGATAATCCTAGGGTGGGTGAGCATGAGATAAATCACCAATGCATTGGGTAACATGAAGGAGGTAAATTTTTATGTTTTTCGTAAGTTATTTAGGGAATATACATTGATTGGTATTACAAATGTAACTCCCTACTATGTAGTGAAAGCTGAAAATTAAGTATGTTATCGATGCACATGTTAACTTTATGATTTATGATTTCTATTTGTTATTAATCAATCTTATGATCTAGTGTGGTATGTTAAGTATTGGAAATTATGATTTCATTTACTTGTATGTATTGATGGACTAATGTTTTCATTCATTATTTTATAAACCTTAAATAGATTTTTAAGCTCATCCCATGTTCAGAATTGTTTTTCATAGTACTTAAAGATGAATAGGGTCATGAATTGGATCAATGAAAATTCATGTTGTCTGAAACAAGGAACTAGACATGACTCTTTCTTTCAAGAGTTTTTATTTTATGAAAAAATTGGAAACTGAGTAGAAGTTTCGACATTGTAATTTATGAGATGTAATTTAATAGTTATGGAATAATTCTCTAAAACTATAAACTTGAAAAGATCCTCTATGTAAATTATTCATCTACTTCAAGAATATTTAATGTTTTAAGGTTGGGTCCTTAGTGTTTATATTAGAGGTTGGTTAGATAACGTTATTAATTAGGTTATTGTAATAGTGATATATAAATATTATATTATGTTAATATTGAAATGGTATAACATTTAAATATTACCATGTTGCTTCACCTAAGATATTTTTTTATTCATAATGATCTTCCGTAGAGGAAATATGGCATCTCTAATGGGACAACATCAAGAGGAAGACAACCATCTAAATCGGCAACCTGAGATGGTCAGAATCAGAACTGAATAGTTTGTTGTAGAGATAGAACAATTGACTCAACCTATAAATGGTTGTGGTATCCATGCATGAGATCAGCCATATCCTCCATATATTAAAATTTCAGTAGTGGAGAATTTCATCAGACAACATCCCCCATCATTCATAGGATCATCTGACCATGTGCTACCAGAAGGGTGGATTAAAGAAATGGAGAATATTTTTTCTGTCATAGGGTGATCAGAACTTCAAAAGGATAGTCTCACTAATTATCATTTTGAAGTTGAAGCCGAACAGGGGTGGTTGATAGTGAAATATATCAGGGATAGTGAGGAAATTGATTCTCTTGATTGGGATTAATTCAAAGGTATGTTTCTTGATAAATATTTTCATAAGGTCGATCATCTTAGTATGGAAAAACAATTCATGGAATTGTGGATGGAGGATAAATCAATGGCTACTTATGAAGAAAAATACACTTGACTAGAAAGGTATGATCCACATTCCATATGATATATTGATAGTAAAATAAATCTTTTTTATTCAGAATTGAAGCCAAATTATCGAAGGGATTCAACCAATTGTTGTTAAAAAGTTATGAAAAACCTGTTGATGTGTAGAGAATGTTGAAATGTAGTTTTCCAATGATCAAGTGTTCTTTTACAAACAAAATAATAAGAGGTCGAGATGGAAGAAAAAATGAATTACACTTCAAAAAGGCTGATGGTAACAAACATAATTTTTTAGTTTGTGAAAATTGTGGTAAAAATCATGCTGGTGAATTTCATTTTAATTCCAGTAATTGCTACTAATGTGGTAAAATATGAAATAAGGCTAATAATTGAACTCAAAATCATTAGAGTAATGGAAAGACAAAATCAGATTTAAATTTAGTAAAATGATTTAAGTGAAATGAATTGGGTCATTATATAAATGTTTGTCAATCAATGAACTCAACCAATGGAAAGCAGTATGACTACAAGAAGAATGGGTTGGTGTAATAATTTGAAACTATTTTAGTATATGATGGGCCATCAAATGATGTAGTATCAGGTACAATGTTTTTTTGTTCTGATTATTCCTATGTGTTGTTTGATTTAGGGTCTACACATTCTTTCATTTCTGATAAATTTTCTAGTAAATTGGGAATTCCATCTACTAATATGAATATTGAACTTATGGTAATAACACCAAGAAGAAATTTTGTGATAAAAAATTATATGAACCTTCTTTTCATAGTGTGAAGACGGAATATTCCGACTATCCTTATTGTTTTTCATCTAATAGAGTCTGAAGTTATTTTGGGAATGAGTTAGATTTATGTTTATCATTATAAGATTGGCTGCATATATTGATAGGATTATTTTTAGAAATATTTTCAGTTTGTGTACAACAATGAACCCTTAATTTTGATAGCATATCAAGAGGCTGAGAAACTAATAAAAGATGTAAATGAATGTTTCCATGAACATATTTTTGAAAATAAAGAATCTATATAGATTAATGATGTTCCTATGGTAAATGAGTATCTTGATGTTTTTCCTGATGAGTTGCCTAGTATAATACCAAATCAAGAAGTTGAATTTACTATCGACATAGATACTAAAGATAAGCCAAATTCATAACCCCCTTTTCTAATGGATCAAATTGAGTTTTTAGAGTTAATGAAGCAATTACATGAGTTATTAACTAAATGTTTAATTCGACCTTGCACATCACTATGGGGTGATCCTGTCTTGTTATTTAATATAATGATGGTTTAATGAGACTCTTAATTGATTATAGATCATTGAATAACATCACTATTAATAACAATTATCCTTTGCCTCATATTAATGATTTGTTTGATCAGCTCCAGTGAGCTCAGTGTTTTTCAAAGATTGATTTGTGGGCAGGGAACAATAAGTTGAAAGTAATGGAATCAGACATTATGAAGACCAATTTTCTTACTAGATATTATCGTTATGAATTTTTAGTTATTCTTTTTGGATTAACCAATTCGCCTACTATATTCATGTGTCTAGTGAATAAAATTTTCGTGATTTACTACATTAGTTTGTGGTTTTATTCATTGATGATAATTTTTTTTGTCAAAAAGTAAAGAGGAAATTGAATGTCCATTGTGGGTTGTTTTGAAATCATTAAATGAAAATAAAGTGTATGGGAAATTAAGAAAGTGTGAGTTTTGGTTACAAAAAATTTCACTCCATGGTAACATTGATTCAATAAATGGCCGAAATATTGATCATACCAAAACAACAGTTGTTGAAGAATGGAAATGACACACAAATATGATTGACATCCATAGTTTTCTTTGTTTTGTATGTTATTACCAGAGGTTTTTTGAAAAAAATTCACGGTGACCTATCACAACGACTATATTAACTCAAAAAGGTGTTATCATCATTTGGAAAAAATAATGTGATGATTGTTTTCAAGATTTAAAATAAATATTGATGAATACTCAATTTTTTCACTACCTTCTAGAAATGGTGATTTTTTTTATCTACAATGATGCTTCGTTGAGAGGGCATGGTTGTGTCCTTATGAAGAATGATAATGATATTTCTTATGATTCACATATAATTAAAATACATGAGTTATATTACACAACACATGAATTGAAATTATCGTCGTTGTTTTTTCTTTAAAAAATTGGGGGCATCATCTGTATGGAGTAAACTGTGAAAATATATACTGACCAAAAATGTATGAATTATATATTCAATAAAATATAATTGAACATGAGATAATGGATATTGTCATAATTAATCAATGATTATGATTGCACGATTCATTACCATCCAAGAAAGGAATATAATGTGCCAGACACTTTGAGTTAGAAAAGTGTAGCTACATTAACCGTGTTATGTTTGGAATGAGATCCTTGGGTTTTTGATTTGATGAATTTTGGAATAGAGATTTTTGTTGCGGGGAATTAATTGAGTTAATAATTTTTTATTTTATTTTGAAAATTCATATTCTCTTTATGTTAATTATATGATAATGTATAATATCAATTCATTAATTTTTTGTGTACGATGATGATAATATCATGTGTGATATAATAATCGGTCTACTAAATATGAATTATTGGTTTGTTCTGAATATATCATATTGTATCATTTGTATTTCGTTAATTAATTTATTAATATGTTAAGAATTGTAAAATTATTTCATGGATTTATTGATGTATAAAAAATTAGACAAATTAGTTTAAAAAGTAGTTAATATTATTGAATAGAAAAATTAGTCTTAAAAGTAGTTGAAAATTATTATTAGGTAATTAATGAATATAAATGATAATATAGATGGATGAGTGAGTGTGGTTTCATTATAATTTTTATAGAGTTTATTTTTTAAATAGAATAGTATAGCTATAGATTTTTCATATTTTTTTGTAAGAGTGGACCAAGAAGAGTTTTCTTATAATTTTTGGCTAATTAAGGTAGGTGTAATGGAATTTTTCATCTATTATTATAAATATATAAATAATCATGACTTGGTATTAAAATAACATTTGGGATAATACATTTTGATGTATATATTAAAATATTGTTGAAATAGTTACAAATAAATATGTAATAAATATGAACATGTTTAGTTAATGAGTTGGGTGAAATGAGATAAGGATTTTGTTGAATAATATTCCTCCTATGATACAAAAAATGGTGTTATATATTATGAACTTGAAAATATATTAAGTAAATTAAGTGATTATTGGATTGATATTAAGTAGAGTATATAATTAATTTCATATTAAGGATTCATGTAAATGATTAAAATTTTAATTTGTTTATTATATTGTGATTTTAGGTTCCATATGCCCAAAATTAGTAATACATATTTTTTAACACATTATATACATAGTGTAATACATGCTATTATTATGAAATAATAATTTTACAAGTACATTATTTAAAATTTCATGGTACATGTTATGAATTATTTGTTACAAGATTATTATATAGTAACACATTATTATTATGATAACATAGAGATATAATGAATGTAATAATAATAATCTATATGTTATTTCGTATATAACATAATAATGAAATAAGAATGATAATGTTTCAAATGCATTAGGACATCATTTCATGGTATTTTTTATTTGTGATCCCTTGAATGGTGATAAAGAGGAATAAATCACCAATAAAATGATCCGATTTTGGGGTTTCATATCATTTTCATATCAATGAACTGTTTTTAATGATATATCAAATTAAAATAATTTTCAATATGTACCACTTGATTCCATACTATTATATATAATGAAAAAAAATGATTTGCGTGATGTATCTGGTGTTGGGTTATTAATTGGTGGTAGGAAATTGATATAATGTGGAATATATGATTTTTTTATTTAATATGGAGAGAATACAAATTTATCAAATTTATCCCAATAATAGATCCATGACTAAATATTTTTCTATATAATAAGAATTCATGTCCTTTAAATATAAATAGAAAATGTTATTCAAATCATTAAATGGAAATGATACAATGTATCAAACTCACTTACAATTATATTGAGATAAAAAGATATTATTACAGAGCATGATATTTTAGGATGTTAATATATCTACAAAATATTATTATCTCTTTATGATTAATGTTGTGTTACTAATAATAATATTGCATAATGAGTATGAGTTGAGACATTTGTGGAATTTTCTGCTATATTTAAAAACAACATTTATCCATTATACCCATAAGGTAATTTTTTTTAACTAAATTTGAGCCCCAAATCATTTTTCCATGGAATATAGAGTGGTTATCATTATAATTAAATTGTCAATACATTAATTTTTATGTTAATTATTTTTAAAATAATTTTAATTGTATTTATATCTAAATATACAAATATATTTTTTAATATTAATATGATAATAATTGAAAAAATTCATTTGAATACACTTTCTTCAAGAAAATTCATTAATATAAGAGATATTCAAACTAATTTATGTGTTAATATATCATTTTTTTAAATTTTGGTGTTTCATATCATAGTTATGAAATCATTAAAAAAATATCAAATATGTTTTTTGGGGAACTTTTTGTTAGTTATGTAGTTAAATTTTCATTATAGGATTTAGTCAAATGATTTTATAATTTATCTTCGGTATATACTATTATTTAACAAAAAACATGTGTACATTGCTATAACACTAATATTTGGCTCTCCTCTCCTCTCTTGTATCTCATGTTACAGAGAGAAACATGAAAGCAATAAACAAAAAAATTAATTAAACCGAAATCATTATTCACCCACAATAAATTATATGAGATAATTAATGGAGTCGATTAATTATTTGTTTGATGATAATGTCTACATAATACTATAACATGGTCTTTGGGGGATGCATGGATGATATAATGGTATCATTGACTATATCACTCAATATATCATAATTAAATTGTGAGTGGAGAACATCATGATCACATAATCTCTTGAGATATAATAATTTTCATTTTAATTTTTTTCGAAATACATAGAGGAACCCATTATATGATATTCTAGAGCATGTATACTATTATATATTTTAATAATATTTTATTATAGGACTTATTAAGAATTCATATTTTATATAATTTTTTTCATTGATTTTGTGGGTTGTTTTTGTTTTTAATAGTTTTATTGTTTCATTGATATTAGTATATAGGTCGTAGAAGATTAATTTTTGAACTCGTAGATATATAGATGAAAAGTTTTATTTGAGGTGTTGTGTTATGATATCGAATTCTATATAATAATTATAATTTTTATAAACCCATAATAGTTTTTTAAAATTTATATACCATATTCTGTGTCTTGTAATGCAACCATTATCTATATTAGTGTTTTATCTTCACATTATAAATTCTATATCCTATATTTTAATAATATATATTTCCTATAAAACACCTTATCTCATGGTCTGTTACACTTTTATTACTTTTTTGTATTAATATATCATTCTAGTTATAAGTGGATATCGATATACTATGTTTATCTAGTTGTAATGTGGTAATTTGGCTACATTGTATCAACGTGTTATGTATTAGTGATAGGGTTCTGATGCATTGATCTATTATTTATCTATCTAATATGTTATGTGTTTTTTTATTTTACTGTTTAAATTTTGTATGATGTTGCAATATATGGATATTAAACACATGATCGTTATAAAAATTATCTTATTAGGAAAAAAGGCTTGTTGAATATATAAGGGTATATGTGTTGGATACAGTCCTTCATATATTTTAATGGTGATCATATTAATAAACTTGTATATAAACTTATTAAGTTAAAATTTGTGAAATGAGATTATAATTTGACTTGGTAATTGTAATGTTTTAGTTTCACTAATTATTCACAAAGTCTTCACAACACTGGTTTAAAAATTTGTTGGATAAATTTTGGTGGAACCTAGAATTTATATAATAATTATCTCACAAATAATCACTTATCTATATATGAGATATTAAATAACAGAGTTAGTTATCAGGATGGTTGTTAATTACTTGTTTAGTAGATATTTTCATAGTTAGACAGACTCCCATAAGTGATATTTTTAATATTATGGTTTACATTTAAATTATTATGTGATATATGTTACATTTTTACGAGGATTTCATGTTATAATTGTTGAATCACCTCATTGATTTAATTGAGTTTTTATTATTTAATATAGTATCAATTATTATAATTTATCATTAACTATAATATTCATTTAAATAGATTGGTTTGAACTTGTCAAGTGACTGTGATTTGAATCCATGAGATGTGACCTTTTCAAGTATCAATATCATGGTTCTATGTCATATTTTATTTTTGATGTGACCTTGTCAGGTGACCTTGTAATATGGACTTGAGTGAGATTGTGAAAAACAATGGAATTGGCCATTAATGAAGATACCCTAAATGAAAATTCAAAAAAAATGGAAGTGAAAATTTTTGATGTGACAATGTTTGAAATATTTATAATTTCTAGGCATGTAACTTGTAACTTCCTGGAATTGGAATCCAATCAAAAGTGCCTCCAACCTAGTTGGATACAATGGTTCAACTGCATATCCCAAAATGGTAAAGGCTTCTGACGAGTTGAGAGGACCTAATTGTGTTTAGGGGATACTATGCCCTCATTACCAAAGTATCAGAGAAAAATTCAACAATAATAAACAGTAGATGTGAATAAATAACCTGTCAGTTGAAAATAAGGAGAAGGCATGAATACAAAAAAAATATAGAAATGTCATATATATAATGATGCAGATGAAACAAGTTTCTAGAAACTAGCCAGAACAGTACATATCAATACAATACAACACAAGTCTCTCAAAAAATACAATAAGAATGAAAATGTATCTTAGTAGAATCTCTATCTTCAACTTGATCTCTTTCTCTCCTACTCCAATAAAACAATCCATAACCTGAACTGGGGAACAATCCCCTACAATCACCATCATCAACGTAATCTTATTTGGTCCCCTATGCGGTATAAACAGGTTGGTAGATAAACATCCCAGTAGGCTACCACCCAGATATATATACAATTATATATAGAAATGTGCATCATGCTAAACTAGTGTTAGTAAACAATATTGTAAATTTAAATTCATATGTCATATAACTATTTCATTCATGTAATACCAAAAACCTCTCGAGGATCCCTACATCAAGTGCTAGATCCTATCAAGGAATCAATAAAAAAGAGAAAATTCATACATACATTCCCTTTTATCAACAATCTAATGTAACCCATGACTTGGTCTTTTATTGAAGTGTTTCAAAAATACACACCCTTTCCATAAAAGATAGCTATCCCATGACTCATATATATTATAATTTTTAGTACACGAAGGTCTGGATCCGAATTATAGAATACCAAGGCATCCTTACCATTTTACATGGGAATAATAGTAGAAACATGGTCTATGAACTAGTTGGACTCTAAAAAGAATGTTTACTGACATGTCTTTTGCGAGTCTAAGAAGGACATATCCCCAAGGTAGCAAGGCCCAAGGAATCCCATGTAATAAAGACCCGAGGGGCATAATCAACTCTAGGTGTCTACTACCATGTTGCATATCCATCAAGATCAATCCACAGAATCTATCATTCACCCATTCTATTTAAACAATATGAGTATACTAATTCATATAAACCATTTCAATTCTATATAATAATACCCACTCATATAAATCATTTTAATTCCATAAGATTATACCCACTCATATAAAACATTCAATCATACACGATGGGTTTACCAACTCGACGATGAAACGTTTAAACAAGGAATTAAACATAAGAATAATGGTATACCCACCCTTAAAATTATTGAAATTCATTTAGTGAGTATTCCCACTCACAATGTAACACACAACATGAGTATACCCAAGCATGGATTGCTATCCATTTTAATAAATTCATATAGGTATACGTACCCATATTATCACGATTACCATTTGTCACATCCCATGGGTCTACCCATATAATGATCACTATTTCTAACAATTATCATTAATGAATTTAATACAACTAATGAATATCCCAACTCATGTAAAAAATTCATGTTAATCCATTAAATCAATTATAAATTCTATATCTATGGAATTTTATATAGGCACACCCCATGGGTGAAAATAATTTGAGTAATGTGCCCCAACACACAACAATAGAACCCATGGGAATCCTCACTTGGTCAGATTACATCTACATTATCTAACCTGCTCAGTAATGAGGTCACATCATAATGTTCGATGAGCATCATTGTAAGAACCCGGGTTTTTGGAACGGGTCAAAATCCTGACCCTCTTTGAATTTTAACTGGTGTCTGAGGAAACTAGAGAAAACGGGAAGTTTCTTGATATTTCCAGACTACACATCATGTAATTTTATGTACACGTCGTGTATATGTTAAGCGAGTGTCAACCATGTGCTCTCCGAGTACATGTCGTGTGATGGTCGTGTAAAAATTTCTTACTACATGGTGTGTAGTTTTAAACACGCCATGTACCCTCGACCGTGTGGTAGCCATACATGGCGTATAGGCCTGTTAGCCGGGTAGAACTAGGTACACACCGTGTTCCCCTTCAACATGTCGTGTAATATAGCCTTGTATGAGGCCTGTACATGGTGTGTGGGTAATTCGGTGAGGAAGAGAAGAGAAACCTGGTACATGCCGTGTACACATAGTTACACACCGTGTACTGATGTCGGTAGGTCGGCAGAATCCCCGCAGCCAAATTAACAGTTAAATGAAACATACACGGCGTGTAGTCATGAAGTAGATGCAATGTACATTCTTTTTTTTCACTAAAATGGGAAGTAGCCTAGTTTTTTATGCAGAGCACCCATTTTTCATCAGGATGAGGGGGGAGAGTCATCCAAACATCTTTCCTCCTCCTGATCATCCGTCTGAGACCCGTTGCGATTTCCAAATAGTGCGTTGGAACCCCCTTAGTAAAGCCTCGATTTCTCTTAGGCTGTTTAGTTTGATTTTTGTTCTAGAAAGAGTTTTAGGTGTTTGAACTGTATTGAATCTTTTGTAGATTTACCATGTTTTATACCGAATTGGCGGTTGTTACCGGAGGAGTAGCGTCATACGAGTCTCAGGTAGGTGGTGCTTACCTTATTTTGTGTTTACGTGGTTGTTTGGGTAACACGACCATCAATGTGTTTTTGGGTATTTCAAGTTGGACCTGGTTTTATCTGTTATTGATTATTGCATTGTTTATGGACCTCTGGGATGCATTTGGGTATGACCTTCTACTATTTTTGCGTGAGCGGTGCCGGGTGAGGGGTCGTTGCTCGTCAGGGCATTTTGGCTGGGCAATTCCAAAATGGTTTTAATTGAAATATTTAAATGTGTTAAACTGTTTAGTTTAATTTATTAAATCCTGTTATAAATTTTTATAGGAATTTTAGACCGTAGTGCTGGTATGGGACAACCCCTCACATAGTGCAATTCAACAGTTTAGTTTGTTTTTCTGCTTTATGTTTTTGATTAAATGTGTTATATATGCAATTTTTTGAATTGCATCTTCTGGACCCTTTGGGTAGTGTTGGGCATGTACCAGATATTCTTGAGTGAAGTGGATCACAGGTTGGTCTTGGGCAAGGGTTCATTGGGTGGTTTTGACCACGGGGTTGGGCGCCATGGACGTCGAAATGAGGCAGTATGACTGTTATGTTGGGCCAGGCCCACGTTACTAAGATGGCGATGCCATCAGACTTGAGAGGCATGGTCACAAGGACACCAGGTGTCAAATGTGTTGGTGGATTAGTTACTCATTGTTGATTACCACTCACCTGGAACATTGAGTGGTGTGCACACAAAGATACTCTGTGATGAGGTGGTTTTGAAAACTCCTGTGGGTAGCGACCCACATAGTTGTGGTTAGGTATTATGGATGGGGGTGCTTGTCGTAGGAAGCCACATGGGAGGTGAGGAGCCTTCATGGGATGGGCATGCCTTCAAGAAGTCGGTACTTAAGAAACGAGGTTTCAGGAGGCACATGGTGCCGGGTTACTATTTTTGAGCATTCCTTCAGGACGTCGGTACTTGAGACACGAGGTGTCAGGAGGCACATGGTGCCGAGTTACTTTTTTTGGGGCATGACTTCAGGACGTCGGTACTTGAGGAACGAGGTGTCAGGAGGCACATGGTTCCAGGTTACTATTTTTTGTCATGCTTTCGGGATGTTGATACATGAGACATGAGGTGTCAGGTGCACGTGGTGCCGGGTTACAAAACAGAGATTTCGGTGTTGGCCGAAGCAGGTGACGCTCCATGGTGGATGATGAGCTCCAGTTGAGTTCTTATTTATTTTTTCATTATATTGTTTGCTGCTTTCCTTAGATATTCATAACTTCCCAAACACATAAAGTTGGTATGCACCATTGGGTGGTATACTATTGATATTTGTCTCACACCCTGCAGGGGCCCTTCGGAACACATGCAGACATTATGGTTCTACGTCCAGGAAAGAGGCCATCATCAGGAGCTGGGCTACGTTAGTTGTTGCATGGAGATGGTATGAACCTTGAATTTATGCCTAGCTGTGGTTTAATTTGTTTTGTTTTGTTTTCTGTATCGGCATGCTTACTTATTGTAGCTACTGTTGGTAAGCCGTTTGCGCCCATTTTACATTTAGTTGTGTATGTCCTTTTTGGGATTCATGTTTTTCTATTCAGTATTAGTAACATGTTATCAACATGATTTTTTATTTATTTCCACTACTATTGTAATATTTAATGCTTCCGCTGTTTATCTATATTGAATATGATTCCGCTCTGTGGGTCTGGTTTGAGTCTGCTGAGACTTTCTTTCCACTGCATCTTTACTGTTATACTTGGACCAGTACCCTTATTATGATCCTCCAAGAGGGTATAGTCTCCCCACTAAACCTAGTAGGCCCTCGCTGCTAGTCGTCAGCCATGGGAATTCAGGGAGGTGCACCTAAGGTAGTGACACCTGACCCGTTTTTCACTGTTCAGGTGGTTGGCCATGTCCAGGTCGTTACAAAGTGGTATCAAAGGAGTTCTTGATAATGATTTAGTAGCATCATTTTACTAGATACTAATGATATTGAGGCTTCCCGTTTATTTCTGTTGTTTTCACTATTTGAGATATGGTATACTGGTAATAGGTTGTTGTTACTCGAACTGAGTTTCTAGGTTGTGCTTCGGTGCCTGAATCCCCAGGTTCGAGGGATGGAACAAGTTTCCATGGGTGGTAATTTCTGTTTTTATTTTGATCAGATTATAGTTTATATTATTTCCACCATGGTGGATCACATGATGTGTGATGTTCATGATTGTGATATGTGACCCTTTATCGGTATGGTAAGGGGTAATTGGACCTTGGCCCGGTATGGCGAGGCTTGTTTTCTTGGATATTGATAGGAACATTATAGGGTATTTCAATTTCATAATTGCATGTATGATTTGTGATGTGATAATACCATGTGAATAAAAATCAATTGACATGATTTTGTGGTCCGAAAAATTGAATAGGTGAAACTCCTGATAGAATTTCTAGTTGTTCAAATGTGTATGCCATGCTTTATATTCTGTAAAATTGCATGTCACAGGATGTTTGGGTCTGACTCTTACGAGAGCAGGAAGGTACTATGGCTGAGGTAGTGTAACTGTCAGGATTGGGTGACTCGGTCGTCGGTTTGAGGAAAAGTTAGTTGTCAGGACGGGCATGGCCCATGGTACATTTGATACTTGGCCTTGTTGAGGGCGAGTAAGGAGGGCATGTGGCCGGGATGCCGTAGGGCATGGGTTTTGGTGAGGGGGAGTAAGGGTAGTTGTTATGAAATGCCTTTTACTTCTTTCTATATCTGCGTAGAATATATTTATATAAATATATATATGGGATGTCTGACCATTTATGGTATTCAGTGGGTTACTCCTTCACGACTCGATGGAGCGTGACGACGGATATGATACAGTGCCACATGATCAGGGTCAGAATTTGTTACAGGTAGAGCACGATCCGTAGGTACATGCTCAGGGACAGTCTCCGAGACAGGATCTAGTGCAGGCATGACAGCAGCCGGGTTTGGCAGCGTTCAGACCATTTCTTGACGAGAAGCTCCAAGCTAGCATGGTGCACATCTTGCAGGGGATCAACGGAGGTCTGCAGGGTATGGAGCCATCTATGGAGTATCTGATGCGGGAGTTCTAGTTGCATAACCCGCTGCTTTTTCAGGGTGTGGGTGGTCCACATGCGGTTGAGAATTGGATAGAGAGTATGAAAATGATTTTCGAGCATCTAGAGACGTCCCTAGGGTGGATGGTCAATCTTGAGATGTACATGCTGCAAGGACTAGCGAAGCATTCATGGGATGTTCAGGTACAGGATCGTAGGCACGAGGGACTGGCATGGAAGGACGAAGATGATAGGTTCTTTGAACACTTCTATCTAGAGACATTGAGGGCAGAGAGATCTCATGAGTTCATGAGACTTTAGCAGGGAGACATGTCTTTCATATACTACACAGCTAATTTTACGGAGCTATCTCGCATTGCACCTGGAATGGTAACCGATGATGCTGCTAGGGTGAGGTACTTCGAGGATGGCTATTGAAAAGTCGTTCGGGTCTAGGTGACCATCTTCAGGCTGAGTTATTTCTCTGAGGTGGTGAATTAGGTGCTCATAGCTGAGGGAAAAGAGAGATAGAAATATCTCATAGGGAGGGAGACAGCTTCAGGTGATGGTTTAGAAAGTAGAAAGTGAGGTCGAGATTAGTTCTAGTTGGGAATTCAGGCCAGGGATTCAGCTAGACCACCTCGTGGTAGTTCTTCGGTGATTTGCTTCTAGTGTGGAAAACCAGGTCATGTTCGAGAGCAGTACGAGAGGCCTTCGAAGGAGTTTCGGGCATGTGGACAGGACGAGCATCTAGAGAGGTTTTACAGGCAACCTTCTATGGTAGCCATCATGAAGGGACCATGACAGACTGTAGAATCTGTAGTTGGTTCGGGTTCGGTACCCGGAGAGGGTATTCGAGGTTCATCTGTGAGCGGAGGTCGCGATCGAGACGGTGGGACCCAGCTGAGGGGTCAGTGGTTGGTGACTAGAGAAGAATCGTTGGGTGTTCAGGCGTCCGGAAGCCATGTTTCAGGCCAGGTGCACGCCGTGGAGCCTCCAGAGGTTGAGTAGGATGGTGAGCTGATGACTGTTAGAGGTACACCGCGGTGTGGCCGTGATCTCCGGGTTTCTTTTTTGGCATGAACATTAGAGGTCTGTAAGTTTTGAGTGCACATGGTGCACATGATATATGTGGACTGACTAGATTCTAGTCAGTGGGTTTGGCACCACATCAGTTGTGTGATATATATATATATATATATATATATATGTATGAGATTTGTAGCATCCGAGCATCAAGGATGTGTGTTACATGAGGTACCGTGGGCTTCGGGGCATCGTGGATGTGGGTTACTTGAGGTGCTAGGAACCAGGACCATGTGGAGGCTGACACCGCTATGGTGTGGAATACGTTGGGTGTCAGAACCGACACAGGAGAACCAATGAGGTGTGTGGGGTGAGGATGGGTCACGGGAGGACTATGCGTCTGTGAAACAGGTTAGTAAAACCTAGTTTGTTTTAAGTTTTGTTGGTTTAGGCCGAGTGGGAAATTCCTAAGGTGGGGATCCCCCTTGAGAAATTTATCCAGGACCTTGGGATCAGGGCAGTCTAGGGGGTTTAACTTGGATGGGAGTGTTCAGTGTCATCTCCGGGGTTTGTTCGGTATCTCGCGGATGAGCTACGTTAAGGTGGGGAGTTTGTAATATCTCGGGTTTTTGGAACGGGTCAAAATCCCGACCTTGTTTGAATTTTTTACTTGTTTATGAGGAAACTGGAGAAAATGGGATGTTTCTGGAAATTTCCAGATTACACGCAATGTACTTTTAAGTACACGCCCTGTATATGTTAAGTGAGTGACGACCGTGTGATCGCCGAGTACATGCCATTTGATGGCCATGTAGAAATTTCTTACTACACGATGTGTAGTTTTAAACACGTCATGTAACCTCGACCGTGTGGTTGCCATACATGGCGTGTAGGCCTATTGGCCGGGTAGAACTAAGTACATGTCGTGTTCCCCTACGTCACACCATGTAGTCTAGCGAGGTATGAGGCATATACATGGCGTATGGGTATGTCGGCGAGGAAGAGAAGTGAAACCCATTACACGCCGTGTACACATATGTACACACCATGTACTGATGTCGCCAGGTCGACAAAATCCCAACCACCAAATGAGCAGTTAAATGAAATATACATGGTGTGTAGTCATGATGTACATGTCGTGTACTTTCGTTTTTTTGGCTAATATGTGCAGTAGCCACGTTTTTGAGGCAGGACACCCATTTTTTCATTGGGTTGAGCAGGGAGAGCCAGCCAGACCTCTTTCCTCCACCTGATCATCTGTCTAAGACCCATTGCGATTTTTGATTAGTGCGTTGGAACCCCCTCGGTAAGGCCTCGATTCCTCCTTGTCCATTTAGTTTGATTTTTAGTTCCAGAATGAGTTATAGGTGTTTGAACCGTATTAAATATTTTGTATATTTACCATGTTTTAGATCGAATTGGAGGCTGTTACCGGAGGAGAAGCGTCATACGAGTCTCAGGTCTGTGGTACATACCTCATTTTGTGTTTTTGTGGTTGTTTGGGTAATGCGACCTTTGATGTGTTTTCGGGTATTTTGAGTAGGATCCAGTTTTATCTGTTATTTCATATTTGATTGTTTATGGACCTATGGGATGCCTTTGGGTATGACCTGTTACCATATTTGCGTGAGTGGGGCTGGGTGAGAGGTCATTGCTTGTCGGGGCATTTTGGCAGGGAAATTCCAAAATTTGTTTTAAATGAAATATTAAATATGATAACTGTTTTGTTTAATTTATTAAAGCCTATTATAAATTTTTAGAGGAATTTAATACCTCAGATATGGTATGGGACCGCACCTTTCATAGTGCAATTCAACTATTTAGTTTGTTTTACCGGTTTATATTTTTGTTTAAATATGTTATAATTGAAATTTTTGAATTGCATCTCCTGGACCCTTTGGGTAGTGTTGGGCATGGACTGGATATTCTTGAGTTATGAGGACCACATGTTGGGCTTGGCCCGGGTTACATTTGGTGGTTTTGACCATGGGATTGGGCGTCATGGATGTCGGCCTGAGGTAGTACGACTGTTAGTTTGGGCAAGGCCTGAGTTACTAGGATGGCGATGCCATCAGACTTGAGCGGCATTGTTGTAGGGACATGAGGTGTTAGCTGTGTTGGTGTATTAGATACTTTTTGGTGATTATCACTCACCTGGAACTTTGAGTAGTGTGCACATAGAGATACTCCGTGATGAGGTAGTTTTGACCACTCGTGTGGGTATAGGCCCCCGTAGTTGCGGTTTTGTATTATGGTTGGGGCTGCTTGCCGTTGGAAGCGACATGGGAGGTGATGATCTTTCAAGGGATGGGCGTGTCTTTGGGATGTGAGTACTTGAGACATATGGGGTCATGAGGCACATGGTGTCGGGTTACTATTTTTGGGCGTGCCTTCGCGATGTCAGTACTTGAGACACGAGGTGTCAGGAGGCACATGGTGCCGGTATACTTTTCTTTTGGGAATGCCTTTGGGACGTCGGTACTTGAGGCCCAAGGTTTCAGGAGGCACATGGTGTTGAGTTACTATTTTTGGGAATGCCTTCAGGACATCGGTACTTGAGACACGATGTATCATGTGGCACATGGTGGTGGGTTATATGACATAGATTCTAACATTGGTCGTAGCATGTGACACTCTAAGGTGGTTGTTGATCACTAGTGGAGTTTATGTTTATTTGTGCATTTTACTATTTACTTCTTTCCATAGAAATTCATAACTGCCTAAACATATACATTTGGTATGCACCGTTGGGTGGTATCCTATGGAGATTTGTCTCACACCCTACACGGGCCCTTCAGGACGCATGTAGACTTTATGGATCTATGTACATGAAAGAGGACAGCTTCAGGGGCTGGGCTACGTTAGATATTGCATGGATATGGTATGAACCTTGAGGTCATGCCGAGATGGAGTTTACATTGTTTTGTTTTGTTTTCTGTATCAGCATGCTTACATGTTGTAGCTACTGGTGGTTAGCCATTGGTTCCATTTTTATATTCAGTTGTTTATGACCTGTTTTGGATACATGTTCTATTGTTCAGCAGTGTTTATATTTTATCATCATGTTGTTGTGTTTATTTCCACTACTGTTGTAATATTTACTGCTTCTACTGTTTATTTATATTGATTATGCTTCCGCTCTGCAGGTCTGGTTTGAGTCTGGTGAGCCTTTCTTTCCTCTCCATCTTTAATGTTATACTTGTACCAGTACCCTTATTATGATCCTCCGAGAGGGTATAGCCTCCCCACTATACCTACCAGCCCCTTGCTGCTTGTCAGAAACCTTGGGTGTTCGGGGAGGTGCATCTAATGTAGTGAAACCCAACCCCTTTGGCACTATTTAGGTGGCTGGCCGGGTCCGGGTCGTTACAATCATATCGAACGATCCCTCTAAAAAGTGCAAAATTATGGTAGAGAATTATATACCACCCAACTCTACTTGGTTGTGGAGTGATCAACCAGTATCGATTCCCAGTTTCCTATGATTAGAAGAAATCATAATAATAGAATATAATGGAATATTAATTAATATGATCCTAAAATCAAATAGTGCAATAAATTTCTAGAATAATTGATAATGGATAAAATGGAATCATGGTCATACCATCACATATCCACGGAGTTGAACCATGCTTTAATCGTAGATCTGATAGAAGACCTGGCTCGAGTCCAATATTAGGATCAAAAGGAAGCTCCCAATATATCCTTCCCCTCCTGTGTAACAATTCCAGAGATAAAGAAAACATAAGTTTTAAAAAAACTATGAAAAAACTATATTTTCAACCAACTAACTGGGTCACACAGTTTAGGAACGTGGTTTTTTAAACCGTGTTTCATTTGAAACATTCACTACATGTATGCATGTGCACTCATACAGTTACCCTGAAAGGTTTTTATAATCATGTGGTAACCGTTTTGAATATCTTTTTCAAAGGTATTCTATTTTGGTCGACCTACCACATTTTTATGTTGTTGATACAACATGTTATACTCTAACCGTGCGGCCACATAAACCCTGATTTCAATCATTTATTTTCTTAAACCATGTGGGAGTCCCCACAAGGTTTCTACTAATAATGTTCCAAGCCAAAACTAGCCCAAAACCATTTTCCTAACATGGAATGAGCCTCAGACACATCCAAACCACCCTTGATCAGAAGGGGTACACACGTAAGGCCATAAAAATCATTTTAAAAAACGAGATATATACATCCTAAGAGTTCATAGCTTTTTAAAATATACAACCTTATAAAAATTCATCCCTGGATTTCCCTCTAATGTTTGGGCATGATTTTTCTGCGAATAAATTTTACCACTGAGTACATACGCCAGCCTCTCGCTCAAAATTATTTTTCGGTAAATGGTCTAGCAAAAACAAAATCACAACTAGAGGAACTAAATGGAATTTGAGAAATGTCATGTCCTTATTAATGGTTTGTATGGGGTGATACTTGAAAGAATTGCCTTTCTATAACACATCCTCCTCTTTCTCAAATGTGTGATAATTATCAGAGTGATAGTGGAACAACTGAGATACCAGGAAGATGTTGACCATTACCCAATACCTATGAGATAATTTAAATAGATAGTATATTGACCTGAATCTCTCTAAAATCTATACTGTCCAGAAAAAATGCCGTGAAACATTACCCTGTCTCCCAATCCTCTTGGCTTCCTACCTTGGTGAAATACACCAGAAAACTTATTCCTTGACCTCGAACTCTAGAGGACATTTGGGGACACTAGTTTAACAATTGTGATGAGACTGTTATATAACCATTCAATTTTGAATCAACTGGACCTCCACAATATTTTTCTATATGAGAGGCAGTACCAATAATGTTTTCTCACCCTCCTCTAACCAATACATGGTTGATCAATATGGTCATCCATATAAATACTCATAAGGTGCCATATGTATCGTCCCTTGATATTTGGTGTTTAGGTGAAGTCCACCATGGGTATATACTTCTCCAAATAGACCTCAAAATATTTGATTCATGCTTTAAACATATCTTTTAGAACCTATATCATACACTCTGAGTAGACATCAGTCTCTGGGTAGTATTATACCCTCACAAGAACCTATATAGACCACACCCTTTGAGAAATCTATCATAAACAAGACATAAATGAAGAATTCCTAACTAAAATGATTGAATGAGGGTCCCCATACTGTCTGAACACCTATCAGATATACAACATTCCCTAATAATAAACAACGAAGGTATCCTTGATTAGCATGAAATGATCATCCCTAATAATCATTTCAAAATAAAACTCACACTGCATCATTACCTCTTGTAGACCTCGGTAATCTAGTCACAAAATCCATCACGACATCATCCAATTGGTACTCCAAAAAAGGAAACTTCTATAAAATCCCATCCACTGGACGGTTTTGCATCTTCACCTACAGATAGGTGGAACACCTCAGAACAAAACAATCAACCTACCACACCATACTCAGCATCCAGTACTGATGGAACATGTTATGTTACATCTTGGTGACCCCGAGATGTACCTCTGATGATTAAACATGTCACTCCTTTATCAACACCTCATGCATATCCCCTATAACCCAAACATGTCCATGGATACATAAGATCTCATCCTTTCCTATTATCCAACCCAGAGGTGGATCCCCACCTTCCGCACTCTCTCATAGTAGTAGGTAATCAGTATCCAATATCATTCTCATCATCACTCATTCCTGGAGGGTAGAGTTAGAGAAATTTAATACCCTGACTGTCGTGAAACTCTATATGCATCTCATTGCACAACACCATAAGTTGGGACTCGCTATTAGCATGTTGCTCCGCCTTTATCAGAGTTCTTATTCTCTGTGCATCTGCCACTCCATTTACCTTACTAGGCATATATGCTTGCACAATGTCAAATGAATAATGGTACAATGCCAACCATTGCATCCAAAAATTTAGATCGCATTGTGTAAAGATATATTGTTGGATTTTTTTGTCTGTATATACCAAAAAATAATTTCCCATTAAATAGTGTCCCCAACTGCGCAATGCATGCACAACTTTAGCTAACTAAATATCATGTGTCAGGTAATACCTTGCATGATTCCTAAGCTACTAAGAATCTGAAACTCTATCCCAATACATGAACACAACACCCAGACCAATACATGGAGTGTCATAGTACACCATGTAGCTCTTTCCCTCCTATGGCTATATCAGGACTACTACTGATCTCAACCATCCTTTCAACTCTTTAAACACTGTCTCGTAAGAATCAGATCGCACAAATATCACACACTTCATTGTAAATCATTTAAATGGTGCTACTAAGGATGAGATGTAATTTATAAAACTGTGGTAGTAACGAGATATCCCCATGAAACATCATATGTCAAAAACATTCATGGTATGTTCCCAAGAAACTACAACTCTCTGCTTCTCTAGGTCTACTAATTCTCTTATCTCCGAGTTTATGTGACCGTATAAGTGAATATGATCCATCCAAATGTGGAACATTTCTTACATAGCATATAGAAAAATACGCACTTAGTGTATTCAAAATAATATCAATATAATATTCATGGTAGTATAAATTTTGTCAATACTCTCGTTTATAATCCATGGATACAACCAAAAAAATCCAGATAATGATGGAACACATGGTTTATGAAATCCATGAAAATAGTTATCTCGTTCATGAGACAAAATGACATAAATAGATAATTTTATAGATGATAAATGCTATGAAATTTCTTAATATGTATTTATATATGTTGAACAAGAACCTTTTTATGCCCAAACCACAAATCAATTTTCAAGAACACTCAATCTCCATGAATATAATTATATAGGTCATATATATTTTCCAAGAGATACAGGTTTTTAATAGTTATATGGTTTAGTTTTTGATAATCCATGCATTACATATGATTTAAACCCTCCGTTTTTTCAAAAAGGATCAACGAAACCCATTGAGATGTACCTGGTTGAATGAAACCCATTGTCTCCAAATAAAACGGTGTCATTTTGATCTCATATAGCTCTTTAATAACTATTGTGTAAGGAGGAATGGATACTGGATAATCTCTTGAATCTAGGTCGATTGAGAGCACCACCTCTCTCTCAGGTGGTAAAACAAAAAAGTCACCTAGAAACACATCACATAGGTGCTCAACCTCTAGAAAAATTTCCACTTGATACAGTCTCAAATAATCCTGGTGTAAACTAGAAATCTAGGATTTCACTCCAACCATCCCATGATGCTCAGGTCCATCTTGACCTATATGTACTTCACAGTCACCCTTGTGATATACACTACACCTTCTATTGATGTAAAATTAACACTGTGGTGATAATAGTCAACATAAAGAAGATAATCTACAATCTAGTCCATCCAGAGAATGATGTAAAAACTATCATCAAGATAACATACAATCTCTAGATAAAGTGCCACCCACAAACCTCAAGGATGATATTCTTAAACTAGTACACTTCACCCATTCTTATCTCCATTTGTTTGTTTGTCATCACAATGACCTTTGATGAAGAAACAACAATCCCAAGACTTTTCTCAAAATGCACATATATAATAATATGTGATTCACCTATATAGAAAATAGAAGATACAATAGTTGAGTCTACTAAAATTTCACCCTTCATTGTAGTTGGTACTGAACCCAACCCAACATTGGGTAGGAAGCATATAGTAGATCTGGCATGCTCCCTAACCCTAGGACACAATATCACTTCCCAGGGTAGGAAAACTCTAATTCCTATGTGTTACTATTGTTTAACTGCCTCTACCACACCTGTCATTGCCTCATCCTAACTGACCAACAATACTCCAACTCCCTGCCTGATGCAGAGCTGAGTAACCTACTCTTGAACCCGATGTCAGAGCAGACCACCTACCACTCTAAGATGGAGAAAATATCATATAAAACTACATCACATGACCCGTATTTCGGTATGATCAGCACTCTACTAAGACGTGGTAACATTTATTATTCATTTTTAATATCCTATCACACTGATGAAAAAACCCCACACTGTAAGTACTATCAATATAATTATATCTCACACCATTGGAAACCTAAAATTGGTTCTACCTACATGAAGAAATATATCCACTGGGTCGATGAACATCACTCCCTAGTTCTACACCCCATTTTCCATTAGGATCCACTCTATGATTAGCACTTGATTGACAATCTCAGTGATAAAATTCAATCCAAACTCATTGTCCCAACATATTATAGCATGTGTATGATCGTCCTCTAAGCATCTTGCCCTGTAAAGCACATTAATAAGGTGTATTGGAGTAAAATGATGAAAATCTATAATGTGATAAGATTATTCAATTACTTTCATCAAACACTGATCAAGATGCATGAAATCACTTGCCCAATCTATTCACAATTTTCTGGTGTATAATTAGTTTAGAAAAATGTTTTTTAAGTAATCCAAAACCATATCTCACCACCCATTATACTGATTCAATACATCATAGTAGAAATTTTCTACTCCATGTAGCATGTATGTAGAAATCTTGAACCTCAAATCATGAGGCACCTCTAGATTCTCTAAAATTGATAAAGTGGTCTGAAGCCATATGTTTACAGCCTGTAGGCTGTGATCCCGAGAAGAAATGGCATGATGCTCCTACTGGGAAAATTGTTTCATGTCATGCATATTCAAGGTAAGATGTAGTGTCTCATGTAATGTCTTCATATATCAAATGAACCAATCATGGAACTATTCATCAACACCTATATTTGGAACAACAACTGGTATTGCTACTGGAACTAATGGAGGATCAACTGGTAGCCCATGGCCCACAACCTTCATAGTGTATGACATGAGGTCATCATGGTGGAATATCTCCATAACTCCAAAAATAGGCATGAAAAAATTTCAACATCTAAGCTCAAAGAAAAAAATCATTGTATAGTCCCAAACCCTACAAGAAACCAAGTCGACACCCGACCAGATCATAGAGCTAGGACTGTATAAGGAATAGGAATCAAAAAATTAGAAAAACTACCTCATTACAATTAAAATTATGATTCATGGTTAAGTAAATATAAATAATTTAACATTCAAATTTAATTTTAACTTTTCAATTGTTTGGAAAATTTAAAAAATGGATTACTAAATCTGAATCCTTGAGGGACCATAACACCTCATGAAACCAAAACATGGTTAAAATTCATTTCACCAATATCAATTAAAATTATAATTTTCATTTCACAGATGTTTTATTTGAAAATACATATAGGGTCATAATCATTCTGAGTTTAATGAGAATATAAATCAATTATTCATTGAACCAATAATTTCACAATAGCATGCATGACTATCAAATAATATTTCACAACAACATAAAATAAGTAATTCATATGAAATGACATGTCATAATGCATGGAATGTGATTACTAACATGTTTCTATAGGATGCATGAGATGAAATATCCTCATTTCATTGGGTTGCAACAGAAATAGAACCCCCAATTGAATCAATAGCAACAACGTAACTCAAGTGTGTCACCCATCAGAGATATTGAATCTACTATAATAGTCAAAATATTGGAAATCACAATACAACATGAGGAAATTCCATATTCACTATACATAGGCTATCTACTTCCAGAAATATATTATTACCAAATTTTGTTTCCTTCCTATGCATGTCTATTGGAGAAAATAGAAAGACAAACTAGAAAAAAATTGTTATGATATCACTTCATAACATCCTGAACCCGTATTCTACTCAATTGTATGGAGAACTCGGTTGGGTATGCAGCTTTAATCATTTATCCCCAAACACCAAAAGCTTCCAAATAGCAGTCAGGGTCCAAGTGAATATTTGGGGATACTTTTCCCTCATTCTTAGAGTATCACAATGGATATCAAACATAATCAACACTAGAAATGAAAAAATAAGCATTCATCTAAAAAGAAAGACTGGGTATGAATACATAAAAAATATATAACCGTCACAGATATTATGATGCAAATGATACCTTCTTATAAAAATAATCAAGAATAGTACATAGGAATACAATAAAATAGAATTCTCTAAAAATTACTAAATTAAAATAAAGGTATCCTTGTATAATCACATGATTCAGCTTGGTTACATGCTCTCCTTCTCCATAGAAACCATACACTACCTGAACTGGGGTGATTTCTCCAACAATCACCAACAACCATATAATAAATTTGGGTCCCCATGGAGTCCCAAACTGGGTGTGAAATAAACATCCCAGTAATTAGACATATAGTCGTATGTAAAATTATATGCAATAATGTACAAAATACTAAACTTGAGTAAGTAAATAGTACGATATGTGTATATTTTCATGGAATATAACTATTGATGTCATGTTATAAAAACAGCCTCTCAATGATTCTTACAATAAACATGTGCTCATAACAAGGATTCTATAAAAAATTAAACAAGTCACATGGCCTTTCTGTATTATAATCCTTCTCATGTAACCCATAGTTAGGACATATATTGATGTGTATCACAAAGAAATTTCCTTGTCATAATAATAAGTCATGTATCCCACGTGATCATTATATTATAATGTGTAGATAGGAAGGTACATATCATTGGTGTTAATGACCAATGGATCCTCATCGAGTCCCATGGAAATCATAGTGGAAACATGATATAGGTAGTGGTTGGAGTCCTAGGAGAATGTTTATTGATATGACCTATGAGAGTCCAAGAAAATTAGATCCATGTGGTAGCAAAGCCTGAGGCATCCCAAAAAATGAATACCCAAGGAGAATAATCAATCAAAGGCTTCTAATACGACGTTCTAGATCCATGGAGAGGAGTCAGTGGCATCTATGATTCATTCATTCAATTGGAAAAAATATGAGTATACCCACTCATATATAAACCATTTTATTTTCATATGATTACACCCTTTCATATAAACCATTTCATTTCAATATATGTATAACAACTCATATAAAATATTTCTTTTTCATATGAGTATACACACACATAAAAACCATCTAATCATACACCATGGGATTTCCCACCCAATGATCACTTGTTTAAACAATGATTTAAAAATAATAAGAAGGTTATACCGACGCCTATAGCAATAGTAATTATTATAGTGTGTATACCCACACACATAGTGAAAAAAAAACAGGATTATACACAATCATGGATTCCATTCCATTTTAATCAATTGATATAGGAACATAAACCCTTATTATCACTATTACCATTTATCATATCACTTGGGTCTACATACCAAATGATAAAAATTTCATTCAATTCCAATTATGAAATTTAATGCAACCAATAAGAATACACAATGTGAAAAAAATTCTATTTAAACCATTAATTCCATTATACAAGGAATATCAAATTCAATTTTGATAAGCACACCCCATTGGTGGCCTTAATTTAGGAAACTGGTGCCAACACACAATAATGTAAAAGATGTGATTCCTCACTAGGTCTGATTACATCTACTACAAGTAACCCACTGAAAATAGGGTTGTGCGATAATTTCTGATGGTAATCCTATCAGATGATCACTTTAAAAAACCCTAATGTTGAAAAAAAGTATAGACCACCTATATCAGATCGGTAGTGGACCGCTTGTCCATTATCGAGCCATGTTTCATCTAGATTGAGGAGACATTTGAATAATGGATGAAGAACATGATATTAGGGAATATGATCCTAAAATAAAATACTGTAATTAAATTACAGAATAATCAAGAGTGGCTAAAAGGAATCAAATTCTTACCTAGGCGGATCAAAGGAGATGAACAACATTCAAATTGGGGATTATATGGAAGAACAGGATCAAAGCCATGGATAGGCATAGGAGGAAGCTCCCATGTGACCCCACCCCTACTGTGCAATGATTCAAGGAAGAAATTATGCTTAGATTTAAAACATTTCGAGGGGAAAATCATCATTTCAATCAATAAACTGAGTTGAATAGTTTAGGACGTCGGGTTGTCTAACCATATACTATTTCGTACAGTTGCTACAACTACCCAGGGGCACTCACATTGTTTCCCCACAGGGTCTATATAACAAATCAGTAACAATGTTGTTACCAGGGGGTATGTATATTTCAAAGGTCGTAAATTTTAGTAGCCATAATGCATGCATATGTGGTATGTAACACATGTTATAATCTAACATTGTAGCCAATGAGACCCTACTACCCAACATCACACAGATTGTTTAACCATGTGGGCTGCCATGGACGGTTACCAATAACCATCCACCATGACCAAAACAACCCAAAATCGGGTTCCATACTCTAAAGGATCCCTAGACACTTCCAAACCATCCATGATCAAAAGGGGAACACACATAAATCCATAATAGATCATTTAGTCTGAAACTAACGGGATTTGTATCTCATAATAAATCTTGGGATCTAACATAATATCCCAACCCAAACTATTAGGTCTATTACAGAATTCAATATGACCTCATGCATGCCTCCATGTACGCAAGAGGCTATAGATAAAATGTGATGGTTTATGTTCAATAATGTGGAGAATATACCCTCTCTATCATGTCATCTTGTAGAGTAATAATCGATAATAATAAGGAAAATAATAAAATTAACATAGTAAATGCTGAAAAAAGATGAAATGTATGGTATATAAATAAAATACCCCAATGAAGAATGGTTTCTAGAGTAATAAAAAGATGATTATAAAAAAGAAATAAAGGTTCTTATTGTGTATTTCCCCTTCCTCCAAAGATACAGGATCCACTTTATTAACCTTTCACCATAGGGGCTTTTCCCTTCATTGGTTCTCTCAATAAATCTACAAGCGCATCAAAATGCCCAAATAGGGTGAGTGCACAAGATTCAGAAGGAAACCATTAATAAATACTTAACATGATATTCTCATGTATATATTTATATTCCATAAAAAATAATAATGATTTAATTATTTCCATAAAAGTACTATCAATAATTGAGTGCTAGTGTGCTATCCAAGCTTCTGCAACCCCCAACCTTACTTACATCATCTCCATACCGAAAAATAACTGAATAAGTAAGAACATAAAAAACCAACGACTGTATGGTGCCCTCATAGTTTCATAGATATGATACTCAGGGTCATCTATTGAAAAATTGGACCATATCATCTGGATCCTCTATGTGAGAATAACTAGTACTCACATCGACAAGGATATCAAATGGTTAATGGAACATGGCATCAAGACTTCCCCGATCTCACCCTTGACACAACTACCTGGATTCCTCGTACCTTAACCATATACTCAGGTGAATCATTTATTTTTTGGTATTAAATAATTCTCCCCCACTATGGAATATATATGTCCTGGCAGTCCACATGTCTCATGTACCACTAACTACCAACACGGAAAAGTAACATATATATAGTGTGAGCACACAATATGAATATTATATCAACATGAGTATATAAAATCATATAGGTCAACATGTTATCGTAATAAAATTTATAATAGATAGATGTATATCACTCAGGGAATCAGAATTATTTTTATGGGTTACACATATACTCACATGCGGTCAAAATAATGAAAGATAAAAATGCTAACCACATATATAATCATCAAGGGAAAAATTGTAAACATGAGCCTATGAAGCTAATGTTCTTCCTACCACAAAATTCTATTTAACAACTTCATAATTTTATTATTGTCCTGGAAGACACATCAATGTCTTTAGTTTTCTACACATCGATTATTGATATAAATCAATATTTCCTAGAACCAAAACATTTATTTTATTTATCAAGGAAATAAAATACCACATTTAATGAAATTTTATCTCTCCAATATAATCTATGGATTATTTTTCAATGTAAATGCATGATATTGAGAAAATTATCAACAATAATAATTATAATTCCCATTAAATAATTTATATCATTAAATTAATTAGAGAACATATGTGATATTCCAAAAAATTATTCTTTTTTAATATCCTCCAAATTATATTTTTTATTTTCAAACACTGTTAAGGGGGAAGTGAGAACCCTGCAGATAAACATGTCAAGAATCAGAGGTTACAATTGAACAATTAGTCTCCAGTCTCATGCTATTAGAGTCTATTTCCCTAAACAATTTCCCGGGGAGGGAATTTACCTGGAAGTGTGGATCTTCCCCTATGTTCTATTCACAGTGCCTTGCAAGATACTCCCAAGACTGCATGTATTCTTCTTTTCTAATATTCTATATATTGAATCCCTTGACTAGTATACGATCGTGTTGGACAATCCATTTCGCTTCCTCCATTGTAACTGCCACTTGGATCAATCTTCCCATCATTTGATCAATGTCTTCCCTCGCCTCCCTTATCACCAGAACATCCTCCTTCATTTCCTCTCAATAGTCCATATGTAGTTTTAGTTGAGAATCCACCTATTTCACTTCTAGTCTCTGTAGTACGAATGAATGTCCTGCTAGAATTTGATGTCCGGGGGAATCTGCCCTTTCCATCATCAGCTTCTCCGGTTCCATACACCCCTGGAACTGGTCATCTGACATTAAGGCTCCATCAGCTTAAACATGGGCCATTATGGAATCACCCTGCCTAAAATTTTCTCGTGTCTCTTGCTAAAACTTCTTCTCCTTGTGTTTACTCTCTTTTTTGGCTGACCGAGTCTCCATCGGTTTAGGAAGATTAGAGTAGTATTTACGCCCCTGATCTTTTGGCTTTTTTGAAACAATACAAAATCTCAGGTCCATGTTTTCCTTACTCCATTTATTAATTCTTTGGGTGTTCAACCCTTTCTCAGCCCATCCCAAACCTATATCTTCTGAGGAATGGCCTCCATGAGAATAAGTTTCGGAAGGATAGTTGGGGCATCCTGAAAACTCTCCCTCCAGGCTTATACATTCAAATCTTTTTCCTAAGTGGATGCTGGACAATATACTCTCCGAGTTTTCTCCCTGGCTTGTGACCAACAGACTACCTACCTCAATTTCAGGCTCCTCCCACTCTTGTCCATCCTTACACATTCCCATTTTAGGATAGTGTATCCCCCGGGCAGGGGTGTTCCTCTCACTAATATGCACTGGCATCACATATGAGCATGGTTTAAAACTAGCTGCACCCTTGGATGGTGATTCACTGAAGGGCCCCGAATCCCGAGCCATTAAAATTTTTGAAGTATCCTCAACCACACTGGCCTAGACACCCCCAGAAACCACCTTAGTGCCTAGAATGATTACCAAATCTCTCCGCAGTCTGTTAAAAATCTCTTCTACACTGGGTTCTGGAGGAGTAATCTTAATTGGTTTTTTAAACACTACTTCAGTCGAACCAGTGGGCACCTCATCCATGCTGATACTCCCCCCAAAACCTTCATAATCATCTCCTAAATTTTCTCCCTCACTAACACATATTGAACCATTGTCGACAAGACGACCACCATGTACCCAGTCTACCTGAGCCTCCAGAGTGTCTCCCTGTTGCCTCACCCTATGCCAGCAAATTGCCAGACTATGACCACGAATCTTGCATAGGGATCAATAGTCAAACCAGTATTCAAACTTGAAAATTGGATTATATCTAACCTCTTATCCCACTATAATCTAGAAATCTTCCATGGGGGGCTTCAATACATCAACCTCGACACACACCCTCAGAGTGATTGGGCGACACAACGCATGGGTCCGATTGTCGGTACAAAGGAACGACCCCTCCATGTTTCCAAGTAAACTAAGAATCGAGGGATTTTGAAATGGAAGAGGATGTTTAGGGAAAAATACCCAAATCACCATATTTATAGGATCTATTTTCATATGGACATCGTATGACCTTCAGAACAAGAGAAACTGATCACCGTCCCATGATCGAGGTGCGCTCGACCAAGCGAGAATCTGATCATCTTCTAAAGTGAAATTAATCATGATGCTCCTAGAGTCGAGGAGGCCGACAATAGCATGCTCTCGTAAAACCCATTTCTCAAAAATGAGGTGGTTGAAAATATCCACTGACTGATGGCGCCCCTTAAAACGCGGAATTAGGGTCAGGTCTAGTAGGGAGGAAGCCTCTGAGAATTCCTGGTTCAAGATCGGAAGACGAGGACTCCCCTAGAAGCTTTCGGCGACCTTCGAACTGAGGAAAATCTGAGGAAATGAAGGAATTAGGTCAGGGTTCGATAAGGGAATGAAGGGAGGAGAACGAGCACCAAGGGGATGCAGCAAGGTGCCCTCCCCCTCCGATGGGTGAGGGGCCGGAGTAAGGGTCATCGCCACCTAGGGCTCCCCTCGAAAGTGAACATGTTACTATGAAAATTTTAATATATATATATATATATTCATATATTTGTGTGTACATATATATATATCCTTTGATAATAGATTTACTATTTAATAAACCATTGCATTTATCTAGTGTAAAAATAATTAATATCTATCCATTTATAATTTGAAGCAATTAAAATTTAATAAAACTTCTTAATTATCATTCAATATTTATCCAATAATTATTATTTTTTAATAATTTAAAAAAATCATGTGAAAAATATGTTTCTATCATTATTTAATTTTTTTTTATTTAATTAGAAAAATGGGAATAATGGTAAAATAAGAGGTAGAAGGGAAAAATATAAAAATATTTCGATGTAATACCCTATAAATCACACAATTCATGTGAAAGAGGAAGAGGAGGGTTCCCATGCAAGGAAATCTACTCGAAATGATCAACGACGTGACCTAGTGATGTCATGATAGTTCAAGGTTCCCTAAACATGGGAATATTGGAAAACAATAATCGGATAATGGCTTATGTGAAATTCTTCTGCAATACAATAAAAGTATCCTCAAAACCTCATTCAATTCTATGTTTCAACTTGAATATTGACTATAGAATTTTTCAATCAATGTCAATAAGAATTTTATAATTTTGGATCATTAAAAAATGATGAATTACATGGTTTTTATTTCATAGTGGTAATAGAAATGGTGGAAATGTGTTTCGGGGAAGATGTAGAATATTTATGTATTTCAATTAATTTATTTATATAATTATTTAATATAAATAATAAATAATCTAAATAGGCCATTAAGTAGAGATGTTATATCCTGCCTGGAATAAAGTCCTTCTTCCAAATGTGGTGGTCTTCTTGAATGTTTGATATTATGCACCATTTAAGAGATATTAATGTCATATTGTTTAAAAATTTGAATAAATAATTTATTAAAAATAAAAATGTTTTTATCACAAGAAATCCCTCTATGTGTATGACACCATCAAATTTTATACCTCTTTTAGGGTAGACACCACATCCCATACATAAGAGTGGTCTCGTATTTCCCATACAACACACAATTTTGGAGTTAAAAAATAATTTTTTATTAAATGTGAACACATAAAATAATATTAATAATAATATTATTTCATCTTCATTGTGACATTGTGTGCCTCATATTCATTCAAGAAAATAGAATTTTACTCCAAAAATATTTAATTGAATATGACAATGTTTTACCTAGGTTTTATAGTTTTTAATACATTTATTATCTTATTTATCTGATAAATCATTTTACATCACTTATGATATTAATAATTTACTGCAACAATTTTTTATTATAATTATTCAAAATTTGATATCAGATTATTTCACAAAGAGTGAAGTGTTCATGGGTGATAATTTGTAAATGTATTCATTGTATTGAATGAACAAAAATACCACAATATGAAAATCAAGTAACTAATTGAAAATATTAAATTATAAAAAATTTAATTTTCCTATTTTATTGAAATTACATTATTACATGTTGTGGCATGTTTCTATTATTACATTAAATTTTATAACATTCATTAATTTAATTATAGTTAAATATTTTTAATTGTTGTATTTTTTTGAAAAGAATATTTTTAATTAATTATTCCATAAGTAATTATTACTTTTTCAAATATGGTGATATTTTATTTGGTTGAATTTTATTTAAGATTAAATTATTTTAATGCAAGTTGAAGTATCATGCTATTTTGGTGAACAAATGAGACTTCAAAATTTTATGTCATTGGAATTTTAATATTAAATCTCACAAATTTTATGTTTGTATTTTTATGTTAAATTTATGTTGACTATAAAGGTTATTTGTTATTTACTTAATTGTTCTAAAAATTTATCACTATATGATATGGTTTTAATATTACTGATTATCAATATAACCTGCAAGGGTATTTATATGGTTCAAATTTGGTGAAGGAATAAAATTATACATTTGGTATGAAAATATAAAATTATATCATTCATGGAATATGTTTTTCAAGGATGAAATTTATATAAGTAGTTTACCATATCATGTCCAAGTCATTACATTTAATATATTGTTGATCTATAAATGAAAAAAAATAATTTGGAAATAAAATACTACACATAATTTAACATCAATCATTTTATCCTTATATACAATAGAGTTCCACTATACATTGTCACTATTATCATTTATTGTTCATCTGGATATAAAATTCTAAATCTTACTGTTATTGTCTGTGATTAATTTTAACATGGTTATAATTCCCTCTAATAGTAATGATTGTGGGATGTGACTTCAATAAAATTCATGCTATGGGTTGTACATCTAAGTGTACAATAGCCTATGTAATTTAGGTTCATCCATAACCATAGAAATACTGGGATTCTATTATTCATTAATCTAGACAAATGGTAGGAAAGTTTTCTAACACCTCTTCAAAATGTATCTTCTTGGTTGGGAAAAATAATTCAGAGATTTGGTTATGCTACTAGGTTTGGAAAAAAATTTCATCCTAGGTTGTGCCTCTAGTTTTTAAATTGGTATTAAAAAACTATTTTGATCTATAATAAATTGACAGGAACTTCTTTAGGGCGGCTATCATATCATTCTGTCTATGATATGGGTTAAAAGTCGAGTTGGATAATTTCGATTTTAACTACTATGAAGGTAAATTATTTCATTTTAGTTTATTTTTTATAATTTATTGTCATAAAATTGGAATGTGATTAAAATTTCGTTAAATTGTCAATTCAACTTCAAAATTAGCACTGAAATTTTTTCAATATTATTAGAATATTTATATTAATGGTTTTTCCAAAAAACAATAATAATTTACTATTATTTTTTATAATTAAATCATAATATAAATAGTCATGTGGAAATCCATTTAGAGAAGGATGGATTGAATGTGAATTATGGATGGAAACCTCATGAATCTCTACACATTGGTATAACTAATTATGGAAGTGAAAGTCTAAAATGGAGGATTTTTTTTAACACACTAAAATTTAATATTGTCAAATCATGATAGAAATATACAAGATTAAAAATATGATCGTGAAACATTAGATTGTAAACATAGAATAATATACTTTCTAAATTACTAGGTGATGAATATTTTATACTTTAAATAAAAAAAATATTTCAAATTGTTATTTATTCATGGAAAAACATAAGATTTAAAAATTCTATTTGTTACTAATATTGGTTATGATAATATTATATGTTCTAAATTGGGCATGTTCATAGGTTTTTATTAAGAATTTAAAATGAGAGAAGTAGAAATATATAATTAAATATTCAATCGATATATATTTACTTTTTAGAGAATGAATAGGTTTCGTTGAATTATTTATATTATATTCTTTATTAAATATATTGAGGTGATTTATTATATAAATTCATAATAAAAAGGTATCAATTGGTAAATGTAAAATTCTAATAGAATATATTTCATTCATCTATTCTAGGTATTTTTTCGATATGGGTTTTAATTAATAATATTACCCAACATGATAAGTCTAAAAATAAGGTTGATAATTTTAAAAAAAATTATTATTACGCTCACTAATTGTATATAAAATTGAAATGTCTTCTGAAAGTCCAAAAACGTACATGTTTTGTAATGAAGAAGTAATAATGGATACTCAAAGAAGATGAAATAGAATTAATATCATAATAAAGGATTAAATAAAGGGTACTAGTAATGATGAGGTTAACTATTATGATTGAAGAAAAAGATGATACATTAAATCTAAATTCCAATGATTAATGAATTTAAAGAAAAAATGGATTAATAAAATATTAATTGGAATGGTTTTTATTTTTTTTGGAGCTCCACCTCGGTTTTAGAATCTTGTGATAACTGAATTATATAAAAATAATAAGAAAACCATTTTTATCGCATTTATAATGCTGTTAAGTGAATATGATTCATCATTCACTTATGAATATAATTTTTCTATTGTTCTGTTGTGTGAAGATAGTGATAAACTTAATCATATAGAATTTTAAGACTAAAAAAGAAATTAGTTTCTATAAATATTTAAATGATCCTCAAAATGTGAAAATTTTTAAAATATTCTTATTGGATCAAATAATAAAATTTATCTATATATATAATTTCTTAATCATGATAATCTCAAAAAAATATCTCAAATACACATCGGATGATTCTTAAATGATTATTTTAATATATTTTAAATGACAATGATTGTCTTATAAGATAATATTAATGGCTAAAAATAATATTTTTTCATATTTTTAAAATGAAGTGAATTTTATGATAAAATGTATGAATTTGAAAATTGAATAAATAAGATATTTTAAATGATTATGAAAATAAATTACTTAATATTTATATGTCCTTATTTCGTAATTGTTAAAATGGATATGATTCTTGTTTTTATGCAAAATATGTCACATAAATGGCCATTATGGAATTAAATGTTCTTAGATATTTCTATAATATTATTGAAAAACTAGTGATTATATATCAAGATTGTAGTAATCTATATTTCATACACACTTTTATGAAAAAAAATATTTTCGTTCAAAGATTTATTTTTCTTACAAAATTGGATCTCAATATTTGTTGTTAATAAGAAATAAGTAAATAATAATTTTCCGGTTTCAATTATGGGTTGTATCTAAATTGATGTATGTTACATGGATAATGGGAGATCATATACTATTAGTAGTGATATTTCTATGTTTATATATTTTAATAAAATTGAGGTTAGTGGTGTAACCGTAACTGAGGATTCATATAGAAATTTAAATTATTTTTTGTGAAATCAGATTTTAGTAATCCATTTTGATTTGAAATGATTTGTATCTCCTTGTTTTAAACCAAAATATAAAAATTAAATAATAGAAATGTTATTTTTATACGAATATGAAATATAAAAATTTCATTTATATTCATTTCAAAAAAATAATATATCGAGTTTTATGAAATTAAAATAACAAATATATATTTTAAATTAAATTTGATGAGTCAGTTTAATATAATGTTAATTGTTTAAATGTTTATAAAAATTGAATATATTGTTTGTAAAATAATATCAGTTAACAAATATTTTTATGTTGTCACATAATAATTCTAGAACACATAATGTGTTAGTTTTACATGATCTAAAGTCGTGAAACACACACATATTTGATCGATTCTTAGAAGGAAATAATAATGATGAGTCATTCAAGTATGTATAATTGAATTAAACTTCTAGCATATGTAAAATTATAAATTTGGAATTTTTTAGTGTATTGGAAAATTATACTCTTAGAGGTAAAATGTATGTTTTTATTAATAATGATGACTATATTACAATTACATGACTTATATTCATTCCTAAAAATTTGATATTTTTTCTAAAAAATCTATAATATTGAAAACTTGATCAAAATAAAAAGAGGTAACATATTTATATAAATTATATGATAAATAGGTTGTGAGATTTAAAATATATAGATCAATATTTTTTGAAGATAATGTGTGTAATAATAATTTTTCTTGATTATGGGAATCCATATATGAATTTTGTGGATGATAGGAATAAATGAATTTAAATGAAATGGAAATAAAAATGATAATAAATTACTGTATGTGAAAAAATATTGGTATTAGATTTTAAAACATATACAATTTTTCTATTAAAATTTTAACTAGCCAATTTTTATCTTATACACTTTGTGAAATATGGAATAGAAGTAATCTTATAATTGGGAATGTTTGATTATTCTGAATAAAGGATCAAATAGTTAATTAAAAGAATAATTGAAAATTATAATTGAAAAAATAATAATTCACATAAGATAGGTTATTATATTTATTATATGGAAAATATATTTTATAGAAAAATATTGTTCTTAATTAAAGGTTCATTCATTATTATATTTGACACTATTAATTTAATAAACTGAAAAACTTATCCAGATTAGTCAATGGATAATTTCAAAATTATACCTTTATGAAACATATCACAAAAAAATAATTAATTTTCTCAATAAAAATATAGATGAAACAGATATATTTTATATTAATTTTAGTTTAATGACAATAAAATCATTATTTTTTATCATACAATACTTTTATGTCAGATTTAATGCCATAATAAATTGAAAAATAATTATTTGATTAATGTTTTATTAAGTAAATTTATTATGATTTAATTAAATTTGATAAGAATAATGATCGTATTATAGTTGAAAATCAAAATGATAAAAATAATGTTATTATGGATCTTTTGAAACAAGTTTGACATGTCATGTTAAATAATTTCAATCATGTCCAGATTAATAGCTGAATCATACAATAAGGAAAATGTAATTTATATCAACTATTATTTTTCCATAGATACTTTATAATAATTTATAATAATTATATTTATACTTTAATCTCATCTTGGAATTATAATTTTTTATATGGATGTGAAATGTTTATTTTTGTATGGATATATTTCTAAAAATGATTATATAACGAATCAACATAGCATTGAGAAATAATCGATATCTAATAATATTTTGAAACTATGTATAGACTTTTATTTAGTGAAATAAACACATTGATCTTATTAATATATGTGTATTTATTTATATTAATTAATGGTTTTCAGAATATAAAATTTGATCCATTATTATTCATAAAAATATACTAAAAATATAGTTTTATAGTTGAAAAAAAGAATATATTATCGTTGGTTCATCATGGTATGTTAATTGATATTAATTTTTAATTCTTTTGACACCACAATTTTACATAAACCCTATTGGTAAAATTATATTATTTTTGGTATAAAAAAATTTCATTGAAAACATCTTATCATTATTAATAAATAAAAATATTTTTCTTTGATGGTTTAAAAAATGAAATGATTCAAAACTTATTTCTTCTAAGAACTATTATGAATAATCTAGAAAGAATGTAGACAAATGTTTTTTAGAGATATGATTTATTTTCATTATACGAAAACATCTAGAACATGATTTAATGTATACTAATGTTACAATATAAACCTATGTATTGTAATTTAAATGGATCTAAAAGAATTATTTATTATGGTAAAAATCTATAAATCCATAATTATTTTATCCTATACATAACACTATTGAGAAAAAAAAATTCACAAATAAATTTCATTGTTTTAAAAATAGATTGAAAATGAAAACTAGTAATGTGCCAATTTATTTAATTTTTTTTAATATTTTGAATAGTTCAAAGAATAAAAACTCAACAAATTTATCAATGAATAAAACAACGTATTTTGATGATTCATTTATTCAAAGTCATTATGTATTAATTAAAAACTTTTTAATTTTCATTATAAATTTCAAAAGATACTCATTTAATATTTTGATACGTCCAAAATTTATATCACTAAAAATAATTTACATAATACCATTACATAACACATTGATTTCTAGTTTCACAGTCTTTGTTTTCATGATAAAAAATATAACATGATTTTAGAATATTTTCAATAAAATATCCAGATATTTAATTTTTTAATAAAAATTTAGATATTGATAAATTTTATAAAATCAACTTTGAACATGGAATTATAGAAATTAAATCATATATTATATATTTAGGTTATGTTGAACTGATAATTTTAAAGGAAACATTAAATAAATTCCATTTTTCTTCTCTTTATATTGTATCTATTTTATTATGATAACACACTATCATATGATTTAACAGTTGGTTACACGTTATTCAATTTCCCTTCAATAAATGTGTCATATAAAATTATGAAAATTATTCCGGCTCTATGTATTAATTTATGAGAAACAATAATTATTAAAAATAATTTAAATTTATTGAAGCCTTAATTATTTATTAATTATTTAAATAATAATGTTGATTTTCATTCTCAATAATCATTTACGGGGCATTTTATTTTATGTGGATATTTCCATGATCAATATATAGGGTATATTCTTTATTATTAATAATTTATTACTCCTATGGAATCTTATATAAATTTTCTTGGATTAATTTCAATAAGGTGGAGAAAATTTTGGATGTGATATTTTTATTCAATAATGAAAAGGGTGAAAATATTGAATTCGATCCGTGAACAATTGGTTTTATTACTATTGTTTTTAACTACAAAAACATTATTTACATATGAATTTTCAGATTTAACTATCTTGAGGAGTGTAGTTATGTCATGTGACAATGTGAAGTGGCCATGATTAGTGACCATGATATGTTCCCGTGATATGTAAACATTTCATGACGTATTCCCATGTGTAATTGTCATTTGACATTGTTATATGAACATGACAAGTTTCCTTGTACTTTGAAATTACATGGCGTCCAATTCAAGTGACCTATAGATGTACCCTTGTGAAGTGACCTTGGGATGTGACCATGAGTGAATGATCTTGAGTGAAAAGATTATACATTATTGATGTGACCATGACTAATGTAATTTCATTGAATATTTGAAAATTTATAAAAGATACATTAAAAGAAGTGTTGATGAGTGAGAATTTGGAAAATAATAAATGATACCTTGAGTGAATTGGAATTTAGTGAAAATATTAACATGTATGGAGGTGACACATTAACAAAAATGATGTGAAAATATGAATAAAAATATAGAGACCCGAAGAAAATAATTGATGTCATCTTAATAAGAAGAATTAAGTTAATTTATGAAAAAATAAGTTGGATGAATAAAAAATGATGTAAAATAATTAAATAAAAATTATAATATAAAAATATAAAATTTTTAAATCAAGTCAACCTAGTTTATTACATATCATCAAACAATATATTCTTTAAATTTGATCCCAATACAAGATATTTTTTAATTATAATAATATATTTTAAAATAGAAACTGTTTTCGTCATATTATTTATCTTTGTTTAGATATTCATTATGTAGTAGTAAATTACTTAATGACTAGGGAAATTTATTTTAGAGAATTTATCGATTATTAGAATCACATGATGTTATTTGAATTCTCACACTTGATTCATGAAAAAAATAGAGTTATAAATTTGATGTCGTTGTAATTTTAAAAGTTTATCACAAATTTTTTAGGTGACATCAAATTTGTAAAATTTTGATTATAAATGTTTTTTTCTATTGTATTAGTTATTCTTATGTTTTATTAATGCACAATATTTATTGAATATTACATATTATCTATGTAACCATGTTTTTATTGTTTTCGAGTCATTTTAACAAAATGATCACATTCTATATTGGTAAAGGTAAAAGAACTAGGAAACCTTTTTTGAATTATTTTTTCATAGAAGAACACTGTATAAGGTGATCAAATGAGCCATATCGATTAATGAGTTTAAATATATTAAATTATTGTACTATTGGGATATATATTGATGATCAATTATTTCTCCTAACTAAACTAATTTTTTCTCTTTGATACCAGATATATCTTTGTTTCCCCATCACCCAAACCCTGATGTGTTTATCTAATTCAATGGTTTTAATAATTGTTATTAATTTATATCTTAAAAATTAAATCATGATATAATATCCATTAAAAGGATGGATAATAGATTATAACTCTTAAAAAAATATGTATTTGTTTTGTTTCTCCATTTCTGACAAATGAAGTGTAAATAGGGTTCTTCTAAAATATAAAAATAGATGGATATTTAGTTATTATATACCATAATTAAATGATACAGTTGTTTTATACCATTACTTCAAAAGGTATATTCTGAGTTATGCCTCCATGTATACAAATCATAGGGTGATTAGGCTAATCAACCTAGGGTGTAAAAGGAAATCATCATTCATTGATCCTCCTCAATTTTAAATATGTAGTTTTAAAATATACTGGATCTCAATAGTATGAGATTTAGTCCATTATAGTTAGTGTTATCTAACTCTAATACAGAGTGGTGAATAATTGAGTTTGATCATATAAATTCAATCTACTATAAAAACAATATTTTCATTTTCTTTATTTTAATACAATATTAACATATCATTTATAATTTGTGAATTTTATTTTAAGGGTTTATTCACCCACAACATTTTGACCATTAAACCATTCTCATTTGAATCTAACAAATATATGTTAATTTTATGTGACCTTGATAAACATGGTGATGGTCCCAAGATCACATCCCATTTGAGGGAATCTTCTATGGTCACCCTTATCTCTAATCCTTCTTTTTGATAGGTTATAGTATTTATAGATTATGTACTATTAGTATCAACAATGTGATCATAATATAGTGTTACTGTATAATTTTTTCATGTTTTTAAATATTTACCCATGATTACTATGGTAATTTTTTAATGAAATAAATTACATTGTTTTAATGTGATATAAGGATGGCAATACTTCAAAATAATAATAAAATTATGTGAATATGAAATTTTATTTCAATATTTGATTAACAGAAAAATTATTTTCTTGTATAATTATTATTTTTCATTTTTCATTCTGGGTGGATCCTCGTATAGACCATTAATTAAGATTTTTAAAATCATAGATGCATCATTATAAGTTTTTTTAAAAAATATCCTTCAAAAAACATAAATTATCCACTTTAAAAATTTAGTTTATTACAGAATGGATTAATAACACATTGAATATCACCATGAACCCCATATCTAAAAATTGGGGACTTCTTGTCCCACGTGGATGGGGGTATATAAAGAGAAATATAGTGACACCAACCCCACATTAATTGGGGGTTGGTTTTCCATTTTAAGGGATTTTATTTTTATCCCACTTACACTTTTCTCTTCAATATAGCAATATAAGGGGATTTACACAGAAATTTCTCCCTTTTTAACATCCCCTTATTTGGATTGAGTATAGGTTCATTATAAGTTATTAGATCCGTGGAATGATCTACACCAGTCTATTCCATCACCATTAAATAATCATCTCTATTATTTAATAATTTTCAGAACCAACATTTTTATTTTATATTATAGAGAGGTCCAGAACCCAATTTTTCCATTACATTATCAATTTTGTGTGATAAATGATTTATTGAGTGTTTCAAAGTGTCAATTACTGATATAGGGGGATAATTTTAGAGGGGTATTAGTTTTATGATGGATTATTCCATTAATAAAAGGTATATATAGTGATTCGTTGTTTATATTTGTAAGAAATATAGTAATTCTTATTTGATACATTATAACGTGTGTGATTATGGAATTCATAATCATTTATTGTGAGTAGATCAGTCCAAAGTTGTTTTCATCCTTTTGGTTGATGTTCATTTTCTTGATGTGGCCACAGACATTGAATTATGAAAATATGGGTCCTATTAGGACTATATAATGGTTTATCTTGTTTAATGTTTAGGTATTATACAAATTGAGACATTGTGACTCCTTTTCAACATGATTCAATGGATATGAATGTTTTGGGATCATTATTATATTGTGTATTATCTATTACTTCATTTTGATGTGGTGTTTTATATATTATTATAATGATTCATAGAAATAAAATCACGATTATTATGTGTTAATGTATTAACAAATGACATACACTATTACATCATATGATACATTACTATCAAGAATGAATGTATCATTATTAAAGATATACATGAGGATCCCCATAGAAAAAGTGAACTACGAAACTCAGATCCGTTCAACATTATCCCATGATGTTATATATCACATTTTTACATTTTAAATATTTATATTTTTTATGAATTTATTATTCCATCAAAATTTATTTGATTAATCTGTTCATTGATCTATCCATAGTTGATAGTTGTGGATTTATTACTGATCATAGAATATAATTATTGTTAACTATACATAATATTTTTGTAATGATGTTACTTTGATACATGTAATCTATATTTAATTTTATCTTCTTTAATCACAATTGTTTTTTTCTCAATAAATTGTTCCTTTATTCAATTGGTTTTGAATATTTTTTCCTTTGAATACATTGGTTATTCGTAGTGTGATATTTAATGGTTCTTATGAGATTATTTTTTTTGAATTTTTGTTGTACATTAATTTTTTGTCATCTCATTTTTCAATTAAACTAATTGGAACAATTTTTTACAGAATATGAAATGAGTTTTTTTATTTGAACATTTCAAAATGTAATATTCATACTTTATCTTTATATGGTATTTAATAAGGAACTAATCAAAAGTAAATAATGTAATATAATTTAAAAAATTTAAATGGTAATGATGAAAACTACATTTTTTTTCTCATTAGAAATATTTTTATTATACGTTATTTCATATATTCAGTGAATTTTATATTCTATGAAATTAAAATTTAATTTTTATTACCATTTTTAAATATCTTTAAATAATTTATATATTGAAAAATAATGTGGGTAACGATCATTGAAAAGAGATATAGTCTTATACAACTATATAATGGTATAATTCAATTTACTCATGAGTAAAATATATATAGGATTATTAATATTTATTTTCCTTAAAATATATAATTTTTTTATTAATGTTTTGATACAATATATTGGAATTTAATATCAACATATAATTAATTAGTAATTATGGTGTGGTAAATGTAATGTATTTTTAAAATATTATATTTTTGATATTGATGTTTATCCATGGTTAAAAATGATTATTTCTAATAGATGGATACTGTTTAATTATCATGTATTTATCTTTTAATGCATTACTACCCATTTTGGGGGCAAAAGTCTTTTTTTATGATTTTTTTGTTTTATTAGTGGTTGGTCTATTAGTATTTTAATTATCGAGGTCATTAATTTTGTATATGGTTTGATAAAATTTATGAAATTTAATAGTGGTGGGGAAGATGTTGTAGTTGTGGTAATGTGATAGTGGTGTTGTTGTTATAGTTGATGGCCATGTCATTATAATTTTCAAGCCAAAAATTAATGAATATTATGTAGTGTAATTTATTTATATAATTAATTAGTATAATTTTGGTATTTGGATGTGATGACTTTATTTTGATGAAATCATGTATAAATGTTTTTATCAATAATTGAATCTTTTTATATATGTATTAAATGTTCTAGTATTACATGATAAAATGAGTAAATTTGGAGTATGAATTATAAAAAAAAATATTAACGATCAAATAATATTTCAATACATTAACTAATTATGAAATTGACTAACATGAACATAATCCTTTTAAAGAATGAATGTGAAATTTCTCATCAGTTCATATCCCAACTAAGACATAAAAAACATTAAATAACGATGACATATATTAAAAATGAGTTAAAATAGTATTAGAAAATTCATGTATAATGATGATGAAATGTCCTATAAATTTATCATACATTTTTATGAAAATAATTTATAATACAATAGAAAAAAATAATTATTTTGAAAAAATATAATTCTTGAAGATGTTTATTCACATGGAAAAAAATTTAAGGTGGAGGAAAATTATGATAATGTGAATACTATTTAAAATAACACCCATTGAATAATTTTTATTAAATGTTTCATTGAATAAAAAATTATGTCAAACACTTTTATAAATAATAGATTCATGATCATGAACAGAAGAAAATATTAAAACATTATTTCAAAATAATAAAAATAATTAAAATTTTGAAAATATAGAATGGCCAAATAAAAATCTTTTAACAGAAGATAAGATATGTAATCATGAATGAATACCACTTATTAATATTTTAAAATAACAAAATTGAAACAATCACCATAAGAAATATGGTAAAAAACTATTTTAAATTGATCTATAAATTATTATTTATCTCACTTTCTATAAAATGTATCTTTGTTTTGGAATAATAAATGAATTACTTTTTAAATATATGAAATTTGGATATGGATAAAAAACTAATATAGATTACGATTATTGCAATACATTTTACATCTCAATTACTATAAGAATCCATAAATTGATATCAGTTGACGTAATAATCCTTCGTTAATAAATTTATGGGGAATAAATGTAAATGAAAGAAATAAATAAGAATATTTTAAATATAATTCAATAATAATTTATATTTTACCCATCTTACGATAATAAAATTCCCTAATATTGATCATAAAATAATGAATTGATATTGATTTAAAAAAAACCCTTTATGTCATTGGTAAAAAAGGGAGATATCCCTAAAAAAGAGAACAAGCATTGGATCATTTAATATCATGAATTTAAAAATATACTTCTCATAATATTTTTATGAGCTTGTATATACCCTATATATATTATCATATTGACAAAATATTAATCATTTCATGAAAAAAGAATCACTAGTATGAGAAAATATAAAAACATTATTATATATTAAATAAAAAATCCCATGAATTCTACAATAAAGTATGGATTTATATGTACCTTTATTTGTCTAAAAATTATTATTAATCATCAATATGGTATTATAAACAACATAAAAAATAAAATAACATTTGAATAATACATATGTGTCAGACAATAAAAATTGAACTTAGAAACCATTACCTTATCTATTAATTCACTCAATAGATACATAACCAAAATTTAAATAAAACAATTATCTATATGAAATAACATTGTAATCATATTCATACTTAATAACGTTTATAAAATTAAATTATAATAAATCAAACGAAATAATTTATCTATATATATTTTATTTTCATCATTGGATGCATGTAAACAAGATTATTTCAAATGAGTTTTTAATAGAGATATAGATTATAAGAAATTTATAAAAACATAATAAGTAAAATATTATTTAATATATTTTAACATAAATTTAGAAATTATTTATAAATTTTAATATCATTATATTAGAGATTATGTCATTATTTTTGAAGAAAAAATCAATGACAATATTTTCTAATGTAATTTATGATATTAACCAATTACATTAGAATTGTTATATAAAATTATTTTCATAATTATAGAGTTTTAAAGACTAAATTTTAATTATTATCATCATATTTGAAAATGAAACTATTTCTCAAACCATCAATGAAGTAGGTGATAAAAAATGAAACACATTACCAATGGTGGCTAATGTCATCACATAATATTGGCAGCATTTTTTTATAAAGGATCAAACAATTCATATAATGATAATATTATTTGTACATTACCATAAAAATGTCATATATATCTTATTTACACACTAAATACTTTTTTATTACCATAAATGATACTATTTGGTGAAAAAGGATGAAATTATTCATGGAATATGTAGTTAGAATGTACACAATAGGGATGATATAATTTTTTGGGAGAAAAGAAAGGAAGTCAGATAAAGATATATATATATATATATTGGAATAATAATATCATATATAAAATATTTATTTGTACAATTCATTATTATATGAGTTTTTTAAGACAGTTATGAAAAAGTAAATCATTCCATCTATAGATGCATTAGTTATCATGTATTACCAAGTGATGATTCAACTTTAATAATGTTTTTGAGGAAGGTCAAAAAATGATATTTCCATCAAGAAAAATAATATTCTACATAATAATGATAACTAATTTCTAAACATTGGATGGATAAATATTATTTAATGTGGATGATAATGATGAGATGATTATGAAGTTCTCATTGCTCACATTGAAAACGTGAACATTCTCTTCCATTTGACATGGATATTGGGGGTTAAGATAAAAAATTAAGAACCCAACTTTATTATATGGAAATATTATTAAATAAAATTTATAACAAGTTTAGTTTTATCAGAATGTTTTTTATAGTCATGTATTAAAATTATTGCATCTATATTCTCATTATCTGGGAGAAACATGAAAATTACTTTGGAATTTATTTGTAGGTGAATAGTAAATATGGAAACATAATGTAGTTAAGTGAGGTAGGTGGGAATATTTCTTGATACATGTAGAAAAAATTCCCAACCTGATAAAGATCATCTACATGGACTATGATAATTTTAATCCTAGAAAAATTATAGCTTCATTAGGTTTCCCATTATTACCATTACTAACCATTATTAAATTTTTTATAGTAAAAAATTATTATAAAAAATACCTAACATTAATCTTCATAGAAAATTTCTACATTCTTGATATTTATTAGGAAATAACTCAATAAAAATTATATTTTAATATTTAGAAAAAAAGAATTTATATAAAAAATATAATATGCAGAATAAGGGGGAGATGTATGGTTGCTAAGGACTGGAATAAGGGGGATTACAAGTCATATAGCTGGATTAAACATCGTGAAATTCTATTTCAAGGATTTCCTCCTAGATCTTATAACGTGAAGACATTTTACCAGTTTTGAAGATGGTTTTCATGGTGTGAAATATTTTGGTATTGAAAATAAATGAAAAATGAATAGGTAATTTTTTTTCCTTCCAAAACCGAATTGTTAGTATTACACGACCTGAAAAGGGATGGAACACTGTGTAATACCCTGATCTTGTGTAGTTTTAAAAATTCTTTTTTGACTGATCCCACATTTGTTCTAAAATGTATCCTTTTTACACTGCTTATGGGTGACCCATGGGAGCCCTGAGGTGTCCTTTAATATATTCTCTATCAATATTTGATATGTTAAAACTAGTCATTATTCATCGGTGATCTGTGGTTGTTTCATTGTATGTTTTTTCCATTTATTGGTTATTTTTCATCCATTATAATCATAGAGATCCACTATGATAGTTATCCTTGGATTGGGGTATGCCTTTGTTTTTTATTTTTTGGATCCTTGGAGAGGAATATGTTATTCCCTCATTCATTGTGGTATGGATGTGGTTCGCGTGTGTTCTTATTTTCACTATGGTTCACATCAATTTGATTGCTTCCTTAAGTGAGGGATTCCCTTGTTTATATTTATTTGAACATCATACAACAGTGGTTTTACATATTTTTTTCTCTTAATATTGTTTGTAATAGCCTAAATCAAATATAAAGAATTAGTAAATTGAATTAAAAGTAGAAATTGGGTTTTACAAGATTTATTTACTACTTCCGTCTTTTCCATGATATTTTGATTATACAAAATTAATGTCCCACTAAAAATTGTTTTCATTGGAGGCCTTGACTATAACAAATACATCTATTTTTGGGTTTTATTTGTTAGAGATTAATTAGTGTCACCCTAAAATGATAATTGGATAACCACATACATCTTTCGAATGAACTGTTTTCCCCAGGAATGGTTTCTTTGAGAATTCCAAAATAAAAAGTAGTATAATGCGATTAATGTTAATGTGAACCTAAATTTTTTTCAATGGTGTGATATGTTTTTTTATTGTGGTTTTTATATGTGGTGAAGTTGATGGTTTGTGATTTTATTGTGGCATTATGATGGGAATGGTAAGATTGTGAAGTAGGGCTATGAAATTAGTTGTGTTGTAATATGTTTATTGTGTTGTGAGTTGGGGGTTTGTTTTGATCACTATGGTTTTTTGGTAAAGTTGAATTTGAATATGGATAGTAATGATTTGTATGAGAAATATTCCCAATGTTTCTATATGAGTTTCATGTATAAATATTAACCTATTATCGAGATGTCATGGTAAGAAGATTCATTAATGTGTTTCCCCTTAATTTATTAGGGATCTTCACCTTATTAAATGACTATTTGTGTGATTCTTGATTGGTGTAGTGCTTGGTGGTTTCATAGTATTTATGAAATTAATAAATAATTGACTAATAAATCATGGAATGGATTGGTTTGGTTTGGAAAATATAATGGAAATGGTCAAATAATTTTTTTTAGAATGTGAAATGGGTTTTTTTGGCTTTATTTGTTGTGTTTATCATTTAGAGGTAGCAATAATGATGGGAACTTTTATGGATTGTGCTTTTTCTGAGAACCCATAGGTTGGGTTACTATGTTTGGTATCAAATATTTTTCTAAATTTATTTTACATGTTATTTGTTTATACGCTGCACCCTATATGAGCATAATGTGACACAAACTTGCACTATACGAAGGGAGAGTGACTTTACGAAAATCTAGTTAGTTGAACGACTAACCAGGTACCCGCTCTGTCCAACACTCTTTTATAGGAGTGGTAGTTGTGGAACATTCAATGGGGTTAAATGGTCTTTTAGTGTCATATATGGTCATTACGATGGCCCATGTGTCATCGAGTGAGATGGGATAGCCCATGTGATTGTGGGTGTGGTGTTTCATGATTACCCTATTGTCCTCATGATGAAATTTTATGGGATTTTCCCAAGCATTATTTGTTATCTTATGTTATTAATTGTGATTCCTAAGTGTGTTTTGGTGAGATTTTTTATGAGGCACATCTTTTTTGGGGTAGGATGTGTCATGAGGCATAGGTCTATGCCAGCGGGATGTGTTGTCAGACCCATGTGTGGGAGAGAGAAATGATTTGTGAGACAATGGTGTGTGGTAGAAGTAAATAATGTGGTATACAAGAGGTATGAAAGTTCCATACTGTATGACATTGGTTGTGTGGCATACAAATGGGAATGTGGTTTGGGGAACATTATCACATTTTTTATTTATATTATATTAATTTCATTTCATTATCTGGTCAGCTTTCCATGGTGAGATTAGGATAGTTAGTATAAATTCTTGGTTGATATTTGGTTCTGAATATTTATCAAAAGAGAAATAGTATTCCAACATCACATGTTCATAAAAAACATTGGTTTTCCTATTGAGTATACTTGTATGATCACCCTGTATATGAAAAATTATTTTCCAATTTCTAAGAGAATTATGTGGACCATGCTGAGCCTTACTAGTTCAAATCATGAGAGTTTCTATGTTACTGGTTTGATTTAATTTCTCGTATTTTTATTGGATAATTTCTTATTTGTATCGGTTTTATTTGACATATGCATGTGCGGTGGTTTTTTGGAATTCTTTTTATATCATGTCATAGATTTTTCTTTTTGATGATTCATCTTATATGAGGATATTGTTTTCTAAATAGGGTAATTCCTTCCATATTTTGATATTTGTACACCCTTTGTGCAATTCACCCACCGAGGGCTTACTAGAGATGAGACTGGGGGTCATTATCTTCATTTATTCATTGTTACACAAGGAGGGGTATCTTAGTAGGGATATTCTAGTTACATATTCATATCAATGGCTTATGTTTGAGATATAGGATGGATATTGGGGTTATGAACAATGAGGTTTGAAATGGATGATACATAACTAGTTCCATTTGAACTTGGTATGTGACGTTCTCCATGGATACTAGCTAGAAATATATATTTTAGGTCCCCTAGTGATCCAATGCATAGTCTCTAGGCTTATTGAACAACCATGTGAGGTGGCCCTGTCTATAGTGTAGTGACCTACGGAAGGTACATTCATCATAATGACATGTGTTCTTGTTTTAATTGGATTGTATTTTGATGGATAAAATAAAGAAATTTAATAAGGTGAATATAAATAAATCTTAATAACATTTCATACTACTTAGGAATAGTAAATAGTTGTTTACCTTTCAGTTAGGGCTTCTTGTCATTGTCTATGTCTGGATTAGGAAGTATAGGTTCAGTAGGATGATTCAATTGATCACTCTATGTTGATCTAGTAGAGGAGGGTGATCAAAGTTAGAGGAAATTTTGTACATTTAGGTAGAAGGATTTGGGAAAGTATTAGTGTAGCATTTAAGATGTGGAGATAGAGATATGCTTGGAGGATATGGATATATCTTTTAGTTTGATCTGAGCCCTGATGGGGTATTGGGTATCTTTAGTATGATGTATGATACGATGAGACACTTTTCAGTGGTTGATATTGTATCATTGGGAGAAAAATAAAGATGTTGTTTTCTAGATCAACATCCAAAGGGAGATCCAAGCACAGTTCTTGTGGTGGACCATGAAGGACGTTAAGAGGATATAGATTCCATCCCTTCAGTAGGGTCTTGTTTTTACAGGAGTTGGGAATAATTTTCATGAACCTTCTTCATTTTTTCCAAACCTTTTTCTTGTAGAGTAGTATCATGAGATATGTCTCGAGGATGCACTCTTTCCTTCTATACATTATACTATTACTCCATTTACATTGAAACCAAATCATCATGTTTAGAAAAATACAAAGATGGTCAAGTGAATATGCTCATGGGGAGGCATTCCATGAGGGGGATCCAGAAAGGTTCTCCGAGAGAGAAAGTTATTAGTGGATGATCTTAGGTTTCAAGAGCATTAGGTTTTCGACTGATAGGAAGTTGACCTGAAGAGTGTTCATTCCATCCTTCTAGTGGTATTGGTTTCCATGATTTTCCAGAGAGCTTCAGGAATTTTTTCTTTTGTTTGTGGTGTATGTGGTCTTAAACATAACTATTTCCAAATAGTTCCCTAATATCAATTTTGTGAATGAATACATGTTCAATTATAGCCTCAGTAGCAATTTCTAGCGAGAATGTTTCACTAGTAGGGGATTTAACATTTTTTTCAATAGAGGGGAGATAAGGATGTTAGAGGCTGACCTCAGGATATTCTTCATGTTCAAAGACCATGACCCGAGCATGGTAGTGGAGGTGGTCTTCATCAGAGAGGAAGAAAAGTTTTGAATGGTAAATTTAAATCAATGTAGGCAACAATTCCAATTGGGCCATAGATCATCATATGTGCGATCAAGTTGTTCAATACCCACTCTTATAACTTCTTTGAATAAGGATAATACAAATCCTTTATTGAACCCGCTCTAACCCATGTAGTGATACTATATATAGAGATGATTTTTGTGCCACTAGAGTTGAGTAAACCAGACGAAGTCTGGAGTAGCTTGATTGATGTGTGTTGTTAGTGTGGGCTGATGATGGGACCACTTAAGTCTTATAGGGATCTCATCTTTCTATTGATGAAGCCACATGATTTCATCCTTGGTATCAAATGGATTTATTTCATACAAGATAATGTTTACTTCTTCTGTTGGAGTATCTCATTTTCTTATAGGGATGGCCAACACGTGGTTTTCATTTGTGAGCGGGGTTTCCAGGTGGGAATTTTTTCGTGTGGAAAATCAACTTTTCTTTTTTGCTAAGATGTCATTGGAATCAGTGGATGCATTGATGTTGTGGTCTCTAAAGGTCGTTAGGTTGTTTTTGGATGTTTTCCATAAGAAGTATGTGAAATTACCCTCCCAAAAAGACGTTGTGTTAGGGATAAACTTTATGCTATAGATTTTGTTTTATCGAGGGATCCTAATCGGATGACGCCTTTTGAGATATGGGAAATAGTGATTTAGATAGATGATTTGATGAAGATGGTTTTATCTAGCATATTATGTCACGAACCGAATCTGGTCGCCACCAAAACTGGCACCAAACCCAGCCCGTGACATGACCCGAAGGGCGTTCCCTATCCCCACGGGCTGGCACAAGTGCCCGGGTAACATTTATTTTTGTTTGGGAACGATTTACCCGAATATGAAGGCTTAAAACATTAAAAACAATCAATAAACTGAATCTGAAAAATGTAAACCAAACGATGTTTAAACAAAAACAAGAACTGAATACATATGTTTAAAAACACTAAAAGTGGTCTAAAAACAAATAATTACAACCTAATGAAATCCCCATGGACTCCACACGACAAGGGGGTCATCACCCACAAACCTTCTACGCAACTCCGCCCCAACAATGAGGACTAACACCCTGAACTGCCATCGCCCATATCCTTACCTTTACCTGAGTCAAGCATAAAAAAGTCTACTTACACCCAAGGGGTGTAAGTAGGGTGTGAGCCTAAGCCCAATAGGATACCACCAAATGATTCCAATGTGCATTCAATATAAGGTGAAGAAGCAAATATTTTTAATTCGCAATGAAAAATGACGATGAAATTCCAAGAAATACAACATTCATTTAAAAGAATAGTTTTCAAACTAGAATTTCCAGAATGTTAACATATCTAAATGGAAATGATAGATATTGTAATTTACTGAAAAAAACACGCAAATACATGGGTAAATACTAAAAATCCAGTGAGCAACAAACCAGGAACACCCCTAGGCACTAGGTTGTCTCGGGCCCTATGTACCTCGTACATCGGTGTAAAGCAACCATAGTAAAATTCACTCTCATGCACGAGACACTAGTAGGGATCATACCCACAACATATTGGTTTACAATCATCATCCACATAGTTTAGTTAGGGTTGTCATTATCCAAATTCTAAGTGAAACAGAGACAACACCCATCTGGTCCACTAGCCGTACTAGTACAAATCCGCCCACCTAAGTACTCGGGCTTCCCCTTTTGTGCTCAAACAATTTCAGCATGCAACATAAATCCATTTTCAAATAAAATACCACTACTGGTCACACACAATCAATACAGTATCTATCACATTTTTATACCACTTAAAACACACAATAAAACACTTTGATTTGTAATAAAACAATTCTTCAAAATCACGTAGTGTCTTGCACAAAAAAAACACCTTGAGAACACCAATTGCACACTATGTGCACATTTTTGAATTACCAAAACATAAATGGAATCCCAATACATTTAAATTAAAACAACAAATCATTTTTTTGGGAAGCCTCATATGGTTCAAGAAGTGACATCATTGTAAAACCTCCATTTTACACAACACGGCTCTTAGAAATTCATGTGTTTCACAGACACCATTAAAACCAACTTTCACAGCATCAAACACATGGGATAATCATAAAAACAGTATTTTCAGTCCTATTACAGTTCATTAACATCAACTAATTACTTATAGGTCAGCCCAAAATGAACCAATGAAATATTTGAATGAAAAACCCCCAATCTCACCAAAAATGGAACTTAAAATTCATTTGCATTATAAATGCAACTAAAACCAATTTTTACAGAAATATTCAAGTGAAATAAACATTAAGTTACCATTAACACAGAAAGCTAATTCACAAAAATTTCACACACAATGGAATCACCTACCAAAACCAAGGAAACCCTTGAATCTCCGTGTGAAAATCAAATCGCACCCCCACCGCACCAAGAGACAACCAGATCAAACCTAAAACCACATGAATTGGCCATGAAATCCCAAAGTTAAATACTAAGTTCTAAAACCTAGTTTCAGGACATTATTAAACTCAATTATAACCAAATATACCCAAAGAACAATGAGTTAGACCCAAAGTAATGTGAAAGAGGAAAGGAAAGGACTCATTTACTTGAAGTATCTTGAAGTAATCACTCCAAAACACCAGTATCTGACATTTAAAAGATCCAAAATTTAGGTTTCGTACGCACAAGATGTATTAGGTCATTTAGAAACTGGAATAGAGGAAAAATATTGAGAATTGAGAGAGCTATGAAAGAAATACTTTACCTCTTCAAATCTGGGCGATTTGAGGAACCCTCTGAAGTTCGGCATCAAATCGCAATTTACCAGAGCTTAAAAGAGGTGGGAGAGGGAATTGTCGCGCGGATGGATTAATTGGGGTTGGGCTCCACTTGGAATCACCGAAAAATCCCAACAATGGAATAAGTTATAACATAATCAAAATTTATTTTTAAAACAGGAATTGAGCATTCGGGATGGCCCAACCCCTTAGATAAAAACCAAAATAAACCCTGGTTATGGATTTATAAAAGCTCCAAATTGAAATGGTGGTGTTAATAGGTCAGGGGAGGTCATTTGGGAAGTTGAATGGGTGAAAAATATTAAAAAATGAAAAAGTTATAAAAGAAACAAATTTGGTTTTTAAATCTGGAATTGGGCTCACGGTTTGGCCCAATTAATGAACACTCTCTCATTCCTCCATAAAAGATTGGGAACCCCCCCCCCAAACAAAGTATGAATGGAAATTAAATGAAATTTACCTTTAAAATAAGTCATGGGAGTGAAAATTCACCCCACCATAAATCATTCCGCCCACGGAATGCCACAACAACACCAGATGCCAAAGCAAAGCCCAAACGATAGACCAAGACAGACTTCCTTACCACGTTTTCACCCGCTTCAAAAAGGACGAACATCTCCAGTTGATCAAACGAAGTAAGATAATACTTTCACCAACCAAAAAGTACCCCAATTACATAAAATTATGAAAAACATTAAAAACACATCCCAAAACAAAACACCTCAAATACTACAAGACCGCGCTCAAGCAATCCACTTGAAACGAACAACGAACTCGAATAACGCTACCACAACATTACGTAAATAAAATCATTGGGTGTTCTCCAACCCCAAAATTACCCAACTAACAAATTTTTGGATAGATAGACTTGAACGATAATACCTCCTACCTAGAATACACCAAGGAGAAAACTGATTCACTAGTACGGGGTGACCCAATCTGGACATCCCACCACCAGGGACAACTCAATTTTCTTAGATAGAATACGGATAACAATTGGGGAAGGAACGAACAGTCTCCCCATCATAAGGGTTAAACTAAAATTATTCCTTTTTCAAGAGAACATACACGATACCCATGATGGGTCTCCCCACCATAATAATGAACACAACCTTCCTTAAGACAAAATCAAGACACTAACAGGGGGCCTCGGATGGAATTCCCAGCATTAGGGGTAGATTAATATCATAATTATTCCAATGAAACTTAAATGAGTCCCATTGTGGGTATACCCCAAACAAAACCCAACCATATTAACCAAATATTATGGGATAAAAACAACAAAAACAATAGAATTTTAAGGAGCTGGCATGGCTGCATAGTTGGTTCACACGGTTTGGGAAACCGCGAGTTAACTGTGTGGATCATTCTATCCAAAGAGGAAACTTCACACAGTTTCCTTGGCCAAGGATCATGGACGTGCGGAGACCATGCATTAGCTAATGTCTCTTATCACACGGTCCCCTGGGTTGGCACATGGTTACTTCTAACCATGTACAAACTATGCACTCCAACCTGCCTAACCCAAATTTTAATCTTTTCTCCAAAAACACAATGGACCCCAAAGGGAAAAAAACAACTTAGGGTGTGACATGGGAAAAAGGTACTCACACCCCTTTCCACCAAATTTAAGAAATTGGAACAAGAGTATGACAACAGAGGTTTAAACTATTCCCATCATTCATATTGAGGATATGACCTAGACCAAAAGTTTGAACGACTCTAGGATTTCCCCTAACTACGCGCCAGCTTCTCTCCGGGGCCTATGGCTGGAGCTCAATGGATTGAAGCATCTTCGGCCTCGTAGTTAGGATTTGGAAACCCCTAAACTGAAAATATTCTTCCAGTTCCAAAAACAATTATAATGTAATCTCAGATGGTCTCATTGAGACATGACTCACTTCAAACCCGCTTTTCCCCAACCCATCATTTTACCAAAACAAGAACTTAGAGGACGCACACACATCACCCCTTTTTTTCTTCGGATTCTAAACAACGGAATGAAAGGACATATTGAAACACATTCCTCTAGAACATAGGATTTAGAATTTCTTATAGGGAGACACACATCCAACAAAATACTGACTCTCATAAGATTGCACAATCTTCACCCTTATAGTCAAATGAACACATGACATCGTAAGGAATCACCGAACATAACCATTGTGGATAAAAGAAAAAACAAAGAGAGGGACCTTGTACTAAGTCCCAAACAACACATGATTCCAGCAAGTTTCCTTAATAGCCAATCTTGTCCAGATCTTTCACACTGGTGGCCTAACATGAACTCTTGCTTCAATGATACTGACGAAAGACCCAGAGGCCCTTTAAGACATCATTCTACAATGACAACCCTGAAATTCATTGACCTTCAACAACATAGGAAACATAAGAAACTAAGGTCTATTTCAACCTCCCACAAACACTCTCCCACTATAGGGGGATCCACATAATTGAAAACGAAGAGGGGTAAACTCAATCTCCAAACCTCAAGAAAAAAGTCTTATGCTGATCAACTGGAGGATCATGCAACGGTGAATCACCATAGGCCAAACATGAATCATACATTAAAACTTTATGGGGGAATACCCTGGCCTATAGAAAAACCCAAGGACAAAACCAAACTGGTCATTTGGTCACAAAAGACCACAATCCTGAACCGAACACATGATGGGAGCCACCACATTGGCCTCCCAAACGTTTCCTCAAAAGAGACCACTGATCGACACTTCATTCCAACTTATCAATGAAACACCAAACCAAAAAATCGTTCAAACAAGAGGGTTATTGAACTCAAAACATCCCACAATAATAATCCTGAAAACACATAATCCATACCTTCCAACCATACATTATCAAAATACAACACGTTCCTTCAAAAAAAATTATTTAAAAAAACAGTGTTGGTGGGTTGCGCATTTACCAATGGTATCTCATGAGCCTCACACATGCATGTTTACATTCCACACTAGGAACCCACCTCATATCCATCCATATTCCCAAATAAACCTATGCATGTGGTCACCATTGAGAGCACCAATTACCAAAAATCAAACCTTTCCTCTTTTTAAAATAAAAACCTTAACCACAATTTTCCTTTCTCAAAAACACTAACCATAATATCAATAAAAAATTTTTAATCTCACAAACCAATTTAGAAAAGAATGAATGATTCAATAAAATCACATATTCATGCCTTTCACAATTGTTTCAAAACATTTCAACCCATTTCAAAACACTTCTAATTTCATGGAAAACACAATTTCATAAATCTCCATTTAATTAAGAACTCAACTCTTCTAATTTCAAGACAAGGTTCTAAAAGTTCATAATTTTTTTTTGTTCAGTAGTAACCAAACCCAAAATCCATATTCAACCCCCACACAAAAATTATAGAACACTTAATTCAATCAAAAACACTTTTCCACGGTTTAAAAAAAATCCACTAGAAACATATTTTCAAAACCCCAATTAACATAGTTCATACATTCAAAAGAGGAATAAACACTTAATTTAACCTTTTGAAATAATTCTAAAATTTCATTTATAGACTTTAAAAAAACCATTTTCACTTTACTAGAAAATAACATCACAAAAATTCACACTCCTTAATGTGAAGTCATTTTTTTTTGCTTAAAAAAATGTTTCCAAGATTCCAAAACAAAGAGACACAAGACAATGTGAGAGGAAACTAGTTTCAGTGGGTGACTTGGACATATGGTTGGCATCCATATTCCAATCACTTCTCCGTCACAGAGAGTATTCTAGGGAAATATCCACGGCTCCACATGGCTTGCCAGGCCCTGTGAGCTCACTGAGATTATTCGCCCAACTCTCTTTTCATTTCCCATAGTCATCATTAAACCAAGAAAACCAAATGAATCAGATAAATCCATAAATCCCTAGGGACATGAATCTCGTCCTGAGGTGTGCTGGCCAGGCACACTACCCATGACTGAAATGTCATGTCCCGACAATCCTAGCTCCAGACTATCCTGACTCTTCCCCAAATAACATGACCCAAGGAGTGAACCTCCTTCGATACCATTTTGTCACGAACCGAATATGGTCGCCACCAAAACTGGCACCAAACCCAGCCCGTGACATGACCCGAAGGGCGTTCCCTATCCCCACGGGCTGGCACATGTGCCCGGGTATCATTTATTTTTGTTTGGGAATGATTTACCCGAATATGAAAGCATAAAACATTAAAAACAATCAATAAACTGAATCTGAAAAATGTAAAACAAACGATGTTTACACAAAAACCAGAACTGAATACATATGTTTAAATACACTAAAGGTGGTCTAAAAAAATAATGACAACATAATGAAATCCCCATGGACTCCACACGACAAGGGGGTCATCACCCACAATCCTTCTCCGCAACTCCGCCCCAACGATAGGACTAACACCCTGAACTGCCATCGCCCATATCCTTCCCCTTACCTTAGTCAAGCATAACAAAGTCTACTTACACCCAAGGGGTGTAAGTAGGGTGTGAGCCTAAGCCCAATAGGATACCACCCAATGATTCCAAAGTGCATTCAATATAATGTGAAGAAGCAAATATTTTTAATTCGTAAAGAAAAATGACGATGAAATTCCAAGAAATACAACTTTCATTTAAAATAAATGTTTTCAAACTAGAATTTCCAGAATGTTAACATATCTAAATGGAAATGATAGATATTGTAAAGTACTGAAAAAAACACCCAAATACATGGGTAAATACTAAAAATCTAGTGAGCAACAAACCAGGAACACCCCTAGGCACTAGGTTGTCTCGGGCCCTATGTACCTCGTACCTCGGTGTAAAGCAACCATAGTAAAATTCACTCTCGTGCACGAGCCACTAGTAGGGATCATACCCACAGCATAGTGGTTTACAATCATCATCCACATAGTTTAGTTAGAGTTGTCGTTATCCAGATGCTAAGTGAAACAGGGACAACACCCATCCGATCCATTAGCCGTACTAGTACAAATCTGCCCACCTAAGTACCCGGGCTTCCCCTTTTGTGCTCAAACAATTTCAGCATTCAACATAAATCCATTTTCAAATAAAATACCACTACTGGTCACACACAATCAATACAGTATCTATCACATTTTTATACCACTTAAAACACACAATAAAACACTTTGATTTGTAATAAAACAATTCTTCAAAATCACGTAGTGTCTTGCACAAAAAAAACACCTTGAGAACACCAATTGCACACTATGTGCACATTTTTGAATTACCAAAAAATAAATGGAATCCCAATACATTTAAATTAAAACAACAAATCATTTTTTTGGGAAGCCTCATATGGTTCAAGAAGTGACATCATTGTAAAACCTCCATTTTACACAACACGGCTCTTAGAAATTCATGTGTTTCACAGACACCATTAAAACCAACTTTCACAGCATCAAACACATGGGATAATCATAAAAACAGTATTTTTAGTCCTATTATAGTTCATTAAAATCAACTAATTACTTATAGGTCAGCCCAAAATGAACCAATGAAATATTTGAATGAAAAACCCCCAATCTCACCAAAAATGGAACTTAAAAATCATTTGCATTATAAATGCAACTAAAACCAATTTTTACAGAAAAATTAAACTGAAATAAACATTAAGTTACCATTAACACAGCAAGCTAATTAACAGAAATTGCACACACAATGGAATCACCTACCAAAACCAAGGAAACCCTTGAATCTCCGTGCGAAAATCAAATCGCACCCCCGCCGCACCAAGAGACAACTAGATCAAACCTAAAACCACATAAATTGGCCATGAAAGCCCAAAGTAAAACCCTAAGTTTTAAAACCTAGTTTCTGGACATTATTAAACTCAATTATAACCAAATATACCCAATGAACAATGAGTTAGACCCAAAGTAATTTGAAAGAGGAAAGGAAATGGATCATTTACTTGAAGTATCTTGAAGTAATCACTACAAAACACCAGTATCTGAAATTTAAAAGATCCAAAATTTAGTTTTAGTACGCACAAGATGTATTAGGTCATTTAGAAACTGGAATGGAGGAAAAATATTGAGAATTGAGAGAGTTATGAAAGAAATACTTTACCTCTTCAAATATGGTCGATTTGAGGAACCCTCAGAAGTTCGGCATCAAATCGCAATTTACCAGAGCTTCAAAGAGGTTGGAGAGGGAATTTTCGCGCGGATGGATTCATTGGGGTTGGGCTCCACTTGGAATCACCGAAAAAACCCAACAATTGAATAAGTTATAACATAATCAAAATTTATTTTTAAAACAGGAATTGAGCTTTCGGGATGGCCCAACCCCTTAGATAAAAACCAAAATAAACCCTGGTTATGGATTTATAAAAGCTCCAAATTGAAATGGTGGTGTTAATAGGTCAGGGGAGGTCATTTGGAAAGTTGAATGGGTGAAAAATATTAAAAAATGAAAAAGTTATAAAAGAAACAAAATTGGTTTTTAAATCTGGAATTGGGCTCAGGGTTTGGCCCAATTAATGAACACTCTCTCATTCCTCCATAAAAGATTGGGAACCCCCCCAAAACAAAGTATGAATGGAAATTAAATGAAATTTACCATTAAAATAAGTCATGGGTGTGACATATTATGTAACATTGTGGATCTTTAATATTTTTCTTAAACAAAGAGGATGGTAGTATGAGGTTTTGTATAGTCTATTAAAGGATGAATCTAGTGGATTTTTCGAGCTTCTTCCCTCTTCTAAGGATAAAAGATCACTTCAAATAGTTGAGAGGGGAAATTTGGATTTCTATAGTTGATCTTTTGTCTAGATATTAGTAGTTATGGATAAATGTTTGTGATATCTCAAAGTCATTCTTCATATGTTGGTATTGTCACATTGAGTACTTAGTCAATCCATTTCATCTTATGAACTAAACATCCATCTTTTAGTGTCTGGTGAATTTTTTCTTCCATGATTTCTTTGACTAGTAGTTCATTGTATTCATCAATGACATCATAATCTACACAATGTCGTAGGAGGAGCATGCCAAGCATCTAAAAAATATATAGCATGTTCTTTGACGCCACAAGATCATTTGGAAGCTATCTAAGTGTATGTTATAGACATTATAGGTGCATTTCAAATTGCATGTGGACTCTCATTAGGGTTTGGTAGTTGAACCATTTAAGGTTGAAGACTTTTTTTCTTGGGAATCACTCAAGAATTTGGATGAGGTTGGTAATTGGCTTGGTCTTGCATGCTATTATTGGACGTTTTTACTTGATTTATCTCATGTTTTTTGCCCCATTATCATCTCTGAATATGAAATATCCTGATTTATTGTGGAGTGACTAGTTCCAAACAGTGTTTGACTACCTGATGGGGAATTAGGATAGTTCTCAAGGTCTTTGGTTACTTGATTAAAGGGTTATTTATGAGATAATGTTTGATGATTTCTACATGGGAATGGGATGTGTGCTGATGTGGTAGTGAGCACAAATCTAGTATGGTTCTAGGAAGTTACATCCCCATGAGTATAATTATTCCACCCATGATTTGGATCATGAAACCCGTTATGTTCATGATCAAGTTGGGGTGACATTACCTCATTGGGGAGTGCCTAGTGAAATACACAGATCACAGGAGACTAATGTATATATTTTCTCAAAAGGGCTAGATTCTATGATATTGGAGGTGGATGGAGTAACTTCAAGACTATGATTTTGAGATATCATTCTATTACATACCAAGAAATTAATGTATAATACATTTTCATATTTATTAATATTTGTGATTTAAATATTAATTTTACAGTAATCGGGATTCTATGTTGGATTGTGTACCCGATATGCGACAATGGGTTTCTTTGGAGTCTAATATTACACACAATGATGAGTCATACCAAAATATAATAATATAATATTATTTTAATTGGTAGTTAAGGGCTAGCCATTTTATTATAAGGAATTAATAGAACTAACTACAATATGATTATAGATTTTTGTTAATTGTTTTTACATTTATGCAATAAAAGTTAGATGCTTAAAATGCTAATGACTCCTTTTTTAATCATAAACACTCTAATATTCTTTAAAAGGCCAACTTACCACCATTAAATGGAGAAAAATATTATATTTGAGTTTTGGTAACTTTTATATGATATATTAGACAAAATAAAATTCGTCATTTGATTCGGGACAACAAAATTTAGTTTGGGTAATTTTTTTTATTTTTCTGATAACATTCAATTTTTAATGTATAGTGAAACATAATTTATTTTAATTCAAAATAGCTGTTTAATAAAATTTAATTATATGGTTAAATGATAATTATAATTTATTTTAAAGTGTATGTAGATTATATGTTTACAATTTAATCCATTGTTGGCCATTGGATGTAATTTAACTTTGAAATTTTACATGAATAAGTATCAATCTTTCTATAGTTATTATTTCATAAAATACCTTTTTTGTATTGAAAATGGTAATTAATTGTAGATTAAATAATACAACTACTATGTTTTGAATTTTGTATAATATAAATCGTTTTTGAATTCTGAATATCAAATATAGCATAGGATAAAATATTGGTATTTTTCAGAAAGACATTAATTTTTCATGAATAGTGAAAACACAGAGTATTAGTTAAAAACCCGACTTATTGATTTGATTGAAATTTTACCACTTTTTTAAATTGAATTCATAAAATCTGACATACCTTTTGGTTGTTAGTATGATATATGTGGATCAATAATATTTATGTAATTTTTTGTGCATTGTTACTCTTGACTTTAATTTACAAAAGTTAATATTAAATAAGGTAATTCAAGGTAAAAACAATATTATAATAATATAAAATTACCATAAGATTTTTCCTAACATTATTCAATGATTAATTTAAGACCAATACAATCCATGGGTGAGACCTTCGTCATTTTAATGCCACTTTTGTTATTAATAGCTTTTTATTTAAAGTAAAAAATAAAAATATCATAAACATGTATTGTTTTTCTAAAACAAATCTAATGTGTCGATATATAATGTATATATTATAATATATATATTAATTATAAAGATAAATTGGTTTTCTAAATCATAGTATTCTTTTATAATTTTTATACTTCAAATAAATAAATTATTTATGACACAATAATGATACAGTGTTTACCTCATTAATGAATGATTTAAATAAATAAGATTATAAATATTTAACAAATATCCAAAAGATATAAAATTATTATTGTATGGTTTTAATTGAAAAATGAGTAATCTTATCTTTGACTATAATATGTTTTGGACTTTTAGAAACCTAAAATCATTATATAAAAATACAGTATTTTAAAACTTTCCTAAAAAGCCCCCTATAAAAATCCATCACCTCTAACTCATTACTCACACATCTCAAACCCCATGGATCGTCCAAACACTTTCCAAATAATCTCTCATGATCCATCAATTCCACCTTGATTCCTTAAAATAGGTAAGAGTCACTTCATGAAAAACTTTCAGTTCAAACCAAAGAGAGTTACCCCATTTTATGGTAACATCCTCTTTTAAATTATTTTCTTTTATTTTACTTTTCCATCCACCTAAAATTTTTTAATTCTATATTATATAACAACACCAGTATCCTCAATTTAATTGGTTGTTTTTATGAGAATGATTATAATTGAAATTACACACAACTTTGTCTTATGGGTAAAAAACATAATATTTATCTGGATGAGTAACTACTACCTCACAAAATGATGATTGTTCAATCTTCTCCTACAACCTCTTAGGGTGGACATTGCTATGTAATAGTATTTATATGTGATATATATTATATTTATGTTGTCTCTATTCTGCTGTATTTTTCATTTATATCATACCTTTATGGTTTCCATAACCCATAAACATGATAATTTCATTTGAGGAAGTTAAGACTACCACCCCATCAATGTGATATGACTCTTTAATGTCATTCATGGAATGTATAAAGTATAGTGGTAATGAAATTATATATTATATTATACTTGAATTATAATGTACTTATTTATCATTATGTTTTAATTCAATAGAAAATACGAAATAGAAGTGAATGGTGTGTTCATGCGTACGTGCGACTTATCATCTCCATGAACGATGCATTTCATTTCTTACCTCCAACTATTATGTACTATTATAAATACATATATATATATATATTTGATATATATGATATATATTATATGTAAATCATTAATATAATTTAGGAGATAATGATCTTTTGACTATATGGACAAGTTGTAAATATAAGAAGTTCATTTTTGACTCAAGTACCAAATATCAGAAAAATGACCATTATAAACATAAATGATTACATAATGTTTATAATATAGCAATAGGTGATATTAAAAGAATAAAAAACATGAAAAGGGTAGTTCGCACGGTTTGAAAAACCGTGTGTCGCCCGGGCAGAAGCCACTGCCTCCAAGACCAATTATGAACTGTTTGGCCGCATGGTTTAGACAAATCGTGCTCTACCGGTGAAACTTCCCCTTTTTCCTCAAAAATCAATCCAAGTTCCCCCGACTCTCCCATTCATAACCCTTAACATTATAACCATTAAACACATCAAGAAAGGGTTTCATACAAGAAACTGAGGGCACTACAATATAGCATTTACAGATTACCATGTTGCTTCGCCAAATATATTTCTGTTTTCATAGTGGATTACCTTAGAAAAAGTAGGAAATCTATACTGGGATGGTATAAAACGGTAAATGAACTTCCAAATCAACATTCAGAGATTGTCGGAATCAGAATTGAATATTTTATTGTAGTGATGTCTTAGTAGACACTGGTAATAAATGGTGGTTGTGTTTATATAGGATATTTTTTTATTCCAAAAGTAATGAGGAACCTGATTTTAATTTAAGGGTTGTCATGATAAACAGTAAAATAAAAGATATTGTTTTGAAAATTTAGGAAGAGTGAGTTTTGGTTACACCAAATTTCATTCCTCGATCACATTGTTTGAAAAAATGGAATTTTATTCATCCTACAAAAACAAAAGTTGTGGATGAATGGCCAAAACCCACAAATATAAATGAAATCAATAATTTACTTGGTTTGGATGGTTATTACGAGAGGTTTGTTGAATAATTTTCACATTTATCTAGACCACTAACTATGTTAACTCGAAAAGGGGTTTAGTTCATTAGGATAAAAGAATGTGATGATTGTTTTCTAGAATTGAAACAATATTGGTGAATACTTGTGTTAAGGAATTTCCTTCCAGAAATAGTGAGATTTTTATCTAAATTGATGCATCCTTAAATAGAAATGGATGTTTCCTTATATATAATGATTAAGAAATTGGTTATTCTTCACATCTATTGAATCCTCATGAGTTAAATTACCCTACAAAATATTGGGAATTGGTTGCTATTGTTTTTGCTTTAAAAAATTTGGAGGCATCATTTGTATGGAGTAAAATGTGAAATATATACAGACCACAATGTATTAAAGTATATATTCGCTCAAAAAAATCTAAACATGAGATAGAGGAGATGGTTTCAATTAATCATGGATTATGATTGCACGATCTATTACTATTAAGGAAAAGAAAATAAAGCTGTTGAAGCTTTGATTTGAAATTGTAATTCTTTATTAACATTGCTACATTTGGAATGAGATCCTTTGGTTTTGGATTTGATAATATTGGTAATAAAAGTTGTTGGTGTAGAAAATTATTATTTTTTTATTAGGTGTCTGAGAAATCATCTCTTTCAGAGAAAATTAAAGAAGCGTATAATAATGAATGTGAGTTTAAAAAAAATTTCAGATGGTTTAGAAGGGTATGTTTCCCCATTTTAACATTGATAAGGATTGTATTTTGAGGATATGGAAATTATTATGTGTGAATTTTCATACAGTGTTGAAGAAAGAGATATTATGTGAAGCTCAAAGTTCTCTATCTTCAGTTCATTCGGATAGTACTAAGATGTAAAAATATCATCAGGAGTATTACTGGTGGGATGTAATGAAAAGATATATTGCAGACATTACTATGAAGTGGTTGACATGACAAAATGATAAAGCAGAGTAGAAGTTACCGAAATGGAAGCTTCAGTAATTATAGTTTCCAGAGTGGAAAGGGGAAAATAAATCCATGTACTTCTTTTTGAGATTACCAATGAAATCTCAAGGTTTACATATAAATTTTGGAATACCCATCATATGTTTTTAGGTACTGAATTAAATTTTAGTATAGCTTTTCATCCTCAATCAGATTGCCTATCAGAATAAAAAATTCAGAACATGGGGGCTATTCAGCATGATGTTCACTAGATTACAAGGGAAGTTGGGACCAATATATTTCTTTGGTTGAATTATCTTATAATAAAAATTATCATTTAATTATATAGATGGATCCATTTGAGAATGTATATGGGAAGCAGTGTTGAACTCTATATTTTTAAGATGTTTTAGGTGAAAGGAAGCTAATGGGGCCAAAATTGGTGGAAGAGATGGCATAAAAGGTTTATTTGATTCTGTAACACTTGGGAATATCTTAGAGCAAGAAGAAACGTTATGTGGATATCTGGAGGAAAGTTATTTCTTTTGAGGTAGGTGATCATGTATTTCTCAATGATTGTCCAAGGAAAAGTGTGATGTGTTTATGTACGAAGGGAAAGATGAGTCCAAGTATAATTTTACCTAATGAAATTCTTGATAAAGTGGGATCAGTTGCCTATGGAGTGGATTTACATCCATGTTTACCCCAGGATCACAAACGTTTTCATATTTCAATTTTGAAAAAAGCATATGCTTGGTCTATCTCATGTTTTGAGCCCAGAGGTAGTTCAGTAGGAAGAGAATCATTATTATAAGGAACAACCACTCTAGTTTCATAACCGACGAGAGAATGTGTTGCCAAATAATGTAATTCATCAGGAAATGGTTTTGTGGAAAATTTATATGGATTAATAGGCAACATGGGAATGTGAAAATGATATCAAGGATAAATACCAAAACTTATTTGAAACGTGAAAAAGTTATGAGGATGTAATTTCCAAAATGGGGGAAGGAAGTAACGTCACATGTAAATAGAGAATAATAAATTTTAATATTTATTAATATTTGTTAGTGAAATATTAATTTCACTTTAATGTAGATTATATGTTTGATGGCTTGCCAGATATGTAACAATATGTTTCACTGATGTCTAAGGATCCACACAATGCTGAGTCATACTGAAAAATAATAATATAATATTATTATAAATAGTAGTGAATGCCTAGACGTTGTATTGGAAGGAATAAATATAACTAAAAACAATATGATTATAAATTTTTGTTAAATGTATTTTATATTTATACAATAAATGTTAGAGGCTTAAAATGTGAATGAATCTATTTTTAAGCATAAATACTCTAATACATTTTAAAACGCTGATTTAACCCCTTATAATGGAGAACCCACTATAAATCATTTTTTTCACATTTATATGTTCTACTTGAAATAATAATTTTTTTCATTATATTTGGGATATTATAATTTTCTCTGGGAAACATTTTGTTATTTTTCTGAAAAAATTCATATTTTATGATTATTGAAAAATAATGAATTTTAATTCTAAAAATCAATTAAATTAAATTAATTTATATTGTTATGTTATCATTTTAATTTGTTTTAAAGTGTAATTAGATTATATTTTTAGCATTGAATAGAATTTTGGACATTGAATGTAATTTCACTTTGAAGTTGGACATAAACAAGTATCAATCTTTTGATAGTTCTTATTTTTTTTTATAAAACACGCTTTTTGTTTTCACAACTGGAATTAATATTAAATTAATTATTACAACTTAGATGTTTTGAATATGGAAAAATAGATATCATTTTTGAATTCGGAACATCATATATATCTTAGGCTGAATATTTTGTATTTTTCTAAAAAACACCATTTTTTGATGAATAGTGAAAACACTGAGTAGTAGTTAAAAAATTATATATTTGATTTAAATGAAATTTTACCTCTTCATTGAAATGAATTTTTAAAATTTTAAAAACATTGTTGTTATTAATAACAAAAATTTGATTCAATAATGAGAAAATGATTTTTCGTCATTACTAACTTTTGACTTTTATTTACCACCGTTATAGATAAATAGGGTAATTCAAGGTAAAAGAAATATTATAATAATATACCATTACTGTAACACTTTTTAAAACCTTATTGGATGAGTAATGACTGACCAAGACAATCATTGGGTGAGGCTTTTGGTCTTTGAATTCCACATAGTTATGATAATGATATTAATAACTTTTTATTTAAAGTAAAAATAAAAATATCATAAACATTTATTGTTTTTCTATATAAATTTAAATGTGGGGTTATATAATAGATATATTTTATTATAAATATTCATTAAAAATATAAAAATATTTTTAACAGAATTTTAGTTTCTTTATAATTATTAGACATCATATAAATAAAATTATTTATGACACAATAATGATGCAGTGTTTACCTCATTAATGAATGATTTAAATAAATAAGATTATAAAAATTATGAAAATGTCAAAATCCTATACTATTCTTATTGGATGACTTTATATCAATCATGATACATCTTATCTTTAGTTTTAATAATTTTTGGACCTTTAGAATCCAAACATAATTATATAACAAAATAATACTTCCCATCATTCTGAATGAGCCCCTCCCCACTTATAAAAATCCTTCACATCTAAAACATTACTCACACCTCTCAATCCTCTTGGATTATTCAAACACATCCCAAATAAGATCTCAAGATCCATCCATTTTACCTTGATTCCTTACCATAGGTAGAATGCACTTCATGAAATCCTTTTGGTTCAAACCAAAGGGTCTTACCCTATTTAAACAAAATGTCTTTTTTTAAGTTATTTTTTTTTATTTTATATTCCAACCCCCTAAAATATTTTTATTAGTTTAATTAATAATAAAACCATTATAATAAATATATTAGGTTGTTTTTATGAGAACGATTCAAACTAATCAAACACACACCACCATCTAATGGGTGATGAACATACTATTTCTTTGGACGGTGAACTACTTCCTCACAAAATGATGATTTTTCAATATTCTACTACCCCCACATATGGTGGACATTGTTATGGAACTGTATATATATGTGATATATATTATATTTATATTGTCTTTATTATTATTAATTTTTCATTTATACCATACCATTATAGTTTCCATAATGGGTAAATGCGATAATTTCATTTGAGGAAGTGCAGACTACCGCCCCCTCAAAGTGATATGACTACTTCATAAAAGACATGAAAAATATAAATGAGAGAGGTAATGAAATTGTATATGATATTATAATGGATATATAATATACATAATTACTATTATGTTTTCAATCTATTATAAATACAAAATAGAAATGAAAGTAGTGTTCATGCATACGCTGACTTACCGTCACCATGAACTGTGCATTTCATTTATTACCTCCAAATGTTATGTACTGTTATAAATACATATATATACTAAATATACAATATCAATATTTTATATATAAATAATTAATATCATTCTAGATATAAATATCTTTTCACCACAGTGACATCTTGTAAATATAAGAAGTTCATTTTTGACTCAAGTGCCAAATTTCGAAAAAATGACCATTATTAACAAAATGATTAAATATAGTTTATAACACTAAAATAGGTAGTATGAAAAGAATAATAATATTGAAAAGGGTTATTAAGGAATTATAAATTTACTTTAGACTATAATTTATGATATTAAATAATGAACGGTTCAAGTCGGACATGAGGTAAGGGACTTCATCTCAATCTCTTTTCATTGAGGCATACTTTGTTTTACACATGACATTATGTTAAATGGGGTTTAATAAATTTTGAATTTTCTTTTCATTAAAATGGAATATTTTTCTACTAGGTGATATACTAAATGAAAAAAATGAATGTTTTTTGATGTAATTGATGAAAACGACCTTTTCAGCCACCGAGAGTATTATTTGAGATATGGCTTCCTTAACAAGAAGTAATTATTTAAAAGGAAAATAAATACCATATAATATTTAATGTATATAGGTAATAAAATTGGTTTTGATAATGGATTTTTTTGTCAATACATATAAATGATGTGGAAATTTTATCTTTCCATTATGTATGTCTTATGTGTTAGGAAAATGTTATGGTTCTTGGGCATTGTTTACATATAAAAGTGGTTCCATGATTATCCTAGTGCAGGTGACCCCGAGATAGATCTCCAATGAAATGGATAAAATGATAGAGGTAAATTTGAATGTTTCTCCAAATAGATTTATGTAATACACTATGATTGGTATTTCAAATGTGACTCCCTACGTAGCTGTGAAAGCTACTACATAAGTATGTTATGGATACCACAAGATACCTTTATGATTTGTGATTACTTTGTATTATGTTTAAATCTTATTATTTCATGAGGTATGATATAGAGGTTATTTTATGTTTATATTGATGTAGTAATGTCTTCATTCTTTATTTTATAACCCTGACTGTGCTTTTTATGCTAAACCCGTGTTTTGGAAGTTTTTCAGAAGGCTTAATGATGATTTTTTTCAAGGATGGGATCGGGGAAAAGTATAGCTATCCAAAACATAGAACTAGACATGACTCTTTTTTTCAAGTGTTTCTATATTATTAAAAAAATTGAAACTGATTAAATGTTTCTACTTTCTAAATTTTTGAGATGTAATGTAATAGTTATGGCATAATTCAATAAAACTATAAACCTAAAAATACAATCATTGTGAATTATACATTTAATAAAATATTATGAAATGTTTTAAGGCTAGTTACTTATACCTACACAATAGTAAAAAGGAATTTTTGGGCATAGAATCATGTTATTGGTGGTTTTTTGTAGCCCTTGGGTTTCTATTAGTGGAAATGGGATGAAATCTTGATGGGTTTCATCATAAGGTTACCCAGAGATATGAGATGTTTTATTCTATCTATGTGATAGTGAATTAGTTTATTAAATTGGATCTCTTGTTAGTAATTAATGATTCATGGTAGTGGATGAATTGGTTAAGATGTATATTGATTATGTGTTGTCGTTGTATTGAGTTCAAATGACCATTGTCTCATATTAGGATGCACAATTTACCTCACTACTATGGAGGAGATTACCGCATGATTTTGGCACCTAGATACACCTAAACATTTATATCCAAATCTATATAGATTTGATGATATAACAGACTACTAATACATTTGAGAATATGTTACAGGATTTCGTCAATGACATTGGTGAATCTTTAGTATGAAACCTTACCTTGGTTGAATTTTATTACAATAATTTATATCAATCATCCATTGGAGTGGATCTATTAGATCATTTTTATGGGATACCATTTTTACTCTGTTATGTTATATAATGTTTGGGGAGTAAACTATTCCTTGTCGTGATGTTGTGGAGAGAAAAATAAAAGGGATCAACTTGTTTGTGAGTGGATGAATGCAACAGATTATTAGAAGGATTCTTATGCTGATTGAAGAATGTGTCCCTTGTAATTTGAGGTTGGGGACCATGATTTCTTAATGGTTTTCCAATAGAATATAAAAAGGTGGTTTGGATGATTCACTATATTTATCTATGGTTTCATGTAATCATTGAGTTGTTGGATTGATTTTTCAAGGGGGGGTATCGGTTGGCGTTTCCAACTTGGTTGGAGAGGATCGATGAAATTTTCCACATCTCTCAGTTTCATCAATATAATCATGATGAATCTAAGGTTATTGACCTGGGGGGAATTGATATCGAGTTGGAAACAATATTTTTGGATCATCCAATTTTGATATAGGAATGATAGAAGAAGGAGCTACATGGATGGACCATTCATTTGGTTATTGTGTTGTGGATGCATGGTGACCATGGGGATAGTACATGGGAGTGATAAATACAAATGCAGGAATAGTACCCAGAGTTTTTTTGAGTTTTTATTTTCACTATTTCATCATGAGATGTGATATTTGGATTCCATTCTATTAGGGTATGAACTATTTTTATTGGTTTTGGATATGTTCAGTGGGATACGTTATAAAATTAGCTACATGTAAAAAGGGGAGGACTATACGCATTAACTGTGATAAGACTAAACTCATGCGGGTGAGTCATTGCCACCCAGAGTAGATATTATATTTCCATTGAAGACAAAATAATTGGATTCGTGTGTTTGGAACAATGTAGATCATTATCTATATCAGTTGTTTCTTTGGGCTACTTGGGGGTTGTTATAGTTTTGCAGTAGCTTCATGAAATAGTTTATTTTGTAAGGATGATTCTTGTGGTTGTAAAATGTTTTTTTGTGGCAATTTGGGTTGGAATGTTAAGATAGTGTTATCATTTGAGTTACAAAGCATTTATTGAGAGGTATCTCATGTGGTGATTGAACTGTATCACATTCTTCAATGTTTTGTTTTTATTACCAAGGGTGAGAATCATTTGAGATTTATTTTATGTAATGGTCGGTACCATCCACATCACATATCTATCTAGTTTTTGTCATTATATGTGATCATAAGAAGTTTAGAGATGGTTGGATGCTAAATTCTATAAGAAGGGGGATTACATGTCGTCTAATTAGATTACATGTTTTGAAATTTGGTTTCATGACTTGTCTGGGATTTTTAGTTGTGTATATAAATTTTACATGACATGAAGAAGTCTCTCACTTAGTTTAACATTTCATGTTTAATAATAAATAATAAAATTAATAGGCGTTGTTTATATCTCCAAAAACTGAACCTGGGAATTACATGAAGATAAAGTGGATTACCTGTCCTATAATACCCCAATCATGTGTAGTTTTAAATATTCATTTTTGGTCGAACCCTCATTCATTTGGTGGTTATTTTACTTTCCACTCATTTTGGGAGAACACTAGGAATGTAGAGATGTCATTCATGCCCTCCTCCATCCCCCTTTGCTCTTTTTACCATGATTGTTATTCATTTGTGATCTATGTTTTGGTCATAGAATGTACTTAGAAATTATTATTTGTTTTTTATCACTTCTTCGGAAGGGGTTCACCATCTATGCGGTTCATTTGGTTTGAGGAATGTGTTAGGTATTTTTTAAAATATACATGGTACGATATAGTTTTATTCATGGTTCATCATGGTGCATTTTTTTAAAGCATTCTTCTTCTCCTTGAGGTGCACAATAATAGAAAAGATTCATTGAGGTAGGTATTCAATTGTCTTTATTTATTTATTTTTTCACCATGAGGGAGGGGTTTTATTACAATTTATATATGGATAATTGTATTACCAGCTTAAATGAATGATAAAGAATCAATAAATAACATTTAATAGGTTATTTGTGTTTGATCAAAAAAATTATTGCTTTGATATTGTTTCTCAAATTTGGATTATACGGGAAAAATTTCTAGCGGGAAATTGTGGTTGTTGATTGCTTTATTTGTGTTCGATACATCTATTTTGATGGTTTCATTTTTTAATATTGTTTGGTATCACCAAAAAATGAAAATACGATAAATTGATATACATGTACTATTAATTAGTTTCCCCATGATTGGTTTTTGTGAGAATTCACCATATGAAATTAATGGAATGTGATTAATGTTTTTGTGAATCAATAATTTTTTTTTGTGGTGTGATCTATGTTTTTTGTGGATTTTAATTGTAAGAGTAATGGATATCATGGTATTGTACCATGGGGTTTCAATGGAATGGTATGATTGTGTAGTCGTGCTACAAAACCAGATGTTCTCTATTATATAGCTAGATGTAGTAATGTGTTGGGGGTTTATTATGGTCAGAATTGTGGTTTTTTGCAAATGAGAATGATTAAGGAAAATAATGATTTGTATGGGTAATTCACCTAGTAATTCCACATTAGTAACATGTATAAATCATAGCATTGTATAATGATTTCATGGTACGATTTGTCTTTGATTTGAAGCCTCATTATTAATCCGAGATCTTCACCTTTTGAAATGATAAAAACTATGTTGCTTTAAATGTGCAGTTCCTGATAGATTCCTTATCGTGATGGAATGAATAAATAATTAGTTAATAATAATTGGAATGTATTGGGTTGAATTTTATAACATAATGGAAATTATAAAATAAATTCTATGAGAATGTGAAATGGGTTTTGTGGCATGATATGTGATGATGTGCATTTAGAAGTAGCAGTAAAGGTTGCAAGTGTTGTTGGATGATGGTTTGTCTAAGAACCCCATTGTTTGGATTGTGTGTTTTGGTGTCATTTATATATATAATTGTATTTTAATTTAAATATATATGTACCCCACCCTAGTTGACCACTATGTTCTGAACACCACCATCATCAAAGGGAGGATGTCTTTGCCAACATCCATTGAGGAATATAGTTGGATGGGTACCCACTCTATTCTACAGTCTCTTCTTTGTGAGTTTTTTCTGGAACATGATGTTATGGTTAGTGTTATTTTAGTATCTTAGATGGTGATTGTGATGGCCCTAGTGTATTAGGGAATGATGTGGTAGGCCAAGGGTTTAAGGGAGATGAGGATTTTGCATTCACATGTGTCTTCGGGATGAGATTTGAGGTGATTTACCATGTGTCTTCGAGATTATTTGTTATGTGTTGTGATTCCCAGGTGTGTGTTTGAGGGATGTGTTGTGCAGCTTAGGTGTTTTTGTGTGTGTGGGATCTACTATGAGGCCCATGTTTAAACTAGTGGGATTTTCTGTAAGGCTCATCCATGTTCATGTAGGATATTTTGGGAGTCCCAGGTGTATGTGGGTGCAATTATTTGTGGTAAACAGAAGGGACAAAATCATACAAGTAAGAGTGGGGTGTGGGGAACCCTATCATAGATATTATTTATCATAATTTAGGGACTTCCAGTATTTGGTTAGTGTTCTTGGTTAGGTTGGGATGGTTAATATACCTGGTTATCTATGGTTTGGTTCTTTAGTTTCCTCACATGTGCATTAGTATTCCACTTTCACATGTACATGAGAGACTTTTTTTCATACTGAGAATTCATGTATACTGACCATACGTATGAAAAATTATTTTCATGTTTCTAAGAGGATTATGTGGATCGTGTTGAACCATGCCGGTTGGATCTTGGCAGTTGTTGTGTCAGTGCATATATTAAATTTTTGGTATTTTACTTGGAGAATATTGTATTTTTATCTTTTCAATTCTACACTTTCATATGGAATCGTATGTGAATTATCTTTGTATTTTTTCTTGTATTTTCATTATGATGATTCGACTTTTGTCGTAATCATTTTCCCAAAGAAGTGTAATGCTTCACATTTTATGATATTTGTACACTTTTGGAGGTAGTCGAAAACCTGGGGCCTACTAGAGTTGGGGCTCAAGGTTCATTATCACTCTATCTTCATTGTCGAACTAGGGGGTATCATTGGAAGGGAGGGGGTCATGACATTATACATAATGTTTTCCTTCTAATTTTTTATCAATTATAGATCATATGTGGGTTAAAATAATTTTTTTATGTTTCAACAAAATATTAGATTAACAATTTAATATAGTTAGATTTCAGTAATTAATATAAGAATGAAACACTTTTTTTAAATTCCTTTCTTTTCCAAATAAATTGTTTTCTAAGTCAAATAATATATACACTGTAAAATTTTATAATAGAAAAGGTATGGTTGTACAACACAATTTGACTAGTTTTGTTAGAACCGGAAAAAACATTAAAATACATTAGTTATGATATTGATAAAATATATTTTAATTATTAATAGTCCTAAATCATAAAAAAAAACTTTTTTCTATAATAAACATTTGATTATAATATGATTATATTATTTATTTAGAAAAAATTATTGAAGTTTATTAATAAATAGATATTAAAATAATATTTGATTTTCATTTATATATACATTCTATAATGTAGTTATATCAATACATACCTACCAATTGATCGTCTATATTTTAATGTTAGCATCTAATACATAAGATTTTCACTTGAAAAAATATATATCAATTAATTTTGATCCGACATTGTATGTGAAAGATGTTTAAAAAAATTTAATTTATTATTATCTAAAGGGTGTTACATTCTCCCATATTAAATCAATTATGAAAATATAATTGTAATTCCAATTAACAAATGAAAATAGTAATGGGTATCCATATGACGGAAAAAAACATGTGATGTATTTTATATTGAGATATCAACCATACTATCTAAGAGTAATTCATTGAAAAACAATTATACCACATAGTAAAAATACATTCATGTTCTAATTTTTCTAAAAACAATTTACCCAATATTATTCCATACAATTTTATAGTGGCATACAATTTAAGATACATTTTTACTGATCTTGTTCATATATTAATACAAAAAAAATAATTATTATGATGAAAAAATAATTATTATTATAATATGAAAAAATAACATGTTCACATTCCATTGATACATTTATTTATATAATATTTACATTAGGGATATCCTAAATTATAAATGTTCATTTTATTAATTTTTGTATTTCCTTTCCAAGAATATATTACATTAAAAAATTACATAACAACATATAAAAATTCATCATAGTGGTTTGTAATTAACATATAAAATTCAAAATATTATCACATAAGAGTGATATATCATGTCTATAGTTCTTCCAACTACATCTGAACTAAGTCAACATCTATTTAATTCCAAAAAATATCTTTTTATAGATATTACACAGAGATTCATATCTTACAAAGCCTATGTTGTCAAATTCATGTATTGGAAAATTTAAAATATATAATAAACCATAAATATTATATTTTATCAAAATTTTGTAATGATCCATTTATTTACATTTTCCACTATAGTTTTTATGTTAATATAGTCATGATTATTAAGAGTTTGTAAATCATGATAATTATTATTATATTCTAAACCCAAATTTCAAAAAAAAACAATCAACCTAGAATTTAACATAATATATATCCCCAAACAATAGTATTCACATTTAATTCAATACATACCTTAATCATGTATACATGCAAAATATATTAATATTTTCCTAAAATACACTATATGTTTTTAACATAAACTCACATAAAAACCCAATGTGATGCTTATAACTTGAAATTATGCAATTTCAATCCCCAAAGTTTAACTAAAACACAATTCCATACCAACTATGACACCTTAAACAACACTACGTGATATGGTGCTACTATTAATAATCATTATACATCAAATATTATACAAACTAGAGTAACCCATACACAAAAATTAATAATTTAAACATCAATAATAAATATTGAGTCACATATAAGTTAAAAACATTTTATATTTGATGTTTAATAGAGTAAGAAAAATAATTTAATTAAAACTACCAATAACGACCTGATATTTTCATAAATATATATTTCATATTTTAGATGAATATTTCATAAATTATGCAAACACATGACAAATGGTCAAAATAAATTATTTCCATTGGAGACTTGGTATACAATATTATATTTAGTGAATGATCTGAAATGTTTACCATAAATATCTCCCAATATTTACTCCACATATTCATATCATACATATATCATTTCTTTAAAACATGGTTAAGTAAAAAAATTGGAATAGTTATCTCAAATGCCATTTAATTTATTTAAATGTATACAAAAATATAACATTTAAATATTTTTATAAGAATATTATAATAACATTCCAAACTATACCCACTGTATAATAAATCATAAACTCGATCTATGTAATAAATATAGGTACTTAATAAGATATGAATCATAACTAAATAAAATAACAAGAACTATGAGATAATAAAAACGATAAATGATATGGAAATGAGGAATAAAAATTAGAATATAAAATTTTTTCCTTTATAATAAGATCATTTTCAAAACTATCATAGTGATACAGGTTCAATCCCTAAAACATTATATTAGTCATATTTTAGTCCATTTAATTTCATAGTGGAAAGAGTACCATACTGAACTAGGTTCACTCCTAATTCCAATAACTTTTTAATCATGTGATTTGAATATTTTCCCAATGAATTTGAGGGATATATATGTCCAACCCAACTTTTTTTATAAAGTAACCACAATCCATTGTTACAATATAATAGCCTTCAAATATTTAATATCATACATATGTGTTCCACAAGATCATAAAACATTCATGATATGAGAACCAAGGAAAATTAATGTGTTTCATAAACATTTCTTAATAAAATAACATGAATAAAAAATGTTTCATAATGATTTAATCATTTCATTAAATCATAACTCTTGGAAATATAATTGGATTTCATATGAATTTTATCATGGTATTATCTGTGGATGTTTAACGGGCTTCGTAAATATCTTTTCATCCTTAAAATAAACTATCAATAAATATAATAACAATATAATCGTTTGATATAATTCAAATTAATTTATTTGTAATACCAAAGGATTTTATATTAGATGCAAAATATTATTTCAAAGAAACATAAAATTTTCATAATGATAAAAACATTTCATATAAAATAATTTTTTATTTGAAAAACATTTAAAAAATATATTGGAAATTGTTTTCATTTAAAATATTATTGCAAACATTTAAATAAATTATTAAAATAAATTGAGATATTTAATAAGGTAAATATACTTTCAAAATAGAGAATCGCATTCTAAAACAAAAAATATTTTAAAAAACCCTAATTCATTTAAAATAATCATGAAAATTTATAAATTAATATTCATTTAATATAATGCTCATGACCGGTAGAAATTAAATTCTATCTACACATTTATAAATAAATATTCCACTTAAATTTTAGTAAATGCCAAATTATAATAGTTTTGAAAATTATATTCAGATTCATTTCCAGAAAATTTTAAAAAGTTAACAAATGAGTAAAAATTCAATTAAAAAATCATATTATTAATATTAAAAATATTTAAATTAATTTTTTCTAAGAAATCAGGGATTAAGATGAAAAAATGTTTTCAAACACAAATAGAAACAAAATAAGTTTTTTTAAAAAACATTGGGATCTTTTAAGTAAATAAAGAGTGGAAAATATTAAGAAGACACATATTATCAAATAAATAATTAGAGTTGAAGGAAATAAACGTATTTCTTTGGAGATGTATAATTTGAATTTTTCATTTTAATAGTAATCATGATTAACCCAATAAACATTTAGATTTTATCATAAAATCATTCCGACATTGATAACATTAAATTGTAATCCCTATGAGTGAATAATGTTAAATGAAATAGAGATTATCTTGTTAATAAATATATTCATTATGTTTCAAGTCAAAGTGATCTTATATACACCTTATAAAATAAAACTGCCTCATAACATAACCTATATCTAAAATATGGAATGTTGAGACAGAATTCCATAATTGTTTTGTAATTTTTGAACCTTAAAACCCCTGATAGTGAAATCATATATTGGATATGAAAATATAAGTTATAAAAAATATAATAATAATACAATATATTCTTGGTTAGTATATACCCCAGAGATTCTAAATAATTGGTGAATATTGTATGTTTCTCACAGAAGTTCAATGTGAAGAACACATCCATTACATCAAGTCTCAACTTCCATTAGACACATTAGAAAGTTATATTCGTTAAATTTATGTTTATTATAATTATAATACAAAATATTTCACATAAATATCATTCCATATTTTTTTATTATATCCATTTATTAGTTGTTCGTTATCAATTCCTTACTAAAATCTTTTTTTGTAATAACTAGTTATTTTGTTTATGCATTGGTTATTTATTACCTATAATATTATATTAATCATGTATATATAATATCAATTATTTTTATCATGATATAATTTTAATATATATTTAATTATTATAATCAATAATGGTTACAGATTCAAAACTAAATACATTGTTCATTGAGATGGTATTCCATATATATGCATGAATGTTGTTTCAATTTCCTTGTAGGGTGAAATAAAATAAATGTATATAAAATATAATCATTAAAATTAAATTTCATTTCATATAAGTCACATTTAATCATTTAATTTACCCTTATTATCTTTTATCCATTGTATTAATGAAAAAATAATTACATCGCTAAGTAAGGTGGTGGTCCATCACACACATGAATGAAGTTCTCATATCCCCCAGATAATTGAAAATAATAAGGTATATATAATATCTTAATTATATATGTATATGTTTAGTTAAAAAAATTATATTCATTTAATCAATATTTTCAACCTTATTGAGATATATAATTGAATAACACATCACATCATTTTGTCTGGTGATAGTTTTTCGTACAAAGGAACAACATTATTTTTTTTCAAGTGGGTCTTTTGGTTTGAATATATATGTGGTATTATAATTCCATAGTTATTATAATATCAAAATTATTTCATATAAACAGTAAATACATCATTATATGAATCAATGATAGTTTTTGATTAAAAATGAATTAGATCGATTCACGAGGATGTTGTCTTCCATACTCACGAAAGATGATTTCATATCCAATTTGATTGAAGAGGAGGGGGATTTAGAATACTAAATTAAAATATTAATATATATATATATATAAGTATATGGATGATATTTAGGTTAATATATCCCCTTTATTTAATATTATTTTTATGAGGTGTAGGATGAAATGTTATAAAATGCTCTATTAGAAACATCGCATCTTCATTGGAATTATTTTTTGGATTGCGCCTAAAATAATTATTGGTTAGCCTTTTCACAAAAATATGGTTATATGATTAAATTATGGATGTAAGGATTTTTTTTTGGAAGGTAGTTTCTGAAATAATCGGTTTTTTTGTGTGTAGTTGGGAGGAGAGGGGTCCATTTATAAGTTAGGTGAGTGGGAGACATGCAATTTTTGAATATGTAAGGGTGTTGCTATATTTTTCACATCACACAAGGATAAAAAATGGAATAATAGTGATCCTTATTGGTAATATGATCTAAATATATCTATTAAATTATGTTGATTCTTGTTTATTGGTAATTTTATCTCTTATATTTTTTAACCCCAAGTAAACTAATTTTCCCATTAACTGTGATAATAAATTTTTACAATTTTTACTATTAATTATGTTTTCAATTTATTTATCCCTTATTAGAAAATACAAATTATAAATATTGAATAATTTCAATCTATTTTAAAAATTTACATTCATTGAAGTGGAAAAATATAAGTTCAAAATAATCCGGATGTTATTGCAAAAATGTGGTTTTCTAAATAGGAATGTTTTAAATATTTTTAAAAACAATATGAAATATCAATATGAAATTTATTTCCATAATTTAAATTGGATTAATATATATATATATATATATTAACATATTATTCATGTAATATTATCTTTAATCAATTTTTTTGAATGCGTGTTATTAAATGACATTTTTTAATAAAAATAAAATTTGTTACCTATTCACTTAAAAATTTATCTATATAAAAAATTATAGATAAGTCACAATGAGATAATTTTTATACATGATATAAAAACTTTGTTTTAATTTTTCAAAAACATTTTATGAAATTTACAAAAAAAATGTTCTAAAAAATCTAAATAATTATTATAAATAATTCCACAAAATTTATGAAATCTTTTTTTAGTAACATAGTGTAAATAGGATATTACATTTCTAATATCCTAAGAATTGAAAAAATATAGGATTAATTTTAAATTTTATATCAAATATATAATAAATAAAATTTATTAAAATGAATAAATTTAATTTAATAATTCAAATGATATTTTTAGCATTTAAATAGTATTTTAGAAAATTATATCCATTATTTTAAAATAAATTTAGTTTTAAATTCTAGTGAATTGGTCACAAAGAATTAATTTTAAATAATGTTTTAAACCATATATTTTAGTAATATATTTAATGATAATAAAACTCCTAATTTAAATGGTTAGCTGATAAATGTAATAATAAATAATAATATACTAATAGTATGTCAGATATTGTTTAATCATGGTGTAGTGTGTATCACAGTATACACTTGGTTTAATTTCTAATGAAATCTAAACTCAGTATTTCATGTAATGAAATATAAACATAGTGTTGTGTGTAATATGAAATATTTAAAATGTTAAATCTATTTTATATTTTAAAAATAATCATGGTGTTACATTCAACCACCCTAAATACATTTCTTCCTTTTAATTTTATCTTGTGCTCAATAAAATGAGGTTTTAAATTTGAACAGTCCTTTGTAGGAAACCAACATCATTAAAATACTTAATAAAAATTCGAATTGAAAATATTGAATGGGGAGTCTAAAGGTCCCCTTCAAAAACACATACTAGGATTCAAAATCAGTGAACATTATGGGTAGTATTGATTTGGGTAGGGACGAAAAGTGCAATGTCCAATTAAATATGGAGAGTGAAAAAGATATATGATCATAACTATGTGAGTGAGGATGTCAAAATCAAAAACCTAAAAAACAAATAAATGATGTGAAACTTTTCATTGATATGATTGAAAACGTTGGAAATTGTACTTAATATTATTTAAATACATTTTTAAACTATTTGGGAATTCTTATGAGATGATATACATACTTGATTCTATTCTATTTCATAATCATAATATCATACTATGTTTCTGGTTTGATAAATTTATACTTTATACCATAATATAAGAGATTTATTTCTCATATATTATGATATAATACCAAATAATATCGATTAATTAAGTATAATTCATCTTTTATATCTATTTAATATCATAAATAAAAAGGTTTGACCTTGTTATCAAATATGAATAAATATTCATATGATAACATAATACATTAATATATAAAACCTCATCCACTTATCATCTTAAAAATTTTCATTAACTTTTAAACTTATGCACATTCAAAAATTTATAATTTATAAAGAATATCACTAAATTATTAATGTCAACATATACTTAATCCCCCAAATATCAAAATGTTTCTCTTAAACACCATGAAGCATATATGTGAATATCTCAATCATATAATTTCAATAAACATGTTAATAACCTAAACTAGAATAAAATCATAAAGAACACATATATAATTCCACATTCCATTCAGAAAACCATAGACTATGTATATTTTCATTAAATACTATAATTATTTAAACTCTTAAAATGATACCAGAAACCTATTTTCTAGAAAAACAATTAATCATTTTTAAGGTCATCAATACAATTAAATTTAAATTACCCATATAAATCATCTATGTATTTCAAATGACACACTGTTTTTGAAACATCATAAACATACTAAGTCTCAAATATCATTAATAAAAATATCTCATTTTAATTAAATTAAATTTTTAGTAATGAAGTAGTATTTTATATAATCGTGAATCTATTTAATGTGAAAATATTTTGGGACAATCCTTTTATGTCTCATGAATCTAATAACCCAAATAACAGTGATAAATAAATATAATCATATGAATTGTAATACATAAACACATCAAATGGTCCATAAAATTGAACACCATTATACAAGATTCATCATATTATTCCTTAATACTTCATTCCTTCCATATATCATTTTTTGTCTCTTCATCATCAGCAACATAACCCATAATTTTAAAAACTACTTATTCTATTCCAGAGATTCCCTAAGAGGACCTTGATTTTCATAGTTCTCAATCTTTAGCATTTGAAAAATTCAACCATTGATGATATTGTATAGTAATGATTATTCTCATCCATCGTGTTAAACTATTTTTCTTTTTTTCATCTGTAATTACTAGTTTTTTTCAATTATTCCACACTAAAAATATCTTCATGTTCCTCTAAGACATTAACATTAAATATTATTATGAATTTATCTATATATTAGTATCAAAATAATCGTTAATTTATAATATTCACCACAAAAATTCATAAATATATATATCCCTCTCTTCTTCGGTGTGTCCATGAGTTGGTTAAGGTGAATGTTTTTAGTCATATACCATGATAATTGTTTAGAAGCAATAATAATATGATTCACTTCAGTCCTTATACCATTTGTATAAAAAGGATTATTCACATCTATTGTGTTAAACTATTTTTCTTTCTTTCATCTGCAATAACTAGTTTTTTCAATTATTCTACACTGAAAATATATTCATGTTTCTCTAAGACATTAAAATTAAATATTACTTCCAATTTATCTATATATTGGTATCAAAATAATCATTAATTCATAATATTCACCACCAAAATTCACAAATATATATATCCCTCTCTCCTTCGGTGTGTCCAATAGTTGGTTAAGGTGAATGTTTTTTCATATACCATGATAATTAATTAGAAGCAATAATAATATGATTCACTTCTGTCTTTATACCATTTGGATTCACAAAAAGAATTTCCTATCTCATTCAATGTCTATGATGTTCATTATGCTACCTATTATTTTCTAAAACCAAAAAAAAAATCTAAGTAGAAATATTCATAACAGGAAAACACATATTCATGAAAAATATATTATATGATTTCAAAATCATGACACAATATTTTAAATAAATGAAAACTTTGGCCTAACCTAGTAATTAATTTTCTATAATTAAATCTATCATGATGATGCATAATGAATTTCTAAATTTACAATGAATATCTCTTATAAGTTTCAATCCAAGGGTGTATCAAAGACTATTTTCATCAATTCGGTAAAGATGAAGACCAATTCAATGACCCCTTTTGGAGTTATTACCCTTAGGTACCTATATTATAGGGGAGAATCATCATATAGTGCCCTGATGAAGATTTAATTTCATGGGAACAATATGCTCTATCCATTATCAAAATTATAGGTAATTTTCTTATACTTTTACTCATATTTAGACTTATCCTGACATATACACATAGTTCTCAACAATGATTTCATATCATTGATTCAAATTGATTACTAAACCATTTTATTGATAAAATATGGAATGAATTAAACATTTTATACGTATAATTCTCATATATAAAATTAATATTAATTACATTACTCAATAATAGACATTTGTAACAAAATGGATTAATGCATTTAGAGGCTAGGTACAAAATAATTATATTTAGTGAAATTTTCAAAAATAATCCCACATATAATCACATTTAGTACTATTTATATAAACACTATACTTAAAACCATTTGTATGTTAACTATAGAAATAGAACATAAGAAAGATTGACAATAGATTGTCAATAACGTAAAGAAATGTTGATATCTATATAACATGATAATAATCGTTTCAGAACATGCTAATATCATTTGGAAACCATACCCTACATATCATATATCATAAAATTGTGTATTTATATACATCATAGGACATCATAAATCTTGAATCATTGTGGAATCAATGGTCATGAACTGTATGAGAATAAAAATGACTTCTATCTTGAAATTATGGAATATACTAATTAATAGAAAATAATTTCCTCATAATTCACGGTTTATTTCCAAAACTATCGTGATATAGTAGTTTAACTCCCCAAACAATTGAAATAGTTAAATATCAATCTTAATACTGTCATATTAGTAAAACATCCATTTTGAATTATGTTAACCTCCATTACCATTCCTTTTGATATCCAAATATATTAGTTATTAACCAAAAGAATAAGGATAGATATTGGTCTTTACAATATTTGGATATAACTTTGCCAATATATTTAGTTATAAAATAATCCCATTGACATAATTAAGATCATAAATATGTGTTGCACAAACCATAAAAAATCATCATACCAAATCCCATTGAAAATTGGGATTCATAATAATTATATCATAAAATAACTTTTGTAAAATAATATTTTTCACAATCATTTAATTAAATAATTTCATTTGGAAGATAATCAGAGGTCAAAATAATTTTATCAAGGCATAACCAGTTGAATAGAAATGTGTTTCATAAAAAATATATACTAATTTAAATTCATATAAATATATATGAAAATGGGACCCTTTTATCATATCCCTAATAAATTATAAGTAACATAAAATTATGTCATGTTACATGTAAAATGATTTCAAAACATCACATGGAAAATTTCATGAAAAATATAACTCTTTTTATATACATTTTCAAAACAAAAAATTGATATAATATGTTAGAAATGATTTTGTTTGAAAATAATCCAGAAAAAATATATTAGAATTTATAAAATGAATTTAAAACATTTCAATATGAAAATATACCCTATTTATTGGAAACTATTTAAAAAACAAACGACTTTCAAATTTATTTTCATTTAAAATAATCTTGATAACATATAATGAATTCTTAAAATAGAATTTTTTTCCTGGTGGAGGAATTGTTTTTTCATTTTGTTAATCTTTAAAAAACCATTACTTTGATATTTTAGGTAAAAATTTAAATGGTAATTGTTTTCGAAAAGAAATGATTATTGCATTAAAATTTTTATTAAAAGATAATTATTCATTGATAAAAATAATTTAGTAAATTATTGGAATAATTTCAAAAACTATTTTGGGAAAACAATTTTGTAAATAACGGTTTTAGAAGAAAAAGTGTTTGGAAAAAGATGAATTTTAAAAAAAACAACATTATGATCTATAGAGTTTATAATGGGTTGAAAATATAGGTAAAAAATTTATTATAATTAGATAAACTGGGGAGATGATAATAAATGATTTTATTGAGAGATAGGATCTAAGATTTCACCATTTCATGATCAATCATGATCAATCTTGATAAATAATGAAATAATGACATAAAAAGTTTACCACTTTGGAAAAATTGAATGATAAGACCCAATAAATAATAAAATGAAATAAATCAAATTATAATGTCAGAATAAAAAAATTTATGATATTATATGATAATTCTGAAATATATACACCATATAAATGGTTGGTGGTGGATAATATTATGTATTACTCAATAAGGGAAAATTAGAACCAAAATCCTGCTCCTCATTTGTCACAATGGAACTAGAAACTAAATGAAAGTGAGATCATCAAATGGATATAAAATACCATATAATTATTATTATAAGTTTGACCAAATAAATACACAGACTTTATATACACGACATAAAATTAAATTGTATTGACTAGGGAATGTTTCTAATAAAAGTAACTAGTTAGATGGAAATCTATTACCACAAGTCTCATACAAATTTGTAATCATTCAAAAATATTTTATAATAAATATATTTATTATTAATATATTAGATGAACATAAGTTTATATATAATATAAAATATTATTTTCGTTTGAACATTTATTACACATTTGTTAACAATTCCTTGTTAAACTCATGTTTCTGGAAATAACTGAATTATTATCTGGAATTTTTTTCTTTTACTTGTTGATGGTCCTATTACATTGGACATGGATCTTTAATCTCTAAAATATTATCCATGATATTAGTATCATAATTCTCAGTATATAAATATTTATAGTTATCTATAAAGTATATAAATACAAAATGAAATGCATTATTCATAGAGAATGTAGGTCATACGTACGTAAGAATCCTATTTACATTTTCTTTATGAATGAAACAAATGAAAGGTAAATTATATATTACTATTAAAAAATATATCATCTATATCACTTAATAAATAAAATTTATCCATTCTAGCTTATTTGAAAAACAATTAATGAAAAACAAACACATAACTTCGTGAGGCGTTAGTCCATCATACACTTGAATAACATTATCATATCCCCAATAGAATTTAAATTAAGAATAAATATGTAACATAACAATTAAATAAGTATAATTATTCAAAAAATATCAAAAATATTAACTTCTTCTATAATTTTCATCTACGATGTAAAATAGATATGAAATACACATCACATTGGTTTGTGAGGTGGTAATCCTCCATACACACTTGTGACATTATTATTTTCCAATTGTGTTGGTGGTAAGAAGGTATATGCGTTATTATAGTTAAAGAGTTATTATATATTAATTAATATAATATAAAAATATTAAATTCAACATTATATGTATCCTTGAGGGGTTATATGGAAAATTAATAACAGCAGTACTCATGGAAGTACTCTGACGTCCACAAGATGGATGATTTGTATAATATATGATGGAAGGACAGATAAACATGGTTTTTTACATTTACATAATTATATAATAGTATTTTAAGTATTTGGTTGTTTTTATATCATCACTTTTTAATAAAATTATAAAATTATGTAGCATGAAATAAAATAAAATTTTCATTTAGTGATGTTACCTATTATTCAAATAACACAATTTGGTTTCCACCAAAAGGATTATTATGTTCTAATTAAGTCCAAAATATGGTGTTTTGGATGATTTAATGGAACTAAGGATGTAGTTTTGGTAATTATATTCCCAATAACTTGTTTTGGATTTTAGAATATGAAAGTATAAAAGGTGTCATTTTATATGTTAGGTGAGTGTGACACATGAATTTTTGGAAAAGTAAACTTCTATCCCATGTATTCACATGATTTAATAAACAATCATCTATTATCCAAATTTTATGTTGATAATGTCATAATAATTCTACAAAATGAGTGCTCTAATATTTTCTATGTCATTTGACCCATTTTATTTTTAATTTATCCACCATAAAACCCATTTTCACATTGACCACAATAATTAATTTTTACACTTTTTACTATTTATTATATTCATAAATTATGTTTTCCTTCATAAAAATTATAATTTCTACTGATTATAAATATGGAATCCATTTATCTATATTCCATTCGTAGAATTTGAAAACTATAATTTAAAACTAATCATATTGACATGACCAAAATGTAGTGATACAAGTTGATATTTTTCAAATTTTTTAAAACATGTTCTATGAAAATTTCTTATGTATTAGATTCCAATAACCTAAAATGAATAAATATTTATATAAATGATAACTTTTAACTTTTAAATCCATAAAAAAAACTATTTTTAACATTTTAAATTATTTTTAAAAAAAATTATTCTTATTAAAAATGTGTAATTTGTACTATTAATTGAAACACCCACCTTCTTAAAAAAATCACAATAAGATAATTTGGATTTTATGACCAAAAATTTGAATTTAATAATTTAAAAAAATATATTAAATTATCAAAAGTTAACTTAAATAATTATGAAAAATTCAAAAAAAAAATTTATTTGAAAAATAAAATTTTAATTAAAAATTATATTAATTTTATATCATCCTTATAATTGAAATAATATTAATGATAATAAAGATATTGAAAATATATAATATAAATATCATTATAAAAATTCTCCAAATTCGATTTGTTAAATTAATTGGGGTAAAAAAGGATTCTATGCATAAAAATATTTTTTAAATATTTTCCATTATTTTCAAATAATTTTTATACTCAATTATAATTAATTAGCCACAAATTAATTAATTATATTTAAATTTTTAAACTATGTATATATATATATTAATAATTTAGTAATTAATATTCATACCAGTCATATGGATAACATTTTGATTACTATAATATTAATTGAAAATATTTCAATTGTATGACACAATTCCTCTAAACAGGGGTTTGTGTGTATTACATGATATACTACGATTTTAATTCAATCTATTTTCATTTTTTTGTAAAACTCAATATAAAAACAATGTCATGTGTACTGAGGGATATAAAAAATATTGTTTTTAAATAACATTAACCAATATCTCAGGGTTTTCTAACATTGATATCTTTTATTTCTGATGGAATTTTCTTATTTTTACTTATAATTACATCTTCTAAAATAACTAATAAATAATATTATCTAACAAGATAACTATATATAATTATATCATTTTATTCTCAAAATCCTAACATGGATATATTTAAATATTTGTAGGGTGATCTATTATTCTTTGTATGGTGTAGTATCTTTCTAAAGCTATTTTGAAATGATAAATAATTAAAAACATGGCAGGAAAATTGAAATAGAATAATTTCATATGAAATATGACATGATTATTTTGTTAATAATTAGATACAATAATAGTAAATACAGTCATATGGATATCATTCACCTATTTTATATCTGTGAAATTAATAATTCCTCAGATCGTAATCTGATAGTTAAGGTCTTACCCAAAAAATAAAATATATCATCATGAACACTACCAATACAGTATTCTAACAACAATAATATCATCTTACTAATTTTATAACTTATATTAATTTTCATGAATAGAATACTTCAATATGATGCATTCCCATTAAATTTTAGGTTTATATTTTTATAAAATTCAGAAAAAATATTATCTAAAAAACCATATCCTTAGTAAGGATTATTTATTTTACCAAGTATATATAAAACAACTTAATCCATAATGTACCACCATTATATCCCCCACTTAATAAATATATGATACACTTATATATGTTTCATGTATTTCATATCACTATAACATGGGGATATAGAAATATAAGTAGTGAGTTCAGATGCACAGGATGTGTAAATATGAGTTATAAGTCGAATATAATTATTGTTAATAAAATAATTATATGGGTATAATTAAGATACATAACAAAATTTTACACAAAAATAATTTTTTCATAAATGTGGAAAAAATTATTTTCATAACCTAATATGTGAATGAGTCAATTGAAATAATACGTAATATTATATCATAAGAATGTGAATATGAACAATTATATGAAGTCCTTCAATAATTGTACACATATTACTATAAGGTAATATTAGTTTTAGGAAAAACACCATCAATGGCCACACATGTATGATACTAAAACATACTCATGAATAATTATATCCTGAGATATACAGATTAATCTATTTATGTCATTGGTGTTATGGGGTCCCATCAATCGTTCATCCATACTTATACATTTCATAATAAATCATTCAATAAAATCATAATGAACTAATGATAATAAGTTGGGATTTATAAAAAATTCGAATGAAATTCTTTTAATTTTTATATCATATAGAACCCTTGAAAAAATGGGACCAATTTAAGAAAAAAAAATTAATATTGGAATGAATATGGTATTAATATCTATTTAAAATTGATATATTTAAATAAACAATTAATAGTATAATCAGTAATAATTTCATGACAATCTCATTGAATATAAATTAGCATACAATGTCATCATGTAACAGTCCAGGTAATAAAACCATCAAAAATATTTATAAGTAGTATTGTATTCACACTATATGGATAAATTGTATGGGGTTAAAATAGTAAATTTTTTTAAAAATAACATGTTATGCTATTATGGTGAACACCCATTAATAGATGGAATAAAAAAATATGGTATTCATAAAGGAAAAGCATTCAATGAAAAATTAGTGTTATAGAATAAAAATTATTAGCCAAGTCAACAGTTGTAATAATTAATTTATAAAAACGAAAAATGAAATAAATAATCTATCTATAAAAGGATAGAGTATGTTAAATTTTGGCTAATTTCCAAAAACATCAACAATATATTCCAGGGTAAAATTTTATAGATGAAATAAATATAATTATTTTCATTGAATAACCACATTTGAAATAAGAAATATTTGTGGCCTTTTGAAATAATTTTAAAAGAAGTGTTATACGAATAGAAGAGAAAAATAAAATATTTATAAATCATGTAAATTCAATGAAAAATCATTATATATAATTAAATATGGAGTTGAATGATGTTCTCAAATTTAATGTTTAAAATTTAAAATTGTCACATTTTTATGTAAATGACTAATATAAAAAATTCCAAAATATTTTTCATCACCATTCAATGTTTTCAAGTAGTAGAAAATTGAATTAATAAATTATTATGGCATATATATAGGATTATATTAAAATAAATAATGAATATTTTTATGTAAATATGGATGTTATTTAATGAGAAGAATATATGGGTTTGCGTTTACTTAGAAAAACACTTTTGGTTAAATATGAGTCAAGGGGAATATAAATTATGAGGTGACATGAAACAAATCCTTAATATAAAATAAAAATGATAATATGATTAAGGAAAAATAAAAAATATCCAAATTTATTATCAATATAAATCAACATTGATCTGAAAATAAGAATTGAAACAAAACCCTTATGATTTGAAAAACATTTCAATAAACTAACAATTTACAATTAGTATATTTTGAATCAAAATTCATTTGAAAATTATCCTCATAAGAATATTCAAATAAAAATTAATATGAAAAAAATACTTTGATTTAGTTATAATGTTTTAATAAAACACAATTTATAAAAATATGCATCTATCTAGGGTTTGTAAATTTATATATAAAACAGCTATATTATTTCCCATTTTTTCAAAATGAACTCTAATGTCCAATATAGAAAAAGTTAATAATATAATCAATAATTTAGGGACAATATTATTATATATAATAATTTATAAACAACACATATAATTATTTTAAACTTGAATATTAGTTAGTTTATATTTATGTTTGATAATAATGGTGATTGACCAAGTTTTATTTGAACTTGCATCATAGTGGAATGGTATTATTCATTATTATCCAAATGTTCATAATTAAAAGATCATGAAAGTTACAATATTTTATTTTTTATAATGACATATAATTTTTTATTAAATTTTTGGTAATTATTTGTTACAATAATTAAAGATGATTTTGTAGATGAGAATGTTTTCAATTTTTTTTGAGACTGATGGGTGTCTTCATAAATAATGAATTAAATTATTAAACTATTATATCATAAAAAGTTATTTATTGAATTTTTTATAAAATATGTTAATTTAAATTGAATTTTCATAGTCATGTATGATATAAATTTATAATATTATTAATTTGTTAGTTAAATGAATAAAAAATGAACATACCATAATGAAAGGATTAATATTAAGTGATTTAGTTTTAATATATTTATACTATTAGAATAATGAATATATTCTGTAATTATTATTGTTTTATATAAGAATTGAAAAGAATTATAAGATTGATATAATCTATAAATTGTTATTACATCATATGGAGATACCATTTCTACTCTTGTAATACCCTTTCAGAAGATTGAACATAACATGATTGTTTATTGATAGTATTATTTAGAGGATGTCCAATTTGACTTTTTAAGGAAATTATAATTTTATAACCTTCCCCCCCTCATGATGAGGGAAGGAGCATCAAAATGAAATACCCTTCCTTCATCAAGATGAAGGAGAGATAATGACACCCGAGTCCTGCCTTCAATAGGCACATGAGTTGTGACTAGGCCAAAGGGTAAAAAATATCAGATAATATGGATGGGATAACCCTTTTTATAGAACATGATCTGGAGATAAGAAGATGAAACTCAAAAAACTCCAAATAATGAAGGTAAAAGTAATGATAACAAACCTTATTCCACATTCATGTTCAAAAGTAATCCAATGAAAGGTAAAACAATACTCTGTAATAATCTACAAAAATAAAAGAGACTCACCAGCAGTAACAACAAATCATGACGCCTTAGCTAGAATGGTCAAGTATGGTTGTCAATTTCCTCTTGGAATCCATAAAATAGTTTTATATTCATATAGTGAGAATATAACTATACTCTATTGGGTATACTATTTCTACTTGTGCCCATGTGAGGGAACATACTAATTCCCCTATCGTAAAACAATAATAAATCAAGATCATACAAATTAAAACTAACCATTCCAACCTCAACAATGCACACTTACCCATGTAACTCATGCCATGTAAAGTTTTAGTATAAGACATCAATATTTGGGTACCCTGAACACCACTATCCCACTACGAACTACTCATTCCTAATGATTTTATGTCTTCACGCTACAACATTTCCCACACGTAGTCCCACTCCTCGAACAAACTCACACAGACCTGGGCCCCAAACCACACAAAAACATTCCCGTAGACACTAGGGCCAAAACAACCACCTCCATTCCCGAATAAATATGGGCCCGAACAACCACTGCCTCACCCAAAGACACATTGTTGGAAAGAAATAATACCACACCTCAATACACATCCTCATTCAAAAGAAACTTGGTAAAATATTCCTAGCCCTCAAATACCTGACCCCCTTGAGAAAAAATCTATTCCTATAGAATCATGCATCCTGGTAAGCCTAAATTCATTATATCATTCCCAAGCATGGCCGATCGGAAAGATCTAAAAAAGGGTGTGAGGAATAAAAATTTTAATTAGCCATCCATCCTCTTACCGAGATGTTGGGTAAGAAAACCTCCTCATTAAATGAAGTTGTTCAAAACATAGTGATAAAAAAGGGAGGGGTGTATATAGAAATCACTTGAAACTAATATATATTTATATATATATATATAAAAAATCAATCACTCATCACTAACCTATGGGATTCCCACAATAATAAAAAAGCCCACACCCGGACTGCTTTCGCTGCTACTCCTATATACACAACCATAAGACATCCACTACCAAAGAATAACCCATCCCATTTTTTGAACTCCTTCCATTTAGGTATTTTTTTAAGGGGATTCATTTAAATTATTCCAACACTAACGAGAAACTAGAAACCATAACCAGTCCCTAAAACCAACAAAATTGAATTGCAATCCCACTGCACAACAACACCAAACTATACTTGCAGTCCCACTACACATCCCCATTCAACTAATATTAACTATCATGATTCATTTTAATACCACCCATTACTTCGCTAAAAATCTATCCTTCTATCCCCGCATCCCAAAAATAATAAATTTAGTCTCACTGGATATAGATTCTACAACCACATGACAGTCCCACTCATCAATTTCACTTCATGACCAAAACACAACATAAAGGCAGTTTTGTTATCAACGTGTTTATATATTCAAAAATCATTCAATCTCTTAGACTAAGACACCAACACACTCCCATTGTACCACCACACATATCAATCCCATAGAACCAGGACCATAACACACTTCACATAACCACAACCATAAACAAAGAGTATTCAAATTTATCCTACATGGGGGTATTTAATTTACAATTTAATATAATACGGTTGATCATAGAGTATGTTTGATCCAACAGAAATCAATTATTTAACCGATTCTATTCATTTAATCATGTTTTTTATAGCTATATATCAAATCCTCATAAAAAAATACCACTAATGCACAAAAAAATACCACCAACGGTCATGATTTCTAGAAGCCATACAACCACAACAATCCATTAAAATAATCAATAATTAAAATTAAATAAGGCAATCAAACATACATCCAATCTTCCCATTATTTTAAATATACAAGTTATATTTTTATCATATTAAATCATCGTTAAATTCTCAATTCAAAGGTTGGTCCACCCATTCCTTACAATGATCCATTATTATTCATACCATGCATGAATCAAAATTGAAGAGAAGAAAATGAAAAATCCATACTAGATGATCAACGATCAATGATCCCTCTTGCGCCCAGATTATGGGATGACGTGACTTGTAGGATGAACTTCTAGGAAGAGTGGAAATGGATCCAACACGGGTGCATGACTCATCGTGGGAGGAATTCTTGAGGCACAATAACATAAATGAAAAGTAAGAAGGAATATAGGATCTCTGATTAAGAAGAAGCGAGATCATAATATTAGGGAGACCATTTTGAAGTAAATAAAAGTCAGATCATGGCTTGAAAATGCAGCTTTGTAGTTTCACACATTGTATTTAATTGATATTTAATTATTCCACTTGAAAATAGTTGAGATTGACCATCCAACGACATCGAGTAGATATGTTTCCTTTAAATGGAGAAAAATGCATAACATGGGTCTAACTGGAAAACATGGGAGATTGGAAAACACGACAAAGGATGTATAACCAACAAAAGATCACATGATTTAGTAGTACAAGTGTCACCAGACTCTATAGATAATTAAAATATATTTCACGAGCAATAATTTACTTTGAATTGGATGCTAAAAAACATTTACATTAAAAGATATGTTACTTGAGTGAACCTGAAAGGTCGGAGAGAGGATAATAATGACTCACCGATGGGTGAGTCACCGAGAACCTCACATTGATGCCCTATCATCGGTCAGTGTGGCACCACTACAGATTGACGCCACTGATGCCAATCGGTGCCATAGTCTGTTCAACCTGAAATTTTTCAAACTCTTTAATGAGTCACCGATGATCCCCAGGAATCCTCAAACATTAGGATTTAGCGATGTGATGGACCTCGAGGGTTCATTCCATTATCAATAATTTCATGAAAATAGTATCTATACACTAAAACATTTCTTTTTTCAATGAATTTAATGTGGTGATGAACATAATAAAGGAAATAAATCATTCTATGGAGTTGGAAGTCGATGCATATAAATCGAAGATGATTTCATATTCCATAAAATGGGGTAAATGATTAAAAATATTATATCATTTATGGATATCAAATATTTCATAAATATGATAATTATATATAAAATTATATTTTAGTGACAACATTATATGGTAGTGAAGTGAAATGAAATTTGGTGCATCGTGGAGGAGGTTGTCCTCTCAACGCTAAAATGACTTATTCATTTTTAATAATATAAAATAGAATTATAGTATATTATTTAAATAAAATTATAATAATATACTAGTTAACTAATGATAGAGATTTTATCATTTAAATAAGGTGTAATTAATCTTTTGAAGTAATAATTTTACAAAAAATAAAAATGATAAATGAATTGTTACAAATTTATACCTAACGAGTAATATTAAAACATTTTAGAAGGGATTATGGAATTTAAGGGAAAGAATTTTAAAATACCAGATAATCTAAATAGTGGATTGGAATTATGATAAGGTATTTAGGATGTTTTCTTTTATGAACTATGTGTGATGTGGTGGGAGTTTAAGTGATTAATTGAGTTCCTATTTTATATCTGAAAAGGGTTTCAATTTTATTTATATAGGGAAATTTTTGGCCTACACTTCCTAGGAACCTTGTGGTAATTATTTTGTGGATTTTGATGAAAATTTGGGAATGGATTGGAATTATTTATATCGATCCACCTAAATATCCATGTGAGGGAAATCAATCACCGCATCATGAATTATCCCTTGTTTATTTAGATTTCAATGGATAAGGATGAATCATTTATACCACCATCTTCTCAAGAATGGATATTTTTACCTATGAGTAAACATATGTATCTCAAATAAATATTTCTATAGAAAATATCATCCTTGAATACATGTGAGTTGGGAGAGAATATGATGAAGTGTTTTCCAATGAATATAAATTTCATACCCCAAGAAGAGGGGTTGAATTTTAAATCAAACTTATAACTATGTAATTGAAATTATCAAAGACTCCATATAGAATGACGATTTTGGAACATGAGTATCTTGAGAAACAACCATAAGAGTATATGGATAAATAATTTATACAACCAAGTGCTTCACCATCATTAAAACTAGTCCTCTTATACAATAATAATTATAGGTCAATGTCCCATTGTAATAATTATCATGAGATAAACATGATCACGATAAAGAAAAAGAATCATATGCCACATATTTATGACTTTTTCAATTAGCTACCAGGAGAAAAATACTTCACTATAGTGGATATTCAATTGGGCTATTATCAATTAATTATATATAAGGATTATATACCCAACACTTTTATCTATATAGGGTATAGTAACAATGAGTTCATAATATTTCCAATCAGAATCACCAATTATCAAAAAATCATTATAGTAATTATAAATATAGTCCTTAGAGATTATGAATATTTTCAAGTATACGTAAAAAGAAAGGAAAATATTGATAATAATTTATGAATTTTTTTACATAACATACAAAAAGATATAATTAATTGAATGTATAGGAAATATTAGTTCCATTTGAAAGATGTTGCATTACTGATGAATATTGTCACACGTAATGGGACATATGTAGACCCTTCATAGATGTAATAGATTGAATGATGGACGAGGGAAACATTGGTGATATGAATACATAGTTTCTATTGAGTAGATGGGAACCATAATCAATTTGTGATAAATATCTCATGATTTTGAAACCATCTTACAAAAATAACATAGAAAGTAGTCACATTTTTTTAATTTATTATTGTAAAGAGATATTTAAGGAGTTGAAGAATATGATTATCACTATAACTATAATTATGTTACCTTTAATTGGGGAATTTTTCATGGAATATTGTTATGATTAATATAAGTTCATGGGTTATGTGTTAATAATGAATTACAATGTTACGGCCTATGACTCATGCTAATTGAATGTTCAGGAACAGAACTACCTAACGCGTGATCTATAATAGGCTAGAGTGTTATTTTTTAAAATAAGTTGGAGTAATCTATTTTGGTATAATTTTTAAATATACATGTATCACAAGACCTCAAGTGTTTATTTACACACATATTGATGAATATTAACCAACAATGATGGTTAGAGTTTATTAATGAATTTTAATGGTTAGTACACTACCGTCTTAAGAAAGAAAATGTAGTGGTAGATTATCTATAAAGAAATTATCTAGGTAGTCTATCATTGATAAGAATTAATTTGGATCTAATCAGCATATATATGAAAATATGGATATGGTAATCATAAATTAAGAAACATCATCAATCCTTTCAAAATGATTTATCACCCATATCTTCTAGCGAGGATCAAGGGGGATAAAAGAGATTATTTTTCAATTCATAAAGAAATAATCAGATATATTAAATTTTAAATCTATATATCTCCATGTTAATTAATGTTTATATATGTTTTTTTTCAATACTATATGTACCATAATATCCCATGTTAAATAAGGAGTTCATAGATGATGAAATTATATCTGCATTCTCAATTAATCAATGAATAATAAATATTTTTTAATATCTATGACAGTAACACTGTTGAAAAATATTAGGAATAAAAATATAGTTGAATATATATAATGATGTTTTTTATTTTAGAATGTGATGGGGTATGGAAAAATAATCCATGTGGATGATGCACCAATTCCCATACCTATAATGAAATGATAAATCCTGATGTTGGAAATTTTTACTACTCTTCTAAATCCATCAAGATAAAAAAATTCAATTCTGGTTTTTTTGGTTCTTCTTAAAAATACCTCACACTTAATTTCAATTAGTGAGGTATTCACACATGATGATCTTGTAAGGATTTAAATTATTGAAGTGGTGAGGAATCAAAGAACACCACTATTGATTTTATCCAATCGAGACAAAATATTTAGCCATATGTTCTGGAATTTTCGCCATCAATATCTAAATAATGAGTTGATCTTTAGAATATGTTATGAACTTCCAAATTATGTAAAATCTAAGAATACTATCTAGACACTTGACAACATGTTCAAATAATGATCAATTGACATTAATGGACGTTGCGATAAACATGTTCTTTTTTTCTAGTTCGTATATAATTACATTTTCTTCTCAGTAATATAATTTGCTACGAAAGAATCCATTTATGGAAAGGGATGAAGAAAATGTACATGTTGGGATGATGTTATATAATGGAAACTCATTGGTCTTGAATTTTTCATTGTAATGCTGGAAAAAGGTAAAGAACATTCAATAACACCTAAATGCGTATGAATGTTGAAAATAGATCTATACTGAATATCATTGATGAGACATCATGTGTGTGATTGGATAAAATTTATTCCATTACTTTTGATTATAGAATAATATAATGATATTTCATAATAAGGGAAGGATTTTTAAAAGATATTTCATTAACATCCCCAATCTAGTAGTCTCTAACATGGCTAAAATGAGTTTGTTATGAGATATCATGAATGCCTCCATGTAAAACATTGGCTTCCGACAAGTAGGGATGGTGTGATAAATATTGTGGTAGATTATACCTCATAATTATAGAGTATATAATGGTGTAGAAAATAAATATATATAAATTAGTATATATTACAATGCTAAAATAATGAAAATAATACTATATAGAGGAAATATAACAGTAAATACAACTAAATAATCCAATAAATAATATTGGAATAATTTAGTTACATGGTGTAATGTCACTAAATGAAATTCTATAATAATACAATTGAAACCATAGGAGAATCATATAATGAGTCAAAATTCCCCAGTCTCGAACACTAAATGGTTCCAATACCAAAACTTTAGCCCATCGAAGAAGGAAAAAATCAACAAGTTATTTTTCCCTTAACCATGCCTTCATCCATATAATCTTCTCAGGTTCCAAATAGATGCCCAAATCATGTGTGAGTATAATTTAATAGATGAACACCAATGTGTCTATACATAACCATTATGATAGTAAGGGTCTGAACTAATGCAATAAACACATGTATTAAATGATTAAAAACCTAAATTAAAACCACCTCAACCTACTTTGTCTCCATGAAGAAATGTCTACGAGCATGTTTTATGATCATTCCAAAAATACAAAATAAATCAAGGTATATAAATTATATATAAATCTTATTCAACCCTATTTCAATAGCATTTCACCAAGCAGTCACAGTCATGCCCAATATCTCATCACTATAGAATCCAATAATGTCCATGTCGGGTATATCAACATTTCGAAATATTATCTTGTAAGAGGATGTTGTATCAAAATTTTAGTATGTGTTTGGACCAACCTCGGGATGTATGAGTTATGTCATGTAAATCAAAACACATTTCGTATAAACAAGGATACCACAATATCACATCATAAGGATCAATGTTCAATTATCAAAATTAACATTTTACATTGAATTATACATTTCATATATAAATTGGTTATAACAGAAAACATGCCATATATCTAAATAAACATGCCAATTCATGGTTTATCTATATCATTAAGTCACCCAACATCTATTTCAGTTGTAACATTATTTATTCCATAAATAAATTAATTTATAATCGATGGTTTTCACACCTTCATGATGTAGACATTCTATATATAATGAAATTTCTATTCCAAGGTACTCTATGAAATAATCCAATTCACAAATTAATTTATATTTTTCAAGATATGTTTGTTTAATTTCAATATTTCACATACCATCCAATTATGAATCCAAATTTTAAGGGTTATAATATATACCTTTAGCTGAAGACCAAAAAAATGCTTCTAGTGGAATAGGACCTTGGGGAATATAGTTTGGATGAAAACAACACGCATCTTAGATAAAAAGAGATCATGATTGAACTTAACATAGGATATGGTCTATATATTTGACAAAAAAGTGTCATAGATTAGATAGAGATAATGTAAAACCCAACCAAATCTACTTACTATCCATCTGATGCGCGATCACGATGATTAAAATCTAAATGGGTGCTCCAAAATCCACTAAATGATTCCCTAAGGGCAAGTTCGGAGGTTTCCTCAGATATGAAATAAAATCAATCATTATGAACAATTTTTAAAATCTACTAAAGAAATTAAACTCTTTTTAATACAATAATATGTTGTGTATTTCTTGTTAGTGTGATATGATTAAAAACACATCACCTTGGATTAATATTAAATTATCCCGAACATTCCACAATGTTTTTTTACTTGATGTGTGACCATTTCATAAACTATATTTTCTTCACTCCATGTGTATATACAAGTTTACACTATATCGAATTTATTTACATGTTGTATAACTCAACTATAGACAATATTTTTTCCCCACATTTTGCTGAATACATATTTGAATATCTCCAAATTCATCCATTCTAGGAAAACCATCATAAACCCATTTTTCATATTCATTTCTGAACTCCATTAATTCAACTATAAACCCTTAAATTCTCTATATGTGTATCCTTTGAACTTTTCAGATGATTCGTCAAAGTGAAAGTATTTTTTATTAATACTAACAAACATCATATAAGAAACATGACATAGAAGGATTATATATGAGGTAAAACTCAACTTGATGAATTTCAATGATCAAATCAATGAGATGTATTCCTAAAAAATTTGAAGATCTCACAACCTCACCGCCATATAATATCATATCCTTGAGCTTCCCCATTAATCAATGTGAGGACTCTGCGATCAATTTTGGCCACCATTCTCATGTATCTGAATCTATCTCCAATATCTCCTTTATGAAATTCACATGATTCCACTATACTCAAACTAATGTAATTTCGTCACCCAAAAGATACTTATCACTACGGTCTATGATCCATTTCAGATTCTCCTCAGAGGACACATCAACAATAATCTCAACATCTACTACTTCTATCATGTGAGAAGTTTTTGAATAATAACAATAAAGATACAATTTGTTTATAGTATCATCTAGGGTACTCTAGAGAAATTGAATTTCTAAACCATGAATCACTAGACCAACCATATACACTATCACAAATGTACTAAAAAACCCTATCCTTACCTCCCCATTTTCATGATAAGATTTTTCCCAAATCTTGGTGACACATGATGGAAAACATGATGACCAACCATGAACTATATAGGTCATCTATAATGGTCAGAATATGATTGTTGACTACATTTTGTGGTCCCCAATAGCATCAGGATCAACTAAACCAGCTCAATCATCTCCCAACCTAACTTGTCTATTAGACTTTTTGTTTAATAAATTGTATTATAATTTATATAAATTTATGAGTATTTAAAAAAATAATAAGATTAATATTTATATTACTATATATATTAATATATAAATATATACATATTAATTTATACATTTCACAGTTATGTTTTATGTTTAAATAGATATATATATGTTTATATTTATTTTATACCTATATGTTTGTGTGTTAGCGTTAATATATATATATATATATATGTGTGTCTATATTATATATATTGGTTTGTGTGGGGGTGTTAATATTGTATGTGTGTGTCTCTGTTTGTGTGTGTTTGTTTGTAAATATATATTTTTACATATATATAATAATAGTTATAAAATTTACACAAAGAGGCATATATTTATCCATGTTTTAAAGCTATGGTAAAAATGCCACAAAATAGTCATGTTTTCATAAAAGCGTGTCTAAATATAAAATATATAATTTTTTATGTTATATATATATATATCCACGTTTATAAAATATAAATTTTTTAATAAATCTAAAATATAAAACATGTTTATAAAATATTTTTTATATATTTAAAAAATATCCATATTTATAAAATTTACATAAAAATAGAAATGTTTATAAAAAATGTCTACCAACAGTTGAATTTTTTTAACATATATTTAATAAATATATAAATGTGACTAAACATAAAATGATTAATTATATATATATATATATCTGTGTGTGTGTGTGTGTTTACATGTGAGTATGTGTGTATATATATTTGTACATATATATAATCATAATTATAAACTTTCACACTTAGAGATATATATAATTACCCATGTTTTAAAAAACACATAAAATTTCAACTAAAAAACTAATGTTATCATCAAAATGTGACTAAATATAAAATATTTAATTTTATTATATATATATATATATACATATCTATATTAATATATTTCAATATTAGAAAATAAACACTATATATATATGTTTTGATATGGTATTTTATATATTATATTTTATGTTTATATATATATGTTTATATATTATATATATATTATACATATTTTTTTAATATATTGTATAAATATACAAATATATTACTATTATATATATATGTTTATATATAAATATATCAAAAAAATATATATTTATATATTATGTGCTTAAATAAATATGTATATGCTTATATATGTATATATATATTTATATATATACATGACTGTGTAAATATATGTGTATCTGTACATATCTATAAATATATTTATAATTATAAATTTACACAAACACAAATTTTTAAATAGCCACATCTTAAAATCGTGCTATAATTTTCACTAAAATATACATGTTTTCTTAATAATGTTACTGAATTAAAAATATATGTGTGTTTGTATATTTAAATATAAATATATATATTCATATTTATGTATGTGTCTAGAAAAATTTAGTTATTAATATATATATATATATATATATATAAGTTTATATAAAACGGTCTATGTCTATACATATTAATATATATTTATATCATTATACATTTACATCAATGTATGGCAATGAGTTAAACATATATATATATATAAATTTTTTATTGAAATGTATCTAATTTGGAAATAACTCTTAGGAAACATCACTAATTTAGCGACACTTTTGGGGAACCATAATGAATATAGCATTGCTTTTGAGGAAACATGCATAATTTTGAACTCTTTTGAGGAATAATCGCTAAATTAGAAAATATTCTAAAGAAATGTTGATTATTAAGAGAAGTTTTTGAGGAAATGTCACTAGTTTAGTGAATATTTGGAGGAGACATCATCCATCCATGTTAAACACACATGAATCCATTAAACAATACATTTATAATAAAATGTTTTATCCCTCAATTGGAAGCCAAATTCTTTTTAAAAATATAATTGGACCTAATCAGACTCCACGTAATAATACCATTAATCAATTATTTTATATGGAAGAAGAATTTTTTTTCAAATTCAATATTACACATATTTGAAAATTATTAAACCATAGGGTTATGTTTTAGACCCCCATCCATTAAATAAGGATTTGAAAATGATTCTAATGGAAAACTCATATAAGTTGGAAGTTACAGTTTCATACAAGAAATATCATATCTAAAATCCAATCAAGATCAAAAACACAAAAATGACCATAGTTTAAAAAATACACCACAAATGTAGGAGAATACAGAGTTAAAAGAAAAAAAACAAACCAAATATCAGATGATACTGGGATATCAAAAATCAAAAGTGTAAGTCAAAGGTTGACTATAATAATTACTAGGGTTTGGAGGAGATTGATGCACTATTTGTGAAATAAAATGAACTGCATGAAAGAGTTTTAAAATCATACTAATGAACATAGGCAACGTGGCACTAATTTACATGGCATGTATTTATTTTTAGTGGGATATTCCGAAAAACCATTAAAACAAACATAAAATTTAAATATCTCATACATTACTTGATGTGTATTTCTTACATGACATGATTCTAGATCACACAATCTTTTTGTCTTAAGACATGTTTTTGGTAGGGTTTACACATAGTGTAATTCATATACTCACCACGTAGTTCACCAACATACATCATTACAACCCCCTTTCCCTATATAATGATCATATGACATTAAAATCCATCCAAACCTAGAAAAACATCGTAAATAAAATTAATATATTAATACTCTAATGTCCTTAAATCATGTATAACCCCAAAAATGCTTCTCATGTGGACCTTATCTAATTTTCCCATGTTTTCTAACTACCCATGTCTGAGATGATTGAGAAAAATAGACCCACCTCACAATGAATTAACACAACATTTTAATCATAAGGAAACAATCTAGAGAAATATGTTTAATGAAAAACTCATATTGTGACGTACATGGAAAAAATAGGACATCTCACACATCGGTCCCCTTAAAATCCTTGATCAAATCAGAATTGTTGTCTATCATCTTTAAATATATCCTAACCAATCTCAAGTGCATTATTTATTATATTTATCACTGTTGAAGAATATAATACCTAATGACTCACAAGTTTTGAATCAATATTTGGAACCATTGGACAAGGATCTTTCATATGAAGAGTAGCAGGTGAAGTTAGTAGATCCTAGTGAAAAGAACTATGAAATTAGAAAATCCACATAGATAATGTTTTATGGATAAAACCCAATTTCGTAGAAGGGAAAAAGAAATTAGGGGAGGTAATGAAATAGAGGTACCCCCATTTGATTAATTTCTAAATGTCTTTTTAGTTTGGCATGGACATTTCCAGAAAAACATCACTAAAAACCACTGCTAAGTTACAGTTTTTTTGGGAAAAGTCATTGTGTTAACAATCACTAATTCCTTGTATCTCATCACCTTAAAAAATATATCTTGATGGTGGAAATAAACCCAATTTATAAGAATTTTAAGAATCTCTAGGTCATTTTTATTATGACCATTATGATTTTCACTCACCCGATTCTCATATCAAAGATGATGATGATGCATTTTCTCAATAATAAAATCATGCTCTTTTGATAAAATTTTAAAAAAATCAACCTAAAAAGGTAAAAAAATAACCACTACTCAGGGAAACTCTAAACATCCCTAAAAGGCAATAATAGGTTACCTAAAAATATATTTATTTCATTTATCAGATATGGTATGTATCCCATATCCAAGATCAACATGAAATTATGCATCACATGAATAGCTATGTACTTATCATGAACAAAGAATGACAATATATATCTATATGTTCCTATTAACATTCAGGCTTACTTGTACCATTCCATACAAGGGAATTATTATTAATTTCAAGAATCAATATTTTCATAACTCGATAACATCACAAAACAAATGGATAACCCATAGTGAAATAACAGCAATTGTATAAAGAAGACCCCATAAACAACGATCAATCCTTGGTCCCTAGTATTTCCCCACATACATGGGTTTTCTACTCCCAAGAAAAAGCTCATTACAAAGCCTGTACACATCATAGAGTATTTTTTTATATATATCCCAAATAGAAATAAAATAGAAAAGAAGTCACCACTAGTACCACATTGTGATGTCCCAGAGATGACAATCTATCACGTGGATAAAATTGGTTGGTTGTGGGAACTCATGCACACATATCCATATTCCAAATGTAGCAAAATAGGCATGAGGTGTTATAATTAGAGTGGGGAGCCTGTAACCGCTCCATTATAAGGAACAAACTTGCAGAAATTATCAATATAAATATATGAATAAATATAATAGTGCTAAAACAATATAAATAATATGATACAATGGAATCCAAATAACATAGTAAAATAAAAAATTCAATTAATATTAATGAAGGAATTTAAAGACATTAAGTAATGTATCTAAATTTCATGATATATGAAATAAAATCAAAATACTAGTAGACTTATGGAAAAATCCAATAGTCCTCAACCGGGATGCACATGGAAGTCCCATTTCTAGTCTGCACTCCATCTAGCAGGAAAACAATCATCCAAATAGTCTTCTAGGAACCTCTACAACTATATCTGTATATTCTTCATGGGTACCAAATGGTGGCATGAATAGGGAGTTAGTATAACTCAATAAGTCGACACCACTATGTTTAAACATAACCTGTCCATTAATAAATGTATGAAATACTGTTATAGACAAATATATTAATTAATTAATCAATTAAATTGATACCACTTCACCCTACATCTGATGAATTCTATAATTTCTATGATATTGGAATGTTTCCATTCCATGAATAACCTTATTACCATGTTATACAAGTATTATGAAAATATTGGCCAATCCTAATATATAATCTTTTCAGCAGGCAATTAGGCCCTACAATAGTATATCATCATTTCAAAATCCAATCATGGGAAACCCCAGTATATCACCATTTCATCATTCAAAAAGTACCAATTCCAATATATAAATTTTTTAACATTTGTTAGGTCCAATCCCAATGAAGAATCATTAAATCATTTCAATAACAATACATGTCATCAAGAAGAAGATATTATAATATCACTCCCTAAGGCTGTATGGATAATTATCAAAATTAAAAATTCTCTTTCAATTAAAAATTTCACTTTTCACATAGAAAGAACCAATAAAATTTTATTATACTTAATAAAAAAACCAATCAAACATGATTCTATAACAAACAGTTAGAAAAAATTGATGACTAAATAAACCCAATTTAGACCATAAATAAATTCATTTATAATCAAAGGTACTATCACCCAAATGGTAGATAAAATCTAGGTGAAAAGAAAATTGGACCCAATTAGACTCCAAGTAATATAATAATTCTATAGTTAATATATTTTCGAGATGATATGTTTGTTGAAGTTCATTACTGAAAATATTTTACAATTATCAATCTATAGAGATATATTTTATAACCCATTGAATAAAATAAGTATCAAAAAAACATGCAATGGAATACAACCACAAAGAGGATGGTGTAGATGATCAGAAAAAGGATCTTATATAAAAACCAGTCAAGATCAAAACCGACAGTGACTGTGATCTGATGATAAAATAGCAACAGTTGTAGAATAAAGGGAAAGAATGGAAAATACAACCAAAAAAACATACCATGGACTAAAAGTGATTGAAACATCAATAATCAATACAGGAACACAAATATTTAATTGAATATTACCTAGTAATGGGAGTATAGGGATTCACTATATTTGAAATAAAAGTGACTATATGAAACTCTTTTAAAAACAATATCAGCAAAAAAATATCATGGAATTATGATACATTATTTGATTTTATTTTTATAAGAATACACCAAACGTTTTTACCATAACATAATGCTTAATTATCTATGAATTTAATTGTTGTCTGTTTCTTACACATCATGTAACCGACTCACACACTATATATGACTGTTGAAATGTGTCTGGTAGAGATTACGTGGATTGTAATTCATTTGACCAGCATATACATCTCCTGTAGATAACATTAAAACTCAAATTTCCCTAAATAAGTACCAAGAACCTCCAAATAAATAAAACATTTTAATAACATCATAAACCCAATTAATACATTCCTACCAGAAATCCATTAATTCCTAATAAAACCATGATGTTCTCCCCGCATGGATCCTATATGGTTTTGTAAATTTTTATCACAACCCTAGTAATTTTGGATTTATGAATAGACACCCATGTCTATCGAGGACCACTGTGTTTTAAAGGTATGTAAATAATCAACTAAAATATTAATTAGGAAAAACTCAAGGGCGATGATCCTAGAATAAGATGAAAATATACGCATCAGTCCCTTTGAGATACTTATTCCCATCTAAATGGTGTTATATCATCTATAACAACAACCTATCATATCCCAAGTAAAATATACATTCCATTTATCTATCTTTTGGAAGTAAATTCTATATGCCTAACAATTTCTAAATCAATAGGTGGTATCGTTAGAGAAGGATCTTTTGTATTAGGAGCATCTAGAGAAGATCATATATCTAAAGGAAAATGATCCCTGAAAAAAAACATTTACCGGGTCCATGTTCTTTGGATAAACTAAAAATTTTATGAAGACTTGAGGGAATCAACGGTGGTGACGAAATAGGGGTACTTTTAATGGTTTTAGTGTGTGAAATGAAAATTTTGATAGTTAACTTTCAAGAGGGGATTATTTAAACTATCATGAAAATTAGAAATAAAATTGATCATGTTATTTAATTAAAAGTCTTATTAAGTGTAATGTATAATGAAAAAACATGGATTTCATTAGCTTCATTAAATCATATCATATTTAAAACTCCCCTAAGAACCATTACCATTGATAATATAGTTATTGAATAGTTATCATATAATTAGTATAAATATAGGGTTTTAATAAATCCAATTGACAAAAAAATTGATGTGATAACCTCAAATAATAAGATTTTACAATATAAATTCCATTCAAAAAATATTTTGAGAGCAATATAATCACAATGACTTTTTGTTGACAATTCCCAAGTTGTGAGCTAACAGCTAATGCATGAGAAAAGCTGTTTATGATAGAAGTTCAATATAAATGCAATCATAGCCCAAATCATGTACACAGAAACACCCAAAAACTATTTTATTTGTAAATAAATAATGATTCTTATTTTAAAATTCATAATTCATATTTAAAAAAATAATTGAAAAAATAAATTTTATATTTTTAATTGTAACATAAAAAATATATAGTAGTTGATTTTTCTTAATTTTTATAGACCATCAAATATTAGTGTTAAAATTACCTAGGGAATAAATATATGGTGTGAATTGTGTCATCATATAAATAGTAAATGATATAATACATAATATAAATTGTATCCATGAACAAATTTTATTTATCCCTATTAATAAATTATTCTTTTATGTTAATTTTATTAATTTAATAATGCCTTATGAATCCTCCCAAACATATAATATATTTTAAGGTTTTAATACTATATCATTAAGGACATTAACATCCACAAAAAAAGAATAAATTTTTTTTATGACTTTTACTTCAAAAAAAAGAAAAATACTCTTTGGAATATTACACAATAAAATATCAATGTTAGGATTATGGTTTTCTTTGTTTTGTTATGTACAGTCCAAAACCTATGTTTGAGAAATAATAAATAACTCCTCCATATTTTACTATATAATACCACCCAAGGTCACATTACATTATACTCATAAATTTTTGATCATGTACTTCATATACCCTATGATTTATAGAGTCCTCCCAATGTTCCCTTAATATCCAAATAATCCCCTCCAAATATTTTGTAATTAGTATCTATATGCCTAGGATATTCCACTATCATTTTTATTCATGCACCTCCATTATGGTGTTCCACTTAATATTCATTTGATCCTATTTGTGTATGTTTTTATTCATCCATGTTATTGTGATATTTATTTCAATGTAATAATAGACCCCATTAAATCTCATTAACCCCCCATCTCCATGAACCATTATGTTCACCCGTTACCATGCTGATTTTTTGAAGATATAATTTCCTTAACTTCTTTATTGAATCATATTCATTAACTTATTTCTTTTATATCTAATAACTATTTTTTATATTAACTTCCACATCTCCCTTTCTTCCCCTATGGTATCATAATGATGAGTGACCCTATTCTCTATCAATAAACCCTCCCATGAACATTTTTTTCCTCTGTTATGTTCAAATAAATTCACTAGGATTCCCCATTTAAAACAACATTATAGTGTATAAAAAAACTAATTTCTTGTAAATGGTGTTCAAAATTGTTCACATATAATTATTTTATTAGGAACTTACATATATATATTACTCAATCAATGATATCTGAATAAATTATCAATAAGATTTATCTCATATTCTATGATCTATGTCAAAATCATATCTATGTGAATGATATTAATGTGATGTATGCGCCAAAAATTTTATAGAACTCCAATGCATTGGGTATTGTTTTATTCTCCTAAGACAACATGCAAAGGATTAGGGACAAAACATAATCCATCATAAGACATTTTATACAAGTATTTTTTGTAGTTATCTTTAACTTATGATCATGATGTAATGATTATAGTTGTATGTAGATTTTATTTGATGCCATTATGTAATCATGAAATATAATGAATCATTGGTTGTGTTTACTATTCTCACATATTTTAATGTCTCATTGATATACCTAATTTCTACATTATATTAAACTATGTTTTCTCACGTGGTAAGGAAATATTATGAAGGGTACATCATGAAACATAGATTTGTGAAGAGATATAAGATGAATAAATGAAATTTTTTTGAAACAGGCATGTGCGCACACACCTGCATAATAGAAGGCTGGCATTTCCCCAACTACAGTAATGAAAGCATAGCCACTCTTGCATGAGATACATTCACATTTTAACTACTCTGCAGACCTACATGAGCTAACACATTCAGATAAGGCCACCTATAATATTATTAATGGGACCCAAGGATCCTCATTTTCACCACTGGAATATCATATGAAACCCCCAAGCTCTAGATGCACATACTCTTTTCCATAGTCCTGAAAAATCCCAAATGTTATCCCTCTATAACCCATGAGAGTAGATTTAAAAGGGATAGTGTGGTCAATGTTCATATGGGTGTTTAAATACATGTTCTTTTTTCCCTATAGTCCATTTCCAAAGGAATATCCAACATTCATAGGCCAATCCCAAAAATGAAAATAACGTCCAACCCCACTCAGACCATTCATGAAGAACCTTTTCAATCAAATCTAAGAAATGCATGATCACCCCAAATTTATTCCAATTCAATGCCACACATGGTACATCTCCACCTCATTCAGAATCATCGTCTAAGGTGGACCATATTGAAAACACACCTGAAGGCTGCAAACATTAAAAAAATTATACTTGGGTATAGTGGTGTGTATCCCATTTGAGTATCCATTCCTTCAGACAAATGTTTTCTATAATTTTCCAAGCTGACATGTAGGTTTCAAGGGGTGCATGTGAGTATAAATTAAATTAGTTATGAATAAACATGTCCTTTGGATAAGTTACTTGGATCTATTGGTCTTGGACATATGGGATATATCCTTTCACTTCAATTATATTTTATAAGAATATTGACCTCCAGTTCTAGATGGGGAGGTTGAGGATTAAACATTATATTTCCCTTTTATATTAAATTATATCCTCCTATATAACCATGAATCAATTTTAGGAAATCCATCAATTGTTAAAAACATATCATTTTTTGTTAGACATCTCCAGAATTATTCCTTCCTCCTTCCCCAAGCCAAGGGGTTGTGTCTATACGAGTAGTCGGATCATACAATTTGTTATACGATGAAATGTTGAAAAGGGAAAATCAAATTCATTTCTTCTTATCATATTTAAATGGAATATTTCACTAGTGTAAGGGGTTCGTGTGGAATATTTAACATTTTAAACCCACTTTTCATATTCCAATATGACAAACATGGGCATGGTGAATGGATAACATCATGAAATCCGAATTCTCTAATGTATGTTTTGTCATAATATTTTTTCTTATATCATCATATAACCTTATATTAATGGGACTCTATAAGAATGGGTCCCCATGTAAATTTATCTATCCTTAAAAGAAAGTAAATTTTTTGGTTCCAAAGATCATCTTATTTCCCTTGTTTTTAACAACACAAAAGACTGACGTGTGATTAATGGTTGGTGGTAGTCATTACATCTGCATAATCCATAAAAACAATGTTACTAATATTTAGTATAATCCCAAACCATGTAACCATATCAAAATTAGTGGTCCTCCTACTCTATATAATCTCCACTCGTAAACAAGATTTTAGACCTCATATTTAGTGTATGAAACCAAACTACATTCACAAGGTCATCCTAATTAAGTGTCAGGCCCAAAAAAACTCCTAAATCAATATGGGAATCCTATTCAAGAATATAACCTGAATTAATCCTCTCAAAAGGTCAATACTCCCCAATGAGACAACCCTTCAGATGGTATCCATAAGCATGAGTCCTCAAAAATCATCTATGTGTGCATTTATTCCTATCTAAATTGGATACATAGGAATCCCAACTAAAACCTGAAGCCAACCATAATTATCCACATGCTTTGTAGTGGCCTATCTAACCTAGGATACCATATCCTAGGTAACACGGTCCACTTCGGCATATGTCTCTCACCATTCATATCTAGACACCATTCTTATGGCCTTCCATAGTATAAAATATTAAATTTTATGATTTGATCAATATCTCATTCCCTAAAATGTATGATGTGTTATATTATGTAGAAAAAACTACATGGGATCTAATTACTTTCATAATGATACATTGGAATCCCATTCCTGAGTTTGATCCTGACATCAAATCAACATCCATCACCGTGGATGATGATCCAACTCAGAATGCACCAACTATGTGTCCAAAAAAGTATCATAATTGTAAGCACTAAAGGAATATTTTATTAATATATAAGATGGTAACATTAATGGAGAAACATAGATATATATTGATATATCCATTGATGAAAACATAAGAAAAATACATACAAATACTAATGCCATACATGATAAAATTTATTTCTAATATAAGGGAGACTCATGTCATACATTGGACTTAATTAAGGGCACGTTAACATATCATGAATCTATAATATTGTTCTAGAGGTTAAAATAATTCCCATTTAAAGTTGTGAGGAGCTCAACCTTCCATCCCGTTGACCATTGTGAGTTATTAATTATTATTGGTCTCATGTCCAAACATGTGACTTCAATTAGAATATTTTTCTATAAGTTAACATGGGTATATATTTTTTGGTGTTTCGAACTCCAAAATGAAACCATTTTGAATACTATTCTGAATTATTGAATGAAATTTGATTTATTTCATAAAACTCAACCCACTAAAATAAATCATCAAGTGAAATGAATATTATTAGAGACAAATATGTTAAACCCAATGTGATTCCCTGACCAAGATGACTTTTTCACCCATCATTTAGGGCCCTTTATATATCAAAATGAATAAGGGATAGAAAATAAAATCATTCATGCATGAATTCATTTAATCATGTAAATTATTTGATGGTATTTTCTTGTTTTTTTTTCATAATGTATTTCAGGATCCTCTAACAGGATATCCCATGAATCCAAATAGAGTCACAAAAACACTCATAGAGGTATGCCTAGGATACTGTTAAAGTTGGATTCTTATAAAAGATTAATATTTCATCTTTAACCCCACATCAGAAACACTGGGTTTTAGATTCACCAGTTCTGGAGTACATGCATAATGGTATTGTCCCCACCATAGAGGTTTCCCAAAAGGCCACCCATCATTCCAAACCTCGTCATTAATCCAATAAACGATGATAGATTATCCAGAAGTTGACAGAACTAACATCTATCTTTAACAATTTCAGGAACATATCCATAGAATGGAACAACTTTTCCATCTCTTATGTCAAGGAGGTTTATCAAGAGGTTGTAAATGGTTTCATCCAGAACACATAGGTTTCCCTTTAAAGGACTCCAACTAGTAATCGCTCCCGCAATTTCCATGTGGATGTGAACCCTCATCAAGATGTGGGTTCCATCAATGGCCATTTGTCCCACGTCTTCTATACTAGGGCATAAAAGATGGACCTTTTGGTAAAAAATTAACCAAAACGGATAAGGGTAACAACTCTCCTCCCTTTGATGAATCCCACTGATAAAAATTGGTGGAAAACCTTTAGCATACACATACACCTACTAACATTAATACAACTATCCAAAATTCTCATCTATATACATCACACGATCCACTCTATTCAAATTCAGTGACAAAAAATGGAAATCCAGAGACACCAACTCACATCAATTAGTCCCACTAGCATCCTTATCCAATGACATCTATGGAAGTACTCATGTCATATTCTTTGACAAACTTTGTGTGGATATATAAACCTATCCAAATTTATCAAGACTACTATTAGCCTCATTTAGTGTAACATAGTGAAGTATATCAAAAAGTCACATCAATTAATATGTGGTAGACACAAATCTTTTCCCCATCATTTGAGTAATTCCAAAATCCAAAAATAGTAAATCATGGATATGAGTTGGAACATACTTCTGCTCCATCCATAAAATGAGAATATATATTACTTCCAGTCACTAGAGTCACCATGAATATCATGAAAATGGTGAAAGGGAATAAAAAATTCCATTCCGACATCTTGAAATCCTTTAATTAAATATTAATGGTGAACAAATTAGTGATAGTGGGATGAAAATAGATCTTCATCCCCATTAGTGTGGTGCCTCATTATTATTTCACCACGATGTAGAAACAATCCTTTACACTTATTCAGGATTTTCTTGGGGAATACTCCCCTGAGATATATCGAAAAAAATAGTAGAATCAAAAACTCCCTCAATTCTGTGGTTATTATCCAATGCCAGTGACCCCTCCAAGGCATGAAAAACACACTTCCAAATCCCCTGAAGCATGTCTGAAAATTACAATAGAATCATGGGATCTTATAAATAAGTAATCCATACAAGAAACAAATTTTCCATGAAAGATGGTCCCAATCACATTAAATATGTAGTCAATGAAAGATATCTATGGAGACAACAAGAAAATGTAGATGTCTTTTGTTATCCCACTCAATGGAAAGTAAGAGTTACTGAATCTAATTAATGTTTATCAGTGGTAAAATAGGATCACAATATCCTATAAGCATATTTCATGTGTATTAGAAGTAATTATAAACCACCTCCATATATAATTTATCATTATTTCTTGTTTAATATCCATAATCCTATCGACCATGAGAGACCATCTCTTGATGAGATTCATGGAAGCCATCAGCATGGATAGAAAAGGAAAGTGAATTATGTTATTCCTTTTTCTGTAATAAACCATTTTTGTATTCCTTGTGATGGAAATATATATGAAATTTCATTTCATGGAATTGTTTCACTTCTTCATAAGGGTCCTCCCCATGGGGATGTTGTGATTTTAAATCCTTGCAATCACATGGTACTTGGGAAAATTAGGTGAGTATTGTCAGATTCCTAATCATTGACAAGTGAAATTCTTTTTGATATGGAAGATACTCAAAGGTTATATTCCCACTCTAAAAAACCCTTAGATCAGTAATCTTACAATGTAATATTGAATTTCTCCACTAATCATTATGATTTTGATAAAGTATCTGGAATGCATCCACATTGGTGGGACCATTTTGGGAAACAACTAGAGAAAGGTGAAGAAGCCATGGTAGTCATAAAGAAACTCCTAGATAATTATTACATAACTATCATGTTATGGACTTTACTCAAGCCAAAATATATAATTCAATATGTTTTATTGTAATATTTTGGTCACAACATTCGCCTCAACATATGAAACACTATTTTTCACTTGGTAGAAAAGGTATTACTCATTGATTAGTATCAAAGTCATGTCAGGGTAATAGAATCGATGCAATTCAAAATAGATATTGAATCTATCATGGATGTGTGAAATCCAAATATCAGGAAATATAAAGGATCCATTAAATTATTGTTGTTGGGCACATTAAATGAATTGGGTTAGCAATTTCAAATTTCTCCATAAAATGTTCATATTGGGGGTTTGGGTGATCAGATAGTGTTATATTTGACCATGATCAACAATAAAAAAATTCCAATATAGTGGTATCCTTCATGTTTATAGAATCAAGTAGGATCGAATAAATAGATAATCATCGCAGTCGATGATATGGTCTTGAATTATATTCCAATGAAAACTCTCACCGACATGGGGACAAGAGAGAGCATGCCATTTAATGTCTGTTTCATCATGCATCTAAAAATATGGATTAATCCTCTCAATTATGGGAAGTCAGTTTTGGGATAGATGAAATTTCATAAATATTGAAATGATCATCAAATTTTGGTGATTTGGGATCATAACAAATGGGGCACCGAACCCATGTTCGAAAAAAACTCTACCATATTTGAAGGGTTGATTTGGCATTAGCAGCCATAGAAATACGTAAGAATCCCTAACCCTCATGGCTAGGAAACTTTTTAACATAATCATTGATATTAGTACACAAATACTGATGATTTATGAATTTTTAATAGTTAAATTACCATTCATGAGGTTTGAGGAATTTTCACCTTGGAGACCACTTCCTCAGTGAAAGACACTTTACTCTCAGTAGGGGGGAACACCTTAAAATCAATCCTCCTTTTTTTTTAACATCCAATGATTTGTTTTCTCTTTTGAAATGAATATGAATGAAATTTTTTGATTATAAATTAGGATTTCCATCCTCTAAACGGCTTCAAGATAATCAGAAAAAGAGAATAAAAGTCATCGTGGAGGGAATTGAAAAATGATTTATTTCATATACAGTGCTAACATTCATACAAGGAATTTAGCATTAGTTAATTCCCTTTACAATACACAAACATGACCAACTGTACAGAAAGAAAATTCAGATGAGGGGTTGGAGGAGGATTTTTTGTATCAAAATATGATATAAATAGAAATTATTGACGAAGGTGTACATAAACCGGAAATAGAGAATCATCCTAAATCGTGGTATTCCCTCAATCACTAAACCACTACCTCCTCCTAGAGAACCCATCAGAGAAAATTGAAAATTTATATTTTTACCTAATCTTCTCGCTAAAATATTTTTAACCCTTTCACATGAAATATTATTTTATCATCATTATGTACAAATGATATAATTTTGGAAACCCAATTCATAAATACACTATGTAATCCTTCCTGCTTGATATGTTAATCAGGAAGACCACCAAATTCCCCTCCCAACTAGATCACAACAATAAAGAAGGTTATCTACATCAAATAAAATAGATCTAGAACATCCGATCAACTTTCTATACAGTATAAATATATTTTCACCCCATAGAAGTTGATAAAGAATTCCCTCTATTGGGGGTTATCCAGAAAGGTCGTAGGTGCATCCTTATAAGTTTTCTCCTATATCCAGAAATGAAATATATATGATATCCCACCATATATGGCCCTACCAATTTCATCCCCAGTTCAAACTCATGCATAGAAATATTTTCATCAAGGGATCATACATATAATTGAGTTGATAAAGGATCTTTTTGAAACTATGGTGGATCAACTAGTGCTTGTAAAACTAGATATAAAGCCCAACCCAAAATGGATTCGTCTTATTCTTCCACAACTAATCTTTGGGTCTTGTATATATCCAGTTTTTAATTTCTATGGGGACCATGATAAGTAGTTGACACATTTCATGTCCCTCTATGAACCCATGACGGGGACCCCCATACAATATATTGTACTCTAAATTTTGTGTTTTGTGTAATCGAAATTGGGACCAACCATTTTCTGGTACACCAACATTCCTTATCATTGAAATATAGCATGGGAAGATATATGACAACCATTTCTCTTCAAATTAAACAAAATATTATATAAAAAAAACTTTCATACTCTAAAACATAAAATATTAGGTGAATAAGAGGGTCTCATATTTCATTTCTTACTGGGAAGGGTTGACATACTCATTAATCCTACAACATCCTTAAGAAGACTTATTTATGATATATATAGTGAATCATAGTGATTATTTTAAAACACCAACTATCCCTATGAAAAATATAGATCGTTTTGTGGCATTTTATAAACTTCACAAGGAATAGAATAATCTATCAGAAAGACCATGACTATGTCCCATGAAATTTCATCATCATGGCGATTGAGAACAAGGAAAACATAGGTCTCCAATATTACACTTATGTAGGACCCTACACCCACTCTCACACAATATTATGCACCATATTATGTGAATCCACCTCATAATAAGTAGCATCAATTCAAAACACATTATGAGAGCCATAGATAAGATAGAAAAATAATGTTTTAGGATATGAAGAAGAAGAATTATTATTTTTATAATGACAATGTAATTAGATATATTATATATGTGTTTGGGAACAACATGGTCATGTATCTAAAGAATAATAACCCTTACTAAGATGTTCATAAATATTTTCAAATCCAATTCCCCCTACATCATGGAATGGATAAAAAATTTATGGCATTTCACATTTTTAATGACATCCTATAAAATATGGGCGACTTTAGGAATGTGAAGATTGAAAGCCACATGTGAAAGTGGTATGTTTTTAATCAAATGATAGAGAGGATTAAAATTAATAGTAAGAGGTTTTAAAAATTGTACATAGTTGTTCAATGAATAGATAATTAATAAAATGATCAACCTGACTATTTTCATCATTAGAGCATAGTATCAATAACCCACATCCCCCCCCCCACCTCGAATTCTTTGCCAACAACACATTTGACTCCATATGTAGTTGAGTCCATTAAAACCTAGTATCCCAATCAATAACTTGGTTGGATATGGAAGAATAAAAAATTAAAAAATAAGTCTTTTACAATGATTATGTTCTATTTTAATATATATAACCTCATGCCTAAAGTCCAAAAAGCACATGCACCACCCCTCCAAATATTACAACATGAGTTGACCCTTTTGACAAGATATTGATTAGGTAAGGAATTGATAATCAATTTAATTAATGATACCCACTTAATTAATCTCTTCATGGATGATTTATGTGAGTATGAAACTAAATTCTATACATTTGATTCCAAATATGGTGTAATATGTTGTCCCAGATGAGGATACTAGGGAATTGGCAGTCATTCCAGGAGTCACTATTATAACTGTTTCCCTATTAGACCCATCGATGAAAATGAAAATCATAAGATAAATATCTAGTGAGATCTGTATGAGAAAGCATTTTACACTAAATATGTCAGTTTTATCCTAAAAATTTCCATCATGGAGAATATTTTAGGTGACACATCATCACTTAAACCACCTTAGCATAATGATAATGTTATTCAACCTAAACAATATATAGAATAACAACCTGCATATATCAATAAAAGGGATGAACCATCTACAAAATATTGTTCAGTTCCTAAGAGTCCCTGAAAAGATCATTATTATTCATGGAAGCCCAAATTATTGGACCATAAGTCTGATATTGTTTTACCAATTTATTGGAACATACTCTGTTTTCAAACATCGATTTATTGAGACTATCAAATGAAATCCACGAATCACTCATGGATTCATTTGTAGGCCCTTGAGAAATTTATGTTGAGCTTTCAACCATATAAGTATATAAAAAAATTATTGATCCCATAGAATCCAACATGCTCATCTAATACATAGAACATGATGTGGATTTCGTTATGTAGTGATATGTCAGAAACCTTGTATATAATTAGTCAGATAAATGTCAATGATATCTGATGATCTTATATTTGAAACATCTTTGGTGTCAAATTCATTCCAGAATGGTCACTTTTTCAAATTGGTTTTGAAGAATCCCAGTTTTCCCTCATCACATTAATGTTACAGGGTTATAACTTGAACAAGAAAAAGCCTCATTGAAAAATAAAATTCAATACTCTGTTCAAGGATATCATGTTTGATTCATAATTCAAGATTTTTAAAAAAGTTTCAACCTCAAATATTATACTTGGAAGAACATAGCTACATCAATATGTGGATATACCATCATCATGCAATCAATGCATCAAATATTGTATAAATGGTCAAATTAGGACATTTCACATTGATATAGTCCCATGTAAATCATGTGAATAATATTACATTGATATAGTTTTCTATCAACGAAAAGGAATTTTTTTTCATTTATGATGTATCTCTACTCAATTCCATGAATAGTTAAGAGATGATTCTTGTTATTCCATTCATTTATCATAGTTCATAGTATATGCTACACACAATCAAATCGAGTATGTGGGTCCAAATTCGAGCAAACATTTAGTGACATTCATGATGTCAATCATGATAATTGTTCCATGTAGAATTAGATTAATTTTTATCTCTTTAGGAAGTAATTCTATACTAGATGAATCATCTCCATTCCATCCCAGTGCTTCAGAAAATCCATGTACAACTAGATATTCTAGAATAAGATGTCATGAAAATTTGAGAAAAAGATGATCCTCATTATCAATCTCACATCTCTCAATCAGAGTTATAAGGAGTTCATGTTACAATAATCAAGAAAAATTAGTTGATTCACCATCCGAATTTTATAATTCTAACTCCCCTACTAAATCTGAGAAACATTATTCATGAACTACATTGGAGTTATATATTGAAGAAGTATAGAATATGGTAGATGATGATGTGGAAGACCTCAGGGACACCCCTACGACATTTGATGAAGTTGTATTCAACACTTTTGACGATCACAATAAAATAAAGTAGGGCATATAACATATTCCAATACCCATATTAATTAGTGCATCCATGACCTCTAGTTAACAGGAAGTAAAAACCTCCTTCTTGATGAAACACGAGTACATGTTTAGATAGAATTACACATAGATTCTAGGACATGATGTTGATGTGGTCACACACCACATGGCCTTTCCTAAAGACCGTTGGGGATACAAACATGCATCTAGAGGGACCCACCGAATGCATGCCTCCAAAATTGATGTTGAGTTGGAGATTTTAATTAAGGAATAATATATTCATTATTTTCATAATCTGAAATTTCTAGGTAATATCATCTCAAGGAATAAGAAAAATGGGAAAATATGGGTCTTAATTAACTTCAGAGATCTCAACAGACACTGTTTAAAATATGAAATACCGATTCCAATCACAAAAATAATTATTGATGTGATGGCTTGTTTTCATAAAATCTCCATTGTGGATGTATAATCGGGGTACTATCAAATTCTAAATGAATCAAAATATGAATAATCCACCGCCTTCAAGGACCCCACATAGTATTCTTATATCAGGTGATTAACTTCGGTCTAAAGAACATTGGTGGTAGATACTATTGTGGAACTCCCCCAATAATCAAATCCATAGTATTATATTTATCAAATGATATATTAAATATTTATTGGTTGGGTCTCATTGATGTTCTAACCAAATGGATAATCATAGGACCATCTTCCACAATATACAATATAATACATTGAAAATAAACCCCCATAATTTGTGATTTCTTGGTGACCTCTTGAAAATTCCACTGCCTCATCAGATACCATAGTGACTGCAATGTAGACCCAAACAATACAATGTATCACTTTTGAATTTATCTTCCCAAAAACATTAATGAGTTGATCAGAATCAAAGGAAACTTTTCTTACATATGATTCTCTATAGGTAACCATGCATGAAAGTTTTTTCCATTTGAATGTATTATGATCAAATGGTTTTTGTATTATTAGACTGATAATCATCTAGAATCACTCAATAGTCTCATGGAATATCTCTTGGTACCAACAGTTTAAATTCCAACCATTGAGGTAATTCACCGTATTATATATATGAATAAAATGGAGTGATCATTAGGTGGATTTATCCTAAAAAAATATGATGGAAATGAAAAAATCCTATATTATCTATGTCAAACTATTCTTGATGTGTAGACACACTATTTAGATATCAAGAAGAGGTTCCTCACGTACATATTCACCATTCCGAATTTAAGCCCCTACATGAAGCACCATGAGTTTCATTTGGTATCTCATAATATCCATATAAAATATATCATATTACACCCTCTGTGTATAAGATGCTTACCATGGTGGATGGTTATCCTATAGAAGTATTACATATAATTCCTACCTCAGAAAGTAGTAAAAGGTCAATATTTTGAAGACATTATTTCAGAAGAACTATCTGTAGGAAAAAAAGATATTAAATAATGATTTTCCATAAGAATTTTTATTTTATATTAAAAGTGGCTCAAAATTTGGGATATTTATTTTTACGATGCATACAGTATCCCAACAGAGATGTTAATAGTAGACCCTAGGCTCAACAATGTTGTTTTAGTGATTGTGATCATTTCCATATTGCTGGTAGTTTTCCCTTAGTCCAAAATAGTTTCTGAAGGCTCCATATATAATGATGTAGAATATGAATTCTTTATTTTATTCCACGAATTATAAATCAAAATACCCAAGGACCAACTAATGGTGAAAGGGGATGCATATTTATTAATCAAACTAGCCAACGAAGATTATTCCATCAGAAAAGAATAGATAAAACACTTTATTTAATATTTTTATGGTTTAGTCGAAGAGTTTATCTTAGATTTTTTTTTTATTTATTGTATAATATCACAAAATAACTATGAAGATGCATTAGAAAATTAAACTATGACTTTCAAATATATAAACTGAGAGGTAAAGACCATAATAATTGTGCATCGCCAAATGGTATCACCTTTTGATAATGATTGAGTAGAGATGGTAACTAGAATCATTCATTCCACTAAACTGTTTGGTCCTAACACTGGGTATATGATTCTAATAATGGGAAAAATTCCTAGAAGATAAATTTTGTTCAACATTGTAGTTAATGATAAAATATGACAGCGAGCAACCAACATCACAGTTTATGATTTCCCAAAATACATAGAATGTAGCTGATAAATGAAGATATGATGGAGTCCGTCTCATATATTTTTATGGTGAAGTGACTAACGATTTACCAAAAATGTAGATTAAGGAACCTATGATTCTTAGTAGTACTGATATAGGCCTTCCAACCAAATATGAAGTATTGGATAGTACAATCCATTGATAAATTAGGATTTCACTAAATTTTCCCAGATGTATCATTACTTCCAAGTCCATGCCAACATCATATATAAACCCATGATGTTTTTACATATATACAAATACCATTGTCTATTTTACATATGTTTAATAGAGGTTGTGGGGCCATAACCACCTACTATTGATAAGATGTTCAATTCAATCATAACTGCTACAAACTTTCTTCTACAAATGTGATGAGGAAAACCCCTCAATGATGTCAGGGATAAAATATTTTTCAACATCATGAAAGAAAACATTATTAAAATATTACGTGACCCTAATATAGTAACGATGGACAACGACACCAATTTTTGTTTTACATGGGTGGAAATGGATTTTAATGAATACATTATCAAATACAAAATTTACACCCAACAATACGAAGAGGCTAATGGAAAATATATTACTTTAATGTGTGATTGTAAAACTATTCTCTAGAATATGGTGTAAATAGATGGAAATTATTGTCCTAACTTTTTCTTTCATGCCTTATGGGCTTACCAAACTGCAACCCGTACAACCAAATGGGTGACCCTGTATTCATTTTTATTGAAAAAAAATTTACTCCTTCCCATTGTGGTACAATTTACATAACTCCATATTTCGATTTTGGATTTGATATCTTGATCAAACTATCCAAAAAATTGACTATATGAATTGGAGCGACTCGATGAGAACTAATTTCCCACTCTACACCAGTTTGATATTCTTCACATTTTATTAACATGAGATTTTAACAAGAAGGGATAGATTCATTCATTCTTCAATGGATGATTGGTATTGGTCCATTAGACTACAATGATACCAAAAAATTAGCCTACAAAGCATCAACCAATGATGGAGTGGCCTTATTTAATACATAACAACAAATCTAAACAATATAATTCCTTGATTTCAATGGATGGAGAGATAATTACATCCCCAACCAATAAAAGGTTCCTTTAGAAATATTTCACATTATATGATAATTATCATATAAGGATAAATAAATTAAACTATGTATATGGTGTTTTTATTATGACATTAAAAAAGTGTATCATGTTATCTTGACCATATGATTTTATACTTTAGGAGTCATATCCTAGTTTCATGATGTAAATCTATATAACATATCAATCTATGTTTGGAGGGATCACTGTCATTGTTTTTGGTACCCCAACACACCATTATTCAAGAACCTTATATGGTTTTATTCTCTTTACGATTAGATAAATAGTAACACCCATACATCACATCACTGGTTTAGCTATGAAAAAATATCTATGTTCCCTGTGTTTGAATCAAACCTACATTGGGAATTTTCCAGAACCACGTATTTTATGATTATAAACCCAATAAAATATATAGGGAGTCTTATAAACTATGACATGTGCACCAATATCATTATATAAAATATAAAAGTCCCCTTTCCGTTTGTCAAAACATTTTTACTATGGGGAACAATACTCAATAACTATGTGTGGCTTGATTCATTCTCCAACATGATGTGGAGTGATGCCTACCCCTTCTCACCTGGTCTGGATGATATATTTTTTTCCATGTTTTGTGTCCCACAACCATACTAAATGAAATTAAACCTCTCGTCTAGAATCCCTAATGCACAATAGTTAACTGCAAAACCTAATGAGAACTATGTGAGGCACAATCTTGATTTCAATGGCATATTTTGTGATGGAAGGATATCCAATATTGTTACCACATGCAATATAAAAATTATACAAGAAATTTTTAACAGTTATACAATCATAGAGAACCATTCAAGAACTATTTACAGACTGATTCTCATTGTAATGAGATACATAGTGATGCCTATATCATACCTTACATACTAGCCACCACAGAACATAGATTCCCTTATCCTTCACTTTTTTTTCATTATGTCATGAATGATACATTTATCACTCATTTTTTCTCACACCATGAATATAACATGTTGTTGAGTCAATAAGGTTTTCCTTATGACTTTTCCATTCCTTCTTGTTTTGAAAATCACAAACACCATATACTTAAGAAAATATTATTTTTTACCCCCAAAAGGAAAATTTACTTCTTTAAGTAAATTTACCCTAACCTAGATTTTCTTATACATAGCAATATTATTCTTAAATTCAAAAATCCTATTCATACCCAAAATCTTGGAGCCATATAATGAAAAGATTTGGAGCATTCTGCTTTTAGTATCTGAATTCTGGATGTGATCTGTAATGTAGTTCTAATCTGAATTCTGGACTTCGAACTCTGAAGAAATTCACCTCTGAACTCTCAAGTAGTTCGACTCCGAACTCTGAATAAGTTCTACTCTATAATCTTTTGTAGTTCGACTCCAAACTCTGAAGAAGTTCGACTCTGAACTCTCAAGTAGTTCGACTCCGAACTCTTAAGTTGTTCGACTACAAACTCTGAATAAGTTTGACTCCGAACTCTCAAGTAGTTCGACTCCGAACGCTTAGGGAGTTTGACTCCGAACTCTTAGGTAGTTCGAATCTGAACTCTTAAGTAGTTCGACTCTGAACTATGAAGAAGTTCGAATCCAAACTCTGAAGAAGTTCAACTCCGAACTCCTAAGTAGTTCGACTCCGAAATATGAAGAAGTTCGTCTCCGAACTCTTAAGCAGTTCGACTCCGAACTCTTAAGTAGTTCGAATCCAAATTCTGGAAGTTCATAATCCGATCTCTGGTGAAACCAGACTCCGAATTCCAATAAAAGTGAATCCGAATAATTCTTAACATAGACTCTGAACATCATTTTTGTTAGACTCTTAACTTTTAACTTACTTTCACTCTGAAATATTTATTATCTTTTACTTAAATATGCTTCATTTCAAACCGATGTCGTACATTCAGTTTTACAAGGTTTGGTATAAAAAGATGTTGTCTATTCTGTTTCTAATTAACCGTTGGTTGAGTTACACATGTACATGTCCCTCTGAATTTCATAAAAAATATTATTATTGGAAGAGGGAGCCGACCGTTGGACATTTTTCAATAAATAGGATCTCTTTTGAAAGATATCAATAAGAAGTTGATCGATCTAGAGTACACACGTTGTTAAGGTGATTTCTAGAGAGATAAGATTTTCATGCCTTGTGCATACTGAATTTCTCGTTCAGATTGCTTCATTAGACTCCGGATGTTGGTGATTAAATTTGAGGACTTCCGGGGATTGGAAGACAGAGGTGCCGAATACCTTGAAGTTCGAGGGCTTCCTTGCTGAGGAAGACTGAGTTTCCAACTACCATGAAGTTGAGGGCTTGTAGGGATATCAAGATAGAGATTCTGATGTTCATATCGAGGGATTATCCCGGTGTGGGTAAGACAGACTTGCATGAAACTATAAATCAAGAGACCTTTATCCAAGGTTGTTGGATACCCTTCTCTTTGGGTTAAAAGAGTTATTATTTATTACGTGTAGTTTTTATACTTGTTTGTTTCCACTGCATATTGTATTTTAAGGAAAGTATAACCTTATTGTATTTCCTTACACTTGTACTCTGATTATTTTTTGATAATATACGCTTTAAGGTGGAATGTTATATTGTAAACCTTGGTTCCAATATTTCAGTTTATGATAAGAAGTGTTGTGAATTTTCTTAGTTTAAATTTTTTAAACCTAGATTTTCCTTGTCTAAAGAAAATATAGTTATCCATAACCAAATTTTAATGTTCCAAAGGAATTTTTAAAGTTTACAATTAACCCCCCCCCCCCCCCCACTTGTATATTGAGAATATACATTATTATTTTGATACTACAATTGATATCAGATAAGGTTTCTAAAATACTCGTACTCACGTATAAGTTTTTATTGCTCATTGTCATTCTGAACTTTGTCATTCCGATTATTTTCATTCCGAACTTTTTCATTCCGAACATTGTCATTCCGAACATTAACATTCAGAACATTGTCATTATAAACTTTGTGGTTACAACATTTTTCTACTAACCAGTTTGGTTGCCCAAGTTGTTTTAGTATGGCAGGAATCAATGTTGGTTCTATTGACAATCTAAATCCTACAAGACCACCAATCATTGATGGTAATGACTATGAGTACTGGAGAGATCGAATGAAGACTTTTGTTATCAACACTGGAGTGGAAAATTTTTTTATGCTTACTGGTGATTATAAAATACCTGATAAGGAAGTTAGAAAGTTCACTAACCAGGAAAAGAAAGAGTATCAACTCAATTATAAGGTAAACAATACTTTACTATGTTCAATGAATAGAAATATATATAGCCATATTTCTTCTTGTGAAGTAGATAATTGTATCTGGAAGATGTTAGAAGTTACACACTTTGGCACTTCTAATGTGATTGAAACTAGGAGAGCTATGCTTAGAGATGAATACCATGGATTCAATTTTCCATATGGAGAACCAATGTGAAAAGTTCAACAGAGATTTATGACTATAGTCAACAGCTTATAGTCTATGGGAGAAAAATGGTTAGATGATGAAGCCCTTGTACATAAGATAATTGATATTATTCCCAATGAGTGGGAATCAAAGAGAACAGCTATAGATGAGAATAGGAAGGTCACTCAAATTTCTCTTGATGAGCTATTCGGAAATCTTCTCCAACATGAAACCAGAATGAAGAGAGGTAATGAAAACATAAAAAAGAAGAATGGGAATGGTACTGTTGCTTTTAAAACAACATCAAATCATATAAAAGCTAAGACTCCTGAGAGAGTAATCAGATCAATGTCTAAGAGGGTAGTTATTCAATAAGATTCTATTGAAAGTGAAATCTCAGAAAATGAGTTAGCAAATCTTGCTGGAAGGATGAACAAGATAACCGTCCAGAGAAATTTCCAATCCAAGTATAAGAAAAAGGAAAGGAAAGAAAGGTAAGATGGAGAAGTTACTTGTTACGAATGCAAGAGAGCTGGACATATTAGACCAGATTGACCTCTAATCAAAAACAAAGAAAGGAAAGAAAGGCATTCTGAAAGGAGCAGGAAGAAGTATTACAAAACCAAAGCTAAGAAAGTTATAAATGAAAATTACACCTGGAGTGCTAGTGGTGGTGACTCTTCAAATGAATCTTCTGATTATGAATCTTCAGGAAAAAAGAATCTTGGTCTTATATCCAGATTACATATTGACAATCATTGATTTATGTCTAAGGTACGAAATGCTGAATCATTGACCAATGTATCTTTAAATTCTAATGATAGTATGAATTATAACTCCACAGATGAGGAATCCTCTTTTGATGAAGAAGCTACTTCACCTACCTATGAAGAAGTTTCTTGGTTTGATGAACTTCTTGAGATTGAGAAGTCTAAAATCAATAAGAATATTGATAAGGCAAACTCTAGGAATTCTATTCTTACAAAAGAGATATCAGATCTTTCTAAATATATTTATAAGAAAAATTCTGATTTTATAAGTTTTTCAAAAAATCTTAAGGAAGTAAGTTCTGAGAGGAACAAGAATTCTAAAGAGTTAGAAATATTAATTTCTAAGAAAAGTGTTTTCGAGCCTAGCTCTAGTTCTAAATCTAATGATTTTGAAGATAAAAACATGGTTATTAAACTCAAGGCCAAAATTGTTTCCTCAAAGAAGTTTTTTTCAAAATATACCCATGGTAAGGAAAATTTTGATAAAATGTATTCTCAAATTTGACCTTTAAGAAAAAAATCTAGATTTTGTTATAACCATGTAAAACCAAATTTTAGTAACAACTACTTTGTTCCACAATGTTCCCCATTTTGTACCAAGTGTAAATGTGTTGGTAACTAGGAAAAGAATTTTTCTTTAAATAAAACCCAATCTCTAGGTTTTCATAAAGCCTATTTTTCTAAGAAAGTGTGGGTTCCTAAAATTTTGTTGTCTAGAAATCCCGGATCCAAGTAATTTTGGATTCCAAAAGTCTAATTCTTTTCTTGTTTTCAAGAAGATAGAGGAAGTACCAACAACAATACATGTTACATGGATAGTGGATGTTCCCGACACATGACTGGTAAAAAATTCTATTTTGATAAGATTATCAAAACGAAAGGAGGAAAGGTAACATTCAAAGATAATGCACAAGGAGAAATTGTTGTTACTAGTAATATTGTTCTTCTAGGTAAAACTTTGATTTCAAATGTTATTATTTGTTACGGGTCTTAAGAACAATCCTATTAGCATAAGTTAGTTATGTGATGAAGGGTACCTTGTGAATTTTAGGAATGATAAGTTCTTATCACACAATTCCAAGGATGAATTTATTCTCTCAGCCAATAGGCAAGAGAATGTTTACACATTGATCATAGAATACATATGGAGCCAAGATTTACCTTTCCTAAGTGAAATGGAAGATCATTCCTGGCTATGGCATAGAAGACTATTATAATGTAACCTTAGAATCATATTTGAACTCTCTAAGAAGAAACTAGTTAAGGATCTACCAGAGCTTAGATTTGATTCTTATAAAGTTTGTAATCCTTTTCAATATGGAAAGAAACATAAATATAGTTTTAAATAAATTGGTGAAGTCTCAACAACTGATGCATTACAGTTAGTACACATGGATCTTTTCGGTCCAACAGAAACTGGAAGTATTTGAGGCAAATACTATGTGTTTGTTCTAGTTGATGATTACACTAGATTTACTTAGGGATATTTTCTAGAAAAGATATATGAAGCTTTTTCTTATTTCGTAAGTTTTAGATCATAAGTTAAAAATGAGAAAAATCTTCCACTGAAAACTATTCATAGTGATCATGGAGGAGAATTTCCAAATTCTGATTTTCATACTTTTTGTAGTAGGAAAGGTATTACTCACATTTTTTCAGAACCTAGAACTCCTCAACAAAATGGTGTAGTTAAGAGAAGAAATATAATTCTTCAAGAGATAACTAGAACCATGTTGAGTAAATATTCTATAGCTAGACATTTTTGGGATAAAGCTGTATGTACTACTTGTTATACTATAAATCGAGTTTTGATTAGACCTTTTCTTAATAAAACTCCTATGAGTTATGGAATGGTAGAAAACCAAGACTATCCTACTTCAAGGTTTTTGGTTGCAATGTATTCAGTCTGAATACTAAAGATAACTTACATAAATTCTCACCAAAATCTGATGAAGGAATTTTCTTAGGTTATTCCACAACTTCTCTGGCTTATAGTGTTTTTAATAAAAATACATGTACTGTTGAAGAAATAGTGCATGTAAAATTGGATGAGTCTGATCCTTTTGTTTTTAAACTATCCTAACCTAAATCCTCAGATGTGTTTTTAAAAACTGATTGTCAACCCTTGATATAAGATCATCTTGATAAAGAAAATGTTCAAGAAGATACTTCTGAAATATTTACCCCAGAAGACTTTCGACCCTATGTTGATGAATAGGTTTTACAAAACCCAAATCAGGTGTTTCTTAAGAACCATCCCAGTGATAGTATCATTGGTGATGTAAATCAACCTGTAAGGACTAGGAATTACTTAAGAAATGAAGTAGAACATCTAGCATTTCTTTCCCAATTTTAACAAAAAAGCACTGAGGAAGCTTTTAGTGATGATGATTGGAACAAAGCCATGCAAGACGAACTAAATGAATTTGAGAGGAATAAAGTCTGGGACTTGGTTGAAAGACCTAAGGCTACTTCTGTTATTGGAGTAAAATGGGTTTTCAGAAACAAATGTTATGAAAATGGAGTCATAGTAAGAAATAAATCTAGACTCATTGTTAAATGCTATAATCAGAAAGAGGGAATAGACTATGAATAAACCTATGCTCCAGTAGCTAGACTTGAATCTATTTGTATTCTACTTGCCTTTGCAGCATTCTTCAATTTTAAACATTTTAAAATGGATGTGAAATGTGATTTTCTTAACGGTTATGTTCAAGTGGAAGTTTTTGTTGAACAACATCCTAGTTTTGAAGATAGAAAACATCCTGATCATGTTTTTAGACTTAACAAAGCATTGTATGGTCTTAAACAATCCCCACAAGCATGGTATGATACATTCATAGGATTTTTTCTTCAAAATAACTATGTTAAGGGAAATACAGATCCAACCCTTTTTATAAAGAAATATAAGAAAAATGTTTTGATTGTTCAAATTTATGTTGATGACATCATATGTGGTTCAACTCAGCAATCTTTAAGTGATTCTTTTGTAAGTCTAATGAAGTCTGAGTTTGAAATGAGTATGATGGGTGAGTTAACTTTTTTCCTTGGTTTTCAAATTTCTCAAAAACCAGAATGAACCTATATATCACAACATAAGTATATTAAATATCTTCTCAAAAAGTATGGTTATGACAACACTAAGAATATACGTACTCCCATTGGTACCTCAAACTCTTTAGATCATGATGAAGCTGGGAAACCAGTAGATTAAACGTCTTTTAGAGGTATGATAGGAAGTCCACTTTACATAACAGCTAGTCGACCAGACATAATGTTTTCAGTGTGTTATGTGCAAGATATCAATCCAATCCTAAGGAATCTCACTTAAAGGAAGTGAAAAGAATTTTTTGCTACCTAAATGGAACCATGGATCTAGGATTATTTTATACTTCTGGAAATGATTTTGTTCTAAAAATCTTTTCTGATACTGACTTTGGTGGATGTAGAATGGATAGAAAAAGTACATCTGAAACTTTTCATTTCTTAGGAGATTCATTAGTTTCTTGGTCCTGCAAAACGCAACATTCTGTAGCACTTTCCACTGCTAAAGTCGAATATGTAGCATCTGGATGTTGTTGTGCTCAAGTTTTGTGGATGGAACACACACTCATAGTCTATGGCCTGAGTTTCACTAAGACTAAAATATTTTGTGATAACACAAGTGCCATTGCCCTAAGTAAGAACCATGACCATCACTCTCATTCAAATCACATAGATATTAGGCATCACTTTCTTAGGGATCACATACTTAAAAGAGATATCATTATTCAGTTTATCGGAATGCAAGATCAACTTTTTGATATTTTCACGAAATCATTACCCTCCGATAGATTTGAATACATTAAACAAAATTTAGGAATGATAACTGTAAGGTAATCATTCTTCATTAACTTCTTGTCGAACAATTCTCCTAACAGTAATAAAGTCCTCTTTATAGGGGGAGTACATTTGATTTTTAGTGTAACTATTTTTTTTAAACCATTCGAAACTGAACATCCGGAATTGAAATTACGGAAACTAAAATATCCGGAATAGGAATTACCGGAACTGAAATTTTCAGGACTGAAATTCTCGGAATGAGAACATCCGTAATGGAAGTCTTCGTACTGAAAACTTCCAGAATGGAATTTTCGTACTGATATGTTTCGGAATGGAGATTTTTGGACTGGAGTTTTTGTAATGAGATTTTAGTACTAGAACTTTCATAATGATGTTTTTTTTCTTCAAGAAGAATATTAAGAATTACGAACAATATTTATTGTTAATCTGTACGTTAAGATTTTCTTACTTATAGTTTTGAAATCAAATTTGGGTTACTGGTATTTTCCTTGTTTTTAAAAGTTTGGATTCTATTTTTTACTCAAATCCGGATTTTTTCATTTAAAAAACTAAAAATATCAGAGTCAAATTTTCCTTGCAGGATTGTTCTCAATCATCAGATCAGATCAAAGTTTTTTCAACCGTTAGATGGATTTTGGAAGACCAATGGTAAAATTATTTGCCTATATAATGGGGACCCCGGGACTCATCCAACATCGGTTTTTTTAAGCTTTTGCATCTCGAAGCTCTGCTGATCTTCTTAAGGCTGGTTCCGAACATTGTGAAGCCGATCCGAATCTTTCTGATTACATCAATCTGAATGTCTGTTGAAGGAACTTCTCAATATATTTAAACTGTGAAACCTTTCTCATAGTGGATAGTTTTCAAGGATATATTAGTTCATACGTATTTCTATAAGCATGATTCTCTTATTTCAAAGAATATTAGAATGAATGGATGGGAAGATGTCTTCATAGAAATGTCAGATAAACAGGACCCAGTTTATACTGATTTGTTGATAGATTTTTACGAGTCTATTTACTTCCTGATGGAAGATGGCAGAGAGATGTTTTCTTTCAAGTCTTATGGAAAGACTTATAAGCTTTCTTACACTAATTTCGCGAGCCTGGTTGGTTTTTCATATGAAGGAGAAGCTAAATTATTCTCTCCCAAACATCCAGATGTGCAAGGAAGTTTCAAAAAGGAGAAGGCATAGATGTGTCTTGGGATTAAGTATGATTCAACAATTAAGATTGCTCGTCTCACTCCGAACAATAGAATCCTTCAACTATTGGTGTAGGGTTTTCTAGTTCCAAGAATAGGTGACAAAGACAATATGAAGAAGAGTGAGATCTAAGTCTTAGATTTCTTGGTAAATCTAAGAAAGATAAATCTGATAACGAATGTCTTGGTTACGATCAAGAATATCAAAGAATGAAATTTGAGAGCTCAGATTATCATGTTTCCTGCCTTATTATATAAGTTGATAGTTCGATGCTCAGAATCATTCAAGGTTTCCTGCTAATCAATGATCTTGAATTGCAAACTCATGCTAGTCATTGATGATACTCTTAAGAGGATGAAGATGCGATTTTCTAGTGATTCTGTAGAATTTTACCCCTATCTGTGGAGGAGTTTGAAGCAGCTCAAAAAGAAACACAATCTCCGGAACCATCAAAAAAGCAAAGGAAGAAGATAAAGTCTAAGGAAGTGGTTGCTGATGAAGAAATTCCTCAGGATTAGGGAACTCAATATGCTCCCCCCAAGCCGAAGAAGCAGAAAACATATACAGATGAAGTAGAATCAAAGTGGAGGGAAGATAAAGAAATGAGGAAGGATGGGGATCCTCAATTTGGACTGGACCCTCCCGAGGCTAAATCCTTAAAGGAAAAAATCTCCTGAGGAGTTTGAAAGACAAGCGAAGGAAAAGAAATGTGAAAGAAGATGTATGAAGCTGAAGTGGTGCGATCTTTGCTAAAAGATATAGAGTTGTCTTCTGAAATGCTTCCAGTTCCAGAATCTTATGGTGTTGAACCTTCTTTACCAGAAACTCCATCTAATAACTATATCACTCCGAAAAAGGACAAGGGTAAAGAAATAATTGTAGAATATGAGAAGGAAGTTACTGAAGAAGTAGAGGAAGAAGTTGAAGATTAAGAATAAGAAGAGGAGAGTGAAGATCTGGATATCTTGATCAAGAATATACAGGACTACAAAGGCAAGGCTGAATCCGAAAAGTTAGTTACTCCATGTAAGGGAGATTAGGAAGCTAGAAAGAAACATCATGAAGAAGAAGAAGAAGAAGAAAATGTGTTGTATGATGAAGAAGAATCCTATGAGAGGAATTTTCTTGATGAAGGTCAATAAAAACAGAAACCAGATAAAGACCAGATCGTTCAAGTTTCTGAATCTGAGGAAGTATCTCCTAATGTGGAACCCATTCCGAAATCTGATAAGGGGAAGAAATCTCTCATGGAGACATCTATAAAAGATCTCATTAGGAGGAAAGAGGTTGGTCGTACATATAGAAGGAAGCTGGTGCCATTTTAAGAAGAGAAATCTAAAAGATAAATTTCTAATTCGGAATAATCATCTCACAGGCATGATTTTTTGGTTCACTCTCTGAGAAAGTTGGTAGACACAATTCCGATTCTTCCAACAATAGATTCTAGATGACAGATGCTGCAACAAACTATGAATCAGAAATCGGATTCCTTATCCATGGTCATGGATAAGTTTGTGAAGTTGGAAGCTGAATAGAAAATTTTTCTGATCGATTATGATATACATATAAAGTCTTGTAGTAAGGTAACAAAGTGGTCTAAAAGAGTTTAAGAAGACTTTACTGTGTATGATAATTTTCAGAATGACGTGACAGAAGATTTTGACACAACAGATAAAAAGGTTAAGAATCTTGAAGATGAGCTGATTACTGAGCAGAGTACCTGGAGTCAACAAGTGATGGAACTGAATGGAAAGGAAAATTCTCTTTCTCAAAATCTTATAAATGATAGAAATATCTGGATTGAGCTTGAGAAAAAATTCGTTCAGCAAGATGAGTTGTTAAAGTTGCAGAATGATGCCTTAGAGGCTCAAGAAGAGTCTTTAAAAGCTCAAGAGGAAAAGGTAAAATCCTTGGAGAGGCAACGAGAGGAAGATCAAAGAGACATTAAGAAACTAAAAGCCTTGTTAAAGCTTCTCATTCCGAAGGAAAAGGAAGATAAATGAACCCACTCTGATCTTTTTTTGTAATTGTCTTTCCTTGTACTTTTTTTTCCAACTCTAATGAAATGGTTATCTGGTTGTTTGTATCTTGTTATATACTAATGTTTCAGGTAACATAATTTGTTTTCCATTCCCTTCAATTCATTTTTAAAATCACAAAGGGGGATAAGGAAAAAGAACTACTCCTAAGGAGGAGAAATGTAAAATTTCTAAGAGAAATATCTTTAAAGAAAGGGGGAGTTTCCCACTACATATTTTTTCATTCCTACAATAATGAAAACTTCACTCCAGAAACTCAGAATACAATCCTTAGAGTTTCAATGCCTAAGGGGTAGTTAGTGGTATTCACTTTTATCCATGAACAAAAGGAGATATGTTTTAAATTTCAAAGTCTAATGAAAATTTTCAAAATCCTTATATGCTTTTCTGAAAGGATGTTTGTGCTTTCCAAAAAGGGGGAGATTGTTGAGTCAATAAGGTTTTCCATATGAATTTTTCATTCCTTCTTGTTTTAAAAATCACAAACACCTTATACTTAAGAAAATATTATTTTTTACCCCCATATGGAATATTTTCTTCTTTAAGGAAATTTACCCTAACCAAGATTTTCTTATACATAGCAATATTATTCTTAAATTCAAAAACTGGATTAATACCCAAAATCCCAGAGCCATATAATGAAAATATTTGGAGCATTCTGCTTTTAGGATCCGAATTCTGGATGTGATATGTAATGTAGTTCTAATCCGAATTCTGGACTCCGAACTCTGAAGAAGTTCGACTCTGAACTCTCAATTAGTTTGACTCCGAACTCTTAAGTAGTTCGACTCCAAACTCTGAATAAGTCTGACTCCAAACTCTGAATTAGTTCGACTATGAACTATGATGATGTTCGACTCTGAACTCTCAAGTAGTTTGACTCCGAACTCTTAAGTAGTTCGACTTCGAACTATGAAGAAGTTAGACTACGAACTCTCAAGTAGTTCGACCCTGAACTCTTAGGGAGCTTGACTCTGAACTCTTACGCAGTTCGACTCCGAACTTTTAAGTAGTTCAACTCCGAGCTCTAAAGAAGTTCGACTCGAAACTCTGAAGAAGATCGACTCCGAACTCTTAAGAATTTTGACTCCGAACACTGAAGAACTTCGACTCCGAACTCTTAAGCCGTTCGACTCCGAACTCTTAAGTAGTACGACTATGAATTCTGCAAGTTCAGGATCCGATCTCTGGTGAAACCAGACTCTGAATTCCTATAAAACAGAATCCGAATATTTCTTAACATAGACTTCAAACTTCATTTGGTTAGATTCTGAACTTTTAACTTACATACACTCTGAAATATTGATAAGATTTTACTTAAATATGCTTCATTTCAAAATGATGTCATACATTCAGTTTTACATGGTTTGTTATAAAACGATGTCATCTATTCTGTTTCTAATTAACCGTTGGTTGAGTTACACGTGTACAAGTCCCTACGAATATCATGGAAAATTTTACTGTTGGAAGAGGGAGCCGACTGTTGGAAATTTACCTATAAATAGAAGATCTTTTGAAAGAGCTCAATAATAAGTTGATTGAACTAGAGAACACATGCTGTTAAGGTGATATCTAGAGAGAGAATCTTTTCATGCCCTGTGCGTACTGAACTGCTCGATCAGATTGCATCATTCGACTCTGGATGTTGGTGATTACATTCGAGGACTTCCGGGGATAGGAAGACAGAGGTGCCGAATACCTTGAAGTTTTAGGGCTTCCTTGCGGAGGAAGATAGAGGTGCCAACTACCTTGATGTTGAGGGCTTGCGGGGATAGCAAGACAATGATTTTGATCTTCGTATTGAGGGATTATCCTAGTGTGCGTAAGAGAGACTTGCTTGAAAGTATAAATCAAGAGACCTTTATCGAAGGTTATTGGATACCCTTCTCAAGGGTTTAAATGTATTATTGTTTGTTACTTGTAGTTTTTCTACTTGTTTGTTTCCACTGCATATTGTATTGTAATGAATGTATAACCATATTGTATTTCCTTACAATTTCACATTTATTAGTTTATGATTTTATATGCTTTAAGGTAGAATCTTATATTGTAAGCCTTGGTTCCAATTCTCCTGTTGGTGAGCAGAGCTGTTGCGAATTGTCTTAGTTTAACTTTTTTAAACGTAGATTTTCCTTGTCTAAGGAAAATATAGTTATCCATAACCAACATTAAAGGTTACAAAGGAATTTTTAAAGTGTACAATTCACACCCCCCCTCTTGTATATTGAGGATCTACATTGTTATTTCGATGCTACACATGTGGGAAAAAGATTTTGGTAGAGAATCTTCCTATATGAGTAAGGCATATCAAATCACATAGGGGTTATCATGGTGCCTATTTAAATATATTATAAAGAACACTATATGTATGTTGCATGAAATTAAACCACATGTATTCCTCAAGAACACAGCGTTGGTAGATTCTAACCCCAATGAAATATATAGAGATGTACATATCTTCAATCCATGGCCTAGTCATGATAATATATAGGAAATTCCCACACTCTCCTATTTAATTTTTTGATTTATAATGGTATATTCTACAGGGAATCTCAGACGATGTATTATCCCTTGTAAAAAAAATCATTTCACCTCTATGAATAAACTCAATCAGTGTGGGGGATAATTTTTTGAATTCTGTGTGCCACAATTTTTAGTCAAATAAGAAATGTATTGATTCATGGGTCTTGTTCCCTAGATCATCCCATAAATTTATTATTTTTGTCAAGTAACATTTTCCCTCACTATATTATATTAAACTACATTGTTGATATCCTTACCACTTGAATTTAATTTTCATGGTTACCAAACATCTATATATGTATTGACACTCATTTCTATTAGATGCATAGTAATTCCTAATCGTTATTTCCTAGTTTAATCCATTGTGTAATGAAAAACCACTCCCTCCTGCATATAAACAAATATCTATAATGAATCACTTAATTTGGGTATCCTCATTCAAGGGCCCACCAAGGGAACACAGAATTACCTCTCCTAAATATATTTCATTATTATTCAAGGGAGACTAAAATTCAGGGAAAATCAGGTTCCAAAATCATCCTTTATTCTACGATATATCCCTTAGAAAATCCAAACTCCAAATCATGGACACTTTTGGATCATCATAATCATTTTCCAGTTATTTGATATAAAATTATGGATACATGAGGAATCCAACATCTATCTATATTAGAATAAAATGTTTTTTTTATTTTCATATGTAACACACTAATAGGTCATGTCAACGAGTGGATGAGTTTTTTGACTACCTATGTCACGACCCGACCCTACCCGGGCTCGAGCCGCAACTACCCCAAGCCCGCCTCCATAGGCCAGGGGCTTGAGACCAGCGCCGAAGGTACAGAAACATGGGGAGGCCTTTGCCTAAGTACCTGTACGCACCCACAGACAGCACACTCAATGCAAAAGTGCAGAGTAAAAAGAAAGAACAAGCAGAGTAAATAAAGAACAACTACTATATATAAACCACAGAGTGCATCATCCTCAACATGTAAAAAGTAAATACTGAAAAGAAAAGGGGGAAAACATGCACCCAACCAAAAAGTGACACAACCTGGAAACAGGTAAACAAAATGAAACAGCTGACGGGTCTGCCACCTGGATCCCAGCCACGACCACCGCATGCGGTCCAAGCTCCCAAGCTCCTACGCTCTACTGAAGTCACACTCCACATGTCCGTCGTCTGCAAGGGCACACCAAGTGCGGGAAAAGACCAAGCAGGGGTGAGTATAAAAATACTCAGTAGGATTCCCCGAAGGCTCGAGGGAGCTACAAAGGAGGTGCCGAAGGGTGAGCAGTAGAGCGAATAAGGAAAGGAAAGGAGTACAACTGAGAGTGTAGTAAAGAGTCCAGCTCAACCCAACAAGAGAAAGGAGGTAGACTCATCTAGACACAAGGAGATGGAAACGGCGAGAAGATGAACTTCCCGTCGAGTATTCTCTACCTATAGTAGGAGAGTAGACTCATCCAACCACGATAAGCTAGACACGGAAAGCACGTGGCATACCTCGCGCATCTTCGCCTCTCCTGGAAGGAGAGTATCCAAAACCCAAGGAGTGGGTACTCGTACGAGGTATATACATATATATGCTATATCAAGAAGCCCGAAAAAACTCTAAAGGGTATTTCTGTCCCGTAGCGCGGCCCATAGAAACAGTAGCCAACAATCCTAGAAGCTAACACCATTGATGCCCAACACCCCGCACGTCTTCCCCGAATCGCAAGTCAAGGGGCTCAAACCACCGCACCTAGACACTATCCGCTTTGGGCGGCACTGACTCGCCCGCAAGGTTTTAGGTCGTGTCACAAGGATGCGTCTCAGTGGGGGAAAGAGCCCCTCGTACTTAAGAGTTTTGGGATAAGTCAAACCCTGACTCGTCACTGCCCCGCAGTTGTGAGATCTCCTCAAAGTCAAAGTTTTCACAACACTGACTCGTATAACCAAGGGTCCCGCTTCGGTAATCACAGAGGAAAGCCTCAGACTAGCCTAGTCTAGAGGACTGAGTCTAGAATGCCAACCGGTGTCCCCACTGCCCAGCCCTACTGAAGTGTAATTCATAACCAGATATCGGGTGACCCACTGCCCAGCCCCGCTGGAGGGTAATTCATAACTAGATGTCGGGTGACCCACTGCCCAGCCTTGTTGGACGGTAAACCCTAATACATCACTAGGAAACCCACTACCCATCCCTACTAGAGGGTAAACCATAATACATCATCAGGCGACCCACTTCTTAGCCCCGCTGGAGGGTAGACCCTCGAATAAGTCGACATGCGACCCACTGCCCAGCCTTGCTGGAGGGTAGACCTAGAACTAGATGACGAGCGACCCAATTCCCAGCCCTGTTGGAGGGTAGGCCCTAAGAGGTCGTCGGGTGACCCACTGCCAGGTCTCTACTGGAGGGTAGACCCTAAGTGCGTCGGGTGACCCACTGCCCAGTCTCTGCTGGAGGGTAGACCCTAAAAGTCAGTGAGAAACCCCCTGCCCAGCCCTGCTGGAGGGTAAACCTGAAGAAGTCGATGAGTAACCCACTGCCTAGCCCCACTGGAGGGTAAAATTCAGTACTACTATGGCCATCTCTACTGGAGGGTACAACACTGGCTAACCGAACACGTAGTGGGTATCACGCAACCACCCAACTCCAGCACAACTCACCCAAAGGGGTCCAACGCCTGTTGCATCACTAGGTTCCACTAGCACCGCTATTGGATGATCCATCGAGAATAAAACCAGGGGGCGACCACTCAACCCTGCTGGTCACAAACAAGCACAGAGCTAGGGGAATAACTCCACCTTTCTAGTCAAACAATCACACAGAGGGACCCTCTACGTCGCGAGAGGTCAAAGTACATAAAGTAGAATCCGGCACGCACGTGGGTCCCACACAACAGTGGCCCCATCGCAACCCCAAACAAGCACCCAAACGTTCTCAGGTACAAACAACCACATGTACCTTCAAGCATCCCCCGAAAACACCCAGAGTATACCACGTTCCAGCCCAAAGGCTATCGTGCACATAGAACCCAGTGTCAACGCGAAGGAGTGATGTAATATCTCCAACTCAAAGGCCCAGGCACGACCAACCACATCTTGTGAACCATTTATATCACTCTCCCAAGAGTGCACAATCACACGGTAAGGGTCTGCTACCAACATGGTAGGACGAACCGCCACCGGAGCACCTTTCAAGCTTCCACATTTAATAAGATCACGTATAAGGCTCCGCATGGACAAACGGATCACACTATTGTAATCCTCGTGGAAAAAAGCGTGAGATCGACTTTTTACTTGCCTCTAATGGATATCTAATGGAAAAGTCGCCAACACCGCCTCACGCCCGAACGACATCCCGTGATCCCAAGCCCCGACCCCGAAAACAGTCGGGCGCATCACACCATTGTGATCCCCTCTGGAAAACACGTCAAAAGCTCTACTCGCATGAGTGCAATGGATATCCGGAGAAAAATATGAATTCCAGCGCACTGCACATGAGCGGTGCTTCGTGGGACCCACAACCCGGTCCCGAAACTCAACGAACGGATCTCACCATTGCGATCCTCTTGAAAAAGTACACGAAATGGACAACTCACTTGTCCAAAACGGTCGCCCGGTGATAAAGATGGAAAATTATCGTCGATGCCCAAACGGCCCTCGTGGGCCCCACGCCATCATGCCGAATTAGGGCGGGCAGATTGCACCATTTCAATCCCCTCGGAAAAACACCCAACATCAACTGCTCGGACGCCCCGAACGGACGTCCGACGAAAAAGTCGTGAAACGCTGCACGCAGCTCAGAAGACGGGATGTGGGGCCCATGCCTCAACTTCAGCGTCAATGTCTGAAACCACCCTAGAAAGCTCTGCCTTGATGCCAGGGTTCCAATTCCACTGACGGCGCTTAAAACGGACATCGGACGCATTCACACAGTCCAAAACAAGAATCTCGGGAAAAACGCTCGCCCACTTAAAGACGTGTCGCGCCTCCGAGGCCTATCGTTTCGGAAATTAATAATTCCTGAAACCATCTCAAAAGTTCCGAATCTGCGTCAATCCTGCTCCACCGGAGACGGTGTGCAAAACGGACGTCCGTAGCAAAAGCTACGGACGTCGGAAGTTAGAAGGGGGGGGACCACTTGGGCCGGACCGGCCCGGTCCGGCCGGTCGGCCCACAGCAGGCCCGCGGTCCCGACGCGGGCCCGACACAATTCGCCATGGCCAGCTGGTCGTGGCCCGCCGACATCCGACCGGCCCGGACGGCCGGTCTCGCTGTGCCCCCGCGTAGACCCGCGGTTTGCGGGTCTCTGTCCACCGAGGTCGCGCCGCGCCGCAACCCCGTTTCGCCGCCCCGTTCCGGCTTGCTCGACCGCCACGTCGAGGAGCGCCGATGCCAGCCGCTCCCGCTGAAGAGCACTACCGCCATCCTTCACCACCAGAGAGTCCCGCCGCCAGCCGCCACCACCAGAGAGCGCCGCCGCCAGCCGAGCCGCCGCCCGCCGCCGTACCACCTTGCCGGTAACCGGCCTCGTGGCTGAAAACATCAAAGGACCACCAGAAACAATCCGGTGGTCGAAAATATGATCTGGATAACATTCCGGAAATCTCGAGACAAGATCTACGCGATTATGGTCATGGATCAAAGATCAAGAAGCAAATCGACAATGTAAAATTAGGATGATCATGGTGCAGGAAAAATAAAATGAAACAAAAACAACTCCTACCTCTTGGGCAATGCCCAGAGCTTCATGGGAAGTCTGACGCCGCTCCGCTGCCTTGCCAAAGTTCGCCTCGCCGGAGCTGCCTCGCAAGAGGTGAAAGAGGGGGGAGGGTTTGAGGAAGAAGAAGAAGAAGACGGGGGGGGGGGTGTTTAAGTACAAATCACTTAAACGCCCGCCCGACAACCCCGAACCCGAACTCACGACAAGGTCGGGATTTATCCTCCCCTAGGATAAGAACCACGCTCTGAGCGCAACGGCGGTCTCATAATTTTATTCCGAGACCCCGTTCCAAAGTTACTAAACTTAGCACCCGAGGCCGCCAAATTACGAAAATGCCCCTGGGGCCATTTTTCACAAACGGCCCACACCCACGAAACATATACCCCTCCTAAGATAAATTGCACGCTCTGAACTCAACGGTGCCCTCGGTTTCCCGATCCGACCACCGTTTAAATGATACTAGCGGTTCACCATTAAACGAATTAATTAATTTATTTAATCCGTTTAACGTTCCAGAAGCGGGCGAGGGGTCCAAACATCCCGCGACGACGAGTTTTATGTTGTTACTAGGGTAAACACCCCATTCCGGACCCATCCGTACACTCGGATATATGATCCGGAACTCTGTTTCGGATTTATACCATTTATTTGGCGTTCCCAGTGTGTACGCATTGAAAATTTAATTCCGGCCACTCCAGGGCTCGAAATCGCACGCCGTCTGAAGGAGCTGCTCTGGAATATCATCAAGAATATTTCAAAGTCTTTCGTAGAAAAAAACGGGTTCTTACATCATTCCCTCCTTTAAGCGTTTCGTCCCCGAAAAGAAAATCTAGGGAGCAACACAGGGTACTAAGCCCACACCTGGCTTTCCCATACCCAGAAGAACCCACTCACAGCTCTGCGTCACCGCACACAGACCAAAGGATTGATCCGTTCATGTGAGGTCGGCCCATGCCGACGTAGTTCACCCACTACAGACATTGGGGTTAGGGAATTGTGGTAGGGTACCTCACCATCCCTTTTCACGGTCTCAAACGGCCCGAAGGCCCTCGGGGGTAGCTCACCTCCCCGGTCAAACCTCTATGTCGCACGCCGCGACTGGAATCACCGCCCGCACCTGAAATAAGGCCCGGTGATTCCGTCCTTCAAAATATCCATATGGTGAAGAACCCAAGGATATCTGGTCACGCAATATTTCATAGTCGATGTCTCTCAACTAAGACTCTCTTACACGCTCGGAAGCGAAGGAGTCAACGCCATCGACTAAAGGAAAAGGTCTCACGCCTTTTTCCTTAGCAAAACAGGGTTACACCCGACGCCCTATGTCAACCTGGTAACACCAGAAGCAAGGAGAAGGGAGGAAAGCATTCCACACACAGAGTCAATCAATTCTACTACAAGAAGTAGAACAGTCGCAAGGGGTTCCTCTCACCATCCCGTGCTTTGCAGGATCGTAGACATCCAAATCTCGCGGCTACCTGCGGTCCCAACCGTCAGCTCCCTAAGCCTGACGTGGACTGCCTAGTGGTGATGGGGAGATCTTGTAACGTTTCCCCCCACCCCCAGCTCCTCCCGCTCCTCTGCTAGCACCACCTCTCTGGACACTACTCTGATCACGGCGCTTCCTTTTCCGTGGTGGTCCTCCTGCTGCCTGCCCGAAGCTCTCAGCAACTCGGGTCGGGCAGTCTTGTGCCAAGTGACCTCGCCCATCACAAGCAAATCACCGGATCTCTCTGGTCTTCCCTGGTGCCCTCCGGTGCCACGGTGGTGTTCAACCACGGCCCAGGATCCACTCACGGAAGGGCATCCTCGGCTGAGGCCCTACGACTTTTCGCCACAGTGGTATACGACCACGTCTCCGAAACTGGAAGAGGGAAGGCAACTAGCATCGAGGTCCTGTCCTCCGGCACCTACTAGCTATGGAAGACATCTCGGCTCTGTCATGCCCACTGCCACTACCAAGCACAAAAAATGACAGGAAGCCCTCTGTCACCAGCGTATGCTCTAGAACCCCGACATATGTGGAAATCCCCACGGGTACTATGACATCACAGATATCTCAGCGGAGACCCTACTCAAACATCCTCACTCATAGGTTGTCATCATGGACCATGTCTGGGTATAAGCATGCACGGTCTGCAAAACTAGCCTCATACTCGGCCACCGTCATCCCTCCCTGCTGAAACTGCAGCAGCTCCTGAATCCGAACGGAGCACAAGCAGAATGGAAAAAACTCCTCATGAAACAACAACCGAAAGTCATCCCACAAAAGTGATGACTCGTCAAGAAACTGACTCACCAGACCCAACCAACGTCGAGCTGCTCCACGAAAAAGGTTGGATGCCAAAGCCAATCTCTGATCTGCAGGAGTCTGCACAAGCCTGAAAAGGAGAACCACCGCCTCGAGCCAAACCTTTGCTGCCTGAGGGTCTGGCTCACAACTGAACCGTAGCGGTCTTTGGCGCTGGAACTCACGGAGCGCGCTCAACCTGTGCTCAAGCTAAGCCTGTTCTTCTGAAACTACCTGCTGCTCAACAGGTGGGGGTGCTACTAATGGCCCGCCCGGAGAAAAGGGATCGAATGATGGTTCCTGGACTGTGGCCTCGTAGATCACAGGGTCATCGTCATGAACCAAAGCTGGTATCCTGGCTGGATGTCCTCGCGGAGACATCCTGAATATTTTCAAAGAGTGTCGGGGTCAGATGAGCATATATGTATATACCACAACAACAACGATGGGGAGATGAATCAAGAAGGATAGTAAAAGACTCAGTCCTATGTGATGCACAAACAAATTTCCCTTCAACAAGTGTCTCAGCATGCTGAGTCAACAAGCGGGTTATCAAGGTCCTGGTGAATGGATACGCCGTCCGCCGTACCATCACTGGACTCCCTGTCCTGAGAGCCGCTCTCGAGACAGGTCAACATTGTTTCCCTAAATCCCAACCAATTCCTCTTTTAGGGACGTCCACACAACGACCCAAGGAACGAACCACCTTTCATACCACTTTGTCACGACCCGACCCTACCCGAGAACGATCCACAACTATCCCAAGCCCGCCTCCATAGGCCAGGGGCTAGCGAATAGCACCGAAGGCACAACAACTCATGGAGGCCTTTGCCTAAGTACCTGTACACACCCACACGCAGCACACTCAATGCAAAAGTGTAGAGTAAAAAGAAACAACAAGCAGAGTAAATAGAACAACTGCTATATATAAACCACAGAGTGCATCGACCTCTACATGTACAATGTACAAACTAAAAAGAAAAGGGAAAAACACACGCCCAAACAAAAAGTTCCAAAACCCGGCAACAGGTAAATGAAAAGAAACAGATGACGGGTCTGCCACCTGGAACCCAGCCACGACCACCACAAGCGGTCCAAGCTACCAAGCTCCTACGCTTCACTGAAGTCATGCTACTCCTGTCTGTCGTCTGCAAGGGAACACCATGTGGGGGAAAAGCCCAAGCAGGGGTGAGTATAAAAATACTCAGTAGGATACCCTGAAGGCTCGAGGGAGCAACAAAGGAGGTACTGAAGGGTGACCAGTAGAGCGAACAGGGAAAGTAAAGGAGTACAACTTAGAGTGCAGTAAAGAGTCCAGCTCAACCCAAAATGAGAAAGGAGGTAGACTCATCCGGACACATGGAGCTGGAAACGGTGAGAATATGAACTTCCCGTCGAGTCTTCGCTACCTATAATAGAGGAGTAGACTCATCCAACCACGAGAAGCTAGACATGGAAAGAACGTGGCATACCCCCCACGTCTTCGCCTCTCCTAGAAGGAGAGTAGCCAAAACCCAAGGAGTGGGTACTTGTACGAGGTATATACATAATATGCTCTATCAAGAAGCTCGAACAAAATCATAAAGGGATCTCTGTCCCGTAGCTCGGCCCAAGGAAAGAGTAGCCAACAATCCCAAAAGCTAACAGCATTGATGCCCAGCATCCCGCACGTCTGCCCCAGAATGGCAAGTCAAGGGGCTCAAACCACCGCACCTCGACACAATCCGCTTTGGGTAGCACCGACTTGCCCGCACAGTTTTAGGTCGCATCACAAGGACGGGTTTCGGGGGGGGGGGGGGCAAGCTCCCCTCGTACTTGAGAGTTCCGGGTTAAGTCAAACCCTGTTTAGTCACTACCCTGCAGTCGTGAGATCTCCTCAATGTCAAGTCGTCACAACACTGACCCATATAACCAAGGGTCTCGCTCCGGTAATCACGGAGGAAAGCCTCAGACTAGCCTAGTCAAGAGGACTGAGTCTTTAATTCCAACCGGTGTCCCCACTACCCAGCCCTGCTGAAGGGTATTTCATAACCAGATATCAGGTGACCCACTGCCCAGCCCTGCTGGAGGGTAATTCATAACCAGATGTCGGGTGACCCACTGCCTAGCCCTACTAGAGGGTAAACCCTAATACATCACCAGGAAACCCACTGCCCAGCCCTGCTGGAGGGTAAACCATAATACATCATCAGCCGACCCACTGCCCAGCCTCGCTAGAGGGTAGACCCTAGAATATGTCGATAGGAAACCCACTGCCCAGCCTTGATGGAGGGTAGACCTGGAAGTAGACGACGGGTGACTCACTGCCCATCCCTACTGGAGGATGGGCTCTAAGAGGTCGTTGGGTAAACCACTGCCCAGTCTCTGCTACAGGGTAGACCATAAAAGTCAGTGAGAAACCCACTACCCAGCCCTGCTAGAGGGTAAACCTAAAGAAGTCAATGAGTAACCCACTGCCCACCCCGTTGGAGGGTAAAACTTAGAACTGCTCTGGCCATCTCTACTGGAGGGTACAACACTGGCGAACCAAACATGTAGTGGGTATCGTGCAACCACCCAACTCCAGCAAAACTCACCCAAAGGGGTTCAGCGCCTGTTCCATCACTAGGTTCCACTAGCACCACTATTGGCCGATCCATCGAGAACGAAACCAGGGGGAGACCACTCAACCATGCTGGTCATAAACGAGCACAAATCCAAGGGAATATCTCCACCCTGCTAGTCAAACAATCACACAGAGGTACCCTCTACATCGTGAGAGGTCAATGTACATAAAGTAGAATCTGGCACGCATGTGGGGACCACACAACATGTGGCCCCATCGCAACCCCAAACAAGTTCCCAAACGTTCTCAGGTACGAACAAACACATGTACCTTCAATCATCCCTCGTATACTTCCAGAGTATACCACGTTCCATCCCAGAGGCTATCGTGCACATGGAACCCAACGTCAATGCGAAGGCGTGACGTAACATCTCCAACTCAAAGTCCCACGCACGGCTAACCACATCTTGTGAACCATTTATATAACTCTCCCAAGAGTGCGCAATCACACGCAAGGGTCTGCTACCAACATGGTAGGACAAACCGCCACTAGAGCACCTTTCATGCTCCCACAATTAATAAGATCGTGTATACGGCTTTGCATGGACAAACGGATCGCACCGTTGTAATCCTCGCGAAAAAACACGTGAGACTGACTACTTACTCACCTCCAACAGATATCCGACGGAAAAGTCGCCAACACCGCCTCACGCCCGAACGACGTCCCGTGATCCCGAGCCTCGGCCCCGAATACAGTCGGGCGCATCGCACCATTGTGATCCCCTTGGGAAAACACGTCAAAAGCACCAGTCACATGAGTGCAACGGATATCCGTAGAAAAAGATGCATTCCGTCGCATCGCACATGAGCGATGCTTCGTGGGACCCACAACCCGGTCCCAAAACAAAATGAACGGATCACACCGTTGCGATCCTCCCGAAAAAGTACACGAAATGGACTACTCAGTTGTCCAAAATGGTCTCCCGGTGATAATGATGGAAAATCACCAACGACAACCAAACGGCCCTCGTGGGCCCCACACCTTCATGCCGAATTAGGGCGGGCGGATTGCACCATTGCAATCCCCTCGGAAAAACACCCCACATCGACTGCTCGCACGCCCCGAACGGACGGCCGACGAAAAATTAGTGAAACACTGCATGCAGCTCAAAAGACGGGCCATGGGGCCTGCACCACAACTTCGCCCTCAACACCTGAAACCATCCTGGAAAGCTCCACCTCGATGCCAGGGTCCCGACGCCACTGACGACGCTTAAAATGGACGTCGGACGCGTCTGTGCCGTCCAAAACAAGAATCTCAGGAAAAACGTTCGCCCACTTAAGAACGGGTCGCGCCTCTGAGGCCTATCGTTTCAGAAATAAAAAATTCTCAAAACCATCTCAAAAGTTCCGCCTCTGCGTCAGGCCCACGCCACCACAGACGGCGCCCAAAACAGACGTCTATAGCGAATGCTACGGACGTCGGAAGTTAGAAGGGGGGACCCCTTGGGCGGGACAGCCCACAGAGGGCCCGTGGCCCGGCCGCGGGCCCGGCTCACTTCGCCACGGCCTGCCGACACCCGAGCGGCCCGGACGGCCGGTCTCTCTGTGCCCCCGCGGAGACCCGCGGTTTGCGGGTCTCTGTCTACCGAGGTTGTGCCGCGTTGCGACCCCGGGTCGCCGCCCCGTTCCGGCGAGCTCGACCGCCGTGCCGAGGAGCGCCGCCACCCGCAGCCACCGCCGGAGAGCACCGCCGCCAGCTGAGCCGCCACCCGCCGCCGGACCACCTTGTCGGTAACTGGCCTCGTGGCTGGAAAACTTCAGAGGACCACCGAAAATGATCCAGTGGTTGAAAATTCGATCCAGATAACATTCCAGAAAGCTCGGTACAATATCTACGCGATTATGGGCTTGGATCGAAGATCAGGCAGCAAATCGACAATGTAAAATTAGGACGATCATGGTGCCGGAAAAATAAGACGAAACAAAAACAACTCATATCTCTTGGGCGATGCCTGGAGCTTCATGGGAAGTCCGCCTCCGCTCCACTGCCTTGCCAAAGTTTGCCTCGACAGAGCTCTCCTCGCCGGAGCTGCCTCGCCAGAGGTGAAGGAGGGGGGGGGAGGGTTTGAGGAAGAAGAAGAAGAAGGGGGGGGGGTGTTTAAGTACAAATCAATTAAACGCCTGCCCGACAGCCCCGAACCCGAACTCCCGACATGGTCGGGATTTAGCCTCCCCTAGGCTAAGAACCACGTTCTGAGCACAACGGCGGTCTCAAAATTTTATTCCGACACCTCGTTCCAAAGTTACTAAACTTAGCTCCCGAGGCTGCCAAATTAAGAAAACGCCCTTGGGGCCATTTTTCACAAACGGCCCGCGCCCGTGAAAATTATACACCTCCTAGGGTAAACGGCACACTACGAACTCAAGGATGCCCTCGGTTATCCAATCCGAGCCACCGTTTAAAAGATACTAGCGTTTCTCCATTAAACGAATTAATTAATTTATTTAATCCGTTTAACGTTCCCGAAGCGGTGAGGGGTCCAAACATCCCGCACCGACAAGTTTTATGTTGTTCCTTTGGTAAACTCCCCATTCCGGACCCATTCGTAGACTCGGATATCTGATCCGGAACTCCATTTAGGAGTTATACCATTTATTTGATGTTCCCAGTGTGAACGCACTAAAAATTTAAATCCAGCCACTCTGGGGCTCGGAATCGCATGCCGTCTAAAGGCGCTGCTCTGGAATATAATCAAGAATATTCCAAAGCCTTTCATAACAAAAACCGGGTTCTTACATCCTAGAAACACGCCCCGGTTGGTTTTCCATAATGTCGCCCACAAAAAAGTGTTTTTTGACCAGTGATTACTTCACCTGTAATAGATAAAAATATTATCTATGTAAGCATTGATGATATTTAGTTGGAACAAAAAATTAAAATTTGTTCAGTGGTCATCCCCCAAATTATTTTCCAATATAATTTCTCTCGAACATGGAACCCCCTAGAACATGGTCTATAATATCCTCCCTTATGTAAAATATATTTTAGAATTCCCTTGGTCTATTAGTAAATATATATTTTTAAATCATTTACATAATAAATTATCCTCGATGTAAGACCTAAAATTACAAGAACCACAATTTCCCACATTTTTTTTCATACCATCAAAGGAATCCTTTTCCCCAATTATTGAATAAATTTTATTGAAATCATCCCTCCAAATTCAGATACATTCCATCAAAAAACTAAACAATAGGTCTCGATAAATCTGAATCCCCATAAAATCCATTGTACATCAATAAAGGAATGTTAAAATTATTGAGAAATAATTTTACATACATTTTTACCACATAAAATAGTTAAATTTTCCAATGTGGCCAACAATGAGGGACTATCCGCAAGAGGATTCCACATTTTTACATTGTTGTGACACTCCCTAGTTTACTTTTCATTAAATATTCCAAAAAATAGTTTTTCCACATGTAATAGGTTTATTCTTGGGGAATATATCCTCTATATACATAATAACTTCAAGCATACCACTCTTATAGGTATGGATTTCCCTTGATTATATATGAAACCTTTCTCCCTTCACACATGAATTTGATAGCACATTCCAAAACAGATTACCATGAATGATTGAATTGATATCCTTTCAATAAAAATTAATGACATCCAATTATATCTCCCATAGTTACCTTGTTGATGATAATAATATTTAAAGAATAATATACTCATAACATGATGATAGAATATAAAAAACTTCCCTGACAAATAGATGTTAATCTATACAACGACTTCCTCAATAAAAGATGTTAAGTTACATAGTCAATTTCGTCATCACGCAATATTAAACTACACGATGAGTTAACGATTTAAAAAAAATGAGACATCCCCCTACATCAGTCATGTAACATAATGTAAAATCATTTACAAAATACCAAATCATGTATGATAATTCTTCTATTCATATCCAAAAATGATTCATATATTCCTTTCATTCATAGATGTCTTCTATGTGAAAACTATCCATCAAGGTTTGGATAAATCTGAATCACCATTAACCTTTCATTTATCAGGAAATGAATGATAGATTTTCCAAGAGCTTCTTTAACAAACTATTCTATAACATTATCTTGGATACTTTTAAAAATTCACCCATACAAAATCCATTTCAGCCAAATGATGCTGCTATTTGGCTATGACATAATATGACCCTGTTGTCGTTGTCTACTGATGGCCAATATATGGGTTTTTCTACCACTGGTAATTTCAGATTCAAGAGAGACATATTATATTCCCATTAACGATATAATATTTTCCTCAAAACCAATTTTAAATTTGATTCATGTGCATCCCTCAAATAATTTTCTTATACCATGTTTTAGATTAATAAATAAAAATGTAGTGGATCATTCCCCTCTATTAGGTATCTGAAGAATTTCGGAATGTTACTATCCCAAAAGCATTACTGGTTCATCATTTCAATACTTATGGTAAAAGTTGTTTGACCTAACACACTATTTAAATTACTCCATCATTGATGAAATTTATCTTCCAAAAAAAATAGACACAATACTCACCTGGTTGAAAACCTATAATGTGGACATTGGGTAAAAGTGGTGTCTTATATTTCAAATAATATTATCCATGATTAATATCGAAGAAAATAATTCAATAAAAATAAGTAATCCTTAAAACCTGTTATGTTGAAAACTTAATGAGGTAATCCTAATAAAAATCCATTAATTTCTTAATAATTCATGTCTGTATCATGATTATAAAAAAGATATGTAAATAAAATAAAAATAAAAAAATCTTGTAATTTTTTCCATATAACATTATTAACAGTGGATATATTCTCACTAAGCCTCCTGGCTATTGTAAAAAATTTAGAGTGCTCCCCACCCATGATATTGTAAATATAATGTAATGAAATAAAATCAAATGAGTCTATTTTAGATTTTGTCTTATCATTAAAATGAGGCAAACAATTCATGAAAAAGTTATTGGATGGATTTTTTTTCATTTATTTTCCAAATCAGAGGTTAACGTCCACATATATTAGTCTATCTTCTAAATTTAAAGCCTTTCCTCAATATAATACTTTATATGATAAACTATAGATCAAGAATAATTTATATTATTTTTAAGGAAATCATATTTTTTATCCATAGAATCCTTAGAATTACGGAGCATGTCCAACTCTATAGAAATGGAATTTATTATTTCGGAAAAATCCACATCCTTAGATTAATGGAGTTGGACATCCCCTTCATATACAACATTTAATTATTCATGAACATGAAATATTTGGAGATTTTTTACATCATTGAAATCTTTTTACTCCGCTACATTCATGGTATTGTTAATCATAGCACTGGACATATCACCCCTGAGATGTTTGAACTAGCATACAAATTTTTCTTTGACCAACTATAAACTTCACTCATCTTCACTTTGTTAGACAATCGAATTCACTATAGGAGGGATCTCACATTAATCAAATCCACTAAATCCTCACATGTAAATCATGAATATAGTATGATAAATATGATATGGATGGACATCAATCTGTGTCTCTAAAACTATATTCTATATGTCAAACTAGGCAATGTGGTGCACAATACTACGAACCTCATTCATCTCTAGGTCTGATTCAAACTCCAATTTTTCTGGATCAATGTATTCTGGGATTTGTGAGATCCAAAAGTCACCATGTTCCACTCACTACAAAATAGCATCATATTCACATGCCGATGTGGTTGGATCCAATATATAAGACCCCATATAAGGCTTGATCACCAAGGTCAATGCAACTGATTATCAAGTGAAACATCTCATCAACATTATGAGTTCAATGATAAAAAGTGGAACTAAATAAACATAAAAGGGTTAATATAACTCTATCATTGTTAAGTAAATTTTCCGGATTGATACCCAAAAATAATTTGTGTCCCCATCTATCAGAGCAAGGACCTCCTAACGAAGTGCATACAACTATGATTTTTCAGCAGTTGGGATCAGAGGCTCTCACAAATCTCCAACTTCATTATTTCCAATTATCACTTCCTCAATCCTAAAATCATGGTGAACATGGATTTAATATTCATGATTTACATTATCAATTTTTTTGTAGAAAAATATATATAGATTTATCATTGATTTTAGACATCAATTGGTGAGAGGAAAAGTTGATTTGACATAAATATTGCATGAAACATGAAGCTCGCATCCATATAATAACCTATTAAATTCCTAAAATTCCTCTATATATGATGGTATAATATTAATGTTTAAAATATACTTATGGTTTTTCAATTCACCCATTATGTCATTATATAAGATCTTATATCCTGATGTATTCATACTAATAGGGTTATCCAAGATACATTTCATAGGATAAGTATTGGCTCTGTTGAAAAATCCCTCAAAACAATTCCCCATAGAAAAAACATTCTAAAGACCTATGGAGTCATGGTGTGTATCAACATCATCATTAGACAATCCGAGATACCTATAAGCATATTCTGAAGAGATAGTGGGATGAATATTTACATCTATAAGGTCCTTTATTGTTGTAAATTGATATGAAATATCATGATGATATGAAAGTTACAATCAACATGAGACACCATAATGTGTGCCTTTGACATTTCTATGGCCATCCCCCAACATTCATGAATGGTGGATGATGTGGTTGCATCTCTTGAAACTTCATTATTCATGTTGATGGACTCATCAGAACTTTTCTCTGCCTCAACCATGGAATCCTCCTCAATCATTGATGAACCAGTGCTATGTCCCTTAATGGATGTAAGTGACATAGATTCTATAAAATGATATCTTAATAAATGGTGTTTTTCATGAAATTAATGAGATCAAATGAAAAAACATATGAATACAATGTAACATACATTAGGATAAATTTATTTACCTCATTCACGTCCTCTCATGGTATGGATAAGGACCCATATATGTCTTCTTGAAAATTGAATCCTACGGTGATTGTCAAGGAATTCCTAGTTCCAACTCCTCCTCCATGGTACAATGACCTTGTGGATAGATCTGAGGACCCAATAGTATCATCCACTTCCATGATGTGATTTCATATGGGACGATATGTTCTAATTGTACAACTATTTCAAATGGTTATTTTTCTTTTAATTCTCCCCTAAAATTAATAATATAGACTTTATAAATTAATGATATTAGGAAAAAGAGTATAATATAGATATGATAATAAAAAAATAATTTAAAATGGTATAGGTAGTCATCCAATTTTCATTCGATGAGATCATATATACCCTCATGTATCCATGAATTAAACATGTCAAATACCCACATTGTGGTTGGGATCTAATAATCGGTTTCCTATATCAATGTCTCCAATTATTTCATATATTATTCCACCATAGATTGACCATTATCAAGGTGAAGTGTAAAGGGTGTTCAGATAAATCCTAACCCATTTATGTGTAACCCATATTTTTTTAAATATTCTTGTGTCACTAATGTTATGAGATATTATTTTACAATCATAGATATCTATGGGTCAAACATAATTTGATAAGAAATTTTTATCAATCCTCAATTCTCTCATAGAATAAATTGTGATTGGATCAGAAGACTCTTATTTGAGTGAAGATCAGAACAACTTGGAAATGATTGTTGGTTTTTCCTAACATAGGCCCAGATGTTGGTATTTTTATGATAACACCTTGAATTAATTTGGGATTCAGTATAATCACCTTCTTTTTGATCCTTTTAACTGTACATTCCAAGAGTAGTGGTTATCCTACCCATGACCCTTTGAAAACCTTTCTTGAATACCCTTTAATGGTGTGAACTCATCCATGAAATGGAATACCCAACCCCAGACACAATTAATGAATCCTATGTAGTAAACATTATTTCCATTTGGACACAACCTAGTCCATCTGGATCTACGAATTTCATGATACCATTTTATGATTATGGATATAATCAAGTGTAGGATTCAATAATAATGACTTTAGTAGAAATTTGAACAAATGAGAAAATACAAATGGAGCATTTTCTTCACAAATGATATCTCTTCTAATGTGATCCAACATTATGCTATCCCTAAATTCCATCATATATACCCTTTGTTTCAGTTGTTTTTTTCTTTCCTCTATCAGTAAATGTCCCCATCTACGGATCCCCATATGGAAATATGTTGAAGTCCCTCGATACATTCACCATCTACATCATTTTTTCATGCTGTAGAAATAAATGTATGATTCCAAAACGATCCTGAAAAACAATTTAAATTAGAATTCAAGGACATTAAATAAATATAGAAATATAAAAGAATTGATAAGTGTTACAATACAACCCACAACACGTGAAAATTCCCTAAAATTATAAATGGTTATTTTTATTATACACATGATGTAAACACCTAATAATATATTATATTATTGGGGAATCCCACCCAATATTCATCCCTTTATGTCATTTATCCACTATAAAAATGTTCTATATCCTTAAAAAGCCATTGGATTCAATGATCATAAGTAGTTATATATTCATCCACATTGCAAGGAATCTGTTCAATTAGTTCTCTATAAAAAATCATGATTAATGTTGTAACCCCAATGTTGATACATGACCTTATCCAATGTACTCCAGAATGTTTCAAGTGCACACAGATACCTTAAACTGTGGTATCATAAAGGGATATTTAATGTGAGAACATCACTTTATTTCTTGGGAAAATACTTCATCAACATTCATAGATGAAATTCTCTCATCGGGTGAGGATAATTGTTCAATATTATAATTTCAACCATAAAGAGCATGTCAGATAAGGGTAGTTTCATTTTTATATTCGTCCACTTTGTCTTGAGTGGGATAAAATTTCCATACATGTCCTTGAGAGTACTGTATCCAAAAAATTTATAGACATCCCATAGGCTAATAACATGTTCACCATCAATATAATAGAAAGACATTGTTAGATTACTAATATGACTCAATATCGTGTTAATGATTTAATGACATTTATAAATATATGGTATCCCATTAAAAATATCCTTATATATTCTATCATCTTGTATATCCTTAATAAATATTTCACAAGTTTGGCACACCTATTACACTCACATCCACTCATTCCTCAATAACCCTATAGAAAAGAAATACCAATCCATCTTCCAAACATTTGTATCGTCTATCTCTGATGAACAGAAAACTGATGCATATCAGTGATGCTTTAATTACTTGATATTCAGCTTATAATCATGATTATAGATACTGTTCTACATGAAACAACAAGTAAAAACCATTCTATGTTTGATATAGAAACCAATTGAGAAATTTTTTTATTTATGGATGATGTTGTTCTTAACTAAATAGGACATCAATATGTATCATAGACTTCCATGGATGAAGACGTCGCTCAAAATTCCACGATCATTCAAGGGTACATAATCTATTTATTTACACTCATATTGATATGGTTTTAAGTGCTTCTCCAGATCAAAATGAGTTTTTTTAACCATGTCATAATAATATTGTCCAGTAGCACTGATCTTCTCAGAGTCACATGAAGCAGCTTGTTAAAGAAATGATAATATGTGACCAACTAAAAAACACTAATAAGACATTGAGATTTTTTTTCCATTAAGTAAAAATCATAACAATGGAAAATTCAATATTTTTGTAAAATAAATAGATCATTTAGGACAATATATTAGATTCCTGACACCACCCTCTCCTTAATTGTTTTCTAATTGAATTATTTATAAGACTCCTCTCATAGGATTTTTTAGGGCATGAATGTATAAAGAATGACTGCTCAGGTGGTTGTACATTGTACATGTTCAAAAATTATTCTTCATTCATCACGTCTGAAACATAAGAGTGAAATAGATGATCCACATATAATTAAAGTTAGGTTTTTATGTTGTGTTTGGACATTTTGAAGGATTCATACATATCACATTTAGTTGGGAATCAAATCCTACATTGTTTAGATGACTGGACCCACACCTATGGAAGCCCTTTGAAGGTTTCTTCCAAAGGGGAGTATCACACATTGAGAGGATTATGTTATGGGTTATTACTAAATATTATTCCCTAATGTATTTAAGAAATTTGGTTGGGTCTTAATATTAATGAGTATTCTCTTGTGAGTAGAAGTTAGGTCTTATACAAAATAGGTGGCACATACCCCTGGTTATGAGTGGGGATTATACCAAACAAATAAGACCATTTCATTTTGGAATGGAGTCATGGTTGGGGAATATATAAAATAAGAGGCTCATGGTTTTGTTTGAGTATCATGAATATATCTTGATTACCACCACCCTCTAAGCCATTGTGATTCATTCTTGTTGTGAGAAATAATAGAAATATGACAATATGTGAAACAAAACAATCCACATTTCCCAATGATCAGATACATGGCCTTGAGGACCGATAGCCATTGAGGCCCATTGAAATGTGGAATAAAATAATATATTCCAAAACATGAATTATACTTTGAATATTTCTTCATCATATACGTCCTCAAATTCCAGGTCATTCTTGATCGAATTTGAAAAGGGGGGAGTGGAAGATCATACCAACCACACGGTCCCCCATATACTAGTGGAAGAGGCTATGGAGAAGGGACAATAAGAATGGATTTGATTTGAACCACTCCCCATGTCATTTTATACAGGATAGTCATATCTAAGTACCCGTGTGGAATAAGACATCAGGCATAAATAATGTGAAAGGAATGACGAATGATAGGTCTCATAAAAATGTTTAGGGGATTACTCCATGAGGGATTCCTCATAGTTTTTTTTATGATGAACAGGGTAGGATCATAGTCCCTATCAAATGGAATGAAAAGTGTTATTTTCATCCCTTTTTCCAAGATGTAGAAGTCCGTGGTATTATAGATCATGTAGAAATTTCATGGGGTTGGCGCCCTTTCCATGACTGGGAGATCCTAAACCTTGAACCCATTTTTTGGCTCATTTTGATAAAAGGAAATCATACTCACATGTACCCCAAGGACCCTACCCATCGGTTATGACATGTTTAGAGAAGCTCTTACTAAAGAGATGAATATCAAAATGGGAGACAAACAAGTGTGTATTTATCCATGGTTTAAAAGTCTATATGATTTAGTGGAGGTTCAAATCCTCTACCCCTCATATGAAGGATCAAAATAGAGAGGATACATGCCATTGGTGTCATAGAAGTGGTCTTAATTAGGGTCTCTCATAATTCCAATATTGTTGAGAAATTGGATTTCCCATATGGTATGGGATTATCTATATGTGATTCATGCAAGGTGGATATTCCTAAATGATGGGATTTGTCTGGGAAATAGACCACATGTGCAGTAAGACATGTGTGAGGATTTAGCTTGGCCACCATTTGTCTCCTCTGCTATCCTTCGATGGGTCTCGCACATGTCCCGAATTATGAAATGGGCCTCACAAAGTTTGTAGTCCACTATGAGAGAATATGTCCCTCACACAAGTGTCTTGTAATTAATCACATATGGATGATAAATGAATGATATCTCATCATGGAGTTGGTAGTGAAAATGTATGCATGAATAACGTAATAATTTTTATGAAAATATAATTTTAAAAATCAAATAATATATTATCTTTTAAAAATTTTAAATATATCTTGAATATTATATATATATATATAAATTAAATATAAAATTAAAATTAGTCATTAGAGGTAGTGATGGAAAATGAATTATATCAGTTCGTGAAGCATTAGACATACTTACAAACAAATGACTATTTCATTTCCAATTTTATGGTAGGGGAGATATATATATGACATTCAATTATCATAAAAACGCCACAATATATAATAGATATATATGCTGTTTTATAATAATCGTTGAATAGTTATTCAAGGAGGTATAAAAACATTACTGATAAAATGATTGATTAATAATTGTACCTTATCTTCAGATATCCACTTAAGGATTACAAAAAAAGAATCCCTAGGTTGGTTGTTTGACCTAACAAAGGCATATTAAAAAATAGGATTCATTTAATGATGTGATAAAGGAAAATAATTTTTGGTTCAAATGTCTCTTGGTGTGTCGAAACCAGATGATAGGGGAATCTTTTTATTAGTGAGGTAGAGGGCCTACATTGATATTTCATAAAAGCTTATAAAAAGATAAATTCATTCGCAATAAAAAACATTTAAATGATCATATATTTTATATTTTCATATTTTCTGTTATAAATTTATCATGAAAATTCGATTTAGATAGGTTTAGTTAAAAGATAGCATTTATTCACTTTTTTACCCCTAGTAAACTCATTTAAACATTAATCATGTTAAAAATATAAAACAAAAAGGGTTATAATTTTAGATATAAGATAAAAAATTGATCATAAATGGAAATGGATAAAACATTAGGTGATATATCGTCTTTATTTTCCTCTATAATGATTTTTGGATATTTAAAATAGTTTAATATTATATAATTGGATGTAAAATTTCATTAATATCATGTTTTATACTATAAAATTAATATGACTTTAAATATATTTATATTATAATTTATTTATAACATAATCAATATAAACATAAATAATACATTATTATATACAAAGAACTATTCACGAACTATAACATAACTAAAATTAATTAATTTTAATAATTTTATTATTGTTTTCTTTAATGTTTTTGTTATATTCACAGGTGATGTATTAGAACTATAGAATTATTTAAGTTATCCATATAATATCTAAAGATTAGAAAACAAAATCCAACAATAAATTAATTAAATTATAAAAAAATAACATTTAATAGTAGTTCACCATTTTTTTTATCCCAATGTGAACATGTAATAGATATTAAAAGGAATGATAGTGAAATTTTGACATCTTTTCTTACATTAATATATATATAATTATAATGTTCATGTTTCCAATAGATAATTGAATTGATATCCTAGGATTATAGGGGTCTAAATATATTAATCCAATAATAACGATTCTCAGAAAAGAAGGCCTTAACTCTTAGTTTGGTCATAGGATAACCTAATTTACCCTTTTAATTTGTTGAATTTTTTTTCTCAATTTTATGATTAGTTGTGACCAATAACAAAATAAATAAATTTACTAACATATATCATTATGATTCAAAATACTATATAAATTACATGTCAATAATTTCTCATAAGTGTAATAATTTAATTTAAAAATTGTCCGACAAACCATGTCGCAAAACTGTTTATCCAAAAATGTGTTATTGACAAATAAAATGTTGTTAAATAAAATATTTAACCAGATATTATAATTATATAAATTTAAATTCAAATAAATACTTAATATATTTAAATTTAGTTAAAATAATTCCTTATTAGTAGTTATTTTAAAAAATTAAAATGGAGAATTATTATGTACTCTAAAACAGTTTTAAGAAAAAATGTGTTTATAAGTCTAAAATTAAGCATGTATTAAAATTAAGAAAATTCATGTTCTAATTTTTATTATAATATTTGTAAAAAAACGGTTCATATTTATCTTTAAAAAATCTGAAAATATATTTCTACTTATAGTGAGTGAAGAGAATATTTGACAGTTTTTGAGAAATTGGTGGTTTTTGTATTTCACTGAAAAAATGATTTTTATTAGAAATATAAAAAACTATTACCATATGTTATCGTTTTTATTTAATAATTTTATTTTGTTAGAAAAATCTGGAAAAATTATATAAATAAATTATAATATTTTAAAAAAATGAAATAAATACCACTTTTGAAGAAAATGGAATTTTCTAAAGTGTAAAATGTATTCTTAAAAATTAAATACATAAATTCTATGAATTTATATATACATTTATATTGAATATGTAATTTAAGTATATTTCATAAATTATTTAATCCAACAAAAACATTTTAAATTAGTGTCTATGTTATAATAACCATATTTATGTAATAATGATTCATGGTTTCTTTATGCTTTGTGTTTCATGTACTGTGCTCTATCGAAAATAGTTATTTTTATAAAATATTAGGTTTTTATAATAAACCTATAAAATAAATAGAATTAATTAAATTTTAACATGATCTAGTAAATAAATGGTTTTCTATTTGAAAACACCATTTTTTAAAAATCACACACCATATAAAGGGTCATTATAAAATTCCGCATAATAAGAAATAAGGGGAAGTGTAAAGGTCCTCTAGAATAACACATAAATTAGATAATAATAATGAAAATATTATAGGTATGTGAATGTAGTGGCATTGTAGGAATGTATAAACCCAAAATAGAACTGATTATTAACAAAGATAACTTATCTCTTGAAAGTGATGGATACTGGAAATTTTATTGAACACAAAACCAAAAAAAGAGTTGCAACAAAGTCCATAGATTTCAAAAAATGTAGTATAATAATAAAAAAATTCTGTTAAGATCCATTTATAATTTTTGAGGAATTATTTTACTATCAAAAAATTGAAATAATGATATATATATATATATATGATATTTATAATTTCACCCGTTATTCTATTTCCACCATAATATCACATTATTCATCAAACAATGAGTATTTAGGATGATGTTTTTCTTCATGATGTAACTAATTCATCTTCTAATGGAACACATAATGAAAAAAATTGATTTTAATATATTCTTATAATCAATATAATTTAACCACAATGAAAATATTTATTACATGATATGATAATTCCCCAAACGAATAAACCCTTAAATGAAAAAATAGTTTGTTTTTCATCAATATTTCTACAATGATTTGTCCAAAAATAAATAACCATATATCCCAGTTAACCTAAATATTATTAACATTAATGAATTATTTCACCTCAACAGTGGAATCATAAAATTTAACTTACATCCTGAAAAAAATTAATTCTATCCAGATATTCATTAATATTAAACATAATAGTTACATATATACCTCAAACCCTATACATAATATCCTAAATTATAAATAATCTCCTAAAAAAATTCATTGGATCCTATACTAGGTTTCCTAAAGTAATATTTATTATCTTATTTTTTTCATATCAAACAAAAACTCAAAATTGGTATCAATGCATTGAAACATGGAATTATCATTAAACATATCTTCCATATACTATATAGGTTTATCTCATATCCCATTGGAATCTCATATGATTAAATAAGTTATTTATTTTAATTCATCATTAATTTTCAATTGAAAATTATTAGATTTATACAAGAATATCTTTATGTGAGTCAAACATGGTTCATATTATAGGCACACTATGAATTGTTCATAAGAAGAGTTGGGATATAATTAACTCACCAATTTGGGAGAAATTATGCTTAGATGAATTTTTTTAAGTCTATTTCCACTTACAGTATCAAAAAATTGAATTATTTATCGTAACAGAGCATATCCTTTTTGTTAACAAATCAATATGATGTTATCCTATAAATATACTTATTCCTTTGATTTTTAATAATGTCCTCAAATATTAATCACAGAAAATTACTAGATCATTAATTAAAACCAACTATAGTGAACCAAGGCTATTTTAAATATTTTTAATTGATATTTAACATAAGTATCCATTAATTACAACCCAAACATTATGAGGAATAGTTTCTTTATAAAAATAGGTACCAAAAACAATGAATGAGAAAAATCATTAAATATTTATTTTTTCCATAGTGAGATCCAATATCACTATCAGTTCCTAAAATATTAGAGTATAATGGAAGGAGTACATACATTAATGGGGGTATATGTGAAACCCTGTAATGGATCAAACATGATAATGATGCATAAAATGATATAAAAAAGTGAATGATTATAGTTAATCACATAATAGAATGACATGAAGAACATGAATTCATATGATCAAAGATACATAGATAACATTGTATAATAGTAAAACTTATCAAATAGATGTTTCAAGGACACCTATATATATAATATCAGTTGGTTGAAATAGTCCTATATTTTATTAATTTTACTCCATAATCTGAATCATAACTTTTTACTATACCAAAATATTACCCAATTATTTGGAGCACTATGTAAAAGAAACATTCCGGAAATATATATTATTGTTTGTAAAAAATAATTAAATGATTAATGATTTATAAACATAATAATTAACCATGGTAAAAAATCGGTTTTATATTATCACATCATGTAGTATTGAAAATAAATTTTCAAAATGTTGAATTTTAAAAATAACCATAACACAAATATTACCTCATAAAAGGAATATCATACGAGCTATGAATATAAGTAAAAGATAATCATAAAAAATTAAATGTAATTCGGAATATAAATGGTTTTATTCAATGAGTAAAACCTCTTTATGAAATAACATGCAATTTTTCATGGGGAAATACCCTTTTCACATTCAAATAACTTTTATGAAATCTAAATATTTCAAAAACATTATAGAAAAATGTTTCTTTTAAAATGAAAATTGAATCATATAATGAAATATTAATTAATTGATCAACGACATGGTAAATTATGTTAGTTTCATATAAGATAAGTGAAATAATTATTTTCCTGCATTTGTAAAAAATATCTAAATAGACTTTTTTTAAAAGCAACAAAAAAATTAATATTTTAAAATATACTAAAAAATTTAAAAATATCATAAAATCTTCATTCATAAATAAATATATAATCTCCAAAATTTAATTCAAATTTTTTTCCTGATAATATAAAAATGGAAGTGAAATATTACAGATCTAATCGATGATACAATATATGTATTACATACAAAAGTCAGTATTTATGTTTCTTTATTAAATATTAGAATAATGGAATCCAGACATATAAAACACATGCGCGACTAAATGAGAACAAAAAATATGTGGTTCTTGAAAATACTTTTTTATGATTTACCCTAATGTATCATAATCATATAAAATCTATAAAATAAATTAGATTTTAAAATAATGAACTTGATGCTTTAGTTAAATTCAAATAAAATTCCTTTCGGTAATGTTAAATTTATTATAATATAGAATAACATGATATATGAATTGTTATGAACATAATATATAAAATTGGGAGGATATAAATCATATAAAAAATTAGTCTCATAACATTAAAATACACTTTAATGGATGTGTAATTGTGATGAAATCCATTAGAAATATCATATCATTGGAGGGATAAATAAACATCAAAGTTATTATGTGTATCAAATGCTAAACAAAAAATAATTTTAAATAAATCATAATCCATTCATTTGTCATTTCTCATATAATCATATCAAATAAATTTCATATATGTATATGTGAATCCCAATTAATTAAAATTGTGTTTAGAAACAATTTACCCCGAGTTTGAATCATCACATTATTATATTACCATCGTGAATAAATAAATTTTGTTTATTATTATTGTAATAAAAACCATTTTCATTTTTCAAATTCATATTTTTTTATTAATTTTTATTAATTAATTAATTTATTCATTATGTTTATGTCATACATTTTGATAATATTCTGTTCATAGGTGAAAAATGAATTTTAATGATTTAATAATGAAAATGTTTCCATTATTACTTCATTCATTGAAGAATAATACTAACATAATTAATTTTTTAATAAATAAATTTTACTATAAAATCCAACCATGAAACATCGTTGTTAAAAATTAACTACATTACAATCATTGAGATGAGAAGTCATACATATACATGTAAAATGCTTTCATTAGTCAAATTTAAATTTGGAAAGAAGTTAAGTGTTATTATATTTAAAAATAATGATAATTATATAATAAATAACATATTATTAATTAAAAATACTTATTTATATCATCTATGTTATGTAATGACGATGAATGAATGTCATTACATCATGGAGGTTATAGCCCACACATATGCACAGACAACATTTACATTATTCATTAATGTGAATGGAGTGAAATTATATTATATATTCTATTTTAATAATTATAAATATTGAATTAATAACATATATAAAACCTTTATACTTCTTTACAACTATCTTTATGTGCTGGTGATGAAAAATGAATTATATCATTTCTTGAGTTTGAATATTATCATACCAATGAATGAAAGTTTCACTTCACAATTGATATAAGAGGATATTGGAACAAGGTATTCCATTAAAATGTCAAAATATAATAATGTTGAAGATACTGATGATTTTGTATCATAATATATGAATAATATATGAGTATGGTGGAAGAATAAATATAATAAAAACACTTGATTTAGAACTATTCATCTTCTTCAAACTACCTCACAAGGTATTCCCCAAAAGAATTTTTAGGTCACATTCTTGATCAAAAAAATCCATAAATTGAATATAATGTATATTATGTTTTGTATTTGGATAATTACTCACCAAAATAATATCTTGATTTCTAATGAGGATATGTGATAGGGCTTCATTTTATATGTGGGGGAGAGGACCCAGTTATAAATATCATAATAGAATACAAAATTATATATTAATTACTATGTAAAAATATTAAAAAATACCATATATTTTAATTTTGGGAATGGTTATTTTTTATGATCAATAACTAGGATTTAAACATTTTTAGTCATATACACAACACTAATCTCTATTTTTACCCCTGATAAACTATTTATCCAAGTACCACGGTAGCAACATTTTTGAACATAAAGGGGAATATTTTACATATATGATAACAGTAAGATAATAAATAGAAATTAGATGAAATATTTGAGTATTTATCATCCAAATATTTAAAATTATTTATTTTAATGGTTTTTGAATTGTTCTAAAAATTATATTTTGTAATAAATTATAATTAATGTTATATTACACACATTTTACTTATATTTGATTCAAAGAATGTAATAGAATATTTAATTTATGATATTACACATCTAACAATAATTAATACATAATTATTAATTATAAATGTATTTTTTACAGATAAGACATCCCAAAATACATTACTATTATTATTTTTAAAATTATTTTCCCTGAGTTTTCTACATTATTCAAAAGTGTTGTCTCTACATAGTATAATAACATAAGGTTAATATATAATCACAATAAATTAAAATAATTACCACTACAAAACAAATATTTTTATACACTGTATAACTATAAATATTTTTTTCACATTTTATTTTTATCCCCCTCCGATGATCTAAGAGATATTTAAAATAAGTAGGGTGAGATTTATTTCTCTTCATGCCTTCTTATATAGGTCAGTTACGTGGAAAATTATTTAATAAATAAATTAATATCTATATTATGGTGATAATGTTATAAAATAATTAATCATATAATAATTTTGAATAAATGTGGTGTCCTAATTACTGACTTTTATTCTTTTTTAACAAGATTTACCCTTTTACCAATACATTTTATATTTACAATTCATTATGATAATAAAATATGTTTTATTTATTAAATAATTTTAAATATTCTAAAAATTATATTGAATCAATATTATCACATTAAATTAATAAATATGGTATAATTTTATTTAAAACTGAACTGGAAAAATTTGTCAAAAAATGTACTTCAAGAAAAGTAATTTACAAGCATAAAATGATATTGCATTAAATAAATGACAACTAATAATACTATTATTAATTTAAATTAGTATACCGATATATATATATATATTATAATTTAAATTTACATAATTATACATTATAGGGTTTTTAATTAATTACAATAGAAAATAATTATGCAATAAATTTGGTTTTCAAGAAAATATGTACTAAGCTATGAAAAATTATATAAATTTAATGTAAATTTATGGATTTAATGAATTTTGATTTTAATTGTTTTAAAAATGATAACTATTTCACTCTAATAAAAATATTTTTTTGAGATTTAATGATTTAATTAATAGAAATGATAGTCTTCAATAAATTGAATGTTTTAAATAATCAGCAAATAATATATCATTCCATTAAATAAAAAAAGATTACCAAAAAATTATCCTAAATAAAACATAAAAAAATTATTTTCCACCTATGAAATATTTTTTATAAAGGTTCCACAAATTTATTATAATAACTTCATGAAAAATTTTAGAAATTATTTTTGTATAAAAAATATTTTTTATATGAATAAAATTTATTCAAAAAATTATTGATTATTTATAAAACAAATTTATATACATTTTGTTTTATTTTTGAAAATATATATATTTCATGATGTAGTTAATCATATTAATTCCATCAAATGAAACATCTAACTTATTTTGATAATATTTAAATAATTACATTTCATTGTTTATTTAACCTCTGTGATGCATTTTGTATAAAATATCTAATATAGTTTTCTATTTAAAGTCTCAATGTGTAAGAGGGTCATAAATATACCTTATCTTGAGGCATGATAATGTAATTTTATAACAACCAATAAAATAAAAAACTATGAACATGAATATATAATACATGCCATGGTGTAACAAAATAAAATCCCAAGATAATTGTCCAGATCTATTGCGATATAGGATTAGAATGTGTCACATGTATTATCCTATAATATAATATTTTAAAATAGGCATCTCTACCATTTTCTTCATAACATACTCAATATGTTAAACTACACCATTCCAATAATATAAACTATTGATATTAGTCATATGTTTGATAAACATACTCTCTTTTTTACTACCCAGATTGATAGAAATTTTAATATTATTAGACCTTCATCATTAACCTATTTGATAAAGATATATATAATATTTACCCACCCATCACGTAATTATATTTCTGTATGAGTGGACAATATATATATTGAAATAATCATAAATCCATCAAAATAAATAAATTATAACCCCATCCAAATAAAAGGGGAATTCAATGGAATAAATTAACATTCTATTTTAATACTATTTAATTATAATTATATATATATATATATTAATCACACCAAATATAATAATAGGTATATCATCATGTTAACTAGACCACAAGTCGATCTATTGTGTTGTTGTCCAGGTTAAATCCTTTATATAAGAATAAAGATGTACATGGAAATAATATTTGAATGGTATTATTCTATAAAATAAATTTAGAATATTAATTGATAATGATAGAAAAACATATGTAATATCCATCCAGTCATATGTAATTATCCCTAATAACAGGAATACATAAGAATTTATATAATGAAAAAATTGGACTTTATACCATATTAATATATATGTATATGAGTATAATGAGGGAAAACATAAAATATATAACATATTAATTAAAATTTTTTAATTTCAATTATCATATATAAAAAAGACAATTTGTGGATGATATGAAAATATAAAATATATTCTATTAAAAAATCCTAGTTTTTATTAAACCATGAAATAAATATGGAAAAAATTATTTTTTTAATAAATAACATTATATTACAATGATATATTTTTAGAAGTGATGAATAATTATATAAAGTTTTATTGAAATTGTTTAAAATATGGAATAGTAATGACTGATGTACTGATTAAGAGTGAGAGAAATCTATAAATGTTTTTTTTTCAAATATTTGGAGTATTTTTAAAAAAATTATAAAATAATTTAAAATTTAGATGTAATAATGGGGATCAAAATTAGTTCAAAATTTTATTCCATTCATCTAATTATCTAATATGTAACCATGAAATTATAATATAGTAGGGTTTGATTAATATTTGTGAGGAATATAGTGAATGAAAAATCATTTTCTATAATCATTTATGATTTAGGTGTTATAAAATATATGGAAGGTAACCATGAATGTGTTTATATACATGGGTAATTAATTAATTCTGAATCATAAATAAAATAAATTATTAATTTCATAAAACGGAGATAGTGATGTTAGATAAATATTATGTGATAATGAACACAACCATAAAAAAAAGGTTGTGTCAAATAACTCTTGAAATCAATGTAGGGTATCACTATTTGATAAATTGTATTAGAATGGAGTAACATAAAACATTAAAAAATGGAAGATAAAATATCTTAATGACCTCCCAATATATATTGATATTCTTCCAACCACTAAATTTTAATTTTTTTTAAAATAGTAATTACAAAATTATTGACCATATCAATAATTTTTTCAAATATCATAATCAATGTCTTATTATATTGAATTCCCTTATTATAAAATTCTACTCCAATAATTTTTTTTAAATTTTTCATGTTTCCTTTTTATTTTCAATATAATATTTTGGGGTGAGTTCACTTGGTACCAAATCCATTTTGGTATTTTTTTATAACTATTATCCCCAAAATATTAATTTATATATTTGTTTTTAAATGAAAAAAATTACATTAAAAATATTTATTTTACTCATTAAATTCATATAATTTAGTTTAATTTAATTTAAAAAATAGTGATCCATCTTTACATCCTTATGATGTCATAAATATTATCCTAAACACAATTTCAATAATTGTAATATTTTAAAAAAAAATAACATGTTTATAAAAAATAAATGATTTATCCTAAGATATATTCAATTTGATGATTTCAGAAAAATGGTCTATACTATCAAAATTATATTCAATATTTATTTAGCTGTAATTTTTTTAATTTAATATAAATTTAAAATACTTTTATATAAATAGGTAAAAATTATTTATTAAAATTTAAATCATATACAATTTTTGGACTATATAATAATTTTAAAAAAATGGTATGTAGTTCTTATTTTTATTTTTTCTTCTTTAATTCTCTATAAATATTTATTCGTAGATATTTTACTATTCACAATAGTGTGTCATTATAGTAATTTATTAATAAAATTCTGTTGATCACTTAGTTTAATAATAAAAAAATCAGGATTCTGATGTTATTAATGAGTTTTATGTTTCTCTGAATATAATTTGTATTCTAAGAGATATGAAAAAATTATCTATGTATGAGACATTATTTTTCATGACTCTTCACTAACACAAAATATCATACTGTGTATAATATAACTCAATGAAATCACACCATCAGAATATCATACCATTGTTCTAATGAATTGAAAATGTATGAGACACTATTAGTAGAGACACCATCAAAGTTTCATGACCTCAGAACTCAAATTTGGTTATTTATGATCTATCAAAAGATGAATGACTACGAACGTCATACCACAAACACTCATTTTTTGATAAGTCTAAAACACAGTCAGGCCTCACATTTGCAGACCAGACACCACTATTTGCAACGCTGCAAATGTAGTGGGTTTTTGGGATAGTCTAGGACACTTCCAGTGTCTTACCGCCTGAACGAGACACTATCATAATTTTAGACACTACCAGTCAATGATACCATCACTATTTTCATAACATTTCATTTTAAATATTATTATTCTAATACAATTTTTATTTATGTTACTTCCATTTAAAATATCAACGATTTTCTCATTAATGGTTGTTCGAGAGAATTGTAGAGAGTGTCAGTCTATATAGTATGATGAAGCAGCTAGCCTAGATATTCTGCTTACTATAGCTGATAAAAAGTAAAATATACTCCCTCGTAATAAAATTGTGTGAAAAAGAGATTCAGTAGTGAATGTATTGAACTAATAACAAGATGATATCTCAAACATATTGAACATACTAAGTGTTTACCCAATATAAACATTGGAAAAGGATTACAAACAACACATTCACTTTTTTTCATTTGTACATTCAATGAATAGCAGTCTGCGACACATTTGTTCCTGATGTTTTTCAAGAGAACCCAAATCAAGCATCACTAATGTATCACATAAAAAATATTAATCTATTTTTTCAAAATACCTAGAACATATAAACTCTACTATTATATATATATATCTTATCTATTAACAATTATTAATTTTTAATAAGTATTTTCATTACTCAGGTTTATTATACGCAAAATTATCTTATGCTAAACTGGAAGATACTCGATATCTTTTAAATATCATTTACTTTTTCCCAAATGGATAGGAGTGGTAATAGTCATTGGGTTTCATGTGTCATTTTAATACCAAAAATAACTATCGAAGATGTCATGACTAAAATAGACAATTGAAAACTATTTTAAAAACATGATCTAGGTGTGAATCATATGGTTTAATAAATATAAACTAATTTGTCTTAGGAGATCACCGGGTGGGGAAAACTATGTCTCTAATTGAGACAAAACCTCATTTATTCACTATTTCCACTATTTGTATTAATATTGTTATACATTATTTTAATTTTATGCTTAATATTTTTAACTATAAATAAAATATATTATATTATTTATTATCTTAGTTTGTGTCCATATATGATTTTGATAATGTAATCAAATTTGAAAGAATATAGTAATATTTTATATTATTCATTTGTGACCTAATCAATCATTGGATAAATATTTAGAATGATTAATATCTATATCATACTACTCATACTAATAAACTGGGTTGTTTTTTAAAAATTCAGGGGATTTAAATAAAACCAATTTTATACATAAATTTTATAGGGTAATCAATCCACCCCCTACCAGGTCAGATCCTCCATGAAACATTTGTTTTCCGAGGTATTATTGTAGCTGTTACTTTTTTCAAATCATTTAAATATGATTATAGTTGTACATTAAAGAACTCAAATTTATCTCATTTTTAAATTTAGTTCATTAGAATGGATAATAGAAAATAAGGTTCAGATACAAATTGAGAACCATTTTTAATGGAACAAATCATTCTCAATGTATGATTAAAATGAAAATTAATATCAATATCATCTATTGTGATATGTGGTCTATAATATTAGATGAATTTTTAATACCTGACAATACTAGAATAATTTGTCATGATGCAAAAAAATTTTAATAATATAATAATAATAATGAAATGAATGCATTGTATTGTGCTTTATGAGATTATGAATTCAATAGAAAATATTCAGGTAAAAATGAATTTTAAATTTGGGATAAACTATCTATTTCTGATGAAGGATCTTCAAATGAAAAAGAGATGAAGATTAATACTTACACAATTTAATATTATAATTTTAAAATGAAACATGAGTAACCCATATATAACATGTATCATAGTTTTAAAAATATTTTCATGACAAATATATCCCTTGGAAAATAGTATATTACATGGATCAAAATATGTGATTACATATATGTTTACCATAAATATTGAGAGGAAAATCAGTTTTTTTTAAGAATCTTGTGACATAAGGAACTAAAAATATCATTTAGAAATCATATAATGTATGAACAATAAGTAATGTAAAACCATGAAGAATGTGAATATCCTTATATAAAGTTATTATCATTCAAGACTAGTTCCCAAATAATACAAAAGGATTAAGGGAAATAGAATTGATAAGATTCAAGTTATAGTGATAGTGAATCATCTCCTAATTTTGATTATGAGATGGCTCACCTATCTAAAAGATACAATAATTTTTATAAAAGAAAAAATTCTTCATAAAATGAAATTATAATGGAAATTATGAAATCAGATGAAAATTGATGAAATATTAGAAAAGGGATGATGACCCTAAGGATGTTTTCTGATATGAATTAAAAAGGAAATGACACATAAAATCAATTTTTGAAAATATTATGTTGAAAAACTAATATAATGAAAAATAAATGAGATAAAAACGATGTAAAATTCTTCTAGTGTGATTCTTAATACAATACATGTTATTCAAAGGAATCACCTAAAAGAGGTCTGGTAGACTAAACATGTGTTTTATAACTAAATTCAGTAAGGTAATTTAATTACATAATACTTATATTATTTATATTATAAATATTCCAGATAATTAGGACAATGACCAAGATGGTGATGATAATATGACCGTGGAATAATTAGTCAAATATTTCAATATTTTGTAGGATTACTTTAATGAGATTATGGATATGTATAAATGTATTAAAACCCAGTTTTATCAAACTATAAATACAAAATCTATGATATCTACTGAAAAGTATAAAAAATTAAAACTAATCAAAAAATAAATATAAACTATCAAATGCTAATTTTATGAATGATCATTAAAATTACACAAATGGTCGAGAAACACTGACCCAAATCATGGTAAATCATATTGCATCCAAATATTTTACTAGAATAGGTTATGACCATGAAAAGTGATGAATATCAAAAAATAAATTATATTATAAATAAAAACATTAATGCTCATATAATAATACTATTTCTAATACAAACAAAAATGATTATATTTATAAAGTTTTCTAATCATGTTATAAGAAACCCATCAGAAAAATGTAGGTTCCCAACCACTTTATATGTACCATTTCTGGACCCAAACAGTTTGGGGAACTAAAAACATTTCTGATTTAAATTTTTCTAAAGAAAAAAATCTTGAATACCTATTGTAGAAGTATATTGAACTTTTACAATTGGTTTTCAAGACATTTGATATGATATTATTCATACTACAAGTGTCTCATAATTGTTGATGGTGGAAATGTCAGATTTCTTATAATGAATAAGAAAAAAATCATATTCCTCAGTTAGATTGGTAACAAATATTAAAATTTAATTTATAATGTTTTATATATTGTAGGTTTATATAATAATATGATTAGAATTTCTCAGTTATGTTATAATGGTTTTTATTTTATGTTTGAGGATGATCGTTCCATTTTTTATCCAAATAATTATTTAATTTGTAATGCTTTGAGTAAAAAAAAAATTTCTCATTTAGATTTAAATTATTTCATAACATAAAATGTTTCATTCTTATTTCCCATTCACAAATACTTGTGAATTTTGAATAAGAGACTATGCCATTGAATCATTTACTCACACAAGAAGTTCACTAGGAAAGGGTTAGTTAACGATCTAACTATGCTCAAGTTACCAAATGATAATGTTTGTAACCTCTATAAAAAAAGGTTACAACATAATGTTTCTTTTAAATTATTTAATGATTTTTCATGTTCTCGTCCTATTGGGTGGGTTCACATGGGTTTTTTTGGGCATTCTACAGTCTCTATCATCACTGAGGAGAACTATGATTATGTTATTAAAGATTATTTCTCTTTTAATACATTGGTATGTATTTATGTTCAAAAAAAGGAATTCAGATATTACATTACCACATATTCTATGTATTTAGAAATAATAGTGGTATTTTGATTAAAACCTTACGGAGTGACCATGGTAGTGAGTTTGAAAATGAATATTTTTAATATTTTTTCTATAATAAATTCTATACTCACATATTTTATAATCCTAGAACAACCCAACAAAATGGAGTTGTGTAATGAATAAATATAATATTAATATATCTTTCCTAGACTATGTTTAATGAGTATGACTTACCTATCTATTTCTGGGACGATGCTATGAATATAATCTTCTATATCATCAATAGTGTTTTGATTAGAGTCATCAATAATAAGACCCTTATGAGAAATAAAATAATTAAATTACTATGGTTAATTAGTAAATAGTTTTCATTGCAATGTCTTTATTATTAACATGAAGGATAATAATGAAAAACATTCCTCTAAGAGTGATGAATGAATTTTCCTTGTTAATTCAGTCATTAGAAATGGAAATAGAGTTATAAATAAGAAGACCAAAATTGTGGATGAATCAATCCAAGTCAAATTTGATAAAACTGATCCATGTGAGCCCAAGACATCCTTACAAACTATTGAGGTTAATTTATCATCTCAAAACATAAATTCCAAACCTATAGGGTCTTCTAACATATAAGAATAAAAATCATCAAGTTATGAAGAATTTATAGATCTTCTTGAACCCGAACATGAATATCGAGATGTGACCCATACATATATCTCAAGAGATATTAGATCCATTAAGTTCCAAACTTTATTTTTTTAGGTGATCTTAGTAATGGAATACAAAAAATATTTTTTTTCATAAATATTTTTGAACATCAATCATTCTAGCCTCATCTTAATTATATGATAATCAACGAATCCATTAATTATGAATTCTAGGTAATGGATATGAAAGTATAATTAAATCAGTTTGAAAGAATAAAGGAGTGGGAACTTGGAAATACCCTAAAGAAAGATTGACTAGTGGACCTAAATGGGTGTTTTTGAAAAAGTATAATGGGTCAGGTACTATATTTTTTAACAAGTCTCGAGTTTTACCACAATGGTATTGTTAGGAAGAAGGGATTGAATATGAGGAGATCATTGCAGATATATCCATAATTGAAATTAAAAGAACACATGATTTACATTTACTACAGTTAGATTTCAATCCATAAGAAATAGATATCAAGAGTTTATTATTAAATGGTTTTATAGTAGAATAATTTTTTTAAAACCCTATGTTTTCAAAAGTATCAATTTTTAAACCATTTGTTTAAAATAACTTATGTATAATATGGTTTCAAACATGCTCATAGATTTTGGTATGATAGGCTCTTTAAATTTATGATTTAAAAAGGATTTTTAAAATAAAAAGTTTATCCTACTCATTTCATAAAATTAATTTCAAATTACGTATAAATAGTAATAAAATGATTTACTGATTTTTTTTTATTTTTCATAAAATTATTTATATATATATTTTTAAAAAATGTAGAAAAATTAATTTGAAATTATTCTAATGGGTGAATTCAAATTCATTTTTGATTTATGAATTTTAGTAAAAAAGAAATATTTTATATCATTGTAAATACACTAAATATCATTTTTATTTTTTAACATGGATGGAATTAAAAGCAGTGATACTCTTATGTGTACTTCTCGTATGTGGAGTCTTAATGAAGGAAGGAAAAAGGTGATCACATTAGTGACCAGTGACTGATTGGAAGTCTTATCTACTTGACTACTTGCTGACTACATATTATGATTAGAGTGTGAATGTATGCTTATTTTTATGTAATCCCAATAGTGTTACACCTTGTTACTTTTAAAAGAAGATTCAAATAATGCAACCATACAAGTAATTTAGTATTGATTTACCAAAGAGGGCATGAATTTGATATAGTATGTTATTTTGATACAGATTTTTGTGGATGAACGTTATATAGAAAAAACACATGTGGAACAAGTAAATTTTTTGGAACATCTCTAGATTTATATGGTAGTAAAAATAAAAATTATGTATCATTGTCTATAACTGAAGTTCAGTGCATAGTAGTAGGTAGTTTCTTTGAAAAAAAAATCTGGATGAAACACACTCTAATAGAATATGGATAATAATTGTATCATGTCCCCATAAAATGTTACAACAAAATTTAAAAAAATTGTAATAATCATGTTTCTCATTCTAGGACAAGGAAATTTTATATAAAACATAATTTTTTTGAGACTATTTTAAAAAAGGAGATATCACTATTGAATTTATTAGAACAGATCATCAGTTAGCTGATATATTAACTAATCGATTGAATTATAAAATGAAGAATTATATCAAACATGAATTAGGAATGATTAATTTTGTTTATGTTAAATTTTAAGTGACAACCTATTGTGGTTGACATAACATTGTGATAGACATACCATTGTGATGAAATGTTGTTGTGGTAATACAAAGTTATCTTCTCATGTCATTAGAAGATCAAACCATTGGTCTATCATACCATTGTGTTTTCACCCCATAGTCTATTCATTTCATTGCCTTGTAATTCTGTTACTATTTCATGTTGTTAGCATGCCATACCATCATATTACCATACCTTCGACAGTCGTTTCATTTCTAATTTATCATATCATGATATTATGATCTATCGGTTTATTTATAATAGTTTATGTTATTTTTTATGAACATGATGTGTGTTTTACCACGAATTTAAATTATGGATTCAATTATAATTTAGATTTTAGAATACCTATTATATCAACTAATATTAAAGGGAATTATTTCAATTCATAACACACTGTCATCCCCACGTGACACTCTTGTGTCTCTTTATAGCTTAGTGAAACCCTTTTCTCTCGCTCATTTTAAATCTTCTCATACCCTCATCCATGTTTGATGAACCAATCTGAATCATGATAATGATGCCTGCTTTTGTGAATTCACCTTATAATTCTAAATCATCAAATGAGTATAATAATCTTCCGAGTGAATTTACATTATTAGCTTCTGTAAACTATGTGATTGGTAATAAGATAGTTGTAACAGAAAGGGAAGTTGAATCAATGTGAATTTTTTGATGTAATTCAAGGGAACTCACTATAATTTAGAATTAGTAGTTGATAGAGTGGATTTATTCATAAAAATAACTTTTTAACAAAATATATTTTAATAGTCTTATCATATTTTAGAATATTAGTTTAATGAAGATGGAGATGATTGGATTAGATTTTGTGTAAAATGAAATAATTATTTTTTGTCTTCAAGAAAATAAGTTACATGTTTCTCATGATGGAATCTATGATGACCACTAAGATAGAATTCCAAAATATAGTGACTTGATTACATGTGACGGTTCAGTTTTTGTGTTCACTAGTGATGGAAAAAACATAGAGGAATAAGGATTCTATGTTGGAAAGAGAATATAAGAGAATTTATAAGTTGGCACAACACATGATTTTCACAAGTAAGGGCGACATAGCTACACAATGGTACCAGGATGTGTATCTTCAATCTCTGATGATAGAAGGTCACAAGATTAATATATGTAGACCTCTCAGGTTGTATATGTGTCTAATGACAAATACATCATCATGTTCAAATTCATTGATCCACCAGTATATGATTTCTGCCATATTGGAGGCCATGTGACCATTACGTGGTATTGTTCAGTCTATTAAAGAATGTGGTTGTGTCTGTCTAACAAGTGATAATTTTTCTTGAAGGAAAATTATTTGGAAACCTTTGAATGACCAAATATTTGGTTATTTTGACATGTTATGTGATTATTATAATATGGTTAATCTTTCTACTAGATATATGGACAATGTGGATTCAGTCTTAGAGATTGATGATGTAGTTGAATAAACTGATGAGGATAAAGATAAAGTTGTTATCTATGAAGTGGAAACAGAACCATATGTGGATATAGGGAGTGACCATGATTTGTTTCCGGAAGAATATACCATTAACATTGGATCTCTTAGTCCACATAGTATGTTGTGAAAAGGTATATGTTTCTAAATGTGATGACGAAGAGAGTAGGGTCTCATTAGAGGGGCATTGAAAACATTTATAATTCAATTAAGCTACGGATGATGATGATAATGAAAATGTGAAGGAAGAAAAAAGAAAAACAATATTTTAAATGGATGTGATGATGGTGATGACGATCCCATTTACCCAAATGGTGATAGTTGATGAATCATATGAATTGTGGTGGATATGACTCTAGAGCTTTAGATTTCACCTATTTGGTGGGAGAATTCCCTATTTGTTTATTTTTTTACATAAAGCTCATGTTGTTGATGAACTTGAGGCTTGTTATTATTCCCCAAGTCAAATTATTTCAAATACTACTATAACAGAATAATTAGTTGTGATAGCTACTGTATAACAACATGTTTATTAACAAGAGAAAAAGGTGCTTATTTAAGAATAATTTTGGGATGAAAGGTCACTTGTTTTACATTTTGATATGCCTTCATTGGATGAGAATTTGGAAGTTCAAAATCTTGATGTTCCTACTATTCATCCATAGTTATATTGTAAGTCTACCAATGCTGCTACATTTAACTAAGATGCTCAAAATTTAAATTAAATCCGTGTTGTATTTGTAGAGTTTTTATATTTACGGAGCTGAAATTTTTTTATAATAGTTGTTGTACATATTTGGGTGGCCCATCGTACCACATCTAGTGAAGTGTTTCATATTCCTATGAGGTATTTTGAGGCTATTTTTGAGGAATGCGTCAAATTAAGTAGGATTCTATCAAATCATGATAGACATGAGGTTCATATAGATGGATATCATAAGGGATTCTTTCTAGCTCATGTGTATTTTGATGGGATATTGGAACCATTTTCATTTGTTAAAACTATTGAATATTTACTTTCTTCAGATCATTTTTCTATTCATGTCGATGTAGCCACTATATTTAACATGAATGATTTTTGTAAGACGTTGATGTTATATTTTTCATGGAGGATAAATAATTTCACTCTTATAGATAATTGAATCATTAAGAAGGATTAATGATACACATTAGAGTTGGTTTTTAAACATATCAATAAATATTTATTAATCACATTTATGATAAATAGATTGAGAAACAGATGATTAGTGGTCAACTGGGCTCCGACAAGACATTTATAGATGAAATAAAAATTCCGGTCAGTGATTCTATAGATGATATAACTAATTGTACTGAGGATGTTTATTCAGATACTTCTTCTGTTTCTACTCCTCTTCCCTAAATGTTTGATGTTGATTAGTTTTTGAATTTTTTTTCATATTATATGTGAGTTTCTTTATCCAGTGATTAAGATAGTGTCATTTAATATCCCATAGATAGAAATAGGAAAATTCGGTATAATTTTAATCATGTTAGTAAGTTGGTTACGAACTATTCCCATGACATGAATGATGACTGAGAAAAAATAATCATGGCCATTAAGTGTTGACTATATTCAATTTATAAAATGCATGAAATGGATATAAATTTCATATTATTGAATGAAAACTTGATTATTCCTCATGTGACTCACGCCTTCAATGAAAAATTTTGAAAACATAATGATATTACCCATGTATTGAAGATTTTTATGGAAGAGAAATTTGAATTCTTTTGTGCGATCAAAATAGTATGAAAAATTATTTTGGATTTCATCAATCACATGAAGCCTATATTTCATGTTCATGGTGAATCATTTTTTCTTAAGAAGATATCCCAATTAATCCATGGCATTCTCTCAGACCATGAGTTTCGTGAGATCCTTTAGCACATTTCCCTTCTCAATTCAATCAATTTTCAATGTAACCTACTCAAGCTGAAAGACAACTCCATCTAATTATGATTATGGAAGATCATCCATGGACTATAATATGAATATTATCTAAAGTCCATATATCATACCATGATCTAATATTTCTGCCTCAAATAAGGAAAAAGAGATTTATAAGGCTGCAGGAAAAGAACCTATAGAACCTTTTTCTACATTTTGATCCTTCTTTTTGTTGTCATAGAGAGTTTTTATTTGATAGAACATGGGTTGTAATAATGTTTTGGTAATATTTTGGAATACTTATGATATTTCTTATTCTTTTATCCTTACATATAACATTTTTTACCACTTTATAATCCCAAAATAATAATAATTCTTATGGAATATTATGTAAACCGTATTGAATTACTGGTTTATTATAGTATTTTTGTTGTTTTATCATAGATTATTTTTTAAATCATTCTATTCATGATACGTACCATTGATAAATTATCTGTTCTTATATATTTTTCATTAATAACCTTTATACATAACATGAATGATATGTAATTTTTATTTTTATGCTACCAAAGAAATATTTTTTGAACTCATACAATACCTTTGATGACCTGTTTTTACATTTATAATATCCTTTGATGACATCATTTGTGATCATAAAAAAGGGGATATTGTTAAATTCCTAGTTTTAATGATCAAAAAATCATTATTATAATGTTATTAATGTGTTTATGGTCTCTCTATGTGTTATATGTATTGTGAGCCATGTGAAACAAATTTCATTGTATGAGACACTATTTCCCTAACACTCCACTAGTAGAAATGTTTTCCTATGTATAAAGTACATCCATGATATCACACCGCCATAATATCTTACCTTTGGATTTAATAACAAAAAAAATGAAGACAACATCTGTCGACACATTATTAGGATGTCGAACCTCCGAAACATAAATTTGTTTATGTACGAGTTATCACCGGATTAAACACATCCTACATAGAATTTAGGCTAACTATAAGAAATCGTTAGAGCTCACACTGTGAGAGCAGACTCTTCTTGTTAAAATGCAACCATCATAGTGAAATATTGGCTATGTATAAAACATTTCCAGTTTCATGTGGGTCGAGCAATAAACCATCAGACATTTCGACACCTCTAATCTATAACACCATCATAGTTTTTATAACATATAATTTTAAATCATAAAATTATAATATTTATTTTTATTGAAGTTAATACCATTTAAAATTTCAATTATATTATCTTAAATGATTGATAGAAATAATTTATGATAGATTAAGGACATGCAGTATGAAAAAAAAGATGATCCCAAAATTCTACTTAACGTATGTTATAAAAAGTTAAGAATTATTACTCATGAATAAGTGTGGGAAAAAGAGATATTATAGTGAATGTAGTCAACTGATAAAATGAAGGGAGTAAAAACTACCTGAACATATATATAACTCACCTTCTAAAAAAATTATACTGGGAAGCTGAGCTACACATTCAAATTTTCTGACTTCCTCCAATCTAGGAACCAGAGTCTGAGACACACTATTTTCTAGATGTTCATTAATAGAACACAACTCAATCATCAATGATGAATAAAATCAAGAATCAAAATATTCTTTTCAATTGAAAAAGAACAACTAAATTGTTCTCTTTTATATTTCCCGGCCTAGTTTAAAAATATTACTCTTTTAGAAATGTATGTTATAATAAATTTTATAGACACACATTTTCTCCTGAGATATAAGTAATGATACTCAATATCTTCTCAATCTGTTTCTACTATTTTTACCATCAATAACGGTGGTAGATTTATTTAGGATGACTATGTTGTATTACAATAAAAAATAAAAATGGAAGAGGTCACTTGTGACCTGGACAGTTGTAAAGTATTTTTAAAATGTAATACATGTTTTGTATCATATTTTTTATATTATATAAACTTCTTGGTGGTGGGTGATCACAATGTAGATATGCATAAGTCTCAACATGAGACTGAACCTATCATATTCATTAATTACGCTTTGTGATTTAGTTTTGTTTTTCATTATTTTCACTTTAAAATAGACAATAGTTTTAACTGTAAAAAATGTATATAATTATATAGTTTAAGATAAATTATGTTTATATTATATTCTGATCATGTAAACCATTTTCAATTTATTTAATAATATTTTATAATATTCAACAAATAACTAAAAGGTATTTAGATAAATCATTATACTGATTAAGATCTATATCAGGATACTAATTTTGATAAAATGAGTTATTTTATGAACAGTTGGGGAATTTAAAAATAATCTATTGTAGATAGAAATTTAATATGGTACACAACTCACCCCCTCGTGCGATACTCACTCCCAACTAAAAAATTCTAGTGGATAAATATTATTTTATGTTTCTGATAATAAATATATTTTATAGAAATACAACTTATATCCTAATAGTTTCATTAATATAATTTTATTTTGATATTAAATAAACGTCAATTATATAATTCAAATAAAATTATTAGTATTAATTTTTAATTTTATATATTTCTTTGTGGGATTAATAATTCATGGATAATATTCCCTACATAAATTTCATGTTCTTATTTTATTTTATTTGGATTGTTTTACATTTTAAAGGGTTTTATTATATAGTGTGGAATTATACTTCCCATATATTGTTCATATACTACTGAAATAAAATTCTAATTTTGACTTCATGTATTAAATATAATATATATTTTGAAATAATTTTTTATACAGAAAAATAATTGCTAAATAAATAAATATTATTTAATGACCCTCACATACTACTGCTTCTTCTAGGATTGAATGGGAGAGAGAGAGTAGCACTAAAATCCCAACACAAATAGGTCATGAGTCTTAAACTATAACTGAGAGCGTGAATAAAAATATATGATGTATTTTCCCTATAAATGATCTCATGGATAAGAGATATGACTCAAATAAAACAAAAATAGTATATCATATAAAATAAAAATATTTCCCCTATTATTATTATCCTTCATTGTATGAAAACCAATATATGTAGTCTCCCAAAAAAAATTAATTAAATAATCTAAGAAGGATCCCTAATATAAAATACCCACCGATGATAGTATAGTCCATTTTGGTCACTAAAACCCTCTAGAATACATTAAATTCATTTTATCATCCAAATCAATTTTTATACCTTATGATAAAGGGAAGGATTCTAAAATAGCCTTAGAAAACATCTGAAATTATAATTTAATGACATTAACTGAACATAGTACAATATAAGAACTGATTAGTGTTAAAATCCACCACAAAACAGGTGAAAATGTCCTTAAATGATATATTTTTCATTCCCATTATACAAATGATGTAAACACCCACAAATCTTTTCTATGATTGGGGAATCCCACCATATATTCATCCCTCCTTCCAATTTATCCACTATAAAAAAGGTCCATAGCCTTAACACAACATTGGATTGAAATGTCATAAGTAGATAGAAAGTCACCCACATTGCATGGAATCTATCCAAATGGGAAACTACAGAAACATCAAGATTAATGTTGTATCCCATATGGGTATACTGGAACTTATCCAATGTAGTCCAGAATGTTCCAAGAGGACACAAATACCTTGAACTGTGATATCCTCAAGAGATATATCAAGTGGGAGAATCTCATTATTTCATGAGAAATGACATCATCTACATTCCATGGTGAATTTTAATGATGGGGTGAGGATAATTGTTCAATAATATCATCTCAAAAACAATGATCTCATCGGATACGAGTGGTTTCATTTCAGTAGTATTCCACTATGTCATTAGTGGGATGAAATCAGCATACATTTTCTTGATAATAGAGTCTCCAAAAATTATTTATACATCCCATAAGATAATAACATGTTAACTATGAATCAAATTAAATGAAATTATTAGATTACTCCACTTACTAAATATATTTTTTATGATTTTAAGACTTTTTAAAAAGATGATTTCCCTTTAAAATATCCTCATTTACTCTAACATCTTGTAGATCATTATTAAAAATTTCATAAGTATGGAACACCTAGTACACCCACATACACTCATTCCTAAAAACTCATATAGAAAAAAATTACCAATCCTCCTTACAGGATTGTGTATCATCTCTCTATGAAGAATATAATGTTGGCACGTATCAGTGAGGCTTCAATTACATGATATAAAACTTATTATCTTGGTTGTAGCTGATGTGGTGCATGAATCACTAAGTGGTAACCATTAAATGTTTAGTATAAACACCATTTTAGTAAATTTTTTATTTATTTATGATGTTTTGATTCACTAAATATGACTTTAATATGTATCATAGAGTCTCATGGATGAATACATCCCTCAAAATTCATTGATCATAAAAGGGCATGTAATCTCTTTGTGAATAATCACATTGATAAGGTTTCAAGTGCATATCTGGATAAAAAATTGTATGTTCAGCCATGACATTGTAATCTAGCCCAATAGAACTGATCATCTAAGAGTCACATGTAGCTTCTAGTTGTAGAGATTTTAATAGGTAATCCACTGAAAAACAAGAATAATACATTGAGATTTTTTATGTCAAAATATTAACATTGAAAATTTAAATATTTTGGTAAAAGAACTGGATCATGTATGACTTTCCATTAGGTTCCTAACACCACCATCTAAAATTTTTTCTCTAGTAGGACCATTAATTATATGCCTCTCATAGGCTCCATGAAGACCTGAATGTATAGATAATGACTGCTAAGGTGGTTGTACCTTGTACTTATGGAAAAATGATTCTTTAGAAGTCATTTGGGAAAAAATAAGACTATGATTGTTTGTCCACATAGAATTAGGTTTGGATGATCATGTTGGGTCTCTACATTAGGAAGGCTTCATACATATCACATTTATATGGTACTCAAATCCAACATAGTTCAGATGAGTGGACTACCAACTATGAAATCCCATTGAAGGTTTTCCCAAAGGGTAGTATGACCCTTTAAGAATATTAAGTTATGGATTATTTCTAAATAGTATTCCCTTGTATATAATGACGGTTTGGTTGGGACTTTTTTCAATGGAGTATTGCCTTGTGAATAATGGTTAGGTCTTATACCATATATGACACCCATACTCTTGGTTATGAGAGGTTATTATACAAAAAAATGGCCCATTTATTTTTGGAATGTTGACATGGTTTGGGAATATATAAAATAAGAGTCACATGATTTGGTTTGGTTATCATGAAGATATCATGATTTCCACCAACCTCTATGCCTATGTGCGTCATGCATGGTTTAAGAAACAATAAGAATGTGAAGATATGTGAAACCACAGAATCCTCATTTCACAAAGCTCAGATACATGGACTTCAAGACCAAAAAACATTAAGGCCCTATGATGGGTGGAAATCAGACGATAAAATAAAATAATCTATTCCAAAACATGCATTATAGTGTGAATATATCATTATCATGTTTGACCTCAAATCCCAGGTAATTTGTGATTGAGTTTGGAAATGGGGGATTAGAAGATCATAAAAACCACATTGTCCCCCATCTAGTAGTGGAAGACGCTGTGGTAATAGGAGCATATGAATGGATTTTATGTTCCTCATTATTCATTTAATTTTATACAATATATTTATATCTAAGTACCTGTATGGAATGAGACATCAGGGGTATAGAATGTATAAGGAATGAAGCATGAGGGGTCTCATAATAATTTTTTGTGGATTACTCCAGGGGGATTCCCTATAATTGTTTTATGAGGAAGAAGGTATGATATCAGTCCCAATCAATGGGATAGATAATGTCTGATTTTATTCCTTTTTTCATGGATGTGGAGGTCCTTGTTCATAGAGCCGATGAATAAATCTCATGGTTTTATTCCTCAATCCATGAACATGAGATCCTAAACCATGCTCCCATTGTTGGGGTCCTTTTGATAAAAGGAATTCATACTCACATGTACCCCAAGGACCATACACATTGGTTATGAAACATTTATATAACCTCCTATTGAGGGGATTAATATCCAAAAGGGAGAAAAACTGGTGTGTCTCTCATCAGGTTATAAAAGTATACAGGATTTAATTGAGGTTCAAATCTTCTCCCCTTCATAAGATTGATCCAAATGAAAAGGAGCACTACAATTGGTGTCATATAAGTGGGCTCAATTAGGTTCCCCATTAGACCTAGCTTGGTGAGAAGTGGGTTTTTCCATAGGTTATGGGATTATCTAGATGTTATTTGAGCAAGGCTGTTTTTTTAAATGAGTTGGATATGCCATGGGAAATGGACAACATGTGAAACAAGACATGGGAAAAGATTTATCTTGGGTACCATTAATCTCCTCATGTGTCCTTGGATGGGTCTCATACATGTCCTTAATTAGGAAATGGGCCTCACTAAAATGGTTTTCCAATATGTGGTAATAGGCCCCTCACACAAGTGTCTGGTATTTTTGAACCTGGGGATGATAACAGATTCACATTTTTTCATGGAGTTGGATGTCCAACTGTATGCACAAATAACGTAATAATTTTTATGTGAATATAAATGTTAAAATAATATAATATATTATGTTTTAAAAATTATAAATATAACATGAATATTATTTGTATAAATTAAATCTCAAATATAAATTAGTCATTAGAGGTGGTGATGGAAAAAAAATTATATCAGTTCGTGAGGCGTTATACTTTTGTACACACAAACTACTATTTCGCTTCATTTTTTAAGGATGTGGAGATAAATATCGGTAATACCATTAACATAAAAACATATCATTACATAATTAATGTATATTGTGTTTTGTAATAATCATTGAGTATTTATTTAATGAGGAATGAGAATATTAAAAAATAAAATTATTGATTAATAACTATACTTAATCTCCAGACATCCTCCTAAGGATAACAAAAAAATCCCTAAGATGGATGTTTGATCTAACAAAGGCCTCTAAAAAATTATAATGGATCTATTAATTAGTTAAGGAAATTATGTTCTTATTAAAATTTATCTTAGTGTGGTAAGAGTAGATGAGAGGGGGTGCCCTTTTATAAGTGGGGGAGTGGACCAAATATGATATTTCTTAAAATCATAGAAAATGATAAATTCATTCCCAAGAAAAATCCATTCCAATGACCATATATTTTAATTTTTCATTGTATATGTTATAAATGGGTCAGGAAAATTTGATTTACATTGGTTTAGTTAAAAAATAACAATTATACACTAGATTACCCCTAGTAAATTCATTTAATCATAATCCATGTTTATAATAGAAAATTAAAAGGGTAATAAGTTTACTTATAAGATAAAATTATTCCACCAATGGAAAAGGGATAAACTATTTAGCGATATACAATCTACACTTTCCTTATTCCTGATTTTTGGGTATTTGAAATAGTATAATATTGTATCATTGGATGTAAAATATCAATAATGTAATATTTTACACTATTCTTTTAATATGAATTTAATTATATATATATATATTAATTTATAATAGAATTCATATAAAAATAAGTACTAAATTATTATATACTAAAAACTACTCTCGAACTAGAACACACCTAAAATAACTAAATAATAATATTTTTTTATACATTTACTATAATTGTTCTGTTATTTTCACATACAATGTATTATAACAATAGAATTCATTATGGTATCTATATAATCACTGAAAATTTTAAAAAAATCCTTAAATAAAAATAATTACATTATACTAAATGAAAATTTAACCATAGTTCACCATTTATTTTTATTCCAATGTGAACATATAAAAGATATCTAATGGAAATATAGTACAATTTTGACAATGTTTCATACATTGTTATATATTTAACATAAATGGGCATGTTTCCCATAGATAATTGTATCGATATACTTATATGATATGGTTATAAATATATTTATTCAATAATAATGAATTAGAAACTAGTCATCCTTATAACATAGATTTTTCATAGGAAAACCAGATATACCCTTTTATTTTGCTGTATTTTTTTTATCATTTTTATGATTAGTTGTGACCAATAATTAAAACTAAAATCTTGGCTTATATATATTATTATGATTAAAAATACTAAATAAATTATATCACAATCAGTTCATATATGTTGAATAATTTAATTTAATAATGTTCCAACAAACCATGTCGCAAAATAGATTATCAAGAAAAATGAGTTTATAAGAACAAAATTAAACATGTATGAAAATTATGAAAATTTATGTTCCATGTTTTTTTCTTATATTGGTAATAAAACGGGTCATATTTTATTTAAAACATATTATAATGTTGTGGGAATATTAGTGATTGAAGATAATATTTGATCATTTTCCAAAAATTGGTTGTTTTCATATTTTACTAAAAAAATGAATATTTTTAGAAAATAAAAAACTCTTACAATAAGTTATATTTTTATTTAATAAATTTATTTTATTTGAAAAATATGAAAAAATTACATAAATAAATTATAATATTTTCTACCAATTGTAAATAAAAATCACTTTTGATTAAAATTGACTTTTCTGAAGAGTAAAATGTCATGTTCAAAAATATTATCTCGATGTGAATATAGTGACTTTGAAGAATTGTTTAATTCCACAAAAAAATTTGAGAGTAAAAAATAGAATTTTTCTCTAGAATGTAATGGATACTATGAAATTTATTGATCATAAAAGAAAAAAATGTTTAGTTGTGAAAAAGTCCATTGAAATCAAAAAATGTAATATAGTAATTATTTTTTTTGTGAAGACGAATTTATAATTTTTTTGGGAATTATTGTACTATAAATAAATGGAAATAATGAAATATATATATGTGGTATTTATAATTTCATTTATTATTAAATTTCAACCATAATATCACAATTTTTATCCTACAATGACTATTTTGGATGATTGTTTTTTATCATGAGGTAATAAAATCATCTTCTAATGGAACACATAATGAGAAATTTTATTTTGATATTTTGATTTATTCATTATACTTTAACCACTATGAAAATAGTAATTAAATTATATAAGAATTCCCAAAATGAATAAATCCTTAAATGAATAAACAATTAATTTTTCTTCAAAATTTAAACCCATGGTTCAGCATATATTTGTCCCAAAAAATAACCCTATATCCCTAATAACATCAATATTCTTTACATTAATGAATGATTTCACCTCAACAGTGGCATTATATATTTTACCTTACAACCTACAAAAATAATTTCTCTCTAATAATATATTAATTTATATTAAACATAATGGTTATATGTGTACATAATCCCAATAAATAATCTCTTAAATTATTAATAATATACTCAATACATATTTATTTTATCCTGTAATATGATTCCCAGAGTACTATTTAACATCTAATTTTTTCACATCACAAAAATCTCAAAAGGGGAATCAATGCATTTAAACATGGGATTATTCGTAGACATATAATCAAAATTCTATTTAGGGATGTCTCATATTCCAATGGAATAAAATATGATTCTATAGGTTATTTAATTTAATTCATCATTATTGTTTATTTAATAAAATTTGGATTTACCATATAATACCCCTAAGTTAGTCAAACTAGGTTCATATTATGGGAACACTATGTGTGATTTATAATAATAGTTGGGATATAATTAAATCACTCATTTGGGGGAATTTTTGCCTTGATGAATCTGTGTCAAAACCACATTCACATATAGAATCAAAAAAATTGTGAATTACTTAGAATACCACATCGTCTATTTCTAATAAATTCTATAGGATGTTATGATATACATATAATTATTCTTAGGATTTTTACTAATGTCATCAAATATTAATCACAAAAAATTACTATACAATTCATTGACACCATATATAGTGAACCATGACTATTAGACATATTTTTTATTTATATTTAACATAAGTATCCATTATTTACAACCCAATAATTATGAGGATTGGTTTCATTAGAAAACTGGGTAACTAAAACATTGAAAGAGAAAAACATGAAATATTTATTTTTCTTCCAAAGTGAAACCCAATATATCTATCAATTCATAAAATTTAATATGATAATGAAGGGATTACAAACATTAATGGGGTTAAATATGAAGCCTAGTAATGGATCAAACATTAAAATGATTCATAACATGATATCACAAAATTGTGTGGTCTTAGGTAATCACATGTGAGAATAACATGATAAACAAAAATGAATAAGATCATAGATTCATAGAAAAAATAGAAGAAAAGTTAAAATTATCAAAAAAAAGTTTTTTTGGACATCTGGATATATAATATAACTTGGTGGGCATAGTCTCACATTTTATTTGGTTTACCTCTAATTCAAAAAAAAACTTCTCATTATACCAAATCATTGCCAAATTATCTGGAGCTCTATCGAGGAAAAACCATCCTGTAATATATATATTTCTATGGGAAAAAATAAAATCATTACTGAGTTATAAACATAGTAATTAACCCATGAAAAAAATTGTATTCATAATATTTCATCATGCAGTAATGAAAATAGATTTTGAAAAGTTGTAATTTTATAAATAAACATAAATGACATATTACCTCATAAAATGAATATCATAAGATCTAGGAATATATGTCAAAGATAATCATAAAAAAATATAAGTAATAGAGAATATAAATGGTTGTATTCATTGAGTATATCCCCTTTAAGAAATCACATGGAATATATCTTGGGGGAAATACCCTTTTCACATTCTAAAAACTTCATAAAAATATAATTGGTTCAAAAATATTATAGAAAAATGTTTCATTTATAATAACAATTGAATCATATAAATAAATGTTAATTTAGTTTTCATGGACATGGAAAATTATGTTTTTTCATATAAGTTAAGAGAAATCATTATATTCATGAAATTGGAAAAATACAAAAACTGCGTTCTTCGAAATGTGACAGAAATGTTGATTTTAATCAATTTTAATAAAATTAAAAAATTTAATAAAAATTTAATTAATAAATAACTATAGAATATCCAAAATATCATTCAAATGTTTTTAATGATAATATAAAAATTGATGGGAAATATTAGGGATCTAATATATGATTAAAGATATGTATTACTTACAAAAGTCAATCGTTATGTTTCGTTATTATATATTTGAAAAATTGAATCCAAACATATAAATAACCTTCCTTACTAGAGGAGAAAAAAAAATATGTGGTTCATGAATTTTTTTATTATTTATCCTAATGTAACATGATGGAAAAAATCTATAAAAATATATATTTTAATTTAATGCATTACATTCTTTAGATAAATTCAATTAAAATCTCATTTTATAACATCAAATGATTTATAATGACGAATGACATGATGTATGAATTATTAAACACATAATATTTAAATTGGGGGGGGGGGATATAAACCATAAGGCAATTATTCTTATAACATTAAAATACAATTTAATGGAAGTTTAATTGCGATGAAATCAATTAGATAGCTCATATCATTAGAGGGATAATTAAGCATCAGAGTGATTATTTGTATCAAATGATAAACCAAAAAAAATTGAAAAAAATAATAATAAATTTATATCTCACTTTACATCTAATCATATCATTTCATTTTAAAAGATGTAGAATTGAAAACCAATTAATAGAAATTGTGCTAAGAAATAATTTACCCCTAGATTAAAAGATCACATTATTACATTACTATCAAGAATAAAAAATATTTGTTAATTATTTATATTAATAAGAACCATTTGAATTTTTGAAATTCATTTTATTTTATTTATTAATGTTTATTAATTAATTAATTAATTAATTAAGTTCATGTCATACATTTTGATAATATTCTGTTCATAGGTCCAAAATTAATTTTCCAAGATCAATATGGAAAATGTTTCCATTATTTCATATTACCTAGAATAATGATCCGAAAATAATTATTTTTCTAATAACAAAATTTTACATTATATTCCATCCATGAAACATTGTAGTTAAAATTTACATTCATTATAATCACAGAGACGAGCAGTTATATGTATACTTGTAAACGCTTCCATTATAAAAATATCAAAATGAAAATAAGGAGAGTATTTTTATATTTTTAAATAATTATAATTATATAATAAATAACATCTTATTATTTTAAAATACTTATATATATCAACTATGTTATGCGGTGACGAAGAATGAATGTCATTGCTTCATTCAGGTATTAGTCCAGACATACGCATAAATGACATTTACATTATACATTAATGTGAATGGAATGAAATTAAATGCAATTTTATATTTTAATAGTGATAAATATTTCATTTATAAAATATATATAATTTCTATAATTCTATACCACTATCCTTATTTGGAGGAAATGAAAACCGAATTATAGTAGTTCATGAGTTTATAGTTTGCGGTACAGATGAACGATTGTTTCATTTCGCAGTTGATATAAGAGGATATTGATATATTGTAGTCCATTAAAAAACCAAAATCTATTTCTTTTGTTGATACTAAGGATTTTCTATCATAATATTTGAATAATATAGGAGTTTGGTGGGAAAACAAATAAAACCAAAATAACTGATTACGAAATATTTGTGTTCTTTTACTACAATATATCAATATCCTCTTATATCAACTGTAAAATGAAACAATCGTTCATCAGTACCGCAAACTATAAACTCTTGAACTACTATAATTCGTTTTTCATCTCCTCCAAATAATGATAGTGTTATGGAAGCATAGAAATTATATATATTTTATAAATGAAATATGTACCACTATTAAAATATAATATAGCATTTAATTTCATTCCATTCACATTAATGTATAATGTTAATGTCATTTATGTGTATGTGTGGACTGCTACCTGAACAAATCAATGACATTCATTCTTCATCACCGCATAACATAGTTGATATAAATAATTATTTTAAAATAATAATATGATATTTATTATATAATTTTCATTATTTAAAAATATATAAATACTCTCCTTATTTTCATATTGATATTTTTATAATGGAAGTGTTTACATGTATACATGTAACTTCTCATCTCTGTTATTATAATGATAGTAAATTTTAACTACAATGTTTCCTGGATGGAATTAAATGTAAAATTTTGTTATTAGGAAAATAATTATTTAAGGATCATTATTCTAGGTAATATGAAATAATGGAAAAAAAATTCCATATTGATCTTTTCAAATTAATTTTGGACCTATGAAGATAATATTATCAAAATGTATGACATGAACATAATTAATTAATTAATTAATTATTAAACATTAATAAATAAAATAAAATGAATTTCAAAAATTAAAATGGTTCTTAATAATGTAAATAATTAACAAATATTTTTTATTCGTGATGGTAATGTAATAATTTGATCATTTAATCTAGGGGTAAATTGTTTCTTAGCACAATTTCTATTAATTGGTTTTCAATTCTACATCATTGAAAATGAAATTATATGATTAGATGTAAAGTGATATATAAATGTATTATTATTATTTTTTCAATTTTTATGGTTTATCATTTGATAAAATAATCACTCTGATGCTTAATTATCCCTCTAATGAGATGATCTATCTAATTGATTTCATCCCAATTACACTTCCATTAAATTGTATTTTAAAGTTATAATAATAATTTTCTTATTGTTTATATCCCCCCAAATTTAAATATTATGTGATTAATAAATCATACATCATGTCATTAGTCATTATAAATCATTTGATGTTATAAAATGAGATTTTAATTGAATTTAACTAAATCATGTAATGCATTAAATTAAAATATAATTTATTTTATAGATTTTTTCCATCATGTTACATTAGGATAAATAAATAAACATTTCATGAACCACATATTTTTTGGTCTCCTCTAGTTAGGAATGTTTTTTATATGTTTGGATTCCATTTTTCTGATATTTAATAACGAAACATAACGATTGACTTTTGTAAGTAATACATATCCTTAATCATATAATAGATCTCTAATATTTCCCTTAAATTTTTATATTATCATTAATGAACATTTGAATGATATTTTGGATATTCAATAGTTATTTATTAATGATATTTTTATTAAATTTTTTAATTTTGTTAAAAAATTGATTAAAATCAATCTTTCTATCACATTTCGAAGAAGGCACTTTTTGTATTTCTACAATATCATGAATATAAAGATTTCTCTTAAATTATATGAATAAATAATAATTTTCCATGTCCATGAAAACTAAATTAACATTTATTTATATGATTCAGTGGTCATTAGAAATTGAACATTTTTCTATAATATTTTAGAACCAATTATATTTTAATGAATTTATTAGAATGTGAAAAGGGTATTTCCCCCAAGATATATTCCATGTGATTTCTTAAAGGGGATATACTCAATGAATACAACAATTTATGTTCTATATTACTTATATTTGTTTTATGATTAACTTTGACATATATTCCAAGATCGTATGAAATTCCTTTTTATGTGGTAATATGTATTTTATGTTTCTTTATAAAATTCCATCTTTTGGAAATCTATTTTCATTACTGCATGATGAAATATTATGAAACCAATTTATTTCATGGGTTAATTACTATGTTTATAACTCAGAAATGACTTTATTTTTTCCCCACAGAAAAATATATATTACCTGAATGTTTTTCCTCGATAGAGCTCCAGATAATTTGGCCATGATTTGGTATAATGAAAAGTTTGTTTCGAATTAGGGGGTAAACCAAATAAAATATGAGACTATGCCCACCAAGTGATATTATATATCTATATGTCCATAAAACTTTTTTTTTGATAATTTTTACTTTTCTTCGATTTTTTCTATGAATCTATGATCTTATGCATTTCTGTTCATCGTGTTATTCTCACATGTGATTACCTAAGATCACACAATTTTGTGATATCATGTTACGAATCTTTATAATGTTTGACCCATTACTAGGCTTCATATTAAACCCCATTAATGTTTGTAATCCCTTCATTATCATATAAAATTTTAGGAATTGATAGATATATTGGGTTTCACTTTGGAAAAAATATATTTCATGTTTTTCTCTTTCAATTTTTTAGATACCTAGTTTTCTAATGAAACCAGTCCTCATAATAATTGGGTTGTAAATAATGGATAATTTTGTTAAATATATATTAAAAATATGTCTAATAGTCATGGTTCACTATATTTGGTATAAATGAATGGTATAGTAATTATTTGTGATTAAAATTCGACGACATTTGTAAAAATCCTAAGAATAATTATATGTATATCATAAAATCCTATAAAATTTATAAGAAACAGACGATGTGGTATTCTAAGTAATTCATCAATTTTTTCATTCTATATGTGAATGTGGATTTGACACAGATTCATCAAGGGATAATTTCCCCCAAATGAGTGATTTAATTATATCCCAACTATTATTATAAAGCACACATACTTTTTCCATACTATGAACATAGTTTGACTCAATTAGGGGTATTATACGGTAAATCCAAATTTTTTTAAATGAACAATAATGATGAATTAAATTAAATAACCTATAGAATCATATTTTATTCCATTGTGATATGAGACATCCTTAAATAGAATTTGGATTATATGACTACGAATAATCCCATGTTTAAATGCCTTGATACCCCTTTTGAGATTTTTGTGTTGTGAAAAAATTAGATGATAAATAGTACTCTGGGAATCATATTATAGGATAAAATAAATTTTTCTTGAGGAGATTATTAATAATTTATGAGATTATTTATTGGGTTAATGTACATATATAACCATTAGGATTAATATAAATAAATATCTAGTTATAGAGATATTATATATGTAGGTTGTAAGTTAAATTATATAATGCCATTGTTGAGGTGAAATCATTCATTAATGTAAAGAATATTGATGTTATTAGGGATATAGGGTTATTTTTTGGGACAAATATATGCTGAACCATGGGTTTAAATTTCGAAGAAAAATTAATTATTTATTCATTTAAGGCTTTATTCATTTTGGGAATTCTTATATCATTTATTTACTATTTTTATAGTGGTTAAAGTATAATGAATAAATAAAAATATCAAAATAAAATTTCTCATTATGTGTTCCATTAGAAGATGATTTTATTACCTCATGATAAAAAATAATAATCCAAAATAGTCATTGTAAGATTAAAATTGTGATATTATGGTTGAAACTGTATAATAGATGAAATTATAAATACCACATATATATATATTTCATTATTTCCATTTATTGATAGTAAAATAATTCCCAAAAAAATTAGAAATTCGTCTTAAAAAAAATTACTATATTACATTTTTTGATGTCATTGGACTTTTTCCCAACTCAATATTTTTTTCTTTTATGATCAATAAATTTCTTAGTATCCATTACATTCTAGAGAAATATAATATTGGTTACTCTCAATTGTTTTTGTGGAAGTAATAAATTCTTCAAAGTCACTATATTAACATCCAGATACTATTTTTGAAGAAGACATTTTACTCTTCAGAAAAGTCAATTTTAATCAAAAGTAATTTTTATTTACATTTGGAAGAAAATATTAAAATTTATTAATGTAATTTTTTCAGATTTTTCTAATAAAATATATCTATTAAATAAAAAATATAACTATTTGTAAGAGTTTTTTATTTTTAAAAAAATATTCATTTTTTTAGTAAATTATGAAAACAACCAATTTTTGGAAAATGATCAAATATTATCTTCAATCACTAATATTCCCACAAAATTATAATTTTTTTAATGATAATATGACCCGTTTTATTACCAATATAAGAAAAAAACTTGGAACATATATTTTCATAAATTTAGTTCATATTTAATTATTTTTCTTATAAACTCATTTTTTGTAAAATTGTTTTTGGAGTAATGTGTGTTTTAGATTTCCTGACTCCATTTATATATATTAATTTTTGAGTAATGTGGGTTATAATATGTTTAATATACACACATTGTCTTCTTTGATATACTATAAGATACTCAATATCTTCTCAAGATGTTTTTTTTATTCCAATTGATAGTAGTGAAAGATTTCCATATGTGGCATATGTTGTATTAATCTCAATAATACCTCTAGATGAGGTCATTTGTGACCTGGAAAGTTGTAAAATATTGTTAAAACTTAATCCATGCAGTGGATCATATTTTTTATATCATACATGCTTCTTGGTAGTGGGTGATCACGATGTAGCGATGGATAAGTTTCATCTTATACTAATACTATATTATTCATTCATTTTTATGTGTGACTTAGATTTGTTTTATATTAATTTCACTTTAAAAGTGAAAATAGTTTTTACTGTAAATAAACCATGTACTTATATATTTTAACATTGTTTATGTTCTTATACTATTTTTATCATGTAAACTGACTTCAAAGTATTTAATAATATATTATAACATTCAAATAACAATGAGTAAATATTTATATTTATCTTTTTCGTGATTAAGATCCATATCATAATACATATTTTGATAAACTGGTAAATTTTTATAACAATTTTGGAATTTCAAAATTATCCATTTCAGATAGAAATTTTATATGGTACTCAACTCAGCCCCTCATTAGATAGTCACTCCACCCAAAAAATTATAGTAGATAAATGGTATTTAAATGGTCTTATAAGAAATATATTTTATAAAAATATAACTTATCTTTTAATCATTTAATTTACATAATTTACTTTTGATATTTACTAAACTAAAATTATATTATTCTAATCAAATGATTATTATTATATTGTAATTGTACATAATTATTTATGTGTTTAATAATTATTGTATAATTTTCCCAACATGAATTTCATGTTCTTTTTCTACTATTTATTGCCATATTTTTTACATTTTAATTGTTTTTATTATAAAGTGTGGAATTATACTTCCCATATATTTATTAAATAAAATTCTATTTTTTACTTCATATATTGATTATAATATATTTATTAAATTTATTTTATAATAAATAAAAATTAATTATAAATATATATTATATCATGTCTCTCATTTACTAGTACCCTCCTTGAATGGAATGGGAGAGAGAGGGAGTGACGCTCAAATCCCACCACTAATAAGCCATGAGTTTGAAAATATATCTGAGGCTGTGAATAATAAAATACGATGCATTACCCCCTATAAATGATGTAATGGATAAAAAATATGATTCCAATGAAATAGAAACACTCTATCATATAAAATAAAATATTTCTCCCAAATAGTATAGTCCATAAATTTATAAAAATCAATATATGTAGTATCCAAAAATAATGTACTAGAAGACTCCGTGAAGGATACCTTAAACAAACACTCCACCCCAAGATAGTATGGTCTATATTTGTCACCCAAACCCTCTAGTTTATATAAAATGTATTTCAATTAATTTTCATGATAATTAAATGCATACTAACTAGGTTCCTCCTTAGATTCCCACATGATGATGTGATAAAAGGATAGAAATTCTGTAGTGGAAATTTTGTTGAACCAACTAACACCTATATGGAAAATTATATATTCTTAGCCACATGAAGACTCACCCAATAATTATCACACAACATATAAGACTAAAATATAAAAATAATATAATTATATGAATCCATATTCTACTCCATGATCAATTTTCCACTCTCACACAATGACATAAAATTTCAGGATCCTTAATCCCTTCAATATAATTATAAAATCATTAAAAGGGAAAACTTGATCTTTCAACCCATGAAAATACTTTTATTATCATCTCATTTACAACACATATATACCTATCACATACTATGTCATCAGTATTTTGATATCATTAATATGAAGGAAATCAATGTATGCATACTACAATACACATAACCCAATATATTATATCTTTGCCAAAAAATTTACAACCTTTAATGGTAGTGATATTTGGGACGAGGGGTCATACCACTATCCACATTGGCCAACATGAATGTTAGTGTAATCCCCTAGAACCCAAAGAAATTTGGATTTGGTAATTTTATCCCTATTAGGTTGGGTGTGTTCAGAAATAATAGTAAATTTAAGGGATTAATTACCACATACAATATTAGCCCTAGGGGTTCACACAAAAAACCCCATAACAAATCATATATCCCATCCCTACAACATCTCTATTTTTTACACCCATCCCTACTTCATAATCATAACCATTAATATATCACATGAAAACATAATTATCCTAAAACCAAAACAAATATAAACATATTGAGAGTGTTTTATTTATGTATATAATTTTTCTCTATCATGATCATCATTTCAATATTTAAAATATCTACTGATAAAACATGAAAAATTTAAAAACAATATTTTTTATTACCATTAAAATCTAGTATATTCCACTAAATATATGTCCTTTTCAAATTTAATAATCACCCAATAAATATATTATTCAGGACACATTTCATATTTTATATTAATTTATATATTTTAATTATTTTCTAATAGGAATCACTAGACAAGGCTCCGAATTACTCAAGAAAAATATTATAAAACATATCAATTTGATGTAATGATCCACCAAAAATTACATTTAACATTGACTCTCCCCGATATTGTAACAACACATAAGTGGAAACTACCAAAAACAAGATATCTTTTTTTATACAACATATATGACAAAATCAACGTTTAATTAGAAAATTATTAAATACAAAATTTAATTAAAATATTTATTATCATTTAATTATTCAGGGAAATAACAATATATAAATACATCAATATTAATATTTTTAAATAAATTAAATTCCAAGTTTAAATGGGGTCATATGAAGAGGAAAACTACAAAGGCCATTCAATCTTATATTATTTTCATTTTCATTGAATTTTAAGAATTACTCCATAAATAATTCTTATTGTTTCTTTTTTTACTTTTATCAATTACATCACTATTTATTCATGATATTATTGAACAGAAAATTATAAATGAGTAGCATCACATTGAGTAAAACATAAATATATACAAATAATATAGGCATCAGTTTATATACCATTTAATAATTGTACAACCTATTAATCATCATAGGTTATTTAAAACAAATCACCCTTGGCATTAAATACATGATTTTTTTCTCAACTATTGAAACTGACTGTGTCGAATCCCATAAATCAATATACAACAATTGAATCACTATGTAAGACTAAATTGAGTAAGGGATTCCAATTGATAAAAACACTGAGTGAAACTATAATGTATAGAAGAAATATATCTTTCATCAAAATTAACCCCAAATGTTTTTTTCTAAATCCACATATATAGGATGATGGAATTGGAATCAATGACGTATATTGAGTAATTTACCTCAGATAACCAATTGTGAATGTCTTTAATTTTAGGTAAACTCATTGATGAAGGGGATTAAAGGACCTCTAAAATAAATTATGATTATCCAAAGAGTTAGTATAAGTGAATAGTGAATGATTGAAATTTTTGAGGAACCTCTTTCTTATAATCTATATGGAGAATATCAATTCAAGATGTGACAAGGTTGTTAAAAATGTGAATAAATTTAATTAAACATACTGGGAAATCCATTTCTTCTGATCCAATAAATTTAGGAATCATTTATGTTTTGATTGTAAGTGTCACTCTTTGAATTATACCATTGATAGAACCACCATACAAAAGATCACTAGGATTCACCAAACGTACCATGTCATATTGCAAGTAATAAGACCCTAGAGAAATAAGGTATTTATTCTAAAAGAATTTCATGATATCACATAATGTTCTTTTCATGAACCACTCCCCCAATTAGAATTTCCGATTTAACCCTCTAATAATTCCCATGCCTCCACTAGGAACCTCTATAACCCATAATACCAAATTTAACAATCCAGAATGTGTGATAAATTAAATTAGATACATGCCAAATGATTATTTTCCATAAGAATCTTAACCAAACAAGGAAAAAGACAATAAGATACCAAAACCACCAACAAACTTATGAGATAGCTCTCAAATGATAATGTATGTATTAATAAAACATAAAATGAGATAATACTGTATATCCCAAAAAATCAATACAATATGGGACATGCATATCAATAATAATATAAAATTCAATATAATGTCGTATAGGGCATCCATCTCAAGATAGGGTACACACATTTTCACATCTAAATATCCATTCCTCCATATGACATGACCAAAATAATTAATCACCCATATAGAACTATATCTCATAGATCATTAATCTCTATCTACATTCCCATGAACTTTGCACCACCCTTGATGTTTACCTCTCCCTTGTCATTATTATCATATTTATTGTGTAATAATTTATGATTTTGGGTGATGTGGAACAAATCATGGTTGAAATAAAAAAATGATGGATGTTATAACTTATAATCCACCCCATTAAAGTTGTTGTGTACCATTTTTTTATTAACTTTGGAGAGATATTAAACTATACAAAAAATGTGGTACTCTATCTGAGGAAAATAGATAATGATAATATAACCTATCAACAAACAACGTTCTTAAAAGACTCAAAATTTTAAGGACACATAAATGGAGGGAATATATATATATATGTATATGTATATATAATTGATTAGAATATATCTTCATATTTGAATTTATTTCTAGAATACTTATATGGAAATAGATATTTGAAAATTGATGATGATCACTTAGAAAAATCTTATAATATAGCCCATTCGGGATTGCATATAGAAGGTAGATGAACTGATACATCACTGATGGTCTAGTCATTAATGATAAAATCATATCTCGGATATATTTTTATAAATCGTATACTAAGAAATATACCTCCATTCACATCCGAAGATACAATAACTGCCACTAACTAGTCATTGTTCTCATCTAAAGGGACACTACTATTACACAATACTCATCCCAAGCACGAATCAAACATGATGTCATATCTATATACTATATATAATATATATATATATATTATAATCTTGTAAAACATCCACAAAACCGTACATTGAAAATCACACAACGTCCACTATGAAATATGATCATTCTTCCACGGGATGAAATTAAGATGTTCAATTCATTCATCCTATAGGACCAAACTACCATAAATTATATTTATAATAACAAAATACATCCAAACCCGTGATTTAATGACATGAACATAATAAATATTCCTTCAGTTCTCATAATCATTGATTCATTATTCCCGAGGTAATATCATCATTGTCCAATTAGGGGCGTTTCCATAATACCTATTTATTGAATTAGATAACTCTAAAAAAGAGTATTTATAAAGGATGATTCAGCCAAAAAATTGGTTTTGGTGAATATCTCTAATCTATCTTTCATAAGAAAATATTTTCGCCTTCTAACTGTTAATCAGATATTTTACCATAAAAAACATGTTCTTGAAATCATGTTTCCATATAAATTATTTTCAACCAACACAACATGTATCATTTAAAAACCATAAAATATTCATAGAAATATGAAATTTTCCTTAACATTACATGTGAAATCATCTATGTAACATCATAATTATGTAGATAAAAGTAAACATTTCCAAATTATAAATTCAGAATAAGGTGTAAAACGGTTAATGAAAATATTTCATCTATTTTATAATGGTCATTTAATATAGAGTTTTTATTATAAAAGGATATAAGTTCATCTCTAAATATCACTATTAGACTTGAACTAGTCTATACTAACCATTTTCCAATGAAAAACATGACCATCCATGAATCCAGCCATCCACCTCACCTTATGATAACCTCAGGAACCCACAAATCATTAGACACTCATACTATTAATTTCCCACACAACATTAATGAATATATATAAACCCTATAGACATGATACACTAAAAGTACCATAAACCATGGCCTAAATACATTCCCTAGAACTATTAGGTCACTTCATCATCATCTTCAACATATCCTAAATCCAACTACATGATGCATCAAAATCAAGTTTCTCTTTCACATTGAGAAAAATCAAATCGATCATCCTCATATCGTCACACACGTCCATCCTAGACGTCAATCATATGCACTTCATGATTAATAGAACCTCTAGAATCAATTTTTTTATCAAATAACAAGTGTCTATATCATTATCGATAATGTGATTTGGAACATAGTATCCAAAATGATAAAATTAATCTTGAGACTAATCTCATTTGAACCCTCTTCCATAACTCCAAGAGATACTTCATACATTCATTTTTTCACACTATGGTGGAAAACATTATTTTAATGACTTAAAAAATTCCCACTGAGAAATAATTTCTATCCTATAATCAAAGTATTTCCTTTATGCCTCCTTAGATAATACTTCAACCTACATATTCATAAACGGAAATTCCAAAAGTAAACATACAAATAGATCTCATTCAATAAAATATTATATTTCATACTTTGGGACACCCAAACTATGTCTCGCGGCTCAAAACAAATACATAAAATAATTTTTGTTGGTGTATGATGTGTACCACCTATTCATATCCTTGAATCCAAAACATATGATTTAAAAAAACTCAAATTCATATTCTGATCATATGGTAATTAATTAATTTTATATTAATTTTGTTAATTTTATTCCGAAATTCACCACATCCAACAAGAAGGGAAATAAATTATGATACATGTACCTTACATTGGTATCTACCCCACATGAAGCATCACTTCACATTACAGGTATAACATGAATATGTTCATTTCACTAGATCATGGAGTCCCTAATGACATGTTTCATAGCCAATCCAAAATCATAATATTATATCTCTAATATCAACATGGATACAACTCTATCATGACAACCCCTCCAATGGTACCAGCCATGTAATCATTTTGAAGAGATTGAGTGACCCCTAAAAGTTTCATTTAATGGGATGTATTACAGTAATGTTATCATAGGGTATAAAACACAGAACATGAGTCCTTAACATCAATATATTAATTTAATGGAGAGTAAAATATAGAAATATAAAAATAAGAAACCCATTATATAATTTAAATAAAAATAAAAGTTCAACATTATCCAATAAATAATGAAACAAAAAGAAATAAATCTTGAAATATAATTCTCCAAAACTCTCTAAAGTAGCAGCACCAACACCATCACTACATACGATGCCTGAACGGTATATATCGATGACCAAGACCCTCTAAATTACCTACTAAAAATATTATAAATATATAGAGTGAGTCTAACATATATATATATATAATAGGATATTCATTAGGACCTCCCATGAATACATTAAAATAACATTATAATAATATTGTGAACAAGAAGTAAAAAAATAAACACATATATTTTTTAGTACCCACTCACAACCTCACCAAGGATATCTCAAAAATTATTGTACTAATTATATGAACATAAAACTATATGAATATAATAATCATTACCTTGAGACCACTTGTAATTTCATTTTACTCTCTCATGACCCAATGTGTAATATTATGACCCTCAATCTCTTCCAAACCATCACAACATCAACATAATAGATTTTTACAGAAATAAACCAATGCCAATAATTTTATTGTTATAAATATCCCATTATATATGTATTCATCCCATTAAAATCTATATTAGTAGAGTATCATGAACTATATTTATATCAGCTACATCCACACATACAAAAATATATGGACACTACAAAAATTTATCAATACAAACTCAATGATAAACTACTACAAATCCAAGAATTGGGATGATGCGATAGACACCCATCTACCCTCATTATATTATAAAATATTGAAAACAAAAAAAATTAACCTTTTGTCATCATTAAGTTTATCTTAATCTGTTGGGGTGTATTTAGAAGTCACCAGCAAATAAATGGATACATAATCACATACTATACCCAAACCAAGGATACATCGAAACATCCCTATTATAACTTATCTATCCAACCTTTACAGAACTAATATATATTAAAACCCATCAATACCCCATATGACAGGACCATTTATATACCACACATATCAAATAACTAAATAGATAGAGGATATGATTTAATAATTTTCCCTTTCCATCTAAAATTTTAATTATCATCTATCATCATGTTCATTATGTCAACATTTTCCTATTTATAATGATAAATCACTAACATAAAAACATCAGGATTTATTATTCTAATTTCTTTCCTCTCAATTTTAGTAATTAGTAGATTTATATAAACACCAACAACTATATTATTCTATAATCATTTCAATTATTATATGTATTTATTCCATTATATTCCATAAATTCAACCATCGTTATCCATGATTAAACACTTCATAGAAAAAGTGATACAAATCACAACCATTCAACTAAATAATAAAGAATCTATTACTACCCACATCACACTCACAGTCATATCACAACCACATGTTCATAATAAAATGAAATACATACACCTTTTAGAATATATATTGCATGAGATAACGTAAATAAATTTCTATTCGATATTAATCAATCAATCATTTTTTTCAATATTTGATTATTATTTACTATTTTGTTGTCATCCCAACATATAAAAACTACTATATTAATTTATTAATCAAAATTATTCCCGAATTTAAAAGGGTCTCTTATTTTTTTGAGTCATGTAATAGATCATAAATTTAGGATATGTTTTCATTATCATAGAACATTAATGAGTACAACACTCTTAATTATAATATTTTTTACATTATTTTTAGAATATTATTCATTTTTTAGTAATGTATTTTTTTTCCAAATAATAAAAAATATTCAACATTACATAAAAATACATAATAATATTAAAACAACACATATGATATACATCACATCCCATTTATTAATTATTCCATTTATTTAACATTGTATATTTATCCACACAAATTATCCAATATACCATATAATAGCATGGTTTTCAGAATAATTTAGAGAGAATAAATTATATATATCAATACATTCTATTTAAATAATAAAAATAGTCCCATGAAATTAATATAATATAAAAAATATAATCCAATAATGGATGGCCTAAAAATCTAGATAATCAAAAATCTTATAAAAAACAATATAAAAAACACTACCTTATCAGGATGGTGAATGAAGATGTAAAAATATTCATTAAAGATAGCCACTAACCTCAAATAATGAAAATTAAATCTCTCAAAGAAATGAATGAATGACAAGATGTTGTATATGAATGATCATCCTAAATCACAAAAATAGTATCACATGATTTGGGATATATGACATATGAATAATGAAAACTTATGTTGAGCATAATTTTTATAAATGATATGGGGAACATTCATTAAAATAATTATAGTCAGAACATTATTTTTTCTAAAGTCTCCGAAATAATTTTTATTATTAAATATAATATCAATCTATGAGTGTTGGTTTCACATTCTCAATCCTACAAAAGTTATAGCCACTAGTAATTGTCTCCCTATTCTTCATAAAATAAACCAAGAATTATTATTTACAGTAAATCAATAAATATGTTTACTATTTAATCATATAAATATTCATACAAAAACCCAAGGTTACCACTATAGTCCTCTATCTAGATTAAATTATTACTCTGAATAAACCAACAATCCTAATGACACCTCTCAAAACATCTATAAATGAAATTCACCAAATTACTTACAATAAATTTCTACTTCATAAAAAATATCATAATTTTAGATACATATTTCAGATTTTATTATTATAAGATTTAAAAAATATTAAAATGAAAATCATATTTTTAATTTTAATAATCCCAATATGGATATATGTTCAATTAAATTTTAGTTAAAAATTATGTTTCCAATGTGAATATTTTTCACCACAATAAAGGATTTATTGAGAAACAAATGATTAATCAAGTGGTACGTTACTAAAAATTAGTAACCCCAAATACTGAATGTGTGGTTGAATGATTTATTGATTTTACCAACTATATTCTTCATAATCCTAAATTCATGTACCATATAACATAACAATGGAATTCTTGATTCTATTCGGAAATTATATTTACCAATGCTCCACCCCACTAATTTTTAATAGGATACCATTCCCAAGACTCTTCTCTATACTCCATTAGAATTTTATATTAACCAAAATATTGGTAATTCAATCCTTAATATCTCTACCACATGATATAGATGTTTTTTAATACTTTATGGTGTAGATTAATATTTAAATCCCAAAGAAGACTGTAATATTCTTAAGTGGATTCTTTAAATAAATTATTCTTATAATTATTCAAAATATATTCCATAAAATGTTATATATTTATATTTTTATAATTAATATTTTTAAATTCAATTATATTAATGGAATATCAAATATCATTTTTCTCCATTCATTAGGAAATAAAAATTATTCAAGTGTTATTTGTGCACTACCATCTCCATGGATGAAAAGTTTCATTTTCATCACTATAAAAATTGATGGTTATTTAAAAAATATTATGGTAATAATGGTTCAAGGAATCAAATTATATATAGTATATCATTTTGGAACTAATTATTCATCATCATACAAAATATAACAAATGTAGTTTATAATTTCTCTTAAAACAACCTCGATGAAAATAAATTTAAACAATAACATTTGTATTCAGAAAACCATGGCTATACAAGAATTACATTTTTTAAAATTTAATGAGAATAATTCATTCGGACTGAATAGTAAAAAAAATTCCAGGGAAAGGAAGCTATTACAAGGTTCAAGGGTTACATGCTTAGGGGGGTGAATGTTATGAAGAACTAAAGTATCAGTCTTAAAAAAGGTTTATAAACATTTGGGAGAGATCCCAAGATGATATAATGAGTCATAATCTCTCTTAAACAACCTTGTCTATAAAGAGAGTCTGAAAATAAATTTCCTCCACCCAATGTATGTATAACAATGATATCTTGTCTAAAACAACATATGTATTACATGATAGAATACACTAAATCATAAAGAAATGTCAACTTTCTGTTGGATGAATTTATCAATCACAGTAAAATTGGATTGAAAATCCAATATTGGAAATATAAAATTCCTACATAGAGAAATACTTACAGCCATATATTTGGAATCATCACCCAAGGACGCACTAATAAAAAAAATATCTAAATCCCACCAATATGGATCATCTTTTATCCTTGAAGATCCCTCCTCATCTCATGCTCCCATCCACACATGAACCAACAACATTTTGTTTAGGAACCATCCAGGGTGGGCTCTATTTGACCTATCCTCCTTGATTGTGATCATTGATAAATGAAAAAAAAATACTCAAAAGGAATCTTCTGAGAGAATCCGAGAAATAAGCATTCTTAACCAAACAAGAAAACTAAAACACTTCATGCATAATCTGTATTTGAATATAAAGCACATATTGAATCATTACATAGTGGTATTTATTCCTCACATCCTAGAGTAACCAACAGGAATAGGAAAATATGATAACTAATATTATATCTTCTAGTCTTGATGGCCATTCCCCCGAAACTAGGACTCCAAAGAATCATCCATGGACTCACCTGATATATTGATGTTTAGTACCTATTGCAAAAAAAATTATAGAATCCTTGTGACCTATCAATTTGAATAAAAAGATATGCGATAGACTCTAGATGGGGTACTAAAAAATAATGGCAAAGAGGGAACAAGGGAACTGATCGAGGATTTCACATAAGTTGTGTAATAATTTTACAATAACATCCAAAATCATTTCCAAAAAAAATTTAATTATAAAATGTGATAGATAACCATTCATGAAACCTTTTTTTAGACTAAATAGTGTTAAATTATTTCCCTTGAATATAAATAATCTTGAATAAAAAATTGAGAATAATTCACATTCAGATTCTTGTTTTAATGAATATAATTTAAAAATGTAGGAGGTATAAATGCAAAGATATATAATTGGATCTATAGTAAGGGTAATCATTGACCAAACCATTTCATTTTTTAATCATCAGTTTTTACACTACTTTTTAAATATGGTTATTCAAAAATATTAAATAAATGGTATTTTCACTTCGTTAGATTTGTTCTTATGTGTAAAGTTCGGATGTTAAATCATTGATATAATTATTATTCCTCCAAAAATAACTTTTTAATGGAAATTATTTTATAAAATATTCCAATGAATACTAAGTATTCTTTTAATCACATGATATTTATAGTTGATCTAATTATGAAAAAATATTGTGTCATAAATATTTTTCCTTCTTGTATTTGGTACAAATAATGTTATTAAATATTGGAGTGTTCCATATTATATATCCACCTAATTAAATGATTTATGTTTTATATGTGATGATATTTTTACAATTATTCATTTCTAAAATGTTTTATTTTCTAATAATTTATGATGTAATGATTAGTATATAAAGTATATGTGTGAATATGATCGAATTTTTTCATAAATTATGTGTTTTATTTGAGATAAATTTATGATGATTCATTCGTATCAGTATTCAACATCTTGGGAAATTTTCAAATAATTCTATAATTTTTTTGTTATAATTCATTGATTATGAAATGAAAATGATGATTATGGTCACATGTATACTATTATGTTTCATGATTAATTTACCTTAAATTTTTCTCATGCCCATATTAGGATTCTAGGTCCCCCATTATGTAACGTATATCCCCAAATCAATACATTTAATATGAATAACATCAATAAAGATATTATTACATAACCAAATTAATGAAATACAGTTTATTTTTTAAAGTATTATTTTTTTATACGAATAAAAATTTCCCTAAAAAATAAACCTTTTGATTATTGAATGAGATTATTATTATGTGGTTAATCATATAATTTTTTTAATAATCACATTTTTAAATGGAGGTTCTTAATATTTGGTATCAATTAAATTACTAATAGTTAAGAATATTTTGGAATATAAAACCTTTAGTAAATTCCTGAGAGATAACATTTACTATAATACAATATGATTGAAATTGTAATGTATATATTATGTGGCTTTCTATAGATGGAATCCAATTATGGATGCTAAAACGTGGATATAGAATAGAGTAAAAATGTAACTTGATGCAGTAACTCTAAAAATGATGTTTTGGTATGAGGATAATTATCAATTAATGCACAACATGTTTTCCTAACTAGAAACCTGGTTAGACACTCCCATGTTATACGTTCCAGTTAATAAAATTAATATTATGACTTATTATAATGCATTCTAATATAATGTTAAATTATGGTAAGAAGAACCTAATAATATATAAAACATGAGTAAAAAATCATTAAACCTATATAATTGATTTGTTAGGGTATACATGTCTTTTATGAGTTATTCATTACATAGGCCTATTTTTACATTTTACATAACTATATTTTTAACATTTCATCTAAATGTATCCCATATTATAGAAAATTTATTGAACTAGGAGAAACTAGAAAAACAACCCATGTGATGGACAATATAATGATTTTAGAATATAATTCCTAGTAAAATGGATGGTAATGTTCGAAACCTCCTGGTGGTACATTAGCACATATCCTAGGATATAAATAGTAAGTGAAACTATGGGGAAAATCATTTTTTTTCAAGAAAATTTAAAATATCCACTGTGTCTTTTGTAGGACAATGTCCAATGATATTTAGTATATTATTATCTAAATATATAAATAATAACACTTTAACTATGAATAAAAAATTGATTTCCTTTCATAATTGTTCGTTGAAAGAGAAGTTTACTCAGGTTTTATATCATTTTAAAAGGGAAGTTTAACAATGGTGACATTGATCTAGATTTTAATGAAGATTCATAAATAGGAAGTAATACCATGAAATGAAATTTGGAATTTATTTATTAGCTATTATTTACGTAAATATCATAAAAAATATATTGATATAATTTTTTTATCCATGTGAAGAAAGAGAGTAAATATACGGAAACATGTGACAAAAATTTTACACAACATTCAAACTATTTATGGGGTTGTAATATCAATAATGACATGAAAATAAATCAATTCTTTGTTTCATTCAAAAAATCTCTTAAAATAAATAACTATGTTGGAATTTTGGAGTTTAGAATTTTTTCATTTGAAACACCATTAGTTTAGATGGACATTTTTTTCAAATAAATTTTTATTTTTATTTATATCATTCAATGAACTAAGTCAATGATTACATTCAAAGGGAACTAACTCGGTGTAAATTTCACAAAATACCGACTTTAATACTTTTCATGAAACACCAACATGGCTTACGATCCACGCAATACTGAGTTGGTGTATGATACATGCAACATTGAGTTACTAGAAAATATAAATTTTTATTTTGTTAATTATTTAAATAATATATTTATAACTTATTTGTTAAACAAAGTAATATGACTAGTAATAACTAATTTTCAAATATTATATATAAATTTTTTATATAAATATAACATATGATTTCTGGTAAAATTATTTTAATGTTTAAAAATAATATTTATATAATGAATTAATTCATATAATAAAAGTAATTTAAGACACATTTAAAAATATAATTTGATAATATAAACATCATGTTGAATTTTTAATGTCGAAATATTCTTATGGTGAATTTTTTTTTCGGAAAAATATCATTTATTAATGAATACTGAAAGTACACATTTTTAGTTAAAATTTTCTTTCTGTAAAATTAATTATTAAGAATAAATGATATTATAAATTATTTTTAATTTAAAATTACATATATATTACATCTAATAATATAATAAAACTCATTAAACTCATTTCAAATTTCATACTGAATCTAAAATCATATCAAATATTTGAACTTTTTTCTAATTTAAAACCATATTATTTAATCTTGCTTGCAGGATTAGCCCCAACATTAATTTTTATACTTCCCTAATGGGATTTTAAAAATTCGAAAATTCACCACTCTATTCCATCTAATATTTATAGTTTAATGAGACCATGTTAGTTATTTACCTAATTAATAAGTCTAAGTGATTGAAATTAATCACAATGATTAATTCCAAAATAAGATTAATTAGGGACTAAACATTTCACTTAATGGATAAAATTATCTAAAAACATTCCAAAAACCATTTAAACTCTTAATTAAGTTCATAATCCTTCCATTCATTAGTTAATTTGGTTTGGTAAGTCTTTTTTGAGGTAATAACATGTGCAGAACAAACTAGTTTCTAAAAATTCCAAGTGAGTCTTTTCCTTCACAATAAAAGGCCACCACCACTACCCATTTCTCAAACCTATCAAACCTTTTATAATAGTCGATGATAGACCAATTATCCTCCCAACAATCCACCCCTCAAATTTTATGCATCCTTTTTGGAATGAACTATAAGGATCATGCATTATTACATTACATAGTCTTGATTTTTAGTCAAAAAATCACTTCCTTTCATAATGAGGATATTTTCTAGTTTAATTTTTTAAACAATAGGGATATAAAAAATACATAACATTCAATAATCATATAGCTATTATACAACAAAAATGGTATCCATTTCTTCGAAAATATAAATTTTTTCCAATGAAACATGATTTCTTTGACAAATCATCAAAACATTTAACATGAATTGTTTATTTGTATTGCATGTCCATCTAAAATATGAAGAATATTTAAAATCATGACGATTAAAAAAAATTCATTATGGGATATAATAAGACAGAAAGAAAAAATTACTTCAACAATACTTATAAACGTATGAAATCATTTTCAAAAAGAATTTCTTATCACCCATATATATACTTATTTTGTGAAACATGAGATTTCCATGATATTTCCCCAAACCATAGAGAACACAAATGGAACCATAAAGGTATATTTTTTCATTAATTACATAATCTTTTAACCACTATGTAATCCATATAATATGTTACCCTCACGACTACAATACAATTTAAGTAACCATAACAGTTACCCATGGAGTAACCATATGGTCAACATACGACTTAAACATACACAATGTATTGGAAAAAGATATAGGTCACAACCTTCATCATAAAAAATTAGCAAGAACCAGATCAGAATTATACATTGTGAATAAGTTTATTAAAATATTTCTTTTGAATTTAATGAAATAAAATTTTAAAAGTCATTTTTAAATGGAATGACCCTTATACATATCTTATAATTGATGTGATACTTAATATAGTGGATGTAATATTTATATAAATAGAAAATAAATATAATTAAACATGATATATGCAAATTTAATCACACAAACAATTTCAATAAAAAATAAATAATGAAATAAAATGTTAACCGATAGAATGGATATCAGGATACGAATTCCCTTACCTCAAGTTTTTCTTACTTCAAAATCTTTTAAACCTCCTGTGTAATAGTTAAAATAGTGTTATTAATATCATACAGAAATATATACATTTTTATAATACCTTACATGATTATTTAATTACATAAATTATCCCTTTAAATGTTAGTATTTTTTCCATCCATTTTTTGGGAAACTTCATTACATGATTTCCATGATCGGTTGTTGATGGAAATTCTTTTCAATTGTAAATGAAACTAAAAAATAAGAATTGAATTGTATTCATATATTCCTAGACCAATAAATTAAACCATTTATGATTTATAATACTGACATGAGGATAATTCATAAGTTAAAACATTATTGATATTTGTTTAGGTCATTTTGGCGATTCTTCGATCATAATGAACTGATTTTGTTTCATAAATCAATTACATATGTTAAAAATTATTCCATAACCTTATATATGATATAATATAAAAATTATCATCTTGTTCAACCATAAAAATGGTTCCATGATCAGTCTTTAGGGATGTAAAATAAATTGATATCACATCGTCCATGATGTCTGTAAATCGACACATCACAAACACTGATTTAAATTATTGATCAAGTGGGAGTGGGAAAGAAGTATAATGTTGAGGATTCCATAAATATGATGAAATTCATAACATGTAAGATAATTTTTCATCAATTCCAATTTTATATGAAAAGGTGATAAATGAATATGATTAAAAATAAAAATGAATAAAATGAAAGAAAACAAAAGTGGAAGTGTACCTCTTAATCTATTCTCCTTGAGATCCTCCTTAAGTCCCTTGTTATTAGTCAATTAGTGAGACCAAAATGTCTAGGTTGTGGAGAGTGGTCATGGGGGGATTATTAGAAATAACATAGTCAAGAGTCAAGTCTTAATAGGTGTAGGAGGAAAAACGTAATGATGGTGGTATTGATAGTGGAGGTGTGGAGGGATTTTACATTATTTTAATCATATTTGTAATATTTTTTTCTCAAGAATGTAAATATTCATGATTAATGTGACCCAAAAAATAATAAATAGCATGTGTTTTTAAACCATTTGTGATTTCCTCATCATTTCAACATATATTATGTAGTAAAACAAGTATTTATTATTTATCATTTTTTATCATTTTTTATTATCCATAAAATATTATGGATTTCAGAAAAAATTCCATAAACTCACCCTAACAATTTTTTGATAAAAATATTATAAATATTATTAATTTAAATTTTTATTAAAATAATAATTAATTCCTAAATTAAAATTTTAAGTCTATAAATCCTTTTTAATACCATGTATAATTAATCAAGTTCAGATTATATTAAATCCATAAGAAAATAAAATATTACTTCAAATTAATATTCATTAAGTTCTTATTACTATTCATTTTATTGTTGAAAAGGGTGTGTTAATATTCAAAAAAATAATAATGTTGGTTCTACTAGACTCAAAATAACTTACTGATCATTATTTTAGATGATCATTTTTTGAAATTAAAAAAATAGAAGCAGAAACATTATTTTTATAGTCTAGTTATAAGAATATCTTCAAAACAATGATTCATGAACCTCAATTTATTTTTATAAAAAACAAGGGATGATACATTATCCCCACCTTCTGGATATTGTGTAATATAAATATTATTTATTTATTAAAAAAGTGAGGGTACATTTCCCTGACAACATTTCTAGATTAATAAGATGCTTCATTAACCATATGGTTTCCACAGAAAACCTATACCTGGAAGAATAACATATTCCGAAATACATTTTCCCTTTGATAAATATTATGAATAGATTTCTTTTCAAAAGAAAGGGTATAGTCAAGATGAATATCTTCTGGGCTCAAAATATGAGATGAATCTGGCACATACATTTTCAAGATTGAAACATGAAAATAATTATGTACCATAGATAAACTTAGAGGAAAAGCTAATGGGTTGAGGACTGGTCCAACCTTATATGGGATTTCAAAAGTTTCATTAAACTGTGGATGTAGAATTAATTTCTTACCAAAATTCATAACAGTCTTCCATGGCAATAATCTATGAAAAACATGATCACCTACCTCGAAAGAATAAATTTCCTCCTATTATCTACAAAACATTTCTATCTGCTCTAAGTATTATTCATGTGTTAATGGACCATCAACATTGTCACAGCCACATCCTATACTAATTCAAGTACCATCAACATCCTTTACCCAAATTCATCCAAAAAATCCATATTTCTACACTTCATCCCAAAAAATGAATTGAAAATTTCCATCTATAAACTGTAATGAAAACAATTATTATAATAAAACTAATCTAAATAAAATTGTTGATTCATACATCACGTGTAGTCCATTGAAAAATCTCACAACATATCCTCAAATTTTTGAATCATTCGTTATGACTTCCCATTTAAGTGAAGATGAAATTTAGTTATAATAATTATTTTTGTGTCCAATGACATCTGAGGGCCCATCCAAAAAACTAGATCTGAATTTGGGATACCGATCAGATACAATTGAATGATGAACTCCATGTAACCTGAAAATATCATTTAGGTACAATTGTCAAAGCTAATCCAATGGCATTTTATCTAAAATAGAATGAAAATGTGAAAATATTTTCATCATATCAAAAATAATTTAAATCAATTTTTTACCTCAAGTAGTATTTTTTGGTGTAACAAAAAATTCAGTGGATTTAGAGGCTGAAGCATCCCCTACTATAACTGCCAATCTACTTTAACCTGTTGACATGTCAAACATTTCATTTTAATATCATCAATATCTATTTTCATTCCATCCCACCAGTAATACTCCCGATGTTCTCTAAATATCTCAGTACTTCTATGATGAATAGATAATGGAGAACTATGAGATTTACCCATTAATTCATTCTTCAAATGGGAATCACAAGTCAAACAAAACCTTTTACCAATTTATAAAACACATTCTTTATCATGATTAAATTCTAGAAACGTACCCATTTTAAAAAATTCTATATTTTTATGTAGATCACAGTCTTCCATATGTGCTTTCTTAATTATGTATGATAATAATGACAACACTGAAACCTGAAACAAAACAGAGGTATTTGTGCCCCAATAACATCTAATCCAAAATTCATCAAATTAGTAATCAATGTATAATGTTTCAAATGTAACATGGATAATGATGCATGATGTTTTTAACTAAAAAAATCATCAACATTGTCTGCTTTTCCCAAATAGTAATTGATTTTGCAATCATAATCCTTTATCATATCAAGCCATCCTTTTTTCCACATGTTTAATTCCTTCTGGGTGAATATGTAGTCTAATAATTTATGGTTAGTATATATTTGAAATTTTTATTGGTATTAATGATTCCTCAAAATTATAAATGCAAAAATACCGTAGTCGCCAATTCTAAATCATGTGGGGGATAATATAACTCATGTGTTTTTTTCATGAGGCATAAACAATTACCTGATCCTTCATCATAAAAATATAATTGTGTCCCCTCAATGTAGCATCACTGTAGATAAAAAACAATAGATTTCAATAAGGTAATGAAAAAAATGGTAAATTCACCAATATATTATTCATTTTCTAAATAAACATTACATTCTTTTTTATAACTAAATTTAACCTCCATTCACATTCTATTAAATAGAAGGCAAGATAATCGTGCAATTTTTTAAACAAACCATCAGTAATAACCTACTAATCCAAAAAAATACGAATCATTGTAACAATTTAATGTCCGGGACATTAACTAACCTCTTTTCTTTTGGAAGGCTTAAATATTTTTCCACCCTTATTTACAATGTTCCCAAGAAAAGAAATCCATTGCAACAAAAAATATTTCTTTTAAATTTTCCACATTGTTTCATTTCAATTTATGTTTTTAAAACAACCCTTATATTTCATTGTTTCCCCACTTTACTTTTATAACACCCAATAAATACATCAATAAACACAACAAAATATATATCAGAGAACTCATAGAATATTCTATTCATAAGATCCATGAATAAATAAGGTGAATTAGATAACTCAAATGTAATGACAAAAAATACTTAACGTTTATATCTAGTATGAAAATCTGTCTTCAGGATGTAATCCTATTTCACCATCAACCGGTGGTATCTGGATATGATGTCAATCTTGGAAAAGTAATGAGTTCCCTCGAGCTGATCAAAAAGGTCATCGATGTGAGGGAAAGGTTATTTTTTAATAGTAACGTTATTCAAGGCATTATAATCAATAAAACTTCTCATGGAAACATTATTATTTTATTGTTCAAAATATGGTCACCCCATGGTGATGTTCTAGGTTGAGTGAAGCCTTTGTCATGCAAATCCATCCACTATATTTTCAACTCATAATGTTCTATTTGAGCCAGTCGGTGATTGGGTTTTGGAATTAGAATAGCATCATGAACTATATAAATTGTGATTTAGAGTTCCCTATTAGTTATGACACTACATTACTAATTATGAAAAGCATCAAGATATTAATTTACCACTGGAAAATCGTTAATCTGAAAAATTATCTTATTTACAACAATATGAGCAAGATAAATATAATTTTTATCTTTCATCCTTTTCTCATCTTCCTAATACGTTATCAATTTTATGGGTTCTTTATTTTATAAAAAATGAAACTCTTTTATAAGAACAACTTTTTTTTCTCTACCATCAATATTAGCATGATAAACAGAAATCCAATCCATTCCCAAAATGCCATCAATCTATAATATGGGTAAATTATTAGATTTTTTAGTAATGTCCCTCCACATACCATAATAGAAAGAATCTTGTAATTCCACTTTTATATAGTATTTACCCATAAAGTTTTATCAATAAGTTCTCTTATCATTAGTTAAGGTGATATTTCTAATTTATGAGAAAATTCCTCAGAAATAATGGAATGTGTAAACCACATATCAAACAATACTTTAGTAAAATATATGTAAAAAAACAAGTCTCTTCATACCACTTCATTAGATAGACTATCATTTTCTCGCATAGTCGCAAATGATCTCACTACACCTTTATTCATATATTTTATCTTCATTACATCATTCAGATCGCTTCTTAGTCAGAAATTTTCATTATGACCCATCTCACCAAACTTAAAATACATAATAGTTTTATTTCTAGGATTGTTATTAGGATGATTTTCATTACTATCTCAGGACATATTTCCAAATATACAACATCGAAAACACTTCCTAGTTTTGGTAAGGCCTTCCACATGGTTTTTTCCACAGTTTTCACAAAATGGAAAATAAAATTTCTGACCATTAGATTTCATTAGGTGATTCATACCCATCACTTGCCATCTTGAAATCTTCAGATTCTTATTCTCAAAGTTAACATGATCATCTTCCAACACAAAATATAAGCTCATAACACATTAGAAAAGTTTCTCATTACTTTTGAATTCATGGGATGCCAACACCCTTCGATAACTTTGATTTAATCCGGAGTAAAAGTTTTTTTTTCTATCTTGATATGGAATAAGATTTGGATCATTACACACATGTCTGGTGAAGTTTTCATCATACACAGTCACTGAATCATTCTCTTTTTTCATGAAATCATTGATTTTCTTCTCCGTCCTAGGTCACACCATCTTAGGAAAATATTTTTCACATATGGAAATTTAAAATTCGTCCCACTCCAAGGCATCAAACTTATCTCTATCCATGTTATTTTGGAGAATTTATCACCACATGTCAGTTTCACCTTAAAAATGATAAATGGTAAGACATAACTATTTATTATATGAAAAACCCAAAATAATGAATATGTATTCCATGTTCTTAATCCATACTTCATCCACTACTGGGATAAAATAATCATTGGTAGTAGAAGGGTGTTGTCTCCTAAAATGATCTATTTTAATCATGTTCCATTATAGTATGTATGGTTGTTCTCTTGCATGGATTCCATAACCATTTAATTATTGTGTTATCTAATCCATTACTGTCATAAACTTCTCTTTTCCAATCATTAACATCTCAGGCTCCATATTAGGAAGGATATCGTTCTTTTTGTGCCTCCCATCTTCAGCTTCCGTGATTCTTCTACAGAAAAAAATTATGAACAAACATATCTTAGACTATGAAACATGGCAATCTTTAAACGCTATATTATATGAAATTATCATAAATTAAAAATCATTTATGGTAATATATTAATTTCATCCTAACCCATGATGTTATCTAAACCATAATTTGATAAAAATTATAAGGACCATGACTTGTAAGGTTACATAATCTGGAATTTTTTTCAAGGAAAAACGTCCTTTCATACTGAGTATCAATTCTGGGTTAGATGTTTATTGAATTGGGATATAAAAAATGCATAATATTTCACATTCATGTAGAGCAGATACTACAAAAATTAATCCATTGCATCTAAAATATAAATCTTTTCAAATATATCATCTTTTCTTTGAGAAATCATCATTACATTGAACTTGGCTTCCATAATTGTCTAAAAATATTTATACCCTATGAATATCATTTAAATAAATGGTATGATCACATAAATCGCAGTATTGTATTCAATAATATGGAAATAAATCCTTAGTCAATGAATACTTATAAACCTACGAAGTCATTTTCAGAATGTTATACTTGTTACCCATATAACACATACTTTCTACAAAATGATATTTCCATCAGATTTAAAAGAAACATAAAGAACATAAATAGAACCATAAATTTATATATGGTCATTACATGCGTAATCTTGAAACCCTCACAGCTACTATATAAATTGTACTCCAAACAACTAACTTATAATTTGTGTAACCATCTCAGTTACACATTGAGTAACCAAACAGCCGACCACAAAATAACACATACAAAATGAATTAGATATAGATATTTGGTAAAAATATCATAATAAATAATTCCCATTAACCATAACATTATCACACAACATGACTAATTTCATATAAACATTTATTTTTTATTTTATAAAATTAAATTAAATGAGAAGATTATAAAAAGGAAAACCCCTTATAAATATCATAAAATTGAAGTGATATATATAATAGTGGATGAGATATCTATATAAATAATAAAAACAAATAATAAAACAAAATATTAAAAAAAATTATCACATAATTTTTTTTATTAATACATAAATAATGAAGTAGAATGTTAGCCCATTAAATGGAAACCGGTTTATGAATTCCTTTACTGCATGTTTGTCTTACCTAAAACATATTTAAACCTGTTGTAAAATTGTTAAAAAAGTTTTATTAATATCTTACATAATCATATTAATGTTTATAATACCTTATATGATCATTTATTACATCATTAATTCCTTTAATGGTTATTATTTTGTTCCTCCCACTTTTTTCGGTTCCTTCATTACATGATTTCCATGATCGGTTCGTCAGAGATTTCTTATCCATTGCAAGTGAAACTCTATAATTGGTATGGAATGGTACTATCATATTTTTAGAAAAATATAATATACCATTTATTGTTTTTAATGCTGACATGAGGATGAATCATATGTTAAAACAATCATATATTTGTTTAGGTCATCTTGGTGATTCTTTGATGAAAATGAACTAATTTTGTTTTATAAATTTATACGATGTGTAATAAACGATTCAAGAACATTATATTAGATATAGTAAATTTATTATAATCTGGATCAACCATAAAAATGGGTTCATGTGTAGTCTTCATTGATACAAACTATATTGAAATCACATCATTCAAGATTTCAGTAAATCGACACATCAAGAAAGGTATTTCAATTTTGGAATAATTGGGAGAGTAGTTTTCATGTGTAGTCTTCTCCTTGTGATCCTCCTTAAGGCCCTTGGTTTTGGACATTTGGTGAGACTTGTACATCTTGTATGGGGGGAGTTTTTTGGGAGTAGTATTGGTTAATAAATTGGATATGATCACGGATTGATAGGCGTTGGAGGAATAGGGGAATGAGGGTGGAATTTATAGTGGAGGAGATGAGTGAATTTACATTATTTAAATCATTATTATAATATTTTTCTTCCAGACTATGAATGGTCTGGATAAATGCAAACCCAAATAGTAATAATATCATGTTATTTCATACCAAGTGGTCTTATATCATATTTTCATAACTTATGGTGCAAAAAGATAATTATTTTTTATTTATCTTATTTTATTATATTTTACAATTCATCAAAATTTCATTAAATTTATAAAAATCCCAAAAACTCACCCGAACAATTTTTCAATGTTTATAATTATAAAATGATATCCATTTTTAGAAAATAGTTTCCAAAATATTAGTAATTTAATTTTTTATAAAATCATAAATTATTCAAAATTATTTATTTTAAATCTATAACTCATGTTTAAACACCATGAAAAAATTAATCATATTGACATTATATTAAAGCATTTAAATATTAAAAAAAATAAAATTTACTAATCATTATGTTCATATTACTAATCATAAGTGTTTTGTACTATTCACCAAAAATCATGTTGGTTCGTTTAGACTCAAAATGACTTAATGATCATAATTATAGATGACCGTTCTTCAAAATTCCAAATGTATAATAAACAAAATACTTCTAAATGACAGTTATAATAATATAGTTTAACCAAAAGTTCATGAATTTCAATTTTTTGAATAAAATCTGGTGTTACAGAGACCCTCTCAAGGAATCCTTTTTGAATAAACCGAACGGAGTTTCCTGATTAAGAGGTAACGTCTGCTCTAAAACTCATTTAGTTTATTTTCATTCTACATCCCCTCAACTATATTTTTTCCATTATTGGGTGAAAATGTAGTATCCTCCATATACTATTATATATTAAAGAAATGTTACAAACATATATATACACACACCTCTGTATAATGGATTTTTAACTTACTGTTTTTATTAATGTGAACTACTACCTCCTGAAACAATGATCGTTCTTTTCTCCATTACCACAAATCATGGGGGCCATTATGAACGAAATTTTTTTATATATGTAATAAATTATATTTATTATCTCTTTATTATTATGTATTCATTTTACAACACACGTTTTTTACCTTCCATTTTTTGTTAATATGATAATGTCGTTTCATGAAGTGTGGGATACTGCACCCACAATGTGATGTGATTCGTTCACACAACACATTGAATTGGAATAATAAAATTATATAATATATATAATAAAATAATTATATTTTGATAAATAAATATATATATATATATAATTTGATTTTTTTCATTCGATACATCTATAAAAATATAAACAATGTTCATGCGTACGAACGGCTTACCGTATCCATGAACGGTGTATTCCATTTCACACATAATTATGAAATAAAATATTAAAATCTATATACAATTAATATATATCATATTTATGAAATTTTATAAAAATGTTATTCCTCATATAATTATAATGAAAAACTCTATAAGAATTAGAACACATGCGAATAAAAAAATGAATATTAATTAGATTGATAATCTATCAAAGGATCATTAATTGTGAGTAATATAAGGACCTAATAAAACAATATATTGTATTAGGTATAAAAATATCATTCTATAAAATATGTATAATTAATTATATTTATTATAAAAGTATCTTGTATGATACACAGATGTTCAATACCCCTAGTAAGGGGATTTTCACCTCACAATTAATTTCTGTGAGATGAAAGTTATGATCATCACTCATTCCTTTTGTGATGTGTATGTACATACTATGATTTTATAATTTGTATCATTTACTTAAATTAATTATTATTCACATATCCATTCTATCACCCCACGTTCATGGGACTTATCATTCGAAACCTACCTACTCCATAAAATAGTTTTCTCTGAGTTTTCCTCCATGATACTCATGTGTGGTTACACACCTAAACAATTTTTTTGTGTATATAATTCTATTTTACAAGTTATATCATGAATCACATTCATTCATTATATATTATGCTTCATTAAATTTTGTTATCATACATCCATGTATGATCCCAATTTACCATGTAAGAATAGTTTATTGAGACAATATCATCGCATTCTGAGATTATTTATGTTTATGCTTCCACTAATCAAACTATAATATCCATCCTTAAGGAATATTAATAATCATCCATATTTTTGTTTTATTCATGATAACCTAATTTTTTAGAACTAATTCTCCTCTATTTTGTTCTTTACATAAGATTTCTAGAAAAATCTAACAACCTCTTTCTTTGTTTGAAAATATATTGTGTTCAACAAAACATGTTTCTAAAAAATGTTTTAAAATTATCCATGAAAATAATTATAAATGAAAATTTTATTTTATTAATTTACTATTATTTTAACATTTTTTTTAATTTTTTAGTGGTATTATCATGAAAATGGTTTTCAAATGGTTTTATGAAATAAAAATAAATTTACAAATAAGAAATGATAGTTTCTTCACTAATGTTTTTAAAAGATATTGTCAAAATTTTTCCAAAAAAACATCTATTGGTGTTAATAATTCATTTATATTTAATTATTAAATGTCTCCATTCATATTTATTCACTGAATTGTTAATGTATTGATGGAATGATGTTATGAAACACATTTATCTTTCCCAGTTTATATGATTTTGGAACCTGTTTCATTTCGCAGGTTATGCTTATAATAATATGATTATTAATCATAGATCTTAAAAATATGTTACGATATGTTTAGATGTATTTTTTAATTCCCATTTCATTTCATGGTTTATGATATATTTTTTTTCTTGTGGAACTTTTATACATGATTTCATTATGAAATTGATGGGACATATATCTTCCTACAATGAATTGTGTAAGGATAAATTTATTATAATATCAGAGGGAAATGGGTAGAAAATCCTAGTCGAGATATAAGAGGGAACGGCAGAGAAAATCCAAATCAAAAAATAGGATTGAACGAAAGAGAACATGTTAGGCCCTAAAAATAGGGAACAATGGAGAAAATCCCAGTCTTGAAACATGAGGGATTAGGGGAGATCATCCCAGTACCAAAATAATATGGGCAAACATCCCATTCTTGAAACAAGAAGTAATGTGGGAGAACATCCAAATCCTGAAATATGGGGTAACATGGGAGAACATATATGTCCTAAAGTAGGTACACTAGTGGTTATCCCAAGCCTAAAATGATACAATTACATTGGAATGTGACCTTTACATAGGGTTTTATAAGCCTATGTGTTTCAACAATTCCTTTCCTTAGTTATATATTATGATTTCATGTGTTTAGTAATTTACTACATTTTGATTCATTTCTTATGAACTTCCATGATTCATGTATATGATCTTTGATATGAAGGGTATGATCTTTTCTATTCATGCTCATGTTATCATACCCTTATACTACTGTTTATGATTACATGTCTCACTTCTTTTCCCTTACTGATCATTTGAGCTCTCCCCTTTTTATGTTTCCTTCCACATGTTGTGAATAAACGTATAATTTCTTGGTGTCTAAGAAGGGCTCTAGTCAAGAGGATCCAAGTTGGAGATAATGTATATCATTTATGTATAGATGTATATGTGTCCATATTTCCAAAGGCACTGGACTAGTACTGTCTTCTATCATTTATTTGTATAATGTTTATGTGTTACACTAATATTATGTAATGAAATGTTTGTAAAGAGAGGTACTCTATTGGTGCTATTATAGGAATTTTTTAGTTTACCATTGTAAACTATGAAGAGAGAACCTTTGGGATAACCCTATATACATGTCTATAAGGATAAGTATAAGGATAAGCTAATATTTATGAAATATTACGGAATTTTTTTAGTGGATAGATTTAGTGGTTTCTTTAAAATACATCCCTATTTGGATACTACAAGTTGATATGGCTCTAGTATAGATATAACTAGGTGTAACAACACTGACATGATGTTCTGGGCTTGACACGCGGTAATCTAGTACATGATAAAGATCCTCACTGCACACCTAGTTTGACACTATCAATAATATGCTCTGCGAATTCACAAACTCTTCATGAATTACTATAAAGGATTTAAATATATATTGGATTAGAATAACCGATATTAAACATAATGTGTTATAGATTTTGGATGGTTTCATTAGATAGAAATCCTATAAGCTAGTTTTGATGATTTTGTGGTTCCCCATTATGGTAAATATTTTCTATACTATGCTTTTGGTTTTAGTGAATTTTTATAACCCAAAGAACCACATTAATGGAGATTTCAACTAACAATGCCACTATTTTCCTCCTAAATAATCTATTTCAATGGGTGGTGCAATGTCGAATCATGGAGCTATCCTCACATTGAATTTTCAAGCTTTGAATCTTGGTTGACTCCCAAATGAGAAAATGATTGGACAACATTCTATTAATTCAATCATGAGGCAAAACCCACCATCTTTTATTGGGTATTCGGATCCACTTATTGCTGAACAAAGGATTAGAAACACTAAAGAGATATTTTCTATTAATTAGTATACGGAGCATGATTAAGTAATTATGATTTTATATTAGTTATAAGGTGATCTAGATCAGTGGTTCAATCTAATACTGAATATGAGGAATCATGATGAGATTGAATACTTAGTTTGGGATGATTTCAAGAACTTATTTTTCAATATTTACTTTCCTTGAATTATTCATACCAATATATTGAAATAGTTTCATGAGTTAATGAAATGTGATTATGAATCTATGAGAACCTACGAGAATAATTTCACAAGACATGTATGGTATGCTTTAGGAATTATCTTCCCTCGTGAATGTAAATTTGATAGCTTCTTCAGTTCATTAATTCCATGTCTTAGAAGGGATTCAAGAATAAGAGACTTTGGTATCTACAAAGAGATTGTACGTTGTTCTATCATGGTCAAAATAAAGGATGGAGTCATATATCAATCCCATGTATTTGATTTGAATATTAATATAGAGTTTAAAAGATACTCAAATAACCATGATGAAATAAAGATTAACATTTCTTTTATGTGTATTTATTGGAAGAATCATGGAGTAAATTGGCATAAGGGTTCTAATAAATTTTTGTGTGTGCAAGAGAAGTCCATTAGGAAGTTGATTGTTGATGTGATGGGAAGAATATAACTCAATATTCCAATGAAAAAACAAATCACAAAAGACATCTCCCATGATTCTGTGCTGCAAGTATAATGATAATGTGGATTTTTCTAGATACTTTCCAAACCCATTAGTTGTTGATGATGATCGGCGTCCACAACCTCGTAATCCATGAGACAAGGGAGAATCTAATGAAATCACTATTTAGGATGAGGGTTGTGATATTGAAGTGATGAATGTTACATGTTATATCCACTATAGAACTGATAATTTCATATTTGATTATGGGTCTACTGACTCATTAAAATATAATGAATTTTATAATGGTGTTAATATTCCTACAAAACATATTGAGGTGGAATTTGCAGTGCAATCCACTAATGGTACGATTTTTTCACCTCAAGTATATGATTTCTGTCGGATATAAGTTTGTGGGAATGTTCGTCCTGAAAAAAATTTCATTCTTATGTTGGAATAATTTGATGTTACTTTTCCATGTTTTTGAAGTGGAAGATCTGGGTTTCGGATGATAGAAGTTTCACGCTGAGGGTGGAATCGGAGAAGGTGAAGCGACCTCGATCCATATTCTCCGACGACCTCATTTTGTGGTGATCAAGGGTGGGTTTAAGAATTTTTTTTTCATCGTTATGTTTCAACAATTCTGTGTGGTTTGATCACAGTAAATACTGGGTGATTCTTTGAATTTGGTTGTGGTTCGTGACAATTGGTTGAAGATGAAGGAGGATTTGAGGTTAACGGTGAAAGCGGAACGACCGAGTTGTATGCGGAACAGGGTGCAGCCTCAGGGTGGCCTAATATTCGTTCTAGATTCTTCAACTTCCTTTTGTTAATGGATTCTTCCTAGAGGTTCATCTCACGTCATTGGTAGGTTGGGCGAACTTTGTCTGGAGTTTGCTGACGGGAGGATTTGGGCCGTTGTCGATGGTCGCACCAGTGAACGTTTGAGGAGGTTGAATTTAAGGATTAGTATTCTTGTCTGTTGTTTGTGCCTTGGTTCATGGTTTCTTGGCCTCAATTTTTTTTATAATTGGTTAAGTGATGAAATGGTGATGTGGTGAAGTGGTGGTCTGATGTGGTGGTGTGGCATTGAAGTTATGATTGGTTTCTCACTTTTTCCTCAAAAGTGGTTGCATAATAAAAAATTTAATTTTTACTCAGTCAGTAATTTTTGGATGTCTTTCCAGAAGATTTGCCAAGTAATCCACCAAAATATGAAGTTTTTTCACAAATATAACATGTATCTACATCCACACTAATTTCAAAGACTACTCATATAATGGAATTGATTGAGTTCTAGGAATTTATTATGAAAGTCTGTGAAAACCATGATATGGGAATAATTCGGTCATGTGTGCCCCCTTGGGGTGCACTAATTCTATTTTTGATGACAAAATATAGATTATTGAAAATCTCATTTTATTAGTGGGTGTTGAACAAGGTCACAATTAATAAAAACTATCATTTTCCCAATACTGATAAATTGATTGATTAACTGCATGGAGCTCAGTGCTTTTTGAAGATTGACCATCGATCTGGATGTCATAAATTGATGTTCATGAAGGAGAATGTACCTCGGATGACATTTAGTACAACTTATTGTAACTATGCATATACATTTATTCCTTTTGGTCTCCCAATTTCACCTTTTATATAAATGAATTTAATAAATTGATTCATTAGATGTTACCTAACCCAGTTTGTGGTGGTGTCTATGGATGGTATTATTAACTACTCAAACTAAAAGGGGGGTCATGGGGATAAAATTAGAATATTAATGAATACTCTATGTAATAATAATTTATATGAAAAATTTACAAATGATTATTTATGTCTACAAATGGTTTAATTTTTGGTTCACATAATCTCAAGAGATGGTATAACACTAGATCCATCAAAGATGGAGGCCATTGAATAATGCTCTAGAACAACCACGGTGACTATGATCTGTATATTTCATGGTTTATATTGATATTATTTCTGTTTTTTGTAGAATATATCTATATTATCTAATCCTCTGATAAAGATAACTTGGAAAGGAGTCAAGATCCTCTGGATAGATGAATGTGCGGAAACATTCAAGGAAATGAGATGAGTTGGTCAGTGAACCTATAGATACATTAACCTATATTCAAGAAGGGTTTTTAATATATACTTAGGCATCCAATAAGGGATGTTGATGTATTGTTATGAAAAATAACATGTCTATAGCCTATGCCTCATTAAATTTGATGATTCATGAGAAAGATTACCCAACTGATGATTTGCTGTCAAAATCATCAATTTGTGCATTAACGATATGTATTAATTACCTTTTTGGTAATAAGTGTGATATTTATAACATTCTTAAAAGTATTAAATATATATTCCCACCAAAGGAGTTGAAATTGTGCTAGAGAAGATGGTTATAGTGGATAAATGATTATGACTTTTAAAAAATCACCACTAGGGAAAAGAAAACAATGTGGTCGATGCTTTAAGTTGAAATAATAATGCTAGATTATCTATGATAAGGATCATAAACGGTCCAATATTTTTGTATTTAAAAAAGGATAAATCGATAAATATTGATGGAAGTGGAAAATTATTCTCTTTCTTAAATTAATTTTAATCCCTATATTAAATTTATGATGAAAGTGGCATGGAAGGAAGATGAAGAGATGGAAAATGAGGTTAGCAATGTTCCTATGTTTAACCAAGATCACAATGGAATGTTACGGTTCAATAATATAGTATGTCTTCCTTCAAGGCTAGATTTGAAGAAGGTTATAATATAGGAAGCTCATAATTCATCGTTATCTATTAATCCTAGAAGTACCAATTATTATATATACTTCAATGAATAGATCTCATGATATGGAATGAAGATATGTATCTAGGAATTTTTATCTTGGTGTTTATTATGCCAACATTTTAAGGAAGAAAGAATAATTTTCATTGGGATTCTGCATCAATTACTAATTCTATAATGGAAATTGGAGAACATCACTATGGATTTTATCATTGGACTACCCGAAACCATTAAAAAGTTTATTGATATGTGGGTGGTAGTTAATCAACTTACTAATTAAAGAAACTTATCATCAATAAGGGAACATATTCCTCTTGATTTTCATTCCAGAGTATACATTAATGAAGTTGTAAGGTTTTATATAGTACCATATTATATTGTTTCAGATCGGGTTCTGTGGATTATGACAAAAATATTATGAGGTCATCAGAAAGAACTTGATACAGAATTGTGATTCAGCACATCATATCATCCTCAAATAGATATAAAGTCTGAAAGATAAATTTAATCCCAATAGGATATGTTAATATGTTGTTCTCTATATTTTAAATGTGGTTGGGATGAACGCCATCCAATTTTTCTATTTCTTACAAAAATAGATTTTAGTCAATCATTCAGATAGAACTTTATGAAGCACTATATGCGAAGAAAGGTAGAGCACTAACGTGCTGGGATGAGGTTGGACAAGAAAAGAAATTAGGTCCTATGATTTATGATGAATTGGGAAAACTGATTAGAACCATTCAACATCATATCATGTAAGCTCAATGATGACATATATGTTAATCTTCCAACCACTAGCGTGATCTAGAATTTGAAGTTGTTGAAAATTTGTTTTTATGAATCAAACCGTATATGAGAGTTATGAGATTCTGAATGAAGGAAAAACTATGCCATAGGTATATCGGCAACGTTCAAATTCATGATCTTATCCGGATAATAGAATTTATCTTGGAACTAACTCTAAATGTATCTCAAGTTCATGATGTCTTCTATGTATCACTCTTGATGAAGTACATACATGTCCTTTCACATGTGCTAATGATAAAGGTCATAATGATGGAGCATGGTCTTAATTATGAGGAATAACCAATTGAAATTCACGACCGATCAGATAAAGTACACAGAAACAAGACCACTCTGCTAGTGAATGTTTTGTGGAGAAATCACTAGTTAGAGGATGTTAAGTGGGAACAAGAGGATATGATGAATACAATGTATCCTGAATTGTTTTTCCTGAGTGATGAATATCTTTGATGAAATTAATTTTAATGGGGGTAGAATGTAACACAACAAGTTTTTATTGACAAATTTTTTCAAATAAATAAATCATTTAAATCTTGAAATTAACTAGGTAAAATATTCTCTTCACAAGTAACAAACATAGAATATATTACACGCAACACCGACATGGCATACGTTCCACTCCACATTGACATGGCGTACGATGCACTCATCAAAGAGTTTTTGTCTGATACATGTAACACAAAAATTCTATGAAATATCCCTTCTTTTTTCATTTATTATTTATATAATATAATTATAACCTAGACTATAAACATAGAAATATGAATTTTAAAATCTACATTTCATATACATTTTATAGTTTTTATATAAATAAAATATATGATTTTGGTAAAATTCTATTTCTGTTTAAAAACATTTTTTTCTAGAATGATCTAATTATATAAATGAGGTAATATTAGACACATTTATAAAATTAATTTCATAAAATAATATTTTTTTTGGAATTTAAAACATCAATATTAGCATGGTTTTAATTTTTAGTATTTTTTTGAGAAATTTTAGTTTTTGATAAGTAGTGAAAAATAGTGATTTTTTGTAAAAAACAACCTTAATTTCTAAAAAATTATTAATCCTAAACGATATTATATTTTATTCTTAAGGTCTTCTTAAATAAATTTTACATATACTGATAAAATTATATTCAGTTGGTTCATTTCCACTTTGATAATAAATAAAAAATCTCAACAATGTTTTGATATTTTTCCTACCATAAAACCTCGTTATTTCGCCCCATCGGTGGGATTGTCAATAATATTAATTTTTTCACATCTAAGAAGTGAATTTAAAAAAATCCTGTATAATTCATTGTATTATGTCTAATATTTATTCTATAATGTTACACCATTATGTTTTGACAAAAATTATTAGTTAAACTGATTAAAATTAATAATATGAATTAAGACAAAATTGAGATTAATTAGGGTCTAAACTTTACAATTAATAGCGCAAATGACCTAGTAACTTGTTGAAAACTGATTTAATGCCCATATTTAGTCTATAAAACTTCCATTATTGAGTTTTTTTTAATAATTATAACTTTTTTAAGGTAAGAACATGTGCACACCGAACTTGTTTCTGAAAATTCCAGGTGAGTCATTTTTCCTCATATATAAATGGACTCCCACTCTAAAAATTCCTATAATCACTCCAAAATATTTATATATTCTAATATATGCCCTTCTAGACTCCCAAAAATCCTCCCCTTATCCTTGAATCACCTCTTTGTGATGAAACCCTCTCATGGAATCCTTTTGGCACAAAACAAATGGAGTTCCCCAATTAATAGGAAATGTCTTCTCTCAATATCCATTCCGTTATTTTTGTTATCCACCCTAAACTCAATTTAGTCACATATTGGGTGAAAACTATAGTATCCTCCATATACATGGAATTTTTTATGAGATTATTCTGACCAAAACTTTTACACACCTCTGTCTAATGGATGATTAACATATTGATTTTTTTTACTATTAACAACTTCCTCATGAAATGATGATTTTTCATTTCCTCTTTACCACCAATCATAGAATCCATTGGTTGGAAAAATTGCATAAAAATGTAATATATTTTATTTATTATATATTTAAACTTCTATATTACTTTTACAACAGATATATTTTTTCCATTTATTTGGTATTAAAATGATAATCTAATTTGAGGAAGTGTGGACTACCACCCCTCAAAGCAATGATATTTGTTCACACATCACATGGAATAGGAAAAATACAGATATATGATATGTATAATATAATCAGTAAAATATGATAATTATTTATATAAACAAATAAAAACATATAATATATATATATATATATATCATTAACATTCATTGTTTCAATACGAGAATAAAAACATCAACAACATTCATGTGTTCGAACAGCTAACCATCTCCATATATAGTGTATTCCCATTAATTATTAATTATGTTATAAAATATTATAATTTACGTATAATGTATATAACAAAATATACATATCTTGTTATACATTCTATAATTATGATATAAGTTAAAGGTCCAACGCTATAACAATTAATGAACGTGTAAAGAACAAAGAGGATATTACCCGATGTGAAACTCTAACATGGGATCATAACAGGTGGGTAATATAAGGTCATAATAAAACCATATAAGGTATTATTTATAAAAATATTTTTCTTTAAAATATTTATACTAAACATATATTTTTTATAGAGGTATCATGTATGAGTATGGTTAGAGTCAGATGATAAGTTAAAGGAATTTTCAACTGACTATTAATTTCTCTAAGTTAAAAGCTATGTTCGCGACTCATTCCTCTTGTGTGGTGTATCTATAGACAAAGATTTTATTCTATGTATCACGGAAATAAATTTATGGGTATTCACATATTTATTATGGCATCCTTCATTCATGGGGTTAATCTTTCAAAAGATACAAAATCAGTAAAACAATTTTGTCTTAGTTTTCTTTCTTGAAACTCGTGTTTCGTTACACACCTAAACTCTTGTTCATGGTGTATGTAGTTCTCTTTTACATATAATATCATGAATATATTTATTTCTAGTGATATAAAACTTAATTTAATTTCATTTTCTTACATATGGAGTATGATCCCAAGTTTCCATGTAATATGAGTTTATTAATGTAGTCTCGTCTCTTTCCAAGATTATTTATGTTTAGGCCTCCTTACATGAAATATTATGATCCATCATTCAAGAATATTAACATGTTTTATTCTCCTATATTTATTCATCTTTCCTTCATTTGTTAGTACCAAATTTCCTCTCATTGTTAATTAAGTTATGGTTTTTAGTAAAATCATACCTCCTCTATCTATTTTCAAAAATATATTGTGTTCAAAAACCTTGTTTCCAAAAAATGTTTTCTAAAGAGACATGAAGATAATTATGAAGAATATTTTGATTTCAAAATTGAATTATGGTTTTAAATATTATTTTAAATGTTCTAAATGTTGTATTCAAATAAAAATGATTTCAAAATTATTTATTTCATAGAGAAATTTTTTCAATGATGAACGAATATTTTAGACAATAATTGTTTTTAAAAGTTCGTTCAAAAGTATATGTCATCTAAGATTATATATATTGGTGTAAATCATGACTTTATAGTGAATTTTTCAATTCCTCCATCAATTTTTATTCTCTGAATGGTTTATGTTTTGATAGAATGATGTTTTGAAACATGTTCCTCTTTCACGAGTTATATTCATTGAACCCTATTTCATATCAAAGGTTATTTTTATGGTGAAATGATTTGGAACCCATCTCTTTCCATTGGATATGATTTGTTTCCATGTTTTTTTATATACCAAGTTCATTTCATATGTTATGATATGTTTATTTTCTTTTATAACATGAATGCATGATTTTATTATGTTACAAGTGTGACCTATATCTTCATCCAATGCATTGAGTAATGATAAATGTTTTATGAGATAAGAGGGAACAAGGGAGAACATCCCAATCCTGAAATAAAAGGGAACATGTGAGAAAATACTAGTCCAAAAAAATAGTGAATAGGAAAGAACATCCTAGTCCCTAAACAATAGGGATCATGGGAGAACATTCCATTCGTAAAAAAAGAGTGAAAAAGAAATGTTATCCCATTCCAGAAATAATAGATAATAAGGGAGAACATCCTAGTCCTGAAACAAGAGGGAACATGGGAGAACATCCTAGTATCGAAAAAATCAGTACCATGGGAGAATATTCTAGTCCCTAAACAATAGGGAATATTAATTATTATCCTTTTCTTAAAATAATAGTTATCATGGAAGAAAATCCCTTTCTAAAAATAAGAGGGAATATGGGATAACGTCCTAGTCCCAAAACAAGTGGGAACATGGGAGAACATCCTCATCCTGAAGAAGGTACACATTTGGTTAACCCAAGCCTAAAATGTTACAACATCCTTTGTAAACCACATTTAGATATGATTTTAATATGATTTTTATTTTCCATAATTCCATGTCCTAAACCTATGTTATGATTTCATGGCTTATATCATTTTCATCATTTTCGTTCATTTCTTATGAACTGCAAATCATTATAACATGATTCATTTTTATGATCATTGATATATAGGGTATAATCTTATAGTTTCATGATCTTGTCCTCATGCACTTATTCTCATGTTTAGGTTTACATGTCTCCCTGGTCTACCCTTGATGAACATTTGAGATCACCCATTTTTATATTTCCTTCCCCAGGTTGTGAAGATATGTATTATGTTTGAGCTGTCTAAGAAGGGTTCTATTCAAGAGGAACCAAGTCAGAGATAACGTATCTCATTTTTGTAATAATTTATGGGTTTATATATTTCTAAAGGCACTAGACTAGTACGGTCTTCTCACATCTTTTTGTATAATGATTATATATTCTGAAAAAGTTATGTAATGTAATGACGGTTACATGCGGGTTATTATTGGAATTTTGGTCTCTCAAAGTATATATAAAATTTAGATAATGATTTAGTAGATAAAAGGATATGATTTTAAGGATGGATTTTATATAAAATGTATCAAATGATAATAGTTTCACGATGATCCAAAAACCAATCAGTCAATGATATGGAAGGGAAAACCGTGGAATAATTCTAATGGGGTTTAAAAATTATTAAATTGTTGGAAATAAAGATTGAATGATTATGAAATTTGAAAATATCTGAGTAAAATAATCAATGTGGGAGGGTAGTGGAATGAACCACCGATAATCCCATAAATTATCCACACGATTTTGGGATTATTTCAACAAAGTTTACTAATCAATGGTTCATTGAGGGGAATAAATGTAATGAATTTAATAAAATAAGGGTAATAGAAAAAATTCATATCCCCAACCATTACGGGGACCAAAATAATAAATTGAATAATTTAGACATAATATTCCATCATAAATTGTAAAAAAATTATTTTATATAGATTCCATGCAATCAAATATTCCCCATAATATTTACAATAATATTAAATATATTCTTAGAAAATGAAGTAGTTATATTTATGGTAAAACCAAATGGTGCTATAATTTCTACCCAAGTATTTCAAAATTCTATTTCAATAATTTATGCGTTGATTTTTATCGAAAAATATATAACCCTCATGTGGAATTTGATGTAATACATCATACAAATTTTATCTCATTTTATATATCTCAAATAAAATATCTTGAAAAGGAAATATCATTATATATTTTGAATAATTTTATCCTATTAAAGGTGTTTAAGGATAATTATGAATATAATTTATAAATTTCCTTAACAATGTCAGTGTTGACTAACAAAAAACAACAATATATAGATCAAATGGATTATTTATTGTAAAACACGAATTTATTGAACTTGAATCTAGTAACCCAGTGCTGGTGCATACTTTATTAAATTCACATAGACACATGGGGTTAATTATTGAAGTGTAAATAAGTTTAACAGTTCTTTAGAATAAGAAAAATACATGATATACCTTGTATATAGCGAAAAAATTTAAAAATATTATTAATGGAAAACATTGGGCATCCTAGAACTCATTACATTAATTATTCTTCATATAATGTGAAATGAAAAAAAATATAACGGTGACATAAAACTCTCATTTAGGGTTATAAAGAGAACAATATATTATAAATCAATAAATAATTTTTAATATTGAATGGAAAATATCTGAAAACCCATTCCATTTAATAAATAAAATTACTACCATATTTGGATAAGTAATAATCAATATGGGGAAAAAATACTAGATTAATCATTCCATCTGATAAAAAAAATTGAAAATTAATTTCATAAAAGATGAAATTCTAGAAAATCTATCATGTATAATTATATTAATTAAATTATAAAAGATATGAAATTTTATTTATTGGGCTTTATGATATCATACATCCTGATTCCTCTACTGTCAAATCCATTTACAATAAAATATAAATATACAAAGGAAAAGGCCCAACTGATTTGGCCAACAGATTTTCTACAGGAGACCAATTGGTGAATCAAGGGGTTACGTATTATTATTCCCTATAAATATATAAATATAAATATTATAGTGATCCAAGCTTAACATATATGGATATTAATTATTTTAAAATAAATATTCCCTACATTACAAAAATACCTATCTTAGGGCCACAATAGTTTAGTGTATTAAGAAATTTGGAAACATAATATTCTAACATGGTAAATGATCTCCAAATTATCCAATAAAAATCAATCCATATAGCTCTCATATATAAAACCATTCAATATAACATTGGAAATGTAATAAAAAAGAATATATGAGATAAAATTTTTAGTAAGGGAAAACAAGGGTGATATGTATGAATAACGTGAGATTAAGTGTATGAGAATATGATATGCACATTAAAAGAATATACCACATATATTAAATTTCATAATACTATTTTATGTGATAAATATTGGTTGCTCATAATACATTAATCATATGTTTGATTAATTATCCTAAATCAATCGTGAACTATAAGATCATGTCAAATATGTGTGGGACCATTATAACTATAGAAAACCATTCCTTGTGTGATGGTTAACTACTAAGAACATCAATGTAGTGGATCATGAAACAAATATATTCCATTTTGGTTTAGGACACACGTAATTACCATAGTGTATCAGGAGACACTTGTTTTCTATAGTAGGTCGGGACACATCTTCTTCAAATTTTGGTTTAGGATGAAATTATTTCTCAGAGTGTAAAAGGATACTCATTTTCCCATTTTGGATTAGGGAATAACTATTTCATATTATTTATCAAGTCTAATTCCTTGTTTCCCATCAATATCACATCATATTTACATCATTACCCAATTCATTTGGGGGATATAGGTCCGAACTATCACAAACTAAATTCATATAATGACCAAAAAATGTTCCTCATATAATGTCCCAAAAAAATTAAATGGTTCATAAATAACATTTGATAACCCATAATAAAATAAAAAGGTCACATACTAGAACAAAAGGTCCACATACAAAAATAAAATGGTCACATATTAAAATCAAAATGTCATCATATAAAGACCCAAAAAATGATTTGTTTCATAAATATCATACAGTAACCCTTGAAATTGTATGGGCATCATAAAAAATTCATCATATCATTATCTATAGAAAATATACTTTACCCAGAATCATCTCGAGAAAGCATAACCTATGGAATGAATTGGGCCTTTAAAGTACATACCCTGTGAAAGTGAAATGGGTGTCATAAATATCATTCCATAAAAAAAATAAACCATTAATTGAAGAATATGTGTGATATTATAAGATTATATCCATATAAATTCATTAAATATAATAATTTATGTCACTATTGTTGCATTTGGTGGCCTAGAACCAACTACTTTGTACTTCATTCATTAAGTAAACATATTATAACATCCTGACTGTTCTTCTGCGTGACATTTCATGTTATAATGTCCCAGTGATAGTTGTTTCATTAAAGGGTCATAGTGGATCCCTACTGTGATGAGAATCCAGAAGTTCCATAACACTATTCTTGAATATATGTTCTATGGCTGATTGATGTTATTTGAGGGACACAAATAATATAGTCCATTAGGGGTGAGGACTCATAAAACGTTGAGTTACCTTTTCATGGTGTGCGCCCATGGTAATATCTAAGATGATATTATGAGAATTTCACCCGCCAGTAGGAAATCCACACTTCATAGTGTCATTGGATGTTCCTATCTGCGGATGTGTGTATTGTTCCTTAGACTTTAAGTTTATTATTATTGGGTATTACAACTCGCGCACTATGATGTATTGATTAAAACTGTGACGACGCACTATTTTCAATGATGTAGGATACATTGGGTGTGTCACGAGTAATAATACATTAATAGATTATTCAAGAATGAATTTTTCCCTTTTATTACATAAAAAAAGTAGATATAGTAGGCCCTTTGATGAAAATGATATAGCATAAAAAAATCCAAGGGCATGGTAAGGTATAGGCAAGTTCAATTATGGAACTTCAAAGAAAGAATAATCGATCACATGGGTTGATGGAACTAGAATGAAACCTGCTTGATTAGAGATATTGATACAAAGTGATTATAAGACATGAAAAGCGTTCGTATGATGTGACACGTCATTGCGGCGTCAACTTATTTCTCATGGTTTCCATGGCGTTTTTCTACATGCTAACCTTGGACTTTAGGCAGGCTCTACCTAATTCCACAGAGAAAGAGGCCTAGAGGGTCAAACACTAAGTGTGTCCATGTATCTCAGTTAAATATTAATTTAACAAGTTTAATAAAGATTATTCCAGACTATGGTTTAATAATTATTTAAGGATGCATGATCCAATTTATTTTGACACTTATTATTCGAGAAAATATATTGTGGGAGAAATAATATATTTATTATCGTGTAATGCAGTTAAATTTATTTAAGAAATAAATATCCATTACTCAAGGTTTATTAAATGTCGAGGAAATATAGAAAAATGAAAAATAATGTACATGTCGTGTATATTAAATATAAACGCCGTGTCGTTTTATAGAAAACGAGTACTCTCCTTGTATTAATGTTTACATGCTTTGTAGTTTTTCTGGTCAGGGTTTTGAGGATATAATATTATTTTATTAAATGAGATTTATTATAGTCAGTGTGGGTGCATGTCAAGGAATTAATAATTCGACATGAGGGTTTTCAATAATATTTAATGAAATAAATAAAATGTGTAACATGTTTATTTATTTTCATAACTCTATAACCTCAAAAAACGATTATAAATATCCTCACAACCCCAACACTTTTCCACCAGTGAATCGTTGCGCACAATAATTCTGGAGAATTTTTTAAAGGCCAAAATTACTACTTTCTCCAAGAACGCTCTCAAGAACGAGAGAGATCCTCCTCCATCGGATCAAGGTGATCGAAGGCAGACATCGCAATCCAAGGTTCTTCCATGATAGCATCTGAAGATTCCTTCGGCGACATCCAATGATATGTGGCACACGTGTGGATCACTGCTAGTGGAATCCTACAGTTGGATTCTATGACACAACGACAGATCACAAGATCCTGACTGGAGACATCAATGAAGAAATAATTCCACCAAGGTAATTCTTGTGAATTAATTAAATTAATTATAACCAACATATTATGATCCTATATATAGTGTTCTAGGACTCCATATTTTGTTTTTCATTCATTCTTCTATTCCGAAGATCTAGTGTTTTATATCGTGAAAGATCTTGGTTTCAATGTTGTTTAACGCTCAAATCAAAGTTGGGAACCACAAGAAACATGCTTCCGCTGCACCCAGAACCTACTAGTGGTGTCATAGGGGTCATATCGTTGATTATAATTACTTATTTTTTTCGTTGGTGATTTACGCATTTAATAATTTAGTTCTTAAATTCAAGTTAATCATTCTTTAAATCTGAATCTTGAGATCTGTTCCTCCTCTATCGTTTCTCATTCACCATACAGAAATGACCTTTTATTTCAATTTTTTATTAAAAGAAAATAGATGATCTCATCCAAATGTTCCAAATGTTCATGTTCATACAACATTAGAATACACGATGTGTACTCGAAATTACATGTCATCTAGTCTAGGTTCCTGCATTAGACTGGTCTGCAAAATCAGGCCTTGTATTGATCCTATATAAGTCATTTATGACACCGTGTGTTGACTAGGAACTGGTGGAAAATAGTTTTCAGATTACATGCCATGTGGTCTAACAGAACACGGCGTATAGTCCCTTCGGGTTAGTGTTGGACCGTGTACCCCATACACGGCTTACCCGGCTAGAAACTGTGTAACGCAGAAACTACATGGCGTGTGTCCCACTGAACACGCCATGTACTAAGAAAATTGCTGAAGTATTTTAACATTCCATGTCCCCAGGCATGTACTTCGGATCGATGGTTATGAAAATTACACGTCGTGTAGTCGGAACTATACGCCATGTACTCACCCAAATTACGCAGATTTATTTAAATTTATTATTATATTATGAAAACCCTTGAGACATGTACCATCGTGCCGGCATAAATCACAAGAACTACATGTGATAGGTTTTTTATATATATGTGTTTAACATAACATCTGCATAATGAATGGTAATTCACCGGGTTTCCGCCATGTTACATGTTACATACAAGTACAATTTTAATTTATTTAAAATTATGATGGATGAGAGTCTCAAGGAAATTCAGAAAAGGGTTTAAGATAAAAGGATTAATTAATTAAAGATAATTAATTTTTTTGAGCGTTATTTATCAAAAACAAGAATGATTAAGTAATTTAATGCTTGTTTTATTTATGCGTAAATATCATTTCATGGAAAATCATGACCTGGACCAAGACCTTTTTATGTGAAGGGTTTCTTTAATTTATTTATTATTTTTATTGGCATGCATGCCTTCTCCTCATTAATATGTAGGGGATTCACACACAAGGATTCTATTATGTAAAAACCCCTTTTTACCCATAACCTGTGTGTGACATAAATTCATATGTAATGAATGGAGCTCCCAAGCTAGTGTAGGCGGATCAAGTCAGTAGGCAAGGTGAAACCAATCCAAGGAGATACAAAGGTGGACAAGAGGAAAGCTGTATACACGGACCCAAAAGGATCAAGGTGTTTCTCCCCTAGGTCTTGGGCTAGTTTATCAACTACTAGATAAAATATTTAACAGAAAAACCTTGTGATAATATAATTTATTTTACTTCTGTCAGTTGCATGGTTTATTTAGTGTGGGAGTGTTGTCATGATCTCACAATTAATGAATTAAACCCGCATGCAGGATGAAAAAAAATATAACCGGATTATACGTAAATATTATCCTAGAGAAGGTTAATCACATATTACTAACCCACATAATATTAATTATCATGTAATAAAATATAATGAAATTTGAAATTTATGTATAGGGATGAATTCCCTCAAAGAAATATTAATTCAGTGTAGCCTTTCATAATCTTGGTTTGAATTGAAACGTAGATCAATGTAGTTGACTAACCCTAGTTGGGATGATTTCATTTATTTTGGAATTCTAATTCACGTTTTTGGGTTGACTTTAATTGGTTCGCGTCAAGGAATGACTTCCACGGTAGGAATTTGTGTGACTAAGAGGCATAGGTTGAGGAAATCCAAAATAAAAGGATTTCCTTATTGGGGAGTCCACTCAGCAGATCAAGGAGCTGTGAGTTAATGTAGTTGGCATTTGGAATGCCTACCTAAAACCCTTCAAGTTTCTTGAACAACCCTTTTTGGGGTAATGCAAAGGGAAATATAGATCCTTGCTACTAGAATATTCACAAAATAGAATATTCTGAAGTCAATGGTAAGGGTTATTGGATTTCGATAAAATAGTGGTAGAATAATATGTCTTAAATTATTTATTTGTCTCAGTTTTGTAATAAATTACTAAACCTTAGCTCATATTAATTTGTAGAAACGAAATTAAAATGAATTCAATGATATTATTGTGAACCATACTCGAGAAGGAAAACCTTCTCATCGGAACCAATTTCCAAGAGTGGCTGAGGTATTTAAGTGTCATCCTTCTCCATGAGAGGAAATTGTATGTGCTGGAAGAGCCTATTCGAGTTGCGTCAGGAAACGAGGCCAGTGATGAAGAACTATCTCTTTATATGAAACATATGGATGATGGCACATATTTCCAATGTTTCATGCTATCGGAAATGTCTAATGAGCTCTTGAAACAACATAAAAAAGTGGATGTGTATAGCATGATGTCTCACCTTAATGATCTATACCAAGAGAGGGTGAGACAAAAGAGATATGAGATCTCCAATGCTTTGTTTATAGCTATGCTTGGAGAGTCTACACCAGGTGGGCCCCATGTAGTTATGCTTATTGGCTACATTGAACACCTAAACATCATATGGATTAAATTCCCAGAATAGTTGTGAACAGATCTCATCCTATCATCACTTCCCAAGACCTCATCTATCTTTATTGTTAACTACAACATGGGAAACAATGACAAGAGTCTGTCGGAACTTCCGACCTTGATTCTCTAGGTAGATAAGGACATGGGTTGTGAAAAACCCACATTCCTTATGGTGAGTAAGAAAATTAAGGACAAGTAAAAGGGTCCATAGACTTATAAAAGGTCTGAATCCCCCGAGCGTTTTCCTTCCAAGAAGGGGAAGATACAGAGGCATGGCAAGGAATGGGAAGTGGTGTGTTTTTCATGTGGCAAGCAAAGCCACTGGAAGAGGAATTGCACCCAGAAGCTTGGGGATGCTAAAGGTGAGTTTGTTTTCAAGTGTATTCATTCTATTTATACACATTGGGTATTAGATACATCTTGTGGGGCTCACATCTATATTAAAATGTAGAAAAAATGTAGATTTCGAAATATTTCCAAAGGAGAGGTGGATCTTCAAGCTTCCAATTGTGCAAGGCTGGCAGCGTTGGCTATTGGTGATTAACACCTATCATTTCCGAATATGATGATTTTGGTTTTTCATAAATTTTATTATGTGCCTAGTGTAACCAAGAACATAATTTAGGTATCTTTTTTGGATATAGATGGATTTATTTTCATGTTTGGAAATAAGGGTTGTCTCTTTTAAAATAATAATGAATGTTATGGTATGGAACATTTAAATAATAGTTTGTATGTGTTAAATTTTGAAAACCAAGTGTTTTCAATAACAACGAAAAAACTCACATGACTCATACATCATCCATATGGGGAATCACCGTCTCGGTCATATAAACGAGAAGCGCTTGACAAAGATCTACAGAGATGGTTATTTGGACTCTACTGAGAAAAAAACACTTGATAGATGTCATGCTTGTTTACTAGGAAAAATGACCCAACCGCCTTTTGGTGGACAAAGTGAAAGGTCCACAGAGCTTCTAGGATTGGTTCACACGAATGTATGTGGACCATTCCATTAGAAGCTAGAGGTAGATATTCATACTTCATTACTTTTACTGATGATTTGAGTATATATGGATATGTCTACTTAATGAGGTATAAGTTAGAGGCCTTAGATAAATTTATGGAATTCATGAATAAAGTAAAGAATCAGTTTGGTATGAAGATGAAGAAACGTCAATCAGATCAAGGTGGAGAATATCTGAACCAAGAGATCATCGATTTTTTACGGAATTTGGGATTCTATCTCAGCTCAAGCCTCCTTATACACCACAGTGGAATAGTATTAGTGAAATAAGGAATCGCACCTTATTGGACATGGTGAGGTTGATGATGAGTCACGAAGATCTTCCATTATCCTTTTGAGGATATTCATTACAAACTGCAGCATACACATTCATCCAAGTACCAACCAAGGTGGAAAATGGAATTCCATCTGAGTTATGGAATGGAAGGAAACCCACTTTGTCGCACACACATGTATGGTGAAGCGAGGTGTTTGTTAAGGCATTCTCAAGAAACAAACTAGCACCACAGGAATGAGGTGTATCTTTATAGGATATCCCAAGGAAACGAAAGGATATTACCTATATAACCCATGAGACAAGAATGTGATTGTCTCCAGAAAAACTGTCTTTCTTGAGAGGCAGCACATCCTCAAGAAGGATAGTGGGAGAAAGATTAACTTTGACGAAGATGATGCTCAAGATACACATGAGTTGGTACAGGAACAAATTCCACAGGTCCCCATGCAAGAGGTTCTAAAAACCCTTGTACTGCGTAGGAGATCAAGAGAGTTAAGTGAACCTAAGATATTATGGTTCTCAGTCACCAAGGATGGAGAATCATTATTGTTGGACAATGATGAACCTATCTCCTATAAGGAAGAAGAAGAAAGCTTTAATGCTATAAGATGGCTAGAAGCTATGAATTCTGAGATGGATTCCATGTATCAGAACCATGTCTCGGTTCTGGTCGATGAGCCAGTTGATTTAAATCCTGTTGGATGCAAATGGGTATTCAAGAAAAAACTGGTCATGGAAGGTCAAGTTAGCACCTATAAAGTAGGGATAATGGTTAAAGGATTCAGACAACGTCAAGGAATTAACTATGATGAAACTTTATCACCAGTTTCCATGTTTCATGACATAATATTCATACTCTCCAGAGCAGCTTACCATGACTACGAGATTTGGAAAATGGATATCAAAACAGCATTCCATAATAGGAACCTTCAGGAAGATGTCTATATGACACAACCAGAAGGGTTTGTGACTCTAGGTGAAGGAAAATGGGTTTTCATGATTCAGAAATCCATTTATGGATTAAAGAAATCATCCAGGTCATAGAAAATTCAATTTGATGAAGCTATAAAGGAATTTAAGTTCATTTAGAACGAACATGTTCCATGTGTTTATAATATGCTTAATTGGAATGAAATCATTATCCTATTAGTATATGTTGATAACATATTGCTTATTGGAAATGATGTACCAGTCATACAGTCGGTTAATGACTGGCTGAACAAGTGTTTCTCCATGAATGACTTGTGTGAAGCAGCCTACATTCCAGGGATCAAGATCATTGCTGATAGATCCAAGAGGCTACTTAGACTATGTAAGAGTACATACATTGACCAGATACTAAAAAAATTTAGTATAAAACAATCCAAGAGGGGATTAGTTACAGTGTCATATGGACTACATCATTCTATGAAAATGTGCCCACATACAAAATATGAGAATGATAAAATAAGTAATATCTCATACTCTTCGGATATAGGATCCATCATGTATGCCATGTTATGTACCGGGCTTGATGTTTCCTATGCACTGAGCCTGGTAGGTAGATATCAAGAAGATCCAGGAGAACATCATTGGAATACTGTTAAGACTATCCTTAGGTATTTGAGAAGAACTAAGGATTTGTTACTTGTGTATGAAGAATGCGACGAGCTTTTCATCAGAGGGTATGCTAATGATGGTTTTCAGAAAGACCAGGATGATCTAAAGTCACAATCTGGATATGTTTTCTGTTTCAATGGAAAAGTTGTGGGCTAGAAGAGTTCAAATCAGCTAGTTGTCGTCGATTCTACAACAGATTCTAAATATATAGCGGCTTCTGATATAGACAAGGAAGCCGTCTGGATCCAGAACATTGTCCTGGAGCTTGATTTGGTTCCTAGAAATAAAGACCATGTGACATTATATTGTGATAATACTGTAGTGGTGGATCTTGCAAATGAAACAAGGTCACATCAACGGAAAAAGAATATACTCTTGAAGTATCACCTCTTGAGGGATTTCAATCAGAGGGGTGAAGTTGTAGTGAGAAGAGTGTCCATATAAGAGGATGTGGTGGACCCCATGACTAAAGGACTATCTCGGCAGAAGCATGAATATCATGTGAGATATAGCATGTTTAATGTTATTAGCAATTGTATCTAGTCCAAGTGGGAGTCTGTTGGAGTTTTTGGCCTAGAACCAACTACTTTGTAAATTATTCATTAAATAAACATCTTATCTCATCTTGATTGCTCTTCTGCATGACAATGTATGTGATAATGTCCCAAGGATAGTTGTTGCATTAAAGGGTCATAGCAGATCCCTGCTCGGATGAGAACTCATGAAGTTCCATAACATTGTTCTTGAATATATGTTCTATGTACAAGTGATGTTATTTGAGGGACACAAATAATACATGACATTAGGGGTGAGAACTAATAAAACTTTCAGGCACCATCTTATGGTGTGCACCCTTGGTAATATCCCGAATGATATAATGAGAACAAGACCCGCCAGTAGGAAATCCACATTTCAAAGTGTCATTGGATTTTCCTATCTGCGGACGTCTGTATTGGTCCTTAGACATTATGATTATTATTTATGGGTATTACAACTCATGAACTTAGATGTATTGACGAAAAATGTGATGATGCACTGTTCGCTGTGAGGTAGGATAATTTGGGTGTGTCGCGAGTATCACTACATTAATAGATAATGTGACAAAGGATTTGTCCCTTCGGTTCCATAACAGAAGTAGATATATCAGGCCTTTTGATGGAATTGATATAGCCTAAATAAATCCATGGACATGTTAGGGTATGGGTGAGTTCAATTATGGAAATTCAAAGAAATAATAATCGAGCACATTGGTTGATGGAACTAGCATGAAACCCGCATGATTAGAGATATCGAGAAAAAGGGATTATATTACACGACAACTGTTTGTATGAGGTGACACGTCATTTTGGCGTAATCTTCTTTCTCATGGATTCCTTGGCGTGGTTCTTGACACTATCCTTGGACTTTAGGCAGGCTTCGCCTAATGCCACTGAGAAAGAGGCCAAGAGGGTCACACACTAATTGTGACCATGCATATCAGTTAAATATTAATTTAACAAGTTGAATAAAGATTATTCTTGATTGTGGATTAATAATTATTTGAGGATTCCTGATGACATTTATTTCGACACTATTTATTCGAGAGAATATATATTGTGAGCGAAATAATATATTTATTAGCGAGTAATGTAGATACATATATTTAAGAAATAAATATCTATTACTCAAGGTCTAATAAATTTGATATATTAAATACCGAAAAATGGAAAATAAAAGAACATGCCATGTATATTAAATATACACCCCTTTTAGTTTTATGGAAAACGAGTATATGCTGTAACACACCGAGAATTTTATGAGAATTATTCTTTTAAATTTCTTTACTATCTTTTGTTGTATGATTCACCAAGATTGGCATGCACTATACGCAACACCATATTATATTGTAGTATACACAACACAATTATTGGCTTGTGATGAACAAAATTTCAAGTTCATTCGAATAAAATTCATTTTACACAACACTGTGTATTGATTTTGATCATTGTATAATTGAAATATATTTTTAGTATGTTATACACAACACCAAAGAGTGATTTCCCTACATGCAACCCTGAATTGGATGGCATTACACACAAGAGAGACCTTCATCAATATCATTTGTTTTACGTAATACCGAGTTTCACTAAACAACGACGTATTGTTATAAAGCGTGTGTTGTACGCAATACCGTGTTTCACTAAATAATGATATGTTATTATAATATTCTTATGAACCGACCGTTATGAATATTATTAACCTTATTTTTAATTTTATAACATTATAGTTCATCTTACACATTTTTGTGAATGATGTATGAGAACAAAATCAATTTTTTTGAATAAAAGAAGTATTTTTAAATAAAATGCAGTTTTGCCACCTTTTAATGGTGAACTTAACTTAAATCTAGTTTTTGACACATTTGTAAGTTCAATTTGACAAAATAAAATTATTTATTTCAATAAGGATATAAAAATTTAATTTGGATAATTTTTTAACATTTTTCTGTGAACTTTCATATTTTCATGAATAATAAAAATACGCCAAATTTTAATTATAAACAACTTTTTTCATCGTGATAATTTATATAGTTAATTTATAATGTTGAATGGTTTTAAAGTATATATAGAATTATTTTTACCACTTAATATAATGAATATCATTAGCATTAATTTTACATTGAATTCGTGGGTAAAAACATTTCAATCTTTGACAATATATTAACTTTAAAAACCTGTTTTCTTAACAATGATATTAATTTTAAATTAATTAATATAACATCTGTGTTTTGAATTTTTAAAAATGGATTCTATATATGGATTCAGCGGGTCCAAATTATGTTCATAGTTTACTTTTATTTTTTGACGTTATGAATAGTAACTACAGTTATTTTTATTTACTATAGTTAAAGGTAAATCGTGTAATTAAGGGTAAAAATAAGATTATAAAATTATCCTAAGACCTACCAAAATTCAATTGGATGAATGAAAGCCGACCCATATCACATAAGGGTCGTAATAGTTTCATTTAATGGACTTTTGACCATAAAAATGATATAATTATTATTAAACCCAAAGAAAGTGACTACATTTCACTCTCTTATATCTTATAGGTGTAATAATTTTAATTTAGTGATAAACCTCATAAAACATAGAATAAAAATAGTCTTCAGAAATGTAATAAAATTATATACATCATGAGAATTTATTTATAATTTTTAGGTATTAAATAATTTTCATTACTGATGACACAATAGTGATGTATAAATTATTTTATTAATTGAAATATCAAATAAATGGTTTTAAAAATATTAAAATAAATATTATATGAACTAATTAATGTTCCGCACAAATTTTATTGATTAATATGAAATTTTAGGAGTCTATTAAATATTTTTGTTCGAATATATCCTAGGTGTGGATTTTATTTAAATTCAAATAAATGAATAGTGTCAAAATTGGCACTGTTGTCATTTTAAAAAAATAACAAACTATAAAATTGATTAAAAATCACAAATATATATAATAATTATAAATTGAAATTTATATGGTCTATAATGTCACAAAGTATCCAATTATGGACAATTCACAACACATAAGTAATTATTTATGACAATTTAAAATTTAGAATTTTATTTCCACATAAAAAAATTAAAAAGATTAAATAATGATAAATCAAGTTGATTAGGTTTACTATAAATTACCAACATGTATAAATATTATTGGATGATTCTTTTACAACCCTATATCGTTTAATCATCAGATTTTAGTCGTTTTTGGTGGTTTTTATGTGGGGTTTTAGTTTATTATAAATTAATATTTTAGTTGTTTCCAAAAGCGCCTCTCTCCTCTCTTATAAAAGGGAAACTCCCCCCTCTCCTCCTCACACCACTTTGAGACTTTAATCTCAGAAAACCCTACCAATTTCTCTTCTCCACTTTCCTAGTAACATACTTTATGTCCTGGTCTTCTTCAAATACCAACTTTAGTGCCCTAAGAGGATGTTTGGAAGAGGCGTTTTGAAGAAGAGGTAATATCTTTTACTAATTCTTTCAAGTTCATTTCTTCTACTACATCCTATTATTTTTTTGTTTCATAATAAAGTAATAACATTAGTATCACTCATATAATGATATGTTATTATAAATATGAACCAACTCTATTTCACGTTCTATCCATCCTACAGAAAATGAAATCACCATGCGTGCGTACGTACTGAATACCGTCTCCACCCAGTGGTGTAATCTGTTTTTCCACCACCAACTTACTTGGATGGGTGTAATGGAGAAATGAATAATTATATATGGTCATTATAACATGATAATAATTATGAGTTATTATATCATCCACTGTAATTCCATTCAATAATTATGGGACTGATATCATCGCTCGTGCGTATGTACGGATTACCGTCTCCACGATGCGATGAGATTCATTCTCCATGTTAACAATTCAAGAATGATTATAATATATATATATATTAAATAATCATGAAATATATGACCTATTAATGATACTTAATTTATTTATATGTTCTTTACTTATTTCCATTCAATTTAATAAGGAAACGAAAACAACGTTCATGCGGACATAGGGACTACCGTCTCCATGAATGGTGTCATTCATTCCATTTATAGATCTATTAAATATATGTATATTATGAATATATTTTAAATATAAATCATGTTTTACATTATGTATGTAAGTAATCATGATCTAAGTAATCATCTGAATAATTACATGTCAAAACACAGATGATAAATGAAAAGATTTCACCCAAAACGCTACTCTAACATTGAATTGACAAATGAACGGGTAATATAAATTCTTAAGTGAATCATATATGATATCATAAATATTATTATGGTTCTATTACATGTTAATAAAATGTTTAAACCCGCTATACTAGAGTCTTGGACACATACAAAAGAAATTGGACATAACGTGTGGGATAATTCTGCAAATCTCATTTTTATCCGAGATTGCATATACGTATGTATTAACTGGGGTTATATTTTCCATCTATGTCCATAATTATTTTAATAAAGTGTTTTCTATTATTCCATGTATGTTTAAAGTCATGTTTACCCCTATTTTAACTTTACATTGTGTTATGGAAGGAATCTTTCTTTTGTTTACCATACGAGAAACTTTTTGACATTTCCGGAAAAAGTACGAGGAGAATGTTTTCTTTTAACTTATACGGCATTAACGGATTTTACAGGTTCCTAACGCATAATTTCCATGAATATTTCTCTAAAATATTTCATGATTATTTTCAACAAAAATATTATTTTTAAATTGAACGGTATTTTGTGAAAAGAAAATTATTTTGATGAAGAAAGGATATTTTCCTAAAAATTTATTTCAAGTGTTTTGTCAAAACTATTTTCCATCTAAGATGAAATTATTTAGAATTATTATGATTCTAGTATAATGTCACTATTATTTCCATTTTTTTATTCTTCTTTTGATGAAATGATATCCATTTGTTTTATATGGATTATTTTATGATGGGATGATGTTTATTAAACCCATTTTATTCTTTGGGTTATGATGAATGAGTTATGATTATTTTGTGGCAAAAGTAAAAAAGATTTCATTATGATATGGGTGGGACCTATATCTACCTCTAATTTATTTGGTAAATATTTATATCTAATGATATAGACATGTCTATAATAGAAAGTGAATCCGGTTCAGTAATACAGGGCTGAAACGACAAGTAAACCCGGTTCAGTAATTGAAATTATCTACTATGATGGTCTTAGAAACAATTCCTTGGCAACTATGGAATTAATAACATGTGATTAATGGTTTGAAACAATTACATTTTTTATTCCTATGATACTTTATCATGATTAATGTTCCGTTATGATCTATGCCTTATGTACTACCAAAATTTATGTCATTTCATATGTTGATGTTTTTACGTTAAAATGTTTATGGATTGTTTTTATGTTCTCCATGTTTACTGTCACGACCCGTCCTCGGGGCCCGTGCCGTGACTACCCCAAGCCCGCCTTCCATAGGCCAGGGGCTGGCGACTAGCACCAAGGCGTAAATCCCAACAAAAAGGGAAGGCATTGCCTTTGAAAAGTAAACAGGCACCACAGAGTAAGAAAGCAGAAAAGTAAACACTAAGTAAAACTGTACAAGCTGTGCTGAAAGTAAAAAGGGGCCGGAAAAACAAGCCCAACTGTAAATTACAACTGAAAGGAAAAACAGCAACTGAAAAGGGAAAACTGCAGCGCCGAGCCATCCTCCGGAAGTCCCACCTGAAGGGTGGGTACGGATAGCCTCCACTGCTCCTCGGGTCCACCTAACCGCTCCGAGTACGTCCCGCCCAGTGGTCCACCTCCAGGTACTGTCCTGCTCCGCACGCCTCCACCACGATCAGCGCTGTCCGTCGTCTGCAACCAACACCACGAAGTGCGGGCATAGCCCGTGCAGGGGTGAGTATAAACTACTCAGTAGGGACCCCGAGACCCCCGAAGGTCTCCCGAAATCCACAAAGGATAATCCAAAAAGGAAAGATACAATCATGAAGTAACATCTGACACGGCTTAGGTATATGCCCATACATATACCTAAGTCTTCAATTCCCGTTCGGCTCCAACGTCCGAGCCCAAGCACAACCCAGTCCACACAGGAAAGCAAAACGTACACCCACTCACGATAGAACAACACAATCCACAAAGGAGAGTAAAGAGTAAATCCATACAGGATAGCTCAACACAATCCACAAAGGAGAGAAACACAAGATTCAGCTCACACAGGTATACCTTTTCGGATGACGATAAAGATGATCATTGAACCATCTAAGTCGTCGGACCCACAAAGGATCGATAGGTACTAACCTTGCAGTGACCCACACAGGATCGAGCCCACGCAGGACCTGTAGATCTAGGCTCACACAGAACCGCTGAGATATGACCCACGCAGGATCGGACCCACACAGGATCGGGCCCACACAGGATCGGGCCCACGCAGGACCTGTAGGCGCTGGCTCACACAGAACCGCTGAGCGCTGACCCACACAGGATCGGACCCACACAGGATCGGGCCCACACAGGACCGGGCCCACGCAGGACTTGAAGCACTGATCCACGTAGGATCGCTAAGTGCAGTAGTCGTCGCAGTCCGCTGAGGATCTCTGCACAGTCGTCGCCGCAGTCCACTGAGGATCTCTGCACGATCGTCGCTGTCGAAGTAGCAATCGCAGCCAGCCTAGGGTTCCCGCACACAGCAAGCTCGTTCGGGAGGGTCCGCTCCACGAGCCGAGAGTCTGATACATCAACTGACACGAAGTCCGTCGTTGATGTATCCAAAAGTTCCGTATCGTCAAGAGGAACTCAACGTCGCAGACGGCGCGTCAATCGGACGCCCGGTCTGAGAGATATTGGCATTTTCGTTCCAGGGGCCCGGTTGGTTTTTAAGGCAAAACCAACCCGACCGCACTCCACCTGCGTCCAAACCTTGGGCAGAGTATTCCAAAAGATCCGTCTCACTTAGAGGAATTCGACAAAGCTGACGTCACGTCAATCGGACGTCCATAGCTCAAGATATGAGCGTTTCCGCTCCGAGGGCCCGGTTGGACTCGTGTACGAACCAACCCGGCCGAACTCAAAGTATTCCGAAACCTTGAGTGCGATATACCGAAACGACCGTCTCGATCCAAGGATCGCGTTGCCGCTAACGGCGGGTCGTTTGGAGGCACGAAGCTCAATATACGGGCGTTTGAACGAAAACGTCCGAAGATGGGGGGTACGGGCCCGGGCTGACCCGGCCCGACCCCTCCTGGGTCGGCCCGAACCGGGTCGCCCCGACCCGGGTCCAACCCGGCCGGCCCGGCCTGGCCCGGCCAGGGCCGGTCCGGCTCGGCCGGCTCGGCCGACCGGCGCGGGTGGAAGCCGTGGGCGCTGACCCGCGGCTTGAGGAAGAACTGCGGACGCGCTGAGCCGCGTCCGCCTGGACGAACCGGACCCGCGCGGCGCGGGTCCGTTGGCCGCCGCCGCCGCGGCTTCAGCCGCGGCGGATTTCGTCCGGTGGCACGCCGGGGCGCCGCCGCCTCCGGCCGCCTGCGCCGCCGGCAACTTCCGCGGGCCATCGGCGTCGCTCCGGTGGCCCGTTTTCCTTCCCGTCTGCGCCGTTGCTCCTCCCGGGATCCGTTCTTCACTGCGGGACCGTCAAACATCCGCTGCGGCACGTTTCGTCGTCGACCGTCAAATCCGCACAAAACGAAGAACGGCGGAGGGTCGTCGGGCCGTGTTCGTTTGGCCCGCACCCTCCGCGTTAGAAATAAACAACTGGAAAAATTTGTTCAACACATGAACCAACAATTTTAATTTTGATAAATAAATATATTTGTTTCCTTGAATCCGGTTCTTTAATTTTTAAAGAAACAAAGACGGGAATTAATTTTAAAAGGGGTAATCCCAATAATGAAATCCCTACCTTGATGATCGTCGTGCGCGGGCGTTCTTTGCGGAAGAGATCGTCGCGGATGAGATCGATCATCGCGTCGTCGCGGGGAGGCGTCGCGTCGTCGCAGAAACCGGCGTCGAGTCGGTGAACTCAACGAACCAAGAACAACAGATTTAAATTATAAATAATTAAATCTGTGTTTCAACCCAAAGAAAGAACCTTGAGCGAAAGTCCGAGATCACTCACCTCAAATGGTCGGTGATCGGAGATCAGAGATCGGAGATCGGAAGAACGTCTCGGGCGAAGGCGTCATCGATTTCCGGGTTCGGCGTTCTTCGCGTTCTTCGCATTCTTCGCCTTCTTCGCGAGGGAGAAGAAGTTACGAGGGTTCTCTCAAATCTTCTCAAGCGCAAATAACCAGAGGTTAAGCGTTGGCCTTATTTTATTATTACGCCAACGAATTTGAAAAACTGGTTACGAAACGATCCATCAATTCGTTGAATTAATTCAACGAAAGAAACGACCCATTTAATTCACGATAGAAACAGCCCATTTAATTCACGAAATAAACCGCCCAATTAAATGGTCTGTTAAGAATTTAGAAAACGCGTCGGTTGACTTTCATTAAGACGGGGTTTCACAGGTGCGTTTCTTAGCGGAAAGAAACGGCGGGGCTCGTGCGGGCCCCACCTCACAAATATCCTACCAAGGGGGTAGGATATTTCTGGATAGCATCCTATCAAATTCAACTCAGTTCAAACCGCCTTTAAGTGGCTTCAAGTGGCTTCCAAGTGGCTTAAGTTAAATAAAATAAAGTTGTCGCAAAATTATTTTATTTTTTACCTTTAAGCCCGAAAATTAAAAACCACACCCGAGCAAACGCAACTCCGGAAGAGGCGTTTCTAAGCGAATACCGGCGCTGCGATTTCATCGGTGCCCTCAGAATTCGATTCCGGGCACCGGTTCAAAAGTTAGAAATACCCGCTCGTCCGTTCACTGAACGTACCCGAGCCAAACTTCGGAAAATGATTCCGGGCACACCGGGCCTCGGAATCAGGTGCCGTCAGAAACTGCGATCTTGTAAAATTACGAAGAAAATTAAGAAAAAAAATTTCTTTGAAATTTACGGGACTTTACATTACTCCCACCTCAGGACTTTACGTCCCCGTAAAGATACATCAAAAACTAGGGAAACAAATGTGGGTACTGATCACGCATCTGAGCCTCCCGCTCCCAAGTGCTCTCCTGGAGGTTCCCGTGCTGCCATCTGATGCGCACAAGAGGAATCGATCGCCCACGTAGGACCCGCTCCTGTCGATCCTCTATCTCCACTGGGACCTCTGCAAAAGTCTCTCCATCACCCACGTCTAGCTCCGCATAGTCAATGATGTGCGTCGAGTCGTGCACGTATCTCCTCAGCTGGGATACGTGAAAGACGTCGTGCACCCGGTGCAACTGAGGTGGCAGAGCCAGGAGATAAGCCGCCTCGCCAATCTTGCTGAGGACCTGGAAGGGTCCGATGAAGCGTGGAGACAACTTGCCGCCTCGGCCAAATCTCCTCAAACCACGTCGAGGTGAGACCTGCAAGAAGACGTGGTCGCCATCCTCGAACTCTAGTGGCCTCCGCCTCCTGTCAGCATATGACTTCTGTCGGCTCTGTGCTGTCCTCATCCGCTCCTGGATGACCTGGACCTTCTCTGTCGTGGCCCGGACCATCTCTGGTCCCACAAGTGCTGACTCTCCAGGGTCTGTCCAGCACAAAGGAGATCTGCAAGGCCTGCCGTACAACGCCTCGTAGGGTGCCATCCCGATGGTGGAGTGGTAGCTGTTGTTGTACGCGAACTCCACCAAGTGTAGGTGGTCCTCCCAGCTGCGACCAAAGTCGAGGACACATGCGCAGAGCATGTCCTCGAGAGTCTGAATGGTCCTCTTCTTCTGACCATCCGTCTGAGGGTGAAAGGCGGTGCTCAGACGTAGTCGCGTCCCGAACGCCTCCTGCAACCCCTTCCAAAGCCGAGAAGTAAAACGAGCGTCCCGATCGGAGACTATAATCGATGGAACACCGTGAAGTCGTACAATCTTCTGAATGTAGTGACGCCCCAAGCTCTCCACCGTGCCCTGCTCTCGGATGGGTAAGAAGTGTGCCGACTTGGTGAGTCGGTCAACAATCACCCAAATGGAATCGTGACCTCTGGAAGTGCGTGGAAGTCCAGTCATGAAGTCCATAGATATCCCGTCCCACTTCCACTCCGGGACCTCCAAGGGCTGTTCCAAACCTGCTGGTACCTGATGCTCTGCCTTCACCTGCTGGCAGGTGAGGCACCGTGAAACGAACTCTGCCACAGCCTTCTTCATGCCCGACCACCAGTGTTGTCGCCTGAGATCCCGGTACATCTTCGCCACTCCGGGATGTACCACCAAAGGAGAAGTGTGATACTCTCTCAGCACCTCCTATCATAAAGCGACTGGTACCAAGGTACGTCCTCTGAAAAGGACATCGTGCTCTGCTCCAAGGGAGAAACCATCAGGTTCCTGTCCTGAGGATATCTGTGCACGCCGTGTCTCACAGTCGACGTCCTCACGTTGTGCCTCTCTAACCCGCTGAAAAAGTGGAGGAGAGACTGTGAGAGACTGAAGAAAGGCTGCTCTGTCTCTATCCACGAAGGATATCTGCAAAGCGGCTAGCTGCTCTGTCGCCTCCTCAAGTAGCTTGATGCCCGTCCTCCTGCTGAGGGCATCAGCCACCACGTTCCCCTTCCCAGGAGTATAGACTATCTCAAAGTCATAGTCCTGGAGGAACTCGAGCCATCGCCGCTGTCTCAGGTTCAGGTCCTTCTGAGAGAAGATGTACCTGAGACTCTGGTGGTCAGAAAAGACTGTGAAGCGCTCGCCCATCAGATAGTGTCTCCATGTCTTCAGGGCAAAGACCACGGCTGCCAACTCCAAGTCATGGGTAGCGTAGTTCTGCTCATGAGGCCTCAACTGACGTGATCCGTAGGCAATCACGGCCCGCTCCTGCATCAGGAAACACCGAGTCCGGTCCCTGATGCATCGCAGTAGACTACGTATCCAACTCCCTCCTCAGGCAACCTCAAGATAGGTGCACTGGTCAACCTCTGCCTCAGCTCCTGGAAGCTCTGCTGACATCTGTCTGACCACACGAAGGGTTTCCCCTTCTTCGTCAACGCTGAGAGTGGGGCCGCAACTCTGGAGAAGTCCGGCACAAATCTCTGATAGTATCCGGCTAGGCCCAAGAAACTCCGCACCTCTGTCACGCTGTTGGGTGGCTCCCAAGCTAGCACTGCCTCGATCTTCGCGGGATCCACTGCAAATCTCACCTCAGAAATGACGTGCCCCAAGAAGTGGACCTCACTTAACCAGAACTGACACTTCGAGAGCTTTCCATAAAGCTGGTGCTCTCGGAGTGTGTCTAGTACAACACGCAGGTGGTAGGCGTGCTCCTCCTCCGTCGTCGAGTACACCGAAATGTCGTCGATGAAGACCACGGAAAATCGATCGAGGTATGGCTGGAAGATCCTGTTCATGAGGCTCATGAACACTGCTGGAGCATTGGTCACGCCAAAAGGCATAACCAGGAACTCATAGTGGCCATACCGACACCTGAAGGCCGTCTTCTGCACATCCTCGTCTCGAACACTGAGCTGATGATAGCCTGACCTGAGGTCTATCTTCGAGAACCACCGTGCTCCCTTGAGCTGGTCGAAGAGATCATCAATCCTGGGTAGCGGATACTTGTTCCTCACTGTCACCTGGTTCAGGCGATGATAATCGACACACAGTCGCAAGCTCCCGTCCGCCTTCTTGGCGAACAAAATCGGGGAAGCCCAGGGCGAAACACTGGGTCGGATGAACCTCTTGCCCTGCAAGTCCTCTAACTGTACCCGCAGCTCTCGAAGCTCATCAGGGGCCATCCGATATGCTGGGGTGGATATCGGGGTTGTCCCGGGGTACAGGTCGATATAAAAGTCTACCTCTCTGCGAGGAGGTAGTCCTGGAACGTCGTCGGGAAAGACGTCCGCGTACTGATCCACCACTGTAGGAAAACTGGGACTCCGCACGTCAACTGCTCCCAGGATGAGGCTAGCCAACTGATGAGTGATGGGCTGACCTCTCCTCTGCGAGAGTCCATCCTGTGCTGCTAAGGCTCCCTTCTCGCCGGTGAAGGTGAACCTGCTCCCGTCGGTGCGCACACATCGCACCTTGCGCCTAATGCAGTCAATCTGAGCATGGACCGTAGATAACCAATCCATGCCCAAGATGACGTCGTAAGGCCTCGACGCTGCTACAAGAAGATCCCAGCCGAAGCTCTCACCTCCTAGAGTAAGCTCACACTGCCGGCACCAGTGCGTAATCGTCGAGTCTGCTCCCGTAGGAGTCTCTAGCCGTAAGGATCGAGCCAACGGCTCTGTCGGAATCTCCGAGCTCCGAAAAAGGGAAGTGGCTATGAAAGAGTGACTCGCTCCTGTGTCTATCAGAACTGCAGCAAGGGTGGAATAGACACAGATCGTACCTCGAATCATCTCTGGCGCGCCGTGGTCGTAGGCCTCCGCTGCCTGGAGCTGAGCCTGTCTCTGCCCGCCAGCTCCCTGTGGTCGGGGCGGGCCTCCTGGTGGTGGTGGCGGCAGAGCCTCAAAGCATCGCCCACCACCTGCTGCTCGGCCAGCTCCTCTGCCTCATCCGCCTCCTCCCTGCGGACCGCCACGGTCGACCCTCTGCCTCTGCCTGGGTGGCCCCTCCACCGTCTGCTGCCCCTCGGTACGACGGGTCGGGCAGTCACGAGCCATGTGGCCCTGCCCGCCGCACTCGTAGCACTGTCTGCCTCTCTGAAGGCCGGCTCCAGGTCGGGTGCCCTGCACTGCTGAGCTAGTGTCCCGAGGTCGCCTGCCGGAAGGTCTGGCCCGCCTGGAACCCTGAGTCATCCGCCGGCTACCAGCTGCCGAAGACTCCGCTGTCTGCCGCCCTGCGGTAGGTCTCGCTGTGGACTCAGCCAGGAAGCTCTCGATCAGGAGGGCTCGCTCCAGTACTCCTTCCTCGGTCGGGATGCTGAGGGAGATCAGCGATGCCCTGATCTCGTGTCTCAAACCCTGCTCAAAGGTCCGGGCCCGGAAGAAGGGGTCCCGTATCATGTCTGTCGAGTACCGATAAAGGTCGGTGAACCTCGTCGCGTACTGAGCGACCGTCAAGCTGCCCTTCCGCAGCTGAAGAAGCTCCTAGATGCGTACCGCTCGGAGGGTGGCCGGGACGAACTCTGAGCGGAAGAGGCTCTCGAAGTCCGTCCAGATGAGGGTGGCCTCATCGTGTACCTGGAGCATCAGGCTCCACCAGCGTCCGGCTGCTGCGTGCAGTAGGCTCGCCGCGAGGATCACCATGAGGTCTGCTGGCGTCCTCACTAGCCTGAAAACTCAGACGACCGCCTCCAGCCAGTCCTCGGATGCCTGGGGGTCCGACTCCCCACGGAACCTGGGTGGTCGCTGGCGCTGGAACTCATGCAGAGCTCCAAGGCGTCGTGCGTCGTCAGCTGCCAGTGCTGGAAGCATCGGGGGCTCGGCGGGTAAAGGTACCGCCGGTGCCTCTGCTGTCAACGGGCCCTGTACCGAGGCCTCGTCGCTCGGCGGGCTGTCGTCGCGCCCTACTCTGGGAACCCTAGCTGGTTGCTGTCGTCGTGCCATCCTGAAAAGGAAACAAGTATGCCACGGTCAGAACAGTATACCTGGTGAGCTGACATAAGTAATCACAAAGAAAACTTGAAACACACATGCAATCAATGCTTTCGTGCATTAAGTCGGAAATCAGAAGTCAGGGTCCTGGCGTATGGATACGTCGGCCGCCGCACCAACACTGGACTCGCTGGACTGAACACCACACTCAATACGCTAAACACTATTGCTTCACATAGAAGAAAGTTCAGAGTCTGCGGTAGAACCGACCCCTCTGATACCAATTTGTCACGAACCGTCCTCGGGACCCGTGCCGTGACTACCCCATGCCCGCCTTCCATAGGCCAGGGGCTGGCGACTAGCACCAAGGAGTAAATCCCAACAAAAAGGGAAGGCATTGCCTTTGAAAAGTAAACAGGAACCACAGAGTAAGCAAGCGGAAACACTATGTAAAACTGTACAAGCTGTGCTGAAAGTAAAAAGGGGCCGGAAAAACAAGCCCAACTGTAAAGTACAACTGAAAGGAAAAACAGCAACTGAAAAGGGAAATCTGCAGCGTCGAGCCGTCCTCCGGAAGTCCCACCTGAAGGGTGGGTACAGATAGCCTCCACTGCTCCTCGGGTCCACCTAACCGCTCCGAGTACGTCCCGCCCAGTGGTCCACCTCCAGGTACTGTCCTGCTCCGCACGCCTCCTCCACGATCAGCACTGTCCTTCGTCTGCAACCAACACCACGAAGTGCGGGCATAGCCCGTGCAGGGGTGAGTATAAAATACTCAGTAGGGACCCCGAGACCCCCGAAGGTCTCCCGAAATCCACAAAGGATAATCCACAAAGGAAAGATACAATCACGAAGTAACATCTGACACGGCTTAGGTATATGCCCATACATATACCTAAGTCTTCAATTCCCGTTCGGCTCCAACGTCCGAGCCCAAGCACAACCCAGTCCACACAGGAAAGCAAAACGTACACCCACTCAGGATAGAACAACACAATCCACAAAGGAGAGTAAACAGTAAATCCACACAGGATAGCTCAACACAATCCACAAAGGAGAAAAACACAAGATTCAGCTCACACAGGTATACTTCTTCGGATGACGATAAAGATGATCATTGAACCATCTAAGTCGTCGGACCCACGAAGGATCGATAGGTACTAACCTTGCAGTGACCCACACATGATCGGGCCCACGCAGGACTTGTAGGAGTAGGCTCACACAGAACCGCTGAGAGATGACCCACGCAGGATCGGACCCACACAGGATCGGGCCCACACAGGACCGGGCCCACGCAGGACCTGTAGGCGCTGGCTCACACAGAACTGCTGAGCGCTGACCCACGCAGGATCGGACCCACACAGGATCGGGCCCACACAGGACCGGGCCCACGCAGGACCTGAAACACTGATCCACGTAAGATCGCTGAGTGCAGTAGTCGTCGCAGTCCGCTGAGGATCTCTGCACAGTCGTCGCCGCAGTCCACCGAGGATCTCTGCACGGTCGTCGTCGGAGTCCACGGAGGATCTCTGCACCGTCGTCGCCGCAGTCCAATGAGGATCTCTGCACGGTCGTCGCTGTCGAAGTACCAATCGCAGCCAGCCTAGGGTTCCCGCACACAGCAAGCTCGTTCGGGAGGGTCCGCTCCACGAGCCGAGAGGCTGATACATCAACTGACACGAAGTCCGAAGTTGATGTATCCAAAAGTTCCGTATCGTCAAGAGGAACTCAACGTCCCAGACGGCGCGTCAATCGGACGCCCGGTCTGAGAGATATTGGCATTTTCGTCATAGGGGCCCGGTTGGTTTTTAAGGAAAAACCAACCTGACCGCACTCCACCTACGTCCAAACCTCGGGCGGAGTATGGCAAAAGATCCGTCTCACTTAGAGGAATTCGACAAAGCTGACGGAACGTCAATCGGACGTCCGTAGCTCAAGATATGAGCGTTTCCGCTCTGAGGGCCCGGTTGGTCTCGTGTACGGACCAACCCGGACGAACTCAAAGTATTCCGAAACCTTGAGTGCGATATACCAAAATGACCGTCCCGATCCAAGGATCGCGTTGCCGCTGACGGCGGGTCGTTTGGAGGCACGAAGCTCAAGATATGGGCGTTTGAATGAAAACGTCTGAAGATGGGGGGTACGGGCCCGGGCCGACCCGGCCCGACCCCCCCTGGGTCGGCCCGAACCGGGTCTACCCGACCCGGGTCCGACCCGGCCGGCCCGGCCCGGCCCGGCCATGGCCGGTCCGGCTCGGCGCGGCCGGGCGGCGCGGGTGGATGCCGCGGGCGTTGACCCGCGGCTTGAGGAAGAACCGCGGCCCGCGTGCGGGCCGCGCTGGCGAACTGCGGACGCGCTGAGCCGCGTCCACCTGGACGAACCGGACCCGCGCGGCGCGGGTCCGTTGGCCGCCGCCGCTTCAGCCGCGGCGGATTTCGTTCTGCGGCGCGCCGGGGCGCCACCGCCTCCTGCCGCCGGCGCCGCCGCGCCGGTGACCCGCGCCGCAGGCAACTTCCGCGGGCCGCCGGCGTCGCTCCGGTGGCCCGTTTTCCTTCCCGTCTGCGCCGTTGCTCCTCCCGGGATCCGTTCATCACTGCGGGACCGTCAAACGTCCATTGCGGCACGTTCCGTCGTCAACCGTCAAATCCGCACAAAACGAAGAACGGCGGAGGGTCGTCGGGCCGTGTTCGTTTGGCCCGCACCCTCTGCGTTAGAAATAAACAACCAGAAGAATTTGTTCAACACATGAACCAACAATTTTAATTTTGATAAAATAAATAAAATTGTTTCCTTGAATCCGGTTCTTTAATTTTTAAAGAAACAAAGACAGGAATTAATTTTAAAAGGGGTAATCCCCATAATGAAATCCCTACCTTGATGATCGTCGTGCGCGGGCGTTCTTTGCGGAAGGGATCGTCGCGGAAGAGATCGATCGTCGCGTCGTCACGGGGAGGCGTCGCGTCGTCGCGGGGAGGCGTCGCGTCGTCGCGGAAACCGGCGTCGAGTCGGTGAACTCAACGAACCAAGAACAACAGATTTAAACTATAAATAATTAAATCTGTGTTTCATCCCAAAGAAAGAACCTTGAGCGGAAGTCCGAGATCACTCACCTCAAATGGTCGGTGATCGGAGATCGGAGATCGGAAGAACGTCTCGGGCGAAGGCGTCGTCGATTTCCGGGTTCGGCGTTCTTTGCGTTCTTCGCGTTTTTCGCGTTCTTCGCGAGGGAGAAGAATTTACGAGGGTTCTCTCAAATCTTCTCAAGCGCAAATAACCAGAGGTTAAGCGTTGCCCTTATTTTATTATTACGCCAACGAATTTGAAAAACTGGTTAAGAAACGATCCATCAATTCGTTTAATTAATTCAACGAAAGAAACGACCCATTTAATTCACGAAAGAAACAGCCCGTTTAATTCACGAAATAAACCTCCCAATTAAATGGTCTGTTAAGAATTTAGAAAACGCGTCGGTTGACTTTCATTAAGACGGGTTTTCACGGGTGCGTTTCTTAGCGGAAAGAAACGGTGGGGCTCGTGCAGGCCCCACCTCACAAATATCCTACCAAGGGGGTAGGATATTTCTGGATAGCATCCTATCCAATTCAACTCAGTGCAAGCCTCCTTTAAGTGGCTTCAAGTGGATTCCAAGTGGCTTAAGTGAAATAAAATAAAGTTGTCGCAAAATTATTTTATTTCTTACCTTTAACCCCGAAAATTAAAAACCACACCCGAGCAAACGCAACTCCGGAAGAGGCGTTTCTAAGCGAATACCGGCGCTGCGATTTCATCGGTGCCCTCAGAATTCAATTCCGGGCACCGGTTCAAAAGTTAGAAAAACCCGCTCGTCCGTTCACTGAACGTACCCGAGCCAAACTTCGGAAAATGATTCCAGGCACACCGGGTCTCGGAATCAGGTGCCGTCAGAAACTGCGCTCTTGTAAAATTCCAAAGAAAATTAAGAAAAAAAATTTCCTTCAAATTTACGGGTCTTTACATTTACCCTTACTGAGAATTTGGGGTCACCCATATTATGTATAATTTTCCTCAGAATATAAACAAAGTTTTTACATAGGAAAACAAAAGGGTAAGATATTTATGGGAGATGTTGATGATCAATCCCCATGATTAGAAGACTATGTTCCGAGTTTCCAAAGACACTAAACTAATACGGTCATTGGGCATCTATTTTTGTAATGTATTATATATTCTGAAAAAGTAATTTAATTTCTATGTACATCAAGTATATGTCTCTACAGTTGGTATCAGAGTGAAGTTTTAGTTAATATTTGGAAACTAAGATGCGAAAACATAAGTGAAATCCCAAGAAATATTTCTAAGGTATGTCTAGGGATGTCCCTAAGTATCTGTATACATATAGGTTATAGTCCTAGAATTATGGTAAGGGTTATAGAATTAAACCTAAGATGTTATATATTGAAGGTACTCCCCCTTTATTATGTTTTTTCCTAGCATGATGTTTTCCTCTCACACTGTTATTTTTGGGTTTTAGACGATGGCTAGAACCCGAAAGAACCGTGTTGATCAATGTAATGGAAAATGCAATTATTTTCCTCCCGAACAACCAAATGTGATGGGGTGTGGATTGAAAATTATTATTGTTATACTTACATAAGCTATGAATCATTATGAAATCCAAATGAGTAGAGAGTGGAACAATATTTTGTTGAGTCCTTCATGAGGAAACAACCACCTTCTTTCAGTGGGTCATTTGATCTACTTGTTGTTGAAAAATGGATATGTACCATTGAAAAGATATATTAAATACTACATTTTATAGAGAATGAAAAAGTAATTTTGGTTGTTTACCGGTTAGAAGGTGAAGCAGACTAGTGGTGGACTCTAATTAAGAATACAAGGCCCCAAGATGAAATTTAATCCATGGAATGGGATGAGTTCAAGAACATGTTTTTCAATAAGTACATCACTCATTTTCTTCAAAAAAAAGATCGAAAATGAGTTCTATGAGCTTAAGAAAAAGGATTATGAATCTGTTGTTATATATGAGGAAAATTTTACAAGGCTTTCAAGGTATGCATCTGGATTTATCATCCAACATGAAAGTAAAATTGATCGATTATTCAGTGGCTCAAAACCAAGTCTTAGATAGGCATTATCTATAAGAGACTTCCATAGCAATGACGAAATTCGGTGTTGTTCTATCAAAGTAGAACTCGAACTTGTTGATACATATACATCTCTTGGTTTTGGGAAAAAACAAATTATGGAGTTCAATAAAAAATCTCTGAACAATGGTAAAATGAAGGTGAATGATTTTTTATGGTCAAAGTGTAAAAGGAAGCATGATAGAGATTGTGTAAAATATACTAGAAATTTTTTCAAGTGTGGGAAAGAATGTCATCGAGCTGTTGAGTGCCGAATTAATGGGAAAAAATATTCTAATGATGCGAATAGGGAAAAGACTACAGAGAATGCTCCACCAACACTTAAATGCTTTAAGTGCAAGGAAATGGGGAATTATTCTAATCAATTCCCTAATCCACGGGTTAATGATGATCGACATGAGAAACCACTTAAGTAGAAGGACAAAGGGAAGTCAGATGTGGTCACTATTTGTGATTATGTGTATGAAAATGATGTGTTGGAATGATTTAGTGTTTATGTAATGAGATTTCAAAATAGTATCATAGAATCTAATTTATGGTATCTTAGAATATTTGGAATACATATGTATTTATTTTCAATAATTGTATGGTACCGGTAACCATGAATAGTGATTGAAATATTTTTTGAATGAAGATGATATATGCATAATGAAGGGATATGGAGAAAATAATATGATTGATATTAATAATGAGCGCATAACTGATATAAGGACAAAGAGACATCATGGTTTGAGTTTAAATTTTTCTTGGGATTTTGGTATGTGGAAAGAGTTATCTTTTGACATCATTCATGTTTTCAATAAGGTTCTATGGTAATTATTTTTTCAAGAGAATACAATATTAAGGTATTCACATGTCTGGAATGTGATCAACAAGATATATCAAATGATATATGGGGGATAAATGATGGTATTCACATGCTTGGTTGATGACATTTCTAGTAATCATTTTTTTATTCTATGATCTTAGATAGAAGTATTTTGGATAAAAATATAGATTTGAAATGGATTATGTTAGAAATATGATAATATTTTTTAATGATAGAACTTTTTTCGATATTATTTCTGGAATGTTATAATAGTGTAGTTTTAGAAAACGGACAACCTATAGGATGGGAGACAACTCATCATGTCAGACAAGGTTGGGGGAATCGAACCCACAACCAAAGTGCAATAGGATTTATCACCTACCACTAGCCTAAAATAAGTCCTTTGTTAGTAGAAATTAGTTTTATTTTATTACGAAGTATTATAGTTTAATTATAAGTCCATTTTTGGAATCATATATGGGTAATCACACCATAAGATAGACTTATGTTTATAACTTTTTTTATCCTTATGTTTGAGACAGATGGAATGACCTATCATTTTATCACATGATCTAATAACACTTCACAGAAGACAAATTCAACTTCATTTCTTTATGAGATGGAGTGGAAATTGTTCAAGGCACAAACAACAGTGAGATTGTACCAATATCAGGTAAGTATTTCTTTTAATTATTCATCATTTGGGATATGATCTTGAAAACCAAAAATATTGTCCTATTGCCCTCATATATGATGAATTAGTTCTTACCTTAGATCATCACAGATTTATGGTTTTGTGATTGTTGGATTTTTCAAAGCCATGTTCTCTACCACACTTCATCAAAACATGATGATTAGATTTCTCTTCTATATACATATTTTCACCTATATGATCCTATGTGGAAACCCAGTGATGGGTTACTTTGGGTATCCGTTATGTTTCTATTGTTCCTATTTAAAATGATGATTTAGTATTCCTTTTTAAAATGTGTGTTTCTTTGAATTAAAATTTCTAGTAGAAAACCATCTATAACCCTGACGAATTTCGAGGGAGAAATTCATTTTAATGGTGGTAGAATGTAACATCACGAGAATTTTATGACAATTATTCTTTTTAATTTCTTTGATTTCTTTTGATGTATTCTTCAAAAAGATTATATTTATCTATATGCAACACCATATTATCTTGTAGTATACACAGTTCAATTCTTGGATTGGGATGCACAAAATTTCATGTTCTTTTGAATGAAATTCATTTTACACAACACTATGTATAGATTTTGATCAATGTATAATTGGACTATATTTTGAGTATGTTATACACAACTACAAAGGAAAGCTTTCCCTACAGGAAACCCTGACTTGGCTTGTATTATTGGCAAGAGTGACCTTTCTCAATAGCGTGTGTTGTACGCAATACCGAGATTCACTAACCAACGATATATTGTTATAAAGCGTGTGGTGTATGCAATACTGAGTTTCACTAAACAACGATAAATTGTTATAATATTATTATGAACTATCCAATATGAATAGTATTAACTGAATTATGAATTTTATAACATTATAGTTCATCTTAAACATTATTTGGAATGATATATGAGAACAAAATCAAATTTTCAAATAAAATAAGTATTTTTAAAACAAACTAGTTTTGTCACCTTTTAATGGAGCACCCAATTTATATCTAATTTTTGACACATTTTTTAGTTAAATTTTATGAAATATTATTATTTATTTCAATAATGATATACAAATTTACTTTGGTAAATTTGTTAATATTTTTCTATTAAATTTCATATTTTGATGACTAGTAAAAATACGATAAATTTTATTTAAAAACCACTTTTTTCATTGAGATAATGTATATAGTTAAACTATAATATTGAATGGTTTTAATTTATAAATATAATATATTTTTACTATTTAATATAATGTAAGTCATTATCATTAATTTTAAATGTAATTAATGTGTAAAAACATTTCAATCTATGACAATGTTTTAACTTTTAAAAGAAGTTTTCTTAACAATGTGATTCATTTTAAATTAATTACTAAAAATTTTGTGTTTTGATTTTTGAAAAATGGATTCCATATTTGAATTTAGTGGGTCTAAATTATGTTAATAGGTTAGTTTTATTTTTTGACGTTATGAATAGTAACTGAGACAATTTTTATTTACTACAGTTAAAGGTAAATCGGGTAATTAAGGGTAGAAAAATGATTATAAAATTACCCTAAGACATTCCAAAATCATATTGGATGAATAATAATTGACCAATATCTTTTAAGGGTCATAATAGTTTCATTTCATGGACTTGTGACCATGAAAAGCATATAATTATTATTAAAACCAAAGAAAGTGACAACATGTCACTCTCTTATATCTTATAAGTTTAATAATTTAAATTTAGTGATAAACCTCGTTAAACATCGAATATAAATAGTCCATAAAAATATAATATAATTATCAAAATCATGATAATTTAGTTATAATGTTTATAGGTTAATTAATTATCATTAATGATGATACAATAATGATGTACACATTATTTTATTGATTGAAATATCATATAAATGGTTTTAAAAATATTTTAAAATAAATATATGTGAACTAATTATTGTTCTCCAAAAATTTTCTGGATTAATATGACATGTTAGAAGTCTATTAAATATGTTGGTTCAAATATATCCTTTGTGTGGATTTTATTTAAATTAAAATAAATTAATAGTGTCATAATTGACACTATTGTTATTTTATAAACATAACATATTATAAAATTGTTTAAAAAACACAAATATATTTAATAATTTAAAATTGAAATTTATAATGTCTAAAATTTCATTAAGTATCCAATTATGGACAATTCAGAACACATATGTAATTATTTATAACAATTCAAAAAAATTTAATTTTATTACCACAAATAAAATTAAATAGATTAAATAACGATAAATCAAGTTGATAAGGTTTAAAATAAATTACCAACATGTATAAATCATATTGGTTGATGATATTACCACCCTATCTCATCTAATCATCGTATTTGAGTCATTTTCGGGGGTTTTTATGTCGTGATTCAGTTTATTATAATGTAATATTTTAGAGGTTCCCAAAAGTGCCCCTCTCCTCTCTTATAAAAATGAGCCTCCTCCCTCTCCTCCTCACACCACATTGAGCCTTCAATCTTGGCCAAAACCTGAAAATTTATCTTCTCCACATCCATAGAAATATACTATAGGTCCTGGTTTTCTTTAAAGACCAACTATTGTTCCCTAAGAGGAGGTTTAGAAGTGGCACATTAAAGAAGATGTAATATCCTTTACCAAATCTTTCAAGTTCATTTCTTCTTCTACATCCTCTTATTTTGTTGTTTCATAGTAAATTAATAACATAAGAATACTTAATATAATTATATGTTATTATAAATATGAACCAACCCTATTTCACCTTTTATCCCTCCTACAGAAAATGAAATCATTGGATGGGTGTACGTAAGGAATATAGTCTCCACAGGAGGGTGTAATATGTTTTTCCACCACCACCTTACTTGGATAGGTATAATGGTGTAATGAATAACATTATATGGTTATTATAACATGATACTAATTATAAGATATTATATCATCCACTCTAATGTCTCGGCCCGTCCCAGTGGGGTCCACACCGTGGCTCCCCAAGCCCGCCCCCAAAAGGCCAAGGGCTGGTGACTAGAACCGAGTAGGAATATCACTAAAATGGGAGACATTTCATAAGTACCTGTACACACGCACAATATTCAAGACCACAAATGCTGAAATGTAAAAACAAATCACTATGGAACAAAAATGCATGCATACAACTAAACCCAACCAACAGAGTACGATGAAAGATAGAGTGCTAAAAAGTAAAATGGGTCAGAATACAAGCCCACCAAAAAAAAACAAACAACAGTCTGAAAACTGCAAAGTCCAACCTATAAGAAAAAAAGGTACTGGGACTACTGCTCATAGCCATAGGAACACCTCAGCCTATAGAAAACTCAGAAATATCGGTCCTATCCTGGTCCGCCCTGGACTCTGTCAAAAGGCTGCTCGTCAGAACAAGACACCAGACATGAAGGAGAAGCTGGTGTAGGGGTTAGTATAACAATACTCAGTAGAGGACCCCCAAAACCACAAAGTAGTACACAATGTAAAGGTACAGTCATATATGCACAGTGTATGTCTAAAGAACATATAAAACACACCAGATATACTCAAAACACAGACCACAGTCTAGAGACAAGTCACACCACCTTATACCCCTGTTAGGGATTCTATTTGAAGATTCTGTGATGCACTCATTCTGGGAGAACACTCTCCATGAGTCTTAAAGCTCTGATGACATCCGTCTAAGAAGTGTTGTTTGTTGGAAACCATCACAAGAGGTAGTTGCACTCATTACATGAGACACACTCCTGAGTGGGAGGGTTATGATAGATAGAAGCACTCATTACCAGGGACACACTCTTGAGTGGGAGAGAACACGATACACCGATGAGGATCACTTCCAGGGCCATGGAGAATACCGTGACTCATCCGGATTCACCAGTTAGGTGATACACGAGCTTGGTAGTGGATTAACTCCTGGTAGAGTTGGTCACGTCGATTCCTGACTTTAAATAAGGTCTGGAATGGATAGAGGATCTCTCTCCGGGCCTCTCGGAGGGATGTCGACTCTATCACTGAATTTTCGGCTGAAGGGATCATAATCTTGTAAAAGGAAACGATTCATGACCTTTAGGGGAATGTGCAGAAGGGGAACTAACACAAAAGAAATATTTCCAAGATACGGTGAACAAGAGGACCATGAGGTTTTGCCAAAAGTACATGGCGTGTAAAAAAAATACACGCCATGTTTTCTGACCCCGGGTACTACCCGTGTGCAATGGCCCGTGTCGTAGAACTAGTCATGTAGAAAAACATAGTACACAACGTGTAGTGCGATGTACATGTCGTGTCCGAGTGACTAGGGATGGACCCTTGTCTCTAGACGTGTGACTGTACAGGGCTATCAACCAGTTTACTTTATCTCGTGTCTGTGTATCCCCTGGATACATGTCGAGCTTTACGTTGACGCCTCTGCCAAGATGTACACGCAGTGTCTCATGAATCCATGTAGATCATCCTGTGTCTGTGTACTACCCAAATTACACGCCGAGCATTGGGTAAAGTCCAACACACCATGTGACTGGGGTCACACGTCGTGTTATTCCTCTCTAACCTCGAAACCCTAGCCTCCGTCGCTAATACTACACTGTGTGTTCTTCAGAATTACATACCATGTATTCTGGAAATTTCCAGAAACGCGGATCTCTGCTATTACGCCTCTGGTGATGTTTCGGTTGTCAATCTGGCTGCCCTATTACCACGAAAACTTCAGGTTTTGGTCGCCCTGTCACCACGAAGCTGCTTCCGGTGTTATCGGACCTCCGATCGGCTTCGAAAACGTGCTTTTATCTTCCCGCACAAAGAACGCTGGAAGAACACCCTTTTCTGATCCGGTTCGATTCGACGTCTTCCATCGTGTATGCACCTTCACAAGGTTGTTGTGGCATCGAACCGTCGACTTGGGATTTGGGATTTTTGCATCACGGAACAGATGCGCAACTATCTGTTGTTCATCGCCTCGTGAAGAACACGAAGAACGCGCGAGAAAAGAAAAGGGGGAGGAAATCCAATAAAAAATATTGACAAACGAACCTCTGCCATCATTCGTCATGGCGTTTATTCACTCTCGTTAATATTTTTAGATGGGGAAGATATCAACACAATTAAAATCATAGATTATTTCCCCAAAATCATCCCGAAGAAATCCCTCCCGCAAGAACGTACGAATCTGTGGATCAACTTGTTTGTAGTTGATCCGTGTCCGTCGTTTAAACTCAATGAAGGGGAAAAGAAATTGAAATAACAAACCCCTATATTTAGAAAGGATTGATCTTTGACGAAGGTGTTGTGCTTCCATCTTCGTCGAGATCCTTCAACGTCGTTGGTTCATCGATTCACAGCCTCGATCCGTTAGTGTTTGTCGCTGAGAAATTTCTCCAACGCCCTGCAGATTCTACTGAGGTTCCTCCCAATAGTCTCCGACTATCAACAATGCTTAACCCATTAAAAAGGGAAACATTATGACATTTAACTACGCGGTAGTATTAATGATTCCAACTATCCATTTTTTTAATCATTATGACACTTCATTAATTTAGGAAACAGACGTCCTGTCGCTGTGCGGCAGCAGACATTTCCATAAAATAAAATAAACATTTAGCAAGTTTTTTTATTTTTACTTTACTGATCGTTGGAAAATTAACTTTTTCCCTTGTCCCACGCCTATCGAGATTAGGATAGTTCGTAGTTAGAGTTGTCATACCGGATGCAACGACGCGCTCAGATCTTTAATTCGGGCATCCGTTTGGAAACTGCCACAACCGTGCACTTGCGCCGACTCACTAAACATAAAAAAAGATCAAACCACCATTCTGGCTCACTGTAACTCAGAATGATGTGCCGTCTTCGCGCCTGGTCTCGAAATAATTGAATAATATTTAAAAATAATAAACTGAAAAATCCAAGACATTATATTCTCCCCACCTTATGGATTTATTTCCTCGAAAAAACAAAACACGGGCTACTAAAAATGATATGGGTAATGGGTGAAAATCTGGGACTCCCGCTCCCACATGCTCTCCTGAAGATTCCCATGCTGCCACCGGACGCGCACCAAGGGAATCGATCTCCCACAAAGGATTCTCTCCTACTGATCCTCGATCTCCACCAGGTACTCCGCAAAGGTCACTCCATCCTTGATGTCCAGTTCACCCCAGTCGATGATGTGTGATGGGTCATGCACGTATCTCCTCAGTTGTGACATATGGAAGAAATCATGTACTCGATGCAACTGAGGCAGTAGAGCTAGGCGGTACACCACCTCTCCAACTCTGTACAGAATCTGGAAAGGTCTGATGAACCTCGGAGATAGCTTGCCGTTACGGCCAAATATCTGTAACCCATGTTGAGGTGAGACACGAAGAAATATGTAGTCTCCCTCTTCGAACTATATAGGCCTATATCGTCTGTCTGCATAAGACTTCCGCCGGCTCTATGCAGTCTTCATCTGCTCTCAGATGATCTGCACCTTCTCCGTGGTAGCTCGCACTATCTCTGGACCCATGAGTCTTAACTCTCCGGGGATGATCCAACAAAGTGGTGACCGGTAGGGTCTCCTGTACAAGGCCTCTAACTGTGCCATACCATTGCTGGAGTGGTGGATTTTGTTTTACGAAAACTCCGCCAGTGGTAGGTTATCCTCCTAGCTATGACCAAAGTCCAAGATAAAAGCTTGAAACATATCCTCAAGAACCTGAATGGTTCTCTCCGTCTGACCATTAGTCTGGGGATGAATCATTGTGCTCAAATGTAGTTGAGTCCCAAAAGCCTCTGGAAATCCCATCCTCAACTGGGGCGTGAAGTGTTCATCTTGATTCGAGACTATAGTCAAGGGTACCCCATGAAGCCGAACTATCTGAGTCATGTAGAGGAGTCACATGCTCTCTATGGAACTCTGATCCCTGATAGCTAAGAAGTGGACTGACTTGGTGAGTCGGTCAACGACCATCCAGATGGAATTATGCCCCTTGGATATCTGTGGTAAGCCTATCATGAAGTCCATCGATATTCCATTCCACTTCCACTCTGGAACTTCCAGTGGGTGAGATAACCCCGCAGGAACCTGGTGCTCAACCTTCACCTGCTGGCATATGAGGCATCGATAAACGAACTCTGCTACTGCCTTCTTCATGCCTAACCACCAGAAATGTTGTCAGATATCCAGGTACATCTTTGCCACTCCAGGATATACCGCCAAATGGGATGTATGAAAAAACCTCAGGACCTCCTCTTGGAATTCCATTGGTACTATAGTGTGTCCTCTTAAAAGAATAACTTCCTCCCCACCTTGCGAATATCCATCAGGAGCATGTCTTGCGGATAACTGACCACGTAAAGGCTCACAGTCGAAATCCCCAAGCTGTGATTCCCTAACTCTCTATAATAGTGGAGGGGTGACAACCATCGAATGTAGGTAATATGTATCCTCTCCATCCATAAAGGATAACAGTAGCGTGGCTAACTTCTCTGCCTCCTCACTCAACAGCTGTGAGCTCGACTTTCTACCAAGGGAATCTGCCACCTCGTTCCCCTTTCAAGGAGTATAGATGATCTCGAAAGCATAGCCCTGGAGGAACTCTAGACAATGCATTTTCCTCATATTCGGATCATTCTATGAGAATATGTACTTGAGGCTCTTGTGGTCTGAGTAGACGATAAACCGCTCGCCCATGAGGTAGTGTCACCACATATAAAATGTGAAGACTACTACTTCCAACTCGATATCATGGGTCACATAGTTCTTCTCATGTGGCCTAAGTTGGTGTAAACCATAAGCAATCACTGCATTCCACTACATCAGGACACAACCGAGCCTGGTCCCTGATGCATCGCAGAAAACTAAGTACTCAACACCCTCCTCTGGCAATCTTAAGACTGGGGCGCTCGTCAAACTCTTCCTCAATCGCTCAAAGGCCTGATGGAACTTTTCCATTCAAATGAAGGGATGCCCCTTTCTGTTCAATCCCGTCATCAGTGATGATATCCAGGAGAAATCAGGAATGAATCTCTAGTAATATCCTGCCAAAACAAGGAAGCTCTTCTCCTCTGTCATGCTCTGAGGTGGCTCCCATGCAAACATAACCTCCACCTTGGCTGGGTCCACAGCTACTCCATCTGCTGAGATGAGTGTCCCAGAAATTGGACCTCCTGAATTTAGAACTGGCACTTTGACAGCTTCACATAAAGATCGTGCTCCTGAAGCACGCCCAGAACCATCTGCAGGTTTCTAACGTGCTCCTCCTCTGACGCCGAGTACACGAGGATGTCGTCGATGAAGACCACTACGAACCGGCCCAAGTATGGATGTAAGATCCGGTTCATCAGTCCAATGAACACCGCGGGGGTGTTCGTCATGCCAAAAGGCATCCCCAAGTACTCATAGTGACTATAGAGACATCTGAAAGTTTTTTTTGGTATATATTCATCTCGCACTCGTAACTGGTGATAGCCTGATCGAAGGTCATCTTCGAGAACCACCAGGCCCCTCTTAGCTGATAGAAGAGGTCATCAATTCTCGGAAGTGGATACCTGTTCTTTACCATCACCTGGTTCAGGCTCCAGTAATCCAAACACAACCTCATACTCCCGTCTTCCTTCTTGGCAAATAGGACTAGGGCCGCCCCGGGTGAAATGCTGGGTCTCACGAAACCCTTGCTCTGCAAATCCTCCAACTGCACACTTAGCTCACGATGCTCTGTGGGAGCCGTTCGATATAACGATAAGGAAATCAGTGTTTTATAATGGTGTAAGTCGATGAATAATTCAATTTCCCTTCAAGGAGGTGATCCTAGAACATCTTCTAGAAAGACGTCCTCATACTCCGCAACCACCACTAAGAACTGAGAGCTCAAAATATGCACTGCCGCGAGGGTAAGGCTAGCCTACTCACGAGTGATCAGATTCAGCCTCTTATGAATGATTCCATTTTTCTTTTCTTAGGTTTCCTTTTCTCAGACAACGGAAAACCTCATTCTACCATAGTGGACACGCTGCACCCTTCACCTAAAACAGTCAGTCTGGGCATGGACCGAAGATAACCAATCCATACCAAGAATGATATCGTATGGCCTCGAAGGTACCACCAAGAGGTTCCAACCGAAACTCTAACCTCCAAGGGTAATATCACACTCTCTGCAAAGGTGCATGATTTTCGAGTCTCCTCCCTTAGGTGTATCCAAGAATAAGGATAGAGTCAATGGTTCTACCAGAATCTCGAGGTTTTGTACAAGACATGTGGCTATAAGGGAATGACTGGAACCTGTGTCTATGAGTATGGAATATAAGGTAGAAAAGATACAAATCATACCTCGAATCATCCTTGGAGCCTTGGGGTCATATTCCTGGACCGCATGTAGTTGTCCCCGCCCCTTTCCCCAAGCTCCCTGAGCCTGGTGCGGACCTCCTGGGGGTGGTGGTGGATTTAAGTCGAAGTGTCTGCCCCAACTCACAGATCACCCTACTCCTCTACCACATCCGCCACCTGGAGGGTCTGGAAGGTCTATTCTCTTCCTATGCCTTGGTTTTCCATCAACTGCATCCCTGTCAGCATCCCAACAGGTCAGGCAATCCCTAAAAAGATGTCCCCTACCGTCGCATGCGTAGAATCGCTTCTCCCTAGGCTGATTGGATCCAACCTAAGAGCCCTAGACTGTCGATCCCATATCCTGGGTCCTCCCTCGACATCTCGCATGTCCTGATCCCTACGTCTGATGCTGACTCCCTACATCCAAGGCCTCTGCACCTATTTTCCTGCTGCTGACTACTGGCGGTTGTCTCTCCTCCACCAAGAATCTTTCGACCGCCAATGCTCGCTTGAGCACTACAGCATAAGTCGATAGCTATAGAGGCACAACACTAGCTCGGATGTCACGTCGTAGACCTCACTCAATGTTATGAGTTATGATGTAATGATACCTCACCATATCCATCGAGTACCTGGGGAGGTTGGTGAACCTCAATGAATAGTCAGCTACGGTCATACTGCCCTGCTGGGGCTGAAGAAGCTCTTGGATGCGCATAGCTCTCAACATAACCGGAGAGAACTCCTCCCTGAAGAGTCGCTCAAAATCCATCCATGAAAGAGTATACTCGTCGTGAGTCCGCGTGGTCAGACTCCACCATCGCCTCGCTGAACCCTGAATAAGGCTCGCTCATAGGATCACCATCGGGTCTGCTGGTGTCCTCAGTAGACGGAAAACGTGGGTCACCACCTCAAGCTAGTCCTCAGCCGCCAGAGGGTCGGGCTCATCTTGGAACCTGAGGGGTCTCTGTCTCTTGAACTCAGGGAGCGCGCTAAGCATGCGCTCCTCACCGGTCCATACTACATGTACCACTGGCTACTCTACTAGTGGTGGTATAGCAGGTGCACCACCCGGTGGCAACACTTGGGGAACGGGTCCCAGTATCGAAGCATCGTCACAAAGGGGGTCATCCTTGTGATCGTGCTGCTGAATCCTAGCAATTATGCATCGTGGAGGCATCCTGTAAGGAAACAAGATGTACCATGGTCAATGAGTATATCTGGATAGCCAACACAAAGGACATGGAAACCAGAAACCATTCATATTATGTTGCATTTACCTTTTTATTTCCCCGTAAATAGGGTTTTCATGTACCGGGTAAGAAATCAGGTTATCAGAGCCCTGGTGTATGGATTCATTGGCCGCCGCACCAACACTGGAGTCTATATCCTGAAATCCAAACTCGGAACACTTAGCATTGTTTCCCCACACCAAACTCATAGACTCTTGGTCATAATGTAGAACCGACCACCTCTGATACCACTCTGTCAGGACCCGTCCCAGTGGGTTCCGCGGCGAGACTCCCCAGGCCCACATCCAAAAGTCCAGGGGCAGGTTACTAGCACCGAGTAGGAATATCACTAACATGGAAGGCATTGCCTATGTACCTGTACACACACACATATCTCCAAGACCATAGATGTTGAAATGTAAAAGAACCACTAAGGAATAAAAATGCATGCAAACAACTAAACACAACCAACAAAGTACGAAGAAATGTAGAAAACTAAAAAGTAAACTGGGCCAAAATAGAAGCCCACAAAAAACAAACAAACAAGAGTCTGAAAACTACAAAGTAAAAACTTTAAGAACAAAAGGTATTGGGACTACTGCTTGTAGCCGTAGGAACACCTCAGCCTGTAGGGAACTCAGAAAGCTTGGTCATGTCCTGGTCTGCCCTGGAATCTGTCAAAAGGATGTTCATCTCCACAAGACACCAGGCATGTGGGAAATGCCCATGCTGGTGTGAGTATAACAATACTCAGTAGAGGACCTCGAAAACCGCAAAGCAGTACAACATGTAATGGTACAGTCACCTATGCATAGTGTATGTCTACAGAACATATAAAACAAACCCGATATACTCAAAACCTAGAACATAGTCTAGAGACAAGTCACACGACCACATACCCACGTTAGGGATTCTATTCAAAGATTACGTGATGCACTCGTTCCGAGAGAACACAATCCATGAGTCCTAAAGCTCTATTGACGTCCGTCCGAGAAGTGTTTTTCTTTGGAAAATATCACGAGAGGTAGTTTCACTCATTACGGGAGACACACTCTTGAGTGGAATGGTTAAGATAGATAGAAGCACTCATTATGGGAGACACACACCTAAGTGGGAGAGATCACGATACACAGATGATGATCACGACCATGGCCATGGCAGATACCGCGACACATCCGGATTCACCAGTTAGGTGATACACCAGCTAGGTAGAGGATCAACGCCTGGTAGAGTTAGTCATGTCGATGCCTGACTCTAACTAGGTTCATGAATGGATAGAGGATCTCTCTTCGGGCCTCTCGGAGGGGTGTCGACTCTATCACATATTGTCTGGCTAAAGGGATCATACTCTTGTAGAAGGAAACGATTCCTGACCTTCTGAGGAACGAGAAGATCGGTCAATAACCCCAAAAAAAATATATCCAAGATTTGGTGAACAATAGGAACATTCTATTTTCCAAAATGTACATGGCATGTAAAAAAAATACACACCGTGTTGTCTGACCCTGGGTACTGCCCGTGTGCAACATCCCGTGTCGTAGAACTGGTCATGTAGAAAAACTTAGTACACGGCGCGTAATACGGTTTACACACCGTGTCCGAGTAACTAGGGTTGGCCCTATATCACTGCCAGTGTGGCTATACAAGGCTATCAACCCATGTACTTTATGATGTGTCCATGTATCACTTGGATACACACCGAGAATCACGTTGCGGCCTCAGACAAGCTGTACACGCCGTGTCGCCTGAAGCTGTGTAGATATTCTCATGTCCGTGTACTACCAAAAGTACACACCAAGATATGGGTAAATCCAAACATTCCTTGTGACTGGGGTCACATGCTGTGATATTCCTCTCTGACCCCGAAACCCTAGCCGCTGCCGCCAGTACTACACGGCGTGTTCTTCCGATGTACACGCGTTGTATTCTGGAAATATCCCGAAACGCGGATCTCCACCATTGCGCCTCTGGTGAGGTTTCGTTCGTCAATTAGGATGCCTGATCCCCAGATAAAACATCAGGTTTTGGTCGCCTTGTCACCACGATGCCGTTTCCGGTGTTTTCGGACCTTCGATCGCCTCCAAAAACATGCTTTGATCTTCCCGCAAGAAGAACGCTCGAAGAATGCCCTTTTATGATCTGGTCTGATTCATCGTCTTCCATCATCGCCGCACCTCCACAAGGTTGTTTCGTTGTCTAACCTTTGATTTGGGATTGTTGCGTCATGGAATGGATGCACAACGATCCATTGTTCATTGCCCCGTGATGAACTCGAAAAACGCGCGAGAAAAGAAAGGGGTAAGAAATCTAATAAACAATATTGAGGAACGAAACTCTGCCATCATTCATCATGGCGTTGATCTACTCCTGTAAATAGGTTTAAACAGAGCAGAGATCAACATATCTGAAATGATGGATTATTTGCCCAAAATCATCCCGAAGAAAGCCCTCCTGCAAGAACGTATGAATCTGCGGATCAACTTGTTTGTGGTTGATCAGCATCTGTCATTTAAAATCAATGACGGGGAAAAGAAATTGAAACAAAAAACCCCTACCTTTAGAAATGATAAATCTTTGACGATGGTGTTACACTTCCATCATCGTCGAGATCCTTCAATGTCATTGGCATAGTGATTCGCAACCTCAATCCGTCGTTTTTTATCGCAGAGAAATTTCTCCAACGCCCCGTGGATTCTGCAGAGGTTCCTCCCAATCATCACCAATGATCAACAATGCTTAACCCATTAAAAATAGAAACATGTTGAAATTTAATTACGCGATAGTATTAATGATGGAAACATTCCATTTTTTTGAATCATTATGACGCTTCATTAATTAATGAAAAAGACGTCCCGCCGCTGTGATGTAGTGGACATTCCCATAAAATAAAATAAACATTTAGCAAGTTATTTTATTTTTACTTTACTAAATGTCTGAAAATTAACTTTTTCCCTCGACCCACGCCAGTTGAGGTTAGGCCCATTCATAGGAAAACTTGTCGTCCGGGATTCAACAGCGTGCTCGTATCTTTAATCTGGTCATCCATTTGGAAACTGCCACAACCGCGCACTAGCGCCGACTCAGATAATGTAAGAAAAGTTCAAACCACCATTATGACTAACTGGACCTCGGAATGATGTGAAGTCTTCATAGACAGTCTTGAAATAATTCCATAATATTTAAAAACAATAAATGAAAAAATCTGATACATTACACTAATTACATTCAATCATTATGGGAATGATATCATCGCTTGTGCGTACGTACGGATTACCGTCTCCACAACGTGATGAGATTCATTCTCCAAGGTAACAATTTAAAAATGATTATAAAGTTTATATATTAAATAATAAGGAAATATATGACAAATTAATGATACTAGATTTATTTATATGTTATTTACTTACATCCATTCAATTTAATAGGGAAACGAAAGCAGCATTCATGTGGAGCTACGACCTACAGTCCCCATGAATGGTTTATTTCATTCCATTTATCGATCTATTATATATATATGTATATTCTGAATATATTATATATATAAATCATGTTTTACATTTTGGATGTAGATAATCATGATTTAATAAATCATATGAATAATTACACATCAAAATACAGATGATAAATGACTTGATTTTACCAAAAATGCTGCTTTAACATGGAATTGACAAATGAACAGGTTATATAAAATCTTTATTGAATCAGATATGATATAATAAATATTATTATGGTTCTTTAACAAGTTAATAATAGGTTTAAACCCACTATACTGGAGTCTCGGACACAAACAGATGAAATTGGACATAATGTGAGGGATAATTTTGCAAATCTCATTTATCTTCGAGTTTGTTTATACGTAAGTATTAACCTGGGATATATTTTCTTTCTATGTCCATAAAAATGTTTTTCATAAAGTGTTTAATAATCTTCCATGTATTTTTAAATTCATGTATACCCCTATTCGACTTTTACATTATGTTAGGGAAGGATTCATTCTTTTGTTTACCATACGAGGAACTCTTTGACTTTTCTGGAAAAAGTACGAGTAGAATATTTTCTTTTAACATATATGGAATTAACAGATTTTTACGGTTTCATAAAGCCTAATTTTCATAAATCTTCTTATAAAATATTTCATTATTATTTTCATGAAAATCATTTTATTTTAAATTGAATTGAATTTTGTGAAAAGAATATAATTTTGAATAAGAAAAGATATTTTCCTCAAAATACTTTTCAAGTGTTTTGTCAAAAATATTTTCCATCTAAGAATACATTATTTTATATGATTAAGTTTCAATTATAATTTCATTATTATTTCCATGGTTGTATTCTTCTTATGATGAAATGATATCCATTTGTTTTATATGGATTATATTTTTATGGGATGATGTATATGAAACCCATTTTATTCTTCAGGTTATGATGAATGATTTATGTTTATTTTGTGGCGCAAGTAAGAAAGATTTCAGTATGAGATGGGTGGGACCTATATCTCCCTCCAATGCATTGGGGAAAAATTTATATCTCATGAAATAGACATGGCTGGAATGACAAGTGAATCATGTTCAGTAATACAGGGTTAGAACGACAAGTAAACCCGGTTCAGTAATGTTCTTTATCCACTATGATGGTCTTGGAAAAAATGCCTTCGATACTATGGAAATCATAACATGTGCCTAATGGTTTGCCACAATTACCTGTTTTATTCCCATGATATTTTATAATGATTAATGTTCCTTTTTGATCTATGCCTTATGTACTGCAAAGATTTATATCATTTCTTATGTTCGTGTTTTAATGTTCTAATGTTTATGGATTGTTTTTAGGTTCTCCATTTTAACCTTACAGAGCATTTGAGTTCACTCTTTTTATGTTTTCATTTCCCCAGGATAATAATAAAGGTTTTAGGTAAGAAAACAAAGGTGGAAGATATTTATAGAAGATGTTTAAGATCATTCACCATGATTAGAAGATTATGTTCCGAGTTTCCAAAGACAATAAACTAATACGGTCATTGGGCATCTGTATTTGTAATGTATTATGTATTTCGCAAATGTAATTTATTGTCTATGTACGTCAAGTATGGGTCTCTACAGACACTGTGTATTAATGAATACATGCTGTGTAGTTTTTACAGTTGGGATTTTTATGATATAATATTGTTTTATTAAATGATATTTATTATAATCAGCATGGGTTCATGTCAAAGAATTTATAATTCGACAAGTGGGTTTTCAATAAGAGTTTATGAAATAAATAAAACATGTAACAAATTTATTTATTTTCATAACTCTATAACCTCAATCCTGATTATAAATATAACCTCACAACCCCTACACGTTTCTACCAGATAATCATTGTGCACAACAATTCTGGAGAATTATTTCAATGATGAAAGAATTAATTTTACCGAGAACCCTCTCAAGACCGAGAGAGATCCTCCACTATCGGATTAAGGCAATCTAAGGAAGAAATCGTAAGTTATGATTCTTCTACTCTAGCACCCAGAGATCCTTTCCGCGACATCCCAATATATGTGGCACACTTGTGGATCACCTATAACGCCCCAGCCTTAAACCTTACTTAATCTTGAGTTATTACAAGATTACACATTGAGGATCTTTTCAGGTTTAGAGTTTTATAGAATTAGATCATGAAACTTGCATTACATTCAACATTTAAACAATGTGGTTACATAAAAGATAGTATTCATTCTTCCAATCAACAAAAACATATTTAAAATAAAACATCGATTCTTTATTGACACATCCTTGACACTATCATCACATCATGTACCTTTCCCTTGACCTGTGAAAAACATTTCAAAAACATGGGTGAGCATAAAAAGCTCATAAAGGGTTATAAAAATATGGAAAGGAAACACGAGTTCATATATACATAAAAATGAAATCATACTTTACCCATAAAACATTGGCACTTTAACATACCTCATCAAATCATGAATAAATCATAGAAATCATAAGACATAAAATGTAACTTGAGGCATTCATAACATTCTTATGTAGGGAGTAACCCTCTTTGTTACGTTTGGAATACCCACCATAGTATATTACCTAAATCTCTTAGGAGAAACCTTAACTTTTCACTCCTTCACGTTACCCAATGCATTGGAGAGCTATATCGGGCTCACCCGCCCTTAGCTTATCACAGAACCACCTGTCTTCATAATAATTCCCAAGAACCATAACATAATCGTATCACATAAAACATACATAAAGGAAACATAACATTTCCACATTTCAATAACACAGTGATATAATAAAAACATTATCAAAACCATTTTAAATACCAAAATAAAAGAAAAGTAAAACATGGTATTTATTTTTCTTTTAAAAAAAGTATGGCTTGTAGATAAATCCGAAACTCAAATAATGGTCACGGCGGCAGAGAAGTCGTTGTCGCCACATACATATGACAAAAACATTCCCTTTTGTTGTTTTGTAAAACGATTCGTATAAAAATATTCCTTTTGAAAAAACGTAAAAGTCAAAGGGGTTTATACAACGTATAAAAGATGGTTGTGTATAACACCGAATATGCCTCAATGAAAGGAGATTGAGACGAAGTCCCTTACAATGATGGTATCCTTGGTTTAAGGATAAATCAATTACATAATTATGTGTGACAAACGAATACACAAAATATAATTGGATATTAAGTGTAAAATAATCAATGGTCATTCACACATATTCAAAGGATGATATATTCAATAACTACATGTCGAACCCAAAGAAATCGAAATTGGGTTAAGAAGTTCCCTTGACAGCCTAATGGTGTCACATCAAAATGAGTTGATGAGAGATAAAAAAATGGATATCTCATCACATGGACATAAAATTTACATCAATAAGGATATATGAGAACATATCCCAACATAACTATATGTAAATTAAAGGACCCAACAAAAGAAGTCTTTTAAAAAGAGAAGGGTGAAAGGTTCCCTTACTAACATGGGTATCTTTCAAAACGTACACCTCATAAAAGAAGGACAATACAACATTGATGTAAATACTCATAAAATAAAGTATATTATGCAATGAGTAAAATAATGGGCAGTACATACACCACTCAAAGGGAATTATGGAAAATGTAGCATAAATCTCACAGGAATAAAAGTGAGATGAAAAATCCCTTACGAAAACTCGGCAGCCTAACGACGCCACATAAAACTTACAAAAATGGATTGATGAGATAAAATAGGGTATCTCATAATATTAACTTAAAGTTTATATAAATAGGAATATAAAAGAACATCCCCCAACATAACAAAGAGGAGCATAAAAGAAGTGACATAATGGAGAGTACTTAAAAAGAAAGAGAGAGGTTAGATCTCTTACGAAAATTCAGCAGCCTAACGGGGCCGCACAAAACTTCCAAAATGGATTGATGAGAGAGAATAGGGTCTCTCATCACATGAAAATAAAAATTACTGTAAGAGTAATGTAAAATATCATCCCAATAACAAGAAATATGATCTTTAAAAGGAATGACATAAAAGAGTTTACTTAAAAAGAAAGAGAGGAGTAGGATCCCTTACCTCGGGTCTGACATGACTCTATTGTTATTTAATCTCCTGAATAATAAACATGAGTTAATTTATACCTCCATAAGAACCTTTTTCAAGTTCATTATTTCTTTTACATCACTTATTACCATGTCTTAACATTATGTAATCATTTAAGTTAATAATGTTTGTTTTGTCGATATTTGGTTCTTAAGTCGAAAGTGGACTTCTCACAATTACATGTTATTCGTGTGGTCAAAGGTTCATTATATCCAGAGTTGTATTCATGATGTAGATATCATATATATCATATATATCCAGTATATTCATGCATTTATATTATTACATAACATTTAGAGTTAAGAAATGAAATGCACAGTTCATGGAGACGGTAAGTCGTACGTACGCATGAACGCTACTTCCATTTATATTTCATATTTAATGGAAATAAAACATAATGATACATAATAGTATTTTAATTCAAGTATGGTATCATATATTATATCGTTATATATATCCTTTATACGTACCACATATGGTATTAACGAATCAAATTACTTTGAGGGGGCGGTAGTCCACACTTCCTTAAATTAAGAAATCACGTTTACCCATAATGGAATCCAAAAATGTATGCCATAAATGAAAAATAAAGAATTTTAAGTAAAACATAAACATATTAGATATCATATATAAATATATTTTCATATTAATGTCCACCTTTGAAGGCGTTTTATGAGTGTTGAACAATCATTGTTTCGTGAGGCAGAAATTTTCCATTCACGGAAACATTATGTTCTTTAACCATTAGATGTAGGTGTGTGTAAGTGTAGCTCTAATACTTCGGATAACAACATCCTAGTATATTTAAGATACTGTATTTGTTACAAAATAAATGAATAAAAAGAGTTTAGTGTGTTGGAGAAACAAAATAAAACAAAAGGACACAAGTGAAGACATTACCATAAAATTGGGTAACTCCCTTTGGTTTGAGCTCAAAGGCTTCCTTGGGAAGCCTTCTTCCCAAAGTGAGGCTTCAAGGAGTAAGAGAGGGAAGTGGAGAGACAAAATGGGAAGGTGTTGGCCGAGCCAATGGCTTTGGTACTGTGGGTAAGGAGGTAGAGTTGGGGGCCTTTTATAAGAGGAGTAGAGGGGAACTCTTGTAAAGTTACAAAATGTTACTTTATTTTCAAAAGAGTTTTGGATTTTAAAGGTACCAAATTGATTTATTTCTAGGATAAGGTGATAAGGGTTATAAATACACTCATCTAATAGGTTTTGGACATGTTTAGGTCTTAGATATTACATTATCGTTCCATTTTATTTAAATCGATAAATAATGAGGTCATCGCTGCATCATCATGATGTCATAAATAATTTAATTTATATAATGTCTAAAAATTATAAAAAAAATAATATGATTTAGGAAATAGTTTTATCTTTCCAATGACGATTTATAGTCAAACATATGACTTGTATAACCCCATGTACAAATTGGTTTTGTAAAACATATCATGTTTGTGTCAGTTTTACTTTAACATTAAATAAAAAGATATTTATGTCATTTTCCAACCAATGTGTCTCCATGGGGTCCCGAAGTTGACCCATGGATTGTCTTGGTCTGCCATGACATATCCAATGATGGTAGGACACATATCTAGGTCATTTAATTTTATTAAAACATTTTTCTTACCATAAACTACACTAATTACCTATAATCGCGATTAAAAACTTAAAAATTTACTATTCAGCAAAAAATTATTTTTATCCCATTGAACCACATTTTACTTCTTAATGACAACCATGTATGTCGGATTTTTGAAATTAAAAACACAAAGATGGAAAAATTTCATTTAAACGAAAAAATCAGTTTTTAAAAGTACCACTTAGTGGTTTCACTATTAATCAAAAATTGTAGTTTTTCAGAAAAATCCCAAAAATTCACCCTAAGCTATATTTCATATTCCGAATTCAAAAATGAAGCCTATTTTACAAAATTCAAAACATATAAGTCACATTAATTTATTTAATAATTAATTCCCGCTGTCAGAGGAAATAGCGTGTTTTTATGAAACAGTAAGTATCAAAAGATTGACACTAGTTTAAGACTGATTTCAAAGTGAAATTAATTTCAACGACCACTATTGGATTTAATGGTAACAATATATTCTAATTTCACTTTAAAAACAATTCAAAAGATAATCTAATCATATAAATAAATTATATTAAAAAGTGGTTTTGAATTAAAATACAACATTTTACATTATTCATTAAAAAAATGAACTTTATCGGAAAGATACCAAAAGTTTACACAAAGTAAATTTTGATGTCCCAATTCTTAAGAAGAGTTTTATTTGGTATAATATAATTTATAAGAGTGAAAAAAACTATATTTAATGATGGTTCGCCATCAAAATGCGATAAGTGAACCTTTAGTGAAAACTAGGGCATACACGCCTAAAATTGAATTCTTTCCATATTTTAAGCCTTTATCTTTTATTGGATAAATGTAAAAACATTTAAAAACATATATAATCATATTTTAGTTATTTATATCCATTCCCGCCAATACAACGGCTACATGTTAACTACCATTTAAAATAATATTATTTTATTATTAGAGTGCAACGTAAGGTTCTCAAGAAACTCGTTGTTGCGTGTTGGGTACGCCTTCGAGCATAGCGTCCCCTTTAAAGTCATATTAATATTTTATTCAAAAATATGGATAAATATAAAAATGTCATATTATTTATTTACCTGGGGTGTTACATCCTTTGCCCCTTTTTGGGAATTGCGTCCTCGCAATTTTAAAATTGACCTTGGAAACATCCTTGAAAGTCCCACATCGGAACAAGAGTCGGTAAAAAAATAACTTTAAAATAAAGGAAGATAAGTATAGAGGTCACCCGAGTTAACCCATACTTGGATTCCATTTAGAAAAACATGGACATGAAAGAAAAAGAAAACGTTCATGTTCTGATGGAGAGTGATAGAAAACATGTTTAGGAGAAAGTTAACCATAAGAAAATCACAAACATGTGATGGGTTAAACGGTATTCGATTCCCCAGTAGGAAAAGATAATAGACAACATTTTTGTTTTAAGTTACTTTTTATTGAGGAATTTATTCGTAAGGAAACATAATCACTTATCATGTTGACTTTCAACTTTTATTAGATTCCTTACAAAAACTCATATTTTCTCCAAAAGACGGGTATTTAGGAAGACATGTTCACATTAAGAGTACTATAATCAACTTTTATAGAATCACCAAATCCAAAAAAGAGAACTATATACTTCCAATGTCTTTAGAAATTAACCAAAACCAAATAAAAAAGGTTAGTACAATATTAGATAATCCAGAAAAGGATAACCCTTTATAAAAAGAAAATATATTCTTAATCTCAAAACGTTGTCCAACAAAACCCAAAGTTCAATGAGGACCATTCGATAAACAATTTTTCCATAAAATTCTTCAAAGTAACCCAAACTAAAATTGAAACCCAAATAGATGAAGGATTTAGTCACATAGTCTTCCAAGTTAAATCGTAACATTTATCTCCAAACAACATCAGTTGCTCTTAATGTCTCGTTTTGAAAAGTAAGTAATCTAATCACATATCCTCCATGATAGGTTAATAAATTTTCATAGATAACCCAAAATCAACTTACTCTTAATTAATAAAATCATCTAACTAAAAAAAGAATCAGTCAAACTAACCAGGGACTTCACGTAGTCCAGTGGTAGGCGATAAATACCAGTCGCACTTTGGTTGTGGGTTCGATTCCCGCAGCTTTGTCCGACGCGACAGGTAGTCACACGGTCTACGTGTTTTCCTTCTTCCAAAACTATATAATTCTCAAATCATTCCCCCAAAAGAGATAAAATCATCAAAAATAACCATAACATAATTTAACCTCAATTTTATCTCATGCCTTTCACTTCCATCATAACATATAGTAACCCATAATTACCTCAAAAGTAAGGATCATATAAACTCTAATGGTTACCTTTATAATTATTACGTGAACTTTCACATCGATTGGTCATCTCGTACATGATGCATTAAAGATCATACCAAGGTTCAAGTGGTTGATCATTACTCCTTTATAGTTGGTTTAGAACAACAACGAGTTTCCTCATTGAATCCCCCATTATATCTAGTATCTTAATCATTGAACCACCATAGTTTCCTTCAAACCTGTAGTCTCTTTGGTGCCTGCTAAGTATAGCCATTTACTAAAACCAAAAAGGTCAGTGTGAGTATATCAACATAACCATCATGTACTAATGAGTATGATAAACAATAAGATATACTTACTTATTCACTTTATCTAAAAACAATGACACTTTCTAAAATCCTAGCCAATATGGTAATGTCACTTATGCTTAAAGAATGCCCTAACCTCTAAAGTTATCTAAACCAACCTTTGATACAAACTATAAGGCCCCATCCTTAAACCTTACTTAATCATGAGTTATTACAAGATTACACATTGAGGATCTTTTCAGGTTTATAGTTTTAGAGAATTATATCATGAAACTTGCATTACATTACACATTTAAACAAAGTGGTTACATAAAAGACAATATTCATTCTTCCCATAAACGGAAACATATTTAAAATAAAACATGGATTCATTCTTGAAATATCCTTGACACTATCATCACATCATGTACCTTCACCTTGACCTATGAAAAAAATTTCAAAAACTTCGGATGATCATAAAAAGCTCAGTAAGGGTTATAAAAATATCGAAAGGAAACATGAGTTCATATATACATAAGAATGAAATCATACATTACCCATAAAAAATATGCACTTTAACATACCTCATATAATCATGAATAAATCATAGAAATCATAAGACATAAAAGATAACTTGAGGCATTCATAACATTCTTACGTAGGGAGTAACCCTCTTGGTTACGTTTGGAATACCCACCACAGTATATTACCTAAATCTCTTCGGAGAAACCTTAACGTTTCACTCCTTTGCGTTACCCAATGCATTGGTGAGCTATATCAGGCTCACCTGCCCTTAGTTTATCACGGAACCACCCGTATTCATAATAATGCCCAAGAACCATAACATAATCGTATCACATAAAACATACATAAAGGAAACATAACATTTCCACATTTCAATAACACAGTGATATAATAAAAAAATTATCAAAACCATTTTAAATACCAAAATAAATGAAAAGTAAAACATGGTATTTATTTTTCTTTTAAAAAAAGTATGGCTTGTAGAGGAAGATGAAACTCAAATAATGGTCACAGCGGCAGAGAAGTCGTTGTCACCGCATACGTATGACAAAAACATTCCCTTTTGTCGTTTTGTAAAACGCTTCGTATAAAAAGATTAATATTGAATAAACGTAAAAGTCAAATGGGTTTATACACCGTATAAAACAATGTTTTGTATAACACATAATATGCCTCAATGAAAGGAGAATGAGATGAAGTCCCTTACAAAGACGGTATCCTTGGTTTAAGGATAAATTAATTACATAATTATGTGCGACAAATGTATACACCAAATATAAGTGGATATTAAGTGTAAAATAATCAGAGGTCATTCAAACATATTAAAAGGATGACATATTCAATAACTACATGTTAAACCCAAATAAATCAAAATTGGGTTCAGAAGTTCCCTTGACAGCCTAACGGCGTCACATCAAAATGAGTTGATGAGAGATAAAAAAAGGGTATCTCATCACATGGACATAAAATTTACATCAATAATGATATATGAGAACATATCCCAACATAAAAATATGTAAATTAAAGTACCCAACAAATGAAGTCTTTTAAAAAGAGGAGGGTGAAAGGTTCTCTTACCGACATGGGTATCTTTTGAAACAAACACCTCGTGAAAGAAGGACAATACAAAATTGATGTAAATACTCATAAAAGAAAGTATATTACACAATGATTAAAATAATGGTAAGTACATACACCACTCAAATTAAATTATGGCAAATGTAGCAGAAATCTCACGGGAATAAAAGCGAGATGAAAAATCCCTTACAAAAACTCGGCAGCCTAACGACGCCACATAAAACATACAAAAATGGATTGATGAGATCAATGACTGTATATCATCATATTAACTTAAAGTTTATAGAAAGAGGAATATAAAATAACATCCACCAACATAACAAATAGGATCTTAAAAGAAGTGACATAAAGGAGAGTACTTAAAAAGAAAGAGAGAGGTTAGATCTCTTACGAAAATTCGGCAGCCTAACGGTGCCGTTCAAAACTTCCAAAATGGATTGATGAGAGAGAATAGGGTCTCTCATCACATGAAAATAAAAATTAAAGTAAGATTAATATAAAATAACATCCCAATAACAAGAAATATGATCTTTAAATGGAATGACATAAAAGAGTGTACTTAAAAAGAAAGAGAGGAGTTGGATCCCTTACCTCGGGTCTGACTTGACTCGATCGTTCTTTAATCTCCTGAATAATAAACTTGAGTTAATTTACACATCCTTAAGAACCTTTTTTATGTTCATTATTCCTTCTAAATCACTTATTACCATGTCATAAACCTTATGTAATCATTTAAGTTAATAATGTTTGTTTTGTCGATATTTGGTTCTTAAGTCGAAAGTGGAGTTCTTACAATTACATGTTTTTCGTGTGGTCAAAGGTTCATTATATCAAGAGTTGTATTCATGATGTAGATATCATATATATCATATATATCACGTATATTCATGCATTTATAATATTACATAACATTTAGAGTTATGAAATGAAATGCACCGTTCATGGGGACGGTAAGCCGTACGTACGCATAAACGCTACTTCCATTTCTATTTCATATTTAATGGAATTAATATATAATGATACATAATAGTATTTTAATTCCAGTATGGTATAATATATAATATCATTAAATATATCCTTTATATGTACCACATATGGTATTAACGAATTATATCACTTTGAGGGGGCGGTAGTCCGCACTTCCTTAAATGAAGATATCTCGTTTACCCATAATGGAAACCATAAAGGAATGCCATAAATGAAAAATAGAGAAGCTTAAGTAAAACATATACATATTAGATATCATATATAAATATAGTTTCATCATAATGTCCACCTTTGAAGGTGTTATATGAGTGTTGAACAATCATCGGTTCGTGAGGCAGAAATTCGTCATTCACGGAAACAGTATGTTCTTTAACCATTAGATGTAGGTGTGTGTAACTGTAGCTCGAATCCTTCTTATAACAACATTCTAGTATATTTAATATACTGTATTTTTTACAAAATAAATGAATAAAAAGAGTTTTGGGGTTGGAGAAGCAAAATATAACAAAAGGACACAAGTAAAGACATTACCATAAAATCGGGTAACTCCCTTTGGTTTGAGCTCAAAGTCTTCCTTGGGAAGACTTTTGCAGAAAGTGAGGCTTCAAGGAGTAAGATAGGGAAGTGTATAGACAACATGGGTAGGGGTGGCCGAGCCAACGTCTTTGGGAGTGTGGGTAAGGAGGTAGAGTTTGGGGCTTTTTATAAGAGGAGAGGAGGGGCACTCTTGTAAAGTTAAAAAATGATACTTTATTTTAAAAATATTTTCGAATTCTAAAGGTCCCACATTGATTTATTTCGAGGATAAGGTGATAAGGGTTCGAAACCCACTCATCAAATAGGTTTTAGACATGTGTAGGTCTTAGATATTACATTATCTTTCCATTTTATTTAAATCGTTAAATAATGAGGTCATCGCTGCATCATCATGATGTCATAAATAATTTAATTTATTTAATGTCTAAAAATTATAAAAAAACTACTATGATATAGGGAATCTTTTTAGCTTTACAATTACTATTTATATTCAAACATATGACTTGTATAACTCCTTTTACAAATTGTTTTAGTAAAACATCTCATGTTTGTGTCATTTTTACTTTAACATTAAATAAAAAGATATTTATGTCATTTTCCAACCGAAGTGGCTCCATGGGGTCCCCAAGATGACCCATGGATTTTCTTTGTTGGTCATGACACATAAAATGAGGGTAGGACATGTGTCTAGGTAATTTAATTTTATTAATACATTATTCATTCCATAAACTACACTAATTACCTCGAATCGCGATTAAAAACTTAATAATTTACTATTCACCAAAAAATTATTTTTATCCCATTGAACCACATTTTACTTCTTAATGACAACCATGTATGTCAGATTTTTGAAATTCAAAACACAAAGATGGAAAAATTTCATTTAAATGGAAAAATCAGTTTTTATAAGTACCACTTAGTGGTTTCACTATTCATCAAAAATTGAAGTTTTTCAGAAAAATCCCAAAAATTCACCCTAAGCTACATTTGATATTAAGAATTCAAAAATGAAGTCTATTTTAAAAATTTCAAAACATATAAGTCACATTAATTAATTTAATAATTAATTCCGGCTGTCTGAGCAAATAGCGTGTTTTTATGAAACAATAAGTATCAAAAGATTGACACTGGTTTATGTCTGATTTCAAAGTGAAATTAATTACAACGAACACTATTGGATTTAATGGTAAAAATATATTCAAATTTCAATTTAAAACGAATTCAAAAGATAATCTAATCATATAAATAAATTATATTAAAAAGAGTTTTTGAATTAAAAACAACATTTTACACTATTCATTAAAAAATGAACTTTATCGGAAAGATACCGAAAATTTACACAAAGTAAATTTTGATGTCCCAATTCTTAAGAAGAGTTTTATTTGGTCTAATAGAATTTATAAGAGTGAAAAAAACTATATTTAATGATGGTTCGCCATCAAAAGGCGATTCGTGAACCTTTAGTGAAAACTAGGGCATATACCCATAAAATTGAATTCCTTCTGTATTTTAAGCCTTCATATTTTATTGCATAAATGTAAAAACATTTAAAAACATATATAATCATATTTTAGTTATTTCTATCCATTACCGCCAATACAACGGCTACATGTTAACTACCATTTAAAATAATATTATTTTATTATTAGAGTGCAACGTAAGGTTCCCAAGAAACTCATTGTTGCGTGTTGGGCACGCCATCGAGCATAATGTCCACTTTAAAGTCATATTAATATTTTATTCACAAATATGGATAAATATTAAAATGTCATATAATTTATTTACCTGTGGTGTTACATCACCATTAGAGGAATCCTACATTTGGATTCAACGACGCAATGACGGATTACAAGATCATGACCGGAGAAATCAACGAAGAAAATATTTCACCAAGGTAAGTCTTGAGAATTAATTAAATTTAGTATAACCAACATATGATGATCCTATCTCTATGGTTTTGGGACTCCCTCATTTGTTTTTCGTTCTTCATTCTATTCTAAACATCTAGTGTTTTATATCCTGACGGATGTTGGTTTTAAGGTTGTTTAGAACTAAAATCGAAGTTGGGCACCACCACCAACGCGCTTCTACTGCGCTCGAAACCAACAACTATAGATGGATATGAGTTTTTAAGAATCACATAGAACATTTCTTATCTAAAATAACATTTCTTTGAAATTTCCATTCATAAATGAATTTCAATAATCATTTTCCTTAATGATTGTTTTGAAATTCCACATAAAAATTATCAATAAGAAATATATATAATTGAATATAAAAACATGTTTTATAATAAAAATAATTTTAAAAACCTTTTTATTATAAAATATCATTGAAAACATATAATGTACGCTTGAAAATATTTTCAAAAACATTTTCTTTGAAAATAAATTGAAAACATAAAAACAAATTATGAAATAATTTTAAAAACACTTTTATTTGAATATAAATGTTTTAAATCAGATTAAAAATAATTTAAATTCATTTAAAAATCTTATTAACCCAAAAAATGGTTTGAATTTTTTTTTAAAAACTGTTTTGAAAGAATGAAAATTTATGAATGAAGAGAGAGATAATATTTGAAATTCTTAAAAACAAATTCTTAATCATCTAGAGTAAAAATGAGTGTAAAATTTATAATAATGCTATAACGAATCATTAATAAATATAAGAGAATTAATTTCATGACATATCCTGAGATATGGATCATAATATTTCATTAAATGTAGTATAATCATAAAAAATACCAATAAACGATGAGATTGTTGTTGTAAAACAATACCACATTGGTAATATTGGATCATACTCAATTTAATATAATACAATTACATGAATCATAAAATATAAATAAATATGTTTATTCATGATATATATTTTAATTAAAATTATATACATCGCATATAATAATATAGATGCAAACCATTGCACGTATCTCAATTGTAGAATCTTGAGACAAAAATTACATTACCGATATTTAATAATTTGAACCATAAAACCCATGAAATAAGGATAATAAAATGGATACGTAAATACCTATTAATATATATATAAGGATAATAGAATACATTCCTGTGTATTATATACACAATCTAAATTAAATGAGTTGTGAATGAAGCATGTATCTCACAGATATAAAAAGTGAGATGAGAAAACCCTTACATTAAGTCTAAATTATCGTTGTACATGTTCAATCCTAAAGTATAATAAATATATTTTTATATTAAATCTACCAAAAAACCCTATTCCAATATATATTACCATACATGATTCAATTATGAATTTATATTACCTGTTTATTAACAGTTTGTTGTTAAACCAATGTTTTGCGTATCAACTCCCTTGCTTATCGTACCTATTTGGGATTGTTATTCATGATACTCAATGTTAGAAAATTAATTTCATATTTAATGAATAAAAAACATCATTAATATATAATATATACTCATTATATAATAATTATTTATTACAAATGAATGATAGTTCTAAGAGATGGAACAAACCATTCACGGATATGGTAGGTTGTGCACACATGGGAACACAATTTGTGTTTTGTTGACATATTAAAAAGAAGGAAAATAAAATATTTGTTTAAATATATTATGATTAAATTGTAATTTTCATTCCACATATAGCCTATATGTTCCCAAAAACTTTTCTTAGTACATTACATGTAATGGGTGAATGAATCACATCGCTTTGATGAGGAAGTGGTGTACACTTCCACAAACGAAGTAATCACATATATTGAAAATGGAAATCATGGATTTTTGGTAATTATAATAATTTAAGAATCCATAAATAAATTATAAAATTAATATATATATATATATATATAATATGTTCATAAAATTTCCATACTGTGAACGGTAGTAAATGAAAAATGAAGAGCGTCATTTCGTGAGGAAGTAGCTCACCATATACAAGAACAGTCAGATCATTACCCATTATATGGGAGTGCTTGAAATATTTTGTAGAATAAATTTAATAAGAAAATATTATTATATTTATGATACTTAGGATATCACATAATCATGGAATTTATATGATCTGGGGAGGTGTAGAATTAAAATAAAAAAAAATAGGAATGGGGAAGGATGTCAAATATTCTTAGGGTAACTTCTTTTGGTTTTCACCAAAATGTTTCTATATATGAATTTGTTCCTAAATTGAGTACTATAGGATTATATTAAAGATTTTATGAGATTATATGAGTTGGTTTTGGATTACAGTATGTTTCAAGAGAGGTGTAAGGAATTTAGGGGTTGAGTTCACTTTTATATAAAAGGATGACTGATATTTTTGTAAATATAATAAGGTAAAGACTATAGAGAGGTATCTCTTATATCATGCACCTCTAATAATTATTTAAATTCTATATAATAGTGTAATTGGTCATTTTTTCCCAGTAAATGTATTCTATACTAGTTTTTATGCCATTTTTCCTTTTGAGATTAATGCTTAATCGCAATGTATTCTTGTTTGTACCATATGAACTGTATGTAATTTTAATTACTTTCAGTATTATTTTTGCTAATTAAAAAGTGTTACAATATTTTAACCAATAAATTATATATATATATTAAATATTTTATCCATTTTTAGAAATTATAATCACTGAATATTCAAAATTATACTTAATGTTAATCTCATAGACATGAGGATAATGCATGGTCTTATAAAAAAATTGTTCAAATGTATTCTAAATATTCATATCTATGTTTAAAATGAAATTATTTCCAATGTCCCAAATTGGTTTAAATGATATATTATTTATCTAATTATACAATGAAAAAAATTAAAACCATAAATTAAATATGAAAATTAAATGGATTAATATATTTTTTAACTAAAATTTAGTATTATCCATTATTCATAAAAATGAAATGTACACAAAAAAAATGAAAACAAAATAACTTTTTTAGATTAAAATAAAAAAAAAATATTTTATTTTTTCAAATAAAAATTCTAAATTTTTTTAATATTATATTAAAATTTTGTTCAACCTTAAAAGGTGTAAAAAACTATTTAAAAATGCATCTTTTTAATTTATAATCATGGATTTATCTTTATATTAGTACTATAAAACATATTTGATGAGTATAAAAAATATTGAATGAATATATTATATATAAATTTTATTACAAAATTAATAAAAAGTGATTTTATAATTTATAGTGATAAAATTATATTTCTATATAGAAAATGAATATTCAAAGATAAATAGTTATTCTATTCCATTATTCTAATTTATAACCAATGGATTCATTTTATATAAATGAGTAAGACATATTTTAACAATTTAGTTTATATTATTCTTAATTTCAATTTCAAGGGTAGTTAGTGGCTATAATAATATTTTTAATATAATAACAATATTATATTTTAGTTCGGTAAATCTATGACTTATGTATAAAGATAGATATTCAAGAGACTCATAACTATAAAATATACACACCAAACATAGGGTAGCATGTAATGAAATTTAATATTTGTGTTTCTTGTAGTGAAATATTGAATTGGATTTGAGTATGGATCATTCCACACATAGTGATTTCATATAACAAAATCTATATTCTATATTCTGTGAAATAAAAAAAATATAAAAACGATTAAAATAATTAAAAAATAATAATGGAGGAAATATCCAGGGTGTTATATTATACCCCATTTCAAATATATATCAACATCAAAATTGGCCTGATTTATAAGTGGTTTCATAACTAAATGTTTCATTCATAGAAACAGACAACATAAAAATGAAAAATAATCCCACATTTAAAAATATAATGATCGTAACATAAAAATTATCCAAAGTAAAATATAAATAGGTTAAAAAATATGAAAGCATATGTGTGAATTGAATAATTGGAGCTAAAATGTATTAAATAATCAGAGATATTTATAATGATAAAAAGTCATAAAAGACTAGGACATCTATAGAATGATAATTATAAATAGCAACAAATCGAAGAAATGTAGAATTTGACCTTGATATCATCAAAAAATTATGTTAGTAGTTCTAAATTTTATTTCAAAACCATTTTCTTAATATTGAGTAATTATCATGAGATGATATAATTACATGATTTCCACCAAATCTCACCCATTTTTACATGATCAATTAAAATGTTATTTCATATTCTATGAAATTAAAATCAATATTCCATTCATGATGCATTTGGATATCATGATATCCATAAATATTATATTATGTTATTCCATGTGTTTTTATAAAAAATTAGCATAAGTTATCCAATATGCATAAATCCTCATTTATTGATATAATTATTTAATCTATAATTCCTTATATAATGTATTGCATAAACAATTCTATAAATGGTTAACCTTCTAACCCATAAAAAATAAAATCATCTTTATTCCTTATATAATATATTTTATTATACTAAATTATTTTCATTAGTGACATGGGTTTTCTATGTATAAATATATTATCAAATGTTGTTTTATTATTCCAGGATCTATGTAGAGGGATAAAATCACATGAAACTTCTAAAAATGTTGTACAAAAATATTTTCATAGTTTATAATCACACAAAATTAAACATGAAATTCAAATCTATGGAGTGGAGGAAAGGTGTTCCCTAATTATTATCATCCACTTAATCCATTGTGATATCATATGTTTTACATTTTTCCTTTGTCCATAATGTTTTTTCAGAATATCATCCAGATTAGTCCTCGGATTTGGGTACATGTTTGAATAATGGAAAAACTCTATGCAGTTGAAACAAAAAATTGTGGTAGGTTCATTATTTAGAGATTTTTCTTTATTCCAACATCCTATTTCGGATGTTACTGGAAGAAATTTTTTTCAACGCATAAAACAATTAGTTGTTCCCCTAACCCAATTTTCATTATTTTCCCTTCCTAAATTTGTCAAAAAGTAAATATTATCCTCTTACATCCATTGTTTTTATACTTTATAGTGAAGAAAATGATTATTTTTAATCATAATAATGATATTTATAGAAAACATTAATATCCCTTTTGTAGGAAGAAAATTGTAAAGGTAGTAACTAAAATATAATTTCATGAACTCTTCCAAATCAATGACGAAACATTTATCATATTTTTGAATATTCGTGAAAGTTTTCCATCATTGATTCACTTCAAATTTCAAGTGGTAAGGGAAAAATTGAATTTTTAATGTTATCATCCAAGGATAATTAAAAATATATTATCATTAGTAAAAATAAATTTCATCGAAATTAGGGGACGATAAATTACACTAAATTTAGGTTAAGGTTTCCTTAAGGACTCATGAAATTGCTGTTCCCTATTTTATTCATTTGAAAAAATGTCATTATGTTTGTATTGATAAATATGTACAATCATATCAATGGGGATTTACACTCTTTCATCCATAACATTTGTTTCACTTGAATAACATCAATGTATTTTCCATTTCATTCAACATTATCATAGTTACGTTGGGTTCCAACCATTTACTAAAAGGAAGGGGGTCCAGTTTGCCTCTAAATGAGAATTCTATTTGACTCCATCTGAGGAATCCATGTTTCACATCTTCTTCCAAAGTGAGTGGGTCGTGCGGATCTGGATCGAGCTTGGGGAGTTACCTTTGACCCCTAAAAACATGGATTCCCTAGAGGATTTCTTCTTGATATGGTTTAGCAGCTGTCTGGATAATAGCCGCGAGGTTGTGGCCAGGGAAACCCTTCTGCCGGCGGGCTGCTGGTGCATTTGGTAGGCGCATAACCAGGCGCGCCATGGGATTCGATGCTCTACTCTGGCATTGTTGGCCAGAGCCATCTGCCTCGCCTCATAGGTGATTGGACTCCTCCCCCATCCTGATGAATCACCTTCTCTCTGCCACTTCTCCATCAAGACTGCTTCTATGGACAGTAACAGCCCAATGTAACAGGGACGATGGGTTCGCCGGATGCCCCCCATTTCAGGACAGAAACTCAATGTTGATGGAGCCTTTGGCTCTAGAACTATGAGCGGTGGCGGTGTGGTCCGAGAAACAGCGGGCTCAGTTATTTTCGCGTTCATCACCTTCTTTGTACTAGGGATCTCCCTTAAGGCAGAGGAATTGGCGCTACTAAGTAGCCTCTCTCTTTACCGATCCAGAAACCTTCCCCCTGTCCTCTCTTGAATCAGACTCCAGTATTGTGTGGAGCTCACACACCGACACCTCCTCCTCCCCCAGGCATATAACTTATTTGATCCGCAAGTGCATGGCTCTCCTCTCCGTCAACATGGAGGTTCTCCATACATGGCGTGAGGGCAACTGGGTGGCTGACATCATGACACCCTTTGCCTCCCCGGAGTGCCCCCTTGTGGAGTTTTTCTCCCATTGATCCCTTCCACCTTGTAGGGTGGCCCATGTTATCTGTGATGATCTCAGCCTCCATTTCATTAGGCTGCCTTGAGTTGTAATGTTCATGTTTCCCATTTTTGAAATAAAAGAAAATTTATTTGAGGAACCATTTACAAAAACTATAAATCATATAATCAACAATACATTTCATATTTTAATACCATATAATCAGTGAAAATAACTTATAGAATTTCTATATCATGAAACTATCATTTTAATCAATGAATATTTAGGATTATCCATGATCATTCGATTTCATTATTTTACCTATATACTTCACAATGGTTTTTAAACATTTTGTGGGTTCTCAAATAATATCCCCTAGGAGTGTCAAACGAGGTATATAGTAAGACCTATTTTCATGCCCTAGTTCTCAATTGATTCTATCTCAAAAGAGTGTTTTTAGGTTTTTACCCCTATATAATTATTTTCCAGAGCCACGTCCCCTTGTAGTATCCATTAATGGATATATATCTGGAAAACCACATGATCTATCCTTTAGCCCAAATTCATGCCATTTTCCAATTTATTAACTCTTTATTAGACATATATATAGAGACATGAGTAGAAATATCATTAAAAATTTCCCTAGGGATATCTTTAATATTTTCTCATACAAATGTTCAATGTTTGAATAAACCTTCCCATTGATGCTAACTACAGTTACCTGGGATAAACATACATGTATAATAATTTTTTTAAGAAGAATATTCATAACATAATAAAATACATGCCTATAATCCATAACAGTATAATGTCCTCATAAACACAGAAACATAATATTATAACGTGGTTAAATATATTTGACATATCAAAAAAATATCTTCCACTTTTTTACGCCTAAATAGAAATATATTTTCTAACTCGGGAAAACAAACTATAAGAAATTGGTGATCATAGATTATCATTAAGGGTGAACAATGATTATTTTTAAGAATAACATCATCATATGTGTTCGAGAACATAATCATAACATTAAACGATAATACCATTCATATTAATTATCACAATAATATGTCAAGGAATAAATATTGGTAGGACATATGATGTGAATCATATATGTGAATAATTATCATACATCAATCATGAAGCACAATATCATATCATATAAGTGTGTAAGCAATATAAAAATAGAAAAAAAATCCATTTCTCAAAGTTAACTACCAAGACCATCAAAATAGTGTAATTAGAAAAACCAATTTCCCATTTTGGATCAAGACACACCTCTTTCCCCATGTAGAATAAGAAGCACAGATTTCTCATAGTGGATCATGGTAGACCTACTATCAATTTTGGATCATGGAACATTGGTTTACCATAATTTATCAGGGTACACATGTTTCCCATGTTAGATTAGTAAAAATTTGTTTACCATTATTGATCTGGTACATCAACATGGTTCCCATTATAATCTCATGATTTATGAATCATTACCCTATGAATTGGAGGGAGGTATAGGTCCCACCCATCGCCTAACAATATCATACATTCATGTTCCACTTGTTAATGTAATATTTTTCAAATCATGACCCATAAAAAAAGATGGGATCTATTAACCTCATAAAATATACTATGAAATGGAATGGGTGTCATAAATAATTATTTATATCACTACCTATAAAAAATAATTACATCTAATAATCATTTCATCTGGCATAACCCAGGAAATAATTTGGTCTCAAAATTTTATTACCCTTTGAATATATATCAGTGTCATGAACATCATTACATAAAAACATAAACCCTTCAAGGAAGAATATGAATGGTGTGAAACAATCATAACCCTATTGAATCATAAACAATACCAATGTATGTCAACAGGGATGGATAACTATTTTCAAGGATCACATGGAATAGTTCTTAATGAAATTAACCATTCATTGATAATTGATTTCAAAAATCCGTATCAAAAATCCATTTTTTATAAGAATGATTTCAAATTTAATTGAAATCATTACATGAGGAAAAACTATTTTTTCTAATTCAAAAATTATTTCCAATACATTAATAATGGTAAAAAAGATTGCTTTGAAATTGACATATAATAATTATAAAACAATGACTAAAATATTTTGATATCATTTTTCATTAAACATACTTTTAAAATGTAAAATAAGGATTCAAATAATTTTTAAAACCCTTGTCATTAAAAATATAACTATGAAAATATATACATGAATGAATAAAATTAATTTTAAAAATATTTTAAACATTAAACAATTTTTAAATAAAATTTCAAGAAAATATTGGATTGAAAGAACACAAATCTCTCAGTAAAGTGAGAGAAAATGTCATATATTATTAAAAATAATTTAATTAAATATCTTAAGTACCAAAGAGTGGAAATTTTTACCATTACATTATAATATCACTAATAGTTAAGGTAAAATATAATTCATGAGTTTAATTGAGTGATGGATCAAAATATTTCATCAGTGGAAGCATAATAGTAATCAATCTCAATAAACGAAGAGATTAATATAGTAGATCATTATCACATTGGTAACATTGACTCATACTTTATATGAGATAATAATATTACATGAATTTTATGATGTCATTAAATAAGGATATTCATGATATAACATGTTGAAAGGTAGTACATACTCCCCATAAGAAAAATGGAGGTGCATAATCTAGCATGTATCTAAATGAATGAGACATAGAAAAAACACTTTACTGATTTGATAAAATTTACAACATAAAACCCATGAATGAAAATATATCAAATTGATATATAAATACCCATATATTTATTTATAAAAATAATATAATACATTAATGTTTATTATATAAACCAAAATAAATGAGTGGTGAATAATGAATGTATCTCACAAATATAAAAAGTGAATTGAGAAAACCCTTAACAAAAGTATTTAATTTTGTTATACATGATCAAACCTCATATATAGTTAGTATAAGTTAATATAAATATAAAAAAGAACCATATTTTAATATTCCATACCATATATGATTCAATTATTACATTTCATTGTGAATTTATTAACAGTTCAATATTAAAACATTGTTTCAGGTAATAAACGCATTGTTTATTGTCTGTGTTTTTACGTGTTAATCTTGATCAGTAGAAATATATAATGATTTAAATATATTAATATTTTAAAACATTAATAAATAATCAAATATATTAATTATATAAATATTTATCATATTATAAAAAATATTGATAAATGAAATGGAATAGACCATTCTTAGAGACAATAGGTTGTATATGTACATGAACGTTGCTTTGGTCTTTTATCGTATTGAATGAAATTTAAATGTCATATATATATATAATATTATTATATTAGAGTTTTTATTTCATTTATATCTTATAATTTCACTAAATATATCCTTAATACATTCTATTTAATGTTCTAACAAATCACATCACTTTGAGGATGTGTAATCCCACCCTTCCAAAAATGAAGTTATCATATTTTCACAAATAGGAAGTAATAGAAGAATTTGTTTCATAAAAATATAATAATAAATATATATATCATTAATATAATATATTTAATATAAATATATATTTTCAAATATAATTTATAACCATGAGGGGTGGTAAAGTAGAACTGAACATCATCGTTTCTAATGGTGTAAGTTTACAGTGCATAAAAATAATATGTAAGTAAACCATTGAATGGAAGTGTGTATATGAGTAAGATGAAAAATTAAAATAGACAAATATCAGTATATTTTGGATTTTTATATTATTATAAAATCATGAATAAATAGTGTTATCGGGTGGTTAATGATAGTAAAATAAAAAACCATGTGGAAGTATGTAACCTCTTCTTAGATTAACTCCTATTTTTGCGCCATAGTGATTTCATGGATGGGTTACTACGTGATGTGTGTCGATAAGGTTTAAAATCAGAAATTTTGAGGAATATTTGGGTAGGATTTGGATGATCTATTGAGTATTAATAGGTTTAAGAATGTGAGGGGTGAGTTCCCTATTATATTGGTGTAGAAGTTGCTTTCTTTTAAATATAAAAAGGTAAATACCAATGAGAGGATCCCATTATATTCTATTCATCCAATAATAATTAAATTTATATAAAAGATGGGTCCTCATATTAATAAATCTATAAAATGGATTTTTGATTAGTGTATATGTAATTTTTATCTTTTGAGTAATGTTTGGAAATTAAGGAATCTTATTTATACATTTATCACTGTAATTGATTTTAATTAATTGCATTATTATTTTTGATAAAGATATAATTTAACCTTATTATAAATGAAAAATTACTATAATTACAAATTTATAATCCATTTTTAAAATTTATAATCATATTTCTTTTTTAAATTAACATAATGTTATTCAAGAAAAATGGGATGTGAAAACATGTTTTTATATTAAAATGATCCAAATATTAGAAAAAAATAATCCACATTTATTTGTGAAATTATATACAATGACATAAATATATTATATGATTATAAATGGATCAAAATATACATAAATACACACTATAAAAATTATTCAACTGTATAAAAAAGGATTCTAATTCCTATTTAACAAAAAATTATTATTACTCACTATTAAACAAAATATTAAAATTCATAAAAAAAATACTAAAAAACACCAAATGAACTTTTTGATATATTTAGTTGAAAAATTTATTCCATTTTTCAATTAAATGTTGTAAAATTTTCTAAAATTAGATTTAAAATGTCTTCTCCACTAAGATGTGGTAAAATAACATTATACAAAAATTCATCTTGTTAGTTATAAAATTGGACTTGTCCTCATATTTTTAATAAAAATTATATTTGATGTGTACAACTAAATTTTTTTAATAAATTATATATAAAGTTTATTTATATGATGAATGAAATGTGGTTTTTATATTTATTATGTTAAAAAAAATTCTATACCAAAAAACAGTACTTATATTCACTTATTCAAATTGATAACCTGTGTATTAATTTTGTATATATGTGTAAATCATATTTTCTCAATTTATTTTACATTATTACTAACTAAAATTAAAATTCCTTTGTGGTAGCTATAATAATATAAATAGTTTAATGTTGTTCAGTAAAACTCAGCCTTGGATGTAATGAAAGCTGTTGAAGGGACTCAATATTGTCCATAATACAATCAAAACATATGGTATATTGTACAAAAATACAATCTATGTGTTTATTGTAGTTTATAATTGACTTTTTGTTGTCTGTGACGCACGTTTTACTTAGTTATTTGGTATAAAAAATATACAGTTAATGTTGTGTAAAATGAAAACAATATCAAAATGATTTAATAAATTTTCTTATTAAATAATATTATGGTTTTACATAAATAATTTCTAAAAATTATAATAATAATTTTAATTCATTTTAAATATTCATTATCATAAAATCATTATACCATGTAAATGATATTGATTAACCAACATTTATCTAGTTAATCAAAATTCAATCCTAACAGTAAAGGAATACAAAGAATTGGTATAAGGTTCACGAAATAATCATATCCATCATATATTATTATATATATTTAAGATAACTTTATCAACCATTGATAATTTATCATAATAATTTGACTGTTTAATGATAATGATAACAACCCAAATAGAATGTGAGATTTTCAAAAAATTTCTATAATTGTTTATTATTTATGTAAAATCCACATCGATTAAATAAATCAAATTGAAAAATATATACATTGAATTATTAAGTAATCATGATATTACATGTCATATGGGATGTATATACACCATATAAAAGTAAACTGTTTTTATAACATTGCAATGTTCCTCAATCAAGGGAAATTGAGTTTATGTCTCTTGCATCAGTCTTCATATTCGTGGAACATATTTTTAGATCTGGTATAAAGTTTTAATAAAGGTTATATATTTATGATGGAATCATATTAATATTTATAATATCAACTATTGTCTACTTATAACATTTCACCAACATTTTCTTAGTTATATATCTTTAATTTATCTGTTTAATGCGTTATTTGCCTAATTTTCATATACCTTTTTCATAAATGTTATTATTATAGCACATATTATACTTCACAATATTATTTATAATGTTATTAATGTTATAAATATCATATTTTATTATATATATATATATAAAAACATTCATCAATTTTGGAAATGTATAATGAATCCCGTCACATTATGAAAATGATAGGCTATACGTATGAACAATCAATGTGGAAAAAATCACATCCGTTTATGATGTGGAAGTACACCGTACACATTAGTGAAGTAATTATATTTTAAATATATTTTCATTTATTAACTAATAATTGATATTATATTTTATAATGTATATTAAAATATAAATTATTATATTCATATATTAAATTAATCTTCATATATATCATTTAAATGTGGTGATTGAAAAAAAATTATATCAGTTATTAAAGTTGTTGTCCTCCATACACATGATCGATTTATTATTTTCTAATTTTATGGAAGAATATAGATAAAAAATTATACTATTATAATGAAAAGTCTTTTTATATTTTATGTATTAGTGAAAATATAGTAGTATGATTGAATATGATATCAATTTTTTGAAAGAATAAAAAAAAGTAAACACTTGATTTTAAACATTATATTGTCTTAAGGTATCCTCTTTTTTTATTTATCCAAATTTATATAATGATACCTTTATAATCACACAATGGCATATAAAAAGTTTTTAGGGGAGTAATTATGTTATTTGGGTAGGTATATACTTAGTTTAATAGATATTTTAGTTTTAAGAAGTGTGTATAGGGGTACAACTTTTAGAAATGGGGGAGGGGATATAGATGGATCATTTGAAAATAATCAATTAAATTCATGTTTTTACATTGTCACATGACACAAATTGGATCATTATCAAACCTTATTTTCATTATGGTAGAAATAATTTCATAAAATGTGTGTTTTAAAAGTTGGTATGTTATTTTTAATCTTCTCTTCTAAGATTAACACTCAGTAAATCAGTTTTTACCTTCACAATGATAACTACTTATTACTACTTTAACTATTCATACTGTTTAACAATTATGTTTAATTTATTATATGGTATTTTTTTTTCTAATATATAATCCATTTTTTAAATTTCAATTTATTGATGTGATAGAATCCAACTTAAAATTATACCTATAGATGTGATGAAAACGACAGTTTCCAAAGAGAAAATTCTCAAAAGTATAGATTGTTTTAATATTAAAAATCATTATAAAATTTATTAAAAAGAAATTATTTATATATAATATAATATAATTGAAATAATATATCATTAAATTCATTTTAAAATCCATTTTATCTATTTAAATAACTTATAGAAAAAATTAGTTATTAATAATATATATATATATATATATATATTTTCTTCATCCCAAATAAAACATTTATGAAAAATCTCATAATTTCATTTGAAGATAATTTAATTATTCTAATTTTAAAAATCATGGTCATATTATCGAGGTAATTTTCTATAATTATGAAAAATTAATTTAAATATATGTTTTTAAGAATTAATAATGTCATTTTCTATGAAAACATATTTTTTTAATAAAACATTTCTTTTTATTGAAAGTAATTATTATTTTAATAAATAATCAATAGATATCATAAGTATATGTGAAACATATAAATTTAAAATAATTTATTGATTCCAACTAATACCATATATTTTCATATATGGTAATAATGCACAATTTTATATAGTATATTAATAGATTATCATGTTTCATATAAACCATGTCTTTCATGAATCGCACACTATCAAAGAGATTGAATATAATTGAAAGTAAATAAGTCATAATTTTTCAAAGTGTTAAATTGTACAATATACAATGATTTTATCCTTGAAATTTCATTAGTAATACATTCAAAATAGATAGGGGTAGTTCATCCTCATAACAGTTTTCAATTCTCATATTGCTTCTTCGATTTTGTGATTTCTCTAATGTAACATTAGAAGATGAGTTATCTAATTCAAAAATATCTTTTCTCTACATTCAAGAATCTATATGTGTTCATCTATGCAATATAGAATAGGTTCCAATTCAAATTCATCATGTGTGATAACTTGTTATATATTTGGAATGTGGTCTTCACTGATGAAATATGAAACACGAAGTAAAAAATTTGACACACCTGGTGGCATTTCCAACTAATATTCACTGACTAAAATACTTCAAAAAATTTATATGGATTTATTTACATGTGGATTATTTTCCCATTCATAAAAATACTTATACCACCTTTCTAATAGAAACCCTCAGGAAAATGTGATCTCCCACTTCGAATTCAAAATCATTCTTCAAAATATCATAATAAATATTTTTCCTTATTTTTGAAACATTTATATAATCTTGAATGTAGTGTACCATTATTATATTATATTAAATATTGTATGGTTCTGTAAATTTCCTTTCACCATCTTTATTTCAACAAGTTGGAATAAATTTTTCATTTCCATATAATGCTTTATTTGTTGTTTTTTGAATACATGAATGGAAAATATTATTATAGGGAAACTATAAAAAAGGTAAACACATATCCCACATACCATGAAATTAATGTGAGCATTAAATAATTTTGTCTTTCAGTTTTTGAATATTCATTTGAGACTATCTATCAAATTAAAATTATAGGCAGTAATAAAAAAATGTTTAGTATTAAGAGTCTTGTAAAGACAATTCCATAACATTTTTATAAAATATGGATAATAATCATACAAGAATTAAATAGTTCCAATATAATTCCTTACCAAATACAAAAATATAGATCCTTGTGAGACCATGAAGAGTTAATTATTCCCTTATACTACTGAAATATGAAAATATTTACAGGTGATTAAGGAGAACCCATATTGATTTATTCTTTCTATGAATATTTTGTAGTTTTGTGATATATTTCATAGAATGTTCATCCAAATTAAAAAAACTAATATCAAGAGGTTAAATGACTTATAAAAGTTGATATCTAATAGAATTAACTTTATTACAATCCAATCATCTAGACACATAATCCTTAATTTTCAAATTCTTGTTTTCTTAGAGAAAATAATACATCAAATATTTATATTTGTTTTTTTCTGTTGTTTTAAAAAATGATTGAGAAATGATAAAAATATAAAAATACATTTTTTATCACATGTATATTTTTATAATATAATACTATTCACAATTTTGGAACACCAAATTCACAGAGAAATTATGCTAATTTCCTTTCATTTATAGCTATAATTTTCTTTTTTGAACATTATCATCATCGTAATGTTTTTACGTGTCATAATAAATATATTTTTGAAATTATCAGGAAAAAAGGATTGATGTAACACCCTCTCTAATAATATCCATACCTCTCTTTATTTGATCTAAGAATATAAGATCTCACTAAATCCTTATTTGGGTTAAATTTCTAAAATCATTATTCCTTAATGAATCCAATACATTATTCTCATTCCATGGTTAATAGTGTATTGTTAAATAGTATAATTTTTTGGTTCTATTAATTGAATTTTTCTAATATTCAAATCTCTGGGAAAATATTTATTTTATGATTTTTCAACCTGTGTGTATCTCACATATTTCACCATATAGAAAACATCTCCATATCATCAATGGAAAATTCTGGCTTTCAACTCATTATCATTGGTATGATTGCCCTATTCACAATTCTTCAATTTCATAGATATATATGTAATAAATTTACTTCTTGAAATTATGAAAAAACCAAGTCCCTTAATTAATGAATCACTATATATCTCAAAACAGTCATATCTATGTGGTATAGAAATATTTTGAGCATTGAAAATTCCCCTCTTCAATTCCCCAAAATTATTATTGAAATTACTTTATTAAAATTATCATATTCCCTTTATTCATATAATTACATAATGGAATCTATGTAGTTGGTCGAATAAGTCATCAATGTGTAGAATAAGATAAATTCATTTTATCTTAAAATCATTGATTTTTCATAGATAATATCAAATAATCGCGGATCTATATTTATAGTTATGTAATAGATGAGGGACTCACAATAATCAAACATTAGGGTGACTAAATTTCTTACCACACAAATCCTCTATTTATTTCTTTACGTCCACTAATTCCACAATGGCTATTCATTCAGGGGTCATTGACATTGTTCCTACATTTGGTGTTAAATCAATGGAGTAATCATTCTCGGACTCTAAAGGTTATATAGGTAATTCCTTAGAGAATACATTAATGTATTCATTATTAATAGTTATATATTCAATATTAAGAATACCTTATACATTACTATATTGTGTATTCTCTTCTCCACTATGGATATAATTCAATGAAACTGTTGGGTGTATATCTAGGCATGTCTCAGATGATGATCTCTCTACTCCAATGACAAGTAATTCTACATAATGAATATATATTGTAAATTTCTTTTGGTAAAATAAATATTGGAATTAGATTTTGAAATCTCTCTATACGAAGGATTATATAAATTCAACCCTATGTAGGATAATCTTGTTTGAAAATATATCATGTTTATGTGTCAAAATTGGGAAATAACTACACATAATTCTTTCAGTGAGACTTCCACTATGAGTTTTGATTTAAATGTTTTTTCTCAATGTTCTAGGGAAATATATTATCTTCAAAAAAATCATTGATTTTATAAATGTATTTGTGTTTCTTGAATAAATAAAATAATTAGCCACATTTGATTATAAGATTAAAGTACATTTAACCATATCATTGGGTACTTCCCCCTCAGATGTAGTAATTTTATATGTTTATCCTTAACCAATTGCATCTTCTATAATTGATTAACTTGGATCCGAGGCCATTTATTTTAATAGTTCCCAATCTTTTTACAACTAAAATATTAATATAGTTGTTTTGTTTATTTCACTTTCATTCATTAAAATATAGAACATGTCTCCATACATACAAAAACTCATAATACCATCAATAATTTCCTAGAAATATTCTTTCTACAATTCTCAAAATATGGTAATTTCATCATTCAATTATTCTTTTTGACACATTATATTTCCCTAAGTTCCCGTTCGACCTTATATATTGATTATTTCCCTTAATCCTACTCGATCTTGGTAATTATATATACTTTTTCACAAAATCTAAACTATTTCATCATATTAAAATAAGTTTGAAATACCATTTATGTTACGATAATTTGATTAATCATTTAATAGAAATTGTTATTGTTGAACTCTATGTTGTGTATGTTATTATTAATCTACCATGATAATATATTAATTGTATGAAATTACTCAGAAAAAAAATTCTTCTTCAATATTATTTAATGTAACGTTTGTTTCTCAGAGTGGAAATATATTTTGAAGTATATACCCTTAAAATATTTCAATTAAATTTGTTATATTTATTCATCAACTGTAGTATTCTGGATTAATAACTATAATTGTTTAGAATCACATTTTAAAAATTTTAATTCATTTATAACCTTTTAATTTTAATTTCATTCAAAGGCTATAAATATCTTCTTAATAGAATTTCCATATCTAAATAATCATTTGATTCATAGTCCCACCAAATTAGAGGGGATATTGTGACATGAAGAGATCCAACATAAGATAATCTGATTGTGGAATATGTTTATTCATTTTTTAAATGACATTTTCGTTGGCTGTTAAGCTGATCTAATTTATCGACGATCTTATCAGTTTAAATAGTATATGCATTGGATTCTTCTTTAGGGAAGTATCTATATATTACATCATTATTGATACACTTATTCCTTCTTGATTCCATTTTGATAAAATATAATATAATTTTTATCTACTAAATTATGTATTTTAAAATGAAATTTGTAATTATAATTATGGTTTCACATTTAATATATATTTAAATTTATAAATTATTAATCACAGAATCATAAAAAAAAATCATCTTATGAATATAATATGGGATTTTAAAACAAGGTGCTGAGTAAAGCCCATTTTTTTATTCCATGTGACAATAGGTTCGTGCTTAATTCACCCTTTTTGGAATTATTTTCCCAATTCTTCTTTGTGCCATAAACAATTCCTATTTTTACACCCATAAAATGATGTATTATTACGAAAACCCACATAATATACTTTTTACCAAATCATATGTATATTTTTTAATATATATCATCAAATTATATTATAGAGTTATGTTCCTTATTCTAGGTTTTTTATCAATATAGTTCCCATTGTGTTTACTAAACCCTCCTTAATACCAACTATAATGATCCTGGCTCTAGTAACCATTATCAGGTTCAATTAAATAATATCATCTTTGCTACATGGGGTAAAAAAATTTAGTATCAAACATTGTTTTCAGTTTTGGGGAACCATATATAGAAATTATCCCCTTTTTATAATGGTAGATAATCTATATTGAAAATTAAATAAAAAAACCTTTGGTGTCCTTGAACTCATTCAAATATATCATCTTCATATAAAGAGAAACTGAAAAAATAAGGGAGAGCTAAAATTTCATGTGTTTTATAAAATGGATGATATCATGAATGTATAAGGAAAAATTAATATTTCAAAGAAAATAAATTTATGGACATTCCATTTAATTATTTTAACAACTATCAAAATTTGATAAATAATAACCAATATGGTGTCATAAATCACTAAAAACACATGCAATTTATTATATATGCTGAAAATAAAATCAATTCAGATATAATAACATAAAAAACATCAAGGATATTAAAATTACTAAATTCTAAATGATTTAAATTATTAGTTATTTTATGTCATTATCTTAGGAGTCAAAATACCTATTCCATCATGTACTATCTTGAGAAAGTTAAAATCTACTAGTTAAAACCCATAGAGATTTTAGAACATATTTTTCTCATAATACATATTATTGCATTAAAGTTATATCAATAACTCATCCCTTATCATATGTACTTTTCGAAATGATTCTCCATTTATCGAATAATAGAATTTATTCATGTAATATATTCCATATAAAAAATATCAAAATTGAGTAGTGGATACATAATTAACAATATTTCCCTGATTAATAAAATAAAATAAAAAACAAAACACATATTATAAAATTGAATAATGTTTATAAAATAATAATATTAATCATATTCATATATGGATATTAAAAAAATGTAATTTCCAATGTAAAATGGTCTTACAAAAGTGAATGTTTTGAGAGAAGGTTCACAATCACAATAAGAAGTTATGTTGTATAATAAAATTTACAATATTGTTATTTTAATGTCAATTACCATTGTATGAAATACAAAAAAATAAATCTTGTAAAACTATTAATTATTAATTTATCATTATATTACAAGTCTACATGAAATTATATACATATTATAAATGAAATTGTGTACAGAACATTACAATATTCCTCAATGAAGGGAAGTTAAGAACATGTCACATAATTCATAGTTCATATAGGTTGAATATTTTTATGGTCCATTGTAATGAATTTAATCATTTCATTAATTTATAATTTTCCTATATGAAAATTTATTATATCTTATTGGCTCTTTTATAGCAATTTACAACCCTTATTTAATAATATTTCATTATTTTTATTTTTTTGTGTGTTAATTTCTTTCTTTTATCATACATGTTGTCTCTTGATTGTTCTAATTCTATAAAATATTATATAATACCATAATATAATAAATTATTTTAATTTTTTAAAAATACTATTTAATATTTACATACATTTTTTGAATAATTCTTGATGGTTGGGCCTCAAAAATGAATCTCATTACTTTGTGGAGATGGTAGGTTATACATATGCATGAGAGATGATGTCATTGAATTAATGAGTGTAAGGAAAATTTAGTGATATATTAATATTTTAATGTTTTTATAATTTAATATATATCACATACTTTCAATAAATTTATCCTTATTAACTACCATGTAATGTTTGTGTGAAAAAATAGATTCACATTGCTTATTGAGGTGGGAGAACTCTATTTCCATGAGCGAAATTATCATATTTTAATTTTAGTGGTATGATTAAAAGATATTTTTTATATGATAATCAAAAAGTATTAACATAAAACTAATATCACATATATGTATTAAATCCTAAATTACATCTTTCCTGGAAATGTGGGGATTAAAAACTAATTATATATGTTCATGACACGGTAGTCCACTATACACATGATCATAGATACCATTTCCCATTTATTGGAATATGTTATGGACATATGATATTCCATCGTAATAATATCATCCTAGTAATTTTGTTATGATAGTGTTTTTCTAACAGAATTATTTAATTATATTTGAATTATGTGGAAGAAGAAATAAAAAGAAAAACCACTTTTTAGAACGAAATGTATTCATCGATGAACTATGACCCCACACATTTTAACAAATATATATAATATAGAATTTAATTAATTAAACACTACGTCTCTATGAGTAAATTTTTTTATTATAACATATCTATAAGAAATGATTTTACCGCCTCTGTGTTTTTAAATTTTGGAAAATAGACATACACTCTTGCGATAAGTAAGATATTTAGAGTCTAATTGGACTAATACACATTTTTAGGGAATAGTAACATAGAAATTATGAATAGTAATGTTTAATTATAAATAGTATCTTCACTCATTTAGTTATAAATTAAATTTTGGCACCATATAATTTAATGTGAATATTTTAAAAAATAATAATTAAGTGATTGAATTTTTTTAGTTGTAAATAATTATTAAAATTATGAATTAGTATATAGATTTAAAATAAATTTGAATTTATAAAATTATATTCTTAAATGAATATTTTTCTATAATATTCTTTTAATATATTTTATGAGAGTTTAGATAATTTTAGAAATTATTATAATATTACTTTTAAAATTAAAATATTTATTTTTCTTGAAAATAATGATTTTATTTAAAATTTTAATTTCACAAATTTGGAAAAATACTTTGATAAAATGAATTCCATTTATTAATTATATTTGTAAAAAAATTGTTATGATGAATTGTTGGTTTGTTTCTAATATACATGAATTTTTTATGAAAAGAAAAATAAGGTAATTTACGATATAAATACATTAGAAGATAAATAAACTATTACATGAGTCTTGGTTGATGTGAGAACCCATTTTTCTAATTTACAAGAAATTATTACTATTTTGGGTAACAATAATTAATAAATTTAATTGTATTGAGAAAATTATTGAATGAATCAATATAATATTCATAAATCACCCCTCTCCTCCACTATAATGCTCACCCATCATTTCCTCTTCTCCTAACCCCTATAATCCTTGATGCTTTTCAATTATATTGTAAAATCCCCTTCCCTAGTGACCCTACAGTTCTTGGATCTATTAGACATTACAATAGGCCAAAATCCCTTCTTTCAAGAAGATTATCAAGGTGGATATTTCAAGAGGTAAACACTCTTCTCTTTTCATTTAATGTCATTTTTATTTTATATATTATCTTATCTTCACCACCTACTCCCAAAATGATAATTATAAATCCAACATAATCTATAAAATATAATTATATTATGTCAATAGAATATCATTCCTCAAACTACAAACTCTCTCTTTTTAATTTAAAAAACAAAATCATCATTCGGGAGGTGTCGATTTATAACCTTCGTGAATGACGATCCTCGGTTCATCAATTTCCCCATCATGGATTGTCATGAAACCATTTTTATGGATGAAAAATATTATAAAATATTTATTTTGTCAGATTTAAATTTTTTTAAGCATTACATATACATAATGAAGAATCATACAACAAAACTTGTTCTTAATAATCAAAATATCACCAAAATAATCTAAATGATTATCACTAATATTATATCTAATATATCATCCTAAAAAAATATATAGAAATGAATTATATCTCTATTTAATCTTATATATGGTCATTAGTATCATATAAATTAAACTCTAAATAATTATTCTAATTCTACATGATCATCCATACAGATAAACTAGTAGACTCATCATGAAAATGAAAAAAAATCAAACACTCTGTAGCAATAAAAATTTATCTCATAACTCATCAAAATGGTCATAAATAAACATAATAATGTTTTAATAAATAAAATAAATTTATATAATGTTACAAATTAATTATTTAATTGATTTAAATTTATTTTCATGGATGATAAGGTCATGTGCAGAACACATTCCGACATAAGGTGAGGGTTTTCTTCCCAACCCACCATTTTCATTAGGATTGTGCTTTGTTCCTCTATAAACACAAAAAAATATTCATTTATTTTTTATAATTTTTATAAATTCAGTATATTTTTTACAAAATCATTTATTCTTTGATTTTATCTTTTTTTGGAACATAAATGTTTTTAAGGGGTCCCCTTTTAAATTATTCATTATATGTGATCCCAATTAAAGTGAAGTTCCCGATTTCATACATCTTTTAATGGGAAATATATAATATATTTTAAGAAACAATTATTTTTAAATATACATTAAATTTATCATGGGAAAACTGACTTAGTACATTTCATGTTTTATGAAAAGATTTTTCACAAAAGAACTCTTCTTTTCAAAGTAATAGAGTATTAATCACAATGATTATTAGATTTATTTATTTGGGAAATTTAAAATATTTCAACACCCTTTTGAATATTATGATTTATTTGTATATACCTATTATTATTGTTATCATATATCATATTTTATTAAATGTTTTATTACCATTCTGAAAATGGATGTTTTATCTTGATAGCATTCACCATACTACTCCGAATGATTACTGAATATGTTTATAGATTGGGGAATGTTATTTAAATTTCATATGTATATATTGTTTTGTTCTACATGATTAATATGGGGAAAAAATTGCAAAAATAGTGTTATTTTTGGGTCTAGCTATAGACCATTTATGCATCGGTAGGTTTCGTTAGTCAGAATAAGATTGTGTTTTGGATAAGGCCTTACCCAAGTATTTATAGACATTATGGAAGAGGCCTTAACAAGATGTTTCTGATCTCCTGCATTTTTTATTACCTAATTATGGAATTAGTAATTTAGAAACAATGTGATTATTATAATAGTACTATATCAGTGGTTATTCTTCATTCACATATGATCATTCAAATGGACTTATTTAATCACAATTCATTCCTACCGTATTATGATCATGTATATTTTTAAAGACATGTTTTTTTAGTTGTTCACCAATCCTAGTGTTTATTTTTTCGATAAAATCCATTGTATTACATACCCTTAATAAGAATCTAGTATAACCCATTTATAATATTTTATTTTCCCAGGGTTGTGATGAATAATATTATGAATAACTTGCATGGATAATTTTGTATTCATATATCTTTCCAATGAAATTTCAATTATGTATATTTTTATGATTTCTTTTTGACCCTATGTTTCAATGTTTTATATGAAAACTACTAAATAAATCATTTTTTGAGATAAATAAATATTTTAATCATTCAAATGTAATATTATATGGAACCATATCCTAGAAAATGGGGTCTAGTTTCGTACATTATATATCCTAGAGATATTACTAGAATATTTGGATTTTCTATTTTAAAAATTTTAATTAGGGAACAATACTATAAGATAAACTTTGAGGATATGTATACAAGAACATTGGATAATTTTGGTAACATATTGGTTGTGTCGATCATCCTAGAAAATACATCCATTTTTGGATACTACAAGTTGACATTGTCCAGACATAGATGTACCCATGAGTAACATCTCTAAAAAGGTGTTCCAGACATGACATATGGTAACATGGTACATGAAAACATTCCATAATTCTCACATTTATTTACACTCCCTGGTTAAATTCTTATAATTATTCACATTTTCATTATAACAACTATGAATTATTTCAATGTAAATATATCTTAAATGAAACCATTGTTATGATTATGAAATTAGACAGGCATAAAATTTCAATTTTTGTTAACTATTTTTACTGTTCAAAATTATACCTTATGATTCGTAACCTAATTTAGTGTATTCCATTATTTATAAATGGTGCCTAGTGGAAGTAATAGAAACCAAATGAATTCATGTATCCCATGTTGGGATTTCCTTCCAACATAAAATGATGATGTTTGTTTTGAATATGAATCATTTTTCGAGAAACATAAAAATATAATGGGATAGCGGAATATGATTATAATCAATAACCTTACCTGTATAGAGCATCCTAATCCACAATGTGGAGGATAAATGTAAGAACTCATTATAAGGCAACAACCTCCATCATTCATTTGGACTAAAAACCCATTCACATTCAATCATTGGATTTTTTCCATAGAGAAGTTATTTATCACATAGGGATATAACGAAATAGGAATGTTTATCATTGTATTTTATATTCTATCGGGATATGAAGATCAGTGGGGGTCATTAAATCAAAACATTAAGTAAGAGGATGAAATAAATGAAATATAATGGAGGGACAATAATGACATGTTATAATAAAAATATTTTCCTCGAGAACAGTGATTATATATAGAGGGGAAATTGTCGATTTTGAATCAAAAAGAGGATGGAATCATTGAGAAGTATGATTACAATTTTACAAGGCTAACAAGTCACTCTAAAGACTAAATAAATAATCCGAGGAGTAATGTTGATTGAGTCATTGATGCCATAAACCAATTCTTCCAAAAGGAACTGGATTCCCCTAAATTCTAATTTTATAAAGATACATTCTCTTAAGAAATAAAGAGATAATATTAATTATATAAGTCTTATGACTTAAATTGAAATGAATATTATAAGAGGGTGGTTGAGGAAAGAATGGGAAAAGGAATGAGTAAAAAAGTGGAATTTTCTAACATGTGATACATGTGGAAATAAATACACTATATCCTACATACAAGGAAAAAGAGTATATTACAAATGTGGAGGAGGAAAATATTTCATGATTTAAAATAATATAAAAAAGATACAATTGTTCAATGATACAATTTTATAGAGATGGTACATTATGTCAATGAATATCAAAATTGTCATGTAATCATTACCATGTGAAATCTAAGGGAGTAAAGCCAATCTTTTATGATCAAAACTGTTGAGGTTGAAGTTCATAATGATGTCATGGTAGGTACTTTAATCATTTCCCCAACCATAGAATATTATTTATCTTATTTTACATAATCACTATCATTTATAGATTCCTAGTACTCAATAAAAATTAGGTAGATACAATATTTTTAATAAAGGAGATGTCAGTAAAAACTCCTAAGGGTGGTATCGTTAAAACAAATATGTATGATCATTCCCCCCTATTACACATAACTCTAATTTATTTGTTTTCATAATCATCATACGCATGATTTACATTGATATAATTGATTTCATGAAATGTATTTCAGGTTTTGATGAAAAAATCTATTTCTAGATAAAGAATGATATAATTTTTGAGAATGATATAGAATCCCATATCATTTATGTAGACACCTTGTCATTTGATTCTATTATAGACTCAACACTAGTATCACTACTCAATTTTTTTATTGGGGAGGAAGATAAAAAATATCTATTGGTGTGGAAAGAAATTGTCAAATTGAGGATGAAACTATTGTGATTGAATACATTGATGTATTTTTATAGAGTTTACATGGTCATCCTCTGGAGTGGGAAATTGAGTTTTCTATCGATATTACATCATAGAGAAAGGTATATATAAAGTAATCCATATATAAAAAACACAATAGAATTAGTATACCTAAATAAACAACTAGTTTAATTTAGTGATAAAGGATTTATCTTCCCTAGTGTTTCTCTATGGGGATCCCATGTTCTCTTTATCATGAAGAATGATAGATCCATGAGGTTGTGAAACAACTATAGACAAATAAATGCTATTACAGTAAATAATATTTATCCCATACATTACCATGATGACTTATTTGATCAACTTAAAACCCCGAATATTATTCGAAGATTTAACATCAAATTTGATATAATCTGTTTCTTATGAAGAATGACGATATTCAAAAGAGAAAATTAGAAACTATGAATTGGAATTATGAGTTTATAGTAATGCATGTTGAACTGGCTAATTCACCCTTTATTGTCATGGATTTAATAAAAAAGATATTTCAAGGAATATATTGATGATTTTTTATAGAATAATTTGATGATATCATGAAATACTTCAAAATCAATGGAAATCATGATCAACACAAGTTCATTATTCGAACAACTTTTATGAGAAATGAGTTATTTGCTTTTTCTAGAAAGTGTGAATTCTGGCTTCAAATAGTTTCATTTCATTTCAATAATGTGTAAATGGATGGAATCATATATGATCCTACAAGGAAAATAGAATTAAAATGATGGACTACTATAATGAACATAACTTAGGAACACAATTTTATTGGTTTAGCAATTTATTATCAATGTTTTGTTTTGAACGTATCCTCTCTTGGAATCCTATTAACCAAGATAACTCATAGAGGGTAATGTTCATATGGGAAAAATGTAGAGAATGTTTTAATTAATTTTATAATGTGTTATTGAATTCTCCAATCATGACTCAAACAACGGGAAATGGCTGATTTGTTATTTATAGTGATGCATCAAATAAATAACTAATTGTGTCCTTTTGTAGAATGATAGTGTAACTACCTATTCATCAATGAAATAAAAAAATACATTAATAGAACTATCCAAATAATTATATTGGGTTATCATTTGTAATATTTTCTCTAGAGATATGGTGAAATTATCTCAGTAGTGAAATGCATGAGATATATTCTGATTACAAGAGATTTATATATATCTTTTCATAGAAAGAACTCGGCATGAGGAAAATTTGATGGATCAAACTTCTCAATATTATGATTGTTCAATACAATACCACCTAAGAAAGGAAAATATGGTTGCTAATGCGTTGATTAGGATGGATCATGGAGTTCTAAAAAATGTACATTGACAAGGATCATATTCCATAGATCTACTGTGGATGGATATCAAAATTATTAAAAAAGGTGAATCATCAATAAATTTTCATTATATTATCAATATATCTTTATTGGAACGAATTAAATGTTCTTAATGTGATAATGAGAATATTCAAAATAAAATTAATGCTATGAATGATGGGAAGTTCCCGGATTTCATGTCGGATGATGGAATTTTGTATATTGGGAAATGGATTTTTGTTCCCTCTAGACCCAAGATAAAAAGTGAGTTATTTGATGATTACCATAGTTTGAATTTCATTACACACACTAGTAGTATAATAATTTATAATTATTTGAAAGAACATTTATGGTTCGAAACATGTAGTATAAAATTGCTAATTATTTTTCAGGATGTTTAGTCTCTCAAAAGATGAAGGCTGGAAGACATAATCCTAGTAGATTCATGAATCATTTACCTATTCTATATGTAAATTTAATGGAATCATCATTTATTTTCTCACTTTATTACCAAAAACTCTTAAAAGGAATGTTGAAATCTCGGTAATTTTTGAACGACTTAGAAAATATGCACATTTCCTCAAAATATAGTCTGATTTTCCACTTACCACCTTGAACAACTCTATATTAAGGAAGTTGTAATAATTCATGGGAAACCTATTTTAATTTTCTCTAATAATGATCTAGATTATAAATCAACATTACTTAAAATAAATAAAAATATTTTGATTTTAAGATTCATTTGATTAATTCTTATCATCCTCAAACTGATAGGCAATCAAAAAGGGAGTTAAATACATTGATACACGTGTTGAGATCAGGATAATTTAATTTTCAATGTATATGTGAACATTATTTTTCTTTTGTATATTTTTTCTACAATAATAGATTCCATAAAAGTATTAAAATGGAACCATATGAAGCATTGTAACAACATAGATGTTTTACACCAACATGCTGGGATGAAGTTAGTGAAAGGAAGCTTATAGGTCCTGTGATTATGGAGGAAAAACTAAAATTGCAATTTATAGTAAAAAACATATCAAATCAGATCATGGAATGAAAAACATCTATGTTGATAATCGATGGATGTATTGGGAATTTCAAGGGGGGAGATCATGTTTTCTTAAAATTATCTCCATGGAAGGGTGTCATATGACATGGAATGAAAGGGAAGGGTACCCCCTTATACATTGGCCCTTTTGAAATTATAGATAGAATTGGAGTTGTGATTTCTGATTTGGAAATTCCTCCAAGACTATATAATGTAGAAAATGTTTTCCATGTATTTTTATTATGTAAGTACTTAACTGACCCAACACAAGACTCGCTTCTGAAAGTATAAAATTAGAAGCTGAATTAGTTTACTGTGGAGAGCCTATCTAGTTTATAGACACTAAAGAACAAGTGTGGAGGAATAAGATGACTTTTTTTGTAAAGGTATTTTTGGAAAATAATCAAATTTAAGAGGCAATGTGGGAGCCTGAAAACATATGATGAATAACAGGATAAATATATTTATGAGGTGAAATTTTTCAAATTTCAATGATGAAATTTCAGTAAGGTGGGAACATTGTACCAGACTAAGGGCTTACAAATAAATTTAATTTAAAATTTAATTCCTCCAAAACTCATTATCTTAAAAACATCACTTTTATATTAAACCCATCTATTAAAAAAATTCCTTCTTTATGTTTTCAATTTCAATAAACGGACATAGGCATTTTGAATCAGTGAGATATTTAATGTCTGATTATATCAACATTCATTTATCTGTTAATATTAAATTGTCCATTATGAATAATAATGTTCCCTTCTGAGTTTTAAATTAACCCATGTAAATAAAAATCAAATTTATGCACCCTATAAATGATAGTGAATATTTTCAAAATTAATAGTTAAGTATTGGTATTTTTCGAGTAATAAAAATTTAATAATAATTTTAAATTCATAAATTCATTTAAAATAATTTTACTTATTAGAAAATGTATTCATGAATAAATAATACGTTTTCCTATGATTTTATGATAATATTACATGACCTTGGTAAATTTATGAATTTGTTATAATATCAGTTTAAATATTAATATATATATTTTTATATATAAATATTTGTTTTATTTAAAAATTAAATATCACATATTTTGAAAAATATTTTGAAACAATGGAGTCTATTTTTTGAATTCTACATGTTGAAAAATGGTGATGGTTAGTTTTTGGGATTTTTCAATAATACTTTTACATTTGGTGAATAATAAAATAAAGTTATGTATGGTAAAAATACATGTGATGCTAAACAGACTATGCCTGGAGTATTTGATGATGTATGCCCACATGTATCAAATTCACATAAAATTATTATTATTTTTTGACACAATAATCATCATTATTTATTGTCTTGGAAAAAATAATAAAATAATGAATATGATATTCAAAAATAAACCCTCTCATCCAGTATAAATATCACCTATCACTCTATACTCTTCGCAATCCTATAATCCATGAATCATCTCAATGTTCCACCAAAATCCTCATCATTGGTCTCTCCCCACATCATAGAGAACTTTGTATTTCTAATAGACCAAAGCCCTTTCACTTAAGGGGGTTCTCTGGGAGGATATTTCAAGAGGAAAAACTTATTAATTTTTCATCCAATTTCATATTCAATTATTTTTCTGATCAAATCCTATGATAACCTATATGAATGATAATGATAACTACTGTTCCATATATATAATTTATGGATATCATGTTAATGGAATACCCTTCCTCTAACCACTCTCTATAACCCATTAATTATAAAAATGAAATCATCATCTTAGAGGTTCTGATTTACAACCATCATTCATAAATTTATCCTTCAAGGACTGTTAGGAAATAATTTTTCTCATTGTATCAGATTATAATATATGTATTAATTGTTTTTTACTATTATTAAACCACTATATATGAATTATAATAATTCATATGACAAATCTATTTCATAATAATCAAAATATTGGAAAAATTAACAAATTGATTACCACAAATCTCTTATCCAATAACTCATCCAAATACCATATAAATAAATGACTTATAAAATAACTTAATCAAAGTCATTTTCATCATTATCATATAAATTCTATTTTGGATAATTATGAAAATTCCACGTGAACATTCTTAATCATATAAAAATATACTGATCATAAAAACTATGGAATCAAAGCCTCTCGAGATATAAAATTGTAACATATAAGTCCTTAAAAATATCATAAATAAACATCGAACATTGAAAAAAACAAAATGCATGTTAATAAAAAAATGAATTAATTAATTAATAGTTTTAATTTAATTATCTATGATATTAAGGTCATGTGAAAATATTGTTCGAAATAATGAAAGGGTTTTTTCCCGAACCTTCTTTTTCATTCTTGTTGTGCTTTATTACTCTAAAAACAAATGTAACTATTCATTTATATTATATAATTATTCTAAATTCTGTTTATTTGTTCTATAGTCTTTTATATGATCATTTAATAATTTATTTGACGAAAATAAATGTTTTAAAAGTGTAACCTTCTAAATTTTTCATGATAAGCAAACCCGATTAAAGTGAACCTCCTAAGTTTTTACCTATTATCAATTTCACTCTAAAATCTATCTTAATTAACCATTATTTTTAAAAAAACATTCCTTTAAACATGTAAAAACTAACTTCATTCATTTTTTTTATGAAATGAATTTTCCAAAATAACAATACCTTTTATAGTAAAAGAGTATTATTCTTACGAAATATTCAATGAATTTGTTAGAGTGTTTTCATCTATTTCATCATCCCCGTTCAGTCTTATGTTTTATTGATATTATAATTTTATTATTATAATCTATTATATTTTATTAAATTATTTATGATCATTTTGACTTTGGATTTTGTAATGGCCCGGACCTCTCTAGCCCTTTCTTTTGTCGAAAAAAAGGTCATGAAGTGATATGGAGGGTAGAATGGAATTTTCCCACACTTTTGTGAATTTGTGACGACACGCCGTGTAGTGTGAGTACACGCCGTTTACCACCCTGCCGAGTATACCCCGTGTTGAATCTGTGTCCTTGCAATGTGAAAAAAATAAGTACACGCTGTGTAGCCCATCCTACATGCCATGTTCTCCCTGCGTACACATTACCCTCAAACAGTGTGTTGACCAGTCAACAGCGGTGTGCCATGTTGAAGTCGTATACTTACTGCATGAAATAAATAAGTGCACGCCGTGTAGCCCATCCTACACACCGTGTATTTTCTCCCCGAGTACACGTTACCCTCAAACTGTGTGTTGATTAGTCAACGGTTGTGTGCCGCATTGAATTCCATGTTGGAATCCACATGGAGTCCATGTTGAATGGTCGAGTACACGCCATGTACTAGGAAGTACACACCATGTATATTAGTTTTTCTCACCTATAAAAGGAGGGGGCCTCTCCTACTTTTCAGATCATTCCTCACCTCCCTATTCCCTCGAGCAGAGCCCTCACGAGAGACTCATAAGCTCCTTTCTTTGATAACTTCTTCTTCCGAGATCTGATTTACGATCTATCAGAGGACCTGAGATTGTAAAGACGAGGTAGAACTTATTATATTGGATATGTTCTTTTCCCTTCAGTCTTTCCTTCCCTGATTCAACCCGATGATGTTTTTTTCGGGTTTTGACAGAAGCGACAGACGACGACGGACGTCTTCTAAATTTGATCTGGGGGAGCCTTGTGATCAGAACCTATTGAGTAGGGATTTTACCTTTATCTATCTAATTTGTGCATCATGCGGTATTGGTGTCCTCTTGCTTTCACAAGACATAGTAGAACCAGTTTAATGAGGATAATAACTGTCTTAAAAACGGGTATGGGGAAGTTGTTGAGTTTATCTTTGTTTATCCTATTATTATGTTGTGAATTGAATAGGCTAATGCCTACAGCAAATCACGGTCGTTGGGGGACTTTTCATGTGCAATTAAATGTTTCCCTATCTTTCATGACCGTTTTGTGGATGGAAACTTTGTGGAATAGTAAAATTGGTTAATCATGTAAAGTTGTATGATTAAATGAATATCTGGAACCCTTGTGTGACCACCTCAGTTAAACAAAATGGAATAATGAACACGTGGGTATTTGTTTGGTTGTGTGGTTTGTGAATAGGGTGGGTGAATCCTGGGTTATTACGAATAGGATGGGCAGCGGGGTTGCAGTAAATGATATTAAAGGTGAAAGATGTGGCACGAGCCTTGTTTTGTGATACGGTTGTGGAGATCTGGTTATAGTGTCTACAGGGCTGAAGTAATGGGCTGTGATATTAAAAAAAGTTTAAAGATGATACATGAACTATGGGGAATGATAATGAATTAAATATGGGAACAATCCATGGGGATTTATTGATGATAAAAATGATGGTTTTGTGTTGCTGATGTTCAATCTAACTTGATTTAAGGTTGGCAGGGTTTTTCTACGAAACGCTAGATCTGGTGTGATAATTGCCTAGAAGTTAAGGAACTAATAAGCTAATACTATTGAAACAAGAAAACCTAAATGGGTATGGTATTGTTTGTTGTATGCACACTTCGTAGTAGCAGTGCCGAGGCATGTGCTCAGTTTCTCTGTTTAGCGTCCATAAGTTGAGCTGTGTGTTTGGTATACATATATGTATCTGTATATTTTTGTTTTTTCGCACCCCACCCATGTTGAGAACCCAGTGCCGATCACTCCCATTTCATGGGAGAGGTTGTTTTCCCCTTAGATTCTACCTCCATCATGATCCTTCTTCCATAGGCTGTGATGGCTTGAGGTGACCTTACTGCTAAGATTCTTCGGGTAGGTTCTGATTGGTGTGATTTTAGCCTATTACTCTTTGGGTAGGTTTACTATTTCCAACAATCTTTAGGATGAGGCCTAGGTGTATTCGGGTGGGGATGTGATTTCGGTTTGTGAGGCCCAGGTGTGTGTGGGTGAGATATGTGGTTTGTGAGGCTAAGGAGTGTGCGGGAGGGATATGTGATTTGTGAGGCCCAGGTGTTTGCAGGCGGGATGTGTGGCTTTTGAGGCCCAGGTGTGTGCAGGTAGGAAGAGTGTGGTAGCATTAGGATGTTCTCCATTTGGAAGAGCAGCAAACTAGGGGGGAAATGTTGCGGGGTACCCAATACTCTGGTTCTTATATACTACTACATATTGTTTTCTGTTTTTTGTGAGCGTGGAAATTGAGGATGGGTGGATAGAATTCCTTGCTGGGTTTTGGTTTCTTTTATTGTTCTCACGGGACATTAGGATGTCTGCCCACATGTGCATGAGGTATTTAGGTTTCCCTACTGAGTATACTTGTATGCTCACCCTACGTTTACATTCAGGTTTCCAGGAGGACTACCAGGGTCGTGAGAGACTCTACTAGTTGGGATGGTTGGTGTTGTTGCAGTTGTTGTACTCTTGTGTCTTTTGGTATTGCACTTTTTAGATTTCATGTACTTGTACCTTGTTTCATAATTGTTTAAACATGCATGTGGGATTGGTTTTGGTTTATTTTCATTTACTTGTTCCTTTTTATTTTGGTGATTAACTCATCCTATTTCCCGATCTTAAATAATAAAAAGTTTAATGCCTCCCATATTTTTGAAAACTCATACCCTTGGTGCTAGTCGCCACTCTGGGGCCTACTGGAGGTGGGACTCGGGGGGTCAGTATATCTCTTTCTCCATTTCTAGCTCAGAAGGGGAATCTTTGGTGGTAGGCGTCATAACATAATGGTATCAGAGGTGATGGTTGAGAGATAGGATGGATTCTGGAGTTAGACACAGTAAGGATTGCTTAGGATGGTAGGGAAACAGTGTTAGGTGATCTTGGTGTGTGACATAGGCCAAGGAAGGCCGGCTAGGACACAAGATTTTCGGGCCCCCCATTATCCGATGTAAGGACTCTGAGCCTACCGAAGGACCAAGTGAGACTACATTGATTGCAGGGTAGAGACCCTAGGGAAGGTACATGCATCATCATATTTGTGTTTTTATTGATTTGGGTGTTCTGGGAATGAAATTGAAATAAAGTGATAAAATTAAACCTTGAAAATTTTCCTTTCTACTTGGGATTAGGTGATCTTTGTTTACCATACAGTTATTACACCTAGACATCGTCCCCGGGTGACCCAGATAGTCGAGGCCCAGCTGATTTAGGCGGTCGATCAGTTGAGTAATGATCGAGAGGCGGAAGATGATCAGTGGCAGAAGACTCTCTATTCTTTCTAGCGACAAACCCTCAAAAATTATGAGGTTAGTACTTTAGATATGGAGACGGAGGGGTGGATTGACGATCTAGGGATTGATTTTACTTTGATCTGTGCCCTGAGGGTGTACTAGGTTCCCCTAGCCACCAGTCATCTAAGAGGTGTGGTGTGTCAGTGTTGGATGATGTACCATGGGGAGAGGTTAGAGGTAGAGGTTCCAAGGGTTGACATTGAGAAGGAGTTCTGGTAGGAATTATTTTATTCCATGATCATGGAAGCAAAACGGCATGATTTACTCTCCCTCCAGCAGCAGAGTATGTCAGTACGAGAATTGGGATCAGGTTTAAGGGTCTGCTATGATTTACTTCGGATCTCTTTCTAGATGAAGAGTCTCAAGTGAGAAGTTTAGAGGATGCTCTTCGACCTTTTCTCCATTATTCTATCAACCCCTTCACCAATCCGATGTACTTTGTAGTACAGAAGAAGGTAGAGGTTGTAGAAAAGATTCACTTGCAGGGAGGTGCACCATTAGAGGGGATCCGGCTAGGTTCTTCGAAGGGGATAGAAGTAAGCAGTATGGATCCTGCGATAGGACCTTCCAGATTCAGGCCAGTATGGAGCAGGCCCCAAAATTTCCTGTTCAGATCATTGGGTCCTCCTCCCTTTTTCAGAAGACTAAAACCGAAGTGTTTCTATTGCAGAGTTCTCGGGCACATTCAGAGTCGGTGTCCAACCTGAGCTCAGTACGATGGAGGTGGGCAGGTTCAGCGCCCGCCTCAGCAGCACCAGTTGGTGGAGAGGCCCTTCCAGCAGTAGGGGGGCCCTGCTCCTTTGAGGGAAGACTTTGCAGGAGGAGGCCGACCTCAGGGTTCTCCTCAAGGACCTCGATCAAGGCATGGTCGAGAAGGTGGTTGACATCAGAGAGGCAGAAGAGATGGGCGGGGAGCATTGCATGCAGCAGAGTTGGCAACTCTGGCAGGACCAGAGGTGGTGCGAGGTACGATTTGTTAGTTCAACACTCTCGTTTCATCTTTGTTAGATTCAGGAGCTTCACACTCCTTTGTTGCACCCATTCTAGCCCATTCTTTGGGTCTTGATTTAGAAATACATTATATACCCTGGGTGCTGAGTACACTAGTTGGAGGTCAGACCAGCGTATCTTGTGTTTTCCGGGGATGTGGGTTGACGTTGGGACCATATCGATCTAGTGGGGATATTTTTTTTACAGATGCATCCATATGATGTCATCCTAGGCATCGACTGGTTGTTTTCTGTTAGTGTCATTATCGATTTCTTCTGAAGAAGAGTTGTGTTCTCAGAGATGGATGGGCAGCGAGTTGCTTTTGTTGGCGACAGGAGCTATCAGGTGGGAATCTGGCATGTGAAGCCTCTCCTTTCCTTGTTAGGAGGTTTATCAGTGGTTTCAGTTGATACAGTTATGATGGATTTTCCGGAAGTTGTTGGGGAGTTCCTTGATGTTTTTTCACGAGGAGGTTGTGAATCTACCCACCTGACTTGACGTTGAGTTCGGGATAGACTTACAGCTTGGTGCCTGTCCGATTTCGATGAACCCTTATCGGATGGCACCTTCGGAGTTCCGGGATTTGCGAATTCAGATTTCCGATCTGATGGAGAAGGGTTTTGTTCAACCCAGCGTGTCGCCATGGGGTGCTCCAATTTTGTTCGTGAAGATGGCAGATGATGGTCTCAGGCTATGCGTAGACTACCGAAGGTTGAATCAGGTAACGGTCAAGATCCATTACCCCCTTCCAAGGATAGATGATCTCTTCGACCAGCTGAGGGAGCAGATTGGTTTTCTAATATTGATCTATGATCTGTATATCATTAGCTGAGGGTAAAGGAAAATGACATCTCGAAGAGAGATTTGAGGTGCAGGTATGGGCACTTTGAGTTTGTAGTGATGCCATTTTGGAGATACGAATGCACCATATGTGTTCATGGGACTTATGAAAATTGTATTCCGAGAGTTTCTGGACCGGTTCATCATTGTGTTTATCAATGACATCCAGATCTTCTCAAAATCATAGGTGGAGCACGTTGAGCATCTCAGGGAAGTCTTGGAAGTCCTTCAACACCACCAGCTTTATGGGAAATTGTCGAAGTGTATGTTATTGACACAATAAGTACACTTCCTTGAGCATGTGGTGTCACAAAATGGAGTGTCAATGGACCCGTCGAAGGTGGAGTCAGTTGTTTCTTGGGAGGCACCCAAGAGTGTGGCAGAAGATCGTAGTTTCCTGTGGTTGGTAGGTTATTATCGGAGGTTCGTTTTAGACTTCACTCAAGTTACTGCTCCATTGAAAGCTTTGACTAAGAAGGACCAGGTCTTCCTATGGAGCGAGCAGTTCCAGAAAGCATTCGACTACCTGAAAGAGAAGTTGTTCAGTGATCCAGTACTCATATTTCCAGAGGAAGGGTTCTTGTATGAGGTGTTTTGTGATGCTTCTGGCCTTGGTTTGGGGTAAGTACTGTTGTAGAAGAAGGGTCTGATGTATTATGGGTCTAGGCAGTTGTACCCTCACGAGTGTAACTATGCAACACATGACCTAGAGCATGCAGCAGTAGTGTTCGCCCTAATGTTTTGGCGATATTAACTCATTGGGGAGCGCTTTATGCTCTTCTCATATCCCAAGATCTTACGTTATATCTTCTCCCAGTGTGACCTGAACTTACAGCAGCGTAGATGTGTTGAGTTTTTCAAAGACTATGACTTCGAGATCTCTTACACTGAGGGTATGGGAAACGTTGTGGCTAATGCTTTGAGAAGGAATTTGCATAAGGAAGTGGTTCAGGAATCCTCCAATTCTAGGAAAGCGATGGGAGAGTTGGAATCCTTGCACTTAGATGCAAGGGTAGAGGGTGTTAGAGGATGTTTGTTTTAGATGACGGTGTAGTCCTCCTTTTTGTAGTAGGTGGAAGAGTCTCAGTGGGGAGACTCTAATACAAAAGTAATGTGGGTTCGTATTGATTAGGGAAATGCTCCAGAAGGATGGTCAGGGGATTGCCGACATCAGATGCTTTTTATGGAAGGTTGTTTGTTCCGGAGGCGATGCATGAGGGACTTCTCTGTGAGTTCCATCTCTCAGCCTTGGAGGTACATCTGAGAGTTTCAAAAATGTACTGAGGGCTGAGGGAAATGTTTTGGTGTCCGGGGGTGAAACGGGAAGTGGTAGAGTTTGTGGCTAACTGCCTAGTGTGTCAGCAAGTAAAGGTTGAACACCGTGTTCCCAGTGTTTTGTTGCATCCTTTAGATGTCCCTGAGTGGAAATGGGATGAAATTACAATGGAATTCATCATAGGACTACCCAGAGCTCAGGGTGGTTATGATGTTATCTGGGTAGTGGTGGATCAACTGATGAAATCATCTCACTTCATAGAAATTAAAGAGTCAGGCCCGGTGAGTACCATAACACAGTGGTACATAGACGAGGTGGTGCATTTACATGGTGTTACAAAGAATATCATCTCAGATCAGGACACTCGTTTTACCACACGAGTCTGGAGGGGGTTATAGCATGATTTTGGAACCCAGCTACACCTTTGAACTGCTTTCCAACCCCAGACCGTTGGGCATACATATCGGACTATCCAGACGTTGGATGACTTGCTGCGAGCATGCGTTCCAGATTTCGGAGGATCATGGGTGCGACACTTTCCTTTTGTAGTGTTTTCCTGCAACAAAAACATACACTCTACTATTTTCATGGCACTGTTTGAGGATTTTATGGAAGACCATGACGTTAACCCATTTGCTGGGTGGAGGTTGGTGAGACTGGTGCTCTTGGACCAGAGGTAGTACCGAGCACCATAGAGAAATTCCAACTTGTGCGTGAGAGGATGAACGTGGATTAGGACCGACAGAAGTCTTATGCTTAACATTGGAGGAGGACCTTGGAGTTCAAGGTGGGAGATTATGTGTTCTCTAAGGTTTCCCCTCGACGGGGGCATCGAAGGTTTGGGAAGGGGAGTAAGTTGTCCCCTAGGTTCATCGGACCTTTCGAGGAGCTGAGGTGAATCAGAGAGGTGGCATATCAGCTGGCCCTGCCACCTCAGTTGGAGAAGGTTCATGGTGTCTTCAATGTCTCCTAGCTTCATCAGTACTTACACAACTACTCTCACGTTATCTACTTGGGAGAGTTAGATATGGGAGATGACGCGACCTTTGAGGAACGACCAGATAGAATCGAGGATCATGATGAGAAGGTGCTTCATGGACGAACCATCACCTTGGTTCGTGTGTTGTGGAGGCATGGCATCCTCAAGGAGAGAACTTGGGATCGGGAGGCTCAGATTCATGCTCTGTACCTAGAGTGTTTTGGACTCGTGTTTTTCTTTGTTCTTCTAAGCATTGTTTTTATGTTATACTTTGTACCTTTGATATATGTGATTCTTGTATTGTCGGTTGTGAGACATTTTGATTCCTTATTCTCTGAAAGTGTGTAACATGATCATATGTGTGGGGAAATGAAAAAACCTGATCCTTAATTGAGACTCATTAATGAGGATGTGATTAAACTCATGCAAGCGAGTCAGTTCCGCCAAATGCAGATAATATTTCTACATAGGAAAAGTAATTCCTAACACATATGATTAGGGTTGTTTGTCGGGTTAATGTTATAAAGATAGCCCTAAGAGGTATCTTGTTGGGTTCCTCTGGGTTGGTTTTTGAATTCTTGGTGATGAGAATGTTTTAATGGGTATCTGTTGTAACGGTTCGGACCTCTCCGGCCCTTTCCTTTGTTGAAAAGAAGGTCATTAAGTGTTCTGGAGGGTAGAATGAACATTTCCCACACTTTTCAGAATTTTGTGACTACACGCCAGGTAGTGTGAGTACATTCCATGTACCACCTTTTGGAGTATACCTTGTGTTGAAGTCGTGTCCTTGCCATAAGAAATAAATAAGTACACATCGTGTATCCCATCCTACATGTCGTGTAGTTTCTCCCCGCGTATGTGTTACCCTCAATCCATGTGTTGACCAGTCAATGGTTGTGTGCTGTGTATAAGTCGTGTCCTTGCCGCGTGAAATAAATATGTAAACGCTGTGTAGCCCATCCAAAATTCCGTGTAGTTTCTCCCCACATACGCGTTACCCTCAAACTGTGTGTTGACCAGTCAACGGTCCTGTGCCACGTTGAATTCAATTTTGGAATCTGCGTGGTGACCGTGTGGAATGGCCAAGTATACGTCGTGAACTAGGAAGTGCATGCTGTGTAATTTAGTATTTATCTCTTATAAAAGTAGGGGGGATCTCCTCCTTTTTAGATCATTACTCGGCTCCCCATTCCTACGAGGAGAGCCCTCCCGAGAGACTCCAAAGCTCCTTTCTTCCATAAAATCTTCGTCCGAGCTCAGATTTATGATCCGTTAGTGGCCAAGAGATCATAACGGCGAGGATGAACTTCAGAGGTTGGATCTGTTGTTTTCCTTTTGGCATTTTCTTCCCAGCTTCCACCCGAGGAGGTTTTTTCCGGGTTTTGACAGAAGCGACGGACGCCGACGGACGCCGACAGACGTTTTCTAAAGTTGATCTTGGGAGCATTGTGATCAGAAAATGTTGAGTAAGGAATTTACCCTTGTCTCTCTAATTTGTGCATCATGTAGGATGGGTGTCCTCTTTCTTTCATGATAAATAGTTGAACTAGTTTAATGAAGATTATAATTGGCTTAATGAACGGGGATGGGGAAGTTTTTTTGTTTATCCAATTATTATGTTGTGAATTGAATAGGATTATGCCTACTGAAAATCACAGTCATTGGGGGAGTTTTCATGTGCAATTAAATGTTTCCATATCCTTCTAGTCCTTTTATGGATGGAAACTTTGTGTAATATGGAAATTTGATAATCACGTAACGTTGGCTGATTAAATGAATTTTTGGAACCCTTGTGTGGTCACCCCAGTTGAACAAAATGGAATACTAACCATGAGGGAGTTGGTTTGGTTACGTGGTGTGTGAAAAGTGGGGTTAATCTTGGGTTATTATGAATAGGATGGGTATTGGGGATACGGTAAACGATATTAAAGGGGAAATGATGTGGCACAAGACTTGTTTGGTGACATAGTTGTGGAGATGTGGTTATAGTAGAAGCAAGGCTGCAGTAATGGGTTGTGATATTAAATGAAAGTGGAATGTTGATAAATTAACTGTGGGGAATTATAATGAATTAAACGTGGGAACAATCAATGGCGATTGGTTGACGATAAAAAGGTTGGCTTTGTGTTTCTGGTGTTCTATCGAACTTGATTTGTAGTTGGCAGGGTTTTTCTACTAAACACTTGATCTTGTTTGATAATTGCACATTAGTTAAGGAACTAATAATCTAATACTGTTGAAACATGAGAACCTAAATGGGGTTGGTATTGTTTGTTGTATGCACACTTCATAGTATCAGTACTGAGGAAGATGCTCAGTTTCTCTGTTTAGAGGTCATAGGTTGGGCTGTGTGTTTGGTATACAAATATGTACTTGTATCTTGGTGTTTTGTCGCACCCCACCCATGTTGATCACCTAGTGCCGAACACTCCCATTTCATGAGATATGGTGTTTTCCCCCTAGTTACTAGCTCCTTCATGCTCCTTCTTCAATAGGCTGGGATGCCTAGAGGCGACCTTACACCTAAGACTCTTCGGGTAGGTTCCAATTGGTTTGATTTTATCCTAAGACTATCCGGGAAGGTTTATTGTTCCCAAGAATCTTCGAGATGAGGCTATGGTTTGTTTGATTGGGGGTGTAATTGTGGTTTTTGAGTCCCATGTGTGTGCAGGAAGGATATGTGGTTTGTGAGGCCTAGGTGTGTGTGGGCGGGATATGTGGTTTGTGAGGCCCCAGTGTGTGCGGGCAGGATGTGTGGATTTTGAGGCCAAGGTGTGCACGGGCAGACAGAGTGTGGTAGTGTCAGGACGTTCTCCATTAGGAGGAGCATTTAACTAGTGGGGGGGAAATGGTGCAGGGTACCCAATACTCTTATTCTTATACAATAATACCTGTTGTTTTGTGTTTTTGGTGAGTGTGGCTGGTGAGGTTGGGTGTATAGAATTCTTTGCTATGTTTTGGTTTCTTATATTGTTTTCACGGGAAATTAGGATGTCTCCCCACCAGTACACAAGATATTTTGGTTTCCCTGCTGAGTATACATGAATGCTCACCCTATGTTTACTTTCAGGCTTCTAGGAGGACTTCTAGGGCCGTGCAGGACACTACTAGTCAGGACGGTTGGAGTTGATGTGGTTTCTATACTCTTGTTTATTTTGGTATTGCAGTTTTGATTTTCCTTGTACTTGTACCATGTTTCAGAATCATTTAAACATGCATGTGTGATTGGTTTGGGTTTATTTTCATTTACTTGTTCCGTTTTCTTTTGGTGATTGACTCATCCTATTTCCCGATCATAAAAAATAAAATGGGTAATGCCTCCGATATTTGTGAAAACTCATACCCTTGGTGCTAGTTTCCATTCTGATGCCTACTAGAGGTGGGACTCGAGGGTAATTATCTCTCATTCACCATTTCCAACTTAGAAGGGGCATCTTTGGTGTGAGGGGGTCATGACAGATGTGCTATCTTGATACAATTTACTATACTTCTCATAATGTTTAGTGATTATGTTTACAGATTTGGGATATTTAAATTTCATATGTATATGTTTTTATGTTTAACACAAATCATACAAGGAATCAATTTGATGAAGAAAGTGATGTATGGGGACTAATATAGCCCCTCAATGAAATGGTATGTCCCAAGAGACAAAAATAAGTTGTGGTTTGGTAGAGACCTTACCGTATTATATTTAGACAACATTTATGAGGCCATGACAATATGTTTCAAATATCCCACAATTTTCATTCCCTCATTATGGAATTATTAATTGATAAAATATGGATTATTATACTATTATAAAATAATTGGTTATGTTTCATTCCCTTATAAAAATTTAAATGTCATTATTTTACCGGAAATCATTCATTCCATATTACCCACATGTATATTTTTAAAGTCAGGTGTTTTTAGTTGTTCACCATGCCTAGTGTTTAATTTTATTATATCATCCACTATATTACCAACCCTTACTGTGAATCTGATATCACCCCATTATTATTTTTTATTATCCCCATTTTTAGAAGATGAATATTAAGAATGAATTTAGGCATAATCTGGTATTCATAGATGGTTCAAATGGAATTTCTATTATTTATAAAATTTTATGTTATAATGTTGAACTTCTCTTTGTATCTTATTTTCGAAAAATAATAAAATATATGTTCCTTTAGGATATGAATATCATTTAATCATACCAATGTATTAATGTAAGGCACTAACTCCAAGTAATTAGGGTCAGCTTCCTTACAAGAATTTCTTTTGGTTTTCACCGTAATCTTTCACATGATGGATTTAGGAGCACAAAAATGGATAAAAGAATTTTGGATGGGAGTAGTTATATTACATGGTTATTTAATATCAAGGAAAATGAATTTTTATGTGTAAATAATGGTGGAGAGTGGGTGGCTATTTATAATATTGTGAGAGAGAACACATATGTTTTTTTAAATAGTCAATTACAACAATATTTTTTTCAAACAAACCCTATAACAAATCGGATATTATCTACCACCAGAATATAAAAGTAATATTCATGTATATTAAATTATTTTTGTAGAAGCTAGTAGGTTATTTTGAACCTTTATATTCTTATTTCCACCCCTAGATAAAATTTAGATTATCATAACTGTTAAAATAAATGAGTTTCTCTTTTATTTATTATTAATGGTAAAAATTAAGGATGGATATATTAAATAATATAAAATATTAAAATTTATAGTATTTAATACATTTTAGAAAAATAAATTCACGTAATTTATAGAATTAATATAAAATTATAAATTAAGACTTGATGAACTAGTGGGGTTCTAAAGAGAAAATTCTAATAAGTGAAAAAATATTAATATAATAATTGAATATGAAATTTAGCCCAATGAACCTAATTATATTTTATATAATATAATGGAACTAATATTACAATAAATTGAACTATTTTATAATAATAAATTTTAAATTATTTAACTGAATATGTTGTTTTATATAAAAAATTATTTATCGCTAATCATCGGAAAATGACATTTTTAAGAAAAATCCAAACAAATCAACCAAAGATTAATTTTATATGATGATTTCGATGTTGGAGTTAATTTTTTAAAACAATGTTTCTAAATATTTTTTAAAAAATTATTGTTTATATTAGTGTTCACATTGTGAAAATGTTGTTTAATAAAAAATAATAATTTTTTTCCAAAAATATTTATTTTACAAAGAAGTGATTATTATTCATATTTATAATCACATATATAAATATTTAATTTTCATTAATGTATATACTTATCATAATTTAGTTATTCTGATTCATACTCAACAATTTAATAACTAGATTATTATTTCCATTCTTAAATAATATTTTATTAGAGTGTTGGGTTAAATTTAAACATGACATTGTTTGTATCACAAGATATAAGAGATATTAAATTTAATTATATGGAAATAAATAATTAATCCCTGGAATGTTAATAAAACCATGAATAAATGAAAATTTTGGGGGATCAAGTTGATGTTTTTCCAATAGATTTTTTTATCCCTCCCTAAGATTATAAGGTAGATTATTGATAATGATTATACCTAAAGCCACACATATATATAAGATCCCCTATAATATAATATTCATATACCTATATGAGATAAATAATTAACCTCAATATCATTTATACAAGGACTTCATACACACTATTGAATCACCATTGGGTGCACCAGTGCTCGTTTTTATGTATAAGGATTTAATAATGTTGTTGTATATTGTATACTGAGAGATAAACAAGATAATGAAAAAGGAAAATAATCCCAAGAAATATATTTATGACTTATTTTATCAACATCATTTAACTCATTACATCTCTAATATTTTCTTCTCTTTTAAATATCATTAGCATATAGTGAGTTGATACGATACCTTGAAGATATCATTTTATTACTGATATTAAAACTATGAGAACATAAATACTCCATTGACAATGACTAATACCTATAAAATCTTCATAGACATGATGAATATGGTGTTTTGGGACTACCTTGATAAATTTATGTTGGATTTTAATTACCATTTTCACATATAATCATCCATTAAGAATGAACATGACGGGAATCAGTGGATTAAGATAGTGATGTTAAAAAATGAGAAGTTGTATTATAAAATAAAAAAATGCGACTTTTAGTTGTAGTACATACATTAATTGGGAATTAGTCTATAAGAAAAAGGTTCCATATAGATCATGGATAGATTAAATTGACTAATGAAATATCCCAATTATAGAAATGATGATACATAGTTTTCTTTGACAATTTTGACACTACTAGCACATTTTTATAAATTCGTCCTGATTATTTATTAAAATAACTATGTTAAAATAGAAAATTTAATAGTATCTATATCTATAATTATTTGGAAATATATTTATGGATCACATGAAGAGGATCATCCCAAAACCTATACATACACATAACTCATTTGGGGAATTGTATTTAATATATAATGTTTGTTTAAAAAATTATTACTTTTTTCATACTCATGAAAAAATGATAATGTGATAGCATATGTGTGAAAAAATATAAAATCAAATATTTTAACTAGGAAGATTTTTATGTGGTGTTTTTGTAGTAATATACATATTTATAATTTTTTGATATATCCATTATAATGAAATAATTGATATATAAAAAACAACATAGTTTATTCAATATATTCACACATTAGACAATAATCATGATCCATAAAATATGGATGGGGATAATAATTAATTATGAAACATCAATTCAATAAAATCATGGCATAGATAATATTAAATATCATTACCCTTAATGTAAATAATATATATTCTCTATCAATTATGAATATTAATAAAAAAAACTATCATCGTTGATATAAAGTGGACAGATCTAGAAATTGTGAAGGCATTGAAGACATTATTCCTTTCAAAAAGGAATTCTAAATCATGTAACCTGTATCATCCAAGGTAAATAAAGAATATAAAATTTTTATTTTTATTAAAAATTTTGGTTTAAATATTAATTATACTTTAAAAGGAATGATATGTTCGATGGCATACCTGATACGAAACAATGAGTTTCATTGAAATCTTATATTGCACATAATGGTGAGTCATACTGAAAAATACCATTATATTAAATGGTATTTAACACCAAGATTTTTATTTGTGGGAATGGAAAAAACTAACTACAATATTTATATAAATTTTTGTTAATTTGTTTTTATAATTATCCAATAAATTTTAGTGGCTTAACATAAGAAAGAATCCATTTTAAGAATAAATACTCTAATATTCATTAAAAGTATGATTTACCACCTTTTGATGGAGAACCCTCATAAAATATAGTATTATAACATTTATATGCTCTATTTGAAAAAATAAAATTCTTTTTTAGAATCGGGACATCATAATAAACATTGTGTAAATTTTTGGTATTTTTGTGATAAAAATCATTTTTAATGAATAATGAAAAATATTGTATTTAAATTCCAAACTGGATCGTAATATAATTTATTTATATTGTTAAATTATCTTTTTAATTGGTTTTATAGTGTAACTATATTATGTTTTTCTATGAAATATAATTTTGGTCATAGGAAGTAATCTCACTTTGAAATTGGATATAAATATGTGCCAATCTTTTGATAATAATTATTTTTTAAAAACATACTTTTAGTTTTGACATCATGAATTAATTTTAAATAAATTTTTAACTGTTTTTTGAATATCAAAAAAAGGATTACATATATAGAAGCAGGAGACGAAAATTTTTTAAACTGGTAACTTGTTTTAGAAATTATGAGTATTTACATCACTAAACATTTTCTTTTTCATGGTTAAATTGTAAATCTATTAAGTAGGGGTACAAAAATACAGTTATAATAATAATAAATTACCCTCAAATGTGTCCTAATCCTATTTTTGGATACATCTCCAACATTGGGAATTCTTTGGTCAATTTTGCGTCCCCATGTAGTCTCTTGGGAGTGATAATGATAATTTATATTAAATAATTTAAAGTAAAGGAAAAAATGACATAAACATATATCTTATTGTAAATAAATTCATACATGGGGTTATATATGTTATCTCATTGATTATAAATATTCATTTGAAATAAAAAAATGTTTCTTAAATCATGATATTCGTTTTATAATTTTTAGACATTAAATAAATTAAAATATTTATGACACAATAATGATGTAGTGTTTATCTCATTAATAAATGATTAAAATATATATTATTATAATTATTAATACTATATACCAAGAATATCCAATTATTTTTAGATGATTATATTTAGAACTTTAGTTATATTATCTTCGACTGTAATAAGTTATGGACCTTTATAAACTAAATACCATTATATAAAAAATAATATATTTATACATTCTTAAAGAGCCCCTCCACCCCCTTATAAGAAGATCTCATTTATAACCCATTACTCACACTTCTCAAGTCGCATGGATCTATCCCCTAACAAATTAAGCTAACTACATCTCTATACCCCTCATAGAATCCATACCCTAGGCCGGAGGCAATTCAAGTAAATCTTATGGTTTAAACCACAAGGAGATCCCTAATTCCAAGTTAAAGTCTTCTCTTATGTTTTTTGATTTTATTTTAATTATCCAACCCCCTAAACAATATTAATTACGTTATTTTATAACAAAACATGTATCCTAGGTATACTGGGATAATTTTATGATATTTATTAGAACTAAACTTACAAACACCTCCATCTAATGGTTAAAGAACTTACTGTTTTTTTGTATGACGAACTACTGCCTCAAGAAAAGATGATTTTTCAATTCTCTTATACCACCTTTAATTATAGCCATTATTATGGAAAAGTATCTATATGTTATATATATTATATTTATATTGTTTTTATTATTATTTATTTTCCATTTATTGCATACCATTATGTTATCCATATTGGGTAAAAGCGATAATTTCATTTTAGGAAGTGAAGACTACAGCCACCTAAAAGTTATATGACTCATTCATACCATATATGGAACGTATAAAGAATGAGGATAATTAAATTATATATGATATTTTTATATGAATTATTATATACCTATTTATAATTATGCTTTCATTCCATTATATATGAAATATAAATGAAAGTAGCATTAATGAGTATGTTCGGATTACAGTCTCCATGAACGGTGCATTTCATTTCATATCTCCAAATGTTAAGTGCTATTAAGAATACATATATACTGGATATATATGATATATGTGATATCAAAATCAAGAATATTAATCTAGAGGTAGTTTAATTTAGACCACATGTAAAATTTATTATTATAACATGTTCATTTTTGAATCAGGTTATGAACAACGAAAAAATGTCAACTACGAAAACAAAAAATTAACTAATTGGTGTAGCTAGATAATAAGTGATATAGAAGGACTAATAAAAAATAAAAATTTTCTTAATAAAGTAGAAATTAACATGACTTTATTATTTATAATGAACAAGGAACAAATGAGTCATGTCGGACACGAGGTAAGGGGATCCTTATCTCACATTTAATTCTATTAGATGTCAATTTTTCACCACTTATTTATTGCATTTATTGTATTGTGTATTCCCATTTGATATATATCATCCTGATTCTATTTTTATTCATGATATTTTTTGATTAATTTGGTGGTTATTTACTTTTGGTCATATGACTCTATTGATTACAGCGTGGTAAGGGGTTCCTTATCTCCATTTTAATTCTGTGAGATTTCCATTGTTAACCACCTATTTATTGCATTTGGTGTATTTTGTACTACCATCTTATATATATTATCATGATTATATATATATTCATGGTATTCTGTGATTCTTTTTTTGGTTATTAACTTTTGTTCATACGGCTCGATTGATTACAGCATGGTAAGGGGTTTCTTATCTCACATTTAATTCTATTTGATTTCCATTGTTCACCTATCATTTATTTTATATGGTTTATTTTATACATCCAATTGATATGTATTATCCTGATTCTTTTTATATTCATTGTATTATATTATTAATTTGGTGATTATTATATTTTGTTTATACGAATCGATTGATTACAACATGGTTAGGGGTTTCTTATCTCACTTTTAATTCCATGAGATTTCCATTATTCACCACTTATTTATGGCATTTGGTGAATTGTGTAAATAAATTTGATATATATTATAATGATAATATTTATATTATTGTAATTGTGTGATTCAGTTTGTGGTTATTATCTTTTGTTCATACGACTCGATTGATTACAACATGCTAATGGGACTCTTGTCTCGCTTTTAATTCCGTGAGATTTCCATTGTTCACTACTTATTTGTTGAATTTGGTGTGTTGTGTACTTCCATATAATATATATTATCATGATTCAATTTATATTCATGGTATTATGTGATTCATTTGGTGGTTATTTACTTTGGGTCATAAATCTCAATTGATTACAACGTGACATGTTTTTTTCGTCTCATTTTTTTTCTCATGAGATTCAATATATATTTGGAACTAATTAATTTTGTGTGGTGTATGTATTTCTCATTATTGTATTCTTTGTGTTATATAATTTAATATATGAGTATTTTATTCATCGTTATATGATCCTTCTTTCAGGTGGTTTATTTTTCATATGTTACCAAATCGGTAATGGAACTTTTTCACCCAATTTCCATTCCATGGTTTAATATTCTAATTCTTAATTATGTGAAGCTATGAATATGTGTGGAATAACTATTTATTTTAGTTTTAATTTTAACTTCCCTATGAGTGGATATTATTTTGATACACATAATTACTCCACTGATAAATTCTCATGCCATTGATATGAACTAGATAAGAGTAATTTTAACTCAATTTCCATTAATTCAGTTAAAGATTATAGTCATTGGTGTTGTTCTTACAAAAAATATGCATGAATGTTCTATGATTTATTTACACTGAATATCCAATCATATTGAGTGTATTTATGTTTTTCACACATTACTATGTAATATATTTATCCTTAATCTATGAAGATTTTTTTTATAATTGATTTAGTCCCAATTTACAATCTATTGAGTCTTCATTGTTGTAATACACCTATTAACTCTTATATGGTTTATATAATGAACTTTGGAATATTATATCATGAATACCTTTATTATAATGATATTATAAATATCTGATTAAATGGTATTCCTCAATTTTTTGAATTCACTCATTTTTTTAAAAACTGTTTACCTAAATTATTGGTTGAAACATTTTAAGGATTTATTCTTCTAAATATTTCTCATTATTGTTCGTGTTTTAAAAATGGTATTAAGGATTTATTTATATGGAAATTACAGTTTTATAATTTTAATTCATTTAAAATCATAAAATTGGTATGGGATAAAATGATTAAAAAATCACTTTATTAAATTTTTTAATAGTTTTAAAAATGGTTTGTTAAAACATTGATTATGTCAATACATTTTATTGATATATTGTGAATGTAATGTGGAAATGTTATCTTTCCATTATGCTTATATTATGTATTATTAATATGATATTGTTATTGGTAATTGTTTACGTATACGGATGGTTCGGTGATAAACCTCGGGTAGGTGAGCCCGAGATCGCTCTCCAATGCATTGGTTAAACGCGACAGAGGTAAATGTTTTTGTTTTTTCCAAATAGATTTAGGAAATATACTATGATGGGTAGTCTAACATAACTCCCTATGTAGCTGTGATGGGAATAATGTATGTATGTTATTGATTCTATAATTTACCTTTATGATTTATGATTTCTGTGTGTTATTTATAAATCTTATTATTTCATAAGGTATGTGATGATTGAAAAGTAGGGTTTCATTATTTTGTATTAATTGATTGGTTATTGTTTCCTTTACATATAATATATAACCCTTACTGAGCTTTTTATGCTCATCCGACATTTTTGAAATGGTATTTACAATACATAACGTGGAATAGGTTCATAGATGTGATCAAGGAAAATTCATTCTCAAAAACATAGAACTACACATGTTTCATTTTATGATTTTTGAATTTTTTTAAAGTATAATGGGTAGTGGTTTCTACATGTAATTTTCAATAAGATATTTAATAGTGATGGCATATTTCTATAAAAAACTAAATATGAAAAGGTCCTCAATTTGAATTAGTCATTTAATTCATGATTATGTAATTTTTTATGGCAAGGTCAATACAGTTGGGATCAAAGGTCATTTTAGACAACTTTAGGGGATATGATTTTTCGTTAAACAGATGGTCAGTCCCTATGATTATTATTTTAGTTAAATTCATGTTTTATAAAATTTTCAGATATTGTAAATTCGCTTACAAATGGAAGTAGAAGGATCTCAAATAACATTCGTATCTCTTCCTAATGAAATGCTTGAAATAATTATTGCAAAGTCATGTTCTGATGATTGTGAAACTTTTTCAATAACAAAACTCACTTGAAGGTAGTTGATTGAGATGTCAAACACCTCCACTATACCTCAGTATCATCTTGGATCATGGGATATAATTAGTCAAATCTTATTTTTTAAATATTCTTATATTTTCAAGATAGGTAAATATTATCAACGCATTTTCAAAATTGTTTCTTTATCACAATATTTTGAAGCATATTATGATTTTGAAAAATGTGTTGAAGAAGGAGGCCCTTGAAAAATATATTTATATATGCATTAAAAATATAGTCTCTCAACACATATTTATAAAAATCATGTTTTATTATATGTTTTGAAATTATATCTCAAACTCGATTATTTACTAAAATGTTTTTTCTACGAACGCACATATGATCAAAGTTGTAAAAGGTGTATTTGTATGAAGGAAGAAAATGATTTTGAAGGATCTCTGAATACTTATTACTATTAATGGACCATCTACCTACATGAACAAGATGATGAAGAAACCATATGGACACTATGATCAAGGTATGATGTTATTTCTATTGGGACTAGTTTTATTTTATTATATGGAGGTTAAAAAAATTGACAATATATATGATGTTGAGGTCTTAATGTATTGGTATGAAAATGAAAGGTATATGAAAATATTTTAGGGTATAGTATGTTAGGGTTGTTTTTAAATTTTTTTAAAAGGACAAATCATATGGTTGGTGAAAACCCGAAGTATCCAAAAAGGCTACAGGAATCAATCCCACAACGAATAATTTGTTGATTATGTGATAAAGGTTATTTTCGAATATGTTTTCTCTTTTGGAAAAATTATATACTTAATGGAAATATAATACTATGGGATCTCAATTGTGGAGTAATGGTTGACATTTTATTTTGTAAGACTCTATGTTTTTATTGTGAACATATGAAGATTTGGTTTATTTAAAAAAATGATTAACCTATCATAGAGAATATGTGATTAGGTTAATTATTTTTTAGAAAGATACATTAAGAGAAACCGATGTTCTTTGGAGAAAAATGTTCTGATTCATCTTTGAAGACAATTTAATTACATTCTTCTGGGATTTGGTTTTCAATCTTAGTTTGGATTATATTGAAATTTTTTAATTATAGTTGTATATTGAATGGTATTTCATGAACTTTGGGTTATTTTGGTTGAATTTTAGAGATTAAGAGTATTATTTAATTTTGTAAAGGATCATTCTATTGGGGAATATTTGATCTTGTACTAATAATTTTTTGTTTTTGTTGATGTGTAATGATAGGGGAAATATATTGTTCATCTTTTTTAGATTATGTGATACTCTATAAGTTTATTGTAGCACTTCAGGTGTGACCAAGTCATCTTGAATACTTACAGTTTGGAGAAAAGATGAGTTTTCGGTAGAATTTTATTAAAGTACGACACTCTACATCACAATTAAGTATATTTTCTTATGGTATTATACTAGTTATTAATATTGTTCTTTAACACTATGAAATGGGTCTACAAAAAAAATTTATAATCTCTCTTTTATCGTCAGACATTTACCCAACCATACATTTATGGTATTGTGCTAGTTAACATTTCATGATTATGTTCCCTTTCACTCTATTTTAATCTATGAGTGTTATTCTCTATATAATATCCTTGTTTTCATGGAAACCAAATATTTGTTGTCTTGGGTGACCTTTGTTTTTCTCTTTCTTTCATTTGAAGTGATATTTTTTATTGACACTCTTACTGATGTAATACATTCAATGATGTTTCCATACCCAATTTTAAAATTGTGAGGATGAAATTCCAAAAATGGGGTAAGTATTTAACATCCCCTGTTAATAAAGAATATAACATTTTCATTTTCATTAAAAATTTGGAGTTAAATATTAATTTTACATTAAATTCTATGTTGTGTTCGGTGGCATTGAGTCATACTAAAAAATAATATTATTTTAAATGGTAGTTAACACCTAGCCATTTTATTAGTGGGAATGGACATAACTAACTATAATATTAATATAAATGTTTTTTAAATGTTTTTACATTTATCCAATAAATTTTCGAGTTTTCATATAAGAAATAATTTTATTTAAAGCATACAAACTATAATATTCATTAAAAGGGAGATTTTCCACCTTTTGATGGAGAAACATCATTAAATATAGTTGTGGTCACTTTAAAATGTTATATTTGAGAGAATAAAATTATTCTTTTGAATTAGGACATCAAAATATAATTCGGTTAATTTTTTGGAATTTTGCTGATAAAATGAAATTCTTAATGAATAGTGAAGAAATACTGTATTTTAATAAAAAACTACCATTTTATATAATATATTTATAACATTAAATTAACTTTTAAATTGGTTTTAATGGGTTATTATATTATGTTTTTACTATTTATTCCAATTTTGTTCAATGGAAGTAAAATCACGTTGACATTAGACCTATATAAGTGTCAATCTTTTGATAGTTATTATTTTTTTTAAACATGTTTTTTTACAATTGGAATTAATTTTACAATAATTTCATCCATATAAGTGTTTTGTATTTGGAAAAATGGATTCTATATTAGTAATCAAGAGTCCCAAGTTGTGTAAATATGTAATTTTTTCTTTTAGAAATTATGAATATTTACTTCAGTAATTTTTTCAACCATGGTTAAAGGGTAAATCTGGTATATAAGGGTAACATAATATTATTATAATAATATTAAATTACCCTAACATCTGTCCTAATGCATTTAGTTGATACATTTACTACCATTAGAATGCTTAGGACTATTTTGGGACCCCATGGAGCCACTGGAGAGTGATAAGGACAAATTATATAAATTAATTTTTAAAAAGGAAAAAAAGACTTAACCATATAACTTTTAGTAAATCAATTTATTAACATGATTATATAAGTTATCACATCAACTATAAAAAATAATTTGAAAGATAAAAATATTTCTTAAATCATGATATTTTATTACTATTTTAAGACATCATATAAATTAAAATATTTATGACACAATAATGATGCAGGGTTTATATCATTACTTATGTAAAACCCAAAAAGCGTGTGAATTTTATTCGTTCTAAATACATGGAATTTTTATTGAGTCTGCAATATCTGAAGGTTCTTGATTCTGAGTCCCAGTGTTCCCGGAATCAATTCAGATGTTTTGTTCATGTACGTTCAGTAAACATACGTGAGGGCTTTTATATCTTTTGAACTGGTGCTCGGAATTGAAATTTGATGACATCGATGAACTCGCAGCACTGGTATTCTCTTAAGGAGACCTTTACCGCAGTTGTGTTTTATTAAGAGTGGAAGTTAATTTTTGGGGGTTTTCTAAATAAGCTAAATAAAAATATGGGCAACATATTTTTGTTGTATGGTGGTTAAAACCTCCAATGGGAGGTTATTGGTAGGTCCCACCCACACATAACCTCCCTTGGGAGGATATTACTACGTGGGACCCACATGTGCTTGAAACCCTTGGAACCCCCTATTTATGTGGGATAAACCTTCCACCTTACACCTTACACCTTCCCTCATAATGGTTCAAACACCTACAGATTAATTGATGCCTCAATTAATTAATCTATATGAATTATTTTGAATTATTTTCCAACAAAAAATAATAGAAAAGTTTGTTATTCTTCTCGGGTTGGCATGATCCTTGTGTGGAGCTTTTGGGTGGAACATTGAGAGAGCCTTTCCTCTCAAATGAAGCACACACCGTCACCGACGAATAACGAGGATAACGCTTGAGCCCAGAATCGGCGGTGTGTGATGGGAGAATCATTCGACGATGTCTCCAAATTGTTTTTTCGCGCCTTAAACAACGTAATTCAAATCGAGGTAGTGGGTTTTGATTATTTATAAATGAATAAAATTATACCCTCATTCTATGATGAATGATTTGGTTCGTCATTGTCTAATTGTTATCTCTTTATGCGAAGGGCGCGGGCCGAACCAACACAACCTGATGCCCCTCCGTTGGTTCTTGTTGTTTGACATTGGTGGCGGATCTGAAAGGAAACAGTGACATCACACCGCGCCGGAGAATAACTCCAGCCAGGAGGACCACGACGAATAAAAGATGAACCATGGCCGGGAAGGCCACAGAGGATGAAGTGGCGAGACACTGCGATGTGGAGATGAAGGTTGCGGCCAGGATGGGCCGTGGAAGTGGTGGACTGGTGCCATCGTGCATGTCAGGTGGAGGGAAAACACAACCCCCATCCGTGGGCCGCTCTACTGGAATAACCAGCTGGCCACCTGCTGACCGGGCTGGAAAACCGCGACACATTGGGAGGAGACTACGACCCACAACCATGGGCCGCTCTGTTGGAAGAACAATCCAGCCACCTGCCGTCCGGACTGGAAAACTGTGGCGACCGTAGCTGCCGCGCGGAGGAGACAGCAGCCCATAACCGCGGGATGGTCGGCTGGTCAAACTAGTCGTCTACGGCTGGACGGGCTGGAGGACCACAATGCCAGTAGGGGCCGCGTGGGAAGACCTGCGGCCCGCTGTGCGGCCCTCTTGCACCGGGAAAAACCGACCCGCTACAGCCGGCCGGGCAGGGAAGAGGTGGCGCCACTAGGCAGGGCTGACCCCCGAGCTGGGTCAGACCCACCGAACCACCACACCAATGGGTATGATGGGTCGGGCCCGTCTTCGCATAAATGCGAATCACATCAAGACCGCACATCTGATCGACGTACCATCTGCGGAACTGGGACCCCCGCGATGAAGCATTTCTTTTATGATACTCTAAGTGAGTTTTGGACAAATTGTAAAACGTCCAGGTTTGTATTGATTGTAAATCCACTCAGGCCCCTAGAACGGAATTGCCAATATTTCTAAGACTGGGCGTCCGATTGACACGCAATCTGTTGCGTTGGGTTATTTTTGATGAGACCGAACTACAAGATACATCTACTCAACACATCTTGATAGTTAATGTATCGACACACTGCATGAGGAGTAGACCACCCAGAATCGAGTGTGCTTTCTGTGGGAACCCTAGAGCTGGCTGCAACGTCTACTGTACAGGAATCCTATGTGGGTTCGATAGTGATGAATATTGTACCAAAATCTTATGTGGGTTCGACAATGATGAATATTGTACCGGGATCCTCCGTGTGTCTGACAGTTTGGACTTCTGTTCCTGTATCATGTGCGGGTTCAACAAAGTAGCAAGTCATGTATCCTATGTGGGTCAGGCAACTTAGCTGGTCCTGTATCCTCTGTGGGTCTGACAGCATAGATGAATCTGTGACTACATCTGATCATCTCTATCACTCTATGAAAGAAGTATACCATTGTGAGATAAGTCATGTCTTCATCCAATATCATCGTGGTGATTGACTTTACTTCCTTTGTGTATATGGTTGTGTTTGGGCTTGAGAGTTGGAGCCGGACTGTGACAGGTAACTTAGGTATATGTATGGGCATATACCTAAGTATGGTTGGTTGATACTTTGTGACGTTTTCTTTCTAATGTGGTTTATCTTTTTTGGATTCTGGGAGACCTTCGGGTGTCTCGAGGTCCCCTATTGTGTATTTCTATACTCACCCCTGCACGGGCTTCACCTATACCTTGTTGTGTTTTGTTCAGACGACAGACAACAGTGACTGAGGCTGAGGGTGATGGACGGAGGCTGCACAGAGCTGGACTAGATGGGACATACCATAGGGACTAGTTGTTCAAGTTCTGTACCTACCCTTTTGGTAGGATTCCCCAGGGGATAATCTAGGAGCTATTTTCCCTTTTTTATGTGTACTTGTACTTGCGGTTCAGTTGGTTTTGTATGCTGGCACACTTACATTCAGAACAACTTACTTTTCTATTTTATTACTTGTTTCCTCTTCTTCTTTTGTTTGGAATGTGTGTGTGTTAGAGGTTAAAAGAAAATGACATCCATTTTTATCAGGGATTCACCTTTGGTTCTAGTCTCCAACCCCTGACCTATGGAATGCGGGCTTGGGGTAGTCAAAACACAGGCCCCGAGGATGGGTTGTGACAATTTGATATTAGAGGTCGGTTCTACCGCTGAACTTGGAATATGATTCGTTTAACGACAACAATGTTAAGTGTTTTTAATGTGGTTATCAATTTCAAGAAACCGTTTTTAGTGCGGTGGGCGACGTATCCAACACTAGAACTCTGACATCTGATATCTAACTCGGTGCATGAAAACACTGATTACGAGAGTGTTTCCTTGAAAAAGTTTTTTTCATGATAACATTGTGTCAGCCCATGAGATATATTGTTTTTACCATGGTGCACCTATTTCAGTTCAAGATGTCCCAACGAAGGCATTCAGCTAGGGTGTCGAGTTTCATACGAGCTGGTTGCCAAACGAGCGATGATGCCTTGGTGTAGGGCCCCATCACAGTGGAGGTTCCAACGGTACCACTACCCATTGTACCACCAATACCACCACCTCCAGCAGGGGAGTGTGCAAACCACCTAAGTGTGTTGCATGAGTTCTAGTGCCAGAGGCCACCCATGTTACTGGGAGAGACGGACCCACAGGCAGTTAAGGATTCACCGAAGGCTTTCGTGAGAGTTTTCAGATTGGTAAGGACACCATCAAACATCATAATGATATTTGTCACGAGTCTCCTATATACAACAGCAGTAAGATGGTGGAGCCTGATGCTACAGGTTCATGATGAGGCATCATTACTTTGGATAGACTTCTAGAGTCCCTTCTGCTCAGAGTTTGTTCCTTCCACCCTTTATGCAGTGCGGATTCTGGAGTTACTTCATCTGTTTTAGGGTAGCATGATAGTAGCACCGTACTCAACGAGGTTCACCGACCTATCACTCTACTCCATGAATATGGTACAAAACACATTCATCAGGGCCCATACCTTCAAGTAGGGACTTAGACATGAGATCAAGGCCTCGATGATTCCCCTCAGCATTCCGACGAAGGCGGGGGTGCTTGAGTGAGCCCTTCTATTGGATTGTTTTCTCACTGAGCAGTCACCAGCGGCGAGACCCACCACAGGGCGACACGTAGTAGTGTCTTCTATAGCTGATAGTAGATAGACGACATAGAGTTCCGAGTGGACCAGTTCATCGGGTGGGAGACCCTTGGATATATATTCGGTTGTGCGGGGAACATGAGACATAGCTAGCCATATGAGGTGCGGGCAGTGCTATGCATGCAGAGGGCAGGGCCACATGGCTCATGACTTCCCTACCGGCCAAGAAGATGAGTTGAAGGCAGTTGAGGGACCTCCCAGGCATAGGCAGATGGTCGAACGTGGTGGCCCGCCGGGAGTAGGTGGACGTGGCAGAGGAGCTAGCCGAGTAGAGGTTGGTGGACGATGTTTCGAGGCTATAACACTACCTCCACCAGGAGGTCCACCCAGACCACAGGGAGTTGGCAGACAGAGGTGGGGTCTACATCAGGAAGTCGAGGCCTACAACCATGGTGCACTTGAGATGATTCGAGGTACTATCTATGTCGATTCCACCCTTGCTGTAATACTTATAGAAACCAGAGTGAGTCATTCATTTATTTTCACTACCCTCGTTCATAGCTCAGAAATTATGATAGAGTCGTTGGTTTGATCCTTACGTCTAGTGAAACCTATGGGAGAAAACTCGATGATTACGCACTCGTTCCAGTAGTGTGAGCTTACTCTAGGAGGCCAGAGATTTGCCTAGAATCTTCTTGTAGCGACGTCGAGGCTTTACGACATCATCTTGGGTATGGAATAGTTATCCACAGTTCATGATCAAATTGACTGTATTAGGATCAAAGTGCGGTGTATCCGCACGGATGGGACCAGGTTCAACTTCTCCAGTGAGAAGGGTGCATTTGCAGCGCATGATGGACTTACACCGAGGAGGGGGCATCCGATCACACGCCAGTTGTCTAGTCTCATCCTCAGATCGGTTTATGTGTGGAGTCTGATTTTTCCTATTTTGGTGGATCAGTACGCAGATGTTTTCCATGACGACGTTAAAGGACTACCTCCTCGCAGAGAGGTAGACTTCTACATAGACCTGTACCCCGAGACAGCACAGATATCTACTCCATCATATCAGATGGCTCCTGTCGAGCTTCGTGATCTGCAAGTACAGATAGAGGACTTGCAAGGGAAGGGATTTATCCAACCCAGTGTTTCACCCAGGGAATCTCTGATTTTGTTCACCAAGAAAGTGGATGGGAACTTGCGATTGGGTGCCGACTAATATCACCTGAATTAGGTGAACGTGAAGAAAAAGTACCCACTCTCAAGGATTGAAGTCCACTTTAATCAGATCAAAGGAGCACGATGTTTCTCAATGATAGACCTCAGGTCAGGCTATCACTAGCTCAGAGTTTGAGATGAGGATGTGTAAAAGACAGCCTTCAGGTGTCGGTATGGCCACTACGAGTTCTTGTTTATGCCCTTCGGTGTAACTAATGCTCCAATAATGTTCATGATTCTCATGAACAAGATCTTCCAGCCTTACCTTGATGGCGTTGTCATAGTCTTCATTGATGTCATACTGATTTACTCAACTACTGAGGAGGGGAACAACTACCATTTGCAGGAAGTACTGGATACACTTTAAGATCACCAGCTATATGGTAAACTCTCGAATTGCCAGTTCTGGATTTGAGAGGTTCACTTCTTGGGACACGTCAGCTCAGAGGCTGGAGTTGCAGTGGATCCAGTGAGGATTGAGGCAGTGGTTTCATGGGAGCCACTCAAGAGTGTGATGGAGGTGAGGAGTTTCCGAGGACTGGCTGGGTACTATCACAGAATATTTCCAGACATCTATAGGGTTTTAGAACCACGTTCAGCATTTAAGAAGAAGGGGAAACCCTTCGTTTGGTCAGATAGATGCCAACCGATCTTTCAGGAGTTGAGGCAGAGATTGACCAGTGCGTCCATCTTTATGCTATCAGAGGATGGAATAGAGTATGTAGTTTACTACGACGCATCAGGGACCGTACATGGGTGTGTCCTAATACAAGGGAAAGCAGTGATCACGTATGGTTCACGATATTTGAGACATCACGAGCAGAACTACACTACCCATGACCCGGAGATAGCCGCAGTGGTCTTCACCTTGAAGATGTGGTGACACTATCTAATGGGCGAGCGTTTTATAGTCTACTCTAACCACCAGAGTTTTTGGTACATCTTCTCGTAGAAGGACCTGAACCTGAGACATCTACGATGGATCGAGATCTTCCAGGACTATGACATTGAAATAGTCTATACTCCTGGGAAGGGTAACATTTTAGCAGATTCTCTCAGTAGGAGATCGGGTATTCAGCTACTTGGAGAAGCGACAGAGTAGCTGGCCATGTTTCAGATATCCTTTGTGGATAGTGATGGATTATCCTTTCTACAGTCTCTCACAATCACTCCTCCACTTCTTCAGTGAGTCAGAGAGGCACAACGTGGGAACGTTGACTGTGAGACATGACATGCTCATATATCCTCAGGGTAGGCAACTGATGTGTTTTATGAAGGTGGGGCGCACGTCATCCTCTTCAGAGGACCTACCATGGTACCTATTTCAATACAGGAGGAGGTGTTGAGGGAGTTCCACACTTCCCCTCTAGTGGTACATCCAGGAGTGGCGAAGATGTATCAGGACCTCATATGACAGCACAGGTGGCCGGGTATGAAGAAGGCAGAAGCAGAGTTTGTCTCGCGATGCCTCACTTGTCATCAAGTGAAGGCGGAGAACCAGGTTCCAGCAGGCTTGGTTCATCCCTTAGAGGTCCCAGAGTGGATGTGGGATGGGATATCCCTATATTTCGTAATGTGACTTCCACGTACATCCATAGGATACGACTCTATCTAGGTGATTGTCAACCGACTAACCATATCGGACCACTTCCTACCGATCAGAGATACGGTCTAACTAGAGAGCTTGGTACGCCACTACGTACAAGAGATCGTATGGATTCATTGTGTTCCATCGACGATCATCTCCGATCTGGCAGCACGTTTCAATTCCCTGTTATGGAAGGGGTGTTAGGAGGCTTTTGGGACACAACTTCTCTTGAGAACCGCCTTCTATCCTCAGATGGTTGGTCATACGGAGAGGACCATATAAAATCTTGATTATATGCTCTGTGCACGTGTTCTCGACTTTGGTCATAGATGGGAGGATCACTTACCCTTGGTAGAGTTTGCGTATAACAACAGCTACCACTCCACCATTGGGATTGCACCTTACGAGGCACTTTACAGACAACCTTGGAGATTTCCATTGCACTAGAAATACCCAAGGGAGTTATTACATGTAGGACCAGAGATGGTGCATGCTACTATGGAGAAGGTGCAGATCATCCAGGAGCAGGAGAAGACTGCACAGAGCAGAAAGAAGTCATATGCTGATAGGAGACGGAGACAACTGGAGTTCGAGGATGGCGACCAAGTCTTCCTATGGGCCTCAAATCGACAAGGTCTAAGATGATTTGGCTGGGGAGGGAAAGTTGTCTTCGCTATTCATTGGACCATTCCTAGACCTCATCAGAGTAGGTGAGGTGGCTTACCTCCTAGCCATTGCACCTCAGTTTCACCGGGTGCCCAACGTCTTCCACGTATCTCAGCTGAGGGCATACGTACATGACCTGTCCCACATCATTGACCATGGGGAGATGGACATCGATGATTGGTAAAATTCATGGAGGTTACAGTGGAGATTGAGGATTGATAAGAGCATTCCCTACATGGATGGTCGATTTTTCTGGTGGCTTTCTCTAGTAGCACGGGATCCTCCAGGAGAGAACATGGGAGAGGGAGGCTCAGATTCATGCTCAGTACCTATATATGTCTCCATAGTGTGTGAGGTAGATTAAGGGGAGTTAAATCCTTGAGGAGGGGAGAATGTAAATACCCCGAAATCCTATGGTTTTTTTCTTAAATACATTGTAATTTTACGAGTCTGCAGTATCTGATGACGCTTGATTTCGAGGCCTGGTGTGCCCGAAATCTATTTCTGATGTTTTTTCAGGTACGTTGAGTAAATGTACGTGCGGGTATTTATATATTTTGAACAGGTGCTCAGAATTGAAATATGAGGACATCGATGAACTCACAATGCCTTTATTCGCATAAGGAGATATTTACCACATTTTCATTGTATTGACAGTAGAAGTTAATTTTTGGGGATTTTCTAAATAAGTTAAATAAAAATATGTGCAATATATTTTTATTTTATAGTGGTTAAATCCTCCAAAGGAAGGTTAGTAGTGGGGCCCACCCAGGCATAACCTCTATTGGGGGAATATTACTAGGTGGGGCCCACATGGTCTTCAAACCCTTGGAACCCCCTATTTATGTGGGTTAAACCATCCACATTCCATTATAATGGTGCCAACACCTAATGATTAATTAATTCCTCAATTAATTAATCTATTTGAATTATTTTGATTTATTTTTCCAACAACTAAATAATAGATATGTCTATAATTCTTCTGGGGTTGGTATGATCCTTGTGTGGAGCTTTTGGGCGAAACATTGAGAGACCCTTTCCTCTCCAACGAAGAACGCACTGTCACCGACAAAGAACGAGGGTGATGCTTGAGCCGGGAATCGGCGGAGTGTGACGGGCACAACATTCAACGACGTCTTCGAAATCTTTTTATGCTCCATCAACAAGGTACATACCATCAAGGTATGTGTTTTGTTTATTTTTTAATGAATAAAATAATATCGTCATTCTTCGATGATTGCTTTTGTTCGTTGTTGGCCAATTGTTATCGCCTAATGCGGAGGGCACGAGCCGAATCAACAGGGCCTGATAACCCTTTGTTGGTTCTTTGTTTTTTTTAAGTTGGTGGCAGAGCCGAAAGGGAGTGGTTCTGTCGCACCACACTGGAGAATAACCGTGTCCAAGAGGACTACGACAGACGAAATAGGAACCGTGACCAGAAGGGCCTCCACAAATAAAGATACGTGGCACCGTCGCGCTGCACTATGGAGCAGAAGCTCACGGCCAGGCCGGGCCGCGGCGGTGGTGGACTGGCACCATCGCTCTGACCGCCTGGAGGGAAACCGTAGTCCGAATCTGAGGGCCACTCGGCTGGATGAACCAGATGGCCACTTGCCGGCTTCCCTGTAAAACTGCAGCCCCCACAAGCACTGCATAGACGAGACTGTGGCCCACAACTGCAGGCCGCTCGGCTGGATGAACAGGTTAGCCACCTGCCGGTAGGGCTAGAAAAGCACGGTGCCCGCAGGCGCTGCGAGGAGGGGATCGGTGCCCACCACCACGGCGCCCACATGCGTCATGTGGGAAGAACCACGACTAGCTGTGTCGGCCGTGTGCGTAGGGTAGAAACGGCCGGCTACGACTGTCCGGGCAGGGAAGATGTGGTGCTGCTTGGTGCCACCGGGTGAACCGGACCGGCCCGCGGTGTAGGAAGGGTCACCAGGTGGGTCGCGCCCCTCCGGGCCCAGCCTACACCCCAGCCGGTTCGGCCCAGTCAAGCCGGGTCGGGTCGACGAGCCAGCCCAGTAGGTTTGACGGGTCGGGCCCGTCATCGCTTAAATGAAAATAACATCAAGACTGCACGTCTGATCGACACGTCATCCGCGACACTGGGACCCCCGCAACTAATTGGTCCTTTTACAATACTCTATGTTATTTTTGGGAAAAATTTGAAAAATGTCGGGATTGGATCGAGCGTAAATCCAACCAGGCCCCTGGAACAAAATTTCCAATAACTCTCAGATCGGGCGTCCCATTGACATGTCGTCTGTCACATTGTGTTCTTTTTTATTAGACGAAACTATGGGATACATCAACATATGTCTTCATTATAGTTGATGTATCGACACTTCTCTCGAGGAGCGAACCCTCCTGGAATCAAGCGTGTTGTGTGCGGGAACCCTAGAGCTGGCTGCGATGAATACTGTACCGGAATCCTACGTGGGTTCGATAGTGATGACTATGGTACCAGAATCCTACGTGGGTTTGGAATCGATGAATACTATACGGGGCTCCTCCGTGGGTCCAACAGTTATGAATTCTCGTCCTATATCCTATGTGGTTCCGACCGAGTAGCTGGTCCTAGATCCTTTGTGGGTGCAACAGCATAGCTGGTCCTATTTCATGTGTGGTTCTGACAAATTAGATGAATCAGTAACTACATCAGATCATCTCTATCAATCTACGAAAGAAGTATACGAATGAGATTTGAGTCATGTATTCAATCATTATCATCGTGATGATTGACTTTACTTCCTTTGTCTACTGGGTTGTTTTTGGGCTCAAGAGTTGGAGTCAGACTGTGACTGGTAACTTAAGTATATTTATCGACATATACCTAAGTAGGGTTGGCTGATACATCGTGATTGTATCTTTATATTGCGGTTTATCTTTTGTGGATTCTGGGAGACCTTTGGGGGTCTCGGGGTCCCCTAATGGATATTGTTATACTCACCTCTGCACAGGATTCGCCCGCACCTTGTTGTCTTTTGTGCAGACGATGGACAATAGTGACCGAGGCTGAGGGTGACAGATAGAGGCTGCTTTGAGCTGGACTAGATGGGACATACCACATGGACGATTTGTTCATGTTCTGTAGCTACCATTCTGCTAGGATTCCCCAGTGGATGATCTGGGACTTGTTTTCCCATTTTACTTGTATTTGTACTTGTTGTTCAGTTGGGTTTGTATACTAGCCCAATTACTTTCAGCACACCTTACATTTTATTTTAGTACATGTTGCCTCTTCTGCATTTCTTCGGACTATGTGTGTGTGTAACATGTTAAAAGGCATTGGCTCCCCTTTTTATCAGGGATTTTCTTTTGGTGCTAGTCGCCAGCCCCAGGCCTATAGAAGGCGGGCTTTGGGTAGTCACGACAGAAGCCCCAAGGACTGGTCGTGACAACTGAAATATTTAATTTAATGCGATTATAAAGAATAAAAGAACATCCAATACCAGTACAATTATTATTAGATGATTTTATTTTGAACTAGATTTATCATATCTTCTACTTTAATATGTTTTGGACCATTATAAACAGAAAATCATTATATAATAAAATAATATTTTTAAACATTCTTTAAGAGAACCTTCTCCCCCTTATAATAATCCCTCACACCTTACCGGTTACTCACACTTATCAAGCATCTTGGCTAATATAAACCCTACCCAATTAATCTCCCTACATCCCTCTCCTCCTCCTATAATCATTCCTTTACACATAAAGAAATTTAATTAAACCTTTTGGTTCAAACCAAAGGGAGATACCTGATTTAAAGGTAACATATGATATTAAGTTCATTTTTATTATTTTAAATCTCCAACCCCCTAAATAATTTTTATTTATTTATTTAATAAAAACACCTCAATTATCAATATACTAGTTTTTTTTATGATAAGTGTTCTCACTACACTTACACACACCTCCATTTAATGGTTAAAGAACATATTGTTTCTGTGGACGGTGAACTAATGCCTCACGAAACAGTGTTTGTTCAATTATCATATACCTCCTCTCATGGTGGACATAATGATGTCACTATATTTATATGTGATATATATTATATTTATATTGATTCTAGGATTCTATAATTTCCATTTATTTCAAACCATTATGGTTTCCATAATGGGTAAGTGCGATAATTTCATTTGAGGAAATGCGGACTAAAGCCCACTCAATGTGATATGACTTGTTCATACCTTTCGTGAAACATATAAATGATGGAGGTAATTAAATTATATATTTTATTGTACTATATTTATAATATACCTATTTATTATTACGTTTTCATTCCATTAAATATGAAATATTAATGAAAGTAGCATTCAAGAATACGTCCGGCTTACCGTCTCCCTGAATGATGCATTTCATTTTTTATCTCCATATGTTATGTAATATTATAAATACACATATATAAAAGATATATATGATATATATGAAATCAAAATCATGGATATTATTCTAGAGATAATGTAATTTTGACCACATGGACAATTTGTAATTTTAGAATGTTCATTTTTGACTCACATTCCAAACATTGACGGAATGTCCAATATGAACTCAAATTATAAAATAATTGTTTTGTCTATGTAATAAGTGATATAAAATGAATAATAAAATTTAAAAAATTAAAAAATTATAAATTATCTTATGATTAGTATTCATGAATAACATTGAAGAAATGAGTAATGTCAGACACGAGGTAAGGGGTTTCTTCTCTCACTTTTAATTCGGTGAGATTTCCATTGTTCACAACTTATTTATTACATTTGGTGTATTTTGTACTTACATTATATATATATTATCATTATTCAATTCACATTAATGGTATTATACTATTCATTTTTTGGTTATTAACTTTTGGTCATTCGACTCGATTGATTAAAACGTGGTAATGGGTTTCTAATCTCACGTTTAATTCCATGAGATTTACATTGTTCACCACTTATTTATTTTATTTTCTATATAGTGTTATTCCATTTGAAATATACCATCATGATTCTATTTATATTTATGGTATTTTGTAATTCAATTGGTGGTTATCAACTTTTTCTCATAAAACATTATTGATTACAGCGTGGTAAGGGTTTCTTATATAACTATTAATTCTATGATATTTCCATTGTTAACCATGTATTTATTTAATTTGGTGTATTTTTTACTTCCATTTGATATATATTAATTATTATATTTATATTCATGGTGTTATATGATTATTTTGGTGGTAATTAATTTCTGGTCATATGACTTAATTGTAAAAAATGTGGTAAGGGGTTTCTTTTCTCACTTTTAATTCTGTGATATTTCCATTGTTCACCTATTATTTATTTAATTAGGTGTATTGTGTACTTACCATTCTTATATATTATCATGATTATATTTATATTCATGGTATTCTTTGATTCGTTTGGTGGTTATTAACATTTGGCCATACAACTTGATTAATTACAACATGGTAAGCGGTTTCTTATCACACTTTTAATTCCGTGAGTTTTCCATTATTCAGTATTTATTTATTTCATTTGGTTTAATGTGTACTTAAATTGGATATATATTATCATTATTATGTTTATATAACTAGAATTTTGTGATTCATTTAGATGTTATTAACTTCTTTTCATATGACATGATTGATTACTATGTGGTAAGGGGTTTTCATCTCATGTTTTTATTCCCCTGATATTCATGCTATATTTGCCCCTATTTTTTCTAGTACTGTATATGATATCCCTGATTTAATTATTTGTGAAATATAATTAACATAATTTTTATTTACATATTCATTATATGATCCTTCTTTCATTTTATGTATGTTTCGTATGTTACAAAATTGGTAAGGAATCTTTTTAACCCTAATACCATTCCATGGGTTAATCTTATAATTTTTTATTTTCTCATGATATGATTATGTGTGGAATAACTATTTTTGTAAGTTTTAATTTCTACTCCCATTTATTTGGATATATTTTTGGTACACATATTCACTCCATTTCCAAATTATCATGCCATCGATACGAACATGAAAAAAATAAATTTCACTCAATTTCCATTCCTTGAGTTAAGCATCCATGTCATTAGTGTTGTTTTTTTAAAAAAACATTTATGGTCTCTTATTGATTTAAAATGAATATCCAATCATAATAAGGGTATTAATATTTTTCACACATTATTATGTAATTGATTTGTTCTTAATCTAAGGATAATGTTTTTATAAGGGATTTGGTCTCAATTTACATTCCATTGAGATTTCACTGTTGTTATAAACCAATTCACTCTTATATAGTGTATATAATGTCCTTACGAATATAATATCATGAATCAATTTATTCTAATGATATTATAAAGTAATGATTAAATTTTATTCCTCAATTATTTGTATTCAAGTGTCTGTCATTTTGTTAAAATCTCTATAACTAAAATATAGGTTAAAATGATTTATGTATTTATTCTTCGAAATAAATCTCGTTAATGTACATGTTTTAAAAGTGGGTTTAAATATTTATTTATATATTCATTATGTTTTATAAATGTTAAATAATTTCAATGCTTAAATTTGGTATGGGACACAATTATCCAAAAATATCATTATTAAATGTTTCAAATGGTTTTTGAAAATGGTTTTCTAAAACATTTATTATGTCAATATCATGAAATGATATATTTTGATTGCAATGCGGAAATGTTATCTTTCCTTTATTTTTGTTTGATGTGTTATTAATATGTTATTGTTATTGGTCATTGTTTACATATACAGGTGGTTCCGTGATAAAACTATGGCGGGTGATCTTGTGATAGCTCTACAATGCATTGTCTAATGTGATGGAGGTAAACAATAATGTTTTTCCTAATAGATTTAATCAATGTAATGTGATGGGTATTCCAACATAACTCTCTATGTAGATGTGATAGCTACAATGTAATAATGATATTGGATCCACAAGTCACCTTTATGATTTATGAATTATGTGTGTTATTCAAAAATATTTTCATTTCATAAGGTATTCTATGATTGAAAAGTATGGTTTTGATTCACTACAACGTAAATCGTCTTTAGCAGTGGTCTATTATTGGCGGTTTTTTAAATCACCAATAAAACTTTTTGAAAAAGGGTTTAGCAGTTGTTTATTAAAAACCAATGCTAAACTGTTTTTTTCAGTTGCGGGACTTCCCTAGGACCATGACTTTCCTTCTCCATTATACCCAGATGAGCGATCCTTGAATCCATGCTCCACAATCCAGCCATCTGTGCCACTTCCCCCAAACACCTGACCCCAAAACACATTCCCCCTCGATCCCCGCAACCCCACCTTCTTCCCCGACCCCCGCAAGACCCGAACCATTGCTCGACATCCTTCCGCTGGTGAATTTTATTTAAGTCGGTGTTTCAATTTCATTGAATTTTATTTTAGAGATTTATGTGTTCTTGGATTTATAAATTAATTTCTAATCTAGATAATAAGGGTATGGGTTATCTAGGTTTGGTTTATAATGTTTTTATATAACATAACATGGTTTTCATGTGGCATAAATGTAAAAATAACACTATTAAATTATTATTTTTTGTAATTTTTTATTTTATACATTCGACTTGTTTGATAAAAATAAAAGAATGGTTTTATATAAGAAAAAAACATGGTCATTGATTTTATGGGAAATTGGTTTTTCAATGTGGAAAACCCTTTGGGGGTTAAATGGTTTTTGTGTTACAAAGGGACATGTGGTTTTATAAAATGGAATTGTGATTCATTTGGGTTATGTTGGTTGTGTTTTGGAAATGATTATGATTTCACTTATATTGGTGTATGGATTTCAGAACATATTAAAAATGGAATTACAAATGTATATATTATATGTGATAATTTAATGCCATGGATGACACATTGTGACGTGATATTTGTGTTGATTGGTTCTTTGTTCCCTTGTACAATCCCTTTTAATTTATTTATGATGTCATTTGTATCCATTATATGATATTTCGTGATGTTATTAATGATTTTATTATGTTTGGGGGATCATTATAAGCTAAATGTGGGATGTGGGATGGATTTCATTATCATAAAAGCCTTTGGATATTATTATTTTCATTGCATAACATTCACATTAAATGTGTATCTCCTCATTTGGTTATTTTATAAGGAATTGTAGGATACTAAGTGGGAAGTCATTGGATGTTTCTAGGAACATTGATATTACACACCTTCTAATTACCACTAGTTTACAAAATACCGAGCTAGTGGGGTTTCACGGATGATATTTCCTTTAGAGAGAATTTTTTATTGGATGTGTTACCATTAACCTGATGGAATTAGGTCAAAATTTTCAGGTATTATACTATTCCCATTAGTTTCTAATGTGTTTCCTCATGATATTTATCATGAGGTTGGCCTTTAATTGTTTATGATCATCTGTACTTATTTTTTACTTGGATGGAATTTCATTGAAGAATTTATCCTCTGATGATTTAGTATTAATATTGATTAGTGTTGTTCCACCTATTTATTGGCATACTTTACGACTTTCTATATGGAATTTTTTTCATAGTTATCCTTGTTTAATTACTTTATTTGAGTTTGATGTGTTAAAGATTTCGTGTGAGGGGAATTTTTTTATCTTTTTATTCCATTATTAGAAATTCCTTTGATATGTTTTTAAACCATGTAAGGGTGTTTTATAGAAGGGGTGATGTATTAAAGATAGATGAATGATTTTGAATTGGAATTTATTCAAGAAAAACATCTTTATACCATTTTTTATAAATATTATGCGTTGATAAAGTGTATGTTTTATATTTTATTTATTTATATATCATGTTAATGTTAAAAAAATATTTTTATATATTATTCTCAAACTAGAAATTACATTTCCTCTTATAAAAGGAATAAAAGTAAATGACTTACACTGAATATAATTATTAACTTGAATGAATGTCGGTTCAGTATACTATGTTGAATTGCAGAAGATAATACATTCAATTCAACTAACTGCTATATTAGAATGATCAAATTGAAAATATTCCAATGCTCTGCAAGTTGACTTCTAATATAAATCTTCATCATATCTCTTAATTTTTTTTACTAATGCTAAAATTGATAATATATATCTGGAAATACTCAATATATTATTAAAATGTGTATTGCATAAGAAAATATTCACTGTCTTATTGTTTCTTCATGTGATATTTTTATCACATGTGTATAAGCATACACATTCATGCACATTTGTACTTCGGTTTTCTAGTGGGTGATTTACCATATTTATTTATAATGGAAAACCATATCTAACATATTTATATATTTTTATCAAATAGTATATATGAATATCTTTCCATATTTAGTAGTCACTATGTGTTTAAATTGTTATTAACATTTTGTAGGAACATTGTGATATACATGGATAAAACCTAGATTACATTATCGAGGAACACACCTCTTTATGTTAAGGGTTTGAAAGAGTTTTTAGATTTTTCAATTTCCAATCGATCCGCTGAAGTGAGAAGAAGATTTCAATGTCTTAAATATAAATTTAGAATATTGTTGAAGAGAGAGGACGTTTATGAACATTTAACTGTAATGAAATTCCCTGATCAATATTTCAGTTCAATTTGGTATAGAGAATCGAACGATACAAAAAGCTTGAGCACTGATGTAAATCCACAAAATGAGCTCACATCATTGTTGACAATGGGAAATGAAAAGCAAAACCACATTAATGATACCTTAAACACTATAAGAAACCATTATCAACATAAAAACATGACAGAATAACCAAATTAGGGTGCTACAAATTTCCACATGAGAAGTGATCTCTTGGAGACTATAACTCAATAAGTTCATGATTGTATCATATCATTGGATCCTCCTCTTGATTCTGTAGAGAAAAATGTAAGAGAAAACATCACTAAGGAAAATTTGTTTCATGATTTAGTTAACGATGTAAATCAAGTGTTGTAAAGAGGATGTTTGAAATATAAAAAGGTTTATTTTCCGTCAAAGTTATACCATCATAAATTTCTATGTGGAATTACAAATAAAGAAATTTCCAAGATATTGGAATTGTTGCGTTATACATTTCCTGAAGAAAAAATCCCCGAGTATTTTTATTATATGAAAAATGTTGTTAACATGCTGGGATTAAATTAGACAAAAATATATGTGTGTCCCAATGAATGTATTCTTTATTGGAGAGAGAGTTTATGTAGACAGAATAAAAAAAAATTCTTCTTCTATATGGTAGTTAATGAGTGAAGTTGGAAGTCTAAAACAAGATAATTTCATGAATAAGAAGAAAGGGAACTCACCTTCATAGGTTTCACGTTACTTTCCATTAAGGACTCAATTGTAAAGATTATTCATGTCATCGAAAACTGCAGAACCCATTAAGTGGCATTCTGTAGATAATAATAATGATGGGTAAATGAGACATCATGAGATTCAAAATCGTGGAAGGCATTTGATTCATTACATAAATATTTCTCATACGATCCTAGGAATGTTCGATTGGGATTGGTTGCCGATGGATTCATCCCATTTGGGACTTTGCGTACCAGTTATAGCATTTGGCCAGTTGTTATGATCCATTAAAAAATTAATCTGTGGATTTATATGAAAAAAACATATTTTATCATTTCTATGATTATTCATGGAAATCAAATTATGGAAAATGATATTGATGTATATTTGCAACATTTGATTAAACAATTATAGGAGTTATAGAGCAAAGTTGTTGAGAAATTTGATGCCACTTCTAAAACAATGTTCAAATTACATGATGCTTTAAAGTGGAAAATTAGTGACTTCCCTGGGATTGTGAATTTATATGGGTGAAAAATTTACATGGGTTTGGCTTTCCCTGTTTGTAAAATTGATTTTTAGCCTAAATGGATACCTCATAGTAGAAAATGGTGCTTGTTTTGAATAGAATATTTCTCGATGCATCTCATAGATTTTGGTTGAACAGATCAAATTTTAACGCATTCATCTATCGTAGACCACTTCCAAAGTTGTTAAGTAGTTATGAAATATTTACACAACCTGAAAATGTTGAAACCATATTTCGGAAGGTTCATAATTTGAATGGTATTAGGAAATGGGTTCAAAGTGCATCATCATGTGAAATCAAAATGCATGAATAGAAGAAAAAAATTATATTCTACAAACTTCCGTATTGGGAATTTAATTATTTTTAGTATAATCTATATGTGACACATATTTAGAATATTTTCTACAACTATTTTATTTTCACATTGCTTAATGAGCATGGAAATTTGATGAATCATCTTAATGCTCGCAAAGACTTTTAATTAATGAACATAAAACGTGATCTATGGCCAGATAAGAATGACAATAATGCTCCAACAATTTTTGAAATGAAAAATATAGATAAAGATACATTCCTTCAAGTTTTAATGAATGTGATGTTAGGTTATGGGTATTCAAGTAACTTCTAAAGGTGTGTTGACTTGATGAATCGTAAGTTACAGGGATTGAAAAATAACGATTGACATATTTGGTTACAATAATTACTACCATTGACAATGTGTACATTATTACCAGAAAAGGTTACTATAATTATACTCCAAATCAGAATAATTTTCATACAACTTTTTGATAAATCTCTACATCAATTTCATCTTGAAAACCTTCAAGAGTGGTTTCTATTGACCCATTTTGTTATGGTGATGATCCTTCCTCCATAGTTTTCACTGTTAGGATGCATTTAATTGTGAATTTGGTTGAGGATGCTAAATTAGGAGTCCCATTCATTATCAATGGATGTATCCAACTGAGATGTACATTATTTATATATTATTTTAGATAAGTTAAAAAAATTTGGCACTTAATTAAATGAATAATTATGTTTATTTTATTTCACATATATCATGGAAATTTGAAATCATTCCTGAGAAATAAAGCTCAAACAGAAGAATTTATTGGTATAGGGTATTTTGACGAGGAGTGTCTTACCTTTTGTGTTAGATACATGGATGATATTGAGACAAGATTTAATCAATTTGGAAGTGTTGACGGAAAATTGACTCAATCTCAAATAGATCAGAAATAAATAATATTTCTTTTTATTGGCCGATCAGTTGGGAGGACCTCAACTATTACACTAAAAGTATATGAATTATTACAAGAACATTGATATGTACTTCTAAATAGCCAAATTGCATATTGTTGGGCAAAAATACCTCAAGGTATCATTGAATCTTTTTTTTGGGTTGATTGTGTTTGTTGAAAAAGCAGGTTTCCATGGAGAATTGTCGAGTTCCCAAGAAGTTGTTGACAATCCTTGTTGAAAAAGAATGATGAAAAAGGAAAGGACGATCTGGAGGCGGTACAAAGGCATGAATTTCGCGAAGATAGGATTTTCATGAAGATCATAATTTAATATGGCAAAGGCATTAATTTCGTGAAGATAGGATACATGGTTTGGAAATCGCGAATACCAGAAGAATGAAGGCGATGATTCTTCGCGATTACGTCAATTTTCGTGAATGGAAGAGGTTGAAGTGCATCACGGCGGTGAAGGGATTTGCGATGGAGCTTCGTGGAGAAGGTGTGAAGGTATGTTGACAGTGATTCTTTGAGACTACATCAAGCTCCGCGAATGGAAAATTGTCGTTGTGCTTCGCGATTTGGACGACATTCCGGCAGAAAATTTGGAGCTTCGAAATTTGAGATGACGTGGCATTGACTTCACGCGGAAGGGACGAGGGTCAGTGGAATCTCCTATAAATAGAGGCCGACCCCCTCGAGAGAAGTAGAGAGAATTTTCAGAGAAGATCATTTGCTCTCGATTTGCGAAAGTGGTTCGCGGAGCCAATGTGCTGCGCGAAAGCGGAGCTTCGCGACGGCTATTGTAGCTCCGCAAAACCTACGAGCTCCGCGTTGGATTATTAAGCTTCACGAGGGACGTTGCTTTGCGATGGCTTGAGCTTCTCGGTAGTGCTTCGCGAAAGTGCTTCGTGAAAAGGAAGGAGCTTCACGAAGGCTTGTTTGAGCATCGCGAAATTGGGAGCTTCGCGAAGTAGGGTGCTTTGCGAAGGTACATTCCAAAGGTAGTTGCCCAGTAGTCAGAGGTAAAGTGCTATTAATCAGTGGATGAATGTTGGACATTAACAGAGCATCTATCTACAGTTAAAGATGCATTATTTCATGCAAATGAAGAGACCTACATGTCTATAAACTGTGAGTGATTCCCTTCCAGAGCAGTGAGATTAGAAAGAGGAAGAAGGTGATCCTCTCCACCGGCAGTGAGCCATAGAGAGAGAAACAGGGAGTGACCCTTGGTAAAGCAGTGAGCTGACCCTAAACAATGTAAAGGAAGTGAGCCTGGGTATAGAAGTGATATAGCCTGAACATTTTATCCACGTCTAGTGAAGATTAGTGAAATTTGGTACGACCGGCAACCTGTCGGCGTATGATCCTTGGACGTAGCCCAGTGAGGGTGAACCAAGTAAAAATCTCTACGTCTGCCTGCTAATTTTCCTGCATTGCATTTAAAGCATCATCATCAGATAAAGTAGAAAGTAAGTGATCATTACATACACACAAGTGAAAACAAAGTGACCCTTGTAACAAAGAGGTCAAGATCCAGTGGGGAAGGAAGAACATTGAAAAATAATATTGATGCCCTAATTCACCCCCCCCCCTCTCAGGGTATATAGGCCCCTATTGGTCCTAACACATATCAATTTATTGAAGAATTAAGGATACAAACAAATAGATGAATGAGAGACTGAACACAAAATGAGAATGATATAATGAAAGCTGTGAATAGAGTTCTTGTAGAATGGGTTGCACGATGTGTATGTTCATAAATATTGAAAAAAAATACAAATATTAGTTTGACAAAAATATTTTGTAAATATAATAAAGTATATTTATTTTATTAGATCATGAATACTGATACTCAAGTAGAGTTATCCAAATATTTGATGTTTCATTCTCGAGGTCCTCTAAAACAAGTTTGAATGTTCAATTCTTACAACATTAATGAAATTATATTTTGTACAGTGGATCCAGAAATGGTTTTGACAACATAGAATTGTGGTATATTTACATTTTTGGAAGTGGGATACAATATAATGTTGACTGATATTTTCGAATTAAACATCCATTAGCATTTTTCAGTTGTTTCATTCAAATGAAATTGGGATGAAATTATCAAAGGTGTTAAAAGAGATTCCTTGAAGTTTACTTCTGTGAACTTCTCTCACATGATGGGTGTTGGTGATCATGAAATGCATGATCCATATATCTTACAATTTCAATAAAAAATGGTATATTATGTCAATGATGATTTGGATGAGGAGTCGAGTCTAGTTACTCACGTATAAAAAGAGATTTTTATGATATGTGTGATCAATTGGAAGATTGGAACTCTAAAATTGAATCTCATAAACAACAAGAAGAATAATTGTTTTCCATCATGATATTGAAAATATTAGTCAAGAAAGGATGAATGAATTGGAAGATGTAATGGAGTTTGAAAATTACATGATTGAAGGCTAAATTGACTGTATGTACAGTTATTTATTCCTTAAGCAACCACTTCTTTCATTTGTGAAGTCATTCATTATCATTGGTATTTAGATTTTATTTTTAGTACTGGGTATCTATTATCATTTGTAGAAAAATTTCTAAATTTTTTAAAATACATGTTCTTAAAAAAAATTTATTCGATTAAATAACAGAATGCTAAGGATGAAGAGATAGACTATTTCATCCACTATTGCGACAGATGATGATCCATCTGTCTCCATCCCTACTGCATCTGAGCCACCAGCTGCCTACCCCCTAACACCATATCCCATACACCATCTCTAATACCATCTTTTAGCATCCCATTAAAATCTTAGTCTTTGACTCCACCATCAGCAGCCTAAACAGCGGGGCTACGACACACCACTTCTAGTTCATCACGGTCATACTAGAGGGTCACTGTTATAAGTATATATTTTAATATATATAAATTTATGCAATCTTTTTATAATAATTGTTAGTTCATTAAATATGAAAAAATGAAAATTTGCAGAAAAATATAAAAAGTGCAGATGTGTGGAATATGAATGGAGAGAAGATAGATGTCACATTTACATCATATGGGGTCACAAGGGATGATGGTGGAGAATTACTTGGCCAAATTCTATTCCTGTTGGCAGTGAAGCCCATTTCCCACCCTATATATTATGATTATTGGATACATATGCCTCTAAGATAGAAAAATGAGCTTTTTTATTCCCTAAAATAGGTAATTTTAAAACATTATGGTGTAATTGATTGTCATGTTATTAATATGTTAAAAATGAATTTCTATATATTGATTTTGTTTCACATTAATGTTTCTCATGAGATAGCATGAAAGTGTACATTGAAAAGTTTTCGTGTGAATTAGATATAAATAAAATGGAGATTTTGGTGCGATGAAAACAACACTACATTGACCATCCAACAAATGTATGAAATTATTCCCAATGGGTTACCCAAAGAGCAGTGAATGGTTTTTGTCGACAGACACCGTGATGAGAAGCAGATGGTATCTAAATATATATTATTATATTAACCCCGTTTTACATATGTACATGTATATTAATAGGATATTACATTAAATACATTAATATTAAATTTAATTATATTTATTTCGACATATCTTATGAAATAATGCATCAATTCGGGCTAAGAAAGTCATCTGTCACACTATGGGGTCAAAAAAATGTTTCTAGATGCCGATCAACTCTGATAATATTTTCATTATTTTAAATATTTATAATAAAATATTACCTATTTAATATATTAAACTGTTGATTTCTTCTATTTAATGCAGTCACAGAGTTTAGGGAATGAAGCATCCTTAACTGAAGTGTGGTTAGATGATCATAAAAAATCCTATGGAAGTTTTGTTAATGAGCGTGCCATAGAAGTTGGGGTATGACCTTATTTTTACATTATAATAACTTATTATCGGTTTTAACTATGTCAAGATATATTTATATATTATTTATAGGTAAAAGGTACTGAAATATGGTATGTCAATCTAGGGCAGTCCTACTCAGTCTCCATGGATGACCCGTTTTCTAAAGACCTTGAGAAAGAGCGTCCTGTTAGAGTGCACGAGATGGGTTTCAGACCCGTACCATCCGAGGTCTTTATTAGGCCATTGAGGATTGCCGATGTGTCTACTTCTAGTTGTATGCTGTCCATACCCAAAGATGCTCTGAGATAGATTGTTTCTGTAAGAAACAGAGTTCAAGACCAGGGGGCTCAGATAACCACTTTGGAGAAAGCATTTACAGATGTACATTAGCTGATTTGTAGATATCCCCCTAGTGGTATTGCATCGAATGGGGTCAGTATGTAAATCATATAAAATTAATATAATTTAGTTTGAAAACTTTTATTGGTTTGATGTTTACATATAAATACGCAAAACTATTTAATTTTCAATATAATATTATTATAGGTTATAGCTGGAGGGTGAGATAGAGGTGGAGAGGGTGAGGATATTTGTTCATCATCAGACTGTGATTAGTAGTGTTGTTGATATGTGGACAATTTTTGTTATAACTGGTTTGTATATCGATCATTGTGGCACATAGTTTCGTCCAAACATTTTCACGACCAAACATTTTTTTAGTTTCTCATGTTTCAATTTATGTATTTTATTGATTTATGATGTTTCCTTTTATGTCCTGATTTATGCAGTGTGTTATGCACCATATATATCAACTCTTTATTATGATGATTCACTTTTTATTATTCATTTTTTCCAAATACATTTTGTCATTATAATAAATTATCCTACATTTTCTAGCCCAATGAATTTACCACAACATTTCCATTTCTATGAAGTACTTCTTAGTTATGCTCTTGTATCAATCCCTAGAGATGAGAATGTGTGTCTGTCTAACATGTTTATGATAGATCACCCTATAGTGTGTCATAATCCTATTATCCAAAATTTAAATAAATAGTTGGAATCCATAGTTACTGATACGAGATTAGGGTTAATTTTTCTATAATGTTTGAAATGGGATTTTCCCATCATTTCGAAGTTGGCCTCCAAGAACAGTTAGGTATTGTGAATTACAGTGTCCATTATCTTATTATACATGACATGCCGATAGAAAACACCCAATAGACTCTCTAGAACCCCCTCCCATAAAAAATGTTAAATAGACTACATGATCAGTTACTAAACATTCTTAACATCAACTAACCTATCACATATAACTAATTATAAGCATCTATATTCCTTGATAGAATATATCAACCCCCTTCATAAAACAGTCTTCCCTTTGAAAGAATGAGCCTGATCACTTCTATTATATTCTGCACATCAAAATATCTAGGATTCATAATGGGAGTTATAATATATTATGACCCACATTCCATTACTTCTAAGGAAACCACACATATGAATCCTTTTCCAAAGATATCACATGATTGGAACAAATATGATACATGACCTTGATCCATCACTCTTAAAAAATTAAGAACCCTTATCTATTAGAGAGATGATTTTACATTTTTCTATCTTTAGTGTCAAGTATTATAATTCCACATGGAATAACCCAAGAGAGAGATGATTTTACCTAATTTTCATGTTATGTTTCATTTATAATATTTCCACAGGGAACACCAACATAAATTAATACCATGAAAATATTTCCACATCATTATTCCACTGATTAAGGCTCTACCACTAATATACTACACACCACATCTTTTGAGTAACTATAGAATATGTAAATAACCACCAAATCATGTTCCTAATGGTCCGTATGAGGTTTTAAATTTATCGATATGTAGATGGGATAGAAATCCAAATAGATAATATATATATTTGTTATATATATAGTCTATATATATTTAAACTGCCTATATTTCCATGGTATGTGACTATGTATGTAGCCATATACTTATAATAATACTTATGAATGGACAATGGCATAACTTAGACATCCCTAACCTGTCTAATGAGCCAATGTGCTCAGGTAATTTGGTAGGTACCCTATATCCGAATAGAGTGAGAGACGCCATGAAACAACACTTGGGATGTTGAGTGCGCCATCAGATCCCAATTCTATTCATGGAATGTGGTGACTAAATAACAAAACTTAAATTGTAACATTTTTGTGATACACCATGATCAACACCTGATGTAAGGAATTATGATAACTTCTTTCTCAAAAATCTTATATCGTCACACCAAAACCTCTATAAAGGCATATATTAAATATAACAAGCAATGAGAATAACCTCACATCCATATTTTCAATCTACACCATATACATAATAAAGGCATAATCATTTGCGACTAAATATTTAAGGAATAAACTTTTATTCATGTCTTTATCCATGTTTAATTCCCATTTAAAATATTAAAATTTGAATGAATCATTTTATAAAGGATAAATCAGGAGCATGACATTACAATTACATGGGGTCATTCCATTTAAAAACTATTTATTTATTTCAAGTATGTAAACCCATTATTAATTATCCATTTCTCATTATCAGTTAAATTTAACTCATTTAATTTCTTAAAACATCGAAAACCCATATATAATCTCAATAGAGTCACTTATAGGGTGACATGTTAATCTAGGGAAATTTGGCACTTTAGAAATTCCAACCTTAAGTGGTCCAAACACCTACGGGATGCCTTGGGTTCTAAAAAATAATCATATATAAAGTTATATTACATTCATGAACAATTCCAGAAGATATGTGGGAGTACCAAACATTAAAAAAAAAAATCGCATTGTCCCATTTCACCTTGATCACCCAATGGGTGTACATATAAGTTTCACAAAACATTTGAGCATCCAATAAAGGATCAATTAGTACATATGAGTCTGCAATGGTCAATTTTACGTACATAAATCACTTAAAAATAGATTGTTGACCAAATATGGTGTGTGAAACAGTGGTTTAATTACGAAACGTCAGACATCAAAGTGAAAACAATGTGACTACAAATCTAAAGGTCATAAATGACGCCTCCCCGATATCAACTTCATATTTCAAGATTTCTGGGTGATATATGAGAAATAGTTCAGTTCTCTAAATGTATGGAAAAGGTGAATATGCCTATATAGCAAAACGAATCCAATGGGGTACTAAATGAGGATGTATGGGTGGGGTTTGCCTTATGTTGTGATATCAAATGCTTCCTTCGAATCTTGAATTGGGTGTCTAATATTAGAGATATGGATGAACCTATGATAAATATTTTGAGTTATCTAAGATGTTATAGCATTCAAAATAAATGGAAGTTCAAATAGAAAAGGGAAAGTGGTTTAAGAAAAAGAAAGAGGTAAACTTATAAATTCACCACTATATTTTATTGGAGACTTGGATTATTCCCTGTGATATGTTTATCTGAATTTTGTTTACTCACTGAATGATGAATTTGGTTGTGATTAGTTAATTATCTCTTTTCATACTGAAAGTAGTATGTATTCTGTTGGGGTTTTTGTAGATACCCGAAGCTTGACGTACATGGACATTACATTACTTTTGCTAAATACTTAATGCATAACCAAAAACAGACACACAAGGATCGTAATAGTTTAGTGTCTTTGGAAACTCAGAATATAAACATCTAATCCTGTTGAATGATCTTCAACATCTCCCATATCGATCTTACCCTTTTGTTTTATTAACTAAAACCGTTCTTTATATCCTGGGTAAATGAAAACATATAATGGGTGAGCTCAAATTCTCAGTAATGGTAAGCATGGATAAAATAAAACATACCATATACATTTGAACTTAAAAACATGAACATAATATTTAAACATCAAAATCTTGAGCAATGACATAAAACATGGCAGTACGTAAGGCATCGATCATAATGGATCATCAATCATGATAAAATAGCATAGGAATAAATCATGTAATTGTGGAATACATTAATCACATGTAATTATTTCCATATTATCCAAGGAATTACTACCATGACCATCTTAGCGGACAAAGTCCCTTTCTGAATCGAGTTCACTCCTCGTTTCAGTCCTGTAACACTGAATCAGATTATATTACCAATCCAGCCATGTCTATCTCATGATATATAAATCTTTAACCAATGCATTGGAGGGAGATATAGGTCCCACCCATCTCATAATTAAATCATTCATACTTTTGCCACAAAATAAACATACATCACTCATAATAACCCAATAAATAAATTGGGTTTCATAAACATCATCCCATCATCACATACTATATATAAAAGAAATGGATATCATTTCATATTAAGAAAAGTAAATTCATGTAAATCATAGATACATTATACTTGAAACATACAAATGTAAAATAATGTCATCTCATATGAAAATGGTTTTGATAAAACACTTGAAATGAATTCTTGAGGAAAATATCCTTTTTCTTCAAAATCATTTTCTTTTCACAAAATGTAATGAAATTTTAGAAGAAAAAGGTTTTTTTAAAAATAGTCATGAAATATTTTGGAGTAAGATTCATGAAAATAAGGCATTATAAAACCATAAAAATCTGTTCACATCGTATACGTTAAAAATAACATTCTCCTCGTACTTTTGTCGGAAAAGTCAAAAAAGTACCTCGTAACGTAAAAAAAAGAAAGATTCCTTACATACCACGTAGTAAAATTAAAAAATGCATAAAAATGACTTTAAACATACATGAAAAAACTTTTATATAATAGGGACATGGATGATAGAAATAACCCCAGTAAATACTTACGAATAAACAATCTCGGATAAAAATGAGATTGGAAAAGTTATCCCTTACCTTAGGTCTGATATGCTTTGTACGTATCCAAACCTCCTGTATAATGATTTAAATAATTTAATTTACCTATTAAAGAATCATATTAATTTTTATTATATCATATATGGTCCACTTATGACTTTATATTACCCTTACTTTTGTAAATTCATGTCAAAAGTTGTGTTTTGGGTAAAATCGTTTCATTTGTCGTTCATGTTTTAACTTGTAATTATTCATATGATTACTTTGATCATGATTACTTACATCCATAATTTAAAACATGATTTATATATAATATATATTCAGAATATACATATATATAATGGATCGATAAATGGAATGAAGTACACCGTTCATGGAGAAGGTAGGTTGTACGTACGCATGAACGCTATTTTAGTTTCCTTATTTAATGGAATTAAGTATATGACATAAATATATATATATATACATAAATCCAGTAGCATTATTATGTAATATATTTCATGATTACTTATTATATATACTTTATAATCATTCTTGAATGGTTATCATGGAGAGTGAATCTCATCGCGTCGTGGCGACGGTATTCTGTGCGTATGCACGAGTGATGATATCATTCCCATGATCGTCGAATTGTATTAAAGTGTATGTATAATATTAAAAAATCAATATCACTTTAAAATAATCATATATATTCATTAATTTCACCATTATACCCATCCAAGTAAGGTGGTGGTGGAAAATAGATTACACCACGGTGTGGAGACGGTATTCCGTACGTACGCACGTGCGATGATTTCATTTTACGTAGGATGGATAGATGGTGAAATATGTTTGTATCATAATTATAATAATATATCAGTATATTAGGGATACTGATGTTATTAATTTATAATGAAACAACTAAAGAATAAGAAGTTGACGAAGAATGAAAATTGAAAGAATCGGTAACGGATATTACCTCTTCTTTGACACGCCTCATTGAATCCTTCTCTTAGGGTACTAAAATTGGTCTTTGAAGAATACAAGGACCTCTAGTATGTTTCTATTGATGTTGATAAGGGAAATGGGCAGGGTTTGTCCGAGCATAAAGGAAAAAATTGTTGTGAGGAATAGAGGGAGGAAGATCCCTTTTATAAGGGAGGGGAGGGGAACCTTTGGAAATCTTAAAAATATTAATTTATAATAAATCAAACCCCACATAAAAACCTCCAAAATGACTCATATTCGAATATTATATGAGATAGGGTTGTAATATCATCAACCAATAAAATTTAGACATGTTAGGAAATTATTTTAAACATTATCAACTTGATTTATCCTTAATAAATTTAATTTTATTTGTGGTAATAACATTCTAAATTTTAAATTATAACAAATAATTACTTATTTTTTGATAATTTTACATAATTGGATTATTTATAACATTTTAGACCATATAAATTTAAATTTATAATTTTTATATATTTTTGTGATTTTTAAACAAGTTTACAATATTTTATTTTTATAAAATAACAATAGTGTCAATTTTGACACTATTCATTTATTTGAATTTAAAAAAATATATACAGAAGATATGTTCGAACTAAATGAATTATTAGATTAATAAAAGGTCATATGTATCTAGAAACTTATTGTAGGACATTAAATAGTTCATATAATATTTATTTTATTATTTTTAAATCCATTTATTTGGTTAATCTCTTAATAAAATAATTACTACAACATTTTTGTATAATTATTTAATATACATATTTGTTGTATAAAAATTAAAAATAAAATCCTATTATGAAGATAAATCTATTAAATTTCACAATAATACTTTTACTAGAATTTATCATCTTAAAATCACAATATTTAAATTGTTATATTTATTAAATTATGAAGGTGACAACTTTGGCATCATTTAAAATATAAGTGTCATAATCACTTTTATAAGACTCCAAACGGTTATATATTAGGTCATTGGATGATTAAGGTGTAGATATACACTACCAACATGTTCGTTGCAGGTTTTTGGGCATTTTAATAGATATTACTATTTCAATAAAAACTATATTACAGATTTTTCACTGAATAAATAATTTCTGTATCATTAATGTATCACCATTAATTAAAATTATTTAATCCCTAAAAATTCTAAATAAATTATCATGATGTAGATACGTTTATTAGATTTCTGGAGAATATTCATGTTTTAAGTTTTGTGATGTTTATCACTAAATTAAAATTATTATACTTATAAGATTTAAGAGAGTGACATGTTGTCACTTTCTTTGGTTTTAATAATAATTAAGTTATTTTCATGGACAAAAGTCCATTAAATGATTCTAATTCGACCCTTAGGTGATATGGGTCGACTTTTAGTCATCCAATAGGATTTTTGCATGTGTTAGGGTAATTTTATAATCTTATATTTACCCTTAATTACCCGATTTACCTTTAAATATGGTAAATAAGATTTACCGTAGTTACTATTCATATTGCCCAAAAATAAAAAGTAGTCTATTAATATAATTTGGACCCAATGATTCCAAATATTGAATCCATTTTTTCAAATTTAATACACATAATTTGAAGAAATTAAATTAAAATTAACCCCATTGTCGATAGAAAACAGGTTCTTGTATAAAACATTACAAAAGATTGAATTGATTTAACTTACGAATTCAAAGTAAAATCAATGATAATGACACACATTATATTAAATGGTAAAAATATATTCTATTTATACTTTAAGACCATTCAATATTATAATGTAACCACATAAATTATTACGATGAAAAAAAGTTGTTTTTAATTAAAATATACCGTGTTTTAACTATTCATTAAAATATGAAAGCTATCAGAATAACATGAAAATTTTATCCAATGTAAAATTTTATATCCTTATTCCAATGAATAATTTTATTTTTTAAAATTTGAACTTATAAACATTTCAAAAATTAGATTTAAAGTGGGTGCGCCATCAAAAGGTGGAAAAAATGCATTTTTTGAAAAATTCTTATGTTACCCGAAAAATATATTTTGTTCACATGAAATGTTTTAGAAAATTTATAAAATGAATAAAAATGTTATAAAACTCAAAATGTGATTAATTCTATTCATAATGGCTAGTTCGTGATAATATTATAACCATATATCATTGTTTAGTGAAACCTGGTATTGCGTACAACACGCGTTATCTAGGAAGGTCTCAATTGCGTGTAATGAAATCCAAGTCAGGGTTGCGTGTAGTGAAAGACTCCTTTGTTGTTGCGTATAAAAAAATCCAACCATATTTCATTGATACATTGAATATATATATATATACACTCAATGTTCTATAGAATAACTTCTATCAAATGAACTTGAAATTTTTTGTAACACGATCCATGAATTGTGATGCGTATACAACAAGCTAATATGGTGTTGTGTATAGAACATGATAATCTTGGTGTACCATAAAACATGTGACATCAAATAAATTAAAAAGAATACATATCATAAAATCTTGGGTTATTACATTTTTGGTATTCTTGGAATGGATTTTTTTAGGGCCCTGGTACAGGGGATTTATAAAACAGTTCTTTTTTTTCTAAATCTACTATTTAGAGGTGGTTTTATCCATTCCTAACTATAATAGGAAAATTCAGTATTGGTTTTAACCACCTCTTACTATAGATATTTTTCTATTAGTATTGGTTTTAAGCGCCTCTACTATCATAAATTTAGCGTCAATTTTAATCGCCATTAATCTTACCCGTCTTCCGCACTTTTTGCATGCCGGTTATATTGTTTCTTCTCGTGGTTAGCCTGGTAGGCCATTACATTTTTTAGAGGCGGTTTGAACTTCCGCTAAATAAATTAATCCCCTGACCAGAAAAACTACCATGAAATAAATATAATCGACGCGAAAATAAAACAACAGTGATGCATCCCATAAACCGCTATTAAACTACTTGAACAACCTGAAATAGTTTCTTGAAACATAATTTAGTTGTGGTTTTCAGACATCACTGTAGAAGCATATGGCGGCAGTGTAAACCACTTCCTTATCCAAAAAAATAGCTGTGAAATTGTAATTTTTCTGTAGTGATTGTTTTCTATTTATTGACGGGTTAATGTTTCTTTTCGTTATTTTATAACCCTTACTATGCTTTTTATGCTCATTTCACGTTTTAGAAATGTATTTTACATGACATGACGTTGAATAGGGTCGTGGATGGGATTAAGGAAATGTCATGGTTTTTGAAACATGGAACGAGACATGTTTATTTTTAATAATTTTTATTTTAAAAAATGCCTACTGAGTAGTAGTGTCTTCATGTAATTTTCATGTTGATATGTAATAGGTATGGACTAATTATCTAAAACTCTTAACATGAAAAGATCCTCAATGTGAATTATATATTTATTTCAGTATTTTCTAATGTTTTAAGGCCAGGTCCTTACATTTCCCATATAATATTGAGGGGGAACAAATGGATGATTTAGACAATCAAAACACTATTGTAGTAGTAATGGATGGAATACATTATAAATTCAACGTTGATAATGATAATGTCATCCATTTTAGATGTATGATATATGTAACATCTTAAAAATAAATAATTAAATAAATATATGATGATTCATATAGTAATATATCTATATCAATCATGAAATTTTAATTATGTATTAAATCTATGAGGGATCTTCGAATGTGTTAACATGAAGATGCAAAATAATATATATACGTTAATGTTATTTGTATGTTAATAAGTTAATTCCTAGTTTTTAAATTCTAATGAATCTATTACACCATTACCAAAACTATTATGAAATTGGTGAACCACTTAATAGAATTACTCATGATACATTAAAATTAACCCAATTTAAGTATCACTAAATAGATGGTCATGGATAATCTCATGAACACTATTTTGTTTATTTCTATTTTAGGATGTTCCTTTAATTCTCCAAAATGCCACGATATGTGGAAAGGTAGTTATATGACTTTATATAGATCCGGTTTTGATCATTATTGTTTAAGATCCATGGTTTACCACTATGTTTTAGAGTAGTGTTAAACATTCCCTCAACCACGAGTTGAACTTTCCTAAGTCTTACCACGACCAAAATAAGAGATAAAAGGAAAGGAATATTCATAATCATGGATATATGCTGAGATTATATTCTATAGTTACCAATGGGGGATGAGATAAATAACATACATTGTTAGAGTAATCAAACAAAATTTTATTCCAATCAATAATATAGATATCCCCATATTATGCTATATACGTGTGGCCATGTAGAACTCCAACATATTAGAATGAGGGCATAAAAGGGATTTTTCAGGGAACTAATACAACGATCAGTATGATATAGAATTTTCAATCCATTAATCAAAGCTTTAAAACTATAATAATGGGATATGATGATGTGTTTCCAATCACCAATGGGACCTGTAGTTTTATGCTTCTAAAAACATTTTCCATCGAATATCATATTTGATGTGATTCATGATATTTGGAATGAATCATAACATGTTATGACTTATTGAATGGAATCTATAAAAATTTATTCTCAAGTACATGATGAGTTCCATATATAATTATTGAGGATCATCATACCAGATCCATCACATATACTATACCCTATGTTGGTGTAGTTAGAACATGATATCTATTACATGGAGTACCTAGTGATGATATTGGACTACATATACATTGTCCTAAATGACATGGAAACTCACCATTTGAATGTAAAATGAACGAACCATAAGTATGTAGGGGAATCATGGGAACCTATAGATACGATAAAATATAAGTACCACAAAATAATATAAATCACGAATATGAGATGAATTTTAAAGAATAAAATTCTTTAATAGAAGAATTTAATGGTCAAGGATTTTTACATGGAAATTTACTTTTGAATTAAAAAATGTTTTATACATGGAAATACAATGGAAAATACATGAACATCATCATGCTAATTTATAGGATTTATAAATTAATTATTTTAAAAAAAATAACAAAAAAATGTTTCATAAAATGGGATGATATTGAAATTTTTCCAAAACATGTATGTTTTTCTATTATAGAAATATGTTATCTGATTATTTATAAATCATTATATAAAATTTTATTTCAATAAAATGGATTTATATATTTTTGTATGTATAATAATATATGTCTATAGAAGTGCAAGAAATTTATCTATTGTTATGGAGTTTCACAAAGTAATAAATTATTTTATTAATAATAAATATAAATTTTCTATTAAAAATTAATTTTTTCACATCAATAGATTTATTTTTTAGAATTTAATTTTTTTTGGATTCACCATGTAGAATCTATCAAAGGATGGTTTTTTTATTCTTACGAAAAATGAAATTTTCATTATTAATATTAAAAAATTGTTTTTTGACATATATTACATATATTTTGGAACAAAAAAATAACATTATTTTAATAAAATAGTTCTACTATTTAGGATTAGAATAATATAAATTTATAAATATGTTTAATTTAATTTTATGAAAAAATAATAATTTACCACAATAAAAATTAGTCACCATGGTAAATTATAAGTTAGTGTCAATAAGTATAGTCATGACTTATGTTAATAAATATCAAAATAAATTAATTATTATTTTATATTGTGTGGTATTATACTACATTTCAAAATATATTCAACAATAAGAACAATTTATGGTTCCACCCTCTGTATAACTGACATCACTTTTTATATCAAGGTATTATATGTACCAATATGCTAAACCTCTCATCTATAAAAGTATATTTTCAGGTATGCTATTATGTACAAACCTTAATCGTTTTTTCCTGACAAAAATTATTAAAAATATATTTATCTCATTTTGTAGGAGCTTGTATAACCAAATATCACACCCATGGTGTCATAATATGTAGTCTAAGAGAAGATATCCCAAAGAAGAGGTAATGATCTTAACTGATGTCAATTTATATTTTCTGATTCTATCTCCTTCATATATATTACATTAAATTTTATATAGTCTTATCTTGGTAAAAATAGACAACTATTTTATTTTAATAGTATATCTATTATCTACCATCCTCCCATTCATTTTGAATTTGGAACATTGCATGTGTTCTGTTCGAACTACAACCTCCATGGATGATATTTTTTGGTATTCATCATCAAAATCATTTCTATTTATAGAAACAATATTATTGCTAAATATGTTAGTAATTAAAATTTTATTACTTATTTCTTATTATGTAATGGATTAATACTTTTTAACCAAAATATAACAAATATTTTTCATAATGCATGGTAAAACCCCTTAAATGAACAAACCATTAAATATGAAATTAAGATTTTGTTAACCATGTTTATGGGGTAATTTATTTTCGATAAAGACATGAAAAGTATTCTATTTCAATTTTATTGTTTTATTATTATTTTATAAAACTTTTATAATCATAAAAAATCAAAACGATATGGGAAAATTTAATAGAAAACATTTCTTCATTCAATTTTTTTTAATAAGAAATAGTTGTAAATATTTTCCACGTAATTTGTCTAATAAAAATTTTCAAAAAGAAATTTAATTCCATTATTTATTCATATTTCAATAAATATTATTTTTATATAAAATCGGAAATAAGCGAATGAAATAAAATGAGATGTTATGTAAGTCACTTCTTGACCCAAACTAGATTATATTTTTATTCATCACATATTCCTATTAATTTTAAATATGATTATTCTGTGTCCCTTATAAATTCAATTATCACATATTTGTATTTTTCGTTATGAGAATGTGAATTCTATTTTTTGGGTGTTTTGATTCTCTTAAATCTGTTAATGAATTTTCAATGGAATTAATCTTCTAAAATTTCCCAATTTAGTTCTTCTGATGTTTATCCCTTCTCAATGTGACCATTGATCGATTTGTGAGATTATTAAATTTCTAAAAAATATTCCCTTTTTCATATCGTAACTTCAATATATATTCATTAAAATGATTTTATTAAAAAATTTATAAATCCCATTCTTTTATGTTTTCTATTTCAAGTGTATGACTATTATTAGTTTCATTTCCTTAAATAATGCATTATAATGAGTTTATTATTATGTGATGTGTGATATTGAAATTATATAGCTTTAACATGATTTAGTTAATTTGATATATGTCATGATTTTAATTATAAATGACCATAATTATATTTTTCTCACATTTTAGGAAATGATGATTTGTATAAATAGTGTGTGCATGGACCAAATATGATATTCCTTCACAACATATGAGTGGGATATGGAATTTTTTTTGTTATTTTAGGTTATTACACACATTCCAAATATGATCCCATTTTCTTATCAATTCATCATGTTTTTTATAATGATACATTTCATCTAGTATGATTATAAAGATTACTGAAACTAATATAATATACATGTTACCTATATTACTTACCTTCCTTTTACTGGCTCCCCTAAATAGGATTTTTTTTCATATTTTTGGGTTTATATCCATAGGTGAATTCATATTTTTTTGGGGACATCATGACAGATAAGATTTTTTTGGAAAAAATTAATTAAATATTAATGTTTTAAGAATGAATAAGTTCAATGATATAAAATTATCCAAGATATCGAACCATTGAATTCTGGAATGATGTTATAATTGTTTTTCCCTATTAGAAATTATATATTTCACACATATAAAAATGTAATATTTTTATAGTTGGGATCAGATAAGTTTTTAGATATTTTTTAAATTAGTTTTAGAAAACAAAAGTGGAACATATGGGGTTAAGTAAAAATATAGAATAATAAAAAATTTCTACAATAAATGGAGTGTGTGAATTCATATAATTGGTAGAACTATATAGTAAATAATACATTGATGATGGATATGAATAAATTTACATATATTGTTAATAGGAAAATGATATGTTGGCTAGTTAGACGATCTTCATTCGATGCATAACCTGTGGGCCTTGCTACACATCTCATTAGACACCCTCATGAGAATTTCAATTATTAAGCACATACACTTTATGAAACGTTATGATGGATTTGAAAATATTGGTTTGGTATGGATAGAAAACCAAATAGGAAAGTAAAAAAATGAATAAGACATATTAATACTATAACATTTCCATGTTGGAATATAAATTTATTTTATTAGTTAATTTATATATGTTTTATGTCGAAAAATTTATATTATAATTAAATTAGAAATATTATTTTTTTAATGGAAGCTCTATAATGGTTATGAATGATCAAGGGGGCCTATAATGGTTATACTCGAGAGAAATACCATTCAAAATTTCATGAAAACAATTGGGAAATGATCCAAAACAAGTAATAAATATACATAAACTATTTGAACAGACCCATGAAGCAAAAAAATATTCTATATAGTTTAATTCACACCATGTGTAATTTAATATAGTGTGATCAATAATAATGGCCTTTAGAATATTTTTTTTGTAACGGAACAATTTTTTGTCATACAAACTTGAACTGAGTGATGGATGATAAGTGATTCAGTATCCAAAATATAATATGATATTTTCTTTTCTACACATTTCCATCCAATATCAAATTGTATAAGCCTCTAAAATAATAAAATCAATTGTTTTATAAGAATTTCATTAGGATAATAATATTAATCCTTTAGTATTATAAATAATGCCACATCCATGTATAAACACAGAGAAAAAAGACCCATCAACATTTCGTTTGAATTCTCTAGAGGTAGGGACACAATGAATTCCAAGTATCTAATTAGAAGAACTCTTCATAGGGTAAGTGAGAATAATAACATGTATGAAAAACCTAAGAGTTCTATAATTATATTACTACATACGTAAAGGAATCAACTCTACCAAATGTCATCTCATTCTGATGACCAGTCTCCAGCTCAATGTTGTGACCCCCTGATGGTATGCTTCGTTCCTATCAGCATGTATCATAAAATAGACAACCTAAATTATAATAACCACCTCCTTCCATTAGGTACTATTTACTATTATTCTATTAACCTAATGATTAATAACCATGGAAAATATTTATGGGATGAAGTAAAAGGAAACAACGGAATACATGCCACACTGTAGTATATCATTTAACATGAAAAAAGAGATGAGAAATGGATTCCACATGTTTATCCCTTATATTACATTGTTTTATTAATATTGATGAAACCTATATAATCAATTATTCCAACTCATGTGGTAGATAATTCAATGAACATAAGAATTAAAATACCAATGTAATTTCAAATGTCATTTAAACACCCACGTTAATATTTATTAATTGTTCAAAGTATATAAAATGTAACCATATCCATGTAGAATGTCCACATCAACCAAGAGTAACAAATAATCCATTTATTCCATTATGTTCAAATGACAACTAATATTAACTAAATGTTCTGATTTACATGGTTTAGAACAATGGGTTAAATCCATGGAAAAAAATTATTTTCATACATAAATATTCCATGAAGTATAATTTTACTCGTGTTGTCTACTATTTAAGAGGATATGATTATAAATGATGTAAAATGATCAAGAATATGAAGAAGAAGGATGATGTGGAATAAATGGAGTATGAATAATTTAATATAATATTTCAAAACAATTATTTTCCCCACACAGATTATACCATGTATGGTAGATAATATATACAATGTAATAAAATGGATAGTAATTCAGTTGTAATACATGATGTGGTTTTCACAATGAATGAAATGTAAAGATTTTGATTCCTCATAAACAATGTAAAAATATATATTATTTGATGTTTTAAAACCACATCACTAAAAATAATTTGTCATTTGACACTATGGCAGTTATGACGATGTGGATTATTTTTTCATCAATGTGGATATATAAATTAGAAAATGATTTTAGTGATATGGGGATAAGAAGATAAGGACCGTGTTTATAGATAAAGGATGATATGATAAATTGGGAAATAATATCCAACCACCTATTTGTCCATGACATAGAAATAATCCCCATCCTAATCTCTTGATGGGTATGTGTAAAGGATTAAATAATGTAAAAAAATGTCATCAATATTATGAATGTTCAAAAAATTAAAAAGGATCTATATTTTTTAGTAAGGGAATTCTCTACATTTGATAATATTGATGAACAATAATTAATTTTGGTTATATAAAACATAGTGAACAGAGATGAGGACCTTTGAGTGTAATAAAAAATATTAAACACCTCAATCAGTAGAGAAAGTGAAAACATATATTATCAACACCACAATTATAGATCGTAAACATGAGGTAATAAAGAATGAATATTCAATTATTTTGAGAAGGGTAATAGTTTAAATTGATTCACATTCCACACATTCCATTACATCACTTCGGTTTTCTCGCATTATTGATTCACTTACGCAAATATATGTTTTTGGTATATCATTTATATCACCCAGTAGTGAAAACATTGAAACAAGTGTATTAGACTCGTCCCTAGTGATAGTTTTTCAGAGTATTCTATTAAAAAATATCATTATCCATCCTTTAGTAGAATGTCTTTTTTTACATGTCATGGATTGTCTCCAAATATATATATCTGACATTAACTATCCAAAAAAGGATATATCATTCTATATTTTTAATCTCCATAATATCATTTACCAATGTAAGGTAGATTATGACACTTTTTATTAAAACTAGTACTCACCCATGTATTCGCATGGAAATGTGTTCAATGATTATTTTAAAGAATAAAATACCATATTTCAATGTAAAAAAACGTGAATATTTAATATATTTAAAACAAAAAATATAACTATATAATATTGGAATACATTAGGAAAAAATATTGAGAATTGAAAATATCTATGGAAAAAAAACAAAAGAAAATAACATAGGAAAATATGTAGGAGAATATAGGAAACATATAGGCGAATATAAGAGAATATAAAAGGAAAAAAATATAAATATACCAATATTGTAGAAAATAAAACATAAATATACATGATGGAGAAATTAAGGAAAACATATAAGACAATAACTGAGGAAAATAAATAACATAAATATTAAATATATTGAAATTAAAAAATAGTGATAATTAACATTAGAATAAAATTTTACAAAATATAGTTACATCATTATGATAGTAGAAAACATTATGGATAAATACATTTGAAAACATCTATGAGAATATATAAGTAACTGAAAAATATTTTTAGTAGGGAGAATTCAAATACATGAATGAAAATAACATACAAATGGACATTGGAAATTCAAAATATACAACATAAGTATTAATGATGGTATTTTTAGAAATCTATCAATCATTAATATTTATTTAAAGTTGGAGGATATCACCCAAAAATTATGTCACTTTGTACTAAAATTATGTTTAAATTGTAGGATGTCACCCAAAAATTATGTCACTCTTTACAAATATCCATCTTCAAGGTCATGGGACAAACAATTCCGTATAGACAAAATGTTTAAAATAAGAAAACCTAAATTTGTATAATCCAAAAAAATTAATGTTAACATAAAAGAAATAATTACAAACCCCAAAAAATATAATTTCAATAGTACATACACAATGATATTCATGGAAATTTTATTTTTTAATCTTAAAAAATAGAAGATATTATATTTTTCACCTAAATCCACGATGGAATGGTTTATGATAGAATGATCAAACATGTGTTTTACCTCACAACCTATGAAGTGTAATCCTGGTATACCATACTATAATACTTAAACCTGTAAATTTATACATATTCAATAATTAAAATAGGTATTCTGCATGTTATGAAGCAAACATGTGTCTGAGATGTTATAGAGACATGAAAATACCAACTTGGAAAAGTTTCTTTTATAGAGAAATTAAATACCTATTGTAAGTGAACTTTTTGATGAATATGTAATTAATTTTATGTATTTTCACAAAATAAGATCTGAATTTAAAAAAAATTAAATAGAAAAAATAAATTTTTTTATATGATGGAATATGTTCTGCATGCTAAATTCTTATCTCATGGATGGTTTTAATTATCAATTAAAATGGAGATAGAGAAACCTCTTCAGATAAGTAGAATGTGGTCTAAATCGAAAATGTATTTCAGTTGGAGTAAAACCTGACATAGATATAACAATCAATTGCATTCATAAATAGATAAAACAGTTGAAAATTGAGTTATATATCACTAATAAATAGAACTTTTTTTGAATATAGAGTTTAACTCCAACTGGAATACAAATAATATGTGATCAACAAATATATCTTTAATCATAAATTATTGAAGAAGGATAATCCCAATCAATAGCACATGGAGATGAATTTTTATTAAGAAACTATAAGAGATATTGGCATGTTCAAAAAATAAATAGCATCAATAGATAAAGAAGGATATGATAGAAAATTTATTGTTATAATAAAAAAAAAAACATATTATTTTTTCACATTATTCATAAAATGTTACCTTTCGAAATCTATTGTAAAACCCCAAGCTTCCACTGTATGTTTCCCTTCGAATAATGCAATAGTGTGTGTTGTACGCAACCTCGAGCTCTAACACACACCACAACTAATTAAACTAGCCGTTGTGAATAGTAATACCTAATTTTTGAAATTTTATAAATTTTATTTATCAAAATGGAATTCATTTTTGTATTCGGAATATTGAAATTATCCTATGTTGAATTTTTGGTATTTTTCTGAGAACTTCTAAATTTTTAGGATAGTGAAAAATACTTAAAAACAACTTTTTTAATCAAAATAATTTATAGTGATAAATTATAATATTTAGTGGTTTTAAAGTATAATTAGAATATATTTTTACCATTTTATCCAATGGTGGTCATTATAATTAATTTAACATTGAAATTGGACATAAACAATTGCCAATCTTTTGATATAAATTGTTTCTTAAAAACACGCTATTTGTTGTAACAGCGGGAATTAATTATAAAATTAATTAATACAAATTATATGTTTGGAATTTTGTAAAATAGACATCATTTTTGAATTCGTAATATCAATTATAGCTTAGGGTGAAATTTTGGCCTTATTCTGAAAAACTTCAATTTTTGATGAATAGTGAAACCACTAAGTGGTTGTTAAAAACTGATTTTTCGTTAAAATGAAATATTGCCACTTCTGTGATTTGATTTTCAAAAATCCGACATACATGGTTTTCATTAAGAAGTAAAATGTGGTTCAATGATATTAGAATAATTTTTTGGTGAATAGTAACTTTTATGTTCTTAATCGCGATTAGAGGTAATTAGTGTAGTTTAAGGTAAAAATAATGTTTTAATAATATGAGATGATCTTGACACTTTTCATACTCCTATTTTTTGAATCATGGACGACCAAGAAAATTCATGGGTCAACTTGGGGACCCCATGGAGCCACTTTAGTTGGAAAATGACATTAATATATATTTATTTAATGTTAAAATTAAATTGACACAAACATGAGTTGTTTTACTAAAACAGTTTTTAAGTGGGGTTACACTAATCCAAATTTTGACTATAAATATTAATTAGAAAGCTAAAAAGATTTCCTACATCATAGTATTTTTTTATAATTTTTAGACATTGAATAAATTAAATTATTTATGACATCATTATGATGGAGCGATGACCTCATTATTTAACGATTTAAATAAAATGAGAAGATAATGCAAAATCCAAGGCATACACTTGTCCAAAGCCTATTGGATAATGATATTTCTAACCCTTATCAACTTAGACCCAAATTATATAAGTGTGGGACCTTTATAATCCGAAAAGCATTGTATAATAATGTAATATTTCAATCATTCCAAAAGAGCCCCTCCTCTCCTCTTGTAAAAGGCCCCCACCTTTACCACCTTATTCACACTTCCAAGCCTTTTGGTTCAGCCAACCTCTTCCCAAATACTCTCCCAAATTCTCTCCCTTAATCCTATAAGATTTACTTTAGTCGGAATTCCATCCTTTGGAGTCCTTTTGATCAAATCAAAAGGAAGAACTCGAAGAAGAGGTAACATTTTCATCACCCTCTTTCAAGTTTCTTTCTTCTTCCACTCCCTCTTTGTTTATTATTTCAATTCTAAAATTATAACTCCAGTATCTTCTATATACTGTGATGTTATTATAAATATGGAACAACCTTATTCATTATTCTACCCATCATTTGAATGACATGTCACCATACGGGCGTACGTACGACTTACCGTCTCCACGTCGTGGTGTAATTGTTATTCAATATATAATTATTTAGATGGGTATAATAATGATATGTAATTAATGTAAATAATAAATATAACATGATAATGATTCTGTATATATGATATACTATCCAATTATATATTATTTTAATATCAAAATAATGATATTGTCGCTCGTGCATACGTACGGACTACCGTCTCCACGAACGCGATGAGATTCATTCTCCGTCGTATCCATTCAAGTATAATTATCATTTTATGATTTAAAAATAATGTTTAAGGACATGATATCATTCTTAATATGAATAAGATACAACCTATCCATGAAAAACACGACTTACGTAACAAAAAATATAAAAGAAAACGAGTAAGTTAACACCCGAAACAACGATAAATCTAAGATATTGTTAACAAAGCAATGTTAAAAGATCATATATGATATCATATGAATGTATATGATTCTTGTATAATTTAATAACAATTATTTCAAAATTATACAGGAGGTTAACCTACCCCAACCAAGGAAAAGTTCAAGGTAAGGGTTTACTTCACAACCTCTTCATTATCCAAGGTTGTTTATACATAATTATCTACTGGGACCTCGTTATCATCCACATCCATGTTTCTTAAAAAATGACTTTCAAAAATTTTTTACTATTAAATGGAAAATGGTTTAAAGTCATTTATACCCTTATACATTTTTGAAAGGAATCTTACCGTCGTTTTCCAAACAATGTACTTTTTGACCTTTTTGACAAATTTAAGGTAAGAATGTTTTTTTTACTTATACGGCGGGTGCGGCTATTTTCTGCCATTATAACTTCGTCGAAGCTTCCCTAACAAGCTTATAAGAATATTTTCAAAGTAAATGTATTATTTTATAATTATGGGACTTTTAAATGATTTCAAAAAGGAGAGATATTTCTCTCAAATAGCTTTGATTTCATCCATGTCAACATCCTTTGATGGGTTTTAAGTTTAATTGAAATTGATTTATGATACAAAATGTCCATTGAACATTTTGTGAAATATTTGACTGTGGATGTGTTATTTTATACCGTCCATAGTTTATGGAGAAATGTTTGACATTTCGTATGCTATTTTTAATACAAATATTTATGTTATGTTTAAACCTATTCATATGAGGAATGTATGGGACTTAATATGTGACGGGTGGAGCCTGCTATAGCTCCTCGATGCATCGGTAGTTCTCATGAGAAAACTAGACGTGGAATTGGCCGAGGCCCTTTCCCAATTTGATTTATGGTTTTGGCCGAGGCCTTAATCATTTTAGACGTCATGGCCGAGGCCTTGACAAAATGTTTCAGAACGTCTGGCATTATACATTCCCTCATTATGAAAGTGGTTATTGATATTTCATGTGATTATTCGTCTAGTAGAATATCCATGTGAGTAAGTAATGGCATTATTTTATTTTACATTTTCCATATTATGCTGAAGTTCAAGTTCAATAAGGCTTTTGTTTTAGTTATACATTGCCTTAAATGCTTATGTTTTCTTATAAAAGCTTCCGCAATATTGTTATCCTTACTGAGCATCGGAGCTCACCCCTTTCAATGTTTTAATATTTTCCAGGATGTGAAGAAGTGTATTATGACTGACATGCAAGAATAGTCAGTGAGGATATCAGTGTGGACTATGAAGACCATGTTATTGTAGTTTGTTTACTTTTTGATGTAATGAAAGACTTATGAATGTATCTAGTGTTTCCAAGGCTACTAAACTAATCGGTCTTTTGAGACATGATCTTTTGTGATCATGCCAATGTTACGAAGTAATGCACCGACTCTAGGTAGCTGGGGTCGGGGCGTTACAGTTGGTATCAAATACAGTTTAGTACTATCCTTGGAAGCTATATTTAGATAAACTCTGATTAGAGCACATAGCCCGAAGATAGACTTTGAGGATTAGTATAGAAGAACTTCCTAGAATTTTGGTATTGTAGAGATGTTGTGAGTTTTCCGAGAAATACATCCCTGTCTGGATACGAGCAGGTAAAGGCGGCTCTGGCACAGATGTACCTAGGGGTAAAACCTAAAAACACCGCTTTGAGCTATACTCGAACGAGAACTGGTGCACGACAACGGGCCTTGCTGCACTCTTGGTTACGACACTCTCGGGGGATATGCTTAGGATAATTCCCATTTTCTTTACAAACCACTATGAAGGGTTACGAGTATATACTTCCTCAAAGAATTTTTTTTATAATTATGGATTATATCCATAATTAGTTCAATTTATGTTAAGTGTTTTACAAGTATGGAATCATGTATTTTGATTCATGAACTAATCTAGTTTATGCCATTATTTAAAAATGGCGCCTACTGGAAGGAATGGAAACCGTATCAATGCACGCACTCCGTGTAGGGAATGCCCTCCTGCTCAAGATTATTATGGTGGAGCTAGTGATACAACTGGTGCTGATCAGCTTCTCACCGTACTGGGACAACTCACGCAGGTTATGAATAACAACCTTACTCGTATGGTGCACCCTGATCCGCAACGTGGAGGATCAATGCTAGACCGTTTCATGAGGCAACAACCGCCAACCTTCAATGGGAGTACAAATCCTATAGTAGCTGAGCAATGGATAAATTCCTTAGAGAAAATATTCCATAACTTGGGGAGTAGTGAAAGGGAGAATGTTGTCATGGCAGTTTACCGCCTCACTGGAGATACCGATCAATGGTGGTCACTAATTCAAAACACAAAGGAAGATGATGAATTAACAAACATGGAATGGCAGGAGTTCAAAGAGCTGTTCTTAGAAAAATACTTTCCTCGAGACCATCGAGCGGATATGGAAAGGCAATTTCTGTGTCTAAGGCAGAAGGAGGATGAGAATGTCGCAAAGTATGAAGCTAACTTTACAAGTTTAGCAAGGTATGCTGCAGATTACATACGTAACCCAAGAAGTAAGACTGATCGTTTCTTTGATGGGTTGAAACCATTTCTCCGTCGAGATTTAGTTTCACAAACCTTCTCTTCATTAGAAGGTATTGTCTCGTGTGCTATCAAGATGGAAAAGGAATTCTCTAAGTCTTATGACTTTAAATCAAAGAAAGATAAGAAGAGATCCACTGAAAACTCTGGGAAAGGAAATAAGGAAACATGGAAGAAAGGTAGAAATGAATTTCCATTCTATGATAATTGTGGTAGGAAGCACCCTGGTGCCTGTCTAAAAGGAAAAGGAGTATGTTACAAGTGTGGTGAAAAAGGCCACCAAGCTCATGAATGTAAGGGAAATAAAGAGGCTGTCAACGTGGAATGTTATAATTGTAAAGAGAAGGGAAATTATGAAAACGAATGTCCTAAGCGTCAGGGGAACTTACCTCAGAAGAGGCCAAGGGATCAAGGCCAGGCTTATGCTATCACTACTGCTGAGGTGGAAGCTCCAAAAGACATGGTGGCAGGTAATTTAATGGTTTCCTCAAGTTTAGCAAATGCATTATTTGATTCTGGATCATCGCATTGTTTCATATCTTCCCAGTTTGCTAAGAAAATTATATATTTCCAATTTGATTTAACAAGGGAGTTGTCGGTCAAAACCCCTAAGGGAAGTATTGTTGCAACAATGGTTTGTCGATTAGTTCCCATTAGAGCACCTAAATGTTTATTACCTGCTGATCTCATCGTCATACACATGATTGAATTTGATATAATCCTCGGTATGGATTGGCTTTCGGACCATGATGCAAAAATTTATTGTAAGAGGAAAGAGGTTACGATTCTTGATGATGATGATAAGGAACACCTTATCTTTAGAGCAGAATCGTCACCACATAATTCTTATCTAGATCCACCCCCAGTAGCTCAACTAAATTCAATTATTAGGGAGGAAGAGAAGGAAATTTCTGAGGATGAGGAAAGGAATATTCAAATAGAGGATGTACCTATTGTGAGAGAATATGTTGATGTGTTTCCGGAAGATTTACCTGGACATCCTCCAGAACGAGAAGTTGAGTTTTCCATTGATTTAATTCCTGGATCAAGTCCCATACCGAAGACCCCTTATAGAATGGCCACTGTGGAATTAGTTGAACTAAAGAAACAACTAGAGGAATTGAGTAATGAGGGATTTATTCGCCATAGTGTTTCTCCTTGGGGAGCCCCTGTTCTTTTTGTTAAGAAGAAAGATGGATCTATGAGGTTGTGCATTGATTATAGGGAGATCTATGCTATAACAATAAATAATAAGTATCCCCTACCTCGCATTGATGATTTGTTTGACCAACTGCATGGAGCTCAATACTTTTCAAATATTGACATTTGGTCTGGATACCATCAGTTGTGTGTGAAGAAGGAAGACGTTCCAAAGACAACATTTCGAGCAAGGTACGGGCATTAAGAGTTTACAGTAATGCCTTTTGGATTGACTAATGCACCCTCTGTTTTCATGGATCTAATGAATATAATTTTCAAGGAATATCTTGATGACTTTGTAGTGATATTTATTGATGATATCTTGGTATAATCCAAAAGCCACGAAGATCATGAAAATCACTTACGCATTATCCTGAAGACTCTTAGAAGACATGAATTATATGGGAAATTTAGCAAGTGTGAATTCTGGCTTCATGAGATTTCTTTTCATGGCCATATTGTCTCTAAGGATGGAATTTCTGTTGATCCTTCTAAAACCAAGGAAATCCAAGAATGGCCAGCACTGACAAATATGACTGAGGTACACAGTTTTATTGGTTTAGCAGGTTATTATCGACGTTTCGTCCAGAATTTTGCCAGATTGGCTAACCCATTGACAAAGCTCACACGTAAAGGGATTAAATTTGTCTGGACAAAAGAGTGTGAAGAATGTTTTTAAGAACTAAAGAGAAGATTAGTCAATGCCCCTGTATTGACTCTACCATCGGGGAATGATGGGTTTGTTATTTATAGTGATGCATCGAAGAAAGGACTTGGTTGTGTCCTTATGCATAATGATAAAGTCATTGCTTATGCATCACGACAGCTAAAAATTCTTGAGCAAAACTATCCTACTCATGATCTTGAGTTAGAAGTTGTGATATTTTCTTTAAAGATATGGAGACATTACCTCTATGGTTAAAAATGTGAGATTTATACTGATTACAAGAGTTTGAAGTATATTTTCACACAAAAAGAACTCATCATGAGGCAAAGGCGATGGCTTTAACTACTCAAGGATTATGATTGCACGATACATTACCACCCAGGGAAGGCAAAAAAGGTGGCAGATGCTTTGAGTAGAAAAGACCATGGAGTTTTGAATGTGATGAGAATTGAAAGGGATCCAATTTTCTTGGATATAGTGAAGATGGACATGGGAATAACTAGGGAAGGTGAAACATAAATGCTTTTTCAAATGGTTGCCAAACCATCATTACTAGAAAGGATTAAGAGTTCTCAGACCAATGATGAAGAATTTCAGAAGAAGATTAAAGGTGTGAATGATTGAAGATTGAGGGACTTTGTGTATAAGGATGGAATTTTGGAATTCAGGAAGAGACTTTGTGTTCCCGATATACCTGATCTAAAAATGGAATTACTGGATGATGCTCATAGTTCCAACTTCTCTATACACCCTGGGAGCACCAAAATGTATAGATATTTGAAGGAACATTTTTGGTGGGACAATATGAAGAGAGAGATTGCTGATTTTGTGTCGAGGTGTATGGTTTGTCAACAAGTGAAAGCTGGAAGGCAACATCCTGGTGGAGTATTGAAACCTCTTCCCATACCTGAGTGGAAATGGGATAATATTACGATGGACTTTGTCATGTGACTACCAAAGACTCCTAGAAGGAATGATACAATATGGGTCATTGTTGATCGACTTACTAAGTCAGCACATTTTCTGGCTATACGGGAGGATCTACCACTTGAACGTCTAGCAAGACTATATATTAATGAAGTTGTAAGAATTCATGGAGTACCCCTATCGATTATTTCTGATCGTGATCCTCGTTTTACATCAAGTTTCTGGAAAAGTCTTCAAAAGGCCTTGGATACTGAACTTCGTTTGAGCACTGCCTATCACCCTCAAACAGATGGACAATCAGAACGGACTATACAAACCATAGAAGACATGTTGAGATCATGCTCTCTTGACTTTCAGGGTATGTGGGATCAATATTTACCACTGGTAGAATTTTCCTATAACAATAGCTTCCATTCGAGTATTCAGATGGCACCATATGAAGCGTTATACGGAAAGAGATGTCGTACACCAACCTGTTGGGATGATGTTGGTGAAAGAAAACTTGTAGGCCCAGAACTGGTGGAGGAAATGGTGGAAAAGGTGAATGTAATCCAAAATCACATCAAAGCAGCTCAAAGTAGGCAGAAGAGCTATGCCGATAATCAAAGGAAGGATTTGGAATTTCAAGTCGGTGATCATGTTTTCCTGAAGGTATCTCCATGGAATGGAGTCATAAGTTTTGGTAAGAAAGGTAAATTGAGTCCCAGGTATATCGGACCTTTCGAAATTCTAGAACGAATTGGGGTTGTAGCTTACCGATTGGCAATGCCGCCAAGTCTCTTCAAAGTTCACGATGTGTTCCACGTATCTCTGTTGAGGAAATAAATGCCTGACCCAACGCATGTACTCACCTATGAGGAATTAGAACTGGAACCTGATCTTTCCTATTGTGAAGAGCCCGTCAGGATTCTTGATGTGAGGGAGCAGGTGCTGAGAAACCGGACGACTCGTCTGGTGAAGGTTTTGTGGAGAAATCATAAAATGGAACAGGCAATGTGGGAACCTGAGGAATTTATGATGAAAAACCACCCGAGACTTTTTATGTAGTAATACCCTAGAAATTGCGAGGGCGCAATTATTTGAAGGAGGGGATAATGTAACACCCCAAGCTTCCACTGTACGTTTCCCTTCGAATAATGCAATAGCGTGTGTTGTACGCAACCTCGAGCTCTAACACAGACCACAACTAATTAAACAAGCCGTTGTGAATAGTAATACCTACTTTTTGAAATTTTATAAATTTTATTTATCAAAATGGACTTCATTTTTGGATTCGGAATATTGAAATTAGCCTATGTTGAATTTTTGGTATTTTTCTGAGAACTTCTAAATTTTTAGGATAGTGAAAAATACTTAAAAACAACTTTTTTAATAAAAATAATTTATAGTGATAAATTATAATATTTAGTGGTTTTAAAGTATAATTAGAAAATATTTTTACCATTTTATCCAATGGTGGTCATTATAATTAATTTAACATTGAAATTGGACATAAACAATTGCCAATCTTTTGATATGAATTGTTTCTTAAAAACATGCTATTTGTTGTAACAGCGGGAATTAATTATAAAATTAATTAATACAAATTATATGTTTGGAATTTTGTAAAATAGACATCATTTTTGAAATTGGAATATCATTTATAGCTTAGGGTGAAATATTGGCCTTATTCTGAAAAACTACAATTTTTGATGAATAGTGAAACCACTAAGTGGTTGGTAAAAACTGATTTTTCGTTAAAATGAAATATTGCCACTTCTGTGATTTGATTTTCAAAAATCCGACATACATGGTTGTCATTAAGAAGTAAAATGTGGTTCAATGAGATTAAAATAATTTTTTTGGTGAATAGTAACTTTTAAGTTCTTAATCGCGATTAGAGGTAATTAGTGTAGTTTAAGGTAAAAATAATGTTTTAAAAATATGAAATGAGCTTGACACTTGTCCTACTCATATTGGATGAGTCATGGCCGACCAAGAAAACCCATGGGTCATCTTTGGGACCCCATGGAGCCACATTAGTTGGAAAATGACATTAATATATATTTATTTAATGTTAAAATTAAATTGACACAAACATGAGTTGTTTTACTAAAAAAGTTTTTAAGTGGGGTTACACAGATCCAAATTTTGACTATAAATATTCATTAGAAATCTAAAAAGATTTACTAAATCATAGTATTTTTTTTATAATTTTTAGACATTAAATAAATTAAATTATTTATGACATCATTATGATGCAACGATGACCTCATTATTTAACGATTTAAATAAAATGAGAAGATAATGACAAATCCAAGGCTTACACTTGTCCAAAGCCTATTGTATGAGGATATTTCGAACCCTTATCACCTTATCCACTAATTATATAAGTGTGGGTCCTTTAGAATCCGAAAATCATTGTATAATAATTTAACATTTCAATCTTTCCAAAAGAGCCCCTCCTCTCCTCTTGTAAAAGGCCCCCACCTCTAACACCTTATTCACACTTCCAAGCCTTTTGGTTCGGCCAACCTCTGCCCAAATACTCTCCCAACTTCTCTCCCTTCATCCTAGAAGCTTTAATTTAGTCGGAAAGCCATCCTATGGAGTACTTTTGATCAAATCAAAAGGAAGAACCCGAAGAAGAGGTAACATTTTCATCACCCTCTTTCAAGTTTCTTTCTTCTTCCACTCCCTCTTTGTTTATTATTTCAATTCTAAAATTATAACTCCAGTATCTTCTATATAATGTGATGTTATTATAAATATGGAACAACCATATTCATTATTCTACCCATCATTTGAATGACATGTCATCATACGTGCGTACGTACGGCTTACCGTCTCCACGTCGTGGTGTAATTGTTATTCAATATATTATTATTTAGATGGGTATAATAATGATATGTAATTCATGTAAATAATAAATATAACATGATAATGATTCCTTATATATTATATACTATCCAATTATATATTATTTTAATATCAAAATAATGATATTGTCGCTCGTGCGTACGTACGGACTACCGTCTCCACGAACGCGATGAGATTCATTCTCCGTCGTATCCATTCAAGTATAATTATCATTTGATGATTTAAAAATAACGTTTAAGGACATGATATCATTCTGGATATGAATAAGATATATCCTATCCATGAAAAACACGACTTACGTAACAAAACATATAAAAGAAAACGAGTAAGTTAACACCCGAAACAACGATAAATCTAAGATATTGTCAACAAAGAAATGTTAAAAGATCATATATGATATCATATGAATGTATATGATTCTTGTATAATTTAATAACAATTATTTCACCATTATACAGGAGGTTAACCTACCCCAACCAAGGAAAAGTACAAGGTAAGGGTTTACTTCACAACCTCTTCATTATCCAAGGTTGTTTATACATAATTATCTACTGGGACCTCGTTATCATCCACATCCATGTTTCTTAAAAATGTCTTTCAAAACATTTTTACTATTAAATGGAAAATGGGTTAAAGTCATTTATACCCTTATACGTTTTGGAAAGGAATCTTACCGTCGTTTTCCGAACAATGTACTTTTTGACCTTTTTGACAAATTTAAGGTAAGAAAGTTTTTTTACTTATACGGCGGGTGCGTCTATTTTCCACCATTATAACTTCGTCGAAGCTTCCCTAACAAGCTTATAAGAATATTTTCAAAGTAAATGTATTATTTTATAATTATTGGACTTTTAAATGATTTCAAAAAGGAGAGATATTTCTCTCAAATATCTTTGATTTCATCCATGTCAACATCCTTTGATGGGTTTTAAGTTTAATTGAAATTGATTTATGATACAAAACTTCCATTGAACATTTTGTGAAATATTTGACTGTGGATGTGTTATTTTATACCATCCATAGTTTATGGAGAAATTGTTGACATTTCCTATGATAGTTTTAATACGAATATTTATGTTATGTTTAAACCTATTCATATGAGGAATGTATTGGTCTTAATATGTGACGGGTGGAGCCCGCTATAGCTCCTCGATGCATCGGTAGGTCTCATGAGACAACTAGACGTGGAATTGGCCAAGGCCCTATCCCAATTTGATTTATGGTTTTGGCCGAGGCCTTAATCATTTTAGAAGTCTTGGCCGAGGCCTTGACAAAATGTTTCAGAACGTCTGGCATTATACATTCCCTCATTATGAAAGTGGTTATTGATATTTCATGTGATTATTCGTCTAGTAGAATATCCATGTGAGTAAGTAATGGAATTATTTTATTTTACTTTTGCCATATTATGCTGAATTTCAAGTTCAATAAGGCTTTTGTTTTAGTTATACATTTCCTTAAATGCTTATGTTTTCTTATAAAAGCTTCCGCAATATTGTTATCCTTACTGAGCATCTGAGCTCACCCCTTTCAATGTTTTAATATTTTCCAGGATGTGAAGAAGTGTATTATGACTGACTTGCAAGAATAGTCAGTGAGGATATGAGTGTGGACTATGAAGACCATGTTATTGTAGTTTGTTTAATTTTTGATGTAATGAAATACTTATGAATGTATCTAGTGTTTCCAAGGCTACTAAACTAATCGGTCTTTAGATACTTGATCTTTTGTGATCATGCCAATGTTACGAAGTAATGCACCGACTCAGGGTAGCTGGGGTCGGGGCGTTACATCTATCATATATAATTATTCATGAAATTAAATAGAATATGTTTCTATCTGCTAACTTCTCCTTATTATCACTGTATCATGCATTTACCTCCAATTTATTTAGATCTTTGATGAGATCCTCTATGATGTCATCTTTTAGAACAACCATATACTTGTAGTTATACTAGTCAACAGTACTGGAGTTGACTTCAAATTAATTCTATGTAGGTTATTCGACTGATAAAGGGGCACTTCATACATAATTTGAATACTGTAATAAGATGGGAACATGTCCTGGGCATGAATGGAGAACATATAACATGCTACTTGACATTATAAAATCTAACCTTAAAAACATTGAACATTGACATCTGCAACATCATATAGACTTTGGTATCATATGTTTAGAGATGTCTACGTGAAACTAGGATAGGAAATTTCTTTGGGTAATTAAGGAAACATTATGCATATATATTAAACAAATTTGGTATATGCACTTCACACACACTAGAAATGGATAAAATCACATCGATATGTTCTTAACAACTTTAAATATAATCAATAATGACCAATAGATATAAAAAAATAAAGGAAAACCACATATTAGGCCATCCATTGATGTGGATACTAGTTGTGTTGTCATCCAAAGGCACATTGAGAGATCAGTTACTTCATCGTCATGTTTTCCAACCAAATGAACCCCATCAATCAGTCCAACAGGGTATTTCTGTTGTTCATCAGCAGTGAAGGCTTCACCTTTTCCCACTTTCACTCTGTCGATTCATAAGACATGTTTTCCTATTGCAAAATTAATATCATCTTATAAGATATCTTTTTGATGTTTTTAAAATAATCAATTGAGTGAATTGAGTGCAAACCTAATTCATGTTTCAAAGCATCAAACTTCCCACAATCATGCAAGGGGGAGAAGATATCATGAATTAAATTACAAAGCACACAACTACCGGCTTGTGTAAATGTCAACACATCACTGGATGTTTTGAATCGTCATCACCTTATATTTGATGAGAAGTGATAAAATTCCTTGAAATTAGTGGTGTATCCTCATCATCTGGTCCTTCAGAAATTTTGCAGACATAAACCCTTCCATCAATGCTCACACTCCATGGAAATCAATTGTGCAATTTGAGAGACAACGATGGTTGGAATTAAATTAATAGGTGGAAAGAGTCGAAGCCAAAAGGTGGACAAATTCTCTAGAATAAAGACATGTATGTCACTCACTGAGATCAAATAGGTCAATTGGAAAAATAAAACAGCCTTAAATCTGATCATTAAACATAATGAACTAATATGTGTAGTAAACACCTGAAAAGGATGCTTTAAAAATTATTTGCATTAGAGAAAAAAATAAACAGGGAACATATGTCAAGAAGTATCCATGCAAGAGGCTTATTCATTTCTTCCACCTACTTGAACATCCATGTGCTCTCATTCCACAATAGTTGAAACTGTATATAATGCATAAAAACTAAATTAAATAACATGAAGAAACACATTTTAATGACCAATAAAAATGTATCATTTTACCTTACGTGATTCATTGGCTTTGTGACTAAATAACACAGATCCATAAATTTTGTTTCAATGAAAACCTGGTTATATGTACAAGGATAAATTGTACCTATAAATATAATCAAAACAACCCATTATTAAGTTTATATATATTGATTTGTTATGGAATACATATTAGTTGAAAGTGGTGTATTTTCAATTTTAAAAATAGATCAATAAACATATTAAATTGAAAATTCAAAACATATCAAATTCTTATAGATAGTTTCATCATTTGGTTAACAAAGCTAGTGAACATGCTCATTTCATTATCTGAATATAATAAATGGAAAAATAGACAATGCAAAATCAGGAAATGAATATGAATGAATGAAACACGAAAAGGATATAGTATCACTATAAATAATTAGAAATTATTAAATAGATACCTTTATAAATGCATGAGTATAGAATGCATTGTTATCCATGGAATTTATATATTTTTTATTCCTCTAATAATAATATATGAAATCCCAAAGGTAATTTTAGTCATAGTTAAAAGGCATAAATGAATATTGATCATGCATTTTTCAATTTATATATGTCAAAATGATGAAAAACTAATTCATTTTAATTTTCTATTCATGATAATAAATTTAAAAATGAAACTGAACATTATGCATGCATGAAAACATGAATTTGTCCCTTATAGCAGCACAAGAGTGTTTTGTTTCTTGGTTTACAGCTCACCTAAATATATCTTAATCAAATAGTTGTCATGAATTTGAGAAATATTTGATGTCAACTATAAGAAGATGTTCTAGAAGAGTTTAATGTGCACATAATATACCTTCAACTGTCATTTCATTGCTTCCACCTACTGGAACATCCATACGTTCTCATTTCATAATAGTTTGATATGTATATAATGCTTAAAAATTACATTACAGAACATGAGGAAACATAGTTTTAAAAAATAAAAATATATTATGTTACCTTATGTGATTCATAAGCCATGTGAGTAACTGAAACTAATTTACACATCTTGATTTAATGAAAACCATTTTATAAGTAATGGGATAAAATGTACCTACAAATTTCAAAAAAACACCCATTTTTTTGTAAATATAGATTCATTTCATGTAGAATACAGACCAGTTGACAATGGTTTTTTATCTATTCTACAAATATATCAATTAACGTAATAAATTGAAAATTCAAAACATATCAAAATCATACAGATTGATTCATCAATTGGTTAACAAAGCAATTGAACCTGTTCATTTCTTTATTAGAATATATTCGAATGGAAAATAGGGAGTGCATAATGAGAAAAATATTATGAAATAATAAATCATGAAAAGGAAATTGTATCATTATAAATAATTGGAAAATAATAAATAGTTAACTTATAAATGCATGAGTACAGACATATTTGTAAACCATGTCATTTGAATATTTCTAATCCATCTAATACTGAAATATGAAATCCCAAAGGTAATTTTAGTCACAGTTAAAAGGAATAAGTGAATTTTGATAATTCATTTTCCTATTTATATTAGTCAAAATGATAAAAACTTAAATCATTTTAATTTTCAATTCATGATAATACATATACAAATAAAACTGAACATTCAGTATGTGTGAAAACCATAAATAAGCCTTCGATGCAGCTTAAGTGTGTTATGTTGTTAGTTTAAATTCTCACCTAAATATCATCATGTAATGGGGATGAAGAGGTGATGCGAGATTTTTTTCACTGATTGGAGACATTCACCCATCCCATGAACCTTCAATAATGAACATTCAACAACTTCAGAAGACCTGACAACATGAAATTGAATTAAATAATATATTTGATGACAAATTGAATCTTGTTATAGCATGATAATAGACATCACAATTCAATTTTACTTCAAATATGTATCAATAATATGTTATTCTTGATTAAGAAAATAAACATAAGTGTGTGAGTTTTAAAAAATTAAAAAATTTCCTTACTATATGAATGGAATCATCACAGCTTGTGTTTGAAGGGTGATCTTCCTTGTTGAGCCCATGAAATTTAATTACTTTTTAAAACTAGGTGATTAATTGATTGAATATTAAAAAAGTAACATTAAAAATGAATGCGAATGAAAATAAATTCATACCAATTGTTAAAAGACAATTTATAGAATAATATATAGTTAAATTGCATGAATCGATGAAGGGAATTAAAAAAACTGTATCATTAACAGTAGAAGTGTTTGGAATATCTAATATTTTATGTACTAAATAACACATATGAAACATAGTTAAATTATATGAAATGAAACTATAGTAAATTAAGAGAAAACTGACCATAGTATTCTCATCACCTGTATGATGAAAGGATGACTATTTGGTGATAGAAAAACAATATAAAATAAGAAATTTATGGGAATCGTTAGTACTATAATACAAGTTCTGATGAAAGGTATTATGATACTACATGAATACAATAAATAGTTTTCTACAATAATAATATATAATTATGGGTAGTGAAACATTTCAAAAACTAACAATATCTCAATAGCTGAGTGGGGATTTAGAGGAGGTCAGCACCTAAACAACATTTGAGAGAATGTGAAAGATCATTGATTGGAAGGCTTGTATAGGGGGCGTCAACCTAAAATCTAAGAGCCTTCACTGGTTTATAACCATAAATATGTACAAAAAATTAATCGGATAAAATAATAATTACGTATAAACAATTATGAGTACCCAAAACTTTCACAAATTAAAATTTTTATCTCAAAATGAAATTTGAAATGTATCCAAAACATTCAGAAATCTTCTTCCACATACTAAAATTAAAAAATTAGAGTAAAACCTAAATCAACATTTCACTTAAGAGGTTTAATATTTCGATTTTGAAGTCTACGTAAAATTACAAAACCCTAATATAGGGCATTAAATAATTACAGAAAGAAAAGCTACAAACCAAAGATAAAATATACTACATCAAATGTGATCAATAATTATTTCATTGAATCATGTTAGTAGATATTATAAAGTAGAAAATTCAAACTGAAAAATGAATTCACTGGTAAATATATTCATGACTACTATGAGATGATAATTTACAGAATAATATGCTGTTGAATTGCATGCATCGAAAAATAGAATGAAAGAACCATTAACTGTATAGTTAATATTAGTAGTGTTTAAAAAATCTAATATTGTTATAACAAAGAAACACATATGAAACATAATTAAATTTCTAGAAATAAAACTGTAGGAAATGAATAGAAAACTGACTTTACTATTCTCATTGCTCACACAATGAAATAATGTCTATTTGGTGATCAAAAAACAATATAAAATAAGAAATATATGGGAATTTTTAGAAAAATAAGGCATGTTATGATGAATGGTATAATGATACAACATCAATATAATGAAGAGTTGTCTGAAATAATAATATTTACTATTAGTTATTCATACAATTCAAAAACTAACAATATCTCCACAATTGAGTGGTGATTTGGAAATTGAAGAAAAATAAATGAACCCTTATATAACCTAGAGGAAAATGGATATCCAAACCCAAGGAAAATTATTGAAGAAGTTATCAAATAATATAATAACCATATCATAGTTATTTGACGAAAATTTAGATCGGGAAAATAGTGTTCTCTGAGAGATTTCAACCAAATCTGATCCTTTGTAAAGAATGTAATGTTGGTCATCCAAGCCAAACTGGTTTCCATGAATCTAAGTAGAGTCTTAATTCAATTTAACAAGGTTATAGCTTTAGACGTTGTTGAAATGGCGTGTCTTTGATGAAACCTCAGACAAGGAATACACATGAAGAAGTAGGTTTGAGTTGGACATATGAATGAGTCAATGAATTTTTTTCTAAGTTGTATGTTCAACATTTCAAATGAATATATAAATATAATATGTGAGGGAAAGAAGTGACAAAACATAAAACCATTTTTAAGGGAAAATTACTTCAAAGGATCCAAAGATGATGTTGTTGCAATGAAGGACTCTATTACTAATAACACATCATTAAATTAATTGACTGGTACCCTCGATGACATTTATATCATCATTGATCAGTCATTGAAAACATTAATTTTTTGTAAGTCAAGGAACCAATGCAATATAGTTGGTCTTAATCAGAATAGTATATTAGTCATCTTAGTGAACCAAGTGGGGCATGTTCCAGGTAAAAAAATAATTACGTAAAACATGAAATAGATAAATCAAGGGTTGAATGACTCATCAAAGAAGAAATGTGTACACAAAATAAATTGCATAATAAATTAAAGAGGAGACTCCAATCCCCAAGGAAAATTGAACTGGTTTTCTCAATCTTTTTCCCCTAAAAATATTAAAGCATTAAAAACACATTTACAATAATGTTTCCCTAGCGTATAATAAAGGGTTGAATGACCCGTTATAGAAAACTAGTGTTCACATAATAAATTTAATAATAAATTTAAGAAGAGAGTCTAATACACTGAGAGAATGGAATCCATTTTCTCAATATTTTTTCCCTAAAAAAGTAACGCAATAAAAACTCATTTACAAAATTGTTTTCATATGGAATAAGAAAAAAATTAGAATGAAGTTGTTTATAAATTGGAAATATTAAAAGTATTTTTAGGCTAGTAATATGATATTTATCGCATCATGGGGTTAGGATACAGTCAAAGAATGATCACCGGAAAAGGCCCCTGAAATGGCATCATTAAACACCTATTTAATCTAGCTGTGCTTCCCCAACTAATCTAAAAACACTGAAACCTACTTATCATCATTATAAGTTTTTATATTTAATCATTAAATCAACCACACCGATTGAAAAATATCTGCAAAGTGGTATGGAGTCAGAGAAGGAGGCATAGAAAATGGAGTAGGCGAAGAGGACGGAGGATCCAGAGATGAAGGTAGAGTAGATGGAGCAGGCGGAGAGGATGAAGGAATAATAGATGGAGGCAGAGGATGAGACGTAGGTGGAGAATGAAGTGGTGGTGGACCCAGATATGGAGTAGGCATAGATGGAAGACCTGGATGAGAATATAGTTATTGAGGTGGGAGATGTAGTAGAAGGGGTAGGCAGAAACCAAAGGAGGTCTTGTGGTATGTGGGAGGAGAGGATGTAGAAGGAACCGTATGCGATGAGGTGGTTTGTGAAAGGAGAAGAACAAAATGGTACCCTAGTTGAGGAAGATTGGGAAGAATTTACAAGAGGAGAACCTGTGTGGGAACAACTATAGGTACGCGAGATGGGTGATGATTTTAGAGTACGGAGGGGTTTTTTTGGAGACATCAAAGCATTGATGGGTGACATTTATGTGGGAGAAGTGGCTTCTTTAGTACATATATAGATACCTCAATTGTGTGGTTAATAATATTTAATATATAACTACACCATGATTAAATGGAAAAAAAATATCTCTAAAGACATACCCATATAGGTTAATATATTTATTTATTTATTATTTATTATCATAACATTTTCCATGATTATCTGGTAATGTTCAATATATAGCTAATATTCATGTCCAAACATATATCAATGAGTCCCAATAAGATGGTTCTAAAAGGTCCTTCTGTGTTAAGAAAGAATCTTCTAGTGAAGTTAGAAAAAAGGTTCATACAACTTTGTGCCTCACCATGTGGGGCATCAATTCTCTATATCTAGAAGATGTGAGGATCAATGACAATTTGATTTTACTATTGATATATAAATAAGATAACTATATATAATATGTAACCTCGTTTAGGTATTTATGATTTATTAAGTAAAATTCTACAGTCATAGAACTTGTCAGATATAGATTCATGTTCTCTATTGCATTATCTAAATGTGAGGAGATAATATATCCATAATATAATCATATATACATGATATAAACAATATGAAGTCATTTTAAATCTATTTTAATTGATTAATTCACCTAATATATAAATGAACATGATTCATAGATTTTTTATTGAATATATTTATACATTTTTTCATTCAATTTATAGAAAACATTCTAAAAAATGAAATATTATGTACCAATTCTAGGAGAATCATTGGATTGTTGTAGAACCATTAGAAAAGGATAATTTATATATTATATTCATAAAATATGTTTTTTTGATAAATCCGCATTATTGTGGAATTTCATTATAAGTGATGGAATATTTAATGTATATTCAATGAAAAAGTTTCTTCTGGAATGTCTATGGACCACTAAATCCTCAAATATATATTGTTTTCGAGGATTTTTAGTGTACTTTAGATTATTTGTGAGACATTTGTGATGTATTTATACTTGATTAAAAAACATATTAAGATTGATAAAAATTATGTACATAGGAATTAATGTGAGTATATTCATATGTAGAATAAAAAGTGTATTATTACAAAACTTATACAAAGAGATAGTAAAATTGTTTACTCATTACCTATATATTAACTTTAATTAATGGTTTGGGAACTGATCTTTGTTAAAATTAAAATATTATATCTTACACCTCAAAATAATTGAATAACCATGAGAATAATTATACAATCGATCATGAAAAGATATTTCCAATAATAATTTTCTTATATATTGATGGTTACGATCAAATATGGTAAAGTGTGTTAATATATAGTGGTAACTATATTTAAAAATAATCTATTAACAAATAATGATTTAATCATTAACAAATGAATAATGTTGGAATTAAACAATGATTTAGATTTATTAATTTACTACATTCGTAAGAAATGAAAATAACATATAATATTCTCTTCGAATAAAAGACACAATTACTCTATCGATCATGAAGAGTGAGAATAAAACTATCTCTAAGGATGTGTAAATGAAGGAACTATAAATCATAATATTAGGGAAGAGAACAGTAATTTTAAAAACAATAAAGGAATCCTTTATCCAATGGATGATCATGGTGGAAAAATGTGATTATTTATTTCTTCAAAATAACCTAAGTGAAGTAATGTAAGTGTATCGCCATACATTTAACATAGGTAAATATATATTCATTCAGTTTGGAACTAGTATTTATGTTCTACAATCACAAAATTTGTGGAATTATATGATGTATTATAAAAATATCTATTTTTTACATCTATACTAGATGAACAATTATGTATTATGATCTTTGAGAGAACTATAAGTTTCATAACATAAGTAATGATATTTTTGACACGAGTAAAAGTTCATGGTATGTTATGATTTTAAATTTTACCACATAAAGCCCAAATGGAATATGAATCCATTATACATACCAATATAGAAATAGTAGGAAGTTTTAATAGGTTATGAAAAAAATTGATCGATCATTGTTAAATGGAAACAACATAATTTTAGTGGTGGCAGATTAAATTTCTCAGACTACCAAATTTTTCCATATTTATGTGGATCTTGAATTACAAATATTCCATTGTATAGATTATGGAAGTGGTGTAGCTACATGTTGTATTCATTTGGATAGTGTATGATCGATATCTAATAGTAACCTCAATTTTTAAAAGTCCTACACATTCCATGAATATATAATTGATCATTAGTATAGCAAATCATCAAAAAAATTATAGTTATTGAGAAAGGAATATAATGACGACCAAATAAGTGTTGATAGTTTGTTTAATTTAATTCAAAATGAGAATGCAGTCAAAATCCTCCATTGGTAGATATCTTATATGATAATTATTTCTAATCAAATACCAAGATTGACCCGTATAAATCTTTATATGTGATGTGATTTAGAACCTCTATATGTTTGTATATTGTTAGTGAATAGATGAATATTGGTTCAGATCTTATGTTTGTGATGGTAGAGTAGGGTAAAAATATTCAATAACACGTTAATTTAACTGAAATTAAAAAAAACATATATATATATATAGGCAATAATAAAATGTAAATTAATTTCTAATTTTTAGATAATGTGGTCCTTATAATATAACCCTAGAATAATATTATATGGTATTGAGATAATGAATAATATATCCTTGTGAACATTAACCCCATCATGATCCTTGATTGTTTAATAGTTGTACCCTATCTACTATCACATCTACCATACCAAGATCTTGTACATCATATCCCATAAAATATACCTTGAATTACTACATACATGATCCCTCACATAATCTAATACCTATGATCGTAAAATTGGAGGATGATCACTCTTATGAGGTTTGTGTAGTACATATATTGGACTTTAGAAAAAATATATTTACAGAATAATACTACTAACCATGTTATAGGTTATAATTAGTACCACACGACTAAAAAGGAAACATGGGAATCTATAGATACAATGAAATATATGTTCCTTTATCAATTATCATGTGAGGATATGAGTTTTTTTTAGATGATGAAATTAATAGTTTGGGTAGAATTAAATTTCTAAAAACATTATAAGAGAAATTTATATTCTAAATTAAATTTTTGTATATATACAAATATTATATAAAATTAATTCAATTAATTATACTAATTTAGATCACATGAAAATTAATTAAAAGCTAAAATCAGAGTAAATCAATTATTTTAGATAATGAAATATAAATAAATTTTTTCAGAAAATACATGAGTTGTAATTTCATTAAAATTAATTTTATTATTATTTTGAAATCATAAAATAAAATATTACTTTCATAGTAAGCTTTTATATATTTTAATATAAATGTCAATATATTTATATATAATTATATTTATCTTTTATAAGAGTGAAAAAGTTGGAATTGAAATAAGAAATAGTATTTCTCAGTTAATAGTTTTTTTATTTTAAAAATAAACATACATTATAAAAAATATTTTTATAAAATGATTTTTATTCTTTCAATAAGCACAATGGTATTTTTTTTATTTTTCTAAAAATACATATATTTATTTCATATTAAATATTTCTTGATTTTTGAAATGTTATTTTTTATATCCTATGAAATAATATTTTAATAAAATGGATCTAAAATTTTGATTCAAAATAATCAAATTTCTATAATAATTTCATTTCAATTAAATGTGTGGAAAATATGATTTGAGGGAAAAAACATACCATTATGTTAAATGCTAAATTATGGGGAAAAAATATGTAACTCAATCCATATCAAACAGAACTTATCAATAAATGGGTGGATGCTGTCTATATTTATCATAATAAATATTTACCTCATTAATTATAAATTTTGGTTCCAGTTTTCTTAATAATGACTTCTATTTTTATGTTAAAAATTATATTTACAAAACTTACACCCCACTCTCCTAAAAAAGATCATGTATACACCACAGTTCACCATAATCCATTATACATTCATCTGGAAAAAACTATACCAAACACTCTCCCCAACACTATTCTTCACATCAAATTGTTTTTGGACTCATAAAAATACCAATACATGATTCTATAAGTTGTAGACTAAGTTAGGATATCCAAAGGAAGATGAAATGTTTTTAACAAATCTATTTTAAATTTTATTCTTTTAAAATCACCAAATGTTTACAAAATATAAAAAATACAAAAATCGACCTCAAAATTAAACGAATTTTTTTATGTTATTTGGTTATCCACCATCTACCGTCCTACCAATCATTATGATATTATAATATTAACCATGTTATGTGTGGAACACTGCATCCGTAGATGATGTCATTCATTTTCATCATATCATTCATAGATAATTATTGAAATAAATTTATTTATAAATATGATTCAAATATGCTAACTTTAATTTATATCTTGTTTTGGATATGAAGAATAATCATTTATGTAATTATAAAAATTATAGAATATTATTTTCTTTAAACCTACCATGATGAAAATTCCATTAAATATTATCATATATACCAAGAAAATAAATGAAATTTTATAATTTTAAATTAATAAATAACTTAAAAATAATTTCATTTGACATATATGGTTGTGGAATATTTTTAATAGAAGATTTATAGTCATTTATTAAAGAAAAAAATGGGAAAATAAAAAAGAAAAAATGTTATCAAGCCATTTAATTTTAGGATGATATAATTGTTGATAAATTTCAATGATTAAAACTAATCAAAATTTGTAAAAAATAAATATAGTTTACCTCTTGTATAAATTTTTAATGTAAATAATCTTATTATAGGGGGGTTATAAATTTAAGGATATAAAATTTAATCAAAGTATTAGAAAATATTGAAACATGCACTTTAATTTCATAATTATTCACATAATCATAATTATTGTAAACATGTTTATTTAAAATAAGTTAACAATACAATACTAATATAATACCATGTATTAATTATTTAATATGATCTGTTTGAATTCACTATATGATTTCTATGTAATATACAATAATTTATGAAATGATGTTATTTTCAAAAAGAAACCAATAAAAATGGGTAAATTATTTCATATTACATCAAAGAACCCTTCTATATTGAAAATAAGTTTTAGTTTATAAAAATTAAATTTCCTTCTTATTTATTGCAACTCCAATGTTATTCAATTAAATTTTATATATGTCATATTAATCAAATCCATTATTATTCAAGGATTTATGTCATCTGTACGATTCTTATAAGTTTCATTCCATTTTTTCATGGATAATTTTATCATATTATGATTTCATGGGTGGGAATGGAATTATATATCCAATTTTTTTTTTAAGAAAACGTTATATATCTGATGAGATTCTATGAATTATTTCATGTAAAATCTACCATTGCTAACATTTTTGGTAATTATGATTGGTATACCAAGAATATAACATAACATGATGCTTGGATTATTTAAAACATATATATTGGATTTGACCATAGTTATATAATATTTAATTTGTGTATTTATAATTCACACCTTATTCCATTATAAATTAACTCCTAATCCATCATTATGATGATCTTTTCGTTATGGTATGAAAATAATGATTACGCTCAACCACATACTATTTTTTCGAGTCTCGTGATTTTCCAATTTATTCCACACTTATTTTGATTTTATCTCACAATTTATTTTATGTACATATTCAGTTGAATATATATACTAAGTATGAAATGAAATAAAATTAGATGAATTTTCTAAAACATTTAAGTAAATAATATTTTCATATATTATTACGTTTTATCAAGGAATCATTCCCTAGATAATAAACCATTCCATTTATGAAGGAAAAGTTTACTATATTGTTATCTTAGTAATTTTTTAATCATCCCATATAAAAATGTGGTCAATTATAAATATGTACTTGGTTGGATATATATAAATGTATTGTTAATTGTGTGTCATGATGAGTATATAGTCAAGATATTTTTTCAGCTTCCAATGGAATTAAAAATGTTTATAATCCTTGGTTCCCATGAATTGTTATTGAGATTTATTTTTGTGTAGTTTTATATACATAATTATCCAATTATGTTTCTAATAATTTAATGAGATAGTCTTTATTATGTTGTGAACCCTTTTATTACAAATAGGAAATTCTCTAGGTTTTCATTAGAAAATTTTAGTACAAAACACTCTATAATATGGGATATAATTGATATTGTATTGATTTTTGGTCAATTTAATGGTATGATAAATAATACATAAGATATTTTGATATATAAAAATTATCACGATATATTACAATTATTTTTTGAAATTTAATTATGCATAATTCTAAACTGTTACAAGTGAGTTATAATTACATAGAACATCGTCTATGGGGAAGGTTTTCATATAGTGATGGAAATTATTTATTGATGAAATTTTTAGAATTGTACAAGGGATCATTATATAAATTTTATATAGAGGTAAAATCATGGATAACAATGGGGACTATGATTGATCTCATATATATTGGGAATTAATTTTGAGTCAAAGGTAAGAAGAACAATACACCTAGTTTATGGATGTTCCACCCATATCAGTGGTCATCCACAAATGTGGATAAGTATTGTTTGATATTGGATTTATCTGAAAGATGTAGTAGCCAATATATAGATGTGAATATGAGATCCTATATTTGTTTAGTTTTTTATTCCATTATAATTGGGAGATGAATGATCATATTACTACAACATGAAATGTTGGTAATATTTGAAGATAATATATGTGTAGTATGGAATGAAATTATAAAAAAACATGTAAGGTGATATAGGGGATGGAATAAGTAAAAATATAGAAATTTTATGAGATTATTCCCCATTTTCATGTATTATTTCATTATTCTGGAATTTTATTATAGATTTTATTCTTTGATATTGACATATTTAGGACATATTGACCCCCAAAAACACATCCAATATCGAACAATGAGGAATAATGGATTAATAATATGCTTTTAGATCATAATGAAAGAATCTTATTTTACTAACATACCATCTGTTTGAGATATATGCCATAGTGAATGTAAAAACGTTCATGTTTTTGAAATTTTCCCTCATTTGGAATCATCAATGATATTATAACTTAATGATCCAAGAATTAACATAGTTTTATGTGTCTAAAGACTTTCATGACCAATCAAATTCCATAATCCAAAGTCATATACGAACACATAATAATGTTAATATTTGGTTTAGGATTTTGATTTCGAATTTGACGGTTATATATAATTGTAACTCCTGAAACCTCATCTTTTAGACCTCAAGAAATATAATAAAATATGATTGACCATTTTAGGGGAAAATTTCATCTAGGTTTACTATTTAAATCCCATAAATACATTGGAAAATACATTACTATTTCATTAAAATCCTTCTCCATGGAGAGAATTTATTGTCATAATGAAAACTACAACATGAAAGTAAAGGTTTCATTAAAACCCAATATTTCATGAAATAGTCGTTGGAAACCCATTTCATGGATCCTCTATAATGTCAAATTTTTTGATTGTTTTCGGACCAACACCAAATCTATCAAGATTCATAAATTAATTCAATATATAAAAATCCGACATTGTTTTATACAATATATTTTCCCTAAAAACACACAATGGTTAGGCAGTTCATGCAGAGTCACTACTAATATCACTAATTTTCCTACACAAGAGTTGGGTACCAGTCCCATAAGCCTAACACATGGATATTATTCTACCTGGATAGATGAAAGATAAATTAATGTAAAACTAAAAATATATTTTTTTATTCTTATTCAAATAATATTTTTAAGAGACCTCCATATTGGTCATTCACAATTCTATCACCACATGATGTCTAATTTTTTTGATATTGTATCTCTAAAAATGCTAATATTTTTACCAAACTGTATGGACACTAGAGTATAATCATTGTCTATTAAACATTGACCTCCCATATGCGATGAGTGTAGGATGATTAATTAATCTTTTGCAACATCTTGACCCAAATGACCATTAAATTGGTAGATGTAGTAGTACCCACAAGGTATCATTTATGCCTCATAATATGCTATAGGGTATTGAATATTAGTGAGTGTATAATGATGTTACAATGGGGATCCAATAGCCACATGATCAGAGTCAATCATCGGTATGTCATCTATAAACCAATGGATAATATCATAAGTAATACTTATAAATGATAAGCAAATAATGAAAATTAATTAACTTGGTATAAATTACTGCCCAACTGAAATAATTATAAAAATGAATACCTTTAAAAATGATGATACATGATATAATATAGTGGTTCAATTCGATGTAAAATAAAGATAAGAGTAATAATTTCCCACAATCATACTCTATTATCATCCTAATTACTATCTCATTCTTATGGTCTCTAACTCCCAAGATCACAACACATAAAAATCAATTAATCCATGGACATGCAAACATTATTACCTTCTAATGTAAAATACTAGAATGGTGGCCTGATCTAGGTGCGATATATAATCCCAACATGCCACCATAAAGGTTCTATAGATCAATCCAGTTTGTGCACTATTAAAATATCAATGTTCCATCATATGTATTTACAGAGAAAAAATGTAAACAAATTACCATTTTTTATAGGATCCTAGATGGTTACCCGAGTGACTCTACCTACATCGGCCAAAACAGAATGACCAAACCAAGGAACCTGTATAAAAACTATATTAATATACAAGGAGACATATATGAATAAATAGAAGTGTCCAAACCAATGTCTATTCTTGGTCATGGATGACACACCCTTCGGAAGTCAATCATGTATTCCCATAGTATAACAACATAAACGACAACAACAACAAAAAAATAATAACATAGAACTATTAATAAAATAATAGCATCCATAAAATCCTATAATGTAATCCTCATATAATACAAGGATATACATAATTGAATCCAAAGGTTCGCTATAAGATCCTTCAATATAACCTATACCACTAAGTCCATCCATGTGGACCAATAATACCATCCCTTGTATCATTTGTGGTATAGTAAAATCGGATACAGAAACAAATATCTCACAAAGGGGACCAAGTATCACTGGACACATGTTTTATACATATTATCAATGATTCCATCAATTTTTTCTCTACATGTGAACTGGTGTCATTCCTGAGTATATGTAATCATCCTGGAGAGCTCGTACAAGGAATACCAAGAATCACTCTAAAAATTTCATGTAGTACATTTCTAGGCATGTAAAGTCAATCCAAAACATCCTTATTTTGAGACCCATGTTCACTCTTATCACCCAAGAAATGAAGGCACATAAAACCAAAATCAAATAGAATGTACAAGGCATGTCTTGTACAACAAGATAGTAAATCTTGCCAAGAATTTAATCTCATCCAAATATTTATGGTAAAAGGATATATGCACACATAACTAAGTATAACCACATGAAAATAAAATACAAAGAATAAATATAAATCATGTGGTATAGGAACACATAATTAGTTATATAAATTTAGAAAATCAACAATGAGTGTGGTAATAAACATTTAAATTAATTTTATGGAATTGCAAGAGTTTCATTCATTAAATTCAATAAAAATATGTTTATTTGACTAGTTAATCCATGACATAAAGAATAAGAATTAATATGGAGGGATAAATTCAGGGGGAAAACCCATATTAATTTGATTTATCATTGAATGGAACTTATTAACTATGTAACCCATCCTCGAGATTGTTCAAAAAATCATAAGTCATGGGATGTTTTCCCCAAAGGAGGAACCACACACATAAAATTGGGAGGCATCAGGTAAATCAACCATTCGGATGATTCACCACTCACAAGTGTCATAAAAACAAAAATGGGTTTTATTAAAATTATCCTAAAAAAGAGTGGTGTCACTAGAAGAGTCTGATTCATTACGCAATGAAGAATCATATATAATGAAATGAATATTTGGGAATAAATATATAACCCATTCCATAAGCCAAAATGATTCACATATTTGGTAACACACTTTGATTTGGTTAGGGTGGAGAGTAATCTATGAAACAGATGAATGCATGAAAAATAGATTGAATTGGTGCACAAAAAAATTGAGAAATTATTTTGTGAAAGAAATGAATAAAATAAGGGTAGGAATCTAGAGCATACTACTATATATACAACAATACGGATGATGGAAAATTATAACACGAAAAAAATGAAATAGATCCAAACCTAGGATAAGGGAAGAGAGTGGCACAAGTGGGAGCCATTTGATATGTATTAAGGAGAAAGAAATGAGGATCGATAGAAAACACTTGTTTAAAAGATAATTAAATGTGGACTAGTAAATCAACCCTTAAATATATGGTTTCATGTCTTGGATGTATGGTTTAGACTAACAGTGCACCAATAGTGAGGCTCAAACTGCTAAATAACCATACCTCAAATAGTTGACTCGCATGTTTTTCCAACCATACACCATGTATTACACGAAAAGTACCTAAATGGAACTAAGAAAGCAGGCATGGAAAATGTTTTGGAAAAACATCCATAGTCCATGTGGGTCACTTATCCTCACCTACACATGGAACATAATATACACTGGTCAGACACAAATTTTTATACAAATTGTGTTCCCTTTCAATTCAACCCAATATTTTGTTTTTAGGGCCCGATGCACTCAAAACACATGAAACACATCTTTGAGGCTCTACCAAGTCTAAAAACAACATCATTGTGAATTAATTAACTCATATTTACACTATAATTTTCAATTTTTAAAATGGTCTTTCTTCCAACCTGTAAATAATAAATACCTTTGTAATTTCATCGTGTCTAATAAAACTAGATGATATAGTATCACAGCCATAAAACAACTCATCATTAATAATACTTGGTGAAATGAATAGAATATCACTCAACCTACTCTGGTTGTGAATTCTGGTTCAAATGACCTTCTTATGTTTCCAAACACCCATAACACCTACAACTATCACCATATCATACAGAACATAAGACAAAAAAACTCATGGAAACATTTTTTTTCTGAACAGAATCATCGAGATAGTGCCTTACTAATCCCTTCTTACGTAATATATGACAACATTATTACCTCCAACACAACTTGGTTATATCGTTTATAATTCCAAAACCATGTCAGAGTATTTAATAGATAGATTAAATTATTTAACAATACCCTTAGCACTCAAATGATTCACTTAGAATGAATCTCTTTCTAAATGATCATCAAATCTACAATCTACCTCAATGTTCTGTTTGACATGACATTTTATGAAAATTCATAGAAGACACTCACCACACTTTCCACCAACTAAAAATTTCCTATTAAGTGGTTCCCCAAAAATAAAATATGAATTTAGAAAGGGAGAACTAGTCAAACCGTATTTCTCCAGCATCCATCAATATAATAATCCTAGATGGATGGTTTATTTCATAAAATAGCAGAATGCCTATATAAAAAGTTGGCTCAATAATTTTCCTAGCATACTAACCCAAGCCTGCAACCAGCTTCTTTTGACGTTTCTAGAATACACATCCAGTTAAACAACCATTCTATAGTATAAACATTATTGAATTATATATAGAACACTTGGTTCATTATCCAATTTAAACAAAATTTCTCATTCTAACTATTGTTTGGGGTAGCCTCAAAACCACCATCAACATACCTAGGTTATTTATCTAGGTAAAACCTCAAACAATATTTACAAGAGATTATTTGGTATGAAGTAAATCATTCAATTAGATAGAATTATAAATGAGTCCAAATCACAATCCTATCAGATATCCATTCAAATTAAAAGCATTTTTTCTCTAGAGTTTGACCATTTCATTCCTACGAGGAAACTCATGCATCCCTCCTAACGCAACATCCTTCCAAAGACAACCTATCCTTTGAAAAACACTATGATGTATTCCAATTAACCATAGAAACAACATTTTAATTTATCATTGTTTAAATACAATAATATCTTAGTATATTTTGATTATATAAATATAGGGGACAAGATATTTATTAAACTAAGAGTACACAATGAGGATTTGGATATCTCTAAAAGTATTGGAGACACTACCTCTACATTAAATGATGTTTCTAGAATATCTTGTAACAATAGTATCACCCTACAAAATGAGAAGGATAGTCGGACCAGAAATGGTTTAAATCCACAAAAGTGCTGAACTAATTTTTATAATGCTTCACTATTACCCAAACATGACTATTTTACAAACCAAGGCATCTGGTTATCATTCATTTATAGCCACCAATGTGAATGAATGACTAATGACCTCTTTATGGGTTTAATACATAACCAACCACAACATCATTACACAATAAAAAACTCACTATAGTAAATAAGTGAATCCTTCCATAGGGGACCACATGCATGGAAAATAATTTCTGAGAATTCTCTACAGGGTTATGCTCCCTCCACTTGTAATAATTTAAATTATACATTTGATATGATTATCCCCACCTTAGGAGGGTCTAAGGAATCAAATCTTATAAGGAAGGATATCATCCCATGTCACACAGCCGATCAATCCCTGACCATTGGAACTATAAGTAGACATTATGCATTATCATGAATTAAATATATTAGAGAAATGAACTGTCTTCTTAGAATATCACTAGGATCAGATTTACTATTGATGTACACATAACACACCTTTTGAGTTATGTACACTTAATTTAAATAATCTTCCATAAATGAAAAGTACATCCAACCATCATGTAGAAAAACATAATCCACTTTAAACATCATCTCATGCAAATCTGATGAGTTAGAATATTTAACACTCATGTTACTAAACTCTAGAGATGAGTCATAAAATATACAAGGTATTATATGGTCGAATGATATCCACTAATATCAATGGTCTATTTCAGCATTATAGAAACTCTCTAGAAATGTGTGCAACAATACATACCACCTAGAGGGTTTAGAAGAGAAATGATAACATTCAGACACTATTCATAGGAGCATGCATCCTTATGCATTCAAGCATCTTATATCCAACAAAGGATCATACCAAAATCCATTCTACCTCAATTGAATATGATTCTGGATGATAATGTATCAAGTCACTCATCACTGAAAATGAAGGAAGGTAAGGGTGTCACAACGAATTATGTGGCTAAACATGCCCTTGGAATGTCCACCCCACATTATCAATGTATTTATTTATTCATTCAATCATGGAAAATGAAACAAATGACATGAGCACCAGTCAAAACAAGGATGTCATTATAAAAACTTTGATCCCACATAGGAAAAAACTCCTCAATTGTACATCTCATTAGAAATCCTATATAATATATCATGGATTTTATAGTTCTGAACAACTAACCCATTAGCAAAAAATGTGTTAACCCAAAATTAGGTCAATCCTAAAAAAAATACTAGTATTAAGAGCATGTCATTTATGATTGAGATAAAGGATACTATTCTTATAGAAATTATTCACACTCTCATCAAAAGTCAATCTCAAGGAACACCAAACTACCTTACATGATTTCTGGACCACGAAAACTAATAAAGGTTCTATTTTATGGTATTAGACCAAAACTCACACAATTATATAAAAATTTCATGGTTTAGTTATAAATGAAACGCAAAAGAAGTAATGTGGAAAGAACATCTGTAAAATGCCAAAAGGTAAAATAGAAATGTAATTTAAAAAACATTTTATGAATTTTTGATTTATTAACATCCCATTATAAGGAGATCATTGGTTACATAAATCCATTTTAAATGTAATTATTTAATATATAATATCTCCCAACATGAGTTTTAATGGAAAATTCAATTTTCCTTTTAAGTAATACAACATTTTGGTTTTAATTGATATCTTCCTTAACTAATACCTTATATCTGAAAACATATATAAATGGTCATATGTGATTTAATGAGGTATTTTCAAAAGGATTATACATTACATTTACAGGAAAACCCATATACACTTCTATAAACACATTAAAATTTCCCTCAACATGTAGCATGAAAATACCCCATAGTGGTTAAGCACTAAGGCTTATCAATATAAATGGTGACATGTGAGGGTCTCGTCAAATTAATCATGGTTTTAATTTAAAAACCCAAACAATTTGTTATTTTAGATTTTAAAAAAGACCCTATTTTTTCATTATATGATTAACATGACTCAACTAACCTATATGGCTCAAGAGTGCATTTATATATTTTAGCAATATGGGTAATTACACAATTCAATAAGTGTAAAAGTCTTAGTTAGGAAACCAATTCATTTTAGGGTTAAATTGTCTTGTATTTATTCCTCACATTCTAATGATAAATATCATATCTTATGGTTCAGGTATATGGATTTCCATTTCTAAATTTATAAAGTTTCCATGAATTTTATAAATTGTAGGAGACTTCCATCAAACAACACCCAATTTATATAGGATAAAAAATAAATGGGAAAACCTAAAATTTATGAAATATAATTTATTTGTACCATGTAAATCTATAGTGGTTTAATTATATTGTTCACCATGTTCCAATTTATAAAGTTCATGTACACTTCACAAATTAGAAATCGGTTCCCATTTAAACGCAAATATAATGTTTTATCTACTAGAACTAATGGTTCATGGATCAAACCTGTCATAGTAGATTAGTTATGTGTATCCATCGATAACCAAAATCAAAAAAAAATAGTTATAACTATATATTTTAATCATATAAATATTATATTATTAACATGGTATGGATATTGGGAGGCATTAATATTGACAATGGAAGGCTACTACATAACAAGGGATGAAAAAACAACATCAATATCATAACACTAAAAGCATGTATTCATGGAGTAGCACTTATGAAAAACATATTAATCAAAAAAAATTCCATGGAATAAAAGAAGTTCATGATAATTAAATCAATGAATATTGTTTTATATTCAAATAAATAAATTATCATTCTATATAAACATGTTGGTTAATAAATATATAGGTAGACCAAAAACAAGGAATATCACTAAGAATAACAAAAATGTAATGTAATTTTACATAAAATTACCATAAGGAAAAATAAAAAAATTCAAATATCTAATAATTAAATCAATATAGAATTGAATATACATGGAATTTGAATTCCAATATTCCTTTCATGATTTATGCAATGATACATCCTTGTTGTACTAGGATAAGGAAAATTTTATAACTCTCATAAATCAATATACCGTGGAAAATAACCAAATCACTCAAGGTGAAATCAAAATCAACTGTAACAATAGGTAAGATGATTAATACTACCATCCATATCCACATGATATTTTCCCCTTACTTAAGCTGATCACTCCAATACATGATAATTTACCAAGAATCGATGCATTATAAAACTCTTGGATACCGGCAATTATCTGTAAGGAATTGTAAAATAAAACTAATGATACCACTTTGTAATGGCTCAACAATATTGATCATTAAACCAGTAACTGGATGGGTTTCCCCATGACCTGAAGCTCACCTCCTCGTAAGCACAATGTTTCAGACTAATAGGGAGGGTGTAATGATGTTATGGTGGGGAGACTATATCCTCATGATTAATGACGTAAAATGGTATGTATGGTATAAAAATGGACTCTATTTCTATAAATATTAATGAATGGATTGAATAAGAAAATAATTGAAGTAATAGAATAAGATTATATGTAAAATACTAATACTCAAAATTAAAATTGTATGTCTAGATGAATCTGAAAGTGATAAAAGTAGGTAAAATAGGTAGTAAAACAGTATAAAATAAAAAATATCCCAATGGATATCTTTTTTAGCATCCTTAGTAATATATTTGTCTTGGGATCACTAGTTCCCAAGTCCACAAAATTTCAAATGTTATAAATTATTGGAAATTCATACATAAAGATCTTCTCAGGCACCCTAGTGTAATGGTAGCCTGAGTAGGGTGTGAGATATAACCCCACTAGGTCACCACCAATGGTGTTTAGATAAATATGGTTCATTAAATATAAAAATTGTAGCATTACAATATTTTTAATTATATGTAAATAATAAAATAAAAAAAAATTACTCATTCATCAGGTTCCAAGATGGATACCAGACTAGTTGTACCATCTTCCTCCAAATTTAGTAGTCCACACCTACAATACATGTATAAGTAATATGGTAATATTCATTGGATAATATATAAGAAAAAATATGTTCTTAAACCAGAGATGGTTATTTGGCTTTTCAATCACACCCTTATTATATCATTTGAGAATTCTCATACTTTAATCATAACGACAATACTAATAATAGGTCACAGTATATAATCCATTCAGAGCATTTTTCAAATATGTTAATTGCATCCGTATACCATCTAAGGTGATCCAAAATGAAATCCCAAGGGTCTCTATTAGAGCCCTTGATATAACCAATACCACTAGGTCTATCCAATGTGACCAGTTAAGGCATCCCTCGTATCACTCATGGTATGGTAAAGTCCAAGTCAGTCGCTTGTAACTCACATAGTGGACTGGGTATCACCTGAGGCATAATATATCCATCATCCGAAATAGTCTATCCATGTATCCTACCCTATGGAACCAATGATAGTCATGAGTATAAATAATCAACCTAGATAACCCATACATTAGATTCCATGTATGACTCACATCATGTAATGTTGTTCCAAACTATTCACAAGGAGTCCATCCATAGCATCATAATATCTGGACTATTGTTTTATCCTGGATGGAATGTAGTCAAGGAAATTGAAACCAATATAAAATATCAACTCCAAGGAAAAAATGAACAATATGATATGAAATAAATCTAGGAATTTAATCCATTTCAAAAAACTATGGCATAAGTCAATCGGAACAAGGCACGATTCATAATCGCATAACAATAAAGTATAATTTTTAAAGATAAAGTAGATAGTGTATATATATGAAATAAGTGGGAGTAATTAAGCATAAGAATATTTAAAATGATAATTTTCATAAACATAAATCATAAGTCATTACATTAGTGTTATTCATCTTAATCAAAATCATTTGTTTTAAAGAGTACACCAATGACATAAAGAATATGCATTATGAACAAGGACTCAAATCCTTGATAGCAACCCATATTAATTCAATTGATTAATGTAATTAATTTATTAAGGGTGAAACACACCCTCAAATATTTTCAATCAATAAAAGATCATGTGAATTTGGCCCCAAATGAAGAACCATGATCATAAATGTGGAAATAGTCAAGGTGATCAATGAATGTATTCATTTTATTCTCAAAATGGTTATACCATACTTGGTGATGGGTTGAATTTAATTCATTTTCCAAGTGGGGAATCATAGAAACAACCTGTACAATGGAATAATGAAACACCATATATAATACAACTAAACACTAGGAAAGAATATTGAACACCTAAATTAGGCCTAGAAATATTCCCTCATTATAACTGGCCATTTTATTTTTTTTTTCTATTTTTCTCAAATTGATAAAATAGACATTACCCATTAAAATAGGGGAAATCGGGTCACACCAAATTTTCTCACGAGGAGTTGAAAGAAACAATAAATGGAATGATAAGGAATCAAGACCATACTGTTATGCATCCAATGAGATTGATGGTGTCTAGGTTTATCAATAAATAGAGAAGATAGATCCATATCAAGGACGATGGGTGAAAGGATCTTAAGTAAGATCCCCTTGTTTCACATAAAGGAGGAAGAAAAATTAGAGGAAATAACAATTAGGATTAAAATTTTATTAAGGTAAAATTAATTAATAGACTATTTAATGAATTCTCTCATTGTCTGGATGCATGGTTTTCAAAAAATGTGTGTCATCCTTCCAACTCCCACTACGTATGAACCAACCCATGCTTGCTTAATTTTCACTAATTTAATAACCATGCACTAACTATGCAACAAATAGTTCAGAAATACTGCATAAATGGAACTAAGTGTTTGGTCTAGGTGCATGATTTTAGAAATCCATGAATAACTAATTCAATTAAACTATTATCACCTACACAAGGTGCACAGTCTACACTAGGGGGATGCACTGTTTTAGAGACACCATGTTCCCTTTCTACTCCCAAGGAGCATGCGATTCTAAGGCCTAACTAACCTAAAAAGCTAAAAATCACATGAGACACCCATCAAGGTCTCAACGACATCTAATAAAAATACATTTAAGGATTAAAAAATAAAATTTACATTCAGAAATGAGTTTATTAAACAGATCATCCTCCAAATATTAAAAGTAAAATCCCCATGAATTTTATTTAGTCCAACAACATGGAACATTGCACCTATTTTATCTAAATTATATTATTAACCACCCTAATGTGCCAATAAAAATTATACAAAACTTTATTTTTTGGTGATAATAATATGGAATGATGCAAATATTTTAAGTGTGTAATGGGATCAACTCACCCTATGTGATGAGTACAAGAGGATAATACACCATTATGTGACTAGAATCTGTGTATAAGCCACAATTTTTTTATTATAATAAGTCAATTCATTCATTCATTTTTTATGATTATAATATTATATATATAATGTGAATAGACTGACCAAACATCCTTTTTCATAATAACATATCATTTCAAAGAGTAAAAATGTTATGATTCCTTATGTGATGATATGAAGATTCATAAGATAATGGGAGTATATTTCATTTTGTTAGGAGAAGGGGATTCCAATTTTGAAAAGTCTAATGGACCATCGGTGATTATTATATGATACCATATGTAATGATACTAAGATTAATTAGGTGAATCTCCTATGAAGCATTTGGTTAAATTCTAAAATTAATTAGCTGACAGTCTTATGATTCCTTATTGGATGAGAATATGACTCCCTCAAGGTCAATTAAGAGAATTATGGAATGGTCATCATGCATGTATTTAATCTGTTGAAATTTTTTAATTGTATTAACATAACATAAATTCATGGTGTGACATGAGTATTATAAATATGTAATCATCAGGCTAGATATAGTCATTCGTAGTCTCAACATTTCCAAAAAACTAACCCTACAAACAAAACATAATTCACCCATTTATGGTAGTATTTGAATTAAATAAAAGATTCATAGAAATAGATTAAATATTTAATGATAATTGTAACGTCCCGGACCCGGGTGCCATGCAACGGGTGCCTCGAGCCCGGTTCTCCACATGACCTCAAGCACATTTCCCCAAACACCCGAGGCTGCCGACTAGCAGCGAGGGCCCAGGTCTGATAGTGGGAAAAATATGCCCCCATTTGTCAAAGTGCAGCACAACGGAATATAAAATAAAAATACTCGATAGCGGAAGTAGAAAACATACAAAAATGAAATAAACTACAGCAGTGGAAATAACCAACAGTTTATTAGTGATGATGCTACATGTCTCAAGTTCTAAGAAAACAGAAAGAACATGTTATACATCAATATAGTACAACAAAATATGGAGTATAGCAAAACATGAAAAAAAACTTTCAGTGGCATCGCGAGCCTAGGCTCGGTCCCATGCCCACCTACTCATCAAGAACAGTCCAGTACCTATATAGGGACTCTTGCCCCTATCTACATCTGCAGCAACGTAATCTGTTTGGGTCGAGAAGCGTGACCCAAACAGGGTGTGAGAAATATATCTCAGTAGGCACCCACCAAAGGCCCGTTCCCAACTGCGTATAAGAATGAAACAATAGTCTGTAGTAATAAATTGCAATAAAGTAAGCAGTAATCAAATGTAACAACTACCGGTTATATTGCCATTTTTTTAATATTCATTTAATCCATTTAATAAAAGAAATCACCAGAGTGCATTTCTAAGTAAACAACTAGTGTCCTCAGACACGTAAACTCCTACCCTCGGGTAACGAGTATCCAACACAGAATCTGCCCTCAGGAATAACAGAGTTTATTCCCTCAGGCGTAGGTAGTGTCGCCCACAGGCACAGAGTCTATTGCCCTCAGGCACGGAAGAAGTTTCCCTCATGCCAAAAATAACTACAGCCCATGGGCAAAATAGGGCAGTGCCCATAGGCTAATCACAACAACTCCCTCAGGCTAACAGGTAACCAGGCCATGCCCAACACATCAAAATGAAGTAAAAAAGCAATTCTTATCAAGTAAATTCTACAATTACTACATTTAAGGCATACCCTCGTGTATCCGGGCCAAATGGATAAACAGTGAAACACACCCCCAGGGTGGTTTCGGATCCAAGAAATGATCCCAACCAGCATTTTATTATCACAATTTAATCACATATGCAATTCTAGGAAAAAAATATAGCAACGACCTCAGCCACACGACACCCCAACATGGGTTCGTGGCACAAAAATGCACAAAAACGCACGACAGTTGGAAAATAACAAAAAGCCACATACCTTATATACCAATGAGTGTTATACACAAACGTCGACTCCCAAAACGCCCCAGAACGGTGTAGATATAACGAAGAAAAACAACCAAAAAAATGTAATTAACTTACGATAGGATAAGAATTGGTAAGAACGGTACCCGGAGAGGAGAGTGATTACCCTTGTGGTTCCAAGAGATTTTCTGTCACCGAATCGGATTCCAAACTAACTCTCGGCGGATCTTCAAAGGTCTGGACTCCTCCTTTGGCTCCAAAATGGCTCATACGCCTCCTCTGCCAAATGAGGAGGCTACTTCCTATTTTAATCCAAAAAAACAAAGTACACTGAGTGTAATTCTGAGTACACGATGTGTACTTCTTTCATTTAACCATTCATTTGGCGGCACCGCCACACTGTTCATCCATCAACATGAGTACACGACATGTGCTTCCAAGTACACGGTGTGTACTATCGCCCAGCTGGCGACGACTCCTCCACCTTACTATTCAACCCTACCGACTGACTACACGGCGTGTAAGGTACCACTACACGTCATGTAGTTGGTTCCTACACCCCTCGTCACCGAAAAGGCTACACACCCCGTGTACTCATCCCGACACGGCCAAAAGTACATGGCGCGTGGACAAAGTACACGCCGTGCAGTTTTGAAATTTAGGATTTTTCCCATTTTCCATATTTTCTCAAAAAAACTTATGTAAAAGGAAAAATAAGAAACACGTACTTCAAAAATAATAATCAGGTTCTTACAAACTTTCCCCCTTATATAAATTCGTCCCTGAATTTCCCTTCCAAGGGTGGCGAAGATAAATCTCAGAACAGCTCTAGCCACAGAGCACGTACGTCGGCCTACCGCTCCCAGGTCTCATCCAGCACTCGGCCATGCTTCCATAGCACCCGTACGAGAGGAACTGACCGACCTCGGAGAAACATTGTGCTTCTGTCAATGATAGAGATCATATGATCCTCAGAGGACGCATCATGCCGATGCTCAACCTCCTCAGGCTGAAAGGTGTGAGATTGGTCTGAATGGTGGCGACAGAACTAAGTCACGTGGAAGACGTAGTACATGGCTCAGTACCGTTGTGGTAACTGAAACCGATAGGCAACCAGCCCGAATCTCTCCCAAATCTTGAATGGCCCTACATTCCTCGGTGAAAGATTACCCAGTCCCCAGATCCACTTGTGTCCCATCCTTAGAAAAACACGTATAAAAACCTAATCCCCAACCACGAACTCCAATGGTCGTCTGTGGAGATCATCATAAGGCTTCTGATGAGACTGCATGGTCTTCATCCACTTTCGAATTAGCTGGACCTGCTCAGATGTCTCCTACATGAGCTGTGGCCCCTGAAAAGTGGCCTTACCTGCCTCTAACCAGCATAAAGGTGATCGGTATGACCTATCATATGAAGCCTCGACTGGTGCCTTCTCAATAGTCGCCTGGAAAATATTATTATAGGAAAACTTGACTAAGGGTATATGCTTCTCCCAAGAGACCCCAAAGTCTAAGACGCATGCGTGAAACTTGTCCTTTAGCACCTGTATCGTCCGCTCTGACTGGACATCTGTCTGAGGGTGGTATGTTGTGCTCAGAAGCACCTGTGTACCCAAAACTCTCTAAAAAATATGCCAGAAACGAGGCGTAAAGCGGGCATCCCTATATAAAATGATAGAACGAGGGACCCCATGAAGACATACGATCTCTCGGATATACAGCCTTCCGAGATCGTCTACACTGAAGGTCTCCTTGATCGGAAAAAATGAGCTACCTTCGTGATTCTGTCCACAACAACCCCCACAACATCATTTCCTCGAGGTGACCTCAGCACCCCGTCATGAAATCCATCATGACATCTTCCCATTTCCACTCTGGAATGGGAAAATACTGTAACAGCCCGGCTGGCCTCTGGTGCTCTACCTTCACCTGCTGACAGGTGGAACACCTCGTAACAAAACCATCTATCTCTCTCTTCATACCCGGCCACCAGTACTGACGCCTCATGTCACGGTACATTTTGGTAACCCTGGGATGAACTGACCAAGCTGAAGCATGAAACTCCCGCATCAGCTCCTCGCGTATACCCCCCTAGAACACATACACGTCCATGGAAATACAAAACCTCATCATAGCCTATCGTCTAACCGGGAGGAGGGTCCTCACTTTCCACCGACTCCCGTAGAATTAGGCTTTCGGAATCATATAGCTGCCTTATCATTACTCTATCTAGGAGGGTAGAAGTCACAACTATCGAGGAAAGATAAGTATACCCCTGACTGTCATGCACCTCCAGATGCATCTCTGAGAACAAATCCATAAGCTTCCACTCACCACTGGCCTCCTGCATTGCCTGTACTTGAGTCTTCCTGCTCAGTGCATAAGCTAATGCATTACCTTTACCAGGTGTATAAGAAAGATCAAAATCGATGGACTGTAGGTATTCAACCCACCTTCTATGCCTTATATTTAGGTCACGCTAAGTAAATATATACATGAAGATTTTGTTGTCAATGAAAACCACAAAAAATCTCTCCCAATAGATAGTCTCTCCAACAGCGCAATGCATGAACAACTGCAGCCAACTCGAGATTCATGCGTCGGGTAATTCCTATCATTGGCCTCAACTGCCGAGACCCGTACGCAAGGACTTGATCACCCTACATCAAAATAGCTCCCAACCCAATCCCGGATGCATCACAGTAAACTGTATAGCTCTTCCCCTGCTCTGGGAGTATCAGGATCGGTGTTGATGTCAACCTTCCCTTCAGGTCCTTAAAAGCTGCCTCGGAGGCTTCCGACCAAACTAACTTCACACCATTCTTAGTCAGACCTGTCAATGGTGATTCTAAGCGGGAGAAGTCCTATATGATGGTCTGTAGTAACCATCCATCCCTAAGAAACTCTGAATCTCAAAAACGTTCTTAGGATGCTCCCAGAAAACTACTTCTCTCACATTCTCTGGGTCCACTGAAACTCCTACCTTAGAGATAATATGACCCAGGAAGTGAATCTGGTCCATCCAAAAGTGGCACTTTGAGATCTTAGCATATAGACGATGCTCTCTCAGTGTACTCAATATGATCTCAATATGGGTGGCATGGTCGTGTCGAGTGTGAGAGTACACCAAGATGTTGTCCACGAATACTACACAAAAGAATCAAGATATTGATGGAACACACGATTCATTAGAACCATGAAAACAAATGGCATGTTCATCATTCCGAATGGCACAACCTAGTACTCGTATAGACCATACCAGCTCCTGAACGATGTGAGAGGTATGTCAGATGGTCTAACACGTAGCTGATGATATCCAGATCTCAATTAAATCTTCGAGAACACTCATGCTCCACGAAGCTGATCAAACAGATAATCTATCCTCGACAAGGGATATCGGTTCTTAACCGTCAACTAGTTCAGCTTTCGATAATCTACGTAAGGCCTAAGGGTACAATCCTCCTTCTTCACAAAAAGGACCGAATAACCCCAAGGAGAAGTACTGGGTCAGATAAAACCCTTAGCATGTAGCTCCTCTATCTTCCTCTTGAGCTCCTGCAACTCAGGCGTGGCCATCATATAAGGAGGAATGGACACCGGTGCTGATCTTGGCACAAGCTCGATAGAGAAATCCACCTCACGCACTGGAGGTAGACCTAAAAAAGTCGTCTTGGATTACATCCCTGAAACGATCGACAACTGGAGGGAAATTTGTTGGACAAGTCCCCTGGTCATCTAGATATAAGCTCGCAATCTGGGATGTGACTCCACCTCGCCCATGATGATCTGGTCCAGCTCGACTCAAATGAACATCCCACTTGCCCTTGTATAGAAACTCTCCACCCTCTGGTGACGTGAAACTCACCCTTTGATGATAGCTGTCTACAAAGTCTCTAAAGGGAACCAACCAGTCTATCCCTAGAATGACATCATAGCTCATCATCTCCAAGACATAGAGGTCCCAATGGAAGTGACACCCTCCTACCTCAATGGGGCACTCCTTTCACTGACGCACACCAGCAGTCCTAGTCCCCAACAGAGTGTCTAACATCATGTTATCCGGAGAAGAAGAAACACTGAGCCCAAGGCTCTCCACAACGGGTACAGATATAAAACTATGTGCAGCAACCGTATCAAAAAGCACTGAAGACAAGAAAAAAGATACAAGAATAGTACCTCTGACTATAGAAGGTCTGGGATCTTACTCCTTCAAGGTCTGTTGCACTGCATATGCATGCCCAACGCCGTGGTCCTACGACACAGCCTGGCTACCCTGAGTTGTCCCGCCCTGTTGCCTCTGCGATCCTGGCGTCTGGCTAGCACGGACATGCCCACCATCTGTGCCTCCACACCCTGACGTATTCCAGTTCACTGATGAGTAAGTAGCCATTGGTCCTTCTCCTGCACACGGAGTCTGCACAGAAACCCTCTCACTAGTTGGTGGAAATGCCCTGCAAAAGCGATGTAGATGACCCATCTTGCCGCAAGCTTGGCACGCCACTGGTCTCGTGGACACTGCGGTCTTTTGTGGCCCTCTGTACCACACTCGTAGAACATAACCTGGACCCCTGAAACATTCTTCTGACTGGTACTGCCGCCCTGAGATAATTCCATATAACTCTTCCTCTTGCAAGCAGAAATAATATCAGTAACTGGTGCTGAACCGCCCTGGCCCACACCACTGGATTCCCGCAGGTTCCACTCCATAATCAATTACTGGTTCACAATTGCATGTACATTAGGTAACCTGAAAACATTCACCAGCACTCGGATGTCATACTGAATACCATCCTCAAAACCTCTGGCTCTCAGCGTCTCATCACCCACCAGCACGGGTGCAAAGCGCTGAAGCTCCGTAAAACAAGAATAATAGTTCATCACCGACATGGCACCCTGCTACAGAATCATGAACTCTCAAGATCTATCAGCCCTCAGCGTCTCGGAAAAGAAGATGTCATAGAAGACTGTCTGATAATCTTCCCACGCCATGTCCCTGTGATGCTCTGTCTGGTTTGTAACATCCCAACATCCCTTTGTGGAATCATGCAGCATGTAAGTCGCGAGCTTGACCCTCCACCCTGGAGGCATCTCAAGATGCTCGAAAATAGTCTACATCGATCCTAGACATGATTCCGTAGCATGTGGTCTTCCATCCCCTGAAAACATTGGCAGATGCTACTTCTGGAAGATACGAGTCAGCTCAACCATAGATTTAGCTGCATGGGGTGCTCCCTGAAAGGTCTGCATAAACCACATAAAACCTTCATGGAACTTCACCTCTATGCCTATGTCCGGTATAACATCTGGTTCCGCATCTGGCTCTGCTGGAGGATTCAATGGTAGCCCATGTCCCACAAACTCCGGAGTATAATTGTCGCCGCTCTCCTGGTGGACAACTCACGGTCGTCTAGGCGGCATGACACTACAAGGTCAAAAGCACGCCTCAGATTCATAATTATTATGACCAAAAAGTCAAGGAACCAAAAAGGAAACAATAGGAAGAAGGAATTTAAAATTTGAAAAACAAGACTATATGGCGTGTACAATGACTACACGACGTGTACTTGACTTCCCTTCCCTTTCCCGGGTCCTTCTACACGGCTAAGCCACATAGCTTCCGTCGAACAAAACTACACGACGTGTATAATATCTTCATGGCGTGTACGATGTTATTTTCCAACTGCTTGTGTCGTCTGTGACACGGTCGACTACTCGGCTCGACACTACATGACGTGTTACACCCGCACACAGCGTATACAACACCATGTTTCCTAGCCACATGGCTAACTCCACACGGTCTGTCCTTGGACAAGACTACACGGTGTGCCCCAAAGGTACACGACGTGTTCGGGGAGAGGTGACATCAGCCCGTGATGTTTGCTACATGGCCGAGTCCACAGGTCACAGTACACTGCAAGTCTATAACTGACATGGTGTGTTCTGTCAAGGAGGTACCGACCCATGTTGTTAGATACACGGTCAGACTCTGGGTCAACACTACACAACATGTACAACAACAACACAGCGTGTTTTAACCATGCCCTTCCCTAACCCGGGACACCGCCCACACGGTTTGTGACACGGGAAGAGATTACACAATGTGTACTCAGGGTACACAGTGTGTACTCAAAAAGTTCATTTTTCTTCCCAAACAGAAGAACATGCACGGCGTGTATCAGGTCCTACACGGCATGTATTCTGGGTTTTCTGGACAGTATGTCTTAGAAACATCCCCGGAAACCAGAAAATACTAAAATCCAACACCTAAGTGTCAAATTATGACCTGTGGGGGCCCATACTCCCCAAGGATCAAAGTTTGTCATCTTATCTGTGCTATGACCAAAAAACAGTCAATAATCCACCAAATTCCGGTAAATGAGATCCCATACTCCCCAAAAACCGAAGTTTGCCATTCATTCTATAAACAAGTTCACATAATATTACCCTATCACATGGCAGGTATTTTATCAGAGCGGCTATCACAACAGCATGCTTTTCTTTCACAACAACTATCACATCAACATGCGAATTTCTAATTCACCTTCATGGCATGGAAACTATGCATGGAATATGATATCTAGAATGTGCCTATATGATGCATGGGATGTCATACCCTCTTCTCATCGGGTTGCAACTAAATCGAACCCACAGATAAAATATAAACCGCACAATCCAAGTGCGCCACCCAATGGTGAAAACATATCAACTGTAAAACTTCAAAATCAAAAGAATGAAAAGTACAGGGCAGACTGGCTTTTCCCTGTACATGGGTTAGCTACGCCTGAGCACAACTTATTACAAACTATTGTTCTGCCCTATCCCTGACTACGACTCCAAATTGTATGTCAAATTAATGAAACTGATCTAATACCACTTTGTAACATCCCGGACCCATGTGCCATGCAACGGGTGCCCCGAGCCCGGTTCACCACGTGACCTCAAACACATTTCCCCAAATGCCAGAGGCTGCCGACTAGCAGCGAGGGCCCAGGTCTGATAGTGGGGAAACTATGCCCTCATTTGTCAATGTGTATCACAACAGAATATAAAATAAACATACACGACAGCGGAAGTAGAAAACATACACAACTGAAATAAAGTACAGCAGTGGATATAACCAAAATTATATAAGTGATGATGCTACAAGTCTCAACTTATAAGAAAATAGCCAGAACATTTTATAAATCAATACAGTACAACAAAACAAGCTAAACAGCTTGTAGCGGAATTGCGAGCCTAGGCTCGGTCCCATTCCCACCTATTCCTCAACAACAGTCAAGTACCTGTATAGGGACTCTTTCCCCTATCTACACCTTCAGCAACATAATCAGTTTGGGCTAAAAAGCATGACCCAAACAGGGTGTCAGAAATATATATCAGTAGGAAACCACCAAAGGCCCGTGCCCAACTGCGTGTAAGCATGCAACAATAGTGTGTAGTAATAAAATCCAATAATGTAATCAGTACTCAAAAGTAACAACTACCAGTTATATTTCATTTTTTTTAATATTCATTTAATCCATTTAATATAAGAAATCACCACAGTTCATTTCCAAGTAAACAACTAGTGTCCTTTGACACATCAACTCCTACCCTCGGGTAAAGAGTATCCAACACAGAATCTTCCCTCAGGAATAAGAGAGTTTTTTCCCTTAGGTGTAGGTAGTGTCACCCACATGCATAGAGACTATTTCCCTCAAGCATGGAAGAAGTTTCCCTCAGGCCTAAAATAACTACAGCCCATGGGGTAAATAGTGCAGTGCCCACAAGATAATCACAACAACGCCCTCAGGCAAACAGGTAACCGAGAAATTCCCAACACATCAAAATGTAGTAAACAATAAATTCATGTCAAGGCAATTCTACAATTACTAAATTTAAGGCTTACCCTCAGGTATCTTGGCCAAACGACTAAATAGTGAAACACCCCCCTGGGGTGGTTTCGAATCCAAGAAATGCTCCCAACCAACATTTTATTATCACAATTTAATCACTTATGCAATTCTAGGCATTAAATATAGCAACGACCTCAGCCACATGACACCCCAACATAGGTTCATGGCACAAAAATGAAAAAAACGCACGATAGTTGGGAAATAACACAAATCCACCTACCTTATATGCCAACGAGTGTTATACACAAATGTCGACTCCAGAAATACCCAAGAACGGCGTAGATCTAATGAAGAACAAAAACCAAACAAATGAAAATAACTTATGTTAGGAGAAAAATTGGTAAGAACGGTACCAGAAGAAGAGAGAGCTTACTCGTGCGGTTCTAACGAGACCGTCCAACACCGAATCGGATTTCAGACGAACTCCCAGTGGTTCTTCAAAGTCCAGCCTCCTCCTCTGGCTCCAAAATGGCTCAAACACCTCCTCTGCCAAATGAGGAGGATACTACCTGTTTTAAGCTGAAAAAACAAAGTGCATGGCATGTACTTCAAAGTACACGACATGTAATTCTTTCATTTAACTTTTCATTTGGCCACACCGCCACACTGTTCATCCGTCGACATGAGTACACGGCATGTACTCCCAAGTAGACGGCGAGTAATGTCGCCCAGCTGGCGGCGACTCCACCGCCTTACTATTCATGCCTGCCGAATGACTACACGGCGTGTAAGGTACCACTACACGGCATGTAGTCGGTTCCTACACCCCTCGTCAGCGACAAGGCTATATGTCCCGTGTACTCATCCCAACACGGCCAAAAGTACATGGCGTGTTTCAAAATTACACATCATGTAGTTTTGAAATTTAGGATTTTTTCCCATTTTCATATTTTCTCAAAAACACTTAAGGAAAATGAAAAAGAAGAAACCCGTACCTCAAAAATAAGAACTGCGTTCTTACAATAATCATAAGCATAAATCAAATATATTCATGGATATCATCATACAATTTAATATCCAAAGAACGATGTTTCATCTAGTAATCCTCTCATTCTAATCAAATTTTTCATCACCATCAAAGGATATATCATAAGCCATCCCACCTTGTAATTTAGAATTATTAGACCCATATCAAAAAAATCATAGTGTAATCCAAAACTATATCCTAAAAAAGGATTTGATATATGATTTTAGATTATAATTGTAACATCCAATGTAAGTAATGAATAGTTTATTTTTATATCTATGTGTATTTATGAATTAGATAGTGTTATAAAGGCTTAAAATGAGAATAAATACAATCTTAAGCATTGAATACTCTAATATTTTTGAAAGATTGTTTTACCGCCTTTTGATGGATAACCATTTTTAAATCTATCTTTTGACAATTTTATAAGCTCTATTGGTCAAAATAAACTTATTCTTCAGTATTGGGACATTGAAATTTACTTTGGATAAATTTTTGTTATTTTTCTGACAATGCTCAATTTTTTAATGAATAGTGAAAAATACTGCATTTTACTTCAAAACTTCTTTTTAATCTAATTTAATTTTATGGTTTGATTATATAATAAATTGTTTACTAAGTGTAATTAGAATATATATTTACCATTTAATCCAATTGTGGTCATTGTAATAAATTTCACTTTGAAATTTGACATAAACAATTGTCAAACTTTTGATATATATAGTTTCTACAAAACCCGCTATTTGTTTTGACAACGGGAATTATTTTTAAATTAATTACTACAATTTCTGTGTGTGAAATTTGGTAAAATGGATTGCATATTTGGAGTCATAATGTCATAATTATTTAATTAAGGCATATTTTTCGACTTTATGAATAGTAATAATGGTAATTATCTTTAATTATCGTGATTAATTAGTAATCAGGTAGTTAAGGGAAACATAATAATATCATAATAATACAAAATGACCCCAAAATGTGTAATAAACTGGTTGTGTCATGGACGACCATTTTATGCCTTATGCCGAACATTGGGACCCCATGGAATCACTTTTGGGTTATAGTGACAGTTTATCATTTTATTTTTAAGGAAAGGAGAATATCACAAAAGTATGTAACTCCAAAGTAAAAAATTTTTAGTATTGTCTGTGTCAATGATCTATTAGACTATAAATAGTCATTGGAATGCTAAAAATATTTCCTACATCATAGTATTTTTTTTATAATTTTTTGACATTAAATAAATTAATTTATTTATGACACCATGATGATGCAACCATTATCTTATTAATGAACGATTTAAATAAAATGAAAAGATAATGTAAAATATAAGACACACACTTTTCAAAGAACTATTGGATGGGTTTATGTAAAACCCCTATCACCTTATCCTCAAAATATATAATCTTGGGAACTTTAAAATCCGAAACTCATTATATAATAAAGTAACATTTCTTGACTTTCCAAGAGTGCCCCTCCTCCCTCTTATAAAAGGCCCCCACCTCTACCACCTTACCCACACCTATCATGCAATTGGATCGGATAATCTCTGCTCATTTTAACTCTCAAAATCCCTCTCTTAATCCTATAAGCCTTACCTTACGCATAATTCTCTTCAAGAAACCCTTTTGGTTCAAACCAAGAGGAGTTACCCTATTTAAAGGTAAAGTCTTCTCTAATGTTCTTTTGTGTTATTTTGCTTATCCAACCACATAAACTCTTTTTATACATTGATTTTGTAAGAAAACCAGTATCTACGATATAATATGATGTTGTTATGAGTAGGATTTGATTTAAACTTACACACACCTCCATCTAATGGTTAAAGAACATATAGTTTCTGTGGTTGGTGAATTTATGCCTCATGAAACGATGATTGTTCAATATTATTTTAACACATTTAAAGGTTGAAATTAAAATGTTAGTATTTTTATATATGATATATATTATGTTTATGTTTTCCTTATGATTCTTTATTTTTCATTTATGGAATACTTTTATGGTTTCCATTATGAATAAACGTGATAATTTCAGTTTTTGGAAGTGCAGACTACCGCCCCTCAAAGTGATTTGATTCGTTAATGCCATATGTGGAATTTATAATGGTTGGAGTTTATGATGTTATATATGATATTATAATGGAATTATAATATGCCTTTATATCATTATAATTTCATTCAATTAAATATGAAATATAAATGAATGTTGCGTTCATGCGTACGTACGGCTTAGCGTCACCATGAACGATGCATTTCATTTCTTACCTCAAAATGTTATGTAATATTATAAATTCATGTATATACTGTATATATAAGATATATATGACATCTATATCATGAATATAATTCTGGATATATTGAACCTTTGACCACATGAACAACATGTAATTATAAGAAGTCCATTTTTGGCTCATGTACCAAACATCGACAAAATGACCGTTATTAACTTAAATAGTTACATAATGATCATAATATTGTCATAAGTGATATAAAAGGAATAATTAACATGAATAATGGTCTTAATCAAGTAGAAATTAACTCAAGTTTATTATTCAGTTGATTAAAGAACGATAGAGTCAAGTCAGACATGAGGTAAGGGACTTCGTCTCAATCTCCTTTCATTGAGGCATATTTTGTTTTATACACAACTTTATTTTATACGGTGTATAAGCCCCTATGAATTTTACTTTTATTCAAAAGAAATATTTTTTATATTAAGTTTTTCACTAAACGAAAAATGGAATGTTTTGTCGTACGTATGCAGAGACAACGACTTCTCCTCCACCGTGACCATTATTTGAGTTTTGGCTTCCTCTACAAGCCATATCTTTTTTTATATAAAAAATAAATACCATGTTTTTCTTTTATTTTATTTTTTTATTTGAAAATGGTTTTGATAATGTTTTTGTTATATCAATTTGTTTTATTGGTATCTTGTGATTGAAATGTGGAAATGTTATGTTTCCATTATGCATGTTTTACGTGATACGATTATGTAATGGTTCTTAGGAATTGTTTTTGAAGACGGGTCGTTCTGTGATAAAATAAGGGTGGGTGAGCCCGATATAGCTCTCCAATGCATTGGGTAATGAGAAGGAGTTAAATGATAAGTTTTCTTTAAAGTGATTTAGGGAATATACTGTGATAGGTATTCCAAACGTAACCATGGTGGGTTACTTCCTACGTAAGAATGTTATGAATGCCTCAAGTTACCTTTATGTCTTATGATTTCTATGGGTTATTTATGAATCTTATTATTTCAAGAGGTATGATAAAGTGCTTATGTTTTATGAGTAAAGTATGATTACATTAATTATTATGTATACATGGACTAATTTTTTAATTCCATACTTTTATATCCCTTTCTGATCTTCTTATTCATATCCCAAGTTTTTAAAATATTTTTCACAGGTCAAGGGAAAGGTACATGATGTGATGATAGTGTCGAGGAAGTTTCAAGAAATAATCCATGTTTTATTTTAAATATATCTCCTTTTATGGGAAAATGAATACTGTCTTTTAAAGTAACCACCTTTTGGAAATTTGGAATATAAGGCATGATTTATTATCTAATTCTCTAAAACCCAAAACCTGAAAAGATCATCAATGTGTATTCCTAAAATAACTCAATATTAAGAAATGTTTAAGGCTGGGGCCTTATAGTTGGTATCAAAGGTCGGTTTAGATAACTTTAGGAGTTATAATTCTATTAAATGATTATCAGAAAAAAAATTATGGCCAAATTGAAATGATATAGAATTTAAAGATCACCATGATGATTCATCTAATACATGTTGGTTTAGAATGTTTTTTCGTAGAAGAAATAGGGAAGCGGTGCTAGGAAGGCATACAGTAGGAAATGACCTTCCAAATCAGCATCTTGAGATGGTCAGGATTGGAACTAAACTATTTGTTGCAATAATGGCATAGCTGAATCAAGTGATAAATGGTGTTGGTATCCATGCATGAGATCATCCAGATAAACCACAGAGGAACATGTCAGTGGTGGAACATTTCATGAGGAAACATCCCCCATCATTCATATGATCATCTGGCCCTATTCTAGCTGAAGTGTGGATTAAACCAATAGAGAAGATTTTCGATGTCATGGGGTGTTCATCCAATCAAAAGATTAGTCTTTCTATTTAACATTTGGAGGGTGAAGCATATCAGTGGTGGTTGATGGTTAAAACTATCAGGGATGCTGATGAGATTTATGCTCTTGACTGGGATGAATTCAAAGGTATGTTTCTTGAGAAATATTTTCCTAATGCTGTTTGATATAGGATGGAAAAACAATTCTTGGAATCAAGGTAACAGGACGACTCAATGGTTCCTTATAAAGAATGGTTCACTTGATTGGAAAGGTATGCTCTAAATTTTATCAGAGACCTTGATAGTAAAATCAAAATTTTTTACCCAGGAATAATGCCAAAATATTAAAGGGAATTATCTTCTCATGAGTTCAAAAGTTATGAATATCTTGTTCGATGTGCTGAGAAGGTGGAAATGGATTTTGTCGATGATCAATTGTTCTATGACAACCAACAGAAGGAGATACTGCGGTGGAAAGAAAAAGGGAAGAATCCTTCAAAGAGTTCTGATAGTAATAAAACTATGTTTTCAGTTTGTGATAAATATGTTAAAAGGCATACTGGGGAATGTCTTTTGAATTTGGGAAAGTGCTAGCGATGTGGTTAGATAAGACATATGGCTCGTGATTTCACTGGAAACTATATGGGTGATGGTAAGACCAAATTTTATTTATAGTTAGTGAAATGTTTCATGTGCAATGAGATGGGTCACTATGAAATCTAGTGCTCAACAAAGAGCTCAAATGATGGGAAGTAGTCATATTACAAGAAGAAAAGTTTGGTGAAATCCTTTTCAACTACTTCAGCAAATGATGGGCCATCAAATGAAGTGGTATTGGATACATTGTTTGTTCTCTCAGATTATGAAAATGTTTTATTTGATTCGGGGTCTACACATTCTTTCATCTCTGAAAAATGTTCTAGTAAATTGGGAATTTCATCTCATGAAATCACTCCTCAACTTGTGGTAAAAACACCTGGGGGAAATGTTGAGGAATTTTTTTTATAAGAATCTTCCAATCCTTATTCGTGGAAAGAACCTTTTGGAAAACCATATTGTTATACCTCTAGTAGAGTTTGATGTTATCCAGGGTATGAATTGGCTCTCTGTTTACCATGCTAAGATTGATTTTAGAGCTAAAGAAGTTTCTTTTCAGAAAGGCTTCTAGTTTGTGTACAAGAATGAACCCTTACTGTTGATAGCATATCAAGAGGGTGAGAAGCTTGTAAAAGATGGAAATGAATGTTACCTTGCACATATTGTTTAAAACAAAGGAACTGTTTAGATTAATGATGTGCCAGTGGTAAATGTGTCTCCTGATATTTTTTCAAATAAGTTGCCTATAATAATTCCAGATCAGGAAGTTGAATTTACTATTGACTTAGTTACTAATGCAAAGACAATTTCAAATCCCCCTTATAGAATGGCTCAAATTGAACTTTTAGAGTTGAAGGAGTAATTGCAAGATTTATTAGAGAAAGGTTTCATTCGACCTAGAACATCACCATGGGGTTCTCCTGTCTTATTTGTTAAAAAGAAATATGGTTCTATGAGGATTTTCATTGATTATAGTTCCTTGAATAACATAACTGTTAAGAAAAAATATCCTTTGATTCATATCGATGATTTGTTTGATCAGCTCAAGGGAGCTCAGTATTTTTCAAAGATTGACCTGATATTGGGGTACCATTAGTTGAAGGTAAAGGAAGAAGTTGTTCCAAAGACATTGTTACGTAGAAGATATAGCCATTATGAATGTTTAGTAATGACTTTTGTGTCAACCAATGCACCTGCTGTATTCATGGCCCTTATCAATAGAATTTTCCATGAGATATTGGATAAGTTTGTGGTTGTGTTCAATGATGTTATTTTACTGTTTTCTAAAAGTAAATAGGAGCATGAAATAAATCTAAGGGTTATTTTGAAAAACATAACAGAAAAGAAATTATATGGGAAATTCAGAAAGTTTGAGTTTTGGTTGCAAAAAATTTCTTTCCATGGTCACATTGTTTATAAAGATGGAATAACTGTTGATCTTGAAAAAACAAAAGTTGTTGAAGAATGGACAAGACCCAAAAATGTAACTGAGATTCACTGTTTTCTTGGTTTTTGTAGGCTATTACTGAAGGTTTGTTAGACATTTTTCACGGTTATCTAGTCCAATGCCTATGATAACTCATAAGGGTGTTATGTTTATATGTACAAAAGAATGTGATGATTGTTTTCAGGAGTTGAAAAGAAAATTGGTTAATGCTCCAGTTTTGGCACTACCTTCTAGGAATGGTGAGATTGTTTTCTACAGTGATGCTTCATTGAAAGGACATGGTTGCGTCCTAATACAAAATGATCAGGTAATTTCTTATGCTTCACGACATTTGAAAACTCATGAGGTAATTTACCCTACTCATGATTTGGAGTTAGCTGTTGTTGTTTTCAATTAAAAAATTTGGAGGCATAATTTTTATGGTGTAAGGTGTGAAATATATACCGATCAAAAAAAGATTAAAGAACATATTCACTCAGAAATAATTGAACATGAGGCAGAGTAAATGGCTAGAATTAATCAAGGATAATGATTGTATAATTCAATACCATCCGGGAAAATCAAATAAAGAGGTTGATGCTTTGAGTTGAAAAATTAATGTTTCATTAACTATGTTATGTTTGGAATGTGATCCTTTGGTTAAGGATTTTATAAACCTTGGCACAAAAGTTGATGGTGCAGGAATTTCTTCTCTTTTATTTTAGGTATAAGTGAAATCATCTCTATCAGACAGAATTAAGCAAGCACAGAAGCAAGACAGTGAGTTGTATAAAAAGGTATAGCTGGTTTAGAAGGGTAAGTTTCCTGAATTCAACATTGATAATGATTGTGTTTTGAGATTTGGGAAGCGGATGTGTGTGCCGTGTGATTAATAGTTGAAGAGAGAGTTGTTATGTGAGGCTCATAGTTCTCTTTTTTAAGTTCATCCACATAGTAATAAGATGTATAGAGATCTATGGGAGTATTACTGGTGAATTGAATGAAAAGAGATATTGCTTATTTTACTATGAAGTGTTTGACTTGTCAACAGGTTAAAGCAAAGTGGATGTTACTGGAAGGGATGCTTCAGCCTTTACCAGTACTAGAGTAGAAATGGGAGTATATATCCATGGACTTCATTGTGGGATTTCCGAAGACACTCGAGGTAATAATGCAATCTGGGTTATTGTTGATCGCTTGACTAAATATACTCATTTTCATTCTATACGAGATAATTTTTCCCTAAAAGAATATTATCGTTTGTATCTTAAAGAAATATTATGGTTACATGGAGTTACCCTCTCAGTTGTATTTGATCATGATCCCAGGTTTACTTCTAACTTTTGGAAAGGCTTTCAGAAGTCGTTGCGTACTGAATTAAATTTTATTACAGCTTTTCATCCTCAATCAGATGGGCAGTCAGAATGTAAAATTCATACATTAGGGGATATGATACGTTCTTGTTTGATGGATTATCAGGGAATTTGGGACTAACATATTTCTTTGGTTGAGTTCTCTTATAATAACAGTTTTAATTCCAGTATACAGATGGAACCATTTGAGGAAATATATGGGAAGCGGTGTCGAACTCCATATTTTTGGGATGAAGTGGTTGAAAGGATGTTGATGGGACCAGAATTGGTAGAAGAGTTGGGAAAAAAGTTCAGCTGATACATAAACACATGAGAACAGCTCAGATTAGGTAGAAAAGTTATGCAGACAATAGGAGGAAGGATCTCTCTTTTGAGGTAGGTGATCATGTTTTTATCAAAGTTTCCCCATGGAAAAGTGTGATCCCAATTGGTAAGAAAGGAAAGACGAGTCCAAGGTTCATTATACCATATGCGTATCTGTAGAGAATTGGATCAGTTGATTATTGAGTGTGTTTTCTTCCATGTTTATCTTAGGTACACAATTTTTTTCATGTTTCAATGTTAAGGAAGTACAAGCCAGATCCAACTCATGTTTTGAGTCCAGAGGTAGTTCAGATGGAAGAGAACCAATCATATGAGGAACAACTGGTCCAGATTCTTGACAACTTGGAGCAAGTATTACGGAATAAGGTGATTCATCATATAATGTTTTTGTGAAAAAACCAAATGATTTAAGAGGCAACATGGGAATCTGAAAATTCAATGAGAGATAAATACCCCCACTTATTCAATAAGTAAATAAATTGAGGGGATGTAATTTTCTAAAGGGGGGAAGGATGTAATATCCAAAGTAAGTAATGAATAATATATTTTCATATCTATGTCTATTTATGAATTAAATAGTGTTTTAAAGGCCTAAAATGAGAATAAATCCAATCTTAAGCATTGAATTCTATAATATTTTTAAAATATTATTTTACTACCATTTGATGGAGAACCATTTAAAAATCTATATATTGACAATTTTATATTATATATTTGGAAAATTAAACTTATTCATTAGTATTTGGACACTGAAATTTACTTTGGATAATTTTTTTATATTTTTCAGTCAATGTTCATTTTTTTAATGAATAGTGAATAATGCTGCATTTTACTTCTATACTGCTTTTAGTATATTTTAATTATATGGATAGATTATATTTTAAATAGGTTTTCAAGTTTAATTAGAATATATTTTTACCATTTAATCCAATGGTTGTCATTGATATTAATTTCACTTTGAAATTGGATAAAAACAATTGTCAAACTTTTGATAAATATTGTTTCTAAAAAACCAGCTATTTGTTTTGACAACTGGAATTATATTTAAAGTAATTACTAAAATTTCGGTGTTTTTAATTTGGTAAAATGGATTACATATTCAGAATTATAAGGTCCAAATTATGTAATTTAGAAACTTTTGTTTTTGGACTTTATGAATAGTAACAACGGTAATTATCATTAATTATCGTGATTAATTAGTAATCGGGTAGTTATGGGTAATAAAATTAGAACATTATAATAAAAAATGATCCCAACATGAGTCCTAATGCTATTGGTTTTGTCACGGCCGACCATGAGATGCCTTGTACTAAACATTGGGACCCCATGGAATCACTTTTGGGTGATAGTGACACTTTATCATTTTATTTTTAATGAAAGGAGAATATCACAAAAGTATGTAACTCCTAAGTAAAACAATTTTATTTTTTTCTGTGTAAATGATCTCTTAGACTATAAATATTAATTGGAAATCTATACGTATTTACTACATCATAGTTTATTTTATAATGTTTAGATTTTAAATAAATTTATTTATTTATGACACGATGATGATGCAGTGATTACCTCATTAATGAATGATTTAAATAAAATGAAAAGATAACATAAAATATAAGACTTAAACGTGTCAAAGACCAATTGGATATGTGGATTTAGAACCCTTATCACCTTATCCTCTAAATATATAATTGTGGGATATTTAAAATCTGAAACTCATTATATAATAAAGTAACATTTATTGACTTTCCAAGAGTTCCCCTCCTCCCTCTTATAAAAGGCCCCCACCTCTACCATCATACCCACACCTCTCAAGCCATTGGATCAGCCAATATCTACTCATTTTATCTCTCCACATACCTTTTTTCATCCTAGAAGCCTTACCTTAGGCAGAAAGCTCTTCAAGAAACCCTTTTGGGTCAAACCAAGAGGAGTTACCCGATTTAAAGGTAAAGTATTCTCTAATGTTCTTTTGTTTTTCGTGTTTCTCCAACCCCATATACACTATTTATTATTTTATATTGCGACAACAACATTATCTACAATATAATATTATGTTTTAATGACAAGAATTTGATTTAAAATTACACACACCTCCGTCTAATTGTTCAAGAACATAATGTTTCTGTGGTTGGCGAATTTCTGCCTCACGAAATAATGATTGTTCAATATTTTTTTAACACCATTAAAGGTGGCCATTAAGATGTCTATTTTTTAATATATGATATATATTATGTTTATTTTTTCCTTATGCTTCTGTATTTTTCATTTATGGAATACCATTACGGTTTCCATTATGGATAAACGCGATAATTTCGTTTTTTTGAAGTGTGGACTACCGCCCCCTCAAAAAGATTTGATTCATTAATGCCATATGTGGTATGTATAAAGGCTAGAGTTTATGATGTTATATATGATGATATTCTGTAATTGTAATATACTTTTATAAAATTATGATTTCATTCAATTAAATACGAAATAGGAATGAAAGTAGTGTTCATGCGGACGTACGGCTTACCGTCTCAATGAACGGTGCATTTCATTTCATACCTCTAAATATAATGTAATATTATAAATGAATGTATATACTGGATATATATGATATATATTATATCTAAATCATTAATATAATTCTGTATATAATTTACCATTGACCACATAAACAACATGTAATTATAAGAAGTCCATTTTTGGATCATGTACCAAAGATCGACAAAACAACCGTTATTAACTTAAATAGTTACATAATGTTCACAATATTGTAATAAGTGATAAAAAAGGAATAATGAATGTGAAAAAGGTTCTAAATCCAGTATAAAATAACTCATGTTTATTATTCAAGAGATTAAAGAACGATCGATTCAAGTCGGACTTGAGGTAAGGGACTTCGTCTCAATCTCATTTCATTCAGGCATATTTTGTTTTATACACATCTTTATTTTATATGGCGTATAAACCCCTTTGAATTTTACTTATATTAAAAATTAATCTTTTTTATAAGAATTGTTTTAATAAACGACAAAAGGGAATGTTTTTTCATACGTATATGGTGACATCGACTTCTCCGCCACCGTGACCATTATTTGAGTTTCAGCTTCCTCTACAAGCCATAACTTTTTTTATATTAAAAATAAATACCATGTTTTACTTTTTTGGGTATTTGAAAATGGTTTTGATAATGTATTTATTATATCAATTAGTTGTATTTCTATCTTTTGATTGAAATGTGGAAATTTTATGTTTCCTTTATGAATGTTTTATGTGATGCAATTATGTTATGGTTCTTTGGCATTGTTTATGAAGACGGGTGGTTCCGTGATAAACTAATTACGGGTGAGCCCAATATAGCTTTCCAATGCATTGGGTAATTCGAAGGAGTTAAACTCTACATTTTCTCCAATGAAATTTAGGGAATATACTATTATGGGTATTCCAAATGTAACCATGAGGGTTACTCCCTACGTAATAATGTTATGAATGGCTCAAGTTACCTTTATGTCTTATGATTTCTATGGGTTATTTATGAATCTAATGATTGCATGAGTTATGATAATGTTCTTATGTTTTATGATTAAATTATGATTTCATTAATTCTTATGTGTACATGGACTAAGGTTTTCATTTCGTACTTTGATATCCCTTACAGAGCTTTTTATGCTCATCCCAAGTTTTTGAAATGTTTTTCACAGGTAAAGGGAAAGGTACATGATGTGATGATAGTGTCGAGGAAGTGTCAATAAATAATCCATGTTTTATTTTAAATATTTATCCTTTGATGTAAAAAATGAATACTGTCTTTTATGTAACAACTTTTTTGAAATGTGGAATGTAAGGCATGATTTATGATCTACTACTCTAAAACTCTAAACCTGAAAAGACCCACAATGTGTATTCGTGAAATAACTGAAGATTAAGTAATGTTTATGGCTGGGGTATTATAATAACCTAAATCCATTCTATATTATTATTTAGAATTTGACTAATATTAGGCCACACGACGATTATGCATCAGCAATATTATTAGTTATCTAGTTGTCAATCCCTTATTGAATTTAATAGTGAGGTGATTAATAATATAAGAGATAAATATGATGAAGACATAATTAAGAATATACCATTGGACTAATTTAATTTAGTGAATAATGAAACATATTAGGCATTCTATTTGAGGATCTAGTGTCACTTCTAATATTAATGTGGATTGGAGATCTGTCTATGATTATTTTAAAAACTAAGAATCCATATATGGGTTGATAATATACAATTTTTTCTGGGAAATGATCCTTACATAATCGGTGTTCTGAAGACACCCCATCCCTTTTATAAAGAATGTTTTATAAAATGAATAGTAAACAATTCTATTTTACATGGATATAAAAAGGATTATATCATCCCCACAAAAAATCTATATTTGGAAGATTTGGAATCCAAGGAACCATGTCGGTTAGACTAGAATCCAAGAATATATAGGAGGAAACTACATTATATTACCCCTATGAAAATATTAAGTTGAAAATTCATAGTGTGATAATTCCATATACCACTATGTTGAGTGGGGAAGGTATATTCAATGTGCATTAATACTATCAACCTCTTGAGATTCACCAAGAAGGGCTCTGATAATGTAATTTCTCTAGCAAAAAAATACTCATAATGTAGATGAAGAGGCAACTTTTTTTTATATCAATGACACTGTGACTGAAAATCATATCACTCGAAATGGGGTATGTAACCCAAACTACATCAAAATATATCACTATTTTGACTATTATAGCCACTAAAATGATCATCATCTCATCAAACACTCTGTTTAGATTGGATCCAATAAAACATTGATTGAGAGCCAACAGACTCATTTTAAAATGATTTTTTAATATGTTTTTAATTGTTTTCAATGCCTTTCAATTAATTATAATATAAATTTAATAATTTTGAGAAAAATAGGAATAAAAGAATAAGAGTTAGAATGTGTTTTATATTAATGAATATGTATAAATTTGGAATTTGGAATGTAATTTTATATACAATATTTTTTCGTTGTTTGAAAGGATCTATTTTTAATAGGTTTTAAAAAAAAGCTGCCAATCGGTAGCCCTAAACTGAACAGGACAAGACACCAAGATAAATCATGATGTGCATGTTGAACATGGCCTACAGAGGATGGATACTGAATTTGTTGGACTAGGCCCATGATGATAGGCCATAAGAGTTGAGTGTGCTCGAAGGCCTATGGGTATCACGCGATGTGGAATGTCCCATTATGTGTGGGTGCATACTCAAGATCCCACCTGAGTGCAGCATTTAAAAAAAATATGACACCATATATATCATAATCCCCCACAACTCATTCATTCAATTTCAATGTGGTATGGACAATGTGATTGTTTATATTTTTATTTAAAAGATGTCAACCCAATCCACTTTGCACCTATGCTCACTCTGACACTTGTATGTTGTCTTCATCGCTCGAAACGTCCATCACTAACATTGGAACTCATATATGTACCCCATTTATAATTCTAGGTGAACATGTGGTCAATTTATCTTTCACTTTCGTGCCTACACATCTTATTTTATCACTTGTAAGACTCTATCTAACAAAATAGAAGCCCATTTAATGATTCTTCAGGCCACTGTGATGGATGGAGGGGTGGTTGTGCCACCATTCACCACTCCAACTACCATCCTTGATTAAATAGAATATATACATTTCTAAATAACAAACATCAAAATGGAAATTCATTGATTAACCAAATGAAAATAATGCATGTGTCTTTTCCACATTTGTTCTATCCACACCTTATTTCAATAGTTGATTCACATGTGTGTATCATTGAAGATACATTAACCATATCTAATGTATCTTATAAATGGGATATAATATAATTATTTTTATCACAAGAATACCATGGAATCACTTCCATTTCCTATATAATGAAATATCCAATAGTACATAATTGGTTGGGCACCCATAATGAGGTGGTGATGGCTTGGTCACTGATGATGTTCATTTATATCCATTTTTTAAATTTTATTTCTATTATTTTTTAAATTATTCATTTGTATTTTTATAATATTTAAATTATAATACATACATTTTTCTTTTAATACAACTCATTATTCTAGGTATTATTCTTCTTATTATTAGTTTCTTTACCTTTTCTTCTTTATTTTATTTTATTTAATTTTATTTTTCCACTTTCCCTATAATATATATTTATTTATTCTATTATTTTTATGATTTTATTCTTCTTTTCTTGCTATTATTTCAATAGAAACCTCCTACCCATAGTCATGGGGTTCAAACCTAAGGCATAGCCAGGGTAGGTAATGTGTGTAATTTATTGATTATGTGCTTCAATTATAATTTTTTTATAGTTGTGTTAAGAAAGAGTTAAGTGCATGAGTGTGGTTGTTTTCCACTATAAAACTAAACTCAAATAGAATTCTATTTTTTGTATAAATATTTTACTTTCCTCTCACTAAATAAAATATCTTCTTGAGATAATGTTGAGACATTTCATGTCAAAAATGACATATGATATAGTATTGTATTAAAAGATGTCACATTATTGATACTATATATAAATTTTATTATTAATTAAAATTGAAACACCAACTAAAATAATGATACAACCCATAACTAAACCATAATAGAAAATTTAATTCATTTTAAATTATATTTTACCATTTAATGTTTGATTGATTATTTCACTATAGAATGTTATTTAATTGAAGTTTATTTAATCATATAAATTAAATTAAATTAAATTAATTATTTTAACTAGATGAGGGTAATTAGATTAAGTTGGTGGAATAAGGGAATCTATTTAAGTGAGATGACCCTGGTTAGCCAAAGTGGAAGATACAGAAAATAATTTTTTCCCATACCCTAGGACATGCATGATTAAAGACCATCTAAAGAATAAATATTTGATTTGACAAATATAATTTCACATAAATACTATATTATATATTATAATGGTGAACCCACCAACTAGATGGTCCAACCTATGGTGTTGTGTATAGAAGATATCATAGATATTTTCCCAACAATACCAATTGATATTCCAATGGAATTCGTCCCCATGATATAAAAAATTAAATGATGAGTGAACATATGTCGGACTCCTAGAAGACAGACATTGTACTTGGATGAGTACCCACCATAGATATTTCTGACTCTTAGTCATTTAATGATTTTATGCATTTTTTTATTACTCCATTGTAACACCCTGATATTTTTAATGAAGAACATTATTTTTGACAGAATATACGACCTAAAAAATGAGGATATAAATATATGTAAATATTATTATTTATTTATTATTATTAATACAATATCATTGAGTGGTGTATAATGAATATTAGTAAAAACATTATAAAATAATTATCATCATTGATACCGATTTATTGAATATTTTTTATGAAATAATCATTAAATTTTAATTAATGTCGTATTATTCTTAAAAAAATGTATCCCTTAAAAACTGATTTTTGTTTATTTTTGTTATAATAAAATATATTTCATTTGTCACTGTTGTAAAAGAAAATAATTTACAAAATAATAGAAATTCATAAAATAATCATATCAATAATAACATTGTGGTAATCATTCTGAGTTCTTTGAGAAAGTTTTTATTTTATGTGTATTGTAGGGTACATATTTTTATTAAAAAATGAAATTTTTCCTACAATATTCAAAGGTTCATTAAGATTTAAATTAATTTTAAAAACTTTAATTATGTTATATTATTATTAATACAATTATACTAATTGGAATAAATTTTATTATTAAAATTGGTGTAAAAACCTTTTTATATATAAATGTATATTTTTAATAAAAATACTTCTATTGAGTCTTTTGTTTTTATGTTAAATATTTTTTTACTACTTCTTGGAATTGAATCATGAAAAATGAGTTCCAAATTTAGAATATAGATTTAAAAATGTTGTTAATATGCCCCTATTATTATTGGTCAATAGGAATATTAACTTTTGAAAAAATTGTGACATCATTTAAGTGTAAATTTTGATAATATATGATAAAAATAAGTGAGAAGGCCATTAGATTTCATATTGATTCTAAACGAATGAATATAATTCAATATTGGTTTACATATATTAAAAATTACTTTTTAATGGACACTACTCACTGAAAATTACATACATTATATTTTGATGAAAAAATGATACAATAGATCACTCTCTTTGATTAAATATCTATTATAAGTTCCCATATATGAAAGATCAAGTAGTGCATGAATATAAATTATAATTTTATTGATAATGAAAATATAATTTTTTTTTAATTTATTTAAAAATTTTAGTGATTAAATAATTAACTAAAATACATCAGTAACAATAATATTGTATATATTAAATTAATTGAATATTAAAATAAATGTTTTAAAAAATATAAAGAGTGATATAATTTAAATAAATAAATATGTCCAATGAATTCTATATATCAATATATCATGTAATGTATTGGTTAATGTATTATATTCTTCTTCCACCATTTCAATGTTGTATTTAAATTGAAATGAAATGAATAAATTCAAAAAATATATCAATTATATTTTACAATAGATAATTATGATTGAATAATTTAAAATTACTAAAAATAATAAATTTTAATAAATGAATTTGATATGGTCTAAATCAACAACTATGATCTATTGTAGGGTATTTTTTTTCCTTTTTTGGTATCATTTTCATCGAATATAAGCATGATATTTTTCAAACTGTGGTTCTTCTATGAAGGATTGATGAAGGGGGGATTAAAATAAGTGTAAAAAATAAAATAAATCTTATAATTTTTTTATGAGACGATTTTGAATTAGCCTAAAATTATACTATAATTATATCATTTTTTATCGACGTGGATATGAAAAAAAAATTATTATAATTTTATTCTTTATAAAAAATGAATATTTCCAACTAACCACTTATAAAAAAACACAACTTCCCACACTTTTTTAGACAACAATGATCCTTATATATCAACACAATCCTAATAATTTCGCTCTTAAAAATTCTTATAATTTTTTTTGAGGTGTTAGTATCTTCAAATGTCTAACCATTGGTAAAAATAAATAGATCTAAAGGTGGTATTCCCATGAAAAGTTATTCACCATACCCAACCACTTTCAATTTTTGTAATCATTTTCACCATATTATTATATAATAATTGTCATAAAATGGTAAATTAAGTATCCATATAATATTTAAAGAATATCATGATTATGAAACCACAATTACCCACCCTATTTCCAATCAAATAGAATGTGAAATTATCACTCATGCAGATGGACTACATACCTTCTCCATGTTGCGATACAATTCAATTCTCATCACCATATTATATGGATGAGTAATATAATGGGTTTAATTTTTATATATTATAGTAATGAAATATTCATAATTTTGAAATTGTAATATCACATTTATCTTCATACCATCCAATATGTTGGAAAACAATATCATTACTCAAGCCTACATGTGGACTACCACATCGATGATGTGATCTAGTAAGTTTATCATTTTCATTTAACATAAATGATAATAAATTCATATTAAATGAATATTAATTTTTTATGTTATATTTTTATAATTATGGAAATGGGAATTTTATTGACAATTATTTCATCTCCTCATTCAAAAAGTGAAAATATTTTTTTTCTTTCATATGACCTATAATCACTGTGAACGATTTAGTTCAGTGTTTATTGATTTTTTTTGGATTAATAATCATATTTATATAAATAATATTTGTAATTATTTTTTCCATTTTATCATTAGAGAGGTGATTAAAATTTATAAATGTTTAAGGGTTGAATATAGATAATTTTATAATATGTGGAAAACATAATAATTAATAACTAGAAAAATAATTTTAACAAATAATTTTTTATTAAAGGATGAAAAATTACAATAAGTAAATAATATATGTTAGGATACACATGATTATCAATCTACAAAATATTTATAATAAATATATTTTTATTATAAATGACATTCGAAATTATACAATGGAAATCAAGCCTATGGTAATAGTTTCTCATCTCTCTTTATTATGATAGTTATGCTGCTGTCACTATATTTTTTTGAGGTCTATATAATTAAAATTGATATGTATAAAAATTAATATTCTATATTCATTTAATTTAAAGTTTCATTATAATATAATCATTCTTATGTGTTATTATTCAAAACATACTAGAGTAATGAGGGTTTATTTAAGAATCTCATCATAGTTTAGAATTGTTTATTAAGAAGTCTCTATTAGGAATTGTTTTTGTTTTTATATATTTTAAAATCTATTTTTTCATGTACTTATTTTATTTTCCATAATAAAAATTTACACTTACTTTATTCCCATTGTATAGTCAATATATATAAATAATTCTTTTAGGTGAAACTGAATTAATTTTTCAACATGGTCTGTAATATAATTCTTCCATATAAAAAATTTTCATTAAAATGTTTTAATGAATATTTTTTATATTAAAAAATATTTTCATTAAAAAATTCTTACATTTCTCTGACATTTTAAAAAAAATTAAAACAATGTTCATGTTTGTTTAATGAGTGAATTTGTTGGATCTTTTTCAACAGTTTAAAACAACTATAATTTAACTTATATTGTATGAATGACAATTACCACCATCATCGGCACTCAATTCATTCAATCATCCTCTTCATGTTTACACGGCAATATTGAAAGAAATTTTTCCCCTAATATTTTGTATATTTATTATTTTTAAAATTGTATTTCAAAATGAAAAATATATTTTCAAGAAACTTGTTATTAATGATATTTTTATTATATTTCTTCTCAAAAAAAAGTCAATAACATTAAATTATACATATACACCACTAATAATATGTTGAGGGATATCATAATTATTATTTCTATGGATGGATGATGAAATGCAGCAAGGGAAATAATAACATTTAAAATGTTAATTTTTCAATATGTATGTTTATATTGAATATGAATGGAATTGTTATTCTCTTCATCCATATAGTGAATACACTGGACTATGTATGTTCAGTTAGGGACTTTTATTTCGCCTTGATGCATTATAAGGCTGAATGAGACATAAGTTTTTAGTAATTTAGCTGACACCTTTCCCATTTATAATATATTTCATGATATAGGTACTCAATGATATATATGTAAATGTAAGATATTATTCATTATATCATAATGTGAATAGATATTGATATCAATGTTATTATTAAAATTGTTGTGAAATTCATGTATGAGATTCAAGATCAAGTTATTAAATATATGGAATTAATTTATCATCATTTATTTCTACCATATATTATTTACAATCATTATATTGATTAAATGGATATTTTTACCTATTTACCTTTCAATAAAGATATAACATTATTTACACATTATATATTTAGTTGTACTTAACCCTAAATGAGAATCTTCCTATATATTTATTTTATTTCTTTACCCATATATTATATCAGATGACTCATTGAATTAATTAAATGGTTCATAATATTTATCATCACTATGTTTTGTATTTTATGATGGAAAATATAATTTTTGATTTATGATTGTTTCTTCTATGAAAAGGATACCAATCATTTTGGTTCATTAGAATGTGATTTATTTTCTTTGGACTCAATAATAAGATTTTCCTTTTGAATATTGGATAACATGGTTAGGTTATATGTAATTGGAATTATTGAATGTATAGAAGGAATGTTGAGATCATTATTTATATAATTATATACTGCGAAACCTATCAATTAGAACATATAAAAGGATTATTTTTTGTGTGGGATAATAAAATAAATGTTTGGTGAGGAATATGTATGTCATCACCCACTCAGATTGTTGTATCTTAGACATTGATTTTTGGTTTTCGTTAATGGGTAGAACTAAGAGGAATGACGTTAACAATGAATATGATGGATAGTATGGTGATTATGAAAAAAAAATTATGTTTACAAGAGATAAATATGTTGTTATTATTCCTAAATAGTTATCAGATATATGATTAAGAATTTTGACACTAAAAAAAATCACATTATAATAAATGAAAAGGGTTATACAGTTTTCTTAAATTCCAATTGGCGGAAACCATAGGTATGAAAATATCAATTTCCATTAATTTAGAATTGTTGAAAGTGACACCCTAGTGAAATTCATAATGTTATGAAAAAAAATATTTAATACAAATGTATAGAATATGTCAATGAATTTTGGATAAAAATAATTATTAAAATGCTGGAATTCGTACTTCATCCGGATGTACCATTTAATTATAAATGTCTTATGTGTGTAAAATACGTTAATTAAATATAAAAACTCCCTTAATAGAGGGATAACACAATGGCCAAATAAATGTATTTGTCAGTCCATTTTTTAAAGTGTATGTATTGATGTGTTTATGCATTGGGATATGAGAAATATGTTATAGTTGTGGAATTTTGGATATAATATTAATGACATATATAATTAATGATCCAATGTTAATATTTTTTATGGATTCGAAATCATATGTTGAAAGGTATAGACAAATAATAAAATTCATGTAATACCCCTATATACTGTGAATTATTTTTATATCCATTATTTTAGATATTTTGTGTTAAATGATGCACTACTGGAGTATTTTTAATATTAAACACTATGATTGGATTATATTATACACAATACAAAGTTTTCCCTATGTTACTAGAAACACCGAGTTTAAATGATATGTGACAGAAAACTGAAATATTATTACTCAATATGATAGTTATCACATAGCTGTTAGAATGGTGGGTACAAATTGGATTAACTAAATTATAAAAATATAGTTTAAATATACATATATTTAATTAATTCATACTTGGACAATTAATTAGATATAAAAATTAAATTATTTTAATATCAATAAATCTTTTTTTGAAAAAATATTTTGGAAAAAGTGTTTCATACTTTAATAATATAAAAACAAATATTGATCAATCATTTGGAATTAAATTTATATATAATATATTCAATAAACTATTTAACATTAATCACTTTATATAAATAAGAAAAGAGTAAACCAAATTACACATATAAAAACACATTTCATTAAAAATGTAGTTTTGTCGACTTTTTATAGTGCACATTTTTTTTAAAAAAAAATAATTCATAATATTATAAAATTAATTTTTCAAAATTAAATTAATTATAAAAATTAGGATAACAAAATTATATTTTCGGGGATCTTAAATATTTTTATCAAAATATTCCATTTTTCATGAATAGTAAACTGTACAAAATTTTAATTGAAAACTATCATTTCATATAAATAATTTATAAATATGATATATATTTAAAAAAGTATTTAATGTAAAATATGTTAAATTTTTTTCAATTATTACAATTTATATCCTTATTTTAATTTTTATAGGGAATTTAGAAATAAAAACATTGTAATATTTTGAAAAGTTTCTCGTCAAAAACCCACTTTCTCATAGAGACAATATGATTAATTTTAAGAAAATAATTTATATCTATGAATGGAATTTTTTAAAATGTATTACATATAATTAATCATCATAATATAGATTATCTAATAATTTCAACAATATTTTTGGCAAAAATGAATAGTGGAAACAGAAATAATAATTCATTGTCATTAAGGCTAAAATTGGTTTACTGTGTGGTTAAAATAAGAATATTAAGGTTAATATGAATAAAAAATTTGTTAAATTCATATTTTATAAATATATTTTCACCTAATCCTTCCTGATTCTGCACCTATTTTTATTTGTATATTGTTTTATTGGTAATGAAATTATTATATTACAGTCTTTTTGGGAAATTTTCATGTAGTTTCCATCGAGATTATTTTATACCACATAATAATGGCCACCACCACCCTTCACCTATTACAAATCATTACATTTTTTTGAAAAACCCTTGAAATGTTCTATACTAAAAATTCATAATTACATTCTATAACTATTGGTTCTCCAAAAAGACCATCCCTAGGGAATGTCTGAGGAAATCCAATGGAAATTTCTCATATAAAATCTAATTATATTAACATGATATTTCATATTATTTATTATTCTTACATGATAAATTATGTCTTGACATTTGAAATATATAATATCAATATATACTATATTCTGATATGATATGATATTTATGTAATAATTATTTTCTATCTCTAATTCCAAAAAATGTGTTATGAAATCATCATTTGTGTATATGATAGAGTACCACCATGTGGATGGATGTCATTGTTATCACCATTAAAACATATAAAGCATATCTATAATGATGTATTTATTGTTTATATATCATATTTATGATGATACTATTACATAAGAAATAGTATATCACACATATATTCATACTCTTTATTTTTTGGAATATGATAATGTTGCTCATGTGTACAGCTAACTACAACCTCACAAAGTGATGTGATTCATTTAGGCATTAAATGAGAAGTATTAAGGATTTGTTTAAAAATCATTGTTTTTTATATGAGATAAAAATTATCTTTAAATAAATATATATCATTTACTTTTCATTTTTGAATCTAAAAACAAAATGATAGCGCCATTCACATCCACATACAACCTACCCACTCCAAGAATGGTGATTTAATTTTATGTCTCTAAATATTATGGAATACTCTATATACATATATACTGTATATATATGATATTTATATCCTGGGTAAAATTATAGATATTATTTTACCAATATCAATGTGTCAGGTCCAAAAATACCTTTTTAGATCATATAAGAAAAACAAAGCTATTATTACCCGATACATAAATTAAACATGGAATTGTTAACAAATTGTAAATAAATGTTCATAAAAATATTTTATATGAAATGATATGTATGACCATGATTATAAATAATATTTATAATAAACCAATATTTATTAAATAGGAGGTGTAAATGAGTTCAATGACTGTCAAGACTTATTGAAATGGATTTTCATCTAATATTTAATATCACTGAAATAAATTCCATATTAACCACTTTTATAATTTATGAGATATCTGTAAATCCCATTAAAATACGTCATTATACATATAATTATAAATATTTTTATTTAAAAATCAATTTCTAAACATACATTCATGGTTTCTATGGTTTAATTTCTACTATGTCGATAAGGGGTTTCTGCCTTAATTTTCCTTCATTCAGATATACATTATGTTATTAAAATATTTTAATTAAAAAGGAATATATACATACACTATAAAATTTAATATCATGAATTTCTTCATGGCCATGTTAATTTGGTATTCAATTTATTTTATTCCTTCATGGGTTTTAATATGTAATGTTACCAAAGGGTTAAAAGAATAAATGTCAAAATATTTCCATTTAACAAGAACGTTAATAATATTTTTACAATTCTGAATTCTCATTATATAAATGTCAATAATTATCATCAATTTTTACCCTATTTATATTCATTATATATTCAATAAATAATACCATTTATCTATACATTAGTACTCAAAATTTATATTTTTTTTCTAGAAAATAAAACTTCATTTCCATATTCAGTCACATATCAGTTTTATTCTAATACCATGTATTATAAAAAAAATTATGAATATATTTTTGTAATCTACATATATTTTAAAAAGAAATATTCTCCCCTTCTTTGAATTTGAAAATAAATTGAAAGGAAATTTCTCGAAATTTTCATAAAGAATTCTAATTCTCATTAAAAAAACGTACAAAAAATATTTTTTGTAAAATGCATGGAATGAACAGTACTTCACACAATATCGATTGGTCAATTATCTCATGAATCCCTAAAATGTTTTGAATCATAATTTAAAATAATTTTTTTATGTCTTATAATGTGTTTATTATGATCATTAAATCATAATTTATAAATATTCATTATTTTTACAAATAAAACATTTATCATTATTTTGTATTTTTAAAATGGGTTTTTCAAATAGGAAATACTATTTTATTAAATAAGTATTTTAATAAATAATTTAACTTATTTCTATATATGTTGACATTAATTTTTTATACCAATGTTTTTCTAGGAATATTCTTTAAGAAAACATTTATATTCTTCTTTCGAATTGTTTATGTTTTGATGTAATTATGTTTATCAAACCCAGTTCTATTACATAAGTTATTCCATGAGGAAATGATTATGATACCCACTTCTTTTAACATCCCATTCTAGGATTAAATGAAAATGAATCATGTTTTCTTTTGATTTGTTATGATACGATAAAACTTTTATAATACCCTTGTAATTTATTGATTTATGATAAGATGAATGTTTCATATATTGTGTCACACAAAAATATTACCGTTATTATGTGATGGGTGGATCTTATATCACAAAATATTCATTGGGTAAATATTATTATGTCATGATATAAACATAACTATAATGGGGGGTGAACCAAATTCGTTATGATAAAGAATGAACGTGGAGTGAACCATGTTCAATTAGATAGAGTTGGAATAGAGTGTGTTCCTGGTACAGTGTGACATGGTTACAACAGGGAGACAATTTTTTTATTTAATTTATAAATTATGATTTACATGTAAGTAATCCTTGAATAATATGGAAGTTATTTTTGATGATTGTGGGTTTGACATAAATATCATGTCTAATTTCATTGTTCCCCTATCATTGGTCTTGATCATTAATCCCCATACTATTAAAATATTCTAAACATCCAATATTAATTCCATCACTAAATATTATTATCATTATTATAGAGGGTATGTTATTAAAAGATTATTTTCATGTTCTCGTATCCTTGTGTTCGAGTAATGATTACATATCTCCTTTATTTACCCTTATTGAGAATGTGACCTCAATGATTATTCTGATTTCTCTTATGATGTTATGATGAAATTAATCATGTATGATATGTCTAAGAAATCAACTAGTTTTGAGGAAGTTAGTTAGAGATGATGTAACTCATGAATGGATTATTTTTTTATGTTTCTATGTTTCTAGATGTCTGTAATCTATTATAGTCTTCATGCATTGTTTTAATACAATGAATATTTGAAAAATGATGTATTATTTGTATTTGATTAGATTGGGTTGTTATAGATCATATCAGAGGATTCAATTATTTAACATTTATAAACTTATCTAATATAACCATTGTGATATACCTAAAAATATTTCTAATGATAAGACAATGTATGATTTAATGCATAGGAAAATGTTCTAGAATTCAGGTAGAGGATAGAGTGATTGATTCACAGAAATACATCATTATCCTGATACTAAAAGTGGGTTTGGCTCTAACACTAATGTATCTAGGTTTAATCATCATGAAAACACCATATATCTAGAATAGACTAATAAGTGGTTCATGATAATGGGGTTTTCATCAATCTAGGTTTTACACTCATGGTCGATATGTTGTGGAAATTTGCAAACTCCTTAAGAACCATCATGAAGGATTTAAATAGAATATGACTATAATTGACCAATAATAACCCTTATTATTAATAAGTTTAAATGAATTTTTCTATATTTATACACCCTAAATAATTTTTAAAACTATTTAGTTTTCCAGTATGATTAGTTTTCATCACATTATTCTATAAATATCGTTCAATGGTTAATACCCAAATGAACAACGATAATACTATGTGTGATGGATAGTGAAATATATTTTCTCCTGATAAACCAAATGTTTTGGCTGTCAGAATTTAAAATAATTTTTTAATTATCACACAACATTTTTAAACTATGAATCATGTTGGGTTTCTAGATAGGAAATGGAGGGAACAAAATTCAATTGAGTCCTTCATGACTCAAGGTCCTCCATTCTTCACCAGATCATCTTATCGTATAGATTCAAACCAATGGACCAGTAAAACTGAAAAGATATTTTACACTCTCTAGTTTTTTTGACATTAAAATGTTATTTTGTTTTCCTACCATTTGGAGGTTATGAATATCAATAGTTGAGTCATATTAATAATATGTAAAAATAAAATGAAATCGAGTCCATGTATATTGATGAGTTTACAATGTTATTTTTCAATGAGTACATTCCATATATTCTTTATAAAAATTGGGTTATAAAGTTCATTGAGATTAATAAAAATGAAAATGAATCAGTTGGTACATTTGAGAAAAATTTGATGTGGCATGAGAGAATTGATTATAGTATTATCATCAAATATTAATGTAAGGATGATGGAATATTCAATGGATGAAGAACATATATCTAAATGGTGTTATCCATAACATTCTACATTAGCTACTAATATATTTGTCTATTTTTTTATTATTATCAAAATGGATTTTAGAGTTACATATCAATCATATGGAATTTACAATAATTGGAGGATGGGGTTTGATGGAAAATTTTATAACCATATAGAAAAGACGATGATATTTCTTATATGATAAAAGTTTTGACGGAAATATTGAGGATGTTTTCATAAGGTAACCATTAAATTAATTAAATATAAAATGTGATATCATCTGGAAATCTATTTCCTAATAGGTAGGATGATGTCATATAATTATTTGAATTAAAAAAAGCTTCACAGAATGAAAAATACATTCTCTAGTGTTTTAAATTCCATGATTATGAGAATTATTAGAATCAATTCTTCGATATGATTTCTAAGGTAGATGATGTGCCACAATAACCTATCATTCATTGGAGAAAGAGAATAATTTGAAACCACACATGATGAAGTGAATCATGATAATTAATTGTAGTCATATCATCCAACCCTTAGTTGGTAATTTGTAATTTTTTTATGAATGATCCATATGAAAATATTATTGTGAAAATTCATTTCTTTATCTCCATCTACATGTATTCTAAAATAATAAAATCATATTTGATATTATACAAGTACGAGCATGGATCCATGCACTTAATAAAATTTTATTGTATAAGAGAATAGATCATATAATGAATAATGGTTCAATTAATAATTAAATACGAAGATGTCTCCATTTATGGTCAATATAAGAATTATGTGTACCAATTATGGTTTATAATTTTATGATTGATCATAAGTTCAATGTTATTTCCACCACATTAATGTGTTGTTGGTATGTGATTTTATCGTGATTAATGATATTTTATAATATATTTATGGAAATGAAATAGTTCGATATTGTACAGATTGAAAAAGATTTTTGAGAATGAATGCCTATATATTTTATTCACATGGGATTTACTCTACTTGTAACCATTAGAGTTTATCTTAACTTTTAGGTTGAAAAATGTATTGGTTATATTCAACAATTTTAAAAATTAAACATACATAATTTCTATCACAATAGATTTTTCATAATATCTTATATCCAGATTAATCCTTATTGAAGTGGTAGGATTTCATAGAGTACCCCATTCAGAAATATTTTATCCAAATCTATATTTTGAATTATTTTTTTGAAAATTCATCATTCAAATATTGATACAGAGTTTAGTTTCATCACTATGTATCATCATTAAACAAATAGTTTGTTAGTTGCAATAATTCAAACCCTATAGGATATGATATGACCATTTTATATGGATTTAATAGTTGGTTGGGATCAACAACTTCCTCAAACTAATTTTCCTGGAACAATTTCATTTAATTGATCATTTAGATGAATACATATAAATACCTTTATTCCATGATGTTTAAAAATACAATGAATATGAATGAAGTTGTAAAAAGATCTCTATTTGGACATGAGAAAGATGGTGAGATGGAAGACAAGATTAGATCTATTAAGTAACATGCATGGAAAAAAAATTCATATAAATGTAAGGTTTATAATCATCAGTGTGATATATAGTTAGATGTTATTGAGGTGATTTTTCTATGAATCTATATTGTTATTAAATGATGAAAAACTAAGACCCAAGTGTAACAAAACCATTATAATACATGAGCATATTAAAAAATAGATTATCATTTGTCTAATCCACCAATACTCTCTAATGTTCATGATGTGTTCCATGTATCAGTCATTAGGATATACATACATGATCTATCACATGTTATGAACTCAATGTTCAAACAACTATGTCATATATTTCTTATGAGAAATAGTCAGTTGATATTATGGATCAAATATATAGGGTTCTAAAAAATATGACCACAGAAATGGTGAATGTTTCTAGAAAAAATCACCATCATGAGGTAGCATTGATGGATACCGATGACGAATTGAGGCATAATTATGCTCCCTTTTTGATACCAATACAATTAAATTCAAGGGAGGATTTCATTTTAAGGGAGGTAGAATGTAACAACATGAGATATAGTGATTTTTTTCTAATATATTTAATCTTTTGAATAATTTATGTTATAGAGAAAACAAATTTTATCTACTGTTACACACAACACTATGTTTTAATTATGTTACACAAAATCCTATGTTTAGTTGTTTTTACATGAAACACATGGATTAAATGAATAGTGAGATATAATTAAAATATTATTATTTAATATGACAATTTTCAGTTATTTGTTGGAATGGATAGTGGTAATAGGACTAAAAAAATATGAAAATATTGTTTACACAAGTATATGTAATGAATTATATAGCGAACAATTATTTAGATAAGAAAAAATCTATTTTAAAATACAAAAAACATTTTTTGGAAACCAATTTTTATTGAAAACCAATTATATGGATCCTAATAAAATATAAAAAACACTATTTCTGATTTAATTTAACTAAATTTAAACATTATATATTCCTTAATCTAATTAACATTGATCTTAATCATTTTTTTATAAGAGATGAGAATTAATATATTTTTACACTTACTAACATTATTTTTATAAAAAAACCATTTATTATTAATATTTATAAGGTGGTAATATGAAAAATAATTATTGAATTTATTATAGTTTAAAAAAAAAAATTCAAAAATTCAAATATTTTTTTGAAAATTATATTTAATTGATTTTTTTTATTTTTCTAAAAAATTTCACATTTTGATGAATAGGAGAAAATATAATATTTTAATAGAAAACTACTTTTTCTGTTAAATAATTTATTAAATTAAATTATATATTCATTTGGTTGTAAAGTAAAATTATGTCTATTTTAAAAAAATTATTCCTATTTAGGTCACTGGGATCATTTTTATAATTAATTTTGTTAAATTAATTCAAACTTTTTACCACTTAAAAAACCTCATTTCATGTCACATAATGGGGATTTATTTTGACATAAATATTTCCAATTATATTAATATAATTTGGAAAAGGTGATTATGTGTTCTAAATATGAATAATATTTAATATCTAATAATATAAAATTAATTTTGACCAATATTAATCGTGGATACAATAAAAAAAATTTTCTTCAGTTACACTAAAATTATGTTTATCGTGGGGTTAAACTATGATTAAAATTGTTTAAATGCCATTCCAATTTCTGAAAATATTTTTTCTGGACTTATTTATTCATTATCCAAAACATGTTTTATCATAGGGTCATTTCATATCTTTTGTATTGGTAAATAATATATTATTTTTTGTTTTTTATAAACATCACATCTAACTTCCAAGATGGTTCTTTTCCCCGACATATAAAAGGAAACCTCTACACCCCACTTATTCACACCACCAAATCCCATTAGATTGAAAAAAAATAAAAAACACACATAAAAATATTTACTAAAATTGTAGTGCTAATTTTCCATATAAAATACCCTTTGTATATCCTTAAGAGGAGATCCAAATGAGGTTTCTCTTCAAGAAGGTAATTATCTTAACATGCTATTTAATTTTCTATATGTTTTTACAGAATATATTATGTTTTAAAATATAAAATATAAATAACTAGTATATCATATATAATGATATGATAAATTATGATTTCATAATAATTTTCCATCTTTACTCCCATCAAATGTGTTAAGAAAACAATATTCAGGTTTAGTGCGGACTACTGCCTCACAGACTAAAGTCATTAATTTTTTCATTAACAGCTATCATGGACTCTTAAAATTATGGATTTATTATTTATATATGATATTTTTTATTTTATTATGATTCTATAATTATTTTATCACACATGAATTCATACTATATATCTTATGGGAATACGATAACTTTTCTCGTCTATATGGCGAACTACCACCTCCCATTGTGATCTGATTTAATAAAACATTAAACATTATGTTTTAAGGATGGGGAGAATATAGAAAAATGATATTTATAACCTAAAAAGTATTCATCAATAAAATATAAACATATATACATGTTATACCCCATAATAAAAATGGTTATATAACTAAATTTTATTACTCATATCAACTAGGTGGACCTTTTTTAAAAGACTACATTATTATAACATTATAGTTAAGCATTCATGGTCTAGTCTAGTAATTTGGATGAACAGCCTCTTGGGATATTTCCTAGGGTGTGTTCGATAGAGGAAAAAGAACACTGAAATACCTAGTATTGGGATGTGGGTAAAATCATTCATTTAATTACTCTGTTTGCCCTGTGGGTGGGCCTTTGGTAGAGGACCACATGTCAGTAGAGAAATCGTGATTCCTGGAGTTCTATGACCTGATGTCCATGATATGGAATGGTATTTGTGTCCTCCATGGGACATATGTTAAATTTATATCAGATGAGAAACCCAATATTATGTGTGGTGTCACTCCTAGTGTTTAGATATATGGTCCACAATGAGGATTTTATGATCTAAAGGGGGTGAGTATGAAACACATTAAAATGTTATGGTTTTAAATAGATAAATGACAAGATTCATGCCAACAGTGTGATATATCAAATTAAAGAGCCTACCTAATTAAAACATTATAATTATGAATGTTTATCCAATAGTAGATATCTGTAGGGGGTGGACTCCTTGGATGATTAGTTAGTTGTGTTTCAGTTAGGAAGAAGAACACCCAAAGAAAAAGGGTAGTTATTTGTGGAAAATAATTAGTCTGTTGACCCATTCAGGTCTGAGGATGTGCCTCAGGCAGTGGACCACATGTCTTCGGGAAAATTTGGGATGACTCGTGAACTAAGACCTGATATAAATGTTATGGAAAATTCTTTGTGCATAAATTTGGGAAAATTTATTACAATATATATATATATATATCATTAATTTTCATTCATTAATTTGACATTAAAATGGAAGCATTGATTTTGTGTACGTACGGCCTACCACCTCTACAAACAATGTCTAACAATATTAATTTTTTAAAATTATGAATTAAACAAAATAAATATATCATTAATATATATATATATACGATCCTTATTTCATGATTAAAAATATGTATATAATGAACCCCTGTTAAAATTTAGATTAAATAAATATGAAATTAAATCAAATATGAAATTCAATGATGATATTGCCCAAAATATAATGTCATTTTTCATATATATGTAATAAAAGGTAAAAAGGAAATCGTACATGGAATTATATATATGAATAATGTTCTGTAATATATTTATAATAAAATAATATTTATTAAAGAGGTGGTTTTAATAATTATTTTAAAATTCAATACTTACAATAAGGGATTGTTGTATCACCTTTACTTTATGTTAGACAAATTCTATATGAACAACATGTTCATTTTATGAGCTGTGTATAATTAACAGGAATTTATTTTATGATTTATCTAACTAAAATAATGGCTATTTATGTATACTTTTCGGTATATCTCTTTATAGGGTTTAAATATACAAAGAAACCAAATCAGTAAGTTGTTTTGGTCTCAATTTTCCTTTTTTGAGCTATACATTATGTTATGCGACCATATTAATTCAAAAAGTTTATATAAAGAACCATTAAAATAATATATCATGAATTTATTCAAAATAATTATATTTTAGGTTTAATTTCATGTTATACATTTTTATAGATTGTGTTTCAACATTACAATAATGATAATTATTTTATCTTCCAATATCATCATTTATTAGGATTGTTTATGGTTAGGTCACCAATATTGAAATATCATGATCTACCTGTCCTGAATTTCCATTAGCAATAATATACTTGGGATATTCATTATAAATCATTTATTGATACCATTTTTCTACACATTGGTACATAAAATTATTATTAAAATATTTTTATTAAAATAAATCATTCACTCTCCCCTCGGTAAGTAATACGTTTTTTTCCAAATCCCTATCATGAAATATATGTTCTTGAATGATTAATTATGATCCTATCAATTATAATAGAAATTTTTACACAAATTTCACTGTTAATTTTTTTATAATGAATCACAATATCATTTAAAAAATTAATGTATTTTTTTTTATTATACCAAAAATATGAAATGAATCATTATTTTTCGCAAAAAAAACATACATCGTATTTCCCCTTTTCATGTATGTTCAATGATTAAAGGATTCCCTAAAACATTTTCAAATATCTGATCAATGAAAACTTTTTTCCTTTTTCATTTTATTAAAATATGTATAATCCATATATTTTATGTTCTAATGGTTATTATAAAAGATAAAATTTTCAAATATTTTTATGATTTAAAATGTTTTTTCAATTTTCAAGTCATATTTTTCTCATGAAATGTTATAAATGGTTTTTTATAATTATTATACATCTAATATGAAATCCCTTTATATCAGTTGTGCCTTATTGTGGATATTAACCAAATAACCCATTAATCGTATTTCTCTGAATGGTTTATGTTTTGACGTCATGATTTTTATGAATACTATACATATTTCATGGTTTATAGAAACATGAAATTATTATGAAAAAATCATATTATCACATTATATTATATCATTAAATGAATATAAAATTTGTATATTTTACATAGGATATGATATGCTGAAATTTTTATGATACCCATTTCATTTCATGGGATATTATATGATTAATTTTTACAATCATATGGAACACATAAATATGGTTATCCTTGTATGACTGGTGAAACCTGTATCTCCATTCAATTAATTGAGTATTGATTTATATCTCATTACATGGATAAGGATGTAGTTTATTGTAGACATAATACATTAAGATCATTCTTGAATGAGGATTGAATCTTTCTTAAGAGGACAATTCTCTAAAGGTGAGGGATCCTAGATTAGTATAATTGGGGTAGAAAAGGGAGAAAACCCGGTTCAGTAAATTATTTTTTCTCTATAACGTTCTTGGAAGAGAGAATTGAATAATATTTAAATTATATACTATCTTTTTTTTAATTCCAAAAATTCCATGTATTTTATGAATGTTACTATATCATGTATCACATTTGTTAATTTCCTTGTGATTCATGTCCTATAAGCTGGTAATATTTATGTAATAACTTATGATTCTTATCATTATAATGAATGGAATGGCTTAAAAAGTTATTCTCATGTCACCAAAAACTTATTCTAATTTTATGCTTTTTTATCTCTAATGTTTACCCTTACTGAGAATCATATCTCACCATTTCATATGAATACAATAAGGAATCGGCCTTATGAATTACATAATATAACTATTTTAACTAGATTTCACTTATTTAAATTCAAAAGATCATTCCAGTTTATAGTTTTATAAATCTAGGGCATAACTCATACATATAAACCAACAAGAATAAAAATATGTTAATTTTGAAACATTATCCATTTCATACATAACATATAATGTTTAACATAGAACAACAACATGATTTCATTGAAAAATCATCATAACATTTTACTCGGCATACTTATTTCTCTTAAATTTCATTATATCATTCAAAAAATTTTCAAAACATGGAATGATTATAAAAATATAAGTACGGGATATAAAAAGAAGGAATGTAAACATTATTCCATGTATACTTAAAAAAATAAGAAATCATTTTCACAACAATGTACCTCTCAACGATATATAATTACTTTTTTAAGATGTGATTCCTATAAAAAATTAAAGAACATATAATACACCATAACTGCATCTTGTGGAATTACATACTTGTATTGTAACCTTCGGGGCCTCCTTATGATTTCTAACCATCATTAATACTTTAAAATATAACTATCATGGTTAAATTATTGTGTCTCCATCATAGTTACACTTGGAGAAACCATACTGCCAACCTCCAACATACGAATACCAAACACATTAGAGGATATATATCACACACCCTTCATCATAAAAATTGACTAATAACTAGAACATAATCATAAAACATGAATAATTTCATAAAAAGTTTTCTTTTTAATTTCCTCGATAATGAAGGTAAATCGACACATCACAAAAAATGTTATTATTTTTTTGATAAGAGGAAGAGGGGAGGAAGATTGATAATAATTTTTTTCCATAATCAGTATAACAATATAGTATTTATTAAATAGTTGAGACATCATAGATCATTGATAAGGTTTTTTAATGATATTAAATGAAAACAATAGAATTCGAAATAAAACCAAATAGCATGAAATATGATTTTTTCCTCGTTATTTCTTCTCTTTGATATCCTACAAAAAGACATTGGTTTTTCCCATATGGTAAACTAGAAGTCCTTGGAGGTGGCAATGATCCATGGGAAGGAGATTGTACATTATTTAAACAATTATAATTGATTGATAGGTGTGACAGTAAGAGGGTGTGAGGGGGTATTTATAGTGTTTGTGAGGAGGAGTTTTCATTTATTTTAGTCATTAGTTTTATATTTTTTTCCATTATATGATTAGTCATGATTCAAGAGACACAAAATAGTAAATAGTGAAAGTGAGTTAAAACCAAGTGTTCTTAAATTATCTATTATGCTAATAATAGTGTATTTTACATATAATGTATATTCATGGTAAATTACCATATTTCACTATACATCATAAATTATTATATTTTAGAACAATCCCAACAATCTAACCTAACCATTCGTAAACATATATAATAAAAAAATGAACTCCATTTTTGCAATATAATATTATAAATAAGATAAAATTAATTTTTAAATAATATAATTATTTTTTTCAAAAAAATATTAATACTATAACTAATTAAATAACACCTTAAAAAATTAATCATGGTATCATAAATAATTGCAAATATATTCATCTGTGAGATTTCTATACATTTTTCCATATTAATATTCATAATGTAAATATTAATATTCATAAAGGTGGGTTAATATTCACTAAAAATAATGTTTCTACTATCAGACTACAAGAAACTAACTGATTGAAATTGGGTATATAAATTTTTAAAATTAAAATAATAAAAAAAATTTATATTTAATAGCTAGTTTACAACTACCTCCTTAAAAAAGTATCATTATGTCCAGACTCGTTTTTTCATGCGAATTCACTTTGTTTTTAAAACCTTGGGGAGTTTCATTCTCCCCACCATTCCGAAATTACATCATCACAGTTATATTTACCTATTAAACTAGTGAGGGTACATTTCCCTTGCTGCATTTTTGGATTCCCATGTTTCATATTTATATATTTACTTTATCCACAATACTATTACCTAGTGGATTACCTTATTCATTAATAACTTTTCACTTGAATCAATAATATGTATATGGTTCTCTTTATAAGAAAGGTTATCATCCTGTTGAACCGATTCCAAGCTTAAAACATGAGATGGGTCCAGTAAATACATTTGTAACATTGAAACATAAAAAAACATTTTGTTGCTAAGATAAACATGGAGGCAAAGATACTCAGTACAAATCCAGTCCAATATTCTCTGGGATTTCAAAATTTCTAAAGAACCACGGACATAACATTCCTTTCTTACCAAAACTCATAACACTTTTCCATGGGGGGATTATATGAAAAACATGATCACGTACAACAATAGTAACTTCTTTCCTTGTATTATATGCATATCCTTTCTACCGATTACGATATTTACTCATATGTTTTTTGGATCATAATCACTTTCATAGGAACTTCCTCTACTAATTCATGTTCCATCAGCTTCCTTTCACTGACTTCATCAAATAAATTTGTAGTTTGACATGACTTCTCATATAATGCCTCAAAATGTGCCATCTGTATATAGTAATAGAAACTGTTATTATACAAAAATCCATCCAATGAAATATGTTGATTCCAACATCTTTGGTAATACATTGATCATGCTCAAACATATAATCCAAAATCAGTATCATCCATTGTGATTTCCCTTCTAATTGAGGATGAAAGGCTATAATGAAATTTAATAATGTTCCCAATGACTTCTAAAGGCCTTTCCAAATGATATAAGTGAACCTAGGATCACAATCAGATACAATGAAATGGGTAACATTATGTAACATGAAAATATCTGCGAGGTACATTTGAAAATGAAAACGTATCTCGAATTGGAATGAAATAAGCAAATTTAGTCAATAGATCAACAATAACATATATCTCAATGTTACTGAGATAAGTATTTGGATGTCCCACCTAAAAACCCATGGAAATATTTTCACATTTCAACATAGACACAGGTAATGGTTGAAGCATTCACTTTGGAAACTACCACTCTGCTTTAATCAGTTGACATGTCAAACATTTCACTGTAAAATAAGAAACATCTCTTTTCGATTCATCCCTATAGTAATACTCAGGAATGTCTCTGTACATCTTTGGGTTTCCAAGATGAATGTAAAATGGCGAACTTTGAGTTTCTAAAAATAATTCATTCTTCATATGAGAATCAGTAGGCACACATAATCTCTTTCCAAATCACATAACACAATCATTATCAATGTTAAATTCATACAACATACCCAATCAAACCAATTCCTTCTTTTTTTTATAATTCCCATCTTCCTTGATTTATTTCTTATGTCTTATTTGACAACGATTGCTACATAGAAATATGAAACTAAATAGAATAATTTCATGAATCATCATCATCCAATCCCAACTTCATTAAATCACTAACCCAAGGGTTGTGTTCTATCTCTAACATAGTTATTAATGATTGATGTTTTGGACACATGGGATTTACCACTTTGTTTACTTTTCAAGGATGGTATTTATTGTGCAATCATAATAATTTATCAAATTAATCTATAATCATATCCTCAGGTATAATTCCTTTTGAGTGAATATATTCTTCAATATTCAATGGTTAGTATATATTTCATTTATGGATCCGTAAATTTGATGCCTCCAAATTTTAATGCAAATCCATCAATGTTAATTTAAAATAGTTTGGAGGATAATTTAACTCATGTGGTTTTAGTTTTCAAAAATATTGTCAAATTACTTGGTCAATTTTTATTTGAACACCACCTTGTCGCTTTAATAAAAATTCATTATAGCAGAAAAAATAACTATTTCTGGAAGGTAAGGTCGTAGCTGGAGTATTCAAAAATATTCTTTTCCCTACCTAAAAAAATCATCACATTATTCTGTCCAGGAGAAAATATCAAGTTTATATAGTCATTTATCTAGACAAACATGAAATGTTCTCAGAAAAAATATGGTAATATGCAATAAAACTAAGAAAACTATGAGTATCGGTTATATCTGTGGGTCATGTCCATTCATCAACAAAAATATTTTTAGAATAATCGATATTAATTCATTCTTTTGAAATAATGTGACTAGGGAAATAAATATGTTTGAAACAAAATTTATAATTTCTGATTTTTTTCCATATCATTTCATTACTATTATCATTTTCAAAACAGCCCTTATTTTTTCACATTCCTCTTTACTTCTAGAATATACAATAATTATATCAATAAAAACAACTACAATCTTTTCAACAAACCCATGTAATATTCAATTCATAAGATCCATGAATATAAAAGGTGACTTAGTTATCCAAAATGGCATAAAAATTCATAATGAAAATATAAATATTGAAAATCTATTTTTGGAATGTCAACCTTTTTAACCATTAACTAATGGTACTCAGATTTCATGTCGATCTTGGAAGAATTCTGAGCTCCCTGTAACTGATCAAAAAAGTAATCGATGTGAGTAAATGGATACTTATTACTTACAATAAAGTTATTCAAATATCTATAATAAATCCAATGTCTCATGTAACCATAATTATTTTTAAATAAAAAATAGGAGTTTCCCTTGGAGAAGTGATAGGAGGATTGGAGCCCTTATCATGAAAATCATGCAACTTATTTTCTAGTTCAAGAAGTTCCATTTTATAGATTCTATAAGGTGGATGTGAAATTATATTAGCATCATGAACTATGTCAATTGTGAATTTAGATTCCAGATCAGGTACAACACTAGGTATCTCATAAGTAAAAACAACAACATATTCATTTACTATTAAAACATCATTAATCTAAAAAATTCTCTTGTTTTAAATAGTATGACTAAGATAACATTAATTTCTACATGTCAATAGTTTCTTTGATTCATGAATGGTTATAAATTTTAATTTTTCATTCATGTATAAAAAATGAAAAAAATTTATGAGAAGAAACATAAATACCTCTACAATCGATCTCATCATGATAGACAGAAATCCAATCCATACCGAGAATGACATCAAATGTATTAAGGGAAAAACCACATGGTGATCTGTATATTTCATTCCATAGATTGTAATATGATTATACATAAATTTCTTTATGATATTTCAATTTCCCAAGTGTTTTAACTATAGTTTTTTGTCTCATTTGTTATGTGATATTTCCAATTTAACATATAATTTCTTACAAATAATTGAATGTGTAGAACCTGTATCAAAAAATACATTAGAAGAATATATGTAAATATAAAAATAATATGATACCATATCATACAATGCACCAATATCTACGGATGCAGTCAAAAATGATCTCACAAAACCTTTATTCTTACAGTCTAGATGCTTTCCATCACTCAGATCTTTCATTGGGAACACATTTACATATGGACCCATCTCACCACATCTGAAACACTTTAATGATTTTTTATCATAATTTTCCATTAGATCATTTTTATTATAATATATGTCCATAATTACAATATTACCACTTCAAAAACATTCCTCGGTTTTGGTAAGACATTCCCTTGTGTTATTTTTTCCACACTTTTTACAAATTGGATGATGGACTTTCTTACCATCTGATTACATTGATTGATTCTTACACATCACTTGTCATATAGACATGTTCTCCTTTTTGTTTTTAAAGTACATGTGATCTGATGAAAAATACATTTATACTAGCTCAACAGATTAAACAAATTTCTCATAACATTTGAATTCTTGGGAGGCCAATGACCATCATTATCATGGCTTCAATTTGGTGTGAAAGCAATTCAATATTATATCATGATCCTGAATATTATTTGGAGCATACCTTACTAGTCATCTAAATTTTTATTCATAAAAGGCCAATGAGTATTCCTAATTTTTCTAATATTGAATGATATGATTCTCCATCCTAATTCTAAACAGCTTATGAAAATATTTTTCAAGGAAAATACATTTAAATTTATCCCACACTAAGGCATTAATCTCTATGCTATGTCAGATATTCTTGACCATTGAGCACCATTAATAAGAATCACCTTTTTATAAAAAATGGCATGACAAACCATTTTATTATATGAAAATCCCATAACATCGAATATCTATTTAGGGGATTTTATCCATCCTTCATATGTTATTGGGTCAAAGGATCCACAAAAATTAGGAGGGTGTTTCCTTATCAAATTTCCTGCTAACATCATGTACCTTTATGACAGATATGTTCATTCCCTTACATTGATTCCACCACCATTAATTCCATATATAATCTCATCAATTTCCATCAGAGACATCTCAGTACCAATTCCCACCATTCCTGACTCTAGATTCACAATGATTTCAGCCTCTCAGTTCCATCCAACTTAAGCATCCATATTTCTTCTATGAAAAACCATTCTGTAGAGTAATATCTTAGATAAAGAAACATGTGAATCATTAAATTTTATCGCATTTAAAAAAACATAAGGTAACTATAATTTGTGGTATTCACTTTACATAATAGAAACCATTAATGTAGATTAAATCGTTCTCTCATACCAAATATAAGGACATAGACATAAACATTATATAATCCTTCTATTTCAACATGATTTCACATCGTTACATTCAATAAGATATATTTAGTTTAGTTTTTTAGAATGTTAGGTCATAAATCATACATATCAACAAATAAGAATACAAAGTGGGTACCATTAAATCATTATACATTTATTCTGAAACAAAAAATATTTTACACATAACAACAACATGATTTCTTTGAAAACTCATTATATCATTTAACATGACTACCATATTTCTCATACAAATCCTTATAACCGATGAAAAAAATTAATACAACATGGATGAGCATAAAATTATTAGTAATAAATATAAAAATATGGAAGGTAACCATTAGTTCTTGAATACATATAATCATATCAAATCAATTTTCATAATGACTTACTTCTCACCCATATATACATACTTTGGGAAACATGATATTTCCATAAAACATCAATGAACATATATAAAACCTTAATTTATTCAGAGGTAATAAATTACATAGATTGTAACCCTCATATATAAATTATTATTTGTAACCCTCATGACTACCTTTCAATGTAACACTCGTGACTACCTTATGGTGTGGTCGATATAATTATACATAGAGAAACTATCACGAACCGAAGAACATTTCCAATCCCCACAGGCTGGAACAAGTTATTGGGTATCAAATTATTATAATTGGGAACGATTTACCCGAGTTTATAAACTTAAAACAACAAAATAATCCAATAAAACGAATCTGGATTTTTCCAACCAAACAATATTTTACAAAAATTCAGAACTGAATTACATAGTTTAAAACAATTCACAAAGACTATAAAAAAGGTAAAAAAACAAAAAAAAAACTGTAAACCCTCAAGTAAAGAGGAACCGCCATTAATCTATCTCCACAAGATATCACCAACCAGAACCTGGTGGAAACCCAAACCACTGGCACTAAAAAGTATACTCAACCTGCAAAAAAAAACCAAGTCTACATACACCCAAGGTTGTATGTATGGTGTGAGCCAATTCCCAGTAGGATACCACCACTATGAGTTTACACGTGATAAACATTCAAATTCAAAAAAATTTCTTGTTTTTAAAAACATGAAATGCTAGTGACAATTTCTAAAAAATGCAATATAAAATTAAAACAATTTTCAAGTGGGCTATCATTAAGAATAATCACTTTTAAAAAAAATAATTGCAACAATACTGAATTTTCCAACCAACCGTACCATATTCCAATGGTATGCATATAGTAACTAATGAGCACAATTGTTAGGAAATAAACCATAGGCACTAGCCCGTTGTGGGTCCCAGGTACCTCGTATCGCAGTGAGAGTAACCATCACAAATAATAGTTCTCATGCACAATCCACTTGTAGGTAACATACCACTAATCTAGTGGTCCCCAATAATTTTCATCTTCATTTAATTATATTAGTCAGTGTCAATATTAGAAAGTGAAACTGAGGCCAAACTCCACAGATTCACTAGCATACTAGTACACGTCCACCCACCAAGATACTCGGGTTTCCCTCTTGTGCTCAAACAAGTTCAACAAGACAATAAGTATAATTTTCTCTTGAAAATATCATTTTAACATCACATTTTCACGAAATAGAACACACGTACATCCCGCAAGTCACAAAATCAACTTTTTCAGTCAAATGGATTTTTAAATCATAAAGACATCAAAATAGTACACAACACTTTTCACATCACTTCAACACATCGACACGTCCTTTAAAAAATTTTATAAAACATTTACATGGTGATAAAAATCACATAACATACCACACAAAAATACCACATAATATCCTTTTACCTCCAAAATCATTTTATCATCAAACTAAAATGAATCAACCCACAAACAAGTTTTGTCCCAATATAAAAATTTAAAAAAACTTTTCATAAATTTAAAAAACATTATAAAATTGTTTGAAATATTAAAACATTATTTAACCTTTCAAAACCCCAATATAAGTAAACACACATAGAAAAAAGTACATATGCAACTTTTTCCCACTTTTTTTAACCAACTAAATCATTTTAAATTTTCATAGAAAGAACAAAAGTGGTGTAAATATGTCTTGCACACAAAACCCATTTCAAAACCCCGATTTAAAACCAAACAATACTAATTTTTATAAAAAAAATTTTGAATCCATATAGGTATTTATAAAACCATTTTCAAGTCTTATAAAATCACATTGAATACCACCACCAATGATACATATGAAAACAGAAATTTTCATAAAATTCTCTCAAGAATTATAACGATGTTATACACATCAGACCTATTTATAAACCCTCTTTTTTGGCCCACATGACACCAATACATTTTCAAAACCTAATTTACCAGTGAAACATGATTTAGTAAACCAATTCCATATGTTATTAAATACACCCAAATAATACCCCATGAGTTACACATGAAAACACCAAATTTCAATTTTAAAAAAATATTAAATTATACACTTAACCAAACCAATCATAAACAGTTCCTCACCATACCTAAAATACAAGGAATATGAAAAATGAGTAAATACAGAAAGCTAAATAATCAAAAATTGTTTACACAAGGAACCACCTACCTATTTTGTTGAAACCCTCAAAAATGGTGAAAAACATCCACTATAACACCACCGCACATCCAGGAAGTGAAATCTAGCTCTAGAACACATTATTTGACCAACACGACATTAAATAAATCCCTAGGATCGAACCCTAACTTATGGAAATTTTAGAACATAATAAAAGTGGGAGGAAACCCTAAGGGAAATGGAAGAAACCAAGAACGAATCACTGACATTGAAAAATATTGACGAAATCACCCCTAATACACTAGTATCTTTTCTAAAATATCCAAGTATTCGAGGGGGATTCAAAAATGGTTTAAGATATAATTTAGGGACTATAATGTGGGAAATGATTGAGACATGAAGGAGGTACAGAATAATCAATTTACCTCTTCAAATCTGGGTGATTTGAGAAATTTAGATATTTTTCATCCAGATTCACGAATAAACCGAGATCTAAGGATGGGGAGGAGGGAATGGGGACTCCAATTGCATAATTGGTCTCGAGGGAGAGTTGGAATCACCGAAAAAACGTGAATATTGAAGGAGATATTAAATAATAAAAAACTATTTTTAATGAAAGAAATGGGCTTTCGGGTAGCCCCAATCCATAAAATAAAAACCCATATCCACAATGATTAAGGATTCCTAAATGGCCCAAATCAATATGGTGGTGTTAATAGATCCAGAGAGTAAAATTAAGAATTGGAACATATGAAAAAAATTTAATAAAGAAGAAGTTGTAAAAGAATCAAAATTTATTCTTAAATCTGGAATTGAGCTCACAGTTTGGCCCAATTCATGAAAACTCACCCATTAATCCATAAAAGTATGGGAAACCCCCAATAAAAATCATGAATGGAAATTAAATGAAATTTAACATTAAAATAATTCATTAATGTTACAATTATCTCCACCATGATATCATTCCATCCCCGAAAAGCCATAGCAATGCCAGATACAAAAACCAAACCCAACCAATAAACCAAGATGTACTTCTTTTCCAAGCATCCCCCCCAAGGGGAAAAACAACTCTACTGATCAATTAAGGAAGGATTATTCTCAAAACCCAAACTTAAAACTCATTTCTGAAATTATCAATCACATTCATAGATTATCCAAAAAGAAAACTCCTCAAACACTATCCAAACAAGACTCAAGAAATTCACCCAAATGAACAACAACTTTGAACAAAGTTACACTTACATTACTTTAACTAAACCATTGGGTGATCTCCTATACCATCATTTACGCAAGGATGATGTTGGTAGCTAGATATCCCAGAGTGGGTCAATCAACCTCCATGCCAAGACCATTGAGAAACCTTTGATACAAATATGGGGGGGCACAAATACACTCCCCACCATAAGAGACAAAAAATATTTTTTTTCGAGACAGAATCAAGACCCTAATAGGTGGAGGCCTCAACGGAATCCCTAGTACAAAGCATAGAATTCCATTCAAAACTTACGAAGGAACATAAATGAGTATCATAGTGGGTCTCCCCACCATAACAACCAGCCATCTTAACTGACCAGCATTGGATGACACAGAATCACCCAAAAATTTAATGATTTGGGAATGATGTACGGGTATTCCGCACGGCATGAGAATCCATGCACAAACTGTGCAGATAATTCTTTCTGCATGGTTCTTAGAACATGGTCACTACTAATTTTCCCAAAATGTTTCATCAACATGTCTATCCAAATTTCCAACCATTCCTTATTGACTCAATGGAATCCAAAGGGGGAGGTAATGAAATAAGGTGATGACATGGGTACAAGGCCCTCCACCAATTTCCACCGAATAGGAACAACATATGAAGGATGATGACACCAGAGGTTTAAACACTTATTATCATTCATACTAAGGATATGAAATTGTAGAAGGGTTTAAAAGACCCTGGAATTTCCCATGACTATCAGCCAACTTCTCTCCGAGAACTTTGGCTAGACCTCAAATGATTGAAGCAACATTGGCCTAAGAGTAAGGCTTTGGAAGCCCCCCTAAATGATAATTTTTATATTTCTGTCACCAACAAATACACTACAATCCCCTATAATATTTCCTAGACATAATACATTCCAAACTCACTTTACCCTAATCCAATCATTCACTGAAAAAAGGTCTTATAAGATGCACACACATCACACCTTGTTTCTTTGGGTGAGAATCAATAGAAGTAATGAACGCATATACTCACATTCCTCTATAATGGAAGATTTTAATGTTTTTATAGGGGAAAAATTCTTCCAACATAATATGGACTCTTAGAGAATTTCACAACTTTCTACTTCATGGTCAATCAAGAACATGAAATCACATGGAATCACCGAACAAGACCATGGCGACTGGTATAAACAATGAATGGAGAGGGACCTTATACAACATCCCAAAACAACACACATTTCAAGAACATGGCCACAATATCCTCTCATAAAAAAATATCCCAAACTGGTAGTATATTGTGAACTCCTTCTTTGATGAGACTACGAACGACTGAGAGGACCTCTTAGACACCATCCAGATACTCATCCATGCTAACAACCCCAGACCACTTCCACCTTCGGAAAATAAGGAAACTTTAGAGGATAAGGTTACTTTCAACCTTACATGAACACTCTCCCACTACAAGAGGATACAAAATACCAGGAAAAGAAAGGGTGTAGTCTCAATCTAAAAATCATAAGAAAAATATTCCTTATATTGATCAACTAGAGGGTCTTCAAACGAAGAAACAATCTGGGATGCACTTCAGTTGTGCACTAACCCTTAATGGGGCATACCTTATCCAAAAATTAAACCCAAGGACCCAACCAAGATGTTATATTAGTCAAGATATACTACAAACCCTATCCAAACACATTAATGTAAACACTGTAATGGAATCACAAAACATTTCTCAGAAGAGACCACTAACCGGACCTTCAACATAGATTACAGACCAAGCACAAACCCAAAACACAGTAAAAAAATGAGAGGATTCCTGGAATCAAAAAATCCCACAAAATCATCATTAAAAAAAATAAAAAATAAAAAACATCCCAAACTAGTCATAAAGACATCATGTTTCTCATTTAAAATCATCTTTTTGAAAATAAACAGTCCAGCAGTTAGTGTGTCCACCAATGGTACCCCATGGGCATCACACATGCATGTTTTTGTGCCACATCAGGCACCCTCCTCATATCCATCTCGGAACTCATCCACCCATTCCATCAACCATCCATCATCCCATATAACACCATTCATGTGGTTTCTCATAGAAATACCCTAGGTTAAAATAAAAAATTGTTTCCACTTTTCAAAACCAAAACAATCAACCGATATCTTTTTTTTTCTCAAAACCGCAAACCAAGAAATCATACTCAAATTATAGATTAACAAAATTTTCATAAAGGAATAATCATTTAAATAAAAACTCACATTCAAGTCCTACACGTTGATTTCAAAGAATGTCATCCCATTAAAACACCTTTCAACCGTTTAGAAAACATTATTGGAAATATATTTTCAAAACCAACATTGACATAGTCGTGCTTTCAAAAGAGGTGGAAACAGACTATTTTCCATTCTAATACAATTATGAAAATCCATTTCTCTGTTTTCAAAAATCTAACCATTACATCATTATTAGAAAATAATTTCACAAAAAAATTATGCATCTTAAAACTAATTCACTTTAAAACCAATGTTCCAAGATTTCAACACTAATGAACATTAGACAATGCTAAAGAAAAATAGTTTCAGTGGGTGACATAGACATATGGTTGGTGGCCATATTCCAATAAATTCACCATCATAGTGAGTATTCTAGTGAATATCCTCAGATCCACATGGATTTTCAGAACCTTTGAGCTCACTGAGACCATTAATCCGACTCTATTTTCATTTCCCCTAATCATCATCAATCCAAGAAATCTAAATGACTCATATAAATCCTGAATTCCTCTGGCGACTCGAATCAGATCGTGAGGTGTGGTGAGTAGTCACACAAACCATAACCGAAATACCAAGTCCCCATAATCCTAACTCTAGTCTATCCTGACTATTCCCCAAATAACATGACCCAAAGGGTTAACCAGAAAATCCTTTGATACAATTTTGTCTCGAACTGATTATGGTCGCCACCAAAACCAGCACTAAACCCAACCTGTGACAAGGCCTGAAGGGATTTCCTGATCCCCATGGGTTGGAATAAGTTCCTGGGTATCATAAAATGAGAATAGGAGTTATTTAAACGAGTTTATAAACATAAAACAACAAAAGAATTCAATAAAACGAATCTAGATTTTTCAAACCAAACAATATTTTAAAAAAAAATCAGAACTGAATTACATAGTTTAAAAAAACTCACAAAGACTATAAAAAAGTTAAAAAACCAAAAAAACACATCCCATAAGCCCTCATGGTAATAGGAACCACCCTCAAGCCATCACAACAAGACATCACCACCTAGAACCTGCTGGACTCCCGAACCACTAGCACTAAAAACTATACTCAACCTATGGAAACAAAAAAATAACACTGTCTACATACACCCAAGGGTGTAATTAGGCTATGAGATAATTCCCATTAGGATACCACCACTAATAGATTCAATGCGATAATCATTCAAAGTCAAAAAGCTTGATTGTTTTTATAAACATGAAATGCTAGTTACAATTTCTAAAAAATGAAACTTAAAAATTAAAACATCTATCAAGTAGTATATCATTAAGAATAAACACTTTTTAAAAAATAATTCCAACACTACTGAATTTTCCATCCAACCATATTCTATACCAATGGTAGGAACAAAGAACTAACTAGCACAATCAATAAGAAATAACCCTTAGACACTAGCTCATTGTGGGTCCCAGATACCTCGTATCTCAGTGAGAGTAAACATCACAAATATCTGTTCTCGTGCACGAGCCACTAGTATAAAACAAACCCATAACGTAGTGGTCTCCAATCATCATCATCATAGTTTAGTTAGAGTTGTAATTTTCAATCTTTCTATGTGAAACTGTGGCAAAACCCCATGGATTCAATAGCATACTAGTACACGTCCACCCACCTAGATATTCGGGTTTCCTTCATGTGATAAAACAAGTTCAACAAGACAAGAAGTATAATTTTCTCCAAAAAATATCATTTAAAAATCACATATTCACAAAACATAACACATGTACATACCACAAGTCACAAAATACAGTTTTTCATTCAAATTCATTTTGAAATTATACACACACAAAAATAGCCCACGACACTTTTCACATCAATTCAACACATCAACATATCCTTTAAACATTTTTTAAAATATTTAATTGGTAATAAAAATCACATAACATCCCACAAAAACATGCCACAATACAATATTTTTACCTTCAAAATCATTTTATCATCGAACTGACACGAAACAACCCACAAACAAGTTTCACCCCAACTTCACAATTTAATAAAACATTTCAGAAAATTACAAAACATTTAAAAAATGTTTGACATCTTAAAACATCAATTAAACTTTCAAAAATCCATTATAGGTGAACACACACACCAAAAAGTTCATATTCTCCCTTTTCCCACATTGTTTAACCAAATAAAACATTTAAAATTTCTATAAAAAGAACCTAAGTGGTGTAGAAATGTCTTTCACCCAAAACCCATTTTAAAACCTACATTTAAGACCATAAAAATCCTAATTCCTATCCAAAAAATTGTAATCCCTAGAGATATTTATAAAACCATTTTAATGTTTTATAAAATCACCTTTAATAATATCACATACGATACAAATGAAAACACACATTTTTATAAAATGATCTCAAGAAGTAAATTGATGTTTTACACATCAAAACAATTCAGAAACCCTCTTTTTATGCCCACATGACACCAATAATTTAACAAACCAAAATTTTCAGTCCGAAAAACATTTACTAAACCAATTACATATGTTTTGAAATACACCCAAATAATACCCCATGAGTTACACATGAAAACACACAATTTCAAGTTAAAAAGAAACTATAAAATTAAAAACTTAACCAAATCAATCATAAACAGTTTTCACACCAAACCCAACATATGAGGAATATGAAAAATAATTAAATACCAAAAGATAACTCATAAAAAATTGATTACACATGGAACCACCTAACTTTTATGTTAAAAACCTCAAAACATGGTACGAAAATCAACTACAGCACAGATGAAACTCAAAGAAGTGAAATCCCGCCCTAAACCACAATATTTTACCACAAAGACATCAAATAAAACCCTAGGATCGAACCCTAACTTCTGGAAATTCTTGAACATAATGAAAGAGGGAGAAACCCCAAATGGAAAAGGAAGAAACCAAGAAGGAATCACTGGCCTTGAAAAATATTGAACAAATCACCCCCAATACACATGTATCAAAATTTGAATACACCCATCCATTCCAATGAGATTCGAACAAGGTTGATTAAATCATTTAGGAACTAAAACGGGGGGAAAGAGTGAGAAATGATGATTTTATGAAATAATAAATTTACCTCTTAAAATATGTGAGATTTGAGAAATTCAGAGATGTTTCATCGAAATTATAGACTAAACCAAGTTCCAAAGAGGGGGAGGAGAGCATGGGGGCACGACTTGGATATGTGGTCTCGGGGGAGATTTGGAATCACAAAAAAACCTAAATATTGATGGAGATATTAATAAAATAAAAAAATATTTTTAATTCAAGAAATGGGATTTCGGGTAGGCCCAATCCCTATAATAAAAACCCATATATTCCCTGATTATGTATTCCTCAATGGCTCAAATTAATATGGTGGTGTTAATAGGTCATGGGATGACAATTAAAAATTGGAATGGTTGAAAATGTTAAAAAATGAAGGATTTATAAAGGAATAAAAATTTATTTTAAAATATGGAATTGAGCTCACCGTTTGGCCCAATTCATGACAACTCACTCATCCTCCATAAATGCTTGGGAATCCCCCAAAACAAATCAAAAATTGAAATTAAATAAAATGTATCATTATAATAAGTCATGTTTGTGAGAGTAACCATATTTAAGACCTCCAAGTAACATATACCAAATTAACTAGAAGGGGTTATAAGTCCCACCCTTCATCTTCAATAATTCCCATGATCAAATATATAATCATAAAACATGAAAAATTTTAAAAAAAATCTTTTGATTTTCTAAAAATATAATTTTAAAAGTGTATTTTTAATGGAATATCCATTAGAAAAAATAATTCAAGTGATAATTAATATATTTAATGGATTATGTTTAAAACCTAAAAATCCACATAATACCTTATAATATACAAAAATTTAAGTCAAAAATAATCTTAGTATAACCTAATTAATGAAGTAGAAGGTCAGCCCATATAATGGAAATTGGGTTAAGAATTCCCTTACCTTGGGTTTGACATGCTTAAAAAAAATTTAACCACATGTATAATAGTAAAAATGGTGTTAAGAATATTTTAATCAAGAAAAACCAAGTTTATAACTTCTATTATGATTATTTAATAACAACATTAGACCCATTTATTAAAAATATTTGGTTATTTCCATTGTTTCATGTGAGATCTTTAAATTATTTCCTTGGTTGGTTCAATTATAGTTTTATTTTTGAATGGAAGATAGAAACTAGAACTTTAATTAAATGGTATTAATATGTTTCTAGAATATTAAATTATTCCATAAATCATATTATTGTATTGTGTGAGAATAAATCAATAGATAAATAATTAGTCGTATATTTTTAGATCATTTTGGTGGTTCATCAATAATCATGAACTAGTTTCATTATATAGCATAATATTATGTATATATGTCAAATCCATAACATAAAATAGGATGTATCATACACATTTGAATCTTTTTCAACCATTAAAATTGTTTACCACCAAATTTGAATGACATAATAGAAATCGAAGACACATCTTCCTTGTTGTCGGTAAATTGACACATCAAATATGATATTTTTATTTTTAGAATTAGAGGAAGAGGAGAGGAAGAATGATATTTAATTATTCTGTAATCAGGATTAAAATCTAGTATATAAAAGATAAAAGATATTTCTGGGATACTGGATAAAAAAAGGTTAAGAGGGGATATGAAAAGAAATAAATTAAAAATAAAACACAACAAATTGAAAGGGGATTTTTACCTCTTGATCTCTTCTCCTAGAGATAATTCTTAGGACCATTGGTTTTTTATTTTAAGAAATAAAATAAATTTTTGGATGTGTGTAAGAAGCTTTTGACGTTTTTTGGGATGATTTATACAATTCTCAAATACTTAGAGTTGTGAGAGGAAGAAGGGTGAGGGCGTTTTTTAAAATGGATGTGGGAGGGGTTTTGCATTATTTTATTCATTAGTTTAGTATATTTTCTCATGACTATGATTAGACATGATTATTATGACCCAAAATTATAATGAATTCATGGTTTTTTGATCCATGTGTTCTTACATCATCCATGGTACTAGGAATAGTGTATTTAACATATAATGTATAAATATGGAAAATTTCCTAATTTCACTATTTATAAAAAATTATTGTATTTCAAGAAAATATAAAAAATTTCACCCACAAAATTAATTTATTTTAAAAAATTTAAAATTATATATATTTTAAAAAACTATATTTCTAAATATGTGAAATTAATTTTCTAAATAAAATCATTATTTATTCCAAATATAATAACTTTAAAATTGTAACTGATTTTATAACACCATGAAAATTTAAACAAGGTCATATAAATTATAAAAACATAATCATTTGTGAGGTTACTATTCATTTGGTTATATTAATATTCATAAGTGTAACATTAATACTCATATGGGTATGTTATTATTCACCAAATTTTTCTTTTTCCAATAAGTCTCCAAAAGACTTACTCATTTCAACCCTATTTTTCTATTATTGAAATTAAAATCATAGAAGTGACAAAATAATATTTAAAGGATAGATTAAAAATAAATAATTAAAAATTCTCTCATTATATATATACTCATTGTTTCATTAATTTCAATTTATTTTTAAATCCTTGGGGAGTTCCAATTATATTCCACATATTTAATGTAACTTATTATTTATGATCTATATTAGAAGGATTATGTTTATGTAGAAAATAATAGAGGTTGTCATATCTCAAATATAAGAACATGTCTAGGATTCCATGTTTTAGAAAAAATTAAACTATTTGGTTAATCGGGAATTTGATTATTTAATGTACTGAATATTTATGAAAACATAATGTAATATCAATGTATAATAAGCCTTTGTAACTATAATTCTTTTATATTTAAATTTTGTACAGAAACTTATGATGTACATGGGATACTTTTGGTGACCCTAAAAGTTAATATTTATCTGATGAAAAATTGATTTATTTCATCATTGTTAAATATCAATGTATTTATGAAAACATTTTTTTAATTTTATTTTTGGAATAAGATTTGTTTTTCATTTTGGCAGAATATATATTTTCATATGAGGATGTTCTTTTTTTTTGGGACATCTGGTTTATAAATGTTTAGGGTCTCAATTATTTTTTCATTATAGATATCCATTGGATTATTTATGTTATTGGATTATAAGTTTATTTTATGTGTTTATTGGGCTTTAGGAAGAGTAATCAATAGAGTTATAAAGAACAGTTTAATTACTACTTGTGTAAAGACACAAACATTTATTAATGAAAATTTCTCATGACCTAATTAAATGTATTATTATGTTAAATTATTATATGACGTATGAAATTCCATGGTTTTATGTTTTTGGATTTTAAAATATTGTTATGAAAAGTTACCATTGCTAATATATCTGTTGGACAATGATCACATGATCAGTATAAATATAATGCTTTTAAAAATCCAATTTACTAAAAAAAGGATGTGATGGCCTCATCTAGTAGAATTTCAACATATGAAGACCATTTTTCAGAGCTTAGACCAGAGGTGGCATCATATGTCTTCCCTCTTGACCAATCTCGAGCTGATATTCAACCCGTTAATCTTGAAGGGAAATTCCTACAAGTGAAGTGGATGATAATAGAGTTACCTAATGAACGATGGTATCCGAACAACCCCACGAGTTTGTCACCATCACAAACCATACCCTTAGGTCATATGTGTTTTTTGAGTAGATATGTAACAATACCCCACTACTATGATTATTTTCATTATTTATGTATAGAAAATATACATTCATTTTATTATTGTTACACTATAAATTGTTTTTAAAGTAGAAATAGTATTTTTAGTTAATATTCAATTAAGAAATATATTGTGATGAATTTTTAGATTTTTTAATTAAATATTTTTTCATAAAGTATTAATACTAAATTAATTTTTGTTAAATATAATTTATCGTAAAATTTTTATGAATAAAAGTTTAATATTTAGTAAGGTGTGAATGTTTTTTTATTCAAAACCCATAAATTTTGGATAAATGATGGTTTTTATTTCCTAAGTAAAAATTCACATATTTAGGAAAATATTTAGATAAAATTGATATTTTTTGGAATCAGGACATTGAAATTATGCAACGGTGAATTTTTCATAATTTTTTGGGAAAGTCGAATTTTTGGGTAAAAGTGAAATATTGTTTAAATATATAATGTCTTTTAAGACATAATAATGTCCCAATAGTGATGTAATAATATAATATAAATTTTTTTTAAAAAAAATATAGGTTTTAACTTTAAAATAATGTTATTGTAGTTTTTTTCGTTAGTTATAAAAAGCGTTAGTGGACACTCTATAAACATATAAATCTGTTTTTACATTTTCAAATGATTTCCTGGAGAGTGTGGATAACCTCCACATAATAAATCCTAATATTTTAAGATTATCGGCCACTTTCCATATAAAATATTGTATTACACTCCCTTTTATAAAAAACAATGGAAAAATTCATTTGTTTGTTTGTCATTTTGTTTAATTTAATCTACAGAGTCCAAAACCAAAATATTAAATAATTCCCTCTCTTTTCCTAAATAAACCCACCAAATCTCTAACATATCTTCACTCAAAACCCTTGTGAACGTCACTACTATTCCATAATCTCTTTATAGTCCTTCCATGCTTCCCCAATCTAATATTAATACCATCTCAATCACCTCTCAAACATTTTGGACCACACTTCCAATTATATAATATCTTCCATTTTCATTATTTTCCAAGTTTCATTTTATTGTTATAACCTTTTATTATATATTAAATATATTGGGATATTATTTATCACATAACCCATAATTCAATTCATAATTCTCACTAATTATATATCACTTTCTTATTAATTAAGGCCTCCCGTGTACACTAGTTACCAAGCCAAAATTCCATAATGAATTTCTATATCCTAGTTTACATTCCATAAATTCTTTTACATTATGTATTTATAATATGTTAAAAATGTTGGTAAATGTATCCATATGAACATCTTACTCTATATTTCGATTAAATATTATGATATACACTGTTACCTCCCATCAAAATTTTTATAAATTCTTATTTCATGCTATTATGCTGCTGAAATTGCACTGTGATTTCCCTATACAAAGTCATTTGGTAGTGAATGCCATGATCATTTAAATATCATGGGTATTCACCTTTAAAAACACTTAGTAATTGATTATATAGATTCATTTATTTATTTCACATTCCTTTATCATGGAATAAATGATGATGTTGAATTATTCCATGTTGTATGATCCATGTGGCATACTTATGCATTAAATGAAATGATTAATAATGGTCTCCCTAATTGCACTTCAATGCATTGGGTAAATATTAGTCTCATGATACATCATGTGCAATGATGGGTTAATATTTCTAATTCATGATAGATGAGGTTTCACTCATTCTCTATGCGCAATGATAATTGGATCATGCTAATATCATGTTAAATGTTGTTTTCAAATTTCCATGTAATGATAATCATGTTATATAATGCCTATATGTTCATGTTTCTCATGTGCCCCATTGATATGTTGTTGACTCTCCGTTCCATTACAGAGTCCAAAGATTGACTATGTGGAATACCTCAAGCAATGAAGATGGAAGATCCATCAAAAAATTGCAAAGGTATTAAGGCGCGCACGTATACCTGCACACTAGCCTTGGGTGCTCAAGTCACTTGCCCACCAGACATGAGGTGTGAAAGTCACTTGTGTTCCCAAAGTTAAATTTCTCCCAAACATCAGGTGGCCTATAAATACCCCATGTCCCCCCCCCCCCATTTTAGAGATGAAAAAAATCCAAAACTCAAATTCAATCTCTGGTCCCCCAAGTCCTTGTATGTAGTCTTCTGAACACTTATAAGGTAATTATTTACCTAGAATGTAAGCTCTCAAGATGAAGAATACGGCCTAAGTATTAGAACTCATCAATACTTGTGCACCTAAGTGTCCATCCGTTAAGGTAAGAGAAGACACTTGCGTGCCGCCCTTCCCTCTCAAGGAAACTTGCGTGCCACACATCTGCAACCCTCTAATGATGATACTAATGGCTCCAATTCTTTGTCTCCCTAGAATCACTTCATGGATTGATCATCACCCAAGTTGATTCATGTTGCACAAGTATGCATGCATGACCAGGACTTGAGCACGATACCAATATTGGTGTGTATCCATCCAATTCACTTCCATTCTTCAAATCTATCTCTCCTTTTCTTGATTTATCCTTCAAAAACCTCTTCAATTCCATTTAATGCTTGGTTCATTTATTGGATTCCTTATCTGAAAGGAATTTTGTGGAAAATCTCTCAAAACCTCATGATTTATATAACTTTACGTCACTAAGGTTACAGATTTCCTTCATTCAACCTCATCCTTTAATTAGAGAAGATCTTTAATCTAGGAATCCTCCTTAGGAGTAAGCCTGAAGATCACTAATATGGGAATCCTCCTTAAGAGTAAGCCCCAATTCCCTTAATTTGGGAATCCTCTTTAGGAGTAAGCCCCAAGTTCTATAATTTGGGCCTCCTTCTCTGGAGTAAGTCCCAATCATAATTTCCTTTAGACTTTGGGCGACCTTATCTGGAATAAGTCCCAGTCTTAATTTATTTTTATTTGGGACTCCTTCTCATGAGTAAGCCCCAATCATAAGTTAATGTCCCCCTTAATCTGGGAATCCCCATTAGTAGTAAGCCCCAAATTAAGAATCTAAATATCCATAAAGAACAAATACATTTATGGATCCGGTTAATGGGCATCCTCCTTATTAGTAAGTTTTAAGTCTCCCCTAATTTGGGAATCCTTTTCAGTTGTAAGCCCCATGTTAGAGTATCCCAATCTCCATAAAGAACAGATATCTTTATGGAACATGTTCCCAGTCTTCTTTTCGGAAGTAAATCATATTCTTCACCTACTTGGGCAGTCAAACATGCATAAGCCCCAAATCATTCCTTGTAACCGCGTCTTTCGTGGCATAAATCGTCAGGTTTACAGATACCCCTTATTTCTCACACCGAGAATGACTCACGTGAGAATAGTGTGTAAAAGTAACCACGACACAACGTTACGGCCCATTAATTATATGCAATCCCCACACTTCATTGTCTAACTACGTGGACATTGATATATACCATAAATGTAGAGTACGTAGGAATCCTTTTTAAGTTTCAAGCCCATCACCCATTAATTATCATCTATCCCATATGACATTAAACTATATCTTAATTCTCGAACTATGTGGGTTCTGATTCCTCTGTAACAAGGATACATAGGTAGCCCATCTGCGGGTATGATCCCAACTCTAAAATAATCTATTTCCATAAAAATGACAATAAAATTCAAGTGTCCAACTGAGTGGCTTTAAAACTAGTATGGTCATCATAATGACCAAGAGATTTCTTTATAATGTATTGAAGGATTCCAATTACATACAATCTCTAATACATACATATGATTCTCCATCGATGAAGAACCTAAAATACATATAAAAGATTCTATAAATCTCATACATGTTGATCATTGATTGTGAAATATAAAGGAAAACTCATTTTCATTCTTGGAATATTAATAAGGATTCATGAACATAACATAAATATATAATAGAGTCCTAGAGTAGGTAATAATTCCACTAAAAAATGTGTGATGTGCATGACCTCCCATCCTCTCGACTAATGCAACTTCTTATGCCTCATTGGACCACAACTAATGGGAACCTTCCTTTGAAAAGTAGGTCTAAATGAATATAGAATAATTGTATGTTTCCAGTTCTACGAATAAAACCGTTAGAACCCAATTAGAATGTTTGAACATTAAAACACATGTTCATCCCCATTTCCGGAAGAAACAAAAATGGTGAAATTGATGTGAATCCTTAACCATGTTAAATGATGTTTTAAATATTTTTTAGGGCCCTATTTAACTTAATTTGAGGGCCAAAAATGCAGTCAATAACATATGTGCTCATCCAAATGATGTAATCTGGAAAACATTATCATGATTATGTCTGTTATATCAAATAGGCACTCTTTTCCAGGATCGATCTTCATTATAGAAATGGATTCTATAAAGTTCATAGATGTGAATTCCTCAGCCACCCCTAATTCTTGATCCTTGTACACTCTGAGGATGACATCACCTACTAAGCGTCTTCAAATCTGGGTCTCAAAAGCAATGTTTAAGGAATACCTTCAACATGGTACCATTCTGACTCTGGAGGCCGCTTGACAAGCCCTATAAGTTAAAAACTCACCTTTTTTGTCCGGATAGCAACAACCAGTGGTCAAGAAGCAGGTGGTTCCAACCACCATCTCCAACCATTTCAGTTTTTTATCCAAGGAATGAAATCACCAGTACCTCCTATATTATAGAGAGGTGAATTAGAAGGTCACTCAAGGCCTTAATTGAAAAAGACAAGAGTCCTTCCTGAGGGCAATCATCAACAATCACTGCCAGAATCAGGGGGTAGTGCACCCTCAACATGATGAGGGTATCGACTTTAGGGGTTCAGATTAGGTTCCTCAAACCAGAGAATGAAAGACGAACCATCAGAGGCAAAATGTAGTCAATAGGGAGCAGGTTCTTACTTCTTCCCCCTTCGTAATAGTACATCAAGCCAACTTGATGAAAAACAATGAGCGAGCATATACACCTGTCCTTCCTGATGTCACTACCCAGTAGACTCGTATGGTAGTAAAACATCAATCCCTCTAGTAAATTACAATAGAGTACAATAGGAAGGCACATACACCTATTTATAATTAATCTCCTAGTTAGCAGGCTCGTATGACTGCATCGAATGAAGCTCGCCAATCTAATATGGTGGTAATAGATGAGCAGGTACATACACCTGTTTACAGTTACCAATTATATTAGTAGTCTCGTCTTCTAGTATTGAAGTAAATTCATCAACCATACATGAATAATAATACACAGTAGGCACATACAAATGCCAATGTTCATCAAGCCTGCCAATAGTCTCGTTTGGTAGCACCCAGAGAAGTCAGTCGAAATGCTCCGACGAAAAATTTGGAGCAGAATCAACTCTCTTCCCCTATGCATATGTACTGTCTGAATTAATTGACAGGAATAGGAGGATAATAGGAGGGAGATACACCTCATCTAGACACATAATGGATGAATATTCTTATTCCGACAGCTGAAGTCACCAAGCACATCTTGACAATGGTGAAAGAGCAGAAGCAATTCCCTGCCCATATTCTGGATTCCTGTCAGAATATTATAATTTCATCAGCAACATCACAAGGAAAGAAATACAAATATGTCCCTATCAGTGGAGTGACTCATTAAAATGTCACCCCGGAGTGGATATGCACCTCTGTTCCAGTCCAGGAGGGTTTTGGTGAATACTCCCCCATGTCATACGGACAATCAACTCAGGAACATACACCCGATTTGAATGGAGACAATTTTCCTAACCTGACCATTTATCCTGAGCAGGAACATACAACTTCCCATAATAACCACATTTGTAAACAAGTGGTTTCCAAAGTCAGTAATATGACGTGTAAGAAAAAGAACATTCCAACACAGTTTAGAAATCAAGAGCCAATATGAAATAAGGCCTTGCTCGATGATAGAGTTCTTGAAGAGCTCAAACAATTGTCTGTTGCAACCCAAGATTCTACTCTCTCATTTCAAGATTCTAGAATTGGAAACAATAATTCAAAATTTCTTTACCATACACTTCATCGGGAAGTCATGCTTCCTGATAATTCGGTCAATATTGAAGTATCATCTTTTGATGAGATCCACAAAAACCCTCTGTGTGGCTAGAAGACCCAAGACCAAGAGTTTTTATCTTTTGTTGTAACCCACCATGGTGGTCCTCCCCATGATGATGATGAATTCAGTAGTGAAAGTCCTCCCCGTAGTAGTAATTCGCATTGCCTGGAAAATTCTTCAATTGATAATGAAGTAATGAAAACTCCCTCTTATCATGAGAAACATGAAAATGTGAAGCCACTCATGTCTGATGCCTTACCGATAGCAGGTGAAATACTTTCTCAATAATAAGATAGCCCAGGTTGTAGGTCATTCTCCGAACCACCCCTAGGTGATTCATCTTCTAATTTGATAAATGTATTCTCTACCAATATTTTTGAATCTGATGAAGCAACAAAGAAGCACCCTCTTTGGTCTAATCAGGTAGAAGAATCTTCATCGAATGATAAGGAGGAAGTGATGATTATGAGAAACAAACTAAAAAATGGTTAAGTACCATTCATGTTTTGGCCTTTGGCGGACTCTCAGTATGATATTCTAGAAATGTTGACAGAAGATTGTATTCACGATATTCTTCTCAACATATGGAAAAATCATTGTCACTTAAATGAGAAAATATTATCTTATGATGAATATCAAAATCATGTAAAGATAATTGAAGGGTTGTAATACCAAATTGAGTTAGAATCTATCTCAGTTTCCCGACATCCAAAGGTTGAAAAGAAGTAGAGATCCCTTCAACGTTCATGCCTTGGCGCGTTGAAAAGGTTTCTCAAGTTAATTACCAATGCCTCCTCTGGTATTCATATCAGGGGATGTGGTGTTCCTGGAGCACCAAATTTCACTATACTCTCTAGTGAACAAATCCTGCCAAATGTGGTGTCATGATGTTTTTCCCCATGGCTGGCCACAACGTATTGGTTTTGTGTGTAATCAAGTAGTTGGTCAAGAACAAGCCTCATCTAGTTCTTCCCAATGTCAGGAATATAAAAAACATGTTTTTAATTAATATTGCATCATGAAAATAAAAATATCAAATAGGATTATCATTTAGAGAATGCACATCTCTAGGTGAAATATGTGTCGGAAATAATCCAACGGTCATCTGATCCAGGTGATTTGAGTGGATGTAGGGTGATTCGTATGGCAAATTTTCTGACTAAAATATGCAATATCACGAGAGACTTTAGGAATGTTTTTGATGTCAAAGCTCGTGAGCCACTTCAGCTTCCCAGACCGGGGACTCTTTTAATCCAACACTCATGATCAATAGATAGGATTCGAGGAGTTGAACAGGAAAAACAGGAACAACACCTGTCCACCAGACTGGGGACATTTTGAAATTCTCAATATTTTCTTCATCAGACTTCATTTTTCACTCTATTAGGGAAGAATCCACAAGAGGAAAGCAGATCCGAAGTATCAGGAGATTCCATAAAAATTACGGTTCATCATGAAGTTCCTAAGGGATCAACTAAACCAAGTGAAATGTCTCATAAAGGACATGGAAGAAGATAGAATCACAGAAATTCTGACAGAAGGGATGCAATTCATTATTTTATGATAAATGTCATCAATGTCATTGTTACTGATCCCCATGAACATGAGGCTCACTCAATGGGATTAGATTAAGAAGTTAATGTTCAAGAGGTCGTGCATACAAAATGGAATGAAGAAGGTGTCATTACCAGAAGACAGATGGTTTCCCAAGGGCAAGACATTTCTTTGGTTAATTCCCTTCTGTACTCCAGAAAGGCACATACCAAGGAGAAGGGTAAAAGTCAGGTTACATTCCACCCTTACTCGGGAGAAGGCCAATCACTCTCATTAAAGGATTGTTTTGTACAATATGAAGAAGTAATGAAGGAGTTATGGAGGTTAAATGCAGAACTACTTCAAGGTAGTCTTCCTCCTAAGCGTGATGGAGTTAATCAAACAAGGGAATTTGTTACAGCTATTGGGAGGGATCAAGAATATCCCCCTTTACTAGAACACCCTCAAAAGTACAATCCTATGGGTTATACGCTACAACAACGGACAATACTACCATCAGATGCAGTCCCGGTCGCTACACCCGTCCAAAACTAGTTATTGCACCTACTCAGGTCCAAGCTCAACTAGATGTTTCACAAAACATAATGACTACCATTGAGTAATTAACATCTCAGTTCAAATATATGGAAGGAAAGAGTGAAAAAAATCAACAATTAGAGAGAGATTACCCTTTATGGGTGGATGCAATTCCCCCCATCAAATTTTGAAAGTTCAAAATCTCCAATTTTTTATGGTTTAGGAGATCTAGAACAACACATTACACTTTTTTTTCTCGTTGGGATCTTATGATGGGAACTCCTCAACAAAAAGAAGCATTTAAGCTCATCTGTTTTGTACAGTCATTACAAGGGCATAAATTTGTTTGGTATACAAGCTTGCAATGACGGTCAATTACTGGGTGGGAAGATCTCCATCAAAGGTTCCTTCTACAATTCAGCTCATCGTTTCCAAAGACGACAGTTTTCGATCGTACCAATTTTCAGCAAAGGGAAAATTAAAGAGTTTCAGATTTCATTGCTCACTGGAAGGGATTAAAATATTCCATAAGCTTAGAACTCCCTCATGAAGAATTTTTTTCCAATATATGTGCCAAATTTGTATGATGAATTACGAACACCGTTGATTCTTGTGAAATACATAGGAGGGTTTCGAGACCATACATGAATCGCTCAGCAGATAGAACAGTCTCTTATGAATAATAAGGCTATAACTCATGTAATTCCATCAGTTCTAGGAAGAATAATAGGGAAAGAATGGACTGCTACAGCTAATCTTAAACAAGCACTTGTACCTGCTTCCAATTTAAGACCTTCATCATATCGAAGGGATCCACCTCCAGAATGTCAAAAATGACGGCCGCCTCATCAAGATGATCAAAAAGATCAAAGGCAGAATGAGTTCAGATATTTGAATAAAAAAATTTATTCATTCTGGAATGAACATGTTCCGGGTTACTTCATCTCGGCTCTGGAAAACAGCCCGCTTCAGTTGCCAAGGCCCAAAAGGTCGAACAAAGAAGGAGATGAAGACCTATCCAACTATTTCCAATTGAATAAAATAACAGGGAATACCATAATGGAGTGTTTTGTCTTCAAAGACATCCTACAAAAGATGGTGGACTCTGGACAGGTAAAACTGAATGGTTCTTCAGCTGAGGTAGCATCTGTTACTACTACTGATCCAGAGGAAGAAGGTTATTGGCATGAAGTCAAAAGTAAAAATGCGTAGAAATATGATGATTGGATGGTCAAAAAACGATCAACCGAACTCTTTCCATTTTACAAACACAATTGAATCAACCAATTGTGTCTTTTTCTATGAATTCCACATCAAAACCCCCTTCATCAGAAGGATAATCTTCAAAGAAGCAGCATAATTTGAAGAAAGAAGAGAAGTCAAAATAAGCCGACATTGTGTCAAAGACTAAATTGTCTTTGACTCTGTAGATTTTATGCCATCTTCTGCAAAAGATCACGGGCACATCCCCACCAAATGAAACAGCCTGAATTGGTTAATCAGGAAAAATCTTCATTAGATGAATAGTCCTCATTGCAAGACTTTATACTTCATAGTTCATTTTTTCCTAGCTACATGACGCTAAATTGTGCAGCACAGGACCATGCATATGACCATAAACAATCTTAGTCCTCACTACAAGACTTTAAACTGCATAGTCCCTCTATCGTCCAACATGATGTTAAATTGTGTCCCTTTTTTCTTACATGATGTTAAACTGTAAATGTCCCTTTGTTCATCCCAAATGACGTTAAAATATTCATTCATCCCAGATGACATTAAACTATACATCTTCTCATCCTTCATGATGTTAAAACTGAAGAAAAAAGTCCTCAATTACGTCCTACATAACGTTAAATAGAAGACCCTCATCCTACATGCCTTTAACCTCTAAAAGTCCTTAATTCATCCCACATTACATTAAACTATATACAGTCCTTGCTACGTGATAGTAAACTGTACAACACCCTTTTGTCCTACATGGTGTAAAACTGTGATTCATTAGGGTTGTTGTAACCTATTGTTTCTCAAAACGAGCATGAATCATGTGAGCTTAGAGTAAGCTTCAACTATAACACCCTCTTTAGGCCGCTAACCATGCGTAGCTCCCAACATCATCTTTCGGTTGTCCTCATATACAACATGATCACCAATTCATTCTGAATCGAACTATGTGGACTTTGATCCTTGCCTTCTAGGATGGGTATGTAGGAAACCTTTTGAGGTTCAAGCCCAAAACCATCATATTCACATAGGTTCACCTCCATATAATACGATATTGATCTGTGAAGCCCCCCCAATCCAATATCTTTACATTGGTTCACCATCATCCTTGCTATATGAAAATTAACTATACATTCCCCCATTTTCCTCATTGAAAGACATTTAACTGCATAGAAATATGTCTTAGCTACATGACGCTAAACTATGCAGCACCGGTCCATGAATATGACCCTAAAATATTCATACTTTAGTCTTGAATGATAATTAACATCCTTAGTATTTGACACCTTCACATGAGAGGGAATCATTATTGACATTGATCTCCAACCATGTCACATTCCAAGGACTATGTGCATACATGGCAATGCTTGATCACTTAATATTGGGTCAAACCATCATTACAATAAATTTCCCTTTCACCCATCACATGTACAAACCAAATCCATACATAGTATATTTCATGAACTATGTATGGCTTGATTACCATCCTTATGGGATACATTGGAATGTTCGAGCATCCCTCGGACCTATCCCCAAGACTTGGGGCCTAACTCCAAACTCCACAGTTAAACCCTTGGCTGAGAAGTCCCCCAGTGAGCATATGAATGTTGTATGAAATCCCTTTTCTTTATTCAAATCAGGTTTATAACAAACACTCAAGGTGTATCCCTCATTATGGTCCTAACTATACAACCCTAAAAAAAGATCTCCTACATTATCATCCCACATGATGTTAAACTGCATTTCAATAACTACATTTTGCTTGATTCTCATCCTAATGAGATATATAGTGATGTCCAACATTTCAATTTAGGACCCATCCACAACAAGATTATGTTCAGCATTGGTCTATGTATCTTCTTCATTCATTGGAAAATACCCATTTTCATATGTGATATTCCTATCATTACATAATTACAGATCTCCATAATCCATTTCTTGACTTCTGGTCACAAAATTTCTGATACCCAGGAATTCTTTTGCCTGACTATGTTGCACATGCCCTTAGGCGGCCTTCTATAAGTAGACTACATAACGAACCTGTCAGCCAAAAGATGCTATTATTTGACTATATAGCCAATTCCCTTTAGTGGCCCTGCATTATTCACCCCTAACTGGTTTTTAAAATATTGGTAATTTCACTGTTGGGAGTAAAACCTCTTTTGTCCTTTTTTTTCTTATCGACAATATGTAGGGACCCACAAAAATATCCATCCTTAACATATTTTTCACATACTCTCTTTCATGATCTGAAAGTATTCATGTTTATGGTTTATATTTCCTTTCCCTATGTTTGGGTTAGACCTTCGAAAGAGTGACATTAATCAAATTCATTGACAATCTTTAATGGGAATATTGTTTCCATATCCACATACCCCTATCTATACAGAAAACTCTATGATTTGGAAAATTTAAATCTCCAAAAACATCCACTGGATTTTTTGCAATATAAAACTAATATTTCTGAGAGTTATTATGCCTGACTATACATCACGTGCCCTTAGGAGACCTTTAATAAGCAGTCTACATAACAGAACTGTCAGCCTAAAGATGCTTTTATTTAACTATACAGCCAATGCCCTTCAGTGGCCCTGCATAATTCAACCCCCTAACAGGTTTTTCAAATAGTGGTAACTTCACACTAAGGAAATAATTCATCTAATGCCCTTTAGAAATTTTATCAGATCATCCCTCATATTCAAAATTTCTTACATCATAGTTTACATGTTTTTCCCCAAACATGAATGTGGTATTATGTTTTCAAACAAATTATAAAGGAATTGAGTCACTTTTAATCCATTTGGTCAAAGCTATTTGAAATTAATCATTAACATTTTTGTATCCAACATGCATGACATTAAACTACCATCAAAATATAGGTTACTCCTTAAATTGGAAACTTGTAAAAGAAACTATGAACAAAATTCGATTCCCATCTCGGTAAACATACATATTGTATGATTTAGTCAATATTGTGCAACAAAAGATTCAAAGTTGTGGGTTTGTTTGTATCACACAAGAAAAAATCAAACTATGGTAACTAGGCCCATTGGCGTAGGTAAAATTAATTAATGTAATTAGAAAGAGGATGCAAGTACAAATGATTGAAGATTAAAGTGGTTTTCATTGATGCAAAAGAGTTATAAGGACATCCATAGACTGAAGTCTCTACTATTTTTCAAGAATTACAAGAGGATTTCCACATAACTCTTCATTTAATTTACGAAATCCCTAAATTCATCAGTAGCCACCTGGAGTTCATTCATTTAATAGGATACAATATGAGACGTTGTGATACTAGCTCTTGTTTGAACAATTGTAAAAGAATGTTCTTGAGTGCGGTTTGAGAAAATTTTCTGTTGATTAAACAGTGACTCTGTTTCTGTCCAAAATACTTGAATGATGGATACATGGATATTAGAATGGAGCATTGGAAGTAAAGAGCCATTTGGAGAGACTACTCTTTTCAAATATTGTTCTAATGTCATGATATTCTTCTCTCCACCAACCAGCTGTTGGAAAAATATCATCCCATGGATTTTTCATTTTCATATCTCCAAGGAAATGGCATGGAGGAAAATTTTGAAAGTTAACACCATTGTTGCTACTCTTAATGAACATCATACCCAAAATATTGGGATAGGAATGTAGCTACAGCTCAGGCTGTTGAGGATTTAGATCTGGTGCACAAAGATTGTGATGCATTATGTTTGCTTTCTGAACTGTCCCAACATTTACAAATGATCCTACAACTGAAAAATTTGTGAAGAAAAGTTGGTGTAAGTTTGAAACCAAGAATACGAGAGATAGTTCTTTTGATCTGGAAAATTGACTCCTTGATGATGACCATGCCCATATAAAGGAAATTAAATTCTCTGTGGGAAATTGACATGATATTTCTTTAAGTACTTGGCCAAATTTGAGAGAGTGTTTTCGCAGATATCATAATAGTCATGGACAACAATGTTCATCATATCATTAATGCTCTTGCTAGCCAATTCATCAACCGATGAAATTCTTCTGGGAGCCATTGAATCTGCAGAAAGATCGAATAATTAACTTTCAAATAAGTTGGTTTTTCATAAAATTTGTGAAGAAATCAAAAAAATTTATAAAGAGCTATGGCGCGCAAGTCTAATCTTGGAACACATGTCTAAGATGGACGCGCAAGTTATACCATGCCAGTACTGGCACGCAAGTTACAAATACACTGAAGAAGCATGATGGAACGAAAAGAAGCGTGGACGAGCAAAAATACAAGACACATGCGCGAAGAGATCTCACTTGTATGATGAGAGCAAGAATCGTTTGAATGATGGATTATTTGCGCGAAGTGAGGCCTATATTTATAGGTGATCCAGGAACATGTGTTCCGCAACAAGTGCGCCTCATGCCTGTGCTCTACTGGATCATGGTTTTCTCCTTTACCTCAGAGTCAAATCCTATTTCCTTTTTTTGGATCCAACTTTGAGGGGGGACATTTTTTGAGGCTCCGTACCATTACAGAGTCCAAATATTTACTAAGGGGAATACCTTGAGAAAATACGATGGAAGATTCATCAGGAAATTGCAAAGGCATTAAGGTGCACATGTATACCTGCGCACCAGCCTGGGGAAAGCATGTCACTTGTGCGCCGGACATGAGGAATGCATGTCACTTGCGCGCCCAAAGTGATGTTTCTGCCAAACCTCATGTGGCTTATATATAACCCATGTGTGCCCCCCATTTGAGAGACGAAAAAAAAATCAAAACTCAGATTCAGGATCTGGTCGCCCAAGTCTCTGTCTGAAGACTTCTGAACACTTCTAAGGTAATTATTTACCTAGAATGGAAGCTCTCAAGATGAAGAATAAGCCCTAAGTATTAGAACTCATCAATACTTGCATGCATAAGTGTCTATCCATTAAGGGAATGGAAGACACTTGCACGCTGCCTTTCCCTCTCATGGAAACATGTGCACCACACATCTGAAAGCCTCTAGGGATGATACTATGGGATACAATTCAATGTCTCTCAAGTATAACTTCATGGATTGTTCGTCTCCCAAGTTTTCTTATATCACACAATTATACATGTGCAACAAAGACTTGCCCTCCAGGCCAATTCATGCGCACCTCCTTCCAATTAACTTTCGTTCCTCAAATCAATCTCTCCTCTTAAAGATTTTCCCTTTAAAACCCTCTTCAAAGACATTTATGGCATTGTTCCATTGTTGGATTCTTTATCTGAATGGAATTCTGTGGAACATCTCTCAAAACCTCATGATTTACATAACTTTATGTCACTAAAGTTAGAGATTTCCTTCATTCAACATCATCATTTAAGATGAGAATATCATTAATTTGGGCATCCTCTTTTGGAGTAAGCCGCAAGTTCCCTAATCTAGGCATCCTCCTTATGAGTAAGCCCCAGGTCCCTTAATTTGGGAATCCTCCATATGAGTAAGCCCCATGTTCCTTAATTTGGGCCTCCTTCTTAAGAGCAAGTCCCAATCATAATTTCGTTTAAAATTTGGGCCTCTTTCTCAGGAATAATTCCCAGTCTTCATTCCTTTTGATTTGGGCCTCTTTCTCAGGAGTAATCCCCAATAATATGTTAATGCACCATTAATCTAGATATCCCATTTACGAGTAAGCCTCAAATTAAGAATATAAATCTCCATAAATCACAAATACCTTTATGGAACTTGTTAATGGGCATCCTACTTAGGAGTAAGCCCCCAGTCCCCCCTAATTTGGGCATCCTTCTAAGGAGTAAACCACAGGATTGAGTATCCAAATCTCCATAAAGCACGAATATCTTTATGGACCCTGTTCCTAGGCTTCATTGTGGACGTAAATCCAAGTCTTCACCTACTAGGTCAGTCACACATGCATAAAACCCATATCATTATTTGTGACCACATCTTTTTGTTGCACAAATCTTCATGTTTATTGATACCTCTTGTTTCTCACACCGAGAATGACTAACGTGAGGTTAGAGTGTAAAAGTAACTACGACACATCTTCATGGGCTCGAAATCATTCTTGAGCCCCACATTTCTTAATCGAACTATGTGGACTTTGACTCTTCCCTAAAAGTAGAGTATGTAGGAAGCCTTTGTAATGTTCAAGCCCATCACCCATTAATTATCATCTGTCCCATATGGCATTAAAATATATCTTAATTCCCCAACTATGTGGGTTCTGATTCTTCATTAACATGGATATGTAGGTAGACAATCTGCGGGTATGATCGCAACTCGGAAATAATCTTTTTCCTTCTGAATGACAATAACCTTCAAGTTCCCCACTAACTGGCTTTAAAACCAGTATACTCATCATAATGACCAAGAAGTTTATATATAATGTATTGAATGATACCATTGACTAAGAATCTCCAATACATACAGATAATTCCCTATCGATGTAGATCGTCAAATACATATAAAAGATTCTCTAAATCTCATACATATTGATAATTGATTTCTAAATCTAACGGAAAAATCATTTTAATGATTGGTAAATTAATAAGGATTCGTGAACATAATTTAAATCTATAAGAAGTCCTGGAGTATGTAATAATTTCACTCAAAAAGGTGTAATGAGACTGACCTCCCATCCTCTCGACCAATCCATATTCTTAAGCCTCATCGGTCCACAAATAATGAGCACCTACCTTTGGAATGTAGGTCCAAATCGATATAGAATCATTGTATGTTTCCATTTCTAAGAAAAAACCCTTTAGAAACCAATTGGAAAGTTTGAACATTAAAAAAACAACCTCATCCCCATTTCCGGAAGAAAAATAAGAATATTGTCTATAATATACTATATTATTCATGTTATCCCTTGTTTACTCCATTTCTGGTATTTACATCTCACCGTTTTCTTATGCATGTCATCAGGTTATCTCATGCAATTCTATGTATAAAGAAATGATGCGTTCATGTAAAAGAATATTTAAATAAAGATGTAGTGTTTTATGTTCTATGTTGTTTTGTGTTGTTCCTAAGACCAAAATACACTAGGCCTATCAATTCTATATGTGTTATTAAGTGAAAATTTTATGTAATAAATTATGTTTAATTGTGAAATAAACAGCATGGTTGTTATAGTAGGTATCAGAGGATAGGTTTAGTTATTTTTGGGATTAGGATCAGAAAACCCAAGTGAAAGCCTTTGGGATAAGACTTTATATAATAACAAAATCATTATATTTCAGTGAGTATTATGTTATTTTCTTAGCAAGGAAATACATCTTTGTATGCATAATAGCAGGTAGAGGTGGCACTGGCACAAATATATCTATAGGTAAAACCAAAAAAACTCTGCATTGAGCTAGACTCGAATGGGTACTAGTGCACAACAATGGACATTGCTTCCCTCTTATTTATGAAACATCTGGGGGATATGCTTTGGTAAATTCATAAAATTAGTATGAACCATTATTAGGGGAATAAAAAATGCCCCAATGAATATATTATAGGAAGTAGATCATAGATAACATATATTAAAGCCAGTAAATTCATATGTTAATAATATAAAAGTAATTTATAAGTCATCTGTATTTTGACTTGGTATTAACCTTTACATGTTACCCAGAAATTTCCATTTATTCCAATGAATGGCTGGTAACAGGAGGACTCGAACTAACAAATGATGCGAAGATCAATGTGCTGACTATTCTAATGTGATCCCAGTCTGATGGGAGTGATAATCATGAAATTTTTCATAATTCTATCTCAGTTAACTAATTTTTTGAATATTAACATGTTACAAGGGGAACATTCAACCCCCACCACCCAAGACAGATAAATTTTCAATCTAGAGCTTCATGGGATAAAGGCCTCATAATTTTAATGGATCATTTGATCACTAAATTCCCATAAAATAGATCAAACTCATTGAAAAGACCATCTCCATCCTTGAGTGTTATGAAGAAGAGAAGGTTTTATGGATGATTATCATATAGAGGTCGATGTTTTTCAATGGGGTAAACTGATAAAAAATATAAAGCTTGGGGAGGATATCGAGGTGTTGGCATTGATGGATTTCAGGAAAAAAATCGATAAATATTTTCCCCGCACCCTCTGTCTTAAGATGGAATGGGACATCCTTTCCCTCAAGTAGAAATATGAAAAATAAATTATAATGTTTGAGGAATAATTCACATGGAATGAATGATATGACACTGGCATGACTGTTACTCCTGAATGAATGGTTTACTACTTCATTGGTGGGATAAGACCCAGCCAACATAAAGCCCCAGCAATCCGTGACATCGAATGCTGTGAGGAAATTTTCTTATGTGACCTCGAGGATAAAATGGTGATTGTTAAATAATAGGGGTATCATGGGGAGATGTTCTATAAGGTGGACATTAACAAGTCCGGTTCGATAGATAAATCATATGGTTCAATAAAAATCCATCACCCAATTTACAAATGGGGCGGAAAAAGTCTCACCGTAAATTTCCTAAAGGTGATGAAGAAATTCTTTAGGTGTTGAAGAGAAGGGAACCCAGAAATTAAATACAAACATGAAAAACAAGTGGATGAGGCGGAGGAGAGGAATTCTCCATTAAACCTTCAATGAATTGTTAATTTCTTCATATCTAATGAAATGGGGAACTTTTCCAATAGGTTTTTTTAAACCATGGGGTTTTAGAGGAAAACAACAACCTTTAAGGCAGTATGGGTGAGATTTTTCCATCACTAGCACTGAATTGAACCACGACAACGAATTGGAGAATGGAATTCTAGTTATTCATTCAAGAATAAGGGAGGTATTTTTTTTATTCCGGTTCTATGAAATCTATTATATCCATAATGTTTATGAGAACATTCCCAATACCACCACAAATCAAGGAAGTCAATATTTCAGTGAGAACAAAAAATGGGGAAATCATTGCATTCCATGAATATAACTCCTACCTTGTCCTAATTTTTGGATTAAGTATCCCAGTGAACATTGTCATACTCCCTCTGATGGAATTTTATGTTATTATTGGCATATATTGTCTTTCCTTGTATAGATACAACATAAATTTCCATGATATAGAATTCATCACCGTTAGGATAATTGAACCTAGATTTTGTATAAGTGCAATGAGGTGTATGAACTTATTTAGTCCATCATCTCATGCTTGGATATTAATTCCTTGTGAATAATTGTATCTTGCTCAGATGATTGATTATATGGAAGCAACCATCCGTGAAGACATCCCTATTATGGGGACGTTAATTGAAGTGATTACTGAGAAATTTATTGGTCTTCCTCCTATAAGAGATGTTGAATTCTCAATTTATCATATACCTGGGTCATTTCCAATATCAAAAAATCAATACAGAATGGGTATTATAGTGCTTGAGGAGCTGAAGAAACAACATCATGAAAATATTTATAAATGGTGTATATGTCCAAGTGCTTCAACATGGCATACACTAGTCCTCTTCATCAAAATAAGTATTGTTAAATGATCCAATGCATTTATTATCATGGGCTCAAAAAAATTATGATAATGAACAAGTATCCTCTTCCATGAATTAATGACTTGTTCGATCAACTATGTGGAGTACAATACTTCTCCAAGGTGGATATACAGTCAGGATATTACCAAGTAAGGGTGAAGAATGAGGATATCCCCAAGACAACTTTTATTACAAGATACGAGAATTATGAATTCATAATAATTCCTTTCTGACTAACTAATGTTCCATAATTCATCATGGACAAGATTAATAGAGTCTTTATATAGTACATTGAAAAATTTGTGGTAATATTTTTAGAAAATATTCTAATATACTCCAGATAAATGACGATCATGATGGATTCTAAGCCATATACTAGAGACCATGCGAAAGGATAATATCTATGAACCATAAAACAAGTGTGATTTATAATTGAAATAAGTTTCATTCTTGGTTAATATCATCACAAGCAATGGGATATCTATGGATCCCTCCAAGACAACTACAATTAAAGGATGGTCGAGGCCAACATAAGTGAAAGATATCTGTAGCTTCATGGGGTTAGCTCAATATTATTGCATATTTGTGAGAAATTTCTCATGACTGTCTAGTTATCTTAACAATATTACTCTGATGGGAGTAATGTTTTCATGGAGTGATGATTGAGAAAAGAGATTCACGTAGTTTAAATAGAGGCTTATCATTGTTCCCGTACTAACACTATCCATAGGTGGAGAACATTTTTTGGTATTCAGTGATTCTTTGATGAAGGGAATAGACTATTTTTTTATGAAAAATGACAAAGTCATTGCCTATGTTTCATGGAAATTGAATATTAATGGGAATAACTATCCAAAACATGATCGGGAGTTAGATAAAATGTTTTTCTGTTTAAAATTTATGTGACATTGCCTATTTTGAGAGAACTGTGAAATATATACCGACCAAAAAACCACAAGTAAACATTCAAATTAAAAGGGTTTAATATACTCTTATTAATATGGTTAGTTCTAATCAAACAATATGATTGGTCAATCTATTACCACACCCGGAAGGAAAGCAAGGTGGAGAATGCTCTAGGTTGAAAGGACCCAACAATTATATCATTGTTGAGAATTGAAAAGGACCCAATCTTTTTATATTTGATGAAGATGGGCATGGGAATCATAACAAAGGGAACCTCCCTAATCCATTCGAAAATCATTACTCAACTATCTATTTTAAAAAGATTAAAAGATGACCAAACGATTGATGTGGGAAATCAGAAGAATGACGAAACTATAAAAAAAGGTAAACCCTTGATGTTCAATGTTAATGAATAAGGAATTTTGAGATTTGTGAAAAGATGATGTGTTCTATCAAATCAAAATTTAATTAATAAAATTTTGGAAAATGAATATAGTTCTAATATATCATTCCACCTGTTAAACACTAATATGTATTGAGATCACTGATAGCATTTTTGTAGGGATAACATGAAGGAGGAGATCGCTAAGTATACATCTATCTGATTTGTATGTCCGCAAGTGAGGGTTGTGAGGAATAAGCCTAAGGGAATGAAGAAAACATTACCCATACCACAATAGAAATGAGGGAACATACCCATGGAATTTTTCACCAGACTCCTAAATACATACAAAGGAAACAATGAAATCTGGGCTGTGGTGGATCATCTTACAAATATTGCAAACATCATTACAATTTATGAATAGTTGACATTGGATCAACTAACACAGATATACATCAAATATATTTCAAGGCTGTAAGGAGTAACACTATAAATTGCATATTATCGACATCCATGATTCACCTATAAGTACCGGTATAGTCTTCAAAATGCTCTGAATACTGAGACAAACTTCAGTGTGTCTTATCATCCTCAAAATGACTGCCAATCTGAGCGGACTATAGAAACACCTGAGGATATCGTGAGAGCATTCTCAATGGACTTCAAAGGTGGATGGGATAAACATATTCATCTGGTTGAGTTTTCTTAAAAAATATTTTCCAATAAATCATCCAAATGGCTCCTTATATAGCTCTTTATGGGAAGAGGTGCATAACACTAACATGTTGGGATGAAGTTTGGGATTAAAACACCAAGGTACATAAATGGTTGAAATTTTTTTGGAGAAGGGTAAGACCATCCAGTAGCACATTAAAGATACTTAGAGTTGACAAAAGAGCTCTGATTATATTCCTCGACGAGACCTTGAGTTTTATTTTAGAGATATGTTATTCCACTACTTATTTCCGTTGAAAAGATTTATAAGATTTGGGAAGAAGGGAAAGCTTATTCCAATGTACATCATCCGCTTTGAGATCCATTATCAAAATGGAGAAGTGGCATATCTACTAGCACTCTCACTAAAACTATCTCATGTACATGATTTATTCAATGTATCACTCATGTGGAAGTACATACATGAACCATCACACGTACTCAATCTAGAGGTGGTATCATTGGAAAATGGCATGTCCTATGAAGAGAAGCTGGTGATGATCATAGATTGTCAAGAACACATTATAAGAAATAAGTTAATTCCCCTCATCAAGGTGTTGTGGTGAAATCAAATGTTTAATGAAAAAATATGGGAAACTGAGGAAGTGATGATGCAGAGTTACCCTTAACTGTTTTAGTATGGGAAAATGAATTTTTGAGGGAGGAATTTCTTAAGGGGGGAAGATTGTAACGACCAAAACATTTTTTAATGAAAATTTTACTTGATCTAATTAAATGTCTTATTATGTGAAACAGATATATAACAAATGAACATCCATGGTTTTATGTTTTTGTTTTCTAAAATATCGTAAAGAAATGTTATCATTGCTAATATAGTTGTTAAACCGTGATCACAAGATTTGTATAAATATAGGGCAATAACAAATCCCATTTACTCAGACAAAGGAAGTGAAGGCCTCATCCAATAGAATTTCTCCATACAAAGCCCATTTATCCATGCTCGAAATGGAGGTGTCATTAATGGTTTTATCACTTGAGCAGTCCCGAACTGATCTTCAACACATTATGCTTGAAAGGAACTGCATACGAGAGAAGTAGATGTTAATAGAAATTAACACTTGAGAGATGTTATCTGAGACACCCCAATAGTCTGTCACCATCACACACCTTAACCATAGGTCTTATGTTGGTTTTTAAAGTGTTTATATAACAATAATATAGTACTATGACTATCCAATTTTTCTTATAGAATATACATTTGTTTTCTTATCATATCTTTGTAAATAGTTTTAAATGAAGAAATTGTATATTTAGTTAATATTCAGTTAAAAAATCAATTTGGATTAATTAATGGATTTTTTAATTAAATGATATTTTGAATACAATATAATTACTAAATTACTTTTTATTTAATAAAAAATATCATATATATTTTTATGAATATAATTGTTATTTTTTAAGCCTTGAAAGCTGTTATTGTCATAACACGTGAATTTTTGAAAAATCTCAATTTTTATATTAAATGTAAAAAAACCACATATTTAGAAAATTATTTATAAAAAATTAATATTATTTTCGGAATCAAGATGTCAAAATTATCCAAAGGGGAATTTTACATAACTTTATGAGACAATCTAATTTTTGGGTAAAAATTAAATACTGTTTAAATATATAATGTATTATTTGACATCATAATGACCCAATAGTGATGTAAAAAATTCAATAAATGTTATATTCGGACAATATATGTTTTAAAATTAATATAATGTGATTTTAGGTTTTTTTTTATTTATTTTATTATGCTTTATTGGACCCTACAAGTCATATAAATTTTTTTAACATTTTAAAATGATTTCCTTGATAGTGTGACTCATCTCTACCTAAGAAAGCCTTATATTTTAAGAATATAGGGATTTTACCTTAAAAAATAATTTTTTCCACTCACCTTTTTCAATACCCATGGTAAAAAACCACTTGTTGTTTGTGGTTTTGATTTATTTAATTTGTGGTCTCCAAAACAAGAATAATAATGAATTCTCTCAATTTTCCTATATAAACCCACACTAGAACCAACATATCTTCACTAAAAACCATTATAGAACGTCCCTAGTGTGTCCACCTCTCTCTAATATCCCTTCAAGGCACTCCAAGCTCTCACTAATCCACTTTCAATCCCCCTCCATGTATTAAGGTTCACACTTCTAAGTAATGGATTTTTTTCATTTCTCATTTTCTCTTAGTTTCATTATATTGTTATACCATTTAATTTTCAGTTTCATCTGTTGGGTATGATTTAAAACATCCCCATACTTCCCTTCTTATTTTTTTAATGATTATATACCTCATTTTATTTCATTAATGACTTCTAATTACACCTATTACAATGCCAAAATTCCGTAAGGAATTTCTCTCTCCACAAGTACATATAAGAAATTATTTAATGTTATGAATCTATATTCTATTGAATTTTTAAGAAAATGTATCTATATTACCCCCTTACTGGTCATTTCATTTAAATATTATGATATACCACATTCTCTCTAATCAATAATTTTTAAGAATTCTTATGTCACGCCATTATTCTGCCGAAATTGCACTGTGATTTCCAAAGACAAAGTCATTATGTAGTGAATACCATAACCATTTATCTATCAAGGGTATTATCATTTATATACATTTAATTATTTATTGTATATATTCATTAGTGTATTTAATATTCCTTTTTCATGGAATAAATGATGATGTTTAAAAAATGCTTCTTGTATAATCCATTTGGCACACTAATGCATGAAATGAATTGATTAAGAAGGGTGTTCCCGGATTGCAATCCAATGCATTGGGTAAATATTAGAATATTCATAAATCAAGTAAAAATAGGTTTTACTCTACCTAATTCATGTGATATGAAGGTTTAATCATTCCTCATATGCAATGAGCATTAGCTCATTCTAATATCATGTTAAATGTTGCTTCAACATTTCCATCTTATGATAATCATGTTATATCATGCATTTATGTCCATGTTTCAATTTTTCTCCATTGATATTATTATTTCCTATAATTTTCTATATTATTCATTTTATTGCTTGTTTACTCACTTACAGGGCATTACAGGTCACCCTTGTCTTATTCATTCCCTTAGGTTATCCCATGTAATGCTAAGTCCAATGTCAACTCTGGTGAACTTATCCTGGTACGGTATGAGGACCAAGCATGGATTTGACATAGAACAAAAACAAAATCCAACATGTACCTTTTCCATATTATACTTCGTCAAGTCCATTGTAGGATCTCATCAACCATTGCTCAAAGACAACAACATGGAAGCCCTCTAGATCGTGCACACACACCTCTTAAATATTCTCGCACATCATTAATTGGAATCCAGGTGCTAGCACGATACATCAATGATCACTTTGATGTAATGGTGAATACTTCAAGAAACATTGTTTGATCTAAGAAGAAGTGACATTAATATCTTGCTTCGCTAAGATTGTATATCTCTATAATTCTGGAGGAGAGTAATTATCTAAATTCAAACACATGAATAGTTCCATGTGAAGAGCATCTCTCTTACTTATATAAGGAATATCTAAAATATCTTGTATGAGTTTCTTTCTACCGTGTAATAGATATACACATTATCAGTACTAGAAATATTTATTCATGGAAAATAAAATGAAATTATAAATAATATTTATAATTTTATCACTAACTGCAATATATATATATGTATTAAATATATATTAATTTATAAACATGAGTTTATAACTCGAATCACCTCTCCTAAAAATATTAAATTAAACCTGGATATTTATATCCGTTCATATAATATTTTATCTCTGTATTTACTTAATCTCTTGTAAATACAAGTTATAAATAAATTCAACAAATTATTCCACACAAGAATAATTAAATAATTTATTTTTTATTTAGTGATCCAAAGGACTTGGATAAAACTGGGACCTCATGGAGGGCCCCACCATGTTCTATATTCATATTCCTAGAAATAGGGAAGATTCCTAAATCGTTATAGTGTGTGACCCTCTAAAACATTATCTCAATAGTAGTGAATAATATTTACTAATCCAGAGCAGAGTCTAGAAACCCATCGAGGCCCCTATAGAGATAAAGTAATGTAGAAGCAACACCAACCTTCCTAAAAACATGATCTTTGAAATATAATCTATTCTCTATCCATAACATAATAATTCAGAATGCACACTGGTGTCATCATCCTATATATTTAATTATTTTATTTGTTGATTTATCTGGACGGTCTTACCTTCCACAACCATGGCGATGGATTTAATGAAGGTGCAACCACCCTAATCAACCATGTTTGAGATATCACTTTTTCAACTCAGAATCATAAAAACCTATCTTTATAATTCAATAAATGTCATGTCAAAAATGATTCTACTTATAGGAACTACCCTTACACAACTTCATTTCCATGGTTTTATTCATTCATCAAATTACGCAATTATATAACATACATCAAATATGTTCTCATGTTTGGATACCTGTACATGTGTCTGTGAAAATTAATAACAAATGACCCCAAAAACATGTGGTGTTCCTTTTATATGGGTCAGTCCTCAAGATCTCAACTACTAGAGATCATTAATTGTGGTCTTCATGAGAAGAATACTTAATGATTATAAACCCCCAATACATGATAGCCACTCATCATCTGGGTCCTTTAATAATGATGCAACTGGACCATAGGCCATTAATTATATATTACTCTCATGGAATCTCAGTGTTCTCATTATAGCATGGGATCTGTTATAACCTTATGATACAACATGTAATCTAAGTACATTTCTATAAACAAAGTGGATGCAGTATTATATACACTATTATGGCTAGATAAATACATTGATTTTTAAAAAACTACATAAATTAAGTTTTAATTCAAGTAAAACATAGGTTCGGTCAAGGGAACCCACTTTCAAAATAAGGAAATTCATGAAATCCTTATTTCTAAAATCAATTGACGCTACTCGATTTAGATGTAACATGTTCTCTCCATTTCATTGACATTATTGTCCTTCTATAGTCTGTATGATATTAATATAATTTGATTTCATAACAACACCAGTATACTCAACATACTATGTTGTTGTTATAATAAGGATTTAAAATTCTCTTACTCACTCCTCTATCTAATTGATGTGAACATATTGTTTCTTTGTTCGGTGAACTATAACCTCACTAAACAATGATTGTCCAATTTTCGCCTACCACCTATCATAGTGGACATTATGATGGAAATATATTTATATGTTTTATATATTATATAAATATTATTTATATTGTTTCTATGATTCTATAATTTTTATTTGCAACAATCTTGTATGCTTTCCATGATGTTCAAATATGAATATTTCATTTGAGGATGTGTGGACCACAACTCACTCAAAGCGATGTGACCTGTTAATGCTATACATGCAATATATAAAATATGGATTTATTAAAATAGTGACACAAACATGAAATAAATATAATACTATAATTATAATATAAATTTTTATATTTTTATTATTATTATTTTAGTATGAAAAATAAATGAATGTAGAGTTCATGCGTACAAACAACCAACAATCTCAATGAACGATGCATTCCATTAATTATATCCAATTGTTATGGACTATTATAAATACATTTATACTTGATATATGTGATATTTAAATCATGAATATGATCCTGGATATGGTTTAATGTTTACTACATGTACAATTTATATCAAAACAAGTTCATTTTCGACTAATGTACTGAATGTCGACAAACGACAGATATTTAATTAAATAGTTATGAAATTTTGATAATGTGGTAATAAGTGATATAAAATGAATAATAAACCTAAAAAATGTTCAAAATCAAGTAGAAATTAACTTAAGATTATTATTCATGAAGAACAAGCATCATATGTGACAAGTTGGACGCAATGTATGTGTCTTCTTCTCAATATCCAATCATTGGGGAATATTTTGATAATATACACCTCATTATATTATACATTGTTTAATAATAATCTTTGACATTTAATTTCATTTCACGGGGTTATTTTTTTAGGTTTCATTTTACAAAATGAAAAAAGGAATGTTTTCAATGTATGCCACAACAACAACCTCTTCACCTACGTATTTGTTATTTGATATTTGGCTTCTTATATAAGCCTTAATGCTTTTGCAAGGGAAATAAATCCCTTATTCCGTTTTTTGGTTTTATATTGATTTTTTTTAAATGGATTTATTATTTCAATATCTTAAAATGATTTCATGTGATTTAAAATGAACTTTAATTAATGAAATGATGATATTTGAAATATTTTATATGTTATTATTATATAATGGTACATAGACATTTTACAGGTGGTTACGTGATAAACCAATGATAGGTGGTGATGTGATAAACCGAATGAAAGCTGGTTCTCTGGTAAACTAAGGTTGTCTGTTTATGTTATAAACTCTAATTAATTGGGTATGTAAGTCATCCATACAACTATTCTATTTCGTGATATGTGTGGAAGTTGACCGTATGGTTATTCCATTTATGTATGTTTATGCCCCAATTTACCATTATATGTTATATGTTACATTCTATATGATTTATTGTAATCGATTGGTTACAAAAAGTGTAAGTGATAAACATATATTCAGTGATGTTTTTTAAACCTCTTAATGGTGAAAAATATTACATTATCATAATGTTTTCATGGTTTACTTATTTTTGCAAGACAAATAGTTTTGATTCATTAGTATTCAGTTCTATGTTTTTTATTCACATACCATGTTTTGAAATTTTATTCATAGGACATAAAAAAATAATATAGTCAAAGATGGTATCATAGAAAAGTTATACTGTTAAAACATGAAATTATTTCATGTTTCTTTTAAAAGAGATCTTGTTTTATAAAAAATAGATTGTGAGTAGATGTGTCTACTTTTAATAGTAATGTTTTTATGTATCAGTTATGACCCAATTATCAAATTCTCAAAACCTGAACAGATCCTCAATTTGAATTTTTTACTTATCTCATTATTGTGTAACGTCCAAGGCTTGAGCCATATAGGTCGTATCCGAGGAAAGGATTAGATAATATTGGAGATTATGATGTCTTATTAAGGGTTAGGTATATCATAATGGGTTTATAATTTTATATTATATTATATGCTCAATGACATAGAAACCTATTTTTGGGTTATTTTATTTCTAGGTGATTAATGTTATTTTTTGAGATATTCACTTTTAAGGAAGTTAAGGGTTATTAGATTTTGGGATTCAAAATGTGAGGTATGAAATAAAAATTTACGTTAAAACATTTTATGGTTATTTTTGAGGAATTTATTTCTTATTGGATGTTTTTTATGGATTATATAGTTTTAGGAGATAGACAACCCGTAGCAAGGGTGACAACCTATTGCTTCCGTTAAGGCAACAAGAATTGAACCCACAACCAATCGTCCACAAGGGTGCATGTACTAACAGAATCCTATGTTAATTCCATGCTTAGTATGACTTCTTATTTTTAGTTAAACGTTTTTATGGATCAAAAATATGTTAATTTTGGGAACATATATTTTATCAAATGGATATCCATAGTATCGGAGAATGATTTTGTAATTAATTGATAAATGTTATTTTGGAATACATTTTCTATTTTTTAAAACTATATACCTATGAAAAATATAATAATATGGAATTATATTTGAGGAATAATTGTTGTTTTTTTTGAAGAATATATATTTAATTATTGTGGACAACTGGATATTTAGGATATATATGTAAATGATTAACCTATCAAGAAGAATATGGGACTAGGATAATTACAATTAAATATGATACTTTATGATTATTTGATGTTATTTTGATATAGCAGTTAAGATTTATTGAGGAAGACTATGTAATCAAATACTTATGAATTTGGTGTTTCAAACATACTTTGGATAATTTTAATTAATTTAAGTAGAATTTTTTATTGAATGGTATTTGTTTAATGTTGGGTATTGTTTATTAAATTTTAGAGATTAAGGGTAGAATTTCCTTTTATAAAGTATTATTCATTTCAGGGGATTATCTGATCATGAACTATCCATTTTGGTTTTGGGTATTTATATAGACATGGGAAATATATAGTTCATCTTTAATAGATTATGTGATAATCTGTAAATTGAATCTAGTTGTTCGAGTGTGACCAATTCATCTTCAATACTCAAATTTTGGATAAAATAAGAGTTTTTAGTAGAAATTTATTAAAGGATGAAACTCTACATGAAAATTAAGTATATTTCATTATGTTCTTAATCAAACTCATAAATTAATTGATGAAATTTATGAATAAAAACATAAAACAAAGAAACTTTTCTTTTGATTTTTTTCCTGGGGAATCAAAGACCGTGTAAGAAACCAAAATTTTATGTTTTTCTAGTAGTTAAGTTTATTCTATTATTGTTTTCTATCAAGTTCCATCAAAAAATGATTGTTAGTTTTCCTTCCATTTCTATGTTTTCTTTTATGGAATACTATAATGTGTTATATTGATTGATCTTTAGAATTGTGTTTATTTCTTTTATTTTAATAGTTTTATTGACCCTTTTTCCAATGTGGGGTCTTCAATGATGATTCCGAGCCATATTTTAAAATTGTTCCGACACAATTTCCAAAAGGGGGGAATGATGTAACAAACTAGGTATTTATAGAAAAAAACTTTTTATTTTCAATTAATATTTATAAATAAGATATTAATTTTACATTAAAGGGGATTCTTTTTCCAATAGTGTACTAGATGCACAACAACTAGTTTGTAAAATATATTATGTTGTACCCATCATTTTGTTATACTGAAGAATAATACAATAATATTATGATTATTTTAAATGTTATTTAACGTATATACATTGTTCTAGAGGGAATGAATATAAATCACCAAAATACGATTATACATGTTCAATTAATATGTTAACATTTATCTAATGAATTTTATAGGATTAAAACGTGAATGAATCCAATTATAAACATACAATATACTATTTGTTTAAAGGATTGTCTTACTGAGTTTTGATGGATAACCCTTATTAAATTTAGTTTTTGAAACCTTTATATGTTCTGTTTGAAAAAATAATTTTTTAATTTAGAAATGGATCATAAAATTTTACATTGGATGAATTTTTGATATTTTTCTGATAACCATCATTTTTTTGATAAATAGTAAAATACGTTAAATATTAATTGAAAACCAATTTTTCCATCAAGAAAATTTATCTGGGTAAATACTAATATTAAATGGTTGAAAATTATAAATATAATATATTTCAATCTTTTAATCAAATTATCTAAATTAGATGTAATTTCACTTTGAAATTAGACATAAACCAATGTTAGTCTTTTTATAGTTTTTATTTCTTAACAACCCACTTTTTTGTTTTGACAACGATAATTAATTGTAAATTAATTTTCCAAAAATTATCTATTCTGAATATAAAAAAATGGATTCCATATTTCAAATCATTGAATTACAATTTTGTAAATAGTTAACTTTTATTTTTATACATTAGGAATAGTATATACAATAATTGGTTTTCTATTGTTAAATGGTAAGTCTGGTAAATAGGGGTAAACAATAAAATTATAATAATATTATACTATCATAACCCACATCATAATCCAATTTTATGAGATATTTATCGACCATGGGCATCCTTCGGGTCGATTTCGGGACCCAATAGAGACACAAAGATGTGAAACTGACATTTAAGAAGAACTAAATTAAAGTAAGGTAAAATATAACAAAAACAAGTTACTTTTACTAAGAAACATTTTATATGGGGTTATATAATTCATATATTTGACTATTAATAGTATTAAAAAAGATACAAATATTTCATAAATAATGTTATTTTATTTATTATTTTTGGACATTAAATATATTATTTTATTTTTGAAATAATGACGATACACTGATTGTTTCATTAATAATGGATACAAATAAATTAAATATAAATGTTAAAAAAATTTAATTTGGTCATTTTGATATCATCCAAGACTTTTATGGATGATAGTGAAATATTATATTTCATTTAATACTTTTAGTTTGAAGGAGTCAAAATTTAATAATTTTTTAAAAGAGTTATCTATAAATAGTTTCCAAAATTGACAAAATTCATAACCTAAAATATAAAATAGATTATTAAATTATACTAAATAACTAAAAAAATTAATATTGGCCTGAATTTTTAATATATGTCTAAACATATCATCAATGAATTTCTTTTGGGTCTTTTGATAGGATATGGTAATTAAACTGGCCCACAATGTGTGAATAACATGATATCACTCCCTGTGATATTACATTAACCAATAATATGTGTGATTTAGAGGTAACGACATCTATCAAGTTTCATTCCTATATTATCTGTCACCACTACTAATGATGTTATTATTATTTTATTATATAACAGCACCAATATACTAAATATACAAGGATGTTTAAATGAGAAGGGTTTTAACTACACTTACACACACCTCTAGTTAATGGATACGAACATATTGTTCATGTGTACTGGGAACTATTGCCTCACGAAACAATGATTGTTCATTTTCCCCTACATCCTCTTACGATGAATATTATGGTGGAACTATATTTATAAATTTTATTATATTTTATTTTTAATCTCTCTATGATACATTAATTGTTATTTACCTCATACCTTTATTGTTTCCATGGTGTGTAAATATGTTAATTACATTTGAGGAAGGGTGGACTACCACCCCCTAAAATTTATATGACTCATTAATTTTATACATGGAATGTATAAACGACGTTTTTATTAAATTATAAGGCATACATTACATAATTATAAAACTGGTTTTATAATATAAATTTATATCATTTGGTTATTATTCTTTTAGTATGAAAATTAAATGAATGTAGCACTTGTGCGTATGTACAACTATCATCTACCATAAGGGTGCAATAAATTTCTTATCTAAAAATTTTATGGAATATTATTAATAAAAATATAATTTATATATATGATATTTAAAACATTATTGTCATTTGGGAGATGATGTAATATTTACTACCTGTACAATTTATATCAAAACCATTTCATTTTCATCTCAGGTACCGAATATCGACAAAATGACCCATATTAACATAAATAATTATTATGTATTTATAACAAGGTAAAAAGTGATATAAAAGGAATAATAAACATGAAAAAGGTTCTGAATCTTATATAAATAAACTTTAATTTTTTATTTCAGAACAACATGGAACATACCTTATGATTCAAACTCATGTTAAGGGACTTCATCTCAATATCCATTCATTAAGGCATATTATTAAAATTTAAACCTCCTTCATTTATACTATGTATAATGAAACACCTTGATTTAAATTTCATTAAATTTGAATCTTTTTTCTATGAAGCATTTTATTAAATGACAAAATAATGTATTTAACATAAGTGGTGGCAACGACCTCTCCACCGCCGTAATCATTATTTGTTATTTAGATTTCACAATAATACATAATGTTTTTAAAAGGAAAAGAAATATATTATTACCTTTTGGGTGTTTTTGTATTGAAAATGGTTTTTCAAATTTATTGAATATTTCAATATCTTTAAATGATTTCTTGTGAGGTAAAATGAAATGTTATTAGTGAAATGTGACATTTGTAATATTTTATTTGTTATGATTATGTTTTGGTACAAGGACATTTGATGGGAAGTTACGTGATAAACCAATCAAGGTTGGTTACATGATAAAGCAAAGTATTTTTGTTTCGGTGATAAAAAAAGGATGGGTCTTTTCATAATTGCCTCAATGTCATTGGGTATGGATGTTGGTCATATGGATATTCTATTTAGTGATATGTATTGAAGTCGAACGTATGGTTATTCCATTTAATTGTTTTTATGACCCAACTTACCGTTATATGTTATATGTTTCTTTCTATGGTCTTTATGGTAATATATTAATTAAAAAGGGAAACAAAGAGGTTATATTTAGTGAACTAAATAAGTTATATGGTAATTATGTTTATGAACCATGTTAACGATATATGTTATATGTATCCTTGACTATGATTTTTATGCTCAGCCCATGTTTTCAAATTTTTTTCACATGAGATAAAGAATTATACAGTCAAGAATGGGATCAAGTAAAATTTATGCATTTAAGACATTAAATGATGTCATGCTTTACATTAATGATTTCTTGTTTTAAAAAAATGGATAATGAATAGATGTTTATTTTTTTAATATTCTTGTTATTATGTCTTATTTATGTCCTAATTCATTAATAATCTAAACATGAAAATATCCTCAATGTGAATTGTTTATTTATATCAAGATTATGTAATGTTTAGGAAATTGTCCTTATTATTTATTTAGAGGTTAACCATAACAAGAAAAAATTGAATATATTTCTTAAAACATAAACATTATAATACTCAAATTAGAAATGGATATAACTATAAAATTATATTTCTATATAATTTATGGATAAGTTAGATATTTTGTCACATGAAAAACTAATAATATTTTAATATGATGATACAAAATATCTTAATGAATATATTGATAGGTCCTTTTTCCCATGAATGAAAATAGTTGTGTAAAATGTGTTATTCTATAATCATATTATTATTCATATAATGATGAGTATATTATAAACCTATTATATAGAACCTTTATGTCAACCTATATATATATAACCCCACAAGTACAACATCATAGAAAATCAAATCTATAAATAGCCCATTCACGGGTCCATAGACCCATCAATTAGAAACATGAAATAAAAAAATTAATATAATAATATTGACTAAATGTAATTTTGTCTATTAATACACCGAAGACAACTTTATACAGACAATAAATATGTGACACAATTTCATATTGTTTCTCTCAAGATGTAGAAATAATAATTATGTCATTTGAATTAATCAATAACTAATATTTTAATCATTCACTTTGGTATTCATAATTTATATTCCATAATTATTTTGAAACTCAACCCTTATTATCTATATTTTTCAATAAACTCATATAAATATAATAAGAACTAATATTTATACTCACATAGTAGCCAGTGTATCCTCACCGTGAAATCAAATCCTATATAATTTTTTATAAATAACTATATATGGATAGTGATGGATATTAATTGGATATATATAATTAATAAAATATAATTATACATTATAATATATAATGATATTATGCTTCTAAATTTATAAAAATACCCATCATTGAAATAAACAATAAAAAATAAAAATAAATGGAATTATCATCTCTAGTAAAAAATAGTGTCCATCAAAATTTCTACAATATTAATTAAATTTATTCTTCGTAAAACACGGTCAAAAAAATATTATAAACAACTAAGATATATTTTAATATAAAGTAAAATACTTATGTTATTTCATGTTGTAGTATTAATTAATTGAAACTAAATATAATTGATTTAGTGTTAGTGGAACAATAAATTAGTAAATTTTATTTGGAAAAATGGTTATTTATAATTTTTTATGGAATTAAACATGAAATTTAGAGGAGGAAGACATTATATATTTGTTCATGAGTGAGGTTACTACATTTTTTTTAACTAAAATATATTGTTTATTCATTAGTTGGTCACAATTGAAGCCCTTTATTTGACCACTAGGAGTAGTGTGGGAAGTGTAGTTGTAATGTATGAAATAGAAAATGACTTAAATCCAAATGTCTATTTATTAAAATCCCAGTAGTGATTAAAATATAAATTGGTAGAATCATTAAGAATTTTTTAAAATCCATCATTATAATATAATTTTTTTTAAAATCATAAGAAACAACTCCCTCTCACTCCCTCTCTCTATCGAATGGTATAACCTCTCTTTTGAAATTTTCTTTCATCCATGGAATTTAGTGAACTATTATAAATCATTATATCAACTAATATATAAGAAATTGATGATAGTAAAACATTATAATTATTGAAAAATCGAGTCCTATATCTACTGCATTCTATTATCTAACTCTATTATTCTTCAAGTTTAAAACCATAAGTTAATCAATTTGAATTGTTTTTATATGAATTGTAAAAAAAATATAGATATATCAGATAGTTTATCACTAAAATAATTGAGTTAATATTACATTAAAAAAATATAAAATATTTTTTAATGGTTAATATTGGGGAATTAATGTTGATTTGTTCTAGGTTGAATTAATATAGATCAGAAGAATACTAACTCACAAAATATTATTAATTGTGTGTTCTTTTGAAAATGTATTATATTCTGCTGTTATTGTGAATTTAGAAACACCAAATTTCAATTTTATGAAACAGTGCTTGAAATAAATATATTTGATGGACCTAAAATTGTTCATATAACATTAGATAATTGGAAAATATTAAATAATTTCTAAACATGGATATATTAGAAGGGTATAAAGTGATTAGGTCCTTGAATGTTATATTTAGATCATTATTAACCATGAAAAGTACAAGGTTAATAATAGTTCCATTTTTAATATATCACAGTAATCAGTAAGAGAACATAAGACTATGGGGTGTAATTTGAAAATCAACTTTTCCCTTCTTGGAAAAACTATTCCTTATTGAAGTGTTTCGTAATGAGGTTCAATGGGAGAATCAGTCATTAGTTTCATTAATTGTGTCACTAGGATATTTGAATTGATTTGAAATATTTTTTTTGTCTATAGGTCTCTATATAAAAGTGTGTTTGTGAATTTTTTTAAGGTCCAAAATTATATAGAATTGTAGGGTTTAACTAGTAGTGAAGATTCTAGTACATAAGGGTCGGTGTTATAGAATATTATAATTTAAATTATTCTAAAATATGGGATCATGATTGGGTATTTTATATTTGTTTAATTAAATTTTAATCACTACAGATTGATCCAATTTTATATTTTGAAATACGATGTTGTTCAGAAGTAATATAGGGAATATGTGGGATGGATCATCATAGAGGATCTCTGAGGATGATGGGTTCATATTGGTACAACAAGTGATACAATATTATGTCATTGATTGTCAGATCCCGTCTTTTTTAGGTACTTTTCTCCCTATTTTTATTTTGATTGAAAAATAAAGGCCCATTATTGTTGGGATAGAGAGTGACATTATTTGAAAAAATGACATAAATTTCATGGGTGTAGGATTGTGTGAATTAATGGAGTCTTGGTACAAATTGGTTGTGTGATAAAAATTTGTTTTGGATCACTTTATAGGCTGTGAAAATAAAATTGACTACAATAAAACAATAATGAATTTATACATCATGTAAAAATATTAAAGGTTGTGATATTTTCCATGGGGTTTAAATAAATATAGAAACCATTAAAAAACATTAAAAAAATTTCATGAAATGTAACTGGATTACACACCTTTTAAATACCCATCCTGCAATTTTAAACATTTTGAATGAATGAAATTTAAATTTTTTCTATTATAGTCATCATCCATAAACCCTAGCCTCATTCTAATGAAGTTTGGAGTTTCTAATATTGATCCCAAGAATTCATGACGTCCATTCATGGTGAATAGAATTCCAGATTTCGGATTTTCCCCACAGGTTATGTTCATTCTTCTCCTTGATATCTAAATGTCTTTTTTTGTTTCTATTTTTAATCAATAGAAAGAGTTTTAATAGTTATTTGATTTATATCATAATCTAATATTGTTATATATTGATTCTTTTTTATCCCAAATTTTGTATTTTCATATAAATTCTATTCATTGTTTAATTCTTGATTTATCCACTTCAAATTTTCCATTTTTTTGTGGCAATTTTTGTCAAAAAATTGACGTAGGTGTTGAAATGTTCAAATCTGAAAGTTGAGAGATTTATTTATTACATGAAAAACTAAATTATTTCATTATCAATTTATTTTCCTAATAGATTTAATTTATTTGTAGATTTAATTAATTTAAAGGTTTTGAAATAGTGTGATTTGGGAATAATTTACTATGGAAATTGATAGTGTAATATTGATGAGTGAATCCAATAATTAATTGGGAATTAATTACGAAATTTTGAATTTATGTGTTTGATGGATTAGTAGTTTAACTAATTTATTATGTATTCATATTGTGAAAGGATTAATTAATTAATGAATTAATTAATGAGTGGTTAAGATAAGTGTCAAATATTGTGTTATTATGATATATAGAAATAGTTAATTGTAACATAGACATTAAACCATATATTATAAATGGTAACATGCTCATTCAATTACGTATTGCGAAGCAGTGAATTGTGACATAGAAAATAATCTATGTATTATTAATCGAAACATGATCATTCAAATATGTATTGTAAAATGGTGAATGGTATCATGGAAATTAAGAAAGGTAATAATGAATTGTAACATGGTTATTCAATTGTGACAATTAACGATTGGTAACTTGGTCATTCATTTGTTAAATAATTAATGTTGACATTGTCGTTCTTGTGAGAGAATTAATGAATGGTAACCTGATCATTCATTTGTGAGAATAAAGACAGTAAAATGGACTTTAAAGCAAAAGATATCCCTTGAGAATACATTAGACTCTAAGAAAATGAGATACAAGTGTCTATGGGAAGTAGAAAATTATATGGTTAAATATAAATTAAATGTTAATGTGATGACTGTTTAATTATGCATTGTAATTATTTATTTATTGAACTGCATGCAGTCTTATCTAGATATATATTGTATTAGACATCATTGGTTGTGTCCTACTCAGTTTTATTAACACTCTATTCGGGATGACAGATCAATGTATGAATAAACATTATTTTTGTAGGATGGGTAATGGGATAAGGGAATGGGATAGATGGCTTCTTTTGGAATAGAATTTGGATTAGGGAACTAAACGTTGTTTGGGATCCCATTCAGGGTTTTTAGTTCTTTATTTACTATTTTCCTTTTAGAAACATGACAGATAGTTTTGTAAGTAATACTTCTATTTTACTTGGATATTTAATTTTTATTTTTTATTATGAGATCCTTTTATTGATTGTGGAAATATATTAACTCTGATATTGGTTTTGGTTTTTGTAGGGGCATTACTTTAGTCAAGGATGGTATAGTCTTCCCATGAATGACATAGTAGGCCCTCACTACTAGTTGGTTTCCCATAGCGTAAGGGGAGATGCACTTTAGGTCATGTCATCGACCATCTCGGTACACTATCATGTGGCACCCAAGATGGGATATTAAAAAATTGTATCGGAGGAATTTTCCATTCTTTTTTAATTTTTCATTATGATTTAAAATTTTATACTAGAGACTAAGAAGAGTCCATTCATTCAAATATGCTCAAAACTAGGATTTGGAAACCAATGTATTGGGGAAACCTAAGTTACTAAGATTGGATTTTTATTATTGTTGTCTGTTTATGATGTTGAATATTATTATACCAAGTGTGATGTACTGGTTGTGTGATGTTATAATTATTTTTTAGATTTTTTTGAGAATTGAAACTTCGCCAAAATTGAATTATTTTCTATTTTACATACATCATTTTATGAACTTAGGATTATTTAATGAAATTTCTAGGATTTTGGAATTTAAAAGAAATTTTTTTAGTATGTTATTGAACATGAACTATTTTCTTTTCTTGTTAAATTGAATTGAAAATGGGGCCTAATAAGAAAAAAAATTGTAATATAATGATATTATGTTAATAAATGTGCCTCTATATGAAAAACCTAATCTATGAGAATTTTTTTACTCGAAAAACAAAGACCTTGGTTTTGGGTGGTAATAGGTAGTGTTTTAACCTTAGCTTTGACCACATGGAAAATTGATTGGAAATGAATTTTTATGACAGATTGTGATTTTTAAAATTATGTAAATATGTTAATGTTGTAAAATGAGTCCAAATATGCATCATTGTAATGATAGAGTTATTCCTCCATGATAATGCATGTTGAATGGGTGACGTGAGAACACGATAGTGGGAAATCCTTTAGTTGTGGATCATGAGGCACCGATAATTCCTGGTGGGGAAGAATGGGAGCAGTTATGAGAGAACTTCATTAAATTCATGAGAATATGGTAAAGATTCATAGGGAATTATTTAAAAATGATTTATTATCCAATAATATTTTTCTAGTAGTATCACTCTCCGACATTCCTCAGAGAGGGTGGACATAAAACAGATGAGTTCAGCGTTGAGTCTATCAAGATGACACATGACCATTTGGATGGTTCTGCCAAAAAGTGGATCATGTTGTTATTTTATATGGTAATAGGATCTGAATGAAACTGGTGGGATATTGAATAATTTATTGGAAAAGACATTGGAATTCTATTTAAGTATTTCATGGACCTGATCTTGGAGAAATTAAATCCAAAAAAACTGATACTGGTGAAAGTATGAGAATTCCTATGGCTCTATCCGGGGATCATTTCCATGATGGATTATGATTGACACTTTACTAACATGTTTCTATTTTCTCCATTGTTGAAAAAATATTGTAAATCTACTAAGACATGCTTTTAGGATAGACTCAAATGTGTAATTGGATACTAAGATATCCTTTTTTGAAGATGTTTATTGAGGTGGTGGATCAAGCTCTCATTGCCAAGGGGATCCAAAAGGAGGATTCTAGTGCAAGATAGATAATTCATACTATATGGTAAAGATATGTGAATTTTGGGAGTATGAAGAACCTTTACGACAACTATTTTAATATATGTGTAAATAAGAGAACACATATAGTAGTGTTAGTTGCATGGGACCTTACATGAGTGATTTTTTATAAGTGTGGTAGGTTAAAAATTATTATAGGGATTGTCCCCATCAACCAAAAGTGTGTTAGTTTTTCGATCATATGAAACTTCTGTATATGTATTGTAGGACGCTGATACATATGGTCTTGATGGTGCACCTAGATAGGGTCAATATGCAAGAAGGGGATCATCCACACCGTATTATGCATGAAGTTAGAGTCCTACTGGATGAGGTGATAGTGTGGTAGGAAGAGGTTCTTCTAGGATAGAGAACCTGTATCATTTTAGTGTTGTGACTTTGGGGAGTCAAAACATCACATGGGATATGGGATTGACACCTACATGCAGTCTTACCTACACTTATGCATAGAGAGTTTGTACCGTCAAAAGTGACAGGAACTATTATTTTAACATCTATATTATCTAGATCCATATCTGATACTAGTACATCTCATTCCATTATATAATCAAAATATGATATTGGTTTGATCTTAGTGGTTGAGTTCCAATGTTAGGTTATGACTATTTATTTACTGTTCAAATAATGGTCTAGTGACATCTGTTTGTGCTAGGTATGTTTTCCCAAAATCAAAGAATATCATTTTTGGCGAGATCTCTATATTCATTAAATATTGGGGTTTAAACCGATTATGGTTATGGACTGGATACTTATATACTGATCCAACTTTAATTTTATCTGAAGTTATTGACATTTAAATATCTAAAATGTGAAAATAATATTCACCATGGGGTTTGTATATCCCTCCATACTGAGATGGGTAAATCAATTAGAAAATTCGAGAGCTCAAAAAGAATGTTTCTAGTATAATGTTTGATGATGGGGGAGTATATCATGACCCCATTCTACCTTTATTGGAGAACTTTCAGAGTGTGCTTCCAGAAGACATATCTGGACTGACACCTGAGAGAGATGTGGAATTTTCTAGTGAGCTTATGTCGGTGGCTAAGCCAATATCTATTCCACAATGGAACTGAAATAGAATTAAGATCACACGAAACAAATTAGAGGCATTAAAGGAAATGTGTTTTATCTATTTGATAATATGAAATTGGGGATCACCTGGGTTGTTTACAAAGAAGGATTAAGGGTGATTGTGCTTATATAGTGATTAACACAACATTGTCCATATTACAATGAAGAAGTGGTAACCTTTTCCGTGTATTGATGATCCAATTTTCATGTTTATAGGATCCTGTGTGTTATTAATGATTGAATTGAGATCAATGTATCGTAATCTGAGATTTCAAAATTCTAATATACAAAGGACTTCTTTTAGAAGCATGTATGGCCTTTTTTAGCCTACCGTAATGTTGTTTGGGTAGTCAAACACAGCAGCCGTGTGTATAGACCTGATTAATAAAGTCATCCATCGATAATTTGATCAGTTTGTGGTGTTGTCTTTTGATGACATCAGTTTTTATTCCAATACACATGATGTTAAAGATCAATATTAAGACATCATTATAAGTACACTGAAAGAGCATCGACTCTAAGACCAATCTGTCCGAGTGCCAATTTTGGATCAAGCAGTTACATTTATTTGGACACATCTAATTTTGAGGAAGATGTGTCAGTGGACCCATATATGGTTTATGTAGTGATTTATTGGGAGCAGTTCATGCCTGTTTATGATATACATATATTTCTGGGGTGGTTGGATATTATCATAGATTCATCGAGGACTTTACATGTTTGGAAGTTCCACTTTTGGTCATGACCATGAAGCATGTAATGTTCAAATGGAAAGAAGAATAATAGAAATCAGTGAATTTTGTTTTAAAAAATGGAGATATGAATTGCTCACCCAACCCATATCCCAAAAATATTTATTTAGAAAAGAAATATCACAGTCGAAACACGAAGTGAAAATATTGTGCACCAACAAGAAGCAATGAATGTTTACACTAAAAAAATCAATCAGACATAGAACATTGAAGAGGAATAAGTGGAAAAGTGAACCGACATCCATTCATGATCTAATCTGCCAATGAGAAACCAGAACATAAAAATTCAGGATGAAGTGAAAGTCTTCTCATTTATCAATTACACAGACGTGTGCTTACACATTGCAAAACCCATGGCATCTCACATCTCCCTTGGTGTCCTAGGCAAAAATCTCTCCATTGACAACAGTATATAAATTTCCATATGATTTAGCTGTAATGTAGTACACTTTGAAGGAAGATCCACCGAATGTATCAATTTCAGTGAATCCAAGATTGAAAACACATTCCATAATTGTTCATAGAAAATCCATTCTTTTCAAAGACCAAAGAATCACATTAGTTGTGGCAATGAAAGAGGCCTCAAGAGGATTGTTGTTCAATACATCCAAATATCCAGAAGGAATCCTCACAATTGATGAAGAGGAGAATGAAATCTACACTAATCTTGATCCTACCCATGCTAGGTGTCGAGTATGTAGTGATATTTTGTGATTCTAGAATTGGGCATGGAGTTGTGATGAAGGTTTGAGATTGAGTTGTCGAATATGGATATCAGATGTTGATTCTGAAAGAATATGACTACCCTATGCACGATCTCGAGATGGCTATATTAATTTATGATCTAATGTTCTAGTGAAACTATTTATTAGGTGAATGGTGTATAGTTTTTTCTAACCCTATGATCCTAATGTACATCTTTTCTTAGTGATATTTATATCTTTTTAGCTAACATGTGTTGAATATATGACTTTATTAAATTTTGAGATGGTATATACACCTAAAAAAGGAAAAAAAATTGCAGTTTGATTAAGTAAGAAGACTCCAAGATATATAGTAAAAGACTCTACTTCTGTGTGGAATGTGATGGATTTACTAACAAAGATGCCTTAACTAGATTTGGAGGACTATGAATAGATGAATCTTGTATAAGGTATAGTGAATTCTACATATTCGAAATGAATCTAAGAGAGGCAATATGGGGATCTTGAATTTTTTCCATTGAGGTAAAAACCTGATGGTGGGGATTTAAATTCATATTACTTGAAATATGATGATGTGACCATAAATGTCAGTAATCAGGTTATGTTGCTTGGGATCATTCAAGATGTTCTCTTGTGCTAATTTCAAGCATCACTATGAGAAATGCATCCATGTGTGACCAAAATGTATAGAGACATATGATAATAATTTTGGTTTTTATAAATTAAAAATGAGATAGTAGTGTTTTTGACAAGATTCTACACCTATAATTTTTTGAATGATGAGAATCAATGACCAAGAGTTTTGATTCATCGATTACCTATTCTAGAGATTAATTTGGAAAATGTGACTATTGATTTTTGAGTTGGAATCCAAAATACCCAAAAGAATATTTATGTTATCTAAGTTGTTGTGGATGGAATTAAAATATAGAACACTTCTTTCTTATAAAATTCTCATTCACAGTAGGGAGTGTACGATTTTTGAACATGTTGGAGAAAATTAGTATCCACTAGGTGCCATAGACAATTGTTTCAGATTGTGTATCATGTCTCACATCGTGGTCCTAGTAGGGCTTGTAAAAAGAGATTTAAACAATGTTATTATTAAAAATAAAATTACACCCACCTATACAACGGTAGTTGGGGAATACTATACATAGTCATAATGCTATTCTATAGTCATGTGTTCTAGAATTCGATTGATCTTGGGAGAACAACATGTATTTAGTATAGTTTACCTATAAAAATATTTAATTGGGAAAATATAGAGATAGAACCATATGAAAATCATTATGGTAGAAAATTCATATCACTGATATTCTAGATATAGGTTGGAAAGTCGGATTTTATGGGACCTAGTATCATACAGGAGACATCAGAACATGATTAACTAATTCAGAAATTTATGTCTACAACTTAGAGTTGATAGATATAATATAAAAAATGATAGAGATGAACCCTACATTTATATAGTGTTATCATTTATACATTCTTATGTTTTCCACATCATTTCACCATAGTATATGGAGGTAGGGCATGTTGGAACCTAGGTTTGTGGGGAAATTTGAGGAATTGCAGATAATCACCCTAGTGGAAAACCAATTGGCTCATCCATATAAATAAAATGGTATGAATTATGTTTTCCAATTAACACTAATTTGGTGTTATGATCCCAAACCATCTTATTTGATCGAGGTATAGGATGTTCATCTAGAGAACTAGCGTACTATAAGGATTGTCTGATGAGTGTGTTGAATCTCTGTGAGAAGTTATTATGGGAAAATATTATGCTAATAGATCATGTATTGTGGATATATGTGAATGTTCAAGAAGAAACATGCGAAAGAGAATCAGATATGTGGTCTCATTGGTCCAAAAAAATTGACTCATAATTATTGTGTTTCATGGAAGTTAAACTTGGGATGACTTGTTATAAGTTAGATATATTTCACGATAAAGTCCTTTATAGGTAATTTTTTCCCTATGTAATTATCTTTTGAACCATAATATACAAGTATTTTTCAGAGACAGGGAGCCTTTGTTGGAGAAAATGACCTAATATTCATGGATTTATTATATTTTGAATTTATGGATTTTGGGAATAAATTGATTAAGTGTTAAAAATGAGTCCGGGTGAGTTGAGAGACTTCAAAAATAAAAATGTGTTGAAACTCAATTGTATAAATTTTACACATCTTTTAATGGTTATAAATAACATTTGTTTATTTATAGGATTTTAAGAAATAAAATTGAGGGATTTTTTTTTGGTGAAAACCTATAAAAATGAATTCACGATGTGTAACTAGATTACAAGCCGTGTAAATGCCCCACTTATAATTGTAAACATTTTGTGGATCTGAATTCTCAATTTTTTAAATACATCCCACCTCCATCAACCATATGATAATTTTGATTATTTGGATGATCCAAGATAGATTCCATGATTTCTTGACAACTGATCTTAGTGAAACCAATGACTATTTAATGATTTTATCCACTAGTTATGTGCTTTCTTATCATCTAGATCTATATCATTCTACCACTCATATTTCTAGATAAAATAAGGATTGTTACCCACTATTGTATTTAGATCTTCATTTAACATTATTAATCCTTGAATCATTTGATCTTGAATTTTGGATTTTGATCTAAATTCCATTCATTATTATATTCTTGATAAATGCACATCGAATTGGGTATTATTTAATTTGAAATATTTTTCATCAAATTAATGTATTCTTTATAATGTTAAAATCCCACAATAGTGAATATGATTATGTTCACGGAAAATTGTAGAATTTTAATATTTTTTATTTAATTGAATTTTAAAATAGAATTAATTAATATGGTGGATTATTTAATTATAGTATCATGTCATGTTTGGATTTGGGAATAGTTTACTACGGAAATTGATTGAATGAAATTAATGACTGAATCAAATAATCAATTTATAATTATTTATGAGATTTCAGAATTGTGAGTTTGATAATTAATTTGTTGAATAATTTATTGAATATTGTTATTTTGAAAGGATTAATTAATTGTAGATTCAATTAATGTGTGATTAAGATATGCATTTTATATTGTGTTATTATGATATATGTAAATGGTTAATTTTAACACATACATTATCCCAAGTACTATGAATGGTAACATTCTCATTCAATTATTTATTATAAAATGGTAAATAGTAACATAGGCATTTGACACAGTATTATAAATGGTATCATTCCCATTCAATTGTGTATTGATAATGGTGACTGATTTCATGGAAATTAATACAGGGAATAAAGAATGGTAACAGATTCATTCAATTGTAAAAATTAATTAAAAGCATCATGAACAATTATATGTGAGAATTGATGATTGGAAACATAGTCTTTTATTTGTGAAATAATGATGGTAACATGCTCATTATTGTGTGTGAATCAATGAATGGTAACATTCTTATTCATTTATGAAAATAATAATGGTTACATGGACATTCAATCATGGTGTATCCCTTTGGGGTACTTTAGACTCTGGCACGGGCTAAATCAGGTTTTGAGATATGGGAGTCCATGAGAACACAATGTTTTTTTGGTTAAATAATGATTAATTCATAATGAGATAACTATTACATTATGAATTGTAATTATTTATCAATATAACATAATGAACTATTATCAACACTTGATATTGTTGTAGACACCATTGATGGTGCCTAATGATTTATACTGAAACCCTATTTGAGATTCTCGATTGCTACCTAAATGGACTTCATTGTTGATGTATTGCTTACGTGATAACACCCTATGATAGATTTCTAGTTTCGTAATGGGTCTAGGATGACATAAGAAGATGTGGTTAAGGATGCACTTTTTTATTTTAGATACTTTACACATACTTTAGCATGTATTTATTCTATTTTAGTTGGTTACGGTATTTCCTGTCCCTTTTATCATTACATCTTCACATTTCATATTGAAATATATTGATTCCTATATTGGTTATTATTTCTAATGTGTTATTAATCTTATTGAAATGGAATAGTCTCCACATGAATGGCTTATCAGACCCTCGCTAATAATCGGAAGCCTATGGTGTGAGGGGAGGCCAAATTGTGGTCTTGTGACTAATCAGCTCATGGAACTTGTATGTGGAAAACTGGTTAGGACGTCACATGTCTCATTCCCTATATGAGTTATATTTTTTCATATATTTCACTTATAAATTTATGACATTGTAGTAATAGATTTTTAGTGATATTGGATTAAATATAGGTTTTCTTAAAGAAATGATTTCTAAAAATGTTCTCAGTTATATTTATTAATAGCCATGGTTAAGTATATGAGATGAGTATATTATAATTCTTATATTTATAACATTTTTTTATGTTTTATAACTATGATTAAATTATATGTATAAAAAATGTGTTAAATACTTGTGACCATCATTGTAGACTATCAAATACATAATGATATTACTACCTTGTGATTGACTGTATTACCCCTTCCCTTTTGTAGTAACTACATTATATGTCTGTTACATTACATATAATAAAAAAATCATTACAAATTTAATAATTATATATAATTAATACTTTCATATATTTCAAGACTTTTTCTGATGTGAATAATAAAACATAATCTTGTTTCTATGGTAAATGTTATCTTACACCTTTTCTAAAGTCACGTTATTATTGAGGTTCCCAAACCCAATAATAAGAATCCTCCACTATTATACTAATTTGGTTTATATTATTAATATTAAATCTAAATAGAATGATTTTGGTAAACTAAATTCTAAATAATTTTTATAAATCACAAATACAGACTGACACATGGTTTCAGGTTTTGAAGCCTCACATATAACACTAAACAAGAAGAGTAAAATAGGTTACAAAAATCTAATATTCATTTATTTTCATTAATATCTCTAAAATATGTTTATTTATTAATATAATGGATTCCACAATGGTGTTTTACGATTTATTTATATTCATATTAAGTCTATGTTAGACACATTTGATGTTTATTCCTTTTGTATGATATATAAGATACTATATTTGTTTTTTAGTTAATTTCGATAGATCAATATGATGGTTTTGGGGATATGGAACCATGTAGTTGATTGTGGTTTATAATTCATTATGTAGATAATATATACAATTAACCTATATTATATTCATTAATCTTATGGTTTATCATTTCTATATTGATTATATATATAACTCATGAAGTCATTTTATTAGAGAGTTTAGAATCTTTTAAAAGCTAATATCTATTTATCGATTGCATAATAAGATATTTAATTGAGGTTCATGTTCTATATATAGCTATTATTTATCTCTGTGATATTTATAATGTTTTCTTTGTAATAATTCTAATACAGATCCATTTGGAGTATGAATCCTCTTGACTCTGGTGGAATTCATTTGGTTAGAGATACTTAACTAGCTTTGTATTATTTGGGCTAAATGGGAAGCAAGTTATAAAAGTACCTAGTGATTATTACATATTTTTGTATTTCGATTTTTTATTATTTTGTATTGAGATTTTATGAGACTGAATATGAGATAAATAGAAAGAATTTTTATATCATGATATTATATAGTGCAGGTCAATGTTATGGTAGTTTTGGGATTTTTTTACTTTCATTTAATTTTTAAAGATGATATATTGAATAATTAACTGTGTATAGTTTTTTATTTATAATTTTAATTATTTCATGATATGGTAACATTTTATGTGTTCGTCTAACATTCATTGAGTGTATTTAGTAATGATATTTTCATTTTGTATCTTGGAGTGATTTTTTGTAAGGAAAATAAATAATTTCGAAAGAAAATTACGATGGAAAATATTTTAATATTATTCAAAAATTTACTTTATTTTCATTTAAATATCATAATGAGATTTATCATTGTTTTAATTAATAAATTAACGAACTAATATGATGTATTTTGTAAGCCTTTTTATTTTAATTATCATATTATAAATAATCATGTCTCATATATGAAGTCCCAATTGTGAGTTGGTATACAAAATAGATTTTGTATGAGTGGTTTGGAAAAGGAAATGTATATATAGATATAGATTTTTATTTCAGAGGACTTCCTATTTAGTTATTTATACATCAATGGGTTTTTTTGAGGAGGCGAACATTTATAAATATAATTGAACATTTGATTTAAATAAATGTATTATTTTTTAATTTGGTTATAAAAAAACACTCACTTTTTTATTATTATATCCAATAGAATTTAAAAGACCATTATGTATCTTTACTATCGGTTATATAGTTTTTGAACAATCACCACACGATTACTAAAAATATATTGTTCTAACAAATCCAATTGACAAAGACAAAGGATATTATTGTCCTAATGAGTATGACCATGCACTATAAAGGCAATTTTTCAGATATTTCAATGCATATAGTTTAAATGTGAATTTCCTTTATCCAAGACATAGCTGAGATCCAAAAACATATGCATTATATATCCTTATTACGGGAGAAGGTCAAGCTTATCAGGATCACGACCCAAACCATGTATGCGGAACCACCCCATAAGTCTCACCATCATGCAACTTACCCTAAAGGCATTATCTATTTTTTTAATTGAATATGTATCATGTACCAAAAAATATTATATGGTACAATATTTTTTATGGAATAATGTATATATATTGAACATATTTTTCAAATTTTATAAATATTTTTATTTTTATTTAATTAAAAATAGGTATTTTTTAGTAAAAAAAAATAAATTAAAAAATACATTTTCATGAATTAATTAATTTTTTTTTAAAAAATAATATTTATATTAAATAAATTTATTAAATAATATCTATTGCATATATATTATCGTATAGTTTTATCATGTCAAATTTAATTTCTATTAGTGTTTAAATGTTGCTATGGTCAACAAATTCCCAAAATTTCTTAATAAATATCTATTTAATTTTGAAAGTGATAATTCCAGAATTTAGAAAAAAAAAATTGATATAATTAAAGTAATTTTTGGAATTACAGAGTCATTATTATCGAATGGTGAAATTTTTATAATTTTCTGTGAAATTAGAATTTTAGAATAAAAATTAAATACCGTAAAAATATATGTGTTGTTTTATGACATCATATTTACCTAAAAGGGTTGTAATAAATGAAATAAATGGTATCCGCAAAAAATATATCTTTTCCCATTAAAATAATTTCAATTTATAGTAATTTTGTAAATTTTATAAATCCTTTATTAATCATCCAAGCCTATTAATATATTTTAATGTTTTAAGGTCATTTCATTAAGAGTATTCCTCACATCCCCCTAATAAAGGGATTTTTTTAATATCATAAGCCCTCAAACGTATAAAATAAAGAGATCCATTCCCTTTTTTTAGAATATTTGGAAAAAATAATATTAGGATTTGTGGTTTTGGTTATTTTATTATTTAGAGTCCCAAAGAAAATTAATAAATAAATCTCATTCATTTTTATATAAACCCACCCATGTTCTCATTTATCTTCAATAAAACAACTTAGAGAACAGATATAATCTTCCTTATAGTCTCTAGTGTCCTCCAAGGTTTCCCTGAAGCTCTCAAGAATCCCCTCCTATGAATTGGCTATCACACACTCAAGTAATGGATCCCAAAATTCTTTTCTTTATTCATGTTTTGTTATTATCTTATGCCTTCTACTATCAATTAATTGTGTTGGGATATTTCATTCAATATCCATATTAATAAAAATTATATTTACAAATTATAAGTATCCCATTTCTATCCTATTAATACATTTTATGAATTCTTATGTGATGTCGTTTTGCTGCATAAATTTCACAGTGATTTTTAATGTGAGAACAACTATGTAGAGAATACCATACCCGTTTCTTATCAAGGCTGGTCACCTTTATACACAGATACCTCTTTCACATGGGACATAGAAACATGTATTAAAAAATACATATTAGTATAATAAAATTTTCATGGCTAATGATTCCTTACATTGTGGTCTGTGTTGGACAATTAAGAATGAGAATGAAATAAATGTGATGTGTGGGCCCAGAATAATATAGTGCTATAATGAATTGGTTTTTTATTAGTCTCATGAGGCATCTTATTTGGAATGGGATTGGATTTTATTCCTATAAACAACTTCTTCAATCATTATTTCATAGTAGTTAACCTTTACCTTTTTTATGATGCAATGTTTTCAGTTGTTGCAGCTTTTTTCATGTTATAAATAAAATTCTATATCTAGTCTCATTTTTATTTTTTATGATTCAAACTCTTTTTTTTCACGATTTATATTCCTATTGTTTGAAATGTATTAGCTTATCCATTTTTATTCTCTCACTATACTATATTTTTAATCCCTTTCATATAATTTTCCCTAGGATATCCTATATAGTTTTTAGTGTGAACATGTAAAGGAATATTTCAATAAAGATGTTGTTTTTTTCGTGTTTTATGTTGTTATGTTGTATTAGTAATTTACCAAGATACTAGAATTCTAGATTTTTTAGGTTATATTAAGTGTAATCATATATATTAAATCATGTATTAATGTTAAATAAGTGTTTTTATACCTGGTATCAAATGAAATTGATTTTTATTTTTGGGATTAAGATTAGAAAACTCTATAGAATGCCTTATGGATAAGAATATTTATAAGAAAAAATTCATATATTTTCTTATGTATAATGTAATTTTTTATAATGAAAATAAATACTTTTAATGATACTACATGTGGAAATGGTTGTCGAACATGTGTACTTTGGGGAAAAATTCTAACTAGGTGACCCGAGGATGACACATTGTATCATTGTACCCCAAAACAAGCATTTCTAGGCCCCTAGTTGGGAATAATAGGGGATATTCATTCTAAACATAAAAAACACATTATGAATAATTATTAATTGAAAAAAATTTCCTTAAGAATATAAATTTGGAAATAGATTATGGATAATGTAGGTTGAAGCATGTAAATTCATATCATAAGAAAATAAATATATTTTATATGTTATATGTTTAATGTCATTGGATCCCCTTTATGTATATTATATTTTGAAAATAATCATACATTATGTTAATTTTCTTCTATCCAGTGGCCGAAAAAAGAACGAATCATGTTAACAATCAATGTGATGGGAAATATGATGATTTCCCTAATGACATGGCCCATCTGTTGGGCGAAGGATTCATGATAATAATGACGATTGTCTATAAGCTGAATTATGTTGTAAATAGAATCATGGATCAAGAAGATAATCCAATTCCCCAAAATTAATAATAATATGTGATTTAGACCTGTATGTGATAATTCCCTCTAATGTTCAATGGATAATCATATCCTTTTGTCGAAAAAATGGATCAATTTCATTGAGTATGTATTATTTATCCTTCAATGTCTTTAGTAATAGTTTCTTATACTATATGTTTATCATATAGAGGAAAAAATTTATTAGTAGTGTACATTAATCATGAATATGAATCATGCATAAGATATCAAGTCTATGCAGTTGAAGGAATTCTGAAAAAAATCAATAAATATTTTCCTCACACACTCTATCTTAAATTGGAATGGGATTTCATTTCCATCAACCAAACAGATAATTATTTTATGGATGTGCTTGAGGTTATCTTCAATATACATGAATAGAATTCCTTTACCTATTTCATTTCTCAAAAGGCATTCTTGACCACTTATTTTTTAAGATAATGACATTCCTACTTAAATCACTGTTGATCTAAAACATTGATAGATTTGAGGCAACTGTCTGATGAATAAATATAACGGTTTAATGAAATTTCAGCATTCCACTAGACAATGGTTTTGAAAAAATAATCCCAGAAACTACCAATGGAGAATGAAGAAATTATTTATGTGTGGGAAGGAATGATGCATGGGTTATGACTACCGATGAAATAAATGAACTATTGCAATGGAGGAAATAAATTCTAAATTCAACCCTCAATAAATTATTAATTTATTTATCTATATTGAACATATGAACATTCCAAACCAATTTACTAATCTATGAGGTTTTTTATACAACAAAAAATCTCTAAGGATGCAAGGGAGAAATTTTTCCATCTAAACCTCTGTGTTGGGTCCCAAAATAAATGTGATGAATGAAATGCTAGTAAATCATTTATGGAAAATAAGCATTAAATTTTAATCTGGTTTTATGCATTCTATCATATCACACAATATTATTATAACAATTCAAAATCCACCATGAAGAACATAGGTAGGGCTTTTGGTGAAAATAGAAATTGGGGAAATTATTTCATCCCAAGTAGATGAATCCTCCCTTCCAAATTTGTGGGATTAAAATCATAGAACATATTTTCATACTATCTATGGTAGAATTTGACTCAATTTTGGGAATGGATTCTATTTTCCTATATAGATCCAATAAATATTCCACTGAGGAGGAAATCACTCATCGTATTGTGAATCATCCACCAATTCTTTATATGTGCAATGGAGAGGATGAATATTATATATCACAAAAATATCACAAATGAATATTATTAGACTATGAGAAATTGTATCAATCTCAAATTAGTGAGTACAAATAAAATATCTTCATTGAATACATTCCCATTGTGAGTGAATGTGTTGATATGTTTCCTGAGTATTTTCCTAGTCTTAATCCTACCCGAGAGGTTGAATTTTCAATCAAGATTATATCTGGGGTGTTAAAATTGTAAAATATTATTTATAGAATGGTTGTTGTTGGACATGAGGTTTTGAAGAAATAACTACGATAGAATATTGATAAAGGGTTCATACCCCCAAGTGAATCAGAACGGGGATCACTTGTCATCTTCATCATGGGGAAGCATGGGTAAATTCTACATTTCATTGATTATCATGAGATAAACAAGATCATGATAAAGAAAAAGTATATTCATCTATGGATTTATAACATGTTAAATATACTATGTGGAGAATAATTTCTATCTATGGTGGATCTAGGGTCGAGATATTTACATGTTATCCTGAGGGAGAATATTATCCCCATGACTATATTTCCTATATGTTACGTGCACTATTATTTAATAGTAATTCCATTTGGACTCTCTAATTCTCTAGAAATATCCATTAATATGATTAATATATTATTTATATATTACCTTTAAATACATTTTCCATAATTTATTAATGATATTCTTATATACTCTAAAACCAATGAGGATCATAAGGTCTATCTGAGCATTGTGCTAAAGACCTTGTGAAATGAGAGGTTTTATAAAAGCTATGGAATATGTGAGTTGTGATTGCTGGAAGTATCATTTTTAGGTCATATCATCATAAGCAATGGTATATCTACCGATATTTCAAAGCTAGAATCTATTTATGGGAGGATAAATCCAATATCTATGGAATATATTAGTATTTTCTTTAGATTGGATGGGTATTATCAACGATTAGTGTGAGATTTTTCATCATTTTCAAACCCTCTTACCAGGATAACTCGAAAGGGAGTTAATTTTTTCATGTAGTAATGTAGGTTATACGAGTTTAAGAGATATTAAAAGATGGAATATCACAGCATATCTGCTAACTCGTACACCATGTGGAGAAATTTTCATGGTATTCAATAATTCTTCAATGAAGGGTTTGATATGTGTGTTATTGTAGAATTAAAAACTCACAGTCTATACTTCATCTAAGTTGTAATGTTCCTGAATATAACTATGTGACACATGAACTAGAGTTAGATGTAGTGATATTTGAGTTGAAAATAAGGTAGATTTATATATTTGGGAATAATTGTGAAATATATATAGATCCCAAAATCCTCATATATATTTTCCAATAGAAAGAGACAAATATGAAATAATCAATATGGATAGAGTCAATCAAAGACTATAATTACTCAATCCACTACCATCCTAGTAGCGATAATAAAATTGATATTTCTCTACATAGATAGTATCTATAAAATACATCATTAAATTGAATTGAGAAGGATCTAATCCCCTTCTTTTCTAAAAGGAAAGACACGGGATTCATAATTGAAGGAACATTATAAATACTTTCACAAATTATTTATCAACCTTCTCTTATAAAGCTCTTAAATGATTGTTAAAATATTTTTTAAGATTTTAAATATGGTGGAATATATTAGAAATGGGTAATACATCAAGTTCAATGTTATTGAATAAGGATTTTGAGATTTGGGGAAATATTATTTGTTCCATAAAATCCTAAGATTATGAGGGAACTGTACGATGATGTACAGAGATCAAATTTCTGCATTCACCTTGGATTAAAAAATAAGTAAAAAATCTCTAAGAGAACTATTGTTGCGAAATAATGAAAAAGGAAATAATTGAATATACATCTAAGTTCATATTATTTCATTATGTGATGGACAAAATGAATAATTCTAAAGGGATGATTCTATAGGTACCCATAAAACATATGAATTGGAAAACATTACCATGGTATTTGTCACCAAATAAGTGGCCTTCCAATTTACCCTCCCATCTAATCTATTCCAAATACATAATTTATTCCATGTATCCCTCTTGTGAAATTACATAACAGAACCATCATATATAATAATTCTATATGTGTAACCATTAGAGAATGAAATTTACTATAAAGATTATTTTGTGATGATCCATGACTGTAGAGAAAATGCTCAACTAAATAAGACAATTCCACTTGAAAAAATGATGTAGAGAAACCACAAGATTGAATTAGAAGCATGGAACTAGAAGAGTTTAGGAAACTGAATTACAGTCATCTATTTTTGTATGTGAAAGAAAACATTCAAGGGAGGAATTTCTTAAGTGGGATGATTGTATTGACATGAAATATTATAAATAAAATTACCTAGTTGATTTAATTAAATTTATTAATATGGAATATGGTCATATAAATTAAACACACACATTTTGTTTAATTATATTCATTTGTATTTAAAATAATTTTATGCATATTTCTTATTGTTAATGTAGATATTGAATCGTGATTAAATGATTAGTATAACTATAGTGTTTTAGAAAAACGAATTGGCACTTAAAAAGGAATTATTGGCCATAACCAACATGATTTCACCTTACAAAGCTCCTTTATTGAATCATCAAAGGTATATTTAATCTCAATTAATTTCCATTGATCAATCAGAATATTAGTTTCAGTAATATAATCATTTTTTTGAAGGTTTATGAGAGAAGTTCAAACAAACTGAGATCATGTTCCGAACGATGTACACTAAATCACCCCATGAAATTCTCACAACCACACACATTAATCTTAAGGATAATGATGGTGTATTAAAAGGATATGTAACAATTCCCATGAAATATGAGTATTTACATTATTTTTTATAGAATTATATAAAAAATTCATCCTATTATTGTTAATTTATAAATGTTTTTATTTTGATTAAATAAAACATGAATAATATATATGTTTAATATTAATATTCAATTATGTAATTTATTTTAATAATTAATGGATTTTTTGAAGCAAATAATACTATTAAAATATATTATTATTAATTAATTTTTATTAAATGTAAATTATCAAATCATTTTTATAGAGTCAAATGTAATTTTTATTAGGGTTCAAAAGCTATTATTGTAAAAAAACCAGCATTTCTTAATAAAAGTCATTTTTATTATGAATGTAAAAATTGAAATATTTAGAAAATTATTTTCAATAAATTAATATTGTGAGAACCTGGTTCTTATTTTTTAAGGTATGGGCTTCTAATTTTTCATTTTTCGTAAGTGTTTTTGAGAAAATATGGAAAATGGGGAAAATCCTAAATTCTGGAACTACACGCTGTGTACATTGTCCACACGCCATGTACTTTTGGCAGTGTTGGAATGAGTACACAGGTTGTGTAGATATGCCAGCGACGAAGGGTGTAGGAACCGACTACACGCCGTGTAGTGTTACATTACACGTCGTGTAGTCAGTCGGCAGACTTGAATAGTAAGGCAGTGGAGTCACCGCCAGCTGGGCAACAGTACACGACGTGTACTCCAGAGTACATGCCGTGTACTCATGTTGATGGATGAACAGTGTGGCAGTGACGCCATATGAATAGTTAAATGAAAGGAGTACACGCCGTGTACTCAGAAGTACACGTCGTGTAGTTTGTTTTTTCGACTTAAAACAGGCAGTAGCCTCCTCATTTGGCAGAGGAGGCATTTGAACCAATTTGGAGCCAAGGAGGATGGCTGGACCTTTGAAGATCCGCCGGGGGTTCGTCTAGAATTGGTTTCCGCCTCGGACGATCCCATTGGAACCGCACGGGCATGCCCTCTCCTCTCTTGGTACCATTATTTCCAATTCTTCTCCTAACGTAAGTTATTTACATTTGTTTTGTTTATTTTCTTTGTCAGATCTACGCCGTTCTTGGGCGTTTCTGGAGTCGGTGTTCGTGTATAATGCTCGTTGAGGTATACAGTAGGTGGCTTTGTGTTTATTTTCCAACTATCGTGCATTTTTGTGTGTTTTTGTGCCACGAACATATGTTGGGGTGTCGTGTGGCTGAGTCCGTTGCTATATTTAATTCCTAGAATTGCTTAGGTGATTAAATTGTGATAATAAAATGATAGTTGGGATTGTTTCTTGGATCTGAAACCTCCCCATGGGTGTGTTTCACTGTTTACCCATTTGGCTAGGATAGATGAGGGTATACCTTAAATGTAGTAAATGTAGAATTGCATTGAGAGGAATTTCTTGTTTACTGCATTTTGATATGTTGGGTGTGGCCCGATTACCTATTTAGCTTGAGGGAGTTGTTGTGATTAGCCTGTGGGCACTGCACTATTAAGCCTGTGGGCTGTAGATATTTTCGGCCTGAGGGAAACTTCTTCCATGCCTGAGGGAAATAGACTATGTGCCAGAGGGCGACACTACCTACGACTGAGGGAAAAAACTCTGTTATGCCTGAGGGCAGATTCTGTGGTGGATACTCGTTACCCGAGGGTAGGAGTTTACATGTCTTAGGATAGTAGTTGGTTATATAGAAATTCACTGTGGCGATTTCTTATATTAAATGGATTAAATGAATAATAAAAATGTCAATATAATTGGTAGTTGTTGCTTTTGAGTACTGCTTACTTTATTGCATTTATTACTGCACACTATTGTTGCATGCTTACACGCAGTTGGGCACGGGCATTTGGTGGTTGCCTACTGAGATATATTTCTCACACCCTGTTTGGGTCATGCTTTTCGGCCCAAACAGATTACGTTGCTGCAGGTGTATATAGGGGAAAGAGTCCCTATATAGGTACTTGATTGTTGCTGAGGAGTAGGAGGGCATGGGACCAAGCCTAGGCTCGCGATGCCGCTGCCAGCTGTTTTTCTTATTTTGTTGTACTCCATATTTTTTTGTACTGTATTGATGTATAACATGTTCTGGCTTTTTTCTAAGAACTTGAAACATGTATCATCATCACTTATATATTGTTGGTTATATCCACTACTGTGGTTATTTTAGTTGTGTATGTTTACTGATTCTACTTTCGTGTATGTTTCTTTTGTATTACAATGCGCTACACTTTGACAAATGAGGGCATAGTTTCCCCACTATCAAACCTAGGCCCTCGCTGCTAGTTGGAAGCCTCTAGCGTATGGGGAAATGCGCTTGAGTGTACGTGGCGAACCGGGCTCGGGGAACCCATTGCATGGAACCTGGGTCCAGAACGTTACAAAGTGGTATCAGAGGGGTTATTTTCTTTGAATTACTATTTGGAGTCGTAGTCTGGGATAGGACGGAACGGTAGTTGGTAATAAGTTGTTCCCAGGCCTTGCAAACCCGTGTACAGGGAAAGGCCAATTTACCTTGTGTTGTAATTTTATTGATTTGGAAATTTACAGTTGAGTTGTTTTCACCGTTGGGTGACACACTTGAGATTGTGTTGTTTATAATTTATCTGTGGGTTCTGTTTAGTTGCAACCCAATGAGATGAGGGTATGCCATATCATGCATCATATAGGCACACGCTAGATATCACATTCCATGAATAGTTTCCATGACATGTAGGTTCATTAGAAATTTCATGTTGTTGTGCTAGAAAATCATGTTGTTGTGATAACTACTCTGATAAAAATACATGATGCATGTTAGGGTAATTTTATATGAGCCGGTTGATAGAATAGAAACCAATCTTTTGTTTTTTGGATGTATGGGACCCCATTGACAGGAATTTGGGGGATAATTGATTGTTAGAACATGGATAATATGTCAAATTTGATTCATGGGGATTATGGCCCCCCACGGGTCGGAATTTGACACTTAGGTGTTATTTTTATACATTTTCTGGGTTCCGGGAAAGTTTTTGAGGCATACTATCCGGAAACCTAGTATACATGCCATGTAGTACAGTATACACGCTGTGTATTTTCATCTATTCGGGAAGAAAAATGAACTTTTTGACTACACACCGTGTACCCTGAGTACACGCCGTGTAGTCTCTTCCCGTGTCAGAAACTGTGTTGGCGGCGACATGGGTAAGGAAAGAGCTTGGGTAAAACACGCAGTGTAGCTTTTGTACACGCCGTGTAGTGTTGAACTGGAGTCCAAACGTGTAACTAACAACAAGGGTCAGTGAACTCCTTCCCAGAACACGCCGTGTCCATTATGCACATGCTGTGTAGTGTGACCTGGGGACTCGGCCGTGTAACTAACAACACAGGCCGGTGTAACCTCCCTTTAAACACATCGTGTACCTATGGGACACGCAGTGTAGTCTTGTCCAGGGAAAGACCGTGTGGTATTAGCCTTGTTACTGGGAAACGAGGTGGTGTACACGCCGTGTGCAAGTGTAACACGCCATGTAGTTGTAATCCGAGTAGTCGGTCGTGTCACAAACAACATGGGAAGTTGGAAAATAACACCATCCACGCCATGTAAATTATATAGACGCGGTGTAGTTTCTGTTCAATGGATGTCGTGTGGCATAGCCGTGTAGATAGACCCTGGCAGAGGAGGAGAGGTCAAGTACACGCTGTGTAGTCAGTATACACGCCATGTAGTCTTGATTTGAAAATTTTATCATGCTTTCTTCCTCTTGTTCTTTTGTGGTTCCTTCGCTTTCATTCTTAATAATCTTGAATCTGAGGTGTGATTTTGACCTTGTACAGTCATGCCGCCTAGAAGACCGTGAGTTGTTCTCCAGGAATGTGACGACGATTATACTCCAGAGATGGTGGGCCATGGGCTACCAGTTGATCCACCAACAGAGCGAGATGCGGTGCCATCATCTATACCAGACACAGGGGTGGAGGCACAGTTCCGTGAAGGCTTCTTGCGGTTCATGTAGACCTTTCAGGGAGCACCGCAGGCTGCCCCATCTATGGCCGAGCAGACGCATATCATTCAGCAGCAGCATCTGCCTACGTTTTCCGGGGATGGAGGACCACAGGCTGAAGAGTCATGGCTAGGATCGATGAAGACTATATTTGAGCACTTGGAGATGCCTCCAGGGAAGAGAGTCAAGCTCGTGACTTACATGATACAGGATTCGTCCAAGAAGTGGTGGGATGTTACCACCCAGTCAGAGCATCACAGAGACATGGCGTGGGAATATTTTCAGGCAGTATTCTATGACTTCTTATTTCCTGAGACACTGAGGGAAGATAGAGCTCAAGAGTTCACGAATCTGTAGTTAGGATCTATTTCAGTGTTGGATTATTCTTCTCATTTTACAGATCTTCAGCATGTTCACCCGTGTTGGTAGGTGATGAGACGTTGAGAGCCGTCCGTTTTATGGATAGTCTTCGGTATGACATCTGAGCACTGGTAAATGTTTTCAGGTTGCCTACTGTACACGCGATTGTGAATCGGGCGCTGATTATAGAGAGAAACCTGCGTGAATCGAGTGGTTTGGGCCAGGGTGGTTCAACACTAGTTACTAGTATTATTTCTACTGGCAAGAGAAAGAGACAGATGGACTTCTCTCAGGGCGGCAGTACTAGTCTGAAGAATGATTCAGGTGGCCAGGTTATGTACTACCAGTGTGGTAGAGAGGGGCATAAGAGACTGCAGTGTCCACGAGACCTTGTGGAGTACCGAGCTTGCGGCATGATTGGTGATCTGCAATGCTTTTGCAGGGAGTTTCCACCAGCTAGAGAGACAGGTTCTGTGCAGACTCTGCGTGCAGGAGCAGGACCAGTGGCTTCTTACCAGTCGGGAAACTAGAATACGTCACGGCGTGCCGGATGAGTTGGTGGTCATGTCCATGGTAGCCAGACGCCGAGATCACAGAGGGAGCAGGGCGGGACAGATCAGGGTAGCTAGGCTGTGTCGCAGGGCTACGGCACTAGGCAGGCATATGCAGTGCAACAGACCCAGCAAAAGCAGGATCCCTGACCTTCTACAGTCAGAGGTACTATTATAGTAGCTTCTGTTTTATCTTCGGTTCTTTTTGATACCGGTGTTATGCATAGTTTTATATTTGTACCCGTTGTGGAGAGACTTGGGCTCAGTGTTTCTTCTCTTCAGATATCATTACGCTAGACACTCCGTTGGGGACTAGGACGGCTGGTGTACATCAGTGCAAGGAGTGCCCTCTTGAGGATGGTGGGTGTCACTTCCTTTGGGACCTCTACGTCTTATAGATGACGAGCTATGACTTCATTCTCGGGATGTACTGGTTAGTTCCCTTTCGAGCCATTGTAGACTGCTATCGTCGCAGGGTGCATTTCACATTACCAGAGGGCAGAGAGTTTCTATATAAGGGTGAGTGGGATGTTCAGGTGAGTCGAGATGGACCAGGGCATCATGGGCGAGGTGGAGTCACAACACAGATTGCAAGCTTATATCTGGATGACCAGGGGACTTGTCATACGAATTTCCCTCCAATTGTCGATCATTTCAGGGTTGTCTTCCTGAAAAACATTTCAGGTCTACCTCTGGTGCGTGAGGTGGATTTATCAATCGAGCTAGTGCCAGGAGCAGCACCGATATCCATTCCTCCTTATAGGATGGTCATGCCTGAGTTGCAAGAGCTCAAGTGGCAGTTAGAGGAGCTACAGGTGAAGGATTTTATCCAACCCAGTACTTCTCCTTGGGGTTCTCCGGTCCTTTTTGCGAAGAAGTCGGGTGGTACCCTTAGGCATTGCATGGATTATCGGAAGTTGAACCAGTTGACGGATAAGAACCGATATCCCTTTCTGTGGATAGATGATATGTTTGATCAGCCTCATAGAGAACGAGTGTTCTCGATGATTCACTTGAGATCCAGATATCATCAGCTGCGCGTTAAACCATCTGATATACCTCTTATAGCTTTCAGGAGTAGGTATGATCTATACGAGTACTTGGTTATGCCGTTTGGACTAAAAAACGTGCCCGCAGTTTTCATGGATCTGATGAATCTTGTGTTTCATCCATATCTTGATTCATATGTGTTAGTATTCGTGGAAGACATGATGGTGTAATCTCACACTCGACACGACCATGCCACCCATCTTGAGATCGTATTGAGTACACTGAGAGAGCGTCGACTATATGATATGCTCTCAATGTGCCACTTTTGGATGGACCAGATTCACATCCTGGGTCACATTATCTCAGAGGCAAGAGTTGTAGTAGACCGAGAGAAGGTGAGAGCGGTAGTTTCCTGGGATCATCCTAAGAACGTGTTTGAGATACAGAGTTTCTTAGGGCTGTATGGTTACTACAGATGCTTTATACAGGACTTATCCCACTTAGCAACACCGTTGACATGTCTGACTAAGAAGGGTGTGAAGTTCGTTTGGTCAGAAGCATGCAAGATAGATTTTCAAGACCTGAAGGGAAGGTTGAAATCAGCACCGATCATGATACTCCCAGAGTAGGGGAAGAGCTATACAGTTTACTGTGATGCATCAGGGATTGGGCTGGGAGTCTTTTTGATACAGGGTGACCGAGTTGTTGCGTACGAGTCTCGGCAGTTGAGGCCACATGAGAGGAATTACTCGATGCAAGATCTCGAGTTGGCTGCAGTTGTTCATGTGTTTCACTGTTGGAGAAACTATCTTTTGGGAGAGCATTTTGAGGTCTTCACTGACCACAAAAGTCTAAAATATATCTTTACTCAACGTGACCTGAATCTGAAGTAGAGAAGGTGGGTTGAGTACCTACAGTCCTTCGATTTTGAGCTTGCCTATACACCTGGTATAGGTAATGCAGTAGCTGATGCACTGAGCAGGAAGACTCAGATAGATGTAGTGAAGGAGGCTAGTGGTGAGTGGAAGCTTATGGCTTTGTTCAATGAGATGCATCTGGAGGTGCGTGACAGTCAGGGGCAGACTTATCTTTCCTCGTTAGCTGTAACTTCTACCCTCCTGTATAGAGTGAGGATGAGGCAGTTATTTGATTCAGAAGACCTAGTTCTACGGGAGGTGGTGGCATGTGAGGACACTCCTCCCGGTTGGATGATAGGCGACGATGAGGTTTTGTGTTTCCATGGACGAGTATGGGTTCCAGGGGATATACGTGAGAAGATGATGCAGGAGATTCATGCATCTGCTTGAGAAGTTCATCCCGGGGTTACCAAGATGTACCGAGACTCGAGACTTCAGTACTGGTGGCCGGGTATAAAGAGAGAGATAACTGGGTTTGTTACGAGATGTTCCACCTATCAGCAGGTGAAGGCAGATCATCAGAGACCAGCAAGACTGTTATAGCAGTTACCCATTCAAGAGTGGAAATGGGATGATGCCGCGATGGATTTCATGACGGGATTGCCGAGGTCACCTCGAGGCAATGATGATATGTGGGTTGTTGTGGACAGACTCACGAAGGTATCTCATTTCTTGTCGATCAAGGAGACCTTCGGTGTTGACGAGCTCAGAAGGGTGTATATATGATAGATCATACGTCTTCATGGGTTCCCTCGTTTTATCATTTCAAATTGGGACGCCCACTTTACGTCTTGTTTATGGATGAGTTTTCAGAGGGCGTTGGGTACACAGGTGCTTCTGAGTTCAACATACCACCCTCAGAACGATGGCCAGTCAGAGCAGACGATACAGGTGCTAGAGGACATGCAGCGCGCATGCGTCCTAGACTTTGGGGGATATTGGGAGAAGCATATACCCTTAGTCGATTTTGCCTATAACAATAGTTTTCAAGAAACTAATGAAATGGCACCATACAAAGCTTTTTATGGGAGGCCATGTCGATCACCTTTGTGATGGTTAGAGGTAAGTGAGGTAGATTTAGTGGGGCCAAAGCTCGTGTAGGAGACATCTGAGCAGGTCCAGTTGATTTAGAAGCAGATGGCTATCGCGCAGTCTCATCAGAAGTCTTAAGCTGATCGCCGAAGACGACCATTGGTGTTCGTGGGCGGGGATAAGGTTTTTCTATGTGTTTTGCTGACGCTGGGACAAAAGCGGATCAGGAGACAGGGTAAACGTTCACCGAGGTATGTGGGGCCATTCGATATTCTGGAGATAGTCGGGCTGGTTACCTATCAGTTTCAGTTACCGCAACGGTACCGATCCATGCACGATGTCTTCCACATAACTCAGTTGCATCGCTAACATTCAAACCCGTCTCACACCATTCAGCCTGAGGAGGTTGAGCTTCAGCATGATGCATCCTTTGAGGAGAATCTGATCTGTATCGTTGACATGAGCACGAAGGTTCTCCGTGGCTGGTCACTTCCTCTCATACGGGTGTTGTGGCAGCATGGCTGAGTGCAGGTTGAGACTGGGAGCGGGAGATGATGTACGTGCTCAGTGGCCAGAACTGTTCTGAGATTCATCTTCACCACCCTTAGAAGAAAAATTCGGGGACGAATTTCTATAAGGGTGGAAGTTTATAAGAACCTGGTTATTATTTTTGATGGTACGGGCTTCTTATTTTTCCTTTTCCTTAACTGTTTTTTAGAAAATAGGGAAAATGGGGAGACATCCTAAATTTTGGATCTACACTCCATGTAATTTTGGCCGTCTTCGGTTGAGTACATGGGGAGTGTAGCCATTCCGGTGACGAAGGGTCTAGGAACTGACTGCACGCCGTGTAGTTTTACCTTACACTCCGTGTAGTCAGTCGGCAGGCTTGAATAGTATGGTGGTGGAGTCGCCGCCAGTTGGGCGACAGTACATGTCGTGTACTCCATAGTACATTCCGTGTACTCTTGACGATGGATGAAAAGTGGGGAGGTGCCACCAAATGTACTGTTAAATGAAAGGAGAACACGCCCTGTACTCAGAAGTACATGTCGTGTACTCAAAAGTACACGCCGTGTACTTTTTTTCTGCTTAAAACAGGCAGTAGCCTCCTCATTTGGAAGAGGAGGCGTTTGATCAATTTTGGAGCCAAGGAGGAAGACCAGACCTTTTATCATCCACTGGGGGTTCGTCTGGAATCGGTTTCCACCTCAGACGATCCCGTTAGAACCGCACGGGTAATCCATCTCTTCTCCTGGTACCGTTCTTACCAATTCTTCTCTTAATGTACGTTATTTACATTTGTTTGGTTTTTCTTATTCATCATTTCTACATCGTTCTTGGTCATTTATGGAGTCGTCGTTCATGTATAACGCTCGTTGATGTATAAGGTAGGTGTATTTGTGTTTATTTTCCAACTGTCGTGCTTTTTTTGGGTTTTTCTGCCACGAACCCATGTTGGGGTGTCGTGTGGCTGAGGCCATTGCTATATTTAATGCCTATAATTTCATAGGTGATTAAATTGTGATAATAAAATTCTTGTTGGGATCGTTTCTTGGATCCAAAACCACCCCGGGGGTGTGTTTCACTGTTTATCCATTTGGCCAGGATACCCGAGGGTATGACTTAAATGTAGTAATTGTAGAATTTCCTTGAGAGGAATTGCTTGTTTACTACATTTTGATATGTTGGGCATGGCCCGATTACCTGTTTAGCCTGAGGGAATTGTTGTGATTAGCCTGTGGGCACTGCACTATTTAGCCTGGGGGTTGTAGATATTTTCGGCCTGAGGGAAACTTCTTCTGTGCTTGAGGTAAATAGACTCTGTGCTTGAGGGTGACACTACCAACGCCTGAGGGAAAACATTCTGTAATGCCTGAGGACAGATTCTGTGTTGGATACTCATTACTCAAGGGTAGGAGTTTACGTGTCTGAGGACACTAGTTGGTTACTTAGAAAAGCATTATGGTGATTTCATATATTAAATGGATTAAATGAATAATAAAAATGGCAATATAATTGGTAGTTGTTACTTTTGAGTAATTATTACTTTATTTCATTTATTACTGCACACTATTGTTGCATGCTTACATGCAGTTGGGCACGAGCCTTTGGTGGGTGCCTACTGAGATATATTTCTCACACCCTGTTTGGGTCATTCTTTTCGGCCCAAACAGATTATGTTGGTGTAGGTGTAGATAGGAGAAAGAGTCCCTATACACGTACTTGACTGTTGTTGAGGAATAGGAGGGCATGGGACCGAGCCTAGGCTCACGATGCCGCTGCCAGTTGTTTTTCTTGTTTCGTTGTACTCTGTATTTTTTTGTACTGTATTGATGTATAACATGTTCTGGCTATTTTCATAGAACTTGAAACATGTAGCATCATCACTTATATACTGTTGGTTATATCCACTGCTGTAGTTATTTCATTTGTGTATGTTTACTACTTTCACTATTGTGTATGTTTATTTTGTATTCCGTTGCACTACACTTTGAAAAATGAAGGCATAGTTTCCCAACTATTAGACCTCGGCCCTCGCTACTAGTCGGTAGCCTCTGGTGTTTGGGGAAGTGCGCTTGAGGTCACGTGGAGAACCGGGCTCGGGGCACCTGTTGCGTGGCACCTGAGTCTTGGATGTTACAAATATTATATTTCGAATCAGGATATCGTAAATTTTAAAATAGTAAAATTTTCATAATTTCACGAGACAGTGGAATGTTCATGGAAAAAAATACATTATTAATATAAATTATTTATTATGAAGTAATAATGAACTAATAGTGATATAATGAATAATTCTAATTCTATCCCTGAAAATAATATATTTTCCCTTTAAAAAAATAAATTTCTTTTTAATTTTTTAATTTTATAATTCCTTTATTCGTCCACAAAAATGATTAATATATTTTATGTTTTTAAAATATTTTATCTAACAGGGTGACTCATCTCCCGAAAATATAGGGAAATATTTTATTAATTTCAGTACATGTCTGTATAAATTAAACAGAACCACTCCCAATTTTTTAAACCATGGGAAAAACTATGGTATGGTTTATGGTTTTGTTGTTTTTTTATATTCATAATACTATATAATAAATAAGTCCTATACATTTCATATATAAACTCACCTAATGTCAAAATTGTTTAACTATAACTCATTATAGCATGCCCATATAATTACCAACACTCTCTAGAGTCCTCCCATGGTTCCCCAAGCTCTCAAGGTGACCCTCACTTTCATTTGGTGTTACTCAATTAAGGAAGGGATCCTCACCTTCTCTTCATTATTCAAGTTTCCTTATAATCTTATGCCTTATATTTCCCATTCCTTATGTTGGGATATTTATATACACATCCATATTACTTCCAAATTTGACCATAAAATTATGAGAGACCACTTTCTCTCTCATTAACAAACTTTCTGAATTTTTAAGTGACACTGTAATGATATCAAAATTTCACCTTGATTTTACATGCCAAAAAATTTTGTACAGAATACTATACACATATCATATCAAGGGGGTTCTACATTATACACATATACCTATTTGGATTGGGATGTACATGTGTTTATTAAATAGTCCATGTTTGTGGAATAAAATGTAATGATAAATGATTCCATGTTTTATGAACTATTTATCACAAATTAAAATGAAAATGAAAAAAATCTGATATGTGAACCCAGAATTATATCATTAACCAATTAATTAAGTAATGTTTAGTATCATGAGACATCATCTTTGGAATAACAGTGAAAATAATTACTTTATCAGACATTATATCTCCTGACTGCATGATAGTTAGCCTGGACCAATTATTATAATGAGTCTTTTATGTTTTTTTAACATTTTACAGGTTTTGATTATCATCATATATCATGTCTCAATATTCATGTTTACGATTCCTACTATTTTTATACACCATTGATATGGAAAATATATAAATTTTATGACATTATGCAATTTTTATTACATTAATATCCAATATATCCCTCCCACTTCTTATGATTGTCCCCATGTTATCCTGTGCAATTTTAAGCCCAATAATATTATGTATGTTTTAAAAAAAGTTGTTTTTCTCATTCTTTATGTTTTTAGTTTATGTAAATAATTCCTAAAGACACCAGAATTATCATACTTCTAGGTTGTATTATGTGTAATCTTTGGTAATTAATAATGTATTATTGCGATATAAGGAAACGGGTTGTTATAGGTTTCAACTTGAACATGATATTTCCTTGTATAAATTATATGGGACCCTCTATAATGTGATCAATGGTGTTTAAAGGTTATTCCTAGAGTCTATTCTGATTATGATGTTTTACATTAGTCATATAGTATTGGGGTTAATTAATTCATATTTTTCATGAAGGAATGTTATTAGATATTACCTTTTATGAGGATTGATTTGTATAGAACCCCTTAAACCATGGATTTGGAATATTAAAGGTTATAACCCATTTTAAGTAAAGACCATATTGAATAGTAATAATTTAAACATAAATTCATATATTATGATAGTAAATATGATGATTTTATGTTCATGTTCCATTATTTTGATGGATATGTTTAAATGATATTATAACTAATAGTTATCTCTGTATTATCATGATTATAAGTAATTTATAATCCTTACAAGTGGATCACAAAATATGGGTGTTGTATTCTTACTTGGTCATTTTAATTGTAGATGTTTTCATTTCCCACAAATGGGGATTGTATACCCTTGTATGGGGTGAATCATGGTCTAGAAATTATTTTTTAAAGTCGTCTTACCCCAACAGATCTTGACCTCATTAATATATAGCTCCCAATATTTTATATTTTTTGTTGGTGATGATTTTATCCACTCCATATGTATATAATGATGCTTAATTGAATTTAATCCATAAAAGGGAGCACATTGGAACAAAAACAATTACTTGGTTAACCATCACAATTCTACATCCATGGATCATACAACGATAATGTTATGATGTACCTAATCCACTAAGGCACCCAACAAATTAAATGTTCTTTATATATCACTTATATGACAAGGATCAATACCTATATTTTTTATTAATAGTTCAATGACTTCCCAAGGGTCACTCTATAACTTCTTTTCAATGGATATCTACCAACAAAAATTACCTTCTTCTACCTATTCCTTTGATCACTTATACCGATATGACTCATATAGTTTCTATACTAATCAGTCCATTCATTAGAAATAATGAAAACATCCTCAGAAGTAGATGTATTCTCTATTTAATTCTCATATTCACCTAAAGTATGAATACATTACCGGAGATTTAAATGAAAATATGTTATAATGACATTTGTGATATTCAATACCTTCACAAAGCTCCCCTCCTCTATGTAGATAAAATACCCTTCAGAAGGAAACCTCCATTCACGAAGATCACTTGTCATTATAAAATATACCAACTATATATTTGATAAATTATCCTTCATGATTCTCACAAATTTAGTTCTTAATTTTATAGTCGTCATGATGATAAATAAAATCCCCTTACTCAGATCATTTGGTCTGATTTTACAACCTTCATGATAATTTTTACAAGAAAAACATTCATGAATCACATTCATGTATATGGAAACTTAAAATTATTGTTAGGTCATTTTATATATTCATAGGGGTGGGGGTGTAGGACTTTTTATTTAATTGTTCCTCTAAATCAAAAGGATTCTTATTATTCTCAAATTTTGAAATATTTATGTCTCTATAATTTTAAGTATATTCAAATTCAACAGAATAAACAAGTGAAATATTACCACACATCCCAAGTAAATATAACATGTTTTATTTAATTATATATATATATATATTTTGGTATATTTCTATCACTTAAATGATTTTCCTATTTCTAAAACCATTCATGGATCCATTCCTATCATGCATAAGAGATGGTATGACATATGAAAGATAATATTTCTTTAACATTCATGCCCATTGGGAAGAAAAAATTCTTTCATGTTTATACATATAAATAAAATATTTTCATTACATTTCAATATTACCTTCTATTGTATAATTAAATAGTAAATTGAAAGTATCTTTGAGTTTGGGATTTCTATTAGCATTATATTTATCCTACTATTCCTTTATTAATTAAATATATTCTCATAATATTTGAATATTATTGACTCTTCATTAATGTTGAGAATTATGATCTCTGAATAATGTATCCCCATTTGTTATATAATATTTCAATTACAGAATATATTATATAATTTGTATAATTTAATATTTATTGTAGAATTTTTTATAGAAACATAATCATTATTTCATGAATTCTCTCGCATTATCCTATGGTTCCTCGAATCTTCTTCATACATCTGGGTGGAATGATCATCATTTCTAGATTCTATATCCTAAATTAACTCTATGTTAAAATTCATTTCCTTGACATATTCATCATGAATTTTTAACTTTTTTATATCTTTTGAAGTTCTTCAACTTAAGAATCATTCTTCTATATCAAATCAGTATCCACATCAATAAAACATTTATTTGAAACTGTTATCTTGTTTTCAATAAATTTATGTACTCATATTTGAATATCGTAAGAAATTTGTTCCACTTTCCATTTTTTATCCAATTACATTTTCATTTTAAAAACATATACTAAGAGTATTCTTAAAATTTCATTACAATTAGTAGTAACAGTATAACATGAAAAATTATGTTCTTCAATCAATCTAATATTATTAATGAAAGGGTTTGTATTTTCACATTCTAATTCATCTAAACCTTATTTTAGTAAAAAAAGTTTCCTTCAACAAAATGAAAATATTTCCATTAATACGTCTACAATGAAAAATTATACCTTACCTTTTCTTTTTCCATGAACTCTTCCATTTTCAATTTCCCAATCAAATAGGAGCATACCAAAAACCTTAAATTCCACAATAGAATGAACCAATTCATTGGAAAAAACTATGATACAAGAAAGAATTATATGATATCATTTGTTTGGACCAAAAGGTTCTTAGATGACTTGGGGGTGTTGAATCATGGTATCAATATTCATTTCAAAATTATTAGGGAATCAATATATCTAAACCACATTATTTTAAGGGTCACATTATTTTATATTAAGTTATCAAGATGATAAAATTATCCCCCTATATAAATGATGATGATTCATTGAATGAATATAAGGAATGAAACCACAAGGTAACACAAATTTTTACTTGGTTTACCCTCACAAGGATAGGTCCACAGGGTATGTAATGATAATATAATAATGTGCCAAATCCATTAAATAAAAAATAACCAATAATGTTTTGGATATATCACTTCTAAAACATGACTAACTTCCTTACAAGGTTTGGTGGATTTTTACTACCATCATAAGGTTAAGTCCCAATCTATTTTTCAATTCATCACTATTGATGGAAAAGATCACCTTCTTCCTCTCAATTCGTTACTTTTTTTTGGAATGGAATCACACAATTAGTAGACATGTATTTCCGTAATATATTAATAATAAATACATTCTACGTTATCGATATATTATTTGTTGATGACTTACATTCAAATAAATATGAATACCAAAATACCATATCATTATTGGGAAACAGATTCATAACACTTCATGATGATCAATACCTTCATCAATATTACCACATTTGAAAAGTTTGAATATCATTCATTATGAAACATCATTTTTTAAATCTTATTTAGAGTTAGAATGTAAACAAACATTCATAAATATCGCATAGACTTCGAGAAGTTCACAACGTTAGATTTAATTTTTGTAGCCTTTCTGAATTTAAAAACATTCTTCATTCTCACATATTTTAGTAATAATTTAAATCCTTCATGTATACCACTTCTTCAATAATTTTTTACCAAAAAATATTCTTGAATCACATCAGTGTATCAAAAGGATTTGAATCTTCATAATGAATTACTCTCTTTTAGGTGGGGGAAGATGCCTATTTATAGGTTTTTTATCCCATTCCATAAATGTCTATCCACATAATCACCATTTGAAGATCCTCTTACATATTGTTCATAATGATCCCTATCATCATGATGCACCAGGGTGAATTCCAATACGTAAGGCTTATCATAGTAATAGAGATCACCATCAATCCTTCACACATTCATTATGATTATTTAAGATAATCCATATTTTCTCAATGCTCTATTCTCAAAACCCAGTCATTGTGAAACTCATGCCTATACCATATTTATATAATCCATTCAATGAAATAAATCTTTTTTGGTGATATTTATCTTCCAAATTTAGAACCATATAATTTTTGGAGTCATTTGGAAATTATGTAACCTTATTTATCAAATTTTCAGTAATGGTTCCAAAGAATATATTACTATGCCATATATCATTGTTAACATATAATTTTAACAATATATCTTCCAATCCACAACATACATTGGAAAATAATGTTTTCAAAAAACAAAATAAACCCAATAATATTGAAATTTATACTTGAGGTACACTTTACCAACAGTTATATAAATAGAATTTAAGATTTTGGGTCCAATTTTTTTCAATTTTTAAAAAAAATTATATTATGTGGAAAACCATGAGATCTACATCATTAGGAAAAAATGTTTTACATATTTAATATTGAAATAATCCACTATGATGTGATAAAATATTTGGACTTTATTTTTTTATCGGAGTAGGACATTGACACAAATGTTGTTGAAAAAAGTAATTACAAGTTCAATTATGATACAATTGAATGATGGGATACCCTCAGGGATAAGATATAGGTTCATGTAATGTCATGTTATCATTTAAATTATATATTTTATGAGTTAGATAACCCCTTTTTGTTGACTTGGATATTCTTTTTAAATTTATGGAATTATAGTATCATGGAATATAAATGATGGTATTTTTTACAAAATATCAGATGCCAGTCTTAAAAAAAAACTACTTTAATAATGAATAAAATTATATAGAAGAGTTATCTAAATAATTTCCTCTTATATAATTTATAGGAATGATTTGGATCCTTTTACCTGATAACAGGTATGGTTGTAGTCGAGATTTTGTTTAGGAAAGTCAAATGTGTTTTAACATCTTAATGGAATAAAAAAGGGTGATGGGATCTCGATGAAAATGTATATTATTTGGAACTACAGGTAATTTTATTTCTCATACAGAACCCCCATATAGATGTGTATTCCCTAGTTAACAAAAATTAAACAACTCCCTCATTAATTAATCTTTTACCCCCACCCAATGTAAAAATATTGTAGAATTTATTGGATGATAATGTTTTTTGGATCACTATAATTAAACTAGGAAGAAATATAATTAATAAAAAAATTAATGAAGATGATTGAAAATTATTTTTAAATTATTCAAGATCACAAAGATGCATCCAGGTAGAATATAAAATTTTATGTTCCAATGTATCAAATCAACTAATATATTAATTTTTTTATATGAAAAATTATATGAGATGTGGACACACCACATGTAGTCATACTTCCATTTAATTATTAATAAATTAATGAAGTATAGAATTAAACTGATATTTTTATCTAAAAATAAATTAGTTTTATAATGTAATATTTAGTATTATACCCACAAGGAAACTTTAAATAATTTATTTCCTTAATGAACATTGTTACATTATTTACTAATAATAGAGATTAAAATTCAAAACATTATGATTGGAAAAAAATAGTACAAAAAATGGGAAAATAAGGACATCCTCAATCTACTAAAATCAGTGACCCCACTACCAACATGATTTGAAAAAAATCAAAATTTCTCTAAACTAATCTATGTTATAGTAAATTGTAATATAGAATCACGAGTGAAATTGAATTTAATATTGAATATAATAATTTATTTATATATATAAGAATTATTATTATTATTTTAAAAGTAATGTGTCTTTTGGAATAATTTCTCGATCATTGGGATTGTCTGTTGACTATTGTAAATAGTAAACTAACCAATTTTAAAATTAAAATGATAGTTAGAATTTTAAATTTACAAAAAAAAAATATTTTTATATATATAACATTTATAATGATTATTTTATATAAATACAAATATTCAAATTTCAAAAAATTAATTTTGATGATTAGAAACTAAATGAAAACACAAATAACTATTTAATAATCTATATTTTATTGTATTTTGTAATAATCGGTATTTTTATATGAAAAATTAAAATTACCTATTTTAAAAAATTTCTCTGAGAAATTCTGTGACATTTTCGAAACCATCATGTCAAAATTTTACATAGATTTTTTTTATAAATTTGTAATATACTTCAATTTTTAGTGAATAGTAAAAATACAGTTTTTCATAGACCTGTTTTCTCTTAAATTGCATCATTCATGATGTAATAATGAAATAATCCATTTCTTATCCTAATTTTTTCCATGACATGTTTTATTTCATTAATTATTCATTGAATTATTTTATTAATAATTTTTAAACCAAAAAATTACATTCCAAATCCTAACAATCTATGATATTACATTATCATTTTTTCGCAATTCATTTTGATTAAACTAATGAATTTATATTAATATTCTAATTTATAGTATTACACCCCATATTATATATATATATATATCATTTATAATGTCTAAAATTCATTATTACATTTTTTTACCATGGATAAAATATTTCTCAATATATTTTATTCTAAAAATACCCATCTCTTGTAGTATAAATAATCCTTCTCCCTTTCCGTTGATATCCACTATTCACACCAATTATAATGACCCATATATTCCAAAATAAAACCAATAACTTCACTTATAACACATAGATACAATATGGGGAAATCCAACTCCAATCAAAAAATGGTGTTATAGTGTCCTACAAGCGAAGTTAAACAATGGGTAATGTGAGTCTCTATTAACTCTTCTCTATTTCCTTCTTATATTTCTTTTGTTTTCAAATTCCATTAAAAAATACGAAAAAATAATTATTTAGTAATTTTAACTTATATTAATGATGTTATCCTATTTTAATTATATTGTTAACAAAAAATATAAATTTCATAATTCCATTTCCCACTCTTCCGACAATACCCCATAAACTATCATGTAAAAACCAATATATATATTTCTAATTCAATTCATTTCACTACCTTTATTGATGTAAAGTATCAAATACATAAAATATATAATTATTTAACTACATGTATTATATACTCTTAGAAATATGTATAGAAATTTATAAATTACATTTAATAAAATATAAAAATTGAGGGAAAATGGGAAATTTTTAAGAAAAATTGATATCATAATTACTTCAACATAACAGAAAAAAAATGAAAAATATATAATCCTATTATTATAATTGACCAATATTATTATAAATTACCTTAAATCAAATTTTTACCAATTATTTAATATATCCATATTTATTATATAGGTGGTGTTAATGTAATGAAATAAATAGAAAATTGTTGTAAAGGTATTCTCAAACCCAACTCTTGTTCATTGGGTTTTCCATTTTTCACATAACATTCATTATGAATATTTATATAATGTTATTTAAATATAATTTCTTTATTAATACCATATATTTTAAATCATATACATATTTCCCATATATTTTTATGACAAATACAAATTTTTTCCAAAATAATAATTATTTCATAAACACATCATGACTTATCTTGTGTTATATATTCATCACTACAAAAATATGATTCATATACAAAATTTTATCATTTACCTTTTAAATTAGGAATCACCAATTGTATTACTGAAATCATGATTGTTTAAAACCTTATGAAATCAACTCCTTTACAAATGTTAAATTTGGAAATTTATTGATATATGATCTATGTGGCATGAATGATTGTATAATGTTATGTGGTGATGTTTGGGACTAAAATTAAATATCCACCGAATTCATGGGGTAATTTGATCTATATAATGATATTATTTTTAACATCTTTTTAAATTATACTACATTTGTTCACAGTGATGATGTTATTATTGTGCTCATATATTATTCATAATTGTGATCTTATCCTTGTTCAAAAATATATCTGGTATTTGACCACTATGACATGACATTTCTTTATTATTACATTCTACATTCCTTGCCATTTTTACATTTCGTTAATAATTATTTTGAGGTTATCATATTCTTATGATATGCTGAAGATGATGATGATGATCAACAGTTTTATATTATTTCATGTAATTTTTTCATCATTTTACATGGATTTTAGCTCACCCCTTTTTTATGTTATCACAAAGTGATTACATGTGATAAAGAGAACACAAGGACTTATAACAATAAGAAGAATAAGAAATTAATTAATATTTATTTTTTATTATGTAAATTTCATGTACGAAAATGATTTTTAAGAAACTAAACATTTGGATCTAGGATTTATAAGGCCATTAATTCTTTGTAATTAAAATTATGTAACAATCATGTAATAATAACCATGTTTGATATAGTCAAAATCATAAAATTCATTATTTTATTTTGGAATTTGGATTTGAAATCAAGAGTGAAAAGCACATGTATAAGACTATATATAGGTAAATCATTCAATAAAAATATTCTTATAAAATGATAAACCTAGGTATCACATAAGATATTCCATTAGTTATAATGACATAAAATAATGAAATAATTATTATTTATTGAAATAACTTTTCATCAAACATATTATATTTTAGAAAATAGTGGGAACTAGGGAAACCATGATAACATATTGCATGATAAAAAATGAAACATTTGTCCAAAAAACATCCAAAATTCCATGGGAGGTGGAGTTCCAAACAAAATGGATCTTCTTAACAAGTTTTAAACATATATTATTAATAACCTGAAATATATGGAACCCCATCCATCACCTAATATGGATCTACTAGAAATTTATTCCTTTATATTGAAACGACCACTGATATTTAATGGATCTTTTGAACAACATTTCATAGAATAGCTGGTCAACTCAATGGAGATGATATTTTTTGTGATCAATTTTTCCATGAAGGATAAGATCAATCATGAATATTTATCATTTTGATCAAGAATATTATAAATAAAGGGCATTGAAAAAAAATCCAACAATATAAATATAAGTGATCACATAAGAATAATTTTTGAAAATATTTCGTAACTTGTATTTCCCTTGAACTCATCGTAAAAAAATTAAAAGAGAATTTATAGAGATGTAATAAAAAGAATGTTAATATGTCCCTTAATATAAATGGAAATTCACATGTATTTCAATATTCATGTTTTGAATTTTTATCAAAAATGATATAAAAATATTTAGATTATTTAATGTTTAAAAATCATGACTTCAATAGAGTTTATCGATCGAAGAACATAGGAGTCATGATGAAGTTATTTGATGTGATCTCAAAGTATAGAATGAGTTTCAAGAATAGCCCCATAAGTAGGTATATAAGAATATAATTATTGATTCTGAATATGGTAATTCAAACAAATTATTTAAATAGGATCTGATTACCCACATGCCATAAATTTTGGAGGAAGCATCAGGGAAACCACCTTCAAGGGACATAGAAATTATTCATGGGTGGGGGAGAAGGCCACTATGAACCGGAATATCGAAGAGAAAAAAAAGAGTAAAAAACATGATTGATAATAGGAAACAACCTCATAATGAACCACCATTGTTTGATTCTTCAATTTAAGTGAGAAATTGAATGATTCAACCACCTTAACTAAAATGCTTGTCCTTGTGTGTACTCAATGTTAAAAATAACCAAAACCTAAAAAGAAAGGGAATGTTTTTGTTGTCGCTAATATTAAAGTGAAGAAAGAACATTATGTCATAAAAGGTTCACATAATATTTACCCACAAATGGAGAATTTATACTTTTATTATAGTTATATGCATTTCTTTATATCATATATGTTCTATAGAAATATTGAATCAATGTCTTAATACTATAAATCTAAGATATTTGTAAAAACACCTAGTGGTGTGATCAATGCAACCCATGTTTTGGAATCTTATACTATTGGGGTATGTTGGAATATTATTCCATTTAATCTCATAACATGTCCCATGTTTGAATTTGAAACTATATTGGTCATGTATTTTCTATCATTACATAGCACACAAGTCAACTATCCAAAATATTATATCTCATTTCATATCCTAACCATGAATTTATAATATTTAAATTTATTGGATATAATGAATCTCTTAGGTAAGATCATCAATGGTGTCGGTAATGATTCCTTTTGATGAATGACACACTTCCAAAGGCTGATCTAAAAGAAGGTATCAACCTATATGAAATTCTCATTTTTAGGGAATACACAAGAGTATGTCATGAATATATACAAGAATATCCCCCAAAAGAGGAGGTATAAATTTCAATATAAATTGTACCCAAGGCTATTCCTATATCAATGTTACCTTAATGGATGAACCGTACTGAACTAGATGAGTCAAAAAGGATGGTACATCATTATTCTAACAAATGGATCATACTCCCTCGTGCATCACCTTGGGTTGCACCAGTTCTCTTTGTCAAGAAGATGTATGGATCAATGCCGGTGTGTATCAATTACCGATATCTCAATAGGATAACCATGAATAAAAAAATCATATACATGGAATTGATGAAATTTTTTAATGTCTACACGGATCTCATTACTTATCAACAGTTGATATTTTTTCTAGATAACATCAACTAAATGGGAAGAACCAATATATTCAAAAGGGTTATTTCTGAATAAGGTGTAGGAACTATCTATTCATAGTGATTCATTTTTGTCCTACTAATTCTCATAAAATATCTATGTATTTATTGAATATGTTAAATAGAAAATATCTCAACAAAAAAATATAGTTTTTATCATTGATATTCTCATTTACTCCAATAGTAGGATGGGATGTTAAGAGCATCCAATGATTTTTCTAGAGGATTTATGAAAAGTAAAAATGTATGATATGTTCAAAAATAGTGATTTATGGATGCATAAAATTACATTCATAGGTCTTGTGATGAAAAGTGATGGAATTTTTATATAACATTTGAAGACAAAGTAAATTTTGGAATTCCCAAGACCCACTACTTTCAGAAAAAAATTTAGTTCTCAAAATTTAGATGGGTACTACTGATGTTTTTTTTTGAAATGTCTCATGATATTCTAGCGTAATAAATATGTGAAAAAAGTGATAATTTATTGAAATAGTAATGTTATAAAATAGTTAAAGAGTTAAAGAAGTAGTTAATCCCTACACCTATACTCACACCACCAATATGCGGAAAAGGTTTTTAATACATAGTGATACTTCAAAGAGTGGATTGGGTTGCATACTCTAGCAGAATGATAATGTGATATCCTAGACCTAGTGATTGTAACATATCCCTAAGATAAAACACATAACACATGACATAGAGTTACAAGCTATGATATTGAATGTTGTGACCCTTTCTTTACAAACATAGGCATTACATTACATTATTGGAAGACTAAAAAATAATACAAAAAGATGTCAAAAGACCATATTTGATATAGTGATTCTAGAAACATGAGAACATAAACATTGGAACATATGTGAGCTACATTATCTCCCACTAGGTTCTTCGTGACATACACCATTCATAGAAACATCAAACATGATGCATATATTCATAACCTTGGAAAGTAAAAACAAAAAAGAATGAATACAAATGACCAGTATGGTTACTAAATGGAGACACGTAATCTTAAATGTGAACATAATGGTATGCGAACATGACGATGAAATTAAAGGATCAAATCTAGAATTTCAAAGATCATATACATGAATCACGTCATAAATCAAGGATGTTCATAAGAAAATAATAGAAATGAAATAGTGTACATAAGACATGAAATCATAAGTTATGAGAAATATATGGATTTTTGGAACCACATAAGAATATAATGATTTACATAGTATCTAAGGCATCAATTCCATGAAAATATTAGTGGAAAAGTCAATTAATGACCCGGGTGATCCACCATTATAGCCCTGTATTACTGAACTGAGTGAACCCTCATTCCAGCACTATATTACTGAACTGAATAAACCCTTGTTCCATCCCTTTATTACTGCACTGAGTAAAACCTCATTCCATCAGTATATTACATAACCGAGTAAACCCTCATTCCACCACTGTATTACGGAACTAAGTAAACCCTCGTTCAAACCATGTCTATCCCATGTGATATAAATCGTTGCCCAATGCATTAGAGGGAGATAAATGCTCCAACCATCATATAAATAAATCATACAAACATGTTCCAAAAGATCAAAAATAACCTTTAAAATCCCATGAAATGATATGGGTGTCATAATCATATAAAAATTTTATAACCAATTGAAGAAGATAGGTTTTATAATCATTTCACCAAAAAAATAAACCATCATATGAACTGGGTTTCAATAGAATATAACCTATGAATGTAAAATAGGTTTTATAAACTAGTTACCCATGCAGAAGAAAAGGGTTTCATAAAGACTACTGAATTTTTCAAAACTCATTCATAGAAATTAAATAAATGTCACATTTAGATAATTTTATTAATAGGCATTAGTAATGTCAATAGTTGTCATCATAGATGAAAAATAATTTTGAAATACACTATAAAAACATTTTTTTGAGTAAAATATTCTATATTTTTTGAAAATTAAATTTTTTAAATAAAACCATTTGAAAATCATTTTCGTTTAAAATAACTTATAAAATAATAAAAAAGAAATGAAATTATTTTTAAAACCCTTATTTTATAACATTTAATACAACATCAAAAAAAATTAAGAACATTTCCTTTGAAAAAACCAAAAACAATGTAATGAAATCTTGAGAATGTTTTGAAAACTATTTCGTTGAGTACTATAAAAATATATTAATAAATCATCATAACCTTTTGAAAATAAATTACATTGCAAAATTATAAAATAAGCATGAAAACTTTTATAAAATAATTATATAGAAGATATTTTGAAAATATATAAAGAAATATTGAATAATGTTTTTAAAATAATTTTTGTTCATAACATATAAAAGAATCTTGAAAACGTTTTGAAAACAAATTTACATGAAAATTAATTTTAAAAAATTGTTTCTTTCGGATTAACCTTTTTAAAAATTTATTCAAGATTCAATGAAATAATTGTGCGCAAGCTCGTACATGTCATACAATGTCAAATGAACATTCCTTTTTCATGGTAAAAAAGTATAGATAAGTTAGTTGATTAAAAAAACTAGAATATTCCATTAAATATAATGGCAATAGAAAATAGTGTAAAACTTTTTTTAGATACTAGAGAGGAATGGAATAATATTCTTGGAAACTCTTTTTAGAAAACATATATTTTTGACCAAAGAGAGGGTAATGTCGGGCTTTCCTAAAAAATTCATAACTATATTGTGTACAAAATAGTAAAAATGGTAAAAATAAATTATTATATCATTGAGTAACAATGTATAAGTAATATCATTAATATTCCTGATATAAGCATATAATAATTAATCAATGGATGCTTAAACATAAAAAATCATGAAAAGAAATGAGATTAGCTCAATAAACTCTTATAACATGGTATCTTGGGATCAAGACATTCATGTAAGTAACTTCTAATTCACGAAGCATATAATATGATAATATTATATAGATTCATGATATTTCATGTCAAATGGATGTATATTAACACCAAAATAGAGTTTAGGTGCATACCAAAATATGAGTCTCAAAGAACGAAAATTGAGCTAAAAACATTTCTTACAGTTTGGTAACTTTTGAAACATAAACAACATGAAAGAAGTGCCATCAAATTGGAATGTGAATACAAATAAATTTACATACACGATATATAGAATAAAATCACGAGAATTAAATACCCCATGAAAAATGAAAATGTGGAGATCATAGCGTGCATCTCATAGAAATTAAAAGTGAGATGAAATCCCCATACTTTGGGAGTTAAATTTCATCGTATTAATAAAATATTATTGTATAATGAATATAATATTTTTATAAATCATTAATTGATAAATATTAATATATACATTATAATATACTCTTTGATTATGAATTTATTTTAAATATATTTTAATGATATTATGTCAAGGATTCACTTATGGTAACATTCACTTTGTTCTCCACATGTGTCTTAATTTGTTATATCATTGATCTTGATACTTATATCATGATTCCATAATTTATCTAATGATATAAATTCCAGTTATATTATTTATAATTATATTATAATAATCTATTTAATTATGATGTATGTAGTGGAATGAATTTTTCATGGAGATAGAAAGTCTTACTGTCGTATTGAATGAAAGTATGTAACTGAAATATGTATATATATTTATGTATATATATATATAATTATTAATGGAGAATTAATATATAATATATATCATATATTGTCATCAATCCCATCATTAACATATTCTATGTGGTTTGGGAAAGAATCACATTGCTTTGAGGGGGCGACAGTCGACAGTTCCTCAAATGAGATTATCGTATTAAGAGCATATGGAAGGTAAAAAGATGTGTGTTGTAAAAGGAATAATTAAACATAAATAAATAATAAATATAATATAATACATATATAGATATATTTTCGATCATAATGGCCAGTATGATTTGTGGTAACAGATAAATTAACAATCTCTTTTTCATGAGGCATTTGTTCGCTATACGCAGAAATTATATGTTCAACATCCATTAGATCGAGGTGTGTGAAAGTGTACGATTGAAAAATTTAATAACAACATATTATTATATGGAATATAATTTTTCTATCACACAATAAGGGAATAAATAGAGTAGTTTTGGTGGATAATCAAAATAATGGAAATGAGCTTCAATGAAGACATTACATCTACAACAGGTAACTCCTAATGGTTTTTACCAAATGGTTTCCATGAGAGTGTTTCTTACCAAATGAAGGATTACCATTATATGGGAGTATTTTATTGGGATTATTTGGATGATAATTGATTTAAATAATATGTTTTAGTGGTGTGGGGATTGGGTAGTTATGATGTCCTTTAGTAGTGAAGGAAAAGGACTCAAATGTAATTTTTAGAAAAAAATCTGGTGTGCACATGTTATCACAAAAGAAAAGCATTAACAAAAAAAAACTAAATAATGGAATGAGTATGGAGTAATTATTGACAGAAAATGGGTTTTTTAATTGTTTCTAGATTTTTGGACTCTTAATTTTAAGGGTTGTTACCTAATTAATCTTAATCTTGCCTTTATTGATGTGATTAATTTTAATAACATTTACTAAAAATGTTGGTCAAAAAATAAAGTGGTCTTATTAGAATAAAATTATTATATTGAATAAAATGGTTTATTGTGGATTTATTAAATTACAACCACAATTGATGAATAAATAATATTAGTTCTAGTCCCACTAATGAGGTTAAATAAAGTGCTTTTATATTAGAAAAAAGTTCAAAAGTCTATTATGTTATATATTCAATTTTAAAATGGTATAACTTCTTATTAATTTAAATAAATGATAATATTTTTTTCCAAATATTTTGACCTTAAAAAATATTTATAAAATCAATTATCATTAATAATTAATTAGTCAAAAGGCATTTTTTAAATAAAAAAATGAATTTTCCACTATGCATCTAAAAAAATGATGATTCTCAAAAATATGCCAAAAAACTACGCTTTGATAATTTCAACACTCTTTATTAAAAAATGAATTATAACTTTATCATAATTCAATATCTAATTTTTTTATTAATTTAACATTATTATTAAAAGTGATCCATTCAAGAAAATAAATTTTTTAATATAAAAGGATATTACCAAAAATATTTTAATTCATTATCAATATGTTTTATATATATAAAACAAAAAAATTTTAAAATTTGTTATTACTATGTATAACATATCAGTTATTATTATCATATATTTTTTATTAAAAAAATAAAATGATTTGTTTTAAAGAAACTCATTGTTGCGTGCACTGTACGCTAAGTTGGTGTTTCCTATAGCGCAAGCCATGTTGGTACTGCGTAAAGCACAAGACAAGATGGTTTTGTGTGTGAAAGTAATTTTTGAATTAGTGTTATAGTGTATATTTATATACTTATATATATATCATTTTCAATTGTATTGTCAAATGAAGAATATTTAAATGTTAATTTCATTTGAAAAAAAATTATCAACATCTCAGGGTGTTACATTATACCCCCCTTAAAATGAATTTCTCCCTCAAAATTTTACTTGGTGATAAATGATTTAATAAATGAATATATTTTTTCATAGAAACCCACATCATAAAAATTTATTACAAAAAATTCCCTTAAAATGGGAAATTTTGAAAAATAATGGTTACATAAAGTAACATATAACTGTATTTCCACAAAAAGAACATTGATTTGGAGTAAAGATTGGACATAGAAGAAAAGTGTAAATATTTATATGTAGTGATTTAGGTCATATATCACAAATTATTTAATGATAATTGGAATGATTAAGGCATCAAATTAATCAATCTCATATGATTTAAAATGCAATCCGCTCATTGAAAATTAAGGTATTTAAAAACAATTATTTCGATTATTTTCAAAAAAGTGGGTAATTATTGATAAATTTCAATAAAAAAATTAATCCCTGGTTTGTGCATTGAAAAATTTCAAATAAATCCAATTCCCCTTGGAATTAATTTCTACAAATAAACATTGATGAATAAATTTATAAAATAAACTATCAATAGATCTAAAGGCCAATAATGAATAAAAAGTATAACGGTTTGTCTCTAAAAAATGAGAAGAATTATTCCATAAAAATAAAATGTAACACTAATTTTTCATAATAAATATTTATTCCAAAAGAATTAATACACACTAACCCATAAATTGTATAGGACAGTGGTAGATGTAAACCCTTAATGTCCTTCTATTATGTGTTCAATATTCGTGGTCATACCAAACTTGATTGGTTTTCACCTGACATACATGATGTACTTTTTTAAACTGCATGAATATAATATATAAGATATAAATACTTAAAATAATTTTATTCATTGATTATCCTTTACTACAATGTATTAAACATAAACCCAATTCACAAACACTTCCTATGATGTATAACATAAAATTTTCATGAAAGATTTTCCTTATAACTATTCAGAAAGATGAAAATATAAAACATTAAAAAGAGAGTCACAAAATCATATTAACATTGATTCCCCAATATAAAAATTTATTTATTGGTTTTAATATTCCAAGTATTTTAATACCATTATTTTATATTCCCTTCAAACACGATAACAACCTGAATTACCCAAAATAATTTTGGAAAACATGCATGCTTCATCATTCCAAATTATATAGGATTTACTCTTGAAATCAAAAAATGTTGTAAATATCATTAGTGGTAGTCTAAAACACTTATAAATAGATCCATACATAGTTCGAAGGTAATTAATATTGTATAATTTAATTACTCACATCCAAAATATTTTTATCCATAGAACATTATCTTCTCATAAAAACCATGTTAAGGGTTATCTTTCCATAGTCATAGTGTTAACATTCATTAGATAACCTTTCTAGTCTATCGTAACCATTCAATATATTCTTGTTAATCCATTGAAAAACATAAACATTACAATCCATCCATAATTCACCAATCATATTTATTGAATCCAATTACAATAATACTAGGATTACATCTACAATAATCCATTAACAATAATACCACATTCCATTAAAATTACAATCATACTCTCTTAATCATCAAAAATTTAACCATTACTCAAACCAAAAAGTTTATTCTATTTATAAAATTTCATTTTGGCACATTATGTTGCCTAATGACAATTTATTCAACACTTAAAACACTTAACATTTGATTTCAACTTGGGGAGAAAAAAATTCCCATCCATTTCATTAAACAAACTCTTCCTTTTTTCAATACAATAACTTTATTTGTTTCTTTCTTTCTCATTACAAAAACACCTTCCGGTTTCTTTAATACAATTACATAGGTGATTCTTTCCCCATTTCTGACACATAGGAAACCGAATATTCTATATTCCATGGTATCCATTACCCGAACCCTCAACAAACTCCTTATTTCTCTTCCTTGGTATGTCTAATAGTTCATTAATTTACACATTGTTAATCATGTTCCATGAAAACTTATTAGGCATGATCAAAAAATAATTAAATATAGAGATGGTCTCATTTGACTTCTCATCATATAATCATCCATCACATTCAACATTAATCCAGTTCTTTCTTGTTACCACAATTGACTAAAACCAGAAGCATAATATGAGCATTACTTAACATATGATATGTAACACCCCAGGTAAATAAATAATATGACTTTTTTATATTTATCCCTATTTTTGAAGAAAATGTTAATATTAATTTAAAGGGAACGATATGCTTGATGGCTTACCCAATACGCAACAACGAGTTCCTTTGAAATCTTATGTTGCTCTCTAATAATAAAATAATATTATTTTAAATAGTAGTTAATGCCTAGCCGTTGTTATGGAGGGAATGAACAGAACTAACTAAAAAATGATTATATATGTTTGTCAAATATTTTTACTTTTTACAATAAATGTTAGAGGATTAAAAATTCGAATGAATCCAAGTTTAAGCGTAAACATTCTAATATTCTTTAAAAGGTTGATTAACCACCTTTTGAAGGAGAAGCTCTTTTAAATCCACTTTTTGACAATTTTATGTGTTATATTTGACAAAATAAAATTCTTCTTTAGAATCGGGGCATCAAAATTTACTTTGTGTAAATTTTTGGTATTTTTCCAAAAAAGTTCAATTTTTAATGAATAATGAAAATTGTTGTATTTTAATTCAAAACCACTTTTTAATATAATTTATTTATATGATTATATTATCTTTTTAATTGGTTTTAAAGTGAAATTATAATATATTTTTACCATTTAATCCAATAGTGGTCGTTAGAATTAATTATACTTTGAAATCGGACTTAAACTAGTGTCAATATTTTGATACATTTTGTTTCATAAAAACACGATATTTGTTTTGACAGCGAGAATTACTTATTAAATTAATTAATGAAACTTATATTTTTTGAATTTTTTAAAATAGACATCATTTTTGAATTCGGAATATCAAATATAGCTTAGGGTTAATTTTTGGTAATTTTCAGAAAAACTTCAATTTTTGATGAATAGTCAAACCACTAAGTGGTACTTATAAAAAATGATTTTTGGGTTTAAATGACATTTTTCCATCATTGTGTTTTGAATTTAAAAAATCCGAAATACATGTTTTTCATTAAGAATAAAAATGTGGTTCAATGGGATTAAAATAATTTTTTGGTGAATAGTAACTTGTTATGTTTTTAATCGCGATTAGAGGTAATTAGTGTAGTTTAAGAGAAGAATAATGTTTTAATAAAATGAAATGACCAAGACACATGTCCTAACCTCATTTGATGTGTCATGGCCGACCAAGAAAATACATTGGTCAACTTGGGGACCCCATGGAGCCACTTTGGTTGGAAAATAACATAAATACCTTTTTATTTAATGTTAAAGTAAAAATTGACAGTAACATGAGATGTTTTACTAAAACAATTTTTACATGGGGTTATAAAAGTAATAATTTTGAATATAAATATTATATATAAATATAAAAATATTTCCTACATCATGATATTTTTTTTATAATTTTTAGACATTAAATATATTAAATTATTTATGACATCATGATGATGTAGCGATGACCTCATTATTAAATGATTTAAATAAAATGGAATGATAATATAAATTCTAAGACCTAAACATGTCTAAAACCTATTGGATGGGTAGATTTTGAACCCCTTTCACCTTATCCTAGAATTATATCAATGTGGGACCTTTTAAATCCGAAACTGATTTTAAAATAAAGGAACATTTCGATACTTTCCAAGGGTGCCCCTCCTCTCCTCTTATAAAAGGCCCCCACCTCTACCTCCTTACCCACACATCAAAAGACTTTGTCACAGAAAAACCCTTCCCATTTTGTATCTCCACATACCTCTATAAATCTTTGAAGCCTCTCTTTTGGCAGAATTCTTCCCAAGGAAGCCTTTGAGCTCGAGCCAAAGGAAGTTACCCGATATTAAGGTAATGTCTTCACTTGTGTCCTTTTTTCTTATTTTGTTTCTCCAACCCCATAAACTATTTTTATTAATTTCTTTTGTAACAAATCCAGTATCTTCAATATACAAGGATATTTTTATAATAATTATTCGTGCTACACTTACACACACCTTTGTCTAATGGTTAAAGAACATACTGTTTCTGTGGTTGGTGATTTTCTGCCTCAAGAAACGATGATTGTTCAATATTATTTTAACACCGTTAAAGGTGGCCATTATGATGTCACTGTATTTTATATATGATATATATGGTATTTATGTTTAATATATTCTTCTGTATATTATATTTAAAACATACCTTTATTCTTTTCATGTTGTGTAAATGCGATAATTTCATATGAGGAAGTGTGGACTACCGCCCCCTCAAGTGATGTGACTCATACATGCAATACATGGAATGTATAAAGAATGAAATTAATGAACATATGTGACCAATATAACATATATATTATACTGGAATTATAATATATATATATATATATAAATCATTTATTTTTAATTCCATTAATATGACAAAAAAAATGAAAGTAGCGTTCATGCGTACGTACGGCCTACCGTCTCCATGAACGATGCTTTTCATTTTTTATCTCCAAATGATATGGAATAGTATAAAATGAATATTTACAGGATATATATGATATTTTAATCATTAATACTATTCTGGGAATTATTTACTTATAACTACATGGGCAATCATTTTTCAAACAAGTTCATTTTTAACTCATTTACCAAACATCGGCAAAAACATCTAATATGAACTAACATTACTAAACAATTATTATAACATTATAATATGTGATATGAACAGAGTAATAATATATAAAGGAGTTCCTTAAGAGATTATAAATTTAACAACATTTATTATTCAGGAATATAAAGAAATGAACAAGACAAGTCGGACTTGAGGTAAGGGATCATACTCCTCTCTTTCTTTTTAAGTACACTCTTTTATGTCATTCCTTTAAAATATCATCTTTCTTGTTATTGGGATGTTCTTTTATATTAATCTTACTGTAATTTTTATGTTCATATGATGAGAGACCATATTCTCTCTCATCAATCCATTTTGGATGTTTTGAGTGGCGTTGTTAGGCTGCCGAATTTTCGTAAGAGATTTAACCTCTCTCTTTATTTTTTTAAGTACTCTCCTTTATGTCACTTCTTTTAATCTCCTCTTTATTATGTTGTGGGATGTTATTTTATATTCCTATTTCTGTAAAAATTATGTTAATATGATGAAAGACCCTATTTGATCTCATCAATCCATTTTTGGAATTTTTAAGTGGCGTTGTTAGGCTGCCGAGTCTTCGTAAGGGATTTTAATCTCACTTTAATTCCCGTGAGATTTATGCTACATTTGACACAATTTCCTTGTAGTGGTGTATGTACTGCCCATTATTTTACTCATTGTGTAAAATAATTTCATTTATGAGTATTTACATCAATGTTGTATTGTCTTTCTTTCACGGGGTGCATGTCTCAAAAGATAACCATGTCGGTAAGGGAACCTTTCACCCTCCTCTTTTTAAAAGAATTCATTTGTTATGTCTTTTAATTCCCATAATATTATGTTGGGATTTGTTCTTATATATCATTATTGATTTAAATTTTATGTCCATGTGATGAAATACCCTTTTTATCTCTCATCAACTCATTTTCTGAATTTTGTAGTGACGCCGTTAGGCTGTCAAATTTTTGCAAGGGAACTTCTTAACCCAAATTTGAATCTTTGGGATAAACTTTTACTCCTTGAATATGTCGTTCTATGAATATGTGTGAATATCCTCTTATTGTTTTACACTTAATATCCACTTATATTTTGTCTATTCATTTTTCACACATAATTATGTAATTGATTTATCCTTAAACCAAGGATACCGTCTTTGTAAGGGACTTCGTCTCAATATCCTTTCATTGAGACATATTCTGTTTTATACACAACCTTCTTTTATACGGTGTATAAACCCCTTTTACTTTTACAGTTATTCAAAAAGAATCTTTTTTATATGAAGCGTATACTAAACGGCAAAAGGGAATGTTTTTGTTGTACATATTTGGAGACAATGACTTCTCCGCCGCCATGAACATTATTTGAGTTTCGGCTTCCTCTATAAGCCATACCTTTTTTAAAAAAAGAAAAATAAATATCATGTCTTAATTTTATTTGGTTTTGGTATTGAAAATGGTTTTCATAATGATTTTATATAAATGTGTTTTATTGATATCTTGTGATTGAAAGGTGGAAATGTTATGTTTCCTTTATGCATGTTTTATGTGATACGATTATGTTGAGGTTCTTGGAAATTATTATGAAGACGGGTGGTTCCGTGATAAACTAAGGGCGGGTGAGCCCGATATAGCTCTCCAATGCATTGGGTAACGCGAAGGAGTGAAACGTTAAGGTTTCTATGAATAGTTTTAGGGAATATATTGTTGTGGGTATTCCAAAGGTAACCAAGAGGGTTACTCCCTACGTAAGAATGTTATTAATTCCTTAAGTTACCTTTAAGTCTTATTATTTCTATGATTTATTCATGATTTTATGAGGCATGTTAAAGTTCTAATGTTTTATGAGTAAAGTATGATTTCATTGATTCTTATGTGTACATGTACTCATGTTTCCTTTCTATATTTTAATATCCCTTACTGAGCATTTTATGCTCATCCCAAGTTTTTTTGAAATGTTTTTCACAGGTCAAGGGAAAGGTACATGATATGATGATAGTGTCAAGGAAGTGTCAACAAAGAATCCATGTTTTATTTTAATTATGGTTTCGTTGATGGGAAAAAATGAATACTATCTTTATGTAACCACTTTGTTTAAATGTGGATTGTAATGATAGTTTTATTATCTAATTCTCTAAAACTCTAAACCTGAAAATATCCTCAATGTGCAATCTTGTATTAACTCAAGATTATGTAAGGTTTAAGGATGGGGCCTTATAGTTGGTATCATAGGTCGGTTTAGACAACTTTATGGATTAGGTGTTTTTGTTAGACACATGATTAGTCACTATATCTATTATTTCAGATAAATCCTTGTTTTATAACTTTTTTTTTGGTCAAGTAAAGTCGGTTATGAATGGAAGGAGAAGAATCTCAAACGACATTCCTATCTCTTCCTGATGACATTCTTGCAATAATTATTGCAAAGTCATGTTCGGATGATTGTGAAACTTTTTCTAGCATACAACTCACTTGCAAGCAGTTGTTTGAGATATCAAACACCTCCACTATACCTCGTTATCATCTTGGATCATGAGTTGATTTTAGACAAATACTATTATCACAATATTCTCATATTTTCAAGAAAGGTAGATATTATCAAGGTATTTTCAAATATTTCACCTTATCACAATAATTTGAAGCATATTATGATTTTAAAAATGGTGCTGAGGAAGGAGACCCTTGCGCAACCTATTTATAATTTCTTTTATAATATAGTCACTCAAAACATACTTATGATATTTTAAAAGGACCAATAATAGAATGTTTCAACTCAAATTCTATCCAACTATTTTATAGAAATCATGTTTTATCAGATGTTTTGGAATTATATGTCATACATGATTATTTTCCCAAACTATTTTTCTGTGAACACCCAAATGACCCATGTTGTACAAGGTGTATATGGATGGAGGAAGCAAATGATTTTGAAGGATCTCTAAATAATTTTTGTAATGCATGGGACTTCTACCTACGTGAGCAAGATGATGATGAAATCGAGTGGACGCCATGATCAAGGTATGATGTAATTAATTTTCGGAATCATTTTATTTTATCATATGGTGGTGAAATAAGACTTCAAGAATTAAGATGTTGAGACCGTAACAAATTTGGATGAAAATGAGAGGTATAAGGAAACAATTGTCATTAAAACATGTTAGTGTTATTTTTGGAGTTTTATAAAAAGACAACACGCAGACCGTGTGACAACCCGTCGTGTCTGACAAAGCTGCGGGAATCGAACCCACAACCAAAGTGCGACTCGTATTTATTTCCTACCACTGAACTATGTGAAGTCCCTAGTTAGTATGATTGATTCTTTTCAGTTAGATGATTTTATGAATTAAGAGTAAGTTGATTTTGGGTTATCTATGGAAATTTATTAACCTGTCATGGAGGATATGTGATTAGGTTAACTACTTTTCAATACGAGCCATTAAGAGCAACTGATGTTGTTTAGAGATAAATGTTACGATTTAACTTGGAAGACTATGTGACCAAATCCTTAAAATATTTGTGTTTCAATCCTAGTTTGGTTTACTTTGAAGAATTTTATGGACAAATTGTTTATCGAATGGTCCTCATTGAACTTTGGGTTTTGTTGGACAAATTTTGGAGATTAAGAATAGATTTTCTTTTTATAAAGGGTTATCTATTTCTGGATTATCTGATCTTGTACTAACCTTTTTTGTTTTGTTTTTGGGTAAAGTATAAATACATGGGAAGTATATAGTTCTCTTTTGTGGATTAGGTGATTCTCTAGAAGTTGATTATAGTACTCTTAATGTGAACAAGTCTTCCTAAATACTCGTCTTTTGGAGAAAATATGAGTTTGTGTAAAAAATCTAATAAAAGTTGAAAGTCAACATGATAAGTGATTATGTTTCCTTATGAATAAATTCCTCAATAAAAAGTAACATAAAACAAAAATGTTTTCTATTAACTTTTCCTACTGGGGAATCGAATACCGTTTAACCCATCACAAGTTTGTGATTTTCTAATGGTTAACTTTCTCCTACACATGTTTACTATCACTCTCCATCAGAAAATGACCCTTTTTTTTCTCCTCCAGGTCCATGTTTTCCTATATAGAATCCTATTATGGGTTAACTTGGGTGACCATTGTACTTATCTTTCTTTATTTTAAAGTTATTGTTTTACTAACTCTTGTTCCGATGTGGGATTTTCAATGAAGTTTCCAAGCCCAATTTTAAAATTGCGAGGACGCAATTCCCAAAAGGGGGAAGGATGTAACACCCTAGTTAAATAAAGAATATGAAATTTTTATATTTATCCCTATTTTTGAATAAAATTTTAATATTATTTTAAAGGGAACGATATGATTTATGGCTTACCCAATACGCAACAACGAGTTCCATTGAAATCTTACGTTGCACTCTAATAATAAAATAATATTATTTTAAATTGTAGTTAATGCCTATCCAATTTAATAGAGGTAATAAACATAACTAACTACAAAATGATTATATATTCTTGTCAAATATTTGTACTTTTTACAATAAATGTTAGAGGATTAAAAATTCGAATGAATCCAATTTTAAGCGTAATCATTCTAATATTCTTTAAAAGGTCGATTAACCACCTTTTGATGGTGAACCTCTTGTAAATCCACTTTTTGACAATTTTATGTGTTATATTTGAAAAAATAAAATTCTTCTTTAGAATCGGGACATCAAAATTTAATTTTTGTAAATTTTTGGTTATTTTCCGAAGAAGTTCAATTTTTAATGAATAGTGAAAAATGTTGTATTTTAATTCAAAAACTCTTTTTAATCTAATTTATTTATATTAATAGATTATCTTTTTAATTGGTTTTAAAGTGAAATTAGAATATATTTTTTCCATTTAATCCAATAGTGGTCATTGGAATTAATTTCACTTTGAAATTGGACTTAAACTAGTGTCAATCATTTGATACATTTTGTTTCATAAAAACACGCTATTTGTTTTGACAGCGGGAATTAATTATTAAATTAATTAATGCAACTTATATGTTTTGAATTTTGTAAAATAGAAATCATTTTTGAATTAGGAATATCAAATATATCTTAGGGTGAATTTTTGGAAATTTCCTGAAAAACTTCAAAATAGTGAAACCACTAAGTGGTACTTATAAAAACTGATTTTTCCGTTTAAATGAAATTTTTCCATCTTTGTGTTTTGAATTTAAAAAATCCAACATATATATTTGTAATTAAGAAGTAAAATGTGGTTCAATGGGATTAAAATAATTTTTTGGTGAATAGAAACTAATTAAGTTTTTAATCGCGGTTAGAGGTAATTAGTGTAGTTTAAGGAAAGAATAATGTTTTAATAAAATGAAATGACCTAGAAACATGTCCTAAACTCATTGGATGTGTCATGGCCGACCACGAAAATCCATGGGTCAACTTGGGGACCCCATGGAGCCACTTTGGTTGGAAAATGACATAAATACCTTTTTATTTAATGTTAAAGTAAAAATGACACAAAAATGAGATGTTTTACTAAAACAATTTTTACAAGGGGTTATACAAGTTAGAATTTTGACAATAAATATTATATAGAAAGATAAAAATATTTCCTACATCATGAAATTTTTTTTAATAATTTTTAGACATTAAATATATTAAATTATTTATGAAATCATGATGATGTAGTGATAACCTCATTATTCAACGATTTAAATAAAATGGAAAGATAATGTAAATTCTAAGAACTACACATGTCCAAAACCTATTTTATGGGTGGATTTAGAACCCTTATCACCTTATACTCGAATTATATCAATGTGGGACATTTAAAATCCGAAACGCATTTTAAAATAAAGGAACATTTCTTTACTTTCCAAGGGTGCCTCTCCTCTCCTCTTATAAAAGGCACCCACCTCTACCTCCTTACCCACACTTCTAAAGCATTTGGCTCGGCCAAACCCTTACCATTTTGTATTTCCACATCCCTCTATAACTCTTTGAGGCCTCACTTTGGGCAGAAGTCTTACCAAGGAAGCCTTTGAGCTCAAACCAAAGGGAGTTACCCGATTTTAAGGTAATGTCTTCACTTGTGTCCTTTTGTTTTATTTTGCTTCTCCAACCCCCTAAACTCATTTTATTCATTTATTTTGTAACAAATACAGTATCATATATATACTAGGATGTTGTAATAATATGTATCAGAGCTACACTTACACACACCTTCGTCTAATGGTTAAAGAACATACTGTTTCTATGGTTGGCGATTTTCTACCTCACGAAACGATGATTGTTCAATATTCTTTTAACACCTTTAAAGGTTCCCATTATGATGTAAATGTATTCTATATATGATATATATGGTATTTATGTTTACTATATGCTTCTTTATTTTATATTTAAAACATACCTTTATTCTTTTCATGTTGTGTAAATGTGATAATTTCATATGAGGAAGTGTGGACTACCACCCTTCAAGTGATGTGACTCGTACATGCAATACATGGAATGTATAAAGAATGAAATTAGTGAACATATGTGACCTATATAACATATATATTATACTGTAATTATAATATATATATATATATCATTTATTTTTAATTCCATTAATATGACAAAAAAATGAAAGTAGTGATCATGCGTACGTACGACCTACCGTCTCCATGAATGGTGCTTTTCGTTTTTTATCTCCAAATGATATGGAATAGTATAAAATGAATATGTACATGATATATATGATATTTTAATCATTAATACTATTCTGGAAATTATTTACTTATAACTACATGGTCAATCATTTTTCAATCAAGTTCATTTTTGACTCATGTACCAAACATCGACAAAAACATCTGATATGAACTAACATTACTAAACAATTATTATAACATTATAATATGTGATATGAACTGAATAATAATCTATACAGGAGGTCCTTAGGCAATTATAAATTGAAAAACGTTTATTATTCAGGAATATAAAGAAATGAACAAGACAAGTCGGACTTGAGATAAGGGATCATACTCCTCTCTTTCTTTTTAAGTACACTCTTTTATGTCATTCCTTTTAAAGCTCATATTTCTTGTTATTGGGATGTTATTTTATATTAATCTTACGGTAATTTTTATGTTCATATGATGAGAGACCTTATTCTCTCTCATCAATCCATTTTGGATGTTTTGAGTGGCGCCGTTAGGCTGCTGAATTTTCATAAGAGATTTAACCTCTCTCTTTATTTTTTAAGTACTCTCCTTTATGTCACTTCTTTTAAGCTCCACTTTGTTATGTTGGGGGATGTTATTTTATATTACTCTTTCTGTAAACTTTATGTTAATATGATTAGATACCCTATTTGATCTCATCAATCTATTTTTGGATGTTTTAAGTGGCGACGTTAGGCTGCCGAGTCTTCGTAAGGGATTTTTCATCTCACTTTTATTCCTGTGAGATTTATACTACATTTGCCACAATTTCCTTTGAGTGGTATATGTACTGAAAATTATTTTACTCATTGTGTAATATACTTTCATTTATGAGTATTTACATCAATTTTGTATTTTCATTCTTTCACAGGGTGCACGTCTCGAAAGATACCCATGTCGGTAAGGGAACCTTTCACCCTCCTCGTTTTAAAAGACTTCTTTTGTTATGTATTTTAATTCACATACTATTATGTTGGGATATGTTATTCTATATCTTTATTGATTTAAATTTTATGTCCATGTGATGAGATACTCTTTTTATCTCTCATCAACTCATTTTCTGAATTTTGTAGTGACGCCGTTAGGCTGTCAAATTTTTGCAAGGGAACTTCTTAACCCAAATTTGATTCTTTGGGATAAAATTGTAATCCTTTAATATGTCGTTCTATTAATATGTGTGAATAACCTATTATTGTTTTACACTTAATATCCACTTATATTTGGTGTATTCGTTTCTCACATATAATTATGTAATTGATTTATCCTTAAACCAAGGATACCGTCTTTGTAAGGGACTTCGTCTCAATCTCCTTTCATTGAGGCATATTCTGTTTTATACACAACCTTCTTTTATACGGTGTATAAACCCTTTTTACTTTTACGGTTATTCAAAAGGAATCATTTTTATACGAAGCATTTACTAAATGACAAAAGGGAATGTTTTTGTCATACGTATGCGGTGACAACGACTTCTCCGCCGCCGTGGCCATTATTTGAGTTTCGGCTTCCTCTATAAGCCATAACTTTTTTAAAAAAAGAAAAATAAATACCATGTTTTAATTTTCTTTTGTTTTGGTATTGAAAATGGTTTTCATAATGTTTTTATATGAAATTTTTATTGATATCATGTGATTGAATGGTGGAAATGTTATGTTTCCTTTATGCATGTTTTATGTGATATGATTATGTTGAGGTACTTGGGAATTATTATTAAGACGGGTGGTTCCGTGATAAACTAAGAGCGGGTGAGACCGATATAGCTCCCTAATGCATTGGGTAATGCGAAGGAGTGAAACGTTAAGGTTTCTCCAAAGAGATTTAGGGAATATACTGCGGTGGGTATTCCAAAAGTAACCAAGAGGGTTACTCCCTACGTAAGAATGTCATGAATGCCTCAAGTTACCTTTATGTCTTATGATTTATATGATTTATTCATGATTTGATGAGGTATGTTAAAGTGCTTATGTTTTATGAGTAAGGTATGATTTCATTGATTCTTATGTGTACATGTACTCATGTTTCCTTTCCATATTTTTATATCCCTTACTGAGCTTTTTATGATCATCCCGTGTTTTTTTGAAATGTTTTTCACAGGTCAAGGAAAAGGTACATGATATGATGATAGTGTCAAGGAAGTGTCAAGAAAGAATCCATGTTTTATTTTAATTATGTTTCTGTTGATGGAAAAAAGTGAATACTATCTTTATGTAACCACTTTGTTTAAATGTGGAATGTAATGAATGTTTTATGATCTAATTCTCTAAAACTCTAAACCTAAAAAGATCCTCAATGTGTAATCTTGTATTAACTCAAGATTAAGTAAGGTTTAAGGCTGGGGCCTTATATGATAAATTCATAGAGTCATGAAAATAATGACTTATTGGATATCTAAATCCTAGACTCTTCCATAATATATGACACCTTGGGTTTATCCTAGGTTATTCATAGCTAGATTATATCTAATCCCATTAATATGGTTTATTAATAGTTGGTAATTCCAAAATCATATCCTCTTGAAGTGTCAAACTAGTTCTGTAACAAGGCCCATTTTTTGTAGAAGATTACCTTGAGCCCAGCCTAGAATATCATTCTGGTTTTTTTACCCATAGGTACAACTGTTCAAGAGACTCATCCACTTATAGTATCTAGACAAAGATACATTTCTTGGAAACCACTCACAATATCTATTACCAAAATTCCATGACATTTTCATAAACTTTCACTCATATGTATACATATCCATAGAGAAATCCCAAGACATATTCTTATTAATATACCTAGATATATCAACTAGTTTCCCCTCCTATTTTAAAAATGATAACTATACCTTTTGTTTGATACTAATTGTAGTGACTCTAACTTTACCAAAATATACATTACATACCTTTTGCAGAATACATTAACATTATTCAATGTGATGCCCAAATACTGTTGTTGGTATCTTTCTATCAAAAACATGGGAACATAAACACGCGTACCATGGTGAGAAACATTATATTCCATTAGGTTCTTCATGACTAGAACCCTTCATAGACACATCAAACACAATACATATCAACATTTCCTAGGGAAGGAAATATAAAAAGTTGTGATAAAAAAAGGATCATTAAGGGTAAAAATGTGAGACATGTATGCTTAAATATGAGAATAAGGGCATGAGAACATGATCATGAAATAGATGATCATACCATGCGTATCAGAGATCATATACATGAATCATTGCATAAAGCATAGATGTTCATAAAAACGAATCCAAATGAAGTAAAGTACATAAGCCATGAACGTATAACATAGGATGAATTCATGTTATTGTGTACGCACATAAGCATTTACAGATTTCCATAGTATCCGAGGTATCATTAAAAAACCAACTTAGTGGACAATGTCCATTATTGGATTGGGTGAACCACCATTACAGCATTGTATTACTCTACTAAGTTATCCCTCATTCCAGCCCTATATTACTGAACAGATAAAGCCTTCATTACAATCCTATATTACTAGACTGAGTAAACCCTCATTTGATCTCTATATTATTGAACTGAGTAAACCCTCATTCCATCCATGTAATATTGAACTGAGTAAACCTCCATTCTAGCCATGTATATCTCATGAGATATAAATCATTACCCAATGCATTGGAGGGAGATATAGGTACCACCCGTCACATATTTAAATTATACATACATATGCCACATGATTATAAATAACATATCATAACTTGTGAAAAAAATGGGTTTCAGAAACATGAAAATATATCATAACATGTGTAAAGAGATAGGTTTCAAAATCATTTCATCATAAACCAAACCTTCCAAAGAAGCATGTTTCCAATGAATATAACCTATGAACGAGAAATAGGTTTCATAAATATAATACCCTTGAAGGAGAAATAGGTTTCACATTTACCATGGAATTAATCTTAACTCATTCATAAAAAGGATATTAATGGATCTTTTTAATCATTTTATAGAATGGAATTATTAACATAAATATATGCCATCATTTATGGAAAATAATTTTGAAACGTACTCTAAAAATATTTTTTTTAAAATATCGATTGTTCTATAAAAAATAATTTATAAAAAATAAAACCATTTCAAAATCATGTTCAAACAAAATACTATGACGACATAAAAAGATGACATGAAATAATTTTGGAAACATATTTCCTTGAAAACATTTAAAATATGAATCGATAAATTTTAATACCCTTTCACTTTTAAAGGACATGAAATCATTTAAATAAAGCATGAAATTTCTTTGAAACCCATTTCTATGAAAATTCATTGAAAAATAGAAAAAAATATGAAAACTTTTTGAAAATAATTTACCCAAGATTTATCTTTTTCAAAAAAATTCATAAGGAATAAAATGTTTCACAATGTCAAGGGATATTTGATGAAATGAAGGTGGGTAAATCCATATATGTCGTAAGAGGTCAAAAGAAAATTCATTTTTCATAGAAAAAATGATATAGAAGTTCCTTGTTTGGAAAGGGAATATAATATTTCATTAAAAATAATTTAAAATAATAAAAGGTTTAAAATTTATATTTATATATTATATTAGAATGGTATAATATTCTTGGAAACCTATTTTAGAAAATAATGATTTATGACCAAAGAGAGGGTATAACCGGGCTTTCCTAAAAATACATTCTTTTATATATTATGTACCAAAGAGTATAAAATGGTACCAATACATGAGTATATAATAAAATAACATTATAAAACTTAAATCATGAATATTAGTGAGTTATATATAATAATATTTCATAAAACTAATAAAAAATTTAAACAATCTCATGATGCAAGGTGATTGCCTCAATAAACTCTTATAACGAGTTATTTTGGGGTCATTCTCTTCAATTAAGAAAAAAAATTCATGAATCAAATAATATTATGAAAATATTTAGAATCATTATATTAAAATTGAAATGGAATTATAATCACTTTATAAATGAGTTTAAGTGCATATTGAAAGATGCATCTCAAAGAAAATAAATTGAGATAGTTTGTTTAACAATTTGATAATATTTGAAACTTCAACCATTTGAAAGAAGTATCATCATATTGAAATTTAAAAACCAATATATTTTATTAAAATTTACATATAAAAATATCACATGATGTATATACACAGCACAAATGGGATGTGTGGTGAACATATCTTGTATCTCACAAAAAATTAAAAGTGTGACAAAATCTCCATAACCTGTGACTTGACTCTCTTCGTACTCGTACAATCCACTAGTATAATAAATATAATTTTATTATAAATAATATATTGAAGAAAATTATTAAATTCATTAACATAAATTATTTGAATATTATTTTATATTACATTGTTGTTAATGATAATATGTTAAGGTTTCACTTTAGGTAATGTTCACTTGGTTCTTCACATGTGTCTTAATTTGTTATATCGTTGATCCATATACATTTATCATGATTCAAAAATGTATATAATGATATAAGTATCAGGTATATCCATAATAATTATGTTATAATAATATTGTTTTAATGATTTAAATAATATAATACACCATTCATGGAGACAATAATCTATACGTATGCTTGGATGTTGTTTTCTATTTTTATTGTCATATTGAATGAATGTTTCTAAATGTCATATAAATATAAAATTATTATTTTAGAGTGAATATATAATATATATCATATCATTCCATCAACCCCATCGTTAACACATTTAATTTGTTGTGTGAATGAATCACGTTTCTTTAAGGGTGCGATAGTCAACACTTCCTCAAACGTGATTATCGTATTTACAGCAAATTGAAGGTAAAAAGTAGGTGTTATAATATAAATATGAAATATTAATTAAATAATGAATATAAGATATTACACATATAAATGTACTTACCATAATAATGGACACAAATATTTGTAGTAATTAAGAAATTAAAAATCATTGTTTCGTGAGGCTGTAGTTTGTCGTACATAGAAATAGAATAATAAAAATAAATTAGACGGAGGTGTGTGTAAGTGTAGGAAATAAGCATATCCTAAAAACATCCTATTATATTTAATATACTTTTATTTCACTAAATAATTGAATAAATAGATAGGAGGGGTGGAGAACCAAAATAAATGTAAGGAGCTTGAAAGAGGACTTTACCACTACATTGGGTTAATTCATTTGGTTTGTTCCAAACATTTTATTGGAGATGGTTTTTTCATAAAATATGGCCTAATTTTTTTTTGATATTATTGTTTTTATATAAATTTGTAAGATAATGGATGATCATAAAAGATTCTATAGTTGTGAAGAATTGGTAGTGGTGGTGGCCTTTTGTACGGAAGGAAAAGGACTCACAAGGAATTTTTTGAAACAAATTATATGTGCACATGTTCATAGCTAGAATAAGTATTAAAAAATAAAAATTAATCATGATTTTAAGTTTTATATCTTATATATTGACATAAAAATGGTTTTGAACATGTTTCTGGGTCGTTAGAGACCTTAATTTTAAGGTTTAGTCCCTAATTTGGATTAATTTGGCCTTAATTGTTGTGATTATTTTAAACCTATTATACTAAACATTATGGTCAAAATTTAACATCATCATATCAGAATATAAATATAAGAAATAATTGAATTCTTTTTCTTTTATTTTTCAAGTGCTAATCATAGAAGCAGCAAAATTAAGATTTGCGCTAATCCCACAACGGTTGTGAAATAATGTGTCTTTACAGCAGAAACAAATCAAAAGATTGTTATGTTTTTGTATTAAAATTCAATGTGGAATTGTTCATAGTGAAATTAATTGTTTTAATTGATGAAATATTATTCTAATTACACCTTCAAATATATTTATAATATCATTTTTAAATAATAATTTATTCATCAAAATGGTAGTTTTTACCTAAAATGTAGTATTTTTTAGTGTGCATCAAAAAATGAGGTTTCTGGAAAAAAAAAATTCACCCAATGATAAGGTAGAAATTTTGATTAAAAAATTATTTTTATATTATCCAATTCAATTTCTACATGTTACTAAATTACTTTTATTAATAAATGTTATCTATTCCAAAATAAATTTTTTTTAACATAAACGGACTACCAAAAATAGTATTTTTCATTATAAATATGGTTTATTTATATAAAAAACAATATTTTAAAATTATTTAATGCTAAGTTTATCTTATTTGTCATAGTTATCGTATATTAAAAATTAAAACAATAAAAAGTGATGTTTCGTAGAAACTCAGTGTTGTGTTCATCGTACACCATGTTAGTGTTGCTTTTAGCGCCAAAAAATGGTATTTTATGCTGCTCGACCCAAGTTAGTATTGTGTGTGAAAGTAATGTATGAAATAATGTCTTAATATACATATATAACGATTTCATAGGTAATGTGAAATTAAAAATATTGAAATGATATTTTAATTACAAAAATAATTCTCAATATCCCGGGGTCTTACATTTACTCTGATGGTTTGGCAACATTACCTCTTTAGTGAAATGTTAGATATATAATATGAACAAAATAGAATGAATTATATATTTAAATAAAAGGATATCAACATAAATCAATGAATATGGTGATAAGTAATCAAGGATATAGAGTGGTCCATTTAATACCATCCGGTAATGGAGAATAATGATGAAGATTCCCTTATTATAAAAGATCATACTAATCTATTCATGATAAGAGTTGATAAATACACTATCATAATGGGAAATCCGAGGATGGATTTTGAAACAAAAGTGACTGGGAATACATCTTACCCTTCCCACATTTTTTCCCAACCATATATATATGATATGTTAAAGGAGGCACAAAGGGTATATTTAGAGTGACTAAATATGGTAAATTCAATAAAGGAAGAGAAGCCATATGAGTACCAAATTGATGAGGTTGGTGTTGTCTAATTTGGACCTAGTATTTGTGTGGATATTTCAACTGAGATAATGAAATATTTATTGGATAATAAACATTACACAACATTCTCTATCCACCTAGAAAATTTTGTGATATACCGTGATTTTGAAAAAATACATAGTGGGAAAACATATATAAAGATATTGGGGAGTATATATCAAGATGTGTTCTATCTAATAATGTTAAATCTAAAAAAAATAAGTAAAAATGGGTAATGAAACCATTTCTTATACCCACATGTGAATGTAATAATATCACCATGAAATTTGTTTCTACTAAACACATCCATAGGAAACAATGTGATATGGTTTTTTGGGGATCTACTAACCACGACATCCCACATTATCATTATTCGGGAATATTTAACTCATAAATAAAATGAATGATATGTGAGGGGGATGTGTTGAGTAATATTATGGTTCCAATTTGGATCATCTATAATCATGGTATAAGTATCACAACTAAATTTTGGGTATTTATTCATCATGAGTTTAGTTTTGAATTTAATTTAATCATGGTTTATCACCACAAATCATGTGGAAATATAAAAGGAATTTTCATATAACAAATGAAATTCTTTGATACTAATCAATTTAACTAAAAGGTGGATGGGTTCAATATCTCATAATGGTTTTGTACCATATAATAGTGTCTTCCACTCTAGTATTCAAATGGATCTATATAAATCTATGTATGGAAATAGATATAGAAATCCAACATTTTGGGATGATGTTGAGTGGAGGTCAAATCCATCCAAATAAAATCATATCAAGGAAGAAGAAGAATCTATTCAAAAAACCATGAGTGGGATTTCATGTTTTTTGTTGGAGATAATGTTTTCCTTGAAATAAATCCATAAATTTTTGTCATGTGGATTTGTGAGAAAATGAATTTAAGCCCATGGTACACTGTCCCCATTGAGATATTTGATCTCATAAGAGTAGTATCCATTCAACATAGAATTCCAACAAGTATGGATCATGTCCATGAAGTTTTCTACATATTAATCATGATGAATTATATACCTAATCCCTCATATGTACTAAATACAAAGGTCTTATAACAAGAGACCGACCTCTTATACAAAGAGAAGTCAATAAAGGTCTTGGACAATAGAGACAAGGTTTTATGAAACAAGAAAACATAACTTATAAATGTGTTATGAAGGAATTATAATTATGATGAGGAAACATGGGATCTAGAGGAAACAAAAAAAGGACCCTAGCATATTCATATCTATGAATATGAGTTGAAATTTAAAGGAAAAAATTTTTAATTGGGAGAAGAATATAATTACCTAGAATTTTCAAATTATATATTTCTCTTAAATTAAATTACTATTCTAATATACAATGTAATATTTTACACATAAAGAAAAAATTATTACTTTATTTACAAAAATAGATACACTAATAAAAATATAAATAGATTAAAATTCCAATAATTAAAATCAGGGAAAAAATATATAATAGAAAATCTAAAAATGGATAATAAAGAACCATGTAATCTTCTATAATAATATCATACACTACCAACACTATATTAAAGAAAACAAATATTAGTAAAATAATAAATATTATAGAAAATGGAAATATTTAAACATGAGATAAATTTAATTGATTATTTAATGATTAAATAGAGTGGTATATATATGAGATAATGTTACCTTTGGAATACTAAGGAGACCGTTAGAATAGAAACCTGACTATTGTGAATTGAAACCTAACACATAGAATATTACTTTTACCCATAAATAATAAATTTTGATATAAATAATCTTACTAATTATTATTATTTTTAATTATAAATTTTATAATTCCATGTAATAAATATCACGATTTAAAAACTCGAATAAAATATAAATTCATTTTTAATAAACTATATTTTAAATTATTTTTTAAATAAAATTATTTTCGTATTAAAAATTTTAATTACCTATTTTGGGAATTTGTTTTGATAATTTGGTTGATATATTTTAATTCAACATGAAAAATGTTTCTAATTGTTATTTTTTGAAACTTTTCTTGAATACTTCAATTATTAGATGAATAATAAAAATACAAATTTCACATATCCGATGTATCATAAATTAAATATTTCATTATGTAATATTATTATAATACATTATAGAACATTATGCTCAAAAATGAAATATTTTATTTCATAAATGATTCATTATAATATGATAATCCTAGATTCTAATCCAAAAATGATATTTATAATTCATAAATGTATAAATTATAACATTCAAATATTATTTTCTCATTTTCAATATTTACTTATGATTAAACTACTAAATTAGAATTTTAATTTATACTTCAAGTGTTATCCGAAAAAATTATATTTATAAATCATTTATAGAGTAAAAAAATTTATGTATTACATGTTTTACCTTTTGAGATAATATTTTATTCAATATTTTATTCTAAAAATACCCCTCCCCTCAAATAAAACTAACCCCTCCCCATCCCTTGGGAGTTAATACTGCTAACATATTCCAAAGCCCACAATATTCAAATATCCTACCAGTAATAACCATTATAATACATAGGTATATTTCGTGCCAATCCAACTCCAATTACTAAGGGAGTTATAGTGTCATACAATAGATTCTATAATGAGGATAGAGTAAGTCTCTATGAACTCTGACCTCTTTCCTTATTCTCTTTATAATATTTCCCAATTCATTGAAAATAATTGTATAAAATTAATTTTTATATAATTTTACATTATATTAATTATTTAATAAAACTGAAAATTTCATATTTAAAAAAATACAAATTTTATAAATCTCATTCCCACTCACCCGAAAATTTCCCCAAAAAGTATTGTTAACCACTAACTGATACATTTAGAATCCAATACATATAACCACCTTCATTGATTGACAGTATGAGTTATAAATAATATAATAATAGTTTATTACATGCATTCTATACTACTAGACATAATTAATCTAATTTATATATAAAATTTAGCAAAATATTAAAAATAAGAAAACTTTTTTATTGTTTAAGAAAATAATGATATCAAAGATCTACAATTTCATTAATGGAAACCAATATAAAATTTAATACAATGACTATAATTGATAAATATTTTTATTAATGACCTCAATTCACTTCTGGATCATTGTTTTAATTAATATATAGTCATTAAATATGAGACATAAAAGCAACACAATATTGTGTGAATTAAAGTAAGGGGATTCCCAAACAATACATTGTTTCTTTGGGTTGTCCCTCATTCACATAAATTTTATTATGTTTAGTCATTTAACGTTAAATATAATTTAATTTATATTTACTTTTTGTTTTAGTTATATACCTATTTCTAGTATGATTTTATGACTAATAAAACCATTTCCCAAAAAACTATACATTTGAAAATATATATTGGCTAATCTTGATTTATGTATTAATTACTAGAAATTATGATTCTTTTACAAGATATTATATTTTGAATTTTAAACCTATAAACACCAATCTTATTGATGAAGTCATTGTTGATAAAATTCTTATGAAACAGACCCCTTTACATGGGTTACTTATAGACTTCAACCAATATATGTTCTATGTGGAATTCATGATTATTCAAATGATGTGATGTAACTGGTGGTTTGGAAATTATATTTCTAATAAATTAATTGTATAATGTGATTATCTCATGAAATTATGTGTATTATTTATTAACATGATGAAATATGTTTTCAAAATGATGATGTTGTAATTATGATCATATATTATGCATGAAAATGGTGATATCATTATTTATAATAATGTGTAGTATTTGACCCCTATTATATGATGTTTTGTTTTTATGTTTTTATGAAATTCAATTCCATTACATAAAGTCACATTCATGATGTTAATATTATCATATTATTACAATATGAAGATTATCATTATGCACAATGATTTTATGTTGATTAATATTCCATATTCAACCACTTAAATAGATTTTAACTCACCATATTAATTGATGTATATCATCATGTTATTTTGGATAATATGTTGAACACGAGGGTCATATAGAATATAGAGAAGAAGTAATTCAATGATTATTATGTTTAATTATCTAATCATTATATATAAGCCCAATTTTACCAAGATAATAAATCATTTGAACTAATATTTGAAATTCTATAATGTTTTTTATATTTAAGATGACATAATATTAACTTAGGAAAATGTACTTTCACTATATATAAATCCCTCAATTTATAAAAAATGTCCCCAGAAATTTCCTCCATATTTTGTCACTTTGTTAAATATAGAGTTTTTTAGATTTTTATATGTATCTTCGAAATAATTGTACAAAATTGATTAAATATTTTTGAATATTTCAATATTAATGTTATATTGAACTCATATTAACTATAATACTTCTCCTCAATTGTCATATAGAAAAAATTATTTCTTGAGAGAGATAATTTCTACTCATCTGATGTAACATTAATTATTCATAAACACTCTAAATAATAAATAGATCACTATTTGTTAAATAATATACACATTCGCTCCATTAAATAGTTGTGTAATATTAATGAAACTACATAATCAATGGAAACCTCATTCAACAGTATATATATAAATAATAGAACTCTAGCATTAATTCAACATCATTAACCCCCATGTAAGACCAAAAAAAAAGAATGTTCTTCCCCATATAATAAAAATTATAGAATTTTTGATGTATTTTTAAATTTTTCAACAATCACCAATCATTTAATCAATTATTTGGTTGAATCCATGTTTCAGTACTTATCTATGATCTTTCCACGAGTACCATAAGATTTAATATGGTATAATCACTAAAATAGATCATGTTAATATTCATTAATATTAAATCTCACATAGTGGATGTTAAAAAAATTTAGAATTATTTAATGATAATTATCATTCATTAATCTATAATTAAAAGGCCCCCAAAAATATATAATAGTTCCAAAACATGACCACAAAATTTAATTACATAAAACTCTCCAAATTCTAATAAATATATTTATTATTATCTTCAACTTCATATATCCCTAAATCATTTTTATATCAATAGTCCACATCAAAACTCATTTCATGGAGAAAATGTATACTTTGTAGATTCATAAAAAAATGTGCCCCATTTACAGTGCAAACCATAATATGTGGAAAATCATTAAAAATACCTCTATTGATAATTATTTCATATTTAAGAATTTAATTTAATCATATGAGATACTTTCATAGATTCACACATTATGTTTCCCCTCCCAATGGAATATAATTATTTAATTAAATCACTATAACTTTCTTTATGAAATGGTCACCACTAGAACCCTTTTTCCAATTCCTCTATAATGTTACATTGATTTCACAGTACCTTAATCCCTGGAAGGAATCCAATTTAATCATTCTCCATTGATTTACATCATTCTAACATCATATATTATTTATTAAACATATATAATATTTTTAATATTTGATCTCATTTAAATGAATCATAACCACAGCCTAGGACATGGATAATTATGACGTCCCAACCCATGTGAGGAAATAATATCTCATCTTATTTGGAATGATTTGTTTACATTAAAACATGGAAAATTGTGACATCACATCTGGAGATACGTATACCAATTCCACAATCTAGATAGCCACAAAACCTAAAGTCTATATTTCTATAGGAGAGGGGGTTCGATACTATAATGGGTTTAATATCCATCATCGATAGAATGTACCTTCTATTTCAAAGTAATACACTAGAGTATACCTAAAAAACCAATTAATTATATAACATAACCCAAATAATATATCAACATAATTTTACATAAATATGTAATGCAATATCAAAATATATTTTAGATATTCCATCCAAAAGTACATTTCATGTGTCAAAATTAAACTCAACTATAAAGACACTAATGACTCATATGTGAGTCCTGAACCACATATAGCTCACACAGCCATGTTCTATTCCGGATTAGCAATCCAACACATTACCTTTTCCCTTATCATATCCTGATATCATGAAATCTATTCAGGGACAGATCAAGAATCCCATGTAGGGTGTGTGGTCATCTTATTAGCTAACCACTAGATACATCTAAAATAATATCCATTAAAATAACTATTTATTTCATTTTTTTAAATAATGAAGTGAAATCCATAAATAAAAATTTATCACATTAGCGACTATTCATTATTTCACTACATAAACCCCAAGTTCCCATGGATACCCAAAACTCAATACTATCTTTTACTCATGATAGAGTCTGGACTATCCTCAGTGGATATCATATCTTAGAATACCATTTTTACTATTCTTCACCTCAATCAACCCATTAAGGGAATTTTTACCATTTATTTTCACAATCAACACATGAATTCCCATTATACTATTCATTGACAGAATTATCAAATGAATTAAATTATTACCATTCATCATTTTAATTCCCTCATTAATAAAATTATTACCATTCATTATTTTCAAAATCATCTCATTAACTAATTCAAAAATAAATTAAACACCTCAATTTAATTTATTAAATAAAAAATTAATTAATCATCTCTATACATAACTCAAAAATTTAATAATCATCTTAATATCATTAATAATTCAATAATTAATTCATCTCATATATCTACTTGATTAATTACCGAATTAATTAAGCACATCAATACCATATAATTAACTCTCTAATTAATAAATCAATATCCTCATACTCAATATCCCATAATTTATTCAAAAATTATTTATTCAACTCAATAACTAATTTTTCAATAACTAACTCACCAATTAATTATCACCAAATCATAATTCAAAATTATAATGAATTTTTAAAAAATTAACTATCACAAAATCAAAATTTTATATTCCTATAATTTACTCCACAATTCACTATCACCAAATCATAATACAATATTCATATAATTAAATCAATAAGTAATTATAACTAAATCCCAAAAAAATTAATTAGTTAAATCACCAAATTAATTAATTAAATGAGGAAATTTAATTAAAAAAACAATAAGTATTATATAATAAAATACATGAAATTGATAACATGGAAATGGGATTTGAAAAATAGTCTACCTACCTCAATTATATATAGAACAATTACCCAAAGAAAATTAATAATCTATGTGGAACACAAAATTAAAATGAGATATGGATATAAAACCATAAATCAACATAAAAAAATCATGATCCATAAATACAATATCACGATAAAAAATCCATGATATTGATCCCACTAAAAATAGTGATGAAAAATCCTACAATGATTGGGAGAAAAATGGGAAAGAGAATCGAAACAATGTAAAATGAGATCCACTTATTTGTAGGGGTTTAGATCTTCAATAGTGAATTCAGATCATGAATAATGAAGGTAAAATTTTATTGGAATCTATATAGAAGGATAAAAAATCATGAAATAAAATTAAGGGTTTAGTGGGGTCTATTTTTGTTTAATATGGGGATTTAGTTAATTAAAAATATAATTTATGTGTTGAGATAAATCCCATGCATGGATTCATAGGTAGAGGAAAATTTTCATCCAAACAATGGCCCAAAACAATGTGCCTGTTTTATGGTGGGTTAAATAGTATTTCCCGTTAGGGAACACATTTTGAAAAACAATGCAACTACTATACTAAAACTCTATGTTCATGGTCTCACATTTTTCTAGGCTACATCGCAAAGTAAGGGACAACCATGTCCCAACCAAAACCTCCCACTTCCTTCTATTATTATAAAATATTCACTTAAATACACCCCAAGGTGAATCCAAAATAAATTTTTCTAAATAAAATGAAAGAGAGTACCAGTAAATTAACTTGATATATCTCCAGAAAAGCATATTTTTTTTACAATCTTCCATCCTTTTAACTGGTCATATTTTAGCTATTCACTATTGCATATCTCCGATTTTGAGTCAATAATATCTAGCTATAGAGCCCTAATTTCTATTTCACTCTCCCATGTTTCCTTATGAACACATCCATGTTTCCAAGATACATGATCTATTTGTAGATTCTTTCCCTATAATACATTATCCTTGTTATCAAACACACGTATCAGTTGCTCATTAAAGTGTGAATCTATCTAAAGATGAAAACCACCCACATTGATCTAATGGGAATGGTCAGGGTGATACCAAAGATGTTGGGACTCATAAAATACATAATTCATGGAACTAAATATTTGAGGAAGATCCAATAGGTAATCCTCTATCCCAATTACCTCTAAAACCTCAAATGGTCCAATTATCCTATGCATGAAAATGCCCTATTTATATATCCTGTAGTGACCTAATCTATTTGACACAACATCGAATACATAGCCAACTAGGGATAACTCTTGGGGACATCAATGTCTATCAATATATAACTTCTATCTAATCAATTAATAACCCATATGATTTCGTATATAATGTGAATTTTTTAAAATCTCCTACTCATGACTCATTCCGAATAACATAGAAACTATTGCCTCTATCTTGTATATATGTGATATGAATGGCGCAAAATAATGTACTTTGTATGGCTCCATTTGAATAGGTACATAGTAACTGTTGTTAGGGGAAAACTACACTATATTCTGGTGCTTCTCCAAGGACCAACCGAATTCAAGAACATATGCTCACAATATACCCTCAAGCACCTGTATATTACGCTCCAACTACCCATCTCTTTGTGAGTGGAAAGATGTAATAAAAAAACATGTATACTAAAATATTTTTGCAATCCCAGCATGAAGCATGATGTAAAAAAACCAAGGTCTGAAACAATATTCCATGGAACCCATTTATTGATTGACTATGTCCTAGACATACAACTCCCCCAACTACTCTAGTTTAAAAAGTCTAATATACTGGTAGGATGTTCCCTGCCTTTTTCAAATATACTACAACCACCAAATAAACATCATTCCTCCTAGGAATCCATGATATTCCCACCACGAAAAACATGGTCACTTCATCCCATATCCATTCTTGAATATGAAACGATAGAAATGAACCACCTGGTTATTGATGCTATGCCTTCACCAACTGACAATTATAGCATCATGTAATGAACATTAATATCCCCTTTTTCATTTCTGGACACAAAAAATATTCTAATTTCTCATGGTATATTTTGGTTACTCTTGGCTGTATTTACCAGTTCCAAGAATAATATTTATCCATCAGCTCCTATCACATACTCATAGGCATGACAATAGGATTCCTAACATAGATGTTATAATCCTCATCCATGATTCAATCGGATGGTGACTCCCAGCCTTCAAGGAATTCCCACAAGGCCAAAAACCTATCTATAACCAACCAACATGTATCTAATACATCTCTATAAAGTATACATTACTTTAACAGATATGAGATTCTTATTCATTTTACAATACTAAAACACCTCATGTGTCTTAGACTGTAAAGACATTATTTTTTACAAAACACTAGAATCCAAAACTGCATCATTATGAGTTTATCTACTCAAATTACCATCTACAATATTTATATTTTATGCATACATGCTAGCTAAAAATTAAACGACTCTATATAATCAACCAGCATTCAGTGCTAGAGATTTAAATATAACTTCATAAAGATAAAATTAAAGATATTATAATTAATATACACAGTAAACATAACAGCCAATAGATAATGTCACTGAAACATTAAATCATAACCTACCTTGGAATACTCCAGGACGTGTGTTGGGTAATTCTCTTCCTAAATCCTCAACTATTGAAACCCACATGCCATAACCTTATCTCACTACATCAAAACTACTCCATGTCTATTCCCAAAAGATTATCAAAATACCATATAATCCTCTCCCGAAGTATGTGTGATCTATGTTTCTATAGATGTTAACCTCTTAATCAACTCTCGGAGGGCATACTCGCATACTTCTAACCTATAAAACAGTAACAATTTCAGGTCAAGTTCAAAAGTGTACATTCAACATGAATATGTCCTAAATGAATCTATGATAATATCATTCCTATACAATAATTTAAAGGATATCAGTCAATTTATATGGATGATCCAATGAAAAATATCCTAAAACATATCTAGGTCTATCAACGCACCTTCCTATGAGATAACATGGCCCAAGATGTGTACTTGACCAATCCCAAATAGAAACATAGATAGCTGGGAGTATAGATGATACCCAATATATTTACAAATGTGGTTGTTATGATGTCGGGCATGGTCTTCAAGAGTCTTTCAGTACCACCTAATATCTTCCAAAAAAAAGAACCAAGTACGAATGTAAGATATTGTTCATCAAGGCCGTAAACAATGTATGTGTGTTTGTCAACCCAAAATGCATTACGATGAACTCATATAGGTCATATCTACTTCTGAAAGTTGTCATCAACATATATGGTGGTCCAATCCTCAACTGATGATACAACGATCAAAAGTTAATCTCAAGAATAAACACACTCATTTTAATTGGTCAAATAGATCCTTGATAAGTGGGAGAGGAAAAACATTCATCAATTTTATGCTTTATAACTTCTATTAGTCAATATAAATCATCATCTCATGTCACCCTTCTTATAAAACAATAGTAGTGAACTCCATGGAGGAATACTCAGACATATTTATACATTCTGCTCCAACTCTTCTAGTTGAGATTTAATATTGTATAGTTCAGTTGGTGACATTCTATGTGGTGGAATTGAAATTTTATTGGACCCATGAATGAAATCAATTGTAAATTCAAAATATCTTCAAGGGGTTAGCTGTAATTATTATTCTAGAAACACATCCAAAAATTACTCCACTACTAGTGGAAGGAAACCCTTCTTTACACCTACATAACTGAAAAATAAACAAGAAACCACTATGGTATCCTCCCCCATTTGTGGATGAACTGTATCTATAAGGGATGATTGGATATTCTACTCTTCACGGTGAATATGAATATCTCCCTTAAGATACGTAAATAGCACTCTCCTATGTTAATAATCAATGGGTACATAATATGATACTAACCAGTCCATACCCAAAATTTGGTTAAAATCCTGACATGTAAAGGATGTAAATATCCCACAGAAGTTTATAATCCACTACCAAGAGACAAAAAGTCCTTTATATGTTGATGTCTCTAGACCACACTCCAAAAGTTGTATTTATCATCAAAACCATGCACATGAACTCTACCCACATGATCAATCCATTCCTAAGATGTGTAGAAATAATGAAATGTGAGTATCCATTATCAAAATCAATAAATAGATGAAATATAAGATAAATTAATAGTACACATCACCATTGATAGTCCAACCTCGCTAACCAGAGGAGTAGGCTAAATAGAAAGGAACTTTCTTTCACAACTTCCTTTTGATTCAACATGAGACCCCTTTGTTCCACCACTCTACTAATTTTAGAATTCTTTCTCTGAAGCGTTGTGTCCACTACCTCTACCACCTTGACTAGTATAACTCCAGGTACAAGACGGATATAGAGGAGAAGATCCCCTTCCCAAGTCTTAGTTATGTCTTTCTCCACCATCACTATCCTTTATTCAAGGGTTCCTTCTAAAATCAAATAGATGTACCATCCTGATGGATGATCAACACTCTACTAGTGGCCAAGGGAAGAGTCTACGAATGTGGTCCTTAAAACCGCAATGGTGTCTATAATCCGAGTATGATCTTTAGTGATAGACCCTCCCCCTGAATATTTTTCCTTGTATCCCCTCAGATAAAACCCTTGTAGTGACACTTCCTTCTATCAAAATATGTTCTTTATGATCATCTATTAGAAACCACATGATCTATACTAGAAGCATCCCTTAGGTTCCCTTCAACAATGGGGTCCAGATCCACCAGTTCATCATACTTATTTAACAGAAATAGGTTATCAGGATACATAATCTCAATTTTAAGTCAATATTGGAAACCCCTTATGGTGGCCATCTCATCCCATTAGAAAATTGGGGTAAAACATTTATGGTCTCTAAAGAACTGAGTATATTCAACAATGGATATACTCCCCCAAGTCAACATCATGATCAATGTATCCCTCTCGTGCCTCAAAAACTCTACATATAAGTTCTCCATGAACTACTCAATGAATTCCTTCTATGAAAAACCATCAGCCTATCTAGTCCATGCCTTGATTTACTACTATCATTTCCCTAATACTCTTAGCATATAAGCATCAATCATGACCCTCCACTAGAATGAGTCTCTAAATGATCAAATATATTTTTCAATGGTCTCAATAAACAAATAACTTCTCTCTAGTCCACCCCCTCTAGTAAAAGTCATCGAGTTCTGTAACTGAACACCTATGTGAGGGGAGACATGTGCCTCAAAACCGAATAATTGACTATTTACACGGATTTCATGGAGAGATAAATGTTCACATTGAGCTTCTCACCTTTTTACTCACCCAACACTATCGGTACCTTAGGTTCCAATACTAGTAGATCACCTCCACCCATATCCTCTATTCGTTCTCTTAAAAAATTTCTTTATATAGGCCTATATATACATTTCCAAAAATAATTTATCACCGAAAAAATAGGATAACTCATTTATGGAAATAACGTATTTCTCAACAAGTCATTTCCCCAAACCCATACACATGGAAAAACCTGAGGCACTATCATTACCCTGAAAATCCATACAACTACTTCATGACAATCAAAGGGTAAACTAATTATTTTTATTCAACTTTGTCATTGAAACAACAATATTATTTCATTGTTAATAATTTTATGAATTTTAATTTCACATTAAGAACCCTTTAAAATTCAATTAGCCATTAATGGAATAATTATTCAAGTTCAAAAACAAACACAAACCCCATTTTCTTATGCACGCCATTAACAATTCAAGTCATAAAATAATCCTGTTGGTTGAGACTGATGCATGTACACTAGAATATTATTCTATAGAGGGATACAAGTAAAATATCATAAAATCTCCACAATTCTTATCACATCACATGTTTATTACATCACCCATGGTAAAATTACAATAAATTGTGACAACAATCATTAATAACAGTAGTCCCACATTAGGTACATGGGTTATCCCCCATAAATTGGTTTGAAAATACTTTAAAATCGCTAATGTCCAAGGAATGAAAAATCCTTGTCACCTATATACCATTATAAAATATCAATATGTGATAAATGAAAAATAAAAACACCTCTAATAAAATTTTGTGACATCTCGACTCTAGTTCCCCATGCCGCTACACTATACTGGCCATCCATATAACCATAAGAATGCATCCATGTCAGATAGAGGCTTCCAACAATAATCAGTGGTCTAATATCCTTCATTAGAAGACAATATCCTATTTTTAGAGTAATTCACCCACAAAAATAAATAATCAGTTACCATGTAATGATATAACATATCATGAATAATATAGTATCCCATGATATCAAAAAATTGTAATTAAATATCAAATCTAAAAACAAGACATGCATTGCTAAATTACATGAAATGTGAGAAAATGAAACATAAAAATAAACACACTAAAGACTAACATGATTGTCCCATACAAAATCTAGTTTCCTTATACATTCTTCATCCCGACACATCCATCTAACAATGGGGATTTTATATTATCTTTTCTAGAAATCAAGTAATCTATTTGGCTAACGATCAAGCATCCTAAGTATGTTCTGAATAAAACATTGAATTCCACCAAAAATATTGCCTAAACAAATATCCTGTCCAATAACAGTGTATTCAGTTGTGTAAAAAATAAAGCATAATGAATAAATAAATAGTAATCTCATTAAAAACTATATTTATTTAACAACCTAATCCATTGGGTTACCGTGGATGTGTGCTACACAATACCTACTTTATCTCATTCCAGGGTCTGTATGATCACTATGTGATATCATATCTGATAATCCCATTATTACTAGTATTCATGTCAATCAACACATAAATTTCATTTTTTTTATTCAATGTCCCACTAAAAAATAAATTCCATTGTAATAATTCATTTTATCAATTAACATATGAATGAAATTGTAACAATTCATTATGTTAATTCAATTAGTAATTCCACAAATAGTTTCCATTATTTCAAATTCATATTATTATTTATTTGAAAAATTAATTAATCACATTAATTAACCCAAAAATTAATTATTCATCTCATTACCATTAATTTACACAGTAATTAATTGATAATATAATGCTCATTTCTAATTAAATAAGTATTTTATCACATCAATCCCTATAATTAATTATCATGTTAGTTAAGAACATAAATCGCATTTAATTAATTCTCTAATTAATTTATCAATATCCAAAACACTATATCACATAATTAATTCATCAATTAATTTTTCAATTCACAATCTAATTTTCTAATAATAATCTAAACAAATAATTATCTCCAAATCACAATTCAACATTTTAATAATTTATGTATAAATAAATTAAAACTAAATTCTAATTTAGTTACCTAATAATTTATTCAACTTTTAATTATCCCCAAACACCAATTCAATATTCCAATAATTAACTCAATAACTAATTATCCTCAAATCACAATTCATTATTTAATTAATTTGAAAATTAATTAATTCAATTATGTAATTCAATTCATAAAAAACTCTATAAATTCTATTATTTGACACATGTAATTGAAATCATTATTATTGTATTGTAATAATATACCACCAACCTTATTTCATTGAAAATTGATCATCTAATGGAAATTCCCAATTTTTGTGACAGTAGGATGTAGAACGAGATTTGGATCTAAAACCATAAATCATGGTAGAACAATCATGATCCCTCAATTATAAATCCAATTACACAATATTATGTCAATATCGAACAAAAGTTTTTGAATAACAACCATTTAATTGATGGGAGAAGAATAGTAAATGGAAATGATACGAAATGAGATGAGATCCTCTTACATGAATGGGTGAAGATCTTCAATTCAGGGATTTGGTCATCAAGAATAGAGGTTATTTTTTCTTCAAATCTATGTGAGAGGTTCCTCAATTGTGAAATAATTTTATGGGTCTTGTGAGGTTGATTTTGGGTTAATATGGGGGTTTAGGTAAATAAAAAAATAATTATTGGGATATATTGAATCCATTTTACTATTATCTAGGGAAGAAGAGTTCCATTTACCCTAACTGTGCACCTTAATGCTGTCTCTTTTTTAGGGGGTGCACAGTTTCTCCTTTTATGTCAATTCGTTTGAAAAACCATGTCTTATCGATGGAAAAAAACTCTTTGTACAATATTGAATGACTTTCATGGTTAGGGTCCATGATTTGGTAAAATTGTGCACCAACTATGCACTACCCATTTCCTTCACTTTTTCAAAAAAAAATTCCCCCAAATACATTCAATGTAAAAAAATTGAAAAGTACTAAACACAATGAAAAAAGTCCATATAATCATTCTATAAACATCTCTAAAAAATGATAGGGTTTTAAAATTTTGAATATTTATTTAATTATCTTATGCCCCATTATAATACTCTAGATAACGACCCTCAATGTAGAGTTTGTATTGACTACGATAAACATATTCTTTCATCCATATATTTCCCTAAAAAAATAAAATTATACTACTTTCTCATACTAGAAACAAGGAAAAAATTAATTTCAAAATGTAAATTATTTCATCAACATTGAGTTTTTCAATTATTAGATACATTATTTTTACGTGTTATTTTTAACCATATTGGACATAATAAAAATTTATAATTCTTTATTATATATTTTAACCCCTTTAATTTCTCTCAAACTCTAAACTATGTTTATATCAAATCACTACATGAAATTATAGATTTATAATGAAAGCATTTGAATAAACCAGATCAGACATTGATACAAATTCCAATTGATAATAATTTAAATTTAATCTATTATTAATCAACGAGACCTCTATTATTAACACCATTACACCTTTTACATTCTTTTTCTTGAAATGAAAATATAAATTCTAAATATAATCACATTCATTGAATATATTTATCTTATGTAACTTGTATCCCTCGTAACATAAATTACATTATCCATATTTGAATAAATTATACACTGTTGGAATGGGTTACACCATTAAAACTTTCTATATTGAAATGTGGTCAATCATAATGAACTAATAGATTATACATATTATTAGAAACCTTCTCATCACTTCTCATGTGAATTTTATTACTATTAAATATAATTATTTATAAATAGGGTTTCAAATTATCCAACATTTTTGGATTCTCATTAACATCATTTTTAATACAAATACAACTAGTGAATATATTTACCATCATTTTATAACTGATTAACCATAATGATTCATATTATTCTGTGTGGGAAATTTTCCATCATTTATCTATCAAATTATAATTTAATTTTCATGTTCATTTATTCCTTGTTTTTTATGTTATTTTTAACTATTTTATATATTTTTCATGTCTATGTTTTGAGGATTTTATATGTTCATATACATGGACCCTAAGTTATCATGGTTATAAATTTTTTTTTTACTTCCATAGAAAAGTATATAGATTATTTTAGCATTCAATATTTGGGATAATGGTTGGTGTATGGTATAGTAAAATAACACTACCTTCTATAGAACACAAGTGATAATGGGTATATTCATTTAACATAGTTTTCCCATTGTTATAAAAACAATGATCCTAAACCATGTGGTCTCTATAGTATCATAGAATATAGTATCCAATTTGAATATGGTTTCGTAGACTATGAAACTAGAAAATGATATATAAAATTTTTCTTATTAAAATTAGTTTAGTGTCCTAAATCACAGCATTCTAATCCCATTATTCATTCTATGAAAATGGATCTTGAACTAGAGACTAACTCTTACATATTTTTATAAATCTCTTCCTTATGGAGAGTAATATAAATGGATATTTAGGAAAATGATCAAGATAATTCAACGTAAGATCACGGTCATCGTCACTCTTCATATTCTATTTTTTCAAGGATGAAACCATATATAAATATTTATAATAATAGATCTATCGAATATATCATTATCTATTCAAGACTCATTGATTATAGTGTATTTTTATCTAAATTCTCCCTTGACTGGTGTTCAACAACAAAGATGAAATGTTTTGTATTCCCTATTATTTTATTCTGATTATATTTTTTTAGATGATACAATGTCATTTCTTCTCCATGTAAAACAAGTTTTAATTTAGTTGATTCTATTTCATTTGAAATTGATGAATAATTGTAAATTCATTTTAAAGAATTAGTTACATCCATTCATCAAAATGGTTTTCATCATGAACTACATTACATTTAGATTTTATTATGGATTGAAAATGATGTTTTTATGTTATTGTTGATGTGTTTTAGTTTTGAAAATGCAGATCCATAGTTAAAAATAATAATTCATGTCCTTTTAGTTCATTACAGATAGTTAAATGTGTGTTCCTTTGGAAATACTGTGAAATTATTTAATGAATAAAATTTAATGTCTTATTTCATAAATATTTAATAAAATTTAATTTCAAACCATTCAATTTAATTCATTGGTATTTTATTTTATATCATTGAATTATTGTTAAGCATTCTTGAATGGTATTCAATGGAAGTATGAGTACATATACATTTTTGAGTGGATAAAACTAAATTTCTTTTATTATTAACTAAGCATGGACATTGTATTCTAAACATGATTTACAAAATCATAGTGGTATGATCTATAATTTTTTTAAATTTAGAAATCTTACTTTTGATATTAAATGTTTTCCTCTTATGAGTGAAAATTAATATATTATTTTTAAGATATATAAACTTCATAATGAAAATTGGATATAAAATCATGGTTTGGTGTGAAAAATTGGTTTTGATATGATTTTTTAAGTGTGATATAGTCTATGTAAATGATCTAAATTTTTTAGAACATGGTATCTTTAGCCACTTCACAGGGTGTAATACATGGAATTTTTAACATGGATTATAGGGTGTGTGAGACAAGATAGTGTTCTTATTCCCTCCTGGTCACTATTTCTAGGATTTTCTTACATGATATCCTTGGGGGTTCCCCAGTTGTAGAGTAACTATACCCCATAAATCACTATATCACGGTGTTAGTAGTGGGAACTAGTAGTTATTGATAATATGTTGTGAGGATCTGGGAAACCCTAGAAGTATTTTATCTAAAGACATAATGACCATGATTTTTCTGCTTGAGAAAATAAATTTTTATTCATAAATGGATATTTTAAAATTTTAAAATCCTCTATAATTATTTGGAATCATTAAAATGTAATTTGTTTCATATTTTTACTTTAAAAAATGGTTAACTTATAAGGGATATTAAAATGATTTAAAAGGGTGGTTTCCATTTATTGATGTTAACCATTAAAAAAATTTATCATGCATATTATTATTCAATGAGAATAATATGATATATCATTTGAAAGGTGTATTTATCATGTTTTCTTATATAATTTCATAAAATTATTTTAAATGAATGATATAGAGGTTTGAAACCTATATTTTTCAAAAATGTGATTTTAACATTATTAATCCACTCTAGATTTTATGGCATGAATTATCAACTTTTAAGCTTATATAAAAAAAGTTTTCTCATTTCTTTTATATCAAACTACCATATCTAAATTAATTTGTAGAGGAACATCACATAGTACCATGTAAGATTCTATATGGATCTTTTCTCTCACACTATGCATATTCCACATTATGTATACTATCATTTATATTCTACAGTTAGTTCACATGTTCTTTTCATCTATCTATTATGATTGATTCTATGGTTGTCTATGTATATGGGATTCATGATTTGGTAAGAGTTCATAGACCACTAAGGTGTGGGTAACAACTATCATGGTCATTATGTGATTATGGTGAATTATATTTTATCTATGCATTAAATATTTAATTTATCAAAATTTTGTTGACTGATGTGATATATTTTTTCATTTTTATATCTATATATGATGGTATTAGAATGTTGAAATTTTTATTTTTATATCCTGTTTAGTTAATTTTTTATTAATTAAATCATTTTAAATGTTTATTTCTTGATTTTTGTGAACATTTCATCAGTCAATAGGAATTGAGGACCCCATTCAGCATAGTGGTGCGATGGGTTGGTTGACCACTCAGATTGTATCCTGGGTCCATTAATTATAATTTTTATCAATGTTTTTTAGATTTTTATAAAAATATGAACACATTTGAGTCTTTATTTGAAATGAATACTTTAATTTAAGGTGATTCATTATCAAAAAGATATTAGTAACAAGTCTAGACACCCGAGGTAATTAATTAACATGTGTTATATTAACACACCTTGTGATGGAACATGATTTACGAAAGATAGTAAGTAGTTATTTTTTCCAATTATAAATTTATTACACATCAATAATGATATGTAAGATCACAACAAGACTATTCTTTATTTTAGGAATCTAGTAGAAACTTTTGGTCTTATCAGATAGCTAACAAGGGATATATATTTCCTTCATAGTCTAGAAGACCATAAGTAATTAATATGGTTGTTATTTATACCTATCTAGGAAATATTTAATTGTTTGTGAATAGTTTAATAAACAATTAAAAAAATCCCTTCAGTGTTCTATTTTGTCAAAAATCAGGATTCCTTTTTCATTTTTTATTTGAGTTGACATCACTTAGGTGAGGATAGTTTCGAGGGTATTTGATTTTTGATTGGTGATTATTCGTGTGGTTTTATTTTATAAAAATATTATGTGGTTTCAAATTAATATTTAAAAATGGATAGCAAGTAATTAAAAAACCATATTTAAGATGTAAAAAAGAACATTAATTTGAATTCCTGATAATTTTTATTCATAAAATAATTGGTTTTTAATGATTGGTTTTGTTGTGGATTTGGAATTGTAATGGGATAAAAACTCTAATATGGTTGGGATGTTTTATTACTTTTTAAGGATTACCATTAATTGATAAATGGTTTCAAATAATTATATATTTATATCAAAATATTATGATTTGGAATTTAATTGTATGGTTTTAAAAATTGTTATTTTTTAAATTTTTTGTTGTTGATATAATATTTAAATTGACTAGTGTATTTTATTTATAAACTTATGGTTATTATATTTTACAGATTTCGTTTTTATAAATGATGACTTAATCTGAATGATTTGTATTTTAGGATATCATAATTATATGTTTCACGATGTTTACTAAATTTCCTATATGTTTTTCTAAGAAAGAACTAATATTTTTCTATATGAATAATCATTAATGTATCCTTTTTCATCATCAATGAGTGAGAAATTAAGTTAAACACACTACCCAAATATAGGATATAGTGGTAGAGAAAAAAATTTATTTATATTTTCACTCTACATATGTATTTTTGAAACATCATCCACTTTGGTTATGTTATGATTTTTGTTCTTCCACAGTGATGCATTACCTTGAAATGATCAATAGAATTTTTTTTCATGAAACCTCAGGTATAAATGGTAAAACCTATTATCTCATTATTCGAAGGGCATAGGCATGTTTGGATATAGTCTTTCATTAATTCTCATGAATGTGTACATTATCCTGGTAATTTCTTTAGGAAAACAATATTCAACTAAAATACGCTAAATATATTATGGAATAAAAGTTTATTCAACTAATCTTTCTTCAACAGGTCAAGTATCTAGTTTTGGAAATATAAAAAAATATTCTAAAATTTGCTATATTTCATCCCAGATAATTCCAATGTGAATAACAAAAGTCTGTTGGTTTTACTATATTTCATAAAACAATCCTGATATATTTCATTAATATGTATGATAGGGATTCATTTAAGGATGTTTTTGAAAAAGACTTATGATGTTAAGTGGATCTAGAGAAATAAAAATAAGTTTGTAATTCAAAATTTTGGGTTAGATTAAGAAATAATATATTGTCAAGTGAATCCTAGTTTTTAAATGAGTGGGTATATACATACCTATAGAGGAAGGTACATATTGTTTGTTTAAAATAATGTGAACATAGTAATTGAATATTATCTTGTATGAATGAAATGATGATATTTTATTAGCGTGACATATTGTGTCATCTTCCGATGTCTTTCATGCTTAATTATTGGAAGAGGAAGTGTTGATTGTAGTCTATTTTATATTTTTATGTGGTATATATTTTTTTGTAAATCCATTATACATTTATTGGAAATATTTAATGGAATTATATTTACAACAATTGTGGGGAATTATATTATTGATCGATATGTTATCCCAATGATTTATCAAGTAGTTTCATATATGGGATTTCTCTTTGGATGTTTCTTGGAAGCCCCTAATGTGGTTTTTATCATTTCAAATCCCTTTTTCTTCTATTATGGGTGAATATAATGATGGATTTTGAATAATGTTTTCATGGTTATTATTCATTGGAACCCATTTGTTATTCTAGTTTATTGGGATATATATCTTTTTGTTTTTTATGATTCATTTGTATACTGACCTGGTTGTTTTGAGATATTATGATTATTTATGGGTATTTCTTGAGTATATATTTTTGTAACATGGACTTTTAGGATTTTTAATAGATGGAACAATCAGATGTTCTATTGATTGATTTGATACACTCACAAAGGGGTATGTTTATGAATTTCCGAGACCTATGATTCCATCATATTATTACATGAGGTAGAATTACATGTATGTTATTTTTACTAATTATTTATCACTGATATTTTGAGGTAAAAGCATTGAAATTTTACTTTCGGAATCATCAAGATGTATTGAATTTACAATCACTTTGGATTTGTCAATCTGTTTTAGTTTTTTCATCCTGGAATGATAGTCCATACCTCTTATTTTTTATTTGATATGATCATTAAATTAGTTTTGGTGTTGTCATTGTCATATCATATTATATATTCATTAAATTGTGGTGAGAATCATTCTAGGCCTTGGGTTCTCTATGCAATTCATTCTACCTATCTATTTTTTAAGGAATCTCAAAATATTTAGGTTTCCACATTATGTATTATTAGGTTTTTTTATTTATTATTGTAGAGATTAATTTTAATGGCTTAATTATGGATCATTCTTAGTATTTTTCAATAATCTTTAAACTTCATGAGTTGGGTGTCAAAATTATTATTATTATTATTATTATCTTTAATTGGACTATTGACATTCTGAGGATTAAATGTTATATGAATGAAAAAACATCCACATCATTATATAATATTATTATTTACATATTCATTGACTTTATTATATTTTTTTATAAGTCTTATTAGGTTATTATTGGTGGATATTTATTTTTTTCGAACATAGGAATTTTATTGATTCGAAAACTATTAGAAATAAATGAAACATTCCCAGGAACCCATGAATCATGTTTTTCTGTCAAACAATAGGGTGAAAAATCGTCGTGTGGTTAAGACAAACCAAAAAAACATCACTGAAAAAAATTAACCTTTGTATAAATGAATTTAATTGGGTTGGAAAATTATTATTTAAATTTTTTGAGCCAACCATACAACCTATCTATATACCTAGAACCTAGATCATGATTGGACCATAGTTTTTTAAACCTTGTGGAAAATCTGTGTGATAATAATTTATTCTTCCAAACTATTATTATAGTAACCTGAAATGTATTTGGATGACCAAAATATTCCCCTAATGAATTTGTATCTCTAATTTAATAAAAATCCCTGGTGATGTTGATGACTATCGTCCTTCTAGAAAATTATTCAAAGGAATATTATGGTTCTATATTAGTAGAATTCAATATTTAAGCCTATTCATTATCATTCACTATAAAATTTTCTATATTTAAAAGGTTATTTTCCTGATCTCATTTGGGGGTGGAAAGATTGATTTTATCCTCTATTCCATATCTCATGATTCTTGGGATATGATTACATGAATTCATTAGGTGGTTTACACATCAGGTGTTCATATGTTCTATAGCTCTTTGTATCAATGAAGCATTAGTGTGCACTAGTAATTATTGATCACATTGGGTTAGGATCCTAAAAGACTCAGATATATTTTATCATAATAAATAATTTCCATGTTGTAAATATAATTGAAATTGTTATTTATATAATCTTGTATATGAAAAATGTTGGAAATACATATTATTTTATAGACGATATTAAATAAAAATGGGTTTATTAATTAATCATTTAAAGGTGGTTAATTTGGAAAGTATTAGTATATTAATTTAGGATGGTAAATTTCAATTTTTAAAATAAATACATAAATATTGATTAATTCCTTTTTCTTTTTTAATGATCGTTATTTTTTTATCCTTTTAATGGTGGTTTTGGATTTATTTCCTTCTATGGATTATAAATATATTTCAAATGTAAAAAGAGTGGTTTGGAATTTATATAACTCAAAAATTAAATATTATATTTTTATCAATTATAATGATTATGTAATTCTATATAATATTTTTATTCCATGTAACCCATTTTTCTCATTTTTCATTTCTCAAACTATCATATCAGAATTCCTTAGGAGTGGAATTTCATTAACATCTTAGTGGAACCCTACAATTATATTTTTTCACACATCCTCTATAAAACACATATAGTATACATTCTTTATTCTTATGCTATAGGTGTATGGGTTCCCTTAATCTGTAAATTTTAGAGAATTTATCGTGTGTTTTTTTTAATTTTTCAGAGAAAAATTTTCTATTGTGGGATTATTAAATTGTACTATGATTTATCTTTTCACTTTTATTTATTCTTTTTCTTTATGATTCTATGTGCTGGTGGATAACCCATAGGGATTGGTAACGCCATGAATGTATTTGGAAAGCTATTTTGGGTGATGGTTTAGATAGAATCTGGATTTAGTTCATTTTATCATCACATATTTCATGTTTGAATGATTAATGAAACTAATTAAACAGGATTCATGATTTTACTCATATTCCAAAATTAATACAACATCATGACAATTTTTCTGTCACAATTATATTATATGACCATAAAAATTATTTTTTAATGAGGTGATTCTATCATATGATTTTTTAATTACCTATGGTTAAGTCAATATAAATCCCTTGGATATAGAAACATACATACATCATGTCTCTAAAAAAGTTATCAACTATTATATATTGATAAAATTTTTATATATATTAATAAATTTTAATACACCAAATATGGTTTTAGATTATGTTGTAATTAAATTTAATTGAATGAAATATAAATTCATTCTCACGAAATCAAAATTATGTTATTTAGATAGAGAATAATCATACTATAACTAATATGATCCTTTATTGTTTTATGAAATTAATCCCAAAAAAAATTCATAAATTGTTTTACTCATTAGCATCCACAAATGCAATTTTGATATTCTAAAAACAAAACATATAATACTATCTTTTGGTATACATCTCATATGGATAATCCATGGGATATAAAAATAAGTAAATCCTCAAATAAAATAATATAATAATTTATCAATAACATTTTGACCACACAAACTTCTACATTTATCACAATGATTACATTATATTATTTATAATGTAATAGATGAAGGTAAAAAAGTAGCCCATTTTAAGAGAAGAAAAAAATATATATAAAATAATATACATTAAATTTCAATAATGAATCAAAACAATTCGTAAATTAATTCTCTCTGTTTTTGATTATAATGTCTAGACTCATATTTAAATGAGAATCACGTAGATCCTTTAATACGAGAAACCATATATTATGGTATTTAGATATTATTATAATTATTCAAGAAAAAATGTAATTATATTAAATTAAATATAAATAGAACATATATGAAAATAATAAAAACAATAATTAAATGTATAATATAAGTATAATATGAAATTTTGGAACCCCATTATATGGGATCATACCATAAATATTAATAAAACCCATCATTTTATCTTTATGAATTGGTTGCATGAATATTAATTACATATCTATCTTTTCTCATTCTTTTTGTAGGGCCAATCACCATTTATACTTAATATTGTAATATTATCAAATTTTATTATCAAAGAGGATTTAATAATAATTAATGGCCCCATTATTAATTCATAACCACATTATTTATTTTATCAATTGTGTATTACTAGCTTCTCACTACCATATAGGTTATATAGTTTTATTGTGATTTTTTAATTGAGTTATAATTTTTATCCTTTGATAATCATATATAAAATTTTTAGATCATTATTTCCTCAATATATATGGAGTTGGGGTTAGTATATGTATTTTATCTGTATGTTCATTTGTGTGGGAAAAGATTATCACATTGAATTCTTAATTTTAATAGAAATGTAATTTTGTCTTTACAATTTCATTTCTGGTATACAGACAGTGAATTAATTACTAATGTAGTGTGGGTGTTTGATCACTATAATTTAATTTTCATATAGAGGGAATTGGAATTTATATATCAATGATAAGGTTAAAAACATGAAAATTTTGAAATTTATGTCAAACATTAGTGGAAATTATTTAATATTACAAAAAATTTGATACCATCAACATTTTAAAAACGGTCATGGAGATTTATATTAATGGAAGAAAGATAAGGAAATGATAAAAAAATTAAGAGATGAATAATTGGATTTCAATGGTGTAATTCAGCTTTGATGAAAAAAAATAAAATTTCATGGGTGGTTGTGAAAAAGGATAACACAACTGTTAATAAAATGTTGTGTGGGTGTTATAATTTTTTTATCATAATTAAACCAAATGAAAGAAAAGGATTCATTGAATAAATGTATTATGAAGTAAAATAGGGACAGATCAATTTATTTTATAGGGAAAATATTCTATTGCAAAGAGAGATACTAAAAAAATATAAATACAAATCACGTTTATAATTTATACTTAAAACTATAGCCATCACTGATGTTATTTTCTATGATGTTATATAAAATATAGAATAATGAACGTCCACTTATAGAAATTAGGAAGAATCATATTCCATCCATGAATATAGTAGAGAAAAAATGGTTTCTTTTTTGAGAAAAATCTCTAATTCATGTCTCTATAAGTGAGAATCAATAGAGAAACAAGCTTATTACCAAGAAAATATTATTTTTTCATCCATGTGTGAAATTTATGCTATAAAATATATTCAATGGAAGAACATAATAAATTAATTTAGTTGATATTATATAGTATCAAAATATATATAACTTGGATTAAAATAACATGCATTATATTTCCTCTCTTAAAAAATACAATTTATATTAGAAGTTTAATAGAGCTATTTTATAGAAAATCACCCTTATTAGAGAGGTATAGTACTCATAAATTGATGGGGATTCAGGAATAATATCTAGTATATATATATATCAATATTATTGTCAGATGAATATTTAATTTTCATATATGTTTTGTACTTTCTAATTCGAGATGATGATATTTTTTAAATCTAAGCCTTTACATGGAGAATTATGTTGAATATATTCATTTATCGTTATATGGATAATTATTTAGGATATTGAAGTATATTAGTTGATTATTTTATGAATAGTTAACACTAATGAGACAATAATATTTTATATATTTTTCACAGTTATTTTCATAACCAATATTTTCTTACAAAGAAGTATTTTTTATTATTAATTCGAAAAATGTCAATCTTTATATCTATTAATATAAGATTAATTTTTTTTCAATCAATCAGTATACATCATGATATTGGGGAATAGGTAAAATTAACAAATAGACTTGATAGGGTGAGAGTATCAGGTTTAAAGAAAGATATGACTATAATTGATTTTTAAATTTGAACATTTAGTTGATTTTGAATAATGGATCATTAATCATTGAAATCAATCAATGATGAACTCTATGGTATTGAAAAAAATATAAGGAAGGTATAGATAATTCTATTATATTTTAATTTCATTTTTTAATATATATATCAATATGTAGTGTAAAATACGATTGAAAAAAATGATTATCACCATTTATGATGAAGAATATCCTAGAATGTAGTAGATAGTTAAAGTGAATTATATAAAATATCTGTGTAGAAGTAAGAATAAGTTGGAAAAAAAATTCTTTAAGATATTAATCATTGATAGAATACAATAGTTCTAAAAATTGAGAGATGGTATTATGTATAAATATTTTCTAGTGTTAGAAATTGAGATAATTTTTTTAATCTCTATATATTTTTGTTTGGTGACATATATTAATGGGATTATAAATTTTTTATGTAATAATATAGAGAATAATTTATGATAATAAAAATATTTTATTAATAAAAAATTGTTTACTAATTATACCAATATATTGGCTATATGGACATATTTCCAAAGAAGCTGACCATCATATGGGATAGCCTAAAATCAAGAAGCCATTTCCATGAGGGGTGATACTATAATTGAGAATATTGGGAAATCATTTTGTTGTATAGGATTGAATAGTTTTCATTCTTGAAGAGCGATGATGGTAAGAGAAGGTGGTGGGTGGTTTTTGTTTCAGAGAGTTCCACCAAATTTTATTTTCTTATTCATGGGATGTGTAGAGTAATAATCTAGCAGTAGACTAATATATTGTATGATGTGTGGATCACTCAAATGAATACATTGTTCCCAATTTAAAATGTATTAATTCATGGTATATACAATGTTGTACATATCATATTCCTAAGTTCACATGGTTCACACTATTATAGAAAATATCATGTTGGGCTAGTGTTTCTTATGGGAATATTATTATGGGTCATTTGAGTTTTAATTATTTCTTGTATTACCATTACATGATTTGAATATTCAATTTAATTGGATATATCTTCCAAAAAAGGGTAATAATAAAATATCTATGACCATTATTTCATGAATATACGGAAAATAGAAATTCATAATTTCATTAACTATAAGATATAATTTGTTTTGTTTTAGAATATTTGGGTTCAAGTGAGTGATTTATATTTAATTACATTTGTCCTATGTTATGTGACTTTAAATAGATTATTTTTTTTAAAATGTGGTGACATGAATTTGGGATTTATATGTATTATGTAGTTATCCATTACTCATTGAACAGAACTGTGGTTTTCACTATAATATTTTCCACTAAGTATTATTGACCCACATTTAAATCCATTTACCTAATAGTGTACCGGAAAATAAATTGATTTACTGCATTATATGTGATTAAAAAATTACATATGATCTATTGTTTCAAAACTATGAAATATAGTCTTTTTTTTAATGGTTGGGCCCGAAGCCTCATTTTTATTTTTAAATCAAAGCAAAGTCCTCTTTTAACTGGGTAGAGGGAAACCCATTACATAGCCCGAAGGCCCAGTGGGCATATAGCCCATTACATAGCCCGTAGGCCCGAATTTTTGGCCCAATTCACATTTTGTGAATAGTAACCCGCCTGCTACAGTACCGCACACTACCGCAGCCGCTACAGCGCCCTGCCGCCGCTACAGTACCCGCTGATGAATAGTGCCGCCGCTGCTACAGTGCCGCTACAATACTGCTATAGTAACCTGCACCCAATGGGTTTTCAACCCCCAATTTTCATGTAGGATTAAGGGGTGCTTGCCACTAAGCCAAAACCCAACTACAAATATAGTCTTTTTTGAATGTTAATGTACAATGTGAATTTAACGTAAGTATAAATATTACTATGAAAAGATAGTGTTCTTATAAAATTACCTTGAAACATATTGTGCTTCAATATATGTTTTTTGCACTATAATTTCCACACAAAAATTATTTACAATACATTGAAATGATTTATCCTTTAATGGTTTGTACCATCAACAATGTAGATTTCAATGAATTGATGAGATGACTTTTTAGATGTTATATTATTATGAAATATATATTAGTGTTATTTTCATGAAATTATTTTGATAATAACAAAATCAATTGTTTATTAACAAGTTGTGTAATGGTGAGGATTTAATTGCATGAATAATAATAATTAAGACATATTGGAGTGGAATTGGAAGATATTGTTTGAAGAAGATACTATATTTTATTGATTAAAATTGTTCTACAATTGTATAATAAAACAATAGAGTATAGTTATGAATATCATGTAGTGTAATATGTCTTTAACATGTGAAATAATTATAAGTATTTGTTAATAGTTTTGGTCCTAGTAGTTGAGTCATCTTGCAATAAATAAAATTATAGTTACAGCGATAATTATTAGAGAATTTAATAATAAAAAATTAATTATTACCAAAAACATTATTCTAATTGGTATAAATATATGACCATGTAGATTTTAATGAAAACAAGGTAAATGTGAACTACTTACATACATGCACATAGATGATTGGAAAATATCTTTTTAATATATGATAGGGGTCAATAAAAATCGACATATTTTCAATGAATATTTAATACTAATTGGAAATATTATAAAAACACAAACATGTATATAATCTAATAATGAATTGGGATGGGGATATAAACAATTCCCAATCCAATTTTAATTAAATTTATATTCTATTCAAAAAATTATATCTCTCAACCGACCCAAATCTAGGAAAAACATATTCACCCATCTTGGGGGAGAACCTATTCAAAATACTATACGTTGTGATTTAATTAATATTTTCCTATCAATTAGTGTGTATCTGTTTGAGAATCAGTGCGATAAAATAAAAATAATTGGTGGAAATGGTCCAATATAAATTGGGTATGGTAATATGGAAAATAATATTGTAAAAAAGAGTGAAACATGATTCAATATTACCTAACTTGGACAAGATATTTAGCAGTGTAAATTTCAACACAGTATCTATATTTTCAACAATATAATTTAATTATAAATATATTAATGATTCACTCAAGATAACTTACATTTATATAACGTAGATTTTAGTAACACTTCAACTCATCCTTCTACACTTGAAAACATTGTGGGGGTGAGGAAAATCTCTTATTAAAAGATTTAAAAAATAATGAAATAAACATGTCAGATCATGAATACTAATAAAAAAAATTCCTTCAAAACCACAAATTTTTTCAGAAAATAAATATTTTACTATCTAATAATTCTTATTATAAACCCAAATATTTTTTATAAAAATTACTTAAATTATTGGAATGAAAAAAATTATTCATAGAGGAAACATGCAAGTGAAAAATAATATAAAAAATAAAATATGTGTAGTCTTTAATAAAAGAAATAATCTCATAGTGGATTGGGATCCGTTATATATAAGGTTTATTCTCAAATACAATACATAAAATATCATGAGAAAAAAACCGTTATCAAATGAATTGTACCAATATCTAAGAGAATCCATCCCAAAATTTTCTTGATTATTTACTCCAAAAATGGATAACAATCATAGTTTTTTCATCCTATATGGAATCTTTTATCATAAAATAATACTATTCACCATTTTATAGATCATGATATATCTCTTTTCATTATAATATAATTTTAAAAACATTAATTCCATGAAAATAGGGAATGATTTTTATAGGGGATCATGGAAAATAATAATGTATATAAACATGAAATAATGTTTATAGTGGATGGCAAATCTATTGATGTTGTAATGAATAAAACAATAAGATCCATTTTCTATTTTGTTAAAAAAAGTAGATCATTTCAAATAAAAAAAATTAATAATATTTCATATCAAGATTATTAAAAAATAGATATCAACTTTCAATTATATTCTATATAAACATATATAAAATAATTTTATGTATATGTACTTGAAAGTGAAATATTTACTAAATAAATAATCAAAACATATAAAACAATGTTTTTTTGTAAAGTTACGCTTACCCCTATTCTATTTATTTATGAAATTCATTTATATTCTATACTAATAAATATATGTTAATTGTTTAATTTATTAATAACAGTTTTCATCTTTATTATCCTGTTTGTTTCACTTAATAGTATTTAATATAAAAATAATTCATCAATTAATTTAATGTGAATTTTTTTGACAATATTCGGATCAAATTTTTGTAATATCTTTGCAGTTTGGTATTTTTCCAATTAGGACATTATTAAATCATATATAAAATAATAATTATGAAGTTAAAATAACTTTTATTAATAAATTATAAATATAAAACAAATAATTTATGATCTTTATTCAGATTGAACAATGATGTAATCCTGGAGATGGTAAACCATATTTATGAATGAATAATAATTAAATTTATCAATGATCATGACTGAAATAATGTAGTTGTTATTTTATCAATCATTATGGATGATTATATAATATTTATACAATAATTTCCTTAAATTTTCTTCTATATAGCCTCCATGTGATATGGTTGTGAAAAATGATTTCTATCCTTTTGTAGAGGTGTTAATCCCCATTTACACATGAATGACATAATCATTTTTTAATGAATAGAATTTTATAAAATTTGATAAAATATTATACATTAAAAAATATAAATATGTAATGAATTTGTTATATATTAATTATATGATTCATTATAACCAACAATGTGAGGTAGTGGTGGACATTGATTTACATCAGTTCGTGAGGAGTTAGTCGGCGATACACATGAACAATTGTTTTATTTCACATTCGTTGGAAAAAGTGATGGATATTGGTTAGTCCATTGACATTACAAAATATAATTATATGGAATTCTTTTTCAATATATTTTAAGAAAAGTTGAATGGGATATAATAATAAATGAAATTAAAATACATGGTAATGAAATATAACACTTCTACAAAATACCTCATTTTAATTAAAAATTATGACACCTATGGATTGTCTTCCAAAATAAATTATAACTCTATAATGCGGGATGGAATATTAGAATGGGTTTTGGAAGATATTGGCTGAGTGAAATGGTTCATTATGTGTGATGATAAGATGATACGATTGACTATTATAATGAGGGAAGTTGTATTCATGGAATTTCGTAAAGTATAAAGTGAATATAAATTAGTTCTCATATTTATGTAGTTAAAAATTAATATAATTAAAATAAATGAAAATTATTATTTAAAATATTACAACCCAGTTAATATTGGAAAATATTAGGATATTATTCACACTTATATTTTTGTTTTCTCTTCATTAAACCCTTTTGATGATTACCATGATAACAACATTCTTTACACTTTAGGGTTCATGATAGTTACTATAATAATATAATTTCCCCATAAAGATACAATGGATTATATTTTAAACCAATTCCTAATCAACTAGATAATTATAGTATTTTAATGAATTTTCTATCATTTAATAAAATTTTATTATTACGAAATATTATTTATGTGCATCATGGAAATATAATAAATATTATTACAAAATAAGTGAAACCTATGGGAAAATAGATCCAAAATGATTACAATGTGAAGATAATTATGATATATTATTGTTAAAATAATCCAATAAAATTTTAATAGGTTTTTATATAAAACTGAACCTTCTGATCTGGAATAACAACATCATGAATGAATTTTAACCTTAACAACTGTAATGTATTTTTCAATATAAAAGGTATATAAATTTACTTGTATGGATTATATTGATTATAAATTTCTATGGTATGAATAGTTAGACCATTAGTCATAAACATTTTCTTTTTTATGGTTTTAGAACATTTAAATAATTTTATCAAATGTAATTTAACATAAAATAATGTGATTTTGTACACAATTAATGAAATATGACTTTGAATAAAAATGATATAAAATAAACTCATATTTAGTCCATTGAAATGTTTTAATCCAATTATATAAATCTAAAATATTCAAGGATCACTGTAATTAATCAATATTAAATTACTTATAATTTTATTAAACTTTTTATTTAATATATTCTATTAATTAAAACAATGTTGTGTCATTGTTCAAAAAGTAATTATGATAATTAATTCCTTAAAACCCACATAAATAAATCAAATTGAAGAAAAATTAATTAATTTTTTAAATTAATATTTTAAAAACAAAACATATCCAACATTATCAATATTCTATAAATTTAGTGATAATTAGTAGAATTAAATGGATTTTTTATATTTCATTACATAAAATATTATAAATGTCAAACTCGAATAAATATTTCAATAAGATTCAATATTTTTTTTTAAAATATATGTACTTGTTCGAAATAAAATAAAAATATATGATAATAAAATTTAAGGTCATTTTGTAGTCTATATCGTATAATTTTTTCATCAATTACCGTATAAACCCTTACTACAAGGAAAATAATTAATTATGGTTACAATTAAAAATGACCAATAATATAAGGTACTTATTTAAAAAAAATTCCTCACGATTATAAATATGGACTACATTTAACACAATTCAATTTTTATACATTGATGAAATTAATTTAACATCAAAACATATTATGGAATGAATTGTTTTCCAGAAAAATCCCTTTTATTTATAAAAATGTTTTTATACCAAATTAAAATAAAAAATAATTATAAACACATTATATAAATTATTATCAATCATATATAATGAATTAAATTTTAAAACCAATATAAATAGAATGTAAAAATATTTATACCTTAAATGAAAATACATTTTTCAGTAAAAATTAGTATCTCCACGATTAATGGAAAAAGCAATCCTTTCATAAAAATCAAAAAAAATCATCTCAATATAACTTAATAAGGATTATTAAAAAAATATATTTAATTAATAAAATTATATTTAAAAAAAGTAAATAAATTTAACGTTTTTATATAAATATAAATAAAAAACCATTTTGATGAAAATATAAATGACTGAGGCCTAGAATGAATTTACTAAAAATTTATTGATTATTTTAAATTTATTTTCCTGGAAAAATATATTGAGGAGTACAATTATATATAATTCATAAAGTATTTGTTATTATTACTAAAAACCAATTTAATAGTTCGGTTATAAGTGTCATATTTAAATAATAATATATAGTCATTTTTTAGGCTCAATTTTTTCTGTTAAATATTTTATCAAAAATAGTTTTCATTCCAAAATAGTACACTGTAAATTTCTCTCCAATTGAATAAATTTCATTTTTAAAATTTTATCGTATTCTCATTAATAAATTTCTTTTCATTTTAAAATTCAATTATGGAATACCGAAACCATAAAAAGGGTAAAAACAACATCTTAAATGGTGAAAGTGAAATAATAAAGGATGTTTTCAATAACACAAAACATGGTTTCCAAAAGGATAACATTAGTGGAAATGAAAATATTTTCATTTGTAAGAAAACTGGGACCCAATTAAGAATATATAGGGACATAGAACATGGTCATGAGAATGTAAATTACCACAAAACCATAAATCTATGATGGGTGAAGGGTCCACATATTCATTGGAAATGATCGAAATAAGATAAAAAATTATTTTATGATCTTTTCTCATGATATGATAAATTTATTTAGCATATAGATTTTTAATATAATGAAATAAAAATAATTAAGAATTACAAAAATTACCCTTTAATAATTTTCCATCATAATGACATTATTTTCTCCAAATTATTTATATTCAGGATGAATTATTTTAAATGTGTAGAGAAGTAAAATCAAATTCTTATAGTCCAAATTATCCACAATATGATAAAAAAATTATTATATATTTATAAATTAAACAAAACCATAATATTTAGCATAAGGTAAGGCAACTCCCAAATTGAATAAACTAATATATGATGAAATAAAACATTAATCCCCTTATCCATAGAAATAACACCCAAATTTCAACATCCATCATTCAATAAATAATTACCCATAAATATTATACAATAAACCATAATTATTAATGAAACCCGAATATTATATAGATTTGATCATATTTATTTGTAGATTAATTTTATATTTATAACTAAATAACATCAATCACATTTATTATATCCTTAGAAAATAAATATTTCCATAATTTCATAATCTTATGTATAACATCATATTACTGATCAGACAAGATATCTGAGGGTTACACACCATGTCACATGGATAGACGATATGTAATGTTTTCTGGATGAAATTCATAAATTAATTCATGATGTGAAGGGTACATGATGTAATGATCCTTTATAAATTATTAATTCATCAAAGATCGATTTTTAGGTAGGGTAGTAAGATTTTAATTATATGATATTTTTTGGATGTTTTTTTTATATTAACTATTTCACGATGATAAATAGTATTAAACATCATTTAATACCATAACAACAGTTTTTAAACATGAAACAAATATGAGATCTGTGTTTCTCCTTTTCTCTAGTTTATTATCACTCATCCTAAGGGCTTCCCTAGGATGTTATGGAGCTCTCTAACCCTTATGGGTCCCCTCATTTCGAAATACATAATCGTTTCTCTTTCGGTGTGATTCCAAGGTAGGATCCCTACCTCATTCCTCATCATTATATCCTTCCCATCCTTTGGTATTTCAATAGATCATCCTGAAATTAATGTATCAATGCTTTCTATTACAGGATCTCATCTCTAGTTTTTGTTTCACATTATTATAAAACATCATTCTCATTGACGGGTTCCATTATGAGTGTTGAGTTTTGGGAAAAGATATTTAATTTTGTCCAATTTAGACAAATTGATTAATATTGAATTGTGTGATTATTCCATTTTTTAATATAAATTTAATTATATATAACTTTCTTTCAATTTATTTGAAAATATGAAATTCTAGTGAATAAGGATATTTGAAATGTTTCTGGCATGCAGATTTCAGAAAGCACCAATAACATTTATTTGTCATATTTTTATAAAAATTGGAAGATTTCAATTTCTTTATTTAATTTATAAATTTTATTGAAATTACTTCAATTAAATATTAAAATTTAATTATGGAAATGAATTGTGAAATCGATCAAATTGGAATTGAATTGATTTCAAACTGTGAATTTTTTTAATGTGTTTTGATTAAAACCCAGTGGATTTATCCTCTTAAAGAGCCATGTTTTTTATTAGAAACCTCTATTGATTTTTAAATGGTAAATTGGTATTTGACTTGTTTGGAATTAAATATAATTGTATTATTTGTAGTATTGAAATAAATGGCCTATCATTGATTGTGTAAGAGAACAAGAAATTATTTGGCATTTTTTGGTTATTTCGACACAATATACACTATTGAAATAGTCTAATCCAAAAAATTAGTGGGTCACATCCCTGATTGGATGGTGATGATATTTTATTGACTAGATGTAGAGTGGGCGTGTGTATACACATATTTTAGAGATCACATAGAGAGTGTGTAGTAATACAGAAATGTAAATTAACACCTATTTGGACGATGACCAAGTTGCTCCCGTGTTATTTATATTTGAGATAAAAATGTATGACTGTATTATGAAACTACAGAGTATGAATTCAGAAAATAAATAAATTGTTTTATGTGGCTTTTAAATTTCAGAAATTTTTTTAGAAATATTCCATTATATTAAATAATTTTCTTAATGTCTGTTACATCATATTAACGTTATATCATGATTTAAGAAATATGAATTAAAATGGAAAACATATTTATTTTAAAATAGACAAAATTTCTTTATTTGATCTTTTCTTACATATATAATGGATTACATGGTGGGACCCTTCTGTTCATTTTAGAGAATTCCACTCGTGCTTTTTTGTGTTTGTAGATTATCTCCTTCCAGGTTTGAGAAAGGGGAGATGATACATTATAGGTGGATCTAGCTGTTGAACCTTTGTTTTTAAGAATTGTATTCCTAGGGAACTGGGTTATTTCTCTCTATTTTGGTATATAGATATTTGTAATTTGGGCATGGTTATTCCCTATATTATTTAGGTACTTTACTCCCAATAGAGTTTCTTTTGTAATGATATTGACATTCATGTCATACTTCCACTATGTTTTGTGGATAATTTCATCCAACTTGCATGTTTTATAATTTCGGGTTCCAGTTGAAATCCTATTGGGACTGGTAAAACCCTTCGATCTATTCATAACTAACTCAGTTATCAAATTACAAGGGTTTACGAGCAAGTTTGTGTCAATACGGTATCAGAAAATGTTGATCAGCTTTTGTCTTAATGTCATTTGGAAGTTGAAATATTTTTGGGACATAGGAGGTAGTTTCAATTGAGTTCCTGTCTAGCTCCCACTACGATGAACCTTATATCAACATGGGTGTTTATGAAATGAAATCATGTGGATTGTTCAATCCATTTTCCTTTTTTAATTTGGAAGGAGTGAAATCCATATATCATTATTCCTAATATTGGAAATATGTTCCCATATTTCTCACTTTATATTTTGTTATGATATATTCCTTGAAGTTTTTTGATGTTTTATAGCTTCATGCCTCTAAGAATACATGAAAATTGGATCCAGCGGGAAGATGATACTAAACCATGATGATCAAACTGTCTAATGGAACCAAATATATTTCAGGTTGTTGTGCACACTGGCTGGGTTCTCGGATAGGCACCACTACCATTCCCCATTCACGATCTAAATATTGATCCATAGGGGGGTTTTTCTGAGAAAATCTCCAAAATATTTCCTTCATAAGAATCCCCTAGTTTTTAAAGGCTCCATTGATCCTCAACTATTAGATAAATTGTCTGGAATGATAGAACACACGTTATAGTTCTTCAAAACACTAGATGAGATTAAGGTAAAATGTTCCACCATGAAGCTATAAATACCTCAGAGGAGATGGTTGGACACAATGGCGGTGATGAAGAAACATAAGGTGTTATAGTGGAAATATTTCAAGGTTCTATTCAAAAATTTGTTCTATTCAGATTCTTTGGTGTTTTTCATTTCCATAGATTTTTTCAGACTTCAAAAAGTCGACATAACTTTGAGTGAGTACTCATATCATTTTTTTAACTCATGTCATTTAAAAATTATGTCATATAAAATTAGAGGATTAAGGCTCAACTATTTTATGTTGGATTTCCATAATCTAACATTTTAAATTTTTTATTGATAAAGAATCTTTTATTTTCTAATGTGATGGATTCGTAGATGATGGATGAGATGGACATTGAGGGAATGTTCAGATTTACAAGAGTTATTTTTTATCCGAGTGCTAGTTTCATTTCCATCATGGAAAAGTGGAATCATGATCATTATCATGGTATTTCCCAATAGTAGGGTCATTATAGACATCATATAGTTCTTGGAGGAAGGCATTTAATTTTCTATAAGTGTGGAATGCCAATAAATTCTATGAGGGAATTCTATAAGTCACCTAAAAACTGTTTCTCCTACAGGCGTTCTAAAAACATACACAGATTATTCTATAACTTTTATAATCCTAATATTGTAATAATATCATCATCTTTGTATAAAACTACAAATCAGTCAGATTATTCATTTATAATATGGTTCTAGCTGGAGGAATTAGGAATGACCCCACATCATGTAGTGGAAGAGTTTATATACGAAGCAGATATGGGTCCATCAACAGTGAGAGGTACCATTACTATAGCTTCATCAATAGTGGATGCTCTATTTGATACTTTTACATCTCATTTGTCTATTTGATCTTTTATTTTTAATCATACTAATCTTATTATGGATCTTTTATCTTATGCAATAGTGATTACTACACCCCAGGGTACAAAGAGAGAGCATGTTCTATGTAGTCATGTTTTGTGTTTTCTCAATCTGTTGTCAAGTAGTCTAGGAGTTTTCTAGTTCTTGAAATGAAATCTCTTGAATACATATTCAGGATGGATTTAATCTTTCCCATAATGCTTAGATTGATTGATATATTTTTCAGGCCTTCCTTTCTACACTCAATAGTGTGTCTCTTTCATTTCATAGGGAATGGGACCAGATGTCGATCTTAGATAGACCATCTTATCTATATTTGGGTAATGTGTAAATGGAATTTATTTTTGAATGAGAGTGGGAATCAAGGAGTGGTCATCTCCCTCGAGTTATCAATGAGTTTATTGACATATTTCCTTATGATTTCTGTAGTTTCACACTGTTAAGGGAAGTTGAGTTTTTTATTGAAATAATGATGGGCCCTCAACCAGTTTCAATTCATTATTACCGAATGGATCTAACTAAAATGAATGATCTGAATTATAAATATGGATTTTCTTATTGGGAAACGCTTCATACACCTGAGTGTGTCACCTAGGGAGGCAACAGTTACCTTCGCTAAAAATTTGGATGGTTCTCATCTCATTTGTGATTATTACCAAAAACTAAATAGATTCATAGTGACTAAAAAGAAACCATTTATAGGAATTGATGATATATTTGATCATTTGAAAGAGGATAGGTGGTCCTAAAATATTAACATCCGATCAGGTTACCATCAGTTTAAGATAAAAGAATCTGACAATCGGAAGACTGGATTTCATAGTAGGTACAACCATTATGAGTACCATGTTATTACATTTGGTCTATCAAATGCTCATGTTTCTTTCTTAGAATTTATGTACATTATTTTCTAGGAGTATTGGGATATAATTTTTCTTATATTTGTTGATGACATCCACATTTTTTCTAAATCATAGAAGGAACAAATGCATCATCTGAGAATATTTCTACATCTAATGAGAAATCACCAACTTTATACAAAGCTCTAAAAGATTTGTTTTTAGATTTGGGAATTGAAATTATTTGGACATGTAGTGTCATAACAAGCAATATTATTTGATATTATAATGGTGAAGGTTGTTAGGATTCATGATTATCCACGAAATGACATTGAGATTTAGAGATTTTAGGGAATAGATGGATATTATCCCCAATTCTTGAAGGACTTATAGAAGTTGGGTTCTTTAATGACTACACTAACTCATAAGGGGGTGATGTTTTCTTGTAATTATAAATTTAGAGTTATTTTGTTGAGCATAAACATATGTTGACTACTATGCCAGTGTTGACTCTCCTTGTGGTCGGGTAGGGCAATGTCTTCTTTTTTGATACATCATGTTCTGGATTGGGAGGCATTATTATGCATGGCGATCAAATCGTAGCTTTTGGGTACCTTTAAAATAGGCCACATGAGATTAATTGTCCAACCTATGAACTTGAACATAAAGTTATAATGCATACACTTAAGTGCTAGTGACACTACCTTAATAGAGAATGCTTTACTATGTATTCATACCCCAAAATCATGAATTATATCTTCTCTAAAAAATATTTAATCTATGATATACATGTTGGGTGGAATACCTATAATCTATCAACATTTAAATCACCTATACCCATGGAAAAGAGAATTTTATTGTAGATGTGTTGAGTTGGAATATTACAACCAAAGAAGAGAATGAGTCTTCGGAAGAGTGGAATTTGATGGATCTTCCTACAAACCTGCATACTAGAGTTCATGAGAGCAAGGGATTATGTTTCATTTTCTATTGTTCAGTTGACATATCTAGTTGTCAAGATTATTTTTATTAATAAAACACTTTCGGATAAATTTTTTATAATAAGAGACTCTATTTATGGTGTCGACATAGTTTCATTATTTTAAACATCAAATGTGGGGGTTATATGCTATCATAATAATATTATTGTTCTTTTAATAGTAACAGATGATTTGATCAAGTATTTTTCATAATTCATAGTGGGTTGTCCACCTAGGAACCACTAAGATGTTATACTGCATGCAGAGGATGTTCTACCGGGAAGTGATGAGGCATGGCATTGGTTATTTATTGTGGAATTTCTGTACATGCCCTCAGGTGACTACCAAGTATCTGAAACCTTCGAGTATAATTCATCCACATCCAACCCCTAATAAGAAGTGGGTTGAAATTTCAATGGCCTTATTTGTTACACTACCAAATTTTCAGTGAATGAATATTGGGATATTCATAGTTATCAATAGGCTAACTAAGTCATCTCACATCATACTAATCTATGATACATTCAATGTTGAGGAGTTGGTACGTCTCTATGTGAATGAGATTTTCTTTTTTCATGGGTTTACATAATCTATAGTTCCTAATAGGTATCCTTGGTCCACTTCACACTTTTGTAGAAGGCTTTAGGAGGAATTGGGATCCAGTTCCATTTTAGCACATCATACCATCCACAATCTGATGTCCAAATAGAAAGATGAATACAGATTCTAGAGGATGTGCTCAATGAATTTATTGTTGACTATGGTGGAGTAAGGGATGATCACCTAAGGATGGTTGAGTTTTCATATAACCATTTTGATCAGTCCATGACCATAATGGAACTATTTGAGGGCTTTTATGACTAACCTTGTAAAAATATGTTGTGTTGTTCAATGATTTGGGAATGTTCTTTTATTGGAAAAATCATGGCACAACAAACAACAACAATGATTTTTTTGGTTCACAATAGAAAGTTAGCAGCACAAAAAAGATATACATATTATACTGATCATTGTCATAGACCTTTAGAGTTCTCATTTGGTGACCAGGTGTTATTCAATGTTTCACCCCAGTTCATTCATCTACATCTTGGAGAGAAAGTGAAACTTTCTCCTCATTTTGAGCGACCATTCTATGTCATAGAATACGTTGGGAATGATGTAATACATTTAGCACTTCCACCTTATATTTAATCGATACATAACGTATTCCATGTAACATAAATGAAAAAGTGTTGGTCTGATTTATCAAATGTTTTTAGCTTTATTAATATTGAGATTGAACATGATTTATCTCTAACTAATATTGAAGTCAGGACAATGGATTACGATTCAAATGTACTTCATGGGAGGACGATGCCTTTATTTCATGTGTTATTGAAGATAGTTTCAGATAGTCAAGAGAATTGGTAATAGGAATAACTTATGGGATAGAAGTGGCCATATTTTTGGCATGGAAGCCTCTTCATTGGATTTCATGGGACTGTATGATTTTGTGGTGGGGAGGTTGTATCATCCCATTTCGGATTAGACAGGCTGACAAAGGATTACATGCAATGTAACTAGGTTACACAACGTGTAATTATTTCTAAAATAATGTCATGAAAGGATCCATGTTGTGAAAGGCACATGATGTGATGGTTATTTAATCATATTGAATGAATTAAATATCAGTTTTATTTAAGAGAATTTGTTTTTAATTCACGTGTCATGATTTTTGGTAGTTTAAAATATTAACTATTTCATGATGTGGAATGGTATTGCACGTCATGTATTATCCTCACAGTAATTTCTAAACCTGTACTGTGGATATGGTCCACATTTTACCTTCAGTCTAGTTTCTATTCCATCGACCTAATACCATCCCTTGGAAATAATAGAGCACCCCAACACATCATGATCCTCATGTTTGATGTTCGATCATCGTGAACTTGTGGTGAAATTCTAGTGTCTTTTTTCTCCTAAATTCTTCATCTTTATCTCAATATCATCCTTCTAGATTCAAATATATCATCCGGAAATTGATGGATTTATTTTCTATGTTGTTGATTCCCATCTATACGTTGTTTTTCTAGGTATTCTACCGCTTTGTTCCCATTAATTGGTGTCATTGTGAGTATTTTGTTAAGTGAAATGGTATGTGATTCCACCCAATATGGCCAAATTGATAAAACCTAAATTACTTAATTTGATTCAATTATTTATTTAATTTTATTTTTTCAAATAAATTAAATTGATTTGATAAAACCCAATTTTATTGAAATGGGGGATTTGTAATGGTTTTGTCGTAATAATTTGGAATACCCCCAAATCTATTGATTTCTATTGTGTTTATATAAATTTTGAGGATTTAATTTGTTTAATTTTATTTGTAGATTTTATGGAATTTATTTTTATTAAATAGATGAATTTAATCATGGAAATGAATTGTGAATTTAATGGAATTAGTTATGAATTGATTTTAAATTGTGAAAATGGTTTAATGTGTTTTGATAGAAACCCATTGGTTTAATCTAGTTAAAGACGATTATATTTTATTTAATTCCATTTTTAGTTTTTAAATTGAAAATTTGCATTTGAAATGGGAGAAATTTTATATAATTGTATTTTAAGTAGTCATAAAATCAATTTATCATCAGTGATTGTATCAGAGAAAATGCAAGACTTGGGTATTTTTTGAGTTATTTGGACACACTATATTCTATTAAAACATTCTAAAACTTACATGTAATGGGTCATATCTATGATGAGATGGTGATGAGTGACCTTTAGAGGGTTTTAGGTGAACATGTTTATACACAGAATGCTAAGATAAAATAATTAGTGAGGTGTCCTATTACCTAGATCATTCATACATATTTGTATGATCAATATGTTAAAATATTCAAATTTTTATTCGAGATATATTTTTATATGACTTTTGCGATATTTATTTACAACCCTTAAAAATTTACATAAACTCTTTTAGGTAAATATGTTTTTAATCCATTAGTTTTAGAAAAATCACATCATTTAAAAGCCTTTTCATAATGTATTTTCCATAAATTGAATTTTATATCATTATTTTAATAAATTATCTTTATAAAAACAATTTTATTTTTAAAATGATAAAATTCCCTTTATTATTCTATCATTTTTTGGAATCTATTATGGAATCCTTATTGAGAACCATTGCGAATTTTTATCTCACACCCATCTTGTGCCTCTGAATATTTGTAGATTATCACCTTAATTGTTTGAGCAATGGAAAATTATTTTTGGTGGTGGATCCAGCTATTAAACCTTGAATGTGGTGACGTTTTTCCTTAGGGACTTGGGTTATTTTTCTCTATTTTTTTCTTGGGTTTTGGTACATTGTACTTGGTTATGCGATGTTGTTTTCTTGTAGTTCACTCCTAGTGGATTTTCTTTTCCATGCATATTGACTTCCATGTCATTATTATTCTGTTTTTTTTTCAACAATTCATTTCTACATGAATGTTGACTTATTCCACATGCTAGTCATCTACCCATTTGGATGGTGAACACCTATTGGGCTATTTCAAGGACATATCGGTTATCAGATTACCAGGTTACCTGGGCTGGTTTGAAAAATCCATGATATTCTAATCATTTCTATAAATATCATGAATAATGTAAAATAAAAGTCGAAACCAAGTATTATTAGAAATATTAATTGAAACATTATTCTTCATATAAAATCTTATAACACTTCACTTACTCTAATAACAACAATAAATTAATAAAAAAACCAATTTCCAAACCCATGGTTATATAAATGATATAAAAGATGTTCCCAAAATCAAATTAATCATTATTTGGAATATAATTAAATAATAAAATTGAAATACTAATTAGAAAACCATTCAGTCTTGTGGTAAGAATTTCACCTTTGTCCATGTTTGGTAGTGTCTTCAACTCCCGCACCCATTCTGGATGCAGATTATTGATTCCCAACCTATGAATTGTCCTTTTACTAAACCGACATTAATATAATTCAAATAACATTATCAAAAAAAATTATTAATGTAACACCATGAGTTTAATGATATTTTATTACAAAATTAATTTCACTAATAACATGTGTTAAACACCAAACTGATTTTATCATCTGTTATAATGGACACTCAGTTTTAACAATCCTTGATTTATTACTACTTAAACACAACGATTATAACCTAACATTTAAAAATAGAAACATAAACAGTTTTATCTAATTTTATAATATTAATTTCTATGGATTAATATATTGAAGAGAGATTGATAAAAAGTATATAATCATTATTAATGTTATAAATTTATTTTAAAAAATATTTTTAACAAAACAAATATTCAATTTATTTTTGATAAAAATAATCCAAGTATTGTTTTAAAATTTTAGAAAAGTAATTTTAAAAGGGAGTTTTTTTATGAAATTACTATTTAAAATTTAACATAAGTTTAACATTTGAGATTTTTCTTGAGTGATTAATTTTTCAATAAATAATAAAAAATATTCATGCTTATTAAAAACTATTGTAACATCTCCTAAGCAAAAGCTATATCATTTGGTGGGAAAAGTTGGCTAAGGGTCCTCAACTGTTCATCCTTATATACTATATGTTTTTTCCTATCATTTATGGTGTGATGATGTAAAGACCCGTAAATTTCAATGAATTTTTTTTTATTAATTTTTATTGTAATTTTACAAGAACGCAGTTTTTGACGGCACGTGATTCTGAGGCCCGGTGTGCACGAAATCAATTTCCGAAGTTTGGCTCGGGTACGTTTAGTGAACGAACGAGCGGGTTTTTCTTACTTTTAAACCGGTGCTCAGAATCGAATTCTGAGGGCACCGATGGAATTGTAGAGCCGGTATTTGCTTAGAAACGCCTCTTCCGGAGTTGTGTTTGCTAGGGTGTGGTTTTTAATTTTTGGGCTTAAAGTTAGGAATTAAAATAAATGGTACGAAAAACATTATTTTATTTCACATAAAGCCACTTAAAAGCCACATTAAACCGATTAAGCTGAGTTGAAGTGGATAGGGTAAAACCCAAAATATCCTACCCTCCTAGTAGGATATTTGTGAGGTGGGGCCCGCATGAGCCCCACCGTTTCTTTTCCGCTTAGTAACGCACCCGCGAAAACCCGTCATTATGAAAGTCAACTGATGCGTTTTCTTAAATTCTTAACGCACCAATTAATTAGGCAGTTAACTTCGTTAAATGAATTATATGAATTAATTTAATCGTTTCTTAACCTGTTTACAATCCGTTGGCGTAATAATAAAATAAGACCAACGCACGACTTCTTGAGGATTGCTCGTTTAGGGGCCTTTTGACAGAACTTTTGTGCCTTCATCCTCCTTCGCGAAGAATGAGAAGAATGCAAAGAATGCGAAGAATGCCATCACCCTCGGAGATCGACGACGCTTATTCCGAGATGTTCTTCCCCACAACGATCTCTGATCACCAACTGCTTCAGGTAGGAGATTTCAGGATTCTTCTTTTAAATCTCTTTGTGGGTTATAACAACATCATTGATTTAATTAATATAATCAAATCTACATGTTCTTGAACCTCGGAGTCTGTCGATGCGACACCGTATTCCATGAAGACGCGATGCCCTTCCGCGACGACGCGATGCCCTTCCGCGACGCGACGATCGCCTCCTTCCGCGACGATCAATTCCGCGAAGAACGCACGCTCGATGAGTATGGTGAGGTAGGGGTTGGTTTGTGAAATAATTTATATTTCCATGGATGTTCCTCCTAAGACAAAAAACCAGGATCAAGTGAAATATTAATTTATTAAATTGTATCTTGTTACGTTTCCATATGATAATTTATTCTTCCCGATTGTTATCACCTAACGTGGAGGGTGCAGGCTAAACAAACATGGCCCGACAACCCTTCACAGTTCTTCATTGATGTGCGGATTGGCGGGCGGCGACAAAACATGCCGCAGAGGTGATTCGTTGTTTCCACAGTGAAGTTTGGGACCCAGGAGGAGCTACGGCGCAAGAGGAAACGAAATTAGACCACCGGAGCAACTCCGGTGGCCCGCGGAACCCACCGGCTGCGCGGGTCGCCGGCGCGGCGGCGACCGCGGCCGTAGGAGGCGGCGCCCCGACGGCATGAAGAGGCGGCGCCCCCGGCGCACCGCCAGACAGGGCCACCGCGGCTGAAGCCGCAACGGCGACAGCCAGCGGACCCGCGGCCGTGTGGGCCCGACACACATGGGACGCGGCTTGGTCGCATCCTCTGATCCAGCGCGGCCCCATGTGGGTCGCGACTTCTCTTCCCGCGTAGACTTCACAACCAGCGGCTACCTTGCTCGGCCGCTCGGCCGAGCCGAGCCGACCCGCCTGCCGAGTCGTGCCCAGGCCGGGCTGGGCCACGCCGAACCGTGTCGGGCCTGGACCCAGTTCAGGTCGACCCGGTTCGAGCCGACCCAGGGGGGGTTGGGCCGGGCCGGTCAGGGCCCAGCCCCCCATCTCTGTCTGTTTTCGGTCTTTTGCTCATAACATGAGCTACGGGCCTCCATACGACACGCCGTCAGCGGCGATGCGATCCTTGGATCGAGACGGGCGTTTCAGTATATTACACTCAAGGTTTCAGAATACTTTGGGTTCGGACGGGTCGGTTCGTACACGAAACCAACCGGGCCCTCGGAGCAGAAACGCTCATATCTTGAGCTTCGGACATCCAATTGACGCGCCGTCGACTTTGTTGAATTTCTCCAAGTGAGACGGATCTTTTGGCATACTCCACCCGAGGTTTGGACGCAGGTGAAGTACGGTCGTGTTGGTTTTGCCTTAAAAACCAACCGAGCCCCTGGGACGAAAAAGCCAATAACTCTCAGACCGGTCGTCCGATTGACGCGCCGTCTGTGACATTGAGTTCCTATTGGCGATAGAATATCTTGGATACATAAACTCTGGACTATGTGTCAGTTGATGCATCATCCTCTCGAATCATGGAACGGACCCTCCCAAACGAGCTTGCTGTGTACGGGAACCCTAGAGCTGGCTGCAACTGCTCCTGTGACGACGACGACTGTATAGAGATCCTCGGTGGATTCAACTGCGACGATGATGAAAACAGTATGGGAATCCTCCGTGTTTTCTGCAGTGACCACTACGGTACATCTTGGGATACATCAACTCCGGACTACATGTCAGTTGATGCATCAACCTCTTAGCTCGTGGAGTGGACCCTCCTGGAACGAGCATGATGTGTGAGGAAACCCTAGAGCCGGTTGAGACTTGACGACTATTGATCGAACAACGCTGTGTGTTATGGATAGCCCATTGGGGAGCGCTTGGTTGTAGCGGCAGACCCACAGTGGAGGAGTGCTTGGTTGTAGCGGAAGACCCGTGGTACTCAACAGAAGGAGTACCTCTGGAGGCTGTGAGGGGGAGCGCTTGGTTGTAGTAGCAGACCCACGACAGAGGTGCGCTTGGTTGTAGTGGCACAGGGGAGTGCTTGGATGTAGCAGCAGACCCACGACAGAGGTGCGCTTGGTTGTAGAGGCATAGGGAAGCGCTTGGTTGTAGCGGCAGACCCACGATGGTGGAGCGTTTGGTTGTTGCGGCACGGGGGAGCGCTTGGTTGTAGCAGCAGGCCCACAGTACCCGATAGGAGGAGTACTACATCAGTCCAAGATAAGAGGGAAGTGCTTGGTTGTAGCATCATAACCACTGTACTTGATGGAGATGTAGTTTCCCAATAGCTTTGGGTTCAACTTCATGATCGATCCTGTGTGGGGCATTGCGGGGGTTAGTACCTACCGATCCTTTGTGGGTCCGACGGATTAGATGAATGAGTGGCTACATCTGATCATTTCTATCGTCTTATAAAGAAGTATATCATGTTTGAGCTGAATCCTTTTTTACTCTCCTATGTGGATTGTGTTTTGCTATCCTGTGTGGATTTATGTTTTTCTTTCCTATGTGGACTGGGTTGTGCTTGGGCTCGGATGTTGGAGTCGATCGAGAATTGATGACTTAGGTATATCTATGGGAATATACCTAAGCAGTTTCAGATGTTACTTCGTGGTTGTATCTTTCTTTTGTGGTTATCCTTTGTGGATTCTAGGAGACCTCTGTGGGTCTCGGGGTCCCTACTGAGTAGCTTATACTCACCCATGCACGGGCTATGCCCACACTTCGTTGTGTTGGTTGCAGACGACGGACAACGTTGATCGTGGTGGAGGCTTGTGGAGGAGGATGGTACCTGGTGGTGGACCACTGGGTGGGATGTACTCGGAGCGGTCGGTTGGACCTGAGGATCAGTGGAGGCTTTCTGTACCCACCCTTCAGTTGGGACTTCTAGAGGACGGCTCGACGCTGCAGCTTTTCCTTTCAGTTGCTGTTTTCCTTTTTTGAGTTGTACTTTACTTTCAGTTTGGTTTTGTATTCTGGCCCACTTACTTTCCGCACTTACTGTTTTACTAGTTTTTACTTAGTGTTTACTTTTTCTGCTTTCTTATCCTGTGGTGCTTGTTTAATTTACAAAAGGAAATTCCTTCCCTTTACTGGGAGTTATGCCTTGGTGCTAGTCGACAGCCCATGGCCTATGGAAGGCAGGCTTGGGGTAGTCACAGCACTGGCCCCAAGGACGGGCCGTGACAAATTGGTATCAAAGGTGGTCGGTTCTACCACAGACTCTGATATTTCTTCTACGTGAAAAATAGTGTTTAGCGTATTGAGTGTGGTTATCAGTCTAGGGAGCCCAGTGTTGGTGCGGCGGCCGACGTATCCGTACACCAGGACCCTGACTTCTGATTTCTGACTTAATGCACGAAAACATTTATTGCATGTGTGTTTCAAGTTTTCATTGTGATTACTTTGTACAGCTCACCAGGTATACTGTTCTGACCGTGGCGCACCTGTTTCCTATCAGGATGGCCCCATGACGGCAGCCAGATAGGGTTCTGAGAGTTGTACGTGACGACAGCCCGCTAAGTGACGAGGCCTCGGTACAGGGCCCTTTGACAGCTGAGGCACTGGCGGTACCCCTACCCATTGAGCCACCGATGCTTCCAGCCCTATTCGTTGATGATGCAGGTCGCCTTAGTGGACTACATGAGTTCTAGCACCAGCGACCGCCCAGGATTCGCAGGGAGACGGACCCCCAGGCAGTCGAGGACTGGCTGGAGGCAGTTGTTCGAATTTTTAGGCTAGTGAGGACACCATCAGACCTCATGGAGATCCTTGCAGCGAGCCTCCTGCATGCGGTAGCAGGGAGATGGTGGAGCTTGATGCTCCAGGTGCACGACGAGGCATCACTCCTTTGGACGCATTTTGAGAGCCTTTTTTACTCAGAGTTCGTCCTAGACACCCTTCGAGCTGTGCGCATCCAGGAACTACTAAAGCTGTGGCAGGGTGGCATGACAGTAGCCCAGTACACGGCGAGGTTTACCGATCTCTCACGCTATTCAACGGATATGGTACGAGACCCATTCTTCAGGGCCCGAACTTTCGAGTAGGGGATCAGGTGAGAGATCAGAGCTTCAGTTGTTTCTCACAGCATTCTGACACAGATAGGGGTGTTGGAGAGAGCCCTCTTAGTGGAAAGTTTCCTTGCTGAGCAGTCTCCAGCAGCAGGACCCACCACTAACCGGCATGCGGCAGAGTCTTCTGCAGCAGGCAGTAGACAGATGACGCAGGTGTCCAAGAGGACTAGACCTACCGGTGGTCGACCGCGTGACACATGATCGTTTGTGCGAGGCACTCGGGGTGGACAACGACTTACTATGAGTGGACAGTGTAAATCCTGCGGCGGGGTTGGTCACATGGCTCGTGACTGTCCGACCCGCCATACGGATGACCAGCAGATGAACGAAGGGCCCACCCAGGCAGAGGCAGAGGTTCGATCAGGGCGGGCCGCAAGGAGCAGGCATCCATGGCAGGGGAGTTGGCCGTGTAGCTGTAGGTGGATGATGCTTCGGGGTGTTGCCACCACCACCACCAGGAGGTCCACCCCGACCGTAGTGGATAGGAGGACCTGGGAGAGCTCAGCTTCAGGAAGCTTAGGCCTACGATCATGGAGCTCTTGGAGTAGATGGACATGAGCGGGACTAGCTCCAGACCTGGAGACTTTTGTTCATGTTGCTTCTAGTTTTGTTGATGTATGTTTGTAGATGCTTTGTGTCTTTTTACTTGGGCTACAGTAATAAAAGACACATTTTCTTGTGGCATCTAATTTCCTATCCTCTCTTGTGTTTTTACTAAGATTTTCTAGTTTAGACTGTTGACTTGACCCTCACTTGAGAGATACCTACTAGAGGAGACCCTGTTACCACAGACTGATGCCGAAAGTGTGACTCAACCCTTGGAGGCGAGAGTAACGGTTGGATCTCTTGGTAGTAGCGTCGAGGCCTTACAACGTTATCCTTGGTATGGGTTAGTATCATCCATGTCGGGATTGACTGTATTAGGCAAAGAAAGTGGTTCATCCATGGGATTTGACCATATTTTCTCTTATCGGCAAAGAAAAAATCTTAGCAGCTCTTGTGGGACCGGAGATGGTCTAGGCCACGACAGAGAAGGTCCAGTTTATCTAGGAGTGGATGAGGATAGCTCAGAGCTGGCAGAAGTCTTATGCTGACAGGAGGCAGAGGCCACTGGAGTTCACGGATGGCGACCACGTCTTCTTACGGGTCTCACCCCGACGTGAGTTATGGAGATTTGGCCGAGGCAACAAGTTGTCTCCACACTTCATCGGACCCTTCCAGGTCCTCCGTAGGGTTGGAAAGGTGGGTTATCATTTGGATCTACCACCTAAATTGCACTGGGTGCACGACTTCTTCCACGTATCTCAGCTGAGGAGATACGTGCGCGATCCTTCACACAACTTTGACCATGGGGAGCTGGACGTTGATGATGGGGCGACCTTTGCGGAGGTCCCGATGGAGATTGAGGATCGAAAGGAGCAGGTCCTACGTGGATGATTGATTCCTCTTGTGCACATCAGATGGTAGCACAAGAACCTCCAAGAGATCACTTGGGAGATGGAGGCTCAAATGTGTACTCAATACCGCCTTGGTATCCCTAAGTTTGTGGTGAAGATTTACGGGGACGTAAAGCCCTGTGGTGGGAGTAATGTAAAGACCTGTCAATTACAAGGGTATTTTTTTCATAATTTTCTTTGGAATTTTACAAGAATGCAGTCTCTAACAGCACGTGATTCCGAGGCCCGGTGTGCCCGGAATCAATTTCCGAAATTGGGCTCATGTACTTTCAGTGAACGAAGGAGCATGTTTTTCTAACTTTTAAACCGGTGCTCGGAATCTAATTCTGAGGGCTCTGATGGAATCGCATCGTCGGTATTTTCTTAGAAATGCCTCTTCCGGAGTTACGTTTGCTCGAGTGTGGTTCTTAATTTTTGGGCTTAAAGTTAGGAAATAAAATAATTGGTACGGAAAACATTATTTTATTTCACTTAAAGCCACTTAAAAGCCACATTAAGCTACTTAAGATGAGTTGAAGCGGATTGGGTAGAACCCGAAATATCCTACCCTCTTGGTAGGATATTTGTGAGGTGGGGCCCGCATGAGCCCCGCCTTTTCTTTTCCGCTAAGTAACGCACCCGCGAAAACCCGTCATTATGAAAGTCAACTGACGCATTTTCTTAAATTCTTAACGCACCAATTAATTGGGTGGTTAACTTCATTAAATTAATTGTATAAATTAATTTAGTCGTTTATTAACCTGTTTACAATCCGTTGGCGGGATAATATAATAAGACCAATGCACGACTTCTTGAGGATTGCTCGTTGAGAGGCCTTTTGACAGAAATTTTTTTCCTTCATCCTCCTTTGCGAAGAACGCGATGAACACGAAGAACGCGAAAAACGCCGTCACCCTTGGATATCGACGACGCTTCTTCCGTGAATTTCTTCCCCGCAACGATCTCAGATCACCAACTGCTTGAGGCAGGAGATTTTGGGTTTCTTCTTTTAAATCACTTTGTGGGTTATAACAACATCATGGATTTAATTAATATAATTAAATCTAAATTTTCTTGAACCTCGGAGTCCGTCGACGTGACACCGTATTCCGCGATGACGCGAAGCCCTTCCGCCACGACGTGACGCCCTTCTGCAACACGATGATCGCCTCCTTCCGCGACGAGCAATTATGCGAAGAACACACGCTCGACGACAACGACGAGGTAGGGGTTGGTTTGTGAAATAATTTATATTTCCATGGATGTTCCTCCTAAGACAAAGAACCACTATCAAGTGAAATTTTAATTTATAAAATTTTATCTTGTTACATTTCCATATGATAATTTATTCTTCCCGATTTTTATCACCTAACGCAGAGGGTGTGGGCCAAACAAACACGGCCCGACAACCCTCTGCAGTTCTTCGTTGGTGTGCGGATTGGCGGGCGACGACAAAACATGCCGCAGAGGTGATTCGTTGTTTCCGCAGTGATGTTCGGGACCTGGGAGGAGCTACGGTGCAGGAGGAAACAAAATCGGACCACCGGACCAACTCCGGTGGCCCGCGGAACCCACCAGCGGCGCGGGTCGCCGGCAGACGGAGGCAGCGGTGCCCCGGCACGTCGCCAGACAGGGCCGCCGCGGCTGAAGCCGCAGTGACGGCAGCCAGCGGATCCACGGCTGCGTGGGTCTGGCACACACGGGACGTGGCTTTTCCGCGTCCACTGATCCAGCGGGGCCCCAGGTGGGCCGCGACTTCTCTTCCCGTGGGGACTTCAAGCCCCGCGGCTCCCTTGCTTGGCCGCTCGACCGAGCCAAGCCGAGCCGCCGGCCGGGTCGGGCCGCGCCGAACAGGGTCGGACCTGGACCCAGGTCAGGTCGACCCGGTTCGGGCCGACCTGGGGGGGGGGTGGTTGGGCCGGGTCGGTCCGGGCCTAGACCCCCCGCCTCCGGATGTTTTCGTTATTTTGCTCATAACATGAGCTACGGGCCTCCAAAAGACACGCCGTCAGAAGCGATGCGATCCTGTGATCGAGACGGTCGTTTCCATATATCACACTCAAGGTTCTGGAATACTTTGGGTTTGGCCGAGTTGGTTCGTACACGAAACCAACCAGGCCCTCGGAGCGGAAACGCTCATATCTTGAACTTCGGACATCCGATTGACGTGCCGTCAACTTTGTTGGATTACTCTAAGTGAGAAGGATCTTTTAGAATACTTCACTAGAGGTTTGGACATAGGTGGAGTACGTTCAGGTTGGTTTTTCCTTAAAAACCAATCGGGCCCCTTTGACAAAAAAGCCAATAAATCTCAGACCGGGCGTCCGATTGACGCGCCGTTTGCGACGTTGAGTTATTGTTGGCGATACGATAATTTTGGATACATAAACTCTATACTATGTGTCAGTTGATGCATCAGCCTCTCGGCTCGTAGAGCGGACCCTCCCGAACGAGGTTGCTATGTGCGGGAACCCTAAAGCTGGCTGCAACCGCTGCTGTGATGATGACGACTGTACAGAGATCCTCGGTGGATTCGACTGCGACGATGATGAAAATAGTACGGGAATCCTCCGTGTTTTCGGCAGTGACTACTATGGTACATCTTGGGATACATCAACTTCAGACTACATGTCATTTGACGCATCGACCTATTAGCTCGTGGAGTGGACCCTCCCGGAACGAGCATGCTCTGTGCGGAAACCCTAGAGCCAGTTGAGACTTGACGACTACTGATCGAATGACTCGGTGTGTTACGGATATCCCAGTGGGGAGCGCTTGGTTGTAGCGGCAGACCCACGACGGAGGAGCTCTTGGTTGTAGCAGTAGACCCGCGGTACTCAACAGAAGGAGTACCTCTGGAGGCTATGAGGGGGAGCGCTTGGTTGTAGCGGAAGAACCAAAATAGAGGCGTGATTAGTTGTACCGGCACAGGGGAGCGCTTCGTTGTAGCGACAGACCCACGACAGAGGTGCGCTTGGTTGTAGCGGCACATGGGAGCGCTTGGTTGTAGCGACAGACCCACGACGGAGGATTGTTTGGTTGTAGCGGCACGAGGGAGCGCTTGGTTGTAGCAGCAGGCCCACAGTACTCGATAGGTGGAGTACTAAATTAGTCCAAGGTAAGAGGGAAGCGCTTGGTTGTAGCAGTGTAACCACTGTACTTGATGGAGAATGAGTTTCCCAATAGATTTGGGTTCAACTTCATAATCGATCCTGTGTGGGTCATTGCGGAGGTTAGTAACAACTGATCCTTTGTGGGTCTGATGGCTTAGATGAATCAGTGGCTACATCTAATAATCTCTATCTTCTTACGAAGAAGTATATCCTGTGTGAGATGAATCCTTTTTTACTCTCCTATGTGGATTGTGTTGTGCTATCCTGTGTGGATTTACGTTTTGCTTTCCTATGTGGACTGGGTTATGCTTGGGCTCGGATGTTGGAGGCGATCGAGAATTGATGACTTAGGTATTTGTATGGGAATATACCTAAGAAGTGTCGGATGTTACATCGTGATTGTATCTTTATTTTGTGGTTATCCTTTGTGGATTCTAGGAGACCTTCGTGGGTCTCGGGGTCCCTACTGTGTAGCTTATACTCACCCCTGCACGGGCTATGACCGCACTTCATTGTGTTGGTTGCAGACAACGGACAGCGTTGATCGTGGTGGAGGCTTGTGGAGGAGGACGGTACCTGGAGGTGGACCACTGGTCGAGATGTACTCGGAGCGGTCGGCTGGACCCGAGAAGAAGTGGAGGCTTTCTGTACCCACCCATCAGGTGGGACTTCTAGAGGATGGATCAACACTGCGGCTTTTCCTTTCAGTTGTTGTTTTTCCTTTTTGAGTTGTACTTTACATTCAGTTTGGGTTTGTATTCTGGCCCACTTACTTTCCGCACTTACTGTTTTACTAGTTTTTACTTAGTGTTTACTTTTTTCCACTTGCTTACCATGTGGTGCTTGTTTACATTACAAAAGGAAATGCCTTCCCTTTACTGGGAGTAACGCCTTGGTGCTAGTCGCCAGCCCCTGGCCTATGGAAGGCGGGATTGGGGTAGTCACGGCACGGGCTTCGAGGACGGGTCGTGAAAAAGTGGTATCAAAGGTGGTCGGTTCTACCGCAGACTCTGATCTTTCATCTATGTGAAGCAATAGTGTTTAGCGTATTGAGTGTGGTTACCACTCCAGGGATACCAATGTTGGTGCGGCGGCCGACGTATCCATACACCAGGACCCTAACTTCTGAATTCCGACTTAATGCACGAAAACATTGATTGCATGTGTGTTTCAAGTTTTCTTTGTGATTACTTTGTATCAGCTCACCAGGTATACTGTTCTAACCATGGCGCACCTGTTTACTTTCAGGATGGCCCCACGATGGCAGCCAGCTAGGGTTCCGAGAGTTGTACGTGACGACAGACCGCCGAGCGATGAGGCCTCGGTACAGTGCCCTTTGACAGCTGAGGCACCGGCGATACCTCTACCCATTGAGTCACCAATGCTTCCAGCCCCAGCCTCTAACGATGCATGTTGCCTTAGTGCACTGCATGAGTTCCAGCGCCAGCGACCGCCCGGGTTCCGCGGGGAGACGGACACCCAGGCAGCCGAGGACTGGCTGGAGGTAGTTGTTCGAGTTTTCAGGCTAGTGAGGACACCAGCAGACCTCATGGTGATCCTCGCAGCGAGCCTCCTGCATGCAGCAGCAGGTAGATGGTGGATCTTGATGCTCCAGGTGCACGATGAGGCATCACTCCTTTGGACGGACTTTGAGATCTTTTTTGCTCCGAGTACGTCCCAACCACCCTCCGAGCAGTGCGCATCTAGGAGCTACTACAGCTGCGGTAGGGCGGCATGACAGTAGCCCAGTACACAGTGAGGTTTACCGATCTGTCGCGCTATTCAATGGACATGGTATGAGACACATTTTTCAGGGACCGAACCTTCGAGCAGGGGCTCAGGCGAGAGATCAGAGCTTCAGTTGTTTCTCACAGCATTCCGACACAGGCAGGGTTGTCGGAGCGAGCCCTCTTAGTGGAGAGTTTCCTTGCTGGGAAGTCTCCAGCAGCAGGACCCACCACTAGCCGGCATGCAGCAGAGTCTTCTGCAGCAGGCAGTATACAGATGACGCAGGGGTCCAAGAGGACTAGACCTTCCGGTGATTGACCGCGTGACATAGGATCGTTTGTGCGAGACACTCGGGGTGGACAACGACTTACTATGAGCGGACAGTGTTACTCCTGCGGCGGGGTTGGTCACATGGCTCGTGACTGTCTGACCCGCCATACGGATGACCAGAAGATGAACTGAGGACCCCCTAGGTAGAGGCATAGGTTCGATCAGGGAGGGCCGCAAGGAGCAGGCAGCCATGGCAGGGGATCTGGCCGTGCAGTTGGAGGTGGACGACGCTTCATGGTGTTTCCACAACCACAACCACCACTAGGTAGTCCACCCCGACCGCATGGGATAGGATGACATGGGAGAGCTCAGATTCAAGAACCTGAGGCCTACGATCATGGAGCTTCGGGAGCAGATGGACAGGAGAGGGACTAGCTTCAGACCTGGAGACTTTTGTTCATGTTTCTTCTAGTTTTGTTGATGTATGTATGTAGATGTTTTGTTTATTTGTACTTGGACTGCATTAATAAAAGACAACTTTTCTTGTGGCATCTACTTTCTTGTCCTCTCTTGTGTTGTTACTAATAGGTTCCGGTTTAGACTGTTGACTTGACCCTCACTTGAGAGATACATACTGGAGGAGACCCAATTACCACACACTGATGCCGACAGTGTGACTCAAACCTTGGAGGCGAGAGTAACGGTTGGATCTCTTGGTAGTAGCGTCGAGGCCTTACGATGTCATCCTTGGTATGGGTTAGTATCGTCCATGTCGGGATTGATTATATGAGGCAAAGAAAGTAGTTCAACCATGAGATGTGTCCAGATTTTCACTTATCGGCAAAGAGGAAATCTTATCAGCTCTTGTGGGACCGTAGATGGTCCAGGCCACGATAGAGAAGGTCCAGGTCATCCAGGAGCATATGAGGATAGGTCAGAGCCGGAAGAAGTCTTATGCTGACAGGAGGTGGAGGCCACTGGAGTTCACGGATGGCGACCACGTCTTCTTACGGGTCTCACCCCGACGTGAGTTACTGAGATTTGGCCAAGGCGGCAAGTTGTCTCCATGCTTCATCGGACCCTTCCAGGTCCTCAGTAGGGTAGGAAAGGTGGGTTATCATTTGTCTCTACCACCTCAATTGTACTGGGTGCACGACGTCTTCCACGTATCTCAGCTGAGGAGATACGTGCGCGATCCTTCACACAACGTTGACCATGGGGAGCTGGACGTTGATGATGGGGTGACCATTGCGGAGGTCCCGGTGGACATCGAGGATCGACAGGAGCGGGTCCTATGTGGACGATCGATTCCTCTTGTGTGCATTAGATGGCAGCACAGGAACCTTCGGGAGAGCACTTGGTAGCGGGAGGCTCAAATGTGTACTCAGTACCGCCTTGGAATCCCTAAGTTTGTGGTGAAGCTTTACGGGGACGTAAATCCCTGTGGTGGGAGTAATGTAAAGACCCCTAAATTTCAAGGAAATTTTTTTTCTTAATTTTATTTGGAATAAGAGAAGAACGCAGTTTCTGACGACACGTGATTCTGAGGCCCGGTGTGCCCGGAATCAATTTCTGAAGTTTGGCTTGGGTACGTTCAGTGAACGAACGAGCGTGTTTTTCTAACTTTTAATCTGGTGCTCGGAATCGAATTTTGAGGGCTCTGATGGAATCGCAGCGCCGGTATTTGCAAAGAAATGACTCTTTAGGAGTTTCGTTTTCTCGGGTGTGGTTTTTAATTTTTGGGCTTAAAGTTAGGAAATAAAAAAATTGGTACGACAAACTTTATTTTATTTCACTTAAAGCCACATAAAAGCCACTTTAATATGCTTAAGCTGAGTTGAAAAGGATAGGATAGAACCTGAAATATCCTACCCTCCTGGTAGGATATTTGTGAGGTGGGGCCCGCATGAGCCCCACCGTTTCTTTTCCGCTAAGTAACGCACCCGCGAAAACCCGTCATTATGAAAGTCAACTGACGTGTTTTCTTAAATTTTTAATGCACCAATTAATTGGGAGGTTAACTTTGTTAAATTAATTCTATGAATTAATTTAATCGTTTCTTAACCAGTTTACAATCTGTTGGCGTAATGATAAAATAATACCAACACACAACTTCTTGAGGATTGCTCGTTGAGAGGCCTTTTGACAGAAATTTTGTGCCTTCATCCTCCTTCGCAAAGAATGCGAAGAACACGAAGAACGTCGTCACCCTCATAGATCGACGACGCTTCTTCCGAGACGTTCTTCCCAGCAATGATCTCAGATCACCAACTTCTTGAGGTAGGAGATTTCGGGATTCTTCAATTAAATCTCTTTGTGGGTTATAACAACATCATGGATTTAATTAATATAATTAAATCTACATGTGCATGAACCTCGGAGTCCGTCGATGCGACACCATATTTCGCGACGACGTGACTCCCTTCCGCGATGACGCGACGCCCTTCCGCGATGCGACGATCGCCTCCTTCCGCGACGATCAATTCCTTGAAAAAACGCACGCTTGATGACTATGGCGAGGTAGGGGTTGGTTAGTGAAATAATTTATATTTCCATGGATGTTCCTCCTAAGACAAAGAACCAAGATCAAGTGCAATTTTAATTATAAAATTGTATCTTGTTACGTTTCCATATGATAATTTATTCTTCCCGATTGTTATCACCTAATGCGGAGGGTGCGGGCTAAACAAACACGGACCGACAACCCTCTGCAGTTCTTCATTGATGTGCGGATTGGCGGGTGATGACAAAACATGCCGCAGAGGTGATTCCTTGTTTCCGCAGTGATGTTCGGGACCCAGGAGGAGCTACGGCGCAGGCGGAAACGAAATGGTACCACCGGAGCAACTCCGGTGGCCCGTGGAAACCACTGGCGGAGCGGGTCGCCGGCGGTGCCCCGGCCCGCCGCCAGACAGGGCCGTCGCGGCTAAAGACATGGTGGCAGCGGCCAGCGGACCCGTGGCCGTGCGGGTCCGGCACACACGGGACGCGGCTTTGCTGCGTCCGCTGATCCAGCGTGGCCCCACGTGGGCCGCTGCTTCTCTTCCCGCGGGAACTTCAATCCCCGCGACTCCCTTGCTCGGCCGCTGGCCGAGCCGAGCCGACCCGCCGGCCGGGTCGCGCCCAGGCTGGGCCGGCCTGCCCTGGCCGGGCCGCGCCATGCCGAAAAGGGTCGGACCCGGACCCTGGTCAGGTCGACCCGGTTCGGGCCGACCCAGGGGGGGTTGGACCGGGTCGGTCCGGGCCCAGACCCCCCGTCTCCGGATGTTTTCGGTCTTTTTATCATAATTTGAGCTACGGCCTCCGAACGACACGCCGTTAGCGGCAATGCGATCCTTGGATCGAGACGGTTGTTTCGATATATCACACTCAAGGTTTCGAAATACTTTGGGTTCGGCCGGGTTGGTTTGTACACGAAACCAACCGGGCCCTCGGAGCGGAAACTCACATATCTTGAGCATCGAATTTCTGATTGACGTGCCATCGACATTGTTGGATTCCTCTAAGTGAGATGGATCTTTTTGAATACATTGCCCGAGGTTTGGACGCAGGTGGAGTACGGTTGGGTTGGTTTTGCCTTAAAAACCAACTGGTCCCCTGGGACGAAAAGGCCAATAACTCTCAGACCGGGCGTCCGATTGACGTGTCGTTTGTGATGTTGAGTTCATGTTGGCGATACAAAACTTTTGGATACATCAACTCTGGAATATGTGTCAGTTGATGCATCAGCCTCTCGGCTCATGGAGCAGACCCTCCCGAATGAGCTTGCTGTGTGCGGGAACCCTAGAGCTGGCTGCAACTACTGCTGTGACAACGACGACTGTACAGAGATCCTTGGTGGATTCGACTGCGACGATGATGAAAACAGTACAGGAATCCTCCATGTTTTCGGCAGTGACAACTACGGTACATCTTGGGATACATCAACTCTGGACTACATGTCAGTTGATGCGTCGACCTCTTAGCTCGTGGATTGGACCCTCCCAGAACGAGAATGCTGTGTGCGGAAACCCTAGAGCTGGTTGAGACTTGAAGACTGTTGATCGAACGACTCGGTGAGTTACGTATAGCCCAGTGGGGAGCGCTTGGTTGTAGAAGTATACCCACGGAAGAGGAGCGCTTGGTTGTGGCGGCAGATCCGTGGTACTCAACAGAAGGACTACCTCTCGAGGCTATGAGGGGGAGCACATGGTTGTAGCGGCACACCCACGAAAGAGGTGCGCTTGGTTGTAGCGGCACAGGGGGGCGCTTGGTTGTATCGGCAGACCCACGACAGAGGTGCGCTTGGTTGTAGTGGCACATGAGAGCGCTTGGTTGTAGCGGCAGACCCACGACGGAGGAGCGTTTGGTTGTAGGGGCACGGGGGAGCACTTGGTTGTAGCAGCAGACCCAAAGTACCTAATAGGTGGAGTACTACAACAGTCCAAGGTAAGAGGGAAGCGCTTGGTTGTAGCGGCGTAACCACTGTACTTGATGGAGAAGGAGTTTCCCAATAGCATTGGGTTCAACTTCATGATCGATCCTGTGTGGGTCATTGCGGGGGTTAGTACCTAACGATCCTTTTTGGGTCTTACGGCTTAGATGAATCAGTGGCTACATCTGATCATCTCTATCATCTTACGAAGAAGTATATCCTGTGTGAGCTGAATCCTTTTTTACACTCCTTTGTGGATTTTGTTGTGCTATCCTGTGTGGATTTACGTTTTTCTTTACTATGTGGACTGGGTTGTGCTTGGGCTCGGATGTTGGAGCCGATCGAGAATTGATGACTTAGGTATATGTATGGGCATATACCTAAGAAGTGTCGGACGTTACTTCGTGATTGTATATTTCCTTTGTGGTTATCCTTTGTGGATTCTGGGAGACCTTCGGGGGTCTCGGGGTCCCTACTGAGTATCTTATACTCACCCCTGCATGGGCTATGCCCGCACTTCATTGTGTTGGTTACAGACGACGGACAACGTTGATCGTGGTGGAGGATTGCGGAGGAGGACAGTACCTGGAGGTGGACCACTGAGTGGGATGTACTCTAAGCGGTCGGCTGGACCCGAGGAGTAGTGGGGGCTTTCTGTACCCACCCTTCAGGTGGGACTTCTATAGGATGGCTCGACGCTGTGGCTTTTCCTTTCAGTTGATGTTTTTCCTTTTTGAGTTGTACATTACTTTCAGTTTGGGTTTGTATTCTGGCCCACTTACTTTCCGCACTTACTGTTGTACCAGTTTTTACTTAGTGTTTACTTTTTCCGCTTTCTTACCCTGTAGTGCTTATTTACTTTACAAAAGGAAATGCCTTCCCTTTACCGGGAGTTACGTCTTGGTGCTAGTCGCCAGCCCCTGGCCTGTGGAAGGCTGGCTTGGGGTAGTCACGACATGGGCCCCGAGGACAGGTCGTGACAGATGATTATAGTTCGACAATAATAACCATAGGTACAATGTTACTATACATCTAAAATAAATAGTATAAATAAATATTAGAGTAAGATATAATTAAAATATTTCAAAAAAAACAATAAATAAAAAGTGGAAAAATAATTTTAATATTAGTTACCCATGTAATGAAATTCTATATTGTAAATAAATATCAAATTCAAGTGATAGAAATTAAATAGATAGATAACAAAAATACAACAAAAACACACCGTTCATGAACCCCTTGTTTTTCCCTTCTCTAAACTACAACCCTTCTAGAAAGAATCAATCTTAAACAGAGCTCTATTTAACAGTCTAAAATATCATACATGTATTCATTTAGAGTTCCAAATGACAATCCAAATATTATGTGAGTAAAAATCATTTGGTAGACATCCCCATATTTAAACAAAACTAGTTTCATTATATGCTCATCCAATAAAGAGATTAAAATGTTTACTTATTAATCAACGTAATATAATATAACAATCAAATTTCATTAGAACTATTGAAGTATGTCTCTGATTATGTACCACAACCATTCCATCCATTACCAAATAACCATGGTGTAATCCAATAACTAGGTAGATCCCTCTATAAAATATTTTCTCCATCCATGCATATACATCTATATATTAATTCTAGTATCTTAGGAATAACACTCTATATATGCATTTCACCATGAAATATGTCTGCACAATCTATATAATAATTATTGAATGAAATTGGGTTATAAATGATATATAATAAATATATTAGGAAACTGGGCTAAGCCCTCCCTATAATCAATAGAAAATGAAACTAGTTCTAGAATGTAATATAAGCATTACAACATGAAACTAAGGAAATATTTATATATAATAACTTCATCATGACATTCATCCATGCCCTCCATATAAACCTAAAATCATGAAAATTCTAAAATCCCTATATATAATCATTGATGTTTAAATCTAAATACAATTAATAACATAATGATATCATAATATTGTATCATTAGCCAGAAGGTTTAATTTTATAACCCATAACTTATCTATCAATTAAACATTTATGTTCATAAAAAATTTCTATTCTTTTAATTAAAACATTTCATTACCAATGTGATTATATACCAAATTATCAGATGGGTTCTCATATAATGTTAATAATACATTAATAAAATAAAAAAATTATTATTTGTCAAGGGTTATTTATCGAAACAAAACCCACATGAAATGATGCAATACCAATTAATCTGTAGGAATCCATGAAAAAATTTAAACCATGATTTATCACTGTTCATTATTAAATTTATTAATGTGCACATTATGTTAGAACAATCACAGTATTTTACAAACATAAAAAATAAATGGACTATTAGTTTATGCTATCAACAACCTAAAACTGACTGTTGATCAAGAAAACATTTCTAAATAGGTCATGCCAATAAAACTGGAGGTGAAGAAGATGACCAAAAGAAACCTAGATCAGCAAATTTATAGATCCAAATCAACAAAAATGATTATAAGAAGTTCGACAACTACTTTGGGATAACCAAGTAATAAGAAGGATACCAAAATGAAAGAAACTCACAAGTTATTGATTAACTGAATGGGATATATGGAATGGAATAATTTTGTCCAAGATCACCATGAAATCATCTAAGAGCTATATATAAAAAGTATTCATGTGGGTGGAGTGTAAAAACATAAGCACATCAGGGCTTTAAAACCACCCATCTAATTAAATAAATAGAGTGTAAAGGTATTACACAACATGTTACTCATGATTTATGAGTATTCTGGCATTTTCATAACCAAGGTTTATTACACCTTTCTTAAACATTACATTTCATGTAATGTAGATTTAATTTGTATAAATAGTTCATTACATGCTGTTTATGTCATAATATATCCCTTTCACGGTATTATCATGGTGGAATATACATGTCATGTAATTCATTTAAAATGTGCGTATATGTCCTATAAGAAGTTTTTATCCCACCTAATATAGAATATTCATAACCACCTCCAAGTCCTTCCAAACTCTCAAATAATTATTGTAATCCCCTTTTACACATTTATTTCAAGATATCATTATCTCAAACAATCATAAATCCATATACTTGAGATCATATTCCCTAAAAACGCACTCCATCGATGAATAAGACTCAACGAACTAGACATGAAGACAACAAAAACCCAAACAAAATATGTTCAATGATAAACTCAAAGAAAAACCTTCCCAGAGATGTAAGGAGTCTCATAAACTCCAAACCATATAAGATAATTTCCATGAGCTACTCCAAAGCATCACTATAGGGTCTACGAGAACAAGACTGTATAATTTTCACACACATCGGAGTCCCTCTCTCATTTCACATCCTAAATACTCACATGCTACCATGACACTCAAACCATAGGTATATTCCTACACTATAGATGGTCCCTAATATGGTTCACACCCCATATAGGATTCAACTAAAAGGAAAAATCTATAAAATTCTTAGTGACTTCAACGTCTAACATATGAGAAGAGACAAGATGGTATTGTTGAAGTTGTGACATGTGAATCATGATTTTCATGAAACGATAGTATTGTGGAAGGATAATCATTATAATAATTTACAATCTATTTAATATGTGTCAAACATAATGGAAAACATGGCCACTACATTTCCATGTTTTCCAATTTGGTGTTCCCCAACCAAGGAGAAACATAAATGAAAACCCGATGAAATATTCTTCCAAAAGTTCAAGGTCACCAAATGGATCCAGAATCACTAAACCTTCTCATATTTCTACCACCCAATATTTGTCCCATGAAGTGCTGAATCACCTAAATCCAACAAATAATGTTTAAAATGAAATATTCTACCACAGAAATTATTGAATGGCTAAATATGGATTGATGTATGAATGATTTTATTACAAACAAATAACTCATGAGTTCAATATAAAGCCTCCATGAACCCCCAAAATCAAATACATAATCTCATAATATATCATACAAAATTTAAATATTCTACTCAGATTGTCCAAAATTTTGAGTATGGATGGATGTGCACAAATATACATTAAATCTGAGGGACTTCTATATACCATATCTGAACTATGACGTCAAATAGTAATATCAATTAGAAATGTTAAACCACGGAACACACTGAAACCAAAATATCTGAATCTTGTAATGACTACTTATATAATCAGTATTTATGGTCTCCCTAATCAGAATGAAGTCGGATACATTCATTATTTGGTCCATGATCAGTAATATTTCATAATTATTATGTGTTTCCATAGGTAATCCTATTAAATTCTATTATTTCATCATATGTTTACAAATATATAATTGGAAAAGTTTTCTTGAGACCAAAAAAACTACGATGATCTGTATTCACCACCTGAATGTTGAAAAATATCACCAGAAATATTCCTACCACCTTCATCATCACTGATAACCAATACTATGAACGATGATCCTAATATATAATTGTAATCCTAGTATGTGTTTTCTGTATAGATACCGTGATCACACTCATCTACTCCTCATGTAAACACAAATGTCCCCATACACAGACCCTCAAAAAGAATATATTTTAGGTTCCTATAAGAGCATCATGTTCATTTCCCCACACCATATAATCTATTTATAATATCTAATCTCTCATTGTTACATCACTATCCTATCAAGATCAGTTCCTATAGAATAGGGAGAAAATATGTTGAATTTAATGATACTCATACATAGTACATCTGAAAAAATATATGTATGTTTGGAAAAACATTCAACATCTTTTATCCATCATAAGACACTCACAAGTACTCTGTATTCATCTTCCATCTCATATAATTGGAAATTATGTTTTATTTTCTTTGTGTATAAGCCAATCTGATATCTAAAGACTATATATTAACGACCGAGCTCTTCATCTGAAGGATTATATAAAACTAATAAAATATGTACATTAGGCACTAATAAAGCATGTAAACCAAAAAACATCTTACCCAAAAGACAATATTTCCAACATCTCATGGAATCTCCCACCGCTACAAAATATAGATCCTACGATGGTTAATTCCTCTGATAAAAAATCATCTATTTGGATCCAAAAGTAACCAATTGGTCATCTTGTATTTTAAATTATCTTAGTTATATTATGGGTATATCATAGCTCACTATATATGGTTTACATCAAATAGGTAAAGTGAGGATTGTTGTTTAGTTCATAATACTCTTTATCTCCTAATAATATCTCTTATAAGCATCTTGACATTCAAACTTCACTCTTTTCTTGGAGAGACTATGAATTAGTACTGTTAGAAATGATATTAATGGAATAACGCACTGATAATATCCTACTAAAGAAAAAACTCATAATATTAAGAAAAATTATTGTTTTCTCCCAAGAAACCATGCCTTAAACCATATTTGGTTCTACTAACACTCCCCCTATGTGATTTTGGGACCCAATAAGTGGAAATTATCAATCTTGATATAATACTCTTTTAGCTTGGAATAAATTCATTACTCTCTCAATGTTCTCATGTTGGTTTCATGAAGTTGGACATGATTTTTTTGGTTACATGGAGTAGAAAAATATATAACTGAAAAAATACACCATGAACCAATACAAATAAAGATTAAATAACATGTTAATCAAGTCCATGAGTATTTCTGGTGTGTTCATCAAACAAACTTCCATCATTATGAACTCATACCGGACATTCCTGCTCATAAAATAAGATTGATTTATTTCTAATGGTATAACACTCAACTAGTGGTACCTTGATATCAAATAGATCGTGGATAATATAATATAATCACTCAACTGATCAAAGACACAATTGATTTTTTTAATAGGGTTTACTGATTCTTGGGATTAATCTGGTTCAATCATAGATAATCCATATATAAGAACAATGTCCCAATAGTATTATTTGTGAAAATATCTATACAACACATGGAAATGTTCTATACCATATGTAACCTTTAGCTTCTAGATCATCCAAAAAACTATAAAATACTAATTCATTGATGGTGTCATCCAATAACATATGATAGAAACAGGATCATCTCCATGAAAGACCTTTATCATGAACATAATCTATCGCTCTGATGTTACAGTGTAGAAATCATCAAGGAATTTATCCAAAAAATGGTCTAACACACCAGGAAAACATCATACTACATTACTTAATTATTATAAAATATTATTCTTATATGATTCATCAGAAGATACAAATATTCACTGAATGGGTCTTGAATGACCAACCTAAAGATCCCACTAACCCTAGTTACAATATCTATCATCAAATAGTGATATAACGTTAACTCCCCAATAGTAAAAAGTTAATATGTTCCTAGTATAGAACTAGTTAATCCATTACAAGAATAAAATAAAATTATATCTTTTCAAGAACCAATAGTTCCCAAAAGAACTAAAAACCACTGATTTCAATAGAACACACTTGGAAACAATTGATATTATCTGACCACACTCTAAATGGTGTATCTATGGTCAGCAAACCATCCAAGTCACTCAAATCCAAGACCAAACCATTTTAAAAAATAGAATATATAAAATAAATGGGATTTTCATATATCAATTAAAATCAAAGACAATGTTGATGATACAATAATAACATTTACTATGGTAAAAGGTCATATATCCACATTTGCTGAAGTAGACTGCATAACATGCATCTTACAAGTCGATAAACCATAGGATCTTTGATGAATCTTTAGATCTATTCCCTCTAATTGGATCTACAACTCATATATAGGGGTACCACATCACCTGCCTAAACTATAACAATTTGTAGAAATCCAGCTACATTTCTTCTAAATAGTAGATGTGTGCTTTCTAAATTACCGTACATATCCAAATCCCCTGCCACTTCTTTGAAATGATATTTAAATATTGAAAATATGAAGATGAACCAACCTATAGTAAGTGTGTTACACTAAATTATTATGTGGACACTAATTCTTTATGTTCCATTACTTGACACATTGGTAGAACTACAAATGATCATAGTCCTTAGATTTCAACCCCATTCCCTAAGTGCTCTACCTCTTTCTAATAGGGTGATAATTTTCATCAAGATTATTCATTACACTAAATTGAATGAAAAAAAATTCCTACTAAAATATTATTTTTTCTTCTTGCGACATCTCTGATATTCCCATTCATGGTGAGTTCCAAATTTAACAAATATGAAAATCTTCTAATGAAAAAATATGTTTACTTATGACCTGATCTGATTTCTAATCCAATCATGGAAATTTATTTCCCAGGTGATATCATTTTCTGGTAAAGATGATATAAATCATGTAATGGTCATGAAACATTTGGTTTAGTCCATGAAATTCCATCATATATTTTGTTTGTGAACTCAAAAGCGTCATTACCCATGAACATCTCGATATAGAAGTGTATCACTAAATTCACAGTGAAGTCCATCTTGGATAACACCTCCTGCTACCCATATTTGTCTTGAATATCCCACCTATGATTTTAAGGTCCACATATCGTGTATATAATAAGATTATAACTCTAAACAATATGTGTTTCAAGAAGCTTGATGATCATCTGAACTGACAAAATCCAAAACTCATCTTCCTGGGGGCCTCCCTCCCAATAGAAATTAGGTGGATGTTGTAGTTAAAAATCAGTCATTATCCTTGTAATTTATGGAATACATTGATCCATATCACTTATTGTAGATCGTATGATCCTTAAGAAGTTGTCATGAATATGAACATCTATATAACCCTAGTGAGCAATAGGTAGCACATTCAATGCTATATTAGAATAGAAATAGTTTATACTCTCCTGATAATCAATTTGAAGACGATGAGTAGGGATTTTATCTATAAGAAAAACACACTCAATAGAGATCTGGATAACAACATGTTCAACATCAATAGTCAACATAAATAGTGAACCACAAGCTCATTGTCTCTCTAATCAATCCTTAAAAGTGTTTTATCATGTCATAATAGTAACTTCCTTTCATTAATCAGATATAAAATACATATAATTTACCAAATCATATAGGAATGTATATATCAAATGAATTAAATATGACCCTATCCTAAACAATCCATGTCATGATATATCACAAAGTGAATATCAGGATTCATATATACTCATCTATTACTATATTGATATGTTATTATAAATCTCAAAATATATTAAAACTAATATAATGGGAGTCACCCTAGTAAAAATAACATCATACCTTAATAGGAAAACCCAATGAATAATAATCCCATCCTTGGGAATTATGATTTTATTCACGTACATGGGTGAGATACTCCTAGGAACAATCTAATTACAAATACTATAAAAATCCAATTAAGCAATAAAATTTTACCAAATATTTAAATAAAATTTTAGAAAAACCTAACCACCATCTGATATTATATTCTAACGTCCCCTGGTCTAGAAATCTTACATGTGTCCAAAATAGGTTTTTTTGAGGACCTTAAGGAAACCTCACCATATTCCATAACATTATAACAAGTATCAGTGGGGTGATAAGTAATGTGGGGAAATTGTACCCCTTGTTAAAATGTTAAAATATATTATAATTAAAAAATATAAATTAAAAGATGAATAACAAACAAAGTAAAAATGGTAAAACATACAATATGGAAGTGAAGGATGACTTATGAAATACAATAAAAGTGAACCATGTCATGATATAATGAAACATATCATAATATAAAACTAAAATAATATAAATAAAAGTAAAAGATGAGAAAAATAAACTCAATGGAACCCAAACCCAAACCCCATGTTGGTCTCATCTCTAAACCAATCCCATCCAACAAGAAATAGTTAGTAACACATTTACTTTCTGTTGACCAAACCATTATTCATGTTATCTACTCAAGTACCAAATATTTACCCAAATAGGATGTCTGTAAAACTTAATATGTCAACACCAACTTGCCTAAATAGAAGTATTTTAATAATATATTCATTCAATAATGAAATCAATATATTTAGTAATGAATCTAATTAATAATATAAAATAATCAACACACTTCATCACCTTTCCAAAATGTCTCTAAGCATGTTCCAAAATCCTGATTACAATTACCACATCAATATAAAATAATAAAAAACTAGCAATATCCCTATGTATATGAATTTTAGCATTTGGTAATATCCCTCTATATAAGTATTTCATAATCCTAGGCATTGTCATCAATGTAATCATTTCTTCATGAAATTGAGCCACAACTCTATACAAGTCTTACAACATGAATATATTTCATGCCCACTACATAAGAATAACAATGAGAAACTGGGACAGTCACTCTATATAACAATTATATATTAATGTAAGGCCAAGACCTATAAAAAATTAATTTATCATGAAACGATGCCAGACACCTATATAATCATATAATCATGAAACATGTCCATTCTTGATATATAAGAATTAAATCATGATACTTGTTGTCACACCCAAACCCGATATTCGTGGTTATTTTATTTATTATGGAGTTTCAAAAAAATTATATTGATTTTTGAGTTTTATTTTTTTAAATTATATCAATTGAATTTATAGAAAAATAGAAATAACTAAATAAAAAATTGAAACCCTAATCAATCCTCCTCCCCATCCTATTTGCGTGGCCAACCCCCCACCCCTCCCCTTCTCGACGCAGCCCCCTCCCCCTTTCCACGCTCGACGCACCCCTTGTGCAGGAGCTCTCGGGCATGCTATCTCCTCCGCTGATACTTATTTTCACACCCATTAATTAAATCATGATACTTGTTTTCACAACCAATAATGCTCGACCCCCCCCCCATATTCATAGAAATTTTTTATATGTGAATTTATTTATTTAAAATTCATTTTTTATTTGTAATCAAATATTTTATAATTTAGCACTTAATCTATATTTATCAAAAAAATATTCAATACTTTATACATTTTGTATTTTAAAATAATTTTTTGAGTGTTTATATAACTAGTAAAATAAAATGTAACTAAAAGTTGGAATCATTAGTAACAAATTTTTTAATAAGGACCAATTTAATATCAATCGTAAATGGACAATTACTTTTTTTTTAAACAGGTTACCTCAGTCCAAATGAAATGTGGTAGAAAGTGTTTACCCAAATGGAAATTACAACACACTTTTTTTTAAAATCAGTGCTTTTATGATGAATTTATATTACATATACCATACCCTATCCATAATTTCCCAATTTTTGAGACATGTTACTTTCAAGTGAAATACCATTATGGAATTATTTTGGTATTTACAAAAATACTATCATTTTCACATATAAATGGGGTACTCATGTCCTCACTTCCTTTCACACCACAACCCAATTGGTTTAGAAAAAATATCTACATAAACAAATTTTACACATTATTCACTATGGGAACTAATATATATTTGTGATGGGGGAGTAAGCACGTCTTAGAAACCACAAGAAGGGAATTTGCGATGGGTTATCTATTGTCGTCGCAAATGTATGATGGATGTTTTTAGTATTTACAGTAGGTCCTGTCACATGTACCTTTTTATTGACCGACCGTAATTAATGCCGACAGTGGCCATTTTCGACTGGTCTTGTCATAGATACTCTCAACGAAAATTAGCTAACTTATACATAACAACATCTATTTTTCCTCTCATTCTAATCATTTCTCGTCCTCGCCCTCTCTTTCTTATGAAAAATTTTCTTCTAAAATTTATCAAAGTTTAAAATTATAAATCGGAGCCTTATCAGTAGATTCTATACTCCCAAGGCTTCAGTTATAAGGTATTTATATATATTTTTTGTTTAGTTAATTTATTTTTTGTTTAAATATTTACATTTATTGCTCCTTAAATAAAATTAAATTAAATTATAATTATATATTTGTTTTTCTAGTATATATTTTTAAGAATAATTATGAGAAAGTTCCAATTATAAATAATTAGAATTTATTAGTAAAAATTATAATTAATTAATAATAATTAGAAATAGTTAGTAAAAATTTATAATAATTAGTATTGAATTTAAATAATTAGTAATAAATTGTAAAAATTATAAATAAACTTTAATAATTTGCAATAAATTGTAAGAATTTGTAAAAAATTTTAATAATTAGTAATAAATAGTAAAAATTAGTAATAAATTTTAATATTTGGTAATAATTAGTAAAAAATTGTAACAATTACTAAAAATAGTAATAATTACTAATAAATTATAATAAACAGTAATAAATTGAAAAATTATGATTAATTAGAATTAATGTGGATTAATTGGTAATAATTTGGAATAATTAGTAATAATTATGAATAATTAATAATAATTAAGATTAATAAGTAATAATTAGGAATAATTAGTATTAATTAGGAATAATTAGTAATAATTACGACTATTTAGTATTAATTATGATTAATTGGGATTGATTAGTAATACTTTGAATTAATTAGTAATAATAGACAAAATTAGTAATAAATAGGAATAATTACAGATAAATAGAATTAATTAGTAATAAATATGATTAATTATTAATAAATATGGTTAATTATTAAGAAATATTAAAAATTAGTAATAAATATAAATAATTAGTAATAAATAGAAATAAGTAGTATGAGAAAGTAATGGAGAGTATTAAATAATAATAATTAGAAATAATTATGAATAATTAGCAATAACTAATAATAATTAGGTATAATTAGCAATATTTATGAATACATAGTAATGATTAGGAATAATTAGTAATAATTATGAGTAATAAGTAATAATAAGAATTAATTATGATTAATTATTATTAATTATGATTAATTATTAATAATAAGAATTAATTTGTAATAATTAGGAATAATTAGTAATAATTAAGATTAATTACTAAAATATGAGATTAATTATTAATAAATATGAATACTTAGTAATACATAGGAAGAATTTGTAAAAAATAGAAATAATTAGTAATAAATACGAACAATTTGTAATATTTAGTAATAATTAGTAATAATTATTATTAATTTAGTATTAATTACAAATAATTATTAATAATAAGGAATAATTATTAGTAATTTCGAATAATTAGTAAAAATTAGGAATAAATTGTGATAATTATGAATAATTACTAATAATTATGAATAATTGGTAATAATTAGGAATAATAAGTAATATTTAGTAATAATTATGAATAATTCAAAATAATTTTGTATACTTAGTATGTACAAGGAATAATTAGTAATAATAGGTAGTAATTTGAAAAGATTAATATAAATAAGAAAAAATTTGGATAAATTTCGAATGATTAGGATTAATTATAAATAAATACGATTAATTAGGAACTATTACGAATAATGAGCTATAATTAGTTATCATAATGTACAATTAGTAATATTTAGTAAAAAATAGGAATAATTATGAATAATTATTAATAATTTGGAATAACTTGGAATAATTTATAATAATTAAAAATAATGAGTAATAATTTTGAATAATTATTAATAATTAGAAAACTTTTTTTAATGATTATTAATAATTAATTATAAATTAGATTAATTAGTGATAAATAGATTTAATTATAAAGAAGTAAAATTAATTAGTTGTAAATAGGATTAAATATTAATAAAAAGGAATAGTTATTAATAAATATAAATGAGTAGTAAGATATAATAATAAATTGACATAATTAGTAATAATTATGAATAATTATGAATAATTATGAATAATTTGTAATAAATAAGTATACGTGTTAATAATTAGGAATATGTAGTAATAATTAAAAATAATTAGGAATAATTAATTATAATCTTGATTATATAGTAATAATTTTTATAAATTAGTAATTATTAGTATCAATTAGTAATTAATAATATTAATTGGTAATAAATATTGATAATCCTTAATAAAAAAGAATTATTAGTAATAAATAGAAAGAATTGTTAATAAATAAAAATATTTTGTAATAAAGAAGAATAGTAAGTAATATTTAATAATAATGAGTAATAATTTTTAATAATTATTTATAATTAGTAACAATTAAAAATAATTAGTAGTAATAAAGAATAAATAGTAAAAAATTTGTATATTTTGTGATTATTAGGAATAATTAATTATAATTAAGAATAATTAGTAATAATTAGGAATAATATGTAATAATTTGATTAATTAGTAATAACTATGGATAATTATGAATAATTAGGAGTAATTATTAATAATTATTTACAATTATTAATAATTATTAATAATTAGAAAAAATTAGAAGTAATTGCGATTCATTATTAATAATTTAGATAAATTAGTTAAAATTAGTATTAATTAATAATATTTAGGATTAATTATTAATAATTACGATGAGTTAGAAATAATTAGGAATATTTAGGAATAATCAGTAACAATTAAGAATAATTACTAATAATTAGTAATAAATAGAATATTTAGTAATAATTACGAATAATTGGTAATAATTTGGAATAATTAGTAACAATTAAGAATAATTTTTAATAATTAAAAAGAATTACTAATAATTAGAGAAAATTAGTAATAATTAAGAATATTTAATAATAATTAGGAATAATTAAGATTAATTAAGAATTATTAGTAATTATTAGTAATAATTTTTAATAATGAGTGATAAATAGTAATAAAATTTAATTATTAAAAAATTTTAGAAATAATTTGAAACAACTAGTAATATTCCGAATAATTATTAATAATTCAGATTAATTAGTAATAATTAGTAATAATTACTAATAATTTTTAATAAATTTGGAATAATTTGTAATAAATTGTTCTTAATTAGTAATAATTTGTCTTCATTAGTAATAATTTTGATTAAATAGTAATAAATTAGAATAAATTTGACTACATTGTGAAACAATTGCACAATTTTTAGTGGATAGGAGAAATTCATTTTGATTGTTGCCTCAGTTTCTTGCATCATTCACCCAGTGAAATCAGTATAAAAATATGCGTTAATATACATCAGAAAAAAAATTGATACAAATTTTTGTGAAAGAATGATGTATGGTGGTGAGACGTCATAAAAATGGGTTCTTTTTCATGGTGTCTCATCTCCTTGGAAATTCTCATATTTTAATCGCTATAAAAAGTATGCCCTGATGTGTAGATATAAATTATCACATATATGAACATGAAGGGAAGAGAGATGAGGCCTCCCAGCTCTCCATACTCACGAGTAAAACAAATGGATATTCGTATGTCAGAAAAGACTTTTTTAGTGATTTTAGTCGCATAATGTTCAAGGGGATGAGTCATCGGGTGGAAGAGATATCGTTAATCTGTCGAAAATTGTGTCATTGGCAATATACAATAACTTTTATGAAATAAATTTAATTAATAATTGTATTGTATTTTTTGGATAGTTTTTATATTAAATCTAATTATAGAGAATAACTAATAAATTCATATTTTCTAGAAAAATAAAGAACAAAGAAATCTTCCACAATATGTATTAGAAGATCATGTTTGGTTAAATTATTGTAAGAATCCAAATGGTTCGGGTTTAAATCCTGTAAATATTGAGGGAATTTAGGAATTCTTATCAATATTATCATCAAAAACTAAATTTGTTTCAAAATAGATAATTATCTATAATTGTAAAAAATATTATTTGAGTACGTATTACACAAGTGAAAACATTGGAGGTAATTTATTGCATTTTTTCAGCCTAATTATATGTTTTTATAATAACATGGTTCACACAGTTTCTGATATGTTAATAAGGTTCTGGATACTACACCGTTTCAAAATTTAGTATATGTTGTGGAAGTTCTATCTTATTAATAATGTGAAACTTAGGACGATATTAGTTTAACTCTTTACTGGTAACCATCTCATTTATAATAGTTTTTAATGTCTGATAAGGATGACTTATATCTGGGATGAATCATAAATTGTTTTGAAGTAGTTGCTATATTTAATTCTAATAAATCCAATAATGGAATGTTGAATAGTTGTTTTCATCAAATTTTCATTTTATTTAAAAAACATCTACCTAAATGAAATGTGTTTCTTGTAAATTTATATGAGAAAAAGAGGTTGGTGCATAATCTGGAACATGGGTATCATAAGATTTATGCATGTTCAAATGATGCATCTTAGATTATGGTGAAAATGAGTATTTAGATTGTTTTCATACATATAGACAATCTAGGTATAAATTAGTTCAAGTAGGGATGTCTAGATATATTCTTGTAAATAAATTTTTATATTTCCTGCTCACACCCATATTGGAGGGTTTTATTTATGTCTCAATACAGATCAACATTATTTTCAAAGAAGAAAACTAATATTTCAACTAGTAAAATAATAAATCACACCTCTAATGATGATTTATGGAATAAATTTATCAAATTTCATCTGAATTTTTATTTAGAATCCCAAAACATGCAATTGAGTCTTTCTACAGGAAGTTTTTATCTAGTTGGTTCTTACAGTAGTCAAGGTTCATGTTGGAATGTCTTTATAGCTATGTCCAGTTTACCTCCATGGATTGGGATGATGTAGACATATAACATTATTAAAATACTTATTCTAGGTCATCCAAAAAAGAACATTTATGTTTATTTAAAACCATTGACTGATTATTAAATTCACTATAGAGTAACATTTTTAGTACATATGATATTGTTTTAAAACATCACTTAGTACAAAATGGTCCGTTGATGTAGACAATTAGTGACTTCCCAACATATAGAAATGTTATCTTGTTGGATTACACATGGTCCAAAATCATGTCCTTACTGTATTAGAGACATCGAATCATTTATACTATTTAATGGAAAAAACCTTATTTTTTTACTACCAATGCAGATTCCTTCCAACTGATTATCCTTTTCGAAAAAATTAATATCATTTCAAAAAACAAATTTTTGAAAAATATGGGCCTATAAAAATTATCTCTGGTATTTAGTTAAAATAAATTATCTCTCCATTACCTCCCATCAAATTTTGACCAACAATAAACCAACATAAAATTGATTTTTTTTAGAAAAGAGTATAATTGGATAAAACAAAGATGTATTTCAAATTTTCAATATTGGATTGATATTTTTGTCCATCACATGTTTGATGTGACTCATATTGAGAAGAATTGTTTGAATACATTATTTAATATAGTTTTCGATACACCAGTAAAGACAACAAAATTATGTATAGATATGATTAGATATTGAAAAACATTGTGAGGAAACGAAACTTGAACTGTATGAATATGTCAGAACACAAAAGTTAATGAATCCCAAAGAAGCATATACACTATCCAAAGAGAGTTTTTTTATTTTTCCAATGGATTTCATATATGTGTCTTCTATATTTTTATCTTTATAATTTTTAAAAATGTGTCAGAAATGGTAATATTACCAGATTGAAAATTCATGACTATTATGATTTAATAGAACAATTTTCATGGTGATTAGATTATAAGGATTGTTAAATTGTATGATTTTCGATGCACTAACTGACATGTCATTATTTTTTCAAGAAGTGTTTTCATCTAAAACATACTACGATGTAGTAAACAAACACCATGACGGTGTCATTTTAATTTATATGTATTGTAAAAAATCCCACCATCTTTTTTAGACTTAATAGAATATTTTATATTACATTTTCTGCATGAAACCAAATGATGGGTTCCATTACAGTTTTGGTGGATGTTACCATTTGAGAGATTATTGTAAAAATTAATGACAAAATTAAATATCAAAGCATCATTTGAAAACCCAATTATTGAATATTATTTACAAGAAGAAATTTCTTTTTTCTGCTCTCATAACATTCAATCTGAATATTATTCAAAACAGTATTGCAAGGGACTTAATTTGGGAAATGTTGATGATAAAATTATAAATAAACTATCAATCTTCAATAATCCCAAACATGGATTTTGTGATGGTCACGAACAATGGCTTCCAGATGATGAACATCTCATAGCTCAGACATTTATTCTTCTCAATAATGAAGAAACCAAAAAAAATTACTATGATTTCTCCAATCACTTATTCAAAACATTTTGTAATAGTAAAATAATTATATTTTATTGAAATATTATCTTATACTAATATCAATAATCATTTTCCACAAATTAAAAAAGTTTCTCTTGAAGAACATCGTCAAACAAATTATACATGTTTCAATAATAGGTAATATAAATTACATATGAATTCACATAAAAAATAAACATTTAATAATTTTTATAGTGTTAATTGTTTTAAAATATTTATGTTATTTCAAAATGATGACAATGTTGATAATCAATTATCTGTATTGAGTAACCCACCATACAAAATGGTTAAATCTTATAATACAAATGAGTTTATTGGTTTTCAATTTTACACACATGCACATAGGGAATAAAAAAATGAATAGTTGTGTTTTCATGAGAGGATCACATCTTAGAGAAACAGATGATGACTTTTATGGAATGATAGAAAAAATGATTGTACTATGTTATCTTGGAAAACATTACAAAACAATGATTAAATGTTAGTTGTTAGATACTGAGAGTGGCGTGCAGGTTCATCTAAACCATGTAATCATTTATATTAAATATAAAATTATTCTTGAGGTAAATGTACTATTTTTTGGATCATCAGGCACATAAAATTAATAATTAAAATTAAGGTTCTATAACAATAGAGTTGGGTGATTGGTGGACCATAATAAAAATTAAATATCTAGAAAAATTAGTTTATTGAAAGTTAATTTGGTTCTTCTAATGTGAGAGGAATTGATTTTTTTTTCAGAGACTACTGCAAATTAATATTTTTGATGAAGATACACGAATATAAGTGATGAACCTCCACAGTTAAGGGACGACGGGGATGGTAATGTAAATGATGTAACAACAGAAATTGAAACGACGACAGATGATGAAACTGAAACGAAGATGGAAATTGATGATACTGGGGAAGATGAAGACATGTACATCGTTAGATATGTTTATGAGGATGAGTATGTACAATGACATAGATAAATACTGGTTATAATAATATATAATATAAATCTATACAAAATAGTTTTTTTAACTCTTTGATAACAATATTCTTTTCTTATTTCTGATGGATGAGTATTTGTATCGTCTATTGCATAAGGCTGGGCTACCTTTGGAGGAGTAGGACATTGGATCATTTGACCCTCAGAATACTAGCGGCCCCGGGAGCACTCATAGGGGGTATGGAATTGATTAATTTATGATTGTTGACCTTATCCCCAAGAAACATTCACGTCTTTCTATCCACACACGCGTAAGTATGTTTAACTATGTATTTTAGTTAGTTTTCAATAATTCATTTTTATTCTAATTATTTTATTAATTATTCTTTTTTTATTTCATTATTCATATAGTTGTTCGATAAAAGAGAGCTATATTGCACAATTTTTTTCTTAACCATGAGATTCATGGGATCCGATTCTCATTGATGTTTAGCATTTCATGTTCGTACATTGGATGGTATATAAATTTTGTAATATTTACATTAAATTTTATTTAATAAATAATTTGATATTATATATAAATTATAGGGTTTATTGTATTCTATTCCAGATAACATATGTGTTGTTATCTAGAGGGCATGATAGGGAGCTATGCATCTGTGTTGCACTCAGTTTTTTGTATAATTTGAAAAGGAATGAAATGGTGAAAGCATGAGTGATATATTTTTATGATACATGTCGCATCAACTGACCTGATTATATTTCATCTTAAGGTTTGGATTGATTATGCATACCTGAGGTGACTAGGAAATTTCAGGGTAGATCATCAGTAGGTCAGCCATATAGGGGAGGAAGGAGGAGAAATATCAAGACGGTAGTCGTACATTCAGTATGCATATAGATTATATAGTAAGTGAATTTTTTTAAATTGTGGTTCCCTCCACCATCATCTCCAGTGACTCCAGACAACCCTCCCCCTCTATGATGCATTTTTATTTTATAATGAACCATTATAATGTGATTTTTTCAATATTAATTATTTAATGTTTTAAATAGTTCTTTTTAATATTATGTCAATATGACATTATCTATTATTTGATTATATTTTTATAATTTTTATTATTTTATTAATTATAATATATTTATATGTTTTAGAATATTGAGGATTTAATTATATTACATATATTAATAATATAATATCATTAATATAAATTATAATATCATTATTATATCATTTATTTCATTTATAATAATTATTATTTTTCCCATTACTTTCAATGAGCCCCTCTCAAAATGTTTTAAAAAATGGGAAAATTATTTGTGATGAGTCGTCGGCCCATCAAATAGGATTTTCCCAGAAACTAACATGACATATTTCTGATAGTACTACTACCCATCACAAATAATGACCTTTTTCAACGGTCTGTCTCAATATGTAATATTTACGACATCCTTTTCCACCACAAGCCATTAGATCGTGGAACCTGTAACAAATATACCATCGCAAATAACCCTTTTTATAATAGTGATTATCCCCCTTCAATAGGGATTAATATTCACAAAATACTATCCCACAATGGATTAACCACCATAAAAATGAGGATAATGAAAGAATTGTGGAATAAATTTCTAACCACCCATTTCAAATTTTTTAACATTACTTGCACTAATTCATCATTGATTTCCATTACACAATCATTAAATTATATCACCAATATCATTATTATATTATTGTATGAATATATTTATATTATAATTATTAATTAAATTTCATATTTATTTTATCAAAAATTAAATTGACATACATGTATTGTACATACCTGCATCTTCTTGGAGTAACATGTTTTTTTCCATTACCAAAACGAATTGAGTATTGAAAATTTAAATTTATGTAGTATTAATGTTATATATAAATTATTTAAGAATATAAAATGATAAACCATGTTACACATTTTTCTCAGATAACAGAAATCTAATTCATCATCCTTACATAATTATCAACTATTTCATAGATTGAACGATTGATTTATTTTTTTCATTTCATTAAAAACATTCATGGCTAATAATGATAATTTTGTTCTTTAATAAAATTATTTATATTATTTTATTAATTTATTTTTTATATTTGTTGGACAAAATTTAACTATTTGATCAAGAAATAAATATATTAAATTTGACCATATAAAAAAGTATTATGATGGAAAAATTGATTTATTCATACTATAATCTAATTTTATATAGGATAAATTATTCTTATAATTATTTAATATTCACATATATAACACTAATAAATAATGAATATGTTAATTATTCTTATTTTATTATTATATTTAAACTAAATTACGTAAAAATGATCCATTAATTATGGTATGTTTCATTTCGTTTTGTGTAGAAAAAAACCTGAAAATTATATATATTCATATCATAGAAGACTATATAAAATTTTTTATGGTAAAATATGATTAAAATAATTAAATTTTTACATTAATAGATGTTTAAATGGTTATATTTAAATTTTACACATTATTTAAGAAAACACCCTTGACCCTCTATGAATTATAATACAATGATCATTAAGAAATTCATCCTTAATGATCACAACCAAAACATAAATATAATGAACTTAAAAGACTATAAATTATTATAAAAATTCAATTTAAATAATAAATTTTATAATGGAATGATTAACATTTGTATAAGAACTAAAATCAATATAGTGATTTTGATACTTGTTCAAAAATAATGATGGTGCCTATTTTTGGATATTGAAAATATATACTAACTAATATAAATATATAGAATAACTATAAATATTAGTTTTGAATGGTGATATATATTAAAAATGTTCTAAAATTAGAGATGGATAGAGGTATATATTTTAGACATTATGTTATTTGACATTTTTACTATGATTTAATTAATGTAAGGGGTTCCTTTTTTGAAAATTAATTTCTTGTGAAAAATTTCATAATCATTCCTATAAATGATTCAATATGGTTTAATTATTTCTTAATAAATAAATAATCAAATTCAAAGGGAGATTTATGAGATATACCATTTACATTCTTGATTTTCCATTAATTCAAAAATACTAATGTTGAATGGATTTTTGATATAAGTGTTTCAAAATTTTCAAGGGATATCTTTTAAAAAATATTATAATTAAATATTATTTATAAAAGATAAATCCATAATTGGATTTTTTATTCTTTCAAAAATAATTTTCATTTTCACATTATATTTTTTTGTTTTATATGTCCCTTTAAAATTTCATTTCTCTTGAATGATATTTGACATGATGTGTCTCATGTTAGTCAAACATAACACGTCTCTTCTTCTTGTTAAAGAATCATACCTTTTCCATATCCTTATTAATTTGATTAATTTTCATGTTTAATTAAATATAAATAAAAAATTTATCAAATTCATTTAATATAACCTAGCCTTTGATCAAATTTTTTTTAAAAATAATTTTTATATGAGTTCACTTTCATGAAAATTTAAAAAGAGTCAATTTTAACATTTTTATGTGAACATGAAATTAAATTTAATTATCATTATATATAATTATTTATCACTATTTTTTATAGATTCCAAATAAATTACATTTATTTCAGTATTACAAAATATTTTTTCCTAGTATTATTTCAAATGATGTAGAATAATTATTTTTTCAAATATTGTTTCTTCTAAAACATATAAATGATTTGTTTATATAAGACATTATACATTGTTATATTTCATGGTTAATCAAGTATATTGTTAATATTATACTCTCCACATTCATTCTATAAATGTTTTATGACATGCTCTCTTCCAAAATCAAAATGACACATTACTGCTTATTTAATTCCAATCATTGACTGTTTGTAAATATAATTTATCTTATAATTCCATCATGATATGAATAATATAATTTTAGTTATTTTTTAAGGGATTTAACTAATGTCCCATAGATAAATTTATTGGTTACATTATTGTGTAAATTTTATTACAATTTTTATAAATATTAAAAAACATATGCATTATTGTCACGACTCAATGTTTTTACCTGTAAATTTGTTTAATGTCAATGGTCACACAATTATTTTCTTTAGGTTTATCATGTTGAAAATATTTTGGGTATTAATATTTATTTCCTTATATAAATCCATTTTAAAAAGAGATGAAACATATTTTTTCTAGGGTTTCTAGATGATATTTTTAATTAAACCCATCTTTATAGGTGTTCATTATGCTATAAAATTTGAATTATTCTCATTTGACATTGTTATTAAACTGAAATTATATCGATGTTTTCTTTATGAAGTGATAAGTTCTATATATTTTTAATGGAAAACATTCATATAGATATTTTTTGGGTGGGGTTCATTATCACCTTTCAATACATTAGTTAATAGTTTATATCCATTGAGAAAAATATTAAATTTTATATATTATTTTCACATAATAATGAGAACCAATGGTGTGGACCATAAAATTAATGTTTCCTACGATAATTTTTTACCATATTTGGAATATGTTACATTATTTTATTCACATTATCATTAACATATAGTACTCCCAAAACTACTATTTATTCAATCATTCATGTAATATGGTGCACCCATCCTTATTCCAGGACATATGATCTATTATTTTTTGTGTTTAAATTTAATATTAATATTAGTTATACAAATAATATTATCAAATAATCCCCTCTATTAATCAATTGTTATTTTCCATGTTTAACCGCAATGATAATATCAGATCATCCCATTTATATTGTTTCCATTTCCCAATTTTGAGATGATAAGAAATGTAGAAATGTTTACAGAATTTTCATATATATAAAATTTGTGGTAGATGTTGAATTTATTGTTAGGGAAAAATTAGTATAATTTGTAATGTAAAAAATCTACAAATGTTATTTTATGTAATTTTTTTACCAAAAATATTAATAATATTAAACTAATATTTCATTATGAGTTATTTTTATTGATTTATATTTATTATGTCATGTATATATGAAACTCATTTCTAATGGATGCAATATACAATACCAAAAATTGTTTTGTTAACATTTGATGTTATGATGTTTTCATTTTATGATAAGATAAAATTGATACATGTCATTATGGATTTATTGGTGCAGTTGATAATAATTTTAAATGTATTGATAAACCATTTATTTGGTTTTACTATATATTTTCCATTTTTTGTGGATTATGATAGGATATTATCATAGAAAATTAAATGAATAATTATCAGTATATTATAACATCCTATATTTTATAATTGCTGAGACTCTATTGTATTCATTGCAACTACACCACTTTCTTGATAGTTAAATTTGATCCAAGGTCTATAACAAATTTTCAAAAGTGTAATGACCTAAAAAATGATTTATTATGTATTAAATCAATCTGCAGCTATTTTATAAATCACTGTATATTTTACACATCCAATTTGAATCAGCTATGTGATATTCTTTGGTTACACATATTCTATTTATTAAACATTATAAATAATTTATTTCATAATTACATTAAGGTACTAGGTTGAGAAAAAATGTTGAACTAAATAGATTTCGAATTATATTTAAGATCAAGTATAAATTGATTAATGTAATTATTCAATATAGAATATTTTTATTTCATATTCATATAAACATTTAATCTAATTCCATTGGATATTAACATAATCATTTTAGATTTAGTATTTAATTAAAAAATGATCATGAAATGAAGTTAATAAATGTAAGTATCTAGAAAACATTGTTTCTTAGAAAAAAAGAAGGTAGAATAAATAAATTTTGGAGAATCATAGTATATTATTGTTATATAAAAAAAATATGAATCATATTTATAACTCGGGTATTGTGTATAAAATAATATTAGAGATAAATTATTGACATGTTGAGCTTTTTTCACTTGTGAATTATATTTATAAATGATATTATGGTATATTAAAAAAATAGAATTATGTGAATCCTCAAAGTATTTTACATCAATAATTTTTTCTTTTACATTTCCATATTAAAAACATATATTAATTTGTATCAATTAACATTAATAGTGATCTGAAACATGTTAATATTTTATGGATTTCTAATGGTCAACACATATTTAATGATGTTTATATAATGGACCATGATTAACAAACATGCATATTAAATAATTTCGAATAATAATAATTAAATAACAAAGACCCATTACTGATGACCATAATAATCTAGGTATTTTGGATACATCGAACCCATTATTATAATTTGGTGAATGATCTTAAACACATACATTATAGATAAAACCTTTTATACTCTTAATTAAAACCCTTCAATATAACATGGGCAATGGAAACATAATAATAGGGTGAGATCAGATGCTCAGTGAGCCTACCACATTGATAATGCATAAGCATAAGGGCACAATAAAATAAATACAACTTTAGAAAATTATATCATGCATAAAAAATATCATGATATCATTTAATGGAATATATCCTTCAATTTAATAAAGAATGAAATTATATATTCCACGAGGTTATAACATAATACATGAAATTTTGGAATACATATAAGCATAGAAAATAATTTCAATAATATTCATGAATTTTAGACAAGAACCTCGTAGTGGAAGAATTTTCTTCCCAAATGTGGTTCATCCTACATTCCATCCATGAATTACTAAACTGAGTTTACTCACATTTAAGTCCTATATTATTAAACCATGCTATCTTCCCATAAAAATTGTGTCAATATCGTGAGATATAAATCTATACCCAATACACCGAAATGAGATATGGAACCTGCACATTATATAATGGAAACAATAAATCTGTGTTCAATAGTGAGATAATTATTTATTAATATTAGTACCCATGAAAAGAATTGGGTTTCATAGACAACATTCTTTCATAACATAACACATGTAAATAAATGGGATTAAATAATATCATTCCCTAAAAAATAAAAGCCATCGAAATTAATAATAGGGATAAAATCCAATAAAAACACTCTTTAAAACCTAAATAACATCAAATAAAGTTCATTGAAATTGAAAATAATCATGATATATCACTAGATATTATTTATTGTTAAAAAAATATTCTTTCTATATTGAAAACATATTCATTTTTTAAAATGTCATGAAATATTAAATGAAATAATTTTCCTTAAATAAACATTTAAACATATTAGAGTTCCTTTCGAGAATTAACATGTCCTTAAAATAATAAAATCATTTCCTGCCATATAAGTTAAAAACATTATTTGTTTAACTTTTTCCAAAAAAGTCACCAATTACCACTTTTGGAAAATTAAAAAAAGAGTCCATACAAACCATGTTGTAAAAGTAAAAAATGTGTAAAATGACATTAAACATAAAATGTAAAGTAGTAATAATCGATATTTTTTTTAAAAACATGGATATGAAAGATAAATATTCTCTATGGGAGACTTAAAATGAAACAATCCAACATTTTGATGATATTGTGAAATAAATACCCATCAAATTATAACCAGTAAAGTATTATTCCATGTTCAAGAATGAAAATTATAAGAATTTAAATATTAAAATATACTTTTGGATGAGACTAATAACATTTATTCACGGGAATTATATACATTACGTAGAGGAATGATGTATGGTATTAATTATATGTCCTATAGAAAAAAGTGATTCAAAAATCACATATGTTATAACATGGCTCTTGCCATTCTCATGAAAAAATAAAATATAATGAATATAATTTTATTATAAATCTATTACATAACCATATTTCATTATTTTATTTCATAAATTATTTAATTATGGCATTATCTTACCAATTTATTATCAATTTCTATGTTAATGTTATGTTTTGTGTAATAACTGCGTTTTTATTGCACGAGTTTACAATTTTTATATTTTTTGTTCTCTTACTTGTATCATGAACTAAAAATTAAATAAATGTTAAATGTGATATAAATATCATATATATTTTATACATAATTATTTATAATAATGAATAAATTATTAAAATGAAATACAACATTCATGGAGATGGTGGAACATTCATTCACATGAAGACTATTTTTATTTTATTGTAATATTAAAATAAATATAATTATATGGTAAATTATTATTAATTAATCATTTTTATTTTAAATATTTCATTTATATTGATTAAATTATTCTATATTACCACCAGTCTGAAATAAAGATAAAAAAATTACATCGCATAGTGGAGATGGTAAGCTATACATACCCACAAATAACATGGTTGTTTCCTGAAATATTAAGTAGTGAAAAGATAGATATGATAATATAACTATAAGAGTATAATTATTTAATAAATATTATAAATAAGAATTAATACCTTCATAATTTATACTCATAAAAATGTTGATGTAAAATGAATTGTATTGATATATGGAGATGCTTAGTCATACATACACATGATCCAAACATTCATTTCTTATTTGATGGGAAAAGTGTTTTATAGTTGTCTTTTAATAATCATAATAAGCATAAATAATATATTCTATTATAAATTAATTATATTATGTAATATTTTAATGATTTAGAGGTGTTATATAAGAGTATAAAAAGGGAATGATCAGTAAGCGCGATTACATTTTTTTGAAAATGGTTTCATTAGTTCTCCTATGTCAGACTATATAGTAGGAGTTTTGAGAATACCGAAACCTATATTATATTAATAGGGATGTAAATAAAATATTATTTATACGATGGTGGAGCTATAATTCTCAATTTGATGTAACTAACTGTGAGAATAGATTCCCTTTTATAATTGAACTGAGGGACACTTTTTGGAATTTCAAATATATTAATTTATAATAAATTAAATATCAATCCAAATACCTTTTATATAACCTGTATTCCAAGCTAATATGAGATAATGTTTTTGTCTTAGAAACCAATATGTTTTTAATATTTTTTATTCTTATTTTTCAAAACAATATCATTTTAATTGACATTTAGTGAACTCGTTTTACTTATAATTACGTTTAAAAATTCTTTAAAATTACATCATTGTATTTTCTATATATAATGTCTAACTTTAAGAAAAATGTAAAATTTTAAAATTTTACCACATATTCAAATAATTTTTTAATTTTTAAATGTTATTATTTTTAAATAATTTATTAAAATAATATTTTAAAATAATTCATTATTGTAAATTTTTGAACTATTAATTAAATTGGATTTACTAAAATCTAAACAGCTAGATAACCTCAAAAAAAATATAATACACCACAAATATGTCATGGTAAGCAATAAAATTATTATATAACCTTAATTTATTCAAATTATATTTATTATAATATTTCAAGTTTCAATTATTTTATTTTCGTTTGGATGAATAATTTCTGAATCATAATTTTGTAATTATTTACGTTAAATATTTATTCATTAATAATTATAAAAATATTAGTATTATTAATATAAATTATTTATTTTCCCAAATTATATTTATAATAGAATATTGATTTTGGACGACACGATATTAAAAATATTATAATTATTAAAAACATGAATGGGGAAACATTCACTATACATTAAATAAAATATTATAAATGTCGTGATATTTTACAAGAGGCTCTGAATGATCCTTAATAATACTTTTGGATCATTATGGTTTATATATTATAATAAAAAAAATATTTAATCAAAATTTTTGGTATTTTAATTGTTCTTATCATTTTACTATCTGTAATTTATTTATTTTTCATATTCATAAACCAGCAGTCATTACTGTTTCATGAGCATTAAAGGTAATTATTTCACTTATAAAAATTAAAAATTAGTTACTCTAATAAAATATAATGTAATATTAATTTAATATTTTATATGATTTCAAAAACATATTTTTCTACTATGTGGATTCATAATATATTTTCAACACCAATAAAGTTACATTTTGTGACTTTTAATGGCTTAAATTTTATATAATTAATTTTCCAGGAAACATGTACATTAAAAAACCGAATTTAAATCCTTGTGTTTTAATAGCATAATTATATTCATAAAATAAAATTTTTATATTTGTAAGAGTCATTTTATATTGTTTTTCATTTTATTATTTAGTTATGTAACATAAATTACCCTTTACCGTGGTAAGGAAATTTACATTGGTTATTATTCATTATATTCAGAAATAAAATAGAACTGTAAACTAAATTAGGACCAAATAAAAACAAATTTATAATCCATTATTCATAATTGAAAAAATAAAATTTGTAGAAATTAATTAAAAATAAAACTCATAAACTACCAAGAAATCTGTTTTTCAAACAAATGATATATTAAAACAGAAAATATTTTTATAATAAATTAATCAATAATATATTTTTAAAAACTAGTATTAGATAATTTAAAATGAAAAAAACTATTTATAATTTAAAACGCATCAGAAACATAATTTGAGCTTTTCAATGATTTAAAAGAAAAAAAATTCAATAAAAGCATTATTTTCAGAATTCTTCAAATCATAAATCATTTTAGAATAGTACCAAGAATTAACCCAAAATTATCTTTTGATATCCCATTAAAAAAATTATTACTTCAAATATAATATTTAAAGGGTAAAAACATGATTTTTAAAAATCCAGCCATAAAATATAGAAAAATTCTTTTTTAGAAAAATACTTCTTTTATTCATAAAATTAAATTTGTTCAATTATCATATCTAAAAAGTTCATAATATGAATGTTAGAAATTAGATTAAATGAATATATATATATATATCATTAATATAATCCATCATGTGTTATTTTTTTAATTTTTTATAAAATATACTTGTGCCCTTATTAAAAGTTTTTCAGAAAGAAATATTTCTATTTATATTCAAAGGGGGTTTTATTTAAATTTATAATTAATTTTTTAGCAAACAGTTATATATATATATATATACATATATATATATATTTATATATTTTAAAAATATTTTCATAGTTCAGTTAATCCAATTTATTCCATGAATTCTAATGGGTAGGTTAAATTTCCCTTTTTTAGATATTTATCATATAAAATGATGTTTCACTGAAAATCTGAGTTGATTGTTACACATGCTATGAAGATATTTCATGTAGTGAAAGATTTTAATGGTTTAGATTTCAATGTAAGATATAATATTATTAAAAAATTATTTTTTTAAAATATGATGTAGTGACATTCTACCGCCATTAATATAGACTTATCCCTAAAAATTAATCTGGGTTTTCAATACTTTAATACTTGATAGTTTCATTCATATAAAACAAAATCAAAAAAATCACTAAAACTCCTTTTCAAAATGGGAAGTTATAAACATAATGGATACACAATGTAACTCAGAACTATAGTTCTACATAAGAGAACATATGTGGAAAATTAAAACATGGACAAAGAAGGAATATTTAACTAACAATTTCTGAAAGAATGCGATAGAGAACATGGATAAGAGAAACAGGAAAATCACAATTATATAAATATATGATTATTTAAGGGACCATTTGATTCACCAGAAAAGAATGTATCTAAATAGATTTTTTTAATGATATTTTTCCCTGAGATGAACAAATTTCCATAAAAAGAAATATGTACATTATTTCATCACATTTGATAGGCACAATATCACTCTTCAAATGTGACATGTTAAATTCCCACATAATCACTTATTCCGTTAAATGATGGTAAGTTTTTCATTCATGAAGCATTTCAAGATCATGAGGTATGTGAATGGAATGATAGGTCATTCCATATTTCTGTAGTTACCATCACATAAAAATAGTGAACATAAGTTATATAATATGAATCAATCTTCATATATATAGGTAACACATTAATATATAACACCTCATAAAAATTTAAACGTAAACAATTCCATAATTACAATCCATGAATTTCAAAATATTTTTAATATATTTCAAAACACAAATTATCATTTATTAATCAAAAATCATTATATTGAAATAAATAGTCACACACCAAACATGTGAATTACATTGTTACGTATTCTCTTAAATCAAGGTAATAACACGACTTCACCTAAATCCATAGTGAACGTATGCATGATTTAAAGAATCAACTATTTCTTCATTCTAGATATTCAAAAATTCAATAAAATGAATCCCAATTACCATTACCATCTTTTAATCATATCATTTGAAAATCCATTAATATTATCCCATTTATAGTTTTCACAATCAATCGTCAATCTAATTCATTATCCCAAATTGATGCCCATAATAAGGGTTACTGTTCCCTTAATCCTATGTTCTCGAAAAATAATACATTACTATGTCTATAACATTTACTAGTACTATCTTACATATTTTATAAAATCTATAATGAAGACATGTTGTATAGAAATACTTTTATGTTTCATTATACAATAGAAATCCTTTTATAACATTATTATAGAATTGAAAACACTCAATTATTCATCCGAATCATTTCATACTCCACATCACAAATACTGATCACATGTGATTTCCATTTACCTTTTGTTTTAAGAGGATGATTATATTAATCATCATAAACATCCCTTATATATGGGTACGCGTTAATATAATTCCCATTTTTCTTACACTTGTAGCATTCATGTGTGGGGGTGCATTTTGTGTAGTCTTTACATTAGTATCTCTCTTGTTCACATCACTTCGGCATTAAATTTACATATAAAATTATTTCCCATGCATAAAATTTTTTCCCTCTCCATTAAGATAAGTCCCTCCATGTTTCCTTTCACACTATGATCAGAGAATAAGGACAATGTAATTTTATCCAATTTTTTTTTATTTTCATTTATTTTTATCCTCTATTTGTTTTCAATGACATGAGATTGATATGTAACACTAACCAGCATTACAACCTTGATAGCACAACACACAATCACTTCATATATTATGATATCTCTTATGGATAATGCCCATATATGATTTGGTTTCAAGATAGTGAGGAATATATTAACATTTCATTTTTGTTAGATGATAATATCATTAGTGTACCTTGGATGAATTAAAACATATATTTGTATGTACCAACAGATTCATTATCATTATTTAGATCATTTAATTGTCATCCATCTTCGTACAAAGTTAATGTGGAAGGCAATTACTGAAAAATATGTTCTTCCTCTCCTCCTAATCCAAAGAGACAATTTCATCTCATTTCCAAATATTTGTTATGATATTCCAAAATTGATCTAGTTTACCTTCTAAATTATAGAAAACCAAAATGACCTTTTCATTTTCTGACCACTGCAGGATGAAAGATTTTTTCTCAGTGGCAGCAATCAATTGTTCTGCAACAAGTGGATTATAAGACCCTATAAATGAATGTTGATGTTTCCTCATGAAGGACTCAATAGAGTTTTATTCCCTCCCTCAATCATTTGGGAGTTTAAAATAATTCATATCACGTTTAATAATAGAGATATTGTTTTTCATTCCATCTCCTATAACATTCAGTTATTTAAGAGGTCAATCGTTTCATTTCACATTTTATTCATCATTTACACAGTTATTTTGGCTTCTAGTCATTGACTATATTAATAAATAATTGTGTGAGAAACAGTAATCATCGTTTAATAACCACATTATCATGTGAAATGACTTATAATATTTCAATCTATGTCACCTTATGCTTAAACCATGGTTATTCATGATTATTAATGTAAAGGCCCGGACCTCCCTGGTCCATTACTTTATGAAAATGTGGTATTGGAGGTGTTTCGGGAGGACAAGGTGACTTATCCCCCAGCTGCTGCCTACCGGTAGCTCCGTCTACCGGTAGCTACTGATTACCGGTAGCTCGGTCTACCGGTAGCTGCTGATTACCGGTAGCTCGGTCTACCGGTAGCTGCTGCCTACCGGTAGCTCGGTCTACCGGTAGCTGCTGATTACCGGTAGCTCGGTCTACCGGTAGCCGCTGATTACCGGTAGCTCTGTCTACCGGTAGCTGCTGCCTACCGGTAGCTCGGTCTACCGGTAGCTGCTGATTACTGGTAGCTCGGTCTACCGGTAGCTGCTGATTACCGGTAGCTCGGTCTACCGGTAGGTGCTGATTACAGGTAGCTCGGTCTACCGGTAGCCGCATCCTACCGGTAGCTGGGTTTACCGGTAGCCACGACATACTGATAGCTCGGTATACTGGTAGCTGCAGTCCAGTAGTAGCTCGGCTAACACTTTGCCAAATTTCTAGTTCTGTGAACAGTGTTTCTATCGGTGAGGTTCTATCGGTGGACTTCTATCGGTGAGGTTTAGTGAACAGTGTTTCAATCGGTGAGGTCCTATCGGTGGACTTCTATTGGTGAGGTTCAGTGAACAGTGTTTCTATCGGTGAGGTCCTATCGGTGAACTTCTATCAGTGAGGATCTATTAGTAGACTTGTGTTTCTATCGCTAAGGCTCTATCGGTGAGCTTTTCCTTCCTTTGCCAATTTTTTTAGTTCTGTGATCAGTGTTTCCAGACTTCATAAGAGCTACCGATTCCATACCAAATTTCACAAATGAACAGTGTTTCCAGACTCCATAAGAGCTACCGATTCCATACTTTGCCAAATTTCACGAATGAACAGTGTTTCCAGACTTAATAAGAGCTACTGATTCCATACTTTGCCAAATTTCATGAATGAACAGTGTTTCCAGACTCCATAAGAGCTACTGATTCCATTGCCAAATTTCACAAATGAACAGTGTTTCCAGACTCCATAAGAGCTACCGATTCCATACTATGCCAAATTTTGAGTATGTGAACAGTGTTTCCAGCTTCGCAAATTTGATGTTTTCTTTGACGTAAAATGCTTTTAAAACCTTATTTTAAGGACTTTAAGGCCGATTCAAAGGCCATAAATCCTATATTAATTATTCCTAAGGCCGGGATGTTTTTACTTGGTCAAACCGCATGGGTTAATGCGATCCTTTTTTAATGGAGAATAAATCGGATCTTAAACCGTCGCCTCTCTAATTTAATTTTTAAAGGGAACGAGATATCATTCTTCGTTGTTCTTCCTCCTGGTTCTCATCTATGAGACGGTAGAACCTTGAAATCATTCCAATAGGAGTTTCACAATCAAACGTTACTCGGATCAGTTCCGCTCTGTTTGATGCAACCAAGTTGTGTCGATCGTTCTTCCATATAAGGTATGATTTATCATCGTTCCTTCGGGGATCACCTTCTATTGTTCTTCCTTCCATATTAGCATGTAATATCCATGGTTCTAATGGGTTTTCTTGGGGTTGGTTGGTACTGTCGTACCGTGGCATCCTCCGGTGGATGCAGCTGTCGTGAGGAGAAGAGGACTGTGACCCGTTGTGTGGATAAAGGACGTCAAGAACTCTTCGAGGTAGGGGATTCACGGCTTCTCTAATTGTGCATGTGCAATCGTAGAATTAGCATGATTTAGTCCTTTGGATCACAATGAAATTGACCTAATTAAATACTTGAACCGGATTAAAAGAATTGGTTGATCGCATGTTGTTACATTGTACCGTGATAACGGTTTGCCTCATGTTTTACTTGATAGAGTGATATCTATGATTTTCTTTAATTTGTTTCTCGTTCATGATGGAAATTGATAAAGAACATAAAGTCAGAATTATTTGTTAAATAATTGGCTAAATATAAAGAGGCATGTTAATGAATCTATTAATTCAAGATGGATTAAAGAACTGTTAGTTCGATAATTTCAAAAGGGTTCTGAGTTACCCGCTTTCTTGTAAGGCTGAATGCCTTGTGGTTTGGAGCTCTGAGTGCTCATCTTGTATGAAGGCTGAATTCCTTGTTAAAGGGCCGAGAGCCCATTTTGGGATGTTTAATTTCCTGCTGCTTGTGATTTGATGTGAGCCTGGATGGCTATTGTGATATGTGGAGGCATGGGGACTTGTGGTTGTGGCAGCGGATGATGCCTACTGTGGCGAGATACATCGGTTTATGCATGTGGGTGTCGGGGAGGACACCAAGGATGATGGTATGAGATGAATGTGATGGTTTGATGTTGGTGGTTTGATTGTTTATCTGCTTTACTTTTCCCCACTGCTCAAGGCAGCTAGTTTTTCTTACCCTCTTTCCGAAGGAGGTGAAGACACGCGGGGTATGCCACGTGCTTTCCGTGTTTAGCCTCTCGATGGAGGATGGGTCTATGCTCTTTCTATAGGCGGCAAAGACTCGATGGGTAGTACATCTACTCACCGTGTTGATCCCTTTGTGTTTAGTAGCATAGGATGCTTTTCTAGAATGCCTGGGAATATGGGGAAGGTAATTCCATAATGAAAGTTTGTTTAAATGGTGATAATCCACGGGGATGGAGAAACTGGAATTTAATAGTGATGTGAATCCTAAAAAGGAGCAGTTTTTGAATGTGGTGCCAATTTTGTTTAATGCGGTAAATTGTTCATGGTTAATTAATGTTTAAAGAATTAATTAACATACAGTGGAATTGATAAAATGAAAATGGAGTAATCTAATAAATCTCTTCAAATGGATGTGTGCTTATAGGATACATAGTCTTAGAAATAGCTGCCTGGAGTCTGAGAGACGTTAGCTGCAGTTGTGCCTATGACTAGGTAATTCCCATAGTGTGGTTGTGAGTTATATATATTCTGTACTTTTTGTGTTTCTATACGCTACTCCACCCTGTTGGTAAGGGCAACTGACACCCCTGGGATTCTGAGCACTGGGGGGTGTTTTCCCCAACATTCTGATGGGAGGTTGAATGGATGACTACCCCCTTTGGCCTCGCTCTCTTCTCTTGGTAGATACATGTTCCATGAGGCACCGTGGTTAGTTACCCCATATATGTGTGTAGAGGGCTGTAATGTCTTGTGGTTATTCACACACATATATTCTGGATATAGTATCCTATGTACTACTATAGGTGTAACGTGTATAGGATGTGATGGATTGAGGATCCTTACTCAGTGTATGGGCTTAATGTCTTGAGGTATAATACCCGACGTATGATACACGTTATGCGAGATGTGGTGGCTCCCGGAAACTACCTGGTTACTTTGGTTGTGAGGACGGTGTGGTGCTTCGCCCAGGTGTCTGCGGGCAAGCCTTGGTGGTGGACGAGGTGCAGATTGTGGAGCTTATCCCAGGTGTCTGCGAGCAAGCCTTTGGAGAGAGATGCACAGAACGTATGTCGTTGGGGCAAAGCGTCAAACCAGTGGGGAAGTAGTAGCGGGGTACCCTTGATATTCTTTACTATATGCTATATTTTTGTATGCGTTACTTGGTGAGAGTATCCATGGTGAGGTTGGGAACTTAGTATACCTGTTTAGGTAACGAGTTAGTTTCACTTGTTGTTCACTGGGCTTTAGCATGCTTTCATTACTTTTGCACGAGAGGCTTGAAGAGGATCCTACTGAGTATACTGTTATACTCACCGTATGTACATATAAACTGTTTTTCATGTCACTTGGAGCAGGTCGGAGATCAAGCTGGTTACTACTAGCTTGCGGTTGGAGGAGGAGCTGTTTGGGCTTGTGGTCGCTGCCGTTTTACTTTCTTTTGGGTACTTTTATTTTTCCCTTTCAGTTGTAGTACTTTTGCATGACATTTCATATATGTGTACTTGGGATTATTTTATATTTCAGTTATGAGTTGGAGTTGGTTGGATCATATTCTATCTCTCTCTTCTGCATGTGTTCTCTTAGAGGGTAATGCCTCCCATTTGTGTGTGTATTATACCCTCGGATCTAGTCGCCAACCCGGGGCCTACTGGAGGCGGGACTCGGGGGTCATTATCTCCCTTCTCACATTGCCGGCCCAGGAGGGGTACACTTTTTGGGGAGGGGGTCGTGACAGAGTGGTATCAAAGGTCTGGTTGAGGGATAGGATGAAGTTTGGAGTTAGGTACAGGTGAGGATGCATGGGATGGTAGGGCAACGGTGTCATTCATGTTTAGCAAGTGGGGTAAACACTGGAGACCAGCAGAGACATAGGCGTTCAGGGCCCCCTATGATCCGTTGCACAGACCTTTAAGTTTACAGTGGCTACTAAACAAAGTGATACTGGTTGCAGGGTAGAGACCTTGGAAAGGATCATGCATCATTATTCTTTGCGCCTGTGTTTGAATGGGTAGACCTTGGGATAGGTAACCTAAAATTAATAAAACAAAATAATTAATTAATTAATGTTGAGTCTTCCATATTCCAGGCTTAGGAGCTCTAACAGTTGTTATTTTACAGGTATGGCTCCAAGTCGACGTCCTCGTCAGGTTTGCGCAGAAGGTGCCCAGTAGGTTGTTCCAGCAGATCGCCGCCGGGTAGAGGTTGGCGACGATGACACTTGGAGGAAGACACTCCGAGAGTTTCAGCGCCAGAGTATACAGAAGTACGAGGGATCCGTTTCAGATGCAGTCACAGAAGACTGGTTGGAGGAGGTCGAGATAGGCTTCAGTTCGATTCGTGCTCGGAAGGAACACTGGGTGTCCTTGGTTGTGACGATGTTGCGTGGAGCAGCGAGACAGTGGTAGTTCTTGTTCCTCGGGGATCGTGAGGAGTCAGAGATCTCATGGGAAGAGTTTCGAGACAGGTTTAGAGTCGAGTTTCTTTCGTCGACTACAAAGGTGTCCAGTCGCCATGAGCTTCTTACCCTTCGACAGGAGAGCTCCAGTGTTCGAGAGTTTGGAATCCGTTTCCGGAACCTTCTACGATATGCTTCAGACTTGTTACCAGATGATGAGGCCAAGGCGAGGCATTTTGAGGAGGCTTTGCGTCTAGAGATCCAGCGCCAGGTCACCCCATTTATGCTGAAGACATATCTTGAGGTGCTGGCGAAAGCAGAGGTTGTTGAGAGGACTTTGGCCAGGACTGGATCGTCACGAGAGGGGAATCATCGTGATTCCTCACAAAGCAGAGCTCTGGTCCGGGGTTCCCGGTTTTCAGGACAGAAGAGTTTCCGTTCACCTGGGGGTAGGTCTCAGCCCTTCCCATCACGTTTCTTCAGAGGAAGATACTCTCAGACCTATACCAAGGGATCAGGCGCTTGTTTTTCTTGTGGTGGTCATGGTCATCAGTAGCGGGAGTGCTCAACTATTCAGAGCAGTCAGCGCGCACCGGGCGCCCCACTCCTGGTTCCTCCGTTGAGGTAGTTCCAGCCGAGGCAGCAGCAGCAGGTTGCACCAGCTTTAGATCATCAGAGGGTAGATGGAGCAGGCAGAGGACAGCCCCATGACGCTCCCCATCCTCAGAGAGCAGAGCGCGGCCGTGGTGGTGGACTTCATCAGGGTCAGAGAGGCCGTGGAGGTGGTCGTGGTCAGCTTCATGCTCTAGCGTTGCCAGCTCCAGGCGAGCCATGCGTCGTACGAGGTACCCTTTGCTTGTTTTCTACCTTGGTGTATGCCTTGTTTGATTCAGGAGCGACACACACCTTTATATCCCCTACCCTTTTCCACGCTTTGGGACTTGAGGTAGAGAGGCTTCCAGTGCCCTTGGCGTTGACTACGCCAGTTGGAGGTCGAGCTAGCTTGTTTGAAGTATGTAGAGACTGTGAGCTAGTGTTGGGGCAGCACCACTCTTGGGGAGATTTCCTATGTTTACGAATACAACCATATGATGTCATCCTCGGCATGGATTGGTTGTATTCGTTGCATGCTATTGTGGATTGCTACAGGAAGAAGGTCATTTTCTTTGATGAAGATGGAGAAGAAGTAGTGTTTTTTGGTGAGACAGATCCTCGAATGAGTCATAGACGAGTTTCATCCTTATCATCCATGATGGTTGGGATGATGCTGAGTTCTTCAGAGGTTCAACAACTGGCATTTCCTAGGGTCGTAGAGGAGTACCCTGATGTCTTTCCAGAAGAGGTTGTATCCTTACCCCCTCGACGAGAGATCGAGTTTGGGATCGAGCTACAGCAAGGAGCGTCTCTTATCTCTATGTCTCCATATAGGATGGCCCATTCTGAGTTACGAGAGCTACGTATTCAGCTCGACGGTCTGTTGCAGTGTGGTTTTGTTCGGCCAAGTGTGTCACCGTGGGGTGCACCATTTTTGTTTGTGAAAAAGGCTGATGGCAGTTTGTGGTTGTGCGTCGATTATCGTCGCTTAAACAAAGTGAAAATAAAGAACCGTTATCCTCTCCCGCGGATTGATGACCTATTCGATCAACTGAAGGGTGAAAGTTGGTTCTCAAAGATCGACTTGCGGTCAGGATATCACCAGATGTGTGTAAAGGATGAGGATATCCCGAAGACTGCTTTCCGCTGTCGTCATGGGCATTATGAGTTTGTTGTAATGCCATTCAGCGTGACAAATGCTCTAGCTGTTTTCATGGGGTTGATGAATGCTGTGTTCCGTGAATTCCTGGACAATTTTGTTGTGGTTTTCATCGACGACATCCTTGTATACTCCACATCTGAAGAGGAGCATGCAGAGCATCTACGAGCCTTTTTGGGAGTTCTTCGCCAACATTAGTTGTTTGGGAAGTTGTCCCAGTGTGATTTCTGGGCTCGAGAAGTTTGTTTCTTAGGGCATGTTGTGTCCCAACAGGGAGTAGCTGTGGATCCATCGAAGATAGAAGCAGTAGTGTCTTGGGCATCCCCCAAGACCGTGTTAGAGGTGCGAAGTTTCCTTGGTCTCGCAGGCTATTATAGAAGGTTTGTATCCAATTTCTCCCGAGTTGCGACTCCTCTGACAGCTTTGACCAGGAAGGATCAAGCGTTCATATGGACTGATTAGTGTCAGGCAGCATTCGAGTATCTAAAGGAGAAGTTGGTAAGTGCTCCAGTCCTTTGTCTTCCAGCAGAGGGAGTCCAGTTTGATGTTTTCTGTGATGCTTCACATCTGGGGCTAGGCTGTGTTCTCATGCTGCAGAGGTCAGTTGTTTCTTATGGGTCTCGGCAGTTACGTCCACATGAATGCAACTACGCCACCCATGATCTTGAGTTGGCAGCCATGGTGTTTTCTCTGAAATTGTGGAGACATTACCACATTGGTGAGCACTTTGTGGTTTTCACCGATCATAAGAGTTTGAGGTATGTTTTCTCCCAACGTGACTTGAACTTGAGGCAGCGTCGGTGGGTGGAGTTCTTGCAGGAATACGACTTTGAAATATCATATACACCTGGAAAAGGGAATGTTGTAGCTGATGCACTAAGACGAAAGTCACGTAATGATGATGTGCGTGAATCTGGTGATTCCTGGAGAGTGATGGAAGAGCTAGAAGCTTTGTATCTTGATATGGGAGAAGTTGGGGGAAGAGGTTGTCTTTTCCAGATGACGGTGCAGTCATCCCTGATGCAGAAGGTGGAAGAGTCTCAGTTGGGTGATCTAGAGGTGGAAGTTTGGAGAGACAGATTTGTATGTGGTGAGGCCCCTGATGGTTGGTCGGAGGATGAACAACACCGAGTGTTATATCATGGCATGCTTTTTGTTCCCTTGGCGATGCGCGAGACCGTTCTCCGAGAGTTCCATAGTTCACCCTTGGCGGTACATCCTGGTGTGACGAAGATGTACCGATCCTTGAGGAGTCAGTTTTGGTGTCCTGGGATGAAGCGTTCAGTTGCAGAATATGTGTCTCGATGTTTAGTCTTCCAGAAGGTGAAGGCCGAACACCGTGTTCCTGGTGGTCTTCTCCAGCACTTAGAGATTCCTCAGTGGAAGTGGGAGGACATCTCAATGGACTTTGTTACAGGTTTACCTCGAGCTTCGGGAGGACATGATTCTATATGGGTAGTAGTGGATCGTTTAACAAAATTGGCCCACTTCATAGCAATCAAGGAGTCGAGCTTAGTGGAGGTTTTGTCGAGGCAGTATCTGGAGGAGGTGGTGAGGCTTCACGGAGTACCTAGGACGATCATTTTTGATCGAGATCCTCGTTTTACCTCTAGGGTGTGGAGAGGTCTCCAACATGCTTTTGGTTCTCAACTATGCCTTTGCACTGCTTTTCATCCTCAAATGGATGGTCAGACAGAGCAAACCATCCAGACTCTTGAAGACATGTTGCGCTCTTGTGTTCTTTATTTTGGAGGTTCATGGGTGAAGCACTTACCCTTGGTAGAATTCGCTTACAATAATAGTTTTCACTCTACCATCGGTATGGCGCCGTTTGAAGCCTTGTATGGCCGGCCATGCCGTTCTCCGTTGTGATGGACTGGGGTCGGAGAGTCAGCAATCCTCGGACCAGAACTAGTGCAGAATACAACAGAGATGGTTCAGGTGATTCGTGAGAGGATGAAGACAGCACAGGATCGTCAGAAATCATATGATGATCAAAGAAGGAGACTGTTAGAGTTTAATGTTGGGGATCATGTGTTTCTAAAGGTGACTCCCCGTCGTGGGTAGCGAAGGTTTGGTCGTGGAAGTAAGCTTTCTCCCCGGTTTGTTGGGCCTTTCGAGGTGTTAGCTCGTGTTGGATCTGTGGCGTATCGAGTAGCACTTCCCCCTCAGATGAGTCGGATACATGATGTTTTCCATGTATCACAGCTCTGTCGTTATCTTCATGATGAATTTCATGTTATCGATTGGGGAGAGATCGATATTGACGATGATGCAACCTTCGAGGAGCGACCTGTGGAGATTTAAGACCACAAGGAGAAGGTGTTGCGTGGGCGTTCTATCCCCTTAGTTCGTGTCCTGTGGCGAAACAGTGGCATGGAGGAGAGTACCTGGGAGCGTGAGTCACAGATACGTGCTCAATACCCAGAATTGTTTAATGTTTAACTCTTTCCATGTAATGACGTTTCCTTTATGGTTAGACCTTTCATGTTTTATTTATGTACCTTTGATGTGATGTTATGTTTGAATTGTTTGGTTATGGGTTATTTGTTTCCATACTCTCGGATGTCATAGTTTTGTTCCAGCTTTTGAACAACTCATGGTGGTTTTCCCCTGAGAGGTATCTTATGGGGTGGTTGTTCAGACCCCTCTTTTCTTCTGGGTTGGTTTTTAATTCTCGAGGACGAGAATGTTTTGAGAGGTATCTAATGTAATGGCCCGGACCTCCCTGGTCCATTACTTTGTGAAAATGTGGTGTTGTAGGTGTTCCGGGAGGACAAGGTGACTTATCCCCCAGCTGCTGCCTACCGGTAGCTCGGTCTACCGGTAGGTGATGATTACAGGTAGCTCGGTCTACCGGTAGATGCTGATTACCGGTAGCTCGGTCTACCGGTAGCTACTGCCTACCGGTAGCTCTGTCTATCGGTAGCTGCTGATTACCGGTAGCTCGGTCTACCGATTGCTGCTGATTACCGGTAGCTCGGTCTACGGGTAGCTGCTGATTACCGGTAGCTCGGTCTACCAGTAGCCGCATCCTACCGGTAGTTGGGTTTACCGGTAGCCACGGCATACTGATAGCTCAGTATACTGGTAGCCGCAGTCCAGCAGTAGCTCGGCTAACACTTTTCCAAATTTCTAGTTCTGTGAACAGTGTTTCTATCGGTGAGGTTCTATCAGTGGACTTCTATTGGTGAGGTTCAATGAACAGTGTTTCTATCGGTGAGGTCCTATCGGTGGACTTCTATCGGTGAGGATCGATGAACAGTGTTTCTATCGGTGAGGTCCTATCGGTGAACTTCTATCAGTGAGGATCTATCAGTAGACTTGTGTTTCTATCGGTAAGGCTCTATCGGTGAGCTTTTCATTCCTTTGCCAATTTTTTTAGTTCTGTGTACAGTGTTTCCAGACTTCATAAGAGCTACCGATTGCATACTTTGCCAAATTTCACGAATGAACAGTGTTTCCAGACTTCATAAGAGCTACCGATTTCATACTTTGCCAAATTTCACGAATGAACAGTGTTTCTAGACTTCATAAGAGCTACCAATTCCATACTTTTCCAAATTTCACGAATGAACAGTGTTTCAGATTCCATAAGAGCTACTGATTCCATACTTTCCCAAATTTCTCGAATGAACAGTGTTTCCAGACTCCATAAGAGCTACCGATTCCATACTTTGCCAAATTTGGAGTATGTGAACAGTGTTTCCAGCTTCGCAAATTTGACGTTTTCTTTGACGTAAAATACTTTTAAAACCTTATTTTAAGGACTTTAAGGCCGATTCAAAGGCCATAAATCCTATATTAATTATTCCTAAGGCCGGGATGTTTTTACTTGGTCAAACCGCGTGGGTTAATGCGATCCTTTTTTAATGGAGAATAAATCGGATCTTAAACTGTCGCCTCTCTAATTTATTTTTTAAAGGGAACGAGATATCATTCTTCGTTGTTCTTCCTCATGGTTCTCATCTACGAGACGGTAGAACCTTGAAATCATTCCCTTAGGAGTTTCACAATCAAACGTCACTCGGATCAGTTCCGCTCTGTTTGATGCAACCAAGTTGTGTCGATCGTTCTTCTATATAAGGTATGTTTTATCATCGTTCCTTCGGGGATCACCTTCTCTTGTTCTTCCTTCCGTATTAGCATGTAATCTCCATGGTTCTAATGGGTTTTCTTGGGGTTGGTTGGTATTGTCGTATCGTGGCATCCTCCGGTGGATGCAGCTGTCGTGAGGAGAAGAGGACTGTGACCCGTTGTGTGGATAAAGGACATCAAGAACTCTTCGAGGTAGGGGATTCATGGCTTCTCTAATTGTGTATGTGCAATCATAGAATTAGCATGATTTACTCCTTTGGATCACAATGAAATTGACCTAATTAAATACTTGAACCGGATTAAAAGAATTGGTTGATCGCATGTTGTTACTTTGTACCGTGATAATGGTTTGCCTCATGTTTTCCTAGATAGAGTGATATCTATGATTTTCTTTAATTTGTTGCTCGTTCATGATGGAAATTGATAAAGAACGTAAAGTCGGAATTATTTGTTAAATAATTGGCTAAATATAAAGAGGCATGTTAATGAATCTATTAATTCAAGATGGATTAAAGAACTATTAGTTCGATAATTTCAAAAGGGTTCTGAGTTACCCACTTTCTTGTAAGGCTGAATGCCTTGTGGTTTGGAGCTCTGAGTGCTCATCTTGTATGAAGGCTTAATGCCTTGTTAAAGGGCCGAGAGCCCATTTTGTGATCTTTAATTTCCTGCTGCTTGTGATTTGATGTGAGCCTGGATGGCTGTTGTGATATGTGGAGGCATGGGGACTTGTGGTTGAGGCAGCGGATGATGCCTAGTGTGGCAAGATACATCGGTTTATGCAGGTGGGTGTCGGGGAGGACACCAAGGATGATGGTATGAGATGAATGTGATGGTTTGATGTTGGTGGTTTGATTGTTTATCTGCTTTACTTTTCCCCACTGCTCAAGGCAGCTGGTTTTGCTTACCCTCATTCCGAAGGAGGCGAAGACACGCGGGGTATGCCACGTGCTTTCCGTGTTTAGCCTCCAGATGGAGGATGGGTCTATGCTCTTGCTATAGGCGGCAAAGACTCGATGGGTAGTATATCTACTCACCGTGTTGATCCCTTTGTGTTTAGTAGCATATGATGCTTTTCTAGAATGCCTGGGAATATGGGGAAGGTAATTCCATAATGAAAGTTTGTTTAAATGGTGATAATCCGTGGGGATGGAGAAACTGGAATTTAATAGTGATGTGAATCCTAAAAAGGAGCAGTTTTTGAATGTGGTGCCAATTTAGTTTAATGCGGTAAATTGTTCATGGTTAATTAATGTTTAAAGAATTAATTAACATACAGTGGAACTGATAAAATGAAAATGGAGTAATCTAATAAATCTCTTCAAATGGTTGTGTGCTTATAGGATACCTAGTCTTAGAAGTAGCAGCCTGGAGTCTGAGAGACGTTAGCTGCAGTTGTGCCTATGACTAGGTAATGCCCATAGTGTGGTTGTGAGTTATATATATTCTGTACTTTTTGTGTTTCTATACGCTACTCCACCCTGTTGGTAAGGGGAACTGACACCCCTGGGATTCTGAGCCCTGGGGGGTGTTTTCCCCAACATTTTGATGGGAGGTTGAATGGCTGACTACCCCCTTTGGCCCCGCTCTCTTCTCTTGGTAGATACTTGTGCCATGAGGCACCGTGGTTAGTTACCCCATATATGTGTGTAGAGGGCTGTAATGGCTTGTGGTTATTCACACACATATATTCTGGATATAGTATCCTATGGACTACTATAGGTGTAACGTGTATAGGCTGTGATGGCTTGAGGATCCTTACTCGGTGTATGGGCTGTAATGGCTTGAGGTATAATACCCGACGTATGATACACGTTATGCGAGCTGTGGTGGCTCCCGGAAACTACCTGGTTACTTTGGTTGTGAGGACGGTGTGGTTCTTCGCCCAGGTGTCTGCGGGCAAGCCTTTGTGGTGCACGAGGTGCAGATTGTGGAGCATAGCCCAGGTGTCTGCGGGCAAGCCTTTGGAGAGAGATGCACAGGACGTATGTCGTTGGGGAAAAGCGGCAAACCAGTGGGGAATTAGTAGCGGGGTACCCTTGATATTGTTTACTATATGCTATATTTTTGTATGCGTTACTTGGTGAGAGTTGTCGTGGTGAGGTTGGGACCTTAGTATACCTGTTTAGGTAACGAGTTAGTTTCACTTGTTGTTCACTGGGCTTTAGCCTGATTTCTTTACTTTTGCACGAGAGGCTTGAGGAGGATCCTACTGAGTATGCTGTTATACTCACCCTATATACATATAAACTTTTTTTCAGGTCACTTGGAGCAGGTCGAAGATCAAGATGGTTACTACTAGATTGCGGTTGGAGGAGGAGCAGTTCGGGCTTGTGGTCGCTGCCGTTTTACTTTCTTTTGGGTACTTTTAGTTTTCCCTTTCAGTTGTAGTACTTTTGCATGACATTTCATATTTGTGTACTTGGGATTCTTTTATATTTCAGTTATGAGTTGGAGTTGGTTGGAGCCAATTCTATCTCTCTCTTCTGCATGTGTTCTCTTAGAGGGTAATGCCTCCCATTTGTGTGTGTATTATACCCTCGGTGCTAGTCGCCAACCCGGGGCCTACTGGAGGCGGGACTCGGGGGTCATTATCTCCCTTCTCACATTGCCGGCCCAGGAGGGGTACACTTTGTGGGGAGGGGGTCGTGTCAATTACAAAAACTATAGGATTTCAACCTATACATTTACTTATCTATAGAGACATATTTGGTCATATCCGTATAAATATCTCTAGGGATCTCACTAATATTTTCTCATCCATGTTTCTAATGGTTGACTGATCATTTACTATGATACTAACTCTAATGACCTAAGAATAACGTACATGAATATTTCAAATTTTTAAATGATTATTTATTACATTGAACAAGAACATTATCGAGGACACTAATTGTTTAGTGCCTTTCGAATAATGTAACACATTATTCTATTTTGGTGAATGATCATCAACATATTCCATAAATATATTTTCCATTATTAATCATATAAAAACCCCTTCTTTATTGCATGCTTTAAAGAAAAATAAGAAAAGGGTGAGCTCATATACTCAGCAAGCGTAAATATATAGAGATAATATAACCATAAGTTCAAAAGATCATCAAAATAACTTTTTAAAATTTTATCATGCATATCAGAGATCTTGGTATCGTTTCATGGGATAAATCATTGATGTTAATATATATTCAAATAACATATTTCAAGAGGGGATAACATAATACATTAAATTGTGGACTATATATAAGTAAAGAGAAATTAATTTCCAATTTAGTCAATGATCATTACCATGAACATCATATTGGGAAAATTACCTCACAAAACTGGGAGCACTCCTTATTCAAACAATGAATTACTAAATCAAGTTTTATACTATTTGAGTCTTGTATTCCTAATAATAGTTCACTACCCATTCTAGTCCTATCTATCTTAAGAGATTAAAATGATTACACATTTCATTAGTGGGAAATATAGTTCCCACCCATCACATAATGAAATAAACAAAAATAGTATTCACACAAACATAATTCATTCATTGGATTTGAATCTATGAAATGAAATGGGTTTCGTAAACCTCATTCTATCTTAATATATCACATGGAATGAAATGGGTTTAAAAAAATATAATTATATCATAATCCAAAACCAACCACATAAATAATAGAGGCAAAATCCATGAAAAAAATTTATCCTCGTTAAATCATAAGATGCATCAGTTGGTTTTATTTAAAATATACAACAATATTGGGATATCACTTGAAATTATTGTTAATGAAAAATATTCCTTATGGATCGAATATGTTTTTAAATTACATGTAATATTAAAAAAAAATATTTTAAAATTACCTTGAAATATTTTTTGAAAAAAATATATAAATTATCACATCATAATAGAAGAAAAATTCATTCATGCCATATATGTTACCAATTCATTCTAGTCATACTTTTTCGAATAATTTCACAAAGTACCTCGTCTAGAAAGAGATAAAAAGATTCCATTAAAAAAATGTATTAAAAGTAAAAATTGTGTACAAATAAAAATAAACATACATACTAGAATATTAGAAAAATAAAATAATTTTTTTAAAATAATTTCATTAAAGATTAATTTTCTCCAATGGAGAATTAAAATGAAACAAACCCAATTTTTTATGAGATTGTGAAATAAATACTCATCAAATTATAATTAGTAGAGTCATATTATCATGAAAAAATTATTATCATATGGATATGAAAATAAAATAATATTATAGATAAGGTCAGAATAAATATTAATGAGTATTATATACACCATGTAGATGTAAAAAGTAGGGTATAATGCATTTGTCAATTAAAAATAAATGTTTGACATAAATCCCTCATCTTTTGTCTGGAATCTCTTTGTACTCATGAAAAATAATATTTAGTAAAAAAATAATTAATTTAAATCTATTAAATAATCTTATTCAATTATATCATTTTATATAATCAGCCACTATGCCTTTCTATTATCCATTTATTAACAATTTTCATGCTAATGTTACGTTTTAGGTAATAATCGAGTTGTTTTTCGCATGTGTTTTGATTTGTTATATTTTTGTCCTCTAAAATATATCAGGAATTCATCATATAAAAAATTATAACTCTTATATAAAAAACATATATATTTATAGTTAATATATATTTATTATAATATATAAAAAACATAAATGAAATGCATCATCCATAAATACATTAACTCATACGTATGCATGAACGCGATGTTTAATTTACTGTCATAGTACAAGAAAGAAAACTATATGATATATTATTATTAATAATTCATTTTTATATTATATATATCATATGTATACATTAACTTTATTGTTTTTATCATCAAAGGGAAATATAAATGGAAAATGAATCACATCACATCATGGATATGGTAAACCATAATTACCTTCACACGACATTATCTTTTACCAAAATATTAGGTGTTAAAATGATAGATAAGATATTATCATTCATGAGGTAAATTTTGTTTCATAAATATCATATATAAATATTAAACCCATTATAATTATTACTAATAAAATATGGTGACGAATAATTAATTGTATTGTATTTGGAGATAGTAAGTCATAATCATGCATGATTGATACTTTCATTTCTTATTTGATGCAAAAGGGGATGTATAGTGGTGTATTCAAAATAATAATTTCATATTATCATATTTGGTATAATGAGGTTATTATTTTATGATATATATCAATGATTTATCAGATTCATGGAAGTGTAGAAAAAGAGAATGATCATTTTTAGTGATTACCACCTCTCTGAAAAATATCATTTATATATCCTCTAAACGACTATATTGTTATACTTTTGAGAGTACCATAACATCTAAAATGAGGATATCAATCTTGAGAATATAACATAGAGGGGAGTAGATTAGAAATAAGTCTCCAAATGATGTGAATAAGTGTGGATGGATGTAACCTTTTATAATTTAGGTGGGGGAACTTTTTGAATTTCAGAAAAATTATTTGCTAATAAATTCAATCTCAGTGAAGATAAAATAGAAATGAGATCAAATAAAATATAAGATGATATGATATTATAATATCATTAAAAATAGATTTTTGGCCATTTTTTGTGTTATTTAAAAGCATTTCATCGTAACTAAAAACTTTTTAATAGATTATACTTATTATATTAGTACCAAATTCATTAATATTAAAACATTTTAATTATTAATTATATGTTGTAAATTTTCCATAACTAGTAAAATTATTAAATTTTATGACAAATAATTATTATTATTTATTTTATAATATCATTAAAAAATTTATATAATTTAATAGAATATTATTTTCAAAAAATATCATTTGTGTCCATTTTATCATTATTCATTACATTGGAATTAATACATACAAAAAAGAAAGATAAAATTGAATAAAAAACTAATACAACAATACTATGTCATACTCACCCATTAAATTTTTGGACAACATTAATTAGTTCAAATTATATTTGTTTTCGTATTTATAATGTCATTAATTTTATTTTCTATTGGTTGAATAATATTTAAATCATAACCGCCTATTAATTTATGTTAACTACATATACACTAAAAATTAAAAATACATTACAATGATTAAGATAAATCATTTTTATTTAAAATAATATTAATAATATAATATATCTTATAAAAAACACTATATAAAAAATTTTATTATTATTAAAAAATGGTGCGACTTTGTCTATACAATATATAAAATATTATAAACGTCATAATATATTCCATATGGATCAAAATGGTCTATAATTCCACACTTGGATTATTGTAGTTGATATACAATCAACAAATTAGATTTATTCCTGTGTTTTTTTCTTTTAATTGTTCTTATGAGTTCAATTGTTGTAATTTTATTGATTTTTCATTTGCATGCACAAGCACTATGCAAGTGTTTCATAAGTCATAATGGAATGTATTTCACATATTAAAATGTAAAATATATAATTTACTATGAAGAATAATTTAATCATAATATAATAATTTATATTCAATTACCCTACAGTGTTTCTATGCAGACACATCAGAGATAATGGAGACAACAAACGTGACATTTTGTGTCTTTACATGATGTAAATATTATAGAATTAATTTTCTTAGAAAAGTGGTTATTAACTAACATAATATAGATCATTATCATCTAAAGGACAATGTATATTCATTAAAATAATTTTTTCAAGTGTTAATTCCATTTTAATGTTTTACCATTTTTTTAACCAAAATCATCTAATTTACACATTACCTTGGAAACCAAATTTAAAATGGTTACTATTCAAATTGGCCAAAAATAAAAACTAAATTTTCAGTAAAATTTGACTTAATGAATCAAAACATGGAATACAGTTTTACCAAATTAATAACAATTATGTTTCATAGTATAATTTAAAGTAAAATAGGTGCATTACATTGGAAAATGGTTTTCCTGAAATATTCCTTATTAAAACATAAAATGATTTTATATTAAATTCATGTGTAAAATTATTTTAGAAAACCATAATTTAAAATTTTAAATCAAAATTAATTAATTAAAATTTTATACTATTCCAAAACATTATTTTACCATTCTTGGCCATTAAAAGAAAAATAATTTTTTAAATAAACATTAGTATTTTCACTATTCATAATGAAATGAAAATTATAAAAAATAAATAAATAACACTCAACCTCAGTAAATTTCTATATCCTAGTTATAGATAAAATTTTTTATTTTTTCAAATAAAATTTATATATGTGTCCAAAACTGTAATTTTGACAACTGTGCCATTAAAGTGGTTATAAAATTGCCTTTTAGAAAAATACTTATTTTTCATAAAATTAGATTATTTCATATATCATATCAATAAAATAGATAATTTAAAGGTAAAAAATTATATTTATAAAATTATATATATATATATATATAATTCTTATAATCCAACAAGATTTATTTTTATTTTTTGGTATAAAACACACATATGAACATTAAATTTGTTTTTTAGAATGATTTTTTCCTTTTAATATTAATAATATTTTAATGTAGCTTTATTATTAATTGGTAATCAATGAATTAATTATATATATATATAAATATATTCATAAATCATTTAATCATTTTTAATTCATTTATTCTTATGGTTTTGTTAAAAATTTTCATTTTAAATAAATATAATTTAAATAACATTTTTGTAGAGGCTCATTGTGGCATGTAATGCTAGATAAGTTGGTGTTGCATGTTGCTTAATATTAATATGTTTTAGATTCTATTGAAATATATTAGATTATTTATCAATATATATAATTAATATATTTTTCTATTATATGATACCTCTTTGGATTAATATATGACTAATATTTAGAAAATAACTGGTAGATTTATTTTGATATTATTTGTTCGGTATAGTTGGTGTCCTTAGGATTTGTAGTTGATAACTGATTATTTGTGAAGATAATAATATTTTCTAAAAATTGTTTATGATTGATAGTGTTTGATTTTTTAAAATTTTATGGTTATATATAGTGTTTGTTTATTTGAAGGATATCTCGTATAGAGATATATTAATGTCATGGATATTGAAATGATTTGGGAAGGTTTTGTTATAAAAAATATGTGATTATGATATATACGTACTTAAGTACATGCTTGTATGAATGGGTAATTTTAAATGAGTAATGATTCATAGCTTCATATGGTCAAATGGAGTATGTTTGATGACATATTAGAAGATATATATATCAATTAATGAATATGTTGTGAATTCCATCAAAAAAATTACACAATTTTTATTAATTAAAATTTAATGGAAATAGTTTATATAAGACGAAGAATATAACAATTAGGTATTTCATTGTACATTTTCCTTAAATGATTATTATGTTTGATCTCTTTCACAATAAATAAAAAAATATGATATCTAGATATTGTTATAACCTATATTATTAATTAGTAGGTTTACAAGTGGTTAATTTAGTTTTTAAAAATAAAATTTTAAATGTGTTATCTAATTAAATTAGTTAATTCATTTTTTTCAGGAATCTACCTGTTTATAAACTATACAATGTACTAAATAATTTTTTTTTCATATTTTAAAATTATTAAGAAAATAATGAATAATACATATTGATTCATTAATTTTTGTACGGGAATCTATAATAAGAACAAATATTTTTTAAATATGTATTTTCCTATAAAAATGTCTCACATTTTCTATTATGATTATATTTAATAAGTACAACAAAAAATCTATAAATTAAATTTATAATATTGAAAATCAATTTTTCCTTTATAATATCAATATAAATTTATGATTAATTTATTGGGTTTTTCTAATAAGATTTATATTTAGGTGAGGTGTGTAAAATACCTTTTTTCGAATAACATGACCACTGTGACATTTTTAGCACATAAATATGAAATATTAATTCAATATATCTTTTTTTAAGAATAAATTTTTTTATGTGGAATTATAATTTAAAAACTATTTGGTTTATTATAAAAAACCTATATTTGACCATTTAAAACATACGTAATATATTTTAAAGAAATTTTTTTATACATTATTTATTTAATATTTTTAGATTAAATTTTATAATATTATTAATATTTATATAATCAAATGGACTGAAAATATTTAATAATTATGTCTAAATTATGTAATGAGGTCAATTTTTTTCAACCTCATCAGATTTACAATATTTAAAGAATCATTTTAACACAACAAAAATAAATAGGGGAAATTTGGGTTTATCAACGATGGAATCTCTATAATAATGTTTTAATAAAAGGAAGGGAATAGGTGGTTGAAGACTATCTCAATCTTATCCCTTATCCTCTCCATTATTACCCTATTCCATGCCCACATACGTTTAGTGTGACATCTAAATTTTTATATTTTTATTTATAATAATTTCATCCATTTATAGTAATAAAAGGGGAAATCCACTCCCCATATCCCCACACACCGCAAATGAATAGATTTTTCCTAAAAGAAATCCAACCCTAAACAATACTCATCACCATCATGATTTTTTCAATTTCTCAAAATATTATCCACCAAAGTATTAACCAATAATGACTAAAAAATTTTATAAATGATATCCCTCTTTCAATGAATAAATTTGTTATTATGAAATGTAATTATTGTAAACCCATTCACTACATCCCTTTTTTATTTTATTCTATTATAAATGATTTTCATAACATTTCTGATTAGATTAAAACTCCACTAGGAGTCACACCAATTCATAATATAGATGTTTTATATTTACTATTTTGATTAAAATACATTAAGGGTTATGATAATTTCTAATTGACATAGATGGATGAAGTGACAGTCTTGTCCCATAAGATTATACCATGTAAACCCCATTTATCTTGGTTTTAAAGAGATATACAATCATATGGGTTTTTCATAGAACAATCCCAATATGATAATCTTATACTAATAATTCAGAAAATATTTTTATTCTATATGTTAAATCTTCTCAATATCATGTCCCAAACCATGTTCATTGATATGCCACAAGAAATTACCATCATCTCACACCTACAATGTATTAATAAGTGGTTATGTATCTATGCCCTAATAATATTTTTTTATTTATTAATTTAATAAATTATTATTATATTTTTCATTTTTTAATTATTACATTATAGATTTATATATAATTAACTAATGATATTTATAAAATATTGATTTTCAAAAAAAGGTAACAGAATATTTTTAAAAATATATAATTTAAAATTAAAAATCTTATTGGTAAAATTCAATAATTATTGAATTGAATTTATTTTTCATGAAATGTTTTTATTAAAAAATATTTAATTTATTTTAAATGTCAATATAATTTAATGAAGTAAAATTTAAATTTTATAAGGGGAATAAACTATTTTGTGTTGAAAAAATGAGTAATTTATACTAAAATAAAAATTCTATATAAATTTTCCAATTCACATATTTTGTTAATACTTTTTCTAAATTAAATATCATTTTTTCAATTATCGCGTTGTAATGATCGCACAATGAATTTTTCATAATTTTATAAGACAGTAAAATATTTAGTAAATATTAAATAATGTATAAATATATCATATTTATTATGAATACATGATACCCAGAATTTTATTTAAATAAATACTATAATGGTAATACATGGAATTAAATTTCTCATTAAATATATTTTTTCATCTGTTTATTTTATTAATTCTACAACTAGTTATTTAATCCTCTAAAACCTAAATTTTAATACATGATTTTAAAACCAGTTCTTCATAAACATAACTCATATACATATCATGAAAGGAATTATTTTAAGTATTTCATTTAATATCAGAATAAAATATTTAAAACCACTCATATTTTTTTAACACATTGGGAATAACGTTAGAATGATTCTGTGTTTAATTTTCTTTTAATATATGACATATAGCCAAATTTTAAAATTTATTAAATAATTTCTCTCTTTTATTCTATAAACACCCATCCAACTTCGCATTATTATTCACTCCAAACCCATTATGTATAAAATATCTTATTTATCCCCAATATATCCCTCCCATGTTTTCCACAGTCTTTTATGAATATTTTTACAAGCTTTTGTATGCACCCCCAAAAGGAATTTGATTCTCTTCATTTTCCACCTCATTCAATTGATTTATTTTATTATTCATTTCGATTCAATTTATATTATGTTATAATTAAATTATAAATAAGAAATTAATATTAATAATTTACTAATATTTAATTATTATGTATCCCTCTTCTTTAACCCTTGACAAATTTCATTTATTTAATGATGTAAGTGAATCAATTCCTCTTCCTCTAAAATGATGTAATTTCTTTGTGTAATTAATTTTTTTTTCTAATTTATTATGTTTTTATTTGTATTTACACATCCATTTATAATTTAAATGTCTCCCAATTAGTGACACACATTATTTGTCCTTTAGGAAATTCTTCAAATTAACCATTACATACACATTTTATACTACTTAAATTATCCTATGATTTTCCATTAAAAACTATTTTTCTATGAATATTCATCACCATTTCCACTCAAGGGTATTATAATATATATATAAATAATTCACTTATTCAGGACATACATGTGTAAAAAGCACATTCATTAATTGGTGGATTAAATGAAATTAAAATTTATCCTCTATTGGATGAAATATATTGAACAAACAACAATGTATATAACATGAATGTGACATATGGGACTAGAATTATATATCCCTTCAGTTCATTGTGTATTGATTTTATCCAATGAGATTCCATTTATGGTGAATGTGTTTTTCTCCAAAAAACTTAATTTTATGATTTCTCAATGACTAGTTATTTCTTAATCTTATGGTTTTATAATATATGGTGTTTCCACAATCATATGTTTCTTTGATGATATCAAATTATGACAAGATAAGATGTTCATGTTTCCGATTTTCACCCATTTAATCCCCTGTATATTCCTCTTAAATAACATGTATTTCTTTCATCATGCACTTTTTTAATTTATCCATTATTGGGAATCATTGATAACCCATTTATTTTGTATATAAATAGTTTATCCTAGACCGTTTTAGAATATCAATATAATCCAGGGGTATGTTATGGATTTTTTTAAATAATTTTGTTTCGTCACAAATTTTGATTTATTGTGATACATATTTATTCACCCAAATAGTATATGAATCTATGTCTATTGGGATGATATTATTTGATTCATTATGAAATAAATCATTAAATAATATATAAGAAAAATAGTTTTTATCCTAGTTTGTATTATAGTAATTACTACTTAATTTTTGGGAATAGAATTTAAAAATATATGTCAAATTCATAGGAATGAAAATAAATATTGGAAAACATCCATATGTTTTTGGAGTGTATAATGATTTTGGATTTTAACAAAAAAAATATTCCTATATACTATAAGTGAGAGAGGATTTGGAAATATATATCCTTAGGGTAATAACCATAATAAGGGTGAATTGGGGATTAACTCAATCATCACCAAATTCATGAAAATGAAGCATTTCTTCACACATAGTTTGAATATCCTTGGGGATACACTATATTTACCCATCTATAAACATTTAAAAACCATTATTTAAGTCAATAATTTTACAGTCCTTAAAATTGAGGATATTTTCAGGTTTAGTGTTTTACAGAATTAGGCCATAACAAATACCTAAAACTATAAAAATTCAAAAGTGAAAACATCAAAATGGTATCCATTTTTTTCATAATGCAAATTTTCTAAAATAATACAATATGTATTTTAATAAAAATCTTCATGACATTCAACATGAATTATTCCAATCAAATATTCTCCCTTTAGTCTATTAAAAAATATTAAAATATTGTGGGATGAGAATAAAAATATCATTAAGGTATATAAAAGAAAGGAAGTCATTATTCCATTGATAAATATTAAAATTCCGGATAATACTTACTAGAAAACATTAAATTTTAACAAATTAAATAATTATTATTGTTTAAAAGTTTTATTTAATTTACCTTTGGAAAAAATGGATTCCATGAATAATTTTTAGAACATAGAAAATTCATGTAGGTACAGTAGTACAGAATCACATCGAATAATTACAGAACCCTTCTAGTCTGGAATAACCATAAATCCAATATACAATATAATTCTCTAGATATTATAATCATTACTCATATATTTGGAGAAATACCTTGACAACCCAATAATTTAAGTAGTTACAAGATAACCCATTTCTATATTGGTTCACCCGTAATTTATAATTTCACTAAAGAAAAACATGAAATAAAACATTACATAATTTAAAAAACTAATTTATGCACATATGATATTCACATTCAGATATTAAAATACAATTTTCTTTAAAAAATCATAAAAAAGATAGACCATTATTTTGAAAAACCCATTTTAAATTCTGAAATACCCATATAAGGTATAATTTTTTAATTTGAGAAATATTGAAATCCTTCAAATGAAGCCAACAATAAAATAATGTTCACTTTGGAAAACAAATGTATTATTTTCATATGTGTTAACAACAAAAACATTCGTTTTTTCATTTATCTAAACCTTTTATATAAACAATTTAAAAAATTTCATTATGAAGTAATATTACATGAATTAAAAATATACATAATATTTTAGTTACAAAACTATTGTATCTATATATATAAATATGTAAAAAGTATTAAGAATATTGAAAAAAATCAATAAATCTTTTAACATCAAAATAATACTATACCACATTGAAAATTTAAATAATAACAAACATTAATGAATGACATGTCAAAAAATAGTAAAAAAATGTTATTTGATAAATATATTGATATAGATTTTCAAATGGGATGTATATACACCTTATAAAAGGGAAAATCTGCCTATCATTAGGAAATGTCTCAATGAAAGGAAAATGACAGAAAATCCATTTATTTTTCTTCTTAATATTTATGTGGGTGTTTATCATCCCGAAAAAAAATTATATTAATCATTTATTTAAATGAGAACCATTTTAATTTATATAATTAATTTTTTTTTCACTTAATAGATTTTTTATACAACTAGTAAATCAGTTTAGTTTATGTTTGGTGTTTTGAACATATATAGTTTACATTCCAAAAATAAATATAGTAGGTCAACTATTTTCAAAGACTTTATTATATAAACATATCCATATTACTAATAATGAAATAATTATGAGATTTTTACTTTAATAAATAATTTAAAACCAATAATGAAATATAGATATGAAAACATTACCTACGTTACATTTATACAGACGATATGTCATGCATACACACGAGTAACATTATCATTATTTAATGTTCATTATAAAATGATGTTATGTAACATATATCTTTCGTGAATAATCATTATATCATAAATACTATTTTAGTCAATAAAATTATTCTGAAATAAAATAGGGATGTAAACTAAATTCAGACCTTATAAATAAAAATTTTGAAATCATTTTTATGATAGAAAAAATATAATTTATATAAATTAATTAAAAACAAAACCGATAAACTAAAAGGAAAAAAGTTTTTCATAAAATTGCTATATTAAAAAATAAATTTTTTTATAATTAAATAATCAATAATATCCTTTTAAAAAACGTGTATTATATAATATTGAATTCGAAAAAGTTATTTTAAATTTAAAACTAATCAAAAACATCATTTGACATTGTTAAGGATTTAAAAGAATATAGATTTTTCGATAAAAATCAGAATTTTCATTATTCTTCAAAACATGAATTTTATCAGAAAAATACCAATAGTTAACCAGAAATAAATTTTTATATCACAATTAAAACAATGAATTTTATTATTTCAAATAGAATATTTAAATGGTAGAAACATGATTTTAAAAAATTTATCCACAAAATGTAGAAAAATTCTTTTTTAGAATAATACTTTTTTTATTCATAAAATTGGATTTTTTCGTATATCATATCAACAAAACTCATAAGATGAATGTCCGAAATAAGATTAAAAGTAATATATATATATATCGTTAATATAATCCATCATTTTTTAATTTTTTAATTTTTAAAAAATACACTTGTGCTCATATAAATAGTTTTTCAGAAGGAAATATTTCTTTTTTTATTAAAAGGGGGGTTTTTTAATTTATAAATAATTTTTCACCAACTAATTATAAATAAATATATATATTATTTAAACAATATTTTCATAATTTTAATTAATCCAATTTAATCCCTGCATTATAATGGGAGGTTAAATTTTCCTTCTTTAGATATTAATAATATAAAATGATGTTTCACTGAAACTCATAGTTGAGTCTTACACATGCTAAGACAATGTTCCATTTAGGGAAATATTTTCATGGTTATGATTTCAATGTAAGATATATTATTATTTTAAAATATATATCTTAAAAATATGATACTGTAACTTTCTACCCCTATTAAACCGGATTTATCTCATCAAATTCTTCTAGGTTATCAATGCCTTAATACTTGATCGTTTCTTTCATAGAAACCAACATCAAAAATAAACTAACACATAATCTTCCTTTCAAAATGGGATGTTAGAAACATAATGTTTACCCAATGTAACTCATAACTATAGTTATGCACAAGAGAACATATGTGGAATGTGAAAACTTGGAAAAAAAGGGAAATCTAACTATCAATTTTCCTAATGGAGTGATAAATAATATGTATAAGAGAATTTTAAAACCCAAAAAGCAATAAATATATGATTATTTAAGGGACCATTTGACTCATCAGATAATAACATATCTGAATAATTTTTTTTATTTATCCTTTCCCCAGAGATTATCAATTTTCATTAGAAGAAATATTTTCTATATTTCATCACATTTCATAGGCACAATCTCATTATTTCAATGTTACATTATAAATTTCCACTTAATCACTTATTCCGTTAAATGAAAATAATTTTTTCATTCAAGAAACATTTAGAGATCGTGAGGCATGGGAATGGAATGATAGGTCATTCCATATTTCTTTAGTTATCATCCCACCAAAAAGTGAACACAATTTATCTAATTTGAATAAATCCTTATATATATAGGTAAAATTTTAATATAAATATCCTCATAAAATGTTAAATGTAAAAAATTTCATAATTACAACCCATGATTTTCAAATGATGGTTAATTAATTTCAAAACTCAAATTATCATTTATTAATCAAGCATCGTAAAGTAGAAGTAAATTGTTACGCACTAAACATGTGAATAGCATTGTGATGTGTTCTCTTGAAACATGGTAATAACATGACTTAACATAAATCCATAGTGAAATCATATGTGCTTTAAATAATCATCTCTATCCTCATTCTAGATATTCCAAAATTCTATAAAATCAATCCATATTATCATTATCATATTTTTACCATATCATTTCAAAAGACATTAACTCTATCCCATTTATATTTTTTATAATCAATCATCAATGTATTCGATTATCCCAACATCATTACCATATTAAGTGTTACCCTTGTTTATTCCTGTGTTCTCCAAAAATATAATATTACAGTCTGAATAACGATTACAATTACTATCTTACATGTTCAATCAAGTCCTTAATGAAATCATGTATTATATAAATACTTTAATGATTAATTATACCATATAAATAATTTTATAGCATTATTATAGAATTGAAAACACTCAATTATTCCACTAAATCATTTTCATACTCCACATATCCAATTGTGATCACATGCTATTTCCATTTACCTTTTTATTTAAGAGGATTTGGATATTAATAATCATAAAAATCCCTTATATATGGGTTCTAGTTAACATAATTCACATTTTACTAACACTTGAAGTATTCAAGTGTGGGGTTGAATTTTGTGATGTCTTCAAATCAGTATCTCTCTTCTTCAAATTACATCGGTAGTCAATTTACCATTGAAATTATTTACCATGAATAAAATTTTTACCTGCTCCATTAAGATAAGTCCATACATGTTTCTTTCCATAGTACAATCATAATGGAATTATCATATCATTTTCTCCAATCTATTTAAATTTCCATTTATTTTTATCTTCAGTTTCTTGTCAGTAACATGATATTGGTATATAACTCCCACCATCATTTCCACCTTGGTTTCACAACACACAATCTCTTTATATATACTTATATATCATATGGATAATGCCCATATATGATTTGGTTTTAAAACAATAAGGAATATATTAACATTTCTTTTATGTTAGATGATAATAACATAAGTTTACCTTGGATGAATTAAAAAATAGCTTTGTACGTACCAATTTATTCATCATCATTTTTTAGATCAAGTAAATGTCTTCCATCTTCGTACCACTTTAATGATGGATACACCTATTGAAAACTATTTTCTTCCTCTCCTCCCATTCCATAGTGTCCATTTCATCTCATTTCCTAAAATTCTTTATGATATTCCCTAATTTATCTGCTTTACCTTCCAAACGATAGAAAAAAAATTGATCATTTAAATTTTTGACCAGTTAAGGGTGGATGGTATTTTTTCAATGGAAAAAATCCATTTTTCAGAAACAAGTAGATTAGAAGTCCCAATTGATGAATGTGGATGTTTTCGTATGAATGAATCAATAGAAATTTTTTCCCTTCATTAATCGTTTGGGAGTTTAAAATGATTTATATCATTTGTGGGAATATATATATAGTTTTTCATTCCATCTCCTATAGCATTCAGTTATTTATGAGCATTGTCATTTAATTTCACATTTTAATCCTTAATAACAAATTTCCTTTGACGTCTAGTAATTGACTAAAATAATATATCATTGTTCGAGAAATAGTAATCATAGTTTTATAACTACATTATCAAGGTAATTTAATGACAATGTTTCAATCTACGCCATCTTAGTCTTAAACCATGGTTATTTATGATTATAATGAAATCTAAAGTATTATAACCTATACTTTTACTTATCTTTAGAGACATATTTAGTCATATCTTCAAAAACATCTCTTGGGATGTCACTAATGTTTTTATATCCTAATTTCCAGTGGTTATCTAAAAATTTACTCTGATAGTAATTATAATGACCCAATAATAATGTACTTGGATATTACATATTTTTAGATGAATATTCATTACATTACACAAGATCATGATCATAGACCATAATAGTTTAGTTCCTTTAGAATCAAAGAACACAATCTTCTATTTTGTTGAATGATCATCACCACAACCCAAAAATATATTCCCCATTATTACTCCAATATAAACTCATTATTTATATAATTATTCAAAGATACATAACAAAAGGGTGAGGTCATATGCTCAGTAATGGTAAATCTATAGAGACAAGATAACTATATGGTCGAAATAACATCAAAATAAATTTTTTAAATTATATCATGAATTTCAAATATCATGATATCCTTTCATGAAATAAATAATTGATGTTCACAAATAAATGAATAAATTATTTCAGGAAGGCATAAAAACATTCATTAAATCTTGGAACAAAATATTAGTATAAAGAAATTCATTTCCAATTAATTTAATGATCATTACCATGCCAATCATAATAGAAAAATGTAATATACTAAACTAGGTTCACACTCTATTCTTACCATGAATTACTCAATCATGTTTAATACCATTTGAGTCATGTATTACTAAAAATAGTTCCCCACCCATTCAATTCGTATCTATCTTAGGAGATATAAATCATTAAACATTTCTTTTATGAGAAATATAGTTCCAACCAATCACATAATGAAAACAACATTTATATTATTCAAATGAGCATAATTCATTCATCTTATTGGAATCTATGAAATGAAATGGGTTTCATAAACCTCATTCCATCATAACATATCCCATTGAATGAAATGGGTTTCATAAATATAATTCTATCATAATCATAAACCAACAACATAAATAATAAAGCTAAAATCCATGGAAATAATTTATCCCCATTAAATCATAAGATACAATAATTGGTTTTTTTGATAATATACAATAATCTTGGGATATCACTTGAAAATTATTATTGATTAAACATATTCTGTGTGCTTTGAAAATGTTTTATTAATTTCAAGAAATATTAAAATATATAACTTTATTTTAAAATAACCTATTAATATTTTAATGAAACATTCTATGAATTAACACATCATAAAAGATAACAAATTCATTCATACCATATAAGTTAAAAATTTATTATTTTCATTGTATTTCCAAAAAATTCACAACGTACCTCATTTGGAAAGGGGAAAAAAGATTCCATTAAAATAATATATTAATAGAAAAAGTTGGGTGAAAATGAAAATAAAAAGACGTCCTAAAATATTACAAATATAAAATCATTTTTTATTAAATATTGTAATGGAATATTAATATTCTCCAACGGATAATTAAAATTAAACAGTCCCAAATATTGATGAGATTTTGAAATAAATACTCATCAAATTATAATCTCAAAATTCATTTTATCATGAATGAATTATAATTATATGGAAATGAAAATAACTTAATATTATAGATAATGCTCAAAAGAAATATTAATGAGTAATATATTCACCATTTTGATCAATCAAGTAGGGTATAAGGTATGTGTCCTATAAAAATAAATATTTGACATAAATCCCTTACATTTTTTTCTTGAATTACTTTGTATTCCTGAAAAAATTCTATTTAACAAAAATATTATTATTATAAATCTATTTATAATCGTAATCAATAATGTTATTCCATATAATATTCCCTTATGCCTTTTTATTAACTATTTATAAACAATTTTCATTCTTATGTTATGGTTTAGGTAATAACCGCGTTGTTTTTCAAATGTGTTATGATTTGTTATACTTTTTTGCAATTAATTATAACATGAATTCATTATATCAATAATTATATCTTTTATATAAATATCATATATATTTCAAGTAAATATATATTTATTATAATCTATTAAAAGTAGGAATAAAATGCATCATCCTTGAAGATGGTTGCTCGTACATACACATGAATGATGTTTTTATTTTATTTTCATCGTAAAAGAAAGAAAAATATTTGATATTTTATTATTGATAATTAAATTTTATATTATTTTTATCATATATATACATAAAATTTATCCCTTTTAACATCTAGGGGAAATATTGATGGAAAATTAATCGCATCGCATCGTGGATAATGTAAACCATACTTACCCTCACACGACATTATCATTTACCAAACAAGTTGGTGATAAAAATATAGATATGATATTATAATTCTAGAAGTATAATTATTTCATAAATATCATATATAAACCTTAAAAACATCATAAATAATACTCATATAATATGGTGATGGAATATAAATTCTATCGTATGTTGAGAGAGTAATTCATACTCATCCATGAACGATACATTCATTTCTTATTTGTTGGAAAATAGGATGTATAGTGTTTTATTCTAAATAATAATATCATTTTATCATATTTAGTATGATTAAGTTATTATTTTATGATATATCTCAATGATTTATATTAGTCATGGAATTGTTGAAAAAGAGAATGATCTGTTTGAGCGATTACCTCTTCTACGAAACAAATCCTTTAGATCTCCTCTAAATGACTATATTGTTCTACTTATGAGAGTACCATAACAACTATATTGTGTATATAAAACGTGAGAATATAACATAGAGTAGTGTTGATGAGAAATATGGATAAAACGGATATGAATCTGTGAGAAAGAAGGTTCTCATTTATAATTGAGGTAAGGGAACTTTTTTAATTTTAAAAATCTTAGTATATAATTAATTCATTCTCAGTACAGATACAATAGAAATCTGATTAATTCTATGATATGATGATATTTTATTATAATATCATTAAAAAATAGATTTTTTAATAGTTCTGGTGTTATTTGAAACCATTTAATAATAATTAATAACTTATTAACAATTTTACTTTTAATATCCGTAAAAGAATCATTAATATTAAAATATTTTAATTTTTAATTACATGTTGTAAATTTTCCATAACTAAAAAAATTAATAAATTTTATGACATATAATAATATTTTTTTGAATTTTTTTTGTAAATTTTATATAATATAATAAAATATTATTTTCATAAAATTTCATTTCTACCAATTTTTACACTATTCATTACATTGGAATTTATAAAAACAAAAAAGAATGATAAAATTGAAAAATTCATTTAATACACCAATACCATGTCATATTCACCCAATAAGTTTTCAAACAACATTTATTAGTTTAAAATATATTTATTTTAAAATTTATAATTTCATTTATTTGATTTTTCATTAGTTAAATAATTTATAAATCAAAATTGTCAATTAATTTATATTAACTATATATACAATAAAAATTATAAATAAATTACTATGATTAAAATAAATCATTTTAATTTACAAATATTGTTAATAATCCAATATATCTTCTGAAAACCACTGTATAAAAATTTTATTATTATAAAAAAATGTGACGACTTTCTCAAGCCATTATATAAAATATTATAAATGACAAAATCTATTCTATATGGATCAAAAAGATGCTTAATTAAACACTTGGATGATTATTGTTGATATAAAATCAACCAATAAGATTTATTCTAGAGTTTTTTCTATTTTTATGGTTCTTATCATTTTAATTGATGTCATTTTATTGATTTCTCATCTGAATGCAAAAGCACTACATCAGTGTTCCATAAGTCCTAAAAGAAAATATTTCACATATGAGAATCAAAAATATTTAATTTTCTAAAAAGAATAATTAAATCTTAATATAATCATTTATATTCTTTCATTCCTCTATTATTTTCCTATATGGACACATCATAGATAATTGAGACAATGAATGTGACTTATTCTGTCATTACTTGATATAAATATTATAGAATTCATTTTCATGGAGAAGTGTCTACTAAATAACATATTTTAGATCTTTATATTCCAAGGGTTAAATTATATTCATTAAATAATTTTTTTCAAGTGTTAATGCAATTTAATAGTTTTTATCAGTGTATATTTAAAAAAAATCACCCAATTTTCCAATTATCTTGGAAACAAAATTTACAATGGTTACTATTCATATTGGCCAAAAATAAAAAATAAATTTTCAATAAATTTTCACCTACTGAATAAAAATTTGGAATAACTTTTTTGAAAATTAAAAACTATTATATTTCATAATATAATTTACAATAAAATTGGTAAATTACAATGGGAAACAGTTTTCCAGAAATATTCCTTATTTAATCAAAAAATGTTTTTTTTAATAAATTCATGTATAAAATCATTTTAAATAAACACAATTGAATTTTTTTAAATCAAAATGAAATAATTAAAATTTTAAACTTTTCCAAAACATAATTTTACCTTTCCATGCTTTAAATTTTTTTTTTTAAATAAACATTATTATTTTAACTATTCATAAAAAATGAAAATTATAAAAGAAAATTAACACCCAACCAAGGTACATTCTCATATCCTGATTCCAATTTTTTTTTCAAATAAAATCTATAAATGTGTCAAAAACATTATTTTTGACAAGTGCACCATTAAATGGTTATACAATTTCCTTATAAAAATACTATTTTAATAAAATTATATTATTTCATATATCATATGTATAAAATAGATAATTAAAATGTTAAAAGTAATATATTATATATTATTTATAGCATTCTTATAATCCATCATAAGATATTTTTTATTTATTGGTATAAAACACCAAAAATGAACATTTAATTAGTTATTAAGAATGTAATATTTATTTTTATAATAATTTTTTTAAATTTCCAATATTATTAATTGGTAACCATTAAATTAATTATATATATATATATTTGTAATAAATATTTTCAATATTCATTTACTCATTTATAAAACATTCATTCTTATGTTTATGATAAAATATTCCTTTTAAAATAATTAAAATTTAAAATGACCTTTTAATAGAAGCTCATTGTGGCATGTAATGATAGATAATTCGGTGTCGCAAGTAGTTCCATATTAACATGTTTTAGATTTTAATGAAATTAATTCGATTGCTTATCAATCTGATTACTTAATATATTTTGGTCTTATAGGATACATCTTTGGATTAATATATGACTTATATTCAGATAATAACAGGTAGATTTATTTTGATATTATATATTAGGTATAGTTGGCATCCTTGGGATTGATTGTTGATTCCTGATTTTTTTGTGAAGATAATCAAATTTTCTAAATTGTTTATTATAAAGGATAGTGTCTGATTTTATAAAATTTTTATGGTTAACTATATTGTTTATTTATAGGAGGATATCTTGTATAGAGAAATTTTAATGTCATGGAGATTTAAATTTTTTGGGAATGTTATGTTATATAAAATATGTGATTAGGGTATAGACATACTTAGGTACATGCTTTAATGAATGGAAAATTTTAAATGAGTAATGATTAGTAACTTCATATGTCCAAATTGAGTAAGTGAGATGACATATTAGACGATATATATCAAATCATGAATGTGGTGTGAATTCCCTCAACAAATTTCTTCAATTTTTATTAATTAAAATTTAAAGGAGACAGTTTATATATGATGAAGAATGTAACAATTAGATATTTCGTATTACATTTTTCTCCAATGATCTTTATGTTTGATCTCTTTCAAAACACCTGATAAAATATTGATTTCTTTACATATTTATATCCTATATTATGAATTAGTATGTATAAAAATTGTTAATTAAGATACTAAAAATAATATTTTAAATGGGTTATTTATTTAAATTAGTAAATTCATTATTATGGTCAAGAATCTACCTTTTTTATAAAGTATAAAACATACTAAATAAAAACATGTTTAATATTTTATAATTATTATTTAAATAAAATATAGTTCATATTGATTCATTTCTTATTTATTTTTTATAGAAATATATAATAAGAACAACTATTTTTTAAACTTGTAATTTCCTATAAAAATGATTCACATTATCTAATAAGATTTTATTTAAAAATTAAAACAAAAAATATATAAATTTCATTTATAAAATTTAAAATCGATTTTTCATTTATAATATCAATATAAATTTATTATTAACTATTTGGGGTTTTTATAAAAAGATTAATATTTTGGTGAGGTGTTTAAAATACAATTTCTTCAAACAACATGTCCATTATGACATTTTTAGAACATTAATATGATATATAAATTCAATATATATTTTTTATTATAATAATGTTTTTAAGTGTATTTATAATTTAAAAATTATTGGGTTTAGTTTAAAAAACCAATATTTGACCATTTAGAACATATGTAATATATTTTTGAAGAAATATATATTTTATAAATTATATATTTATTATTTTAAAATTAACTTTTACAATATTATAAATATTTATATAATAAAATGTATTTAAAATATTTATAATTAGGTATAAATTATGTAATAAGGTCATATTTATTTTCAATCTCATCGGATTAACTATATTGAAAGAATCATGTTTTCTCAATAAAAATAAATAGGTTTAAAATTGGTTTATCCGAGAGGGAAACACTATAATAATGTTTTCATAAAAGGATGGTAATGGGTGGTGGAATACTTTCTATACCTTATCCATTATCCTATCAATTATTACCCAATTTAATGGCCACATACCTTTAGAGTGACATCCCAATTTTTCTAATTTTTTATTTACAAAAATTTAATACATTTATAGTTATAATAGGGGAACTTCACTCCTCACATCCGCACACACAAAAATGACTAAATTTGGCCTAAAATCAATCCAATATTATCCGTAACATTCAACATCCCCATCAAGATATTTTGAACTTCTCATAATATTTTGATTAAAATATTAACCAATAATGACTAAAAAATTATAAATGATATTCCCCATTGAAAGAATAAATTCATTATTAAGAAATGTAATTATTGAAAACACATTCACTATATATCATTTTTTATTTTACTCTATTATAAAATAATTCCATAATTATTCTGATTGGATTAAAATTCCATTAGGCGCCACACCCATTGATAATATACATGTTCTATAATTAGAATGTTTATTAAAAAACATTATGGTTTATGATAAGGACTAATTGACATAGATTGTTGAAGCGATGGTCTTCACCAGTATGATTATACCCAGTAAAACCCATTTATCATTGATCCAATTAGATATAGAATCATAGTGGTTTCCCTAGAACAATATCAAGATGATATTATAATACTAAAAATTACAAAAAAAATTATTTCATAAGATAAAGATTCATGATATCATGGCCCAAATCATGTTAATTACCTTTCTACAGGAAATTACCATCGTCACTCTCCTATAATGGATTGACAAGTGAATATGTATCTTTGAACTAATTATACTTAATTTTTTATTTTTTTTAATAAATTATTATTATATATTTCTATTTTTAATTATAACATCATAGATATATATATTAATAAATACTGATATTTATAAAAATTTTATTTTTATAAAAAAAGTAACATATTATTATTATAAATTTTAAATATCAATTTAAAAACTCTCTTGTAAGAATTTATTAATAATTGAATTAATTTTCTTTCATGTAATATTATTATTATTATAAAATAATTATTTAATTTTAAATTCTAATATAATATAATGATGTCAAATGTAATTTTTATAAGGGGGGTAATCTGTTTTGTGTTGTAAAATGTTGTAGTTTTTACTAATATAAAAATTCTATTTAAATTTTTAAATTAACATACTTTGATAATAATTAACTAATTTAAATATTATTTTCTAAATCATCACATTGAAATGATCCAAGGAAGAATTTTTCATAATTTTATAAAAATGTAAAATATTTAGAAAAGATTAAATAAAGTATATATATATCATATGTATTACGAAAACATAGTAATCCAAATTATTATTTAAATAAATACTATATAGGAAATCCATGTAAATAAATTCCCATTAATATAATTTTTTCATTAGGTTATTTTATTAATTTTACAAGTAGTTATTTAACACTACAAAACCTAAATTTTATTTCATGATTTTAAAACCAGTTCAACATAAACATAACTCACTTCCATATCACGAAAGTTATTATATTAAGGATTTCAATTATTATGAAAATTAAATATTTAAAACCACACGTCTTTTGAAGAAGTCATTGGGAAAACAATTAGAAGTATTGGGGGTTTAATCATCTTTCCATATAATATCTAAAACCATATTTTAGAAATAATTAAACAATTTCCCTCTATTATTCTATTAACACCTATCCAACATATCATTCTTATTCACTCAAAACCAATTAAGTATAAATTATCTTATCATATCCATTATATCTACCTCTCATGTTTTCCATACTCTATTAAGTAGATTATTACAATGTTTTATATGCACACAATAAAATAAATGGATTCTCTTCATTTTCCTCCCCATTCAATTGATTTTGTTGTATTTTACATTTAGATTCTATTTTTATTATATTATAATTAATATATAAATATAACATTAATATTAATATTTTATTAATATTGACTGAATACATATCCCTTTTCATTAAACCTTTACCAATTTCATTTATTTTATGATCTATGTGAATCACTTCCTTTTAATCTATAATGAGTTAGTTTCATTGAGTAAAGAATTTTTTTTTCCAATTTTTAATGTTTTGACGTGTTTTTACACATCCATTAATTTTTTTTTCTGTTTCCCAAGTAATGAGAGACTTCATTTTTTCCTTATTAAACACTTACATTAACCATTACATACACATGTTATACTTATGAAATTATATAATGATTTTACATTACAGACATTTTTTCTATTAATACCCATCGCCATTTCGACTCTAGGAAATTTTATTATATATACAAATCATTCACTTATTCAGAACATCCATTTGTGTAACCCAAAATAATTAATTTGGAGATTAAAAGTAATTATTTTTTCCTATTGTATGATTTGTATGGAACAATCATGAATTTATATAACATGAATGTGACTTGTAAGGATAGAATAATATATCCATCCAGTTCACAGGGAATTGTTTTTGTCCCAGGAGATTCTGTTTTATGGTGAATGTGTTTTTACACAAAGAGACAAATTTTATGATTTCTCAATGATTAGTAATTACTTATTCTTATGATTTCAGAATATATGGTGTTTCCACATTCATATGTTTCCTTGATGATGTCAAATTATGATAGGATTATATGTTCATGTTTAGGATTTTTACCCTTTAATGTAACCTAAATATGCCTCTTAAATTACATATATAAGTTTAATCATGAATATTTTTATTTAATCCCTTATTGGGAATCATTTATAACCCATTAATTTTGTATAACAATAGTTTAAACCAGATTGTTTCAGAATATTAATAGAATTCAAGTGTATGTTATGGTTTTTTTAAATAATTTTGTTTCATCATAGTTTTGATTTATTGTGATGCGTATCTATTTACCCAAATAGTCTAGGACTCTCGGTCTATTGGGATTATATTATGTGATTCATTATAATATAAATTATTAAATAATGTGTATGAAAAAAAATTATCATAGTTTTTATTATATTAAGGAATACTTATTTTGGGGGAATAGAATTAAAACAAATATGTACAATTTTTAGGAATAAAAATAAATGATGGAAAAAATCTATATATTTTGGGAATGTATAAAGATTTTGGTATTTAAAAAAAAAAATATATCCCTATATTATAAAAGTGGGAGTGGCTTTGGAAATCTATATCGTTGGGGTAATAACCATGAGAAGTGTGAATTGGGTATTAATTCAATCATCACCAAATGCATGAAAATGAAGCATTTCTGCACAAATAGTTTGAATATACTAGGGGTTATGCTATAAGTACTCAGCCTTAAGCATTAAAAATTCTCAACTTAAGTCACTAATTTAACATTCATTAACATTGAGGATATTTTAAGGATTAGTGTTTTAGAGAATTATTCCCCAACATATACATAAAAAACCTTAAAAATCAAAAGTGTACACATCAAAATATTATCCATTTATTCCATAATGTGAATTTTTTAAATAATACAAGATATATTATAATAAATATCTACATGATATTGAACATGAATTATTCCAATATTATATTCACCCTTATGTCTAGTGAAAATATTTAAAATATCATTAGATGAGAAAAAAATATCATTAAGGGATGTAAACGAATGGAATCTATTATTCCATTGATAAATATTAAAACTCATGATAATACATACTAGAAAATATTATATTTTAACCAAATATGGAATATTCATTTATTATGTAGTTTCATTTAATTTACCTTATGAAAAAAATGGATTCCATGAAAAATAATTAGAACATTGAAAATTCATGTAGGTACATTTGGATAGAATCACATTGAACAATTATATATCTATTACCTGTTGAAATATCCATACGATCAACAAAAAATATAATTCACTTGATATTATAATATTTACTATATGATTTGGAGCAATATCATGGAAAACTAATCATTTATGTAGTAACAGGATACCCCATTTCTATCTTTCTTCACTCATAATTTATAATTTTCAGGAACCAAAATAAGAAATAAAACATTAAGTTGTCTAAAAAACTATTTTATGCTCATATTAAAATCAATTTCAGATATTAAAAAACAATTTTGTTTAAAAAAGCATTAAAAGGATTAACCATTCTACTGAAAACCCCGTTTTCAATTCAAAAATACCCATATAACGTATATTTTTTCAATTTTAGAAATGTATAAATCCTACAAATGAATCCAACAATAAAATAATGTCCACTATGGAAAAAAAATTTATTGTTATGTATGTTAACAAAAAAATAATTCATTTATTAATTTATCTAAACGTTCCATATAAATCAAATAAAAGTATTTATTTTTGAAATAAAATTATTGAAATTAAAATTATATTTAATATTTTACAAATAACCATTTTATATCCATATAAATAAATACGTAAAAATATTAAGAATATTAGATTAAATGAATAAATCTTTAAACATTCAAATAATCCCATACCACATTAAAAATTTAAATCATCACAACCATGAATGAATAACATTTAAAAAATAGTAAATAAAAAAAATAATTGATAAATATATGGATATAGATTTTCAAAAGTGATGTATATACACCTTATAAAAGGATAAATGAGCATATCATTAAGAAATGTCTCAATTATAGGAAATTGAGGAAAAATAAACACCATCCACAAAAAATATAACTATCCATTAGAAATATGTCATCGAGTCGGTGTCAATGAACCATAATTGAGAGATCCTCCACACATCTCTAGCTAATATTGATCAACACTAACATTTGAAGCTTCCACCTCAGCAAGCCTTTCTTCCCTAAACAAATAGTCTTCAAAGTGATCTCTATAGTGGGACTTATAATTATTTAAACAATTTCATCATCTCAAGACCATGGGATATAAGTCAAGGTGTGCTGAAGAAATCCTCTACAGTTAGTTAGATAACATCTGACATGGAAATAAGATTTCAAATCAGCCATAATAGTTAACAGTCAAGATTGTATGTTTCATCCGAAGAGGTAGGAAACAATATTAGTATCCAAAACAATAATAAAATCATGTATCAGTTCGACATACGCCTCTATATATCTCCTTTATGAGGCCTCCATGTACCAAAAACCATCATGAGATATTTACTATACATATACAAAGCTTCCATGTGGTCAGGTACCTTGACCCATGAAATAACGAGCCTTTATGTAGCATCCTCACTCAGCATAACCAGAACCATTGAGCAGCCTCAATGAAAAACTCAAAAACATCATTTTCAAATATCATCATAGCCAAATCATAAAAATACAGAATCGTTTTAACTTCCAAGAACATTTAACAAACAACTATAAGGGAGCCAACATCATGTAAGGGAATAAAAAAGAAGGAAAACCTCTCTATGGCATGTCCCTAGAATTAAACTCAGGATTTTTTTTAGATTCATCTTCAATCATAGAGAACATTAGTTATCTGATTTTAAAATAAACTTCCACAGTGAGTTCTCCATCATTGTGTTTTTAAACAAAATTGCATCTTTTACGCCGCACAAATAGATTAGTTCCTCCCCCAAGTCATCTATAATCAGATATTCCTTCCCCACATTGGTTTCATCATCATTATCATCATTACTCCTGGAATAAGTAGATGATTCAAATTTAACCACAATAGGTGTTTTAATGATATCAGATTCCTCAAGGGGATGACCTTACTGTTTCCATACTTTTTCCCCTCAGATTGGGAAGGTATATTAGTTTCTTTAGTTTTATTATCGAGGATTTGGTGAAGATAATTATTTTGTTGTAGAAACATTGAGGAAGACTTCCTCAACCTATTGGGATTTATCAAGAAGTAAAACATGCGAATTATCAACAGGTTCATTGGAGTCCTTGTCTTGATTAACAATATCATTATTGTTAATTTATATTTATTATTTTAAAATATTTTAAAATTCCTTATATATGTTTTTAGTTTTTATATTCATAAAGTATAGTCGTACTTAAATGGGTGGGTTTGATTTGTTCATTTTAAAAATCAAATCAAATTTGAATTTTGAATACTAGTATTTGACTTACTTTGAGTTGTGTAGTGAGTTTGAGCTGAAGATCAAATGGGAGTACTATAATGTATCACTCTACTCAACAAAAATACACATACTTTTGTTCAATATATGTATTTGGGTAGATTTGTTCGTGTTATAAGTCAATATACTTTTTTTTCATAGCTACCTTCAACAACTTATTTCAAATATATATAGTTTACTCAATTATTATTTATTGGTAATCAACCAATGGGTATCCTTATCAATTGTGGAAAATTTATTTTTAATAATTCACTTTTCATTTTTGAAGATGAATATTGATTATTTTTATTTATATATTGCAGGTGACTCAACCTACACATGAATAGATCAAGGGAATTTATGCAATAAAGTTGTATTTTATTAAATAAAAAAACAGGATGAAGAAATATTTAGGGAAATCATCGGACATTAATCGCAGGAAGACCCTAGCCTTGGACCAACCCTTGTATATGGGATCATCCCAGTTCAGTATGCAAGGTATTTCAAAAATCACATCAGTGGGTTTTAGCTGACATTGGGAGATGGATTACCTATTCGTTTACTGACTCTATCCTCTATATGGGGTCGGGAGTGTATGTGTTTCATTCATGGTGTAGTGACTTATTCGAATTCCTTCTAATTATCATAATGTAAGGATTGGGTGAGTCTAAATATGTGTGTTTTACTGGTAGGAAACTGATGTCCACTAATTTATAATATATGTTTTTTAGAGTTCAATGTGGGGTTTGTATTGTAGACCACACTCGGTATTTATGATTCATACCAGGCTGATAGAGTGCTCAAAGCATGCTCATAGGAAATACTTCAATGAATCAATGAAATGGGTACCCCATCTATGGTATCTGCATTGATCTTTGATTATAATCTATTAGTGCGATCACTTTGTCATTGATGAGGGAGATGAGGGTGTACTACGAAACTAAACATAAACTATACAAATAAATTATTATTCATTCAAGTTTTCTTTGATGAAGAAATTGATGGTTTTGATGGAGGAAGAGGAGGCAGTAAGCGTAGACAACTAGTCTTTCTATAAACTTGATACGAAAATCCAGTTATGGGTTACATTCTATTATTTCGAGGCTTAATTTTTTTCCATTTTATCACATGTTGTCTAATACATTAATATTTCAATCTAAATAAATGAATTTATACTTCCACAAATTTTTTACCTTCTATTCCATTATATGTACCACTCATTTTTTGTTTTACACATTATCAATATTAATATGAAATATTATGTTTCAAATCTAGTATTCTGTTGTTGATAATATGAATGTTTTTAAATTTTCGTGTGAATTCACGTGCAGAGTACTAGAATTAGGTCCATTTCATAAATATCCATTGAATATAAATATACCAAACATGATATTTAATTTGAATAAAACATTATTCTAACTTTAGGGGTTTAGATTGTAAAAATTATTATCATATTAATAATGTTTCAAAAATATAAATACATTATGTGAATTTTTATTTATTCAAACAATAATAATCATTATTAGTGGATATTTACATGGTTATTAATATCCCCCAAAAAATAATTTCCCCTCGACTCATATTTCACTAAAAATGATACTCAAACCATAATAACATGGATTTCAAAATATATTTGATTCCTATCACATACGTTTACACTTACTAAGCATATTACCTCAAACCTTTTTTATGATTCAATTTCCACAAGTTAATATGATTTGAAATGATGAAAAAAATTTATAGAGTTTATTTTGTGGAGATTTTTTAGGATATAATGAATAATAAGTTGGGATTATGTATACATCAACTTATTAGAAAATTTCTGATTAGATACAAAAAAATGTGTTTTGTAAGTTATTCATTTTCCCTAAATCTCAAAATAATATATAAGCATGAATTTCATTGGTAATTTCAAATTATGAATTCTTTTAATTAATTTGTGATTATGATATAGTCATTTTTAAGCTTCTTATGTTAGTATTAGAATATGGTTGACATAACATTATGTCTTAAGTTATTGTAATAGATAGTACACAAATAAATGAAGATCCTTTTTTTAAAGAAAATAACTCACATTTATTAATTTAGTTATACAAATCACATTCTCAACATTATTTACATTGGAATATTATAATATATTTAACATCATATTTAAAATAATGTTAACCATCATAATAATTTATTATATATTTATTGTCCTTTGATAGTTATGATTAATATATTTAAGGTGATGATAAATTCCAATTGAACCAGATAAAATAAGTAATATCCTAAACTAATAGAATAAAAACATATATATCCCATTTATTAGATCTTACAAGGTAAATTTAGTCTCTAGGATTTTCACCTGACATTTTCTTATACAACATTTAACAACTAAAACTTGAGAAAACCCATTTAATGTAGATTTTTGTGATTATTGATATAATGATCAAAACCAAGTTCAATAAGCCTCCCAAAGAAGGTATAACCGTCATAATCCTTTATTTTATGTAATATAATGGTGTGATAAGTGATAATGCATATAAAACCACCTAATAATAAATTTTTACTTTAATTTTTAATAAAATATTTGTTTATTTTTTAATTATGTTACAAATAATTGTATAATGTGTTTGAAATAATAGTATTTTTCTCTGAAAAAATAAAAAAACAAATTATAGGAAATATATATTTTCAATTAATGCACTCCGTTTGATAAATTAAAATTTTATAAAAGATATATTTTTTTAAAACAATATTACACAATAATTTTAATTTATCTGTTAATGATAATATAATTTAATTTATTCCCATGTATTCTTTTTAGGGATTATAAAGTTGTTAGTGTTAGAAATATTAAAAAAAAGTTTGTAAATAATGAATTCTTTTGAAAATGAATAATATCATGTTAAGAAAAGTATTTTGAAAAATAGAAGTATTATTTTATCATTGATTGTTATATTACTTTGAATTGTCACTCGCTATTTTTTATGTATAACCCCATTATATATTGTGTAGTGTTAGAAGAACAATGTATTTTATGGATATTTTATATAGTTTAAAATAGTTTATATGTATCCATGAATCCTATTAATGTTTTATGTATCATATTCCAAAAGGAAATATGCCTTTCATCCTTCTATGGTTTTATTAAATGTATCCTTATGTAATATGTCATGAAATAAGGTATATAAAACTTAGGGGTTACCATAAATGTTATTAGTTTATAATAATTTAATAGTTATAATAATCATTTAGGATTGAATGGTTATGGTAGATAATAATTTGAAATTTATGGAAAAATAATATATCTTATTATACATGATATATTCTAATATTTATAGATTAATATAATATATCTTTTTATAAATTTCAAGTAATCAGTATATGTGTAGAATAACATCTTATTTTTTCTGTAGCATAGAGAATCTTGGGATTCATTTAGATAACATACCATTTTGGATACTATATATTGAATCATGATATATGTGAAGTCCTAGAACATACCCTCACAGACGTTGTTTGAAAATTAGATACATTATACACTGGATACAACAATAATGGTGGAATAATGTACATAGATCATTCCAAATTTTATGACCTAATGAAAATATTTCATTATATTTTTGCTCAAAACACTATAATTTGGTGTTCTATAGAATTAAAAAAATGATAATCTAATAACACCTATTAATTTATCATGTATTGGAACTTTATCGCTAATTAAAAAACTACTTAAAAATAAAATAGTTCAATATAACTACAAAATTATCTAAATAATCTATCATGTTATACATATTATATGTAATAGTTTTATCCATAAAGTAAGGAAATGTAGACATAATGATCAGTGATATGAAACAATCAGTCTGGGAAATATGTAATTAGAGCTCTCAATAACATATGCAAGGTATAATTAACATGGAAAGAATAAAAAAACAACATGAATCCGTGATCAACTGAAACTGGGAGCATTCAATATCTATAGAAATAAATAAATGTATATATAATAATAATTAATGATCTTTTACTCATATAATTCATAATTATAGAGAAATTAACTTTTATTAATGCTTTTTTCCCATGACATATACTGATTTGAGTTGAGGTACACACAAAATCACAAGCTATATTCTCTTACATTACATATTAAATAATCATGTGGAAATATAATATCATGCCAAACCCATCACACCATTATTTATACTTAATAATTTATAACAGACAAAAAGATATTTCATACCATTCCATTTGTAATCCTATATAAATAAAAACATTGATATATATATATATATATTGAAAAAATTAAATTTTAAACCATAATCAATCAGAATTGGCAGTCACTAGTCCTCATGAATGTAAATGCATTCGCTGAAAATTGATAAATGTTCTTTCTTAGTGAATAACCAATAATATGAGATTTGTAAAATTTGATTGTCACCCCATATATGAAAATAAGCATATGATGTTGTCAATTATATAATACCATGATAATAATCAATACGGATATATAATTTTTTATTCAAATTATCATGTTCACATTTGAAAAAAGATATCATATTGTAGTGTTGACATAAATTAAAAAATCACATAGAAAAATAACTCTTCAATAGATATCAAAAAATATGGAAGCAAGAATTATATTGTATGAGACCACGATTTCAATTTCCCAAATTATAAACAAATTTATTATATGATAAATTATATAATATAAACCTCACTAGGGTAAAATTTTTGGAAAATTATAATTGAAATGGGTGTAAACATGTAACAATTATTTTTCAATGAAAATTTGACATTTAAATTAAATAGTTATTTAAATGTCCCTTTCAAAGTTAACTTTTAAATTTGTTTTTCCAAAACATTTGAAAAAAAATTCTTTTATAGATAATCTATACAAATGGAAAACTAAAAATACATAATTTTTATCATATAAAATGAGGAGAGGAAGAAAAGGCAAAAAACAAGTAATGGAAACCCATTTTTTTTAAAATACATTTGTTCAAAACCCACATTTTAAGAGGATTTATGAGATATTCATTTGTACCAAAATATCTCATTTACCTTTATTGGTATTGAAAATATAATATAATAATGTATCATGTTTTATGAACCCTATATGTGAATAATGTTTCACATGATGAAACAATAATAATCATAGATATAAGACATGAGATATCAATATCATATAAGAGAAACAGACACCATGAAGAATCAAATATTTATAAATGTGGCATTAGATGATTGAAATTTCAATATATAAAACACCATATTATATAATCAAAAGTTATAATTTACCCAACCTATATCAAATAAGTAAAGGATAAATTATAAAAACTAAATGAATAAAATTTTATTTACCAACAACCCTTACAATAGGGACAACAACTAAATTAAACTCCATATGATGAAAAATAAATTGTATATAATAGTATTTAATTTGAAAAATATATAATTAATATATATAATTGTTTTGTGAATACATAATTCAATAGGAAACGTGGTCAATAATGTCAACATGTCTTGTGGAATTAATGGATGGAAAAAAGTATGCTTACATCAATAGTGACATTTTAATCAAAACACCTTGAAATAGAGGGAATGTAATTGAACATTATATTACATGATTAATAGGTAATTCATGATATGATATCTCAAATATGTATTATATAGTCCATATAAATAAATTTTGTTTCGTAATAACAAATATTTCTCACGGAGTGGAGTTTGAGAGGAAAACCCACACCTCAGACTAGATTCATTTTACATTTTCACCAAACATCCTAAATATTAGACATAGATCATTAGTTGCATACCTAATTTCCTAAATTAGATCTCTAACAATTTATACTCTTCATTTATAATCAATATAAATGTGTGTTTGTTTGTATTAGTCTCCACCTCTTCTCAAAATTTGTTGTAAGTAATATGGTTCTCTTTGAAGTTGTTTTGTAAAATATGTATTGGTATCCATTAATTTTTTCAAATTTCATCACTATTTTATAAAATAAGGTACTACAGTAGATGTTAACATTTATTTTATAATTAGATAATTTTATAACATGTTAAAATTGGTCAAGATCTCTGGGGATAAAATCAGATATGGAACACATTATTTATTATTAATGAATAAATTGTGATTTCTGAGTTAATTAGTTAGATTTTAATATAAAATTACACAAAACCAAAAACTATTTACATATTTATATGAAATTTTTAAATGAAATAATTTCTCACATTAATCCATCAAAAAAATGCCCAGTATTGTTCAACCGGTAGGTTAAACCAACTAAACATGTCAAACCATTGTCAATAGATTATGACTAGATGGTTTAGTTGTAAATCCTTATACCAAAAACATAATAATTTAATTTAATTTTTATTAGTGTTATATATCATTATTTTAAATATTATTGTGTAGTATATAGTTCATCTTTTGTTATTTATTACTAATAAAAAATCATTTTCAACTTATTACACTCGTTCAAAATGATTAAATTAATGATAATCGATTTTTTATTATATAATTACAATAGAACCATTTTTTTACACCATATTTTCAACCACATAATTAATGTAATATTTATCTTTTAATCACAACCTATAATCCATACTTGAAATCTAGTAAGTTATAACCCAACACTACTTTTTTTTATAGGTGGTAGTCCAATCAAATTCTTTAATGATGATTTGGTTTTCATAGAATGGGATGATGGAGTAAAATGGATTATTTTTCATAATGATAAATGTGGTGTATAAATGTAAAAGTTATTTTTCAAATTTAATATTTACATAATAATTTTTTGTTCGTTACGGAGAATGAAATGTTTTTTATTGTGTTGGTGGTGGTCCGCACAACACACGAAGGAGTATTATCAATTTTTTTATTAGAAATGGGAAAGGTGATTAATGACTATTAAAAAAATATTAATAAAATTATTTAAAATAAAAATAATAATTTATTTATATTGTATTTTGAAAATTTGGATTCGTATATTAAAATAATTTGATTAATATAAGAAAAAATATATTACTCTTGTTATGAATGTAGTTATTTCTGTAGATTATACAATAGAAATGGGTAGAATATTGTAATTTAATCTTACTAGAAGAAAATTAGACTATAATATTATCTTAGGGGTTGAAAAAGTTAAACATTTAAATATTAAATATAATTTTTATGTTTACCTTAAAGAGGTTACGATATGAACCTTCTTTAAGTTGTTAGAATGGAATTTTTTTAAAACAAATTCAACATAATATTAGAGGGTCGCATGTTAATAATGTAAAGAGGTTGCAAAATTGACAACAATAGAGTAATTCGTGAGAAAATGTCATTAATATGTTAAAATTTCAATTATAATCATATTTTTACATTTTCCAAACCCATTAATAATTTAATTATTACTCTTCCAGTAATGCCTTTAGAGTGATAACATTTTTTACATACGGTAACACCATCAATTATTTCTAAAACAAATGTTTTCATTATTAGATAATATTGAACCAATGGTAATAAATTTTAAATCCATTTCATTTTATTCGATTTATTAATTTTATGAAAAGACAATATAAAACAAAATGTATAATGTATTCAAAAAAATTGTGAATGTATTACTAATGTCTAAAATTTTGAAATATGTGGTTGAGAATAAAAAAAAATATTTTTAAAATTATAATGGTTTATATAAATTTATTATTTTATCATATAAATTTGATTCATGAATATTTATTTCAAAATATATACTAATATTTTCATAAAATACCTGATTTAGTAAAAATGAAATTTTTCTGTATTCATAGAATTTTTTTAAAAAAAATATAACAAAAAATCATCTCACAAAAATATTATAATGTGGAATCAAATAGTTATGTTCATTCTATAATATTATAATTATGAAATTTTAAAAAATTAATTTAAATTAAATTGATTATATATAATTGAAGAGTGGTTTAATATGAACAAGGCATGTTTTTAGAATATTTACCATTCTTCTTAACATTTAATACAATTTAATAACTACATTAATATTAAAAAGTTAATTATAGAAAATATTTATAGACCTAATAAATGAAAATTTTATTAAAATGAAAATATATATCCCACAGAATGGTAATTATTACAAATATGCGTTTCTAAGTATTAAATGAATGTATTAACAGTTTTAGCTATCAAATTCAATTTTATTCATATTAAATACAAAAGATATTTGATTTTAATTAATATTTCACAGAGTAGTTATTTATATTCATCATGGATAATATAATGTAAATATTTTAATTTTTCAAGCATATCATTGTTTTTTGAGTTTTGGGTTGTGTCTGGAGAATGTTGTTGAACAGGTAGATATTTTTAATTGTAGTCATATATTAAAATTTTAGGATGATACATTATACTAACTAGTAAATAAATTACATCCTATCATTTTTAATTGTAACTTAGAAAATGTATAAGTGTATCCAAGAAGTATAAATATCTCGTGGTATCATAATTACAATCATTTAGAAGGCTAGGAAACCCGCTTATAAGCATATCTCTTTATTGAGTTTCATTCTATCAATTTTATACAAATTCTTATCATTGTTGGGTGTGATGACAAATTTCATTTCTCCATAAATTTATTTTCATTATTTTAGTTATATATTATAAAATATTTGTTAATAATTAAGAATTTATATTTTTATAATAACTATTCATACATATAAATATATATACCACACACACATATCTTAGGTCCCCCGGGCGTTATTAATTTATCAATTCTAGTGGGAATTTGATATCAAATGATGATGTTGAGGCATAATTATCCTCATTCTCATAAGGACCAATGGGATCAATTTTTAGTCACATTGTCTATAATTCTAGAGTTGTAAGCTCCACAACACAAACTTTCATCCTCAACAAAATATCTCTCTACATCGTCACCATCCCAAATAGATAGAAAAAATATCATTGAACTCTTTTCACACTAGTACCTCCACTTCCCACTCCATGACATTCAGTTTGAAGAATGATATTTGGTTATGGTTATGCCACGTGGTATACCATCTATGACTATTCATTTTATAGAATATGTTCTTTTATGTCTTTAACATTTCCCCAAACATGTCTTATGGGATAGATATCTATATGGAATTGAACCATAATATCAAAAAACTCTATTCCTCAAGGTTATAGGGTGGTATCCCCATTTCTTAATAACTTTCACATCTTTTTCATTCATTGGGGTGGTAAGGGAATATATTCTACTTCCACCATTGACTTGTAACTTTTAACATAATTTAAATCATCAACTATTGTATATGGATGTCATTAATTAGTGGATTATGAAGAATATTGTCCACTATTTTCTTTTACCATTACATTTATGTTATTATATCTCTACCAAAAATTCTAATTGTTTTCTCCATCCGCAACAATTTAAAAAAAAGATGTCCATGTTATTTTTACCATGACATAGTTATTATGGAATCTATGTAGAAATATCTAATAGGTTTTGTGAATCACATAAATTACATTTAATTTAATAAAGATACCCATATTTCTTTAATCATTATCTTTTGTTATAATAATATGACAACAAGAGGTTTGAATTTATAATTAAATCATCCGGGTAGTGTCTGAACAAATTATTGAAAATTTCAAGATAAACTACTGTTACTATAATAAGAATCTAATAAGGGATCAACAACTCTTAAATGGAGGATAAATTTACAGTATTCACATAATTTTCATTATCAATATTTTGTTGTAGGAATAGAATATGACCTCCCATATATCCTTAATCTTAGAGGATTATTCAGTTTTTATCTTTATTTTATTATATTTTGTTTCTTTAAACCAACATCACTTGTATTTTGCAATATATTATATGTAGCATAACATATATCATTATATATTCATCATAGGATACTGATTATTTCTATTTTATCATATTATTTAAACTATTCTTTCAAAGTATGTAGGAAAATCAATCCTATAAGTTGGTTTATAAAGATCAAATGATCATCCAAATCATATGTCACTATTTATTATGTTAAGACTCTTTTATATGAAATTTATTATGATTATGTTAATATCTTGTGCATTATTTTTATTTTTATCAACAATAGTAACATTTTTTCAAGAGTATACTTGGAATTGTAGTTTCTTGAAGGGGAATACATTTCTATTATAATAACACTATATATAATTATTCAAAACATCAAGAGGTTATCTTATTCATATAAATCATGTTTATACTTATCCCATGTTTTTTTACTAATTATCTCTCATTCTAATAATCATATAAATAACTAATTATTATTATATGTCATATACATATGACCTCGTGTCCTTCTAGGTTTGAAAAATTAGTATAATTGTAATTTGTTAGTTTTTGATTATCTTGAATGGTAAATTTACCATTATTACTAAAACATGTTCTTTGATAAATTATATAACAAAATTATTGATCATGGAACAGTGTTCATATATTAATACGTGAGATTTGTGGAAATCTAGGTTATTCATAATTTGGGGAAAAATTAAATAATTAAATAATTAAATATTAAATTATTCATTCTTGTTCAAGAAATGATATCTTTTGAATATAGAGTTCTATTGAGATTTTATCTCTACAATTGAATATAAAATGGAGGTTGTTCAAAGGTGAGGTATAACCTCATATTCAGTTTTGGGGTTGCGGTTGGGCCCCCTATTTTTTTCATTTCCTTCTACATGATTTCTTAATTCTTTGTTCCCCATCCATTCCTGATCATTCATTATGATCACATAATTACTAGGGGAAATACAATTAATAGTCTTTGAATGAGGGTTAATTAGGGGGAAGATAGGTGATTGTGTTGGGGACTCATTATAGAGCTTGATCTGGCATCAGCGGATGCATCCTGCTGTTCTAGGGAAGAAGCATCAATGTTTTACACACAATGTTATGATATATTTTCATTTTAAGACATGGATTATTATAATATAAATTTTTTTTTCATTTCAAATAATGATTATGATATAAAGGGACACCATGGATATTTAATTTTAGATATATTTGATACTAGTATTTTCACCGGCATAACAGTGGTTTCCCATTCAGAAAAAATAGATCACAAAATCGGTAGTTCTAATAATACACACTAAGTGTTCTTTCTATTTGGGATTAATATCTTTTAACTAATATATACCATTTTCATAGAGAACATGTAATGTAGTGGTACATGGCTTTGTGGTTGGGTTTTTGGACCAACTCTCCATGTAACATGAACATGGTAATGAAAGAGAATATGCCTAGAACCCATGTGTTCCCTGGTAATTAAAAAGTACATGACCTGAAAATATGTGTTCACAAGCCATATAGTTGAACACTATTTTACATAAGTCTTACTCGTGATATTTAAAATTACATATCCATTTTAGTTATTTTGGAGTTCACATTGTGTAATCAGGGTACACATCGTGTACTACTCCCTTGTTACACATTTGATAGTTTTGGGATATTTTACAAATAGAATATATAATTATATATTATAAGAGTATTTTATAATAATTTTTAACTATTTAACATGATGGTAGATCCCTTGGAGTGTTTTGAGGCCTTTTAAGAGAAGATTATGGTCATCCTACATATGTGGGAGAGGATCTTACACTAGTTATGAAAATTTGAGGTATTCTAAGGGAGACATGGAATAATACCAAGATAAGGGTCCAATAAATTATTGAATGTTGTGACATATATTGTAAAATTTCATCATTATCATGTTCATTGGACTACCCCGTGTTAGTGGGATTGGGTTTCAATTTGGGTTGGTTGATAGGTTGGGAGATCGATCCTACCTAGAGATACATAGAAATAGAATGAGATGATTTTATTTACCTTGTATGTTTTATACTAGTAAAAATAAGAGGCTAATAGATTTTAGAAGAAATTTTAAGTGATGTTCTACCAAAGAGTGATGGGTGTCATCTTAAGAGTTAGGTTTTTAATGAAGATCCCAAGTGTGACTACTCCACCATTATTCTCAACAATACGATCCTGTTTGGGATAACTACTCTTTAATACCATTTTGAAGGATCCTAATATGGATTTATCATTAAATTTACAAACCATGATGATCTATATTTTCATACATATACTATTGTTATTAGTTATGAAACCCTTGTGTGTGCCTCCGTGAGAAGACCCATAATGGGTTGATGTTAATATTGGTATAGAAGGTAGTGGTTTCCAAATTAAAATCATAAATATTGTGAAATCCTAATTATATGAGGATAATTTTGGTTGGTGTAGGAAATTGGCCAACTCCGTTACATTATTTTATACTGTCACATTTATTTTTTATATAGTGACAAATTCCCTTATGTGCTTCTTTAAACCCAGCCTATAGCCTAATATGATTGCAACTTAGTGAGGATCTCTAGATTTTACTACTATAATATATCCTTGGAGAATTATATGTTATGAAGATAATATTGAGGATTCATAAAGGTTCGTCATAGGATTAATCCGTGGGACTGTTCTAATACATATTTGAGATGAATTTGGTAATTTTTTCACCATGGATTCTCAGTGCATCCAAAAATACCACTTCTGATTCATGTAAATAATTATTTGTAGTCTAGGGTTCATCTCAGGTCTATATGTGATTCCCCATAACTCTTGATTCACTAGTATGACTAGCATGTCAAGGATCTATCTATATTAGATTGGGGATTGCTTTGATGACATTTTTTATAATGATGAGGTTCCCATGAAAGATGTAGTATCCAACAAATAAATCCTTATGACGACACATATTCCTGATAAGGGTTCCCACAAATCACATGATCAGAGTGATTGGAATGGTTACCTAGAGACTTATATAGGAAATGTGACTTCATCAAATTCACATAATTTACCATCAATTCATTTTTTAAATTTCTGTACGTATAGATTACTAGTAGGTGTATGCATCTATGTTGTTCCCCCATTCCTATGTTATGGGACATTTGGGACCATGTATTATATATTCTTTCGTAATATAGTAGTATCGAGTATTTATATGGATCAAACATCATCATGATGTGATCAACGAAACTCTACCAAAAAATGGAGAATATATGGTCAACCGGGGTCATGAACCTAAGGATAAATAGTTTCTATATATTTTTTTATTCCATTAGTTTCTCCAAATGGAAATATACATCAAATATCATTCATATTTAATTGGAAACATCTCATGGAACATCATTTTTGGGTGGAATACTAATGACTATTTTTTTGGACACTGTATAGGAACCCTATTCCTCATGATTCCCCTATATATGATTTGTGGTTGTGAATGGGGTTCATAGTAGTAATTGAAGAGGAGTAGTGTTGCAAGACTGAGGCAATATTCTTGTGTGGAGTCTTTGATCAAGGTGGGGAAGTTTAACAATAATGTATATTCGGAATATAGATTTTGAAAATCCGTTTTAAAAGAATGGGAAATTTATTTCATTAATTAATAATTAACATGTTATCGACACCAAGGGATATCATTTGTTGATGAGTATAGAATTACTATTCATCTTATATTCATATATTTCATAATAGAAAAATAATTAAATTATTAATTATCTTAGTCTAGTCCAATATTTATGAGTATTACTTGTTTACATTGATTTTTAACTCTAATATGGAGGTATAGTCTTCCCATGGAGCCCTCTCAGATTACAAATACTAGTCTATACCCTCTAGAATATGGTGAGTTACACTAGGGAAATTTTTGAGAAAGACATCATGTTCGCAGTCTGGTGTCCTCTATGAAAAAACCTTAAAATATGGTTTTGCATATATCTTTTTATGTTATATTACTATTTGTGATATAGTATACATGATTTTTAATAGATTAACAAAGCAAGTGGAGAATAGTATTCTATTATTTATAATAAACACCTTCTTCGGTATGTAGTCTCTGTTACCATGGTGTGAGATTGTTTTTTTATGTATGTGATGTTGTGGTTGATTTGAATTTTACATTGTGTAATTCACATGTTTTTTGGATATATGTGTTTCTAAATTTCCATATTCCTCACTATTTTTAACAGACCAGTTTTTTATTTAACACATGTCCCATGTAAGAAATGGGTGTCCCATGCAGCATGATTAGTTATGTAGGACACACATGATATATAGGAGAATACTTGAGTGTCATTTTTCTCCAATGACTATTCCATGGATATCTATAGTGTTAAAAATAACTCATATAATATAATTATATAAAATAAAAAGGTACAATTTTATTGATATGTTTTGAAATTTACTTTAATTACCTTATAATGGTTTTCAAGTGGATGTACCATGATATGCTTGTGTGCAATGATGATGCAGTCCCTTTAGATGTTATAATGTATTGACCATAGTAGGCCATTGTGTTCACAATATTCCTTTATATAATACCACCATATGAGTGGATTCTATTCAGTTTTTTTGTATCTTATTTTGTTCATAATATCATCTAAGGGGTTTTACCATATAGATTGGAATAAAATTATACTTAACTATGATTTTGACTTTGATTCCCATAATACATATAATCTAGGAAGATATATTATTTTATGGAGGTGTTTACAAATTAGTTTTTATTCATGATGGAGTTGTCCTGTGTTAGAAAAAAATCCCTCACGGTATCAATGAAGAATATTTTAGGTGATTGTGTTTGTTGAATGAGCGGCCGATCATGTTGTATTTGTCGAAAAAGAAGACCATGAGTTTCAATTTCCTGATAAAGGATGGTTGAAATTGTGATTTTTAAGTTCATGAGTTGTGTTTGTCAATCGATGATTGAATGAAGAAATTATACAAAGGAATGTACAATCTGGGAGCAGTATAAAAATAAAAGTTATAAGCTGGTGTTGTTTTATAGTGTTTACCAAATTATTGGGCCTCATATTCCACAAATGGAGAGATGTGATTTTGTAAAACGGACTTGTTCACTAGTGTCATAGAGGTTTAGAATGTTTGGAACCATATTCTTTTCATGATTAAAACATCATAATATGTCAATGTAATGAAGGGAACCTAGTATTTTGTATGGGTGTTCAAGGTGACAAGCGCGATAGAGTTTAAGGTGAATGTACATGTGCCCCAGGAGGAGACTTGCATGCGATGCTTATGGTACCCAAAATTCCTATAAATAGATGGCTACCCCCTCATTATTTTTTTGTGAGCTCAACACGTAGTGAAAATTTGAGATCTAGTTGTGCATGTGGATTGTTCGTTGAATTATTGGTTTGATCATGAAAGTATTAAATTATTCAAAAGATTCATGCTAATTGATTATTGAATGAAAATATTTGTTTAGACATAAAAGGGTGTGAGTTTCCCAGGTTATGAGTTAGCGAAGGGAGTGTCACACAAGTAGTAAGGTGACACTTCCCCACCATGTTTGGAGATGCGTCCGAGGCTTGATGAGATTTTCCAGTCATTCAAGGGCTGTGTGAAAGTTAGAATATTTCCTGGTACACTTGTGGTACTATTTTAATCATCAGTGAACGAAAGTGAAAATTCAATATTGAAGCTACATACAGAAGAAGATGAATTCAATTTTGATAATTAGGAGACCTACAAGTCATTAAACTGTGATTGGATTTTCTGAAGAAGTTGTGATCACACTTTAGTTGAGATAGCAGTGAAATTTTAAATTGTGAGTGGTTATAAACCAATAGGGGCAGTGATTCTGCTCCAATAATTGTAAACAGTTGTGCCATTTCAGTGGATTTGGTACATCAGAACATTTCTGGTGAATGATCTATGAATATAGCCGTTTAAGGGTGAACCATGTAAAAAATTATGCACCATGTGCATGATTTATCTTTTGTTTATACGTGGCTATAGGAATGTGTGATAAGATTTGTTTTCATAAAATCAAAATAAGATCAATAGGGTTTTTTTTAATATTTCATAACCTGCCCCCCCCCCCCACGAATCAGGGTATCTAACCTAGTGGACCTAACAATTGGTATCAGAGGGAAAGGATGATTTCCTTTTTTCTGCCTCAAATGAAGGTCACCAATCATAAAGGTATTTTGGTATTCTAAAGGTATAATTTAATGCTATGGAAAAATCAGATGAAACACTACTTCAGATATTTTGTAATATATGTGTTTTCAATAGCAATGCCTGGATGTACAACCGATATTAATAACGGTTCATTATCAGATATCGAGCAAAGAGAATTGGATGATGACCCTAAGGGAATAAATTCATTAAGGGGAGGTGGTATTTATCCAATGTTATCTATACAAAAGTTATTTCATGAAAAACATCACGTGCCTTTGGGAAAAACTATTGAATAAATATGACGGATATACAAATGTCATAGAAGCGATGATTCTAGTTTATTGTAACAAGTATTATGATCTTAGAATGAGCCTGAATGAGTCTATTGATGAATTAGTTATTATGGTAAATGTGTTAGTGGAAGACATGGGAGGTCATGGTGAAGTCACTGGAGACAAAAAGGTCATGAATCACATCTTGAGGAAACTTTTACATTGATTCAATACCAAAGATTTAGTATTAGAAGTCATTGATCCCAAAGAGCTAACACTGGACAAATTGCATAATACCCTTAATGAATTTGAAATACAAAATGATGACAATGATGCTGTGAAAAATGGAAAATCCACAAAGGTCGCATCTAAATCCATGAAGAAGATCATGATTGAAGAATCTCAAGAAGTAGAAGAGATAGATTATGTGATGTCATTCTTCTCATCAATCATTCAAAGAGGAAAAAGATTTTTTAATGGGAAACCTACACATGCTTGTTTTGATGTGGAAAGGATGGACATCTTATGGAAGGGTGACCCAAAAATTTCCAGGAAGATGATGATGAAATTCCCAAGAAGAATTATCCAGCATATGTGAAAGTAAATTAATTGATCATGAAAAAATTCATTTAGCAGAAGAACCTTCATTCAAAAGAATCTTATTGTTCATATAATTCTATGGTTGAGGAGGTTGAAGAGATAGAAAATTGTAGATACCATTGATAGAATGCTATGGTGTAAGTTGTTGGTTATTCTCATAAATAGGATGAAACTGAATCTAATGAAGAAAAAGAAGAACATAAAGGAAGAATCAACATGGATAATAAATTATAATCAAACCTTGATGAAATATATGTTTAGTGAGAGAAAAAATAAATCCTACAAGGTGGTACAAGATTCCAAACTCAACATGCAACAACAGGAAGACGGGAAGTCTGTGCGGGTAAAATAAATTGAAAACCTTAAGTCTTCCAAGCCAGAGATCAAAGAAATGTTTGATGGACAAAAGATCAAGATTGAAGAACACAAAAGAGATATCAGTAGCTTTAATTGAAGAGTTAACAATCAATTCAAGCATATTGATAAATTGATGTACAATTCATTAGTCTGTGAACAAAAGTGAAAGATCTAAAAAACTTTTGACCCCCAATGTGACATCGGGGAAGATGATTGTTCAAAATACTGAAAATATGAAAGAGGAGGCTAGTAGTTCAATGGGAAAGAAGTGGTAATCAAAATTAGATGTTAAAGTTGATCTAGGGATTGATTAGAACTAGAAATAAGTCAGGGTTGAAGTCAGACCGCAAGCGCTCCATCCAAAAATGAAAATTGATGTGGTTACAAATCAGAATCAGAAAACTCAATGAACCTAATAAACAACATTCAATACAAAATTGACATGTAAAAATGCACCTTTTAATAGGGAATGGATCTCTAGAACATTTTTCAAAGGTCAATGCTTTTGGTATGGAGGATTTGGTCACATGGCTATATACATCACATCAACCATACAAAGGGATGTACCAATGCAGAATCAAAATGATCTCAAGTAGCATATCAATGATCCAACATGTGAGTTGAAAATGAAAAATAGATTTGTAGTTTTTCAAGATGAAGTCAATCCATAATACTCTGAGAAATATCAATATACTCAATCTCTTCCGAGTGTGATGAAAAAAATATGTACACCTAAAAAGAGATCAGAGAAGAAATGAGTTGCTGAAATGTCCCTTAATGCATCACACTGTTCTCTTGTATGGATCCTTGATTGTGGTTTCACATATCACATAACAGACAATAAGGATATGGTAACATGAATAAAATGTGACAATGAAAGTGTTTTCATGTTTGGAAATGATTATTTCTTAAATATAATTGGATCAGGAAAGTATACGGTTGGGGGAAATGATATAAGACAAGTCGATGTCTTAGTTTTATAAGGTATTAGTCCCATTTTCGTCAGCATCATCCAGCTGTGTTAATCTGGGAATTCAATACGGTTTACTAAGAAGACGCGTGTCATCATGGGATGAGATGGTATAGTGATCCTACAAGGAAAAAGGACCATGCGGAATATATTCCTTGTAGTAGGAGAATAATATATATGATTTTTATAAAGAGAGTGAGAATATAAGTTATGGAATAACAGACTTGGTCATATTTTCCAACCATCCATGGAAGATCTGGTTAAATGTGATGTAGCAAGAGAACATCCTAGAATATCATGTTATCGTAATCATATGTGTTATTCATTTCAAAAAGGGATGATCATCAGAAAAACATACAAGTAAAAGCAACAGAAGTCAACCAGGGTGCTCGAATTAGTGCATTCTGATGTTTTTGGACTCATCACACCACGAACCACAGACGGGAAAAGGTACTAAGTTATTTTCATTGATGACTATAGAAGAATGGAATGGGTATTCGTCATTGTTCCTTATTATGATGTCTTCAGTTGCCTAAAAATTATCGAAGGGAATCTAAAAAGTTGCATGGGAAAACAATTCTGATGTTTTGTACTGACTATGGTACGTAATTCAAAAATATTCAGGTGGAAGTCTATCCCTATAATCATGGTATAAGGCATAATTTTTTTTTAGTATGAACTCTCCAATATAATGGAGTGGTTCAATGGAGAGATCAGATAATCAACAACATCAAAAGAACGATGCTCGTTGATAAATTTCTACTAGAGAATTTGTTGATGGAAGCATTTTTGAAATCGGTCTATATTTTTAATATATATATGTTGGGTCCTAATGAATGAAAGACTCTATATAAGATGTGGTACCAAAATAATCCTATAAAAAAATACATTCAAATTATTTTATGTAAGTTCATCATTCTCAAGAAACAAAAACATAAGAAATTTGGGTCACGAAGAGATAAAGGGATATTCCATGGCACCTCCGAAAAAAGAAAACCATAAAAATGTTTTAATGGGAGGCTGGGAAAAGCATTTGAGAGAAATAATTTCAATTTAGTGGAGAATGAAGAGAGCATTCAACATCATAGTAAAAAAATTCTTGATGAATGTGATGAAGAGGAATGAAGTGCAGGGGAAGTGGAAATGGCTGATGCCAATTCAAATGAAGATAATGAGGACAAGTATGAGGAAGAATAATCTGTATATTCACAAAAGTCAAGGAGTTGAGCAGAAATTTACAGGCAGATTATCATTGGTGATCAACCATCTCTGGTTCAACCAAGAAGAGTGAAATCTCTGCAGCAAACATGTTTCATATCACATGTAGAGCTTAAAAGCTTTTCTAATTGAGTTTAAGATGAAACTTGGGTTCAAGCTATGAAGGAAGAGCTAGATCAGATTTAGAAAAATTGGACATCAGAGATTTTGTCAAGGCTAATAAATAAGAATTTCATCATAACTAAATGGGTCTTTCGCAACAATATGAATGAAGATGGAACAGTTATTCGAAACACATCACTTCAATTTTGAAAATAATACTCTCAGATAGAGGGTATAAATGTTGATGATACATTTTCAATAGTTGTAAGGTTGGAGAAAATCATATTATTCCTATAAATTATAGTAAAATAGAAGTTTAATTTCTTCTAGATGGATGTAAAATATACATTCGTGAATGAGGTCTTTGAGGAATAAGTGTATATCAAGAAGCCAGATGATTTTCTCATTAATGTGGAGGAGGACAATGTTTGTCGGCTGAAGAAGGAATTATATGGAATGAAACAAGAACCAAGATCATGGTAATCAAGGCTAGATATGTATTTGAAGATGCATGTTTTCAATCATGGTGAATATGATTACAATATTTATTTCAAAAATTATAGTAATCAACGGATGATGGTTCTTGTTTATATTGATGACATAATATTTGGAAAATCAGATAAAGCATGGTGTAGAAAATTTTCTGATTTCAACAAAACTGATTTCCAAATGACAATGATTAGAGAGATGACATTTTTCCTTGCTCTATAGGTGCCACAAGGAAAAATGACACGATCATTTTTCAATACAAATATGCCAAGGAGGTTTTGAGAATATTTGGAATGGAAAATATCTTGGAGATGAAGACTATGGTTTCTACCCAGATAAAATTATCAAAATAGTTTTATGGAAAGGGTGTTAATATAGCACAATACAGGTATATAATTGGTAGTTTACTGTACCTAACTACAGCAAGACCTGATATTGATTTTTCCACATTCCAAGCAGTACAATATCAATGTAATCTGAAGGAAAGACACATAATTTCCAGGAAAATAATCCATCGGTATATTAAGGGAACTATGGATTTTGGTTTGATGTATAATGAAAAATATCACTCGGAGCTATTTGTATATATATATATCCATTGTGCTAGTTCAACGGTTGATAGGAAATCATCGTCCGATGGTACTTGTTATCTTAGTGGATTGTGTATTTCTTGGATATGTATGATGAAATATTTCATTTCATTATGTGTCTTAGAGGCTGAGTATATTGCAGCCACCCAACCATGAACACAATTATTGTTGATGAAGAAGCAGCATGATTATATGAGACATGAACTGATGTCTCCACTCTGAATCCAGGGAGATTACTCAAGTGTTATATATCTCCACAAAAATATCATCCATCACTTAAAGACAATGAACATTGTGATAAAGTATCATTTTATCAAGGAGAAGGTTGAGCTGGGAATCATGAAGTTTGTGTATATTTCTACATAAGTATCAGTTATAGACATTCTAACAATGGCGTTACCTAAGGAACTAATCGAGAGACGTCGACTGGCTCTGTGAGTTTTTTTGACTTTCCTCACTCGCACAAGTGTGGATGTGGGACCCCCTCTCCCCATGGTATGGATTTTTTCATTACTATACTAATCAGTTTTATCCACTCTGTTTCAGGACACAAAGGAGTATAATCTGGGTTCGTTGAAAAAGAGGGAGAATGTGTGCCTCATAAAGGGGACGAAACAGTTGCTAAAGAGGTGAGACAATGTATTTTTCAGAGACATGGTGAGAATATGAATGGTCGTGTAGTGAGATAGGGGGAGTTTATCAAGATAGGTGAACAACGTAAAAGAGGGTGAACCATGATGTGAGTATTTGGTGTTCAAAGTGATCATCCAGAGCATAGATTCGAAAATAGAAGAACCAAAGATGCTTATAAAGATAATATTAACTCTGATGATTCTAGAATTGATCAATCAAATAATAGACATCAAAACTGCTAAGGATCGTGATAAAATAATGTGAGTGGTATTTTAATAGTGTTAGAAGGATTCCAGCAATCAACAATGGATGTTATTTTGGTATAATGTTTTTTATAAATGAAGTGATTCCTTGATGAACTTTTAAGTTACTCTTGTTTCTCATGCTGGTCATTGCACTTGTTGGCATAAGAATGTGTTGAGTTACTCCAATAATGATATCGGAATCGCAAGAGGTAAATATTGGTTGAATCATTGATGATGTACCATTTTATGAGAAGAGTTTTCTAGAAACCTAATGGGGGAGATTGTTGGGAAAAATTCCACAAGGCAACATTGATTCATTTTGGAGGTTATTGTTTTTGTTGACAAAGTGGGCCTTTATGTTGTGTTTGTTGACAATGCGTACCTTCATGATTTTTTTTGTCGACAATGAAGACCATGATTTTCAATTTGTTTCCAAATGCGGGATTGTATGGTCATTTTTTGAGTTCAAGAGATGTTTCTAACAATACATGATTGATAGAAGAAAGTCAACAATGGAATGGATGATCTGGGGATGGTACAAAAAATATATATGTTGGCACCATTTTCTAGTGTTTTCCAAATTTTTGGGCCTCAAAATCATCACATGGAGTAATGTGTCTTTAGAAATTGGACGTCTGCTCCTATTCCATAGAGGCTTGGAATGTTCCACACCATATGATTTTCATTACCAAAAATTCAAAATATGGAAATGGAAAGATGGGATCCCATGTATTGGTTTGGGTGCTCAAGGTGATAAGGGCGATAAAGGCTAAGGTAGAAGGACTGCGTGTTAGGGGGATACTTGCACGTGGCACTCATGGTACCCAAAATGCCTATAAATTGAGGGATACCTCCCCCCTCATTTTGGTATTAATCTCAAAACATAGTAAAAATTCAATCTCCAATCACGTACGTGGATTGTGCGTGCAAGTGGTGGTTTGGTTGCAGAAATATTATGTTATTCAGATGTTGTGTACCAATTCATAGTCACGTGAGAATATTGGTTTGGGTGTAAAAGGGCATTAGTTTCCCATGTTTTCAGTTGGAGATGGGAGTGTCTCACATGTAGGTAGGTGACACTTGCATGCCGGCTTTGGATAAGTGCATCAGGCATGAAGAAACATTCCTGTCATTCAAGGGTTACGTGATAGTTGGAATATTTCATAGTACACCTGTGACATATTGTATTCATTAGTGAATTATATTGAAACATCTACATAGCATATATGTATAATGAAGATGAATTAATTTGTGATAATGAAGTTACTTAAAAGTCTTTAAACTGTGAGTGGTTCTTCTGAAGAAGAAGTGAGCACACATCAGTTGAGATAGCTATGAGAATTCATATTGTGAGTTGTTATAAACTAGGAGGGATAGTGAGTCTGCTCTGATCTTTGCAAACAGCAGTGCGCTTTCAGGGGATTTGGTACATCATCACATTGCTAGAGTGTGCTTTTTTATACGTATCTCAGTGAGGGTGAACCAAGTAAAAATTATCATGCCATGAATATCATTTAATTTATGTTTATACATTTCTATAGTAAAGAGAGAGAAGATCGTTTTTATTAACTAAAAAACAAAATCAATTGTGTTGGTAGTTTTAATCTATCAACAACTAATCCCCCCCCCCTCTCAGAGCTTCTAACCTTATGGACCTAACATCATGTATTTGGATTATCATTAAGAATCGGTTAACTATTTTGTTTAATACTTGACATTTAAATTTCATGTGATATTTGAGAAGGGTGTATTATGTACCGAACCATTAGCTATGAACATATGTGGAACATTATTTTTTTCCTCAGTGAGTAAAATAGAGTTATATATATATATATATACATAACAAAGTGTTTATTGAGTCGATAGATTTCTTAATTGAAGGAAACCCATGATAGGTGTTGGACAATTCTTGTGAGAACCATTTTGAAAATAGGTACATGCACATCCTATCTTTCTGGATCAATTAATAGGAGTTGAAAATGGTATTTTCAAATATAGATGGTGATTCCTTTGTATAGTATCACGTGATAATAAATTCATGTTTTTTTTCTTGGGAATGTGTTTCACCAGTGCTGCCATTGTGTCTTAGTGATATTTTGGTGGTATGTGAGGTCAGGTTCCTGATCAACTGGTTGTCATGATTTCTCATTTTGTGGGATAAAGAAGGGATCGATGATGGTTACTTGAAAATATGATATAAATTTTCTAGAAATGAGGTAATATTTTTATTAGGGGCTATGTATGAAATTTTAGGTGATTTTAGATAGTGTTCTGGATTATTAGAACCAACGTATGTGAGGATATTGGCCTATGGTTTTAGGAACATGAGTCTGAGTTTTTTTTATGAAATGTGTGAGAATGAGAGCCTACAATATGTACATGAGGATACACTATTACATGAAGTGGCTAGTTTTAATTATTTTTGCTTCATGGGGACTTTTTTCTGTGATGGCATGTGAAAATGGTTTTCTGAAATTATTGTAGGACATTGTTCGAGTCCGTTTTTAGGTTTTGGTCTCTTAGAAACCTATGATGTTTAGCCATGTCGGACCTATTGAGAATGATGCATAAAAATAGTCTATGGAAATATTTAAGGTGGGTAAAATTACAATGTATATTGAATGATATGATCCTCATTTTCTATATCGTTTTTGGTAAATTCCCCATATATTATGTTCTGTATCTTATTAACAGAATCTAATATCTTTAGTAGATTGGGTTACATGAAATAAAGAGTTCAATCAAAACACATCATATTATTATATGATGGTTATAAACTAGATATTAAATTAGTTTTCATAAATGTGACTAAATTTTAAAAAATATATAACATATTCATTTATGTAAAATAAAATTCATCATCAATTTAATAGAAATAAAATTAATAAAAAAATAAATCTTTTTTAAACATATTTTTTTTAACGAATGCATATATTGCATAAAAATTTAATTAGTTACTATTGATGAATGATTTCAAGAATATTTTTATATATTCACCCAATTTTTTAACATTCATATAATAATTTTATTATGAATAGAATAATAATAATTCTAGTTATAATTTTAATATGGCCATTTTATAAAAAGTTGTTTATGCAGTGTTTTTGTCACTTATTGTAAAAATAATTTCTTCCAATTATAGTAATTGAATTCGATAAAATAAATTTAGTATTTATAATCATTCAGTTCAAATTTGGTAATGGTTCCCTTTTATGTTTTTTTTTCAAATTGAATTGTAATCGTTATAAATGTTATCACCTCTATAAAGGGTAAATTGGGTAAATATCAGTTAAAACTAAGTGATAATGTAATAATTATTCATCATAATTATTATTGGGTATAAATATTATAACCATATTACCTTATGATGAATTTTTTTTTAAATGGAGGCATTTTCATGAAAATGACATACATATAATTTTACAAAAACATAGTTACAAAATGACACTCTCTTTGTTTTACATATCTTTTATGTGTATAGATAACGAAAAAATAATGATATGGAAAAAAATAACTATCTATTATGATGTCACTAAAATATATTCAGTATATAAATTTAATTTATTTTTGTAGAAATTATTAAGTTAACATAAAATTTTGTGCAATGATGATACAATATTAATTTATTTAACAAGGAGATAAGAAATTGATTTAAAATTTTTAATTTCGATATAATTTTTATGATTCAATATGTTTGGAGAATTTTCTATATCAATATAACTTAATAGATTGGATTGAAATAATTTTATTGTAAATAACCTATTTTTTGATAGATTTTAAATGAAATCAAATTGACAATGTCAAAATTGACATTAATCATAATTCATCAAAATGATATGTTGTATTTTTTAAAAAAATTTAGAAATAAAATATTATTCTTTTTAAATGGAATATAGTTGAAAAAATATTAATTTTCCATAAACGAATCATTTTTCATTTAATAGTGATGTCATTAACACATTATTATTAAATAGAATTTTTTATTGTCAAGGTCAATAATAATTTACAAAGGGATTAATCAAAATGATATGGTATAAAATGAAAAAAAATTCTACATTCAATTTCTTATAGGATGAATACAATATACTACTTTATATTATAAATAATATCCATTTGAATGTATTTTTCAAGAGAATTATTTTTTATAATGTAATCATTTAACAAATTCCAAATGTTCACCTTTAACTCAATTATAAAATGGAACCTCATACCTTACTTCTTCAAAAATAATTGTTCCATCAATCATAAAACATAGCTTTCTATTTATCTTAAAACATCCTTAAATAACTTTTATACTCTCTAATGTTCTGAAATATCTCTCTTGAGACCATTTAATGAGGATATAAAGACGGTCTTAGGAAGATGATGCAATTTTCTTACTCGACTGCACTACATTATTTACTTATAAATATTATAAATATGTGTTTGTTATGATAATATAATAAAAATAGTTTCCTATATATACTGAAATTTTATAATCATTATGAAGACACCATTGAACACCGCCTTTCCCAAGAAATGGGAAGTGAAAATATAAGTCATGTGTACGTACGCCTTACCATCTCCATGTGGTGATACAATTAATTTTTTTTATAATCATTAATTTATTATAAATATCTTGGTTTTAATGTTTATATATGATATTTATGACATTATTATAATTCTTAAATAATAAATTAATTTATACCTACTTATGTTTCAAACCATTGGTAATCAATAACGTTGATGTCGTGCATATGGGGGATTTATCCTCCCTGATGTGATGGGATACATTTTCCATTTCGAATTTACATTTATGGTAATATGGAATTATTTTATGAATAAATATGATTTTTATGTTAGAATTATTATTCTATAAATGATAATTATTATTTAACACACTTTTTCCCTTTTGTAGAATAATGAAAATTGTTTTCGTACATATATATAACCTACCGTCTCCCTAAACGGTGTAATACATTTTTCTAAATACACATTCAATGAATTTAATTAAATTAAAAAATAATTAATATATTTTATATTTATGTCATTATTAAAATTATGCAGATTATAGATCTTGGATAAAAGATGAATGACCCAAACTACTAAACCATTACAAAACTAAAAATCGATGAAATTATTTTCCGAAATAAGGAATTTTAAATTATATTTGTGAAAAATGTCTGATAAAAATTTGAATTATGTCACAAATTGTATGATATATATAATTATATTTATATAATATAGGTATAAATGGTCTATTTTATTACACAAGAATATTGAAAATGTACTAAAGGATATCAATCTTGAGGTTAGGGTTAATTATACAATCTCCCAATTAGGTATGATTATCAATGATTATGTCTAAGGTAGGGAATAATTATTTTCCATAACCATTTTTCGTAAAATTATATTTTATAAAATAATTTTACAAATATTATATGATTTTTATAGTCATTTTTACCCACAGTTTAAAAATTAGAATTGTTTTTTGAAAATAATATTTTTATAATTCTCCAAATATGGTACTTTTAAACTATTACAAAAAATATATAAAATGTTTTTTTATAATATTATAAATTAATGGATTTTAAAACCATATTGAATTATTAATTAATCGAATATTACATTAAATCTGTACATGTTTTTATAAATAAAACATTCCCTTTTATATTGGTAATGTTTTTTTAAAAAATAGTTTATTAAAATGAGATATATGAATTTTCATTATTAGATCTCAAATGATATTTTGAATATATTTTCGTTGATGTCAACATCATTTGTTAAAATTGTAATGTTTCTGAGGTTATTATATTATGGTACAATATAAAATATTTTATTAGAAGATTTATGATCAGTATTATTGTACATATTCTATACTTATACCATTCACTGTATTAATTTGGATAGGTTATGATTATGTTAATTTATCGATGTTATTATTAATATTTTTTATGTTTTTTACAGTAATTTTTTATTAATATTTTCAACCCTTTTATATAAGGAATTAATTAGATTTAGTATGTGATGGTCGAGACCCATTATATCCCCTCGATACAATGGTAGGTCTCAATAGACAAAATACCATTGTTATTGGATGAGGCCTTATCAGTTTATAACGTATTTTATAGAACAAGGTTTAAATTATAATTTTTTGACTACTATAATTTTTAATTTCCTATATTGTGATATTTATTGTTGATTTCCATGTGATTATTTTATAATTTATGATATTTGTGGATAGTTTTTAGCTCATGAGATTATTCATATGATATTATCTTGTTTCCCTTTATATCATTCCATATTATTCATACCACATCTAGTTTCATCTTTACACATATCCTTGTTGAGCATAAGTTCTCACCCTTTCTCTAATGATTATTTTTTTCATCATTCCATGATGTATATTAGAATGAATATATAGGGAATATATAGAAATCTAATAATGTTCTGAATGAAAATATGATGTTGTCTTTTAGTTTTTCCATTGTATTTAGTGATTCCCGTATGTATATAGTTTTCCAAACTACTAAAATATAAATTTATTTGCGGTTTGAATGTTTTTATCTAATTACAATGAGTAATTATAACTAATAACTCTCATATTCTATATTTAGGGACATTTATATTGGTATTGGAGAAAATTTAATAGAGACTAAAGGAATTAGATTTTTGAAGACATAGATTAGTGAAATGTTACCCTATTACTAACAAAGAATATATTCCAAAATAAAAAAAATTATTTTGAGATTTGAAATAAATTAATTTTCAATTTAAGTTATATGCTTTATTATTTTTTATATTATATATAATGATTCATAATAAAATATAGTGTATTATATTTTTTCTGAAATGGATCATAGTGGGAGGAATGGAAATGTGTCCACACATATACTTTATGTTGGGATTTATCTCCTATGAAATTTAATAATGTTGTTGTGGAAAATGTTTCTATAACTATAATATTTTAAAAAATATTTGCAGTTGACACAGGTTATGAGAAATAACATTGGCCATATGGAACAACATCTATATCCATAGTGATGTGAAACAATATGTAATGAACCGATGAATCAACCATCTTCATCGTTCAATGGGTATATAAATCCATTTACTGTTGGGAAATTGATATGAATCTTAGATAATACATTTCCCATACTGAAAAGTAATGAATTGAAGAAGGATGTCATGGAATTTTATCTTCTATCAAGAGATACATATTAATAGTGTCAATTGGTTCATATAAAATAGGGGGAGGAGGATAAAGAAAATCCCAAATGGGTGTATTATTAGAAAAATTTCATGGGAAAATATTTTCCCCACATAAAATGAGATGATATGGAGAGATAAATCACCGAACTCAGACAAAAGGATGACATAAATGTTATTATTTGGGGAGCTAATTGACAATGTTATCATGACATGTTGCATACTATGTACATATTTCAAAACGTAATATTGACCTTTTATTCATTGAGGTTAGTCTAATTCGTAGAATATAAATATTCTCCAAAAAATTATCATCATATAAAGTTATTTTATATATTGTTATCAAGAAATAAAAATAATTCTTCACTTCAGATTGCTATAAAGGGTAGAAAGATTAGTAGAGGGCTCCTAAGTACTCCAGAAAAGGAAATACCTCAAATATGATGAAGTGAATTTTTAAATTTAGTATGTGAAATTAATATGGAAGAAAAAATAATGTAACAAATATATATTATATTTTATTGACTATAACTATGGCGAAAATGTCCACCAGGTTTGCAATTGAAATGGAAAAAAGTAATTTGAAATATATACTTATTTAACTATAACGAGATGGCACACTACAAAAATAATTATCTTAGAAGTCAGGAGCATCTTACCTAGAAAATGACATGGAGGAAAACATATCATTATGTGACCACACCATCTGAGGTTTATTTTATATATAATGTTGCGGCAGTTACATAATTAATATCTTCAAATTTAGAAAAGATTTATCTGATTCTTGATAATCAAATTATTATATTTCATCTCATTTTTCTAAAACAATTACACATTTCCCCTACACCATAATAAAGGATATATTATTACAAAATCATAGTTGAAACATCTCAATAACAAAGATGTGTCAATAAGATCCTATTATTCTATATAAACATGGTCTATTTAATGAAGTTTTTATCGTACCTATGCTTCACATTAACATAATCCTTGGTATGTTATAGATTTCAAAAAATATACAATTTATAATAAATATATAAAAATTATGAATCATGATAAATATATTGTGATCCATATCAATAGAGGGTATAACTCATTATTTGTATTGTGTATGGATCCACCTCTAGTAGCTCTTTTAAAAGATATTTTTGGTAAATACTAATAAACATAACCTCGTGGTCATAACGATTATCATCAAATTGAAGATATAAATATTATACATGAATAAATTAATTTAATTCAGAAGTAATTAAATGGTTATATAATTTTGAGGGATTTTTTTTCCATTGATTTAAACCCTAATACATCACATATATCAAATACTTCAAAAGGAATATCCACAATGTAGTTAGTGTAGTTGAAGAGGAAACTACATTATTTATATGGTTAGGAATCAATATTCCTAATTTTTTCACCATAGGTAGATCTAGTTATTTGTGTTAATAAAAAATAGTTCCCTAAGCGATGATAAGTTGATTATAGGGACTTAAATTATATTTTGATAAAAAACAATCATCGTATTTCTCGCATTGAATACTTTTTTGATTAACTTTATAGAAGTAAATATTTATCAAAGATTCTTCTTCTTTTATGGATAATTTATTAGTTATTGAAGAATAAATCTCAAAGAGATTATTTCAAATGAGGTGTGGACCTTATTAGTATAAAATAATGTCATTTTAAATTAATAATCCACATATTGTTTTTAAAGATGTATTGTATAGTGTAGTAATGTAATATCATGATAATGTTTATAGTATTTATTTTTGATATCTCGGTATAATACACAAACTATGAGGACTATGAGAACAACATTACAATCATTCATGAGACTCTTATAAGTGTTATAAGGGAAATTTTCGACTGTGAATTATACCATCAAAATTTTTCTCTTCTTATTCATATTTTCTCAAGTGATTTAATATTAGTTGATTCTACAAAGTAAAGTGTATTATGATAAAGTAATATAACAATATACATAACATAGATACATTGTTTTATTCGATTATTAGGATAATACTAAAAATGTGTTTTATAAATGGCTTCATTTTCTATCGTTTTAACTAAGTATAATCCTAAAGGGAATATAGATATGTGGATAAAAGAAAATGAAAATTGTTCTGAAAAATTTATGATGATATTGGTGAATTATATAATCATCACTCTAGCATTAGGAAATGGTGGATTTATGTTATATAGTGACATATCACGGAGGGCTCATTGTAGTGTCCTTATAAAAAATGAGTGAAATATATCCAAATTGTCATGTATGTTAAAATATATTGAATAGAACTATCAAAATATTGATCTTCACATAAAAATATAATCATTCCTATAATGATATAGAGACACTATCACTATGGTGAAATATGTGAGATATAAACATATTACAAGAGATTTAAATACATATATTCATATAACAAAAAACACGAGGAAAATGAGATAACTTGAGAAACTCAATGATTGTGATTAATTGATACACAACAACATAAGGAAGAAAAATAAGGTAGAATATGAATTGAGGAGGAAGTATCCTCAGATGTTGAAAAAAAATTATTTACCAGGTTCTTATGTTAAGGTATCTAGTAATTATTCATATGAAAATAATTAAGTATTGGGAAGCATCACTACTTTTTCAAATGATTTCCATACAATCCTTATTTAAAATAACAAAGAATTCTCAGTCTGATGATGGGAAATTTCAAAAGCAAAAAAATTTCATGAATGATGAGATAGTGGAATACATTTCATATAAATATAGAGGAATGAAATTTGGGAATATTCTTTGTGTTCACTATTTTTCTTAACTAAAAATAAGAATTATTATATGATGATTATAACTATAATTTCTCTACAAAAACTAATAGAACCATGATGTATATGGACATGGAAGAACATTTTTTGGGGGTTAATATAACGCTTTAAATTTCTTATTATGTGTCAGTATGTTTATCTTGACAATATGTGAAGGCTAAGAGACAACATCCTAGAGAATACATGAAACCTCAACCTATTCCCACATGGAAATGGGGTGACGATACTATGATATTTTTCACTGTATTACCTTAAACAGAAAGAAATAATTATGTTATATGGGTTATTTTTATCAACACAATAATAATAAAAATTTCCTCAATATAATATAATATTTATTTTCTGGCATTTTACATGAATATATATAAATTAATTTTAAGGCTTCCGATTGAACCAATTATAATTTTGTTTAGTCGTGTTCCATGAATTAAATCATTGTTCAAGAAAATTATTCAACAATATATTCACATCGAGAATCCTATTAACACCTCTTATAACCATCAAATTGAAGGCCAGTTCAAAAGCTCTATCTATTCATTATAATACATGTAAAGGTCCTTATCACATGAAATTCTAGGTATGCGGGGTCAATATTTACCTTTTTAAAAATTAATATATATCAGTAACTTCCATTGAAATATTAAATTGATATTTTATAAATAATTATATGGCCAGAATTTCGGACACCAACTTATTGTGGTGAAGTTGGTGGAAGGAATCATTTATGCCTAGAACATGTCGATCTTGAAATGAAAAAGGTAAAAACTATTCAAACCCATATAAAATCATCTCAATGTAAGAAATATATCTATAATCACATTCAGATGACTGTTTTATATTTGAAGTGGGAAATCATGTTTCTCTAAAGATATATTCTTGGAATATTTTTATAATATTTGGTAATAATTGAAAATAGTGCATTACGTACCTCAGATCTTTTGAAATCATGGATATAATTAGAGTTTTTTCTTACCATTTAGAAATTACACCTAGACTTTCTAATGTATATGATGTGTTTCATATTGTTTTATTATGGAAATGCATGCTAAACATATGCTTGTTATCACTCTTAATGAAATAAAACTAGATACTGATTTATCTTACTATGAAGATACTATCTAGAATAGAGACATGAGAAACCAAGTGTTGAAGATATATACCCCTCAACTGGTAAAGGAATATTGGAAAAATCATAAGATAAAAGTGGCCATTTGGGAACCTAATGAAATTATGATAAAGAAAACCCCAGTCAATTTATGTGGTGATGTTAAGGAAGTTTATAGGGGATATATTTTGTATGGAAGAATGTAACACCAGAATAGTTTATTATGTGCCTCCTTTTAAATAAATTTAATCTAATTTACTACTTTCATTACATTGAACACTGAATTCAAATGAACAATGATCTCTTTTATTACAAATTTACATAATAGACATCAATTTATTGGGAATAGATAGGAAAAATATATTTCTTAAAATATATGTTTTAAAAAAAATTTTGAATAAATTTATTAGTTACCTATTTATTAGAAAAAAATTTTAACATAATTATTAAAAAAAATTCAGAAATAATAATTTTTATGGTCAAATTATATATATATAGTAAATAATTAATTATAATCTATATTTGAATGATATAAATAAAAAATAATATAATATATCTCTGATAAATATTAGACATTAATATATTATTTTTATTATGCATGGATGAATATTACTGTACTTTTATTCTTAAAAACTATATTTTTTAATTAGCTGGTTTTGTAGTATTTTTCACACATATTATAAAAATTAATTTTATAAAATTAATAATATATAATTTTATAAAATTAATTAATTATTAATAATCATGATGTTGAAATATGACTATTGGTCCCCTTTTTAAATTTTCTCAAAATTTAAAGTATATATGGTAAAATTTATCACATCTCTAAAGTATATATTTGGTTAATTTAGGTAAAAACTATATTATATTTCCAAATTATTAATAATAATAATTATTCTATTAACAAAATTTTACCTTTATCACCTTAGTCTATAATTTTAATTATTTAGTAGACACTTATAAATGAAAGTGACTTCAATATTTTTTGAATTATAGATAGTTAAAAACATTAACCTCTTTGTATTTAACGTCATTTATATGTCCATATTGGGTGAAAGAAATATATGCACTAAAAAGAATTTTTATATATTAGTATATTTATTTTCATTATATAAATATATTTTTTATTTATATAAATTATTTTATTAATTTAAATTATTGTGAAATGAAAATACGATGTTAATTAATCTAATATAATAATAAAATAAATGACATTAAATATACTATTTGTGATATAATTTGATTTATTTAATGTGTGAAAATGGATTTATTGACATATAATACAATTGAGAGTTTTAAAATTATTATATTTGAATACCCCTTTTTATGGAATTTTATGTCAAATAAATTTAGAAGTGTCGAAAATGACATTCATTATAATTTATAAAAAAATATTAAATAATTTTAAATTATTATAAATATTATAATTTTACTTGTGAATTGAATATAGTTTAACCAATAATTGATATTCCAATTGTGAAAATCATTATAATTAATGGATATTTTATTAACCCTATTTTTTTAAAATAGTGGTTATAAAGGTTATGAAAAACAATAATTAACCAATTGGTTAATCAAAATGATAAGGGTTATAATGAAACCAAAAAAAGTAAAAATTATTTTTATTTATGGTAACAAAACCATATATAACATTATATTGTAATACCTTTCCATTTTTTATGCATTTTTTAAGACAATTAATTTATAACAATTTATTCTTTTTGAGATTCCAAAAGTTCCACACACATTAATTATAAAATGGAACCTCCTCCCTCGTTAATTCATAAAAAATATATATATCTATATCAACCAATATATTACCATTTCACATTGGAAAAAAACTATACATGTTTTAGAGTATGTTTCCTCCATAAAAGACATATCTTGAGTCCTTTATGAAAATATATAAACCAGGTCTCCAAAAGAATAAGTAATTGTATTACCAGACCTCTTTCAATTTATTTCTCCTTCTATAAATTCAAAATCTCATAAGGATACCACAAAATAATACCATCAATATAATATATATAAATAAATTTCTTATATATTTTTATATCATTATTATAAATGCTCTTTCCTATGATATTTGAAGTGAAATTATCACTTCTGTGTACATACAACTTATCGTCTCCACATGGTAAAGCAATTAATTTTTCATAAAAAATAATATGGTTGGGAATAATTTGGGTTTTAATGATAATATAATTAATTTACATAATTATTATATATATTAATACAAAATATCATATATACCTTCTTATCATCCAAACCGTTGGTTATCGATAATTTTCCTCATGTGTATATGTGGGCTACGTCCTCCATGAAGCAAGGTGATCCTCTTATAATTTATATATTACATAGAAGTTAATAATGATTATTTTGAAACATATATATGAATTATATGATTTATTAATGATAAACAAAATTATAATTACTAATTAACATTATTTCATTCCATCCAAAAAATAATGAAAACATTGTTCATGAATATGTACAGCATACCGTCTCAATGAACGGTGTAATACATATTTCAATACCTACCATTAATAGATTTATTTCAGAATATATATAATGAATAATTATGTATATATATCATTATTAACATTCTAAGGATTATATAACCTCAATAATTTCTAAATACTGAAATAAGTAAAAAAAATATACATGAAAACGAAGTGGTTATTACACAAAATATTTATTTTTAAAAAAGAATTGTTATGTAACAAATGATAACATTTTTTAAATTTGTCATAAATTTTGTAATAGTTATATGAATAGTTTATGAATATATTTAAAATTGATATATATTAATTATAAATGGGGTTTTAAATGATATTAAATAATTCAAACCCAAATAAAGGGTTAATTTTACAATCTTATAATTTTTCGATATTATTTGCATTTAAGTCTCCACTGTGGAATATCTATATTTCAAATAAATGTTTTGTATAATTATTTTCTAAAAAAATTAATACTATCTTGCTATTTTACAATGTAATTTTTAGAAATGTTTTTATTTTTACAAAACAGGTTGAATGGTCTTGAGAAGCTAATTTCCTTGTCGGTTTGGGTTCTCCTTAATCTATTTGGAATGGTGTAGAAATTTTCATGTGTCGTTGGGTGGGCGACCTTGAAATAGGGAGGTATGTGTTGACATCCTTCATTATTCCATGCATCATCTCCTTGATTGGAGTATGGGTGCCTTTCCATGTCATTTGTTCAGTGTTTCTTCAGATTTTTTTTCCTTGCATCAGGTTGACATTGCTGAAGTTCTCTCCATGGTTTGTCGGGTGGGCGGCTCGCAAGAGAGAAAGTTGTGATGGCACCTTTCATACATCTCTCCTCTATGTCTTTGGATGGAGAGGTTCTCTGACACATTGTGCTGCATGCACAGTGAAACTTCTTGGTAGAGGGGGTGATGCAATTTCTTAATGGGAATCACTTTGTGATTCATGGAAATTTGGGCGATGATGTTTTCATGATGACCAGTAGGATGTTTGTTTCATTTGACTTTGTTGTTGCATTTGGTTTTTTTTTCGGATTGTGTTCTTCTTGTAATGGTTTTCCTCTTTCCCATTCTAAAAAAGGTTTTTTATTTATTTATCAAAAGGGGATTCTCCCATCACCCTTCTTAAAAAAACAATCAAACAAACATGGTTTAATATTATCTTTTTAGGATTTTCTGAAAAAGTTAGTTTTCAATATTTCGATTAAAAATTTGTAAGAAATGATTGTTTAACTTATACGAAATAAATTTTTTTCCCACCATCATAAATAATATATTATTTTAATATTTAATTAAATGTTTACAATGTTATTTTCATTGAAAATATTTCATTTTACACGTGTGTAGTATATTACTGGTATTATATTTCATTGTGAAAAAGAGATTGTCCTCAAACATTTTCCAATGCTATTTTTAATGTATTTTCAGATATGTTAATATACATTGTTAAATATTAAAATTAAATGTGTTTGTTATATCATGGTGTAATATAATATATTTTTCAATATTGACTATTATTATTTTTCTTGGAGATATTCTATTTTAATTCCATTCCCATATTACATTTTTTGGGTTGTGCTTATGATTTTGGATAATTATTATCATTCCATTTGTTATTTTCGATAAGAATTCTTATTTTAATTATCCTTCATCCAATTCATTTGAAAAATTAATTTTACATGGTATGTGAAATGTGAGACATGATATATCACATTAATGCATAAATAGGTATCATGACACCAACTAGATTGAATATTATTTGAGTTCTTATACATTTATGTATGATGTCATGGAATGATTCCCCTATAATATTTTTAAGTTTTCATGAATTATGAATTTCCCTCATTATTAGATTAGTTATTTATTTATATGTTATTATTATATTATTTATGATACTCAAGGATATTTTTTCTCATCTGATTATTTATATTGAATTATCATATTTCTATTTATTCCCCATTGTATCCTTCAATCCACATTTAGATTCCACTATATGTATAGACATACTGAGCGTCTAATCTTAGTATTTTTCTTATGATTATTTTTCTTATGATTCCATGAAGTATATTATGCTTTTTATTAATGGATAAGGTATATTAATAATGATGTTCTCAAATGAAATATAATGTTCTATTTTATGATTTCAATTGCATTGTAATATTGATGTGTTTGTCTTATTTTCAAAAAATAATAAACTATTATATACTTTTTCGATGTGATTATTTGTTTCTAATAGAAATTTAACAATTCAACCACCAACTCGTGTCTACTTCTGTCAGGTTCATTACATGTTAGTATAGATGATTTCATTTAGGTTGAGCGAGGAATGAATAGTTTATATTTTCTTATTGTCATGGGGCTGTGATATTTTTTCCCACATCATGTAATTATTTTTTCTTGATGGATTAATCATGGTTCATTGACTTTGTAGTTTTTTTGGAAATGATAATGTCACTATTATTGACTATATTTTTTGGATGATGTGGGACTAATATATTTTTGATCGATATAGTATCAATTATAAAGATAATGCGGGAGAAATTATGTTTTCTTATTTTTGATCATAATTACAAAGGATGAGAATTGTTATAGTGGAGATATTTTAAGAACTAAAGTCCTTAAAATTTTTGAAAATGAGACACAATTTATAATTTTCTTTTCATAATATCATGAGGGATAAAATGGCCATTTTCCCCTAATAAATGATTTAAATAATTCTGATAAAAACATAGCTGGTTATAAAATATAGTGTTTAACTGAGAAAATGAGTTCGATGGATTTTTGTGATATTTGAATATGAGAGAAATGATTACAATTTAATTACTTAAATATTAATGTTTTCACCATTTTTTGGTGGTGGTGTTATTTTAATAAAGAATCATGTTGAGATTATTTCATGGTAGTTGATTTTTAAAATTTAATTATTTTCCTTAGGTTATGATTAACCACACAAATAGTTAAATCGATGAGTTATGACCTCCTTATAATTTCCTTTTCATATTTTTATTTCTGAATTTCTCTTTTATTTCCTCCTATCACCTACTTTTCACATAAATTTGTGGGTCCATCCCCTTTTAGATCATTATACATGACAGAAAATGGGGAATTAAAGATTTGATTATTCTATATATCCATTGTGAAGTGAGATTAGGCATTAGTGGGCACAACCTATGGATGGATGACCAAAGAATTACTGTCTAGCACCCTGAAGTAGTATCTATTTTTATTTTAACATATATCTATAAATTATATCATTTATTTTAATGTCTGGTAAATCTTTTTATTGTTGGGGACCCTATGGTGGTTATTTTTTAATATTTGAATGAAAATAAGGGTTCTCTAGAGGATTATAGTGGTTCCCAATTTTGAACACCAGATCAAATAGTGTGTGGTTCCATGGAAAAAAATTGTGTTTTTTATTATTACTGAATGATAGTTTTTTTGGATATATCCAGGTAATTTGATTATTGCATGTTTAATGGTCCTTGTACATATAACTATAAACATCGGTAGTCACACCATGTACGGGGGAACTGTCCATGTAGACATACATAACTAGACCCAAGGTGTACACTAGTCTTGCAGTAGTATATAGATATATCCCATTTGTTCCCCTGTCAATATAATAGTACATGGCTAAGACAACTGTGTACAATTTTTTTATATGAACATATTAAAGGAGGAGATTTCAGACAACACATTGTGTAATAAAGGTACATATCATGTAATGCTCCCTTATTACCCATTTGAAAGTTTTTTTCCAATTTAATCCCTATATCCAAATTTTTACATATGAGGAGTCTATTATGATTTTTCCAGGTAAAAATAGCCAAATCATCCCTTGGGATTTTTTGGGCTTTTATAAGGTGATACAGGTCGAGCGTTCTATGATGGAAAGGTTCTTCAACAAGAAAAAATGGAAAGTCTTTTATTATATGTATTTATTAGAGTTTATATAAATGGATTCTCATTCACTTTGATTTATGGTTCATGGTATTTTCCCTATACTTTGATACTGGGTTTCAATTTGAGAATACTGATAATTATTATGTTCAGGTGAACAAATATTGACTTTAGATTTGATGATCTTGAAGCCATCTTCCATGTTATATTTTTTGTAATAGAAAATTGATTCTACGAAATGTTATATACAAGTTCATGGGATATTCTACTCACTAGATATGAGAATATTCCTCATTTACTAGTTATGATAGTGGATCCCAAGAAGGATTCCCCCGTATATGTTCTACCATAGAGGGAGAAAATAGCGATTCCAATAATTACATATTGTTTTTAAGGATTCTAATTTGAATTCATCCTACTCGATATTCACCTCAAGGATCCTAATTTGGTTACTTATTCACTAATGAAAACACAAGGAAACACTATTTGTGCCCCTCCCTTAGACGGCCCTTATCAAGGGGATGTACTTTTGTGTAGATATGGAATTTGGTGTCATATTTGATCCCATATCGAACCTCCGATACTTGGGGGATGTAGAAAATGGGGGTTATTTTAAAATTATTGTAAGAAATATCATGTAAACATATTATTGACCTATTTAATATTAATGTAGCAGCAAATGCATATATTTAATTAATAAAAACGAGATAGTGGCTATATTTTGACAATGGTACGATTACGTTTCTTGGAGATTCCAAATGGGATATATATTTTAAGGCATATATTATAGGACATTGTAATTTGGGATTCATAGATGTGATTCCCATGATCAATCATTTATAATCTTAAGATATGTATATTAGAAGGTTTTGGTAAATGATTTCATTATACATTCATTGTTCCTCCTAGGATTTGGCTGTTAATCCATATAAGGAATTCCAAGGATGTCAAGACCTTAGCATGTTTTTTTATGAGAGACTATTGGTGCCTCATGTACATGCAATTCAAAGATTATGTTAGATTGAGACATAATTTATTAAGGATTTTTCGGATTTACATTTATATATTGAGGCTCCCATGTTATCTATATGATCTGTCCAGTCCTGATGTATGGCATCATGTGTTCTTTATCCGGATGAACATAATTTACAAAGGATATCCATTTAGAATTTTGACATTGATATTGATCTTGAGTCAAATAATTATAAGTATTATATTAATTGGATTATAGACATTTTTTATTTTTGGAGTTTTTATAGAAGCCCAATATTCCTAGGATCATGCAATTGAGACCTCCATCATGGGTTTTTTCCATTTTTTAATATCAAATTAGGTACTACTGGATTACACACTATGATATTTTATTTACATAAAGGTAAGATCATAATTATTTATTATGATATACCCTAATACTGGCCAAAAAAGGTATTTTCAATCTAGTCATGGACATAAGGATTGAAAATGGTTTTTGTTTTTAATATTGTTATCTTTTTCTAGAATGGCTAGATCACATTGTTGTCGCATGTTATTTATAGATGATCATTTTATAGACATTGGATGTTGAAAACTATAGATTATATTCTCTCCCACTATGTGGGAAACTCGTTTCCCTTGTAAACCATATTTCCACTTTCAGGTTGACCACTGGATACATAGTGGTTAGGCTGGAGTTTATGTGTAGAATGATCATGTATAGCTAATAATGTGGATTATTGGAATTACCTACATTAGTTGGAAAATCATTTAGTCTAATTATATTTCGTATATCATAGTTTTAATATAGCCCTTATAATTTGTTTATTTTTTTATCATGTACAAGTGAATGGACAAGTTGGGAATTAGTCGTGTATGTGAATAGAATGGTCATTCTAGTTGTATAATATATTTCATTTAATTTATGTTTTTTTAAATTATTTTATATTTCTATTTAATATAATATATGGTATTATAGGTTATTATTAATGATTGTACAAATGATATTGGGGTATAGTATCCATGTGAACTCTTCTCATACCAACATGACATGTTTAGGACCTCAGGCATAAAGGGATGAACATTTGAGGTCTTGTGTAAAATTGGGGCAGGATACAAATCAAGTGTCCTCTAGACTAATATGTAACATATATTATCCCAAAAATCTATCCATACTTTGGAATTATGGTCAGACTTATCATATAAAGACATAAATTATCGTCATAAAACATCATAATCTCCAATGTTGTCTAAACCCTACTCTGATACCTACTATGATGCCCCATATCCCATATTCTGAGATATCTTTCCATAAACCAAAAAAATATATGCTTACATCAATAACCACTATTAAATATATTATATAATTATAAAATATTTACATATATTTAAAAAAATAAATAATTACATACATTTCTAACAGCTTTTATAGTTATATTTTTAAATAATTATAATTAATAATTAATTTACAAAGATCCTTTCATTCCCAATTATTGAATATTTTTCCCAATATGATAAATTACATTTATTATTTTAACCTTTTAATAAATTTGAAAATTTCTCCACAAAAGCTATCTAGTAAGGAATATAATTGTTAAAAATTGTGTTTGTAACCTCGATAAATGAAAACATACCAATTGATGATATAATACTATTATTAAGGAACATATATAATCCTAGATATCAAAAATCAGCATCATGGTATAAATAATATGAAAGAAATAAATAATTGAAATTAATCCACAGTAAATTGAAATTGAGTTCATTTAATATCCATTACAGTAAAGGAAATCATTATTAATAATAATTAATGGTCTCATAATGATCTAATTAATTATGTAAGACATCAATTAAATGATTTTGAAACCTATTTCTATGAAAAAATTCTTATATAATAATTTTTATAAATTAATACCCAATATTTTTTTTATCATTGTACATTTCAATTCAATAAGGGATATATAATTCTAGGCCACACCATTGAATTGACTAATTCAAATTCATTCACTATAATGGTCAAGAATACAATTCAAACCATTCCTCATGTAATATATGGCTGAATCAAAATATGGATATCTATATAATAGAAAATATAGATAATAAATTCATAATAAACAATTATTATCATTCTAATAATGATGGTAATAAATGTATTTATACATGAACTACTATGTATTATAACCATATATGTCAGCATAAAAACATGGTCGAGAATCATAATATATTTCAATGATGAAGGAAGAGGTGAGTATCTTATTATTATATAAGGTGGTGTGGATGATATGTTAATTAAAATTAATTCATATAAATTTTAGTGATTTATAATAGTGAATAATATTTATTGTATTATTCTTGTATATTATAATATTTATGAAATTCATATTAATCATCTAATAAACTTTCACCAATATTTTTTCCTTTCATTGTCTTATTGGAAACCTATTTTTATTTTTTCCAATCTCCTTTTAAATTTAGTTTAAAAAAATGTTATATATTATGGATAAATTTTGGAAATCACATTATTAAGGGACAAAGATCTATAATTTTTAACATAGAAATCGTGTTGAGATAATAATGGTTTGATTATTTTTGAAACATTATGTTAGATGTTATATGTAACAATGGGAATGATCATTGATTCATTGTATTTGGGTGAAGTTGAATGGATTTTGGTGAATGTGGTATATAATATCTACTGGGGGATTTTATACAATTTGAGGGTTTATGAAATTTTTTATTTTCTATGGTAATATATGCTTCTATCACATTACTTTTCTTGTATATAACTTTTATAGTTCATAGACGAATACTTGAGTCGGATCAGTGGAATTTGGGAGAGTAAATAATAAATTATTGCAAGATTAGGATGTTAAGAGTAGTTCAAAGTTGGATATTTTGGTTCATGACCAATATATGAATATAAAACTTCTATGAGAGAGTTTCATGGAGTGTGATTCATAATTTTTTATTAATATCTAGTTTGTGAATGGATATGTTTTGGATTCTATATATACACCTCTAATAACTTATGATGTGAACATAATGTTCATGATCTGAATTGATCTAGGATTATTGGATTTGGGAAAATATTTTCTTAGTATTTTATAAACATGAAATTTTTTCCACATAAATAACCCATTCATGTTAAGAAATTTTTTCTTAGAGAATTCAAATAATTCATATTTAAACATTAAATATTAAAAAATTTCATCGATTCTTTGACAACTCTATGTGGATAGAGGGGATTCATAAATGTGTTCTGATTCTCTTTCAATACAGATTGATCCCAAACATACCATGTTCGATATATTGAGATCTATGTTTCATTCTACCTATTTTTTATTGTGGTTTATTAATTATCACTAATTTTTCTACTAATAATTCATTACATTCTGTGAAATTTGATCTCCGTTGTTCATATTGAATTCATTTGATATATTTTTCATTTTTGTGGAACAACATTCTTGGAGGGCTATATTTTCAATTTCATGATTAAAAATCAAAGATATACATTTTCATCCATTATCATTGATGAATGGTTAAAGACATGAGGTAGGTAAATCATTTATTCTCATATTATATTATGTGAAATAAAAAATTTATCATTCTCTAGATCATTCAATTATAGGGGAATTGTCTATAATAATGATTCAAAAATGATAATGAAAACAATGGTTTTATGGTTATATAGATCTCATGTTTTTCCACAATGATTATTTTTTACCAATAATTATCTAGAGAGTTTTAAAACTAGGATTATAAATTTATTATAATTTAGTTTATATAACTTTTTATCATGATTAATTTTATAAAAATAGTTAAAATAATGTTAATCATGTATTGTTGTTTTCTATAGAATTAATGAATCTTGTTTGTATATACCATTCTTCTTATATTTTGATATAATTCAAAGTAATCATGAAATTAGTTTTAATTAATTTATATCTACCATATGATAATGGGATTGGTTAATGTATAATTAGATGGAAATTCTAGTATCTAATAATAATAAATATTACTGTCAATGGAATTTTTCTTCTATTATATATGATTAAATTGGTTATTTTTCATTAAAAGATTTTTCAAAACATTTATAACTTTTAATAGCTTATATCATAGATTAAATATAATTTTAACATGTGCTAAATTAATTGGATAAAAAAATGAAAATAAAATTTATTTTTTGATTAAAATATGTTATTATAGATGAGTGAGCTCATTTTCAAGTGAATGCTTGATTCCTTGTTAAATTAGTGATGTGATCCCATTTGAATGTGAGAACTGGATGACTATATGTTGGGCCTAGATGCCAAATTTAATCTATTTTTTGTTACTCGGATTACATTACATCTATGTATGTGATGATTATTATGAAATTTACTATGATCCTATGATGGATAATGGTTGATGATATATAGGTTGGGATGAATGAGTTTTTGGTAGTAGTTAATGTTAGGGATAATGGGTTCTACGGTAATATGCATGGATATTTGCATGGTGATATTAGAGATAGTGTCAGTGATGTTACTATTATATATTGATTGGGTTGAAGCTGGTATTTCATGTTGATTTGATGAAATAAATATAATTTCATTATAATTTACTTATTTTTCGATATATGGTTGAGAATCATGATTACCTACTTTCCTCTCCCAAATTCATGAGGTAGCATGTTGTATTTTTTATGAATATATTTTATTATAGATTATGTTGTTTCCTACTGTACCTAGAATTATTGAATGAGGGTGATTAAAAAAATTTTAACCCCTAGGGTTTGAGTTTGAGTTGAATAATAATATTGATAATCATTATGAATTGTGTAATCAATAGGATTATCCCTTGAATGATTTTACTTTAGATAGTTATTAATGATATTAGATAATAATATTAATAAATAATGGATAATTTTTTAATTAACATAAATTTAAATGTAAAATGGAAATAAATAGTTAAATTAATATCCTAGAATTCTTCTATTCTTATATGATTTCATGTTGTTAATGGTTTTAATCGGTTGTCTGAGAGATGATAATTTCTTCATTTCTTTATACAAGATTAATTCCCATATAATGGTTTTGGGATATATTATATATTATATATTTTGGTATTTCATATGTTATACCTCCCATGTATGTAAATTGGCTGATAGTGAAATGAATTTGTTAGGGTGTTTTCCCCAACGGCCAGGTTGGCGAGGAATGAATGGAGAACTATCCCTACTAGCCGTGATCTCTTCTCATGGAAGAATTATGTTATAATAAACATGGAGGTTATCTTTACCAGTAATTTTGTACAGATGAATGTAATGGAATATTTTAATTTTCACACACATTTATATTTTGATATAGTGTCTGATGGATTTTTATACAGAGGATTTGTATGGGATGTTATGGATTAACATATAATATATAAAATACGGGTTGTGGTGTCCCATAGAGACAACTCAGTTACTACATGAAGATGTGGAATGGGATTATGTGATTTATGTGTTGTACATGATCTATTCTCTATGATGATATTATTTTTTCCTTGGGACACATGTTATGATGTATATACCAACGTGCCTTTGGGGTTGATTAATATTGGAGTGGGATGAATCAAAATTTGTGGTGTTAAAGAAGAGTGGAAAACCAGTTTGGATGTGATAATAGTAGAACGCATTTATATGTTATAATATATGATTTCATTTATGTAATACATGGTGATGGATAACGAAGGAGGGGCTAGAAACATTGGATTCCTATTTTATTGATGAGTTAGTTTTACATGTCACTCATTAGGATTTAACAGTCTTACATAATATTCTCCATGAGATTCAATGGGAAGGATCCCACATTGAATAAAAATTATGCGCATCCTCTATATATATACACACATATTTTTAGTTCTGTAAGATTATTTTAGTGTTCTATATGCACATTACGAACTTATGGGTTGATTAAAAGTTTTTTTGGAATTTCATTGTAACTATCATGGATTTTCATTCGGTGTATTTTTTTTCTTTTCATAGTTGTTTCAGTTGTATGCAATTATATGTATGGACATGGGATACTTCATTTAATCGAATCTTGAGAAGTTTTTTTGGATTTTTCTATTATATCTCCCTCAGAAAATATATATTATAGGTTAATGGCTTCTATTTGTATATATGTAAAATCCTTGGGTCCTGTTTCTAATCCATAGCGAATTGGAGGTAGGATTCTGGAGTTATTATCTATATTCTCTCCCTATTGACCTAGGTTATATGCATTGGGCATGGGGTTCATAACAATGTTGTATCAAAGGTTCAAGATGTTGGATAAGATGTGCTTTAGTGGTAGGCGTAGGTACGTACTTTATGGTTTAGAAGGGGAATGTTGTCAATTAAAATTAGTCTAAAATTTAAATAATGGATACTATCATAGAAATAGGTATTTTAATGAACCCTGTGTTATATTGGATGAACCTTCAATTTACAAATCCATATATGTGATGTGATAATTGATGCATGGTAGAGACCATGGAAAGGTTGATGCATAATTATTCATTAGACATGTGTTTAAAATGGGTAGCCCATGGTATGAGGACAAAATTTTCTATTAATAAATAATTATAGAATATCATATAGTCCAAATAATATTAAACAAACCCCTGACCATTTATTATTTTATAGTTATAGCTCAATAAATATTTTATCGTAATTTTTGTGTCAAATAATTTTAGCATGATGTTACAGAAGTTCACTGTAATGTAGATTTCAATGATGAAAATTGCCAAAAGTGGAAATTATGTGTGTTTTAGAGATAAATTATGTTAAAGTATTATGAATCCAATATCTAATAAATTATATATGACTAGTTGGATATGGTGGAGATAACCTTTTTTTGATATTTTCCCTAGTGGATAAATAGGTTTCATTAGAACCGATTATTCTTGATTAGGTGGTAAGGCAGTGGTGGTTAATCTTCAACAAGGATCTTGATGAGCTAGGTATCCCATGAGATATGTTCTAAAACAAATTTTTAGAATAGTTTCACTCTTTTACTCCCAAGGTTGCTGGTCACCACGAGCAATATACACTTCAATATACAGTTCTAGCATGTGATAGTTTTATAACCTTTTCCATACCCCTATCAATTATAATTATGACCAATTGCCATATTGGGGGAAGGAAGGTTGTTTTGAGGATTAATTTCTCGCAATGATATTCTTCATGGTTTCCCAGATTATTATTTCAACATATATCAAGGTACTGGTGTGGGAATAAGTAATTGAGAGGATTTTGTCTAGAACTAAATTGAAATATGAAGAGATTCATCAAGATTCTTTGTGTAGTAGACCTACTAATTCGGGTTACTATTTTCCAAGATAGAAATTTGGACATTTACATGGAAATTATCATCCAATGTGTCTATTTTAGTAGATATAAATCCCCTTATAGTGGATAAAAATCATATTTTCACATGGTGGTAAAAGTCATCACTGATGACAGAGGACTATATCTTTTTAGCAGAAAACCTGTAGTAATTGTTCCAAATCAGCTTCAGTATTTGTGGTAGTTTTAGCATAGGAAGTTTATAGTGTGGTTTTTCATTGTGGTATTATCATAAATGATATTAATAATGCTATGTGTAGCCTCAATATTATCTTCATACTCAAATAATAACATGTTTCCATGGTGTAAGTATACCTCATGGTCAGAGATATTGTGAGGAAGGTCATGTATATCTATATTTTTTGATGTTTATAGTTCTATGAGATAAAATAAATCAATCTACACATTTATGGTTTTCTACACGGTCTCATAATATTTTTGACATGGATTTATGCACTCCTTTATATCAACTCCCCTAATTTGTTCTTCAAGACATATGGTATAGAGTATCCTAATTCCGTTAGATTTGACTATTCCAGTTGGAGGATGATTTTATATGTATAAAGTAAATAATGACTATGATCTATTACTTTGGAGATCAAATCCTTAGAATAATTTCTATGTATATAAAGGTAACAATAAAACATCATCCTTGACATTGATTTGGGGTATTCAATAGAGTCTAATGAGGATTTATTCAGGTTTTTTATTGAACTATTTGATTTGATAGGGATCATGAAGTGTTCATAGGTGAGTGAGATCCTTAACTAGATATAATACTTTTTTTGACACTTTTATTCCTTAATGATTGAGTCAATTCTATTTTATTAGAGAATTAATACAATAATGTTTTCATGGGTTTTGGAATATTACCTTGATTTATTTCTTATATCAATTGTTTTCTAAAGACCAATATGAGAGATCATGTATGGGAGGGATATTAATCTACATGATAATATGATCACAATATCCCTATAAAATATATCTCTTTTTTAGGTTACAGGATATGTGGATATAGGCCTATAATCATTAAAATTTTGGTTTTTTAGTCAAGTATATCACATTGAGGTGAACTAGTTTTGTTTGTGATGTTGGATAATTTTTTCCCCCTTTATTTATTATCATAAAATGAACCATGAGAGAATGAAGAACCTCAATTATATTTCTCATATTAATGATCTATTTTATTAGATGAAATGAGATGGCTTTTTTTTTGGAAAGTCGTACTATGGTAGTGGCATAACAAAATTAGATAGAAATATGATTATTTATCAAAGGCCACTTCTCACTATCATTCTAAGAATTTTTATCCTTTGTAATGGTTTTTTATAGAAAATAATCATCCCATCGTGTTCACGGTCTTAATGATCTTACTGTTCATAGAGTTCATTGATCGGTTCATAGTGGTGTTTGTTGATGACTTTATTTGGTACTCCATGTCAAAATGGGATAATACATATTATCTGATTTTATGTTTGAGGCTTCTGAGTCATCATAATATAATCTAGAAGTTGTGAAGTGTGAGTTGTGGAATTGTTAATTTTTTTCATTGGGAATGACATGTACTAGAATGGTGTTTAAAAGGAATATTCAAATATTCGTCTTGTCATATCTGAGGAAACCCACCAGAAGATATAAAGGATAAATTTTCATACCAGCTATTATAGGAGGTTCGTACAAATTTTCACTCATTTTATGTGTCCCCTAATATCATTGAATAAATTATCAATATTTCTTATTTACTATTAATTTCAATTAATATTTTTAGAACCTAGTCAGGATTCTTGTCATCACTCTAGTTCGTTATTTTCCTGACGAGGGAGTCCATTTCAAGGACCTCTAAAACACTTCAATTCATGGTTTGGTATATGATGTGATTTTGAATATATATTTTTTCATATGATTGTTTGAGACCCGATGTTTCTTTGTTTATTGATCTCATCAAAATATTAAATGTAAATTTTCAGTCATATAAGAATAATTATGTCAACAATGTTCTTGAATTCATAGTAGTTATGTTTATCTTGAAGTTGTAGTGTGTTTACCTCATTGGGTAGCATGTTGTGTTTTTACAATAAAAAGTGATTCTAGTATATCTTCTCATAGCATGAAATAAATATATGATAGTGAATGTGGGTAAAATTTATACAATACTAAAATATTTAGATTTAAAATAAACTAGGTAAGGGTATTTCTAACATATGTATTGTGTAGAATGTCACACAATGATACTAGGAATGAATCAAGTGATTGGTCAAACGTTATATATGGGATTCTTGTTGTATATATTCACATGAGAGAGGTTGGAGGAAGAGGTTTACTTCGTAAGATGATATTATAGTAATCTTTGTTATCATAGGTGTAGGAGTTCCATTTGGGGAATTATTGTATTGAGGTAATATATTACTATTTGTAACTGTTGATTCATGTGATGGCCATTGTATGGATAAGAACCATTGGGTATTATTATAGGGGAGGATTTTCATTCCTCTGGTGATGTGAAATATGTTTCTCTATGAGTTCTATAGCACATCTATAGATTTATAATTTTTTCTAAAAAATATTTTTCATACATTAAGTGGTAGGTTTATTTGTCTTACGTTATAGTATTTTGGAATAGATTTTCTATCTTAATATATAGTCATCCTGAAGGTGAAGGGTGAGGACTTGGTAGCTAGTTGTTTTCTCTGATCGTTGGATGTTCCTCAGTGGAAGTGAGTGGAAATTTCAATGTTCTTGGTATTGATTTTACCTCTCTCTATAATGGAGGAATTGATTCTATGATTATTATAGTTTATCATTTCAATAAATTTTCCCAATTTATAGTGATCAAAGATTAAATCTCAAGGATGGTTTTGATAATGTAGTACTAAATGGAGGTTGTGAGACTCCATGGAGTTATAATGATGATAATCTCTGATCATGATCCTCATTTTACCTCTAGGGTGTGGAAAGGTAATAAATATACTTTTATATCACAGTTTTTCCTTTTCACTACATTTCATCCCTACATGGAAAATTATCTAGAGTGTATAATTTCTAACATTGATGTAATGGTGTGAGCTTGTTTATTGTATTTTGGATGTTCATGGATGAGGCAACTACCTTTTTTTTAAAAAAATATCAATAGTATTTTTTACAGCATATTTGGAATGGTGAAATTTGAGGTTCTGTATTGATAACATTTTAATCATCTATGATGATGGACTGTGGTCAAAGTGTATGATATTCATCTTCTAGATCCAGCGAAATACAGTACTGTGATGTTTCTTGTGATTCATGAGAGGATGAAGTTTAAAAGTATAACTCAAACCCTATGACAACCATAGGAGGATATATTTTTAATAAAACAATAGAGATAATATGTTTCTGAAGATTAATCCACATCATTGGTAATGAGGGTTAGGATTTGATAGCAAGATTTATTCCCACTATTTGGGACACTTGAGGTGTTAATCATCATAGAGTCATTTTATATTCGATAATACATTCTCTATAGATGATCCAAATACATGATATATTCTATGTGTTATGTATTCTATCATGTCTTCATGATTATTTTCATTTCATTGATTTTTGATAGGTCAAAATCGATAATTATGTGATCTTTTAGAGAAATATTATAGATAGTGGACATCGTGGAAAAGGAACTTCATGGATGTTATATGATTTTTTTTCATACCCATTTTTTTAATAGTTGAATGGAGTATAACACTTAGAAATGTGATCCATAAATACATGTTTAGTATCCCATTATATTTTTTCTTGACCTTCTATCATAATTTTTTTTTTGATATTGGATAATTATATGGTTTTCGCTTCCTTAATGCATTATGTTTGGACATACACATGTTTTAGTGGTATATCCACCTGGATATTGATAAGGATATAGTTGTCAATTTTTCATAGGTTTTCTCGTTGATCCTCAATTAGATGCGGTTGATCTCTTCTCTGGAGGATTTATTGATTGGTATCTCATGTGTTGTTATTTAAAATACCACTTTTCTAATCTCTATTGGATTGGTTTTATTTCATAATGACTATAATTTTTTATAAGGTATCTATGTAACTACACATATCCTTAAATAAAGTTCCATTTACATTTATACAATGTCTATTAAACATGCAGGAAAACTACAATAGTATCAGAGGAGTTTCAGAGATGGAATATTAAATTTTGCAATATTCATCATATAAAAAGTAGTTCATCCTGTTAGATTTTGGATTACACTGGGTATAGTAATTCAAATCATCGGTAATATAGATTCATGGGTTTTGATTCAAGAATTTTATTTTATATTCACGATGAGAAATGATTTGTTTTGCTTTCATTAAATAATTATCCTAAAACTCATGATCTGAATATTATGTTCAAATTATAAATCGATCAATATTTAATGAATCAATTGGACATTTATTTAGTGATTATTAAACACTATATATCTATGAAATGAATGAATTATTCACGTTGTGAATGTTTTTTTGACGAATTCCAATAAATTATATCGGATAATCGAGTTATCACAATGCCCTCCAATTCAATCCTATTATTATGAGGCAATTTCATTTTCATAATTAAGTTTCAAAACCCTTTTTATATGTATTATTATCTTTCTTCCCATGTTCGAACTATGGTGATCAAATTGGGGTTTTCTTTATTTGTATTGGGGTTTCTTATTTGATTAAACTTATTACTCACATTATTTCCTTACACACTTTAGTTGATTATCTCATTTCCTATTTTGGAGCTCTTTTAATTTCTGTTACCATATTGGTGTCATGAAGTTTGTAGAGGATAATAGATTCATTGATGGATTGGGTATTAGATATATATTATTATTATATTCTCATTGAATAATTTTTAAATACTTGAGATTGAGGATTCATTTAATATATTTTTATTTTATGTGATTTCAGATATTTATCATTTTTAGCTCCTTATAAGATGGTGGAATTAATCATAATAATTATGAATTTATAAAATTGAAATTAACTATTTTAAGGTTGTTGTGATCACATTGTTTTCAACCTTAAGAACCACATGCCTCTCGATTTTTGATTAAGTGAGTCATATTCGATTATTACTTTATTAGAATACTATTATTATATGTTTTAGCATGCTAAATTTGATGAAAATTGTTAAATAACATAAAATTGGTATTTTTTCTAAATAATGAAATTGGTCGAGATAAATTTACCACTCTTGTTTGGTATTAAGGGAAATCAATGGAATGTGTAAAGAAATATTGAATACAGTTATTATATCCTATTTAAATGGAATTGGGTAATGGACATTAAGATATAAATAAATTTTATTGATAATAATAATTAGGGTTTTTAATTGAATTTTCATATTTTATGTATATTGAACTGAATTAATTCTTAAGAGAATGTTTTAAATATATTAAATCATTGAATAACTGAGGCCTTGGGTTACTTGTGGTTGTAAAATATGATAAATGAATCAGTTAATCAAAGACTATAATGAAACTACTTGTTTTATAGAGACAAATGTTTTGTTCTAAGAGATTCCATTTTCAGTTGAAGGTGTGATGCCTTGTTTTGGGGGATAACTGATCCCATTTTACTGTGAGGGTTGGATGGTTTGTTTTTTGTGTTCACTTGATCGAGTTACATGTGAAGGCTACATTCTTGGTTTTTAGATCATAGATCCAATTTTGACTCAATTTTGTATTAAATAACATATATTTATTATCTATATGTTATCCTTGTAATTTGATGGATTGTAAGCCTTGGATGGTATATGGTTAATGAGATATGGGAGAGCAGGCATAGGTTTTTTGGAAAACGTTAATGCCTATAATGGAGGGATGCATGCTGATATTCATTCATATATATATATATTTATTCGAATGACGATGTCATAGATGGAGTCATTATTTATGAAATGGGTTAAATATGGGATTTCACATTAATTCACTTGATTCCATAATAATTATTGATAAATATATTTTATGTTTTGATAGACGGTTTTCTAATTTGTTTTCATTTGATTCACCACTACTTGTGGAAGCTAGTTTTTAATTATCATGATTCTATTTAATAGTATCATAGGTTGTTTCCAAGATTATATATAATTATGGAATAATTATGATTAATAAATGTTTTAGTGAAAGGGGTTGGAGCTTAAATGGAATAAAAATTATTATTATCTTGAGAAGCAGTTGAATCATTTTGATTCTACCTAGAGGGTATATAATTCTATCAGTTTTTTGAGAAATGTAACTGTAATAATTTAAATTAATATAAAATAAATTAGTTAACATAACGTGGAATGTTAGAAAAATTAATTAGTTATAATATTTTCTTTGAATTCATGTGTTGTTAAAGGATGTGTAGTTCTTACTTATGGCAGACATGCATCCATGAGATGATTACTACACCTGATCTAATGACTATTCAAATACATAGTGTCATTGTCAGATATATTATATACATAATGTTTCATGATTTCATATTATTCCCAAGTGTTTCTGCTATAGAAACTGACACCTATTGGACTCTTGAAGGATGCACTACACCACATTCAGGTTAGCAAGGAATGGGTTGATCCATACCCCCTCTACTTTTCCTATCCTCACATATTAGTACTATATACTGCTATAATAATACACTACATACACTTCCACATCATTCCCAGAAATAATAAACCTCGCATATCAGTCATTGATGATGAATGTTGGGACTCATGTTTCCCCATCCAAACCATACGTCATCAAACTGAAAAATTGGATAACATGAATCTTCAGGTATCATGTTGATTTATAGTTATAAGGAAGTAGGATGAAAATACTACATATAAAATATTGATATTGTAAAATGATCCCTTATCCCACTGAACCCATTACATCTTACTAAACATTATGTTATATCCATCATCCATATGAAACCCCTTCTAGACGTAATTCTTTCAACCACAATAATTATAACCTCAGGAAAAGGAAACATAGGAAGAATGAGAACAAAATATCAATAAGGGTGGACATTATAATTATAAATAGAAATTCATAAAAGATAATAATAAATTCATAATGGTATGCGAACATAATCATTTTTTATGAGAGAATAATAAAATAACACATACCCAAAATTAAATAGATCATCAAATATGAAATATATAAACTGAAGAAGCCATAATACTCAATAATCATGATCCGGTTGATATCAATATTAACAATAATAAATAGTATAAACCCATAACATGAAATTAAAACCCTTATCTATAACTTCGATAGTCATTTTTTATAAAAAAATTAAAAACATTAAATTAGAATAACCATATAGCATAATTCAAATATAATCATTATCCAATGCACCATAACACTATACAGGTACACCAATCATATAATCTATAAATATATCACTTGATGCTATTTTGGATTCCCGGTCATATAAGCTGTAATAAATCAATCAATGCTATCTTGGCCATCCAATCATATAAGATGTGATGGTATCAACCTGATCTATCTAAGCCACCCCAACTCATAATATAGAATGTAATCCTCCTATTTTATATAGGCCACCCCATCATATAAGTTGTAACACGCTCACCCACTTCTATTTGGGAATCCATATAATATAATATGTCTATGAGCCAAAAAAATTAATAATTTTCATTGACCTCAAATCATAAACTCATAGAGTCAATCCATATTATTTTATAATTTGATTAACCCACAATATGAAATTTTATTCATGTTAATATAGTTTAAAGGTAATTAACCATTGAAAAAAAGGTTTATTTAAAAATATATTTGACATAAGAATAATATGTGTAAGAGAAATTGGTTTTATAGATATATTATATAAAAAATGTTAAACCATAAAAAATAAAGGGGTATCATAACTTTCTCTTTTAAAAATTATTGAATTTTAGAAATAAAACTTATTCCATAAAAATATATTTTAAATAATATTAATCAAAAATTGGAAATAATGAGTATGGAATCATTTAAAATTATCCCTCTTGGAGCACACTTAACAACAACTTATTTTTACTACGATGAATTTACATTCCATCCAAAGATAATTAAAAAAAATTGGAAGATACCCTTTTTATTTTCTAAATCAATTATTAAAACCAAAAACATATTTGAAAGAATTTTATTTGAATGTAATCATAAAATACAAAAATGATATATTTTATAAATCATTTAAAAAATATAATGATTAATATATCGTTTATTATTTGAAATCCACTTTTTAAAATATTATTTTTAAAACAGTTATTTTTTTAAAATATGATTGAGAGAGAAAGAGTTTTCCGACAATTTAGAGAAACGAAATTAGATTTTCATAAAAATTCAATCTGAAATATTTTAACTAGCAATGAGTGTAAAAAATTGGAAAATTACACTAAATTATAATAAAATATTATAGGATAAAAAATTGTGTGTGAGATATAAAATTTCATCATCAGATGCTTAATCATACACAATCCTTATAAGTGATGATATTTTTACCAAATTCACTACCAACATATGAAACATTAGTTGTAATCCCTATCAAATATTCCTAAAATACATTTATTTTCAAATAAATAAGGTGATTCATGATATAAAATTTCAAAGGGTATTCCTATAAATCTCATAAAAAATATTATTATATAATATTACATACATCTCGAAGAATGCAAATTTAGAAGACAATCCATTACATTCTTTGGTAAAATTGATACTATAAACCCCATAATATGAATATCCTATAATTAATACAGAAATACCCCTCAAAGAAAATATTGGAATAAAAATAGACATTCATGGGAAGTATATATGTGACACAATAAAAATAATTTTTAAATATGGAATATATCTCAAAAAAATAAAAGTGAGATGAGAAAAATCCTTACATATAATTCTATGTGTTTTGATTATTCATTATCTTAATGAATAAAAAATTTATTTTAATTATTAAAATTATTGAGAATAATTTTAATGTTTATTGTTAATTATATTTTAATAATAATCATCTTATTTATAATTTTTTAATATATTAATCTTAAGTCATAAATTTTAATCATTATTAGCTTTTGTGTCAAAAAGGACATAGGTGGGATTACTATGGTCAAATATTATTTTCCATAAATACGTAAATAATAATAGTAATTAAATAATTATAATAATTATAAAATAATTATGCATTTTTATCCCATTATGAATGATGGTTCTGATAAATTATCTAGTGTTACGACCATAGAGATGGTAAGCAGAATGTACGCATGAGGACCATTTCAATTTTTCACAATGAGGTAGTTCACCATACCAATGAATAACATTATATAATTTTGATAAAATGAAAAAAATAACAGTATTCTTGAAATAAATATTAAAATAATAATAATATAATAATAAATATAATAAATGTAATTCATAAATTCTATTAACATCATCAATCCAAACCCTGATAGATGGTCATTAAAAATCGAATGGCATCGATCCATGAGGTGGTAGTCCTCCATTCACATAAATGATGATTTTGTAATCAATTTTATAGATGTGTGTGTGGTTTACGTGAAAACCAGAGCATTTCAACCTCTCCATATATTTATGATATTGATTTTTTTATCTCGACATGTTATAAGAAGAATTGAATGGGTAGAGAATGAAATAAAACAAAGAATGCTTGTCGATGAACACTATGACTTCTTTTTTAATGTCCTTTTAGATTTCACCAAATATAGAATTCTTAGATCAAAATATTATGATATGGATACTAGAGGGTGGTGAATTGTAGATTATAGGAATATGAAATAAATAATCAAACCCCCTTATGTAAAAATGATTGAACTCAACATTGTCAGATGATAACAATATTAGAATCAGAATCACAAGGTTCCAGATTTCATTAATATATGATTAATCATAATCACATACAAATTAACAAATGGTTTATTAAAATGATATGTATTAAAATTAAAGTTTTGTTACAATTAATAGAAAAAAGTTATTTTGAAGAACAAATACACTTCCCCTAAAAGTTAGATAATTTAACAAATATATTAAAATATCACACATTAAAACATTAAAGATAAGGTATTCAAAAACCCTTACAAAAGGTGTCAATAATTTTATACCACCTACAATGATCTATAATGGAAAATACTTTTTTAATGATAATTTTTCATGAAAATGTATGTTATGTTATATTATACATAATAAAAAAATAACTTTTATAATAAAGTGAATATAATGGTAAATTTGACCATATAGATTTTACTATTATATGATCATCATAAAAAATGATCATTTTTCAAAATTATAACAAGAATATTTACTCTTGAAAATAACATTAACGTTATAATTAGTTCTTATATGATAAAAATTGTCAATGGATAATTATTTTTGACAGTAAAATTAATGGAATTAATTATTATAGTCTTATTATATGATAACCATTTCTTAGAATATGGTAGAGAGAGAGAATTACTTGGGGTTTACTTCTTCTATTCAATGGTGGACCTTCAATAAGTGTTCCATGAATGAAATCACATATGGTAGAGGTTCTTGTTATTGTATATTATCTCTTTGTCGATGTTAGCAGAGAAATCCCATGAATCTATAACTATCACACACATTACCCTTTAATCCTACAAGAGCATTATAAGAGGATATGTGCCACATAAATTGTTAAATAGAAATTAATTAAATTTTATAAATAAAATGTTTATTCTATCAATCATTTTTGATAATAAAAATATAGGAATAATTTATGTGGAATTTATAAATTGACATTTCAGACCCAAAGTGATATTTTTGAAAAATAGATAAATAAATATAATAAATAAGTTATTTTGAATAATATTTATTTTAAATAAATATTATGATAAAAACAGCTTTAATAATATAAAATATAAAATTATTTTACAATGTACCTAAAAATATTAGTTGTCTTAAGTTATAGTATTTCTATTCAACCTTTATTTTTTAATAAATATGTATTTTTATAGCTAAAAGTAGATATTCCATTATTTAAATAGTTATTATGGTAAAATAAAAAACTTTTTTAAAATTTGAACATTAAATTTCAGTTTTGGTTGATTCTTGAGATTTTTTGAAAATACATAATATTTTAATGAATAGTAAAAACATTGTATGAGATTTATGGTATGTTTAAGGACTTCATCATTATTTCGTAATATTTTAATAATTAGTTAACCAAAATCTAGGAATGAAAATATTTCATTTTATTAATATCATGCATTTTAATCAACATTAATCAATTTCCTAACCAATAATGTACATTCCAATGTCTAAAATGGAAACATTAATTTAAAAAACAATCTTTTGTGGAAACATTAATTATAATTTCCAAAATATGTTATATAAAAAGATTTATTCATATTGTGGAATAAAATAACATAAAATATATCCCAAATTTATAAAAATATGTGAAAAAACCATGTTCAATATAATGATTTCACATTTTTCACATACAAGATTTTTGTGTCCCAAAATTTGAAATAATTAAACAAATCCTCCACATATAATATAAATTCTCACCTATTTATGCCGTTAATTTCACCCATAATACATCCTCTAGGATAATATAGAATTTTTACCTCAAATAGATTCCCCTAAAAGATTTTTCAAACCCATAAGGCCCCATTAATCATGATATATGAGTATCTATTCAAGGTAAGAGAATTGTCCTCCTTTTATCTTCAATTAATGAATTTATTTTCATTAATGAATTATAAATGTTATTATTACCCTATAATATTACTCTTTTGATCATTAACTTATTGAAAAATAATATTTTATAAATTGGTTTCCCTTGTCCCCTCTCATTTTAGCCAATTAAAAAGAGCATTTTACTTCTTATATTTTGATATTAACTTCTCATCATTTCAAAATTTTCTTCAAGAAATTATCTTTCATTTTTATTTTTCATTTCATGTGCCTATTTGTTTTAAAATTTTATTCACATAAATTTCAAAATTATTATTTTTTTGATTCTAGGATAATCATACATGAATACCACATTTCAATATTATGGGATGAAAATGACATAATGGTCACATTTTTAACCACATTATATATTCCTTGATTTTGATAAGAAACCCATTTTTTATTCAACATGAGTTATTTATGAAATTTTTTTATTAAAGTCAATGTGGATCACATTAAGTAATACATGTAAAGGGTGCACCCAGATATGTCTCTAATGTATTTGGTACAGAATTTAACCTCAAGAGAGGTCATTTTATATGATACCATGGTGAATAATATTGGTAAGATTCATTTACAAAACATTTTTAATTAAACATGGAGTTATGGTTATTAATTTATAAATAAAAATTTTATATTAATTTACATGTTAGTACTCATTATATATATATTATTATATTCCTATTTCAATTATTTCTCATTCCATAATGATAATCCCCACGTTATTGATGACATTCTTCATGAATATTTGAAAAATATTTCCCTAACTAGGCCTTATGATCACACCTTTCCTTTTATGTATGTTACATTGTTATGATATGTTGTAAAGGTTATGTAGATGTACCTATGATGAATCCTTTCAAGTTGTTTTGTATAATGTTTTATGTTTCCACGTATTATTATTTCTATTTTTTCACGAATCTACACATTAAATCATCCCTTGTTTTGTACCATGTAATGGAAATTTAAATGTAATAAAAAATTTGTCTTCCATAGTTTGTATTAGAGGATGTTTTACTTATTAGTAAAAATTAGGATTTGAAAATTTTAGGATGAACCATAGGTAGATGTTTAAATATATGAGAACATCCTGGTATTTTGGTGATGTATTTGGTAAATGGTTTATGAGAATATAAATCTCTTCCTGGATATAAATATTTAGATGTGAGTATAGAATATATATATATATATATATATATATGTTTAACACCTAAAAACAATACTTTGACCGAGACTCGAAAGGGAATGGGTGAAAGACAATTAGCATTAAAACACTCTTTGTTTGACACTCCCTAGGGATATAATGGGTTTTAAGAGAAGCTTTTTATGATCAATTATGAATTATTTATAGACAATGAATTTGTTTTCTGGAAAAATATATTTTATCTAGATGTTTTAAGATATATATTTCATTTATATTTATAATATTCTAAAATAAGAATGATTCTCACTGTGGTTTTCTTCACTTACTGAGTGATAGAAAATAGGAGGATCTATGTAAATAAGGACTGAAATAGACAATGCATTGATGACCCTTTGAAAGAATCCATCTTGGAAAATATCATGAGTATGATGAATCGACAAACTCAGCTTATGAACATTAACTAGAATTAAAATGAGAAACCAGATTCAGCTCAATGGGAACAATATTCATAATTTTCTTTTATTCATTAAGGAACACCTTCATTCATATGATATTAACACAAATTGATTATTGAAGGATGGAGAAGTTATATTGATAAGATATTCTCCATACATCATAATTCAAAAAAATATAATGTCATCATGGTTGTGTACCACATTGAGGGAGAAGCTGGTCAGAGGGGAAAATAATTATGAACATGAAGCAAAAAAGTTGTATTGATTCCCTGGAGTGGTATGTCTTTTGGGGAATCATTTTCAAATAAATATATCCATCATTATATTTGAATGAAATTGAAGAGGGTATTCTTCAAACTATAGAAGAAAGAAAATGAATTGGTTGGAAGATATGAGATTTACTGGACAATAATTTCCCGTTACACCTCTAGGATTGTAATTGATACTAATTGAAAGCATGATTTTGTTTGACTAAGACATCGTCTATTAAGGAATCTATATGATCAAGTCTATGAAATCTACGAGGAGATAGTATGGAGTTCTATGAAGGTTTAACATGATCTTGGAGAGATTTAGTGGTCACAAAAATCTAAGGAAAAGAAGATATACTTGGATCTAATATTATAGAGAAACATTGATCATGTAAGACAAGGGAATCATGTGAAACATACCACATGAACCACTATTTAAAAATTAATTCAAGGAACTTCGTGGCCATGAGTGTAAAATTTAGCATGTGTTGAAGAGAAGACCATATTGCTCAGAACATTCATATTGAAGTGAAGCCGTGAATTTTCCAAACTGTCAATAAAGGGAAGATGGTACATGAACAGATTGAAGTCCAATTTCATATGTTTGTACACCCATTAATTTTCCATACATTGTTCATGAATGAATTTAATGGGGGGTGGGGGGTGGGTATGACCATAACCATCATAATATGACAATGCAGAATGATCAAGAATGTTTTATCATGACCTCAAATGTAGATGATTCAAATGATGCAGTGTAAGGTACTGTAATTGTTATCTCAAATCTATCATGTTTCATTTTTTATTATAATTTTATACATTCCTTAATTTTATTTATGTTCTCAAATAATAGAGAATCAATCACAAAACTACTTAAGGTATAATTGTCATTCAAGAATCCTAGAGGGTTTATCCATCATCAATTGTGTATAGAAACTCTAGTATTGATTATGGAGATCACAATATCATATCAAATTTTATATTCATTCCCTTTATGGAATTCTAAATTATAATATTGATGGACTACAACTCAATGTATAATGTTAAGATCAAATTTATATAAAAGAAAATAACTATATTCTTAAATTTAAAACTGACAGATATTTTTGATGGAGAGATATCGCAATCTCTATTATATATAGAAGAACCTCCCATATACTTATTTTTATAGATGATAAGTGAATAGGAATAAAGAAATGAATTTATAAGAATATAAAATTCCCACTTCATTTAATAATACATTAATGTATTTCCTGAAGAGTTTCCTAGAACTCCCCTATAAAGAGATTATAGTTATCCATTGAACTTGTGCCAAGATCCATGTCGAAATCTAATACAACATATAGAGTATAAAATGACAGGGTAAATGAAATAAATAAATAGATTCGAGTTATTTTTGAGAGGGGGTTTGTCTGACCATGTGTTTCTCCATAGGGAGTTCACGTGTAAAGACCCGTAAAATTCAAGGTAAATTTTTTCTTAATTTTCTCTGGGATTTTACAAGAACGCAGTTTCTGACGGCACCTCATTCCGAGGCCCGGTGCGCTAGGAATCAATCCCTGAAGTTTAGCTTGGGTGAGTTCAGTGAACGAACGAGTGGGTTTTTCTATATTTTGAACCGGTGTTCGGAATAGATATTTGAGGAAACCAATGAAACCGCAGTGCCGATAATTGTTTAGGGACACCTTTTCAGAAGGTGCATTTTCTCGGGTGTTGATGTACAAAAAGTTGGGAATAAAAATATAATCATTTTATTTTTATTTCTTCACTAAGAGTTTTAAGTGAAATAAAGTTGTGTCTCAACTTAATTTCTATTTTCTATGTGTTAGATCCTAGGTGTGGGAGTTGGAGTCGGACCCACCGGTTGTTAACTTCCATTGGGAGGACTAAGGGTGAGGTGGGGCCCACACGACCCCCACCTTTTCAAATTCCCTAACTCCTCTAAAAACCTTTTTAATTAAGTGACTCCTCACCTCCCAAATTAATTCATGCCACCTAAATACTAATTAATTTGACAACTTAAGATCAATTAATTAATTATGTTAGGTTTGAATTATGGATTTCTGAAATGCTTGGCTTGAGTAATAAAATAAGAGGTGTCTTTTTTTATTTGGATTTTAGCTTGTTGTGTAGAGTTTTTGGGAGAGTTCTAGTTTTTGAAGAGTTTCATCCTTCCGACGAAGAGCGCCTCTTCGACAAAGTATGCCACCAATAGAGAATGCGAAGACACTGAAGACATGCTTTCTCTTCTTCTTCCTCCACGTCAAGGGAGGAGACACCACCGCAGGGAATATCGCCATCGATGATGGCTCTTCCTCCGATGACAACAGAATTAGCACGGATCATCGCGATGCTTGCCTCATTCAGCAGCACGATGACAGGAAATGTCTTTTCGAGGAAGGGAATTAATTTGTGAATGTTAATGAACCCATTTTTATTCCCTTCTAAACCAAAGAATGCGGATCAACTAAATATAATGTTGAACCGTGAAAGAATATATTTGCGGGTTGGGAATTCTTGATTGCGGGGGAAACCGTAGGGGTAATTTATTTTGTTCATGAATTATTTTCCGTTCATCGACATCTTTTTGGACGCCTGTTATCATAATAACGTGAGAAGGTAGGACCACACGAACACGACCGACCCTCCTCCCCCCTTCGATGTTGTTTTTTGTTGCGGCACGAACGAAGGCAGCGCAGTGTAATGACACCGCGCGAAATCAGGAAGAAACGAGACGAAGAAACGTTGTGCCGTCACGCCGCGCCGGAAAACCACGAAGAGGCCGCGTTTTGTTATTTGACGAACGAATCTTCAGGTGATGATGAATCAGGCTACAGAGGAGATTTAAATCCATCTCAGTAAAGGTCGGGTCCCAGGAGGACCATTGGAGAAGACGGGATGCGAAATGGACCACCGGAGCGCGTCCGACGGTCCGCAGAAGGTGGCGGCGGCACGCCACCGGAACAGGACCGCCATGGCTGGGCCGCGGCAGCGGCCAAACCGGAACGGCATAGCCGTACCAGAGGTGGAGCGGCGCGACATTATGCCACACTTGTTTTTCTTCAACCGGGGGGGGGGGGGGTGTAACCCCCGCACCCGCTGGCCACGCGGGCGCCGCACCAGCGCCAGGACAGGCTGGGCCGGGCCACCCCGGGCCGCGCCCTGTTAATCTGGACCCGGAAATGGGTCGGGCCGACCCGGGGGGGGGGAATCGGGCCGGGACGGACCGGGCCCGAACCCCCAATTTTTCGCCAGGTTTCTTTCAAAAGCTCATAACATGGGCTACAGACCTTCGATCAACGCACCGTCAGTTGAAATGTGATCCGTGGATCTAGTCGGTCATTTCGGTATATTACACACAAGATTTAGGAGAAATTTGTGTATGGCCGAGTTGGTTCAAACTCAAATCCAACCGGGCCCTTGGAATGGAAACACTTATAACTTGAGCTCCGGACGTCCGATTGACATGTTGTCGACTTTATTGAATTCCTCTTGATGAGACATAACCTTTGGCATATTGTGCCTGAGATTTGGACGTAGTTGGACTATGGCCGGGTTGGATTGTACCAAAAATCCAACCAGGCCCCTGGAACAGAAAAGCTGATAACATTCAGACCGGACGTCCGTTTGACGAACCGTCAGCGAAATTGGTGACCATGTTGAGAAACGGTCCCTATGAGTATACCCTATGAGTGTTCGGGGTACAGTTGAGATACAACCGGGGTGGTTCGCTCACGAAACCAACCGGGCCCCTGGGACGAAAAGGATAATAACTCACAGACCGGGCGTCCGATTGACGCACTGTCTATTGTGTTTAGACCCCTATGCCGAGGTGGTCCTTTGAGATAATTCTTCGTGGGACGTTGTGATACTTGGAGTATCGACCTGCAGCTCGTGGAGGGGACCCTCCCGGAGATGAGCGTACGGAGTACGGAGACCCTGTAGCCGACTGAGACCTGACAACTGCTTGACCGACTTGACTTGGATTGAGTCGACTAGACTAGTGGACGAAACACTACATTATATGGGTGGAGACCATGGTGAACGGAGCACTACTGAGTTTGGGTGCAGACCCGGGGTACTCGTCCGGAGAGTACCTCTGCAGGCTATTAGGGGGGATGCACTACTGTGTTTGGGTGGCATACCCCAGCGGGAAGCACTACTGTGTTTCGGTGGTTGACCCGCGGTACTCGATAGGAGGGGTACCTCAGAATTCATAGGTTGGTGACTAGTTCCTCAGAGTTGTGACAGGATCACTGTACACTCCAGAGACGGGGATCTTCAGCAGTTACAGTTTCAATAATAAAAATCATGGTTTGATCTGAGTCTATGACCATTGAGTTTACCTCATGATTGAGATGGGTCACTTGATAACTTAGTTATATGAATGAGCATTTACCTGGGTAGTGGTTATCCATTGATTTCATAATCTTTGTGTTTACTCATGATTGAGATGGGTTACTTGATAACTTACGTATATGTATGGGCATATACATAAGTAAATGTTATCTTTTGAGATCTTCTTTGTGTTTATCCTTGTTGGATTTAGTGATACCTCTTCGGTCTCGGGGCCCCTACTGAGTATCGTTATACTCACCCCTGCACGGGCTACACCTGCACCTCGTTGTGTTGGTTGCAGACGATGGTCAGCGCTGACAGGGGTCAACATTTCGAGGACTAGACGGTACCCGGAGGTGGATCTCACGACGAGTTAGTATTCGGAGGTGGACTACACGACATGACGATACTCGGAGGAGGTTGAATAGCAAGAGAATTGCAGAGGTTATCTATACCTACCCTTCAGGTAGGATCATAGAAGGATGACCCATGAGCTGCTTCCATTCTTCCAGCTGTTTGTCTTTTTCTGTTGTACTTTCGTACAGTTGTAGCTGTACTTTGAGTTGGGTTGGTATTTTGGTCCACATTCTTTTCATCACTTTATTTTGTTCTTAGTGTATTACTTCCGCTTGTACTCTGTGGTTTTTTATTTACTTACATAAAGGAAATTACTTCCATGTTATCGGGGTTTACGCCTTTGGTGCTAGTCGCCAGCCCCTGGCCTATGGATGGCAGATTGGGGTAGTCACGACACGGGCCTCGAGGACGGGTCATGAAAAATTGGTATCAGAGGGAGGTTCTACCACATAACTGATAACTCTGATATTTTCATTTTGTTAAGCAATAGTGTTAAGGGTTCTGAGTGTGGTCTTCAGTTCAGGGTGTCCAGTGTTGGTGCGGCGGTCGATGTATCCACACACCAGGACCTTGACTTCTGGTTTCCGACAATGTGCATGAAAAACACTTATTGCATGTGTGTTTCCAAGAGTTTTAAAGTCAGATCGAACCAAGTCATCTCACCAGGTATAAATCGTTGACTGTGTTTCATTTGTTCAGGATGTCTCCACACAGACAGTCAGTTGGAGTTTCCGAGAGTGTACTCGAGGACGGCTCACCGAGCGATGAGGCTTTGGTGCAGGACTGTCTTTCTATGTTGGAACCCTCGGGTGGTGAACCAGCTGCACCACCACCTGTTGGGCAGTAGATGCCTCCAACCACACTAGCGAACTGTGCACGATGGCAGAGTGCGTTGCATGAGTTCCAGCAGCAGCGGCCTTCGATGTTACGTGGTGAGGCAGATTCCCAGACAACAGAGCACTAGCTGGAGGCTATTGCTAGAGTTTTCTGCCTAGCTGAGATATCAGTAGAGTGGATGGTGGTCTTGGCTACTAGTGTTTTCCAGTGAATGACCATGAGGATGGTCCTCATAGTGATGAAGATTCGGTATGTGGACCTATGACTAAGATAGTGCCGTCAGGTAGTGTTCCAACTATACATCACTACCTATTGGTCAGCAGTTACAACCGACGATACTGGTATGTGATACATGTAGACTTACTGCCTTACATGTGTTCCAACATCAGATACCCTCAACTTCTGAGGTGAGCCCGACTCACAGGCAGCTGAGGACTGGCTTGAGGAGGTGGTTGAGAGATTTATAGAGCTTATATATCTACGGAACGACGACGTTTCAGTAGCTGAGTATTCATCGAGGAGTACCGAGCATTCCGGGTGCTCGATGAATACGTTTCGATTAGTTCTATAGAGCTCCGACCATTGAACGAGGTGTGTTTAAAGGATATCCGAGTAAGAAATCTTTCCTCTATGCATTACTATATATGTTCGGGTGCTAGATAGAACATTTTTGGTTGAATGTTCTTTAGCTGATCGGTTATAGCTTGTGAATGTTAGCAGTGGGAAGATGCAAACTGGTGTCATTCACATAGACTTGGACGTGTAAAATGTTTCAAGACGAGGAAGTGTCAAGGAAAGAAGAATCTACAGAGCAGAAGACGTGGAAGCAGAGATAGAAGAGCAGCATGGGGTGGTGTACTTTTGGACATGATGAAATCACCCGCCTTTGTAGTTCCCGCTAGGCTCAGGGAGCTGGAGGGCAGGGGAATAGAGTAGCTGCATGCGGTCAAGGATTATGACCCAATGGCTCTATGAATGATTCTAGGGACTGTCTATGTCCACTACTAGCTACAATAGTAAAAGACGTAGATATGAATCATTACATCCTTCCACGAAATCTTGTCCCAGACCTAGAGTTTCTGGTAATCCATAGACTTGACCATCATGTCAGGAGATACCTTGGGAGGAGACTCGATAATCACACTTACGCCGACAGTGTGATCAGACCCACAGGGTGAGAGTTTCGGTTGGAATCTCTTGGTGGCAGTGTCGAGGCCTTACGATGTTGGTCTGAGTATGAATTGGATCCACAGTTCATATGTCACGACCCGTCCTCGGGGCCCGTGCTGTGACTACCCCAAGCCCGCCTTCCATAGGCCAGGGGCTGACGACTAGCACCAAGTCGTAAATCCCGGAAAAAGGGAAGGCATTGCCTTTGTAAAGTAAACCACAAACACCACAGATCAAGCAGGCAGAAGTAAACACTAAGTAAAAACTGGTACAACAGTAAGTGCGGAAAAGTAAGTGGGCCAATATACAAACCCAAACTGAAAGTAAAGTAAAAATGGAAAGGGAAAAAAACAACAACTGAAAAGTAAAGCCACACGCCGAGCTGTCCACTGGAAATCCCACCTGAAGGGTGGGTACAGATAGCCTCTACTGCTCCTCGGGTCCAGCCGACCACTCCGAGTACGTCTTGCCCAGTGGTTCACCTCCAGGTACTGTCCTGCTCCGCAAGCCTCAACCACGATCAGCGCTATCCGTCGTCTGCAACCAAGACAACGTAGTGCGGGCATAGCCCGTGCAGGGGTGAGTATAAGCTACCCAATAGGGAACCCGAGACCCCTGAAGGTCTACCAGAATCCACAAAGGATAAACAAAAAAGAATGATACAATCACGAAGTAACATCAGACACAGCTTAAGTATATGCCCATACATATACCTAAGTCATCAATTCTCGTTCGGCCCCAACATCCGAACCCAAGTACAACCCAGTCCACACTGGAAAGAAAAACATAAATCCACACAGGTTAGCACAACACAATCTGCAAAGGAAAGTATACATGATTCACCTCACACAGGTATACTTCTTCAAATGACGATAAAGATGACCAGATATTGCCACTGATTCATCTAAGTCATCGGACCCACAAAGGATCGATATTTTCTAACCCCCGCAATGACCCACAAAGGATCTGACCCACACAAGATCGATAGGTAACTAACCCCCGCAAAGACCCACACAGGATCGAACCCACACAGGATCTATAGGCACTAACCCACACAGGATCGCTGAGCGCTGACCCACACAGGATCAGACCCACACAGGATCGGTAGCACTGACCCACAAAGGATCGCTGAGTGCTGTAGTCGTCGCCATCGAATCCACTGAGGATCTTTGTACATTCGTCGTCGTCACAGTAGCAGTCACAGCCAGCTCTAGGGTTCCCACACACAGCAAGCTCGTTCGGGAGGGTCCTCTCCACGATCCGAGAGGATGATACATCAACTGACACATAGTCCAGAGTTGATGTATCCAAATTTTTCGTATCATCAACAGGAACTCAACATCGTAGATGGCGTGTCAATCGGACGCCCGGTCTGAGAGTTATTGGCCTTTTCGTCCCAGGGCCCTGGTTGGTTTTTAAGGAAAAACCAACCCAACTGTACTCAACCTACGTCCAAACCTCAGGCGGAGTAATCCAAAAGATCCGTCCCATTTAGAGGAATTCAACAAAGTTGACGGCACGTCAATCGGACGTCAGAAGCCCATGATATGAGTGTTTCCGCTCCGAGGGCCCGGTTGGTTTTGTGTATGAACCAACTCGGCCAAACACAAAGTATTCTTGAAACCATGAGTCTAATATACCGAAGTGACCGTCTTGATCCAAGGATCGCATCTCCATTTAAGACGCATCGTTCGGAGGCCCGTAGCTCATGTAATGAGTAAAAGACCGAAAACGTCCGGAAACGGGGGGTCTGGGCCTGGACCGACCCGGCTCGACCCCCCTGGGTCGGCCCGAACCGGGTTGACCTGACCCAGGTCCAGGTCCGACCCGCCCGGCGCGGCCGAGGTGGCCCAGCCCGGCCTGGGCGCGACCCGGCCTGGCCGCCTGGCGGCTCGGGCGTGATGGCCTAGCGGGTGCAAGGGGGCGTCGCCCCCCTTGATGACTCCGCAACCCTGCATGGGGGGCCGCCTCTCGCCAACGGACGCAGAAAGAGAACGTCATGCCTTAAGTTCTGCGCGGCCGCGGAACCGCACCCCACCGCCGCTGCTTCAGCCGCGGCGGCTCCGTTCGGCGGCGCGCCGGGGCGGCGCCGCCGGTGGAGTCCACGGGCCACCGGAGTTGCTCCGGTGGTCCGATTTCATTTTAGTCTACGCCGTAGCTCATCTCAGGTCTCGTTCTTCACTGCAGAATCAAAAAATCGTCTCTGTGGTCCATTTTGTCATCGTTCGCCGTTCCGCACACTAAGAAACAAATGGAAGTGGGTTCGGACTTGTTCGTAGATCCGCACCCACTACGTTAGCGGTTTGAAACAACACCATAATTTCTAGAAATTGATAAACCTCGACCCGCAATAATAATCCGTGGACCAACTTGTTAATTGGTTGGTCCGCGTTCTTGCCTTGGAGGAAAAAAACATGGGTATTAACATTTTCAAAATGACCCCTACCTTCATCATCATCGGACGCGAGTTCATCGCGGAATTGACCGTCGTGGAAGAAAATGATTGTCGCGTCATGGAAGGGTGTCGCTGTCGCGCGGTACTCGGCGTCGTGTAGACAAACTCTGAGGATCATGGACATACATATTTAATTTTAACAATTAAATCCATGTTGATGTTATAATCCACAAAGAATTAAAAGGAACACAATCCCCTACCTCAAGATGCCGATCGAAGATTGTCGCAGAGAAAGAACATCGCGGAAGAATCGTCGGTGTCGCGGTACTCAGCGTCGCGTCGTCGATCTCTGAGGGCTCGGTGTTCTTTGCATTCTACGCGTTCTTCGCGTTCTTCACATTTTTCGTGTTCTTCGCGAAGGAGGATGAAGATCATTAGAGATTCTCCAAAGGTTTAACACAACAACTAGATAATAAAATAAGTCCTCATCTTATTTTATTATCAAGTAAAGAATTTGAAAAACAATGATAAGTAACAAACAATTAATTCTTAGAATTAATTGCAACGAAATAACCGCCCAATTAATATGGGCGTTAAGAATTTAGAAAACGCATCAGTTGAATTTCATTTAAAAGGGTTTTTTGCGGGTACGTTACTTACCAGAAAAGAAACGGTGGGGCTCATACGGGCCCCACCTCAAAAATATCCTACCAAGAGGTTGGATATTTTTGGGTTCCACCCTATCCGCTTCATCTCAGCTAAAGCAGCTTTAAGTGGCTTTAAGCGGATTTAAGTGAAATAAAATAAATTTTGTCGTACCACATTATTTTATTTCTTAACTTAAATCCCAAAAATTACAAACCACACCCGAGAAAACGCAACTCCGGAAGAGGAGTTTCTAAGAAATAACCGATGTTGCGATTCCATCAGTGCCCTCGGAATTCAATTCCAAGCACCGGTTCAAAAGTTAGAAAACCAAGCTCGTTCGTTCGCTGAACGTACCGAGCCAAAATTACGAAAATGATTCCAAGCACACCGGGCCTTGGAATCAGGTGCTATCAGAAACTGCGTTCTTGTAAAATTCCAACGAAAATTAAGAAAAAAAATTCCTTGAAATTTATAGGTCTCTACATCATACACGGATTGACTGTATTAGGAAAAAAGGTTGTGGTTTATCTACAACATTAGGATGGAGTTTTCCTTGGTCGGAAAAAAGGAAAACCCAGGCAGCAGAGGAAGGAATCATGTATAAGAGGGTGCATTCGATCACTCAAGAGATGGCCAAACTTACCTTTGTGCCAGAATTCTCCAGAGACGTGGCACCACTTCCATCAGAGCTTTCAAGAGCTGGGTTGACAGGTTTACCAACCTGTGGGAATTGGTTAAAAAGTTCACTGTGATACATTAGGGACTGAACTGAGGTTTTTCCTGATGTAGGAGTGGGCAGTGATCACATATGGATCACGGCAGATGAGACTGCACAGAGATAACTGTAAGCCTATAGTGTTCAAGGATGACGACCACGTCCTTTTACAGGTCTCACCTCGATGTGGTTTACAGAGATGTGGCCGAGGAGACAACAAATCTCCGAGGTTCAGTGGACCTTTTCAGGTCCTTAGATGGATAGGCGATGTGGTATACTGCTTGACCTATCCACCTCAGTTGCATCAGGTGCACGATGACTTCCACGTATCACAACTGAGGAGATACGTGCTTGACCCGACGCATGTCATCGACTATGTGGAACTGGACTTTGGTGATGGGGTGACTATTGTTGGGTTCCAGTAGAGGTTGAGGATCGATAAGAGCAGATCTTATGAGGACGGTCGATTCCTTGGGTGCACATTCAATGGCAGTACGATAACCTCCCGGTGAGCACATTGGAGAGGAAGGCTCAGGTGTGTGCTCAGTACCACTATTATTTCCTTAGTTTGTGTTATAGCTTTACAGGGACGTATTCCCTGAGGTGGGAGTAATGTAAAGACCCGTAAAATTCAAGGGAATGTTTTTCTTAATTTTATTTTGGATTTTACAAGAACGCAGTTTCTGACGACACCTGATTCTGAGGCCCGGTGTGCCCGGAATCAATCCCCATAGTTTTGCTCGGGTACGTTCAGTGAACGAACGAGCGGGTTTTTCTATCATTTGAACTGGTGCTCGGAATCAAAATCTGAGGGCACTGATGAAACCGTAGCGCCAGTAATTGCTTAGGAACACCTTTTCCAAAGGTGCGTTTGCTCGGGTGTTGATGTATACAAAAGTGGGGAGTAAAAATATAATCGTTTTATTTTTATTTCTTCACTATGCGGTTTAAGTGAAATAAAGTGGTGTCTCAACATAATTTCTCTTTTCTATGTGTTAGATCCTAGGTGTTGGTGTTGGAGTGGGACCCACCGGTTGTTAACTTCCCTTAAGAGGATTAAGGGTGAGGTGGGGCCCACACGATACCCCACATTTTCAAATTCCATAACTCCTCTTAACCCATTTTTAATTAAGTGACTCCTCACCTCCCACATTAATTCATGCCACCAAAATACTAATTAATTTGACAACTTAAGATCAATTAATTAGTTATGTTAGGTTTGAAATTTTTATTTTTTTATTGCTTGTCTTGAGTAATAAAATAAGAGGTGTCTTATTTTATTTGGCTTTAAGCTTGTTGTGTTGAGTTTTTGGGAGAGTTCTAGTTTTTTAAGAGTTTCATCCTTCCAACGAAGAGCGCCTCTTCGACTAAGAAAGCCACCGACGGAGATCGTGAAGACACCGACGACGTGATTTCTTTTCTTCTTACTCTGCGTCAAGGGAGGAGAAACCACCATGGGGAACATCACCATCAATGACGGCTCTTCCTCTGATGACAACGGAATCGGCACCGATCATCGTGACGCTTGCCTCTTTCCGCAGCAAGGCGACATGTGACGTCTTTTAGAGGTAGAAAATTAATTATTGAATGTTAATGAACCCATATTTATTACCTTATAAAACAATGAACATGGATCAATTAAATATTAAGTAGAACCACAAAAGAATGTGTTTGGGTTGGGAATTCTTGATTGCAGGGAAAACCGTAGGGGTGATTTATTTCTTCGTGAATTCTTTGTCGTTCATCGACTTCTTTTTGGCCGCCTATTATTGTAATAATGGGAGAAGGTTCGACCGCACAAACACAACCGACCATCCTCCCCCCTTCGATGTTGTTTTTATTGCGGCATGAATGAAGGCGGCACGGTGCAACAAAAACACATGGAATCAGGAAGAAACACGGCGAAGATACGTTGCACCGTCGCGCCGCACCGTGGAGGCCGAACAAAGTCGCGGCTCTGTCACACAGTGCCGGAAAACCGCGAAGAGGCCGTGTTTTTTTATTTGACGTACGGATTGTTGGACGATGACAAATCAGGCCCTAAAGGCGATTTAAAGCCATCCCAGTAATGGTTGGGTCCCGGGAGGACCATTGGAGAAGATGGGAGGCGAAATAGACCACCAGAGCACGTCCAGTGGTTCACGGAAGGCGGCGGGGATGCCCTGTCGGAACAGGACCGCCGCGACGACGACCAAACCAGAATGGATTAGCCGTTCCAGAGGCGGTGAGGCACGACATTAAGCCGCGCCAGGTTTTCTTCAACCTGGGGGGGCGTAACCCCCGAACCCGCTGGCCACGCGGGCGCCGCGCCAGTGCCAGGCCGGGTCAGGCCGGGCCAGTCGGGTCAGGCCGCGCTGCGTCGTGCCCTGTTGGGCCGGACCCAGACACGGGTCGGTTCGACCCGGTTCGGGCTGACCTGGGGGGGAATCGGGTCAGGACAGACCAGGCCAAAACCCCCTATTTTTCGGCAGGTTTCGTTCAAAAGCTCATAATGTGGGCTACGAACTTCCGATCGATGTACCATCAGTTACAATGAGATCCTTGGATCGAGACCGTAATTTAGGTATATTACACTCAAGGATTTGGAGAACTTTGGTTACGACCGAGTCGGTTCGAACCTGAAACCAACCGGGTGCTCGGAGCGGAAACGCTTATAACTTGACCTTCGGACGTCCGATTGAGTTGTCTTCGACTTTGTTGAATTACTCTTGATGAGGTGGAACTTTTGGTATACTTCACCTGAGATTTGGACGCAGATGGAGTATGGCCTGGTTGGATTGTACCCGAAATCCAACTGTTCCCCTCGAACGGAAAAGATGATAACTTTCAGACCAGACGTCTGTTTCACGAACCATCAGCGAGGTTGGTGATCACGTTGAGAAACGGTCCCTATGAATATACCCTATGTTAGTTCGGGGTAATGTTGAGATATGGACGGGTTGGTTCGCTCACGAAACCAACTGGGGCCCTGGGATGAAAAGGTTAATAACTCACAGACCGGGCGTCTAATTGACACGTCGTCTGTTGCGTTGAGACCCCTATGAAGAGGTGGTCCATTGAGATACTTCTTAGTGGGACCTTGTGATAATTTATGTATCGACATGTAGCTCATGGAGAGGACCCCCCCGGAGACGAGCGTACGAAGTACGGAGACCGTGTAACCGGTTGAGACCTGACAACTGCTTGACCAACTCAACATGGAGTGAGTCGACTTGCCCAATGGACTGAAAACTACTTTGTTTGGGTGAAGACCCATGGTGGATGGAGCACTACTGAGTTTGGGTGCAGACCCGCGGTACTCGTCTGAAGAGTACCTCTGTAGTCTATTATGGGCGGAAGCACTACTGTGTTTGGTTGGCAGACCCTGGCGGGAAGCACTACTCTGTTTGGGTGGCTGACCCGCGGTAGTCGACAAGAGGAGTACCTCAGCATTCTTAGGTTAGTGAGCAGTACCTCAGAGTCATGATTGGATCACTGTACACTCTAGAGACGAGGCTCTTCAGCAGTTACGGTTTCGATAATAAAAATCCTGGTTTGAGCTGAGTCTATGACCTTTGTGTTTACCTCATGATTGAGATGGGTCACATGATAACTTAGGTATATGTATGGGCATTTACCTGGGTAGTGGTTATCCGTTGATTTCATAATCTTTGTGTTTCTTCATGATTGAGATGGGTTACTTGATAACTTAGGTATATGAATCGACATATACCTAAGTAAAGGTTATCTATTGAGATATTGTTTGTGGTTATCCTTGTTGGATTTAGTGAGACCTTTAGGGTCTCAAGGTCCCAACTGAGTATCGTTATACTCACCCCGACACGGGATATGCCTGCACCTCGTTGTGTTGGTTGCAGACGATGGGCAGCGCTGACAGAGGCCGAGTGTTCGAGGACTGGACGGTACCCGGAGGTGGATCTCACGACGAGTCAGTATCCAAAGGTGGACTACAGGATGTGACAATATTCAGAGGAGGTTTACAGGCGAGAGCGTTGTAGAGGCTATATATACCTACCCATCAGGTAGGATCTGAGGAGGATGACCCAGGAGCTGCTTCCATTCTTCCAGTTGTTTGTCTTTTTCTATTGTACTTTCGTTCAGTTGTAGTTGTACTTTCCGTTGGCTTTGTATTCTAGCCCACTTTCTTTTCATCATATTATTATGTACTGAGTGTATTACTTCCGCTTATACTATATGGTGTTTTGTTTACATTTATAAAGGCAATGCCTTCCCTATTATCGGGATTTTATCCTTTGGTACTAGTCGCCAGACCCTGGCATATGGAAGGCGGGCTTGGGGTAGTCATGGCACGGTCCCCGAGGACGGGTCGGGACAACATGTTATCCTTGTGAAGATGAAGGATGGATCAATGTGGTTATGAGTTTATTATAGTGAACTAAATGGGATCACAGAAATAAATAACTTCCATTACCCATGGGTTGTTGATTTATTTCACCAACATTGTGGGGCTCAACTATTCTCCACATTTGATATTTGATCTCATTATCATCAATTGAGGGTTAATAAATAATATATTCCAAATACTACCATTAGATCAGATAAGGGAATTATAACCTTTTTTTTTCACTTCATCTTGACTAATGTTCCAACTATATTTATGTATTTGATGAATACATTCTTTATGGACTATGTAAATTAATTTTTTAAAGTTCTAATTGATGATATTCTAATATTTCTTAAATATTTTCAAGGTCATGTGGATCTTATATGGGTTATATTAAAATTATTGAGGAAGGATGGGATATTTGCAATGTTCATAAACTATCAAATTTTCTTAAAAAGTCACTTTATTATTATAAAATTTAACCACTGATTGAATCTCATTTGACCATTACAAGACAATGGTTTTAGAGCTATTTCATCATCTTATAAAATAAATATATATTCATAGTTTATTCGTATTAGCATGTTATTATAGTTTGTTTTTAATAAAAATCATCAGTTTCCAATCCACTAACCCTGTTATCTATAAAATGGGATATGTTCATATTGATAATGAATCATGGATATGGTTTCCATGATCTGAATAAGGGATTGGTTAGTAAACAATTGTTTTCACTATACTCTATCAGTGATGGATTTATTATTTTTATTGATGTATCTATGAAAGGGAATGGGTATTTCCACATTAAAAATGAAAATTTTGTTGCCTATTAATCTCAATAAGTTAATGACTCGTGAGTAGAATGATCCCATGAATGCACTAAAGCTATCTTTGGTGGATTTTTGAGTAAACATTTTGAGGAACTATCATTATTGTGTGAACTATTACTTATACAGAAACCCCCATTGTTTTAATTATATATTCACATTAAATGAATTGAACATGATAAAAAAATTTGGATATTCTTAAATATTATGACCCATAATTTAATTATTAACCGAGAAATGAAAACAAATTTTTTGATGCTTTAATTAGTAATACGTTTTTATATTGAAAATGATGAAGATGAAAGGAAATATTTTTATCAATGACCAAATAAAACTAGACATGGGAATCATAAGGTAAGGGACATCAACAACCCTATCACAAATGATATCTAAATCATGTCAACATCAGGATATCAAGAAAACATGAAGAAAATATCCATTGCTAAAAAAGATGATAAAGGTTGTGAAGAATGGGATGTTTCATTAGTTCAATATTGATCAAGCAGTTTAATAGAAATTTGGAACAAGGAATTGTCTTCCATCAATTCTGGAAATAAATAAAGAGTTTCTGGATGAAGACAATAGAACTAAATTCTTTATAAATCATAGAAGCACAAAATTATGCAAGGACCATCATTATAATTATTGGTGGGATAATACAAAAAGATAGATTTCTAATGATAAAAAAGGTGCATGGATTGTTAATAGGTTAAGGAAGATATAAATCATCTGAAAGGGGTATTGTTACCACTATCCATAACATTATGGAAGTGTGATAATATCACTATGTATTTTTTCACTGGTCTCCCACGAACATCCAAAGGAAAGAATTTGACATGGTTTATAGTCGACAAACCCACCTAGGTATCCAATTTTATTTTTATTTGGGAATATGTCTCTTATAAAAAAACATTCTAACATTTATGCCAAGGATGTGCTGAGGTTTCAGTGGGTACCGAATTCTATCATTTTTTAATCATGATCTGAGTTTCACATAAAAACTCTATAGATGTCATTAACGTGATCTTACAATCAAATTGAATTTTAGAATGGTCTATCACCCCAAACTAAGGGAAAGTATGAATGTACTATTCATAAAGTCAACATCATTCTGAAAACCATCTCAATGGATATTAATGGAGTATGGAATAATCATATACCATTAGTTGATTAATCACACAACCATAGCTTCCAATCAAGTATCCTAAAGGATACATATAAATATCAATTTGGGAAGAGATGTTGAAATCCTATATTATGGGATGAAGTTGGAGAGAGAACGATTCTTGAAACTAATCTTGTTCAATTGAACATAGAAAATTTGAATTCCTTCCAACAACACAGAAAGGATTCTTGTAGTTAGTATAATAATTATTCAAATGACAAACGATGAGACATATAGTATGATGTTGCTGACAATGTTTCCTTAAGATATAACCTCGCAAAAGATTCATAAAGTTTGGTATAAAAGGGAAGACTATACAAAAGTATTGAGGCCCTTATTATATACTTTTACAAATAGAGGATGTGGAATATGATATAGTGCTTCCACAAAATCTAGATCACGTTCATGATGCACTCCTTGCTTTCCCTTTGTGGAATGTACATACCAGACCCTTCAGATGCATTGAATCGGGTGTTGGTACAACTGTAACATGACCTCTAATATGAGTTGAATTATGTAGAGATCATTTACCATAGAAACATGGTTCTATGAAATATTACTATAAACCATATCAAAGTGTGATCAAATCACCTCACTTTGCGAGGTGGTAGTTTTCTGTACCCTCAAACAACTAAACCATACTCACTCGGAATGGATAGAATGAAGATAAGTGTGATATGAAAAATATTTGAGAATAATAATATAACAAATATCATATAAAAATACTCTTTCAATCAATATTCCTAACATATAGAGGTGTTAATGGAAAAATTAATGACATAGTTTCAAGAGGCATTAGTCTATTATACATTAGAATAGTGATACTCTAACCCATTTGATTGGTTATTATGTGGTTATATGATATAAAGTCAACTTAAAAAACCTATATATATATTTTAGATACTTATTTTATTATATAAAAATGTTGTAATAATAAATACAGTGTTGTAGAATGAAAAAAACAAAATGTTCTTAATGATGAACGATACTTATTTGTTTGATGAATCTTCTTGGTTTGAAAAAAAATAATTTATTGGTTGGATTAATGAAAAATATATATATAATATGTTTATTTATTGTTGTTTTGAAGTGACTTGGGATTCATTGTCTGATCCAATGTGGTTTTAAGTGTGGATAGAGGTGTAGAGGGGATGAACTTTTATAATTGGTGTGAGTAGCACAAACATAATTTTTTGAAATTGTATAATCAACCAAAATATGGTTATAGAACCAATTCCAAAAAATTGTCCAATATTATTCCTAAAAGTAATAAGTTATAATTAATTACATATAATGGGTTTTGGAAAATTTCTAGGTTTTTCGGCTCCATAATTTTAATGTTTAAGAACTATGTAAACTTGTTTTCACAATAAGTTCTAGAATTTCATTTAATTGCTACCACAAATATCAAAATTATGAAATTTATGTGAACTAATTAGATAAAATAAATTATTATTATTCAAAAAAATTATATTTTTCTCCATTTTAAATTCGTATTTGTGGAAAATTTAAATTCAATATTAACCCATCATACGAGGCGAGACACTGTGTTTTTAAGAAGATATTTTTTTTAGAATGCAATGATTCTATATTAACTACATGACTGATAATAATAAGATTTTTAAAATAAATTAATATTTAATGATATATAGTATATAAATTCAACTTATAACATTCCCCATTAGGGATTATTTTAATTAATTAAATAAGATAATCATTATGAATTATAAAATATCTTTCAAAAACTTATTTTTAAACAAAAATTTTGAATTTTTACTAAATTACAATATAAAAATTATTGAAAGTAATTAGGTATTATTAATGTACATTAGGTTAATTTATATAATAATAAACACATATTTGGACTTTTTAATTATCAATTTAATAATGATAAAATATTTTTTTTAAATGAATTTTTTTTACAATTCACAATTAAATGAATAATTTGAGAAAATTGCCAAAGCATCGTGAAAAGTAAATTTTTATTTTACCTTTAATAAAATGAATTTTATTTTTTAAAATGTATTTTATAAAAAAATTAAAAATATGTTTTAAATTATCTTTACTCTAAAATGGTGGAAAAACTCTATTTTTTATATTATAATGTTTTAAGTGTGAAATATGATTTATTTTTATATAATCTATAAAAACACATAAAATGGATATTAAATAATAGATTGAATATATTAGATATAAATTTAATTAATATAATCCAAAACGGTTAAATTTTTTTATTTTATTGGTATAAAACCAAATTCTTCACATTAAAATAGTTTTCTAGAAAAATATTTTCTTTTATTTTTAAAAGGGTTTTATTTTCATATCTTGTAAATTAGTCATAAAATGATTCATTATTTATATATTTTCAAAAAATATTTTTATAATTATGTTAATTTTATACATAAAAAAACATTCTAAGGGCTATGTTATAATTATTAAATATGTCTTGGGTCGTTTAAGTTTAGTGTTGCGTATTTTAAACACAAACGAACATAAGAATACTTGGGTTTCATGGAACACCTGATAATATCAGTGTTTCACATAATTAAAGATAAAATGATTTTTTTAATTAATTAATGATCAATATAGTGTTCTATTAGGTTTACTCTATTATATATAATTTTCTTCTTTTAAACATTTTGGGTAATATATCTAGTATGCATGGTTGTTATGTTTCCCGTAATATGTTTGTTGAGGGTGGTGATTGAATTTGATTATTTTCAAACAAAATTATATCTAGATAGATCATTAAATGTATTTTAATAGATTTAAACTATATGTACTATGAATGATTGTGGAATAATAGATGACATATGTGTTATGATTGATCTCAAAAACTACATGGTTACTTTTTAGAGATGTCGGATAGGATAATATGTTGATGTGATGCATATGGATAGTGATATATGATGATATGATGTGATTAATGTGATGAATGTTATTATTTATTATCTAATGTGTCTTTATGATTTATCGCATTTAGAGATAAATGACTCGATTCATGTAACATTAAGGAACTGTAGAAAATATGTGGGAATGTCATTTTGGGGTACCTTATATTGATATTATATTATATGATCATTTGTTTGAGATAAATGGATATAGGATTCTATGGTAAGGTTAGTAAATTACCATACATGTTACGGTGATGAGTTTGATTCATTTTTTGTTAATTTTTAATTTTTATTCATTATTAATCTTTTAAGTGAGAGAATGATTCCATATATAGATATTATAAAATACCCCAACCTTAAACATTACATAATGTTGAATTAAGATAATAATTCACATTGAGTATATTTTCAGGTTTAGGGATTTAGAGAATTAGGTCATAACGTATACATAACAACTTGAATATTACAAGTAGACACTTATATCCATTTTTTCATAAAAAACTAAAACAAGAAACATGTATAGCACCATGTTTTAGACATCATAACATTTACATGATCCCATCCTTAACCATATTCATCTTTAAGTCTTGTGAAAAAAATTTTCAAAACGTTGGATGATTGTATTAAGGTCATAGAGGGTTACATAAAGAAATAAAACTATTAGTTTTCAAAATAACATCTAAAACATGAATACATTATCATAATGTAATACTTTTCACCTTAAATAAGTATCAAGAACACATCACTACATATAATTTCATTGCTTACCTTTGTTTTAACCAATATATTAACATAAATCCCATAGAAAGAGTCATATAGAATATAAAGTTAACTTCTGTCATAAACATACATAAATGAAATAACCATATTGTTCACTTCCACACATATCACTAAATGTAATAACTGTACGACTGACTTCCATACCCAATGCATTGGGGGTTATAACGTAACAAATGATCCATGGTTTATCATGGAGAAAATCTTCTTTTGGTTTAACAAGTAACCACCCATAATTTGTTATAACGTAACCACCTGTCAAAAGTACATGTACCATTATATAATAATAACACATAAAATATTGAAAATATCAACATTTCTCTAATAACATTTCATTTTCAATCACCTAAACTAATTTTTAAATATTAAAATACTCAATCCATTTTAAAAAAAATTAACTTCCTTATTACTTAAAATTTGTAGATGTTATTTATTTTTGTTCTAAAAACATTGTGTCTGGATAAGGGATCCATATATCAAATAATGTTTTTGGCAGTGGAAAGGTTGTTGTCACTGCATACGTTTAAAACATTCCATTTTTCATTTAGTAAACACTTCATAGATAAAATATTTCAATTTAATGGAATTGAAGGTAAAAGGGGTTTATTATACACTAGGTAAATGATGATTGTGTGTATTATCAAAATATGCCTCAATGAAAGGAAATTGAGATGAAGTCCCCTACCTCATGTCCGACTTGACTCGTTCCTTATTTAATTTCATGAATATTAAACATATATTAATTTATATTAGCTTAAGAACCTTTTTAATTTTTATTATTCTATTTATATCACTTTTTACCATGTTATTAAAATTTCATAATTATTTAAGTTAACATCGGTTGTTTGGTCAATATTGGGTACGTGATTTGAAAATGATCTTTTTATAATTATAATTTGACCATGTTCTCAAAAGTCCATTGCCAATAGAATATTATTAATATATATATATATATATATATTATATATTTTATATGTATTCTTAATATTCCATTACATTTGGATATAAGAAATGAAATGCACCGTTCATGGAGATGAAAAGCTGTACGTACGAATGAACGCTAAATTTATTTGTATTTCATTTTTAATGTAATGAAATCATAATCATTTATAGGTATATTTTAATTCTAGTATAATATCATATTTGATATATGTTACATTTTGTTTGTTAACTCAATCATTTATTTGTTCCATGTATGGAATGAACGAGTCATATAACTTTGAGGGGGCGATAGTATGCACTTCCTGAAATGATATTATCTTGTTATAATTAAAAAATTTCCATGTTGTTAAAATTGCATTATCTTCATAATATTATTCATATATATATCATATATATATAGTATATATGTATTAATAATGTTCCATAACATTTGAAGATATTAAATGAAATGCACCATTCATGGTGAAGGTAAGTCGTACGTATGCATGGATGTTACTTTCATTTCTATTTCATATTTAATAGAATGAAAAAATAATGATACATATGTATATTATAATTCTATTATAATTTCGTATTTTATATATGTTACATAAGTTCATTAAAAACATATTTTATATGTTCCATGTGGGAAATGATCGAGTCATATCACTTTGAGGGGATGGTAGTCCGCATTTCCTCATATTAAATTATTGTTTTTAAACATTATGAAAAGTATAAAGGTATAATGTAATTAGAAATTACAAAATAACAAATATAATATAAAAAATATATCATATAAATTTATTTATATCATAATGGATCCCATGAGAGGTGGTAGGAGATAATTGAACAATCATCATTTCTTCAGGTAGTAGTTCGTTGTCCACATAAGCAGTGTGTTCTAAATCCATCAGATGGAGTTGTGTGTAAGTGTTATTCGAATAATTCTCAAAAAAAATTCTTATTATGTTGAAGATGTATTTTTTATTATTTAATCAATGAATAAAAATATAATAGGGAGTGAATATGTAACATATTGTATGTGAAATTTAGAGAAGACAGTACATCTTAAAACAAGTAACTCCCTTTGATTTGAGAAAAATGATTTTCATTATTTGTCTTCTGAATAACGTATGGCTTATAGTCATAAGATAAGGATGTTTTGAGAATATTTTAGAAGATTTTTTTATGAGTCAATGGGATTTATAGGAGTGAGTTAGGGGATATTTTTGGTTTCCTTTTATAAGAGGGAGGGCTAGCACTTTCGGAATTTCATGAATGATTATTATATTATAACCATAATTTAGGTTTTCAAAATATCCAAAACTCATTTAAATCGATGTTATGATGAGTATTGTTCCAAATAATCTCAAAAAATATGTTATAGACATGTTTTGGTTTCATATTTATCTTTATCATTAATCTTTAACAGTTAGTAATGTAATTTAACTATTACCATGTCTTCTTTTATATTCATAATATATGGTTTATATAGTAAAATTAAAATTGCAATCGAACATAAAGTGGTTCATTAATGACATGAAAAGCATTATCTAAGACCTTTTTCCCCAAATATCATAGTTTTGGGACTATTATATCATTTAATTAAATGTATTTGTTTTTAAAATTGATTTATGTTATTTTTTATACTCTTCATATCAGTACATTTAAAAAATCAATAACAACATTATTCATTAAAAAAACCATCATAATTTAAAACATAACAAGTAATAATCCTCCAAAAAATTCATGGAAGAAATAAAAATATATAAAATAAATTTATTTTAATATTTACTATCTACCTTATTTAAATAGTTCATTAATAAGGTAATCACTACATAAACATTGTTTCATGAATAAATTTATTTTATTTATCTCTAAAAATATTTTATTAAAAACCATGATGTAAGAAATATTTTTAGCTTTCTAATGACTGTTTATAGTAGAAAATATCACTTATATAACACAAAAAAAATTGTTTTACTAAAAGATATATATTTATGTCATATTTTTCTTAACATTATATTAAAATTATTAAAATTTCATTTTTACAAATAAGTTCATCCATTGGGTCCTAAAATCGTCCCAAGGATTCCCATGGTTGGAAATATCTCATAAAATTGGGTTACCACATGTGTTAGGGTAATTTCATATTATTATAATGTTATTTTGATACCCTTATTTAAGAGATTTTCCCTTTATCCATAATAAATAAAATAATTATTGATGTTACTGTTCATATTGTCTGAAAATAATAGGTATCTGTTTAAAAAATATAGAACTCTTAATTACAAATATGGAATTCATTTTTTGAAATTCAGAACACATAATTTTTAGAAATTAATTTTAAATTAATTCCCGTTGTGAAAACCAAAAAACACTTTTTTAAGAAGTCAAAACTACCCAATGATTGACATGTGGTGATATCCAATTTGAAAGTAAAATTACATAAAATAAAATAAAAATGGATTAAATGATAAAAATATAATAAAATTACAGTTTATAAAAAATTAAAAAGATAATCAATGGATATAAATAAATCAGATGAAAATACATTTTTGAATTAAAATACAACATTTTTGACTTTTCATTAAAAAATGATCATTATGAGAAAAATACATAAAATTTACATAAATTTTATTTTGATGTATATATTATAAAGAAGTAATTTATTTTTTCAATAGGAACATATAAAAGTGACAAAAAATATTTTTAAAAAGGTTCTCCATAAAAATCTTTCAAACCAACCTTTTGAAATTATTACAATATTTTATGCTTAAAATTAGAATCATTCTAATTTTAAGCCTCTAAAATTATTTGGATAAATGTAAAAACATTTAAGAATCTTTTTTAATCATATTTTAGATACTTCTATTAATTCCCACCTACCCAAAGGCTAGGTGTTAACTACCATTTGAAATAATAGTATTATTTTATAATTTTCTCGTTTAACTCAACGTTGTGTGCAATGTATGATTTTGGAGAAATGCATTATTGCAGGTTGAGTATTATATCAGACATAACATACCAATTAATGAACAATTAACATCGTATTCATAAATATTAATATAAAGAAAAAGTCTTATTCTTTTAATACGTAGGTTGTTACATATTGGGCCTACCCTATATTGATATATATAAACTGTATTTCAGATCAATGGAGATGTTTGTTGATCAATCTATAAATTACTATATCATGGGTTTTTAGGAGTATTTTCTGATTTCTGGGTCCTCACTATATATTATATTTTGGAATTTAAAATCACATTTTATTTGGTGTGCCTATGATATTTCATTACTTTCACACACAAAGGATATTTATTTTACATTAAGCATGAGTTTTGGTTATTGAATTATTTTCCTTGTCTATCATTTCTCAAATCAAGGAGGGTAATGCATATGATTTCACAATGTGTTATACCCTTGGAGCTTGTAATCATTTCTATGCCTTATTAAAGGCAAGATTCTAGTACCATTATACTTATTGTGTCGTTTTTATCCTGGGAGGGTTACATTTGGAGGGAGAAGTCATGACAGTTTTCATGAATAATATTTTTTTATAGTTCAACATATGGGAGATGAAAATATCCCTAGGAGTTGTATGTTATGGTGAATATATGACTAGCTCATAAACATACTGAGGTATTTTATTTTTTAATGGATGGCTTTGTTTGTGGAATGTTATGTAACTTCATATATCCCTAGAGAGAGACCAAGATTTAATATCAACTATTATTACCTAAATGATTACTATGATAATAATATCATCCCATACATTTATAGTGACTAATAATTAAAATCATAAAGATGAAATTTATTTATTTGCGGAGAATGTTATGACTGAATATTTTACTGTACATTTGCATTAAATAAATAATGTGTTCGACAGCTTTCTCCAAATTAGACTCCTCACAAAAATGAAACTACTACATGTTTATTCTATTAAACCATATCCATTTAATTTTTATAAGAATATGAGTACCTTATAAAAATAAATATTTATTAATATTTAATTATTTAGTTACAAAGTTAATTTTATAAAATTCAAATAATTCATTTTTATGTTTAAGAATCAATCATTTTATTTATTTTACTTTTTTATTTATTCAAAATATGTATATTATTATTAAATACATTTTTTAATAAAATATTATATTTGTTTATTATTTTTATATTTATTGTGTTTTTTAATTCAGAATATGATGATCTATTTTTATTAAAATTAATATTCAAACAAAAATAGTTTTTCATAATTTTGGATGATTTTATATAAATGATAAAATATAAAATACTTGTAATTGATTATCAAAAAATAAAATTCATTTTTTGATTTAGAATATAAATATTTTCTGAATATATTTTGTGATTTTTATAAAATTATTTCTTTTTTTGGTGAATATGGAATAATAAAATATTTTCAATTAAGTTGAATATTAAAACATTAATAATTATCATTATTAATTAAAATTTTTTGAAACCATTTTATAGACCATTTATTCATATTTTATGTGAATATATAATTTCAAAAAATTTGGTTTACATTTATATGTCAATATTTGACTTTCTAGATCATTTGTTATATTTTCTATAATTTTTTAATACATTATACATTTTGTATTTCATAGAAAGATTTCCTCACATTTTTGAAATTAATATATTAAAAAGGATTTTGTAATTTTGAATCATTATTCCCAAAATATTTCTTAATGAAAATTTTATATTAAATCATATGGGAAAAATTAAATTGTTAATAACTAGTTTCCATAGTAAAAGAAATGGGAAAATGGTTTATCAAAGAGAGAAACACAACAGACATGTTTATAAGATTAGTGGAAATAGTCATTTTATTTCATATAGAAACACATCCCTCACACTTTCCAATATATTCTAATTATTGGGAACATTACATTAGAGTCACTTCCTATTATTGAATATTATTTGGTACTTTTCACAATTACATTCCTTTTCACTTTTTAGAGGTGAACACTTCCACTCAATTTCCCTAATAGAAAAACCATGATAATTAAGAAAAAACACTAAAAAAATCGAATATTTCTTATCCATAATTAATAGTTGTCTTCCATCTCAAAATTCCTTCCCTCAAAGGATTATCCCTTATAACAATCAAAATAATCGATGAAGTGAGAAATTAATTTCTAACCAACCCTTTCTGAATTATATTTTTATATTCACTAAATCATCATCAAATTACATTTGACCATTTTAAATTTATAACATTATTATTATTATTATTATTAATTTATGTTGTTTTATTATTTTACAATAGTTAACAACATTTTTTCTTTCATAAAATAATCAGTCATTCATCCATTATTCAGATTACTACATCAATGAAGTGATATGGTTTTTCTCATTCACCATATAGCATGTATTTATTAAAATTAAAATATCATATAAAATGATTATTTATTAATATAATTTAATATTATTAAATGGTTATATATATTAAAAATTTCCCTTTCCTCATAGAAAACAAAAACATTTTTTAAGCATTTATGCATACTACCTCCTCTATATAAAAATTTATTTCATTATTTCATTTCCTCGCCACATTATATGGATAGCCATTTTAATTAATTTTGATGATAAATATTTAGTTTGGGATGTTATTAAGGATATGTGAATGAAAATTGGTCATCCTGATAATATAATAAAAAAATGAACAGTTTAATAAAATCCATCTAAAATAGCATACAGGAAGATAAAAACTATTTTATTATATTACAAAACCATGTCATATATGTAATTTAACTCTTATAATTATTTAATAATATGATATTTTACATTAGTAAGATTAAAAAAATAGTATTGTTTTTATATAATGATATAACAACTAAATCAAATCCAATTCATCCATTAATTTTGATGTGTTCTTGGTTTTTTATTTTAAAAAATTTTGTGAAAAATAATACAGATAGATATAGTGTATTAATATTATAATTTATTTTGAGGTAATATATTAAATTAATAACATTAAAAAGTAGGTTTTTTTTTGATAAATTCTAATATAAAATTTTAATTCATTATTTAAGAAAATTCCCTTAATTCCCTAAGAAACATCGAAATATGTTCATCAATAAATTTGTATTGAACATCATTACCAAAAATATTATACAATTAAATTATTAAAATTTAAATAATTATATTACATCTATTTAATTACATTTTATTATTTAAGACTTTTTCTACTCTTTGTGATAATTAATAACAATACCACTCATACTAAACATGTTCAAAATGATCAACATTACTGACCAAAAATATCTAAAATAAATAATAACAAAAAAATATAAATATATGTAATAGTTATAAATGAATTTTATAAAATAATATACATATACATATATATATATATATGAATATTTTTTTTAAATGTGTAATTAGTGTAGTTATTTTTTTATATAGGAGGTTTGAGTGCCTTTTGAAAGAGTTAGAATTGAGGTATGAGGTTCTTTTTCACAAATTTAATTTCAACTAATATATTTCATAATATACATTTTGATACCATTATTTTGGATTTATTACATACTAAAAAATTCTATTTACCATAATCATTGTTTTTTTAGAAGATATTACATACTCATTCATTTAATGTCCGTTGATTAAAGAATTCCATAATTGAAATGTGTATTGATTAAAATAATACTAATAAAATATAGGGTTTGAGGGATATTATCATTTTAAAATAAAATATATTTTCATGAATATAAGTCATTCCAGGGAAATTTAATTTAAAAAACTCTTTGTTTTCATTATATATTAATGTGGTTTTACATGTTATCTTAAAATTTCATTTCCTATTAACTCATATTTTTGCTGAAGTGTTTCTTATTAGTGAAACAAATCACATCTCTTATCATTGGATGGTAACCTCTATTTTTCCGAATCTGTATTCATTATATCATTTTATATGTGTCATTATACATTAATAAATAATTAATTCTTGTAATATTCTACCATATAACCTTATTTTAAATGATTTAATGGCATTTTAATTTTCTCCATATGGTCCATTTTTATCAAAATATGAAAATATTCTTCTTTAAACATCTATGTGTAAACACGTCATTCTATATCATCTATCATATTACATGTTGATTTATCGATACTTTTCATAGTTTCCACTGTCAATATTTTCCTCATGGTTTTATAAATTATTTATCTTCATATTCAACTAGTAGATCGATAATATTTTATATTTCCTATTTAGATATTCTCTAAAATTCCTAAACATTTTCATTATCTTATTCATTTTCCATTCATTATTTTTATTAAAAATCAAGAATATTATTCAAGTAGTTCCATCAACCTTCATTATACATTTAGATTACAAAATCTATGTTCTATCACGGATATGTTACATCACAATCATTGAGTTACAATGAAATTAATTTTTTATATACCTAATTGTTTTCCAATTACTTATATCTATTACTACCATATTTTTTATTCCTTCGATTGAATTGTTCTAAAAAAAGTTTTTTACATAAATTTATTTGGTAAATTATAATTTTAATAATATAAACTATATATATTTTTAATAAATATCATTTTCTTCATTATATTTATATAATGGTATTTACATTGATAGTTACTTGATGTAATTGGAAATCTATTTATTTTTTCTACGTTTATCATGTTATTATTATTTATTGAATTATTATTTACATTATTACATGAATCTGTTTTAAATTGATATGAATCCCATTTTTATTCCATGGGTGTCTTTTAACTTTCTAAATGAATCCCATATTTTTTCAATGGGTTCATTATGCTATTAAAATTAAATGATTTCAATTTCAATATTTTATGCAATAAACTTTTTTTATTGGTTCATTATGATGTTGTAGGTGGATTATTTTTATGTAGAACATAATAGAATATAGGAGTGATGATTGGGGTCACATATCACTCTAATGAATTTTTTATATGATTATATATCTAAATATAACTATTCTAAAGACCATTTTATTTGATTGTATGAATGGGAACTAATATTGTGGATCATGAAAATTATTTTTTACTATGATTTTTTTTTCAATTTAAAAATATTCCCCAGTTTTACTCTTATCCATGTTCTCATATTATACAATAAAGTCTCATCATAGGTGACTCATTTATTTATTATGTTATGCTAAGAATTATGTTATCATAGGTGTTCAATGATTTGTTGGATATGGATCATTATGTATCTTGAATATACCCATATTCTCATATTTTTATGGCTACTGTTATGTAAATGTTATTACTTAATTTTACCCATATTGGCCACATATTCTCATCCCATTTCACATGGTTCAATTTCCCCATGTTATGAAGTTAAGTGATTAATGAGATGTCTCGATTTATATAAAATATATATAATTTTTTGGACTTGCTTAAAAATCATTACGGATTAATTAGCATATAATATAATGGGAAGATTTTAAAATTTATAGAATGAACCTATAATGTTTTATATATTTTTTTCAGATTATCTAAAATTCAAAACATTATAGATCTTAGGAATTTATTTTATTGAATTAATGTTCTTATTTTAAATTTATGACATTGTGAAATCATCAATATGATATAATGACATATACATAAGAATGAAAATCATTTCATAGTGTATTATGCATTACATTTCAATTCCATTAGTGTGTATGGATTCACTTACCAATTAGCCATGGTGGACTAGGCATCACTAATCGGTTTCCCTTATCATTGCAGGCTTAACATCCAATTTTACATTTTGGATTTAGAGTAACTACTCATTTAATAATAATCTCATGGGATATAACAATTTACCTAATGTGTTGAAAGGATATGATTCACCCACTATTCACACAGTGACATACCACATACATGTGTGTGATATAAATTATATCATCCTCATACAATATGAGATCCTTGAAATTAAAATATTGTTTCAAATACTTTTAAAATAACATAAAAAATTAAGTCATATAAATTGTAAATCCATGGAAAATTATTGGGTTTCAAAATATATTTAGTAACAATCTAGGTAAATACCATTAAATAAAGATAATATATAACATGATATTTACAAAATTTAAATAAAGGTTATCTAGTAATGAAAATAATTTGTATTGTAAATTTTTTATATTAACAAGGTCAACATCCACTAATAATTTGTTGTATATAAATAGTGTTCACAATGAAAACGAATTTAATGAAAATTTGTACATATTAATGGTTGGTGTTTAATAATAAAAATGTTTTGATGGATCATTTCATTAATGGAAAGGAACATTACATAATAAAACTAGAGAAAAATGGTGGATGTTTGCAAAAAAACATATCCCCAATGTAATAAAAGAAACTCAAAATGATGATTATATAGATGAAAAACTTCCTTGAAATATAAAACATGGAAATTTGTCACACAATAAGGGATCTAGAATTGAATAGTTTTATCCCAAGATTTTAATACAAAAAATTATTAATATATATATATTTTTTATAGAATAAAAAATTAAACATAAATCCCACATGTGTAAATAATTTTGATGGAGAAAATAAAAATAATGTCCTAAACATAAATGATCAATTAGAACACATTTTTAATATTGATGTAAAATAAACCATATATGTCACATTCAAAAGATATTTATAAAATGGTTAAATGATATATTGAAAATTATTTTACTTCCAAAATTGTTATAAAATAATTTTCCCAAAAACTTTTGTAATCGTTTATTTAGTAAACATGGACCCAAATATAAAAATTGGATTTTGAAATGATTATTTTGAATAGTTTGAAATTACCATTATTGAAAACCCATAGTTTATAAAGTGTAATAATTTATTATTTTTATTAGATTATAATTTTTTCATAGTGTAAAATAAAATAATATATAAAAACTATTTGTGTGGTGGAACTCGGACAGTGATGAACAAGTTTCTTGATAAAACTCTATCACTCAGTGAATGGATATTTTAGTTATTAATATCTCTTACAACCACATTCTTCATGGAGAATGGAATATTTGAAAATGGTTTCATGTTGTGATAATAGAACCAATAGGATAATATAGAATAAAAAATAAAATGGTATAATATACCCAACTAATGTGAATTAATGTAAATTGAATGACAATATCTCAATGAACTAAAATTGTGTTACAAAAAACACCTAGGACGTCCGTAAGACCTATGTTAAATAAAAATTAATGACAATAAAATAATTTTGATTAGTATATCACATGAAATACCATTAAATAATGAGTCTAAAATTCATGTAGAACTAAATCTATAGAACAAAATATAATTGAAACACAGTGAAAATCATGAAACATGTCTTAGAGAATCCGAACTGAGAGAATGAAAACAATTACATTGTCTCCCCTTGTAGTTGAATGCACATCAAGGCTATATATAAAAAAAATATATTCAAAATATATTTTAAGAACATTTTAATACACATAATTGATTAGAATTTTTTTTGAAAATATTCTTTAAAATTATATCAGTTAATATTTATCTATTTTCAATATGTGGTGTTAATAATAAAATCTATTTTAAAATAGTTTCATATTAGAGGTTTATTTAATAAATATTCTCTAAATTTTAAACGTTAATATATCATAAAAATGGACAAAATTCATGTTTTATAATTTTTAAAATTTTTTATTTATATTATAAGAAATTTTTGGTTGCTATCCTGAAAGATTAATTTGATGATAAACATATTTTGATGATTCATAGTGAACGAATGGTGATTTATTATATTAGGAAAAAATTTATATATTAATATCCTATAAATATAAAAATAAATTATTTACTTATGTTTATAATATATTACTAGGAATTAGATTCACATAGTGATACGTGAGGCAAATTTATAGTATTTATTTGTTGGTGTTTAAACTGACCCACATCAAAACAGACCAAAATTTATTACTAGTTACAATATTATTTAATTATTATATACTTATAACTATAGTACAATTATATGATTTAGTTTATATTATTTTTATATAGAATAACTACTATGAATAATGTTAAAAAGTTATTGAGACATTACATTTACAAAGTATGGTAAATATGTCTTCCATTCATAGTTTTCTTACTTAATACAATTAATTTAATAACAATATTTTTATAGGTAATTTCATTAATAGATCATTAAATTTTTATTTCCAAATCCTTATTAATATTATTAAAAATATTAATCATTTAAAATAAATCTCGTTACAATCTATATAAGGTAGTAGTGAATAGAAAAACTGAAATCAATCATTATATGTAGGTGATTGTCCATTGGATGAAGACTAAATTTTTATTATGAAAATATATTTTATGGAGAAAGAGGAAAACCATTCTATGTGAATATAGACCTCATCCAACCGTGAAAGAAACCATAGTATGAAGGAAATAATCATTAGTTCTATTTGAATCAATTCCTCTACAAATACTATATTGAAGAGAATTCCCATTTGTGTCTGAATCATCCTTGATGATGTCTTCAAAAACTATAGGCCATATTGTCCCATGGTTGGATATACTCTTCCATACTAATCTTCATTTTATTGAATCTTCCCGTGAAAACACAATCTTTCTTATTAATCCATAAAAACTTTTACATATTAATATACACTTGAATTATCCTATTTTTTATCTGATTAACATAATCTAATGTAGAAATGATCTCAAATCCCTTATATATCATATTTAATTTGAATTTATTATCAGATCCCATGATTTTACTTTTCCACCATCTCATTATATGTTTCCATGGTCTTACTACAAGTTACCACCTACTCATGGATCTGAAATTACATCATACCACCACCATGTTCATGTTCTATTGCCTCATGGCACTTCATATTCTAAAATACACTCTATAGGATCGAAATCAACATTCCTCCCAGGTCATGAGACATGTTCTCACAATCCATATCCAATTTCAATTTAGCAGACATTGTTTCCATCATATTATGAATGTTAGAGTATTCCTTACATTATTTAGACTTATTTCCCTTTAACAAATTCATCTCTCTAAATCCATTTTTATATTCTTCCCCTTATTAACCAATGGGATTTGTAGGCCTTTTCAAGAACTAAAAAAATATATCCTCTAAAACACAGCTATAAATATATTCCCATGAATCAATCCAATAAAGTATTTGGCCTTCAGATAAGTTCATGATGGTATTTGGTTAGAGATGTTCATATCAGTTTATTTTTCATCCCATTATTATTGAATTGAACCTTCAACATCCATGTATTCAATTAAATAACTAATATTAATAGTTTACATGGTCCTTATAAACCACTCAATTCTTGTGGCATTAAACCATATCCCACTTCCACTATTGGTTGTTGAGTTCATTGAATATTCCTTAGATTCGACCTATTACACATCCTTGTGGTTAGATCTATCACTAATACTCACTACCTACCAATTAGATTAATCCTTTTCAATATTTATTTGAATCACCACATGCCCTATTGGAAACACCCCTCCATGTTTTATTCAAATATTCCATATATATCAACAACATTTATATCAGTGATTAATATTCATTCCTAACTCTAGATAGTGACCTCCTTTAATTTTTCATTTAGAGCCTATTTTTTAGAAGAAAGTATAGTATTACCTTCATCCCCCACTCGATCACAATAATTATGGGGTCGAATTCACACTATCTCTATATTAAATATTTGGTCAAAAGAACCACAACATTAAACATGTTCTTTCAGACTTGTACAATAATTGTCCCACATGCCCTTACCACTTATTCCCAACCATGTATTAATACTATATTAGTACTTCATGATCCCATACTTTCACCCCTATAACATGTGAACCATTTTCATGAAAAAAGAGAATAAATAACCCCACAACTCAAAAAACTACTTTCTTATAGTGGAATTATTCTCTATAAACAATCAATACATACTCTGCTATAGTTCATGAACCATCAAATTACCTAAATGTTTGGGGAGAAATTTTGAGAAAAACTAATCTAAATCATCTATCGGAACATAAATAATAACCAAAGATATTCCCAAACGTTCTAATTATTTAAGGATTTAGAAAAGGAAGGGGAATAATATAAAACTATGCAAAATCAGCATGTTTGGGTTTTCACAGTTCTTGTGGAAATCATAATTCCTCCTAAATAAGAAGATATATGATTTCATTATAGATGATGGATGGGAGGACTATACCATTCTTGGACCAAGTATTTCTCTATATAGAACTGAATCAAAATGTATTTGTTTTAATGAATCCCCAATGTTTATCATTTTTATAATCCCTAATATTTTAAAATAATCCTTTCTAGTGAATGCACTATTGAACGATGTTTTTTGTAACATGACATCATCATAAATTCAATTTTGACGACGCATTAGGGAAATTTAAAATTAAATATAGTTCCTATGAGATTTTTTGGTAGGTTTTGGGGTAAACGTGGAGCGTTTATAAATTTATAACCCACTTCATGGATTATCTCCATTATAATAGTGGATAATCTTTTGATAGAAGGTCATTGAGATAGGTAAATCCAAATTTATGTGTTATATGAGTATTTAAGACATGTTTTGGTTGATTTTCAGAAAATCATGTGGGGTATTGGTGTGATTGGAAATGGGTATTGGAATGACCCTTTTATATATGAAAATTGATGACATTTTTTAAATACCAAAAATATTTCTACAATTTTAAGTCACTCTCTCGGATATAGATCCTTAATTGGGAAATAATATATATGTGAGGGGATAATGTTGATCATGTCCTATACCACAGATTCCAAGATATGTTATAATCGTATTTGCAATCTCTATATCATACTTAATCCCTTTTTACAACTTTTGGATTTTACCAAGGTATGGTGTTTTTACCAATGAAATTTATACGTCATTCTTGAAAATAAAATGGTACTTATAACTTATTTTGTTTATAATTATATTTGATTTATAATATATTAATTTATATTAATTTTGTTAATGTTGAAATACAAAATGTATAATAAAATTAATTTTTTTCAAAAATCATTCCTTAAAAACCAATGTTTGAAATATGGGTCTATAAATTAATAAAACCATTATAAAAAATTATAATTTCATTGATAAAAAACATATTATATCATAGAAAATGGATTCATCAATTTCAAATTCATGAATATATTTAAATAATGTCATAAATATTATGTAAATGTAAAAAATGGAATTACAAATAATTTTCCTTGAAATAAATTTCTTGTAAAAACAATTAAGAAATTTATTCTTAAAGTAATATAGAAATTTTAATTCAAAAAATAAGGATTATTTTTTAATTATATTTTTATAATATTATAATTTATCATTATAAATAATTAATTATATATTATGAGGAATTATATTTATTGGAATTTTTTTAAATATTAGTTCTTATTAATAAAAATATATATAATAAACTAAAAATATATATAATTAATCAATAAATATGATATTTTTTCAGAATCATCATTTTACCATAATATAATTTGTTTACCATAGGAAACTATATGGAATAAAAAATATATTCTTTAACAAAACATTTAATTTAGTAAATTTGTGTATAATATCCATTGAATATGAATATCTTAATATATATCATAATTCGGTTACTGATATTCAAAACTACAATATCAAGGGTCACATGTTAATGGTCTAAAAATATAATGAATTCATTTTAATGCAGTGTTGTGTGTGGATTTTCATGTCTAATTAATTGATAATTTACTGGAAATATATAGTGAAATCTTTAACGATTACACCAATGGTGACCAAAGGTGTTACTTTGGAGATCATCAAGTTCTTTATTAGTTTCTTTTTTCCATACCATATTTTGATTAACCAATTATTTATTAAAAGAAACTTTTTTCTATTATTATTGGTTTTTTAGTGACCTTTATTCTTGAATGGTCTATGATAATAGCTCAATTTCAGTAAATTGTTTATATATTTTGAAGTTTATGAGTTGTGATCATGAAATCTTCTTATTGTTGATACATACAATGACCTTACTCACCAACACATTCCTAGCTAGAGATATTGTAAAATCCTAGGTAAATAAGGAACATGAAAATTTTCATATTTATTAATAATTGTAAGTTAAATATTAATTTTACTTTAAAGGGGTTTCTATGATTGATAGTGCACATGATACGCAACAACGGGTTTCTTTGAAATCGTACGTTGTACACTAATAATATAATATTATTATTATAAATGGTAGCTAACACCTAGTTTTTGTACATAAGGGAATGAAAAAAACTAACTAAAATATGATTATACATGTTTGATAATGTATTCACATTTACCCAATAAAAGTTAGAGGCTTAAAATGTGAATGAATCTAATTTTAAGCATAATTTACATTAAAAGGTCGATTTACAGCCTTTTAATAGAAAAACCTCTTTGAATATATTTTTGTTCACTTTAATACATTCTATTTGACAAAATAAAATCCTTATTTATAATGGGGACATCAAAGTTTACTTTGGGTGGATTTTTGGTTTTTTCTGATAAAGTTCATTTTTTTGATTATTAATGAAAAATAATGTATTTTAATTCAAAAGTTCATTTAAATCAAAATTTTATATATTCTTATATTATATTTTTAATTAGTTTTAAAGATTAATTGGAATATATTTTTACCATTTAATCCAATGGTGGTCATTGTATTGAATTTCACTTTGAAATTTGACATAAACAAGTGTCAATCTTTTGATAGATATTATTTCTAAAAAACACATTAGTTGTTTTGACATTGGAAAATAATTATAAAATAAATTAATGAAACATCTATGTTTTTAATTTGGTGAAATAGATATCAATTTTTAATTTGGAATATCAAATTTATCTTAGGGTTAATTTTGGGTTTTTTTTCTGAAAAACATCAATTTTTGATGAATAGTGAAACCACTTAGTAGTAGTTCAAAAACTGACTTTTTCATTTAAATGAAATTTTACCACGTCTGTGATTTGAGTTTTTGAAAATACGACATACATGGTTGTTATCAAGAAGTAATATTTGGTTCAATAAGATAAAATAATTTTTGGGGAATAGTAACTGTTGACTTTTATTTACCGCGGTTAAAAGTAAATAGGGTAATTCCTGGTAAAAATAATATTGTAATAATTAAAAATTACCTTAACACATGTCCTAAACTTTTTTTATGAGTAATGGGCGACCATGGGCATCATTGGGTCTATTGTGGGACCCCATGGAGCAACTTATGAAAGATAATGCACTTTAGATTAATTAGTTTAATGTACAGGCAAAAAACGACAAAAACAAAAATCATTGAGTAAATTAATGTTTATATTGTGTTATGTAAATTATATTTTTAACTATAAATATTTATTTAAAAGAAATAAATATTTCATACATCTTGGTAATTTTTTAATAATTTTTAGACATCAAATGAATAAAATTATTTAAGACACAATAATGATACAGTGTTTACCTCATTAATAAATGATTTAAATTCATAAGATTATAATGACTAAAATAATATCTAAAACCTATCCAATTACAATTGGATGATTTTATTTCGAATATGAGTCATCTTATCTTCTTCTATAATGAGTTTGGGATATTTTGAAACCGAAGATAAATTTATAATAAAATAATGTTTTCACAGTTTCCTAAAGAGCCCATCCTCCCCCGTATAAAAGGATACAACTTATAAACAATTATTCACATCTATAAAGCCTTTTTTATCTCCCAAAATCTAACCAATTAAGCTCCATACATCCCTACACACCTCCTAAAAGTCATACCTTAGGTAGAAGGCACTTCAACAAACCATTTCTGTTCAATTCAAAGGGAGGTACCCAAATTAAAGGTAATAGTTTTCCTAAATAGTTATCTTTTATTTTACGTCTACTACCCCTAAACAATTTTTATTCTTTTATTTAGTAACAAAAAATTATCCTCAATATACTAGGATTATTTTATGAGAATTATTTGAACTAAACATACACACACCTCCATCTAATGGGTGAATAACATAATGATTCTGTGGATGGGAATCTAACGGCTAACGAAACGATGATTGTTCGATTATCTCCTACCCCCTCTCATGGTGGCCATAATGATGGAACTGGATTTATATACGATATATATTATTTTTATGTTTCATTTATGCTTCTGTAATTACCATTTATAGCATACCATTATGGATTCCATTACGGGTAAACGCGATAATTTCAGTTGAGAAAATGTGGACTACCGCCCCCTTAAAGTGATATGACTCGTTCATACTATAAGTTGAACGTATAAAGGATATATTTAATGATATTATATATTATAAAATATTGTAATTATAATACTACTATGTATCATTATGTTTTAATTACATTAAATATGAAATAGAAATGGAAGTATCGTTCAAGCGTACGTACGACTTACCGTCTCTATGAACGGTGCATTGCATTTCTTACCTCTAAATGTTATGTACTATTATATATACATGTATATACTGGATATATTTGATATATATGATATTTAAATCATTATTATCATTATAGATATAATGGACTATTGACCACATGGACAACTTCTAAATATAGGGTGTCCATTATTGACTGAAGTACCAAATATCGACAAAACGAACATTATTAACTTAAATGATTATATAATGTTTATAACATGGTAATAATTGATATAAAAGAATTTATAAACATGAAAAAGGTTATTAATCAAATATAAATTAACTTTAGTTTATTATTCAGGAGATTAAAGAACAATCGAGTCATGTTGGACATGAGTGAAGGGGTTTGTTATCTCACTTTTAATTCTGTGAGATTTCCATTGTTCACCACTTATAAATTGAAAGTGGTGTATTGTGTACTGAAATTTGATATATATATATATATATTAACATGATTATCATTATATTGATGGTATTCTGTGATTCATTTTTCTGTTATAAACATTTAGTCATATGACTCAGTTGATTACAACGTGGTAAAGGGTTTCATCTCACTTTTTAATCCAGTGAGATTCATACTATATTTGCCAGAGTTTCATTTTGTGTAGTGTATATACTGCCCATTATTGTACTCTTTGTGTAATATACATTCATTTATAAGTATTTACATCTTCATTGTATGACCCTTCTTTCATGTGGCATATGTTTTGTAAGTTACCAAATCGGTAAGGGAACCATTCGCCCTCTTTTTTTAAAAGACTTATTTATGTTATATCTTTTAATTTACATATTATTATGTTTGTATATGTTCTTATATATCCTTATTGATGTAAATTGTATTTCCAAGTGTTCAGATACCATTTTTATCTCATCAACTCATTTTCTGTTTTTTAAACTGACATCGTTAGGCTGTTGAATTTTTTCAAGGGTACTTCTTAACCGAATTTCAATTCATTGTGTTAAACTTGTACTTATTGAATATGTCATACTATGAATATGTGTGAATGACATATGATTATTTTACACTAAATATCCACTTATGTTGGGTGTATTTATATTTTTCACACATAATTATGTGATTGATTTATCCTTAATTTAAGGATACCGTCTTTATAAGAGATTTCATCTCAATTTACATTTCCATTGAGACTTCATTGTTGTTATGCACAAATTCACTCTTATATGGTGTATATACTATCCTTTTTTATATTATATCATGAATTGATTTATTATCATGATATTATAAAGTTCATATTAAATGTTATTTCTCAATTATTTCTATTCAAGTGTCTCTCATTTTGTTAAAAACTATTTAACTAAAATATCATTTTAATTGTTTTAATGATTTATTATTATAAATCATTATCTTTAATGACCATGTTTAAAAAAAATTTCAGTATTTATTTATATGGAAATAAGTGATTTAAAATTATAATTCCATGAAAATACTCAATGTGTTATAGGACACTTTGATTCAAAAATCAATTTTTAAATGGTTTATGAAAATGGAATGATTATTTCAATATATTGAAATTACTTCTTGTGATTTGAATTGAAATGTTTTTAGTGAAATGTTTATATTTGCAATATTTTATGTGTTATGATGGTACATGGACATTATACAGGTGGATGTGTGATAAAACATATGACGGGTGGAGCCGTGATAAACCAGGATGGATGGTTACGTTATAACCTCCAATGCATTGGGTATGGAAGTCAGCCGTATGGCTATTTTATTTAGTGATATGTGTGGAAGTCGACAGTATGGTTATTCCATTTATGTATTTTTATGTCCCAAGTTACCTTTATATGTTATGTGTTCTTTATATGGGATTTATGGTAATATTTTGGTTACAAAAGGGTAAGTAATGATCTATTATTCAATAAAGTGTATTTCCTACACTATAAAGGTGAAAAGTATTACTTATGATAAAGTATTCATGGTTTAACTATTATTTTGAAAAATTAATATTTTTCCATCTTTGTGTATACCTTACTATGCTTTTTATGCTCATCCCAGGTTTTTGAAATTTTTTTCACATGACAAAATGTGAAATAGGGTCAATGATGGGATCAAGGAAAAGTCATGTTGTCTTAAACATGGAACTAGAAATGGCTCTTTTTGTAAAGACTTCGTGTTTTTTAATAAAAAATAGAAACTGTGTAGAAGTGTCTACTTTTTAATCTTTAGAGATGTAATAGTTATGTCCTAATTCTCTAAAACACTAAACTAGAAAAGATCCTCAATGTAAATTATTCATTTAATTAAAAATTTGGTAAGGTTTTAAGGGCGGGTCCGTATAGTTGGTATCAGAGGTCAGTTTAGATAAATTTAGAGGTTAGGGTATTTTTAAAGCATAAGTAAGATAAACATAATGGTTAGGATTTTAGAAAGAGTCGTAGTTTTTTTATAAAGTAAATGAGTTTTAGATAACTTGAATAAGTATATCTTAATATTTACCCTCTTCATAATATATTATATGATAATTTTACTACTATACTCACACTAAATTTTTTTGTTTTAGTAAATGGCAAGATCTAGCAGGCATGAAAGTAATAGTGTATGTGAAGAAAACATTGTTGGTTTTATAAACGATAAACTGAATGAAATGAGAGCTGCAATGAGAAATATTATAGTTATTCTCAACCAACTATTTGGAGTCATGATTGATATACATAAACATGGTGATTTTTATTTGGAATTGTATATTTGAGAAACAAATTCCTATTGAAGTTCAGGTAACAATCATAATGGTAAGTATGTTCAAAACCCTAAGTGTCAAGGATGTGGAAAGAAACACCTGGGAAAATATTTCAAAGGGGCGGAAAGATGCTATAGATGTGGAACTGAATGTCATAAAGACAGAACCTTCCAAGGAAAATGGAAGCATCCAGTAGAATCTAGGAAAGGTAATGATGTTATTTATGAGGGATCAATTGAATGTTTTAAAAGTGGTGTGCATGGTCATTATACATACAAATGTCTTACGAAGATGTTTCGGGAATGAGATCAGCAAGATCGTACAGATATATGTTTACCAATACCTAATGCCATTCCAATTAAGGATGAAGAAACTAAGAATAAACAATGAATGGTAAGGATTATTTCTTAACATATGTTTTGAAATTATTGAATATTAGGATATGATTCATGATTTTGTTTTTAGGAAATAATATTTTTAGAATATATTAGAAAGGAATGGTTAATGGATCATGAAGAATGTTGAATGAGTAAGAAGTAAACATATAAGAGAATCAAGTGTTATGATAAATTTTAGGATCATGAAATTCTTAAAAGTATTAAGGCTCTTTTGAAGATGGGATTACATTAGAACGCTTTTTATAGTATGTGTAACCTTGAAGTTTGATATATGAAAATTTTAATCAAGGAATAATTATCTTTTCCTTTGTGTATATAGTTATAAAGAACCATTAGGGTTTACATGATCCTTGAATTTGAGGAAACTACAGGTTAATACATTTTGGGATTCAAAATGAGTGTTATAAAATAAACGTTGTGGTTAAAATATTTTATGGTTATCTCTTTTTCGGAATGTTATAAATTTTTTGAAAAAGGAAGACATGCAAATTGTGTGACAACCCGTTACGTCGGACAATGCTACATGAATCGAACCCACAACCAAAGTGTGATTGGGATTTACCCCTACCACTGGACTACGTGTAGTACTAGGTTAGTATGTCAAATTCATTTTAGTTAGATGATTTTATAAATCAACAATAAGTTGATTTTGGGTTATATATGGAATTTATTAACCTGTCATGGATAATATGTGATTAGGTTAATTACTTTTAAATATGAGATTTTAAGAGTATCTGGTGTTATTTGGAGATAAATGTTATGATTTATCTTCGAAGACTATGTGATTAAATCCTACTAATATTGGGGTTTTAATATTAGTTTGGATTATTTTGAATAATTTCATGGAAATTTTTTTATCAAATGGTCTTTGTTGAACTTGGGGTTTTGTTTGAAAATTTTTAGAGATTATGTGTATTTTTTTGTAAAAGATTATCCTTTTTGGGTATTATCTGATCTCGCATAAACAATTTTGGTTTTGATTAATGTCTAAAGACATGGAAAAATATATATTTCATAAATTTTTTATTATGTGATTCTCTAGATGTTTATTATAGCGATATTAATGTGACCATGTATGCTTGAATATTCATCGTTGGGAGAAAAGATGCATTTGTTTTAGAAATTTATAAAAGTATGAAAGTATATATGACAAGTATGTTTCCTTATGTTCTTATTCTATGTAGTAAATAAAATCCTCAAAATTATAAAAAGGAACATAATGCTCAAAAATGTTGTTGGTTTACCATTCCTTCTGGATAATTAAGGAACATTTAACACATCACAGGTTTGTGATTTTCTGGTGGTTAACTTTATCCTAATCATGTTTTCTACCACTCTCCATCAAAACATGATGGTTTTTTCTCTTCTATATCAATTTTTTCATGGAATCCTAGTATCTGTTGTCTCAGGTGACCTTTGTACATAACTTTTTTTCCTTTAATGTGATTGTTTCACGGATTCTTTTCCGATATGAGACTTTCAATTATGTTTCCAAGCCCGGTTTTAAAATCGCGAGGATGCAATTCCCAAAAGGGGGGAAGGATGTAACATCCCATGTAAATAGATTAGATTAAATTTTTTATATTTATTAATATTTGATAATTAAATATAAATTTTACTTTAATGGGGTTTCTTTGTTCGATAGTGTACCTGATACGCAATAATGGGTTTCTTTGAAATCTTACACTACACACTAATAATATAATAATATTATTTTAAATGGTAGTAAACTCCTAGCCGTTTTATTGGAAGTAATGAAAAAAACTAACTACAATATGATTATACATGTTTGATAATTTATGCACATTTATCCAATAAAATTTAGAGGCTTAAAATGTGAATGAATCTAATTTTAAGCATAATTTACATTAAATGGCCGATTTTCCACCTTTTAATGTAAAAATATCATTGAATATAGTTTTGGTCAATTTAATACATTCTATTTTACCAAATAAAATACTTATTTAGAATGGAGACATAAAAATTTACTTTGGGAATATTTTTGGTTTATTCTGACAAAGATCATTTTTTTGATGAATAGTGAAAAATAAGGTATTTTAATTCAAATGTGCCTATTAATATAAATTATTTATATTATTATATTATCTTTTTAATTAGTTATAAAGTGTAATTGGAATATATTTTTATCATTTAATCCAATGGTGGTCATTATATTGTATTTCACATTGAAATTGGACATAAACAAGTGTCAATCTTTGGATATATATTGTTTCTTAAAAACACAGTATTTGTTTTGACAGCTGAAATTTATTATAAAATTAATTAATGCAATTTATATGTTTTGAATTTTTTAAAATATATATTATTTTTTAATTTTCAACATCAAATTTAGCTTAGGGTGAATTTTAGGTTTTTTTCTGAAAAACATCAATTTTAGATGAATAGTGAAACCACTTAGTAGTAGTTAAAAAACTGACTTTTTCATTTAAATGAAATTGTACTATTTCTGTGAGTTTAATTTTGAAACTCTGAGATAAATGGTTGTTATCATGATGTAAAATTTTGTTCAATAAGATGAAAATAATTGTTGGTGAATAGTAACTTTCAACTTTTATTTATCGCGGTTAAAGGTAAATAGGGTAATTCAAGGTAAAAAGAATATTGTAATAATTAAAAATTACCTTAACTCATGTCTTAACCTTATTGTATGAGTAATTTCCGACCATGGGCATATTTGGGTCTATTTTGGTACCCCATAGAGCCACTTATGAAATATAATGACACTTGAGATTAATTAATTTAATGTAAAGGAAAAAATGACGTAAACAAAAAACATTGTGTAAATAAATTTTTATATGGTGTTATAGAAATTATATATTCAACTATAAATATTCATTGGAAAGATAATTCTATTTTCTACATCATGGTATATTTTTTATAATTTTTTGACATCAGATGAATTAAATTATTTATGACACGATATAGACGCAGTGTTTACATCATTAATAAATGATTTAAATAAATAAGATTATAATGACTAAAATATTATCCAAAACCTATCCAATTGATATTTTATTATTTTATTTCAAATATTTCTCATATTTTCTTCTACGTTAATGTGTTTGGGACCTTTTGAAAACGAATATATGTTTTTAATAAAATAATATTTTCACACTTTCCTAAAGTGCCCCTCCTCCCCTTATAAAAAAAGACCACTTCTAAACAAAAAAATACACCTATAAAGCCATTTGGATCATCCAAACTCTGTCCAATTACGCTCCCTACATCCCTATCCTTCTCCTAGAAGATTTACCTTAGGCATAAGGAACTTCAACAAACCCATTTAGTTCAAACCAAAGTGAGTTACCCAAATTAAATGTAACCGTTTCTCTTAAATTGTGTTCTTTTATTTTACTTCTCCAACCCCTAATCTCTTTTTATTCCTTTATTCTGAAAAAAACCCAGTATCCTCAATATAGTAGGATGTTTTTATGAGATTTATTCGAACTAATCTTACACACACCTCCAACTAATAGGTGAAGAACAAAATGTTTCTGTGGATGGTAAACTAACACCGCGCGAAGCTATGATTGTTCGATTATCTCCTACTGCCTCTCATGGTGGCCATTATGATGGCATTTTATTTATATATGATATATATTATTTTTATGTTTTCTTTATGCTTCTGTAATTTCCATTTATAGCATACCTTTACGATTTCCATTATAGGTAAACGTGGTAATTTCATTTGAGAAAGTGTGGACTATCACCCCCTCAAAGTGATATGACTAGTTCATACCATATGTGGTTTGTATTAAGGATAAATTTAATGATATTATATATTATACAATTATGTAATTATAATACTAATATGTATCATTATGTTTTAATTCTGTTAAATATGAAATATAAATGGAAGTACCATTCATTCGTACGTACGGCTTAGCGTCTCCATGAACGGTGCATTTCATTTCTTACATTTAAATGTAATGTACTATTATAAATACCTATATATAATAGATATATAATATATATATATGATATCTACATCATTATTATCATTCTGGATATAATTTACTATTGACCACATGGACAACTTGTAAATATAAGTTGTTCATTTTTGACTCAAGTACCAAATATCGACAAAACGACCATTACTAACTTAAATGATTACATAATATTTATAACATGGTAATAATTGATATAAAAGGAATTATAAACAAAAAATGTTCATAATCAAGTAGGAATTAACTTTAGTTTATTATTCATGAGATTAATGAACGATCGAGTCATGTCAGACATGAGGTATGGGGTTTCTTATTTCACTTTTAATTCCGTGAGATTTCCATTGTTCGCCACTTATTAATTGAATGTGGTGTATTGTGAACTTCCATTTGATATATATATTATCGTTATTCTCATTAATTTCCTGTTATTCTGTGATTCATTTGGTGGCCATCAACTTTTAGTCATAGGACTCAGTTGATTACAACGTGGTAAAGGGTTTCATCTCACTTTTTATTACGATGAGATTCATGCTATATTTTCCACTATTTCCTTTTGTGTAGTGTATGTACTACCCATTATTGTACACTTTTTGTAATATACTATTATTTATTAGTATTTATATCTTTAATATATGATCCTTATTTCATGTGGAATACGTTTTGTATGTTACCAAATCGGTACGGGAACCTATCACCCTCTTTTTTTTAAAAGACTTCTTTTTGTTATGTCTTTTAATTTACATCTTATTATGTTGGGATATGTTATTATATATCCTTATTGATGTAAATTTTATGTACAAGTGATGAGATACTCTTTTTATCTCATCACCTCATTTTCTGAATTTTAAACTGTCTCTATTAGGCTGTCTAATTTTTGCAAGATAACTTCCTAACCCAATTTCAATTCTTTGAGTTAAACTTTTACTTCTTGAATATGTCCTCCTATGAATATTTGTAAATAACCTTTGATTGTTTTACCCATTATATCCACTTATATTGGGTGTATTTATATTTTTCACAAATAATTATGTGATTGATTTATGTTTAATTTAAGGATACAGTCTTTAGAAAGGATTTCATCTCAATTTATATTTCTATTGAGACTTAATTGTTTTTATGCACTAATTCACTCTAATATGGTGTATATAATGTCCTTTGTCATATTATATCATGAATCAAATTATTCTCATGATATTATAAAGTTCATATTAAATGTTCTTCCTAAATTATTTGTATTCAAGAGTCTCTCAATTTGTAAAAATTCTTTAACTAAAATATTGTTTTAAATGTTTTAATGATTTATTATTATAAATCATTATATTTAATGTCCGTGTTTTAAAAATGTTATTGAGTATTTATTTATATGAAAATTAGTGTTTGAAAATTAAAATTCAATTTAATGCTTCTGAGTTTTTTGGGACACTTTGATTAAAAATTATCTTTTTAAATGTTTTATGAAAATGGAATGATTATTTCAATATATTGAAATTACTTCTTGTGATTTGAAATGAAAAGTTATTAGTGAAATGTTTATATTTGAAATATTTTATATGTTATAAATGTACTTTGACATTTTATGTGTGGTTACATGATAAACCATATCATGGGTGGTGAAGTGATAAACCAGGGCAGATGCTTACATTATAAACTCCACTGCATTTGGTACGAAAGTCGGCCGTATGGCTATTCCATTTACTAATATGTTTGGAAGTAGACCTTATGGTTATTACATTTATGTATGTTTATGTCCTAGGTTACCTTTATATGTTATGTGTTCTATATATGGGTTTTATGGTGATCTTTTGGTTATAAAAGGGTATTTAATGATCTTTTATTCAGTGAAGAGTATTTACTACTTCAAAAAGGTGAAATGTATTACTTATGATATAGTGTTCATGGTTTACCTATTTTTTAAAAAACATACAGTTTTCCTTCTTTGTGTATCTATTAATGAGGTTTTTATGCTCATCCCATGTTTTTGAAATTTTATTCATAGAACATAATTGAGGAATATTGTCAATGATGGGATAAAGGAAATGTCATGAGGTCTTAAAGATTAAACTAGACATGACTATTTTTTTCAAGAGTTCATGTTTTGTAAAAAAATTGAAACTATGTAGAAGTGTCTACTTTGTAATCTTTTGAGATGTAATATTTATGACCTAATTATCTACATCTCTAAACCTGAAAAGATCCTCAATGTGAATTATTCATTTAATTCAATATTATGTAAGGTTTTTAAGGTCGGGTCCTTATAGTTTGTATTAGAGGTCGGTTTAGATTACTTTAGAGATTAGGGTATTCTTTAAGCATAAGTGACAAAACCATAATGGATAGAATTTTAGAAAGACTCATATTTTTTTGATAAAGTAAATGAGTTTAAGATAACATGAATATGTATATATTAGTATTTACCCTCCATATAATATATTATATTATGATTTTACTGATATACCCACACTAACCTTTTTGGTTTTAGTAAATGGATGGATCTAGCAGGCATCAACGTAACCTTGGATGTGAAGAAAACTGTGATGGTTTTATGAATGAGCAACTGAATGAAATGAGAGCTACAATGGGAAATATTATGGTTATTCTCAACCAACTATTAGGAGTCATGATTGGAAACCAAGACCATGGTGATTTTTATAAGGCATCGTATATGTGAGATGAAAATACCTATGAAAGTTAGGTAATAATCATATAGGTATCTATGTTCAATAGCCTATGTTTCAAGGATGGGGAAAAAACTAGGAAAATGTTTCAAAGGGACAGAAAGATACTCTAGAAGTGGAAATGAAAGTCATAAAGCAAGAACCTACCACAGAAAACAGAAGCATCCAGTTGTCTCTAGGAAAGGGAAAGAAGTTCTTTCTAAGGGATCAATTTAATGTTTTAAATGTGGTGTACATAGTCATTATACAAACATATTTCCTATGAAGATGTTTCAGGAATGGGATCACCAGGATCGTAAACATATGTGTTTACTAATACCTAATTCCTTTGCAATTGAGGATGAAAAAACTAACAATGACCAATGAAAGGTATGTATTATTTCAGAAAATAAGTTTTGACATTATTTAATCTTAGGATATGTTTCATGATTTTGTTTGTAGGAAATAAGTATTTCATAATAAGTTGGAAAGGGAAGGTTAATGGTCATGTAGGACGTTGAATGAGTAAGAAGTCAACATATTAGGGATTCAAGTGTTATGATAGATTTTAGGATGGTGAAATGATTAAACGTATTAAGGCACTTTTGATGATGGGATTACATTAGAAGACTTTTTATAGTATGTTTAACATTGATGTTTGATATATGAAAATTTTATTCAAGGTATAATTATATTTTCTTTTGTGGATATATTTATAAAGTTCTATTTGGGTATATATTATCCTTAAATTAGAGGCAATTACATGTTAATACATTTTGGGATGAAAAATGAATGTTATTAGAACCAAATTGTGGTTAAAATATGATATGATTATCTATTTTTTGTAATGATATAATTTTTTTGAAAACCAATGACATGAAAACCATGTGAAAACCCGTCAGGTCGGATAATTTTGCGGGAATTGAACCCCCAACCAAAGTGTGATTGGGATTTATCCCTACCTCTGGACAACATGAAGTCCCTGGTTAGTATAACAAATTATTTTTAGTTATATTTTTTTATGAATGAAGAATAAGTTTATTTTGGGATATATATGTTATTGATTAACCTATAATAGAGAATATGGGATTAGGTTAATTACTTTTCAATATGAGACTTTAAGTGTATCTGATGTTATTTGGAGATAAATGTTACGATTTATCTTGTAAGAATATGTTATTAAATAATTTTATGATTTGGGTTTTAATATTACTTTGGATTACTCTGAAGATTTTTATGGACAATTTTAAATCCAATGGTCTCTGTTGAACATTGGGTTTTGTTTGAAAATTTTTGGAGATAAAGAGTAGTTTTTTTGTAAAAGAATATCCTCTTTGGGTATTATCTGATCTCACACAAACCATTTTTGTATTTGTTAATGTCCAAAGTCATGGAAAAAAAATATAGTTCATATTTTTTTATTATGTGATTCTATAGATTTTGATTATAGAGATTTTAATGTGACCAAGTTAGTTTGAATACTCATCATTGGGAGAAAACATGTGTTTGTTGTAGAAATTTAGAAAAGTATGAAAGTCTTTATGACAAGTAAGTATGTTTCCTTATGTTCTTATTCTATGTAGTAAATAAAATCCTCAAAATTATAAAAGGAACATAAATCACAAAAACAATGTTGGATTACCTTTCCTTATGGATAATCAATGACCATTTTACACATCATAGGTTTCTGATTTTCTGGTGGTTAACATTATCCTAATCATGTTATCTACCACTCTCCATCATAACATGATGGTTTTTTTCACTTCCATGTCCATTTTTTCATGGAATACTAGTATCTGTTGTCTCAGGTGACCTTTGTACTTAACTTTTTTCTTTTAATGTGATAGTTTCACTGATTCTTTTCTGATGTGGGACTTTTAATGAAGTTTCCAAGCCCAGTTTTAAAATTACGAGGATGCAATTCCCAAAAGGGGGGGAAGGATGTAACATCCCAGGTAAATAGAGTAGATTCCATTTTTCATATTTATTAATATTTGTGAATTAAATATAAATTTAACTTTAAAAGAGTTTTTTTTCGATAGTGTACCTGATACGAAAAAATGGGTTTCTTTGAAATCATACATTACACACTAATAATATAATAATATTATTTTAAATGGTAGTAAACTCCTATCCGTTGTATTAGTGGTAATGAAAAAAACTAACTAAATTATTATTATACATTTTTGATAATGTATGTACATTTATCCAATAAAATTTTGAGGCTTAAAATGTGAATGAATCTAATTTTAAGCATAAATTACATTTAATGGCCGATTTCCACCTTTTAATGAAAAAACCTCATTGAATATATTTTTGGTCACTTTAATACATTATATTTTACCAAATAAAATCTTTCTTTATAATGGAGACATCAAAATTTACTTTGGGTAGATATTTGGTTTTTTCTGACAAAGTTCATTTTTTTGATGAATAGTGAAAAACAATGTATTTTAATTCAACTGTGCCTATTAATATAAATTATTTATATGCTTATATTATCTTTTTAATTAGTTTTAAAGTTTAATTGGAATATATTTTTAACATTTAATCCACTGGTGGTCATTGGATTGTTTTTCACGTTGAAATTGGACATAAACAAGTGTCAATCATTGGATAGATATTGTTTCTTAAAAACACGTTATTTGTTTTGACAGCTGAATTTTATTATAAAATTAATTAATGAAATTTATATGTTTTGAATTTGGTAAAATATATATCATTTTTTAATTTGGAACATCAAATTTAGCTTAGGGTGAATTTTTGGTTTTTTTGAAAACATCAATTTTTGATGAATAGTGAAACCACTTAGTAGTAGTTAAAAAATGACTTTTTCATTTAAATGAAATTGTACATTTTCTGTGTGTTGAATTTCGAAACTCTGACATGCATGGTTTTTATCATGAAGTAAAATTTGGTTCAATAAGACAAAAATAATTGTTGGTGAATAGTAACTTTTAACTTTTATTTACCGCAGTTAAAGGTAAATATGGTAATTCAAGGTAAAAAGAATATTGTAATAATTCAAAATTACCTTAACGCTTGTCCTAACCTTATTGGATGAGTATTTTACAACCATGGGCGTATTTTGGTCTATTTTGGGACCCCATGGAGCCACTTATGAAATATAATGACACATTAGATTAATTAATTTATTGTAAAGGCAAAAATGACATAAACAAAAACTATTGTGTAAATAAATTTTTAAATGGTGATATATAAATTATATATTCAAAAATAAATATTCATTGGAAAGAAAAAAATATTTTATACATCATGGTAATTTTTTTATAATTTTTAGAAATCAAATGAATTAAATTATTTATGACACGATATAGATGCAGTGTTAACATCATTAATAAATGATTTAAATAAATAAGATTATAATGACTAAAATATTATCCAAAACCTATACAATTAATATTTGATGATTATATTTCAAATATTAGTCATCTTATATTAGACTATAATTTGTTTGGGACCTTTTTAAACCGACGATAAGTTTATAATAAAATAATATTTTCACACTTTCATAAAGAGCCCCTCCCCCCCCCCTTTATAAAAAGAGACCACTTCTAAACAATTCATAACACCTCTAAAGCCTTTTGGATCATCCATCCTCTGACCAATTACGCCCCATACATTCTTATCCTTCTCCTAGAAGTCGTACCTTAGGCAGAAGGAACTTCAACAAACCCTTTTGGTTCAAACCAAAGTGAGTTACCCAAATTAAATGTAACAGTTTCTCTTAAATTTTTTTCTTTTATTTTACTTTTCCAACCCCTAAACTCTTTTTATTCCTTTATTTTGTAAAAAAACCAGTATCCTCAATATACTAGAATGGTTTTATGAGAATTATTTGAACTAAACTTACACACACCTCCAATTAATGGGTGAAGAACATAATGTTTCTGTGGATGGAAATCTAACACCACATGAATCTATGATTATTTGATTATCTCCTACTACCTCTCATGGTAGACATTATGATGAAATTTTATTTATATATGATATATATTATTTTTATGTTTTCTTTATTCTTTTGTAATTTCCATTTATAGCATACCTTTATGATTTCCATTATGGGTAAATGTGGTAATTTCATTTGAGGAAGTGTGGACTATAACCCCCTCAAAGTGATATGACTAGTTCATACCATATGTGGTACATATTAAGGATAAATTTAATGATATTATATATGATACAATACCGTAATTATAATACTACTAGGTATCATTGTAGAGGCCCGAAGATTGACGTACATGAATATTACATTACGTTTGTAGAATACTTAAAACATAACAAAAACAGACACACAAGGACCGTAATAGTTTAGTGTCTTTGGAAACATGGAATATAATTATTTAATCGTGGTGAAAGTTTTTCAACATCTCCCATAAAGATCTTCCCATTTTGTTTTCTTACCTAAAACCTTTCTCTATATCCTGGAGAAAATAAAAAATATAAAGGGTGATCTCAAATGCTCCGTAAGGGTAATCATGGATGAAATAAAACAAACCATATACATTTGAACTTAAAAACATGAACACGATATTTAAAAATCAAAATCTTGAGCAATGACCTAAAACATGGCAGTACGTAAGGCATAGATCATAATGGATCATCAATCATGAAAAAATATAATAGGAATAAAGCATGTAATTGTGGCATCCATTAATCACATGTACTGATTTCCATAGTAGCCAAGGCATTACTGCCATGATCATCTTAGTGGACAATATCCCTTTCTGAATAGAGTTCACTCCGCATTTCAGTCCTGTAACACTGAACCGGATTCACTTACTGTTCCAGCCATGTCTATCTAATGAGATATAAATCTTTACCCAATGCATTGGAGGGAGATATAGGTCCCACCCATCTCATAATGATACCATTCTTATGTGTGCCACAAAATCATAAACCGTATATCATAGCATAACCCATGTAATAAAAATGTGATTCGTAAACATCAGGACATCATAAAACAATTCATATAAGATAAAGGAATTCATAAAAATAATTCCATCACAACATAATCAAATCAATGTAATACTAGGGATAGAAACAGAACCCTTTATTATCATAGATGGAAAACAATTTTGATATAACACTTGAACTCCATTCTTGGGGAAAATATCCTTTCTACTTCAAAAAACAGTTTTCCTTTCTTAAAATGTCATACAATTATAAACTAAAAGAAGTTGATTAAAAATTAACTTGAAAACTTGTAAAGGAAGCTTCTTGGAAATAATTTTTTAAAAATCCATTCATGCCGTATAAGTTAAAAAAACATTCTTCTCCTACTTTTTTCAGAAAAGACAAAAAGTACCTCTTACGAAAAACGACAAATGATTTATTTCATATATTTTACTAAAAACTAACGGAAGGGTAAAATTTGATTGAAACAGTTGTAGGTGGATGGAAATTATATTACATATTGAGGAAACATGGATGTGGATGATAAAATACGCTCTAGTAAATTTCAAAGTATAAACAATCTCGGATAAAAATTAGATGGTGATATTTCCCTTACCTTAGATCCGATATGCTTCGTATGTATCCAAACCTCCTTTATAATGATTTAAATAATGTCATTTACTTATTAAAGAATCGTATTAATTGTTATTATATCATATATGGTTCACTTATGACTTTATATTACCCGTTCTTTTGTAAATTAATGTTAAAGTTGTGTTTTGGGTAAAATCGTTTCATTTGTCGTTTGTGTTTTAACTTGTAATTATTCATATGATTACATAGATCATGATTACTTATATCCAGAATGTAAAACATGATTTATATATGATATATATTCAGAATATACATATATATAATGGATCGATAAATGGAAGGAAATACACTGTTCATGGAGACGGTAGGTCGTACATACGCATGAACGTTGTTTTTGTTTCCTTATTGAATTGAATTAAGTAGATAACATAAATATATATATACATAAATCTAGTAGAATTATTATGTCATATATTTCATGATTACTTGTTATATATACTTTATAATCATTCTTGAATGGTTATCATGGAGGGTGAATCTCATCGCGTCGTGGAGACGGTATAACGTACGTACGCACGAGCGATGATATCATTCCCATGATCGTAGAATTGTATTAAAGTGTATGTATAATATTACAGAATCAATATCACTTTACAATAATCATATATATTAATTACTTTCACCATTATACCCATCCAAGTAAGGTTGTGGTGGAAAATAGATTACACCACGGCGTGGAGACGGTATTCCGTACGTACGCACGCGCGGTGATTTCCTTTTCCGTTGGATGGATAGATGGTGAAATATGGTTGTTTCATAATTATAATAATATATCAGTATATTAGTGATACTGATGTTATTACTTCACAATGTAAAAAATAAATCATAAGAAGTTCAAGAAGAAGAAAAATTGAAATAATCGGTAACATATATTACCTCTTCTTTGACACGCCTCATTGAATTCTCCTCTTAGGGTACTAAAATTGGTCTTTTAATAAACAAGGACCTCTATAATGTTGCTAGGTAAGTTTAGAAGGAAAATGGGCAGGGTTTGGCCGAGCTTAAAGGCTCAAATTGTTGTGAGGAAGAGAGGGAGGAGGTTCCCATTTATAAGGGAGGGGAGGGGAACCTTTAGAAATCTTAAAAATATTAATTTATAATAAATCTAACCCTGCATAAAAACCTCAAAAAATTACTCATATTCGAATATTAGATGATCTAGGGTTGTAATATCATCATCCAATAAAATTTACACATGTTAGGAAATTATTTAAAAAAAATTTAGCTTGATTTATCCTTACTTAATCAATTTAATTTTATTTGTGGTAATAAATTCTAAATTTTAAATTATAACAAATAATTCCTTTTTTGTTGCGAATTGTCCATAATTGGATACTTTATAAACTATTAGACCATATAAATTAAAATTTATAATTTTTATATATTTTTGTGACATTTAAACTATTTTATAATATGTTATTTTAATAAAATAACAATAGTGTCAATGTTGACAATATTCATTTATTTGAATTTAAATAAAATATATACAGAAGATATGTTCGAAATAAAAGCTTTATTAGATTCATAAAATATCATATGTATCTAGAAAATTATTTGAGCACATTAAATAGTTCATATAATATTTATTTTATTATTTTTAAAACCATTTATTTGGTTTATCTCTTAATAAAATAATTACTACATCATTTTTGTATAATTATTTAATATACATATTTGTTGAATAAAAATTAATACTAAAATCCTATGATGAAGATAAATCTATTAAATTTCACAATAAAACTTTTACTAGAATTTATCATCTTAAAATAACAATATTTAAATTGTTATATTTATTAAATTATGAATGTGACAACTTTGGCATCATTTAAAATAAAATAATATAAGTGTCATAATCACTTATATAAGACTCAAAACGGTTATATATTAAGTAATTGGATTATTAAGGTGTATACATACACTACCAATATGTTTTGGTAGGTTTGTGGGACTTTTAATGGGTAATATTATCTCAATAAAAACTATATTAATGATTTTTCACTTAATAAATAATTTCTGCATCATTAATGTATCACCATTAATGAAAATTATTTAATCCCTAAAAATTCAAAATAAATTATAATGATGTAGATAATTTTATTATATTTTTGTAGACTATTCATGTACTATGTTTTATGATGTTTATCACTAAATCAAAATTATTATACTTATAAGATTTAAGAGAGTGACATGTTGTCACTTTCTTTGGTTTTAATAATAATTAAGTTATTTGAATAGAAAAAAAGTCCATTAAATGATTCTCATCCAACCCTTAGCTGATATGGGTAGACTTTTAGTAATCCAATAGGATTTTTGAAGGAATTAGGTTAATTTTATAATCTTATATTTACCCTTAATTACCCGATTTACCTTTAACTATGGTAAATAAAATTTACCGTAGTTAATATTCATAATGCCCAAAAATAATAAGTAGTATATTAATATAATTTGGACCCACTGATTACAAATATAGAATCCATTTTTCCAAATTCAATACAGAAGAGTTCCAGAAATTAAATTAAAATTAATCATATTGTCGAAAGAAAACAGTTTTTTGTTAAAACATTACAAAAGATTGAATTGATTTAACCTACAAATTCAAGGTAAAATCAATGATAATGACATACATTATATTAAATGGTAAAAATATATTATATTTATACTTTAGTACCATTAAATATTATAATTTATCCACATAAATTATTTCGATGAAAAAAAGTTGTTTTTAATTAAAATATAGCGTGTTTTTACTGTTCATTAAAATATGAATGTTATCAGAATAACATGAAAAATTTATCCAATGGAAAATTTTAAATCCTTATTCCAAAGAATAATTTTATTTTGTATAATTTAACTTATAAACATGTCGAAAACTAGATTAAATGTGGGTGTGCCATCAAAAGGCAGCAAAACTGTATTTTTTGAAAAATACTTATTTTACCTGAAAAATTTATTTTGTTCACATAAAATGGTGTAGAAAATTTATAAGATTAATAATAATTTTATAAAATTAAAAATTTGGTCAATTCTATTCATAACGGCTAGTTCGTTATAATATTATAACCATATATCATTGCTTAGTGAAACCTGCTATTGCGTACAACACACGCTATCGAGGAAGGTCGTGATTGCATGTAATGAAAGCCAAGTCAGGGTTGCGTGTAGTGCAAGACTCCTTTCTTGTTAAGTATAACAAAATCCAACCATATTTCATTTATACATTGAATATATATATATACACACAATGTTGTGTAGAATAACTTCTATCAAATGAACTTGAAATTGTGTGTAACACGATCCATGAATTGTGTTACATATACAGCAAGCTAATACGGTGTTGCATATAGCACAAGATAATCATGGTGTAGCATAAAAAACATGAAATCCAATAAATTAAAAAGAATACATATCATAAAATCTGAAGGTGTTACATTCTACCCCCCTTAAAATGAATTTCTCCCTCGAAATTCATCAGGGTTATAAATGGGTTACTACTCGATAGTTCCATTAATATAAACCCACATCGTAAAAAGGAAAACAAAAAATTGGATTTAAAAACTAAAGTATGAAACGTAACAGTTACCCAAATTAACTCATCACTGGGTTTTCACGTAGGAGAAAATATGTCAAAATATGTATATGGAAGAGAAATCGGACCATCATGTTCTGATAGAGAGTGGTAGAGAACATGGATAGGAAAAAGCCAATAATAAAAAAGCCATAATTTTGTGATGATCTAGGGTACCATATGATTCATCGGATATAAGAGCATTAGGACAACATTTTTGGTTTTCAATATCATTTCCCTAAAGTTGAAAATTTTGAATTAGAATAAATACTTGCTTGATTTTGGTACAATCTCACTGTTGTTCGTGCTTTTAACAATTTACACTTCATCTCTTAAATAAATGAAGTTGAATTTGTTATTCGTGAAGCGTTATCAGATCATGTGATAGAATGATGGCTCATTCCATCTGTTTCAAAAAAAAGGTTAGCAAAATTTATAAGTCCATATTATGGTGAGATTAATCATATATGGTTACAAAAATGGACTTATACTTTATTTATCATACCTCTTAATAAAATAAAAATACTTTCCACTAACCATGGACTTCCTCTAGGCCAGTGGTAGGTGATAAAGGCCTGTCGCACTTCGGTTGTGGGTTCGATTTCCACAGCCTTGTCTGACATGATGGGCTGTCGCCCATCCTACAGGTTGTCCTTTTTCTAAAACTTCATTACTATATCATCCCATTAATAATATTTAAAAGGTTCTATCCTTAATAAATACTAACTTATGTCCAACATAATCCATTCCAATCTTTAGGCTTATACATAATATTGCAGTCCATTGTCATATTATAGTGAAAATGATTACCAGAGATTTCATATAACAATCATGTTAATATCATCTTTGATACCCATATATCATAAGATATGTCTTATTTGTCATATTCCAAATGTTCGAAGGCCTTAATCATATATTATCTTGAAAAATGAATACCCATTGAATCTTAGTGAAAACATGAGTGCTGTCAAAACATAACTCTTTCCACATACCAAAACCCCAAAATTCTATATACTCAAACCATGATATAACTATTTCCTTATATCAATAATGAGCTCATGAATACTGTCAAACATTTCATTTTCTCCTTATCCCTTCATTATGCACATATCATCTGCTTTCCAAAATATTTTAATCACTTATCATGGTTACCGGTACCACAAAATTATTGAAAACCACTACAGACTAATACAAAACTATTCTAATACACCATAAAAGTACCTCAAAAACATTATTCTTGAATACCAATACATAAACACTTCAATCAATCTTCTTCAATAATTGTCCTGGAATAAGTCCTTCCTTGATTTAGAAGTAACTTTTTAGGTCAAGGCATTGAGTTGGGTAATACCCTTGTTCTCCACAAGTAAGACATTGAACTCCATTATAGTCTGTCACTCTATGACCCTTTTCTCCACATAGATAACATATATCCCTCCATTTGAGGTATTCCTCAAGATACTTTTTCCCTTCTTTAGAAATATCAATCTTCCCTTCTCTATGCTCCTCACTATGCAAACATTCATAAAATTCGATCATCCTCTTATTTTATGACTTAGTAATACCACTAAATTTCACCTTGTTAATCATATATCGCGATGACTGATTCTGCATAATCACAATATCTATCTCTAGGAATTACGCAATTTTATTGCTCATAGTCACCAATTTGTCCATTGGATTCAATGTTAACCGAATTCCTTCTGGTTCCCTCCATTGACTAAAACAGAAAAAAAATTCTGTAAGAGGAAAAAACCAAGATATGGAAAACAACATAGTAAAGGTGGAGTACCCTCAATATCTAACATCTTAGTATAAATTCTAAGATCGTTACCCTAGTTGTAGGACTATATCCTATACGTATACTTATCCTTTGGGACATCCCTAGTCATACCTTAGAAATATCTCAAGGGATCTCACTAACGTTTTCGCATCCTAGTTTCCAAAGGTTGACTAAAACTTTCCTCTGATACCAACTGTAGAGGCCCGAAGATTGACGTACATGGACATTACATTACTTGTGCGGAATACTTAATACATAACATAAATAGACACACAAGGACCGTAATATTTTAGTGTCTTTGGAAACTCGGAATATAATCTTCTAATCGTGGTGAAAGATCTTCAACATCTCCCATAAAGATCTTCCTCTTTTGTTTTCTTACCTAAAACCTTTATTTATATCCCCGGGAAAAGAAAATATATAAAGGGTGAGCTCAAATGCTCAGTAAGGGTAAGCATGGATAAAATAAAACAAACCATATACATTTGGACTTAAAAACATGAACATAATATTTAAACATCAAAATCGGGAGCAATGACATAAAACATGGCAGTACGTAAGGCATAGATCATAATGGATCATCAATCATGATAAAATATCATAGGAATAAGGCATGTAATTTTGGCATCCATTAATCACATGTAATGATTTCCATAGAAGCCAAGGCATTACTGCCATGACCATCTTAGTGGACAAATTCCCTTTCTGAATCCAGTTCACTCCTCGTTTCAGTCCTGTAACACTAAACCAGATTAACATACCATTTCATCCATGTATATCTCATGAGATATAAATCTTTACTTAATTCATTGGAGTGAGATATAGGTCCCACCCATCTCATAATGATACCATTCTTATGTGTGCCACAAAATCATAAACCATACATCATAGCATAACCCATGTAATAAAAATGGGATTCTTAAACATCGTGACATCATAAAACAATTAATATAAGCTAAAGGAATTAATAAAAATAATTCCACCACAACATAATCAATTCAATTTAATACTAGGGATAGAAACAGAACCCTTTATTATCTTAGATGGAGTATAATTTTGATAAAACACTTGAACTCCATTCTTGGGAAAAATATCCTTTATATTTCAAAAACACTTTTCCTTTCTAAACATGTCATTAAATTATAAACTAATAGAAGTTGATTAAAAATTAACATGAAAACATGTAAAGTAAGCTTCTTGGAAATAATGTTTTATAAATCCATTCATACTGTATAAGTTAAAAAAACATTCTTCTCGTACTTTTGTAAGAAAAGTCAAAAAGTACCTCGTACGAAAAACGACAAAATATTCGTTTCAGATATTTTACTAAAAACTCACCGAAGGGTAAAATTGGATTTAAAAAATTTTAGGTGGATGGAAATAATATTACATATTGAGGAAACATGGATGATTATGATAAAATACAGCTTAGTGAATTTCAATGTATAAACAATCTCGGATAAAAATCAGATTGTGATATTTCCCTTACCATAGGTCTGATATGCCTCGTACGTATCCAAACCTCCTGTATAATGATTTAAATAATGTCATTGACTTATTACAGAATCATATTCATTGTTATTATATCATATATGGTTCACTTATGACTTTATATTACCCGTTCTTTTGTAAATTCATGTTAAAGTTTCATTTTGGGTAGAATCGTTTCATTTGTCGTTCGTGTTTTAACTTGTAATTATTCGTATGATTACTTAGATCATGATTACATACATCCAAAATTTAAAACATGATTTATATATAATATATATTCTGAATATATATATATGTAATATTGGATCGATAAATAGAAAGAAATACACCATTCATGAAGACGGTAGGTCGTACGTACGCATGAATGCTGTTTTCGTTTCCTTATTAAATGAAATTTAGTAGATGACATTAATATATATATACATAAATCCAGTAGCATTATTATTTCATATATTTAATTATTAAATATTATATATACTTTATAATCATTCTTGAATGGTTATCATGGAGAGTGAATCTCATCACGTCGTGGAGACGGTATTCTCACTACTAAAAATTCTGGTTTTTGCGCCTGCAGAAGCGGGCGACCGCCATTGGCGGTCGCTAAAGAAGGTATTAGCGACCGCCAATGGCGGTCTCTAATACGAAACTAAAAATCCAGCGCGATTTTTTTCCCGCGCGTGCTTCTTCTTCTTTCCCTCCTATACTTTTGCCGCTGCAAATAGTCACCGCCGCACACCGCCCCACGACGCCGCACGCCGCCGCATGCTCCCACACGCCGCCTCATTATGTCGGACGATTCTTCCCTCGTGACCACCGCCCCATGCCACCGCCACCGCACGCTCCCGCCACACGCTCCCGCACGCTGCACGCCGCCGCACGCACCGCCCACCGGCCGCCGTGTGTCCGCCATAGCCGGTGGGGAAGGTCTGTGTCCCTGCAATATGCCGCGAGACGAGAGGAGACCCGCATGCGCCTGTTTCCTTCATGTGAAATAGTAGAGACCGCCATTGGCGGTCTCTAAAGGGCTTTACCGACGAAGCAACAGCGACCGCCAAAAGCGGTCGCTGGGCGGTCGCTAAAACTTCTATTTCCAGTAGTGTCTGTACGTACGCACGAGCGATGATATCATTCCCATGATCGTTGAATTGTATTAAAGTGTATGTATAATATTACAAAATCAATATCAATTTACAATAATTATATATATTCATTACTTTTACCATTATACCCATCCATGTAAGGTGGTGGTGGAAAATAGATTACACCACAGCGTGGAGACGGTATTACGTACGTTCGCACGCGTGTTGATTTCGTTTTTCGTAGGACGGATAGATGATGAAATATGGTTGTTTCATAATTATACTAATATATCAGTATATTAGTGATACTTATTTTATTACATCATAATGTAACAACTAAATAAGAAGTTGTTGAAGAAGAAAGAAAATTGAAAGAATCGATAACGGATATTACCTCTTCTATGACACGCCTCATTGAATCCTCCTCTTAGGGTAGTAAAATTGGACTTTGAAGAAGACAAGGGACTATAGGATGTTTCTAGGGAAGTTCAGAAAGGAAATGGTCTGGTTTTGGCCTAGAATAAAGGCTCAAATTGTTGTGAGGAAGAGGGGGAGGAGGTGCCCTTTTATAAGGGAGGGGAGGGGCACCTTTGGAAATCTTAAAAATATTAATTTATAATAAATCTAACCCCTGTTAAAATCCTCCAAAAATGACTCATATTCAAATATTAGATGATATAGGGTTGTAATATCATCAACCAATAAAATTTAGACATGTTAGGAAATTACTTTAAACATTATCAACTTGATTTATCCTTACTTAATCAATTTAATTTTTTTATGGTAATAACATTATAAATTTTAAATAATAACTAATAATTACTTATTTGTTGTGAATTTTCCTTAAATAGATACATTATAACATTTTTAAACATATAAATTTAAATTTATAATTTTTATATATTTTTGTGATTTTTAAAAAATTTTATAATATGTTATTTTTATAAAATAACAATAGTGTCAATTTTGACACTATTCATTTATTTGAATTTAAATAAAATATATACAGAAGATAAGTTCGATATAAAATCTTTATTAGATTCATAAAAGGTTATATGATTCTATAAAATTAGTGGAGCACATTAAATAGTTCATATAATATTTATTTTATTATTTTTAAAACCATTTATTTGGTTTATCTCTTAATAAAATAATTACTACATCATTTTTGTATAATTATTTAATATACATATTATTTGCATAAAAATTAAAAATAAAATACTATGATGAATATAAATCTATTAAATTTAAAAATAATACTTTTAAAAGAATTTATCATCTTAAAATCACAATATTTAAATTGTAATATTTATTAAATTATGAAGGTGACAACTTTGGAAATATTTAAAATAAAATAATATAAGTGTCATAATCACTTTTATAAGACTCCAAACGGTTATATATTAGGTAATTGGATGCCTAAAGTGTATAGATACACTAAAAATAAGTTTTGGTCAGGTTTTTGGGCTTTTTAATGGGTATTATTATTTCAATAAAAACTATATTACTGATTTTGCACTTAATAAATAATTCTTGCATCCTTAATGTATAACCATTAATGAAAATTATTTAAACCAAAAAAATTCTAAATAAATTATCATGATGTAGAAAAGTTTATTACCTTTCTGGATACTATTCATGTTCGAAGGTTTATGATGTTTATCACTAAATTAAAATTATTAAACTTATAAGATTTAAGAGAGTGACATGTTTTCATTTTCTTTGATTTTAATAATAATTAAGTTTTTTTCATTGAAAAGACACCATTAAATGATTCTAATCCGACCCTTAGGTGATATGGGTCATCTTTTAGTCATCCAATCGGATTTTGGCTGGTGTTAGGGTAATTTTATAATCTTTTATTTACCCTTAATTACTCGATTTACCATTAACTATGGAAAATAAAATTTACCGTAGTTACTATTCATAATGCCCAAAAATAAAAAGTATTCTATTAATATAATTTGGACCCACTGATTCCAAATATGGAATCCATTTTTCCAAATTCAATACACAGAAGTTGCATAAAATATATTAAAATTAATCCCGTTGTCGAAAGAAAACGGGTTGTTGTTTAAAACATTACAAAAGATTGAATTGATTTAACCTACGAATTCAAAGTAAAATCAATTGTAATGACATAAATTATATTTAACGGTAAAAATATATTCTATTTATAATTTAAGACCATTAAATATTATAATTTAACCACATAAATTATTACGATGAAAAAATGTTGTTTTTAATTAAAATATATCTTGTTTTTACTATTCATTAAAATATGAAAGTTATCAGAATAACATGAAAATTTTATCCAATGAAAAATTTTATATCCTTATTCCAACGAATAGTTTTATTTTTTAAAATTGAACTTATAAACATGTCAAAAACTAGATTTAAAGTGGGTGCGCCATCAAAAGGCGGCAAAACTGCATTTTTTTTAAAATACTTATTTTACCCAAAAAAATTATTTTGTTCACATAAACCGTTTTATAAAATTTATAAGATGAATAATAATGTTATAAAATTCAAAATGTGGTTAATTAAATTCATAAAAGCTAGTTCTTGATAATATTATTACCATATATTGTTGTTTAGTGAAACCTGGTATTGCGTACAACACACACTATCGAGGAAGGTCGCGATTGCGTGTAATGAAATCCAAGTCAGGGTTGCGTGTAGTGAAAGACTCTTTGTTTTTGCGTATAAAAAAATCCAACCATATTTCATTTATACATTTAATATATATATATATATATATATCTATATACACTCAATGTTGTGTAGAATAACTTCTATCTAATGAACTTGAAATTGTGTGTAACACGATCCATGAATTGTGTTGCATATACAGCAAGCTAATACGGTGTTGCGTATAACACAAGATAATATTGGTGTAGCATAAAACACCTGACATCAAATAAATTAAAAATAAATACTTATCATAAAATATTCGGGTGTTACAGTCATAATGTTTTAATTCTATTAAATATGAAATTTTAATGGAAGTATCGTTCATGCGAACGTACGACTTACCGTCTCCATGAACAATGCATTTCATTTCTTACATTTAAATATTATGTACTATTATAAATACCTTTATATAATATATATATAATATATATATGATATATACTACATTATCATCATTCTGGATATAATGTACTGTTGACCACTTGGACAACTTGTAAATATAAGGTGTTCATATTTGACTGATGTTCCAAATATCGAGAAAACGACCATTAATAACATAAATGTTTACATAATGTTTATAACATGGTAATAATTTATATAAAAGGAATTATAAACAAAAAAAGTTCATAAACAAGTATAAATTATCTTTAGTTTATTATTCATTAGATTAATGAACGACCGAGTCATGTCAGACACAAGGTAAGGGGTTTCTTATTTCACTTTTAATTCCGTGAGATTTCCATTGTTCTCCACTTATTAATTTCATGTGGTGTATTGTGAACTGCTATTTGATATAAATATTATCATTATTCTCATTATATTCCTATTATTCTGTGATTCATTTGGTGGTCATCAAGTTTTAGTCATAGGACTCAGTTGATTACAACGTGGTGAAGGGTTTCATCTCACTTTTTATTCCTGTGAAGTTAATGCTATATTTTCCACTGTTTCCTTTTGTGTAGTGTATGTACTTCCCATTATTGTAAACTTTGTGAAATATACTATTTTTATGAGTATTTACATCTTCATTTTATGATCCTTCTTTCACGTGGCATATGTTTTTTATGTTACCAAATCGGTATAGGAACCTCTCACCCTGTTTTTTTAAAGACTTCTTTTTCTGTTGTCATTTATTTTACATCTTATTATGTTGTAATATATTCTTATATATCCTTATTTATGTAAATATTATGTCCAAGTTATTAGATACCATTATTATCTCATCAACTCAATTTCTGAATTTTAAACTGTCTCTATTATGGTGTCAAATTTTTGCAAGATAACTTCCTAACCCAATTTCAATTCTTTGGGTTAAACATGTAATTCTTGAATATGTCATCCGATGAAAATGTGTGAATGACCTCTGATTGTTTTACACATTATATCCAATTATATTGATTGTATTTAAATTTTTCACACATAATTATGTGATTGATATATCCATAATTTAAGGATACCATCTTTATAAGGGATTTAATCTCAATTTACATTTCTATAGAGCCTTAATTGTTTTTATGCACGAATTCACTCTTATATGGTGTATATAATGTCCTTTGTCATATTATATCATGAATACCATTATTCTCATGATATTATAAAGTTCATATTAAATGTTTTTCCTAAATTATTTGTATTCAAGAGTCTCTCATTTTGTAAAAAACACTTTAACTAAAATATCATTTTAAATGTTTTAATGATTTATTATTATAAATAATTATCTTTAATGTAGATGTTTTAAAATTGGTATTTAGTTTTTATTTATATGGAAATTATTTTTTTAAAATTATAATTCCATTTAATGATTCAGAGTGGTTTGGGACACTTTGATTCAAAATTCTATTTTTAAATGGTTTATGAAAATGGAATGATTATTTCAATATCTTGAAATTACTTCATGTGATTTGAAATGAAATGTTATTAGTGAAATGTTTATATTTGAAATATTTTATGTGTTATAATTTTAATTTGAAATTTGATCTGTGGATACGTGATAAACCATATCATGGTTGGTGTAGTAATAAACCAGGACGGGTGCTTACATTATAAACTCCAATGCATTGGGTATGGAAGTCGGTCGTATGGCTATTCCATTTAGTGATATGTTTGGAAGAAGACCTTATGGTTATTACATTTATGTATGTTTATGTCCCAGGCTACCATTATATGTTATGTGTTCTTTATATGGGTTTTATGGTAATATTTTGATTATAAAAGGGTATGTAATGATATTTTATTCAGTGAATAGTATTTAATACTTCAAAATGGTGAAATGTATTACTTTTGATAAAGTGTTCATGGTTTACCTATTGTTAAAAAAACTAACATTTTTCCTTATTTGTGTATCCTTTACTGAGCTTTTTATGCTTATCCAAAGGTTTTGAAATTTTTTTCACAGGACATAATTGAGGAATATTTTCAAGGATGGGATCACGGAAATTTCATGTTGTCTTAAACATGATACTAGAACTAACTCATTTTTTCAAGAGTTCATGTTTTGTAAAAAAAATGGAAACTACGTAGAAGTTTCTACTTTGTAATATTTTGAGATGTAATATTTATGCCCTAATTCTCTAAAACTCTAAACTTAAAAAGATCCCCAATGAGAATTATTCATTTAATTCAATATTATGTAAGGTTTTTAAGTCTGGGTCCTTATAGTTGGTATCAGAGGTTGTTTTAGATAACTTTAGAGGTTAGCGTATTCTTTAAGCCGAAGTGACATAACAATAATGGTTAGAATTTCAGTAAGAGTCGTATTTTTTTGATAATGTAAATGAGTTTAAGATAACATGAATAAGTATATCTTAGTATTTACCCTCTTTATAATATATTATATGATGATTTTACTGATATACGCACACTAACGTTTTTGGTTTTAGTAAATTGATGGATCTAGCAGGCATCAAAGTAAAGTTGGATGTGAAGATAACTGTGATGGTTTTATGAATGAGCAACTGAATGAAATGAGATCTACAATGGGAACTCTTATGCTTATTCTCAACCAACTATTAGGAGTCATGATTGAAAACCAAGACCTTGGTTATTTTTATAAGGCATCATATATGCGAGATGAAAATCCTTACAGAAGTTTAGGTAATACTCATAAAGGTATGTATGTTCAAAAGCCTACGTGTCAAGGATGGGGAAAAACGGTAAATGTTTCAAAGGGTCGGAAAGATGCTCTAGAAGTGGAAATGAAGGTCATAAAGCAAGAACCTACCATAGAAAAAGGAAGCATCCAGTTGTCTCTAGGAAAGGGAAAGAAGTTCTTTCTGAGGGATCAATTTAATGTTTTAAATGTGGTGTGCATAGTAGTTATACAAACAGATGTCCTACGAAGATGTTTCAGGAATGGGATCACCAGGATCGTACACATATTTGTTTACCAATACCTAATTGCATTGAAATTGAGGATGATGAAACTAACAATGACCAAAGAAAGGTATGTATTATTTCATAACATATGTATTGATATTATTGAATATTAGGATATGTTTCATGATTTTGTTTGTAGGAAATAAGTATTTCAGAATAAGTTGGAATGGGATGGTTAATGGATCATGGAGAACGTTGAATGAGTAAAATGTCAACATATTAGGGATTCAAGTGTTATGATGGATTTTAGGATGGTGAAATGCTTAAAAGTATTAAGGCTCTTTTGATGATGGGATTACATTAGAAGAATTTTTATAGTATGTTCATCATTGAAGTTTGATATATGAAACTTTTATACAAGGTATAATTATATTTTCTTTTGTGGATATATTTATAAAGAACCATTTGGGTTTATATGATCCGTGAATTTGAGGCAATTAAAGGTTATTACATTTTGGGATGCAAAATGAACGTTATTAGATAAACATTGTGGTTAAAATATGTTATGATTATCTCTTTTTTGGAATGTTAAAATGTTTTTTAAAACCGACGACACGCAAACCGTGTGACAACCCGTCAGGTCGGACAAAGATGCGGGAATCGAACCCCCAACCAAAGTGTGATTGGGATTTACCCCTACTTCTAGACTATGTAATGTCCCTGGTTAGTATGACAAATTATTTTTAGTTAGATGATTTTATGAATCATGAATAGGTTGATTTTGGGTTATATATTGATTTGATTAACCTATAATAGAGAAAATGTGATTAGGTTAATTACTTTTCAATATGATACGTTAAGAGTATCTGATGTTATTTGGAGATAAATGTTAAGATTTATCATGGAATAATATGTTATTAAATACTTCTATGATTTGAGTTTTAATATTAGTATGGATTACTCTGAAGAATTTTAGGGAAAATTATTTATCAAATGGTCTTTGTTGAACTTTGGGTTTTGTTTGAATTTTTTTGGAGATTAAGAGTAGTTTTTTTGTAAAAGATTATCCTTTTTGGGTATTATCAGATCTCACACAAACCATTTTTGTTTTTGTTAATGTCTAATGACATGGAAAATATATATATAGTTCATATTTTTTCGATTATGTGATTCTCTAGATTTATATTATAGCGATTTTAATGTGACCAAGTTAGTTTGAATACTCATCATTGGGAGAAAAGATGTGTCTGTTGTAAAAATTTAGAAAAGTATGAAAGTATATATAACAAGTAAGTATGTTTCCTTCTCTTCTTATTCTATGTAGTAAATATAATCCTCAATATTATTAAAAGGACCATAACGAAATGTTGTTGGTTTACCTTTCCTACTAAATAATCAAAGACCATTTATCACGTCAGATGTTTGTGATTTTCTGGTGGTTAACTTTCTCTTAATAATGTTTTCTAACACTCTCCATCAGAACATGATGGTTTGTTTTCTCTTCCATATCTATGTTTTAATGGAATCCTAGTATCTATTGCCTTAGGTGACCTTTATACTTCTCTTTGTTTCTTTTATAGTGATAGTTTCATTGAGTCTTTTCAAATGTGGGACTTTTAATGAAGTTTCCAAGACCAGTTTTAAAATTGTGAGGATGCAATTCTTAAAAGGGGGAATGATGTAAAATCTCAGGTAAATAGAGAACATAAATGTTTTCATATTTATTAATATTTATGAATTAAATATTAATTTTACTTTAAAGGGGTTTCTATGTTCGATAGTGTACCTGATACTCAACAACGGGTTTCGTTGAAATCGTACATTGCATACTAATAATATAATATTATTATTTTAAATAGTATTTAACTCCTAGCTGTTGTATTGGTGGGAATGAAAAAAACTAACTAAAATATTATTATACATGTTTTATAATATATTTACATTTTTTCAATAAAAGTTAGAGGCTTAAAATGTGAATGAACATAATTTTAAGCATAATTTACATTAAAAGGCTGATTTACCACCTTTTAATGGAGAAACCTATTTGAATATAGTTTTGGTCACATTAATACATTATATTTGACCAAATATAATCCTTATTTAGAATGGGGACATCAAAATTTACTTTGTGTAGATTTTTTGTTTTTTCTGATAAAGTTCATTTTTTCGATGAGTAGTTAGAAATATTGTATTCTAATTCAATATTGCCTTTTAATCTAAATTATTTATATTCATATATTATATTATTAAATAGTTTTAAATTGTAGTTGGAATATATTTTTACTATTAAATCCAATGTTGGTCATTGGATTGAATTTCACTTTGAAGTTGGACATAAACAAGTGGGAATCTTTTTGATAGATATTGTTTCTTAAAAACACACTATTTGTTTTGACAGTGGAAATTAATTATAAAATTAATTAATAAAACATATTTGTTTTGAGTTTGGTAAAATATATATTATTTTTAAATTCACTATATCAAATTTATATGAGGGTGAAGTTTTGGTTTTTTCTGAAAAACATCAATTTTTGATGAATAGTGAATCCACTAAGTTATAGTTAAAAAACCGATTTTTTCATTTAAATAAAATTTTACCACTTCTATATATTGAATTTAGAAAATCCGACATAAATGGTTGTTAAAAAGATATAAAATGTTGTTCAATAAGATGAATTTTTTGTTGGTGAATAGTAAAATTTGACTTTTATTTACCATGGTTAAAGGTAAATAGGGTAGTTCAAGGTAAAAAGAATATTGTAATAATTCAACATTACTGTAACACCTGTACTAACCTTATTGTAAGATTAATGGATGACCATGAGATTTTTTGAGACTATTTTGGGACCCCATGGAGCCACTTCTGAATAAAAATGACACTTTAGATTAATTAATTTAATGTAATGGAAAAAATGACGTAAACAAAAATCTTTGAATAATTTAATTTATATATTGTGTTATGTAAATTATATTTTCGACAATAAATAATAATTTGAATGAAAAAAAAATTTCCTACATAATGGTAATTTTTTTATAATTTTTAGACATTAAATGAATTAAATTATTTGTGACACAATAATGATTCGTTGTTGACATCATTAATAAATGATTTAAATAAATAAGATTATAATGAGAGAAATAATATCCAAAACATGTCCAATTCCTATTGGATGATTTTATTTCTAATATTAGTCATCGTGTATTTGAGTTTAATGTGTTTTGGACCTTTTGAAACCGAAAATATTTTTATAATAAAATAATGTTTTCACACTTTCCTAAAGAGCCCCTCCTCCCACTTATAAAAGGATCCCACTTGTAAACAATTACTCACACCTCTAAAGCCTATTGGATTATCCAAAATATTCCCAATTAATCACCCTACATCCATATTCTCCTCCTAGAAGCCTTACCTTAGGAAGAAGCCACTTCAACAATCCCTTTTGGTTCAAACCAAAGGGAGTTACCCAAATTAAAGGTATCAATTTCTCTTAAATTATTTTTTTTATTTTACTTATCCAACCCCTAAAATAATTTTATTCCTTTATTTTGTAACAACACCAGTATAACCAATACACTAGGATGTTTTTATGATAAGGATTTGAGCAACACTTAAACACACCTCCATCTAATGGGTGAAGAACATGATGTTTCTGTGGATTGAAAACTAACGCCTCAGGAAATGATGATTGTTCGATTATCTCCTACCGCCTCTCATGGTGGCCATTATGATGGAAATATAACTATATATGATATATATTATTTTTATTTTTTCTTTATGCTTCTGTAATTTTAATTTATAGCATACCTTTATGATTTCCATTATGGGTAAACGTGATAATTTCATTTGAGGAAATGAGGACTACTGCCCCCTCAAAGTGATATGACTCCTTCATAACAAATGTGGTATGTATAAAGGATATATTTAATGATATTATATTTGATACAATACTGGAATTATAATACTACTATGTATCATTATTTTTTAATTCCATTAAATATGAAATAGAAATGGAAGTAGCGTTCATGCGTACATACGACTTATTGTCTCAATGAATGGTGCATTTCATTTTTTACCTCTAAATGTTTAAAACTATTATAAATACATTTATATACTAGATATATTAGATATATATCATAACTACATCATGATTATCATTCTGTATATAATTTACTATTGAACACATGGACACATTAAAAATATAAGGTGTTCATTTTTTACTCAAGTACCAAATATTGACAAAACGGCCATTATTAACTTAAATGATTTCATAATGTTTATAACATGGTAATAATTGATATAAAAGTAATTATAAACGTTATAAAGGTTCTTAATTAATTATAAATTAACTTTAGTTTATTATTCAGGTGATTAAAGAATGATCGATTCAAGTCGGACATGAGGTAAGACGTTTTTCTTATCTCACTTTTAATTCCGTGACATTTCTATTGTTCTCCATTTATTAATTGCATGTGGTGCATTGTGTAATTCCATTGTATATATATATTATCATAATTATCATTATATTCCTGGTATTCTATGATTCATTTGGTTGTTATTAACTTTTAGTCATTCGACTCCGTTGATTACAAGGTGGTAAAGTGTTTCATCTCACTTTTTATTCCCATGAGATTCATGCTATATTTGACACTATTTCCTTTTGTGTGGTGTATGTACTACCCATTATGGTAATCTGTGTGTAATATACTTTCATTTATTAGTAGTTACATCTTCATTGTATGATCCTTCTTTCATGTGGCATATGTTTTATAAGTTACCAAATCAGTAAGGGAACCTTTCACCCTCTTTTTTTTAAAAGACTTATTTATGTTATGTCTTTTAATTTACAAATTATTATGTTGGGATATGTTATTATATATCTTTATTGATGTAAATTTTATATCCATGTGATGAGATACCCTTTTTATCTCATCAACTCATTTCCTGAATTTTAAACTGACGTCGTTAGGCTGTAGAATTTTTGCAAGGGAACTTCTTAACCCAATTTCAATTCTTTGGGTTAAACTTGTACTTCATGAATATGTCATCCTTTGAATATGTGTTAATTACCTATGATTTTTTTACACTTAATATCCACTTATATTTTGTGTATTTATATTTTTCACACATAATTATGTGATTGATTTATCCTTAATTTAAGGATACAATCTTTATAAGGGATTTCATCTCAATTTACATTTACATTGAGACTTCATTGTTGTTATGAACCAATTCACTATTATATGGTGAATGTATTTTATTTTGACATATTATATCATGAATCCCTTTATTCTCATGATATTATAAAGTTCATATTAAATGTTATTCCTCAATTATTTGTATTTTACTGTGTCTAATTTTGTTACAAACTCTTTAACTAATATATCATTTTAAATGTTTTAATGATTTATTATTCTTAATCATTCTCATTAAAATCCATGTTTGAAAAATGGTTTTAAGTATTTATTTATATGTAAATTAGTGATTTAAAATTATAATCCCATTAAAAGATACAATTTTGTATGGGACACTTTGATTCAAAAATCTCTTTATAAATGGTTTATGAAAATGGAATGATTATTACAATATCTTGAAATTAATTCTTGTGATTCGAAATGAAAAGTTAGTAGTGAAATGTTTATATTTTTAATATTTTATTTGTTATGATGGTATTTGGACATTTGATGGGTGGTTACGTGATAATCCATATGATGAGTGGTTCCATGATAATCCAGGACTGGTGGTTACGTTATAACCTCCAATGCATTGGGTATGGAAGTCAGCCATATGTCTATTCCATTTAGTGATACGTGTGTAGGTCGACCGTATGATTATTCCATTTATGTATGTTCATGTCCCAAGTTACCTTTATATGTTATGTGTTCTTTATTTGGGTTTTATGGTAATATTTTGTTTACAAAAGGGTAAGTAATGATCTTTTATTCAGTGAAGAGTATTTACTGCATCATAATGGTGAAGAGTATTACTTATGATAACGTATTCATGGTTTACCTATTTTTTTAAAAAAATAATAGTTTTACTTCTTTGTGTATCCCTTACTGGGATTTTTATGCGCATCCCCAGTTTTTGAAATGTTTTCCACAGGACATAATGTGGAATAGGGTCAAGGATGGGATCATGGAAATTTCATGTTGTCATAAACATGGAATAGACATGACTATTTTTTTCAAGAGTTCATGTTTTGTAAAAAAAGGAAACTCTATAGAAGTGTCTACTTTGTAATCTTTTGATATTTAATAGTTATGTCTTAATTCTCTAAAAATCTTAACCTGAAAAGATCGTCTATGTGAATTATTCATGTAATTCAATATTATATAAGGTTTTAAGATGGGGTCCTTATAGATATGCTGATTGTGACAACAACAAGACCACCTCTAATAAGATAGGTGCAGTAGACCAATACTAAGTTCTCATATCACACACCTGGGATGCATTGGAACTATGTACATGTGCGTACCCACACACTTACAAGACATTAAAAAGATGATAATGTTAAAAAAACACATTCCATAATTACATTAAAAATATTTATCCCACAATGTAGTTCAGAAAAACATATTGAAATTTATGAAGGAGGAAAATTCAATATCAACCAATACTAAAATGGATTTCCTTCTTCTTAGAATTGGGGTACTACCGTAAAATGAAACACTAGGAAAATATATGGTATTTTCTAGTTAAATCTATGACCTTCATGATCAATGTCCTACTAGGAATATAATACATGGTTTATCATATGCATAAGAGATGACATGTGAATGATAATACCATACATGCGTGACTATAAAACAACCCAATAAGACACCCAATAATTAAGAAGTGGAAAACATCAAGAATATTCGGTTCATTAGTACATAGTTATGTCAATGGGATATGAAACATATCAATGATAAAACACCTATATATACTCACAAAATATTTCTAGTCTCATGGGGTCTTAGCTAACACATCCATCCATAGGACTTTGCTTTAGGATTATAGGTAACCCTAAATCAGGGAGAACTCACCTCATGATCTTCAATTTCATTGGTGATACTCATGTAAACATCCATGCTCATCATTCCTTTGAATGAATGTTCTCACTAAATCATTGAAGATCACAATATCAATATGGGTGATCACATACATTACCACTGGGGGATTCCACAAAACCTATAAGATAAATCTTCTAGATAAAGGATAAACAACCTATGCATGGTGTTAAAATTTAGACCAGAATCCCACCTAGGAATTAAATAATAGAGGATCATATCCAATTCACATGGTAAAATAAAAATAGTCTATTTGAATTATTACCCATTTAGGGGGTCACAATTTTATTTGATGATGTAATTTTACATTGTTCCATCCATGGGACGGACTAAACAACCACACAAAACAAAACCATATGTCTACTATGGAATCAAATGGTATAAATCTATCATATAGAATGTACATGGAATGTATTTAGGGTATATGGTGTATACCTCTAAACTGAGATATTCTCATGTCCATGCTCTTTTTGTACTTTTTTCTAGTGTACACTTGGTCATGAACACATACTATGAAGGTGCATGTATACCTTGTCATGTCCAATTACCGAGAAATGAATTTTTACTCTACATAAGTTTGTGTCCCAAACCATCATTATGAATGTGTAATCATGGAGTATACATTTAACCATGAACTTTGGGTCACAATATTTGGCATGGTTGTCACATGGTTTCCAATAGATAATTTATCATGTAACCCATGAACTGGAACATGGTGTCTAACATGGTGTGTATCTCCATATTATATATCCTTTCTAGATTCCACAATTCCAGCATGCATTCACTCACACCATCATCACCTCGGAATCATCCATTGATCTATCTAGTTGATTGCATATCTTATCTGGATAAATCTTGTTGGGAATGTATTTCTATTTATGGCCATCCATATCAAACAAAAATCCATATCCATCACTAAAAAATCAAAAAAAAAAAGTGTGGTAAACTATGATCTTTTTTACCGCTTAAAATATCTAACCAACGTCATCACAGCCAAATCGCTCCCTTGATCATGAATTACACACACTGTCTTGATCTATTGATCCCAATAATGGTCATATAATGAGAAAAGGCTTGGTATTCATCCAACCATGGGGAAATTAAATTAATCTTGATGAATACATGATCAAATAGCAGAAACACCAGGTATAAAAATAGAAAAACAAACCCTGGACATATTTAGGATATACTCTATTAATTTTGGTAAGAACATTGAAAGAATAACAAATAAATAATCAAATCAGTCATAAAATAAATAAATTATTGATGAAAAATAAATTCCTTTTAGTATAATTTATCCACGCTAAACACAAGATAAATAATTTGATGATTCTACATAAATATAACATCATGCCTCCGGTTTTGATCAATCACATATGAGAAATAATTTCCTATCAACATCGCTAGAGAGATCCAAAACCTCCTTTGTGTAAATGATCCTCAATCTCGATATCGGTCCCTGGTCATTTACCAACTCCTCGTCCAACATGTCGTCTAACAATATCATGGATATGTGGTTGACCATATGATTGTGTTATATCAATATATTTGTGTAGTGTTTCTAGGTATCTATTTCAATACATAATAGATTATATATATATATTCACCTATTACCACATTTTTATGAATAACCAATGCCAAAAATGGTAACATGACATCTTTGGTAAATCCCATTCATTAAAATAAATGGTGTTCTCAAATTTCATTTCAATTCCACTATAAGGGAGTTCTTACACTAATTGAATAATATATTTTATATGTGATATTTATATTTTTAATATTTTTATAATATAAATATCAGGCTCCCTAAGAATCAACATCTCTTTTCATCTTAGTTCCAAGCTATGAAAAATATTACATGATATATTAATAATACATACATGACCAAAATAATAGATTTTAAATAAATTTCACATTATGTATTTTCATTACAAAAGTGATAAATACTACTCAAAATGTTGTGGTCATTTAGCTTCCATCACGTCCTCCCACTCTTAGGATCTCTCCAAAATATTATTTTACTAACACCATACATGATCATTGGGAATTTATCACCCATAATGGATGTTCTCATGTTTATACTTGATCTTCATCAGGTAAAATAAGAATATATATCCATACTCAATTTATATCCCACCTCAATTGATAAATGTGATGGGTCATATATGTACCCTTTCAGTTGAGACATATAGAAGACATATTGTATCAATTCTAACTACATAGTTTGGTTCAAAAATAATTACACATCATCGACCCAACATAATATCTATAAATTGGAAATAAATGTTATAGATGACTTGTTTCTCCATCTAATTCACTGTAATACACGTCAAGGTGATACCATTATGAACACATGATCGACACCTAGATCTCTAAAGACCTTAATCATGGGTCCTAATAGGATAAATAGTCACTAAATGTCATCTTCATCCACTCATCAATGATCAAAAACTTCTCCATCATATCTCGCACCAACTCTAGGACCATGAATGAGGACCTTCTTAGATTTTTCCGACATAGTGTTGTCCTAATGTGTATCCCATACAAACCCTTGAGTGGTGATATACATATGGGTAAATAGTAGTTTTTTCTGTAGGAAAACCCCACAAATGTTATGTGATCCTACCATCTAAGACCAATGACAAACAAGTACACCCACAACATGTTATCCATCACATAAATTATCTCATTATTTTGGCCATCAGAATTTTTGTGAGACTTCATGCTCAAACTCAAATAAGTACTACAGGAATCCTACAATCCAAAATATAATCCTGACATGATGTTATCATCATGGTATGAAAATATTAGCAAGGTTACTCCTTGGATCTATATTATCTTTATAATTTAATGGTGTGATATGGTATCTACTAAACTCTTATAAGGAATATATAGTATGTATTATAACATAGTGATTTGTTAAACAACCACCTTGAACATAATCATGTAACCTTGAAGCCTATGGAATACCCATTATGATTTCTATATATATTTCATCGCATATTCACTCTAGTGCATAATGGGGTTGAGATAAACCTATTTGATCCTGGTTCTCTGTCCTCCCCTTCTGAAAAGTGAGACATACAAAGACAAATTGTTACATAATATTAATAATGTCTATCTTCTATAACAATCATTGAATGTCTTGGAACCACTTTTCCATAAGTGGATGAACCAAGAATGGGGATATATGTAAATTTCAACTAGAAACCTCTCAGAATGTCAAAGGTTCCATCATATTTCCACATAACAACATAATTTCTTCCCTACCATCATAAAATACCTCTGGAGCATGTCTATAGTATATCTAACTATGAATTTTCATATACTGTGTATTTTCATTCCAATACTACATAAAAATATATAATATATGAGGTAACAACCATAAAATATAGATATGACTCACCATCCTTGTCCACTAATGACAATTACAATGAGGCAAACACCATTGAATCTGTGGTCGACAATTGTCAGATAGATAGCCTACTTAGAGAACCATGATACCCTTCCAAGATAATACACTATATAAAAGTCTTAATATGGGAAAAACTCTAGATATCATCAATATCTCATGTTAAGATCCTTCTTAATGAAGATGTAATAGAGGATATTGTGTCCCTAATTGATGATAAACCACTCTTGCCTAAGGTAGTGTTGACAAATATTTTGGGGAAATACCACCATGTCCAACTAATGATTTATGGTTTTTAAATATTTATCAGAATGTATCAAATGTTAGGACCAAAAAGAAATAATTACCTTACTCTATATTATAACACAACCATATACAATCCTTGATTCATAACAAACTATTATGTACTCGACAACATCCTATGGTAATCTAATAACTTTTTTTTCTTCATATGATCATCAATTATAGTTCTTAAAAGGATTGAGGTAACATTTACATCGACATGAATATAATCCCCATTTGGGTAAATTGAGTAAATAGTTCTAGTAGCCTAGGGAATTCTAAATCTAATCTCATTTATCATCATATCATCCCAATGAAGTTATACACCTCCTTCATAGACATGGATAAATACCTAGATATTACTACCTAAATTTCATTGATTCCACATCATCACATTCAGTTGAGGTGGAATTTTATAGAATGTGGACCTCTTGAAACCTGAATTGAAACATTGATAGATTCTAATATTTTTGTTTCTCTCATACTATTTCTAGGACCATCATCAAGTGTCTCTCTTGCTCTGCCTCAAATACTATGTATACTAGGATAACAACAATGAAAACCACATCAAACTGTTCAAATAAAGGCTTAAATATCTGGATCATGGATCCAATGAACACTAATGGGATGTTCAAACTGTCAAAAGAAATTACCAAGTTCACATTGCAACTATAGCATCATCTGAATTTTTTCATCACTATATAGTCATCCCATACTCAAAACATGTGATAGGCTAATCTGAGATCAATCATTAAGATCCATTGTTCCAATATCCGCTAATTAATGTCATCATTAATACTTAGTATTTGATTCATATTACTAATGGACACCTAGTTTGGGCCATGATAATCCACACACAACCTCAAGCTCTCATCCCCCATCTTGGAAGAAAACTCTAAGGCTTTTGGGGGAAACCCTAGGTCTCAAAAATCACCTCCTCTATGCATGCTCTATCTGTACACTAAACTCTCGAAGAACTGTGGGGTCCATTTGATAATCATCATTGTATATTAAGAATTCTTATAGTGAATGCCAATTCTGAATTCATTCTCTTAGTGGTGAGGATTGTCTATAACATACTTAGAAAAGACGACAACATACTCTACCACCACAGTATGAAACTGAAATCCCATAATATCTAATACTCAAAGGGTAATATTGTCCAAAATGTGAGTAATATACTATATCCTCCTATGAATGATCCCATCCTACTATTATTAGGTTTCATAAAAACCCAAAAATGAAATCATTATCCCATCAACACATATACACCACTTCATCCACATGAAATAGTCAATATGGGACAAAACCATGGATATAAATTCCATACCAACTATCATATAATAAGACCAAATCACTACTAAAAAGAGATCACATAAGAATATAATACTTCCATTAACCAGATCACTCTACAGGTATACATGTGTGATCGGTGGATCAACCAGATTATCTCAGTCTTGAACTATAGAAGTATAATCAAATTTTTGGACCACAAAATTTCATACAACTACAATATACAATTTATACAAGAAACATACCATAACTTTAATAAACCATTGATACTAAGGGTTTTAGGCCCCCATATCCTACAGTGGTTTTCATCCATGAACACCATTTCTCTAAGAATGGAGTGGACTACTTGGGGTGGGGTAGGAAATTTGTCAAACTCCATACCACCACTTAATTTTCTCTACATCACTCTAACAAATACATCAACATATGAACCTCCGTTCTATTATAAATATACCTCCCTAGGTAGTCCGTCGATTGTCTCAAAATAAATGATTCAACGAGTAAGATAGTATTGAACAAAATGACTGTGAACAACTTAACAAAAGAATCAGATTTTACTAAGATGACTCGATCAATATAGATATTCCTTAACCAATGTCCCTCTATCCAAGGATGGTCTCCTAAACGAACATGCATTCCTAGAATAATGATACATTAATCATATATGTGTTTCCAACATCTCATCTTCTTCATTCCCACTACCATCACCCAGTATTGATTCTTACTCTTCTAGGATTCTCTCCAATATTAAATACCACTGAAGAAATTCATCGTAGACTATAATGGAAAGAGATATCCATAATCCCATAATTTATTTTTATAGGCCCTATGGAATTGTATTTTCCCTAAATGGTGAATCTTATACCATATACCATGAGTATCACTAGGGGTAGTTAAACCTCACTGAATACTCTTCCTAGGTCATTCTTCCATGTGCTAATAAAAGAATATCAATTATGGTTACTAATATTAATGTGTCTAGATTGAAATCCTCCTTGATGATATGCCCAAAAATAATTTGGATGTAGAATTATCATTGCGTTATCGATTAAACATACCCAACAATCACCATGAATATTATTTAATAATATTCACTTCTTGGAAAATCATGTTGTCTGCAGATGTCATCATGAGGCTGAAAACTCAATTGACTACCTGTTGTTAGTCATATGCTATATAAGAGTATAAATTCACCTAAAAACATGGAGGATACTACCTATAAAACTCACGGAGTGAGGAAAAAATGTACACATACTTAGTTGGTATTTTAATTACAATATTCTATTCAATTGGTGGTGGATGAACTAGAAAATAACAAAGAGGTAACTCCTTATAAACATGACCCTGTACTGAAGTGTCATCACATTATGGATCATCCTCATAATAATGTACAATTATCCTTAGTGTATGTACTCATGGAGGTATCCCAAATTAACCATGAATAATAATGGTAAAAGATTATAATAGTAGATCAAACTCAAGATAGACATGAATATTACAACTGATTCATATATGATTCTTCTACCAATTATTTCCCCTGCATCCTATTTATAGATGTACTATGTCAGTCAACATGTCATTAGATTCCTGGTGAATTGATACATCGAACACCACACCAACACTGGTGTTTATATCATGACATCCAAAATAGATACACATTAATACTTTTTACATAAATCCAAAACCAAACAACAAAGATAGAAAAAACTCATATCATTGGTCCAAATGTAGAAATGTTATATAATTCCACTCATTCACGTCCTAACTCACAGGGGACTAGCTAGTTGGAATTATTATAAGTTTTTCTACCCCAATATGACCTACAATAATCCATGGTATAGAAACCCACACCAAGTAAGAATATCACACATGTGGGAGGAATTATCCTAATGTACCAATATACATGCAAAAATCTCTATGACCATACAATTCTTTGAAAGAAAAAAATGATAACATAAATGCATGGAAACATCTATCCCACATATTATTATGATAAGATATAATAAAAGTGATAATGGGGCCAAATTAATGACGAATCATAATAAAAAAATGTTCTTCCTTCTTAGAAGGTTCTGAATCTTATAAAATACAGCAACCAATAAACACCTCATTTTGTCTACCCCCATTCTATTATATGCATACTCCTCGTCCTCCATCGACTCTTTCAAAAGTTCCATCATCTTCATTAAAATATTAAAGTGGGGGAATCCTATGAATGCTAGAGTATTAATATAACATGCAGGACGCCCAAAAATTACGATCTGTAAACAATCAAGAGTAGAAAGATCATCAATACACAGGTATGAAAACAAGATAAGAGACCTGTAAATGATTAAACACCTTAATATACTCAAAATTGACATCATGTAAAAAGGTTTATTAATAATAAATTCCATGAAGTCAATTCTTCTTGAGGATTGTAGTTAATTATCATTTCATGAGCACTTACTCCATGATCTAGGATGCCACTATTGACACTCAACTAAGAGATTGTTCCTAGCTAGAAATTCCATGAATATTCTCAATAGATCTCAAAAGATCATGTAGTATGGATAGAGGATCACATGTGAGGATGGTGGTGGAGGAAATTTACCATAGTAGGTCACTCTTCTAGATAGGGTATTGACGCTCTACACATTGTAGAGATTCTAAAAAAAATGTTTCCAAGTTGTATCAGTGAATGTACACTGTGTCAACAGAGTGTATATGACACGTTACACTAACCTTATACCTTGTAGTATCGATTCCCAACTTTTTCAATATGTTACCATGTACAGAAAGTTGTTCCCATTTACTGTGTACATTCTAGTATACCTAGCCATGTTCGAGTACCATGCGGTTCCCATGTACTATACATGTGACAATAGGTCTAGACATATACATTACAATAACAATAAAGAGTACATGCCAGGATTCCAGTTTTAGGAAGCATATTATGTTACATAAGAATCATGGTATTGGATAGTGAATTTCTCATGAATCATGGCTGTTGTATCCAAAGTTCCAAAAGGTTGTGTATATCCCAATTACTCACCTTTTATTATAGAATGTTATGGATTCCATGGTTCCATTACTTTTACATTCATTCCATCTCAACCTCCAGATCTGGAGAAGGTATCACATATAAATAATAGTTATTTTCATTCAAAACATACCATAGCTATTGATCCATTTTAGGCCATCCAACTTAATTGGGAAATCATCATCATAAAATTTCCATCACATTTTTTCAAAAAGTGAAGAGCGGGAACCTCTGATTGAGTCTCATTACTCCTTTGATCACATATCACCATCATCACACCTCGATCACTCACTTGATTGTCAACTGATTCCATTATATAGATCTATTGTTATGAATAATTATCATGAATTGATCGAATATTGTGTATTCATCAAATCACCAATAAAATAAGAATTTTTGAGGAGTGTGTGAAAAAATAAGAGTATAATCCAATAAATCCAAGAGAATAAACGTCCTTGGACAGGGTCTAGTTTTAATTTATTTATTAGTGTACTAATGGTGAATTTAGAACCCAGAATTTATCAAATTAACTGTAGAATAAATCCAATGTTGAAGAATGAATCAATTCATGTTCAAGGAATTAACATGATTACGACAAGTTATTAAAAAATTAGTTGAATCGATTTAAATACAATATCATATACCATTTCCAAATAGATCACGGATAAAGAGTTTTTACACAATCACATAGCTTGAAATATCCAAAACCAACATTGGTGAAATGATCCACGATCATGATGTCAATCTGTTTTCATTTTCTATGTATTCCTCCAATGGCTCTTCTCATAATCTCATCATTATGTGACTAACCCTACGGATTATTTATAAATTATATTTATAATGGGTTTCTAGTTCACTAAATCTAAAATAATGAAACAAATATATTTATTTATTTTATTTATTATTTTCACCCATTAATATGATTTCATAAATTCATGAAGCATAAAAATATTATGTTGTGCCCAGTATAAAGGTCATACTATACACTCAATGATGGTATTAGATTTTTGATTTGAGGCACCATCTGAGATTTACACCAGAATTTCAAGAAATAGTATGTGCGTGATATTAATATTTTTATTATTTTTATTATATCATCACTGTGATCACTAGGAATCTTAATCTCACACTATCTATGTGAAATAAGATAAAAATATTACAATAATATTTACATAAAAAAATAGAGACATTAAAATTATCATCCAAAAGGGGGTGTTTTAATCGAGTTCTATTGTTGTTCCTTATCTTGACTATGAATCATGGGTTTAGGTAAGTAATTTAAGGCATCACCATCTTAATTTTTTTATTATGTAATAATCATGATATTTCATTCATTGAGTTAATTCTACTAGACAACATAATGTATATAATAAAAAATGAAAATGTAAATTTATTGATAGAATATATTCATGATTTTTTAAATTTATCCATGATATTTCTTATGATTGGTTGTTTTTTATAATTTTACCAAGGGTTATTTTCAGTAGTGAAATTGTATTTCTATAGTGTTAAAATTTATTTAATCCTCTAAAAAATATTAATAATAAAATATTCATATTACATTAGTAATTAATAAATATGGAATTTAATTAATGTTTTTAATGATTATGGGTGAATTCATATGAAATAGTTGATATAAGAGATATTATATAAAGTAGTTTATAACTGGTTTATGTGAATTCCTAATTTACTTTTGTCAGTAATGTAAAATTGGTTTGTAAAAAAAATTGTTTTTATATCCATGTTTATTACTATTGTGATAATACTAGCCATTAAATATATTATCTGATTAATGATGGAAAAAAGATAAAGGATTATTAAAAATATTAATACTACGATAACCGATGGATTGTGTAGAAATGTGTCAGATAGAGGTGTTTTTGGTTATATTGCTAATGGATGAGAGTGTGTTTGACTTTATAAGTTGTTGGTAATATATTAACCTAAATAACCCTGAGGAATGTTCAGAATCTTTTGGTTTAATGATTAAAAACAATTTTATTATCTATATTCCACATAGTAATATATATCTTATTTTACATTAGTGGGAACATGTTTAATCTCTCATTTCTAATCTCATATAAATCCCAAAAATAAACATGAATGAATGATATAATGCATGAATAGTATTAAAATTTTATTTTGTTCACCAAAAATAAATAATTCATGGTTCATACGATTACAGTGTTACAATATTCTACCAAATAGCATTATGACCAATAATTATTACAATTAAATCCGTAAAATCACACTACTTGTGAAATGGAAACTCCCTATTATTTTATTTTTTAACATACAATATATACACGTCATAGAAAATACATAAAAAATTGGTTCATCTCTAACAGTTTAAATACATATTTTTAAGTCACTATTCATAATGAGACATAACTATTATCAAAACTACTAAATTCATGCTCAATTAAAATTAATCAACTAAGGATATTTTTACTAAATTATAGACGTAAAAAACCGATATATATATGAAGGTTTTATTGTGATTTTAAAGAACTTATCATGTGAATAGACTGATCATTAACTATAGGATGAACTCTAGAACATCATCTCAGCATTTTGAATATAGTGTCAGTGTCGTCTTCAATAACCACAGATAGTTTTCATAATTTATCGAACATCTAATAGGATATGCAATATCATAATCATATTAGTAATCACACATTATGATTAAAATTATCTTGAAATTAAATAATCTATGAATGATAAACTATGAATCTATAAACATGAATCCTTACATCCACTTCGAATCTAGTACCAAAAAAATAATGAAAATGACATCTGCTAATGAAAAATAATAAATAAATAACATCTTTATAATAAATTATCACAATTGAAGATTATATATTGTAATTATTATAATAATGTTTTAATATTTCTTATTAAGTTTGTTATTTTTTAATACCTATGGTTAAAGCATGTTTGGTTATAATGGATTAAATTCAAGGGTTTTTATTACCTAAATTTTAGTTCATTGATTTTTTATTATATATATTTAAATTTATTCCTATATGTTGAATATGACCAATCCTATAGCATTGTTATATTTAATATTTTCTTTATTTTTAGGGATTCAAATTTCTATCACATAAACCCCTTTTTATAAATTACTTAATTTATTAATTATGATCATCACCTTAGATTTATTGTCTAAATTTTCATTCCATGATACTTATTTTATCTTCAAAACAAGTTACATTTTTGTTTGTGAATATGCTACCCATGAATTATTTATTTTGATAAAATTAATGGAAATAAATATATAGAAAAGTCATTCATTATATCATTATTCATGGTTTTTTTTATTCAAGTTATAAAATTGTCATAAGTTATTTTATATAATAAAATTTTCTTTATTTATGTTATTATATATCATATTGTACTAATTTATTATATAGTGGGTTTCTTCAAAACTATGTTTAATATCATATGATCTTAATATAAATACTATATTAGACAGGATATAAGACAAAAAGCATTGAGCTCAAACGAACAATCGATATTATTTTCTAAATATGATTTCAATAACCTAGCCATTAATTTTTTTGGTCTCAATTATTTAAAATATTATATATATATATATATATATATATATTTCCTAATAAATACCAATATATTGAAGAATGTGTTTTCAATATTCCCTAAATTGTAAGTAAATCAATTTTCTGCTTTTAAAATTTGATTATTTAAAAAGGAAATGTCAATTATTTACAAAAAAAATTAATAATTAACTTATAGAACATTTATATATATAATTTTATAAAAATGTTTTCATTTTTATAATCACCATAACAAAATTATCATAATGTTAAATTTAGTTATTTTTTTAAAAAGGATCATTTCTCAGTGAGAATTGAAAAATAATGATTTTCGTAACATTGTGATTTATTTCCTATTAAATGTTCTATTATTCATTAAATTCAATATAAAATTAAAATAAGTATTATTTAATTAGATACACCTCATTTTGGTGTATGTTTATTTTTGGACATGAAAATGAATTCTCCTCGAACTATTTTTCATTGTATTATCATTTTAAGCATAAATTTATTTCTCCCAATTTAATAAATTTAATTATGAAAGGTGGACTGCATATTTTTAATTAGAAGTTATATTTTTTTTAAGGATATCCTTTTTATATTTTTTCAATATTAATTGTAACAATACAATATTAGTGTCACTATTATATGGGTTAATATGGTAATTAATGTTAAAATTAATATAAAAATGGAATAAAAATGACCCTAACACTTGCCTTAATCATACTTTATAAGGGAAGTTATGATAGGTGAATATACCTTTTAAAAATATGGAAAATTGGTTCTATATTTCATTTATTTTTTCCATCATAATATTGAATCAAAAGATAATGTCATAAATGTTACTTTATTTCTTTTAATATCAATAATATTTATGTTTTTTATATATAAAAAAGTTGTGATGGATTATAAATTGTAATTTTAAACAGTAATGATTATTTTGAGAATATATATTTTTAATTCTTTATACTTGATATAACTACCATAAATTCTTATGAAACACTCACACAATGCTTGTGCATGTTGTATAAAAATTAAGTAATTGATTTCAAGAAATTAGAATGAAATATTTTTTGGGTAAGATAATGTGTCCTATGAAATTTAGTTGTAAATATATAATATTATTGATGTTTTATTAGATTAGATTATATTAAAAATATTTTAGTATTGTTTTGAAATTCAAATTAAATGAATTGTTACAAAAATGTTGTTAATGATATATTTTAATAAATATTATTTATTAAATGATTGAGAAATCATAAAAAAAATATTCTTTCGTCTAATATTTATAAGGTATATAATATCTCCTATAGTCCATTTTTATTCCAATTTCCATTTTTGGTTACTATATTGGACCCTAAATAGTAAAAAATATTATTATCATGTTAATCATCAAAATGGTTGGTGTATGTTTAAAACAAATAGATAAGAGTGAAAAAATATCTAGAATTAACCAAATTTTCTTTTATGGGATGTTTTAGATTAATAATAATAATATATTTTAATTAAATCAATTTAGATCTGTTTTAACATGTAAATAATTTATATTAGTTTATACTTTATTGAATTAAATGAATTTCCCTCCCATCATTATAAAAGGAAACCACCTCCCCTCTTCTCTAGGTGACTGAAGAGCCATTTTTCATCCCATCCATACTCAAACACCAAACTAAAATCACACCCCTATTTCTAATGGAATTACCTTTTCCAAATTCCTTCATTAGAGGGATTATAGGGTAAATAAATTTTAGTAGTTTGAATAAGAGGTATAGGATCTTACTTAATTTTTTACTCGAATTTCATATTCTAAATCGGTCAAATGTTTTCCAAAAAATAGAAATAATTAAAATATTTTCATCCATATAATTTATTTTTATTTTATTTATATCAAATAACCTTTATGCATCTTTTTTACATTAAATGGGAAATCAACCTATAGAAATTATGTACATAAGTTTATTACCTTGTGAACCATAACAATATTTTATTATAAATACTTCCCACTAATGATTATAATGAGGTATATAATGTATATAGATATATATATATAGATATGATATTAATGTAATAATAATAATTATTAAAGGATTATATGTCATATACTTTATTATCATTCCATCCATTGAAAAATGATAATGTCATTCATGAAAACGTGTTGATTACATCCTCCGCAAAGCAATGTTAATCATTTTTCGTCACTATATCACATGGATGGTATATAAATAATAATATTTAATGAAATAATATAGGTTTATTTACATAATTTTCATTTTTAATGATAATATATAAATGGTCATTAAATGTTTTAGAGATATCTCATGCTTGTTTTCAAGTATTTTTTCACTTGTTTTGAGTAATTTTATTTTGTATTGTATCTTTGGTGTGTTTGGGTATAAATTTGGGAAATTTCCTGGAGAAGGGGTTATGCAAAGATTGCACATGGTTTTCCCAAATAGTGTGCCCCTAGACCGGCTTACTATGAAACACTACATATAGGTGGGTCTTATAGATGGAGAAATGTTTTTTCAAACCATACACTCTTTTAATAGTAACCATTCACCCCCCCCCCCCAAGGCACATGATTAAGGCACATGGTTTGTAAATCTGTGATCCCCTACATAAGAAATATCCCACAAAATTTTAATTAAGCTACATTTTTTTATTAGAAATACTCAATCCCCCCAAATTAACCCAATATCGACCCCAGCTATGACATTACCTGTTCGCCTTATTTTTTGAGGGTCCTAAAAAATATTATGGCTCTCAACCCCTACTTTTCATGGTTTGAATCCCAAATTAAATATTTTCACTACTTTTAAAAAGAGATCCTACTCTGTTTTTGATTCCCTTTTCTTCTCCCATTCATCTCTCATCATTTGGAGGGATGTTATCCTCAATATTGTGGGCTGTATAACTAGATCTATTATTATTGTATCTAGATCTAGTATATTTTTAATCTTGATTCATTTGGTTTTTGGAATATGTTCTCGATCTAGATGTAATTATTTATTATTTTTTCACTCAAATTATGGATATCCATTGGTGACCATTCATCACCATTTACATGATGGTGGTTTATTATTCTAATCCAAAACTCTAGATTTAAATTTCAGGTATTTAGTTGTATATTTTCTATTGGATGATTATAAATTGAGTTTCGTATATTGAATTAGTTTATTTGGTAAATTAATTATTTATGTTATTGTGAAATTGGTGATATTGAATTTCATGAATTGAAATAATTAATTGTTAAATTAATTTTGGGTAGATTAGGATTATAAAAATAGTTAAATTTACTATTGAACTAATTAATGGTTATTGGTGTTGTTATAAATTTGATGTATTGTTATTAATTATTTTTTAAACAAACTAATGGAATTGTTTTGATTAATTAAATGTAGCATAAATTAATTATACTAACATGATAAATTTTTTATTGAATAAATTAATCAAACTATTGGGAATAATTAATTATTGTATTATTTAATGGAATAATGTAAATTTTCATGTGTTTTATTTTATTAATTAATTGGTTATTTAATTTATTTTATTTTGAGATACATGTGGATGTAGATATGGTGATATATGTGATAATTGTGTGTGGGACATGGTACACTACATCAAAATCCCATAGTGATTTGAAAAATTGTGACAATGGCATTCATATATGAATTGAGAAGATGAATGATAACAATTCCATTTGATATCAATTCAGATAATAAATTGTAACAATGGAATTCAGATGTGAATTGAGATAATTAATGGTAAAAAATGATTTTAGATATGAACTGAGATGATTAATTGGAAAATTTGTATTCAGATATATGATATCCCTTGGGGATGGTTCAGACTTCATCATGGTCCGAAGAAGTTATTGACAGTGTGGGATACCACATGAACCAATGGTTTTATATGGTTAAATATATAGTAATTAAATAAATGAAAACTCTTAAATTTATTTTTTGATTTTTTATTTATAAATATACACACATTATTTTGACTATATATTGTTTTAGATGTTAGTAGTGGTGGCCTATTATGTTGTACTCACACCCTACTCAAGCATCCATATTGGTACTTGAATAGATTTTATTGTTTCTGGATAGGTTAATGGAAAAGGCCCTATGTTGGAGGCTATGCCCGGATGGATCACAAATAATGGAACCAGACATGGATTTGGAACCTTCCGGGTAGTTCGTAGTGTCACTATTTGTTTTGGGTTTTTAATTTTGACACAAGATATGTATTTACATGATATTTCTACTCATTAGATTTGGATATTGTATTCTTATTTATGACATAATGTGATTCTGGTATTGGTTCGGTTATATTTAAATCTATTGATTTTTGTTTATTTCCTTTCCATTATTGTACAACTTGGATGTAGAGGGTATAGTCTCCCCATTGTTGATATTTACCCTCACGCCTAGTTAGCTGCCTCTAAAATATCAGGAGTCGCTCATTAGTTCACATAGAGAACTGGAAGAGGGTACCAGTGTGTGGAAATGATGACGAGATGTTACAAACTGGTATCAAAGGAATTTAAATTTCATTTTCTTTGGTCGTGATATTTGGGTAAGGAATATTATATGATAGGATGTGTTGGGTCTTTCTAAGAGATATTTCTTGAGTGTATCTTACACATATATATTGGTAAAATTCTAATATCAGGGGGGGAAATTTTATTGATGTGTGCTATTAGATTTTATTCTATATCACCTTGAGTGACAGAAATGATGTGTAATGTGATTATTGTTTTTCAGAATTTCATCGATTTATCTAGTGGCTTGGTATGGAATCGTTGTTATGTATGAATAAAAAATTTTATACACTCATGATTATTTTGTTACATGTATGATTTTTTGCATGAATGAGAAATTGAGTTTTGGGTTTTTTTTAAATTGAATAGTTTTTCCTTTCATGTGTTATTGAAATTAATATGGTGTTGGATTTCATTTGAAAAAATGAAAAATAATTAATATTTGGAATAAATTGGTGTCTCATAAAAACAGATATTTAAGAATGAGATTACCAATTTTAACCATGACATATTATTAAAATGGTTAATGTATAGTTATATAACCTTCTTTTTGACCGTGTGGTGAGGTTTTGGGAATTAATTATTATGGTTTAATTTGATAACCCTCATGTGAAATTTATTAATGATGTTTTATATGTCCTAAGATGTGTGTTTGGAATTGTATAGATTTTCTTCCATGATAAAACTTGTTGAGAGGGTGATAGGAGTACATGGATGAGGATGATCCTCAATTGGATGATCTTGAGGCACCAATTGTGCCAGGTGATGATGTTGGAGATAATTTTTGAGTGGAATTTTCATGATTTTTGAAATTAATGGAATCATACCTTTGGAAGGTTGTAAAAAAGAGGTCTGATATTGCACATGATTTTCAGTTACTACACACTTCAATCATTAATTGAGAGGGTGTAACTAAGGAGGTACATCTCAGAACAGTGTACATAAAGACCACATAAGAAAATTAATGAGATCCATGGTGATAAGAGGGTCATGTGGAAAAATTTATGTTCTGAGGATTAATGAAGCACTGATGGGTTATTAAATCCCATAAAGGCTAGGAAGACATGATATATTGGAATGAATTTTTGGAGAAGTTCACATAGGACTTGTATCAAGAGATTGGGATACATGAGAGAGTAGTTGAGTTCATGTGGTTGAACTAGGGGAGTATGTATGTGATGGACTATGCTAATTTATTTACAGACAAGAACTACTTTACTCTAGTGAATATAGGGGATAAAACAACTACGACAATTAATTTTAAGGATGGGCTTAAATGTGAGATTATGATGTAATTTAACTTCTCTCAGTCAATGAAGTTTGAGGAGGTGGTGGATCATGATTTCATACCTGATGGGATTATGAAGGAGGATTCCAGTTGTGGCCATGTTGTTTCTATTGGAAGATCATGATGTACATCTTTAGAGTTCATGATAAGTCACTGTTAGAATGTTATACAAGGGACATAGAAAACATGACCGAGGGAAAGGATCAGTTACTCAGGATATCTCCCATGTCATTGGTCACTTGTGAGGTAGTCCATACAAAACTCATAGAAACATTTCCCAACCACTAGTATTATTCTTATCTTATGGAAGGATGGGACATCTATAGATGTTCTGTAGGAACATGCTACAGACGGGTTGTTATGGAGGTGCTAGACAGAACCAGAGTGTGGGATCAGGATCATCTACAGCATATTAATCTGTAAGATGAAGTTCTTCTAGCCATGTCAATAGTTTAATTAGATGATTTGACATTGGGAAGGAGTTACTATATCAATATATTGTTGTAGTTTAGTGACTTATGACTATATCATAGGGAATAGGGTAAGGACAGTAATATGATGTTCAGCCTATACTTGTGGATGGTGAGACTAGATCACAGAATTTGGTAGGTACTATTCTTGAATCACATATATTATATAGTTCCTTATTTGATAGTAGTGTATCTCCTTTATTTATTCCAAAAAAATATTTAATGGTTTAATCTAACAGGTGGAGTTCATGAGTGGAGTGTGGAAGATAGATAAACTATTCGGAGTACGATCGAGGGACACATTTTTAAGCACGGTGTGTTCTCTCATGGATGAATGTCATTTACTATCAGATTTTTATATCATAGAAAAGTTATGATTTGACCTAATTATGGGTATGGACTAGTTAGTATCATAGTGAGACCACACTGATTGTTCCCATAGGATAGTTACTTTTATGTCACTCAAGGGTGACAAATATGTTCACCACGGAGAATGTGATATCCAGGAGGGTTGTGCAGGGATAGTTCATCAGCAAATGAGGGAGATTTACGCCAATGATTCTAGTATGTTGTTGGATTATGGGTATGTTGGACAAGGTGTCCTTAAACCCATATTGGATAGGTTTCAAGACGTTTTTTCGAAAGACTTATCAAGGGTTCCAGCTAAAATATACGTGGAATGTGCAATTGGGCTTATGAAAGGGTCCGAGCCTATTTATTTTCCACAATAAATAATGGCATTCATAGAGCTTCAAAAACACAATACATAGCTGGAAGAGTTGATGGGTATGGGGTTTATCCATATGAGTCATTCCTTGTGATTGTTTGGTTTTTTTTAAAATAAGGTTGATCGGTCTCTTCACATGGTTTTCAATTACTAGATAATGACCTAGATGCTAGTGAGGAATTGATATCCTCTTCTATGAATTGATGAACTCTTTGGATATTTTAGGGGAGTGTGCTTATTCTTAATGATTGAATTATAATAAGGGTATCATTGTTTCATTTTTTGACCTTCTAATATAAAAGGACTTATTTTAGGTGTAGGTGTACACTATTTGATTTAATTATAATTGAAACATCCCAGGTAAATAAATAAAATAACATTTTAATATTTATTATAATTTTTGAATTAAATATTATTTTTAACTTAAATGGTATGATATGTTTGATGGAGTACCCGATACACAAAAATGGGTTTCTTTGAAATCTCTTGTGGCAGACAACGTTGAGTCATACTGAAAAATAATAACATTATATTAATTTAAATGGTAGTTAAGGCTTAGCCGTTGTATTGGTGGGAATGGATAGAACTAACTAAAATATGAATTTAAATGTTTTTTAACTGTTTTTAAACTTATCCAATAAATTTTGGAGGCTTAAAATAAGAAAGAATATGATTTTAAGCATAAATACTGCAATATTCATCAAAATGTCGATTTACCGCCTTTTGATGGTGAACCCACATTTAATCTATTTTTGGTCTCTTATATATATATATATATATTATATTTGAAAAAATACTATTATTTTTTATAATTGAGACATAAAAATTTATTATGGAAATTGTTTTTGTATTTTCCTGATAATGTTCATTTTTTATGAATAGTGAAAAACGCTGTATTTTAATTCAAAACTGCCTTTTAATCTAATTAATTATATGGTTAGATTATCTTTTTAAATGGATTTAAATTTTAATTAGATTATATTTTTACCATATAATCCTATTTTGATCATTGTAATTAATTTCACTTTTAAAATGGACATAAACAAGTGTCGATCTTTTGATAGTTATTATTTCCTAAAAACAGTCTTTTTGTTTTGATAGCGGGAATTAATTTTAAATTAATATATGCCAATTCTGTGTTTTGAATTTGGAAAAAGGGATTAAACATTTTTAATCATGTGTTCTAACTTTTGTAAATAGGTATATTTTATTTTTAGACATTATAAATATACTCGTGTAAAAAATTTATGTACCATGGTTTAAGGGTAAATATGTTAAATAAGGGTAAAAAAGTATTATTATACTATTATAATATTTACTTAACACTTGACCTAACATTATTTTATGAGTCATGGCTGACCCATGTTATATTTGGGTCTATTTTGGGACCTCATGTATCCACTTATGAGTTATAATGACAATTTATATTATTTAATTTAAAGTAAATACAAAAATGACATAAACAAATATCTTATAGAAAATATATTTTTACATTGGGATATATAAAATATCTCTTTGAATATAAATATTATTTGGAAAGATAAAACTATTTTCTACAGCATGGTATTTGTTTTATAATTTTTAAACATCATATAAATGAAATTATTTATGACACAATAATGACAAAATGTTTACCTCATTAATAAATGATTTAAATAAATAAGATTATAATGATAAAAATAAAATATAAAAACCATTCCAATTCTTATTGGATGATTTTATTTAGAACAAGATTCATCTCGTATTATATTTTTATTAGTTTAGGACATTTTGAAACCGAAAATAATTATATAATAAAATAATATTTTCACACTTTCCTAAAGAGCCCCTCCTCCCCCTTTTAAAAGGACACCACTTCTAACACATTCCTCACACATCTCAAGCCACGTGCCTCATCCAAAACATGTTCAAATATGCACTTAATTACGCTATATTCTATCGAGAATCCTTAACATAGGCATAAAAAACATAAAGTCATCTTTTTGGTTCAAACCAAAGAGAGTTACAAGATTTAATGGTAACATCTTCTCTTAAGTTATTTTGTTTTATTTTCCTTCTCAAACCCCCAAAACTCTTTTTATTCCAATATATTATTAAAAAACCAGTATCATAAATATATTAGATTTTATATAAGGATTTTAACTACACATAGACACAATGTTATCTAATTGATAATTAATATACTCTTTCTGTGGATCGCAAACTAACACCCCACGAAATGATGATTGTTCAATTATCTCCTACCACCTTGTATGCCAGACATTATGATGGAATTTTATTTGTATATGATATTTATTATTTTTTATGTTTTATTTATTCTTATTTATTTTTTATTTATATCATACTTTTATAGTTTCTAGTATGAGTAAACGTGTTAATTTCATTTAAGGAAGTGAGGACTACTGCCCCCTCAAAGTGATATGACCAGTTCATACCATATGTGGGACATATAAAGAATGGATATATTGAAATTATTTATGATATTGTACAGTAATTATATTATAACTATTTATAATTATTTTTTCATTCAATTAAAAAATGAAAGAGAAATGAAAGTAGCGCTCATGCATACGTACGACTTACCGTCTGGAGGAACGGTGCATTTCATTTCATATCTCCAAATGTTATGTAATATTATAAAAATGTATATATACTAGATATATATGATATATATGATATCTAAATAATGAATATAATTATACAGATAATGGAATCTTGACCACATAGACTACTTTTAATTATAACGTGTTCATTTTTTACTCAACTACCAAATATCGACAAAATGATCATTATAAACTTAAATGATTACATAATGTTTATAACATGGTTATAAGTGATATAAAAAGAAAAATAAACTTGAAAATGGTTTTTAAATCATGTATTAATTTACTTAATTTTATTATTCAGGAATAATAAGGAACAAACAAGACAATTCAGACACGAGGTAAGGGGTTTCTTATCTCACTTTAAATTCTGTGAGATTTACAATATTCACCACTAATTTATTGCATGTGGTTTAATTTTTACTACCATATGATATATATTATAATAATTATATTTATATTCATGTTATTAATTGAATCATTTGGTGCTTATTAACTTTTTTTCATATAACTCAATTGATTATAACGTGGTAAGAGATTTTCATCTCACTTTTTATTCCCGTGAGATTCATGCTATATTTGCCACTATTTCATTTTGTGTGGTTTATGTACCACCAAAGAATGTATTACATGTGTAATATAAATCGATTTATGGGTATTTAAATATTCATTTTATGATCCTTTTTTCAGGGGTTGAATGTTTCGTAAGTTAATGAATCGGTAAGGGAAATTTTTAACCCAATTTCAATTCCATGGGATAATCTTCAAATTATTAATTATGTCGTCATATGATTATGTGTGAAATCAATATTTATATATTTATATTGTAATTTCCACTCCCCTCTGTGTGGATATAATCTTGATAAACATAATAACCCTATTTATGAATTCTCAATTCATCGATATGAACTTAATAATAGTAGTTTTAACTCAATTTCCATTCATTAAGTTAAACATCCAAGTCATTGGTGTTGTTTTTACAAAAATAAGTGTGAATGTTCTCTAATTGATTTACACTGAATACACAATCATATTTAGTGTATATATATATTTCACACATTATTTTATAAATGATTAATCTTTAATCAAAGGATTCTATTATATAAGGGATTTTGTATCAATTTACATTCCATTAAGACTTGATTGTTGTTATACACCAATTAACTCTTATATGGTGTATATACTGTTTTTTGGCATATTATATCATGAATCACTTTATTCTCATGATATTATAAAGTTATTATTCATTGTTAATTCACTATTATTTTTATTCAAGAGTATCAAATTTTGTTAAAAACTCTTTAACAAATATATTGTTTTAAATGTTTTAAAGATTTTTTCTTCTAATTCTTTATCATTAATGTCCATGTTTTAAAAATGGTTTTAGAAATTTATTTATATGGACATTAAGGTTTTAAAATGATAATTTATTATAAAATTTTAAAGTGATATGGGAAACATTGATTTAAAAATCTATTTATTAAATGTTTTAAATGGTTGTCAAAATCATTTGATAAATCATTGTTTATTTCAATATCTTTTGTTGAAATATTGGAATGTTGAAATGTTATCTTTACTTTATACATGTGTTATGTATTATGATTATTTTATTGTTATTGGAAATTTTTTACATATACGGGAGGTTCAATGATAAACCTAGGGTGGGTGAGCCCGAGATAGCTCTCCAAGCATTGGTTAACGTGATGGATGTAAACGCTAATGTTTCTCCTAAGAGATTAGGGAATATAATGTGATATGTATTCCAAATCTGCCTCCCTATGCAGCTATGACAGCTACACTGTATGTATGTTATGAATTCCAGAAGTTACATTTATGATTTATGATTTCTATGTGTTATTTTTAAATATTATGATTTCATGATTTATGTTATGATTGAAAAGGAAAGTTTCATTTATATGTATTAATTGATGGGATAATATTTTCCTCCCTTATTTTATAACCCTTAGATTTTTATTCTCATCCTATGTTTTTAAAATTTTTGTCCACAAGAATTAAAGATGAATAGGGGAAATGATGGGATCAATAAAAAGTCATGCTGTCTAAAAAATGGAACTAGACATGTTTTTTAAGAGTTTTTTTATGAAAAAAATGGATACTGAGTAGTAGTGTATGTGTGTAATATTAAAGTTATCATGTAATAGTTATGGACTAATTCTCTAAAACTATAAACATGAAAATATCCTTAGTGTGAATTCTTGACATAATTCAATATTATGTAATGTTTAAGGTCGGGTCCTTATAGTTGGTATCAGAGGTCAGTTTAGATAGCGTAAGGGATTACGAGTTTTTGGTAATCATATGGTTATTACCTATGTTTATTATTTAAGTAAAATAATTCTTGTATAAATTTTTTACATCAAGGAATTTTGGTTACCAATGGAAGGAGGAGGATCTCAGATGACATTCTTATCTCTTCCTGATGACATGAATGAAAATATTATTGCAAAGTCAGGTTCAGATGATTGTGAATATTTTTCTATCATACAACTCACTTGCAAGTAGTTGTTTGAGATATCAAACACCTCCATTATACCTCGATATCATTCTGGATCCTACGTTGTATTTAATAAAATCCTATTTTCACAATATGGTCATATTATCAAGAAAGTTAAATATGATAAATGAATTTTCAAATATTTTACCGTATCCAAAGATTTTGATGCATATTATGATTTTGAAAAAGGTTCTGCAGAATGATACCATTGAACAAACTATTTATATTTTCTTTTAGAATATAGTATCCCAGCACATACATATGGTATTTTAAAAGGACAATTGATTGATAATTTCAACTCCAACTCAGTCAGACTGTTTTATAGAAATTTAGTTTTATCAGATTTTTTGAAATTAAATTTCATACATGATTATTTTCTGAAACAGTTTTTCTGCAAACACCCATATGACCCAAGTTGTACAAGGTGTATTTGGATGAAAGAATCAAATGATATTGAAGGATCTCTAAAAAATTGAATCAATTAATGGACATTCTACCTACATGAACAAGATGATGATGAAACCATATGGACACCATGATCAGGGTATGATGTTCTTTCTATTGGGAACAGTTATATTTTATCATATAGTGGTGAAAAAATAAAAATATATAAAATGTTAAAGTATTTATGTATCAAGATTATAATGAATGGAATAAGAAAACCATTGATGTTAAATACTATTTGGTATATTTTGGAGTTTTATAAAAATTATAACCTGTAAGACGGGTGATGACCCGTTGTTTTCGGCAAGGCCACATAAATCTAACCCACAATAGAATGGCGACAAAGGCACATCACCTCCACTATCCTACATGAAGTCACTGGTATGTCTGACATATTCTTTTATGTTAATTTATTTTTAGAATAAAAAATATGATGATTTCTGGAACATATGTTTTATCCAATGAATATCCTTATTATTGGAAAATGATTTTGGTGATTAAGTGATAAAGGTTATTTTAAAAGATATTTTCTCTTTTGGAAACATTATATGTATAAGGGATAGAAAATACTATGGGATTTAATTTGTGTATTAATGGTTGAAATATTATTTTGGAAGAATCTATGTTTTTATTGTGTACATAAGTTGATTTGGGATATTTATGTAAATGATTAATCTATTATAGATAATATTTGTTTAGGTTAATTAATCTTCAGTATACGACTTTAAGAGTAGTCTATGTTATTTTGAGATCAATGTAATGATTAATCTTGGAAGACTACATGATTACATACTTATATGATTTGGGGTTCAATTGTAGTTTTGATTACATTTAATTATTTTATGAAAAGATGTTTATTGAGTGGTCTTTGTTGAACTTTGGGTATTGTTTGAATATTTTTGGAGATTAGGAGTAGTTTTTCATTTTGTAAAAGATTATAATTTTTTGGGGATTATTGGATCTTCTTCTAACCATTTTGGATTTTGTTAATCTCTAAATGCATGAAAAAATATATCATCTTTTGTGGATTATGTGATTCTCTAGGACTTGATTATAGAACTTTCAATGTGAACAAGTCGTCATGAATACTCATAATCTGATGAAAAAATAAGTTTGTTTTAGGAATTCAGTAAAGGATGAATGTCTACATGACAAGTAAGAATGATTTTTTATTTTTTTAGTTAAGATCATAAATAAATTCCTCAAAATTATGAAAATTAACTTAAAATAAAAACATTTTTCTTTAACGTTTCTTTCTGTGGAATCAAAGACCATTTATCCCATCACATGTTTTTCATTTTCTAGTGGATAACTTTCTCTTAATCATGTTTTCTATCACTTTGCATCAGAACTTGATGGTCTGTTTTCTTCCCATATCAATGATTTCATGGAATTCTAGTATCTCCTCTCACGGGTAACCTCCTTGCATATATTTTTTATTTTAATGTAATAGTTTTATTTACTCTTTTTCCGATGTGGGATTTTCAAGTATGTTTCCAATCCCAATTTTAAAATTGAGAAGACGCAAATCCCAAAACAGGGGAAGGATGTAACATCTCAGGTAAATAATTAATACAATAGTTTCTTATTTAATAAAATTTGTGAATTAAATATTAATTGTAATTTAAAGGATAAGATATGTTTGATGGAATTCTTGATAGGCAACAATGATTTTCATTTAATTCTTATGTTTCACACAATGATGGGTCTTACTAAAAAATAATAATATAATATTATTTTAAATTGTAGTTAATGCCTAACCGTTGTATTATTGGGAATTAACAGAATAAACTAAAATATGAATATAAATGTTTGTTAATTTTTTATACATTTATCCACTAAAATTTTAAACCTCAAAATAAGAAATAATCTGATTTTAATCATAAATACTCTAATAATAATTAAAATGTAAATTTAACACCTTTTGATGGAGAACATTCATTAAATCTAGTTTTGTCCCCTTTTATATATTCTATTTGACAAAATAATATTATTCTTCAGAATCAGGACATTAAAATTTATGTTGGATAAAATTTTGATATTTTTCTGATAAATTTCATTTCATTATGAATAGTGAAAAATACTGTATTTTAATTCAAAACATCTTTCTAATGTTATTTATTTATATGGTTATATTATATTTCTAAATAGATTTAAAGTTATGTTAGATTATATTTTTACCATTTAATCCTATTTTGGTCATTGGAAGTGATTTTACATTGAAATTTGACATAAACAAGTGTCAGTATTTGGATAATTATTATTTCTTAAAAACACTCTTTTTGTTTTAACAGCGGGAATGAATTTCAAATTATTTTCATCCTCAAATGTGTTTTAAATTTGGAAAAATGGATTCCATATTTTGAATTAGGAGGTACAAATTGGTAAATATTAAACTTTTATTTTTAGAAATTATGAATTTTTAATACAATAAAAAATTAATTTACCATGGTTAAAGGTTATATCTGGTAAATAAGTGTAAAAATATTATTATTATAATATAAAATTTCATTAAAACTTGTTCTAACCTTATTTTATGAGTCATGTACGTCCATGGGCATCATTGGGACGATTTTGGGACACCATGGAGCCACATAGGAGTGATCATGACACTTTATATTAATGAATATAAAGTAATGAAAAAAATGACATAATCAAATATCTTTTAGTAAATGAACTATTTAATGGGTTTATATAAGTTATATCTTGGACTATAAATATTATTTGGAATGATAAGATGATTTCTATCTTAATTGTAATTTTTTTATAATTTTTTTACATTATATAATTAAAAATATTTATGACACAAAAATGATGTAGTGTTTACCTCATTAATAATGGATTAAAATGAATATGATTTTAATGATTAAAATAATATCCAAAACCATTCCAATTAATTTTGGATTATTTTATATCGACCATTAGTCATCTTATCTTTGACTTTTATTATTTTTGTATCTTTTGAAACAAAAAATAATTATATAATAATATAATATTTTCTCACTTTCCTAAAGAGCCCCTCCTCCCACATATAAAAAGAACACCACATCTACCCAATTCCTCACACCTCTCAAGCCTGTTGGATCGTCCAAAACCTAGCCAGAAATGATCTCAAGATCCTTCTATTTCACCTAGAATCCATAACGTAGGAAGAAGGTCCTTCAAGTAGTCCATTTGGTTCAAACCAAAGGGAGTTACCCGATTTACAGGAAATGTCTTCTTAAAGTTATTTTTTTTATTTTCCTTATACAACCTCCTAAACTCTTTTTATTTGATTATTTTATAAAAAACAGTATCCTAAATATACTAGGTTGTTTTCAAGATAAGTATTCTAACTAAACATATAGACAACTCCATCTAATGGGAAAAGAACATATTGCTTCTGTCGATGGAAAACTAACCCCTCACGAAATAATGATTGTTCAATTATATTTTACCACCTCGTATGGTGGTAATTATGATGGAACTTTATTTATATATTATATATATTATGTTTAGTTTTTATTTATGATTCTGTATTTTCAATTTATAGCACACCTTTATGGTTTTCATTATGAGTAAACACGATAATTTCATTTGAGAAGGGCTGGACTACTTCCCCCTCAAAGTGATATGACTCGTGAATGACATACATGGGACATATAATGGATGGAGTTATTAAAATTATATATGATATTATACTGTAATTATTATATAACTATTTATCATTAAATTTTCATTCAATTAAAATATGATATAGAAATGAAATTAGTGTTCATGCGTACGTATGGATTACCGTCTCCATGAACTGTGCATTTCATTTTTTATCTCAAATTGTTATGTATCATAATAAATACATATATATAATAGAAATATAATATATATAAGATATATAAATCATTAATATCATTCTATATATAATAGACTATTGACCACATGCAAAACTTGTAATTATAAGGTGTTCATTTTTTATTCAATTACCAAATACCGACAAAACAACCATTATTAACATAAATGATTACATACTATTTATAACATCGTAATAGGTGAAATAAAAGGAATAATAAACCTGAATAAGGGTTCTTAATCATTTATAAATTAAATAATTTTCATTCTTCATGAATAACAAGGATCAAACATGTCAAGTCAGACATGAAGTAAGCGTTTGTTATCTCACTTTTAATTCTGTGAGATTTCCATTGTTCTCCACTAATATATTGCATGTAGTGTATTGTTTACTACTATTTGATATATATTATCATGATTATAATTATATTAATGTTTTTATATGAATTATTTGGTGGTTTGTAACTTTTTTTCATATGACTCGACTGATTACAACGTGGTATGGGATTTTCATCTCACTTTTTATTCCTATGAGATTCATGCTATATTTGCGGCTGTTTTCTTTTTTGTTATGTATGTAATCCCAATATTATTTTCATATTGTAATATAAAAAAATTTATGGGTATTTAAATCATCATTTTATGATTGTTCTTTAATGGGTTTTTTGTTTCGTATGTCACCATATTGGTAAGGGATCTTTTTAACCCAATTTCAATTCCATTGGATAATCATCCAAATCTTAATTATTTCATGCTATGATTATGTGTGGAATCACTGTTAATTTATTTATATTGTAATTTACACTCCACGTTGCATGGATATACTTTTTAAAAACATAATCACTCCATTAATTAATACTCATGTCATCGATATGAACTTGATAAGAGAAATTTTAACTCAATTTCCATTCCTTGAGTTAAACATCCAAGTCATTGTGGTTGTCTTTACAAAAATATGTGTTCATGTTCTCTGATTGATTTACAGTAAATATCTAATCATATTGAATGTATTTATATTTTCACACATTATTATGTAAATGATTTATCCTTAACTTAAGGATATTATTTTATAATGGATTTTGTCTAAATTTACATTCCATTGAGACATTATTGTTGTTATGCACCAATTCACTCTTACATGGTGTATATATTATCATATGGTATATTAGATCGTGAATCCCTTTATTTTCATGATATTATAATCTTCTGATTAAATGTTATTCCTCAATTATTTGTATTCAAAATTCTCTTAGTTTTTTAAAAACTCTTTAACTAAAATATTGTTTTAAAGGTTTTAAATATTTATTCTTCGAAATCATTATAACTAATTTCCATGTTTTAATAATGGTTTTAAAATTTTATTTAAGTGGACATTAATGTATTCATATGATAATTTATTTAATAGTTTCAAACTATTATGGGATAGTTTTATTCAAAAATCACTTTATTAAATGTTTTAAATTGTTTTAAAAATGGTTTGATAAAGCATTGTTTATTTCTATATCTTGATTTGATATATTTCAATGTTGAAATATTTTCTTTCCTTTATACTTGTTTTATGTGTTATGATTATGTTATGGTGATTGGGAATTGTTTATTTATACAGGTGGTTCCATGATAATCCTAGGGCAGGTGAGCCTGAGATAGCTCTCCAATGAATTGGGTAATGTAATGGGGGTAAACGTTAATGTTTCTCATAATAGATTTAGCTAATAAACTGTGATGCTTATTCCAAATGTGACTCCCTATGTTTTGGTGATAGATACAATGTATGTATGTTATTAATTCCATAAGTTACCTTTATGATTTATTATTTTTATGTGTTATTCCTAAATATTATAATTTCAGGAGGTATGTTATGATTGAAAATTTTGGTTTCATTGATTTGTATTTACTGATGGGTAATGTTTCCCTTCCTTATTTTATAACCCTTACTGTTCTTTTTATGCTTATCCCCCGATTATGAAATTTATTCCACATGACATAAATATGAATAGCATCGAGGATGGGATCAATAAAAAGTCATGTAGTCTAAAACATGGAAGTATGAATTTTTCTTTTTAAGAGTTTTAATTTTATGAAAAAAATAGATACTGAGTAGTAGTGTCTGCATGTAATATTAAGGTTGTTATGAAATATTTATGGACTAATTGTCTAAAAATATAATACTGAAAATATATTCTATGTGAATTCTTGAAATAATTCAAGATTCTGTACTGTTTAAGGACAGATACTTATAATAATTCCATTTGGGTTTACAATCACAATAACATTTTTTTATGGCCTTGATGAACAGAATCTTGCATGCATACCTGGATCAGTTTGTGGTTGTGTCTTTAGAGGAAATCGTGGGAAATCCAAGACTAATGATGATCATTCCCAACATCTTTACATATTACTAAGAAAATTGAGAGGGCAAGATCCCTTTAAATCTGTCTAATTGTCAATTTTGGATTCATTAGTTAAACATATTAGGTCACATCATCTACGAGGATGGCCTGTCAATGGACCAAGAGAAGGATAAGTCTGTTGTATCTTGGGATCATCCAAAGAATGTTTTTTATCCATTGATTTGGGGTATAGATTGATATTACTGGAGTTTTACTATGGAAATTTCTCGATTATTATCCCGACATTCAGGCTTGACCCTAAAGGGGAACATTTTTTAATGCATGGAAATATGTGGGAATTTTGTCCATGAGTTGATGAAGTGTTTGACCTCCACAACATTCTTGATCGTACTTATGGTAGGTGATGAGTATATTGTGTTTTATGATCCTTCTAGAAATTGACTCCGTGTATTGTTAATGTAGGGAGATCCATATTTGATTTATGGGTCTCAACTGTTGTGGCCACATGAAAAAAACATCCCTACACATGACCTCATGTAAAATGTAGTGATTTCTGAATTGATATGTTGTAAGTATCATCAATACTGAGAATATTTTACTGTGTATACTGATCATAGAATCATAAATTATATCTTTTAAAAGTGATATTTTCATATCTGGAATTGGAGATGGGTTGAGAATACGATGTATTTTTTTTTTTGAGAAATAATAAATGCCCGAAATGGATATTTTGTGGCTTACAGCTTCAGACGGAAGACATTGACTCAAGATGTTTAAGAGTCTAGTGTTGGATTGAATAGTCGATATAAAAGTCTATTAGATGGAACAATACAAGAGGGGGGGTGAATTGTAGGTTTAAAAACCTTTGAGTTTTAGTAACAAAGAGATTAGTTTAAATGAACTTAAACTAATACTAACACAAACACCCACAATTGTATTGAATGTAAAAGGTATGATGTATTGTAATACTAATGTAATGCAAAACAATTGTATTCAAGGTGAACACAATAATCAGAGTAATACAGATATGAATGATTCTACCTTAAAGCGTATAGAACCAATCAAAACAATATGTAATAGAATGATTGTAATTGAAACAATTACAATTGAATATGTAAAGAAGAAAGGAAACAATACAAATCCCTTTCTAATACAACAGCGGAAATGTAAAAGTAATACAATTCTTTTAACCCAAAGAGAAGGGTTATCCTTTCACCTAGGATAAAAGGTCTGTCTCACCAACACCTTGGTGAGCCCTCGATACGATGATCGGCACGTCTGTCTGCCTATCCCCGGCAGCCCTTGATACGATGATCGGCACGTCTGTCTGCCTATCCCCGGCAGCCCTCGATACGATGATCGGCTCGTCTGTCTGCCTATCCCTGGCAGCCCTCGATTTTGCAGGTAATCGGCACCTCTGTCTTTCAATTACTTGAAAGCCCTCGATACGATGATCGGACGCACAAGGCTGATGAGAGAAGTCACAGTGTCTCTCTCTAGAATCTTCGTAGTTCACAGAGTCTCTTCGTTCATCAGTGTCTTCTCAGCTTCAAATGACCTCCTATTTATAGGCCTCGGGTTCCAACGGTCATATTGCCTCCAACGGTCATATTGAAACAGAAAGCACGACATCGTTTTGATTAGTATATAACTAACTCAACGACATCGTTTTGTTAGTATAAGAGATATATAAAAATGTAAAACATGAGTACGATTCATATGCAGAGAGAGTTTTTGACAAAGTACCAAAACAAATAATGATCATCTGAATAGCAAAGTCAGTACGATACGATTGACAGAGTCAGTACGATACGTTTGACAGAGTCAGTACGATACGTTTGACAGAGTTAGTACGATACGTTTGACAGAGTCAGTACGATACGTTTTGGTCAGTACAATCAACATCCTACGATACGATAAACATGATAAAAGACAATTTGTTATTTACAAACATATGATAGAATACATTTGAGATTTCCAAAACATGACATAGAATATATTTGTGATTTCTAAAACATGATGTAAAAGCCAAAAGAAGACTTTTGACTTAACAATCTCCCCCTTTTTGGAAAGCACAAACACACAAAGTAAATGAAACAAGAAATACTTATCTCCCCCTGAGTTATTGAAAACTCTTCTGAATAAGAAATTGAATACAACTAACTCCCCCTTAGGTATTGACTTTCCTAAGGATTGTATTCATAGATTTCCCTTAAGAGAATTGTAATGCATTCTCCCCCTTTGTAAAACAATCTTTGCTTTGTAAATATTCTCCCCCTTTGTGATTTACAAAAAGAAAGGAGGAATCTCGAATTTTCTGGAAGAGTTAGTGAAGTAATACAAGACAATGGATAAAAGAGAAAGGATTACAAGAGTTATTACAAAACAAACAAGTTCCAAAAGAAACAAATACAACAAACATTTGTTTTCTATTTCCTTCTCTTTCTTTATAAGCTCATGAAGCACAGCTTTCATCTTCTTGATCTCCTTCTTGTCTTCAGAAATTGATTCACCCTGGGTTTTGAGAAGGTCCTGTTGATCCGCAAAAATCTGATCTTGATTTCTGATGGTCTCCTCCTGTACTCTGATTACTTCTTCAAGAGTATCAATTCTGTTTTGAAAAGTCTTGTTATCCTTGGAGAACTCAGAATTTTGATTCTTCAGTAAAACCATTTCATCTTTGAAAGATGAAACCTTCGAGAATTCAGATTGGAAAGCATTCATCCTATCTTTCAAGTCTTTTACTGAAGGAACATCGGTTCTTTGAGAAGACAAAAGGTTCAGCCTTTCAACCGTTTCTTTATCAAGCTTGTTGAAAGCAATTGCAAGCTCATTTGATAACCTTCTTATATCTTCAATAGCAACCTCATGATCATTGATTGAGCTCTCTGTTTTGTACGACCACTTAGTCATCTTATTACATGCCTTCTTATGAGCAACTGAGCTTTCTGAAAGAACTTTTAAATCGGCTTCTACAGACAAGACTTTCTTTCTCAATTCTTTCACAGAGCCAAACTTCTTTCTCTGATTTTCAGTAATAAAATCAATCTTCCCTTCCAGCCTCGGGAAATAAGGAATGGTTTTCTCCACCCTTCTCAAAACATGAACAATGTAATCACTCTTCTTGAGAGAGATTGTATGCTCTGAATCAGTATCTTCATCGTACGATGCTAGTTCATATGATCTGCTTGAATCAACAACTGGCTGTTTCCCTTTTTCTTTTTCTTTCTGCTTTCTTTCATCTTCCACTTTGTCACTAATGACAACTACTTTATCAGACTGAGAAGATTGAGCATCTTTCTTTTCTTGAGATGACATCCTGTCCGGAGATCTTTCCTGATCGGCATGAGGAGTTTGTTGAACACCTTCGCTCAGCTTTTGAAGCGATTCCTCTCTACTTTTCTTTGATCTTTGAAGAAATTCTAACATAAAATCTCCTTCTTCTACTTCCACTTCTTCTATCAGTTGTTTTCCTTTTTCTTTCTCAGGCAGACTCTGTATGATGGGCTCTTGATGCACTTCCACAGTTAGTTGAGCACTAGCATCTTCAACTGCTTTCAAGACTTTAGAGGTATCAAAGTCCTGAGCCTTTCTCTTCAAAAGAGTCTTTTTTTTCTTTTCAGCTTGAAGGGTTTCTTCTACCCTTATCCTTTCTGCAAGGGCTTCAGCAGGGTCAAGTCCAAACTTCGGATCACCCTCTTTTCTCTGTTCCTTGTCCTTTCTCCACTTTTCAAAAACTTCTTTTCTGTACCTCGGCTTCTTCTTTGGCTTTGAACTAGTCTGCGGATCAGACTTTCGAGTAACACCGGCGGATTGATTGTCCTTGGCTGGCATAGGTGCCGATTGATTTTCAGGCAATTCTGCTTCTACATCTCTGACAAAAAGTTTTGAATTTGAATCAAAACAAACATTCAGCTTTTTCATCGTACTCTTATTAATGAAAGACGGCCACAAATCCATAGGTTCTCCTTTCAAAGGAATGTTACAAAACTTCATACTCTCAAGAATGAATTTCGTAAGGATGGTTGGATACATTATTATTTGGGATTTAATCCCTCCTTTCTTGACATTCTTGATGGTTTCAAAAATATACTCCATGAGATTCACTTTCCTCATATTCACAAGATAATCAAGCATAAAGACATCAGAAACTTTAAGAGTTTCTCTATCCCCTTTCCTTGGAACAAGAAAACCTTTCATCCATAAGGTAACAAACCGATTGTCCGGTGAAAGATGATAAACTTTCTTCTTTCCCTCATTAACAACAATCAAAGATTTTTCAGCAGTCTCTCTATTAAACGTACCAACTTCCTCTGGTAGTTTGTGAGATGGACAGAATGAATCCCCTTCTATAGAAACATTCAGAAAGTGTGCCGCTTGTTTCACAGACATGGATAATTTTCTATCGTACACAGCGAAGTTTATAGTCATATCTTTGTCGAAAGACACGGTTTTGTAAAACTGACAAACTTCATCAAAAAGAACTGGATCTTGAATATCAGGCTTTTCCACAGAGAGATGTTCCCATCCTTGAAACAAAATAATCCTCTTGATTGTAGAATCGTACATATCGAAAAATTCTCGGGATACTAACCTTTCTCTGTGAAAGTCTTTATCTGTAAAGGTCTTTGAAGACATTTCAGCGGGAGTGTTGGCAGAGGATTGAGACATAAAGATGATGCCGATTGAGAAGATCGTACGATTGTTTATAGCTGGGGGAGCAGAGCTTCGCCTCAATTCCTGGACAATCAATGTGGGTTTGGGGAGGGGAGGGGGGGTATTTATAGGCAAAAAAAATGACTGTTGATCTTCTACGGTCAGGATTAGATAATAGCAGATCAATGGTTAGGATTAAAACAAAAAAAAATTTAAAATAAAATGAAAAGAAACCTGTCGGAGAACATAAGGTGATTGCTGGTTTTGGTATGAATCAAAAGTAAACACAATCGTAAGAAGAAAGAAAAAAAAACATGATGAAGCCGATGGAAAACAAAGTCATTACTATGATCGGACCGTACGATGGAAAATAGTTGTTACCATTAACCGACAGTACGATGGAAAACAATCTCAATACTATCATCGGTCGACAAAAAAAAACGAATGGTACGATGGAAAATAATTTCAATACCATCATCGGTCGATTCAAAATTTTTGAACGATACGATGGAAATGAATTTGAATACTATCATCGGTCGATTCAAAGATTATTGAATGGTACGATGGAAAAGAATTTTAATACCATCATCGGTCGATTCAAAGATTATTGAATGGTACGATGGAAAAGAATTTGAATACTATCATCGGTCGATTCAAAGATTATTGAATGGTACGATGGAAAAGAATTTTAATACCATCATCGGTCGATTCAAAATTTTTGAACGATACGATGGAAAAGAATTTGAATACTATCATCGGTCGATTCAAAAAAAATTGAATGGTACGATGGAAAAGAATTTGAATACTATCATCGGTCGATTCAAAGATTATTGAATGGTATGATGGAAAAGAATTTTAATACCATCATCGGTCGATTCAAAATTTTTGAACGATACGATGGAAAAGTATTTCAATATGATAAACAGAAAAACTGACATGATCAATACGATAAACAGGAAAACTTAAAAAGAAACGATAAAACTGTCAATACGATAAACAGAAAGAAACATATATAAAGAGAGTAAATATTTAAAGATCAGAAACATAAAGACATAAAGAAATGTCCTCCCCCTTTCTACGAGGAGTTTCTTACTATTAGGAGAGATGTAAAACAGGAAGTAGATATGAATGATTATTTTAATGTAATCATTCCTAGCTTCTGTTTTATAAATTCAAATCTATCGGAAGGTAAAGGTTTTGTAAAAATATCAGCAAGTTGTTCTTGTGTTTCGATGAATTGTAAAACAATATCTCCTTTTTGTGTGTGATCCCTAAGAAAGTGATGCCTAACATCTATGTGTTTTGCACGAGAGTGATGTGCTGGGTTTTTACTAAGAGATATGGCACTTGTATTATCACACAGAATTTGAGTTTTGGAGAAACTCAAACCATAGTCAGTGAGTGTGTGCTGCATCCACAATACTTGAGCACAGCAACTTCCAGCTGCTACATATTCAGCTTCAGCAGTGGAGAGTGCTACTGAGTGTTGTTTCTTGCAAGACCGAGAAACCAAAGAATCTCCTAAGAAATGACAAGTTCCAGATGTACTTTTTCTATCCATTCTACAACCACCAAAGTCAGCATCTGAAAAACTTTTTAAAACAAAATCATTTCCAGAAGAGTAGAAAAGTCCTAAATCCATAGTGTCTTTTAAATACCGAAAGATTCTCTTTACGGATTTTAAGTGAGACTCTTTTGGATTAGATTGATATCTTCCACATAAGCATACAGAAAACATCAAGTCGGGTCGACTAGCTGTCAAGTATAGCAAACTCCCTATCATACCTCTAAAAATTGTTTGATCTACTGGTTTCCCAGTTTCATCAAGATCATGAGTATTTGAGGTACCAATTGGGGTGCTAATACTTTTAGTTTTGTCAAATCCATACTTTTTGAGTAAGTCTTTAATATACTTATGTTGAGATATATAAGTTCCTTCTGGTTTTTGAGATATTTGAAAACCTAGAAAGAATGTTAATTCACCCATCATACTCATTTCAAACTCAGATTTCATTAAATTTGCAAAAGAATCGGTTAAAGATTTCTGAGTTGATCCAAATATGATGTCATCAACATAGATTTGGACAACCAAAACATTTTTGTTTTCCATTTTGATAAAAAGAGTTGGATCAGCTGTACCTTTTCTATAATTGTTTTGTAAAAGAAATCCTATAAGTCTATCATACCATGCTCTAGGGGCTTGTTTAAGACCATATAGAGCCTTGGTAAGTTTAAAGACATGATCAGGATGTTTTGGGTCTTGAAAACCAGGAGGTTGTTCGACAAAAACTTCTTCTTGAACAAAACCATTTAAAAAAGCACATTTGACATCCATTTGAAATAGTTTGAAATTGAAATATGCTGCGAAGGCTAATAGAATGCGAATAGATTCATGTCTAGCTACAGGAGCATATGTTTCTTCATAGTATATTCCCTCTTGTTGATTATAGCCTTTTGCAACAAGTCTTGCTTTATTTCTTACAATGATTCCATTTTCATCACACTTGTTTCTGAAAACCCATTTTACACCAATTACAGTTGTTTCTTTAGGTCTTTCAACTAAAGTCCAGACTTGATTCCTTTCAAATTCATTTAGTTCATCCTGCATTGTTTTGATCCAATCATCATCACCTAAGGCCTCACTTGGAGTTTTAGGTTCAAATTGGGAATGAAAAGCAAGATGTTCTATTTCATTTCTTAAGGAATTTCTGGTCCTTACAGGTTGATTTATATCACCAATGATATTATCACTGGGATGATTCCTAAGAAACAATTGATTTTGGTTTTGTAAAACCTGTTCATCAACATATGGTAGAAAATCTTCTGTGGTAAATGTTTCAGGAACACTTTCTTGAACATTTTCCTTATCAGAATGTTCTTCTAATATAGGTTGATAAACATTTTTGGAAAACACATCCGAGGATGTAGGATTGGGTTGGTTGAAAACAAAAGGGTTGGTTTCATCAAATTTTACATGTACTGTTTCTTCAACAGTACAAGTGTTTTTATTGAAAACTCTATAAGCCTTAGAGGTTGTGGAATAGCCTAGAAATATTCCTTCATCAGATTTTGGTGCAAATTTCTGTAAATTATCTTTTGTATTCAGAATGAATACTTTGCAACCAAAAACTTTGAAGTAAGAAACTTTAGGTTTTCGGCTAGTCCATAACTCGTAAGGAGTTTTATTAAGAAATGGTCTAGTTAAAACACGATTTATAGTATAACAGGCAGTACTTACAGCTTCAGCCCAAAAGTGCTTAGCAATTGAGTATTCACTCAACATGGTTCGAGTCATTTCCTGAAGAATACGATTTCTTCTTTCAACAACCCCATTTTGCTGAGGAGTTCTTGGTGCTGAGAAATTGTGAGTAATACCTTTCTTACTACAAAAAGTTTCAAAATCTGAGTTTTGAAATTCACCACCATGATCACTATGAATAGTTATCAATGGTAGGTTTTTCTCATTTTTAACTTGGGCTCTAAAAGTTTTGAAATAGAAAAAGGCTTCAGATTTCTTTGTGAGAAAGTAGACCCATGTAAATCTAGTAAAGTCATCAACTAAAACAAATACATAGTATTTTCCTCCAATGCTTCCAGATTGTGAAGGACCAAACAGATCCATATGCACAAGCTGTAATGCATTAGAAGTTGAAACTTCATTAATTGATTTAAAGCTAGTTTTATGTTGCTTGCCAAATTGACAAGGATCACAGACTTTTGAAGAATCATATCTAAGATCCGGTAGCCCTTTTACAAGTCCTTTCTTTGAGAGTTTTCTTAGGTTTCTCAAATTACAGTGTCCTAATCTCCTATGCCATAGCCACGATTGGTCTTCTATTACACTTAAACAAGGTAAGTTTTGGTTCCTAAGGTCTTCTAAGTTAATAGTGTAAACATTCATTTGCCTATGGGCAGATAGAATAAATTCATCCTTGGAATTGTGAACTAGACACTTATCATTTCTAAAATTCACAAGGTAACCTTCATCACATAATTGACTTATGCTGATGAGATTGTGCCTAAGACCTTTTACAAATAAAACATTTGAAATAAGAACTTTTCCAAGAAAAACAATATTACCTATACCAACAATCTTTCCTTGAGCATTATCTCTGAAGGTAACTTTTCCACTTTTGTTTTGATAACCTTTTCAAAGAAATCTTTGTTTCCAGTCATATGTTGAGAGCAACCACTATCCATGTACCAAATGTTCTTATTGATACACTTCTCGTTTTCCTGAAAAAGAAACAATTAGATTTTCGGAATCCAAACTTGTTTGGATCCAGAAGGATTAGATAAAAGAATTTTAGGAATCCACATTTGTTTTGCAAAATGAGCTTTATGAAATCCTAAGGATTGAGTTTTGTTAAGAGAACATTCTCTTCTCCAATGTCCACCACATTGACACTTGGAACAGAAAATGGTTTTTTGAGGAACAAAATAGTTATTACTAAAAACAGGTTTGGAATAGGTATAACCAAGACCAGAATGATTTCTCAAAGGTCTTATTTGAGAGTACATCCTATCAAAGTTTTCTTTTCCATGAGTAAAGTTTGACAAGCACTTTTTCAAGGATAAAATCTCTGACTTTAGTTTTAAAACCAAATTCTTGTTTTCTAAAACATTTGAATTAGAACTAGAGTTAGACTCTAAAAAGTTTTTCTTTGAAATAGCAGTTTCAAGATCCTTAGAAAGTTTATCTTTTTCAGATTTGACTTTCTCAAGGGTTTTCAAAATACTTTCAAAATCAGAAGTTTTCCCATCAAGATCTTTAGAAAGATCTGATACTTCTTTAGTCAAAATAGAAATTCTAGAATTTTCTTTTTCAAATCTCTTTTTGAGTTTAGAATTTTCATTTTCAAGTAACTTAGCAAATCTAGAGACTTCTTCAAAAGAAGGTAAAGTATCATCTTCTGATGATGAGGGTTCATCATTTGAAGATTCATAATATTTATTATCAACATAATTTGCATTTAAAGAGACATTTGTAACAGCTTCAGCATTATGTACCTTAGCCATGAGACAATGATCTTCAATTGGTAGTCTGGCTAGAAGTCCAATATTCCTTTGTCCTGACGTCTCATATTCTGAAGAATCATCCGAGGAATCACTACCACTTGCACTCCATGTATCATTTGCTTTCAAGCCTTTCATCGTCTTATAAAACCTTTTCTTGTTTCTTTCAGAGTGTTTCTCTTTTCTATCTTTCCTCTTCAGTAAAGGACAATCAGGCCTTATATGTCCTGCTTTCTTGCATTCATAACAAGTTACCTCTGAATCTTTCCTATCTTTCCTGTCTTTCTTTCTGAATCTATATTGAAAATCTTTCTTTCCCACAATCTTGTTCATCCTCCGAGCAAGATTAGCTAACTCATTATCCGAAATATTACAATCACTTGAATCAGAAACAACAACTTTCTTGGATTTAGACCTTGTAACCCTTTCAGGTGTTTTAGCTTTAGATGCAAAAGCTACACTTCCATTCCCATTCTTCTTCTTATTGAAATCAGCATCTCTCTTCATTCTTGTCTCGTGCTGTAGAAGAGTTCCAAAGAGTTCATCAAGAGTAATCTGGGAAACTTTTCTATTTTCATCAATAGCTGTTCTTTTTGACTCCCATTCATTTGGCATAATATCTATAATCTTATCAACAAGAGCTTCATCATCAAGACCTTTTTCTCCCATAGATTGTAAGCTGTTGACAATTGTCATAAACCTTTGTTGAACTTTACATACTGGCTCTCCATAAGGAAAAACAAATCCATGATACTCTGCTCGAAGCATTGCTCTCCTTGTTTCTATAACCTTGGATGTACCAAAATGAGTGACTTCTAATTTCTTCCAAATACAGTTGGCTGCTTCACATGAAGATATCTGACTATATATATTCCTGGTCATAGAGCATAATAAAGTATTGCGTACCTTGTAATTCAATTGATATTCTTGCTTCTCTTGATTGGTGAAAGTACTAACTTCTTTGTCAGGAATTTTGTAACCTCCAGTAAGCATAATAAAATTGTCTACACCAGTATTGATGACGAAAGCCTTCATACGATCTCTCCAATACTCATAATCATTCCCATCAAAGATTGGTGGTCTAGAAGGATTCAGATTATCTATTGATCCGATATTCATTCCTGCCATCTAATATCACAAAAACTACTTTTCCACTACACACGTTAGTGTAGTAAGTATTTAAGAAAGTAATAAGAAATAAAGCTAGTAAAACAAATCAGTGGAAAACCTCCTCTGATACCAATTGTTGGATCGAATAGTCGATATAAAATTCTATTAGATGGAACAATACAAGAGGGGGGGTGAATTGTAGGTTTAAAAAACTTTGAGTTTTAGTAACAAAGAGATTAGTTTAAATGAACTTAAACTAATACTAACACAAACACCCACAATTGTATTGAATGTAAATGGTATGATGTATTGTAATACTAATGTAATGCAAAACAATTGTATTCAAGGTGAACACAATAATCAGAGTAATACAGATATGAATGATTCTACCTTAAAGCGTATAGAACCAATCAAAACAATATGTAATAGAATGATTGTAATTGAAACAATTACAATTGAATATGTAAAGAAGAAAGGAAACAATACAAATCCCTTTCTAATACAACAGCGGAAATGTAAAAGTAATACAATTCTTTTAACCCAAAGAGAAGGGTTATCCTTTCACCTAGGATAAAAGGTCTGTCTCACCAACACCTTGGTGAGCCCTCGATACGATGATCGGCACGTCTGTCTGCCTATCCCCGGCAGCCCTCGATACGATGATCGGCACGTCTGTCTGCCTATCCCCGGCAGCCCTCGATACGATGATCGGCTCGTCTGTCTGCCTATCCCTGGTAGCCCTCGATTTTGCAGGTAATCGGCACCTCTGTCTTTCAATTACTTGAAAGCCCTCGATACGATGATCGGACGCACAAGGCTGATGAGAGAAGTCACAGTGTCTCTCTCTAGAATCTTCGTAGTTCACAGAGTCTCTTCGTTCATCAGTGTCTTCTCAGCTTCAAATGACCTTCTATTTATAGGCCTCGGGTTCCAACGGTCATATTGCCTCCAACGGTCATATTGAAACAGAAAGCACGACATCGTTTTGATTAGTATATAACTAACTCAACGACATCGTTTTGTTAGGATAAGAGATATATAAAAATGTAAAACATGAGTACGATTCATATGCAGAGAGAGTTTTTGACAAAGTACCATAACAAATAATGATCATCTGAATAGCAAAGTCAGTACGATACGATTGACAGAGTCAGTACGATACGTTTGACAGAGTCAGTACGATACGTTTGATAGAGTCAGTACGATACGTTTGACAGAGTCAGTACGATACGTTTTGGTCAGTACAATCAACATCGTACGATACGATAAACATGATAAAAGACAATTTGTTATTTACAAACATATGATAGAATACATTTGATATTTCCAAAACATGACATAGAATATATTTGTGATTTCCAAAACATGATGTAAAAGCCAAAAGAAGAATTTTGACTTAACATCTAGTGGAATGTATAAGATGATAAACATTTTGTTTGAGATTCATGTTTTGGTTCTGGAGAGTCAGCATACAATGAATCTCATATCATTTTCTATAGAGTCTACCCAATTGAGTAGAATTAGGGAATGACAGTTTGAGGATCAAGAGTGTTTACCATGAGAGAGATCCATACTGGGGGAGGGTATCCTTTCTATTAAACCTAATTTGAGGATGAGATAATCTATGTTAGAAATCAGATAATTATTCATATATGCATGTGGGAAGAGAAGAATTTTGGATTTCATGCCTTGAAGTGGGTGGATCGTCTTAGTGTGTCCAAAATGTACTATGAAAAACAGAACCAATTTTTGTAGCCAAGCATGAAGAAGGAGATAGTAAAGATCATGATGAGAAGAAACACCTTGTATTAGTTGAATGATGAGAATTAATGACTTGGTGGTTTAATAAATCAATTTCACATTCTAAAATGTACATCTGATGGATTATAATGAATTTCCTATTGGTTCTCCTAAAGATACCTGAGAAGAATAATTTAATTTGTGGTAATACTGGACCATTTGAAAATGGTAGTTCCATTCGTGCATCTATGGATTAACTTCTTATTGGATAATTTTGGATACTAATATGTTCAGAAGATAACCAATATTTATGGGGTTCCATATACTATAGTTTCAGAACACGACTCTTGATTTACTACGCACTTTTGAAAGGTCTTACAAAAGGTTCTTGGTACACATGTTTTTATTAGTATGTCATTCCACCCATTGAAATATGTGTAGTTGGAAAATATTATATTGTTTTTTTGAGGATATTTATCTATCATAAATCCTCAACATTTGGGATCATGGGAGATTTACCAAGATATAGTTGAATATTCCTATAATAATAGTTATAATGAAACTATTTAGTTGGAACCATATAATTAATTTTATGGTATGGTTTGGAGATCACCTCTATACTGGATGGAGGCAGGTGATTCATAATTTTTAGAACAAATTCTTAGGAAAGAGAAATCAGATCAGGTTCCGCAGGTTCTGAAGCATATGGATATGGATCAAATTAGGGAGAAATAGAATGTTGATAGACTATTAAAGGTCATGAAGAGAATCAGCCCACTTCCATACCAATTGAATCATGTACATATATAAATTTATATTAATTATGTATTTCATGTGTCACAAATTTACTAGAATCATCCTAACCCTTCTCATTTGATCAATTTGGATAATTTTGATATTGAGGTTGATTCATTATTCGAGGAAAATATGATATGTGTGTGTGAATCATGGTGAGAAAGTGTTTTAGGGAAATATTTTACGGATAGATTATATATTTTGTTAATATGGTAAAGTGGAGGAGGAGGCATGGTAATGATAACAATATATTTGAGATCAATGTCCTGATAATTTTTACATGGAATCTTAGATATACATGGGAGTACAACTCGAGGATGATATTATATAATTTGGGGATATTACAAGATCCTGACCTTTTATAAAGATATACAAGGAATTTTTCCGTTATTATTTTCCCTAGTTTTTAGTAGTTATTGTTTTGGTTTTGTCATGGTTTTATAATGGGAAAATATCAGAAAATTAAAAGGAGAAGTGGTTGTACAATGTTGATGCATGGGTTTCCCAAACTGTGTGGATTTTCCCAGAAAACCATGAAACCCCATATAGATAAAAGTGATAGAGTTGGTGCAAGGGTTTTCAATCCATTAACCCTTTAAGTAGTAATTGTTCACCCCATAGAAGTGGCCTGTGATTAAGGTGTGTGGTTTCCAAAACTTTTCCCCCTACCCAGAAAACCTTGTGTGTCATTTTAATTAATACAAAAAATTGTCTTAAAACAACATAACTCCCATATTAACATAATATCAACCCCAACACAGAAAAACAAAATCATCTCCCTTTGAAGGCTCGCTGATTAATTTTTAAGGCACCTAAACGTTGTTTTTTGTAATTTAAATCATTGATTGAAGATTTGCACCTATCTTGGTAAGAGAGCTGAATCATGTTCGGTTACATGTATTTCAAATGTTTATATCTCATCATTTGGAGATATTTTATCCTCTATTTTTTTGATCTAGATATATAGTTACAAGATATAGATCTAGGATTATTATATGATGAATAATAGTTGTTAGATCTTTATTTTTTGGTTTTGGATTTAGTTTCCCGTTCTAGATCTCATCCTAGGATGTAGATCCGCTCAAATTAAGGATAACTGTTTGCAAGAATTCATCGCCGTTTTGAAGTAGGTGTTCTATTATTCAAATACAAAATTCATGATTTCTGATTTATTTAATTAATTATATAATTCGATTTGATAATTAGAAACTTAATTTATCATCTTGAATTATTACTGTGTTAAATGAATTAATTGAGGGATAGTGAAATTGGGGATATTGAATTGATTGAAATAAAATAATTATTTTAATGATTAATTGTGGTAATACTGGGAATGTTGAGTTGGATTAATTAATTGTTCAATTAATTATGGGTGACTATTGTCGTTATGAAATTGGCTGAATTATAATTAATTAATTAATTAATTAATTAATTGAATTGTTGTGATTAATTAATTATTAGATTAACTAATGTTATTGTTGTGATTTATTAATTAGTGAATTAATTAATGTAAATGGTGAGATTAATTAATTTAGGAATTAATTAATAAAATGTCATGAATTTACATTTTCTTCATTTTTGTGTAATTATTTGGTGAATTAATTGATATTATGTCATGATACATGTAAAATTTTGATATCCTAACATATGTGATAATCATGTGTCTGACATGGTCTACTATATCAAAATATAATACTGATTAGATGAATAATAAAAATGGAATTCATATATAAACTGAGATAATGAATGGTAATAATATAAATTATATATGAATTGACATGATTAATTGTAATAATGGAATTCATATGTGAATTGAGATAATGAATGGTGTCAATTAAACTTAAGAATGAATTTAAAAGGTGAATGGTAACATTGGAATTCATATATATGATATCCCTTGGGGATAGATCAGACTCCAGCACATGCTGATGTAGGTATTTTGTGTTTGGGTTTCATCAAGATCCTAGTGTTTATTTGGTAAAATAAATATTAATTTAATAAATACAAATTTTTTTACTTCATTGATCATATTTATGATTTATACAAATGGATGCACTTTTTTTTAAGGAATATTGTTTCAGACATCATTGGTGGTGGTATACTAAGTTGTAATCACACCCAACATAGGCATCCCGATCGATACCTGAATAGATTTCATTTTTGTAGGACATGTTATTAGAAAAGTCCATGTGTTGGGTGTTCATGTAGGGATGCAGCATGGAGCAGTGAATATTACTTGGATTCTCGACCGAGTTTGGATTTATTAGTGTCTTTTTTTGTTTTGGGTTTTTCATATTGACAGTAGATACATATTGACATGGAATATCTAATGTTTAGTTTTGGATATCATATTTTTATTTTGGTTATTACGAGATTCTACTATTTTACATACTGTGGTTATATATGATGGTTTTGTTATTTCTTTCTCCAATTGTGTAACGTTACTAAAGTGGGTATAGTCTCACCATGATTGATATTGTCCCTTGCTATAATTTGTAATCCTCTATTGTACATGGAGGCATCCCATAGGGCACATAGTAAACCGGTACGGGGCATCGGTGTTTGGAACCTAGGTTGGGATGTTACAATATAATACTTACCCCATTTCCCTACTGATATTTTAGAAACGTGAACACTACTAATGCATATGTATAGCCTATTATCTTTTTAATTGTATCAATTTTCAATTATAATTACTATATTAATAGCTTTATTTACAAGTATAACTGATTTATTAAATGGAAAATTGTATAATTAATTTTATTCAAGATATTATGGAATAATAAACCATTTGACTATTGTCAACTAACTGATGCTTTTTGATATTATAAACTGAACATCCTCAAAAAACCAGAAGTGGACTTAACTAATAAAGTAATTAGTTATTTAATTAAAATTTAATAAACTAAATGACTGAAGGATAAGTTATTAATCCTAGAAAATTTCATATGAAATAAAAAAAAATATGATTAATATACATGACATAAAATACATACATGGAAATTTTGGACTCAATGTAAGTAATTTCATCTCCATTTCCCTTCATTAAATAATAATTTAATTTCATGAACCTAATTTATTTTTTATAATTTATATAAGCCCCTTTTAAATTTTTTTTTGAAACTATCATGTTTCATGGTATTTTAGCTTGCATTTATAATTATTTCAACTATGAAAATTTAATGTGATGGATACCATTTAGAAAATGGTTTTCGTGATACAGTTTCCTTTCATTGGGTTATTAATCTTATTCATTGACATAGTTATTCAGTTATTACATATGAATTAATCTCTAAATTATATTAATATAAATTCTAATTTTTTATGTGGATTAAAATATGCTCACATAATCACATAATAGATTAATTATCCTTTATAATGTTATGATAAATATAAGGGTTTTAGATCCCTAAATCTCATTTTTGTGGAATTTTTCATCCCATAAACCATGATCTTTTTATAATGATTTCTTATCTAAATAATGAATGGAATTTAAATTATTAATTCATTATATTAGGGGATTTATAGGTCCATGTAATATTTTTTCATCCAATGGATTTTGAATCGATAGTTACCAAAACGGTATGTGTTTTATATTATAATATAATTTTGTTCTAAGTTAGTTTCTATTAAAATATAATTTTGTTGATATTGTAGGATAATATTCTCATAAAAAATATATTATTTATCACATGTGTATTAATTTGTTTTTAATGTACTTGTATAATTTTTATATCTTTTTAATTTAAATTGATAATCAAATTTTTTAAAATATTAGTCTACTTGATTTCCACTTTTATCGATGAAATTTTTATTCCATATCTATACTCATAAATATTATTTACTAATATTTATTTCATAAAATTTATTTCTTAATAATATATTATTCTATATAAATTTGATTTTTTTTGTTCAAAAGTATAAAAATCATTTTTTAAATTTTTTTTGGAAGAACACTTTTTTGACTAGTTACAAAGGTTTAAAGGGAATGCTATCTTTTAAGAGAAATGACAGGAATCAAATTTCACTTCATAATATTTTTTCATTTCATTGATGCATAATTTATAATATTTCATAGCTATTTTTATATAAAATAACATTACCAATAATTTGTGATTTTTTATAAAATAAAACGCTTTTTTTCTTGATTTGAAATAAATCATCTCAATCATCATTAAATGTTATTTTCTATTATGTGACCAACATTTATTGATTATTATACATAAATAGGATTATGATTTTATTAAACCATTAATATTTTTATTTTTGTGGATTGTGATGATTATCTAAAATATATTTTCAGGAAACCCATTTCTTTTGCACATGTAAACCAACCTATAAATAAATAATAGCTCATCTCAATGGTGGATTGCTGAAAATTTTAATCTTTGAATTCTTTATTTCTAAATTGTATATGGATATTATTAATGATGACCAATTATCCTAATATGACTCATGATGATGGGTGAGGCTGATAAATCTTATACACATGGGTGTGATGAGTATAACTTATATAGAATGTGTGCCATATTATTGTTCTTTAATTAATTTGGTAATTTTCCTTGTCTTCAATGGAATGATTGAGGAAATCAACAGGGTTCATTTTTCTAATGGATTTAACAATGAACCAATTGAATATCAAAATATTTTAACAAGTGTTATGAATATATCATACAAAGATAGAAACATGTTTTACCTATTATTTTTATGACTTTTAAATGGTTACTTTGATCATGACTAATATCAGATTGATAATTATTATTGATTATTATTTCAATAATGTATATTGTTAATGATTTATTCCATGTATGATGTTTTATGATCCATGTTTTTATGTGTATTAATTATATTATTCAATGCCCATGATTTTTTGTTTTCAAATCGAACTTTTATTTTCATCTTATTGTCATTGTTGGCATAAATTTCATTATTTTTATGTTTTCCCTTATAAACCATTTGGAATCACTGTTATTATGTTTCCTTTTACAATTATTTTACTTTATAGAATCATGTATCATATCCCTATAAACTATTAGATATGTGAATGACATGGTAAGATATGATTTATATTTTTATGAACCAGTTATTTACAAATCCATGTAGCTATGTAAGAGTTATTCCAAATTTTATTAAACTATTTACATAAATGCTCCAAAGGTATATAACTGATTATATTAAAAAAAATTATTTTACATTTTTAATGGATGAAATATTTTCATGTTTATTGTTATCATTTTTGGAAATTTAAATAAAATGTTTTTAACATCGGATTTGGGTGTGAGGGTCTGGAAGAATTTTAGTTAATATCAAAGAAGGTTTTAAATTACATTGGATATGATTATGTTTTTATTATAGAATAACTTAAGAGTTATGGATACCATAATGGGTTTATAATATTATTTTTGTTTACATATTTTAAGTATTATACACCCCTTTTAGGTATTAATGGATGACAACTTATGGTAGTTAATGACATTTTGGGAAACGTTTTATTAGTTTGAGGTATACGTAACTGTTATGTATAATTTGAATAATTATTTCAGAAAAATATTTCTACATTTTATAGGATGTATGATAAATGGTATGAGATAACACTTTATGTTGAATAATACAATTATGTTGTTGTTATGAAGGTTTTTTTAGGAAATAATGTTTTTTATATATTGATTAAACTATGTTGAAAATATGGTTTACAAATTGAACTTTGGTGATTAATATTATGTTTCATCAAACATGAATATCATAATTTTAGGAATTTTAATAATTTGGGTTAACAATTTTTGTTTGGATTAATATCTAAATAATTTAGGATTATCGTGTTATCTATTTCTATAATAATGTGATCTACTGGAAGTTAATTTTTTTACATTGGGACTGAAAAATTCATCTTGAATACTCAAAATTGGAATAAAAATAAGAGATTTATGGTGGCAAATGATCAAATAATGAAATTATAAATTTCATGTTTTTATATTTACATATTTTTTAATCTATATATTAATTTAATTCCCTATCTATGTGAAAAGGATCTTGAAATGAAAACGTTATCCAATTTCCATTATCTTGAATGAATTCATTATCTTTTAACACAATATTGTTTTATACTTTTGTATTCATTAACATTCACATGACTACATTCTTAAAAAAATCCTAGTATTGAAATTAATATTTCTCTCAACACCTATATTTTCACATCACCCTATGTGTCTTTTTTTTTGAAACCAAATTTGTGTTATTCAAGAATCCCATCAAACTTCAATTTACCTCTATTCAAAATGATGTTTTAGTAACCATTCTTCTAATACTGGATTCCAAAAAATGTATTTTCAAATTTCAAACTCATGATTACCAATACCAAATTAAAAACTTTATAATGAAATTTATTAATGGTGGGAAATTTAACATACTGGTATTTTAAAAGAAGCTCTATGATTGACATAGTATATAACACACAACAACGATCTTAAAAAAACTAAAAAAATATTATTTTTAAAGTATGATTATTGTAACATAAATGATGAATCAGTGGGTTTGAATATTATTAACCCTATTATTAAATATATATATATATATACTTTCATATTAATAAAATTTTATTGATTAATTAATAGTAATTAATAACCAAATTTCTAGCAATTTCATTTTATTTATTCAAAAATATGTTTTCATTAAAAATTATTATTTATTAATTAGGATTATGAAATATAATATTTAATTTTTATAAATTTTATAAGAATTTTTATAATATAAGGTAATAATTTTTGAAATATTTATATAGTAGATATTTTTGGGTGAAATTTTTTATTATAACAAATTGACTCTTTCTTATAAATATTAAAAAATACTGCTTTTTTATTCAATAAATTAATTTATTTTAATTTAAATGAAAATTTTTCTATAAATAATATATCAAAGTAAAAATAACATAATTTTATTATATGTAATATAATTTTTATCATTATTGTATCTCATTTTGGAATAAGTTCATTTCTGTGCTGAAATATTTTTTTTAAACTATTTTTTTGCGCTAGTCATTTTTTTATTAAATTATTTTCTATAACTTATATAAATTGAATATTGATATATGGATTCTGTATTTGGAATCAGAAAAACCAAATTTTCTAAATAGTATTGTTTTATTTTTGGTCATTATGAATAGAAACCAAAGTAAATATTTGTCACAATGGTAAGGAAAAAACATATAATTATTGTCCAAAATAATATGATATGAACAAAAAATGACCCTTAAACATTGTTTTATCCAATTGTATGAATTGATATCATTAATTTCCATCCATGTTTTTGAAAATACTGGACCCCTATGCTGTATTTATTTTACTTCACCATATATCATTTAATTTAAATGATATATTAAAAAATATCACATTAAAAAATATAAAATCTATATTTTTTTGATAGCGATAGAAGTGAAATTATATTTGGTTATAAATGGTTATATGAAATATTAATGATTTTTTATAAAGGAAGTTTATTTTTTGTGTTTGGGAGTAATGACCATGACCCTAGTAGCCCATATTTAGAGGTTAATTTATTATGCTTCCATATCATATTATGAATCACATCACTAAAGATTGAACAACTTAGTCGTTTTGTAGAACTATGTAAATACATGAAAAATATATTGCAATTGTTACTACATAATAAAAACTAACTATTCCTTAAAAAATATCAATATTCTACTAGATTATCCCTCTATGGAAATCATAATATACATCTTGGTATCCGTAGATAAACAATATATTAGAATGTGGTGAGCTCAATTACTCAGTAAGGGTGAGCGTATAAGAGATGTTGTTATGGATAAAAATAATAAACAATAATTCAAGGTGAACATTTGAAAAAATAGAGACATAAACTTAATAATGATAATAATATGGAAAGTGTAAATGATAATTAAATAATTCCTTATAAAATAATCACATTGATATTCTACTAGTTTAATAATAACATGGAATATCAATAACTAATATCTTTATATGGTAATTCTTAATGCATATCTTCATAAAAATTCATTCAATACTTCGGCCAAGAAACCGTACATAAATGGGCAAGGCCTCGATGAGTACGCGAATAATATTTTCTCAGGAGATAAACTGAAGCTTTGAGGGGAGCTAGTGGGATCTATTAGTCCCATACATTTTCCAATGTATTCCTCATATTAAAAGGTTTAAAAATAAACATTTTAGACATTTTCATTAATAACATGCATATGAAACGTGAATACATCAATAATAATACATGAATTGTAAAAAAAAAGGAAATCAATGCTTAAAATGATCAAAAACCATACAAAATGATATATTAGATTATATAAAAAGAGATAAACCATAATTATTCATAAATTACAACAAATGATTTAGAAATATATAATAATACTATATTAAAATAAATATATAATCACTGATAGAAATTAGATTATTATATTTAAATCATTTTTTTTAAATTTCTCTCAATTATAAAATTAATATTTTCATTCAATATAACCTTGTAAACATCTAATGTAATCTTAAAATTAGTTAGGTGTCATGACTATTGATAAATATTATATTTTTTATATGATAAAAAACACATCTGGGTTTTTTATGAAAAATTTAACAAGTACCTGATATGGAAAATAGAAAAAATATTCCTTTCAACCCATTTCTAAAAAGATCATCAGGGATAAAAATAATTTAAAAATTCGTATTATAATTGTAAAAACCTTTTATAAATCATTTTTTAAACATATACAAAGAATAAAAGTGTTCTATAGTGGAGACATAAAAATTAAGAAACCCCAAAAATTAATGAGATAGGAAAATAACCCTTAACATAGGTCTAATTTATTATATAAGGGTTTGAAACTCTTGTATAGTGGTTTTATAAATGTTACTGACTTATAACATTATCATAATAATAGTTATGATACCATTTAATATTTCTTTATAACATTTATCATTCTTTTGTTAATAATATTTTATTCATTTCATGGTTTTGGGTGTTGATGACTATGTCTTCTTGTGCTTGTGTTGTCTAAAATATCATTGTTATATTATATATGATATATAATAAACATCTCAAAATTTATATCAATTCCATAAAAATTATATTTAATAATTAAATATATTTTTGGAACCACTTTTGAATACTGGTCATAGATAATGAATCACATCACTTAATGGAGATGGTAAGTTGTACATACACATTAGCGAAGGTATCATTTCCATAATGGTAAATGGGTATGGAAGTAGGAGGTACATTAATTATATACGTTCCATATCAACTCATAAGATATATATATATATATATATATATCCACTATATCCATAATTATACTAATAAAATTAATTTGGTGATGAAAAAAATTCACCACAACGTGGATAAGGTAAAGTGTACGTATGCACAAGCATCGCTTTCATTTATCATAGGGTGGATAAATCATGGATTGTGATTTTTTCATAATTATAATAATATTTAATAAAATATATAGTCCTTTAATTATTAGACTATGATCGAAAAAACTCATGATGATGAGTATAATAAGAAATGAACTTGGATGTTGTGGTAAAAATGGCTACCTCTTCTTCAAAGTACTTTAATTAGATCTCTTCCAATGGGAATTGGGATTAGAATTTTTTGAAATCTAGGATTTCCATAAATTTTCAATGTATTTGTTGAAGATTAGTGGTTATGGATTTAATGATCATTATGTCTCCACATGCTGGTAGTGAGAAAAGATTCTCCTTTTTATAATATAGGTGAGGGGTATGTTTGAAATCTCCAAAAATATTAAACTAATAAAAATTAACTTTCATTTAAAAACATGTAAAAAGTGATTTAACTTAAATATATGATTAGTATTTGTTAAAATTGCTTCAAAAATTAATATTTATACATGTTTAGCTCAAATTATTCCAATTATATTTTTCAATTAACCCTTAATTGATCTATTAAATTCTTACTATGATAACATGTGTTTCAACACATTTATGGTTAATTTAGATATTATTAAAAACTAAAAAATCATAAATTTCTAATCGATTAAATTTTATACCTTATCCCAATAAGTTTTATGGATTTAAATGTTTTATGCATTTTATATCATTTTATAAAATATTATTTATTTGAAATTATCATTAATGAACATTTAGATACTATTCATTACAAGACTTTTCAAAAATATCATAAAAATATCTAAAAATATTATATATATATATTATACATATTTAATATGTCTCCTTGGTCAATTAAATTCATGGATGATATTAATTAAATCAAATTAAATTTATTTTAATATTTTTAACAACATTTATTTGATATCTCCATAAATTAATTGATTACGATATCATCATTATTCAAGTCATTAATCTATATATTTCTTACCTACATATTAAAAGAATTTTATGGAAGACAAAAAATGTATATTTCAAATTAATATTTATATTTAAGGATATATTCATAACAACTACATATTAAAAATGTAATACATATAAAAAACATGAGTATTACATATTTTGAATTTCTTAAAACTAACTACTATAAAAGGCATAATGTTATCTAAGTGGCATAGTGGGTCAATAAATATTTTCCAAGGATGATTTCAGTCGAAAATTACTATTCTAATAATATTTGGACAACTGTTTGGATAATTTAATAATATTTATAATATTATTCTTACAATTATTACCTAATATACCCTTAACCATCGTAACAAAACAAACACACTAATGTTACTATTGATATTTACCAAAAAATAAAATGGTTATTTTTAATTAATTTTGAGTGTTTTGATTCCAAATATGGAATTAATTGTTTAAAAATTCATAACACTTTATTTTATGTAATTAATATAAAATTAATCTCGTAGATAGAATGAGACAATGAGTTTTAAATTATAAAACATTCAAAAGATTGAAATGTTTTGAAAACAAAATTCCATGTGAAATTGAGTCCAACTAACTATATAGGATTATATTTTATGAAATTAATCTAATTATACATTAATCAAAATAAAAAAATAATTTAACACTACAAAATAATTTGATAAAAATGTTTTTCAATTAACATTTAATATTATTTACTATTTATAAAAAACATTAAACTTTTTAGAAAAATGCAAAAAATTCAATCATAATAAATTGTGATATTTATATTCTAAATATAAAAATTTTATTTTTGAAAATATAATTTATAAAAATTTTGGAAACTAGATTTAAAAAAAGTGTTCCTTGAAAATGTTATACCACTGTCTTTTTTATAAAAAAATATATTGTATGCATACAATTGGATTTTTTTTCTAATATCACATTGAGAAAACACTTATAATTAATGTAAAAAAATTGATTCAATATATATTAAAAAAATATAACTCAATAATTTGACTTTTTATTTTATTTTTAAGAATCCATTTTTCACATGAAAATATCAATTAGAAAATATTTTCTTTTTAAAAAGGATTTATTTTAAATTATAAATAACGGGTCACAATTTAATTCATTATAGTTAAATGATTAATCATTATTTAATAAATATGTTAATCATGTTAATTTATGACATTCAAGTGGATATGTTATCATGGTAATATATAAATAATAATATTTAGTTGTTTATTTGAGCATGATTTTGTTTATCCGGCATGCTAGCTATTATAGGGTTTCCCTTTAAAACCTATAAATGTTACATTATCTCCCTTTAATAAATTTTCCTTCTTAATTTGAACTAGGGATAAAAAACATGGGGATTTAATTTTCAAATACATTTTCCTAAATCCACCATCAGAAATATTAATTATTGAAACATCCACTATAAAATAACGAATGGGAAGTAAGATGGTAACCCCACATAAAACATATTACAGTTATATGTATCAAAACATGGAAACGGAAGAGAAAACTAAAATTCATGCTCTGATGTAGATTGATATGGAAAATTTTAATGTATAATTTATCAATCACAAAACTATAAATTTTTTATAGGTTAATAGACTATTGATTTATCCTAAAGAAAACTAAATGGATAATCTTTTGTTCAAAAATCATTTTTTGAGAGTTGAGATATTATTTTAATATACATACATGTAAAAATGTACATGATTTCATTCCATGTTTTTATCATAATCTCATCATTTGTTTTTTATTCAAACTATTTTCAGTTTATTCCTTAATCCTAATAAATAATTTTAAGAATGAAATATTAATGCCAAATTTATTTTTGAATCATACAATTTAAGAGTCATTACATAATCTTTTAAATGATTATTGAACCAAAATGGTTATAAGAGGTTGCCGAAAATGATAAAAGATAAAATAACCTCACAAAATAATATCAAAATATCATCCTAGGACATTCCATAAGTAGTTTTCTTTAGTCTCATGCAAAATACATATAAAAAATTCAAAGACCAAAAATTTCTAAGGAATGTCTCTAATTTTCCAAAATAAATTTAACTTCATATTTCTTCCAAACAACATGATGTTGTTGTTTCTGTAACATAAAAAATATATGAATTATTTTATCACAATTATATTTTAATTAAATCATACAAGATTCTAATAATAAAATCACTATAATATTTCATAGATCCAAACATATTGTAAAACTTGAAAAGATAACATGAATCATAAAGTCACTAAACTCTATCATTTTCATAAATAAAATTCCATAAACATATATTCATCAGAATTATATATACATCTAGAATATATTAGGGGTTCAAAATATCTATAATGTTTTTTACAAAATATCAACATGCCACAAAATCCATTTTTCTGGTCATTAGGTCCATTCAACACATGATATAAGTAATTTAATGAACAATAATATAGTACAATCTTTATATATCTACAAATTCATATAATGATAATGTCATAAATTATATATTATTTATAAAAATAATGATAAATATTAATCCATTTCAAGTATATTAATAAAATAATATAGACATTGATCCATTAGTTTTTTTGAATGTATATTAACTTGACACGTGGGGATATGATTTGTGTAGTGGAACATATTCTTATAGTTGGAACATTACAAATTAGTACCTTCCTTATTTCCCATGAAATCATGTTCTTGTAAACAATTATCTTCATCCCAATTAACAGAATCACATTCCCTTCAGGAAAGTACTAGAGTGTTTATTTCCTCCATAGTCACATGTGTAAAAATAATTCATCCCCTTTACCCCTTTTTCTATCACATTCTTCATCATTATCTTCACTGATAATTTTCCTGTAAAATCATAAGACATAGAAAATTCTTTCCTTATATTTATAGTACCTCAGACTATATACTCATATGATGAAAAGGATTGAGATACTAGTTCCTTTTAGAGAAATGACATGAACTCATCAATGAAACAATCAATCTTACTGCATGGGTTGCATGTATAGTCTACAACATGCCTTACTATCTATGTCAATTTATATTCATATTTAAGAAAAGTATGTTCCCCTTTTGTCTTGTATTAAGGATTTATGCCTCCATATATGCTCTTTGTTAATGAGAGATATATTTTTCAATAAGAATTTCCATAAAATCCTTCTATTCATTGTTTCATATTTCCAAATCCTCATAAGGGGTTTGAATCAATGATCATCAAATATTTGAATCTCCGTATAGATGATAAACATCCATTATATCCTTCTCCATTTTGTTACTCCTCAAATCATGAAATATACTCTATATGAAACCAATCCATGTCTCATCTGAAATTAGATTTTTAGTCCCACTGAATAATATTGGTTGGTGTCCCATGAAGCAGTCTAACATTGTTCCTCGGTGTTTTGGATCATGATGATCCATATGAGTAAGGTTATTAATCATAACTAGAGTCATCAGTCCTAGTATACTTTTAATTTTTTCATCAAAAGTTGCATCTTCATCTCCATCATAATTATCTTTTATAATAAGAAAATCCAAAAAGGATATTGTGTGTTGAATCAATATCCATTCCATCCACTATGCATCTTTTATAACAAATGAAATACAATAGTTAAGATCATAACATTATAAAAAATAATATATAATTTCAAAACTACTGAATTTTGAAACCTAAATTAAAATTTTAGTTATATTTAGTAAATAAATCGCAGGCTTAGTTTATTTGGATTTATTTATAATTTCTCTCATAGGGTTTCATTTTTTAATTTATGTTTTACTAAATCTAGATCTTGGGTCTTGTACTAAACTAACTCTAATACCAACTTTAAAAGACCCCAACCCAATTAGCCCAGAATTGGTGCTTACTTTATTACATTGGAATGTATACAAGTAATATAATTCTGAAGGCTTCAACATTTTTTTAGTTTTACAAAACAATATAAATTCATGAAACATACATTAAAATTTAAACTATAAATTACAACATATTTTTTCCATTAAGAACACCAATATTAACATAGATTATTCCTGTATGTAAATCCTAATATACAAATTTCCATCCTAGAAATTAAATAAGTCATAAAAAATTGGTGATCATTGATGCTCGGTGAGGATAATCTTATAGAGGAAGATATCATGAAAAAATACACATAATCATTACGTCAAGCCGAATTTCTAAAATACATTCTATCTAAATATAATCATCACCATAATATATATAGAATAAATGATAATAAAATAATTCTATAAAAATATCACAGTTATATTATACTAATTAAATAATCACATGGAATATCAATAACTAAACTCATAATGAAGGAATGCAAAATTATGGACACTATAAACAAACCTTCAAGGATTCATCCAAGAAACCACACATTAATGGGCAATGCCTCAGCCAATACTCAAACTAGATTTTTTTATGAGGGCTTCTGATACACAGTGGGTCATAGTAGGCCATGCATGCCACATAATATAGATAATTAATTCATCATATGAATTGGGGAAAATATAAAAAAATTAACATTTTTACTGAAATAGTATCATATGAAATTTGAATTCATTGACCCTAAACCATGAATGGTGTCATAATAGAATATACATAGTTAAAATTATTATAAACAATTTAATAAAATATAATAGATTGTATGTTAAGTGATAATCTTCAATTATTCAGGGGATCTAATTATGTATGTTGACAGAAATGAAAATAATCTAAAAAATCATTAATGAATACTTGAATGAAATACATCTTTCTACAATGAAATAATTTATTCACAATTTCATGCCATTATAAAAGAATTTTTTTTCTTTAAAAAGAACCCTGTAAACTTTTAAATGAAGCTTAAAAAAATTACTTCATTATGACATTATAAAAAATCAAATCATTTTTCCTAATTTGAATACATTGATTTTATAATTTTGTAAAAATGGTCTTAAAGTTCCACATTTTGAAAAAAAAATTCCTTTTACATTTTTAATGAAAATTCAACCCTGGGTAAAAAACATTAAACATTTAAGGTTAATATTAGAAAAATATTAAAGAAAATTAGATATCATGAACATGGATGAATGATGTTCCCTAGTGGGGACATAAACATTAACTATCCTGAATAATAATGATATTGTGAAATAACCCTTACCATAGGTCTGATTTCTGATGTATGTGTTTGAAGCTCTTATAAATTTCTTTTAAAAATAATATCAATTTATTACATAATAATAATAATATTTATGACATCATATATGATTAAGTAATATATTTTTCCATTATTTTGTCAATAATATTTTATGCATTTCAGTATTTTGGTTGTTAATTTCCTTGTTTTCTCATTGTTGTTTTCCAAAGAATGTATTATTTATGTCATATATGATATCTACAAGAACTACTAATTAATATTAGTGTCATAAATATCATATTTAATAATTAGTAACATTTTTCAACTACTCTTGAATGCTGATCAGAGAAAATGAATCACATCGCTTCGTGGAGATGTTTAGTTGTACGTACACATGAGCTACAATATCATTTCATTAATTGTAAAAGGGTAATGAATTGGATTTTATATTAATTACAAATAATTAATATAATTACAAAACTATTATATATATCCATTATTTCTATCATTACACAATTTAAAATAATGCGGTGATGAAAAAAAATTACACCACTACATGGAGACAGTAAGATGTACTTACACATATGTAGTGTTTTCATTTTTCCAGGGATGTATAAATAATGGAATGTGGATGTACCAAAATAATAACAATATCTTATTATATAAATTATATTATATTTATAAATTAATCATGGAAGCAACACATTATAATGATTTTAAGAAAAAATTAACTAGAATGATTTGGTAAAAAATAATTACCTCTTTTTCACTAGACTTTTTTTGGATATCTTATTAATGGAATGAGTGTTGGTATTTTTGGAAAACTAGTATAACTATAAAATGGATATTTATGTTGTGAAGTGAAATATTCAACGGGTTTTTATCTTAAATTCTCAATGTGCTTTGATAATGTGTGGGAGGAGGTTCCCATTAATAATTGTGGTGAGGGGCACTTTTGGTGACTCATAAAATATTAAATTAATATAAATTAATTTTCAATTGAATATGGTTAAAAAGGGATTTATTTAAATTTTTTAATTATTTTGGGAATAAACCCAATCATCTAATAATTTGTTGACATGTTTAGGATATATTAATACAATTATATTTTGTCTTCAACCCTTATATAATCCCTTTCAATATTATTATGATAACATGTTCTTTTACTATTTTTGGGATAGTATTGTAATTATAAATTTCCATACTAAACATAAATAAATAATTTATGAAACTAAAAACCATTAATCCCATAATTTGGACTAATCTTATATTTTTTTGATTTGTATATCATTTAATAAAATATTAATTATTTTATAATATCGATAATGTCAATTTTGATACAATTCATTATATAACATAGTTAAAATATCATAAAGACATGAATATTTGATATCAAAGTTTTAATGTATCCCTAAAATGACTAGTTAGTATATAAAATTAGTGTGTTATATTAATTATAAAAAATTATTTTTTTATTAATATTTTTAATAAAATTTATTTGACATGTCCATTTACTAAATAATTACTGCCTCATTTTTGTGTAGGCCTTTAAATTTATTTTTTCAGCCCTAAAACTAAAAAATCAATTATTGTGAATTATATAAACAATTTATCTTTCATAAATATTTTTATTTTCATTTATATATTCCGAATAACCACATATAAAAAAATTAAAACTTATTCTAATCAAGAGTATGACATATTTTAATTTTCATAAAATAAATTACTATATAATGTATAAAGTTATCTATATTCCACCATGAATCCATAAAATTGTCCAAATGATTATTTTGGTAAAAATCACTTATAAAATAGAAATAGGAATCATTTGAGGGTAAATATATAATATTATTTAAAAAATTACCCTAATTTATTTAGTTTATCCATAACCGTGAAAATACTAAATAAGGTTAAAATGGCGATTCATATTTTACAAAAATTTAATGGGGACTATTTCAAAAAATATTACCATATGATTCCAAATATTAAATCCATTTTTTAAAATTAAAATTATTGATTTTTCTAAATTAATTTAAAATTAATCTTGTAGACGGAAGGAGAATACGAGTTTTTAAATTGAAAAACTTCAAAAGAATAAAAAAATTATTTCCAAATAAAATTTTAATTTTATTCCAATTATGTACAAGGAAATAAATGAATTTAAATTGAAATAATTATATTTTAAAAACAAGGATCAATAGTATTTAACACTATAAATAATTTAGAAAAAATATAATTTTAAATTAAAATATATTATTTTTAACTATTCATAAAAACATGAAACTTATCATAATATTAAAAATAATTCAACCAAATTAAATTTATATATTAATAATTAAAAAAATTAATTTTATCAAATAAAATTTATAATTTTTTTGAAAAATATATTTAAAAAAAATGCCTCATCAAAAGATGGTAAAATAGTATTTTTAAAGAAATACATCTTTTATATATAAAATTGGATTTGTTCTTATATCATTTCTATAAAACACATTTGATAAATTTAAAACATTATATTAAATATATAATCCATTAATATAATAATATTTTGATTAGATTAAGTTTTTTGAATAAAACGATATTTTTCACATTTAAATAGTTTTTTAGAAAAATATATCTTTTTAAAAATAGGTTTTCATTTTCAATAATAAATAAATGGTTACCAAATACTTCATTATAATTAAATAGGTAAAAACTGTTACCAATTTTCATTTAATCATGTTAATTCCATCCATTCTAGAGGCTATGTTATGAAGGATACATTTAAATGAAAATATTTAGATATTTGTTTATGGATGAGGTGGTGTACCATGTACACTTTCAATCATAGTGTTTTTTTATAACATGGGATGTTACATTACAACCCCCCCCAAAAAAAATTTCATCACTGAAATTTGAACTTGGGATCAAGAACTAGGGGTGTGAATTTTTGAAATTCCTTTTTGTACATCACACATTCAAAAAGGGAGTAATGAAACTCCAACATTAAAATAAAGATAGGTATGTATGCAAGTCACACAAGATAACACATACTAGGGTTCCAGGTATAGAAATAAGGTTATGAAATAAAAAACTAATTATCATGTTCAAATGAAGTCTGATGGAGAACATTTTCATGAGAAATTTACCAATCAAAATACAATTCATTTGTTATCTCATAAAAGTCCACTGATTTCATAGAAAGAAATGTAAATGGATAATGTTTTGGTTCCAAAATCCATTCCCAAGAGTTTATAGACTCTTTTACTATAAATATAAGAGCTTACTAGATTACTTTCCAGACCATAAGTATAATTTCATCATTTTATTGTACATCGATTTATTTTTAATTTATCCCTTACACGTAGAAATGAGTGTTCAAAATTAATTCTTCACAAAAAAAGAACATTTATTAATCAAAAGATATATGTTTCATTCATTGGAATTTTATATTATTATTGAAACAAAATTTGGTAGTAGAGGTTAACGAATATGATAAATCATACATTGACATCAAATAATAATATCCAAATTTAAACATAATTCATTCCATATGTATTTGACTTAAGACTCATCCCAAATATGTATAGCGAAATTAAAATTCCAAAAATTTAAATGTAATGTCACTATATTTTAAAAATCAATTCAATATCATATTTTCTCTAAAAAAAATAAAGAAGATATTATTGTCACACACCAAATATATGAAAACATTAATCACCATTAAATCTTAATGAAAAAATTCTATCATTCTAAACATAAAATCATAGTAATATTTCATAAATAAAAACACATTAAAACCCCTGCAAAGGAACCAAAAACAATCAAATCCCAAACCACATTCATAGTCAAAAATCTTATTCCAAAAAAATATATCTTTTATTATTATATCAACATCATGCATATATTAAGGTTTATCTTTCCTCAATATCTATTTTATTCCAAAATATAAGCATGCCACTAAATCTTTTTTATTAGTCATTTTTACCATTCAACATATGATCTATGGTCCTTAATGTATAAGTACGATAGTACAATCATTATGTGATTCATAATTTATATAATGACAATATCATTCAAAATATTTATTTGATCCAAAAAAGAAATATAAAAATCAATCCATTTCTTATATATCAATATCATAATATTTAGCATGATCCTTATGAGGAATTTTCCCTTGAATAATTGGGTATTTGTTTTCTTAGTAGACCATGTCCATACAATTGAATCACATCATATTTACAACGTTGTTTTTTATCCTTTAAATTATGAATCTAATTTTCTTTATCTCCAAACTTGTGAAAAATCACATTCAGTTCAGGCAAGAACCTGGGTGTTTCATTGTGAAATTAAAAAATATGGGAGAGTACTTCTTTTCCTTGTTTTTAGTTTATATGTCACTTAATCAACCATTCCCTTCGTCACATTGTTTCCCTTAAATTCATAAGACATAGAGAAATATTTTACAGTCATTACACCACATGAGTCTATATCTGCATATAATGAGACTGTTTGGGAAGCCATTTCCATTTTGAATAAAATAAATTGACCTATTAATGAAATGATATATATTACACATAAGGTTATGTATCTATTCTATAGATTTCCTTTCTAGACTTGTAATGTTTTCTTTATAGGTAGACTCATTCTCTTCCTTCTTTTGTCTCTGTTTGAAGAGCTTTTTACCTACATGTTCTCTATGTTCAATAAGGAAATATTATTCATAAAATTTATTATAAAATACTACCATTCCATGTTTTCTTTTCCCTAATCATGCTTATTGTTTTGAATCAATAAACACTACAGATTTTAATCTCCAAAGAGAATATATACTACTATATAAACCTTTTACATTTGGTTACGTCCCTAAGTAATAAATATCTTCTCCAAAAAACATATCAATTACTCAACTACAACTGTATTTTTTGTTTCATTAAATGATGTAGGTTGTTGTTTCATGAAGTGTTATCAAATAACTCCTCCACATTGTGGACTAGGATGCTCTATACAAGTATTGTTATTATTCATAAACTGAGTGAGTTGTCCAAGTAAATATATAATTTTTTCATCACCTCCTGTAGCTCCAGTTCCAACATCATAATCATGAATTGGAGTGATATCCATATAGATATTGTGTGTGTTGATATAGATTCCATTATATCCACTAAATTCCATGTTTTAACAATGTAATTCCCTATATTAGATCACAACATTAAGTAACATAATTTATAATATCAAAACTATTAAATCACATAACAGAAATTGAAAATTTTGGTATAACTAATATCTAATCCACAAGGATAGTTTATTTGGATATATTTTCAAATTCTATCCAAGGGTTTCATTATATTAAATAATTTTATAAAAATATTGTTCCCATGGATTCTACTAACCTTCCTCTAATAACAACTAATTTTTTTTCAGTATCCTAGAGTTAGTTGTTACGTTATTACATTGGCATATTATAAAAAAAATCACATCCCAATGTACAAAACCATTTATTATTTTTAGAAAACTAAATACACTCATGAAACAATCATTATAATTGAATATATAAAATAAAAAATAATCATTTATTTGAGAACACTAGTATTCTCTAACCATATCCAAACATCTCAATCACAATACACTTCTTGGAAACATCAGAAAAAATAAAACATAAAAAATAGGTGATATTAGATGATTAGTAAGGGTAAAAAACATCAAAATATGTCATGAATAAATCAACATAAAAATTATATCAATTTGAATAATTGAAAAAATACATCTAAAAATAATCTTCAAAATTATATAGCCATAATAAATGATAGTTAAAAAATTCCACATAAAAGTATGCCATTGATATTATAATAATATAATAATCAGCTGAAATATAAATAATTATGCTCATAATAAGGTAATTTATAATTTTGGACATCCTAAACATATCGTCAAAGATTCATCCAGGACAACTATACATAAAAGGGTAAGGGCTCAACCAATACAGAAACCGGTTTTAATATTGATACATATCGATGTATCTAGGGACTATAGGCAGAAAATCCCATCACTAACAAAGTACGTTGAATTTCTCATATGAATGCGGTTAAACATAAGAAACCGAAACATTTGTATCTTAAAAAAGCATAAAAATTTGAATACATTAACCATAAAACATGAATTGTATGAAAATAACTCATCTAGAGTAACAATGATCCAATAACATTAAAGACAATATAATAAATAGTATCATTATAGAAAATATTAATTAATTATAACATCATACAAAATATTTTTACATATATAAAAATAATCTAGTAAGATCATTAGATACTTCTTGATAGAAACACCTATTTAAATTGAATTAATCACATAATGTTAAGTATAATAAAAAAAATTATTTTCATTAAAAACAATATTATTTAATAGCAATGAAATATTAGAAACATTAAGTCATATTAACTACATGAATATTATCTCATTATTCAATAGATAAAACATCATTCCATCAATATTTTTGTTGAAAATTCAAAAATTACATTGATTGGAAAATGATAAAAACATTCTTTCATATAATTTAAAATAAAAATTGAACATGTGTGAAATGACTTTAAATTTGATAGGGTAATATTCAAGACCATTTTTTAATAAATTTATAGAAAACGTGGTAATGGGAGAATAATATTCCTCAGTGGGGAGGTAAACACAATCAATCATGAATAACTATGAGATTTTGAAATAACCTGATCATAGGTTTGATTTTTCCTGTGTGTGCCTGAAAATTATGTAGAGTGGATATAAAAATATTATTAACCTATTCCAAAATCATAATAAAATATTTTTTTATAACATTAATAACTACATTTTATGATTTAATGTTCTTTTGTTAATAATATATGATCCATTTCAGCATTCTAGTTGTTAATTTCAATGTTTTCTCTTGTTTATTTTGTCTAGAAAGAACATGTTATTTTTCATAGGATATATATAATACATCTATAGAATAATATTTATTTCATAAAAATAATATTTATTCATTTAATACATTTTCTGATACCACGCTTGAATTTTGATCATAGAGAATAAATTTAATTCTATTGTGGACATGGTAAGTCATACGTATGCACGCGTGGAAATCAAATTTTCATATTGGTAAAAGGATAAGGAATTTGATGATATGTTAATCATAAAGATTAAATGTTATGACATATGTATGATATATATATATATATATCCATCATTATTACTATCCATGTAATGTGTTGATAAAACAAATTTCACCACGATGTCGTGATGGTATGTCATACATACGTACACACGGTGCATTCATTTTTCCTAGGATGTATAATTCATGGTATATGTTTTTCTGATAAACATAATAAAATATCAACTATTGATTATACTATAATTATTAAATTATCATGGAAGAACCTCATGAATTGGATGTTGAATAAGAAATTAACATGGATTAGTTGGTCAAAATGATTACCTCTTCTTCCGTAGTCTTCCATTACAACTCGCCTTAAGGGATATGTGGAATTTCTGGATTGATAAAAATATCTTCAGATTAGGGATAATGATGTTTGGAATAGGAATGGTAATTCTTGGTCTTTTTTTGAGAATCAAATATGTGTGAAGAGATGAGGATGGAGTTTCTATATTATAATTGATCTGAGGGGTACTTTCAGGATCTCAAAAGTCAATAAATTAATATAAATTAACTTTCATTTCTAAATGTATCATAATAGTCTTATTTAGAATATAATATGAGTATGGGTGTAAATCCTCTCAAACAATAATGTTTAAACAATATTATATCCTATTATTATCCCCAAATTTTGGATTTAACCCATATTTAATCATTTAAACTCTTACCATTACATCATAGGGTTTTTACTCTTAGAGAGTTAATATAGTTACAATAAATAAAAAACCCCATAAATTAGTAATGGATGAAATTTAAACCCTTTATTAATAATTTCAATTTATTACATATTTTTATAAATTTTATTCCATTTAAAAAATTATTATTTAGTTTCAAATAACATTAACGACAATTTTGATACTATTAAATACTTTACTTTTTAAATATATCAAAAATATATATATTAAAAAAACTTTAAATACATGCCTAATATTTCTAGGTAGTCTATAAAATAATATTATGACATTAATAGTACAAATATTTTTCAGTTTAATGTTTTTAGTAACATTTATTTGATATGGTCATTAATTATTCAATTATTCCATCATCACTATGAAACCCTTTAATATAATTATGTCTCCCAAAATTTTAAAAATAAATTATAATTATGGATTTAAATATTTTATATTTTCATTTACTATTTATATTCAAATTCAAATTCTCAATAATCACATACTAAAAATTTAATAGTAACTGAAAATATGATAATGGTTAATTTGGTTTCTGTTAAAATAAAATACTATAAATGTGTAAAAGTAATAAAAGTGACTACATGAGGCCCAAAAATAATCCCAAATATGATTTTGGATGAAAATCACTCATTAAATAAATGTTTCATTAGTTTTATTCTAATTTATTAATATTTGTAATATTTTTTTCACTTAATTATAAAATTTACCTTTAATTTTTGTAATAACATATATAATAATGTTACTATATATATTGTACAAAACAAATGTCTCTCTTAACTAAATTTGGAAATTATAATTCCAAGTAAATGGTATATTATTCATCATTAAAAACCCATAATTTGATAGAATTATTATAAAATTAATCCCATATAAGGAATTAGAAAAAGTGTTTTTAAAGTGAAAACCTTCAAATGATTCAAAAGTTTTTATATCAAATTTAAGTGTAAAATTTATTAAAACGACCTAAATTTCATTAAATAATATAAAATTGATATAATTATACATTAAATACCCTGAAATATAAATTATCAAAATATTCTTAATTTGAAATTTCGTTTTCAATTAAAATTTAGTGTTTTTTAAAATTTTGTTGTACCATGAATCTTTTCTGATAAAATAAAAAAATCAATAAAGGAAATTTTTTATTTTACGATTTCAAATAATTATTTTATGTTCATAAAATATGTTTTGTAAATGTTTCATAAACAATATATAAATTTAATGTGTCATCAAAAGGCGGTAAAATTAATATTTTATAAAATAAAACTTTTTGTATGAAATTCTGATTTATAATTATATAATGTTTTGAAAATACCTAGGATTAATATTAAAAAACATATTACATATATATATATATATTCCATATATATAATCCAAAAAGTGTTACTTATTTATTTTATTGTTATAAAATTCATTTTTGCACATTTAAATAGTTTTTTAGGAAAACATTTCCTTTAAAAAATGTTATATTTTGAATTATAAATTAATCTTCACCAAATAATTAATTACATTACAATTTTTAAACCATGTTTTCATAACCTAGTTATTATTTTTCATTCCCTCCATTCTAATAGATAGGTTATAATATATACATTTAAATAATAATATTTTGTTGTTCGATTATGATCGTTATATTGTATCATGTATTCTATCGATCATAGTGATTCCTTTTTTAAATACGAAGATATTACAATAGGGATGTAATGATTACATTAAATCATTATGCCACACCAAAAAGTGATTGTATAAAAAATTTAAAAATCAATAAATGATTACAAAATGATGTTATTTATTTATTTTTATAATTTAATGTTTCCAATGAATTTTATTTCATTATAGAACATATTAGAGACGTTATGATATATTATATTCAAATCAAACTGTTGTAATGTTGTTTTCAAAGTTATATTGAATGACTTGTTTCAAAAATGAAATTAAATATATTTTATAATGAAAAAATATTTTTTTAAAATATTTCAAATTAGAAAAAAACATATATCTAGAAACATGATTAATATATGGTGGTAAATATAATTCATGGTTCATTTATTATCCAAATTTTCGATTATAGTATTTATCATTACCATTGATGAGTAGAAAATATTTTTCTTGTGGTAATGATCAAAACGTTATCATTGGGTTGAAAAAAATATATAAAGATGAAATCATCAAGAAAATGTGTCAAATTTTTATTGGATGTGATAATATAGACTCATTATTATCTTAAAAAACGATTATTAAATTTTGGATCTATTTTAAGAATAATAATAATTTAATAAAATTTATTAGTTTAAGATATTCCATGAATACCCTACCCCATATTATAAAATGTATGCACCTATCCTCTTCAATAGAAAAAGTAAGATCCATTTTTTTGGAAAATATATATTTAAATAACATTTTAAGATCCATATACATGTTCTAAAGGAATTAGTATAGGAAAATTGTAGCATTAGAGGACTTAAGGTTTGACGTAAAGGTGGATGTGTGATGAATAAACATAACTTTTTAGTGATTTTTTTTATTTTATTTCTATATATACAACCTACAAATAAAATCCAAAAATGATGAATTAATTACAAAAATATTAATCCATATACTTATGTGTTGTTTTTTTATAATAATCACCAATATCAATATCCACTCAAACAAAATGGGATATAAAACTAATGTTCGTGTGTACAGAGAAATATTACTTATCTATCTAATGTACATCATTTTCCATCAAATCCCCTCATAACTAGTTTTTTTATTATTTTGATATATATATGTATATATATTATTAATTAGTAAATAATAATTATGAGCATATAATATATCAAATTATCCATACCTTTCCATCCATTGAAAATTATAATGGCATTTGTGTGTTAATGCTGATTACCTTATCCACAATTTATATGATTGGCTTTTCCTCCCCACATCACATTGATGGTATATATACATATATATAAAGAATAAAAATATTAATTATGATATAATAATATTTTGTGAATATTAAAATAACTCATAACACTTTTTCATCATAATGATTTAAAAATGGGGTTTTTACTCATGCATATGTGTGGCCTACTATCTATACGACTGTAACATAGATCATTTTTCATATGCATATTATAAGGATAGTATTAAAATTATTATTTTTTTAAAAAGGGATAATATTTTTATTATTATTATTGTTATTGGTGTGGAGAGTATGTATAAATGGACCCTTTGATCATGGTCAACACAGTAATGTAATTTTAGGATTTTGATCAAAACATACCCATAACACCATACATGGACTTATCTGATTCTGTTAACCCATTTATCGATTAAAATATTTTATTAAATTATTTAAGGATAATTTATTAAACCTATATATGTTTATTATGATATAAAACAATTTATATATGCTTATTATGTATGAGTTAACAAACAAAAATGTATAATCTCGACTAAAGGTGTGGGATTTTGCCTCAATTCCTCTTCATTTTGTTATATTTTACAATTATAAACCTAATTTCATATATATACTGTATGTATATCCATTTCACTTTTTATATAAGTATCTACTCATACATCATGAATTTTTATATTTAAATTCAAATTATTTCATTCAAGGTGACATGACATTAAAGTGACCATGTAATGGCCTAGATATAGGTGGTCCAATCATTTGCATGCTTATAGGGATCATAGAGATTGATGACGGACAAGAAGTGGGCAAGATGGGTTTTTATATGAATTTCAGGAAGAAGGGTGAATAAAAACCATGAAAATCATGTGTAATTTTATGTCCAATTCATGGATTTTGAAGGTAAAGTTCAAAATGTATATAATTTTTTTAAATAAAAAAGGTGATTCATTTTTTTAGAGAAAACCAGACCCTATCATTTACACGATGTTAAAATATACTAGGCACTGTGTAAATATATTATGCATCACATTAATAAATGTTTCCATCCAATCCTTTTTTTAAAACCATGTGGATTTACTCATTTTACAGTGCTCAAAGAATCATCAATTTCGTGATTTGAGATCCCTTCAATAGGAATCACTCTTATTCTTTCCATCTATGATTCGTAATAATATTTGTTGATCCATGGTGTGATCTTACATTTTCCTCTTGTGGTTTATCCTATTTTGATGTCGTCTCCTCTCATTTCTTTTCTATATTCAATAGTGTTTGACATCCAAATTTTTAATGGGTTTTCTCTTGGTTGTAGATGGTATATTTGTGCCGCGACATACCTAGATTGATTCATTTCTCATGAGAGTGGTGATTGGAGAAGTGTTTTGAGCTTTGGGATTCATTTATTCTTTATATATTTTATGTTCAGTTGGAAAATAATATTTATTTATACTTTGGTATAAAATTGGAATAAACATAATAATTGTTAAATGAGATTATGAAATTTGATAGCAATCACATGTTGGCGATGTTGTTTTTTATAATGATATAGTTGTTTGATTCATGTATTCCTAAATAGTGTGATATTTATGCCTTATTTATTATCATTTTCGTTTATGATATAGATAATAATGTTGTTATTTATAGAAATCGTAAAGAATATATATCTGGAATTAAATAAGAATTACTTTTCCATATAATATTTAATGAAGAAGAATATTTGTAATGTTGTAGTTAACTTACTTTTATGATAATAAATTGATGTAATGTACATGTTTAATTAAAAAGGCATGTTAATTGTGAATGGTACTTCTCAAGGTTTTTTGTAACCAAACATATTTCTATGATCATGTTTTTCCGTTGATATATTTATATAACTTGTTTCAATACAATTTTTATAGTTGTAACTGGTTAATTAATGAATTGGTTAATTCAATAATTAATAATAACTCTTTGTTTGAAAAGGATGTTGTCTTTGTGGGGATATTTTTCCCATTTTATTGAGACGTTCGTGTTCCCTGTTTGAGATTTGTCATAGATATTTCTAATGAGAAGGATGAATTCCATGTTTCTAGGTCCCAATTACCATTTTGTTTTCTTATATGTTCTTACTTCTCTGTGATGTACTCTGGTTATTAGTATATTTTATGAGTATGGAATTCATGATACTCTAATGTGGATGTATTATATATAGTGGTATTTCCCAGATTTGATGTGATCCTAGGATGACTATTGTAAAATATTAAAATGGAGAACTGGAAGAAGTGGCGGTAGATGAAACATGTGAAGGTGTGATTCAATGTTATGTGCATGCAGGTGTTAGTCATGGAACCATAAGTGATGAAATTTGTTAAAAATATTATTAACCATAGATCAGATACTTATATTCCTTTTGATCTCCTATGAATCTATTTAATTGATGAAAAATGAGTTTCTTATTTATCTATATTGTTTTCCAACAACATGAATTATCTAGATAATCAAGGTTTCATGTTTCCTATTGGTGGTATCTTATGATGGTTTTCCTAGTGTATTTTAAAATATGTAATAATTACATTATTTATTTGAATAAATGTTTAACACTCGAAGTTGATCGATGATGGAATGAAGAATTCTCGAATATATAAATTGTTATAAACCATGGACTTGGATTGGATTATACCTCAAGGTCACAGAAAGTATTCTAAATGTGATTAACATAATCCAACATAATGTTATGTGGTATAATATAACTTGTTATTTAATTTTTAATTATTTATTTTATAGAATCAATTGATACAAAGTAATGAACGAATTTCATTTAGTTCTTTTATATCATTTTTTTCTTATAGAATATCTAGTCTTAGCAGTGTAAGTCTTGAGTCCAATTGACATTTTCATTTGTTGAGTTTAAGAATTGGTTATTTTTATAGTGATATTGTGGGATATAATATATCATGTATATTCATTCATATATTTTCCTACCAATTTCTGTAAGGGAAACTCACACCTAGTGGACTCTAGGAGCGTGTTCTCCCCAACATCCCAACAGGAGGATGGATGGCTGACTACCCCTTGTGGCACCGCACACTTCTCTTAGTTATTACATGTTCTATTATACACGGTTGTAAGTTTTACCATATATGTCTGTTTAATTACATGATGTATTTTTGTTATTTCACACAAATGTATTACTAAATATAGTATCCAAAAGATTATTATTTGTGTGGAGTTTATAGACTATGATTTCTTGAAGTACATACTTAGTGTATGGGTTTTAATGGCTTAAGGTATAATTACAGATATATGATATATGTCATAAAACCTATGGTGGAATCCAAAAATGGCTTGGTAGATGTAGTTAGATTTTGGATGGTATGGTTATTTGTCACATGAGATGCATATGGTGGTTCCTTTACCATGTGTTTTCTATATGGGTTGAATTTTGAGAGAGATAAATGGGAGGAGTGACGTCAGGGGAGAGCGGAAAACCATTAGAGATGTATGAGAGGGGTACATGTGATGTTTTTTTAACTATATTATATAACCTCATGTAGGAGTTACATGGTTTGTGTAATCCATAGTGAGGCTGGGAACATAGTGTACAAATTTAGGGGACATGTTAGTTTTATTATTGTTCTCTATGATTTATATTTGATTATTTATTAATTGCATTGTAGGATTTGGGGATGATCTTACCGATTTTATTGTTATTCTAACCCCAAGTATATGTAATGTTTTTAACAGTCCTATTGGATCTAATTTGTTATTGGGATAGATATAACTATCTCAGTGTATTTCAGGAGTAGTTTGGGCTTTGGGTAAATTTATGTCACTACCATTTTTGTACATGTGGTTTTCTTTTTGTTTGTTTTGTTACATTGTGTCATTTCAAATTTTCACATGTGTTTTGTTATATATATTATTTTGTAAAGATATTGGTTGTTGTTTCCTTATTGCTTCTCTCTTAGAAATGTTTCTTATAGAGGGTAATTTTGACCATTGGCATGTTTATTATACCCTCGGTGATAGTCACCTACCTGATGCCTATTAGAGGTGGGAATAATGAAGTCACTATCTCTCACCCCTAATTTTGGTATCATTGTTGGGTGTCCAGATTGAGTTTAATTATAGTATTAGTTTTTGGGATATGATTTCTTTTTTAGATTGGCACATGTGAGGTTTCATGGTTTTGTGGGGAAACTATTTTCTCTACATCTATGTAAGTGAATTAAACATGGGATACTAAGTAAGAAATAGAAATTTATGTCCCTTGAAATCTTATTAATGAAACATTTTGTTTACGTTGCCTAAAAAGGAATTGATAGCGGTTGTTGGGTAGAGAAGTAGGAAAGGATCATGGAACATTCAAACTTGTGCCTCTATTTGAAATGGGTAGACCAAGTTATATGGTAAAAACATAAATAAGATAATTTAATCGATTTATTATCAAAATTCATATATTCCATATTCCTGTATTAGGATTTCTAACAAGTTTTTTGTTTTTATATAAATAGTTCAAGGTTTACATTCACATTAGATTCATAAAGATAATTCTCAATTGGATGTGACACCATGTTATAGGAATGTAGAGGTTGACGATCACAGTAGTTGTAAGAGAATGATCATGGTTTTTCAACACCAGATTCTTTAGAAGTATGAGGTCTATATTTCAGGTGAATCCATGAAAGACAGGTTGTATGAGGTGGATATATCATTCAATTCTATCCATGCTATAAATGAGAACTAGGTTTTGTTGGATGTGAAGTTGTTGTGTGGAGTAGCAAGGAAATGTTGGTTCATGTTCCTTGGTGATTGAAAGGGGTCAGTATTATAGTGGAAGATGTTCTGAGACATGATCATATTATTTTTATTGTTATCTAACCATGAGAGCATTCAGTTTCCCATAGCTTCATAACCTTTTGTAGGGGAGCTCCTATTTTTGATAGTGTGGATCTATTTCATGACCCTTATGTGATATGGTTCCGAACTATTTCTAGGTGAGGAGACTAGGCAGTGAAATTTCAAAGAGACTTTCAATCTAGATATCTAGTCCCTGGTAACACTATTTATATTAATGATATATCTTGAGGTGTTTCTGAGAGTAGAGTTCATTAAAGAGGATGTTGCCCAGAACATGATCATCACAAGAGGTCACTCATTATGCTTCTTCATGATGTAGATATATTGATTGATGTTGCCATTTGAAAGGGAAATAGTTTCTTTTTGGTCAGCCAGAAGTAGGTCATAGCCCTCACCATCTCATTCATCTTGGGGATGTAACACTCAATACAATACCAAAAGAGGAGAGGTATTTGTTTTCTTTTGTATTATGATGTCATCAATGGTGGGTTTTTCTATACATTAATATTCGTAATTATTTTCTAGGTGTTCCACTTCCAAGGACACTATAGAGGTAGTATTAATCATGATAGCATTTGTACAGATGGTCATTCCCACTTTCTACCTTTAGTGTTACAATAAATTTCCATGCTAGAAGATATTTTGGGTTCTTTATCTTGATTTCTATATGGGTTCATGAATTCATGGATTCCATAGCTATGTACTCATTTATGACTGAAGTTCTCTTCCATGTCATGAGACATGAGGTAGTAAAGCTTCCAGTTCCCATGGAATTTATTATGCCAGTTAGAGGCCAGGCTGACTTTTATATAGAATGTAGACACTACGAGATAGTGTTTGGGAATCACTACTCTAGGGGATATTTCTTATCCATGTGGATGTTGTCATATGACATCATCTTTGTTATTTACTGCTTATATTTTTGGTAGGATATCGATGATTGATTTGTTTGGATGGTTTCATTATATAAGGCTGATGGGGAGACACAAATAATTTTTTTTAAAAAAGGCCATCAAATGTGTTATGGTGGTGTTTAATTTATGTCATATTTGATTGCCAAGCTAATACTGATCTCATTGGAAATTTAAAATTCAGATTTTTCTGGTGTTGTGGAAGAGTACCCTTAAATTTTTCTATATGAGGTCGTATAATCCATTCTTTAGTAGAATATCATGATTAGGATCGAGCAAAATCCAAATGTGTATCATATCTAGATCTATCTATATAGGATAGCGTCTTATGAGTTACAAGAGCTAGGATTCTAGATCATTGAAATTTTTTATCATTATTTTGTTTGGAAAAGTGTGTCACCTTGGGGTACATCAGTTTTTTCATCAACAAGGATAATAATACCGTAGGTCTTTATATAAATAATATTCACCAAAACCATGAATCATTAAAAATAATATATCCTCTTCTTTGGGTTGAAAATTTATTTCATCAGCTAAAGGGAGAATTTCGATTCTAAAATATCAATTTGGGGTCTATATATTATCATATGTGGGTCAATGATGAGGAAAATAAATAAGACTTAATTTCACTGTCATCATGGGAAATATGAGTTCAATTTAATTTCGTTTTATGTGAATAATGATTCAGCTGTGTTTATGGGGTTAATTAACACAATTTTCAAAGAGATCCTTGAAATTTTTATGGTGGTTTTCATCAATTAAATCCTCACATACTATACGTTTAATGAGGATAATATATTTTATCTTAATATCATTTTGGGAGTTCTATGTCATGAGGATAGTTTTGGGAAATTTTCATAGTGTGAATTATAGGATTGTGAAGTCTATTTTTTGGGAATGTTCTATCTCAATAGGGAGTATATGTGGATCATTCAAAGAAAGAGGACTTTTGGTCTTCAGCATGCCCAAAGACAGTGGAAGAGGTTTGTAGTTTCCATTTTTCTAGAATCTATTAGAGGTGTTTATTATCTGATTATTATTAGGTTGTGACACCTCTGATAGCTATGTCCCAAAACTATAATAAATTCATGTGGACTATCTAGTGTCATATATCTTTTGAGTACCTAAAAGTGAATTTGGTCACTACTCTAGTTCACTGTTTTCTTACTGAGGGTTTTCAGTTTGAGGTTTTTGGGAATCACTTCAATTTGGAATGGGAGGTTTTCTTATTTATTTGATATCCTTTTTAAATATGGTTCTCGATAGTTAAAAACCCATGAGTATAATTATTCTACATAAGATATTGAGTCAGTTGTAATGGTGTTTGATTGATGTTGTGATGAAAATACATCATTAGTGATCATTTCATAGTTTTTACTAACCATAAAATCATGAGGCTTGTGTTCTCCCATAGATTCATCAACTTGTGCTACTGTCACTGGATGGTATTATTCAAGGATTGTATCATTTATATTTCATATAAGAGAAGGAAATATTTTATTGGATATGCAGAGAACGAAGTCATGTAGTTGTGTCATTCCATAATCTACGGATTCTGAGAGTGAGATGGAAGGCCTCACAGTTATAAATCTTGGTATTGGAGAGATTGGAGAAAGGGGCTGTATTTTCCATATAACATTGTAGTGGTCTTTAGTGTAGCGGGTGGTGGAGTCCTAGTTGGGGGATTCTGAGGTGGAGGTCTATAGAGACAACTCTATTTTTGGTTTCTCCCCATATGGTTTGTTTAGGGATAAAAAATGCTAGGTTTTGTTCTATGGAGGAAATTTTTTACTTTAGTGATGCATTATATGATTTTTGGTATTTACATTGTTTTTTGTTAGTGGTACATCCCAACACAAACTAGAATTATCGTGATCTTAGATGTTAGTTTTGTTGGCCTCGGTTGAAGCTTATAGTTTCAGAGCTTTTTTCTCGATGATTGGCCTTACTGATGTTTAAGGTTGAGCATCGTATTCCATGTGGTTTACCACTGCCCTTAGATGTTCCCTAGTGGAAGAGGTATGCTGTATTGATCGAATTTCTTACCAGTTTTCTTAGAGTTTAGGGTGGCTATGATTTATATGGGTTATAGTGGTTTGTTTTATTAAATTAGACCACATTATACTGATTATGGATTTGAGTTCAGTGGAGGTTTTTTCAGGGTAGTATATATAGGTTCTCATGTGGCTCCATGGATTTACTACAGGAGATCATTTTTTATCTAGATCCTTGTTTATACTCCCAGGAATGGAGTGGTCTCCATTAAAATTTTCATTCTATGTTATTCCTTATCACTAATTTTCATCTACATATAAATAGATAGATTGAGTGAACCATCCAGGCTGTTGAAGACTTATTTCACCCTAATTTTATTAATTTTCGAGGGTCACGGATGTAGTAATTTCCTTTGTCATAATTTATTATAATAATACTTTCCACTAACTATTTTTATGGACTCATTTTATGATTTTTATGTCTAAACATGCGGATCTCTGTTATTCTACTCTTGGGTGAGAGAGGTAGCCATTACCAATGTAGGATTGTTATAGAATATGATAGATATGGTTTTAGTAATCCTTGAGAGGATGAATTCAGAACATGATCATCATAAATCAAATTTCTATTAATAAAGAGACCTATGGAGTTCGACATTGGGGTCACATGTTTCTAAAGGGGACTCCCCATGAGGGTTAGTATTGGATGTGTCACTGGATTAAGATTTCTCCCTAGTTTTTTGGGATTTCCATGATTTGCCTCATGTTGGATTCATGGAATACATGATATCACTCCCCCCATAGATGAGAAAGATAAACTATGTTTTATACATTCCATTTCTCCATCGTTATCTCAATGATGACTCTCGTAGCATCAATTGATGTGATATCGATGTTGATGATGATGCGACCATTGAGGAGGGGCCTGTGGGGATCTAGGACCTCCTGGAGAGGGTGTTTCATGGAAAGTTTATTCTATTAATTTGTTTCATAGGTAGGAATAGTGTGATTGAGGATAGTTACCAAGAACATGAGTTTGAGATACAAACTATGTACCTTGAGTTGTTTTATGTTTATATCTTTTCATACAACACCGATCCTTTGTGGATATTGTCCGTTCTGGTTTAAGAGATGGTTTCCCCTTGTTTCATTTTGTTTCATTGATTATTATGAATGTTACCTCCCTAGAGAGTGTTTTTAACAGATGGTTTTGGTTATTTCATGATTTTTTACTTCTTCCAATGATGAGGTGGTTGAGCTCCTGTTGTGGAAAAATCATTGACATGTATAGTGAAAGGTGGTTATTTAGAGGACCCATTCTTGCATTCCTCTCAAGATTGGATTTGGATTGTTGAGGAGGAGGATTTTTTTATAGGTATATTTTATTATTTCCTGAATCTGTGGGGTCCAAGCTTTTACATTTTTTCAAGGATCAAGGAGCTCATAGAAGGATTTGAAGTTGTCTAGAGGGGTTTGGCTATGAAATTCTAGAATAAGGTTGAATAAATTACATATAAGTAATGTTCACAACTTTTTCAGGGATTGGTCATGACATGTAGATTTCCGTGGTAATATAATAAAAAAATATGCATTTTTTTGTGAAAACCAAACACCAAAATTTTTATTCCATCTACATGTCATGTTCTGTGTTTTTATAACTATTTTCTGCTAATCTGTTTTTTAAAACCCTAAAAACAAAATCATTTTCTTGTGACAAAAGTCTTAAAACTTAAGGTTATTGAGATCCACATGATATGAATTGATCATTGGATTATTGTCTTAAATATATGGTGATCTACGTCGATCCAATATGCATTTTTCAATATTTTCCAGTGGTTTCTCTTAGTTTAATTTTTTCCCTAAACATATCATTACTCAATGATATGTAGTTATATCTCCTAAAATTATAATGGGTTATATCATGTTTTTTGGTGAGGTTATGTCACTGAATTTTCGGATGGATGTTGTTCTGGGGGGAGAGGTGATCAGATATCTATAACATGGCATATTCTCATGAAATGAAGGTTTATGTATTTTGATGTGGGAGATTACATTCATATCTATCCATTATAATTGAAATCATAAATTGATTAATACTTATCTATTATTATATAAATGTAATTAATATAATTAGTGTTTAAAAACATTAAGAAATTGGATAGTGTCTGCTTTTTGGAAATGTTGTCATTTAATATCTTGATAACAGTTTGCCTCATGCTTTCTTAGATAGTGTGATACTAATGCCCTAGTTGTTATCATGGTTGTTTAGGCTGTATATTTTTTTTTACTTGAAAAAATGGGTAAATAACATAAATTTATGATAAATTAATAATAATATTTCTCAATAATAATTAAATAAGGTGCATGTTTTTAATACAATGGTAAATGAAACTTGATTATAATAAATTGATGCAATGTACATATATAATTGAAAATTTATATTAGTTGACAATGGTAATTGTCTAGGTTTTTTTAAGCAAAATAAATTCTAAGATCTTTTTTACTTTCAAATATATTCAAAGTTTGATGCCTTCGGTTTCCCTTTGTTTGAACATGTTAATTAGTATATCTATTAATTAAATATGGAATAAAAACAACTTCTGTGATTAATAAGTTGTTTTCTTAGGTCTTAAGATTATTTTTTCCATGAGAAGGTAATGTGCCTTGTTTTGTGTCCTTAAGATATCTTTTCCCATATAATGTATAATGTCTTATTTTTAGGTCCCATCATCACTTCTGTTTTCTTGTTTATTATGAATTCCATGTAATGTTCTCTTGTTATTGGAATTTTTTATGATCTCGGTATGTATGAGACTATAGGGATTATGTTTCATATGGGAGGATAAGGAATGAGTGTGATGTGGTTGTATGATTATTGTTTTGATATTTTGGTAGGGTGGCCCGAACTGTGTGGAATTAGATAGTGCATGTGGTGGAGATAAATATCTTAATGTGTAAGAGGATGTTAGGAATTGAACTAAATGTGATAGAATATGTTAACTATGATATTACCCATTGGTGAGATACTAATATATGATATGATTTTTAAGAATCTATTAAATTTTTGATGCTAGATTTTCTTGTTTTAATACATTCTTTCCCCTCTACTTCAAGAAGATAGATAACCATAACTTCATTTTTCTTCTTAATGGTGGATTAGGATTATATTCCACTTTAACCGTGATATTTAATAGTTTTTAAAATTAATTTAAAAAATGATTCACCCATGGGGATGGATGATGATGGAATAAAAATACATAAAAAAATTAATCTTGAGAAACCATGGGTGTAGTTTAGATTATGCTATACCGAATATACTTTATTCTGAGGGTGATTAATGTAATGTAATGTAATGTATTGTGGAAAAATGTAACAAGATAATTATTGGTTACATAATTAACTAAAATAATCAATTGATATAATGTAAATATTGAAGTTAATTTGTCACTTTTATATTCTTGTTTTCTCATAAGATATGAGGTCTCAGCAGTGGTGTTCAGGATCCTGAGTGATAATAGCTATAGTTGATCCTTAAATTATGATATGTGCAAATTGTGGTTTTAATTGATAACATATCATGTATATTATATTATTTCATACACATCACAAATAATTTATGTTAAGAAAACTAAAACATTGTGGTCTCCTAGAGGGTGTTTTCCCTAACACAATGGTTGTATGATGAATGGACGAATACACCCTATGAACCTGATCCTTTCTATGGGTAGATATATGTGCTTCCATGCACAGTGGTTATTTGCCCCGTATATATTTTCTAGAGTAATTTGATGGTTTGTATTTATTATTTTCACATTTATGGTCAGATATTGAATCAAAAGGATTATTATTGGCATGATGTTTATAGGATGAGATGGTATGAGGTACATACCAAATTAATGGCTATCAATGGAATGATGTATAACACACAATGTACGATATATTTCATATAGGATGTGTTGTCTCGGGTAAACTGCAAGGTTACTATATGAGGATATGGGATTTCATGGCTATGTGATGCCCGAGGTTCATGTATTGGTGTCTTGTGTAGGTGTATTGGGGTTGGAAAACTATAGTAGAGTGATCCTCATGATGTGAACCATTGGGAAAGAATTAAAAACCATGGGTAGTAGGAGTGCTGTTGCATTTATGTTTTATTATTATATAATTTGATCTCTTATATGTGTAACCTAGAGTGTGTTAGCCATAGTGAGGATAGGAACATAGTGTTACTAGTTGGGGGATGAGTTAGTTTCACTATTATTTACAGTGCTTTAGCATTATTTCATTATTTTTATATGAGAGAGTCTTGGGAGTATCCTATAGTGTATACAACTATTCCCTCATGATGTATATTTAAGGTTTATTTCAGTTTAGATTTATAAGGTTGTATATCTACCTATATATTACTTGTTTGGGTTTTATCATGAGTTTTAAGGCTTTGTGGTCACTATCATAATTACCTTTTTGGTGCTTGGAGGTTTCCTTTATATTTTTTAGAACATTATGACATTGAAAGTTATCACATGGGTTTAATTATATATATATATATATATATATATAGGTTTTTTTGTTGTATCCTTATTATCTATCTATTATCCATCTTTCTCATTGATGGTAATCCCTACCATATTCTTGTTTACAATAACCTCAGTTCTAGTCACTGATAATGAGCCTACTGGTGGAGGGACTCATAAGTCCCCATATCTCTCCCCAAATTTTGGTATCATTGTAATGAGGGATCATGAATAAAAAAGTGGTGACAGGTTTTCATAACTCAATTTCCATTCATTCTTTTATACTTCCTCATTATTGAGTTTAGTATGCCCTGATTATCTATGAAGTCATCCGTAAAATATTTTTATTCATTATTTAAACTTTTTATATTAATATAAATATGTTCAAAATGTCACTTCACAGATTAATTATCACTTCAAAATTTATGATCACTACAAATGATTTCTTTTCCCCAATGTCATTTTATTATGACCTGTTTCATGTTGGGAATCATGATTTCAGTTTATGGTGATCATTATAGATCATGAATAAAATTTACCTAAATACTTCATGATATTAGTTGTTTTTATACATTCACATCAAATTATTTCTTACAAAGGATTCATACTGAAAAGATACCGAAGCGCAAAGGGTTCAATGTTAAAATCTACTTTTTCTCAAAGTGTCTTTTAATTATATTTTATAACAATACATTCGTAACTCATATCTCTTTTCTTGTTTATGGGGTATTCCACAATTTTCATTGAATTAGTACATTTTTCATCTTTATTACAAAAAATTATTTTGAGAAAAAATTATTTAAGAGCTGACCGTATTTCATATTTATTTGATTAACATTTTCATCCATGTATATACACTTTAAAAATTTATATAACCCCATGCCTATACATTAATTTTTAAAAAAATTTCATTTCCTCAAATTATTATTTTATTTAAAAAAATAATATATTTTTCCTACAAAAATATATCATATAATATCAAATATTTCATTTTATGAAAGTATGGAAAGAGTTTTTTATTTTAACATATACAAAATTAGTGGATTTTCATTAAATCAAGTATATTATTTTCATTTATTCCTCATTTATAATATTCAATGGTTATATTGAAAGAAATTTTGTTCCAACATTTTGTAAATTGATATAAATTTTTATCCAAAAAAGGTATCATCCCTTAATTTCAATGAAATGTTTTAGATGTCAGATAAAATTTATTTTCCTCTATGTAATTATCCTTTTGTGATTCCCCAACATCACTAGGATATTGATATTATAATAAAATCCATCATGTTTCGTTTCATGTCTTGTGAATGTATATATATATTAAAAAATCTAAATTAAATTCCATGGGATAAATAATATATAAAATAATTATGTTTGATTTCAAGGGTCTTATGTTTATGTGTTTAAGCTTGTAAATGTTTAAATCATGAATGTACTTTGAATATTATAGATGATGATGGGTGAACCCAAGGTATCTCAATATGATGTGTGATCCTGATAGAGCATATTAGAATGGATTAGAAAAATATATAATATTTAAATGGTGAGGCCGACTATATATCTACAATTAATTGGATAATGATACTTTTATTGTGAAAAACTATAGATAAAAATCACCATCATTGTTTATCCAATGGATTTAACTAGGATTTAGTTATTTCTGACATTATTTCATCACTAATTATGATGATAGTGTTCTAATATACCGAAATGATTTACCTATTCTTTATCTAAATTTTAAATGGAACCTTTGATTGAGATTGAAATCATATGGCATGTGTTTATATATTCATATATGACTGTTGTATTATGTCAATGTTTTATTATGTGTATCAAGATTTACGATATAGGTTTTCATTGGTATGAATTCTCATATTATATTCTCATGAATTTGATTATGTCATAATAGTTATATTCCCATTATATTGTCACTGATGACATTAAATTGTTAATAATTATGATTACCTTTACCGAGTGTTTCATCTCACCAATATTATATATCCTTTTCCCAAGGATTTGAATAATAGTTTTAATTATTTTATTCATAAGAATGTAACTACTTGTGAAGAACATGTTAAGAGATTATATATATTTATTTGAACCATTTTTTATAAATCCACGATTTTAATTAAGATTTTTCCCTAATTTTAGAACACACTAATCCAAAAAAATCATGGTTTGTTACGTGATCCAATATTTCCTTTATATGTTGTTTGTTTTCAACGATTAAAATTGTTTGAAATTTGTATGTATAAATTCTATAAATGTAATGATTTTTCTTTTAGTATCTGATCAGTGAGGGTAGGATTGGGGTGTTACCCTATGTTTTAATATTAAATAATATATATATCCCTATGTAAAATAAAAATTTGGAGTCCAATAAACATACACTATTATGTTATTCCACATTATATTACGTCAATGTAAAGAATCATTCTTAGTTTATATTAATGATGTATGTTCTATGTGCATATTTTCCATTCTAAATAGTGTTTTCATATATATTTGGAAACCTAAAACTGGGATATCCCATATGAACTTCATATTTTTCATCTCCTGTATTAAAATACATTTTATTATTTTCCTTTATTATGATGATGGATTTAAACAATGATATTTTAAATATTAGAAAGGGTTTCCTTTTGTGATTGTTTTCCTATTTTTTACACCACATTTCCATGAGAATAGATTTACATGATTTTAAATTATCTGTCCTTCATGATTTTTTATATTAATTAATAATTTTTATCAAATTTCACATCACAATTTTTAAGATGACTTTTGAAGGAGACAAAAAAATTCATCTCTTTAGAATGAAGTTAAAATGACTTCTAATATTTATTTTTTATTTTTTACATATCCGAACATTCTTTTTACATAGTGACTGTTATTTTACATATTTCTTATATACCATGATTTAATATTTTCTTCCAAACAAATATAAGACATAATGATTTTAAAATGAAAAGGTTTATTTCTACATATGCTTCAATGATTTTTATACAAGAACTTATTATGGTGTTTTTTGATATTTTAAACATTCATGATGCTCCTTGTGATACATTATAGATATGTTCTTGTTCCATTATCCACATTATTTCTCTAATGTTATTATGAAATGTTTCTTTTTATGTTTTTAGATAACCTATATAATTTCTACTAGTTACTTATGTGATGTTTTTAGATATGAAAATATTCATGTACTTATCATATATATATATATTAATGAAATACATTATGTGATTGGTTGGATAGATATTATATATCAATCTAATTCCATTCTATGCACATGAGATACAATGTATGGTGCATCAGTTGTTCTCTTCGAATGTGAAGTTATTTTATCTTGGTAGAGATCCTGGACATATTCTTATGATGTCTTGATTCATATTTTGGACCCAAATTTATGATTCTAGGAACATATGAAATCATTTAATTTTCCTATTCATATAATATTTTCTCAGAATATTGATTTAGAATACCTATTTTTTATGTAGTTAATTAATTTTCCATTAACTATACCCATGGATATATTTTATTGTTCCATATTAAATTTAATAATATGTTTTCCCTGAGTCATTTTTTCCAAATCATTTGTGATCTAATACATTATATATTGTTGATAGGTTTCCCAAAATATGAATTTTTTCCAATGAATTTTATATTTTCAACATTACCAATGTCATAGAGATGATTGTAATTTTTGACTATTCTAGAAGGGGGTATAATACGGTTTAATTATATAAAATTGTTCAAATGTACTATATCATTGATAAAATATGGAGGTACTACTAAAAAACTCCAACCCTTTTATTGGGATTGTGAGAAAATCTTGTTACATGATGTTAAAGGGATAAAAATGATATAAAATATATCTACATTTACATTAGGTATTCATTCCTCATACCAAATCTCATAATTAATGGAATTCGTATCCTCATAAAAATGATTACGAGTACGGGGTTCCATATTATCTATGTTTAAAATATTAATGTAACGTCCCGACCCCAGTTACCCAGAGTCGGTGCATTATTTTAATACATTGGCATGATTACAAGGAATCTTGTCTTGAAGGACCGATCAGTTTAACAGGGTTGGAAAATAGATTACAGACATGAATGTTATGTTACACCTTATAACATACAAAACAACATAAATAATCATTTATGAATGCCATTATTCCCTTGGTCTAACCCTGCATATCAATCACAATACACTTCTTGGAATCCTGTGAAAAATAAAACATAGAAAGGGGTGACCTCAAATACTCAGTAAGGGTAAGCAATATAGTGGAAGATAACATAAATATTAGTCATTCTGAATAATTGAAACCACGCTCCTTTTCCAATAATAATCATGAATTCTTTTATGTCATGAATATGAGCTGAGTAAATAATTCCATAATAAAACATAATCATGGGTATTCTACTAGTCGAATGAACACATGAACCATCAATATTATTTTCATAATGAGGGAATGTATTATGTCAGACATTATAAAACATTTTGTCAAGGCATCAGCCAAGACGTCCAAAAATGATTAAGCCCTTGGCCAAAACCATAAATGAAATTGGGAAAAGGTCTCGGCCAAATCCACATCTAGTTGTCTCATGAGACCTACCGATACATTAAGGAGCTACAGAAGGCTCCACCCATGACTTACTATTTCCAATACCTTCCTCATATGAAAAGGTTGAAACATAACATAAACATTAGTATAATAACTAGGATATGAAATGTAAATACATTAACCATAAACCATGATTGGTATAGAAATAACACATCCACAGTAAAAAATATCACAAAACCTTCAATACAGTATGGAAGTTTTGTATCATAATAAATCAACTTCAAAAAAAGTACAAAATTAATTAATGTATTTTACATAGATGGAAATGATTTGAAAAATTCTTTGATTTAAATGTCCCTTTTCATGAAAACATTTAAAAGTCGCACAATTTAGAAAGGAATACATTTAAAGACACTTTTTAATCAAAGTGTCTCATACCACTTTGAAACTTTTTAAAGTAATTATCATTTTAAAACATTCATGTCCATTTAAATAAATCCTTAAAACCATTTTTCAAACATGGAAATTAATGAAAATGGTTTATAAGAATAAATATTTAAAACATTTAAAATGATGTTGACATAGATGAAATCAAAACTATTTGAGAGAAATATCTATTTTTTTGAAATCAATTAAGAGTCACATAACTATAAAATAAAACATTTACTTTTAAAATATTCTTATAAGATTGTAAGGGAAGCTTCAATAATTTTATAATGGCGGAAAATAGCTGCAGCCGCCGTATAAGTTAAAAAAGACATTCTTACCTTAATTTTGTCGAAAAGGTTAAAAAGACCTTGTTTGGAAAACGAGGGAAAGATTGTTTTATAAAAATCATATAAAATTTAAAAAAAGGAATAAATGACATTAAACCATAGTATGTAAAATAGAAATATTGATTTGAAATGAATTTTTAAGAATCATTGATGTGGATGATAAAGATGTCCTAGAAGATAATTACGTTTAAACAACCTCGGGCAATGAAGATATTGTGAAATAAACCCTTACCTTGTACTTTTACATTGTAAAGGGTAGGTTAACCTAATTTATAATGGTAAAATTATTTTTATTAAATTACTCAATAATCATATACATTAATATGATATCACAAATGATCTTTTAACATTGCTATGTTAATAATATCTCAGAATTATTGTCATTTCGGATGTTAATGGATTCATTTTTCGTTGTATTCATTGTTATGTGAGACAGAACCATTATTAATGGGATGTATGTTATTCATATACAGAATGATATCAAGTCTTTAAACATTATTTTTAATCATAAAATAAAAAATTATACTTGAATGGATACGATGGGGAATGATTCTCATCGCGTTCATGGAGACGGTAGTCCGTACGTATGCACGAGTGACAATATCATTCATTTGGTATTAAAATAATCAATAATTGGATGGTATATGTTATATACAGATTCATTATCATGTTATATTTATTATTTTCATCAATGTAAAATCTTTATCATTCCCATACAAGTAATAATGTATTGAATAACAATTACACAACGATGGGGTGATGGTAGGCCGTACGTACGCACGTATGGTGACATGTCATTGAAAGGATTGATAGAATACTGAATATTGTTGCACGATATTTATAATAACATCATTATATATATATGATACTGAATTTATTATTTTATAATGGAAATAATAAATAAATAAGAAGTGGATGAAGAAAGGAACTTGGAAGAGGGTGGTGAAATCATTACCTCTTCTTCGGGTTCTTCCTTTTTATTTGATCAAAAGGGCTCCTTAAGTTGGATTTATGACTATATGAAGGCCTATAAGTTGAAGGTAAGATAGTTTAGAGGGTATTTGGACAGTGTTTGGCTGACTGAAATGTCTTTGAAGGTGTGAATTAGATGGAAATGGGGGTACCCTTCTTATAAGAGGGGTGAGGGGCACCATAGGAAAAGCTAGAGATATTATTAAGTAATAAATTCATATTCGGTTTCTAATGGATAAAAAAGTAATTATTTATTTGATAAGGTGGTTATAGGTCTAAAAAAACTCAAACAATAGGTTTTAGATAGGATTGGGTCACATTATTAACCTTACCTTTTATTTTTAACTCTTAGTTAATTAGTTTGACATTTACCATGTCACTTTGTATTTTTATATTATATGATTAATAAACATGATATATACTTCCAAGAGACCCCCAGATGGTCCATTAATAATACACCTATCATGATATATGTCCTTTGGCCTATCCTTAGATTTTTAGGAATACAATATCAATTAATAATATAATATTTGGTTTAAAACTCTTTTATGTCAATTTTGACACTATTTAATAATTGATTTTTGTTAAAGTCATCAAAATATTATTAATTCGCATAAAATTCATTTAATAAATCCTAACATGTCATATTAACCAATAAAATTCGTTTATGTCACCACAACATTAAAATTATATTTATTTTAACATTTAAAATATCAATTATTTGATTATTTCATTCATAAGGAAAATACTGCATCATTATAGTTTCATAAATAAGTTTAATTATTAAATGTCTAAAAATTATAAATAAAATACCATTATTTAGGAAATCGTTTTATATTTCTAATTAATAATTATAGTCGAAAATATAACATATATAACCCAATGTATGAATTTTTTTTTAAAAGATATATGCTTATGTCATTTTTGTATTTACTTTAACTTAATTAATATAAAGTGTCATTATCATTTACAAGTGGCACCATGGGGTCCCAAAATCGACCCAAATATGCCCATGGTTGGACATGTTTAAAGAAATAGGTTTAGGACACGTTTTAAGGTGATTTAATATTATTATAATATTATTTTGTTGCCCTTATTTATCGGATTTACCCTTTAACCATGGTAAATCAAATATTTACAGAAGTAATTATTTAAAATGTCTAAAAATAAGAGTTTCCTATTTACAAAATTTTTTAATCCTAATTCCAAATATCGATTCCATTTTTCCAAATTCAAAACACAAAAGTGGCAAAAATTAATTTAAAATTAATTCCTACAGTCAAAACAAAAAGCGTGTTTTTAAGATATAATAACTATCAAAAGATTTATCACTATTAATTGTTTTGATTAAAAAAGTTGTTTTTAATTAAAATTTAGTAATTTTCACTATTCATCAAAATATGAAAGTTATCCTAAAAGTACCAAAAATTCACCGTAAGATAATTTTAATATTTCAAATCCAAATATGAAGTCCATTTTGAAAATTAAAATTTATAAAATTTGAAAAAGTTGGTATTACTATTCATAACAGCTAGTTTGAATGGTTGTGGTGTGTGTTAGAACTCGAAGTTGCGTATAACACATCCTACTGTATTATTCAAATAGAAGAATACCATGGAATCTTGCGGTGTTACATTCTCCCCTCCTTCAATAAATTGTTTCCTTGCAATTTATGCTCGGTATTGGAAGCATGGGGTTTACATTTCAAAATATCTTAGTTGAAATCTCACATTGAAAAATGGATTAAAGATGCCTCTATTTAAAATAAATATTGGTAAGTATGAAGGTTACGGAAAATAGCACATACTATGGTTCCATAAAGAAAAACATGGATATGTAAGAAAAATCTAACCATCAATATCATATGGAGAGTGGTAGAGAACATGGCTATGAAATTTCCAACAATCATAAAGCTATAAATTTGTGATGATCTAAGGTACCATCTAGGACAACATTTTTATTCTAAGTTATTTTTATTATTGTTGAGGAATTTATTTATGAGATTGACTAAGATCATAAGGATATATAATTAATTTATAATTAGAGTTTTATCCATTAATAGATTTCTACCACAGACTCATCTTTCACTCCAAAACATAATACAAACCAAAAATAATCTATTTATCCTAATCATATAGGGTTCCAAATAAAATGAATTTATATTTCACATATCAGACCCATAATAAATGAAACTACATTATACCACCCTAGAACTTCATGTAGTCCAGTGGTAGGTGATAAATCCAAATCACACAATGGTTGTGGGTTCATTTCCCACAGCTTTGTTCGAAGCAACGAGTTGTCACATGGTCTGCGTGTTGTCCTTTTATAAAAATCCAAAAATAGCCTTTCAAACATAATACATTTCAACCTTTACACTTATCCAAAATACTCCTAACCAAACTCATAGTCAAAAATTTATAAGGAATTTAAACATAATGAATATCCTTTTTTCCATCTAATAACATGTGAACACATTTATCATGTATTATTTTAAAACATAGTAATATCATGTATTACCAGAAAACCTTATTGATTACATTCATGGTCCATTATTACTTATATAATATTGGATATACTTAGTCCATACAAAAAATGTTGTAAACTCCAAAAATTATGGAATATACAAATCATTAATCAGTTCCAAGGAAGTCAAGAACATCCAATATAATTTACCCAAATCAACCATCTCTTATTCCAAAATCAGTACCTCAATATTAGGACCATATTAAGGTTTATCTTTACTTCAATCATGTAATTTCCAAAAAAAATTAACTCGCTGTAGAATCACTTTTCCTAGTACCATAAAATCATAAATCCTTAATGAAATAGTACTGCAGTACAATCCTTATTTATTTCCAGTACATCATTGATACAACACTTAAATAAAATAATTCTAAAATTACAACATAAAAACACAAGACATTCCTCTTCATTTGTTGTAGTATCATAACATGATTATTATCGAATAGCATCATTTGTGGCATGGTGTGATGATTTGAACATTAATTCATGTAGTGTCCCCAGTCCTTGATGATAAAGCATTGTACATTTAAAACCGCTTTCTTACCCTCGAAATCTCGAATGTGGTGTCCTTAATCTCCACACATATAACATACTCTCATTCCCTTTAACAATTTTACAAGGTGAATCTTTCCACAGTTATCACATATGGTAAAATATTTCCTCACCTTCATTCCTTTATCTGTCCTTATATCTACCATCCATTTCTTCTCTGGCTTCCCTTCAAATCCATAGGACTCTAAGAATTGTTTACTTAACTTATCAACACATGATACAATTTCTTCATATGAAGATAACACATGGGATATTATTTTCCTTCTAAATTATGGTTTAAGACCATGAAAGATATGATCCTTCTTACTCTATGGAACATGCGTGTTGTTGGAGTTCTCATTCATACTACTGGGTTCTATTTCTAAACAATGGAATAAACTAGATTAGTTTATGAATAGAAATACCTAATCCCATTCTTGTGAAGCACTTAACATAAATTAAATAGTTTATGGATATAATCAATAATCATAAAAATGTCTTCTTTGTGGATGTATAGACTCATAAACCCTTCATAATGGTTTGTAAAAAAATTGAGAATTATCCTATACATATCCCACGGGAGTGTTGTAACCAAGAGTGTAGCAAAGGCCATTGTTGTACAATAGTTCACATTTGAGTCTATCTTAATGCGGTGTTTTCAGGTTTTACCCGTAGGTACATCTGTGCAAGAGCTGCCTCTACCTGCTCATATCCAGACAGGGATGTATTGCTTGGAAAACTCACAAAATCTCTATAGTACCAAAATTCTAGGAAGTTCTTCTATACTAATCCTCAAAGTCTATCATAGGCTATGTGACCTAATCAAATTTTATCTAAATATAATTTCCAAGGTTATTGCTAAACTTTCTTTGATACCAAGTTTAACGCCCCGAACCTAGTTACCTAGAGTTGGTGCATTATTTTAAAACATTGGCATGATTACAAGGAGTCAAGTCCTGATAGACCAATCCCTTTATCAGTCTTGTAAAATATATTAAATACATGAATGTGACATTACACTTTATAAAATACAAAACAACATAAATAATCCTTTATGATGTCCATTATTCCCTTGGCCTAACCCTGCATATCAATCACAATACACTTCTTGGAATCCTGAGAAAAATAATACATAGAAAGTGGTGAGCTCAAATGCTCAGTAAGGGTAAGAAAAACATTGGAAGATAACATAAATATAAATCATTCTGAATAATTGAAACCACGTGCCTTTACCAATTATAAACATGAATAATTTTTTGGAAAGAATATTAGTTGAGTAAATAATTCCATAATAAAACATAATCATGGGTATTCTACTAGTCGAATGACCACAAGAACCATCAATTTTATTTTCAAAATGAGGGAATGTATAATGCCAAAAATTCTAAAAAAATTTGTCAAGACCTCTTCCAATACGTCTAAAAATGATTAAGGCCTCGGCCAAAACCATAAATCAAATTAGGAAAAGGCCACAACCAATTCCATGTCTAGTTGTCTCATGAGACCTACCGATTAATCGAGGAGCTATAGTGGGCTCAACCTGTCACTTACTATGTCCAATACATTACTTATATGAAATGGTTGAAATATAACATAAACATTCGTATAATAACTAGGATACGAAATGTCAATAATTTAACAACAGATCATGAATGGTATAAAAATAACACATCCAAAGTCAAACATATCACAAAACCATTAATACAATATGGAAGTTTTGTATTATAATAAATCAACTTCGAGACAAGTTTAAAATCCATTAATAGATTTGACATAGATATAAACGATTTGTAAAACTCATTGATTGAAATATACCTTTTCATGAAATCATTTAAAAGTCACACAATTTAGAAAGGAATACATTTAAAGACATTTTTTAATCAAAGTGTCGCATACCACTTTGAAACTTTTTAATGTCATTGAAATTTAAAAACATTCATTTTCATTTAAATAAATTCTTAAAACCATTTTGCAAATATATACATTAATGAGAATGGTTTAGAAGAATAAATCTTTAAATCATTTAAAATGATGTTTCCATAGATGAAATCAAAACTATATGAGAGAAATATCTCTATTTTTGAAATCATTTAAGAGTCACATAATTATAAAAGAAAACATTTAATTTGAAAAAATTATTATACGCTAGTAAGGGAAGCTTCGATGATTTTACAACGGCAGAAAATAGTTTCATCCACCGTATAAGTTAAAAAAAGACATTCTAACCTTAATTTTGTCGAAAAGGTTAAAACGGACCTTGTTTGGAAAACAACGGATAGATTACATTATAAAAATATTATAAAAAGACAAAAAAGGGTATATATGACTTTAACCCATAGTCTTTAAAATAGTAAGAATGGTTTGAAATACATTTTTAAGAATCATGGATGTTGATGATAAAGAGGTCCCAGTAGAGAATTGTGTATAAACAACCTGGAATGGTGAAGAGATTGTGAAATAAACTCATACCATGTACTTTTCCTTTTGTCGAGGGTAGGTTAACATCCTATGTAATGGTGAAATTATTGTTATTTTATTATACAAGAATCAAATACATTAATATGATATCATATATGATCTTTTAACATTTCTTTGTTAATAATATCTTAGAATTATTGTCGGTTTCGGTGTTAATGGATTGGTTTTTCTTTGTATTCTTTGTTATTTGAGTCATAATAATTATGTATGGGATGTATCTTATTCATATAAATAATGATATAATGTCTTTAAACATTATTTTTAATCATCAAATAAAAATTAGTCTTGAATGGATACGATGAGAAATGATTCTCGTCGCGTTCGTGCAGACGGTAGTCCGTACGTACGCACGAGCGACAATATCATTCTTTTCATATTAAATTAATATATAATTGGATGGTATATCATATATAATAAATAATTATCATGTTATATTTATTATTTATATAAATTACACAACATTATCTTACCCATCAAAATAATAATGTATTGAATAACAATTACACCACGGCGTGGAGACGATATGTCGTACGTACGGACGTATGGTGACATGTCATTGAAAGGGTGGATAGAATACTGAATATGGTTGTAAAATATTTTTAATAACATCAAATTATATAGAATATACTGGAGTTATTATTTTAGAATGGAAATAACAATGAAATAAGAAGTGGAATAAGAAAGGAACTTGAAAGAGGGTGGTGAAATCATTACCTCTTTTTCTGGTTCTTGTTTTTGATTTGATCAAAAGGGCTCATTAAGTTGGATTTATAACTATAAGAAAGACTCTCTGATGAACTTAGTTTAGTTGATAGGGTATTTGAGGATATTTCGGAAGATCCAAATAGCTTTGAAAGTGTGAATTAGAGGGAAGGGGGAGTTCCTTTTATAAGAGGGGTGAGTGGAACCTTAGGAAAATCTAGAAATATTATTTTATAATAAATTAATATTAGATTTCTATTGGCTCAAAAAGGAATTATTTAAAGGATAAGTCGGGGATAGGTCTAAAACAACTCAACCAATAGGTTTTAGGCAGGTTTTGTTCACTTTAGTAACCTTATCTTTTAGTTTTAACTCTTAGTTAATTAGTTTGACATTTACCATGTCACTTTGTATTTTTATATTATACGGTTAATAAACTTACTATATACTTACAAGAGACCCAAAATTAAGTCATTAATGATACAACTATAATGATAAAAGTTCTTTGGATGAACCTTAGATTTTTAGGAATAGAATATCAATTAATAGTATAATATTTGTTTTAAAAACTCGTTTATGTCAATTTTGACATTATTTAATAATTTATTTTTTCTAAAGTTTTAAAAACTTTATTAATTATAATAATATTCATTTAAGAAATCCTAACATGTCATATTAACCAATAAAATTATTGGATGTCATAACAACTTTCAAATTATATTTATTTTAACATTTAGAATACCAACTATTTTATTTTTTCATTAATAAGGAAAATATTGCATCATTATTGTGTCATAAATAAATTTAATTATTCAATGTCTAAAAATTATATATAAAATACCATTATATAGTAAATCGTTTTATCTTTCTAATAAATATTTATAGTCTAAAATATAACATATATAACCCTATGTAAAAATTGATTTTCTAAAAGATATATGCTTATGTCATTTTTGTTTTTACTTTAACTTAATTAATATAAAGTGTCATTATCATTACAAGTGGCTCCATGGGGTCCCCAAATCGACCCAAAGATTCTCATAGTCGGAAATGTATCAAAAAAATGTGTTAGGACAAATTTTAGGGTAATTTAATATTATTATAATATTATTTTTTACCCTTATTTACCGGATTTACCCTTTAACCATGGTAAATAAAATATTTACCGAAGTAATTATTCCAAATGTCTAAAAATAAGAGTTAACTATTTAAAAAATTTTGACATCCTCACTCCAAATATGGAATCAATTTTTTTCAAATTCAAATCAAAAAAGTGGCATAAATTAATTTAAAATTACTTCCTGTTGTCAAAACAAAAATCATGTTTTTAAGATATAATAACTATCAAAATATTGACACATTCTTGTGTCTATTTTAAATGTGAAATTACATTCAATGACCAACATTAGATTGAATAGTTAAAATAGAATCTATATATACTTTAAAATAACTCAAATTCATAATGTATCACTATTAATTATTTTGATTAAAAAAGTTGTTTTCAAAAAAAATTTAGTAATTTTCACTATTCATCAAAATATGAAAGTTATCCAAAAAGTACCAAAAAATTCACCATAAGATAATTTCGATATTCCGAATCAAAAAATGAAGTCCATATTGAATGATAAAATTTATAAAATTTTAAAAAGTGGGTATTACTATTCATAACGGCTAGTTTGATTGGTTGTGTTGTGTGTTAGAACTCGAAGTTGCGTATAACACATGCTATTGTATTATTCAAAGAGAAGTGTACCATGGAATCTTGGAGTGTTACGATTAATCTTATGAAATCAAGAACAATGGAATTGACAATTATGAATAAATTTAAAACAATTTGAGACACACCACATAATTAATTGGTAGATACCCTAATTTTTGGATAAAATTATGGGAACAATCAATATATTTTATCCTTTAATTTAATATTGTACTAATTCAATAATTCAAAATGGGAAAAAATCATTTAATTCCCATCATAATCTATCTAAATATAATAAAAAATTAACATTTTATCATGATATAATGATCATTATAGGAAAATAATTGTTGGAAATGATATTTCCTTCCTTCAATAATAAGGTCTCCTAAAAATAGTTAGTTGTTAACATATTTGGTAATATATTTTTGGAAAACATATATTTTATAAAAATAATCTCTACATCTATCATGTTCCCTTTTCAAACTCAGTAATATGGTATAATATAAAAAATACACTATCATAATATATTTATCATAAAAATTGGATTGACAGCATTGGTGAATTAATATATATATTTGAATCATATTCAACTGTAGTTCAGTATCATAATTATTTTTACTCATTAAAACAAACACCTAACCAATGTATTCATTATAAAAATCCTATTTGGCCACTTTTATCCATAAATTATGTTAAATAAAGGCCTTCATACAAGCTCATTTTTACGTTATATCATTATACTGATTATTATCTTCGAATAATATAACTCTAATTATTGCATGTATATCTTTTTATCTCATTCACTTCATCATTTAGTACAATCAAATGTTATATATTACTAAAATATACCCATTTAAGAAATCTCTCCCTAAAGCCTATACTAATTAGAATATATTTTAGAAAAAAATTAAATATATGTGAGAGTGTACCATCTGAATCCTAAGGTTATGTAATGTGGCTATTATTGTAAACCAATAATTATCTCATACCTTTCTTAAAAGCCTTTGTACTAGTTTTTTTAGTGCCACATATAAAAACATTATACAAAACTATATCTTTATGTTTTCTCATCTTACTCAGCTTTTGATCAATCTACATTGTGTGAAAAATACTAATTGTATATGTTTCCTCAATTAATTTATTTTCTCATATCCCTAGTAAATTTTCAGTGCTCATAGTAGGGATCATATAAAAATATTTATCGCTTCACAAATTGTATAGTAATTGAGATGAAAAATTCATTCCTCGTGTATGTCATGTGTTATTTCTATTAGAGTCCATTCATATATGTTTTTCTTTCACGATTATTTCTTATAAATCACATTCATCATTATAACAACATTAAAACTACCTTTTTTATTATTGATTGGTTGCAATTATTTCTATAAGGGTTTTTTCGAGTGCATAATTATCAGATTGTAATAAACCAATTATATATAATAATGACATTTCTCCTGAATACTAAATCAATTTTTTAAAATAAAATATTTTATTTGGTGCATTTATACTTCTGATTAGAAATTTTAATGTGGAAATTCCCCAAAATTATTCTATAAATCATTATACTAAAATATCCAATCATATATTCATGGTTAATGAAAATAAAATGACTATTTTAAAAAAATTATCTCATGTAATCATATCATGGTTGATATATTTATGTAATATATTTATATCATTCTTCGACCACATGGTCTTGTAGATACACATTAATGGTGTTTCCACATTTTCTAAAATAGTATAACATTGTATTTACTTACCCAAGAGAGCCTTTAAAAAAATATTTTTCAATATTTTTTTCTTTTAAAAATAAATTATACACGGAATATTGCATCATCTAATTTTTTCTACCATTGTATACTATGAGTAATTCATAGGAGTTTTGAACCATTATTTTCAACTATAAGATCATGATCATTTAAGTGGTATTTGATTTATGTAAATGTTTTAAATTCTTATTTTAGTGCACAATTTCGACATTATCGAAGAATAAAATTTTTGGATTCATGGATCATGATTATTAGTTAATGTATCGAAATTCTTATAACTCATTACTTATAATAGTACAAAATCCATAAGTTATTATTCCTGATTTTTTATCCATCATTTATTGGATATTAATTCTTTGTCAAATGATCATTTAACATTATTATTTTCACACATTGACATGTATTTTTGTTCCTCACATATAATATTTGATTAATATATCTTATAATTAACCTAAATTAGCAAATATCAATGCCCTTATACTGACACCATTTTTGGTTAATGAAGTGGAGTATAATTTTTTTTATTCCACAAGGGTATCCAATGTTATGACAATTTTTGTGGGTTGTAAAATAATTTTTAAATAATTTAATTTTAACATATTTAATTTTTAATTGAATTAGAACTGTACATTTTTTCTGTGATATATTGTTTTATTTAATTATTATTCTTGTAAAATAATTAAATATATTTCTGTATTATGAAATATTAATCAATGATTGTATTGGAGTATTGTTCCATAAATTATTGGGATTAGCTTGAGAATCATAAATACAACCATGTTGAGCTAATAGTGATATTAGTTGAGCATGATATATCTTGCATTGAAATTAAAGAGTCATAATTTAGTATATCATAGTTTTAATTTTCATTACCGTGTGACTCCTCACTATTTTTTTATTATTTTACACTCTCAATAAGACTTTTTTATTATTACATGAATGGATCATAGAGTAACAATTTAAATAAGGATTTTGATTCTATATATTGTTTTTTTATTTAATTCCAAATATGATAGTGTTAGTATATAAAATGAAGAGGATAATCTCACCAAACATTCTCATCCTACGTACAATAACATGAACCATGTAAACAGTCCATATGTTACAAGGATTGAACAACTATCCATTGGGTCCTCAAAAAGGTAACGACCACCCTACATTTGTGGGTCTCCTAAATCCCTAATTTTTTAGAAATTGATCAAGAAAACATAAATGAATGTTTATATTCACTCTCTATCAAAAAAGGTATTTTTGAGTTAAATATTATTTGATTGTAAAGATGATAATTGGTGTAATATTGTAAAAAATACCAGGAATAGGGCATAAATAAACTCTACTAAATATAAATTAAATATAAATAAATTTTTTAATAGATATTTTCATTATAATTTTAAAACTAAAATGGATATAAAATTACTTTATATGAAATAAAAGGATAATGAATCCATTGATACCTCAAAATAAAACATTAAGAAATTCCCTTAGTTCACATCTATTTTTTTCATTATCCTTTAATGTAAAACTGGTCATTTCATTAATGTATTATAATTAAATCTCCAAAAAACAATCGATATAAGGGAAATTTGTAACAGTGAATTTTTTTTGATATACTAAAATATTGGAAATGTTATTTTTATACTCCCAATATTCTCATATTGTTGATGGATCGAAGTAGAAATGGGTTTTTTGTTGAAAATAAATCCCTAAAACACATGGATGAATGAAGAAACATCTTTTTTCATACTAAACGTGTGGGAAGATTCGTGGATGGAGTTGGGACAGTTGAATTTTTATATTATATAGGTGTATAAGATAATAAAATAAGTCTCATTAATTAAAAATAAACATGAAGTGGCCAGTCAATGAAATAGAAAATCGACCTTAAATATTGTACTTAAAACTATAGAAATTCAATGGATATGGACAAAAATCGACATTAAAAACCTCAAATTCCATGGGAAATTGAAAAGTCTATAAAATCAGAACTACTATATTGGATCAAACAAAAATTATATTGTAAAATAACATCATCATTAACTCATGAAAAAAAAATTATTTTCGTTCTAGGAATTACATTATTCTAATAAATGATTATGTGATGTTCAATTAAAGAAGCTATAGATTTTGTATATAATTATCGAGTAAAAATCATAATGGTGTGGTGTTTTAATCTAAAGATATAAACTAATCTATGATATAATTGTAATCGAATATTCTTCCTAAAAAACTTGTTATTATACTTTTTCTTTTATTTGATTTTATTTTTTGAATGAATTATCTCTCTCAAAAATCATACCGTATTAAATTTCGAGAAATTTAAATTTTATTTAATTTTTAAAACCAGCTCATAATTTTATGTTAGTGTATCACTTCTTTTTTATTTTATATGGAATGGTTTTAATTATATGGGTCTTGATACTTTACAATGTGTGAAATTACTCCCAAATAGTTTTCATGAAACATTATTGCAAAGACATTTATATTTTGAAGGAATATATTGTTGAATTTCCTGAATATTTTCCTAATCATCCATTAGTTCAAGAGGATGTGTTTCTATTTAAAATTTGAATGATTCATTACCAACTTTATATAATTTTTATATAATGGAACATGTTATATTAACTGATGTAGAGATTAATGGCTAAGAGAATCTATATAATGGATCTACATGTCTATGTTCATTAACATGGTATTCTACAATCCCCATTATTATTCACATGGTTGATTAATGTGCCTATAAAATTATTATTGTCAACATATAATGTTTAAAATAAAAAAAATCATCCCCTACCTTGTTTCTGTGAGTTTGTTTTTCTATTACATTGGGAATAAATACCTCACAACGATAATTATATGTTCTATATAACATAAATAAATTTTTTAAATTGTTAATATAACCCTGAGAGTAACTAAAACTACATATAGACACTATTATTTTATAGTGATTTTTTTAGACATTAAAATGAATTTTTTATCATAATGGATCAGATGAATGGAGTATATAAAAAAAAATTCAATTTTTTCTACATTTTATTGACACTATTGTCCTATATATCAAGAGTAATGGATATAATGAATATCAGTTCAGGATATTCATGAAATAATTTTTAAAACAAAAGATATATACCTAAATTTTCATCATTCCTATTTTAGGTATATAATTTTTTTTATTTAATTATATAATTGCAAGAATGTTCATATCTATGCATCCTACAAAGATAAGGGTGATTGAAGAATTTTCAATACCAACCAATTTAATTCAGAACAATGGATTTACTGAATATCTTTCATAACATCATTAAATTTTTATATATTTATAATTATTATCAATTACACAAACAATGTTATGTAATAATTGTGTCCAATTCCCCAAAATAAAATTATGTGAAGGTTATTTCATAGATCTCAAGAGAATATTGTTATTACATCTATCATCAAACTACCACGAAGTTGATATGGTTATATTATATATTATGATTCCTTAAAAATGGATGGGCATATTTCCATCTTCAAAATTACGAGGAGGTAGCTTATATATATCATCAATTAATGTTCAATGATAAAAAATTACTAGGTGCATGATCTATAGTATAAAATAATAATATTTAAATTAGTCATATAGGTGAATTATCATCATAGTATTTTTTATTTAAATTTTTACAAATCAAATTATTGTATGGTTTATTTTAAAATATTTAGAGTTGAACATGTTCTAATAGTTATTCTTGGTGTTGAATAAGTATTGCTATTGGTTAATATATTATAAACCATGGAAGGTAAACAAAAAGGATTATGTTATGTATAGAAATTGTGAAGTTAACTTATCCATAATGAGGATTGAAGAAAAACTAGTACACCTCAATACAAAAATAATAGATCTAGATTTCATTGGGGAATGAGATAACCCTCATATTTCCTAAGTGATTGCTCATCTATATATCCATCAGAATACAAAGATGTTTTAAACATAGGAAATGGTTATATATAAAAGTTACTAAATATTTTTAAAATTATACCTTCATAAATATTGAAATATAAAATTCATGAAATGAATATGTTTCTCTTTAATAGTAAAATTGAATAAGGTTATTTTTTATTATGGACATAGTTAATCATTTTTTATGTATCCTAAAACAACATATATGTGTGGGAGATCTCGAGAATCATTTTTGGTTGGAAAACTGAAGATGGATCGTGTAGATTATATGTCTAAATGGTTATTTTATAGAAAATAGGAAAAACTCTAAATTTCTCTTGGTATGACATAGTCATTACCCCTATCAATATAAAAATAGTAGAACTCCAGTATGAATTTCATCAAAGGATATTAATAGGCTTCAAAATTTCATAATTCTATTTGGGTTTTAGATGTTTAAAATATTTAGTTGACACATCATATTTTTATAATACATTATTTATCACTATAAATAAATTCATTGAAATACATTATGGATTTAGAAAACTTACATAGAGTAACACATGGTATTATATTTATATTTTAGGTTTATATAATTATTATGGATTAGTCTTAATTATGTGATAAATATGATCTATATAATTATCATGGAATATCAACCTCATATATATGTTTACCATGATATATCCATTAAAAATATATACAATATATTATTATACTCATTCTTGGATTTCAAGGGATATTTTGATCATCCTTTTTCCCATCTAAGGTCATCATAACAGAAAATTATTAATGATGACATTCAAATAAAACCATTTGAGTTTCCCTCTATTAAATGGTTTTGTACATCAATATGTTAGTAATATTTTTGGAGACTAAATTCGAATGGTGATATAAATATCATTAGATATAAATGTGATTAATCAAAATATTAAATGGAATATCAATGAATAATAATGTAAAAAAAGTGATACATAGATATTCATCAGTGATATTTGGAGATTCAATTTGGATTAAACAAATTCTATCAAATATTAAAATAGAATAATGTGATGATATTTTAGAAGATGTTATAGTTCATACCCAAATTTATTTTGGAATTTGAAATAGTCAATTTTTTGGGGATTGAATACTATCACCATCCTCTTACAGACACCCTATTACATGTACATGATGTGTCCATGTATCACATTTGAGGAGGCCTATAACCGATCAATGATATGTTATGAACATATGGTTTATAATCCTGGGTTATGAACTCCTTTATATGGAAAAAATGGTAAATATATTACATTTTAGAGATAATGACAAAAAATAAAATCCATTTACCGGGATTAGGTTTCTTGGTTGTATCATGAAATTAATTAAGTGTCATGGGAACCTCAAGATGAGATATTGGGAAATAACATCATATATTATCATATAATTAATGAAAATTCAATTATGAAATTTTTTTTTGAGGGAAAAAATGCAACACCGCTTAATTTTATTTCATTGACATGTTCAATTAATTGGTTCACATGAACATGTAAAGGAAAGTATATCATGATATATATTTTGAGGTAACATATTTGTACACAAGCTTCATTTTAATACATTAATAGTTTTTAATATGAATTTATATTATGAAACATACTAGATGAATAAAACCATAAGTAATTAAAATTATGATGAATATGAAATATTCAAGATCACTCTTTGTCATAATGATACTACCAAAAAAATTTATAATTTAATGATGAAATAATATGATAAAAAATAGGGTTTTTATAATGATATTTTTGAATATTTGATAAATATATATTTTTTGACTAATTTAATGTTTTATATACAGAATTAATATTACTTTTATATAAATTGAATCATGATATATGGTCATTGGATATGTTTTGATCAGATATATGGTCATTACTTATGTGAATTTTTGTTATACATATATATATTTATTATATTGTATATTTCATCGATTGAATTATATAATGTGTTAAACATAAAAAATTTCACAAGTAATTGACATAAATGATTTTCTATGTAAAATAAAATTATACTAATTAATATTTTACTGTACATATTATTTTTATATCATATTTTTTGGTATTAGATTAATTTTAAATTAATATTCAGTGACTCCAAAAAATTATTTATATTCAAAATAATACTTTGTGGAACATCGGAAACAAACTTTATACCGTATAAAAAACCATTGAATACATCCACCATAAATCACTGAAAAAACAAAAAAATCAATATAGAGAAACAATTATAGTTTTCCTTTTCCTAGAGACTTTAATAGAGGTGATAATGGGGAGTGATAGGTCCGCCCATGGGTAAGACGATGCTGGCTGTAGATTTGGTTGAGCAGTTGGACCCATCCCAAAAATAATGTGTGCATCAATAAAATACTAATCAGATCCATTTAGACCCCACAAACTAATGGGGTAGTCCAAATGATCAATACATAATAGATAATAATATATTTTTTAATATTGATGAAGAGGGTTGTAAGAGCCTATGTTTTTGGGAAATATTTTTTATTCCAAATTAATTTAATCTCTTTGATAATTTTATTTTATTCCACATTGAGAATAGTTTATTTTATATCACTATTATTTTCTTGAATTATACATAACATTGAGTTAATATTCCATTACGTGAAAAAATATTTTAGGTTTCTCTACATGAACACTGAGGATAGCTTATGTTACACTCAATATTTCCTTTCCTCGATGACATGCGTAACACGCCAGATAGTGTTTCACCAAACAGTAATTCAATATTAAAATATTATTATTTAATAATATATTACATGATCATTAAATTGATGATTATATAATTAGATAACTTATGAATAAATATAGTTTAACTCATTAGTTACCAATTAATTAGAAAATAGTATATAATTCAAATGAATATAAAGATACTAATTTTAAAAAAGTGTATATTTATATGAAAAAATTATTATTATTAATAGGTAAAGATAAATATTAATAGTTAATGATTATAATTAAATTTATATTTTATATGTTATAAAAATATTTTTGATCATCGTCCAATAGATATAATATATATAGGATAAGATCAAATCCGATTTTATGGTCAAAAACCAATATTTTTATAAATATAGTTTTCCCCTTTTTAATTGTGAACCAATTTTGAAAAAAGTTATAGGAAATTTTAAATTTTATATTTTAAAAAAAAATAAATAAATATTTCAAAGGGAAACAAAAAAATTATAATAGGGAAAAAAATTTATTTTTCTGTAAGGTTTCAATTTTTAATGAATAATTAAAAAAATGAATATTAATTCAAATATTATTTTTCATCTAATCCAATTATATGGATAAATTATATAATAAATTATTTTTAATATTTAATTAGATAATAATTTCATGAATTAATCCAATTTATTTCACTTGAATTTATTTCACAACAAAATCGGGAATAAAACATAACACCCTTTTAGAAAATTAAATTTTCAAAACCTGAAGTGTTGCCCCATCAGTGGCATTATTTTTAAATTAATTTAAAACACTTATATTATAAAAATATAGAAAAAATGATTCCATATTTGGAATAATCATACTGTATAATTTTAAAAAAATGAAACTTTTTTTGACCAAAATTTTTAATTAATGTAATTAAAATTAATTCCAACAATGAAGAGAAACATTAGGTTAACAATGTACTAAACCTTAAATTTTAGACCCAAAACGTCCTAAAACATGTCTATGACCCAGTGGTTTTACATATTTCGAAACAATGATATATTTTATCTACTTTTGTCTATTCTTTGATCCACTTTAAATTTGAAGACATCGGAGGAATTATCTCTTCCAATATGCAAAAGAGTGATAGTCATCATCCTATATAAAAAGGACTTCTCTCCCCCAACGTCATCACACCTCTCAAACCACATATAATTTGACAATAAACACAAAATACACTTTCAAATATCCATAAATTTCTAATATAATCATACCATTAAGATTAATTCAATCTAAGGAAGCCATTATTACAAACAAAAAGTAGTTTCGCAATTAAGAGGTATTGACTTCTCTCATTCCTTGTTCTTTTATTTTCTTCCTCTAACCCCTGAAATCTATTTATTCCATCATTTTATAATAATAGTAGTGACATAAATATACTATAATTTTTTTTATTAATTGGGATCTACCTACACATACACGCAGCTACATCTAATTTGTAACAAACTTACTATTTATTTGTACGATGAACTAGCGCCTCACAAAACAATATTTGTTTATTTTTATGTACCGCCTCACAAGGTATAAATAATTATAGAAATCATGTTAATATATGATATATATTATTATATTATGTATCAAATACTATATAATAATATTATAATATATATATTAAACATTACCTTTTTTTCAAATATGATAATCTCATTTGAGGAAGTGTGGACTACTTCCCCATCAAAGAGATGTTATTTATTAACACACTACTTGGAATGAATTAAATATGTTTTTAGTGAACCTATAAGATGTATATTAAATAATAATTCTATAGAATAATGATATTTATATATAAGTTCTATACATTATTTCATTCAATACAACACCAAAAACGAAAAGAACATTCATGCATATGTATGGCTTACTGTCTCTATGAACTGTGTATTCTCTTAAATATTAATATATTATATAAATTATTTTGACATGAATATACTAAATATAGATGATATTTATATAATTATTTAAATTATGTAAATAATTATATATGTATAAAGACCAATGGTACATTAAATTAAAATACATGCAAATAACAAAGCAGATATTACATAAAGTGAAACATTAACATAGGATTATTAACAAGAGGGTAATATCAGGTCATAATAAAAACATATAAGTTATTAGATATAAGAATATGGTTCGGTGATAAATATATACTAAACTTATATTTATTATATACTCGGTTTGAAATAGAATGATGAGATTCAAGACACTAGGTAAGTAAATTTCATCTCACTTTTTATTTCAATGAGATACATGCTTTATTCAACACAAATTACTTTTATGTGTTGTGAATACTAACCCTAGATATATTATATGATTAATATATTAAAATTTCTAACTTTATAAATCCATTTAATTATATTTATATCATTTATACTATGTTTTAAAATTTAACAAATTGTTAAAATGATTTTGTCTCAATATTCCTTCTTTGAGATACATGACATGTTATGCACCTATATTTTTCCGTGAGGGGTATATAATTACATAGGAATGTTTTAAAATTAATATAATTCTATTAATGATATTTTATGATTAATGTAATTTCATTTTTCTAAAAGGGTATATGGATTCAAATTTACCTAGTGGTAATAGTTTATTGAAACAATCTCATCGCTTTTGGAGACTGATTATGATTATGATTCCTTTGTTGAAATATTACAATACCTCTCTCACAAACAATGATGAAATTTCTGATCCTATGGTTTTTTTATATACTCAATTATATGTACCATTTTTCTACCCTTTGGTATATATGATATATAATAATGTGTTCTTATGAAAACCCAACTTTTCCCTCTCTTCGGATAGAAATCTATGTACCTTCAAAACTATGCTTTATAAAAAGGGTTTCAAAGATTATTATAATATTATCATATTGTTATAAAAATAAATTTTTTCTTTTTTATATTTTAAAATTGTTTTAAAAGTAATAATCTTGTCTCTTTATGAAAAAAAATTCTAAACATTCACCATGAAAAAGGAATTTTCTTCTTCCCTCGTATGACATGTACAGATATACCCAGAATCATTTTTGTGATGATTTATTTTCATGTTAAAATGGTTAATTACTAAGATAATATTTTTAAAAACAATTTTAACAAAATGGTTTACCTAACGTTTCCCAACATTCTTTAAATTTTTTCAATGTTATTTTCAAGGAAATGGTTTCCAAAATGTTTTTAATAATTTATTATATGTTATAAATGTACTTTAAATGAATTGGTTTTCAAAATATTATTAGGATTTCATTAAATGTTTTAAGATTTATTTTCAAAAAAATAGTTTTAAAAACATTTTCATGTTTATTTATATGATTTCAAAATATTTTCAATGAAATGGTTTTAAAAAAGTTTTCAAACTTTATGATAATGTTTTCAAATAATTGTCAATGATATTTTTGTCAATTTTATTAATATTTTTCTAGAAGTATTCAAGGGAAATGGATTTCAGAATGATTTCAATTCTTTATGTTTTCTAGGTACTCTATAAGGTATTATTTTCAAATGATTTTGTGCATTAAAAATCCCTTTCCAAATAAGAAAGGATATTTTCCACATGGAATGATTTTTTTAATGATATATCAAAATTATACTTCATATAAGATGACATCAGTTGATGTTACTAATGCATTTCTAAGAAATAATCCATAGTTTTCAATCATATCCATTTTTGAAATGAATATGTTCTATTGTAATTATTCTTATGACACCCAATTCTATTATATAAGATAAATTATTTTAAACCCACTTTTTTCATGATATATTTTATGATGAAATGATTATGAAACATATCTCTTTCACATTGTTTATAACGTGATGGAATTTTAAGGATATTCATTTCATTTCATAGGTTATGATTTGATGATTATAAACCCCGTATCTTTTTATGGACCATGATATGAGGAACATTTTATTGTCTTGTGGAACATGAATTAATGGTTTTATTATGAAAATAGAAGGACTTATATTTCTCTCCAATGCATTGGGTAATGATAAATGTTTTTTGAGCTCAAAAGGAACACATGAGGACATCCCAAGCTGAAAACAAGTTGGTAAACAGGTGGAAATCCCACACCAGAAACAAGAGGGTACATGGGAGGACATTCCAAGACAGAAACAAGAGGGTACATGGGAGGGAATCCCAATCTCGAAAAAGGTACATGTAATATTAAACGATGCCTATGTTGTTACAAATTCCTTTGTAGGCCACCTCTACATTGGGTTTTTATATGCTATTATGTCTCCAACAATTAAAAGTTTTCTTTTTATATTATACATTGATGGATTATGTTATTTATTTCCATATGATTCTTGTATTATGATATGCAAGTATTTATTACATGATTCATGTTTATGATTTTTTTACAGGGAATCATCACCTTTTAATAACCTTATTATCATGGTATTATGGAACAATTCCATTTTTTACACTTATTAATCATTTCAGAACACTGATTCCAGGTGTTTCCATTCCCCAGGTTATGAAGAAAGTTATTTTAGTAATAATACTAAGGGGGGGATATATGAGGGAAACATTAAAGAAATTTCACTGAGTTATAGGATTTTTTCCATGTTACAAATGACAATAAAATAGTAAGTTGTGAAAGCATATATTTTTGAAATGTATTATGTATTCCAAAAAAGTGATGTAAAGTCTATTTACATTAATATTGGGTCATTATAGTTGGTATAAAGGGTAGTCTTAGTTATCCTTTGGAAACTATGATGAGAATCCTTCATTGAGAACCCCAGGTATTTTTCAGAGGATATGTCTATGGATTATTCTATGAATATGTATATAGATAGTTAACATTTAGGAAAATGTCTTCGAATACTGGTAAAGGATAGAGTTAGTGGGTTCCATGAAATTCATCCATTTTTTTATACTACATGTGGATGTGGCTCTAGAACAGATGTAACTAGGGGTAATAACTCTGAAAAGATGTCCCTACTTAGACTCTGGGTAGTCTGGTAAACAACAATCGGTGTTACTCCACACCTGATTTGACCCTCCTGAGGGATATACTTTTATAATTCAAAATTCCTTATGAAACATTATGAAGGATTTAAATAGAGGATCACTATGAATAATATAGGATAATCCTATGGTGACATAAATTAAATAAGTATAAATCATGATTTAGGGACCCTATAAGTAATATTTCATGATTATATGGTATCCCAATATGATAAATGTTTCTCACACTATTCATTACAATTATAGTCAATCGAGAGTACTGAAAAGAAAAGTATTAAAATTTAATCTTTCATAGGTTAACATATCGGCTTTATGCAAATTGACTTCCAAAGTGGAAATATTATAAAGAGAATCAAAATGGTTGAATGAGTATTGGTTATAATTCATGAAGATAATGAGACCTAAAACAACATGTGAAAGGAATGTGATGTTTTTCTAGTATTGATTACAATAAACATTAAAAAAATGATTACACTATGAAAAATATGATATTTTCCATAGGTTATTTGGGATGGGGAAGGGTCCCGATGAAAATAGTCCATCAGGCGGGACTATTTGCAATCAGATCGTGTGCCCGTCACAATGGGTTTGTTGCGTGTTATGTGTCAAACCATAAGAATAGTATCATTAACTGGTACATAAGCCCGTAAAAAAATACGATATTATTTTTTAGAATTTGCGACATGATTTATCTCCCATTACAAATAGTATATCGGTAGGTTGGTATTTGTGATGGGTCTCGTCGCCGATACCTTTTTAACCACCACCTCTAATTACTAGGGGGTTAGAATTTGTGACGAGACCCTTCACAAATAGAACTTTCATAAATAATATATCTAATATAATCCCCCATTTGTTTTTCTCATTCCTCTCCTTTCTCTACACCTCTCACCATCTATAGATAAATTTTTTCTCAATTTTTTTTCAATGTTTGAATTTCTAAATATTAGCAGTATTTGAGGCTCACATCCTCCGAATGATTCTGTATTAAGATATTTATCTATTTCATTTATTTTTTTGGTTCATTAATATTATTATATATTATTTATAATTATTGTTAATTAGAAACAATTAAATAAATTTAGAATTATATAGTTTTATTTATCAGTATTTTTTAATACAAATAATTACATGTAATTAGTATTTTTTAGTATTAATTAACAATTATTGTATTAATTATTATTAATTAGTAGTAATTAGTAACAATTATAAAAATTATTAATAAATAGTAATAATTAAAGAAAATTAGTAATAATTAGTGATAATTAGTAATAAATTGAAGTAACTATTTATAAATAGTATTTAATTGTAATAAATAGTGATAATTAGAAATAATTAGCATTACCTTGTAGAAATTTTTAATAATGAGTTATAATTAGTTTGAATAAATAATAATTACTGGCAATGAGTAATAAATTGTAAAAATTCGAAATAAATTTTTATAATTAGTAATAATTAATAATTAATTGAATAATATTTAAATAATTAGTAATTAATTGTACTAAATTTTAATAATTTGTAATAATTAGCAATATTTAGTAAAAATTTGTAAGAATTTGTAATAATTTGTAATAATTTGTAACTATTATTAAAAATTGTCAACAATTTGTATTAAATTTTAATAATTATTAATAATTATTAATAATTTTTAATCAATTGTAACAATTAGTAATAAACGGTATTGAATACTAAAAATGATTATTAATTAGTTATAATTATTAATAAATTGTATTAAATTATAGAAAATTGTAATTATCATTAATAAAAAATTGTAACAATTATTAATTAGTAACAAATTGTAATAAGTTGTTATTAGTAACAAATTTTTATAATTAGTAGTAATTATTAATTATTTGTTATCATTAGTAATAACTTTTAATAATTAGTAATAAATTATAATAAATAGTCATAAATTGTAATAATTAGCAATAATTAGTAAAAATCACAAATAAATACTAATAATTGTAGTAAATTATAATACATTGTAATAATTTGTAATAAATTTTAATAATTGTTTAATAAATTGTTATAAATTGTAATAACTAGTATTGAATTGAATTAATTAGTAATAAATTGTAATAATAAGTAATAAATTGTAATAAATATTAAAAAATTGAAATAAATAGTAATAAATTTAAATAATTTGTTATAAATTGTAATAATTCGAAATAAAGTTTACTAATTAGTTATAATTAGTAATAATTAGTATAAATTTAAATAATAAGTAATAATTAGCGATAATTAGTAATAAATATTAATAATAATTAATAATTAGCGGAAATATGTAAAAAATTAAAAATAAGTATTAATTATCGATAATTAGTAATAAATTGTAAAAATTATTAATAATTCCTCATAGATTGAAACAATCAGTAATAAATTTTAATAATTAGTAATATTTTAATATAAATTTTAATAATTATTAAATAATTAGTAATAAATTGGAATAATTAGTAATAATTAGAAATAATTAGCAATATTTTGTAATAGTTAACAATAATTAGTAATAAATTGAAATAATTAGTAATAATTAGAAACAATTGGTAATAAATGGAAATAACTAGTAATAAATAGTAATAATTATGAATAACGAGCAATAAATAACATTAATTAAAAATAATTAGGAAAAATTTTCATAATTAGTAATAATTAGTAATAATTGTTAATAATTAGAAATAAACTGAAATAATGAGTAATAATCAGTAATAAATTGTATAAGTTGGTAATAATTAGTAGTAATTAGTAATAAATTGTAATAATTAGTAATAAATTTTAATAATTTGTTCAAATAAAGAATAATTATGAATAATTATTAACAATTAGTAGTAGTAGTAATTTTTAATAATTTTCCATTAATTGTACTAAATAGAAGTAATTAGGAATAAATAGAAATAATTATTTATAATTGGTAATAATTATTAATAAATAGAGATAATTATGAACAAATAGAAATAATTAGTGATTAATTGAAATAATTAGGAATAAATAGATATAATTTGTAATAATTAGCTATATTTAGATGAAAATATCAATAATTAGGAAAAAAATAGTAATATTTAGAAAGAATAAGAATAATTATAATAATTAAAAATAATTAAAATGATTAAAAATAATTAAAAATAATTAGAATATGAAGAAATAAATTTATTACTTAGAAATAATTATAATAATTAGTATAAATCGGAAATTTTTTTAACAACGTAATAATAAATAATACATTGGAAAAAATCAGTGCAATGGGGGATGCTCTTTTTCTCGAAAACTCATCTCTAATAAACATTCTTCTAATGAAATCACTATGAAAAATCTGATCTATCTTATATATATCCAATTTTCGTATGAGTGAGAATCGAGAACAGCATGGTGAGGCCTCCCTGATCTACATTCTCATGCCTATAGAAATGGATATGTGTATGTCTGAGCCAATTTTTCCTTGGGATTTCATTGGGATAATGTTTCAAGGAGAAGATATCTTGGGAAAAGAGGCACTTCTTCCTAATGACACATATCATTTCAACATTATACCCCTAAAATCACTATAAAATTTCTCCTCAGACATACAAATATCCATCTCTGCATGCACAATAATACAGAGAAAGGTGGCCTCGCCACGCTTCTCCCCATTCTCATGAAATCGAAAATGGATATATGTATTTCGGTTTAAGTTTTTCATAGTGAATTCTATAGTAGAAGTTTTCAATGATATGACTCATCAGGTAAAAGTGTTTTTGTTAATCTGTAGGGAATTATGCCACTCGTAATTATAATTCGTTACTATAAATCATTTATAATTACTAATAATTATTGGTAATTAGAATAAATTATTATAAATTTGTATATATTAGTATACATATTACAAGAAAGACTATAAATAATAATGAAATTAATTGAAATTGCATGAAATGTGAATTTAATTTTTTTCTCTTTTTTTGGATAGTTTTTTTCATATAATAATTAATTACAAAATTCATTATTTTATATTTTTTAGAGAAATTAGGAATATATAAGTCGACAATAGTCGTTATTAGAAGTATACATTTCGATAAATCAGCACTTAAAACCAAACTGATCTGGTTTAAATCTTGTACATGTTGAAGGTGTTAAATCATTATTATCAATATCATCATCAAAATCCATAAAAAATCAAAATGGAAAATTAAATGTCCTTGTAAAAAATGTTCTCTGATGAAATTTGAAACAATTGACAATGTTAGTGGTCATCTATTGCCTTTTGGTTTTCAACCATATTATGTTATTTGTACAAATAAGGTAAACATAGTTACAGTGATGATATTAATAATTTGGTTTTAGATCCACCATGGTTTCAAAATATAGTACATGATGTGGAAGGTCCGTCTTCTCAACAAAATAAAACTCAGGATGATATTTATTTAACTATATAGTTAGAACTATATCAATATTAGTATTTATTAAGGTCCGTTGAGGATACCTTATATCCTGGTTTCAATAAAAGAATATATGAAGAGGTTAAAAATTTTACAACTATTAAATCAGATAATGGAAGGTCAAATAGTATTTCTGATAAAATAATTTATTTTGATAGAACATGCTAACTCCAAGGAAATGTGTTTCCTAAAAATTTATATGAGGGTAAGAGGTTGGTTTATAATCTGGGACTATGTTTATAGAAGATTCATGCATGTTCAAATGCATGCCTTATAAACATTGTTGAAAATGAGTCTTTGGATAGTTTTCCCAAATGTGATAAATTGGGGTACATCGAGGATCTAAAAGGTAATTATGGACTGATTCTGGTAAAAAATAGATATATTTCCCTTACACAGTAATTACATCGTAAATAAATGTCTCAAAACACAATAACCTTGATGTCATCGCAAAAAATCAATATTTAAATCGTAATAAACATAAATCATCTCCCTGGTGGTGATTCATAGAATCATTTTGACTATATTCATCCATATTTTTATTTTAAAGACCGAAATTTGTGTTTGGGTCTTTCTACTGACAGTTTTTATCCATTGAGTTATTATATTAGTTAGTATTAATGTTGTCTTATCTTTATAACTCTGAACAATTTTAATCCATAGATGATGATGATTAATCAATATATCATTTTGAACATCTTAATTCCATGACATCTGTTAGTTAATACTGTTGTTTATTTGAAACTGTTTTTTGATGAGTTAAATTCATTATTTAGTAATTGTTTCAGTATACATGATGTTTCTATGAAAGTAAATTTCCCACATAAAGCTACATTGATGTGGAAAATTAGTGACTACCTAGCATATAGAATATTATCCGACTACAGTAAACATGGAAGAAAATTATATTTGTATAGTATGAGAGACATCAAAGGTTTTATGATCGTCAATGTAAAATAACATTGTTTTTTGACTGTCATCTCAAATTCCATCATACATATCATACTTTTTGGGGGAACAAATATCATTTCAGAAATTAAAAACATATAATTATATGGGCCTATAATAATTATCTCATGTATACAGTTAAAATTTATTTTTCTATTCAATTCCACCCATCCCTTTTGGAACAACAATTAACCAAGAGAAAGTTGATGGATTTGAAAAAAGAACATCACTGGATTAAACAGATTATTTTTTTGATGTTATATATTTGTATTTCACATGATGGATGTATTAAATATTTAGAAGAACATATTTTATAATTTATTTAATACTATTTCAGAAACACCATGTAAGATAAAGGATAATTTAATGGTATAATGAGATCTTTCCCAAATTTTTAGGGAACCAGAAATTAAATTGCTTGAAAATGTTATCTCTCAGAAGTTAAGGAAGTAAAAAAAAAGCCTAAAAATTCTCAATAGTGAATAAATTATTATTTTTTATTCGTATTTTTGATTTGAGACTTCTAGATAGTTATGCTTCCATTTTGGGAAAATGTTTTAAAAATGGCTGTGTTTTCGGATTAAAAAGATATGAGTATCATGTTATAATGGGAAGAGTTATTCTAAATGGAATAATAAGATTGTTGAATTCTATAAATTGGGAAGAGATAATAGACATATCATATATTTATGATGTATTTGGGTGATTAAAATATTCTATTATGCAGGAAACAGAACCTATGAAGATGTTGATTTTATTTTATGTAAAATGGAAAAAAATCCTCAAAATGGGTTTCATTGACAAAACTGAACATTTTATATTACATTTTCTGCATAATGAAAAATGTGGAGGTCCAGAACATTTCTGACGAATGTGTCGATTTGAGAGATGCATATATAATTTAAAGACATGTATTTAACAAATTATCAGTTGAATTCTTAATTACAGAAGCTTATTTGATAGAAGAAAAATATTTTCTTTCCCTTGTTATTTTCAATCTGAATATCTCTCAAAACAAAAAATACATGGGATGTAATGAGGGAAATGTTGATAAGGAATTAGGAAATTGATTATCAGTTTTTAATTATCCCAAATTGGGATTTTGTGTATTTTATGACTGATGGGTTTTAGATGATGAAAATCAAAGATCTAATATATATGTTATGTTCAACTGTGAAGAAAAGGAACCATTTGTACCTTCATTTATATTTTCACTTATTAAATAGAATTTGTTACATTAAATTAATCTTATATTATTTTTTGGATATATGATAATTATATCTAAAAATAGCTTCACAATAATAGTAGGAGCTTGACTTGAAAAACATCTAAAAATAATTTTTCCAATATGTTTTATAAAATGGTAACATAAATTATTTATGATTTAACATCTGAAATAAATTCATTAATTGGTATATAGATATTTTTTACAAGTTATCAAGTATCTCAATATTCTGATAAAATTGATAATTTATTGTGTGTATTGAGTTACCCACCATTATAAATGGATAAATCGTATAATGCATATATTGTGATTGGTTATCGATTTCATAAATGTGATTATGGGGAATCAAAAAATATTAAATAGTGGTGTTTCCTTGAGAGGATTAATCATATAGTAAATAATGTTTATTTTCATGAAATGATGTCTGAAATTATTGAACTATGTTATTTGGGAATAAAAACATAATGATGTTTAAATATCATTGGTTTAACACCGATAGAGGCTTTCATGATCATATGACCCATGTAATCATTGATGTTAAATATAAAAGTCTTCCAGTAGTAAATGAACCATTTTTATTATCTAATTAGGAATATCAAATTTATTTTGTAAAATAATATTTTAATTTAAGAGTGTTGAGTTATTTATTAAGTATAATAAAAAATCAATTTCTAGAAAATTGGTTTACTCAATGTAAATTTGGTTCCACTGATGTGAAAGGAATTGAAATTTTTCAAAAGACTACTTCAAATCCCACTTATTAATGAACATACATGAATATTAGGGATTATACTCCCACAGTTAAGCGTCGATAGTGATGATAATGTAAATTATGTTACTAATGAATTTGATATGATAAGAGATAACAAAATTGAAACTCATAGGGAAATTAGCGATGCTGAAGAGGAATATGAAGACATTAACATTGTTGGATATGAAGAAAAGGATGATGATGTACATTGTCACATTTAAATGACTAGTGTAATCATATAAAATATATATCAATATATTATAATTATTTTCACCTGTTTTCAAATAAGATTATTTTCAAGCTTTAGATGGATGGGGATATGTTTCGTCAGTTGTAAGAGGCTGATTTACCTTTGGACGAGAAGAATGGTGGATCATCTGACCGTCAGACTACTAAAATTTCAGGGACTACCCAGAGAGGGTGGGGTCTTGCGTGATTGATGATTCATGACCCCTATCCTAGAAATATGTCGACATCTTTTATTTGATCCATGTATGCAGAGGTATGTTTACTTATGTAAATTTGTTTTATTTCATTAATTTATTTATATACTGATTTTATTTTTACTTTTTTTCACAGATTTATACATTTTCTAGTTCGAAATGGGGTGGTAAAATTTAGAATTATTGATCTAAAGCATGGGTCTCATGGGATCAGATTACCATTGATGCTCTGTATCATATGTTCGACCATTGGATTTCAAGTAAATAAATAATATTTATTTTGAAATTTATTTACTTAATTTCGTGATATTATAAATTATTTATAGGGTTTATGATATCCCATCTATTAAAGAATTCATGATGCTATTTGGAAGGCATGAGTGGTGTTTATATGTAACGGTTTCCATCTTTTTTTTACAATTTTAGATAGAATGCAATGATGATGGTAGGATTGATATATTTTGATTAGTTTTATCACATGAAATGACCTGATTACTTTTCATCTTAGGTTTGGGATGGATTATGTTCACACTAGGTGGGTGGTCATTTTCCGAAGAGATCATCTGCAGGTCAAAAAAACCATGGGAGACATGAGTTGAAACATGAGTAGGTAGTCCTACATTAAGTACGCATAGGGAATATATCTTATGTACTTATAGAAAAATAATTTATATGATAATAAATGTAAAAGTATTTTTTATATTCATATAATCACTCGAATAACCCAATTTTATAGATTTTGATATTTATGGGGGGATGTACAGTGATCTTATAACTTTAGAGGATACAGGTGATCACTATCTTTAGATTATTGTATGTATAATTTCTTTTTGATATTTAAAATAAACTGCAAATAATAATTTACAATTTTAATTTTAAATTGAAATTGAAAGATTCATAGGAGGTCGCAACATCTCAGACAGAGACTTTGAGTCATACTAGAACTGGTGATCATACTAGTGATCACCAATATGTTGAGGCAGAATGGATGCAGGTGACTGAATAATCCTTTGAGAAAACACAAGTTATTGGTATCAACTCTGGATTGATGCCTGGGGGTTATTATGGTAACACTATGATGTCGACGTCTGTCTCTTGAGGAGCTCGTAGAGAGACATCATCATCAGCTACACAATAACAGGAGCAGTTATGAGCTCAGGGTGAGATTATACATTGTATGCGTAGAGTGAAGGTGGAGATGTGCCAATGGTGGCAGCAGCAGCAGCCCAAAGATCTCTGATGACTACAGGTGGAGGAGGATAGGGAAGGGTTATACATTGATGACATCATGAACACTATGAGAAAATAAAGTACATACATCATATGACTCATGGTTTAATGATGGATTTCCCTCCACCATCTCCTCCATCTCCTTAAGAAGACACCCCCGCTTAGTGATGTGATTATTTTTTATTTTCAAGCATTTGAATGAAATTTTTTTGTATTATTAACTATTTAAATTTCTATGTACTTTTTTTTCTAAATTGTTGTGAATATTTCAATTTTTAATTTTTATATAATCTCTATTTATATTATTACTTTATTTATTTATAATTTTTTTTTCTTAAATATTATTGAATATCTTATTTATTATTTGTTTTAAAATTTTATAAATATATAGGTTATTATTATTTTATATGTTTTTATTATTTTACTAATATTAAAATTATTATTTCATTAATATTAAAAATAATAATATTATTATTATATTAAAAATAATATTTTATTATTATTACTATATTACTATTATAATTAAAATTATTATTTTACAATTTAATAATATTTTTATTTAACTAGTATTATTATTATTATATAATTAATATGAATATTATTATATTATTATTATTTGGTATAATTATATTATTTATATTATTAGAATTAGAATTATTTTTGTTGTTTTATAATATTTTATTATTATTATTATTATTATTATTATTATTTCAATTTTTTCAATATATTTACAATGAGACCTTTTGCGACATGTCACCTCCTCATTAGAAATAGTGTTTACGATGGGGCTTTGCAATAGGGTTTTTTAAAAACCTTGGGAAAATTCTTTACAACGAGTTATGTACCAGTCACAAATTGTTATTTTTTTGATGTGGATCATCGTAAAAAATCTAATTTGGATGTCCTATTCTCCAATGGGCCATTTATAATGGGCTCATGTCATATGTGATGTTTTATGGCGGCACCCCATCATAAATGGGTCGTCAAAATTATGCCAATTTTCAGTAGTGTTAGAGTGAGGCCGAGGAAACATAAGAATGATTCATATTGAATATTCATGGAAATATGTATTAAGGAATATATTGATGAAGCATGAGTAATGGTTTAAGATTAAGGTTGAATTATTTATGTATATACATAATGTAATTCAAATATTATGTTATAAAAATTCTAAAATATATAAGCATTTTATGTGTAACTTTTCATTATGGATTGAAAATGACATGTTTAATGGTGATGAAGACATAGGTGTTTGATTTCATCGAAAGGTGATATTTTTATTATGGAAATTTAAAACATAATTAATTCCATACATTATGATAATGACATTTTGATAAAGATATATTGGATATGAAAGAGTAAATTGGAATGTACATATTACCATGTAACTGATTATTCAAAATGTGTCTTATTCCATCATGGATGACGTTTAGAAGTCCATGGATTTAAATAATATATCCAATAATCATTGATATAAGTATGTACACATGTATTTCAATATTATTTAACTTAATAATGATTGTTATAGTGTTTCAAGGGAATATACGATTAGGGTACTCTCATGTATGTAATGGTTCAACCATGTTGTACATTGTCATAAATGAGGGAATAATGTTGATCCAATTTCATCAAATTCGTTCAACATATTTGAATTATACTCTTGGTAAACCTTTATAAGGTTAACCATTTATGGAATGCTTATGTTCAATTTTAGATAAATTCAATATGATTTAAGTTTTTTCTATCTATATGTGGATTTATGCATATTGGACAACCTATTAAAAATACTTTGTGTTGATGATAACTGATGATAAATTGGGTGTAATATCATAGATCATGTGATTTTTTAGCACATTAGGAATTGAAAAGTGTCACGACCAGTCCTCGGGGCCCATGCCGTAACTACCCCAAGCCCGCCTTCCATAGGCCAGGGGATGGCGACTAGCACCAAAGGCGTAATTCCCGATTAACTGGGAAGGCATTGCCTTTATTAAAGTAAAAAAACACCACAGAGTACAAGAGGAAGTAATACACTAAGTAAAAAAGGAAGTGCTAAAAAGTTAATGGGCTATAATACAAACCCAATCGAAAGTACAGCTACATCTGAACAAAAGTACAATTGAAAAAGACAAATAGCTGGATGAATGGAAGAAACTCCTGGGTCGTCCTCCTCGGATCCTACCTGAAGGGTAGGTACAGATAGCACAGCTCCTGGATCATCCACCATGGATCCTACCTGAAGGGTAGGTACAGATAGCGCAGCTCCTGGATCATCCGCCATGGATCCTACCTAAAGGGTATATACAAATAGCCTCATCAATTCTCTCTCCCGTCAACCTCCTCCAAGTTTCGTCTCATCGTGAAGTCCACCACCGGGTACCGTCCAGTCCTCGAAAACTAGGCCGCCGTCATCCCTGCCCGTCATCTTCAACCAACACAACGAGGTGCGGGCATAGCCCGTGTAGGGGTCAGTATACGATACTCAGTAGGGACCTTGAGACCCTCGAGATCTCACTAAATCCAACAAGAATAACCACAAAGAAGGATCTCAACAGAAAATCCTTACTTAGGTATAAGCCCAATCTTATACCTAAGTTATCAAGTAGCCCATCTCAATCATGAGGAAACAAAAAGGTTATGAAATCAACAGACAACCACTGCCTAGGTATATGCCTATACATATTCCTAAGTTAACAAGTGACCCATCCCAATCATGAGGTAAACACAAAGTTCAAAGTCTCAACTCAAACCAGGATTTTCATTATCGAAATCGTAACTGCTGAAGAGCTCCATCCTTGGAAACTACAATTATCCTGTCATGACATTGAGGTACTTCCCACTAACCTAAAACTGATGAGGTACTCCTCCTGTCGAGTACCGCGGGTCTGCCACCTCACACAGTAGTGCTCCTTCACCATGGGTCTGCCACCTCACACAGTAGTGCTCCCCCTCATATCCTACAGAGGTAATCCTCCTGTCAAGTACCGTGGGTCTGCCACCTCAAAATGTAGTGCCCCTCCACCATGGTTCTGCCACCTCACAAAGTAGTTCTCCCCACTGGGCTATGCTAGTCACTTCGAATCGAATCAGACAAGTAGTCAACAGGTCTTAGTCAGCTACACGGTCTCTGTACTCCGTACAGTCGACTCCGGGAGGGTCTTCTCCACGAGTTACAGGTCGATACTCCATGTATCACAATGTCCCACGAAGAAGTATCTCAAAGGACCACCTAGTCATAGGGGTCTCAATGCAATAGACATCGCGTCAATCAGACGGCCGATCTGTGAGTTATTAGCCTTTTCATCACAGGGGCCCGGATGGTTTTGTGTGCGAACCAACCCTACTGTATCTCACTGTACCCTGATCTCTCATAGTGTATAGTCATAGGTACTGTTTCTCAACGTGATCACCAATGCCGCTGAAGGTTCGTCAAACGGACGTCCGGTCTGAAAGTTATCAGCTTTTCTGTTCTAGGGGCCCGGTCGGATTACAGGTTCAATCCAACCCGGCCACTATCCAACTATGTCCAAAACTCAGGCTATGTATTCCAAAAGTTCTGTCTCATCAAGAGGAATCCAACAATGTCGACGACATGTCAATCAGACATCCGGAGTTCAAGTTATAAGCATTACTGCTCCGAGGGCCCGGTTGGTTTCGGGTTCGACCCCACCCGGCTGTACCCAATGTTCTCCGAAACCATGAGTGTAATATACCAAAATGACCGTCTCGATCCAAGAATCGCATCACAACTAATGGTGCGTCTATTGGAGGTCGGTAGCCCATGATATGTGCGTTTGAACAAAAATTGCCTGAGAATAGGGGGTTCGGGCCCGGACCAACCCAGCCCGAGACCCCCTGGGTCGGCCCAAACCGGGTCCGGGTCTGGCCCGATAGGGCGCGGCCCGGCCCGGTGGGCGTGATCCAGCCCATCCGACACGGTGCGGCCTGGCCTGGCGCGCTCGCGCGGCCACGTGGCCAGCTCAGCGAGCCGAGCTGAGCTGATAGGGAGGGGGGAGGGAAGCGTGCGCCACCATGATTGAACCCCCCCCCCCCCCCCACATGGGGGATGCTCCCTTGACCACCGGGGGTTAGGACCCCAGTCTCCCCTCTAGTCCCGCACGGTCGCGGGACCAATGTTTTCCTCCGCAGATTAAGCCGCGGAGGACCCCCTTGGCGGCGCGCCGCCGTGCCGGCGGGGCGCACCGATAGGAATTTCCACGGACCACCAGACGCGATCCAGTGGTCCGTTTTGCATTCTGTATTCTCCAACGGTCCTCCTGAGACCTGACCTTCACTGTGGAGGCTTCAAGATGACTTTAAGGCCCCATTTCATCATTTCCGTGAATCCGCGCAACAACAACAATCTTCATAGGGTTCGAGATTTGTTTGTTTGTCCATGCCCTCCGCGTTATAGGTTTTCAATGAATATCAAACTCAAACAAAACCCGATTATTCACCACGCAACCAACCCTCATGAACGAGGGATATGTATATCAACTGAGCAGAGATTGATCCACGCTCGTCGTAATTTTCTCAAAAGGTAAATAGAATATCAAATATAATTCCCCTACCTTGAAAAGATGTCACACGTCATCGAGCCATGGAAAGAGGCAAGCATCGCGATGATCGAACATTGGGGAAGATCAGTGATGATTCCGTTGACGTCGGAGGGTGAGTCATCATCGATGGCGACGTTCCTCGCGGTGGTGTCTCCTCCCTTGACACGGAGGAAGAAGAAGAGAAGGCACGTCGTCAGTGACTTCTTGTTCTTCAACAAAGGAGATGAAGCATTCTTCTTCGGAGGAAGAAGTTCTTCAAAACTCAAGAGCTCTCTCCCCTTTCTCTTAACACAACAAAACAACCAAAATAAAATAGGGCTCCACCTTATTTTATTTACCCATACCATGCATTCAAATTTATAAAATTCAAATCAAATTATCTTAATTAATTAAACCATTTGTTGTTTAATTAATTAAGAGCTAGGTTGGGAAATTAAATAAGGTAGTGGAAGTGTTACTTAATTAAACAGAGTTAACAAGTTTAAAGGGGGGATTTTATGAGAGTTATGGGAATGTGAAAGGATGGTGCTCGAGTGGGCCTCACCTCACATTTATCCTCAAATTTATCCTCACATGGGTAGTTAAGTGCCACCCCAACTTCCCCATGTAGGATAAAACCACCTTAGACTTAAAAATAAAATTGTTTTACAATTGTATACATTCTTCATTTAATCCACAAATTTATCTTCTCCACCCGCACAAACGCAACTCCAAAATAGGTGTTACTAATCAATTACCAGCGCTACGAGTTCATCGGTACCCTCAGATTTCAATTCTGAGCACCATTTCAAAAAGTTAGAAAAACCCACTTGTTTGTTCACTGAACGTACCTGAGCTAATCTTCGGAAATTGATTCCGGGCACACCGGGCCTCGGAATCAGGTTCTTTCCGAAACTGTGTTCTTGTAAAATTCCAAAGTAATTAAGAAAAAAAATTCCTTGAAATTCCAGGGTCATTACATTACTCCCACCTCATGGTTTTTCGTCCTTGTAAAGCTTTAACACAAACTAGGGATACAAAAGCGGTACTGAGCACGCATGTCAGCATTCCGCTCCCATGTGCTCACCTGGAGGTTCTCGTGCTACCTACCAAAGTGCACAAGAGGAATCGACCGTACTCATAGGACCCGCTCTTGTCGATCCTCAACCTCTATTGGAACCCCAAAAAAGTCACCCCATCGCCAACGTCCAGCTCCTCATGGTCGATGATATGCGAAGGGTCGTACTCGTTTCTCCTCACCTGAGATACGTGGATGATTTCATTCACCCAGTACAACAGATGTAGAAAGGTCAAGCGGTAAACCACCTCGCCTACCCTGATGAGGACCTTTAAGGGTCCGATGAAGTGCGGAGATAAATTCTCACCTCAGCCAAATCTCTGTAATTCCACGTCGAGGTGAGACCCATAAGAAAACGTTGTCCCCATCCTCGAACTCTAGTGGTCTCTGCCTCTTGCCAGCATACGACTTCTATTGGATCTGAGTTGTCCCCATCCGCTCTTGGATGACCTGGACCTTCTCTATCATGGACTGGACCATCTCTGGTCCCATAAGATCTACTATGATTTATTTTTTCCCGATAAGAGAAATCTGGTCTCATCCCCTGGACGAACCACGTTCTTTGCCTAATACAGTCAATCCGGACATGAATGATGTATTCATGCCATGGATGACATCGTAAGGCCTTGACATTACTACCAACAGATCCAACCATCACTCTTTCCTCTAAGGGTTTATTCACACTTTCGTCATCAGCATGAGGTAACTGGGTCTCCTCTAGTAGGAATCTCGAAAGTGAGGGTCAAGTCAACATTTTAAACTGGAACCTCTTAGTACACAAAGAGAAGGAAACAAATGTCACAAAGGTAAGTGTCTTTTTATTATTTCATCTCATAGTACAAAGACACAAATATAACAACAACATGGCACTAGAAGTACAAATAACAAAAGGAAACCACTAGTTCTGCTCCTATCCACTTGATTCCGGAGCTTCGTAGTCATATGCTTCTGCTGCTTGAAGTTGGGCTCTCCAATGTCCACATGTTCCCTACGGTCGGGGTGGACCACCTAGTGGTGGTGGTGGCAACACATCGAAGCGTCTTCCACTTCCAGCTGCACGGACAACTCCCCTCCCTCAGCCATCTTCTTCTAGCGGTCCACCTCAATCGAACCTCTGCCTCTGCATGGGAGGTTCTTCATTTAACTGCTGGTCATCTATATGGTGGGTCGGACAGTCACGTGCCATGTGAATAATCCTTCCGTAGGAGTAACACCGCATGGCATGTCTAGCTCTATCATTCCCCTTTGTGCATTTCACTACCAACCCTGAGTCTTGTGGTGGACCACCTGTAGTTCTGGTCCTCTTGGACCTCTGCGTCATCAGTATACTGCCTGCTACAGAAGAATCTGTTGCATGCCGGTTAGTGGTGGGTCCTGCTGCTGGAGGCTGCTCAGCAAGGAAACTCTCCACTAAGAGGGCTCGCTCCAACACCCCTGTCTGCGTCAAGATGCTGTGAGAAACAAAAGAAGATCTAATATCTTGCCTGAGCCCCAACTCGAAGGTCCGGGCCCTAAAGTATGGGACTCGTACCATATCTGTGGAGTAGCACGAGAGGTCTGTGAACCTCGTTGAGTACTGTGCCACCATCATGATACCCTACTGTAGATGCAGCAGCTCTTGTATACGCACCGCTCGAAGGGTGGCTGGTACAAACACTACCCGGAACAGGCTCTCGAAGTCTTCCCATAGAAGTGTCGCCTCATCATGCATCTGGAGTATCAGGCTCCACCATCTGCCTGCTACTGCCTGAAGAAGGATGGCAGGAAGGATCACCATGAAATCTGCAGGCATCCCCACTAGCCTGAAAACACTCACCACAACCACCAGCCAATCCTCAGCTGCTTGCGAGTCCGTCTCTCCCATGAACCATGGTGGCCTTTGGTGCCGGAACACATGCAGTGCACTTAAGCGACGTGTACCCTCTGCTGTTGGGGCTGGTGGCATCGGTGGCCCAATGGGTAGTAGTACCGCTGGTGCCTCCACTGGTGCCTCAACTGGGATAGGGCCCTATACTGAGTCCACATCACTCGATGTGTTTTCAGTACGTACAACTCTCAGGGATCTAGCTAGTCATCTGTGGGGAGGCATCCTGAAAGAAACAAAAATAACACGGTCAAATGATTTATACCTGGTGAGTTGACCTGGTTTGAGCTTATTTTTAAAACTTTTGGAAGCACACATGTAATTAGTGTTTTCGTGCACAAAGATGGAAAACAGTTGTCAGGGTCCTGGTGTATTGATACGTCGGTCGCCTGCACCAACACTGGACTCCCTGAACTGAAAACCACACTCGGTACCCTTAGCACTATTTCTTCACATAAATTAAATATCATAGTTACAAGTTCTATGGTAGAACTGACTCCTCTAATTCCAATTTTTCACGACCCATCCTCAGGGCCCATTCCATGACTACCCCAAGCCCACCTTCCATAGGCCAGGTACTGGTGACTAGCACCAAAGGTGTAATTCCCTATAAACTAGGAAGGCATTGCCTTTATAAAAGTAAACAAAACACTACAGAGTACAAGAGGAAGTAATACACAATGTACAAAAGGAGGTGGTGAAAAGTAAATGGGCCAGAATACAAACCCAATCAAATGTACAACTACATATGAACAAAAGTAAAACAGAAAAACACAAACAGCTGGAAGAACGGAAGAAGCTCCTGGGTCATCCTCCTCGGATCCTACCTGAAGGGCAGGTACAGATAGCGCAGCTCCTGGATCATCCACCACAGATCCTACCTGAAGGGTAGGTATAGATAGCACAACTCCTAGATCATCCACCACAGATCCTACCTGAAGGGTAGGTAAAGATAGCCTCCTCAACGCTCTCTCCCTACAACCTCCTCCGAGTATCGTCTCGTCGTGAAGTCCACCACCTGGTACCATCCATTCCTCGAACACCCAACCTCCGTCAGCGATGGACGTCGTCTACAACCAACACAACGAGGTGCGGGCATAGCCAGTGTAGGGGAGATTATACGATACTCAGTAGGGACCCCGAGACCCTTGAGGTCTCACTGAATCCAACAAGAATAACTACAAAGAAGGATCTCAATAGATAACCCTTACTTAAGTATATGCCCATACTTATTCCAATGTTATCAAGTAACCCATCTCAATCATGAGGAAACACAATGTTTATGAAATCAACGGATAACCACTGCCTAGGTATATGCCCATACACCGATCTCGGGGCCCATATCGTGACTACCCCAAGCCCCCCTTCCATAGGACAGGGGCTGGAGACTAGCACCAAGGTGTAAATCCCAGAAAAGTGAATGCATTGCCTTTGCAAAGTAAACAACAAACACCACAGAGTAAGCAGGCAGAAGTAAACACTAAGTAAAAACTCTTACAACAGCAAGTGCGGAAAGTGAGTAGGACAGAATACAAACCCAAACTAAATGTAAAGTACAACACAAAAGGGGAAAACAACAATTGAAAAGTAAAGCTGCAACGTCGATCTGTCCACTGGAAGTCCCACCTGAAGGGTGGGTACAGATTGCCTCCACTGTTCCTCGAGTCCAGCCGACCGCTCCGAGTACGTCCCGCCCAGTGGTCCACCTCCAGGTACTGTCCTGCTCCGCAAGCCTCCACCACGATCAGCGCTATCTATCATCTACAACCCACACAACGTAGTGCGGGCATAGCCTGTGCCGGGGTGAGTATATGATACTCAGTATGGACCCAGAGACCCCCAAAGGTCTCCCAGAATCCACGAAGGATAAACCACAAAGGAAAGATACAATCAAAAGTAACATCTGACATGGCTTAGGTATATGCCCATACATATATCTAAGTCACCAATTCTCGCTTGGCTCCAACATCCGAGCTCAAGTACAACCTAGTCCACACAGGAAAGAAAAACGTAAATCCACACACGATAGCACAACACAATCCACAAAGGAAAGTAAAATAGGATTCAACTCACACAGGTATACTTCTTCGAATGACGATAGAGATGATAATTGATCCATCTAAGTCGTCGGAACCACAAAGGATCAAAAGGTACTAAACCCCGAAAAGACCCACATAGGATCAGACCCACACAAGATCGATAGGTAACTAACCCCCGCAAAGAACCACACAGGATCAGACCCACACAGGATCTGAAGCCGCTGGCCCACACAGGACCGCTGAGCGCTGATCCACACAGGATCGAACCCACAATGGATCGGTAGCACTGACCCACAAAGGATCACAGAGTGATGTAGTCGTCGCCGTCGAATCCACTGAGGATCTATGTACAGTCTTCGTCGTCATAGTAGCAGTCGCAACTAGCTCCAGGATTCCCGCACACAACAAACTCGTTCGGGAGGGTCTGCTCCACGAGCCGAGAGGCTGATACATCAACTGACACATATTCCAGAGTTGATGTATCCAAAAGTTCTGTATTGCCATCAAGAACTCAACGTCGCAGACGGCGCGTCAATCAGACGCCCGGTCTGAGAGTTATTGGCTTTTTAGTCCCAGGGTCCCGGTTGGGTTTTAATGGAAGACCAACACGACCATACTCCACCTGCGTCCAAACCTCGGGCAGAGTAAGAAAAAATATCAATCTCACTTAGAGGAATTCAACAATGTTGACGACACGCCAATCAGACGTCTGGAGCTCATGTTATGAACGTTTCCGCCCTAAGGGACCGGTTGGTTTCATGGACGAACTAACCCGGCTGAACCCAAAGTATTCCGAAACCTTCAGTGTAATATACCGAAACGACTATCTCGATCTAAGGATCGCATCGCCGCTGACGGTATGTCAAACGGATCTCTGTAGCCCATGATATGGGAGAAAAACCAAAAGAGTCCGAAAACGGGGGGTCTGGGCCCGACCCGACCCGGTTTGGTACGACCCGGCCCAGCCTGGGCTCGACCCGGCCCAGCGGGTCAGCTCGGCTTGGCTCAGCTCGGCCGAGCGGCCGAGCGAAGGAACCGCGGCCCCCGCGCGGGGGCCGCTCCGCAGCACCCGGACGCGGCATGTCGGCCGCGTCCCGCCTCCCTGTTCTGCGCGGCGCGCCGACATGAGATTTTGCGGACCACCTGACGTGCTCCGGTGGTCCGTTTTATGTGCGGTCTTTGCCAGTGTTCATCCCAGGACCCAACCTTCACTCCAAGGCCCTCAAATCGCCCTTGTGGCCCCGTTTGTCGTCTTCTGCCATTTTTCACACTAAGAATGAGAAAGAATGCGGTGGTTCGGACTTTTTTGTTTGTCTGCACCCACCGCGTTAGCGGTTTGAAACAACACCATAATATTTCCCATCAATTTGATAAAACCCGAACCGCAATAATAATCCATGGACCAACTTGTTAATTAGTTTGTCTGCGTTCATGCCTTGAAGGGAAACAAACATGGAGTATTATCATTTTCAAAACAACACCTACCTCGTAGCTGTCGTCGGACGAGTGCGACTATGTCGCGGTATTTACCGTCGCGGTAGGAGGTGATCGTCGCGTCGCAGAAGGGCGTCGCATCGTCACGGAAGCACGTCGCGTCGACGATCTCTGAGGGATAAAGAAACACAAAGATTTAATTATAAAAAATAAATCCATGTTGAGGATAAAAACCACAAATGAATTTAAAAGATTCTAAATCTCCTACCTCAAGAGTTGATCGAAGATTTGTCGCAGGGAAGGAACGTTGCAGAAGAAACGTCGGCATCACGTCGATCTCCGAGGGTCGGGCATTCTTTGTCGCCCTTCGTCAGAGGCCGGAGTTCTTCGCATTCTTCGCGTTCTTCGTGTTCTTCGTGTTCTTCGCGTTCTTCGTGTTCTTCGCATTCTTCGCGAATGAGGATGAAGGCATATAATTTGCAAATCCTCTCAACAAAAGGCACCCCAGAAGAAACGCCCAATTAAAAGGAGAATTTAATAGTTTAAGAAACGCCCCAGTTAACTTTCATTAATGAGGAGTTTTCGCGGGTGCATTAATTAGCGGAAACGAAACGGTGGGTCTCGTGCGGGCCCCACCTCACAAATATCCTACCAAGAGGGTAGGATATTTTGGGTTCCACCCTATCTGCTTCAACTCAGCTTAAGTAGCTTGATGTGTCTTTTAAGCGGCTTTAAGTGAAATAAAATAAAGTTTTTTGTACCACATTATTTTATTTCTTAACTTAAAGCCCAAAAATTAAAAACCACACCGGAGAAAACGCAACTCCGGAAGAGGAGTTTCTAAGAAAATACCGACGTTGTGATTCCCTTGGTGCCCTCGGAATTTGATTCCGAGCACTAGTTCAAATGTTAGAAAAACTTGCTCATCTGTTCACTGAACGTACTCGAGCCAAACATCGAGAAATGATTCCAGGCACAACAGGCCTCAGAATCAGGTGCCGTCAGAAACTGCGTTCTTGTAAAATTCCAAAGAAAATTAAGAAAAAATTGCCTTCAAATTTATGGGTCTTTACATCACTCCCACCTCAGGGCTTTACGTCCCCTTAAAGATACATCATAATATAGGGAAACAAATGTGGGTACTGAGCACGCATCTAAGCCTCCCGCTCCCAAGTGCTCTCCTGGAGGTTCTCGTGCTGCCATCTGATGCACACTAGAGCAATCGACCGTCCACGTAGGGCTTTCTCCTATCGATCCTCGATCTCCACTGGGACCTCCGCAAAAGTCACCCCATCATCAACGTCCAGCTCCCCATGGTCAATGATGTGCGTCGGGTCGTGCACGTATCTCCTCAGTTGAGATACGTGGAAGACGTCGTGCACCCGGGGAAACTGAAGTGGTAGAGCCAGGCGATAAGCCACCTCGCCAATCCTGCTGAGGACCTGGAATGGTCTGATGAAGCATGGAGACAACTTTCCTCCTTGGCCAAATCACCGTAAACCAAGTCGAGGTGAGACCCACAAGAAGACGTGGTCGCCATCCTCGAACTCTAGTGGCCTCCTCCTCCTGTCAGCATAAGACTTCTGTCGTCTCTGAGTTTTCCTCATCCGCTTCTGGATGACCTGGACCTTCTCTATCATGGCCCGGACCATCTCTGGTCTCACAAGTGCTGACTCCCCAGGGTCTGTCCAGCATAAAGGAGATCTGCAAGGTCTGTCGTACAACGCCTCATATGGTGCCATCCCGATTTTGGAGTGGTAGTTGTTGTTGTACACAAACTCCACCAAGGGTAGTTGGTCCTCCCAGCTGCGACCAAAGTCGAGGAAACATGCGCGGAGCGTGTCCTCGAGGGTCTGAATGGTCCACTCCGTCTGACCATCTGTCTGAGGCTGAAAGGTGGTGCTCAGACGAAGTTGCATCCCGAACGCCTCCTGCAAACCCTTCCAAAGCCGGGAAGTAAAGTGAGCATCTCGACCAGAGACGATATATGATGGCACACCGTGAAGCCATACAATCTCTTGAACATAGAGATTCCCCAAGCTTTCCACTGAGCCCTGCTCTCTGATGGGTAAGAAGTGAGCCGACTTGGTGAGTCGGTCGAAAATCACCCAGATGGAGTCGTGACCTCTGGAAGTGTGTGGATGTCTAGTCATGAAGTCCATTGATATCCCATCCCACTTCCACTCCAGGACCTCCAAGGGTTGTACCAAGCATGTTGGTACCTGATTCTCTGCCTTCACCTGCTGGTAGGTGAGGCATCGAGAAACAAACTCGGCCACAGCCTTCTTCATGCCCGGCCACCAATGCTGACGTCTGAGATCCTGGTATATCTTCGCCACTCCAAGATGTACTTCCAAGGGAGAAGTTTGAAACTCTGTCAGCACCTCCTCTCGTAAAGCGAATAGTACCAAGGTACGTCCTCTGAAAAGGACGCCGTTCACTTCTCCAAAGGAGAATCCATCTGGTGCCTGTCCTGAGAATATCGGTACCTGTCGCGTCTCACAGTCGGCATCCCCACGCTGTGCCTCTCGGACCTGCTGTAGTAGTGGAGGATTGACTGTGAGAGACTGAAGGAAGGCTGATCTATCTCTATCCATGAATGATATCTGAAAAGTGGCTAGCTGCTTTGTCGCCTCCTCAAGTAGCTGAATGCCCGTCATCCTGCTGAGAGCATCAGCTACAACGTTCCCCTTCCCAGGAGTATAGACTATCTCAAAGTCATAGTCCTGGAGGAACTCGAGCCATCGTCACTGTCTCAGGTTCCGGTCCATCTGCGTGAAGATGTACCTGAGACTCTGATGGTCAGAAAAGACTGTAAAGCGCTCGCTCATCAGATAGTGTCACCATGTCTTCAGGGCAAAGACCACTGCTGCTAACTCTAGGTCATGGGTAGCGTAGTTCTGCTCATGCGACCTCAACTAATGTGATCCATAGGCGATCACTGCTCGCTCCGGCATCAGGACACATCTGAGTCTGGTCCCTGATGCATCACAGTAGACTACGTACCCTACTCCCTCCTCAGGAAACCTCAAGATATGTGCACTGGTCAATCTCTGTCTCAGCTCCTGGAAGCTCTGTTGACATCTGTCTGACCACACAAAGGGTTTTCCCCTTCTTCGTAAGAGCCGAGAGTGGTGCCTCAACTCTGGAGAAGTCTGGCACAAATCTCTAATAGTATCTAGCTAGTCCCAAGAAACTTCACACCTCTGTAACGCTCTTGGGTGGCTCCCAAGCTAGCAGAGCCTCGATCTTCGAGGGATCAGCTGAAACTCCCACCTCAGAGATGACGTGCCCCAATAAGTGCACCTCGCGTATCCAGAACTGACACTTAGAGATCTTTCCATAAATATAGTGCTCTCGGAGTGTGTCTAGTACAACCCATAAGTGGTAGGCGTGCTCCTCCTCAGTCGTCGAGTATATCAAAATGTCGTCGATGAAGCCTACGACAAATCGATCGAGGTATGGCTGAAATATCTTGTTCATGAGGCCCATGAACACTGCTGGAGAATTGGTTACGCCGAATGGCATAACCAAGAACTCATAGTTGGCCATACCGTCATCTGAAGGTCGTCTTCTGCACGTCCTCGTCCCAAACTCTAAGCTGATGATAGCCTGACCTGAGTTCTATCTTCGGGAACCATCGTGATCCCTTGAGATGATCGAAGAAGACATCAATCCTTGGTAGAAGATACTTGTTCCTCACTGTCACCTGGTTCAGGTGAAGATAGTCGACACACAGTCGCACGCTGCCATCCACCTTCTTGGCGAACAATATCGGGGAAGCCCAGGGTGAAACAGTGGGTTGGATGATCCCCTTGCCCGGAATGACCTTCAACTGTACTCGTAGCTCTTGAAGCTCAGCAGGGGCCATCCGATATGCTGGACTGGATATCGGGGCTGTCCCAGGATACAGATCAATATAAAAGTTTACCTCTCTGTAAGGAGGTATCCCTGGAACGTCATCAGGAAAGACGTCCGCATACTGATCCGCTACAGTAGGAAAACTATGACTCCGCACGTAAACTGCTCCTAGGATGATTCTAGCCAATTGATGAGTAATGGGATGTCCTCTCCCCAGCAGAAATCCATCCTATGCTGCAAAGGCTCCCTTCTCGCCGGTGAAGGTGATCCTGCTCCCGTCGGTGCGTACACATCACACCTTGCGCCTAATACAGTCAATCTGTGCATGGACTGTAGATAACCAATCCATACTATGCTGCGAAGGCTCCCTTCTCGCCGGTGAAGGTGATCCTGCTCTCGTATGAGTCTATAGCCGTAATGATCATGCCAACGGCTCTGTCAGAATCTCCGAGATCCGAACAAGGGCAGCGTCTATGAAAGAGTGACACAATCTTGTGTCTATAAGAACTGCAGTAAGGGTGGAATAGACACAGATCGTACCTCGAATCATCTCGGGCGCGCCGTGGTCGTAGGCCTACATTGTCTAGAGTTGTGCCTTTCTTTGCCCGCCAGCTCCCTGTAGTCGGGGTGGAGCTCCTGGTGGTGGTGGTCATAGAGCCTCAAAGCGTCGCCCAGCACCTGCTGCTCGACTAGCTCCTCTACCTCGTCTGACTCCTCCGTGCAGAAAGCCATGGTCGACCCTCTGCCTCTGCCTGGGTGGCCCCTCAACCGTCTGCTGCTCCTCTGCACGGTGGGTCGGGCAGTCACGAGCCATGTGACCCTGCCCGCCGCATGTGTAGCACTGCCTGCCTCTCGATAGACTAGCTCGATTCTGTGTGCCCCACACTGCTGAGCTAGTGTCCTGAGGTCGTCTGTGTGAGAGTCTTGTCTGCCTAGCCCCCTGAGTCATCGGTCGGCTGCCTGCTACAGAAGACTCTGCTACCTGCCGCTCTGCGGTAGGTCTCGCTGCTGAAGAAGGCTCAGCAAGAAAGATCTCGATCAAAAGGGCTCGCTCCAGTACCCCTGCCTGAGTCGGAAAGCTGAGGGAGATCAGCAATGCCCTGATCTCATGTCTCAATCCCTGCTCAAAGATCCAGGCCCGGAAGAATGGGTCCCATACCATGTCGGTCGAGTAGCACGAGAGATCGGTAAATCTAGCCGAGTATTGGGCGACCGTCAAGCTGTCCTACCGCAGCTGAAGAAGCTCTTGGATTTACACCACACGGAGGGTGGTCGGGATGAACTCTGAGTGGAAGAGGCCCTCAATGTCTGTCCAGAGGAGAGATTCCTCATTGTGCACCTAGAGCATCAAGATCCACTATCGGTCCACTGTTGCGTGCAATAGGCTCACTGTGAGGATCACCATGAGGTCTGCTAGTGTCCTCACTAGAATAAAAACTCGTACAATTGCCTCCAGACAATCCTCATATTCCTGGGGGTCCGTCTTCCTGCGGAACGTGGGCGGTCGCTGGCGCCTGAAGTCATGCAGTGCACTAAGCCGATGTGCATCGTCAGCGGCTGGGGCTGGAAGCATCGGTGGCTCGGCGGGTAGAGGTACCGCTGGTGCCTCTGCTGTCAAAGGGCCCTGTACCGAGGCCTCGTCGCTCGGCAGGCTGTCGTCACATACAACTCTTGGAACCCTATCTGGATGCCGTCGTGAGGCCATCCTGAAAAGAAACAGGTGCGCCACGGTCAGAGCAGTATACCTGGTGAGCTGATACAAAGTAATCACAAAGAATACTTGAAACACACATGCAATCAATGTTTTCGTGCATTAAGTCAGAAATCATAAGTGAGGGTCCTGGTGTACGGATACGTCGGCCGCCACACCAACACTGGACTCCTTGGACTGATAACCACACTCAATACCTTCAACACTATTGCTTTACATAGAGGATGAATCAGAGTCTACGGTAGAACTGAACTCCTCTGATACCGATGTGTCGCGACCCGTCCTCGGGGCTCGTGCCATGACTACCCCAAGCCCCCCTTCCACAGGACAGGCGCTGGCGACTATAACCAAGGCATAAATCCCGGTAAACGGAAGGAATTGCCTTTGAAATGTAAAAAAAACACCACAGAGTAAGAAGACTGAAGTAAACACTATATAAAAACTGGTACAATAGCAAGTGCAGAATGTAAGTGGGCCAGAATACAAAACCAAACTGAAAGTGAAGTACAACTCGAAAGGGGAAAACTAAAACTGAAAATTAAATCCACAACGTCGAGCTATCCACTGGAAGTCCCACTTGAAGGGTGGGTACATATATCCTCCACTGCTCCTCGGGTCCAGCCGACCGCTACGAGTACGTCTCGCCCAGTGGTACACCTCCAGGTACTGTCCTGCTCCGCAAGCCTCCACCACGATCAGCGTTGTCCGTCATCTACATCCAACACAACGTTGTGCGGGAATATCCCAAGCAAGTGTGAGTATAAGATACTCAGTAGGGACCCCGAGACCCCCGAAGGTCTCCCAGAATCCATGAAGAATAAACCACAAAGGAAAGATACAATCATGATGTAACATCCGACATGACTTAGGTATATGCCCATACATATACCTAAGTCACCAATTCTCGCTCGGCTCTAGAATCCGAGCTCAAGTACAACACAGTCCACACATGAAATAAAAACGTAAATCTACACAGGAAAGCAAAACGTAAATCCACACATGATAGCACAACACAATCCAAAAAGGAATGTAAAACAAGATTCAGCTCACACAGGTAAACTTCTTCGAATGACGATAGAGATGATCACTGATTCATCTATGTTGTCGGACCCAAAAAGGATAAAAAGGTACTAACCCCCGCAAAGACCCACATAGGATCAGACCCACACAGGATCTGTAGGCGTTGGCCCACACAGGACCGCTGAGCGCTGACCCACACAGTATCTGACCCACACAGGATCGGTAGCACTGACCCACAAAGGATCGCTGAGTGTTGTAGTCATCGCTGTCGAATCCACTGAGGATCTCTGTACAGTCGTCATCGTCACAGTAGCAGTCGCAACCAGCTCTAGGGTTCCCGCACACAGCAAGCTCGTTCGGGAGGGTCCGCTCCATGAGCCGATAGGATGATACATAAACTGACACATAGTCTAGAGTTGATGTATCCAAAAGATCTTTATCTCCAACATGAACTCAAAGTCGCAGACGGTGCGTCAATCGGACGCCCGGTCTGAGAGTTATTGGCTTTTTGTCCCAGGGGCCCGGTAGGTTTTTAAAGAAAAACCAACCCGGTCGTACTCCACCTGAGTCCAAACCTCGGGAGGAGTAATCCAAAAGATCCGTCTGACTTAGAGGAATTCAACAAAGTCGACGGTACGTCAATCAGACATCCGGAGATCAAGTTATGACAGTTTCCGCTCTGAGGGCCTGGTTGGTTTCATGGACGAACCAACCCGGCCGAACCCAAATTATTCCGTAACATTGAGTGTAATATACCGAAACGACCGTATAGAACCATGGATCGCATCGCCACTAACAGTATATCAAACGGAGGTCCGTATCCCATGATGTGAGCAAAAAACAAAAAGAGTCTGAAAACGGGGGGTCTGGGCCCGGACCGACCAGGCCCGATCCCCCTGGGTCGGCCCGAACCGAGTCCGCGTCCGACCCGGTTTGGTGAGACCCGGACAGGTGGGTTGGCTCGGCTCGGCTCGGCTCAGTCGAGCAAAGGAACTGCGGCCCCCGTGCGGGGGCCGCTCCGCAGCACCCGGACGCGGCATGCCGACCGCATCCTGCCTCCCGGTTCCACACGGCCACGAAACCGACTCGCCGCTACGGCTTCACCCGGGGCGGGTTTTGCCGGCGGCGCAACTGGCGCCGCCGCGCCTACGAGGCGTGCCGCCGTGAGATTCTGCGGACCACCGGACACGCTCCGGTGGTCCGTTTTACGTGAGGCCTTTGACAGTGGTCCTCCCGGGACCCGACCTTCACTGCAAGGCCCTCAAATCGCCCTTGCGGCCTCGTTTTTCGTCATCCGCCATTCATAACACTAAGAACAAGAAAGAATGTGGTGGTTTGGAATTGTTCGTTGGTCCACACCCACCGTGTTAGCGGTCTGAAACAACACCATAATATTTCCCATCAATTTGATATACCCCAAACCGCAATAATAATCCACGGACCAACTTGGTAATTAGTTGGTCCTCGCTCATGCCTTGAAGGGAAACAAACATGGAGTATTATCATTTTCAAAACAACCCCTACCTCTTAGCTATCGTCGGACGTGTGCGAGTACGTTGCGGAATTGACCGTCGCGGTAGGAGGTGATCGTTGCGTAACGGAAGGGCGTCGCGTCGTCGCGGAAGGGCGTCGCATCGACGATCTCTGAGGGATAAAGAAACACACGGATTTAATTATAACAAATAAATCCATGTTGAGGATAAAAACCACAAAGGAATTTATAAGATTCTAAATCTCCTACCTCAAGAGTTGATCGAAGATTTGTCGCGGGGAAAGAACGTTGCGGAAGAAGCTTCGGCGTCGCGTCGATCTCCGGGGGTTGGGAATTCTTCATCGCCCATCGTCGGAGGCCGGCGTACTTCGCGTTCTTCGCGTTCTTTGTGTTCTTCGCGTTCTTCACATATTTTGCATTCTTCGCATTCTTCGCGAAGGAGGATGAAGGCACAAAATCACCAAATCCACTCAACAAAACGCACCCCGGAAGAAAGGCGTGTTGGTATTATTTTATTATTATGCCAACCGTTGAAAAACAGGTTAAGAAACGATTAATTAATTCATAGAATTAATTTCAACGAAAAAACCACCCAATTAAAAGTAGCGTTTAATAGTTTAAGAAAATCGCCAGTTGACTTTCATTAATGAGGAGTTTTCGCGGGTTCGTTACTTAGCGGAAAAGAAATGGTGGGGCTTATGCGGGCCCCACCTCACAAATATCCTACCAATAGGGTAGGATATTTTGGGTTCCACCATATCTGCTTCAACTCAGTTTAAGCAGCTTAAAGTGGCTTTTAAGCGGCTTTATGTGAAATAAAATAATGTTTGTCGTACCACATTATTTTATTTTTAACTTAATGCCCAAAAATTAAAAACCACATCCAAGCAAACGCAACTACGGAAGAGGCGTTTCTAAGAAAATACCGGCGCTATGATTCCATCCGTGACCTCAGAATTTGATTCCGAGCACTGGTTAAAAAGTTAGAAAAACCCGCTCGTTCGTTCACTGAATGTACCTGAGCCAAACTTCAAGAAACGATTCCAGGCACACCGGGCCTCGGAATCCGGTGTCGTCAGAAACAGTGTTCTTGTAAAATTTCAAAGCAAATTAAGAAAAAAATGTCCTAGAAATTTACGGGACTTTACATCACGACTCTGAGGTACTCCTCACTAACCTAAAACTGCTGAAGTACTCCTCTTGTCGAGTACCGCAGATCTGCCACCTCACACAGTAATGCTCCGCCTCATAGCCTACAGAGGTACTCCTCCTGTTAAGTACCACGAGTCTTCCACATCACAAATTAGTGCTCTTCCACCATGTGTCTGCCACCTCATAAATTAGTGCTCCCCACTGGGCTATTCTTGTCACTCCGAATCGAATCGGACAAGCAGTCAACAGGTCTCAATCAGCTACACGGTCTATGTACTCTGTACGCTTGTCTCCTGGAGGGTCCTCTCCATGAGCTACAGGTCGATACTCCATGTATCACAATTTCCTACAAATAAATATCTCAAAGGACCACCTCATCATAGGGGTCTCAACGCAACAGACAGCGCGTCAATCGGACACCCGGTCTGTGAGTTATTAGCCTTTTCGTCCGAGGGGCTCAGTTTGTTTCGTGTGCGAACCAACCCGTCCATATCTCAACTATACCCCGAAATCTCATAGGGTATACTCATAGGGATCGTTTCTCAACGTGATCTACAGCGCCGCTGACGGTTCGTCAAATGGACGTCCGGGCTGAAAGTTATCAGCTTTTCTTTTCTAGGGGCCCGGTTGGATTACAAGTTCAATACAACCTGGACACTATCCAACTAAGTCCAAAACTCAGGCGAAGTATTCCAAAAGTTAATTCTCATCAAGAGGAATCCAAAAAAGCTGATGGCAAATCAATCGGACATTCGGAGTTCATGTTATAAGCGTTACCGCTTCGAGGGCCCGGTTGGTTTCGGGTTCGAACCAACCCAGTCATACCCAATGTTCTCCGAAACCTTGAGTGTAATATACCGAAAAGACCGCCTCGATCCAAGGATCGCATTTCAGATGACAGTGCATCAATCAGAGGTCTGTAGCCCATGATATGGGCATTTGAACAAAAACTTCCTGAGAATAGGGGGTTCGGGCCCAGAGTGACCTGGCCCGAGAACCCCTGGGTCAGCCCGAACCGGGCCGACCCGAACCGGGTCTAGGTTCGGACGAATAAGGTGTGACCCGACCTAGCTGGGGTGGCCCGGACTGGTGCGCTCACGTGGCCGCGCGGCCAGCTCGGCAAGCAGAGCTGAGCAGACATGGGGGGAGGCACGTTCCACCCTGATTGAAGCTACGCCCCCCCCCAAGTGGGGGCCGCTCCCTTGACCGCTGAGGGTTACGACCCTTGGTCTCCCCTATGGTCCCACGCGGTCACGGGACCGCCGTCTGCCACCACAGATTCAGCCGAGGTGGACCCTCCTGGAGGCGCGCCAGGCACCGCCGCCTCCCGGCGGCCAGCCGGTGCCATCCGCCTCCTCTGGCCACCGGTGCTGCCGTGCCGGTGAGGCGCACCAGAAAGATTTTCCGCGGACCACCGGATGCACTCTGGTGGTCCGTTTTGCTTTGTGTCTTGTCCAACGGTTCTCCGAGAACCCGACCTTCACTACAGAGGCTTCATAATGACTTTGTGGCACCGTTTCATCATCATCGTCAATCTGCGCATCAACAACAATCTGCGGAGGGTCTGATCTTTGTTCGTTAGCCCATTCCCTCTACATTAGAGGTTTTCAATGAATATCAAACTCAATCCAAACCCGATTATTCACCCCGCAACCAACCCTCATGAACGAGCGATCCGCGGATCAACCGGGCAGAGATTGATCCGCGCTCATCATCCTTTTCTCATAAGGTAAAGAAAAAAATCAAATATAATTCCCCTATCTTGCAAAGACGTCACACGTCGTCGAGCCGCGGAAAGAGTAAAGCGTCGCGATGATCAGACGTTGCGAAAGATCGGTGCCTATTCCGTTGACGTCGTAGGGTGAGCCGTCGTCGATGGAGATGTTCCTCATGGTGGTGTCTCCTCCCATGATGCGGAGTAAGAAGAAAGGAAGGAAAGTCGTCGGTGACTTCATGTTCTTCATCAAAGGATATAAAGCATTCTTCTTCGGAGGAAGAAGTTCTTCAAAACTCAAGAGCTCTATCCCCTTTCTCTTAACACAACAAAACAATGAAAATAAAATAGGGCTCCACCTTATTTTATTTTCCCATTCCATGCATTCAAATTTACAAAATTCAAATCCAATTCACTTAATTAATTAAACCATGAGTTTTTTAAATAATTAAGAGGTAGGTTGGAATGTTAAATAAGGATGTAGAAGAATTTCTTAATTAAAGGGAGTTAACAAGTTTAAAGGGGGGAGTTTATGAGATTTATGGTAATGTGAAAGGATGGGGCATGAGTGGACCCCACCTGGCATTTATCCTCATAGGTATCCTCACATGGGTAGTTAGGTGCCACCCCAACTTCCCCATATAGGATAAAACAACCTTAGACTTAAAATAAAATTGTTTTGCAATTTTATTCATTCCACATTTAATACACATATTTAATTTCTCCACCTGCACAAACGCAACTCTGGAATAGGTTATCCAATTCAATTACCAGTGCTACGAGTTCATCGGTGCCCTCGGATTTCGATTCCGAGCACCGGTTCAAATTTTAGAAAAACACGCTCGTTCGTTCACTGAACATACCTGAGCTAATCATCGGAAATTGATTCCGGGCACACAGGGCCTCAGAATCAGGTGCCGTTAGAAAATGCGTTCTTGTAAAATTCCAAAGAAAGTATGAAAAAAAATTCCTTGAAATTTCCAAGTCTTTACAAAAAGACACCATCATTTTTAGAGAAATACATTAAGTGGATCAAGTAACAACAAAGGGTACTATTATCTGGAAATCTTGCAATTATAACTTTTCATAAAAAAATCTATTACTAGGAAAAAATTATTTTAAAACCAAAAACATTGTCATTTTACCTTCATTTCGGATGAATTTGATGGTCAATTTTCCCATCATAAATTTGAGGAATTTTTTTTCTTATCATTCTACTATCATTCTTCTCTATCACTCTCTATCATAACATGATGGAAGGATTTATCTTCCATGAAAATGTTTTCACATCACACCTATGTTCCCCTATGTGGGAATCTCATAATGAGTTACATTGGGTAAAAATTAAAGTTCCATCATTCCCTTTTCCCTAAATTGGTTAGTATTCATTTTTAGTGCATTGGTTTCTAGTAATGAAACTAAATGTTTTAAACCATTGATAACCCATAAAAATTTTGAGGGAAAAATTAATTTTAAGGGAGGTATAATGTTACACAATAATACTTTGAGAAATTATTTTTCCATATAATTTAATCTCTTTTATATTTTTCATTTCACAAAACACTTAAAATAATTTATTTTATAGAACAATTTCTAGATTGTGTTATATAAAACAAAAGTTTAATCATGAACTACATAGAATATAAATATTATCTTTTTCTACACTAAACATGGAGGTTAGATTATATTACACACAAGACTGCCTTACATCGATGGCTTGTGTAATGCACAAGACTGATTATTAACAAACTATAATTCAATATTAAAATATTTTTTTCTAATTTGATATCACATAAACATTAATTTGAGAATTATAGTGTTAAAAAAATTATGAATATATATTGTTGAATTCACTGGTTACCTGTTAATTATAAAAGAATATAGAAACGAAATTAATGTAAAAGGATTGATTTTATAAATGGTTATATTTTTGAGAAAAATAATATTTATATTAATAAGTTTAATTAATTACTAATTGTGAAAAATATTTATTAAATTTAAAGTTTACATTGTTGCAAAAATAATTTTCGACAATCATCTAATATATTTGATAGATATAAGTTAAGAATAAAACAACTTTTATGATTAAGACATTAAAACATTATAAAGGTATGTTGACTGTATTTTCATAAAGATTCCATTTTAAATAAAATCTTTGGCATTTTAATTGATTTAATATTTTAAAATAAAATTCACATTTTATATTAAAAAATATATATGTCAGATAAATTCATGTAATTTTTACTTAAGGTTTCATTTTTAAGGAATAATTAAAAATATAGAATTTTAATTCAGGACTAATTTTTCCTCTAATCAATTTATAAGGATAAAATATATTCTAAAGTGGTTGTAATGTTTAATTAGATAATTATTTTATAAATTGATCTAATTTAGGTCATTTTAATAAATTTCAATTTTGAATTTTTTATAAAAACATAACAATATTTTCGGCATTTTTATTTAAAAATCTATAGTGTTTTCTCGTTAGTGGGATCATTTTCAAATTAATTTTATTCAATTATGTTATTATAATATAGAAAATTTGATACCATATTTAGAATCATCATAATTTAAAATGGCTAATAACTTCACCATTTTTACCAAATATATTAGTGATTGTGATTAAAATTAATTATAATTATTATGAGAAAATTTAGGTTAACAATGTACTAAAACGTAAATTTAAGAAACAACTACCTTAATACTTGTCTAACATCCCTTATATAGAAATAATTTGACCCTATACATAATTTTATAGATATTTTTCTATTATTTTATCAACTTTAAACTTGGAAAATTTTAATGAAATTCTCTATTCAAATGTTTACAAGAGTGTCACTCATCCTCCACAATAATATGCTTTCTCTTATCACTCTTATTCACATATCTAAACCCTCATATGTAAGAAAATAACTACACAATACACTTCAAAAAATCCCAAAATTACCCATATATGCCTCCACTTATAAAGAAAATAATCCAATTAATCCTGTTTTCAATCCAAATGCAGTTACCAGATTAAGAGGTAACAACATCTCTCAATCTCCTTTATTTTATTTTCTATCTCCACCCATCCACTAAATTTTTTCAACTATTGTATAAAACAATTATTTATATATAATATTATTTTTTGTGATATGGTTTCTACTAACTCTTACGCACAACTTCATCTAATAAGAACCAAACATAGTGTTTAGGTCTTTGGCGAACCACTACCTCACAAAATTATGACTGTTCATTTTTCATTACTACCATTCATGGTGAAACATATAATAGAAAATTCATATATATATATATTATATTATATTAATAATTTTTTATGATTATTTAATCCTTTTAAAACACATATATTTATACTTCCACTATGATTTAAATGTAATAATTTCATTTGAGGTAGTGTGGAACACTACCCCATCATAGTGATGTGATTATTTTACACAAAACATGGAATGTATTAAAAATGGGCTTAGTGAAATGATTTGATATATATGATATAATCATTATTACGTAATAATTATATATATATATAAATATATAAATATATAAATATTTAAATTACATTCATTCTTTCAATACGACTATATTAATGAAAACATTGTTCATCTGTACGTACGGCTTGCCGTCTCCATGAATGGTGTATTCAATTTCATACATATGTATTATATAAATTAACATAACAAAATTTTAATGAATATAAAATATATTTATATCATTAGTTTAATTATTAAATCATGATTTATGTATATGTGAAAAAGATATAAAAAATTAATAAACATTAAAAACTATGCAGATATTACCATAACTGTAACCATAACAATAGATTGTTAACAAGTGGGTAATATACGATTATAATTAAATTATATAGAGTATTACATAAAAAAATAAATTTATAGGATATATTTATAATAATATTACATATATTATACAATGGTTTTGAATGACTACGACTTGAGCCAGGATACAAGGTAAGGGAATGTAATCTCCCTTTTTATTTTCGTAACATATATATATTATTAACCATTGATTCAACATATTTGGTGCATCTAATGAAAAATTATGTATTCTATTATTCTTCTACATATATTTATAATTATTTAAATATAGAATTTATTATATTTATTTCATGGGGACTATTTTTCAAATGTTACCAAACCGGTAAAATGATTTTGTCTCAAATTTCCATCTTTGAGAAACATGTCATGTTATGCACCGATATTTTATCAATAGGTGTATAAAATACCTATAAAATTATATATCATGAATATATTTAAACTCATGATATTTAATCCTTCATGTAATTCCAATTTATTTGAAGGGGGAATGTCCTAATATTTCTCATTGGTAACATTTTATTGAACAACTCTCATTGCATTTGAGATTTTTTATGATTATGCTTCTATTGTTTGAATATTATAATCCATACCTCAATAACATTAAAAAATTTAATTATCCTTTATTAATTCATGATATATTCATGTATTTATACCATTTTTATACTCTTGGTAAAATACTAAAGTAAATAATCTGTTTTTAAGAAAGCCCGATTTTATACTCTCTTCGATCGAAAATTGTTGTTCCTTAAAAACCAGGATCTTAAAAAAAGGGATTCCAAAAATATTATAATATTATAATAAAATATTTAAGATAAATTTTTCCCTCTTTTTCTTTTAAACATGTTTGTAATAGAATCTTATTGTCTCTTTCCAAATAATGAATTTTTTTATCCTCTCATAATATGAAATAAATATTCTTCTTAACTTGTATAGCACATACATATTTATATGACATCAACTCAATGAAGCTTAAATTTAATGTTTAAATGGTATATTTTTATGAAAAAATTTTAAAAATAATTTGCATGAAATGTTTTTCAAAACATTTCGACACATTCATTACATGTTCTCAAAGTTAATTTCAATAAAATGGTTTTCAAAACATTGTCAAGGTCTCTTTATATGTTTTCAAATTATTTTTAATGTAATGGTTTCCAAGAAATATTCAATCCTTATTTACTTGTTTTAAAAGTTATTTTTTAATGAAATGGTTTTCGAATTGTTTTTAGTATTTATTTATAAGTATTAAATGTATCTTCAATGAAATGGTTTTCAAAAGAAATTTAATTATTAATTAAATGTTTTCAATAGTGTTTTTAATGAAATATATTTGTAAAATATTTTGAATATTATTACATATGTTTTCATGGAAAAAGTTGTTAGTAATTATTTCAAGACGTCTATCTAATTTTTTTATGTTCTAATAAAATTATTTTCCAATGATTTTATGTATTAAAAAGCCTTTTTCAGAAAAGAAAGGATATTTTACTCAAGAATTATTTTATTATAATATATTTCAAAATTATTTTCTATATAATATAACATATGTTTATGTTACTCATTAATTTCAATAAAATTATCCAACACTTCCATTCAAATAATTTCTTGAACGGTTTCTAATTTGATTTATATATTCTTATGAAACATGTTTCTATTCCACTGGTTTTTTGATTTTCAAACCCAAATCTTGTCACAATTTATTCATTTATGAAATGGTTATGAAACCCAGTTATTTCTCATGTGTTATTATATTATGAAATTTTAATTATTAGAAAATAATTTCATGGGAAATGAATTGTTGTTTATAAATACCATCTCTTTTTATGGGCCATGACATGATGAATGTTTTATTATCTTTTGGGTCAAGTATTAATGATTTCAATATTAGAAAGATGGGACTTATACCTCCCTCCAATTAATTGGGTAAGGATAAATATTTTATGAGCTCAAAGCTTACATGGGAGGAAATCAGATGTCTAAAAAAAGAGGGAACATGAAAGGACAACCAAATCCTAAAATAAGACAGTACATGGTATGATATCCCATCCCTAAAAAAGGGTACATGGGAAAGAATCGTAATCATGAAGTAGGTACATGAGTTATTAGCAAAATCCTAACATGTTACAATGGCCTTGGTAATATGCCTTGGCATAGGGTTTAAGTGTGTTTATTGGTATCCCACTATTACAAGACTTATATGTATATTTTTCTTTTAAGGATCATGTTATTTATTTTATTTATTATTTATATGATTTTATCTGCATGTATTTATCCCATGATTCATGTTTAAGGTTTTTGATAAACAGGGTATACCACATTCCTAGAAAATTTTATTCCTGAAATTTCTAAATGTTTCATTTGTTTACCATTTTTAAATATTTATGTTAACCCAAATAATTTTTTCCCTTCCCTCGGCTACAAAGACATTTTTTTAGTTTAAATACTAATGGTGAAGATCTATGTGGGAAACATTAATGTTATTTCACTGAGTTTGAAATTTTTTCCCTATTTCCAAAGGAAAAAAACTAATATAGTATTTGGGAATATATTTTTATATTGTTTTTTGTATTAGGAAAAATTATTTATTGTCTATGTACATTAAGGATATATTTTAATAACGATAAGAAAAGATAAATGTATAATATTGAATTTTTTTTTTCAATTTTCAATAATACACAACCGACCAAAATAAACCAAAAATTATATCTTTTCTTCATCAGGAATCATTTTATTATGTGATTTTAACAATTATTTTTCACAATCATGTACGATTATTTTTTTATATTTTTTTATTTCATATTTCAATCATAACTTTTTTCTAGCCTACACATAATTGTGGGAAATAAAAGTATCTATAGATTAATGGTGGGATAGTATGTTCTGGATGTGGGTTTCCTTGGTTGAATCAAAAGTGGTGAAAATGTTTTTGGGCCTAAATATAAAATCTATAACCCACTAAAATCCACAGTCCAGAAAATTATTTCGTGACCATATGTCTTTTCTAATGGGTAATTTCTTTAATCCTTGTGATGTGTCACGTGATGTGGAAGACATTTGAGGAGCAATTGGTTCCATTATCTAAGAGAATAAACATAGGATCCCTTTAAATACAATACTATATAAAACATAAAATTATCCTAACACATTCAACTTCATGTCATAATCATTGGTTTAACAGACACAACTCTGATAAAAATAATTTTAATGAAAAAATCATTATAATCAAATTTCAAAAAAAACACAATGAACATCGAAGAACCATCTCTATCTCTATTAAAAACCATTAATGGGATGCTGAATTACAATTAGATCATTCTTTATAGAAAATATATGATAAACCAATGGATATAATCCCAATTGAATGATTTCCATATGTTTTTAAAATTTCTATTTTTAAAACCCAAAATCCTAAAGAAAAAAAAATTAGTTGAACCCACAACCAGAAAAAATAATGGACTAACACTAAAGAACATTAGGTTCCACATATTGTTCCCACCATCATGGAATCATAACAGTATAGAATATCAATTATTACCATGATCATTTTAAGTAAGGTGTTATTAATAGCATGAGTATGGTAGGGGATCGTAAAAAACAATGGCAGAGAGCAATGCCAACACAAAAATAGTGAATTATCAAATGGAAGGGAATAATAATATATGGAATAATAAAATATAATATATTTGATAATGATATAAATGAACCTTATATGAATTCATATATAATTAAATACAAAATCATAAAAAAAACATTTCATCTAGCCAATGATTTGTTCTTGTATGAGGGGTATGGATGAATGAGTCATAGAAATCATCACTTGCTCCAAAAGCAACCCAAAGGGTCCAAGACTCTGAAAATAGAATATATAGGGATTAAACCCCACTAGAATAATAATTTCAATCTAATGGAAGGTAAAATTCAGTGTTATTAAATTCTATTAAAGGATTGACATAAAAATAAATGCAGGAAATTAACATTATAACTGTCAACTGACAAATATATGGGTGGGGGTGACAATTTATATTGTTAAAGGGAGCTACTAAATTAAAGAAATACAATTGGATGGTTAGTATAAGAGGATATGGTTGGATGATCCCTGAATCTTTAAGGTAGCATATTGTGGAACCCTAGAATAATAGTGAAACATCATTAGGGGATTGATGTGCCATTAATACATCTATTCAATTTAATTTCTAAAAAAACAAATAATCAATATAAAAATAAAAATATTTATTATCTCTGAATAATTTATCATATGAAAATATAGTTTTATGAATTATCCCAGGTGATATTAGGTTATCCCAAAGCTGACCCCATGGTTTAAGAGATGGCCTATAGGGAATCCATATTATGACATGACAGTGTGTACATTTGTACAATATATAATTGGATATTAAAATAAATTTATTATTTTAAGGAATAATATATTTGAAATATATTTGTAATATATGTTTAATTATTGAGAAAACAAATAATTAAAATCTATTAAAAATGTGTTTTGATACAAATAATATTCTTTTAAAATATTTTTTCAATTAATTTTATAAATTATAAAATATAATATTATCTTACAATGAAAAATTTAATTTATAAAATGGTTATAAAATTGTAATTATCAAAAGAGAAATAAATTTTTAGGGGGGTTAATTAAAATCATAAATTGTCATAAAAATATATATTTATATTAAATCAATAAATTTTTGTTAAATCATTGTATAAAAATATCCAATCCAAAACATTTTATTATTTTTTATTAATGTCAATTATTTGGGTAAAAATTATACATGATATAATTTTACGTCATGAATTGTGACATCATAAAATTCCAAAATTGGTGTAATAAATAAAAAATAGTTTCAAGGATCAAATTTATGTTTCCCCTTCAAAATAATGTGTTTTAAAATTTAATTGATTAATTTTATAAACAATTAATTAATAACAAAAAACAAATATAATATTTTATTATTTTAGAATCAATTTTTAAAAATAGTAATATCAGTCATATTAAAAATGGAATTATTTTAATGTTTAAATTTTCTAACCTCAAAAAATAATTATAAAATATTCTCTTTGGAAGTAACCATGGAAAATATAATAGGACATATAATGTTTTTTATTACTTTATAATGTAGAGTACAAAACCTATTTTGGAAATTATTATGGATTTATCCTTATATTCGTGTACAAACCCACCCAAACTCTTATTTATATTCAATAAAAATAGTTGATCAATATTTTTATCTGCCCAGGACTCTATACTTTTATCCAAGGGATCACCCTATCTTTAATGATGTACAATCAATCTTTTAGATATGCCCCCTTATGGTATAGATCATCTCCTACTTTTTATTAAATTAATTTCCAATAATTATTGTCTTTATGTGAAATGTTCATTTCGGGATATGTTATGACACTTAAATTATATTTATCTTCTGATTCCCATGTGAAGAGATACATATTTAACTCTCATTTAACCCTCCCATTGATTGTAATATTACAATGTTATGCTTCCAAAATCATCTTGTAATTATATATACCAAACATTCTTATAATAAATGACCATTCCCATATCAACTCATTACTGTTAACCATGTTCATTCTATCTACCAATAATTTTTTATTTTAATGTATATCACAAAAATATCTTAATCTTTGATTTCAAATTGATGAAATTCATCAACAATTTTTTTGTTCTTTTTGGTATATTTTTCAATGTATATGATATGAAATTAATTGGTCATCCATGAATTATATAGCCCTCTAATACATTGGGTAATGACTTCATCTTAAGGGATTCAATGAATGTCACACATGAGGTTTTCCTAAGAATAGTATGTTATGATCTTTTGGCGGTTAGCGCTAACTTATTTTTATGATGTCATGTATTATTTTCATTCCATATTCATATGTTTCCATTATGTTATCATGCTATATCATGCCTCGTTATTCACGAATCTTATTATATCCCCACATATGATAACTTTATATGCCTCTAGGGTCACATTTACTATTTTACCTATTGATATAATTTATTTATTCACTTACTAGAATTAATATATCACTTTTTTCATATGTATGTCCCCATGTTATTGCATTCAGTTTTAAAATATCTAAGTAATATAAATGACATTTATGGTAAATTTTAAATAATTATGGTATTTCCATATCTCATTTTAATGTTATATATACATAATTTCACAATCACACAACGCCTAACAATCTTTCTAGAATGTATTATCTCCACCTTTACATAATGAATCCTAATTAATTTGTATTAATGATATAGGTAGTCATAGTATGTATCAAAGGAAATACAAGATATTTTTTGATATTGGTTAGAAAATCCCATTGAAATATTTTGGTGTATATGAAAACCTATGTAAAAATACAAATTTTTATAAATGTATTGAGTAAGATGTTTCTATGAAAATAAATCCTTGTCTCGTTACTAAAAGATGAAGTGACTCGGGAAAAACTATAACTTGTGGTAATAACCTAGAAAATTGCACATTGTTCTAGAATTTACCATCATCTTGAGAAAAAAAACCTTTTTACACAACAATTTTGTCACTCCCATTGGACTTTCTTTATTAAACACACGAATTCATTTCAGCCCATTATTAGGGGGAAAACTATTCCTGTAAGATATTATGTTAGAAAATAGATCATAGATAACATAAATTAAGGAATTGAAATTCCTATTTTATGTAATATATTTTTTTTTATGATTTACACATTTAATTTTCATTATTTCATTTTTTGAGTTACATTTATTAACTAATCAATTTTTTATAACTATTTTAGAGGAAGAAGAAGATTAGAAAATGTATAAAATAGTGAAATGATGGATTATAATGCATTAATAAACAAATAATGTTTTATGTAAATTTGGTTCAATACATTCTTTCATATCAAACATGTTTAGTAGAACTATTTGAACTCCATATTAAAACATAGAAGTTGATTAATTTTTGAAGATACAGAATGGGTCAATTATTAAATCTTATGAATGTTAATCATCCATTATCCAAATTTTATGTGTAAATTTCATTTTGAACATTTTGATAAACTATTTTGTGTAATATGATAATATTCTAGGAGTATATTGGATTTGAAAATATATAGCCAAAAAAAATTTCTGAGATAAGGAATTAACCATCCATATCACAGAACCTCATCTGATTCTATAAAATTATAATGAGGAGGATGGATATTATTTGGTTCTAATATCTCAACCATAGATCTTATTTATATAAAAGAAATAGCTTAATGAAATTGTTGAAACTAAGGGAAAAAATCATTGATTACATTAAAAGTGTATTTCAGTTTGTAGATATTTTCCCAATGAATTATCTTGTCTTCTCCCTTACTGTGAGGTTGATTTCTCTATTTATCTCATATGAAGAGATTTTTCATTAATTTAGATTCGGTATATAAAATTTTTATTGAAATTGATGACATGAATAAGAAATTATATGAGATTCTATATAGTTTTTTTATATGCCCAAGTACATCACCATGGGGTGAACCTATCCATTTCCTCAGGAGAAGTATATTTTAATGAACCTCAACATTAAATATCATGTTTTCAAAAAGTTAATGACAATGAACAAGATTCCTCTAACATTAGTTGATGGCATGTTTGATAACTACATGGATCCCAATACTTCTCTAATGTGTATTTTTATTTAATATATAATCATGTAAAGTTAAATAAGGAGAATATCCCTAATACTAATTTTTATACAATTTGTGGTCACTTCATGTTCATAGTGATTCTATTTAGATTCACTAATGCTCCCACAATATTCATGAACATAATGAATATATTTTGTAGTGATTAAAACTACAAAATGTCTGTATGATTTATAGATGATATTCTTATCAACTCATAAATCAAGGAGACACCTAATGAGGTTTTAATTACTGGACATAATACTATGTGGAAGAAATGTTATATATAATTTATATTAAATGTGATCTTTGGTTGGAAAAAATAATATTAGTTGAATTTTTATCACAATAAACAGACAACTAATGTTGATTAAAATATAGTGGCTATCAAAGGATGGACCAGACCAATAACTATGGATTAAATTGATGGATTCCTTGGTTTAGCTGAGTAACATAATTTGTTAATGGAAAAGAAATTATTATTTCAAAACCTACTAGTCATTATAACTGAGATTACAGTCAATTTTTAATATAATTTGTTAATGTCCTCAAATATATACTTATTCAAAGTAATATCTAATCATTGCACCTGTTATTGTATTTTCTACTGGTTGTAAATGATTTAGGAGTTACAATTTTGTGTACGTAAAATTTTTGGGTTGTGTAATCATGATTGTTGTAAATCTGATAGCTAATACCTTCCACCAATTTATGATTCATGTGACGAATAAACTAATGCATGATCTAGAATTGGAATTGGTGTTCTTCACATTAATGGCTTGTAATAAATGTCTATATTGTGAGAAGTGTGATATATATGGATCAAATCCAATTAAAATATATATTCAGACAAAAGGATACCATTACATTCTAAAAAAGGTGGTTAGAAATGATCATGGTTTTTTATTTTTTTTCCATAACCATCCTAGGTAGGTGAATAATGTAGTATATTCCTTTAGAATGAAGGATCATACAACACTATACCGGATGAGGATGTTAAGGGATCAAATATTCATGGACCTGTAGAGGATAAAAATGGGAATAATTAATGGATATTAATCGTACCATGATAAAACATATTCCCAGCCATATATCATGAGATGTTCAAGGAAGCCTCAAAATACAATACATTTTTCTAGTTGAATATTTCAAATATAATAAATTTTAGGTTTTTTTAGAAGGAGTTATATGGTATGGAACATGGATATGATTCCAACTAAAACTATAACTAAAGTTGGATCTTCTGAATTATGTTTATATCTCTTTCATCTATATTTATCATAGAATCACTATGTTGTTTATAGTTTTGAAGAAAAATTGGTTGTGGGAAAACATAAATTTTGGAAATTTTTTAGAATATACCTTTATGATTGGTATGATAATAAGTCAATAAGGAATGAAACAAGTATAAGTGTATAATGATACGATTTTCTATACCAATAATCAAATGGAAAAATAAAACCATAGACTTTGATATAGAAATCTCGTGGTCACCTAATGTAAATTACACCATCTAGTTGGTAGTCGATCTTCTTTCAAATTAATTACATTTTTTTATCAAGGAATATTTATATCTTGAAAACACCTCCATGATATACAAACAGAAAGTGATATGACATCATTTATTTCTACTCACAGTTGTATCTAATAGATATCTGATGATTTCCATGAGGTTCTAGAGAACCCCTATAATGTTTTGGATGTAGAAGTGAGCTTAAACACTATATAACATCCTCAGAAGGATTTTCATTTGAAAGTAAAATTAAAACAATGTCGAAAATTATGAAATCATAATAATTTTTTTTACAATGATTTTGGGATCAACACCTTTTCATATGGGAGTTCTAATACAAAAAAAATTTATATTCACGCATTCAAATGGAACCTTATGAGGCATTGTTGGGGAATAAGTGTGGGACTTTGACATGATTTGATGAATATGGATAGGGTAATATTATGTGACTTGGTATTATCCATGAATTTAATGAAAAGGATCAAACCATTAGCACCCATTTGAAATTCAACTAGATTCCAAAAAAATTTCAAAAATTCATCAATGATACCTAGAGTTTAATGCTAAAGATAAAGAGTTTCATTGTATGTAATTTTGGATTAAATTCATGTGTTTTGGGAAGAAGGTAATGATTATATTTGATAAATCATCCCCATTGATATCCTGGATAACATTGGAGTGGTGTAAGGTTGACTAGAACTCCCACATAACCTATCTCTATAAAAAAAATATGTTATTTAAATACCTCATTAAAAAGTGAATACAAGACCCCTTACATATATTTAACCAAGATCTAGAACCAATAATGTGTGATTTTATATACAAGGATCTTTTTGTAACGATCTGATATCATATAGACAATCTTTGATAAAGGAAGGAAACTTAAATTTCAAAATTTTTATGGGGGAATAACATATTCGTGAAAGTGACAAGGGAACTAGAAGAAGTGAATAAATAGAAGAACCCTTATTTTTAGTATATGAAAAGAAAATATTAGGTGAGAAATTTTTTTAGGAGAAATATTTATGGATTTAAAATTGAATTTTTTTTAATTGAGTAAATTCATTATTAAGAAATAATGTTATAGAAAACACATGCACTAAATTTTTTATTTTAGTCTATTATATGGTATATCAAATAAAAATGACCAATAGAAATGATTACAAATGAATTTATAAAAAATATATTTTGATGAAATTATTAGTATATATATAGGTTTATGATAAATCCATTTTTCATACAAATAATAATTGATGGCCTTGACTAGTTGGATCGTAACATATAAAATACATTTATTATTGATTTTCAGGGATATTACTTCCTTGGGATTTTACCTATACCATGCCCAAGATAATAATAAATCGATAATTCATGTGTGACTATGATAATAGTATAACATTTAGCTCATAGATATGGAATCTCATTCCATATTCCCTAAACCACCCCCAAGAAAACGATTCTATTGCGAAACATATACCCTTAGGTCATTCATTGGTGTAATGGGGGGATATGTATATTGACCCCAATAATTTTATTTTTTTACATACATTTTTGTAAATACTTTATTTATATTTCTATTTTAAAACACAGTTATAAATTTTATATATTGAGTTTGATTAAAATATATTTTGACATATCGAAACAAAAATTATAATATATAGAAATATATAGATTCAATCAAGAATCTATACTAAAAAATTCAATAATATTTTTAAAATTTTACATTTTCATTGAATATTTATATTAAATGATATTTATTTATTATAGATTAAATTTATATTGGTGTACTCAAATTTCCTTTTTATAAGGGTCATAAAACTATTATTTTCAAAAAACATGTATTTCACAATAAGTTTATATTTATTATTTAAAAAGGTAAAATCTTATATTTATATAAATATTTTTTACAAAATAAATATTATTTTTGAAATTAGAATATATAAATTCTCCAATGGTTTTTTTAATTTTTTTTGAGACAATAAACTTATTTGGTAATATTTAAATACAATATAATTATATTATATGTCTTAAAAAATCATAAAATTCCCAAAGTGATGTAATAAGTAAAATATAGACTATCAAATTCCAAAATTATTTTATAATTTTTAAATAATTTGTTGGTTATTTTATTAATTTTATAAACCCTTGATGAATCCATTAATAAGTATATTAAATTTTATTTTTTCAATTTCAATTAATTTTAAACATGAATAACTTTCACATCACCAAAAGAATTACTTTAATGTGTTTGGATCACAATATTATGAAATAATTAAAAACACTATTAGTTGGAAGAATACCTTGAAATAATTATTTATGTGGTTTTTATTTTTCATTAGTTTATCATATATATTTTAAAACAAAAGTTTAAAAATTAATAATGAATTATCCTCTCTTTTGTTAGATAGTCAAACCATCCCACCCATTCATCTTCACTCAAAATCCTTGGAGAATGAACTTAATAAAATATTTCATGTCCATATCCTTACCAAGGTAACCCAAATAAATTATGAAGGTCATCCCAATATAAGGGATCTCTCCATATGTTTTTTATTCAAAACTCATCTTCAATTTATGTCATATGTCTTCCAAATGCTCTAGTTTAGGATATATTTTCAGCAATGCCACATACATTCCTTATCATTCAATATGGATGGATGTCCACTTTCACTCTCATTTAACACTTTTATGAATATTTTTATACATCCATTATGCTACCAAAAGAATATTGTGATTTTCTATCACAATAATTCTTGTATTGACTACCCAATTCCATTTCCCCTAAAAGGTATTCACTAATTTGAACATATCCTTCAATGATATGTGAATTCATTATATGTTACCAAAAATCCATAAACATGGCATAAAAAGTGATGAAATGAAACCTTATATTTTATGATCATGGTCAAATGGTTATTCATATAAATGATATAAAAGTGATAGGTCAGCCTGAAATTAAATAGCACTCTAATATACTATATAATATTTATATATCATAAGATTCCATGTATGGTGTATGGGAGTTTTTTCAATGAACACCATGTTATGATAACATTGAATTAGTCCTTAAGTAATGTTTATTATGTAATATTTTATATAATTATCACATTCATAAATATATCATAGGTTATCATGTTATATTATTCATGATAGTTCAAGAGTATAAATCTCACCAACCGTATTCTTCCATGATATGCCAATTATATCATATTTAATATATTATATCTTTCTATGTTTTTTATTCCTTTACTCTGGTTTATAGTCCACCCAATTCTGGTGTACATCATTATGTCATGCCATTTATTTTTAGAATATAAAATGAGTCAAAATAATGATTGAATGTTTTTAAATAATGATGTTGTACCCATATTTCAAGATAATATACAATGTTCTTAATTCCCAATATAATCTAGTCATCATGATCATATGGGATTTTATTATGTGTATTGTTATCTAATAAATCATTAAAAAAGATTATTAATTATATTGGTTTCAATATTATTAATATAATTTCCAATATTTTAAAGAACTAAATAAAAATGATTGTTTAATAAAAATTATTTTTTTCTTTTCTTTAAATAATTTATTTTCATTGTGATACATAGTTGTTTATTTACTTAATTGAATCATACCTTTAATTAAATTTATAAAAAACAATTATTTTAATAAAAATCAATAATATATTTAATTTCATAATGATTAGAAATATAAGGATAATAACAAAATTTTACAAAAAATTTGTTTCACATGATTGTGTGTATTAATATTAAAATTAATACATCATAAAATTATAATTTTTGTATGAAAATAAGATTTAAAAATTGTTTAATTGTATGTTTAAAATGTTTTAATGAGTTTAATTTTACATTAATTTATAAAAAATGTCTATTGATATTAAAATATATTATTCGTGGATTAATGTCAATGTGGTAGAAATTTGTTTAAATATTTTAAATGGATAAAACATGTTAAAAATGTTATATAATATGTGGTTATATAAAATAACACCACCACCCTTTGTTAAGGGATGAGGCGAGGTGCTACTAGACCATATGTGACATCACCAAAAAACCGAATGCTATAAATAAATTCCAAGGGTTCTAAGTAATATTTTGAGAAAATATACCCTTTCAAGATAAATAAATATATAATAATCTATATTTTGAATTAAAAAAAATGTGACAAAGATTATTGTCAATAAAAAAAATTCATAATGACAATAGAAATAAGAAAAAAAACAAAAAAACCAAAGGATTAACAAGATCCATATATCAATGGATGGTATCTAATAAATAATCCAAAAAACGTCAATGTTCAACTCACCTAACATGATTAAGGTATCACAAAACATGTCTAAAGTAGTAAGATACCTTTCCTCTCCATGTATCATTTTAGATAACATCTAAAAACGAACTAATTCTCCTATGAAGGGGTCAATATATACTCAATAAGATTTCAATAAACACAACCCAACTCACTCCACTAGAATCCAAATTGTAATATTAATTTATATAAATATGATTAAATGTAGTTTAATAAATTTATATAAAAAACAATAAAGTCTTGCATGAAAAAACTATAACACCTCGAGATCTTGTGAAGTATTTTATTCAAAAAAGTCAATATTTTTTATTATTTTCATGACATAAACATATGAGTTTATCTTATGTTAAATGAAACATAGATTTTAAATTTTTATACATTAATCACTAAGTGTGTGTTTCATTACATGAAACAACATGATTATGAGAAATGTGACATACTGTTGAAATATTAATATTTAATATGATAGATATCATCTAGCCATTGGAATTCCATGTATGAATAAAATTTTCTGAATTATGATAATATTTGGAATAAATATGTTTATATAATGAATAAATTTGTAGAAAATTGATTAGAAAAGGAATGAAAAACAATTGTAAAACTAATGAAATTTTTTATGAAAAAATGTAGTTATGTGTACACACTTGTGTTACATTAATAAAATAAACAATTAAATTTTGTTGATTTATTTATATGAAATGTATAAATTATATATAAAATATAATTTTTAATTTTCATCTGATGTTTTTTCTTGAAAATATATTAGAATAAATCAATTTTAATTCTTAGAAAATTCATTTTTTAATGTTTTTAATAATTTTTCATGATTAATTTAAATATAATTTATGAAACTTTTAGATAACTAATATAAATATTTATATAAAAATTTTAAATCATATTTCAAAAATATTATTTGTATAATTTTTTGATAATTTTTTTAAAAGGTATCTTTTTAAATTAACAGTTAATCAAATTGTTTTTATTAAGACTGTCGTTTTATTCATTGTATTTACATGTTAGATTTTATTTTAATAGGTTTTTAAATTTAAAATTATTTTATTTATATATATTTATATTAAAAAAATTTCCATTTTAATCAATTTAAAATAAATTATTTTAGTAAAATCTTTTTAAACTTTGGAATCTGTTGTCGTTGGAATATCTCATTCTCATTGCTTCTCTGGGAATGAGTTTAAATTCAAATTTTCCACTTTTATGAATGGAATTTAGAGAAATGGATTTCATTTTTCCAATAAAATTAATTTACATTATCTAAAAAATTTAAACTATTATTTTACATTTTTAAATAGTAGAAGAAGTAAAAATTAATTACTGTGTTAAGGTGAAAATTGGTTTAATGGGGGTTGGAAAAAAACTATAAGCGATAAAATGATTTAAAGATGTATTCGAAATAATTTTTTTTGGAACTATTTCAACTTTATCCCCTATCAAGTTCTATAATGGATAATTTATGATTATTTTGGAATGAGATTAATATGGGTAGATATTTTTCTTTTCAATAATTACAAGTGTACCATTGACATTACTTATAAAAGGACACCCACTCCCCTCTCGAATTCACACATCCAAAAATCTTTGTTAATTTCATTTGATAAAAATAATTATTATTTAAATCCATTATATCATATTATAATATTTATATTGTTCATAAATATATCATTGTATTTATTTTATATGAACCCAAATGGAATTTAAAGAATAATGGGTAACATTACCAAGAAAATGATTTACTTTTTTTCATCCTATATCAATTAAATTTTTTTAAACATGATGATAAAATATTCTAATTGTAAAAAAATTATATGTTACTGTGTTATTATAATAACATAAATTTTTATCATCATTCATTAAATGTTATATAAAAACATTATTCATGTTTACAACGTACTGTCGTCATGCGAACCAATGTCATTCATTTTACATCACCACCTCTCTTGAATAGATATAATGATGTATATAATTTTTATAAATGAAATTTATTTAATTATTAAAACAATGAATTTATAATACCACATATACTTTATTACTTCCAAACTCATTTGAAGAATATAATTTGGCTCGTGTGTATGGCAGAATACTGCTTCATGACACAATGTGTTACGTTTTTCATTTATGTTTTACATAGATAGTAATAGGGATAGATAAAATGAATATACATGATATTTTTAACATATTTATACTTATGTAGTAACGATATCCGGTATTCAATATTACTTTCCATTATGTAAAGTATATGATATAATTATCTGTGTGTACTATAGACAACTATCTAGCGAAGATATGTGATTCATTTTTGACTAATTCTTTTCATATAAGGTAAAAAGGGTAAATTATTTGAATATATGTGATATAAATGAAATAATAAAATTATTTAACTGTAATATATTATTTACCCTTCATTTATTTAATCCATCAAGAGAATGAAAATAATTTTTATGCATATGTATGGCATACAGTCCACATAAACGATGTAATTTACTTACTATCTCTATCATTAATAGGTTACTAATAATACATATATTATGAATATATTTAATATTAATATCATTTTTACAATTATTTAAATGATATAAAAATGACTATAATACAAGGATAGTAAATAAAAAATCGAAATATACTTGAAAAAATGAAGTACATATTACATAAAATGTAAATTTACAAAGTAATTACTAATATATGGGAAATAAATATGTATAAGGAAATCTTAAATGATATCATAAATAATTGTATAATCCCATAAATTATTCAATATAAAATTTATTTTTCTAATAGAGGAATCTATAGAACTGTTTTGGCAACAATAACTCAAAGTAATGATTTCCAACTCAATTTTTACCACTTTAAGACACATGCCATATTCACAAAATATTTTTATAATATTTTTTATATACTACCCATGAATGTATTTTATGATTAATATCCTAGAAATTAATTATAATTTTAAATCCTTAGAAATATCTATCATTCATTAGATTTATTATTCAAATGTTACCTGATTTGTATGGGTTTTTTATCTTGAATTACCTTCTTTGGGACACAAGTTATATTACGCACATATCTTCTTATATGAGTAGAATATATGGACCCTTTGAAATTTCATATCAAGAATATACCTATGTAATTATATTAAATGTTTCATATTATATTATTCCTTAATGAGGAATATAAATTAAATGATACCAAAGTGGTAAGAGATTTGTGATACAATCTCATCATATAATGAGATTATTTATGTTTATATTTTTGATAAAGAAATATTAGGTTCTATATATACTAATAATATCATGAAATTTAATATTCAATGTGAATTTTTGTTTGTTTCATGTCTTCCCTTGAATTTCCTCTCTTTATACAGTAAATATTTAAAAATAATGCCATTATGAAAACCAGTATTTTTTCTCTCTTTAATAAAAAACAATTTCACATCCATATACATGATTTAATAAAAAAATAAATTATTTTATAACGATATTATTTTATTTTTTACTTCAATTTTTTAGTTCATTTTATTTCAAAAATCCTTTTTCAAAGGAATCTTCATGTTCTTTAAAAAAAGGCATGTATATGAATTAAGGAAAATGTCGAATGAATAATTTTTTAAAAATTTTATGCATTAATGAAATATCCAGAAATAATTACCACTCAATGTTTAAAGTTTGTCTTTCTATGTATCATGGTTTATTTTCTATGAACATAACATCCAATTTTTTTGATGAATTTTTGATTTTAAATAGTTTCTCTCTATTTATAAAATCTATTTTCCTAAAAAAAAGTGTTAAATAAATTTTAAAAACATACTTTATATGGTTTTATGTTTATTTGAAATGAAAATTAATTTAGAAATATGTTTTTAATTTCTAGTTTTAAAAAGGTTATTTCCAACAAAATAGGATTTTTTAAGTTTTTAATAAATAATTTTGATGAATCATTTATATTTTTCCATATATATTTTCAAAAAAAATAATTTCAACATTGATTTTTCATAAATAAAATTACAGAGTGGAATGAAAATTTTCCTCAATAAATATTTAGTGTGATATTTCAAAATCATTTTAAACATAAGATTACATAATTTTATGTAACATATTAATTAGTTTGGATAATATTGAATGATAAAATCCTCATTGTTCTTATGGATGGTAAATTTTTATAACAGTGATATTTTTATGAAACATATTTACAGGTCATAGGAAATGCTATGGTGAATTGATAAAATGATTAGGAAATATGTTTTCCATTACACTTTATATTATAGGTTGATATGATGAATTGTTAATGATATTATGGAATATATAAGTATATTTATGATTATGAAATGGGTGGGACTTATATCGATTTCCAATTCATTGGGTGAATATTTATATATCATGATACAGTAATGAGAAACATGACATTTCGATTTTCCTTTAATAGAAACCTGGTGATCCATGGCCAATTGGTTGATAGTCCTGGTAGTTTTCCTTGACATATAAAATGGAATTTATTTTATTTTTATGATTACATAATTTTATAATGTAATATTCAATTTAGTGATTTATTTATGATGATTTATCACACTTCTATAACTGTTATCAGAAATTATTATGTTTCATGAAATGACTATTGTTTATGATCTTTTATATATTGGGTATGATAATTTTATGTTATGTTCACAATCACATTCCATTATTATTGTATTATTGTTTGATATTATGATATATTGATATCTCCAATGTTTACCCTTTTTAAAAATATGATGTCACCATTCATTATGTTTCCTATAACATTAATGATGAAATGATTACGTAGGATATGCCTAAGAGGATTACTATATGAGAATATATTTGTAGGAGAAGTTTAATATCATTCATGAGATATATAGATTGTGTTTATAGTATCCAAAGACAGTAGAATATTACATTCCTCGGTTATGTTTTTATGAAATGTATTGAAAATGTTTCTCATGGAAAGTGATATTTATGTATGAAAATAATGTTTCGTTATAGTTTTTATTAGAGAAATGGTGTAGTCAATATTTTAAAAATAGTATTAGAAAAAAATTATTTATATCCATGTGGATATGACAAAGTATATATCATGGGATATGTAAAAATAATATCTATAACGATATGTTTAAGGATGTGGCATTGTATAGTTGAATGTCACAAAATATTTAAACAAGACATAGAGAGTAGTTTCAATGAAATTTTAACCTTACTTGGATAATAAAACTGGAAATGGCCCGGGAAAATAGGTACCTTGGGTTAATATCTCCAATATGGGATCATTGAGCTAAAATTTATCATTACATGGTACACAAAAATAGATATTGTTATGTGACCATATGATATAATTAAAGAAATTTGGGGTAATAATATTATATTGATTTTGGAAACTTTACAGATCATATTTATAAATTATTAATTTCATAATAGTCATATAGTAAACTATTTATAAAAATGATTATGTTTAAATTTGAATGATGTTTTAGAGTTAATGAATCAATTAATTATATGAAGGTAAATGAAATAAGATAAATTTTCTAACCATTTTGATATTATGATAAATAAATATAGAAGGAATAAATTATCATTATAATATAGATCTTTTTATCTATTAGTTCTTCATACATAAAAAATTCATCATTATTTCATTAATGCTGTGATGAAATATAAATTCATCGAATCACAACCATAGGATGAAATTTCATATATAATTTAATTAGAAGCTAAGTTATATGGATGTTGTTCTCTTTGAAATTATTGATCATATTGGGGTAGAATCATATAGATTAGAGCTTCTATTGATCCTCTCAAAAGTACATTATATGTTTTATGTATCTATTCTATGGAATTACCTACATGACCAATAACATTTACTAAATGCAGAGGTCTTTCCACAATAGAATGAACTTTCTAATAAGGAACAATCAACTGAGATGATTGATTTTATAAATAAATTTATACAATACAAAATGGCTCACATGGTCAATATTTTTTAATGAATCCACCAGCTTTTAGAAGTTACATAGGAACATTGGGGCGACATTATGATGAAGTATCCCTAGTTTTTTTGTACCAATGTGATGAAATTCAATATCAAAATTTCTTTTCTGAGGGTAGAATAATGCACCCCATGATTTTAGGAAATATAATTTAGATAATTAATTTAATCATATATTTCCCTTTATATTTAATTTTTTTAGTCAAATTTCCTTTTTATAAGGGTCATAAAATTTTTATTTTAATAAAACATGCATTTCCCAATAAAATAATATTTTCAATTTAAACATGTAAAATCTTATATTTAGATAATTATTTTGTATAGAATAAATATAATTTTTGACATTAGCATTTCAAAAAATTTCAATAGATATTTTTTCATATTTTTTGATACAATATACCTTTTTGGTTAAATTTAAATACTATACAATAATATATTATGTCCTATGAAATCATAATATTTCAATGTGATGTAATAAGTAAAATATAGAATATAAAATTCTATAATTATGTTTTAAATTTTAAATAATATTTTTGGTTATTTTATTAAATTTATAAAACCTTGATGAATCCCCTAATTACTATATTAAATATTATGGTTTCAATTTCACTTATTTTTAAACATGACTCGATTCCACATCTCCAAAAGAATTATTTTAATGCGTTTGGATCTATTTATTATGAAATAATAAAAAAAAATCTAATAGTTTGAAGAGTCTGTTGAAAAAATTATTGTGTGGCTTGTGTTTTTCATTAGTTTATCATATAGATTTCAAATATAATGTTTATAAATTAATAATGAATTATCTACTCTTTTTTATATAGTCAAACCCACCTACTCATTCCTCTTCACTCAAAAACGATAGAGCATAATGTTGATATACTCTTCCATATCTATATCCTTACTGAGGTACCCCAAATAATTTAAGAAGGTCCTCCCAATATAAGAGATCTCTCCATATTATCTTTTTTCAAAAACCCACTTTAAATTATGCCTTTTGTTTTCCAAATGCTCTGGTTTAGGATATATTTTTAACTATCTCACATACAATTCTTATCATGAAATAAGGATGGAAGTCGTCTTTTACACTCATTTAAAACATCCTTGAATATTTTTATACCTCTATTATGATACCAAAGGCATCATGGGATTATCTATACCATTCATTCTTATATTGAATGCAAAATCCCATTTCCCCTATAAGGTATTCAACTATTTTAAATTATCCTTCAATGATTAGGGATTTCATTAGATGTTACCAAAAATCCATAATCAGGGGGTAATATGTGATGAAATGAAACCTTATATTTTATGTTCAAGGTTGAATGATTATTCAAATTCATAATATAAAACTGGCAGGTTGTCCTGAAATTAAATGGCACTATAATAAACTATATAATATTAATATCTCATGATATTACATGTACGGTGCATTGGAGGTTAGTCAAGAACACCATGTTATGATATATTTAAAATTTTCCTTGATTAATGTTTATTATGTCATATTTTATATAATTATCACATTACTACATATATTTTATGTTATCATGTTATATTATGCATAACAGTTCAAAATTATTAATCTCACCAACCTTATGATACATTAATATGCATATTAAATCATATATAATAAAATATCATTTTCTATGTTTTTTATTCCTTTACTATGGTTTATAGTTCCCCCCATTATTTTGTACGTCACCAGGTTATACCATTTAATTTTAGAATATCAAATGAGTAAAATGGAATAAATGAATGTTTTTAAATAATGATGTTGTACCTATGTTTCAATATAATGTACTATGTTGCTAATTCCCAAAATAATCTAGTCATTGTGATCATATGGAATTTTATTATGTGTTTCATTATTTAATAAATCCTGAAAAAATGTTTATTAATTGTATTTTTTGTCATATTATTACTATAATGTCAAATATTTTAATGTACTAAATACAGATGATTGTTTAATAAAAATTATTTTTCCCATCTCTTTAAATAATGTATTTTTATTGAGATGATTAGTTATTGATTTACATAAAATAATCATACCTTTAATTAATTATATTAAAATTCAATTTCTTTATTTAAAATAAGTAATAAATATAAGTTTATATTAATTATACATTTAATAATGAAAACATCATTTTCCTAAAAAATTACATGATTGGGTGTATTTATTTTAAAATTAATATTTTGGAAAATTATAATTTTTATTTGAAAATAGGATTTAAAAAATATTAAATTGTATGTTAAAATTTATTTAACGAGTTTAATTTTACATTAGTTTATAAAATTTATCTATTGAGATTAATACATAGTATCCCTGGTTTAATTTTAATGTGGTAAAAATATGTTTAAACCGTTTAAATGTCTATAACATGTTAAAAATATTATGTACTATATGGTTATATAAAATAAAAACCCCAACCCATTGTCATGGGATGAGGCGAGATGCTACTAGACCATATGTGACATCACCAAAAAACTAAAGGCTATGAATAAATTCTAAGGGTTCTAAGGAATATTTGTAGGAAAATATAACATTTAAAAAAATAATCATATAAAAACTAATAAAATAAACATATAATCATATTTATGTTGAATTAATGAACAATATGACCAAGAGTACTGTCATAAAAAAAATTCATAATGATTATAGAAATATGATAAAAACTAAAAAAACAAAAGTATTAACAACACCCAACTATCAATGGATGTTATCCTAGATATAATCCAACAAACTCTAATATCTAACTCACCTAACATTCTCAATGTATCGCAAAATATTTCTAAAGAAGTAAGATACATTAACATTCCATGTATCATTTTAGATACGATCTGCAGACCAACTATTTCTCCTATAAAGGGGGTCAATATAAAATCAATAGGCTTTCCATAAACACATCCCAACTCACTCCACTAGGAACCAAATTGTAATATTATTTTATATAAAAAAGATAAAATTTAATTCTATAACTTTATATAAAAAACATTAAATTATTTCATGGAAAAACTATAACACCTTGAGATTATGTGATGTTTTTTTTTCAAATAAATTAAATTTTTAGATATTTTTCATTACATGATCATCTAAGTTTAGCCTATGTTATCTGAATTATAAAATTTATCTTTTAATACATGCAACACTGAGTGTGTCTTTCATTACATGAAACTGTAGGATTATGGGAAATGTGACAAACTATTGAAATATTATTATTTAATATGATAAATATCATATAGCCATTTTAATTTCAAGTATGAATAGTATTCGATAAATTATGATATTATTTGGTTTAAATATGTTTATATAATGAATACTTTAGTGACCAATTGATTATAAATGGAATGATGTTTTTTTAACAAATGGATTTTTTTTAAGAACTATATTTATGTGCACAAAATTTTGGTACATTAATAAATTAAACAATTAAGTTTGTGGGAGTAATTAATATGAAATATTTATATTATATATTAAATATAATTTTTAATAATCATCTATTTTTTTTTTCATGAAAATATATAAGAATTAACAAAATGTTTTTCTTAGAAAATGCATTTTTTAATGTTCGGTCTCATTTTTCATGCTTAATTTAAAAATATTTTATGAATCATTTCAAAAATTAAATAGAAAAATTATATTAAATTTTTAAATCATAGTTGAAAAAATATTTTGGAATTATTTTCTGATATTTTTTTTGGAATGATAACTTTTTAAATTTATTGTTAATCACATTATTTTTATAATGAAACTCCCTTTTCATTCATTGTATTTAAAAGATACATTTTATTTTAATTTTTTTATAAATTTTAAATTATTTTATTTATATATATATATATTAATAAATTTCAGGTCATTCTAATCAATTTTATATAAAATTTTTATGTAAATATTTTTTAATCTTTGGAAATTTTTCCATTGGAAAATATCGTTCTCATTGCTTCTGTGGGATTAGGTTTAAATTAATATTTTCCACATCTATGAAAGGAATTTAAAAAACTAGATTTTATATTTCTAATAAAAAACTTAAATTATATAAAAAGTTTAACCTAATATTTTACCTTGGTAAATAGAAGAATACGTAAAAATTAATTATTGCGTTATGGTGAAAATGGGTTTATTGGGGAAGAAAAAAAACTATAAGAGATAAAATGATTTAGAAATGTATCCAAAATAAAATTTTTGAAACTAGTTCAACTTTATCACTTTTCACGTTCTATAAATGATAATTTATGAGTCTTTTGGTATGTGATGAATATGGGTAGATCATTTTTTTCAATAATTACAAGCGTGTCGTTGACCTTACTTATAAAAGGAAACCCAATCCACTATCGAATTCAGACATAAAAACCCATATGTTCATTTGATACCTTCCCAATAATTATTATTTAAATCCCTCCTATCAAATTATAATATTTATATTTTTCATAAATATATCATAGTTTTTATTTTAGTTGAATCCAAATGGAATTTTCTGTATAATGGGAATCATTACCAACAAAATGTTTTTCTTTCATCCTACATCTCTTAAAAATATTATTAAAACATGATGATAAAATATCTTAATTTTAAAAAATATATTAACATGTTAATATGATAATATAATAACATAAATCAATATCCTATTTCATCAAATTTGATTTGAAAACAATATTCATATTTACGGCATAATGTCGTCATGCAAACCAATGTACTTCATTTTACATCACCACCTCTCAAGACTAGATATAATGACGTATATAATTTTTATATATGAAATATATTTTATTATTTAAACTATGTATTTATAATACCAAATATTCCTTATTACTTCTAGACTCATTTTAAGAATATAATTTGGCTCGTGTGTATGGAAGACTACTTCCTCACGACACAATTTGAGGCATTTTTCATTTATGATTTTCATAGATATTACTAAGAATAGATTAAATGAATATATATGATATTTTTAACATATTTATATTTATTTAAGAATGCTATCAAGTATTCCATATTACTTTCCATTATCTAAAGGATTTGTTAACATCATTCGTGTGTTCAATAGACTACCATCTGGAAAAGCGATGTGATTCATTTTAGACTGATGCTTTTCATAGAAGTTAAAAAGGGAAAATTAATTGTATATACGTTATATACATGAAAAATATTATTATCTAACTGTAATATATTATTTACCCATAATTTATTTTATCCATTAGGTGAATTCAAACAAATTTTATGCATTTGTATAGCATATGGTCTCTATGAACGATGTAAATCATTTTCAATCTCTAACATCAATGGATTACTAATAGTACATATATAATGAATATATTTGATATTTAATTAACTTTTACCGCTATTTAAATGATAAAAAAATGACCATTGTATAAGGATAAAAAATAACAAACCAAAATATACGTGAAAAACCTATGTATATATTAACTAAAACGTAATTTTACAAAGTAATTACATATATATGGGTAATAAATGTGTATAAGTAAATCATAAATGATATCATAAATAATTTTATCATCCCATAAATGATTCCTTATAAAAAAAATTTCTTATAGACGAATATATAGCACATTTTTTGCATGAATAACTCCAAGAAAATATTTCGAACTCATTTTTTACCACTATAAGACACATGACATATTCATAACCTATTTATTTAATATGGTGTATATACTACCCATGAATGTATTTTATTAATAATCACGTTGAAATTTTTTATATTTTTAAATCAATTAAAATAACTATCAATCATTAGATTTCTCTTTCAAATGTTACCAAAGTTGTATGGGATTTTTATCTTGAATTACCTTCTTTGGGACAGAAGTTAAATTACGCACATATCTTCTTCTATGAGGGGAATATACAGACCATTTGAAATTTCATATCATGAATATACATATATAAATATATTAAATTTTTCATATTATATTATTCATTAATGGGGCCTATAATTAAAAAGCTACCAAAATGTTAAGGGTTTTATGATACAATCTCATCATATAATGAGATTATTTATGTTTATGTTTTTGATAACAAAACATTATGATCTATATATATTAATAATATCATGAAATTTATTATTCAATTCTAATGTTATTAGATTTCATATTTACCCTTGATTTTCCTCAATTTATACACTAAATATTTAAGAAAATGACTTTAAAGAAAACCAACATTGTTTCTCACCTAAATCAAAAACTATTTCCCTTCTATATTCATGTTTAATTAAAAAATTTGATAATGTTATAATGGTGTTATTCGATTTTTAACATCAGTTTTTTAATTTATAATTTTTCAAAAAAATATTTCAATGGAATCTTCATGTGGTTTAAAAAAATTTCTTTATTTAAATTAATGAAAATGTTGATTGAATAATTTTTACAAGTTTTGGGAATTAATGAAATATCCCAAAATCATAACCACCCAATTTATACAATTTTCCTTTATATATATCATGGTTTATTTTCAATTAAAATAACATCCATATTTGTTGAAGGGTTTTTCATTTTAAATAGTTTTTCTCTTTCTATAAAAGCTATTTTCCTCAACAAATATTATAGTTAATTTTTAAAACGTTATATTATATGTTTTTATGTTTATTTAAAATTTAAATTATTTTAGAAATATCTATTTAATTTCTAGTTTTAAAAATCTATTTCTGAACGAAATATGACTTGAATCAAGAATTGTTTTAAAATATTTTTTCTGAATCATTTATTATTTCCCAAATTATATTTTCAAATAAATTATTTTGAATGTTATTTTTCATTAAAAAAACATCATATGTCGAATGAAAATTTATTCAATAAATGATCAATGTGATCTTTCAAATTATTTTTTACATCTAAGATTACATAATTTTAAGTTACTTATTACTTACATGGGAAAATATTGAATGAAAAAATCCCCATTCTTTTTTGGGATAGTAAATGTTTATACTAATTATATTTTTATGAAACGTATTTCTGGGTCATGGTTCATGCTATGGTGAATGTATAAAATGTTTAGGAAACATGTTTTCATTACACAGTTTATTATAGGTTTATATGATTAATGTTTTATGATATTGTGGAATATATAAGTATGGTTATTATTATGAAACGGGAGGGACCTATAAAACTTTCCAATTAATTAGGTGAAGATTTATATTTCATGATATAATAATGGGAAACATGTCAATGATATTTATCCAAAATAGAAACAAAGTGATCCATGGTCCACTAGGATGATGGTCTTGGTAGTTTTCCTTGACATATGTTATTGTTTTATTTATTTTTATGGTTCTTTACTATTGTAATGTAAAATTATTATTCATGATTGATTTATGATTATTCATCACACTTGTTTAAGTGGTATTATAAATTATAATGTTTTATGCAATGAATCATGTTTCTGATCTTTTATAGGTTGGGTATAATCATTGTATGTTATGTTACAATCACAATCGCTTCTTATTATATTCTTCTTTGATATTAAGATATATTTATATCTCTAATGTTTAACCTTTTTATGAATATTAGATCACCCTTTATTATGTTTCCCATCCCATTAATTATGAAATGGTTAAGTAGGATATGCTTAAGAGGCATACTATATGAGAATATATTTGTATGAGAAGTTTAAGATCATTTATGAAATTTATAGACTATGTTTATAGTATCCAAAGACACTAAAATATTATTTTAGCGACCCGGTTTTTGGCCTAATAAGACTTTGAAATATTTCTAAGAATATTTCTAGAGCTGGGGGCTGAGACGGCGTGTAATTCTGAGGCCTGGTTGTAACACCCCGAGCTTCCATGATACGCTTCTCATTCAATAATGTAATAGCTTGCATTGTACGCAACATCGAGTTGTAACACACTGCAACTAATCAAAGTAGCCGTTATGAATAGTAATAACCACTTTTTAAATTTATAGAAATTTTATATTTCAAAATGGACTTCATTTTTGTATTCCTAATATTGAAATTAGCCTATGTTGAATTTTTTGTATTTTTCTGAGAACATCCAAATTTTTATGAATAGTGAAAAATACATAAAACACTTTTTTAATCAAAATAATTTATAGTGATAAGTTATACTATTTAGTGGTTTTAAAGTATAACTAGAATATATTTTTACCATTTTATCCAATGGTGGTTATTATAATTAATTTAACATTGAAAATGGACATAAACAATTGCCAATCTTTTGATATAAATTGTTTCTTAAAAACACGCTATTTGTTCTGACAGCGGGAATTAATTATAAAATTAATTAATGCAACATATATGTTTTGATTTTTTTAAAATAGACATAATTTTTTAATTCGGAATATCAACTATAGCTTAGGGTGAAATTTTGGCATTATTTTGAAAAACTTCAATTTTTTATGAATAGTGAAACCACTAAGTGGTAGTTAAATAACTGATTTTTTCATTTAAATGAAATATTACCACTTCTGTGGTTTGATTTTCAAAAATCCGACATAAATGGTTGTCACTAAGAAGTAAAATGTGGTTCAATGAGATTAAAATAATTTTTTTGTGAATAGTAACTTTTAAGTTCTTAATCGCGATTAGAGGTAATTAGTGTAGTTTAAGTTCAAAATAATGTTTTAATAATATGAGATGAGCTTGACACATGTCCTACTCCTATTGGATGTGTCATGGCCGACCAAGACAACCCATGGGTCATCTTGGGGACCCCATGGATCCACTTTGGTTGGAAAATGACATTAATATATATATATATTTAATGTTAAAATTAAATTGACACAAACATGAGTTGTTTTTCTAAAATAGTTTTTAAGTTGGGTTACACAAGTCCAAATTTTGACTATAAATATTCATTTGAAATCTAAAAATATTTCCTACATCATAGTATTTTTTTATAATTTTTAGACATTAAATAAATTAAATTATTTATGACATCATTATGATGCAGCGATGACCTCATTATTTAACGATTTTAATAAAATGAAAAGATAATGTAAAATCCAAGGCATATATTAGTCCAAAGACTATTGGATGGGTAGATTTCGAACCCTTATCACCTTAGCCACGAATTATATAAGTGTGGGACCTTTAGAATCCGAAAATAATTGTGTAATAATGTAACATTTCAATCTTTCCAAAAGAGCCCCTCCTCTCCACTTATAAAAGGCCCCCACCTCTCCCACCTTATTCACACCATCAAGCCATTTGGCTCGGAAAACCTCTGCCCAAATACTCTCCCAACTTTCCTCCCTTACTCCTAAAAGCCTCACTTTGGGAAGAACTCTTCCCAAGGAAGCCTTTGGCTCAAATCAAAAAGATTTACCCGATTTTTAGGTAATGTCTTCTCTAATGTTGTTTTGTTTTGTTTTTCTTCTCCAACCCCCTAAACTATTTTTATTCATTTCTTTTGTAACAACACCAGTATCCGCAATATACTAGGATGTTGTTATAATATGGATTCGAGCTACACTTACACACACCTACATCTAATGGTTAAAGAACATACAGTTTCTGTGGATGGCGAATTTCTGCCTCACGAAACGATGATTGTTCAACACTCATATAACACCTTCAAAGGTGGCCATTAAGATGTCACTATATGTATATATGATATATAATATGTTTATGTTTTACCTATGCTTCTGTATTCCTCATTTATGGCATACTTTATGATTTCCATTATGGGTAAAACGCAATAATTTCATTTTAGGAAGTGCGGACTACCGCCCCCTCAAAGTGATTTGAATCGTTAATGCCATATGTGGGATGTATAAAGGATGGAGTAAATGGTATTATACAATATATTATACTGGAATTATATTATAAATTTATATCATTATTATTTCTTTCCATTAAATATGAAATTGAAATGAAAGTAGCGTTCATGCGTACGTACGGCTTACAGTCTCCATGAACGGTGCATTTCATTTTTACCTCTAAATGTTACGTGACATTATGAATGAATGTATATACTGTATATATGATATATATGATATCTAAATCATGAATATAATTCTGGATATAATGGATATTTCATCACATGAGCAACTTGTAATTATAAGAAGTTTATTTTTTACTCAAGTACCGAAGATCGACAAAACGACCGTATTAACATAAATAATTAAATAATGTTCATAACATGGTAATAAGGGATATAAAAGGAATAATGAACATGAAAAAGGTTCTTAAGTAAATAGAAATTAACTCTATTTTATTATTCAGGAGGTTAAAGAACGGTCGAGTCAGGACAAGACGCAAGGTAAGGGAATTTCTCAACCCAACTTCCATTATTTGGGTTAATCTCCTACTTTGAAATTATGTCATGATATTATTATGTCTTATTTTGTATTTTTACTTTATTTATGTGTAACTATAGTGAATACACATAATAGATCTATTTTATTTTAAAAATTATCTTTTTATGGTCTTCGTCTCAATCTCCTTTCATTGAGGAATATTTGGTTTTATACACGACTTTCTTTTATACGGTGTATAAACCCCTTTGACGTTTACGTTTATTCAAAAGGAATCTTTTTTATACAAAGCGTTTTACTAAACGACAAAAAGGGAATTTTTTTTCTTTCCGTACATATGTGGTGACAACGACTTCTCCGCCGCCGTGACCATTATTTGAGTTTCGGCTTCCTCTACAAGCCATCATTTTTTTAATGAAAAATAAATAAAAGTTTTAACTTTCTTTTATTTTGGTGTTGAAAATGGTTTTGAAAGCATTTTTATTATATCAATGTGTTGTATTTATATCTTTTGATTGAAATGTGGAAATGTTACGTTTCCTTTATGCATGTTTTATGTGATACGATTATGTTATGGTTTATGATATGTTTAATCCTATTCATATGAGGAATGCATTGGACTTAATAAGTGACGGGTGGAGACCTCTATAGCTCCTCGATGCATCGGCAGGTCTCATGAGACAAACTAGTGTCTTGGCACGAGGCCTTGACAAAATCTTATTTGTGGTATTGGAACGAGGCCTTGACTACGTGGTTATGATAGTCTGGCATTATGCATTCCATCTTTATGAAAGTGTTTATTGATATTGCATGTGATTATTCGACCAGTAGAATATCCATGTGAAGAAGTGAATGGCATTATCTCATTTTACTTTTTCCATATTATGTTTATGTTCAAGTTTAAAAGGCTTTTGTTTTAGTTATACATTGCCATAAATTTTTATGTTTATTTATGAAAGCTTCCGCAATATTGTTATCCTTACTGAGCATCTGAGCTCACCCCTTTCAATGTTTTAATATTTTCCAGGATGTGAAGAAGTATTTTATGAATGACCTGCAGGGGTAGTCAGAAAGGTATATGAGTGTGGACTATGAAGAACATGTTATTTTAGTTTGTTTACTTTTTGATGTAATGAAAGACTTATGAATGTATCTAGTGTTTCCAAGGCTACTAAACTAATCTGTCTTTCGAGACTTGATCTTTTGTGATCATGCCAATGTTACGAAGTAATGCACCGACTCTGGGTAGCTGGGGTCGGGGCATTACAGTTGGTATCAGAGGCAGTTTAGTACTAACCTTGGAAGCTAGATGTAGATAATCTCTGATTAGAGCACATATCCCAAAAATAGACATTGAGGATTAGTATAGAAGAACTTCCTAGAATTTTGGTATTATAAAGATGTTATGAGTTTTCAGAGCAATACATCCCTGTCTGGATACGAGCAGGTAGAGGCGGCTCTGGCACAGATGTACCTAGGGGTAAAACCCGAAAACACCGCTTTGAGCTAGACTCGAACGGGAACTGGTGCACGACAACGGGCCTTGCTGCACTCTTGGTTACGACACTCCCGGGGAATAAGCTTAGGATAATTCTAATTTTCTTTACAAACCACTATGAAGGGTTATGAGTATATACTTCCTCAAAGGAAAAATTTCTTTTTATGATTATGGATTATATCCATAAATAGTTCAATTTATGTAATGTATTTTACAAATATGGAATTATGTATTTTATTTCACAAACTAATCTAGTTTATGCCATTGTTTAGAAATGGCGCCTAGTGGAAGGAATGGAAACCGTATCAATGCACGCACTCCGTGTAGGGATTGCCCTCCTGCTCAAGATAATTATTGTGGATCTGGAGATACAACTGGTGATGATCAACTTATTACTATACAGGGACAACTCACTCAGGTTATGAATAATAACCTTACTCGTATAGAACACCCTGATCCAAAACGTGGAGGATCAATGCTAGACCGTTTTATGAGGCAACAACCACCAACCTTCAATGGGAGTACAAATCCTTAGTAGCTGAGCAATGGATAAATTCCTTAGAGAAAATATTCCATGCCTTGGGGAGTAGCGAAAGGGAGAAGGTTGTCATGGCAGTTTACCGCCTCACTGGAGATGTCGATCAGTGGTGGTCGCTGATTCAAAACACAAAGGAAGATGATGACGTATCGAATATGGAATGGAGGTAGTTCAAAGAGATTTTCTTAGAAAAATACTTTCCTCGTGACCATCGAGAAGATATGGAAAGGCAATTTCTGAGTCTGAGGCAGAAGGAGGATGAGAATGTCGCAAAGTATGAGGCTAACTTTACAAGGTTAGCAAGGAATGCTGCCGATTATATACGTAACCCAAGGAGTAAGATTGATCGTTTCTTTGATGGGTTAAAACCATTTCTCCGTCGAGATTTAGTATCACAATCCTTCTCATCATATGAAGATATTGTCTCGTGTGCTATCAAGACAGAAAAGAAATTCTCCAAGTCTTATGACAACAATGTAAAGCAAGAGAAGAAGAGAACAGTGGAACAAGAGACAAATAAAGGGAAAAAGGGAAAGAAGGATTTTCCATTATGTGATAATTGTGGGAAGAATCACCCTGGTACTTGCCTAAAAGGAATGGGAGTTTGTTATAAATGTGGAGAAAAGGGTCACCAGGCTCGTGATTGCAAGGGAAAGAAAGAAGATATCAAAGTTGAATGCTACAATTGTAGAGAAATGGGTCATTATGCAAATGAATGTCCTAAGCGTCAGGGAAAATTACCTCAGAAAAGGCCAAGGGATCAAGGACAATCTTATGATGTGACTACAGTTAAAGCGGAATAATTAATGTATTGATGCTTTTGGACTCATGGACTATATTCTGGTTGTTAGAATAATGTGATATATATATAAGGATTGTACTGCAGTACATGTTGTTTTCAGTAAGGTTTTAATATGATTAAGGTAATCATATTTTTAGTATGTGACAATGAGAGAAACTTTTCTTTGTTTGGGGAATCTGATAAATTGATTTTGGAATTAAGAGACCTTTTAGAGAAATTCTGGGCAGAGGTATTTTGGATAACTATAAAGGTTGGAGTGGATTAAGTTGATCTATGGATAGTATTGTTTAAGGTTAAAAAATTTATGAAGATTATTTTTGGAATATTATGATACTATAGTTTTAGGAAAAGGACAACCTGCAGGGTGGGGCATAACCCGTCGCGTCGGACAAAGCTGCAGGAAGCAAACCCACAACCATAGTGTGACATGCCTTTATTTCCTACCACTAGCCTACATGAAGTCCCTAGTTGTTACAAAATAATTTTACTAATCTAAATGGTATGTGTTAACATTTGGAACCTTATACAATTAGGATAAGTATAATATTTTTGAGTTCTATTATCTTTTTGAGTGAAAGATGAGTTGAAAGTTGAAACTCTAATTGTCAAGCATAAATATATATACCTATCTTTTATTCAATGAATAAATTAATTCTTAAACTTTAGTAAAGGGATATTAAAACAAAAAAATGTGTTACCCTAATACCTTATGTCTTGTTGAACTGATGATATTTTTAATCAACATAGATTGAAGGCTTTGAGGCCCTCAATTTGACAGTTGATTGTGATTGATAACCTGAATCACTCCCTACAAATATTTACGTTTTTCCTCCAATTATATGTCTTTAATTGCAACCAATGTTCTCCTAATCGAGATCATAATTGGGTGGTGACATTTTCATTTCCCTTTCCCTCTTATTAAGGCTAAATTTTATTAATCATATTTCCGATGTGGGTTTTTCCTCAAAGGTAATTTCTATTTTCAACCTTTTATTTACAAAGAAAAATTTCAAATTGCGAGGACGCAATTTATTGAAGGAGGGGAGAATGTAACACCCCGAGCTTCCATGATACGCTTCTCATTCAATAATGTAATAGCTTGCATTGTACGCAACATCGAGTTCTAACACACTGCAACTAATCAAAGTAGCCGTTATGAATAGTAATAACCACTTTTTAAATTTATAGAAATTTTATATTTCAAAATGGACTTCATTTTTGTATTCCTAATATTGAAATTAGCCTATGTTGAATTTTTTGTAATTTTCGGAGAACATCCAAATTTTTATGAATAGTGAAAAATACATAAAACAACTTTTTAAATCAAAATAATTTATAGTGATAAGTTATACTATTTAGTGGTTTTAAAGTATAATTATAATATATTTTTACCATTTTATCCAATGGTGGTCATTATAATTAATTTAACATTGAAAATGGACATAAACAATTGCCAATCTTTTGATATAAATTGTTTCTTAAAAACACGCTATTTGTTCTGACAGCGGGAATTAATTATAAAATTAATTAATGCAACATATATGTTTGGAATTTTTTAAAATAGACATCATTTTTGAATTTGGAATATCAACTATATCTTAGGGTGAAATTTTGGCATTATTCTGAAAAACTTCAATTTTTGATGAATAGTGAAACCACTAAGTGGTAGTTAAATAACTGATTTTTTCGTTTAAATGAAATATTACCACTTCTGTGGTTTGATATTCAAAAATCCTACATACATGGTTGTCATTAAGAAGTAAAATGTGGTTCAATGAGATTAAAATAATTTTTGGTGAATAGTAACTTTTAAGTTCTTAATCGCGATTAGAGGTAATTAGTGTAGTTTAAGGTAAAAATAATGTTTTAAAAATATGAGATGAGCTTGACACTTGTCCTACTCCTATTGGATGAGTCATGGCCGACCAAGACAACCCATGGGTCAACTTGGGGACCCCATGGAGCAACTTTGGTTGGAAAATGACATTAATATATATATATATATATTTAATGTTAAAATTAAATTGACACAAACATGAGTTGTTTTTCTAAAACAGTTTTCAAGTGGGGTTACACAAGTCCAAATTTTGACTATAAATATTCATTAGAAAGCTAAAAAGATTTCCTACATCATAGTATTTTTTCTTATAATTTTTAGACATTAAATAAATTAAATTATTTATGACATCATTATGATGCAGCGATGACCTCATTATTTAACGATTTTAATAAAATGAAAAGATAATGTAAAATCCAAGGCTTAAACTTGTCCAAAGACTATTGTATGGGTAGATTTAGAACCCTTATCACCTTATCCACGAATTATATATGTGTGGGACCTTTAGAATCCGAAAAGAATTGTGTAATAATGTAACATTTCAATCTTTCCAAAAGAGCCCCTCCTCTCCACTTATAAAAGGCCCCCACCTCTCCCACCTTATTCACACCTTCAAGCCATTTGGCTCGGCCAAGCTCTGCCCAAATACTCTCCCAACTTTCCTCCCTTACTCCTAGAAGCCTCACTTCGGGCAGAACTCTTCCCAAGGAAGCCTTGGGCTCAAATCAAAAAGAGATACCCGATTTTTAGGTAATGTATTCTCTAATGTTGTTTTGTTTTGTTTTTCTTCTCCAACCCCCTAAAGTATTTTTATTAGTTTCTTTTGTAACAACACCAGTATCCTCAATATACTAGGAAGTTTTTATAATATGTATTCGAGCTACACTTACACACACCTACATCTAATGGTTAAAGAACATACAGTTTCTGTGGATGGCGAATTTCTGCCTCACGAAATGATGATTGTTAAACACACATATAACACCTTCAAAGGTGGCCATTAAGATGTCACTATATTTATATATCATATATAATATGTTTATGTTCTACTTATGCTTTTGTATTTCTCATTTATGGCATACTTTATGATTTCCATTATGGGTAAAACGCGATAATTTCATTTTAGGAAGTGCGGACTACCGCCCCCTCAAAGTGATTCGAATCGTTAATGCCATATGTGGGATGTATAAAGGATGGAGTAAATGGTATTATACACTATATTATACTGGAATTATATTATACATTTATATCATTATGATTTCGTTCCATTAAATATGAAATTCAAATGAAAGTAGCGTTCATGCGTACGTACGGCTTACCGTCTCCATGAACGGTGCATTTCACATCTTACCTCTAAATGTTATGTGACATTATGAATGAATGTATATACTGTATATATGATATATATGATATCTACATCATGAATATAATTCAAGATATAATGGATATTTTATCACATGAGCAACTTGTAATTATAAGAAGTTTATTTTTGACTCAAGTACCAAAGATCGACAAAACGGCTGTTATTAACTTAAATAATTAAATAATGTTCATAACATGATAATAAGGGATATAAAAGGAATAATGAACATGAAAAAGGTTCTTATGTAAATAGAAATTAACTCTAGTTTATTATTCAGGAGGTTAAAGAACGGTCGAGTCAGGACAAGACGCAAGGTAAGGGAATTTCTCAACCCAACTTCCATTCTTTGGGTTAATCTCCTACTTTGAAATTATGTCATGATATTATTATGTCTTATTTTGTATTTTTACTTTATTTATGTGTAACTATAGTGAATACACATAATAGATCTATTTTATTTTAAAAATGAACTTTTTAAGGTCTTCGTCTCAATCTCCTTTCATTGAGGCATATTTGGTTTTATACACGACTTTCTTTTATACGGTGTATAAACCCCTTTGACTTTTACGTTTATTCAAAAGGAATCGTTTCTATACGAAGCGTTTTACTAAACGACAAAAAGAGAATGTTTTTTCTTTCCGTACATATGAGGCGACAACGACTTCTCCGCCGCCGTGACCATTATTTGAGTTTCGGCTTCCTCTACAAGCCATCATTTTTTTAATGAAAAATAAATAAAAGTATTAACTTTCTTTTATTTTGGTGTTGAAAATGGTTTTGAAAGCATTTTTATTATATCAATGTGTTGTATTTATATCTTGTGATTGAAATGTGGAAATTTTACGTTTCCTTTATACATGTTTTATGTGATACGATTATGTTATGGTTTATGATATGTTTAAACCTATTCATATGAGGAATGCATTGGACTTAATAAGTGACGGGTGAAGCCCGCTATAGCTCCTCGATGCATCGGCAGGTCTCATGAGACAAACTAGTGTCTTGGCACGAGGCCTTGACAAAATCTTATTTGTGGTCTTGGCATGAGGCCTTGACTACGTGGTTATGATAGTCTGGCATTATGCATTCCATCTTTATGAAAGTGGTTATTGATATTGCATGTGATTATTCGACCAGTAGAATATCCATGTGAAGAAGTGAATGGTATTATCTCATTTTACATTTTCCATATTATGTTGATGTTCAAGTTTAAAAGGCTTTTGATTTAGTTATACATTGCCTTAAATTTTTATGTTTATTTATGAAAGCTTCCACAATATTGTTATCCTTACTGAGCATCTGAGATCACCCCTTTCAATGTTTTAATATTTTCCAGGATGTGAAGAAGTATTTTATGAATGACCTACAGGGGTAGTCAGAAAGGGATATGAGTGTGGACTATGAAGAACATGTTATTGTAGTTTGTTTAATTTTTGATGTAATGAAAGACTTATGAATGTATCTATTGTTTACAAGGATACTAAACTAATCGGTCATTCGAGACTTTCTCTTTTGTGATCATGCCAATGTTACGAAGTAATGCACCGACTCTGGGTAGCTGGGGTCGGGGCGTTACACCGGTGTACCCGAAAATTAATTTTATAAAAATGTTAAGTGTTTTTATATTACGCACGCACGATTGACTAAATAAAAATAGATATCTCTAAAATTATTGATCAGATCTGAAATCCGAGACTGCGGTTGGGTCCAAAATGTGGCGTTTCCCCTAGGTGCGACATAAAATAAGTCGGCACGGGATGTTCTAACCCCTTTCTCATTGGAGGAGTATTAAATGGATAAATTAAATAATTAATTTATTAACTTAATAGATTAAGCCATAATATCTCTCAAACAGGGACTCAGATGAAAAATATGAGGCCACCGATGAGCTCGGAACGTATGTTTTACCCTAAGAAAGGTATAACCTTTGTCTGCATCGGCAGTTTGACATTTGCGCCATCACGGGAGATTAATTAAATAATTAAATAATTGTTTATTTAGTTATTTAATTTATTTATTTTAACCTAGGGAGAGGTTATAAATTCTTTGTTTATAGGGGGTTAGCCTCATAATTCATTTTTTCCAATGACGGTAAACCCTCCCTTCCTCTCCTCTCCTCCTCTCCCCCTTGATGAATGATGAATGATGAACAACGAAGCCTCGGATCCAAGCGAATCAAAGAATGAAGAACACAATATCTTCTTCTCATCATTGTGAAAATGTGATCCTCGTCAACGGTGAACAGATTTTGATGAATGTGATCTTTACCAAAGATTGATCCAATCCTAAGGTAGGATTTATCTTTGAGGATTTATTACCCAAGTTTAATTTCACATAATGAACGTGAATTAAATAAATTAATTCGTGGATAGATAAACAATTGTTTGAATTAATTTTCTTCTTGTTTATCCTGAATTTGAGATTCTAGAAGCAAGATAAATATTTAATTTTCAATCCCCCATGTTCATGATTGTCAAAAAAAAACAATGGAAAAACTAACACGACTATTTATCTGCACTTAAACTGAGATCCTTTCTTATTCATTGTCCGTACATTCTTCACGTGTTCCTCATCCCCAAATAATTACACACGCTGGAAATTCATGTTTTGTTGAGCGCGACATATGGACGTGAAGGTCTCGACCCAAGGATCATGAATCCACTTTCTTCTCCTTCTCTGAGTTAAATCTAACCAGGAATGGCGTGCATAATCATCCCGTGGTGCGGGTCTGACGAGGGTTTCAGCTGGTGTGGGTATGGAAAGGTGGCCAGCAGTGGTGCGGGTGGTCGGCCCGACGGTGCATGGTTCCGGAAGGGCAGGCCGAGGTGGCATCCGACGGTGTGGTTGGGTTGAGGGGCAGCGGCAAGGCAGGATGGAGGCACAATGGCATGGGTATCCAAAGGGGCTGGTGGTTCTAGCCATGTGGAAGGAGGCCGGCTAATTGGGGGCGCTAATTGGGATAACGAAAATCGTGAGAGGAATTTAGATTGGAGAGAGAATTTTTTCGAAAATAAAATAAGAAGAAACAAATGAAGAAGAAGAATTAAGGGAGAGGTGAATGTTTCCAGCGCGCATGAAGGGGGCTCCAAATCATTGACTGATTTGGGAGTTAAGAAAAAATTAATGAAAAATAAAAGGTAGTTAATAATTCTAATAAAATATTGTTATAATTAATATTGTGGATAAAGAATCGTTTTGTCTGCAACATATTCATGCGACATCGGTTTCAAGAACCGTCAGTGGCAGTGCGACCCTAACATCAAGACGAAATTTATGAGTCTAATATTAGATATCTTTTTCAGGTTTTTGGATCAGGTACCCGAAGCGCTCAGAAAATAATAGATTAAATATTATTATTAAATGTTCCACTTACTATAACTCATGCGTGTGACATCTGATTGACTCACCGTCAGTGGTGACGTGACCCTATCTTTAAGACAGTCGATTCAAGTCTAATGATGGATACTAAATTTTGGTTCGTTGCTCGGGTCCACAAAACACCGAATAATAAAATTATTATTACTATTACGGGATCTTGAAACTGACATATCTCTCTCACATGGTGTCGGAATGAAAAACTGCCTACGACGTAGCGTCCTTGGAATTAAGAAAATTGTTTCATGACCAATTTTGGATGTTTAAGTTGAGGTCGAGGTGCGGGCCCCACGAGGCCCGATTCGCACGTGTTACCATGAAATGAAACATTTTCACCGGCTATTCATTTTGGATTAATGGATAGTCCATCTCGTGTGTTTTTCTGTATGAATCTCTATAGTGTGATTGGTTTGGTTAACTAGTTTTGTTTGAAGTATGTCCAGGTTGGATCGAACATAAATCCAAACAGGCCCCCTGTACTAAAATGCCAATAACCTACAGACTGATCATCCGATTAACACGTCGTCTGTCGTGTCAGAACCCATAGAATGAGGCGGTACTTTTAATATGATTCATGTGGCTTTTAGAGAAAGATGGAGTGAGACCGGGTTGGATCATACCTGAATCCAACCGGGCCCTCGGCACTAAAATGCTTATAAATTACAGACCGGGTTTCTGATTGACACATTGTCTGTCATGTTGGAACAATTATGACATGGCAGTCCTTCGGGTTGCTCCCTTGAGGAACTTGTGGTGGTTGAGGTATGACCAATAACCGGAGGAGTCGAACCAGGGTGTTTCTTTTAGTGATAGCTAGGATGACTACTCCCTCGATGACTCAAGGCGTGATTTTTTTTACTCCTATGCTCCAATAGAGATGGGACTCCCCACCTCATGAGTGTGGGTTCATTTTACTCTGAGATGGTTTTCTTATCATTGGATTCGATACTCCACAACACGGCCAATCCAGGCCGGTTGCATGGGTGACCTTGTGTTCTGATTAAGTGGGTAGTACCCAGAGTCAAGGAAAATGGAGTATGATCATAATACACACCGTGTAACTTGTTCTACATGGCTTGAGCCATTTGTCTCATGTGACTTGGAATAGATTTCTTAGGGTTAGTAACATTGGTCTTTCCACTAAAGTTTTCAGGTATCATTTCTTATATGCAGGAGTATGATCCCTTCTGCGGGACTTCCTGAATAGAGTTGTTGGAATCCCCTCTATGAGACTTGAATCCAGATCCTCTATTCCTTCCTCATACCCTAGGTAGAGTTATTGGTATCTACGTGACCAACTTTACCCGGGCACCAATCCTCTGCTTAGCGGATTAGTTCAGATTGAGTGGTTGGAATCACCCCGTAGTTATTGGTTGTGAACCTCATCTGAACATCGTATTCTTAAGCACTTGTGGAGTGAGTTCTCCCAGAACAAGTGCTTCGTGTCTCTCTCTTCCGACCTAAGAGTGTGTTCTCACTGTTACGAGTACTTCATGGAAATCTTCGAACTGAATCCCTAGGCGAGGTATGTGGTGGTGTAACTTTTCTCTAGACTAGAGGTCTGAGTTATGAGTGTATCTAGTTTCCCTGGGTATATGTATGGGCATATACCTAGTGTGAGCTGTGAGATGAAGATCCCCTTACTCTTTAGTTTGGGTTTCTTTGAGAAGTCATATCTATTATTGGGTGGTGATGTACTCTTTTTGTTCACTCTTATTGTACCTAGTTCTCTCTTACTTCTCTCCTCTTCAGTTAATCTATTGTTGCTCCCTCAAGCCTTCGGGGCATCCTATTGAGTATTCTTATACTCACCCCTATTTGGGCTTTTCCCGCATTTGGAGTGCCCTTGTACACGACGGACAGGTTGATCGTGAAATCAGAGGACCTTTGGGATACGGGGTCCTTAGACTGCATGTGGTGGTCATAGCTTGGGATTCAAGAGTGGGACTCTTCCAGCTGTTTAGATTTTTCACCTATTACCGGGTTGTGGCACTTTTCAAGTTGGGTGTGTATTTTTCCCCTTTCCCCATTCAACTTTACTTTTCTTATACTTGTACTATTAGGATTTGATTAATTTTTGTTTGGTTTCCTTTTATAGTAGTGTGGAACCTTGCTTTCTTATTTTTCTCTGCTTATTTTCATTGAGTTATCTACGTGTGTGTGTACAGGTTCTTAGGAAAAGGCCTCCACGAGTTTTTTGTGCCTTCGGTTCTAGTCGACACCCCTTGGCCTATGGAGGCGGGCTTCGAGTTGTTGCAGTTTGAGCCCTGGTACGAGTTAGGTCATGACAGAGTGGTATCAGAGGTGGTTTGACCTTTGGGATGTTGTTCGGATGTTTCCCTAAAATGGTATTGGTTGGGTTTAGGAAAACCATGTCAATGTGTCTCAAGAGTGGCTCTCAGGCCAGGGAGTCCAGTGATTGTATGGGCACCCGACGTATCCATTCACCAGTACCCTAATTACTCGCTTGTTGAATCGGCACCATGAGACACATGTTGCAGGGAACAATGGTGCATGCATCATATATGATTGATTCTTTGATTGTCCTTCTCGAGTCAGCTCCCCGTCGTTGTTGATATATATAGATATGCTCATCCGACCATGGTACTCCTTGATAACATTCAGGATTTCTCCACGATGATAGCCATCTAGGATACTATCTACAATTCATGGAGACAATTCTATGAGCGAAGAGAGCTCAGTTCAGGACCCATCATGCGAGCCCCTTTCTCGAGGTGGGCAGGTAGCAGCACCCCTACCTATTGAGAAGAAGACAACCCCAGCTGAGCAGGATGAGGATGTGTGTAGGTTGAGCACACTTCATGAGTTCCAGCACCAGAGACCACTGAGGTTCCGTAGTAAGTCAGGCCTTCAGACAGTAGAGGATTGGATAGAGACGGTGTTCTGCTATTCTATAACGATAGTTTCCAAGAATAGACGTCTGAGTGGGGACACTATAGAGAGATATATGATATTATAGGGACCTTATGTACCCCCACTTATGTCAAGGTGCGAGAGTATGGACTAGTGGTAGAAAGATTCTTGTCACGCCATACAACTGGTTGTGATAGTGTGCGAAATAGAGATGAGATGTCTACTACAGCTAGCATATTCCACATGACTAGATCTCAATGCAAAAGATCTTCTCATGATCAGTCACAGGCACATGGTCATTAATGGCCCAGACAACGCAGCAGAATCATGATGGAATAATCTCTCAGACTTGTGCACTCTAGGTGTGGTTGTGTAGCAGATGTCCTTATCAGGAAGTGCGGGAAGTCCTAGACACACTTAGTGCGTGAAGTTTCAAAGAAGTTAACTTCCATGTACCTGACCCTGGTGGAACAGGAGGGTACAAATTTTCTTCATTCGATGGTGTTGACTCCTTTGCTTCTCGAGCGTGTAAGAGAGTCTTGGTTGTGATTCATCGACTATGAAATCCTGTGTGACCAGATATCCTTAGGTGTTTCACCATATAGATATTCTAAAGGATTGAATCACGATACTTTGTCCTAGTGAAAAATAGTGATTCCAGTTGTGACATGTGATGTAAGGGTTTGGTCGAGGAGGAAAACTTTCCCCCGAGTTCTATCAGGTCGTTTAAGACTGTGGAAGGAGATGGAAATGTTGCATATCATCTTGCCCAATCTGAAATAGTTGGAATGGGTATACGATGCTTTACATGTGTCGCAACTGAGGAGATACATGTATGTTCCTACACACATCATCAACTCAAGAAAGCCTTATGAGGGTGGACCAACCCTTTGGTCCATATTCCTTGGAAGCACAAAAACGTACGGGTTTTTCAAGGAGCGGGAGAGCTAAGTGTGGGCTTGAAATCACGAGTGGTTTCCCTGGTTTTTCTTTTCGAGGAAGAAAAGTTTGAAGGGGGGAGTAATTTAGAGACCTGTTTTTTGGCCTAATAAGATATTGAAAAATTTCTAAGAATATTTCCAGGGCTAGGGGCTGAGACGACGTGCAATTTCGAGGCCCGGTGTGCCCGGAAATTAATTTTATAAAAATGTTAAGTGTTTTTATATTACGCATGAGTGGTCGACTAAAAAATGGGATATCTCTTAAATGGTTGATCTTATTAGAAATATAGGACCGCGGTTGGGTCTGAAATGTGGTATTTCCCCTATGAGCGACATAAAATAAGTCGGTGTGGGTTGTTTAGACCCCTTTCTCATTGGCGATGTACTAAATGGATAAATTAAATAATTAATTTATTCATTTAATAACTTATGCCTGAATATATATCAAACAGGGACTCATATGAAACATCTGAGGCCACTGATGACCTCAGAACGTAGGTTTTATCCTAAGATAGGTATAACCTTTGTCGGCATCGGGTGTTTGACATATGCGCCATCATGGGAGAATAATTAAATAATGTTTATTTAGTTATTTAATTTATTTCTTCTAACATAGCGAGAGGTTATAAATTATTTGTTTAGAGGGGGTTAGCCTCATAATTCATTTTGTCCATTGATGGTAAACCCTTCCTTCCTCTCATCTCCACCACTCCCCATTGATGAACAATGAACGAGGAACACTAAATCCTCAGATCGAAGCACATCGAAGAATGACGAATGCAACATCTTGTTCTCATCGTTGTGAATATGCAATCCTCGTCAACGGCGAACAGATTTTGATGAATGCGATCTTCACCAATTATCGATCCAAACCTAAGTTAGTATTTATCTTTGTTGATTCCTTACCACGGTTTAATTTCACATGATGAACGCGAATTAAATAAATTAATTCGTGGATCGATAAACAATTGTTTGAATTAATTTTCTTCTTTTTTATCCTAAATTTGAGATTCTTGAAGCATGAGAAATATTTATTTGTCAATCCACCATGTTCATTATTTTAAAAAAAACAATAGCCAAAGTAACACAAAAATTGATCCGCACTTAAACCGAGATCCTTTCTTATTCAATGTCAGCGCATTGTTCGTGTTTTCTTTATCCGAAAATAATTACGCAAGATGGAAACTCAGTGTTTCGTTTAGTGCGACATACAGATGCGAAGGTCTCGACCCAAGGATCACGAATCCACTTTCTTCTCTTTTTTCCAAGTTAAATGGAACCGAGAATGGTGTGAAGAATGATCCCGTGGTGCGGGTCCTACGAGGGTTTCGGCTGGTGCGGGTTTGGCAAGGTGGCCAGTAGCGGTGCGGGTGGTCGGCCCATCGGTGCATGGTTCAGGTAGGGCAGGCCGAGGCGGCATCTAAAGGTGTGGATGGGTTGAGGGGCAACGAAAAGGCGGGATAGAGGCATGGCGGCATGGGAAGATGAAGGGGGTGGTGGTTTTGGCCGTGTGGAAGGAGGCCGGGTTATTGGGGGTGCTAATTGGGAGAGAAAAAATCGTGAGAAAAATTTAGATTGGAGAGTGAACGTTTTGGAAAATAAAATAAAAAGAAACAATAAAATAATAAGAATTAAGGGATAGGTGAATGTTTCTAGCGCGCATGAAGGGGGCTCCAAGTCGTTGATTGATTTGGGAGTTTAGAAAAAAATAATGAAAAATAAATGGTAAATAAAAATAATAATAAACTATTGTTATTATTAATTTTGTGGATAAAACACCTTTTTTTCTACAACTTCTTCATGCAACATCGGTTTCAAGAACCATCAGCGGCTGTGAAACCCTGACATTGAGACGGAATTTATGAGTCTAATATTGGATATCTTTTTCGGGTTTTATGATCGGGTACCTGAAGCGCTCAAAAAATAATAGATTAAAATTATTATTAAATGTTCGACCTACTATAACTCGTGCGTGCGACATCTGATTGACTCACCGTTAGTGGAAACGTGACCCTTTCTTTAAGACGGTCGATTCAATTCTAATGTTGGCTACTAAATTCTGGTTCGTGGCTCGGTTCCATGAAACATTGAATAATATTAATATTATTACTATTACGGGATGTTGAATCTGATATATCTCTCTCATACGGTGTCAGGATGACAAACCACCAACGACGTTGTGACCCTGGAATTAAGAAAAATCTTTCAAGACCAATTTTGGATATTTATGTTGAGGTTGAGGCATGGGACCCATGAGTCCCGGTTCGTGCGTGTTTCGGTGAAATGGAACCTTTTCACCGGCTATTCGTTTTGGAAAAATGGGTAGTCCATCTCGTGTGTTTTTCTATATGGATCGTTATGGTGTGATCAGTTTGGTTAACCAGTGTCATTTGAAGTATGACTTGGTTGGATCAAAAAAAAAATCCAACCGGGCCCCTAGTACGAAAATGCATATAACCTACAGACCAACCGTTCGATTAACGCGCCGTCTGTCGTGTTAGAACCCATAGAACGAGTCGGTCCATTTAAGATGCTCTAAGTGGATTTCATAGAATGTTGGAGTGTGAGCGGGTTGGATCATACCTAAATCCAACCGGGCACTCAGCACTAAAATGCTTATAAATTACATAATGGGCGTCTGATTGATGAAATTGTGTGTCGTGTTGGAAACTTTATCACATGGAGGTCCTTCAGGTTACTCCCTTGAGGAACTTTGTGGTGGTTGAGGTATGATCGATAACCTGAGGAGAAGAACCAGGGTGTTTCTTTTAGTGACATCTAGGATGACTACTCCCTTGATGACTCATGGCATGAGTATTCCTTACTCCTCTGCTCCAGTAGAGATGATACTCTCCACCTCATGAGTGCGGGTTAGTTTTCCTCTGATATGGGTTTCCTATCTTTGGAGTCGATACTCCACCACATAGGCAAACCAGGCCAGTTGCATGGGTCACCTTGTGTTCTGATTAAGCGGGCAGTACCCGAAGTCAGGGAACACGACTTGTGATCCTACTACATGCCGTGTAACTTGTTTTACATGGATTGAGACATTTGTCTTATGTTACTAGGACTAGATTTCGTAGGTTTCGTATCCTTGGTCTTTCCCCTGAAGGTTTTTGTTATCATTTCCTATGTACAAGAGTATGATCCCTTCTAGAGGACTTCCTGAATATATTTTTTGGAATCCCTTCTATGAGACTTGGATCTGGATCCTTTATTCCTTCCTGGTACACTAGGTAGAGTTCTTGGTATCGATGTGACCAACATTACCCTGGCACAGATCCTCTGCTTAGCGAATTAGTTCAGACTGAGTTGTTGGAATCACCCCATAGATATTTTTTGTGATCCTCATCTGAAAATCGTATTCTTAAGTAATTGTGGAGTGAGTTCCCCCAGAACGAGTGCTTCGTGTCTCTCTCTTCAGACATAGGAGTGTGTTCTACCTATTATGGGTACTTCGTGGAAATCTTTGTACTGAATCCCTAGACGAGGTATGTGGTGGTGTAACTTGTCTCTAGAATAGAGGTCTGAGTTATGAGTATATCTGGTTGCCCTGGGTATATGTATGGGCATATACCTCGTGTGAGCTGTGAGATGAAGATCCCCTTACTCTTTCGTTTTGGTTTCTTTGAGCGATCATATCTTTTATTGGGTGGAGATCTAGTATTTTTGTCCACTCTTGTTGTACCTTGTTCTCTCGTACTTATCTCCTCTTTAGTACATCTGTTGTTTCTCACTCGAGCCTTTGGGGTATCCTATTGAGTATTATTATACTCACACCTACTTGGGATTTTCCTGCATTTGGTGTGCCCTTGAAAACGACGAACATGTTGATCGTGACATTAGAGGAGATTTGGGATATGGGGTGCTTAGACTGCGTGATGTGGTCGTAGCTTGGGATTAAAGAGTGGGACTCTTCCAGTTGTTTTACTTTTTCACCTATTTTCGGGTTGTGGCACTTTTCTAGTTGGGTGTGTATTTTTCCCCTTTCCCCTTTTAGCTTTACTTTTCATGTATTTGTACTGTTAGAGTTCGATGCATTTTTTGTTTGTTTCCCTTTTTATATTAGTTTAGAACCTTGCTTTCTTCTTTTTATATGCACATTTGCATTGTGTTAGCGGCATGTGTGTGTACAGGTTCTTAAGAAAAGGCCTCCCCGAGTTTGTTGTGCCTTCGGTGCTAGTCTCCAGCCCCTGGCCTATAGAGGTGGGCTTGGCATAGTTGCGGATCGAGCCCTGGTACGGTTCGGGTTGTGACAATTATGGTCCTCATGCATGTGTTTATGAAATATTTTGATAATTTATCTAAAGATATGTGATATTTATGTATGTAAATAATGTTTCATTATAGTTTTTATCAGAGAAATGGTGTAGTCATTATTTGAATAGTAGTTTTAGAAAACATTATTGATATCCATGTGGATATGACTATGTATATATAATGGGATATGTAAAAATAATATTTTTAAGGATATGTATAAGGTTATTTCGACATATAGTTGAATGTCATAGAATATTTACAGAGGACATAGAGAGTAGTTTCAAAGAAATTTCAACCTTATATAGACAATAAAACTATACATTGATCAAGAAAATATGTACCTAGGGTTGATAACTCCAACATGGGTGCATTGATGTAAAATTGTTTATCCCTTAGTGCATAAAAATATACATTGTTATGTGACATTAAGATATACTTAATGTAATTTGGGGGATTACTATTATGTTGATTTTGGAAACGTTAGTGATAATATTTATAAATTATAAATTTTGTAATGGTCATATAGTAAACCATTTATGGAAAGGATTATGTTTAAATTTTAATGTGGTTTTAGAGTTTTATGAATCAATTTATTATATGAAGATAAACACATATTGGATATATTTTCTAACAATTTTGTTATTATGATCAATACAGATAGAATGAATTAATTATCATTATAATATGGATTTTACGATCTATTATTGCATCATACATAAAAAATTCATCATTATTTATTTAATGAAGTGATTATGTATAAATTCATAGAATCACAACCAATATATGAAATTTTATGTAGGATATAATGACAAGCAATGCTATAGGTATATCGTTCCGTTTGAAATTCATAATCATATCGGGGTAGTATCCTATATATTAGAGCTTTTATTGATCTTCTCATAAGTCCAGGATGTGTTCTATGTTTCTATTCTATAGAAGTACCTACCAGATAATTAAAATTTACAAAAATAAGAGGACATGGAATAAGTGATTTAAATTTTTAATAAGGAATAATCAATTGAGATACATGATTTTATAAATAAATTTATACAATACAATATGGATCACATGGTCAATATTTTTTTATTAAGCCTCTAGATTGTAGATGTTACAATGGAACATAGGGGTGACATTATGAAGAAGTATCCCATTTTTTGTACCAATGTGAAAAAATTTAATATCAAAATTCAATTTCCGGTAGTAGATTGTAGCGCCCAATTATTTTAGTGAATATAATTTTTAAAATTAATTTAATCATTTAAATATTTTGTGTCATATGAAACATCATTTCCATCTTCTGCTATATGGGAAATAATGATTATAATTTTTTAGGAAACATTCGGTGTATCTTGTGTTACACACAACATCTTTTTTAAATGAATTGTGACATACTTTTAAAATTTTATTATTTAAAATAATTTTTTTCACAAAGTGTTTGGAATGGTGGGTATGAAATTTATAAACCTAATTTGGAAAATATATTTTTTGAACATTTTTATATAATTATTTATTTGGTTACCAATTAATTATAAATTAATGTGAACCCCATTTGATAATAAAGGAATATTTTTCAAGAACAATTTTTATGTGTGCAAACACTTGTTAACAGAACAATGTAAACAAATCACTTTTTTGTGAATGATTTTAATGAAATTAATGTATGTTATATTCAGTATAATGTTTAAAATTTATATATATTCTTATAATAAAAGAGATATGAATAAATCTATTTTTATGCATAAAAACTATTTTTTTGTAAAAAATGATTTCTTTCATTTTGAAAAAGTAATTTATAAATACGTTTTAAATCTTTTTGAAAATTTATTTTTAAAAATTATAAATATTTTTAAAATGGGATTTTAAAAATGATATTGGAATTATATTTTACTAATTTTTTTAGAAGATAAATTTTTAGTGGATGATGAAGGGTAGTAGTTTTTATTAATAATTTCTCATTCATTCAAATAATTTGAAAGAGAAGTTTAATTTTAATATTTTTTTAAAAAATATATATATCAATAAAATATATATTTTATTATTTTATTTTTTTTTAATCAATTTAATACTTTGTATTTGTGTAAAAACATTTTAAACATCTAAACTGTTACTCTTTAGAAAACATTTTTTCATCATGTCTATTGGATTAATTTGAAATTAAATTTTACAAATTATGTGAATTAAAATTTAAAAAATTGATTCATTATTTGGAATAAGAATAATTTAGATTATCTAACATGGTCATCTTAATTCATTTCATTTATTAACTATAAAAGATGAAAAAATTAATTACAGTAATTATGGTTAAATGGGTTTATTTACGGTCAAAGTAAAATGATAATTGGTAAAACAACCTTTAAATCCATTAAAAAAATATTTTATATCCATATTTAGAACTTATAACTTTGTAGGTTTTATAATGTCCCATTTTGTATTCTTATCGAATGTGAAAAACATAGTTACTCCATTTTCTTTTCAAAAATTACAGTTGATCCACTCACCCAATTTATAAAATCCCACCCACTCTACATTTTTATTCACAGATAAATACCCATTTGGGTCATCTAAACTATAATCCTGTAATCATTATATAGTTCATAAATTCAACTATGGAAAGATTTTTGTGTAAATAAATATAAGTTTTCCAAAGAAGAGATAATGTCCCAAACCAAGAATATTATTTTATTTCTACCACACCTGCATCAATTATAATTGAATCATGATTATAAAATTATGTTATTATGTTATAAAAATATTTTTTTTAAATTTCATATTCCAAATCCATCGACTATTCCCTCAAATAGGATGTGAAATAATCTTTCTTGGGTATGGTGGAGTACCGCCATGCAAACCGTTGTTATTAATTTTCCATCACCACCTTTAATAAATATATAAAATTATGTATTTAATTTTTACATATTATATATATCATACTATTATAGCTCTTCAAATATAATAATACAACCAAATTAGTACCTAAAAATATTTGGAAAACAATAGCGTGACTCATGTGTATGGAGGACTACCGCCTCATAAAGTGATGTAATGTGTTTTTAATTTCTATTTTACATGGATGGTAACGATGAAATATTAAAATAATATATATTTTATTTTTATATTATATATAAATATTCAATTATTACATAAAATATTACTTCTAACACTCTATTGCGTGGGGGATATTATAACTCTATTCGTCTGTATGACAATCTACCTCCTTGTAAAGGGATGAGTTTTTTTCCAAAAATCATTGGATTAAAGGAAATTAGTGTCAATATAATGAATATAAGTGATATATATTTACATAATTCTATTTTTTTAATGTAAATATAATATTTCAAATCATTTATTTCATCAGTCAAAAAATTGAAATAGTGTTTAATTATACCTACGACCAGTTATCTCTATAAATGGTATACTTTATTTTATATCATGGTCATTAATTGATTAATCTAAATAGATATATAATGAATATATTTATGATATTTATATCATTTTTAACATTATCATATATATATATAACAAAGATCAATTTAAATATACTAAAAACACCAAACAAGAACACATGTGAAAAAATTAAGCACATATTAACCGGAATATAATTTTAACAATGAATTATTTATAAATAGGTTATAAAAGGGTTTGTGTGAATTATATATTAAATGATATATTTATATATACTTTTTTCTATGTTTATAGGTTACTATAATTTATTTAAAATAAATTTATATAGTATTAAAGAATCTAGAGTGCTTTTGTGGAAAGAGGAACTCATGTTAATGGACATTCATCTCTCTCTTTTTTACTTCTATGAGAGACATGTCATATTAACCACCTATTAATTTTATGATTTATATATAAATCACGTTAATTTATTTTCTAATGAATATCCCTAATATTGTTTTGATTTTCATATCCATTTTATGATCTCATGTTAATGGGGTTTATGGTTCAAAATTAACTATAATGGTACCGGATTGTTGTCTCAAATTTCCATCTCTAAGCCATTGGTTATATTGTTGACCAATATTATTAAAAAAAATTATATAAATAAATTTTTACATTATATATCATGAATTTTATTCTTTGATCAATATTTAATGTATCTATCAATTTTATTCTTTAATGGTTCTTAAAATTCCAATGACACCAAACTGGTAAGGGTTTTATGATATAGTATCTTCATTTAACTTGATTTTTTATGTTTATACATCTATTGATATTATTTTATGATCAATATCTTAAAATTTTCATGAGATTTATATTCATATGGTTATTACCTTATATTAATTAGTTATACCTAATTGTTACCCTTTATACACTCATTAATTTAAAATAATTGTTTTACTAAAAAAACATCATTTCGTATATTTGATCCAATAACCAATATCTTATATTTCCATGTTTCTAAAAGTGTCACAAAAAATGATTTTATATCCCTATATAACTAATTGATGTTAATTTTAGATTTTTAATTTATAAAAAAATGTTCTGGAAGGAATATTATTTTCATTTTAAAAAACAAGTCATGTTTTCATTTTACCGAAATTATAATGGAATCATTAATTTAACATGAATTAAAAGAAAATATTTTCTCCACATCATAAAAAATAAATTCCTTAAATAATGTGCCATTATTTTGAATTTATTTTATAATTAAAATAATTCCAAAATTAAATTATGAACTCTTAGTTTTAAAATGAGATTTCGAAAGTGGAAAGTCTACAATCATCAAGAACTATTTATAAATATTTATAAATTATTTTTAAGGTTTCCATATAGGATTATAAGGTGAGTTGATGAAATTTCTCTGAAACACCTTCTCATTACATGTGTTGTGATGTGATGACATGTTGAATTCTTTATGATATTATAGATCACGTAAGAACTTTTACATAAATAGATGTGTGAGAACAATATAATCCTGTAATTATTTTCGTAAATCATTTTATCATTGGGGATAATGATGGGAACCAAATTGATAGGCATGACTCACTATGAGAAAAATGTTCTTCCTAATCCACTTTAGGAAAAATTTCCATCCTAAACCACAATCGGAAATAGGTGATGAGTCATAGTTTACAATTTCTATAAACATGGTAGTTATCCTTCGATGTGATGTGGTTTTCTATATCTATGATTATTACCCACATTTATGATATGATATTATGGATCATGATTCATTTATGATGAATTCTCAATCATATTGAAATTTTCTTTTTAAATGATAGTTTTTTATTCCATGAATCATGTTCATGATCTATGATCAGTTGTGTATAGACATCAAAAGTTATTTTCAAGATCAAATACACTTATTATTATCTTATTAATTAATATGTTCATATATTGATATTTCATATTTTTACCCTTATATAGAATCTAATCTCAACCATTATTTTGTTTCCCTCCCCTAGTTGTGAAGAAAATATTAGGTATGATATGCCTTATATTATTACAATATGAGAAGAACGTTGTGGGGAATGTCTTAGATGATTGTTGAAAATATATGATTATGTTTGTAGTATCCAAATACACTAAGATATTACAGTCCTCATGTATGTGTTTATGAATTTTATTTAATATTCATGATTTTTTTTTGATATTTATGAATGAAAATATTTGGTCATTATAAAAACTCTTATTATGTTAAGAAATTATTTCATGTTATTCTCCATATGAATCATTATGTCTATACACAGATACTCATAGAGAATCATTAATTTTATTTTAAATTTTCATAATTCTAAGAGTTCTCTCATCCTTCCCTCAGAAAATCATATCATAGTCAATCCCCTTGTTCCAAAATTCAAAATGCCTCATATCCTAGGTCACATAATTGTACCCCAATAATAAACTTTCCGTATTCAGGGCCACATCAATAGTATGATCCGAAAAAAATGTGGACTCCAAAACCTATAACAAACCATTTTACAAAAAACAAATTCATTATTACAAACATTTAATCAACAGCTTGTGTACATCAAAAAAATAAAATAATTTTAAAACCAATTTTCCAAAATTGTAATCTAATAAAGGATTCATCAAATATATCCAATTTCATCAATTTCAAAAACCATAACCCAAAATTGTATTTTTATCATAAATTAGAAAAGGATTAAAAATAAAATTTTAACAATTTTTTAATAAAAACTAAGCCCTCATTTACAATGTGATGTGGGGAATTGATAGATGAGAAATACCTCTCAATGTTTTCCGAAATTAGAGAATGACACCACAAAACTATAGATATGCGATGGGATATTCATCAAATATATAGATACGATAATATCTTATAAATATTCCCATACAAATATATATATATCCCTAAAAACAAGATCGTTATTTTTAAAAGGGAGAAATGAATGGATATAAAATGAATATAAATTGTGAACTTACTAGTGATTCAAGATCTTTAAAAGTATTTGATTTTATGAAATGTAACAATTTGTATCAAAGGAAAATTTATTTAAAGACATGGAAGGGAGGGAAATTTTTGATATTAGGGAATTAGTCATCTAATGAGTCTTATGTGTCTCAATTCAGATTAGATCCATGATTTTCGATTTCCAACAATACACTCCATGGTTAGTCCACATCGTTTCAAAAACTATGAAATGACTACAAGGAGCCTCTGTATTGTGTCAATATATAATATATCATTCTTAAAAAATTTGGAAAACCATTTACTAACTAATCATTTCCCAAAATTTCATGGTTAATAGTTTACCACAAGAAATTTCATGGTATGGAAATAACATACACCATCTGTGTGCCATCCTAAATACTCCCAAAAACTAAAGTAATATTTTTTGGATTTGGTGCATGAATTCTAAAAAATGGGAAAAATCTATGCACACCCAAAACATGTTAATACCTATAGTTAACTCTTGAAATACAATCCACATATTTTATAACCTCAATGTATCTAAAAATATTGTACTTGAAACTAAGGGTTCAACATTCTCTCCACCATTTGTCTTCACATCACTGTAATATAGAAATACAATGTTGACCTAATAGATTTTGGAAAATTTCTCCACATATTTTTTTTCATTCAATCAAGATTATTCCTAAATGAGACCTTGTTTTAGTAAAACTAACACTCATCTGATGCTTTTCTCACATAATTGGTTTCTTATCTTATCAATTCTATATTCTGGCACATGAATCAACATAAAATATAGTTCAATATCAACATATACCCATTTAATGACACGTTAAAAATGATTTTTTTCATTTTTAATTGAGATAGATAAAAAACGTTATGCATAGAATAAAAACATTATAGGCACTTCTATGTGAGAAGGAACATCACTAACATGTTAATGAATCAAAAAATGGATAATATACCACTAGTAAACATTCATTCACCCCAAAATTATAATTACCATGACATGGATAGACATTTCGGAACAAATGTTTAACTATCTCAATCAATACCGGTCGTCAATGAATATTTGTATAAAATTTAAAAAGACTCTGAGTTATTTCAATTACCCTTATAAACATATAAATCATCTATGTTGTCTCTCACCCATGGATTGGTCCAATCAGTGATGTATCACCATTTTATATCGAAAAAAGTGGAGAACGCTAAAGATTACCATACAATGATTAGAAAGGACCCATATGTATTTAGTCATGAAATATCTTATTGTATGAGAACTCCACTAATAGGATATGCTCCTATAATGAGCCACTAATATCAGTTACACAATACATAATAATTTACTATAATGTTTTTCTCTCTAATTCAGATCATCCATTTGTTTTAGAGTGATATGTTATTATCATGGTCAACTGACTTCCAAGTGATATCTACACAGACATCCAAAAGAAGAGATTATAAATTGGTTACCCGATCATATATAATCGATATTGGAACATCATTCATACTTTTTAATTATCAAATATACATATTGGTCCAGACTTCTAAAATGTTGTATTCACAAATAAGGATGAAGTGTGTTGACATTTTAAGAAAATCCCCTATCTCCCATATGAAATAATGTTTCTGAACCATTCTAGGTATTCCTATTACAATATACATGGAAGTATTATTTTATTTTCTTACAAGTATTGGAAAAAACAATAATATACCATATGTCCATTGATTCTCCCTCTTTACCCAATGAGAGATGAGTAATATTGATAAAACTTCCCATGCATATGTCATCATTCCAACCCACCACATTTGTTCTTACATTGCTTTTTAAATTTTAGAAAACCATGAATTGATATCCTATATATAATTTTGTAATAGAATAAGAAGTCATTATAGATTATCCCAAGGTATAACCCTCAGAACTCTAAATCATAACACTTAACATCCATATAGATTTCATCCCACAGTGTTCTCCCCACTATCTAGTTTATATCTTATGGTAAACCATTCAGGATCAAATGATTGACGATTACAAAACTTCATTAAAATACATGATTAATATAAATTGTAATGAAAAACTTAAATTACCTTGTTCCTCCTAATAAAGATTTATATTAACTATGACTGACATAATCTCCCATTTAATTAAATACTTTATAGCCAATTGAACATATAACTTCAAACTCATGTAATTTTCTACGGAATTTCATTTTTCAGTTGTATACAACAAGTCGAAAAAAAATATTTGAAGATATTTCATAGATCCATATTAGCATTGTTTCAAATATATTTTAATGGAAATGTATAGTAATATTCTTTTATTAGTATACACTATAAATTTCACAATAAAAAATAGTTATTTCTTTTATTTGAATAATAAATTACATCACCCAACTCTAAATCATGAATAGGGTAATTTATCTCATGTATTAATAATTGTCTTGAACCATATATAGAAACATTATTTCCTATCATGATGACATATCCTAACACTAATCCTAATACATAAAATGGAAAACATAGCTATTCGAATCCTCTTATAATGTGATGATAGGTGCTAGTGTAAGTCTAAAATAATGTTCTTGAATTTATGTTTAGAATTAAACATTACATTAGAAAGGAATTCCAATCCTAATAAAAGCTATCATAATTGAATATAAACCGTATAAGTCACATAAAAATTCAAATAGTATCTTATTAAGGTAATGAAACTACGTCCCTAAAACAAATTCTTTTTTGGATTCCAATAGGTAACCAAATATATCATTACAGGGTCTTTAAAAACTAATTTCTCAAAAATAACATGGCCATGGAATTTTATTTTATATGAAAAAATAAATCTTTAATAACTTATCATAGACATGGTTCTCCTGAAATAAACCAAATATCATTTCTAATGGTTTCTCATGATTTTTCCCCTACGATACAACAGAGTATCATCTACTAACACAACCGTAAAAGAATAGAATTTTATAAGAAATATTTTATTCAATAGTTCTATAAATAATGTTAGTGAATTTTTAAGACTATAGATCATAATGAAAAACTAATAATGGCTTCATCTGTTCCTAAATGTGGTATTCAAAATAACCTCTTTCTGAACTCATAGTTTGTGATATCCAGATCATAAATAAATTTTAGAGAACCACTGAAATCCCTTAAATTGATCATATAAGTCATTGATTCATTGAAGATAATCTTTCTTTTATTTCATAGAATTTTTAATCATATAATAATCTACCCAAACACTATGATTTCTCTCTATATTCATTATAAAAGGACCATGTTCTTCTCATAGAGAAGTGCTCTGTTGATTTTACCCATTTAGTTCTAAATCACCCAACTAAAATTTTAAATCCTTCAATTATATTGGTTTTATACTATATGTTGTAATGGATATTAGACTAGTACCCAATAAAAGATCAATCATAAACTCCACGTATGATTTTGGTGAAACCATTAATAATTTTTTTAGAAAAATGTCATGAAAAATGTTAGAGATAATTGCAAATTCCCTATTTAAAATCTCATCCATGGATACCAATTTAATAATTGCAAACAATTAATAGATGGTTCCAACCATCAGTTCCAATATTTTTGATTTAATTATATATACATAAAAATCTCCTTGAAATAGTTTCTTGATTCCAATATGATATTTGAATGAAAACATTAGAAAATAAAAATTGATGTGGGACTTGAATGATGTCGACCAATCCATATCCCGAATCAGTATATAGATATCTATGAAAATATTTGAAAAATTCTAAAGAAAATTATCCCACTACATAGTTATAGATCGTTATTTACACATAATAGTTTGTAAGATTCATTGTACAATATAAATTTGATGTTTAAAAAAGATGGAATATCTCATCAAGGAAACCCAATTAATTAACAACAAGAGAACAAATAAACAACTTCATTGTGTCCATATTATACAAATCATTCATAAATTTATAATTCAAAAGAATCATACCAATCACTATTAAAGAATTTATTAATTATCTATGATCACTTTCTATGAACTAAAAAATTTCATACTCATTGGGATTTAATATTTTCTACCCGATTCATGTTGCCTAGGTTTCATATTCATGGTGTTCCGAGAATTACCATCGTTCAGTTAATTCTGAAAACAAAAATTATTTTTCTGATCTTATATTGTCAAATCATGAGAAATATGATATGTGACTCTAGAAAATGACATTTTAGAATTATTATAAGAATATTAATAACGTCCTATATGATTAAAATTGAGACAGGATTTATGTGGTGTCAAAAAATCTCACATTAAATTCTAAATAGAACCACATCGAAAACATCTTAACATAATGTTCAATTGAGTAGGAATATTTACTGATCCCATGAACTAATTTTGAAGTATCATAGCACTATAGAAGTAGGTTTCACTTTCCTCTTATCTCATGTATTTGAGTTCCCACTTGTTCCCATAGGAATAAACATACTCCATTAAACTAACTTACTAACACATCCATTTTTATATTGTTGATCTATTGACCATTTTTATATATTTTGAAGTACAATAGATGATATTATTTGAGAAGAATTTCATTCTTAATCTCATATAAAAATGTGTTACTCCAATTATTCACATTCCAAAAATAACAAATTGAATAAATTAATAAATTCATCCACATACTCTTTTACAAAAATATTCTATTGTTTCAAACTGGAAAATGATATAGTTCTAGAAGTTCTAAATGTGTGGTGATAAAATGGATTCTTAATTAATTATTCAAAATCCTCCCATTACATTCCATGATCAACCTTATTTGTGGAAATCAAAATCCAACCATTTTCTTCGTATATGCTCTATCATATATGTTTCCATCATTACATTAAACTTTTCTGGAGTCCCAATGAAATATATGTGTTGATTCATCATAGTCAAAAAGTCTTAATCATTTTATATTTCTAAATCCCCTAGAAAATTTGGTTTTTTTTATTTTACAGCTGATATAAATAGCCTACTTTTCTAGGAATGTCATTCTGATTACCCCTACCCAATGTTTGAAAATCATGGAAAATGATTTGAACTATTTTTTTATCATTTGTGGATCAGGTCCAATCACATTTTCATTGAAATATTCTAATTTATTTATATAATGCATACATATTTCAATTCATTATTACCAAAAAACCTCATTTAGTAATCACCAATTATAAAATAAAGTGAAAATAAAATCCAAATTACCATACCAAATGATACTACAATTATTCCTATAAAAATAAAATCATTTGAAATCAATTGAAAATTTCTCATAAACAATAAAATGAATTCTGAACTATGATTCCCTAGTGGGAAATATTTACTATGAATGAAATATATGTATTCATCATTAGATTAACCCCTGATAATGAGATAAAACATTATTATACGATTCTCAAAGAATTTTTATACCCAAACTACCCGATTAAATTGATGTTTGTCATAGAAAGTTCAACAATTTCTTTTTAAGATATACACCTCATGTCTCAATAGTCCATTATCCTTGCTATAATATGGAGATACATACAGACTAATAATAATTGGTATCATATTAATCATTCCACCCACCACTCATTGTCTTGGGAAGAGGTGGGGATACTAAAAGACCTTAGATGTCATCCCCAAGACAACAACGCTGATAATAAATTCTATGTTCTTCAAGGAACAATGGAATTTTATTTTCCATTTAATGATATTGTTTGAATAATAAACATACAATTAACTATATGATGCATGAATGAATAATAAAAACAAAATTATTCTAAAAATCATCAATTTGAAACTATAAACAAGACAAAAAAAGAAAAAAAGTACTACAATACCCATATATCAAAGAATGCCATCCCAGAAATCATGAAACTTGCACCAAGGTCAATGTCTACCGGTAAGCCTCATATAATCATTATATTTCACTATTGATGTAAGATACATTTCTTTTCTCTATATCTTGGTAGAAAAAATATGAAAATTCCAAAAAATTTCCCAAGAAGGGCTGAGTATAAATTCATTAGTATTTCCCCAAAGACTTCCCAATACACACAAATTTGAACAAAATTAATGGTACAATTTATATAAAAATGTTTCTGATATGTTTAATAAAATTATAAGAAATTCAATATTTATTTTTGAAGAAATACAATTATTATGTTCTAGACCATTTTATTTTATTTAGCATTCCCATCCTCATGTATCTACACACACACCCATGATTCCTAATTTAATTTTCCACTATAATGATCTATATCTCTTCCTTCAACAATGTTATCACCAAGTTTACAATATCCTTATGAACCAATGGATCATTCCAAATATACTATTTCATTTTCATGTACACCAATTCTAATCATAACTTATATATGGTCATGTTAAAATCAAGAACTCACAAAAACTATGTATTTGAAAATCGATACCAAACAGTTTCAAAAAAAAATAAAATCATTATCTTAGAAACATCATTAATATTTTATGCAGATAAAAAAACTACAATAAATTTAAAACGAACTGTTTAAAATTATAGCCCAAAACGATTTTCATGTAATCCACAAAATTTATATAAATATGAAATTCATAATCTATACTATCTTTTCCATCTCTAATAATTTTTTTTTCATAGAAATATTTCCAAATCATTTAATCAAATGTAATAATTCTTATTGTACATCACGTGGAGAAGATTCAGAATCCACCTACCTCTCACAGGAATAATAAATAAAGAAATCCACAAAAAAAAATGAAGATTACGACTCTGATCTTCTTCTATTAATTAAAATCAAACATATCCCACCAATATTTTGATCTATGAAAATATATCTATTTATAACATACTAGTTATATGGTTATAGGAGAGAGGAGATGAGTATGTATAATAATGATCACTACTAGAAAAGATTAATTTTGTTTTGGTTTTTTGTGATGAATTGTTAGCAAAGGTTTTATAAAATGCCACTAATAGTTTTATAGTTTCTTTATTTTCATTTGGGAATTTCTTTTTGAGTCCCTTTAATAAACAATTGCTAATTTTTTTAAAAAAATTAAAAATAATTTTTTTTATAATTTTTTTTTGAAATGTAACTTTTTTTAATCAGCTTCTAAAAACATTCACGAAATTAATTAAAAAAATTGCAAAATATAATAATTATTTATGATTTATTATTTATTATTTAGTATCATACATGCTTTACTATTTATATTATCAATTTATTCTAATATGTTAATTAATAAATATTTATAAATATTTGTTAATAATAATTTGATACTTTAAAAAAATCTTCAATAAGATGAAAATTAGAGTTCGACAACAAATGGCCGTAACTTTTGATTTGGGAGGACATTTTTCCTCCTAAACCATTAAATTGAAGTTTATAAAATTAAAAAAAAAACTAAACTAGATTTAAATTATTTTATAATTAAATCAATTAAAATTATTATAGTTTTATGAAATGTTTATAATTGAATTTTTGACCATAACATTTAATCGGGTTGCCTGTTTGGACACTACCATATATCATACGAAAGCCTGCAAGGAGCTCTAAACTAGGATAAATCTAGGGAAACCGGGTCACAGTTTTTTTTATGTTAATATTTTCCCTATAGGCCTCCAAAACCAGGTTTTAGTCAGGTAACCCATATTTTGTAACAATCGATGGCATTTCAGGAGCGTTTATGGTGCTCTTGTTGTCTTTTTGTTTTGTATGGAATGAATTTATTCATAGAGATGTCATTCCTATTGATATTATGATTTCTAATTTTTTATAATTTTTCATATTGTAGTTTTTTGTAATTAAATATATACATATATTCTCATATTTATATCTAACAAATGTATTTTATAAAAACATATTTACATAGAAATGTTGTTTTATACATATAAATCGTATCGAAATAAATATTTTTTATTCATTGATTTTAAAATAAATAATTTTCTATTTTATTTAGTATATAAAAATGCCTTAATATGTATATATATTTAAATACATGTAATGTTTATATATAAACATGTGTTTGTGTAAATAAAAAATTATATTTATTTTTATATACTAATACATGTAAAAAATACATATATATTTATAAATATTATTATCTATAGATAATTTATTAATGTATTTTTTCATAAATATATAATAATCACTAAATAAAGTATATAAATTCATATACAATTAAACTATATAAATATATATACATACATAAATAAAAATAATTTCTATATAAATATATGAATGTGTATTGATAAAAAGATTTATATTTATATTTATATTATAATATATGTAAATAAATATTAATATTTAATATTTTTATATAAATTTAATTATATATATCCTAATATTTCAATGATATTTTATATTTTTTTAATTCTATCTTCATATTCTTTTAATTTTATTTATGAATTTTTTCAATGATTCACATTCATTTTGAATTGATGGTCTTGTAATTATTGTGATTTGTCCCTTTTTGAAAATTCATTATCAATTATATATAATAATTTATAAGAATTTATGAATATTTTTGTATATTTGGGTATATTTATGTGACACCCTGAACACATTTTCTATGTAATAATAATATTTTAGTTGTTTTTATTAGTTTTCTTCAGGTAATTTTAGCACTATCCAAACAATGTCTAAAAAAATCATAGGATATGATTTATTCAACAAAAAATCGAAACCTTACAATTCCATAAGGCCAATGAACTATTACTAACCAATAATGACTACTATGATACTTATGATAATTGCCTGAAAACCACCATACACAACAACCTGACCAAGTAGGTGGTGCACATCCTTTGGGTTGGTCACAATGAAAAACTTTATGGCCAAAATTGTAACAACCTTTCTAATAATTAAGGTTATGTATTTAACCATCCTAACCGACTTGTTTCTAATGTTTTGAATACCCTAAACACCTATTTATAATGCCTTTTATGATCGTTAGTAGTCGTTGTATTGCTTAGGTGACTGTTGGTGCTTTTAACAGTCGTGAAATGTTGTAACTATTGTGTATATTGAGTATTTTTATTATAAGATTACAAAATATTTAAGGTACCATAATTATTAAAAGAACATACGGGTAATAAATGTAATAAATTTATTTTTTTACTTAATAAATATATGGTATATGTAAATGTAAATTTTTCAAAGAATACATCTATATGTATTAGAGGTGTTTACTTATTTGTCTTCATGCTTAAAACAAAATATAACCTATTATTTTATGAAAAAATATATATGTTTCACATGTTTTAAAATGATTCAAATATATTAAGGTTCTAGCCTGAGTAAAATAATGACATCGTTTTAATTAATGATATACGTTGTATTTGAATCTGAATTCATAGTAATGGAATTCTAATACTTATATGATAGATTGTGTATTTTATTTTTTCAATGATTAAAATTGAGTTAGAATTATGTTTTAGTATAATAAATTAATGACATTATTAGTTTTTAATGAAATTAATTAATGAACGTTTTTTAATGAAAATTTTATGTTTTATTTTTGTAATTGAATGTTTTTTTATCCAAGGGTTCTAAAAAAATTTATATGAATCTATAAAAACACCTAGCATGCCAAGGGAGGCAGCTCACACCATCTACCTAAGGTTTGGGTGGTCGAGCCTAGGACCCTCAGCATTCACAGGTTGTCCATGAGTGAACACACGCCATAAGAGTGCGTGAATGAACCATGAGAGTTCCACTATCTGGGACCGCCTTACGGTAGAGGGTGGGCACAGAGCTTTCCTGCATGGGTTAACTGATACAAGGGGTAATGAGAATGGTGATAAGGATTTATGGTGGGTTCTGGATCTCTGATGCTTATAAATCCATCTCTGTTATGCCCTCATTTTGATGTGGGAAGAAAATTTTCAGCGGGGGCCAAATATCTACCATTCTATCTTGCCACGTGAGATATAGACCCCACATTTCGGTCACGGGTTCTAATCTATCCAACGAAAAAAAATCTATCTTTGTTTTCCTTCATCGTTCGATCACGCAAAACGAGATCTTGGTCATCCATCTATTTTAAAATCATGTATCCCACTGCAGCCGTCCGATCGATCCAAGTTGTAATCTCCTCCTTTAATCTATTTTTTAAAACTGAAGAACATTCAGCATCCATCCGATATCACTAAAATTTTGATGATCATCAAAAATTTTCCACAGCTCCTCCTTCATTATCTTCTTCCCCACATCACACTTGTGTTCCAGTGCCAATCACCATCTCCTCTCCTCATTTCTCGTCTATAACCCATGAAGCTTTCTCCATCCACGGTTCTATTGTCTGTTCTCCTATTTCAATAAGTCTACATGGGGTTTATTATTATAATGAAAAAATAATCTATTCCATTAAATTATTACACAAATCACATATATATATATATATATTATAACAATCAATCGAATTGATTTTCGTGGATTGGAATATTTTTCCTGTTTTATTTTAGTCTGTTTTCATTTTCCTTGATGCCGTTGTTTATAATTTATGTCAAAAAAATATTTTATAAAATATTATTATATACAAATTATACAAAACCATGTTTTCACAAAACAAACCAATGGTTTTTCTTCTTCTCAACTCCTCCCATGACTCTACATGATTCTACCTCTTCTTGAAAATATGTAAGTTATTTTTTCTACCTTGTCTTCCCTGTGTAGAACCATATATACACCATGTGTATAAACAGATATATATATATATATATACTCATATAGTTTATATTAATTTTCCATCCTAAATTTATTTCAAATTCCTAAATATTATTTATCGGTGTGTATTAATGCGGGTAACACATGTTTTGGTTGTGTATTTTTTAAGAGAAAAACCCTTTTACATGATTAAATATATATATGGTTTATATAAATAAATAAATATATATTGTAATGGCCCGGACCTCCCTGGTCTATTACTTTGTGAAACTGTGGTGTTGGAGGTGTTCCAGAAGGTCAAGGGGACTTATCCCGAACACTTTGCCGAATTTCCAGTTTTGTGAATAGTGTTTCCAGAACAGTAACCTTCTAACTGTGACCTTCCAACTGTAGACTTGAACAGTGTTTCCAGAACGGTAACCTTCTAACTGTGACCTTCCAACTGTAGACTTGAATAGTGTTTCCAGAACGGTAACCTTCTAACTGTGACCTTCCAACTGTAGACTTGAACAGTGTTTCCAGAACGGTAACCTTCTAACTGTGACCTTCCAACTGTAGACTTGAACAGTGTTTCCAGAACGGTAACCTTCTAACTGTGACCTTCCAACTGTAGACTTGAACAGTGTTTCCAGAACGGTAACCTTCTAACTGTGACCTTCCAACTGTAGACTTGAACAGTGTTTCCAGAACGGTAACCTTCTAACTGTGACCTTCCAACTGTAGACTTGAACAGTGTTTCCAGACCGGTAACCTTCTAATGTTGACCTTTTCTTTCCTTTGCCAAATTTTGAGTATGTGAACAGTGTTTCCATCTTCGCAAATTTGATGTTTTCTTCGACGTAAAATACTTTTAAAACCTTATTTTAAGGACTTTATGGCCGATTCAAAGGCTATAAATCCTATATTAATTATTCCTAAGTCCGGGATATTTTTACTTGGTCAAACCGCGCGGGTTAATGCGATCCATTTTTAATGGAGAATAAATAGGATCTTAAACCATAGCCTCTATAATTATTTTTTTTAAAGGGAACGAGATATCATTCTTCGTTGTTCTTCCTCCGGGTTCTCATCTACGAGACAGTAGAACCTTGCAATCATTCCCGTAAGAGTTTCACAATCAAACGTTACTCGGATCATTTCCTCTCTGTTTGATGCAACCAAGTTGTGTCGATCGTTCTTCCATATAAGGTATGTTTTATCATCGTTCCTTCGGGGATCACCCTCTCTTGTTCTTCCTTCCATATTAGCTTGTAACCTCCATGGTTCTAATGGGTTTTCTTGGGGTTGGTTGGTACTGTCATACCGTGGAATCCTCCGGTGGATGCAGCTGTCGTGAGGAGAAGAGGATTGTGACCCGTGGTGTGGATAAAGGACGTCAAGAACTCTTCGAGGAAGGGGATTCATGGCTTCTCTAATCGAGTATGTGCAATCGTAGAATTAGTATGCTTTAGTCCTTTGGATCACAATGAAATTGACCTAATTAAATACTTGAACCGGATTAAAAGAATTTGGTTGATCGCATGTTGTTGCTTTGTACCATGATAACGGTTTGCCTCATGTTTTCCTAGATACAGTGATATCTATGTTTTCCTTTAATTAGTTGCTCGTTCATGATGGAAATTGATATAGAGCGTAAAACCCGAATTATTTGTTAAATAATTGGCTAATGATAAAGAGGCATGTTAATGAATCTGTTAATTCAAGATGGATTAAAGAACTATTAGTTTGATAATTTCAAAAGGGTTCTGAGTTACCCGCTTGCTTGTAAGGTTGAATGCCTTGTTAAAGGGCCAAGAGCCCATTTTGTGATCTTTGATTTCCTGGTGCTGGTAATTGATGTGAGCCTGGATGGCTGTTGTGATATGTGGAGGCATGGGGACTTGTGGATGTGGCAGCGGATGACGCCTAGTGTGGAGAGATGCATCGGTTTATGCATGTGGGTGTCGGGGAGGACACCAAGGATGATGGTATGATATGAATGTGATGGTTTGATGTAGGTGGTTTGGTTTGGTTGTTTATCTGATTTACTTTTCCCCACTGCTCAAGGCAGCTGGTCTTGCTTACCCTCTTTCCGAAGGAGGCGAAGACACGCGGGGTATGCCATGTGCTTTCCGTGTTTAGCCTCTCGATGGAGGATGGGTCTATGCTCTTGCTATAGGCTGCAAAGACTCGACGGGTAGTATATCTACTCACCGTGTTGAGCACTTAGTGTTTAGTAGCATAGGATGCTTTTCTAGAATGCGTGGGAATATGGGGAAGGTAATTCCATAATGAATGTTTGTTTAAATGGTGATAATCCACGGGTATGGAGAAACTGGAATTTAATAGTGATGTGAATCCTAAAAGGAGCAGTTTTTGAATATGATGCCAATTTAGTTTAATGTGGTAAATTTCACATTGTTAATTAATGTTTAGAGTATTAATTAACGTACAGTGGAACTGATAAAATGAGAATGGAGTAATCTAATAAATCTATTCAAATGGTTGTGTTCTTATAGGATACCTAGTCTTAGAAGTAGCAGCCTGGAGTCTGAGTGACGTTAGCTGAAGTTGTGCCTATGACTAGGTAATGCCCATAGTGCGGTTGTGAGTTATATATATTCTGTAATTTTTGTGTTTCTATATGCTACTCTACCCTGTCGGTAAGGGCATCTGACACCCCGGGGATTCTGAGCCCTGGGGAGGTGTTTTCCACAACATTCTGATGGGAGGTTGAATGGATGACTACCCCCTTTGGCCCCGCTCTCTTCTCTTGGTAGATCTTTGTGCTGGTAGGCACAATGGTTAATTTTACCCATATATGTGTGTAGAGGGCTGTAATGGATTTTGGTTATTTCACACACATATATTATGGATATAGTATCCTATGGACTACTATAGGTGTAACGTGTATAGGCTATATGGATTGAGGATCCTTACTCGGAGAATGGGCTGTAATGGCTTGAGGTATTATACCCGACGTATGATACACGTTATGAGAGCTGTGGTGGCTCTCGGAAACTACCTGGTAACTTTTGTTTGTGGGGACGGTGTGGAGATTAGCCCAGGTGTCTGCGGGCAAGCCATTGGAGAGAGATGCACAGGACTTATGTCGTTGGGGAAAAGCGGCAAACCAGTGGGGAAGTGGTAGCGGGGTACCCTTGATATTCTTTACTATATGCTATATTCTTGTATGCGTTACTTGGTGAGAGTATCCATGGTGAGGTTGAGAACTTAGTATACCTGTTTAGGTAACGAGTTAGTTTCACTTGTTGTTCACTGGGCTTTAGCATGCTTTCTTTACTTTTTCACGAGAGGCATGGGGAGGATCCAACTGAGTATACTGTTATACTCACCCTATGTATATATAAACTATTTTTCAGGTCACCTGGAGCAGGTTAGAGATCAAGCTGGTTATTACTAGCTTGCGGTTGGAGGGGGAGCTGTTTGGGCTTGTGGTCGCTGCCATTTTACTTTCTTTTGGGTACTTTTAGTTTTCCCTTTCAGTTGTAGTACTTTTTCATGACATTTCATATATGTACTTGAGTTTCTTTTATATTTCAGTTATGAGTTGGAGTTGGTTGGAGTCTATTCTATCTCTTTTTTCTGCATGTGTTCTCTTAGAGGGCAATTCCTCCCATTTGTGTGTGTATTATACCCTCGGTGTTAGTCGCCAACCCGGGGCCTACTGGAGGTGGGACTCAGTGGTCATTATCTCCCTTCTCACATTGTCGGCCCATGAGGGGTACAATTTGAGGGGAGGGGGTCATGACAGAGTGGTATCAGAGGCTCTGGTTAAGGGATAGGATGGAGTTTGGAGTTAGGCACAGGTGAGGATGCATGGGATGGTAGGGCAACGATGTCATTCATGTTTAGAAAGTGGGGTAAAAACTGGAGACCGGAAGAGACATAGGCGTTTAGGGCCCCCTATGATCTGTTGCACGGACCTTTAAGCTTATGATGGCTACAAAACAAAGTGATACCGGTTGCAACGTAGAGACCTAGGAAAGGATCATGCATCATTATTTTTTGCGCATGTGTTTTAATGGGTAGACCTTGGGATAGGTAACCTAAAATAAATAAAACAAAACAATTAATTAATTAATGTGAGTCTTCCATATTCCAAGATTAGGAGTTCTAACAGTTGTTATTTTACAGGTATGGCTCCAGGTTGATGTCCTCGTCAGGTTTGCGCAGAAGTTTCCCAGCAGGCTGTTCCAGCAGATCGCCGCTGAGTAGAGGTTGACGACGATGACAATTGGAGGAAGACACTTCGAGAGATTCAGCGCTGGAGTCTACAGAAGTACGAGGGATCCTTTTCAGATGCAGTCACAGAAGACTGGTTGGAGGAGATCGAGATAGGCTTCAGTTCGATTCATGCTCGGAAGGAACACTGGGTGTCCTTGGTTGTGAAGATGCTGCGTGGAGCAGTGAGGCAGTGGTGGTTCTTGTTCCTTGGTGATCGTGAGGAGTCAGTAATCTCATGGGAGGAGTTTCGAGACAGGTTTAGAGTCGAGTTTCGTTCTTCAACTGCGAAGGCGTCTAGTCGCCAGGAGCTTCTTACCCTTCGAAAGGGGAGCTCCAATGTTCGAGAGTTTGGAATCCGTTTCAGGAACCTTCTACGATATGCTTCAGACCTGTTACCAGATGATGAGGCCAGGGCGAGGAATTTCGAGGAGGCTTTACATCCAGAGATCCAGCGCCAGGTCACCCCATTTATGCTGAAGACATATCTTGAGGTGCTGGCGAGGGCAGAGGTTGTTGAGAGGACTTTGGCCAGGACTGGATCGTCACAAGAGGGGAATTGTCATGATTCCTCATGAAGTAGAGTTGTGGTGCGGGGTTCCCGGTTTTCAGGATAGAAGAGTTTCTGTTCACCTAGCGGTAGGTCCCAGTCCTTCTCATCTCGTTTCTCCGGAGGCAGCAACTCTCAGGCCTATGCCAAGGGATCAGGAGCTTGTTTTTCTTGTGGTGGTCCTGGTCATCAGCAGCGGGAGTGCCCAACTTTTCAGAGAAGTCATCGTGCACCAGGCGCTCCACTCCAGGTTCCTCCGTTGAGGCAGTTCCAGCCGAGGCAGCAGCAGCAGGTTGCACCAGCTTTAGATCACCAAAGGGTAGATGGAGCAAGCCAAGGACAACCCCATGACGCTCCCCATCCTCAGAGATAAGAGCGCGGTCGTGGTGGTGGTCTTCATCAGGGTCAGAGAGGCCATGGAGGAGGTCTTGGTCAGCTTCATGCTCTAGCGTTACCATCCCCAGGCGAGCCAAATGTCGTTCAAGGTACCCTTTTCTTGTTTTCTACCTTGGTGTATACCTTGTTTTATTCAGGAGCAACACACTCCTTCATATCACCTACCCTTGTCCATGCTTTGGGACTTGAGGTAGAGTGGCTTCCAGTGCCCTTGGCGTTGACTACGCTAGTTGGAGGTCAAGCCGACTTGTTTGAAGTATGTAGAGACTGTGAGCTAGTGTTGGGGCAACACCGCTCTTGGGGAGATTTCCTATGTTTGCGAATACAACCATATGATGTCATAATTGGCATGGATTGTTTGTATTCTGTGTAGGCTGTTGTGGATTGCTACAGGAAGAAGGTTGTTTTCTTTGAGGAAGATGGAGAGAAAGTGGTGTTTGTTGGTGAGGGAGATCCTCGGATGAGTCATAGACAAGTTCCATCCTAATCATCCATGATGGCTGGGATGACGCTGAGTTCTTAAGAGGTTCAACAATTGGAACTTCCTAGGGTCGTAGAGGAGTACCCTGACGTCTTTCCAGAAGAGGTTGTATCCTTACCCCCTCAACGAGAGATCGAGTTTGGGATCGAGCTACAGCCAGGGGCGTCTCCTATCTCTATGTCTCCGTATAGGATGGCCCCTTCTGAGTTACGAGAGCTACGTATTCAGCTCGACAGTCTGTTGCAGTGTGGTTTTGTTCAACCAAGTGTGTCACCGTGGGGTGCACCAGTTTTGTTTGTGAAAATGGCTGATGGAAGTTTGCGGTTGTGCGTCGATTATCGTCGGTTAAACAAAGTGAAAATAATGAACCGCTATCCTCTCCCACGGATTGATGACCTATTCGATCAACTGAAGGGTGAAAGTTGGTTCTCAATGATAGACTTGCGGTCAGGATATAATCAGATGCGTTTAAAGGTTGAGGATATCCCGAAGACTGCTTTCCGCTGTCGTCATGGGCATTATGAGTTTGTTGTAATTCCATTCGGCGTGACGAATGCTCCAGTTGTTTTCATGGGGTTGATGAATGCTGTGTTCCGTGAATTCTTGGACAAGTTTGTTGTGGTTTTCATCGACGACATCCTTGTGTACTCCACATCTGAATAGGATCATGCAGAGCATCTACGAGCCGTTTTGGGATTTCTTCGCCAACATCAGTTGTTTGGGAAGTTGTCCAAGTGTGAGTTCTGGGCTCGAGAAGTTCGTTTCTTGGGACATGTTGTGTCCCAACAGGGAGTAGTTGTGGATCCTTCGAAGATAGAAGCAGTGGTGTCTTGGCCAGCCCCCAAGACCGTGTCAGAGGTGCGATGTTTCCTTGGTCTCATAGGCTATTATAGGAGGTTTGTAGCCAATTTCTCTCGAGTTGCGACTCCTCTGACATCTTTGACCAGGAAGGATCAAGCGTTCATATGGACTGATCAGTGTCAGATAGCTTTCGAGTATCTAAAGGAGAAGTTGGTAAGTGCTCCAGTCCTTTGTCTTCCAGCGGAGGGAGTCTAGTTTGATGTTTTCTGTGATGCTTCACATCTGGGGCTAGGCTGTGTTATCATGTAATAGAGGTCAGTTGTTTCTTATGGGTCTCGGCAGTTGCGTCCCCATGAATGCAACTATTCCACCCATGACCTTGTGTTGGAAGTCGTGGTGTTTTCTCTGACGTTGTAGAGACATTAACTCATTGGTGATCACTTTGTGGTTTTCACCGATCATAAGAGTTTGAGGTATGTTTTCTACCAACGTGACATGAACTTGAGGCAGCGTCGGTGGATGGAGTTCTTGCAGGAATATGACTTTGAAATATCGTATACACCTGGAAAAGGGAATGTTGTAGCTGACGCACTAAGACGAAAGATACGTAATGATGTTGTGCGTGAATCTAGTGATTCTTGGAGAGTGAAGGAAGAGATATCAGCTTTGCATCTTGATATGGGAGAAGTTGGGGGTAGAGGTTGTCTTTTCTAGATGATGGTGCAGTCATCCCTGATGCAGAAGGTGGAAGAGTCTCAGTTGGGTGACTTAGAGGTGGAAGTTTGCAGAGACAGAGTTGTATGTGGTGAGGCCCCTGATGGTTGGTCGGAGGATGAACAACACCGAGTGTTGTATCATGGCAGTCTTTTTTTCCCTTGGCGATGCGCGAGACGGTTCTCCGAGAGTTCCATAGTTCACCCTTGGTGGTACATCCTGGTGTGACGAAGATGTACCGATCCTTGAGGAGTCAGTTTTGGTGGCCTGGGCTGAAGTATACAGTTGCAGAATGTGTGTCTCGATGTTTAGTCTGCCAGAAGGTGAAGGCCGAACACCGTGTTCCTGGTGGTCTTCTCCAGCACTTAGAGATTCCTCAGTGGAAGTGGGAGGACATCTCAATGGACTTTGTTACAGGTTTACCTCGGGCTCAGGGAGGACATGATGCTATATGGGTGGCAGTAGATCGTTTATAAAAATCATCCCACTTCATAGCGATCAAGGAGTCGTGCTTAGTGGAAGTTTTGTCGAGGCAGTATCTGGAGGAGGTGGTGAGGATTCACGGAGTTCCTAAGACGGTCATTTCTGATAGAGATCCTCGTTTTACCTCTAGGGTGTGGAGAGGTATCCAGCATGCCTTTGGCTCTCAATTATGCCTTAGCACTGCTTTTCATCCTCAAACGGATGGTCAGACAGAGCGAACCATCCAGACTCTTGAAGACATGTTGCGCTCTTTTGTTCCTGATTTTGGAGGTTCATGGGTGTAGCACTTACCCTTGGTATAGTTCTCTTACAATAATAGTTTTCACTCGAACATCGGTATGACGCCGTTTGAAGCCTTGTATGGCTGGCCATGCCGTTCTCCGTTGTGCTGGACTGGGGTCGGAGAGTCAGCAATTCTCGCACCAGAACTAGTGCAGAATACAACAGAGATGGTTCAGGTTATTCGTGAGAGGATGAAGACAACACAAGATCGTCAGAAATCATATGTTGATCAAAGAAGGAGACCCTTAGAGTTTAATATTGGGGATCATGTGTTTCTAAAGGTGACTCCCCGTCGTGGGCAGCGAAGGTTTGGTCGTGGAAGTAAGCTTTCTCCCTGGTTTGTTGGGCCATTCGAGGTGTTAGCTCATGTTGGAGCTGTGGCGTATCGAGTAGCACTTCCCCCTCAGATGAGTCGGATTCATGATGTTTTCCATGTATCACAGATCCGTCGTTATCTTCATGATGAATCTCATGTTATCGATTGGGGAGATATCGATATTGACGATGATGCAACCATCGAGGAGCAACCTGTGGAGATCCAAGACCGCAAGGAGAAGGTCTTGTGTGGGCGTTCTATTCCTTTAGTTCGTATCTTGTGGCGACATGGTGGCCTGGAGGAGAGTACCTGGGAGCATGACTCACAAATATCTGCTCAGTACTCAGAGTTGTTTAATGTTTAACTCTTTTCATGTAATGATGTTTCCTTCATGGTTATACCTTTCAGGTTTTATTTATGTAACATTGATGTGATGTTATGTTTGAATTGTTTGGTTATGGATTGTTTGTTTCCATACTCTCGGATGTCGTAGTTTTGTTCCAGCTTTTGAACAACTCATGGTGGTTTCCCCCTGAGCGGTATCTTATGCGGTGGTTGTTCGGACCCCTCTTTTCTTTTGGGTTGGTTTTTCATTCTCGAGGACGAGAATTTTTTAAGAGGTATCTAATGTAATGGGTTGGACCTCCCTGGTCCATTACTTTGTGAAAATGTGGTGTTGGAGGTGTTCCAGAAGGTCAAGGTGACTTATCCCGAACACTTTGCCGAATTTCCAGTTTTGTGAACAGTGTTTCCAGAACAGTAACCTTCTAACTGTAACCTTCCAACTGTAGACGTGAACAATGTTTCCAGAACGGTAACCTTCTAACTGTGACCTTTCAACTGTAGACTTGAACAGTGTTTCCAGAATGGAAACCTTCTAACTGTGACCTTCCAACTGTAGACTTGAACAGTGTTTCCAGAACGGTAACCTTCTAACTGTGACCTTCCAACTGTTGACTTGAACAGTGTTTCCAGAACGGTAACCATCTAACTGTGACCTTCCAACTGTAGACTTGAAAAGTGTTTCCAGAACGGTAACCTTCTAACTGTGACCTTCCAACTGTAGACTTGAACAGTGTTTCCAGAACGATAACCTTCTAACTGTGACCTTCAAACTGTAGACTTGAACTGTTTTTCCATAATGGTAACCTTCTAACTGTGACCTTCCAACTGTAGACTTGAACAGTGTTTCCAGAACGTAAACCTTCTAATGGTGACCTTTTCTTTCCTTTTCCAAATTTTGAGTATGTGAACAGTGTTTCCAGCTTCGTAAATTTGACGTTTTCTTCGACGTAAAATACTTTTAAAACCTTATTTTAAGGACTTTAAGGCCGATTCAAAGGCCATAAATCCTATATTAATTATTCATAAGGCCGAGATGCTTTTACTTGGTCAAACCGCGTGGGTTAATGTGATCCGTTTTTAATGGGGAATAAATCGGATCTTAAACTGTCACCTCTCTAATTATTTTTTTTAAAGGGAACGAGATATCATTATTCGTTGTTCTTTCTCCTGGTTCTCATCTACGAGACGCTAGAACCATGCAATAATTCCCGTAGGAGTTTCACAATCAAACGTTACTCGGATCAGTTCCGCTCTGTTTGATGCAACCAAGTTGTGTCGATCGTTCATCCATATAAGGTATGTTTTATCATCGTTCCTTCGGAGATCACCTTCTCTTGTTCTTCCTTCCATATTAGCATGTAATCTCCATGGTTCTAATGGGTTTTCTTGGGGTTGGTTGGTACTGTCGTACCGTGGCATCCTCCGGTGGATGCAGCTGTTATGAGGAGAAGAGGACTGTGACCCGTTGTGTGGATAAAGGACGTCAAGAACTCTTCGAGGTAGGGGATTCATGGCTTCTCCAATCGTGTATGTGCAATCGTAGAATTAGTATGCTTTAGTCCTTTGGATCACAATGAAATTGACCTAATTAAATACTTGAACCGGATTAAAAGAATTTGGTTGATCGCATGTTGTTGATTTGTACTGTGATAACGGTTTGCCTCATGTTTTCCTAGATAGAGTGATATCTATGTTTTCCTTTAATTAATTGCTCGTTCATGATGGAAATTGGTAAAGAACGTAAAGCCGGAATTATTTGTTAAATTAATGGCTAAAGATAAAGAGGCATGTTAATGAATCTGTTAATTCAAGATGGATTAAAGAACTATTAGTTAGATAATTTTTAAAGGGTTCTGAGTTACCCGCTTGCTTGTAAGGCTGAATGCCTTGTGGTTTGGAGCTCTGAGTGCTCATTTTGTATGAAGGTTGAATGCCTTGTTAAAGGGCCAAGAGCCCATTTTGTGATCTTTGATTTCCTGCTGCTGGTAATTGATGTGAGCCTGGATGGCTGTTGTGATATGTGGAGGCATGGGGACTTGTGGATGTGGCATCAGATGACGCCTAGTGTGGCGAGATGCATCAGTTTATGCATGTGGGTGTCAGGGAGGACACTAAGGATGATGTTATGAGATGAATGTTATGGTTTAATGTTGGTGGTTTGGTTTGGTTGTTTATCTGATTTACTTTTCCCCACTGCTCAAGGCAGCTGGTCTTGCTTACCCACTTTCCGAGGGAGGCGAAGACACGCAGGGTATGCCACGTTCTTTCCATGTTTAGCCTCTCGAGGTAGGATGGGTCTATGCTCTTGCTATAGGCGGCAAAGACTCGACGGGTAGTATATCTACTCACCGTGCTAAGCCCTTTGTGTTTAGTATAATAGGATTCTTTTCTAGAATGCCTGGGAATCTGGGGAAGGTAATTACATAATGAAAGTTTGTTTAAATGGTGATAATCCACGGGGATGGAGAAACTGGAATTTAATAGTGATGTGAATCCTAAAAAGGAGAAGTTTTTGAATGTGATTCCAATTTAGTTTAATGTGGTAAATTGCTCATGGTTAATTAATGTTTAGAGAATTAATTAACGTACAGTGGAACTGATAAAATGAGAATTGATTAATCTAATAAAGCTCTTCAAATGGTTGTGTGTTTATAGGATACCTAGTCTTAGAAGTAGCATCCTGGAGTCTGAGAGACGTTAGCTGTAGTTGTGCCTATGACTAGGTAATGCCCAAAGTGTGTTTGTGAGTTATATATATTCTTTACTTTTTGTGTTTCTATACGCTACTCCACCCTGTCGGTAAGGACAACTGACACCCCGGGGATTCTGAGCCCTGGGGAGGTGTTTTCCCCAACATTCTGATGGGAGGTTTAATGGATGACTACCCCCATTGGCCCCGCTCTCTTCTCTTGGTAGATCTTTGTGCTGGTAGGCACAGTGGTTAATTTTACCCATATATGTGTGTAGAGGGCTGTAATGGCTTTTGGTTATTTCACACACATATATTCTGGATATAGTATCCTATGGACTACTATAGGTGTAACGTGTATAGGCTATAATGGCTTGAGGATCCTTACTCAGAGTATGGGATGTAATGGATTGAGGTATTATACCCGACGTATGATACATGTTATGCAAGCTGTGGTGGCTCTCGGAAACTACCAGGTTACTTTTGGTTGTGAGGACGGTGTGGAGGTTAGCCCAGGTGTCTGCGGGGAAGCCTTTGGAGAGAGATGCACATGACGTATGTCGTTGGGGAAAAGCGGAAAACCAGTGGGGAAGTGGTATAGGGGTACCCTTGATATTCTTTACTATATTCTATATTCTTGTATGCGTTACTTGGTGAGGGTAGCCATGGTGAGGTTGGGAACTTAGTATACCTGTTTAGGTAACGAGTTAGTTTCACTTGTTGTTCACTGGGCTTTAGCATGCTTTCTTTACTTTTTCACAAGAGGCTTGGGGAGGATCCTACTGAGTATACTGTTATACTCACCCTATGTATATATAAACTGTTTTCAGGTCACTTGGAGTAGGTTGGAGATCAAGCTGGTTACTACTAGCTTGCGGTTGGAGGGGGGGCTGTTCGGGCTTGTGGTCGCTGTCATTTTACTTTCTTTTGGGTACTTTTAGTTTTCCCTTTCAGTTGTAGTACTTTTGCATGACATTTCATATATGTACTTGGGTTTCTTTTATATTTCAGTTATGAGTTGGAGTTGGTTGGAGTCTATTATATCTCTCTCTTCTGCATGTGTTCTCTTAGAGGGTAATGCCTCCCATTTGTGTGTGTATTATACCCTCGATGCTAGTCACCAACCCGGGGCCTACTGGAGGCGGGACTCGGGGGTCATTATCTCCCTTCTCACATTGCCGGCCTAAGAGGGGTACACTTTGTGGGGAGGGGGTCGTGATATATATCATCTCTAAGATGCATCCAGGATTCCAATGGTTGAATGTTTGTGTTTATTATTATCGTTAAGGCCTATAATGATATAATGGTTCATTTTACATTATTTCTGGTGATGTAAAAACCAAATATACAAATTGTTAATATTCAGATATTTATATATAATACCACCCAAATATGTTTTATGTTTCTAGAGGATGATTTCCCAATCAATAAATAATGATTTGGATGAGAATAATGTTTTGGTTTCAATTGGAATTATAATAAAAACCCCTTATATATAGGTGTGTGTTTGTGTGTGTTCATACGGTTACATATTTTAAACATAACATGAATTTTTATATTCAATCGACGGATATTAGTGATTAAATGATATTATGAAGTATCCATTATTTGTAAGGAATAATTAAATCTGGTTTTTGTTATATAAAACTCATATATGAACTTTATATATATATATGGGTATTTATACATACATACATATATATATATATGTATATTAATAAGATTTCATAGACATAATTTTAACTAATAGTTATCAGATTTTAATTAATATTTTGATGCAAGAAGTACTCGTAAGAATTTAATTTATTTTGAGTTTATTAAACCTATATGATTTTATTAATGTAATAATATATTAGAGTATAAAATGATGTGAAGAATCATGTACTCATGCTATCCTTAATTTTTTATTACATGATGAACCTACTGTAGGGAATTCTCATAGTTAATTATGTTTATGATTTATATGTAAACTGCCACATTTATCAGTGTCTTAAATTGCATGTAATTTTTTTAAGTATTAATTTTTATGAATCTATGATTTTAAATTTATGATGTTATACGTGTATTCGAAAAACACCATATATCAATTACCTATGCATTCTACTTATTATCACACGTGCAGAAAATGTTTATTATCCCATACATGACATTAAGAAAATTGTTATTACCATACTCTAAATGTTAACTGTGAAATCGTGATAATTTTTGAAATAACAACATAGTTATGCGACATGGTATGAGAAACATTAAATAATAAAGAATAATAAGTGAAACATTAAAATTTTTATGGGACTCCATGAATATATTAAATAAGAAATTAAATATTCAAAGTGGTATCAGACACCTTGAATATATGAAATAAGAAATTAAATAATCAAAGTGGTACGGGAAAATTACAATATATGAACTTACTGTACATATGAGGGATGTATTGAACTTATTATGTGATGGGTGAGGCACATTATAGCCTCTCAAAGCATCGGTATGTCTCATGTGAAAAATTAGGTCATGGCTGGAGGCCTTGACAAAGTGATGCTCTGGGCCCTAGGACTTGACAACAAGTTTTTAGTCTTAGCATGAGGCCTTGAAAAAATATGGAATTATACATTTTCTTACTATGTGTTATAACATGACAAACCAAGAGATTATTCAACTAGTAAAATATGTTTTGTTATGATACAATAATTATGAGTATCAGTATAAGTAAATGTGCATGGAAAAATGATTATCCAACACTCCCCTTTTTAACTTTATTACAAATTATAGTAGTTTACCTATTATTTTATAATTTTAAATTTCTGAAGAATGAAATTATTTTTATCATTTTATGTGCCATTCTGATCATTTAGTAATTTCATGTGTAAATTCTATACATAAAACCATGCATGTCACTTTTAGAGTTGATTTGATCCATTTATGGATTATGAAACAATTTTTTCACTCTTGTACATTTATGAACACCATTATTCAGGTATTTCATGCAGTTTTTTTATATATATATTTTGTTCTTGTGTAATATTTTTTTTCTAAAAATATCATCAATTATCCTTTGAAAAATTTTCATCACCTGCATCAACAAGTGTTGTTTTCTTCTGTAGAAAATTGTTTGTGATTATTTCTAAGGTTTTGGTTTTAAAAAGGAATTTCCTCAAAATGTTTTAAAACCCATTACTAGGCATTATTATGATCATCATACATTTTCAATATATATTTATAGGGTTTAGTAGATGTTCCAATATCATGAGTACTTATATGTGTCAAAAACTATATAAAGCATACATTTGTATTGTTTTTGGAAGAAATGTATCAGTTGTATCTGGTTTTACCGAACCTAAAATGAGAAGATCCTCTACAATATTGTGAGTTGTGTAATTTTTATTAGCATGTTTTTATGGAAAAATTACATTCATTGGTAAAATCACCGGATCTAGAATTCTGTGGTCGGGGCATTATAGTTGGTATCAAAGGGTCAGTCTAGAAAATTCAGGAAAATTAGAATAGAATAAAAGAATTATGTTTCGTTGATTGCAGTTCCTTCCTAAAATATTCAGATGGAAGGAGAAGGCTCACCAATGAAACATTTGTCACCCCCATCGAATTAATAGAACCCATAATTGTCATGTCATGCTCAGAGACATATCAGCTATTTGTGAACCTATGTCTAACCTACAAATGCGTTTATCAAGTGTCTAAAAACCCAATTATCCTTCAAATTTAATAAGGACTGAGTCACCTCTACTACATCATGTCTCACGTGCACATTTTCATTTTATTTAATCAAATGAAGGTACTACGAAGGCCAATTTTAATTTTTCATCGTATCTAATGGTTATCTAGACCTAGATAAGTTCTATGATGCTATAGAGGTGGGAGACCCCCACATAGCCTATATTTTATATGTCTTGAGATTATGCATGTATGAGTGGATTTATAAAATCTAATTTTTAGAAAACCAAGTCATTCAATTGGTCTATCAGATCCGGTTAATTCTGATATCTCCAAACTCTATGAATATCGTGCCAACCTCTTGAGGAGCTACAAATGCCTACATGAGTTTGACTCTATCTGTGAGAGTTGTATCTGGGAGAATTAAATTTAGGATTTTAAAATGTTTTTGGGATCAACATAATTGAGAGAACTAACAAGGATTTTCTCCATCAGTGGTGGACATGGTGAGGGGGCATTAGGGGTGGAGTCTGTGGGATGGTGCAGGAATGAGTAAGAGCACAAAGGAATTTTGAGGGTAAAATTCTTTGAAGGGGGTATCATATGACACCCTAAACATATTTTATGTGTAATAATAATATTTTAGTATTTTTAATTATTTTTCCTCATGTAATTTCTACAATATCCAAACAATGTTGGAAAAATAAACAGAAGACGTATTTTATTCAATAAAACACTAAAACCTAGTAATTCCATAAGGCCAAAGGACTCTTACTAACCTATAATTCCTACTATTAGATCTATTAGAATTACCAGGAGACCACCTAACACAACAAGAAGACCAAGTATGTAGTGCACATATATCAGGTTTGTCAAAATGAAAAAAACTTTGGCTCGAATAGCGACAACTATTCTGAGAAATTAGCTTTTGTAGAGCGCCATCCTCACCGAGTTGTTTCTAAATATTGTAATATATTATTAACCCTTTTCAAAGGCCTTTTAAGACAATTAGAAGTTGTTGTGGTACTTAGGTTTCCATTGGTGTTTTTAATGGTCATGAAATGTTGTAACCATTGGTTATATTGAGTATTTTGATTACAAGTATATTAATTTTAATTTAAGTTAATTATTTTAGGAAAATAATGTTTTTAAATGTTTTAAAGTAATTTTTTAGTTAATAAATATATGTTTTATGTAAATATAATTTTTTCAATGAATACCTATCTATGTATTAGAGGTGTATACTTCTATATCTTCATGATAAAAATGAAATGTAAGCAATTAGTTTATGAAGAACAATATATGCTTGACATGTTTTAAAGTGCTTTAAATATATTAATGTTATATATCCAGTTAAATAATCCCACAGTTTTATTAAATATTTATTTTTTATTTGAATATAAAATCATGGTAAAGACATGGTAAAACATATATGTTATATTGTGTATTATAATGTATCAATGATTCAAATGGGGTTTGAATTCTGTTTTCGGATAATACAATTATTTACATGGTTGGTTTTTAATGAAATAAAATAAATCTAGTTTTTTATCTTCATGGAAGATTATATCTTATGTTTTTTCTTTAAAAAGGATTTTAACCTAGGTTTTGTAAAAAAATATTTGTGACCATAGTAATCCACCTAGCTGGCCATGGAATGTGTCTCACACCATCTCCCTAAATAGTGGGTAGCCATGCCTAGGCCCATCAAGCAGTACAGTTCGGCCATGAGTGAACACACGACATAAGAGAACATTAAGGAACCATGAGAATGCCACTGTGCGGGGATGCACGACAGTAGGGGGTGGGTGAAGAGATCTTCTGTAGGGGTGAATTGGTACGGGGTGGTATCGGGGAGAGGGAGAGGGAGTTCTGGTGGGTGATGGATCACTATGGATTATAATTCCATCTCGGTTCTACCCACATTATGATGTGGGATGCGATATTTCTGCGGGGATCAAATCTCGGTCGTTCGATATCGCCGTGCAAGATCTGAACAAAAAATATCAGTTACAGGTTTGAATCATTCTAATGTAAACAATACCTTACCCTTTTCCTCGGTTTTCTGATCTCACTACGTGATATCTCAGACGTCCATATATTTTAAAATCTCATGTCTCATCCCATATATCCTATCCATCTGAGTTGTAATCTCCTCCGTCCATCGATTTTTTAAAACCAAGGAACCTTCAAATGATATTATATCACACTCAAATGATCATAACCATCTGTCCATTTTTCACATCACCTCTATCTTCATCTCCTTCCCCACTTCGTGACTATACGCCGGTTCCAGTCGCGGTCTCCTATTTTCACTACTCCTCTTTAACCTTGGAAATATTCCCCATCCACGACACTATTGTCTATGATCCTCCTTCCACAAGTCTACGTGAGGATTTCATTATTTTAATGAAAACCCAATATATTCCATACATGTTTTCAACAAATCATATATATATAGTTATTAAAAAGATCAACTCAGTTGACTGTCATGGATTTGAATATTTGTCATGTTTTATTTTAGTCCTTTTCAGTTTTCCTTAAATTATTTTTTTTATAATTTATGCCAAAACAATGTTTTATAAAAATAATGATATACATATTAAATAAACGCTTGTTTTTTACCAAAACCCTGCTGGTTTTCTGCTTCTCAACTCCTCTCCAGATCCTACGCGATTCTTTCTCTTCCTAAAAACATGTAATGGTTTTTTTCGTCCTTGTCTTTCTTGTGAAAAACTGTATATACACCATGTGAATATACGGATATATATATAATCATTCAATTTATATGAATCTTCTATCCTAAACCAATTCTAGATTCCTGATTATTATTTTTCATTATCTTTTAATGCGAGAAGCACTTGTTTTGGTTGTGTTTTATTGAAGAGAAAAACCTTTTACTTGATTATAAATCTATATGGTATATATATATATTCATATATATATATATCATCTATAAGATGAATCCTGGATTTAAAAGGTTAAATGGTTCTGTTTATTAATGTTTCTAAGGTCTATAATGAAATAAGGGTTCATTTACATTGGTTTTTTTTTGTTTTCAAAAACTGAATATACACTTTGTTTATTTTTGGATATTTATATATAATACAACCCAAGTATGGTTTATGTTTTTAATGATTGATTTACGAATCATTAAATAATTACTTGGATGTGAATAATGTTTTGGGTTCAACTGGATTTATATAGGAAAGAAATAATATATATATCTGTGTGTTCATAAGGTTTTCATATTTTAAACCTAACATGAATTTTTATTTTCAATCAAGTGATAATAATGATTAAATGATGTTATCAGTAATGCATTATTTGTAATGAATCATTAAACCTTGATTTTTTATGTTGAACTCATATAAACACATTATATTTATTGGTTAATATACATATAAATATTAATAAGATTTTCAATCCAAAATTTCAAGAGATAGTTATCATAGTTTAATTATTGTTTTGATGCAAGTAATACTTGTAAGGTTTTATTTAAATTTGAGTTTTCTAAACTAATATGAGTTTAAGTATGTAATAATATATTAGAGGTTAAAGGTATGTGAAGAATCATGATTTCTTGTTATGCTCAATTAATTTTTTATTACATGATTAAACTTTTGGAGTGGTTTCAATTAGTTAATCAAGTTTATGATTTGTATGTTCACTACAAATTTTATCATTGTATTAAATGGAATGTAATTTTTATTATTTATTATGTTCTAGGAATAAATTATTTTAAAATTAGTATGTTATCATTTTCTGTGACAACCCTTATCGATGTATTACTTATGTGTTCTAATTATTATCAAATGTGAAAATAATGATTATTATCCCATGAATCTCATTGAGAAAATTGTTATTACCAAATTCTAATTGATAATTGTAATATCATGATAATTTATGAAATAAGAACATTGTTATTCAAAGTGGTATGGGGAACTTGGAATAATATGGAATAAGAAATGAAATATTCAAAGTGGTATGAGAAACCTGAAATATATAAAATAAGAAATTAAATATTCATTGTGGTATGGGAAAACATGAATATATGAAATAAGAAATTATATATTTAATGTGGTATGGGACACATTGAATATATGACCTTAATAGACATATGGGGAATGTATTGGATTTATTATGTGATGGCTGAGGCCTTCTATAGCATCTCGATGAATTTGTAGTTATTATTAGACAAATTAGGTCATGGAACGAGGCCATGGAAACGAGATTTTCTTGGAATGAGGCCTTGACAATATGTTTTGTTCCTGACATATTATGGAATTATACATTCCCTCAATAGGTGTTAGAATATGACCTGCCATGATATTAATTGACTATTAGAATATCCTTGGTTAAGAGCCTTTATTTATGATTTTATTTAGAAATAAATGCACATGGAATAATGTTTATACATTAATCTTCTTTTGAACATTAATACAAATTCTATTAGTACAATAATCATTTAATTATTTGAAATTTTTGAAAAAGAAATTAATGTATTAATTTTATACACAACCCTGATCATGTATTACTTTCATGTATAAATTATGTACATACAACATTTAATGTCGCATTTGGAGTTTATTTTTTCAATTTTTGGATTATGCCACATTTCCTACATTTTTGTCCATGTATATGCACTCTGATTTATGTTTTACCTGTAATTTTTAAGTAAAAACATGTTATTCTTCTGTAAGAGGTTTTTTCTGAAAATATAATCAAGTAAACATTCAAAAATGATGATGACATGGCTCAAGAAGGGTTTTTTTCTTCTTAAAAATTTTAATCTGAATATTTCAAAGGATTTTGTTTTAAAAAATAATAATTTCTCCAAATTGTTTTCGAACCCCCTCACTCGGCATTATTATTCTCACCCTGTGTTTTAAGTATTTTTTAGATGTTTTATGATATTTTCCAAGATCATTAGCACTCTTATCTGACATTAAGAATTTGAAGCATAACAATTTCACGTCTTTGGATGAAAAGTGTCAATTTCATTAGGGTTTCTAGAACAAAAATCGCAAATATACTCTGTAATGGAATGAGTTGTGTAATTTTTATCATCACGTTTTTATGGGAAAAATTACATACCATGTTTTAACACACCAGCTCCGGGCTTCTAAGGTCGGGGTGTTTCAATTTATATACATTCGTACATATTTATTCATAAGTATGTTTATATAGTTTAATATTACATTTATATATGTATATATACTTTTGTCTATGTATATATATTCATATTAATATACAATTGTATATGTAAGTGTGTTGATATATATATTTATGTAACAGTAAAGTGTCTTTATATATATTTTGTAAACATTGTGGTATGTATATATAAATATATATAATTATATATATTTACAATTTTACAATTTTTTTATTTTATTTTTTTATTTTTTTATTATATTATTATATTATTATATTATTAATTATTATTTACTATTTACAATTTATTATTTATTCATTATTAGTTCATATTTCCTATATTAATATTTATGAATTATCAATTTTTTATTTATTGATTTATTTTTATAATATATTATTTACAATTTACAATTTATTATTTATTATTTGTTATTCAATATTCATTATTTATTATTCATTAATTTTTTATTATTTTTTTCTTTTATAATTAATTAACTATTAAGTTATTATTATTTTTATTAATAAACTCTTATTTAGTAATTAATAATTAATAATTATTACTTATTAATTAGTTATTTATTAATATTCATTTTTATTTTAATATTATTTGTTTATTTATTTGTTCGGTATTTATTTATTCATTATTTTTTTATTGTATATACATTATAACTAATAGTTTTCTATGTTTTATTTTTATATTATTATATTATTAAAAATTTATTAATGAATGATTAATTACTTATTTATTTTATATTTAGTTTATATTGATTATATATTATTTATTTATTATTTATTTTCTCATAATTCAAAATATATTATTTTTTATTTATTGATCATATATTAATTTATCTTTTTATTGAATTTGTTATGTATATATTACTTATATATGATATATGATATATGATATATAATATATTATGTATTATGTATAATATTTTATATTTCATATTTTATTTATTTACTATATAATATTTTTTAATTATTTATTATTTATTATTTCATAGTCATTATGTACTATTTATTAATTACTATTTACTATTTAGTATGATTGTAGATTCGTTTCAATTTATTATTTATCAAATGATCCTATATTATTATAATTTTAATATACTTACTATTCATATATATTTTATTAATTAATTAGTAATTTGTATTTTGTTATTATCCAATATAAATATTTACTTATTACTTTTTAACTATTAATTATTAATTTTTGATAATGGATTAATCAATGTGGATTCATCGTTATTGATTAATCATTACTGAATACTAATTATTTAGTTTCTATCTATTTGTTATGTATTTTTTTTAATTATTATAAATATAAATATATTGATTATATTTCTTTAAAGAATAATAAAATAAATAAATAATAGTAAATAGGAAAATAAATAAAAAAAAAATTATAATTAAAGGTAAATTTTTTAAAAAAATTAACAGTAAAATATGAAATAACTAAAATATTGAAACAATAAAATAATTTTTTTTTATAATTATAAAATTAAAAAAAAAGCTAAATTTAATAGAATAAAAGAAATTTAAAAAATTTAAAAAGCTAAAAAACAAAAAAAACATCACTAAATCACATTGTGAGGTTTTAAAACTCCGTTAAATCTTTTTCTGATGCTTTTGACAAAGCACAACATATTTATTTCTGACACACAATTTAGAATCAGTTTTCCTAAACTATCGCATATAGATTTTTCAACCATTTAAACATCCACTAAATGCCCATTTTGGTGTAATGAATGGTGAAGAATGGGTACATTCCAATTATTTTAGATCACCAATCTGCATTGACTTTTCTAAAGGTATCTTCATGATTGAAGGGAATAGTATCTGAAGAATTGCAAGGGATAGAAATTTGATATCTTATAGAATTTGGCAACAAATGATGCTTATGTGATTAATTCTCATTGGTTCAGTGATTTTAGGGGGGCCAACTGTATGCCACATGGTTAGGCATAAAGGTTTGGAAAATCATGCACCAAGCATACAGTCCTACTATCTCAAAGGCATAGCATTCACGGTTGGCTCAGACTGTTATCCAAACCGTGTGCCAACCATATTTTGTTTCTATTTTAGGTTGCACAGAACCCCTTGGGCAGTAACATAGTTTGGCCATACCATGCACCAATTGGGCTCCCACCTAGTTACTCCCAAAACATGTTTCCTTGTTTCCTATAGGTGATCAATGATTTCTAATAACAATTATCAAATTGTGGACAACTAGAAACAAATCCAAAACATGTCTAAACCTCACTGAAACAACCCAATCATTACCCATGTATTTTACAATCTCAAACTAGATAAAATAAATGGTATGTACCTAAAATCAATGGTGATAAAAGTTAGTATTCATTTGGACTTTATCTTTTCCCACACTCCACATTTCCCAACATTTTTGTTATTTTACCTTGAATAGTGTTATGGTTTTATTCAAAAATGTTTTCTGTTTAATATAGAACCCTTGTCTCCTATTATAAAAGGATATCACTTCACCCCTTTTAAACACACAGTTCACATTTAAATTACCCAATAAAACACTACTATTTAACTCTCCATAACAAACTCCCCTAAAAAATAACATTTCTGGTCATTATTATTATAGACATTTTATTTCATGGGAACATCCAAGTACTATTTAAGTCCTCAATGTGGGTATTATATCCATAATAAGTTCTTCTAATTAATCTAGTAATTAAAAACAACATATAACCATAATAATTAAAATAATTAGTGTAATTGTTATATTACAATGTTTCTATATCAATTTTATAATTCTGTTTTATAAATCTATATCTAATTATAAAAAATCCAAAAAGCATAATTAGTAAATTTCAAGTACAACCACCTCCATGAAGCGATGTATTTTTTTTATTTGTTTCTAACATTCATGGTTTATCATACTGGTTGTAATGATTAATATATATCATCTGTATCATATAATTATGATTATAAAATTTTATTTCAATATACACCTTCATCGACTCTCATGCACTGATCAACTGGAATATTAATCGTGCATATGTGTGGATAATTGTCTCCTCAATAAATTATTTTTCATTTTTTTGTTAAAATTTTATGAATTATGTGTCACGACCCATCCCCCAGGGCTCGTTTCGTAACTACCCCAATCCCACCTTCCATAGGCCAGGGGCTGGCGACTAGCACCAATGGAATAATTCCCTAAAACTGGAAAGGCATTGCCTTTATAAAACATAAACTCACACAACCAGAGTACAATCAGAAGAAAACACTAAGAAAAATCTACATAACAAGTGTACTGAATGTAAAGGGGACCAGAATACAGGCCCAACTATAAAGTACAAATACAACTGAAATCAAGTACAACTAAAAAGGGACAAAGAGCTGAAAGGTGAAAGTAGCTCCTAGATCATCATCTGGGGTTCCTAACTGAAGGGTAGGTACAGATGGCATCCATAGCACTCCACGTCCTTCATACTCCACCATGTACCGATACATCGTAATTTCCTCCCCTGGGTACAGTCCAGTCCCGGTGCTCTCGGCCTCCGTCAGCGCTGTCTGTCGTCTATATCCAATACAACGAGGTGCGGGCATTGCCCATCCCGGGGATAGTATAATGATACTAATTAGGGACCAAGAGACCCTCAAGGTCTCACAAAATCCAACAAGGATAAACCAAAATGTATGAAATCAATGGATAACCATTACATAGGTATATGCCCATACATATACCTAAGTTATCAAGTAACCCATCTCATTCAAGATGTAAACACAAAAATAAAATGAATCAGCTCAAACTAGGATTTTGATTATCGAAACCACGACTGATGGATAAATCCTCCTCTATTGAGTACATTTGACCTGTTGCAACTCTGAGGCGCTACTCACTTACCTTAGACTTCTGGGGTGCTCCTCCTATTGAGTACCGTAGGTCTGCTGCCAAACTGGGCGCTCCGTCCGCTGTGGGTCTGCCGCCAAACTGGGCACTCCCCCGGATAGTCATCAGAGGTACTCCCCCTGTCGACTACAACATGTCTGCTGCCAAACCAGGCGCTCCATCCTCTATGGGTCTGCTACCAAATTGGGCTCTCCATCCACTAGGCTAGTCAAATCACTCCGAGTCAAATCGGTCAAGAAGCCATCAGTTCTAAAACTACTAGGTCTCTGCACTCCGTATGCTCTTCTCTGGGCGGATCCGCTCCACAAGCTACCGGTCGATACTTTTAGTGTCACGATGTCTCACGTGGAAGATTCTCAAAGTACTGCCAAATCAAAGGGGTCTCGACGCAATAGACGGCGTGTCAATCGGCCACCCGGTCTGTGAGTTATCATCCTTTAAGTCTCGGGGGCCCGGTTAGTTTCGTGTACGAACCAACCTGACCGTACCTCTACTATACCCTGAACTTTTGTGGAGTATTCTCAATGTGACGGCTATGCTCCAATAAAACCGGTGCCGCAAATGGTTCGTCAAATGGACGTTCGGTGCCAAAGATATGGAAGAAGAATTTAATGGGTCAGTAATGGGCCTAGGTCCGGTCTGACCCAGTCGGACCGACTCGGCCCAACACGGTCTGAGCCGACCCGGTCTAGGTCGACTCGGTCAGAGTCACTGGGTCTGACCCAGCCCATTGGGTGCATCAGCCCACTATGATTTGACCCGGTCCGCTGGGCCTGACCCAGCGGACTGTGAGGGCGGTTCGGCCCGATTGTCACCACGTAGGCGGCTTGGTAACTCGACCCGGGAGACCGAGCTGGTTCGACCTGCGACACCATGGGGGACGTCGTGGGTCGGCTCGAGTGTTCGGTGGCTGGGAGGCCGGCAGGTAGGATGCACAGGGCGCGGGTAGGCCAGCTGGACACCGGGTAGGCCACGGGTGCACCTGGCAGGGTGCCGAGACACCGGGCAGGGCACCGGGGCACCGGGCAGGCCACGACAGTGGCGTCGGGTAGCACGTGGGGGCACTAGGTAGCGGCACAGGGACACCGGGCAGCAGCGCCTGGGTGCTGGGTAGCGACGCGGGGGTTCCGGGCAGTGGCGCGAGTGCGCCGGGCAGCTGCGCGTGTCAGGCGGGTAGCGGCGCGAGGGCATTGGGTAGTGCACGAGGGCACCTCGTTGCGCGGAGGCCGCGGGTAGTGCGACCTTTGGTCTCCGTCTTCATCGTCATCGCCATGTGTACCATCTCCATTGTAATCAATCAAGAACAATAAAAGGGGAGAGGTTTGGGCCATGTTCATGTGGCCCGAGCCCTCGTCGATATGGCAATAGCATTTGGAAACGAAGTTCTCAAAAAATGAAGAAGAATGGAGGTTTAAAATCATACATAAATTAACTAATAAATCCAACTACCTTGATTTGTCGTTCTTCATTGATGAAGTCCTTGTAATCGGGCGTTGTTCCATTGACATCAGAAAAGAAGGAGCCGGGAATAGCACGTCGTCAGCGTTCCTCGTGGGCGGCTCCTACTCATTTGACTTGCTCGAAGATCGAAGGATGAGTTCGTCATTCTTCGGCGGTTCATCATTGGATGGATGATGCACCCCTCCCTCTATCATTTCCAAAGGATTATGCCAACCGCAAAAATAATAATGGTGATATCTATTAATCCTTTTGGACCAACAACACACGGTTGTGTTTAATTAAATTCAGGTGACTCATTTAATTAATTCTTAGGAATGGTTCAAATTCAAATCTAAGAGGAGGTGGAGAGTTTCAATTAATGATTGGAGGTGTCAAATTAATAAAGGGGAGTTAATGGGGTCTTTAAGGGGATGGTGAGGGGTTTGAGCTCGTGTTGTCCTCACAACAAAATATCCTCCCATGGGAGGTTATGTGGGGGTGGGACCCACCTCCAACTTCCAGTTGGAGGACTAAACGACCACCTTCATAAAAAATATCTAAATACATATTATTATTTAATTTATTTAGAAAACCCCCAAAATTAACTTCCACTCTCAACAAAAAGCAACTACACTAAAAGTATCCTTATGCGAATATAGGTGTTTCGAATTCATCGGTGTCCTCAGATTTAAATTCCGAGCACCGGTTCAAAAGATATAAAATCCCAAACTTATGTTTACGGAACGTACGAGAAAAAAAGTTTGGAAAATTATTGGCAGCCACCCTCGACCCACTACGGTCGAGGTTAGGCACTGCATACGTGAAACACGCCCCAACGAACCGAACGGTACCATCAAATTTCTAGTCTGAGTTACCGTTTAAAAGTTATGAATTTTTCAATAAAATAATTGTCACTTAATTATTTTATTTGCGGCCATAAACTAAATTTCTGTGGTGGGCCTCACCGACCCATGTTAGTGTCTACTTACAGGAAGCATACCCTCGCGAGTTGAACTGTGGTCTTATATTATTAATCCGAGTTACCATTTGTGAGATATAATCATTTTAAAAATAAAATTACTTTATTTAATTATTTTATTTACAATTATGCCATTTTCAGGTTTTCTTACAGGAGGCCCGTGCTGACTAATCTTAAGTCACGCCTAGGGTAAAACCACCATCCTGGGTGCAACGGTGGCCTCAAATATTTTATCTTAGTAACCATTTAAGATTTATTCATCCTTTTTTGGATAACCTCATACGTGTGTTAATTTATGCTTAACAAAACTTCGATGGATCATTCTGAGCACTCTGCCCTCGGAATCACATGCCATCAGAAACTGCGGACTCGTAAAATTTCGAAGTATTTAAGAAAAAATATTCCTTGGAAATTCCAGGTCTTTATATTCTCCCCACATCGGGGCTTTACATCCCCTTAAGCTATAAATCAAACTATGGGAACAAATGGGGGTAATAAGAACACATCTGAGCCACCCCACTCCCATGTGCTCTCTTGGAGGTTCTCGTGTTGCCAGCGAATGTGCACCCGATGAATTGAGTGTCCACACATGACCTACATCTATGGATCCTCAATCTCCACTGAAACCTCTGTGAAAGTCACCCCATCATCGATATCCAGCTCACAATGGCCGAAGATGTGGGATGGGTCGCGAATGTAACTCCTCCACTGAGATATGTGGAAGACGTCGTGCACCCGTTGCAACTAAGGTGAAAGGGACAAGTGGTACGACACCTCGCCTACCCTGCTGAGGACCTGGAAAGGACCGATGAATCGTGAAGATAACTTTTCACCTCATCCAAATCAATGTATACCCCATCGATGTGATACCTATAGAAAGACACGGTCACCATCCTCAATATCTAGAGGTCTCCGTCTCCTGGATGTACAGTTAAGGAAGATATATGGAACATTATCAACACTTCCTCATAAAGTACAACTGGTACCATGGTATGTCTTCTGAAGAGAATGATGTGCTCCCCAACTTTAGAAAATCCATCAGGTGCCTGCCCTATGGATATCAGGGCACGCTGTGTCTCGTAGTTAGCATTCCCATGTTGTACTTCCCTGACTTGCTGAAGAAGTTGAGGAGGGACTCTATTAGTCTGTAAATTGGTTGCTCCATCTCTGGACAAGTCTGGAACGAATCTCCGATAGTATCTAGCCAAACCCAAGAAAATCCGTACCCCTATCACACTCTTGGGTGGCTTCCAAGAAAGTACCGCTTCAATATTCACTGGATCTACTGCAACACTAGCTGAAGCAGATGTCCATCCCCCTTGGGGGGTGGGGTTATCCTAGAAACATCTTTTGAAAAAGGTTCCCCATTGTTCTAACACTCATGTTTGGAACTGAAAAATCAATAATCCTGCTGCCACGAGGGTAAGGTTGGCCGATTCAAGAGTGATTGGATGCACCCTCCTATGAATGAGTTTAACAAGTGTTGTCTGGGTTTCCTTTTTCTCCAAATAAGGAAAACCCCATCCCAACATTGTAGATAAATCAAAACCATTTTGTCGAAAATATTAAATCTTTGTATGAAATTTGGTTACCCAGTCCATAACCAAACTAACATTGTAAGGCCTCGACGCTGCCACTAAGAGGATCCAACCAAAACACTCACCTCAAGGGTCAGATCACACCATCAGCGTATGTGTGATTATCGAGTATCATCCTAAATGTATCTCCAGACGTGAGGGTTAAGTCAACGGTTTGACCAGAAACTCTAGGTTTGGGAAAAGATTTGTGGAAGGATGGAAAGAATTATACCTATGTCTATTGATACGACAACTAGTAGTAGACACAGATCATACCTCGAATAATTCATAGAGACCATGGGTCACACTGCTTGACCATGTGCAGCTACTCTCTTCCCCTGCCCTCCATCTCCCTGAGCTTGGCGGGGACTACAAAGGCTGGTGGTTGTAACATTTCAAAATGCACACCACCTCATGCTGCTCTCTTACCATTGCTTCCACATCTGCTGCCCTATAGATTTATATCTCCTTGCTACATCCTCTTCCCGAAACATTTTACGCGCTCAAGTTTTTGAGGCTGACGCAAGTTTCCTACTTCCCCTCTACTATAATTCACGGGTTGTATCTGCTCATCAAAAGAAAATTCGACCACAAAAGGTTCTATCTAGCATCCTAACATAAGTAGGAATGAAAAGAGGAATTATGTTCTCTCGGACGTCCTTAAACACACGTTGCTCGGAGGTCCGAGCTCTGAAGCACTGATACTATCATATTAATCGAGTACCAAGAATGTTTGGAATGCATCGATGAATACTTAGATACTGACATGTCATCATGCTGAATCTGTAGAATCTCAAGAGAACTCTCATCCACCTCCTCATGCCAGTCCTCTGCCGCTTCTGAGTCGAGCTCGCCTCAGAACCTAAGGGATATTTGATGCTAAATCACATTTAAGGCACTAAGCCTACACGTAACATCTACTGGTACCTCCGGTTGTAACTACTGACCAACGACAATGGTATAATAGACGAACTACCTGAAGATACTATATAGGGAAATAGTCCATGTAACGAAGTACCATCACTATGCGGACCATCCTCATGGTCACTCAGTGAAAAATACTAGTATCTAATATCACCATCTTCTGTAATAGTGTCTCAAATAGGTGGAAAAATCCTGTAATGGACTCCATCCAGTCCACTACTACATGGGAATTTGTCTCACCTCAAAACCTCGGAGGCCTCTAAATCTGGAACTCATGAAATGCGCTCATTCGGTGTGCACCGTCCTCTAATGGGGATGGTGGCATCTGCTGCCCAATGGGTGGTGGTACTGATGGGACACCACACGAAGGTTCCAAAATAGTAAGAGGGCCCTGCACAGGAGCCTTTTTGCTCAGTGGTCCGTCATTGTCTACTCTCTCAGAACTCTAACTGGATGTCTGTGTGAGGCATCCTGAACAGATGCGACATGGTCAAAAGACAATACCTGGTGAGCTGACCTTGTATGAGTTAACTTAAAGAAAACTTTTGGAAACACACACGCAATCAGTTCTTTCGTGCACTGAGTCATAAATTAGTTGACGGGGTCCTGGTGTATGGATACGTTGTCCACCGCACCAACACTGGACTCCCTGAACTGAAAACCACACTCTGTACCCTTAACACTATTGCTTCACAAAAAGGGAATATTAGTGTCCTATGTTTTGCGATAGAACCGACTCCTGTGATACCAATTTTTCATGACCCCCCCCCCCCCCAAGTCTCATGTTGTAACTATCCCAAGCCTTCCTTCCATATGCCAGGGGCTAGCGACTAGCACCAAAAGCGTAATTCTCTAAAACTGGGAAGATATTGCCTTTATACAACGTAAAATCACACAACCAGAGTACAAGCGGAAGAAAACACTTAGTAAAAGATGTAAAACAAGTGTATTGAATGTAAAGGGGGCCAGAATAAAATCCCAACATTAAAGTAAAAAATACAACTAAAAGCAAGTACAAATAAAAAGGGACAAAAAGATAAAAGGTGAAAGTAGCTCCTAGATCGTCCTCCAGGGATCCTACATGAATGGTTGGTACATATGGCATCCAAATCACTCCACGTCCTTCAGAATCTACCATGTACTGATTCGTCATATGGTCCTCCTTCGGGTACCATCTAGTCTTGGTGCTCTCGGCCTCCGTCAGTGCTGCCCATCGTCTTCATCCAACACAATGAGGTGCTGGCTTAGCCCATCCGGGGGTGACTATAACGTTACTCAGTAGGGACCCAAAGACCCTCAAGGTCTCACAAAATAAAAAATGATAAACCACAAAGTTTGAAATCAACAGATAACCATTACTTATATATATTCCCATACATATACCTAAGTTATCAGGTAACCCATCTCAATCATGAGGAAAACACAAAAAGAAAATGACTCAGCTCAAACCAAGATTTTCATTATCGGAACCACAACTGCTGGAGAACTCATCCTCTTTCGAGTAAAGTGGCCCTGTGTGACTCCGAGCTGCTACTCACTAACCTTAGACTGCTGAGGTACTCTTCCTGTCGAGTACCACTAGTCTTCTGCCAAACCGGGCACTCTGTCCGCTGTGGGTCTGGTGCCAAACCAGGCGCTCCCCCAAATAGCCATCAGAGGTACTCCTCATATCGAGTATTATGGTTCTTCTACCACACCAGGAACTTCATCCGCCATGGGTCTGCCGCCAAACTGGGTGCTCCACCCATCGGGCTAGTCTAATAACTCTGAGTCAAATCAGTCATGCAGTCGTCAGGTCTACAGCTACTAGGTCTCCACACTCCGTATGCTCGTCTCTGGGAGGATCCGCTCCACGAGCTTCTTTTCGATTCTCCATGTGTCACGTAGCCTCATGTGGAAGTTTATAAAATGTCTTACACATCATAGGGGTTTCAACACAACAAACGACGCGTCAATCAGACACCCGGTCTGTGAGTTATCATCCTTTTAGTCCCGGGGGCCCGGTTTGTTTCCTATACGAACCAACCTGACTGTATCTCAACTATAACCTGAACTATCATGGGGTATTCTCAAAGGGACGGCTATGCTCCTTGAAAACGGGAGCCGTAGACGGTTCGTCAAACGGACGTCTGGTGCTAAAGATATGACCCAAGAAGGTAATGGGTTAGTAAGGGGGCCAGGTCCGGTCCAACACGGACAGACTGAGTCGCCCCAAACCAGTCTAGGTTGACCCAGTCTCGGTCGACCCGGTCAGACTCACTGGGTCTGAACCAGCCTATTGGGTGGGTCAGCCCGCTATGTTTTGACCCGGTCTGTTGGGCCCGACCCAGCGGACCGTGAGGGAGGTTCGACCCGATAGTCGCCATGTAGGAGGCTCAGTAACTCGACATGGGAGACGGGGAGGTGCGACCTACGACACCGTAGGGGATGCCGCGGGTCGGCTCGGGTGACCGGTGGTCAGGAGGCTAGAGGGTAGGCCACGCGGGGCGTGGGCAGGCCAGCTGGACATCGGGTAGGCCATGGGTGCAATGGGCATGGTTCTAGGATGCCGAGCAGGGCGTCGGGGCACCATCCATTCCACAACATGGGTTCTGGGCAGCGTGCAGGGGGGTCGGGTTGTGCGCTAAGGCACCGGGCAGTGCGCTGTGGCTCCGGGAAGCGGCACGGGGGCGCCGGGAAGTAGCGCCGGTGTGGTGGGGAGTGTCGCCGAGTAGTGTGCCATAACACCGCTGGGTGCGGCGGCCATGGGGAATGACAGTGTCTGGAGGCCACGGGGCGAGACGGTGCACAGAGGCTGCGGGGTGCGGTGGTGCGTGGAGGACGCGAGGCGTGGCGGTGCGTGGAGGCTGCGGGTAGCGCGACCTTTGATCGCCATCAACATCGTTATCACTACATGTACCATCTCTATTATCATCAATAGAGAACAAGAAAATGGGAGAGGGTTGGGCTGTGTTCATGCAGCTAGAGACCTCCTCGTTACGAAGATTGCATTTAGCAACGAAGTGCTCAACAAATGACAAAGAACACAAGTTTAAAGTCATACATAAATTAACACAAAAATCCCCCTACCTCTCTTTTTCATTCGTTGTTAACGATGTCACGGGAAGCTGGCGTCGTTCAATTGATTTCGGAAAAGAAGGAGTCGAGGATGGCGCGTCATCGGCATTCCTCGACGGTGGCTCCTTCTCTTTTGACTTGGCTGAATATCAAAGGAGGCGTTTATCATTCTTCGGTGGTTCATCGTTGGAAGGATGAATATATCCTCCCTCAATCTTTTCCAGTGGCTTATGCCAACAACAGAAATAATAAAGGAGTTCTATATTAATCCTTTTGGCACAATAACTCATGGTTGTGTTTAATTAAATGAGGGGACTCATTTAATTAATTCTTAGGAATGGTTCAAATTCAAATCTCAGAGGAGGTGGAGAGTTTTAATTAATAAGGGGAGGTGTTAAATTAATAAAGGGGAGTTAATGGGTTATTTAAGGAGAAGTTGAGGGGTTTGAGCTCGTGTGGGACCCACCACAAAATATCCTCCAATGGGAGGTTATGTGGGGGTGGGCCCCACCTCCAACTTCCTGTTGGAGGATTAAACCACCACCTTCATAAAAAATATGTTAAGTCATATTTTTATTTATTTTATTTAGAAAATCTCCAAATTAACTTCCGCTCTCAACAAAATGAAATTGCGGTAAAGGTATCCTTAAGCAAATACCGACGCTGTGAATTTATCGGTGTCCTCAGATTTCAATTCCGTGCTCTGGTTCAAAAGATATAAAACCCCGAACATACCTTTACTGATCATACCCAAAAAAAAGTTCAGAAAATTATTAACAGCCAACCTAGACCCACTACTTTCGAGGTTACGATCTGCCTATGTAAAAAACGCCCCAAAGAACCCAACAGTACCCTCATATTTCCAATCCGAGTTACAATTTAAATGTTAATAAGTTTACAATAAAATAAGTGTCACTTAATTATTTTATTTGCAGCAACAAACTAACATTCACTGGTGGCCCTCGTCGACCCATGTTAGTATCTACTTAAAGAAAGCATACCCTCAAGAGTTCAACGGTGGTCTCATATTCTTAATCCAAGTTACCATTTGTGATTTATAAGCATTTGAAAAATAAAATAACTTTACATAATTATTTTATTTATAGTTATGCCATTTTTGTGTTTTCTCAAAGGAGACCCGCGCCGACTAAAATTAAGTCACACCTAGGGTAAAAAAACCATCCTGAGTGCAACAGTGGCCTCATATTTCTGATCTGATTAACCATTTAATATTTATTCAACTTTTTCATGAAATCTTCATAAGCGCATTAATTTATGCTTAAAAAAATTTCAACGGATCATTCTGGGCACTCCGGGCCTCGGAATCGCATGCCGTCAGAAACTGCGGACTCGTAAAATTCCCAAATATTTATGAAAACAAATTTCCTTGGAAATTTAAGGTCTTTACATTCTCCCCACTTCCGGGATTTACGTCCCCAAAAGTTACAACTCGAACTAAGGGAACAATTGGGGGCACTAAGCACGCATCTGAGCCTCCCACTTCCGTGTGCTCTCATAGAGGTTCCCATACTGCCAGCAAACACACACCAGAGGAATCGACCGTCCACACAATTCCTGTTACTGTCAATCCTCAATATCCACTGGAACCTCTGTGAAAGTCACCCTATCATCGATATCCATCTCCCCATGGTCGATGATGTGGGACGGGTAGTGCATGTATCTCCTCAGCTGAGATACATAGAAGATGTCGTGCACCCGGTGCAACTGAGGTAATAGGGACACGAGGCATGCCACCTCGCCTACCCTACTGAGGACCTGGAAAGGACCAATGAATCACGGAGATAACTTGCCGCCTTTTCTAAATCTCTATAGGCCTCGTCGAGGTGAGACCTGTAGAAAGACATGGTCTCCATCCTCAAAAACCAGATGCCTCCATCTCCTGGATGTGCCGCTAAAGAATATGTTTGGAAATTTCATAACACTTTATCCTGAAGTGAAACTGGTACCATGGTACATCCTCTGAAGAGAATGAAGTGCTCCCCACCTTTAGAAAATCCATCGTGTGCTTCCCCTGTGGATATCAGAGCACATCATGTCTTGTAGTTAGGGTCCCCATGCGGTGCCTCCCGGACATGCTGAAGAAGTGGAGGAGTGACTGTTTTAGTATATAGATGGGACTCTACATCTCTGGAGAAGTCTGGAATGAATCTCCGGTAGTATCCAGCCAAACACAAGAAACTTCGTACCTCTGTCACACTTCTGGGTGGCTCCCAAGCAAGTACCGCTTCAATCTTCACTGAATCAACTGCAACATAAGCTAAATCAGATGTCACTCCCCCTTTGGGTGGGGGGAGGTTATCCAGGAAACATCTCTGGAAAATGATATCCCCATGTTCTAACACTCCTGTTTGGAACTGAAAACTCAATACTCTTTCTACCATGAGGTTATGGCAAGACGATTCAAGAGTGATCAGATGGACCCTCTTATGCATTAGTTTAACATGTGATTCTTGGGTTTCTTTTTCTGAACGACTAAGTAAATCCTCATCCCACAATTGTAGATAAATCACATTCTTTTTGCCTAATACTGTCAATCTGTGTATGAACTGTGGTTACCCAGTCCATACCCAAACTAACGTCATAGGGCCTCGACGCTGCAACCAAGAGGTTCCAACCTAAATTCTCGCCTCAAGGGTCAGATCACATCATCATCGTAAGTGTGATTATCAAGTATCCTCCCAAAGGTATCTCCAGACGTGAGGGTCAAGTCAACGGTTTAACATGAGACTACAGGTCTGGTACATGATTCGTGGATGGAAGGAAAGATTTGTACTTATGTTTATCGATACGGTAACTAGTAGTAGACACAGGTCATACCTCAAATCATTCATAGAGCCCTTGGGTCACACTCCTAGACCACATGCATCTACCCTCTTCCCCTGCCCTCCAGATCAAAGAGCATGGCGGGGACTACAAAGGCGGGTGGTTATAACATTTTGAAATGTACACCACCTCATTCTGTTATCCTAGCTCTGATTCCACATCTGCTGCCCGACAGATTTATATGTCCATGTCACATCCTCTTCCCGAAACATTTTACACTGTCATGTATTTGAGACTAATGGCAGTTTCCTCCTTCCCCACTCCAATAATTCACTGGCTATATCTGCTCAGCCAAAGAACATTCAACCACAAAAAGTTCTCTCTAGAATCCTAAAATAAGTAGGAATGAGAATATGAATAGTGTTGTCTCAGACGTCCTTAAACACACCTTGCTCATAGGTCTGAGCTCTGAAGCACTGATCGTTTCATATACATCAAGTACCAGGAATGGTCGGTATTCCATGATGAATACTCAGCTACCGACATGTCATCCTAACGAAGATTTAAAAGCTCTAGGGAACTCTCAGCCACCTCTTAAAGCCATTCCTCTGCTACCTGTGATTTGGGATAGCCGTAGAACATGAGGGTTACCTGATGCTGAATCACCTGTAAGGCACTAAGACTACATGTGTCATCTACTGGTACCACTTGTTCTAACTACTTAACAATGGGTAGTGGTATAGCTGATGCACTACCCGAAGATACTATATCGGGAAACAGTCCACGTACCAAAGTACCATCACTATGTGGAACATCCTCATGGTCACTCACTGAAAAGGACTAGTAGATAAGATCACCATCTTCTCTACTAGTGTCTCAACTAGGCGGAAAACTCCAATAATCGCCTATATCCCGTCCTCTACTACCTGGGAATCTGTCTTTCCTCAAAACCTTGGATACCTCAGCCGTTGAACTCATGCAATGCGCTCAGAGGGCGTGCACTATCCTCTAATGCTGCTGGTGGCATCTGCTGCCCAACGGGTGGTGGTGCTTCTTGTACAGCACTCGATGTTTCCAAAATAGTAAAAGGGCCCTACACAGGAGCCTCGTCGCTCGGTGGTCCGTCATCGTGTACTCTCTCAAGACTCTATCTGGCTGTCTGCGTGGAGGAATCCTGAACAGATGCGACACGGTCAAAAGACAATACCTTGTGAGCAGACTTGGTTTGAGCTGACTTAATGAAAAATTTTGGAAACACACACACAATCAGTGTTTTCATCCACTGAGTCAGAAATCAATAGTCGGGGTCCTGGTGTATGGATACGTCGGTCGCTGCACCAAAACTGGACTCCATAAACTGAAAACCACACTCAGTACCATTAACATTATTTCATCACAGAAAGGGAATATCATAGTCCTATGTTTAGCGGTAGAACCGACTCCTATGATACCAATTTTTCACGACCCTTCCCCTGAGGCTCATGTCGTAACTACCCCAATCCCACCTTCTATAGGCCAAGGTATGGAAACTAGCACCAAATGCATAATTCTTTAAAACTAGGAAGGAATTGCTTTATAAAACATAAACTCACACAACCATAGTACAAGCGGAAGAAAACACTAAGTAAAAGATGCATAAAAAGTGTACTGAATGTAATGGGGGCCAGAATACAAGCTCAACTGTAAAGTACAAATACAACTGAATGAAATTACAACTAAAAAGGGACAAACAACTGAAAGGTGAAAGAATCTCCTAGATCATCCTCAGGGTTTTCTTCCTTAATGGTAGGAACAGATGGCCTCCATAGCACTCCACGTCCTTCAGACTCCACTGTGTACCAATACGTCGTATTTTCCACCTTCGGGTATCGTCCAGTCTTGGTGCCATTGGCCTCCATCAGTGATGTCCGTCATTTGCATCCAACACAACGAGGTGTGGGCATAGCCCATCCAGGGGTGAGTATAACGATACACAATAGGGACCCCGAGACCCTCAAGGTCTCAAAAAATCCAAAAAGGATAAACCAAAAACTATGAAATCAACAGATAACTATTGCTTAGGTATATGAATATACATATACCTAAGTTATCAAGTAACTCATCTCAACCATGAGGTAAACACAAAAAGGCAATGACGCAGATCAAACCCGGATTTTCATTATCGGAATCATGGTTGCTATAAAATCCTCCTCTATCACGTACAGTGGCCTTGTCACGACTTCGAGGTGCTACACACTAACCATATACTTATGAGGTACCCCTCCATTCGAGTACCGTGGGTTAGCTGCCAAACTGGGCGCTCCGTCTGTTGTGGTTCTGCCGCCAAACCGGGTCCTCCCCCTAATAGTCGTCAGAGATACTCCTCCTATTGAGTACAGTGGGTCTATGGAAAAACCAGGCGCTCCATCCTCCATGGGTCTGCCACCAAACAGGGCACTCCGTCCACTAGGCTAGTCGAATTACTCCGAGTCGAATCACTCCGAGTCGAATAGGTTAACCAGTAATCAGGTCTACAACTACTAGGTCTATGCACTCTGTATGCTCATCCTCAGGAGGATCTTCTCCACGAACTATTGTTCGATAATCCAAGTGTCAAGAAGTCTCACATGTAATTATATCAAAGGAACACCACATCATATGGGTCTCAACGCAACAAACGGCGTGTCAATCGGATGCCCGGTCTGTGAGTTATCATCCTTTTATTCCCAGGGGCCCTGTTGGTTTCGTGTACGTACCAACCCGACTGTATCTCAACTATACCCCGAACTCATGTGGGGTATTCTCAAAGGGATGGATAAGCTCCACAAAAACTGACACCGCAGAAAGTTCGTCAAACCGACGTCTGGTGCCAATTATACGGCCCAAGAAGTTAATGGGTCAGTAATGGGCCCACGTCCGGTCCGACCCAGTCGGACCGACTCGGCCCAACCCAGTCTAGGACGACCTGATCAGACTCATCAGGTATGACCCTATAAGGCCCCAACCTTTAACATTACTTAATCTTGAGTTACTTCAAGAATACATGATGAGGATATTTTCAGGTTTAGAGTTTTAGAGAGTTAGATCATAAAACATGCATTACATTCCACATTTAAACAAAGTGGTTACATACAAGATAGTATTCATTTTTCCCATCAATGGAAACATATTTAAAATAAAACATGGTTTCTTTCTTGAAACTTCCTTGACACTATCATCACATCATGTAATTTTCCCTTGACCTGCGGAAAACATTTCAAAAACATGGGATGAGCTTAAAAAGCTCAGTAAGGTATATAAAAGTACAAAATGAAAACATTAGTCCATGTATACATAAAAATAAATGAAATCATAATTTTCTCATAAAACTTAATCCCTTTAACATACCTCATCATATTATGAATAAATCATAGAAATAATAAGACATAATGGTAACTTGAGGCATTCATTACAATCTTATGTAGGGAGTAACCCTCTTGGTTACATTTGGAATACCCATCACAGTATATTCCCAAAATATCATCGGAGAAACCATAACGTTTTACTCCTTCGTGTTTTAAAATGCATTGGAGATCTATATCGGGCTCACCTGCCCTTAGATTATAATTGAACCACCCGTCTTCATAATAATTCCCACGAACCACAACATAATCGAATCACATAAAACATGCATAAAGGAAACATAACAATTCCACTTTTCAATCACAACATATCAATGAAACACATTGATATAAAAAAATTATGAAAACAATTTTCAACACCAAAATAAAATAAAACTAATATATGGTATTTATTTTTCATTTTTAAAAAAAATTTATGGCTTGTAGAGGAAGCCGAAACTCAAATAATGGTCATGGCGGTGGAGAAGTCGTTGTCGCCGCATACATACGACAAAAAAACATTCCTTTTTTCGTTTAGTAAAACACTTTGTATAAGAAGATTCATCTTGAATAACATAAAAGTAAAATGGGTTTATACACCGTATAAAATAAAATAGTGTATAAAACAAAATATGCCTCAATGAAAGGAGATTGAGACGAAGTCCCATACCTCGTCTCCGACTTGACTCGATCGTTCCTTAAACTCCTGAATAATAAACTTGAATTAATTTTTACCTACTTAAGAACTTTTTTTATGTTCATTATTCCTTTTATATCACCTATTACCATGTTATGTACACAATATAATTATTTATGTTAATAATGGTCATTTTGTCGATCATTGGTACTTGAGTCAAAACTAAACTCTTTATAATTACAAGTTGTTAATGGGGTAAAATATCCATTATATCAAGAATTATATTCATTATCTAGATATAATATATATCATATATATCTAGTATATACATGCATTTATAATATTACATAAAATTTAGAGGGAAGAAATGAAATGCACCGTTCATGGAGACAGTAAGCCGTATGTACGCATGAACGCTGCTTTCATTTCTATTTCGTATTTAATGGAATTAAGTAATAATTAAATAAATATATATAATAATTCCAGTATAATATCATGTATAATATCATTAAATATATCCTTTATTTGTCCCACATAAGGAATTAACGAATCAAATCACTTTGAGGTGGCGGTAGTCTTCATTTTCAAAAATTATGATATCGCGTTTACCCATAATGGAAACCATAAAGGTATGACAGAAATGAGAAATACAGAAGCTTAAGGAAAACATAAACATATTATATATCATATATAATTATAGTGACATCTTAATGGCCACCTTTGAATGTGTTAGAATATTATTGAAGAATCCTCATTTCGTGAGGCAGAAATTCACCATCCATGGAAAAAGTGTGATCTTTAACCATTAGATGTTAGGTGTGTGTAAGTGTAGCTTGAATCCTTCTTATAAAAACATCCTAGTATATTGAAGAAACTATTTTTTTTACACAAGTAATGAATAAAAAGTGTTTAGGGGGTTGGAGAAGCGAAATAAAACAAAATAACACCAGTGAAGACATTACCTTTAAATCGGGTAACTCCCTTGGGTTTGAACCAAAAGGGGTTTTAAGAGCTTCCTACCTAAGGTAAGGCTTCTAGGATGAGGATAGGAATGTGGATAGTCAAAATAAGTATATCTTGGCCGTGCCAATGCCTTGCGAGGTGTGGGTAAGGTGGTTGAGGTGGGGGCCTTTTATAAGAGGAGAGGAGGGGCACTATTGGAAAGGTATAAAATGTTACTTTATTTTCAAATGAGTTTCGGATTCTAAAGGTCCCACATTGATGTATTTCAAGGATAAGGTGAAAATGATTCGAAATCCACCTATCCAATAGTATTTTGACATGTGTAGGTCTTAGATTTTACATTATCTTTTCATTTTATTTAAATAGATAAATAACGAGGTAATCGCTCCATCATCATTGTCTCATATATAATTTAATTTATTTAATGTCTAAAAATTATAAAAAATCCTATGATGTAGGAAATATTTTTAGATTTCCAATGACTATTTATAGTCCAAGAGATAATTTTTGTAGACAATATTAAAAATGTTTTACTCAGGGGATACATTTATTTTTATATTTACATTTTATAAAAAATAAAAAGATAAAAAGTCATTATCACAAAAAAGTGATTTCATGGGGTCCCCAAGATTGGAAAAAGGAATCCCATGGTCGACCATGACACAAAAAGTAGTATTAGGACACATTTTGGGGTCATTTTTTATTATTATGATATTATTTTATTATCCTTAACTACCCGATTACTAATTAATCAAGATAATTATCGATAATTATCGTCATTACTATTCACAAAGTCCAAAAAAATAGTATTAATTACAAAATTTGGACCTTCTGATTACAAATATGGAATCCATTTTACCAAATTACAAACACAGAAATTACAATAATTAATTTAAAAATAATCATGTTGTCAAAACAAATAGTGGGTTTTTTTGAAACAATATCTATGAAAAGATTGGCACTTGTTTATGCCCAATTACAAAGTGAAATTAATTCTAATGAACAGATTTGGATTAAATGGTAAATATATATTCTAATTACACTTTAAAAACAATTAAAAAGATAATCTATCCATATAATTAAATTAGATGAAAAAGCAGTTTTGATGTAAAATGCATTATTTTTCACTATTCATCAAAAAATGAACATTGTCAGAAAAATACAAAAAATTATCCAATGTATATTTCAATATCACAATACTAAAGAATAAATTTATTTTGACAAATATAGCTTATAAAATTGTCAAAAGATTTATTTTAAAAATGGTTTTCCATTAAAAGGCTGTAAAACAATCTTTTAAAAATAATTGTGTATTCCATGCTTAAGATTTGATTTATTCTCATTTTAAGCATCAAAAACACTATCTAATTCATAAATATAAATAGATAAGAATATATATTATTCATTACTTACTTGGGATGTTACACCCTTCCATACTTTAGAAAATTGTGTCCCCGCAATTTATTTACTTATCGAATAAGTGGGGGTATTTATCCCTCATTGCATTTTCAGATTCTCATGTTGCCTCTTCACTCATGTGGTTTTTTCACAAAACCATTACATGATGAATCACCTTATTACTCAACACTTGCTTCCTGTGGTCAAGAATCTGGACCAGTTGTTCCTCCTAAGATAGATTCTCTTCTAGCTGAACCACCTCTGGACTCAAAACATGAGATGGATCTGGCATGTACTTCCTTAACATTGAAACATGAAAAACATTGTGTACCTGAGATAAACTCAGAGGTAAAGCCACTCAGTATGCAACTGATCCAACTCTCTCAAGAATTTCATATGGTCCAATAAAACTTGGACTCAACTTTCCTTTCATACCAAATCTCTTCACACTTTTGCATGGTGATACTTTGAGAAAAAACACGATCACCTACCTCAAAAGAGTGATCCTTCCTCCTGTTGTCCGCATAACTGTTCTGCCTGCTCTGAGTTGTTATCATGTGTTTCTGTATCAACTGAACTTTTTCTGCTAACTCTTCTACCAATTCTGGTCCCATCAACTTCCTTTCACCCACTTCATCCCAGAAAGCTAGAGTTCGACACCACTTCCCATATAATGCCTCAAATGGTGCCATCGGTATAATAGAATGAAAACTGTTATTATAACAAAACTCAACCAAAGAAAGATGTTAGTCCCAACATCCCTGATGATCCATCGAACAAGAACGTAGAATATCCTCCAAAATCTGAATTGTTCGTTCTGACTGCCCAACTGATTGAGGATGAGAAGCTGTACTAAAATATAATTCAGTACCCAACAACTTCTCAAGGCCTTTCCAATAGATAGAAGTGAACCTGGGATCTCGGTCAGATAAAATGTAGAGAGAAACTCAATTTAACCTAACTATATCTTTAATATACAAACGGGAAAGTTGATCTAGGGAAAAAGTATCTCGTATATCATAAAAATGAGAAGATTTAGTCAAGAGATCAACTATAATCCAGATTGAATTATTATCTCGAGGAGTCTTCGGCAATCCCACAACAAATTCCAAGGATATATTTTCCCATTTCCACTCTGGAACTGGTAAAGGCTGAAGCATCCCTTTCGGTAACTGGCACTCTGATTTAACCTGTTGACATGTCAAACACATCAAAGTAAAATCAGAAATATCCCTATTCATTCAGTCCCACTAGTAATACTCCCGAAGATCTATATACATCTTAGTAATTCCTGGATTAACTGAAAACAGAGAACTATGAGCTTCACATAACAACTCTCTCTTCAACTGTGAATCTCAAGGCACAGACAATCTCTTCCCAAATCATAAAACACAATCATTATAAATGTTGAATTCTGGTAACTTACTGGTCTAAACCAGCTCTACCTTTTTCTGCAACTCGCTATCTTGCTTCTGTGCTTGCTTAATTCTGTCTGATAGAGAAGATTTCATTGATACCTGAAACAAAATAGAAGGACATCCTGCACCAACAACCTCTATTCCAAAGTTCCACAAATCCTTAACCAAAGGATCACGTTCCAAATGCAACATTGTTAATGAAGCATTAAATTTTTGACTCAAATCATCATCCACATTATTTTCTTTTCCCAGATGGTAATGAATTGTAAAATCATAATCTTTGATTAATTCTAGCAATCTCTTTTGTCTCATATTCAATTATTTCTGTGTGAATATATAATTTAAACTTTTGTGATCGATATATATTTCACACTTTCCTCCATACAAATGATTCCTCCAAATTTTTAAAGTGAAAACAACAACTGTTAATTCCAAATAATGTGTAGGGTAATTTACCTCATGAGTTTTCAATTGATGTAAAGCATAATCAATTACCTGATCATTCTACATTAGGACGCAACCAAGTCTATTTAATGAATCATCACTGTAGATAAAAAACACCTCATTCCTGGAAGGTAGTGCCAAAACTAGAGCATTCACCAATATTCTTTTCAGTTCCTGAAAAAAATCATCACATTCTTTGGTCTAGTTAAACTTAACACCCTTCCGAGTTAGCTTTGTCATTGGACTACATAACTGTGAAAATTTTCTAACAAACCTTCGTTAACAGCCTTCCAAACCAAGGAAGCTTCGATTCTCTGTTACATTTATGGGTCTTGGCCATTCTTCATCAACCATTGTTTTTTTAGGATCAACAGTTATCCCATCTGTAGAAACAATGTGACCCAGGAAAGAAATTTGTTTCAACCAAAACTCACACTTGCTTAATTTCCAATATAATTTCTTTTCTTTTGGGGTTTGAAAAATAACCATTAAATGACTTTCATGCTCCTATTTACTTTTAGAAAACACCAAAATATCATCAATGAAAACCACCAAAAACATATCCAAGAACTCATGGAAAATTCTATTCATAAGGTCCATGAATACAGTAGGTGCATTGGTTAGCCCAAAATGCATAACTACAAATTCATAAAGGCCATATCTTGTAAGAAAAGCGGCCTTAGGAGTATCTTCTTCCTTTACCTTCAACTGATGGTTCCCCGATCTCAGATCAATCATTGAAAAATACTGATCTCACTGGATCTGATCAAACAAATCATCGATATGAGGAAAAAGATATTTCTTGTAACGCCCCGACCCCAGCTACCCAGAGTCGGTGCATTATTACATAACATTGGCATGATCACAAGAAAGATCAAATCTCGAAAGACCGATTGGTTTAGTAGCCTTGGAAACACTAGATATATTCATAAGTTTTACATTACATCATAAAATGAAAAACTACTACAACAATATAATGTTTCCACAGTCCACACTATAATCCCCTCATAATATCCCTGCAGGTCATTCATAACTTACATCTTCACATCCTGGGAAAGTAAAACATAGAAAAGGGGTGAGCTCAAATGCCTAGTAAGGATAACAATATAGCGGAACATTCAAAAATAAGCATAAACATTTAAGGCAATGAATTACTAAAACAAAAGCCTTTAAAACTTGAACTTCAACATAGTATGGCAAAAGTAAAATGAAATAATGTCATTTACTTGTTCACATGGATATTCTACTAATCGAATAATCACATGCAATATCAATAACCACTTTCATAATGTTGGAATGCATAATGCTAAACGTTAATTTCGTTGTCTAGGCCTCATCCCAAGACCTAGGGGTTACTTCTAACCGGAACCCAACCCGGAGTGCCTCTAATAACCGGACACCAACCCGGAGTGCCTCTAATAACCAGACACCAACCCGGAGTGCCTCTAATAACCGGACACCAACCCGGAGGGCATACTTTTACCAGTCCCTAACCTGGAGGGCTTACTTTAACCAGTCCCCAACCTGGAGGGCTTACTTTTACCAGTCCCCAACCTGGAGGGCTTACTTTTACCGGTCCCCAACCCGGATCATACTTGTTTAGCACATTCATCTGAAGAAAAGTTTGAAATATAACATAAACATTCGGATTAAAACTAGCATACGAAATGTCAATAGTTTCACCATAAACTATGAATGGTATAAAATAGCACATCCATAGTCAAACATATCACAAAACCTTCAATACAATATAGAAGTTTTGTATTATAATAAATCAACTTCAAATAAGCGTAAAATCCATTAAAGGATGTTGACATAGATGAAATCAAAACACTTTTTAGAGAAATATCTCTTTCTATTTTTGAAATCATTTAAGAGCCATATAAAATAAAAAATTTTCTTGAAAATATTCTTGTAAGCTTGTAAGGAAAGCTTTGACGATTTTATAACGGCGGAAAATAACCGCACCCGCCGTATAAGAAAAAAAAACATTCTTATCTCAATTCTGTCGAAAAGGTTAAAAGGGACCTTGTTTTGAAAACGACGGAAAGATTCCTTTATAAACCTCTTATAAAAAGTCAAACAAGGGTATAAATGACTTTAACCCATATTCTTGTAAATAGTAAAAATGTTTTGAAATACATTTTTAAGAAACATGGATGTGGATGATAAAGAGATCCCAGTAGATTATTACGTATAAACAACCTCGGATAATGAAGAGATTGTGAAATAACCCTTACCTTGTACTTTTCCTTGGTTGGGGTAGGTTAACCTCCTGTATAATGGTGAAATAATTGTTATTAAATTATAAAAGAATCATATACATTAATATGATATCATATATGATCTTTTAATATTGATTTGATAATAATATCTTAGTATTATCGCTGTTTCGGGTGTGAACTTACTTGTTTGCTTTTGTATGTTTTGTTACATAAGTCATGTTTGTTGTATCTTATTCATATCCAGAATGATATCAAGTCCTTAAACATCATTTTTAAATCATTAAATGATAATTATACTTGAATGGATACGATGGAGAATGAATCTCATCGCGTTCGTGGAGACGGTAGTCCGTACGTACGCACGAACACTACTTCCATTTAATTTTTATTTTAAAAGAATCGAATCCAAATGATACATAGGTATATTACTATTCCAGTATAATATAATATTTTATATATGTTACTTAAGTTCATTAACACCATCCTTTATACGTTCCATGTGTGGTATGAACGAGTCATATCATTTTAAGGGGGCGGTAGTCCGCACTTCCTCAAATGAAATTATCGTATGTATATACAACATGAAACGAATAATGGTATGAAATAAAATGGAATTACAGATGCTTATAAAATATATATCATTAATATCATATTTAATTACAGTGCCATCATAATGGCCACCATGAGAGGCGGTAAGATGTATTTGAACAATCATCGTTTCGTGAGGCGTTAATTTGCCATCCACAGAAACATTATGTTCATCATCCATTAGATGGAGTTGTGTGTATGTGTAGTTTGAATACTTCTTATAAAAACATCCTTGTATATTGAGGATACTGGTGTTGTTACAAAAGAAGGGAAATAAAAAGAGTTTGGGGGTTGGAGAAGCAAAATAAATGAAAATAATTTAAGAGAAATCGTTACCTTTAATTTAGGTAACTCACTTTGGTTGGAACCAAAGGACTTGTTGAAATGCTTTCTGCCTAAGGGGAAGCTTCAAGGAGGAGGAGAGGGATGTGGGGATATTATTTGGGCAGAGTTTGGACGAGCCAAGTGGCTTGAGAGGTGTGAGGAAAAGAGAAGGAGGAGTGCCCTTTTATAAGAGGGGTGAGGGGCACTTTTGGAAAAGCTAGAAATATTTATTTATAATAAATTCATATTCGGTTTCCAAAGGCTCCAAAGTTGACTATTAAAAGGATGAGGTGGGGATAGGTCGAAAACAACTCATCCAATAGAATTTAGACAGGTTTGGGTACTTATATTAACCTTATCATTAAGTATTAACTCTAAGTTAATTAGTTTCACTTTTACAATGTCTCTTTGTATTTTTATATTATATGGTTAATAAACTTACCATATACATCCAAGCGACCCCCAAGTGGTCTATTAATGATTAAACTATCATGATATAAGTCTCTTGGCCGAACCTTAGATTTTTAGGAATTTAATATCAATTAATAATATAATATTTGTTTTAAGAACTCTTTTATGTCAATTTTGACACTATTCATTAGTTGATTTTTTTGAAACTCATAACAGATTGATTACTTCGAACAAAGTCAATTAAATCAATCCTAATATATCATAGTATCCTAGAAAATTAGTTTAATTCATTAAAAGTTTCATATTATATTTATTTTGGTATTTATAATATCACTTATTTTAATTTTTCACTATTATAGTAATTACTGCATCAACATTGTGTCATTAATAATTTAACTTATTTGATGTCTAAAAATTATAAATAAAATATCTTCATGTAGGAAAGCTTTTTAGCTTTCTAATGAATATTTATAATAGAAAATCCAACATGTATAACCCTATTTAAAAATTGTTCTTTTAAAAGATGTAAGCTTATGCCATTTTTGTATTCATTTTAACTTAATTAAAATAAAGTGTCATTATCACTTACAAGTGGATCCATGGGGTCCCAAAATAGACCCAAAGATTCCCATGGTCGACCATGTATCAACCAATAGGGTTGAGACACGTTTTAGGGTAATTTAGTATTATTATAATATTATTTTTTTAACCCTTATTTACCGGATTTACCCTTAACCATGGTAAATAAAATATTTACCGCAGTCATTATTCAAAATGTCTAAAAATAAAAGTTACCTATTTACACAATTTGAACATCCTGATTCCAAATATGGAATCCATTTTTCTAAATTCAAAACACAGAAGTGGCAGAAATTAATTTAAAATTAATTCCCGCTGTCAAAACAAAAAGCGTGTTTTTTAAGAGATAATAACTATCAAAAGATTGACAGTTGTTTATGTTCGGTTTAATTGTAAAATTATGTCCAATGACCAACATTATATTAAATGGTAAAATTATATTCTAAATATACTCTAAAACCACTCAAATTCATAATTTATCACTATTAATTATTTTGATTAAAAAAGTTGTTTTTAATTAAAATTTAGTAATTTTCACTATTCATCAAAATATTAAAGTTATCCGAAAAGTACCAAAATTTCACCTTAGGCTAAATTCGATATTCCGAATCCAAAAATGAAGTCCATTTTGAAATATAAAGTATATATAATTTCGAAAAGTAGGTATTACTATTCATAACGGCTAGTTTGATTGGTTGTGGTGTGTGTTAAAACTCAAGGTTGCGTACAACACACGCTACTGTATTATTCAATGAAAGCGTACCGTGGAAGCTTGGGATGTTTCATTTTAAATTTTTAATGTCCCCATTTAGTCAAAAAGTTTAAAATATTGTATTTAAAAAGGGTTCACTATTAAAAGTTGATAAAAGTGCAATACTGAAAATGAATTTGTTCTTGCATTATATCTAAGAAACTCATAATATGGATTCTAAAATTATAAGGATTATATAAAGTTTAAAATTTAGATAATACTATTAATAACCTCTTTTGAATGGCTTTTTTTTAAGTCATGATGTGATTGAACTCGGTGTTGCGTGTAGTTCAAGTTATTGAATTATTTTGAAGAAATAACACACTATGAAATCTTGGGGTGTTACATTCTCCCCTCCTTCAAGAAATTGCGTCCTCGCAATTTGAAATTGTTCTTCGAAAATAAAAGGTTGAAAATAGAAAATATATTTGTGGGAAAACCCACATCAGAAATTGGGTTACTAAAATTTAGTTTTAACATGAGGAAAAGAGAAATGAAAGGGTCACCACCAAATTATGATCTCGATTAGGAGAACATTGGTGGCAATTAGAGACATATAATTGGAGGAAAAACATAAATATTTATAGGTAGTGATTGAGGTCATCAATCACAAACAAGTATAAAATTAAGGTCCTTAAATTCATCAATCTATGATGATTTGAAATACCATCGGTTCAACAAAACATAGGGTATTAGGATAACACATTTTTGACGTTTCAAAATATCTTAGTTGAAATCCCACATCGAAAAATGAATTAATGAGGACTCTATTTAAAATAATGAGTCAAAAGTATGAAGATTACCGAAAATAACACATACTAGGGTTCCATGTAGGAAAATATGGATATTGAAGAAAAATCCAACCATCAATTATCTGATGGAGAGTGGTAGAGAACATGGCTATGAAAAGGCCAACAATCCCAAAGCCATAAATTAGTGATGATTTAAGGTACCATCTAAGAAAAAATTTTTGTCCTAAGTTGCTTTTCTTAATGTTGAGGAATTTATTTATGAGATTGGATAAGATCATAAGGAGATATACCTACTTTATAATTAGATTTTTATCCATTAATAAATTTCAACCACAAACTCATCTTTCACTCTAAAACATAATAGAATGTAAAAAAAATTCTATTTACACTATTCGTATAGGGTTCCAAAATAAACGAATTTATAATTCATCTACAAGATCTTTTAATAAAAACTACATTATTTAATTCAGGACATCTCGTGGTCCAGTGGTAGGTGTTACACCCTTGTCGCCCTTCGGTTGCGGGTTCAAGTCTCGCAGCCTTGCCGGACGCGATGGGTTGCCGCCCGACCTCCGGGTTGTCCTTTTATGGAAATCCAAAATAATCCAAACTAGAACTATCCAAAATACTTCTATCCAAACTCACAGTCCAACATTTATAAGTAAGGTAAGCATAATGTAGAACCTTTTTACCCCGTAATAGCATATGAATACCTTCATCATGTATTCTTTTAATACACTGAAACATCCTGAATTACCATATTCATTATTGATTACATTCATGCTCCCTTATTCCATATAGAAAGCTGGATATACTTCATTAATCCAAAAATGTTTTAAACCCCAAAAATGATGGAATATACAAATCATTAGTCAGTTCGAAGGTAGTCAAGAATATCCAATATAATTTATCCAAAACAATCATGTATTATTCCAAAATCACTACTTCGGTAATAGAACTATATTATGGTTTATCATTCTCTCAACCATATATTTTCCAAAAATTTATCCTGCTATTGAGTCACTTTTATTTGTTCCACATAATCTCAAGTCCTTAATGAAATAGTACTGCAGTACAATCCTTATATACTCCATAATTATTATAACAAGTACATTGTTGATACAACACTCAATTGACATAATCAACATAAGAACTCTAATCATTCCTCTTCATATGTGGTAGTATCATAACTTGATTATTATCCAATAGCATCATTTGCGGCATAGTCTGATGACTGGGACATAGGTTCGCGTAGTGTCCAAACTCCTTGCAAATGAAGCATTGTACATTTGAAACCATTTTCTTACCCTTGCAGTCACGTACTTTTTGCCCTTTTCCTCCACACTTATAACAAACTCCCATTCCTTTCAGGCATGTTCCAGGGTGTTTCTTTCCACAGTTACCACATATGGGAAAATTCTTCTTTTCCCTCTTCCCTTTATCCATATTTCTCTCTTCTATCCTTTTCATCTCTTGCTTCCCTTCAAAGCCATAGGACTCAGTAAACTCTTTACATATCTTATCAACACATGATATTATTTCTTCATATGATGATAATACATGGGAGACTATTTCTCTTATCAATTCTAGCTTAAGACCATGAAAGATATGATCCTTCCTTCTCTTTGGATCATGTGCATTTCTGGAGTTCTCATTCCTTCTACTGGGCGCCATTTCCAAACAATGGCATAAACTAAATCAGTTTATGAATCAAAATACATAATCCCATACTTATAAAACACTTAACATAAATTGAACTATTTATGGATATAATCCATAATCATAAGAATGTTTTCTTTGAGGAAGTATATACTCATAATCCCTTCAAAATGATTTGTAAAGAAAATGAGAGTTATCCTAAGCATATCCCCCGGGAGTGTCGTAACCAAGAGTGCAGCAAGGCTCGTTGTCGTGCACCAGTTCCCGTTCGAGTCTAGCTCAAAGCGGTGTTTTCGGGTTTTACCCCTAGGTACATCTGTGCCAGAGCCGCCTCTACCTGCTCGTATCCAGACAGGGATGTATTGCTCGGAAAACTCACAAAATCTCTACAATACCAAAATTCTAGGAAGTTCTTCTATACTAATCCTCAAAGTTCATCTTAGGTCTACGTGCTCTAATAAGAGTTTATCTAAATCTATTTTCCAAGGTTTGTACTAAACTTCCTCTGATACCAACTGTAATGCCCCGACCCCAGCTACCCAGAGTCGGTGCATTATTACGTAACATTGGCATGATCACAAGAAAGATCAAATCTCGAAAGACAGATTGGTTTAGTAGCCTTGGAAACACTAGATATATTCATAAGTTTTACATTACATCATAAAATGAAAAACTACTACAACAATATAATGTTTCCACAGTCCACACTATAATCCCCTCATAATATCCCTGCAGGTCATTCATAACTTACATCTTCACATCCTGGGAAAATAAAACATAGAAAAGGGGTGAGCTCAAATGCCCAGTAAGGATAACAATATAGCGGAACATTCAAAAATAAGCATAAACATTTAAGGCAATGAATTACTAAAACAAAAGCTTTTAAAACTTGAACTTCAACATAGTATGGCAAAAGTAAAATGAAATAATGTCATTTACTTGTTCACATGGATATTCTACTAATCGAATAATCACATGCAATATCAATAACCACTTTCATAATGTTGGAATGCATAATTCTAAACGTTAATTTCTTTGTCTAGGCCTCATCCCAAGACCTAGGGGTTACTTCTAACCGGAACCCAACCCGGAGTGCCTCTAATAACCGGACACCAACCCGGAGTGCCTCTAATAACCGGACACCAACCCGGAGTGCCTCTAATAACCGGACACCAACCCGGAGGGCATACTTTTACCAGTCCCTAACCTGGAGGGCTTACTTTAACCAGTCCCCAACCTGGAGGGCTTACTTTTACCAGTCCCCAACCTGGAGGGCTTACTTTTACCGGTCCCCAACCCGGAACATACTTGTTTAGCACATTCATCTGAAGAAAAGTTTGAAATATAACATAAACATTCGGATTAAAACTAGCATACGAAATGTCAATAGCTTCACCATAAACTATGAATGGTATAAAATAGCACATCCACAGTCAAACATATCACAAAACCTTCAATACAATATAGAAGTTTTGTATTATAATAAATCAACTTCAAATAAGCGTAAAATCCATTAAAGGATGTTGACATAGATGAAATCAAAACACTTTTTAGAGAAATATCTCTTTCTATTTTTGAAATCATTTAAGAGCCATATAAAATAAAACATTTTCTTGAAAATATTCTTGTAAGCTTGTAAGGAAAGCTTTGACGATTTTATAACGGCGGAAAATAACCGCACCCGCCGTATAAGAAAAAAAACATTCTTATCTCAATTCTGTCGAAAAGGTTAAAAGGGGCCTTGTTTTGAAAATGACAGAAAGATTCCTTTATAAACCTCTTATAAAAAGTCAAACAAGGGTATAAATGACTTTAACCCATATTCTTGTAAATAGTAAAAAAAATTTGAAATACATTTTTAAGAAACATGGATGTGGATGATAAAGAGATCCCAGTAGATTATTACGTATAAACAACCTCGGATAATGAAGAGATTGTGAAATAACCCTTACCTTGTACTTTTCCTTGGTTGGGGTAGGTTAACCTCCTGTATAATGGTGAAATAATTGTTATTAAATTATAAAAGAATCATATACATTAATATGATATCATATATGATCTTTTAATATTGATTTGATAATAATATCTTAGTATTATCGCTGTTTCGGGTGTGAACTTACTTGTTTGCTTTTGTATGTTTTGTTACATAAGTCATGTTTGTTGTATCTTATTCATATCCAGAATGATATCAAGTCCTTAAACATCATTTTTAAATCATTAAATGATAATTATACTTGAATGGATACGATGGAGAATGAATCTCATCGCGTTCGTGGAGACGGTAGTCTGTACGTACGCACGAACACTACTTCCATTTAATTTTTATTTTAAAAGAATCGAATCCAAATGATACATAGGAATATTACTATTCCAGTATAATATAATATTTTATATATGTTACTTAAGTTCATTAACACCATCCTTTATACGTTCCATGTGTGGTATGAATGAGTCATATCATTTTAAGGGGGCGGTAGTCCTCACTTCCTCAAATGAAATTATCGTATGTATATACAACATGAAACGAATAATGGTATGAAATAAAATGGAATTACAGAAGCTTATAAAATATATATCATTAATATCATATTTAATTACAGTTCCATCATAATGGCCACCATGAGAGGCGGTAAGATGTATTTGAACAATCATCGTTTCGTGAGGCGTTAATTTGCCATCCACAGAAACATTATGTTCATCATCCATTAGATGGAGTTGTGTGTATGTGTAGTTTGAATACTTCTTATAAAAACATCCTAGTATATTGAGGATACTGGTTTTGTTACAAAATAAGGGAAATAAAAAGAGTTTGGGGGTTGGAGAAGCAAAATAAATGAAAATAATTTAAGAGAAATCGTTACCTTTAATTTAGGTAACTCACTTTGGTTGGAACCAAAGGACTTGTTGAAATGCTTTCTGCCTAAGGGGAAGCTTCAAGGAGGAGGAGAGGGATGTGGGGAGCTTAGTTGGGCAGAGTTTGGACGAGCCAAGTGGCTTGAGAGGTGTGAGGAAAAGAGAAGGAGGAGTGCCCTTTTATAAGAGGGGTGAGGGGCACTTTTGGAAAAGCTAGAAATATTTATTTATAATAAATTCATATTCGGTTTCCAAAGGCTCCAAAGTTGACTATTAAAAGGATGAGGTGGGGATAGGTCTAAAACAACTCATCCAATAGAATTTAGACAGGTTGGGTACTTATATTAACCTTATATTTAAGTATTAACTCTAAGTTAATTAGTTTCACTTTTACAATGTCTCTTTGTATTTTTATATTATATGGTTAATAAACATACCATATACATCCAAGCGACCCCCAAGTGGTCTATTAATGATTAACCTATCATGATATAAGTCTCTTGGCCGAACCTTAGATTTTTAGGAATTTAATATCAATTAATAATATAATATTTGTTTTAAGAACTCTTTTATGTCAATTTTGACACTATTCATTAGTTGATTTTTGTGAAACTCATAACAGATTGATTACTTCGAACAAAGTCAATTACATCAATACTAATATATCATAGTATCCTAGAAAATTAGTTTAATTCATTAAAAGTTTCATATTATATTTATTTTGGTATTTATAATATCACATATTTTAATTTTTCACTATTATAGTAATTTCTCCATCAACATTGTGTCATTAATAATTTAACTTATTTGATGTCTAAAAATTATAAATAAAATATCTTCATGTAGGAAAGCTTTTTATCTTTCTAATGAATATTTATAATAGAAAATCCAACATGTATAACACTATGTAAAAATTGTTCTTTTAAAAGATGTAAGCTTATGCCATTTTTGTATTCATTTTAACTTAATTAAAATAAAGTGTCATTATCACTTACAAGTGGATCCATGGGGTCCCTAAATAGACTCAAAGATTCCCATGGTCGACCATGTATCAACCAATAGGGTTGAGACACGTTTTAGGGTAATTTAGTATTATTATAATATTATTTGTTTAACCCTTATTTACCGGATTTACCCTTAACCATGGTAAATAAAATATTTACCGCAGTAATTATTCAAAATGTCTAAAAATAAAAGTTACCTATTTACACAATTTGAAAATCCTGATTCCAAATATGGAATCCATTTTTCTAAATTCAAAACACAGAAGTGGCAGAAATTAATTTAAAATTAATTCCCGCTGTCAAAACAAAAAGCGTGTTTTTTAAGAGATAATAACTATCAAAAGATTGACACTTGTTTATGTTCGGTTTAATTGTAAAATTATGTCCAATGACCAACATTATATTAAATGGTAAAAATATATTCTAAATATACTCTAAAACCACTCAAATTCATAATTTATCACTATTAATTATTTTGATTAAAAAAGTTGTTTTTAATTAAAATTTAGTAATTTTCACTATTCATCAAAATATTAAAGTTATCCGAAAAGTACCAAAATTTCACCTTAGGCTAAATTCGATATTCCGAATCCAAAAATGAAGTCCATTTTGAAATATAAAGTATATATAATTTCGAAAAGTAGGTATTACTATTCATAACGGCTAGTTTGATTGGTTGTGGTGTGTGTTAAAACTCAAGGTTGCGTACAACACACGCTACTGTATTATTCAAAGAAAGCGTACCGTGGAAGCTTGGGATGTTTCATTTTAAATTTTTGATGTCCCCATTTAGTCAAAAAGTTTAAAATATTTTATTTAAAAAGGGTTCACTATTAAAAGTTGATAAAAGTGCAATACTGAAAATGAATTTGTTCTTGCATTATATTTAAGAAACTCATAATATGGATTCTAAAATTATAAGGAATATATAAAGTTTAAAATTTAGATAATACTATTCATAACCTCTTTTGAATGGCTTTTTTTTACGTCATGATGTGATTGAACTCGGTGTTGCGTGTAGTGCAAGTTATTGAATTATTTTGAAGAAATAACACACTATGAAATCTTGGGGTGTTACATTTCTTCTTAACAATGATGTTATTCAAGGCTCTATAATCAATGAAAATTCTCATATAACCATCTTTATTTTTAAAAAATAAAATAGGATCACCCCATGGTGATGTGCTAGGTTTAATGAAACCTTTCTCTAATAAATATTCCAATTTCTCCTTCAACTCTAAATGTTAAATTTGATCCATTGGATAAGGGGGTTTTGAAATTGGCTTAGCATCAGGAACTAAGTCAACGGTAAACTCAACATCCTGACCTGGTATTTTTCTAGGCAACTCATTAGGAAAAAAATCAGGATACTCATTTACCACTACGTCATCATTAATCTGAACAGTTCCCTTGTTTTCAACAATATGTGAAAGGTAACATTCACATCCATCTTATACAAGTTTCTCGGCCTCTTGATAAGTTATCAATAGTATGGGGTCATTCTTGTACACAAACTGAAAGTCTTTATGAAAAGAAACTTCTTTAGCTCTACAGTAAATCTTAGCATGGTAAATAGAGAGCCAATCCATACCCAGGATAACATCAAACTCTTCAAGATGAAAAACAATAAATTTTCCATGTAGGTTCTTTCCACATATAAGGATAGAAAGCTTTTTATAAATTCTTTTTGCCTCAACATTTCCCCAAGGTGTTTTTACCACATGTTCCATAGTCATTTCATGGGATGGTATTCCTATTTTACTAGAAAATTTTTCAGAGATGAAAGAATGTGTAGACCCCGAATCAAACAACACAGTGGCATAATCTGAAAAAACAAACAAATTACCTGATACCACGTCATTTGATGGCCCAACATCTACTGAAGTAGTTGCAAAGGATTTCACCACCCCTTTCTTCTTGTATTCTAACTGCTTCCCATCACTCGAGCTCTTTGTCGAACACTCGTTTGCATAGTGATCCATCTCATTTCACTTAAAACATTTACATAACTATAAATAAAATTTTGACTAACCATCACACTGATCATTTTTAGTGAAATCACGAGCCTTATGTCCCATCTTACAACATCGATAGCACTTTCCAGAATTCAGAAGAAATTCCCCAGAATGCCTTTTACCACATTTATCACAAACATGAAACTTAGTTTTCTTACCATAAGACCTTATTGAAGAATATTTCCCTTTCTCCTGCCACCTCGGTCTCTTCTTATGATGGTTGTTAAAGAACACATGATCATCAGAAAACTCCATTTCCACCTTCTCAGCACATCGAACAGGCTTTTCATAACTTTTGAACTCATGAGAAGCCAATTCCCTTTAATATTTTGGCTTTAATCCTAAGTAAAAACGAGTGATTATTCTATCAAGGTCTAGGATTAAATTTGGAGCATACCTTGCCAATCGAGTGAACCTCTCTTCATAAGCAGCCACTGAGTCATCCTCTTGCCACAATTCCAAGAATTGTTTTTCTATCCTAAGTTGAACAGCCGTAGGACAATACTTCTCAAGAATCATACCTTTGAATACATCCTAGTTGAGAGAATCAATCTCATCAGCATCCCTGATATTTTTAACCATCGACCACCACTGATCTGTTTCACCCTCCAAATGGTAAATTGAAAGACTATCCTTTTGATTTTCTGAACACCCCATGAAATCGAAAATCTTATCCAGTGCTTTAATCCACCCTTCAGAAAGCACAAGGCCAGATGATCCTCTAAATTAAGGGGGATGTTGCCTCATGAAATGTTCCACCACTGATATGTTCCCTTATAGTTGATCTGGCTGATCTCATGCATGGATACCACCACCATTTATCGCTTGAGTCAACTGAGCCATTACTGCAACAAAATGTTCAGTTCCAATTCTGACCATCTCAGTATGCTAATTCGGAAGGTTATTTTCATCTATAATCTTTCCTAGCACTTCATACATGTTTCCTCTACGGAAAACCATTCTAAACAAACATTTCTTAGATAAATCAACATGGTTATCTTTAAATGCTCTATCATTTCAATTTGTCCATAAAAAAAATATTTTTGGATAATCATTTAATAGAATTCTAACTCCTAAAGTTATCTAAACTGACCACTAATATCAACTATAAGGCCCCAGCCTTAAACATAACTTAATCTGGAATTACATTAAGAATACACGTTGAGGATCATTTTAGGTTTAGAGTTTTAGAGAGTTAGATCATAAAACATGCTTTACATTCCACATTTAAACAATGTTGTTACATAAAAGATATTATTCATTTTTACCATCAATGGAAACATATTTAAATTAAAAAATGGATTCTTTCTTGACAATTCCTTGACACTATCATCACATCATTACATTTCCATTGACCTGTGGAAAACATTTCAAAAACTTTGGATGAGCATAAAAATCTCAGTAAGGGATATATAAGTATGAAATGAAAACATTAGTCCATGTATACATAAGAATCAGTGAAATCATACTTTACTCATAAAACATAAGAACTTTAACATACCTCATCAAATCATGAATAAATCATATAAATCATATGACATAAAGGTTTCTTGAGGCATTCATAACATTCTTACGAAGGGAGTAACCCTCTTGGTTATGTTTGGAATACCCATCACAGTATATTCCCTAAATATCTTCGAAGAAACCTTATCATTTAAATCCTTCATGTAACCCAATGCATTGGAGAGCTATATTAGGCATACCCGCCCTAAGTTTATCAAGGAACCACCAATCTTCATAATAATTCCCATGAACCATAACATAATCGTATCACATAAAACATGTATAAAGGAAACATAACATTTCCACTTTTCAATCACAAGATATAAATACTACACATTGATATAAATACATTATGAAAACAATTTTCAATACCAAAATAAAATAAAAGTAAAACATGGTATTTATTTTTCATTTAAAAAAAAGTTATGTCTTGTAGAGGAAGTCGAAACTCAAATAATGGTCATGGCGGCGGAGAAGTCGTTTTTTCCGCATACGTACAACAAGAAAACATTCCTTTTGTCATTTAGTAAAACACTTCGTATAAAAATATTTCTTCTGAATAACGTAAAAGTAAAATGGGTTTATAAACCGTATAAAATAAAATTGTGTATAAAACAAAATATGCATAAATGAAAGGAGATTGAGACGAATTCCCATACCTCGGGTCCAACTTGACTCGATCGTTCTTTAACCTCATGAATAATAAACTTGAGTAAATTTATACTTGCATAAGAACCATTTTCATGTTCATTATTCTTTTTATATCACTTATTACCATTTTATGAACACTATTTAATTATTTATTTTAATAATGGTCCTTTTGTCGATCATTGGTACTTGAGTCAAAAATAAACTCTTTATAATTACAAGTTGTTCATGGGGTAAAAAATCCATTATATCCAGAATTATATTCATGATGTTGATATCATATATATCATATATATCCATTATATACTGGAATTTATAATATTACATAACATTTAGAGGTAAGAAATGAAATGCACCGTTCATGGAGACGGTAAGCCGTACGTACGCATGAATGCTACTTTCATTTCTATTTCATATTTAATGGAATGAAGACATAATGACATAAAGATATATTATAATTATAGTATAATATCATATATTATATCATTAAATCTATCCTTTATACGTCCCACATAAGGCATTAACAAATCAAATCACTTTGAGGGGGCGGTAGTCCGCACTACCTAAAATGAAGATATCACGTTTACCCATAATGGAATCCATGAAGGTATGAAAGAAATGAAAAAAACAGAAGAATAAGGAAAAAATAAACATATTATATATCATATATAAATATAGTGACATCTTAATGTCCACATTTGATGGTGTTATAATAATATTGAACAATCATCGTTTCGTGAGGCAGAAATTCTCCATCCACGAAAACAGTGTGCTCTTTAACCATTAGATGTAGGTGTGTGTTAGTGTAGCACGAATAATTCTTATAAAAACATCCTATTATATTTATGATACTGTTTTTGTTACAAAAGAAATTATTAAAAATAGTCTAGGGGTTGGAGAAGCAAAATAAAACAAAAGAACACAAGTGAAGACATTACCTTTAAATCGGGTAACTCACTTTGGTTTGAACCAAAAGGGTTTTTTGAAGAGATTCCTACCTATGGTAAGGATTATAGGATGAGTAGAATGATGTGAAGAGACAAAATGAGCAGATATTGGACGAGCCAAAGGCTTGATAGGTGTGGGTAAGGAGGTAGTGGTGGGGGCCTTTTATAAGAGGAGAGGAGGGGCACTCTTGTAAAGGTATAAAATGTTACTTTATTTTCATATGAGTTTCGTATTTTAAAGGACCCACATTGATGTATTTCTAGGATAAGGTGATAAGGGTTAGAAATATACCCATACAATTGGTTTTTTACGTGTGTAGGTCTTATATTTTACATTATCTTTTCATTTTATTTAAATAGTTAAATAATGAGATAATCGCTTCATCAGCATGATCTCGTATATAATTTACATTATTTAATGTCTAAAAATTATAAAAAAATACTATGATGTAGGGAATATTTTTATCTTTCAAATTAATATTTATATTCCAATATATAATTTATGTAGACAAAATTAAAAATGTTTTACTCAGGTTCTACATTCATTGGTATTTTTACTTTCTTTAAAAAATAAAAAGAAAAAAGTCATTATCACACAAAAGTGATTTCATGGTGTCCCCAAGTTTGGAACAAGGAATAAAATGGTCGGAAATGACAGAAATAGTAGTATTAGGACACATTTGTGGGTCATTATTTAATATTATGAAATTATTTTATTATCCTTGACTACCAGATTACTAATTAATCAAGTTAATTAACGATAATTACCATCGTTACTATTCAGAAATTACAAAAACAAAATTGTATTAATTACATAATTTGGACCTTATGATTACAAATATATTATCCATTTTACCAAATTCCAAACATATAAATCGAAATAATTAATTTAAAAATAATTCTTGTTGTCAAAACAAATAGCGGGTTTTTTTAAAATAATATCTATGAAAAGATTGGCACGTGTTTATGCCCAATTACATAGTGAAATTAATTCTAATGAACCCCATTGGATTAAATGGTAAAAATATATTCTAATTACAATTTAAAAACAATTAAAAATATAATGTATCCATATATTTAAATTAGATGAAAAAACAGTTTTGATGTAAAATGCAGTATTTTTCACTATTCATTAAAAATTGAACATTGTCAGAAAAATACCAAAATTTATCCAAAGTAAATTTCAATGTCCCAATCCTAAAGAATAAGCTATATTTTGACAAATATAGCTTATAGAATTTTCCAAATATTGATTTTAAAAATAGTTTTCCATTAAAAGGCAGCAAAACAATCTTTTAAAAATATGTGTGTATTTCATGCTTAAGATTAGATTTATTCTCATTTTAAGCATCTAAAACACTATCTAATTCATAAATAGAAATAGATACGAATATCTATTATCCATTACATACTTGGGATGTTACAGTCCCGGCCCTTTGGGTGTGTCAGCCTGCTAAGTTTTCACCCAGTCCGCTGGGCCAGGCCCAGCGGACCTCGAGGGCGGTTCATCACGATAGTCACCACGTAGATGGCTCAGTAACTCGACCCGGGAGACCAGGCTGGTTCGACCTGTGACACCGCGGGGGAAGTCGCAGGTCATATCGGGTGGCTGGTGGCTGGTAGGCCAGAGTGTAGGTCGCGGGGGGCGCGGGCAGGCCGGCTGGACACCGGGTAGGCCGTGGGTGCACCAGGCAGGGATGCCGAGACGCTGGGCAGGGTGTCGGGGCGACGGGCAGGCCACAACAGGGTTGTTGGACAGCACATGGGGGTTCCATGCAGCACACTGGGATGTCGGGCAGTGGTGTGGGGGCGTCGAGCAACGCGCCTAGGAACCGGGCAGTGGTGCGGGGCTATAGGGCAGCGGCGCGGGGGCGCCGCGCAGCATGCCGGGGTGCCGCGGGGCGTGGAGGCCACAGGGCACGGTGGTGCGCGGAGGTGCGCGGAGGTCACGGGGCACGGTGGTTCGCGGAGGCCACAGTTCGTGGCGGTGGGAAAAGGCTGCGGGGTGCGGCGGTGCTCGCAGGCCGTGGGGCGCGACGGTGTGCGGAGGCCGCGGGTAGCACGCCTTTTGATCACCGTCTTCGTCGTTGTCGACACGTGTACCATCTCTGTTGTCATCAATCAAGAACAAGAAAAGTGGAGACGGTCGGGCCGTGTTCATGCGGCACGAGAACTCCTCGTTACGATGACAGCATTTGGCAATGAAGTGCTCAACAAATGACAAAGAACCGATGTTTAAAATCGTACATAAATTTACTGAAAAATCCCCCTACCTCGCTTTGTCGTTTGTCATTGACGAAGTTGAGGGAAGCAGGAATCATTCCATTGACGTCAAAAAAGAAGGAGATGAGGATGGCACGTCGTCGAAGTTCCTCACAGGTGGCTCTTTCTCTTATGACTTGGCCGAAGATCGAAGGAGGAGTTTGTGTTTCTTCAGCGGTTCTTCGTTAGGAGGGTGAAGCTCTCCTCCCTCAAGCTTTTCCTAAGGATTATGCCAACCACAAAAATAATAAATATAATCTATATTAATTTTTTTAGAACAGTAACACATGGTTGTGTTTAATTAAATAAGGGAACTCATTTAATTAATGCTTAGGAATGGTTCAAATTCAAATCTAAGAGGAGGTGGAGAGTATCAATTAATGAGGGGAGGTGTCAAATAAATAAAGGGGAGTTAATGGGGGCTTTAAGGGGAATTTGAGGGGTTTGATCTACTGTGGGCCCCACCAATAAATATATTCCCATGGGAGGTTATGTGGGGGTGGGCCCTACCTCCAACTTCCCATTTGAGGATTAAACCACCACCTTCATAAAATATATGTTAAGTCATATTTTTATTTAATTTATTTAAAAACCTCGAAAATTAACATCTTCTCTCTACAAAACGCATCTGCGGTAAAGGTATTCTTAAGAGAATATCGGCGCTATGAATTAATCGGTGTCCTCAGATTTAAATTCTGAGCACCGGTTCAAATGATATAAAATCCTGAATGTTTAATTACTTAACGTACCCGGACAAAATTTCGAAAAATTATTAACAGCCAACCTCGACCTACTGCGGTCGAGGTTAGGCTCTGCCTAGATGAAACACGCCCCAACGAACCCAACATTACCCTTATATTTCCAATCTGAGTTACCATTTAAATGATATGAATTTTAAAATAAAATAATTGTCATGTAATAATTTTATTTGCAGCCAAAAACTAACTTTCTCTAGTGGCCCTCGCCCACCCTTGTTAGTATCTACATAAAGAAATCATACCCACACATGTTCAGCAGTGGTCTCAGATTTTTAATCTGAGTTACCGCTTGTGAGTTATAAGAATTTGAAAAATAAAATAACTTTATTTAATTATTTTTTTTACGGTTATGCCATTTTTTGGTTTTCTCACAGGAGGCCCGCACCGACTAAAATTAAGTCACGCCAAGGGTAAACCCACCATCTTGAGTGAAACGGTGGCCACAAATTTGTGATCAGTGTAACCATTTAAGAGTTCTTCCAATTTTTCAGAAAAACAACATACACACGTTAATTTATACTTAAGAAAATTTCGACGGATCAGTTTGGGCTCTCCAGGCCTCTGAATCGCGCGCCGTCAGAAACCGCAGACTCATAAAATTCTCAAGTATTTAAGATAACAATTTCTTTGAAAATTTTGGGTCCTTAAATTATTTAAAAATATAAAAATATGGAGACAATATTATTATTATTATTGTTTTGAAATTTTATTGTGTTAAAAAAACAAATCTTTAACCATATACACCAACCGAGTTAACATGTGTTTTAGTTTTGTTCAGTTTAACCACTTACGTGAACAATGCATTAAATGTGATTATTTATGGCTATAAGAACAAGAAAAATAATAATATTACCATTCATTAAAAAAAATAGATATAAATATATTGTTAATTAAATTTTAAATTAATTATTTAACTTATAATTAGTGTAAAATTTTCATTTAATAAAATTACAGAAATAATATGTTATTGATTTGTTTTTCACAAAACATAATCAAAACACATATTAAATGAAATAATAACATTTTAAATTAATATAAATTATATTTTATAGAATCATAAATTATATATTAATAATTATAATTTTAATCACTATATGGGTAATGATATGAATATTATTAAACATGCAGAAACTTGTAAAATATAATTGACACCAGATATCATAAAATTTTAAACATAATTAACGATCTAATGATAAAAAATTATAATAATTTGTATAATGCGGTAATAGATATGATTAAGGGATTAAAATAGGTTACTAACTTTCAATTTTATGTTTTCTTATATGTTAGAGTGTGATCAAGGAATCAAGGACACAATGTAAGGGTTACTTTCTATCAAATTTAAATCCAATGAGACATGATTAGGTTTTACACCATATTTCTATTTAAATTGATTGAACTATCCCATGATGAAATTTTATTTTATTATCCTATTATAGATTATGAAATTAATTAGTCAATTTCATTTTATACCTCTCAAGGGGATTATAATTAACATTTACAATAGATGTGATGGTTTTTATGACTCAAATCATTTCTATGGGTCATAATCAATTTTATTAGACTATGATTTCCATGATTGGTATATTCTATCCTATGATTATATTAGGATGTATTAAATCTTATTTTATAGGTAATATTTCATTAATCCAATTTCTTCTTCCTTGAGTATTTGGACGATTCGTCATAATTTAATTTTTCTTATGAATAATTCCCATAACATTTAATGGATTTTTATTCTTGGCATATTTTTTCCCCACCAATGTTCTTTGTTCCCTAGGGGAAACTAAAATTGTCTTTATCTCCCAATATCCCTTTATTTATCTGTTATCATTTTAAAGAAATGGTGTCTAGATTATTTTAAATGATTTGGGCTTTTAACATGGTTACGTCAAATTGACCAAAAGGATTTTCTATAATTTTATATTAAAATGTTTTATCTTCCACTAAAAAATTTATTTTGATAAAAATTATATTTGATTTTATTTTTCCATTATTAAATATTCATTAGTAATGTATATTTATTAAAATTATTTCAACATCCTATTTTTGGAAACTTTATATGTTTTAAAAGACTACATAACAAATAATCTATAAAAAGAGAAAAATAAATGTGTTTTCAATTATCCTTTTTGATACCTTATATATTTTAAATTATTATTTTTTAAATAATTTTTTAATATAAATTATGTTAACATTCATATAAATATATTATGAAAGTATATTTTACGTCAATTATTTCATTTTTTTATAAAAAAATAATTTTATGTTATCTTATAGTTACGTTTAATTTTTAATCATTCTGGAAATGATGTTATGATCACTATTTTACATTATTATACTAGGATTTATTTTTTAAAGTGAGTGTTTTATATTTTATGATTTCTTAAGTTCATTTTATGTGATATTTTTTGAATTGATTTTGAAGAAAATTCTATTTTTAGGGGTACATTAAGATATGTTTATGATTGATATTTTTTAATTAAAAACACTAAAATAGATAATAACAAGAGGGGTCCTACATCACCCTCCAATGAATTGGTTAAGGTTTATTTTGTATGAGAAAATGATGTTAAGTGTGAGTTTTTTTCAACATTAAGTATTGGTAGTTTTTGTGTTTATAATATGAAGCTTGCTAATTTTTTAGGTTCAAAACATGAATCATGTTCAATTTTTTTTCAGAACATGTAGTGTAGGAATTTGGATTGTTAACTACATCAACCATGGGAATTTTTTTTAATGATTAAATTTTTATTTTATTATTTTTCCATCATAATTCATTATTATATAGAATTTAATTTATCTATATACCTATGATTATACTCCTTGATTAATGATTAATATCTCAAAATTATGTTCACTTTTTCTTTGGTATCTATTTTGTACATTCAAGATCACATTTATTTCTATAATGATTTATAATTAAGAGGTATTTATCAATGCCATTTTACATAATACATTACATCATAGCCTAGGTTTGGTTTTATTTTAATGATATAACCCTTGATGACATACTAATTGTTTCCCCTTATCGAAATTTTGATCACTCTTCTCTCTTATTTTTTCCTTACACCATGTTATGAAGAGAAGTATAATTTATAAAAATTATATAAGGGATTATAAAGAAGATATATTATAGAAAAAGGATCATATATTAAGATGTTTATTTAGGAAATCATTATGACACTATAGTATTTAGTTTAGGGGTAATTCAACTATATGTGGGATGTATTAATTAAACTATAATATTAATGTAATATTATGTCATGTTTAGATAGAGTATATATATTAATCATGAGTGAAGGGTTTTATTTTTGAGATTAGTTTTGATATTTTTGGGAATAGTTTATATTACTATAGTGAAAACCCTAGAGGAGAGTATATGTAGGATGATATCCTAAAATTTGGGTAATGTCTTGGGTATATTGTTTTCCTTTTAAGATATCTATTACTATATAATACACGTGGACATGGTTTTTTCACAGAATAATCTTGTGGTAATAATCCTTAGTAAGTGGTGGTTGAGTAAATCTCAGACATCAATCTGGTTCACAGTGAATATTCCAATATTGTTCACCAAATATGACTCTCATATTAGATATTCTTTAGTTGATCATATAATAATTATATAATACTTTAAGGGATATATTTCATGGTTCTATAATGTAATTACTTTATGATGTATATGAAAACACGACTTAAAGTATCTTAAGTGGAACTAAGAGTGTAATAGGGTGAAATAGTTATGATATATTTTAAATAAAAGGATAGTGTAATTGGACAAGATATTTTAGGATTAAGATTTTATAATCAAATTCTCACATTATTTTGGATATCAATACAAGAAAATATAGTTTTATTATTTTGTTAAATAAAGATCAAGTAAATAAACCTATGAATAGTATATACCTAAGGTCTCCTAATAATAATTTTGGGATAAATATTTTCTAAATCATATTATGGGTAATACAGTTGATATCTCATAAGAAGATATATGTTTATTATCTAAACGATCTATTAAATTCATCCATTCATAAATGATAATTATAATTGTGGGGGTTTAATTTATTTAAGTGGGTAGAATATAACATTTCCATGTTTTGGAGCCTTTGAATTACATACATTGTTCTATAACTTTTCATACAAGCTAAAAAAATTAGACTAATGAAAACATATTACAAATAAATTATTAAAAAATATATAAATTACTCTATGATAATATACCATTAATGTTTATTAATTTTTGTTAAATAAATTTATATGAGTAAACTAGGAAAAGGTTTTTAGAAAAGGCTATTTATTTAGGTTGTAAATACTTAAAATGATAAATTTGGAAATTTTAATCACATAGATTTGATAATGTAATCTCATTTTTAATCTATACTCATGAAAATAGGCTTCGTATAAATTTTAAAATTTTCAAAATAAATTATTTTTTTATAATATATGATTTTTGTCATTTTATAGACGTGTAATCATATGCTATATTATTTAAACCCTAATTATTAATACATTATATATTTAAGAAATAACATTTTTATATTATTATTTTATTTGATCATATAAATTTCATGCCTAATATTATAAGAACTAAATACAATTATTTGTTTAATACAAATTATTTTTAGTATTCTCTATGGATGTTGTATTAGAAATGTTACATATTTTATTGTATACCCCAATTTGATAATATATATTTCTTTTTAAATAAAAAAAGTGTAAAATTATGATACACATAACCCCAGATATAAATAAACCAAAATATATTATACCTTTATAACCTATCAGTTATATTGAAAGATATGAATTGTGATAAATAAATTATGAAATATATATGTATAAATTAATTCTATGATTTTATAATTATTATAAATTGAAATATAAATTATTTGAATGAATAAATTGGATTTTCTAGAAATTTATATTTTTGAGGGAAATGTGTTTATATTTATTAAATTAAAATAGTCACTATTGGTCAAAAAATTTAATGAAATTTATATATTATATATTCAATAAATTTTTTATCATTAATCTAATAAATTTACTTTAAATGTAAATATAAAGATTCTACTTTTATCCATAAAGAGTTATTTTTTCTATAAAGTGTTTTTATCATGTTTCTCGCACTAATTGTAATTTTTTTACCAAATTATTTGTATTGGATTAATTAAATGGGATTCCATATTCTAAAACAAGATGATAAAATTTGATAAATAGGTCCATTTTTAGAAAAAATTAACATTAAAAATGGTAAAATTTATCATCACAGTAAAATGTTTATAGGGTTACTATAGTTCCTAACTAAGAGTTAAGTTATCCATTTTAAATCTAAATTTAAAATGTGTTATTGTAATTATAGTAATATAACCTTAGGATCTATGTTCAATTTTTTATTGGATAGTTTAACATCAAAATGACCTTTATAATATTTAAAGTGATGAAAAATATAAATTTTCACTCTCTTTTAAATTTCCTTAATGTGTTCACATAGGGGAAGAATAATGTGTTGAGTAAAATAGATATTAATTTTGATAACAATAAAACTAGTTCCATGACTAAAATTTATTCCTAGATTTTATTTTTTCTAATTAACATAAATCTTTATTTAATGATAACATATTATTTAATCGATTAATAAGAAAATAAAATAAATGATTTTAAAAATATTAAAATTCGTACCATTTGGGTGATTTATTGTGATCCGTCACTTTTTAAGATAAATAAAAATATTAAATTTATTTCATTGGTTTTGATTCAAATTAAAACATTACCTTTGGGAATTTGAAATCATATTAAATGAATTGTGTTAAAATACGACTGTAAATATATTTTTAAAAAATAATATTTTGTTAAATTATTTTAAAATAATTGAAATGTTGAAATATTTTTAGGGGGTAGTATATTATTGATAATTTTATCCCTTTTCCATTTATGTTCAAATTTTCACTTTATATGTAATATTATTACACCATAATAGTTAAAAAGATGTTACAGTTGTTATGGTCAAAATAGATTAACTCATGGGTTAAGCCAAAAAATCATGTTTTAAATACCACATAAACCTATCTATGTTTTAATTATTAAGTATATTTAAACCATATAATTATTTTTCATCAAATCAATGTCTATTTATAAGAATGTTTATTGAGACTGACATTGATAAATTGTAATATTTATAATAATAACACTTGTGTATATTTCATCCCTTAAAAAAAGCCAACTTGTCCTTCTCTTATTTACAAAAAATAAGAAATATACAGGGACCAATACAGACCTATTTATATTGTAAAAATGCTTATCAACTTTCTCTATGTCATGGTCTCCTCAAAATTCCATCCATATCATCCCTAATAATGAATGTAAAGGATATATTCCAAATAAGAAGTAATCATCTTTCCTACAAATTTACATTTTCTTCTTCTTTTATCTCGTATAAATGTGGTATTTATCACAAAATAATAAATTCATTATCGTAAAATTATAGAAAAAATATTATGATTAAAAAACTACAATAATCCACCCTATTTTCCATTATATGGATTCTCAAATTTTTTTATGGGTTTATGGTGGGATTATTATCTCAGTATAGTGATGAAAATAATTGTTCATCGCAATCATTTGTAGGTGGTTATTATGATGGGTTTTATTTTTTTATATTATATTTCTGGGAGAAATATGTGTTTGACCCTCTATGCTATAGTATTTTTCATAATCATAAATAATGTCAATCTATATATTCTACTATTTCATATAGAACAATAGTTTTTAATAAGTAAATAACCTATATTTATGAATAAATATGTTTAAAGGTGTATTTTTACTTGTATTTTTGGATGTCACTTAATCTAGTAAGGTTATGTGTAAGACATACACATCGTAATTTTATCAGAGTTCCTGAAATCGATGTTCGACGCACCAATGTTCGACACACCGATGTTCGACACACCGATGTTCGACAGACCGATGTTCGAAAAACCAATATTCAACACAGCGATGTTCAGCACACCGTTGTTCACCACATCGATGTCTGACGCACCATTGGTCAACATACCGATGTTCGACACACCACTGTTCACCACACCCATGTTCGACACATCGATGGTTGACACACCGATGGTCCAAACACCCATGTTTGACACACTGATGTTAGACACCCCACTATTCGACACACCGCTACTCGACACACCGATGTTCGACACATCTTTTTTCGACACACCGATGTTCGACACAGCGAAGCTGAAACACCAATGCTAACAGACCGATGCAAATAAGCTGATGATGACAGATCAATTAAAAACTGATGCAAACAGACCGATGAAAAACTGATGCTGACAGATTAACGATGACACACTAACGATGGCAGAATGATGAAGACAAAGTGATACTTATGAATCAAATATAGTAATAAATTATTGTTATATATTTAGTAATTCAAATTTATTTCTAACGGTCATTTTATAGAAATTAATGTTTCTAAAGTTATTTAATTATTTCTGTTGGAATATTCTTAGATAGTATGAGGAACATGCATATGGGGAGATCTTGATTCCTACTAGACCTTGAAGAATAAAGGGATTAAGAGAACAACCTTAAAATAAAAATGTCGGGAACCCTCTAGATAAACAAAAATGATGGTTCTGCGAATAAGCGAGATATTTAAAAAAATAACCCGAAGCTTGAGTATACAAAGAGTTTAATATTACAAGCAGCAATTTGTTGAATCTTGCAGAACATTCTCTCAGGGAAGAGATGAACCTTGTCACACCCTGAGGCTATATTATAGAGACTAAAATACTCTATTTTGGATCCAACTTCTTGAAGAGGGCTCTAATATCATTTTCTATACATCCATTGAGTCTAGATCTTTACTGAACAACACAGAGAGATTTCAGAAACTCTATTCTTATTTAATAAATATGTTGTGAACATGTGTTTAATTTTAAAGTAGTGTGTGTATATGTTTGTTTCACACACACTATCTCTTGAGAAAAACTGGAGGATAGTAAAATATCCTCACATTCAATCCCTTTTTCACTCTTTTATTCCACGTAGAACTATAAAAGATATCTTGTGTGATGGGTTTGTTAGTTATCCCATGAATATTTGTGGTAATGTCAAGTGTGACCTGGAAAACCATGTGTGCTATTATGAACCCTGATCTAGGGTTTGGATCAAAATTATATTAATATAAACTATATGGTTGCAGGTGATCACAAAGTGGAGAGGAATAAGTCTCATCTTGATATTAAACCTCTTGTTTTTATCCGTTGTGTAGTTTGTATTTGTGATTTAATATGATATGAGTTTAATTCATTCCACATTAATATAAACTGAAAATTTATAGTTACTTTATCATGTGTTTATATCTATTTAAAATCATTAGATATGTTTCAAAAGTTTGAATAATCATTATATTGGTAAAGCTGATAACTAGTCAATCTTCTGTGAAATTAATTGAACATTCACATCTTTTGTATATTCACTACAAACTGATTTCGATTACATTAATCGAGGAGTTAATTTATAGAACCATTTCTAACAGAAATTTTTTAGATACTCAATTCATCACCCCATTGAGTGATATACTATGAATAACATTTGGTATCTGAGGGACACAATTTAATGTTATTGACGGTTTTTCAAATCTTGTCAACTGTGATTATAGTTGTTTTTCAAAGACCTCAAAATTTCTATTTTTTCTAAATTTATATCTCTTAGAAATTATATTATAATATGTATCATGGAAAATAGATTAGATGGGGCTCCTACCAATAGACCACCTCTCCTTAATAAAACATATTATTCTCAGTGGAATCATAAAATGAAAATACATCTAGAAAGCATGGGATTTGAAATTTGGACTGCTATTGAATGTAAATATAAAATTCTGGAAATAGCTAGAAACACTTGGGATGAAACTACTAAGACCACTTATAATTAAATTTTTAATGAAATTAATGCTTTGTACTATGCACTATGTGATGAATAGTTTAACTATATCTCTGGTTGTAAAACCCCACAAGAGATTTGGGACACTCTGTTTGTTTCTCATGAGGGAACAACTAATGTTAAAGAGATGTTATATAATATGTACTCTATTATATATGAAGACATCATAATGAAGCATGAGGAATCTATTTCTGATATGTATCTCAGGTTTAATAAAATTGTGAATACCATGATTTCTTTAAGAAGAGAAGTAACAGCCCCAGAACGGATTTTATGGATTCGGCAATGCTTACTAGAAAGATGGTGAGTAACATCAGTGTTTATTATAGAATCATACGATATTGATAAAATTCCATTGAAGGAATTTATTGGAAAATAAATGATGTATGAAGATGAATTGAAAGTAAATCAAGAAGAGGATGACACCAAATGAATGTTTGTAGCTTTCCATACAACTTCATCTAAAAGTAATAACACGGAGAAATATCAAGCTTCTATTGAAAGATATAGTAGTGAAGACGTAGCTTCAAACAGTGTTGAAGAAATTTCCTAATGGGGTAGAATATTCATGAAATGTTATAAGAAAAATATGTTTTCCAAAATCATAATTACAATGCAATGTATGATAACAAGGGAAATTAGAAAAAGGATTGGAAGAGAAATGGAAAGTTAGAAAAGATAATCTGATACGAAAGTAAAAGTAAGGAACTTGTCAAGGCTGACAATCCAATGATTAAATACATTAAAAAGTATGAAAATAGGGATAAAATATATAACAATGCAATGAAGGCCACCTAGAGTTCCTATGAATATATATCAAGTGAATAATCCACTTCTCAAAATACTAAGGATGATATGGAGAATATATGTTTTATACAAACACAACTGAGGTAACCTTAGACATTCCTGTACATAATCCTTATTTTTCTAAAAGTGAGTCAAAGAATATGAAAAATAATGAATTATTTGAATATTCCAACATGATAGAAAAACATGTAATGATTTGAAATATAGGTATAAATATTTGATGAAACAACATGCTCTTACTGTGTCTACTAACTCTGAACTTATAACTAAAAAAGTGAAAAATGCTCAAATGGTTATGGAGAACAAAGGGTTAAAAATTTCTAATATGAAATTTAAGAAATAATTGGAAAATATTACTAATGGTAAAAATACTCTTACTCATGTTCTTGGTAAACAATTAGTTCCTATGTATACTTCCAGTATAGGATATCAACCAGGTCAAAGATATTTACCCAAATTACATTTTGTAACCAAATATGGAAAATCTGCTACCTCATTCAAAAACTAGAATTTTACAGCATGTTCATGTTCCAAGAATTCTTCTACTACATCCAATTCTTTAGGACCAGACATAGATTATTTTTTATCACATTATATTATGCATATAAGAATCCTATAAGACAATTTACGGTTCCTAAAACATATATCAGTAATGTATGTGGTCCCAAAAATTATGAGTACCAAAGTTGTTTCATAGATGAATTTTTTTGTACGTAAACTTCCTAAAGAGCTCCTGTAAAAAGTTGTGGTACTTGGACAATGGTTTATTAAGACATATGACAGGAGATTATTCAATATTTAAAAGTATTATCAAGATTGATGGAGGACATGTCACATTTGGTGACAATGATAACGAAAAAATCATCAGCATGTGTCATATTGGTAACCATAACTCTATTTCAATTTATAAAGTATTATATGTTGATGGATTAAAGTATATCCTGCTCTTCATATCTCAGTTTTACAATGATGGATTTAATATTAAATTCAAAAATGATTCATGACATGTTTTTTATGCCAAGAATAACATAGTATTTACAACCTTTTGAAATAATAATGTATATGCTATAAATCTAGACACACTAGACTCACAGAATGTCTCTTGTTTGAATGTCTTTTGTAGATAATATTGGCTCTAGAATAGAAGATTAGAACATTGCAACAAACACTCTCTTAGGAAGCTAAATATTAAATGGTTAGTTAAAGACTAACCCAATTTATAATTTTGGTCAATAAAGTGTGTAATCCTTTTCAAAAGGAAAGAAACTTAAAATTTCATTCCAAACTAAGAAATAAGGAACTACTTATCAACCTCTTGAGTTGTCTCACAAAGAATTGTTGGGACAATCTAGAGTTTCAAGTCTCAATGGGAAGCACAATGTTTATGTTCTTGTGGATGATTTCTCTAGGTACACCTGGAACATTTTCTTTTCTCACAAAAGTGAATAATTTTCACACTTTACCAAGTATGCATAGACTATAGAAATCCTTAGTGGAAATATTAAATCATAAAGAAGTGATCATTTTCATGAGTTTGATAATCATGATTTTGAATATTTTTTCTCATGAAATGGGTATAATCACAATTTCTCTTCACCTAAGACTCCTCAACCTAATGGTGTCGTAGAAATAAGATATAGAACTCTATAAGAAATTTCCTGAACTATGATAACGTGTATAAACTTCCCATTTACATCTGGGTTGAAGCTGTTAATACATCATGTTACATAATAAATAGAGTCTTAATCAGACCCATCCTTAAGAGACATATTTATGAGTAATAGAATAATAAAAATCCCAAAATATGTTATGTTAATGTGTTAGGATGTGATGTTTTTATTCTGAACAATACAAATAATTTAGATATATTTTCCTCCAAAAGTGATGAAGAAATATTTCTTGGATATTCTACATCAAGAGAAGAAGATTTAGTATTTAATAAAAAAACCAAATCTGTGGAGGAATCTATATATATCAAGTTTGATCATGCAGATCCACATTATCTAAATACCCCACAAGAAAATATTGAAGAATATATTTCCAATATAGACATTTATGATAAAACATGAAATCCACTTGTGAAGGAATCTGTGAAAACATTGAGTTCTAGAAATTCTCAAAATGCTAACCGTAATGAACCAGATTAACCTCAACAACCTGAAATATCATGTCATCCCTTCTCTAGACCAACTAGGATCCTTATGTATCATCCCCAAGATGATTTTGTTGGAGATTTAGATAGAGTAACATAGATGAGAGCTTTCATAAGAAACCAGGTTGAACATCAATCTTTCTTGACACAACTTGAACCCAAGAATATCAATGATACGATCAATTATGAGTTTTGGATAATGGACAGGCAAGAAGAACATAATCATTTTGAAAGAAATAATGTTTTTAAACATGTAGAAATACCAAAGGATACTTTTACCATAGAAACCAAATGGGTATTTAGAAATTAAGTAGATGAAGATAGAAATATAGTGAGAACAAATGCATGACTAGTTGCAGAAGGATATAATCAAGAAGAGTGAATTGATTATGAAGAGACCTTTTCACCAGTATCTATACAAGATTTAATTAGGATCTTACATACCTATGCATCGCACATATATTTGAAATATTATCAACTGTATGTTTAGAGTGCATTCGTAAATTGTTATATAATTGAGAATTTTTTAGCTGAACAACCCCTAGGTTTTACAAATCCACACTTTCCAAATCATGTGTTCAAATTATATAACACTTTATATGGTTTAAAAAAACTCCAAGAGCATGGTAATAAATGTTGTGTAATTTTATTATTTCTAAAGTCTTTAAAAAAGTACTTGTAGATGCTACTTTATTTATAAATATAATTTCAAATTAATTTTTAATAGCCCAAATATATATAGATGATATTTTTTGGGTCATCTATAAATACATTATGTAATGATTTTTAAAAAATATTTCAATTTTTGTTTGAAATGAGTTTAAGGGGTGAACATAAATTTTTTCCTGTATTTCTAATATTTCAAAATAACGAAGGTATTGTTTTAGATCAATGTATGTACACTGAATAACTTTTCAAGAGATACGGAAATGATAGCATTAAGAGTAGTGAAATCTCTATGAGTTATACATGTATGTTATATCTTGATGAAAATTGAAAACTAGTTGATCAAACTGCGTACAGATGAATGATTAGGAGTTTGAGGTACTTAACTGCTAGTATGCCAGATATTATATTTAGTGTGTGTATGTGTGAAATATTTCATGAAAACCCAAAAGAGTCACATTTAAATGATGTTAAAAGAATTTTCAAATACCTCAAGTATACAACTAATTTAGGATTGTTCTATCCTAAAGGAAAACATTTGGATTTAGTAAGCTATTCAAATGTTGAATTTGGTGGATTTAAATTAGATAGAAAGAGTACATCTAGATGATGTCACTTTTTGGGAAAGTCTCTAATATAATGGTGTAGTTAAAAAGAAAAATTCAGTTGTATTATCAACTGCTGATGCAGAATACATTACTTCGGGTAGTTTTTCTGTATAAATTTTGTGGATGAAACACACTTTATTGGATTATGGATTTCAATTTGGCTATATCCACATAAAATGCGGAAACACAGGTGCTAATAACATTTCTAATAGTTCAATTTCTTAGTCTAGAACAATGCATATTGATGTATGACATCACATTTTGACATATCATTATCAAAAAGGTGATATAACTCTTTAGTTTATTAGGACTGAGCATCATCATGACGATATATTCACTAAAAACTTAATATATGAGAGAATAAACTACATATAACATGAACTAGGATTGAAAAATATCTAAGATATTGTGATACTCATCCTTGAAACCGATCTTGTGAAAGCGATCCTTGAAACAAATCTTGTGAAACTAATCCATGAAACTGATCTTGTGAAACCAATCACTGAAGCTAATGTTGTGAAACAATCCTTGAAATAGATATTGTGATACCATTCCTTGAAACTGATCTTGTGAAACCATTCATTGAAACAGATCTTGAGAAACTGATCCTTAAAACCAATTGTGTAATATCATTTCAAGGACACTGATGTGTTTATGGATGCTTTTTGATATTCTGTCTATTTTTAATAAAATTATGTAGTTTTTTTCCATGTTAAAATTTTATTCTGTACGATATATAATCTCTGAATGATATAATAAGTTTGATTCATCCCTAACATTAACCATTAAACTACCGTAAAACCACTTACCTTTTGTCACTCAATCTCTCAACCCTTGACCTCTAACAGCCTTTGGAATATGAAACCCCAAAATAGAAAGGAAGAAGTGTGCTATGAGAGAGATGACAAAATCTTCATATATTAAATGTTAGAATAGTGAGCCCAGTTGGACTGAAAAACCATGCATGGGAAGACGAGGGGTTACAGCATAGAAGGAAATGACTACCGAGAGGCTTCTATCAATCAAGTCATTTTTATTGAGTGTGATGGAATCTCAATGGTGGATAAGATGGTTCTATAATAATGAAAGGCCTTATTATCCACAATGAGTACATGAGTTTAATCGATATTTGAAGATATCCATAGAGGATGTTGATGAACTGATCATGAAGTTAGTGGAAAAGGAAAAGGAAAAAAAATTCCGTCTATGAAATAGGCCGAATGCTTGGATATTCCTCATGAAGGTGTCTGTGATGATTATCAAGGTAATAATCCACCTTCATATGATTTGTTCTCTTATAAAGATACTCTGATTGATCTAACTAGAAATAGATAATATAAGAGAAATATTGCATGTCAATTTGAAGGAGAGAGAAGGTTACTTTTTTAGTTTATTCAACATCAAATCTGCCCAAAAAGAGAGATTTTTCAGTTGTGAAGTATCAGGATGTTTTCCTAATCCAACTATTAAAAAATGGGATAAATGTGAACCATTGTAGGTATTTAATTATGCATGTTCCTAACATGATAAATAAATAAATGAAGGAAACTTCTTGTTACTATCCTAGGATGATCTTTGTCATGTTAAAAATGTTGGTTGTGTGGAAGATGGTGATGAAGTGATAAGTTCATGTAGTGGGTTCTACCTTCAAAAAGTTATTTTTAAAAGGATGATGATCTTATGGAACTCATGGGGGAAATTTATTGTATGAGATGAGGAAAGAATGTATGAAGAATTCAATCCAATTGACTATCCCACTCGACCAAAGGATCGAGCTGATCAAGGTCTCCAAACAGAAGAGAAACCTATATATTCTGATGATGAATCTAAGAATGATGTGAAAAGGGAAGAAGGAACTCATTTTGATCATAGGAGTGATCCTGATATTGTTGAAATCCCAAAAGAAATTTCTTAGGGACCTGCTAGTCCACCGTGGGACTTACCCTCAAGTCAATCAATGTTATGTGATGAGGATGTAGAAGAGACTTCGTTTACTGGAGTTGAGGGCTATGTATGTAAATAAGATGAAGAGAATGATGATGATGGTGATGATTATGGGGGAAAAATGAAGAGCATATATGTGATTATTTAAAAGTGGGACAAAAAGTAGTTGAAAGATTCAGCGGGGAATCTATACATGGTGCTGGTTACTATGCTGAGCATGTTCAACAGGGGGATGATGATCATAGAGATGTTGGTCATGTGGATTGATAACCCCATCCTAATATTGAAAATTCAGAAATCATATAGTAATTTAATGAACATATAGCTGGTGTCCATGTGGAAGAAGCTGAGGATCTGGTTCCTCAAAATGATGATGTGCCTGGAGATGTTGAAATGGTAGGTGCACAAGCAGAACCTCAAGCTCAGTTGATACTAGTACCAAGATATATTATTATGGATTGTGGACAAGATCAAGAAGTTGATAAATATGAAATTATTCTTGAGCCTCAGGGAAGAAGGATCAAGGTTTCCATTGTTGATCCAAGAGTCAATACCTATACTCGAGAATGGAATTATGACCCAGGATACATTATTTTTTGGTTGGAATATGACTCAAATGAGGAGAAGGTGCCTTCTCCTCCTTCTCTACAAGCCCAAGCTGAAGCTGAACCTTTTGATCCTCTTCCACCAGTTGCACCTCAAGTAGTAGAACAAGTATCATAGACCATTCCTTGTGACTGTGTAACTATACAAATTTGTAGAAAATAAAAAATTATATTTGGGAGTATGTGAAATCCTTGGATGGATCTAGAAGTGCAGCCTACACTTCAATAGGTATTTCGGATGATTATACAGTAAAGATTCAAAGATTGGTGATCCTATATATTCATCATAATCTCATTACTATAGCAAAAACCATCATTAGAAATAATACCTTGATGACAGAAGAAGTAAGGAAGATGAGAAATGAGTTAAATTATCTAACATCTGATTTCATTTCCTCTTTAAGTGGTGTCATATATTTTATTAAGAACTTGGTGACTCATCTACTATCTATAGATTTGAAGAAGCTGAAATAGGATCTTGGAAAAATGACTAGTGTCCTATCCAGTTCAAGGAGTGGGAATTGTGTTGTTGATGATATGGAAACACTCAAGGATTTGATGAGAGAGGAGCTCCAAAATATTTATAGTGATTTTGACAAAGATACTCTTGAAAAGGTACATATGAATACATACCTTATGTACAATATGGTAAGGCCGTGCACAAATGAAGCCTGTGTTACTCAGAAAGTGTTTAGAGAGATGCGGATAAGTACTTTTCAATTATTTATACCAAGGATGATAACATTAATAGATTCATTTTTTTAGCATAAAATCTTAGAATTCCCCCACTCATAGAAGCTTTCAAGAAGCATGTTACTCAATTGAATGATTTTACCCCTCCGCGGACTAAAGCCATGAAGAATAAGGATGAATTCTGGAAATATATGAAATATGGTGGTGAAATCATCAACGATTTCATCAACCTATTTAATCCATATCTACATTTCCATGTAGAAGAAATTGTGGATTCTCCTGCTACTTCTATTGGTACTCCATCTCGGCCTCCTGCTCCAATGATTTTCTCCCAGGTTATTTCCTAGACTTGACCAGTCCATACAGAGAAATCTCTTATTCGTGTGTTGTCATAGAGAAAGCACAGCCTTGTAGAAAATGTTCCTACATGTGTTGTTTTGATTATTGTTATCCTCATACCACCTCATCCCTCATCCACTCCCATACCATCTAATCTGTCTCCATATCCTTTAGATAAAGCAATACCCCTCTGATGCCAAAACCATTGGGATGGATTATGTCATTGATAGGGAGTTGTCCTATTTTTATTGATTGTACTCTTTTTTTCTTAATGTAACTCTATTTTTTCTTATCTATGTTTTTTATTTATATTCATACATATCATATTTTTTCTAATCTCAATAGGAGGAGAAGAAGAGGCATACATTATTACTTTCAGGAAAAGACATTTTGGCATATGACACATGGAATGTACTATACATAATACATTTATTGAGGGGGACCATTGTTTTAAAAATAAATAACATGGGAAACGATTGGATATTTTGAATAATCACATTCAGTAAAGTGTAAGATAAGTCCAATTATTTTTATTCTTTATATTTACATGTATTCCATAATCTGTGATTATCAAATAGGGGGTGGTTGTTGGACCCCCAATGCTATAGTAGTTTTCATAATCACAAATAATGTCAATCTATAAGTTCTAATATTTCTTATAGAATAATATTTTTTAATAAGTCAAATACCTATAATTATGAATCAATATGTTTACAAGTGTATTTTTAGATGTATTTTTGGATGTCACTTAATCTAGTAATGTTATGTGTAACATAAACACATCATCAGTTTCTCAGAGTTCCTGCCACTAATGATCGACACATGGATGTTCGACACACCGATGTTTGACACACCAATGTTAATCACTTTGAGGTTCAACAAACTGATGTTAGACAAGCTGATGTTCGACATACCAATTTTCAACACACTAATGCTCGACAAACTGATGTTGGTTAGCACACTGATGATCGACACACCGATGATCGACCCCCCGGTACTCGAGACAACGATGCTCAAGACACCGATGTTCGACAAACTAATGTTCGACACACCTTTGTTGACACACTGATGATGACACACCGATACTAACTTATTGATGATGATAGATCGATGAAAAACCGATGCTAACATACCGATGACAAACCGATGCTGATTGACTGAGGCTGACACACCGATGATAAAAAACAGATCGTGGTAGACCGATGATGATAGACCGATACTTATGACTCAACGATAGTAATAAACAATTGTTTCAAATTTATTAATTCAAATTAATTTCTAATGGTCATATTTAGAAAAATTAATGTTTTTGACATTATTTTAATTTTTCTATAGAAGTATCATTAGACATTACGAGGTACATGCGTATGGGGAGATCTCCATTCCTACAAGAACTTGAAGTAAAAATGAATTACAAGCTCAACTTTAAAATACACATGATGGGAAACTACTAGAAAAAAAAAATTTGGCAGTGCGAATATGAGAACTATTGAAAATAGAAGAACTGAAAGATGGAGTATACAAGGAGTTTAATATTACATGCAATTATCTGTTGATGCTTGCAGAACATTCTGACAAATTAGAGCAGAACCTCTTTACACCTGGAAGCTAGATTACCGAGACTAAAATACTCTGTATTAGAAACAACTTCCAAAAAATGGTTCAAATATCATTTTCTCTAAATCCATTGAGTCCAGAGCTATACTGCACATCACACATAGATTTCAAAATCTCTATTCTTCTTTAATAACTCTATGGTGATTTGGTGTTTACATTTTGAGCAATTTGTGTGTCAGTTTCTATCACATACAATGTCTCCTGAGCATGACTAGAGGATACTTAAATATCCTCATACTCAATCCCTTTTTCACTCTTGTATTCAATGTAGAACTATGTAAGATAGCCTGTGTGATCTGTTTGTTATTTTTCCATTGAATATCTTTGGTAGAGGTCATGTGTGACCTGGACACCCTCGTCTACTATTTTAAACACTGATCCAGGGTGTGGATCAAAATTTTTTTAATATAATCTACTTGTTGGAAGGTGGTCACCAAGTGGAGAGAAATAAGATACATCTTGATACCGAACATCTTGTTTTTATCCCCTATGTAGTTTTTCTTGTGCATTAATCTGATATGCGTTTATTTCATTTCACATTAAGATAAAATGAACTTTGATAATTAGTTTAGCATGTTTTTATATCTGATTTCGATCATTTGATTAGTTTCAAAAGATTGACTAATATTTATATTTGTAAAGGTGAGAACTAATCCATCTTCTTAGAATTTAATTGAACATTCATGACTTTTGTAAATTCACTACAAAATGACTTCAATTACTTTAATCGGGGGTGTTCTTTAAAAGAAAAAATTTTAATAGAAATTTTTATATATACTCAATTCAACCACCTATTGAGTGATCTACTTTGAACAACAATATGGTTCTTTATTTATAATTATATATCTATAATCATTCCTTCCAATCCATTAAAAATGATAATGTCATTCATGGGTACGTTTGGACTACCACATTCACAAAGTGATGTGTTTTGTTTTCTCTTTTTGTTTGATATAGATGGTAATAAGAAAATATTTATTGAATATATATGTATATATTATTTATTATAATAATTATTCAATATTGGATAATTTTAATTTACAATTATTTCTATTTATCTTTCGTAATTTGAAAACAATGTTCATTCATACATCTAGCCTACCGTCTCTATGAATGGTGTACTTCATTTTTCTATATCAATAATTTATAGATTACTATAAATAAATATATAATAAATATATATCAAATTTATATTAAGATATAAATTATGGTGATTATAGAACAATGATAAATTTAAATTAATTAAAACTACCAAATCAATACATACATAAAAAACGAAGGCATTATTACCCAGAATTGTTATTTTAATAATGAATTGATAATAAATGTGTCACAAACAATTATCAGTAAATTATATATTTCACCCTATAAATAATTATGTGTATATGAAATATTTATAATAAATCTATATTTATTATATTGGAGTTTCAAACACATACAAAAGATTTCAAACATTAGGTTATGGTTTAATTTCCAATATCATCACTATTCGAGATTGATTATATTTACATCTCTAGTAAGTGAATTATTTAAAAATTATATATTAGTAAAAATATATTTTCATAACCTGCTGTTATATATATTAATTAAAATTATTCCTTTCATTTTCCTCTCATTAATTGATGAATAGACCAATAAAATGATTTAATATAATATTAGCCTTATTTTCTATATAGTTCGTAATCATTCTCTTATATTTCCTTATTTTCCTTAAAAGTTTTAATATAAATTTTTTAATATTATTTAAATAATAGTTATGAAAAATGATAACCGTTTATGGAATTTTAAGAAATGGATTAAATGTAATCATCTTTTCATCTTCAAAATAAAGTACTTTTTGACATTTTTATAATATTGTGAAAAATATTTTTTAAAATTAGAAGGAATGAATATAATTTCCCCCATCAGGAGAACACATTTATCTAAAGATTCCCTTACATATTTAAAATTATATTATTAAATAAATTTTTATCCATATTATTTGGAACAATTTTATATTTTGTATAAATTTTTTCAAAGTGACAAAGGATATTTTCTTTATGAAATTTCTTAGTAAGATTTTGAATGTATTTTCATATATTTGTACAGTAATTATTAAATATAATGGATTAATGTTATTATAATATTATGATACCATCAAACATATTTATGTGGATGGTTTATGTTATTTTTCTTTGGGATTTTATAGATAATTGGTATCCTAGGTATTATAATATGGATTGTTGTTGATTTTTAGGCTTAATAATTATATTATGTGGTTTATTTATATAATTAATGAATCAGAGGTATTAAAATATTGGTATGACCCATAATTACATAATCCCTCAATAAATTGGTAGGCATCTTTTGAAAAACAATATTGTTTATTTCAGTGATGCCATTGTAATCTATGAATGTTATCTTTTCATGAGGACATGAAGAGATGATTTAGATTACTGGTAATAAAGCCTCAATGGTATGATCAAATGAATACTATTAACTAGTATATCCTAATGAAATAATCTTTAAATTTCCATGAAATTAATTTTATATTCTATTATATCCATGTATGTCATTCAATATCATATGTTTATCTATATGAAATTATTTGATAAAAATTTTCCTTTCGTATTATTCATGACTTATTTATCTTATTTTTCTAACATTCTCTTATTGATCATATAATATCATCCCTTTATTATGTTTCATTTACATGGATTAAAATAAGTGTTTTATTATTGAAATTAAGTGATATAATAGGGGTATGAAATATGATTCTAAAGAAAATACTATTTGGGATTTTATGTTTTGAAATGTCATATTGGAATCAAGTTTATATCCAATTTTCCAAGACAACTAAAATATTCGATTCTTTTGGATGTGATTTCATATATTTAGTAACAATGTAATAAAGTATCTATAAACTCTAGGATACTAGGGTATGCGTCATTATACTTTATATTACTGGAAGTATATTTGAAACCATGAGAAGTAGAATTTGGAAAAAAAATATTAGGGAACATAACCCTATGATGGAATTTGGGAATATTCCTAAATAAATGATGATTTTGATTTTGAGGTTAGTTATACAATTTTTTTTAATATATATTATGTAATATTTTGAAAATTAAAAATAACTATTTAACATATTGGGTTTTATTTTTTATAAATGGTTCTTAGTGTAATGAATAAGATAATTATAACTCTACAAGAGTTGATGACTCATTTAATGACTGACATCATTTCCCATATGGAGAAACCTACTACTCCAAAATGTGATTTAAAAATGATAGGAAAATTTATTTGTCAACAAATTCTATTATTTAGTTGGACTAAAAATCTATTTGTATCTAATAAATTTATATGTACCTATGTGTAGATATTTAAGGATTTAGGAAGTATTTATCTGGAGAATTATTGTGGATGGTTTTTATTTCTCTGGGGATTATTATTAGTGGGGTTTATTTAATAAAAATAAATACAATTATAATGAAATATTGATAATATAGTTTATTGATTTTGAAGATATTTTATTAGAAACATTTTCTTCTCATAATAAAAAATTTGATTTAGAGATAAAATTCATTAATATGATAAAAAATGAAAGAGGAAATGTTTTTATATATGATGTATATTATACAATGATATAAATTCAAGAAATTGAATATGAATATAATCCAACGTGTAAGATTTATTGTTTCATTGATGGCATAAAACTAATCCTTCATATAGAACAAGTCATCCATATACTCTAATCATATGTAGTTATAATATAATGTGAAATATAGATTGAGATATAATTCTAAATTTCATATGTATTCAAAGAATTTTAAGTGAGAAATATCATATTAGAGAAAAGTAGACAAAGATAATAAGAGAAAGAATAATTTTCCAACACATGAAACAAGTATAATAAAAAACCATTCCACATTCTTAAGTAATGGATTTTTTATTCGAGTGTGTAGAAAACTTCCATCTTTGGGATGAATGATGAGGTAAAATAGAAACTATAAAATTATAGTTACTTAACTATATTGATATTAGGTAACTACTTAAACATATTCCCTTCATGTCAAGTGAACTTATAACAAATAAATCCAAGTGGAAATGTCCATGTTTATGCAATTATTATAGCCAATGTGGATGTTACTATAGGAATTTGGCATGTTACACTAATTATAAACTCTATATTTGAAAATGGTTTATTTCATTATGTTTCTAACTACTATATTATGTATGATTAACTTTATAATGGTATCATATCACCACGTAAACAATTATATGTTGAGTTGGGGGTGAAAACTCTTAATGGTATAATGACCCGATACCATGTCTATAACTCCTCTATGATAGATGTTTCTGGTAAGATTCTTCTTGGGTATGTTATTATTCATCATGAATTTTAATTTCAAAAAATTATGGTATTAGATTTGAACTCCCTATATTGAAACCATATTAAATTTATTGTATGGTATATGAATTTTAATAATGAATAAACCATTAATCACCAATCAGTGCAAGGAGGAACCTGAACAGCAGAGAAAGATAAAATCCATTATATGGGATTTTATACTTATTAATGAGGGATATTTATCTCAAAATTATGTGGAGAAAATTATATTTAATGTGATCCTATTGTCTAGGAATATGCATATATATTTCTTGGGTACTTTCATACTCTTCCCCTAAATTGTTATGTTGAATTTTCAATAAAACTAATACATGATTATATGCCTATTTAAAGCACACCATATATAATGTAAATTATTTTGTTAAAAAGTTCTGAATAACATCAATGAGAATATAGATAAGGGGATTATTTTGAAAAGTTGTTTTTTGGGGGTACACCTATTCTTTTTGTTATGAAGAGATATTTTTTGATGGTTATTTTCATTAATTTTCAGGAAAATAATAATATTTAAATTATGAATCAGAATCCATTACCCTGTATCCATGATTTGTTTTCCAATTATAAAGAGATATATAATTTTCCATGATTTATCATTAAAATGTATATCATCAACTAAGGATAAAGGATGGGGATATATCCAAGATGATGTTCCATAAAAGGTACATTAATTATGAATTCATAGTAATTGCATTGTACATACCAGTGATCAATATATCGTCGAGTATTAAATGAATATAGAATTAATATATTTACACAATCATTTTTTTGTAGTATTTATAGATGATCATCTTATATATTCAAAGTGTATGGAAGAGCATGAAAAATATTATTTATTTTTGATAATGACATTGTAAAAGGGAAACTTTTATTCAAAATTTACCAACTGTGAATGTTGGATTTTGGAAGATTAATTATTGATTCATATTATATCAAAAGAAGGTATATCATTTGATCCTCCAAAGACCTAATTTATTGAGGAATTACCTAAACCAAACATAGTAACTATATTCTGTATGTTCATTAGTTTGGATAGATTCTAGGAACACATTGTGATAAATATATCATGACTAACTAATATACTCATGATGTGGACTCAAAATGGGGTTTACATCATGTGAATAGAAGAATGTGAAGTTAGTTTTAAATATCTAATGGGTATTATGGTTATTTTTCTTAGGATTACACTACCCTATAGTAGATAAATATTTTTGACATGTTATAATGCATTAAGGATTGGGATGTGATGTGTCGTCACACATAATGATATTTCAATAACATATATGACTCAATAATATAATGTCCATGAAAAGAATTTATTGACTCTTGATTTTCATTTCGAATAAATTTTTTAATTAAAACTGTGGAGGAAGTATATTAATATGGAATGGTGGGATATTTATATCGTTCATCAAATGATTAATTATATATTTACCAATAAATAGTTGAATATCATACAGATAATATTGCCGGATTTAATCAATTATTATTTTTACCAATACGTTATGACAGTATGAAAGAAACATAGATGGATCATTCTTATATTCAGATTAAAATGGACAATTTTTTTTATAAGGATTGAAAGAGAACCTATATTTTTGGATTTTTAATGACATATCTTGAAATAATATGGAAATAGAATGATCTTATCATTATCAAATGAATATTCCACCATCCATCAATGAGAGTATTATGAAGGCATTGATAGAAGACGAGGTCTTATAGTATAATGTGATGAGTGGTATTGATTTATATCATGACCACCATAGACTAATATGTTTTAATAATTTATTATGTGTCCCATAAATACAACACTATAAAAATGATCAGTAGGATGAGGTACATAGATCATTGGCCTCTATTCATCCTATATGTACTAACATGTATAAGGATCTAAAATATTATTTATTGTGTGACAACATGAAGATAGATTTTGAAGAGTTTATATCTTGGTGCATGATATTTCACTATATTACTTATGAGAGATTGTTGTCAATGTGGATGTTACAATCATTATACACACCGTAATGGAAATGTAAAAGAATTATAAAAACCCATCTATTCATTAAACATTAATACATGAAATTTAATATTGAATTACACTTAATACGACCCTGAAAGTCAAGAACCCTAGCTTTTTTATTGGAATTTGGTACATTAAAGAACAATATTAAAAAAACAACTTTATTTAAAAAATCTATAACATGCTTTCACCTAAACAATCATTGGATAACATGTGGAAATTAAAATTAAAAGGGGCATAATAATTCCTATTAATGGAAATAGATATAGTATAACATTAAGGTAAAACTAAAAGTAAGACAATAGTCATATCAATGGATTATAAAAGTGGTGAGAATAATAAATAGGAAAAATAAGACATTATATATCATGATAACAATGGAAATGTGGCTACATATTAAAAAACTACATCATAAAAATTGTTCAAGGTTAAATACCAAGACATAATGATATAAAAAGTATCATAAAGAAATCGGGTTCACTCCTTTTCCAATATATTTCCTCATTAGAGTATACATTAACAAATGCATTGGAGAACTATATAATTCTATGCTCGCCCATCACATTCATTTAATTCTCATGCTAAATTGTGGGACAAAGATCATTGAACAAAGATTCATTCATTGTCATATTTTATTCAATGATCATGGAGTGTGGAATACATACATGAATGTACCATTTCAATGTATTATATTTGTATAACTTTTAATACCCTTAAAATGAAATGGGTATGGTACTAACTACATGTTTTTTCAAAATTAATAAAACAGTGAAATTTATGTAACAAAACAATTCCACACAAAAATTCATAAAAATGGTTGATGGGAAAAATTAGGGACTCTCATAATATGTACATTAATGGGAAGTAATGCGTACATGTAAATACGTATCCAAACATTCGTAATTGGAAATATAATGCATCATATAAAAATAATCTTGAATAATGTTGAGGTTGAATGGATCCCCTACCAGAATGTGTGACTACAAATCATTGAAATGAGAATCATGAGAACATGGGGTAGATTTAGAAGGACTCTAGTGAGGGGATGAGAGCGGATGAATGTTTGAAAATTATTTATATTGAAGTAAAATGGGAGATTAGTTGGGATTATATAGGAAATGAGTGGGTAATTATTTATCATATTTCAAACATAGGTTTTTTGACTCTATATAATAAAATAACCAAACCCACAAACCTTCCAATTGTTTATTTAATTTATTTTCACAAAATAAGATTTTCTCAACTTTTTGTATGTTTATGCATTGAATTTTGTAAATTAATTCCCTTTTCTTATATCGTGGTGAGTCATAATCATAATTAAATGATTTTAAAACCTCATAATATATTAACAGTTTTTGAGGATTCATATTTCCATAATAAAATTAATTAAATAATAGAAAAATAAAATTATTATAGTTTCCAAAAATAGATTTTTTGGTGGATACACATTATAGTATTTATTACATCGCTTTTGGGTCATTATTTTTTCATAGTAGAGAAAATATAATTATATTGTATTTATTTTTTTCAAAAAAATATGCCTTTTTGAAATGAACCTATGAAAAATTATGCATTGGATAATTCCCACATTTTTATTTTAAAAAAATATTAATTTTATTACAATAATTTTCTAACTATATTTATTTTCACTTTTATTATAAGAATTGATATTTTGTGAGAGATGGCATGTTTTTTGACAATAAGATTTCTTGAACCGTTATAAAAATTACATTTGACTAAATAAAAATTGTATGACCATATTTATTTTATAAAATGTATTTTTTATAATTATTTAATTAAAATATTAGATTTGTCAAAAATAAATTAATTAATAAAAATAAATATCTAAAATGAAATTAGATACTAATTAAACATTCAATTTGTATTACTTATAGAAAAATTAAAATAATAATAATAAAATATATTAAATATTCTATGAAAAATATACTGTCAATAACCAAATTGATAGGGTCTTGATACATATCACATTAATACACCATTTTATTTCATAATGGTAAGGTGTGTGATAGTGATACTTTTGTGGGGTGGTTCACTGAATATTGTTTGGGTCGTGATCTTGAAGAGCATGAACTTATACAATAAATGGTTCTTCCTTAGGATTATGTTGTTAGATCTTAGATTGGGAATGGTCAAGGGAAATTCCCTGAGATGCTATCTCCCACAAAAGATCCGATATATGGGCTTCAAATAGAATGTGCCTACATTTTAGAGCCATCACTTCATTTTTATGTGTCAATTAAATTTATTAATCCCTTATATTTATTCGAATAATATGATTACTATTAAAATGTAACACGTTCAATGGTTATGATGATTAATATCCACTTAAATATGATAGAATACAATAAATCCAAGGAATTTCAAGTGTTTCTTATCACTATATTTCAAAATAAATCATTTAATTAAATAAAATCGTGAATTCTGGTTATAATTGTTCGTCTTGTTTAAATCATAACCCCTTAAGAATGTTTCCCCTCAAATTTTTTTCCCATATTAAAACATATGATGGTAGCTATGTTTTATCACCTCCTCCAATTCCCACATTTCTTTTTAAATCTTGATGTCATTCAGATTAATTTTGACAAATAACATTGTCTTATTTCATATAAATTTTTCATTACAATTTATGATTTTCTACAGCTTTTATTCACATGAAATATCGTTTTCCAATTGTACCAACTCTTAATTGAGTACATGTGAGTAGTATGGTATGTACTTACTCAAAATGGTTACATGGAATACATCATGTTCTTGAGAATGTTTATGTGGGAGTTCAATTCGATAGGTAGTACTCTGATAAGACCATGTATCTTAATGTTGACTATGTACCTTGGAATAAGCTTTCTATTCTTAAAATATCACTTGATCCTCTTACATGGATATATATTTATATATATGAAAAATATGTCTCTGAACATACGCATCATGGATCATTGAGGACCAACAACATATCTCTTCTGTTGACTTTGGGCAACCATGTTGTACTGATGAATGGTTTTTACATTTCCTACCATTTATTCAACTGTTTCATGTCCTTGTAACTTATGTTCACTATGTTCTTTATATAATGACAATGTTAGGAATATTTTACCATAAAGGTCTTCACATGGAGCAATTTTGATGATTGAGTGGAAACTGTTCTCATATGAGAACTCGACCAATGATATATGTCTGCTGCATACACCTTTGATGTCCATAGAATATGCTATCAACACGCCTTCATGTGTCTGAATGTTATGATAATATTGGCCATCATTTTGAGGAAAATATTATGTACTAATGTTATGCTCGATGTTTAGATAATTTTTCAGTCTTTTCCAGAACATGGTGGTAAGTAATGGAATTTGATTGTATGCAATTGACAGTGGAACTAAATGGAGCCTCTACACATCTTTTTTGTATATCTGTGAATGTTTTTTGGATGATAAGACCACTATAATTATAATAAAGTGAGCTTTATTTTAAAGATGACCAACTACAACCCATATAGCTTGGTTTCCACTAGATGTCATCAGATGTATGATGAAATATTCCATAGTGATTTTTTACCACATTCTATTTGGTATGGGAAATGGTTGCATCATCCCATTATACTTTTTTTGAGCCTTCACTAGGTGAAAATCAAGTAAAATTAATAAATATATATATATATATATATTCAACAATTGAAACATCCCAAACCCGGAAATTCAGATATGGAGCATTATGTTATTGTATTGGTAGGACTACAAGGAATAAAATCACGAATTTCAGTTTTGTAAAACATTTTTGGAAGAATAGATTACGAACATGATACCAATAGAAGTTTTGGAATGATAGAAAACAACCTGATACATAATACACTAAAATAAACATCCTCCTTTAAAGCTAAGTAAATGTTATATTCTTCATAACCTGTTAAAAAGAAACATAACAAGGGTGTTATGAAATGATCAGCAAGGGTTACATATATGGGAATCATGAATCAATAAAAATTGAATCATAATCAATTAAACCTGACTAATCTGTCATGATGAATAAATGAAAAAAAATCCATTAATAAGGTTATAATAAAAATGGAGCCTTATATTTTTTCATAGTGAAATCCTCAAGCATAAAAATAACTATATTATAAATAAAAGGAATGAATATTATTTAAATTTAATTTATCTAGAACATGAACTATTATACTATCCATAAGGTTTATATCTTTGGGTAGAAACATGTATGATTTTTCGACATATACTCAAAGGGTTTGCCACAAAATTTTTTTGCCTCATGAGTCCCGTCGATGAATCAATGGGGCTATATGACCCACCCTTCAATTCCACTCCATTTAATTATATATAAAATGATTTAAAAAAATATGCCTTTTAAATATCCGTATTGAGTACAGGATATGGATTCATTAATATTTCTATTGTAAAAGTGGCATTTAAAATAAACATTGTATGTGAAATGATATACGACTTAAATAAATAATAATTTCAAAGATAAAATAAAATGGATATTTAATCGAATTATAATTTCAATAGAGAAATGACCTAAAAGGGAAATTGTATACACTACATGAGAATGATTAGGTTCTCAATACCAATTATACTTCAATGAAATGGATATTGAGACAATGTCCCTTACCACATTGTTATCAATCGAATTGTAGGACCAAATATTACTAATCACTAAAAGAATCAAATAATACCAGAAATATTAAAATAATACAGATGATACATATCGAATGGCAGTGCACAAACCCCTCAAAAAAGGAATTAGTGGTGAAAACGTAAATCTCAACGAATAAATAGTAAGATGAGATAACCCTTACCTTTTTCCCCAGTATGTGTATTGCTTTATATTAATGACCTGAACAATGGAATTTTGCATCATTAATTAATTAATATAGATCCTAATATTAATTTAATTGATTTTATAAAACCTTATTAGGTTCATTCATTTTTTTGGGTTTAATCGGTTTAGTATTATTATTTTTGAAGCATTTTTCCTTGGTCTTCATGATCAGTTTACTTGTATTCATGAATGAAAGATTGATTGAAATGTGGTTAAAATTATAGGATTGTTAATATATATTATTTGTATAATTAAATAGATATATATTATATTATAATTAATTAAGTTATATACCATAAGGTTGACTCAGTAGATAAAATATAATTATAAAGGCTTGGATTAACTTTTCGATTTGGTGCACAATGAATTTCTTTTGTAAAATTATATTATATTATGAGTGGGTAGGGATTCTAGAACATTACGTAAGATAATATATATATATATTAATATATAGATCAATAACTATAAAGGATTGAGTAGTAGTCTTGAATAGTAATATAATATTAAAACCCATCCTCTTATAATCTGATAAATTAACACTTCTCAGATGGTGTTTTCATTTTTGGAATAAGTGGAGGGGGGAAAGAAATATTATGATGAAATAATCCATGGGAATAATAAAATTCAATGTCATATAAGGTAGTGTAATTATAATAACATTTGTATGAGAGGAGAGGAGTAGAGAGTAATAAAATAATGGAATTTATAAATGAAGATGAATGAAAAAGGAATAGAGGATCACCTCTTGAGTACTCCTACTGGAGTATCTCCATAAGGACTTTTTTTTTGAATTTTTGAAAGACCAGAATATATTGGACATAAGGGTTGTACATGAGAAGAATATTTTTAAGAACATAATTAAGGCTCAATGCTTTATTGTTGTGAGAGGAAGAGGGGTGAGGGGTAGTTTATATACTAGAGGGGAGGAGGGTTTTCTTAATATTTTAATAATTAGTTTATTATTTTAGCCTAAAAAAAATAATTCCAAGAAAGAAATAGTAATACGTGAATGTGTGTTTTAACCATGTTTTCGTACCTCTACATTCCCAAATCCCTTACATAATAAACCATTTATTTAAAATTTATCATAATTTATTATATTTCACTATTCACAAAAAATTCATGTATTTCAGAGAAATCCATAAAATTCACCCTAACCATTTTATAACATGTACAATCCAAAAAAAACTCCATTTTTTAAAAAAAAATTATAAATATGTGAAATTTATTTTTTTAATTATAATCATCATTTAATCAAAAAATACAAACACTTATAATACTCATCTTGATTTTTAAAGTGAATAAATTTTAATTAAAAATTCATGGGTTAGGTTACCATTCATAATGGTCATATTAATATTCAATAGTGTTTGTTAATATTCTTAAGGGTGTGTTAGTATTCATAATGTTCAATTACTATTCACTGATAATTAACTTGATTCTATCTGAATGAAAATGTCACCATGATCACAACATTTTATGTCTATTTTTTCAAATTCTAATCATAGAAGTGGATAAAATAAGATTAATGGATAGGTTATAGAAAAGTTAATATTTCACATAAACTCAGTTTTATTTTCATTTTGAGATATCTAATGAGTTGAAATTATATATAGAGAGAATAAAATTAAATATTTGGGTGTTATATTCTTCCCACAATCAGAAATTTCTTCCAAAAAATTTATCATATATAAATCCCTCTAAAAATATGTGGGTGGTTATTCTTCACAACATCCTTAGGTTCCCATGTTGCTTCTTCCATTTTATTCTTTCTCTAAAGTACCTTTTCTAGAACATTTTTATGATTAATTAAAACGTTCCCTCTATTGTCATGAATCATGATAGGATAATAACAGTAAGAAAAATCAAGTTTGAGCTATATTTCATCATAGGTGAGTACATCTATTGGGTATGGCATGTATTTATTTAACAATGACATGTGGAACACATTATGAACTTTGGAGAGACTTGGTGGCATTGCTAAACGGTAAGTTATATATCTGATTCTTTCCACAATTTCAAATGGTATGATGTTCCTAGGGATCAGTTTCCCATTCTTACCGAACCTTAATACCCCTTCTATATTGAAAAATTTATGAAGACATGGTATCTCACTTGAAATTTCAAATCCCTTATCTTATTTTTCGTATAACTCTTTGGCCTACATTGGGATTCTTTAATATGGGCTTAAATTTTCTTTACCATTTTAATTTTATCTTGGATGTGTTCTGGGCCTATAAGATTCCTATCATCAACATCATCCCAACATGATGGTGTTTGAAACCTCTTACCATATAATGCTTCATATGGCACCATATTAATTCTAAAATGGAAAAAATTATTCTAGGAAAATCCCACCAAAGGAATGCATTTGTCCCACATACCTTGACAGTCTTGGGGGAATGATCTCAACCTGTCTTCCAGTGATTAAATAGTCCTTTTAGCATATCCGTTGGTTTTTGGGTGATACGAAATACTTATATAAAGCTTAGTATCCAAATCCTTCTGGATAATTTTCCAAAATAATAATTTATATCAGGGATTTCAATCAGACACTATCGATAGAGGTGCACCTTGGATTCATAAAACATCATTATTATAATGTTTTTTCAGATATTCAAGTTGTAAATCCTCTCTCATATAAATGAAATGTTCTGATTTTGTGAGACTATCAACGATTACCCATATTGTATCATTACTTCTAGGATTCCTTGGTAGTCTTGTGACAATGTCCATCATAATTTCATATCACGTCCACATAAGAATGTGTATAAGATGCATGACCCCTCTATAATGTTATCTTTTGGATTTTAATTGTTGGAAAACTATACAATGTGGCACATTGTCATCAATTTCCTAATTCATTTAATCCCACTGAAAATGTTACATCAGATCTCTGTGCATCTAAGTACTACCCCAGTGTTTGGGGATATTTGATCTATGATGATCATATAATAGTTCTCTCTTTATCATAGATACAGATGGAACACATAACCTCCTTCCATATTTTAGAACTCCATTGACATAGATTAAGTCTCCCAATCATCAATCCTTAATAGCTTTAATTTTCTTTTTTGGATTCTCATTATCGGTTTGGGAGATTTTTATATTCTATAGTAATGATGGTTTATCAATCAATTGAAAAATTAATGATGTTTCTACTTCCTTAACAATTCAAATATCTATATTTAGTATATACCAGAATACAGGATCTCTCTCAATCCTCATTTGGGTTAGGAGTCCATGATCATTCCTCTTTAATGCATCATCCACCTTATTTTCCATTCTTGGGTGGTAGTGTATTGAAAAATCTTAATATTTGAGTAACTCGAGCCATCTCATTCGCCTCATGTTGAGTTATTTCTATTTATAAATGTATTTCACACACTTATGATCCAAATGTATCTCATATCATTATTTTTAGTTATAATTTATTAATATTTTCAATGAAAAGATTATTGATTCTAGCTCAAGATCACATGTTTTATAATTTTGTTCAAGTTTCACCAACTTTCTTGATTCATAAGAAATAACATTACGAATTTTTAGGACTTAACCATGTCTATTATTTGATGCATCACTATATATCAAAAATCCATCATTTCCATAGGGATGATTTAGAATTGGAGCATTGACCAATCTTCTTTTTAATTATCAATGAATTGTGTACATCCTATCGAATATACAATCATAACCCTTTTATGTTTGAGATTGGTTACATGGTTAGCCAATCATGCAAAATTCTGAATGAAAGTTCGATAGAAACCTTCATATCCAATAAATATATGTATCTTGGTTATGTACATTATCATAGGCCATTCTTGGATTGCCTTTGTCTTCATAGGATCTACTACGATTACATCCATAGATACAATATTGATAATAAAATAAACTAATTTTATCAAAATTCGCACTTTCTAGACAACACATATAATTCATTTCTTATAAGAGTTTTAAAATAATTTTCAAGTGATACTCATGGTTTTCATATATTTTTTCATATACATGGATATGATCAATAAATACCACAATAAATTCAAAAATATATTCCTTAAAAACTCTATTTATTAGTTCGATTAAAATACATGGTGAATTAGTCAGCCAAAAGGCATTACTGTAAACTCGTGAGGCCCATACGTGGTTCGAAATACTATCTTAGGAATATCATCCTTCTTCACATGCAGCAGATAATATCCAAATTGATAGTCAAACTCCAAGAAATAATGGGCTCCATATATTTGATCAAATAAATTATCAATGTGTTGTGGAGGACACATTTTCTTTGTTGTAATAGCATTGATTTCCTAGAAATCAATGCATAGCCTCATGGATTCATCTGTCTTCTTGAGAAAGAGTACATGGGATCCCCCTGGAGAAACACTAGGTTGAAAAAATCCTTAGCAACTAAATTCTTCTATTTGTTTCTTTATCTCCACTAACACCACAATTTAAATTCTATATGGAGTCCATGATATAGGTCTTGCAACAATAATTAAATCAATAGAGAACAGACCTTCTTTATATGGATGATGTCTTAGTAAATCATCTGTTAACACATCAACATATTCATGCACAATAAGTATGTCCTATATTTTAACATTAACTTTCTCACCAATAGTTATTCCATTCCCTTCCTCCCATGTAATTGAATTCAGTAGATATATTATGGGTGAATTCAGATAAGAATTTGCTGATGAGTATTCTTATCTAATGATAACTAATTCCACATCATTCTCAAAAATCACAACCACCCTCTTCTGGAAATATATCTTTTCACCATAACATGAAATTCAATTCATAACAAGGAATATATCAATGTAAATCAATGGTATGATGATAAGTTTTTTAAATAAAGCACATTTATGTGTTATAATGGGAAATGATAGACACATCATTGCTGCAATGATACATCCCCTTGGTGATTTAACTCAAAACTCCTTTATTAAATCAAAATTTTCACGTCTAATTTTATTGGAAAACTGGGAAGATATTATAGAGTTTGATGATCATGAATGAAATAAATAATTAGTATGATTGAGGAAATAATTAATGTACCTACCACAACATAATTAGTAACGTCAACCTCTGTTGTTGTAATCGTATAAGCATTCCCTTTCTCTTAGGGCCTTTGCTGAGGTCGGATTACTTGGTGCTTAGGACACTCATTTTCACAGTTTCCCATCTCTCTACAATTATAGCACATAAATTTATTGACTTTTTTCTTCCGCTTTCATTCATTAGATCGATGACCCTTTTCTCCACACTTATGGAAAACTTTCATGCATTTCAAGGATTTCCCATGAGGATTCATTCCTTAGTTTTCATAGAATGATAATTTATTCATTCCATTATACTTCATTGGAGCATCATATTTTCCATGGTTATTAGGGTTACACTTCTTGTATTAGTTTCCTTTAATCGTATTTGATCTAGAAAATTTTTTCTCTATTTTAATGGCACTTAATATGATATCTTCATATGATTAAAAGTTTTGAGATGTCAGTTCCCATCGAAGCCATGGCTTACAAACTTCAATGAGATAATCAATATTGTTATCTGAATAATGTATGTAATCTATACCTTACATGAAAATTCGTTTTAAGGTAGCCTCATAATCATTAACACACTCTTCTTCCCTTTAATTTAGGCTAATTAAATTCCTCTTAATTTTAGTTTTTTTCTCACAAGGGAAATATTTTTCAAAGAACATTTCCTTAAAATTCCTCTATTCCATATATTATATCTCCTCTTCCTCCATGGTATTCTGTAACAAGGACCACCATTGATCAGCATCACCCATGAGATAATATACTCACAACTCTATATTTTAATTTCCATTTCAAATTAATGCTAGGAATATCTTTTAGAGGGACTTTATCCACAGGTCAACTACCACTAGGTTAGTAGTCCCACTTAAAGATAGGGGCTTCTATCACATTAAACGATCATACAGAGGTGTAACATGGTTATTCGTCACAAACTGTGTATGTTTTCCCAATATTTTCATGATATGATCCACTCCAACACGGATTATGTTGACTTTCTCTATGGGCCAATCCCTACATTTTTTGTTGGTTTTGATTCCACTTCTTCACTTAGGAACTATCACCAAAAAATGGAATACATTAAATTAGGTCATAATTCAAAATTTCTAACTATAAACAATTAACCTAATCTAAAAATTTATGCACAACTATTCTCATAATCATACTAATTTTTTCTATTTACTTTTAGATCCTTTATAATGGTTTGAAAATAAAATGTGAATTATCTTTAACCTATACCCTTAGAGTATCTAACCTATTGTGTAGTAAGGCCCATTTTTGTGTACCAGGATACCCAATGTCAAGACTAAAACTCCTTGTCAGAGTAGCTACACCTATGTACATCTACGCTAGAAACATGTCCACTTGTAGTATCCAGAAAAAGAAGTATTTTTTTTGGATGACCCACATAGACTCTAACTTTCCAAAATTCTAGGATATTACTCTATACTTATCCTCAAATTCTATCATAAGTTTATTTCTTATAAACAATGTCTCCTAAATATTGTTTCCATGGTTGTGGCTAAAATTCCTATAAAACCAACTATAATTCCCATACACCAGAATCTCGAAAATTGTGCATTAATTTACTGTATTTATATTATTATAATGAATAAGATACCAAAGAGATGATTAGATTAGAAGTTTGGGTAGACCATTTCACATACATAATACCCATAATACATTTAGTAATATAGAAAACAACATGATACATAATAAACTGAAATTAATTTCCTTTGGAAATATTATTCAAGGTTCTCATCTTAATAATATAGGGAAAGAAAACACAATTAGAATGAACTAAAATATTTACTAAGGGTTACATATAGTAGAATAATGAATCAATAAAAATTTAATCATTGTAAATTATATATGACAAATATGCCATGGTAAATAAAAGACAAAACATTCCATAGTTATGACATGATTGAAAATGCATCCCTAGATTTTTTCATACTGAAAACCACTTAGATAAAAATAACATAATAATGAATAAAGATAATTTCTATTATTTGTACATCATTTATCTTGCACACGAACCATTATATCATATAAATGGTTTAAGACGGTTTTTCGATACCCATCGGATTTTTCGAAACAATATCAAAGGTTTCCCCACTACTGATTTGTCTCGTGAGACATGTCGATACATAGAGGGGATGCAGCAGGCCCCACCCATAACATCCAATGCAAATAATACTTTATAAAATGGTTTAATAGAAGAAAAATATTAATATTAAATATCTATATTGAGTAGAAGATATATATTCATCAATATTTCCATAGTTGAGGTAGCATTCTAAATAAACACCATATGTGAAATGATATCCATTTTAATGGAATAATCATATAAATGATACATTAAGATGGATATTTACTAGAATAATGATTTCATATGAAAAATGATATCAATGTGGAAATAGATACGACACATAAAAAATATTAGGTTCACAATAATATGTAATTCTCAATGAAATGGAAATTTATACAAAGTCCCTTACTACATTGTAATAAATCGAATCGTATAGAAAAGATTTATAATCATTAAATGAATCAAAAAATACTATTAAGATAAATAGAATCATTATTTTATTTATTAAATGGATGTAAACAAATCGACATAGATTAAATATGTAGCAAACAATGTAATTCTCATGGAATTAAAAGTGAGATGAAAAAACCCTTAACTTATGTATGAATGTGTTCTTCGGTTGATCTGAATGACCTGAATAATAAAATTTAGATCAATTAATTAATATTTATAGAACCCACTATACATGTAAGTTATTTTTTATAACATTATTAGGTTCATTCATGGCCTTATTTTTGTGTTTATGAGCTTTAATTTTATTATTTTGGAAGCATTTTCATTATTGGTTTTCATTATTGGTTTACTTGAATTCATGAATGGAAGTTCATTTGATATGTTGTTAAACATAAAAAATTGTTAATATATAATATTAGTGATATTAATGTGATATCAATGATCTTATAATGATTTTTTATATACCATTAGGATGACTCATTAGACAAATGTTAATGATAAACGCTTCGATTAACTTAGTGTTTTGTTCACAATGACTTTGTTTTGTATTAATATTTTATATTATGAGTATTTAAGGATTTTTGAACACTTCATAATATAATATATGTATATAATTATATGTATAAACCATTAGAAAGTTATCATAACATTTCATTTTGATAATAATAAAATTGAAAACCTATTATTTATTTATGTGATAAATTAAAACATCTCTGGCTGTGTTTTTATTTTAGTATAACTGGATTGGTGATAAGAGAGATGATGAGGTAATATGACATTAAAATAATAAAATTCTATTTCATTTAAGGTAATGGAATTATTATATAATTTTTATTAGGAGATTGGTGTAGAGGGTAACAAAATAATGGAACATTTAAAATATGTTGTAATAAAAATGAAGAGATGTTCACATCTTGAGTACTCCTTGAGAATCGTTGTAATGCCTTTTTTCAAATTTTGGCGAGGCACGTAGGTCTTCACATGGAGGGTTGGATTGGGAATTTTTTTTAATAAAATAGTAATTGCCCAATGCTTGAGTGGTGTGAGTGTAATATGGGGTTGGTGTAGTTTTTATAATAGAGGGGATGAGGGTTTTCTTAATATTTTAATCATTAGTTTATTATTTTCCCCTAATACATGAAATAGTGATGTTTTCATGAAAATAAATAGTAATAAGTGCATGTGAGTTCGAACCATGTTTTCTTAATTCAACACCAAATCATCCATGAAATAATAAATCATTGATTTATCATTTATCATTATTTATCATGTTTTACTATTAACCAAAAATTCATGTATTTCAAACAATTTAAAAAATTACACTCTACTTTTTTTTGACATGTAGAATCATATAATGAACCCCATTTTTAAAAATTAATTTTCTAAATATGAGAAATTTATCTTTTAATTAAGATCATCATTTAATCAAAAAATAAAAACACTTTAAATATTCATCTTCATTTTTAAGGATCCAAAATTTTGTCTACACTCTCATGGGTAAGGTTACCATTCATAAGGGTCATAGTACTATTCATTAGGGTAGGTTAATATTAAAAAGGTCATGTTACTATTCATATAGGGATGTTACTATTTATAGAAAAATAACTTGATTCTATCAGACTCTAAATTTCACCTTGATCACAACTGTGTAGGTCCGTATTTGGAAATTCTAATCACAGAAGTGGAAAAATTAAGATTTATGGACATTTTATAGAAATGTATTTGTTTCACAGAGACATAGTGTTATTTTCATTGTGATCTATCTAATGAGACGAAATTATTTATAGAGGTCATACTATAAAATTTTGGGTGTTATCGCGATCTTCTTTTTCATATTTTCCGGCCAATAATTCACTCATAGATCACAATTTTTTTTACTCTATATGTTATTAGTGAAGTTTTTACTATGAATATTATTAGAAAACTCTCTCTTTATCTCTTTATTGGATGGTAGACAATGTTTTTACCCAAATCATACAACTCCTTATTCATTAAAAATTTATCTATAGAGATTTCAATTTTTATAAAGTTTCTACTTTCTTCAGATTTTCCAAATCATTTCTCAGAGCGTCATTTATCTTTTTCCAAAGATATAGTTGCAAAATAATTTTTGAAAGGATTTATGATGTTCATTACGTTATGATTCACGTGACTATATTTCCCAAATATAATAATACTGGATCTGTATCCATTCTTATCAATGACAGAATTGTTGGATCCTTTAAACTTAAGGCATCTTCCACTTTTTTCTTTTCTATAAATAGTAGCGAATTATACATTAATAGTCCTAGATTATATCTATAAATCATCATTGGTTCATATTCAGATCATTCTGTGTGAATATATTCTTGAGTATTTTTTGATCTGTATATATTTCACACTTCTCCCCAAAGAGATAATGGAACCATATTTTCAAAATAATGATCAGAGTAGAAAACCCCAAATCATGCATTAGGTAGTTCTGTTCATTATATTTTAGTTACCATGAAGCATAGGCTATCAATTTTTTATTATTTATTAACAAATAGAACAATTATTTATTTTAAGAACCAACTAATATTACTAAAGGTTCTCTAATTTTTGTTAGTTTATGCATACATATAGTGATAAATCTAGTTTTTAACTCCTTTATTATCTCATAAGATTAATCATTCAATGAAAACATGTCTCCCTTCAATATTATCTTGGTATGAGGGTTTGAAAATCATGGAAAATATATCAGAAATCGGTAATAAGGACCAAATAACCAAAGGAAAATATGGATATCTATCCATGATGTTGGCCTCATCCATCCTCCAAATCCATATGTAATTGATGAGACCGTAGACATCCTATTTCATTTGAGGATTTTCACTTAGAATGAGGCTTACTTAAATGATAAATCACATTTTTTTTACTTCACATAGATCATCTTTTTTTTGTGGGGTCTGTAGCCCAGTGTATAGATTCATCACATACACCTCCTTTCATTTGGAGTATATGAGACTACCATCTATTAGTACATCCAAAATAAATTTCAACATAATCTCAAATGTATTTTTTTCCATTATTTCAATGATGATTTATGGATAATTAGTGAGTTTTAATGGCAACACAATGATCTCAAACTTCGGAAACCACGTATTAAATGCAATCATGTGGATATCCTCTATTTTCAACCTAACATGTTAATATCACATCATCAGATCCACCTTATAAAAGTATTATGCTCCACATAGTGGATTGATCAATTCATCTATACTTTTAATTGGAAACTAATTTTACATCATTATATTTTTGAGCTCAAAATAATCAATGTAATGAATCATTAACTTTTCCTTCTTATTGAAAAAGATTATCGGTGAACCACATGTTGAATTAATTGGCCTTATGAACCATTTATCAATATCCACCTATATTTCTCACTTATCTCCTAATGTTCCACAACATATATTCTATATGGATTCTTGGATAATATAAATTTTCCATGTATAAGATCTGTTGAGGATTCAACCTCTCGTCTAGAATGAAGACAAGGAAATTCATCATGAATCAAATAAACATATTCCCTCTCAATGGGAATGTCTTCAAGTATTCTTATTTCCTTAGAATCAATCGTATGAGATAAATATTCATTCACATATGGTAATAATATCCATTCTTGAGAATTTTTTCTAACATATATTCATAATCGTTTATGAACTTGTACAAAATTGGGGGTCGATTCGCGAAACAAAGTTTTATTTCTTTCTTATATAAATTTATATTTTCTCTATACTTGGAAGCCTAATACATTACTAGAATTGAATAAAAGTTAACTAAATTAAGTTTAAAGAGTTTATAAAGAAATTTCACCTAACAATTTCTGATAGTGGGTAAATTATATAATTTGGATGCAATAAATTCCCCATTTCCCATGTTCATTAACATAACTATTTCCATGTTTTGTGGTGGTGTTTGAATTGTTTTACCAAACATTTTGGATACAAATGAATGAATATAACCAGAATCAAAATATATGTTCCCTATTCTTGAATGAATATCAAGTGTACCTATCATTACTTATTTATTATTATCCATCGCATTAGTTTTGATGGAAAAAGTTATCCATTACTTCCTTGGAGGTTTTTGGTAGACTCTAAAAAACCTTTGTCCAAGTGCATTGGTTTTCAATCATTTATAGTTACTTACAGTCGAAGCAATGATCAATGGAGTGGGGGAGGACAATATTATTCATTTTTTTCATTACATTTGTGGGACACTACTATCCTTAATTTGGATTTATGTACCCTTATACCCCTCACCTAATTCATTTCCTCTACCCCCACAAGAAATATATAGGGTGCTTCATTCCACTCCATTGATAATTGGTATGTTAAAATTTCTTCACACCATTAGATTTCTTCATTGGGCTACCATAATTAAACACCAAATTGCTCGTATTGTCCCCATGATACCCTTGAGATTCACCTATCTTCATTTCAACTTTGAGGATACATCGAGACAATCCATCATCGATATCAATGTCACAGATCTCTAGGGCTTTATATAGACTATGATTCATCCCACCAAAGAAGTTTTCAACCTTGAATTGGGGGTAATGAAAAAGTAAGAGGCATAACATTCAAGTCATATGCATTTTTCCTCATATTCCAAGATATATTTTATATATTTTTTTCTAGTGGGAAAGGACCTACATTTCTATTTTAATTTAGATATTTTGATGAAAATATCTATCTATAAACATTTTTCAAAATTCCGTTCACCCCATCACATCGATCAGTTTCTCAGCATTCATATTTTGGATCAATTTCCACTATAGGTCAACTTCTCTATCAATATGATAAACAAAAGGTATAACCATCTATTTCATAGAACAACGATGTATGGAGAAGATCATCTCAATGGAGTACATTAATTGTTAACTAATTATGTGGATCAAATGATCCATTAGAAGGAAGAGGTATTTTTCATAAAAAAGTAAAAATTTCATATTGTTCAACCTTATTGTGATTTGTATGGTCCTACAAATCTATGATTGTATTTAAAACCCAAGTCATATAAGAGATTATCATCATAAGGTTCATGATTTCTTCACACATCATGTTGGGAATCTTATTGGGTTGACAACACATTGACTATTTACTTGATTACTCATATTTCCAACCAATGGCCAGAATAAAATGGAAAAATAGGGATGAGTATTTTTAAAACAATTACACACATAAGGAATAATATGATAGAATTAAATGGATAACATATTAATTACAGGTATTTAATAACTTATGAGTTTCAAGTATTCAGTGACGGTCGTTATTAGGTTTTTCTATTTTGGATTAAATGAATGTGGGTTCTTACATAAACAATTAAAAGGTGATTATTATTAAAAATACAAAAAAATGGAGGATTCTTTAACCTATGCTATCCACGATCTATTTTATGGAAAATATTATTATGATAATTTATTTCCTTTTTTAATTATTCATAATGATATAATGAATTTTCAAAATAATTTTTACTTGTTGTGTACAACTTGGTGTGAAAAAATTCCCATTGTTGTGCACTAGTTCTCAGTCGAGTCTAGATTAATATATTGTTTTCATGTTTTATACCCATGTTCATCTATTCTAGATCCAAATCTACTTGTAATATCTAGACATGGATTTATATTATAGATAAATAAATTTTCCAATACTTTTTAAATTCAAGAATTGTTTCTTATACATAGTTTTATCTTTAAGAATTTCACTAGAGTTTTCTAATCCAAATCCCAAAAATGACTAAACATGTCATTTAATACCAACTCTAACAAAATATCTTTATTAAACATTAATAGAAGATTTATTAAATAGGATTAAACTATATAAAAAATATAATATCAAAAATTATATTGTATTTTTGAATTAGGTACATTACATAACCGAAAAAATAGGAAAAATCGTCATTATATAAAATATTTTTAACATGATCACACTTAAAAATCCTTGGGATAACATGGGAAAATACATATAAAGGGCTGAGGTAAAAATATGAGTAAGGGAAATAGTAATTGAATAACATGAAGAGAACAATTCATGTTAAAATAATGAATAACAACAGAGCAAAAAAGGGGTTAGAATCATAAACATGAAAAATAATACATGATATACCCGGATAACTTAGGAAATGACTCAACATCTTAAAACAGTTCATTATAAACATATGTCATTAAAAAAATCCATGAAATTATGATAGAAAACATACCATACATAAATTAGATTCACTCAGTTTCCAAACATGTTTTCCCATGAGAGTAACATTACCCAGGGCACTAGAACGCTATATAATTATGTGTGCACCCATCACATTCAGTACATTATCTAACTTCAGTGTTCCATAGTGATCAGACCACGTGGACTTATTCACCTGCATATTTTATTCCCTAATGAAAGACCGTGGAATACATTAATGTAATTCCAATTTAAAAGAATATTATATGCATATATATGAATAACCGTGATAGTAAATGTTTATCGTATTCACTATATTATTGTTTTTACATGGAAAATTGCGTTAAAATTTCATCAGCCTAATGACATCACATAAAAATTCATACAAATGGTTTGAAAGAGAGAAATGGTTTTCTCAATATTTGGTCATATAATGGGATTTAATAGGTATATGTAAATACATATCCTGACATTAGGTCTTATAAATTGAAGGAATAGGATAAAATAAACTCGATTAAATAAGATAATGAAATGATCCCTTACTGGAGTGTGTGACTCCAAATGCTTGGGAGGGTCTTCATGAACGATTGGGGGAACCTTGAGAGGACTATACAGATAATAGGGAATATCATGTACATTATCCAATAATCATGAGTGAAAATAAATGGATGCTTTCAGGGTTCGAGTATATATAAGAAATGAGTGGTAAAATCTTTATCATTTCCCAAACACTGGTTTTGGACTCTATATATTAAAATAACCAAAACCACGAAAAATCAAATGGTTTTTAACATGGTTTTTAATTAAATTTTTGTTTATTATTATTTTATATGTTCAAGGACTAATAATTATAAAATATATCTCCTAATACGGATATGAGTCGTACTTTTAAAATAAATGATTTTAAAACCATAAAATATATTTAGGGTTTTTGGATGATTCATAATGGATTCGTAAAATTAATAAAATAAATATAAAATCACATTATAATAAATTTAATACATGTAATTTCTCTTGTATACACTTTATAGTATTTATTAAATCACTTTTGGGTCATTATGATGTCATAATACAAATCTTATATTTATATGATATTTAATTATTACCTGAAAATATTATTGTCTTAGAAATTTACTTAAAAATGACTATTCATTAATCTCAGCATTATTATTCCAAAAAATATATATTAATTTAATCAAAATAATTTTATAAACATGTGTACGTTAATATTAAAATAATCATTGACATTTAATGAGAAATTCAAGGATTTTTGACAATAACAGTTTTCAAACATTTATAAAAATTTTATTTTACTTAATATTAATTATATGATAATTTATATTTAAAATAAATTATATAATAATAAAATTTTATTAAAATTTTATTTATTTAAATACCAATAATGTAATCAAAATAAATTTCTTAATAGAACATGAATACTAGTGAAAATTAAAATATTGGATTTATTATATTAAAATAAAAATCTTTTAGAATATATTTTCATTATTCTATACATACAAATAATGTAAATACACATATTTCAATATCCATGATACTTATCCGTTTATTAAACCATAAAATTTCCTAAGGGTAAAATTCTCAATGGTGATACTTTTATTGGGTGGTTTGTCAATCATGGTTTGAGTCACGATCTTAATGATCTTGTACATCTCTATTAAACAGTATTGATCATTCTTAAGTTTTTGGATCTAAAATTAAGGATGGCCAAGAGAAAATGTTATTGATTATATATAACTCAAAAGCTTTGATAAATGGAATTTATATGGTTTTATCCTATTAGTTTATGGCATCTCTATATTGTTTTGGAGGAATTATATTTTCTTAAATCTATATTTATAAAATGAAATGATTACTGTTTAATAGCTATAGTATTAATGGTTATGATAAGTAATTGTCTTTTAAATTCAATATTTTATAATAAAAGAATGTAATTGTATGTTTTTATATAACTATAAAACATAATAACAAATTTATTTAAATTAATATGGAGATTTTATTGAAAATAACTCAGGTCATAATATATGTCAAATTTGTTTTTGTCATTGGACTCCCCAGAATGTCAAATGGCCTTAATGGGGTTTGGGATGAAGTATATCACCATAAAAATTCATAAAACATTATTTCAACAAAATAATATTACTATATTGATCAAACTTATATAATATATATTAAGGTGGTGGAATGTTTTCAAATATTATCATTATCTATTATGTTGGATCAAGATTAGAGGGTTACATAAATTTTTTAGAAATGTATTCATTATGATCTAAAAACAAAATTTTGTTTCTATACTTCTTTTCAACCTATGGAATGTGCTTATTATGTACAGATCATTAAAAATCTATATGGCATGTTGATATAATTCTCTTTGTTTTCCTTTGGATATTGGAATCAATAACTTCTTCTAGTAATGTTTTCGTACAATGATAGTTGTCACTCGAGCATTACGATTGATTCTTATGATTCTATATATATAAAGAAGTGTAAAAATTTGATCTTCTTTGATGATTAAGGAGAATTGAATTTATTCAGATAAAATATAGATGAGTAAATGGAATATAATTTTATAACCATTCACCCATATATTTTATTATTCAAGTTGGAAGAAGCATTATACTAAAAACCAATTATGGGATATAGAGTTTGAAGTCAAAGATAATGTACTACTATGAATTTATAAATTAAATATGGTTATGTTATTTGAAAATAATGAAATTATGAACCCTATATATATATTCCACTTCAAACATCATAATATAATTAAAAATCAAGTTTATTACTTTTTCATCCAACTAAACACTTCCATATTCGTGAAGAGTTCCATGTATCTATGAATTAGAATGTACATAATTTATCCTTAAATTTTAATGAAATTAAAGTATGTAAAATTAGTATATTATAATTATTATGGTAAATTTTTTATATAAACCATCTATAATATAGATAAAGTGAGAAGTACAAAACAACTCTTCTTGTTAATGTTCTATGGATTAATTTAAAATTTCAGGATGTCACATTGGAATATACTGATGAAATAAAAATAAAGATATCCTTTTTACATTTTATAAAAGTGATGTAATTTCATGGGATAAATTCATTATATTGGGGTATAATATTACACAATGATATTTTTATTTAAATTTCTCATTAAATAAAAAATTGATAATTTGTGATACATGCACCCCCAACTATAACTAAAACAATTATAACGTAGCTATTAAATTACAACATTGAAATGAGGAAAATTAAATAATGAAATTTATATATTTATACTAACAATAAATTCATTTATAATATATTTATTATAAATATAAATGAAAATAATTTAAAATTTAAGAAAGTGGTATTTTAGAATATTAATTTTCATGTGCGAATTATATTTAAAAAAACATAATTTATTTAATATCAATTTTAGAGTTATTTTAATTAAATTAATAGATTATATTTAAATCAAATTATTATCATTCATATAATATTTTTATAGTTCATTGTAATATAATAAATCCAATTTTATCCATTGAAACTATATTCCTTCTAATAAATATATTTTCATCTTTTTTTTCACACATATTGTAAAATAAAATAATGCCACATATTTGTGTTGAATTTGATAAAATAGATTCCATGTAACTTTACAATCCTATAATCTTGGAGTTGGTGCATTACTATACTGTATTATAATAATTACATGTAATCAAATCCCAAAGGAACAAACAGTTTAGTGTGTTTTGGAAAACTATATTTCATATATGATACCCATATTACATTGGGAAATATAATATTAAACGTAATAAAAACAAGGACTAATAAATTTCATCTTTTAAACTCATTCTATGAATTCATCTTCATATCCTAGGGAATGGAAACAAAATAAAGTTAAAAAAAATCTCATAAAGGTTACTTATTGGAGAAAAAATAATGATTCAATGATATTAAAAATCATTGATAGGTATATAACTTATCAAACATTCCATTTATATAACTTTATTGAGGAAAACAATATATATAGGTAAATAACTGAAACACATAACATGTAATAAATAAAATAATATTCAAATGAATCCATAGATAATTTCAAAAAAAATATCATGGATAACAATAATAATAATAATAGAATTATAAATAAAAAATATTCTTAATTATTAAATTACTTGATTCCTACTTACATGGAACCATTACCATTAAGACCATTTACGAAGCAATGTAAAAAATACATGTTATTAACGAATTTTGTTTGTCCAACCATAAATTTACTATCAAGACATTTCAAAAGAGAGTTTAAAACATTTTTATTAAAGACACAAATGATTTATCCAATAAAATCAATCTGGTGAGACTACTGATGAATTGATGTGATTTCCTTATATTGTACCCAACTCATTTAATACATGTGTAAACAAATACCCATATATCGAATAATAAATTTAATTAATAATGAAATGTTCTGTATAATAAACTACCCAATTTGAGTAAATAATAAAGATATATCCATAAATCCTTATTTTTTTTGTATATAGAAAATTATAGTTTATGTTATTGAATAGAAATACCATTGAATTATCATTAAAATGTTTTTTGAGGAATATAATCTTTAAACATTCCATAGCGTCTCTTACAACACTGAGAAATTTGAATCATATGACTCATAAAGAAATAATATTAAATGACAGTTTCAAATACCATTAATATCTAATAATTCATGATATAATATATCAAAAGGGTTAGAACATACACACCACAAAATAAATAAGGGGTAAAAATAGAGAATGCCTCATGAAAAGAAATGTGGGAAAAGAATCCCTTACCATGAGTCAGAATTATCACATGTATCTTTATAGTCATTATTAATAAAATTATTATAATTATTTTATATATTTAGATGTTTTTTCAGAGTTTATTATTACCTTTACATCACTTATTAAAATAATTCATAAAATTTCACAAACAAGTAAGTTTACATCAGGAGTTTTGACCAAATTCGGTTCATGTAATAATGGCTAATTTTGTAGGTAGACTATGGTAAAAGTATTCATTATATAAACATACATAGATTAATATTAATGAAATAATTATCAAATTTATACAAATATAATACTTTTATAAGCAATATTTAATTATTCTTTTGAAAAATGATCCAATGTAACAGTTATAGAGATGGTAGGCCATATGTAAACCTAAGTAACTTTCCAATTTTTCAACGATCATTGTGGAAAGAGGCTAACTAAATATATATCATTATATAATGTACATAATATCCTAAATAATATCATATTAATTCATATATAAATATATATATATATATATATAATTATTGTTATGTAAAAGGAATCACATCGCATTGAGGAGGCAATAGTCAACACGTCCATGAATGACGTTATCATTTTTTTAGTGTGTGAACAGGGTAATAAATCAAAATATATAATACATTTAATGAAAATTTATTATCTAATTAATATCATATATATTTAATTTATGTAACATAATTTTAATGAAAGAAAACATTAATTAATTCTATATAATATTTGAATGTATGTCATCGCTTTGAGGAGGTTGGAGTACACATCCACAAATGAAGTTTTGATATTTAATCAAAATGGAACACATAATGGTATTTTTATTTGAAAATTAAATAAAAATAAACACAAAAAATATCATATATATATATATATCATTTAAAAAACAGATTTTTTTTCTCAATTCCCACCATGAGAGGTGGCAATGTAATGAAATGATTATTAATACTTTCGTGATGCGGTTGTTCACCATACACGACAGTTATAATTTTAACCCATTTAATAGAATTTTGTGTTAGTGTAGATAGATCCATTAATTTAACAACATATTAGTATATTTAGGATATTGAGTTTATTATTTAAACTCGTAATAAGAAAATTTAATGGAGTCGAGAATGTAAAAAAAATAAAAGGGCACAAGGAAGGATGTCACCAATTCCTAGGTTAAATCCATTTTGTTTTCCCCAAAGGGATTACAAGAATGTATTTATTCCAAACATGGGGGTTGTAAGATTAGTGAGGTATTCATGGAGATTATTTTATTGGAGCTCGATTCATCCAGAGGGAATGAGAGGTGTTGATAAGTGTGAGGGGTGAGTGCATTTTATAATAGAGGAGGAGTGGAATTTTTATAAATATTCTAAAATGGAATTCCACCTACATTTTTCCATGATAGGTGGGTCATATAATAGAAAAAATTATATAAAATTGGGTATATGTTAAAAATATGAACATTATATTTATTTTGGAAAAGATTGAATTTCTTTTTTCCCTCAAGTTTAATCTTTAGTCTCATGTCACATTAAGAAATTTTAATTACAATCACTAATATTTTCATTAAAAACTATGTTGACCTTATTAAATATTATAAATTACTCTAATTATAAATATTAGATTCATTTTTCCAAATTAAAATCATAGAAGTGGATGAAATCAATTTAAAATTAATCACCTAGAGTAAATACCAATGTGTTTTTTAATGTAAAAATGTTCATAATATTTCTATGTTTTAATATAAAATTTGTAAGTGAAAGTTATTAGAAGAACATAATTACATTCATTAATATAAATTTGATATAATTTTACTTTTAAATGTACCAAAATTTTAATTTTATTTTATAAATAATTTATATGAAATCCGAGATTATAATTAAAATTCCAGGATTTTCACTATTTGTCAAAAAAAATGAACGTTCAAATAAAAATACCAAATAAACACCTTAAAATTTTTTATGTTTTTATTTAAATATAGAATTTTTCTATTCACATTAATTACATACATTTTTTAAATTCCATATTTATAATAGGTGCACCATAAAAATTTAGTAAAACATATATTATAAAAATATAGGGTTTTGTGTGTAACATTCGGTTTGGTCTTATGTTATTTCATAAAAAACTATTGGATAAATATAAAAAATATTTTCATAAATATATATTGTATAAATTTCAACAATTTTATGCACTATTAATAATTAATTTTATTTATTATCATAAATCTTCTTTTGCACATAAAAATAGTCTTTTATAAAATCATTCGTGTCAAATTCATTTGGTTTCCATATTCATTTCAAATTAATATTTAACCAATGAATTAAATAGTATAATTTCAAAATATATTTATACCTATTCATAACTATCTATTTATTTTCTATGTAAAATCTTATTATATGAAAAAAAATAATATTATTAATATATGATTGTCTGTAAAAATCGATTTTTCTTGTTGTGCAAGCCAACAAGGAAAGTCATTATTACTAGTAACAGAAGCTATCCTTAGTTTTACATATAGAGAATGAGACACAATATGTTTCATGTAACATAATTTAACTTTTTTTATAATGAAATATAGAAATACTGTTAAATTTATTTTAAAAGAAAAATATTGTTAGGTGTTGGGGTGTTATATTCTTCGCACCTTAATTAAATTAAAATGTCACAATTTAAAATTGATCTTGGTAATCTAGGGGTTGATATTTGAAAAGAATATTCATAAAAAACCCACATCATAAATAGTATTAATAGAAAATTTTATTAATGATATTGATAGGGAAGTATGAAGGTCGCACAACTAGAATCCCAAGTAAGAGAACGTAGGTGGGAAATAAAATGATAGACATCGAATAGAATAATAAATAATTATATTCATTAATCACATAAAATTTATTGGACAATGGAAAGATAATATAATAAAGACCAAAAATATTTGATGATATAAATTTCCATTTTATTTATTGGATACAAATGTAATGTGATAATAATTTTATTTTGAGACCTTTTTTCTATATTTTCATAATTCGTTTACCCTCTAAGAATATAATAAATATAAATTTATATAAACATAATCATTTATTTTGATTAATTTTTTATCAATTTTCTCATATTATCATAGCACAATATTTTTGATATATTTAGGTTATAAAATAATTTCTAAAATCTCATACAAATGTCAATATAAAAAATTTCATAAATGGTTAACCTTATAATGATTCCATGAATTATGATATAAACCATTAGAATCTATTCCAAGGAAGTTATTAGTATAAAAATTATATTTTTTATATCAATTACATCATTAAAAATGAATCCTTGTATAAAAATTGTAAAAATTTTAAGCATTATGTTTCCCATAACTGTGTGTTTTTTAATAAAGAGTAACATTCTACTAAATAAATTTTCTTGGTAACATTCATCATATGATCAAAACTAATTATTGAAATATTAATCGAGAAAAATCCTTAAATATTTCATAAATATATTATCAATTAAATAATTATAAATTTATTATTTCAACATTACCAAGGATCCAAATACAAAGTCGTGTTAATCATTTAACATTAGCAGCATCAATAACAAAAGCTTGACAGTGATCTTATAGAGTATTCTAAGGATTACTCCATGGATGATTGGGGAATTTAATTTAATATTTCCCAATATCCTAATAGTGAAAGAATTTAAATGTTTACTTTTATTTCATTCCCTTGCAATAAAAAACATGGATTCCCTTTTCTTCACAGTTATAACAAACTCCTATTCACTTCAATAAAGTAGCATGCTTCTAATTTTCCAAATTATCACATTCTTGAAAAACCTTCATTCTCTTCTTTCCATTATCCATTTTATTATCTAAGTTACCCATATTCTATGGTATCCTTATAATTCTATAATACATAGATAATTATTTTTTGCTATTGATTTTACATTATACTATTTCATTATATAATGAAACATTTCGAGAGACCATTGTCGATCAGAGACATGGCATAAGCCCATAAAAACTGATCAATCATGAACTCATTGTTGTGTGTATAATTTTTTAGATAACTAGATAACCATTCAATGGTATACTAAAACATGGAATGACATTCATTATCATTTTTCTTTAAGATAAGAAAATTCCTATTAATCATAGTTTGTTTCTCAAGGAGGAAATGTTTTTTGAATAGTGTCTCTTTAAAATATTTTTATTCAATTAGTTCAATTTCATCATCCTTCATAGTATTATGGATGACAGACCACCAATAATCATCATATCCTTTGGTATAATACATCACAAGAGTAAGAATTTCATTTTTACTCCATCAAAAATCCATTACTATATTCTCCAATGTTTTAATTCTATTATACTTTTTCCATTACATTTTTAGTTCCACTAATTATTGGGGGGCCCTGTCACACATAGTGATCAAGAATAAAACTGTCTTGTGGTGTAATTGGTTTCTATATTCGAGAAAGGTTATGTCTCATAACATGATTATGATTCCTTCATATATCCATAACTTCCAAAATTCTGTTAACAACTATATTTACATTCTTGTTAGGGAATCAAATATATTACCCAAGAGTAATGATACATTTATTCATTCCATGATCCATTTTTAAATAATATATTATACTAAATTAGATCATAAAACTATAAAAATTTTATAATTCTAAGTATATAATAAAAGTTATCATAAATTTAAAAAATTACGAATAGTTATTCTTATAATATTGAACAAATTTTCCATGAGTATATCATTACATTTAAATACTTCATAATGATAGGTAATTGATAATTTAATTACCCATGGAGAATTCCATAAGAGTGTCAACTTAGGTCCCTGGTAAGGCCCATTATTGTGTACCATGTTACACTTGAGTTAAAACTAACACACCTTGTCAGAGTAGTTATAACTAGGTATATTTGTTCCACATCAAAATCCACTTTTAGTATGTAGAAATGGATTCATTTATAAAAAGAACCACATAATTTATAATTTACCAAAATTATAGTTTTTTATTCTATAATTATCATAAATGTATGATATAATATTATGTTCCCCAATCTAAGTTTTTATAAATATAGTTTACAAGGTTTATGTTAATAGTTCTCTAATACCAACTATAACACCCAATCCCTAGAAGTCCAGATCCGGTAAATAACTTTATTAAATTGGTATGATTACTGAAAAAAACCCTAGAATGAATGATTATTCTAGTAGTGTTTGAAAACAAAATTACGTGAAATATATATATCTTACACTAGTAAATAGAAAATAAAAGATAATACATATGAAATACTAATAAAAAACATCATTCAAATTAATTCCTTGAATTCATTTTCATATATAGGGAAAATAAAACTAAATTATGGTGATCTCAAATGATCATAAAGGGTATTAATAGTTTATATAGTAATCAACAAATGAGAATAATCAACAAGTCAAGATAGAGAACTAATCAATCATTACTTTTATATAACAAGACAAATAAAAATCAATATGGAAATGTATAAAACATAAATTCATGACATTTAACTAATATAATGAGAAATAAATGAATCCATAGATAATGACAATGAAAAAAACTCATGGGTAACACTAAGGAAAATAAAAAAATCTTAATAAAAGAATTGCTTAATTATTGGATACCTTGTTTCCTAGGTACATGGTACCATTTCATTTAAGACCGTTCACTAGACTGTTTAAAACATAATGGTTATAAATCAATTTTTTTACCATGTTTAACTCTATTATCAATATACATTAGAGGATAGTTTAAAATACACTACTTATAGAAATGAAGCAGTTTTCCCAATAAAATCATCCCATTAGTCTACTAATGTATCGATGGGATTAATTTAAATCGTCCCAAACCCAAGTACTGCATGTCCCGAGCATTCCTCATATATCAAATAATAGATTTAATTAATAAAAAAATTCATTGCCATTAAATATCAATAATTAATAAATGATAAGTTTTTATCAATAATACCTCATTATATGATAAGTAAAAAAGGATTGTATATAGCCATCAGTGGAAATAAAATATAAAAATCATTAAAATTATTCTTAGGGAAAATAATCATTAATTATTACAAAGTGTATCATTCCACTTTGAAACGTTTCTATCATAAGCCTCATGAAGGAATAATATTTAATGAATGTTTTAAATACCATTAAAATAATAAAATTAATGATACAATATTTCAGAAGGATGAGTTTATGAACCACATAAAAAAGTACGTTCTAAAAATGTGGTGTGGATCACAGAATTGAAATGTGAGGCAAGAATACGATTAAATTAGTTAGACTGGTCACATATGTCTTTATCATGCTGAATAATAAAATTATGTTAATTATTTACTTGATAGAAAACCTTTTTTAGGTTTATAATAACTATTAATTCTCTTATTATTTTTCATTATTCAACTATTTAAACAATTATGTTTACGTTTGGTGTTTTTAACAATTTAGTTTCATTTGTCAAAAATGACTATAGTAGGTAAAGTATGGTAAAATAGGTAATTATATAAACATATCTAGAAAAATTATTATGAAATAATTTTCATATTTATGAATATAAATTAATTTTTAAATCGATCATGAAACATGGTTATAGAAAATGAACTAGCGTTACAATTACCGAGATGGCAGGTCATATGTATGCATGAGTAATGTTCCTATTTTTGAATAATTATGATAGAAAGATGGCAATTTACATTATATCATTAAGAAATGATCATAATATTATAAATATAATCTTATTTAATAATTTTTTCTTATATATTTAATTTTTGTGATGTGAAATGAATCACATTGCATCATAGAGGAGGATGTCCACTTGTTCAAGAATAACATTACCACTTTTTTTAGTGTGTGAAAGAGATAATAAAGAAAAATATATATTATATTTCGAAAAATGTAATTATTTCAGTAATATAAAATATATTTCATTTATTTCATATATTTTTAATTAAACTCAGCCTTATTACATTCTATGTATTTTCTGAATTTGTCCCATGTCTTTGAGGAGGTTGTACTCCACACATCTGCAAAAATTTATCATATTTACAGAAAATGATGTGCATAAAAACGTTTTTATATAAAAATTAAAAAAATAAAAAAACATAAATTTAATATATATATATATATATTAATAATTATGTTTTCTTAATTCCAACCATGATGGGTGGAAATGTAAAAAATAAGCAATCTTTGTTTGATGAGGTGGTAGTTCATTACACATGAATTGTAGATTCATTAAACATTTCATGGATGTGTGTATAGGATTAGATAAAAACCATAATAAAAATATATTAGTATATTTATGATTCATAGTTTAATATGTAATCATGAAATATTTGGCTTTTAATGGTGGATAATGGAAATAAAAAATAGCTTCAGGAAGGATGTCATGTCTTCTTCTAGTAACACCTTTTTTACACCAAACTACTACCATGGATGGGTTTCTGCTCAAGGTGAGGCTTATAAGATGAAGGGAGGTATCTTGGGAGAATATATTAGTTGATATTGGGAGTGAAAAAGCACTTGATATATGTGAATGTGTGTGAATTTTGATTTCCATTCATTGGTAGAGGATGTGTGGCGTTCTTGTAAATTTTTTAAACGAGAATTCCACCCACAGTTTTCTGATTTCAAGTGAATCCAATAACAAAACAAATTTGATAAAATGTGTGATTGGGTATAAAGACAAATACCCAATGTATTTTGGATATATTGATAGGTCATTGATACCCTTAAGATGAAGGTTTAGTCCCTTGTTTAACTAATTTTATCTTAATCGCTGTAAATAATATTAAAATATTTTATTAATATTTTTGGTCAAAAACTAATTTGAAATTTTTATAATTTATTAATAACAATAATTAAAAATATGGAATCCATATTTTTACAATTTATATAATAGAAGTTTTAAAAATCAATTTAATATTAATCTCACAGGTGGGACGACACTAAAGGTTTTTAATGTCAAAATATTCTGATGTTTACTAAGATTTTATATCAAATTTATAAGAGAAATATATTCAAATAGAATAAATTTGATTAATAAATAAAAAATTTATATAATTATAATTTTAAAAACATTAAAAAGTGTAATTTAACCTTATATAAAAATTTTACAAATAATCTCTTTTGAATTAATTTTTTTTATTTTTTGTTAATCATAAAAAAATGAAACGTTATAGAAAATTACCAAAAACATACCCTAACAAAATTTTATTTTTTCAATTTAAAAAATGTTTTTTTTTCATATAATATTTATAAATGTTTTAAAATACATATTTAAAATAGGCATGCTAGAAAAAAGCGGTAAACAAGTTTTATAACAATACAGTTTTTATGTATTATATTGAATTTTTTCTTATCATATGTTTATCACATCTATTGGATATATAAAAAATGATTTAATATAGAATATATACATAAATATTTCATTTAAATCATACACAAATTTTAATTAGTCTCTCTCAATAAGATAAATAACATTTTTCACAAAAAATAGACTATTCTAAAATCATTACCTTTATAATAATTTGGATTGTATATTCATTTATAAATAATAGGTAACGAATGAATTAAAATATATATTTTCTTAATTTATTTCATCAAATTAATAACATTCAATTAAATTTCTACATTATATCTTATTATATTAAATAATTATTTTTTTATTAATATATTATTATTTTTTAAAAACTCGTCTTCCGTGTTACTTGAACCATCAATGAAAGTCATTGTTTCGTGTAATGAAACTTCCCTAAGTCTTCCATGTTGTGAAAGATAAACATTATGTTTCATATAAAATACGCATAACATGGTTTTTTTGTATAATGAAAGATAGAAAAAACAACTACATTTATTCTAAAAGAGAATATTATACGGTCTGGGGTTGTTACGATCCATATATTGAATCGGGTGATTCAATTATTGTAAATGGGTCCCTCTTATTTTTATGCAATATAAATAGTAATGGTGGTAAAATCTTTCAACTCAATAAAGGGTAAATTAGTTTATTATGTGTTAAAACAAAGAGGCAATGACATAATTATCAGTGAAAATTTCTATTTGATGAAGGTAGTTCTACCCCTATAACCTCAGGCTCTAAATATAATTGTTTAAGGAAAACATCTTCTTGATGACAAATGATATAATATTTAAAGTGAAGTAAAGTACAAAATATCACTCTCTTACATTTAAATATCTCATATTACTTTACATAGTGACAAAAATAATTGGTGAATGAATTCTGAATTTTATTTTTAGCATAAGAAAATTATTCTCATAATGGAAATTTATTTATTATTGTTTAGGTATTATATAATTACATTAAAGTATTATAAAATACATAGATAATATTTTTTCAATTAATAGAAAAAATAAATTTGTTTTAAAACATCATATGTGATACCATTTGGATAATTTATATTGATCCAGGAATATTAATGATAAATATATATTACAGATATTAAAAAAATTTAGAAAAAAATTAAAAACTTTTATTGATGTATTAAACATAAATTTAAACAATGAGTGTCAATGATGGTAACAATTTCATTTTATGAAATAAATATTTTATTAAATTATTTAAAAATCCATAAAATCCTAAAATAGGACAAGGGGTATTATATATTTTCTATAATATCTTCATTTTAACATTTATAATCAAATTTTAACTTTCTAATTAAAATTATAAACCCTTAAGAGTAAAAAAATGGTAACTCTGGTTAAGGATTAAAAAGGATAATGATGGGGTTAAACCAAATGATAATGCATAAAATTCCACATAAACATATCCAATGATTATTGGTCGATGGTATGTCAACCATATATTACCACATATTTGAATGTATTTCCATTTGAAAGAATTTTTCAAGAGTATCTTGGTTATATATTTATATTTTTAATAATTCCTACTGTTTCACATACCTCCATTATAAAATGAAACCCCTTACGTAACATATTTACACTACATTGAGAAACCCAACTCAACAAATCAAAACCTATTTATCTAATCTGCATCATTATAAAAATTCTATATATTTTCTCCCCTCATAAGAACATCCATAGTATCCATAAGTAGGGATCTAAATGAGGTATCTCTAAGAAGTGGTAATCCACTTAACTGAAATAATTCAATTTACTTCTTCTGTTATCCCTTCTAAATATATGTTATGTATTCTAATATAATATATTATATATCCAAAATATACTAAAATTAAATTTAAAATAATTAACCATAATTATCCACCCCATTTTCAATCATATGGAGAGTGACAAATTGATGGTTTAGGTATATGATATATTATCTCGATAGTTTTATTGTAAATAAATAACCATAAAAATTTCATCTATTTTCATTATAATATAATTCAAATTAATACTTTCCTAGTGAAATTTTAGTTTTATTGTTTCGATAATTTGGTCATAAATCTTATATAATAAGGAAATTATAAATAGTGGCCACTTCTGATGTGTATATTTTTTTTCAAAATAAAAATCGTTTAAAATAAATCATGATTTTTTGTTCAAGTAAAATCATCATGAATTTCAAAATGGCTACGTCATTTCCCTTACCCATCCTCAAAATCATAGATAAAACAATATAAAATATAAGATAATCAAAACAATTAGTACTCAGAATAAAAGGAAGAAACCCACTAGTCTAGTGAAAACCCTAAAACACATAAAATACATATTTTTATCATATTATTCATTGATATTAAGGAATAAATAATTTCAACAATATAATTAAATTATTTTTTCACAAATTAATCATTAAAATTCATATAAATCATTGATAAAACATGTAGTAATCATGTTGAATCATATTCATATCACACTTACACATGAACAGACCTTCATAGTTATATGTTTGAAAACCGTAACATTTATACTTAAAGTAAAATACTTTGTTAAAATTGAAATATTCATCACATTTATACTTGTAATAACCATGATAATATATTCCCATAATATATGTGGATAAACCTAACAAGTTAACTTTATCCTTTTACCCAACTCACTAGAAATCTATAAGTGGATCAGATGCCTCTTTTTTATAATGGAATCAACCATAAACATAAACAACTCCCATGAAGAATAAAATAATCACAACTGATTAAACATTAAAAGAGTGAAAATATTTTTTTCACCCATAACAAAAAATTCATAGTTATTGAAATATTGTATCCTTTTAAAACCCATTTTAAATTTATAAATCACACTAAATAAGAGAATGCGGTTTTTTCTTTATATAAAACATGAAATATCATATGGGAATATAAACATCAAATAACGGTTCATAATTTCGGAAAATTCATTGACATCATATACATTAAAATAGATCATTCTATTCATTACATTATTAACATGTGAAAAAGTAATGGGTTTCATGATACTCAATTTTAAACTACAATAAAATACCTAGAGAAATAAATAGTATGTTATGATTTAAAAATATTACTAGTCATGTTAGTAATATCATGATATATTGTAATTAATGAATAAAAATTCCTTTAAGGTATCTTGAAAAATATTCTTGAGGAATATTCCCTATACCATTTTGAAATTAATAATTATAAAAAAATTACATTTATAACTGAAAAAAAATCTTCAATAGATACCACGTAAAAATAAGAAAAATTAAGGAAAATATTACTCAAGACAAAAGGAAAAATATTTTATTCTATATATCTTCAAAAAAAATCCTTTCATACTTTTTTAGAAAATCCATAATGTATGTCATTTGAAAAGGGAAAATAACAACAGTTTAAACCCATTTTGGGAAAATTGAAATATGCATAAAAATTAACTTCAAAATTCATTGCAAAATTGTAAAAAAATCAATAAATAGAAAATTTGGATAAAGAATAAAAAGTTGTCTTAACAGAAACACATAGAGATAATTTTTAAAATAAATTCATTTACATTGAGTTTGAATATTAAAATATTTTTTCTTTTTTCCTAAATAATAAAATTACGATAATTATTTACCTAATTAATAACCTTATTCAATTTATTTATTCATTTCATTTAATCTAATACCTAACACTATCACAATATTTAATTAATACAATGATGTCAAGTATTTTAACAATATTCATTATATAAGTCCAAAATAGCATCGGTAGTTTGGCTATAGTCAAAGTGAACACTATTCCATCATATCGAAAATTATTATAATTATATAATAAAAACATTTATACATAAATTATAATTTTTTTACAACCATAAAATCTGGATATAAAAAATGAACTATGTTATAATGTTGATGACAATCCGTTGTACAAACACAAGATCAATGTTTCTATTTTCAAAAAATAATAATCGAAACAGGGTTAGTATTTTTTTATAATTATAGAAGAATAGTAGTCACCTAAATATTTCAGTTTTTATTTAAAAATATTTATATATTTCATCTATGAGGTGTGGTGATGGAAAATTAATCACTTCGCTTCATGGTGGTGGTGGTCCACACATATGCACAAATGACCATATCATTTTTCATTTAATGTAATAGTAATAAGGTAAATGAAATAATATTTTTATAGAATTATAAATATTACATGAATATAAAATATATATAAAATAATTATAAAATTATAAAAAATACATGTGTGATAGGGATGGAAAATGAATTACATTTGTTTGAGAGGGGGTATTCTACCTTACAAATGAACGATGGTTTGGTTTCCAATTCAATTAATGATGAAATTGGTATATGTAAATAATTTAACTAAATAAAATATATGTATTTTTATCAAACTTTTTTTGTTAACATATCTCAATTGAGTAATATTTTCAATAGTTGGATGAATAAATTAAAAACAAATATGTGGTAAAATACTATTCAACTTTTTTGGAAAATATCCTTTCCATAACACCTTGATCCTTATATAGATTGTAGCATTCCTAAAAAAGACCCTGGAATTAGGGGCGAGATTATATGAAAATATTTTGTTATTATTTTGATGAACTAAAATATTATTTAATTTTTATGTAAAAATAAGAGGAGAAGTCCTTTTATAAGATAGGGGAGGGGCTCTCTTGGAATATCACAAAATATTAGATGAATAAATTTTATATTTTACTCAAACAGATAAAAAATTATTTATATATAATATAATATTATTATGGGTCAAAATAGTCTCATGGAATAAAAATTATACAAGATTTGTTTGCGGTTATCATTTGTTTTTATCACCTCATTAACACATTTCACACATTTCGTGACAATAAGAATTTTTACTCTTTCAGTGTAAATATATTTTCTCTAAATATAAAAAAATATAATAAATTATTCATGACTGATATTATATGTAATATCCTAATAACATTCTAGAATATACTATTTTTAAAAAATTTATATCATATAATAAAATATTATGTATTGTAATATTTCATTAATGTCAATTTTTTGAACTATTCGTTAATTTGATATTAATAAAATCATTAAAATTTGTAAAATTTGAAATAAATATTTTAATTTATACATAATAGGTCATTTTAGTATATATAATTTTTGGATCATACTTATTATCTCAAATATGTTACTTGGAATATTTATAAAATCAGTTATTTTATTTTTCTTATAATTGATAAAAAATAATCATCATTGTGTAAATATTTATTGTAATTTTCTCTTCACGAAAATGTAAAAAAAGTATCATGAAGAATATAATTAATACATATATCAATGAAAATGTATTACTTAAAAAATTCTCCAGTTAATCCTATGTTAAAAATATTATAGTTATTTAAAAAGACTCTAATATTTTTTACATTTCTTCAAAAAATATATTATAAATATTATAATCAATCCCAAATGGAAATAGTTTTATAAATGGATCTTAGATGAGTTTTGATGAAGTTAAATCATCCTATAAAATTTATGTAGCTTTTGGGGTCATTTTTCAGTGTTTTGATTTTTATTTTTATCATTTATGAACTAATTTACCATTTTATGTGGTAAAAATTAAAATAGATTATTATTCATATTTAATAAAAATAAAATAAATAAATTTTAAAAAAATGAAATTTTATTTCAAAATATTGAATAATTTTTTTGAAACTATAGCATATCATTTATCATATTTAATTTTAAACTCATAATGAAAAAATTGGAAGAAAATATTTTTAAAAAAAAATCCCCTTTAAAAATAAAAATGATTTTATACAAAATTCAACTATAAAATCCTTTCCAAAAACAAAAATTGTATTATTTTAAATCATAAGTAACTGATTAAATTTTAAATATAATAAAATATAAAAAATTACTTTTTATATTCTCAAAAATGTAAGTGCATGTTATAATAAAAATTGACATTCTTCCCTATTCATTGAGTAAAAATGATTTCTGAATAGTCTAAAAAATTAATAATAATATAATTTATACATGATAAATTAAAAAGTATATTTATTTTTTCAAATAAATTATCTATGATATCCACCAAAAATAATTATTATATTCACTACAATCAAATTTATAAAAAATAAATTGACTTTAATAAAAATAGAGTACTTATTTATAATGCAGTAATCAATAGATTACAAATGAGAATACCCATTATAAATATCATTATGTTGTAAATAAAATTAATTTTATTCTATTTTAAGGCAACGATATACATTTTGACCTTAAATAATAATAATTTTTGGGTTTTAAGTGTTGTGATGTGTATCATGTATACCATCAAACATAGTCTTTCTGTTTAAAACCTTTGTATATTAGAGAAATACAATTAATCATTAATATATAAAATTATTGATGGATATTATGATGATAATAATTTTTATATAGTATTATTTTGAAATAATTATGAATCATGAATTATAAAATCATATTTACCTTCAAACCTTCCAATCTGAAGGAAAACTATAATTTAGCTCGTGCATATGTGTGAACGACAACCACTATGAATTAAAGGGATGTGATCATCATTTTAATTATTTATGGATGATATATTATTAATATATATGATTTATATTTTAAAAATTTGATTTTTTAAAGGTTATTTTTTTTACCATTCATTATTTCTATTCCCTGAAAATTGAAGACAACATTCATGCTTACATATGACCTACCATCTCGATGGATCGTGTAGTTAATTTTTATATATAAATATTTTAAATAATTATATAAATATATATATATACGTAATATATAACATATTTATATATGGGATAACATTATGGTGATATTGTTACATGAAAAACTTAAAAAAACTATTACTACCAAAGTAGAGCATGTATGAAAAATGAAGAATTTATTACATAGAATAGTGATTTTAAAATAATAATATCTAATTAAGTGGAGGTAAGTTATTATAATTATATCATATGTGGTATTTTATATACGAGTATGGTTTTAGAATATATTTATTACAAATACTTATATTTTATATATGAGGTCAACACCAATACGAAAAAAGTTGATCATAAGGTAAGGGTTTATTTCATAATCTCATAATTGTTTGGGATTATTTATGGTAACAAATATAATGGATGAATTATTTGATATTTATTTATTAAAGATAATTTATTTTCTCATACTATGAATATTTCTATTAATTATTGATTCTTACTTTCATATTACAATCGTTATATACTTAAAATACAGAAATATTGTTTTTCTAAAATATCATCCATGTTTTTCAACTCTATCAAGAATATTTCTCTTCCATGTCCAAATTCTCATTAAAATTTATAAAATAATTTTTTTAATATTATACAATTATTTATGTAATAATTTTTTCCCACTTTTTACTTTTGAAAAATAACTAAAATTATTCTTCTTATTATTTTCTGAATGAGTTACATTTTGACATTTTTTTAAAAACTGTGAATGTAATGTTTTCGAACATATATTGTATTAATGGAATTTATTTCCATCATGGATTCTAATTAATCTGAAACTTACCTTCGATTTTTAAAATAATATTTCTAATAAATTTTATTCTTCAAAATTCATTTTTTTTATTTTTAAGAAGTTATTTCAATGTGAAAAGAGGCATTTTCCTCAATTCATTTTCCAAATATATTTTGAAAGAACATTAATCTAAATCAATATTATTTGTCAAATTTTATTCTTTACTGAGGTTATAATATTATGATATCATCCAACATATTTCATTGGATGTCTTATGATCAACTTCACTATTAATCTTTTGATATTCAACATTCCAGTTATTCCAATAAATATAGTTATTGATATTAAAGTCATTTTTCTTATGTTTTATTATTTATTCATAGGATGGACAGATTAGACTAAAAAATAGATAGGTGGGTGCCAAAATTATATATAACTATGATGCACCAATTGGGCTTCTGATATAAAATTGATTGGGTATTTTTTCTAAATTCTTAGAAATTTATTTAATATGTCTTGGCATGATTCTCTAATGTAATGTTTCAGATAACATTACACAAGGCCTCAATGGAATGATCAAATCACTAACATTATGAATTTCAACATCATAAAATTAGATATTGATGTCTGCGAGTTCATTTGAATAGTTTTCATCTATCCTAGGATAATTTTATTAATTGTTTTATTATTTAGGTCGCATTCATTGACCGTAATGTATTCATGTCAAAAAATTTATGAAATATTTGTCGTCCATTGTAAAAATTCCATTATTTAGGATCTAATGTCACCCCTTTATTATGATTCATTTCACTTGGATTCTATGACTTTTTTGATTAAAATTCATGGTTATAACATAGAGAATAATTATAATCCTAGATAAAATATTACATTTTATATTTTTTGAATGTAATGATATATTCATATATGTATCCGGTTTACCATTTCAACTAAACAATTTTCTCCATTAGGATGTGGTTGATTTTAATTATTTTAAGGTTTTAAAGTACCCACTGGCTCTAGGCCCCTAGGGTTGGAGTATTAAATGATTTTTTATTTCTATATGGTCTTCATACATTTAATTCAATTTGAAATAAATCAATTTATTACATTAAAATCAATAATTATGATTACACTTTCCTATAAATATATTTACAGCTGAAAAAATTATTTTTTATAAATATTATAGTATTTTCTTATTAAAATATAAACTTTTCAAGTATTTACCTTTTTGTATGAAAAGTTTATTATCAAATTTAAAATTAGAATATTCAAATTTGTTAATGAGGTCATTATTAATAGTTTTCGTCATAATTAATTAGTATAATTAAAATTTAGTTACACCAATTTAAATTTATTTTAATGAAAAGAGTCTTACGTAGAAGAAATGGCCAACAAATTTTTAATAAATTTAAATAAAAATTTTCGATTATTTTTTTACTTTATCCTGTCCCACACTCACTTTACCCCCATTTTTTGGACATTTACCGTTTAATCGGTTTTTTTGGAATTATTAAAAATGTTTGAGTGTTTCCAAAAGTTACATTTTCTACTCTTATAAAAGGATATTACATCTACCCTTTAGAAGCTAAAGAGAGGCTATTAATTACTAATTTATACAATCCAAGAAACATGGATGGAAAGAGCTGGAACCATATTAGTCGTCATGTCACAATGTGGGGCCACACCTACACCTTCATAAGAGGGGAGGTCATTATTGAATCATTAAGGGACATCCGAAGAATATCATGGGATGAATATAAGGTATCCTTTTCAACTATTTTCCCATTAGTTTTTCCTATCCCTCTAGTCTTCTTAGAGAATATTTCACAATTGATATCAGTTGAATTCCTATAAGGGAAACAACATTTAGATAAGATTTAATTTCCATGGGTCAGGAATATTCTAGTGGTGGACATGGTGAGCATTCAGCAAAGGAATGATCACCTCATGTCCATGGATCACTATGCATTCCACAGGTAAAATTACAATAATCATCTCACCCTAGTGAAGTTGATGCTTGTTCAAGAGTTAGATTGAGAAGATTCTCTACCTGAGTATGATAGTGAGGAAGAATAAGAAAAAGATGACTATGAATAATAATAATAATAATAGGAGGAGGATGAATAATATGAAGATGGTGAATATGTAGAACCTCAGGTTATGGGTTCTAATCAAGAGTGTCCATAAGTTATTGAAAATATTGCAGTATCTGAAGAAGTTTTCTTTGAAATTTGCTATGTAAGTTCAAATGAATCATGTTTTCACATAATTAATTTTTTCACCCAGGTTTTGTTAACCAGAAAATGTTATGAACAAGAGAAACATGATACTAATAAAAGGTTCCCCATAACATAGGTTGAATATGTGATAGTGGGTGTTGGGGAGTGTTCTATGTGGCCTACATTTTGGGCAGACCATAGAAGTTAGAAGACTCTAACTGAGGAGGCTAGTGGGGGACTTACAAAAGAGGCATGGGTTGAAAATTCAGAACCCCAAATCCTTCATATCAACTATGGGTTACCATATCCTGGTATTCTTATGGAAGCACCTACTGAATCAGTATTCATGAGATGAATCATCATTGATATTCCCCTCTCATATAATATGAAATCCTTAACTATTTAGCTTGGATTGGGGTTTCATTGAGAATTGGAATCAACATGTACTAATCCTACGAATATCCTAGTCAAATATTGTAAGTAAGACTGGTTCCAGTCATTTCAATACTATGTGTTGATGGGTCTCCTATGTTTAAAGTCTCTATTGTGACTTAAGATCTTGACCTAATACTGCTCAACTCCTGTATGATTTTTATTTTATACTCCCTTAAATGTCATCATCTATGGGGATCAACTGTGGGGATTTGTTCCATGTAGTGTTTGGATGATTTAGTAAATAGTGAAAGGATTTGTATGGGGAGTATATGCTATCTCTTATAATGGATTCACCCATTAATGAGGACTCATAGATTCAAACAGATCGAACGTTAGTTTTTTCTAACCATAAAATGGTTGCAGCTACGGCTGACTCCATTGGTGTGGTGGAACTCAAATCTAGAGAATGAGAGGCTGGACAAAAATAAATCTATAATTTACACATACATGATATGGATCCTCACTTCTCTGAGAGGATAATAGTAGAGGGCCCCACCACTATACTCTATACTGCATTACTATAGTATGGGCCTTTTGATCATGAGGAGTTGGATGATACCTAACCTAACCAAAATTAAGATAACCATATCACCTATCATATGGAATAGAGATTCCCAGTAATTTGATTGAACAAACCCCCAAACCACAACAGATGGGCCAGATTGGGTAACTCAATTATTGTTTGCGAAACCTATGAGTCATACGAGAGGATGAATGAGATCTCCATTCATCAATCTCTGAAAACCTTGATGAAAAGGTGTTAGAGTATATCCAGTATCTAGAAGCATAGTTATTTCATTAGAATCCTATTATCATGTGAAAACATTAATAAGCCTCTTAGAGATTCAATTCTTAAACACGCAAGAAATTGAGAGTACTTATTTCCTTAGAGCTCAGTAAAAAATATTTTGTAAGATGATGGCTCAATTGGATGTGGTTGAGATATAAATGATGTAGTTGAGTGCTAATGTTCCTAATCTCTACAAAAATGGTATCCAATAATAGAAAATATCTAATTATTAGTGTCCAATATCCAACGATGTAGAATCAGAGCTTGGTAGTGGACAAAAATTCATCGGGGTCACATGCCAAATGATAGAGGTGCAGATCTGGTCAATTAGTAGAGTAGAGCTATATGGCAATTATATCATAACTCATACATATATTTCTATTGAGCATTATATTTTTGTGGAAAAATTATATTTACTTAGTTTAATTATAACACGTCAATATTATTTTTAATAAAACTAATAAACACTCACTAATATCATGTGGGTTATGCCTGGTGTGAGAAACAATCGACGACCTTATAATCGTTCAATATATATGAGAGTGTGTGATAACCATTGAATACTTAGGTTCTACTATTTGTTATTGAACACAATGATTTTTTACACAAATATAAGCTATGACTGGTGAGTAGGTCTCTTAGACGGTCCAATATTTTTTTCTCAAGGTGAAATGTTTTATAAATGGTAAAATTCTAGGGGAGTTTCAATCGATTTTAACAAGGGGAATAAAGAAAGTGAATCATGATTCACAATATTTGGAACAAAAGTACAGTGTTGTGGTGAAAATGAACATCTATTGATCTTTTTTTGAAACTAAACATCCGTATCATTAGCCTGAACTGGGGAGAAAAAACGAAGGTCGACCACTGACCATGTTAGATACACCGAAACCACCTCAAAATTTCATCCAAGGTATTTGTGTATTTTTTTCATATATGGTAGGATGGACATTTCTAAACACCATTTAATTACGGGGTCTCTTATGATGTGGATGAAGATGAGGATCCGAATGAGGGGCACAAGAACTGTGAGAATGTAGTGATGGAATATTTGTATGGATTCCAACACTCATAGAATTTTCCATCATATATTAGAAAACATTTGTGTATACACATTGTTCTAAGAAATGATCAAACCAACATTGTAAGAGATAATCACCTCAAATATTAAGAAACTGATGTTGATGAAAATAATGTGGATGATGAGTAGCAATGGTGGAAAGGACCACTCAGGTGTGGGTCTATAATGGATTTTAGTTTTATGTCATGAAAACAAGTCTGATTAATGCACAGTTTGACATCATATAGTTAACATAATGCATGCTATATTTTAATATCATGTGATTATAACACTTCATTCAATTTATGGTCATACTTCTTGGACCATATCCCAGAGTTTAATGTCTTATTGAAAGAAATATAAGAATGAATATTCCTAGAATAATTGTGTGGAATGGGAGAAATAAACCAAAAATTAACAAACCAAAGGAGTATTGCACATCATAAAATAATTAGATATGGTATTGGTAAAAGTTTTGATGGCGTTCCAAGAGACAAATAATACATGAGTGAGTCCTCCTAAGGATTAATTCTACACCACCTTTGTCAGTGAGGTTCCTAGTTTAGGGTCATAGATCTTTGACAGAGAATACATCATGGGTCATAACCACATCAGTACCCACCCTGCCAAAACTCCTATGAACACATGATCCCAGATCAGTTTGGGAAATATGGAATGGTATGTGGGTTATCTTAGGAAGTGGGATTACACAATATGGGTGATACCAAGACTGTAATTCCACCTTGATACAAAAATGTGGAGAGGAGGTAAGTCGAGACATTCATGGTTTGGATGATGTGGTTACTGGTAGGTATGTGCCGATTGTTGATAATGTCTCAAACTTATAAGAAATTACCATAATAGTAAAAAGTGGGGTAAGAAAATAATGGATAAACTAGTGAAAAAATTATAAAAATTTATCTACTATGTGATACTAGAAATCTGTTAGGACGTTGGACCCTGATGGGAGGTGAGTCAAGAAAGGAACAAGACCTTATTCAATATGGGGACATTCATGATGTAAATAATTACAGAAATCTGAACCCATAAAATCTTGATGTGTAGAATGGTATCATCTTGGATTATGATTCAAACCTGTGCTTTCTAGATAGATTAATGTCATGTTGGATGGACCATGGAAGTCATTTTTAAGTCGTATCACATGGAATATAAGTGATGAATTCATTCCAATGGTATATATATGTGGTAGGAAAGATTCAAAATATGATGAGAATGATAGAAAAATAATGTCACGTACGACATAGACAACTTCAGATAAACTGCATAGAGTTTAGTGACATGTAGATTGGACCATCAGTCGAGGCCAATAGAACAAAAGTTTGATGGAGTTTAAAGTTGGGCAGAAAGAAAAAATGTTTGGGAATTACCACTAATACGAGGAGGATGTGAATCAAGATATATGTAGTTATTGATCATAGTGTAGTAGTAAACGAATACTGGTAGGGGAAATTCATGTCTTTCTAGGAAATAAAGACATCCGGTTATTACTGTGAGGCATCCTGAAATCATTTCAGTCATGGTTATAGTTTAACATTGTGTGTTGAGGATGATATATCATAGTGTAAGGTTATATAGTTCATAACACGAGTAATAGTATCTCAAATTGGTTGATGTAGAATAGTGTTATGACAAAATATGAAGGCCAATATGGCCTAACACTACACAAAAAATCCCTGAAGATACCCACATATAGTTTAATGTCTTGATTCATAGACTAAGTTCATAGTTTTATGTCATGTATTTCGGGCCTAGGGAGGAACTCCAAACGATGTTATATGTGGTGTGGAGGACAAATGTATCTAACATGAATAAATGAATAGGAGTAGTTTTGAAACACCATAATTTCTTAATGAGGTTATTGACATTATACCAATAAACATCTATATGATAGGGTTGGGCTGAATATCTAACATCAACAATCTAGGGTGGATAGTGTGCCATAAATGGGGATTGATAGAGAAAAACAAAAGATGAGGTGAATTCTTTGTTATGATTAAAGACAATGTTCCTGAGAAACACTAAATATTTCATATGAATGGAAATCAAGTTGTACATAGTTTTTCAACCCCCTCTCTGTTTAATTTCATGCAGTAAAGACGTAGGTTACCTGACGTGAAAGGGGATAAATGTTGTGGCTAGACATGATATTGATGACCTGGGAATAACTATGTGTCCCATAATGATGGTAATCAAGCCAAACATAGTTAATAAAACAATATATCTTTACATAGGTCTTACCCATATATAGGAGGAATGTATCCATTTTTCATTTGTTGATGCACCAGGATGTGATATTTGGGCCTCGCTACATATCCATTTATACAGGAATAAAGGTGTTTGTAGTTATTGACATTTTTCATTGTAGTTTACTTGTTACAAAGGTAATCATATCCTATATGTAAAGAACACCATTATGACGTGTCATTTTTCATTAGACGACAAAGATGATGATGTTTCTTTTTATGGTCAAGCGATAGAACAGGTCCGTGCATTTCAACAACATGTGGTGATGACGTTTCTTATAACACTGTTTATCATCATTAATCTATGAAATTGAGGGATATTTGTTCCAAATGGAATGTTTAAGGAACAAAAACAATAACTCGACATGAATGAGGACCATAGAGGCCCACACCACACAACACACTCCCATGGGAATCTAACACATAGTTTTGAGTCATGATGTTTGGACTCGTCTACCCAGTTTAACATCGTGTTCTCTGAAACCATTGTATATATGTTTTAATTTCTTGTAGAAGGACCCCAATGTTGTAATTTTTAGCATCATGTAGCTATGATTCTCATTCTATTTGGTTTTAATTTATATTTCTCAGATTGTACAGTTCTTATTTTTTGTCATAGAATCTAGACAATTGGTATATAGTTTATGTTCATAGAATTCTAAACATGGGGATCCTATTTCAGGAAAATTAATGCTTGAAGATCTTATAATTTGTTGCAGGAGTGATGTTCTCCACATCCATGGAGATAAAATATTACACTCCATTATGATAAACCTTGTGAATGATGTTTGAACATCCCCACTTGGGTTATAACATTGGTTGAATCCTACCTTGTATAATTAGGGTTAGTAAATCCAAAACCATATCACTTTGGAGGAAAGAGTGGAGGTGAACCTCATTGAATAATTCCGTAACAATTTTTTTGAGTTCCTCTAAATATTATGCCAGGCCTAGATCCTATTCTCTTCACGGACTCCCAGTTCCTCTAGACAAAACATAGCAAATTGTTTCTCAAATCTAATGATCCTACAGAACAGTTTGGAATGAAGGTATCTTATAGTTGATGGGAAGGAACACCTATATTTTGTTTTATAATGAATATGGGTTCACATGGGTAGAATTCCTAGTCACCTTATAATAATACCAGAGATATTTGGGGATATTTTCCATCCCAATATTTCCATTTTGGACCACCATATTCTACAAAATGTTTGATAGTGTTTTGTTGAAGTCCTTGATCTGCGCATTTTCCTACACATGATAGTGGGAAGTATGGTTATACTAGATTCTCTAATTTAAAAAAATCTTATTTATCATTGATTCTAATAAAATAGTTCTATTTATGTTGATAATGGCGTGAGGGAATCCAAATCGATAAATTATATTGCATACCACAAATTCTATAAAAATAGGGGCCTGGCATCCTTGAGTAGAATTTCTTTTTCCCACACAAAAGTGAAATCTTTCATGGTTAGGATGAACCTACACTATCCAGTAGTTGCTGGCAGATACAATCCCACTACATCGAGTCACCAAACTACAATATACCAATAATAAATATAATTATGATGGTGATATGGTGTTTTATGAATGAATTTATAATGGATCTAACAATCATGAAACCTTTTTATGAACATGAAACCGTCATAGACCATGGTGGTCCAGATGTTTGAAGTCCATTTAATCAGATGGGAGAGATTCAACCTTACCTAATGTGAATTGTAAGACCCACCATGGAATTATAGCATGACCTAATGGATAACATCTACATTAATTAAACAAATGATAATTCATCAAACCCATGTCTATATTGATTCTCCTCATGGTTTCCCCAATATATAGGGTGAACTATGCCATGTGTGAATACATTATATCACATTTGGCCCAATCCAGTGGGAGAATGATGTACTAGAGGTAATCAATGAATAATTACGTCCAGTGAAAGGCTTCTTCAACCTCATGGGGATCTAGAGGTCTCAATGAGGATGAACTCGTTATTAGTTGGTTTACCTACAGTTCGTTATCATCACATGGGATGAGGGGAGAAATAACCCATCAGTTTGAAAAAATAATGAACATATTATCTTTGTCAAGATCTATAAGAGAGGTGGTTATACTATCTATGGTGTTGAATAAAACATTCTATAATTGGAGAACAAGAGTTAACTCTATATGAGAAGGGAATTGGGACATCAGCTTGTGAGTTCACTTGATCAAGGGCATGAGCTCTAGCCTCCTAACTACATAATCTCCATTTATCTTTTTGAGGAACAACATGGAGAATTCCCAGATATTCTGGTAGTTAACATCAATCTCAAGGGAAATATTGAGAATAGTAATGTGACCTTGATAGACTTCCTCATTATTGGTTCATACCTTAGACAACAAGAGCTAATATGAAATGATAGATTATGTTGGGGTGATGATGTTGATCCACATGAAAACAATGTCAAATTTAAGATCATTGATTCTTATCCCAGTTGAAAAATGGGAGGCACCATCAAAATTGACATACCAACATGACAATTCATGATCTATGAAGAGGATTTAATCGTTTGGGAATTCTAGATCCAAGGATATCTCTATAGGGGCCGAATGGGAAGCCAGGGTGTCTACCAACACTTGACCCATGCCATCCTTATGTAGAACAATGATGTTGTCGAACTACTGAAGGATCAATTCCAATCATGACATCATTCCTATAATTATCATATAGTTAAGGATATAAATTAGCATATCTATAAGGGACACTAGCTATATCTCATGGTGCTGCACTTAAGACGCATCTTATATACTAAGAAAACCAGTGCAACATAGCTCTTCTCATTAGAATAGTATCTCGACTCTGTATCAAGGAGCATGTGATTGAGAAAGTATAATTTGTTCTCTATCCATTCATTGTACATATCGGTAATTAAGTAATCTATGGATCATTCCAGGGTGGTCACATAAATGACAAATAGATTCTCTGAGACTGGTTTCATCATATTTGGATATCATAGCATATACTAACAGATTTTATTAAATGCGGTACAGAACCCTTCATCCCACTGGTTTAATAAAAAAATCTCATGTTCCTCAAAAAGAGAAGAAAATTTTCAAAAATATTTTTCATGAATTTACTTATGTTTTCTATGGAATTGTGAATTCCATTGAGATTATTGAGGTTTCTCAAATGTGGGATCAGACTGATGGTCTTAATCTTCTCCAAGTCAATATTGATTATTCTATATCTAACAATAAAAGTGTGAAACTTCCCAATGTTAACTTCGAAGACAAAAATTAATGAGATAATATTATGATTCATAAAATAGAGGAAGACTGACACATCATCAGTATATATGAGATGGTCCTAACGTTGGAGGTATATGGCCTCCATATCATCCATGTAGCATTTCATTTCCATCTAGAGTATCAGATTGATGATCTGGTTCATTGATCACTAATATTTGTCCCTTAATTATTTATACACAAGGGTATTACATGATAATAGAATGTCCCATTGGGAGATCTAAATTTTGTAGACACCTTATCTTTTAGGGCCATTTTAATGTGATTGTATCTGGACTATCCATCCATCAAGGAGAGATCATAGAACCCGGGTATATAATAAATAAACATATCTATCAAATGAACGAGAAAAACATACATCAGATAGTGCTGAATGTTGTCTCAAAAGGTGATATAAAATATAATATATCTACTCTTCATCCTAATGGGGAAAATATTGGGTAGCCACTTGAGGTACTGAACTACATTTCCAAAGCATGATTCGATGAGCTTTTCAACATCATCCTTAACCATGGAATTGTGAGACAGGTGCATATTTTAGTATAGATACCTGAACCCATTATGTTTCACTGGGAGACCAAGATGGTGGAACGTGACATTATGGTCTTGTTGATGAATTTCATCATAGCACTATATGAACACATCAATATGTTGCTCCATGAAATCCACATAATGTTGTTATTCCACTACATGTGTGGATGAACTGATTTGCATTGGCCTTGGATCTATTTAAGTTATATGATTAACCAGAAACAACCCCTAAACTGTGGTGGAGATTTCTTCTTTGAATTTTGAGGATCGTATTTCCGATCATCATCATAATACGAGTTAGTGTGATTCATGGAAGGAGATAGTTTTTCCAAACCTACTGATCAGGCAGGACAATTTTTCATTCCTGAGAAGAAATAGAATCATTATTCGGGGATTCATTATCAATAGAAACAAGGGTTACAATAGTTATCAACCTAATTCCGTCATTCCTTCAACCATGAGTTCTATTATTGATATCAAATTTGTGGTGGGAGGTTGGTTTCTGTTGACTCTACCAAGCACCATTGTGAATATGAAGGTTTCATGGAATGGAAGCCATTGGGAAATCATCTCGACACTTAATAGGGGTTGGGGCTTATGGGAACATGTGATCCCACCCTATATAAAATAAAGAGGTAATCTTATGATGTTCCTTGTACCTGAGAACACATATCTTATTTTAGTTAGATATGATGAAGCAATTACCCATGTATGGCATCATTTCATCCAACTAGGGAATTGGGGGGATAAATTAGTCATTCAATTCTATCCATGGGTCATCCACAATGGTCGTGTGATAGAAATCGTTTGTTTGGAATTCCTTTTCATTGTTCAGCTAAAATTCGACATCTATATAACATGATCCAAAATAGTCCAATGGAGATTAATCACCTTAGGGTATTCCAACTCTACCATTGAGGGAGTATGTGATGATTTTTTGATATGAGGACAAAAATGGTTCATGTATATGGTGCCAATACGTACCCTTTAGTAAATTATATGTTGTATCCTTTGAGACAATCATGAATTATAAGTTTCCTACGAATCCAATTAATTGGAACATCAAATGGATTCAACTATATGACCTCAATATGGTCATATCATAACCATGTATCTTTAGTTCTGAGGGTCTCAAATCTGACTCAGTCAGTCTTAGCCTATGAAGCATCCAGCTCAAGATTTCATTAACACGAGAACATATTCCCCCAAGATATCGGTGGAAATTCATTCCATTGAGATATCTAGTGATGTACAATATGCAGATGTTCCCCTGTATGAGATAGACATTATCTTCTCTAAAGAATGAAATTATGCATTGGCATTCTGATCACTCAACCACCATGTCATATAAGGTCTCTACGGATGATACCTCAGTTTTGAACTTGAGGTGGATTTTCAAGGAATATAAGAGGGCCACGCACATCTCTTGTGACAGTTGGATGTCTTCAAGTATCAAGGGATCTTCCCAATATCTCTAAATGTTCTCATTATATTGTACTACTGTGTTGATCACAGTTGTCAACCCATATGAGATTTCACTATACCAGGAGTCATGGTTGGTACAAATTATTGAAATAGATTATTCAAAATGGTGATGGAAATGTACTACCCCACATTTGATAACTCTCCTAGGATCAGTATTGGATGACTATCGGATGGATGAGAATAGGAATCATCCTAACACGAATGAACATGATGTGGTTGTAACTATTCTGCTTTATGGAGAATCACAATTAGTGGTAGTAAAAAATTTGGCATTATGTGATTTCAATTATCTAATTTCTCAGTACAATGCGGAGCCTATATTCCTGTATTGGTAGCATGCAAATCATGTCTTTATGAACTACCCTTCCATTATAATGATTAGAATATCCTCACCTAATTTTAATATGTTTTTTAATAAAAGTTATTGTTTGGCTTTCCTGATATTATTCATCATCACATATCACTTAGGGACCCACCAAATCAATGGAATTCGTAGGGGATTACCCATGGACATCACAAGAGGAGTCTTCCAATGATTTTTGGACTCTATTGGAAATTTTCATATTCAGTGGCATGAAATCATCCAGGGTATGGTATGGGTTCGACACTAATGGGGGGATTTTTTTTCATTTCAATCTTTGGTGCCTAGTCATTTAAGACATGGAAGTCTTCTATGTGGATTCATAGGTACAAACTGAAGAGTCATACCAACATTAGTAGGTTTGGGATGATTCATGTGGGAACAGATGACACCATGGGAAGGATTGAATTCTCTGCAAGCCATCTAGTCGTCATAATTATAAATCCATTAGTTGGCAACCTAGTTCCCTTAAACATCAATATCACTATCAAGCTCAGTAGAAACACATGGAACCTGTGACGGGGCACAATACAATACGACTACGCCATTTTCCACTAGTTACTAGAGATAATCATTGAACACATACATTTTTTGATGGTATATTATGGAAACATGTGTTTGGGTAAATAATTAGGACGATCAATGAGAATGTCATCATGTGGATCTCTACATTCTGGAAACATTAAGACCACATGATCCATGGAATTTTGGAAATAACCGAGTATATGTTCATCCCCAATGTAACATGTATAGTTTCACCTGTTCAGTAAGGGATAATTAGGATAATTTTCATGGAGATGGGCTAGAGAAATATGGAGGACTAGATTGACATTATCTTTTCTAGTCAGAGGTTCATAGAGGGGTAGAGCCTTCTGATTCTACATTGGGTGATGCTAATCATTGGGATACATCACATGGTGAGGTTGTACTAGTTGTGGATATTCTAGGTGAGGTTATCCTGATAACATCTTTTGAAACTTTGGAATTTCTACTTGTACTGTGGAGGTTGTCTCTGCCATAGAGGGTATTCCTGTAGAACATAAAATAGGCATCGAACATGCCTTCATGGCATAGTGCAAGGATTATTCCTGGCGCTGGTGCATGACATAGAAATCCCAAAATCCACCAGTGATGTTCTCAGTGATGGGGGAAGGGACTAAATCATTCCAAAAATTCTCCATGAACACTTTCAATAGCCTCTCCTAAGTCATTGGTATGTATATCATATTGTTGAGGCACTTCCACATAGTGATAATGTATGTGACACATTCATTTGGAAACTGCATTCACATTAAAAGGTCAAAAATATTTTTCATCTGGTGGTGGAGCTAAACTGGAAGAGAAACTCTCTATGGAGGACTTTTCAACTGTAGAAAGACCTTACCAGTAACTGGTTGCACCAAACGAATGACGACCCTTCAAATTTTTGTACAAAACATTAGTTCATGGTAGCATCATGCTACTCTAGGGTTCCCAATACAGGTCCACACTGTGAAATCTAGTGGGCCAGATGTTTTGGTGGGTCTCGCATCCCATTTATAGGAATGAAGGTAGGATTCCAAAAATCTAGGCTCCCTCGAATATCATTTAACTATACCGAATATGGCTTCCCATCAAGTGGGATTTACACCTTTCATAGCATTAGGACTTCGAGGAGAACAATGATAGGATCTACCATATCATCATGGTGAGGATTCCATTCATTAATAGTATTCCTAACTTATAATGTGTTCAATGGATCATCAAAATTATAGACATACCCTGTAGATTCAGGAGTTGACCACAGTGCAACATGATTTATGGCTTGAGCAGTAGAATAATCAATGTTTTGAGGTGGTTTATTATGTGAATGAATTTGATTAGGAGTTTCATAGTAAAGTAATTTTCCATAAACACCGGTTTATACCATATCAGTATATAGAATATTTCTATGATCAATCTGGGAGAGATGGATATGAAAGAGTAGTTGCTACTCTTGTTATAATAGTGGAGGACTGACATGATTTTTTTCGGGGATTACCACAATCTAGGCATCACTCAGCAAGTCCATCAATAAAGATGTTGTCAATGAGAATCCTCTAATATTCAATATGATCAAGTAGTGATGTTTTTGTGGGTCGACCTCTTTTATTTACGAGACATTGGGTGGATCAGATATCTTGTAGTTCCTAATATTCTCTTTAAATGTTTTGGTTTCTCGACAGATGAGAAGTGATTTTGAGGGTTCTCCACAGATGATATCTTGTATTTTTCAGGAGGACAACCGTAGAAGAGTCCTCATTATAGTGAGGTTAAATCGGTGGTAGATCCTATTCATTATACCCTCCTCCAGTCTCTTCAACTTGAGTAACTCATGATTATCTATATACATTGTGACTATAAGAAGATGTACATCCTAAATAACAATCGGAATGTAAATCTATCATAGTACAGAACTGGAATGGTGATCAACATATTGTCCCCAGTCCTGGATCAACATATGAGGGGACACCACTTCAAAAATTATATAGAGCACTGTGAATCTTTGGAAGAATCATAGTTAGAGGGTCTGGTGGAAGCAATGTGACATAGGGTTTTGAGCTACTGAAAGTGATTCCAAATCATCCATACAACACTGAAAATCAAGGTTGTCAAAATGTTCTCGTCACTTTGGGTAGATTTACTGACATTTACATATGAGAAATTGTGTTTTCCATATGTCTTGGTGGGAAAAAAATGACCTCATCTTGGGTGAGAGACTCTATAATTCCAATTATGGGGGTTGTAATTGGCCAGAAAACCTCGTAAAACTAATCTTAGTGAGGATGTCCCACAACATTCTGTGTTCCAAAGCATATTACAACTCATCATTAGACCTGGCTTCAACTAGTTTTCGTTAAGGATCTAGTGGTAGTACAGATGTGGATCGGTGTTGTGGGGATCTAGCCTATGGAGGGGCCACTACATGAGTTGATAGATCATGACACACCTGGTTGCCTCCTAGATGTGTTTTTAACTACATCATCATTTCCCTCTAGGATAGGTTATATACTACTACCTCATGTGTGAGTGGTGAAATAGTCAACTATGGTTGTACCCAATATCAATTCCCTATGAAATCCCGTAATGACTCTTAATTGTCATTATTTTAGGAAGATAAATAAACTAGTGACAAAATAGAATACTACATTGTGATACCCTAGAAGAGAGAAAAATCATCCTCCATAGTCATATACATATGAATGGATTCGGGGATTTGATGCATCTCACCTTCTGAGAGGACGAATTTCACCGGCTTCTTTCCATCCCTAGACTCTGATGTAGCTGATTGGATTGAAGGTTCCATCGTTGAATAGAATTCAAAAACAAAATAAGATTACGAAACAATATTGATGAAAAATTTATGCTTATTAGATTTGGGACATTGGTGGAATTGATTCACCCTTCTGTCTAAATATGGTCCTTTGGGTTAGTGATATTATTCAGCTCGGGGAGGACCTCTATGCTATTTCTCACTATAGTGCGGAGTACTTTCACTAGGACTAGATAGGATATGGGGATGAATTTTTTATCTATTACCATCGGAGTGTGGAGGGGCTCCAATCTAGATACGACTGTAGTTGGAAGGACCAATGATTTTTTCACAGAGAACATTGGTAGGATATCAATGTTGACTGGTGGAAACAACATGGGGAGGGACTCCGTACTGGTAGGTGGATGTGAGAGGAGTACCTCTACTTTGAGTGGTGATGGAGCAGGGTGGAACACCTCTTGAGAAAGTGGAAGCATGGGGAGGACCCCCATATTGGTTGTCTATTGAATGGTAATGACGGCTTTGTTGGCCATTGGTTTTAAAGGAAGGGCTTCTGTCCAAGGTGTTTATTAAGTGAGGAGGACCTCCTCTTGGTTCGATACTAGAGTAGAGTGGGCCTTCACCTATTTTGGGAATAGTGCAAGAAACACATTTTTTTTAATTTTCTCTGACATGGGGAGGATTCATGTATCAGAAACCATAGGAATAGTGAGTACCTCTATACCAGGAATTGACAAGGTGGGGAGGACATCCTCATTGGTGAATTATAGATACCCATGGAGGATCTCCATGTTTATTATGATATTTGGGGGAATTATTATCAGACATGATATGTAATGGGGAGGGATGGCATACTTGAACTCTTCATAATGGGTCAGCTCTTGACATCCTTCATTCGTGCTAGTGATAAAAAAGAGTAAACCTATCCTACATGTGGGGTGGCCAGGGTCTCGATTCCGATCGGGCAATGATGGGTCCCTTCTATATACTGCTAGGGATCATCTGATATGGGACATACCAAGAGGGATCCACTAGAGCAGTGAAAGTGGATTCACTAATAAAGGAATCCCCCTATTCTGGGGTCTGATGTTAGCATCAAGTCATTATGACCAGTGCCAATTGAGTATCGGTGTAGACCAAAAATTCTTTGGACTGAGGGAAATGTCACTGGTGGTGTTGATAAGGCTTGTTGGGATCCCTTCTATGTGGATCTTGAGTGGTTTTCATAGATGGGTTGACATTAGAATCCCATACCACCCTTTCATTTGGAATTGAGTTATAGGATTTCTCCAAATAGCAACTGCTGAAGTAGTTTATTAATGGAGTGGAGTGTATAGGCTCACTGCTCGTCCCTTGGGGGAGGTAGTGGAAGTGAGACGCAAAATCCTCTAGGTCTTATTGGGCTATATCCATCATGGGAATGACCCCACCTGCTCATAGAATCATACAAGGGTGTCCATCATCCTCCTATGAATGATTTATAAGCATGATATATGGCATAGGCACATGGTAGACCTGGTCGTGGATACATTCATGGTATATTTGGAGTCGTGTAGGATTTCAATGACGACATTTCTCCTACCCATTAATTTTTTTCTATGGGTTTATTGGGTTATAGTATCATGATTAATACAAACCATGATGACCCATTTTTAAGTAAAGATATCATGAAAGGAATTCCCAATTACCGAAATTCATCCAATCCTTCATGGATAGAGATAGATCTATGATGATGATGTCACATACCAAAATTCCCAAGGATTAATAGCATCATCATATGGTGAGTTCCATACAGGTCCACTACTTGATATGTGAGCCCTGTCACTAGATATACAGATCCAGTAAAATCCTCTCTACTGATGTCTTTACCTATTCTGGTATTTATATTTTGGATAATAGTTTGACATTGAGTTCACCATTTTTGTTTCACACTCTTTTTTTGGGCCCATCACCACACCTGTTTTTCTGTTGCTCGTGTACCTTGTTTCCCCTCATTTTCGGATTCTAAAGGCATTCAATTTCTATAACATTAATTTAAATGAAATCTTGTTGATCTAAATTGGATGATGGGATGTTAGATCATACATCAATGGATTTATCATTGAAATTTGTCACCTAGTCTTGGTCTTCCTCATAGATTATGAAATGTTCATGAAACTCGTTCCTAGTGACATCACTTCATGGAGGACAGTCAATTACACTAATTTTATCAAGACATAAATAGGGGTATTAATAGTTTGGAAACATTATGTTATCAGAGTATCAATTTTAGGAATCTCAAGAATTTATGTTTGCTGGAACATTGGTCACCAGTATTCTTCCTTGTAAGAGGGCATATCATGGGTGTAGAACCTGAGGCATCCCATATCGATCCATGGGTATCTGGTTCTAGACGTATATCTTTTCTGGTTTTTTTAGGAATACATAGTATATGATAAGGTATTTGTGTAACAGTTCATGAGTTTAGCATCTTATTTTGATGAAGAAGGTGATTAGAATGACCAATGGAGGCAGATTGGTAAGGTGTATCCCTATAAGGGAGTACATGAAATGTTTTTGATGGATGGATTAAGACTTCGTATAAAGGAATGTATGGTAGTAGTTTCCCATTAAGGGAATATGTCACACCATGAAAGATGACATGAACACAATTTGAGGTGGACTACAAAGGTTCTCCTCTAGGATGGGGACACTAATGTTTACAAATGGGTGTGTCAGAACTCCTTTAGAGGTCAACCCATGGGGTCCCATAAAGGGAATATGTCACACCATTAATGGTTGTATCCCTATGAGGGAGTCACCGAGGATTACTGCTGGCTAGGATTGAACATTAGTGATGAATCTTACATACCCTATTAAGAATAATGGGACCAAAACCCAACTATTTGAATGGATTGTGTGGGCCTTCGTTATGGAAGTTACCCAGCGCAAGAGGATATCTCTTGGTTAGATTGTTTGGATTGTGTAGGGATTGATCATGGTAGTTAACATTGTGCTTCTAGGAGAAGTGATAATGCAAATTAGGATTACATGTAAGAACAAACTATGTGTGTGGAATGACCTCACCAAGTAGTGGCAGCCCTAGTAAAATTAGGTTGGATGTGGATGATGTGTTGGATGTAGTGTATAGAAGGGATAGATTATTGGTTGTGTTCGGCTTGAACCATAGGGAGGTTTTCTGTATATCCTATTAAATTGTGAATCAATGTACAAATATTTATAGAAGGGGTGTTAAGGCTTACACCTAAAGAGGTATCCCAATGGAAGTGGAGGATATTGTTGGGGTTACGCCTGGAAGACGCACAAGGATCATGTTTGGGGATTATACCTAAGGACGAGTCCCATTGGATGGGACATGTTGGGGATTATGTGTATAAAAAACACATCATGTAATGAAGAGTAGGGATTACTCCCAGGGAGATTCCTAGTTGGGGATTTGATGTATGTAATAGCCGCTACTAACATCTTGGCCCACATGAGTCATGATTGGTGTGAGAAGAAAAAAAATTGTAGAATAGACACTTATATCATGAAAGAAGAATATATGAGAGATGGTATGGAGATTATTCTTGGGTGATGCCTAAGGTGGATGTATTTATGTATGTGGAGGATCTCATTACACGTGAGAAATATTAAATTCCATGTTAGTAATATTCATTCCAATCATTCAAGGGTCTGTTGGGGCACACATTAGGAAATTGACTGAGGATAACATTGAGAAATATTCCCAAGGGAGAGGGATGGAGAATTGAGGGTGTGGGAATTGGGAGGTTCTCAATTCCCATCCCCTCATTTATATTATATGGAGGATGTCTCTCTATTGAAGGATGATTTCATTCTAGGTCACACATACAAGGGGAATTCCTGAGCTTTCTTCATAGGTTGATATCTTAGTGTAACATCCCAGGTAAATAAAGAATAAATTATTTTCTTATTTATTAATATTTATGAAGTAAATACTAATTTTACATTATAGGGGTTTCTATGTTCAATAGCATACCCAATACACAACAAATAGGTTCATAGAAATCTTACGTTGCACACTAGTAATGAAATAATATTATTTTAAATGGTAGTTAACAAATAGCTGTTGTTTTGGAAGGAATGTATATAAATAACTAAAATATGATTATATATGTTTTTAAAATGTTTTTACATTTATCCAATAAATTATAAAGGCTTAAAATATAGAAAGAATGAAATTTTAGGCATATATACACTAATTTTCACTAAAGGTTCACTTATCGCCTTTTGATGGAGAACCGTCATTAAATATAGTTTTGTTCACTCTTATACATTCTATTGGACCAAATTAAACTCTTCATTAGAATCGGGACATCAGAATTTTGTGTGTGTAGATTTTTGGTATTTTTCCGATAAAGTTCATTTTTTAATGAATAGTGAAAAATGTTGTATTTTAATTCAAAACCACATTTTAATCTAATTTATTTATATGATTAGATTATCTTTTTAATTTGTTTTAGAGTTGAATTGCAATATATTTTTACCATTTAATCCAATAGTGGTCGTTGGAATTTATTTCACTTTGATATTGGACTTCAACTAGTGTCAATCTTTTGATACTTATTGTTTCATTAAAACACGCTATTTGCTCTGACAGTGGGAATTAATTATTAAATTAATTAATGCAACATATATGTTTGTAATTTTTTAAAATAGACTTCATTTTTTAATTCGGAATATCAAATATAGATTAGGGTAACGTTTTGGTATTTTTCTGAAAAACATCAATTTTTGATGAATAGTGAAACCACTAAGTGATAGTTGAAAAAACTGATTTTTCGTTTAAATGAAATTTTACCACCTCTGTGTTTCGAATTTAAAAAATCTTACATAAATTTTTTTCATTATGATGTGAAATGTGGTTCAATGGTATTAAAATAATTTTTTGGTGAATAGTAACTTTTATGTTTTTAATCACGATTAGAGGTAATTAGTGTAGTTTAAGGTAAAAATAATGTTTTAATAATATGAAATGACCTAGACACATGTCCTACACTTATTGGATGTGTCATGGCTGACCAAGACAATCCATGGGTCAAGTTTGGGACCCCGTGGAGCCACTTTGGAAGGAAAATGTCATTAATATCTTTTTATTTATTGTTAAAGTAAAAATGCCACAAACATGAGTTGTTTTACTAAAACAATTTTAAAGTGGGGTTATACAAGTCATATTTTTGACTATAAATATTCATTAGAAATATAAAACGATTTCCTACATCATGAATTTTTTTTATAATTTTTAGACATTAAATAAGTTAAATTATTAATGGAACCATGATGATGCAGCGATTACATCATTATTTAACGATTTAAATTAAATGAAATGATAATGTAAAATGTAATACCTAAACATATCAAAAACCTATTGGATGAGTATATTTCTAAATCATATCACCTTATCCTTGAAAAATATAATTTTGGGACCTTTTAAATCGGAAAAAAATTTATGATAAAGTAACCTTTTATAACATTCCAAGCGTGCCCCTCCTCTCCTCTTATAAAAGGCCCCCACCTCTACCACCTTACCTACACTTCCAAAGCCTTTGTCTTGGCGAAACCCTTCCCATTTTGTCTCTCCACATCTCTCTCTAACTCCTAGAAGACTCACTTTGGGCAGAAGTCTTCCCAAGGAAGCCTTTTAGCTCATATAAAAAAGAGTTACCCATTTTAAAGGTAGTGTTTTCTCTTGTGTTCTTTTGTTTTATTTTGCTTCTCCAACCCTCTACACTCTTTTTAATCCTTTATTTTGTAAATAAAGAAGTATCGTAAATATACTAGGATGTTGTTATAAGATGGATTCGAGCTACATCTACACACACCTCCGTCTAATGGTTAAAGAACATATTGTTTCTGTGGTTGGTGAATTTCTGCCTCACGAAACGATGATTGTTCAATCTTCTTTTAACACCTTTAATGGTTGCCATTAAAATGTCACTCTATTTATATATGATATATATTATGTTTATGTTTTCCTTATTATTCTATATTTTTCATTTGTGGTATACCATTATGGCTTCCATTATGGGTATACGCGATATCTTCATTTAAGGAAGTGCGGACTACCGCCCCCTCAATGTGATTTGATTCGTTAATTCCATGTGTGGGACGTATAAAGGATGGATTTAAAGTTATTTTGTATGATTTATGTTACATATAAGTGATGAATATAATTTTGGAATTAAAATATACATACCTCTCATTTAGTTTTAATTCCATTAATATGACATAGAAATGAAAGTAGCGTTCATGCGTACGTATGGCTTACCGTCTCCATGAACGGTGCATTTCATTCCATACCTATAAATGATTATGTAATATTATAAATTCATGAATATGCTTGATATATATGATATATATGATATCTCCATCAGGAATATAATTCTTGATATAATGGATATTTTACCACATGAACAACTTGTAATTATAAATAGTTTATTTTTGACTAAAGTACCAAGGATTGAAAAAATGACCATTATTAACTTAAATAATTACATAGTGTTCATAAAATTGTAATAAGTGATATAAAAGGAATAATGAACTTGAAAAAGGTTCTTAATCAAGTAGAATTTTACTCAAGTTTATTATTCAGGATGTTAAAAAACGATTGAGTCAAGTCGGACCCGAGGTAAGGGACTTCGTCTCAATATCCTTTCATTGAGGCATATTTCATTCTTTTATACGGTGTATAAACCCCTTTGACTTTTACATTAATACAAATGGAATCGTTTTCTACGAATCGTTTTACTAAACGAAAAAAAGGAATGTTTCTTTTAACGTGCATGGTGACAACGACCTTTTCCGCCGCCGCGAGTATTATTTGGTATTTGGCTTTCTCAATGAGCCGTAATGTTTTTTTAAATGAAATAAATACCATATACATTTTTATGTATTTGGTTATTGAAAATGGTTTTTATAATGGATTTTTTGTGTCAATATATATAAGCGATATATTGTGATCAAAGTGTGGAAATGTTTTCTTTACATTATATTTGATTTATGTCGTATGATTTTATAATGGTACATGGAAATTTGATGGGTGGTTACGTGATAAACCATATGATGGGTGGTGCCATGAATACCAGGACAGTTTGTTACGTTATAACCTCCAATGCATTGGGTATAGAAGTCGACCGTATAGCTATTCAATTAAGTGATATGTGTGGAAGTCGACTGTATGGTTATTCCATTTAAGTATGTTTATGTCCTATGTTACCCTTATATGTTATGTGATCTTTATATGGGTTTTATGGTAATATTTTGGTTAAAAAAGGGTACGTAAGGAACATTTATTCAGTGAAGAGTTTTTACTGCTTCATAAAGGGGAAAAGTATTACTTTGATAATCTATACATGGTTTACTTGTTGTTTTGAAAAACTAACAGTTTTCATTCATTGTGTATCACTAACTGAGCTTTTTATGCTCACCCCAAGTTTTTAAAATGTTTTTCACAGGACTTAACGTTGAATAGGGTCAAGGATGGGATCAAGGGAATTTCATGCAATCTAAAACATGGAACTAGACATGGTTCTTTTTAAGAGTATTTATATTATGGATACTTAGTAGAAGTTTATACTTTGTAATCTTTTGATATGTAATAGTTATGTATTAATTCTCTAAACCTTTAAACCTTAAAAGATCCTCAATGCGAATTATTAATTTAATTCAATATTAAGTAAGGTTTAAGGCAGGGGCCGTATAGTTGGTATCAGAGGTCAGTTTAGACAACTTTAAGAGTTAGAAAATTGTTAATTTATAAGTTAATTTGTGGTATGATTGAAATGATATAGCATTTATAGATTACCATGTTACTTTGACAAAGATATGTCTGTGTTAAATATTATTTTTCATAAATAAAATAGAGAAGCTTTTCTGGGAAGGCATACAAAGTTGAATGACTTTCTGAATTAGCAAACAGAGACGGTCAGAATCAGAATTGAGCAGTTTACTGCAGTGATTACACAGTTGAATAAGGTGATAAATGGTGGTTGTGTTTATTGATGATATTTTGGTGTTTTCTAAAAGTAAAGAGGAGCATGAAAGTAATTTAAGTGTTATTTTTCAAACCTTAAAATAAAAGAAATTTTATGGGAAATTTGGCAATTGTGAGTTGTGGTTGCAACAAATTTATTTCCATGGTCATTTTGTTTCTAAATATAAGATAACTGTTGATCCTGAAAAATCAAAGGTTGTGGAAGAATGGCCAAGACCCACAAATGTAACTGAGATTCGTAGCTTCCTTGGTTTGGAAAGCTATTACTGAAGGTTTGTTAGAAATTTTTCATGGTTATCTAGTCCAATGACTATGCTTCTACGGAAGGGTGTTATGTTTATTTGGACAAAAGAATGTGATGATTGTTTTTAGGAGTTGAAAAGAAGATTGGTTTATGCTACAGTTTTGGAACTTCCTTCCAGGAATAGTGAGTTTGTTATCTGTAGTGATGCTTCATTGAAATGACTTGGTTGAATCCTAATGCCGAAAGATCAGGTAATTGATTATGCTTCACGACAGTTGAAAATCATGAGGTAAATTATCATACACATGACATGGAATTTGCTGCTGTTGTTTTTGGTTTAAAAATATGGAGGCATCATTTGTATGGAGTAAGTGTGAAATATATCTTGTTCACAATAGTTTAATGTATATATTCACCTATAAATAGTTGAACATGAGACAGAGGAGATGGATGGAATTAATAAAGGATTATGATTATACAATTCACTACCATCTGGGAAATGGAAATAAAGTGGCTGATGCTTTGAGTCGAAAAAGTAATACTTCATTAAGTATGCTACGTTTGGAATGAGATCCTTTGGTTTTTGATTTGAAAACTATGGCATAGAAGTTGTTGGTGTAGGAAGTTCTTCTGTTTTGTTTCAGGTATCCGTGAGATCATCCCTATCAGACAGAATTAAGCACGTACAGATGGAAGACAGTGAGTTGCAGAAAAAGGTGGAGCTGGTTCAGAAGGGTAAGATGCCTGAATTCAACATTGATAATGATTTTTTTGAGGTTTGGGAAGAGATTATTTGTGCCTGGTGATTCACAGTTGAAGAATGAGTTGTTATGTGAGGCACATAGTTCCCGGTTTTCAGTTCATCCTGGTAGTACTAAGATGAACAGAGATCAGCGAGAGTATTACTCATGGGATGCAATGAAAAGAGATATTGCTGATTTTACTGTGTAGTGTATGACTTGTCAGCAGGTTAAAGCAGAGTGATAGTTACCGAAAAGGATGCTTCAGCCTTTACCAATGCCAGAGTAGACATGGGAAAACATATCCCTGGACTTTGTTGTGGGATTACCGAAGACATCTCGAGGTAATAATGCAATCGGGGTTACTGTTGATCTCTTGACTAAATCTTCTCTTTTCTTTCCTATTCGAGATACTTTCTCTCTAGATCAACTTTCTCGATTATATCATAAAGAGATAGTCAGGTTACATGGAGTTCCACTCTCCATTGTGTCCGATCGTGATCCCAGGATTACTTCTCACTTTTTGGAAAGGCCTTCAGAATTCGTTGGGTACTGAATTAATTTTTAGTAAAGCTTTTCATCTGCAATCAGATGGGCAGTCAGAATGAACAATTCAGAACTTGGAGGATATTCTATGAGCTGGTTCTACAGATTATCAAGGAAGTTGGGACCAACATCTTTCTTTGGTTGAGTTTTCATATAATAAGTGTTTTCATTCGAGTATATAGATGGCTCCTTTTGAAGAATTATATGGGAAGCAGTGTCAAACTCAAACTTTTTGGAATGAAGTTGGTGAAAGGAAGATGATGGGACCAAAATTGGTAGAAGATATGGCAGAAAAAGTTTAGTTGATTCAGAAACACATGAGAATAGCTCAGAGCAGATAGAAACGTTATGCGGATAACCGGAGGAAGGATATATCTTTAGAGGTAGGTGATCATTTTCTTCTCAAAGTTTCTCCATGGAAAAGTTTGATGCGATTTGTTAGGAAAGGAAAGCTGAGACCAAGGTTCATTGGACCATATGAAATTTTGGAGTGAGTTGGATCAGTTGCATACCGAGTGGCTTTACCTCTGAGTTTATCTCAGGTACACAATGTTTTTCATGTTTCAATGTTGAGAATGTATATGTCAGATCCATCTCATGTTTTGAACCCAAAGGTAGTTCAGTTGGAAGAGAACCTCTCTTATGAAGAACAGCCAGTCCAGATTCTTGACCGAAGAGAGAAAGTGTTGCGAAATAAGGGAATTCACCAGGTAAAGGTTCTGTGGAAAAAACATATGGTTGAAGAGGCAACGTGGGAATCTGAAAATGCTACGAGGGATAAATACCCCCACTTATTTTTATAAGTGAATAAAATTGCAACGACGCAATTCCCATAAGGGGGGAAGGATGTAACATCCCAGGTAAATAAAGAATAGAGAATTTTCATATTTATTAATATCTATGAAATAAATATTAATTTTACGTTAAAGGGGTTGCTAGGTTCGATAGCGTACCCGATACGCAACAAAGAGTTTCATTGAAATCTTACGTTGCACACTAGTAATAAAATAATATTATTTTAAATGGTAGTTAACACATAGCCTTTGTATTGGAAGAAATGGATAGAAATAACTTAAATATGATTATATATGTTTTTGAAATGTTTTTACATTTATCCAATATAAGATAAAGGCTTAAAATACGGAAAGAATTCAATTTTAGGCATATATACCCTAATTTTCACTAAAGCATCACTTATCGCCTTTTGATGGAAAACCGTCATTAAATATAGTTTCGGTCACTATTATAAATTCTATTGGACCAAATAAAACTCTTATTTAGAATCAGGACATCAAAATTTACTTTCTGTAAATTTTTTGTATTTTTCCGATAAAGTTCATTTTTTAATGAATATTGAAAAATGTTGTATTTTAATTCAAAACCGTGTTTTAATCTAATTTATTTATATGATTATTTTATCTTTTCAATTGGTTTTATAGTTGAATTAAAATATATTTTTACCATATAATCGAATAGTGGTTGTTGGAATTAATTTCACTTTGAAATTGGACAAAAACTAGTGTCAATCTTTTGATACTTATTGTTTCATAAAAACACGCTATTTTCTATAACAGCCGGAATTAATTATAAAATTAATTAAGGAAACTTATATGTTTTGAATTTTATAAAATAGACATCATTTTTGAATTCGGAATATCAAATATAGCTTAGGGTGATGTTTTGGTATTTTTCTGAAAAACTTCAATTTTTTATGAATAGTGAAACCACTAAGTGGTACTTAAAAAAACTGATTTTTCATTTAAATAAAATTTTACCACCTCTGTGTTTTGAATTTCAAAAATCCGACATACATGTTTTTCATTAAGAAGTAAAACGTGTTTTAATGGGATTAAAATAAATTTTTAGTGAATAGTAACTTTTAAGTTTTTAATCCCGATTATAGGTAATTAGTGTAGGTTAAGGTAAAATTAATGTTTTAATAACATGAAATGACCTAGACACATGTCCTACCCTTATTGGATGTGTCATGCCCGACCAAGAAAATCCATGGGTCAACTTGGTGTCCCCATGGAGCCACTTTGGAAGGAAAATGAAATTAATATCTTTTTATTTAATGTTAAAGTAAAAATATCACAAACATGAGTTGTTTTACTAAAAAAAATTTAAGTGGGGTTATACAAGTAATATTTTTTACTATAAATATTCATTAGAAAGATAAAAAGATTTCCTACATCATGATATTTGTTTTATAATTTTTAGAAATTATATAAATTAAATTATTAATGTCACTATGATGATGCAGCGATTACCTCATTATTTAACGTTTTAAATAAAATGAAAAGATAATGTAAAATATAAGACCTAAAGATGTAAAAAACCTATTGGATGAGTATATTTCGAACTAGTATCACCATATACTTGAAATATATAATTTTTTGACCTTTTGAATTCGAAAATAACTTTATGATAAAGTAACCTTTTATAACTTTCCAATAGTGCCCCTCCTCTCCTCTTATAAAAGGCCCCAACCTCTACCACCATACCCAATTTTCCAAAGACTTTGGCTCAGCCAACCCCTGCCCATTTTTTCTCTCCACATCCCTCTATTACTCCTAGAATCCTCACTTTGGGCAGATGTCGTCCCAAGGAAGTCTTTGAGCTCAAATCAATAAGAGTTACCCGTTTTAAAGGTAGTGTTTTCTCTTGTGTTCTTTTGTTTTATTTTGCTTCTCCAACCCTCTAAACCATTTTTATTCCATTATATTGTAACAAAAAATTATCTTATATATACAATGATGTTTTTATAAGATTTATTATAGCTACAACTACACACACCTCTGTCTAATGGTTAAAGAACATATTGTTTCTGTGGTTGCAAAATTTCTACCTCACGAAACGATGATTGTTCAATCTTATTTTAACACCTTTAATGTTGTACATTAAGATGTCACTATATTTATCTATGATATATATTATGTTTATGTTTTCCATATTCTTCTGTATTTTTCATTTTTGGAATACCTTTATGGCTTCCATTATGGGTATACGTGATATCTTCATTTTAGGAAGTGCGGACTACCGCCCCCTCAAAGTGATTTGATTCGTTAATGCCATATGTGGGATGTATAAAGGATGAGTTTAAAGTTATTATGTATGATTTATGATACATATAAGTGATAAATATAATTATGGAATTAAAATATACATACCTCTCATTTAGTTTTAATTCCAATAATATGACATAGAAATGAAAGTTGCGTTCATGCGTACGTACGGCTTACTGTCTCCATGAACGGTGCATTTCATTACTTACCTCTAAATGATTATGTAATATTATAAGTGCATGTTTATACTGGATATATATGATATATATGATATTTACATAATGAATATAATTCTTGATATAATTGATATTTAACCACATGAACAACTTGTAATTATAAAGAGTTTATTTTTGACTCAAGTACCAAGGATCGACAAAACAACCATTATTAACAAAAATAATTACATAGTGTTGATAACATGGTTATAAGTGATATTAAAGGAATAATGAACTTGAAAAAGTTTCTTAAGAAAGTATAAATTAACTCAAGATTATTATTCAGGACGTTAAAGAATGATCGAGTCAAGTCAGACCCGAGGTAAGGGACTTCGTCTCAATCTTCTTTCATTACGGCATATTTCATTCTTTTATACGGTGTATAAACCCCTTTGACTTTTACATTAATACAAAAGGAATATTTTTCTATGAAGCGTTTTACTAAACGAAAAAAAGGAATGTTTCTTTTAACGTACGCGGTGACAACGACCTTTTCCGCCGCCGCAAGTATTATTTGGTCTTTGACTTTCCCAATAAGCCGTAATGTTTTTTTAAATGAAACAAATAACATATACTATATTATTTATTTTGGTATTGAAAGTGGTTTTTATAATGGAATTTTTTTATTTCCATATATTTAAGCGATATATTGTGATCAATGTGTGGAAATGTTTTCTTTCCATTATATTTGTTTTATGTCTTATTATTTTATAATGGTACTTAGACATTTGACGGGTGGTTACGTGATAAACCATATTGTGGGTGGTGCCGTGAATACAAGGATGGGTAGTTACGTTATAACCTCCAATGCATTGGGTATGTAAGTCGGCCGTACGGCTATTCAATTAAGTGATATGTGTAAAAGTGGACCGTATGGTTATTCCATTAAATTATGTTTATGTCCCATTTACCTTTATATGTTATATGATCTTTATATGGGTTTTATGGTAATCTTTTGGTTACAAAATGGTAATTAATGAACTTTTATTCTGTGAAGAGTTTTTACTACTTCATAAAGGTGAAAAGTATTACTTTGATAAAGTATACATGGTTTATGTGTTGTTTTAAAAAACAAACATTTTTCATTCATTGTGTATCCCTTATTGAGCATTTTATGCTCACCCCATGTTTTTGAAATGTTTTTCACATGACTTAACGTGGAATAGGGTCAAGGATGGGATCAAGGGAAAGTCATGCTACCTAAAACATTGAACTAGACATGTATCTTTTTAAGAGTTTTTATTTTATGGAAACTTAGTAGAAGTCTATACTTTGTAATCTTTTGATATGTAATAGTTATGTCCTAATTCTCTAAAAGTCTAACCCTGAAAAGATACTCAATGTGAATTATTAATTTAATTCAATATTAAGTAATTTTTAAGGTCGCGGCCTTATACTTAGTTTAATATTGGTGTTGACGATTTTTTTTCAAGGACGTTATACATCTTTCATGTCAAATGTGGGGGATTCACTCATCACTCCTTGGGATTATATGACCACCACTCATCAACAATTGACAGGGGGATAGACTTAGAAAATCCATGAAATAATAGTTTGGAAGAGTAGTTAGTCACATGGTCACCATTATCATACTTACACTAAAAATTCATGGGCTATGCAATGAAATAAGGGTCACCTTTTGGGGGACCAAGAAATCACTACACGCATGCTTGGAGGGAAGCAATATGATGGTTATGCATGAGATGAATGTTGTGTTCAATGGAATCTTGTGCATGGTTTTTTGTAGTAATAGAAATCCAAGTAGCTTCAAGGAGGTGTGAGACAAGAAAGGAAGGTTACATACATGAGGATGAGTATGGCATAATAATAGGTGTCCATAGTTTTGGAGGTGTTTCCAAGATGATCCATTTGCAGTAACATACCATTGGCTCGGAATAAAAGGTTGAGGGTTAATCCGTTATGGGTCTACACTTAGGTGGAGCCACATGGAACCTCTCCTGAATAATATTATACCTTAAGGTATCCGTAGTTTGAGTGATGTCACAGAAGTGGTGTCTCACACATAGCAGAGTGACGCCTAAACGTATGAAGTAGAACACTAAAGAATGGGGAGGAATTAAATATATTGGAAAAAGATTCATTGGTAGAACATAATATTTCTGGTGCAGAAAAGGTCTTCCACAGAACAACCCCTCTGATCTATAGTGGGCATGCATACGAAATACCCATTTAACATCACATTGAGAGTGAGATAAGATTACACTATGAGTTATGTGAAAACATAAAATCATACACGCACCATACTTTGTATTCTATAAATGTTTCACTGATTAAAACAATGATTTTGATTTACTAAATGATTATAGTTATGGATCTGTGTAGAATTCATGGCCAACAATGATACTATATGATGAAAAATAAGTCCATCATTCCAAGGGGGAATGAAAGTTGTAAAATAAAAATTTATTCCAGAATACTTCTTCTTGAAATATAACTAAATAATTAAGGTGTAACTTAGTTGGGATGAAACGCTCAAACTTGTTACTCACCTAAATTGGTTTTGAAGATCACATCATATAAACAGAAATAATTTTTTTATTCCATTATATGTAATTTATGTTTATGAATATTATTTTGGTGATAAAATTAAAAATATATAAAACCCTATTTCGGGTAACAAAGATCTATTATTTATGTTATTACAATCGTATTGAATATATAGATAACAACATAAAAAATTAATTAATTTATTAGTCTCATGAATTTTTATACATAAATGAACACGACATTGCATTAAAAAATTAATTTATATAAAATTAATAATGAAAATTTATTATATCTTTTTGTAAATCCCAAATATACATGTATTAATATTCATGTATTTCTAGTGAAATAATAGAAAATATAAAGGGGTGATCAATGTTGCTCAATATAGGGTAGCATATAGAAGAATCTATATTATGTATGTATCAAACCAATAATATGAGAGGAATAAATCATTTCATCATATTTGGGGTGAGGATAACAATAAATCGATATATTATATAACAATAAATAAATTATTTTATAGGTATAATTTTTGTCTTAGTGGAGAAGTGTATAATGTTGGACATCATAAACATACCATCTATAACACCATGAAATTTTGTGAAATATTTTTTTCAAATAATTATACAATTTTGAAATTTTTTTACACATAAGAATGACTTCATATTTCATTACACACAACCCTAATTTTCTCTTGTGTTACATGAAAAACTAATTTTTGTTGGGATTACATGAAACATCATGTTTAAATAGTGCACAAAATGCAATTAAAATATTGTTATTTGATATGATAGTTTGTATCGATATTTTTTAAAGGTTTGTATAAATAATATTAACAAAATAATGGAAATATAAGTATTGAAAATGTATATATAATTAATTATTTTTATCCAATTAATTAGAAATGAAATTAAACATGAATTGAAAAAGGACTTATTTTTATGAAAAATAAATTCCAAATTTCTAAAATAAATTTTACTATAATGTTTTTTAAAAAAATTACTTTTTAATGATCCGAATGGAATTTATATGTTACATATTCAATAAAATGTTTAACATTCATCATATTTTGTATCTAGACAATATATAAGTATATATCCCATTTTATGCATAAAACAGTATTTTCCTAATAAAATGTATTGCCACATTTTACACAATTACATTAAAAAATACATTTTACAGATAAATAATATTTCTTAAAATTAAACGTAATTATTAAAATAATCATATAAAAAATTTCTTGATGTGAATTTTTGAGAATTTTCAAAAAAATATAATATTTTCAATGAATAGTGAAAATATGTTTTTATTATGAATTTTCATTTATTTTAATGAAAATAAAAAAAATATATGATTTAATGATGGTTTAAAAAAATAGATTAATTAAATACCTATGAATCCAATTAAATTCATTTTATTCAATTTTATTTTAATTTTTGAGAAACACAATTAATCTTTTAAAGAATCACTATTTAGAAAATTGTTTTCTCTTCACATACATATGATTAATTTTAAAAAACGATTTTCCACTTATGTGGATGGAATTTTTAAATATTTATTCTAAAATTTGAATCATTATTGTTTTAATAATTTAATAATATCATGTTAATTCTTTTACTCCAATTAATATAAAAAATAGGAAAAATTAATGACCTTGGATAATATTAAAATTGGTTTACTAGGGGGAAAATATAGAAATATAATGGGTAAAATTACCTTTACAATTGTCCAAATACCATTTTACGGAAATATTTAAAACTTATAACCTCTATTAGTTTATGTTGTACCATTTTAGATCATTTTGGAATTGTAAAATCATGAGTAAACTATTACCTTTTCAAAAATACCATGTTTGTCCTCCCCATCACTTATAAAAGGCCCCCATTATCATATACATTTAATAAATCCAAAACAATTTTTATAATCTAATAAAAACACATATTTCTTCCATACATCCATCCTCATTTCCTTGAATCATTATTTTGGTTATAAATTCAACCTAGGATGTCTTTTTGTGAAATCTAGAAGAAATTTTTTGAAGAATAGGTAACATCCTTAATCGAGGAGTCATTATTTATTCCACCACATCCTTCAATTATTATTAAAAATTATGTTATAAAACATATTTATTAAATATGCTTATTTGTTTTTTATTTTCATTTTGTTGATATACTAACATATCCACATCCATTGTATGGGATACAAAATCATTATTCATGTATATGACGGAATACCACCCCGCAAACCATTGTAATTTTTTTCCTTCCCCACCTCTCACAGAAAGATATAATTACGTATTAAGTTTATAAATATGATATTTATGTCATTATTATAATTTTTTTATATTATGAAATCTACATTCTTTGGTACCAAAATGTTGGGGAACAATAACTTCTCTCATGTGTACGGTGGAGTACCACCTTACGAAGAGATGTGATGTGTATGTCATTTTTATATTTCATCAATGATAATAAGGATATATTAAATGAATATATCTATAATATTAAATATAAATATACATCATGAATTATTATATCACATATAAATTATTTATTTACATTCTTTTAGGGATACGATAATATCATTCATCTATACGGTGGCCATCCGCATCATGAGGCGATGCAATATTTTTTCACTATCATTTTTTATAGAATTAAATTATAGTAAAATTAATGAATATATGTGATATATATTACATAATAATTATTCTTAATTTTTAACAAATTATTTATGTTTATTTCCTTCCAAAATTATATAAAATTGAAATGACGTTCAGGCGTTTGTATGACATAACATCCCTATGAATGGTGTATTTTATTTTCAATGTCTTAATTATATATTTAGTTATAAGTAAATGTATAATGAATATATATGATATTTATATAAATAATACAATTTTGGAATTAATTTATCCTTAATCAATTTAGTAGGACTGAAAATAATAACCAAAACGTATTTGAACAACAAAACAGTTATTACAGGAAATTTATTTCTAACAAAGAATTTTTAATAAATATGTAATAAAATTTAATTATTAAATAATATATTTTATCATATATATATTTATTTTTCATTAATATATGTATATTGATCCTATAATTATTATATATGTGGTTCTAACATTTATACAAGAATTCAATACTTAAGGTAAGGGATTTTTGTCTCACTTTTTTACTTATGTCAGTTACACTCCATATTCACCTACTATTGTTTTATATCTCAAGCGTGTATGTATTTTATTATCATTAACATGAATATTATTGGAATTTACATATCTATTTTAGGATCTACATTTCAGGTGGATTATGGTTCATAAGTTTTAAAAGAGGACAAGGATTTTTGTATCAAATTTCTATATTTGAGACATAAGTTATATTATGAACATATCTTCCTCTATGATGTGTATATATTGTCTCACTGAAATTTTTAATCATTAATAACAAAATTTGAATAATATTAAAAGTTTCAATTTATTTTATTCATTAATGGGGCATATTATTCAAAAGATGAAAATGTGGTATGCATTTCATGATACAATATCCTTATCCATCGTCACTATTTGTGTTTATGATTTGGTTGATGAGATATTATAATCTATATTTTCATAAAAATATGAACATTATTATCTTATATCTATTACTTCAGATTATATTTTTACCTTAATATTTCTCTTTTTATACACTAAATATTTCAAAAGAATATTTTTAAATTAAGATGATTTTATTTTTCTCTTTGGTTTAAAATGATATCCCTTCCATATACATGTTTAAAAAAAACCTAAAGTGTTTTAATATTAATATAGTATTTTATAATTGAATTTTACCATTTGATGGGGTTTTAAACAAATTGAATGAAATCATTATCTTCATTTTTAAAAAACTATCCATTTATCATTGACCGAAATTGTTAAAATAATAATTCATTTAAATGTGCATGGAATGAATATAATACCCCACTATAATTATGGATCAATGTTTTCAATCATATTTTTAAAATAATATAGATATTTTTTAAAATATTTATTTTGAAAATATATAGGGTTTAAATTGTGTTTTCAAAGTGAAATTGTTACATTCAACAATGAGTGTAGTATTGATTTAAATATTCCCTTTTAATTTTTTTCCTTTTAAAACTAAATAATTTCCAAAATAATTTATTACATTTAATTTCCAATGATATGTTTATTTCCTCATGAAACATTCCATATGATATTTTAAAATCATTTTCCATCCAGTATGACCTACTTTTATGATAGTTATGGCTCACTGGGGATATGATCCAAGGATATGATTATTATTCTTTTAATGGATTTTTTTATGTTTTTGAATTCTATGGGATTGTGAAACTTATTTCTCATTCACAGTTTCTACCATGAAGAAATTATTATGAAACATGGTATATTTTTCATGGGTTTTCTGTTGATGAAATTATAATATTTTAATGAAACCTATTTATTTTCCTTAGATTATGTTATAAAAAAATAGATATGAAACCCATTTTAATGGGTTCTGCAATGATAATTATTTTATGATCTTATGGAACAAATATGTATGTTTTTATTATGTGAAGGTGGTTAGGTTATATCCAATTATATGTGATATGTTGTAACCTATAAATGTTGTTATGTTTTAAGCATATATGGTTGGGTTCTATATCTCCCTCCAACACATTGTATAAATATTGATATCTCATGAGTGAAATAGTACTAGAATTGGTAGCGAACCCATATCAGTAAGGTAATTTTCCACTATGATATTATATGGTGTTAACATTCACAAGTATGATGTATTAGGGAAAGAACCCACACCATTATGATATCCTTGATAATGATCATTGAATACAAAGGAAATTATTTTCTACGCTTATGTGTATTCTTATAATATATGACTTCATCCAAGATTATGTAATCGTGGTTCATTTTCATTGATTCCATTATGATTAATTTCTAATAAACTACCATGATTTATTCCAAGACTTGAGTTTATAATATACGATATGAAAGGTTTTTTTTCTGATGTTATTATTATATTCGTATATATTTATTCTCATGATATGTTAAAAATTACATTTTTAACCATAATAATAATTTCAGGAAACCCTTTATTGTGTTTCATTTTTATAGGTTACGATGAATGATATTATATATGATATGTCTTTGATAGGTGTTGTTTATGAACAACAATGGGGATATGGCATTGCTCACTTATGGACCAATTGTTTATGTCTTAATGTTTCCAAAGGCACTTGACCTAAATGATTATGGAATGGATTGTTATTTATATATTGAATATTCATCAATTAATATTTAATATTTTTCTATGATATGTTTAAGTCGTTCTAGTTGGTTTCATTGAATGGTTTAGTTAACTTTTGAGAACTAGGATTATAAAACATTGGTGAGATCTATATGGATATTTCTTAAATATACATGTTGATATGTTTAATTTTTAGTATAAGGATGATTTAATTAATATTAAAATGTCATGTAATTTTAATAAATTATAGAGAAGTTGGTTTCCAAGAAATTACATCCATGTATGGATAATACAAGTGGATGTTTCTCAATAACATAACTACCTATAGGTAATAACTATGGAAATTTAAAATTTAACTAGACTCAATCATCATCTGGTTCCTGAAAATGGTACTTTCTTCATACATGGTTTTATACTCCAATGGTATATGCGTTAATATTTAAAAAATTCTTTATGGACCATCAGGAAGGATTTAAAAATATGACGCAAATTAATGACTTCTAATAATCCTAATTTTTCATAGATTAAAAATAATGTATCATTATTTATAAATCCACTAAGTTATTTTTCCTGATTATGTTCTTTACAACTATTATTAATACATCTCACACTATGATTTCGTATTTTATTAAATGAATGGAACATGGAGGAATCATGTTAACAATTAATGTAATGTTAAATTTCATTATTATGTGAAACCAAATTGGACAATTTCTGGAGAGAAATATATTGTGATTATTAATAATCATCTATCATGATATGTGATTAATTATGATAACATTAGTGATATTCATAGAACATAAAATTGGTGTAAATGGGAATGTATGAATGTCCATGTGGTAATTAATCAAGATGAAAGAATGTCTAGCTTTCTACATATCAGGAAGATGGTAATAATAACCTGGATGATTGTCTTTAATGGAGGGGAAGATGGTTTCTATGTGGTAATGAAGGTAATTGAGTATTTATTTTCCATGTAATTAATTGTCTTATATATGAGGTACTTGGGAATTATCTGAGTAATTTTACAAAACATAGGGTTAAACCCTAGACCATTGAAGAACCTATGTTATTAAAAAACATTTATGTTTGAGGGTTGAAGCAATTTTGTATATGGATTCAATAATTATGTTGTAGATTTATTTTATCAACGGTATTTTGATCCTAATAATCATTAAAACAACTATGTATCATGTTATTTTTGGAAGCATAAATGTAACCTTGTATTATTAGCTACTGAGTTATTGATTCCATTATGTGATTTTATTTTTAAGGTTGATCATTAGTTAAAATTATTAGAAACCCCTTTTATTTTTTACATGATTTCATTTCATCATTATTAATGATATCATAGGTGGAATTTATGGAATTATAAATATTTCATTTTCAATATGTTTTTAGGAATTTTTATTTTAGGATGAATGTATCTACATTTTGGGGGATTCGATTATAGTTATTTGTATCATTTATGGTAGATATTAGTCTTTATGTTGAGGTAAATATGGTCTATTTATATTTAAAAATTATATTAATATGGTTAAAAAAGGATAACCCAGTTTCTAAGAGACACCCTACCACATATATTAAGGTCACCATGCTTAAACCCACAAATGATTGAAGTATAGGGTATAATACCTACCCATAGTCTATGTAAGAATGTACTACCACATAGAAAACGTGAATATTGATATTTTATAGTATTTAACTTGATACAAGGTATTTCATCATGTTAAGGTAGATAATCCAATTTTAAATGGGATTAAGAAACTATTATCTATACAAGAATTAATGTGGGAAAAAATCATCCTGGTATTGGTCATTGAACTCCCCAAAAAAGCTAAAGAGCATAATACTATAAGGATTTTGGTTAATATCCTATGTAACATATCATAATTCATATATATTAATGAATATTTCTATTTGGATTAGTTTTTCCAAATATTAATTTTGGGAATGGTAATTTAAAATAGTGTAAAAAATTCAATTGTATCTAATAATGCTACAAGGGCTACCTCAATGTTTTGGAAGTTATTTTGCATGATCTCAATGCAAAGATCAGTTTCATCATTATATATCATCCTCAAATAGATGGTAATACTCTAAAATACACCTTACATGTCTTTATAAAGAACTTAAAGGGGACCAAAAATCTCATTTCCATCTAACCCTTCTTAACCAATCAATGTTGTCCCATGATAAGTGAAACCCTAAGAAAGCCCCAATCACTAGCCTCAAAATCTAACAACAAACAATGATGGTCTACATTAAATTTTTTGAGACTATGTGGCATGATCAATATACACTAAATCAAGTGAACCATATCCTTCATATCATTATTTATACTTCGTACAAATAAGGAACTGTCTTAAAACTCTACCCTACACAAGGGAGATCTACAAGGACACCCATTCAAAACCGCAATTGAATCCATCTGATTCAAAGATTGATAAATAATTTTTTAGGGACACACAACCAGTGAAAAATTCATTTCGTATGATCCATCAAATTTAAGCCCATAATCATGGATAATATCATCAATACCATGGATAACCTTTAATTTCTATCCATACTTCTACAAATTATAATCCATGATGAATATAATCTACGAAACCATAACCTCTTACAATCCATTCTAGAACCGGATCTTGAAGTTTGATCCCCTATCAAATAAAATGATATTTGGATCCCCATGATTTATTAAAATATCTCTAACATAAAATTTCACAATATATTGAAAATTTTTCATATCCTTATTAGTAAATAAGTGATCCAATTTCATGAGTCGATAAATAATCACCCAAATCACATGCTTTTCACCAAGAGTTTGTGGAAAAACAATGATGAAATCAAAGGAAATATCATCCTAATTGCATATTGGAATGGTTAAGGGATATAAATGCCTATATCTCTCTAGTGTTCTAACATAATCATATGACAAGTAAGAATCCATGATACAAAATACATAATCAATTGCATCATCCCCTTCCACATGTACTGTCGGATCAAGTCATGATACATAATGGAATCCCCATGGTTCACCTACGAAAAAAACCATTTAACATTTTCTAACAACTCTTAATATGGGTAAAATTTAATAATAAACCTACCATTTATGTATAAATCTATACTCGGAAACTGATACCACTCTCCTAGGGTCTCCCCACTACAAATACATTCACAAATAAATCATAAAATGGTGTATACCACTTTCTCAATAAAAACTCTCTCTTCAGAAAATGGGTGATCATTTATCAACGACAATAAATCATGTCCACCACCCTCATACACTCCCACCCACATCTCAAAAAACTCGTAAAATACCACTCCTCAATGGATTCCTTCATATATTGTGTCGGTGATTATCTTCTCAAACCATTGGAATCATAATTTTCAATCATAAGGGTGTATAGATAATTAAAAAATAATTTCTAAAGAATCTACATCCAACATGTCTATCGAATGTTCATATCACTGTAAGTAAAAATATATATCTAGATCTTATGATCTGAATACAAGGTAAACCGATCCCCAAATAGATAGTGAAGTCAAATTTTTTGTTCATACATGACTGATGCCAACCCATGATCATGGATGGGGTAGTTTTTATTTTGAGGGAATTATTTTCATGGGACATAGGGCACCACCTATTTACCATACATTAAGAAACCTCCCAAACCCATACCATCAACATTGTAGAAAAAATCATAACCCGAACCCTGTTTTCGAAGAAAAAAAATTGGTGAAAAATTATTCCTCATCATCAGCTGCTCAAAATTTCTCCGCCTGTTTTCATTCCTTTCAAATTGTAAAACCTTTTGGGTAAAAGAAGAAATATTTGATTCAATTGTGGGGAAATCCAGAAAAATTTTCCTATAGTAACAATAAATAAATTATAATCTTCACATATAAAACCCATATCTCAGATTCTACCAATATATCACTACCTGTAACATTTTAGGATCTACTGAGATACACCTCTAATATATCACATTCCCCAGAAAGTTCACATCCTAAATCGAAAACTCGCATGGGAATTACACTAAAGATGAAATTTTTTTCAATGTTTTATTATTGATATTAACATAGTCAGTATTCTCCTCCTCTAACTTGGAATACACAAACATATGATCAGAAAAGACAATAACAAAGTATTCCAAGGACCAATGAATTTTTTGGTTCATTACTTCCATAAACACCACATGGGCATTAGTCGGACTGATTGTAATGACTAGAAACACAAAATTTCTATATCGACACCTAAACACCATATTAACTATATCATAATCTAAGACCCTCAACTAGTGGAACCCTAAACATTGTTCAATCTTTGAATAACAACATTCTAATTAAAGCTGATGAAAAAAGTCATCAATCCTAGGCAAATAGAATTATTTTATTAATCATCACCTGATCCAAAATCAAATAGTGAGCCAAATGATTGAGACTCCCATATAACATCTTATAAATTATGAAATGGGAATCCCAAAATGACACACACGTGTGAATTTTTTATTTAGTTAATAGATCCTTGAAATTGATCATATGTTCAACCAACTCACAAGGATTCATTCAAAAAGATGGCATAGAAATGGTAATCATACTAAGGAGTATCTCAATAGTAAACCTGACATATATATTTGGATGTTAACCATAAAAATAATCCAGAGACACTTCTATTTATGAACTCACCAAAAATAAGTTCATCGAACCAAATATGGGTCAATTGTATCAAGAAAATCTCTAAAAAATAACAAAAGATTACCCCAGCACGATCCACAACATGCCCATGTCGTCTTAATCTAGAATCCCACACACCCTAAATGTCATGGTTGAAACCACAAATAGATAAAAATAATTTACCATATGGGGGTAAAAACAAATTTGGGATATAACACTGATCATCCAATCCATACCGATAGTCAATTTGATGATTTATAGATCTATCACCAATAAGTCTCATTCTATATCAGAGATGGTTATAATCATCCAACGCATGGGACACATAAAGACAACATCATACCTCTTTATCAAATGAGTGGAAATATCCAAAAATTATGGTATATGTTTTAAATGAAATCCAAATACATAAACTAACTTTAACAATATAAGAAAAATGTGTCAAACTAGTATCAAACAGAGCTAGCCCCATAGAAGAAGAAATAAACACCATACTTATAACAGTAGATGCACCTACATCATATTCCTCCAATGAATACTTAGTCATATAAAGGCATTCATTATTATCCAAATTATCATCCCCCTTGGCCTGATGATTTGACCTAAAATCCTCCAATTCATAAATATGAACCAATGAACACTTGATGTGTGATGATCCTGACTTACTTCCCTCGGATATCCTCTCACTAGAACACTTTAGATGGATGAAAATCTATAATAATGACAGGTACTTGGATACATTAAATAGTTGTGCATGGTATGAAATTATCTTCCCCACTGGTAGAAAATAATCTATTACTTTCTTGATGAATCCATTGAAACTATTCCTGAAGAAAACTAACTGACCTTGTGCTTCCATTTCTGGCCAAAAGATAAACCCTGACTTATAGCTGAACAAACTATAGCTCACCCTTCCAAGTCATCCAAGCTATGTGTGCCTCATACAACGAATATTTTGAAATTACCTCTAAAAATGATAGATGGAAAAAAAGATTCAACATTTCCCTAATATCAAGACTCAATACTAACTCAATCCTTTGAGACAATAGGTATCCATTTCTGAAATTATTTTCTTCCAAATGAATCAACTCAAAAAAATGGGTAGAATACTCTCGAATTGTATAATCTCCCTAATATACAGTTCGAAACTCATATGTCTATTCCGTATATAATATCTCAGGGTAAATATGATGATTATTTATTTTCTAAAATGAATCCATGTAAGGTTCTTATGTAACATATAATCCATAATATAGTCCCCTCATCTCCAACATGATCCTAGAAAATCATATGTGAAAAATACACCATCGAATTATTATGTGTCATCATGAAACTAAATATCATATCAATCCTCTCATTCCACGACTCATATTATTATGGTGTTTTTTCACTATAGAAGTTGGGTGGATGCTTCTTAGAAAACACAACACCATGATAAAGCCCAAATCATAGGTACTCAACACCAACTTGAACCAATGTATGAGTAATGTAGATACTTTAATCTTCAAATGAAGGGTCCATTAGAAGACTATCATATAGAAACTAAAATGAATTTTTCTCACTTTTATTTGGATGATCTCTTCTTAGAGGCATTTTCAAAAAGACACATCATAATAACCAATTTAGTGATGAGGATATTCCAAAAATCATAGGAAATCTTTCAAAATAAAAACATATGTTTTTAAAAATCCAAAATTTTAGTGAACTAATAAACCCTGTCAATGAAATAAATTTCAAAAAAATAGATTAATTGAAAAACAATCCATATATTTCATTCAAATGACACTAATCCCAAAGTCTCAATCCTAGTAAAAATTGAATGACAACCCATGGTAAATTGAGTTCTATCACAGACGTGAGCTAGACCATACCGTTTTCTATAACTACAATCTGAATTCTATGTGTTATAACTCATGTTTACCCATGAAAAAAAACCAAATTCGATTAGTGTTACCACACAACAGGCTAATCCATCCCCTTGATGCGAATTTGAAACAAACTAACATGGGTCCGCCAAACCTTACACCTGATATGGTCATCAAGTGGTGATGGGAAAAGAGAAAATACATCAAATCATGTATACAAGAAAAAAAACATACAACCCGTGTATGTGAATTATAAAATGATACAACCAAATCCATAAATACCAATCCAATCTAGAAAAACATGAAATTCTGAATGATGGATGAACATCAAGCCTTCAAGTGACCAATAGTCACCCCCAAACTAAACTAAATCGAAAGAAAAGGCCAATGGAGATGTTGACATGGTACAATATTCAATTACCCCTACATGTATCTTTGAATAATACATCTATAAACACCAAATGTAATAAATATGTTTTTAGAATAAACCCCTTTAGGAAACCTCTATAATGTCTATACGAGTTCTAATGAAAAAAATTCAATAGTTCTATATTTTAAAATAATAATAATTTTTTAATTAATTTTCTTAAATCCAATAAATTTAGAAATCAGTTTTCATTTTCCTTCCCATAAAATAATTTAACATTATCAATCCATAAATTTGACAAGTAGAATTAATATAAACATGAAATAATATCCATGAATTAATAGTAAATAATGTAAACTCATATCTATGAAATAAACTATCATATGAAGCAATGTGATACAACATCATTTAAAACCTGTTAGAAACAATCCCTATCAAAAAACTAATGAGATAAATTATTCGATATAAAAAATAGCATCATATTATGGACTACCTTATGGGGCCACACATACTAGAATATTAATATCCTAAATAAGAATAATGTTAGATCCAACCAATATCAATTCCTATAATGGTTCAACAATATCTGAAAGGTTACCTCCTTGTGGTTAAACACAAACTAAGTATAAAAACCCATTATTTACGTAAATTAAAATTTCATCACTTTTTCAAAATACATAAAACATTACATAAATTGATTTTCAAAGACCATATTAGTTTAGTTCCTTTAGAAACATGGGGAAAAATATTTTATCTTAGTACTTGATCTAAAACATTTCCCACAATGATATTCTACATTATTATTTATACATAAAAATAGTCTTCATGACCTAGGGAATGAAAACATAACAAATGGGAGATACCAAATTGTAAGTAAGAATAAATAAAGGAAATGTGTAGGAATATAATGAAAAAATGTTATAATATCATCCTCATAAAAATTATAAGAACATAAGATGAATATCATAGATAATAAACAACAATAAATGAATATAGAAATTCATTTCATAATACATGAATCATAAAGAAATCAAGAGCATAATCCATGAAAGTGTAAAATATGAATAATACATGAAATTATATAATAAACACCAATGTATAACATAGTAAACATGTATAAGTAGAAATAAGTTCACACAATAAGTTAAGGACATGAAATTAGGCCCTCGTATATAGCTTTAGTTATGCAACCAGGTCCACAGATAATGTTTTCAACATGCAATCAGGTTCACGCATAACATTGTGAACTCGTAATCAGGTTCAAACATAAACATACATTCATGGAACAAGGATTGTGTATAACATTGTGAACATGTAATTAGCTTAACGCATAACATTATGCACACATAATAAGGTTCATCATAACATTGTGAACATGTAATCATGTTCATGCATAAACTTATGAACATTGAAATTGGTCCATTCATATCATTTTAAACATGTAATAAGCTTCACACATAATGTTAAGAACACATAATTAGGTTCACATGTTACATTGTGATCATGTAATCTAGTTCATGCATGTATATATATAAAGAAATGAATCTATGTCCATGAATGACATTATGAAAATGTAATCATGTTCAATCATAAAATTTATTCCCATGACTCACTCATCATTAACAAATGCATTGGAGGGAGATTATAGTGATTCATGCTTTCCAAATAATTATCATTACATAACCTTTTCTGAATACATAAACATTTTATAAAGTGTATCCTAAATATAGAAGTTGGTATAGTGCCATTGGAAACCTGGAAACATAAACACTAGTATATATGGGAGCTACGTCATCACCCACTAGGTTCTTCTTGACTCTCACCCTTAATAAACATATCCAATAAAGTATATATCATTATAACCAATGGGAAAAGAAACATAAAAGGAGTGAGAAAAAATTCTTAGTAAGGGTGTCAAAGGGAGACATGTAAGTATAAACATGATTATAAGGGTATGAGCATGTGATCAGGAAAATAAATGATCTTGCCCTATATATCAAAGATCATAACAGTGATCATGTAATAAAAATCGGCGGTTAATAAGACATGAATCATAATAAAATAGATAATATAATCCATGAAATCATATAATAGGAATAAAATATGTAATTGTATAAAACACATTAGAAAATTATATGATTTCTATATTAGCCAATGCATCCCCGCTAAGACCATCATAGTGGGAAAAGTCCGTTAATGAATCTAGTGAACCCCTATTTTAGCCATATATTACTGAATCGAGTGGAACATCATTACATACCTATATTACTGAACCGAGTAAACCCTCATTCCAACAATTTAAGACAAAAATGAGTAAACCCTTGTTTCATCCATGTATTACTGAATTGAGTAAACCCTCATTTTTGTCCTGTATTATTGAACTGAGTAAACGCTCATTCTAGCCATGTATTACAAAATCGAGTAAAACCTCATCCCAACCATATATTATTGAACTAAGTAAACTCTCATTATAACATTATATTATTGAACTGGTTAAACAATCATTCCAACTTTGTCTATCAGTTGAGATATAAATCTCTACCCAATGCATTGGAGGGAGAAAAAGGTCACACATATCACATAATAAAATCATACATTCATATTTTAGAAAATCCTAAATAAACATATCATAATCCATGAAATAAATTAGGTATCACTAACATGTAAACATATTATAACCTATGTAAGGAAACATGTTTCCTAATGATTTCATCATAAGAATATCCCCTTATAAAGATGGGTTTCAAAATCATAGAACCTGTAATAGAGAATTGAGTTTCATAAACATATTTCCTATTAAGAAGAAATGGGTTTTATAATGGCCATGACATTATTCATAACTCATTGACAGAAAGGATATGAATGTAACCTTTATATCATTTCCTAGAATGTATGAGTAACATCAATAGTTGTCATCTTAGATGTAAAATAATTTCAAAATAACGTCTAAAAACATTTGTGGATAAAAATACCCATTCCTATTCTAAAAAATTATTTTTAATAAATATGACCATTTTACAATAATTTTATTATACAATACAATGAATACTTATATTGAAGGCATGAAATCATTTTTCAAACATTTTTTCATGAAAACTTTTAAAATCAGCTTCAAAACATTTTGAAAATATTTTTCTTTGAAAATAAATGAAAGCGTTTAAAGAATGTATGAAAATGATTTGAAGATAATTTTATTAAAAATAATATAAACCTAATAAACAAACCCTGAAAAAGTTTTGAAAATAATTTTTCTTGTAAAGATATTAAATAATCTTGAATTTTTTTGAAAATGACTTCTTTGAATTCACTTTGAAGACTTACAAGTAATACTTGAAATGTTTTTGAAAACAGTTTTCCATAAATACATGTAAATTCTGTTTAAACCATTGGGAAAATAATTTTCCTTGAAAATAAATTTTAATATTTTTTTAAATGTTATTCATTTTATAAAAGAAATGGGAACTTTAAATAAATGATGGTGGGTAAATCTGTACATGTCGTACGAGGTCAAAAAAATATTCTCTTTTCATGGTAAAAAGGATAGAAAAGTGACTTTTTTAGAAACTGACATGATGATTAACTTGAAGAGACTTATAAAATAAAAATGTTAAAATTTTCTATAAAATATTATAATTTAATGGTATAATATTTTCAGAAAACCTTTTTTGAAAACATTTAATTCTGATCGAGGAGAGGGTAAAGTAAGGCTTTCCTAAAAAAACTTTATTAACTATCTTATGGACCAATTGATAGAAAATGGTACCAATACATGATTATACAATAAAATAATTTTAGATAAGTAAATTAAATAATATTCTTGAGAGATGGATAAAAATATTTCATCAAAGGAATCATTAACATAAACAATCTCTAAAAGCAATGAGATTGTCCCAATAACCTCTTACAACATGGTATCTTGGGATCATGTTCTCCATGTAATTAAATGAATTGAAATTAAGCATATAATATCATTAAAATATTTAGATTCATAATAAGTTATGTAAAATTTATTTATATTAACCTCAAAAAAGATTTTTGGTGCATTCAAATTATATGCCTTAAAGAAGGAAAATTTTGACAAAACATATTTACCAATTTGGTAACTTTGGAAACCTAAACGCCATGAAATAAGAATAATAAAATTGGAATTTGAATACCCATACATTTAACTACATGATACATAAAATACCATCAATATAAGTACATATAACACACAAAAGTTATGATTGGTGAACATATCTTGTATCACACTGAAATTAAAAGTCATATGAAATCCCTTTGCCTTGTGTATTGACTCTCTCCCTAATCGTAAAGCTTCCTATATAAAAAATATATGTCTATTATAAATATTTTATCAAATTATAATATTATATATAATACCATATATTCTATTATTATGATCATATATTACCCTTTTCTTAATTATCCTATTTTGATGTTTCGTTTTAAGTAATATTCTCTTTCCTTTTCGTATATGTCATTATTGTTTACATCTATAGTCCTTATACTTATATCATGGTTCCATAATGTATATCATGACTAAATTATATGTTTTATGACGTATATTTATATTATAATAATTTATTGTGAATATATGTAAGAAATGGAATACACTATTTAAGGAGATGGTATGTCGTACGTACGCATGAACGTTGTTTACATTTTTATTGTCATATTAAGAGAAGTATGTAAATGAAATATGTATATATATTTATATATGTATATAATTATATATACTCAATACTTTATCATTTATATATATTATATATATCATATATATTCATTAAACTCATCTCTAATTCATTCTATGTGATGTTTTAACGAATCACATCGCATTGAAGGGGAGGTAGTCCACACTTCCTCAAAAGAGATTAATGTATTACCACCAAATGGAATGTAAAGATATGTTTATTTTTAAAGGAATAAACAATATTAAATACATATTAAATATAATATATTACATATATAAATTTATTCTCTATTATAATAGCCACCATGATTGCTGGTAAAGGATAAATGAACAATCATCATTTTGTGAGTCAGTAGTACCTCATACACAGAAAGAGTATGTTCAACATCAATTAGATGGAGGTGTGTGTATGTGTAGGTTAGAATATTTCCAAAAAAATATCCTAGTATATCTATTATAATTTTTTCTATAAAAAGATAATAAAATTATTTTATGCGGTAGAGAAGGAAATTAAATGGAAGGACCATGAGAGAAGACATTACCTCTTAATCGAGTAACTTCTTTTGGTCTATGCCAAAAGGGTTCCTTGAGAAGAATTATTACCAAATGGATTCTTCAATGTTGAATTTAGTATTTTTTTATACTACATGGGTAGATATTGTAATAATATAAATGTTTTAAGAGGTGTGAGGAATGGGTAAAGGTGGAGGACATTTATGGGGAAGGGAAATTATTCATTTGGAATTTTTAGAAACAAGTTAGGTGTGAACATGTTGATACCTAGATAATGTCATAAAAACCCAAACAAACACATTATTGAAAAGTTCATGGATGAAGTATAGACATAAAATTGGTTTTTGAAATTGTTTCATAGTCATTTGGAACCTTAATTTTATGCTTCTTTCCATAATTATGCTGATATTGGCATTAACTGTTGTGATTAATTTTAATCACTATTACTAATCATTTTTAAAAAAATTTAACATGGTCTTATTAGTCACTAAATAATAGACTGGATAGAATGGTTTATGTTGTATTTTTTGAATTCAAATCATAGAATTAGTAAAATTAAAGCTAGTTTTAATCCCATAAATAGGACGAAATAATAAGTTTTTTAGGCATGAAAAAGTTAAAAATTTTGTTAAGATTTGATATTCAGTTTCAAATTGAAATTGATTATAATGAATTAAATTTTATTAATAGATGTTATTTGTTTTAATATGAACTTAAAACATAATTATAATATCATTTATAATTTATAATTAATTAGACAAAATTGTAGTTTTGTACCTAAAAAAGAAGTATTTTTCACAATTCATCAAAAAAGTGAAGTTTATCAAAAAAACCCCAAAAATTCAGCCTAGGATAATTTCAATATTCTTAATTAAAAAAAGTAGTTTGTCTTATCTTATAAAATTTCTAAATATTTATATAATTATTTTTATTTTTAATAGCTTCCCATTAGGGAAAATGGTATTTTTAACAAAAAAAGGTCCAAACCAAATATCTCATCGTTCATTATCAATATGTTTTATTTATATAAAATAAAATTAAAAAATATTTATTAAATTAAAATATCAATTTTTAATGGTGAGGTTATAATTATCTCATTCAATTAATTATTTATATATAAAAACATGTGGCATAGATATTTAGTGTTGCGTGCATCGTATGCCATGTCGGTGTTACTTGGAGTCCAAGACATGTTTGTATTGCATGTTGCACAAGCCAATTTGGTATTCTCTTTGAAATGAATATTTGAATTGCTATTTTAATATGTATATATATATATATATACTTCTAGTTTCATGTCAAAATGAAACATATTGAAATGATAAATTAAATTGAAAAAACAATCTCAATAACACGAGGTTTTAAATGGTACACTGTTTAAAATAAATTTTACCATCGAAATTATATATTGAAGGGTTATAAAATTTTTAATACTTGAAAGATTCATTCATATAAACACACATCATTAAAATAGATTCTAAAACATCCTTGAGAAAGGAAAAATTGGAACCATAACGGTTACAAAATGTAACACATATATGGGTTTCCGCATATGAGAACACACGTTGGGAGTGAAGATTATGCATGAATGAAAAGAATAAATATATATAGGAAGTGAATTATGTCATTAATCACAAACAAGATAATGATCAAAGGAACGATTATAGACTCAATTTCATAAATCTGTGATGCTTAAAAAGGCCATTAGCTCAACAAAAATTAAGTCATTAAGACAACATATATTATTATGACTTTCAGAACGGTTAGTAATTCTAGATAAATTTCTACAAACAAAATTTCATTGATTATTTTTATTATAAAAAATTCTAATATATTAATTACCTCATGGAATAAATGTCGAGAAATATACATTGATGAATAATGCACTAAAATATTCTTTTTACAGATCTTAAGGCCCATTAAATTTAAATGTATAACTATTTTACTCTTAAATAACAACATTAATTACTATATATAAATTAAAAGTTAAACTAATAGTTCATCGTAAATATTTATTCATTAAAAATATATATACACTATCTGGGAAATCGTGCAGGCTAGTGGTATGAATGAAATCCTTACCATCCTTCGGTCATGGGTTCAAGACTTATAGCCCCACAAGACATGATTGGTTTCCACCTAACATACATGATGTTCTATTTTATTACCACACATATATAATATATAAGAATGGCATCCCTGAAGTAAGATTAATCACAAATTATCCTTTTAAACAAGGTTTTCAAGACAAACATCATGTACAAATACATCCTCATATGCTTGAATAAAACATTAAATGAATGGTTAATCTTATAATCCTTATCAATGATTATGAAATACATATCAATATAAACAGAGTAAAAAAAATATATTAACATTGATTCCCCTATATAACAGAGTGTATCTTTTGGGTGTCACATTCTATGAATTTTAATACCCTCATTATATATTCTCATGGGTCATGTTAATAACCTGAATTACCATAAATAATCTTGTAAAACATGAATCCTTACTAATTCTAAAGTGTATTGGATCTATTCCTTAAATAAAAAAATGTTGTAAACTTTATTATAGGTGGTATAAACCACCGATAAACAATTCCTTACTTAGTTCCAAGGTAATCAATACAATCCAATTTACTAATTCATATCTCATTTATATTTATCCATACAACATTATCATATCATAAAGAATATATTAATGGTTACCTTCCATTAGTAAAAATATCATCTTGTAATTAAATCACTTAACCAGTTTATAAAAAATACTCAACAAAAACATGAAAATATTGAGTGAATAAAATAAGTAGAACACCACTTTTATATTTTATCAGTCATAACTTTTGAATCCAAAATATAATATACTTCAATTACTTCATCCATAATCCATTGATGATAATACTTATTTTCTTTCACATTACATTCATTGGATTCTAATCATCCACAATGTAAACATTAGTCACACCACCTTGTTAGTTCTCTTCAAGAACATTCCTCTTAGAACATTAGGTTTCACAGTGACTATTTTATGCACTTTTAAAACACTTTTACTTCGATGATGACATAGGGGTACAAAAATTTATAGCCATTTCTTTAACTGGTCGAGTCATTATTCCCTTTTAGTCACATTATTTTTGTCCTTATTTTCCATAGTCAAAACACCTTCTTATTCCTCTAACAAATTCACCTGGGAGATTCTTTCCAAATTTATGAACAAAAGAAAATAAATTCTCCGTTCTTCCATGGTCTTCATTTCCCAAACTCTTAGTGAGATCCTTTTTTATCTTCCATGGTGTTTCCAAGATTTGGTTAAGGTAAGCATTGATAATCATGTAATGTTATAACAGAATAGGAATGATCACAATGTCTTTCACTATAGTGATTATCACACCCGACTTCTCATCATAAAATCTTCCATCAAATTCAACATTATTCAAGTTCATTCTAGTTAAAACCATTGACTAAAACCAGAATAATTGTGTGATCATTACATATCATAAAATGATACTATATAGACATGAAAAAAAATTCATATAGGATTTCAAAATCATGACACCTTTTACAATCCCTGACATATTGGGTATATCCTAGGTTATTCAATGCAAATAGGTATATAAATACATCATGATATTTCAGGAAGAGTTTGTGTATTATGAATGCATGTCCCTCGGGAGTGTCAAGTGAGGTCTGCATCATGTCCTGTCTTCATGTACCATATTACTCTAAGACTAACTCAGAACATCTTGTTGGAGATGCTACCCTTAGGCATACCTGTTCTAGAGCCACATCCACTTTTAGTATCCAGAGAGGGATGCATTTCATCGAAACCACTCCTTCTATCATTTACCAATTTTCTAGTACACTTTCCTAAACATTATCTCATCCTTATTCATATGCATAGAGGCATCCCTAGAAATATCCTTAGAAATAGCCAATGTATCTCGCTATGGTTTTCTCCTCCAGGATTCCAAAGGTTAACAATACCTTTTCTCAGATACCAACTATAGTGACCCATTATTTTCAAAACATTAACATTAAATAAATTTCTTAACATACATAAACATTATATAAATAGAAACCCATAGACATTAGTTGTTATAATTCCTTTAAAACTATAGAAACATAAACAGTACTTCATTTTTAAGATACATAATCTCACAATGGATTCATCTGGAGTAGATACCTTCTTATACAAGTGAATCATTGTACATATCATCATAAAATGAGGAAATGGAAGCCAAAAACAGGTGATCAGAATTCTCATCATGGGTAAGAAGGAGATAGATATAAGAATAAACATGATTGAAAGGCTATGAGTCTATGATCATGAAAATAGATTATCATACCATAAAAATAACTGATCATATTAAGATATCACAACATGTAGATTTCTAGTTTATAAGACATTAGTCATAAAGAAATAGATAGAATAAGATGTGAAAGCATAACATTAGAATGAAACAAGGAATTGTGGAAACCCATAATCATATAATATGACTTTGTAGTAGCCAATGAATCACTAACAAGACCATCTTAGTGGAAAAAGTCCTTTACTAGTCCAGGTGACCTCCCATTCTATCCAGGTATTACTAAACTGAGTAAACCCTCATTTCATTCCTATATTAACGATCCATGTGAACCCTCATTCGATCCCAATATTATCGAACCATGTAAACACTCATGTTGGCTCAGTATTATAAAACTGAGTAAACCCTTATTTCATCCTTGTATTTCCTAACCGAGTTAACCCTTGTTAGATCCATGTACTACTGAACCATGTAAACCTTAGACCCAGACACGTAATAATGTACTGAGTAAACCCTCATTCCAGCCCTACATTACTAAACCATGTAAAGCATCATTACATCCATGTATATCTCTTAAGATATAAATTTTAAAACAATGATATAGATAGAGATAAAAGTTGAACCTGTCACATAATGAAATCATTCATAAATGTTCCACAAGGTCATTAATAAACATATCATAACCCATGAAATGAAATTGGTATCATAAACATGTAAAAATGTTAAAACATGTTTAAATATACATGTTTCATAATCATTTCATCATAAACACAACTTGTGAAATAAAGTGGGTTTCAAAATCTTATAACCTGTGAAAAAGAAACTGTTTTCATAAACCTATTATCCATGAAGAAGAAATGGGTTTCATAAAGAACGTGAAATTATGATTAACTCATTCACTGAAAGGATATTAATGGAACCATTATTTAATTTCCTAGAATGTATGAGTAACATCGATAGATGTCATCTTATATGGAAAATAAATTTGAAATATCCTTTAAAATCGTTTCTTGATGAAAATAACCATTCATGTTTGAAAAATTCATTTTAAATACATATAACCATTTGATAATCATGTTCTCTGAAGATACCTTGAAAACTTATAAAAAAGGAATGAAATCATTCAAAGAACCTTTTTCCTGGAAAATATTTAAAATTGGCTTCCAAACAATATAGAAATAATTTTCATTAAAAATACATGAAATCATTAAAAGAATGAATGAAAATGTTTTGAAAAACATTACATTGAATATAAGTTGAATACTTATAATTAAAGCCTAAAATAATTTTGGAACTCATTTTTATTGAAAACATATAAAATAATAATAAAAAAAGTTTGAACACCATTTTTGTGAATGCACTTTGAAAACATATAAATAATACTTGAAAACATATTGCAAATATATTTCTGTACAAACATATTAATGAAGTTTGAATCTATTTTGAAAATAATTTTACGTAAAAATTATTTTTAAAAGAATTTACATAATCACTAAGTTTTTTAGAAATTCCAAGGGAGAATCAATGAAATGATGGCATGTAAATTCGTACATGTTGTACGATGTCAAAAAAATATTCCTTTTTCACAGTAAAAAGGATAAAAAAGTGACTTGTTAAGAAAGAGACAAGAATATTCCCATTAAGATATTGTCAAAACAAAAAATGGTAATAATATTTATTAGATGTTATAGGGTAATTTTATAATATAATTGAATCCCAATTTTTAGAAAAAATATATTTTCGAGCGAAGAGAGGGTAAAGTCATGCTTTCCTAAAAACCCGTTTTAAACTATTTTATGTATGGAAGAGTAAAATATGGTACCATTACAAGATTATATCATGAAATAACATAAAATAAGTAATATAATGAATATTATTTAAATATTTATCATAATATTTCATCAACCCTATCATAAACATACACCATATCGACAAGCAATGAGATTGTCTAAATAACCTCCTATAACTTGGTATCTTGGGATCAACCTCTCCATGTGAGGACTGTAAATAAAATTAACCATATGATATATGTAAATGATTTATCATCATGATATGTCATGTTAAAAAGGAATTATATTCACCTTGAAAAAATATTTTTTGTGCATAACAAAACAGAAGTCTCAACAAAGGCAAATTAAGATAAAACATTTTTACTGATTTTCAACCTTAAACCCTATTAAAGATGGATTGTAAAATGGGAATGTGAATTCCCATAAATTTAAGTACATGATACATATAATAATTTATTGGGTATTATAAAAACCGTAGAAATGGAAATATTGGCTAACATTTCTTGTCTCTCGAAGAATGTAAATGTGAGATGAAATCTCCTTACCTGGTGTTTTGACTCTCTCCGTACTCGTACAAGATTCATGTATAATAATTATAAGTAAATTTTATATAAATTAAATAAAAATATTTTTATATATAATTACATATATATTTTTATTATTACCTTATGTTACCGTCTTGTTAACGATCCTATATTAAATAATAACTTCTGATAATATTCACTTTGCTCTTCGCATGTGTCTTAATTTGTTAAATCATTGGTCCGTAGACTTATTTAATGATTCTAGATTGAAGAAGATGACAGAAATATTAGGTATAACAATTATAGCCATATTATTATAATTTATATTATATATGAGTATGAAATGGAATACAAACTTCATGGAGATGGTAAGTCATACGTACACAGAAACGTTGTTAGTGTTTTTTTTGTCGTATTAAAAGAAAGTATGACAAGAAATATGTATGTAACATCCTAGGTAAATAAATAATTTGATATTTTCATATTTATATTATTTGTGAATTAAATACAAATTTTATGGGGATTCTATGTTTCATATCCTACTCAACACGAAACAATGGATTTCTTTGAAATATTATGTTTCACCCAACTTTGAGTTATACGGAAAAATAATATAATATTATTGTTATTTTAAGTGGTAGTTAATTCCTAGACATTTTATTGGTGGTAATGAATAGAAATAATTATGATATGACTAAACATGTTATGTAATTGTTATTACTTTTATACTGAATGTTTTAGAGGCATAAAATTATAATGAAACTGTTTTAAAGGAAAAATTCATTAATATTCTATAAAAGGTCGATTTACCAAATTTTGAGGGAGACACATTTTTAAATCCAGTATTTTTACCATTTATATGTTTTATATGACAGAATTAACTTCTTATTAAGAATTTTTACAACAGAAATTACATTGGATAAAATTTTGATATTTTTCAGATAAAGTTCATTTTTTATGAATAATGAAAAATACATCATTTTAAATCAAACCTACATTTTAATATAATTTATTTATATAGTTATATTATATTATTAATTGGTTTTAGATTTTATTTATATCTTATTTTTACCATTTAATCAAATTTTGGTAAATGGAAGTAATTTATCTTTGAAATTTCACAAAAACAAGTGCCAATTTTTGGGTAGTTAAAATTTCATAAAAACATGTTTTCTTCTTTTGAAAACAACAATTAAATTTAAATTAATTTATTTAAATTGGGTGTTTTGAATTTGGAAAAATGAATTTCATATTTTGAATCAGTAGGACCAAATTATGTAAATAGATATCTTTTATTTTAAGATATTATGAATAATAACTTTAGTAAATATTTTATTCACCATGGTTGAAGGGTAAATCTGGTAAATAAGGGTTAAAATAATATTATAATAATATTAAATTACCCTAACATGTGTCTTAATCATATATTATAATAAATTTCATAACATGGGAATCCTTGGGTCGATTTTGAAACCCTATGAAGCCTCTTGTAAGTTAAATTGACACTTTATAAAAATTAATATAACGTAAAGGAATATGTAACATTAACATATATCACATAGTAAAACAATTTTTATAATGGGTTATATAAGTAATATTCTTGAAAATGTAATTTAATTATAAATATAAAATTATTTACAATATCTTGTTTTTTTATTTATTATTTTTAGACATCTTATAAATAAATTTATTTCTGACACAATGATGATGTAAACATTGCCACATTAAGAAATGTTTAAATTTAATGAGATTACAAATATTAATGTAAATTTATTTTGAATACTTTTATTAAATCCCAGAATTTTATCAATTATTATTGCTTTTTATATTTTAATTAATGAATGTATTCTGAAAGAATCAATTTTTATTGATTTCTAAAAAAGTCTTGACAAGATGTTTTTATAAATGGAATGAAATGAGAATTTAAAACAATTGATATTTTATTAAATGGTAAAATAATCCAAAAAATCTAATATTCATCCAACTGACTTATATGATGTTAAAAATGTAATTAATGATCTATTTTTGGTCTTTTGGATTTTTATTGTAAACATATTAACCATATTGTATGAATATACAATAGGACATGGTAAAAGTAAAATTAGTAAACTAACAGATAGAGCTAAAAGATAAAGTTATTTTTATGCCCTAAACATGTCTAAAACCCATTTTATAAGAGGAATGCGAATAATACTCACCATATATTAAAATTAAATGGGCTGGAGATATTTTTATAATTAAATTAATTTTATAATAAAATAATATTTTCATACATTCCTAAAGAGCCCCTCCCCCCCTTATAAAAATTCAACACCTCTAACCCTTACTCACACATCTCAACCCCCATATATCATCCAAAAACATCCCAAATAAGCTTAAAACGTCCCTAAATTTTACCTAGATGACTTAACATAGGCCTAAGGTATTTCAAGAAATACATTTGGCTCAATCCAGAAAGAGTTACACAATTTTTAGGTAATGTTTTCTCTCAAGTTCATTTAATTTATTTTCCATTTCAACCCCCAAAATAGTATTTAATACATTTTTTTTAACAAAAACAGTATAATAAATATACTAGGATGTTTTTATGATAATTATTTGAACAACACGTCCACACACCCCCATCTAATTGATACGAACATATTGTTTCTAGGGACATTGAACTACTGCCTCACGAAATGATGATTGTTCAATTATCTCATACTTCATTTTATGGTGGCCATTAAGATGGAACATTATTTATATTTGATATATATTATATTTATATTTCCTATATTCTTTTGTATTTTTCATTTATATCATATATTTATGGTTTCCATAATGTGTAAATATGATAATTTCATTTGAGAAAGTGCGGACTACCGCCACTCAATGTGATATTACTCATTCATACGATACATGGAACATATAAAGGATTGTGTTAATGAACATATAAAATGTATATAAAAGATGATATTATACTGTAATAATAATATAACTATGTATAACTTTGTTTTAATTCCTTTAAAAATGAAAAAATGAATTGAAAGTTGCATTCATGGGTACATATGGCTTACCATCTCCATTAATGCTTCATTTCATATTCATATATCAAAATGATATTGAAAATTCTAAAGAACATATATAATTTATATATATAATATAAATTATATTTAAATCACAAATAAATATTTCGAGATAATGTAATTTTGACCACATGGATAGTTATTAATTATAACAAGTTCAGTTTTTACTGAAGTTCCAAACACCGAAAAAAATGTACGATATAAACTCAAATGATTAAGAAATTGTTGTAGAATGGTAATAAAATATATAAAAAGAATAATAAAATTTAAAAATGTTTTTAATAATGTAAGAATTAAAATATTTTTATTATTCAGGAAGAACAAGGAACATGTGTGACGAGTCTAACACAAGGTAAAGGATCTTCTTAACCCAAATTCATTTCTCTGGGTTGATCTTCTACTTCCTTCAATTATTTTATTTTTTATGAAAACAATATGATTTAATATCTTCTGTATATATATATTAGTTATGTTTATTTATTATAAATACACATAATCGATCTATTTTATTTACAAAATAATCTTTCTAAGGGAACATTTCACCCTCCACTTTTAGATAAAGTATTAAATTATGTTATTTCTTTTAATTTAGAATTTCTTATGTCGGGATATGTTATTCTATATCTTTATTTATATAAATTTTATTTACATGTGATGATATATCATTTTCTCTCTCATCTACTCAATTTCTTAATTTTTTTAGTAATGATGTTAGGCTGCAAAATTTTTATACGAGAACATCTGAACCCAATTTAAATTATTTGGTTCCAACTTAAACATTTTTATTATGTCGTACTATGAATATGTTTGAATGACCTATGATCTTTTTACACTAAATATGTTCTTATATTGGGTGTATTTATATTTTTCACACAAAAATATGTCATTGATTTATCCTTAATCTGATGATATAATCATTGTAAGGGAATATGTCTCAATCTGCTTAAATTGAGAAAAATCCATATATTGTACACTATTATTATACTATAAGTTGTATATCCAACCCATTTGAAATTTTACATCATGAATTTTTTAATTATAATGATATTTACAGTTTTCTTTGATGTAATTCATTAATTTTTTTATTTGGGATTTTCTCAAGTGGTAAAGGATTCATTAACTAAAACATTTATTTAGATGTTTTAATGGTATAATTTTATAAATCATTATATTTAATGTACATTTTTTATAAATTATTTTAAGGGCATATATATATATGGACATGAGTTTTTTAAAGTGTAAAATCCTTTCAAACTTTTCAAATTGGTATGGGACACTTTGATTCAAAACTCTTCTTTTGGAATTATATAAATGTATTGATTTTTTCAATATCATGAACTGGTATCTTTTGAATGAAATTTTGAAATGTTATCATTTCGTTATGATTGTGTTATGGTTATTTTGTATTGATTATGTATATAGGTAGTTCCATGATAAAACTAGGGTTGGTGAGCCTGAGATAGCTCTCCAATACATTGGGTAATGTGACAGAGGTAAACATTAATGTTTCTCCTATATGATTTAGGTAATATATTGTGATGGTTATTCCAAAAGTAACTTCCTATATACCTAGGAAGTCTACAATGTATGTATGACATGGAGACCACAATTTACCTTTATAATTTATAATTTCTATATGGAATTCGTAAAACATATGTTTTCATGAGGTATGTTTAAGAGTATTTATTTTGTATGTATTGATTAAATAATTTTTTCATTCTTTATTTTATAACCCTTACTGATATTATAATTCTCATCCCACATTTTTGAAATCATTTTCACATGGTATAAGGTATGGTAAGAGAAAGAATAATTCGTGGAGATTTATATCAAGAAAGTAATTCTTTTTTAGTGTTTTTATTTTATGAAAAAATAGATACTGAGTACAAGTGTCTACATTGTAATATTTGAGATGTAATGTAATTGTTATGGCCTAATTCCCTAAAACCATAAACCAGAAAAGATCCTCAATGTGAATTCCTAACATAACTCAGTATTATTTAATGTTTGAGGTTGGGGTATTATAGTTTCTATCCAGGTCGGTTTAGTTAACTTTAGTTGATAGGGTTGTATTTAAGAATAAGTGAAATATCCATAATAGTTATGATATTATTGAGATTCATAGTTATTTTTGATAAATTTAATGGGTTTAAGAGAAAATTACTCGGAATATATTTGTGTTTACCCTACTCATAAGCTATTATATGATGATTTTACTGATATACTCGCACTGGGTTTTTGGTTTTAGTAGATGGATGGATCTATCACCCACCAAAGTTACAATGGATGTGAAGACAACTGTGCCGGTATTCAGATTAAGAAATTGAATGAAATGTGAGGTTCAATGAGGATTCATGTGGTTATTCTCAACAAACTATATGTATTCATGATTGACCACCTGAACCATGGTGATTTTCATAAGGAATCTTATATTTGTGAAACAAATCCCAATGAAAGATCAGGTAATAATACTAATGGTATGTATACTCAAAAATATTTCTTTCAAGGATGTGTAAAGAAACACTAAGGAAAATACATCAAAGCGATGGAATTATTTTATATATGTGGTAATGAAGGTCATAAAGAATGAACTTTTCATGGAAAAAAGAATCTTCCAATTGAATCTTGGAAAGGGAAAGATGTTTTTTCTGAGGGATCAATTGAATGTTTTTAATGTGATGTGCAAGGTCATTATAAAAATAAATATCATATAAAGAAGGATTAGGAATAGGATTATCTAGACCATACAAATATATGTTTACTAATACCTAATGTTATTCTTATTGAGGATGAGGAAACTAACAATGTCCAATGAAATGTATGGATAATTTCATAGCTGATGTTTTGACATTATTGAATCTTGGGATATGATTCATGATTTTGTTAGTAGGAAATAATTATTACAGAATATGTTGGGAAATAATGGTTAATGAATCATGAATATAGTTGAATGATTACGAAGTCTACATATAAGGGAATCAAGAGTGATGCTAGATTGTAGGACTATCAAATACCTAAAAGTGTTAAGGATCTTTTGATTATTGGATTTCATAGGAATATTTTTTCTAGTATGTGTAATCCTGACTTTTGATATTTGGAAATTTTATTCATGTATGAATTATATTTTCATTAGTAAATATAGTTAAAAAGAACCATTTGAGATTATATGATCCTGGAATTTGAGGTAATTCTATGTTATTTGTTTTTGAAGAGAAAATGTGAGGTATGAGATAAAGTTTCTGGTTAGAATATGTTATGGATATTTTTTAAGAATTTATCTCATTTTTGGAAATATTATAAATTATTACAGTTTTTGAAAATGCACAACATGTAGACCATGTGACATCCTATCGTTTCGGACAAACCTCTGGGAATCGAACCCACAACCAATGTGTGGTTGGGATTTATCATGTACCACTGGACCATGTGATGTCCCTGGTTAGAATGACTAACTATTTTAGTAGGAATATTTTTTGTATCATGAATAAGTTGATTTTTGGAACTTTTATTTTTTCAAATGGATATCCTTAGTATAGGAAAAATGTGGGGTTTATATGAAAGAGGTTATTTGAAAAGATGTTCTCTCTTTTTAAAACACTATATGTTTATGAAAAATAGAATAATATGGGATATCATTTGTGAATTAATGGTTAAAATTTTGTTTGGGAATAATCTATGTATTTATTTTCAACATATAGAAATTTGGGTTATTTATGGAAATGATTAACCTTTCCTATAGAAAATTTGATTAGGTTAATTACTCTTATGTTTGAGACATTGAGAGTAGTCGATGTTATTTGAAGATAAATTTTAAGATTTACTATGGAATACCATGTGATTAAATTCATCTGAGTTTTGGGTTCCAATCTATGTTTGGGTTACATTTTATAATTTTAAGGATAATTGTTTATTGAATGTTCTTTGCTGATCATTGGGTATTGTTAGTCAAATTTTTGGGATTACGAGTAGCATTTTTTTTTTAAAATTATTATCCTTTTGGGGATTATCTTATATTTTACTAACTGTTTTATTATGGTTAATGTCTAAATAAAAGGGAAATACATAGAAAATATTTTATGGATTATGTGATTCCCTAGAAGATGATTCTAGCACTTTAGGTGTGACCAATTCATCTTGAATACTCATTATTTGGAGAAAAGATGAGTTTTTGGTAGAATCTTATTAAATGCTGAAACTCTACTTGAAAAGTTAGTATATTTCCATATGTTTTTAGTCAAACTCATAAATAAATTCTCCATATTTATTAAATGAATTATAAATCAAAAAAGTTGTCAGTTTACATTTCCTACTATGAAACCAAAAACCATTTACCCTATAACATGTTTGTGGTTTTCTAGTTCTTAACTTTCTCCTCATCATGTTTTCTATCACTCTCAATTAGAACATGACAGTTACTTTCTTTTCCATATCCATGATTTCATTGAATTATATTATGGTTTATCTTAGGTGACCATTTTACTTTTCTTTTTTAAAAGTTATTGTTTTATTTACTCTTTTTCTGATGTGGGATATTCAATGAAGTTTACAAGCCCAATTTTTATATTTCAAAGACACAATTCCCAAAAAGGGGAAGGATGTAACATTGTAGATAAATAAAGAGTATGAAATTTTCATAATTACTAATATTTGTGAATTAAATATTAATTTTAAAGGGATTCTATGTCTGAGAGTGTACTCAGCATGCAACAACGGGTTTATTTAAAATCTTACGTTGCACACAACTTTGATTTATACCAAAAAATAATAAAATATTATTATTATTTTAAATGGTAGTTAATTACTAGCCATTTTATTGGCAAGAATTAACAATATTAACTACAATATTAATAAACTACTTTGTTAAATGTTTTTCCTTTCATCTAACATGTTTTAGAGGCTTCAAATAATAATGAATCTCTTTTTTAGCATGAAATACTTTAATATTAATTAAAATGTGGATTTACCACCTTTTGATAGACAAAACCTTTATAAATATAGTTTTATTCACTTTTATATGTTCCATTTGAAAGAATAAACTTCTTATTTATAAGATGGACATAAAAATTTACTTTGTGTAATGTTTTTGTATTTTTCTAAAAAAGTTCATTTTTTGATGAAAAGTAATCAATACTTCAATTTAATTCAAACTGAATTTTAATCAATATTATTTTTATAGTTATATTATACTTTTAATTGGTTTTAAAGTGTAATTAGATATTATTTTTACCATTTAATCCATTTTTGGTCATTTGAGGTAATTTCATTTTGAAATTAAATAGAAACAAGTTCCAATCATTTGATAGTTATTATTTTATAAAAAATGCTTTCTTGTTTTGACAAAGGGGATAAATTTTAAATTAATTTATGCAACTTTTGTGTTTTGAATATAGATAAAATAATTCCATATATGTAATTAGTGGGTCCAAATTTCCTAAATAGTTAACTTTTATTTTTATAAATTATGATTAATAACTTCAGAATATATTTTATTTACCATGGTTAAAGGGTAAATCTCATAAATAAGGAAACAAATTAATATTATAATAATACTAATTTACACTAACATGTAACCTAATCATATTGGATAATACATGCCCAAATGTGTAAATTCTTGGGTCTATTATGGGACCACATAGAGACACATGTAATTGAAAATTACTCTTTATAAAAATTAATTTAAAGTTATAGAAAATGCAACATAAACATATGTCTCTTAATAAAAAAATTTTTTAACGGGTTATATAAGTGATATTTTCAATTATAAATAATCATTAAAATCGAAAAAATATTTCTACATCAAGGTAATTTTTTTAATATATTATATATATATATTTATTTATGACACAATTATTATGTAATGAATACCTAATTAATAAATGTTTTAAATAAATGGGATTATAAATATTAAAATAAATTTATTTTTAATCCTTTAATGATCTAAACTAGTTATATAGATTATTATGACTTGTTATCTTTGAATTAATGAAGGATTTTTGAAGGAATCAAGTTTTATTTATTTTTTAAAAATGTCTTTATATGAATAAATTATTAGTAGACATAAATTAGTTTTAAAAATAATTAATATTTTATTTAATATCAATATAATTTTAAGAATCTATGATTTGGAAAAATGAAATATATGATTTTAAAAATTCCATTAATGATCTATTTTGGGACACTTTTAATTTTATAATAATTTTATTAACCATATTTTATGAATATAAAATAGGACATGGTAAAAGTTAAATTAGTTAACTATGAGTTAGAGATAAAAGAGAAGTGGAATTTTATACACTAAACTTGTCTAAAACCCATTATTTGAGAGGATTTAAAACAATACTAACCATATCCTTGTATCAAATGAGATGGGTACCATTTTTAATCTAACTTCAGTTCATAATAAAAAAATATTTTCAAACTACCCTAAAGAGCCCCTCACCCCCCTTATAAAAATCGTCATCTCTAACCCTAAATCACATCTCTCATGCCCACATTAATAAACAAAACATTTCACCAATAAGAACCAAATATACCTTTATTCCACCTATATTCCTTAACATTACCATATGTCTCTTCTATAATGACTTTTGGTTCAAACCAAATAGAGTTACCCAATGTAAATGTAACGTCTTGTCTCAGGAAATGTTCTATTATTTTCCTTCTCCAACCCCCTTAACTATCTTTATTCCATTATTTTATAAAAACACTAGTATCCAAAATATACAAGGATTTTGTTATGATATTTATTCTAACTACACATCCACACACCACTATCTAATGAATACGAACAAAGTCTTTTTGTAGATGGCGAACTACTACCTCACGCAACCGTGATTGTTCAATAATCTCTTACTGCCTCTTATGGTGGCCATTAATATGGAAATTTATTTATATGTGATATATATTAAATTAATAATTCCCCTATTCTTCTTTATATTTCTTTTATTCATACCTTTATGTTTTTCGTAATGGGTTAATATGATAATTTAATTTGAGGAAGGTTGATATACTTCCCACTAAAAGTGATATGACTCATTCGTACCATACATCGAACATATATATAAAGGTGTTAATAAACTTATTTAATGTACATAAAATATGATATAATAACTTAATAATAATATAATTATGTATTATTTGGTTTTTATTAAATTAAATACGATAAAAATGATTTGATAGTAGCGCTCATGTGTACATACAACTTACCGTCTCCATGAACAGTTCATTTCATTTTTGAAATATTCAAATGATATATACTATTACAAAATAAATATATGAAATATATATATGATATATATGATATTTAAATCCTGAATAAAAATATGGAGTTAATATAATTTTTACAACATGGACAATATGTAATTATAACAAGTTCATTTTTTACAAATGTTCCGAACATCAACATGATGTCAGATATGAACTCAAATAAATAAATAATTGTTTTAACAAGGGAATAAGTGATATAACAAAGATTAATAAACATTAAAAATTATTTGAATAAAGTATAAATTAAATAATTTTTATTATTCTGAAAAAACATGGAACATACATGATGAGTTGAACTGATAGTAAGGGAACTTCTAAAACCAAATTCAATTCGTTGGGTTGATCTTGTACTTCTTATCATTCATTGATTAATAGGAAAATGACATTCGATGTCATATCATGTATTTATACTTTTTCTTATGTTATTTATTCTAAATACCCTTAATCTGTATATTTTATTTACAAAATGATCTTTTTAAGGGAACCTTTCACCCTCATCTTTTAGTAAAATTATTTTTTTAATATTATTTCTATTAATTTACATATTATTATGTCATGATATGTTCTTATATATCTTTATTGATGTAAATTTTATGTCCAACTGGGGATATACCCTTTTATCTCTCAGCAATGCATTTTCTTAATTTTTATGTGATGTTGTTAGGCTGCCGAATTTTCATACGGTAACATCTTAACACAATTTTTTTTTCATTATGTCTAACTTCTACTTCATGATTATTTTGTGCTATGAATTTTTTTTAATGAATTTTTATTGTTTTACACATAATATCCACATATATTGGTTGTGTTTATATTTGTCACACATAATTATTTCATTGATTTATCCTTAATCTAATGATACACTCATCGTAAAGGACTACGTGTCAATCTCCTTTCATTTAGTCAAATACTTATATCATGCACCATTATTATCCTATATGGTGTATATACAACCCTTTTTATATTTTATATGATTAATTTCAAAATTATCATGTTATTAATATTTTTCTCTAATCTTATTGTTTATTTATTTTTATTCATGATTTTCGGAAGTGGAAAATATTCTATAACATAAACATCTTTATAAATGTTTTAATGATTTAATTTTATAAATCCTTATCATTCATTTACATATTTTGTAAATGATTTTAAGGATTTATTTATATGGACATGAGTGTTTTAAAGTGTAAAATCATTTCAAAAGTTTCAGAGTAGTATGGGAAACTTAGATTAAAAACTATTCGTCTTTAATGTTTTAAATGATTTGATTATGTCAGTATCATGAACTGATATCTTGTGAATGAAATGTGGATATTTTATCATTACTATATGCTTTTTTTATGGTTCATGGAAAAAAAATCATATACAGGTGGTTCTGTGATAAACCTAGTACAGGTGAGCATGATATAACTTTCCAATACATAGGGTAATGTGATAGAGGTAAATGTTAATGTTTCTCCTAATATATTTAGGGAATATAATATTATTGGTATTCGAAACGTAACACCCTATATAGCTGTGAAAGCTAAAATATACCTATGATATTGATGCCACAAGTAACAGATGTGATTTTTGATTTATAAATGTTATTAATATGGATTATGATTTTATGAGTCATGTTAAATATATTATGTTTTGTATGTATTTATGAACTTATTTTTTCATACATTATTTTATAACCCTTACTGAAATTTTTATGCATATCCCATGTTTTGGAATTGTTTTCACAAGGAATACGGTAGGGTATGAGAAAGGAAAAATTCAAAAAGATTAATATCATTAATATAATTCTTGTTTTCTTTTAAGAGTTTTGATTTTATGAAAAAATGGATACTTATTAGAAGTGTCTAATTTTTAATATTTGAGTTGTAATGTAATAACTATGGCCTAATTCTCTAATACTCTAATCCTAAAAAGATCCTCAATATGAATTCTTGACATCACTCAAGATTATTTCATGTTTAAGGCTGGGGAATTATTATTTATATATGTATATATATATCATTATTATATTATCATTAATATATTATAAATATCATATATGTTTATTGAACTCATCCTTAATACATTCTGTTTGTTGTTTGAAGGAATCGCATCACTTTGAGAGGGCGGTAGTCCACACTTCTTCAAACGATATTATCGTATTAACACTAAGTTGAAAATAAAGAGATGTATTCTTTAAAATAAATAAAGAAGATTAAAAATTTAAAATTTAATATGTGAAATATATAAACATATTGTTCATCATAATGGAAAATATTATTGATGATAAAGGATAAATGAACAATCATCGTTTCAAGAGGCAGTAGTTCACCGTACACAAAAATAGTATTTTCAACATCCATTAAACGGATGGGTGTATATGTGTAGGTCATGACCTTTTAATAAAAACATAATTGTATATATTGGATTATGTGTTTTCACAATATAATGGAATAATGTTATTGGGGTGGAGAGAAGAGAAATAAATGGAAGGAGCTTGAGAGAAGACATTACCTCTTAATCGGGTAACTCATTTTTGTTTAACCCAAATGGCTTCCATGAGAATATTTTTGACCAACGGAAGGATTAAAGGTATAATGGAGGAATATAGGGAGGATAATTGGGAAGATAGTGGGTTAACATACATGGTTTGATAGGTTTTATGAATGGGTATAAGTGGTGAACTTTTTTGGGATGGAAATGACTCTTTTGGAATTTTTAAAAACTAATTAGGTGTTCACATGTTATTTCATAAAATTCATACAAAACTAAAAACCTCTATAATTATTAAGATTCATAGTATAAATATTGATATTAATGGGGGTTTGGACATGATTATTGGTCATTTGGCCATTTAATATTTATTTTCAGTCCCTAATTTAGGTTAATTTAGCTTTAACTACTGTGATTAATTGTAATCACTTTTACTAATCATATTGGTAAAATATTAACATGATATTATTAGAATATAAATATAACAATGAATAAAATGTTTTATATTATATTTTTTTAATTCAAATCATAGATGTAGAAAAATTAATATTAGTGCTAATCTCGTAGACAGGACGAAATAACAGGGTTTTTATGTAAGAAAATGTTCAAAATATTGTTTAGATTTTATATTCCGTTTCAAACTAAAATTGATTCTAATGAATTACATTATATTAATAAGATTAATATTTATCTAATGTGTCATTAAAACATATTATAATATCATTTATAATTAATAATTAATAAGACAAGATGGTATTTTTCTAACTAAAAAACTGTATTTCTCACTATTCATCAAAAAGTGAAGTTTCTCAGAAAAAATCTCAAAAACTCAACCAATGGTAATTTCAATATTATGAATTTAAAAATGGATTTTATTTTATAAATTTAAATTTCTAAATGTTTCTAAATTTAATATTATTAATAAAAGTGGTCATACAATAAAATGGTATTTTTAACATAAAAGGACATTACATGAAATTCCATCTTTCAGTATAGATTTTTTTATTTATATAAATAATAATTATTATTTTTTGGAAAGTGGTTTTTACAATTACTAAAAATATATTTTATGTTGAGGATATAAATATCAGATTTAATTAATTATATATATATATATATGTGTGTGTGTGTGTGTGTGTTTCATAGAACTTCATTGTTGTGTGCATCGTACACCAAGTTGGTGTTGGTTGGAGATCAAGTGAAGTTTGTATTGCATGTGATGAAATACAATATGGTATTGAATGTCAATTTAATGTTTTAATTTGTGTTTATATATAAAAATATATAACTCTTACTTCTGTCATGTGATATTAAAATTATTTAAAATATATATTAATTCGGAAGAAATATCCAAATCATGGGGTGTACAGAGATATAGGTCACACTCATCACATAATTAAATCATACGTATATGTTACAAAAAAAAATCACAATACCATAACCCATGAAAATATATAGGTTCGATAAACATCAAATAATGACCTATGAGAGGAAATGGGTACCATTAACATTTCATCACATCATAAACAATGGAAACGATAAGGGTTTCATAATAATTTCATAAATATGCAACCAATTAAAATAAGTAGGTTATAAAATCATTTATCCCATGGAAAATAAAAGGATATCATAAGAATAATTCCATCAAAACATAAACCATTAAAGAAATAATATTAATGGATCCTTTGGATAACTTATTATAAGTTGTTGAGTAACATCAATAAATGTCATCTTAGATTTATAAAAACATGGAATGATGTTTTGAAAAAATTTATTGAGGAAAATATCAATTTATTTTTTATTTTTTTTGTTAAAGCATAAAACCTTTATCAAAATAGTTTCTTTTATAATGAATTGAATGCTAAAAAAGATGCCATCAAATCATTTTGAATTAATTTTCCCTAAATAATATTGAAAAATTTTTGAGAATCCTTTTTCTTGAAAACATATAAAATAATCTTGAAAACATTTTGAAACCCGTTTTTTATATCACATTGTAAAATTATAAAAAAATAATGAAACAAATGGAACCCATTTTCCAAAAAATACTTGTATCAAGACAATAAGAACTTTTTGAAAAACATTTCATTGAAAATACATTTAATTCATAAAAATAAATATAAAAAATAATTTTAGATATTTTTCTATATATGATAAATTGACAAATTTTAAAGAATACTAGATTTTTTTTAGAAAACATGGTTTTGAAAAAACAATTTGTTTCATCTAAAATGATAAATAAATAAATATATATATATGTATAAAAATAATTTCTTAAATTTCATATGTACAAATGAGTGCTTAAATTTTACCATTAATTGGATATAAAATTCCAATCTAGTGTGTAATAATATTCATGGTAGTTATTGAGATATGGATCATAAGATTTTATCAAAAAAAGTGTAATCCAAAAAAGCTTGATAACTGACGAGCTTATAGACTAAATTATTACTATCTTTGAAACATTTAATCATAATATATTAGAAGTAATTAAATTAAATTAATATTACTTATAATTAAAAAAAATTATTCATTTTATAACATTTCAATGGTATTGTATACACCTTATATATGTAAAGACCTGACGCTAGTTTCTGAGAGTCGGTGTGTTATTACATAACATTGGCATGATTACAAGAATTTCATATCCTGAAGGAATGAATTTTTTAGTGGATTTGAAAAAAATACATATATATTATCAAAATAACATCATGAAATGAAAAAAACAATAAATTATTTCATCAGAAACATCCATGCCTCCTAGATTATGCATGCAAGTCTCTCATAACTTACTTCTTCATATCCTTGGAAAACGAAACATAATAAAGGGGTGAGATCAAGCAATCAATAAGAGTATTAAATACAGATGAAGATAACATAATCCTAAACCTTAGGCATGTTATATAATTTATAATTCATGCCTTTATAAATAATAAAATTGAACACATTATTGCAGGAATATGAGTTCAGTAAATAATTCCATATTAAAACATAATCATGGGTATTCTACAAGAAGAATAACACATGAACAATAAATTACTAAATTCATAATGATAAATTTGAATAATCTAGACAATATTAACAATATGTTCAAGGCCTCAGGCAAGTTGTCTAAAAATGATTAAGGTCTCATCCAAAACCATATCACAAAAATGGGTAAGGCCTCGGCAAAGTCTACTTCAATTTTTCCCATTAGACATATCGGTGAATCGAGGGGATATATCGGGTCCCACCCATAAAATAAAAATTCCAATTCATTCTTAATATTATTGGGTATGAACATAAACAACAAATACAATCATATTTAATATAATAAATGAAATGTAAATAAATTTCTCTGAACATTAAGCATAAACACTAACCATTCAATGTAAAATGGTGAAACTTTTTCAGATAGTATATCCACAGTAAAAATAATTATAAAACATTAAATTTAATATGTAAGATTTCATAATTAAATATTAGTCCCAATAATACATAAAAATCAACAAGATTGTCAACATAGATTAAAATACTCTTATAAAATAATTGATTAATTCTTTAGATAAATACTCATTTATTTAGAAAAGAAGAGTTCTTTTTCAAAAATATTTGTATAAAACCATAATTTAAGTAAGTTGATATTTTCACAATAAAATTTGTGATTTTATAATTATAATGGTTTCTATAAATATATTATCGAGTTCCCTTGAAATTAGGTATGAATTTGAGAAATTACCTTTAATCAGGCTTGTATTTTGGATATAATTTTGATTGTTCTTTTTAAAACGTATAACTCCCCAAAAATTAAAGATGTATTCTAGTTGGTAAACATATATAAACCACTCAAAAATAATTTATGATGAGTAAATAATAATAGATAATAATTTCATTGAGTCGATAAGATAATAAAATTAACCCGAATGAAAATGGAGGTTCGGGTGGAAAACCATTACCTTATGTCCGAATGTGTTACTGTCATGAACATATTGAGTTTGAATAATAAATTAGATATGTATAAAAATTAATTAAAAACCAATTATTAATTTATTTATTTTATAATTATTTTATTATGTTCACTGTGTTCTTATTTTTTAGTTATAAGATTGAATTATGTCGTTCCTGAATGTTCGATTTCTTGATTTTCATAATTGGTTCACTTGTTTTTATGTAATGGAGTTCATGTGGAATGGATGAAATTCTACAGAATAGAATTTAAATATTATTTATGAACATACAAATTTTTTAATTGTAGTTTATATCATTTCATTACATGGAATGAGGATTAATCATTTGACGAAATATTAATGACATTCACATAGATTATTTTAGTGGAATTTTGATTACTAAGAACTTGTTAGGTAATATGATTTAATAATATGTATGTATACTGGTTAGTTAATATTAAATATGTCATAATAAATATATTAAAGTATTTTTAAATCATCATAATGGTTTCATGTCTAGTAATTTATGAGAATTTGAAGAATGAAACTTCGTCATCGATGAAGGTTGTAAATTTAACCTATCGAACGATGATTTCGTTTGTAAAATAAACGAGAGAGTAAAAATATTTTCGACGGTCTTTACATTAACATTATATAATTAAATTATATATATGATACTAGAGTTATCATGGTCATTTTTTTAGAGGATTTCAGGAAAGGGTGACAATAGAAAGGAACATGAAATGAAAATGAAATAAATAAAATTTGATTTTACCTCTTGAATCAACCTCGATGATAATCTCTTTATGGGATGGTGTTTTGGTCCTTTGGATAAAACAATAGATACTTGTAGGTGGGTAGTGACTAGGGGAGGTTATTTTGTAAAAACAATAAGGATATTCACGTCTAGAGGAGTGTGGAGAAGAGAAAGTGATGGGGGGTTTATATTGGTGGAGGGGAGTGAATTTTGAATATTTTACTCATTATTTTATTATTTCACTCAAGACAACCAATAAAGTAATTTAATGTAACCCTTAATAGTAAAAAATTCATGTGATATTGAAAAAAATGTTCATAAGTAACTCATGATTTCATTATTATTGTATTTATCAAATAATTAGTATATACGGTACTTTAATATATTTCACTTTTCATAAAAAAATTCAAGAATTTCAGAAAAATCCCAAAAATTCACCATAACCATTTTACTACGTGTATAATTTAAAAATTAATTTCATTTTAAAATATTAATTTTCTAAATATGAATAAATTTATTTTTGAATAAAATCATACATCGTTCAAAAATTAACAATTAGAATACAATAATCTGTTTTATAACACGTTAAAAATTTAATTAAGATCTCATTATCAGTGACCTTAAGAAAATAAAATATTATTCTTATTTAATATTAATAAGGGTCATATTACTATTAATATTACTATTCATAAGTGTATATTAGTATTCACCAAAAATGATGTTGGTTCTATCAGACTCCAAATATCTTTCTAATCCCAACTCTAGATGGTCGTTTTTTGAAATTCAAAACAAAGATGACGAAATGTTGTGTTTAACGTCTAGATTATAAATTGTGTTCTTTTTTAGGTACTAAGTGATAAATTAATTCAATATGTCTTTTACAAAAAACATGGGGTGTTACATTCTCTCCTCCATACAAAAATTTCATCCTTGAAATTCACATTATTTTACTCCACAGAAAGATTTGGGCAGGTCTTCCAAAAAAACTCCTTAGGCTTCCATGTTGCTTCTTTGATTTTTTTATTTATATAATGTTTCTTTACTAAATGAGTCTTCTAATTCCTCAACAATTCTTCATTAGTGTCTAGAATCTAGAAGGTCTCTTCACATTAAGAGAGGTCAGGTTTCAACTCTATACCTTCATAAGTGAGTACATGTGTTAGGTCTGGCAAGTACGTTCTCAATAATGAGACATGAAACACATTGTGTAATTTTCATAGGCTAGGAAGAATAGAAAAATGATATGAAATATCTCTAACTATCTAAAAAATTTCAAGAGTACCAATGTACATAGGGCTTAGTTTCCATTTCTTCCACGATCTTATAGCACACATCCATGGAGATTGATTCAAGTAAATGTGATCTCCAACATGAAATTCGAGATCCTTCTTTCATTTATTTGTATAGATAACTTTTCTACTTTGAGATATTTTGATGTTACCTTTAATAGTATTTACCTTTGCTGTTGTTTCATCCACAAGCTCTGGACCCATAATCCTTCCTTCTCCAACTTCATCCTAATAATTTGGTGTATGTTATCTTTTTCCGTGCAATGCTTCATATGGAACCATTTGAATTCTTGAATAGAATCTATTATTGTATAAAAACTCAAATATAGGTGAGAATTGATCCCATATACCTTGTAATTCAAGTGAACATGATCTCAACATGTCCAGTAAGGATTTGATTATCGTCTTTAATTTCCCATCAGTTTTTGGGTTGTAATAAGTACTCAATAGAAGGTTAGTATCCTAATATTTCTAAATAATTTACATTATTTTAATGTAAATTAAAAGTCATGATCAGAAAAAATTGAGAGAGGTTCTCTATGAAGTCTCACAACATCATTGAAATACATTCTTGTCAGGCACTCTAGTGGAAAATCATCTCTTATAGTTAGGAAATGTGAAAATTTCATAATTCGATCCACAATTACCCATATCGCATCAGTAATCATTATATTATTAGATAATAAAAGTCAAAATATCCAGGGTTATGTCATCCCATTTCCATATAGTTATAGGTAGTGGTTTTTTGAATGCTTTGGTATATTTCCTTTCGACATTCAATCGTTACAGGGTAATGATATATATACATAATCTTCAATTTCCCATTTCATATTATCCAACCAAAAAACATTCTTCAAATCAATATACATCTTATTACTACTACGATGTATAGAGAAATTTGAACTATCTGATTCATCCAAAAACCACATTATTAGATTGAGTATATATGGAACCCAATTCCACTTCTCAACTTTTAGAACACCATATTCACACACAATGTCATCCATATTACCATCTTTCATAGTATTAATTTTCTTTTAAAGGGACTCATCATCAGGCCGATAACATTTAATCCTTTATAATAAATATGGTTGGGCAACCAAATGAAAAAGTAGTGATGTTTAACCTTATTTGATAATTCCCATATCCACCCTCACTAGATCTATGTACAAAAGATTTTATCAAACCTCATTTTGTTGAGAACTCAATGATCCTTCATTCTCAATACATCAGTTACTTTGTTTGACTTTCCTAGGTTGTATTGTATAGTACATTAAAAATCCCTGAGTAGTTAAAGCCATCATTGTTGCCTCATGTTGTGTTATTTTTGTGAGATGGTATAATTTAGACTCTTGTGATCCATATATATCTCACATTATTCGCCATAGAGATAATGTATCAATAATTTTAGATAAAATATTACTTTTCTAAATCAATATCGTGATTTGGATAGTTTGGTTCATGAAATGTTTTGTTCATTTATCTATTTGCAATAAATCTACGATTCCGCAAAAGGAAATAACCAAGTCCATTCAATAATACATCGCTATAGATCCCAAACCCATCATTTCCCAATGTTAGTGTCAGGATTAGAGCCATCACTAATATCCTCATTAATTCATTGAAACAGCACTCACATTATTAATCCTATATAAACAAAACCACATTACATGTAATATTGGTCATTGGGTTGGATAAACAGGTGATGTTCTAAATAAAATGCTAATAATAACCTGCAAAACAAATAAAACTATGTAGCTCAGTTATATTCATTGGAGTAGGCCATTCTTCCACAAACATTGTCTTCATTGGATCGACAAATATTCCATCATTAGAGACAATTTGGCCCAATATAGAAACATATTGAATCCAAAATTTACAATTTATATACTTCTCATGTAATTCATTTCTTCTAAGAGTTCTCATAATAGTACAGAAGTAATTTTCATGATCTTCACAACATTCAGAGTATACCAAGATATCATTAATAAATACAACCACAAAGTCATCAGGATATTCCATGAAAACTCTATTCATTATATCCATGAAAATAGATGGTTCATGACTCAGTCCAAAAGGTATTACAGTAAACTTATAATTCCCATACCTGGTTCAAAATGTTGTTTTTGAAATTTCACCATTCCTCACAACTAACTGATGATATCTAGATCGAAAATCATTATTCAAAGAATATTGGGTTCAATGAAGTTGGTCAAATAAATCATCAATGTGATGTATGAGATAGTTTTTGATTATTTTCATAGAATTGATCACCCAGTAGTCAATACACATCGACATAGATCCATCTTTCACCTGAATAAAAATAACAAAGGTTCCCCATAAAAAAACTAGTGACAATAAATCATTTATCACTCAATTACTCTAGTTGTTTATTCAGTTTCACTAATTCTGTAGTGGCCATTCTATAATCGGTCATTAATATGGGCCTTGAACTAGGAATTAAGTAAATGGTAAACTCAATTTCCCTCTCTAGGGGATGTCTAGGAAAAGTCTCTGGAATGACGTCAACATATTCTTTCACAGTAGGTATATACTCAATTTGAATGTTCTTTTCCTCACCCATAGTTATTTAATTCTCTTCCTCTCAAATAATTGAATTCAGTTGAGCTACTGTGGGTGGCTCTAGTTGAGAATTAGATAGTGATGTTTCATCCCTAAAGATAAGGGATTCCATGTCATCTTAAAAAATTGTAACCTCATTATTATTTTAATAAATTTTTGCATCATGGTTCGAAAGCCAACCAATTCTAGGGATTATATCAAATTCAATCATGGTATGACAATAAAATAAGCTGATAAATCACTTTTGTATTCTCTAGTGGGGACTTCCTGACACAATTTTGTTGCAATGATACTTCCCTTAGGAGTTTTGACTAACAACATCCTTAATAAATCAAAAACGAAATATATGATTTTCATGGAAAACTGGGAAGATAAGAAGGAATGAGATGATCTTAAATGAAATAAAGCATTGGATAAGTTTGGGTAAATGATTAATGAACATTTCACCACATCATTAGGAACATTAATATTAAATTTTGTGATCATATAAGCTTTTCCCTTCTCCCATGTCCATTTATGTGGCATGTTTCCTTGACACATGGGGAAATGATTAGAATAGTGTCCCATCTCTTTAAAATTATATCATAGAACATTAATAGAATCTTGTTTCCCCTTATAACAACCAGCAAAATGGAATGTTTGTCTACATTTTTATCATACTCATTTTACTTTTAAACAAGCCCCTGGGTGTTTCCTTACACAATTATCACACAGTGTAAAATCAACTCTTCCTTTATTCCCCATTTCCATGTTTCATTTTCATTAGTTTTCATCAACCCTCTTCTTCTCTTCATTTCCCATTAATGTCATAAGATTTGAATAATTATTTTTCTATCTTGATATCACATGAAACTATATTCTCACACAATGAAATACATTGACATACCAATGGCCATAATGGGAGTGGCTTTAGGCCATCAAAAAATAGATCAATTTTTCTCCTTAGATTAAATATGTTGCCCAATGAATGGATTTATATCCTTGGGAAGTTAGATTCATATTTTTCAAATTCTCATTAACCTTTTTCCTCAAATTTAGAAATTACCTTTCTAAATTTTTTCGTTGTTCATGAGGAAATTATTTCTCTAGGAGTATTTCGTCAAAGTCCCACTATTCTATCTCATCTATCTCTTAATACGCTTTTGTGTTTTTGATTAATGACCAACATTGATCTGCCTCTCCCGATAGGCGATAAACTACCATAATGACCATCTCTCAATTGTTACATCCCAAATAATGAAGTATTATTATTTGGAAACTTATCCCCTTCTCAACTACGAATGGATTTTTAGTCCCATTGAATGATGGAGCTTGTTGTTACCTAAAAAAATCTAACAAAGACCCTCCATGTAGTGGATCTGGTTAGTCTATATGGGTAATGTTATTGTTCATAACCTTACTAAGTTGTAACAGTATATTTACAAGCTGTACTTTATCAGTTGTAGTACCAGAGCCAACATTATAATCTTATTTTGGAGGGAAATCCCAACATGGGATTTGCGTGTGCATGTGGTTTCCATTTGTTCCATTAGGCAGAATTTCTAGATAAAGGTATGCACTATATTAGGATAAGAGTCATAATTTATAATCTTAAAATGAAAAATACATTGAATAAATTAAAATCCTATGAATGGCCAACCCCATAATCACAAAAATAGGTTTTTTTGGGGAAAAATTTACATTATAATCCTTCATGATGGCATGTAATTAAAATATGAATTATCCTAAGAATATCCCTACAGTGTCAACCCAGGTGTGTAGTAAGGCTCATTGTCATGTACTAGGAAGCCTTTGTTCATTCCCATCACACCTTGTCATTTTTTTCACTCTTAGATACATAAGTTCCATAACCATGTCCACTTGTAGTATCCAAACATGGATATATTTTCTAAAAAGATCCACATAATCTATCCCTTATCAAAATACCAGGATGTTATTGTTTGTTTATACTCAAAGACTATAATAGGGATTTGTTCCCTAATCTATGTTTTCTAAATGTAGTGTCCATGTTTTCTACTAAACTACCACTGATACAAACTGTAAAGATCTTACCCCAGTTTCCCGGAGCCCATTCCTTATTACATTAAATTGGCATGATTACAAGAAATTAATATCCCGATAGATCGAATAGATTAGAAGATTTGGAAACAAGATACATATATAAGATCCAAATTACATCATGAAATGAAAGCCAACTCTAAATTATAAAATTAGAAACATCCATGCAAACTAGATTATGCATGCAAGTCACTCATAATATTCTTATTTGTATCCTGGAAATATATAACATAGGAAAGGGGTGAGATCGCAAAAATAGTAAGTGTAATAAATAAAATAGAAGATAACATATACATAAACAGTACTCATGTTGAATAATTGAAAAAATATGCCTTTACAAATAATAAACATGATCACATAATGGAATGAATATGAGATGAGTAAATAATTCCATAATAAACATAATCATGGGTATTCTACTAGATCAATAACCCCATAAACATTCAGTTGATAAAATAATAATTAATGAGGTTCTATAGATGACATTCTGAACCATACCACCATGGCCTTGTCCAAGATGTCTAAATATGATTAGGGCCTTGTAAAAATTGTATCTCTAAATGGGAAAGGCATCGGTCAAGTCCACATCAATTTAACCAATGAGACCTACAGATGGATCAAGGGGCTATAGCGGGCCCCACCCATCATATAATAAGTCAAATTAATTCCTTATATGAGTAGGAATAAACATTAAAAACCTATTTATTCATATTGAAACTAACATATGAAATGTAAATAACCTTCCCCAAACATTATGCGTAAAGACTATCCAATAAGAGTAAATTAGTTAATGGTTTTGAAAACACAATTCCATAGTAAAAATGATAATAAATAATTAAATTAAATACAGTATATTATATAATAAAATATAAATCCCAATAACACATAATAATCAATAATAGTTTTGAAATATATTAAATTAGACTTATTAAATAATTGAGTAATTGTTGAGATAAATACACTTTTATTTTGAATAGAAGTGTTCTTTTGGAAAATTATTTGTATAAATACTGAAGTGATGTAATAATAAATTTTCACAATAAAATGTTTTATTTTATAATGATAAAGGTTTCTAAAAATAGATTATATAGTTCCCTAGTAATTAAGTAAGAATTTGTGAAATTCACTTGATTTGAGCTTGTATTTCAGAAGTAATTTTGACTCTTCCATTAAAAACATGTAACTACCCATAAAATAAGGAAGGATTCAGGTTGTTAAACATATATAGAAAACTCACATATTATTTTTTAGGAGTACATACTAATAAATTATAATTTCATTGAGTTATTTAGACAATAAATGTAACCCAAATGAAAATGGAAGTTCGGGTGGAAAACCCTTTCCATAAGTCAGAATGTGTTCCTCTTTTTAAATTAAGGTCCTGAAATATGAAATAATACATATTAAGAAAATAATTAAAAAAATATTGGAAATGTATTTATTTTATCAGTATTTTATTATGTTTATTACGTCCTTATTGATTCATTATAATATTGAATTACGTCATTCCGGAGTGTCTGTTGTCTTGATTTTCATAATCGGTTCACAAGTTTTTTTAATAGAGTTCATGTTGAATGGATGAAAATTTACATAATATAATTTAAATATTAGTTGTGAACATACGTAGGCATTAGTTTTTAATTCATATCATTTATATACATGTCATGAGGATGAATCATTAGATGAAATTTGAATGGCATTCGCTTAGATTATTTTAGCAGATTTTTGATTATTATGAACTAGTATGGTCATATGATTTAATAATATTTATGTATACTGGTTACTAAATATAAAATTGGTTATAATGAATATATAATAGTATTATTCAACCATAAAAATTCTTTTGGGGACAGTAATGAAGGATAAATTGAAGAAATGAACATCATTATCCACATAAGTTGTCAATTAGAAACTCACAGATGAAGATTTCATTTATAAAATTAAAGGGAGAGAGTAAGATTATTGATTATGGTTCATCCATTAACAAGTAATAATTAAAATATATTTATTAAAATGTATTTATCATTTTTATTTGTATAGAGGACTTGAGGAGTGGATAATAATACATAGGAACTTGAAATGAAAATGAAAGAAATAAAATGTCAATTTAAATCTAGAATCCACCTCCTTGAGAATATCTTCAAGGGAAGGTGTTTTGGCCTTTTGAAAATACCAAGAGCTTCTTGGACTTGGGGGGGGTTAATATATAGGGTCATTTGGACCGAACTATTGGTATCTTCAAGGGTTAGAGGAGTGGGGAGAATAGGGGGTGATGGGGGGTTTTTTATATATAGAGTATATGAGTGAATTTTGGAATATTTTACTCATTATTTTATTATTTTCCTCAAAAAAACCAATATTGATTTTTAATATGATCCCTAATAGTAAGAAGTGCATGTGAGTTCTAAAAAAATGTCCTTACACCACTCATGATGTAACACCCCAAGATTTTATAAGAAATATTGTTTTTAATTTCTTTGATGTCTTGTGTTGTATGCTACACCAAGATTATACTGTGCTATATGAAACACCATGTTATACTTTAGCATACACAACACTATTCTAGGCTTGTGTTACACGCAATAGTAACCTTCCTCGATAGCTTGTGTCGTACGCAATACTGAGTTTCACTAAACAATGATATGTTGTTAAAACATAATATAAACTAGCCGTTATGAATAGTAATAACAAATTTTTGAAATTTTAAAAATTTTATCTTTCAAAATGGACTTCATTTTTGGATTTGAAATATCAAAATTAGCCAATGGTGAATTTTCAGTATTTTTCTGAAAACTTTCAATTTTTCATGAATAGTGAAAAACACTGAATTATAGTTTAAAACCAAATTTTTTTAATTATTTATTTTATTTAAATTTATTTTACTTCAAAATAGATACAAAAAACTTATATTAGTTCAATTTAATTAATTAGAGTCATTTTATATTAATTTTAGATATATAAAAATTTTATTGAACTTTTCACCGTCTTTTACCCACCTCCTAAGAGAATTTGAAAATTTACATAAAACATAATTTTACCTCTTCTGTGAGTGGAATTTCGAAAATTCGAGAGACATAGTTAATTTCAGGGAGTAAAATGTGGTTCAATAAGATAAAAATAATTTTTGGTGAATAGTAACTTTTTAGTTTTATTTACCACGGTTAAAAGTAAATAGGGTAATTAAGGGTAAAAATGATATTATTTTTACCCTAAATCATTTCGTAATTCTATTTTATAAGTTTAATTTGACCAAAAACAGCCTTAGGAATTAAATATTACCCTTTAGGTCAACTTGGATTAGATTAGGTCATTTATTATTATTTTATTTAAAGAAGAGTTAAAATAATTAAAATCAATGTTTATTAACTAAATCATTTTTAGTATTGGGTTCTATAAAAGTAAAATTCGACTATAAATATTCATTATAAATCTAAATATATTTCCTATATAATGGTATTTTATTTATTATTTCTATACATTAGATATGTTAATTTATTTATTACACAATGATGATGAAGTAATTACCTTATTAATGAAATATTAACATAGTTGAGGTTATAAATACCCAAATAAATGTAATGTGAGACTTTTTATAAATTTGACTAAGTTTTTAGGTTAAAATTACATATTAATATTGATTTAAATAACTTTTTTTGGAACTAATCACGTTGTTATAATTTTCAAAAAAATCAATTACCAAATAGTGTCAAAATTGACATAAAATAGTTTTTTAAACAAATATTATATTATTAATTGTTATTTTATTCCTAAAAATCTAAGGTTCGTCCAAATGACTTAGATAAGGTTATAAATATTAATAATGAACCACTTGGGGTTCGTTTGGCTTGTTATAGTATGTTTATAAACCATATAGTGTAAGAAATCAAGAAGACACGGTAAAAGTTAAATTATTTATCATAGAAGTAAATCTAAATGATAAGGTTAAAATAGTTACCTAAACTTGTCTAAAACCTATTGGAATAAATTCTTTAGACACATACACACATTATCTTATAAATAAGTTACTTTTGAACCATTATAAACCTAATATAACTTTATTATAAAATAATATTTTATGTTTTTTCTAAAGTGCCCCTCTCTTTTCTTATAAAAGGGAACCTCATCCCTCTCCTCTTAACACAATTTTGAGCCTTAAAGCTCAGACAAAACCAGACCATTTCCCTTATGAACATCTTTAGAAACATTATAGAGGTTCTGGTCTCCTCAAAATACTAACTCTATTTCCTTAAAAGGAATCTTAAAAGAGGTGCGTCGAAGAAGAGGTAATCTCTTCTACCGATTTTTTTTCAAGTTTCATTATTCTTAAACATCATCATCTTTAGTTGTTTCATTATAAAGTAATAACATAAGTATCACTAATATACTGATATATTATTATAAATATGAAACAATCCCATGTCACCTTCTATACATCCTACGGAAAACAAAATCATCGTGCGTGCGTACGTACGAAATACCGTCTCCACGCTGTGGTGTAATCTGTTTTTCCACCACCACCTTACATGGATGGATATAATGTTGTAAATAATAACTATATATGTTTATTATAAAATCATACTGATTTTGAGATATTATATCATCCACTTTAATTCCATTCAATAATTATAGGAACAATATCATCACTCGTGCGTACGTACGGATTACCGTCTCCACGACGCGATTAGATTCATTCTCCATGTTAACCATTCAAGAATGATTATATAGTATATATAATGAATAATTATCAAAAATATTAAATTATTAAGATAATGGATATATATATATATATATATATATGTGTGTGTGTGTGTCATCTACTTACTTCCATTCAAGTCAATAAGGAAAGGAAAACAACGTTCATGCGTACGTACATCCTATCGTCTCCATGAACGGTGCATCTGGTTTCATTCATCTATCTATTATATATATATAACGAATATATATGATATATAAATAATTATTTACAATCTTGAATTAATTAAATTATGATATAATTAAAAATAATATCAAGAACAACATGTCAAAACACGTACGATAAATAAAACAATTTTACCCAAAATGCTGCTTTAACATGGAATATACAAAAGAATGGGTAATATAAAGTCAGAAGTGAACCATATATGATATCATAACAATGAATATGATTATGTAATAAGTAAATGAAATTATTTAAATTATTATACAAGAGGTTCTGATACGTACAAAGCATATCAGACCTAAGGTAAGTGATAACTGTTCCAATCTCATTCTTATCCGAGATTGTTATTTGTAAGTATTTACTGGGGTTATATTTATTATCCATGTCCCTATTTTATAAAAAATGGGTTCATTTATGTCTAAAGTCCTTTTTTCCCATTTTTTACTTTAATGACATGGTATTTAAGGAATCTTTTATTTGTTTTCCAAACGAGTTACTTTTTTACTTTTCTGACAAAAGTATGAGAAGAATGTTTTTTTAACTTATATGGCATGAAAGGATTTTTATGGTTTCATTAAGCCTTATTTTCATGATTCTTCCTTCACAATATTTCATAACTATTTTCAAAAAATTTATTTGCTTTTATATTTTCAGGTCATTTTTTGAAAATAAAATGATTTTTAAGAAGAAAGGATATTTTCCTCAAGAATTCATTTCAAGTGTTTTGTCAAAACTATTTTCCATCTAACATGAAATTATTTAGTATGATTATTTTTCAAGTATAATGTATCTATTATTTACATGTATTTATTCTTATTATGAAGAAATGATATCCGTTTTTTTATATGGATTATGTTAGGATCATATGATGTTTATGAAATCCATTTTATTCTTTGGGTTATGATGAATGATTTATGTTTATTTTGTGAAAAAAGTAAGAATTATTTTAATATGAGATTGGTGGGACCTATATCTCCCTCCAATTCATTAGTTAAAGATTTATATCTCATGATATATACATGGATGGAATAGTATGTTAATCCGGTTCAGTGATACAGGACTGGAACGAAGAGTGAACTCGATTTAGAAAGGGACTTTGTCTACTAAGATGGTCTTGGTAGCAATGCCTTGGCTACTATGGAAATAATATCATGTGATTAATGGTTTTCCACAATTAAATGTATTATTCCCATGCTATTTTATCACGATTGATGTTATATTATGATTTATGCCTCACGTACTTCCATGTTTTTTGTCATGGCTCAAGATTTTGATGTTTAAATATTATGTTCATGTTTTTAAGTTCCAGGGTATATGGTTTGTTTTATTTTTTCCATACATACACTTACTGAGAATTTGATATCACCCTTTATATGTTTTCTTTTCCCCATGATATAAATAATGGTTTTAGGTAAAAAAACAATATGTGAAGATCATTATGGGAGATGTTGATGATCTTTCACCATGATTAGAAGATTATTTTTCTGAGTTTCCAACAATACTAAACTATTACGGTGTTTATGTGTTTGTTTTTGTTATGTATTAAGTTTTCTGAAAAAGTAATGCAATGTCCATGTACTTCAAGCTTTGGGTCTCTACACATGATGTCAGAAATAGTGTATTTAGCTGATAATTTGTATATACTGTATTTTATCGTATTTCACTATTCATTAAAAATTCATGAATTTCATAAAATTAAAAAAGTTCACCATAAACATTTATCAACATGTAGAATTAAAAAATGAACTCCATTTTCAAAATAGAATTTTCTAAATATGATTATTTTAATTTGAAAATAAAAAATATTGTTTATTTGAAAAATAAATATTTTAAAACTACAATAATTTTTATAATACATGGAAAAGTTAATCAAGATCTCATTATCTTGTAACCTTATGTAATTAAAATAATAATATTTTTAACTATTGATAATTCTATTATTATTATTCATATTACTATTTATATTACTGTTTATAAGGTTATGTTACTATTCACTGAATATCAAGTTGGTTATTTAAGATTCCAAATGACTTACTGATCATTACTCTAGATGACCATTTTTAAGAATTGATAACATAGTAGAGGAAAATTTGTGTTTATTGGATTGATTATAAATTTATTTTTATTAGGGACTCAATGTTTCATGTATTCAATATTTATTTTTCAAAACCTTGGGGTGTTACAGTATAAATATATAGGTTCATAACATGGAATGTGTCTCAATGAAGAATAATTGAGACAAAAATTACATTACCTATTTGGTAACTTTCGAAAAATAATCCCCATTAAAGAAGGATCATAAAATTGATATGTAAATAACCATTAAAAATGGTATAATATTAACATAATACAATCATTTTCTTTATATAAACCACAAAAAATAAGTGATTGGCGAATATGGCATTTATCTCATGAAAATAAAATGTGACATGAAATCCCTTAGTTTATGTCTTGAATTTTTTCATACTCATAATAACCTTCTGTATAAGAGTTATATTTTTATTATATAAATTTTATATAGAAAATATTATTTAACCTAATACCATATGTGGTTGGATTGTGACTTCAAATTACCTACATATTTATAATTTCTAGTTAACATTTTCCTTTGGGTAATATCTGCATTGTTATTCACATGGGTCTTAATTTGTTATTTTTTCCTCATACTAATATCAGGATGTGGAGAATTTAAACATGAAATAAATATCATGTATTTTCAGAATAAATTTATTTATAATAATCTATGTAATATATAAATATGGAATGAAATGAACAGTTCATGAAGATATAGTCCCTACACAAGAATGAATTTTATTTTCCGTTTTCCTCATATTATAAATATAAATAATGTAAATGATGGTTACGTATATATATATATATATATATGTATATTCATTAAAGGACTATTTTTAAATCTTATATAATATATAATATCACCTAACCCACCCTTAATACATTCTATATAGTGTGTGAACGAATCACATCGTTTTGAGGGGCAGTAGTCCACACATCCTTAATCAAAATTATCATATTTACAAAAAATGGAAATTATAACAGTATGATTTATAAAATAATTTCATAATAAACAAATTGATAATAAATATAATATAAATAATATATAAACAATTTTCCCTTCATAATTCCTTTGCATGAACGGTGGAAAAGGATAATTAAACAATCTGCATTTTTTGAGTTGGTAGTTCGATGTACACAAAAATAGTGAGTTTGTTACCCTTTAGATGGAATTGTGTGTATGTGTAGGTTGAAAAATAAGAGCAAAAAAATATATTTAAATTTGTAGTACTTCTACTTTTATTCATTCTGAGAATAACATGAAATTAGGTAGTGGAGAAATAAAATAAAAGAATGGAGCTTGGGGAAGAATGTTACCTCTTAATGGGGTTACTCTTTTTGGTTTTTTCAAAAATACATCCTTGGATTTAATTATTCCTAAGGGGAGGCTTATAGATTTAGAGGAGATATGTTAAGGATCTACTTAGGATGTTCTTGGTCGAGACAATAAGGTTTGAGAGGTTTGAGGAGGTGGGAGGAGAGGAGACCTTTTTATAGTGGAGGAGGAGAGGCACTCTTGTAAATACCGAAATGTGTAGCCTAATGGGAGGTCTCCCATAACATATCATCCTCTAGAATGGAAAAATCATGGAGTAATGGTGAATAATGATCTAAAAATTCCACACTATCTAGTGATTTTTTTTATTTTGATAATTTTTTTTTCTTCCATGTTTCAAAATTTTTACCATTTTGTTTTTTATTAAATATTTTAGTATTCTGACATAAGTAATTTTAACATTAATAATAAACTAAAGCTTTATTTATAACGACCTGTCCTCGAGGCCCATGATGTGACTACCCCAAGCCTACCTTCCATAGGCCAGGGGCTGGCGACTAGCACCAAAGGCTCATCCCCGATAAAAGGAAAGGCATTTCCTTTAAACCTGTAATGCACATAGTCTGAACACATGCGCTAGAAGAAACAAGTAATAAAATAAAAAAGAAAAATGTGCTGAAAGTAAGTAGAACATTATAAAACCCAACTGAACAACAAGTACAAGTAAAAGTAAAAAAGGAAAACAGCTCCTGAATCGTCCACTGGGGAACCCTACCTAAAGGGTAGGTATAGAACTTGAACAACTCGTCCTGAAGATACGTCCCGTCTTGTCTAGCTTCGAGCAGCCTCCCGTCCGTCAACCTTAGCGTCGATCACTACTGGCCATCGTCTGCACAGAGTTCCACAAGGTTCGGGTGATTCCCGTTCAAGGTTGAGTATAACAATACTCAGTATGGGACTTATAGATCCCTGAAGGTCTCCAAAAACCCACTAAGGATAATCCACATAAGTAAGATACAATCAAAAAGTATCATCCATCTATACTTAGTTATATGCGCATACATATTCCTAAGTTACCAAACACAGTCCGACTCCAACACTCGAGCTCAAGAAAAACCCATTCCACAAACGAAGTGAAGTCAATCACCTTGATGATAAGGATTGAACGACAAGACTCATCTCACGCAAGAATACAACTCAAGAATAGGGGTAGATATGATTAGATGTAGCCTTTGAATCCTCTCATGTGTCGAACCCACGTAGGATCCTGGAACAATATCAGCATTTTCAAACCCACATATGATCCTAGTACAGAAGTCGTCACTGTTGAACCCATGGAGGATCCCGGTACATAATTCACCTTTGTCGAACCCACGGAGGATCCCGGTACAGAAGTCATCACTGTCGAACCCGAGGAGGATCTGATCATCTTAGTCATAGCCAGCCATAGGGTTCCCACACACAGCATGCTCAATTCCGAGAAGGTCCGCTCCTCGATCCAAGAGTCCATATATCAACTATCACAATGTCTCGAGTTGATATACCTCGTAGTTCCATCTCATCATAAGTAACCCAACGTGATAGACGGCGTGTCAATCAGATGCCCGGTCTGTGAGTTATTGGCATTTCCATTCCAGGGGGCTGGTTGGTTTTTACGCTCAAACCAAGATGACTATATCCCAACTATTTACAAACCTCAAGTAGAATATTAAAATAGATTCATCTCACTCCAAGAATTCCATCTCCATAGGCGATTCGTCAATCAGACACCCGTATCCCATGATATGGGTGGAAAGCTGAAAATTGGCCATTGTGTGTCTGGGTCCAGTCTGACCCAGTCTGAGCGACCCAGCCCGACCCGGTCCAGACCGAGGTCTGACCTGGTCCAAGGGGTTGCTCGACCCAAAGGGGCGGACTGTCCTGAGGGTGGCATGATAGTAAGAAGCCCGACATGTGGGCGGCCGGGCTGAGGACGCCTCGACTGACTATTGGGCCTGTGTGGTGGGCGTCCTGCCCACGTGGTGAGCGTCCAGTATTCTTGGGAATCCGCTAGCCATTGGGGGTGGTTACACCCCCTGCCTTTCATAACGACTGGCGCATGGTGCGCCGGGATGGTAACCGCGAGACTTGAAGGGTCCCGCCTAGTCAGGCTGGCCAAGTGGCCAGCCGATTCTAGCTCCGGTGTGGTGCGACGGGGCCGCGCCCCTTCACCGTGGCCCGCCCGAGCTACAATTTCGCATCGCCGGCGCGCCGTGACGATGTTGCGCACCTCCACCGCAGCCCACCATGGTCACAGGTTCCTGGCTTCACCGATGTGGCACGACGACATCGCGCCCCTCCGACGCAGCCCAGCTGGCAGCGGCCCTCTGCTGGCCTCCGCGCAGTGCGACGGTGTTTTGCGTCTCCACCACATCCTGTCATGGCCGTGGCTCCCCTTCTGCATGGCAGGAAAGTGCCTCACCCTCTTAGCGACCTAGAAGCCTTGTGCCAGCGGTTCCTCTTCACAGTCCGCCTTCGTCATCAGCAATCAATAATAACCAAAGGGGGAGGGTCGGGATGTGTTCGTGCGGTCTGAACCATCCTCTTCATGGCGATATCATTCGGCATAAATAATCTAATTTTTTAACGATGATGTTAAAGAATAATAATTCTAATGGAACTCCTACCTTGATTCGAAGAACGTTGACAAGGTCATGGAAATAGGGCAGATGTCGATTTGTTGATGTCGGAAAACGCCTGAGGATGAAGAGTCATCAGCGTTCCTCACGGGAGACTCTTTCTATTTTTTCTTGGACGAAGATTGAAGGAGATGTTCGTCATTCTTCAGTGGTTCATCGTTGGAAGGACGAATCTTTCCTCTCTCAAGCTTTTTCAAAGGATTATGCCTACCACAAAAATGAAAAATGATGATCTCTATTAATTCTTTCGCACGACAACACAAAGATGTGTTCAAATAAATGAGGAAACTCATTTAATTATTGCTAAGGAATGGTTCAAATTCAATATTATAGGAGGTGAAGAGTTCCAATTATTGAAGAGGGGTGTCAAATTAACAATGGATAGTTAATGTGGGGTTAATTGGGGTATGAAGCTCGTGTGTGCCCCACTACATAATATCCTCCCATGGGAGGTTATGAGAGGGTGGGACCCACCTCCTACCTCCCCTTGGAGGATTATACCACCACAAAAATAAAAATATTCTACACATATTTTTATTTAATTTTATTTAGAAACCCCAAATATTAACGTTCAATCTCGACAAAAAGCTACTACGGTAAAGGACTCCTAAAATAAATTCAGGCGCTGCAAGTTCAACGGTGTCCTCGGATTTCAATTCTAATCATCTGTTCAGATAATATAAAAATACCACTTGTAAGTTTAATGAACGTACCCGAAAAAAACTTATAAAATTGATTCCGGGCACACCGAGCATTAGAATCAGGCTTCATCATAAACATCAGACTCGTAAAATTTCCTTGTATTTATGAAAATAAAATTCCATGGAATTTTCGGGTCTTTACATTCTCCCCACCTCAGGGCATTACATCCTTGTAAGATAAAACTCACACTAAAGAAACTAATGAGGGTAATGAGCTTGCATCTGAGCCTCCCTCTCCAATGTGCTCTCCTGGAGGTTCCCATGCTGCTAGAGAACAAGCACCAAAGGTATCTACCATCCACACAGGACCCGCTCCTGTCAATCCTCAAATTCTACTGGAACCTCCATGAATGTCTCCCATTCATCGATATCTAGCTCCCCATGGATGATGATGTGGGACGGGTCTTGCACGTATCTCCCTAGATGAGATTCATGGAAGATTTCATGCACCCTATGAAACATAGGTGGAAGAGCCAAGTAGTAATCCACCTCACCTAATCTGGTGAGGACCTGGAAAGGTCCGATTAATCGCGGAGATAACTTGCCGCCTCGGTAAAATATTCTTAGACCTCGTCGAGGTGAGACCCATAGAAAGATGTGGTCGCCATCCACGAACTCCAGTGGTTTCTGTCTCCTATCAGCATAAGACTTCTACCTGCTCTTGTAGTCTTCATACACTCCTGGATGATCTACACCTTCTTCGTCATAGACTGCACCATCTCTGGTCCCATAAGTGCTGACTCACCTGGGTTAGTCCAGTACAGAGCCGATCAGTAAGGATATCCGTACAATTCTTCTAAGGTTCCATTCTGATAGTGGAGTTGTAGTTGTTGTTATACGCAAACTCTACCTAGGTTATGCGATCATCCCAGCTGCGACCAAAGCCGAGGACGCATGAATTGAGCATGTCCTCGAGAGTCTGAATGGTCCTCTCAGTCTGAATATCCGTCTGAGTATGGAATGTGGTGCTCAAGTGAAGTTGCGTCCTGAAAGCCTAATGTAACCCCTTCCATAGCCTGGAAGTGAAACGAGCACCTCAATCGGAGAGGATCATCAATGGAATTCCATGAAGCCATACGATCTCTTGTTTGTAGAGGTGTCCCAAGCTGTCTATTAACCCTGCTCTCTAATCAGTAGGAAGTGGGACGATATGGTGACTTGGTCAACAATCACCCTGATAGAGTGATGTCCTATGGATGTACGTGGAAGTCCCATTACGAAATCCATCTATAACTCATCCCACTACCACTCTGGGTCCTCTATGGGCCGAACTAATCCTTCTAGAACCTGGTGCTCTGCCTTCACTTGCTGACAAGTGAGGCATCGTGAAACAAACTCTTCTACATCCTTCTTCATACCTTGCCACCAGTGATGTCATCGGAGGTCCTGATATATCTTCACCTCTCCAGGATGTACCGCTAAAGGAGAAGTGTGGAACTCCCACAAAACATCCTCTTAAAGTAAAACTGGTACAATTGTACATCCTCTGAAGTGAATGACGTGCTCATCACCTTTAGAAAACCATTCAGGTTCCTGCCTTGTGGATATCTGAGCACGTAGTGTCTCACAGTCGACATCCCCATGCTTTTCCTCCCTGACTCGTTGAAGAAGTGAAGGAGTGACTGTGAGAGACTGTAGAAAGGCTTCTCCATCTCTATCCACAAAGTATATCTGCAATGTGGTCAGCTGCTCTATTGCCTCTTCGAGTAGCTGAATTCCTGATCTTCTACTGAGGGCATTGACTACATCATTCCCCTTCTCAAGAGTATAGACTATCTTGAAGTAATAGTCCTAGAGGAACTCAATCCATCTTCATAGTCTTAGGTTCAGGTCATTCTGAGAGAAGATATAGCTGAGAATTTGGGGGTCAGAGTAGACTATAAACGCCCGCCCAACAGATAGTGTCTCCAAATCTTCAAGGCGAAGAACACTACTACTAACTCCAGGTCATGGGTAGAGTAGTTCATCTCGTTCTATCTCAACTGCCGAGAACCATACGTGATCACTCCTCACTCTAGCACCAGGACACACCCGATTCCGATCCCTAATGCGTCGCAGTGAACTACGTTCCCCACGCCCTCCTCAAGTAGCCTCAATATGGGCGCACTAGTCAACCTCTACCTTAGCTTATTAAAGATCTATTGGCATCTCTCTGACCACACAAAGGGATGATTCTTCTTTTTCAATGCAGAAAGTGGTGTTGCAACTCTAGAGAAGTCTGGCACAAACCTTCGAAAGTACCCAGCCAGTCCCAGAAAACTTTGAACCTCTGTCACACTCCTGGGTGGATCCCAATAAAGAACTGCCTCAATCCTCACTAGATCCACTTCCACTTCAACCTCTGAGATGATGTGTCCATGAAAGAGTACCTCTCAGATCCAGAACTGGAACTTAGAGAGATTACCATAAAGCTGGTGCTCTCGGAGTGCGTCCTGTACTACCCGCAAATGGTAGGCGGGATCATCCTTAATAGTCGAGTAAATCAGTATGTCGTCGATGGAGACTATGCCAAAGTGATCAAGTAAAGGAAGGAATATCCTATTCATGAGACTCATGAACACTGCTAGAGCATTGGTTACACCGAAGGAAATAACCAAGAACTCGTAGCGTCCATACCGACACCTGAAGGCCATCTTCTACACATCCTTATCTTGAACTCTGAGTTGGTGACAGCCTAACCTAAGTTCTATCTTTGAGAACCATCGTTCTCCCTTGAGATGATCAAAGAGATCATCAATCTTCAGGAGTGGATAATAGTTATTCATGATCACCTGTTTTTGGCGTAGATAATCAACACCCAGACGCAAGCTCCCATCTGACATCATGGAGAAAAAAATTGTGGATGCCTTGGGTGATAGCCTGACCTGTGGTCTTTCTTTGAGAACCATCAGTTGGCTAGCCAATTGACGTGTGATCGGATACCCCTTCCTCTGGGTATGTCCATCATCTGCTGAAAAGGAACCATTCTTGACGTTGAAGGTAAACCTGATCCCATCCTTGATTATACACAACACTTTTCACATAATACAGTCAATCTGAGCATGAACTGTGGATAATCAGTCCATACCGAGGATGACGTCATAAGGCCTCGATGCTCCTACGAAGATATCCCAACCGAAGCACTCACCTCCTAGAGTATGCTCACAATTCCATCACCAGTGCGTAATTGTTGAGTTTGATCTTATTGGAGTCTCTAGTCGTATGGATCGAGGCAACAAATCCGTCGGAATCTCCGAGCTCTGAATGAGGGCAGCGCTAATAAAATAATGACTCCCATCTATTTCTATAAGTACTACAACAAGGGTGGAGTAGACAAAGATAGTACCTCAAATCATCTCAGGTGCACCTTGGTCGTAGGTCTCGACTTCGTGAATCTCAAACCGCCTTTTTTCCACCATCTCCCTATGGTTGTGGTGGACCTCTTGGTGGTGGTGGTGGTAGGGCCTTGAAACATCGTCCCCCACCTGCTATTCGGCCAGCTCCTCTGCCACATTCTCCTGATCCTGTAGGACACCCATGGTTGAACATTTTCCTCTGCTTGGGGGGTACCACTACTTTCTACTTCTAATCTTCATGGAGGGTCTGATAGTCATGAGCCATATGAACTTGCCCGCCACATGAATAGCAATGCATGCTCCTCGTATGGTTGTATATGTCACATGTGCCCCGCAAAACTAACCTATATCCGGGGGTCTCCCACCTGATTGTCTAGTCCGCTTGTACCTCTACGACATCTGTATACTACCGGCTGCAGAACACTCTGCTACGTGTCGCCCTGTGGTGGGTCACACTGCTGGTGTCTAGTCAGCATGAAAAATATCCACAAGAAGGGCTCTCTCCAGCACCCCGGCCTACGTCGGGATGCTGAGGGAGATCATCGAAGCCCAGATCTATTTCCTGAGTCCCTCATTAATGGTATGGGCCCTGAAGAATTGGTCTCGTACCATATATGTGGAGTAGCGAGAGAGGTTAGTGATCCCCACTGAGTACTATGCTACAGTCATGCTACCATTTTGTAGATGCTTTAACTCAAGTATCTGCACAGCACAAAGGGTGGCTGGAACAAACTCTAAATGGAAGAGACTCTCGAAGTACGCCTAGAGTAGAGATGCCTCATCATGCACCTGGAGCATCAGCCTCCACCATCTTCCTGCTGCTACATGTAGGAGACTTGCGGTAAGGATCACCATGAGGTCGGCTGGTGTCCCTACCAATCTGAAAACTGTCACAATAGCCTCCATCCAATCCTCAGCTGTATGTGGTTCCATACCTCCCTGAAACCTGAGAGGCCTCTGCCGCTGGAACTCGTGAAATGAACTCAGATGACATTCACTCTCTACTGCTAGAAATGGTGGTATCGGTGACCCAGTGGGTAGTGGAACCAATGGTACCATCGTTATGATGGGGCCCTGCACCGAGGCCTCGTCGCTCGGTGGGATACCATCTCGTACAAAACACGGAACCCTAGTTGTCTGCCTTTATGGGGCCATACTAAAAATAAACAAGTGTACCACAGTCAAACAATATACCTGGTGAGCTGATACAAAGTAATCACGAAGAAAACTTTTCAAAGGAAACACACATGCAATCAGTGTTTTCGCACACTGAGTCAGAAATCAGAAGTCAGAGCCCTACTGTATGGATACGTCGGCCGGCACACCAACACCAGTATTCCTAAACTGATAACCATACCCAAAACACTTAATACTATTGACATTAAAAGAATCAGAGTACATGTTCTATGGTAAAACTGACTCCTCTGATACCAATTTGTCACGAACCGTCCTCAGGGCCCGTGTCATGACTACCCCAAGCCCACCTTCCATAGGCCAGGGGTTGGAGACTAGCAAAAAAGGTGAATCCCCGATAAAAGGGAACAAATTTCTTTTAAACCAATAACACACACAGTCTGAACACAAGAAGTAGAAGAAAAAATTTCTAAAACAGAAAATAGATGTGTGCTGAAATTAAGTGGGCCAGTATAGAAACCCAACTGAACAACAAGTGCAAGTAAAAAAGAAAACAACTCCTGGATTGTCCATTGTGGAACCCTAAATAAAGTGTATGTACATAACTCGAATAACTCTTCCCTGAGGTACGTCCCATCCAGTCCATCTCAGAGCAGCCTCCCATCCATCACCCTCAGCCTCGATCACTGTTGACCATCATCTGCATAGAACACAACAAGGTACAGGCAATGCCGGTGAAGTGGTGAGTATAACAATACTCAGTAGGGTACCCCGGGACCCACAAAGTTCTCCAAGAATACTCTAAGGATAAACCATGGTATTATAATACAATCTCGAAGTATCAGCAATCCCTACATAGGTGTATGTCCATACATATACCTAAGTTACCAAACACAGTCTGACTCCAACACTCGAGCCCAAGCACAACCCATTCCACAATGGATGTAAAGTGAATCACCACGATGATAAATATTGGAACACAAGACATAGATCACATAGGTATACAACACAATAAGAGGGTTAGAGATGATTATATGTAGCCTATAATCATCTCCTCTGTCAAACCCATGTAGGATCCTGGAATAATATCATCACTGTCGATCCCACATAGGATCTTCAAATAGAAGTCATCACTGTCGAACCCAGGGAGGTTCCTGGTACAAATGTCACCATTGTCGAACCCATAGAGGATCCTGGTACAGAAGTCATCACTGTCAAACCCACAGAGGATTCGTTCATCTCAGTCCCAGCCAATCATAGGGTTCCCACACACAGCACGCTCGATTACAGGTGGGTCATCTCCTTGATCCATGTTTCAATACATCAACTATCATTAATTCTCTAGTTGATGTATCCCATAGTTCTGTTTCATCATAAAGAACCCAACACGATAGACGTTGCTTCAATCGGACGCATGGTATGTGAGTTATTAGAATTTCCGTTCAAGGGGCCCGGATGGTTTTTAGGCTCAAACCAATCTGACCATATCCCTACCGTGTCCAAACATCAAGTAGGATATGCCAAAATAATCTTCTTGCACCATGAATTACATCGCCATAGGCGGTTCGTCGGTCTGATACCTGTAGCACAAGATATGGGTTTAAAGGTGAAAACTGGCCATTGTGGGTCCAGGCCCGATCCGACCCATGCTTTGTGACCCGACCCAAACCGATCCAGATCAGGGTACGACCCGGTCCATGGGTCTGACCCAGTCCGAGGAAATGGCCTAGCCCGAGGGAGCGGCTCGGACTGAAGGTGTGGACCGACCCGAGGGTGGCCCGTCCGTATGCGGCCCGACCAGTGGGCAGCTCGGCCGAGGGCAGCTCCGCCAAGGGCGGCCCGTCTGGCTGGCGGGCCCGCGTGGCCGGCTGGCCTTGCATGGGGGTGGTTACACCCCCCTACCTTCCATAACGGCCGATGCATGGTGTGCCATCTTGGTAACCCTGGGACCCGAATGGTCATGCCTTCTACGGCTGGCCAAGCAACCAGCTGGTTCTGGCTCCGAAAAGGCACGATGGCACAATGTCCCTTCACTATGGCCAGCCCTGGCAGTGGTTTCACATCACGGGCATGGTTCGCGGTGCTATGCCCCTTCGCCGCGGCCAGGCGTGGCCACAAATCCCCTTCCGCGCGACACAACGGTGCCACACCCTCTTGGAGACTCGGCGGCCTTGCTCCACCAGTTCCTCTTCACGGTCTTCCTTTTTCATCAATAGTCACGAATAATCAATGGGGGAGGGATGTTCCATGTTCATGTGGTCCGAACCCTCCTCATCATGGAGATATCATTCGGCCTGAACAATCTGATGTTTGAACGACGAAGAACAAGAATAAAAATTCTACTCAAACCCCTACCTCGATTTGAATAACATTGATGAGGTCGTGGAAATAGGGCGGACACCAATTCGTTATCGTCAGAAAACGTCCGAGGATGAAGCGTCGTCGGTGTTCCTCACGGGCGGCTCCTTGTCTTTTGGATTGGAGGATGATCTAAGGAGAAGTTCATCATTCTTCGGTGGTTCTTTGTTGGAAGGATGAATCTCTCCTCTCTCAAGCTTTTCCAAATGATTATGCCAACCACATAAATGATAAAGGATGATCTCTATTAATTCTTTCGCACATCAACACAAATATGTGTTTTATTAAATTAGGAAACTCATTTTATTAATGCTAATAAATGGTCCAAATTCAAACTTAGAGGAGGTGAAGAGTTCCAATTAATGAAGAGGGGTTTCAAATTAATAATGGAGAGTTAATATCCCAATGGGGGGTATGAAGCTCATGTGGGCCCTACTACATAATATCCTCCCATGGGAGGTTAGGAGAGGGTGGCCCCCACCTCCAACCTCCCCTTGGAGGATTAAACCACCATTCAAAAAAAATATTATACATATAATTTTATTTAATTTTATTTAGAAACCCCAAAAATAAACTTCCAATATCGATAAAATGCAATGGCGGTAAAGGTCACCATATGCAATTATTGGTGCTATGAGTCCAATGGTTTCCTCAGATTTTAATTTCAAGCACCGGTTCAAAAGATATAAAAATCTCGCTCATACGTTTACTGAACCTATATGAATAAAAAATCAGAAATCGATTCCGGGCACATCGGGCCTCAGAATTAGGCGTCGTCAGGAACTGCAGGCTCGTAAAATTTCCATGTATTTAAGAAATAAATTTTCCATGAAATTTTCAGGTCTCTAAATGACTTAATATTAAAAATAAACCAACAAAATTATAATTATGATATGTAATTTATAAATAATATTTCATTTTTTGAAAAATAATTTTAAAACCAATACATCTAATTTGCAAAAGCACTACTTTAACAAGGATCATGCTAAAAATGGTGTTACTATATTTGGCTCAATAATTTAATTATGAAATATAATGTTATACATTTTTAATACATAAATTATATTTATTAAAAATTATAAATAACTTTGTAGATGCTTGTATTTTCATTAATTTTAATTCATTTATTAAAAATCATTTATTGTAAAATAAAATAAATGACAATTTTGAAAATATTTATTTATTTTTAATTTACCATTTGTCATTAAAATATTGGAATCCAAATCTATTAAGTTCATATATTTTTAACATTATATTTTAATATAAAAAAATAAATTAAAATAATTCAACCAATTTACATAACTTCAAATAATTATAGAAGTATTTATATTAGATAATTATTAACAAAATAATCAATATATATGAATTTATTAAGGAATTTATGTAGTTAAATATTTTTTAAAATTTATTTACATTTCATTATAAAAAAAATAACTCATTTATTTTTCATAAGTGTATGTATAACCAAAAATATATTGTTTTTTCCATATCTAAAAATTTTATTAATATTATAGGTGCAGAAAGTTCCCTTTTTCTATTTTCCTTACAAAACATACGAAATAAGGAATATTTATTGAATTGTACCCCAATATATAATACTATTATAACTATTTAGTTATATAATATAAATATGAAAATCTAATGGATTTTAGGCCCGGTTCTATGTCATTTTTCATCTTATGTTTAAGGTTTAGTCCCTAATTAAGCTTTATTTTCCCTTAATCATTTTGATTAATTTTTATGATTTGCAGTTAACATTTTCGTAAAAATTAATGTCTATTTTATAAGAATATAAATATAAGAAAGGTTATAACTATATATTTCCATTTTTTAGAATTCAAATCATAGAAATGGAAAAATTAATTTTACAACTAATCCCACAGACATGGCAGTAAAGCATATGTTTAAGGTAAAAATGTAGAAAAGTTCAGTATATTCTTCTTACCAATTTCCTTATAAATATGATTACTATGACCAAAATTGTTATAATAAATGTATAATTGATCTATTTTTACTTTAAATCCCAATATAAAATATATATTTATAATAATTTTTATGTAAATGGAGAAGTATGTTTTAGCTAAAATACTTTATTTTTCACAATTAATAAAAAAATATAGCTTCTCAGAAAAATCCCAAACATTAAATCTAATATAATTTTGACATAATGGATCAAAAATTATGTTTATTTTATTAAATTAAAATTACAAAATTCTCGAAAATTAATTTGATTTCTTTCTCTGGAAGGACATGAAGGGAAATTCATTTGAGAAAATAGTATTTGAAACATAAAAAGACATTACTACCTCTTATGGTGGCCAATAAGATGGAACTATATTTATATGTGATATATATTATATTTATATTATCACAATACTTCTGTATTTTTCATTTATATCATAACTTTATGGTTTCCATAATTGGTTAATACGATAATTTAATTTGAGGATGTGCGGACTACCGCCGACTAAAAGTGATAAGACACATTCATACCTTACATGGAACATAAAAATGATGGTGTTAATGAACGTTTCTAATATATATAAAATATGATATTATTATGGACTAATAATATAACTATTTATGATTTTTTTTCACTCATTTAAAAACTATAAAATGAAATTATTGAAGCATTCATGTGAACGTACGAATTATCGTCTCCATGAACGGTTCATTTCATTTTCATATATTCAAATGATATGGACTATTTTAGAATACATATATAATGGATATATATGATATATATGATATTTAAATCATGAATAAAAATATGGATTTAATGGAATTTTCACAACAAGGACAATTTGTAATTATAACGAGTTCATTTTTCACTCCTCTTCCAAACATCGTCAAAATGTCCGATGTGAACTCAAATGATTAACTAATTGTTTTATAAAGGTAATATGTGATATAAAAGGAATAATAAACTTAAAAATGGTTTTTAATCTAGTATAAATTAACATATTAATATTATTCAGGATGAAAATGGAACATACATAATGAGTCTAACTCAAGGTAAGGGAACTTCTAAACCCAAATTCAAATCATTGGGTTGATCTTCTACTTCTTTTCATTATTTGGTTATGTGAGAAATAAAATTTCATGTCATATCTTGTATGTATACATTATTTATGTGAATCTATTGTAAATACACATAATCCATCAATTTTATTTATAAAATGGTCTTTGAAAGAGAACATTTCACCCTCCTCTTATAGTAAATGTCTTTTTTAATGTTATGTCTTTTAATTTCCACTTTATTATGTAGGAATATATTCTTATATATCTTTATTGATGTCCATTTTATGTCCAGATTATGATATACCCTTTTCTATCTCATCAACTAATATTCTAAATTTTTTAGTGACGCTGTTAGGCTGCCAAATTTTCATACGGGAACATCTTAGCCCAATTTCAATTCTTTGGGTCAAACATCTAAATCTAGATTATTCTATGATATGAATATTTTTTAATGAACTCTGATTGATTTACAATTACTATCCACTTATATTGGGTGTGTTTATATTTTTCACACATAATTATGTCATTTATTTATCGTCAATCTAATGATACGATCTTTGTAAATGACTACGTCTCAATCTTCTTTCATTGATGAAAATCCTTATATTGTGCGTATTTATTATCCATTAATGTGTATATACAACTCTTTTATTATTTTATATCATTAATTTCAATGTTATCAAGATATTAATAGTTTTCATGGATGTTATTCAATAATTTATTATATTCAAGATTTTCTCAACTGGTAAATGATTCTTTAACTAAAACATCTTTTTAAATTTTTTAAAGATATAAATTTCAAAATACTTATCATTAATTTACAAATTTTAGAAATTATTTTAAGGATTTATTTATATTAACATGATATTTTTAATGTGTAAAATCCTTCCAAATGTTTTCGAGTGGTATAGGACACTTTGATTCAAAACACTTCTTTTTTAATGTTTTGAATGAATTTATTATGTCAATATTGTGAACTGAAATCTTGTGAATGCAATGTGGAAATGTTATCCTTAATTTATTATTGTTTAATTCTTCTTGGGTATTTTTTTTATATAGGTGGTTCCATGATAAACCATTGGAGGGTTAAGTCGATATAGCTCTCCAATGCATAGGGTAACACGACAGAGGTAATATTGAATGATTATCCTAACAGATTTAGGGAATATTGTGTGATTGGTATTCCAAACATAAATCTATATGTCGCCATGAATGCAATAATTTAATAATGATATGGATGCCACAATTTACGTTTGTGTTTTATGTTTTCTATATGTTGTTCATAAGTATTTTTATTTGAGGAAGAATGTTAAATAGATTATATTTTGTTTTTATTGATCAACTTATGATTTTATTCAATATATTATAACCCTTAAAAATATTTTTATGCTTGTCCAATGTTTTGGAAATGTTATTCCCAGGGTATAAGGTAGGGTAAGAAAGGAAGAATTCACAAAGGTTTATATCACGAAAATCATAATATTTTACTTTTAAGTGATTTTATTTTATGTAAAATATGGATACTGGGTAGAAATGTCTAATTTTTAATATTTGAGATTCAATTTAATAGTTAAATCCTAATTATCTATAACTATAACCCTGAAAAGAACCTCAATGTGAATTATTGACTTAACTCTATATTTTGAAATGTTTAAGGTCGGGGCCTTATAATATATATATATATATATATATATATATATATCATTTTTATAGTATCATTAAAATATTATATATATCATTTGTGTTAATTTAACTCATCCTTAATACAATCCATGTGGTGTGTGAATGAATCCTGTCACTTGGAGAGGGCTGTTTTTCACACTTCTTTAAACGAGATTATAACATTAACACCAAATAGAAAGTAAAGTGATGTGTATTTTAAAAGTAATAATGAAGATTAAATTAATCTTAAATTTATATATGAAATATTTAAATATAGTATTCATCATAATGGAAAAAATGTTTGATGATAAAGGTGAAATGAACAATCGTTGTTTCGTGAGGCAGTAGTTAACCGTAATAAAAAACAATATTTTCAACATCCATTAGATAGAGTTTTGTGCATGTGTAGGTCATAACCCTGACGTTAAAACATCATAGAATATAAAGGATACTGTTATTTTTCCAAAAAGGAATGGAATAATTTTATTGGGATGTGGAGAAGATAAATAAATGGAAGGAGTTTGAGAGAATACGTTACCTCTTAATCGGGTAACTCATTTTGGTTTATCCCAAAAGGATTCCATTAAAATATTTATGACCATATGAATGATTAAAGGTATATGGGAGGATTTTTGGGAGGATAATTGGGAAGGTAGTGTGTGAACATAAATGAGTGGAGAGGTTTGTGGAATGGGTAGAGGTGGTGGCCTTTCATATAGAAATAAAATTGACTCATTTGGAATTTTTAGATAAAAGTTAGGTGTTGACACGTTATTACTAAAAAGTCATACCAAACTAAAACCCCAAAATAATTTATGTTTTAATATCAAAATATTGATAGTAAATGGGTTTTTTACATGTTTCTTGTTCATTTATCCTTTTTTGTCCCTAATTTATCTTAATTTGGCCTTAACGGTTGTTATAAATTGTAATCACTTTTATTAGTCATTTTGGTGACCAATTAACATGGTATTTTTAGAACCTGAATATAAGAATTAATATAATTTTGTATGTAATATTTTTTAAAATATATTAATAGATGTATAAAAATTAATATTAGTGTTAATGTTGTACATAGGACGAGGTAATGGGGTATTTAAGTAAGAAAGTGTTCAAAAGATTGTTAAGATATTATATTCAATTTCAAACTAAACTTTATTCTAATGAATTAAATTTTATTAATAGATTTAATATTTTTCTAATGTGACATTATAACATATTTATAATATCATTTATAATTACTAATTAATTAGACAAGAATGTAGTTTTCTAACTAAAAAGTTGTATTTCTCAATATTCAATAAAAAGGGAAGTTTCTTAGGAGAATCTCAAAAACTTAGACGAGGGTAACTTCAACATTATGAATTCAAAAATGATGTTTATTTTATCCCATTCAATTTATAAATGTGTCTAAATTAAATTTTGTTATTAAAAGTGGTCCATTTGAGGCAATGTTATTTTAAACAGAAAAGGAATTTACCAAAAATCTAATCATTCATTCTAAATTTGTTTTATTTAAATAAAAAAATTATAAGAAATGTTTGGAAAGTTGTTATTACAATTAATAAAAATATATATTTAAGGGGAGGTTATATTTATCTAATTTAATTATATATATATGTGTGTGTGTGTGTGTGTGTTTCAGATAACTTCATTGTTGTGTGCATCGTACGCCATGTCGGTGTTGGTTGGAGCACTATCCAAGTTGGTATTGTGTGTCATGCAATCCAAGTTGGTATTGCAGGTCAATGGAATGTTTTAATTAGTGGTTAAATATATATATATATATATATAACTAATTCTCATGTCATGTGAATTGAAAATTATTGATAATTTAAATTAATTCGAAAGAAATATAAAAAATTTAGGGTGTACAGATATATAGGTCCAACTCATCACATAATGAAATCATACATACATGTTCCAAAAAAAATTCAAAATATCATGTCCCATGAAAAGATATGGGTTCTATAAATTTCAAATCATGACTTATGCGGGGAAATGGGTACCATTACTATTTCATCGCATCATAAACTATTAAATTGATATAGGTTTAATAATAATTTCATCAAACCATAACCTATGAAAATAAGTAGGTTATAAAATCATATAACCCAAGGAAAATAAAGTTATTTCATAAGAATAATTCCATAAAAACATCAACCATTAAAGAAATAATATGAATGGATCCTTTGGATAATTTCTTAAAAAGGGTTGATTAATGTCAACAGATGTCATATAAGATTTAGAAAAACATGGATTGATATTTTCTAAACATTTCTTGAGGAAAATATCATTTCATTTTTGATTTTTTTTGATAAAACATAAAAAATTTATCAAACTAGTTTCTTTTTAGATGAATTGAATGATCAGAAAGAACTCATCCAATCATTTTGAAAGCATTTTCCATTGAAAACATATAAATGAATATTGAAAACCATTTGAAAAACCTTTTTCTTGAAAACATATAAAATAATATTGAAATCATTTTGAAACCTATTTTTTTATAACACATTGAAACATTATATAGAAAAATGGAAATAATATAAACCCCATTTTCCAAAAAAAACATGTATTAGAAGCAGGCAAATGTTTTGAAAAAAAATTCATTGAAAATACATTTAATACTTCTAAATAATTATAAAACCCCATTTTAGATATTTTTCTATAGATAAAAAATAGAAAAATTATGAGGAATTCGTGAATTTTTTTTAGAAAACTTGGTTTTTAAAGAACAATTAGTTTTATATAAAATGATAAACAAAGAAATAATTGAATAAAAAATTTCATAATTTTCACTTGTACAGAATAGTGTTTAAATTTTACAATTAATTGGATATAAAATTCAAATCCAATGGGTAATAAAATTCATTGTAGTTATTGAGAGTTGGATTATAAGATTTCATCAATAGAAGAGTAATCCTAAACAATCTTGAGAATTGGTGAGATTATAGCATAAATTATTACAAGATTGGTAACATTGAATCATAATATATTAGAAGTAAGATAATTAAATGATTCTAAATTATCATTAAAATAATTATATTCATTTTATATAATTTCAAAGGTAGCATATAAGCCTCTTATATGTAAAGTCCCGACCCTATTTTCTCGGATCCGGTGCATTATTACATTATATTGGAATGATTAAAAGAAAGTTGTATCCTGAAGGAATGAATTTTTTAGTGTATTTGGAAAAACAATACATATATAAGATCAAAATTACATCATCAAATGAAAAACAACACTAAATTATTCTATTAGAGACATCCATTCCACCAAGATTATTCTTGAAAGTCACTCACAACTCACTTATTCCTATCATAAGAGAATGAAAGATGAGAAAGGGGTGAGATCAAGAACTCAGAAAGAGTATTAAATACAGATGAGGATATCATAAACATAACCATTTTTCATGTTGAATAACTGAAAATATATTCCTTTACAACTAATAAAATTGAACACATTATGGCAGGAATATGAGTTAAGTAAATAATTCCATAATAAAAGAGAACCAGGAGTACTCTACTAGAATAAAAACACATGAACATTACATTACTAGATTTATAATGAGAGATGTTCAAAGTCTCGACATAATGAACAATATCGTCAAGGCCACTGCCAAGATGTCTAAAAATGATAAGGGCCTCAGCCAAAACCATATCTCAAAATGGGTAAGTCCTCATCCAAGTCCGCATCTATTTTTACCATGAGACCAATAAATAAATCAAGGGGCTATATCAGACCCCGCCGTTCACATAACAATTCCAATGATTTTTTCAGATGTGTGGGGATAAACATAAATAACATATATAATTATATTGAATCTGATATATCAAATGAAAATAACTTTCTCCGAACATTGAGCATAAACACTAACCATTCAGAGTAAATTTGGGAAAGTTTTTATGATATTATATCCATAGTAAAAATAATCATAAATTATTAAATTAAATTTGGTAGATGATATCATAAATTACCAATCCCAATAATACATAATAATCAACAAGAGTGTCGAAATAGATTACAATACACTTATAAAATCTTTGAGTAATTCTTGAGATAAATACTCAATTATTTTAAAAAGAATAGTTCTTTTTCAAAATTATTTATATAAAACCATAAGCTATCTAATGTAGTATTTTCAAAATAAAAATTTTTATTTTATAATTATTATGGTTTCTAAATACAGATTATAGATTTCCCTTCAAACTAGGTAAGAATTTGAGAAATTCCATAGAATCGGGATTGTATTTTGGAAATAATTTTGAATGTTCCTTTTAAAACGTGTAACTCCCCATAATTTAAGGAATTTTTCTGGTTACTAAACCTATAAAAACACTCACAAATAATTAATTATGATTAAAAAAATACATAAGAATTTCAATGAGTTAAATAGATTATTAATGTAACCCGAATGAAACTGGAGATTCGGGTGAAAAACCCTTAGCATAAGTCCGAATGTGTTCTGCTCATGAACATAATGTCCTGGAATATAAAATTAAATATATTAATAAGTAAAATAAAAACCTATTGCACATTTATTTATATTATAATTATTTTAGTAAGTTCATTATGTCATAATTGATAAGTTATAAGATTGAATAGCGTCGTTCTCGAGTGTACATTTTCTTGATTTTAATAATTAGTTCAGTCGTTTTTATATAATGGAGTTCATGTGGAATGGATGTAAATCCAAATAATTGAGTTTAAATATTATTTATAAGCATTATAATTTTTCAATGGTGTTTTATATCATTTAGTTACATGTCATGAGGATGAATCATTAGACGGAATATTAATAACATTCACTTAGATTATTTTAGTGGAATTTTGATTATTAGGAACTAGTTTGGTCATATGATTTAATGATATATACGTATACTGGTTAGTGAATATAAAATAAGTTATAATACATATATTATAGTATTTTTAAAACATCAAAATTGTGTCATGAATAGTAATGATGATTAATTTTAAGAATGAAACTTCTTCATCGACGAAGGTTGTAAATTTGACCTCACGAACAATGATTTCGTATATAAAATAAAAGGGATATAGTAAAAATAATTATTATGGTTATTCTATTAACATTATATAATTCATGTATATATATGATACGAGAGTTATCATGGTCAATTTTTTAGAGGAGGGGTGGATAGGGTAACAATAGAAAGGAATATGAAATCAAAGTGAAAGAAATAAAATGTGAATTTACCTCTTGAATCAACATCCTTGAGAATATATTTAAGGGAAGTGTTTTGGGAAATTTGGCAACCCCAATATATTTTTGGACGTTGGGAGTGACTAGTTAAGGGTATTTGGAAAACACTATGATGGTATTAAAGGCATAGAGGAGTAAGGAGAAGAGGGGGTGATGGGGGTATTTTCAATTTGAGGAGACGAGTGAATTTTGAATATTATAGTCATTATTTTAATGTTTCACTCATGACAACCAATAGTGTTATTTCATGTTACCCCTAATAGTAATAAGTGCATGTGAGTTCAAACCAAGTGTCCTTAAATAACTCATTATGTCATTCATATTGTAGTTAATTTATAATTTGTATATAGTTTATTTTACTGTATTTCACTATTTAAAAAATCATGAATTACAAAAAAATATAATAAATTCACCCAAACCATTTTTCTATGAGAATAATTAAAAATTAAAATCCATTTTAAAAAAAATCAAAATCTGATTATTTTAATTTTTAAATAAAACAATATATTATTCAAAAAATAACTATTGGAAACCTATAATTTGTTCTATAACACTTTAAAATTTTAATCAAGATCTGATAATCAGTAACTTTAATAAAATAAAATAATTTTTTTACTATTAATAAGGGTCATATTACTATTCATATTACTATTAATAAGTTTATGTTACTGTTCACCAAAAATCATGTTGGTTATATCAGACACCAAAATTCTTAATGATCACAACTCTACATCACTGTTTTTTGAATTTCAAAACAAAGTAGAGGCTATGGGGTGTTTAACGGAAAGATTATAAAATGTGTTGTTTTCAGGTACTCAGTGATCCATGCATTCAATATTTATTTTTTAAAACCTTGGTTTGTCACATTATCCCCTCCTTACAATAAATTCTTCCTCGAAATTCATAGAATGTTACCTCAAAGAAATTTTTGGTTTGGTCTTCCTAAAAAAAATTCTCAGCCTCCAATGTGGCTTCTTTGATTTTATGATTTCTCGAAATTATCTTTACTAGATAATTAATATAATTCCTCATCACTTCTTCTTTAGTGTCTATAATCTAGATAGGCTCTTAACAGTAAGATTTTTTGGGTTTTTACTCAATACCTTTAGAAGTGAGAACATGTATAGGGTCTGGCATGTACGTTCTTAGCAATGCGACATGGAACACAAAATGTGATTTGGAAAGGCTAGGAATAATAGAAAAATGTTTTTAAATGGATCCAATTCTATCCAAAATTTGAAAAGGACCAATGTACATAGGGATTAGTTTCAATTTCTTCTCAAATCATATAACACCCTTCCATGGAGGCACCTTCCAGAAAAGTGATCACTAACTTGAAATTCCATATTCTCCTTTCAATTGTCGGTAAATATCATTATTTCTAAATTGAGCTATTTTTATATAACCTTGAAAAGTATTTATATTTTTTGTTGTTTCCTCCCCAAGCTATGGACCCACAATCCTTCCTTCTCCAACATCACCCCAAAAATATGGTGTATGATATCTCTTTACATACAATGCTTCACATGGCGCTGTTTGAATACATTAATGGAATCTATTTTTGTAAAAAAAACTCAACAAAAAGTATTTATTGATCCCAAATACTTAGAAGTCAATTGAACATGATCCCAACATGTCCAGTAAGGTTTGGACCATCCTCTCTGATTTCCCATCAGTTTTTGGGTGGTATGTAGGACTCAATCGAAGTTTAGAATCCAATGATTTCAAAATACTGGTCCATAATTTTGATGTAAATTACCGGCCATTATTAGTTACAATTGAGACATGTGCTCTATGAAGTCTCACAACAGCATTGATATAGAGTCTTCTTAGGCGCCCTAGTGGAAAATCCTCTCTTATAGTGAGGAAATGTGCAAATATCATAAGTCGATACACAATTACCCATATCACATCATTAATCATTAGAGTGTTTCATAATCAAGTGAAAAATTCCATGGATACATCATCCCATTCCAATATAGGAATAGGTAGTGGTTTTATGACTTCTTTTGGAAACTGCCTTTCGATCTTCACTTGTTTACAGAGTAAACATCTTTATACATAATCTACAATTTCCCTCTTTATTTTATCCCAAAAAAAATGTTCCATCAAATATATATACATCATATCGCTACTAGGGTGTATGGAGAAAATTGTAAAATTTGAATCATCCAATAACCAACTTTTTAGATTGAGTATATATGGAACACAATTCTTCTTCCGAAATTTCATAACACCATCTCCACAAAAAATGGCATCCATCTTACCATTATTCATAGAATTAATTTTCTTTTAAATGGTCTTGTAATTAGTCTAAGAACTTTTAATACTTTCAAAAAAATATGGTTTGGAAAACAAGAAAAAGTAGTGATCTTTCACCTTCTCTGATAATTCTTATATCCATCCTCACTAGATCTATGTACAAAGAATCCTCGCTGATCCTCATTTTGTTGAGAACTCAACGTTCCTTTGATGTGGAGGTGTATTAACACACTTTTCCACATTCTTTTTATATTTTTATTGAGTTTTTCATTCCAAAATGATTGTTTTTAGTAAATATTTGGTAATTACTCTGTTATTGTACTTGATGTGTAAAATAATCAATTTTGGTTTAAATAAGTTGTAATTATTAGTCATTTCTGTCTTTTTAAAAAATTCTTAAATTTTCTTAGTCTTGGGAATTTAAAATTTATTTATTTATTTATTTATTTTTACAATTTGTTATTCCAGTTAGTTTATTAATTCATTAATTAAATTAATTAATTCTTTATTCTTTAAATTTTAGATAAATAACCCATTTTAGTTGTTAGTCTTTTAATAAGTTAGTTATATTTAACAAATTAATTCTATTCAACTAATTTTTCTTATTTTTTAATTCACATTATTTATTCTTTATTTAATTGGTTGATTAATGTAAGAAGGTGACTTTAGTTATTTTAGTTTGTTTTAAATTAATTCTATATAATTTTTAATCTAAATAAATACATTCTATTAAATAAATCAGAATTAATTTTATTATTTGAGTTTGTTTTATTTATTTGGTTTAAAATTCAATTTAATTTATTAATTTATTTTTAGATTTATTTAAATTATTAATTTATTTAATTGTTCTTTTTAATATGTAGGTACTCACGCTGGTACACCGCACCGTTTCCCTCACGGTGCCTCCGTTCTTTACCCACCGCTTTCTCCTCCCTGTCTCACTGCATTGTCTCACCGTTCCAGCACCCTCACTGTCTCACCGTGAGTATACTCATGGGGCTTCCGTCCTCTTCATCCACTGCAACGCCACACCTTCCTTCCACCGTTTCATAACCAAACTGCGGCACGACTAAACGACACTCCTCTGCATCCTCATTAACGCAGCAAACCAACCAGAAGCATTCACAGCAACAAACCATAATCGATTTCAAAATTCAAATTTTAAGAAGAAACACAATCTTTCCAGAATTGTAATCCCTCAAATCCGAGCCGCCGCACATCTCTTTCCCCTCTGTCGAGATCCCCTATAGCCGAAGCCGCCGCTCGATGCTTGTGACTCTTAATCCCTATCCACTCTTCTTGCCGGTGAACCTCTCACCGTCACACATCCCTCGCCAAGCACAACCGACCCCCTATCATTCTTCAATCTGAATTTGAGGCCGCAGAACCACCCAAACCTCATGCCACTGCTCAGTTCTGAATCCCCTGCACATGACCTTCCCATATCACCTAGCTGCGGCTGGCTAAAATCGAACCCATTCCCTTTCCGCAAGTCCTCCTCCTCACCTCACCACCTCGCATCGCCGCACCCGAGTCGCCTCATACCTCACCTTCATCCCGTGCCGGACCCTTGCTGAAGTCGTGCTGCAAGCCAAATCCCTCCACCCTGAAGCTGTCGGGCCGCTCCTTTCCACCTTCCTACTCCGGAGACTACCTATTCCCCTACTCTCACCCTTTGTTCCTTCTTTTTTCACTCCGCCCGAAACCCTGCTCCCTCTCTTCCCCTACGCCGAACCCACCTCCCCCTTTCTCTTTATCTTTTCTTTTTTTGTTTTATTATTTTGTTTTATTTAATAATTATAATATATATAATACATTATATACATAACATATAATGAACATACTTATATATATATATATGATATTGATTGATTTTGTTTCATAATAAGTAGATATTAATAAATGAATATAATATATATTAAAGCAAATATATTAATAATAATGTTTGTTAATATATAAAAATATTGATATATATTAATAGGTATTTTTATGTTTTAATTTATTATAGGGTATAGAATAATTTAATTTTATTTTTATTCTACTCACGTGCGTTTTTTTTGGTGTTCTGTGCAGGTGGAGCTACACATTGAAGCTATGATGAAAGATCAGTTAGTGGGAAAGCTCGAGAGGACTTCACGATTTCATTCCAGGATGCAGGCTACACTCACATGGAGTTCATTAAAAATAACATGACATGCACATAAAATAACACCATGTGGATTCTCTGTCTCCATGGAAAGAATCAGTTCGACGCGTGCAAGCTTTTTCATTCGGATAGGAGCAATTGCTCCAGTGAATAGCACAGGAGGAGAAGCACTGTAAAAGCGCCACGTGGAGGCCAGGGAACTCCTCAGTGGAGATTCCAGAATCTTCGGTTGGGTGATGAATGCATGAGAGGAGGGAGAGGCATAGAAGAATGAAACTAAGCAGGAGCGGAGGACATCAAGTCGAGACACACTTCCATCGGGGGAGAGAGGGGCAACAAGGGTTTGTTCCAGACCAGGGGAGCAGAGCAGGAGAAACATACACCATATTACTCAGAGCTGATTGGAGCAGGAGATCAGAGCATTTTCACACCACGATTCCCAGGTAGGGACATCGAGTGAATTCCAATGTCGCATCCACCATTGAGAAGCAGGGATTTAGTACTTCAGGATATCAAGCAGGGAGACAAACATATTTATGTTCTTTGTGCTCTGTTTTTTTTTCTTCAACTTAATTCAACATGAACTTCACAGTTTAAAATCCATGTTTGCATTAAATCCATCCAATATGTTAGTCTATATTCCTTTGGGGGAGAATAAGATGGCTGAATCTACTTGTTTAGTCAAATTCATGCATTGAATCATTGCTGGATTGTCTCTCTCATTTTTTACAGACAAGCTTATTTTCAAAACAAAAAGTTCGTGTGAAAACCGATCTTGTTTGTACCATAATTCAAACTATTGTAATCTGAGTAACTCACAGACAAGTGAATTATACTCGAATGAGAGAGACACACCCAACTCAGTGGAAAATTTGAGCTCTGTGACTTCTGACTTTTCTTCACCATTGGTTGGAATGACTCCTACAGCCGAAGGACTGTAAGAGCTATTTCATCACAAACTGACCAGACGACAAATCTGGCCGGTTATTTTTAGTCAGATCCATGGTCTTAAAATCGCATTGCATGAATAAGTTTAGGCAACATCAAATCATCCAGTGGTCTTTTCCCCCTATTAATATATTGGTTTTTTCCACCCTAGTTTCTCTTGCTACTCTGTCTACTCACATTTCACTCACCATCTCACTCTCACATCTGCACACACTAAGTCTCATTCACCCCACTTCACCACCAGCAATTGTCTTTGCTCGATTTTTTCATGTTTGTTTTTGTTTAGTTTTTTTAGAACACCAAAGACAACAACAGGCCTCCCTGTCGTTCGACCATGTCTTTCCACTATCCTAAGTAGTAAGTAGGTATAAATTTTAGTTTGTTTCCCATGCCCAATGATGCACGAGCGAGAAAATTTTGGCTCCATTGGCGGGGAGGCTGGGTGCACTTAAAAAAAATCAAACACAAATTCACATAAACAAATCAAAAAAAATATCAGAACATAAAAAAATCACTAAAAAAATCGGAATAAAAAATTAAAATTCAGAAGAAAGAATATTGTGAAAGTGTTGCATGAAAACCAGGTCTAAGTCTGAACATTCAGTAACAGGTAACCCTGAGTTTGATAAGCACCTCAAAGAAGTGAAAAAGAACAATGAAAAGCACAAAATGGATGAAAACAGAAATGAAAATACGAATAATCCAATTCCTGAGAATGTGAACCAACATGGAATGATGAACCCACCTGGGAATGAGATAGATTAGAGACACAGTTTGAGAGAGTTATTGTTACCTTCAGTGTCTAGGAATCATTTGTGCATTAGACACTCTCCTAGGTCTAGTAATTATGAGATAAAGCAATCCATGCTTAGTCAGTTTCCCACCTTCAATAGAATGCCTAGTGAAGACTCTCTTGACTTCATTAGAGCCTTCTATTGTAGTGTTCAACAGATACCACTTAGGGGACTCACTGATGAAGATCTTAAACTGAGAGTGTTCCCATTCTGCCTCAAGGGAAAAGCTAGGTCTTGGTTCCAACAGTTAGAGGAAGATATCTTTATCACCTGGTATCATGTGTACTATGCCTTTACTATGAAATTCTATCCAAGGAGGTTAATATCTGAGATTAGGCACAAAAGTACTGGATTCCTTCAGGATGAAGGAGAACTATTTTATGAAGCCTGGGATATGTTTAGAGGGTTTCTTAGGCAGTGTCCAAACCATCAATGTACACCCCAATTCCTCATGGACAACTTCTACAATAGTCTCACCCCTTACCACCAAACCTTGGTGGATCAGTCTTCTGGAGGAGATTTTAGTGATAGGACTGCTGATGAGATCAAACAGATGTTTAACACATTAGCTCAGAATTCCCAGCACAAATGCTCTAGGAGGAGAACCATTGTTAGAAAGGAAAACTCCCCTGCTCCTCAAGATGAAGCCCACGCTGATGGGTTCTTTAATGAGAACCCACATAAAATCCTTAAGGAGAAGTGTCACCACTGTGGCATGTATGGCCATTCTCAAAACTGTTTTCCAAACTTTGATATGCATGTCCAGCCTCATGAAAGTGCCCGCTTTGCTGTCTTTGGACCTCAGATGCATTATAGAGATGATCCTTTTTCCAACACCTACAATCAGGGGTATAGGAACCATCTGAACCTATCATGGAGGGAGCAGGGAGTCCTCTAACCTGCTGCTCCTCCTGGATTCCAGCAGCCTCCTAAGCAGTAGTTCATATCCCAATCCCAACCTAAGGCTGAGTCATCCAACTCAAAAGATGAGGTGAAAGACATGTTCCATCAATTGATAGGGAGGTTTTATGAACAGAATACCAAAAATTATTTTGATAAAGTTAAAATGGATGCTAGAATGAAGAACTGGGAAATTCAAAAGGGGCAGTTGGCTAGGGATACTAGCAATAGAGGAAAGGGTAGGCTGCCCAGCACCAATGAATCCAATCCTAGGAATAATGACATGGCTCTGACCACCAAGAGTGGTCTCCAAACCCACCAAGAGCTTAGGAAAGAACCCCAAAATGATGAAAATGAAAAACTGAATGAAGATGAAAATACAAATTTGAATGAACCAGAATTTGGAAAACTAGACAGCACCACTGGAATCCCTCCAGTATTTACTGTTCAAACTCCAAAACCCAAAGAAAATGGCTTAAAAAACAAAGGCAATAATGGGAAGAAAATTGTTGAAGAAGAAGCTATAGAGATTCCCCCTATTGTGAGGAATTTTCCCCCTGTAATGCCCTTCCCACAAAGAATTATGAAACCAATTATTGATTCTGAACTGCTGAAATTTTTTAAAGTGGTTAAAAAGCTGAACATTGATATCCCATTCCTGGAAGCATTGATTCAAATACCATAATATTTGAAATCACTCAAGAAAATCTATTCAAACAAATAGACTTTGGAAGAATTTTCCACCTATAGTTTAATAGAAGAGTGTAGTGCAGTCTTGTAGAATAGGATACCTCTTACGCTTCAGGACCCTGGAAGCTTTGTCATCCCTTTCACATTTGGGGATAGAGGTGGTAAGTTCAACTGTTTGTGTGATCTGGGTGCTAGTATTAATCTGATTCCACTGTCACTTTTCCAGCACCTAAGATTAAGAGTTCCCCAACCCACCACTGTGGTGTTACATCTTACTGATAGGTCTATCACTCATCCAGTGGGTAGGGTCGATGATCTCTTAGTGGGAGTATGAAAACTCTTTTTACCTGCTGAATTTATTATCCTTGACATGGAGTGCATCCAAGAAGATCCTATCATTCTTAGTAGGCCCTTCTTGGCCACAGGGGGAGATGTGATAGATGTGTCTAAGGGGAAGCTTATTTTTAATTTGGGTGAACATAAAGAAGAATTCAATGTGTTTAAGAAAATCCAAGAACCCACCCACCCAATTTTCCCACAAGATGAGATGTTATCTGCAAAATGTAGTGTTGATAAGGAGGAATAATAGTTTCTTAGAATGATATCTGAAATCAACAGTGAACCTGAAATCCATGCTGCCTCTTGCATGGGGATCAGCTCAAGTAAGGAGATAGAATTTTTTGATGAGTATGAGGGAGAATTCTTGGAGAACCTAGATGAGTTTGTTTTGAAGAATACTCTTACCCTGAGAGAAGAGTCTAAGTTTGAGGAGATATCTTTTGGAATCTCTTACACTGAGGAAAAAGCCATGTCTACTGCCTTCTTAAAGCGGCAGCATGAAGACCTTGGGCCACCCATGCCCATGTGTCTTCCCTCAAGCCAATCACCACCCATCCTTGAACTCAAGCCTCTCCCTACCCATCTCAAATATTCCTTTTTAGAAGAAAATTTCGCCCTTCTTGTGATCATTTCATCCAATATGGAAGTTGCTCAAGAGCACAATCTGCTCTCTGTTTTGAGGAAGTACTAGTCTATCATAGGCTGGTCAATTGCTGATATAAAAGGGATAATTCCAGCCTTCGGTATGCATAAAATCCCTATGGAACCTGAGTGTAAACCCAGAGTAGAAGCCCAAAGGCAACTCAACCCCAACATGAATGAAGGTGTGAGAGAATAAATGATTAGGTTGCTAAATGATGGAATAATTTTTCCAATTTCTGATAGCCCCTGGGTCAGTCTTGTCTAGGTGGTCCCCAAAAAGTGTGGAGTGACAGTGGTCACTAATGAAAGGAATGAGAAAATCTAGACAAGAGCAGTGAACAAATGGAGAGTTTGTATAGACTACAGGAAGTTGAATGCTGCCACATGAATGGATCGCTTCCCTATTCCATTTTTGGATCAAATGTTAGAGAGGTTTGCAGACAATGAATTCTTCAGCTTTCTTGATGGCTATTCTGGTTACAACTAGATTTCCATTGCACCTGCGGACCAAGAGAAACCCACCTTCACCTATCCATTTGGGAAATTTTCCTACCAACGGATGCCCTTTGGCTTGTGTGGTACTACTGCAACTTTTCGGAGATGTATGATGGCAATTTATTCAGACATGATTGAGAGGATTATTGAAGTGTTCATGGATGATTTTTCTGTTGTGGGAGATACCTTTGAGAACTGTTTGAAAAACCTGGAATTAGTGTTAGAAAGATGCCAAGGGACCAAATTAGTCTTAAACTTGGAAAAGTGCCAATTCATGGCAACTGAAGGCATATTTTTGGGATATAAGGTTTCTAAGAAGGGGATAGAGGTCGATAATGGTAAAATTGAGGTCATACAAAAGTTTACACCACATGAAAATGTCAACGGAATTAGATGTTTTTTGGGTCATGCTGGGTTTTACAGGAGGTTCATTAACGAGTTTTCTAAGATTACTATACCCCTGTGCTACCTTCTAGTTAAGGACACACCCTTTGACAATGATGAAACATGTCTAGAGGCATTTAATTTTCTCAAGGAGAAGTTGAATACTTCACCTGGAATCACTACTCTTGACTGGGAACTTCCCTTTGCGGTTATGTGTGATGCTAGTGATTTTGCAGTAGGAGTTGTGTTAGGGCAGAGGAAGGACCAGTAACTTCATGTTATTCACTATGCAAGTAAGCTGCTAGATGATGCCCAGAAGAATTATTCAACCACTGATAAGGAGTTGGCTACTGTCATATTTTCTTTGGAAAAGTTTAGGCAGTATTTCATAGGATCAAGGATCATAGTTTTCACAGATCATTAAGCCCTTAAGTATTTGCTGGCTAAAAAGGACTCAAAGCCTAGACTCATGAGGTGGACCATGCAATTACAGGAGTTTGATTTAGTGATTAAGGATAAGAAAGGGGATGAGAATGTTGTTGCAGATCACTTGTCTAGATTTCCCAATTCCCCAAGTAAGGAACCAAAAGATATCAACACTTCTTTCCCTAATGAACAGCTGTTTGCTGCTTCTGTGCAGCAGTCTGCTTGGTTTGCAGACTATTCCACCTTTATGGCAGCTGAAGTCATGCCCAAGGATCTTTCACACAACCAGAGAAAGAGGTTTATATCTGAACTGAAATATTATTTTTTGGATGACCCTCTTCTCTTTAGGAGGTGTGCTGATGGGATTCTGAGAAGATGTGTGGTTGAGGATGAGATTTTACCCATACTTGAGAGCTTCCATTCATCACCATGGGGTAGCCACCATGGAGGATAAAGGAATGCTAAGAAGGTCCTACATGCTGGTTTTTACTAGCCAACATTGTTCAAGGATGCTAGGAGTCTAGTCATTGGCTGTTCAAAATGTCAAATGTTGGGAAATTATGGAAGAAGGCAGGAATTACCTCAAAAAGGAATTCTAGAAGTTGAAATCATTGATGTGTGGGGCTTGGAATTCATGGGACCATTTCCATATTTTTATGGGAATGAGTACATCTTGGTTGCTGTGGACTATGTGTCCAAGTGGGTTGAGGTAGTAGCTCTGCCTGACAATTCAGCTTCCAGTGTTGGGAAATTCATTAAGAAAAATATATTTTACCGATTTGGTGTGCATCGAGCTTTCATCACTGATAATGGGAATCACTTCAAGAATTATAAGTTCAATGGTTTTATGGATAAGTATGGGTGCTCAAATAGGACATGCACCACTTACCACCCACAATCCAGTGGGCAAGTAGAAGTTTCAAACAGAGAGCTCAAACTGATTTTAGAGAAAACAGTGTCTAGCTCTAGGAATGACTGGTCAAGGAAATTGGATGATGCCCTTTGGGCCTACAGAACTTATTATGAAACTCTTATAGGGATGTCACCATATAGTCTCCTCTTTCGGAAAGCATGTCATCTACCTATTGAGTTACAACAGAGATCTTATTGGGCAGTGAAGGCTCTTAACATTGATTTTATTTCTGCTGGAGAGAGGAGGCTGCTAGAGCTGAGTGAGTTAGAAGAGATATGAAGAGAGTCTTATGAGAATGATGTAATTTAAAAAGAAAAACAAAGGACTTTCATGACTCAATCATTTAAAACAGGAATTTCAATGTTGGTGAGAGGTTCATGCTTTTCAATTCAAGATTAAAGCTATTTCCAGGGAAGTTAAACTCCAAGTGGAATGGACCCTTTACCATTGTTAGAGTTCTAGTTAATGGAGCTATTGAACTAGTTGGAGATGAGAATAGACCCTTCTTAGTCAATGGTCAAAGAATAAATAACTTCTTTTAAGGGCATCCAAAGGGCTTGGCTTCCATATCTCTATTGGAAGAATGAGCTGATTCAAGTCTAATTGAGGACTATAAACTCAGTGTTTCATGGGGACTAACCCATGGTTTCTTAGTAGACTCTCTTTTATTTTATGTTAATCAATAATTTTCATCCCTGCTTCTTGTTCTCTGGTTCAATTTCAAGACTGATGATGGTACCTCATGATCTGTTGTTGTGTTAGAGAGATTTGTTTCTGCTAGAAACTTGGCTAGAAACCCCAAGGGAGGAATCCACTTCATCATATGGATAACATTTCTCTCTACTCACTCTCTTGGGTTACTTTTCTTGAACTTTAAACTATGAAATCTTATTTTACTTATTTGAACCTGCATGTTACTGAAGAGGAGTAACAACCCAGTGATGCTAAAGAGGATATATTGAGGAAATCCACTGCTAAAGGGACAATAATTCCGGGAAGTGTTGTTCTTTCTTTTTCACTTTCAATTAATTTCTTATTCTCTGCTGTGATCTAAGTGTGGGGGACTTCCTCCCAATTTGTGATTAATGACTGTATTTTCTTACTTAGGTGTTAGATACTAATATCTACTTAGTTGAGAATGTACTTGAGTTGATTTGATGAAACATGCTTGCACCCATTATTATTATTCTCATTTTTCTGCTGTTGAAAATCATTGCTAAACATGCTAATTTTTGAAGTAAATTGTTAATAAATTTTGTATGCTAAAAATGATTCAATGCATGAACTTTTTTGGAATACAAATGTACTTGGTATTTGGTGATGGTTGGTGGGGTTTTGTTCTTTTTTTTTATTTTCTTTCACTTTTTTTGTGGCAATGAAAATTTTTGAACTTCATTGATACCCTTCTATTTCCTTTTTCAGCTGAAATGTCCATCTGTTTTGAACTTTCACTTTCTCCCACCTTGAGATTCAACATTGGGTACAATGTTGGATTTTATGTGTGGGGGAGAGGTGTCATTCTAGTGTCATGTCGAATTCCCCCTTCTTGAACCTGAGTTTGTTTAAAAACATGGTCGAATTTTTTCAAAAAAATGGTTCAAAATTCCTTTAAAAAAATTTCAGAATTCTTTCATCAAATAATGGTCATTAGATGTTAATTGGTACTTAAAATATGTCTTATTTAGTGGATAATTGTTTGCTAGATGTTCAGAGTGACACTAAGTCAGAAACTGTTAAGTATGAATGATTGTTGAGTACAATTGTTCACTGTCTCTATGGATCTGTCTGTTTAGGAACTGAGGATAGGAGTATGACAGAATAGGTCTTGTGGAGTAAGGATCATGGCTTAGGGTAACTTGATGTTCTCACTAGAACCCAGGGGACTCACATTTTTTATTAAATAATACTCAATCACTTTAGGAAGTCAATTCGGATGATTATTAATTAAGTCATTTGTAACTTGAGTAAAATTGGAAAATGGGATCCCACAGTGAGTATCTAAGACAAGGTGCACTGGGTTCGTTTCTATGAATAAATAGAGCCAATTTCAATCTTAATAAGTGCTATTCACAGTGCTCTACACATGAAATATGTCTGGGAAAAAGTGAAATAAAGTGACCTTGTCAAAAATTAACTCATTAAGGTGAGTGGAATTTTGAACCCAGATGAAGAAGGTAGAAATTTACTTGGTTAATATTCATTTGAGTGGAATCAATAAAGTGATCAATTTAATGGACTTTAATTCTTGGAACCTGGGGGAAGGTGAGAATAGAAGGTGCCCTTGGTAATGTTTTGAGTTCCATTCATCTAACCTGTCAACACTCCTTGAATTAGAAATTGAATTTGAAGGTGAAGTAGGATGGTTAATTATTACACATAGGAGGCTTGAAACACTTGGCAGTGTATGAGTTTGTGAGGCTTTTGATTTTCAGTGAGTATTTAAAGATATGCAGGACATAATTTTTGAATACCCTTGAAAAACCTGACTCATTATTTGGTCATGCTCCTCTGGATATTAATGTTTAATCATGCACATTTTGAGCTGAAATTCACAATTCATGTTTTTGTTTTAAAGTCAAAATCATGTACTTGTTTGAGGACAAATAAAGTTTTATGTGTGGGGGAGTTTGATGTGGCGGTGTTTTCACACAGTTTTCCACATTATTTTAATATCTTTATTGAGTTTTTTATTCCAAAATGATTGTTTTTAGTAAATATTTGGTAATTACTGTGTTATTGTAGTTACTGTGTAATGTAATAAATTGTTGTTTAAATAAGTTGTTTTTATTAGTAATCTGTATCTTTTAAAAAAATTCTTAAATTTACTTAGTCCTGTGAATTTGACTTTTATTTATTTATTCATTTATTTTTACAATTTTTTCTTCCAATTAGTTTATTAATTCATTAATTAAATTAATTAATTCTTTATTCTTTAAAGTGTATATAAATAAACTATTTTAGTTGTTTGTATTTTAATAAGCTAGTTATTTTTAAAAAATTAATTCTATTCAACTAATTTTTCTTATTATTTAATTAACATTATTTATTCTTTAGTTAATTGGTTGATTAGTGTAAGAAGGTGTATATAGTTATTTTAGTTTGTTTTAAATTAAGTATGTATAATTTTTAATCTAAATAAAGTCATTCTTTTAAATAAATCACTATTAATTTTATTATTTGAGTTTATTTTATTTATTTAGTTTTATAAATCAATTTAATTTGTTAATTGATTTTTAGTTTTATTTAAATTAGTAATTTATTTAATTGTTCTTTTTAATTTGCAGGTACTCACGCAGGCACGCCGCACCGTTTCTCTAACGGTGCCTCTGTTCCTTACCCACCGTTTCCTCCTCAATGTCTCACCGCTTTGTCTCACCGTTCCAGCACCCTCACTGTCTCACCATGAGTATACTCATGGTGCTTCCTTCCTCTTCAACAACTACAATGCCACATCTTCCTTCCACCATTTCAATACCAAACCATGGAATGACTCAACGACTTTCCTTTGCCTCCTCATTCACGCAGCAAACCAACCAGAAGCATTCACAGAAACAAAACATAATCGATTTCAAAATAAAAATTTTAAGAAGATACACAATCTTTCCATAATTGTAATCCCTCAAATACGAGTCGTCGCACATCTCTTTCCCCTCTTTCGAGCTCCCCTATAGCCGAAGTCGCCGCTCCATGCTTGACACTCCTAAACTCTAGCCACTCTGCTTGCCGGTGAACGTCACACCTGCACGCATCCCTCGCCGAGCACACCCGTCCCCCTGTCCCTCTTCAATCTGGCTTTGAGGCCGCAAGAACCACCCAAACCTCATGCCACTACTCAGTGTCGAATCCCATGTTCATGACCTACCCACATCACCTAGCTAAGGCCGTCCAAAATCGAACCCATTACCTTGCTGAAAGTCCTCCTCCTCACCTCACTGCCTCGCATCACCGCACCCGAGCCGCCTCATACCTCGCCTTTGTCCCCTACCGGACCCCTATTGAATCCGCTCAGCAAGCCAAAGCCCTCCATCCCGAAGCCGTCGGGCCGCTCCCTTCCATCTTCTTGCGCCAACGACTACTGCTACCCCTGCTCTCACCCTTTCTTCCTTCTTTTTTCACTCCGCCTGAATCCCTGCCCCCTCTCTTCCCCTACGCCGAACCCTCCTCCCCCTTTATCTTTCTCTTTTCTTTTTTTATTTTTTTATTTTGTTTTATTTAATAATTATAATATATATAATAAATTATATACATAACATATAATAAACATACTTATATATATATGATACTGATTTCTCTTGTTTCATAATAAGTAGATATTAAGAAATGAATATAATAGATATTAAAACATATATGTTAATAATAATATTTGTTAATATATAAAAATATAGATATATATTAATAGGTATTTTTATGTTGTGATTTAATATAGGGTATATAATAATTTCATTTTATTTTTATTCGACTCAAGAGTGTTTTTTTTGGTGTTCCGTGCAGGGGGAGCTACACATTGATGTTGTGATGAAAGAAGCAGTTAGCGGGAAAGCTCGAGAAGAGTTCGTGAGTTCGTTGTAGGTGGAGAGATGCACTCACTTGGAGTTCATTATAAATAACGTGACATGCACATAAAAGCACGCCACGTGGATTGGCTGTGTCCAGTGAAGGAATCAATTTGACGCACGTAAGCTTTTTCATTCAGTTAGGAGAAATTTCTCCAGTGAACAGCGCGGGAGGAGCAGCACAGTGAGAGCGCCACGTGGAGGCCAGGGAACTCCTCGAGGGAGATTCCAGAGGCCTCGGTTGGGTGATGAATACACGAGAGGCGGGAGAGGCATAAATGAATGAAACTAAGTAGGAGGGGAGGACATCAAGTCAGGTCACACTTCCATCAGGGGAGAGAGGGGATTCAAGGGTTTATTCCATACCAGGGGAGCAGAGCAGGAGCAACTTACACCATCTTCTTTAGAGTAGATTGGAGTAGGAGATCAGAGCATTTTCTCTCCTCGATTCCCAGGGCAGGGCATCAAGAACATTCCAGCGTCACATCCACCATTGAGCAGTGGGGATTTAGAACTTCAGGAGATCAAGTAGGGAGATAAACATCATTATGTTCTTTGTGCTCTGTTTTTTTTCAACGTATTTGAACATGAACTTCACAATTTTTAATTCCATGATTGCATTATAGCAAACCATTATCTCCAACAAAATTTCATTGGGGGAGGACAAGTTGGCTGATTCTATTTGTTTAGTCTAATTCATGCACTGCATCATTGCTGGATCGTCTCTCTCATTTTTTACAAAAAGCTTATTTTCAAAACTACAAGATCGTGTGAAAACCGATCTTGTTTGTACCGTAATTCAAACTGTTCCATTCCGAATAACTCACTGATAAGTGAATTATAATAGAATGAGAGAAACACACCGAACTCAATTGAAATGTTGAGCTCGGTGACTTCTGACTTTTCTTCACCATTGGTTTGAATGACTCTTACAGCCGAAGGACTGTAGGAGCTATTTAATCACAAACTGACTAGATGGCAAATCTGGCTGGTTATTTTTAGTTAGATCCATGTTCTTAAAATCGTATTGCATGAATAAGGCTATGCAACATCAAATCGGCCAGTGGACTTTTCCCCATATTCATCTATTGGTTGTTTGCACCCCAGTTTCTCTTGCTGCTCTGTCTACTCACTTTGCACTCACCATCTCACTCTCACTTCTGCACACAGGGAATCTCATTCACTCCACTTCACCACCACCAATTGTCTTTTCTTGATTTTTGCATGTGTGTTTTTGTTTAGTTTATTTTTTATAACACCAAACACAACAACATGCATCCCTGTGGTTCGACCATATCTTGCCACTGTCCTAAGTAGTAAGTAGGTATAAATTTTAGTTTGTCTCCATTGCCAACGATGCGCGAGAATGCCTGCTCAATGCATCATCTACCTTGTTTGCCTTTCCTGGTATGTTGTGTATAGTACAATCATAATCCTTGTGTAGTTAGATTCATCGTTGTTGCCTCATGTTTTGGTATTTTTGTGAGAGTATATATTTCAGACTCTTGGGATTCGTATATATCTCACATTTTTCGTCATAGAGATAATTTCTCAATATCTTCAGAGAAAATATTACCGTTTCTATCTCAAGATCATGATTGGGATATTTTGGTTCATGAATTACTAACTATTGTGATCCATAATAAATAACTCCACCATTATGCATTAGGAAACATCCAAGTCCATTCATTAAGGAAGTACTGCTGATAAAAAAACCCATCATTTCAAGATGGTAGGGTTAGGATCAAAGCATTCACTAATCTCCAGATTAATTCATCGAAACAATCCTCACATTATTTCTTCCATATGAACTTAAACCCTTTACATGTAATATTGGTCATTGGGTTGCCTAAACAGGTGATGCTCTACCCGAAATGTCGATAATAAGTAGTTAAAAAAATAAAACTATCTGCCTCAGTTATGTTCATTGGAGTAGGACATTATTGAACAAACATTGTCTTCGTAGGATCAAAAAATAATACACCATTAATGTCAATTTGGCCTAAAAAAGAAACTTATTGATTCCAAAATTCACATTTTTTATACTTCACATATAATTTATTTCTTCTATGAGTTCTCAGAATAGTGCACAAGTGATTTTTATGATCACCATAACATTAGGAGTATACCAAGAAATCATCAATAAATACAACCACAATGTCATCATGATATTCCTTTAATACTCTATTCATTAGTTCCATGAAAACAGAGGGTGCATGAGTCAGTCCAAAAGGCATTACTCTAAACTCATAAAGCCCATACGTGGTTCAAAATGTTGTTTTTGAAATGTCATCATTCCTCACAACCAACTGATGTTATCCAGATCAAAAATCATTCTTCAAAAAATATTGGGCTCCCTAAAGTTAATCAAATAATTCATCTATGTGTGGTATGAGATAGTTGTTCCTTATTTTTATAGCATTGATCACCCAATAGTCAATTCACAACCTCAAAGATTCATCATTCTTATTAACAAAAAGAATTGAGGCTCCCCATAGAAAAAATAGTGAGAATAAATCATCTATCACTCAATTACTCAAGTTTTTAATTTCGTTCCACTAATTCCACAGTGTCCATTCCATTATCAGTCTATGATAGGGGCCTTGAACTATGAATGATGAAAATGGAAAAATTAATTTCCCTCTCTGGAGGATATCTGGGTAAAACCTTTATAAAGAAGTCAACATATTCTTTCACAATAAGTACATAATCAATTTGAATATTCTTTTACTCACCCATAGTTATTTAATTCCCTTCCTCTTCAATAATTTAATTTAGTAGTTCTAATGGGGGTGGATCTAGATGAGAATCACATAGAGATGTTTCATCCCTTAATATTTGGTACTCCACATCATCCTAAAAAAATTAGCCTATTTCTTCTTCCAATAAATATTTGCATAATGGTTCGAAATCCAACCCATATTGATGATTATATCAAATTAAATCATGGTATGATAATAAAATTAGCCGATAAAGAACTTTTATTTTCCATAATGGGGACTTCCTGACACAATTTTGTTGTAATGCTACTTCTCTTAATAGTATTGACTGACAACTCCTTTATTAAATCAAATTGACTGACTAACAATTGTTTTCTTTAATTTATAAAACAATTTTTAAAGTAAAATTGATAAACTGTGGAAAAATAATACAAGAACCAAACACCAAAATAGAAACAAGCCTAGAACAAACGACCGAGTCTTCCCCACAAAAAAAATATATCATGACCCCAAGCCTTCACCAAAACATGACCCTTCGGCAAGCACTCCCATTCAGAATTTCATGGGCACAGAACCGATGGTGAATGCATACCCTCTCAAGCATCTAGATCCAAATGGGCAGTGGAAGTGAAGTCTTCATGCTCTGATACCCTTCTGGAGAGAACCCATGTATTATGTTGGAAACCAAACAACACAACCAAACAAACATCACGAAGATCCAAACCCAGCAAGGAATTCCCAAACATTCCTTTCAATCCAACCACCCTACCACCAACATAAAAATAGTGATTTAAAGAAAACGGGACCTCACCTAATTCTATATCTTTGAATAATTTCCATGATAAGGATGAAACCTACAGATCAGGTACCTCCATAAATATCCTCTCAAACCCGGAAGACGGATGGTCCCAGAACTGAATGTACTCTTCAATGCTGAGCTTCCCTTTATTAAAACCTCTAACCAGGATTAAGTCTTGTTTTTAAATACATGCATATTGCTCGTCATTGAGAGACACCTATAGAGACCTTCCCATCTTCTTAGACGCTTCTTCCTCTGATGCATTGATCAATAGGACATGTTCGGTCCCTTCCTCTTTCGAGGATAGAAGAAGAACCAAGGGGTCACCCTGCCCTATTACCTTCTGGTGGATTTGGGTCTCCAAAACCATCCTCTTAGTAGTTTCCTTCTTTTCCAATCGTGTCTCCTATGGTGGAGGTAGTGGGGAATAGTCCTTCCTCCCCCTCCACCTCATGTGGCCCCTGTTTCTCGTCGGGTTGGGCTCATCATCAGTCGAGTGCCCGTGATCGATCCCCTTGGTCATCTCCATGCCAGGCCCTACTCCCTCTCCTGGAGCATTAGGTTCTGAACTCATATCAACATCTGAGAGGCTGTCAAACCTGTTTCACAAAAACATTGAGTTCTGAATTAGTGCCATACCACCTTCCCTCCGACTAGGTAGAGCTGGTTCAACCATTTTCATCCCCTTCCTCCCCTTATCCTCATCCTCACTGCCCGACCTTGGTTCCCCATCCGCTAAAACTATCATAGCCTCTTTCCCTTCATCCAAATTCTGCTCCATATTCCATCTAATCATACGAGCAGCCTCACCTCAACCAAATGGTCATCCATCGGCGGTCTAGATAGATCCTTCCTCATTCTAGAGAACACCTCTAACACCAGCGGGTTGATTAGGGTAGATGTAGAGGAATGAGATGATCCAGAATGAAATAAAGCATTGGATATGTTTGAGGGAATGATTAAAGTACATGTCACTACTTCATTAGATACTTTAATATCATATTTTGTGATCATATGATCTTTTCCTTATCCTTTGTCCTTTTCTATGGCAAGTTTCCTTGATGCATGGGGAAATCATTTTCATAGTGTCCCATCCCCTAAAAATTATAGCATTAAACATTAATTGCTTATTTTTTCCTCTTATAATCACCACTAATATGGAATTTCTATCAACATTTGTAGAATAATCCTTTTCCTTTTAAACACACACTGGGGTGCTTCCTTCCAAAATTATCACAAGGTGTAAATTCAACTCTCCACTTATTCCCAATTTCCTTATTTCCTTATCTAGAGTTTTTCGAAACCCTCTTCTTCTCTTAATTTCCCTTAAAGTCATAAGATTTATTGAATACAATTTATGTTTTGATATCACATGAAACTATATCCTCACAAAATGAAAAAAATTAATAGACCAATTCCCATTATATAAATGGCTTTATGCCATCAAAAAATTGATCAATTTTGATTCTTATATTACATAGGTAGTCCAAAGCATGCCTTTATATCCTTGTGAATTTAGCTTTATACTTTTAAACAGTTACATCTTAAATTTTCCTATAATTTATAAATTTCCTTTCCATATCATGTCACTATTCATGAGGAATGATTTTCTCAGGGAATATTTCTTTAATGTCTCTCTATTCATTCTCTTCTATCTCAAACTCCACATTTGTGTTGTGGATTAACAACCAAAACTGATATCTCTATTCTGATAGACGATAAACTATCTTGATGACTATCTCTTTTTTGTTATATCCCTATGAAAGAAATATTTTCACTAGGAAACTTATCCAATTCTCATCTATGAATGGATTTTTAGTCCAATTGAATGATGGAGGTTGTTGTTACATAAAACGATCTAAAAAAGATCCTCCATGTGGTTGACCTGGAAGATATATATGGGTAAGGATATTATACATAACTTGAGTAGGTTTTACTAGTATATTTATAAGTTGTTCTGCACCAGTCACATTACTAGAGAAAACATCATTATCTTGTGTCAAAGGGAAATCCCTTCATGGGATATGTGTGTTTACGCAGTTTCCATTTCTTCCACTAGCCATAATTTATAGATAATGGTATGCACACTCTTAGGATATGAATAATAATTTATAATATTAACCTAGAAAAATGCATATCATAAATTGAAATCCTATTCTTGGCTAACCTCATAATCACAAAAATGGCTTCATTGAGGAAAATTTTTCATTTAAATCCTTCAGGGTGGATTCTTAAGAAAATTTGAATTGTCATAATAATATCCCCGAAGAGTGTAAAAATAGGTGCATAGTAAGGATCATTGTCATGTACCGAGATATCTTTGGTCATTCCAGTAACACCTTGTCAATTTTTTCACTCCTAGGTACATCTGTTCCAAAACCATATCCACTTGTAGTATCCAAACATGGTTGTGTTTTCTAGAAAGATCCACATAATCTATTACTTAAAAAATACAAGGATGTTATTGTATGATTATCTGAAAAAACTATCATTGGGATATGTTCCATAATCTACATTTTCTAAATCTAATTTCTATGATTTCTACTAAACTATTTCTTATACCAACTGAAAAGACCCGAACTGAGATTCCTAGAGTCAGTACCTTATTACATTAGATTGTCATGATTACAAGAAAGTTTTATACCTAATGAATGTATATATTAATGTATTTGGAAACAAGATAAAAATATAAGTTCCAAATTACATCATGAAATGAAAAAAACACTAAATTATTCAATTAGAAACATCGATGCCTCCTAGATTATTCATACAAGTCACTTATAACATACTTATTCATATCCTGGGAAAATGTAACATAATAAAGGGGTGAGCTCAAACACATATTAAGAGTAATCAATAAAATAGAAGATAACATAAACAAAAACATTTGTCAGGGTGAATAATAAAAAACATATGCCTTTACAAATAATAAATTTGAACACATTATGGAAATAATATGATATAAGTAAATAATTCCACAATAAAACCTAATAGTGGGTATTATAATAGATGAATAACCCCCATAAATATTTAATTAATATCTTCATAGTGAGGGAAGTGAATATGTAAGAAATTATAAACCATACCATCAAGGCCTAGGAAAAGACTTCTAAACATGATTAAGTCCTCATCCAAAACCATATCTCAAAATGATTAAGGCCTCAGTTAGTCCACATCTATTTGACAAATGAGACCTACCTATGCATCAAGGGGCTATAGCGGGCTGCACCATCACATAATATGTCTAATTAAATCCTTATATGAGTAGGAATAAATCTTAAAAACATATATATTCATTTTTTAACAGACATATGAAATGTAAACAAATTTCTACAAACATATAATATAATCACTAACCAATTGGATTAAATTAGTGATTGGTTTTAAGATAGTACATCCATATTAAAAATAATCATAAAAAATTAAATTATATATTTCATATTATATCATAAAATATTAATCCCAATAATACATAATAATCCACAAGATTATTGAAATATATAAAAATACTCTTATAAAATCATTGACTAATTCTTGAGACAAATACTCATTTATTTTGAATAGAAGAGTTCTTTTGGATTATTATTTGTATAAATACAGAATTAATGTAAGATAGTATATCCACAATAAAATGAGTCATTTTATAATGATAATGTATTATAAAAACATATAATATATTTCCCTTGTAATTATGTATGAATTTGAGAAATTCCCATGAATCGTGCTTGTATTTCCGAAGTAATTTTGATTGTTATTTTAAAAATGAGTAAATCCATATAAAATAAGAAAAGAATATAGTTGTATAAAATATATATAACAGTCACACATAATTTAATATGAGTACATAATAATAAATTATAATTTCATTGAGGTATTTTGAAAATACAAGTAACGAGAATGAAAATGGAGGTTCGGGTGAAAGACCCTTACCTTAAATCTGAATGTGTTCCGCTCTTGAAATTAATGTTCTGGAATAGAAAATAATACTTATTAATAACTTAATTAAGAAAATATTAGTCATAAATTTATTTTATCTGGAATTTATTATGTTTATTATATCCTTATTAATTCGATATAATATTAAATTACATCGTTCTGGAGTGTTCGTGTTCTTGATTTTCGTAATCGATTCACTTGTTTTTATGTAATTAAGTACATGTTGAAGGGATGAAAATATACATAATTGAATTTAAATATTATTAAATAACAGACATAGGTTTTAATGTTAATTTATATCATTTATTTATTTTTCATGAAGATGAATCATTAGATGAAATATTAATGGCATTCACAGAGAATATTTTAGTGGAATTTTGATTATTTGGCACTAGTTTGGTCATATGATTTAACAATATGTATGTATACAGATTAATGAATATTAAATATGATATAATGAATATATTATAGTCTGTTCCAACAATAAAAAAGGTTTTGTGAACCTTAATGAAATATAAATTGATGGATGAATCTTCGTCATCCACGAAAGTTGTAAATTGGAAACTCACAGATGTTGTTTTCATTTATAAAATAAAATAGAGAGAGTAAGAATATTGATGATGCTTCTTACATTAACATGATATAATTCCATTATATATATTATAATGTATTTATCATGTTAATTTTGATAGAGTAGTTGATTATATGATAACAATATATAAGAACTCGAAATGAAAATGAGAGAAATAAAATGTGAATTTACCTCTTGAATCCACCTACTTGAGAATCTCTTTCAGGGAATGGGTTTTGTTCTTTTGGAAAGACCAAGTTCTTCATGGAAGTGGGGAGTTAATAGGGAAGGTTATTTGGCCCTAACTTTAGGGATAATTGAGTGTAAGGGGAGTGGGTAGAAGAGGGGGTGATGGGGGTTTATAGTGGAGTATAGGAGTGATTTTTTGAATAGTTTACTCATTATTTTATTGTTTCCCTCAAAACAACCAATAGTGTCATTTAACATGATCCCTAATAGTAATAATTTCCTGTGAGTTCGAAAAAAGTGTCATTATACCACTCATGTTTTCATAAATAGTGTATTTAGCTGATAATTTTTATATAATGTATTTTACCATATTTCGCTGTTCATCAAAAATTCAAGAATTTCCAAAAAATCAAAAAAAAATCTCCCTAAAAATTTATCAATATGTACAATTAAAAAACGAAAAAAAATTTTAAAATATAATTTTGTACATAATATTATTTTAATTTTTAAATAAGAGCGTAGTTTCTTCGAAAAATAACAATTTTAAAACTATAAAACGTTTTATAAAATATTGAAAAATTAATCAATACCTCGTTATCTTGTAACAATTAGAAAATAAAGTAATATTATTATTTAATTTTCATAAGGTTCATTTTAATATTAATATTTATATTAGTATTTCCATTCGTAAGGATATGTTACTATTCACCAAAAATCAAGTTGGGTCTGTCGGATTCTAAATGACATAATGATCAAAACTTTAGATGACCATTTTTTGAAATTGAAAACATGGTAGATGAAAAGTTATGTTTAATGGATAGATTTTAAAATGTGTTTTTTAATAAGAAATATGTGTTTCATGAATTAAATATGTATTTTTCATAACCTTGGGGTGTAAAAATATAAATATATAGCTGCATAACATGGCATGTGTCTGAAAGATGGAAAATTGAGACAAGAATTACCTTGCCAATTTGGTAACTTTTGAAACATAAACCCCATGAAAGAAGGATCATAAAATGGATATTTAAATATCCATTAATATTACAATAATATTAAAATAAAACATTAATTTTCTTTATATACACCACACAAAATAAGTGAGTGTTGAATATGGAATTTATATCATGAAAATAAAATGGGAGATGGAATCCCTTACCTTATGTCTTCAATTTTTTCATAATCATAAGATCCTTATATATAATAGGTATATGATTATTATAAATACATTATATAAAAAAAATTAATATCTAATACCACATATGGGTTGATTATGACTTTATATTACCAACATATTGACATTTTCACGTTAGGCTTTCACTTTGGGTAATATCTGCGTTGTTTTTCCCATGTGTCTTAATTTGTTATATTTGTTTCCTCATACTAATATCATGATATAATGAATGTAAACATCAAATAAATATCTTCTATTTTCAGAATATTCTTATTTATAATAATCTATATAATATTGGAATATGGAATGGAATACACAGTTCACAGAGATGGTGGGCCGTACATAAGCATGAATGTTTTTTTCCTATTTTTCCTTACAATATTAATAGAACGAGAGTAAATGATGTTTATGTGTGTGTATATATATATATAATCATTAAAGTGCGATTTATATGTCTTATATATCATATAATTTCACTAAACCCATCCTAAATACAATTTATATATTGTGTGAATGAATAACTTTTTTTTGAGGGGTCGTAGTACACACTTCCTCAAACAAAATTATCATATTTAAAAATAATGGAAATTATAATGGTAGGATTTCTAATATAATTACAAAATAATAAATTGATAATAAATATAATATAAATTATATATATACAGTATTCCCCTCATAATTCCAATGCATGAAAGGTGGAAAATTATAATTAAACAATCCAAATTTTTTGAGTTACTAGTTCGATGTACAAAAAAATAGAATGTTTGTTATCCATTAGATGGAGGTGTGTGTAAGTTTAGGTTGAAACCAAAAAAAACATATTCATTTATATAGGGAATACTGATACATTTATTCACATTTGGAATAATTTTAAATTAGGTTAATGGAGCTTGAGATAGAATGTTTCCACTTCTTGGGGTTACTCATTTTGGTTTATAAAAAAATACATCCTTGAATTTAATTATTCCTAAAGGGATAATTATAGATATATATGAGATATATTTAAGATCTACATGGTATGTGCTTGGTCGAGACAATAAGGGTTGAGAGGTGTGAGGAGGTGTGGGAGAGGATCCCATTTTATAGAGGAGGCAGAGTGTCACTCTTGTAAATACCAAAAGGTATAGCATAATGGGAGGTCTCCAATAACTAATAATCATCCAAAATGAAAAAATAATGGTGTAAAAGACAATAAATATTGAATAAATTCCACACAATGCTATGTTTTTTTCATTTTTATATTTTTTCTTTATCTTCTATGTTTCAAAAACAATTATGTTGGTTTTTATTAAATATTTTAGTATAATGACATAAGTAGCATTAACATTAAGAATAAATTAAACCTATACCGACATAATTATAATTGAGATATCTAGTTAAAAAAATACATTATTTATAGTAAATAATTTTTAAATCCAATGTATCTAATTTGAAAAAACAGTACATTAACCAGGATCATGCTAACAATGGTTTAAATATATTTGGATCAATATGTAAATTATGAAAGATAGAATTGTAAATTATTTATCAATACATTATATTTATTAAAAAATAAAACTAACTTTTCATAAAGTTGTATTTATACTAATTTTAAGTCATTTAGTAAAATATCATTTATTGTATAACAACATTAATGTCAATTTTGACAATATTTATTTAATTTTAATTTAACAAATTTTATTACAATATTAGAATCCAAAAATATTATGTTCATAGATTTTTAACATTATATTTTAATATAAATAAATTAAATAAAATAAATCAACCAATTTACATAACTTCTAATATTTATAGAATGATTTATATTTGTTAATTATTAACAAAATAATCACTATGTTTGAATTTCTTAAGGAATTTATGTAACTAAAAAATATTTAAAATTTATTGATAAGTCAATCTTAATAAAATAACTCATTTAATTTTCAAAAGTATATGGATAACCTAAAATATATGGATTTTCCTTATCTGAAAATTTTATTAATATTAAATGTGAGGAAAGTTCCCTTTTTCTAATTTCCATACATTACATATGAAATATGGTAACTTTATTGAATAGTTTCTCAATAAATTATACAATAATAACTATTCATTTATATATTATAAACATGAGAATATAATGGATTTTGCACGGGTTTCTATGTCATTTAGGCTCTTAAGATTATGTTTTATTCACTAATTAAGCTTTATTTTACCTTAATCATTGCGATTAATTATTATTACATGCAGTAAACTTTTTTCTAAAGAAAGAAATTCAATTTTAATAATTATATATATCATAATGATTATAACTACATATTTCCATTTTTCAGAATTCAAATCATATAATTGGGAAATTAATTTTAGAACTAATCCCATAGACGTGGCGATAAAGTAGGTGTTTGAGGTAAAACTAGTGAAATGTTCAGTATGTTTTTCTTACCAATTTTTTTTAAATATGATTCAAATGACCAAAATTGGTAAAATAGATGTATAATGGATCTATTTTGACTTTTAATCCCAATTTAAAATATATATTAATAATAATTATAATGTAAATGGATAAGTAGTTTTTAACTAAAAAACATTATTTTTTACAATTCATAAAAAATATACCTTCTCAGAAAAATCCCAAACATTCACTCTAATATAATTTTAACATTATGAATCATAAATTATGTTTATTTTATTGAATAATATCTTTAAAATTGTCTAAAATTTATTTGATTCTCTTCCATTCAAGGACATGAAAAGCAATTCATTTTAGATAATAGTATTTAAAACATACAAAGACATTTCTAGAAATTTTATTTTACCAAATAAATATTTTTTATTTAAATACAAAATTATAAAAAATATTTAAAAATTAGTAATTAATATTCATATTACTATGTATAATTTATTGGTTATAATTATCTCATTTAAATAATTACGATAATAAAATAATGCTTTTTGAAAACTCTCTATTGAGTGTAATGTATGCCAAATCCATGATGCATGTAGTGCATTCTATGTTGATGCCATTTGAAATGAATTTTTTACTCAGTGAAATACCATACATCAATTAAAATTAATTTATTTTAAATAAATATATTTCACTATCTCTGGGGGTCTTAAATTCTACCCCACCCCCAAATGAATTTCACCCTCAAAATTCATCTAGGCTATCCAAAAATCGATCCTTGGAAGTTAGTTTCATATAAAACCACATCCAAAAATGAATGCGAAAAATTCATTTAAAATAGGAGAATTTGAATCTTATCATTTTTTCAAAGTAACATATAAAATGTTTTGCACATTTGAGAACATAGGTGGGAAGTGAAAACCAGGACGTGGATGAAAAATCTAACTCTCAAGTTCTAGTGGAGAGTGATATAGATCATTTATTAGTAGATGTGGGTGATCAGAAAACTATAAATCTAAAATGATTTAATAGACCATATTATTCAATAGAAATAAAAGTACTAGGTTAATTCCTTCAATATCCATTTTTCCTTTCAGTAATTCTTTTATTGACTAGGATTATAAGGGAATATACTTATGTTATTTCATTCCTTTTCATATGTATAATATCTCACATTAATGTTTCCCTGATATATTCCCACTTATTCTCTTTCTCTAGGGAATTATGGTGAGTTTTTCATTCTTGATAAACCCTCAAATCTGGAGATCCGTACATAGAATGATAATTCCCTCCATATTCATTCACATAACATCTCTACAAAATGGCTATCACATGTTATCCAACATGCATAAATCATCATATTGTGAGATATTACTTTAATCTCACAAATATAATTCATTGTTTAACATCATATTTCCATAAATGGTTAACCATATAACCCATATAAAATATTAAATTCCAATACATTTTAAAGATGGATAACAAATTATATTAACATTCATCCCCAAAATATTATTTATTGGTTTTCACATTCCAAACTTGTGAATACCCTTATCATATATTCTATTAAAATAATGTAAAAATATAAATAACCATAAATGATTTTTGAAAACATGCATTGTTCCTTATTCTATTGATTAATGGAATCTATATTTAATTCCCTAATGACATAAACATCAATCATGATGACGATAACCACATTTCAAAAAAATAAATAATTAGATACAGGGTATTCAGTTCTATCCAATTCAAATAATTTAAATCTATCTCCATTTATCCAAGATAAACAAAACTTTCTCAATATATTGATCACATTAAGATTTATTTTCCCTTAATAAAAATATTACCTTTACATTAAGTCAAATTTTGACATCTTCATAACCATTCCATATGACATTTTCAATACTTAATTAAAACTTATACTAAATATACATACATATATATATATATATATCATCATTCACATAACATAATCAGCTAAATCCAAATCATATATAATTCACTCATCCAACTCTATTCTTAATCAATTACTCAAGATTCATTAACATATTCATCAATACCTGTTTCCTAGAATATGGAATATGAATCATGTATTAAGTTTCCTTAAACACAATCTAATCATTCCTCTTACATTTATGGGAAGAAATACTATAAAAACATCCCATACATTTCACATGTCATTCATTGTCTCGTTATCTTCAAAGGTATAACCAATACTCATACCACATTCACGATTCTCATTATTATATTTCCACATAGTAAATTGATTATCATAATTTCCATATATTCCACATCTAAAAAATTAAATTTTATTGATGTTATTTCTTTTTCTGTCCATTATAATTAGAAATCATCGGGTGAGAAATAGATATCATAGAACAAAACCTCATAATCATGAAAAAACACTTATAGGATGTCAAAACCATGCATCCTACCTCTTTAATATATGAAAAATAAGGTTTATACCAGGTTATGAATAAAATTTCTCAACTTAAAAACTTCATTATAGTTTTTATAATGTTTATGAATTCCAAAAAATATATCTCATGAGAGTGTCAAACAAGGTCTATAGAAGGACCATTTGTGTTTATTAGGTTACGCCGAGTTTGGCTCGGCATACATTGTTGATGTTTTTCCCCTAGGTAAATATGTTTGAGATCCACTACCACTTTTAGTATCTAGATAAGTATTTATTACCAAGAAACCATTCACTTTATACTTTACCAATATTCCATGGAATTTTCATAATCATAGACTCATCCTTATACATATTAATAAACACTGTAAGAACCCTTCTCTATACTTCACACATAAACACGATTTATTCAACAAAATTTTCACGTGATAAAACATAGAGGATCGATAGGTATAGTTTATTTGAGGTATCAGATCATTACATAAAAATATAGATCATAAAACACAATACCATTATTTAAGTCTTCCTTTACATGACAACAACATTCCATCGTACTTAGCATTGCATGAGATAACCTAAGTAAAGGAATAATAAAAGGGTGATATATAAATCCTAGTAAGGTAGAAAATAAGGAATAACATGATAAATTTAGTACATGATAAGAAATATGAATATCAATAGAGAATAAGAGAAACATGAACATAAAGGAATGATATAGTATAATTACCATAACATAGAAATGTGGCAACTGTATTTAACATGATATTGTCATGAGAAAATTCTCATTGAAAATATAGAATGATTAAACCCTCATTTCAAATTAATTACTATTATTAAATCATCATTTCAATTGATGTATCATGATTTTAATTATTACACAATGCATTAGAGTAATATCAGGTCACACCCTTCTAAATAATTCCATTTCATGCATAAGTGTTCCACGTTGATCAGAAAACACGGATCCATAAAATATCATAATTTATTTTCAGGAATAAAAGACATGGAATACATAAGTGTAAGTCCTTAATCAACAATATATGTGAATTAAGGGCAATACCCTTAATATATAAATGGGTATGTTATTTCCTTACATGATTATTTTGGCATCAGAAATTTTAGTGTATCTTTGACATCATAACGTCGTAAAAAAAATCATAAAGTGGGTTGATGAGAGAGAAAGGGGTATATCATAATTTATACAAGATATTTATAGTATGGGGTTCAATGAAGATAATATCCCAATATATTTAATTGAATTTCGATTTATAATATTAAATAATTTCTTGAATGTAAATGGGAAAACAAAAATTCTTTACACAATTTCGGCATGGTAATGAGTGTACATGAGAGGAATTAATAAGAGATAAGTAGGTCTATCATCCTTAAAAAATAAGGAAAGATGTATGTGGGAGGTTGGAAATCATACCCCAACAGTTTATGTTGAAAATAGAATGGTATAAAACATCATGAAATTTGGAAAAATAATTGAGAAAGGAAGAAATCTCTTTAAGGAAGTGTAATACCAAAAGCTTGGGAAAGGATTGAAAGGGGATTATTTGGTGCTTTGGCTACCTTGGGAGTATTATAGTGAAATGAGGAAAAATTATTGTCAACCTCCAATTGTATTGAGTGAATATAATAATAAGATTGAGTGTTTTTATATAGGAAAAGTGAGGGAATTCGTTATTATTTAGGTTTTGGACACTACACTTTAAACTAATAAAATCCACAAAACATCCCATAGTTTTTGCCCAAGAGTTTTACCAAATGGGAGGGGAAAACATTTGTTTAGATGTCCAATGTCTGAGCTTATTAAAATATTATTCTTTCTTATGTATAAGTGAGTTAGACACTCAAAGATATCATTTTAGAAAATATAATGTTTTATAACTATTTGAGGGTCCACTAGGCACCAAAAAAATAATAAAACAAATCAAAAATCACAGAGTTTTATTTTTAAAACATATATTGGCAGAAAATAAATTTTATAGTATTTTATTACATCACTATTTGGTCATTATAATGTCATAAAACACATTATATTTTTAAACAGTATTTAATTTTTACACAAAAATTTGACTGCCTCGGTTAATTTTTAAAAATTCAATGTGGGATAATGTTAACATCCCGATCCCAAAAAATAATTCATTTTACCTAAATATTTTTCTTAATATGAGAATTTTTACATTTAAAATATTGATCAACATTTTTTAATAATTCATGGGTTTTGAAAAAAACAACATTCAGACCATAATAAAAAACACAATTATATTCATAAAAATTATATGGTCATTTATATATAATAAAAATTAATTTAGTAATAAAATTTTATTAAAATTTTCTTTAATTCAAAAAAACATTATTTCATCAAAATAGATTTCTTAATTGAATATGAACTAAAAATACTATATGTTCTTTATATACTATTTACTATGTAAGAATAATAAAATGAATTCATATTCTTTATTCTATAAAAAATAATGCACATAATCATAGTGCTAGGGTCTTTTTACGTAACCCCTTATAACACTCTCATAATACCTAAGGGTAATGTGTGCGATGGTGAGAGACTCTTGTGGTGGCTCAGATAACATTGCTCGGGTGGTTATCTCTATTTTCTTCAACTTTCCCAGTAGGCGGTTCCGTTCAAGCTTACCATATTGAAGTTGAGCATGGGATTGGTCAAGAGTGAAGCCCAGTGAAACCATCTCATATTCGAGCTCTGACAAATAGGATTTTTTTGGAACAATTATACTAGATAAGGCCAGCAGTTCCATTATTTGATTAAATTGGATTTAATAAATCCCTATATTTATAATAATCTTGTGATTAGTATTCAATGGCTATATTATCTATGATAACAATTCTCCATGATAATTTTATATCCAAAACATAAAACCAAGGAACTGAAGATTTTATATAATCATTTTACATAATAAGACATTTAATTATATTAAGATGAATTTTCATTAATAAAATTTTGGGTCGTTACAATCTTACCCCCTTAAGAAATTTCTCACTCAAAATTTCATTTTCCCACACTAAACCAGAAGATAGTAACTCTGCTTCATAACTTCATCTAATTCCCATGATTCATCATCAAACTTGTGGGTTTTCCACAACAGCATGATGAGGGGAATTGTCTTATTTTGTAGAAAATTTTCCATATGATCTAATATCATCCCCATCTTCTATTCATAAGAGAGTTCATTCTTAAATGGTACCACTTCTAGATAGAGTACATGTGAGGGTTTAGGTATTTACTTCCCCAAGAGTGATTCATTGAATACATCATATAATTGAGATATGTTTTGTGGGAGATCTAGTCGATAGGCCCCTGCTCTAAGGCGATAAAAGTTCTAAAAAGGGATGATATACCTTGGACTAAGCTTTAAATTCATCCCAAATAAAACAACTATCCTCCACGATGATTTGCAGAGGAATACCATATCTCCAACATCAATCTCTAGGTCTCTTTGACTATTATCAGAATATCTCTGTAGACGACTCTTAGCATCTTTAATGTGATGTTTGATGTCTTAACATTATCTTCCATTTCATCGCCCATTTTTTAACCTAAGAGTTTCGGCACCCCAAATTCATCCAAACATGTCGGTGTTCTGCACCTCATCACATAAAGGAGATCATAAGGAACCATTTGGATGCTTGATTGGAAACTGTTACTATAATAGAACTCAACCAGAGAAATATGTTGATCCCATCCTCATTTTAATTCCACTAATCATGCACCAAATATGTTCTCTAGTCTTTTCATTGTCCGCTCAGATTTTCCATCAATTTGATGATGATAAGTTTTACAAATATTTAGCAAAGTATTCAGATCATGTTGAAGACTCTTCCAAAACATAGCGGTTATTCTTGGATCATGATCGGATAAAATAGATAGTGGCACTCCATGTAGCCTTACAAATTTCTGATATATATCCGTTCCAGTTGACTCAATGAGAAATCCTTATTAATTGAAATAAAGTGTGCTATCTATGTAAGAAGACCCACAAAAAACCATATAGCATTGTTTAATTCAGATTTCTTCAGAAATCCAGTGACTATTTCCATGGTGATGTTCTCCCATTTCTATACTGGCAGGGGTAATGGTTGAATCATATTTTTAGACTTCCTCCTCTCATCCATCACTTGCTGACATACCATGCACATTGATTGTGACATCCCAAGTAAGTAAATAATTATGTATTTTCATATCTATGTCTATTTATGAATTAGATAGTGTTTTAGAGGATTTAAATGAGAATAAATCCAATATTAATCATAGAATTCACTAACATTTTTAAAAGATTATTTTACCGCCTTTTGACGACGAACCATTTTTAAATCTATATTTTGACAATTTTTTATGTTCTATTAGTCAAAATAAACTTATTCTATAGGATTGGGACATTGAAATTTACATTGAATAAATTTTTTTTTATTTTTCTGACAGTGTTCAATTTTTAATTAATAGTGAATAATACTGCATTTTACATCAAAACCGATTTTTCATCTAAGTTAATTATATTGATAGATTATCTTTTTAATTAGTTTTAATGTTTAATTAGTTTATATTTTTACCATTTAATCAAATGTTGGTCATTGTAATTAATTTGACTTTGGAATGGGCACAAACATGTGTCCATCTTTTGATAGATATTGTTTCTAAAAAACCCGCTATTTGTTTTGACAACGGGAATTTTTTTAAATTAATTACTAAAATTTTTGTGTTTTGAATTTTCTAAAATAGATTCCATATTTGAAATCATAAGGTCCAAATTCTGTAATTAAGACTCTTTTGTTTTTGGATATTATGAAATGTAACGACGTTAATTATCATTAATTATCGTGATTAATTAGTAATCAGGTAGTTAAGGGTAATAAAATAATATCATAATAATATAAAATGACCCCAACATGTTTCATAATGCTACTGGTTGTGTCATGTCCAAACATGGGATTCCTTGTGCCAACTTTGGGACCCCATGGAATCACTTTTGGGTGATAGTGACATTTTATTATATTTTTTTAAAGGAATGTATAACAAAAGTATGTATCACCCAAGTAAAAAAATTTTAGTTTTGTCTGTTTAAATGATATATTAGACTATAAATATTATTTGTAAGGATAAAAATATTTCCTAAATCATGGTATTTTTTTTATAATTTTTATACATTAAATAAAATAATTTATTTGTGACACCATGATTATGTAGTGATTACCTCATTAATGAATGATTTAAATAAAATGAAACGATAATGTAAACTCCAAGACATAAACTTGTAAAAAACCTATTGGATGGATTTATTTCGAACCTTTATCACCTTATCCTATAAATATATCATTGTGGGGCCTTTAAAATCCGAAATTCATTATATAATAAAGAATCATTTCTTGACATTCCAAGAGTGACCCTCCTCCCTCTTATAAAAGGCCCCCACCTATACCACCTTACCCACACCTATCAAGCCATTTCCTCGGCCAAAATATTCTCATTTTATCTCTCCACATCCCTATATTTATTCTAGAAGCCTTACCTAGGCAGAAATCTCTTCAAGAAAACCCTTTGGTTCAAACCAAGAGGAGTTACCCGATTTAAAGGTAACGTCTTCCCTAATGTTATTTTACTTTATTTTGCTTCTCCAACCCCCTAAAATCTTTTTATTCCTTTATTTTGTGACAACCCCAATATCTTAAATATACTAGTATGATTTTATGAGAAGTATTAGAGCTACACATACACACACCTATGTCTAATGGTTATAGAACATACTATTTCTGTGGTTGTTGAATTTCTACCTCACAAAACGATGATTGTTCAATCTTATTTTAACACCTTTCATGGTGGCCATTGATATGTCAATATATTTATATATTATATATACTATGTCTATGTTTTCCTTATGATTCTTTATTTTTCATTTATGTCATACCTTATTGTTTCCATTATGGGTAAACGCAATATCTTCATTTTAAGAAGTGCGGACTACCGCCCCCTCAAAGTGATTGGATTCGTTAATGCCATATGTGGGACATATAAAGGATGGAGTTAATGATATTATATATGATATTATACTATAAATTTAATATACCTTTATATCATTAGGATTTAATTCCATTAAATATAAAATATAAATGAAATTAGCATTCATGGGTATGTACGGCTTAACATCTCCATGAATGGTGCATTTCATTTATTACCTCTAAATGTTATGTAATAGTATAAATGCATGTATATACTGGATATATATGATGCAATGATAAATATGATATCTACCTAATGAATATAATTCGGGATATAATGGATATATTACCACATGAACAATATGTAATTATAAGAAATTTATTTTTGGCTCAAGTACCAAAGATCGACAAAATGACTGTTATTATCTTAAATAATTACATAATGTTTATAACATGGTAATAAGTGATATAAAAATAATGAGCATGAAAATTGTTATTAAGCAAGTATAAATTAACACTATTTTATTAGTTAGTAGATTAAAGAATGATTGAGTCATGTCGGACATGAGGTAAGGGACTTAGTCTCTATCTCCTTTCATTGAGGCATATTTTGTTTTATACACAAATTTATTTTTTTCAGTGTATAAACCCCTTTGACTATTACTTTTGTTCAAAAGGAATCTTATTATATGAAGAGTTTTACTAAAAGACAAAAGGGGATGTTTTTATGTCGTATGTATGCGGCGACAACAACTTCTCCACCGCCGTGACCATTATTTGAGTTTCGACTTCCTAAACAAGCAATAACTATTTTTAAAATGAAAAATAAATAGCATGTTTTAATTTTATTTTATTTTGGTATTGAAAATGGTTTTGATAATGTTTTTGATTATATCAATGTGTTGATTTGGTATCTTGTGATTGAAATGTGGAAACATTATGTTTTCTTTTTGCATGTTTTATGTGATACGATTATGTTATGGTTCTTGGGAATTATTTATGAAGATGGTTGGTTCTGTGATAAACTAAGGGAAGGTGAGACCAATATAGCTCTCCAATGCATTGGGTAACGTGTAGGTGTTAAACGCTAAGGTTTATCCGATGAGATTTATGGAATATACTGTGATGGGTATTCCAAACGTAACAATGAGGGTTACTCCATACATAATAATGTTATGAATGCCTCAAGTTACCTTTATGTCTTACATTTTCTATGAGTTATTCATAAACCTTATGATTTCATGAGGTATGTTTAAGTGCTTATGTTTATAAGTAAAGTATTTTTTCAGTGATTCTTATGTATACATGGAATAACGTTTTCTTTCCGAATTTTTATATCCCATACTGTGCTTTTTATGCTCATCCCACGTATTTGAAATTTTTTTCACAGGTCAAGGGAAAAGTACAATATGTTATGATAGTGTCGAGGAAGTGTCAAGATAGAATACATGTTTTATTTTAAATATGTTTCCTTTTATGGGAAAAAATAATATTGTCTTTTATGTAATCGCCTTCTTTAAATGTTGAATGTAATGAATGATTTATGATATAATTCTCTAAAACTCTAAACCTGAAAAGATACTCAATGTTTATTCTTGTAATAACTCATGAATAAGTAATTTTTAAGGTTGGGGCCTTATAGTCGGTATCATAGGTCGGTTTAGATAACTTTAGGAATTATAATTCTATTAAATGATTATCCAAAAATAATTTATTTAGGGTAAAATTGAAATGATATAGAATTTGAAGATTACCATGTTGCTTCATCTAAGACATGTTTGTTCTGAATGGTTTTCCACAGAGGAAACAAGGAAGCAGTGCTAGGAACGCATACAAAAGGAAATGACCTTCTGAATCAGCATCATGAGATGGTCGTAATTGGAACTGAACAGTTTGTTGCAGTAATGGCGCATTTGACTCAAGCGATAAATGGTGGTGGTATCCATGCACGAGATCAGCCAGATCAACCAAATAGGAACATGTCAGTGGTGGAAAATTTCATGAGGAGACATCCCACATCTTTTAGAGGATCATCTGACCCTGTCCCTAGCTGAAGGTTGGATTAAAGAACTGGAGAATATTTTCGATGTGATGGGGTGTTCAGACGATCAAAAGGTTAGTCTTGCAATTTACCGTTTAAAGGGTGAAGAAGATCAGTGGTGGTTTATGGTTAAAAATATCAGGGAAGGTGATGAGATTGATTCTCTTGACGGGGATGAATTCAAAGCTATGTTTTTTGAGATATATTATCCTAAGAATGTTCGACTTAGAATGGAAAAACAATTCTTGGAATTGTAGAAAGAGGATGACTCAGTGGCTACTTATGATGAAATTTTCACTCATTTTTCAAGGTATGCTCCAAATTTTATCCCAGACCTTGATAGTAAAATCAATTGTTTTTACTTAGGAATAATGCCAAAATATCGATGGGCTTTAGATTCTGGTGAGTTCAAAAGATATGAAGAGCGTTCTTGATGTGATGAGAAGGTGGAAATAGAGTTTTTCGATGATCATGTGTTCTATAACAACCAATAGAATAAGAGACTGAGGTGGTTGGAGAAAGGGAAGAATCCTTCAAAGAAGTCTGATGGTAAGAAAACTAAGTTTTTAGTTTGTTATAAATGAGGTAAAAGGCATGATGGGGAATGTCTTCAGAATTTTGTAATGTGCTACCGATGGGGTATGATGGGACATAAGGCTCGTGATTGCACTGAAAGATATCAGGGAGATGTTAAGACCAAATTTGGTTTATAGTTAGTGAAATGTTTCAAGTGAAATGAGATGTGTCATTATGCAAACAAGTGTTCGACAAAGAGCTCAAATGATGGGAAGCAGTCAGACTATAAGAAAAAAGGTGTTGTGAAATTATTTACAACTACTTCAGCAGATATTGGGCCATCAAATGAAGTGGTATCAGGTAATTTGTTTGTTTTTTCTGATTATGCCAGAGTGTTTTTTGATTCAGGGTCTACAAATTCTTTCATCTCTGAAAAATATTCTAGTAAATTGGGAATTCCATCTCAAGAATTGACTCCTGGTCTTTTGGTAAAAACACCTAGGGGAAATGTTGTGGCCAAAATAAATTATAAGAATCTTCCTATCCTTATTTGTGGAAAGAATCTAATTGAAAACCTTATTTTTTACCTCTAGTACAGTTTGATGTTATCCCAGGTATGGATTGGATCTCTGTTTACCATTCTAATATTGATTTTAAGGGTAAAGAAGTTTCTTTTTAGAAAGACTTTCAGTCTGTGTACCAGAATAAACCCTTACTGTTGATAACATATCAAGAGGCTGAGAAACTTGTAAATGATGGAAATGAATGTTACCTTGCACATATTGTTGAAAACAAAGGAACCGTTCATATTAATGATGTTATAGTAGTAAATGAGTATCCTAATGTTTTTCATGTTGAGTTTCCTGGAATAATACCTGATCGGGAAGTTGAATTTACTATTGAATTAGTTCCTGATACTAAGCCAATTTCAATACCCCCTTATCGAATGGCCCAAATTGAACTTTTATAGTTGAAGGAGAAATTGCAAGATTTATTAGGGAAAGGATTCATTTGACCAAGAACATCACCATGGGGTGCTCTTATCTTATTTGTTAAAAAGAAATATGGTTCTATGAGACTTTTCATTGATTATAGAGCTTTGAATAACATCACTGTTAAGAACAAATATCATTTGCCTCATATCGATGATTTGTTTCATCAGCTACTGGGAGCTCGGTATTTTTCAAAGATTGACCTGAGATCGAGGTACCATCAATTGAAGTAAAAGGAAGCAAAAATTCTGATGACTTCGTTTCGTACAAGATATGGCCATTATGAATTTGTTGTAATGCCTTTTGGGTTGACCAATCCACATGCTGTATGCGTGGAACTTATGAATAGAATTTTCCATGAGTTCTTGCAAAAGTTTGTGGTTGTTTTCATTGATGATATTTTTGTGTTTTCTAAAAGTAAAGAGGAGAATGAAAGTCATTTAAGGGTTATTTTTCAAACCTTAAAAGAAAATAAATTGTATGGGAAATTCAGAATGTTTGAGTTCTGGTTGCAACAAATTTTTTTCCTTGGTCACATTGTTTCTAAAGATGGAATAACTGTTGATCCTGCAAAAACAAAGGTTATTGAAGAATGGACAAGACCCACAAATGTAACAGAGATTCATAGTTTTGTTGGTTTGGAAGGATATTACCAAATTTTTGTTAGACATTTTTCACTGTTATCTATTCCAATGACTAAGCTAACTCGGAAGGGTATTAAGTTTATCTGGACAAAAGAATTTGATGATTGTGATCAATAATTGAAAAGAAGATTGGTTAATGCTCTAGTTTTGGAACTACCATCCAGAAATGGTTAGTTTTTTATCTACAGTGATACTTCATTAAAAAAAATTGGTTATGTCCTAATGCTGAATGATCGGGTAATTTATTATGCTTCACGTCAGCTGAAAACTCATGAAGTAATTACCCTACACATGATTTGTAATTAGATGCTCTTGTTTTCGCTTTAAAATTTTAGAGGCATCATTTTTATTGTGTAAAGTGTAAAATATATACTGATCACAAATGTTTAAAGTATATATTCACTCAGAAAAAAATGAATATGAGACAGAAGATATGTCTAGAATTAATCATGGATTCTGATTGTATAATTCATTACCATCCGGGAAGAGAAAATATAATGGATGATTCTTTGAGTCAAAAAATTAATTCTTCATTAACCATGTTACATTTGTAACGTGATCCTTTGGTTAATTATTTGATAAACTGTGGAATTGAAGTTGTTGGTGTTGGATGTTCTTCTATTTTGTTTTAGGTGTCAGTGAGATCATCTCTATTAGACAAAATTAAGCAAGCTCAGAAGAAAGATAGTGAGTTGCAGAACAAGGTAGATCTGGTTCATAAGGGTATGTTACCTGAATTCAACATTGATAATGATTGTGTTTTGTGATTTGGGAAGAGATTGTGTGTGCTTTATGATTCACAGTTGAAGAGAGTGTTGTTATGTGAATCTCATAGTTCTCCGTTTTCAGTTCATCCTAGTAGTACTAAGATGTATAGAGATCTTTGGGAGTATTACTGGTGGGATGGAATGAAAAGTGATATTGCCGATTTTACTGTGAAGTGTTTGACTTGTCAACAGGTTAAAGCAGAGCAGCAGTTTCCAAAAGGTATGCTTCAGCCTTTACCAGTTCCAGAGTGGAAATGGGAGAATATATCCTTGGACTACATTGTGGTATTGCCGAAGACACCTCGAGGTAATAATGCAATCTGGGTTATTATTGATCGCTTCACTAAATCTGCTTATTTCCTTGCTATATTAGATTCTTTCTCCCTAGATCAGCTTTCCCATTTGTATATTAAAAATATAGTTAGGTTACATGGAGTTACCCTCTCCATTGTATCTGATCATGGTATCAGGTTTACATATAACTTTGGGAAAGGCCTTCAGAAGTCATTGGGTACTGAATTAAATTTTAGTACAACTTTTCATCCTCGATCAGATGGGCATTCAGAATGAACAATTCAGACTTTGGGGGATATGCTACGTGCTTGTTCGATGGATTATCAGGGAAGTTGGGATCAACATCTTTCTTTGGTTGAGTTTTCTTATAATAACAGTTTTCATTCTAGTATACATATGGCACCATTTGAGGCATTATATGGGAAGTGGTGTCGAACTCCAGATTTTTAGGATGAAGTGTGTGAAAGGAAGTTGATGGGACCAGAATTGGTAGAAGAGTTAGCAGAAAAAGTTCAGCTGATACAGAAACATATGAGAATAGCTCATATCAGGAAGAAAAGTTATGCGGACAACAGGAGGAAGGATCTCTCTTTTAAGGTAGGTGATCTTGTATTTCTCAATGTTTCACCATGGAAAAGTGTGATGCGCTTTGGTAAGAAATGAAAGTTGAGTCCAAGGTTCATTGTACCCTATGAAATTCTGGAGAGAGTTGGATCAGTTGCATACCGAGTGGCTTTACCTCCGAGTTTATCTCAGGTACAAATTTTTTTTCATGTTTCAATGTTAAGGAAGTACATGCCAGATCCATCTCATGTTTTGAGTCCAGAGGTAGTTCAGCTGGAAGAGAATATATATTATGAGGAACAACCGGTTCAGATTCTTGACCACAAGAAGAAAGTGTTGTGGAATAAGGTGATTCATCAAGTAATGGTTTTGTGTAAAAACCACATGATTGAAGAGCCAACATGGGAATCTAAAAATGAAATAAGAGATAAATACCCCCACTTATTCGATAAGTAAATAAATTGTGGGGATGCAATTTTATAAAGGGGGGAAGGATGTAACATCCCACGTAAGTAAATAATTATGGATTTTCATATCTATTTCTATTTATGAGTTAGATAGTGTTTTAGAGGCTTAAAATGAGAATAAATCCAATCTAAAGCATAGAATTCTCTGATATTTTTAAAGGATTGTTTTACCACCTTTTGATGGAGAACCAATTTTAAATCTATCTATTGACAATTTTAAAAGTTCTATTTTTCAAAATAAACTTATTCTTTAGTATTGGGACATTGGAATTTACTTTGGATAAATTTTTGGTATTTTTCTGACAATGTTCATTTTTTAATGAATAGTGAAAAATACTGCATTTTACATCAATACTAATTTTTCATCTAATTTAATTATATGGATAGATTATATTTTAAATTGGTTTTAAAGTTTAATTTGAATATATTTTTACCAATTAATCAAATGTTTGTAATTTCAATTAATTTTACTTTGGAATGGGGCACAAACAAGTGTCAATCTTTTGATAGATAATGTTTCTAAAAAACGTCCTATTTGTTTTGACAATGAGATTTGTTATTAAATTAATAACTAAAATTTCTGTGTTTAGAATTTGGTAAAATGGAATCCATATTTGGAATCAGAAGGTCCGAATTATGTAATTAAGATTCTTTTGTTTTTGGACATTATGAATTGTAACGACGATAATTATCTTTAATTATCGTGATTAATTAGTAATCAAGTAGTTAAGGGTAATAAAATAATATCATAATAATATAAAATGACCCCAAAATGTGTCATAATTCTACTGGTTGTGTCATTACCGACCATGGTATGCCTTGTGCCAGCTTTGGGTCCCCATGTAATCACTTTTGGGTGATAGTGACATTTTATTATATTTTTTTAAAGGAAAGTATAACCAAAGAATGTTTCACCCAAGTAAAATAATTTTAGTTTTGTCTATGTAAATGATCTCTTAGACTATAAATATTATTTGGAAATCTAAAAATATTTCCTATATTATGGTATTTTATTTATAATTTTTATACATTAAATAAATTAATTTATTTATGACACCCTGATATGCAGTGATTACCTCACTAATGAATGATTTTAAAAAAATGAAAAGATAATATAAACCCTAAGACAAACACTTGTCAAAATCCTCTTGTATGGTTGTATTTTGACCCCTTATCACCTTATCCTCGAAATATATCATTGTGGGGCCTTTAAAATCCGAAAATCATTATATAATAAAGTAACATTTCTTGACTTTCAAAACGTGCCCCTCTTCCCTCTTATAAAAGACCCCACCTATACCACCTTACCCACACCTCTCAATCCATTGGATCGGCCAAATTATGCTCATTTTATCTCTCCACATCCCTATATTCATCCTATAATCCTTACCTTAGGCAGAAAGCTCTTCAAGAAACCCTTTTGGGTCAAACCAAGAGGAGTTGCCCGATTTTAAGGTAATGTATTCCCTAATGTTATTTTGTTTTATTTTGCTTCTCCAACCCCCTAAACACTTTTTATTCCTTTATTTTGTAACAAAAATAGTATCTTTAATATACTAGTATGTTGTTATGAGATGTATTCGATCTACACTTACACACACCTCTGTCAAATGGTTAAAGAACATACTATTTCTGTGGTTGGCAAATTTTTGCCTCATGAAACGATGATTGTTCAATATTATTTTAACACCTTTCATGGTGTCCATTAAGATGTAACTCTATTTATATATGATATAAATTATATATATGTTTTCCTTATGATTATTTATTTTTTATTTAAGGCATAACTTATTATTTCCATTATGGGTAAACACGATATCTTCATTTTAGGGAGTGCGGACTACCGCCCCCTCAAAGTGATTTGTTTCGTTAATGCCATATATGGGATGTATAAGGGATGGAGTTAATCATATTATATATGATTTTATACTAAAATTATAATATACCTTTATATCATTATGATTTCATTCCAATAAATACGTAATAGAAATGAAAGTAGCGTTCTTGCGTACGTACGGCTTACCGTCTCCATGAATGGTGCATTTCATTTATTACCTCTAAATATTATGTAATATTTAAAATACATGTTTATACTGGATATATATAATATATATGATATCTACCTCATGAATATAATTCTATATATAATTGATATATTACTACATGAACAAATTGTAATTATAAGAAGTTTATTTTTGGCTCAAGTACCAAAGATCGACAAAATGACCGTTATTAACTTATATAATTACATAATTTTCATAACATGATAATATGTGATATAAAAATAATGAGCTTGAAAAAGGTTCTTAAACAAGTAGAAATTAACTCTAGTTTATTATTCAGGAGATTAAATAATGATCGAGTCGTGTTGGACACGAGGTAAGGGACTTCATCTCAATCTCCTTTCATTGAGGCATATTTTTTTATACAAAAATTTCATTTATACAGTGTATAAACCCCTTTCACTTTTAATTTTATTCAAAAATAATATTTATATAAGAAGCGTTTTACTAAACGACAAAAGGGAATGTTTTTTTTCGTACGTATGTGGTGACAATGACTTCTCCACCGCTGTGACCATTATTTGAGTTTTGGCTTCCTCTACAAGACATATCTTTTTTTAAATGAAAAATAAATACCATGTTTTAATTTTCATTTATTTCAGGATTGAAAATTTTTTTGATAATTTTTTTTATTACATCAATGTGTTCTATTGATATCTTGTGATTGAAATGGGGAAATTTTATGTTTATTTTATGCGTGTTTTATGTGATACAATTATATTATGGTTCTGGGGTATTGTTTATGAAGATGATTGCTTCCATGATAAAATAAAGGCGGGTGAGCTTGATATATATCTCTAATACATTGGGTAACACGAAGGAGTTAAATGCTAAGGTTTCTCTGAAGATATTTAGGGAATATCATCTAATGGTATTCCAAATGTAACCATGAGGGTTACTCGCTACGTAAGAATGTTATGAATGTCTCAAGTTACCTTTATGTCTTATATTTTCTATGAGTTATTCATAAACCTTATGATTTAATGATGTATGTTTAAGTGCTTATATTTACGAGTAAAGTATGTTTTCAATGATGCTTATTTACACAAGGACTAAGGTTTTCTTTCCATATTTTTATATCCATTACTGAGCGTTTTATGCTCATCCCATGTTTTTGAAAAGTTTTCCACAGGTCAAGGGAAATGTACATGATGTGATGATAGTGTCGAGGAAGTGTCGAGAAAGAATCCATGTTTTATTTTAAATATGTTTCATTTAATGGGAAAAAATAATACTGTCTTTTATAAACCCGCCTTATTTAAATGTGGAATGTAATGCATGATTTATGATCTAATTCTTTAAACCTATAAACATGAAAATATCGTCAATGTGTATTCATGTAATAACTGAAGATTAAGTAATGTCTAAGGCTGGGTCCTTATATTGATGTATACTCAGAGATCTACATCTTCATGTTATCCCGCCAATAATTTTGTCATAGACCATGATTCATATTTTTGTTTCCTTGGTGGATGGAGAAATTTTAGCAATGTACATCTTCCAAAAGATCTTTCTTTAACTCCAAATTTCATGGACCACCCAAATCTCAAAATTCCTTCTTCATTATCAACGAACTCCATGGATTTCCCTTTTCTAATAGTTTCCACTTTCTTATGAATTCACATATCATCTTTTAGAGCATTATTTAAAATTTCAAAAACAGAATCATTTTTGAAAGGATTGATGGTGTTCCCTTCTTTATGATTCTGATGTCCATATTGGTCAAATATATGAAGATTGGATCATTTTCATTTCTCATAAATTATTCAATTGCTTGGTCCTTTCTACATAATGCATCCACCACCAAGTTCGCTTTCACAGGGTGTGAATGGATTGAGCGGCCACAACCTTTCATCATCTCTAACTATATTTGTTTCCCAACATTCATCTTTTTTGTGTGAATATATATACATAAAGAGTTTTTGGTCTGTATATATTTCACACTTCTCCCAAAATGGAAATGTCAACATATTTTTAAACTAATGATCACTACAAACAACCCTAGATTATGTGTTTGATAGTTTTACTCAAAAAATATCAATTTCCTTGAGGTATAGGAAATTACATTGTCATATTTCATCAACACATTTCCTAGGACCTTCTTCGAAGCATCACTGAATACCACAAAATTTTCTCAACTTTTTGGTAGTGTGATCCCGGGCGTAGTGATAAGACACCTTGTCAACTCCTAGAAGCTCACTTTTCACTCATCACTCCAAGAAACCATTACCCCCTTCCGAGTTATCATGGTAATAGTGTCGGAAAATCGTGAGAAATTTCTTACGAATTGGAAATATTATCCATCTAACCCCATGAATTTTTGGATATCTGATATCGATGTTGGTCTCCACTATTCTTCAATTGAAGCTATCCTGGATGATCGGCGAATATCCCATTTGTTGTGATGATATGACCCATTAATGTGACTTCCATTAACTATAACTCCTACTTTTTGTACTTTTCCTAGAGATTCTCCTTTCGCAAGGTCTATAGTACAATTTTTAGCTTCTCCTCTCACTCCTCCTTGGTTATACAGTATATATGAATTTTTTATAACAATTACCAAATTTTTTTTGAGGTAATATCTAAAGACTCTATTTATAAAATCCATGGACATTACTAGAGCATTCGTGACTCTAAAATGAATTACTATGAATTCATAGTGCTCGTACCTTGTAGGAAAATTAGTCTTGGGGATATCATCCTTCTTCACCCTTACTTTGTAATATCCCAACCACTAATCCACCATGGAGAAGTATTGTGAACCATGTAGATGATCAAACAATTCATCAATTCCGGGTAGAGAATACCGGTTCTTATACATTATTTTTTTAGCTCATGACAATAAATGGAAAGGCGCATTGAGCCATAATTCTTCATGATGAAGAGGACTGGTGAACCCCATGGTACATAAATTGGATGTATAAACCCTTTATCCAGATTCTGTTTTAGTTATTTCATTATCTCCTTAATCTCCACAATAGCCATTCTATATGGAGTCTTGGATATTGGAAACACCCCCATGAATAAAATCAATCATGTATTAAATATAACTTCAAGGAGGAACACAAATAAAGTCCTTAAATTTTTTTTAGCAAATTCCCTCACAATTTAAATTTATTAAAGGATGGTTTCTTACATAGGCGGAACATTATTACCAAGATATGTGTGATCTTATTGTAGTAATATCCACACAAAAGATGATGGTGCTAAATAAGATTCATCATCCTCCTTTTAGTTGTACAAAATCAGAGGTCAATGCGCCATATGAAGTGTGATTTCCATCCCATGGAAATTTATGATGTCTTTATATAGAGAAATTTAATCCACACAAATATTTGAATCAAATAATACTAGAGGGAGAATGATGAGGTTTTCTGGGAGTTTCCACCCATAAATATTGATTGGGGTGTATATATATTAATGTGTTGCACTGATTTCCCCATTTTACATTCCCAACAATTTCTCTACCTCCATGATTTTTTGTGATGTTGGAATTATTCTACTAATCATTCGGTATATAAAAGAATGTGTGGAAGAAGAATCGAAAAGTATGTTAACTATTCTTGAATAAATAACTAGTGTACCTGTCACCACTTTTTTGATGAGGTTCACTTTAAATGTAGTGATAAAAAGCTCACCCTTGCTGACATAGAGGTTTTTGGATGCCTCTGAAAACACTTGTCTTAGAGAACTAGTTTTCAAAGTGCCACATTTCATTGTATTTGAAGCAATGAACAACGCATGGAGGGATGAACAGAGCGTTCCTCTCCTCTTTCAAACCCTTGGGTTTTTTTTGTCAGCCGTTAAGGTCCATGTTCCCTTATCTTCCACACCTAAAGAATTTCCTCTCCCCTTTAAGAAATTTCTGAGGTTCTTATTTAACCACATTTGGCATGTGGGGTTATGTATTTTCAAAGAACCATTGGATTTATCAAACGTACCAGAAAAATTAAATTCCAGATGAAAAATTTATCCTTATGATACGCTAGAGATTTTTCGATCTCTATTTCGAGTTTGTGGGATCATCAGACAGTTTCCTCATAACTCAAGAAGTAACGGATCGCTAGGTATTTTTGTAGGCTGGATTTTAGCCCACCAAAAGGTGGTCAAACTTGCATTCAGGGGTAATGACCAAGTCGAAAGCATATCATGAAAGCCTTGTGATGTATTCCTCATACTCTTCAATAGATTCATCATATAGTTTCTTAAGGTCAAGGAGGTACCTTCCCATCATTAGTCGATGGATGTGAGAAAAATATTTATTGAATTTTTTTTTTCTGTAAATCCTTTCATTCCCACACATCAGTATCCTCCTCAGGCTTTATATTTTTTTTTATCAATTTCTATTATTGATCAGTTTCACCATCCATACGATAAAAAACAAGATGAACCTTCTCTTGTTCACATCATTTCAGGATAGAGAATATATTTTCAATAAAGTTCATCAATTGTTCAGTGATTGAGGGATCCGATGATCCACTAAAAAAAGGAGGCTTGTATCTAATGAAGCTCTCGAATGAATCTTATTCTGTCTTGGGAGGGTGGAACGTTCATCTTGACCCATGACTCTATTCAAAACATGAGATAAATAATAGAATACCGTGACAACGTTCACGATTCCTGATCCCATCAGATTGGGAATCTAATTTGAATAGTCATCCCATTGATCTTTACATCAATTGTTTTCCCAAGTCCTCCTATTACCATAGATTGGCCAGAATAAAATGAATGTTGGGGGTAACCCAGAAAGGGGAATTTAAATAAAAAAATTGATGACTTATAGATTACATTTATTTCTATAGCTTCTGAATTTATTGGTCTAAATCTATTTTATCTATGATCTACTGCCCAACATATATTTTTAGGGGCAATTTTTTAAATCCTTTAATAGTGGTTCATACTAATCTTATAAATTTTAAAAATAATATCTCCTCGGAGTGTAATAACCAAAAGTGGGGCAAGGCATGTTGTCGTGCACCAGTTCTCATTCGAGTCTACCACAATGCTGTGTTTTCGGGTTTTACCCCTAGATACTTCTATGTCATAGACGCCTTTACCAGATCATATCCAGACAGGGATATATTTTCTTGATAAACCACTTACTCAATAATCACCAATATTTAGGGATGTTTTTATTATTCATAGTTTTATCCATAAGGATTTCACTATTTTTTTTCTAATCATAATCCCAAAAATTAATAAACTTATCCTCTGATACCAAATATAAAAAATCGGCTCTTTATTTCACATATTAACATGAGTTATTACAAAAACATTTCAATTGATACAAAATAGTAGATCAAGATGTATCGTGTTTTTGGGGATGAGGAAAATTACATAACAAAATACAACATAAAACACTAAATCTTTATTGAAAACTTCTTTTTCAGGACCACAATATTACTTTGTACATAGCATTGCATGGGATTACTTGAGGACATTGATAAGAAAATGTTGAGCTATAATGCTCGTTAAAGGATTAAAAATGGAATAAAATGAAGAATATAGTACATTCTTGGAAATATTCATAACAATTGATAAAAGGAGAGACATTAACATAAAGGCATGATATTGCATAATTATCATAACATGGACATGTGGAAACAACAATTAACAAATTATTAGCATGATCCAAGGCTCATTGTACATGGAGAAAGAGTAAAACCTCATTTAAAATGAATTATAAAGAGTAAACTATAATTTTACTTTATGTATCATGATATTAATCATTCCCAAATGCATCTGAGCACTATCAGGGCGCACCCTTCTTAATCATTAAATTTCATGATTAAGTGTGCAATGTGGATCATATAATATGGATTCATTAAACATTATGATTTATTCCAAGAATAATTGATGTGGAGTACATAAATGTAAGTCCTCAATAAAAAAATACATGTTCATAAATTTGAATACCCTTGATAGAAAATTTATATGGTAGTCACTTACATGATGATTTTTGTTTTTTGGTAATGTTGGTGTATCCTCGGCACCATAACGACGTCAAATTTAAAATTTTAAAATGGTTGATGAGAGAGAAAGAGGTATATCATCATTTATAAATAAAATTTACATTACGGTGGTTTAGAACATAATATCCCAACATATGAAATGGAATTTATATGCATAATATAAAAGAATTTTGTGAATGTAAATGAGAAAAGAGAAATTTCTTATGGAATTTCGGAATGCAAATGGGTGTAAATTGGGGGAATTGATGAGAGAGAAAGAGTTCCCTCATCATTAAAATGCAAGGAGGGTAGTATGGGGGAGGTATGAAATCATACCCAAAAATGATTAATTTAAAATAGAAGGGTATAATAACTTATTGAAATTTGGACAAAAATGATAAAGGAAAAAAATCCCTGACTTGGAAGTGTGATCACCAAGGATTGAGAGAGGCTTTAGAGAGCCCTGTTCAGAGATTGGAACTCCTTGGGAGGATTCTAGATAGAGGATGGAAAATTCTTGTCGAGATCGAAAGGTTATGAGTGAAGATATGTGATATTCTCAGCGAGATTATATATGAAAAGTTATAAAATTATATGTTATTTTGGTTCTGGAAACTACACATTAAACTAATAAAAATCACAAACATACCATTCTTTTTTTTAAAATTGATTTTGAAAAAGGTGGGTGGAAGAATTATTTTATAAGGTAAATGGTAGAAATTATTAAAACATTTTGTTTTCTTATGTAGAGGTGAGTCACACTAAAAAATAATACATTTTAAAAAGACAAAATGTTTTATAAATCCTGGAGGGTCGACTATAGAACCATAAAAATAATAAAAAAAACTACTATACGATTATTTTAAATGTAAAATATATATTGGAAGACAATAAATTTTATTGTATTTTATGACATCACTATTGGATCATTATGATTTCATAAAAAACATTATATATTTAAATGGTATTTAAATTTTATCCAAAAATTCGACTCTCATCGAAAATTTTAAAAAATTCACCATTGGATAATTTCGACATCCTTCTTCAAAAACAAATATTAATTTCATCCAAATAAATTTATAAATATCTGAATTTTTTATTTTAAAATAAATAAATACATTTTAAAAAAACATGGGTTTTGACAAAAACTTCTTTCAAACATTATTTTAAACTACATTTGTATTCATAAAAATTATATTATCATCTATATATAATAAAAATTAACTTTGTAATAATATTTTATTAATATAATATTAAATTAAAAAGTAAAATAATTAAAAAATATATTTATTAATTGAATATTTACTAATATACTTTTTGTGCTTAAAAAGATGTTTACATAGTAAAAATAATAAAATTAATGTATATTATTTATTTTTAAAAAATAATACCCATAATCATAGTGTTGGGTTCATGTTACGTAACCCCTAATAATGCCCACATAATACCTAAGGGTATTATGTGCGATGGTGACAGACTCTTTGGGTGGCTCGGGTAGCATCGCTCGCATTGTAATCTATATTAGCATCCTCTTCTCCCGTAGGCAGTTCCATTTAAGCTTACCATATTTACGCTCGACAAGGGCTTCATCAAGATCCAATACCAATGATGCCACCTACATTCTGAGATCTTACTAATGTAATTCGTATGGAGCAATTCTACAGGATGAGTCCATTACTTACATTATCTGATTCAATTGAATTTATTAAACACCTATATTAATACTAATCATGTGATCACTATTCAATGGATATATTTTCTATGATAACAATTTTTAATGGTATTTTAAATTCCAAAAACATAAAACCAAGTAATTTATAATGTTATATAACTATTTTTCATAATAAGAAATTTAATTTGATCAATTGTAATTTTTATTAATAAAATTTTGTGTCATTATAGACCTATCCGTAGACACATCAATAGAAATATCCCTTGGGACTTCAATAATGTTTTCTCATTATATTATTCAATGGATGAACAAATATTATATATGATACCAACCATAATGAACTAGTCTTTCCATACATAAACATTTCATCACTTTTTTAGAATACATAATAATTAAAAAAGGACACATAGAGAGTGTATTAGTTTTGTGCCTTCAGAAACATCGAACAATATCTTCTACCTTATTGAAGGATCTATAATGTTTCCACAATGAATGTTCCCCTTATTAATTCTATATAAAATCATATCTTCATAATCTAAGTATTGAAACCATAATAAAGTAATGAGATCAAATTCCTAGAAAGGGAAAATAAATGAAATTCTAAAGTATATCCTGAACATATGGGTATTAGAACATGATTATGATCAATATAAGGTCATACCATGTATTTCAAATATCATAAACATGAATCATGGAGGAATTATTTGATATTTTTTATACATGAATCATAAATTAATGTTGATCATAATCCATGAATTTAATAAAAAGGGATAAGAAATGGAATTGTGGGATACGAATCAATGTATTATACAGTGAACATGCATAAGATTAAATAGGTTCACACGTTAGGTTAAGGGAATGAAATCACGTCCTCGCATAGAATTATAGACATGCAAACAGGTCCTTGAATAGTGTTATGAACATGCAACTAGGTTGAAACATAACATTGTGAACATGTAATTATGTTCTTGAATAAACTTATGTATATGCGATCAGGACCATTCATAAATTTCTGAATATGTAATCGAGTATATGCATAAAATTATGACACATAATAAGGTTTTATCACAACATTATGAACATTAATGTAGGTTCACTCATAAACATATACACATGTATCAAGTTCTATGAATTACATTTTAACATGTAATCAGGTTCAGCCACAACACTATGAACATATAATATGGTGCACTCATAACATTGTGAACCTGTAGATAGGTTCACAGATAAACTTATCAGCATGAAACCTTGTCCATTAATTATATTGTGAACATGTAATCATGTGTACACATAAAATTTATTCTTAAGATTAATCCATTCTTACCCAATGAATTAAAAGAATATATATGCCACATTCGCCACATAATGAAATCATACATTCATGTTCCCCAAAAAATTCATCATATGTTAACCAATGGAATGATATGGGTGTAATAAACCTAAAATAATAACCCATGAAATGAAGTGGGTATCATTATGATTACATCACATCATAACCTATAGATATGAGTAAGGTTTCATAATCCTTTCATCAACTCAAAACCTGTGAAAAGAAGCGTGTTTCAGAATCATATAACCCAAGTGAAATAAAATAGTCTCCTTAGCATCACTCTATCAAAACATAATCAATTAAATAAATAATGTGAATGTATCCTTTAGATATTTTCCTAGAAGAGCTTGATTAACATGAAAATATGCCATCATAGATGAAAAATAACATGAAAATATATTTCTACATCATTTCGTGATGAAAATTTGTGTTCTTCATTGAAATGTATTGTTGAAACATAATACCTTTAGAAAAAGAATTATTTTAAAATTCATTAAAAACATTAAAAAATGGATTAAAATAATTTTGAAAACATTTTTCCATTAAAACATAAAAAAGAATCATGAAAGCCTTCAAAAAACCATGTTCCTTGAAAAAATTAAAAATAATCTTTAAAATATTTTGAGAATAACTTCATTGAAAATACATTGAATACATATAAATGAATGATTGAAAATGTTTTTAAAACCATTTTCCTTCAAAACATGTAATAGTTTCCTACAATGTTATGAAAACAATTAGTTTAGAAATACATTAAATACTTATAAATAATTCCTAAAATACATTTGAAACCCTCATTTAATAAAAATACATTGAAAACATATGATTAATAATTGATTTTTTTTATAAAAAAAGTTTTTTTAAAGAACAATGATTTATGACCAAAATGAAAAATAATGTAAGATTCTGATTAAAACCATTTAATAATTATCTTAAGTAGAAAAAGTGTTAAAATGGTATCCTTACATGGATATAAATTTTATATTTTTAGGATTCTAAATTTAATATGAATTTTATCGATATGGACAATAATATTTCATAAATAGAATCATAATCGTAAATAATCTTGATTAATGATGTGATTGTAGAAATAAACCATTACCACTTTGGTAACATTGATTCATTAAATAATGGAAATAATAAAATTAAATAAAGTTCAAATATAATTAAAATTAATAAATTAATGATATAAAATTTAAAAGGTATTATATACACCTCATATAAAAATATAGTTTCCTAACATGACATGTGTCTCAATGAAGCCAAATTGAGACAAAAACATTATAGCTTTCATAAATATTGAAAAAAAAACCCCATAAAAGAAGGAAATGTACATGGATATTTATATAAACATAAATTTAATTAAAATATTCATATAATACATTCTCGATCATTTTATTCACCACAAAATAGATGTGAGTTGTTAATAGGGCATGTATCTCACGAAAATAAAAAGTGAGATGAAATCTATTACATTTTGTATTAACCCTCTTCGTATTCATAATAACATAGTATATAATAAATAAATGTTCATAATAAATAATTTACAAAATATTATTCTTATATTTAATACCATATTTGGTTTTATTATATCTTTATATTGCCCTCTTTGTAATAATTCCATGTTAACATTTCTCTTCGCGTAATATCTGCATTATTTTTTCGCATGTGTCTTAATTTGTTATATTTTTTTCATCATACATATATCATGAATTTTTTAAAGTAAAACATGATATTAATATAATTTTTTTATTTTATACATATATTCAAAATATTTTATATAATATATAAATTTAAAATTGAATACACCGTACATGGAGACCCTATGTCGTACGTACGCAGGAACATGTTTCTGTTTTTATTTATAATATTGAATGAAAGTGTATAAATTATGTATATATATATATAATCAATAATGTATCATTTAATTTTTCTATATATCATATAAGTACAGAAACCCCATCCTTAATAAATTCTATGTACTGTGGGAAGGAATCATATCTCTTTGATAGGGTGGTAGACCACACTTTCTCAAAAGAAATTATCATATTTACACAAATTGGAATGTATGAATGTAGAATATATAAATAAATTAAATAAGAATAAATATATAATATATATAATAGATATCATATATAAAAATTTTATTATTCAAAATTCCCATCCATGAATGGTGGTAAAGAAAAAATGAATAATCATCGTTTTGTGGGGCAGTATATCACCGTGCAAATAAACAATATGTTCATTACACATTGGATGGAATTATTATTTTTTTAGATCTAACAATTTAATGTACAAATATTATTATATTTAGGATTTTTATTCTATTTTTTTTTGAATTGAATAAGATAAATTGATGTGGTGGGGGAAGAAAATAATAGAAAAGAGAAGGAGGAAAATTGTTACCTCTTCTTTGGGTAGCTATTTTTGGTTTATACCTAAACACTTCCAAGGATTGAGTTGTCTATAAGTGGATGATTCTAGGATGGGGGATAGAATTTTCAGAGCTATTCTGGTAGAGTTTGGTTAAGTCTAATAGGCTTGAGAGGTGTGAGGATGGGGAGGATATGAGACCTTTTTATAGTAGAGGAGGAGTGACACTCTTGTAAATACAAAAAGGCATACAATAAGTGGAGGTATCCCTTTACCTAATGTAACTCCAAAAAGGAAAAAAATATTAAAGGCGATTGATGAACTAAAAAAAATACCACTCTAAAATAAATTTATTTTTTTATTATGTTCATTACCTTCTATGTATCTTGAATTTTATCATTTTTGTTTTTATTAAAGAATCTAATATTGTAAGATATGTATTTTGTCCATTATGACTAAATTAAATATATATTTATTAGAAAAAATATACCACTAATAATTATAATTATTATAAGTAATTTATGATTAAAATTACCATATTTTTTGGAAATTAATTTTAAAAAAGAACATGTGGTGGGAAAAACACTATTTTAATGGAGACCCTACTAAGAATGTTTTTATCATATATGGGAAAATATGTTAATTATAAACGACAAATAGGCCCATTAATGTATGAAAAATGATATTTGATAACTATTAAAAATAAATTTGTATAATTTAGTGTCTTAATTAATTTTAAATCATTTATAAAAATATCATTTATTAAAAAAACATTAATATCAATTTTGACATTATTTATTTATTTATAATTTAATAAATTTGAAAACAATATTGTATTCCAAATAAATTAAGTTAAAATATTTTTAACATGATATTTTAATATACAATAAAAATTAATGACAATAATTTGACCAATATACCTATCTTTTAATATTAATAGTATTATTTATTTTCGTTAATTATTAACTTAATAATCACTACTTTTTGATTTCTTAAAAATTTTAATTAACTAATTCAGAAATAAATTTTTTGATTATTATTTATGATAATAATAACTCATTTAATTTTAAAAAGGATATTTATACCGTTAAATATGTTGTTTTGATAATATCTCAGTGTTTTATAAATGATAATAGTGACGAAAGTTCCCCTTTTGTATTTTTCCTTGCATATCTTATGAAATAGGGAAATTTTATTGATTAGTATACAAATAACACATTACATCCGTTATGTTTTATTATCTATATAATGGGGTAAAATGGACTTAGTAATGTTTCTAGGTCATTTTGCCCTTATGTTTAACATTTAGTCCGTAATTATGTTTAATTTTATATTAATCACTTTTATTAATTTTCATAACTTTCAATAATCTTTTGGGTAAAATTTTTACCTTAATATATTAAAGATATGTTAATTATTAAATCTTTTTATGTATATTTTAAAAAATAAAAATCACTTAAGTGGGAAGTTAATTTTAACGTTAATCCCACAGAAATTGCTAGAAAGCGGGTTTTTAATGTTAAAATGTTGGAAATTTCAATAAGTTTTTGTAACAAATTTCCATAAAAAAATGAATCCAATAACCTAAGTTGAATTAATATATATAAATATAATATATTTTTACTTCAAAACCAAATTAAAAATTTAACTTAATATTTATAATTATTAAAATGGAAAGACAATGTTTAACTAAAATACAATATTATTCACTATTCAATAAAAAAAATACATTTCTCAGAAAAAAAAAATCAATGTAATATAATTATAAAATTTTGAATTCAAAAATGATTTTTGTCTTATGAAATTATATTTCAAGATGTTTATAAAATAAAATTTATTATTTTTCACAGAAAGACGCGAAAAGTAGTTCATTTGAGAAAAATGTATTTTTTGACATATAATGAACCTAGAATTTTTTTTCATAATAAATATTTTTTATGTATATAAATATATTTTAGATAATATTTGAAAAATATTTATTATTGTTTAAATTATTATTTTTAATATCAAGGTTATTAATGTATCATTTAAATAATTATAATAAGAAAATGATGTTTTGTAGAAACTCGGTGTTGTGTGCAATGTCCTCCAAGTTGGGGATTAGTGTAGTACAAGACCTGTTAGTATATGTGAAAGGAATTTTTGACATAATGCATTAAAATATATCATATAAAATTAATTTACTAAAAAATATTCACAAAATCTTAGGGTATTGCACTAAGACTACATGTATCTCTTTCCTGCTGCATAGAAGCATACCTATGATGAAATTGACAATATAAATTTCAAAAATAATTGTCAATGTTTTATAAAAATTTTACAGCAATTAAAATTTTCTTTGGTGTTTTAAAATTCATTTCCAAATCAGTAAAATTATCTTTCAATGAAAACTCATTTTTGAAATAATTTTTCATTCTAATGAATCCTTTAAAACTTGTACAACCTCAAGTTGATGAACATCCAAAATTAATTTGTAAATAACAATTAGAAACTATTTTAAATAAAATATTTTATAGAAACGATTACATAAAACTAATATAACCCTATATTCCTTCGAAAATTGTTATTGGATACTGTGGTTACAACATTCAGAAGATAAGGCACACTAAAAAACTAAATGGGATTAATAAAGAACACTATCTGGACATAAATATGAAAAATAATTATACAAAAATCCATATCCATGAAAAATATAAATATGAACAATAAGTAATGCATATCATAGAGAATTATCCCAAATGTAATGTCGATCAATCACTGAATGAAATAATCTGGAAGGATGCGAACCATCCCAAAACATCTTGGGTGAGTTATGGGTTGAGAGAGGTAATGATGAAAATAAAATAAATGATCATCAGTCATGTATACCCCTTAAAATATTACACGGGACATTTACTTGGAGGGTAATAACATTAATTTTTTTTAATCCATTAAAGATGGAATCATTAGAAAATGCATCTCATTTTTATTAAAAACCATATTTTTATATTAAATGATGTGAACCAATTAAACTATAAAGACCCTACTTTTTCTTACATTACTTTTACATAATATGAAATAAAAATAAACATAGAGTCATTACAAAACTATTATAAAATGCTCTTGTATCTTGGTAAAGTTATAACCATAAATATCATTTACAGAATAAAACCAATAAATTTTTTATTTCCATATTTTTAGCTTCTTATTTTCTCTTGAATTATCTCTATTTAATTTAGTCATATGTAGATACACATCTAAAAAAGGTATGATAAGATCCTTGTAAGAATATAGATAATAACAGTAAACCATATAGTATGGGTTGAGTGTAAACATAAAATCATCATCATAACATTATCATGTGCTCATAATCAAGAGATGAAGTCATTAAGATACGGCTTGGAATGTGGTAATGCTAGAAAATGAAACATCACGTCTCAGTGGTCATCTACCACACATAGTTTCCCCAGATCTAGAATAATTTTCACTCATATTTCACTTTTCTCATGAGATACATCAGATTACGCAATGAATTGGAGCATAATATAATATTGGGAACACCTTTCACATTAAAACATTTATATTGCGCTCTATAAATCTACGAGAACCCATCACCCCATAACATTTACATTATCATACATGAGAAATAGAAAATATATAAATATTGAATATAAAATAACCCATGTAAAGTAATGGTTTCAATATGATAATAACACATTCATAATCATTGAGTTCTCAAATTAAAGAGGGAATAACATTCTTGAATCATCAATCTTGAGTGAAGAGGAAAAAATTTCAAGAAGTAAAAGGTGTGTATTTTAATGTAATATTTATATTGGAAAACTTTGTATTTGTCATAAACTCAATTTGAAAACATGTATATCCAAGAAATGGTAATATAATTATTATGAAATTATATTTATGTAATATACATACTAATATTGTTGTGAAAGAGGAAAACCCCGAAGAAAGAGACAAGTGTTCGAGAATTCCCCTTACCTTGTGTCAGAACGTTTTCTTCCATTGAATGTCCTGTATAATGAAATTAATTTTATCAATTATTAATTATAGAACGTATATTATATTAATTTAATCCATTACTATTTTATTAAGTTCATTTATAGTCCTTTCTATGAGATATAGAGGATAGTTTCATCATTCTAGAGCATTCGTTTTCTTAGTTTTCATTATATGTTAACTTGTATTAATGAATAGAAGTTCATGTAAAATAAGTGAAAATATAAATAATTTTTATTATATCTTATTAATGATTTTAAATAATTATTAATGATCTTATAAATATTTTTTTATATACTATTAGTATGTGTCATTAGATAAAATATAATAATTGTCATTTAGGTTAATTTTGGTTATTCTCATATCACAACAGAAGTGTTTTGTTTTAACATTTAGTATTATGTATTAATATTAGTTATATAACATAAATACAGTTGTATAATAAAAATTAAAATATTTTCTAGACCATTTAATGGTTTTATTAACAACCTTGTGGGATTTTATGAAAAATTTAAGTGCAACACCCATGATGTTAGTAAATTAACTCATCTAAGTCGAAGATTTCATTTGAATAATCAATTACTGTGAGATAATATTTTAATGTTTTGTATTACATTTATATTATATGATTTATTTATATACAAGTTAATTGTGTTATATTTTAATTTGGATTAAGGGAGGTGAGAAGATAATAAGAAATGAAATGAAATTGGTAGGAAATTAAAAGAAAAAGAGTATTGATTTTCTTCTGGAATTATCCTCCTAAGATCCTCCTCATGGAACATTGTATTAGTATTTTGATGAGACAAATTTCTCGTGGAAATTCAAGATATGATATAGAGGGTTTTTCGAATTAATATGATAATGATCAATCCTAGAGAGGTGTGAGGATTAGAGGGTGTGAGGGGTGGTATTTATATTGGTGGAAAGGGGTGGTTTCATATTTTTTTGAATTCATTGGTTTATTATTTTTCACAATACAAGAATTTGTGTTGATTCGTGAGACTAAATTCAGTAATTATATAATGAGAATTCTAACCAATGGTTCTTATATTAGTGATAACTCAATTAATTTTGTATTTATCTTATAATGTATATATACTGCAAATTACCATATTTAACTATTCACCAAAAATTCACCCTAACTAGTTTTCGATGTGTAGAATTAAAAATTTAACACCATTTTTTTAAAATATGTCTATACATAAGAGTAATTTAATTTTTCATAAAAAACATCATTTATTTGGAAAATAAAAATTTTAAAATTATAATTGATTTAATAACAATTTGAAAACATAGAAATTGTATCATAAAATTTCCATTAAATAAGAAGACATTATAATATTAATTTATTAACAAATTGTATGAAAAATAAATTTTCATTAAATTATTTAATTAATCATAAAATATTAATTAAATATTTAACACATGAAAAATAACAACACTTAATTAGTAGTTTTTAAATCATTTATTTACATAGACTTTGATATAATTATATAATAATATAAGATGGATAAATTTTATTTATATATTCACTACTGTGGTTAATATTCATTTGGTCGGGTTACTATTTATAATAGTATTATACTATTTATAAGGTCACGATAATATTTAATTAGTATTGGTTCCTTACCTTCTGGAAATACATATTATTTCAATATTTATTCATTTATAATTCTTTTATTATGAACTCAAGGAGATTTTATGTGATTTAGATTATGTTATATTTCTATAAGAATTGATAAATTCTTTTGATAGATGTTTGGGTCGTTAAATTTTTAAACCCTTTTGAAATTTCACCCTAGAAATTTTGTTTTACATAAGTTGGTGATGGTAAGTCCTTTGGTTACTAAGTTTATTCTTCATACATCTGGTTCCTCTACACCACATTAACATGGTGGCTTTTCATGGTATGTAGAACATTATCTCTCTGATCGAGAATCATTAATGATTTCTCCTCATAAGAGATATTATCTAACATTTTCACCACCTCTGAGTTCAACACGTGTGAAATATCTGTTATGTACATCCTCTTGAATTTTATGTGGAACACATCATGAAATTTTTCCATATTATGTGGAAGTGAAAGAAGATAACCCTTATATCCTATGTGATCAAGGATCCCAAAGGGTCTAATGTAATGTGGTTTTTTCTTCCCTTTCATTCCAAACTTCATGAACCTCTTCCATCTTTATATTTGAAGGAAAATATTATCACCAAGGTATAACTCCATGCCCCTTGTATTATTTTCAACATAGCCCTTTTGCTGATTATTTGACATTTGTTATGTTTCTAGATGGTTTGAACCTCCTCTATCATCTCTTGGATAAGATTATGTCTATGTATGTTTATATTGCCAACTTCACCCCATGAAGATGGAGTTCTTTATTACATTCCATACAGATCTTCATATGGATCCATATGAATACCCACATTTAAGCTATTGTTGTATAAGAAATCAACCAATGCATGATATTGTTACAATCCCCCATTAAATTCTAAACCGAAGTATCTTAGAATATCATTGAGCATCTGAATACTTTTTTCATATTTCCCATCAGTTTGGGGGTGATATGGTGTTCTAAAATTTAATTTAGTAATCAAATCATCTTGAATAACCCTCCAGATATTAAATGTGATCCTCGGATATTGATCAGAGATAATTGAGAGTAGACTCCCATGCAATCTCATAAATTTATTCTCAGTTATCTTTTCATGTTGTTAATGCAATATATATTCTTGAGTAGCGATAAAGTGGTCACACTTGGTGACTCAGTCCACCAAAACTGATATCACATTATATACTTCGGTTATATTTGGGAGACCTATGAAAAAATATATTGTGAAATTCTATGAATTCCGTATGGGTATAGGAAATTTTTTCCTCATCCCATTGGAAATACTTCACTCATATTTACATTAACAACAGATCATGTTCCTTGAGATATACTTAGAAATATACTTTTTCAGGTTGTACCACTAGAATTGTTCTCATAGATAACGATATATCATGGTACTCCCATGATGGAATGAGAAATTTGAGAAATCTACATTTTCTAATATCTCATTCTTTATCACAGGTGATTAATTCACATAAAGCCCCATTCCAAACCAAATCACACCATCATAATTGATATAGATGTCTTGTAGCATCCCACCATTTACTACTTTCACCTTCTTTTTTATCTCTAGATCATCCCTTTATGCCTCCTTAATCTTATGTTGGATGGATGGTTGGGAATTTATTTATGAAATCTGATGAGTATTCCCATCCATTATGATTTCCAAATCCATCCATTACATATCCATGATGATAGGGTATTTATTAATCAACTACATGGGTAGAGTAGATGGTTCTTTTCTTCTAAGAGCATCATCTTCCTTGTTTGCCTTTCTGGGATGATAGAGAATAGATAAATCGTAATATTCCATTAGCACTAACCATGTTCTTTGACGCATGATGTTTTCCATTTGTGTGAATATATACTTTAGGTTATTTTTATCAGTATATATGTCACTGTTCTCTCCATAGAGTTAGTTCCTCCAAATTTTGGAGGAAAAAATCATAACTACTAGCTCAAGATCATATGTAGGGTAGTTCATCTCATGGATCTTCAACTTATGTGTTGTTTAGGATATCAAATTATCATTTTCCATGAGTACACCACTCAATACTTTCATGGAAGCATCACTATTTATCACAAAACTATCTTCATTTTTGGGTAATGTGATAATAGGTGTAATTATTAGCCTCTTATTTATCTCCTTTAAGTATTCATCACATTATTTATTCCATAGATATTGTACTCCTTTCCTTGTTAACATGGTTAGAGGGCTTAAAAAATCATGTGATATTTCTCTCATGACGTTGGTAGTACCCTTATAATCCAAGATTTTTGTCGATTTCTATGCCTCTAGATGGTTTTGGCCATTCCACAATTGCCTTTGTTTTTGAAGGGTCCCCAAAAATTCCCTCACATGTGATCACATTTCCCAAGAAAGTGACTTGCAACATCCAAAAGACTCACTTCCTGAACATGATATACAACTTCCCCTTCCTCAATGATGAAAAAGCAAGCCTTATATGTTCTTCATCTTCCTTCTTTCTCCTGGCTAATATGATAATATCATCGATAAATAATTCAAAAAATATAATGTGTTAATGTCTAATGAATCTATTCATTAAATCCATGATTATTACAGGTCCATTAGTATGTCTGAAAGGAATCAATGGAAACTCATAGTGCCCATAAATTGTACGGAATGTAGTATTTTGTATATCATCCTTCTTCACCCTTAGTTGATGATATCCCAAATTAAGATCAACCTTTCAAAAGCATTGAGATCATCACAAATAATAAAACAAGTCATCAATACATGGAAGAGCATACATGTTCTTTATGGTGATCTTATTGAGTTCTCGATAATTGATACAGAACCGCATTGATCCTTCCTTCATCTTGAAAAAGAACACCAAAACACACCATGGGGATGTAATAGGGCATATGAACCCTTTTTCCAAATGGTATTGAAACTACATCTTTAACTTATCCACTTAAATAGGATCTATCCTATTGGGATACTTTGATGTAGGAGTAGATCCGGTTTTTAATTCTATTAATAAATCCACCACACGAGCCAGGTGAATTTTGGGTAACTCTTATAGAAATACATCATTTTATTCCCATATGATGGGAATTTTTCCTATGTTGTTAACTTATTTTGACTAAAACAATTGGATGAGGTATGATTCTTTATAGGAAATAAACACCCACCTCATAGAATGATTTCCAAATGGAGATTCTTGATCTTCCGTACGTTTGTAGAGGGGTGTGGAATAGTTCTGAATATGAAATGATATTTCATTTTCTTGACATTTTGTGTGTTTTAAATATATCTAGAGCCCATCCATCCCCATAATAGAATTTAATTCCCCCATAAATTTTATTATGAGATTAACTGGATGAATCTTCCCACATACGACTACAGGATAAGACTCCATCACTTGGGTTTTAATGATTTCGAAACTAGGCGTTTTTATAGACATATCTAAGTCAAGGTTTCGGAAATTCAATTCCATAGTTCTATAAAACATGCATGACATAAAAAATACATAGAACTAGAATCAAATTAAACTTTTTCCCCTCTACATGGAATATGTTGAGTACCTTATATGAATTAGTTTTCTTACTCCACATCTGTAATTTTGATGGCTATGCCTTACCTTGATCATTTGTCTTTGGTGGATCATGACTCTAACTACCATTGAAATCACAAGGTATAGTGCACTAACATGTATAGTGGCTATGCTCTTTATAGTTTTAGAATTGGACCATGGGTGGTTCTTTCCTTTCCTATACCACATTATCCTACTTCCAAATTCATTTTCAACATTCATGAGTTTGTGGCCTTCTATCCCACACATAAAGCATTTACCTATCACTCTGAGGTTATTACCATGATTATTATTCACATATTTTTGACTTGTGGCTGGTTGAGTTCTATTTCCACCTTTCTCATTAGATCCACCAACTAGAAACTCCATCTTTTGTTTTATATCACCATATCCATGGGACCATTCTACAAAATCCATCTCCAATTTGAGATAATATCTTACTACTTCTTCAAAACTACTAATGTCCCAAATTTCAAGATCCTTTCAATGGTTTGGTTTTTAACCACTATAAATCTATCAATTTCTGGGTCGTTTCTTATTACAAAACATGATGCATACATTAAAAACATTGTCAAATTTTCTTCATAAGATTTGGTATATTATCCTTCTATTTGATTCATCTCAATGAATCCTCTCTGAATCTTTGTAAAAATATTTAGAAGGAAATACTTATTAAGAAACATTATCATAATTTATTCCCAAAAAATCTCTTCAATTTCATAATTCGTCTTAGTTTTCTTAATCAAATACCAATATTGGTTGGCCACTCCATCGGGTTGATAAAAAGAAAGAATCACCTTCTCCATCTCTGAACACTGAATTATATAATATATTTTCTTTATTTTTATGAACCACTATTCCAAGACAATGTAATGAGAAGATATTCTGAAACCCAATGGTCTTTTCCTCATAAAACAATTGGTAACCAGTTTCTCCATCTTAGGTTAAGGTAGATGTTACACATTATTCAGGAACTTTTTCACAACCTTATAGAGTGTGGTAAGAATCTACATGATATTTTTAACACCATCCCCCCAGGAATTGGGTATGTGGTTTGGGAAATTTATGAATTATACCTCACATTGGTTATATTCCTAGTTTCTCCTGGTTTCCACTATTATCAAATATAGAAAAGGTTAGAAAAAAATGTCATCCCATAAGACATGAATAAATAATATATTTCATTGGTCATTTAAACTAAAGGAATATCTTGTGGGATCTCTATGTTTAAAATTTTTCAAAAAAAATATTATCAGGTGTATAATTTTACATAGCCTCATACTAAGGGGTTTAAATAATTTTATTTAATCCTAATTCCCAAAATAACTAAACCATCGTTCGACACTGACTATACTGACACTTCTTTTTCAATCAATATTATTACATAATTTTAAAGAAAATTTGCATAAAATGATTAAACAATGAGAATCCAATGGTTTAGTGTCTTGGGAATATTATGAAAATGCATAATATTTAAAAAATAAAACACAACCATTTATTTAATAACTTAGTCTATAGCATCTTATTGTCCCTTGAATTTTCGTTAGTACATGTAATCAAATGAGGATATACATAGAAAGGGTGAACTAAAAGCCCAGTAAGAGGATAGATAAGAAAAAGTAACAATATAACATGGGTTGAGTATTTACATAAAATCATCATCATAAAATAAGTATGGGATCATAATCATGAGATTAATTCATTAAGAGATGTCTTGGAATGAGGCAATGCATAAAAATGAAAAATCATGTCTTAGTGGTAAACTGCCACAAATAGTTGTGAAAAAACTAATCATCATGTTCATAGGTATTTCACTATTATCATGATATACATCACATTACACAATAAATTATGGATCTATATAATTCCATGATCACCTGTCACATCATAACATGTACATTCACTATATAATTCTACAGACACCTGTCACATCAAAAAATTAACATTTCAGGCACATCACATAAAAATATGTCAACATTGGACATAAAATGACCCATTAAAAGGAATTAGATTCACATCATAATCATAATTTAAAATAAAACCGGACCCTAATAAAATATGGAATATGAAACATGAATAATAAACCTTGAGTAAATAATAAACAATATCGGGAAGTAAGGTGTTTTTTTAAATGAAGGGTTAATTTAGAAAACAATGTGTTTGTAATAAACTCTTTTATAAAACATTTATATCCCAAAAGGTAATATAATGATTAATAAATTATATTTATGTAATATTAATAATGAAAATTGGGTGAAAGAGGGAAAACCCAAAGAAATCGAGTCGTGTTCGAGAATTCCCCTTAATTTGTGTCCAACTGCTTTTTCACATTATTATAATGTATAATATGATTTGATTCATTAATTAATAATTTAAGAACATATTATACGTTAATATGATTCATTATTGTTTAATTTTGTTCATTTTTGAAGCTTTATATTATTTATAGTGTTTAATTGCATTGTTCTAAAGCATTCATTTTCTTAGTTTTCACAATCGGTCCATTTGTGAACATGAGTTTGTGTAATGTGAGTAAAAATATACATGAAAATTATTATATGTTATTAATGAAATTCCATAATTTTAAATTATCTTATAATATTTTTTATATACCATTTTTATGATTCATTAGATAAAAGTTACATATTATTGTTTTGGGTTAAATATGGTGATTTTTTATCACGATGATCTCGTTTTATTTTATCATATACTAAAATGTATAAATGTTAGTTATAAAACATAATTATGGTTATATAATAAACATTGCATAATTTTTAAATAACTTAATGTTTTTATTTACATCCTTGAATAACGTTCTGTAAAATTAAAGTTGATCGCCCACAATATGGGTAAATTGACACATCATGTGCAATGATTTCATTTTTATAATAAAAGAGTGAGAGGGATGATTTTAATGATGGATATTACTTTAACATAATATAATTATATTATATGTAATTTATTAGAGTTATAATTCCATTTTTATGAAGGTATGTGTAGAGATAATTAGAAATGAAATGAAATTTAAATGAAATTAAAAGAAAATGGGAGAGGATTTACCTCTTGAATTATCCAATTGTGATCCCCCTTAAAGAATCTAGGTTTTGACATCTAGTGATACAATGAGGGAATGTGTGTGAGGGAGAGTATAATTAATAGTTTTGGGAATATTTCTGAAAGTCTCAATGCTTTAGAGGTGTGAGGATAAGAGGGTGTGAGGGGTGGAATTTATACTGCATTATAGAGGTGTTTTCTTATTATTCAATTCATTTGTTTATTATTATTCTCAATACTTGTAATATTATTAATTCTTGATACTGGAAAATTTAATTATAACATATGGGATTAAACAAATGTATCTTATATCAATTAAGACTCAATTAATAATATATTAAGATTAAAAATTATATATACTGTAAATTACCATATATAACAATTCATCAAAAATATATGTAATTTAGAAAATTCACAAAAAATCACCATAACCATTTTCCAATGTGTATAATTAAAAAATGAACCCCATTTTATGAAAATAATATAAATATGTGTAATTTAATTTATAGATAAAATCTTCATTTACTTGGAAAACACATATTATAAAATTTTAAATGATTTTATAACACAATAAAAAATTACTTAAAGTTTTATAAAATTATCATAAAATAATAAGACATAAAATTATTAATTTATTAATAAATTTTATGAAAATAATTTTTCTATTAAATTATTAAATTATTCATAAAATCATATTTATATATGTTTGACATATAAAAATACCAAACCTTAATTAAAAATTTTCAAAACATTTATTTACAAAGACTATGATACCATTATACCATACTTTTACTATTCATAAGGGTCATATTACTATTTTTATGGTAATTTTATTATTTTATTAGTATCGGTTCCTCAACATTTGGAAATACTTATTATTTCATTAATTATTCATTTATAATTTTTTTGTTATGGTCTCTATGTTATTTTATGTTATTTATACTACGTGACATTATTATAATACGTGAGAAACTCCTTCGATAACTGGTTAAGTCATTACGGAAATGGTGTGTAAACCATTCACACACTAAATCTATTTCACTAAAACTTCATAGGGAACATTAGATGGAGTGTAATACTTACTAATGTGTTATCACCCTATAGACTACAAAATCTTCAAATTTTATGAAAAAACCTAAAAACCCCCACTCTACACCATCTTCAATCATGGGTTGAACCCCAATATGTATTTAACAAGTTTATACCTATAATGCATTAATTAAAACAAATATACATCCCGAAACATTAGGTAAATTTCACCAATAATAACTCTCCATCATTAAGAATCCTTCAAAATCCCCACAAAAGGACCAAAAATAAAGAACAAACAAGGAGTTCCCAAAAACTGTAATGAGGTGTTACACTTCGATCCTTATTTTATGGATTAACACCTTTTTAATCCATTTTAACATTAAATAAGGTAGTGATTTTTGAAATATTAATGGGTATAACATTATTAATACTGTAACTATTGGCCTATAAATTCTATGGGATGAAAATTTAGACCATTTACCTTCATAACTTTCAACATTAAATGTTTTTATTATATTTTAAAAAATTAATAAAATATTATTTTTCATAAAATATCATTAATGTCATTTTTACACTATTAATTTAATTTGACATTATCGTCCTTGCGATAGTTATGAAATGATAATATAAGACTTTTTGTAATACATATTATGTAATTAATATCATCACAATTAATAGAATAAAATAATTCAACTAAATTGTATTATATTTAATATTATTAAATGTTTTTATTTCATCCCATTAAATTAAAAAAATACTATATTGTTTTTGTGTATTTATTAAATGTAGTTTTTTAATCACTATAAATTTTAAATAATTTACTACAATAAAATAATTAATATTTAAAATAAATATTTTTAATCAAACGCATACAGATTTTTATCCTTAAAATAAAAAATTACAGATATTGAAGCCAAGATAGTGGAATTTTGTATTTAAACATTTCCTAAACTAATATAAATTTAATAATTCAATAAATGGAACTAAGTGACAATATATTCAATAACTGATTGAAAATGGGATAACTACAGTCATATAAAATGATAAAGTATTGTGTTAAAGAGATTTTAAGGCCTTTTCCAAAAGTTTTAACCCAATTTCTCCTATTTTTCTTTTATCGATGGGACAATAGTTGACAATGTTACTATTCATAATGAGAAAAAATATTGGAGACATATTTTCAAAATATTACCCCCTTGATTATAAACATAGAATCTATTTTTAAATATTCAATTTCAATATGTGTGAGAAATTCATTTCAAAAATAAGTTCTAAAAATGTGATGAATTTTTATAGAAAATTATATTTTTAATAATAACAGTTGATTTATTCTTATATCATTCCTTGAAAATGAATATATAAATATTAATCTATTATATTTTATATATTATCATTTTATTTCATTAAAATAATTCATAAATAAGGATTATTCAAATTTATATAAATATAAATCCATGATTCCGACAAAAACTGTTTTCAAGATAAACATCACTATTTACCGTCACACACTTTTTTATTTCAGTTCTAACCATTAAAAAAATAATCTATTTTATACATTTTAAAACTATATTCTTTTCCTTAATAATTTATACTTATTTAAGCTCACCAGTGCAACATCTATGTGATAACTATCACATCAAATAATAAGTGTATTCTGTTGTTCTTTTTAACTCTATGTTTCATGTAAATCAAGCTATCCAATAAATAAAAGTTATTTTAAGTGAAATATATACTGAAATATTAGATTGTTTCATTATAACCCCTTAAACTAAATTTTACCCTTGATATTTTTTACTCCATTATATGAAATTAGGATATCCTTATTTCATCACATCAATAAGTTCCCATATAGATTCTTTGAATTTCTGTTTTATCTGAAGATATTCAACCATGTTTTTTGTATTATTGTATAATAATTTATATTACTAATGAAATATTTCTACTAGTTTTTCTTAATTTAATATTTCAGGCTCTACTGGTATGACCACTGAGTTTTGTACTTGTGAAGGATTATATATTTACTTCTTTAAGATAGATACATATAACACATCATAAACTTGAGAGAGGTTTAGTGAATATCATATGCGATATGATATTATCCCAACATAATCATGAATATTAAATAAGAAAATATAAATATGTCTTAAATTTATATTTTTATAATTTTTATATATTTTTTATATTAATAAATACACAGGAATACTTTCTCACCAACTTTGAATTCTAGATTGCACATAATATTATTTGTATAATCTTTTCATCAACTCTTATCTACCATGTTGTACCACAAAACAGATCTATCATTATTTTCCATTTGCATTTCCAGATTTGGTCCCTATATCATTATTTCTCCAACATCATACTAGTACATTATATTTCAGAACATCCTTCTTTATAGGGCTTCCGGAGGTCCCATATTAATGTTCGATACAAATCTATTATTGTAAAAAAAATCAACTCGATGAAGGTTTTCATACCAACCACCTTTCGAATCCATATAATATGATCACAATATAACCTCCATGGTTTTCATGATCCACTCAGACTAGCCATCATTATATGTATGACATGCTATATTGAAACTCAACTTCGTATACATATCTTGTTGAATATGTCTCCAGAACATTACGGAAAACCATGGATCCCGATCATATATAATAGAATGCGGCAATCCATACAATATTAACACATATTTAATGTATGTGTTTGAAATATATTCAAGAACGATATATTATATAATGGAAATGAAGTGTTGTAACTTAATATTGATATTTAATAGAAAAAAAATCACATTATAGGATTTATATATTTTAGAGAGTCCAATAAAAAAATCTATGGTTGGTTTTACCCATTCAAATTTTTTATGGGTAATTTTGTTAATATCCACATAGACATATCTACCATTTACTTAAATTATCTAGAAACCAACTATAGAGATACATACTCTACAATAAGAATTTTAAGGTTATCCAACCAAAAATGATCTTCTAGGCCTTTATATTTCTATGTACTCTCATGATGATTAAAGAATAATGGACTCTCTTTCTTTCAAACAAATTCATTATGTCTGGTATTGGTGGGAAATATAGTAGATTACTAAACCATCTCATTTCATCATAATAAATCATGAATATAGGAACACTATACATGTTTCATAGTATCTTTAAATAATACTTTTGTTGCTCTTTAATATTCACTTGGTTGTATGGTTGAAAACCCATTCGAGAAACTTAATAATTCTTCCTTTACCTCACAATTTATAGAAATATTATTTTAAAATCTATAACAATTAGATAATTTGTTAACCTCATCATAGAGAAGTTATAACGAACTTTTCAACTCATAAAATATACCCCCTAGTTCACTTTCCCAAGATGGTCATGTATTGAACAGTTGTGATCATTAATCAAATCTAACCATCTTATCTATAGAATACTCACCTCATTATATGTGAATATATACATCAAAATATTATGACATATATATATATATCATCTTTATCCGTAAGTATAAATCATGTATATCATTGATGTAAAAAATATTGTACCAGACACTAAATCATAATTTGGGGAATTTTTCCCTTGAAAACCTATTTTTCCTAAGGCATAATCCATAACAATATCAATATGCATGATTATGTGTCCCAACCACTTCTTCTATGAATCACTATATATTATAAACCATTCACCACTATATGGTTATGTATGTATTGGAGAGATAACTAACATTATCTTCAGTTACTTGAGATTTTCCTCACATTCTTTTGTCTAATGGAACTTGTATCCCTTCATTGTTAATATGGTTAGTGGATTAGAAATCAATGAATAATTATATATAAATCACCTATAATGTTCATCGAAGGAAATAAACCATTGAATCTAAGTCATCATGGTTTCTATGGGCCTACATTACACAAATTATATCATTGATATATCCTCCTATATACCAACTCTTTAGAATATTTGACCATATTAATAATATCTTTTATATCCAAATATCAATGATTGAAATTTTTTTGTAGAGAGATTCCATCAATAAGATCATTAATATAATTACCAAGTCATCTTCATGATCTTATTTATAATTATAATATATTATAATACTTTCTATAATTACTACCACATAGTGACCGAGGTAATCTCTAAAGACTCAATTAATTAAATATATGAATATATTAGTAGAATTATTATGACAAAACAGAATCAATAAAAATTTATATTTTCCATATCATGTACAAAATGGTTTTTTGGGCATATCCCAATTCCTTACCATAAATTTATGTTATATTAAGAAAGTGTCAATCATATAAAAGTATTAATGTTAATTAATTTTATCAAAAAATCCATCAATGTGGGGTAAATGAAATATATTATCGATAGTAGTCATAATATGTTCCTTAAAATCAATTTGAAGTCGCATTGATCCAGTTTTCTTCTTCATAAAAAATACATTCAGTGCAAGGTGATATACATGGACTTATGAATCCCTTCTCAAGATTATCCTTGAGTTAATTATTCAATTCCATAAACTCAATAGGGGCCATTGTATATTGATTCATTTAAATAGGTGAAACAATATGTGTTATTTTTATTGAAATTTCAACTTCATGATTCAAACATATAATAGGAAACTCTTCTTTAAGGACATAAAAAAATAACTATAGAATATTAATATAATAATTATTGAGTTTATCCCCAACCATATTAGATAAATTCTACATTATAAGAGGAATAAATACTTATATTGTAAAATCACCTACCTAGAAGCCACTAACTGATGCCCAGATCAGAGTCACCACATAAACTGAAGTGTACCTCCATGTATGCCAAAGGTTACTAACCCGCATTAAGGGTCTAATGGATCATGCAGGGAGACTATACCATCCCAATCAAGGAATTACATAGTAGATAACATATAAAATAAAAAAAAATCAAATAACCATCCACAATCATTACTATCTATTTACCCAAATACGGTAGAAACAAGAACCCACAGTAATGTGTCATGTCATGATAACATTTCCATAATTGAAGAGAACATATAATAATGGCAAGTAGATGAATCCCAAAATGGGTCCTAAATCCATGAATGGATCCTCACACATTCAATCCCCAATCCCAAATTACGTTTCTAGAAAAGGGACTTTACACTTGTTCTTAACTGTAACCATGGAATATGTGTGGGGACCCAACTATGCCCCGAGGAAGGTGTGAGAACAACCCATAACGCCACCACCAAGGGTGTCTAAAAAATATCATGTCTAAACAAATAGTTATGCATGTACTAAATAGATTAGATGATAAAATAAGGAAATCATGGGTACCATTAGGTAACAATATTACTTTTTCTAGTTAATAATTTCCTTCTTGGTTTAGTCTATTACATCATTTACAAAATAGTCCCATATTATCAATTACCTAGGATCAGGAATCAGTAAATTTCCAAATCTCACAAGGGAAATCAATTTCCCAAACGTTTAAATCACACGTACCTCAGAGCATCAACCAAAATAGTTTTTTTTGACTGAATTATTATATCATAAAGCATTATACTTGTACCATATGTCATGTATTCTGTGGGTGGGTTAGAGCATTCGTTCAACGTGACCCATGGAAGGATTTTTAGTCCTTTATCCAACTCCATCATGACATGTTCACATGATTATTCAACCATTTACAACATATACAATGTCTCAAACTAGAAATAATGAATAAAAATAAGACTCGCATTTCAATACTCATTCAATATTTACTTCATCATCAAGACATAACACATTATCAAATTTCCTATATAATTAAAATGTTTCATTTAATATATTTCCTTTTTTACCTTATTCCATTTATCATAAACAAAAATTCATCTACATTATTCTATTTATCATATTCATTGACTTCCCAATAATTACATTATTTAACACATTTGTCATTTTGCAGGTCTTAACCCATTTATGCATATCCATTACCATCTCAAAAACAATTTTATACATTCACATTAATCCATTTGACCATTTATCACAATATTAAAACCAAACCCTTATTCCCTTGATAACAATTAGATACAACCACCATTAGTTCCTCTATATGGCATATAATACTTTTCAACATGTTAACATTTGGGATCTACTTTATTTCATAAAAATACTAGGCTCAATGTCTCAAATATCCAATTCGGAAATTCTGCCACACCACATGGGTGGCCCTAAGTCAGTCTAATAAACCTCAACACATAGGAATGGGATAGTGAGCTAGGTTTAGTTCAAAATTTAGCCTCATAGATTAAAAATTGTTACTAAAGGAATAAAATTCACCCCAACCTAGAATAATATTCATGACCATCCAAACACAGATCAACATCATATCTATGGAATTTATCCAATGGACAACCTATATCAAATATGAATATGATGTCACCCTTATCCTTATCCTAATATCAATATTCAATCATCATTTGAATCCAAATCCTAAGATCCTATAAAAAACATGGTTTTTGGGGATTCAAATGAAGAAGAATGAAACCAAAATACCTAATCCAGAAAATATAAGCAAGAGGGGTGTTACTCTTACCTAGATCGTTGATCCACAACCAACAACACTTTGAATGTCCTAGAATTGATGTAGATCCAACCATGGGAATATTTTTGATATTGTGTTCATAAATAGTGTTGGAGGAGAAAGGAATTGGGAAAAAATATGGTGAAAAACCTAAAATATCAAGGGGATGGTTAGTAAATTCACAGTTTTCAATGGGGTGGATGGTTTTTCCACACAATTTTCCACCCCAAGTGCAAATAGTAGAACTACTAATGAACAAGAGTGGTTGAGAAACATTGTTTATAAGGTAGGACCACACTATTAGAAAAATCATGCACCAACCATTGAGAATGTCTCTAACCATGGTTTAAAAGTTTCTCTCTCCCTCCTTCATGGTTTTCCTTAACATTGCACACCCTCATCTAGTTATCACTGATTTGGTACATGGTTATCCATAATAGTGTGCCAACCATGAAACATGCACTATATTTCCAAATTCCTTTTTCTATTGTGTACCAAACCCTCAGAACACCTTCGTACCACCTCATAACACTTGTGAACATTCTATTAACCATAATTAAGATATGTAAACCAAATTTTACACAAGTAAATTACTCCAGGATATTTTGAGATATGACACATATAATTGACTGAATATTCATTGAAATGATGTATTTATATTTTAATTGTTATATGATCATCATTTGGTTCAAAATATAAAATATGACTTACCTTCCTCCAAAAATTATATGTTTTTTATATAAATAACTGTACTCCATGCAAAAAATTACATCAAAATCCCCTAGAGAGAGAATAAATATATTTACAAGAAGCACATTCTCAAAAAACATCTTTCTGAGAATAATAATATACTTGTGTGGAGATAATCATACCATTAATATTTTTCACTATTAATTCATCATCATATCATTAAAGAATTTAATTAATATTCCTTGAGGTTTTCACCGATATATAGGAATTCATATATATAAAAAAATAAGGTACTTCAATAGCTGATACAACAAATTTCCATCTCTATAAAATCATTATAACTCTAAACCAACAATAAAAAATGGTTTGAGTGGCCAAAAAACATAATTAGTTAGAGTGATAAATCATGTAATCATGAATAATCATTAGTAGGATTTCAAAATAATAACACCAAATTTTTAATCTATTCCACCTAAGGTTTCACCTTGGTTATTCATGGAAATCATATATTCAAATCCTTCATAATGGATGCTAGTGAAATATTGAATTTACCCAATCATATCCCCCATGAGTGTCAACCCAAGGGAATTGTAAGGAAACACTCATCCTGCACCAGAATGATTGAATTGATATACATGACTAACTCTATTAATAATAATTTCATCATGTTAAATCTGGGCGTAAACCATACCCACTTATAGAATCTTGAAAATGGATGTTTTCCAGTTAATTCTATTTTCCAATCTTTATAGTAAATTTGGAATCATTTTATTCATTTTATTATCCTTACAGTTCACTCTATAGTTTTCTCGTACTACATTCCAATGGTATCTAAAAGTTTCCATTATACCAAATGTAGTGACCCATTCTTTTCTTTAAAAAAAATTACATTTGAAAATCATAATATTAATAACAGAATATTATGATCGACACTGAAATCACATTATTTTTGTGTATTTGGAAAAAATGGATACATAATCAATTAGTTTACATGATATTTATATTATCTCCTACTAAATTATTCATAAATATAATTCATTTTTGAAATATCATACATAACCCCATTATTCATAATATTTTGGAGGAGAAAATAAGAATGGGTGATCTCATATGCTCAGTAAGGTTATACAAGGGAGAAATACAAGATTAGATAATCATAAAATCATCATAAGGGTATATGAACGTGGTCTTAACTTTTTAGAATCATAACCTTCATATCATTGTTACTAATATAAATCCATATAATAAATTGTGTTAGTTTGTAAGACAAGATTCATAAAGGGAGAATTGAACATTGGATTTAATATCATAACATTGTCATAAGACATTTTTTTAAATAAACATTACCATATTAAAAAACTTTAATCAAGAATAGCTGCCAAGAATATCATAGTGGATTGGGTTCAGTCCCTTTTCTATCATGTCATTTTTCATGGTTCACTCCCCCAGGTGTCATTAAAGATAGAGTTCCTTACTCAACTTTGTTCACTCCCCATTATAGAACTTTTTATCTCATGAGATATCCATATTTCTTCAATTCACTAAAGGTTTATATAATTATAATCACATCCATCACATAATCATAATTCATTCTAATGGGTTCGAGCATATCATAAATCATTCACCATATATCATAACTCATTTAAAGGAATTAGGTTTCACTAAAATTACAACTATTACCCATAACATGACCTATATAAAATAAACATTTTTCAAAACATATAATCATCATAATTAAAAAAACTAGAGAAAAATATAGATGGTATAATTGGCTGAGTTCTTTAATAAAAAATAAGTAACATAATAATCTTTCACCTTGGTTAAAAATTATTTTATAATATTATTTGTAATATTTCTTGAGGAAAATACACTTTTTTTTAAATAACATAATTAAAATATAAAAATTTCATACGTATTATACAAAATAATTAATTTTAAATTAACGATGTAAATGTGTAATTGAATCATCAAAACATTTTGTTTTCATGATGGTTCAAACGTCTATTCATACATTATACATTGAAAAAAATATTCCTTCAACATTTTTAGTAAAAAGTTAAATTTAACTCATCTATAAAAACATAATAAAATTACATTTATAGTTTAATAAAAATTTGAACAATTGGAAAAATAAAAAAAAATATTCATTGGAAAATTAAATTAAATTTCTTACAATAATTTTAGAAACCATGTACATGGGAGAAAAATGATTTTATCCTAAAGAGATAAATAAATATTATTTTCAATAAAAAATTCCATTTTATATCATGAGTACATAAAGAGAATAAATTTAAAGGAAAAAATGTAATCTCAAATGTATCACTTCAAGCTTCCATGGTACGTATCTTTTGGAATAACACAATAGCTTGCATTGTGTGCAACTTGGAGTTTTAGTACACCACGACCAATCAATCTAGCCATTATGAATAGTAATTCCCACTTTTTGAAATTTATTAAATTTTATTTTTTGAAAGGGACATCATTTTTGGTTTTGGAAAATCAATATAAGCTTTGGGTGAATTTTCTGTATTTTTCTGAAAACATTCATTTTTCCTTGAATAGTGAAAAGAAATGTGTTATTGTTTAATACAAATTTTTTTAAAATAATTATTTATATTTTTAAAATTTATTTTATTTGAAAATATATAATTAATACCTATATAATTTCAATTTAATTCAATGGTATTATTTTAAATTAACATTAAATGTATAAAATTTTATTGAACTTTTTACCGCCTTTTAACAACCTTCTAGGAAAATTTAAAAATTTTCATAAAACATACTTTTTCCATTTTTGGGAATTAGATTTTAAAAATCTCTAGACATGGTTTTCATCGGTATGTAAATTGTGGTTTAAAAGGTCGAAAATAATTTTTGGTGAATAGTACGTTTTGAATTTTATTTACCATGGTTAAATGTAAATAGGGTAATTAAAGGTAAAAATGATATTATAATTACCCTAACACATGTAATAATTCTTTTGTATGAGTGTATTTCGACCAAAATCAACCTTAGAAATAAATATGATCCTTCTGGTCCACAAGGAATAGATTTAGAAATGTATAATTATTTTATTTATAGAATAGTTGAAAGTGTTAAATTCCATGTTTAATAACAAAACAATTTTTAATATAGATTTACACATAAGATAAATTAAACAATATTTATTAATTACAAATATAAATGTATTTCATACATACTATTATTTTATTTATTATTTTTATACATTAAATAATTAAATTTATATATGATATAACCGTGATATTGTAATTACCTTATTAATGAATGATTAAAATAATTGATATTATAAATATCCAAATATATGAAAATTGAGGCTTTATATGAATTCGACTAATTTTATAGGTTAATATTACATGTTGGGGTTGATTAAATAAATTTTCTTCAAAGTTAAACAGTTGTTATGATTTTCACAAAAACAAAATACCAAATTCTGTCAAAATTGACAAAAAATGGTTTTTTTAAACAAATACTATATTATTAATTTATATATTTTTCCAAAAAATATATGGATCGTACAAAGTACATAGATATGTATACATATATAAGTAATGAACAATGTGGGGTTATCTTGGATTTTTATAGTATGTTTATTAACTATTTATTATAATAATACAAGAATACATGATAGAAGTTAAGAAATTTAACTAAGAGTTAAATATAAAAGATAAGTTAATAAGGTAACATAATCCTATGTGAAACCTATTGGTTGAGGGGTTTGTGACACATCTGAACCTTATCCTAAGAATAAATAATTTTTATGCAATTATAAATAGAATATGATTGTATAATTAAATAATATTTCATGATTTTCCTAATGCGACCCTCACCACTCTTAAATAGTGGTTCAACCCCTACTCTCAAAATCAAACCTCCATTGCCATTTCTCTGAGCCAACCCCTAGTCAAATGTCATCAAAACTACCCTAATATTTACCTTGAGTCCTTAATTCTATCATAAATCCAACCTTTTAAGACAATTTTATCAACTAAAAAGGTAACACTCGAAGAAGATGTAATAATTTTACCACATCCTTCAATGTTCTTTTCTTCTTCCACTTCCTCTATCATTGTTGTTTACATACCAAAATAATAAATTTAGTACCTTATACATACTATGATGTTATTATAAATATGGTACAACTATATTCAATATTCTATCCATCCTATGAATGAGAAGTCACCATACGTGAAAACGTACGACTGACCGTCTCCACGTCATGGTGTAGTTTGTTATTCAAACACTTTATTATTTGGATTGGTATAATAATGAGTATATATAATGTAAATAATAAATATAAAATGTTATGTATTATGTATCTATGTTATACCATCCAATTACATATGATTTCACCATCAATATAATGATATTCTTGCTTGTGTGTACCTACGGATTATCGTCTCCACGAACGTGATGACATTTCTTCCCGACACTAACGAATCATGAATAATTATCAATTTTTGATTAAAAATAATGTTTAAGTACATAATATCATTATTTATATGAATTAAATACATCCTATATGTTAAAAGCATGGATTACACAAACAATCATATAAAGGAAAACGAATTAGTTAACACCCAAAACAATGACACAACAACAATATTGTGAACAAAGAAATATTAGAAGATCATATATGATATAATATTTAATTATGTGGTGCTTTTATAATTTAATAATCATTATTTAACTATTATATAAGAGTTTAACATACCCTTGATCAAGTAAAAGTTCAAGGTAATGGTAAATTATTCGATCTCTTCATTATCCGAGGTTGTTTATAAGTGAGTATCTACTAGGGCCTCTTTATCATACACATCTGTGTTTCTTAAAAATGTATTTCAGAACATTTTTACTATTTCCTAGATTATGGGATAAATTAATTTATTCAATTTTTTGACTCTGTATAAAATGTTTATAAAAGAATATTTTTCTCGTTTTCCAAACAAGGTCATTTACATCCTTTTAGATAATAATAAAGAAAGAATATTTTGTTCACTTATATGGAGAGTGAGACTTTTTTCTGCCATTATAACATCATCAAATATTCCATTAAATTCATATAAATATATTTTAAAAAAAAATTATTCATTTAAAAATGGGTGAATTTTAAATGATTTCACAAAAAGGGACATTTCTCTCAAAGAGTTTTAACGAGATTTTTCAACTATGTAAACATCCTTTAGTAGATATTATTATTGATTGAGGTTGATTTATTATAATACAATAATCCATTATATATTGTATTTTTTATGATATTTTTGACTATGGATGTTCTATTTTTATACCATTCACGTTTTATGGTCAATGTATTGACATTTCTTATGCTAAGTTTAATAAAAAAAATTTGTTATATTTCAACCTTTTCATATGAGAAACGCATTGGTCTAATTAATTGATAGGTGGAGCCCTCTATTGTTTCTAAATGCATCGGTATGTCTCATGAATCAGACAAGTGTCTTGGCACAAGGTCTTGAAAAAATCTTATTTGTAGTCTTGGCACGGGGCCTTGACTATGTGGTTATGATGTCTGGAATTATGCATTCCATCATTATGAAATTGGCTATTGGTATTAACTATGATTATTTGAGTAATAGAATATCAATGAGAATAATTAAATGGAATTATTTGATATTCTGTTGTCATATAATATCTATGATTATGATTAAATGTCTTTTGTTTTTGTCTTTTACATTGCCTTAAATGTTTGTTCTTATTTATGAAATTTTACACAATATTTTTATCCTTACTGAGCATCTGTTCTCAGCCCTTTCTATATTTAATTTTTCCCAAGATGTGAAAGCGTATATTTAGATTAACTTGTAGGAAAAGGATAAGATGTATAAGAGTGTTCAAATGGGTCACAATGTTGTATTTTTTATATTTCATGATGTCATGTAAAACTTATGTATGCATCTAGACTTCCAAGGATTAAAAAATAATCTGTCTTTTGGGACAAGATTCCTTGTATCATGCCAATGTTATGTAATAATCAACCCACTCTTTGTAACTAGGTTCAAGGTGTTACAGTTTTTATTAGAAGAAGTTTAGTACCAACCTTGGAAACTAGATTTAGAAAAACACTGATTAGATAACATTCCCATAAAATCGACTATGAGGATTATTATATAATAACTTTATAGAATATCAGTAATGTATAGATTTTGTGAGTTTTCAATGAAATACATCCATGTCTGGATACGATCATGTAGAGGAGGCTATGGCACAGAAGTACCTATGAGTTAAAACTATGTCATGGAGTTTCAGGCTAGAATCGGGTTATCCTGGTACACGAAAATAGGCCATGATGCACTCTTGGTTATGACACACTCAGGAGATATGCATTGGATAATACACATTTTCATCACAAACAATTATAAAGGATTAATTATTAAATACTTCCTCAAAGAAAACATTTTTATGATTATTGATTACATCCATAAACTGTTAAATTTAGGTTAAGTGTTTTTCATGTTTGGAATTATGTATTGTGATTCATAAACTAATCTTGTGTATGTCATTGTTTAGAAATGGAACCTAGTGGTAGGAACAGAATCTGTATCAATGAACATAATCCATGTAGGTATTCCCCTCATACTCAGGATAATTATAGTGGAGCTGGTGATGCCACTTGTGCTGATCGGCTTATCACCATACTAGGAAAACTCCCTAAGGTTATGAATAATAACCTTACCCATATTGAGGACCCTCATCCACAACACGAAGGATAGATGTTAGACCTCATCATGAAAAAACAACCATAAAAATTCAATGGTAATACTAATCCATTTGTATCAGGGTAATGGATAAGTTCCTTAGATTTAATATATCATGCTTTAGAGATTATCATAAGGTAAAAAGTTGACATGGAAGTTTATCGCCACACAAGAGATTCATATCAGTGGTGGTCATCAATTCATGAAACAAAGGAGGATGAATAAGTATCAAATATGGAATGGACGGAGTCTAAATAGATTTTATTGGAAAAATACTTTCATTGTGACCATTGAGAGGATATGGAAATTCTATTTCAAAGTCTGTGGAAAAAATTAGGATGAGAGTGTCACAATGTATGAGGATAACATTATAAGGTTAGAAAGGCATGTTGTGATGGATCAGACCCTCACGGTCCATCTCTTTTCTAATAATCCAGATCCTAAGGTTGGTGTCTCAGTGGGTGTGACCGATCGGCGTGCGACTGATCAGTGTGTGACCGATCGGTGTGCAACTGATCGCCGTGCGACTGATCGGTGTGCAATCGACCACTATAATGTGATCGGTGTGTCACTGATTGGTGCCTCACCAATTGGTGCGACCGATTTGTGTGTGGGACGATCAGGGCCACCTGCCCTTATCGGGGTTTTCTTCTGCGGTTTCTCCCATAACACCACCTTTAGACATTTCTAACCTTTTGGAAGTGATTCAAGGACATTTTAAGACCTTAATCAATGTTTAAATACCTAAGAGATTAGGGAGACCCTCAACGAACACAGCTTGTATCCGTGTAACATGCCCCTCGGTTAACATAAAATCTTTAAAGTCACAGCTGTTACCAGCTTTTCTGATAGGAATCATTAAATAATAATTAATCTCGTCTTTTGTAACCACCCAACCGCGTGGTGAAACCACAATCCGACTATAAAGCCATTCAAATCCCCATATCCCGTAACAATGGGATCTTTTCTATATATCGCACGAGAATTTCTTCATCTTCTTCTTCCTTTTCATCGGCGTATTTTTCTTCCTAGTGCGTTTGGAGTCTCCCTGCCCGAGACGAGATGAGTGCCTATGCCGGAACCTTTCTCCTCACCCATGGAGTCCCCGGCGATCTTGGAGCATGGAAAACATATATCCTTGATCAACCAGGTAGGGTTTTTTCCTTCGTCTCTCCTAACTATGTATCATGCGGGGTGTGTATGCTATTGTTCTATGGGGATTGATGAATCCAAATTTAATGAAGATAATTAATGGACCTTTAAAGAATGAATGGTGTGTGATCGATGTTCTGTTCTTTTATCCTGATATATGTTGTGGACTGTATGGGATCGTGATCACTAAAAATCATAGACCTTGGTGGTCTTTCCTTGCATCATAATGAACCCTTGTATTTTGTGATGACTATATAACTATAATAGGGAATTGGTTAGTCACCTAAACTCAGTTTTTTTTAAATGGATGTTTAGTAAAACAAGAATCCCGTTGTGATCACCCCGGTTAATAAACAGAAAGAAGAACCTAATGAATAATGTGCTTGAACCTGGAGGTTTCCCACACTGTTTTTTTTGTAGGTGTGTTGTTCTGTTTGGTGCTTATGGGAAGATGTGAATGGGTATGGGATCCTGTGTTGTGGTACGGTTGTTGGTTGTGAATTTGAAGCTGTGTGGGCTGTATCTCAAGGATTGCTTTGGTTCTAGTACTTCGACGGATCTCACTTATCCCTTTGTTGTTGTGACTTCACAAGAGAACCAGGTGTAAATGCTTAAATTTTTGTTTCGTTGTTTTTCATTTCCTGGCTTGTGGTTATGCCTTTTTGTTTCCCAGTATTGTAGAATTCACTTAACCTAGGTCACTTGAACATGAGAACAATAATTTTTTAAATGGGGAATTGGTTTTGGGGATAATTTGTGACTTGGCCATGAGTGATGTTCTTTTCTTTTATGAATGAATAGTAACAAGGGGGTTTGTGCTTAGGTTTTGGATCCCCTAGGTTGGTCTGAGTGTCTGTTACCTATATATATATATATTGTATTTCTTATGTTTCTTATTCTTGCTCCACCTTAGATGAGCACTTAGTGCCGAACACCCCATTTCATGGGGAGAGTATTTTTCCCAACACTCCAATGAGTGGATGGTTATTAGCTCCTTTTCTTCTCCCTTTACCAAATAGCCCAATAATATTCGCACAGGATGTGATGGCCTGAAGTCCCATATTATCCCAAGAATCTTCGGGCAGAGTAATGTGGTGGTTGGCCCAGGTGTTGTGGGCAGGTTGTTTCCCAGTTATCTTTGCGATGAGGCGCAGGTGTCTTCCAGCATGACGGTATCTTTCTGGCCTAGGTGTCTTCGGGCATGGAAGTGGTTGTTCTGGCCTAGGTGTTTGCGGGCATGGTTACATGAGGTTATTGTGTCCAAGGTGTCTGCAGGTGGGATATCAGTTGTGGCCCAGGTGTTTACGGGCAGGATGTGTGGGTGTGGCCCAAGTGTGTGTGGGCGGGGTTGTGGTAGTGGGACTGCAATAAGAATGGCTAGATTGGTTCGATGCATAGGATGTCTATAATAACCAATGGGAAGGTGGTGCGGGGTACCCCAACACCGATGTTCTATTAATATACATTACTTGACATGCGTTATTTGGTTAGTGTTCCTTGGTGAGACTTGGGTGGATAGTTTTCCTTGCTAGGAGTTTTGGTTGTCTCTTTTCTCACGGGGCATTAGAATGCCTCCCCACTTTTGGACAAGAGTATTTGGTTTTTCCCTACTGAGTATACTTGTATGCTCACCCTACATATATAAACAACTTTCATGTTTCCCAGAGGACTTCAGGTTTCGTGCGGGACCGTACTAGCTCGGACCTTTGGGCAGTTCCTATTGTCGTTTTCAATTTTATTTGTAATTTACCTTTGGAGTTCCTATGGATTTTATCTTTTACTTTTGATCATGTGTATGGGAGTGGTTTACTTTCAAATTTACCTTTAGTTTCAACTTTGGTGTTGTTGGGATTTCTATCTTGTCACCTGACCCTATAAAAATAAAAAAAAAGTTAATGCCTTCCATCTTGTGTGTGATTCTATACCTTTGGTGCTAGTCGCCACTCCGGGACCTATTGAAGGTGGATCTCGGGGTTCATTATCTATCCTTCAACTTAAAGAATAAAGGTTCTGGAAATCTACTATCCCTTCCATCCTTTTGGTGAAGGCGAGTCATGATAGAATGGCATCAGAGGGAAGTTGGGAGATAGGATGGAGTCTGGAGTTAGGCACAGTGAGGATTGCATGGGGTAGTAGGGAAACAGTGCTGGGTGATCCTGGTGTGTGAAATAGGCTAGGGAGGACCTACTAGGACATGGGATTTTAGGACCCCCTGTGATCTGATGCAAGGACTCTAGACCTACTGAACAACCATGTGAGGTTATACTGATTGTAGGGTAGGGACCCTAGGAAATGTACAAGCATCATAATGACTTCTGTTCTCGTGTTTTTGGGGTGTTTTGGGGATTAAAAATGTACAAGAAGTCATAGAAGAAACTTTAAGAACAATATTGTACACTACTCGGGCATAGGCATTCCTTCTTTACCTTGCAACTATGGCACCAGGGAGAGGACCACAAGTTGTACAGACAATTGAGGCCCTGATGGTTGCTTTGACTGATCGACAGAGGGCTGACCGAGAGGAGTAAGATCAGTTGAAGTGGATGCTTCATGCCTTTCAGTGGCAGAACCTTGTGATGTACGAGGGTAGCGTCTCAGATGTAGAGACATAGAGCTAGCTCGAGGATCTAGTGATAGCTTTCGGCTTTATTCGGGCACAGACAGAGTACTGGGTTCCTCTGGCCGTCAGCCAGATGTGGGGAGCAGTGCGAAAGTGGTGGATGATTTACCTCAGGGAAAAGGAGGAGGCTAAGGTTACGTGGGATGACTTCGAGAGGGAGTTCTGGGCGGAATTCCTCTCTTCCAAGATGAAGGCTGAAAAGAGGTAGGAGCTACTCTCCATCCAATAAGGGATCATGTCAGTAAGAGAGATGGCGATCAAGTTCAAGGATCTCCTTTGCTTGGCTATGGACCTCTTTCTGGATGAGGAGTCTCAGGTGATATTTTTGCAGGAGGCACTTCGACCTTCCCTTCAGTATGTTGTGACTCACTTCACCTTACCGACATAATTAGAGGTATAAAAGAAAGATGAAGTGGTGGAGAGGATGAACATTTTGGGAGGTGTATCACAAGAGGTGATCCAGTTGGGCTCGTCGAAGGGGAAGGCCATCAGCAGCATGCCTCCAGCATCAGGACCCTCTAGGTTTTGACCAGCATGAAGCATGACTCAGCAGTTCCAATTTCGATCCCCCGGTCCTCACCCTTTTCTTTTGGGACCAAGACCGAGGTGCTTCGTTTGTGGGAGCCATGGTAACCATTGGAATCAGTTCTCGGACAGAGTACAGTACAACGGGGGTGGGCAGGTTCAGCGCCCACCTCAACCGCAACAGTTTCCCACTAGGCCCCTTCAGCAGCAGCAACAGGGACAGCAGGCTCCTGCCCCTCCAAGACCAAACATGGCCGGAGGATGCTGACCTCAGGGAACCCCTCAGGGACCTCGACCCAGGCATGTTCTGGGAGGTAGCTGACAACCGAGAGGTAAGGGATATGGGCATGGTTAGTTTCATGCCGTAGAGGCTGAAGCTCCAGTTGGGCCAGAAGTCATTCGAGGTACGGTCAGCTTGTTCAGTACTCTTGCTTATGCCTTGTTTGATACAAGAGCTTCTCACTCCTTTGTTGCACCCATTCTATCATGTGCCCTGGGTCTTGATGTCCAGAGGCTTTTAACACCCCTGGTGCTAAGCAAACTAGTCATAAGATAGATCAACTTGTTTTATGTTTGTCGGGGGGTAGACTGGTGATTGGGCCACATCAGTCTATCAGGGATCTTCTTCTTTTGCAGACAAAACCATACGATGTCATTCTAGGAATTGACTAGCTATTCTCTGTGTGTTCCATCACTGACTGCTTTCGAGGAAGGGTTGTGTTTTCAGATTTGGGTGGTCAATTTATAACATTCATCGGTGAGCATGGTTTTCAGAAAATCAGTAGACGAGAAAAGACCCTCTATTCCATGTTGGATGAGTTATCAGTAGATTCGGTGGATACATAGATGGTGGGAGTCCGATGGATCTTCAGTGAGTTTTTGGATGTCTTCCCTGAAGAAGGGGCGACTCTACCCCTTGACATGATGTTGATTTCAGGATAGACTTGAAACATGGTTCCCGTCCTATTTTGATGGCCCCCTACTGGATGGAGCCCTCTGAGTTGTGGGAGTTGCAAATCCAGATTGACGATCTGATGAAGGGTTTAGTTCGGCCAAGTGCATCACCATGGGGTTCTCCTGTCTTGTTCCCAAAGAAGGCAGATGGTTGTCTCATGCTCTTCATAGACTATTGGAGGCTGAATCAGGTGATGGTCAAGAATCACTACCCTCTCCCAAGGATAGACGATCTCCATGACCAACTGAGCGGAGTAGGTTGGTTCTCGAAGATTGACCTGCGGTCGGGATATCACCAGCTGATGGTGAAAGAGGGTGACATCTCAAAGACTGCCTTCAGATGCAGATATGGGCACTTTGAGTTTTTTGTCATGTCGTTAGGTGTTAAGAATTCTCCAACCATATTCATGGTGCTCATGAACTCCGTCTTTCGGAAATATCTAGACCAGTTCATAGTCGTGTTTATTGACAACATCCTGATCTACTCCAGATCAGAGGAGGATCATACTGAGCACTTGAGGACAGTTTTAGAGGTCCTCCGGCAACACCAACTCTATGGGAAGTTTTCCAAGTGCATGTTCTGGATGAGATAAGTACACCTCCTTGGGCACATGGTGTCCGAGCAGGGGATAGCGGTGGACCCATTGAAGGTCGAGGTGGTTGTTTCTTGGGAAGCACCCAAGAACATGGAAGACGTTCGTAGTTTTCTTGGACTGGTAGGTTACTATCGGAGGTTTGTTCCCAACATCTCCCAAGTCGCGTCACATTTGACATCCTTGTACTAGAAGGACTAGGATTTCGTGTGGAATGGGCAGTGTGAGGCAGCCTTCAGTTATCTGAAGGAGAAGTTGGTATGTGCCCCAGTGCTAAGGTTAGCAGAATTAGGGGTGGAGTATGAAGTTTTCTATAATGCTTCAGGGAAAGGCCGATGATGTGTGTTGATGCAATGACAAGGAGTAATCTCTTATGGTTCTAGGTAGTTATTCCCCCATGAGTGTAACTATTCCACCTATGATCAAGAGCATATGGCGGTCATGTTTGCACTGAAATTGTGGCTTAATTACCTCGTCGGAGAATGCTTTGTGGTCTTCACAGATCACAAATGCTTGAAGTGCATCTTCTCCCAGAGGGACATGAACTCGCAGCAGCATAGGTGGGTGGAGTTCCTTTAGGACTAAGACTTCGAGATTTCCAACACCTCGGGAAAGGGAAATTTGGGGGCCGAATCATTGACCAGGATGTCACAGAAGGATGTGGTCCGAGAGTCGGTAGATACTTGAAGGGAGATAAAGGAGTTGGCTACCCTACACTTGGATGCATGGATGAAAGTTGGTAGAGGTTTCCTGTATTAGATGACAGTACAGTCTTCTCTGTTGTTGCAGGTAGAGGAGTCCCAATGGGGAGACCCAAAAAGAGAGGTGATGCGTAACCAGGTCAGCCAAGGTGATGCTCCAGAAGGGTGGATGGAGGATTGTAAGAATCAGGTGCTTATACCAGAAATGTTGTTTGTTGTAGAGGTGATGAGTGAGAGATTTCATTGTGAGTTCAAAAACACACTCCTAGTGGTGAACCTGTGAGTTTCCATAATGTATCAGGGCTTGAGAGGCCAGTTCTGGTGGCCCAGGGTAAAGCGGGTGGTGGCAGAGTTCGTGGCCAGGTGCCAAGTGTTTCAATATGTGAAGGATGAACACCATGTTCCATGTGGCTTTTTGCAGCCTTTGGATGTCCCCGAATGGAAGTGGGATGACATCTCGATGGATTTCATCAGAGGGATACCCAAAGTTCAAGGAGGTTGCGACGTTATCTGGGTAGTAGTGGACTAGTTGATGAAATCAGCACACTTTATATCGATAAAGGAATCATGAATAGTGGATGCCTTAGCACTGAGGTCTATGGGTGAGGTGGTATGGTTTCATGTGGTTCTGAGATCCATAGTCTCGTATAGGGATGTATGGTTCACCTCATGGGCCTAGAGAGGATTCTAGTATGCTTTTGAAACCCATCTATGTCTTAGCACTACTTTCCATCCCCAGACAGAGGGAAAGACAGAGCGCACCATCCAAACTTTGGAGGATATGATGCGGGCATGTATACTGGATTTTGGGGGATCGTGGGTGAGGCACTTTCCTCTAGTAGAGTTTTCCTGCAATAATATCTATCACTCTACCATTGGAATGGCTCCATTCTAAGCCATGTACGGAAGGTCGTGTCGCTCACTCATAAGCTGGATGGATGTTGGGGGGACAAGTGGCCTTGGCCCGGATGTGGTGTAGAGCACGACATAGAAGATTCAGCTTATACGGGAGAGGATGAAGGCAGCTCAGGACCGACAGAAGTCATATGCCGATAATAGGAGGAGACCCTTGTAATTCGGGGTCAGGGACCACGTGTTCTTGAAGGTCTCCCCTCGGTGAGGACAGTGGAGGTTCGATAGGGGGTGTAAACTTTCTCCCAGATTCATCGGACCCTTAAAAGTATTGTGGCGGGTTGGAGAAGTGTCTTATCAGCTAGCGTTACCACCACCGCTACTGAGGATACATGACGTCCTCCATGTGTCACAACTCAGACGATATCTACATGACGATTAACACGTCCTCTACTGGGGTATGCTGGATATCAAGGACGATGTGAACTTTGTGGAAAGACTAGTGAGGATCAAGGATCATGAGGAGAATGTTCTCTGAGGATGAACCATCCCTTTGGTTCATGTGTTGTGGAGGAATGGCGGGCTCGAGGAAATTACCTAGGAAACGGGAGACGCAGATGCACGCCCAATACCGAGATCAGTTTTGAGTTTTGTTCTGCTTCGTTCTGTACTTGTTGTGATGTAATGCTGACCTTGTTGGATTATGATATGTTTTCTTTCCTTATCAGGGGAGTGTTGTGAAATGTCCAGACTGTGGAGAATGATGGACCTAGTCCCTAATCAAGAAACATTAAGGTGGATGCGGTTAAACCAATTCGGGAAAATCAGTGCCGCCCAAAGCAGATAGTATCTTGACACGGAGGAAGGAATTCCTTAATCTATATGGTTGGACAGTTGAACCTTGGATATTTAATGATTACTTATGGGAGAGTTGTTTCAAGATGTTGGAGAGGTTCACTGTTGAGTGGTATCTTTCGAGGTGGTTGTTCGGACCCTCTCTTTTCTCTTTGGTTAGTTTCAATTATCGAGGGCGAGAATAGTTTGAGAGGTATTTGATGTGATGGCCTAGAACCTCATTGTCCATCCCTTTTCCAAAAATCCGGATCCTAAGGGTGGCGTCTCGGTGGGTGAGACCGATTGGTGTGCGACCGATCGACGTGCCACTGATCAGTGTGCGACCGATCGGCATGCGACCGATCGGTGTGTGGAACGATCGGTGCCACGTGGCCATGTCAGGTTTTTCTTTTTCGTTTTCCCCTGTAACACCACCTCTAGACCTTTTTAACCTTTTGGAAGTGGTTCAAGGCCATTTTAAGCCCTTAATAAATGTTTAAATCCCTAAGAGAGTGGGGAGACCCTCAACGGACCCAGCTGGTATCCGCTAAATGTGCCCCTCTGTTTATATAAAATCCTTAAAGTCATAGTTGTGACCACCTATTCTGATAGGAATCATTAAATAACAATTAATCTCGCCGTGAGTAACCACCCAACCACGTGGTAAAACCATGACCTGACTTGAAATCCATTAAAATCCCCACATCCCATAACAACAGGATCATATCTTTTAATCACATGAGAATTTCTTCTTCTTCTTCTTCCTTTTGGCCAGCCTCTTTTTCTTCCCAGTGGGTTTGGAGTCTCCCTTCCTGAGATGAGAGGTGCACCTGTGCTGAAACCTTTCGTCTCACCCTTGGAGTCCCCGACATTTTTCGCTCGTGGAAAACATCGATCCTTGATCAACCAGGTAGGGTTTTTTCCTTCGTCTCTTCTTACTGTGTATCATACGGGGTGGGTATGCTATTGTTCTGTGGGGATTGATGGAACCCATTTTAATGAAGATAATGAATGGAACATTAAATAATGAAGTATTTGTGATCGATGTTTTGTTATTTTATGTTGATATGTGTTGTTGACTATATGGGCTTGTGCTCACTGAAAATCATGGTTGTTGGTGGTCTTTCCTTGCGTCCTAATGAAGCCTTATCTTGTGTGATGACTATATAACTAGAACATGGAATTGGATAGACACAAAAACTCAATTTGGTTTAAATGGATGTTCAGTAAAACAAGAATCCCTGTGTGATCACCCCGGTTAACAAACAGAAATAAGAACCTAATGAATAATGTGCATGAACCTGGAAGTTTCCCCCTCTTTTTTGTTAGTAGGTGTGTTGTTCTGTTTGGTGCTTATGGGAAGATGTGAATGGGGATGAGATACTCTATTGTGGTCCATTTTTTGGTTGGTAATTTCAAGCCGCGTGGGCTGTATCTCGAGGCTTGGTTTGGTTCCATTACATAGAGGGATCTCACTTATCCCTTTGTTGTTGTGACTTCATAAGAGAACCGGGTGTGAAATATTAAATTGTCGTTTAGATGTTTTTCTTTTCCGGGCTTTTGGTTATGCCTGTTTGTTTCCTAGAAGTGCATAATTCACATAAAATAGGTCAGTTGAACATGAAAACAAGATTTTTTTTAAATGGGGAATTGGTTATGGTGATAATTTGTGACTTGGCCGTGAGTGTTGTTATTTTCTTATATGAATTAATAGTAACAAGGGTGTTTGTGCTTCGGTTTTAGAGCCCCTAGGTTGGGATGAGTTTCTATTACCTATACACATATTGTATTTCTTATGTTTCTTATTCTCTCTCCACCCAAGCTGATCACTTAGTTCTGAACACCCCATTTCATGGGGAGGGTATTTTTCCCAACACTCCTATGAGTGGCTGGTTATTAGCTCCTCTTCTTATCCCTTTACCGAATACCCAAGACTCTTCGGGTAGGATGTGATGGCCTGAAGTCCAATATTATCCCAAGAATCTCTAAGAAGGGTAGTGTGGTGGTTGGCCCGGGTGTTGCGGGAAGGTTGTTTCCCAAGTGTCTTCAGGATGAGGCTCAGGTGTCTTTGGGCGTGATGGTAGCTTTCTGGCATAAGTGTCTTCGGGTGTGGCAGTGGTTGTTCTGGCCTAGGTGTTTGCAGGAATGGTTACATGAGGTTGTTGTGGCCCAGGTTTCTACGGGTGAGATAGTAGTTGTGGCCCTGGTGTTTGTGGGCGGGATATGTGGGTGTGGCCCAGGCGTGTGCGGGCGGGGTTGTGGCATTGGGACTGCTGTGAGAATGGTGGGATAGGTTCGATGCGTAGGATGTCTTCAATAACCAGTGGGAAAGTGGTGTGGGGTACCCAAACACCTATGTGTTGTTACTATACATTACTTGACTTGTGTTATTTGGGGAGTGTTCCTTGGTGAGGCTTGGGTGGATAGTTTTCCATGCTAGGTGTTTTGGTTTTCTATTTTCTCACGGGAATTAGATTCTCCCCCCACTTGTGCACGAGAGTCTTTGGTTTTTTCCAACTGAGCATACTTGTATGATCAGTCTACGTATATAAACTGCTTTTAAGATTCCAGGAGGCCTTCAGGGATCATGCAGGACCGTACGAGCTCGGACATTGGGGCAGTTGCTGTTGTCGTTTTCCTTTTTCTTGGTACTTTACCTTTGGAGTTTATGTGGCTTCTATCTTTTACTTTTTAAAATGATAATGGGAGTGGTTTACTTTCAGCTTTAACTTTACTTTTAGCTTTGGTGTTTTTGGGATTTCTATCTTATCTCCCGACCCTATTAAAATAAAAAAGGGGTATTGCCTTGAATCTTGTGTGTGATTATATAACCTTGGTGCTAGTCTCCACTCTGGGACCTATTGAAGGCAGGTCTCAGGGGTCATTATCTCTCCTTCATCTTAAAGAAGGAAGGGTTTGGCAATCTGCTGTCCCTTCCCTCCTTTTAGTGAATGTGGGTCGTGAGACATCCAATATATTATATATGTAACCCAATGAGTAATATTGATCAATTATTTGATGGGTTAATATCAATTATCTATTGATAATTAGTCTCAAAATCCTTGTCATCATTATAATATGTTGTCTCATGTGCTATGAAGAGAAAAAAATAATTCTCTAAGTCTTACAACTGTAAAGTAAAGAAATTAAATAAGATATCTGCAGAACCCTCTAGAAATAGAAAAGGGAATAAGGGAAAATTTGAATTTCCATCCTGTAGTTTATACGGGAATAAACACCTTGGTACTTTCCTGAAGGGAATGAGAGTCTGTTACAAGTGTGCAGAAGAAAGTCCACCATGTATATTATATCAAGGGAATGAAATGGTCTATCAATGTTAAATTATAGAATTGTAGATAAATTGGGAATTATAAAAATTATTTTCCAAAGTGCCAAGTAAACATACCTCATAAATGAAAAAATGAGCACGTCCAAGCATATATTATCACTGCTGCTGAGGTTGAATCTCCGAAAGATATTGTGGAAGATAATTTAATGGTTTCCTCATGTTCAGATAATGCTTTATTTTATTCTCGATCATCTCATTATTTCATATCTTCCCAGTTTTCTAAGATAATTATATATTTGCAATTTCATTTAACAAAGGGAGTTTTCAGTAAAAATACTTAAAGATAGAATCATTGCAACTTTGTTTTATAAAATAGTCTCCATTAGGGCATATAAATGATATTTATAGAATGATCTCATCATCATAACCATGATTGAATTTGATATAATCTTTAGTATGGATTGTCTTTCGAACCATGATGCAAAACATTATTGTAAGAGGAAGAAGGTTACAATTTTCGATTATGATAAATAATATCTTATCATTATAGATGAAATTTCAACATCTGATTCTTATTGAGATCCTCCCCTAGTAGTTCAACTAAATTCAATTATTGGGGAGGAATAGATAGAAATAACTATGGGTGAGGAAATTATTTTTCATATATATGATGTACCTATTTTACAAGAATATGTGGATGTGTTTCTAGAGGATTTCCCTAAACATCCTTCATAATGAGAAATTGAGTTTTTGGTTGATTTAATCCATGGTTCAAGGCCCATATTGAAGACCACTTATAGAATGTCCAATGAGGAATTAGTGTAACTAAATAAACTACTAGAGGAATTAAGTAATAATGTATTTATTCACCCTGGTGTTTATCAATGGGGAGACCTAGTTCATTTTGTTAAGAAAAAGGATAGATCAATGTGGATGTGTGTTGACTACTGGGAAATCAATGCAATAACAATAAATAAAAAGTATCCCCTGCCTCTCATTAATGATTTATTTGATCAAATTCATGGATGTCAATATTTTTCAAAGATTGACCATCGATCGAGATATGATAAGTTGCGTGTGAATAAGGAAGACATTCTGAAGACCTCATTTTGTACTAGGTATCGGAATTATGAGATTTCAACAATGCCTTTGAACTGACTAATTCACCCTCTATTTTCATGGATCTAATGAATTGATTTTTCAAGGAATATATTGATGAATTTGTAGTTGTATTTACAAATGATATCTTGGTATACTAAAAAAACATCTAAGATCATGAAAATCAGATGTCCACTATTCTAAAAACCCTCAGAAGAAATGAATTATATGGGACGTTTAGCAAGTGTGAAATCTAGCTTCAAAAAATTTCATTTCATGGCCATATTGTCTTTATGTATGGAATCTATTTTGATTCTTATAACAAAAGAGAAATACACAAATGTTTAACACCAAAATGTACAACTGAGATACATAGTATTATTGGTTTTGCAGGTTATTATCAGTGTTTTGTCTATAATTATTTCCGATAGGAAAACCCATTAACCAAGCTCACAGAGAAAGGGGTCAAATTTGTTTGGAAAAAAGAGTTTGAATAATGTTTTGAAGAAGTGAAGGGAATTTTATTCAATGCTTCTATCTTGACTCTACCATCAGGGAATGATGGGTTTGTTATTTATAGTGATGCTTCAACGAAAGGACTTGGTTTTTTTTATTATGTAGAATGAAGGGGATATTGACTATTCCTCATGATAGCTAAAAAATCATGAACAAAACTATCCAACTCATGATCTTGAGTTAGCAGCTGTAATATTTGCCTTAAATATATGGAGACATTATCTCTATGGTGAAAAAATGTGATATATATACCGATCACAAGAGTATGAAGTATATTTTCTCACCATAATAAATCAACATGAGACAGTGACGATGTATAATAATAATCAAAGATTATTATTGCATTATACACTGTCTCCCGTGGAAGAAAAATAGGGGGGCAGATGCTTTGATCAAAAAAGATCGTGGAGTTTTCAACATGATGGGAGTAGAAAGGGATCACATGTCCATTGATCTAGTGATGATTGATATAGGAATAATCATGGATAGTAAAACAACCTTACCTTTTCAAATGGTTTACAATCCAACTTTAATAAAAAAGATAAAAATTTCCCAGAAAAATGATCAGTAGTTTCAAAATAAAATTAAATCCGTGAGTAATTGTAGAATGATTGACTTCGTATATGTTGGTGGAAATTTGAAATTTGGAAAGAGACTCTGTGTTCTGGACATACATGATGTAAAAAGGGAATTGTTGGATGATTCTCAAAGATCCAATTTCACTATAGGCCTTGGTAGAGCTAAGATGTTTAGAGATTTGAGGGATCATTTTTTGTGGGATCAAAATTTACCTCTGGTAGAATATTCCAATAACAATAGATTCCATTAAAGTATTCATATGGCACCATATGAAGTGTAATATGGAATGAGAAGTCATAAACCAACTTTTTGGGATGATGTTTCTGAAGGAAAACTCATACACCCTTAACATGATGAGGAAAAAATAGAAAAGGTGAGGATAATCCAAACCCACTTCAACGTAGCTCAACGTAGGCATAAGTGTTGCACTGATAACGAAAGGAATGATTTGGAATTTCAAATATGGGATCATGTTTTCTTGAATGTATCTCCATGAAAGGGGGTTATTAGTTTAGGTACCAAGGGTAAATTAAGTCCCAGTTACATCGATACTTTCTATATTCTAGAACGAATTGGAGTTGTATCTCATCATTTGGAAATGCAGCCAATTCACTCCAATGTTCATGATGTGTTCCACGTATCACTGTTTAGAAAATACATGCCTGACCGAACACATGTTCTCACCATTGAAGAAATTGAATAGGAACATGATCTATCTTATTGTGAAGAGCCTGTCGAGATTCATGATACCAGAGAACATGTGATGAGAAACCGGATGACTTGTTTGGTTAAAGTTATTTAGAGAAACCATAAGATAGAGGAGGAAATATGGGATCCCGAGGAACATATAATGAAAAACCACCCAAATCTGTTTATACAGTAGTATTCTATAAATGTCAAGTATGAAATTATTTTAATGCTGGAAGAATATAACACCCTAAGCATCCATGGTATGTTTCTCTTTGAAAAATTCAATAGCTTGCTCGGCATGCATCATAGACTTTTAGGACACCATGACCAATCAAACTAGCCGTTATGAATAGCAATACCCATATTTTGATTTTTTTAAATATTTTTTTTCGAAATGGACATCAGTTTTGTATTAAGATTATCAAAATTATCTTAGGGTGAATTTTTAATATTATTCTAAAAACAATCAATTTTTGATGAAAACATAAAAACATTGTGTTATTATTTAAAAAGTACATTTTATATAAATAACTATTTATTTTATTTAAATTTATTTTGTGTAAAAATAGGGACATATTACATATATATTATAAATGTAATTCTATTGGAGTCATTTTATAATATAATTAGATGTATATATGGTTATTGAACTTTTTACTATCTTTTACCGACCTTCTAGGCACATTTTAAAATTTCCAAAAAATCAAATTTTACTGCTTGAGTGAATTGAATTTCAAAAATATGAGAGACATAGATGACATAAATAATTAAATTTCGGTTCAATAGGATGAAAATAATTTTTGTTCAATAGTAAATTTTGAATTTTATTTATCGGGAATAAATGTAAATAGGGAAATTAATGATAAAAATAATATTCTTATTAATATAACACAAATCCTAATTCATTTGGAATAGTGTATTTCGAACAAAATCAACATTAGGAGAAAAATATATGATATATCTGGTCCACTTGGATAAGATTGGGATATTTATTATTATTTTATATAAAAAGAGTTAAAAGTATTAAATTCGATATTTAATAACTAATTCATAATTAATATAGGGTCATACATGAGATAAATTCAAATATAAATCACAATTAAAAAAGATAAAAATAATTCCTACATAATGGTTTTTTATTTATAAATTTTAGACATTAAATAATTAAATATATTAATGAAACAATTATTAAGTAGTATTTACCTTATTAATGAAAGATAAAAATAATTGATATTTTAAAAATCAAAATAGATGTAAATTTGGACTTATAATGAATTCAAATAATTTTAAATGATAATATAACATGTTAAGGTTGATTAAATATATTTTTTTCCATGTGATAAATTTGTAATGACTTTCTGAAATACAAAATACCAAATAGTGTCAAAATTTACCTAAATGAGTTTTTAAAACAAATACTATATTATTAATCGATATAATATTCCCAAAAATCTAAGTATCAGACAATGGAATTATATAAGGATAGATATATCAATAATTATCCACTAGGGGTTCTCTTGGATTTTTATAGTATGTTTATTAACCATTTATTATAATTAAACAAAGAATATATGGTAAAAGATAAAATATTTAACTAAGAGTTAAATATAAAAGATATGGTTAATAAGGTGACCTAAACCTATCTAAAACATATTTGTTGAGATTTTTTTGACCCATCCCCACCATATCATTGAAATAAATAACTTTATAGAATTTATTAACTGAATATGACAGTATAATAAAATAATATTTCAAACTTTTCCTAAAGTGACCCTCACCTCTCTTATAAAAGGGTTCTTTCCCTTATATAAAAATCACACCTGCAAGCCATTTGGATATGCCAAACCCTACTCAAATATACTCCCCACTACCCTAACTTCGACCTATAGGCCATAAATTTATCATAAATCTAAATTAAGGACCCCTTTTCCTCAACTTAATAGGAAACACACAAAGAAGACATAATAATATAACAACCTCTTTTAAAGTTCATTTCTTCTTCTAGATCCCCTTTCATTGTTGTATCCATACCAAAATAATAACTCCAGTACGTTATAAATACAGTGATGTTATTATAAATATAGTACAACCATATTCATTATTCTATCCGTCCTATTAATTAAAAGACACCATACGTGTGTACGTACGACATACTGTCTCCATGTCGTGGTGTATTTGGTCATTCAAACAATTCATTATTTAGATGGGTATAATAATGGGTATAACTGATTTAAATAATAAATATAACATGTAAAGGATTTTTTATATATTATATACCATCATGTTACATATTATTTCACCATCAATAAATTTATATTTTCTCTCGTGCGTACATACGGATTACCTTATCCACGAACATGATTAAATTCATCCCCCATCATAACCATTCAATAATTACTTTCATTTTATGAGTAATAATAATTCTTAAGAACTAATATCATTCTGGATATGAATCATATACATCCTGTCCATAATAATAATGGCTTACATAACTAATAAGATAATTTAGAACAAATTAGTTAACACTGGAAACAATGATACTACTGAAATATTAATAACAATGAAATATTAGAAGATCATATATGATATAAAATTTATGTATGTGGTTCTTGTATAATTTAATAACTATTATATAACTATTATACCCAAGGATAATGTACCCTCTATCAAGTCAAATTGCATGGTAATATTTTATTATACTATCTCTTCATTATCTGAGGTTGTTTATACGTGAGTATCTACTGGGACCTCTTTATAATCCACATTCCTATTTCCTAAAATCATATTTCAGAATATTTTTACTATTTACATGTAAATGGGTAAAAGTAATTTATACCCTAGTCTGACTTTTTATGAATTTTTTTATACATAAATCTTTCCATCCTTTTCCAAACAAGGTCTTTTACGACCTTTTCGACAATATTAAGGAAAATAATGTTTTTTTAACTTATTATACTAGTGTGTCTATTTTCTACCATTATAACATCTTTAAAGATCCCCCTCATAAGATTATATGAATATCTTAAAAATAAATGTTTTTCTTTTTAAATGTGCGAATTTTAAATGATTTAAAAAATGACATTTCTCTCAAAGAATATTACTGATCATTTTCTACTATGTCAACATCTTTTAGTTGATATTATTATTGATTGAGGTTAATTTTTTATAATAAAATCTTCCATATTGTATTGAATGAGTTATGATTTGTCTAACTGTGGATGTTCTATTTTTATACCATTCATGGTTTATGGTCAATGTTTTGACATGCCTTATGCTAGTTTTAAAATGAATGTTTATGTAATGTTTCAACCTTATCATGTGAGGAATGCATTGGACATTGTATTAGATGAGGGGACCCCATTGTAGCTCCTTAATGCATCGGTAGATCTCATGAGAAAAAATAGTGTATTGGCATAAGGCCTTGACAAAATCCTATTTCTAGTCTTGGAATGAGGCCTTGACTATGTGGTTATGTTGTTTGGCATTATCCATTACATCATTTTGAAATTGTCTATTGATATTACATATGGTTATTAGACTAGTAGAATATCCATCTGAATAAGTAAATGAAATTATTTGATTTATATTTTCTATATTATGCAGAACATTATGTTAAAAAGGCTATTTTTTAGTCTTATAAATTGCCTCAAATGTTTATCTTTTTTTATTTATGTTTCTTCTATATTGTTATCCTTACTTAGAATCTGAGCTCCCCCCTTTCTATGTTTTATTTTTCCCAAGATACAAAAAATTATATTACTATTAACCTACAAGAATATGCAAAGGGATATAAGAGTGTTCAAATGGAAAATAGTGTTTTTTTTATTTCATGATGTAATGTAAAACTTATGTATGTATCTAGTACTTCTAAAGCAGCTAAACTGATCAGTCATTAGGGACATGATTCCTTGTATCCTGCAAATGATATGTAATAATGCACAGACACTAGGTGACTAGGGTCACAGAGTTACATTAAGAAAACATAGGATAATATAATTCATGTAATTAATTAGAATTAGGATAAAAAATTTATTTATTGGGAATGTAATCATTGTCCATCCCAATAAAAAATGTGACTGTAACATAAATCCCTTAACTTGGGTTCTAATTACATAAAAAGCAGTCAAACATCATGTATAATAAATTTAAATTTTGAAAAACATGATACCTGAGTCATTTAAATACTTATAATTTCATATATTACCCACTTAAATTATTTAAACATAATATTGTTAATAATTCTAAATTAAAATCGTCATTTTGGGTGTCAAGTGTTTCATTTTTCATAAGAATTTCGGTAAGTCAATTCTTTTCCATGTAATTTGATCGTGGCTTCATCATCTCAATAATTTTATCAATGATATAAATATCAAATATATTAATAATTTTTATATTTATAGTATTTGATAAATTAGGGAAATATAAGAATGGAATATACATTTCTTGGATATGGAAGGTCGAACATACACATGAACATAGTTTTACATTTTGATTAAATGAATATTATAATAGTAAATGATAATAAACCTTTATATGATCATTTTTATAACAACAATATCACATATAATAGTTAAATATATCCTTATTACCACACATGTAAAGAATAAATGGATAATTAGTTGGTTCACATTGTTGAGGTTACTGCCTAGACATATGCTTGTCGGATGTTATCATTTCACAAAATATTGGAAGATAAGAATGTGTATTTGATATTATAATTCCAGAAAAATAATTATTTCATTAATATAATTTACAAATATTAAAACAATCATAATAATCATCCATGAAATATGGTGATAGAAAAATAATCATGTCACTACGTGGAGGCCGTAGTCCACATTTATGCATGAGAAAACATTCACATCCCATATTATAGAAAGGAGGACGAATATTGAATACTATTGGATAAATAATTATAATAAAATTTATGCATATTAAATATACAATTTTTTTTAATTTTAATACCATATATATAATATGTAGAATAAGAAATAAATTAAAAGAAGGTGGGAATAATGATTTCATCTTCTTCAATAGGCTTCCTATAAAACCATTCTTAGAGACATGTGGAATAGTATTTAAAAATTTTAACCTATAATTATAAAATTGGGAATTTCAAAATTCATTTACACAAGTATTTTTATATCTATTTGGATTAAGGATTTGTAAATAAAATAGATAGGGGATGACCTTTTATAAGCGCAGGAAAGGGCGCAATTAGAATATCAAAAAGGATTTTAATATAATTAACTCATTTTCATGGAAACTACCTTCAAATAGAAATATATTTAAATAAAAATAGAACAAATTTAAAATAACACCTACCAATGAAATTTTAATAGGTTTCTGTGTCATTTTAAACCATTTCATTTTCCTTAACCCCTTTGTCAACAAATTATTTCCTTAATTATGGTAACAATTTTTTTAATTGCAATGGGTTATAATATTGTGTATATGGAATATTTTGGTTCATAATTCAAGATGGGGTAATATTTAGGATAATTTCTTATCATAATTTTCTTCTTTCATGGTTTATTTATTTATAAATAAAACAATAAAATGATAGTTTTCCTAAAATATCATTAATGTTATTTTTTACAGTATCCATTTACCTTGAAAATAATGTCAAAACTATAGTTATGAAATTAAATTATAAACCATAAAAACCCTAAAAAATGTTATCATTATTTAAAAAATTTATAGGACACAATAATTTAATAAAAGTTTATTACATTAAATATTTTTAAAATAAATTGTATTGTTTATCAATTTATTTAATAAATACTATATTAGCATTGTGTAAGATTCTAATGTAATTATTAACTCAATAAAAATTATAAATAAATAAAATTATAAAATAAAAATATTTAATGTTTTAGATATACATTTTTAATTAAACTTTTCCTATTGAAATACTTAATTTAAAATTTTTATAGTTATTAAAGTCAAGAGAGTGAAATTTTTATTTATCCTTTTCCTAAAATTATATAACGGACATAATCAAATAAAAATGATTCAATGTGGCTATATATTAAATAAATGTTTGGTAATGGTCGAATAAAAATCACAAATAAGATAAATTCTTATTTTAGTGATTTTTTTGGCATTATCCTAATGTTTTAACCTTATTTTTATCATTTTACCCTTACTGAATGGAAAAAAATATACCATGTATACTATTAAAAATTACCAAAAAATAAAATATAAATATTTAATAAATTTGAAAAAATTATTTCCAAATATAGAATGAAATTTTCACTATTACATTTATATATCTGAAATAAATTCATTTAAAAAATACGTGCATAAAATTTGGATAAAATTAGTTTTTTAGACATGTACATTTTTAAGCATTAATATTTATTTATTATTATCCAATTTCTAATATAAAAATATATTAATATTGAAACGTTTTATTTAATATATTATCATTCAATTTCATTAAAATAATTTATCAATTAATGAATAATCTTTTTTAATTAAATAAAAACACATTGTTCCCGTGTAAATATATTTTCAATAAATAACATATTTATTTAACTTCAAAAATATTCTATTTTAATTTATAATAATTTAATATCCAATTAATTTCTTTTAGTCATAAATATAGAATATGTTTTCATAATTTAGTTTTCTATATTCATACCTACCTATCACAAAGGTATGTCATTATTTTCACATTCACTAAAAAATTTATACTTTTGTTCGTTTAAACTCACTATTTTAGATATATCAAGCTATCAATGAATTATACATTAATTGATTTTAATTATATCAAAAATCATTGAGTTTTACCTTTCATATTTACAAAAATATATTCTTTCTATGGTGTATCAATTTTACACAGATTAAATATTATATCCTCTCGTTTTATTTAACCATGGGAGATTCAACTCATAGAAGTCCGTCATTTCCTTTACCATTTGAAATCCCCAACTGTTATATGTTTGATTTTTCTTCTACTTCCATTTTTTTGTGCACACCATATATTTATGTCCTTTGATCAATGGGTGTTCGCCCATATTCCACATATCAAATTATTGGGTAAATTATTCAAATAACAATATTTCTTATACTAAATAAATTGTTAGAATTAGTGATTCATAAATTCCAAGATATTCTACATATTTATTTAGACGATATTATGATTTCATATAGATGTAGTTTCAAAATGGATGTTTATTCATTATTATGGTATGATTGTTATGTATTTAAGAGTTTATTTGTTCCATTATTTTTTGAATTTGTTGGACATAACGAGAGATGGTGGGGGCCCTATACAGAGATCCCCTTGATGCATCATTATGTCTCAGGTGATAAACTATCTTCATTGGGGGGGGGGGGGGGGTTGATAATAAGATCATGATTCTTTTTCATAAGGAATGGAATTAGAAAAGTGATATTCTGAATTTCATCACTAAAGAACAATTTATTTTTATCAATTTGATCTTTTCATATACATTTACTTCATGGGATAAGATATGATTTCATTTTAATTGTATTCTAGAATATTATCCCCTTATATATTCCATATATATTATTTATACTAATATTATTCTCAATTGTGATCATTTTGTATTGTTGGTTGTTTTTTCATTTGTTGGGAATTTAATCTCAACATTCATATATTATCATTTCTCCTTGTTTTCTAGTGAGGTATTACACATGACATGTATAGAATAGTATCATGCTCATTGAATCTTATGATAAATGTTGATGACCTGTAATAGATTATGCATTTTTTAAATAGTTTAAATTTTCTTTAGTTAATTATAATGTCATGGGAGTTGTTAATTAAATATTTTTCCTAAATTAATAAACCATAACACATACATGGTTCTTTTAATGAATGTGACTGATAAAATTTATTTATATTATAATTGTTAATGGTGAAAATTCGGTCACTTCAGTTCATTTAAGTGATGGTATATAGAGAAGGTTTTTATGAGAAATATATCCCAAAGGTGTGGGTCTTGGGATATCATAGATATCCTTAAATATAATTTATAAATTTATTCCAAAAAATATATTGATTATAAAATAAAAATTCCTCTAGTTAGGTCTAATCATAGATAAAGGATTCACTCAATAACTCCACCCCTATGTATGGGTAGGGGCTTCCATGAAATAGACATTAGGCTTTGAAACCCATCTAGATATATGTTTTCTAGGATTTTATAGGTTTATATGGGGGAATAATTATATTATAAAATGAATTAAAAAACATATTTAACACTCATTTTGAATAAATTTCCTCAAATAAGAATATATTCTAATTTATGACCACAAATGACATATAAATCATAACAACATCTTGTAAAACTACAACACCAAAAAATATTTAAAAACATAAACATTAAAATCCCCTAGAAATATAAGTCAATAAATTTTCTTAAAATTATTCATTATATTATCAAAATGTTGAATTTTTTATTATTTCTATATTGAGGACCTTTTTATTGAATTTCAAAAATTATTTAATAAAACCCACTATAAAGTTCCAAATAAATTCAATCAATTTTAATTAATTTGAATATTTTTTAAAAATTTCAGACTATGTCATTATATTAAAAAATAAAAACAATTAAATTCCAACATCACATTGAAAAAACATATCTTTAAATAATGATCAAAATATCATCCTTTAAAATAATTGAATTTTAATAAAAACCATGTTTCAAATCATACAACATTTTTAAATGTAAATGTTTTTAGATAAAAACTCAATATTTGTTATTAAACCATCTCTTACAAGTTTATTTAAATTTTTTTTAAGATAAATGTTCTATATACTTAAATAATATTATAAAAAAAGTTCAATGGATTATGTAAATTACATGAGAACCATATAAGAATCTTATATATAAATATAAAATAATAATAGTTAGGGACTCAAATATGTCTAAGAAAATGATAATCAAATGAAAACTAATCAAATGGTTAGTAGTTGTATATAGTTCTGATGAATTATAAGACTGATCGTACAATAATTATGAAAAATAAAATACCAATTTAATATAACCATTTTCACAGTAAACACATGGTTTCTTATACCACACAGTTAAATATTTTTCCACTAATTCTTGTCCAATTATAGACCAAATCTCATAAAAACTCAAATATCCTTTTGAAACACCCCAAAAAATCAAGAAGAAAACAAATAGAATTAAAGTTCATCAAAGTAATTTACAATTATAACTCAAAATAATGATTAGAATAATGATATTCCATGGTAACTCATGTTTTTTAATGAGATTTGTTTTCAAAAACCCACCGATTATGTACCTCATATGTATTGAAAATATTATTTCTCATCTACCAAACATCCCAAAAAATAAGGTCCCATAATGATCCTATTTTGTGATACCATTTTTTCATTAACCAGCCTAGGAAACCCCTAAACTAGGAACCCAAGTAAGCTGATGAAATGAAACAAAAGGAATTATATATCTCTACAGGGTTGATACTAGTGTTTATGGAATATATTTACTCAGTGTGAACAAATTCTCTGAATTAAATTAGGGAAAACTAATTGTGGGATTTTTTCAAAAAAAATTATGTGACCTGTATATATATTTAATGCCCATGAAAAATAAATTATTCTATAGTTTCTTATAAAAGTCATCATTATAGATGATCAGAATGGAAATAAAGAATTGCAATAAAATAAAATTCTAGTAAAGCATCCTTTTCAAGAATTTATAAATCATAAATATAAAACTAAAAAATCTGATCATAATCTCCATGGGAAACATGGTCACACACTGCCAACTAACTAAATACCTAATAATTTAGAGGTTTGGATGATGGAGTCCCTAAAGTGGTTATTCTTTAAATTTGATCATAAAACCAAAGAAGACACTCTATGTGCGAATTTTAGGTTCTATATGTAGGGTATGAAATTGAAATCCCAATCTCATTTCACTAATGATGATACATTATTCCTCTTAATGACTACTCCATAATTTCTTTTTTAAATAAAATTATTGAAAATATCATTTTCACATCTTGGAATGGAAAATAAAATTTCCACATCTCATCATAAATTTTATAAATCTGAGTCCACACTTTGAAATTTACAAGATAAGTTTATAGAATTTCATTTGAAAAAAAATTAATTTTGGAAATAATAAATATATATATTTACTACCTATAAAATAATGAATAATATGAGAATTCTTATTAAAAACAAAATAATAAAATAATCTTTTATATCTTTTTTTTATAAAAAAATTATTAAATTTATTTAAAAACAATAAAATAAATATAGAATAATTAAAAAATATAATGAAAATTATGATGGAAAATTATAGAAAGGTAAAATAAAAAACCAAACAATTTTCATGAAATTAATAAAAGAAAAAATAAGTAATATATACCCATTATATAATTGTAAAAATGGTAAATGAAAATAATAGGAGGTAATGTAAATAAGTGAATTCAACTAAGTCTAATTAAAAATATAAAATATGATTAAATAACATAAAAGTGACTAAGATATTAAATTAGTTAAAATTTGTAGCCAAACATCATGGGATCTAGACTAAGATGCCAAGGTAGGGATTCCTATAATTCTTATGTCTCCCGATTGGGGGTTTCTATATTTTTAGTACGTTTATAGCTATAGGTTATACAATATATCGACATCAATAGGATTGGAAGTGGTGTGGGATATCATTCCTTCTATGAAAGTCACAATAAATGACCCAGGGGGTCCCAATATCAATGTTCCATGATAATGGATAGTGATAAGAATTTTAAACATACGAAAAGAAAAATCCATAAATATTAAACATAGTATCAAATCATAATATATATACCTTACCTCACCTACCCACGTCATTTAATATATGTCCACTTACTATTCACATAGTTATTCAACTATAGACAATTTTGTGTCATAACACACATAAATCAATATAAAACATAATTAAGAATGATTGGAATCAAGTATTTAGACTTTACTATGAAATTATTCAATTAATTTTTCTATTTAGAGATTTAGTTTTAAAAATCTATCTTTTGAAACCTATAGAAAACCATTTTCAAAATCAACATCAAAATAAATTTTTTAGAAACCACAACTATCCCGTAGAATAAAAATAATATATAAATATATAAAATAATTTTTAACAGAATCAAATAATAATTACATGAAAATGAGTTGAAACACACATATGACACCCGCAAAACGGTTCATAGAAATATAATGAACAAAATAATAAATAAAACACCACCAAAAAAGTCCCATGAACTCTTAAATATATTTTTTCCTTAAAATTTAATTTCAAAATTAACATGGAAATCTTATTTTAGTCAGACACCCCCCATTAATTACTAATTCATTTCAAATGATCATATTTTGATTTTTTTTAAAATTCACAGAGTCCACCAAAATTCATTTTAATTGAATTTGGATTACATACCATTCAAAACCCAATTTTCTTAATGATTAGAAAATTATAAAATGAGAAAAATATTTTCAACATCATATATATGTAGATTGATAAATAAATTCAAACAAATAGATGGGTTTATAAATCCAAAGAATATATATCTTGAAAATAATTTAAAATTCCTAAAATCATAGACCAAAAATATACATGGAGTAAAAATATATCTCTTGAATATATAGTAGAAAGACCATAAAAATGATATTCCAATGATAAATTAAGAAATATGCAAGGAATGATCATAATCAAACAAATAATTGTTCTTCTAATCACACTCATAGTGATAGAGGGCAGAAAGAATAAGAAAAATGAAAAGAAATGAGGGGAATATAGTGAAGAATCCATAAGCTAAATATATTAACCTAGAAATCTCCATGAGAGGGATCGATATTGAGGGGAAAATTTGAGGAGATAATAATATATGGTTCCCTCTTTTCGAATCACTCTATGTGGGGTATAAGAGACAGAATATGTTTTTTAAAATTATTGTTGGTATAATAAATTTTTAATTTTAATGCAAATGGTAAATAGAATAGTTTCTTCATGATATACCCAAACCATGTAAAAAACATACAAACAATTATGCACACAAATTCAACAACCTTGTTTGGTGGAATGTTTGTAAAAAAAGTGTTCCAACAATGAAAAATTTCTATTCTATATTTTAGACCCTACTATAAATATTTTCACATAGTTGGCACAGAATGTGTGAAAATTGTGGGACATGCATAAATTCAACAAATTCATCAAATTCCTAAAAAATATAATCAAAACATGTATAATATATATTAAAATTAATATAAAAGTAATTAAATATGATAATAAGGGTTTGGGTATGACATAAAGGTCTTAGTTTGTGGATTTCAATTTTTTTAGAATTTTAATTAATTAAAATATATTATTTTGATTGTGTAAAAATAGACTTATTAATAAATATTTTTGTAAAATATTTAAAATATAAATATTCTTTTGGAATATTATTTATAGGTTTAAAAAATTATTTATTATAATTTAAATAAATATTTAAATGAAAACACATTTTTGGTCAGGAAAGGATTTATGTTACTCGTTAAGTCATCTTAATTAATTATGCTAACATAATACTTATAATATATTATATATTTCATTAAATTATTTAAAATTAATTTATAGCTTCTTTTGATGTTTTTAATCAAAATTTAAATTCATTTAAATGAAATTTTTTTCTATATAAAATTTTAAAAATTAATAAAAACACAAGTGAAATTCAAAATCAAATATTTGGCATCAAAATTTCTAATACTCTTCTAATTATTATTCTAATATTCTTGTTTGTAATTATATAATTGTTCATATATATATATATATATTATTTTTTAATTATATTATAAAGAAATTATTTTATGATACCACTTTTATATTATATTATAAATGTAATTTCCACGTTTTTTTATTTTATAATGTTTAATAATATTTTGATAAAATAATAGAATAAGAATTAGAGAACTATTTTTTGATTAAATCCTTATTTACAATAATATAATCAAAGATATTACATTTCCCATAAATAATTTCATCCTTGAAATTTAATATATGCTTCAAAAAAATAACAAATGATGGCAATTATTTCTTGTTTCCTCACTCGACAACCATGAGAGATTTTCTATCATTTGATTCCCCCGATGGACACTCACATTTCAGGTTTCCACTTTTTATAGCACATGTTTTCCCCTTCCAAAAATATGTATATTCTCTTTATTGTAATATATTTCATGTTCTATCTCTATTTCATTAGAGGGGAGTACATATAGGTATGTCAGGTACTTATTTAAAATATAAATGTGGAATAAACCATTCACTTTATTAAGTTTGGGTGGAAAAGATAACAGATAAACCATAGATTTAGTTCTCTACAAAATATAAAAAATCACAAGGTACATTATACTTAAGTTCATCTTCTTTCCTAACCATATAAATCCATTTCATTGTTATATATTCAACAAGACATGATCTCTTATTTACAATTTCAATGATTCCCTTTGATTAATAGAATAGATTTTATGACTTCTCTTTTTGGTCTTCATATTATTCTCGATATTATTAACCTTCTTAATATAATCCATAATGAGTTATAATCCAATAATACTCCTATTTCAGACTTCATCTGGATAGGATGGCCTAAAACATCTTTACCCATATAAAGGCTTATATGGTGACATTTGAATACATTAATGGAACATATTATTGTATGTGAATTTCAATATTAGTTAGTATTCTGCACATGTACCTTTGATGTAATGCATGTATAGACTTAAAATTTCTTATATGGTTTAGATGGCCCACTCATACTACCATTAAGTATGGAGATGATACAAAATGCTAAAATATAACTCGTATTTTAATTTGGTGGAATATTTCTCCAAAAAATTTATTTGAAGCAATGATCGTTATCAATTTATAATGGTGCACCATAAAGTATTACAACATTATTAATATATACTCATACAAGATGTTCAATGGGTATATCATCTTTTAATTCTATTAAATTGCTAACGTTGTATATTGAATCAAAATAACCCACATAGAATCATTAATTCAAGTTGTCTTAGGTATCCAAGAAAAAATTTCCTTTGGAATATTTTTTGACATCCATATTAGTATATGGATAGGTTCCAATTTTTTTTATGTTTTCAATAACCCATTACATTTTCTAATACTATGAATAATTATAATTCCTCAGCCTTACACCTTACTTAATATTGAATTAAATGAATAATTCACATTAAGGATCTTTTCAGGTTTAGAGTTTTAGAGAATTAAGGCATAACTATTACATCTCAAAAGATTACAAAGTAGAAACTTCTACTAAGTTTCCATAAAATAAAAACTCTTAAAATCAAAGATGTCTACTTCCATGTTTTAGGTAGCATGGCATTCCCTTGATCCCATCCTTGACCCTATTCCACGTTAAGTCCTGTGAAAAACATTTCAAAAACTTGGGATAAGCATAAAAAGATCAGTAAGGGATACACAAAGAATGAAAACTGTTAGTTTTTCAAAACAACAAGTAAACCATGTATACTTTATCAAAGTAATACTTTTCACCTTTTTAAAGTAGTAAAAACTCTTTAATGAATAAAAGTTCATTACTTACGCTTCTGTAACCAAAAGATTACCATAAACCCCAGATAAGATCACATAACATATAAAGGTAACTTGGGACATAAACATACTTAAGTGGAATAACCATATGGTCGACTTCCACACATACTTAATGGAATAGCCATACGGCCGACTTCCACACATACTTAATGGAATAGCCATACGGCCGACTTCCATACCCAATGCACTGGAGGTTATAACGTAACCACCCATCCTGGTATTCATGGCACCACCCATCATATGGTTTATCATGTAACCACCCGTCAAATGTCCATGTACCATTATTAAAATCATACGACATAAAACAAATATAATCGAAAGAAAACATTTCCACACTTTGATCACACTATATCACTTAAATATATTGACATAACAAATCCATTATAAAAAACCATTTCCAATACGAAAATACATAAAAGATTATATGGTATTTATTCCATTTTAAAAAACATTACGGCTTGTTCAGGAAGCCAAAGACCAAATAATAATCGCGACGGTGGAAAAGGTCATTGTCACCGCATACGTTAAAAGAAACATTCCTTTTTGTCATTTTGTAAAACGCTTCGTAGAAAAAGATTCCTTTTTTATAAAAGTAAAAGTCAAAGGGGTTTACACACCGTATAGAAGAAATTTGTCTATAAAACGAAATATGCCTCAATGAAAGGAGATTAAGACGAAGTCCCTTACAAAGATAGTATCCTTGGTTTAAGGATAAGTCAATTACATAATTATGTGTCACAAACGAATACACCCAATGTAAGTGGATATTAACTGTAAAACAATCAGAGGTTATTCACACATATTCATAGAATGACATATTCTAGGAGTACAAGATTATTCCAAAGAATCAAATTTGGGTTAAGAAGTTCCCTTGCAAAAATATGACAGCCTAACGACGTCACTACAAAATTCAAAAAATGAGTTGATGAGAGATAAAAAGGGTATCTCATCACTTGGACATAAAATTTACATAAATAAGGTTATATGAGAATGTATCCCAACATAACAATATGTAAATTAAAAGACACAACAAAAGAAGTCTTTTAAAAAGAGGAGGGTGAAAGGTTCCCTTACTGACATGGGTATCTTTCGAGACATGCACCCCGTGAAATAAGGAAAATAAAACATTGATGTAAATACTCATAAATGAAATTATTTGACACAATGAGTAAAGTAATGGGCAGTACATACACCACTCAAAGGAAATTGTGGAAAATGTAGCATAAATCTCACGTGAATAAGAGTGAGATGAAAAATCCCTTACAAAAACTCGGCAGCCTAATGACGCCACAAAAATGGATTGATGATATCAAATAGGGTCTCTCATCATATTAACATAAAGCATACAAGAATAGTAATATAAAAGAACATCCCACAACATAACAAAGAGGAGCTTAAAATAAGTGACATAATTGAGAGTACATAAAAATAAATAGAGAGGTTAGATCTCTTACAAAAATTCAGCAGCCTAACTGCGCCACACAAAAATTCAAAAATGGATTGATGAGAGAGAATTGGGTCGCTCATCATATGAACATAAAAATTACAGTAACAGTAATATAAAATATCATCCCAATAACAAGAAATATGATCTTAAAAGTAATGGCCTAAAAGAGTGTAATTAAAAAGAAAGAGAGGAGTAGGATCCCTTACCTCAAGTCCAATTTGTCTTGTTCGTTTCTTTATATTCCTGAATAAGAAACTTGAGTAAATTTCTACTTCCTTAAGAACCTTTTTCAAGTTCATTATTCCATTTACATCACTTATTACTATGTCATAAACATTATGTAATCATTTATGTTAATAATGTTTGTTTTGTCGATATTTGGTTCTTTAGTCGAAAGTGGACTTCTTACAATTACATGTTGTTCGTGTGGTCAATGGTTATTTATATCCAGAATGACATTCCTGATTTAGATATCATTTATATCATATATATCCAGCATATACATGTATTTATAATATTACATAATCATTTATAGGGAAGAAATGAAATTCACCATTCATGGAGACGGTAAGTCGTACGTACGCATAAACGCTACTTTCATTTCTTTGTCATATTAATGGAATTAAAAATAAATGATATATATATATATTATAATTAAAGTATTATATATATGTTATATAGGTCACATATGTTCATTAATTTCATTATTTATACATTCCATGTATTGCATGTACGAGTCACATCACTTGAGGGGGCGGTAGTCCTCACTTCCTCATATGAAATTATCGCATTTACACAACATGAAAAGAATAAAGGTATGGTTTAAATATAAAATACAGAAAAATATAGTAAAAATAAATACCATATATATCATATATAAAATATAGTGACATCCAAATGGCCACCTTTAAATCTGTTAAAATAATATTGAACAATCATCGTTTCGTGAGGCAGAAAATCGCCAACCACGAAAACAGTATGTTCTTTAACCATTAGACGAAGGTGTGTGTAAGTGTAGCAATAATACTTCTTATAAAAACATCCTAGTATACTTAATATACTGGATTTGTTACAAAATAAATGAATAAAAATAGTTTAGGCGGTTGGAGAAGAAAAATAAAACAAAAGGTCACAATTGAAGACATTACCTTAAAATTGGGTAACTCCCATTGGTTTGAGCTCAAAGGCTTCCTTGGAAAGGATTCTTCCCAAAGTGAGGCTTCAAGGAGTTATACAGAGATGTGGAGAGACAAAATAGGCAGGTTTTGGCCGATCCAAAGGCTTTGGAAGTGTGGGTAAGGAGGTAGAGGTGGGGGTCTTTTATAAGAGGAGAGGAGGGGCACTCTTGGAAAGTAATGAAATGTAACTTTATTTTAAAATGTGTTTTGGATTTAAAAGGTCCCACATTTATATAATTCGAGGATAAGGTTATAAGGGTTCTAAATATACCCATCCAATAGGTTTTGTACTTGTGTAGGCCATATATTTTACGTTATCTTTTCATTTAATTTAAATCCTTTATTAATGAGGTAATCGATGCATCATCATGATGTCATAAATAAATTAATTTATTTAAATTCTAAAAATTATAAAAAAAACTACTATGATGTAGGAAATCCTTTTAGATTTCCAATGACTATTTATAGTCAAATATCTGACTTGTATAACCCCATGTCAAAATTGTGTTAGTTAAACATCGCATGTTTGTGTCATTTTTACTTTAACATTAAATAAAAAGATATTTATGTCATTTTCCAACCAAAGTGTCTCCATGGGGTCCCCAAGATGACCCATGGATTTTCTTGGACGACCATAACACATCCAATGGGGGTAGGACATGTTTCTAGGTCATTTAATTTTATTAAAACATTATTCGTACCTTAAACTACACTAATTACCTCTAATCGCGATTAAAAACTTAATAAGATACTATTCACCAAAAAATTATTTTAATCCCATTGAAACACATTTTACTTATTAATGACAACCATGTATGTAGGATTTTTGAAATTCAAAACACAAAGATGGAAAAATTTCATTTAAACGGAAAATCAGTTTTTATAATACCACTTAGTGGTTTCATTATTCATCAAAAATTGAAGTTTTTCAGAAAATTACCAAAATTTCACCCTAAGCTATATTTGATATTCCAAATTCAAAAATGATTTCTATTTTAAAAAATTCAAAACATATAAGTTTGAATTAATTAATTTAATACTTAATTCCCTCTTTCAAAACAAATAGCGTTTTTTATGAAACAAAATGTATCAAAAGATTGACACTAGTTTAAGTCCGATTTCAAAGTGAAATTAATTCCAACTACCACTATTGTACTAAATGGTAAAAATATATTCTAATTTCAATTTAAAACCAACTAAAAAGATAATCTATTCATATAAATTAATTAGATTAAATGAGGTTTTGAATTAAAATACAACATTTTTCACTATTCATTAAAAATTGAACTTATTCAGAAAAATACCAAAAATTTACACAAAAAAATTTTTGATGTCCCTATTATAAATAAGAATTTTATTTTGTCAAATATAACTCATAAAATTGTCAAAAGGTGGATTTAAAAGAGGCTCACCATCAAAAGGTGGTTAATCGACCTTTTAAAGAATATTAGAATGTCTATGATTAAAATTGGATTCATTTGCATTTTTAATCCACTAACATTTATTGTAAAAAGTAAAAATATTTGAAAAACATATATAATCATTTTTTGGTTAGTTCTGTCCATTCCCTCCATTACAAAGGCTAGGCATTAACTACTATTTAAAATAATTTTATTTTATTATTAGAGTGCAACATAAGATTCCCAAGAAACTCGTTGTTGTGTGTTGGGTACGCCATCGAGCATAGCATCCCCTTTAAAGTAATATTGATATTTTATTCACAAATATGGATAAATATAAAAATGTCATATTATTTATTTCTCTAGGGTGTTACATCCTTCCCCCCTTTTGGGAATTGCGTCCTCGAAATTTTAAAATTGAGCTTTGAAACATCCTTTAAAGTCCCACATCGGAACAAGAGTCGGTAAAACAGTCACCTTAAAATAAAGAAAGATAAGTACATAGGTCACCCAAGTTAACCCATACTAGGATTCCATATAGGAAAACCTGGACATGGAGGAGAAAACATAGGGTCATATTCTGATGGAGAGTGATAGAATACATTTTTAGTAGAAATTTAACCACAAGAAAATCACAAACTTGTGATGGGTTAAATGGTATTCAATTCCCCAGTAGGAAAAGTTAATAGACAACATTTTTGTTTTAAGTTACTTTTTATTGGGGAAATTATTCATAAAGAAACATAATAACATATCATGATGACTTTCATATTTTATTAGATTCCTTACACCAACTCATATTTTCTCCAAAAGATGAGTATTTAGGAAGACTTGTTCACATTAAGAGTTCTATAATAAACTTCTAGAGAATCACCTAATCCACAAAAGAGAACTATATACTTCCCATGTCTTTAGACTTTAACCAAAACCAAAACCAAAAAGTTTAGTACAAGATCAGATAATCCAGAAAAGTAAAACCTTTTATAAAAAGAAAATAAATTCTTAATATCCTAAATTTGTCCAACAAAACCCAAAGTTCAACGAGGACCATTCGATAAAAAATTGTCCATAAAATTTTTCAAAGTAACCAAACTAAGATTGAAACCCAAATATTTGAAGGATTTAGTCACATAGTCTTCCAAGTAAAATCATAACATTTATCTCCAAAAAACATCAGTTTCTCTAAATGTCTCTTATTGAAAAGTAATTAACCTAATCACATATCCTCCATGATAGGTTAATCATTTCCATAGATAACCCAAAATCAACTTACTCTTAATTAATAAAATCATATAACTAAAAAGAATCAGTCAAACTAACCAGGGACTTCACATAGTCCAGTGGTAGGCGATAAATACCAGTTGCACTTTGGCTGTGGGTTCGATTCCCACTGCTTTGTCTGACGCGATGAGTTGTCACACGGTCTACGTGTTGTCCTTTTTCCAAAATTACATAAATAACCCTACATGTTTTACCATAAATAGTTTCCTTATACCTCTCATTTTCATCCAAATTTGTTACGATCTCAACATCTTAATTATTGATGTCTTATTTTACCAAAATAAAATGATTCTCGAAATGAATAACATCATACCTTGATCATGGCATCCACTTGGTTTCATCGTCATCTTGTTCACGTAGGTAGAAGTCCCATGCATTACAAAAATGATTTAGAGATTCATAAAAATCATTTGCTTCCTCCATCCAAATACACCTTGCACAACATGGTTCATATGGGTGTTCATAGAAAAACAGTTTTGGAAAATAATCATGTATGACGTATAATTCCAAAACATCTGATAAAACATGATTTCTTTAAAATTGTCGGACTGAAAATGAGTTGAAACGTTCTATTATTTGTCCTTTTAAAATATCATAAGTATGTGCTGTGAGACTATATTTTAAAAACAAATATAAATAGGTTGCGCAAAGGTCTCCTTCCTCAGCACCATCTTTAAAATCATAATATGTTTCAAATTCTTGTGATAAGGTAAAATATTTGAAAATACCTTGATAGATTTACCTTTATTGAAAATATGAGAATATTGTGAAAATAGTATTTGTCTAAAAACAACCCATGATCCACGATGATAACGATGTATAGAGGAGGTGTTTGATATCTCAAACAACTACTCGCAAGTGTGTTGTATGCTAGAAAAATTTTCACAATCATCCGAACATGGAATTGCAATAATTATTGCAAGCATGTCATCAGGAAGAGATAGGAATATCATTTGAGATCCTTCTCCTTCCATTCGTAACAGACATTACTTTTCTGGAAAAAAAATTTATAAAATAAGGATTTTACTGAAATAATAGATATAGGGACTAACCATGTGTCTAACAAAATCTCCTAATCCATAAAGTTGTCTAAACCGACCTCTAATACCAACTATAAGGCCTCGGCCTTAAACCTTACTTAATATTGAATTAAATGAATAATTCACTTTGAGGATCATTTTAGGTTTAGAGTTTTAGAGAATTAGTACATAACTATTACATCTCAAAAGATTACAATGTAGAAACTTATACTAAGTTTCCATAAAATAAAAACTCTTAAAAAGAAACATGTCTAGATCCATGTTTTATGTAGCACTACATTCCATTGATCCCATCCTTGATCCTATTCCACGTTAAGTCCTATAAAAATCATTTCAAAACATGGGATGAGCATAAAAAGCTCAGTAAGGGATACACAAAGAATGAAAACTGTTAGTTTTTCAAAACAACAAGTAAACCATGTATACTTTATCAAAGTAATAATTTTCACCTTTTCCAAGTAGTAAAAACTCTTCGCTGAATAAAAGTTCATTACTTACCCTTCTGAAACCAAAAGATTACAATAAAACCCATATAAGATCACATAACATATAAATGTAACTTGGGACATAAACATACTTAAGTTGAATAACCATACGGTCGACTTCCACACATACTTAATGGAATTTCCATACGGACGACTTCCGCACATACTTAATGGAATAGCCATACAGCCGACATCCATACCCAATGCATTGGAGGTCATAACGTAACCACCCGTCCTGGTATTCACGGAACCACCCGTCATATGGTTTATCACTTAACCACCTGTCAAATGTCCAAGTACCATTATAAAAATCATAATACATAAAACAAATATAATGGAAAGAAAACATTTCCACACTTTGATCACAATTTATCACTTAAATATATTGACATAAAAAATCCATTATAAAAAACCATTATCATTACCAAAATACATAAAAGACTATATGGTATTTATTCCATTTTAAAAAACATTATGTCTTGTTCAGGAAGCCAAAGACCAAATAATACTCGCGGCGGCGGAAAAGGTCGTTGTCACCGCGTACATTAAAAGAAACATTCCTTTTTTCATTTTGTAAAACGCTTCATAGAAAAAGATTCATTTTGTATAAAAGTAAAAGTAAAAGGGGTTTATAAACCGTATAAAATAAAGTTGTGTATAAAACGAAATATTCCTCAATGAAATGAGATTGAGACGAAGTCCCTTACAAAGACGGTATCCTTGGTTTAAGGATAAGTCAATTACATAATTATGTGTGACAAACGAATACACCCAATATAAGTGGATATTAAGTGTCAAAAATTCAGAGGTTATTCAAACATATTCCTAGAATGACATATTCAAGGATTAAAATATTATTCCAAATAATCAAATTAGGGTTAAGAAGTTCCCTTGCAAAAATATGACAGCCTAACGACGTCACTACAAAATTCAGAAAATGAGTTGATGAGAGATAAAAAGGGTATCTCATCACTTGGACATAAAATTTACATCAATAAGGTTATATCAGAACGTATCCCAACATAACAATATGAAAATTAAAAGACCCCACAAAAGAAGTCTTTTAAAAAGAGGAGGGTGAAAGGATTCCTTACCAACATGGGTATCTTTCGAGACATGCACCCCGTGAAAGAAGGACAACACAACATTGATGTAAATACTCATAAAATAAAGTATTATACACAATTAGTAAAGTAATGGGCAGTACATAGACCACTCAAAGGAAATTGTGGCAAATGTAGCATAAATCTCACAAGAATAAGAGTGAGATGAAAAATCCCTTACGAAAACTCATCATCCTAACGGCGCCACAAAAATGGATTGATGAGATCAAATAGGGTCTCTCATCATATTAACATAAATTTTAAAGAAAGAGGAATATAAAAGAATATCCCCCAACATAACAAATATGAGCTTAAAAGAAGTGACATAAGGTAGAGTACTTAAAAAGAAAGAGAGAGGTTAGATCTCTTACGAAAATTCAGCAGCCTAATGGCGCCACTCAAAACATAGAAAATGGATTGATGAGAGAGAATAGGGTATCTCATCATATGAACATAAAAATTACAGTAATATTAATATAAAATAAAATCCCTATCACAAGAAAGATGTGCTTAAAAGTAATGGCATAAAAGAGTGTACGTAAAAAGAAAGAGAGGAGTAGGACCCCTTACCTCAAGTCCAACTTGTCTTGTTCGTTTCTTTATATTCCTGAATAATAAAGTTGAGTTAATTTATACTTCCATAAGAACCTTTTTAAAGTTCTTTATTCTTTTTACATCACTTATTACCATGTCATAAACATTATGTAATCATTTAAGTTAATAATGTTTGTTTTGTCGATATTTGGTTCTTAAGTCGAAAGTGGTCTTCTTACAATTACATGTTGTTTGTGTGGTCAAAGGTTCTTTATATCCAAAATGACATTCCTGATTTGGATATCATTTATATAATATATATCCAGAATATACATGTATTTATAATATTACATAATCATTTAAAGGTAAGAAATGAAATGCACCGTTCATGGAGACGGTAAGCCGTACGTACGCATGAATGCTACTTTTATTTTTTTGTCATATTAATGGAATTAAAAATATATGATATATATATATATATATTATAATTCCAGTATAATATATATGTTATATAGGTCACATATTTTCATTAATTTCATTCTTTATAAATTCCATGTATTGCATGTACGAGTCACATCACTTGAGGTGGCGGTAGTCCGCACTTCCTCATATGAAATTATCGCATTTACACAACATGAAAAGAATTAAGGTATGGTTTAAATATAAAATAAAGAAGCATATAGTAAACATAAATACCATATATATCATATATAAGATACAGTTACATCAAAATGGCCACCTTTAAAGGTGTTAAAAGAATATTGAACAATCATCGTTTCGTGAGGTAGAAAATCGACAACCAGAGAAATAGTATGTTTTTTAACCATTAGACGAAGGTGTGTGTAAGTGTATCTCGAATCCTTATTATAACAAAATCCTAGTATATTGCATATACTGGATTGGTTACAAAATAAATGAATAAAAAGAGTTTAGGGGTTTGGAGAAGCAAAATAAAACAAAAGGACACAAGTGAAGACATTACATTAAAATTTGGAAACTCCCTTTAATTTGAGCTCAGAGGCTTCCTTGGAATGGATTCTTCCCAAAGTGAGGCTTCAAGAAGTTATATAGGGATGTGGAGAGACAAAATGGGTAGGGTTTGTCCGAGCCAAATGCTTTGGAATTGTGGGTAAGGAGGTAGAGGTGGGGCCCTTTTATTAGAGAAGAGGAGGGGATCTCTTGGAAAGTAATGAAATGTAACTTTATTTTAAAATGTGTTTCGGATTTAAAAGGTCCAAAATTGATATAATTAGAGGATAATGTTATATGGTTTCAAAATATACCCATAAAATAGGTTTTTTACATGTTTAGACAATATATTTTACATTATCTTCTCATGTTATTTAAATCCTTTATTAATGAGGTAATCGCTGCATCATCATGATGTCATAACTAAATTAATTTATATAAAGTATTAAAATTTTAAAAAAAATACTATGATGTAGGAAATCGTTTTATCTTTCCAGTGACAATTTATAGTAAAAAATCCGACTTTTATAACCCCATGTAAAAACTGTTTTAATTAAACATCTCATTTTTGTGTCATTTTTACTTTAACATTAAATAAAAAGATATTTATGTCATCTTCCAACCAAAGTGGCTCCATGGGGTCCCCAAGATAACCCATGGATTGTCTTGGTCGTCCATAACACATCCAATGAGGGTAGGACATGTGTATAGGTCATTTCATTTTATTAAAACATTATTCTTACCATAAACTACACTAATTACCTCTAATCGCGATTAAAAACTTAATACGTTACTATTAACCAAAAAATTATTTTAATCCAATTGAACCACATTTTACTTATTAATGACAACCATGTATGTCAGATTTTTGAAATTAAAAACACAAAGATGGAAAAATTTCTTTTAAACGGAAAATCAGTTTTTATAAGTACCACTTAGTGGTTTCATTATTCATCGAAAATTGATGTTTTTCAGAAAATTACCAAAAGTTCACCCTAAGCTATATTTGATATTCCGAATTCAAAAATGATGTCTATTTTACTAAATTCAAATCATATAAGTTTCATTAATTAATTTAATAATTAATTCTTGCTGTCAAAACAAATAGCGTGTTTTTATGAAACAAAATGTATCAAAAGATTGACACTAGTTTAAGTCTGATTTCAAAGTGAAATTAATTCCAACGACCACTATTGGATTAAATGGTAAAAATATATTATAATTTCACTTTAAAACAAACTCAAAAGATAATCTATTCATATAAATAAATTATATTAATATAGGTTTTGAATTAAAATACAACATTTTTCACTATTCATTAAAAATTTAACTTTTTCGGAAAAATACCACAAATTTACAAAAAGAAAATTATGATGTCCCGATTATAAAGAAGAATTTTATTTTGTAAAATATAACACATAAAATTGTCAAAAAGTGGATTTAAAAGAGGCTCACCATCAAAAGGTGGTTAATCGACCTTTTAAAGAATATTAGAATTTTTACGCTTAAAATTGGATTCATTTGAATTTTTAATCCACTAAAATTTATTGTAAAAAGTAAAAATATTTGACAAACATATATAATAATTTTGTGGTTAGTTCTATTCATTCCTGCCATTACACAGGCTAGGCATTAACTACTATTTAAAATAATATTATTTTATTATTAGAGTGCAATGTAAGATTCCCAAGAAACTCGTTATTGTGTGTTGGGTACGCCATCGAGCATAACATCCCCTTTAAAGTTATATTAATATTTTATTCAAAAATATGGATAAAGATAAAAATGTCATATTATTTATTTATCTGGGGTGTTACAATAATGACACATAGTCTTCAATTTTTCTACCTATTTGTTTTCCAACCCGGAGTGATATTTTATATCCAAACACATTCAGGTACTACCATTGTGAATAAAGTGGTTTAATCTGTGATAATCATATCATAATTCCCTCATTATCTATAGTACTTATTGTACGAAAAGTACCTTTCAAGACAGCAGAAAACCATCCCAGTAGATAATGTTTTTCAATCAGACATATTGCTTTGATTTTATTTTATTTTATAACCCATTATCATCTTATTAACACCCATTTATCTACTCTAATCTTTATAGTTGTCTGACTATTATTAAAAGTGATGATTCATCCAATTACACACAAAAAATTATATCCATCATTATTAAATCCATTGATATAGGATCCATGTCCATCCACATTAATGACAGAACTCTAGGATCTTTCATACTTAATACATTAACCACTAGGTTCACCTTCCCTATGTGCTACTATTTTTCACATAAATATTCTATTAGAATTTACATACATCTCATTTGTCTCATGTAGATAATTTTCAATGTTAATATAAACTTCAAAAAAAATTGATCAGTTTATACATTGAATTTTTTTCTATAATGATTCATCCTCCATAATTTCAACACATACATTATAGTTTTCATCACAATTATATTGAGTTAGATAATATGAATACGGGTGATTTATTTTTTTGGTTCATAGAAAATAAATCTATCATTTTTCATAAGGAATTACCATATTACATTCATTAATGAAACAGTATAAATAAAAAATCCATCCTTCCTAGATGTTAAAGTCAATATCTGTTTATTGAAAAATATTTTATATGATTCCAAAAATATTTCCTAACATAAATTATACCATTTAAAATTTACCAAATTTCTTGTTAAATTATTTAACGGATTAGTTAATCTGGAAAAAATATCAACAACTCACTGATAGAAACCATCAATCTTGGGAAAAAATGTATCTTAATTATATTAATTGGTGTGGTACAATTATAGATTACAATTTTATTTTTATATTTTATAAATATTCCATCGTTGTAGAAAATATGTCCATTTAGTGAATACTTACTAAATTAATAATATATCTCATTCTACCATAATTTCTCTATGGATGTCCAAATATATCTATTGTTGTCTTCACTACACTAAAAATATACAAAAGAATGCATTAATAAAAATATATGTCTATCTATATCTCCCTTAAACACTCTATTCATTTGATTCAGAAAAACTAAGGGTGAATTTTTTAATCAAAAATTCATTACTCTAAAATCATAATGCGCATACATTGTACAAAAATCCATCATTGGTATGTGGTCCCTCTTGAATATTATTTAGTGATAACTATAATGGGGAGAAATTTTTGATAATTTTTGATCCCCATGATGGGGATCAAAATTTTCAGCAATGCATGGTAAAGGCTACATGTGATTTAACATAATGGAATTAACTTGTCTATAATTGATGTGAAAACTCAAAGACCCATCATTATTTTTAAATAATAAGAATTTTTCTCTCCTTCGTGACATGATAAGAAATATTAATCCCTGGTCAGAAAAATCTAAAAATTATTTATTTAGTTATAAAAATCACCGAAGATCCATCATATAAGAAAGATTTTAGATAGGATTTTAATTAGAGATATTTTAAATACATTATTAAGCCTCTCTGTCAAGTGAATATCAAGATAGTTACATGATAAATACTTCTATATAATTCGTCATAATAGATCCATCCAAGATTATAAGGACATATGTTCTATTAATTGTCGTATATTCTATAATAATTTCACTATGATGGTCACTATCCTTTTTTTGGAAAATTCTTATTCAATAATGTCTCTCCCTTAAAAACTAAGTGATTCTATTTTCGCCTTAGGGATTTAAATAAAATTCTCCTGAAAATAAATTGTTTCATTATACTTTGATATCTAATCTATCACTATAATTATATAAATTCATTCCATTGGATTTAAAACCATGTATTAAAATATTGAACCACAAAAATATTTAATAGGTATAGACCAATATGCATTCATTTATATAATATTTAAACTATGGGTATTAACTAATAAAACCATCATAAATGTTTCATTGGTGATACACGATTCTTTGAAAACATAAATGATATAAAATTGTGTGCAAATAAAAAATATACCATGTATCATATAAAATTTAGTTTTTCTCCATATTACACATTATTAAATCATTTGTTACTACAACATATGTTGTTCTAATTGTATAATCTTGAACTTATTCCCTTGAACACGACTAGGGATGATCCCATTTATGATTTCAAAATTGTTTTGAATTGTATTCAATCTAATTTCTGTAAAATGGTTATATTATTATTATTTTGATTCTTTATATCCCTTTAACTCATTATATACATGTAATTAAACTAAAAATGTATAGAAAACATTTATTCCCATCAATTTGGATTTAGGTTAATATTCTTAAACACATCTATATCTCTCTTCAGTTATACAGCTGAGTTAGTTCGTGGTAAGGATCAAGGGGCATCCTGGATCACCATGGGTTGTAAAAAACCACTTGTAAATGAAAAAACATTTTGGGAACTATTTATCCCATAAAAATAACTAATAAATAAAAAATTTATGTTGTATAAATTTGGAATTACCGCTTAAAATATAGGAGCTTCGGGTGTTGATGAACCAAAACAACATAGTAAAAATGTAATATTATGGAACACTCCTAACTCCCTTGATAAAAAGATCATCTTTTATTCAATATCCATTAATCCATATCCATAATACCCATCCATAATGGATTTAATATCTGTGAAAAAAAATTAAAAACAATGAATGATATATTTTTCTAAATCCATTATCGTGTACAAAATAAAAAAAACATACCTAACTGTAATCCCATAGATGAACCGGTGTCATAGTCCATCCATTGTCTTTAGTCCCACTTCATGAATGGATTGAAATAAGAGTCGGGGATGTTTCATTATTCAAAATTATGGAATGAACTATCCTTCTCCAATCAATTTATATATACCAAATATTATATTTATGATGTTATAAAATATCATGATTGTGTTTCACCAACATGTCCATGCATTCCCTTTTACGAAAAAAATCATGAAAATCAATTATGGACTAAATTATTATTAAATATAATATCATTATTGTCACGAACCATCCTCGGGGCCCGTGTTGGGACTACCCCAAGCCCGCCTTCCATAGGTAGGGGCTGGAGACTAGCACCAAAGGCATAAATCCTGATAAAAAGGGAAGGCATTGCCATTATATAAGTAAAAAACACATCAGAGTACGCAAGATGAAGTAATCAATAAGAAAACTGAGTACAAAAGAAAGTGATGCAAAGTAAATGGGCCAGAATACAAAACCAACTAAAAGTACATAACAACAGTAAAGATAGAAAATCTATAGTAAAGTAAACCAGAGACCACTGATTCGTCCTCCGGACATCCCACATGAAGGGTGGGTACGAATGGTCTCCTCAGCTTCTCGAGTCCGGTCGTCCGCTCCATGTACATCCCACCAAGTGGTCCACATCTAGGTACCATCCTAATCCACAAGACTCCACCTCTATCAGTGTTGTCTGTCGTCTACATCCAACACAACGTATTGTGGGCGTATCCCATGCATGGGTGAGTATACGATACTCATTAGAGATCCCGAGACTCCCGAAGGTCTCCCAGAATCCAAAAAGGATAAACCAAAAAGGAAATATACAAACATGAAGTATCAACCAACCCTACATAGGTATATTCCCATAAATATACCTAATTCATCGATTCCAGTTCGACTCCAACTCAGGAGCCAAAGTACAACCCAATCCACACAGGAATGCACAACCCAGTCCACATAAGAAAGTACAACCTAGTCCACATAAGAAAGCACAACCCAGTCCACAAAATAAAATAAGTCAATCACATCGATGATAATGATGGAAAATAAAGAATCAGCTCACACATGTATACTATTAATGAAGAGAGGTGGAAATTATAGATGTATCCTCTAAATCATCTCCCATTCCAAACCCATGTAGGATCAAAGTACAAAAGTCTTCACTGCCGAACCCACGTAGGATCCAAGTACAGTAACCATCACTTCCGAGACCACGAGGGATCCTAGTACAGTCATTATCGCTACCAAAACCACGGAGGATCGTAGTACAGTAGTCCTTGTTGTCGATCCAACATAGGATCCAAGTACAATCGTCATCGTCGTTATAGTCGCTGCTAGCTGTAGGGTTCCCGCAAACAGCTTGCTTGATTTCCGGAGGGTCTGCTCCTCGAGTCAAATATCGATACATCAACTATCACAAAGTCCAGAGTTGATGTATCTCGTATTTAAGTCCCAATTCATAGGGTTAAAACCAATCAAAACATTCCCAAGTCACATAGAACAAGTTGAGCAATCCTTTTCCCTAAAGTACAGGGTGTGTAGGTAAGCGGTACACACAGTGTCATTAGACACCAGGTACTGCCCGTGTGAAACGACCTGTGTCGCAGGGCTATTCATGTAAATAAGTAAGTACATGTTGTGTGGTATGGTTATATTCCATGTCCAAACCTCTAGGGTCCGTTCCATGTGCGCTGGCCATGCCTGGTCGTGTGGTGGAGTACATGCTCGTGTACTCCACCCCGTGTCCATTTATTCCCGAAATACACGCCGAGTCATCACGAAGCCGCTTCTGCCATGGCGAAGGTAGTACACGTAGTGCCTCTTGGCCATGTGGTTCTTCTAGTGTCCATGTATCTCCCAGATTACATGGCAAGCCTCTCGAAGCCTCTTCTGCCATTCTATGAAGATAATACACGTCATTTTTCCTGACCGTGTATTGCTGTTCGTGTCCGTGTATTTTCCCTGAATACACGCCATGTCCATCAAAGTCTCCACTTTCAAAATGTTTGGAGATTAAATGCTGTGTGACTAGAGTCACACGCTGTTTGTTACTTTTCTAACGTCCGAAATGGAAGCCAAAATAAGCTTTTACTACATTGTATGTGCTCCTGGAGTACACGCCATGTATTCTGGAATTTTCCAGAAACGACACCTCGGGTCAGCACGCCTCCCAAGGTGTTTGTTCTTCGTTCCGATGATCTGATTTCTGCGAAACGTCCTCTTCTAGGTCGCCCTGATGCTCTGAGGCCATTTACAATGTTTTTGGGCCTCTTACTGGCTCCGAAAACATAGCTAGATTTACCTCTCAAGAACGGCTGAAGAACTCCACATATTCATAAGAACAACAGAGGAATCAGACCATGTTAGTTTGGTCCGGTCCTTTCTGCATTAGTCCGATATCAATCCGTTTAATAGGAAAAACAACATGGAAGTAAAATCAATCATTACTCAATCCAAAGACACCCCTACCTCGATAATCGATGACTTTCGCTGGGCGTTGCGGAAGATGGCATCGTGGGGCGAGCTTTCGCAAGTGTCGTCGGAGTGCGCCCGAAGAGGAAACAATGTCTCGCCTTTTGTCATGGAGAACAAGAAGAGGATTTTGTGTCATTTTTCTCTATGGATTCGATGCTCTACGTCGAATAGATTCCATTCTTTGTGGAGATGATCACGTTTTTTAATGAAGGAGGATCTTCCTTCTTCCATCACACAAAGGCTCTCTCCAAAATTCTCACACAACAAGACAAACCCAAAATAAAATAATGCCACCCCTTATTTTAATTAAACAATCCATGCATTTCAAAATACAATATTCAAACACTTAATTCAATTAATTGATGAGGTTAAATTTATTAATTAATTGTGTCTTGTCTTGAATTAAAGTGGGAGAGTGGGGAGAGGAGGAGTTACTCATTTAATTCCAAGGGGGTTTCCAACATTAAACAAAAGAGTTTAATGGGGGTTTAAGGGGTTTAGAGAATGTGAAGGGTTGTGGGATTGTGTGGGCCACACATCACATTTATCCTCACATGGGTAGTTAAGAGATTTTGGGTACCACCACAACTCCCCCATATAGGATTTAACCACTTTAGATATAGAATAAAAATTGTTCCACAATTTTTTAGTCACTTCTTATTTTAACCACAATTTAGCTACTCTTCTCGCGCAAACACAACTTCGGTAAAGGTCCCCTTAAAAAATTATCGGCATTGTGAGTTCATCGGTTCCATAGGAATTCAATTCCGAGAACCGGTTCAAAAGATAGAAAAACTCGCTCATTAGTCTACTGAACGTACCCGAGCTAAACTTCCGAAATTGATTCTGGGAACACCCGGCCTCGGAATCAAGTGTCGTCAGAAGCCACAGACTCATAAAATTCCAAAGTATTTATGAAAAAAATTCCTTAAAATTAACATGTCTTTACATTACTCCCACCTCAGGGCATTACGTCCCCGTAAAGCTACATCATAAACTAGGGAAACAAATGAGGGTATTGTGTATGCATCTGAGCCTCTCGCTCCCATGTGATATCATGGAGGTTCTAATGCTTCCAACGAATACGTACCAGAGGAATAGACCGTCCACATAGGACCTATCCTATCGATCCTCAATCTCCACTGGAACCTCCATGAATTTAGCCCCGTCATCGATGTACATCTCCCCGTGATCAATGATATGTGTCAGGTCGTGCACGTAACTTCTCAGCTGAGATACGTGGAAGACATCGTGCACCTAGTACAACTGAGGTGGAAGGTCAAGGAGATAAGCCACCTTGCCTACCCTATTGAGGACCTTGAATGGCCCAATGAAGCGCGGAGATAACTTGTCGCCCCAGCCAAATCTCTATAATCCACGTCGAGGTGAGACCCGTAAGAAAACGTGGTCACCATCCTCGAACTCCAGTAGTGTCAGCCTCCTATCAGCATAGGACTTCTATCTGCTCTGTGTAGTCCTCATCTGCTCCAGGATGATCTGCACCTTCTCTGTCATAGCCTGAACCATCTCTGGTCCTATGAGTGCTGACTTCCCAGGGTCAGTCCAGCACAGAGGTGATCTGCAAGGTCGGTCGTACAGTGCCTCGTATGGTGCCATCCCAATGGTAGAGCGGTATCTGTTGTTGTACGCAAACTCCACCAAGGGTGGGTGATCCTCCCAGATGCGACCAAAGTCAAGTACAAATGCACGGAGCTTGTCCTCATGTTTTTGAATGGTCCTCTCCATCTGGCCATCCGTCTGAGGATGAATGGCGGTTCTTTGGCATAGCTGCATCCAAAAAGCCTCCTACAACCCCATCTAGAGCCGGGAAGTAAATCGAGTGTTTTGATCGGAGACGATAGATGATGGCACACCATGAAGCCATACTATCTCATAAACATAGAGGTGTCCCAAACTCTCCACTAAGCCCCACTCTCTAATAGGTAGGAAGTGGGACGACTTGGTGAGTCAGTCGACAATCACCTAGATGGAGTCATGTCCTCTGGAAGTACGTGGGAGCCCCATCTCAATGTCCATGGATATTATGTCCCACTTCCACTCCAGAACATCTAAGGTTTGTACCATGCATGCCAGTACCTGATGCTCCACCTTCACCTGCTGGCAGGTGAGGCATCATGAAACGAACTCTTCCATAGCCGTCATCATACCTGGCCACCAGTGTTGTCGTTTGAGATCCTGGTAAATCTTTGCTACTCCTGGATGTACCACCAGAGGGGAAGTGTGAAACTCCCTCAACACTTCCTCTTGAAGTGCAACTAATACCATGGTACTTCCCCTAAAGAGGATGATGTGCTCTGATCCTTCAAAAAATCCATCAGGCGCTTCCCTGTGGAAATCTGAGCACGTCGCGGCTCACAGTCAATGTCCCCACGTTGTGCCTCTCTGACCCGCTGAAGTAGTCGAGAAGTGACTATGAGAAACTGTAGAAATCCTCCTCCATATCTATCCATGAGGGATATCTGCAACGCGGCAAGATGATCTGTCACCTCACCAAGTATCTTAATGGCCGATCTTTTGCTGAGAGCATCAGCTACTATGTTACCCTTCCCAGGAGTATAGACTATCTCAAAGTCGTAGTCCTAGAGGAACTCGAGCCATCACCGCTGTCTCAGGTTTAGGTCCTTTTATGATAAGATGTACCTGAGACTCTGGTAGTTAGATTAGAATGTAAAGCACTCTCCCATAAGATAGTGCTGCCATAACATCAAGGCGAATACCACTGCTGCTAACTCCAGGTCATGGGTATCATAGTTCTGCTTGTGCTGCCTCAACTGTCGTGAACCATAAGCGATCACTGCCTACTCCTTCATTAGGACACACCCAAGTCCAGTCCCTGATGCATCGTAGTAAACTACGTACCCTATGCCATCCTCCAGCAGCCTCCCGATGGGTGCACTGGTCAATCTCTGTCTCAGCTCTTGGATGATCTTCAAACATCTATCTGAACACACGAAGGGTTTCCCCTTCTTCGTCAAAGTTGAAGGCGGTGCTACATCTTGGGAGATGTATGGCAAAAATCTTCGATAGTACCCAGCTAGACCTAAGAAACTCCACACCTCTGTCACGCTCTTAGGTGGCTCCATAGCAAGTACTGCCTCGATCATCACAAGATCTAAAACAACTCCTGCCTCAGAGATGTCGTGCACTAAGAAGTGAACCTCTCAAATACAGAACTGTCACTTAGAGAGCTTACCATAAAGCTGGTGCTCTCAGAGGATGTCCATTATAACTCATAAGTGGTAGGCATGATCCTCCTCAGTAGTTGAGTAAATCAGTATATCATCGATGAAGACTACGACAAAATAATCTAGAAAAGGCTAGAAGATCCTTTTCATGAGACTCATGAACACTACTGGAGCGTTGGTTATGCCGAAAGTCATAACCAAGAACTCATAGTGGAAATACCGACACCTAGAGGCCATCTTCTGCACATCCTCATCTCAAACTCTGAGCTGATGATAGCTTGACCTTTGGTCTATCTTCGAGAACCATCATGCTCCCTTGAGTTGATCAAAGAGGTCATCAATTGTCGGGAGTGGATACTTGTTCTTTACAGTCACCTGACTCAGGCGACGATAGTTGACACATAGTCTTAATATCTTATACGCCTTCTGGGAGAATAAAATCGAAGAAGCCCAGGGTGAAACACTGGGTTGGATGAATCCCTCGCCCTTCATGTCCTCCAGTTGTACCCATAGCTCTCGAAGCTCAACAACAGCCATATGAATTGCTAGAATAGATACCAGGGATGTCTCGGGGTAAAAGTAAACATAGAAGTCTCCCTATATGTGAGGAGGTAGTGTTGGAATGTCATCAGGGAAAACTTCCGAAAACTGATCCACCACAAAAGGAAAACTCGGACTCCGCACATCAACTGCTTTGAGAATGAGACTAGCCAACTAATGTGTGATCAAATTCCCTCTCCTCTGAGTAAGTCCATCCTGCACTGCAAAGGCTCCCTTCTCGCTGGTGAATGTGAACATTCTCCCATCTGTGCAGACACACCGCACTTTGCGACTAATACAGTCGATCTGGGCATGGACTGTAGATAACCAGTCCATGCTTAAGATGATGTCGTAAGGCCTCGACGCCGCTACACGAATATCCCAGCTGAATCTCTCACCTCCTAGCATAAGATCACAATGTAGTCACTAGTGGATAATCGTCGAATCTGCTCTCATAGGAGTCTCTAACCGTAAGGATTGAGCCAACGGATCCATCAGAATCTATGAGCTCCGAACAAGGGCAGAGGCAATAAAAGAATTACTCTCTCCTGTGTCTATAAGAATTGCATCAAGGGTGGAGTAGACAAAGATAGTACCTCGAATCATCTCAGGTGCACTGTGAACGTAGGCCTCAAATGCCTGGAGATGAGCCTGCCCCAGTCTTCTAGCTCCCTGTGGTCGGGGTGGTCCTCCAGGTGGTGGTGGTGGTTGAGTATCAAAGCATCATCTACCACATGCTGCTCGGCCGAGTCCTCTACCTCGTCCTCCTGCTCCCTGCAGACTACCACAGTCGAACCTCTGCCTCTGCCTAGGTGGTCCCTCAACCATCTGCTGATCCTCTACATGGCGGGTCGGGCAGTCACGATCCATGTGGCCCTGCCCCCCGCATGCATTGCACTGTCTGCCTCTCATATGAATGGCTCTGCTGCCTGTGCCCCGCACCTCCGAACCAGAATCTTAAGGTCACCCACCTGATGGACTGGTCCGATTGGACCTCCGCGACATCTTTCTACTGGCGGCTATAGAAGACTCCACTATATATCACCCTGCGGTAGGCCTCACTGCTGGCATAGGCCAAGAAAGGATGCTCTCTACAAGAAGGGCTCACTACAGTACTCTTTACTACGTCGGAATGCTGAGGGAGATCATCGAAGCCCTGATCTCATGCCTCAGTCCCTGCTCGAAGGTCTAGGCCCGAAAGAATGGGTCCCATACCATGTAGGTAGTGTATCACGAGAGGTCGGTAAACCTCGCTGAGTATTGGGCTACTGTCATGCTACCCTGCCGCATCTGTAGTAACTCCTGGATGCGCACCACACAGAGGAAGGCTAGAACAAACTTCGAGTAGAAGAGGCTCTCGTAGTCTATCCAATGCTGTGATAACTCATCGTCCACCTGGAGCATCAGGCTCCACCATCTACCTATTGCTGCATGCAAGAGGCTCTCCACAAGGATCACCATGAGGTCAGCTGGTGTCCCTACTAATTTGAAGTCTCGGATGATAGCCTCCAGCTAATACTTGGCTGCCTGAGGGTCCGTCTCTCCATGGAACATGGGAGACCTCTATCGCTGAAACTCATGCATCACACTTAGGAGGCGTGCACTCTCCGTTGCTAGGGTTGGTGGTATCGGTGTCCCAGCGGGTAAAGGTACCACTGGTGCCTCCGCTGTAATGGGGCCCTGCATCGTGGCCTCGTCATTGGTGGGATTCCATCTCACACAAAGCTCGAAACCCTAACTGGGTTACTACGTGGGGCCATCCTAAAAAAACAACATGTGTGCCATGGTTAATACAGTATACCTGGTGAGCTGACACAAAGTAACCACAAATAAAATTTTTAAAACACACACGCAATACTTGTTTTCGAGCACAGAGTCGGAAATCAGATGTCAAGGTCCTGGTGTATGGATACGTCGACCTCCGCACCAACACTAGATTCCCTGGACTGAAAACCACACTCAATACTCTTAACACTATTGTTTCACAGAAGATATTATCAGAGTCTTGAGTTCTGCGGTAGAAATGACTCCATTGATACTAATTTGTCACATCCCATCCTCGGTGCCTGTGCCGTGACTACCCCAAACTCGCCATCCATAGGCCAGGGGCTGGCAACTAGCATCGAAGGAATAAATCCTGATGAAAAAGGATGGAATTTCCTTTATATAAGTAACCAAACCTATCATAGTTTTCAAGCTGTAGTAAAAACGATGTAAATTGAGTAAAAAAGTAAGTGATGGAAAGTAAATGGGCTATAATACAATCCCAACTAAAATTACAGTACAATAGTATAGAATGAATAGTTGTAGTAAAGTAAACAATCGACCCTAAGTCATCCTCCGAACATCCCACCTGAAGGGTGTGTACAAATGGTCTCCTAAGCTCCTCGGGTCCGGATGTCCGCTCCGTGTACGTCCTGCCAAGTGGTCCACCTCCAGGTATCGTCCCTCTACACAAGACTCCACCTTGCTCAGTTATTTTTGTCATATGCATCAAACACAATGTAGTGCGGGAAAATCCCATGTAGGGGTGAGTATACAATACTCAGTAGGGACCCCGAGACTCTCAAAGGTCTCCTAGAATCCACAAAGGATAAACCACAAAGGAAATATAAAAACACAAAGTATCAACCAACCCTACTTAAGTATATTCCCATACATATACCTAAGTCATCAATTCCATTTCGACTCCAACTCAAGAGCCCAAGTAAAACACAGGCCACACAGGAAACCACAACCCCATCCATACAAGAAAGCACTACCCAATCCACACAGGAAATCACAACCAGTCCACACAGGAAAATAAGTCAATCACATCGATGATAGTGACTGAAGATCAAGACTCAGCTCACATAGGTATACTATTCACAAAGTGGGGTGGAGATGATATGTGTAGCCTCTGAATCATATCCACTGCCGAACCCATGTAGGCTCTAAGTACAGAAGTCGTCGCTGTCAAACCCATGTAGGATCCATGTAGAGTGACCATCGTTGCTGAACCCACAGAGGATCCGAGTACAGTCGTCATCACTACCAGACCCATGGATATTCCCAGTACAGTCATCCTCATTGTTGAACCCAAGTAGGATCCATGTACAGTTTTCATCATTTTAGTAGTCAAAACCAGCTCTAGGGTTCCCGCACATAGCTCGCTCGATTTCAGTAGGGTCCACTCCTCGAGTCAAAGATCTATACATCAACTATCACGAAGTCTAGAGTTGATGTATACCATAGTTTCGTCCAATTTCATATGGGGAAAACCAAGAAAAATATGCCCAAGTCACGAAGAACAAGATGAGCAAGACATTTCCCTAAAGTACACGGCATGTAGGTAAGCGATACACACCGTGTCATCAGACATGAGGTACTACCCTTGTGAAACAGCCCGTGTTGTAGGTCTGGTCATGTAGATAAGTAAAAGGAATGTGTTATGGTTACACGCCATGCCCAAACCTCTAAGATCAGTTCCATGTGCATTGTCCATGCCTGGCCCTTTGGTGGAGTACATGCCCATTTACTCCACCCCGTGTCCGTGTATTCCCAGAATACATGCCGAGTCATCATGAAGCTGCTTCTGCCATGGAGAAGGTATTACACGCCGTGCCTCTTGGACGAGTGGTTCTTCTCATGTCCATTTATCTCCCAGATTACATGTCGATCCTCACGAAGCCGCTTCTTCCTTTCTATGAAGAGAATACATGTCATGTTAACTGGTCATGTATTTATATCTGTGTCCGTGTATTTTCCCGGAATACAGGCCATGTCCATCAAAGTATCATCTGTCAAACAACGTGGAGAGTACACGCTGTGTGTCTAGAGTCACACACCGTGTGTTACTTTTCTAACGTCTGAAACAGAAGCCACAATATGCTTGTGCTACATGGCGAGTGCTCTGGGAGAACACTCTGTGTATTCTGGAATTTTCCAGAAACGACGCCTCAGGCCAGCACGCCTCCCGAGGTGTCCGTTCTTCATTCCGAGGATCTGATTTCTACGAAACTTCTTCTTCTAGGTCTCCCTAACACTCTGAGTCCATTTACGATGTTTTCAGGCCTCCGATTGGCTGTGAAAAAATAGCTTGATTAACCTCCCAAGAACGGATGAGGAACTTCACATATTCACAACAATGGCAGAGGAACCAGACCGTTTTAGTTTGGTCCGGTCCCTTCTGCATTAGTCTGTATCAAGCGGATTAAGAGGAACAACAACATGGAATGAAAACCAATCATTACTCAATCCAAACACACCCCTACCTCGATAATCGATGTTGTTCACCCGGCGTTGCGGAAGATGGTGTCGCGGGGTGAGGTTTCGCAAGCAACGTCAGAGTGTGCCTGAAGAGGAAAATGCATCTCCTCTTTTTTCATGGATAACAAGAAGAGGATTGTGCGTCGTTGATCATCGTGGAGTCGGTTCTCTACGTCGAGGAGATGTCGCTCTTTGCGGAGAGGATCATGTTCTTCAACGAAGGAGGAGCTTCCTTCTTCTTTCACACAATGGCTCTCTCCAAAATCCTCACACAACAAGCCAACCACAAAATAAAATATGGCCTCCCCTTATTTTAATTAAACAAGCCATGCATTTCAAAATACCAAATTCAAAAACTTAATTCAAATAATTGATGAGGTTCAATTAATTAATTTAGTGTGTGTTGGCATGAATTAAAGTGGGAGAGTTGGGAAATGTGGAGTTACTCAATTAATTCCAAGGGGGTTTCCAACATTAAACAATGGAGTATAGTGGGGGGTTTAAGGGTTTTAGAGAGTGTGAAGGGTTGGGGGCTCGTGTGGGCCCACCTCACATTTATTATCAATAGGGTAGTTAGGAGATTATAGATCCCACCCCAACTACCCCATGTAGTATTTAACCACTTTAGATATATAATAAAAATTGTTCCATATTTTTTTGTTCACTTCTTATTTTAACCAAAATATAACTTTTCCTCCCGTGCAAATGAAACTTCGGTAAAGGTCCCCTTAAGAAATTACTGGCGTTGCGAGTTCATCGGTGCCCTCGTATTTTAATTATGAGCATCATTTCAAAAGATAAAAAACCCTGCAAGTTCATTTACTGAACGCACCCGAGCTAAACATCAGAAATTGATTCCAGGCACACCGGGCCTCAGAATCAAGTGTCATCAGAAGCCACATACTCATAAAATTCCAATGTATTTATGAAAAAAAATTCCTTGATATTTTCAGGTCATTACAATTATATGAATGATAAATTGTATGAATTTGGTTAATATTTTTTTTAAATAAAAAATAATTATCAAAATTTAGGAATATTCTTGAAATATCTAATAAATTATATTATTTCAAAATAATTTTTATAAAATATTTCTATAAAAAACAAAAGGATAAACCTGAATAATAAATATAGAAACACAAAATAAATATATAAAATGTCATATATAATTTAGAAGAATGGATACATGAATGTAAAAAATAATCAAGTAGAGTAATAATGGTTCTACTAATGTATTGTCATAGACGGGTATAGGAAATAAGAAGGAAATGTATTGAAAGAAGAAGATAACAAACATAAAATTATCAATTAAAAATAGGATTCATGGAAGATAAACCACTATTAATCTATGTTTAGGGGAACCTAGAAATTATAATTCACCCTATTAGTGGAATTGGTCTGCTTTTATTTATGACCACAGGGATGACACATCTAATTCACTAGAATAATTGATAATAGGGTAATATTTATCTATCTATGATTACCAACTCATGAACCTGTAGTGTCTTTATGTGGTTCAAATAAATCAAAAAAATATGAATTAAATAAATAAATAATATTAAAATTTAATTAATAATTATTTATTTCTACCTAAAACATGATTTAAAAGAAATTTCCACAGACAAAATCAATGAGACAAGTCAAAACAACATATATCTCAAATAAATTAACCTCTACATCATAATATTTTTTTGTTAAAAATCTAATTAATAAATAGAATAATAACAACAATAGTAAAAGAAACAATATTCATAATCATCGTAATAATATCATATATAGTTTAACATTTCATGTTTTTCAGAGAGATATAATTTCAAAAAGAATTTGAATTTTCCTTTTTAGTTTATAGGTAAATTAATAATTAATAATTAATAATTTATGTATAAAATATCGAATACCTAAAGGTGTTTTTTGGTTTGGTTTATTAACCAAGAGGAGACCTAGGAGTTCCATTTACTTTCAGAAGCATAAGGATCTAATAGCACAAGTAATTGGTGAAACCGAATGAGCTGCAAGGTTTTTACATGGTTAGTTTAGCCATGCAGGTCAACCATGCAACCTTTTTTATTAAGGATCATCAGTTATTTTAACCATGAAACCCCTTAGGATCAACAGTGAAACATAGTGTAGTGTAAATTGTTGACCCACATTGGTTGTAAATGGTTTGACCAAACCTTACACAAATCCCTCCCCCTTAGTTCCAAATAACTGTCAGTTACAAATGGTTAGGACCATGTTCTATCAAAAGATTCACCCCCACCATGAAATCCTTTAAAAAATTGTATATTTATATGTAGTGAATCCTACATGGTTAGTGCATGGCTATCAAACCATGATTCTCTATAAATGAGGTGTTTTCACAATTTCCCTTATATCTTTTTATCCTTATCCCCTTCTATTAATTTACAATATTTTCATAGAAGCTCATACATGATGGTCATACTCCTCTACTCCAAGCATAATGATGTCTTTATGATCTCACCCTTTTTTAATATATTTTATCATGTTGGCATAAAATCATTGATTATATAACTTCTACTTCATAATTAATTCATTTCCCCCTCTCTAGTGCTATATTAAAGAGAGATATTTCACCATATTTCTAGGGAATTTGATGGATTTAAAATTTATATTTAACCTAATAAAATCAAAGATTGATATTGTATATGTTTATTATCCTAGATATGAGGTAGTGGTGTATATATTCTCCTTTAATATCTCTGTTTTTTATAATGTATGCCATTTTTTCACATGGTAGATTCTCTATGAATTTCTATTTAATTTTGAAATAAGTTATGTATTGCCCAATTAATTAAATTTTATTTATTTTATGATATAAAATAAATAAATTTATGTTTTTTACATTAACCCAAACCACCCCCATGGGGTGAGTTGTTTATAAACCATGACCTCTATGCTTGTTTACATAATTAATCACTCATATGAATGATACATCGAATGCTTGATGTATAATGACTTATATATCTCACTTTTTCTAATATTTAAAATTTTATGAATGATCCCAAATGTATGGTATAATTAAAAGATAGTTAGATGAACTTAATAGGGGTTTTACCCAACTTTTAAAATAAAACAATCTTGTAGGTCATTGTCTTCTCTAATAAAATGGGGTAATAAACTGATGTTATTTGAAATAGTAAATGAATTTTTTAGAGATATGGCCCTCATTGTTATTCAATTTTTGAGTTCTGATATTTAATTATAGCAGATATTTCTGTTATTACTTTATATAAATTATTAGGTTTAATGGATTGGATGAACACATTGCCTATAAAATTTGTTAAATTATTTATATTGATAAAGATCCACTACCCCTTGAGCGATGAGGGTTTCACCTTTACTGTATATTGGGATAAAGGATCATTGGTCAATTAGATCATGTTATTTCTTAATTAATAATGGGTCCTCGAGTATGCTCATTAGGCTTGACATGCCCCCTTCCATTGTTCATATATATTTCCATGCCACCCACATCACTTGGGTTGTTGAGCATAACGTTCCACGCCCCCTTGATTAGGTTGTTGGGTATTGACGACCTCATTATTGATTATGATAATCAACATGGTTTCTTATATTTATTATGATAATATGAATGGAAACCTATATATATTATGAGACTCATTCATGCGGACCTCTCCACATGGAGACTCTTGTGAAAAGTCATGGGATGATGGTGTTATGACATGGGTTGTTTCTAGCACTATGTATATATATATATGAGTATAGATGTTATTACCCATATTTTGAATATTTATACATGAATACTATTATAATTTTATTTATATATTTATAAACACTTTAATACCAATATTTCTAGACCTCATTAGTGATAATCCTTCTTAGAATGGACCATGTATTATTATCCCTCTTTCCTTGAGGAACATGATCCCAAATTATTACATATATTTTTTTATAGGATTGTTGATAATAAAACACAATAAAGTATTCCATATTAATAGAATGGATTGGTTTTTACACCCTTAATCAAGGCCTGCTGAGAATATGTCACACCTTGTTTGGGCCTCTATTGCACCAGGGTACCTGAACAGACCAAAAGTTTGTAGGTTAATGTTTATAGATTATGCATGTGATATTCATTTCACACGGCTGGTGGGAGAACATGAGTGAGTTGGATCTCAGGATTCTCATGAAAACATCCTTAGGAATTTTTCACTATTTTAATAGTGGTGATGTATTGTATAACCTTTTTATGATTTTTATTTAGTTTATGTAGTCGCATTCGAACATGCTTGCAATGGTTTATTTTTATTATTGGTCATCATACAAGTTATTATTATCTTCTACTATTCTACCTTTTATGTATAATAATTATACTATTGATTGATTTGTTTTTTATTATTCCATTTTGATTTAATGATAATGAGAGTATATTCTCCTCGTCAATAAATCATTACACCCTCACTGCTAGTTAGCACCCTCTGACATATTGGGAGACACACATAAGGCTCCTTGGATCTGGGATAATTTTTTTTGATAATGGGTGACGACCATACAAATTTGTATTAGATATATTTTGTTTCATTTTCCTCATTACCACATTGGGTTTGTAGAAAATATAATATGAATGTGTCAGCACTTAGTAAATATCTATGTCAGGGAGTGATCAACCCATGCATGGGGAAAAGACAATGTGGCCAAGGACAAGATTATTGGTCATGCAGTTCATTATTTATGATAAATATGATTTCACCAAGAGTAATTGGTATACATTTCCTACATATTGACTGAAAATTAATTTTTTTTAAAGAATCCCTTTTGTGGGAAATGTGAGAAACCAATAGTTCATGCACAAAATGAAATAGATGAACCATTGAAAAAAAGTTAGAGCCAGTTAGAGTGAATCTCCCTACATAGATGTCAAGAGAGAATGCTAATCTGGGTATCAGAATCATCATTTAGAAGTTCTTTGAAATGGTTCTCTAGTTTGTCCCATGCGTGGATGTACACTTCTTGGTTGATATTCCCATTATTAAAACTCCTAATAAATATCAGATCCTATTTGTCAATCAAATTACTCTGCTCCTCATTGGTGACCACCCTTAATGGTCTTCCCATCATCCTATTAGCTTCTTCGTCGGTAGCATTAATTGTTAAAACGGATTCCACCATTTCTTCTCCTGAGTGCATAAGCATCTCTAATAAAGGGTTTGTCTCTATACCGGACTCATGCGCTTGGCCAATTTCAGACTTAGAAGATGAAAGGGGGACGTTGACCCTGATGTTAGACTTGGATTTCTTTGCTGATCTAGTCTCCCTTGGCGGTGGTAAGTAGGAATAGTCCTTCCTCTCCTTCCGAGAGCCCCTCCAACTCTTACTTCCCCTCGGGCTTACCGGATCCCATTGGAATTATGCCCCTATATCACATGAAAAAATCTCATATTTCCCATCAATGGATTCTGTCCTGGATTCCACCTTCTTCGGGGAGGACCTAGCAGGATCATCCCCCTATTCTGGGTTATCCTGTGAAAGCCCTTCAAACCTATTTTTATTCACAGTTGCACCCATTTCTCTACATGGAAGATTTACTAAATCTTGATGTTTTACCTTACTACCAGTAGAGCCACCCTCCCTTGATGCCTTGGGTTCTCGGCCTTTGTCATTGGTTCTAAGCCCTTATGAATTTGATGAATATTGTTTTTTTTTCATGGCATGAATTAATTAGGTCAACCTTGGATTTTTATTTTTATGTGATATAATGCACTTATGATTTTTTAAATCAAAACTTTAATCATGAATCAAGTTTATTTCTTATTAACATATAGTGACATCATGAGGGAACTTTTAGATCACCTTTAATCTTTCATGATCAGGGCCATTGTAGGTCACCATTAGTTTTAAATTTTTTTGTACATTACTACTCAGGGTGTGTTTATATTTTATAGGGTTGGTTATTTAAAGTTTCAAAACCCATTTATTTGGTTTTACATATAATAAAATTGTAGAATATTACTAATGCAGTCTCCTTGAACAATAAAATACTTATTTTCTTCTTTTAAGAGGAACAAATATGAGGCATTAGTTAACTAAAATCCCATTTAAAATGTAAAGGGTGTATTCCTATATAGATTCGAATAGAAATATTTTTTAAATAAGATAATTATAAAATCTTATGAATAAATTAATGATTTTAAATGAGTAGTGATTATAAGATTAATTTAACAATTATGAAAAGATGTTATCTAAATAATAATGGATAAAATGATGTCTGATGAAACATTATTGTGTTCATTATGGTGTTAGATAAATAAATATATTTTTCAATTAGAATAAGTAATTTACATTAAAATTATTCCTATAAACCAATTAAATAACCAATTTTTAATTATGTTAATGACTAAAATGAAACCTGTATATGTGTTTTTATCTTGGAAACCTGGGTAAGGTTTACCCTTCTTTTACACATATCGAGTGCTTGTGATAGGAATCCAGATGATTTCTATAAGACATAGTTGAATTTTATTAGTTTTTGTTCAACCTAAAATATATTAAGTAGATCCTAGTGACCTATTCCAATTAACTTATTTTTCACATTGACACATTCTATTTAATAAAGGGGTTTTCCTAAGGTAGGTAGATCCATCAAAACGTTAAAAACATTCTTAATTCATGTAAAATATTTTAGAAATTAGGAGTCATTCAGATGCCAGTTGTCCCAAGTTAGACTCATAATTAGAAAATTAAACCCTTGTCATTATGTGTGTTCCTTTGGAGAGTAGATCCCTCTAAAAGGGGTCAGCATCAAACCATGTTAGGTTTTAGTAGAATGATTTTTCTAGGAAATTGTTTACCACATTATAGGTCATGTGACCCTTCTTCATCCTCCTCTTATTGTTGATTGACTCAGGAGGACGTCAACCTATTATACAGTTATATGGGATAGTGTAACTATCAGGGACTACTTTTTTGGGATGTCTGATACAAGAGCTCATAGGGATGATAATCCTATTGAAAGTGTTAATGATGTGTCATTTTTTACATGAAATATTATTGTATTGTGTATTATTATATGTGGTGTCATAAATTAGTTAAAATGGTACATCAACCTATATATCTCGGGGGATAATTTTTCAAATTCCTCAGTTTTAAATTTTTTTCAACGATCATCTCTAAGGTAGAGTGACATGGAAGTAAAGAAAATATGAATTTTATTGGTGCTTAGGATGATGTCGTAAAATGACAAGTTTATGTAACACCATTGTTCATGCTGTTTTGGATTTTATTCCTAATGTTTTAAAACATGTGTATATAACTCAAAATTATTTTCATGTGTTCATAAAATGTAAACATAACTGTGTGTGCCTTTTAATGACTAGTTTGGCCTTTTTTGGTAAAAAAACTAGGAAAATGTATTTTCCATTTCTAGGACCTCATTCAGTGATAGATGGATGAGTATTCATGTGATGATGACCAATATCAAGTAAATATAATTATGAGGACATTCCTAAGGTGGCGATAATCCCATCAATCATATAAAAAGTGCGTCCTTAGAAGCATAATAAACACCACTATAGAGGACAATTTAAAGTTGGTTATTATTACTTTTGAATTCCCATGAGGGTAGTAAACTTTCAAATGTGTCAATTTTTACAATGAAGCGCATCGATGATATGTTTCTAATAGTATGAAACAATTGAAAAACATTTCCAGTCATGGATGGACATTGGTGGTTGTTATTGAGTGATCATGGGATACCAAGAGTAGAAAAGGAATCAGTTTTGGTAATAATGGCATATTATTTCTTGTAACTGAGATCATCTAAGGAATTGAACCATGGGAGGTTAGAATAACCTTTCCATATTGTAGTTTTACACTGTTGGTTATGAGTCATACAAAGCACATCATTTTTATGTATTGGTAGAATATGGGGATTTTTTAAGAAATTATTGGAAATATTTTAGTGTACTCATATATTAATGGTGATTATTTAATCTAACATGATGTAATCATGAAACACAAAGACAACATCTGATATACACCATGATAATAAAATTAAGAGGTTATATGTTGATGTGATGTATTAATATACTCAATTGGAATTTTTCTTATGCAAGTTGATCACATTAAGACAAAGGGTACGTCCTGAGTGATACATTAGTTAAAAATTAGGATCACCACTGATGAACACATAGGAACCATCCTTTTTTTCATTAACATGATATCCACACGACCTAAACTTTGGACTATATTAGTGTTCTTGATAAATAATATCTTTGTATTTGATTTTATGCCTCACATGTAAATGGCATGTATAAACTACCATGAATGGACTACTTATACTCCAATCGATGTTTCCAGGGGCACCCCAGATTGTAGAAAGGATTTGATGAAATATTTTAAGGGTGATTATTAATGTGGGTTTTATAGAGTATGCACCCATGTTCATACTTAAGCATGACATATAAAATTAATAGTTTATGGTTCTTCCTAGAATTGTCACTAGAAGTTATCTAACAGTTTCTAAGTACATTCTCAATGTAAACGTGATGTTTTTTTAGGATAAGAATCATGTTTACTGTTATGATATGCCAATCATATAAACTGAGGATTGTTTATAATAATTTTTGTTTCCTCTTTAACTACCATATTCATAATTTCATATTTAAACAAGATTTTTACATAGATTTTTACATAATAAAAATCATAAGATTGAGAGTTATAGTGTCATGGTAAATTAGAAACATTACATAGCAACATAAAACATTAAATTACAAATATTTATTGAAAAATTATATTACATGACTATAAAATTCATTCAAACATAAAAATAAATGGGATATCTGGAGTACATACCTATGAAAGGGGTGATATATAAATAACAGTAAGGGAGTAAACAAGTAATAACATGGGGGTAAGAATATATGTTAGACAAGGCTTGTCAACATGGAATGAAAATCATGAATAATAAGGCATGATTTAACATGATAATAATATCATAGAATTGAGGAAACAACTTAAAACACTACATAACAAACAAAAAGGTAGTAGGTAAACCCATGTCCCAACATGGAGTACAAAAGTCCCATTAAAAAAACAGGTAAATTAATTTTCCAAAATTATATATCATTATAATAAATATTACCCTTTTAATTGGAGCACTATCAAAGAAAAACCCTCATAATCATTTCAATCTCATGCTTAACTATTCCATATACATCATATAAAAAAGATTCATTCAACATCGTCATTTATTCCAAGATAATGGAAATTCATAAAATGGGTTGATGAGAGAGAAAGAGTCCTTTCATAATTTATACATTAAATGGATAATAAAGGGATCATGTAACATAATTTCCTAATATATTAAATGTATATTTATATGTATAATATAAATGAAGTTCGTGAATTGAAATGAGAAGGGATAATTCCATTACTGAATTTTGGCATTGAAAAGTCTTAGGTAAGGTTCTAAATGAGGGGGAATAAACAATCTCTAATTTAGATAACATTAAGATGAATGTATGGAATTGATTATAAAATAATTAAAATATAATTAATAAAAATTAAAAAGATAAATTTCATACAAGGTTTTGGAATTGTAAGGAATATAGGAGTTGAGGATCCCTTTAGAACTTTTGTCATAGTAAAGGGGTATTTAAAGGATCATGTATGGATTAATGAGAGTGGAAGAAATATATCATTATTTATAATCAAAATGGACAATAAGGGGTGTATTTATGAACATATCCCATCATATAAAAATTAAAATTAAAAAATATATTATAATTTGAGTGATTGATAAAATATGAGAGTGGAAGATCACATACTTGGATGTGTGACTCCAAAGGCTTAGAAGGGGATTCTTGGGAGATTTGGGTGCCTTTGGAAGACTCTATTGAGCAGGGGAGGAGGGAGGTGTATCTGTGTATCACCCCAAGCTTCCACGATACACTTCTCTTTAATACAGTAGCATGTTTTGTACGAAACATTCAGTTCTAACACACACCAGAACCAATCAAACTAGTTGTTATGAATAGTAATACCCACTTTTTGAAATTGTAAAAATTTTATCGTTCAGAATGGACTTCATTTTTGGATTCGGAATATCAAAATTAGCTTAGGGTGAATTATTGGTATTTTTTTGAAATCATTAAATTTTTTATGAATATTGAAAAAACACTGAGTTATAGTTTAAAACCCATTTTTTTTAAATAATTATTTATTTTATTTAAATTTATTTCAGTTCAAAATAGATACATAATACCTATACAAGTATAATGTAATTCATTGGAGTCAGTTTATAATAATTTTAGAAATATAAAAATTTTATTAAACTTTTCACCGTCTTTTACCCATCTCCTTGGAGAATATGCAAATTCACATAAAACATTATTTTAACGCTTCTGTGAGTGGAATTTCAAAAAACCGAGAGACATGGTTAATATAAGGTGGAAAATTTGGTTCAATAAGATTAAAATTATTTTTTGTGAAAAGTAACTTTTTACTTTTAATTACCACGGTTAAAAGTAAATAGGGTAATTAAGGGTAAAAATGATATTTTTATTAACCTAACACATTTACTAATCCTATTGGATATGTATAATTCGACCAAAACCAACCTTATAAATTAAATATGAACCTCTTTGGTCCACTTGGATTAGATTAAGAAATTTATTATTATTTAATTCAAATAAGAGTTAAAAGAGATAAAATCAAAGTTAAATAACTAAAACATTTTTAATATAGGGTTATACATAAGATAAATTCAATAATAAATATTCATTATAAATCTAAAAATATTTCCTAAATAATGATATTTTATTTAAATTAATTTATTTATGACACAATGGTGATGCAGTAATAACTCAAGATTAAAATAATTGATATTATAAATATCAAAATAAAATTAATTTGAGATTTTTTATGAATTCCACTAACATTATATGTTAATATAACATATTTTTGTTGGTTAGATTTTTTTTGTTTGAAGTAATAATGCTGTTTGGAATTTCGATAAAACAAAATACCAAATAGTGTCAAAATTCATGTAAAAGAGTTTTTAAAAAAATATTATACTATTAATTTGTATTCTATTCATAAAAATATAAGGATCGGTCAAAAGACTTATATAATGATAGGTATATCATTAATGAACCACTTTGGGTTCACTAGGATGTATATAGTATGTTTATTAACCATATAATATAAAAATGAAAAGAGACATGGTTTATGTCAAACTATTTAACTAAGAGTTAAATATAAATGATAATCTTAATATAGTGACCCAAACCTATCTAAAAACTGTTGGTTGAAAGTAATTCGAACCATAATCACCATAGCCTTGATACAAGTCACTAGGGTGCCATTATAAATCGATTATTAATTGATTATAAAATAATATTTTATGTTTTTCCTAAGGTTCCCCTCACCTCTCTTATAAAAGGGCACTCCCCCTTCTCTCAAATTCATACATTAAAATCCTTTTGGATCAGCCAAACCCTGCCCAAATATTCTCTCAACTTCCCTCAATTCAACCTAGAGGGATTAGTTTGATCATAAAACCAACCTAAACACCCCTTTTGATCATATCAAAAGGAAGAACCCGAAGAAGAGGTAATGTTTTCACCACCCTCTTTCAAGTTCCTTTCTTCTTCAACTTCTTCTTTCTTTGTTATTTCCATTATAAAAAAATAACTCCAGTATCATCTATATATTGTTATGTTATTATAATTATGGTTCAACCATATTCACTATTATATCCATCCTTTTAATGACATGTCACCATACTTGCATACATACGACTTACCGTCTCCACGTCATGGTGTAATTGTTATTCAAAAGATTATTATTTGTATTGGTATGATAATGATGTGTAATTGAAGTAAATCATAAATATTAAATTATAATGATTCTGTATATATGATATTCCATCCAATTAGATATTATTTTAATATCAAAATAATGATATTGTCGCTCGTCCGTACGTACAGACTACCGTCTCCATGAACATGATGAGATTCATTACCCATCGTATTCATTCAAGACTAATTCTCATTTGATGATTAAAACAATTTTTAAGGACTTGATATCATTCTAGATATGAATATGATACAATCTATCCAAAAAAACACTGCTTATGTAACAAAACATATAAAAGAAAATGAGTAAGTTAACACCTGAATTGATGATAATACAAAGATATTATTAACAAATCAATGTTAAAAGATAATATATGATATCATATTACTGTATATGATTCTTGTATAATTTAATAACAACTATTTCACCATTATACAAGAGGTTAAACTACCCTCAACCAAGGAAAAGTACATGGTAAGTGTTTATTTCACAATCTCTTCATTATCCAATGTTTTTTATACGTAATTATCTATTGGGATCTCTTTATCATCCACATCCTTGTTTTTTGAAAATGCATGTCAAAAAATTATTACTATTTTACAGAATATTGGTTAAGGTCATTTATACCATTGTTTTACTTTTTATAAGTAGTTTATAAAGGAGTATTTTCGTCGTTTTTTAAACAATGACCTTTTTAACCTTTTCGACATAATTAAGGTAAGAATGTCTTTTTTTACTTATACACCGGGTGCGGCTATTTTACGCCATTAAAAAATTGTCGAAGCTTCCCGTACGATCTTATAAGAATATTTTGAATTTAAATGTTTCTTTTTATAATTATGTGAATTTTAAATGATTTATAAAAAGAGATATTTATCTCAAATAGTTTTTATTTATCTATTTCAACATCCTTTGATAGATTTTAAGCATATTTGAAGTTGATTAATTTTGATACAAAAATTCCACACAGTATTGAAGGTTTTGTGATATGTTTGATTCTGGATGTGATGTTTTTATACCATTCATGGTTTATGGAGAAATTATAGACATTTCGTATGAAATTTTTAATATGAATGTTTATTTTATGTTTAAACCTGTTCATATGAGGAATGAATTGGACATAAAAAGTGATGGGTGGAGCCTTCTATAGCTCCTCGATCCTTCAGTAGGTCTCATGAGACAAACTAGTGTCTTGGAACAAGGCCTTGAAAAAATCTTATTTTTATTCTTGGCACAAGGCCTTGACTATGTGGATATGATATCTGGAATTATGCATTTTATTATTATGAAAGTGGTTATTAATATTGCATGTGATTATTTGACTCATAGAATATCAATGTAAATAAGTAAATGGAATTATTTCATTATATTTTTTCCATGTTATGTTGAATTTCATGTTTAAAAGGATTTTTTTTGTTATATATTTCCTTAAATGTTTTTTCTTATTTATGAAATTTTCAATATATTGTTATCCTTTCTGAGCATCTGAGCTCACCCCTTTCTGCGTTTTATTTTTCCCAGGATGTGAAAAAGTATTTTATGACTGACCTGTAGGGATAGTCTGAGGGGATATGATTGTCGACTATGAAGAGAAGATGTTGTTGTAGTTTTCTACTTTATGATGTAATGTATCTTTATGAATGTATCTATTGATTCCAAGGGTACTAAACTAATCGATATTTCGATATTTGATCTTTTGATATCATTCCAATGTTATGTAATAATGCACCGACTCTGGGTAACTGGGGTCAGGGAATTATAGTTGGTATCAGAGGAAGTTTAGTACGACCCTCGGAAGCTAGATTTAGATAAACTATGATTAGATCACATAGACCTAAGATAGACTTTGAAGATTAGTATATAATAAATTCCTAGAATTTTGGTATTGTAGAGATTTTGTGAGTTTTCTGAGAAATACATCCCTGTGTAGATACGAGAAGGTAGAGGTGGCTCTGGGACAGATGTACCAAGGGGTAAAACCCAAAAACACAGCTTTGAGCTAGACTCTAACGGGAACTGGTGCATGACAGCAGGCCTTGCTGCACTTTTGGTTACGACACTCCCAGGGGATATGCATAGGATAATTCTCATTTTCTTTATAAACCATTATGAAGGGTTTATGAATATATAATTCCTCAAAGAAATTTTTTTATGATTATGGATTATATCCAAAAACTATTCAATTCATGTTAAGTGTTTTACAAGTTTGGATTTATGTATTGTGATTCATAAACTAATCTTGTGTATTCCATTGTCTAGAAATGACGCCTAGTGGATGAAATGGAAACTGAATCTATGCACGCACTCCATGTAGAGATTTACCTCATGGTCAACATAATTATAGTGTAGCTGGTGATGCAACTGGTGCTGATCATCTAATCACCATTCTGGGACAACTCACTCAGGTTATGAATAATAACCTTACCCATATAGAGTACCCAGATCCAAAATGTGGAGGATCAATGTTATATCGATTAATGAGGAAACAAACACCAACATTCAATGGGGGTACAAATATATTATTAGTTGATCAATGTATAAATTCCTTAGAGAAAATATTCTATGCCATGGGGGTAGCGAAAGAGAAAAAGTTATCATGGAAGTTTACTGCCTCACTGGAGATGCTGACCAATGGTGGTCATTGATTCAAACCCCAAAGAAAGATGATGAAGTATCAAATAAGAAATGGATGGGGTTCAAAGAGGTTTTACTTGAAAAATACTTTCCTTGTGACCATAGAGAAGATATGGAATGGAAATTTCTGAGTCTCAGACAAATGGAGGATGAGAATGTCTCAAAGTATGAGGCTAACGTTACAAGGTTAGAGAGGCATGTAGAAGATTATATACATAACCAGTGAAGTAAGATTGATCATTTCTTTTATGGGATAAAACCATTTCTCCATCAAGCATCAGTCTCACAATCTTCCTCAACGTACGAAGATATAGTCTCATGTGCTATCAAGACAGAAAAGGAATTCTCTAAATCTTATGACAATAATGTAATGAAAGATATGAAGAGAACGATGGGGAAAGAGACAGATAAAGGGAAAAAGGGAAAGAAGGATTTTCCATTATGTGATAATTGTTGGAAGATACAACCTGGTACATGCCTAAATGGAATAGGAGTTTGTTACAAATGTGGAGAAAAAGGTCACCAGGATCGTGATTTCAAGGGAAAGAAAGAGGCTATCAATGTGGAAGGCTACAATTGTAGATAAATGGGGAATTATGCAAATGAATGTCCTATACACCAAGGAAACATTCCACAAAAAATGCCAAAGTATCAAGGACAATCTTATGTTGTTACTATAGTTGATGTGGAATAATTGATGTATTTAGGTTTTTGGACTCAAGGATTATATTCTGGTTATAAGAATAATGTGAAATATATATAAAGATTTTCCTAAAATACATATTGTTTTGATTAAGGTTTTAATATGACAAAGTTAATAATATTTTCAGTATGTGACAATAAGAGAAACTTTACTTTGTTTTGGGGAATCTGATGTTGCAATTGATTTTGGAATTTAGATTCCTTTTACAGAAAGTCTGGATAGAGGTACTTTGGATAACTATAATGTTTGGAATGGATTATGTTAAACATTGGATAGTATTGATTAAGGTTAAAAAATTTCTTATGATTATTTTTGGAATATTTTGATATTATATTTTTAGGAAAAGGACAACATGCAGGTCGGGTGATTACCCATCGCGTCAGTCAAAGCTGTAGGAATCAAACCCACAACCATAGTGCGATAGACCTTTATTACCTACCACTATCCTACAAGAAGTCCCTGATTATTACAAAATATTTTTCTTCATTACAATGGTATGTGTTAATGTTTGGAACATTATACGATTAAGATGAATATTATATTTTTGAGTTCTATTATCTTTTGGAGTGAAAGATGAGTTTGTGGTAAAAATTAGTTGAAGGATGAAACTCTACTTGTCAAGTATATATATATATATATATATATCGTATTATATGAAGAAATTAATTCTTAAACGTTAGTGAAGGGATATTAATCCATAAAATGTGTTATCCTAATACCTTATGTTTTGTTGAACTAATAATATTTTAAAACATCATAGATTGATGTCTTTGAGGCCCTCAATTTTACACTTTTTTGTGATGGATGACCTCAATCACTCCCTATAAATATTTACGTTTTTCCTCAAATTACATGTATATAATTTCCACCAATGTTCTCTTCTTCTAAACCCTAATTTGGTGGTGACATTCTTATTTACCATTCCCTCTTATTAAAACTAAATTTTATTAACCCTATTTTCGATGTGGGTTTTCCACAAAAGTATTTTCTATTTTCAACCTTTTATTTTTGGAGAAAAATTTTAAATTGTGAGGACACAATTTATTGAAGGAGGGGAGAATGTACCACTCCATGCTTCCATGGTACACTTCTCTTTAATACAATAGCATGTGTTGTACGCAATTTCGAGTTCTAACACACACCACAACCAATCCAACTAGCTGTTATATATAGTAATACCCACTTTTTAAAAATTTATAAATTTTAACATTGAAAATGGACATCTTTTTTGGATTATGAATATCAAAATTAGCATAGGGTGTATTTTTTTTTCTGAAAACGTTCAATTTTTTATGAGTAATGAAAAAACAAGGAGTTATAGTTTAAAACCGAATATTTATTTAAATATATATATATATATTTTTAAAATTTATTGAAGGTCAAAATAGCTACATAATACCAATATATGTTCAGTGTAATTCATTGGAGTCAGTTTATAATAATTTCAAATATATAGAAATTGTATTGAACTTCTCACCGTCTTTTACCCATCTCCTATGAGAATTTTCAAATTCACATAAAACTTAATTTTACTGGTTATGTGAGTGGAATTTCAAAAATATGAGAGACACGGTTAACATCAAGGTGTAAAATGTGGTTGAATAAGATAAAAAAATTTGGTGACTAGTACATTTTTACTTTTATTTACCACGGTTAAAAGTAAATATGGTAATTAAGGGTAAAAATGATATTATTATTACCCTAACACATGTCATAATTCTATTGGATAAGTATAATTAAACTAAAAACAACCTTTGGAATATAATATGAACCTATGTGGTCTACTTGGATTAGAGTAGGAAATTTATTATTATTTAATTCAAAGAAGAGTTAAAAGAGATAAAATCAATGTTAAATAACTAAAACATTTTTAATATAGGTATATACATAAGATAAATTAAATTATAAATATTCATTAGAATGATAATAATATTTCCTACATAATGATATTTTATTTAAATTAATTTTTTTATGACACAATGGTGATGCAGTAATTACCTAATAAAAAAATAATTGATATTATAAATATCAAAATAAAATTAATTTGAGACTTCTTAGGAATTACACTAAGTTTCTATGTTAATATAACATATTAGGGTTAGTTATATGAATTTCATTTGAAGGAATAATGCAGTTATGAATTTAGTAAAAACAAAATACCATATAGTGTCAAAATTGACATAAAGAGTATTTAAAACAAATATTATATTATTAATTCATATTCTATTCATAAAAAATTAAGGTTCAGAAAAAGGACATATATAATGATAGGTATATCATTAATTAACCACTTGGTGTTTTCTTGGAAGTATATAGTATGTTTATTAACCATATAATATAAAAATACAAAGAGACATGGTGAATGTCAAACTATTTAACTAAGAGTTAAATATAAATGATAAGGATAATATAGTGACCCAAACCCATATAAAATCTTTTAGTTAAAATGATTTCAACCCATCCCCACCTTATCCTCTAAATATGTCACTCGGGAGCCATTTTAAACTGAATATGAATTTATTTTAAAATAATATTTTACGTTTTTCCTAAGGTGCCCCTCACCCCTCTTATAAAAGGTCACTCCCCCTTCTCTCAAATTAATACCATCAAAGCCTTTTGTCTTGTCCATAACCTACCCAAATATTCTCTCAACATCCCTTACTTCAACTTAGAGGCCTTAGTTTGGTCATAAAGCTATCCTAATGAGCCCTTTGATCAAATCATATGGAAGAACCCGAAGAAGAGGTAATGTTTTCACCACCCTCTTTCAAGTTCCTTTCTTCTTCATTTTCTTTATTCTTTGTTATTTCAATTCTAAAATAATAAATCCAGTATCTTATATAATCTATGATGTTATTATAAATATGGTATAACAATATTCAGTATTCTATCCATCCTTGGAATCACATGTCACCATACGTGCGTACATATGGCTTACTGTCTCCACGTCGTGGTGTAATTGTTATTCAAAACATTATTATTTTGATGGGTATTATAATGATGTTTTATTGAATTAAATAATAAATATAACATTATAATGATTCTGTATATATAATATACCATCCAATTATATAATATTTTAATATCAAAAGAATGATATTTTCACCCGTGCGTACGTACAGACTACCGTCTCCATGAACGCCATGAGACTCATTCCTCATCGTATCCATTCAAGAATAATTCTAATTTGATGATTAAAAATAATGTTTATGGACTTGATATCATTCTAGATATGAATAAGATACATCCTATCCATAAAAAAACAGCATATGTAACAAAAAATATAAAAGAAAACGTGTAAGTTAACACCCGAAATGACGATAATACTAAGATTCTATTAACAAAGCAATGTTAAAAGATCATATATGATATAATATTCATTTATATGATTCTTGTATATTTTAATAACAAATATTTCACCATTATACAGTAGGTTAAACTACCCTCATCCAAGGAAATGTACAAGGTAAGTGTTTATTTCACAGTCGCTTCATTATCCGAGGTTTTTTTATACGTAATTATCTTCTAGGACCTCTTTATCATCCACATACATGTTTCTTAAAAATATATTTCAAAAAAATCTTACTATTTTACAGATTATGTGTTAAAGTCATTTATACTCTTGTTTGACATTTTATAAGATGTTTATAAAGTAATCATGCTATTATTTTCCATACCATGTCCTTTTTATCCTTTTTTACAGAATTAAGGTAAGAATGTATTTTTTAACTTATACGTCAGGTCCTGCTATTTTTCGCCATTATAAAATCATTGAAGTTTCCCATACAAGCTTATAAGAATATTTTCAAAGTAAATGTTTCCTTTTATAATTATGTGACTTTTAAATGATTTCAAAAAAGAGCTATTTATCTCAAATAGTTTAGATTTCATCTATGTCAACATCCTTTGATGGTTTTTAAGATTATTTGAAGTTGATTTATTATGATACAAAAGATCCATATAGTACTGAAGGTTTTGTAATATGTTTGACTGTGGAAGTGTTATTTTTATACCATTCATTGTTTATGGAGAAATTATTGACATTTAGTATGCTAGTTTTAATACGAATGTTTATGTTATGTTTAAACCTATTTATATGAGGCTTGCATTGGACTTAATAAGTAACAGGTGGAGCCCGCTATAGCTCCTAGATGCACCGGTAGGTCTCATGAGACAAACTAGTGTCTTGTCACAAGGCCTTGAAAAATCTTATTTCTATTCATCGCACAAGGCCTTGACTATGTGTTTTTGATAGATTAGAATTATAAATTCCATCATTATGAAAGTCGTTATTGATATTGCATGTGATTATTTGACTATTATAATATCCATGTGAATAATAAAATTGAATTATTACATTTAATTTTTTCCATTTTATGTTGAAATTCATTTTTAAAAGTCTTTTGTTTCAGTAATACATTGCCTTAAATATTTATGCTTATTTATGAAAGTTTCTTCTATATTTTAATCCTTACTGAGCATCTGAGCTCAACCCTTTCTATGTTTTATTTTTATGAGGATGTGAAGAAGTATTTTATGACTAACCTGCAGGGATAGTCTGAGGGGATATGAGTGTGGACTATGGAGATAATATGTTATTGTAGTTTTTCACTTTATGATGTAATGTAAACATTATGAATGTATCTAGTGATTTCCAAGCTACTAAACTAATCGGTCATTTGAGATTAGATCTTTTCAGATCATGCCAATGTTATGTAATAATTCACTGACTCTGGGTAACTGGGGTTGGGGATTTACAATCTGAAATGAGTTTGAAATAATAGAAATTGAATATTGGGTGGTTTTATATTGGAAAAGATATGGATTTGTTTTTTATTTTTATTTTGGACACTACATAAAAAATATTCAAAACCACAAACCATACAATGGTTTTTCCAAAGGTTTCTAGAAAGGCCTAGTGGAATACATTATTTTATAAGTCTATGTGCCTAAAATTTTACAATATATCACCTACTTATGTGGAGGTGAGTCAAACATTCAATGGAATGAATTTAAAATCATAAAATATTTTATATGTTTTATAAGATTTACTATGGATTTATTAAATAAATAAAATAGACTAAAATTAAATTATTATAATGGAAAAACATTGTTTTTTCCTAATATACAATTTATAGTATTTATTACATCATTTTATGGCCATTATGTTTTCATAAAACACACTGTATATTTATATGGTATATAATTTTTTCCTGGAAATTTGATTATCTATAAAATTTAGGAAAAATTCACCATTTGATAATTTTGATATCCCAATTCCCAAAATAATATTAATTTTATCTTAATAATTTTCTATATATATGAATTATAACGTTTAAAATAAAAACTAGCATTTGGTGAATATTGACGGGTTTTGAAAAATATATTTCCTAAACCATAATAAAATTTACATTAGATATTATTATATGATCATTTATATTTAATAAAAGTAATTTTATAAAACTGATTAATAAGAATATTTTTTATTTAAAAAATCCATTAATTCATTATAAATAGATTTCTTGATTGATTTTGAATATTTAACAAAAATTCTATTTTTTTCATTAAAAATCATTTACAATGTAACAATAATATAATAAAGTTATATATATTATTAATTACAAAAATAATGTACATAATAATAATTATAGGGTCTTGTTACATATCCCTTTATTTTAGCAGCATACACAATAAGAGTTAGGTGTGTGATGTGGGGGCTTTCATGGCGCTGTTTGTTGAACAGGGTTTGGGTCAGGATCTCTATAAGGATGAAATTCTCTCATAAATGGTTTTTCTCATACTTAAGTTGTTGGATCATATCTTGGGATTGTTATAATGAAAATACAAAAAATTCTATCTCACTCAGGAGCTTTGATAAATGGTCTTCATAGGGTATGATCATACTAGTATAGGGAAACACATCCATTATCTTTGCCAAAATGATTTTTTAAACTCCAATATTTATACTAGTCATGTGATAACTGTTCAAAGGCTTTATTGACAATAGTAATTATATGTAACAGTCATTTCAATCCAATTTATAAAATAATCAAAATAATTTCATGTGCCTTTTCTATCCATAAGACATATAATTGAATCGAAATGGTGAATTTTATTCATAATTGTTTGTGTCATTACAACCTTCCCCACTTAAGAAATTTCAGCCTAGAAATTTCCTTTTCCCTCACTAAAATAGATAATTACAACTCTACTTCATCACCTTCTCCAGTTCCCACATTTTTTCTTAAAACATTTGGTTTCACCACAACTCCTTGATGATGCGCATTGTCTTCTATTTATATAAAAATTTCACTATAATGTAATATCATCACGAGCTTCACCTCATAGAAAAGGTCATTATACAATGGTACCACCTTTGGATTGACCACATGTGATGGGTCTAGTATATAAATTCATAAGAGGTATACATAGAGTACATCATGTACATTATATAGGTTTGGTGGGAGTGCTAGTCGATAGGCCACTACTCCGTGGTGTTCAATGATCTCAAAAGGGACGATGTACCTTGGACTAATAATTCCCCTCTTCCCAAATCTCATCACTCTCTTCTATGGAGATATGCAGAGGAATATCATGTCTCTGGAATCAAAATCTAGGTCACGACCACAATTTTCAGCATGGTTCTTTTCTCATATATGAGCATCCTTGATGTTATGATGGATGATCTTATACTTTTCCACCATTTCATCAACCATTTATATACCTAGAAGTTTTTGTTCCCAAAAATCATCCCAACATGTCAGTGTTCTACCCCTATTCCAATAAAGGGATTCATAGGGAGCTGTTTGGATGCTCGAATAGAAACTATTGTTTTAAGAAAATTGCACCCAAGGAAGATGTTAGTCTCATTTTATGTTGAATAGAATTGAAAAAGATCTCAAAAATTCATCATGTGTATGGATAGTCTTCTCATATTGAGCATGAGTTTCATGGTCAAAATCGATAGTAAAATTCATCTCAATGTTCTGATCACGCTGATGAATTATCCAAAACAAATTGGTGAATCTTGAATCTCTATCAGACATAATTGATAGTAGTAATCTATATGTCTTTACCACTTCTATAATTTATATCCATTCTTGTTGATCTAGTGATAATTCCTCTCTAATCGAAATGAAGTGTGCATTCTTTGTATGATAAACCACAATAACCCAAATAGCATTGTTTCCTTTGGATGTCTTCAAAAGTCCAGTGAAAAATTACAGGGTGATGTTTTCCAATTTCCACATTCGTTTGATAAATGGTTTCATCACCCCTTCGTACTTTTACATCTCATCCTCCCCGTGTTAACATACAAGGAACTATGATGTATATTCAGCAATCACCTTATTAATGTTATCCCACCAATAGTGATCCCATAGATCTCTATATATCATTTTGTTTCCTTGGTGAAAGGAGAAATATGAGATATGTGAATGTTTAAATATTTCATTCTTTAACTCATGATTGGATGAAACACATATCCTCAGACCAAATCACACAATTATTTCTTCATTAACACTGATCATTGGGAATTTCCCTTTTATCCTAGTTTCCACGTTCTTCGGAATTTCCCTTTTCAGTATCCTTTATCCTTTCCAAAAGATATAGTTGTGAAATCATTTGTGAAAGGACTGATGATGATCCGTTCATTATGATTTCAATTTCTATATTAATCTAATCAAAGAATATTGAATCCTTTTCAATTCTCATCAAGGATTGAATTGATGGTTGATTTCTACTTAGAGAACCAGAAACCTTGTTCTCTTTCAAAGGACAGTAGTTGATTTAGTAGTATTAATCCTTTATGAGATATAACTATCTTAATTAGTGTATATTCATCTATTTTTGTGTGAAAATATATTATATAAATTTGTGATCTGTATATATTTCATACTTCTCCCAAATATGATAATGTCAAAGATTTTCAACACATATATCATGAGTGATAACTCTAGATCATGTGTGAGATAGTTTTGGCCCTGTATTTTAAACTACCTTGAGTTGTATTGAATGACATTGTCATTTTTAATCAACACACATCCCAAATACATTTTATAATCATCATTGTATTCCACAAAAAGCTCTCCACATGTGGGTAGTGTGAGAAATAGTGTACTGAAAAGCCTCATTTTGATGTCTGTGATCCTCTCTTAAGATTATTCATTCCATTAAAACATGAATCCATCCCATGCTAGCTTGGTTAGAAGGATTAACAATCTTGATAAATTTCTAAAATATATGTGATAATATCTTACTAACCCATGAAATCTATATATATTTGTCACATATGTTTTCCTTTACCATCCCTCAACCGCCTCTGTCTTTAATGGATCCATATATTTTCCGTTTCTTGTGATGAAATTCCACAAGAATGATACATCATTCAACAAGAACTCACACTTACAGTACTTTTCCTGGAGCTTCTCCTTCTTCTTGGTTTTTAGAATATATCCTAGATTTCCTCATACTCCTCTTTGATTTTAGTGTATATAAGGTTATCATATATAATTACTACCACAAATTTGCTGGGGTAACCTCCAAACACTTTATTCATTATGTCTATGATGATTACTAGAGGATTAGTGAGACCAAATGGAATCACAATGAGCTTATAATTCCCATACGGTATATGAAAAATAGTCTTTGGGATATCCACCTTATTCACCATTACAAGGTAATATCTTAACCACAGATCCACTGTAGATATGTATTGTGCTCCACGTAGATGATTGATAAATTCACCAATTAGAGTAAAATATACTTGTTATTTATCGTGGTTTTTTTGAGGTCATGATAATCAATGCAAAGGTGCATTGACCAACCCTTGTTTTTTGACAAAGAGGACTACTACAACACATGGTGAAGCATTTGGGAGTATAAACCCTTTATCTAGATTCTCTTATATTTTTTCCTTCTACTCATCACGTTCAACAACATCCATTCTATATAGAGTCTTGGATTTTAGAAATGCACTTGATATATGATCAATACATATTTAAACATCTATACTATGTTGAAGACCAATAAATTCTTCTAGAAACACATCAGTGAATTATCTCACAATAGGCATGTCAACAAGAATTGTTAGTTCCATAGAATCAGTCATTTGATCCAGATACTCTTTCTACTAGGGAAATAATATTCAGGCTTGAGATTATGGTTCTATAGATTATTCATCCTCCTCCTTGCACTTATATATATTCCTAGGTGATTAACCATATGGAGAGTGATTTATCACTCACAACAATTTATGTGGGTTCTATATATGGAAAGTCAATCCATGCCTATAATTGAATCAAATTACACCAAGGGAAGTATAACAAGATTTTTTTGGAATTTCAATCCACAAATGGTGATTAGGGAGGAGTTATATTCATGGAATTCAATAATTTCCAAATTTGACATCATCATCTACATCTCTGCAATCATTCTTTAGGGTGATGTTTGAACAGTTCTACTAAAAATTCATTATATAATGGAATGTGTAGATTCAGAATCAAAATTTAAATTTTCTATTCATGAATGAATAAATTTTATACCTATAACAACTCCATTTTAAGGATTCACTTTGGAAGTTGTGATTGAAAATTCTCACCCTTTCATCCTTGGTGGTTGTTGGTTTCCCTTAAAAACCCTTGTATTAGGGTACTATTTCACAATGTACCATTATTTATTATAGTTTCAGTAATGAAAATTTCATTAAGGATTAACTAGATCATTATTTTCCTCTATCACAATGGAAGGTTTCTCCAGTCATAAATCATTGGTCAGGTTCCATTCTCTTCCACGTCTAAAGCATTTACTCATTCCTCTTAGGTAATTTTCGGGGTTCTTATTCTTGAAAATTTGACAAGCGAGTGATGGAATTTCTTATAGTTGATGGATTTATCCATCGAGCCATTATAATTAAAGTGAACATTTTTCTTCTAATCCTCGTGATTCCCCTGTGATTCAACAATATCAATCTCTCCTATGAGGGAATATCCAACAAATTTATCGTAGCTACCAAAGTCATGTATTGTTAAGGATAATTGTATTCTAATCTTTATCCCACAAAAGAATAGATCAAAAATTCATTTTGGGGTAATAAAAAAACTACAGTCATATCATTAATGTATTGTGAAGTTTTATTTATATTCCCCAATAGATTCATTTTCCTTTTTCGTGAGTTCAATGAAGTCTCCTTCCATTTCAGGACAAAACGTCTAGGGAAAATATTTATCAAAAAACATTTTTTATCATTCCTTTCACTCCATTCCTTCGATAAATTCACTAATGTTTTTATTCTTGATCAATTTCCACCAATGATCTGCTTAACCATTCATATTATAAAATACTAGAAGATATTTCTCTTATTTAGAACATGGAAGTATAATAATGATTTTTTCAATGGAATGGATACTTTTCTATGTGATTAATGGATTAGATGATCCATTGAATGTAAGAGGTCTTTGTCACATGAAGATCCCAACTACGAGTTCCTATCTCTTGGGGGGGGGGGTTAGACGATCCTCATGATCAAGGTTTTGATTCAAATCCTGAGTTAAAGGAGATAGTACCATAACAAAACTTCACCGTTCTACTCCCATCGAGTTGGAAATCTCATTGGGGAAATCCTCACGCAACCATTCACATCAATTTTTGACAGAATTTATCTTCTTACCATCCATTATCTAGAATAAAAAATAAGGGATTATTATCTTAAAAATTTAATTACATAAAAGGGAATACAATTACATAGATGGGATAACTTTTAAATTAATTTTATCTCCTAAACTTATGCGTTTCTAGGATTCAGTCTATGTTATACATGATCTATTCACTAACATATATTATTAGGGTAATTTTTTGTGTTCCCATAATAATAGCTATAAGGATCACATTAATTAACCAAATCATATCCCATGGGAGTGTCCAACCAAGAATGTATTAAGGCCTGTTTTTGTGAACCAATTCTCCCTCGAGTCTAGATCAATGTGGTGTTTCCTAGTCTTTCCACTATATACATCTCTACTAGAGCCACATACACTTGTTTGTATCCTCAAATAGATGGAATTTATTAACAAAAACTAACATTATACTCCCCAAAATATAGGGATGTTATTATTATACATGGGCTTATCCCTATGGGGATTCACTGGGGTTTTTTAATCATAATAAAAATTATAAGTAAAAATATCCTATAATACAAACTATAAGAACCCTTATCTTTATTTCACATTTAATCATGATTTATCACATATATTAGTACCTAGTAAAACTCAGAAGATCTAGAGTTATAATATCTTTTGAAATTGGTAAATTACATAACAACTTGAAACATTAAATACAACATCTCTATTGAAAACTTCTTATACATGGCCACAACATTCCTTTAAACATGACACTGCATGGGATAACCTGATGACATACATATGTAAGGGGTGAGATATAACACCTAGTAAGGGAGTATAAATGGAATAACATGGGGGTAAAAATACATGTTATAGAAGGAATATCAATAAGGAATAATAGAGAATGAATAATAAGGAATCATTTAGCATGATAATCATAACATGGAAATGTGGAAACCACATAAAACAATACGTCGTAAAAAATATTAATAATGTTAACCACTTTCCCAAAATGGTGGAAAAAAGCACGATAAAAAATAAAGCAAATATCATATCACAACATGGAGAATCAGGATACTAAACATCACCCAATTCACTAGAGTGATATTATGGTTCACCATTCATTATCATTTCAATCTCATGCTTATTTGTCACACAAAGATCATATATCATGTATTCATTCAACATCATAATTTACTTCACGGTCAAGAAATGTGAAATAAATACATGTTTTTTCTCATAATATATATATATGCATAATGTTGAATAACCTATATAAATTATGGGGTATAGTATTCACTACATGATGATTTTTGGTTGGAAAATTGTGGTGCAATTTCAGCAGCATAACGACGTCTTGTGGAAATTCCTTAAATTTGTTTATAAGTGAGAATAGGGTATCACATTATTTATAAATAAAATGGATAGTAATGGAATCATGTGACAAAATATCTCAACATTTTAAATCAAATTTATGATGCATAATATAAAATAAGTGGTTGAATGGAAATGAGAATAGAGAAATCCATTATAGAATTTCAGCATAGTGACAACACAGGTAAGGGTACAAATGATTTGGAATAAGAGATCCATCATTCAAATGACATTAAATGTATAGTGGTGATTTTATTATAAAATATTGAAATATAACCAATTTAAATTAAAACTACAAATTAAAAACAAGGATCTTGAATTGAAAGGAAGAGAGGAGGTGAGGATCCCTTAAGAAATTTTTTCATGGTAACAGGTGTATATAAGGAATAATATATGGATTAACTAGAGTTAAAGGAAGATATAATTATTTATAAATCAAATTTATTGTAATAGGGTTATTTATTCACATATTCAAACATATCAAAATTGAAATAAGAAGTCAAATTATAAAAGGAAATCTTAATAAAAGAGGAGAGCGAAAGATCCTTTATTGGGATGTTTGATTCTAAAAGCATGGGAGGGGATTCATGGGAGATTGGGTCACATTAGGAAGATTATAGGGAGAAGGGTTGTAGAGGGTGGTATATCTTCATTGATTTTGAGTGAAGTGAATTGAAATCTTGGGTTGGTTTAAATAGTAAAGAAGGGAGATTTCCATATTTTGTTGGTTTTGGACACTACATAATAAAAAAATTCAAAACCAAAAACCATGTCATGGTTTTATGAAAAAGTTTCTAGAATAGGGAAGTGGTATAACGTATTTTATATTTCTTGGGACCAATTATATTAATATATTTCTCTTACTTTTGTAGAGGTGAGTCACACATTCAAGAAAATAATTTTCAAATTTTAAAATATTTTGTAAGTTTTAGAGGATTCACTAAGGCTTTAAAAAATAAATAAAATAATGTTTAATGTACATTATTTTAAAGAAAAAACATACATTTTTCCTAATATATTTTTTATATTTTTTATTACATCATCGATGGCCCATTATGATGTCATAAAACACACAAAATATTCATACAGTATTAAATTTTTACCCAAACATTTGAGTATCTCGAAAAATAATGGAAAATTAACCATTGGATAATGTCAATTTCATGATTCCAAAATAATATTAATTTTATCTAAATAATTTTCTAAAAATGTAAAATTTCACTTTTAAATTAAAAAACGACAATTATTGAAAAATGACCTGTTTTGACAATAACTATTTTTAATCCTTAATAAAAATTACTTTTGATATCATTATGTGATCGTTTATATTTAATAAAATTAATTTAGTAATCATATTTTATTATAATATTATTAGTTTTAAAATAAATTAATTTATTTAAAATATATTTCATAATTGAATTTGAATATTAATGAATAATTCTATTTGTGTTTTTAAAATAATTCACAATGTAACAGTAATAAAATGAAATTATATCAACTAATCTATAAAAAAAATAATGTAGATAATGAAAATGTCAGGGTATTGTTACATATCCATTTATTACACCAGTATATTCCCTAAGAGTAATGTGTGCGATGGTGGGGCAATCATCGAGTCGTTCGGGGAACATGGTTTGGGTTGTGATCTTGAAGACCAAAACTTCTCCCATAAACGGTTTTGATAATGCTTAAGTTATTGGATCATTGCATTGGGAAGGTATAGTGAAAATCCCAAAAATTATATCTCACTTGAGATCTTGGATAAATGGGATTCATTGAGAAAGATCCTACTAGATGAGGACACCAAATCCTTTTTCTTTTCCAAAAGGATTTGTTAATACCTGATATTTATACAACTCATGTGATGACTATTCAATGACTACATTATCATGTGTAATTATACTTAACATACATTTAAATTAAACTATATATAATAAACATAACAGCTCAGGTGTCTTCTATATCCAAATTACATTTAATTAAATCCAAAAGGCGAATTTTATTCATAACAGTTTGGGTCATTATAATGTCTCAACTTTTTTTACGCTTATTTTTTTAAATGTTGTTGGTGTGGAATAGTTTCTTGGAATTTAATTGAGATAAGGTTATTGGTGTTCCAGTTTGACGTGGATTTTAATGGAAATTCATATTTACCTAGCAGAATGAGTTCAATTGGGAGTTTTCCATTTTATCATTCTGAGAATCCTATTGTAGACATAATTATATTTTTAGTGACATGATTAAATAAGAAATTAAAATATTGGATTATAAACCAACTCTAAATTGGATGTTAAAATTTATAACTATTATGGTTTGTTACATTTTCATGTAAATGTTGAGAGAAAATTATATGATTGTGTCTCAGGTTAGATAAGATCTGGTAAGCATTTCCCTGATGGTTTATAATTGGAATACGGAAAATTTATATAATCTTATTGGATTATGAACTGTATGATTAATGAAATTTTTAGTGGGTCATTGGGGGTTTAGAAACTTAACGAAAATGTTTAAATGAAACTAAATGACATGATTATCTTGGGTGTTCTTCTGTTTTCCCTAATGATTTTTGAGGATGAGATGTTATAAGGTGGGGAGGCTGTAATATATCATTTTTAGACATTATGGAAATTATGAATAGATGTGAATTTTTTTTGGTGTATGGGTAAATTTATAATTTGAGCATAGTAATGTAAATTTTAAACTTAATAAAAACATAAAATTTATATTTTTTTTTGTGTTTTTACCCTGAGTGGTGTCATAGGAGTTTAGTTGAGTTCTAGAGGATCAGTCTCTAAAATTATTAGTTTTTTGTGAAACAGAATGAGGATTAGAATTTGAACATGGTTAATTAATCCATATGGGTAAACTATGTGGCCCCATTTTTTAATGAACACAATTTAATTTAAAAATATAAAACCCCTTATGATAAATTATGCATCATTGTGTATGTGTGCATGTGTAACTCATTAGGGATTCACACAGTTTTCCCAAGCTGGGATCCTTGCAAACACTTTTAGTGAAACATAAGTTGCATCTATTCCAGGATCAGCATGTTGTTTGAAAAACCATGTGGACCAACTTTGTAACCCTTTTAAAAGTTGTATGATTTTGAGTCATGAATCACAATATGATGGAACATGGTCAGAAAAAGCATGTGGGATAACTGTGCAGCTCTATATTGTTGGTGTTATTATGATTATACCCTATTTCTTTTTAAGAATATCCTACTCTATTCCATTCCCATCAATTTGAAACAACCCCTCCATGAGGATAATCATCATATTCTCCTTTTATGCAGATATAATCATCATGTAGACTCTGTTTCCAGTGGAATTCGTCACATTGGATGTGTATCAGTGATATTATGAATCATCCTCGCTCATTTATTAGTTTATCATCCCATTTTCAGTTTTATCTTCATGCGAGCTAATACTCTCTATTATTTGTTATTTTGAAACTTTCATTTATTTTTCATGACCTAATAAAAAATATTAATATTGAATAATTGTACCATATTATGTATGAGGTATGTGATGTATAGATTCTCCCATTAAATCTCACTATTTTATAAAGTATTTTATTGTACCGCATGTTAGATTCTCCATGTATTTACCATTAAATATTGAATTATTTATTCAAGAAAAAATGCCTTAAATTTTATTTTATTTTTGATTAACATAAATTGATGGAGTTTATTTTACAACATGAACAACCCCGATGAGGTGATTTTTTTATATTCCATGACCTCCATGTCTGTTTAAATAATTAATCACCCTATGAATGCCACTATAATTGATTTATTTTTAATTCCTTGTCATGCTCACATTTTTTTTATATTTTAGGTGTAATGATTCAGTCTTTTTGTAAGGGAAAATTTTAGTGGACGTAGATGATATAAATAGGATATATTTTCCCACATGATAAAATAAAATCATCTTTTTGGTGTGTTGTCTTCTCTAATAAAAATGTAAAATCAAATATTGTTATTTGAAAGGATAAATGAATTTTTTAGGGTTATGAACCTATTTATTATTCAATTTTTTTTTGTTTTGATATGGAATGATCATAGATAAGACCCTTCCTCTTGTTTATAATTCAATGTTTTTAATGGATTTGATGAACACATGGAATGCAATAAATGTTGTATGATTTATATTGATACGGATCCGATGTGACTTGGGAAAATCAGACTTATAGTTTAAGAAAATACCGGATATGTCCTCATAGTGAACGTAGATTGTCTAATTGAAAAATTTCTAAAGGGACATTGAGTAGTGTCTTTTTCCATTATGTTTCACGCCCCCCTTGGATGAAGACGTTGACATGACATCCACATCACTTGGGATGATGGGCATGATGTTCCATTCCCCCTTCATCAGGAGGGTGGGTTTGACCATCATCAATGACGATTATGATACTCATCATGGAGTCATATATTTATTTTGATACTCAGTAGAGAGTCCTATATATATTAAGATACTCAGTCATGGAAACATCTTCACATGATGACTCTTGTGACTATACTTGGATTCTTGATATTACATCATGGGTCATGTCTAGCCCTTTTCATATATATATATATATGACTATATATGTTACAACATATATAGTGTATATATATACATACTAGTATTTTTTAATATATATACATATATATTATTTTATCCCAAGATCACATGACTGATTTAGATTTTAGAATAATAATTTATATAGCCATGAATATTTTATTCTTTTTGTATTAATTGTATGTTATTTTATCACATGGTGTTTATTTCTATTTTATTTTTTATAATCTCATTTGGACTATCATGAATAATTTTATATATGTTGTTGGATATCTTACTAGTAATTATTTTAATCCATTGTTCTGCCTTTTATATATACTTATTGTGTTATTTATTGATGTATTTATTGTTAAACCATTTTAATTCTCTGATGTGGATTGTATAGTATCTCCACCATACCATCATTAGACCCTCACTAAAAGATGGTAACCTCTAAAGTAGGGGGATATTCCCTTGATTTCATGTGATCAATTGTATCGAGGATTCATTTTGGTTTCTTCTAGGTTGTGATTTTACATATGGTGTCCTTCAAAAAATCCACACAAACATTTAGTCTATAATATATATAAACCAGTCCTCAAAACCCCCTTTTTAATATTATTTTAAAACATAATTTGACCATAAATTTTAAATTTCATATAATTACATTATTGTTATTTTCATGTACCCCCATGACTATAATTTTACACTGATACTTCTTCGGAATTTGACAGATTCCAAAGTGCGTTATAGATTCCCATGGGTTGGTGACTAGAAGCCAGAATAATACTAGAGGCAGGAATGATCTATTTATTCCATAACACAGTAGATGATAAAATATAACAATTTGGTCTAATTATCACTCAAAATTGATAAGTATAAGAAGGAAAAGGGTAGAATAGTACCCAAATTTTAATCTATCGAAAGAAACCATGTATTCCAAAAGAGGTTTCAAATAAAAATCCATAAAATAATTTCATATCATATCCACTAGTAGGATCCATTAATTTTGTCCCAAGAATCAATAACATCCACCACCTCCATGTGGTGTTTTTATATTCATCAAACTTGAAAAAAGATAATCTAAAAACTCTCTAAGTAAAATGTTGTGTGTGAGCTATAAATCCTAGTTTGGTCTCACCGATTTTTCAACAATCAATTCAATAAAAAATTAAATAGTTCCGTATTATATTTAAATAAAATGATATATTTTGTGGTATCAAAATACATATATGAAACTTGATTTCATGTTCTTATTAATGGTTATTTTATAATAATATAATTATATGAATATTTTATATGAATGATTGTTTATAAATATACCTGTATTAATAAAATAGTTCAATGAATAAATTTCTTGTAATCAATAAATCAATAATATCATTGCACCATGTTTTGATCCATGTGGTGTGTTATCTTCTAGTAAGAGTATCCTCAAACAACTCATCAGTGATCTTGACTCTATGTTTCACATATTCCATGACTCAATATCTCAGAAATCAATACACCATCAATTGTCAAATAACTCTGTATTAGGTTTATATTAGTGTTTTTCTCATCAATTTAGTTCTATGGGTGATATCGTAGTGTGTTTAAACTAATTACCACTAACTAAAAAGGATAAATGTTATTTAAAATAAACAATTAATCAAGAATGGAAAAATAATCCACTTTAAATAATTCCATATTTTACATTTCAATTTCATAGATTCAAATTTATAAAATCCATTTCATTCCAAAACTATATCATAGGTTTTCATGAAATTAATTCCTTTTCAAATCTTATTTCAATTTAATCCATTCTACTCAAATTTAGGGAAATAATTTCCCTAAATGATTTATAATATGATTCATTTTTCTAAAATTTTTATTTCTCCTCAAGCCAACCGTGATGTGGTTTTTTTCACAAACATATTCCATTGAAATAATAAATAAAACAAACCATAATTGAAACCATATTGAATCGGTTTTAAATAACCTTTGAATAAATAATGAAACGGGGTTTTAGTTGTCTGAAAGAAACATTATATATCTTCCTAGCATTGAATTTAGGAATAAAAAAACACCAAAAATTGGAGTTCCAATGAATAATGAAGGAGCAAGAGATCGTGGAAAAACCCCTAGAGTCATGATCTAACAAAATAGATATTTGATCCATTAATATCATGTTGATATTTCGATTTATAATAATTAGAGGATTTAAAATATAAATATTTTAATTATGGAGGGTTCTATTACAAATGTGGAAAAAAACGGTTCCTTTGAATGTTTGATCAGGAAATATAGTAGTTCTGAGTAGCCAAAATGCTTCTTGAGAGCCTTCAAGATATAATAATTTTATTGCTATTTGAGTTAGATAAATAATATTTAAAATATTCTAATCATATTTAAGTTTATAAAAACATAAACCATGATTCACACCCCATATCCATGGCACAAAAAAGGATTAAAATGGCTAGACCATGAAACAACATCCTCAAGCCATGCTACAACCACCACTAATTAAACATCCTCATGAATAAATGTTGTAGAACTAACCCATATATACTTATCCTTAGTTAATGTTATGACACAAAAAAAGTACCATTCCATAATGATGACAAAATAGTAAGAAGCGGAAAAATCCCCAAAATAGTGCGCCATAGATTCACCTTCCCTCCACAGTATAGCTATGTTATAAAGGAAGTACCTAAACAAATGAACCTCAAGATCCTCTATACTACCACCAAATAGTCCATGGAATGGATTGGACTCTCCACGTTGTATCTCATCCTCGATTGCATAGCTTTGACTGACATATTAAAACATGGACTCTATTAACTCTAGAAAACATACAACACCTAATATTATAATATTTTTCTCAAAATATTTGTCATTCCTCCAAAGGGAAATATTTTCCAAAAAATTGAAAAAAAATGGATTAATGGAGTACCTAAAATTAGGATACTTGATGTCACAAACTCTCCACTATAAAAACATTTTTGCCTTAGATATATTTTCAAGATGATTCCATGTCAATAAGAGAGTAAAACTACTTTTTCATCAGTTGCACACTATCTCGTGTTTCATGTGATTCAGAAACATTCTTCCATAAAAAATGGAACAAAGTTATCATAATCTTATAGATATCCTAATTATTAGAGTAAAAAATACCGAATTGATGTTTAGTCATGGAAATATCAGACTCAACATAAAGATCTTCTCACCCTTGAAAATTAATAGGTTTTGAAAGATACATTTGAACCCATGATTCAAGATACATAGTAAGTATATATTTCATCTATGGTGTATATTCCAAATTGTAGTCCACATTCCCCACTCATTCAATATCCAAAAAAGGACCCACAAACCATGGCATAAGATTTACCTATTTTTTCAGATGTTGGTGAACTAACAAAGTTGATACTATAAAAAATAATTTTTCATCAATAGAACACACCACTCTTCATTGAAGTTGAGTGAAATTGGATTTATATCATATATGAATCTTCAAAATTCTAGGATGAATCAAATGAACCCTCACCACATCACCTAGACAAAACATTGTAAAATTGTGAGATATTCACCAATCAATTACCAACACAATGTTGATATGTAATTCTAGCCATACACAGATTCAAAAGAATCCATTTGGATAAAATACTTGTTACTGAATATGTAAAAAAACTCAAAAAATCCCAAATGGTCATACCAAACACCAAGAAAGTCAAAAAAACAGCTCATAGAATGTATTCAAAAATATATAGAGCTCACCAAATATGGATATTCATCTTTTGATGATTTTCATAATTATCCCTACATGGAATCACATGGCCTCATAGTGTTATTATCTAAGTGAGAAGTAAAAGAGGGATTTCTATCATAGATTATAGTAGATGGAACTCCAAGAAATTTTTTTATCTCCTACGTATAGACGCATCCTAAGTCATCAATATTTATCGAATCTCTAGTGGGTATAAAGTGAGTTTATTTGGTCAGCATATCAATCACAACCCAAAATCATGTTCATATCTTGAGGGGTACATGGAATCCCAACCACAATTACCATTGAAACATAATCTCATTTCAATGTTTACACTGGAAGTGTATGAAGTAAACATGAAGGTATCAGGTTCTTATCTTTGACATGTTGTTGTGTATAACAATGGGAAATAATGTTGGTAATGTATCTCTTTAAATAGGGATACTAGAATAATAAAATCAAATTCCAAAACATATTTTTTTTTTCCTTGATACAACATGCATTGGGAACTATATAAGTCCCCAATCACTTCATTTCTCATTGGAATGGGTACTACAAACCAGTTATGGAAACATATGGTCACTATAGGGGAGAAATTCTACTAACTAATTGATTTCCCACTATAAAAAGGGTTCATAATTCCATTTAATTCATCAAAAATTGATTCTATTTGAGAATCATATTATGAAGAGTGGGGGTCAACTACATACTATCCATAAAACCATATACTCATTCTCCTAAACTCAAAAATGCAATTTAGTCAAGAAATCAATAAAATTCCATTCCTATGATGATTTTTTCATTGCATGGTTGAGAATATTTAAAATCAATGCAACAGAAATGATATTCCCCCTTCCAAGGTTGTACGAAATGTTGAAATAAATGGATATTTTTACTCCCCCAATCATATCCCATTTCTATGATGATTCATTCATGAGTGTGTGATTTTACCTTTGACATGTTCTTATGTTTCATTCATGTTGATTTTCATGACTACAAAAATTGTGGCTTCCATTTTTATTGATATTTCCATTAAATTTTGAGTTGTATAAAATATTTTTTTTCTCAATAATTGATCATATAGGTGAACACTATTGAATTATCTCATAAGAAGGATGTTTTAGGTGAGAATTTGACATGCATTGAATTATCCCTTTAAGAGGGATGTGTAAACCATATTTATATACTATCTAATCTAGGAGTATGTGAAAGGGTACTGATTAATGTTCCTATATAGAATGGTTCCAGTGTAGGTATTTCTAATCTATGAGGACTAAAAATACAATTTTACTTATTTGATATATAATTGTCTATATTTTTACTAAGTCAACATTAATGGGTTGAACTTGTACCACGTATGCACTAATGTCTAAGGTCATTTCAGTTTCCCTTATTATTATTATTTTCACACCCTAATTGGTAATTTCTATCCACCTATAGATTTTATATATAGGGACATGTAAATGGGCATGTAACCTATGGTTGATTGATGATTAGGCCAGGTGGATGATGCAAACTATTCTAGATGGACATTAAGTAAGATGTTACTGATTAATTTATTATCTTTCCCATAAATTGGACCATTTATTTACATTTTTTATTACCTAACATTCCATACTAAACTACATGGAAAGGTTTATTTACATTCTATTAGTCTTATATTCTTTTTTGATTTTTTATTTATTGATTTATCTGTTATCATCCAATTGTTTTCTATTAATTTTTTCTATGTCTTGAAGGCATTTTCTCCCCCACACATTTTTTTGGACCCTCACCGCATGTTTTTGATCTCTTGTATAAGTTGAGGTACTGATTAGGCCATGTTTCACTATATATCTTACTAGTTTTAATTGTTTCTGGTGTAACATATAGTTATTCAGTTACCTAAGTGTGTATCAGAGTAGGGTTTAGTTATTTTTTTAAAATTATTTATAAATAATTAGTGAGAAATCATAGTAAAATAAAAATAATGTAAGAACATCAAAATGTTTTTGTAAATAATGGAGTGTATATATCTATCCTAATTCCATCAAGTGGATGTTCATGTACTAAAACATTAACTAGAAATAACATCTCAAAATTGGGAGAATTGATTATTAAATTGACTATTACTAGTGAAAGGTGTGTATGTCTACGATTGCACAACTGGCTAGACACTCAAGGGAGATATTTTTATGATAATTAATATTTTCAGTATAAAAAATAATGTAGGATTTCATTAGAAAATTTCCATGGATATCCAACGTTAAACCTAAGGTTTAATAGAGTGAAAAGAATGGATAATGATTTAGACATCCTATGAAATATTTTCCATTATTATATAAAATCTCCTTATAATTAATGTTTATCAAACATTAATTTTTATTTTATTTTTTTGGATGTAACTTGGATAAATTACGCTAAAAAAAATTGTGATGATCATTGTAATAATTATCCTTACATTAAAGTAAATTAAATATGAGTTAGAATTCAAAATCATATAATTATTCCTAACATTTATCTCAACATATGATTAAAAACATAATCATATGTGATTATCATAAAAACATAATAGAAAAAATTTATTTTCTTTAATACCATGGAGAAAAGAAGATTTAGATTCCTCTATGTTGAGACCTTGGGAAGGAGTGCCTTGGGAAATGTCTCATAAGAAAAAGAAAATGTTTTTTGTACAGAAAAATAAAGATATACATAAAATAATTTCCATGTAAAATTAATAGTTACTTATATGGAGATTAATTATATTCATTGTTATCAATTGTTGTTCAATGTCTTATGAATGGGGGATATAATCATTGTCATATTCAATTCCCCAATCAATGATCCAAATTATATACCAAAGATGTGCCAATACTATACCCATTATTGGAGTGGAATGATTTATGATTTTTGTATTATGTTATAGAATTATTTTATAGAATTATTTTACCACTAATAATTATGTTAGAAGAATCCTTAAACATCTAAGGATTTTCCTGCAGTAGTTTTTCTTTGTTGATTTTCAAGCATATGCTGAATAGTAGAGATGAACTAAAAAATATTTTAGGGATAAGTATATATGTTTAGTGGGAACATGATTGAGGGATAGGTAACCCATAATATGTTATTTTGGTTCAGATAATATTACTTTTTTCTAATATATAGCTGATTAATATTTATAATGTGAATTAGATAGTGGTTGTGACCTTGAAATTAATTTTTTTTTGATGAGAATTCGATTTATGTTATCTTGGATGAAGGATATTATATTTTTATATTTTTGTAATATTTTTCATATTTTATGATTATTATTTTCTGAATACATATAAATATATTTTTTTGAATAATATAAAAAGTCATTTAGTTTTTATAGAGATAGAGGTGGTTAGAATATTTTAGGTGAATATATGACCATGTTATTGGAATTTTTTTGCGGCATTCAGAGATACATTATGTTTTTTAGGGTTGAAATTTTAGTATCTTTTAAATTTCTTGTTACATTTTTTTTCGAAATTTATTGGATTTTTAAAAATTATTAATCATATTTTGAAGAGTTTTGAAAAAATTTATTTATAGAATTAATTAAGTAGATATTTTGGTATTAGAATTTAAATCTTTGATGTTAATATATCCAATTGTTATTTATTCATATTAGTTATCTTAGTATAGAGTAATAGTTTTTTGGTAAATAAATAGAGATAAAATCAATATCATTTTATCCTTTTATAGATATCATGATATAATAGAAATTTATTTTTGTGCTTCATTCACGATAAATTCATATCACCAATTCATCAATTGAATTTGGGATGAAAATAGGTGAAAATAATTGAAACATGCTTCAAAAGAATTATTTTAAATTTATTTTTTTAAAAAATTATCTAAGTATATTTTATCGTATTCTATTGAAGAATAATTCCTCAACTATTTCAAAAAGGAAAATGAGAATGAAAACCACTCTTGTTTTATTGTTTCTTCTAAAAATTAGATAGTATTTTCACCTTCTATAATTTATGGTTTTGTGTTCATTAATATTCTATTGACCATGTTCTTCATCAATCTATTTTTATTTATATATTACCATTCACCTCCATGTTTATATTTTTATATTCCCTTAATATTTTAATTTTCTAAAAACATAATTATGTGTTATTTGAGGTATCCTCAACATTTCCAACATCCCTTAATCTAATGAAGTTGTATTATCCCTTTATACTATATGTTTTTTCAATGATGGTATTTTAAAATACTCAACCTTTATTACTGATATAAAATTATGGGGAATAAATTTATTTAATGTTGGGATAATTTAACATCCCTAAAATTTAGTTTAAATGTACACTATACACAATAATATTTTTAGCACGCAACAGAAATCATTGACAGAACTACAGTATACGTTGAAAATATTTTTTATATGTGGTTCTTTTATCGTAAAAAGTATATTAGTGGTATGAATTTGAATAATATAATTAATAAAATATATTTATAAAAATTTTATATAGTTAAATATTATTTATTTATGTATAATAAATAATTAAAAAGCTTTCAATACTATATTTTTTCAATAAAATGTTTTCATCGTAATGTTGTTTATTGTATTTTTTTGAAACAAGAATAAATTATATAAAATTTTTAGAAATTTTATTTAAGAGAATTAATGTAATTGTTTAATAAAAAAATTATATTATCTTAGAATAATTATTTTTTGTTTTCATAAAATGATTTATTTTTAATGAATGCATAAAAATAACAATTTTTATAAAATGCTCATTTATTTTTATTAAATTAATTAATTTATAAGACTCATTATGTTTTGAAATTTATTATTAAGTAACATAAGACTCACATAATTATAAATAATACAATAAAATACATATACATAATCATTATTCTTTATTTTTTTATAAGTTCCCTCTTTGGAAAGAAAATAATTTTCTCTAAAAATTATATTTATGTTTGTAATGTGTTTTCTCTTAATTAGTTAAATATATTAGTATTTGAAAAATTATTTTCATTAAATTTATATAATATATATTTAAATTAATATTTTAATATTCATCAAGTATTTTTTACAAGGTAATGAATTGAATTAAACTCAATTTTACAATTAAAATGTATTTTTCAAAAAAAAACAATTTTGTTTGAGTTCTGTGCACTTATTTTTAAAGTCAATTTATAAAAATAAACAAAATATAATCATGTAAATTGGATTTTAATTTTTGAATTATAATTATTTATATAATTTAATAGTTTCATCTTAATATATTTCATAATGAATAGAAAATTAATTTAAATTTTGTAACCATGGTTAATGAAAAAACATGTTTATCGAGAGGTTGTACATAGTGATGAGGTTAAAAAATACCACATAATCTTGATTGAATTTTTTATACCTTATTTTAAAATAAAATCTAATTCTGGTTCATTTTTGTAATGGCTCATGCATTCCTGGTCCATTACTTTGTCAAATTATGGTGTTCTAGGGTGTCGATGTCTTTGGCAACGTGTCACCATGGTGTAACCTATCGGTTCCATAGAACGGTCTCACTGATCGGTTCCTCGCATCAATCTCACTAATAGGTTCCACCCATTAGTCTCACTTATTGGTTCCACCAATCAGTCTCACTGATTAGCTCCACTAATATGCTTCACCAGTATGTTCCACTAATCTGTTGCACCGATCGACTCCACCGATCAGTTCCACTATTCTTCACCTTCACTCGGATTCACTGATGTGCTCCACTGATCTGCTTCACTGATCATCTCTACCTATTAGCTTTATCGATAGGATTCACTGCTCTGTTCCACCAATCCACTTCACCGATCGGCTCTACTGATCAGTTTCACTGATCTGCTCTGCTGATCGGCTTCACTGATCTGCTCCACCGATAAGGTCCTCTGATCAGCTTCATTGATATGCTTCGCTGATCCTCTCCACAGATCTAATTCACTGATCCGCTCCACTAATCGCTTCACTAATCATCTCCACTGATCAGCTGCATGGATTAAATCCACCTATCTGCATTACCAACCATTTTCACTGATCAGCTCTACCGATCTGGTTCATTGACCAACTCCACTGATCCTCCACAATGATCAGATCTACCAATCGTCTTCACGGATCTGCTCCATTAATTTGCAACACTGATCGTCTCCACTGATCTGCTCCACCAATCTTTTCCACTGATCAGATTCACCTATCCTTATCACTGATCATCTCCACTAACTTGCTTCACCAATCAGCTCCATTGATCGGTTCCATATACCATCTTCACCGATCGACTCCACCAATCAGCTTCACATATCACCTCCATCGATCGGCCACTGTGGTTTGTCTGGGTTTCATTCCTCAGTTTTCCCATTACATCTCCTTTATGTTCTAATACATCCTTAAAGAAAATTACGGCTATTTTAAATCCCATAAATTATATTCTAAATAACAAAACAATGAGGTGACCATTGAGTTAGAAAAATGTGTGGCTATCACCCCCTTTTTACGATGTTTTCCATGTTCCCATGTTTTCTAGTTTCAACCTTGTTATGTGTTTTCTACATTTAAGGAATATAGATTAAATCATAGTCGTTATCTCCAGCATCTCTTAGTATAATTATTTAATCTCAATAAATTCTAACTTGTGCAACTGCCCAACCTCATATTCAAATCATGATCCTCATTTTAAGAACATCAATATTGCACATCTGGTAACTCTAGGATTGGGGCTTTTAATACACCAATATATTCTTATTCTTTAGTCCATATATTTTCTTGGATTTCTCGTAGTCTCCCTTTCAGAGATAAATTGTGCACCCACACTGGAGTCCTTCCCGCTCAGTCTTGGAGCCCTTGGAGTTCTTCCTCTGTAATTCGCACATCTTCAATTCCTATAACTATGGGAAACATCGATCCTTGATCATCCAAGTTGGTTCTTTCCTTATTCTCTCTTTATTGTGCATCATATGGGGTGGTTATAATGATGTTACCTTGGGATGTAGACAAAATCAACTTTAATGATGATAATAAAAATTATTTTAATGATTGAATGGACTGGATTTATGATGCTGTTGTAATATTATTTTTTCTTTTTTTTGTGAATTTAATGTGCTTATGTCCACTGAAAATAATGGTCATTGGCAGTAATTCCCTACACACCAATGAAGCTCGGTTTTCATGGATAACCTTGTGATTTAATGGATGTAAAATTTAAAATAATTATTCATTTAAAAAAGGTTATTTAAATTGACTTCCGATGAATAAGAGACCTTGTGTGATCACCCCAGTTAACCAAACAGAATAAATAAACCTAATAAATAGTGAGGATAAATCTGAAAACTACTTTTCTCTGTTCTGGAAATATCCTTGGTTGTCCAGTTTGATGCCTTTTGGGGGCACGTAGAGGAGGATGGAATCTTCTTGTTGATATGTTGTTTGCCTGTGAATATGATGCCATGGAGCTTTTATGTTGGGGTTAGGTTTGGTTCTAGTACTTCGTGGGATCTCATGGACCCCTTTTGATGTTGTTACTTTACAACAGAATTATGTGTGAATGCTAAAAATCATGCTTGGCTATTTTTTCTGTAGTCGTTGTTTTGGATTGTGGGTCTTCTTTGTTAGTATCCCGATAGTGGAGAAATGTTTTAAATGGAATCACTTGATCATAATAATTAGATCATGTACAATGATGAATTTTTTCATGAAATAGATTTTTCACTAGTTGTGGCTATTGCATTTTTGTGCATGTTGGGATATTAGTGAGAGTGGTTGTCTACGAGCTGATTGTCTATTTCATAATCCTTGGGTTTGAATGAGTTCTTGATTTCCTATATTAGTAATATTTAGTTCTTTTATTTCCCATTCTCAACCAACCCATGCTGAGCACATCATTCTGAACACCCCAAATTCATGGGGGATACTGTTTTTTCAAACATTCTTATTTTTTTGGTTATTAGCTCTATTTTTCTCCCTCTCCTTGATATCCCAATATTCATCGAGTAGGTTGTGATGACCTAAGGATAATTATGGCCCAATAAGTTTTGGGATGGTTGGTGTTGTGGTGGTTTTCACATGTGTGTGCGGGTATATTGTTTTCCCTAGTGCCTTTGGGATGAGCCCTAGGTGTCTTCAGGTGTGGTAGTGGTCATTCTGTCCTAGGTGTCCATGGGAATGGTGGTGTTTGTTGTGTCCCAGGTGTCTGCGGGCATGGTTATATTTGGTTATGTTGGCCCAGATGTTTGTGGGCTATAACGAACAAAACATTCATTAATGAAAATTCTTCTTGATCTAATGAAATTTATTATTATGGTTATATAAAATGTTAACATCATTAGTCTTATGTTACTGTATTTGAAAATACTGTTATGGATTGTGATCGTTTCTAATATAGTTATTGAACAGTGATCACATAATTAGTATAAATTTAGGGCTTTAACAAAATCAATTTACTCAGACAAAGGAATCGATGGACTCATCCAATAGACTTTCTGCATACGAAGCCCATTTGTTGAAGATCAGATAGGAGGTGGTGTCATTGGGATTCTCTCTTGACCAAGCCCAAACGGATATTGACCATTTTAAGATTTAGTGGAACTAACTATGGGAGAAGTGAAGGTTAATAGAAATTACCACCCGAGCGATGTAATCCGAGCCACCCGAAGAGCCTGGCACCATCCCAGACCTTACCCTTTAGTCCTAGGCGAGTGTTATAAGGGTATATGTAACAAGACCCTAGAACTATGACTACATACATTATTTTTGTTTTAATATTTTGAATTCATTTCACTATTGTTAATTTTTAAATAGTTTTTAAAGCATAAATATTATTTTTTAGTTAATATTCCACTACAAAATAGATTTTGATGAATAATTTTATTTTTGGATTAAATATTATTTTAATAAAATATTATAAATTAATTAATTTTTATTAAATATAAATTATCATAAAATTTTTTATGAATACAATTGTAATTTTTATTAATGTTTGAAAGCTGTTTTTGTCCAAACGAATGAATTTTCTATAAATGGTGTTTTTTATTTAAAAAGTAAAAGTTAAACTATTTAAAAAAATATTTAGATAAAATTAATATTATTTTTGGAATCAATATGTCAAAATTATCCAACGGTAATGTTTTCATTATTTTATGAGACAATTGAATTTTCTGGTAAATATTAATACCATTTAAATGTATAATGTGTTTTCTGACATCATAATGACCCAATAGTGATATAATAAAACACTATAAACATTATATTTGTAAAAAAATGTTTTACCATTAATATAATGTAATTTTATATTTGATTGATTAATTTTAAAAATCTTATTTGGACCCTCCGACACTTGTAAAAACATTTTGTCATTTTAAATTGTTTTCCTTTAGAGTGTGACTCACTACTCCATTAGCGACCCTAATATTTTAGAATGTTCGGAAATTGGCCTCATAAATTATTTTTTTCCAATCCACGTTTGCAAAAACTATGGGAAAAAACTAGGGGCCAGAATGTGGTTTTGTTTAATTTATTGTGTGGTGTCCCAAACCTAAATAATAGAGAATTCGCTCTCCTTTCCTATATAAACTCACACAAGATCCCACTTCCACTTCACTTAAAGCCTTTGGAGATCATCAATACTCTACCCTCCTCTTTATATAATCCTCCCAAGGTGCCCAAATCTCCCAATTAAGCTCTCTCATGTGTCTCCCAAGCCTTTGGAAGCACACTTCCATGTAAGGGATTTCTTCTTTTCTCATTTTTGTCCAATTTTTTTTATGTTGTTAAGCCCTTATGTTTTCAATTAAAAATGTTGGGTTATGATTATTCCCCACCACCATTCATCCATATTTATGTTTTAATGATGATATACTCCTTTATCTATCATTAAATTCTACCCATGTAAACCTGTTACTATGCCGAACTGAAAGGAATTTCCCTCCCCTCATTTATATTCAATCAATTATTTTGTATTACGTATATAAATTCCATTACATTAGTTGGAACATGTATATATATGAACCCCATACTTTCCATTTCATTTACATATAATGAGACACCCATTTCTCTTTCCTCAACCATTTTTATGAAATCTTATGTTCCACCGTTATGCTGTCGAAATATCACCACGTTCTTCTAAGACATGATCATAGAGTAGTGAATACTATACCCATGTATCTATCAAGGGAATTCAAATTTATGCACATACACATATTGAATGGTAATTTCATGTATTTATTCCATATTACTTAATTGTGGAATAACTTATGATGTTTATTGATCTTATGTTATATGATCCATGTGGCACACTTATGCATGAAATGAAATGTTCAAGAAGGGTGCGCCCGGATAGCGCTCCAATGCATTGGGTAAAGTATAGAATCATGCTATATTATTGAAATGGGTATTGACTCATGATAATTCATTTGTAATGAGGGTTTACAAATGATTCATGTGAAATGAGGGTTCGTGGGAAATGAGCCTTGGCTCATGATAATTCCTTGTTAAGTGTTGTTTCCACATTTCCATGTTATGATTATCATGTTTTAAAATGCATTTATGTTCATGTTTCTCTTGTGCTCCTTTAGTATACCAATTGCCTAACATGTATTGTAGTCTTCATGTTATTCCTTTTTTACTCTCTTACTGGGCTTTATAGCTCACCATTTTCTTATGCATTTCCCCAGGTTATCCCATGAAACGCTAAGTATAAGGGAATGTTGCGGACATGTAAAGAATGTTTTTAATAAGACGTTGTGTTATATGTTTTATGTTTTATTTTAATGTTTCTAATCCCCAAAGACAGTATAACTCCCGATCTTCTATGTTTTATCAGGTGATGGTTTTATGTAATAAGTCATGTTTATCTTTGAAATAAAGTGTTGGGTTGTTATAGTTGGTATCAAAGGATATGATCAGATATATTTGGGATTAGGATTAAAAAACCCTAGAGAATGCCTTAGGGATAAGAATAACTATAATAACAACATCCCTATATTTTTATGAGTATTGAGTAAGTGGTTTATCAAGAAAATACATCCCTGTCTAGATACGAGCAGTGAGTGGGGGCTCTGTCACTAAAGTACCAAGTGGTGAAAACCCCGAAAATGAGTTTTGGGATTGGCCCAGGGTATCATGGTACACAACAATGGGCCTTAAAGTACCCATGGTTATGAAACTCTCAGGGGATATGCATTGGTAAATTCACAAGCTTAGTTTCAACCATTATTAAGGGAATAAAAAAATTTCTAATAATTTATGTTAGAAAGTAGATCATGGATAAATAGATTGAAGCCAATAGATTCATAAGTTTAGGAAATAAAATCTAAATATAATTCATTTATTTTTTGATTTCCCTTTATGTGCTACCCCTAACATTCCTTTTATTCTATCCAATATCTAGTAATAGGAGGACTCGGGCCAAAAACCAATATGAAGACCAATATGATGAATATTCTAATGATATGCCCAATTTGATGGGAGCCAGAATCGCAAACATTGTCACCATACTCTCTCAATTAACACAAGAATGGAATGGAAACATGGGTCTGGACGAACATTTAACCCCCCCCCCCCCCCCCACAAGAAAGAACAAGTCACTTTGGAGAGCTTCATGAGACAATGTCCTCCAACATTTACTGGATCATATAATCCCTCAATCACCGAACAATGGATCAACTCCATTGAAAATATCTTCTCCATCCTTCAATGTTCTGAAGAAGAGAAGGCTATTTTGGATGCTTATTGTATGGAGGGTGAAGCTGATTAATGGTGGAAAATAATAAAAAATATAAATCCCAAAGAAGAGATCGAGGCATTGGAATAGAAGGATTTCTAGAAGATGATTTTGGATAAATATTTTCTACGCACCCTCAGGCTTACGATGGAAAGGGACTTCCTTGACCTCAAGAAAAAAGATGAAGAATCTGTCTGAGCGTATGAGGAAAACATCACAAGGCCTTCAAAATACACTTCTAGATTTGTCATTACCCCTGAATGAAAGGTTTACCTCTTCATTGGTGGGTAGAAAAATAGCTGACGGAATGTCCTCGTGATCCACGACTTCGACATGTGTGAAGAAATTTCCTAATGATCCCTAAAGGTTGAAATAGGAATCAGAAAACCTAATGGGTATTATGAGGATAAGATGAATATGGTGGACTTGAATTCTTTTAGTCTGATTGATAAATCCAACGGTGCTAAGAAAATACAGCACTGCACTTTCCAAATGTGCGAAAAAAATCCTCCGTAAATTTCTTGAAGGGGATGAATAAATACTTTAGGTGTAGTAGAGAAGGCCACGTATCCATTAAATTCTGACAAGAAAAACATGCTGATGTGATAGAGGAGGGGAATTATCCATTCAACTCTCAATGAATTGTTTATTACTTCAACTGCAAATAACCAGGGCATCTAAAAAATAAGTTCCATAAGCCAATGGTTTTCGAAGGCAACCAATAACCTCCAAGCCAGCAAAGATGATATTTTTCAATCTCTACATTCGAAGTGAACCCCAATAATGATGTGGTTATAGGTTTGCTAGTTATTCATGAAAGAATAGCAGACATACTTTTTGATTCCGTTTCTACGAACTTATTTTATATCCTAGATGCTTAGAAGAACAATCCCAGCACCCCACAAATCATGGATGTAAAGATGTCGGTGAGTACGACAAATGGGGAAATCCTTGAATCCCATGAATATTACTCCTCCATTGATTTAATCGGCGGGTTGAACTTCCCGGTGAACCAAATCATTCTCCCAAAGGTAGAAGTTCTAGTTTATAGGCCACAACCCTGACAGATTAAGAATCTCGAAGGGGACAATGTACCTTGGAATTAACTTCCCATTCTTTTCAAACCTCATGACCTTCTTCCATAGAGATATACATAGAAATACCATGTCTCCAACATTAAACTCAATGTCTTGTCGACGGTTATCTGTATAACTCTTCAACCATCTCTGGCCTGCCTTGATATGGTGTAGAATGGTTTTCACCTTCTCCACAATTTCATTGACCGTTTCTGGTCCCAACAGCTTACGCTCACAAACTTCATCCCAATATGCCAGTGTTCTGCACCTCTTCCTATGATGGGCTTCATAATATGACATTCAGATGCTCTAGTGCAAGTTGATATTATAGGAGAATTCATCCAGTGGAAGATGTTGGTCCTACCTTCCATTAAATTCCATAGAACATGATCTTATGATATCCTCCAGTGTCTTAATAGTTTGCTCAAATTAGCCATCCATTCAAGGATGAGAGGTCGTACTGATGTTCTGTTCAGTATCCAGAGCATATTGAAAACACTTCCAAAACAATGTGGTGAATCTTGGATGTACATCAGATAAAATAGATTGTGGAACTACATGCAACCTTAACACTTCCCTGATATATATTTTTTCCAGTTGAACCAATGAGAAATCCTCATGAATTGCAATGAATTATGATGACTTTGAAAGATGATCCACAACAACACACATTGTATTATTGCCTTTGTATGGATTCAGCTGTTTGGTGACAATGTCCATGGTGAATTTCTCCCATTTCCATGATGTTATGGGAAATGGTTGCATCATCCCCTTAGACGTATGCCTCTATGTCTTCACTTTCTGACACAATAGGCACATTGATGTATACTCATTGATCTCCTTCTTCATATTATCCCACCAATAATGCTCTCGGATATTTCGATACATATTTCTGTTTCCAGGGTGAATAGAGAAATTTGAACTATGTGCATCATCCAAATGTTCCTTCTTTAGCTCCAGACACGATGAAACACATTGTCTTTTCCCAAATCTCAAAATTCTTTCTTCATTAACATTGAACTCCAAAAATTTCTCTTTTCCAATAGCTTCCACTTTCTTTTAAATTCACACTTAATACTTTTGAGCATCCTTTAACTTTCCCAAAATATATGGCTGGGAAATCATATTTGAAAGGATTGCTGATGATCCATTCTTTATGATTCACATGTCCATCATCAACTTATCTAAGAATATTGGGTCCTATAAAATTCTTATCAATGATAGAATTGTTGGGTCCTTTCTACATAGAGCATTCGCTGCCTTGTTCTCATTCCTGGGGGGTAATGGATTGAGCAGTCATAGTATTTGATCAACTGTAACCATCCTCATTGGAGCATGTTAAAATATTTTTGTGTGAATATATACTTGAGGCTTTTGTTGTCCATATATATTTCACACTTCTCTCCAAAGAGATAATGCTGACAAATTTTTAAAGCGATAATCACCGCAGCCAACTCCAGATCCTATGTTTGATAATTCTACTCATGATCTTTCAATAGCCTTGATGCATTGGTAATGAATTTTTCATTTTTCATCAACACACAGCCCATGTCCTTCTTCGAAACATCACTAAATACTACAAAACGTTATCCACGTGTGGGTAATGTGAGAACTTATGCAGTGTTAAGCCTCCTTTTCAACTCCATGAAGCATTATTCACATTCAACACTCCATGAAAACATTACTCAATTGATAGTTAGCATGGTATGAGGGTTGGAGAATCATGATAAATTTCATAGAAATCATGGATAATATCCAGCTAACCTCAAGAAGCTATGGATATCTATTACCGATGTTAGCCTCAGCCATCACTCTGTTGTAGCTATCTTGGAGGGATCCAAAAATATCCTATTTCAGGTGATGGTATGGCCCACGAATGAGACCTCCTTCAACTAGAACTAACTCTAGCTATAATTTTCATAGAGATTATCCTTTTATAAAGTCTCTAGTAATGTTTTTAGATGCACCTCATGATCGTCCTTGGTTTTGGAGTATATTGAAATATCATCTATAATGACTACCACAAATTAAACGAGGTAATCTATAAAGACTCTATTCTTCATGTCCATGAATATTTATGGAGCATTAGTGAGTCCGAAAGGCATTACAATGAATTCATTGTGTTGTATCTTGTAAAATAGTAGTCTTGGGGATATCTTCCTTCTTCAATCTTACAAGAAAATATCCAAACCCCAAATACACATTGGAGATGTATTGTGTTCCATGTATCTAATCAAACAAGTCATCAATTCATGGGAGGAGATACATGTTCTTTATCGTGATTTTGTTAAGCTCGTGATAATCTATGAAAATGCACATTGACCCATCCTTCTACATGAAGAAGAGGACTAGTTCTCCCCATGGGAATCACTAGGGTGTATAAACCTTTTATTCATATTATCCAATATCTATTTATTTAGCTCCTCAAGCTCGAAAAATACTATTCTATATGGAGTCTTGGATAAGGGAAATGCCCCATGTGGAAGATCATTTGATAATTACACATCACTTTTAGGAGGAAGACCAGACAATTCCTCGAGAAACACTTTAGTGACTTCCCTCACAATAGACATGTATTTAAGTATGGTTTCCTCCTTAGAATCACTCATCAATGCCAGATACGCATTTTCATATTTCAGTGATATCCACACTTGAGATGATGGAGTTAATGAAGATTCATCTTCCTCCATGCTATTGTACCGAATCAGGGGTCAATTCCCCACATGGAGAGTGATTTCCCTCTCACGATAATTGATGTTGGCTTTATATAAGGAAAGCCAATCCATGATAATAATTGCATCAAATTCCACTAGGGAGAGTATGATGTGATTCACCGGGAAGTTCAATCCACCGATTATGATAACAGAGGAGTAATATTTATGGGATGCAAGGATTTCCCCATTTGATATATCCATGATTTGTGGGGTGTTAGGATTGTTCTACTAAACATATCGGATATAAAATAATGAGTAGAAATAAAATCAAAAAGTATTTTCTCTATTCTTGAATGAATAACTAGATGAAAACCATTCTATAGCATACCAAGGTAGGCTAGAGATGACAGTAGTGTTATACACAGTTGACAATATATTTCATACCATTTACTATGTATATTATAGATGAATTATTACATGGATATATTTATAATTGAATATATCAAATGTAAATACATAATCAACCGTTTTTATTAGTTAATAACCATAAAAAATTTAACTACTTCCATAGACTACAAATAAACAATATTTCTATGTTAAATTCCTCCAATATGAATGTTGTAAAATGACATGTTCACACCATGCATAGTAATGAGTACAAATTCATGTCAATGATATATTAAAATGATCATATTCAATCTAGAGGAAAATGGTGGGCAGTTATAAAATTAGATATACATAGAAAAACAAATAAACCATAAATGTTTTTTGAAAAATTGAAAAACTCTACAATAAAAACTGGATCAATATTTGAATCCTTTCATTAAACAATTTAAATCCCCCTAAATTGTAACACCTTATCTTCAACTCAGTAAAGATTCATTACTATAAGAAAAACAACAATATTCATGGTTTAATTAAAGAAAATGATTAAAACCTAAATTTTAAAATTTTATAAATTGAATTTTATTAAATTAATTTCATTTTGGAAATAAAATTATCTAAAATAATTTGGGGTCTAATTTTTGATTTTTTGTAATAAAGAATTTTTCAGTGAGTAATAAAAAATACAACGTTTTTAAACTGTATTTTAGTATATAAAATTAATAATGTTATATTTTATTTTAGAAAATATTGGATGAAAAATTAGTTCTATGATATTATTAATAAAAAAATAACATTTATTTTAGACTATTTTATAGATTAATTTTTTGTAAATATATTTTTATATATTAACGGAGTTTTTCTTAAAAAAGTCCAATGTATTTTTCATTTTGGAATTTAATTAACGTTTTTCACTTATAGAAAATAAGTCTTGAAAAATGGATTTCATATTTCAATTCATGTGGTCTAATTTTTTTAATTATATCTATTTTATTTTTGGTCATTACTAATAGAAACCATATAATATAATTATAAATATGGTAATAGTAAATGGGGAAATTATGGTTAAAAATAATATTGTAAGAACGAAAAAAATACCGTAGACATTTTAATTAATTGATTTTAGGACTAATTTTCATTCATGATAATAAAATATTTAATTATATAAGCCTTTTCCATTTGAATATTATTTTTACCATAACATTATTTTATTGAAATGAATCCAAAGTGTCATTTTATTTGTTTTTTTATCATTAATTTTCATACATAAGTATAAATAGAGGAAATGTTCATTTGAAAATAGTTAATTTAAAAATACATTATTTTTTGTTAGGGTAATTTATTTCTAATTTTTTTTTGCAGGAACAATTATGTAAAAATCTAGCACAACAATTACACAGTATTAAATTGATAAATTGAAATGTAAAATAAATAATTTTAAAAATATTCAAAGAGATAAATTTTGAATTTATTAATATTTCCCACAATTTTTTTGATTAATATGAATTTTTGCAGAATATGGAAAGGTTTAAATTTAAATAACATTCTTCTATGGATATATTTAATATAATGTTAAAGTAATAGTGTCAAAAATGACATTTTTAACCATAATTGTTTTACCAAACCCTACCCTCAAATCTAAAAACCATACATATATATTTTTATTACATGATCTTATTTCAAGACTAATTACCCAAGAGTTATTAATAAGTGATCCACAGTAGGTTTCTCTAAGAGAAGGTATTTTTTTTACAACTTTTTCAAATTTATTTCCACTTCTACTTCCTCTAGATATATTGTAACAATACTAAAAAATTTAAAACAATATCATGAATATAGAGAGATTTTATTATTTTTACATTATAACCAATTTCAATTTATTTTCCATACTACATAAGGAAAAAACATTACAAATTCATACATAGTTCTTACCGTCACTACATAATGTTTTAATTCATTTTTAAGCATCAATTTACAAGAATGGTTAAAAATATGTTACTTATAAAAATATATGAACTTTATAAAATAATTATTCTATTAACATTGTAATAAAATAATTGCCTTCTTACTATCTAACCATTGCAAAATTTATAATTTCAATCAAGAGAACATTTTGACCACGACGTCCATGAAGAAAAGTGATTTCTTTCTTTTTGGAATTAAATTTATGGTAATAATCATATATTCAAATATTTAAAATTATATATATATAACAATTATATTGGTAATATGAATTATTATATACCTTTACTTTTTCTATTCGTTGAAAAGTTATGTACAGCCAACCATCACCCTGAATGATGAAATTCGTTTCTCTGTCTAAATATTTTATAGATGATTTAAAATATTTATATAATAAATATATATGATATGTATATATTAATTAATGTCTATAATATAATGTAATTATAAGAAGTTTTCATGTAACAATATTACCAAATAGAAACATATATTAAAAACGAAGCAGTTACCACTGAGAATAGTGATTTTAATACAGACTTATTAATAAAAATGTGAAAAATCGTTACAAGTAAATAATATAATGTATGATATATAAGATTATGTATCTATATAATATTTATTATAACTCAATATTTATTATAATGTAGGCTAAAATCATTTACAATGCTATTTGAACCTGATGTAAGGTTTTATTTAAAAATCTAACCATTACTCGAGATTGTTTATGTCTATAAATATGTTGAGGGATTATTTGATATTTCTATATTAAACCCAACATATTTTACTAATATTTATTTAATTATCTATATCATAATTTTTTTTCATTTTCCTCTATTTAATTAGTCAATATACCATGACAATTTATTTATGGAAAGACATACGCTTCTTTTCTTCCTGGTCAAAAGAATTTCCCTTATATTCCAATATTTCCCTTAAAATGTTTTATAGAATAATTTTAATATTATCGAGTGACATATTAAAGTTTTTTTTACCCATATTTTCCTTATTAAAAAAATTAAATTTAATCACCATATTTTTTCTGGACGAGGAACTATTCAACTATTAAAAAAATCTGAGACGACTAATATTTTAATATATATGAAATGAATACAATTTCATTCCATCATGACCACTAATTTATTAAAATATTTTGGTACATATTTTTTAAGATTTATTTTAGAGAAAATTTTATTCGTAATTGTTTTGAAATGGTATGTATTTGGATAGTTTATTTCACTAGACAATAATCAAGTTATCTTTTTATATTATATTCATATAAGATAACATTATTTGCAAAATATTAAGATTTTCCAGGGATATACTCCTCTCATACCATTTGATATATTATTATGGATGTATTATAGTTATGTTATTTAATGGGGAGTTTTTAACATTTCATATTATATATATCTAATATGAATGGTTATAATGACTATGTTTCTCCCCATTCAAATTGATGAATTCGTTAGACTTTATATATGACTGGAGGGGCCCACTCTATCCCCATGATTCACTATTCGGTATCATAAGACAAAATAGTTTGGTTATTTGGTGTTACACTTAACTTTCTATGTATATTGTCTAGGAAAATGACCTTTATTTTAATATTATGATGCCTATAATTCTGCATTAAATCATTATTAAACAAGTTATTATTATACAATTGATTATTTATCTTGTAATTTTATCCACATATTTACTTATTATTTATGGAATTAATTTTATGGAATAATTTTTTAATATTTTATATAGATATATTATTGATAATTAATTTACATTATGATAGATTCTATTTAATAATTTTCTTCAAAGAGAATCTATATTCTCTATTTAATATGTTTTCTTTTCCATTGGATAACAAAAAGAGACCAATGATTGAAATCATGGAATTGTTAGGAGAAATAATATAGTTGTATTTCTTGTTTTTAGAAATTATTTGAGAAATATAATTGTATCAAGTCTCTTAAAACATCTAAAATATTCGGCCCTTTATGATTTTATTCCTTATAATTTTCTGCCAATATTGTAATATAACCACCAGCTCCAGGATAATGGATTTGGGGTTCATATTTGGAATTATTAGTATTTAATTAGAATCCATGAAAAGTTGATTTTCGGAAAAAAATAGATTATGTAATGTAACTAAGTGATTGGAATTGACAATATTCCCAATAAAAATAGGATTTTTTTTAATAAGTAGTTAAACAAAAAATTTCAATTTAGTTTAACTTTTCACTAAAATTGAAATTATACAATATGATTTATATTGTTATGGTCAAATAAAATGTATGTAACTGTCTACAAATTTCACCTAGTTGAAGGAATATAAAATATCTATATTCATATAATTCTTGTAGTTATTTCCCTCTTCAGAAAGCAAATGAAGCAACAGTTAGAGATGAATCTTAGGATAAAAAATTATATTTATTTTTGGGGTAGCTGACTCAGGTTATGACCAACAAACATGGGCATATATATTAGTATATAAATATGAAACATGGCAAAATAATATTAGGCTAATTCATGTATCATATACATAAACAATGCAATGGGAATAATAATAAATTTGTAGCTATATAATGGAAAAACTATATAGAAAATATGTTTCTATCTTTGGGGAATAATGAGATGGATATGGTTTTCATATTAGTGTATCACCTCACATAGGATACAAATCAATGGCTAACATTGATTGGAATATATAAGGATGAATGAGTTTGTATCATCCATGGTATGGAAGGTTTTTAAAGAAACTGTAAAACCCCAAGATTTCATAGTACGTTATTTTTTTCGAAATAATTCAATAACTTGCACTACACATAACACCGAGTTCAGATGCACCACGACTTACCAAACTAGCAGTTTAAAATAGACAATGAATATTATTAACTGAATTTTTAACTATATATAATCCATATAGTTTTTTAATCCATATTATGAGTTTCTTAGACATAATAACTAATTCATTTTCTCGGATAAAAGAAGTATTTTTCAAAAAATACACTTTTACCGCCTTTTAATGGTGAACCTTTTTATAATCCAATATTTGAAACTTTTATATATTCAATTTGTCAAAATATACTTCTTATTTATAATTGGGACATAATAATTAGTTTCAATAAATTTCGGGTGTTTTTCTGATAACTTTTATATTTGGGTGAATATTGAAAAATACTATATTTTAACTGAAAACCACCTTTTTAATCATAAAAATTTATAATGTTGAATTATAAATTTTAATGGTTTGGAAGAATAATTAGATTATATTTTTTCCATTTAATCCAATGATGGTCGTTGTAGGTAATTTAACATTGAAATTGAACAAAAACAAGTGTCAATCTTTTGAAAGTTATTATTTCTAAATAATACGCTTCTTGGTTTTGACAAAGGGGATTACTTTCAAACTAATTAACGCATCTTATATGTTTTAAAATTGGTAAAATATAATTCATTTTGGAAATCATAATATCAAAATTAGCTTAGTGTAAATTTTTGGTATTTTTCTGAAAACTTTCAATTGTTGATGAATAATGAAAAACACTATGTTATTGGTCAAAACCGACTTTTTATTTAAATATTTATTTATTTTATTTAAATTTATTTTAGGTCAAAATATATTTATAATACCAATATAAATTAAATTTAATTAATTATAGTCAGTTTATAATAATTTTCAATATAAAAAAAATTTATCGAACTTTTGACCATATTTTACCTACCACCTATGAGCATTTGGAAATTTACATAAAACATAATTTTACCGCTTCATTGAATTGAAATTATAAAATCCGAGAGATAGGGTGAATAAAAAAGGGGAAAATGTGGTTCAATAAGACAAAAATAATTTTAGGTGAAAAGTAACTTTTTACTTTTATTTACCATAGTTAAAATTAAATAGGGTAATTAAGGGTTAAAATGATATTATTATTACCCTAACACATGTCATAATTCTATTGGATAAGTTTAATTCGACGAAAATCACCATTAGGAACAAAATATTATCTTTTAGTTCCACTTGGAATAGATTAATACATTTATTATTATTATATTTAAAGAAGAGTTAAAAGAGTTAAAATCAATGTTTAATAACGAAAACATTTTTAATATTGGGTTATACATAAGATAAATTCTACTATAAATATTCATTAGAAATATAAACAAATTTCCTACATAATGGTATTTTATTTACAATTTTTAGATATTAAATTATTAAATTTATTAATGACACAATGATGATGCAATAATTACCTTATTAATGAAAGAATCATATAAATTGTATTATAAATATTAAAATAAATATAATTTAAATTTTTTTATTACATCCACGAATTTTATAGGTGAATATGATATGTCATTATTGATTCAATATTTTTTTGAGGTAATAATGATGTTATTATTTTATCAAAAAACAAATACCAAAGAGTGTCAAAATTGACATAAAATAGTTTTGAAAACAAATATTATATTGTTAATTGATATAATAGTCCCAAAAATATATGGTTATTAAAAAATACATATATAATAGTATATATGACATTAATTAACCAATTGGGGTTCTATTGGAATTTTATAGTAAGTTTATTAACCATATTATATAAAAATACAGACATGGTAAATGTCAAACTATTTAACTAAGAGTTAAATCTAAAAGTTAAGGTTAATATGGTAACATAAACATGTCTAAAACATTTGGTTGAGTTGTTTTATACCCATCCCCACCTTTTTTTTATATAATTCATTTTTGAGCCATTAGAAACCGAAATTTAATTAATTATAAAATAATATTTAATGTTTTTTCTAAGGTCCCCTCACCCCTCTTATAAAAGGGAACTACCCCTTATCTCAAATTCACACCTCCAATTCCACTTTGCTCATCCAAACACAACCTATATGACCTCCCAAATATCCTACCTTCATCATAGAGTCTTTAATTTGTTCATAACTCCAACTTAAGAAGCCGTTTTGATCAAATCAAAAGGAAGAACCCAAGAAGAGGTAATGATTTCACCACCCTCTTTCAAGTTCTCATATTCTTCTACTTACTCGTTCTTTGTTGTTTCCATTATAAAATAATAACTTCAGTATCTTCTATATACTTTTATGTTATTATAAATATTTCACAACTATATTAATTATTCTACCCATCTTATGAATGATAATGTAACCATGCGTGCGTAAGTAAGGCTTACCATCTCCACGTTGTGGTGTAATTTTTTATTCAACACTATGTTATTTGGATGGATAAAATGACGAGTAGTATGTATATAAATAATGAAAATAACATTCTAATGTCTCTTTAAAATTAATATACTATCCAATTCCACACCTTTAAAAAAAATTATATTGTCGCTCGTGCGTACATACAGATTACCGTCTCCACGACGCAATGAGATTCATTTCCACGTTCACCATTAATCGACGATTATAAAAATATATATTACTAATAAGTATTTAATATATAAAATAATAAATCTAATATATATATATATATGTGTACTTAGATATATCTTATTCACTTATTTCAGTTCAATACGATATGAAAAGTGAAACAACATTTATGCGTACGTACGGACTACCGTCTGCATAAACGGTGTTCTTCATTTCATATATATGTCTATTATACATATTTATATTCTAAATATATATGATATATAAATCATGTTTTATATTATGGAAGTATTAAAATCCTGATCTAAGTGATACAATCAAGAGTAACAAGTTAAAACACGTACGATAATGAATGAAATTATTACCCGATATGTTAATTTAACATGGAAATTATTATTATTTGGGTAGTATAAAGTAATAAATGAATCATGTATGATATCATAAATATTATTATGGTTCTGGTATAATTTAATAACATACTATGATCTTCATAAAGAAGGATAAACGTACCCTCAACTAAAGGAAATTGCAAGGTGAGGGTTAATTCCTCAATCACATTTTTATCTGAGATTGTTTATGTTTAAGTATTTACTGGGACATTTTGATCAACCATGTCCATTTTTCATAAAAATGATTTCAAAATTAATATTTTAAGTATTTGTGAAAGTTACTATTTATCAAGATCCTGATTTTAAATGTTTTGATGATTTATCTTTCTAAATCTTTTTAGTTAACATCCATGTTTTCAAATTGATTTTAAGGATTTATTTATATAGACATGAATGTTTTGAAATGACAATTATTTTCCAAGGATTCAAGGTGGTATGGGAAACTTTGATTCAAAAATCTCTTTTTAATTACTTCCTTTATAAATGGGTGACTTTTAAATTATTTTTACAAAAACAATATTTCTCTCAAAAAGTTTTACTCATCATTTTCAACTATGTCAGCATCCTTTACTGGATATAATTTTTGATTGAGGTTGATTTATAATAATACAATCATCCATATTGTATTGAATTAGTTAATATATGTTTGACTATGGATTCTCCATTTTTATATCATTCATGGTTTATGGTTAATGTATTGACATTTCATATGCTAGTTTTAATACGAATGTTTATGTTATGTTTCATCTTTTTCATATGAGGAATGTAGTGGACTTAGTAAGTGATGGGTGGAGCCCAATATAGCTCCTCGATGCATTGGTAGGTATCAAAAGACAAACTAGTGTCTCGGGACAAGGCCTTGACACAAAAAATTTTGTAGTCTTGGCACAAGGCCTTGACTATGTGGTAATGATGTCCGACGTTAGGCATTCCCTCGTTATGAAATTAGTTATTACATGTGATTATTCGACTCGTAGAATATCCATGTGGATGTTTATTTGGTAATTTTTAATTTATTTTAATCAAATTGTGTTCATGTTTGTGATTAAAAAGGCTGTTTTTTTATCACACATCTTACCTTAAAAGTTTACAGCTTCCGCTAAATTATTTACCCTTGTTGGGCATATGAGATTACACATTTCTTATGTTTTATTTTCCATGGATTCCTTGAAGTGTATTATGATTGATATGCAGGGTTATGCTAAAGAGAATAATGGTGTTCTCAAAGAACTATCAATGTTGTATTTTATTTTTTTTACTGTAATGTATAGTTTATGTATGTAATCTATTTTCCAAGACTGATAAACTGATCGGTCCTTCAAAACATTATTCCTTGTCATCATGCCAATGTTTTAAAATAATATACCGACTCTGGGTAACTGGGGTTGGGGCGTTACAGTTGGTATCAGATGAAGTTTATAAATATCCTTGGAAACTAGATTTAGATAAACACTAATTTGACCACATTTCCCTAAGATAGACTTTGAGTATTAGTTTTGAAGAACTTCCTAGAATTTTGGTTATGTAGAGATTTTTAATGTTTTCCAAGCATATACATCAATGTCTAGATACGAACAGGTAGAGGCGGCTCTGGTATAGATATACCTAGGGGAGAAACCTGAATAAACCGCTTTGAGCAAGACTTGAATGGGAACTAGTTCACCATAATGGGCCTTGATACATTCTTGGTTACGACACTCCCGAGGGATATGCATATGATAATTCTCATTTTATTTACAAATCATTATGAATGATTTACGAGTATATACCTCCTCAAAGAAAATATTTTTATGGATTATATCCATAAAATGTTCAATTTTTGTTCGGTATTTCACAAGTTAGGAATTATTCATTGTAATTCATAAACTAACCAAGTGTATTCCATTGTATAGAAATGGATCCCAATAGAAGGAAAGTTAACTCCATCAAAACGTATGATCAAAATCGTATGAAGGATAATAATTTCATGGTATTTAACCAATATTTAGAAGGGAAATAGTCTCCCATGTATTCTAAAAATATGAAGAAATAGTATCATGTTTTAATAATATATGTAAAGAATTTTCGGAGTCCTATGGCTTTGAAGTAAAGAAAGAAAAGAAAAGGATGGAAGAGAGAAACATGGATTAATGGATGAGGGAAAATAAGGATTTTTCCATATGTGATAACTATGGAAAGAATCACCTTGGTAAATACTTGATTGGAATGGGTGTTTTTTATAAGTGTGGTGAAAAGGGACACCAAGTACATGATTGCAAGGGTAAGATTTTTGTTTTCAAATGTAAAATGTTTAATCTGCAAGGTGTTGGGACATTATGTGAATAAATGTCTCAGTCATCATAGAATACCTTAAATGATGCTACTGGATAATAATAAAGTTATGATACAACCTCATGTGAATAGGAATGACTAGTGTTCCTATATTGTTAATATATAATTATTTAATTTGAGTATTGTATCAACAATATACTGGTTATATGAATTATGGAGATAAATAGATATTTTTCTATAGAACTATTTTATTGAGGATTTGAGATTATATTTTTCTAAGAAAAGTGACTTAATAGTGAGATAGACTTTTTGGAAAATACATGGTTGAAGTAAAGGTGATCAGTAATATAGTACTGATAATGAGGTAGTGATTTTGGAATATGAGATGGATGATTTGGATAAATTATATTGAATATTCTTGACTTCATTGAAACTGATTAATGATTTATAAATTCCATCATTGATGGAATTTACAACTTTTTTCGATAGGATTATATCAATTATTATATAAGGAATAAGGAAGCATGAAGGTAATCAATAAGGTTTTATGGTAATTCAGCATGTTACAGTATATTTAGAAGAATACATAATGAAGGTGTTCACATGTTATTACATGGAAAAAAGGATCTTCATTATGTTTAACATCATTATAAATTTTGGACTGAGAGTTTGGATATATGTATTTTGGATATGTCTAATAGTTGGAATGGATTATGTTTGAAATTTGATACTATTGTTATGGTTATTTTTGGATTGTTAGAAAAAGGAAAACCCAATGGTTGGGTGACAACTAGTCACGTCTAGCAAGGCCGCAAGACTTGAAACCACAACCGAATAGCGAAAAAGGGGAATCACCTATGACTGGACTACATGGTGTACTGGTTTGTATAATTTTGTTTTTTAAATAGTCTGACAAATGAATTATAAATTCAATATTTTTGGAACCTTATATGATTTTGATAAATATATTTTTTTTTTGAATCATTTGGAGTGAAAGATGTGTTTGTGGTAGGAATTAGTTGAAGGATGAAACCATACTTTTCAAGTGTGTGTATATATATATATATTCCTCTTATTAAGACTAAATTTTATTAACCCAATTTCTGATGTAGGTTTTCCCACAAATGTATTTTCTATTTTCAAACTTTTATTTTCGAAGATCAATTTCAAATTACAAGGATGCAATTTATTTAATGAGGGAAGAATGTAACACCCCAAGATTTCATAGTATGTTATTTCTTCAAAGTAATTCGATAACTTGCACTACACGAAACACCGAGTTCATGCACACCATGACTAAACAAACTAGCCATTTAAAAGTGGTTATGAATAGTATTAACTGAATTTTGAAGTATATATAATATTTATAATTTTGTATAAATATTATTAGTTTCTTAGACATAATAACTAATTCATTTTCTTAGATAAAAGAAGTATTTTTCAAAAAAATATACTTTTACCTACTTTTAATGGTGAAACTTTTTTAAATCCAATATTTGAAACATTTATATATTCAACTTGGAAAAATAAACTTCTACTTTAGAATCACGACATAATTATTTAGTTTCAATGTTTTTTTGGTGTTATTATGATAACTTTCATATTTTGGTGAATAGTGAAAAATACTATATTTGAACTGAAAACAATTTTTTTAATAAAAAAAATTTATATTGTTGAATTATACATTTTAATGGTTTGTAATTATAATTAGACTATATTTTTACTATTTAATCCAAAATGGTCATTTGAAGTATTTTCACTTTTAAATTGGACATAAACAAGTGTCAATCCTTTGATAGTTATTATTTCTTAAAAATACGCTTCTTGTTTTTGACAATGGGAATTAATTCTAAATTAATTAATGCAATTTATATGTTTTGAAATTGGTAAAATAGAATTCATTTTTGAATTCTTAGTATCAAAATTATCATAGGGTGAATTTTTGGTATTTTTCTAAAAACATTCAATTTTTTATGAATATTAAAAAACACTATGTTATTGTTTAAAACCAAATTTTTATTTAAATTTATTTTAACTCATAATTGAATGAAAATACCTATATAAATTAAATTTAATTCATTGGAGTCTTTTTATAATAATTTTAGACATATAAAAATTTTATCGAACTTTTTACCGTCTTTTACCTACCTCCTAGGAGCATTTGAAAATTTAAATAAAACATACATTTACCGCTTCCGTGAGGTGAATTTAAAAAATCCGATAGGCACAGTTCATATCAATGAGTAAAATTTCGTTCAATAAGATAAAAATAATTTGGTGAATAATAACTTTTTATTTTTATTTACCATGATTAAAATTAAATAGTGTAATTAAGGGTAAAAATGATATTATTATTATCGTAACACATGTTCTAATTCTATTTTATAAGTGTAATTCTACCAAAAACAACCTTAGGAATAAAATATGACCCTTTAGGTATATTTGGATTAGTTTTAGACATTTATTATTATTTTATTTAAAGAAGAGTTAAAAGACTTAAAATCAAATATTAATAACTAAACCATTTTCAATATAGGGTTATACATATGTTAATTCAACTATAAATATTAAATAGAAAAATAAAAATATTTCCCATATAATGGTATTTTATTTATAATTTATAGATATTATATAAATTAATTTATTAGTGACACATTGATGATGCAGTAATTACCTTATTAATGAATGAATCAAATAAATGGTATTATAAATATTAAAATAAATATAATTTCAATGTTTTTATGACATCCACTAATTTTGTAGGTGAATATGACATGTTAGTAATGATTCTATATTTTTTTGAAGTAATCATGATGTTAATATTTTATCAAAAAAATACCAGAGAGTGTCAAAATTCACTTAAAATAGTTTTGAAATCAAATATTATATTATTAATTGATATAATTGTCCTAAAAATCTAAGGTTCCGCCAAAACACTTATATAATAAAACATATGACATTAGTGAACCATTTGGGGTTCGAATGGGTTTTTATAGTATGTTTATTAACCATATAATATAAAAATACAAATAGACATGGTAAATGTAAAACTATTTAACTAAGAGTTAAATCTAAAAGTTAAGGTTAATATGGTACCCTAAACCTGTCTAAAACTGATTGGTTGAGTTGTTTCCGATCCATACCCTCCATAGATTTTAAATAATTCATTTTTGAGCTATTATAAACCAAAAATAAATTTATTATAAAATAATATTTTATGTTTTTTCGGAAGGTGCCCTTCACCCCTCTTATAAAAGTGAACTTCCCCTTCTCTAAAATTCACACCTCCAAATCCTTTTGGCTCATCCAAACTCTGCCCAAATATCCTCCCAATAGTATTACCTTTATCCTAGAGTCGTTTTTTTGGTCATAAAGCCACCCCATTAAGCCCTTTTGATCAAATCAAAAGGAAGAATCCAAGAAGATGTAATGATTTCACCAACCTCTTTCAAGTTCTATTATTCTTCCCTTTACTCTTTCTTTTTGGTTTCCATTATAGAATAATAAATCCATTTTCTTCTACATATTTTTATGATACTATAAACATGGCACAACTATATTCATTATTCTATCCATCTTATGAATGATAATGTCAACCATGCCTGTGTACGTACGACTTACCGTCTCCACGTCGTGGTGTAATTTGTTATTCAAAACTATGTTATTTGGATGGATAAAATGATGAGTAATATGTATTTAAATAATTAAAATAACATGCTAATGTCTCTGTAAAATTAATATATCATATAATTTGACACCTTCAATTAAATGATATTGTCGCTCGTGCGTACGTACGGATTACCGTCTCCACAATGCGATGAGATTCATTTCCATGTTCACCATTCATCGACGATTATAAAAATATATATTACTAATAAGTATTTAAAATATGAAATAATAATGGTACTGGAGAAATATTTATATATATATGTGTGTGTACTTAAATATATCTTATTCACTTAGTTCTGTTTAATACGATATGAAAACGGAAACAATATTTATGAGTTCGTATAGACTACTGTCTCCATAAATGGTGTGGTTCATTTCATATATATGTCTATTATACATATTTATTTTATAAATATATATTTTATATAAATAAATTTAAATATTATAGAAGTATCTGAATCTTGATTTATGTGATACAATCAGTGGCAACAAGTTAAAACACGTACGATAAATAAAGTGATTATTACCCAAAATCTTCATTTAACATGGAAATTATTATTATATGGGTAGTATAAAGTCATAAATGAATCATGTATGATATCATAAATATTAATATGGTTCTGGTATAATTTAATAACATACTAAGATATTCATACAGGAGGATAAATGTACCCACGACTAAAGGATAGTGCAAGGTAAGGGTTAATTCCTCAATCTCATTATTATCTGTGGTTGTTTATGTTTAAGTATTTACTAGGAAAGTTTTATCATTCATGTCCATTTTTCATAATAATGATTTAAAAATGAATATTTTAATGATTTTGGAAAGGTACCCTTTATCAAGATCATAATTTTAAATGTTTTAAATATTTATCTTTCTAAATATTTTTAATTAACGTCCATGTTTTCAAAATGATTTGAAGGATTTCATTATATGGACATGAATGTTTTGAAATGATAATTATTTCCAAAAGATTAAAAGTGGTATGGGATAATTTGAATCAAAAATCTCTTTTAAATTAATTCTTTTAAAAATTTGTGACTTTTAAATGATTTTTACAAAAAGGATATTTCTCCTAAAAAGTATTACTCATCATTTTCAACTATGTCAGCATCCATTACTAGAAATTATTTTTGATTAAGGTGGAATTATTATAATACAATATTCCATATTATATTGAATGAGTTAAGATATTTTTGACTGTAGATGTTCTATTTTAATATCATTCATGGTTTATGGTTAATGTATTGACATTTCGTATGCTAGTTTTAATTCAAATATTTATTTTATGTTTCATCTTTTTTATATGAGGAATGAAGTGCACATAGTAAGTGACGGGTGGAGCCCTCTATAGCTCCTAGATGCATCGGTAGGTGTCAAGAGACAAACTAGTGTCTTGGAACAAGGCCTGGGCAAAAATTTTATTTGTAGTCTTGACACAAGGCCTTTACTATGTGGTAATGATGTCCGGTGTTAGGCATTCCCTCATTATGAAATTAGGTATTAAATGTGATTATTAGACTAGTAGAATATCCATGTCCATGTTTATATGGTAATTTTTGATTTATTTTATTCATATTATGTTCAAGTTTATATTTGAAGAGGCTGTTTTTTATCACACATCTTGCCTTAAAAGTTTATAGCTTCCGCTAAATTATTTACCTTTACAGGGCATCTGAGCTCACCCCTTTCTTATGTTTTATTTTCCCAGGATTACTAGAATTGTATTATGATTGATATAAATGGTAAATCTAATGGGAATAATGTAATTCTTAAATTACTATATATGTTGTGTTTTATGATTGAAATTGTAATGTAAAGAACTATATATGTTGTGTTTTATTTCTGAAATTGTAATGTAAAGTTAATGTATGTAATATATTTTCCAAGTCTGATAAACGGATCGGTCCTTTGAGAATTAATTCCTTGTAGTCAAGACAATTAATTAAAATAATGCACCGACTCTGGGTAAATGGGGTCGGGGCATTATAGAAACATTCTTAGAAAAAAAAATTCCTCGTTATAAATTTGTGGATATGGAGTGAAAATTATATAGTCTCAGAAAAATGAATTGGAAAATAATGATATGTTAGAAGAAAAATTTACAAGGTTAGAAAACCATGGGTTTTTCTATAAAAATTATCACAATTTTTTTGACCATTTCATTGTTCTTATAAATTCAAAATAATGAGGATAATTACTCTTCAAAATATTATCAACATATGAGGGAATAATATTTTTATTTATAATGATAGATATATAATTATCCATGAAGGGTGACATTAAAGGAATTATTGACAAGAAAAGGCTCGTTGGCCACTCTTAAAATTGATATATTGTAAAAGTGAATAAGGTAAAGATTGAATTTCATAATTTTAATAGATATTGAACAAAAAACCCTTGATAATTTTTCATAGATATGTGTGTTTACATCATGTGTGGGGAGAAAGAACGCCAAATTGATGATTTTAAGGGAAATAGAGAAGTTACCAATGAGCACTACATTAACTATAAGAAGATAGAGAATGATTCAAGTGATTATCCTAAGAATCAAGGGTATTTTACATTGGAAATTTAATAATTGAAATGATATGATTATGTAATCACAGCTACTGAGGTATAAGAAACCAAATTTTTTGTGTGTGTATATTATTAATAGCCTAAAGTTGTGATAATTCATTATATGGTTCTAGATCTATCAACGGTATTATATGTTCCATGATTTGTTATAAAATTATATATCTTCCTAGAACCATTAGAATGGAATTATTAGTAACTAATACTAGTAAATTTCTCACTACAACAATTATTTGTCATTAAATTCCAATTGTGACACATAGTTATTCCATATTTTTAAACATTGTTAAAATACCGATAGTTTTTTTTTGATATAATATGCGATATGGATAGATTTTGAAATTATGGTAGAAAAAATTAATATAGGGGGAAGGTAATTAAAATATTGGATAATGATATAGAATTACTTATATATAGAGTTGATACATGGTCATTTGATTATTGTCTAGATCCACCCCCATTTTCTCTTCTGAATGATATTCCTAGAGAAGAAGAGAAGAAAAAACCTAAGTATTTAAAAAGTAATATTGAAATAGAAAATATAATTATTAATAAATAATTTACTCATGAATTAACTAAGTAATTACCTTAAAATACAACATAGATTTAGGGTTAGTTTTCCATATATTTAATCTATAATGAAATATCTATATGAAATCATCCATATAAAATATCAACTGTGGAAATATTTAAATTATTGAAACCACCAAATTATTTTTTCAATAAGTCATGTATACTTTCTAGTCTTTCACCTTGGTAGTCCCATGTTGTTTTTCCTAGAAAAGTATAAACTCATGAGGTTTTTCATTTTTTATATGGTAATAAATTCTATTACCATAAATAACAAGTATCATCATCCTCACATTGATAAATTATTCCATCAACTTCATAGAAATATATATTTTCCAAATATTGATCTTAATTCTGGGAATCAACATTTTTTATTAAATAAGGAATATTGTTTGAAGAAAAAAACTCTAAAATGGTATGGAAATTATGAGTTTATTGGAAGAAAATTTGGATTTACAACCAAACCCTCCGTTTTTATGGATATAAAGAATATTTTATTCTAGTTATGCCCTAATAATTTTTTGTAGAGTTCATTGATGGTTTCTTAGAGTACTCTATGTCATATATGGTCCCTAATAATCACTTATATATAATTATTGATATTAGCTTAAGAAATTATTAATACATTAAACATAGAAATAGTGAATAATGGATTTAGGAACCATGTTTTCTTGGTCATATTGTGTATTACTAAGGAGTATTAGTTTATCCTATGAAGAAAAAGGTAGTCTGAGAATAAAATACACCAATGAACACAACCACAGTACATAGTTCCACTTGATTGGTAGGTTACTATCATCAAATTGTTCTACATATAGATTTATTATACAACTCATTATCAAATATTAATCAAAAGATGGTTTAAGATCTTTTTGATAGTGGAATGTGAAAATAATTTTGATTAATTGGACAAGATAATATTGAATTCTATGATATTTAATCTACCATTGGGAAATTAGGGTTTTGTGAAATATTGTGATGCATCAAAAAAGTGTATTGGTTTTTTCTTTTAAGAATAATTATAATATTATTGTATATGAATCATGGTAGTTAAAGAATCAAGAAAAATCTATACAAATCATGATCTTGAGTTTGAAGCTGTATTAACAGTTCTGAATATATGGGGACATTATCTCTACGGTAAGATAAATTAGATATATATTGATCAGAAGAGTTTGAATTACATAATTATATAAGAAGAGATAAACATGGGGAAAATAAAATAGATTGAGTTGTATAAGGATTATGGTTTCTCAATAGGCTAGAATCTAGGAAAGGAAAATAAGGTAACAGATGATTTGACCTAGAAATATAATAGAATTAACAAAAATGAATATTTTCATGGAACCTTGGTACATAGATTTAGTAAGTATGGATCTCATAATTATTATGGAATGGGAAACATCCCGACGTTCTAAAATTATTTTCAAGCCATATTTATTATATATAATGACAATTTCACAGCGAGGGGATGAGAAATTTCAATAGAAAATTAATGGTGTAATTAATGATAAATTGGAAATCATATTTCTTGAAGAAAAAATTGTAAAATTTGGAATGAGGCTACATGTTAGATATTTACATGACCTAGAAATGAAATTATTAGATGATTCTTAGATCTTAAATTTCTCTATATATCATAAAATCTCTAGAATGTATAGTTACTTGATGAACATTTTTGGTGTGATAATATGAGGTGGGTCATTGTTGATTTGGTGTAAAAATTTTCATTTTCTCAATAGGTGAAGTCATAGTGATAGAATCCACGAGGATTCATATAGAATATACATATTCATTCAAAAACAAATGGGATGATATTACTATAGAATTTATCAATATATTACCAAATAATCCTATAATGAATGATTAAATATGGGTTGTTGATGATCCCCTTAAAAATTATACAAATTTCCTCACTATAATAATATATTTACCTCTAGATTTCCTTACATGTGTCTATATTAATGAATTTTTAAGACATATTTTTCACTTTATTCAATTTTTCTTAGTCATGATCGATGATTCTAAACATAAGCCGAGACAATTATATAGAAGGCACTTGATAATGAGAGTCATTTGAGTATCATTTTCCATCCCAAAACTATTGAGATGTCTGAATTGGTAATTCAAATATTTGAGGGCATGTTGGGGTCATGCCCACATGGTATTCAAGGTATGTGGGAATAATATTTACCTTTGTTAAAGTTTTAATTAATAATATCTTCCATTCAAGTATTCAAATGGAATCATATGAAGCAATATATGAAAAGAGATATTTTTTACTTTGACTTCTATGAATGAATTTTTAGAAAGGATAATTTTATTCCTAGAAAATATTTTATGGGGAAATGGAAAAGATAATGTCTATCCAAACTCATGTTAGAATGGATTATGAAGGGAAAATAGTTTTGTCATTAACAGGAAGAATGATTTGTATATTCAATTGATAAACCAAATTTTCATGAATTTATCTCCATGGAAGGGTGTTATAACATTTTTTAAGAGATTAAATCTGATCCTAAGGTACATCATACCTTTTAAAATTCAACAATGAATCTGAACAGTGGATTATAATTTATAGAATCCACTCAGCCTCCCTAAAGTACATGATGTCTTCTATATATCCTTATTATGTAATTTGAAGTCAGATTCATGGAATTTCTTACCTATTGATAAATAAAATTTTAACATGATTTATATTACTATAAAGATCCTATAAAAATTATGTACACAACAGAATAGGGTCTGAAGTATCAAAAAACTCGGATGGTAATGATACTTTGGAAAACCCCTATGATTGAATAGGTAATGTGGGGTGAAATACTAAAGAATTCTATTCATGACATGACATTATCAAAATTTATTGGATTGTAGTTTTTGATTGGGGGAACAATGTAACACCCAAACATCAATTTTCGTAGGGTTTTATTTTATTTTTTTCAAACAAAAAACAAAATACACCGAGTTTTATACAATAACATGTTTGAAAACAATATATTAAAAATTTAAAAATTTATTTTTCATAAATATATTTTATTTTTGAAATTATCAACTAAAAAATATCTTATAGTGAAAATTTGTGATTTTTTTAAAATAAAATTGTATCTAGTGTCAAGAGAAAAATACTACTATTTATTGAAAACTCTATTTTTATTTCAATTATTTGAAATGTTCCATTTTAGTTTAAAATAGTTTAATATTTGAATTAGTACTCTGATATTCTGAATTTCCAAATTATGTTCATTGTAATTGATTTTATGGTTTCATTTTTTATTAAAATTTTTTATATATAATTTGAATTTTAATCAAAAAAACACATTTGTTGTGTTTTTAATTTTTGTATTAAATTGATTTATCCACTTATATAAATTGAATAAGAAAAATGGATTTCATGTATGGAATCTAGATGTCGAAATTTGTTAAATTTGTGCCTTTTATTATTTTTCATTTTGAATAGAAACAACAGTAAATAATTGTCAACATAGCAATGACAAATATGTTATTTATTGTTAAAAATAATATGATAAGGACATTAAAATATCCATTACACAAGTAATTATTTCATTGGATGAGTCTATTTCAACAATTATCATCTTATATTCCAATAAATGTTCTTTTATCCATTTGAATATTATTTTTACTTTTTAATTATTTTAACTAAATTAATGTAAAAAATGTCATTCTCTTTTTTTATTACCATTAAATTTTAAAGTTAAGGATTAAAATAAACATTTTCTGATTATAAATTTTTATTTTTGATATAAATTATTTCTTAGTATGGATACTTGTTATTATTTATCAGTGATAAAATAATTAAAATAAATGCTTACACTACTCCAACACATTATTAATTGAATTAATAGATAATATTAATAAAAGATATTAAAAATGTTAAATTGTTGTAATTTTATTGAATTAATGTGAAAAAAATTGACAATATATATATGAAATTTTAGGGAAGTGTGAAAGGATTATATTTTACCTCATTCTTTTTCATGATGTATTTAATTTCAGATTAAATTAATACTCTAAAATTAAAATTAAAATTATATTATAATAAATTTTATTTTTTTAATGATTTAATATTCATAAAAATAAATATTTTCTCCAATGTAATTGTATATGGTTGAAAAAATCTACCACGATACATTTATGAGTTGTTATTTCATTTAAGGTATCATTATTAACCCATGAATTATAGAAAAATTTATTATTTGGGTAAATGTGAATTGTATTAATGATATGTAAAAACTAAAAGATATGGGTGAAAAAATGACATCAAAATATCAAAAAGTGTTTATATATGATGTTTTAGACTCAACCTCCTCTATAATTTCAATTTTGATTCATTTTGACAAAAATTGTTATAATAATTTAATCCTTCTTGAAATTTTCAGAATGCCCTTCCACTCACATATAAAAAGACACCCATTATCTAAATTATTCACAACACATTGAGCTCTTAATAACAAAAAAAACATGTCAAACTATCTTATCAATATCCTTTAATTATTTCTAGAGGTGCTGGAATTCCCAAAATACCAACCCTATTGTCCTTATGAAGAGATTCAACGGATGATTCTCTAATATATGGTAATCTACAAAAAATCATTCAAATTTATTTCTAATTATAAATCCTCTATATATGAATTGTCCAATGTAATTTAACAACACAAATATAATAAATATATTTTGATGTTATTATGATTATGGTTTGATCTGTTTTCATCTCTTTTCTACCTTATTAAATGAGAAAACATCGCTCGTGCGTTTGAATGACTTACTATCTCCACGTAGCAGTTTAATTAATTATCCATAACCATGTGAAAATAGTTATTATAAATGTAAAATATATGAAAATATATGAAATTATGAAATAATTGTGTTTCTTATGTAATAATATCATACCATAATTCTTACAGTCATGTATTTTGGAAAATGTTAACGTAGATGGCGTTTACGTGTGGACTACCCCCTCTACAAAGTGATGTAATGTTTTTAATTTTTTCATTATATGGATAGTAATATGAATAAATTAACTTATTAAATATTATATATATGATATAAAAAAGAATTTGGATATTTCAATTATTAAATAACTTTATTTCATCCATTGGAAAACGAAACGGCATTCATACCTACGTACACAATAACATCTCCAGGAACAGTGCAGTTTAGATTTATATTTACTCATTTCAAAAATGATTTCAGATATGTATATTAGAAATATATATATACATTATATAATTATTATAAAATTGTATATAATGCAACTATGATCATTATAAAATGATTAAAACTACTAAACTGAAACAGTAATGAAAAACATACCAATATATAATATGAATACGGGTCATAATAGGAATTGTTATTAAATAGTTGAAAAGTGGTTATAAATAAATAATATATGGTATTATATATATAACTATTGTCATTTAATATATTTATAATAAACATATATTTATTATACAGAATGTTAAAATCACTTATAAGTCATGTTAGGCTTAATATAAGGGTTATTTTCAAAATCTCGACAATGTTTGGGATTGTTTAAATTTAGTTCAACATTGGTAGAATTATGTAACCCTTGTCTATTTGACATGTTATATATTTTTATTCTCGGTTATTTATATAAATCACAGGTTTTACATTTATTTAAATCCCTTTAGGTGATTAAGATACAGTAATAATATTTTTAAGCAAAAATTGAACTCTTTTTCGACATAATTTATAGTCATTGTCTTTTAGGTAAAAATTTACTTAAAATTTATAAGATAATGTCTTAAAATTATAAATAATTTTATTAAATACATTTTTAACCATGGTTGAATTTTTAGAAATTGCGTTAAAAGGAATATTGTGGTCATTTTACAAATGAGGTACTCCGTACATCTTTATATAATTATAAACGGATTCTTTTAACATATGTTGAACAAACAAAATTTCTATCCATCATGAAAAATCATTAATTTTATTATTAATTTAAATGTTTTACTATATTAAATTCACGATTAATAATTAACTTATTATTTTTCTAATTTTTTTACAATTTGAACATGTAATTTCCCATAAGAAATCTTTTTATGAACGTTATATATTATATTTCACTATGTCAACAATATTTGGTAAATTTTTTGAATTAATCGTGATTTAATATTCTCATACCATTATCCATATTAAAATGGATGAATTATTTTTATGTTTATAGAATTATATATTTAGTACCTTATCATATTCTACTTTTCTAATATAAATAATAATGTTGATTGTGTTTCCTAGAAAACATATAATGAATTAATTTGACAGAGTATGCAATGGTAGTGGACCGATACATCCCCTTGATTCATCGGTGGGTCTCATGATATGAAATAGTGTCTGTATGTTTAATGAAACATACATGTTTATGTGTTTTTTCTCAGTATAAGGTCTTTATTGTAGGATTATGATATCTAAAATTATATATTAAATAATTATGAAAATATATATTATTATAATTTTTTTTATTTATGTTGTTATTTTATATATGGATTTGTTCCAATTTTATAGTATTTATTATCTATAATATTTGATAATTTTTAATCACCCCAATACTATTATTTTTTAGTTTACTGTATGATAACTTACGTGGTATTCTTTCCCTTACAAAGACATTGATGTCATTCTTTAATCTTTTTTCCTCTCCTCAAGATTCCAATAAAGTACAAATGAATGAATTATAGGATTTAATAGAAATAATAACAATGCTACAAGAAGAATGTTTATGTTATATTCCATTGGTTCAGTTTTAATGTGAGAAAAATTAATATATCTAGACTCCCAAGACTATTATACTATTTTGTCCTTCATAATGAAATTCATTGTATTTTGTGGCAGTATAATTATATTACTCGCCTATAATACTGGGGATGGGGTGTTACACAAATGAATATATATATTTCAGTATAAATAATGAAAATTAACCTCTACTACTGTATTCCCCTTTGAATATTATAAGATAAATTGAAGCAAAAAAAGATATATTTTTAGAAAAGAAATTATCATTGATGTAAAATAAAAAATTACACGATACATAAAAATCTAATAATTTAAAATAAGATGTTATTTATTTTGGTAAAAACTAAATTTAAAAGGATTCTACAATAATATATAATTTAAAATACATAAGGTTTATATTGTTTTAATGAAGTGTAAATTATCAAACATATAATATTAAACGTAAAAACCATTTTATTATTTCAAAATTTCATTATTCAAAACTAACATATTAGAAGAGTAGAAAACAATTCATTTGTATTTAAATTTATTATTTTCCAATAATGGTATAAAAATAAACATATATTTAAATAATATTGTGGAATAATTCAGGCATGTATGAATGATGTTCAGGAAAAAAATATCTCTCTATTAATAGAGACATGTTTTATCAATATCCATTACAAGAATATACTCATTGAAGTATGAAATTTTTAAAAAAGTTATTTTTTGTGGTAGAAATATGAATTTATAAAATAACACCTAATATAATAAATGTTTATATTTTATACAGCTTATATTAAATATGTACAAGAGAAATGATCATTACGTAATGAATTAAAATTTATTTAACAAAAATCCTTACATCATGGGTGATAAATCCGTCAAAAGTAATTTGATGAAAATGAAATAATTTTCGAAAGTATTTAAAATTAATTACCAAAATATATGATAATAATAAATCCATGGAAATTGAATACACTATTAAATATAAAACATTGTATATAATACTAAATGTCCGAAGGAATTAAAAATTAGGATAATGAATCCTTATGGATTGAGTATAATTTTAATCAAACCCCCTAAAGTAGTTGTATTTAAATTAATCTAAAAATAACATTGCTAAATGTTAATTAATATATGATTTATAAAATAAATTTTATATATAGTACTTTACTGAAATTAGGTTCATAATACCCAAAATCCCTCAAAGATAAGAATTTTCTATAAAAACGCTTAAATTGATCTTAATTCATTCTACATACGCACCAAACAACCTAAATAATTAAATTAATTTTAATAAAAACAAACCCAAGAAACTTTTTCAAAAATAAAATAAAAAATACTCCCAATTTACATTCAATCTATAAATATATATATATATATTAATTAGTTTTTCTTCTTTTCACTCTCGGTGTATTAATTTATTTCTCCTAGAACTAGTTATCAAAAAGTGGAATTGATATATATTATTTTTAACATTACATCACTATTAGATCATCTAAAGAACTATAATTGATATGAAAATTTATTTAATTAATCTATAATTTTATATCAGGTGTGTTTTATTTATAATCCAAGAGGATTAATTTAGTGACATGCATGTTTCAGGGATTCTTAATGAACCACAGATGATTTCATAAATGATGAGTTTAATTCTTATAAAATATTACCATAACCGAGAAAAAAATATTTACAAATTTCTATTAAATTATATAATTTAATATTTTCACATAATAATCCATGATATGACATTATTGCATTATTCGTAAAGATGGTTAAACCATCCAACAAGAACCTTCCATGATTAATGGACGATTATGATGTGGTTTAATTATAATATCATTACACAAGAATCATAATGATATTATTTAGTATTTATTATTATGATATATAATTATTTTAATGATATATAAAGATAATATTATTTTTATTTTTTAATTAGATAGAAAAATGATTCCATTTCTTCTTAGTATGCCCATTTTAAATAATTTAATTACTGATTATAGTTTGTTTATCATTTCGTTAATAAGTTCTATAATTTTATAAACTACCACCATAATGATATCATAAACATAAAATTTATCATATAGATCCCCACCTAGATAGATCACTAAATGTAACAATGAATTATTAAATACTCTATTCAATGGAGGCGGTAGTCTGCACGTATGCATGGATGATGATTTTTTCATAGAAATGGAGGAATTGATTTTTCACGTCATATAATTCTTGACCCTTCACAAATTAATTTAATGTTTGATATAGTGAATTTCATACTAAGAAAATTTAATGTATTAGAAAATATTATAGGAAAATTATCAGTATTGGAATAATAAATTATATAATGGAAAATCATTATTAAATACTACCTTTGTAAGATATATAATTAATATGTTCTAAGATTTTAAAGAGATATTTCAATAAAACTCATTTTAAATATATTTTTTATTTTATTTTAAAATCCAAATTCTAAAATTTTTGAATTTATATTTTTTAAAATAATATTCAATTTGGAATTCATCATATAGAAAATTAATTATTAAGAATTTTTTATTTTCTTCTGAAATGATTTATCTAAAGTCCAGAATTATGGTTTTTGTGAAAATTATATATTTTTTGAATTCATCATCATATAAGAATAACCTATAAGACTAAAAAGGAATTAAATAGTAATTTATTTATTTAATAAATAAAATAATTTCGTTTAAAATATTCCATTATCATATATGTCCTTTGTCATACATTTTATGAACAAGATTAAAATGTTACTTTAATGAAATTGTGGTCCTTTGAATCATGAATTTTTAAAGTCATATATGGTTTTGGATTCTCTTAAAATAATCATGAATTTATTTTAATTTATTATAAATATATTATTTTATGATAATTTATAATTATAATAACTAAGGACTATATAAAATATTTAATTTTGAAATCACACTTTTTCATGACTTTTTTGACTTTCTATGTAGAAAAATAATAAATTCATCTTTTCAAAATTCAATAAATTTTATTCTATGTAATTACTTAATCATATTAAATAATAAGGATTTAATTTTTTAAAAAAAGTTATTTAAATTATTTACATGTAAATTAATTAATAATGTAAAAAATTAGTTTACAAGGTAAAGGAAACTTATTATAAAAGATAAAAAGATAAATGAAAGAGCTATAAATGTTAAATTTTGACTCCAAAATGAGTAGTTGACGTGATTTAAGAACTAAAATCACTTTACCCCCCATTTTTTACCTATTGATCCCATTTACTCATGAATTGTATCATTGTGTAGTTAAAATGTAGGGGTTATTTCTAAAACAACCCTTGTAAACATATATAAAAGCTAACACATCCAAAATTCCTAGATTCAACATGCCAGAGAATTTATCCTTCAAATTATTAAAAAATTCTCCTCTTAAAATAATATATAAATTTAAAAATATTATTTTTACTATTATTAAGTATAATTCCATCATTTTAAGTGAGGATTGATAAATAAAATGTAAGTCCCCGAATTGTGTATCCACTTCTTCGTGTTTACATATAAATTGTAGTTATCCAAAACATCTCTAACCTTATTAGTATAATTATATCTGTAACAATAATATAATAAAAATTAATTAAATTATTTTTACAATAATTATTCAATCATTTCCATCCATTAATAAAACAATATAATATTGATTATTCATATGCGCAGATTACAACATAAACGAAGTGTTGTTTCTATTTTGTATCACCACCTCTCAATGATAGTATCAATGATGGATTAAAACAATAAATACTTTTATATGTTAATTATAAAATCCATTAATTATCATATTTCCTATACAAAATCTTATATACATTCATTGATAGATGGGATAATAAATCATTCATATAGTTGACAACCTCCATTACAAACGATGATTTTCAATTTTGAACACCACACATATTGGTTGTTTTATAATAATTCATTTAATCATGATATATGATAATTATTAAATTTTTATGCTGATGAATATTTCATACAATCTTTATCTAAATAAATTCACTTACTCGTGAAATCATTATAAAATTTAAATGTTTTGTTAGGTTTTACCACCTAAGTGAACGATATTATAATGTTTACATCATGAATGATAAATTATTTATATATAATTAATTTATCATGTGAAAATATTTAACTTAATATGTATTAATAATTATATAATTGTTTTTTAAATATGGAAATTTTTTATAAAAGTATAAAATTTAGATTGTTATATATGTCGAAACATGTTTTTGGGGTTTTCCAATTTCACAATATGCATTCATTTATTTCACATAATGAAGACATGAATTAAGTAATAATTGTAAAATAAAAATAATTATACCTTTAATAATCAGGTAATTATGAACATGAACCCACGTTGTAAGAATTGACTCTTTTCGATGATTTTTGAATGAGACACAAAAAAATATTCTCACTTCTTTAACAGAAAATAACTATAATAAGGTGATATTTTTATCATAACGGTTTATAAATAATATTTTAAAATAGTGATAAAATTTAATATATTCCGTAATTACATACATATGTTATTATTTAAATTATATTGGAGGATAGATCAAGTATTATTTAGTGTAAATTCAAGGTAACTATTTTCAATCTTAAACTTCTCTCTTTGAGACATATTATATATTATGAAGAATATTTATTTTGAATATTGTATATGCTACCTAATTGAGATGTGATATCATGAAAATAAATTTATTCCTCATAATATATTTAAAATTTAAAAATATATCTCTAATAAGAGGATTTGAGTTGAATATACCTCAAATAGTAGGGGTTTCATTGTCTTAGATTCAAATCCCTGAGACATGTTTGATATTTCATACCAGAATTTTATTTATAAGGTTCATTCTATACCATAATCTCTTAAAGTATAATGAATATATCAAATTTCAAGATAATAGAATTTTAATTTCATGCTAACCCTCTTATTCTTAAATTTCAATTTTCATACGTGTATTTGGAAACTCAATTCGCATTAATTGTGTTTTGATTATTAGTCATTAAATTAAATCATTTGTGTTTGTTACGCTCTTCCCTTTGATTTTATTATCTGTTAATTTATAGTTTTCTTTATGTATGTTCATTTTTACAACATAAATTCTTTATACGTGAACCTTTCTTCCGGATTTATGACGTCCATAAGGGATTTTATTAACATAAAGTTTTAGTTTTTCAGTTAAAATGACGTTTTATGATAATCAATTTTCTTTGTTTGATAAGTATTTCTATTTAATATTTGATAAGATATTTCCTCTTTTAAATCTAACTAATAATGAAATTTTTACTAAAATATTCTTCATCAATGAAATTCTTTGTCATAAGAGTTTTCCGTTTTTTCATAAATATCATCTTTTTTAATGAATTTTTTTTATAATTTTCCATTTTAATTAATCCCAAAGAAATTATTTCTTTTATTTAGAAATTCAAATATTTTTTTACTCATGTTAACATCATATTTAAAATCACCATATCTAAAAATAATGTTTTACAAACTATTTTTTCATGTCGGTATTCAATAATGGTAATTCAAAATAGTTGAAATGTTTTTCATTTCTTAATATTCATCTTTTTTACCTTACACTCCCCATTTTTTTGAAAAAATATATTTCTTTTAAATTTTATTATATTTTTAATAATTTATAGTTATGTTTTCAAATTATTTCTCTTTAACTTATCAAATTATTTTTGAATAGTAATTTATAATCAATATTTTATAAACTGGTTTAAAACTATTTTGTGATAACTACTGTATTTTCACTTCTATATAACCTACATGGATTATCCTTATTGATGTTATGTTTTTATTAGTATATTAATATAATAAATATATTATTATTTATATGAAAATGATATTATTGATAACCTTTGATATCTTATGTTCATATTTTCTAATGTTTTGTTTGGAATGTTTTAAAAATCCCATTTTTTCTTATGGTTATTTGTTGTATATTTTATGTTTTATTTTATGTGATGCTAATATTTATGAATGATAATGTTAATTTTTTTATATCACCCTTAAATTCATTGTTTATGATTTCATATGTCACTAGATGATGATATGTTGTGTGAAGAAGATACAAGATGATTTATTAACATCCATATTGTGTAAATTGAATGTGATAATCTTTCATAAAATTTTTTTCTTGAATGAGATTTAAAAATTATGTTTACACAATTTTTTTGAATGGTATATGGGAAAAAAAGTTCTACACTTTTTAGGTGAATGGGATATTAGCAGCATTATTCTCAAGTAGTTGTGTGAAAGTGATATGTGAAACTTTGTTCTCAAAAATTTATATGGTTGTATTTTTTCATATTTGAATGATTCCGCACATTTATGCTTATTAATATGACTATGTTATTCTCTTATGGATCATTTTTAATTACTTGTGTTTCTAAAATAGTTTCATTAGTGTATAATGTTATTACATGTCATATGCAATGATTTATGAAATATTATTTCATTATTATACCTATATACTTATCTTATTTTCACATATGATATTTGATCGTTAAAACATATTTTTCTCTTAAAGAACATATTAGCTCCCCCTTCCCTTAAAACCATTACATTAGTAGGTTTTGAAGTTGATAAAAGTATGTAATATAATGAAGTGATTCTTTTGAGGAAATTTTTTCTGTAAATATAAAAAACACATAATGAAATAAGATATTATTCTTAAACATGAGATTAAATTATATCAAGTAAATATTTTTTAATAAAATTATCATTTTAATATTTTTGGGGAAAAATTATGGTTTGATAGGATGAACTTCAATTGTGATCATACTTCGTAAAAATAATCATAGACTGAATTTTGAAAATATCCCCTTATAAATAAGATTTTATGATTAATTTAAATTGTATAAAAAATCTAATCCGAATTTTATTTACAATTATGTATTATAATATTTATAATTGGACATATATTTATTATCAATTTGATAAAAATAAAAACATGATCATTTGAATGTAAAATAAGATAGTTTTTAAAATATTGTTTTTATGGGCATAATGAATTTAAATTATTATTAATTAAAATAATCCCTAATGATGAATTATTTAATATAAAAATATAAATTATGTAAATATATATATGACCATAAATTTATTTAGTTATGGTTATTAGTCACAGATTTAATGCAATATCATCTTATTATGGAAAATACATTTTCTAGAAAAATTGTATTCAATGTAATTTTATGGGTTTACCTTAAAATAAATATGTTACACTTATAAAAATTTAGTTATATAAAATTGATTTCATATTTGGAATTATAAAGTTGAAATTTTATTAATAGTTCCCTTTCATTTTATTGCATTATTTATAATGAAGTTCGTAAAATTTATCTCCTCGAAAAAGTAGAATATGTGATCATCAAGTTTAAATCAATCGAATAAGGATTCAACATCATCCATAAACGTGCCTATATTTAATTGAATGAGTTTATTTGGACTACCACATTAAAATAATCTATAATATATTATACTAGGGCTATTTTCCATTAATAATTTTATTATATTATATTAAGCAATGAAAATTTCCAAAATAATTAATATATTTTGAATGTAATTATTTTTAGAATAATTAATATATTTTTATTATGGTAATCTATTTATGACTTTTAGAAATGGTATAATCTCATTATTATCTTACCTAATGATAGAACAGTTCTTATGCAATGAGTAAAAAATCATATAAATGGTTTTGGAAAGATAAAAAGAAATTTTATTTTGATTAATTATGTTTTAAAATGTATTTCATTGCTAACAATATTTTATAATTAATGGTAAAGATTATATATTAAAATTAAGTAAAAATATATTTTTCTTTATTATTAAAATATTTAAATATTTTTTATTATGAAATTCATGTTATTCTTTGTAAAATAATATATTATTAAATGAATTAAAATTGATAAAAATATTTAATTAGGACAATTATTGGAATAAGATCTAAAATTTCATAAACTTAAGTATTTTGATACATATCTAAGATTACATAAAATTTATAACCCATTAGGAATGGAAAATTATTCATAAGTTTTAGGGATTTAATTTCATAATTATGGTCATAAATAAAAATATTAGCTTTACAACTACACAAAAACCCTATAAAATATTGTTGTTTTAAGGTATTTCATCATTACACTATCATTACATCTAATTTTTTTTCTTCCAATTTTCAACACATTTAACCAAACAATAATATAAATTATTTAAATATTTTATAAAATTCCTAGATATTCCTTTTCTTTTACAATAAAATGACACACCCACACCTCTATTATTCACAACACCTTGAGAAAAATGGTAAAAAACTAGGAAATTGTATCTCTAGTTTCATTTGATAAATTATAGAGGTTATGGACTTCCAAAAAAACCAACACTAAGGTCTTAAATATTATAAAAAGGAGATATTTCAAATAATTAATAATTAATAGGTCTCGGGGTAGTGATAAAAATGGAAAAGGGGGTGGGTTAATTGTAATTATTTAAAAAAAGAAAATTAATATATGTGCATGAAGTGATCATTTTTAATAATAGAGAATTCATCCACACCTATAAAAGAAAATAGATATTTAAGAAAGTGAAAAAAGTAAGATATGAATAGTTGATATTCTATAGTGGTTCAGATCTAAATGATCCTACTCCACTCTTTAAACCTCTCTTGAACTGCGATTTATGGAACCATCTATGTTATATCACTTTATATGTAAAGTGACAACTCTTTATGAAAATATTTTCAATACATGGATGCTCAACAAAATTACTTCATAATTTATGGATTTAGACTAAACCCAATGTTTTACAGGAGAAGTCCCAACATATAGTTTTATTGGATCAATTATAACCTCTTTAATTTTTTCTGTTTAGACAAAATCCCATCATTTATGGGGGAAAAGTTACCCAGTATTTTACATGGGATGAACTAACATATATTATCATAAGCACAGTCCAAACCTCATATATATTATAGTTCAAGAGAAACCCAATCTTTTAAGGGAGTGTATTAAAAACTTGATCTTATAGGAGTAGTAATTTATAGTGTCATTTAATGAGTTATGTGAAACCCATACTTCTATGGGGATAGACTAAACCCAATTTTCGTTGGAAACATACCAAACATAGAAATACCTATTTAGGCTATTATAAAAATATAAAAGATAGAAAAATTGGAAAAATTTAGTATATAGAGTTCGAGTAAAATGAATGAATAAAGTAGTTTAAACCAATGATTGATTCCCAATGAAGATAATGGAAAATGAATTAAGTTGTTCTCAGGACCTTCTACATGTCAAAAATCGTAATGATTGGGAATCTTGTAATTTAATTCAACAAGAATATGTATAATGATTGTCCTGGACAATTTTTTGAACTATGTATCATAAAAAGAGAAAAATAAGAGTCATGTATCAAATCATCCTTATATACTTTGGTCTTTTATCCATTAAAATATAAATTTATATTTTCTCTACAAAAAACCATGAATCAAATTCTTCATTTAAATTGATAAAAAATTATATAAAAGAATATTTTAATTATTATTTGTGAATGATAATCATGTTACATAAAAAAGTCATTAAAATAATAATTAATTACCATAAAAGTAAATATGTTCACAAATGTTGATAATAAATTCCATTGAAAACACCCATAAATCTTGAAATACTAAGACTTTATATTCAAATTCACATTTGATTATAACTCATAATTATCATTGAAATAAATAGTGGTATTTATTTACCCCATGAACTTTCTCTTGATATATTTTTTTTCTGAAATTAAATAATTTTTAAGTAAAAATAATTAATATCATGGAAAAGTACCCTATTAATAATCAAGGTCGACTAATCGCATACAAGAATATTTAAATTGTAATATTTAATGTTTTATAATTTTCATCATGAATATCATTACACATATATTTATATGAGAATCACATTTAATTTATCATAAAATAATTTAAAACATGGTCACACGGATAGTAAATAATTAGTTAGTAATTAATGAAAACATAAAATAAAAAAAATATTCTTTAAAATCATCGATTTAATTGAAAAGTGAAACAATATTAAAATAATAGTATATTTTTATTATATATAATCATATATGAAATCACAAATCTATATTGGAAAATGTACATATGAGATTCATGATTGTAATTTAAATAAGAGATTCATACAGTCAAACCTACATGTAATAATATATATGTATATTCACTTAACTGATTTCACATATACCATTCTATAAATATGTAGATATTTTAAATTATTATTTATAAGTCATAAAAAAAGAATTATAAGTTGTATAATCATATTTATTTGTAGTATATATATATATATAATTTCATTATCTTTCCATAGAATCATTCAACATCTTAATCAGACATATATATCTCATGCTATCTTAAAAATAATGTAGAAACTTTATTCTAAAAATAGTATAATTCTAAATGAAAAAATTCATTACATTAAATATTATTTCTGAATTTATAGATGTTGATTTAGAGTTCAAATTAACTTGATTAAATTTACATAATATTTTTTCCTATCCAATGAATGAAGAATTTATTAATTTGAATTTCCTTAAACCATGTTATAGAAAAAAAATATAAGATAATTTCACTCATGGTCAGTACTCATGGTATGTTCCATGGTATTTTCTATTGTAGGTTCCACACTAAGTTCCATGGTAGGTTCCACTATATGTATATTTTTTTCCTACATTAGGATCCATGGTCAGACCATTTAGTTTATGAGGTAGGTCATCATTGATATCTTATATGGTCAGCTGACACAATCAGGGGACATAGGTAGGTTACAAAGTTAGGTGACTTGATCAGTTGAAATGGTAGGTTTCAGTAATATCCAAATTTTCAATTTCCTTACATTTTATATTTTCTGTTCCGAAAAAGTCAAATGATATTATATTGTATCAAAGTACTAATTTATCCTTGAACACTTCAAGAAAAATTAATTAAATGTTATGAACTCTAAAAAGTCAAAAAATAATAAAATTTAAGAAAAATAATATTGTGATATCATTGTGATTTAAAATACTTGATATAATTCAAATTATTAACACTTCTAAATGAAATAATAGAAATAAATCTCTTTAATTTTCACAATATAAAGTGGTTATCAGATACAATCAATATTATCTACCTTATTAATAATTTCAATAAGAAATATATAATTTTAAAAATGCCCCCCCATTTTAATTTTTTAAAAGGATAATATTTTACTACCATGAATAACTATATAAAATTAATACATAAAAATTAATTCAATTTAAATAAAAATACAATTGAAAAACATGATATGTTCCATTATGTTTTTAAATATTCATTTTTAAAAACAAATATTAAGGATCCACCAAAAAAAACATCCATTATAAAAACATATATAAAGATTCTACTTTTTCATATAGAATTATATTAAAATAGTATGTATCAAATTAATAAGAAACCATTCATAAAATTTTCTTTTGTGAAAACTAAAATTTTATAGAGAAATTTAACATTATCTAGTATGTATTAGATGTCAAAAAATATAATAATAAATTATAAATAGAAATTAAGTTATATTAATCTGACAAATAGTTTCCATATTTTAAATATTTCATTATAAAAAATTAAAAAATAGCTTATAAACACACTCAAACACCCTGATATGTAAATATTAAATATAAATATTCGTATGTATAACTAAATAAAGATGTTTCAAAAGGATAAAACTAATTTTTTTTAGATACAAAATCTATAAAAACTGGTAATATATAAATAAGATTATTTTTCAAATAAAATTTGCATAACTAAAATAAGTTTATACCCCCCCCCCCAATTTATTCATTATATGTATACTTTGAGTTAAAAATGAAAGTATCCACCTTAATTTCATCTTAAAATATCAGGAATATACAGACAAATTATATAGAAATTAAATCCCATATTATATAAACTATTGAAGACCCAATTTATGTACACGTTAAAATTTATAAATTAGATTTAAAAACAATATTAACATTCATAATATAATTACCTCTTTTAAATTTGATAATATCAACAAATTATGAGTAGGATATTACTTTGAGTCAAGAACAATACTCAAAAAAAATTAATATAACAATGATCTGCATATAATGTTATATGATATATAAATAATTTTGAAAGTAAACAATTGATAATATCAAAAATAAAAATATGAATTTAAAACAAAAATAAGATATTAACCAGATTAATGTGAAGTCAATAAATAAAGATATGGTTTCATCTAATATAAAAAATTGTATTCTAGATTCTCCAAAATGAAATACTAAACCTTATAATTCTTTTTCCAATATTATTAGAATAAAACTATAATGACATAAATTTCAGACATAGGAATCAAAAATTAAACATTGCTTAGGTATTAAAATGGGTTTATTTTTCATGAATATGACCACATGCCTTTAGGTACCCAAAAATTAGGCAGTTTTTATAATATGTAATTAAATTAAATTTTTATATGAAATTCCATTTTTGGCCAAAATATTTACTAGTCATAAAAGGAAAATCATAGGTCTATTGGCGGTAATATCCATATTTAAAGAATTAAACTAAAGAAATTTCATAGGTTTTACTTTCAGAATATTATTTTCAAATATAATAGGAACAAAATAATCATAATTATACCCATTAATTGTTTCATCACATTCTTTAAAATATGATTCCTTTTTAAATTTAACCACTTATCACACTTATTATACATTTTTCTTTTCTAGAAAACCATTTCATATCTAAATTTATCAAATTAATTAATCATTATTTCATTTTTGTTTTGAAAAAAATCAAAATCATCTCAAATAATTTCATGTAAATAAGATGTTGTATTTCTAATCTTTTCATTTTCTTCTATTACAATCTTAAATTGATCCTCAACATTATTAATTTCATCCCAAAATTATTTAAACATAATTTCTTGAGGTTCTTTATTCATGGAAATATAGTCATTAATCCTTTCATTTTCGTATTTATACTTCAACATTTCAGTATCAATATTTTTTAATTTAGAAAATTAATCATTTTTTTCATGTCCCACTATATATTTATCATTAACATATATATTTATGAACGTAATTTATTTTATTTCGTCTTTATATGAATCGCAAATTTCCTTCAAATCATAAATACTTGGCTCATCATTTCCTGAATAGATATAAGCAAGGTAATATTATCTAGAATCAATAACTTTTATTATACATCTCACACATATATTTTCTGCTTTTCTAGCATACAAACTAATATCAATTGAACAATAATTTGGAAGTGAAAATGTTACCATATAATATTTTTTATGAAGCTCAATTCTACATGTTTCTTTTGTAATTTCATCATTGTTTCATGATTTTTTATAACCACTTCAAGTATTCAAATATTTCATTTCATTCTTTTTTGCCTTAATCTTTTTTTTAACATCAATTTTTTTAATATGCACTCTCTTTATATATCCATAAAATATAATATTGTAACAATCTAAATTCAATATGAATAACCTTTAGTTACATATCATTTAGAAAAATGACTTTTTTATTGTGTCATGATTGGAAACTCCTTTCCCATGGGTCTAGACTTTCTTTTATTGTGATGTAATGAATTCATGGAATAATATTTTTCAAAGGTAGTGGTCTCAGAATTATAATGAAGACCGTATTTAACAAAATATTATCCTTTAAAATTAACCGGAACAGATTAAGGTAAATTATAATATTTTATCCCAATATCCCAACATAGAATATTTATAAACATTAAATAATCTATTATGTGGATCATTCACTATATATATATATAATAACATTTAGATTTTTGGGTAATATTAGATACAAATCATATTTATTCCATAAGTCTCATATTGTTAAAAATTATTTTTCCTTAATCATGTTAATAACTAGGATAAAAATGGATATCTCAATAAATATAAAAAATAATATGGGGAAGAATATATATTCATGAAAACCAAGTTGGGATACAAATTATTGTTGTATCAAATAAAGTGAAAAAATAACATATCCTTCAAATGATTCTTCTTATCATACAAGTTTCTTGGTATCAGAAAAATTAGCTAACTAGACATATCCTTATAAGAGCATGCTCTAATACCAAGTGATAGGACCCAAATTTGAAATGTTAATGGATAAGAGGGGGGTTTAATTGATTTTCTTTGGAAAAATAATCAAAATATAAAATTTTCAGAGGAAAGTTATCGATTCAAATAGTAAAAAATTCAACAACATCATAATACGAAATGTGATAAAACTAAAATATATAAATAAAAATATCAAAACAAGAGATTATATAGTTGTTCAGATCTAAATGATCCAACTCCACTCATCACCCTTCTCACAAACTTAGAGAGATGGTACCCACTATAGAATATCACTTTTATAATGAGATTGTTAATTATTTACATCAACCCTTTTGACACCAAGAGGATCAAATAAATTCTATTTTATTATATAAAATTAGAAAAAACTCAATATATACATTTATATGAGGAATCTTAACCACTTTCCTTTATTTTGTTTTGATAGAACCAAGTCTATTATAGGTGAAAAATAACCCATTAATTTATAGGTACATACCTAACCTAGACTATCTCAGCCTCAGTCCTAACCGCTTCTGTGTTATGGGTAATGAGAATCATAGTGTTCTACAGAGAAGGGATAAACATAGACTCCTAGAAGAGAAACCATTTACTCTGTTATTTTACGGGTTTCTGTAATATAGTCTCATAAGGGGATAGACTAAAACCATCCTTCTAATGGACCATAAAAAATCTAGATGACCATTTTTTGAGTAGTATAACCTCATAAAAGAGGCTATAAGTCATTAAATTCCACTAATATAGTTATATTATAATTATGTAATAAAATATTTTATCCCATTGAATGATTTTTTATAATTATTTTGGTGAGAGAATTTTGTAGTTCTCACACCCTTGTAGATATCAATATATTGAATCTTGGAAATCTGGTAGTTTATTTCAGAATGTAGACGGCTAATGGATCTTTTGGGCTCAATTCGAAGCTATACAGCACAAAAGAGTAAATTTATAGTTTCCCCTTTAATCATTACATAGTTATTTCATAGTTTTTTGTCCATAAAAAATGAAACAACTATTTTCTACACTAAAAATATCCATGAATGTCCTTCATAAATTCATACAGAAAAAACTTCACATGGAGATAGATTTTAATTACTATATAAGAATTAAAATAATGATATACACACCAAATCAGTAGAATAATAATAAATTAATATATCAATAAATATATCCATAAATGTAGATAGCACATTCCATTAAATAATCCAATTATTCATTCAATACTAACACTTTATATTCCAAATTCAAAATTTATCATCAGTCATGCATATTTTCTATATGAATATAGATATTTAATATTGATGTTAGATTTTTCTTGATGGTAAGTTTTGAATTATTTAAATATTATTTAATCACATGAATTTATATACTTGTAATGTTACCTGTTAAAATTCAAGGACAACACTTCATATAATAATAGATTTAAATTTAAATATTTTGAGTTCCCTATTTTTCATCATGATTATCAATACATGCATAACCCCATAGGATATATATTTAATTCATCATAAAACAGTTTTAAATTTTTTCCAACAGATTATAAAAAAATAATCACTAACTATTGAAGAAACAATATGTTAAAAGTATTCATTAAAAACATACATCAAATTGGAAAGTGAAACATGTTAAAAAACAGAGCATATTTTATTTTTTTTATAATATCCTGTACAAAATCCAAAATATTCATAGGGGAAAACCACATATGCGATTCATGTGTGATTTTTTATAATAAATTCACATTTTAAATCATATGTATAATAATATATAGGAGAAAATTAACTTACCTTATTTCTTGTAGGTGATTATATAAATTTTTAGGCAATTTAACTTATAATGGTTAAGGCATAAATAAGACCTTCAAAATAGAAGAATCAACATTATGTCCAATTTATTTTTACTGATATAATTTTATAATCATTGAATAGAATCAAGATAAATCTTAATCAGACTACTACATCTCTTGTTATCATCAAAATTGAGTAGAAGCATTATTCTACAGAACTGCAAAATTCTAACTGAATAAATTAAAAACATTAAATTTAGATTAAGAATTCATATAAAAATCAATTTAGTATCTAATTTAGTCATCTATAATGTATATTAATTTTTTATCGTTCCAATTCAGTGATAATAATTTTATTTAATGTTCCTTGGCCCTTGTTACTGGTAAAATACATAAGATAATTTCACTCTTGAGAAGTACTAATGGAAGGTTTCTTGGTATTTTCTATAGTAGGTTCGACAATAGGTTCCATGGATGGTTTCATGGTAGGTCCCATGATAGATTCCTTGGTAGGTTCCGTGGTAGGTTCTACATTAGGATTCATAGTAGGTTTTATGGTAGGTATATTTTGTTCATGCAGTATTTTCCAAAGTCAATACTTATATTTCATGTAGTTGTTTGACATGGTATGGTGACACAATAATGTGACATAGTCGAGTGAAATAGTCATGTTACATGGGTAGTTGATATGGTTAGTCGAAAAACATGGTTCCCTAATTTTCAAAATTTTTAGTGTCCATAATTTTCCAAATTTTAGTTTCAAACATAATAAAATGACATTAAAAGGTATCAAATTACTTATTCATCCTAGGAACACATCATGATACATTTACTACATGTTACAAACTAAAACAACATGAAATTTTAAGAAAAAAATTATGAAAATAATAATTATGATATGATTGTAACACCCCAATATTTCATAGTACATTATCTCTTCAAAGATATTTAATAACTTGAGTTACACGCAACACCGTGTTTGAGCCACCACAACATACCAAACTAGTTGTTCACAAAGCTGTTATGAATAATATTAACTGAATTTTGAATTTTATATACTCTATATAACTTTAGAATCCATATAATGTTTTTGTTAGACATAATATAAGAACAAATTCATTTTTTCAGATAAAAGAAGTATTTTTCAAAAAATGCAATTTTATTGCCTCCTAATGAAAAAACATTTTTATAAAACAATATATGATTATTTTTTATAATAAATTTAATAAAAGACATTATTTCTTTGAATCAGGACATAAAAATTTAGTTTCGATAAATTTTTGGCACTTTTCTGATAACTTTCATATTTTGACGAATAGTGAATAATACTAAATTTTAATTAAAAACATATTTTTTAGCCGAAATAATTTAGTGTTTAACTATACATTTGAGTAGTTTTAAACAATAATAAGATTATATTTTTATTATTTAATAAAATTTAGATCATTTTATATAATTTCATATGTAAACTGGACATAAACAAGTTTTAATATTTTGATAGTTATTATTTCTTAAGAACACGCTTTTTTGTTTTGACAACGAGAATTTATTTTAAATTAATTTCTACCACTTTTGTGTTTTGAATTTGGAAAATTTGGTTCTATATTTGGAATCAGGAGGTCCAAATTGTTTAAATAGGTATCTATTATTTTTAGACAATATGAATATTTACATAATTAAATATTTTATTTACCATGGTTAAAAGTTAATATGGTAATTAAGGGTAACAAAATATTATTATTATAATATTAAATTTCTATAAAATGTGTCATATTACAATTTTTTTATATATGTCCAACAATTGGAATCCTTTGATCGATTTAGTGACCCCATTGATCCACATGAGTGTGATAATGACACTTTATATTAATTAATTTAAAGTATAGAAAAAAATGACAAAAAAAATATATTTTAGTAAAAACAATTTACCAGCAGTTATATAAGTTATCCTTTAGAATCTAAATATTAATTATAAATCCAAAAAGATTTCATACCTAGTGGTAATTTATTTATAATTTTTATACATTAAATAATTTAATTTTTTTATGACACAAGGATGATATAGTAATTACATTATTAATGAATGATTACAATATTTGATATTATTAATATCCAAATGAATGAAATTTTAGAGTTTTGATGAATTACACTAATTGTATTGGTTAATATGTATTATTAAGCTTGATTCAAATTTTTTTTATGTAATCATTATTTTATGAAGTTAACAAAAACAAAATACCAAATAGTTTGTAAATAGACATAAATTAGTTTTTCAGACAAATACAGAATTATTAATTGATATAATATTCATTAAAATATATAGTTCAGCCAATGAACATAGATAAGGTTAGATATGTCAATATTTTAACCACTTGGGGTTCTCTTGTCTTTTTAAAGTATTTTTATTAACAATTTAGTATAATAATAAAATAATACATGTTAAAAGTTAAACTATTTAACCAAGAGTTTAATTTAAGAGATAAAGTTAATATGGAGACCAAAACTTGTCTAAAACAAACTGGTTGAGATGATCTTGGCCCATCCCCAACTTATCCTCGTAATAAGTCATTTTGGAGCCATTATAAACTGAATATGATTTTATAATAAAATAATATTTCAAGGATTTGCTAAAGTGACCCTCACCCCTCTTATAAAAGGATACTTCCCCTTCCCCAAAATCACACCACCAATGCCATTTGGATCGGCCAAACCCTACTCAGATATCCTCCCAGCTACCCTCCCTTCTACCTAGATTCCATTCTTTTTCAGAAAGTCTACCCAATGATCCCTTTTTATAAACTCAAAGGGAAAACCCAGAAGAATTGGTAATAATTTCACCACCCTCTTTCTTGTTCTTTTCATCTTCCACTTCCTCTTTCATTGTTGTTTACATACCAAAATAATAATTCTCGTACATTATACAAAATGTGATGATGTTATAAATATGGTACAACCATATTCATTATTCTATCCAACTTATTAATGAAAAATTCACTATACGTACGTACGTACGGATTACCGTCTCCACGTTGTGGCGTAGTTTGTTTTTCAACAACTTCATTATTTAGATGGGTATAATATTGGGTAAAACTGATGTAATTAATAAATATAACTTGTTAATTATTCTGTATATATGATATACCATCCAATTACATATGATTTCATATTCAATATAATGATATTGTCGCTCGTGCTTATGTACAGATTACTGACTCCAAGAATGCGATGAGATTCATTGACCATCGTAATAATTCAAGAATTACAATTATTTAATGATTACAAATAATTTATAAGAACATTATATCATTATGGATATGAATAAAATACATCCTATCCATAAAAAACATGGCTTCTTTGACCATGCATATAATGGAAAATGAATCAGTTAACACACGAAATAATGATACCACTGAAATATTAATAACAAAGAAAATTTGGAGGATCATATGTGATATCGTATTTATGTATATAGTTCTTGTATAATTTAATAACAATGTTTTAAATATTATACAAGAGTTTAAAAAACCATAGACTAATTAAAATTATAAGGTAAGGGTTAATTTTACAATCTCTTTACATATCCGAGGTTTTTAATATGTAAGTATCTACTAAGACCTCTTTATCATCCACATACATTTATTCTTAAAAATGTTTTTAAATACACTTTTAATATATACTAGACTATGGGTTACATCCATTTATACCCTTATTTGACCTTATCTGTTTTTAATGGAATCTATATGATGTTTTCCAAATAAGTTACTTTATGACCCTTTCTAAAAAAAATTTAGGTACGAATTAATTTTTTAACTTATACTACAGGTGGGGCAATTTTCCCCCATTATAATATCATAGAAGCTTCCCTTACATTATTTTAATAATATTTTGAAAATAAATATTTTATTTTATAATTATGTGACTCTTAAATTATTTGAAAATAGAAAGAGTTATATATCTTTAATGGATTTGATTTCATCTATGTCAACATCGTATGATAAATTTTACACTTGCTTGAATTTGATTTATTATGATAAAAATCATCCATATTTTATTTAAGGTTTTGTGATATTTTTGACTATGGATGTGTTATTTTTATATCATTCATTGTTAATGGTTAATGTTTTGAGATTTCGTATCCTAGTTTTAATACAAATTTTTATGTTATGTTTCAAAATTTTTATATGAAGAATTTATTGGATGTGGTAAGTGACTGGTCGAGCCCGCTATATCTCTTAGTTGCATTAGTGGGTCTCATGAGACAATTATATGTGTAATTTGTCAAGGCCTTTTCCAATTTGAAATTCGGTTTTGGCTGAGGCCTTAATTATTTTAATACGTCTTGTCCGAGACCTTGAAACTATTTTTTATAATGTCCCGCATTATACATTCCCTAATTATGAAAATAATATTGATCGTTTATGTGGTTATTCTACTAGTAGAATACCCATGACTATGTTTTATTATGACATTATATAATCAGTTCATATTCCTTCCATAAAGTTTTCATGTTTATTATTTTTAAATGCATGTGTTTTCAATAATTCATCATGCATAATGTTTATGTTATCTTATGCTATACAGATTACTCAAACTGAAAGTTTGAGTTCACCCCTTTCTTATATTTTATTTTAAAAGGATTTGAAGAAGTTAATTATTAGTGAATTCTGGAATAATCTAGGAGGCTTGTATGTTTCTAATGGAATAAATTAATATCGTATTTATTTTTTAGTTGTAATGTTAAACAGATATATGTTAACTATTTTCCAAGACTACAAAACAGATCTATCCTTCAAGACATGAGTCCTTGTAATCATGAAAATGTATAAAAATAATACACTGACTCTGGGTAACAGGGGTCGGGGTGTTACAATTAGTATTAGAGAATGTTTATAAATAAACTAGGAAGTTAGATTTAGAAAAATTTGATTAGAGAACATTACCCTATGATAGTCTTTGAATATATTAATAGAAGAACATCCTAGAATTTTTCTAATTTATAAATTTTGTGAGTTTTCCAAGAAATACATCCATGTCTCGATGCGATCTGGTAGAGGCAACTCTAGAAAAGATGTACCTAGGATTTAAAACACTAACATGGAGTTTCAGGCTTGACCTAGGGTATCCTGTTACATGACAACAGGCCTTATTGCAGTCTTGGTTTTGACAATCCCAAGGGATATTCTTAGAATAATTAACATTTTCTTCAGAATCCATTATGAATGATTTAGGGGTAAATACTTTATCACAAAAAACAATATTTTATGATTATAGATTATATGAATAATCTTTTAAATATACATGAGGTATTTTACATGTTTTAAATTATACATTTTGATTCATAAAACAAACCTTATCTATGAAATTGTTTAGAAATAGCACCCACTAGATAGAATGAAAACACCAGCAATACGCATGATCTAAAGTTTAAGAAGGATCATATCTTTCATGGTATTAAGACAACATTTAGAAAGTAAATAGTATCCCATGAAATATCATTATACAAAGAATTAATATCATGTGTTAATAATAAAAGTAATCAATTCTTTGTGTCCTGTTTCATTGAAGGTAAGCTAGAGAAGAAAGTGATAGTAGCAAGAAATATGGATAAGTGGAATAAGGGAAAGAATTAATTTCCCATATGTGATAACTATTGAAAGAGTCACCATGGTAAATTATTAAAGGGAATATGAGTTTGTTGTAAGTTTGGTGCAAAAGGACAACGTGTACATGATTGCAAAGGTAAGAAAAAAGTTTCAAATGTACAATGCTTTATCCGCAATGAGTTGGGACACTACATGAATCAATTTCCCAATGACCAGAGTATACCGCAAATGATGATGTTAGATAATAATAAAGTTATGATATTAACACATAAGATGTGTAATGACTAGTTTTCTTATGATGATATTAATGAATTATGTCATTTGAGTTTTGTATCAATGGTGTTCTGGTTATAACAATTTTGGTGTATATAATGATTTTTCTGTAGTACTATTTTATTAACGATTTGAGATTGTGTGGTATTGAAAAAACTAACTCAATATCAAGTTAATATTTTTGGAAAATACATGGTTGAAGGAAATAGAAATGTTTATATGGTTCTAATAATGTGGTATTGATTTTGGAATAATATATTATTGATTTGGATAAATTATATTGTACATTCTTCACTACATTGAAACTGATTAATGATTTGTATATTCAATCATTGATGGAGTTTACAAAAATTTTGGGATATAATGACTGTATGAGGTATTCTATAAATAATTAGGGAGAGTTAATGTAATAAATAATTTTTTATAGTAATTCATGGTTTTACGTTGTTTTAACATAATACATGATGAAGGTATTCACATGTTATTATGTGGAAAAAAGTGATCTTCATTTTGTTTACCTTCCTAATAAATTTTGGACTGTGAGTTTGGACAGAAGTGTTTTTGATAAGTCAAAAGGTTTGAATGGATTAAGTTAGATATTCGATACAATTTTCAAGGTTAAATCATTTCTTGATATTATTTTTGGATTTTTATAAAAAAGAAAACCTGGAGGTCGGGCGATAACCCGTCGTGTCTGGAAAGGTCGTGAGACATGAAACCACAACCGAAGGGATATAAGTGTAATCACCTACAACTTGATTATGTGATATCCAAGTCTGTATACTGTATTTTTTAAAATATTTTGACAAATGAATAATAAATTCATTATTTTTGAACCCTATAGGATTAGGATAAATAGAATAGTTTGGAATTTTATTATCTTTTGAAGTGAAAGTTGAGCTTAAGTTTTGAATTAGTTGAAGGATGAAACTCAACTTGCCAAATATATATTTTTCCTCTTATTCTATGAATAAATTAATTATTAAAATTTAGGGAAGGGATCCTAAAACCAAAATATTGTTATCCTAATACCTTATGTTTACTTGAACTAATTTTATTTTAAATCATCATAGATTGATGTCTTTGAGGCCCTCAATTTTATACATGTTTGTGATTGATGACCACAGTAACTCCCTATAAATATTTACATTTTTCCTCCAATTTTGTGTCTATAATTTCCACCAATATTCTCATAATTATGATCATATTTTTTGGGGACTTTTTTTTTCTCTTTCCCTCTTATTAAGAATAAATTTCATTAACCCAATTTCTGATGTGGGTTTTCCACAATGGTATTTTTTATATTTAACCTTTTATTTTCAATGAAAAAATTCAAATTTTGAGGATAAATTTTATTGAAGTTTTGGATAATGTAAAACCCCATGATTTCAAATTACATTATCTCTTCAATGAAATTCAATAAGTAAAGTTACACGCAACGCCTCATTAGATGACACCACAACTTACCAAAATAGTTGTTTAAAAAGTTTTTATGAATAATATTAATTGAATTATGAATTTTATATACTCTTTATAATTTTAGAATCCATATTATGTGTTTCGTAGACATAATATAAGAACAAATTCATTTTTTCTAGATAAAAGAAGTATTTTTCAAAAAATGTAATTTTACCACCGTTTAAAGGAGAACCTTTTATAAAACCAATATTTAAAACTTTTATATATTGAACTTAATGAAATAAAATTAATATTTAGAATAAAGACATAAAAATTTACTTTGGATAAATTTTTGGTACTTTTCTGATAACCTTAATATTTTGATGAATAGTAAAAAATACTGAATTTTAATTAAAAATAATTTTTGAATCGAAATAATTTATAGTGTTAAATTATAAATTTAAGTGGTTTTAAAGTATCAATCGATTATATTTTTTAAAAATAAATTATTTTAAGTCATTGGATGTAATTTCACATAAAAAATGGACATAAACAAGTGTCAATCTTTTGATAGTTATTATTTCTTAAAAACTTCCTATTTGTTTTGACAACATGAATTATTTTTAAATTAATTTCTGCCAATTATATGTTTTGAATTTGGAAAAATGGGTTCCATATTTTGAACTAGAAGACCAAATTGTGTAAATAGGATTTTTTTTAGTAATTTTTAATATTTACTTCATTAAATAATTTATTTACCATGGTTAAAGGATAAATTTGGTAAATAAGGGTAAAAAATATCATAATAATAATTTTCAATTACCCAAAAAGATGTAAAATTCCTATTGGTTGAGACATGTATGGCCATTGGCATCCTTGGGTAGATTTTGGGACCCCATGGAGCAACATGCGAGTGAGAATGACACATTATATTAATTAATTTAAAGTAAAGACAAAAATGACATTAACATATTTATTTATGTAAAAAAAATTTACCAGTGGTTATATAAGTTATCTTTTAGACTATAAATATTCATTAGAATGATAAAAATATTTCCTAAATAATTGTTTTATATTTAAATTTTTTTGACTTTAAATAATTTGATTTATTTATGACATAATGACAATGCAGTAATTACATTATTAATGAAAGATTAAACAATTGATATAATAAATATCCAAATAAATTTATTTTGATACTTTTGACGATTTAAACTAATTTTATAGTATAATATGAATTTTTAGGGTTCATTAAACGAATTATTATAATGTAATCATTTTGGTGTGACTTTAATAATACCAAAATACCATATTGTGTCAAAATAGACATAAATTAGTTTTTAAAAAAAATACTACATTATTAATTGATATAATATTCATAAAAATATAAGGTTCACCCAAAGGACCTAAATAAGGTTATATATATCAATAAAGAACCACATGAGGTTATCTAGGATTTTTATAGCATGTTTATTAACCAATTATTATAATAATACAAGAATACAAGGTAAAAGATAAACTATTTAACTAAGTGTTAAATCTAAAATATAAGGTTAATATGGTGAACTAAACCTTTAAAAACCCATTTTATGAGCGTAATTAGACACATACCTACTTCATACTTGAAATAAAGAATTTTGGAACCATTATTAAACGAATATTATTGTATAATAAAATAATATTTCATGGTTTTCCTTAAGTGACCATCACCTCTCTTAATAAGGGGTACTTCCCCTTCTATCAAAATAACACCTCCAAAGCCATTTGGATCAGCCAACCCCTTCTACAATATCCTCCCAATTACCCTCACTTTGACCTAGAGTCTTTACTTTGTTCATAAAGACAACCTAAGAGTCCTTTTTGATCAACTCAAATGGAAACACCCGAATAAGAGGTAATAATTTCACCGCCCTCTTTCAAGTTGTTTTCCTCTTCCACTTCCTCTTTCATTTTTGTTTCCATTAAAAAATAATAATTGCAGAAACTTCTACATACTTTTATTTTATTATAAACATTGTACAATCATATTTGTTATTCAATCCATCCTATAAATGACAAGGTCACTATACATGGTTATGTACACCTCACGGTCTCCACATCATAGTGTAGTTTGTTAGTCAAACACTTAATTATAAGGATGGGTATCATAATGAGTATATCTAATATAAATAATAAATATTAAATGTTAATGATTCTGTATATATGATATAACATCCAATTAATTATGATTTCACCATCAATATAATGATATTTTCACTCGTATGTACGTATGGATTACTATTTCCACGAACCCGTTGTGATTCATTCACCATCGTAATCATTCAAAAATAATTTTCTTTTTATGATTAAAAAAATTTATAATAACTTAATATCATTCTGGATATAAATCAAATACATCCTATCCATAAAAAACATGGCTTATATAACCAACCATGTAAAGGAAAACGAATCAGTTAACATTAAAAACGATGATACTACTGAAATATTATAAACAATACAATGTTAGATGATAAAATATTTTATCATATTTATGTATATAGTTCTTTATAATTTAATAAAAATGTTTTATCTATTATACAAGAGTTTAACATCCCATCGACTACGAAAAATTTCAAGATAATGGTTAATTTTACTATCACTTTACTAATATGAGGTTGTTAATAAATAAGTATCTACTAGGACCTCTTTATTATCCAAATCTGTGTTTTCTAAAAAATGTATTTCAAAAAATTTTACTATTTACAAGACTATGGATTAAAGTCATTTATATCCTTATTTTTACTTATATGATTCAAAATGAATCTTCCATCCTTTTCCAAATATTGTACTTCATGGCCTTTTCGACAAAAATTAAGGTATGCATGTATGTTTTAACATATATGGTGGGTGCGACTATTTTCCTCCGATATAACATTTTCAAAGATTCTATTACAAGTTTATAATAATATTATCGAAATAAATGTTTTCATTTATAATATGAGACTCTTATATGATTTCAAAATTGAAACACATATTTCTCAAAAATAGGTTTTATTTCATCTTTGCCAACATCCTTTGGTATATTTTACACTTATTTGAAGTTGATTTATTATGATACAAATCATCCATATTGTATTTAAGGTTTTGTGATATGTTTGATTGCAGATGTGTAATTTTTATACCATTCATGGTTTATTGTTAAGGTATTTACATTTTTTGTGATAGTTTTAATACGAATGTTTACGTTATGTTTCAACCTTTTCATATGAGGAATGTATTGGACATAGTAAGTGACGGGTGAAGCCTGTTATTGCTCCCCGGTGCATCAGATGGTCTCATGATACAATTTTACATGGAATCAGCTGAGGCCTTTCCCAATTTGATATATGGGTTTGGCTAAGGACTTATTCATTTTTAGACGTCTTGGTCGAGTCCTTGATAAAATGTTTCAGGATGCCCTACATTATACATTCCTTCATTATGAAAATAATATTTATGGTTCATGTGGATACTCAACTAGTATAATACCCATGACTATATTTTATTATGTCATTTTTTACACAGATCATATTCCTTCCATAAAGTGTTCGTGTTTATAATTTATAAAGGCATGTATTTTCAATTATTCAGCATGGCAAATATTTATGTTATCTTCCACTATGTTGCTTACTCTTACTGAGCGTTTGAGCTCACCAATTTCATCTGTTTCATTTTCCCAGGATATGAAGATGTTAGCTATGAGTGACATGCAGCCATAATCTAGGAAACATGGATGTTTCTAATAGAATTAAATAGTGTTATATTACTTTTGAAGTTGTAATATTGAACGTTTGTATGTAATATATTTTCCACAACTGCTAAATTGATCGGTCATTTGGGACTTGATTCCTTGTAATCATTCCAATGTATTAACTTAAAGCACTGACTCTGGGTAACTGGGGTTGGTGTGTTACAATGATCATGATTATACATACATTATATAATTCAAATTACTAACTATTTTAATGGAAATAAAAACAAGTGTTGTGTTATTATAAAAAAAATAAAGTGGTTCAATTATCCACCCAATAATATCCCCTATTATTAATTAGAAAAAACTATTTCCAAGACCTCCCCCATTTTAGAAATCATCCCAAAGATAATTTTTTAGTTAAATAATTATCTATTGCAAATTAATACTTACAAAAATTAATTCCCTTTAAATAAAAAATCAATAGGAAAAACAAATTATATTTTATAACATTATTAAATATTCTTATTAAAAAACATATATCAGGGATCCATAAGAAATCCTTCAATTTTAAGAACACTAATCAACAATAATATTTGTCAAGTAGAATTTGAAAATTGTATTAAAGAAAATAAATTAGAAAACCTTCATAAATATTTCTTTTATGAAAACTTAATGTTTAGAAATTGTGGTAAATTTATGTACTATTTATGAGAAGGATTCAATTATAACAAATATTATGTAATGAAATTAAATAATAAAATAACTAAAAAATTCCAAATATTATTAATTTCATTATAAATAAAAAAATCATTGTATAAATATACTCAATCATAGTCATAATTAAATGTTAAATATGAATCTTTATATTTATAAATGGATAAAAATGACTAAAAATGATAAAATTAAATTTGTTAATAATTTAAAATATCCAAAAAATGATAATTGATAAACAATAACAGTCTTCAAGGAAATTTCACACAATTAAAATATAGTTAACTCCCCATTTATTTATTTAGTATAAAAAAAATTATAATTACTAATTAAAAGATCATTCCCAATTATAAAATATCTTATCTTCAATAAACAAAATAGTAATATATTGAAATTGAATCCCATCTTATATAATCTACTATAGACACAATTTATTTACACATTATTATTTCGAAATCAGATTTAAAAACAATTGTAACTCTCCCTAAAGAAAATGCCCTCTTTTTGAAAGGAAAATATCAAATAATTAAGGGAGAAATATTAATTCCTATAGAGAACACTCCAAAAAAACAAATTGTTTCATAAGGATCCACAAAATAGTTCATTAGATACTTAGTGAACATTGAATTTATGAAAATTATAATATAATAATATTAAATTTTAATTTAAATCTAAAATAACATATTAACCAAAATTAATGTCAATATAATTAAATATATTGTAGCATCCCAAATTTATATAGAGTGTTTAGTATTAAAAAAATTTAAAATACAATATCATATAATATGTATTCCAACATTCTAAGAATAAAATTATAATGAAATGAATGTAATAGATAAGAATAATAAAATACACATTACGTATGTATAATTAATGGATTGATTTTACTTAAATATGAATATATAACTTTATGAACCAAATTAGAAGAAAAGTTTGAAAATATAGAAATTAAATCCAATTTATACATGATGTTTCTTTGTGAAAAAAATATTGAGTGATGTTAAAAGGAAAATCCCAAGTATAATGACCAAAATACCTAAATATAATGATATTAAATTATGAAATTCTGTCAGATTTTCCAATCACAATATTTCATTTATAAAAAAATTGTAACAAAATAATCAAAATTATTTCCATTACATTTATAATCACATTTACTAAAATAATATGTATATACAAAATTGAAATTTTAAGAAAATTTATTTTAAATTATCCTTTTTATGTGAACCATTTCATCAAAAACATTATCAAATTAATTCTTCAACTGCTCATTTTCTCTTTGAAAAATTTCCAAATCTTCACTAAATTTTCAGGTGAGGAAGAAGCATTGTTTTAGGATTTTCATTTTAGTCCATAAACATCATAAACTGATCCTAATCGTTTTTCATGTCATAGAAAAAAAATAAACCTCCTTTCATGATCTTCATTTTTCTTGGAATGAAAATATTTATTCCTATAGTTTTTCTTTTTAAATATCAATATTTCAGAATCAATATATTTTAATTTTAGTGATAAATCATTTTTATTTTCATGAGCCACTCTATATTTATCTTTTACTGATACATGTTTAAAATTAAATTAATTTATTTGGTCTTCATATGAATCACACATTTCATTCTAATATTCAATACATGGATTAACATATATAGAATTGATAAAAGTAATAGAATTATAACTTTAATAACTATAAATAGTTATTCTTTTCAAACATATATTTCATTCTATAATTATTTATAAACTAATATCATTAGAATATTAATGTCATGCTGAAAATGAACCCTTAGAATATTTTTCAATAAAGAAAATATTACTAATTTATTTTGAATGATCAGCCAAATTATAGGGACATTAAAAATCACTCTATGATGGTCATGATTTATATTCAACCTTTTTAAAAATCTATTTATTTTTGATTTTCATACAATATGGTATAATATTTCAACTCTTCTGGTATCCATAAAAATAAATATAAAAATATAAATTTGAATCTGAAATACATTAGGTGGAATCTCAATTAAGAATATGATTTTATTCAATTTTCACTGTTGTATATCCATTTTTTTTGTTTCTATACATTCCATAATTGAGGTGGATAGATTTGAAGGTATCATATTCTTCCAATGAATTTTTCTCATAATTATTATAATTATAATATTTAATAAGCTTATTATCCACCCAAATTTACTGGTTCAGTTTCAAGTAAGCCATAATATATAATCACATTATTCCAAAATAGAACATCAATATTCTATAGATAAGCTTCCATTCAGATCTCCTACTTAGTATACTTACTACAATTGGAATATTTTCATAATATAGGATTCAAACTACTTTTATTTGTTAAGCTAACCATCAATGAATTTTATTGTTCCCTTAATCATGTTATGATCTAGGATAAAAATTTATCCCAATTATTATTAAAAAAATTATTCCCAATATATCATCAAGATAAAAAAGTTGTAATGTTGAATTCTATGTTATCAAAAAATATTGAATTCAAAAAAAAACCACAAAAAGGATCCCCTCTAATAATAATTATTATGTATCAGAAAATTCAGTTAAATAAACATATTCTTATAATATAATTATCTGATACCTAGTGTTAGGTGTGTGAGAGGTGATGTAAATAGGAAAAAGGGGGTGAATTTTGTTTCAATAACAAAGTAATCAGAGTATAAAATTATGAGTAGAAAGTTATAATTTAAAATATTAAACATCTCAACCAAACCGATATAATACGTGATAGAAAAATGGAAATGAAAAAAATAAAATTTGTACAAATTAGATTTTATATGGGTTTTGATCTAAAGGATCCTACTACACACATATCCCCTCTCATGAAATGAAATATATGGAACCCACTATTTTATATCACCTTTGAAAAAAATTGAAAACTCTTTAAATACTCATTTTTTCACAGGAGAAGACCCATCCTAGAGTTTTAGTGGATCAATCATAAACTCTTAACTTCATCACGTTTAAGAAAAACCAAGCCTTTTATGGGGGAATGACTAGTATAATTTTTTATAGTCATAGACCCAACTAGGACTTTTAGAGGCATTGTTCTAACCTTTTCAATGTCACGAGTCTTGAGAAACCTAATATGAAAAGGGGACATACTAAACCCATAATCTTGTAGGAGAAGTAATTTCCTTTTCAATTATAAGGATTAAGTGTAACCATGTCTCTAAAAAGGTAAACTAAACCCATTCATCGATGTGGACATTATAACCCCACACATGTCATTTTTAGGGTAGTATAACCCCATGATAGATGCACTATGTGAGACAATGTTGTACAAACAGAAGGAGTATAATACAAGTATAATACAGTTTAACCTCATGAATGATTTTAGATGTAGATGTTGGAGAACGAATCTGGATATTCTTTGGCTCTTCTAGATGTCAAAATATTGATGCTCAAGCATCCATATATTTAATTCAGCTAGTTGATAAACAATGATTCTCCAAGACTCTGTTTTAAACTATGAAACAAAAAAGAGTAAAAGTAGAGTCATGTTTATAATATTAACTATATTGATTGGAATTTTTATCCATACAAATATAGATGGATATATTCTCATCTAAAAAGTACTTAAACATTATTCATAAATTAAAATGATAAAAACTTCATGTAGGGGAATTTTTATTTTTTGTGTGATATTGAAAATCAAGATATACATAAGTAATTGTTAGACTTACCAACAATTAATATATCAGTAAATATATCCATAATTTTAGATAATATATTCTTTTAAATACTCCCTTAAATTAGGAAATAAAACTCTTCAAAATCAAAAATCAAATTTGAACTTCACACTTGATTATTTTCTAGATAATGATACATATTTCATATCCATGTGATCTTTTCCTCCATGTCATGTTTCAAACAATTAAAATACTATTTAATAATAATAATTGATATCCTTGGAACGTTCCATAACAGTAATTGGGGTTGAATGTTTATATAACAACATTTTTAAATTCTATTATTCTACATTCCAAAATTTTAATTGTAAATATAAATATTTTCATAACCATAGAGGAGTCATATTTAATTCATCATAAAACAATTTAAAACATGTTCAAATAGATAATAAATAAATATTTCCTAATTTTATAAAAAATAATAAATTAAAAATAAACATTAAATAATAGTAGAAAATTTAAAAGTGAAACTATATGAAAAATGGGGAATATTTTTTTCATTAATAATATCCTATAGAAAATTAATAACATACTTAGTGAAGTACACATATGGGATTCAAAAATAAGAATTATATAGGATATCCATGTTGGAAACCTATGTAGTGGGGAACATAAAAGGAAATTAACTTAAATTATTTCACATTAGAAATTTTGGAAATTTATAGTCTTCTTAACATAAAAAATTTAAGACTTCAGACAAACATTCAAAATAGTACAATCAGCTTTAACTCTAGTTGAATATTATTTAAATTATTCTTATATATTTTGATACAATAAATATTCATAAAAATAATACTCCTAATAATCATATAAACAAAAAAATATTGTAGTATCATAATTTTGGAAAACATAAAAACCATATTTGAAAACATGCAATATATGAAATCCAATTTATGAATATATTGAGATCGAATCAGATTCTTGTTTCTTCAAATTAAATGGGAATAAATTTTTTAAAAAAATATACTCAAGATAAATCACTTAATATGGAATCTAATAACCCATTTTTTAGACCAAATATTGGATATAATTTCACTCTTGATCAATACTCAGGATAGGTTCTGTGATAGGTACCATGATAGTCTCCATAGTAGGTTCTATAATTGGTTCCATGGTAGGGTACATGTGAGGTTCCATAGTAGGATTCATGGTATATAAATTTAGTTCATGTGGTAGGTTCCACATTCAGTTCATTTTTTCATGCGATAGGATTAATTGGTTAGGTGACAGGTATAGTTGACATGGAAGGATCCATAATATAAAAAATTATCAATTTATAGATGTTGAAAAATTAAATTTCTAGAAAAGTAAAATGATATTATAAGGTCTCAATTGACTAATTTATCCTAGTATAACGTCAAAAAACATGATGTACATGTTATGACCTATAGAAAAACATTTTAGGAAAATAAATATTATGATATGATCATAATTAATAATAATTCAAATAATTAAATTTATTATGAAATTTCGATTATCAAAACATTATGTTGTTTGAGGAGCAACTCAAGAGTAATAAACTTAAACAAAAACATTAATATGTTTTATACATTTACCCCAAATAATTATATCTAATATATTCCAATATAATTAAACCCATGTATCCCATATACATAAATTTTATTATATTTATTTCATAATATTCAACTATCTAATTATCCACCAAATTCTAAACAAAACCATCACTCGTGTATACCCTGAGTTACAGCCACATGAATCAATATAGTATTTTTTCACTGCCACCTCACATGGATGGTCATAATGATATAACATTTAATATATATGATATTAATTAAATAGTTATGCTTATATAAATTTAAGAAATAATCTACTTCCCAATCCTTCATCCCATTAAATAATGATAACAACCCCAGTGTGTGTGTGTGTGGACTACCAACTCCATGGAGCAATGTGACAGATTTTTCATACCTGAATTTAACAGATGAATATAATTATATATATATAAAGAATATTTATAATATTCATGTCATTATTAGCATTCTTGATATGATAGAACAATGACCAAGACACATGCTTCCTAACTACCAAATTAAAATGTAAAAGAAAAAAGCAGTTAACTCCCGACGAAATGATAATAACGTGTTTTTAAAAAACAGGTGATAGGATGTTATAGGTGGATCATTTACAACATTATATAATATATATAGTTCAATAATTTAATAATAATAAATCTAAAATTATTATATAAGAGGACAGATAAAGTTTAACTTAGTTGAAATTTGATGTAAGGAGTTTCATAACATAATTTCTATACACCAAGTTATACCACTATTTCATTAATTTTATTATTCCTTGATTATGTGTGAAATGACTTATGTTGTTTTATTTTGTATTTTAACTTGTTTTTTTCAGATCTATATTTTTTACCAATAATAACATTATTGATTAAGTATCACTCAAGCAATAAAATCCATATAATGTGTTTTCATCTTAATTTATGGATCATTGGGACATATTTTGTGTTATGAACGTATGATTGTTTATGTAGGGTATACACTATGAATTTTTTATATTAAACATTAATATATACATATTATTTATATCTATAGTTTCAATTAATTTTCTATCTATAGAGGGGTAAAATGTAAAATGATTCTAAAGTTGTAAGAATTTTTTTTATTTCACATTTTTTGGGGATTCATTATATTTTCGTTGAAAGATTCAAATAATATATTCTTACTAAAATAAATCTACATTATTATGTTATGCATATTTAATTATTTTTCATCTTTAATTCAAACCTTTCTCCAATTTTCAGATGAATAAATTACATAGATTTTTAAAATAAAATTTAATATTATTTCTATTTTATATTGGGTATATTTTTATTCATTGTCCATATTTTTATTCAAACCATTTTATAAGTACCTATTATGTACTAAAATGATTGAAAAAGGATATTGTATGTTATCAATGAATTTTTAAATTGTTTGAATGGAAATTTTCTAATGTTTTTGGCAAGGGAATTTTTTTCTTTATTTTTAAAAATTATAAATTATTGTTTATTTTTAATTTATATAATTTTTATATATTTTACCCCACCATAAGTTTTTTAAAAAATATATCTTCTTCAAAAAAATTCAATTGTTTAAAAATTAAAAACATTAATGAAAATTAATTTTAATTTTTTTCTTCAATATTCATCAATTCCCGATAAGATATGATTTTATTAGAAAACCAATATTTTTGATGAACTCATGGCCACCTTTTATCTCTTATTAATTTACTGGCCATTAAATTTCCCTTGAAACATTCAGTTTCATGGGAAAATGTTTCACTAGTAATTACATTTCTCTTCTATATTTATATTATTTGTATCATGGATATTCATGTTTCATAAAATCTATACCAGTTACTTTTATTATGTTTCACTATGAATGTAAAATAATTAACTGAGAAAATCTTAATATTTTGCAAGATTTAATAAATATAGATATTTTTTGTTAAAGCATAATTTTTATCGATGAAATTGATACTTCAATATATGATGAATAAATTTGACCAATAGTTATGGGTGTATCCGAGTTATAGATATCCCCTCTACAAATCGATAGCTCTCATGAGACAAATCAGTTGGCATGGATTATTAAATGTGTTTCAGTGTAAACCTACCCATATTTGAATGTTTTTAGAAGGCCTTGATCAATACATATTGAATTATAATTTATGATCATTAAAAATTTATATATTGTTATTCATGAGATTATTTTATTGATATTACTAATGGATTCATTTCATGATATAATTGTCCATTAAATGGAATTTAATTTTATCTATCTACCTTACGATATTAATTATAAAATATTTACATATAATGGATTTCATTTTAAAAAACCATCATTGAATATTTTATATCCCCCTTTTTTCCTTTATATATTAAAAATATATTTTTTGATGTTCTAAAAGGATTAATAATATTTACTTTTACTGTGTTTTATATTTTTATTTTCAATGTAAAATAGTTGTAAACAATGTTTAAAATTCTTAACGACTATTGTACTGATCAGTACTTGGAGGTTTTTATCCCTAGTATATTTTTCATGTTCAATAATACAGAAACAATCTACAAGATATTGGAGTTGAGTTTATTCTAATTTCACTCATTATGGAAAATTTTTTAAGAACCCGGGTTTTTAGAACATGTCATAATTCGAAACCTGTTTGAATTTTTGTTGGTTCTGAGAAGACTTGGATATTATAGGAAAAAAATTTAATGTTGTGGAGGTCGTACATGGGCATGCAGTTGTAACATGTTATGAACAAACTGTGTGGCCTTCCCAGAAAACTGTGAACCCCTAACAGTGGGCTTCGTACGGGAAGTGCAAGGTTGGTCAAACAATGTGGGCATGCCATGTGAAGTCTCTGGGAGAGACAGGGGCAACCGCACAGTTGTCGAACAGTTTTCCAAACTGTGCGACCACTTAAAGTTAGTGTTTTATGTTCTGGGCCACTGGGGATTTCACATTCTCCATCTTTCTTCCTCCCTCTTGTGGATCACGTGGGGAGAGTCGTTCGGACCTTCAAATCCTTCCCGGATCTTCATTCGAACCCTGTTTCCATCATCGTTTGATGTGTTAGAACACCCACGGTAAGAACTTGATTCCTATTGAGCCCTTTTTTTATTTATGTTCTAGAATGAGTTTTTTGGGTATGAGTGGTTTTGATTCTTTTGAAGATCTACCATGGTTAAGCCTAATTGGAGGCTGTTATCGGAGGAGTAACATCGTACTAGTATAAGGTGGGTAGAGCATATGTATTTTTTTAGTGGTCATTTGGGTAGTGTGGCCTTTGGCGCTTTTTTGGGTATTTTGAGAGAGACCCTAATTTATCTGCTACTACTTATTTAAATTTCTTATTAGACCTATGGGATACCTTTGGGTATGTCTTCTGCCCGGTCTTGATTGAGCAGGGCTAGGCGAGAGGGCGTTGCTCACATGGGGCCTTTTTTCAAGGGTTTCCTAAATGATAATATTGGAATTGTATTGGTTTAAACTATTAGGGGTAATTATTTAAACCTTGATAGGAATTGTTGGAGACATTAAAAACATCAGTGTTGGTATGGGACAACACTTTCTTAGTAAAATTCATCTATTTAGATGGTTTTTCCTGTAATGCGTTCTGTTTAAATGTGTTTTATATGTAAATGATGAATTGCATATGCTGGAACCTTCGGGTTGGGATGGGCGTGGACCGGATATTGTTGAGTGATTCTAATCACATGATGGGAAAGCCCTGGGTTACATTGGGTGGTTTTGACCACAGGATTGGGCGTCATGGACGTCAGCTTGAGGTATGATGACTATCAGGTTGGGCATGGCCTGGGTTACTTGGATGGCGAGGCCATCAGACTTGAGTGGCATGGTCGTAGGGACACGAGGTGTCAGATGTGTGGTGGCTTAGGTACTATTTTGGTTATTATCGCTAACCCAAGACTCTGAGTAGTGTGAACACAAAGATACTCTGTGATGAGGTGTTTTTGACCACTCGTGTGGGTAGAGGACCCCTTAGATGTGGTTTAGGTATTTTTCATGAGGTGCGTTCCACAGGAAGATATGTGGGAGGTGAGGAGCCTCCATTGGATAGCTTTGAGGATATCGGGTTAGGGGCTGAGGATCACCGTTATTTTAGGGACGATATCATTCTCCCTCGGGTTACATATTTCAGGGCAGGTATCGATGTACCTCCAGTTACGTATTTGAGGGTGGATATTTCTATACCTCCACTTAGTTTATTTTAAGGAATTCATTGTTGTCCCTCTAGTTATATATTTTAGAACACGCATCTCTTTTCCTCTGTGTTACTTCGTGGGCATGCCTTTGGGACGTTGGTACTTGAGGCATGATGTGTCAGGAGGCACAAAGTGCCAGGTTACTATTATTGGGCGTTCCTTCAGAACGTCGGTACTTGAGACATGCAGTTTGCGGGGACACATCATACCAGGTAACAGAAAAGAGATTCTGGGATTAGAAGAAACAGGTGACACTCCATGGTGGCCGCGGTGCACTAGTGTAGTTGGTGTTTATTTGTGCATCATATTGTTTACTATTTTCTTTATAAATTCGTGCCTTCTAAAAAATTTATATTAGGTATGCACTGTTTGGTGGAATCCTACTGAGATTTGTCTGACGCCCTTCACATGCCCTTCCAGACGCGAGCAGACCTTATGGATTTACATTCAGGAAAGAGGCCAGCTTCAGAAGCTAGGCTGCATTAGCTGTTGCATGGAGATGGTATGGACCTTAAGGTCTTGCCTAGCTGGAGTTTATCTTGTTTTTTTTTCCTTTCCTGTATTATCATGCTTAATTGTTATGTAGCTACAATTGGTTATCCATTGGTGCCTTTATATATATAAATATATGTATGACCTGTTTTGGATGCATGTTTGTTGTTCAGTGGTATTTCCAAGTGATCAGCGTGCTGTTGTGCTTACTTTTCACTATTGTTGTTTATATTTTTTTCTTCCGCTGCTTATTTATTTTGAATGTGATTCCACTTTGTGGGTCTGGTTCGAGTCTGCTGAGTCATTTGTTCTGTTTCATCATTATTATCATACTCGGACCAGTACCATTTTTATCCTCTGAGAGGGTATAGCCTTCCCACCATACCTATAAGACCCTCGCTGCTAGTCGGTAGCCTTTGGCATTCGGGGAGGAGCACCTAAGGTAGTAACACCCGACCCATGTAGTACTATTAGAGTGGCTTCTTGGGTCTGGGTTGTTACAATGTGGTATCATAGGAGTTCTTGAAAGGGATTTAGTAGCTGTGTTTTGCTGGCTACAAATGAGTTTGAGACACTCACTTTTATTTTCTGCTAGTTTTTCTATTTGGTATATGGTAGACTAGAGATAGGTTGTTACTGGAACGGGGTCACTAGCTTTTGAATGGGTTCCTGCAGCCCTACGTACGAGTGAAGGTCCATGTTGTCTTGGGTGGTAATTCCTATTTGCTTTTTTGCTAAGATTACAGTTTATATTATTTCCACCTCGGTGGCTCACATGGTGTGTGGTGTTATTTATTGTGATATATAACCCTTGACTCAGTGCGGTAAGGGAGAATTGGTCCTTGACCTGGTATGGAAAGGTTTGTTGCTTGGATTTTGATTGGCATAATTTAGGGTATTTCAATTTCATAACTGCACGTATGCTTTGTGATGTGATAATTCCATGTGAATAATATCAATTGACATGCTATGTATGCTTTTAAATGTGAATAGGTGAAATTCTTGATAGAATTTCTTGTTTATTGCAATGTGTTATGCCATTATTTTTATATTTGTAGAATTGCATGTGGTAGGGTATTTGGGTCTGGCTCTTGTAAGAGAAGGTAGATAGTATGGTTGAGGTGATTTCGGTCACCATGATTGGGTGACTCAGATGTCGGTTTGAGGCAACGTTGGTTGTCGGGATGGGAATGGCCCAAGGTATTTTTTATACTTGGATCTGTTAAGGGTGGGTAAGGAGACCATGAGCCCAATATGCCATGGGCATGCGTTGTGGTGTGGGAGAGTAAGGGTAGTAGTTATGCACTGCCTTTTTCTGCTTTCCTTATCTTCTTTGAATATATATTGTTATATATATATGGGATTTCTGACCATTTATGATATTCAGCGGGTTCCTCTTGTATGTCTCGATGGATCATCATGTGGGTGATGATATAGTACTGTAGGTGCATAATCAGATTCAGGATCTAGTGTAGGCAGAGTAGGAGCCACATGTACAAGCTCAGGGACAGGATCTGGTTTGGGATCTAGTGCAGACAGGACATTAGTCGGGATTGGCAGTGTTCGGACCATGGTCGATGAGCATCATCGAGCTAGCCTGGTACGTATCTAACAGGGAATCGACAGAGGCGCACAGGGTATAGAGCCATCTATGGAATATCTTATGTGGGAGTTCCACTCACCACACCTGCCACATTTGCAGGGTGAGGGTGGTATGTGAGCGGCTGAGAACTGGATAGAGAGAATGCAGATGATCTTCAAGAATCTTGAGACGCCCCCAGGGCGGAGGGTCATGCTGGTGACATACATGTTGCGAGGACTAGCAAAGAGTTGGTGGGATGTGTAGGTTCAGGTTTTCCGGCATGAGGGACTGGGATTGAAGGACTTTGAGGACAGGTTGTTGGAGCCCTTTTATGTGGAGACACTAAGGGCCAAGAGAGCTTGGGAGTTCTTGAGACTTCAGTATGGAGACATGTCCGTCATGGACTTTACAGCCACTTTCACTGAGCTGTCCCACATTGCACCGGGTATAGTTAGTTATGATGCAGCTAGGGTGAGGTGCTTCAAGTATGGATTATGACACGCCATTCAGATCCACGTGAATATCTTTCGGAGAGGTTCTTTCATAGAGGCGGGGAATCAGGTGCTCATAGAGAAGGGAAATCATAGGGATAGGCCCTAGGGCAGTCAGGCGGGGGCCTCAGGTGATTTTTTAGACATCAGGAAGCGAGGATGGGATGAGTCCCAGCCGATCAGTCCAGCCACTGACTCATCTAGACATCCTCGTTGTGGTTCTTCAATGGTTTGTTTTCAGTGTGGACAACATGGAAATGTTCAGACTCAGTGCGATAGGCCTCTGAAGGAGTTCCATGCATGTGGACAGGTCGGGCATCTAGAGAGGTTCTACAAGAAGCCTTCTCAAATAGCTGGCAGGCAGGGACCAGGACAGACAATGGAATCTAGAGTTTGTTCAGGTGTAGTACCAGGAGTGGGTAGCCGAGGTTCATCTGCACGTAGATGACATGACAGAGACAGCGGGATCCTATTGATGGGTCAGTGACTGGTGACTGGGGCAACACCGCAGGGAGATCCGACATCAGGTAGTCCTTCATCAAGTAAGGTGCACTTTGTGGAGCAGCCAGAGGCTGAGAAGGATGGTGAGCCGATGACGGTTATAGGTACACCACGAGTGTGGTCGTGATTTCCTTGTTCTCTTCTGTCATGACCTGTAGGTGCTTTTCCGTTTTGAGTGCCTGTGATGAAAAAGATCTATATGGACTGACTAGATGATGTTCAGTGGGTTTGGTACCATATCAGGTGCATGATATATATATATATATATATATGAGATGCTTAACATCAGGGGAATCGAGGATACGGGTTACATGAGGTGCCATGGGAATCGGGGCATTGAGGATGCGGGTTACATGAGGTTCCATGAGCATCGGGGCTTCGAGAATGCGGGTTAAGTTAGGTATTGTGGGCATCATGGCATCAAGGATGCATGTTAAATGATGTTCGAGGCACCAGGATTTTTTTTAGAAGCCATGGGATGTAGGACCTCGTGGAGGCGAATACCGATGCGGTGTGGGATACGTTGGATGTTAGAAGCGGAATGGGGGAACCCATGAGGCGCAGATGTGACGATGCGTCAGGAGAGGACCTTGAGTCTGGAAAAAGGTTAGTGAACCTTTTCTTGTTCTGATTTTTTTGGGGTTGAGACTAAGTTAGGAGATTTCTATGGTGGGAGCCCCTTGAAAAATTTGTCCAAAACCTTGTGACTGTGGATGTCCGGGTTTCTTTGATCAGGGTGGTATGTTTGGTGCCATCTTCAGGATTAGTTTGATAGCTCGGGGATGAGCTATGTTACGGTGGGGAGATTGTAAGAACCTGGGTTTTTAGAGGGGTCAACATCCCAAACCTGTTTTAATTTTGTCTTGTTCTGAGATAACTGGGAGAATCTAGGAAAAACTTTTAATGATTTGGAGGTCGTACAGGGGTGCACAGTTGGCACATAGTCTGAAAAAACCGTGCATACTGTCCAAGAAACCGTGCACCATTGACAGTGGGCTCCACAAGAGCAGTGCACATTTTTTCAAACCATGCAGGCATGTTGTGTAGAGTCCCTTGTAGAGAAAATGGGAACCGCACAGTTGGTGCATGATTTTCTAAACTGTATGGGGTAACCGTGTGCCCACTTAATGTTTGGGTTATTAAGTTCTTGGCCACTCGATATTTCCCATTCTTTATCATTGTTCCTCCCTCCTGTGCCTCACGCGAGGAGAGCTGGATGGACCTTCAAATCCTTCTTGGATCTTTGTCTGACCCCATTTCAAACATCATTTGATTCGTTAGAACCCCCTCAGTAAGGCCTCGATTACCCTTGATCCATTTTTCATGATTCTTATTCTAGAACATTTTTTTGGGGTTTGAGTGGTTTGGATTATTTTTTACATCTACCACGTTTTATACCTAATTGGAGACTTCTATCAGAGAAGTAACATTATACTAGTATGAGGTAGGTGGTGCACACCTCTTTTTGTGTTTTCGTGGTCATTGGGGTAGCGCATCCTTTAGTGCGTTTCTTGGTATTCTAAGAGAGACCCTAATTTATCTACTACTACTTATATAAATTGATTATTAGAACTATGGGATACCTTTGTGTATTCCCTATGTCTTATCTTGATTGAGCAGGGCCGGGCGAGAGCTCGTTTCTCACATCAGGAATATTGGTCGGGGTTTCCAAAATTAAAAAACATGAATTTTATTGGTTTAGACTATTAGGATTAGTAATTTAAACCTTGATATAAATTATTGGAGACCATATAAACTTCAGTGCTGGTATGGGACAACACTTGCACAGTGCAATTCATCCGTTTATATGGTTTTTCCTATTATGTGTTCTATTTAAATGTGTTATATATGTAAATTTTAAATTAAATATGTTGGACCCTTCAGGATGTGATGGGAATGGCCCAAATATTGTTGACTGATGATGATTATAGGATGGGCATGCCCGAGGTTACTTTGGGTTGTTTTGACCATGTGATTGGGCGTCCTGGACGTCGTGTTGAGGAATGGTGATAGTCAAGTTGGGCATGGCCTAGGTTACTGGGATGGAGAGGCAATCAGACTTGAGTGGCATGGTTATAGGGACACGAGGTGTTATATGTGTGGTGGCCTAAGTGCTATTTTGGTGATTACCACTCACCCGAAACTTTGAGTAGTGTGCTCATAGAGATACTCCGTGATGAGGTTTGTTTGACCACTCGTGTGGGTAGAGTCCCCCGTATATGTGGTTTAATTACTTTTGTAGGGGGTGATTACCATAGGAATCCACATAAAGGTGATGATCCTCTAGGGGACAGCTTTGAGGCTATCAGGCTATGGGATGAGGCTCGTCGAGATTTGAGGGCAGGTATCGTTGTCCATCTGGTTACTTATTTGAGGGCAGGTATCGCTATCCCTCCAGTTACTTATTTGAGGGAGGATATTTTTGTAACTCTGGTTACTTTATTTTAGGGTAAAAATATCTATCCCTCTGGTTATATAATTTAGGACAGGAATCATTGTTCTTCTGGGTTACTTCTTGGGAGTGCCTTCGGGATGTCGGTACTTGAGGCACGAGGTGTCCGGAGGCACAAGGTGCCAGGTTACTATTCTTGGACGTTCCTTCAGGATGTTGGTACTTGAGAAATGTGGTGTCATGGGAATCATTGTGTTGGGATACACGACATAAATTCAGTCGTTGGCCGAAGTAGGTGAAACTCCATACTCGATGGTGAGCACCAGTGGAGTTGGTGTTTATTTGTGCATCGTACTGATTACTATTTTCCTTATAAATGAATGCCTATTTAAACACTTATATTTGGTATGCATCGTTGGTTGTTATTCTACTAAGACTTGTACCACTCCAAGCATGGGTCTATATGGATGCTTGCAGACCTTATGGATTTACGTGAAAGAAAGAGGCCAACATCAGGAGCTGGGATGCATTAGTTGTTGCATAGAGATGGTTTGGACCTTGAGGTCTTTCCTAGCTGGAGTTTATCTAGTTTTGTTTCCTTTCCTATATTATCATGCTTAATTGTTCTGTCTCTATATTTGGTTAGACATTGGCTCCTTTTTATATGTAAATAGATGTATGACCTGTTTTGGATGCAGGTTTGTTGTATAGTGGTAGTTACAACTGATCAGTATGCTATTGTGTTTACATTCCGCTGCAGCTGTTTATATTTATTGCTTCCGCTATTTATCGATATTGAATGTACTTCTGCTCTGCGGGTCTGGTTCGAGTCTGTTGAGTCATTTGTTCTGCTTCATCATTATTATTATACTCAGACCATTACCATTATTATCTTCTAATAGGGTATAGCCTCCCCCTATACCCAGAAGACCCTCTCTACTAGTTGGAAACATTTGGCATTTGGGGAGGTTCGCCTAAGGTAGTAACTCTCGACCTGTGTATAACTGTTCAGGTGGCTGCTCGGGTCCAGGTCATTAAAAAATTTACATCTGTTAAAAGGTAATGATTTTTATTAGATAATGTTTTTCCTAATTATCAATACTAATTATCAGAAATGGTCAGGTTAATGTATTATACTGAAATATAATATAATTTATATATTTTTATGATCTTATTTTAATATTTTGAATCATAACAGGGTTGAGATAACTCTAGGGATTATGATGTGATAGTTGAGGATAATGTGGGAGTTTGAAATGTCATAAAAGATTAATAATTTAAGGATAATAAAATTTTAATCATTTAGATAAACCTTTAAATGATTTTATGTGATATTCAATATATTGGGTATTAAGATAATGAAATAGAAATTTCAATAATTGGGAAAATTCTATGATATATTTTTATGCATAGTATAATATCATGAAAATTTTCTAAAGTATAGGTTGTGTTGTTTCCTTGGAAAATTCCTCAATTTCTAGATACTGATAACTAGATTTAGGATAAGGTATATCATTACATAGATTAATAACCCCAAATAGAGAATTTGGGTATTGAACCATCCAAGACCAGATGAATGAAAAAGAGAAATAATTGTATCCTTGGATACATAATCCCAGTGGATAATATTTCTCCAATCACATTGTATATGGGAACCATTATAATGGATTTATTTCATTACTACATTAATTTATTTGATTATAAGTATGATATTGAATAACATAATGAAACTTTCGTAGATCCAATACATTTATTTGAACAAACCTGTATGACATAGTGCATATGAATGTATCATTGGATGAAATGAATTTTTCATTAGAAAAGTCATTTTATGATTTAGATATCATATTCATATACTCTCATTAAATTCGATATTATCATATCTATTTTTGAATTATTATTCATCTAAAATATGGTCTTTAATATTATACTGAGAATGGTATGTATCCAAAATACACTATGTCTTATAACAAAATAAGGGAGTATAGTTAAATGATTTAGAATTTTAATATGATAATATTATGATAGAAAATGTATTTTTCCTAGTATTACCTAGGGTATTGAGGTTGATAACAAAATAGAAATCAATTTTTGATAATCATATATATATTTATTAGTGAGTGATATTTATCGATGGAATTATTGTACATTCAAAGATTTGTGTTGGTTATGTAAAACTTCCACATATTTTTCTTCATCACTACTTCGTTAATGTTTGTGAAACATATATTTAATTTAAATATTAACATTAAAATGTGGTTTTATTATATTTTTATGTTTTGGGGGGATATATTTTCAAGAAAACATTATTAACTATGTATAATTCATAGGATTAATATATTATTGATTTTAATGTAATAAATAGTTGATGGATTTTGGAAGAAGTAGGTGATATACTATTTATTAACATATGATTTATTTTTAATTCCGGATATTTTTAAGGAAACTTGGATATAATGGTTAGTGGTTGATTTTAACAACTGGTGTTTGGTATCATTTTAATATAAAAGATAAAATTGGTTTCAATAAGAATATCTTATTTTTCATATAGTTTTTTATTGTCGGTATAGGTTATTTTTGTATTGGAATGTTCATAGAATAAATGATCAAACATATAAATACCTAGACATGTGATTTTATAATGTTTTTTGAGGAACGAATGTGTATCTTAATGTATCTTAATAAAGTATGATTTTTATGTCATTAAAAATTATATATTGATTAATAATTTCATTAGTGGTATTCATTAGTAATCAATAATTGGAATTTTCAGACGATATTTTTTTAAGGGGGGCAGAATTTAATAACATAAAAATCTAGACCATAAAAAATCTGATTTTATGTTTTATTATTTTTGATTCATGATACACCTATGATAAAAAATTACAACATATTATAGTAATTTTATTATTTAATATATAATAAACCCTAAGATGGTAAATCAGTAAAACTTTTAACCATTGGAAGATTAATTATATATATGAGTTGACATTGAAAAGGATTTTTTTCAACAAAATTAGTTTTCTTTATATTATGTATTTTACCATAAATAACCCATCTAAACATTTTATAAATTAAATATTAATAAATAAAAAATATTAATAATTCATTAAATTAAATGTTATAACTTTTTTAAAAAAAATATAAGAAAAATTATTTTTAGTTTAAAAATATAAATTTTGATAAAATTATAATTTTTATGATTTTAACATTATGTAATCCTATCTAAGAAGGTTAAAATACCTTTTATTTGATAATATATGTATTAATGGAATAAAATTTGGTTTTTGAAAATCGTATAATATCTTCTAAATCATATTCCAAACATATTTACCTAAATCAAAATGATTCTTAAAATAGACTATTTTTAGTCTTTCGAGAAATCGCAAATTTTCAAGGTGATATTCAGTTATTCAGTTCCATAAAAGAATCATAAAAATTTTTTCTTTATAATTAACAAATTTTTTCAGGATAATGGTTAATTTTAATAATTATGTATTAGATATAAATATTAATCATAAAACTCACTTTTCTAAAAACTATTTTTATAAGTTATGTACGCTAATAATTAAATGAACTTTTAGAACATATTGTAATTTTATTTCATGAAATTATTAAAAAAATTCAAATCAGAATGTTCAAATAATCTAAATACATCAATAATAATTTTTTACATTTAAATTTATTTATAATATTTTATTTAATTAACAAGGTAAATGTAATTTACATTTCAAAATAAATTATTAAAATAAAATCCAAAATTAACTAAAGATTTTATACAAAATCAGTGGTTAATGTGATCTAAAACCCACACTCATTTTCCCCTCAACATTTTTCATTCTATGTGAATTAACCCTTCAATAGTAAAATTATATTATTTAAAATGAAAGGGTTACAATGAAGACTACTTCAAACCTCACTTACAAAACATAAGACTTACACCACATCAAGAATAATTATACCTTACAATTTCTCATTAAATAACATCCAAGATTTTCTTTATATAATCCACTCTCATTCCCAAATATCCTCTAATCACTATTATTTAGAATGATTCCGTCATTTGTAATGTAGAATTACTCTAAAAAAATCATGCCTCTTGCATAGGTTTCCATATCTCTTGATTCTTTAGTTCATAATATTTTCAATCATAAACTTCAATAATCTAATTAATATAATGAAATTTCTATCATTAATATAATTTAATATCATTATATTAATTGGGATAAAAATTTTCAATCCATTCCATACACTTTGAAAATAAAAATAAAACATTGATCATTACTACATGAAGATTAATCTCTCTTCATTGTGTATTTAACATGTTATTCGAAAATAATCTTGTGTTATAAAAATTTGGATCATACAGAAATGTGTCACATTGTTTGATACATTATCCTAGATATTAGTGTAACAACTATGTTTCTTCATCATCCATCAGTAGGGCCTTTGGTGATAACTTTTTGATAATTTTTTTCAGTCCTCCCATCATTCTCTTCACCACATTAGGTAGATCCTATGGAATCCAAAGATTCTTGTGTCTCATCTTGGAAGATTCTATTTAATATAATATTACATTCATTAGATACATTTGTTCCTTTTACTTTTCCCTTTAAATTGGATGTTTTAGTCAAGCCATCCATGATTCCTCAATTCCCTCTTCCCATGATCCCTCCAATATTCTTAAAGATGAAGACTCTAGAATCGGTGGTAGGATTCTCAGTTCTAAAACATTTTGAAGTAGTGATTTTTTAATAAAATATTATTATAACTACTTGTCACCCATTGTGAATTTTAGGTCAAAATTTCCCCCATTCGATCTTATATCAATTTACCCATCCCATGGGGTTAGCATGAAATGTCAATTATCTCCATTTAGATTTAAAATTCATTTTGTATCCATCTTCTCATGGATCATGATTTCTCAAGTTCATGGGAATGGGAGGGTTTCACATATGATTACAAAAATATAATCCATCGTCAGTTTTCATTGCTTATCCAATGACAAAAAGATCCACTAAAGGCAGTGTTGCACATTCTTTTTCCAATCCCTCACATTCCCATCAAAAACCCATCACTCCCCAAATCTATTGGGAATTTCATGGGTTTCTTATTATGTGTTGACGAGACATCATTTTGGATAGAGAATACCATGTTACCATGAATCTTTTTTTATTGGGTTCTAGTCTATCTCCTGCCCAACAAGAATTTCAATTTATATAGAGAATAACTATTACTATTGGAAAATGATATTATATTTCAGATCCCAATGATTCTGTTATTTATGATATTTGAAAGTTCACTCAGAGTCATTTTATTGGACTCATTTATGAATACACATAGCCATATCTCTATAAATATCTCCATCTTTAGATATTCTTATGAGGGTATCTCTTATTGACCGCAAAGAATTTCAATTAGGTAATGACTCTATAGATACCATATTGTGATTGGATATGTCTTATGGTCTCAGATTCAGAAGGTTTTATGTTACGGAATTCATGGCTCCCATGACTTAAAACCTAATATCTATACTTCTATTGTAATAAGATCCTATAATAAATGACAGGGATACTTAGATCATGTACTCCCTTCTAAAAAGGTGGGTCAACAAGATCTCATATCATGATGTGTAAATGATATCGAGAACCATAGAGCCTGGCACTTTTGTTGGAAGTATGTTATCTAGTATGATTTGTCATGAATCTATTTCCTATTATCATCTTTAATATCTACTCCCCCTTAATATGGTGACCTATTGAATAGTTATCATTCTATCACAGATCATCTAAATCCCATAGGTCAGGATATGCCTTGAATTGATGAGTCACTAGTCATTGAGGGTGTATCGTCTTTTATAATAATAGAAGACCATGTTGAGTCCCCCAATTCCTTAAATTCACATATATATATTAGTTGAGTCTTTACCATTTATATTTATTCCCCCATTAATCATGAATAATATGAGGAATCTCCTCCATTATTCTAGTTTTATAGGGGCTAGAGAAATGCTTTAAAAAAATCAATCTCCTCTAGGATCCATATAGATGTCTTAGTCTTGCAAGATTAACTCCTTCATTCCTTGTGATATCCTCTCTAATATGGAATTCCACTGGCATTGGATTCCCATAATATATTTTATATCATTTTAATTTAATTAGAATCAGTGAAATTATTCTATTAACTATGATGTAACCAATACATATATCCCTGACCATTTATGATTATGACAGAAGACTCCATATTTCTAAGTGTATGCATGAAAATCTAGAAAATTCCCACAGTTTTTTCTTTTTGAAGGATAATATTCTTTTTGTGTTTATAGATATCAGCCCAGAGTACATCACCATTATGATTGGAAAACAAGAAATAAACTTCTTATTTATGGATGTTTGTACCAAATTTGATATGTGTGTTATTGAATTCCTCTAGAATCCATATCCTCTGCAAATCAAAAACATATAGCATGGCTATTTTTGGGGATGTTAGTACTATCACATATCAATTTGAAAAATAAATATTCATGGAGTCATGTATTCAAGAAACGAAATGTGGTATTTCTAGAATATTGAATCTCAAAACATTATTATTGAATTTTGTTTTATTAGAAAAAATTCTCTTGGTGTAACAATAAATGTGAAATATAAAGAATTTGTAGTAGGTTGGATAAACTCATGTGTAATTTAATTTACATACTTTTATTATATAACTCCAATATCATGAATATTTCCTAGTCTCTTTTTGATCACTCTATCCTGATTCTTTAACTAATCTTCTCATTGGATGAGGAGAATGATTTATTTTACACTTAACCGTGGAAAAAATAATGAATTTTAATCAATAGATCTATCTTGTTATCAGAATCCATTCAAGGACCTACTTGGGAGATCCTACATAAAAATTCCATAGGTTTAAGTGATATATCATATTATTTAAAAACACGAAACTTTCCAATGGTATTTACTTCCAAGGGATACTAGAGGAAGTAATCCATCTGGGCTTTTATCTGCATGTTAAACGGGATGATGATATATTTTTTCTCTTATCTTCTATTTTTTGGAAGATGGTCTATTAAAGAAAGAATGGGTGTATAGAGACTGATCATGAGAAAAATTATAATCGGAGGGTTATATAAATACAATTTTTTTCAATTATTATATAATGAATGAATAAATTTTTTAGTAACTTTTACAATATTATTGAGTAAGGTTATCAATTTAATGAGGCCCAAATCACCATCCCCATTATAACATATCATTTCTCTGATTTAAATGAATGTCCATGTAACACCCCATGATTGGGATCCAATCTAGCCTAGACAAGTTATTCATTTTTCAAGAACATCGTGAAATATACTATGGGCCCATCCAATAGTTTCATAGAAATATTATAGGGTGAGTATGAAATTTATATAGTATATAAATTATAAATTTCTTGATATCACCCAAACACCTGATGGATTATTAGGATGTTTTCTCTTAAAATATTGGTAAATTGTGAAAAATGATTTCATTAGTGTTATCCATAATTTCATTAAAGGATGTTCACCCCAAAGATACCTTCAACACAATTTTTATTCTCATTCACACGGTTAGTAACCCAACTAGATTTACCCAACAATATCCCATTATCTAATAAAACTTATCTTATAACATACACACCTCTATTCTCAATAATATTTTTATAAATTTGGGATCTCATATTTCTAATTAACATCATGGCATCATCATGAGTAGGAACATTTCAGGGGAAACTAGATTAGATCAAGATAATATATATGATATTTATATGGGTATTTTTATCTATTATCATCATTAAAATATAAATAAATATCGTTTTTTATAGTATATAATAGAACATCATACTCATAGTTCTAATGTGATATTTATAATGCCCTGACCCCAGCTACCTAGAGTCTGTGCATTATTACGTATCATTGGCATGATCACAAAGGATTAAGCCTCGAATGACAGAATAGTTTAGTTGCCTTGGACTCACTAGATACATTCATAATGTTTAAATTACTTATAAAGTGAAAAATTACAACAAAATATTATCTCCAAAGACCACAGTCATATCCTCACACTGTCCCTGCAGGTCATTCCTAAAATACTTCTTCACATGGATATTCTACTTGTCGAATAATAACATGCAATATCAATAGCCACATTCATAATAATGTAATGCATAATGACAGACTATCATAACAACCTATTCAAGGACTTGTTCCATGACTAAAAATAAGATTTTGTCAAGGCTCTGTTCCAAGACAATAGTTTGTCTCATGAGACCTACCAATGCATCGAGGAGCTATAGCGGGCTCCACCCTTCACCTACTAAGTCCAATCCATTCCTCATATGAAATGTTTGAATCATAACATAAACATTCATATTAAATCTATCATACGAAATTATAATACATTATCCACAAACCATGAATGTTATATAAATAGAACATCCATAGTCAATCATAACTTATTCGATACAATATAGAAGATTCTATTGTATCAGATTATCCTCAATCGAGAATAAGGAAGGATATTGACATATATGAAAATAATCATCAATAATATTAGAGAGAAATATCCCCCTTTAACTTGAAATCATTTAAGAGTAACACTATTTGTCAAGAAGCCATTTAAAAAAAAGTTTTTTGAATCAAAGTGTCCCATTCCACTTTGAAACTTTTCAAAGGAATTTTAATTTTAAAACATTAAATTCTATATAAATAAATCATTAAAACAACTTTTAAAACATGAACTTTAATGAGATATATTTAGAATAATAAATCCTTAAAACATTTAAAATGATATTTTAGTTAGAGTTACTAACTAAAAGATAGAAACTTGAATACAAATAATTGAGGAAAAAAACTTTGTAATATCATGAGAATAACGAGATTCATGATACAGTATGTCAAAGTACATTATATACACTATATAAAAGTGATTTTATGTATAACAACAAGGGAGTTTCAATGGAATGTCAATTGAGATGAAATCTCTTAAAAAGACTGTATCCTTAGGTTAAGGATAAATCAATGACATAATTATGTGTGAAAAATATAAATTCACTCAATATGGTTGGATATTCAGTGTAAATAATTCAGAGGACATTCACACATATTCTTGAAAAAACAACTCCAATGAATTGGATATTTAACTCAACAAAGGTAGATTGAGTTACAATTACTCTTATCAAGTACATATAGATGTCTTGAGAATTTATAAATTGAGTGATTATGTGTATCATAATTATATCCACTAAAATGGGAGTGTAAATTATGACATATGAAAATGAATACTGATTCCACCCATAATCTTGGAGTAAAATAATCAATGACGTATGCGTAAAGTCGAATGAGTGGAAATTGAAATTTAAAATTCCCTTATCTATTTGGTAACATAAAAAAAATACACCCATGAAAGAAGGATCATAAAATGATTATGTAAATATCCATAAATTATATTATATTACACAATGAATACAATCATGGTCAGTACACACACCACAAGCAATAAATTAGTGGTGAACGATGGAAATCTGATGAAATTAAATGTGAGATAAGAAACCCCATACTTTGTAATTTTTCCTTGGTTGAGGATAGGTTAACCTAATGTATAATGGTGAAATAATAGTTATTTAATTATAAAAGAATCATATACATTAATATGTTATCATATATGATCTTTTAACATTGATTTGATAATAATATCTTAGTATTATCGGTGTTTCAGGTATTAACGGATTTGTTTTCCATTATATTATTTGTTATGTGAGCAATATTTGTTATGGATGGGATTTATATTATTAATATAAAGAATTATATTAAGTCTTTAAACATTATTCTTAACCATCAAATGAATATTATTCTTGAATGGATACGATGAGGAATGAATCTCATCGCGTTCGTGGAGACGGTAGTACATATGTACGCATGGGTGACAATATCATTCGTTTGATATTAAAATAATATATAATTGGATGGTATATCATATATAAATAATAATTGTCATTTTATATTTATTAATTACATGAATTACACATCATTATTATACCTATCCAAATAATAATGTATTGAATAACAATTACACCACGACGTGGAGACGGTAATACGTACGTACGCACGTATGGTGACATGTCATTAAAAGGGTGGATAGAATAATGAAGATGGATGTAATATATTTATAAAAACATCATAGTATATATAAGATACTGGACTTATTATTTAATAATGGAAATAACAAAGAAAGAATAAGTGGAAGAAGAAAAGAACTTGAAAGAGGGTGGTGAAATTATTACCTCATCTTCGGGTTCTTCCTTTTGATTTGATAAAAAGGGCTTCTTAAGATGGATTTACGACCAAATTATAGAATCTAGGATGAAGTGAGGGAAGTTGAGAGGATATTTGGGCAGGTTTTGGACGATCTAAATGTCTTTGAAGGTGTGAATTAGAGGGAATGGGGAGTGCCATTTTATAAGAGGTGGTAGGGGCGCCTTAGGAAAATCTAGAAATATTATTTTATAATAAAATAATTTTAGGTTTCCAATGGCTAAAAACTGATTTATTTCTATTATAGGGTATATATGGGTGTAAAACAACTAAATAAGTAGATTTTATATCGGGTTGGGTCACTTTATAAACATTATTGTTTTGTTTTAACTCTTAGTTAATTAGTTGACATTTACCATGTCTCCTTGTATTTTTATATTATATGGTAAATAAACATCCTATAAACTTCCAAGAGACCCCCAAGTGGTTAATTAATGATACAAATATCCTTATATAAGTACTTTGACGAAATATTATATTTTTAGGAATATTATATAAATATATAATATCATATGTGTTTTTAAAACTCATTTATGTCAATTTTGACACTATTTAATAATTGATTTTTGTTAAAGTCATAACTATATTATTAATTAAAAAATCATTTAAGAAATACTAACATGTCATATTAAACAATTAAATTCGTTTATGTCATCAAAACTTTCAATATATATTTATTTTATCATTTATAATACCAATTATTTTATTTTTTGTTTAATAAGGAAAATACAGCATCATTATTATGTCATAAATAAATATAATTATTAAATGTCTAAAAATTATAAATAAAATACCATAATGTAGGAAATATTGTTATATTTATAATTAATATTTATAGTCTAAAATATAACATATATAAATCTATGTAAAAATTGTTTTTCTAAAAGATACATGCTTATGTCATTTTTGTATTTACTTTAACTTAATTAATATAAAGTTTCACTATCACTTATAAGTGGCTCCATGGGGTCCAAATAAATGACCGAAATATGCCCATGGTAATAAATTTATCATCCAATAGGGTTGGGACCCGTTATAGGGTAATTTAGTATTATTATAATATTATTCTTTTACCCTTATTTACTGGATTTACCCTTTAACCATGGTAAATAAAATATTTACCGAAGTAATTATTCAAAATGTATAAAAATAAAAGTTACCTATTTACTCAATTTGTACCACCTGATTATAAATATTGAATCCATTTTTCTAAATTCAAAACATAGAAGTGGCAGAAATTAATTTAAAATTAATTCCCGTTGTCAAAACAAAAAGTGTGTTTTTATGAAATAACAACTATAAAAAGATTGACACATGCTTATGTCCAGATTAAATGTGAAATTATGTCCAATGACCAAATTTGGATTAAATGGTAAAAATATAATCTAATTATACTTTAAAATATCTCATGTGCATTATTTATCACTATTAATTATTTTGATTAAAAAATTGTTTTTAATTAAAATTTTGTAATTTTCACTATTTATCAAAATATAAATGTTATCAGAAAAGTACAAAAAAGTCACCCTAAGATAATTTTGATTTTCCGAATCCAAAAATGAAGTCCATTTTGAATGATAAAATTTATAAAATTTCAAAAATTGGGTATTACTATTCATAACGGCTAGTTTGATTGCTTTTGGTGTGTTAGAACTCGAAGTTGCGTACAACAGACGCTACTATAGTATTCACAGAGAAACGTACCTTGGAAGCTTGGGGTGTTATATTTTACCCTCCTTAAATAAATTTAATCCTCACAATTTATAAAATTGGGTGTGGGAATATAATTCAAAGTCCAACATCGGAAAAATATTCAATAAAACTATCACTTTAAAAGAAAGAAAGAGAATTACATATGTCACCCGAGATAACCTATATTGGGATTCCATGTAGAAAAACAAGGATATGGATGACAAAATAAGTTTCAAGTTCTGATGTAGAGGTATAGAAGAAATGATCATGAGAAATTTAACAATAAGAAAACCAAAACTAGTTATGGGACAAACAGTCATTAGTTTCCTTGTGGGAAAAGTAAACGGACAATGTTTTTTTAAGCTACATTTCATAAAGATGATGTATTAATTTTATTTATTTACCATTAAAATAAAGAGATATACTTACATTTTAAGTAGAGTATCATTATTTAATAAATTTCTACTACTAACTCATTTTTTTAAACAATGAGTATTCAAGATGACTTAGTCACACCGAAAGATCTAGGATCAACTTCTAGAGAATCACATGATTAAAAAAGGATAAACTATATAATTACCTTGTCTTTAGAGATTAATCCAAACCAAAATGTTTAGTAGAATATCATATGATCCCCCAAAAGGATATTATTTGAGAGAAAGAAACCCTAATCTTAATTTCTAAAATTAAACCAAAAATACCCCAACGTTAAATAAATATAATTCAATAAACATTTTTCCTTAAAATTCTTCAATATAATCCAAACTAATATTGAAACCCAAAACATAGAAGAATTTGGTTATATAGTATTCCACATTAAATTATATCTCGAAATAAAATTGACTACTCATAATGTCAAATACTTAAAATTAATTAACCTAATCACATATTCTCTATTGTATGTTAATCATTTCAATAAATAACCCAAATAACTATAAATCCACATTAAAAACATAGATAAAAATCCTCCATAACTCCTAAAATAAATCTCATAGTATTCTATCTTCCATAGGCATATAGTGTTCTAAACAGAGTGAACGTCTTCCAAAATAACATTTTTCACATAATCACCAAATCATTTTTCATTACTAAGGGTATTCATTTGATAAAACAAAAGATCCCAAATCAACTAATTATTGATCAATGAAACCATTTAACTAAAAATAATTAGTCATACTAACTAGGGACTTCACGTAGTCCAGTGGTAGGCGATAAATCCCAATCACACTTTGGTTATGGGTTCGATTCCCACTGGTTTGTCCGACACGACGGGTTGTCACGTGGTCTGCGGGTTGTCCATTTTCAAAAAATATATTTTATAATATTACCAAAATGAGATAAATTCCTCGGAATAACCATAACATAATTTAACCACAAATGTTATCTCATACCTTGCATTTTGATCCTAAAATATAATAACTTGAAATTTCCTCAAACCAAATGATCAAATAAAACCAAATGGTTACTTATAACTATATCCACAAGAGAAATGATAAGTCTTACTCAAATATCATTCTCACATGGAAAACTATACGGTTAAAAATACAAGAGAAAATTATTCCAAAGTAATCCCATCAACAAGGTGCACTAATACTTTTAATCATTTCTTCGACCATTTATTTCCACATATATTCTTCTTTGACCAAGAAAATATCCTGTATAATAGGGCATTCACTCGTGTAATGGCCAGGTCCCTTACATTTACGGAAAATGTCTGAAAATGGATTGTTGTGATCATTTTTATTTTCTTCCATAGTACTCTTCATTTTTCGTCGATAATTATTCACTTTATGTCCTTCTTTCTCGCACGTAATGCATTTATTTGTTCCACTGAGACACTTTCCCAAGTGTCTCCTTCTAGATTTCCTGCATCAAGGAAATTGAGGATTATTTTCTACATGGTATCCACGGTTGGATCTCCTATCATTCATCACCTTTCTCTTCTTTGTTGAGTCTGGGAGTTGGATAATATATATGTTGTTGATCATATTTTTGGAAAACTGATTTGGCATGAACACGATATCCTTTAAGCCTGCCACCATTCCATTTTTTTGCTCATTCCCACCACTATTCCCACATTGTATATCATTCTCAAAGTTACTATGACTTCCTTGGAATCGAGACATTGACTAAAACCATAAAGCATTGTGTGAGTAACAGTAGTCATAAAATCATTTAGAGAATATCATGAAACCATACTCTTAATTTGAAACACATTGGGATTAACCAAGGTCATTTATACTCATCTTATATTAAAATACTTCAAATCAGTTTATAAAGAAAATATAAATTATACTAATCATATCCACCTGGAGTGTCGTAACCAAGAGTGAAACAAGGCCCGTTGTCGTGCACCAGTTCTCGTTTGAGTCAAGATCAAAGCGGTGTTTTCGAGTTTTACCCCTAGGTAGATCTATGCCAGAGCCACCTCTACCTGCTCTTATCTAGATAGGGATGTATTTCATATAAAACTCACAAAATATATACAATACTAAAATTCTAGGAATTTCTTTTATACTAATTTTCAATGCCCATCTTCGGTCTATGTGATCTATTCAGATTTTTTCTAAATATAGCTTCCAAGGTTTGTACTAAACTTCCTCTGATACCAACTGTAACACCCCGACCCCAGTTACCCAGAGTCGGTGCATTATTACATTTCATTGGCATGATCACAAAAGTTCAAGTCTCGAAAGACCGATTAGTTTAGTAACCTTGTAATCACTAGATACATTCATAAAGTATAAATTACTTCATAATGTGAAAAACTACAACAACATATTCTCTCCATGCACCACACTCATATCCTCATAATATCCCAGTAGGTCATTGAAAAAATACTTCTTCACATCATGGGAAAAATAAAACATATAGAGGGGTGAGCTCAGATGCTCAGTAAGGATAACAATATAGAACAAACATTCATAAGTAAGCATAAACATTTAAGTCAATGTATAACTAAAACAAAAGCTTTTAAACATGAACATCAGCATAATAAGGAAATGATAAAATTAAATAATTCCATTTACATATTCAAATGGATATTATACTAGTCGAATAATCACATGAAATATCAATAACCACTTTTATAATAATGGAATACATAATGCTAGACGATCATAACCACATAGTCAAGGCCTTGTGCCAAGACTACATGTAAGATCCTGGTTTTTGGAAAGGTATGTTTTGTTGTGTTTTGTGTAGAACCCTTTTCTATTCGGGCTTTAAAAGGCTTCTTAGAAGTGTGAGATTCCTTGGGGTGTTTCGGGGGCTCGGGGCACAGAATAAGGGAAGTCTGGGAAAGCAGACCAAGGCACACGGCCTACGCACAGTCAGCCAAACCATGCGGCCAGCCCAGACTAAGCCGTGTGACCCTCCCACCTTTGGAAAGACTGAGTGCATGGTTTTACAAACCGTGCGGCTAAATCATGTGACTACCCCGCCTCTGGGCAGTGGTGTTCACACGGTTTGCGCATAGTTTTCCAAACCATGCGGCTAAACCGTGTGGCCACTTAATGTTGGAAAATTAACAAAATTTCCACTCAGGGATTTATAACCCCAACTCAGTATTTTCCTCACATCCTCTCCTCTTCACCCTAGGTGCGGGCTAAGCCTTTTAAGGACTCCAAGAGGTCAAACTCCCTCGATTCTAAGTCATTTTTGGTGCTGATGGTTTCAGACTGAAGCTCCGAGTAAGGCTAATCTCCTACTTGGTTCTTTTCATGGTTTAGGGTTTCTGTCTTCTCTCCCTCTTGTTCAAAAACCCTAAAAACCTATCTTTTGGGTGAGTTCTAGGTTGAATCTCCAAGGGTTGGTTGAATTGAGGTATAATGACCCGATTGAGGGTGCATTCAACCGCGGATTCGAGGTAGGTGGTCTACAAGTTTTATCCCATGGTTATTTAGGGTTTATGTGCATGCTCACTTGTGTTCCTGTTTCTCTTGGTTATGTTGTTAATAACCATGGAATATTTGGTATTAATGATGTTTAAAATGGAAAATGGGAACCCTCATGATCTTCATGGGATTTGTTGGGATGGAATTGACCTAATTTATGGCCATCCATGGGATTTGTCGGCTCTTCCCGGGTTTTGGGACTGTTAATAACAAGTGGCCTTGTTGTGGTAAATTATAGAACACTTGATAAACATGTTGGAATGAATGGTTGATTCATGGAAATGATGAACGGGTTAAATGGGTTAATGTGAAAAATGAATAAAGAGCATAATGGGATAGATTATGAGTCTTGGATGGAATGCTTAGTGAGATAGGCATAACACATGGGAATTGGGTGAATGGTTAAATGATGTGAAATGGTAAGGTGTTAATGGGTTATGGCATGATGTGGTTTCCCATGTGGGTTTTTGTGATTGATGGTTGTCGATGGAAAATGGTTGTAAGGTTGATGGTTACTTATATATAAGGATGTGCACATGGCTTCATAGAGTTCGGTATAGCATGAGGATCTACGCCCACGGGATGAGTGAAGACTGAGGCTCTAAACTCCTCCCTAAATGCTTGGGTTAGGAACGGGGACTGATGGTCGATTCTCCTAGTGGTTTCATCCACCCGGACTGAGGCTTCGAGGTGAGGTTATGGTTTCTATGAGGGAGTTAGTCCAAGTGAGATATGATAACGATGTGTTTAACCTCTTTCATGTGATTGATGGCCTTATACCCATGTAACATAATATGTGATAAAATCATGGAGACGCGATGAAAGGGTAAGTGATGGTAAATGGTAATAAATGGATGGTAATGGAATGGAAATCGATTTAGCTCTAAACTAGTTGATGACACCTTAAATAATTACTTGGCATTTATCATTCATTTTCCTTTTGCATGCACAACTGTTTATACTGGATATTTTTAGACACTGATGGTGGTGGCCTACTGAGTTGTACTCACACCCTGCTTGGGATGCCGTTGGGTACCCAAGCAGACTACATGTTTGCAGGTTAGGACATGGGCAAGGGTCCTTGCTAGTTAGCTGAGTGAACATGGGTAGCACTTGGTGGAGGATCCGGACAAGGAGTCGGGACCATTTTGGGATTTTGGCCGTTGTCTTTATTTTTGGGCTTTTGTTCACTCTTACACTGTAGTATGACATGGAATATTTGTTTTTGGAAATAGTTTCTATACATGTTCCTTTTTTATTTTTTATTGTTTCTGCTATCTAGTTTCTCTATTGTGGATTACTCAAATAAAAAGGAGGTATAGTCTCCCCACTTGTCCCCATCGACCCCACTTCTAGTAGGAAGCCTTTGGCGTACAGGGAGGCGTGCTTAAATTCATGTAACCTCCCATCTCGGAGCACCGGTATAGTAGCTTGTGGGTCTGGGTTGTTACCAAGTTATATCAGAGGAGGTCTTTCTTCTCCTTCTCTAAGGTTGTGTTATTTGGGATTGATAGACAAGGGTTTGGATGTGTTGGGCCTTGGAAATGAGCTTGTGGTTGGGAGTAGGTAACCCAGGTATGGGGGGAAAATACAAGTCACCATGGGTGGGAAATGTTGTTCTAGGTTGTGTGTTGTTACAATTGATTATAATTCACCATTGGGTGATGCACAGATGGTTTGATGTGATTATTTTATGATATTTGGCTCGTGGCCTTAACGACACGAGGATTGGAACTCATGCATCATTTTAGGCACCTAGGGAGATAGGTGACATGCATTGTGTTAGACACACGCACGGGACGGGTGTGTGAGGTAGGAAGGTAGGGTGCATCATTCATTTAATGGAACTAAGAAACAATGAGAAGAACGAAATGAAACAAGTGGGTAAATGACGTTTAATGAAATATAAGGGTTTGAAATGAAGTGAAATAAAATGTTCCGTAAAATGTTGTGTGAGTTTAATGGAAGGTGTGCTAAATCTCGTGTTTGGAATTGTAGAGAGATGCCACCACGACGTCGATTGCTAGTTGGTAAATGAGAAGATGTTGATGAGAACACTCCTCCAGTAGAGGGGAAAGAAAATGCTGAAATCAATGATGTTAGAGAAGACCAGTTAAGAGAGAACCTGGCTCACCTCATTCAGATGTTTGATCGGGACCTAGGACAGGTTTCACCGAGTATGTTTGAGCTGACCAGGGAATTCCAGGTACAACACCCTCTAACTTTCACCAGAGAGGGTGGGCCAGAGGTAGCAGAGTTTTGGTTAGAGTCTATCCAGATGATACTAGATCATCTGGAGACTCCGATTGAAAATCTAGTGAAGATTTCCACTTATATGTTGCGGGGCCAAGCTAGGCATTGGTGGGACATTCAGCCTCAAATCGATCAGGCTAAGGGAATTTCATGGAAGGTTTTTCAGGAAAAGTTTGTAGAGCATTTCTACCCAGTGACTTTGAGGTAGGAACGGGCTGCAATGTTTATAAGCATGACTCATGGATCATTTTCGGTGATGGACTATGCAAATCGCTTCACAGATTGGAGATGCTTTGTCCCAGTGTTAGTAGGGGATGAGGTAGCAGTAGCAAGGCCTTTCCAGGATGGGATGAGATATGAGATCCGGTCTCAAGTAAACATCTTCCTCTTGAAGTGGTTTACAGAGGAAGTAGATCAGGCTTTGATCACGGAAGGAAACCTGAAGGGAGCTTCGGGGGGTGGGCTTATGGTGCCAATGGGGAAGAAGAGTAGTGTAGCTACCGAGGGTAGGAAGCGATGCCATGAGGACTCACAACATGGCAGAAGTGTGCAAAGCGGTTAGATGAGAGGGTCCGCCTCTTAGAGTGGGGATCATGTGTTCTGATATCAGTTCGGTAGGCCAGGGCATATGTGTGGTCAGTGTCCTCGACCACTAGTTGATTTCCATTTGTGAGGTAGTATGGGACATGTGGAGAGGTTCTGCAGGAATCCTCGGCAGGAAGGTGAGAATGATGGTGAAAGGCAGGCACTGAATATGGGAAAGGGATCAGTTGCCTCATATCAGGAAAAAAGATGGAGCTCCATGGGCCATCCATTCAAGGGTGGTGGACGTGGAACTCCTGGGAAAGATCGCTCACGCTAGCAGGGCAGTACAGTGTCAGGAATTCAGGCTAGAGCCCATGGTATAGGGGCAAGTCAGCTTCAGGAAGTTCAGTTTTCACCGGATGATGGCGAAGCCAGACCATCGACTGTTTGAGGTATGATCCTTATAGCTTCTACTTTTTCTAGTTCATTGTTTGACACATGTGCCACCCACTCCTTTATCTCTTCTCAAATTGTGGTGGTGCTGGGTTTACCGGCGGAGTGGGTGTGTGGGGTTATGTCAATTGACACTCTGTACGGGTTGAGGATATCAAGTAGTGCGAGGGACGTTCCTTGGATGTTGGTGGGTATCGTTTTCTATATAACTTTTTCATTATCGAGATGTCAGGGTTTGACCTAATATTTGGAATGGATTGGTTGGAATTTTATCCGGAACACATATACTATTATCTCCATAGAGTATCGTTCAGGTCGCTTGAGGGTGACGCTTATGTCCACCGTGGCGAATGGGATGTTCGAGCAGGGCGTACAGGGCCGTTTTGTCAATAGATGAGTGGAAGAAAGGCTCACGTGGCATGTCTCATGCATGATTATGGTGAGGGAGGGGAACAGTATAATTTTCCTCTCGTGGTGTATCGGTTTCTGGATGTGTTTCTGGAGGATTTCTTGGGGTTACCACCTGAGAGGGATGTTGAGTTTATGATCGAGTTGCTGCCGGGAGCGGAGCCAGTTTCTATTCCTCCATACTGAATGGAACCGGAATAACTCCAAGAACTGAAGGTTCATCTTGAGTATTTGGAGCGTAAGGGGTTTATCCATCCTAGTACGTCTCCTTGGGGATCTCTCGTGTTTCTTGCAGAGAAGGCTGATGGGACGTTGAGTCTGTGTGTGGACTATCAGAAGTTGAATCAGATGACAGTGAAGAATCAGTACCCTCTTCCTAGAATTGATGACTTTTTTGACTAGTTGAGAGGTGAATCTGTGTTTTCTATGAATGATCTGAGGTCGGGTTATCACCAGTTGAGTGTGAGGTCTTCTGATGTACCGTTGATAGCTTTACGGAGTCGGTATGGGTTGTTTGAGTTTGTTCTAATGCCTTTCGGCTTAACCAATTCCCCAGAAGTGTTTCTAGCTTTGATGAACCGAATATTTCATCCCTATCTAGATCGTTTTGTGGTTGAATTTTTTGATGACCTATTAGTGTTCTAAAAAACTCATGCTGATCATGCGCAAAATCTTGGAATCGTCTTGAGTACGGTAAGAGAGCATCATCTATACGCCAAGCTATCAAAATGTCAATTTTGGATAGGTGAGGGGCATTTTCTAGGTCACATCATCTAGGGGGCAGGTGTGATGGTAGATCCATATAAAGATCAGGAAGTTGTGTCTTGGGAGCAGCCCAAGAGTGTCTCTGATGTTTGGAGTTTTCTGGGTTTGGTCGGGTGTTACCGAAGGTTCATTTAGGATTTCTCTCGCTTGGAAGCACCACTCTTGGGCTTGAACAAGATGGGAATCAGGTTCAAGTGGTTGGGTGATTGTGAGGATGCCTTCCAAGAGTTGAATAAGTGGTTGATTACCGCACCTATCACGGACTTACCTAAGGCGGGTAATAAGTATGTCATGTTTTGTGATGCATCCGGAATCGGACATGGGGAGGTGTTGATGCATGATGAGCAGGTTGTGGCTTATGGGTCGAGGTAGTTGTGACCCCATGAGCGGAACTATCCCACTCATGACCTTGACTTAGCTGTAGTGCTGTACGCCTTGAAGTGCTAGAGGCACTATCTGCTGGGAGAACATTTTACTGTGTTTACCGACCATAAGTATTTAAAGTACATCTTCTCACAACAGGATCTGAATCTTTAGTAGCGAAGATGGGTTGAATATATCTAGTGTTTTGACTTTGAGTTGTTGTACACGCCGGCAAGGGGAAATAGTGTTACTGATTCTCTGAGCAGGATGGTTCAAAATCAGGCAGTTCAGGAGTCCAGCACAGACTGGAAGGTGATGGATTTATTTGCAAAGATGCACCTGGAGGTATAGGAGGAAAGTGGCCAGGTCAATCTTGCTTCGTTAATGATGGAGTCGACACTTTTGGGTCAAGTTAAGGAAGGTTATCTTGATGATCATGAGTGTTTTTCCGTGAAGGAAAATCATAAAGGTGGGGATCTACCTTCTGGTTGGGCCGTCGGCATGGACGATGTTGTTTATGTTCGTGATCGTGTGGTTGTGTCAAAGTGTGTGAGGGAAGAGTTGATGTGCGAGTTACATGCATCAAAGTGGGAAGTGCATCCTAGTTTGACCAAGATGTATTGTGATCTCTGAAGGCAGTTTTGGTGGCCTGGAATGAAGAAGGATGTTACGGGTTTTATGGTACAGTGTCTTACCTGTCAGGAGGTGAAGGATATGCACCAACGGCCAGGTGGTTTGTTGCATCCATTTCCCATTCAGGAATGGAAGTGGGATGATGTAACAATGGATTTTTTCGTGGGTCTTCCAAGTACACCATGGAATAATTATGCAATCTGGGTGGTTGTGGATAGGTTATCGAAAGTGGCTCATTTCTTACTGATTCAGGAGACCTATACAGTCGACCAGTTCGGTGAGCTATATGTTCAGGAAATATTGTGGTTGCATGGTGTACCACATACCATTATTTCGGACCAAGATCCGTGTTTTTCATCTCATTTTTGGAAAGGGTTGCAGAAGGCGCTTGGTACACAAGTGTTTTTGAGTATGGATTTCCACCCGCAGACAGACGTGCAGTGTGAACATACGATCCAAGTGTTGGAAGATATATTGAGAGCTTGTGTCTTGGACATCAGAGGTTCTAAGGAGAATCACCTATTGTTGGTTGAGTTTTCCTAAAAAATAGTTTTTAGGCTACAATTCAGATGGAACCGTTTGAGGCACTTTATGGGAGACCTTGTAGATCTCTATTGTGTTGGCTAGAGGCCGGTGAATCTATGTTTTTGGGGCCGAGTCTCGTGCAGGAGACTTCAGAGAAAGTTCAGTTGATCAGGAAGTGAATGGCTAAGGCTCAGAGTAGGATGAATTCGTCTGCATATCGGAGGCGTAGACCTCTCAAGTTTGGGGTGGGTGGTAAAGTATTCCTTTGTGTGTCACCAAGTTTGGGTCACTGATTGATTTTGAAGCAGCGTAAGTTGGCGCCTTGGTATGTGGGACCTTTTGAGATTGTGGAGAGGATCAGACCAGTGGCTTACCGATTGGCTCATTCACAGTGGTATGGGGGGATGCATGATGTGTTTCATGTGTCGCAGCTTCGACAGTATCACCCTGACCCATCTCATGTTGTTGATGTTGAGGATGTGGAGCTTGATGTTGATGCATCCTTTGAGGAGCATCCGGTTCGTGTGGTGGATTGTAGTGAAAAGGTCTTGTGAGGAAAGGTTGTTCCATTAGTGGAAGTATTATGGTAGCATTAGAAAGTTCAAGAAGAAAATTGGGAGTGAGAATCGGATATGCGGTCTCAGTGGCCCAAACTCTTCTCTTCAGTGGAGAAACGAGGCTTGGGAGCTCCGCTCGAGGATGAGCCATTATAAGGTGGGGAGGTTGTAAGATCCCGGTTTTTGGAAAGGTATGTTTTGTTGTGTTTGGGATGAACCCTTTTATTCTGGGTCTTTAAAAGGCTTCATGGAAGTGTGAGAGGCCTTGGGGGTGTTCCAGGGGCTCAGGGCATGGAAGAAGGGAAGTCTGGGCAAAGAAGACCAAGGCACACAGCCTGTGCACAGTCAGCCAAACCGTGCAGCCTGCCTAGACTAAGTCGTGCAACCTTCCCTCCTCTGGACAGAAGCGAGCACATGCATTGTGCACGGTTTTCCAAACTGTGTGGCTAAATCGTGCGACTCCCCCTCCTTCGGGTAGTGGCATGCACATACTTTTCACACGGTTTTCCAAACCGTGTGGCTAAACCGTGCACCCACTTAATGTTGGAAAATTTACAAAATTTCCACTACGGGCATTATTACCCCAACTCAGGATTTTCCTCCCATCTTTTCCTCTTCACCCTAGGTGAGGACCAAGCCTCCCATGGACTCCAAGCGATCAAACTCCTTCGATTCTAAGGTGTTTTTGGTTCTGTTGGTTGTGGATTGAAGCTCTAGGTAAGTCTAATCTCCTCCTTGGTTCTTTTCTTGGTTTAGGGTTTGGGACTTCTCTCCCTCTTGTTCTGAAACCATAAAAACCTATCTTTTGAGTGAGGTCTAGGTTGAAGCTCCAAGGGTTGGTCAAATCAAGGTTAAAGGACTCAATTGAGGGTTCGTTCAATAGAGGATTCGAGGTAGGTGGTCTACAAGTTATATCCCATGGTTATTTAGGGTTTATGAGCATGCTCACTTATGTTCTTGTATCTCTTGGTTATGTTGTGAATAACCTTGGCATGTTTGGTAATAATGATATTTAAAATGGAAAATGGGAACCCTCACGATCCATGTGGGATGTGTTGGGATGGACTTGACCTAATTTAGGGCCATCCATGGGATGTGCTGGCACTTCCCGTGTTTCTAGACTGTTATTAACAAGTGTCCTTGTTGTGGTAAATTTTTGAACACTTGATAAACATGTTGACATGAATGGTTGATTCATGGAAATGATGAACGAGTTAAATGGGTTAATGTGAAAAATGATTAAAGACCATAATGGGATAGATTATTTGTCTAGGATAGAATTATTAGTGTGATAGGCATAACACATGGGAATTTGGTTAATGGTTAAATGATGTGAAATGGTAAGGTGTTAATGGGTGTGGTTTCCCATGTGGTTTGTTGTGAACGATGGTTGCTGATGGGAAATTGTTGGAAGGTTGTTGGTTACTTATATATAAGCATGTGCACATGGCTTCATAGAGTGGGGTATGACATGAGGATCTACTCCCACGGGTGAGTGAAGGCTGAGGCTCGAAACTCCACCCTAAATTCACAGGATAGGAAAGGGGACTGAGGGTCTATTCTCCTAACGATTGCATCCACCCGGACTGAGGCTTCGAGGTGAGGTTATGGTTTCTATGAAGGAGTTAGTCCTAGTGAGATAGTATAACGATGTTTTTACCCTCTTCCATGTGATTGATGGCCTTAGAACCATGTAACATAAGGTATGTGATTAACTCATGGAGATGTGATGAAAGGGTAAGTGATTGTAAATGGTAATAAATGGATGGTAATGGAAATGGAAATGGATTTGGATCTAAACTGGTTGATGGAACCATAAAAAATTACTTGGAATTTATCATTCAATTTCCTTTTTCATGCACAACTATTTATACTAGATATTATGTAGACACCATTGGTGGTGGCCTACTGAGTTGTACTCACACCCATCTCGGGCCACCGTTGGGTACCCGAGCAGACTTCATGTTTGCAGGCCAGGACAAGGGCAAGGATCCTTGCTTAGTTTGCTGAGTGGACATGGATAGCACTTGGTGGAGGATCCAGACATGGATTCGAGACCATTTTGGGATTTTGGCCATTGTCTTTATTTTTGGGCTTTTGTTCACTCTTGCACTGTAGTATGACATTGCATATTTATTTTTGGAAATGGTTTCTATACATGTTCCCTGTTTATTTGTTATTATTTCCTCTATCTGGTTTCTCTTTTGTTACTTACATTGATAAAAAAAGGTGGTATAGTCTCACCACTTAACCTCATCAACCCCCGCTGCTAGTCGGCAGCCTTTGGTGTATGGGGAGGCGTGCTTATGGTCATGTAAACACCCGGATTGGAGCACCAGTTTAGTAGCTTCTGGGTAGGGGAGGTTACACTACAAATAAGATTTTTTCAAGGCCTTATGCCAAATAAACTAGTTTGTCTCATGAGATCTAGCGATACATCGAGAAGCTATAGCTGGCTCCACCCGTCACTTACTATGTCCAATGCATTCCTCATATGAAAAGTTTGAAACATAACATAACCATTCGTATTAAAACTAGCATGAGAAATGTCAATACATTATCCACAAACCATGAATGGTATAAAAATATCACATCCACAGTAAAAAATAACTCATTCGATACAATATGAAAGATTTTATTGTATCATATTAACCTGAATCAAGAATAATGAAGTATATTGACATAGATGAAAATAATCATCAAAACTATTAGAGAGAAATATTCCCATTTTTCATGAAATCATTTAAACATCACACTATTTGTCAAGAAGCCATTTAAAATTGATTTTTGAATCTAAGTGACCCATACCACTTTGAATCTTTTAAAATGGATTTTAATTTTAAAACATAAATGTCCATATAAATAAATCCTTGAAACCATTTTTAAAACATGGACCTTAATGAGATAGATTTATAATAATAAATCATTAAACCATATAGAATGATATTTTAGTTAGACTTCTTAACCAAAATAGAGACACTTGAATACAATTAATTGAGGAAATGAAAACATTGTAATATCATGAGAACAAAGGTATTCATGATATACTATGTCAAATTACATTATACAGACCATGTAAAAGTGATTTGGTGTATAACAAAAAAGGAGTCTCAATGGAATATAAATTGAGATAAAATAGCTTATAAAGACCGTATCCTTAGGTTAAGGATAAATCAACGACATAATTATGTGTGAAAAATAGAAATACACACAATTTGATTGTATATTCATTGTAAATCATTTAGAGGGAATTCGCACATATTCTTGTAAAAACAACACCAATTAATTGGATATTTAACTCAACAAATGGAGATTCAGTCACACTTACTCTTATCAAGGTCATATCGATGTCTTGAAAGTTTATAAATGGAGAGATTATGTGTATAAAAGGTATATCCACTTAAAGGGGAGTGTAAATTATGACATAATGAAATGAATACTGATTCCTTACATAATCATGGAGTAAAATAATAAATGAAGTATGCGTAAAGCCGAAAGAGTGGAAATTGAAATTTAAAATTCCCTTATTGATTTGGTAACCTATGAAACACACACCCATTATATAAAAACCATACAATGATGATGTAAATATACATAAATTATATTATATTACACAATTAATACAATCATGAACAATACACACACCACATGCAATATATAAGTGGTGAACAATGGAAATCTCACGGAATTAAAAGTAAGATAAGAAACCCCTTACTTTGTGCATTTTTCCTTGGTCGAGGGTATGTTAACATTATTTATAATGATTTAATAATTTTTATTTATTTACACAAGAATAATATACATTAATATGATATCATATATGATCGTTTAACATTGATTTGTTAATAATATCTTAGTATTATCGTCGTTTCATGTGTTAACGGATTTGTTTTCCGTTATATTCATTGTTATGTGAGCCATATTTTTTATGGATGGGATGTATCTTATTGATATACATAATTATATTAAGTCTTTAAACATTATTTTTAATCATAAAATAAAAATTATTCTTTAATGGATACGATGGGTAATGAATGTCATCGCGTTTGTGGAGACGGTAGTCCGTACGTACGCACAAGTGACAATATCATTCTTTTCATATTAAAATAATATATAATTGGATGGTATATCATATATATAGAATAATTATAATTTATATTTATTATTTACATAAATTACACATCATTATTGTTCCCATCAAAATAATAATGTATTAAATAACAATTACACCACGACGTGGAGACGGTAATCCGTACGTACGCACATATGGTGACATGTCATTCAAAGTATATATAGAATAGTGAGGATGGATGTACTATATTTATAATAACATCAAAGTATATAGAGGTTACTGGAGTTATTATTTTATAATTGAAATAACAAAAAAAGAAGAAGTGGAAGAAGAATAGAACATGAAAGAGGGTGGTGAAATTATTACCTCTTCTTCGGGTTGTTCCTTTTTATTTGATCAAAAGGGCTCCTTAAGTTGGACTTATGACCAATGTAGGGACTCTAGGATGAAGTGAGGTATGTTTAGAGGATATTTGGTAAGGGTTTTCCAAGACAAATTACTTTTATGGTGTGAATTAGAGAGAAGGGGTAGTTCCCTTTTATAAGAGGGGTGAGGGATGCCTTAGGAAAAGCGAGAAATATTATTTTATAATAATATCATTTTCAGATTAAAATGGCTAAAAACTGATTTATTTATAAGATAAGGTGGGTATGGGTCTAAAATAACTCAACCAATAGGTTTTAGATAGGTTTGGGTCACTTTATTAACCTTATCGTTTAGTTTTAACTCTTAGTTAATTAGTTTGACATTTACCATGTCTCTTTGTAGTTTTATATTATATGGATAATAAACTTACTATAATCTTCCAAGATACCCCCATGTGGTTCCTTAATGATAAACCTATCATTATATAAGTCCTCTGGATGACCATTAGATTTTTTGGAATATTATATCAATTTATAATATTATATTTGTTTTAAAAACTCCATTATGTCAATTTTGACACTATTTAATAATTGAATTTTGTTAAAGTCATAAAAATTATATTAATTCGAAAGAAATTCATTAGAGAAATCCTAAAATGTAATATTAACCAAAAATATTCTTGTATGTCATCAAAACATTCAAATAATATTTATTTTAACATTTATAATACCAATTATTTGAATCTTTCACAAACAAGGAAAATACTGCATCATTATTGTGTCATAAATAAATTTAATTATTCAATGTGAAAAAATTATAAATAAAATAAAATTATGTATTAAATATTTTTATACTTATAATGAATATTTATAGTCTAAAATATAACATATTTAACCTTATGTAAAAACTTTTTTTCTTAATGATATATGCTTATATCATTTTTGTATTTACTTTAACTTAATTAATATAAAGTGTCATAATCACTTACAAGGGGAACCATGGGGTTCCAAAAGAGACCCAAATATTCCCATGGTCGGAAATGTATCAACCAATAGGGTTATGACACATTTTAAGGTAATTTAATATTATTATAATGTTATTTTTTACCCTTATTTACTGGATTTACCAATTAACCATGGTAAATAAAATATTTACCGAAGTAATTATTCAAAATGTCTAAAAATAATATTTACCTATTTACACAATATGGACATATTTATTCTAAATATGGAATGCATTATTATATATTCAGAAAACATAAGTGGAAGAAATTAATTTAAAATTATTTATCGTTGTCAAAACAAAAAGCATGTTTTTATGAAATAATAACTATCTAATGATTGACACTGTCTTATGTCCAGTTTGAATGTGAAATTTTTTCCAATGACCAACATTTGATTAAATGGTAAAAATATAATCTAATTATACTTTAAAATCACTCAGATTCATAATTTATCACTATTAATTATTTTGATTAAAGAGTTTTTTTAATTTAAATATAGTAATTTTCACTATTCATGAAAATATAAAAGTTATCAGAAAAGTAACAAAAAATCACCATAAGATAATTTTTATATTCAAAATCAAAAAATTAATTCCATTTTGAAATATAAAATTTATAAAATTGAAAAAGTGGGTACTACTATTCATAATGGATAGTTTTATTTGTTGTGGTGTGTTATAACTCGATGTTGCGTATAACACACGCTACTGTATTATTTAAAGAGAAGCGTATCGTGGAAGCATTGGGTGTTACAATATCGGTCTTCCAATTGGGTTTGTGAAATTTTTAATTTGATTTGTTTCTCCTTGGTTTATCATTTTAGTAATGTGAATTCATTTTAATTTCTCCAAAATAAATTTTTTTCTGGAGTAAGCAGACCATATCTCACTAATTCATTACATTATCACACAATTAATTCTTAGTAGGAATCTAAATTATTCCATCTATAATGGTTTTTGATATTTATTTTGAATTTGGTGTATGTTCATGGTTATTTATAATATTTTAAGTTTTTATGGAATTATCATCATCATTAATTATTGAAAATAATCTATAATAATCAATAAATACATTTTATGTGCTAAGATTTATAAGAGAAATCAATTCATCAATACAAAAAAATGGAACATCATTATTCACATATCTTGTTCAAGTAGGTTCTCCATGATCACTAAGAATAATCATGGAATCACAAAATACAATTCCTTATGTAATATTGTATATCGATGATTTATTATGGAAGGATATAAATTCACCACTTTGATGGAATTTTCATAAAAATTATCTCAAAAGATTTTGATATGGGAATTCATATATTTCTCTTTTTTATGGGATTTCATTTTGGTTAGTATTGTGTTGTCTTTTTTCCCAATGAATTTCTTTCAATTTTTTAAGACTTTCAAGACTATTACAAAAAAAAATTATTGTTTTCCAAAAAATTTAATCTACTACTCTCATGAAGTGGGGTGGGGTCACTATTCTAGTAGTAGATAAGTAGGATAAACCTATCAATGAGTGGCGAATCGACATTAGTAACCTCTCTAAACCCATTGCATTCCTCCAATACCAACTAGATTGGTGGGAAATCTAGGTCACTCTTTTTATGAAAGGTTAATTTTGCAGAAACACGTCCCTTCCCCAAAAAACTATCATGAGGGGACATCTGGGTCCCAACATTCAAATGAAATTCACGATACTATCAACAGGACTTAGGAAAACTCACACTAGATCATCATAATATGGTGCATTATTTTCTAATTGGATAATTTTTATAGACACCATCTTATCAAACTAGGATTCCTTACATTAGAAGATCGTTTTTATTATCCATAGATTTCCCTTGTCTCTATGATTTGGTTCTAAACAATGATAATAATTCCCTTTACAAAATCATTCAATTTGGTAAAAAACACAAATACTATATTTTTTATCCATCGGTTTCAAGAGACATAACATTTTCTTTTATTTAGTATATGATTTGTATCCATTAAACCTTAGACCCCTTGGATAGCATCATCATGAGTCAAAAAATTCCCATATTTTTAATTTATATCATGGTATCTTTGGAAATATTATCTCCATATAGATTAAAACTTATATTGATATTCTATTCAACTTGCCTACAAATGACTCAGCTGAACAATTGGTAGATCCGAATCATTTTTTCATCTATTCATTGAAGGGAATTATGCTCTCTTTATATAGACTTCCTTCATTGGGGAAGTTTGATGGGTTTGATTATATTGACCAATTGTTTTTGGAATGTTTTAGTGATTTTTGGGATTCATTCTATTTGATCATGGTCAGTGAATTCCTCCTGTGGAATTCTTTTTGGTGATATGTATTTCATCCCTCCTTTTTTACAACATAACTTTACATTACATTGATAAAAAATGATCTTTTAATGTTTATTTTCATGGAGAAAAGGTATATGATACATGAAAAAATAAATAATTGTTATATACCACATAAAATGAATTTTCATAGGTCCATCCCAAGTACAATTACTTCATATCATAACTAGGGAACATACATTAAATTAAAGGGTGATCAAAAGGCCTGGTAATGTAAAACAAGAGAAATAGTATACATTTGATCTGGATAAATATTGACATCAACTAGAGGATTATCATAAAGGAAGTGAATGATGTGATTCATAATAATAATAATATAAATTAAAATGTGGACATGTGTCTACAACATTTAAATAAGTTATTCATAAACACATTACCATGGATTTTCATAGAGGTGTTATAAAATTACCATGGTTATTCACTAAGCTATTTTAAATCATGTCATCTATAGAGACTAAATTATTTACTCAATGAATTGGAGGAATATCAAGGAAAATAATTCATATGTATTAATAAATTTGAGAAAAATATATCATAATAAAGAATATCATCAATAATCCATGTATAATAAAAGAAACTGGTTTCATATAAAAACATAGAACTTTAAAAATAAGATCTTTAAAAAAGATCTTTTTGTGATTATTAACCCACAAAAAATGAATGTGGGATTCATGTATATTAATACAATGAATAAAATTGATTATTTTTACATATATTTTAATACCCCACGAATTTAAATTGGTTTTTGTAGTCACAAAATAAAATAAGATAATTTCATGAAAAATAAACTTTTTTAGAAGAATACCTAACAGCATAACGGGTAAGACCGATGGTTTTAGAAAACCATAAAAAGAGAAGGTACAAGGTTCAACCATTACTAAATGATGATTAATATATTAATGTTATATATTAAAATCCGTAGAATAACATTCTATGTAAATTTAAAATACATAGAACATAAAAAAGGGAACTTGAAAGGAAAATAGACGTTGAGATTTCCCTTACCGTAAAGTGTAACTACTAAAACTAAAACATTTGATACATGGGTGGTTTAAAACACCTTGGGTGGACTCCATGGTAAGTAAAACTATCATATATAGTTGGAGGAGTAATTGGGAATCATTTATAATGGAGAAATGTGTGTGTATTTATAGAAAAACAAAGGGAATTTTTATTGATTTCCTTTGGCAACTCAGTAGTGGTATATTAAAAACCATTGGATTGACCAAGGTATTTCCCCATGGTATTGGAAAATTTGGAATAATATTATTTTATATTTAATCACAATAGTTGATCATAACTTTATGACTTATTATTTCATTCAGATTTCATTAAAATTACTAGAAACTCAAAACTGTATTTTTATTATTCATCGAAAAACACAAAATTTGATAAAAATATCCTAAATTCACCATAACATAATTTAAACCTAATTATTTCAAAAATTGTTTTTATTTAATCAAATTATTTCTCTATGTATGAGAAAATTTACTTCTGAATATAAAACTTCTTATTTATTAAAAATAATAGCGGATAGAAAATGCATAGTAACATTTCTAACACATGAAAAAAATAAAATTATTTCATCATTTAAGCTTAAATTATTGTGAATTAATAACAAAATTAAAATAAAATAATCATTATTATTAATACATTATTTTATTATAATAATTATATCTTTTATGAAAAGTATAATTTTTAACTGATAAATAAATTTAACAAATTCGTTGTATTTTTAAGAAAAACTATATAGAAAACAATGTTAATGGAACAAAAAATTATTTATAAAAATGGATTACAAATTAAATAACTATGTCTTTGTCACATAACCCCTTATAACACTTGCATACGACCTAATGTTAAGGTGTGTGATGGTGATATATTCTTAGGGTGGGTCAGAAAACATCGCATGAGAGGTAATTTCTACTAACATGAATTTATCCCACTTACAATTTCGTTCAAGATTAACATGTTGAAGCTCATATTTAAATTGGTCCAGAGTTAAGCCCAGTGGAGCTTCCTTGATCTTAAGTTATGAAAATTGAGCTTCGTATGACATGAATCTACTATAAGAGGTCATCAAATCTTCTTTTGCATTATTTTTACATTTTAATTTATACTTATAAACAATAATTATAACATTAAAAATATTATTAAGAGTTTTATTCGCAAGGATCATATTAAAAAATGGTCATAATTGATCCACAATCATATAACGATCAAAACCCTATGTCTTTATTTTAATTATACTCCCTTCATTATTAATGGTGTATAGTTTCTTTGGGTATCAAATAATATAACAATAATTTTCAGGTAATAAATATTATTGAAAAAGCTCTGGTCATTACATTCTTCCCTCCTTATGAAATTGTGTCCCCGAAATTTCAAATCATTACCTCTATTGATAAACATTGTGGGTACATTATCCTCATTTTCTCTTCAGGTTCCGACATGGATTTTTAAAATATTGTTGTTCCTCCACAACGAATTAATGAGTTGTGTAGTATTTATTCATAGAACCTTGTCTTTACAGTCCCATATCTCCATTGGATTGTCCTCATAAGAGAGGTTATGTTATTTTGGTACCACATTAACATTCAGTACATTTAATGTGTTAAGTATATACTTTATGAGGATAGATAGGTTGAATACATCATGAACTTGTGATTGATTTGGAGGATGTTCAAGATGATATTTCACTTCTCCTTTGTGATAAAGGATTTCATAGTGGCCAATATACCTTGTTTTAATCTTCCCTTTTGTCCAAGACCACATGACTCTTTTCCAAGTGAAATTAAACTAAATACTTTGTCTCCAATATCAAACTATAATTCCCTTTGATGATGTTCATCATTTCTCTTATACTGACTCTGATCATTCTTTATGTGTTTTTGGATGTCATTAACATATTCTATAATCTATTGCGCAAGTTTAAGCCCAATAATCATTCGCTTCACAAGCATCATCGCAACAGGTATGACTTCTACATCTATTCCCAAATTGTGATCCAAATGGGGATATTTGAATACTTGAATGGAAGTAGTTATTATATGATAATTCAACTAATGTGGAATGTTTATCCCATCCACCATTAAATTCCATCAAGAAAGTTCTCAAATTTTATTTCAGTTTCTGAATAGTTCTTTAATAATGGACATCAGTTTTAGGATGATAGGATGTACTAAAATTTAATTCAGTACCCATATAATGTTGAAGACTTCTCCATAATTTTGATCTGATCATTGGATCATCATTAGATGCAATGGATAGTGGAACTCCATATAGGCTTACCACTTCCTTTATGAATATCATGGTGAGTTGGTAAAGAGATAAATCTTACCAAATTGAGATAAAATAGGATCTCTTGGTGATATGTTCCATTATAACCCATATCACATTGATTCCTTTAGTTATTTTTGGGAGACTAGTGATAAAGTCCACTGTGATAATGTCTCTCTTCATTTTTTGTATAGCTAGTAGTTTTAATACCTCTTTTGATGTTTTCTCTTTTCCTTCCCTTGTAGACACACAATTAACATTATTATATAGTCATCAATATACCTTTTCATGTTGTCCCACCAATAATGATCCTGATGGTCCGTATACATTTTCATGCATCCAGGATATATACAGAATGTAGAGCTATATTATTCATCCATTATCTCCTCCTTTATTTCTAGAAGAGAGTGAACACATTGCCATGTAAAAAAATTTGTACATCTTCTTGGTCAATATTGAACCCATGAATCACCACATTCTATACATCCTCAAAGATATTCTATATTAAAGTATACTCAATTTTATATTCCTTTATCTTCTCTAGTAATGATTGTTTGGAAATACTTATGGATAGGTTTAGTGATGCCCCTTCCCATATGACTCCCATGTCGTGTTTTACAAGGTCTTTGATCATATGATCTCTTTCAGTCCTCATTATTTCTTGTACAACATATTATTTCATACATAATTCATTAACCCCTTTTTCTCCAATGGGGAGATAATTAATATAAAAATCACAATCTTTAAGAAGATCTAACCATATACTACGTACTGTGTTCAATTCATTTTGCACAAAACTACACTTCAAAATTTGATAGTCTGTATATATTTGATATTTTTTTCTAATAAATATAGTCCCTCCATATCTTCTGGAAAAAAACTGATGTTATCTCTAGTTCATGTGTAGGATAGTTTTTCTCATTATGCTTAAAATGTTTAGTTGAATAAGAAATCACATTTTCATTTTACATAAAGATACACCCAATACCTTTCAGATATGTATCTCTAAAAATAACAAATCCTTCTCCAATAGTGGTTAGAGTTAACATGGGTGCATTAATCAATCCCTTCTTTAGCTCTGGGAAACGTTCTTCACACATTATTGTCCAATTTAACATGACCCATTTTTGAGTTAACATGGATAGTGGAGTAGAATTTTGGGAAGTGTTTTTCATAAAACCTATATAATATCCTGATAATACAAGGAAATTGCGAATATTAGTTACTGTTATAGGATTATGCCACTCCTCGAAAGCCTATTTCTTGGTAGGATCGGCTAAGATTCTGTCATTGGTTATAATATTTCTCACGAATGGAACTTTTTGTAACCAAAATTCACATTTGGGGAAATTTCAAAATAGCATAACCTTCCTTATTGTTTTCAATATTACACTTAGAGGATCATAATTTCCCCCATGAGTTCTGGAATATTTCTGTATATCATCAATGCAAACTACCAAAAAGTTATCAATGTTGTACTTAAAGACTCTATTCAACAAATACATCGAAATATCATGAGCATTAGTCATGTTATATGGCATAACAAAAAACATATAATTCCCATATCATGAACGAAAGGCAGCCTTTGGAATATCACCTTTATTCAACTTCAATTTATGATAACTAGAACGATGATCAATATTTCGGAAAAATTTATCCCCATAAAGGTGATCGAATAAATCATAAATTCATGGATGAGGTTACTGTCTCTTTAATATGATCCCATTAGGTTACCTATAATAATCACATTACTACATAGATCCATCATTCATTATAAAGTGAATAGGATCTCCCCTAGGAGACACACTTGGACAGATAAACCCCTTATACAAAAGATCATGGAGGTTCTTCTTTAATTCCCCTATCTCCAAATTTTCCATTCTATGCGGGGTCCTTGAAATAATTTTGGATCCAAGATAGAATTCAATAGAAAACATTACCAATATTTCTGGGTGAGGTCCATGTAACTCCTTAGTAAATAAATAAATGTATTCCTGAATGATGGGGGTATTCTCTATTCATATACTTTTATTTCCTTTTTCATCTTCACTAATATTCTCCATAAATAAGCCTATGGGTGGTTCTTATAGAAAATATCATGTTGATATATCACTTTTATGAAAACATGTGTATGTTTTCCATTCCATACAATAGATATTTCCTTTCTTCTGTGGTTGATATTAGCATCATACAAACATAACTATTCCATGCCATGTATAGTGTTGAATTCCAACATGGAATTGCCTTCTATATTTTCAATAATAGCATTCTCTCCAATGTGAATACAATAGTTTCTATACACTATTTATTCATGGATAATTCATCCACATGTTTTGAGTGATAGTTCTACTTATATAGGATCTAATATTGATTTAGTATTCATTGCAATCTTAGAGGAAATAAAGGAATATGTAGAACTATAATCAAACATAGTTCTTTCCAGATTTAAGATAACAACAATAGTATCTTCGACCACATAATTTTGAGCTTCAGCTATAAACATTTTGATAAGAAAAGAATGTCTATTATCCCTTGGCCTATTTTTAGTTTGATGGTGATTCTCCTCTATTAACTTCATATTTGGACAGTGATTGGTGAAGTTCCCATGTTTTCCATATTTGAAGAATTAGACATCATGTAAGGCCTACACCATTTTCTATTTGTCTTTACAATTGATAGGTTGAGGTTTTACCTCACTAAAATAGTTCCAATAAATATACCCCTCTATTCTATACTTGTAACATTTTATCCTCCTAATAAATAAGTTCCTTGAATGCTTCTTCATGCATTTTCTTCTTCTGGAAAATTGCACTTGCTTTCATCCTCTTCCTGGATCAAAGCTTCTCCCCATTTTCCACTCTAAATATATCTTCATTTTATTTGATCTATTAGACCACTGTGTCTCTTTGAACATCAGTTCAACATTCATTGTACTTCATACTATCTCTTCATAGTTGGCATAATCACGATTTGATAGATTCTTCTATAGATTGGGTCTTAGTATAATGATGAACCTATCAAACTTCCCATCAGGATATAAGAAAAATATAGAGGTGTAATGGTAATGTCTTTTAGTTTTTATCTAATATCATCCAATAGATTCATTTTCCTTATAATTCATCTCAAATAATTCCTTCTCTTTTTTCATTCCCACTAAACGAGAGTAATAGTTTTTTGAAAAAGGTTCCCCCAAAACTCTTCTTACTCTATAGCTTCAATGTACCCTCTCTGATTCTTGATTATAACTAGTGTCCACCACTAATTTGCTTCCCCCTCTATGTGGTACAGAGATAGGGTGACATTATCTTGTTCTAATCAATAGAGCATAGAAAATATATTTTCTTTAGAGATTATCCATTGTTCAAAAATTAATGATTTGGTAGATCCACTGAAATAAGATGGTCATTTACACATAAAGGACTCAATAGAATGTTGTTCTTTTTTAGGTGAATATGGTCTCCCAGTTTCATTCTTATTATTTTTTATAACCAAAGTTAGTTGATTCATCACTCTCATTAATTTTTCCATTTCGACATCCAACAGATGGTTGTCAATTCCTGGTTCGTTGTGCTCGCCATTTACATAGTTTCTCCCATTTCCTATAATTTTCTATAAGAACAAATCATTAGTGATAAAAGTGTTTCATTTAATAATATTATAATTATTATTAAATTTCATGTCTAATAAATCATTCTTAATTATTTTACTCTTTAACAACAATTAAATTTTCTATAGATCCTTCATAATGGTTAACACAAAGCATATGATTAACCAAACAGATCCCTTGTGGTTTTCAAATCAAGAATGCACCAAGGCCTGTTATCTTATACTAGGTTATTCCGAGTTAGGCCAAAAATGTCATGTTAGAGTTTTCACCCCTAGGTACATCTAAGTGAGATCCACATACACTTTTTCGTGTGAATGTAGGGATTTATTTTCTCAGAAACCACTTACATAATATTTAACAAAATAAAAGGATGTTTGTATTATATTTATACATTTATAGAGGTTTATACCTATAGTTTTCAAATCCAAATATCCAAAAATATCTAAACATCCTTTGATATCAAGTTGAAAATCCTAAAATTTATATAACATAACTTTACATTTCATTGATCATAAAACTGATCTTCTATACTTATTTTCTTGGAAAAATGTATATAATACATGAAAATATTAAACATGATTATATTAAACCTGAAGGACTTAATAATATATTCATATTATGTATAGTTTAAATATCTTATAACCTAGGGAAAAACATCAATGGAATGGATGAGAATAATTCCTAGTAAGAGAAAACAACAGAAATATTTTACATGTGTTCTTCAGAAATTTTGAGAAGAACATGAAAAATATCATAAAGGCATGAGAAGGAAGAATATCACTATAATATGAACATGAATCATAAAATTTATATTTTTCTACAACATTTAAATGATATATTTATAAAAATATAACCAAGGTTTATCTGTGAGGTTTCATAAACATTACCAAGGTTGTTCCCTAAGATATCGTAAAGCATGTCATCTCTAGAGATTAAATTATTTTCCAAATGAATTGTATCTCTTTTAGTGATATTAATTTATATGAATTAATTTAGGTGATAAATATATATTATAAAAAACAATAAAAAAATAACTCATGGAGAATAAAATATATGGTTTTCATATAAAAATCATTCTGTTTTAATTAATGATCTTTAAGACAATATCTTTATGTCATTAGTGACCCATAGAATATGAATTTTGGTTTCATATATGTTAATACAATAAAAATAGATAATGTTAATATATATGATAATACCATATAAATTAAATAGTATTGGGTATTCATAAAAGAAAATAAGATAATTTCTTTGGAAAAAAGATAAAATTTTGGAAAACAATATTGCAACATAACGGGTAAGAAACATGGTTTTAAAAATCATTAAAAAGAGAAGGGAAAAGTTTCTTCAATACATAAAATAATATTAATATAGTATAGGGATAGAATAAAAAGGACTGAATAATATAGTAAGTAAAACTTGAATATTTACCACGTAAAATAGTTCTTGAAAAGAAAAGGGAAGTTGAGATTTCTCTTACCTTGAAGAGTAACTCATATAACTAAAAAATTGGATCATTGGAGGATTGAGGACACCTTTGAGGGGCTTAATAAAATGTAAAAATATTATAGTTCCTTGTATGATGAATTGTGAATTAAATATATTGGATAAAAGGTTGGTTATTTTCAAGAATATTGATCGATTTGTTTGTCATGATACGTCCCAGAGGGTCCTATGTTGGGACTCCCCAAGCCCTACTCCAGTGGGCCAAGGGATAGTGACTAGAACATTGTTATAATATCACTAATATGGATGGAATTATCTATGTACCTATATGTACGCACACAGCTCTAATCCCCCAAATGATGAAATATAAAAACTAATACAAAATAAATTCATGAACACCAATATACCAACCAGTAGTGTATGATAGGAATGTAAAGTCCAGTAAAGTATAAAAGTCAAGAATACAAGACCACAAACATTAAAGAGTTTGTAAACTAAAAGTTTATCCTTTATACAAAAATGATTATTATATTTACTACTCGAAGACATAGGAACACCTTAGCCTGCCTAAAATCACAATGTTTTCTGGTCCAGGTATGCCCTGGACACTATCAAAAGGTTTCTCGCCTATACAATACATTACAGTGCAGGAAAAACCTGTATAGGGGTGAGTATTACCATACACAAAAAGACACCCCAACAACACAAATCAATACACAGTGTAAAGGTAATATTATCCCAACATAATATATATCTACAGTACATATAATAAGAACATCTGGATATACTCAAAGAAAGGAAAGTATTATAGAGGTATGTCATAGCCACCCCATATCCAATCTAGGGATTTAGTCTAATGATTCCACAGGAACTCATCTTGTAGATCATGCTCTTGAGCCTGATAGCACTGATGACGTCCATCAGAGATGTACTATCTGTCGGGAACCATCGTAAGAGATCGGTACACTGATAGATCTGAAAAGAGATATGATACAAAGATGAGGATCACAGCCAGTTCCATGGGGTGATACAAAAAACAACATATAGATTAACCCACTAAGTATAGGATCTATTCCTGGTGAATTATTCATGTCAATACCAAGGAATCTACCTTGGGAATGAAGAAGGAATAGAAGAACATGCTTCGGGATGCTTAATAGGGATTCCTACAACTCCTTTCATATATTCATACTAAAGGTATCATGATCTTAAGAGTTGGAAGTGATACCAATTAACCATTATGGGAATGTTATTGAACTAATACTTAATAAAACATTCCCTAAATAAGATAAAAAAGTGGCTTAAGCAATGTATAACAGAGTACACAACAAGTAGTATGGACACTTGTCGTGTCCCTTGACCCCGTTTACTTCCCATGCACAACGGCATGTGGTAAAAGTTATTTTAATGTACAAAAAGAGTAGACAATTTGTAGAAATAAATAAAGCCCATGCCATTCCATCAGGGGTCCACCCATATACACTGCCCATGTTCTAGTACACGGTGGAAACCTATGTAACTCTGCTTGTGTACCAGAACATGGGGTAGTCCATGTACTTGGAATAGTCCAAGTCATTTGTTGGGGTACACATCGTGTAGAAAACCCGTGCACTTCACCCTATGTCGACATATCTTCTGAGATACACATCGGTTGGATCATCGATCAACGCACACATTGTATCTCATAGTACATACAGTGTATTCTAGAATTTACAGAGGCACCTATCTGTCCTTAGAGAACCATGTCATATCCTAGGGCTTTAATCCCAGGCTATGTTCACCCCAAAACACGTGATTTTATCTGCCCGCAACACCCAATCACCGAATCTGGGTGTTTCAGGCCTTCAATTAGCTTAAAAAACTATTGAGAAATCATTTGACAAAAACCATCTAAAACTGGTAACTCTCAAATTAGTTCAATTCATCTGTCTCCATAACCATCACAAGTCCTCTAGGACTTACCAATGTAGGATCTTCAGTTTTTGATTCTTTCTCCAAGAAATGAGGGTGTAACAATCATCCATTCAAAACCCATGAAGAAATAATAACACATAGAATCGAATAGTGGAGAAAATATTCACAATGATCAAACCTAAGAAATAATATTCAACCATTTTTCATTGAATCCTCGATCCATTCATGTAATAATGATAAACTATCAAAACCAATTCTTAAATAATCAACCGCGATACATCCCTCAATTATAGTTCATCCCACTATAACGATCGAACATCAGATCAACCTATTTACTGGTTAGTCCATGATCATTGTTAGATCTATGAATGGGTAATGTATATAAAAATAAGTCATCCTACCTTGGTTTTGGAACTATCACTAATGAATATCGGTCACTGAGTCTCATACATTGGAGAGATCCATCAAGAACCTCATCCTTCGATTTATGATCCAAGGCTTCGTCTTCGTTCGCCACTGAGAGAATTCTCCAGGTTTTCTCTACAGAGCATCCATGGAATTCCAGGTTTATGAGCATAATCCAGAATCCCTACATCTAGGTTTATTGAAAATACACCATTGTTTGGTCTCCAAAACAGAAATAAATAAAATATATTTTCAATTTATTTTATTCTCTACAAATTCCAAAAACTACTTTTAACATTCGACCTGTGCCAGCTAATATTATGCCTCAATGAGGGTAAATCTACTACTCTGAATGAAACGGTTCCATCATATAGCTGATCTTGGAATAGATTTTATTCCACTTTTTGGGGAAAATTGCACACACTTGCTAATTCATATATTAATATATTTCAAACATTTATTCTGGTCACCTTGTGCCTATGAATCACCCAACATCATATTGTCCAGTATCAAATTAATTTTATATATTATTTAAAAATAATATATGAAAGAATACAGGACATTACATTATCCCCAACTCTGGAATTTACATCCCCAAAAAGCCAAAAATAAAGGCTATAGAAAAAGTGGGCATTGTGCATTAATCTAAGCCCCGTGCTCCTATGTGATCTCTTAGTGATTCACGTGATACCATCGGGAACACATCAATGGATTCACTTTCCCATGTGGAATCCTCCCATGCAGATCCCTTCTCTTCACTAGGTAATCAGAAAAAGATGTTCCATCATCAACATATATCTCTCCCCGGTCAATGATGTGTGATGGATCATGCATGTACCTCCTCATCTACGAAAGGTAGAATTAATCATATACCTAGTCCAACTGTCGAGGTAGAGACAATCGTTATGCCACCTCAAAATCTCTAAAAATCATCAGAGAAGGGATGATAAACCTCTAAGATAACTTGTCATCCCGTCCAAATCTCTTCAATCCTCGTTGATGTGAAACATGAATGAACACAAGGTCTCCTTCCTCGAAATCCAAAGGACTCTACTGCCTGTCAGCATATGATTATTGATGGATCTATTCAGTCTTCATCCATTCCTAGATGATTTGGAAATTCTTGATAGTAGCTCACACCAACTCCGGGACCACGAGTGTTCACTCTCCTAGGCCAGTCCAGCAATGGGTTGAACAGAAGTGTCACCAGTACAAATCCTAGAATGGTATCATAAATATGGTTTAATCCTATCTATTGTTGTGCGTGAACTCCACCAAAGGTATGTGATCCTACAAACTACAGCTAAATTCCAACATGAAAGCCTATTAAATATCCTCTAGGACCTGAATGGTCTACTTTTTCTGGCCATCTTTATTGGTGTGAAACACCGTGATCAAGCATGACTAATTCTAAAATGCCTCCTAAAATACCTTCCCCAATTTGGGATGTAAAACGATCATCATTATTATAAAATATCTTCAATTAGAATCCATAGAGTCGAACAATATATTGAACGTAGATGAGTCCCAAACTATCTACTGAACTCTACACCCAAATAGCTAGGAAGTGGGATGACTTAGTGAGTTGGTCAATGATCACCTAGATGGTATCATGTCCCTAAGATGTATGTGGTAAACTTGTCACACAATCCATCCATATCAAATCCCACTTCTATTATGGAACCTCAAGCGGTTGATTTAAACCTGCTGGAACCTGGTTCTCAGCCTTCACCTACTATAACATAAGCCATACAGAAACGAAATCTTCCACTACCTTCCCAATTTCATTCCACCAAAACCGACATTGGAGGTCTTGGTACTTCATCGCCACTCTAGGATACACTTTAAAAAGGGAAATATGAAACTCTTTCGATTCCACTGGTAGAACTGTGGAACCTTTGAAAATGGATGACGTTCTCTATACCCTTTGAATGTCCATCAGGTGCATCTTTTATAGACATCAGATCATGTTGGGTCTCGCAGATGGTATCTCCTAGTTGATCCTCCTTTACCTTCTATAAGATTATAGGAGTGACAAGCATAGACTAGAGTTTCAATACTATATCTCTATCTATAATGGATTACTATAATGAGGAAAGCTTCTCCCTTGCCTCATTAAGTAGTTGTGATCTCCGTCTTCTATTGATATCATCTACTACCATGTTTCCCTTCATAGAAGTATATAAAATATAAAAGAGATAGTCCTAGAAGAACCATAGCCCTTAACTCTATGCCAAGTTCAGATCTTTTTCAGAGAATACATATATTAAAATATTATTATTAGAGTAGACGATAAACCACTCTCCCATCATCTAGCGTCGTTATCTCTTTAATGTGATGACTATTGATTCCAACTCAATATCATGGGTAAAAGATTCTTCTCATGTCTCCTCAACAAGAATAAACCATAGGAAATAACCACATGAATCTATATCAGGACACAATGAATTCCAATCCCAAATGCACCACAGAACACTACATACTCAACACCCTCCTCTAGCACTCTCAACATCAAAGCACTCGTCAAAATCTTCCTCAACTATTGAAAAGCATGCTGACACTTCCCTATTCAGAGGAAAGGATTCCCCTTTTGTGTCGAATTGGTCATCAGTGATGATATCCTGTAGAAATTAGTATGAATATCAAGTAATAGCCTACTTTACCAAGGAATTATTGAACCTCGATAATTCTCCTAGGTGGGTCCTATGCTAACATTTCTTCCACCTTGGTCAGGACCACAACAACTTCATCTGCTGAGATTACATGTCCCCAAATGTGGACTGCCTAAAACTAGAACTTGCACATCAAGAGTTTCTCATAAAGCTGGTGCTCTCGAAGTAAATCCATAACCATCCATATGTGTTTCAAGTGGTAGTTTACACTAACATGAACCTCTCATATATGTGATTTCATTCATGATTAACCGGTTGAAGCTCATATTGGGATTAGTCATGAGAAAATCCCAGTGATGCTACATCCCCCCCATGTTTTGAAAAATGGGATTAATATGAAAATACTCTACTAGAATAGGCATTAAAATATTATTTCTACATTAATTATCATTTTTTATTTCAAATTACAAACAATAATTATAACATTAAAAATATTATTTAGAGTATTATTCCGAATGGTCATATTGAACAATGGTAATAATTGACCAATTGTCATTCAATGGTCAAAACTGATTGTCACATATCAATTATACATAATTAATTTTTAATGGGATATAGTTTTGTTGGGTATAAAATAATATAAACCACATTTTCAGGGAACAAATTTTATTCATGAATTTATGGTCGTTACAGTATGGGATGCTCGAAATGTTGTACGACATCAAATAATCTCCCCCAGAACCACATACCTGAAATATAAAATACTTAAAATTTAACATTCCAGTATAATTTTTGAAAAGGAGGAAAAACTACCTAGTGATATCTTGAATTAGTTTCCTAATGATGTTAATTCGAATAACACTGACGGTTTTAGGTGCATAGGTGCTTTGGTGTACTTGACTACTCCTAGGAAAGAACTCAAACATAATTACAACTAATATTTTTTACTGGGGACTATAAATAGAGGATTCCTATTTTTTGGACATTAAAAACTATATAGTCTTGGGTATCTCATAATTACTTAGAGATCGAACCTTTCTACAAGTAAAAACACAATGAATACTCTTGGGAATCATCATTTTTGGTTGAATAGTATTCCTTTAGTTATTGTTTAATTTGACTCATCACTTCTTCTCAATAATCTCTAGGGATAATTTTTGAGCTACTATATAAATAATTTTGTCATCAATAAATGTTTCCGTATTAAATATATGGAATTATAGATCCTTTGTACTCAATGAGTAGTGGATAATGTGGGTGACCTTTTATCTTTAATAGGTGTCGAAGACATCGAGTGAATCATTTTTTTATATTTTATGATCTTTATCTAGGGATTGTATTAGAATCATATAGGGAGATTTCCTTGGTATCTACTACTTTATTCCACCTTATTTCCACTCCCCACCCCTATCCACTTTTCCCCATTTTAAAATAATAAAAATTCAATTTTTAGTTGTACATGCGGATTACTGCCTCTATGAATCACTATTGTCTGTTTCTAATCAATACCTCTAAATAATGTTATTAGGGTTTCATTTGATGAATAAATGTGTTTAATATTTCAAAAAAACAATGTTTAAATAACTATTTTTATATAACATCATTCTTTCAATTTGATAAGAAAGGGGGTCATTAATTTTGAATACAATGAACTACTGCTTCCATGAATGATTACTTACATTTCTAGTCACCATTAATCAATGGATTGTTCTAATTATTTATTTAATAAGGATACATAGTTATAATAAGATTTATATAATATTTAATAATTCATTATACCACTATCTGGGGATATTACCTTACTCATGAAAACATTATAAAATGTTACCATCTAGGATAGTTTTACCACCTACGTGAATGATATTATAATGTTTATTTCATGAATGATTAAGGATTTTAATATAATGAAAATATCATATAAAAATAATTAATTAATTTTTTAAAAATATTTTATAGAAAAATATAAATAATTTTAATATTTATTAATATAACACTTTTTTATCATTAAATACCAGAAAAATAGTTTGTAGATTTTTTTCATTTTCTCATACTGTATTGATTTCATTCACATAATGAATGTTAGAATTAAGTTATAATTGATCAATAATAATTATTATATATTTTTTAATCATTTAATGATGAAATTCAATCAACTTAGTATGAATCGACTATATTCCAATGATATTGGAATGAGACTGGAAAATGATTATTTTAGCTTCAGTTAGTGAAAATAACAATAACTATGTAATATATTTTTGATCAATGATTATAAATAATTATTATAAAGGGTAATAAATTTTCAATTTTTCATGAATTATTTACATAAAGATATTTTTTCACTATACACGAGTTTAATGAATGGAAAAGATAGTAGAGACTCAAGGTAATGGGTTTTCATCTCAAATATCATTATTTATGAAATGATTTTTATTATGATAATAAAATATTTTCAATGGATTATTTTATATGTAATTAATATTTTATGTCAAGAAATTCCAACTATTCCTGGTAATTTATGTTAAAATAAATATCTCATCCCTCTCCCTCACATGTTTTGAGTTAAATGAGCCTTAAATTATAATGATTTCATTGTCTCGTTTTTAATTCCTTGGGACATGTTTGATATTACACACCACGATTTCTTTTATATGATTCATTCAATTACCTATTTCCTTTTATTAAAATGGATGTATATCATTTCAGGGATATTTAATTTAAATTTCATTGTAACCCACTTATAATTACATCACCATTACAGTAAGTGTTTATAGAAACTCAATTCTTATTAATTGTGTTATTATTGTAATTCCAGAACATATTTCATATATTTTGGGTAAATTCTACCTATTTATTTTATTATGGGATCATTTATCCTTTTTTATGTATATATATTTTTATAAAAAAACCATTTCTAAATTTACCCTTGTTCGTGAATTTTGTCATTTGTAAGGGATTTGGATATCTGAAATTTCTTTTATTTTTGTAAAAATATTTATTCACAGATTTTCAGAACTATATATTTGATAAATTATGCTATTTCTTATTTCATAAAAAAAATTTCATGTCTTTACTTAGGGAAAAATTATGTTTTATAATAAAACATTATTTATCTATGAATTGTTTTGAAGAATAACACCTTTACAAAAAATAAATATCGTCTCTTTTAAAGATGGTTTTCTACCATTTCAATGTCCATTATATCAAATAAAAAAAATTATTTAAATTGAGATTAAATATTTTTTTACCCATGTCGCCTCTATATTTCATTTCACATCATTTAAAATGAAATTGTTGGAATCACCTATTTTGATAAACTGAATTGTGATTAATTATGTTTTGATAATCTCAATTATGATTAATTATGTTTTGATAATCTCAATTATTATTAATTATGTTTTCATAATCTCAACTATTATTAATTATGTTTTGATAATCTCAATTAGGATTAATTATGTGTTGATAATCTCAATTATGATTAATTATGATGTTTATTGATTTAAGTTTTCATTATTTTAGATGATTATTAAGTGCTTAATTTCCAAATATAAATACTGTTGAATATGTTCAAATGATATATCTTTCATTCAAGAACATTTGGTTAATAAAATTCTCATTTACATTGTAATGTTTTATCATAACCTAATATGTGGATAGTTTTCATAAATAGATAAAGAGCTACTGATACAGAAAGGTCACCGGTATGCAGACAGTTACCGTTACACCTGAGCTACCAATAGCGTAAGTCTACCGGTATGCACAAGTCGACCAATATAGAGTGATAGCTACTACTATAAAGTTTATAGTTACAAGCTCACTGGTATGGGTCACGGGTACATAAGTCTACAACTACTGAGAGCATCCGCTAAAGGAAGTAACCACTACATATAGTCACCAGTACTTAGAGCTACCGCAAGAAGGAGCTATCATTACTGATGTTAACAACTACTGATAGAAAGGAAGAGCTAACAACATCTGTTCACCTTTATAAAGAGCTATCTATACAAGAAAGATACCATTATAGAGAGTAGCAACTACTGATGCAAGACCTGCCATTATATGTCCACCGCTATAAGATCACTTATAAAAAGAGATACCGATGGAAACCAGTCACTATTTCTCTAAACTCCATCTCTCCATTTTTTTATTAAAAATGGTTATATTTTATGCATTTAATGCAACTGGTCTTAATTAACGATGTTTGTTGGATGTTAGGGAACCGTACCTCATTCCTTTAAAAGGTAATCAGTCCCATTTCCGAAGCTTAAGGAATAAAAGGAATATCGAGATACTAGAGAAGGTGTAATATAGAGAATGAACAAGGTGACATATACAATAATATCACATGAATAACTTTAAGAACACATATACACATCAAGAAAAGAAGTTCTAAGTGGAGATTCAAGTGCTGAATGGAATACAACAGAACCTCGACACTCTGTTTTCTAGACAACATCTGGAGAAGGACTCAAAGCTTCATCTTTTTTCAATCCAAAGGAGTCCAAAATCTGCATTGACATCATACAAGAACATTATAAACTCATATCCATATTATTTCTCTGATGTGATCAATTTTTACATTTTGAGCAGTGTGTGTGCTCTGTATTTTAAGCACACACTGTCTCCTGTGATGAACTAGAGGATTTATAAATCCTCACTCTATCTTTCTCTTAAAATCTTGTATCCCACTATGGATAGTGGTAGAGGTCAAGTGATACCTGGACTACCTGTGTGCTGTTGTTTAGTTTTCCCACGTAGAACTGTGGTAGAGGTCTGAGGACCTAGACAGTCTATGCATTGTTGTAAAACACCGATCCAGGGTGTGGATAATAGTATATATAAAACTGTTTGATAATACTATGTCTCGGATTGATACTGAACCACTTGTTAAAAACTGTTGTGTATTTTTATTTTAAGTTAAAACTTTTTTGAATATTCTGCCGCTAAATACATTAAATATAAATCAATTTTGATGTTACTCTGATAGTTAAACTAGAAAGTGTTTGTATTTAATGTAAACCAGTATGTTAGTTTCAAAAGCTAATTTAATCTTCAGATTAGATTAACTAAGAAATAATCAATCACTTGAGAACCAAACTGAAACTTTATTGTATTACAAATTCACTAAAGTTTAACTTGTTATTTAATTTGTGGGATTTCTGCATAAATATTTTAAAACCGCAATTTTTATAGGAACTCAGTCCACCCCCCCCCCCCCTCTTGAGTATTCCTCTCCGAACAACATTTGGTTTCAAAGGATTGGATCAAAGTTTTTCAAAACACTCTGTTTTTTAACTGTGATTTTATTTGTATCTTTATGATCTCAAAATAACTGTTAATTCTAAATTTTTAAATCTTTATATATCTTTTAAAACATAGTTATTATGGATGAATGATTAGAAGGTGTAGCTACCAATAAGAAACCTTTCTTTAATGGTGTTAACTATGCCCAATGGAAAATAAAATTGAAATTTCATTTTGAAATAATGGGATTGGCATCTGGGCTACTATAGAGACTCTGTATAAGATTCTAGAAACGGTTAGAACTAGTTGGGATGAACCTACTAAAGCAGCTTATAATAATAATTGTAATGAAATGAATGCCCTATACTATGCTCTATGAGGTGAAGAATTTAATTGAATAACTTCATGTAAGACTACTTATGAAATATGGGATAATATGGCTGTTTCCCATGAGGGAACAACCAATGTTAAAAAATGAAATTGAATACATACACTATTAAGTATTATAACTTTAAAATAAAATCTGATAAATCTATTTCTGATATGTATCTCAGGTTTAATGAGATAGTGAATATAATGAGCTCTATGGGAAATTATTTTCCACCAAAAGAGAAAATCATGAGAATACTCATATGTCAGCCAGAAATATGGAGAGGAACATCAGTTTAAATAAGATAATCATGTGACATAAGTTCCCAACCTATTAAAGATCTGATTGTCAAGTTAGTGATGTATAAAGAAGATATGTAGATAAACAAATAAGAAGATGTTGAAACATGAAAGAAATCATTAACCTTCAATACCTCTTCCTCAAAAATCAAGGACAAAGTGAAAATTCATGCTGCTAGTGATAGTTAAATAGTGATGATTTTGCATCTAATAGTGATGTTGAAATGGCTAAGATAGACAGATGATTTTAAAATTATTATAGAAAAAATAAATTTTTTAGATATTAAAATTAGAAGGGAAATTATAAAAATAATGTTTATTGTAAGAATGATTTGAAAAAAACCTATAAAAGTGATGACATAGTGTGCTACGAATGCAAGAGGAAAGGATATGTGAAAGATAAATCTCCAAAGTTAAAGTACAAGAAGAAATATGATTACAAGGAAAAAAATATAAGATAGATAAGAAAGAAACCTGGAGTGCTTCAGAAGACAGTTCAAGTAACTCTGATTCCCCTCAGGATGAAAAATCTAAAAAATCTAATATGTGTTTCATGACAAACCAATATGAGGTAACATTAAATACTCTTGATTTAAACCATTATTATTCTGGAGATGATTCTGAATATGAAAACATGTCCAGTGAATAATTATTTGAATACTATAACATGCTAGATGATACCTTCAATGACCTGAAATACAAGAATAGAACCTTAAAGAAACAACATGCTTTAACTAGCACTGTCAAATATGCATTAGAAGTAGAAAAGGAAAGGAATACTCAAATACTCAAAGAGAATACTGAACTGAAATTGTAAAATGAGAAAATCAAGAAATATATGGAAAATTTTACTAATGGAAAGGACACCCTTATAAAAATTATAGGAAAACAAGTAGCACCAAAGTATACAACTGGTTTAGTCTATCATCCTGGACAAAGAGAGATTTCAAAGAATAGTTTTCTTCCTAAATCTGGATAGTATGCTGGTAGTTCTAGTTCTGGAAATTATTATGTCTCTACTAGGTACTCACAAAGTTATATATCAAACAATGTTTATCTACAATATCTTTTAAATCTATTGATTATATGAAACACATTAGACAAATCTGTTTACCAAAAGTTCTGCTTACTAACCTGTCTAGACCCAAGAAAATCTTGGTAGAAAAATCATTTTATATCTAAAATTTTGTTATAGGAAACCTGCATAAAAAGTTCTTATAGGAAGACATGGTACATGGACATTGGATTTTCAAGACATATAATAGGACACTTTTCATGTTTTAAAATATTAGTCAAAGTTGATGGAGGATATGTCACCTTTGGAGATAACTCAAAATGAATGATCATCATCTTAGGCCAGATAGGTAACACTGATTCAAATTTAATTTGTAAAGTTCTATTTGTTGATGGACTAAAGTATAATCTGTTAAGAATTTCTCATTTTTTTGATGATGGATTTATTATTATGTTTGAAAATGATTCATGTAATGTTTTTAATTCAAAGAATGTTTTGGAATTTTCTACATTAAGAAATGAAAATGTTTATGCTGTATATTTGAATTCTTTAGCTATGAAAATATTACATGTTTAAATGATTTTCGTAATGAATCTTGGCATTGGCACAAGATTTAGGAAACTGCAATTTACACTCACTTAGAAAACTGACTAGGAAGAACTTAGTTAGAGACCTACCTAAACTTGAATTCCCATATGACAATGTTTGTAATACCTATCAAAAGGGAAAGCAACATAATGTTTTTTTAAATCAAAGAAAGAAGTTTCAACTTCTCATACTCTTGAGTTGGTTTACATGGATTTGTTTGGACCATCCAGAGTTTCTAGTTTAAATGGAAAGCACTATGTGTATGTCATTGTATATAAATTTTCAAGATATAATTGTGTATATTTTCTATCTCACAAAATTGAAGCATGATCTTACTTTATTAAATACTCCATGTCTGTAGAAAAACATAGTGGACATAAGATTAAAACCCTGAGAAGTGATCTTGGTATTGAGTTTGAAAATCATGAATTTGAATATTACTTCTTTAAAAATGGCTACAATCACAACTTCATTACGCGTAGGATACCTCAGCATAATGGTGTAGTAAAAAGAAGAAATATAACTCTTCAGGAAATTGCACGAACTATGCTTAATGTATATGATTTACCTATTTATTTTTGGGATGAAGCTGTAAATACAACTTGTTACATTATAAATAGTTTTTAGAGTAGACAAGTACTTAAGAAGACCCCTTATAAATTATGTAATAATAAAAAACCTAAAGTTATTTATTTTAATGTTTTTGGTTGTGATGTTTTTATTCAGAATACTAATGATAATATGGAAAAATTTCCATCAAAAATTGATGAAGGAATTTTTATTGGTTATTCTTTATCTAGAAAAGCCTGTATAGTTTTTAATAAAAGAACTAAATTTGTGGAAGAATCTGTTCACATAAAATTTGATGAAACTGATCCACACGATCCGAAACATTCTCTTGAAAATCTTGAAGAAGATTTGCCTGTTCTGAATCTTAATGATAAAATCATAGAACCTATTGTATAGACAACCAGTTATGGAAATATTCTAGGATCTGCAGCTGGTGAACCGAAACCTAGATAAGTACCTGAAATTTCTAGTCCTACCTTTACTAGATCAACTATGATTATAAAGAATCATCCTTTAGATTTTGTTATAGGTAATCTTGATATAGGGACACAGACTAGAGCTTCCCTAAGAAACTAAGTTGAACATCAAGCATTTATTTCATAGTCATAGCCTAAAAATATCAATGATGTTATCAATGATGATTTTTGGGTAATGGCTATGCAAGAAGAGTTAAATCAATTTTAAAGAAACAATGTCTGGGAGTTAGTAGAATAACCTAATAACAACTTTACCATAGGCACAAAATGGGTGTTTTGAAATAAAGTTGATGAATCTGGAAACATCATTAAAAAAATATAGGTTAGTTGCACAAAGTTACATTCAAGTAGAAGGAATTGATTATGAATAAAACAATTCACCCGTAGCTAGATTAGAAGCCATTAGGATCTTACTTTCTTATGCAGCTCATCTGAATTTCAAGTTATATCAAATGGATGTTAAACGTTCTTTTCTAAATGGTTATATAGTTGATGATGTTTTTGTTGAACAACCACCAGGATTTACAAATCCCCATTTTCAAAATAATGTTTTTAAACTCTATAAATCTTTATATGGTTTAAAACAAGCTCGAAGAGTCTATTATAATAGACTTACTAATTTTCTTATTTAAAAATATTTTTCTAAAGGAATTGCTGATCTCGCTCTATTTATCAAAAATATTTTTGAAGCTGTTTTGATAGTACAAATATATTTTGACGATATTATTTTTGGATCTTCTAAAAATTATTTATGTACTGCTTTTTCGAAGATTATGCAAAATGAATTTGAAATGAGCTTGATGGGAGAACTCAAATATTTTCTTGGATTTCGAATCATTCAAAATAGGGATGGTATTTTTCTAAATCAAAGTAAATACACAAATGATTTGTTAAAACGTTTTTGGATGGATAGTAATAAGGGAAGTGATACACCTATAAGTACCACTTGTAAGTTGGATATGGATGAATCCGGGAATCCTATAGATCAAACCAATTAACGAGGTATGATTGGAAGATTACTTTACTTTACTTCTTGTCAACCTGATATTTTGTTTAGTGTATGTATGATTTCATGATTTTATGCTAATCCAAAAGGGTCACACTTAATTTCTATAAAAATGATTTTTAAATATATTAAACATACTACTAATTTAGGTTTATATTACCCAAAATGAAAATCATTTGATTTAATATGTTTTTCAGATGCTGACTTTTCTGGTTGAAAGTTAGATAGAAAAAGCACATCTAGAACGTGTCATTTATTGGAGAAATCCTTAGTATCTTACTGTAGTAAGAAACAGAATTCAGTTGCACTGTGTCCTGCTGAAGCAGAATATATAGCTGTTGGTAGTTGCTGTGCATAGATTCTTTGGATCAAACCAACTATTTTGGACTATGGATATGTTTTTAGACATGTTTCCATTAATTGTGATAACACTAGTGAAATAAATATCTCTAATAACCCTGTATCTCACTCTAGAACTAAGCATATTGATGTAAGGGAACACATTCTAAGAGATCACTATCAAAAGGTTGATATAACACTTGAATTTATAGGCACTGAACATCAACTAGATGATATATTTAAAAAACCATTAAGTTCTGAGAGATTAACATACATTAGAAATGAATTAGGAATGATAAACTACCCATAAACCTCACTGTTAGGTAAACCTCACCGATAGACAATCCTCACTGTTAGACACACCTCACTGTTAGATAAACCTCATGGATAGACAAACCTCACCGTTAGACACACCTCACCATTAGATAAACCTGACAGTTTGATACACCTCACTCTTAGATAAACCTCACTATTAGACACATCCCACAATTATAGAAACTTCATCGATAAAGGAACCTCATCGGTAGTTCATAACTTTATAATCCTCACCGGTAGAATGATTATCGATATATCCCATTGTTTTAATTTTTTGTATTTTAAGACAAGAAGATTTATCTTTTTAATGTATTTTTTTATTATGTTTTGATTACTAAATGATATAAGTCTAGTCTAAATCCCATTTAGTCCACCACGAACTCCACCATTCCAAGTCCTCTTCTACCCAAAACTCTGAAATCTTGAGAACCCTAAGTTTAATGATTTAGAAATGGCCCGAGTTAAGTGATCGGTAGTTGATGAAGGTAATGAGACGAGTGAGAAGTGACAAAAAGTTGGTTCTGGAGCCATTGGAAGTAGTTGTTGTATGGGTAAAGGTAAGATAAATTCTGAGAATATGCCTTTATTAAAGAGGGAAATAGTGATTGAGAAGGAGAATTGTGATGATTGTTTGATGTCAAGAAAGTCTCTAATTTTTAGGATTTTAGAAGAGAAAGGATGGCTACATTTTTTTGAAATCAACAATGGGCCTTATTACCCAAAACTGGTTAAGTAATTTTACGAGTTTGTTAAATTTTATATGAATGAAGATGAGAATAGAATGATTTCAATGGTAAATGACAATGAGATATCTTATTCATCTGTTGAATGGGTTGAAAGTCTAAAATAACTCAGGATGGAGATTAATGTTTTTCATCTAAATTAGTACCTACAGCTAGTGACCATTTTCAGTATGAGGCTGATTTTCTTGAGTTAAGTGGGAATGGATAACCTAGATAAGTGATTGCTGCTGAAATCGAAGTAGAAAACAGATTGCTGTTTAAGTTTATTCAAAATGTGATTAGTCCCAAGATAGGAGATTTTGCAACCCTGAAGTTTTAGGATATTTATTTGATGTACGTGTTTATACTTGGAGTGAAGGTCAATCTATGCATATTATTGATGATTCAGATAAAATATATGACCATACATAAATCAAAGAGAAATAAATTGTTCTTTGCTAAGATGATTTCCATTACGATAAAAGTCAAACCTATTTCTAAATCTGGGGATAAAACAGTTGTTGATAGAGACAATTTTTGTATTAATATGACTATATACAGGTATATGAAAGTAAGTTGTAACCCTTGGAAGAAAAAATGGGTGAATGATTATGGTAAATATTATGATAAGTTGATTCCTATATACCATCCATCTAGGCCTAAGGATTAGAGGGATCCTGGTCTAAGACCTGATGAAGATGAACCTGCTTATAGTTATGAAGAGGATGAAGAGACTTTAGTAGAAGAAGGAGGATACCCAAACCTGCCTCATAGACCTAAACCTCAAAGTATCTCTTATGGAGAGGTTGCTACTCCACCTACTTTACACAGAAGAGAATCTGATTCTGATAGCTCAGAAGAGAGTACTTTGAGTTTGAGACCAGTAATTGGGAGTTCTACTATGCTTGTAGAGGTTGTTTTATTTTAGATGGAAGAACCTGCACTTATCCCCGATGAGCATCCTTTTATTGAAATGTTGAATATTGTGGATGATTCTTCTAAGGAATAACTACATACTGGGGCTTCTATTGATGTAAATGTTTAGGAGAATGCAAAAATTGAGGGGGAGCATCCCACCAGACATGGTACTGTATCAGTAGATCATGAGATTGAAGGCTAGGAAGGAGACCCTGGTTTTGTTGTTTTTCGGTTGGACTATCCTGATTCTGAAGATGGGACACCCAACATAAGACCACATGTTAGTTTTAATATCCTATCTGAGACTTTACCTGAGTATTCAGTATGAAAATCTGACCTAGACCAGTTGAAGTCTAATCTCAAGACCTGTTTTGTGGAAGAAATGAGAAGAATGGAAACCTCTTTAATATCATCCATTCAATCTGTTATGACTGAATCTGTATCTAGTATTTTGGATGAAGTCAAGACCTTCCAGAGTCAAGTTTCAATCTTGAAAGAGGATGTTGAATCTCTAAAGAAATAAGTTGTCTCTATAAAGTCTTATATGAGTTCTATATCTCAAGAAGACAAGGATTTGACATTTTAGAAATGTGTAGTTGGCCAGATGGTATCAGTTTTAGAGGAATTTAAGAATTCTTTGAAGTATCTTGTCATAAACCAATACCTTGTTGTAAAAAATCTCATTGGTGGGTGGAAAAAATATTTTAAGGAAATAATAGATTTACTATTGCACCCCTGAGTGCTCCTCGACCTTCTATATATGCTGATCAGATTAGAGCTATGATGAGAGAACATCTTGGACAATCTTCCACCAGTGGCTCTGTAGACTCTGATGCCTTGACCCATGTGGTGACTACCACTAGGGATATAAGAAAATTTGTTTAGGATTTAATGAGTGAGGCCACTACTTCTCAGAAATATTTAAAGGACAAGGTGGACTATTAATTTGAAAGGGTATACACTAAACATCATTTGAGCAATCACTTCAAACTTTTGTTATAAAATTTGAAATTACCTCCTGTGACTCTAGCCTTCATAGAGAAAGTTAGTAAGCTCAAGTAGCTGACTCAATACTTGGAAACATTCCTAGAGAACAAGGTGGACATAATTTCTTCTATAGAGAGACAAGGAGGGACTATCATGGATTTCAGAAATCTCTTGCTACCCTTTTTCGTGTTGCTCCACATCCAGTGATTGTACCTCCAGCATTACCTACATCTAGCTCTACTCACGTATTTTGATAATCTCTATTATGATTAATTATGTTTTTATAATCTCAATTATGATTAATTATGTTTTGATAATCTCAATTATGATTAATTATGTTTTTATAATCTCAATGATGATTAATTATGTTTTGATAATCTCAATTATGATTAATTATATGTTGATAATCTCAATTATGATTAATTATGTTTTCATAATCTCAATTATGATTAATTATGATGTTTATTGATTCAATTTCTCATTATTTGAGTTACTGTTTAAGGGCATAATTTCAAAATATAAATACTGTTGAAAATTTTCAAATGATATATATTTCATTAAAGAGCATTTGGTTAATCAAATGCTCATTTACATTGTATTGTTTTTTCCTAACTTAATCTTTGGATAGTTTACATAAACAGATAAAGAGATACCGACAAAGAAAGGTCATCGATATGTAGATAGTTACCATTACACCTGAGCTACCAACAGAGTAAGTCTACATGTATGCACATGTCAACCAATATAGAGTGAAACCTCTTGTTATAAAGTCTATCGTTACAAGATCACTGGTATGGGTCACCGGTACATAAGTCTACCGCTATAGAGAGATACCACTGAAGTAAGTCACCGAAAAATATAGTCACCAGTACTTGGATCTACCACTAGAAGGAGCTACTGTTAGTAATGATAACAAACTATTGATAACAAAGAAGAGCTACCTATAGAAGTTCACCTTTATAAAGAGATACCGATACAAGAAAGCTACCATTACAGAGAGTAACACATACCGATGTAAGACCTACCATTACAAGTCCACTGATACAAGTTCACCTATACAAAGAGCTACCGATGGAAACCAGCCACTTTTTCTCTAAACTCTCTCTCTCTCTGTTTGTTTATTAGCAACAGTCATATTTTATGCTTTCAGTTCAACTGAAACTAATTAATGATGTTTGTGGTATTTTAGGGAACCATACCTCGTACCTGTAAAAGGCAATCATTTTCATTGTTGAAACTCAAGGAATAAAAGGAATATGGAGCTACTAGAGAAGTTGTGATATAGAGAATTCACAAGGTGACATATACAATAATATCACATGAAGAACTCAAAAAACACTTATACACATCAAGAACAGAAGTTTGAAGAAGAGATTCAATTGCTGTAATGAATGCAACAGAACCTCGACACTCTATTTTCTAGAAAACTACTGGAGATGAACTCATTGCTTCATCTGTTTCAATCTAATGGTGTCCAAAATCTTCAATGACATCACATAAGAGCATTCTAAACTCATCTCCATATTATTGCTATACTTTGATCACTTTTTACATTTTGAGAAGTGTGTATGCTCTTTATTTTTAGCACACAATGTCTCCTGTGCTGAAATGGAGGATTTCTAAATCCTCACTCAATCATTCTCTTACACTCCTGTATCCCACCGTGGATAGTGGTAAAATTCATGTGAGACCAGGAAAACCTGTGTGTTGTTGTTTAGATTTCCCACATAGAACTGTGGTAAAGGTCTGGGGAACTGGACAGTCTGTGCATTGTCGTAAAACCCTGATCCAAGTTGTGGGTCACCGTTTATATAAAAATATTTTAGAGGACCAAGTCTTTGCTTGAGGCTGAACCTCTTGTTAAAAAACTATTGTGTATTTTTATTTTTTTAAAAACTATTTTGAATATTCCACTGCTAAGTACATTAAACATAAATCTATTTTGAAGTTACTCTGATAGTTAAACTAGAATGTGTTTGTATTTATTGTAAACCAGTAGGTTATTTTCAATATATAATTTAATCTTCAAATTGGATTAACTGAGTTCTAATCAATCTCTTGAGAACCTAACTGAACGTTTAATGTATTAAAAATTCAGTAAAGTTTAGCTTGTTATATAAATTGGTGGATTTTTATTGAAATATTTTAAAACAGAGATTTTTATAAGAACTCGATTCACCCCCTCTTGAGTATTCCTCTCTGACCAAAAAATAGTTTAATTGTCTCTTTTATGCTGTGGGTATTAAATAAAGGCATTTTTATATATTCAAAAAAATCCACCTTTCAAATTAAAATATTTAATCATCCACTCAAATTTTTTTTGATAAAACATACTTATTTTTAAGGATATCTTTCAAAGAACTTTGTATATTAATTTTTTTATTGTTATTCTCTTTACCTTCACAAAAACAAATTTCTAAATGTAATTTGTACACAATATTTTTAACATTATTCTAAAATGGTCCATGAATATTGTGGAATTATCAGTCCTATTTACCCTCTATGGATTATATTTCATAATGTGAGGTATTGATTATCCTATATTCATTTTTATAATATGATTCATTTTAGAAAAATTTTAATTTTTTATATTATATTACATCTTATGGTAAAATTGTGTGATTTTTTAATGAAATGTTTGAGAAACCAATTAATTTTATCGATGGTGTTTGTGATGTGATGAATGATAAAATTTTTATGTAACTCATATGTATAGAGGATGATGGTTGGGGTATTATATCACAATATTATAAATTATTAATTTTTTTTATATCACATGAGACGATAGAAAATTTCATTAATGAGACATGTGATGTCGTTTTCATATGTTTTTCATTATAATTAAACATATTATGATTTTTTAGAATGATTATTTTTTGACTGAGATATGTGAAGATTTGTTCAGAATTTTGTTCTTTAAATTACATGTTGGAATATTTATTCCCAATTTTTTGGTGTTAATTAAATGTAAGAATATTTTTTCATAATTATTTATGTCAATTTGATGAGAGAATATTCATTTATATGATTTTATATTCATACATTTCTTCCAAATTTGAAATATTCTACAATTTTATGCTTACTTTAATAACTATTTTATAGTCTGATGGACCATGTTTAATTTTATGTTGATACTTATTAATTTATTTACCCGATCACCACCAGGTGCACAATAAAGATTCTTAACTGCCAACCTTTTTAAAAACTACGGGGTATATCCTATGGTTAATAAGATTATCTTTTCATACCACAATGAAGGAATTGAATTTCTATTACTAGTTTAGTTATAAATTTATCCATTGATATAAAATATTGAATCCCATATATTCATAGGCTAAAATATTCATATCACTTATGAAATCTTCATTTTATGTTTTTATTTTCTATTTATAGACATTCAATAATTTATGTATACCCATTCCTATGTTTCCCTCAATCAATGAAATGGATGGATCATAAAATAATCAAGTTAACATGGGAGTAATAGATAATCTATATATAAAAACAATGGGAATTATAATTAGATTAGGAAATTGATGAAAACCTTGGGGAAACACTCAACCAAATATCTTGATATGGGAGAGACAATGAAAATCATTTTGAGATACTGAAAACACCACAGAATGAGTAACTAGTTATTGAGTCATTTTTAAAGAAACATACATCCTCTTTTAGAGGGCCTTCTATTCCACCAGATAATAAAAAATTGTTCAATATAATGGCAAGGTTGTCTTTTCTCCCCATTTCATAAACAATGAGATGTTTTTTCGTAGTCTATCTTATATAATGTGATACTAACCAGTGGTAGAGTATCATTAAGTATTCCATAGAAATTAAATAAATGGACTATAAGGATTATGAATATCTCAATAATATATTTTCACTATGAATTTTCCTTAGACTCTTCTAAAAAATTAGAGTATTAATGAATTGAATAAAATAAAAAATAATATGAACCTATGGGATCATATGAAGAACATTTCATAAGACTTTTGAGGTATGCATGTGGTTTTATCACTAATAATGAGAACAATATTGATCACTTTTTTACAATATTAATTCCTTGTCATAGAAGCGATTTACCCATAAGAGAATTTGGAATTTACAATGGTATTATTATATGTTTTATTAAGGTAGTGATGGATATTGTATGATCTTGAAATTCTGTGTAAAACAAAAACAATGTGAAAAATCATGAAAGTTCCATTTATATGACAAATGGTGGGAAACATTTCAAACTTCATACATGAAATAAATGATTGAAAAAGAACTTTAGTAATATCATCAAGGGATTAGGGAAGTGTTTTTTGTGTGGTAAATCATAAAACCAAGACCTCAACTATAAATAAAAGGATAATAGGATTATTAATTCAATATAATAGAATACGTTCCCAGCTAATGATCCTCCCAAACTACAATTCTTCATGTGAAAAGAGTTCAAAAAAATTAAATCTATTCCCCAACCCTCAAGATAATGAAAATAAAAGGACACAACTGCAGCACCCCATGTTATTAAATGAATAATAATGTATTTGATAGGGTATGTGACATGAATCACTAATCTTAATAAACCAATTAAACATATTTATTTACATTTATTCTCTTTGATAGCTTACGGAATATGCAACCCTGATCCAAAATGAATTGTAAAATAATATATCATTATAACCTATCCATTAAAACGATGGGTATTAATAGTGAAAACTAAATTATGTATATTATGGTTATCTATTGATTATACATAAAATAAGATCTATTAAAATGAAAAAGGAATTTTTTTCTGAAATACAATATTATTTCTAAAGGTTTTCTTAGTCAATATTTGAAAACATAATTTAAAATTAATATTTTCCAAATATATAGAATTTATTTGAAAAAAAATTAATTATTGAAATAATAATATAAAAATTATATAAATGTGAATCTTTGGGATTTTTCAGAAATAATTCATTTTTCCATGAATAGTGATAAATAATGAAGTTTAATTGAAAATAGCCTTTTAATTAGATTATTTTAAAACATAAATAATATATTGAAATGGTTATAAAGTAAAATATTTCAAAAAAATAACTATTAATCAATTTTATTCATTTTAATTATTTTAATATTTAATTTTTAAAAAAAACTTCTAAAACATTTGAACAATTTCCCATTTGAACCCCAATTTTCTTGCTACATCGACAGTATTAATTAAAAATTAAAATTTTCCAATTAAATTAATTATATTTTTGTAAAATGGATTCAATATTTCTAATAAGAATAATTTTTGTTATATAATTTTTTTAACTTAATTATCATCCTTAATTAATAATAAAATTGTAAAAATTATTAACTGTGGTTATTGTAAAAATGGTTTTAATGGGGTTTAATCTAAAAAGATATGGGTTAAATGACCAAGAAACATTTCTATAATCTATTTATGTACATATTTTTACATTATAATTTTTTTTCACTATAATACACAATTTTTTACAATTTTTCATGTGAATATCATGGATTAACCTTTTATCTGTCCAGAAATTTCAATTATGCCACTCACCTCACTTATTAAACGCCACCACTCTCACATCTTCTTCACATTTTCAAACACTTTTAGTTATACCAGTACATTCATAAACTTTCATCCAAATTAAATAATATCATCCTATAATATTTACTTTTTCATAAATAAAAACTAGTATGCTTTGGGTGAAAACCATAATAGGATACCTGAAAAATGGATAATGTTCTTTAACGAGGATTTTTATTTCATTTATTTATCCACATACCATGATTCTTATTAAACCACAATGATATAAGAAACTTATTATATTACATTTACATATTTTTTTATGTTTAGTTAATAACCGTGAAAAATCCCCCACATACCTCAAATGTGTTACGAAATCATCATTCATGTGTGCGATGTACTGTTGCCTCGTAAACTGATGTCATTCATTTATCTATTACCACCTCTCATGGTTGGGTATGATGATGTATATAAATTATATCTATGATACTTATAACATAATTATATGTATAGGTTAATAAAATAATATGTACCATTTTACTTTCCACTACGAAGGGATACTATAACATCACATGTGTGTATGGCGGATTTTCGCCTCATGAAGTGATGTGATGATTTTCAGTAACTCTAAAATGGAATATAATAAAGAAAAAATAAACAATTATATGTTTAATTCATGACATAAATATGATATCCATGACATATTTTTCATTCTGAAATCATAATATATCATTTTATTTCTTACCTTTTCACTCACATAAAGATGCTAACAATGTTCTTATACGTGCGAAATACCTCCTTTATAATGAGGTGTGACTTTCATTTCATCACCACATCACATGGATGATATATATAAGTAAATATAATGAAATAATATGGTATTTATGATTTTGTTATAGATATTTAATGTTAAAATATCACTTCCTTCCATTCCTTAATGATCGTTGGAAAATGAAAATGTTACTAATGCGTACGTATGGTCAACCATCTCCATGAACATAATGTAATTCATTTCCCAAAACCGTATCTCTTGATTGGTCCTAAAAGTATAATTTATGTGTAAATAAGATAAATATATCGTTATTATTATACTAGATATGATAAAACAATTGAAAATATATAAGAACCATAACTTTCATGACAAACCACAAATGAAAAAACAGTGTTATTAACAACCGAAACAATAAAAATAATGAAAGAATATTAATTAATGGGTGATAAGATGTTATAAATGGAAAATATAAAATATAATAAATGTTAATATGGTTATATTATAATTTAATGAAATTCTTAAAACAACTATACTAGTGGTTAAATCATGTTCAGCCTAATGGCAGTATGTGCTCTGGGACTTCGTTTCACTAGACCTTCATTGAGGAATAATGTAATTTTATGCATCCAATTTTATTTATATTGCATATTTACTTCCCCCTTTGACATGTAATATCATGAATAATTAAAAATTAATTGTATTTAATTCTTAAGTTAGAGTTAATTCAACCAACCGTGTGAGACTTTAATGTTATCATGTGGTAAGAAAATTTATAACCCAAAATTATTTTCATTGGGTGTCATTACTTCTTCATTGTATTGGAAATTATAAGATTATGTATATATTTAGTATTGAATATCTACTGTTTTATTTCATATTTTTTATATATATTTACATTTTCTTCACATAATGGTTTATTTGATTAATCCCCACTTAAATTTATGGATATTTTTAATGGTTTATTTGACAAATAAATTTTAATCGAGATTGTTTATAAATAATTTTTCATTAAAGTAAATTATTACATAATTTTCTAGTAAACCTGATTTTTATTCTTCTACACTGGATATTCATGAAATTTTCAAATAATATCATATCTTTCCCACACATTTTTACTTAAAATGGGTGAATTTTTTTTTTCAGGAAAATATTACATCATTTATCTCTTTGGTCATAAATCCATTTCCTTCCAAAACAATGTTTTCAAGAAAAATCAAAAAAATCTAATCTTTACCAAATGATTTATGGAATAAATTTTTACATATTGCGAATTCCCCCAAACAAATATATGAATATTTATGTCTTTTTAAAAATAAACCTGTTTTCCATTACTAAAAATTTGAAAGGAATATTCGTTTTACAGTGTATGGAATTAACATAATTTCTAGACACCTTGACCACTCAATTTTCTAAATACAGTATTACAATATTCAATTTTTTTTATCATTGAACTGTGTCTTTTCAACGTTTTGAAAAATTGTAGATTAAAAACATTATTTTTAAAGTTGAATGGTTATTTTCCACAATAATGTTTTTATATAAATTTTCACAGAATTTATATATATCCACAAAAACTAACCTGATTATGCTTATTATCCATTAGGGGAATTAATAAAACAATTACAGAGGAAAAATTAAGAGTATGATTGAAGGAAATAAATCTCATAATAGGGATCTATTTTAAGTACATTTACTTTTATGTGGAGGGCTTTTTCATTATTCAGGTCAATTACCACTTCAATTGGTTAATCCCTATAACAATTTAGGACCTATATTGAAATAAATTATATGATGTTTTTCTATATTTTGATTCAGTAATTAAATTTTTAAAGAAATTTTATTAATAGTAGATTTGTTATTAGAATCATGAAACATATAAGGATAATGTAGTTTTTTTATGTATATGTGTATTCAATAAATTAAGAGTTATGGATACCATCATTAGTTTATAATTTTAATATTGATCACAATTACAAAGCCTTAAACACTAATTATTAGGTTTTATGTGATGGGTTTCTTCCATCATTAAATATATTTTCCGTTAAATTTATGGAATTTACATGTTTTAGTGGAAAAGATATTAATGGAATAATTCCATTATTTTTTTTGGGAATAACATTAAAAGAATTTGTAATATTTAGTTTTTACCTTATTTTGATTTTAAGATAATTAAAGTCTATTTCAATTTAATATTTAATATTAATTATATTCATAATGTTTTAGAAAAATGAAAACTCATTACATCTGACTAGGAAGTGGGGATTAAACCGCTAACTAAATAATGATAAGGGATTAACACCTACAACAAGACTATGCAATATTCTTATTAGTATATCATTATTTTTAACTAAATGATTCAATGGATAAGTATTAATAATGTACACTTAGTATTACTATTGAAATTTTGAAATTATGATCTTATATTGGATAACATATTCTAACCATATTGGATTTGGAAAAGATTTAGAGATAGAAAGAATGACTTTTCACTCTTTATTTGATATTATAATCTGCTAAAAGTGAATTTGATTCCATTAGGGGAAAAATATTTTCTGGATTTTCATTTCATAGAGTAAGTGATGAATTATAAAATGATCAATGAAAACCCAAAAGTTAAAGTGATCCTATGAAATAGAAATATATCTTGTAAGTATATTTTCATATATTCTCAGTATAGATGATAAAGGAAATCATTAACTCTATGAAAAGGGTCTTGAATAAAAAAAATGTCATATTACCTTAATATCAAATGAATCAAATGGAATTTAAAATTATCAAACATTTATGGTTTTTAGGTCCAAAAAATTCTATTGGTTATTCAATTTCATGTTATTAATGACATCTATCACTCTCTATAATTATTTAGGCTTTACCTCCATGTTTTTTCTACCACATTCCAAAAACCATTCTCCTACATGGAATCATATCTAGGTGTTATTCTATATTAACTCTATATTTCACTTTTTATCTTATTAATACGAAGTTTTATTTACCCTTTTTATGACGTGGGTTTTTTAATAATGGTATTTCACAATATCAAACACCTTAGTACCAAGATAAAGTTTAAATTATGATGATTATTTTTATTTAAAGTGGGGAAAATCTTACTCCATGATATTTTAAAGGAATTATATTTTTTATATATTATGTCACAAACAACACTAATCATAAAAAATTACCAAAATATATTTCTTTCAATTTAACATATTTTTTTAATTAATGTAAATATATATATATATATTGATAAAATTTTGTCATTGGATTCATTTTAATAATGAATCATTATTTAAAAAATCTATAAACATTTTAACATTTACTCTTTGAAAACATCTTCATGTTAATGAGAATAATTTTAATTCAACTTTTTCACCTTATGTGAATGTAATTATGAAAAATGGATTGAATAAATTTAATCATCATTATTAATTTGATCTAATAACGTCAACTTATTGTTTTACCAAAATGACTGTTGAAAACAGAAAAATTATTTACCACTATTAAGGAAAAATAAATTTACCCAGGGTTTAACTATATATATAGTTAAAAAATGACATAAAACGTTTCTGAAATAAATTTTATGGCCATATATATATTTTAGAGTCTAATTATCTCAAATAATCTATTTTTTGACCCTTCAGGAATTGTAAAAACATTAGTATGGATTTTTAATTATAAATATTTCAAGTGGGTCACTCACCTCATCTATAAAAGACCACCCACTCCCATATATTATTTAAACTTTAAATTTATGTGTTATCAGAAATTAACTAGAAAAATAACTTCTAAAATTATATAGCCTCCTCATGGAAGATTTTTTTTTTTGAATAAACCTTTCAACGGAATAATTTTTCTATAAACAATAAGAGGTTAACGGAAAAAGATGTAAAATTTTTCAATGAGCGTTTATATATTTTTCATAATCCACCTCTCAAAGCCTTATTAGATCATTGTATTATAATAAACATAGTATATCAAATATACGTATATTTTTTATATAAATTTAATTTGATTTATCCATCCATAATTTTGTTAAATGGGTTATGAAATCATCATTCATGTGCACATCGGACTACCTCATCACAAACCAATGTCATTCGTTTTTAAATTAACACCTCTCATGGTTAGTAGTGATGTGGTATTTAATGTGTATTTAGTATATTTATAAAATAAATATACCTATTTAATAAATATATCATATATACTATTTTAAATTTCATTTTGTAGTGCATACGATATCTTCACTCGTGTGTACTGACAACTACTGCCTCATGAAGGGATGTGATTCATGTTTTAGTAATTCATTACATGGACTGTATTAAGGATAATGTTAATAATTCTATGTGATATAAAAGAAATAATAATGATATTAATGAAATATTAATCTTTATTAAAAGATAATATATCATTTCTTTCTTACATTTGCAATCCCTTAAATAAGATAACATTGTTCATGTAAGTGTGGAGAACCACCTCCATCATCATCATAACATCATTTTGTATTATAATCAATAAAACAATTTTAAATAAAAACTAAGAAACCTCAAGAGAAAACATAGTTATTATGTGAAAACATATGCCTATTTGTTTTTTATCCTTATGATATTTTTAGGAAAAAGAATTTACCAATGTTTCGGGATCATCTGTTATAAGGTCTTCAAGTCGACAAACTAGTCTTTCCAATGCATGCATGTATTCCTCTTGGTTGATTTTCATCGCATTGAAACTTCATATTGTGACACATATATTCTTGTCATTAAAATCCCTTTATTCTCTATTGGTGTCCACACAAATGGTCATTTCCATCATTTTATCTCCATCTTTTTTTGGACAATTGATCATAAGGGATTCATCCTCTATTTCTTCTCTGGAATGTAGAATAAGATCCAATGGTTTTTTAGTATCCATGCCAGTATTCTGTAGGGAATTTTTGATGGGATCATCCCCAACGTCTATAGCCTTATCTCAAATAGTATTTCCTTTTATGTTGAAAACACCTTACTTCCCTTGGGTCTTCACCTTCTTGGTAGAACACGTATCCAGTGGTGAAGGCTGATAAGAATAATCCATGAATGCATTCTTACTGCCACATCATCCCTTCCTCCTCCTCAGATTGCATATGTCACAATAGTAAAACTCTTGACCACTGAATCCTAAAAAGTATCATGAAGGGTAATCACCATACTCCTCCCCCAGAATACCATATCCCTCATTTATAAGTTTTATCCTATATACCCCCTCTTCGTTCCCTATATATTTTATGATCTTAACGAGGTTACACAACATAATAGCTTCAAACACTATTCTCATGCTCGTCTTGTTCACTAGAAATGGATCATCCTGGGGGCTCATACATCCATTGTTATAAAGTCCTCTAAGAACATCCTCTATATATAAATAGCCATGGGGGACTTTCGATGTTCCTTAGTGACCATTCAAGTTTCCATGACTGAATTTGAACCATAAGTAGGGGGAAAACCCACTATAGCAACAATATTAGCCAAAACAGATCCCACTTGTCCCAAAGCACTTCGCACAATAGGTGTGGGATTATCCAAATCAATCCTAAAACAGTTGAAAACATAAGAAACCAAGGGATTAATCTCTAAAGACTCACGTTGAACAATCTTCTCCAGAACTAAGTCATATCCAGTGTGCCTCTTCCCAGCCGAACCATCTTTAGCAACCAAGGGAACCTTCATGACCATAATGTCTCCTAGTTTGGCCTCCTCAAAGTAGTTACCTAGTGATTAAGAACGTGAATTGTACTTTTCACAATCCCCCATGGCCTGTATATAGAGACCCTCATCTAATAAAGTATAAGGAAGGGTCGTTCTAGAGTCCACTATCGACCTGTTCTTGTGACTAGATTCATCATGGCTGAGTAGGTTTTAGGATGAACAGAATAGGACCCAAGATTCATAGAAAACCTTTTGATACCACTGATGCTCACATTCAATTTCTATTCCAATGGTATCCAACTGATTCATAGAGACGTAAAAATCACCATAGATTCCTAGGGAAATTGGTTGGCTTATGAAGGTCATTCACTGGTCTGAGCATAGAAATCGACCCCAAATATTTCCAATCAAATGAAGAATCAGTGGATTCTGAAATGGTAGGGGAATTCCATGTTGTGAGATCCAATTTTCCAAGACAGGTGGATCTCTTTTCATGTGGAAATGAAATGACCTATGAAAAATAAGGCAGTGAAAACCTGAGGGAACACATGGAGAATTTTCCAATGAATAGATAAGATCATACTCCAATGAGAAGTGAATAAAGAGGTGTCTCGAGTTTAGGATCCCAACAATCGCCTAGTCTTGAAGCTTCCACTGGTTGGATATAAATCTGATGAAGACATCAACTATGGGTCATCTCTTACCATAGAAAGCAAACAAATATTAATTCTTCATCATGGAGGCTTTCGTAAAGTCCAATGGAGTTAGATGATCCATTGGAACATCATCTACAAGAGAGTGAACTTTAGGGAAAATATTAATGTAGGGGAATATAAGAGAGAGGATGGAGCAGTGAAAGGCTTGAATGACGAGGGGTGAGGGGAAAGGGAGGAGGAGGAAGAAACTAACACCCCCCCTCATTCGGGAGTGGATCGCAATGGGAGGTGCTCTCGAGGCCATTACCTAGGGCACTGGGATGCAGTGATATAAGAGCCGAAGTAGCATCTGTGCATCTCCCTACCCAATACACAACTATCTCTATGAATTGGTGTGACTCTATTTTTAGCACCACCACCCAAATATTATATATATAATTACTATTAAATAAATAATATGTTATTTATGATACTATTTTCGTTATATATAGATAACATATTACTTAATTACATTCAACAGTGATCATTCAAAAATGGAATCGTTACTCATGTGTTTGTATGGCCTACCGTGTCCATGATTGCAATATACTTAATTTATCAAAACTGTATTTCATGGTTTTTCCTAAAATTATAATTTATGTTTAAATATGATAATTACATAATCATTATTATTATTTACATTATGAATCAAAATAATTTTCAAAATAACTGAAACATTCATGACAAACGATGTATGAAAAAAATAGACAATTAACACCCAAAATAATGAAATTAATGTAATATTATTAATGAATGCGTGAGAATATGATATAAAAGGATAATATTTAAGATTAAAAATACAACTAAGGTTATCTTAAAAATTTTAAACATGGTTTAAACCACTATAAATGGGGATAAATGATATTCAACATTATGTAAATGTAAGGTAAGGGACTTCGTTTCAATTTCCCATCATTTTGGCATATTGTAATGTTAGGAATCCAATTTAATTTATATGGTATATATAATGACGATTGGACATATAATATCCTGATTATTTAATAATAAATTATATTATTTAATTAAATTTTAATTATTTCACCAATGGTATTTTACATAAAAGTTACCGTGTTGTAAAAAAATTCATAAAAAAATTTCTTTTCATTGGGTTATATTACTTATTCATTGCACTTGGTATTCTATGATTATGTTTTTATTGAATTTTGAATTTTTTTGGTATATTTAAACTTTATATATATATATATATATACATTTTATACACATAATATAAACATAAATTCATACTAATTTAAATTTAATGATCTTTTTAAGTGCATCTTTCACAATCTCATTTTAATAAATATCGTTTATACTAAAGTTTAAATTGATAGAAATTTATCAATAATTATCTAATATAACCACTTATTTTTCTTATATCATATTTATTCCAGAAAATTTCATTTAATAGTACCATTTTTTCTAATCATTGTTACTTAAAATGAATGAGAAATTAATTTTCTATAATAAAACTTCATTTCACTCTTCGGTTAGAAATCCGTTTTCTTCCACAACTATGTTTTATTATAATATCTTCAAAACCCATTTAAAATTTTTAAAAAAGGTTTATTAATTAAATTTATAAAAATTATCCATTTTATATAAAATTAAATGAATATTTGTGTAATTTTTAAAACATGGCCTAATTTTTCTTCTATTGAAAATGTGAAATGAATCATTACATTAACATGCTCACCATGAACAAAATTTCTATATTCTATAACCAATCATTTATTTAAAGATTATATAATAATTTTCAAAGGTTAATTTAAAAGAAAATTATTTTCAATTTTTTTGTAACATTTTCGTTTTAAAGGGTATTTTTCCTACAAAACGCTTTAAAGTATTTTTTATGGAATTTATATTAATCAATGAAAACAACCCTTAATCAAATTATACTCTACTAGGGATGTGTTATATTGATACCATCATTAATAATTGCATGGATCGATTATGATCTTTTTGAAAAAAAAATGTATTAAACTTCAATTTCATTGTTACATTTGTAGTCATTAAATTTTCCTTGAAATATTCACTTTCCTATGATCATTAAACATTAAATTTCTCGTAAATATGAATATTATTTTTCATGGATATGTCTATTGATTAAAACGGATTTCAATTTTACATATGGTGTTGCAGATTTAAAGTAATTTATTTATTTATGAAATATTGATTAATATTTATTCTTTTCTCCATACATATATTTAATGATAAAGGGAATTGTTCAGGAATTTAATTGATTATTTGATATATGGGGAATTCATTGGACATGCAGTGATGGGTGGGACCCAGACATATATAGCCCCTTGATGCATTAGTGGACTCATGAAGTGAATCATTAATATATAAAAATGGGATTATAATTATTGTTTTAAACTATATTTTTACGGGTCTAGATTTTATATGTATCGTGATCTATGACATCCTGGCGTCAAATAATTCATCATTTTCTATGTTAACAATTCAATTATTTTAATCCAATATAATCTTAAAATGATATTATCTCTGGTTGAATTCCATTAATATTTTATTGATTTAATTTAATGTGTGGTTAGTTATTTAGCATTACATATGTATTATTCTTTATTTTATTATCTATGAGGTTTTAATAATCATACTTTCTCTTGAGGAACTTAATTATCAATTTATTGAATAAATGAAATGTGTATCAAGTCTTTAACATTCCATATTGATTATTGTTATTGATTAAATATAGATTCCACTATAAAAACCCTTTACTAAGTATGTTGAACCCACCAATATTTTATTTAAGTTTATAGGAAACAATAATGTTTACTAAGAATGATATAAAGGGATATTATAGAGGGAATAATGATATTCTATAAATAATTTTGTTCTAATTTTTTTCAAATTTATTGAAATTCTCAAGTATAAATTTATTTTAACAAGAATACCAATATTATAGGTCTTTTATGATTAGATTGATTTTATCTGATTCCAATTTAATAATGAAGACTCCATATTTGGGCTATAATGGTAGAGGTTCTTACACATGCAACCTCCAAAATCATGGAAAAATGAACTGAATTAGTGATTAATATTGATGAGGTTGATTAAGAAAATGATGTGATGTCAGAAAAACATAATTACTATTATGTATCTTCTAATACATTATCTTATTCTATGTAATTGTGATATTTTATATCACAGATGTTTTCTAAAAATGTGGAATCACCACCCCAAGAAATTGATATTGAACTATCTATTAAAACCCCAGGTGACATAATGATCACATAAAAGATTCATATGGCTACTCTAATTGAAATTTTTAGTAGGATTCCTAATAAAATTCCAATTAATCTTTCTATGGATGTATTTGATAAAATATTTTTTATGGATTGGTTTTCCCTACATAAGTATCATACCAACTATCAGTATATTGAAATCTCATTTCACATTAAAAATCAGCTAGTTATCAATTCCTAACACAATAATGATTATGAACCAACAATGGAATAAAAGTACTTAATATGGTTAATGTTACTCATCATATAATTACTTTTGTCACAAATTATTAGTGTTAATGTAATCATTGATGACATTCCTATTAAAAAAATATATTGATGCATTTCTAGCTGAACTACATGTTCATAACCAAGAGTGTGAGATTGGTTTTTTATAGAACCCATTAATGGATCCATTCCTATCTAACATTTATGTATGAAATGGATCTCAAATTATTGGATTTATTAAATAATATATTGAAATATAATTTAAACAAAGGTTTTATGCACCATTGTGCTTCAACTTGAGGTGAAACAATGTTATTCATAAAAAATAAGGATTTATCAAATCTATTTCACAATGATTGTCAAGGGATTTATAAAATCACAATAAAGAACAAGAATCAACTACCTCATATCAATGGTCTATTTTATTAACTCACATGATATTAATACATACTTAAAATAGATCATTGAACTAGATATCACCAATTAATTGTTAAAGGGAGGATATTTCCAATGAAAATTTCCATATCAAGTATATACACTATGAATTTAGAGTGGTTCCCCTTTGGATTATGAATAATATTATTATCTTAAAAGATATAATGAAAATATACTTTAATTACAAACTCGATAGAAAATTTTTTATCTTTATAAATGATATTTTTATATATACAGAGATACAAAAAATATTAGGAAAAATATTTTTGGATAGTGTTAAAAACATTGAGACAGGAGAAAATTTATGATTAAATAATAGACTATGAATTATGGGATCATAAAGTATAATTGTTGGGATATGTAATCATAAGTAAGATCATATTAGTATATCCATGAAAAATGGATGTCATTGTGAAAATGGCCAGACAAACCACTATAACCATGATCCATATTTTTTTATAGATTTTTAGGATATTACCGAAATATTTGGAGAAATTTCTCTGGAATAAAAAATCCACTAGCCAAGATAACATAGAATAGAGTGACATTTTTTTTGATATAGTCTTGTGATGAAATATTTAAGGAACTTAAGAATTGGTTTTTCACTATTCTTGTACATACATTACACATAACACGGGGAGACATTTATAATACATATTAACAATTGATAAATATATTGGTTTGCATCCTCGTATAATATGGTAAGTTAATTTCTTATCAGTCACAATAGATAAAGAATCATTTAAAAAGTTACATGATGATTGATTTAGAGCTAATTAAAATGATATTTGATTAATGATTTCGAAACATTATCTCAATAGAGAAAATTTAGATATATATTCTGATCAAAAATTAATTAAATATATATGTTAATATAAGTAACTAAATAATCACAAAATGATATTTTTGAAATTGATAATAATTTATTTTTTCTCAATAAGTTTACAATTTGGGATGGAAAATATGATGTGTGATGCCTTATGAATGAAATACCATGTTACCCTATCCATACTGAGGGTTGAAGGATACCCAACACTCATGGGTTTTAAGATTATAGATGTTGAGTTCCTAAAAGGATGAGTTAAAACATATCATTCCAAACTAAATATTCAACATTCCATCTATATAATGATTAAATAATCATAGATAGATAAAATGTAGCTCCAAAAATCGGTAAAAATATTATAGAGTTATTCTTTTACAAGGAAAGAGATATATGGTTTGGAACATGGATATTTGTATCATCAAAGACGACATTGAAGAATATAATTTGGTATGATTCACATATCTCGTCATTATTTATACATCATGGAAGTAAAAAAAATGTATTGAGATCTAAAACAAAACATGTAGGGGAAAACATGAACATAAAAATTCCAAAATACATATCACAATGCATGGTATATTAAAAAGTTGTGGTTTAATGATAAAACCCTATTAGTATGTTTTAATTATTATCCATACCAGTATAGAATTATGAAAACATCACCATGGAATTCATTACAGGACACCTCAAATTGTCTAAAGTGGATAATGTTATATGGTATTTTTTCAATCACCTTACGAAGCTAGTGAATCTTATTTTCATCAAATATAATCTCTCACTAGAATGAATCACCATGATATACATAAATAGTGATGGGAGGACCCATGACAAACCATTATTCATTATTTTTAATCTTTATTTGATTTTTAACTCAATGTTTTAGAGGAGAATTTTGAAATAATTGGAGACATAGATGAGAACCAGCATTGTATATCATCCTCAAACATATACTCATAAATGTAATAATATTCATACTCAAGATAATATAATAGGATCATTTTAATATATTTTCATGGATATTGTGATCAATAACTACTCCTTGTAGAATTCACATTTGAAAATAGTTTCCATTCTAGTATTCATAGGGAACCATATGAGAATTCTTATGAGAATAGATTCATGACTCCAACAAATTGGGATGATGTATCACAGAGGAAAATTATAGTTATTGAATTTTTCCAACAAAAAATATAGAAGATTCAAAACATTTTTTTAAAACAAATAACCACAATTTTTACATGATTGTTATGAAGATACTCATTTATGAGATATATAATTCAATATTTGTGAGCTGGTGTTCCTTCAAATATCTCTATGAAATTGAGTAATGAGATTTTGGTTAAAAGTAAAGTTGATCCCTAGATACATCATTCCTATTGAGATCATTGATCATTTCATAGTGACATCATACCGATTCGAACTCCCCCCAAACCTCTCTAAAGTGCATGAATTTTCCCATGAATCACATTTGAGTAATAAAATTCTAGATCCACCACATGTAATAAGATCATAAGATATAAAACCAAAACATGACATGTCATATAGATAACCACCTATTGAAATCATAGATATAAGATAAAAGTTAATTAGATTCAAGACCACCCATCATGTCAAAGTTCTATGGTCAAGCTATATGTTGGATGATGATACATGAGAACCTAATGAATTGGTGATATAAATTTACACCCACTTGTTTTATTTTGTGTAATATAAATTCAATGTTGAAATTAAATTTATGGAGGAAGAATTCAATGAACAATGTTTTCCACCTCAAATGAACACTTTGTTCAAATAAATTCTCCACGTGCAACACCAAAACTAAAATAAACCTACACTACATTATTTAAGTAATATATCTATAGTTATAAATAGTGGCAATGTAATTATTAAGTGCATGTGTTTTTAAATCTTTATATGTGTGTGTATGTATATAAAAATAAGAAAATAATAAAAAACAAATAATGTTAACATTAAATGTCGAATCAAATAGTACAGCAGAGCCAATAATAAAATAATTTTCCACAAATTTACTTATTTTAAAAGTATAATATATTTTTATATGAATAAAGAAATAAATATAATTATTTTTTTAATTCATAGGAATAAAGAAGTATAATATTTAATAAAACATTATCCATTTTCTTATAAAAAAAGTTTTCTTTATATTTCATTTGATTGATTAAAAATAAAATACTTAAAATTTTATGATCTGAAATCAAAAATATAAATTCATTTTTTATTTATAATTTAATTATAATCTTAATAGTAATATTTATGAATTTTCTAAAAATATTGATTTTAAGGAAAATAATGAAACCCCAATTTTAACAAATAAAATTTTTTATGACATTGAGAGCATATAACCATTAATTAGAAAATTTGGAGAACTTTTTATATGAAATGATATTAATTTAATAATATACTTTATAATTTAAAAAAACTAAATTATAAACCCATGTATGGATTTTTTGAACTAATATTATTTTTTTAAAAAAATTATTTTCAATACATTATTAATTTAGTGTTTTAAAATTAATTTTTTATAACAATAAAAAATTGTATGAAAAAAAATTATTTCAAATTTGGACTAATCAGGTCAAAATTAAATAGTATGTGACATTTTATTTTTTTCATAATGGTACAATTTTATAAGTAAAAACTAGTTATCATGGTGAACCCAAAAATGGTAATAAAGTGTAACCTAAGAGGTAAATGATGTAGCATGTAAAAAAATGTTTTAAATTGAGTTTTTCATGTTTTTCTAAACCATAAATATTACCCCTCCATTATTTAACATTTTTTTGGCCAGGTTCCTTGAGATTTATTTCCCAATGTTGATTTTTTATTATTTACACAAAATTCATATTTTCACTTATAATAGGGTATCTCTACTCTACACTTCCCCTCTTAATAAAATACATAATTTCCTCAAAAAAATAACTAAACCACTTCTAAAAACTCATATACACATTAAATATGTTTTTTATTTTCAAATTTAAATCCCTAAAAGATTTAACAACCATATAATTGTAGATAATCGAAGTAGTAAGGTATAGATTTTGTAACCACTCCTCCCACTTTTCTATTTCATTATATGTACTTCGTATAGATAAAAAAATAATTTTATCTTATTAGCATGATATAATTAGTATAATAATTATAAATTAAAGTTATTTTAATTATGATATAATAACTAGACACAATTCCATTTTATAATAATAAAAATGAATCCATCTTTTGTGTGCTTTGCGGATTATCACCTCCATGACATAATGTGTTTGGTTTTCTTGTACTTCCTGACACAACATGATCAAAATAGGTGTTAGATAAATATATATGATATATATGTGTGTATATATATAATTTAATTTCCTATTATTTTAATCAATTTTTCTTATTTATTCCTCATTTAAAAAAATGAAATCACTATTTTTGCATACATACAGACTTCCCCCACCTAATAATGATGCATTCCGTAATTTCACTACATTCATCATGTATAGTTTTAGTTTATATTTTTTGATTATATATGTTATATATATATTTGTGTGTGTTTATAACATAAAAATCATTAATATATTTCTTTTTTTATATCAAAATGGTAATTATAATTATAAGGCAATCCATCGATATATGTAAATAACACAAAACTAGTTCACCATCATTTTCATCATCATAAAAGGTGAATAAAAATAAAATGTTATAAAACTATAAAATTATTGTTCTTAATAAATTATTATTGAAAATTATAATAATGGTTTGGAAATTATTATATAAATAATAAAAAGGAAGATCGACACTGCTTTTACAAACCATGATCAAAACAATCAGGATTATTAACACCTGATCTTGAAAGAGATTATAAGTTTCTAATACATGATGAGAAATATTAATAATGAAGATTATAAATGAAAATATAAATTAGTAAGGATATGTTATAGTTAATTAAAATTTTTATATTTATAATATTGGATTTTGAAGGAATATAATGCAAATTTGTTGTACAGTTAAGGGACTTTGTAACTCAAACTGATTCCTTTTAGTTCTATAATTTGAAATTAAAACATTTTTTTACAAGGATTTAGTTTTTTCAATGATGTTCTATATTTATTTATATGTAAAAATACTTTTTATCCAAATAATTTTCCAATAACTGTTTTCCTTTCACATATTTTATAAAAAAGGATAATTTATGAAGAGACAACCATAACTCTGAATTATTTAACAATTAATTAAGTTTTTTTTGAAAAATAACATTTAATGATTTGGTGTTCATTACCACCAAAATATTTATCACCAAAAGATATGTTTTTCATGTTTCACCTAATATTTTATTTTATTATTTTATTATTTCATATTTTCATGTATTAATTACCAAATGATTTAATTAATGATGTCATTTTATACCATTCTCATGTTTTATAAAACCCATTTTTTTCAATGGATTCATTATAAAAGGGGAATGATTTACATTTTTATGTTAATGAACCCCATTTTTCTACATGATAATTTAGATATATTTTTTAATGTATTTATGTTGAATATATATATATATATGAATGGTGATAGGTGGGTTCCAATTTCACACTAAAATACATTTTCATAAATTTAAATCTTATGTGGTATTCATATTTAGAAATAATGTGTGTCTTCAAAGAGGTGTGGGAATGATGGGTTTATTCACATTTTATGGTATGGAAATAATGATGTTACTCACATTGATAGGGGCGTAAATGGTTTTATCACATTTTTTTTGCTATCCTTCTAGTTTCGAATTATTTCTATGTTTTTTTATCTGGTTATTTCATACTTTAAAGATGCATTTCATTTCTATGAAATGGCCTTGTTTTCATAATTACACATTAATTTTAATCAATTACAAAATTTTATAAATAATTGTATGTTTTATGATTTTTTTATGTTTTTATAGTTTAGGATCCCTTAATGATATTTTTATGATCATATGTAACTCTATCATGTTTTATGATTATCACATATGTTCTTATTATCCTTTATTAAGGAATTAATCAATTCCTAGTACTCTCTTTAATGATTATAATCAAACTCATTATGATATATTTTTCCCTTATTTAGTTTCTATGATAAAAACATTCATAGGTTTCCATTCGATAGGTTATGAAGTCAATTATATTACGTGATATGTCTAGAAAAGTGTCTACATGAGCATGATTATGTAAAAATGCATGTAAGGGTTGTAATATAAAATGTTTATATAGCCAATATCCAAGACACACAACCTTTATATCATTATGTTGTGTGACTAATTTTCATATAATTATTTTTCGAATCCTGAAATTAAGGTTTTACTTCATTCATGCTTATCTTGGATCTCTTACAAAGTTTCTAAATAAGGGAGGAGTAGAGGTGCATTTTTAAAAGTGAGAGGATGGACACACATTGAATTACATAAAATATTTAAATATTATAAATTCTATTTCTTATGTAAGTTGGAATTAAGGAGATGTAATTGTAATTTTAGTTAATATAACATTGACATAACTTCAACCAATAAGGTTTACACAAGTGTAATTGGAATTTGTACACATAGCTCTTCATTTAGACCCACCCCCTTGGGAAAACCCATTTTAACCATAACCATGGTAAACAATTATGGGTTTACTTATTATTTTGAATAAAAATTAAAGTCTTTTCATTAAAAAATTTGTAAAATATAATTCTTAATATAGAATACATTTTATCAAATTAAATTCTAATATATGGATGAAATTAAATTAAATTCATAGAATACAATGAAAAAATATTTTATGAAAAATAATTTTAATAATAAAACTATTTTTAATTTCATTCCATTACTAGTAAAAAAAATTATATGTAATTTTAAGTCTTTTATAGATATAAATTTTAAATATTTCATTAAAATAGTTATCATATAGTATTTTATTGTAATAATTATAATAAAAATAAATGGCACACATAAAACCTGTTTTCAGAAAAATAACTCTTCTACCATCAAATGATTTTATGTATTTTCTAACAATTATAAAACACATATGTGAATAAATATTCATATATGAAATTATAATTCAGTAAAATTAGTTTTTAATTATGAAAAAACTTATTTTTTTATATAAGAATTCATAACACATATAAAATTCATTAATTCAAAAAACAAATTCTTTTCTTCATGAAATGGTTTTATTAAAATTTAATAGATATTTAATATGCATTAATAAATAATTTTGAATTAATGAAATATATATATATATATATATCATAATTTAGTTCATCCTATTTTTATTCGTGAGTCAAATGATTAGGTTATAAAGGCCATAATATATCATGGTTCATTTGGACATGGGGTGCTGTGTAAGGAATACTATCAAATAAATAAAATATATTTAAAAGAAATAAAAAAATCTTAGGTTGTTACATTATAATCCCTTTAAAATGAGTTTTCCCCGTTACATTTGTTCCCTATTATTCTAAAAAATGATGACAGTGCGTCTTCATTACATCATATAGTTGTTATCTAGTTTATTGGTTTTTTAATTCCTCCAAATGAAATTAACCAGCTAAGTTATCTTATTCTATAACCCATTATTTCGATGATCCAAGGTTTCTATTTGTTGTTCATTATAAGAAGTATTACAATCCAGTGATAAAATCACTAAATATAGAACGTCTAATGGATCACGTATGTGCTTCCCTAAAAGATATACATTGAACATATCGGGATTATGAGATTGGTACAGCGGAAGCACATAGTGATAAACTACCATACCATATTGATCAATAATTTAAAAGGGGCCAATATACCTAGGTATTTTCTTTAACATATTTACAAGTATTAGAACCATATTCTATGAATAAATTCATAGGAATATATTTTCACTAATTTTCAATTCAATATCTTATTGACTATTATCATAATAATTCCTCTATCAACTTTGAGCTACACTGATAGGGTATTGAGCAGATCTGACATTATCATTATTTCCTTATATAGTAGAATCCCCAATATATTCCATTCTCCATCTTCATTTCATCATGTTAGAGTTATAATCTTATTTCTAAAATGGGATTCATAAGCAGATATCTAAATTTATGAGTGAAATCTGTGGGTATAAAAGAATTCAATAAGAATCTGTTTTTATCCAAATTACATTTGGAATATATATATAATAGTAAATTAGAGTATACTCTGAGGTTTTAATGGTTCTATTAGATTAACTATATGTTTTCGGATGATAGGAAGTACTGAAAAACAACTCCATATGCAGATCTTATTGAAGGATTCTCTAGAACACCAAGGTAAGCATCATATCTCAACCTAATAGAATATAATTTTCTAGTCTGTGAAACCTTTCCACTTCCTTAATTTATATCAACTAAAGTTGATAATGAGATAAATTTTCTATAATGCTAATGAAATGAGAAATTTTTTTAAGGTAATATACTAAAACCCAAATAGAATTATTCCCTTTATATGACCTGGGGATCCCTTTAATGAAATCTGATATAGAATTATACCATTTAAATAAATTTTCTGATAATGTTAATACCATACCCTTAGAAATATTCTACTCAATGTAATCTTGATTTCATATGAAGCACCATGATACAAACACAACAATATCACCCTTTAGGGTACCCCATGGGAAGTGATCTTTATGGTCTCTATACATCTCCATACGTCAAAGATGAATAATTAATGATGAGATATTTCTACTATAGGCCATAATTAAATTATTGAATATAATATACACATAAAAATTTTTGAATCCTTATCTTTTGAACACAATAAAGAATTAATGTTTGAATACTTATTGCCTATGCTTATAGATCTACATATTCAATTTGAGCATCTTTATTATTCCCATGGATATATCAATGAACACTCATTTGAGATATATAATATTTCCTACATTCTATAAAATATTTCAAGGAGCATTCTTTTTAAATCCATAAATATTGAATACTTTTATCCTATTAATATATAGTATATAATCAATTGTTTGATTCAAAGCATCAGCCACATCATTTGGTCTCCCTGGGAGGTAATTTATTAAGAATTTATAATTGTTAACCAAATCCAACCATTTTATATGAATCATATACAACACTTTCTAGGTAAATATATATATATATATATATATATATATTTTATGAACAATATATATATTATACCTTTCTCAATAAATATAATTCTCCAAAATCTGAAATTCAATTATTAATAATACTATCCCATGTTATGTTTCATGTAAATTTATACCATAACGAATAATTGGTGAGAGGCATAAGCTATCACCATGTTATTAAAAAACACATATTAGTACATTATATGATAGAGTACAAGAAGTTTCAAATAGTTCCCCATTATTGGGTAATATGAGTGTAGGTTCACTGAACAAAATTTTCATCATCTACTAAAAACAATCTTCAATGTCTTCAATATAAATGAAATAGACTCCATTTTTTGGTTAACATGGTTAGAATATTAGACAAATACGACCAAATTCTTAAAAAGAATCCTCTTTACCTATCTAAAAAGGGAAAACTATAGATATTATTAATAGTGTTTGGTCTGGGCTAATGTTCAATGACATCCATCTTAGATGGATCAACTAATATTCTAACATCTATGATCATGTTTCACTATAATGATAATTTCATTAACCATAAATCACAATTTCTAAATTTGTAAAATATATTCTATTTATGTAGGATCTTTAAAATAATTCTCAACTGATCTTTATGCTCATCCTTTCACTTAGAATATATATGGGTTTCCTCTATAAATAGTATAATAAAGTTGTTCAATGTAATATATAAATACCATATTCATTAAATCCATGATTTTAAAGGGGGAATTAATAGGTACAAATGGAATCACTATAAATTTATTGTTTCTATAACTTTTATAGAAGGATTCCTTAGCTATGTCTTCACTTTTGACCCTTAGTAGATATTATCTAGAATGTAGTCAGTTATTGATAAATATATCGATCATCACAGTTGATCAAATAAATCATCAATGTAAGATGAATTATACTTATTAAATATCTTGATATTGTAATTTTAATAACAATCTATTTATATTCGTATTCATCCATATATATTTTTGAAAAAAAGAATTGGTGAACCCCACAGTCATCAAGATTCTTTTGGAGTTTATTTATCAATTTTTGTAACTCAACTAGGGCCACTCCATATCTATTATTTGAAATTTCTATACCACATAGTAAAAGAACAATTGAAAACTAAATTTAACTATATAGAGGAAAATTATGAACTCTCCTAAAAATATATCAACAAAATCCTATATAATAAGAATATATTTGATGTTTTGTTGCTCCAAAAGAATCTGAGATAAATACCCCTTATAAATAGAAAAAATACCTATAAAATTTATGTAATTTCAATAAGAATCCCGTATTCTTAATTTCACCAATAAATTTTCACAATTTCATTCATAATATGAAACAAAAATTCCATTCCTTAAACAATTATATATCCACTATAGAGACATATTTAATACATTACCTAATCACATCAAATTAAACTAGAGGGATAATAAAAAGATTTTAAAGAATCAAATTCCCACTAACATCAATTAAAAAAGAATCATATACTTCAGATTCAATCATCATTCAATTATGATGTATCACTATATATTATATATAAAATCATGGAGGTGGTAATGTGATTCCCATAGAAATATCTTGAGATATAAATGGTTTGTAGAACTAGTATCAAATAAGATAATAGTTTTTTTATATTCGATTATAGATGTACCTTTCTCTACATTGTTATTATAAAATTAATCACTAATATTGGTCACATCATATTTAAATTTCCTCTAGGCTTAAGTGGATGATAAGATCAATCATCATCATTATCCCTCATATTTGATAATTGGTTAGAATAATGTATATACCTCTTGAATTTTTAACACTTAATTATGGGTGTTATATTATATATATATTTATCTTTATATGGATCATTAAAAACATTTCTCATCAGGTAATCCTTCAATTGTTGATGTACTTCCTTTCCATGCATAAATATTTTACAATCCCCATTGAGAAAATTTCCCCCATGTTTCCTTCCACTCTTCACGCATAAATAAATTCATATATTTTTCTTTCCATGATATTTATTTTTTTAAATTCTGTTGAATTTTATCACTCTATTCTTATCAAAACCAAAATATTTATTAGTGAATTTCATTCACATTTTATCCTTAAGATCACATGAAATGAATTATTCATAACAACTAGAGTCTCTAATAGACAACTCTATATAGATATATAGTTCTTAGAAACCAAATAATTTATCATTCATTCCTTTAAGGTCTATTATAATACCAATATTTTGCCTCATATGTTTTATTTAATTTATATCATAGGTACAAACTCATTCACAATCATTCTACATTATCTCAAAAAAAATTTTTCTCTGTTCTTAAAAAAAAATATAATGAAATTATATATTAGAAAAACATCGTAAAATCATCCAGTTATTGAGATTTAATTTATTAATTTTACCTCGTCTTATCGAAAGGAGTTTGAAATTAATCTTCTTATCATTCATAATTATTAACAACTAATATAATGTTTTCATGATAAAACACTAGAGAATAGAAAATATCATATTATTGGTACTGATCCATTTCATAGAAATGAGTGGATCATCAAACCCACTCAAAGAAGTTGGTTATGACCTCGAGATGGAATATAAAAGGTTGTTACATCTATATCACTTTTTAAGAATCTTCATGATTCAGAGATTGAGAAATTTTGTTAGAATTGTTATAATATTCTTTATCATAGATCCTATAACATTAAATTCCTCATGAAAATGATCTTTTAATTGTCTATAACATTCAACATTAATATTATTCCAAACATTTTCATACATTGAAATATAAAAACATTGTAAACAAAAATAATCATAGTGAGAAATCATAAAAAAATTTAAAATAATAGGATATCTAAGTCATCACACATTCATTTCAATATATGACCCTTTTTGTGTTACTCGACTCATAAAATCTCATTATCAATTAAAAATCATCCTAATGATTCATAATGAAAATGTGATTTTTTTTATAATCCATGTTTTATATATTTTAAATATACACTTTTTCAGGTTGACTGTGAACTTTCATAGAAATATAAAACCTAATGGTAAAATACAAAATAAAATAAAAATTCATAGGACGGTTCATTTAATGTAGATTTATACAAATATCTAACACATTGACCTATTCAATAAATATATCTCATACAAATAAAAATTTTCCTCACTATCACCACTATAAACACATTTTCACCTTTATTCATCATATCTGACTTCAACTCCCTCGGAACCGCCACATAATGTGTTCAAATATTTTCACCAAACATTCATTAATGTCAAAAAGAAAGCATGAAAAAATAAAACAACTAAAAAATTCTTATGAGCTCACCATAAAGAAATTATAAAATATAATTGTAATAAAATTACCATCCACAATGAAAAAAATAGATAACAACCATATTACTGAAGCATCCTTCCAAAACTAGTTTTTTTGAAGCATCCACAATGGCATGTATAACAAACATGAAATAAACACCAATGTCAATATTCATGATAAAATTAAAATCCACCATACATGGATCATTATGAACCATTATAAAAGAAACCAATATCATTTAAGGCACCAATAATAGTTTCAAATATAATAATATCCAATTAGATTAAACAACATACTGCAACACCATTATTTTAATTCTCTACAAAATAGGGAAACCTAAAAAAATAAGTTCCATTGGAATAAATGAAATCAAGATATGAAATAAAGACACAAATGGCCCATGCCTCATAAAAAACCCATGAACTCTAATCAAATACATCCCAAAACCCCCAATGAAAACAACATTGAAAGACTGGAATGGGGCATAATATAATATATTTACCATTAAGATAAGATGCTGATCCAAATTAGGGCCTTAGTGAAAAGGCAGGACCATATATAACAAAATTGTAGCACAATAACAAACCTAAAATACTGAGGTTAAATAAAATCGATCCCTCAAACACTACCTCATCACAAACCAATCTCTCACCAACACTGTCATTCCTAAGTATCATGGGTTCTACAATAATTTGTTGGATGAAATATTGAGGGTAAATTAACATGAAAAAAACCTATAGAAACAAAAACCAACCAACTAAGAAGATAATTAATAATCATGAACTGTAGGGCATCCCAACTTGCATTGAAAAATTATGAAAAGGAAAAAAATGGAGTCTATCATGGGGATTCTAGTAGAAAAATAAATAAAAGATAGATGTGTGGTCCTGATGATGGTGGAAAATAGTAGAAGAGATGAGTATGAAGTAAACACTGTGTTTGGGTGTGGGATGTCAAGAGAATCAAGAGACTCATCACCTATTTAGAAAAATACTATAAACCCTATGATAGGAAGAATTTGATAAAGGGGGAAAGTCTAGGGGAGTGAGGAATCATTTTCAATCAATCTATTTAGGATATTAGTCTTAAGACATTTGTGTAGTTATAGTTCCACTCGTCTTTCGCTAATGATCGTTGAGTTAGTGCAAAATTCATGTCTTTAATATTATTACCACTATGTGAATATGTCTCACAGAATCATCCAATTTCTAGAATCTATAAGTGGATTTATTTTTTAGAAAAACCAAACAATATCTCTATTATTAGTGTTTTAGGATTTTATTATATACTTAAATATACTTATATAACTTTTAACAATGTTCTCTAATCATAATATCAAAAAATTACAAAACCCTTCTTTGATAGCAACTAAGGATAGCTGAGAATGATCTATAAAACTATTTATTCATTTTAGAAAAATATTAAACATATTTCATAGTAATAGACTCCCAAGGATTATAATGGTTTATTTTCATTGAATAATATATATATAATCAGCTTATTTATATAATGATCTTCAATATACCCCTCAATTTTCTTCTCACATAGTACACTTGTTCAAAAAGTCCTCGTTGTAACCCTTATTCATTGTATAAGGAATGTGAACAAAATAAATGTAACGTCCTAGATCCGGATTCTATTCAACAAGTTCCCCAAAATCGGTTGGCCACATGGCTCGAAGCCCATATACCCAAACAACATAGGATTCCGAAAAGAAGCGAGGAACTAGAATCAGGTATTTGAAAAAATATGACTTCATTGGTAGACTGTAACATAGTGGAACAATAGTATACAATAGTAGAAGTAGTATAAAACATAAAACTGAAGTAAACAATTGAAGAGTGATAATGGTTATAATAATATATTATAAGAAACAAGAATGATGCTACCTGTTAATGTTCTATAAAATAGTCAAAATATGATACACTACGGTCAAACTCATGATACAATACCAACAGTACAAAAGAAAAAAATAAATCTCAAAAGAATTGCAAGGATCAGCTTTCCCTTCTATTACCCTCTCCTAATAGCATATCAAGTACCTATAAAATGGGTCTTACCCATATCGACACATAAAACCCTATAATATTCATAGGCACAAAATCATGGACCAAATGGGTTATGAGAATTCAAATCCTAGTAGGCAACAACCTGATGATCCGTTCTAATCTATTACTGAATACATTCAACCGCTATGTACAACAATGAATGAACTAACATAAGATGTAATAAAAATTAAAAAACCTACAAGTAATCGTTTCCATAAATATATAGTTCATGTTCATTTGCAATTGAATTTCATCAAATTATAAAATTTCGAAATCCAGAATTGTCCCGTCAATCTCCAATATAAAGGATGCACAATAGATACAACATAAGGACATCTTAAAAAATAAAGTGATGACAAAATCTATGCGTTACTTTTTCTTGGAATATGCATAATAAGTCATTCCATTTTAATATTCAATTCGACACCTTTCCCATTGGAATAGAAAGACTTTTCCCATAGGCATAACCAATCCTTCCGCACAGGCATAAAAATTCATCACCCATTGGCATAACATATCCTCCCCCACATGCATAACAAATTCCCACTGAAATGAAAAACAAATTCTAGCTCATGGACATAGAAAATCCTTTCCCCCAAGCATATCGGTCAAACAAGGTTGATCCCAGTTTATCAACATTTCATCAAAATAGAAAAAACAAGTAAATTACTCTATTATATGATTAATGTAATAAAAAAACATGTGGGAATCATACATAACAAGGAACAAGTGAATAAAACTATCACAATGCTTACAGAACAATTGGTATAACATGGGAAAAAAGGAAAAAAAACTAATCCCAATGCATTTATCCATCTAATTGAAATTTAACCCAATTGCAATCCCATTATAATTCATTCGTTTTTAACAACCCAACAAGGAATAACAAGGCTTGCCTTATAGGAAACCTCGGTCAAATGGCCATAAACAACAATTCAAGGGAAACACACCATTCCTTTGTCAAAAAGAAGGTCAAGAAGTGTTCTGGAGGGTAAAATGGACTTTTCCCACACATTCTAGAATTTTGAAACTAAACATCGTGTAGTTTTAGAACATGTTGTGTACCCCCTATCCAGGTGTATCCCGTGTTGAAGGCTGTGTCCTTACCATGTGAAATAAATTGGTACACGTCGTGTGTCCAGTACTACACGCCGTGTAGTCCTTCCCCGCGTATGTGTTACCAGTCAATGGTCGTGTGCCATATTGGAGTCGTGTCCTTTCTGTGTGCAATAAATGGGTACACTTCGTGTGTCAAAACTACACGTCGTGTAGTCCCTCCCCACGTATGTGTTACCCTGAAAAAGTGTGATGACCAGTCAATGGTCGCGGAGCCGTATTGGAAGCCGCGTGGAGACCGTGTGAAACAACTGAGTACACACCGTGTACCATAAAGTACACGCAGTATACTTTTTCTTTTCTCACCTATAAAAGGAGGGGTCCCCTCCTCTTTTTCAACTCACTCATCTTATCCCCTTTCCTCTGAGCAGAGTTCTCCCAAGAGACTCGAAGGCTCTTTCTGCCATAACTTCTTCGTCCGAGCTCCGATTTATGATCCATCAGCGGCCACGAGATCGTAACGACGAGGTGGAACTTCCGATCTTGGATCATTTTCCTTTCCTTTGGCCTTTCCTTTCCGACTTCCACCTGAGGAGGTTTTTTCGGTACTTTACGGAAGTGACGGACACTGATGGACGTCTTCTAGTGTTGATCCGGGGAGCGCTGTTATCAGAACCTATTGAAGTGGGGATCTTGCCTTCATCTCTCTAATTTATGAAACAGAAATGGGTGGGTGTTCTCTTGTTTACGTGAAACACTTTTGAACCGGTTAAATAAAGATAATAACTGGTTAAAGAACTGGGATGGGAATGTTGTTATGTTTATCCTTTTTTATCCTAGTGATATGTTGTTAATTGAATAGGCTTATGCCTATTGAAAATAATGGTTGTTGGGTGCCTTTTCATGGCCAATTAAATGTTTTCCTATCTTTCTAGACTGTTTTTGTGGATGGAAACTTCGTTAAATGTGGAAATTGGTTAATCCCGTAAAGATGGCTATTTAAAAAAAATATAGAACCCGTGTGTGATCACCCCGGTTGAAAAAAATGGAATAATGAATATGTGGGTGTTGTCTTGGATATGTGGCATGTGTTGGGTGTGTTTTGTGGGTGTTTTGTGGGTTGTTGCGGTTATGGTGGTTAGAAGCGCTGCTGTAGGGATGGGTTGGAATGTGAACAGACTATGGGTTGTGAATAATAAATAAAAAGTGGAAGAGTTAATGAATGGTGGGTCATGGTAATGGAACGGGATTAATAATCAATGGGTTGGATGGTTGATAATAAGGACTTTGTTGTGCTTCTTGTGTTTTTCCAAAAATGATTTGTGGATTGAAGGGATAAGTTTTACGAACGATCGATGTGGTTGGTTGTGGATAGTTTCCTAGTAGTTAAAGAACTAAATAAACTAATTCTGCTGAAATGTGAAAACCTATATGGGGTTGGGGTTGTTGTTGTACGCATGTTTCATAGTAGCAGTGTCGAGGCACATGCTCAGTTTATCTGTTTAGAAGACATAGTTTGGGCTGTGTGTTTGGTATTCATATATATATCTATATCGTTTGTGTTTTATCGCACCCCACCCATGTTGTGCACATAGTGCCAAAAACTCCCATTTCATGGGAGAGGTTGTTTTTTCCCTTAGTTACTAGCTCCTTTCTGCTCCTTCTCCCCTAGGCTGTGATGTCTTGAGGTGACCGTACACCTAAGACTCTTCGGGTAGGTTTTGATTGGGGTGGTTTTAGCCCAAGTGTCTTCAGGAATGTTCTACTTTTTCCCAAGAATCTTCGGGATGAGGCATAGGTGTGTGCGAGCGGTTTTGAGGCCCAGGTGTGTGCGGGCGGGATACGTGGTTGTGAGGCCCAGGTGTGTGCGGGCTGGATACGTGGTTGTGAGTCCCAGGTGTGTGGGGACGGGATACGTGGTTGTGAGGCCCAGGTGTGTGCGGGCGGGGAGAGTATGGAAGCGTCAGGACTTTCACTGTTAGGAAGAGCAGCTAACAAAATGGAATGGTGCGGGGTACCTAATACTCTTGTTACTATATACTACTACTACCTGTTGTGATTGTGTTTTTGGTGAGTGTGGCTGGTGAGGCTGGGTGGATAGAATTCTTTTCTAGGTATCTTCTGTTGTTCTCACGGGACATTAGTATGTCTCCCCCCTTGTGCACGAGAGATTTAGTTTTCCTTACTGATTATATTTGTACGCTCACCCTACGTTTACTTTCATGTTTATAGGAGGACTACCAGGGTCATGCGGGACCCTACTAGTCGGACTGTTGGAGTTGTTGCTATTGTTGTACTCCTGTTTTATTTTGGTATTATACTTTGATCTTCCTTGCACTTGTACCTTGTTATAAACTTGTTTAAACATGCATGTGGTGTTGGTTTGGGTTTATTTCTATACACTTCTTCTTTTCCCTTTTTGGTGGTTTACTTGTCCTATATCACGATATTAAAATATTAAAAGGGTAATGCCTCCCATATTTGTGAAAACTCATACCCTTGGTGCTAGTCGCCAACCCGGGGCCTATTGAAGGCGGGACTCGAGGGTGAGTATCTCTCTTAAACCATTGCGAGCTCCGGAAGGGATTCTTTGGTGGGAGGCGGTCGTGACAGAATGGTATTAGAGGTGATGGTTGAGAGATAGGATATAGACTGGAGTTAGGAACAATGAGGATTGCATGGGATGGTAGGGAAACAGTGTTAGTTAATCTTGGTGCGTGACATAGGCCAGGGAAGACCGGCTAAGACATGGGATTTTAGGCGCCCCCGTTATCCGATGCAAGGAATCTGAGCCTACCGAACGACCAAGTGAGACTACATTTATTGCAGGGTATAGACCCTAGGGAAGGTACATGAATCATCATGATAGTGTTTTACTTTATTCGGGCGTTCTGGGAACGAAATTGAAATAAATTGATAAAAATAAAACCATGAGTTTTTCCTTACTACATAGGCTTAGGTGATCTTTGTTTACCGTACAACTATGGCACCTGGATGTCATCCCCTGGTTGCTCAGATGGCCGAGGCCCAGCAGATTTAGGCGGTCGATCAGTTGAGGATTGACCGAGAGGAGGAAGATAGCATGTGGCAGAATACTCTTCGTTCTATCCAGCGGCAGACCCACAAGATGTACGAGGGTAGTACTTATGATACATAGACGGAGGGGTGGATTGATTAGCTAGGGATCGCTTTTACATTGATATGTGCTCTGAGGGTGTACTGGGTTCTCCTAGTAGTCAGTCAGGTGAGAGGCGCGGCGCGACAGTGGTGGACGCTCTACATTGGAGAGAGGATAGAGGTAGAGGTTCCATGGGCTGACATTGAGAAGGAATTCAGATAGGAATTCCTTTCTTCCATGATTAAGGTGGAGAAGCGGCATGAGTTACTCTCCCATCAGCAGGGGAGTATGTTAGTACAAGATTTGGGGATCAAGTTCAAGGATCTCATGTGCTTTTCTCCGGATATCTTTCCGGATTTGGAGTCTCGGGCGAGACGTTTGGAGGAGGCGCTTCGTCCTTCTCTCCAGTATGTTGTCACCCCCTCCACCCTTCCGACGTACATTGCGGTATAGAAGAAGGCAGAGTTGGTAGAGAGGATGCACTCACTGGGGGGTGCACCCCGAGAGAGGATCCAGTCAGGCTCGTCGAAGGGGAAGGCAGTCAGCAGCAGGTCTCCTGCGACGGGGCCTTTCAGGTTCAGACCAGTGGGGAGTAGGCTCTAGCAGTTCCAGTTCATATCTTCGTGTCCTCGTCCCTTTTTCATGGGCCCAGTACCGAAGTGTTTTTCTTGTGTAAGTTTCAAATATTTTCAGAGTCGGTGCCTGACCCAAGCTCAGTATGGTAGAGGTGGGTAGGTTTAGCACCCACCTCCGCAGCACCAGTTGCCTGCGAGGCCCTCCCAGCAGTAGAAGGACCATGCTCCTCCGAGGGCAGACTTTGCAGGAGGAGGCCGATGTCAGGGTGCTCCTCGGGTTCCTCAACCAAGGCGTGGTTGGGGATGTGGACGACATCAGAGAGGCAGAGGATATGGGCATGGATAGTTTCACGTAGCAGAGTTGACAGCTCTAGTAGGACCAGAGGTGGTGCGAGGTATGATTTGTTTGTTCATCACTCTTGTTTCTTCTTTGTTCGATTCGGGAGCTTCACACTCCTTTGTTGCACCTGTTCTAGCCCATGCTTTGGGACTAGACGTAGAGAGATGTTCCATACAACTAGTTCTAAGTACACCAGTTTGAGGCCAGAACAGCGTATCTTGTGTTTTTCGGGGATGTGGGATGACGTTGGGACCACATCGATCTAGTGGGGACCTTATTCTGTTACAGATGCATCCATACGATGTCATCCTAGGCATCAACTGGTTATTTTCTATTAGTTCCATTATCGAATACTTTCGAAGAAGAGTCGTGTTCTCTGACATGGATGTGCAGTGCATATCTTTTATTGGTGAGAGGAGCTATCAGTTGGAAAGCCGGATTCTGGAGCCTCTCCTTTCCTTATTAAGCGGGTTATCAGTGGTTCTAGCTGATACAAAGATGATGGATGTCCCAGAGGTTGTTGGGGAGTTCCTCGATGTTTTTCCTAAGGAGTTTGTGACTCTACCCCCCCCCCCCTGACGTGACGTTGAGTTCGGGATAGACATACAACCTGGTGCCCATCTGATTTCGATGGACCCTTATCAGATGGCACCTTCAGAGTTACGGGAGTTGTGGATTCAGATTGACGATTTGATGGAAAAGGTTTTTGTTCGACCTAGCGTATTTCCATGGGGTGCTCTAGTTTTTTTTGTAAACAATCCAGATGGTGGTCTCAGGCTATGCATAGACTACCGTATATTGAACCAGGTAACGGTCAAGAACCGTTACCCACTTCCGAGGATAGACAATCTCTTCAACCAACTAAGGCGAGCAGGTTGGTTTTCCAAGATTGATCTACGATCTGGATATCATCAGCTGAGGGTAAAGGACAGTGACATCTCGAAGACGGCATTCAGGTGCAGGTAAGGGCACTTCGAGTTTGTAGTGATGTCGTTTGGAGTTACAAATGCACCGACTATGTTCATGGGACTTATGAACTTTGTCTTCTGAGAGTTTCTGGACCGGTTCATTTTTGTGTTTATCGATGACATCTAGATCTACTCATGATCAGTGGAGGAGCACATTGAGAATCTCAGGTCAGTCATGGAAGTCCTTCGACGCCACTAGCTTTATAGGAAATTGCCGAAGTGTAAGTTCTTGACACAAGAAGTACACTTCCCTGGGCACGTAGTGTCTCAGCATGGAGTGTCAGTGGACTCGTCGATGGTGGAGGCTGTTGTTTTTTGGGAAACACCCAAGATCGTGGAAGAATTTCATAGTTTCATGGGCTTAGCATGTTACAATCAAAGGTTCATTTCGGACTTCTCTCAGGTTTCTTCTCCATTTACATCTTTGAATAGGAAGAACCCGGTCTTCATATGGAGCGACCAATGCTAGAAATCATTCGACTACATGAAGGAGAAGTTGGTCATTGCTCTCGTACTTAGGTTTCCAGAGGATGGGTTGTTGTTTGAAGTGTTTTGTGATGCTTCTAGCCTTGTTCTTGTGTGCATGCTGATGCAGAAGAAGGGAGTGATCTGTTATGGGTTTAGGCAGTTACACCCTCACGAGCGTAACTATGCCACCCATGACCTAGAGCATGCAGCAGTAGTGTTTGCACTGATGTTGTGGCAGCATTACCTCTTTGGGGAGTGCTTTGTGGTATTCTCATATCACTAGAGCCTACGTTATATCTTCTCCCAGTGTGACCAGAACTTACGGCAATGGAGATGGGTTGAGTTCTTCCAAGACTATGACATTGATATCTCTTACACTGAAGGTAAGGGCAACGTTGTGGCTGATGCCCTGAGCAGGAAGTCGCATCAGGAAGTGGTTTGGGAATCTGCTGATGCTTTGATTTCAATGGGAGAGTTGGCTGCCTTGCACTTTGATGCAAGTGAAGAAGGTGCTAGAGGCTATTTACTTCAAGTGATGGTGTAGTCCTCCTTGTTGCAGCAGGTGGAAGAGTCTCAATGGGGGGACTCTAAGGCGTAACTGATGCGGGATCATGTCGATTAGGGGAATTCTCCAGGAGGATGGTCAGTAGACAGCCGACATCAGATGATTTTCCATGGAAGGTTTTTTTTCCCGGAGACAGTGTGTGACGGAGTTCTCTGTGAGTTCCATAGCTCAGCCTTGGCGGTACATCCAAGAGTTTCAAAAATGTACCGAAGCCTGAGGGAACAGTTTTGGTGGCCCAGGGTGAAATGGGAATTGGCGGATTTTGTGGCTAAATGCATTATGTGTCATCAAGTGAAGGATGAACACTGTGTTCCCAGTGGTTTGTTTCATCCTTTAGATGTCCCCGAGTGGAAGTGGGATGACATATTAATGGACTTAGTCACAGTACTACCCAGAGCTCAGGGAGGTTATGATACTATCTGGGTAGTGGTGGATCGACTGATGAAATCAGCTCACTTCTTAGCAACTAAGGAGTCAGGCCCAGTATGTACCTTAGAACAGAGGTATATAGACGAGGTTGTGTGGTTTCATGGAGTCTCGAATACTATCATCTCAGATCAGGATACTCGGTTTACCTCACAAGTGTGGAGGGGGTTACAGCATGCTTTTGGCACCCAGATATGCCTTAGCACTGATTTCCACCCCCAGACCGATGGGCAGATGGATCAGACTATCCATACTTTGGAGGACATGTTGTGAGCATGCGTTCTGGATTTCAGAGGATCATGGATACGACACTTTCCTTTAGTAGAGTTAGCCTACCACAATAGAATCCACTCTACTATTGGCATGTCACCGTTTGAGACTTTGTATGGATGTCCATGTTTTTCACCCATTTTCTGGACAGAGGTTGGTGAGATAGGTGCTCTTGGGGCAGAGGTAGTGAAGAGAACCACAGTGAATGTCCAGCTTGTACGTGAGAGGATGAAAGCGGCTCAGGACCGATAGAAGTCGTATGCTGATCGTCAGAGGAGGCCCTTGGAGTTCTTGGTGGGATATCATGTGTTCTGGAAGGTTTCCCATCAACGGTGACAGCTGAGGTTTGGGAAAGGGATCAAGCTCTCACCTAGGTTCATCGGACCTTTTGAGGTGCTGAGGCGAGTCGGCGGGGTGGCATATCAGCTGGCCTTGTCACCTTAGTTAGAGAAGGTTCATGACGTCTTCCACGTATCCCAGCTTCGTTGGTACTTACACGATGACTCTCACGTTATCTACTGGGGAGAGTTAGATATGGGAGATGACGCGACCTTTGAGGAACGACCAGACCGAATCTAGGATTGTAATGAGAAGGTGCTCTGTGGACGAACCATTCGGTTGGTTCGTAGTTTGTGGAGGCACGACGGCCTCGAGGAGAGCACTTGGGAGTGGGAGACCCATATGCACGCTCAGTACCTGGAGTCGTTTTGACTTGTGTTTTCACTTTTTCTTCTGAGCATTGTGTTGATGTTGTACTCTGTACCTTTGATATATGGAATTCTTGTCTTGTTAGTTGTGAGACCTTTTGATTCCTTGTTCCCTAGTAATGTGTGACATGTCCGGATGTTTGGGGAAAGGAAACAAAATGACCCTTAATCGAGACGCATTAATGCGGATGTGATTAAACCCGTGCGGGTGAGTTAGTGCCACCTAAAGGAGATAATATCTCGACATAGGTGAAGGAATTTCCCAAAACCAAGTGTTCGGTCAGCGTGTTGGTTGTGTGGTGTTAGGGGTAGTACGAGTTGAAAAATCCTAATGTATGAATGTGGGAAGACCCAATTCATAATCGAGACGCATTAATGACGATGTGATTGAACCTGTGTACGCGAGTTAGTGTGGCATAAAGCGGATCATATCCAGACATAGGAGAAGAAATTCCTAACACATATGATTTGGGTTGTTGGTTGGGTTCCTGTTATAACGAGAACCCTAAGAGGTATCTTATTGGGTTTCCTCTGGGTTGGTTTTTTAATTCTTGGGGACGAGAATGTTTTAAGAGGTATCTGATGTAATGGCCCGGACCTCTTTGGCCCTTTCCTTTGTCTAAAATAAGGTCAAGAAGTGTTCTGGAGGGTAAAATGGACTTTTCCCACACTTTCCAGAATTTTGAAATTACACGCCGTGTAGTTTGAGTACATGCCATGTACCCCCTTTCTAGGTGTACCCCGTGTTGAAGGCCGTGTCCTTGCCGTGTGCAATAAATGGGTACACACCGTGTGTCCAGTACTACACATCATGTAGTCCTTCCCCGCATACGCATTACCAGTCAACAGTCATGTTCCGTGTTGGAGCTGTTTCCTTGTCGTGTGCAATAAATGGGTACACGCTATGTGTCCAATCTACACGCCGTGTAGTCCCTCCCCGTGTATGTGTTACCTTCAAACCGTGTATTGACCAGTCAACGGCCGCGGAGCCGTATTGGAAGCCGCGTGGAGACCGTGTGAAACAACCGAGTACATGTCGTGTACCATAAAGTACACGTCCTGTACTTTTTCTTTTCTCACCTATAAAAGGTGGGGTTACCTCCTCATTTTCAACTAACCCCTCTCCTCCCCTTTCCTCTGAGTATAGTTCTCCCAAGAGACTCGAAGGATCTTTCTGCCATAACATCTTTGTTTGAGCTCTGATTTACGATCTGTCAGCGGCCACGGGATCGTAACGACGAGTCGGAACTTCCGAGCATGGATCTATTGTCTTTCCTTCGGCATTTCCTTTCTGACATCCACCCGATTAGGTTTTTCCGAGACTCGACGGAAGTGACGGACGCTGACAGATGTGTTCTATAGTTGATCCGGGGGAGCGTTGTGATCAGAACCTGTTGAAGTAGGGATCCTACCTTCGTCTCTCTAATTTGTGCAACATGCAGGGTGGGTGTTCTCTTGTTTACGTGAAATTTTTTTGAACCGGTTAAATAAAGATAATAACTGGTTAAAGAACGGGGATGGGAAAGTTTTTATGTTTACCCTTGTTTATCCTATTGATATGTTGCGAATTGAATAGGCTTATGACTACTGAAAATCACAGTCATTGGGGGCCTTTTCCTGGGGAATTAAATGTTTAGCTATCTTTCTAGACCGTTTTTGTGGATGGAAACATTGTTAAATGTGGAAATTGGTTAATCACGTAATGTTTGTTGTTTAAAAAAAATATGGAACCCCTGTGTGATCACCCCGGTTGAACAAAACGGAATAATGAACATGTGGGTGTTGTCTTGGATACGTGGCATGTGTTGGGGGTGTTTTGTGGGTTGTTGTGGTTATGGTGGTTAGCAGCGGGGCTGCAGGGATGGGTTGGAATGTGAATGGACTATGGGTTGTGAATAATAAATAAAAACTGGAAGAGTTAATGAATGGTGGGTCATGGTAATGGAACGAGATTAATAATCTATGGGTTGGATTGTTGATAAGAAGTACTTTTTTGTGCTGCTTGTGTTTTTTCAAACATGATTTGTGGATGGTAGGGATATGTTTTATGAACGATCGATGTGTTTGGTTTTGGATAGTTTCCCAGTAGTTAAGGAACTAAATAATCTAATTCTACTGAAATGTGAAAACCTAAATGGGGTTGGGGTTGTTGTTGTATGCATGCTTCATAGTAGTAGAGCCGAGGAACATGCTCAGTTTCTCTATTTAGAAGCCATAGTTTGGGCTGTGTGTTTGGTATACATATATATATATATATATAGCTTTTTTGTTTTATCGCACCCCACCCATGTTGAAAACTTAGTGCCGGACACTCCCATTTCATGGTAGAGGGTGTTTTTTCCTTTAGTTACTAGCTCCTTCCTGCTCCTTCTCCCCTAGGATGTGATGGCTTGAGGCAACCTTACACCTATGAATCATCGGGTAGGTTTCGATTGGGGTGGTTTTAGCCCAAGAATCTTCAGGCATGTTCTACTTTTTCCCAAGAATCTTCGGGATGAGGCCCCGGTGTGTGCGGGCAGTTGTGAGGCCCAGGTGTGTGCGAGCGGGATACGTGGTTGTGATGCCCAGGTGTGTGCGGGTGGGGTACGTGGTTGTGAGGCCCCGGTGTGTGGGGGTGGGATATGTGGTTGTGAGGCCTAGGTGTGTGCGGGCGGGGAGAGTGTGGCAGTGTCAGGACGTTCTCTGTTAGGAAGAGAAGCTAACTAAAGGGAATGGTGCAGGGTACCCAATACTCTTGTTCCTATATACTACAACTACCTGTTGTGATTCTGTTTTTGGGGAGTGTGGGTGGTGAGGTTGGGTGCATAGAATTCCTTTCTAGGTTTCTTCTGTTGTACTCACGAGAAATTAGGATGTCTCCCCCCTTGTGCATGATTGCTTTAGGTTTCCCTACTAAGTATACATGTATGCTCACCCTACGTTTACTTTCACGTTTCTATGATGACTACCAGGGCCGTGCGAGACCCTACTAGTCGGATAGATGGAGTTGTTGTTGTTGTTGTACTCTTGTTTTCTTTTGGTATTGTACATTGAGCTTTCTTGTACTTGTACCTTGTTATAAAAATTTTTAAACATGCATGTGGGCTTGGTTTGGGTTTATTTCTATACACTTGTTCTTTTCCCTTTTTGGTGGTTGACTTATCCTATTTCCCGATCATAAAATAATAAAAGGGTAATGCCTCCCATATTTGTGAAAACTCATACCCTTGGTGCTATTCGCCAACCCAGGGCTTACTGGAGGCGGGACTCTAGGGTCATTATATCCCTTTCACCATTGCCAACTCAGGAGGGGCATCTTTGGTTGGAGGGGGTCGTGACAATGTTCATGTTCATGAAACAACCCAAGGCAAGATACACTTTGGATAAATACATGATACAATACCAATAGTAAAAAAGAACAAAAGAAACCACATAAACATCATAAGCCTCATCTTGGTCCCATGATCTCCTACACCTAACAACATATCATGTACCTGTATAAGGGTTCTTAACTTTATCGACACCTGTGATTATATAATCTTATTGGTACCAGAAACATGTCATAAACAAGGTTTTAGAAATAAAATACTCATAGGAAACCTGTCGAAGATCTCTTCCAATCTATTAGTGAATGTATTCAACAACCATGTACAATAGTGAAAGAAGTAATCTAGAAATTAATCAAAAGTAGAAAATCCTATAACTATCTGTTTCCATTTATATTTATTTCATGTTCATTACAAATTCAACTTCATGGATTTAAAAACTCTCGAGATCCATCCTTGGTCCATCAATCCCCTGTATAAAGGATTCACAAAAAAAAATATCAGAATCCTATTAAAAAAAGTAAAGTGAAGAATAAATTCATGATTGTGAATTGGCATGGAAAGCGCACCATAAGTTATTCCATTTAAATATTCAATTCAACACCTCATGTGTAGGAATATAAAACCCCCAACCACAAGATTAACCAATCCTTACTCATAGGTAAAACAAATCCTCTCCTGCATGCATAACAACTCCTCACCCATAGGAATAACAAATCATTTCCTGCAAGTATAACAAATCCTCCCCCACGGGTATAACAAATCCTCGCCCATAAGAATTGCAGTCAAATAGGGTCGATCCTGGTATATCCTCATTTCATCATATTAGTCAACACATGTAAATTACTCTATTAGGTGGAAAATATAATAACAACTCACATGATCATCATACATTAAAATCATGAATAGAATTAAACTATTACAAGGCTTAAAACATAACAGGCATTACATGAGTAAAGGGGTAAACACTAATCCCAATCCCTTAATCCTTCCCATTTCAATTTTTCACAATTGAAATCCCATTAAAATTAAATTAATTTTTAATGATCCAATAGGTAAAAACAAGCCTGCCTCATAGGAAACCTATTCCAAATGACCAAAAAATTCAAATCAAGGGAAACACGCCCATGGGGAGGCCCTAATTCAAGGAAGTCAACATTATACAAGAATAATAACACATATTCAATTTTCTAAACTTCATTTGGAAATAACAATAGTCCAAACTAAATCAATGTGACACCCAAAATGGGTATAGGGAACTTCAGTGCATATATTCATCTCGACAACTAACGAGAGGCACAAGACCACCTACCTTTTACTAGTATGAATATCCTCATCTCACTCCAACCTCTAATTCAAGCTAGAATGAATTATATTAATAAAAATGGTAAAAATATTAAGGTTTGATAACTTCTTTGATATCAAAAATCATGATGAATACCTCACATGGAGTCGAGATATTACTCATTGGGTTCAAACACATGCCTACGGCGATCAAAACAATGCTCGGATGGAAAAATGGATGTAAATTCATTATATGTCTCTACTTCTCATGACACCGGGGTGATCCATTTTATTCGTCTGATAGAATATGAGGATACTGTCCATTTTGGAAAATTTTAAAAAAGAACAGACCATGTACTTGAATGTACACTGTGTGTATATGTCAAAATTTCCCACCTTTGCTGAATTCTCTTAGACGTTATAAATGATTTGTTCCGACTTCCTTACACAGTGTCTACTAGGATCACATGACGTGTAACCCCAAGTCATGTTGTGTAAAAGACTTGAAGCCGGTACTTGGCATGTTTACACGTTTTCTCATGTACATCCTAGATGGACATGTTCCGGACCTTAAAAGAAGAACTGGATTCTTAATCACATCCCACTTAAACCAATTATTCCTTGGTTTTCCATTCTATTGGTGGTGAAGAAATATCTACAAAAAAATCTGGTCACTATAATCGTACATTGGTCTCTCTCTCCCAGGTCTTGTCCTGCACTCAACTGTGTTTCCATAGAACCCGTTCTAAAGGAATAGACCTTCCATAGAGAACCTTCATGATACGATCCACAATTAGGATAGGATGTCCCTTAGAGGACGCATCTAACTTTAACTCAACCTCCTTAGGCTTCAAAGCATGAGACAGGTCTGAAAATGAATGTCTCAACTGAAAAACATGGAAGATGTGATGCATGGCTTGGTGCCTATGAGGTAACTGCAACCAGTAGGAAACTAACCTGACCTTGTCCAGAATCTCCAACGACCTGAAATATCATGGTGAAATATTACCCTATCTCATGATCCACTTATTTCACAACCTCAGTGAAACACTTTTTAAAAACTCATCCCTGACCTCGAACTCTGAAGTTCATCTATGATGATTGGAATAAGATCTCTAACGAGACTACATAGTAGAAATATTCTTCTAAATCAACTTATCCTACTCTGTGGTCTCCTAGATTAGACTTGGTACCTGCATAGCTACCTCTCATGCCTCCATCAAACATAGGGTTGATTGAAATAGTCTGCAGTACAAGTCCTCATAAGGCGCCATCTGAATAGTAGCCTAAAATCTAATGTTATAGGAAAACTCAACCAAGGGTATGTTTCTGTCCCAAGAACCCTTGAAATCCAGGATGCCTTCCAGAAGCATTTACTACAAAACCTGAATCATGTGTTCTAACAGGCCGTATATCTGAGGGTGGTAAGATATTCTCAGAAGCACATGTGTACTAAGATCCTTTTGTAGCCCTTTCTTGAAATGAGAAGTACATTGGGAATCTCTATCTGATGCGGTGGAATGAAGAACCTCAAACATTATTAGAATCACAAAGATGTAAAAACACCCAATCACATCAACACTAAAGACTTTCTTGATCAGAATTAAATGTGGGGCCATTCTAAGCCTTTTAAGAACAACTCACATGACATCATTACCACAATACAACCATTTTTAGAAAAAAACCACGAAGCATGCCCCTGAGTATTCTAGAAATGCTACCATTGTGACTTCCCTTTAACTGGGTGAAACCGAACACAATTGAGGTTATGTCAAGAGCCTCATATCAAATAACTATTGAAACGTGGTCGACATCATCAAAACTAGTCATGAAAACATCCCTCGAAAGACATTGCAGAATTTCACACCACGACCACCTTAAACTGGAGGAGTGATCAAACTAGTTCACTTGAACGATACACGATGAATAAGAAGGATAACAAGTCAAACCATCACTAAATGACTTATCTTTGAAACACCATATGAGGATGACATATTATACTAGATTAATGATGCCTTCTTTGAAGGCACCACGCCCAGATGGAACTTGTTCACTGAAGACCATACTTGTCTCTCAGTGGTGCTCCTTTGTTAAACCATCCACTTTTCATTAAAAAGGGTCATGCCATAGTATGAGTAAAGGAAAAAACTAGATCCATTCCACTAGAATCATTAACCCTTTTCAAATAATCACATAAGAACCCTAATGTAATTCTATGATAAGTTTAGATTCATCGATTCAGAGTCCAAGGAACTGACAATGGTGGTCCTTAGTCCCCATTACAATTTAGTCATTTTCATAAGTTCAACTATCCACATAAGTACACCGACTAAACCCCAAGTGGTATCTTCCTATCGTTCACATCAATGAAACTAGAAGGCATACATATTTCATCCAAGGAGTTTATAATCAGGAACCCAAATATCATATAGGATTAACCAAGCCCCATTGAAATCCATGCATTAGCGAAAAACACATAAAATATCCTGACTAGCACAATGGATCTCGACTGCAATGCACCATATAACCGAAACACTCTTATTTAATCTAAGATGATGTTAAGATAGGGCCATGGTCATCTTTTAAGGAAGTGCACACCAAGTGAATTTCAAGGATGCCTATAAAAAGTTATGTTTTATCCACTACTGGTCAACCTCCTATAAGAAACTTGACTTTACTTTCCAACACATCGTCATTTAACTCACTAAAATTCCATTGTCACAAGGTATTCCTATAGTAGCTTATTCTTAACCACTGAGGTCCATTTATGATCATCGATGCCTCACAAGGGTTGCGCACACCAACCACACCAACATCGTGCTTCGAGGAAATCATCAGTATGAAACAAGATGAACAATCCCCTAATACATTCAAGTAGAATTGACCATTTTTTAATGGTACTTGATTTGCATCATTTTACCTTAAAGGGAACATTTAAAACAAACCGATGTGACGCTCTCTGAAACACGACCACTACATCATATTACATGGTATGAAATCCGATATTAATCTGACCGGCCTTTCAAAACACCAAGGTCCTAAAAAATTCTCCTAAGAATTGGGATAAAAATGCTTCTATAATTCTCAGGTTACTATACATCAGAGATAACCCAGGAACATACACAATAGCTCAAATATCAATGATTTACCCAAACTCAACTACTCATTTTAACATTTTACACTCGATGGATACCATGTCAGTCAATATATGCTACACCATGTTAACAAAAGGGAACAACACATTCTAGGTACTATTAATAGGCGATCCACCCTATGCATCATAGTGCCATATGGATCACAATGGAACTGTCTAAAAAGTACATAATCTAACAAACCATTTACGTGGATGAAAATGTACTAAATCACCCATTTGTTAAGGAAATAGTGGTTCACAGGAATTGCTAAGAAGCTAACCATGCCTAAGGCATGTATAACCAGCTGAACTGGTCATTCCCCAATAATTGTTCCTATATTAAGGGTCAAGATACAATGATCACTATTCTGCACAAGGGTGTTCTATTTAAAAACTAAATTATCTCACTAGGGAAAACAACACCTATGCGACACCAATGTCAGAAATCTCACACAGGAAAACAGAATAGCAATCTCTAAGGGTTCTACATAAAACAGAATAGTCCCTTATGAGACCTAATCTTCTTCCCCCATCACTAGGTCACAAGGATAATGATTTACATGGCTCAAAATCCATAAACATTTCAATAAAATTTTAAGAAACACCTCAAGCACCATTATATACAACATGGAACATGGAAACTTTTTTAGTTAACAGCTCAAATAAAAATAGGTAAGTCTCATCAACCTCCTTTTTAAAACATTTAAAAACATTATCATTCTATCACAGAAGTAAAGTTAACATGTATGTTATTTTTTAACAAACAAAGATACCTAAGAGGATCTTGTTAAACCAACATTGGACCTTAAATAAACAACCCAATAGAAGTTGTTTAACTATAGGAATCATGAACACATTAGCAGAAAAATCCTACAAGCGATCCTCGAATAATAAATAGTAAAATAATCCTACAACAAGGATCCTCTAAACAATACACAAGCAATAGATCCTACAAGGGACTCCCTAGATCAGAATGTTGAAGAAGGCATCTCCAAGGGGATCCTTGGTATCCAGAAAAGAGATATAGGCATCCTAGTATGGATCCTTTAGGTCATTACAAAAGTAGATGAATCCTATAATGGATCCTCGATAACAATTGATCCCATTCACTCATAGGCCAGAAGGGCACGTTTGTCGCTGAAATTTCAAGCAGGGGTCATGATAGATAATTCATATGTCATCTCAAATCAATGCTCTCAACTAGGTTGGTCTAAACATGAAACTGATCATCCACACCAAGTGTCACACTCAGGTGACAATAGGAAACAAATATCTAGAGGGAGAACCTCTGCATTTAGATAAAATCCCCAAAGTACCCATTATGAGTCATCACAATGCTTTACAGGTTTCATTGTCACATTCTACGAGGAAAACTATTCAGAAAGGACTATTCATAGGTCCAAAACTTTCATCAGGGGATAAAATAGGAAAAGTTCCTCAAAGGGTACCAAAAAGATGGTACACGTCGTGTAAAAAACATATAAGGCGTGTACCCTCTGGTTCTCGCATTGTAATGTACCACCAAGAACCCCTGGTACTCGACATGCATGTATGGTACATGATTTGTACACAAGTCTCCCCTCCTGGACATGTACTTTTACCTGACCAAATTCACATGGGGTAGGACTATGTAACACTACATGGTGTGTACCAAAACTACCCAGATGTGTAGTTTTCCAAGACCTTTATTCTGTTCTCTCTCTCACACGGTCAAACACATGGACACACACACAGTTACATACCACACAGTGTGTACACATAGTACACAGAGAGTACTTAGAAAAGAAAACTTCCTTCCCTAAACAGGAACAACACCTGGCATGTTAGGCTAAATTGCACACCATGTAAACTGGGTTTTTCTAGACAAAAACTCCAGATTTCCCAGAATACACTTTTTCTGATGAGAAACCAAATACTAGTATGCCAAATTTCGATCTGTGATGTCCCATACTCCATGCGAACCAACGATTGGCACCCAAGAATAACATATCAAAAAATATTATATATATATATATATATAATTTGAAACAAGATCCACCAAATTCTGATCCAATATCTCCCATACACATCAGGGAAAAAGGATATTTGTCCTTCCATATCCTATCATATCAAGATTCAAGAAATTCCCAAAATATGATAAACAAAATTTTGATCCAAGAGGGCCCATACACCTCAGGGATCCATTTTTGGTGTCCATCTAATTTGAGCCATAACATGTACCAATTCACCTATCACAACAGTAGTCTTATCTATCGTGGTACCTATCACAACAAAAAGAAATTAGTAATTCTCTCTAAATACCTTGACAAGAATGCATATCGTGTGATTTATAATAATTTCCTATATGATTAATGAGAAGAAATACCCTCAAACGTCTGGTTGACACAAAATAGACCCACAATGATATCAACAATAATATCACAATTCATGTGTGTCACCCAATGGTAAAAATCAAATCAACTGTAATAGATCAATATCCAAAAGTCACCCTTCAATTAATTGAAATTGGATTTTCCCAGTATGCGGGGTAGCTACCCCCAGGCCCAGTTTATTACGAAACTCCATTTTCATTTTATTTATGTCTAATGTGTGCAAAAAGTAAGTAAAACTTGAAAAAAAAACTTCATCTGATACCATTTTTAACATCGATTATCCAGAATCCAGTTAATTGGTTCCCCATACCTGGTTGGACACATGGACTCAAGCGCACTTCCCCAAACAATAGAGGTTGCCGACTATAGTGAGGGACAAGGGTGTGATAGTGGGGAAACTTTGTCTTCATTGGCAATTTGAAAAACAACAAAACAAATAGTATATGTTATAGGAAGTAGTAAAAACAATAGAATTTAAGTAAACAGTGGAAGCCTAAAAATAATGGTAACCATATTTCATAACATACATGATTTATACTACATGTTAATGTTCTATAAAGTAGAAAAAACACAATATATTGCGGTCAGATACATGATACAGTATGAAAAGTACCAATGAACAAATGAAATCTCAGAATCATTACAAGCCTCCCCTTGGTCTCATGCTCTCCTACTCCTAATAACATGTTAATTACCTATCAAAGGGCGTGTGCTCATATCGATAACTGAAATCATATAATCTATTTTTCACCAAAAACATGGCCCAAATAGGGTGTGGTAAATAATAAACCAGAAGGTAACTGCTCGAAGATATATTCCAATCTGTTAGTGAATATATTCAAAATTTGTGTACATTAATGAATGTAGTAAACTAGAAAGTAATCAAAAGTAAACAAACCTACAAGTACTAGTTCCCTTTTATATTCGATTCATTTTCATTAGAAATTATATTTTATTTAATTATAATGTCTCGAGATCTATCCTCAGCCCATCAATCCCCTGTATAAAGGATACACAACAGATACTTCAGAATGCTATCTAAAAAGGTATAGTGAAGACTGAATCCAATATCCTCCATTGTCTTGGAAGACACATCATAAATCATTGCATTTCAATATCTAATTCAACGCCTCCCCCACAGGAATAAATAAGCCCCACATGCAGGCATAACCAATCCTCACATGTAGACATAATAAATCCTCACCCATAGGCATAACAAATCCTCGCTTGTAGGCATAAAAAATACTTTCCCGCAGGCATAAAACATCCTGAACCGCCAGCATAACATGTCCTCACCTACAAGCATAACAGTAAAGTAGGGTCCAACCCTGTATATCATCATATTAGAATAATTGAAAATACAGTTAAATTACACCATTACATGGTTAACATAATAACAGCCCTTGTGGGAAATTTACATAACAGTCGACAATTAAATAAAACAATCACAAGGACTATAAAATAATAGGCAAAAGATGGGAAAAGAGGAAAAACACTAAAACCAAGCCCTAAATTCATCAAATTTTAATTTAACCCAATTATAATTCAATTATAATTCAATACATTTTAACAACCCAATAGGGACAAACAAGGATTTCCTCATAGGTAACCTAGGCCAAACGTCCATAAATGACAATTCAAGGGAAACACACCCATGGGGTGGCCCTAATTCAAGGAAATCAACATTACACATGAATAATAACACATATTCAATTAACTAAACATATTTAGGCAATAACACGGGTCCAAAATAAATCAAACTGACACCCAAAAATTGTTTCATGGAACTTTGGCACATATATTCATCTCAAAAATTAATGAGAGGCATATGACCACCTACCCTGCCCTATGTGACTTTCCTCATCTAGTGTCAACCTCTAATTAAAGATATAACGAAGTATATATAACTAATTGTTTACAACATTTTAGTTCTGATAAATTCATCAAGAAAAAATTCACAAATAACAGATCATGTGTAATCCAGAGCATAAAAATTCTGTTCAAACGCATCGGTCGGTGTTCAAAATGGATTTTAAGAGACAAGTGGGAGGAAGTTCTTTGGCTGAAGATGCATCTTGCAACACCCAAGTGATCCATTTCGTCCATCTGATATAATACATTCCTACTGTATATTTTGGAAAATTTTAAAAAAATAAAAGATGTGTACATGCATGTACATGGCGTTTATTTTCCAAAGTTCCAATCTTTCACCAACTTCTCTTCCATGTCATAAATGATTCATGTGGAAATCCTTACATGGTGTGTACTAAGATTACTTGTCCTGTAACACCTAGTCACATTGTGTAACTATCTTGCATCCAGTACATGGCATACTTTCTTCCTATTTCTCAATTACAACCAAAAAATAAAAGATCCAGACCTTAAGAGAATAATCGGGTTCTTACATGAAATGGTGAGATCATATGCTGAGTATGGTTAATTTTAGAATCTAATGTTTTGGACCAGATGGAATTTTAAAAGAAATGGGATTTTTCTTTTTTTGGTAGGTTAATTCATACTTTGATCTTTATAATGTATATAAATTCCCTATAACACATAAAGGTGTTCTTTTTAGTCATTTTTTACACCCTGGATGATTATTTGGGAGTTTGGTATAGTTTCAGAAGCATCAGGCTCTGAAAGCACTAGTTTTCTAAAAAGGAAAAATGAGGCACACAATTACTTTAACTATGATGGTCAATCATGAGGACCCAATTCTAGAAGATCGTTGTTTTTTTAAATCATTAAAGGGGTTGAGAGGCCATGTTACATGATTCATGCTCATGGGGTGAATAGAATGGTAAACACATAGTTATCTCAAACTATATTCCAATCCAACGCCATTAGTTCCACTTACCCACAAGTTACATATGCTTAGGTGCATGGTTTTTTAAACCATGTGGACCAACCATGTTCCCCATTAAATAGGGGTATAGATTTGGGTATTGAATTGCATGAGTTTGTCTCACAGTTAGCCAAACCATGATGCTAAACCATGAGGCTCATTAAATAGGTAAATATAACTTCTTCCTCAACTCCAATAATGTATTCATCCCTCCTCTCTTCTGCCATCATCACGCATCAGCATCCCCCTTGTGGAGCTCCTCCTCTACTCTCCTAGGATTAAAGATATCTACTATATTCGACGCCAGAATCTCTTGTTGTCGGTCTCATTAGATTCTTATCAGTAATCTCTTAGTTCCTCTTTCTATTCTCATTATTTTCCATACCATCCAACATAATATATTTGTGTGAGATAATTCATCCTATTGAAAGGATGCTTTTCCATTTATTCATTTTATATTGAACCAGGTCAAATAAATGGTTTATATTGGATTAGTGAACAATCCTTAGTTTAAGGATGGTGGTCTATGGATTTTTTCCTATGTATTGATAATTTATAAATTATTTCATTATAACTCATGTGGATGTATCTACAGTTCTCCTTTAAATGGAGAAATTTGTTATGTAATACATAGTTCCTTAAATTATATGGTCATTATGAATAGAATTAAATGGATAAAATTTTTTCACCTCAACCCAACCCAACCTTTATGGTGAGTTATTATTTTCGTTGACCCTTATGTATTTTATCTTATTAAACCACTTCCTTAGGTGTTATATAGATAATATTGTTCAAAATTTCTTTTTTTCTAACTAATTATGTTCGACTTAATCCATAAGATCCTTCTTGTATAGGTAAAAATAAATTTTTTAAATAAACATAATATAATTTCCATACCCCCATTTATAATAAAACCAACTTTGAGGTTCACTATATTCCTTAATAAAATGGATAAATTTAACGGATAATTAAATTGAAAAATGTTAATGACTCTCCATTATACATTTTTTATGATTATGTAATATTTACGATATGAACATATTAATTATTATATTTGTGCGTTTTGATAATTCAATCTTACAACCATGATAAATCTTTATTATTAATAATTTAATGGTATTAATGGCATAGATTAACCAATTTCATAATAATAAATGTTAATGTAATAATATTGAAAAGGACCCACTATGCCTTGAGCGATGGTGGTTCTGTCTTTATGGAACGTCGGGATGTGGCCACATTGGGAAAGTGGATTGCCTTATATTACTTAATGAAAAAACAAAGAAAATTTGGATCAGTTTTCATGATTTTTCATACAACCCTGGTTGTGGATGTTGGTATGAAATCCACATCACTTTTTTTGTTGGCATGACATTCCACACCGTCTTTAAAATGAGGTTAGTAAGGACCTCTTAGTTATTATTCAGGATAATTTGCATGGAAACCAATATTGATTAGGATATTTGTCTAATGATATTATCCTGATGTTACGAGTGAGCCTAGATCTAGAAAATCCTTATTTATTAGTTTTAGATTGTTATTATGGGTACTATTAGTCATGGATTTTGGAGTTATGTCGCAGGTCTTATCTATTACTACATATATATATGTGTGTGGATATAAATATTACTAAGATTATATTTCATATGTATATATATATATATATATATTAATATCTATATATGTGTGTGTGTGTGTGTGTTTTTACATACATATATTAGATTTTTTCAAATTAGGTATGGTCTAACTGATGTCCCTTAGGAACCTGAGATAACGTGATTAATTTTATTTATTTAATACCATACCTATCATAGATTCACATTTCTATATTATATATTTCCAGACAGGATATAATTAGACACCATAAGAGGTGGCCTACTTATTATATACGACACACTATTTTGGCTTCCATTGCACTAGGATACCCAAACAGACCTCAGATTTTTAATTTTTCATTTAATGGATTATTATTGTTTTTTGACACTTCTACACGGGAGATTATGAGATTGGGATTTTTCTAGATCACATGATTCTCATATTGATGTCCCTTTGGTAATTTCCCTTTCCAATATTTACTATTTATCCATTACATGATGTATTTCATTTTAATGTTCTTTGTAGTCACATGGACATTCATTGTTGTATTTTTGGAAATTTACATTTATATTTATTTAGTTTTTATTATTATTATTTAATACTCTTAATTTCATTAATATTTATTCATTTATATTGTTCTCATGATATTCATTTTCCTACACATACCATGAGGGTATAATTTCCCACCATACCATTAGTAGACCCTAGCTATTATTTGGAATCATCTGCCGAATGAGGAGGTGCACTTGAGGACATGAAAATGACTGGCCTGGGAGCTATTTTAGTGGCACCCAGGTTAGGACATTAAATAGTTGTATCCGAGGTTTTTAGTTTGTTTTTATATTACTAATTAGGTAATATATATAAGAGACTAGGAATATTTCAATGCATAGTAATTATTCATGTCTACGAGTGATCAACCCATGCAGGGGGAAAAGACCCAGTGGCCAAGGATGGGATTACTTTTCATATTGTTTGATTTTAAAATCGATTTTAGTTTCACCTATTGTTAATGATGTACTATAATAATTACCTATTGTGAAATTTTTATTATTTTACCACTTTTCAAGAGTGGAAACTATTTATGAATACATGCATCATTTTAAAAACATAGAGTTTTACATTCCATGCATATGTCATTCCCTACATATTTCATTGCTATAAATTTAGATATTTTATGATGTTCCCAATTTATTTATTAGAATTCCTATCAAACGTGATGTTTTGAATTTTATTGAATTTATTAGGTTTTTACCTACTTAGGTATTTCATTAACATACTTCTTTTATAACATGATTTTTGGTTTATCCTTCATGAATTCATATACTAAATGTTTCATTGATTTTGAGGTTATTATTAGCATGTTTATGTGTGTACTATTCATTGGTGTTTATAGGTTTATTTAATAGTATTCCATGATTATATTCCATTACATATAAATTATTTATCATCTTTACCGAAATATACCTCTTTTGATTGGATGCCTTGTTATAATTATGAGGAAAACGATGGTTAAATAAAATGTTAGGATCATCCTATATGGTGTTTTTCTATATATATTGATATTGGTATTTTGTTTGACTAATAGATCATGACATTTTTTAGTCATGAACCATTGGTTACATATATAGAAACATATTGGTAATGATTAAATGGTATCAAATTTTTAATTTTTAATGTGAATGAGTGTTTTATAAATTAGAAAATGGAGACCCTTATAATTGAACCATAGTATATGATCTTGATATACCTATATACCTTTAAATAGAAATATAATATGTTAAAATTTTATTTTAAAAGAGATATTATCCTTATGAAGTCTTGTACCTCTGCCACTTGGGAATGATGACCCGTATGGATAAATTTCTAAATTCACAACGACAATTAAGTAGGTTAGTTGGGGCATGTTACTTATGAGATGGACATGACTCAACCCAAGTAGGTTGGTCATCGTGCCAGTGCATATGAGATAATATCATTATGGGTGTTTTAAAAATATAATGTTTCAAATAAAATATCATCGTGTTTTGATAATCCCATAATTACTTAATGGGACCCTCCCAGTTCACCATTATTGTTTATGCCTTATTACTTAACCTATATCAGTCCATTGTAATTTTCAATAAATACACTTTGTGATTGAGTGGTATCGATACAAGAAAAACAACTTGCAGAAAAAAAAAATTAAAACATTGTAGAAAAATTAATAACCATTACATCTTATAGTTTCAATATGTAGACCTACACAGGATTCAAAAATCCTAGCACACTTTCACCATATACTTATCTTGAAACTTCTTGTCTCTGGTCCATGGGTGCAAATAAATATATCTATATAGAATTAGCAGAGATAAGATCAATCTTCACCTGTGGCTGCCTATATCGTTTCAAATATAAACGTATGGTGTCATTATACATTACCATTCCCCTCATCAATTTATTAATTTAATTTTACTTGATTTTTATATTTACTATTACGAGGAATTCATTAATTAAAATTTTAATTTAAGCCTAAATGGTGTTTACCACTATTGATTTGAATTGATATTTTATTTAACTATTATAATTGTGAATGGTTATGAATAAATAACATATGTTTTAAAATATATAGTATATATGATAAACTAAATGAAATTTATTATATGTCTATTAAATAAATAAATCTTGAATGAGGTTTTAATAAAACATTCATTTGTTCCATGTCAACTTAGCTAAGTAAATTTTATGATCCAATCTTGATTATAATGAGTACTTGATGTTTTAAAACTAATCCATTATAATGCTTAAATACAAAATGTAAAAAAAATTAATTGAATAAAATAAAATGAAGTATTACTCTTTAGAAGGAAGTATCATTATTATGTAATATTATCCAAATTAATGGGATATCTATAGTTAATTATATAAAATGAAATTATAGACTATCCTAGACAACCATTAGATGTTTTGTTTCGTTTGGGTGTCAGTATTCCAATGTATCGCTCATATTTTAAAAATGACTATTTTTTCTTAAAGGGTAATTGTTTTATATGTCCACCCTTTTTACGAGAATGTCGATTGAGAAAGGATTGGTTTTATCAGATTTGACATTCCTTGTGCTTGGTCATCCATACAGTAGATTGTGTGTCCCTTCTTCTTCTTCTTCTTTTTCAATGATAGTTGACTCGAGTGATCATTGGATAGTTTTACAGCGGTATGGGATTTTACGAATCTACGATAGTTTTTTATAGAATATAAAAATAATAGGATTCATATGTCTGATAAGACTAGGGATAATTTTAAATATGTGACTTTTCTTGATGAAAAATCAGGGTAGTATGGGTTGATACCCAAGGTACCCATCGATTTGATAAATTATATTATGAATCGTATGTGTTTGGAGTTAATCATTATGTCCTTTACCAGTTATGATACATTAATTGGTTAACTCTAATGTATAGTGACCAAATCATTAGAGGAAAAAATAATCGTATTATTTCCCATGATGATTTCATAAGAGGACCATTTTTTTTGGAAAACTAGTCAGTTAGGTTTGGATTTTACACCTCTTGTTATGGAATGTGTAGAAATATCTTAGGAGGAGTGTCACATGAATATATATGGTAAATATATAGGTTTGATATTTTATCCAGATATTATGTCTCTTTTTTTGGTTTAATAGTTGGTAAATCTTATTGATCACTTCCAAGACCCATTATTTGTGGTCGGTGTAGTGTCTTTCATAGGATGAGATTCCTTTATCAGTAAATTCGATGATAAGGAATCTCCAATGGTGTGGATCATCACATCGTTCAAAGAAAAAAATTTCTTCCCACTAGAAGGAACAAAAGCAAGGAGTACAATTTTAAATGGTCAGATTTGCATTAGATTTCCTCGAGGGTACTGAGTTTTTGAATGTATTACAGCTTCAATGGTAGCATGAATATGATATAGAATGTTTGGCATAAAACCCTTGAAAAACAATATTGTTCATGGTTTGGCATCAGTGGTTATGTTTTAGTGATAATGGGATGCATCAGTAGTGATGTGATTATGTTCTGGTTATGAAGGAATATCTGAATGTGTAACTATGATTTTTTAAGAGTCACGAATAGATGGTTTAAAAAAATTTCATTATCCTAACTGTTTAGGGATGGTTCAGTGTTGTGTTGGACAGTGGTTCTTATGCAGCACAACTATATTGGTTTTTCATTTTAATTATTGATATCTTGTTCGTGTTCTCGTTCCTTAGTGATGATCATATCCTCAATCATGGTATAATCTAGTAATAACTGATTGAGATTCAATTATAGGTCGATCAAAAAAATGAATTAAAACTACTTATATGTTTCTATGAGTATATTACATTGATGTTCCTCCCTATAATGTGGTTTCTCTTAGAGTCATGGTTATTCTAGAGTGATAATTGGGTTCCCAAGATGGAATTCCTTGGATGGAATCATTGACCCCAGCCGGATCATTGACTTGACTGCCCTTAAGCTCAGTGAATGTTTTGATATGTGGGTATTGTGGTAATGTAAAAATATCTCACTTGTAAATTTCAGAGTATGTAATTCCTTAAAGGGACTTTATAGACTCAAGCGGATGGTTTCAAGGTTACCCTAATTTTTTGCTAGGCTAGGATGGGATGTTTTAATGTTCACAATCATTGTGATCTGGATCAGGAAAACACATATATTCATGTTGAGAAATATAATGGAAAATGAATGTTTTGGATTGATACAACACCATAATTCATGAATGATCTTAGATGGATGTGTTCAATGTTTATGCAAGGTGCTTTAGTAGAATGTGTATTTTTTTTATTTGAGATACTATTTTTATAAGATGTAATTTTTTATAATGGTTAGATGGAAATGGATCAATCATTTTCCTCAGATTAGGTTAAATGTTGTTTTTGAGGGTCCATTTTGTAGAACAACGTCATGGTGAGGCGATTGTCATGTATGTTGGTTAAGGAATCTCAAGAAATGTCAGACCAACCAGGGTAAATAGGGTATGTTTTTAGTCGACTATTCAATTATGATGAGGTTCATTCCATGATTTCCTTTAACATGGTACAAGAATTATTAAAAAGGAAATTCTAATGTTGGTAAGTATCAAGACTCATAATTGGACTTTAAATGATAAAAATAATTGTTGAGGTGTTACAATTCTCCCCTCCATAACATTTTAATTCGCCAAAATTTTACAAAAGTCTTAGTGGATCATGGAAAATTCAAATAAGAGGAGGAAAATTGAAATCCTTCTAGACTAAAATGACACCTAGATATAATTAACACATGTTAACACATAACCATATGCATAATGTTTATGTGATAAAAACAAAGATAAAAAACTCAAAATGAATGACTTCGACAACCAAGACTCTTAAGTGGTCTCCCCATGATTAAAGGTTTCTTCTTATTATGGTGAATAATAGAGGATATGTATTTCAAGTTATGTTTTTATGGGGATTACAACACTATTAAATAGGAAAAAATTAAAACTAATCACCAGACCCAACTTCAAAATCTTAATTCCATTAAAATGAAAAAAATCTATTTAAAATGGTTGATAATATAAATAATAAAAAGAAAATAACTAAATCAATAATTTAATAAGGCCTTAAAAGGAAAAAAATTAAGAAGATATAAGTGTCCTAATCGGATTCACCATCACCCAATAATCTATTAATATAATCTCTAAGGGCACACAGATATCATTAATTAGGGGACCAATCCAAAAATAAACCTAAAAATCCATCAAATCAAGGAAAATTAGAAGGGATTATTTATCAAAAAAAATAATAGGAAATGGTAAATGGTAATAAATAACAAATGATTTCTCAAGATAAAACATTTTTCAAGTTCGTCAACATGTTCCCTAATCACGAGTTAAAGGAGGATAATCTAAAACCCAATATGGGAACACCAAATCTCAAAAAACTCAACTACTAAAACTACATAACACCCATCCCAATCACACCAAACATATTCCAAATATTTTTAATCATGAATAAATATCCAGGGGATTCATAGGAAATATCATTTTATAATTTCATTAAAACCAATAACCTCAATAACTCAGTAGAACAAAACTTCAAACATATACAACCATCACCAATTCAAAAAATCAATGAACATCAAGAATATGAGTGTAAAAATAATGGCCACCCATTATTCCTATAACATTAATACTTTTCTGGGAAAAACACAATATAACATCTACATTTTAAAAACCCTATTTTGTTCACATTTTATAAATCTTCTAGTCTAGAAATTTTATTCCTAATAATCATCACCCTTATTTTTTTAGGGTTATAAATGGGTAAATTTTCATTCCAATCCTTAATGTAATGGTAAGAGTGTTTTTGAAAATAAAAACAAGGGAAACTTCTAAATTACATGAGTTTTGTAAGGGTTAACAATAATTTTCAAAGGCTAAGTGCCTAAAAATATATTCTAAATAAATGCAGTTAGACCTTACTTGTTCTATGTAAGGGTCAACCTAAAAAATTATGTCTCACATAAGGGTAACCATATGTTTTATAAGAGTAGAATGAAAATTATTATTTCTCCATAGGGTACTTAATTCACTACATAAGGGTAAATGATTTCTAATTAAGGGTTCCTGGAATGTTTTGTAATTGTACCTCACTCATATAATGGTGTATTGTTAAGGCAGTAATTTGTTTTATAAGGGTATCGATATGCTAGGTTAGGGTACCTCACTCATGTAAGATTTTTCTGTATGGGTAACATGATGTTGTGTAAGGTAAGTTAGTTCTTAATAAAGGTATCCCATGTTTTTTAATGTTTACCTATGTGTATCCTAGAGTTTTGTAAGTGTAGATCCTAGTTTTATATAGTCATGTATGGGAAACTAGTGTTTTTAATGATAAAATCTGACCTCTACATGAATTATTGGATCTACCTATGGTAAAAATCATGATTCCATTGTGCAGTGTTCTTTTTTGGGAAAATTCAATTAATATCCAACTTTTTGGTTTTATTCTTCCCCTTAATGATCATATAACCTATTTTAAGAAATTTAAATGTCGAATATATTGGAATTAATTATTTTTGATTTTCTTAATTGATTATATATATATATTAGTACTTAAACATTCTAACATTAAGTTAGAGTTGGGAGAAATTAAAATTTTTTATTTAATCAATTTAATTAATGATATAGCAATATAAATGGTATTATTTTGAATAAAATAATCACACACTTGTTGTATTAATTTTTTAGTCATCCTTTTATGTTTTTTAATTTGACATTTCTTCTATTATACTACTGAAATGATTTATTTGTGCAAGTAGAAACGGTTAATCCTGTTTTTAGGTGCAATACAAACTTCTCTTTCTCTCTCTTTTGGTGAAACACTTTGAATGGTAAGTCCATGTGAATTTATGTTTCCCATATATTTGTGTTTATTATATTCTAATTAGTTCTAGTAGAAAGATAAGTACTCATTAAATTATGTTAATCTAGAACTAAATAAAATAATAATGAGAATTATTCTTATTATTCTCAAGATTCTATTGAGGGGGTTTATCATAATATGTGGTTTTTTATTTTCTACTTTATGAAATAATACTCAAATTAGGTAAATCATTTCCTCTATATAGAATATAGATAAAAATTATAAAATGATAATGATATGAAAATTCATATAAAATGAGAATGATTAATTATGATAATTGTTTTTATTTTATTCAATAGAGTGAATGTTATCATATGAGGAATTGTAATTTTTATTTAAAGAATATAATTTTTTTTCTTTTTTTTAATTTATTAATTTTAAATATTATTCATGAGAGATAAATTTTAATCAAATGTGGTGAATTTTTTAATGTTTTGAAATATATAATGAAATAGATCCTTGGAATCCTTGAGATACATTTTGAATCATTTCATACATTAGCATGTTTTGGTGACAATTCCATTATGAACCCTGACATTGACATCAAAAACCTTGAGGTACCTAGTCCATGTACTCTATTCTATAGAATTATGCACATATGCCAACATGAGATATGTGGTTTTCCACTTTCCAAAAATGACCATTATTTACTATTTTGATATGAATAAATATTAATGATTAATGAATTAGAGATCTCTAAGTCTTAAATAATTAACGGAATATGCCTAATAAATTTACATGGTGATAGGGGTGGCATTGTACCTTTTGTGTTTTCTGGTTATCTTGTCACCGATGATCGAGGTTGGACTAGTTATATAGCCTATGATACCTATGATTTTTTATTGATCGCATGGTGCGTGTATGTGTGTGGATTAAGGAGGACATGATTTATGTTTGGACACATTTGGGTGTCATGTCGCTCTATATGATACCTAGAGATTGTAATACAGTGTACGATGTTTGATCACTTGTGTAGATACATTGATACATAATGATATGATATTATCTTTCTTTAATATATACGTATTTTTACATCATGTGATACCTTGATGGAATTACATGTTGACCATTCTTGTTAGTGATTACAAGTTAAAGTATGTGTAGTCCCATGAAAACTATTGATGATAAGACATGATTTTACATTGTATTATAATTTTATTGGGATATTTCATAGAATATGGAACCATGATTCATGTATCAGAATGAATGGTTTGTTTGGTTTAGGGAGATGTCCCTTTGGAGGGAAAACGTGAGGCTGTGGTGATTTCTAGGAACTGTTTCTCAATGGTGGTATGGGTTAGACTACATACATGCATGTTCAAATTGAATTTGATGATGCATGGGATAAGAATATTTCAACCTTTTCTAATGATTTAGAATTCCATATATGTAGTTTTTTATTTCTATAATTTCATCAAAAATGTTTTTTGAGGGATAAATCATCATTTATGGATAATGGCCTCCAACAAGGTGTGGTATTCAGATACATTGATATGAACCACCATTGTGGTGGTTCATGTAGTTTTCTTGTTAAAAAACTATCATGTTGGGTAATATAGTGTTCTTAATAATGTCCACCATCATAGTGGATCATGCAGATTTCCTAATGACAACCACCATCAAATTCTGACGTGCATTGTGTACATAATGGCTGATAATGGACTAATAGGTCTTGGGTGGAAACAAAAACTAGTTTAAAGTGAAATGTATCATGATTTGTGGTGATATAATTTCATTTCCTTTTTATATCTACTGAGGTACCCAGCCAATGAAGGTTAGGTTGTGGGTTTGTGTCGTCCTGGTATGTATAGGAATACATGCTATATAGTTGTTTATTCCACATGGGAACTTCTTGATATTATGTTACTCTTATGAAGCTATGAATTTGATCTTTACATTATTCTATGATTACCACATACATATACATTAAATATTACTATTTTGGATCTAGACCATATTAGTGGTGTCATTTTGAGTTGTACTCATACCCTTCTTGGGCCTCAATGGCACTTGGATACTAGATAAGCTCTCACTATAGGTAAATGTTTGGTTATGTCATAAGTTGAACATCTAGTGGTATATCCTGATGCGAGTCTTAAGATCAGTATGAGTTGTGGATTGTAGTGGGAGTAGTGAATATATATTTTTTGTTCATTTCAATGTCTTTATACGATTTAACTAATTGGTGATCAGTTCCTTGTACCTAGGTTTGAGTATATTTTATCCACATTGTATTTTATAGTTCATTTGTTATTGGTTTCCCTTACTCAGTTTTTATATTTTTTATATGTTTAGTTATTTATTATTTTAGGGAACTCTGATAGATTGTATATATTATAACCTAGACATATCATACAATGATATTACATCATCATATTGTAATGAAAATGTGGGCCATACACATGAAGATATAACAATGGTTTTCCACAATAGTTGTTATATACATCCCTATCCCAATGGTTTTTCGTAGCCATTTGGAAGATCTAATATCTAAACCAATGTTTTTAAAAATCCATTCTCATAGGAATTCCTCAAATAAACAGTTTGGGAACTAATCCCCTCCTCCGATCAAGTTCGATTACCTATCCCTAGTAGCATTTTTTGGAATTCCACTTTCTTCCCGACCCACGACGCATTGATCTCTCATCTATTATTTATTTCATTTCATTATTCTTTAATTTTTAAAATTTTTATTCCAAATAATTCAAGTATTCTATCTTTAATCCATTTATTTTTTAATTTTGGTCAAATACACCCTGGAAGATTCTTTTTTGTGGGAATTTAATTTATTTTAATCTTAATTAATCTAATTTGATTTAGTCATTCTTATATTCAGTTCATTTATATTTGGGTTAGTTCAGAGGAGTTTGGTTTGGTTTGGGTTCATTTTATTCCATGTTGGATTGGTTCATTATTTTTTGTTCTCCTTCATTTTCGATCACTTTTTTCTTTTTAGGATAGTCTGATTTTATTTTATTCAGGTATTATTCAAAAAATGTTTGATCATTATGAGTGTTTGTGTCCAATTATGTTTGGTTTATTTCTATTCAGTTTTTTTATTTGAGTTGGCTTTGAATAGTTAATATTGATTCCCTCTACATTTATTAATACCCTAACAAATATAAATCAAATTATTATGAAGAAATTTGAAGCAGAAAAACATTAATTAAATATAGAAACAACAAACTAACATGACTACAATCAAACAGAATAAAATCAACTGAACTCTTCCAAAACTAAACTAAAAAATCCAATAAAAATGAAACTATACTCTATATAATTGAAAAATAATGAATTCAAACAAATACAAACAAACAAAAATTAGTTAAAGAGAATAAAACCACAAGGACAAAAACATACCCAAACTATATTAATCTAAACCAAACTAAACAAATGGGAACCATACCTATATGAATAAAAATGAGTCTGACTGACCCAATTGAAACTAAACAGGGTTGAAATTACCCAAATCAACCTAAATCGAATGGTTAAAAAAATTTTAACATCCTAATTTTTATATCAATAAATACCTATTTGATATGTTATTAATACCTTATATGGGAAAATATGGTTTATGGTTGAAAATATGTGCTTTTTTAAACGCGTCACAAAAGGGTAAAACACCCAATTAATACTCTATATTATTCAATTAATTATTTTATGAGTTAAACACTGAGTAATTATGTGTTTCTGAGGTCTAAAAATTCTCAAAAAATTCAGAATAAAAATAATAAACGTAATATTTAATGTGAAAGAAATTTATTCAATATAATTGAATAACTCCAAAATAGTGCATCGTATGGGAAATTTGAGACCACGGATAGGTCCTAGACATGATGTTTAACCTAGGTGGGGCATAATATTTGTATGCGTCAGACGTTTGGATTTATCTCTTGCAAAAATAACCATTTTAATATTAATTTAATTTTTATTCCTGTTTTTAATTTTAAAAAATAATATCTCCCAAGTGGTGAGTCCTAAGAGAAATATGAGACTACCGTTGGGTCCATAATTATGTGTTAACCCTAGGCATATATTGACTATTATACACTGTGAATTTTTAGTCAAGTCATTGGTTATTTTAATGTATTTTTTATTAAATAATTAATATTATTAATATAATTATTATATGGGTTACTCTTCATTTTCATCCTGAAATGATGTCGAAACACCATTATCTACACCATGAATCTTTCAGAAATCCTAATTTATCACTTCTTTAGGACGTTTAAAATTTGAAACAGATTTATAACTAGAAATCAATGACTCCATGTTAGTTTTTAGGTTGAAATAGTGGATTAAATTCTGGTATTAATTATGTAGTTTTGGAATACCATGGGTACACAACTAAACTTTTATATTAGCCAATCTTTATTAGATAATGGTATACCTGAACGAGCCCCTAGGTCCCCATTCACCTGGTATGTGAGACCTTATCAATTTATGTTTATTCGAATCCAGGAAACCTGCGGTTCTTCCATAAATTGCTTTCTACCCAACGGGATGAATATAGTGAGTTTCCCTTATTCATTTATTTTTTTTATTCATTCAATATTTCTTTCATCCCAAGATTAAAAAAATACCCAATGATAATTTATTATAAATTACCAAATGGTAATTATGTATGATTATCCAAAGAATTATTATTGCAGCATCATCATGGGAGAATTTATAATATTTTCAAATGTCAATTGCAAGAAATTAAAAGAAAGTAATTGTAGTATATTATTAAATGGTGGCCTGTGAAAATTATTAGAAGATATATAAATATAAATCTAAAATAATTATCATTTATATTTTCCTAAAAGTATACAATGGTATGTATATATATATATATCTGTGTATATATATATTCACACACACACAACTGTATATATATATATATAGACAATCATAAAAATATAACATTAAATAAAAATTTTAATTGTATAATTTTAATTAAAATTTGAATTTATAATAATCAAATGCACATGATAATATGATGATAAATTAATAATTATGATTATCAATGCACATGGTTATTTATTTATAATTTGACGTTATAATTATCAATGTATAAGATGTTCCAATTATAATAATTGTAATTATCATTACACATGATAGACAAATTGATAATTTATACATTTTAATTATCATTTCATTTGACAAAAATATAATTTAAATTTTCAATCCATGTGATAAAAACATTATTATTTCATCTGATATATTAGAAATCAGAGGGTAATAATTTAATTTTTTAAAGCAAGTGATAAAAATCAATTAAAAGTGATAAATTATCAGTTAATGTTATATTTTTAGAAATGATAAAATAATAATATAATTTATTAGTTAATGGGATAAAATAACATTTACATTTTTAAATAGTCATTTCATGTGACCTATTATATGGTAATGTTATCATTAAATTTTATCAGCTTGTGCGATAAATGTATGGATAATTTGAGAAATATTCTTGAAAGAGAAATAATTATCACATGTGATTTTTTTTCTCTTTTGAAATAAAATAAATGATATGATTCAAGGAAACCCTCTTTTAAACTGCATGCACCAACGTGCCGATAACATGATATTTTGACATGCCGCTCTGACATCATTAAAAACTATGTGAGGATATTTTTCAACTATTGAGGTAGGATGTTCCTTAACCTTTTGATCTTGTTTGTAAATGATTTCCACTAATATGATGATGGGAAAACATGTTTAGTAACCATCCTAAATAGTTAATGCATGTGGGTATGTGTGTAGTCCTGGGAACTCTATATTATGATTGATTCCATGAGTATTTGTTTCTATTTATTCACATTGTTTTTTGATTACATCTACATTGTGCGCTACATTACTCATGATGCTGTGATTATTCATGAATATATATATACACTACCAAGCTATTTATACCTTCTGGTTATGTTCTTGGATTCAAGATTGGTGGACTGTAAACATGGGTTATCATATAGAGGAGGGATGCACTTGATTGACGATGAGGGTCCAATGCATTGGGTAGGCACATGACAATGCCTCAAAAAATCCATGTAGTGGACCATTTCAACTTGTGTTGTACATTGGAGGGAGGGATGTACATGACAGAGGACAAGGGTCCAATACCTGAGGAAGACACAATACAATTCCTTGGGATGTTCATGTCTGACGGTGAGGGATACGATGATGAGTTTGGAGTATCGTGTAGCGGACCCTCAAAACATGTGTTATCTTTTGGAGGATGGATTCTCATGGAAGAAGACGATGTATTAATGCACAAGAAGGGCATATGATGAATCTATGGGATTCACTCGATGAAGAGGGGAATGACTAGATCTTAATCCCTTGTATGTATTCTCAATAGAGTTCACTGATGGCTAAGGTACATGATTACCTCTAAGCCTTCAGTAGGTCAACTCGGTGATCAAAGGAAGATGATTATCTCTCTTTTCCCTTTCACATATAGCAAAACATATCTTCTTGTAGAGCATTAATTCTGTCGCATGAAGATAATAATAAATGTGATTCATTAGCCTAATAACTAATCATTTATTCATTTGACACTATGGTTATGTATTCATGCATAGGACAGAAGAAGGTACTATTGGTAGTTGTAGAGGCTTGGTTAGACCACAACTGCTCGGTTTTGGTTGATGTTTTTTACTTCACTTTACTTATTATAGAATACACTTGTATTTTGGGCATATCAGGTTGTGGAAACATTGGTGGTGTCCTAATGAGTCTTGTGTACACAACCTACTTGGGAATTTTGGTGGGCTTATAGAATTCATCAACAAGTATCTAATAAAGGGAAAGGGACCTATGGAGGATGGATGATTATTGGATCATGGAGTAAAATTGGGTATGGATAGGCACCAGAGCACTCTATAGATGATTGTTTATCAATATTCTAGTTTTTTCTACTACTTACTTCTACATTCATTCCACCTTGGAGAGTCGTTATGTTTTCTGTATATCATATTTACTTTTATGCATTTTAATCTGATTATTTATATTTTTATAATTATTTATCATATGACTCGAAAGAGAGGGTATAGTCTTTAAAAATTACCACTTGAGACCCTCAATTCTAGTCAGCAGCCTCTTGCATATGGGGAGGCACGCATGAGGTCATGTAGCATTCCATATCGTACTTGGTGATTCGGGTCTATATGTTAATAAATGGATCAAAATTAACTCCTAACCAAATGGAAACTAATTTAATTTAAATGACCTACAAAAATAAACAAATTCATCCTAGATAAACTAAAAAATTCAGAAATGTACCATAAAGACCTAACTCCAACCTAAATAAACTAAATTGAAATTAATTTATCAAACTCATTGCAAATTGAATTATACCAAACTGACTAAGATTGGATTGAAACTAAATGAAAAAAACTAATCAAAACATTACACACTAAATCCAAACCAAAGTAACAAATTCGATCTGTATCATAATTAAAAAAACTCGACCAAAAAAACTGAATTTAATTGAAATGGTTTGATATGACCCAAGTAGAGATTAATATACCCGAACTACACTAAATTTAGTACCACAAAAATAAATAAAAATAACTAAAGTAAATTTAACCTAAATTTAGAAAAATAAATCATAATGATAAAATTACATACTTGAACAATCTTAGATAATCACTTAATTGGCAAGCACTGACCCAAACCAAAAAAAATCCCAACAAAAATAACTCTTCCATAACTAAACCGATAATAAACAAACATAAATAACCAAAAAAAGATCTGAATTTGGTCAAAAATATAAAACCAAATAGAATAAATGTACTAAATTATCATATCAAATCAAAAGTAAACCAAAAAACCAAAATTAAACAATCCTAAATAAAACAAAACAAATTTAACTAACTAGAAAATGAACAAATTGAATAAAAGTGATGAAAAATGAATAATATTTAATTGAATTTATCTAAACCGAACCTAACCCAAAAAAAATTATATTATAGATTTAAACTAAACCAACCCAATCAATAAAAATATATTGAAAAAAATTAAATAATGCCAATCCAAAATGGCCAATCTTGAATAGAACCAAGATGTATGATAAATGACGGAACCGTATCAAAAAAACAAAAAACCAAACCAATTTGAATTGATTGGAACAAAAATAGAGAATATATATGAAAAAAAATTAATAGAACTAATCTAAACAAAACTAAACAAATTTTAATCAAACTATCCTAAATGGTAACAAAGGAAATTGAACAAACCACATTCACTTGAATGAAAGATTCACAACCGGAACAGAATAAAACAAGATCGAATCAATAATAAATTATATTACATAACCGGACTCAAATTGAATTTAAATAAACCTAATTAAATTTAATTGACCCTAAAAAACCAAAACTAGATCAAATGTACATGAACCAGACCCAATTGAAGTTGAGTGTCACTGATTCCCCTATCAGAATGTCCTTTATGACACCTCAGTTTATTCAGTCAATTACATCTCACTTAAATAACATCCCTATGTATTTTTATAATGTATGAATCAGTATCAAAATTAAATCCTTGAACCATGATGGATTTGTCATATTATTCAACTCATCACCATATATATCATCACAAAAAATCTGATTCATTAACTGTAAAAATTGTTAACTTCACAATATAGAGAGCCCAAACATATTTTAATAAATATAAAAACTTGTGTAATACTAAGGGGGTAGGTTCAAATGACAATTTATATTATAATGGAATAAATTCCCTCTTTAATAACCACTTATTCATTAATTTGTTGCCCTATACGTCTATATTGGTCATTTACCTCACACATGGGGCCCTATATCATTCCAAGAACTATTAAAAACGAAATTAATACATTTATAATATCAATTAAATGTAAATTAAATTATTTTAAATTCTGATGAAGTTTCCAACTGACTATTCCTAATTGAATATTATTACCTCAAAATAGTAATATTTTATACAAAAATTATTAAATAATTAATACATTAGTTAAAAAGTTTATAGAAGAAGTGAAAAAATCAAACAACAACTATAAAAACAATTTTTTGTAGTATTATGTGTCTCTATTTCTCTATGATATATTTTAATTCAATATCATGGTTTAATATTTATATTATTTTGTTATATATTTAGTATTTTTTCTATTTTATATTATGATGCCCATATTGACTAGCGTTTCAGTTATGATTTCAAATAATGTGAAAAATTCTCATTTCCATAAATATAATTCTGATTTAACTTCAACATTACTTCATTGATTTTACAACATCACGTATAAATTTTTTTATAGAATTGATAGAGGTTTTATTTATGTAAATAATAAAATATGAATCTATTTTCAAAACAAGATTTAGATATTTTATGATTTTTCATTTTACAATAATTCAAATAGTGGTCACATGCAGTGACCAAGTTATAATTTTCATGGAATACCATGTATGAGTCATGAAGATGTTCTCTAACAAAAAAAATTGGATTTAAACAAAAATTACTATATGGGGTATCACAGTGGGGATAAAATGAAATATCAATATGTTCATGTTCTAAGTAACATGACTAAATTAGAGAATTTATTAGATTAATGATTTCCACTTATTTATTATCCTTTAAATGAAGGTATCTCAAACCAATAAGACATTGACATAAGATCACATGGTGAATTTAATGAAAATTGTTATGTTGAAATGGTGAAAAATTTGAATGATTCTTCCATGACTCCAGTAAAATTATAGTGTGGTAAAATAAAAAAGAAGGAATTTTTAATCTTAATTATTTATTGGAATACCTTGTATTCGATTTCTAAGAAAAAAATTGATTACATTACTACCATTTAATGGAATTACATATAGATGATTCAGATATTACCTAAAATCCTTATATGAAATAGAATTTAGTTGATGAACCTCGATTTTATAAAAAATGTTCATTATTTTTTGAAAGAATGTATATTATACTAGGAGGAAACTACTAAAAAGAGTGATTTTACAAAAAATAGCACATCTCGATCGAAGCCAAATGTGGATGGACCACCATATTGTGTTCCATATAATGTAATGTTTCACTCTCCATTAATCCCTCATAGAAATAATCTTTTTATTTCCAATTATTAATTCATAAAAATGTGATGGAATGATACCGAGAGAAAGAAGGCTAATGATGAGTTGGTTCATCCTGAAGATGGATTTATATGGAATTCATTTGATTCTTGATATCCTAATTTCATTGATAAAATTTTTAATGTGTGGTTGGGTCTATCATGTGATGTTTTTAATTAGTTTGGTAGGATTCAAAATTAACACCAATCATTGTTAGTTTTCATACAAATTTATAACCCTCCTCCAGGTATGTGAATGAATAAATCATTCACTTTCATGAGTATACAAATGTATGGACCTTTAGATCCTATAAATTATATATATTTAAACATGAAACCATTATTAAAATAGTAAAAAATATTTTGGAAGTGGGTGTTCACACATACGACGCCTGTTTGAAATACATATTTCAGATTCATGTTGTGGTTTGGTGGATGATACATGACATTAATTATTATACAATGATGTCTAAATGGAGAACTAAGGGAAAATAATCTTGTCTTATTTATATGAATAATACAAAATCTAGAAGACATAAATATCACTATAGTTTTAGTTTTATAGGACACCGATGACTCATTCCAATGGGACATCCTTAAAAGAATAATTATCAAAGGTTTGACAATACAACAAAGAATGAAAATCTATGTCAGTATAATGTTTTGAATTTATGTGCTTAATGAATTATAATATCTCAAATTTTCATTTATGAAGGCTCATATTAAATCTATATTGAGGTAGAATATCTGAACTGAAACCATAGAGGAAGAAAATTATCTTATTTGAGTTTCTTTATTGGTCAACCAATTGGTTTTTTCATTGCTTAGACATAATGAACATTGAAAAATGTATAAGTGAAATGTTTCATTCAAGTCTTTTAAATGATAATGTAATGTCAAAAGATGATATTTGATCATGTCTTGACTTTTTGGATTGGGGCATCCAACTATAATCGCATGTTGTGTGTATTCATGAAAAATAAATAGAGTGTTCCAAGTGGTTATTATGTAAAGACTCCTAAAGAAAAAAATAAATTTCTAAAAATTACTAGATACTATTGATATTCCTAATGCCTTTTCAAGAAACAAATATAAATAGTTACACATAATATAGTTGAAGATAAAATATTTTAACAGTCATGATTTTGAGATCTTTATTCATGACTTTATTACAATAGAAATTTTTCATCTACTATCCAATACATTATGTGTGTTAGTTATTTGGTTGTTCCCTTTTTATTGATATCTTTGTGCTAACAATTTTTCCAGTCCTTTAATAAAAAAATGTCAGTTATGCAACCATTAATTTAGTGTGATTTAGATTAAATTTTTCCTCTGTAATTTTTCTCATGAATGTTTCATCTAGATATCCATATTCCAACCAAAAAAATTTGGGATGACCTATTTATTTTCATTTTATACATCCAACTGAGATAGATATGTAGAAATTTATTTCTTATGTCTGGAATAAGAATCATCCAGAAGGTTCATTCATGAGAGGATACATGCCACAAGAATTTATTGGATTTTATTCAATGTATTTATATTATGTGACTATCAGATGAAACAAAACAATGAGATATAAAGAATAACTATTTGAGAAAATTGAACATAGTTTTCATCACTTCCCTAAATAGGGGGAATTCCTAGATCCTATACATTAACCACATTATGCACTGAAGTGAGAGATATGGCACAATGCACATTATTCTTATATGTGTTTTTTCTATGAATACATCTAGAATGTAAATTGATCATGTATATCTTAGCTCTCTTCATGTTATTGTCCATATCTATTAATCTATTTCTATATTTTTCCAGTCAATATAATTTTTTTTTAATTATAATGAATTTTTTATTATCATTGATAATGATAGATAATTTTCATAGAAAATATTTTTATTTTGGTTGAAATTGAATATCGAACTATAACTCTAATAAATTAATAAATTTAATATTTATTTAATTTAAATATTAATGTACATTTTTGGTATTGATTTTTCCTAATAACTCTATCTTGGAAGAAATACGATCATTGACTTTTGGTCCTAATTCTATTATTCATGAATGAAAATCAATTGTGATCAATGGGTAAATATGTTTTATAACTTAATGATAAATGAACCTGTGAACACAACTTGATGGGGTTAGAGTAACTACAACAAAAAATTCTTAATCTAGTGCGTCAGATAGTAGACTGTAATTGGAAAATGTATTTTATTATGGATTCATTGAAAAAAATGCAAATACTGGATTATTATTCTCATGGGTAATAAACTATGATGAAATAAAATTGGTTTGATTTTATGACTACTAATGGATTTTTTTTTATAATTATGGATTTTTTGTTATTTACATGACTAACACTCTTTCTACAAATTAGCCATATATATTTACATCAATGTAAAAACATGTTTTCTATGAGAATGATCATTCAAAGCCTGATTTTGGGGTCAATATTGAAGTAATTCCAAGACATATTTTTTATGATGGGGATGAGAAAATTAACATCCTCCCCACTTCTGTTGGCCCTGATCAATTTATTACATATGATAACTCCAATAGTTTTGTTGTCAGAGATGATTGTGAGCCTGATGTTTCGATGGGAAATACATGGAATCATCCATATTTGTTTGCAATTATTTATTTAGATTGACTTATATTTTTAAGAATGGTACAATTCATATTTATTTAATATTTTTTACAAATATATAGTATCCAACTTGAAATTCATGTGATTTTTCAATATAAATTGGTTGAATTTTTCATTTTGTTTCATTTTATAATATTGTATTGAAAAATATTTTAACCTTCCAAACCAAAATAAACTAAAACAATAATTTTATAACAAGAAACTAGATGTATTGAACTAAAAATTATTATACTAATTAAAATTAAAATCAAAAATAAATTAAAATAATTACCTAACCAAAAAATGAAAAAATTAACTAACCCAAAATAGGAACAAAATATCCTTCCACAAATAAATTATAAAAATTATCAAAAAACTAATACACATCAACTAAGTGATATAATTTAAATTAAATTTTATATAATTTAAAATATACTAAAACAATATCATATCTATGGTAACATGCTAAGTTGAACATATTTATTTTTCTATGAAATTTCTTTTATGTTTTCATTTTCTTCACACTGAATAAAAAATTATTTATTTATATCACCATGTATCCTCTGTTTAGTTTTACAATTTTTATTCCACAATTAAGTCCTTCATCATAATATTTCTTGTTTTTATGATTTTGTAATTATGGATTTATAATTTATTCCATAGTTTTTTGAAATATTTGAAATGAAAAACATTGAAGTTATGCAAATGAAAAGGATAAAAGACAATAATCATCAAATGAAATATATGGGTGCCCAAAATTTGGTTCATATTGAGATTATTTTATTTCAAATATATATATCAATAACATATAATTTCATGTGATTAATTATGTTTTTATCTTTTAATCTGAATCGACCTCCTAGGAGAGAGTTATTCTCCAACTTGCCTAGTGGTACCACAGCTCTTCTAGATGACATGAAGGGGTGGTACTAGAGTTATGTTACCAAGAAATCATACATGATCACACCTTTTACCTTCCTCTAACACACCATCTTCTACACCTTCTGATCTCATAGTGTTATTAGAGGAACCTTGGATATTTAGGCTACCTAGGTTTTCTCCTCCATTTTCATCTAATACTCGCCAATATTTCCCTTATATAAGGATTACTCCTACCCCCAATCCATATTGTACATTCCCAAATACATCTACACCATATCCTTTTACTTATACTCCCTTATCCCCATGATTCTACATCTACACTCTTATGACTTCTACTACAACACTTTCTGATCCTGTGAAGCAAAAAATGGGTCTCACTCCTTCTATAAAGGTATAGGTTCCTTTAGATTCTGGGGATCAAATGACACTCAATGATTGGGCTTCATAAATATATTTTTAGGACCCAAGTAAATTCATTTTACCATAAATTATATTCATTATATGTTTTATTGATAATGTATTTGTTTTTTCCCTTTAATAGCTGGATACTCCAAAAGGCAGCACGGGTGTACACACATGTGTTTGATGTGAAATTTCTTCACACAATTGATAGAGGAGTACAAAACAGAAAATTTCATTATTGGAGAAACATAATGAGATAATATAAGACTTATTTTGATGCATTTTAAATACTCTACATAATTCTTATCAGGACACTCTCGTTGAGTAAGCTACCAAACTAAGTATAAATGAAAAATAATGGGTGAAAATATTGGTAAGTAAGTTCACTGTATTTGTTGTTATATTATATTTTTATTTATATGAATTAATATTTTTATCCCAACTTCATTTTAATTTTCCCGAGGGTGAGTCTGTGAGGAAATAATAACTCATATAATTAGGTGAGCTATGGAGAGCATGTAGGCAGGACTTTTATAGTTTTTGGAGTTTTAGAGTTTTTATGGATTTTGATGCGAAAATTTTCAAGAATGAGTATGTCTTAGAATGTTATCAAGAAATGATTGAACATTGGATGAGTACTAAGTTAAAGGTATTAATCAAATTTAAGGTTTTTGAATGAAATTTTCTATGAATTTCTTTAATAATTTTTTATTAATTGAAAATTATTTTATAGGAAGCATCATGAAGAAATAAAAATACAAGGATTCTATGGAAGTCCTCGACACATTGTCGTAGACTATGATATTAGACCTTGAGAGGAAGAAGGTATGAAACATTTTTATAATATTTATTTTGGACTTAAAATTTTTTTTGATTCCAAGATACATAATTCTATTTCTAATTGTGATAGATAAATGATTATTTATTATTTAGTTTACTGTTGAAATTATTTAGTGTCTACAGAAATTTTAGAATTAGTATTGTTATGTTTTTGAGTAGGTCATGAACCTAAAGAGCCACTGATAATTTTTTAAATGTCCATGTTTTTAATAGTGAATATTAACATTTGGGTTTAGGGAATAAAAAATTATTAGATCAGGTTGATTTCTATATAGGTCTTTTACCAATGTGACATATTCTTGGAATGAATTCATTCAGATTTTTATGTATGTTATTTCATATTTATGATGAACTTTTTACTTTTCGTAGGATTGATCCCCCTTAAAACATATTCGTCCAAATACTCTTGTTTCACTAAAATAATTCTATTTATTAAAACATATCCTTTTTATGTTCCCAAGGATTCCATAGATCCATTTTTACCCAAAAAATGAAAATGTACCTTTGAAAAAACTTGTTTTCCTAATTTTATTATATACTCTTATTCAAACACATAATCATCAATTTAGAATTCTTCTTGAATTTTTTTCTAAATCCTAATAACACATTCCTCTTAAGAAAATATTTATTCATTTCATTTATTAAATAATTTTTGTTATTATTTTTTATTTTTAAAATTAGTGATCCTCGAATTTCAAAAATTTTTACAATAGTTTTTTCCCATAATATTTCTTTTCATTACTCATAAATTTTAATCATTTTTTCACCAACAATTAACAAATATTTTTATTCAATGAATGTGATATTTTTGGGACTACATGAATTTCATAGATCCCTAAAACATCTTTTATTTCATTTCTATTATTCTTTAATATGTATCTATCTTTTTAAATATAATATTTGAGTTGAATTTTCATTTATTCAATACCATTTCATCATAAATCAATTTGAAGGTTGAGAATTTTCCTCACATAGTTTGATATATACTTCTAACTGTATCCTCATATAGCCTTAAAATGCATCATTTAAAAATTACCCTCATACTGTTGAAATTTTTCCTCATATAGTTTTCAAAGAATCCTGATATATTTTGAAATAAAATTTTATTCTTCAAAAATATTTACTAATAGGATCTATGATTCCAAATCATATGACTATTCTAAAATAATAGATTGTGAATGAACACCTAATTCAATGTATCAATGTACATATGTTTATGGATTGGTTTGATTAATCTTATGGATTCTTATTCATGACTAATTTTACAATCAAATTATTTACATTCAGAATATTTGAGACTATGAAACGAGAGACACTGATTCAGAATTTATTGAGGTAGAATATTTTTTCAATACATGATTTAATCATTACTATGTATCCCAAAGTATAACCAATGTGGGTTATTTTTCATGAACAATTTCTAGTTACATGAATGAATTTGAGTTCAAGAACACGTATTTGGGTTTAACTACGACCTAGTTGGATTTGATCATTCTAATGGTTGTAAAATATCTACTACATAATAAACAACCTAAAGGATAGTTGAAAATTTTCATTATTACCATGGACATCATTGAAAATTGTAACCTCTTTATTCATACAATAAATTTTGGCATCATGTTCTGAAAGGCAATGCATTCCAAGGATTAATAGAAATTAAATCATGGGTTTGATGATGATATCAGTAGGTAAAGAATATTAATATTCTCTAATGGGAACCGATTCACAAAACATTTTTGAAATGATACTTCCTTTAGAATTTTTTACTCACAAATACCTTGTTAAATCAAATTGGAAAAATCTAATTTTCTTAGAAAACTAATAAGATATGAAACAATGCGATGATACAGAATCAAATAAAGAATTGGTTAAACTTGAGGAAACCTTTAAATTTCCTTCCACCATGTCATTCAGAGATTCAACCTTAGTAGTAGTGATTATTTAAGCTTGGCCTTGCTCTCTGGACCTTTTCTGAGTTAATTTTCCTTGTCACTTATGACATTCGTTTTCATAATTCCCCATTTCTCTACAATTGTTGCATTCAACATTGAGAGCCTCTTTCATTTCCTTGCAATTACGAGCATGATAGCATTTTTCACCACACTTCTATCAGACTCTCATGCCCTTTAGGAAAGTACCAGGGTGTTTCTTCCCACTTTTACCGTATGATAAAAATTCAACCTTTCCCTTCGTCCCCTTTTTTATATTTCCAAATTGTTCACTAGGTCTCTTTTTCTATTGTTTTTCTTTGAAGTTGTATGACATAAATAATTAAGTTTCCATCTTGATCGCATAAGAGAAAATATCTTCATACGATTAGAAGGATTGTTTGGCTAATTCCTGATGGATAAATGGTTTTAACCTATTAATGAATCGATGAATCTTACTACATGGGATACGTATATGATCTATTGCATGCCTTAATAACCTTGAAACGTTATCCGCATACTTTGCGACATTCTCATCCTCATTTTTCCTCAGACTAAAGAATTATCTTTCAATATCTACTCATTGGTCACAAGGAAAGTATTTTTTTAAGAATCTCTCTTTAAACTCCATCCATTCCATATTTTATACTTCTTTATCTGTCTTTGTATTTTTAACTAATGACCACCACTAATCTGCATCTCCCATAAGGCGATAAGCTTCCATGTAATTTTTTTCCCTTTCATTACTCCCTAAGCATGAAATGTTTTTTCTATGGATCTTATCCATTACTCAGATACAAATGGAATTGTAGTCCCATTGAATGTTGGTGTTTTTTGCTCATGAAGCTGTCTAACATTGATCCTCTATGTTGTGTATCATGGTGCTCCATACAGGTAAGGTTTTTATTCATAACCGGAGTGAGTTATACCAGTATGGTTATAAGCTGATCAGCACCAGTTGCATCACCATCTCCACTATAATTGTCTTGAGTAGAAGGGAAATACCTACATGGAATACATTAATTGATATAGTTTCCATTACATCCCCTAAGCGCCATTTCTTAAAAATGGCATACAGTAGATTAGTTTTTGAATCCCAATGCATGATTCCAAACATTTAAAACAATTAACATAGATTGAGTAGTTTATGGATATAATATATCGTCATAAAATAAGTTTTCTTTGTGAAAGAATTTACTCATAAATCATTTATAATGTTTTGTAAAGAAAATGTGAATTATTTGAAGCATATCCCCCGGGAGTGTCATAACCTAGAGTGCAGCAAGGCCCATTTTCTTGTACCCAGATACCCCGGTTCAAGCCAAAAACACCTTGTCCGAGTTTTCACTCCTAGTTAAATTTGTGCCAAATACTCCTCTACCTTCTTGTATCGAAACAGAGATGTATTTCTGAAAAACTCACAAAATCTATAAATTACCAAAATTCTAGGAATTTATTCTATACTAATCTTTAAAGCCTATCGTAGGGTAATTTTATCTGATCATAGATTTTCTAAATCTAGTTTCCATAGTTTATACTAATGTTCCTCTAATACCAAATATAATGCCCCGACCCTAGTTAGCCAAATTATGTGCATTATTACATAACATTGGCATGATCACAAGGGATAAAATCCCAAAAGATCGATCAGTTTAGTATCCTTGGAAGTACGAGATACATACATAAGTTCTACACTACCTTATAAAATGAAGGACAAAAACAACATTGTCCCCATTGAACACATTCATATCCCTTAGACTATCACTACAGGTCATTCATAATATACTTTTTCGCTTCTCAGGTAAAATAAAATAAAGAAAGGGGTGAGCTTAGGTGATTAGTAAGTATAACAATATAGAAGAAACATTCATAAATAATCATAAACAATTAAGGCAATATATAATAATAAAACAAAATCTGTATGAACATTATCTCTAGAATAATATGGAAATGATAAATCAAACAATTCTATTTACTTATTCACATAGATATTATACTTGTCAAATAATCACATGTAATATCTATAGCCTATTTCATAATGATGGAATGCATAATGTGGGAGATCATAACAACATAGTCAAGGCCTCCTGCCAAGACTACAAATTAGATTTTGTCAAGGCCTTGTTCCAAGACACTAGCGTGTCTCATGAGACCTATCGATGCATTGAGGATCTATATCGGGATCCACCTTATAACGACCCACACTTTACATACATTGTTAATACTTCAAAATTGAAGCACACTTATTACAATATATGACAAAACCACAAAGGACCGTATAGGTATAGTGTCTTTAGAAACTGGGAAACATAAACAACTGGTTCATAAATCTTCTACAGTGTCTCCCATTTATTTCATCATATATAGGGTCCCTTTTAGCATATTCTACTTAATATCCATCTTCCTGACCTGGGGAAAAGAAAACATAAAAGGGTGAGCTCAAATGCTCAGCAAGGGCAAATAAAGGAAATAAAAATCATATCATATCTTTTTGAAAATCAAAACCTGCAAAAGAGATCATACTATCTTAACATGGAATAAATCATAGAAGTGAAAATGAGATCCCCATAATCATAACATAAAACTTGAAACTTTGTGGCATGCACACATAATCATGGAAAATCATTTCTTGTTAGTCATGACTCATTGCCAAGACTATCTTAGTGGACAAAGTCCCTTTCTGAACCGAGTTCACTCCTCGTTTCAGTCCTGTATCACTGAACCGAAATAACCTTCCATTCCAGCCATGTCTATCTCATGAGATATAAATCTTTACCCAATGCATTGGAGGGAGATATAGGTCCCACCCATCTTATAATTAATCCTTTCTTATGTGTGCCACATAATCATAAATCATACATCATCGCATAACACATGTAACAAAAATGGGATTCTTGAAACATCATGACATCATAAAACAAATCATATAAGGCAAATGACTTCATAAAAATAATTCCCTCACAACATAATCAAATCAATGTATTTAAAGGGATAAAAACAGAACCCTTTATTATCTTAGATGGAAAATAATTTTGATAAAACACTTGAACTCCATTCTTGAGGAAAATATCCTTTCTTTTTCAAAAACACTTTTCTTTTCTTAACATGTCATACAATTATAAACTAAAAGAAGTTGATTAAAAATAAACTTGAAAACTTGTAAAGGAAGATTCTTGGAAATAATGTTTTAAAAATCCATTCATGCCGTATAAGTTAAAAAAACATTCTTCGTACTTTTGTCGGAAAAGTCAAAAAGTACCTTGTACGAAAAAAACGACAAAAGATTCCTTTCATATCTTTTACTAAAAACTCAATGAAGGATAAAATTTGATATAAACTATTGTAGAAGGATGGAAATAATATTACATATTGAGGGAACATGGATGTGGATGATAAAATACACCCCAGTAATTACCAATGTAAAAACAATCTCGGATAAAAGTGAGATTGTGATATTTTCCCTTACCTTAAGTCCAATTTTCTTTGTACGTGTCCGAAGCTCCTGTATAATGGTTTAAATAATGTTATTGACTTATTCCAGAATCATACATATTGATATTATATCATATATGTTCATATTCTTAGCTTCTTGATAGTAATATTTCATGGTTACTTGTTACTCGGGTCTTTATTGCCTTTTGTTCTTATGCGTGTTTTGCCGAATACATTCTTATTATTCTTTTAATGTTATAGATTCCTGACATCCAGAATGGTATTAGTGTAACATATATCATATTTATTCATTAAATTCATTTATATAATCATTATGAAATGAAGATCATGTAGAACGAGTCGCATCACATCGTGGAGATGGTATTCCGTACGTACGCACGAGTGATGATATCGTTCCTATGATCGTGGAATTGTATTGGAGTATATATATATATATATTATTTCAGTATCAATATTACTTCATAATAATCATATATAGTTACTCATTACACCATTATAACCATCCTTGTAAGGTGATGGTGGAAAAATAGATTACACCACGACGTGGAGACGGTATTCCGTACGTACGCACGCGCGGTGATTTCATTTTTCCGTAGGATGGATAGAAGGTGAATTAGGGTTGTTTCATATTTATAATAACATATCAGTATGTAATTAATACTTATGTTATTACTTTATCATGAAACAACTAAAGGAGAAAAAGTTGAAGAAGAAAGAAATTGAAAAGATCGGTAATGGATATTACCACTTCTTTGGAACACCTCTTTGAATCCTCCACTAAGGGAACTAAGATTGGTCTTTGAAGAAGACCAGGACCTCTAGGATTATTCTAGGGAAGTGGGGAGGAGAAAATGGCAGGGGTTGGCCGAGCTTGAGTGCTCAAATTGGTGTGAGGAGGAGGGGGAGGAGGTGCCCTGTTATAAGGGAGGAGAGGGGCACCTTAGGAATATCTCAAAATATTATTTTATATTAAAGTCAAAATCGGTTTATAATGGTTCCAAAGGGTCTTATTCTGAAGCTAAAGTGGGTATGGGTCGAAATCCTATCAACCAATAGTATTTAGACAAGTTTAGGGTATTATTTTAACCTTATCCATTAGATTTAACTCTAAGTTAATTAATTTAACTTTTACCGTGTCTTTTTGTTTTCTTTCACTATATGGTTAATACACTTACTATAACATGCCAAACGAACCCCAAATTGTTTATTATTAATATATATATCCTTATATAAGTCATTTTGCCGAACCTTATATTTTTAGGAATAAAATAACAATTAATAATATAATATTTTATTTAAAAACTATTTTGTGTCAATTTTGACACTATTTGATATATGATTTTTGTGAAAGTCATAACAGAATTATATGTTCGAACCAAGTTGATTAAATCAACAATAATATATCATAGTAACCTAGAAAATTAGTGGAATTCATAAAAAGTCTCAAATTACATTTATTTTGGTGTTTATAACATCAATTATGTCAATATTTCATTAATAAGATAATTACTGCATCATCATTGTGTCATAAATAAATTAAATTATTTAATGTCTAAAAATTACAAATAAAATACCATTATGTAGGAAATCTTTTTAGATTTCTAATTAATATTTATAGTTGAATTTATCTTATGTATAACCCCATATTAAAAATGATTTACTTATTAAACATTGATTTTAACTATTTTAACCCTTCTTTAAATAAATTAATAATAAATGTCCTAATCTAATCCAAGTGGGCCTAAATGGTCATATTTTATTCCTAAGTTTGTTTTTGGTCGAATTACACTTGTCCAATAGAATTAGGACATGTGTTAGGGTAATATTGATACCATATTTACCCTTAGTTACCCTATTTACTATTAACCGCGGTAAAAATCGTAAAAAGTTACTATTCACCAAAAAATTATTTTTATCTCATTGAACCAAATTTTACTTACTGATATCAACCGTGCCTGTCGGATTTTTGAAATTCCATTCACAGAAGCGGTAAAATTAATTTTTATGCAAAATTCAGTTTTTAACCTACCACTTAGTGGTTTCACTATTCATCAAAAATTGAAAGTTTTCAGAAAAATACCAAAATTTCACCCTAGGCTAATTTCGATATTCTGAGTCCAAAAATGAAGTCCATTTTGAAAAATAAAATTTATAAAATTTCAAAAAGTGGTTATTACTATTCATAACGGCTAGTTTTAATAGCATATTGTTGTTTAGTGAAACTCGGTATTGCGTACGACGCAAGCTATCGAGGAAGGTCGTGATTGCGTGTAAAGCAAGCCAAGCAAGTGTTGTGTAGAAAAAGATCCTTTTGATGATTTATATAACATAAAAGTCTCGAGTGTTACATTCTACCCCCCTTAAAAAGAATTTCGCCCTCGAAATTCGTCACTTTGCAACAAACAGATGAGGATACTTCTCCCTCATCATATCCTCAAGCTCCCATGTAGCTTTTTCAAGTTGGTGGTTTCTCCATAAAACATTCACCAAGCGAGTGGTCTTGTTTCGTAGGACTTTTTCGCTACGATCCAGAATCTTTATCGGCTGTTCTTCATAAGAAATATCTTGCTCCAGCGGTACAACTTCTGAGCTGAGTACATGTGAAGGATCTGGTATGTACTTTCTCAGGAGAGATACATGGAAAACATCGTGAACTTGAGAGAGATTCGGTGGAAGCACCAATCGGTAAGCTACCTTCCCAACACGATCCAGTATTTCAAAAGGACCGATATATCTAGGGCTCAACTTCCCCTTCTTTCCAAATCTCATAACCCTCTTCCAGGGAGATATTCGTAAGAACACTTTATCGCCCACTTCAAACTCTAGGTCTTTTCTTCGGTTGTCGGCATAACTTTTCTGTCGACTCTGAGCTGCTCTTATGTGTTGTTGAATAGATCTAACCTTTTCTTCCATTTCATCAACGAGATCAGGTCCTAATAGATTTCTTTCCCCAACTTCATCCCAGCAAGTTGGAGTCCTGCATTTCTTTCCATAGAGAGCTTCATAAGGAGCCATCTGAATACTGGAGTGAAAGCTATTATTATAAGAAAATTCCACCAAAGGTAGGTGTTGATCCCAACCTCCTTTGAAATCCATAGAGCAAGCTCTCAACATATCTTCTAGGGTTTGAATTGTTCTCTCAGACTGACCGTCTGTCTGGGGATGATAAGCAGTGCTGAAACTCAACTCTGTATCCAGAGTATGCTGAAGACTTCGCCAGAACATCGAGGTAAATCTCGGATCTCGATCAGATATAATAGAAAGTGGTACTCCATGCAATCTTACCACTTCCTTTACATATATCCTGGCAAGCTGATCTAGAGAGAAATCCTCTCTAATAGCAATGAAGTGTGCAGACTTTGTAAGACGATCAACTATGACCCAGATAGCATTATTGCCTTTGGATGTTTTAGGAAGTCCTGTGACAAAGTCCATAGTGATGTTTTCCCATTTCCATTCGGGTATGGGTAATGGTTGTAACATCCCCTTAGACTTCTGTCTCTCAGCTTTAACTTGTTGACAAACCAAGCATTGAGAGACATATTCAGCAACATCTCTTTTCATGCCATCCCACCAGAAGTACTCTTTCAGGTCCCTATACATCTTCGTGCTTCCAGGATGAATAGAGAATGATGAACTATGAGCCTCATCCAGCAGCTCATTCTTTAATTCGGGGATGGGAGAAACGCAAACCCGATTCCTGAACTTTATTATCCCATCACAATCAAGGTTGAATTCAGGAACATTTCTCACCTTCTTTTGTAACTCGACATCTTCTTTCTGTGCCTCTTTAATCTTCACATGTATAGATGGTTGAACATTCATTTGAGAAAGATAAGATTTTTCCCCTTCCATTATAATTCCAAGATCCATCCTTTGTAAATCCATAAATATTGGATCTTTTGTGATCCTCGTCATGGATAAACTAGCATGGTCTTGTCAACTTAATGCATCTTCCACCTTGTTTGCTTTCCCAGGGTGGTAATGGATTGAACAGTCATAATCCTTAATCAGCTCCAACCATCTTCTTTGGCGCATATTCAGCTCCTTTTGTGTGAAAATATACTTTAAACTTTTATGATCAGTATAAATATCACACCTTTCACCATAAAGGTAATGCCTCCAAATCTTTAATGCAAAGATTACCGCAGCCAACTCCAAATCATGTGTTGGGTAATTTTGCTCATGGATTTTCAACTGTCGTGAGGCATAAGCTATCACCATAGCATTTTGCATAAGAACACACCCCAATCCCTTCTTGGATGCATCACTGTAGATCACAAACCTTTCTACACTACAAGGTAGTGTGAGCACAGGTGCATGGATAACCTTCTTTTCAACTCCTTGAAATTCTCTTCACATTCCTCTGTCCAGACAAACTTAACTCGCTTCCGAGTCAACTTGGTGATTGGATTAGATAATCGTGAAAAATCTTTTAAAAAACGTCGATATTATCCAGCCAAACCAAGAAAACTTCAGATCTCAGTTACTGTTGTTGGTCTTGACCATCTTTCGATAACCTCCATTTTTGCTGGATCCACAGATATCCCCTCTTTTGAGATTATATGACCCAAAAATGCATCTTTTTGAAGCCAAAATTCACACTTGGTAAATTTGGCATAAAGCTTCTCCTTTCTCAGGGTCTTCAATATAATTCTCAAGTGATCTTCATGCTCTTACTTTCTCTTTGAATAGACAAGAATATCGTCTATAAAGACTACCACAAATTGATCAAGATAGTCTCTAAAGACTCTATTCATTAGATCCATGAAGATAGCAGAGGCATTAGTAAGACCAAATGGCATCACTATAAATTCATAGTGTCCATACCTTGTACGGAAAGCCGTCTTTGGTATATCCTCCCTTTTGACCCTTAATTGATGATACCCTGAACGAAGATCAATCTTGGAAAAGTATTGAGCTCCGCGTAGTTGGTCAAATAAGTCATCAATTCGTGGGAGAGGATATTTGTTCTTGATAGTGATCTTGTTAAGTTCTCGATAATCAATGCAGAGTCTCATTGATCCATCTTTCTTCTTAACAAATAGAACAGGTGCTCCCCAAGGTGACGCACTAGGGCGTATGAATCCCTTATCAATATTCTCTTGGAGTTGCTTCTTCAATTCCTGCAACTCAATTGGGGCCATTCTATAAGGTGTCTTTGAAATAGGCAAAGCACCTGGTACGAGTTCTATTGAAAACTCAACTTCACGATTTGGTGGAAGACCCGGCAATTCCTCCGGAAAGACATCATCAAACTCCCGTACAATGGGCATATGCTTAATCGTGAATTTCTCACCAACCATTTGAGATAAATAACCTTCATTTAGTGGAATCAATACCCATTAGATGGAAGAAATTTCCACTGGAAGGTTATGTTCATCCTTACATTGATAGACGATCGTAGATTGATCTGGAATATGAAATGTGACTTCCCTTCTTTGGCAATTGATATGAGCTCCATGTAGAGAAAGCCAATCCATGCCAAGAATCACATCAAATTCCACTAAAGGAAAGATCACAAGATTTGCAGGAAGCACTTTCCTACTAACTTCGATCGGAGAAGAATTACAAACTTTTGATGCGATTGATGTGCCATTAGGTGTTGTCACAGCTAACTCAACATCTAATTGTTGAGGTAATACGGTGATACCCTTAGAAAATTATTCAGAAATAAAAGAGTGGGTGGATCCAGAATCAAATAAAACATTTTATACTTTAGAGTGGATGGTAAGTGTACCTTTCACCACATCGTTATCGTACTCCACATCGCTGATAGAAATTGCATGTGACTTTCCTTTGTCTTTAGCCTTAAGAGTTTGTTGACGTCGACCATCATCATCAACCCTTGGATTTGGGCATTGATTGGCATAATGCCCCATCTCCTTGCACTTGAAACATTGAAGTGTAGTAGGTTCATTCTGTGTATCCCTTCCTTTGTTTTCATCATTAGACATCTTCTTCCCATTATCGCGGCATTCAAATGCCCGATGACCTTCCTTTCCACATTTAAAACATTTACTTGTCTCTTTAAGACAACTCCCTCCATGTTTCTTTCCACACTTTGAGCATAAGGGAAAGTTCATCTTCTTTTCCGTGTGCTCTTTAGATTTTTCTTTGAATTCCATCTTCCTCTTCTTATCAAACCCATGTGACTAATGGGTTACTCCAATCTCCATCTCGACTTTGAGAGCACATCGAACGATTTCCTCGTAGCTATTGAAGTCCCTTATGGCTAACGCCCTTCGAAGACTTGGTTTTAAGCCACTAAAGAATCGATCGATCTTACTCTCAGGTTGGATAATAATACCAGAAGCATACCTTGCAAGTCTTGTAAAATTTGCTTCATAGGTACCAACAGATTCATCATCCCTTTGCTTCAGTTCAAGAAACTATTTCTCCATCTTTGTTCGGAGAATACGAGGGAAGTACTTATTGAAAAATAAGTTCTTGAACTCGTCCCATTCCATAGACTCAATTTCATCCCTTTGCCTCGTATTCTTAACAAGATTCCACCATTGATCCGCATCTCCTTCCAAACGATACACTACTAGGATGACTTTATCATGCTCAGAACATTGAAGAACTGAAAATATCTTTTCAGTAGTACTAATCCATTGTTCAGCAACTAATGGATCAGTAGACCCGCTGAAAGAAGGTGGACGCTGCCTCATGAAGGATTCAATAGAATGTTGCTCCCTCCTTTGCTCGTTTGGAAATCCTGCCTGATTCATAGCTTGAGAAAGTTGTGTGAGCATGGCTACAAGATTTTGCATTCCAGCTCCCATATCGTTTGGTTGCTCAGGGGGGCAATCATTGCATTGCCCATCGCATTCCGCATTAACACGGTTCCTTCGGGTTCCAGCCATTGACTAAAACCAAGAAGAATAGTGTGAGCAACACTAATTATAATAGGAAACCACATAATTCAAGAATAAAATTTTCATGCTTATGGTCTTATCCTAGGTTATTCATGGCCATTTTTAAGATTGTGTTCTATGCTTAGACTTATCCTTAGGGTTCTTACTAAGGCTTTCACATCCTAGTTTCCAAAGGTTGACTATACCTTTCCTCTGATACCAACTATAACGACCCACACTTTACATACATTGTTAATACTTCAAAATTGAAGCACACTTATTACAACATATGACAAAACCACAAAGGACCGTATAGGTATAGTGTCTTTAGAAACTGGGAAACATAAACAACTGGTTCATAAATCTTCTACAGTGTCTCCCATTTATTTCATCATATCTAGGGTCCATTTTAGCATATTCTACTTAATATCCATCTTCCTGACCTGGGGAAAAGAAAACATAAAAGGGTGATCTCAAATGCTCAGCAAGGGAAAATAAAGGAAATAAAAATCATATCATATCTTTTTGAAAATCAAAACCTGCAAAAGAGATCATACTATCTTAACATGGAATAAATCATAGAAGTGAAAATGAGATCCCCATAATCATAACATAAAACTTGAAACTTTGTGGCATGCACACATAATCATGGAAAATCATTTCTTGTTAGTCATGACTCATTTCCAAGACTATCTTAGTGGACAAAGTCCCTTTCTGAACCGAGTTCACTCCTCGTTTCAGTCCTGTATCACTGAACCGAAATAACCTTCCGTTCCAGCCATGTCTATCTCATGAGATATAAATATTTACCCAATGCATTGGAGGGAGATATAGGTCCCACCCATCTTATAATGAATCCTTTCTTATGTGTGCCACATAATCATAAATCATACATCATCGCATAACACATGTAACAAAAATGGGATTCTTGAAACATCATGACATCATAAAACAAATCATATAAGGCAAATGACTTCATAAAAATAATTCCCTCACAACATAATCAAATCAATGTAATTAAATGGATAAAAACAGAACCCTTTATTATCTTAGATGGAAAATAATTTTGATAAAACACTTGAACTCCATTCTTGAGGAAAATATCCTTTCTTTTTCAAAAACACTTTTCTTTTCATAACATGTCATACAATTATAAACTAAAAGAAGTTGATTAAAAATAAACATGAAAACTTGTAAAGGAAGCTTCTTGGAAATAATGTTTTAAAAATCCATTCATGCCGTATAAGTTAAAAAAACATTCTTCGTACTTTTGTCGGAAAAGTCAAAAAGTACCTCGTACGAAAAAAATGACAAAAGATTCCTTTCATATCTTTTACTAAAAACTCAATGAAGGGTAAAATTTGATATAAACTATTGTAGAAGGATGGAAATAATATTACATATTGAGGGAACATGGATGTGGATGATAAAATACACCCCAGTAATTACCAAAGTAAAAACAATCTCGGATAAAAGTGAGATTGTGATATTTTCCCTTACCTTAAGTCCAATTTGCTTTGTACGTGTCCAAAGCTCCTGTATAATGGTTTAAATAATGTTATTGACTTATTCCAGAATCATACATATTGATATGATATCATATATGTTCATATTATTAGCTTCTTGATAGTAATATTTCATGGTTACTTGTTACTCGGGTCTTTATTGCCTTTTGTTCTTATGCGTGTTTTGCCGAATACATTCTTATTCTTCTTTTAAGGATATAGATTCCTGATATCCAGAATGTTATTAGTGTAACATATATCATATTTATTCATTCAATTCATTTATATAATCATTATGAAATGAAGATCATGTAGAACGAGTCGCATCACATCGTGGAGACGGTATTCCGTACGTACGCACGAGTGATGATATCGTTCCTATGATCGTGGAATTGTATTGGAGTATATATATATATATATTATTTCAGTATCAATATTACTTCATAATAATCATATATAGTTACTCATTACACCATTCTAACCATCCTTGTAAGGTGATGGTGGAAAAATAGATTACACCACGGCGTGGAGACGGTATTCCGTACGTACGCACGCGCGGTGATTTCATTTTTCCGTAGGATGGATAGAAGGTGAATTAGGGTTGTTTCATATTTATAATAACATATAAGTATGTAAGTAATACTGATGTTATTACTTTATCTTGAAACAACTAAAGGAGAAGAAGTTGAAGAAGAAATAAATTGAAAAGATCGGTAATGGAATTTACCTCTTCTTTGGAACACCTCTTTGAATCCTCCACTAAGGGAACTAAGAATGGTCTTTGAAGAAGACCAGGACCTCTAAGATTATTCTAGGGAAGTGGAGAGGAGAAAATGGCAGGGGTTGGCCGAGATTGAGTGCTCAAATTGGTGTGAGGAGGAGGGGGAGGAGGTGCCCTTTTATAAGGGAGGAGAGGGGCACCTTAGGAATATCTCAAAATATTATTTTATATTAAAGTCATAATTGGTTTATAATGGTTCCAAAGGGTCTTATTTCGAAGCTAAAGTGGGGATGGGTCGAAATCCTATCAACCAGTAGGATTTAGACAAGTTTAGGGTATTATTTTAACCTTATCAATTAGATTTAACTCTAAGTTAATTAATTTAACTTTTACCGTGTCTTTTTGTTTTCTTTCACTATATGGTTAATACACTTACTATAGCATGCCAAACGAACCCCAAATTGTTTATTATTAATATATATATCCTTATCTAAGTCATTTGGCCGAACCTTAGATTTTTAGGAATAAAATAACAATTAATAATATAATATTTGATTTAAAAACTATTTTGTTTCAATTTTGACACTATTTGATATATGATTTTTGTGAAAGTCATAACAGAATTATATGTTCAAACCAAGTTGATTAAATCAACACTAATATATCATAGTAACCTCGAAAATTAGTGGAATTCATAAAAAGGCTCAAATTACAATTATTTTGGTGTTTATAACATCAATTATGTCAATATTTCATTAATAAGATAATTACTGCATCATCATTGTGTCATAAATAAATTAAATTATTTAATGTCTAAAAATTACAAATAAAATACCATTATGTATGAAATCTTTTTAGATTTCTAATGAATATTTATAGTCGAATTTATCTTCTGTATAACCCCATATTAAAAATGATTTACTTATTAAACTTTGATTTTAACTATTTTAACCCTTCTTTAAATAAATTAATAATAAATGTCCTAATCTAATCCAAGTGGGCCTAAATGGTCATATTTTATTCCTAAGTTTGTTTTTGGTCGAATTACACTTGTCCAATAGAATTAGGACATGTGTTAGGGTAATATTGATATCATATTTACCCTTAGTTACCATATTTACTATTAACCGCGGTAAAAATCGTAAAAAGTTACTATTCACCAAAAAATTATTTTTATCTCATTGAACAACATTTTACTTACTGATATCAACCGTGTCTGTCGGATTTTTTAAATTCCATTCACAGAAGCGGTAAAATTAAGTTTTATGCAAAATTCCGTTTTTAACCTACCACTTAGTGGTTTCACTATTCATCAAAAATTGACAGTTTTCAGAAAAATACCAAAATTTCACCCTAGGCTAATTTCGATATTCTGAGTCCAAAAATGAAGTCCATTTTGAAAAATAAAATTTATAAAATTTCAAAAAGTGGTTATTACTATTCATAACGGCTAGTTTTAATAGCATATTGTTGTTCAGTGAAACTCGGTATTGCGTACGACGCAAGCTATCGAGGAAGGTCACGATTGCGTGTAAAGCAAGCCAAGCAAGTGTTGTGTAGAAAAAGATCCTTTTGATGATTTATATAACATAAAAGTCTCGGGTGTTACACACCTGTCACTCACTATGTTCAATTCAATACTTATATGAAAAGGTTGAATCATAAAATAAACATTCATATTAAAACTAGCATAAGAAATGTCAATACTTTGACCATAAACCATGAATGGTATAAAAATAGAACATCCATAGTCAAACATATTGCAACTGATTCAATACAATATAGAATATTGTATTAAAATAAATCTACCTCAATCAATTATAATATCTAGAAAAGGATTTTGACATGGTTGAAAATGATCTGTGAAACTCTTTGAGGGAAATGTCACTTTTTGTGAAATCATTTAAAAATCAATGATTTATAAAATAAAAAATTTATTTTGAAAATATTCATATAATCTAGGGAAGCTTTGAAGATGTTATAATGGAAGAAAATATCCCCACTCACCATATAAGTTAAAAAATCAATCCATAATTTTGTCAAAAAGGTCGTAAAGGACCTTGTTTGGAAAACTACAGAAAGATTCATTTATAAAACTTTTATAAAAATTCAGAAAAGGTTATAAATAACATTAAACAATAGTTTAGGAAATATTAAAAATGTTTTGAAATATATTTTTAAGAAACAAGGATGTGGATGATAAAGAGGTCCCAATAGATACTCACGTATAAAAAACCTCAGATAATGAAAATATTGTAGAATTAACCCTTACCTTGTACATTTACTTGATTGAGGGTACATTAACCTCATTTATAATAGTTAAATCATTGTTATTAAATTATAAAAGACCCACATACAAAAATATGATATCATATATAATCTTATGATATGGGATTGTTAATAATATTTCAACAGTATCATCATTTTGGGTGTTAACTAATTCATTTTCCTGTATATGCTTGGTTAAGTAAGAATTTTTGTTATGGATAGGATTTATTTGATTAATATATATATTGATATTAATTTCTAAAACACTATTATTAATCATAAAATGAAAATTATTCTTGAATGGTTATGATGGAGAAGGAATTTCATCGCGTTCGTGGAGACGGTATTCCATAGGTATGCACGAGCAAAAATATCATTCTATTGATGGTGAAATCATATGTAATTGGTTGCTATATCATATATACATAATCCTTAACATGTTATATTTTTTATTTACATAATTTATACTCATTATTATAACCATCCTAATAATGAAGTGTTTGAATGACAAATTATACCACTACGTAGAGACCGTAAGTCATACGTACGTGCGTATGGTGACTTGTCATTAATAGGATGGATTGAGTAATGAATATGGTTGTACCATATTTACAATAACATCAAAGTATTTTTATGTTAAGAGAGTTATTATTATGGTATGGAAAAAACCAATAAATATGAAGTGGACGAAGAAAAGAACTTTGAAAGAGGTGGTGAAATTATTACCTCTTCTTCGGGAGTTTCCTTTTGAGTTGATCAAAAGTGATCATTAGGATAGATTTAAGATAAATGTAAGGAATACAGGTCCAAGTTATGGTATTTTGGACGATATTTGAGAAGGGGTTGGCTGATCCAAATGGCTTTGCAGGTGTGATATTGAGATAAGGGGAAGTACCCTTTTATAAGAGAGGTGTGGGTCACTTTAAGAAAATCATGAAACATTATTTAATTATGAAATCATATTCTGTTTATAATGGAAAAAACAATGATTTATTTAGAGGATAAAGTGAGGAAGGGTATAAAAACTCCCAACCAATAGGTTTTATGTAGGTTTAGGTCACCTTATTAACCTTATCGTTTAGATTTAACTCTTCGTTAAATAGTTTAACATTTACCATGTATTCTTGTTTTATTATAAAAAATGGTTAATAAACTTATTATAAAAATACAAGAGAACCCGAAGAGGTTCATTATTGATATATCTAACTTTATATAAGTCCTATGGAGAAACATTATATTTTTAGAAACATTTTATCATTTCATAATATAGTATTTGTTTTAAAAACTCGTTTGTGTAAATTTTGACACTATTTAGTATTTGGTTTTTGTGAAAGTTATTTCAACATGATTAATTCGATGAAAATTAATTGAATCAACCCTAAAATGTCATATTAATCTATAAAATTCTTTGATGGAATCAAAAGCCTCAATTTACATTTATTTTTAAATATATAAAATCTATTATTTTAATCGTTCATTGGTAAAGTAATTACTACATCATTATTGTCATAAAAAATTTAATTAGTTAATATATAAAAATTATAAATAAAATACCATTATGTAAGAAATATTTTTATCTCTATAATGAACATTTAATTTATAATTAATCTAATGTAAAAATCTATTTTAAAAAATGGTTTAGTTGTTAAACATTGAATTTAACACTTTTAACTCTTCATTAAATAAAATAACAATACACGTCCTAATCTAATCCAAGTGGATCAAAAGGATAATAATTTATTCCCATGTTCAGTTTTTGTCAAAAAAAACTTATCCAATTCAATTAGGAAATGTGTTAGGGTAATTATAATATAATTTCTACCTTCAATTACACTATTTAATTTTAACAGTTGTAAATAAAATTAAAAAGTTACTATTCACTAAAAAAATATTTTCATCCTATTGAACCACATTTTACATACTGATGTCAACCATGTACCTCAAATTTTTGAAATTCAATTCACAAAATCGGTAAAATTACATTTTATGCAAATTTTTAAATATGCCTAGAAGGTTGGTAAAAGTCGGTAAAAAGTTCCATTTTTTACATCTATTTTATTATAAAATAACTCCAATGAATTACATTGAACATATATATTTATTATGTATCTATTTTTACAAAAAATAATTTTAAACAAAATAAATAATTATTTAAATAAAAAGTAGGTTTTAAACAATGATGTGGTGTTCATCACTATTCATTAAAAAATTGAATGTTTTTAGAAAAATACCAAAAATTCACTCTAATCCAATTTTGATATTCCGAATCGAAAAATGAATTCCATTTTGAAAAATAAAATTTAAAAAATTTAAAAAATTTGTTATTACTATTCATAACGGATAGTTTGATTAGTTGTTTGTATGCTAAAACTCTATGTTGCGTACAGTGCAAGCTATTACGTTATTCAAAGAGAAATGTACCTGGGGAAGCTTGTGGTGTTACAACTTGTTTTTGATTTAGGTCCTCAATTACTCTCAATAAATATTTACACTTTTCCTCCATGTCAAATATTTAGTCCCATTATTTTTATCTTAGGTGGAAACCTAGTTATATATTACATTGGGTAACCGTTATTGATCCAACATTCCACTTTAATGAAAGTTTTACTATCCATTTTTACGATGTGGGTTTATATGAATGAAACATTCAATTATTATAACGTAAATAAATTTATAAGGGGAAATTTATTTTAAAGGGGGTAGAATGTAACACCCTGAGGTTTTATGAATTGTTTTTTTTATTAATTTAACCATTGTAATATTTTTTATTTCACGTAACATTGAAAATAGTTTATTTTATATTAATGCACTATGTTTGGATTGAGTTGTACACAACAACAAGTTAATCATGAACTACCCACAACATAAATTTTATCTTGAATACATCGAAATCCAATGATATCTTGTGACTTGGTGTATGTTACAATCAACAATGACTCAACATACAAAACACCCAACACCAACTTGGTGTGTGTTATATCCTAAAATTATCTTCTATGAAACATATTTTTAATATTATAACGAATTAAATGATATAATTATAATATAGACATTAAAACAGAAATATTAATAGTGATAATTACTTATCAAATAATTTTTATAACGGAATTGATGAGGAAATATATTATTTTTTGTAAAGTCTTTATTTGTGTAAAAATACTATTTTCTCAAGTAAACTCATTTTAATATCCTTGGGTGAAAAATTATAAATTTTATATCATAAAACTAGAAATTTAATCTAATAAATTGAAAACCATTTTGGAATTTATAATTTTAAAATTACATTTGGGGTAATTTTGGTATTTTTCTGAGAAACATCATTTTTTGATGAATAGTGAAGAATACCAGATTTTAACTCAAAAATCCATTTTCATTTAATTTATTAATAAGGATAAATTATTTTTCAAATTGATTTAAAATTTTAATTAGATAATATTTTTATAAATTAATATCATTTATGGAATTTATGTCAATTTCACATTGAAATTGGATTCCAAAACTTTGTAAACATTTGAATGATTTCACATTAAAAACCCACATTGTTGACCCAACCGTGGGATTAATTTTAAACAAATTTCTGCCAATATTTTTAATAGAATTTGAAAAATGGATTAAATATTTTGAATCTAATTACTTTATACTTTATATTATTTTCAACAAATTTTTGAAAAAAAATATATTTGTAAATGTAATTAAAATTAACCACATCGATTAATATAATAGTAATCTTAACTAATAACTAAACCTTAAATTTAAGACCCAAAATGACATGGAAACATGACCTGAACTAGTTTTATAACCATTATTCGTTCATTAAAGTTCAAATATTTATTTTTTTGGGTTTGGTCTGACATATGTTTGGTAAAAATGTTGGTTTGACTAACTTGTTTTCAAAAATACTTATTATGTCATTTCCTTTCCCTATAAAAGGCCACCACCTCTCCCTCTTCTTCACACCTATAAAACAAATTAGGTTCAGAAAATATATTTCCAATATACTTTAAAATATCCATAAATTCCTCTTAGAATCCTCCCATTGGAAAAAAAGAATCCCAATGATTCATTTTGGCACAAACCAATAAGAGTTACCAGATTAAGAGGCATTTTCTTCTCTCCAGTTCCTTTTTGTGTTTTGTTTCTCCACCACCTCCAATATATTTATTACATTATTGTATATCGAAACCTATATATTCAATATAAAAGATCAATTTTATGCAAATGGTTCTACCTAAACTTACACACACATCCATCTAATGGGTAACGAACCTACTATTTACATGTATATTGAAATATTTTCTCCCAAAACAATTATTAATCATTTTACCATTACTGCCTCTCAAGGTGAGAATTATGAAAGAAACGATTGTTTAATATTTTATATATTATATTTATTATACATTTATTCTTCTTTATTCATTTTACAATAGCAATATGTTTATTTTCCGTTTGGTGTAAATAAGATAATTTTGTTTTAGGAAGCGTGGACTATCGTCACGTCAAAGCGATGTAAATCATTAACACACTACATAGAATCCATTAAAGATAGATTTAGTGAACATATATTTTATATATGATATATTTAAATTTATTTTAATAATTATATGTATATATATTCTATTTAACTTCTTTCATTTAATATGAAAATAAAAATGGAAGCATTTGCTTGTGTATGTACGGCTTATCGTCTCCAATAACAGTGTATTAAATTTCATACATTTATATTTCATATAATATTATAATAAAAGTATAATGAATATAAATGATATTTATATAATTTTTAACATTATGAAATCATGACATTAGTATACAGACCAAATATAAAACAAATTAAGACAAATTACAAAAACAAAGGGAATATTACCTGAAGTAAAACCTTAATATAAGATTGTTAACAAAATTGTAATATAATGTAACAATAAATACATATATGGATTATATATAATAATATGGTTAATTATAATATATATAGTAAATTTATATTTTTTATAAAGTTGGTTTGAACTAGTACGATGACAGTTAAGACACAAGGTAAGGGGAATTCATCTCAATTTTTATTTCTATGAGATACATGCTTTATTCATCACCCATTCCTTTTGTGTGGGGTGTATACTACCCATTGGTGTATTCAATGTTACTTATTGTAAAATTTATGGGCATCTAAATATCCATTCTATGACCTTTATTTCATGGTTTCAATGATTCAAAATTTACCATATTCGTAAACTATGTTGTTCCCAATACACCTTCTTTGAGACTCATGTTTTGTTATGTGGCTAAATTAATTTTTAGGTGTATATACTTCCATTTTACATAATATATCATGAATATCATTATTTTAATGATATTCTATTCTTCATGTAATTTACATTTATTACATGTAGATTATGATACCAAGTTACCAAGTGATAAGAGTTTATGGAGACAATCTCATCACTTTTAAAGATTGTTTATGTTTATTCTTCACTTAATAAAATTTTATAACCCATATAACAAGAAAATTCGTGATGTTTTTTATACTCAATTTATTAATGATATATTCATTTATTAGTACCATTTTTTCACGTTGGTAGATCATAGGATTAATAAAGTTATTATAAGAAACCCAAACATTACCCTCTCTTCGGTTGGAAATCAATATTCCATCAAACCATGATTTCTAAAAAGGGTTTCCAAGAATATTTTAACACTGTCCTATAGTCCTTAAATGAAATATCTACGATTTTCTATTTTCCAAATATAATTAAGGGAATATTTTTTTTCGCCCCAAATAAGTCATTTTTCTAACATTTCTATCGTGCCAAAGGAATTTTATTTTTACCTCGTATGACATGTACTGATTTACCCACCATTATTTCATTGAGGTACCCTTTTCATTTTTAAACCGATAATATTTCAGAAAAAAAAGTAAAATTAATTTTCTAGGAAAACTATTTTCAAAATATTTTAAAGCAGCTTTTATATGTTTTAAAGGAACATTATTTTCAATAAATTTTCAATCCTTATTTACCAATTTTAAAAGTATTATCTAAGAAATAGTAACCAAAACCTTTACAATATTTCCTTATAATTTATCAATGTCTTTTCAACGAAAACTGTTTTTAATGTGTTTTGAAGATTATTTTATATGTTTTCAAGGAAAAGGATTTTCAAAATAATTTCAAGCCTTTTTTATATTTTAAGTTATTTAATTTGAAAGTGATTTCCCAAAGGTTTTATGTATTAATGATTTTTTTTCAAATATAAAATATTATTTTCCTCAAAAAAACATTTTTGAAATATATTTAAAAATTATATTCCATCAAAGACGACATCTATTGATGTTAATAATTCCCTTCTAGGAAATTATCTAAAGGTTGCAATCTTATTCTTTCTATGAATGGGATAAACATAATTTTATGGTCTTTATGAAACACATTTCTCTTTCACGGGTTATATTTTTATGAAATACTTTTCTATTTTATGAGTTATTTTTTATGATATGATTATGAATCCTATATAATTTTTTATAGGTTATGATATTTTTGAATGTTTATTATACCCATTTCATGTTCATGGGTTATTATATTATTTTGTATGATTTTGTGGCACATGTATGTATGATTTCATTATAATGTGGTTGGGACCTATATCTCTCTCCAATGTATTGGGGAAAGATTTACAACTCATGATATAGACATGGATGGAATGAGAAATGAACTCATTTTAGTATTATAGGGATTGAAATAGAAATTAACTATGTTCAATAATACCGTACGGGAACAGGAAATGGTCTTAGTTCAGTATTAGAGGGATGAAACTAGGAGTAAACTCAGTTTAGTAATACATGAATGGAATGGGGTGTGTACCTATTTCAGCAAAGGAATTTTTACACTTAGATAGTCTTGGCAGAAATTTCTTGAATACGTTGGAAATCATTATATAGTATTGGGTATTTTCCACAATTAAATTTTTCCCTATGTTATTCTTTCATGGGTTATGTACTTTTTTCCTTATAATTCATGTCTTATGAATATCCGTTATTTATAAAATCATTTTTGTATAGGACATTTTATATTAAGGGTATGATCTTTTATTTTCATTATCATGTTATCATACACATATGATCATGATTGTGATTACATATCTCACTGGTTAACCTATAATTAGCAATTGATCTCAGCCCTTTTTATGTTTCATTCCTTATGTTATGATGATATGTATTATGTTTTAGGTGGGTAAGAATGGTGATAGTCAATAAGTAACTAGATGGTGATAATGTATCTCACTTATGTATTAGTGTTTATGTTTCCATGTTTCTAAAGGCGCTAGACTATTTCATCCTTTGGGAGTTTTTTTGAATGATGTTTTAATTATTGAAAAAAAAAATTATGTAATTTTAATGTATGAAAATAGAGGTTCATTATTAATCTTAGGAATCATAAAATCCCTAAGTAGAATAATTAGATCCCCAATAACAAGATCAGTCATTTCCAATTGCAGCCTTAAATAACCCTCAATCCTCATGACATGTGGAATTATCATCATCATCATCACCACATAAGGAATCTGTCATCCCCAGGTTGGGAGGGAAAAATCAATGATTAGCATCCCCAATTCCTCCCACATCAAGATAATCCTCTAATATTCGGTGATCAATTGGAAATAATTACTAAAAACTCTCTCAATATCCCTGGATATTGGATGTGATAATAGGAATATATGAAAAGGAAGATGAGACCCCAATGAGGTTGCAAGAAAAAATATCCCAATATGGATAAGGGTTCAAATAACTACACTGAAGAAGGTAATTCAGAATCATCCTATTACATCAAAAGTAACATAACAACCACCATATCTTGATAGGATCTAAAAAATGTCATCACTATCAATATGAATGACATGGTAGATCTAGATTCAAATGAACAGGGCCACAACACATCAAATATTCCATGATAGGTGGGTTATTTCGATACACCAACTATGGATGAACACACCCATAACTAGATAAGGCTACAAAATCTAGAACCTCTGAATAATGAGCTTCCACCTCTCCAGAGAAACACAGCCAATAAATAAGTTAAAGTTTCATCTACATATTTATCACCAATAATAAGAGTTTATATTTCCTCAATAGATAAATATTCTTTGTCAATATTAGAGTGAAATACATACTCTTTGACAACTTAATGTGGTGATAACTAGGGTAAATAACCCTACTATTAATTGTCTTCAAGATAATGCAAATATCCATCCTCCCATAAGAGTCAATCTATTCGAAAAAGTGGCATCTAACTGTTAGACTGGCTCTAGATCAATGAAGTCGGTCTAAATAGATTAGGACATTGAAAATGATCATTACTTCCTTTCATTGGGGTGATAATGTGTCCATTACCTGGGAAATCATTCTGTATTAGGAAAAATTGTGAATCGGAATGAGATTAAAGTGGGGCCTCCTCATCAACCAATGTATGCTCCGTGTAGATGGGACATATCTCAAATAAAAGTCCCTCTTAGATTTCATAACATTATCATGTCCCGATAAAATGTAATACATGCCATAGAAGGGTTATGTGAACCTATGAAACCTAAGAGGAGGTCATAACCCAAATTGGTGGTTGAAACTTTTCCTCCACCCAATTTTAGAAATACTACTTTCTCTACTTTTGATATTTTTGGTTCACTGAAAATGAATCTCACACACTATGTATACTGATGCAACCCAATGATGGGCCATTTATATCAATATGATGCAGTAATGATCATCTATTTTGTATAGAATCTAATAAGGACATCCATTGTTTAGTATAATAGCCTATTACTAGGATCTTTTTTAGGGTGAGAAGAATTTCATCATAAATTACTTTATCAATTCATCTCTATGGAGAGGAAAAAGAGTTTTTTTGACATAAATACTTCAATAAGTATTAAAATGAGAAGGTGTTTGACTTTATAATGATGGGGGAAAGTTTAACATACTCACTCATCATCCCTCTCTCACAAGAGAAATTTATTGAAATCATTGATGAAATATGAGGGATGATTTATAGAAACCTCTAATTTCGATGAAGTATCACGGTGCATTCCATTAGTATGTAGAAATAGATAAATGTTTGGAAGAATCCATATATTGAACCTAATCCAAATCTAAACTCATGACCTCATCACATTGTAATGGGGTATCAAAATTAAAATCTATAGTTGCCACTCTCAAGCCAGCATCAATTTCCGTCCAGGAAGATATCCTAGCCTAGAACAACCGAGCACCTCTTGCCGAGTGGGTGTATCCATAGAATCACACTCGGCAAGAATCATAGAGAAATCAAGTTCACCTTGGATTTAAAGAACAAAAGTATAAGTTATATTAATTATAGAATCAATGTGTCCCTAGTTATTCATTATCATCAATGGACAATAACCTACTCAGTATTTTCCATCCTAGGATTCCTAATGTGGTTAAACTCACTATTTGTCCTAACTACTTCCCATGAAATAGATGCGAAGTTCATATCATGTAATATTATACAGTCTTTAATTATTTTCTTCAAATCATGGTTTATTCTAGAGAGGTTTCATTACAAAAATCCCTAGGGCATGTTTCTTTCACAACCATTGTCTAATTAGAAGAATAAGATGGATGGAATAAAGTTATATCCTAGAATTTTGAAATCTTTGGTAATTAAATGACTCAAAAAAGGGTTGATCGAGCTCATGACACCCTTAGATAATATTTCTGAAGACTCAAAATAGCCCCCCCCCCACATAAATTTGCAGTACTAAATATGACTACTAATGGTGTGAATGACTACCAGAAATATAAATAAATAAAAGATGAATAATCATATTCTTCTCCAAAGAAATATCTAACCCTTACATATTTGTTCCTTTCAATATCTTATGCACATGAAACATCCCAAAAAATGAAACCCTTGTCAGAAAAAGGGATCAAATTTTGTTCTTTTAATGTGATGAACTTTGAAAACCCATTCTATGAAGATGAACATGGCACAGAATATGAGTTCCCTGTATATAGTCATGGAATGGAAGGCCACATGTCTAAGTATAGATGATGCAATAGAAATAATTAGAGTGGTTCAACTTAATACTTCAGTGAAGTCCTCATATAGGACATATATACACCTTAGAACCCTAGATAGACACTCAGTCAAACCCAAAAAAAAGGCAAGGAGGAGTCTCATAACCCATATTAGTCATCATCACCAAGTAATCATGTATGAAATATTAGAAATAATTTGATTTTCTAAATATCCTAAAATAGGGAATTTCAGCACTACCCAAGGTGTTGGTAGTAGATACCACCACAATCTATTTACAATAAATAAGCTCATCAACCTCAAATGTGACCATTCTTGAGCCACATATCCCAAGTGCTACCTCTTGCCCAAAATTATGAAATTCTAAAATAGTAAGTGGTATCCCAAAAAAAATATCAATATTGGATGCACTCTATCTTTCAAAGGAGTTGAGTGATGCAGTCATTGAAGCCCTATGGATCCCGAAAGAGTTCCATATATAATTTTCGTAAGTCGAGGTCTATTTAGTGGATATCATGACGTCATAATGACATTTCTCTATCTATTTCACTAACCATGGTCATAAAAAGATCATCCAAGGGTAGAACAAGACCTAATGTCTCAGGAAAACTCAAGAATTTCAATGTCCATGTATTATTGATTGATAATGGTGTTGGGATCAATATCATCCCAGTTTTAACCCTTTGAAATTTTGGATATGGTGAAGGGGTAATATCTCCCACAAATCTGGCCATTCATGTGCATGATACGCATGTGAAAAGACCACTTGAAAAGGTAAAACATGAAGCCTAGTTTAGGGAGAACCTATTGAACACGAATTTAATGTTTATGTAGAAATACACCACATAAATTGTCCGACATGGAAGGACACATATCTGTAGCCACATAGTGGTTCCTTCAACATTTCAGCACTGTTTGAAGTACCACATTGATGGAAATGTCATCATACTATAGGATAAAAACACCCCCCTTCAAGACCATTGGATCCATATATGGTAGAGAAAATTTCTACAATATGGAAGGCATAAAAACAATAAGGTATTTTGATATACAGTTTGCACCTCAAATGTATTTGGGACCACTCATTCAAATTGATAGAGTATGATTGAAATCAACTATTTTCTCAATATAAATATAGTATTGGTAACATATCAAATCCCAATATTCTGAGACCCTCTTATCCTTAGTTATAGTGTAAAATACAATCATATCTTGCATCTCTATGAAACAATATAGGAATTAGGGTATGATGATGTCTCTTATCATTGTCTTCCTTACCTTGACAGTGATGGAGAATCCCCCGTATTTTCATCTTAACCTGAAAATGTATCCATAGATGTGCAAGTGGAAAAAGATTAGGATTACCTCAAGAACACCCATCTCACATTCACGGAAGGAATCTCCACCACTATTGTTGATCTCAAATAGATAAATATTGGAACAGAAGAAGACCTATGACCTAATCAGATTATAGTAAACATTTTCATATATGATAAATAGATATACATTTATATTCTAAAGAATAACTGATATGTGTTTTCTTTGAACTACATAAAATTTCCAAGACTGAATCTAGATGTGGATATGCACCCTCTCAGCCAACCTAATGATCATCAAGGATTAAAATAGGTAGTTATGAGGATTTACCCATTTCATTCCACCTATGTAGATGAATAAGTTTGTCAATGGATCAAATACATCTTTTTATGAATACTGAAATACCCAATATGGATCACCAACATCATCCCTGCCATGAAAAATAATGGCATGCTTAGGGTATGCATTGATTTTAGAAACCATAATTAGAATTTATCAAAGTATTATTTCCTATTTACCATCACATAAATATTCATCAATGATACTTCTAGCTTCCAAGAACTCCTTTCGTATACAGATACTTGAGGTACAATCCAATAAATATGGCCCATGAATTTCTGGATGTTGCTGCCTTTACAGAACCTGAAGGGAAAAGTTTCTATTTGGTCATTCCTTTTGGATTAATTAACTATTGGTCTATGTACTGACCTTCCATGCATCACATCACTAAGTCATTTCGGGGAAGGATAGATGAATGTTATATAGATGAAAAGGTTGTTAAATTAATATAGAGATGTGATCACTTCATTGATCTCCAACCAATCAGTATCCAGGTGCGAAAAAGCAGTCTGATGATGAATCTGCTGAAATGTTCTTTTTGGGTAACATCCTGGAAGTTCATTGGATCTGTATTTTTCTACAATGGCATCGAGGTCATCCCAAATAAGAAAAATATTATCTTAGAAATTTCACCCCTTAAGATCTCAAGAAACATAGGGGACTCCAAGGGAACATCGCCTATATTCAATTATTCATACCCGACATCATCGGTAAAAGACTCCACTTCACCCGGATAAGGAATAAAGGAATTTCCTATCAATTGGATGATGATTTTTAATAATACATCAAATTTCTCAAGAACTACTTACTACACCCACCAGTTCTGGTGCCTCGAGTGGAAGGGAGGTCACTCATCTTATATGTTGCCACCATGGATCACTCACTATGAACCCTCCTTGCATAAAACAATGATGTGGGGTGTGAGATTAGTCTCCCCTAGATCATCAGGATGACTCTAGGCACTAAGAATAGATATTATGATGTTGATAAGAACTACCTTGAACTCATCCTTGTATTGATATTGAGGATGAATTAAATAAAGCACCATGAAGTCCATCTTGTATCTCATATTGTTCCTCTCATGTAAATATTCGGCCACCCTATGTTTACTAGGAACATGGCCAGATGGGAGGTAACTCTACAATAGTACAACATTTGGTTCATTTCATAAAATCTAGGGAATGTTCAAGCCATCACTGATTATCTTACAACACATCATTCCCCAAATAATACATCAAAATTGAGCTTCAAGATAAGGAGGTATTATATTCCTATGACACTCCTCAGACATATGAGATTTATTTTTATTGATACATTGGGAGTCATATCATCAAAATGGTGGAAAATATAAAGCTCAATCGATTTGGTCTAGAGATTTTATTTGTCTTTCCAAAAAAACAATTTTCCTACTCTTTATCACTATCATAAGGCTGCATAAACAATGAAATAAAAAATCAATCCCTCATCACTAGGTTGGAACTAGACTTATTGTCGCAAATTTCTTACCTAAATATCAGTGTAAGTTTTTAATTTCTTATAAAGTTGATCACTGGTGAATATATCATTCAAAAAGATGAAATGCCCCCTTTCACTGGCTACATCAGTGGAATAATGGATGAGATCCCTTATGATCAATCATTACATCATGTTTTCCAATTATTGAATGCTCATACTGAACTATTGGCTAATGCATCCACTATCCTAGACGACCCTGATCAGGAGGAATAATTATATTGTATCACACATCGATGAATGATCTCATCAAAAGTCATATGTGAAATGGAAAAAAAATAAATTAGGTGGACACAAATATAGATTTGGATGAACCAGTGACCACCCCTAGAGGGATTAATACCATAATTAGTTATCTATAAAATGGGATAATCCCAATAGAACAATATTGGAGGGAATATAATCGCCATCACGCATCCCAAATCACTCTATATGATGGTCTAAATGAGCATAAATCCCTATAAAATGTATTTGATGAAATCCTCCGCAAGTGCATAGTAGGAGGGATTTCCTCCATCATGAATGAATTCTATGCAATCTCCTGTAGCACCCAACAATCCAGGACCAGGATCTACCACTAAATTAAGAGGTTGGGTTATTACTATAAATCCATGAATCAAGACTAAATTGAAACAATTAAGAAAAATCATGTGTTCCAAATCCATGAATACTTCATCAATCAACACCCGTAATTTCTATATACAGCTAAATATTTTTAGTCATTTTTCGTTTGAGGGATGGATGTTTTGGGGCCATATCCCATAGACATGGCTAAAATTTTCAAGTACATCCTCAATGATACCAACTTCAGTTTCAGATGGGTTTAAGAAATACTCCTTAATGAAGTTGGGATGAAGAATATAATCATCTTCATGAAGTCACATATCATCGCAGGGTTCAGGGAACCTCAAAAAATATTAATGGAAAACCACACTAATTTATATTCTATAGAGTTGATAAAATTATACTGGGAGTACAATATCTAGTCCAATCAATTATATCTCTATCATGAAGTGATAAATGGGTAGATATATGAATTAAATAAGACTTTATTTAATACTCTATAGAATATAGTGAATAAGGATAAGATGTATTCAACGGAGAGACTTTTCCATGATTTAGGGACATACATAACTACCACATGTACTAACACATAGGTAATGCCATGTCCATTAGTGTACAGGGTCGAAAAATGTTTGCCAATAGTGGTACAACTTACTTCACTACGAATATCAATTTTTGGACATCTCTCATATGAAAAACAGTCGTAAAAGAAGATTGATGAATTGGAGGGGCTTTATGAGATCTGGTAGTGTACGTTACACAATATGTAGGTCCAATTTCATCGAATCAATTGAGAATTTAATATGAAATTTCACCTCTTCTCATTCCTCTAATGAGAAAATTTTATAACTCTCAAAACCCCAATGATTCTAGGGAATAATCCTATGAAACTGATACTCAATTGGGATGGGCCATATGTCATTCCAAAGGACTATCATAATATATCCTAAAAAATCCCCACAATGTATTGGGAGTATGTTACACCCCACCAATTTGAGATTTCTCAGTAAATAAATTGCATAGTTATCAACATATATGAATCCACAACAATGTATGTCCCACTATCAATCCTACAATAAACACGATAAAATTAATGGCATCTAAAGTCCAAATAGAAAGACATTAAACTATTTGATATCCTTCATCCTAAATACATGATGATAAACTATATAGAGATCTTTCTAGAAATGTGAAATTAATCTGCATTGTTCCTTAATAACATTATATGGATTGATTCACACGTTTGCAATATATGTAGTGGCACAAAAACTTCTAATTCTTGGGATCCAGTAGCCACTTCTCTTTTCTCTTACACAAGGAGATTTATGTCAATTCCATATGATATTAAACTACTTGGATAATGTTCATACCATAATACATTAAACATCACTATTAATATCATTACCACAAGACATTAAACTATATGGATGACATCATCACCAAACAATGTTAAACTGCATGGCCCATCAAGAACATTGAATGACTTGATTATTATTTTTCAATGGGATCTATAGCAATTCATTAGTCCTATATCTTGTTCCATCCAGTACATGTTTCCCAATGCCTCTATTTTACCATCAATTTCTTTTTTTATTGTTATAGAAACCATTTCTATTCCTTGTTTCTCACATCGAGCATAGAACATGTGAGCATAGGAAGTGCAGTAAGGGATTCCCCACCCAAAAACTCATGAAAGTATGTGGTAGGTCCATCATGATCCTAAATATAGGACCATAAAAGGTAGACCAGGAGTCTTATCTACATGGTGTTAAACTCCATGGTCAATTTCCTTACCACATATCCTAAAATTGAATGGTCCCTCAAGAACTATATGTGTATTGATTCCAGTAATCACATGATACATTGTGATTCATGGATCCTTAATCCTACAACAAACTACTATAATCGACATAAGAAGTTCACACCTATCTGTATGGGCCAGAACGGGGAAGAGATAGTTTCTCATTCAAGAACTATACATGACTTGACTCATATCCTCATTGGATATGCAGTGACACCTAAATTTCTAGCTCCGGGCCTAGACATAATTGATAAGTATTAAAATTCCCCTTATTTGCATACATGTCAGACTTGTATATGGAACTTCATTGAGAACTACATGTGGCATGATTCTCATCACCATGGGATACATTGTGACACCCATAATATCATTAATGGTCCCATCTGCAATACCATCATTTTAGGTCAAGGGATCAAGATCTTAACCATAAGAAGTTGAAATACACATCCTCTCATAACATTGTGTGGTTTTATTCTCATCTTCATGAAATACGTAGTGATGCCCAAACAAACACCCTTGGTCCCCATCATAACATTTACTTCATTTCACATCAATTTATTTACATTAATTCCATATGAAGTCATAATTCCTGGGAGTATGTCCTTATAAAATGACAATAAACTATTAGGAATTAATTCCATTCTGCATGAAATTAACCTAAAATGTGAACGTCCCATTTGCACGACAGTACAATATCATAACAAACACATCCTTACCGCATGATTTTAAACTACAGAGAAGAAATAATGTCCCTAATATAGGATTATAAACAATACAAATCATAGCATAGAATTATCCCTTATAAAAAGACAACAAGGTCCTGACCCTATTCAACAAGAATATGGGGTGATTCTTCGATATTTTATAGAAGTTCAATGCATATAGCACAACTCATGTCGTGATTGCCTTGGGTCTCCATAAATCATTCATATCACATGGAATGTAAAAAAGATCTCAATAAATGGACATGATATCGACGTAGAAGATTGTAGACTCACCAAATAAAGACATCATATCTCGGTACAAATGGATTTATTATTATTGTTAACATGACATCACCATGAAAAAAATCAACACCCCAATGTGATACAAACCCATCCTTGTATGATTGTACCATGTCATCACTCATGAACTGAGAACCATGATCCATGACTTATAGTAGTTACATCTCCTTCCCGAAAAGACGATGGGGTACTCCTAATCCTGGGTATCCCAATGAGTCAATTTTTTATCATTCCCTATATTGGGTATATGTGTGTCATGACTCTAAACATCATAAACTTTGTTTAATGATAATCAACCTTAAACACCAGACGATAATGGTTTATATCACATGAATCTAAAATCAAAGTGAAAAAAGTCACAAAATATGTCAAGTAGACCACTAAAAATAGGTTTCCATGAAAAATTCAATTATTTGCTTTCAAATCATTACATCATCACAGTTTAGGGAAATATTATGGACCAATAAAAAAAGGATCAAATATCATAGTACCTACTTGGATTTGTTAGTAAAATCCACGCTATCTCGTTAGACCTGTTGGGTTAAATAAACGTTAGGGTAATGATTTTCATATCTCTTTGCCATGAGAATATATTTTTTAGGTGGTGGAATAGTTTTTTTGGTGCTTGAACACTTATATATATTACAAATTCCACAAATCACACTTCATGATTTGGGGTCATCGGGTCACCATGAACCTTCGATGTCCCTTTGAAAATATATTTCAAATCAAGTGGTATTTTTCTTGACTATATGTGTATGAATATGGCTCTTCTTTATGTGAATATGGTAATCAAACAAATGTGACATTATACCAAAAGAACACTACTACCCTTGTGATCCCTAACATCCTGACGACCACAGTCAATGACTTAGTGTGTCTAAAATACTCTCGGTATGACTAACCCATATCGTCCTCCTCATCCAAGAACTTTAGATCATGACATATAGTCTCTGTACCAAACAATTTGAGACGATGAAACATCCTTTACACTATATCACTGTTTTTTCAACCCTTTCTCAACTCCGAAATTCAACATTACATTCTCAAACCTATTGTGGCCCACACCTTGTGATTCAAAACCACATGGAATTTTTCTTGCTCTTTATAATTCATGTTCTCATGGCCCTAGTGAGCAAGAATCATTTCTAAATAGCCTTCTGCTATACCCAACTTCATCATATAAATGTTTGAGTCATCTGAAATCCTTAATGACCCTCAGAAAGGAGTAGATATCATCTTTTTCATAACCATTATAATGATGCATAAGGACGTTGACCGACTAACTAAATGCATATACAATTTTCTAGAAAGGATATTCAATCCTTGTGAGCCCTAGAAACAACACGGTGGATCCTAACATCAATGATTTTATTGGGAGATACCTTCCATGTCTTCATCATCTTATATTCACATACTCAATCTTTGGTGTTATGATTTACATCACCAATATTACAACAATACAAGAAGACCTATAATCCCTAGTTTTTCATCCTCTAACCGGCATTAACTCCATAGATCTACTATAGCAGCTTGAAACGAGACTTAACATGAAGAGACCCATTTATTGACTATGCATGTATGACTATGTCTCGTGAAAATGTGAATATGTTCATCAACTGAATGCATCACTCTGAAAAATGTATTTCTAATTATTGTGAGCCTCAGCAACACCATGGAAGAGTTCAACTGACCAAATGTTATTTGTTTCACTCCTAGCATGATTTTTGTAATATTCCATTATCATAAATATCATGTTCGAGCTAAAATACCTTAAAATAATGATATATCATGTCCAAGCTAAAAGAACCTAAAATAAATTTGTATCATGTCTGTGAAAAAATACTCTAAACTAAAGTGACATAAGGTGCAAGATCAAATAACCTAATCTAAAGATATATCATGTTAGAGATAAAAGGCATTAAAATAAAGTGATATATCAGGTGTGATCTAGAAGACCATAAAACAAATATCTGGTACGAGAAACAAGACACAAAATTAATGATATATTCAATGCCCAAGCTAAAATACCCTAAAATGAAGTGATATAAGGTCTAAGATAAAATATCATAAACAAATATCAAGTCTAATCTAAAAGGCCCTAAAAAAAGTGTTATAAAGAGTCCAAGCTAAAATTCCATCGACTAAAGAAATATAAGGTCCTAGTTAAAAGACCCAAAACAAAATCAACATCATGTCTTAGCTAAAAGACCCTATACTAATGCATTATTAGGTCTAAGAAAAAAACCCATAAACTAAATAAATAGATCATACGAGATATAAGAAACTAAAAAAATGCAATTTTTATGCTAAAATTCCATAATAGACATCATTGAAATGACATAGCCTTCAAGAATTAAAAATAATGTATGTCACATCATATGGCGCTTCGAAATCATGCATATAACAACACTTCTCTTTATTAACCATTAACATTTGATTTTTTACATGATATTAAACATTATAAATCACAGTTGTTTGATAAATATATTGTATTTGGGAATTAGATACAGATAATAATAGCCTAAATAGATAATATAACTTCTTTATTGAAAACATATTTAGCATTATAAAACTTAAAACTAAATGGCATAACCTGGGGACATATATACAAAATGGGAGAGCTATAAAGCCCAGTATGGGAATAAACATGGAATCATAAGGAAACAATTAATACACATTAGAAAATACACATATCAATGGGAAATAAAAGGAGTATTAATATTAAATATGAACAATGATACAAGATATATCACGATAACCATAAAGGAAATATGGGAAATGTTGAAACAACATAAAATAGTGCATCCTAAACACAGGTCTAGGATAAATTCTATGAAATTGTGATGGAAAAAGTTACATAAAGGAATCAGATTAACTGTCTATCACAACATTAATTCTCATGAGACTAAACATCACCCAATTCATTGGAGTGTGATATATTTTTGGGTTCACCCCTCGCATTCATTAGATTATCATTCTTATGTGTTCCACGTAGATCATAAAACATGGAATCATTTATCATAACATTTTATTCCATGAACATGGAGTGTGGAATAAATACATGTAATTCACATGTCAAAGATGAATAATTATATAATTTTGAACTCCCTTGATATGAACCGTGTACGGAATTCACATCACACTTTTGTGGCATGGATAATCGAGGTGATATTTCATCAATATAATTATGTCACATAAAAACTGATATAATAGGTTAATGTGATAGAAAATCTTATATCATAAATTGGAAATAAAATATTAAGTAATAGGGATATATAAATACATGCCCCATAAAAAATATTTGAATATATAAGACATAAGACAATAAAGAAACATGAATAAATAACAGAAGGCGAGGATCCCTTACCTGACTGTGAAACCAAGAATTCTTCGGATGACATTCTTGAGAGTTTGGGCATGCCTAAGGAGGAATATATATATTGAAAGGGAATTGTATGGAAGTTCTCCAAGGAGTTTTTATGAAGAAAAATTAGATCTTCAGTGGGTTTATATAATAAATGAGGGAGGAGTTCATTACTATTTTAGTTTTGGACTCTACAATATAAAATAACCAAAACCACAAACAATCCCATAGTTTTTGACAATTGTTTCTAGAAAATCGGATTGGTTATCATTACTTTATAGCTTTAAGGTCCAAATATAATAATATAATTCCCTTGCTTTTGTAGAGGTGAGTCATACTCTTAAATAAATGATGATAATCCATTAACATATATAAATGGGTTTCAAGGATTCCAAAGGATTTATAAAATTAACCAAATAAATATAAAATAACATTATTTTAATAGGAAGACATATATTTGGTCTTGGAATCCGTTTATAGTATTTATTAAATAACTTTTGGGTCATTATAATGTCATAATACACAAAGTATATTTATATAGTATTTAATTTTTACCCAAAAATTCAACTCTACAAAAAAATTATGAAAATTTCATGGATGGATAAAAAAGATTTATTAAAAAAAATTATTACTTTTAACTAAATAATTTTATAAATATTTTAATTTTTAATTTTAAAATTAAATCGATATTTATTATGAAATGATAATTTTGACAATAAGATATTTTGAACCATTATAAAAATTACATTTTACTAGAGAAAAATTATAGGATCATTTATATTTGTTAATAACTATTTAATAATAATATTTTATTAAAATATTATTTATTTCACAAATCCATTAATTCATCAACAAAAATTCCTTAAATGAATTTAAATATTATCCGAAAATTCAATTTGTGATTTATTGAATCAAAATTAAAATGTTTATAAAATAACGATAATAGGATTAAAATATATACATTATTCTATCAAATTTAATATAAATACTCATATTTATAGGGTCTTGAAACTTATGCTTTTAATAAACCATAAAACTCTTTAAGGGTAAGGTCTGCAATGGTGGGACTTTTATGGGGTGGTTCAGAGTACAAGGTTTGGATGGTGAAGTTGATGAGATGGAAATTCTCCATTAAATGGTTTTTCTCATGCTTAAGTTGTTGGATATCATCTAGTGCATGGTCATGGTAATACCACAATGATTTTATGTCCCTATGAAGTTCCAGTAAAAATGATTTGTTGTGTATAATCCTACTTGTTAATGTCATTACTTCCTTTGTGTCTGTTGAATTTGTTAAAACACTATAATTATACTCATCGTGGGATCGTTGTTCAATGAATATATTATCAATGGTAATGATGATTAATGGTATTTTAAATTTGATATAACAAAACCAAATAATTTAATGTGCTTTATATTACTATTTTACAAAATAATAAATTTAAATACATCAAAAGGGGACCATTATTTATAACAGTTCGGGTCATTAAAATCACCCCCCTTTATGAAATTTGACCCTCGAAATTTTTTTCCGCCCACTAAAATAGATGACAGTAACTCTATTTCATCACCACATCTAGTTCCCACATAGCTTCTTCAAACATTTTTTTTCACCACAACACTTTTTAATGGGGGATTTTCTTATTTCATATAGCATTTTCAATAAAATCTAATATCTTCCTTGGGAGATCTTTATAGGAAATTACATTCTCCAATGGTACCACCTATAGATCGATAACATGTGATGGGTCTGGTAGCTACTTTCTTAAGTGGGTACATGGAATATATCATCTACTTGAGATAGGATAGGTGACTATGATAGTAGATTGACTTCATCTATGATGTTATCAAGGATCACAAAGGGGTTGATGTATCATCTAGTAATCATTCCATTCTTCCCAAATCTCATCACTACCTTCAATAGAGGTATGCAGAGGAGAACCATTTCTCCAACATTGAACTCTAGGTCTCATCCATGATTGTTATCATAGCTCTTCATATAACTGGGGCCAACCTTGATGTGATTCAGAATAGTCTTAACCATTTCCATCATTTCCTCAACCATTTTCAGACCTATCGGTTTTGATTCCCCAACATCATCCATGAATGTAGGTTTTCTTCACCTCTTATCATAAATGGATTCATAGGGATCCATTTGGATGCTTTAGTGAAAACTATTTTCACAAGAAAACTCGAAAAGTGGAAGATATTGATTTCATCCTCCATTAAAGACAATTAAGAATTCTATAAACATTTCATCAAGTGTCTGGATAGTGTTCTTGTACTGGCCTTCAGTTTGAGGGTGATAAGTCATGATGATGTTCATCCCATTTTTCAGTGAGTGTTGGAGACTCCTTGAGAACATAGAAGTGCATCTTGGATCTCAATCATATATAATAGATAGTAGTACTCCATACATAATCACCACTTATCTGATGTATATCCATTCATGTTGATCTATTTAGAATTCCTTTCAAATAAAAATAAAGTGTGTCGTTTTTTTAAGACGATCCACAAAAACCCAGATAGCATTGCTTCCATTTGATTTGTTTGGATGTATGATGACAAATTTCATGGTAATGATTTCTTATCTCCATGTATTATGGGTAATGGTTACATAATCCCCATATAATTACTTATTTCATCATTCACTTGCTGCCATACCCAACACATTGATGTATATTCAGTGATATCCTTCTTCATATTGTCCCACCCATTATGTTTTTAGATATCTTGATACGTCTTTATACTTCAGGGGTGAATGGAAAAAGTAAGACTATGTGCATCCCCCAGTAGTTACTTCCTTTAATCAATATTTTTATGGAACCCATCATCTGGTCCAAAATATCACATTTCCTTATTTATTAGAATTTAATTACAAAGAATTTCAATTAGTTATGGTTTCAAATTTTTTCTAAATTCTCACATCATTATTTTCAGAATTTTTTTACCCTTTAAAAAGGGAGATGGAGACATAGTTTTTAAAAGGATTGATGATGTTCCTTACTTTCTAATTCACATGTCCATTCTTTCTAAATCTAAGAACATCAGATCCCTCCCATTTTTCAGTAAACATAGAATTGCATGATCCTTTCTACTTAGATAATCGAACACTTTATTCGCTTTACCAGGAAGGTAATGGATTGCAAATTCATTGTCCTTGATCAGCTCTAACCATCATTTTCTCTGAATCATCAGATATTAGTGTGACAATGTATACATGAGGATTTTTTGATCCATATATATTTCAGACGTCTCCCCAAAAAGAGAACTCCCTTGTATTTTCAACACAATGATCATTGTAGCTAACACCAGACCATTCACTGGGTAGTTCCATTTGTGAACTTTCAACTTCCTTGAAACACAGGCTATGACTTTTTCATTCTGTATTAACACAAAACCCAATACCTTCTTTGAAGCATCACTAAATAACATGAAAAGTTCTCCACTTTTTGGAAGTGTGAGCTTAGGTGCAGTGATAAGCCACCATTTCATCTCATTCAAGCTCTAATACCATTCATCACTCCAAGAAAACTTTACTCAATTCCGAGTCACCTTGGTAAGAGTGTTTTACAATCATGTGAAATTTCTCACAAATCCATGATAATACCCATAGAATCCATGTAAATTGTGAATATTTGTCAAATATGTTGGCATCTAACATCCATTAATATCTTCTATCTTCAAAGGACCCATAGTTATCTCACTACATTGGATGATATACCACATTAATGAGACTTACTTCAACCAGAAGCCAGAGTTGATGTACTTTTCATAATGTTTCTCCATTCACAAGGTCATTAGAATAGTGCTCAGATGATTATTAATATCCTACTTTGTTTTGGATTATATTATAATATCATCTATAAATACTACTGAAATTTTTTCAAGTTAATATCCAAATTCTCTATTAATCACGATTATGAATATTTATACAGTATTCATGAGTCTCAATTGAATTATTCTGAACTCATAGTTCTCATAAATTGTATGAAATGTGGTCTTAGGGTTATCCTCATTTTTTACACTATGTTTGTAATATCTCGACCATATATCCACCATGGAAGAGTATATTGATTCACATAGCTAATCAAACAAGTCAAAAATATTTAGTAGAGGATAATTTTTCATTATCATGATCTAGTTATGTTTTTGTTAATTAATAGAAAGGTTTATTAACCAATCACTCTTCTTGAAAAAGAGGTCTGATGTACACCATGGTGAAGCACTTGGTCAAATATACCCTTTATCTAGATTATCCAATAGTTGTTTCAATATCTCATCATGTTAAACAACATCCATTATATACAGAGTCTTGGATAATGGTAAAAACCAAGGTATAAGATCAATTGAAAATTCAACCTCTTGGCTAGGAGGAAAACTAGTAATTTCATCTGGAAACACATTATTGTATTCTATCATAATGGGAATGTCATTAAGGATGATTATTTCCTTGGAATCAATAAGTTTATCTAGATATATTTTTCTTATAGTTAACTATTATCTAGGATTGAGATGTGGGTGATAAATAATATTAATCCTCTTCCATTGACTTATACCGAATCAGGGGACGATTAAAAACACAAAGAGTAATTTCCTTCTTGAAGAAATTTATATTGGTTCTATATATGGAAATCCAATCAGTACACAAAATTTTATAAACTCTATACCAAGGGAGTATAAAAATATTTTTTGGGATGTCCATCCCATCAATTGTGATAAGGGGAGTTATATACTTGGGACGCAAAAATTACCTCATTCTTAATTTTCATCGACATCTATATATCTATACTTTATTGTGGTATTTGAATTGTTCTAATAAACATTCATGAAATGAATGAATTCATATAACTAGAATAAAAAATTAGTTTCACAGTCTTTGAATGAATAACTATTGTTCCTTTCACAAGTTCATTTTATGGATCCGCCTTAGTGGTTGTGATATAAAAAGATCACCCTTTCTACCTTGGAGTTTTTTGGTTGTCTCTTAAATTCATTGGATTGGTGCATTGGTTTTCAAAGTGCCAAGATTCCATGGAGTTGAAGTAATGAAAAATGAATTTAGGGTTGAATGAAGCATTATGTTATCCTTTTGCATTATTAGATTTATATTAATATAAATTATTATCTTGGTGTCCTTCTTTCCGGCGACTAAATCATTTCCTCACCTCCACAGCTAATTTATATGGTGTTTTTCTGCACCTCTAACAAGTGTGATGCAGATATATCATGGAATCATTTTATTTTTCCATAAAACTTCTAAAATTAAAATCCAATTGCCTCTTCTTATCCCTATGATACCTATGAGATTCATATATCTCCATTTCTACTTTTAGGGAACATCTAGAAATTTCCAAATATCTATCAATGTCACAGATCATCAGTGAATTTCATAAGAATGGATTTAAACAACCAAATAAGTGGTCATTCATGTATTTATGGGTAAATAAAAATTTTAAGGTGTATTAGCTAAGTCTTGAAAAGCTTTTCCCATACACTGTGATAGATTTTTCATATTTTTCTAGTGGGAATGGAAATTATTTTACATTTCAATATGAAGAGTGAGAGGAAAAAATGTATTGAAAAATAGTTTCTATAATTCCTTCCACTACATCACTTCGATCTAATATTCATGTATTGTATTATTGATTAATGTCCACACTAGAGAAGCTTCTCCCTCCATCTGATAAATAATAATTAGAACCTTATCTTGATCAAAATAATGAAGGATGTAGTAGATATTCTCAATGGAGATGATATTTTATTCCATGATTATGTGATTAGATGATCCAATGAATGTCGTAGGCGTCATTCACTTAAATCTCATAGGCACAACTTGTTCTCTACTATAGAGGTTTGGAAGCTCCTCCTAATCTATATTTCTCTTCAGAACCTGAGTTATCTAAGATTGTATCAAGGATAATGTTATGGTTTTTTCTCTCTTCGGGTTGGGAATCTCATTGGGGTGGTAATCACATTTCCTATTACATTTATTTCTTACCTAGTTCATCATATTTACATCCATTGGATGAAATAGAATTAAAATGTGGGATTATTATTTTTATACAATGAAACACATAAATTAGAAATTACGTAAATTAAATTTTAATCTTATAACTTACATTTATTTTCTAAACATATAAATTTCTAAGATTCAATCCATTTTATCCATGACCTGATTCATGAATAATACTCTTATAGTTATTATTCATTCCATTAACATGGTTAATAATGGGATTTTGAATTTACCAAAGACTATACACTAGGAGTGTCAAGCCTGGTGCATAGTAAGCCCCAGTTTTGTATACTAGGTTACACTGAGCCATGCCTAGCATACCTTGTCGGAGTTGTTACCGCTAGGTATATCTGTTCCAAAACCACATCCACCTATGTTATCTATATAGGGAGTTATTTACTTTATAAAAAAAATACTAATTAATTAAAAATATTTAGGGATGTTTTATTATACAATATATTTTCTCAAAGGATTTCACTAGAGTTTTCTAATCCTAATCCCAAAAATAACTAATATTCTATTTTGATACAAACTGTAACAACCCTTATATTTATTAAAAATTAATTCTGGATTTATTTCATGATATTACACTTAATGAAACAGGGGATATCGATATTTATAGTGTATTTGATATTTAGTCACAATTCATAACAACTTAAAAATGGAATACAACATATTTATTGAAAACATCTTAAACATTCCCACACATAAAAATGCATGGGATAACCTTGGTCCATACTTACAAAAGGGGTGAAAGATAAATCCTAGTAAGAGAATATGCACGATATCATTAAAAAAATAATTCATGTAAGATAATAGGAATATAAATGGGTAATTAAAGGAGTCGGAATCATAAAAAAGAACAATAAGACCTGATGTATCATGATAATCATAAATAAAACATAGGACATGTGGAAAAAACATGAAACACACCATTATAAACATAGGTCAAGGATACCTATATAGAAATAATGAAGGAAAATTACCCATAAATGAATTAGATTCACTCTTTATCCCAACATGATATCTCATGAGACTAAACATTTCCCAATGCATTGGAGAACTTTAAAATTCTTGGTGCACCTGTCAGATTCATTTTGTTCTCATGCTCAACTATAGAACATATATCATAAAACATGTAATCATTTATCATCAAATTTTATTCCACAAACATGGATTGTGGAATGTAGAAATGTACGTAATATTTAATATTGTTATAAGTGTATAAATTTGAACACCCTTGATATGATTTGGGTATTTTTATCACTACACCATTTTTTGGCATGAAAAATAGCGTAGACATTTAACAGTGTAACAATGTCACTTAAAATTTAATAAAATCAGCTAATGAGAGGGAAAGGAGTCTGTCATCCTTTAGAAATAAATTAGGATGAAATACGTATATGTAAAAAAAATTAAAATAATATGTAATTGGAAACATAAGTCATAGGAAAATAAGGAAACATTACTAAAGAAGAGAAGGTATGGATCCCTTACATGATTCCCTGACTCCAAATGCTTGGGAGGGGATTTTTAAGTGTTTTGGGATTTTTTGTAGGGCTTTTGAGAGTGGAGGGAAGTGTATGGATAGGATACAAGGTTATTGAATTAATGGAAATTGTATCATTGGTGTTTTTATATAGGAAATGGGGATGAATTCATTATTATTTAGGTTTTAGACTCTACATAATAGAATAACCAAAACCACAAACCACACCATGGTTTCTCCCATGTTTTTTCATAAAATAGTACTAGTTTACATTATTTTATATTTATAAGGGATTAAATTAATAAAAAAGGAACTTTATTTTTTAGAGGGGGTCATTCTTTTAAATATATGATTTTAAAACATTAAAATATATTAATGGTTTTATAGGATTCATAAGTATTTTTTAAAATTAACCAAAAAATATAAAATTATATTATTTTAATGGGAAAATTTTATTTTTTCGTGGATACCCTTTAGAATATTTATTACAAGACTTTTGGGACATTATGATGTCAAAAAACACAAATTATATGTATACGGTATTTAATTTTTACCTTAAAATTCAACTATATCAGAAAACTATGAGTTTTTACCCATTGAAAAATTTAGTTAATATGATTCCAAAAATAATATTAATTTTATATAATTAATTGTAAAAATATGTGATTTGTTTTAAATAAAATTGACATTTATTATGAAAGGTTGTGTTTTTTAATAATAACTGCTTTCGACTACTTCTAAAAAATAAATTTGATTCAAAAAAATCAAATGATAATTTATATTTAATAAAAAAAATTAATGAAAATATTTTATGAAACTAAATGATTCTTAAAAAATCAATTATTTTATGAAAATAAATTCCTTAACTAAATTTAAATTTTAACAAAAAATACTATTTAAGTTTTATTGAGTCAAAATTAAAACATTTATAAAATAATAATATGATGAAAATATATTAATTATTCAACAAAATATAATATACCTACACATATTGTAGTTATCTTAATACAAATACCTTTAATAAACCATAAAACTACATAAGTGTATAGTGCGTGATGGAGAGACATTCAGGGGTGGTTCGACAAACATTGTTTGGAACATGATCTCAGTGAGCTTGAACTTCTCTAATAAGTAGTTTCACTTATTATTATGTTGTCGGATATCAGATTGGGATTCAAAAAGGGAAAATACCTATGAATTTATCTTCCTTATATGATTCGATAGATGGGATTCATATGGTACAATCCTACTGGTTGAGTTCATCACTTTCTTTTTCAGTGTTAATTGGATCTTTTAAAACCATATATTTATACTAAACATGTGGTGACTATTCAACCACAATATTGTCAATAGTAATGATTCCTAACAATATTTTAAATAGTATATAAAAAGAACAAATAAGTGCATTTCTTTTCTATTACAATAATACATAATAAGACATTTAAATATATCCAAATGAAAATTTTACTTATAACAGTTTAGGTTGTTACAAGGATTCTCCTTCCAAGCCTATAATCTTTGGAAAAATAAGATAACACTCCCTCTTGGACATAAATCCTACCTGGGAAATCCTTTTACAAATCAGAAGTTATCATGATATGTATAACATATAGTTGATAAATAATTTTCTTATTAGTAGGGTATTCATAAGATCCCCATAAAGAAAATTTGTTAGAATTTAAAAATCCTATTCCATGATTTGATGTTCATAAGATATCAATCATGATATGGGTATCATTGGTAGGTTATATCATAATATAATAACATCATTCATGTCATGAATAAAATAAAATTATATAATAATGTGGAATGTCTAAAAGTCAATCATTAATATTGTGAAAAAAAAGAGGAATCTCCATATTTAAGAGTCTCTCTGAATTCTCATAAAAATAGAATACACCACAAGGGTCTAAATATGATAATATTTGATTGGAAACACTAGAAAGATTATGAAGGGTTTCGTAAGAAGTTCCAATTAAACATTGAAGTGCCACTCATGCTACATATTTGGATTCTACTCGAGGATGAACTATCTTCACCAAAGACAAGAACTCCCAACCATCTTTTAGGCAGTTTTCATAGAAGATGACAAAGATGATGGATTAGACCTAAATTGAGCTATAAATTCCTTGTATCTCTATATTTACATAGTATGTGTATCTATATGTTTATGTAATTTGGATATCAACTGAATACCCTTCTCTAATGCCTCTGACATCTCTCTCATCATCCTAGAAAAAGGAGCATCATCTGTAATATTGAGAAAATCCCTTTCACCCTTTGTCATAGATTGCTAAGTTAGAGTGATTTATTCCCTAATTTCATAGAGAAGATATTATTAAAACGCACAGTTTCCAAAAATCATGATATAACTTAGGAAGTTACTCCCCTTTACTTAATAAAACATCAATGGGGGTCTTAGTGAATAAGGAATGAATCTATCACTAGACCAGCATGTGTTGCACCTGAGCCTATGAGACGAATCTAGTGGGTGTCATAGGAGGAAGAATACCAAGTTGATAAAATGAGAAAATAAGAGTGGTAACCTCATATTACATTATCAAAATAGGTGTATCATCCATGGGCTGTATTATAAGAATAATTTTCTCAATAGAGTTTGTTTAAACATTTGGGTATTCATCCCTTGAACGATGTCACTTTCTTGATGTCTCACACAGACCATCAATAATCTCCTCCATCTACATAGATAGACAGGTTGGTGGGGAAAAGGGCTTGTCTGTATGATAGACCAATTACTCTGGGACCCCGCCTGAATAAGATTCTACCCACACCTAAGAATAATCCTTACTAATAAAGGTGGAAGCATCATAAAGGATAAGTATAGTCTCAGCCTTTGTAGCTTCACATGAAAACATCTTCTTAAATTGGAGGACGGCCCCAGGTTGTCATTCACCTCAAATGCTATCCAACTGAAGAGGGTAGACCCTTTTGGTTTATCCAAACAAATGAGGGAATTGATAGGGTTTATAATGGTCACAAATAATTAGTTCACCCACCCTGGCAATGAAAATCCCATCCGAAGAGAGAGCATGAATGACCATTTAGTATGGGAATCACCACTCTTATCGATAATCGATCCACCCAGTTCATGGAAATGAGTAAAGTTGAAATGTTCATGTTTTCAAATAATATCACTAAACTTTATAGGGATTAGTGTAATATACTCAAACTATTATATATTTAATAGTCTGTAAGGGATTAAGTAATTGGGACCTATGTGGTGTTTTAACATTTATAATAATGAAAGTGCACCACTACCCAATCAAACAACAACGGGAGAGGACCACTGATTTTGTAAGGTGTTATACCTTGATGAATTTTTCATAGATGATGGTAAATACATTCATGGACTAGATCTTCCATATTATTTCATGGTTCTTGAACAAGTTATGTCACCATCACCAATGTGCAATCATAGAACCCTAAATGTGCGTCCCCAACACAGAAAATCCACTCATTCAAAAACATGGTTATAAATAATCCCATCCTAAGGAATAGTGAGATATATGATTTCACTCTATATCCCCATAAGGTATAATCCCTAGTTTCTAATATTTCCCAATACAAGTGAGTATTGTCACAGACCTGCTGAGAAGGGCATCGATGAGGGAGTATGGTGGTTGGAATGTCCCCACAGTGATGAAGAAAAATATCGATCCAATCCTTGAAATAAATAAGGAATTCATTGTTATCAACTTCTATAATATCTCCCCCAATGTAATAAGAATATAAATTACGAAAACAAGGATAATCAATGGATCATATCAATAATATGCAGTGGAGATTAATTCATCATACATAACTCTAATAGGGGTAATACCACCCATTTGGTAAATGTCCCATAGGCTCACTACCAATTCCCAATGGTATAGATGGAATGTGTTGGTTCGAGGGAAGAAATAGCTAATCATCTCTTGAATAATGTTAGGATAGTGATAAATGAAGGAATAGGAAATGAAAACTACTTTATAATGATGATTCTTCAATAGTTGATCAGAAAACTCTATGAAACTCCCCCTCAAAAAAAAGCATGCCCCTCCATCAAAGAAATTTACACAAGGATCGAGATCCTACTCAAGCACTATCCTCTCCTACTATATCTCAGAGAGGAAGAAAATATTCATGAATAATTATGCGTGATAGTATAATGGGAAAAATCATTACCATCAGGAACCCATTGGATATTTTTCTATCATATAAGACAAACTCTGGCCTTGAACTACTATCAGTTTTCATTCCTTGGAAATTTTCATATGAACACATGAATACGGTGTTTAAACATAGTGAAGGGTAGACTTAAATCCAATTGGGGGTTGATAACATCATCTAGAAAACTGAACTTTTATAAAGGAATCCATTGAGAGATAGGATAGTCCTAAAGCTCAGAAGAGAGGAACCACTTTAGAAAATCAAAATTAGAATACACATGATAGACACGGTTAGTGATATACATTCTAGAAATCATGGACCTTTTATTTTCCATAGGTGGGAATGATTGAAGGGAACTAGTGCCATATGAAAAATTGTAAGTGGCATATGTCAGAGAAAGAGGAAAAAAATCATGTCAAATGTAAACACAAAATAATCTAGTAGCATCATGAGCATCACAGAAATCCGAAAGAGATTCCAAACTTTCATAAGGGGTTCATGATTCTCCTAACACCACATGTTCTCGTGGATCTCATTATCGCATAGGGTATCATGAAATCACTTAATCCCATTGAGTCGTGTGTTCATGTGACCTTATAAATGCTCAAAATAATTGATTATAATCATCTGATCGAATGATCAATCCATTGGATCCATCAAAAACCCGAAGGCAATAATAATCATAATGGATAAAGTTACAAAAATTATTCAAGTAAGGTTCGTAGTTGTAATTGATATGTTCTTGAGTAAGAGAGGTCTTGAAAGGGAATTATCATGGTATGGGTTCCTGAAAAAACCTCGAGAACTAGTCCCATGACCTGGTCATGTGGAATGGCCATGAGATAAGAGAACATTACCGATGAAATGATATAGATAACTAGAGGAATGTTATCATAGGGTAAATCAACCCTACACTCCCCTATATACATGGAATTTCAAAGAATTCCAATAGTTTCCAGGAATACCAAGAATTTCCCTAGACATTAGTTTGAAACACCACCAATGACTTGGTTAAGAATTTACATTCCTCAAAAGTGATCCCTTCTCCCCATGAACATCCCTCTTAGGGGGGGGGGGGTTGACACCAGCTTGATGAGCATCTTAAAATACAAAAATAATGGAATACTAGTATATGGGTATTATTTCCCATGCAAAAAGAAAATTAATGGGGAGGATCTTAAATCATGTGGATTACATAAGCCTCCAAGAGACAGGTGATCTCATTAATACCATATGGTTATGAAAAGGAATCATGTGAATTTTATATTATATAGAAGGTCCATCAAATTCCCTCTTGAAAAAACCTTTTAATTTCACAAAGGTGCCTCAGACATCTAGTGGTCTTGTGGAGACAGTTGGATAATCTCCCATAGATTAACAATTTTTCATCAGTGAGGTCTAGGAAACCAATTAAATAATCCTTTAAAATGAGATGAAAATTTCAAAAAGGTAGAGTCCTCTAGTATTCATAAATATTATGCAACACATCACTGATTGGAAGGGTATATTTCCTTGACATCATTTAAGATGACTGATGAGACCCATAATCATTTTAAGAATAAATACAAAGGAAATAATAGTATAAGTGGTAGGATCTACTCACAGTCATAAAAGACACGTGATGAACCTCTAGAGATCAAGAAGACACTATGAGTCCCTAGTGATTTTCCAACCTTGTCTCACAAAATCCATTTTTCTATATAGCCTCATCACAGGAAAGGCCTCAATAATTTCAAGGTGACCTCGCGCTCCCCCGTTTTCTCCCTAAATACAAACGTATGTATTTTTTCATGATGATATCACACATAACGATAAAAATTTTGTTTTTAGGTGATGATTTATAAGGAGGTAAATTAATATTCTTTTACATTACTCATGTATTATCACATGGCCCTTTTCCATTGGAAAATAAACAATGTAATTAAAAAGAATGGGGTCCAATCGAGATCGAAAAAATATTATGATACACTAAGGATGTCTACAACATGGTTTTATGAGACTCCCTCAATAGTTGACCTAATTTTGCGAAGATCCCAAAAAATCCATCCTTGACTCATGAAATGTCCACAAAATTCTTTTTAGATTGCGTGATCACCTTTGAAAAGGTGACCTAATCATAGAAATTATTGTGGACATATTAATATGACAATAAGTAAGTCTTTCGACATATCTACCTGATCAAATAAGTAACCATTAATTGGAAATAATAGAATAAATGACACACTGGTATGTGGGAATCAGGGTAACTAAAAATTAGGAGCTGATCTCAGAAGTGACCAATTGATGTGGTTCGTAAAGATGTGTGGCATCAAAACCCTTAACTGACTCCATCCTAGATTCATGCATGATACGCCATGAAAACTGATAGAGAATTGAGGTGGAAAAGCCGATAAATAACCACCCCGGCCTCAAATAAAAGGGGTTGTATTTATCACATCTAGGTATATCGGCACACTAAATCACCAGAGAAGATTTCTCAAAGTGACTGATCTAACAACTAGAAATTCATCAATCTGTTAATATACTAGATAACGGTAGAATAAATCATGATTCTTACATAAATCAATTCATTTGATCATTTATAGATCATAAGATGTAATTTTATAAGGAAACACAAGGAATATACATTATATCTTCTACATTGTGGGAGATATAAATAAAATTGGAACAGAATAAATCTTAAGAATTCATGATTTTCATGCTAGATAAATTATTTAAGGTGGAAGAATTAGGTGAGGAATATGTTTCTCTCACTCTCACACACATTTGGTGAACCATCAAGGTCACATGAAAACACTAGGAAATTCCACCCAGATCACACAAAGCACATTTGGTATACTATTTTGGTCATGTGATGTCCTATATAAATGTTGAATCATGTCACATGTTACCCACAATAATTTCACCTTAGTCTCATGAAACTATCTAGGTTTGCATTCCTTGTCTCTTGATGTCCTTTAGATACATCACTAAACGCATCTAATGGAGCACACTCAGGTAAGTCAAGACTCGCAGTAGTATCTGGTCATGTCAACTAGCTCTTGGGATACCCTATGAGAAACTAAGTTGAGACTCAGGAGGCCGTATAGAAATGGTTCCTAGGACATAGATACCCTCTATGAATATAATCTGGATCATGAGATAGCCTTTATAAAATCTAGTCATGTAATGTGATTGCTTCTAGGACAAACCATATGGGTTTTGTGATGTCCTCTGGACAAGCTAGTTAGGTCCTGTGATGGATTATAGGATAACCCATTTGGGTCCTACAATTTTCCATTGATAATTCATCCATGATAATGAAATAACTTCCATACATGCCATACAGGTTACGCCATTTCCTCCAGACAAGTCAGCTGGATCATTTAGACAATTTGCACATGTTAAGAAGGAAAGAAGGCCAAGACACAACTATATCTTGGTATTTTGTAACCTCATTCAGCCTTGGTTTGTAAGCCTTAAATACAAGGGAAACCATAGAATGTAAACCCCAATTAGTGGTATAATGTGATATTCCCCAATCAGCACGAGAATCCCATGACATTATAACATTGTTTATCCTTGGTGTGTAATATCTAATCAATAAGGAAACCTCAGAGTGTATGCCCCAACCAGTGACATAATATGATATGTACCAATTATAAGGGAAACCACAATTTGTAATCCCCGATCAATGAAACTATGTCAACCCGAATTCCTTCCATAACCAAGATATATAGGGAACCCCTTGATGTTTGAGATCTATATTAAAACTATAAAGGGTTTTCCCAATCTGTTAGTTCGTCATCCCCCATGGAATGAAATTTATCATTTTCTACCCCTTTTTTCTCACACTGAGCATTGCTCATGTGGGAATAGGGATATGAATTAATAATACTGTTTTCATCATAATCCTCTTCAAAGGTAAGGTAACATCAATGTGTAAGCCCCAATAAAGTGATATATGAGGACTCTGATTCATTACATAGCTAGGATGTGTCAGACACCTTTTACAAAGGCCTAATACCATACTAAATTGGGAATCCACTTGATATATAATTCATGTTATTTCAACCATCTGGGACCAATCATTCCATTTCCCTAAACACTATACCTAATCCATCGGTAGATAGAGAAATCAACCAAACAATTATGACTTTGATTCCTATCAATAGAATGATACGTAATAAACCTCCCTGAGGCCCATCCTCGATAATAAATTTTCATAGGGATATCCTAGTGCATTATCCTTGCACATAAGTGTAGTGAGACTGATTAAATGTTTTCCCTTGTTTCTCACATAGAGCATAGCTCATGTTAGATTAGGGAGTTGTAATAGTCATATAATTCACATAATAAGTCCTCACCATTTAGGGAAACATCATCCTATAAGAACCAATGAGTGGAATGATATATTCTCCTCAACACAAAGGCATCTGCCTTGGGGATAGTCCCAATGGAAATAATGAATCGTGACAAATCTAATTCTTATTATAATCAGGATTTTTTGGACATCTCTTTAGGAATTGATCTTGAATATCTAGGGACTCAGAGCACTCGTATATATCCTTTACGAATGATGAAAAACATCAAATGTCTAAAATATTTTATGGGTTTTGAATATTTCAATAATAAAGATATTTTTTACACCTCATAATGCATTAATCCCATCTTCTTAATATTAAGTGCCTCCTCATGTGGACGAAAACTCTAATGCACATAGTTACATGACTTCGTTACATGGGAAGACGTTCATTACTGGAAATAAATAGAGAACATCATATGCGTAAAGATGGATTCCTATATTAGACCCTGATCTACTTTATAAAGAGAGATACATAACATATAATTGTTTTTGGGGTAACTGGTATTGTATCGAGATTTTGAATAGATTCATGAAAATATCTTAAATCTATAACAGAGTCCCTGAGTAGGCAATAATTCGACCTAGAATGGTGTGATGAGCCTTACCTCCCATCCTATTAAGAAATGTAAGTTCCAAAGTTCCATCCAACCTAAAAATAAAAGTGACCACATACCATTGGAAATCCGTTCAGGACCCAGTTATGGATGGGGGAACCATTGGGAGTCTCTATTAAATACTTGAAAATAGAAAACACAATGTGAGTAATTGAGCATGGACCAAAACCCCCAATAATCAAAACTGTCAGGTAAAACCCATCCACACTGCCTCATTTCTTGATGACAAATACATATTGGTTATAAACGTGAAGGGTTTTCCAACAAAATTTAGCCCATTATACTACCTATACATTTAGGGTATTTTATTAAATGGTCCCCATCCTATGACTTTTACGCCCAAAGTATTCCTTATATATCGAATAAAAGATCTAATTAGTAAAAAAAATATTTCTTAACATAAAATATACATATTAAATAAATATAATAGATTTATAAAAAATTATTCATTAGATTATATGTAACAATATGGGTTTTTGAGATTGACTGTTGGAAATACCATCGAAGTATCAGTACAATTATTCTTGGGGAAAATAATATTTAAACATTCCAACAGGTCCAATACTTGATTAAAACATTTGAATCATAAGCCTTTTTGATGGAATAGAATTCAATGAATGTTTCAGATAAAATAAAATTAAAATAATTCATGATATAATATATTGAATTTAGTAATAGATACTCTAAAAAAATAATTAAGACATGGAAATGGAAAATACCTCATGGAAATAAATGCAAGACAAGAATCCCTTAACTTGAGTCCGGATTGTCACATGTTTATTTATCTTCATGAATAAGTAACCTGTGTTATTTATTTACATTATTAATAACCTTTTCATGTTCAGTATATCATTTACTTCACATATTACATTTTTTAATACAAATACTTAAACAATTAAGTGTATGTTGGGTTTTTTTTACGTAATTTAGTTCATGTGTTAAAAATGAATCTGGTAGCTAGACTATGGACAAAAGGTCTTTATATTAAATTAATAATAATAGTAATGAAATATATATCAATATTATAAATAAATTATAATTTTCAGATGAATAATTAAATATTGGTCTAAAAAATGAACCAACATTAGAATCTTAGAGATAGTAGGTCGAACGTATAGATGAGTAACATTCCCATTTTTCAGTAAATGTAATTGAACGTAGAAAAGTATCATTATATACTTTCATAATTATCATCATATCATAAATAAAATGTTATTTAATCACATATACCTATATATATAATTCTTTTTATGTAAAACTAATGACATTTTTTTGAGGAGGCGATAATCCACACGTCCACGAATGATGTTATCATTTTTTAAGTGAGTGAAAAGGGTAATCAATAAAATGATATATTATATTAATATAAAGGTTATTATTTCATAAATATAAAATTTATTTTATCTAGGTCAAAACCTTTTAATATAAACAATAATTAATTCCTTCCATATAATGTGTGAAGATGTCACATCACTTTGGTGGGTGGTAGTCCACAAAACCTCAAATGAAGTTATCTTATTTAATCCAAATATAGTGAAATTTTTTTTGTTTAATATAATAATTATTCAAACCTAAATATAATAGAAATATTATATATATCTTGTAAAATAGGTTTTGAATCATAATTCTTACTATAGGAGGTGGTAAGGGGAAAACTAACAATCATCATTTCATGATGCAATAGTTCTTCATACATGGATGGTATGTTCGTTACCCATTTTATTGAATTTTTTGTAAGTGTAGGTCGAAAAATTAATACAATAACATATATTTATATTTAAGAAAATTATTGTATTATGTATTTCTGGAATAATAATATTTTTGTGGGGGTGTATGAAAATAAAACAAAAGATCTTGAGGAAAAATGTTACCTCTTCTTTGGGTAACTCTTTTCTTGTTTGCACCGAAGTAATTTCTTGGAAAACATTCTTCCCAAATTGAGGCATCTGGGATGAAGGGAGGGATGTTGAAATATTATTTCAGCACTGTCTGGGTGATCTAAAGGGATTTTGGTATGTGAAATATCGGGATGGGTGTGTGAATATTTATATAGGGGGAGGAGTGGGGATCTTGAAAAACTCTTAAGAGAAAATTCTTGTGGAATTTTTACCATGTCAATTAGACTCAATAATAGAAATATTATAGAAAGCGTACTATAGGGTCAAAATATGTCTATAAAATCGATTTTCTACAATTTTCCATGTCATATAGTCCCTTAATATTGTGTTTTAGTCCTTTATAAGGATATGTTTCCTATTAATCACTGTAATTAATTTTATTTACATTCACATACCCTTATTGTAAAAAAACTAATTTTATCTTATTAAATATTATAAATTATTCTGATTCCAAATTTGGAATCAATTTTTCTAAATTCCAATCACATTACTGATAGAAATTAATTTAAATTTAATTTTTTAGACGGGATGACAATGCAGAGTTTTAAGGTATAAATGTTGAAAAGTTTGTTACGTTTTTAAATTCAATTTCAAATGAAAATTGATTACAATAACCTAAAGTAGATTAATTTTTTATAATTTATATAATTAATCATTAAAACAATTTAAAATTATAATTTTTCCTTATAAATAAATAAGATGAAAACATAGTTTGAATTAAAATTGAATATTTTTTATTAGTCACTTAAAATTGAAACATCAAAAAAATACAAAAAAATTATCCATAACTTAATTTTAACATTCATTTCAAAAATATTATTTTTTTCACATAATAAATTTATAATAGTGTAAAAATTTAGATTTAATGTAGGTACGCCACTAAAATGATGAAAATGATCTTTATAAAAATATTGTTATTTATGTGTAAAATTGGGTTTTTTCTTATCTTATGCATATAAAATCTATTGGATGAATGTAAAAAATATTTTATTGAATATATAATATATATATATCATTAATATCATTCAGTAATATTAATTAAATTAATTTATGATTATAAAACTCATTTTGGAGTATAATGTTTTTAAGATCAATCCATTGATATTAATTTGTTTTAAATACTCATTTCTAATTAATAGGTAACCAATGAATTAAGCTATATATTTTCTTAAATTATTTAATCTAATTCATACCCTCTATTTAATGAGTATTATGTAATCATCATTTTCAAGAACTATATTAATCATATTTAATATGATCTGGTCTTGCATGTAACACAATCCATCGAAGAAATTGGTTGCATGAAATGTAAGATAAAATAAGTGCTATGTGCATTGAAATACATAGAATAGACTAAATGTATTTAAAATATAAAAATATACTATAAATTATTATGATATAGTATTCCCTTACACTCATTGTGTTTCATGTTATATATTCTACTGAATATAATGTTCTTACATAACAATTTTGTGGTGTTACATTCTCCCCACCTTAATTAAATTGTGTTCCAAAAATTTTAACATGATCTCAATAATCAAGGGCATGATATTTTAATATACTATTGTGGAATATTCCACATCAAAACATTTATTAACAACACTTATTTTTGGAAAAAGGGAATTTAATATTCTAAGTTCCATATAAAAATTGGCTTTCGAATATGAGAACATTACTGAATACATGGATATAGAAGAGAGATCAAACTATTATGTTTTTTGGAGAGTGATTGAGAAATTGTCTATGAGAAATTTATTGACAACAATTGCATAATCCAAAGGTGTGAATAAATGTCATTGATATCAAAAAAATGATTATAATGGAAAAGCATTTTTACTTCCTTCAACTTTTCCTAGATTTGAGGAATTATTTCATTATCTCATAATATAAGTAAATATATAATTCATTAAACAAAATATTATCCTTTTTCATGTCATGTACTATTTATACATTATTTCATAAAATAGGATACATCATGTGGTTATGTAATATAATAATCTCTAAAAAGTCATCTTAATATCAACTTAAACCATTTCCTAAATGGTTAACCTTATAGACCGTCCAATTTTTATAATCTGAAACATTATAATTGGTTCTAAGGAAATTAGTATCATCCAATTTACATTATACATCACAATATTCTCTTTATTTGAACATCATTATCTAAACATCATGAACATATTAAGGGTTATCTTTCCCTCTACAATGTTTGATTTTTTATTTAAACTTTTTACTCAATCAATATTTTTGATACCATTCAACATATGATCTCAAATCCTTATTGTAATAGTAAATATATACAATAGTTACATATTTTATCGTTCTTCTAACCATTACATCAATGATAAAATAATTTTAAAACATTACTAAATGATCCATATACATAGGCCCATCATTTTTTCAACTTCATCAATATCAAAAATATAATCTTAACCTTGTTCTTTTTGTTTTATCTAAGGTATATTCCCTTGATGTTAATGGCATTAGTTTTTTGTAGTTCCCAATCAGATTATAGTGGAAGCCTTTTAAATTATAATTTTTTTTCATTCCCATGAAATTAAAAAAATTATATAATATTTTACCACACTAATGAAAAACTCGCATTTCCTTTAAGAAAGTTCAAGGGTGTTTCGTTCCACAATTATCACATGTAGGAAAATCCTTCAGTATCTTCTTTCACTTATCTGTTTTCTAATCTACCATCCTCTTGTTATATGGCTTCATTTTGAATCCATAATACAAAGATAATGTTTCTCTATCATGATATCATATAAAATTATTTCTTCATATGATAAAAAAAATTGGGAGACAAGAACAATTCAGAGACATGGATTAATACCATTACAAAAGTGATCACTCATGCACTCCGTGTTTCCTAATTAATCTATATAAAACCTGAATAGTCTTTCATACTCCACAACAAATTCCTCATCATTGTTCATTATGATAAGGAACATAATCTTCATCGTAGATTGTTGATCATGGGGAAATAGTTTTCAAATAATGTATCTTCAAAATATTCTCATTCCATGAGCTCTATTTCATCACCATCCTAAGTATTCTGCATTAAAGACCACCATTTACTAACATCACCTTTGGGGAAATATAGATTAATTGTAACCTTTTCCTTTTCACATTAATCCAAATCTATAAATATCTTCTCCCTAAAATTAATGTATCTCTTAGTTGTCATTGGAATAGTAATCCCTCTATATGGTGTGGCCCTATATCACATTAAGAGACACAATATCAGAGAGTATAACTAGGGAAATAGTCACTCTATCTGAGAATGTTTATATTCCATAACCTGATTAAGACACCCTAATATATCCACGACTCTCTCACCTTCAATAATAGATACGATGACTTTCTCAGTCAGGAAACATCTACATTCTCCACAAGTATTTAAACCCTTATTCCTTCACGGTGTAATTTCTAAAAAATATAATATACTAGATTAGATAATAAAATTATTAAAATTTTGTAATTCTAAATACATCATAACAATTAACATAAATTGAAAATTTTAGGCATAACTAATATGAAAATCATTAAAATGATTTCTTTGTGGATATCATAACAATTAAATCCTTTGTAAATATTTATAAAGAAAATATGAATTATCCTATGAATATCCCATAGGATTCTCAAACCAGGTGCACATTAAGGCTCATTTTCATATACCATGTTATGCTCAATTTAGGACTAATGCACCTTACTAGAGTTGTTACCCATAGCTACATTTTTTCTAGAACCGCATCAACAAGTAGTTTCAAGATATGGATGTATTTCTAGGAATAACAACATAATATATACATTAAAAAACATTAGGATTTTTTATATACTTATTCTCAATGTCTGTCTTAGTGTTTTTTCTCTAATCTATGTTTTCAAAATATATTTTATATGGTTTTTTCTAAACATCCTTTGATACAGACTATAATTCTCCAACCCTAGAAGCTCAGAGTCAGTCAATTACTTTATTAATTTGGCATGATTATAATGAATAAAATCCTAATAGTTTAATCAGTTTATTAGTTTTGGAAAACCTCGTTACATGAATGATACCCTTTTTATGTATGGAAATAGAAAATAAAACATAGTACCAGATGAGGACTAATAAACTGCATCCTTGTAACTCATTCCATGAATTCAACTTCAAGTCCTAGGAAAAATAATGAAAATAAGGGTGAGATCAATGCTTAGTAAGGGTAAGTACGGTATAATCAATAATGAATCAATGGGAATAATAAATATATAAATTTAAATAACTAATCAGACATTCCATTTATATAACTAGATAATGAAAAATCAATATAGAAATTTACTTTACTAAAACACATATAATTTCATTAATAAACAATGAATTAAATCAATTCATGGATATTGTTAAATAAAAAATATCATGGATAAAATAATAATAACAAATTAATTGTCAATAATGTAAATTCATTCTTATTCAATGCCCTGTTTTCTAGGTACATGGAACCATTATCGTAAAGACCTTTCACAATATAGTTTAATTCATATTATTGACAAACTAATTTTGTTTTTAAAACCTTAACACTACTTTTCAAACCATTAAAATGATTGTTTGGAATGTATTGGTGACAGACATGAAGGTCTTTTACAACTGAATTCATCCCATGAGACTACTAATGCATCGATTATCTTACTTTAAGTAGTCCACAACCCATGTCTAGAATGTCCAAAGCATTCCTCATATATTGAATAATCGATTTAACAAGTAAAAAAATATGTTGTGTCATAAACTATGCATGTTATAAAATAATACCGATTTATCAACAATTCCCCTATAGAGGATAAGTAACAATAAGGATTTTTTTATGTTGTTAAATGCTAATACCAATTAAATATCCTTAACAAATTTGAGGAAAATAATTTTTAAACATCCCAAAGACTCCCATACAACTTTGAAACATTTTAATCATATGCATCATAAAGGAATAACATTAAATGAAAATTTTAAACACCATTATGATAAAATAATATATAATATAATATATCAAAACAGGAAGTAGATACAGCACACAAAAGATTTCAATATTGAAAATGAGGTATACCTCACGAAAAGAAATGTGAGACAAGAATCCTTTACCTTGAGTGTGATATGTGATATGTGAATCTACATACTTGAATAACATACATATGTTACTTTTTTACATCATTATGAACCATTTCAAGTTTATTATATCTTTTACTTCACTTATTACAATTTCTTTTACAACTATTAAAATAAATTAATTTACGTTGGGTGTTTTTACAAAGCTCAATTCATGTGTTGAAAATTATTTTCCATAGTTTAATATATTAAAAGGGGAAATTATATAAACATAGTAAGAACAATAATAATAAAATAATTATCATATTTACTCATCAATTATAATTTTAAAACCAATCAAGAATGATGGGTAATAAAAATAAACCATCCTGGTTATCATGGAGATGATAGGTCATACATACGCATGAGTAACATTCCCATTATTCAGTGACCTTTATAGAAAGAAGGTAGGTAACATTATATTTATTTTAATTTTTATTAATATAAATAATATTATGGTATTTAATCATTTATATGTATATATTTAATTCTTTTGAGGTAAAATGAATAATATAGTATTAAGGATGTGTTAGTCCACACGTCCATGAACAATGTTATCACTTTTTTAGTGCCTAAAATGGGTAATATAGAATAACATATATTGTTTTTAAATAAATGAATTTCTTTCATAAATATCAAATATTATTCATTTAATTCATATAAATTTAACTAAAAACATCCTTAATACATTCTATTTAATTTTTGAACGTATAACATCACTTTGAGGAGGTTGTAGTTCATATGTCCACAAATGATGTTATCATTTTCACACCAAATGGAATGAATAATGGTATGTGTTATATAAAAAATAGAAAATAATAATGAAAACATAAATATCATAAATGTCATATAAAAACATGATATACAACATAATTCCCAACATGAGATTTAGTAATGGAAAAAAACAATCATCATTTCGCGAGGCTGTAGTTCGTCGTACATGGGTAGTACAGTCATTAAACATTTAATGGAAGTGTGTGTATGTGTATATAAATATAATTATATAAAAAATATATGTACTTTTAGTATACATATTATATTATTAAACAACGTAATAAGAATATTTTAGGTGGTGCGGAATGAAAATAAAATAATAGATCCTGAGGAAGTATTTTACATCTTTTTTGAGTAACTCCTTTTGGATTACACCAGAAGACTTAGTTGGATGTCTTTACTCCCATAGTGAGTACAATAGGATGAGGGGATGGATTTTTGAATAAAATTTGAGAAAACATTGGGTGATTAAAAGGGCTTCATGGGTGTGAATAAGGGAGAGGGGTGAGTACCATTTTATAGTGGGGGAGGAGTGGTAATCTTGAATATTTATGAAAATTGATTTCATACCCCGTTTTCCAATGTTAGTTTACTCCATTACGAGGGAAAATTATATAAAATATTTGGTAAGGTATAAATAGGGTCAGAAAATGTCTTCTAGATAAGTTTTAGGTCATTTTTTCCCTTTTTATTAATGTTTAGTTCCTTGTTATGTTAATTTCCTACTTATTCACTATAATTAATATTGAATACATTCACAAATTTTTTTGGTCTTAAATTAAGATAAAATTATTAGAAATTAGAAATTATGATTATCCCAAATATGAAATCCATTTTTATAAATTCTAATCCAACAAGTGTTAGAATTTTTTTTAAATGTAATCTTGAAAATGGGACGAAGATGCTAATTTTTGAAATAAAAATGGTCAAAAGTATGGTGCATTTCATATTAAATTTCAATTATTAATTTATAAAAAATAATTATATTGGATAAATTTATGTATTATTGATCTAAAAAAACTTTATAACCAATAGTAATATTATTTTTACTTGTAAATAAATTTGAAAAGAAATAGTTTTGGATTAAAATTTAATATTTTATACTATTCATTAAAATGTATCTTCACAAAAAAAATTACCACAAATTAAACCTGACCTAATTCTGATGTTTATATTTAAAAGATAATTTTTCTTTTTTTACATTTTATTTATTAAATTTTCAGAATTCATAATTAAACAGGGTGCGCCCTTAAAAATTTGTAAAACAACCTATATAAAAATATAACTTTTACGTGTGCCATTTGGTTTTCTCTTACCTTATGCTTATCAAATATATTAGTTGAATTTTAAAAATATTTTATTTAATATATAGAAAATATATTTCCTTAATATCATTAAATAATATTAATTAATGTAATTTATTAAGACAGAATTCCTTTTTCGATCATAAAAATTGTTTTTTATAAAATCAATACCTTTTTATTTATTTGGTCTCTATATCATTTCAAATAAATTAGTAAGCAATGAGTTAAACAATATATTTTCATAAGTTAGTTTATTGTATTCATGATCTCAAAATAACAAAAAATATATAATCATCCTTTTAATTAATAATAATAATAATAATAGTTTGCTAGATTGGGTCTTTTGTTTAACACAAACCATCGAAAAAATGCATTGCATGAAATAAAATCTAAAATAAAGGTTTTGTGCATTGAAATATATATAATATATTATATATTTTTGAAATATGAAATATATTATATAGTCTCATGATATTATATTCTCTAACAAGCATGATGTTGCATGTTATACATGCTATCGAATACAATGTTCTTTCTTTAGAATTTTAGGATGATACATACCTCTCAATGGTAATGTAAACGTCACAATTCGATGATAGAAGTCAATATGTACTCAATAGGGAACCATCGTGATATAACACCATAGATGTGTTATATCTTGAGGCCCAGATTCACAATAATTTTCCCATATATAAAATAGTAAATCACACATGTCTAATAAGAAGTAAACTAATTTAAAGGCTATTAGAATAATAACTTGAATAGTAGAAGGCATGTATATTTTATCCTTTGTAAAATGATGCACTGTATATAATTAGACCATACTGTGGACCTATGTTATAGCCTATATTCCTTATGCAATCCCACTCTACTAGTATAAAAATTACTAAGTCGGACTACCATTACCTAGACCACTACCTCTACTAGAGTTGCTAGAGGTATTTTGGCTTCCTACCTTTTGAAAAAATACTTTCCCGACTCCATAATGTGGGGTATGTTTAGAACCCCTCTCAGTAGGAACTGATATGAAGGCCTTCTAGAAGAACTATATATTCCTCATCCTACTACAACCTCTGTGTTCGTCTAGATCGTATATATACTTGGTTTTTGTATAGCATATTTTTTTTACATTGCTATAATATGAGATAATTGTTATCATGATCTTTTTAACTATTGTTACCCCCACAAGAATCCTTGAAATGCTAATTTCTCGAACAATAAGAAACACTAATAAATCATGGTGATGGAAATCCATGGTCCCATCATTAGCTTTTCATTGATTCATCTTAGTAATTAGGGTAATATTGAATATCATAGATATATTAGTCAATAAAAATACATTGACTAGAGTTCAGATGGAGTTTATCATCCCATCCTCGAATCTTCGGGTAGTCATAATTTATTCACCAGATAGGGTAGGTGTGAAATGATGTTGCTCAGTAAAATAAACAGAATATTCCATCACATACCTAGATCTTTACTATATGGTCATAAAATATCTCTCCTGTTCATCTGTTGGATTCTAGGTAATGATGTAGACATATAATATTTTCTATAAGTCCCCTCACACCATATCATTATTTCGATCCTACTAGGTAATAACATCCCACTATCACATAGAAGAACTATGTAGCATGAAAGTAGTGAGTTTGAGCCTTCACTCTAATGGAATCTCATGTTAATAAAAAATATAAATAATTTCGTCCCGCCATTTATCTAAATCATGAGTTCTTCCATCCCATGAAAATTTTAGTGGATTCCACTATTGAAACTCTAGAGTCAACTCTACCGTAAACGAGGAAGGATGAGCAACACCTTGCATATATATATCATATGGAAAAAATACTCTTAAAACTGGGAATCAATGTCTATATTAGGAATATTATGTGATTCCATTGGTGTCACTATATAATGTATAATTGGTGTCTTTGACCCACAACCTATTCTTCATGTTTTTCATCGCCTTATTGGCATATGACTTGAGGTTTTTGTGGTGACATGATTCTACAATACCTAAAAAGACACCTCAGAATAGAATCTAATGGATGAATTTTTTTCTGATATATCAATAGGATAGGTACAATGAATTTCTATGAAGATATAAAACCTCTCTACCAACTCTAAATGCCTTGTCCAGAAAAAAATTGAAAGACTGTAACAAGCCATAATAACCATAAGTGACAACCCATCTACCCACGACTACATCTAGGTTTGGTTCTATGTCATTTATTTTATAGTTGGGGTTTCATAATTTGTATTTTTTATTTCTTGTTATAGAGGAAAAGGTCCTTTACATTTCTATTTGAATCCCATTTAGAGTTAAATTTTAAACTTTTAAATATTTATATTTTTTTTAATTCATAATAGTTTCATATAAATACATATATATGTTGACAAGTTATATTTGTTTCAATTTAAAATTTATAGAATTCATATTCCTCGTAAATTGAAATTGGTATTACATTTAACTATTATGGTACCCTTACACTTGGTAGTAGGAATTTACAGTTCTATTGAGCCTATAGGTCCTAAACCAACAATATGATATTCCTTTCTAATTAAATTTTCATTTCCATTCTATATGGGAAAAAACTATTCAAATTGTTTGAGGAAGTTAAAATAATCCAATTATATAATCCCTATAATAAATTTCAATAAATTTCAATATATAATTTTCCAAGAATTATTAATATTTTATAGGTTATTCATGCCGAAGTTATACTTGGCATAAAAATTACATGGTATATTAGTCTTAATATACTTATGATGATGCATCTGATGAACTATCTCTTTTCATCGGTCCAAATTAAAAGAAACATCATTGGGATAATACTAGTAGTAGAATCATAAAAATACAAGGGCATTACCCAATAGTGATGTTGTATAAACTATAAAAATTAAAATTTCTTAACAAGAATAAACCATCCTATGTAATTTGGGTTTTCCTTGTAAATGGGATTGATACTCCCAAACACTATCTCATTATCAAATTCCATTTATTCTTTGTCACATCTCAAATACTCAAACAATATAAAAAATGAAAATAAATAGTTTTATTCCACTTTGTAAAATCCTAACTTAGGATCCACTTAACTGATTCCTAGAACCAGTATGTCACATGGTCTTAATCACACCTCCCTATATTCCAGAGGCTACCGACTAGCAGTGATGGTCTAAGGTTGTATTGTGGGGATGTTATAAAATCATATCAGAGTTGAACAATGGATATGTTCAATAATACAAAAACAAATGAAGCATAATAATTAAGATGTAATAATAAAAATAGAATGATGAACAAATAGGGAAGCACAAATAACCAAGAATTAATAATTTTAAACAGAATACCATTATCTGAGTCAAATACAAGATGATATATTACAATGATGATACACAAATGGGATAAAAAAATGGATATATGGGACAAGCCTATACAACCAGCTGTAAAAAATTCGAAAAGGAAAATAACTAATCCTATAGCATTCTAATCATATTCCTGGTCATCGAATCCCTTGATCAAAGCTATAAAAAAAGAATTAAGCATATGTACTATGGTGTTGTTTCTTATCCAAACCTAAAGACGTGAAGTATTCTTGGTTACCTAAGACATACCAAGTAGGGTGTGGGAAAACTAAATATGATATAACCGATGGAGTCTATAAATAATCTAAGAAATGTATATTTTCTATGTAGTGTGAATGTATAATGAATAAAAATGAATGTTGAGTAATAAATACTAGCTAGATCTGGATCTTATATGACCCCTTTTCAGGACCGACCTGCTTCAGTACAGGCTAGTGAAAGAGTCGGATTAGTAACCACATATATATATATATAAGTAAAATTAATATATCTATAGTTATATAATATATACATGTATATATATTAAGAACAAGAGGGCATGAGTAGGTATATACATGGATACTAGGTGATTGCTGGACCAAGGGAATAACTCAGGAATCCAAAATTAGTCTAATGTGTGATATGCTTCAGTAGAGGTTACAAGCCCATAATCTCATTATAAATGTGAGACACCATTATCAACACTCAATAGAGGAGGGGGTGAGATGTCATGCCCAAAAATTGAGAAAAGGTAACATAGAACGTCATGTCCATCATATAAGAATATGTATAATGGTGAGATATAGAATTGTAAACAACCAAAGTAAGAGAGTGTAAAATTTCATGATCAATATGCCCCTTAATGATATTTCATCATCAAATGAAAATGGAATACACATCGTGATAAAAATATCATTTGGGATTACCTCTATGATTTTATAATCATCAATCCCAATATGACAAGGGATTTATAATTCATATAATTTATATATAAAATCATGTATCACTTTGTGTGGCCCTATAACCCATTATCATTTTTCTAAAGAATCCATTTTATTTATTTGAGTATGGAAATTCTATTACATGGTCCAACTGAACACTTTCAAAGACTTTCGTACAATTGATAAATTATATAGAAGAGGGAAATTCCATTTCATATCCAATTTGAGCACTTTGGAAGTATTTTTTTCATTTAAAAAAATCATATAAATAGAGAATTTCATTCATCACACACAAAGGGGTTGTTATTATTGAGGTCTACATCGTATAAACACAAATCAAGGGTCTATGTGACTTTGAAAATGAGCATATAAGTATTTTAGTAAGGAAGAACACATTTTATAAAGATACGTAGAAATTTAATTCATGCCGCACAATTGAATGATCTATGAAAACAATAAACATTAGGAAAAAAAATCTATACTACCAAAATTATCTATATAGATGACTAATCATCCAAAAAGAGATTCAGTTTTGATATAGAATAGAAGAAAAATGAAGAAAGGTTCAATTCCATGGAAATACGTCAAATGATATCACACTGAAATAACACAATAGGTGTGAAGAAAAATGATGAAAGAAAGAAAGAATATTTAGTGGATAACCTCTAAATTTCAAATTATTATAGTAGTGATCCTTTTTTTAGTATGGATGATAGTTGTATCAAGATCCAAAAATTAGAGAGAGTGAGAGCTCACATGAGACAATGGAGGGTGAGTCCTCTAGATAAAGAATAAAAGATTGTGAGATGTTAGAAAAATTAGGGGAAAATTTTTAAATTTAGGCTTCAGTACGGGGTCACATGGTTTGGATACACGATTGACATAACTGTGCAATAACTATGCACCGCACCCGTACCTAAGCAGGGTCCTAGTTTGGGAATGATTCATAGTTTAAAGAGTCATAAGAGAGCCATTGATGAAGAATCAATCATAATGGATAAAACATTTTAAGTGTGTGTTCCTCGGCTAGCACGGTTGTAAAAAACCATGTGGATCCCTTCTCCCCTTTGAAATACCATTCACATTTAGGGGAGCCCATGTGAGATGGGTGGCAAGGTTTCTTATAACCATAAAGCATGATCCATTCCTCTAGAATCTGGGATTCTAGGCTCTCAACATCCCTTGGAGACCTTCATATCCTCTCTTACTCCACTGGTTAACATCATAATGCTGAATTTAGGAATTTAAGCCGAAAAAATGGGTTTTACATTTGAGAAACTCCTGACATTACACTAGTATTGTAATATAGGGTTTTTTCATCGTTCTAATCCTAAACATCATCATTTTAATATAATACAAGGTACTATAATTGAATCTTATTAATTATTTATAACTTTATAATTTCATTCTATAGGATTTTTGGTTATGATACTTAAAAATAAAATCATGTTTGAACATGTTTCTGTGATTTTTAACAAACATATATTAGTAACTTAATTAGGTAGTATAATATTATTGCTACCATTTCAGAACCAAAATCAAAACATTGTTTAATTTTTAATATAATAAACTACAATAAATTTCTTTCTAAAACTCATCCATGATATAAATACATAGTATCGTTCAAGTAGGTCGTTAACTAACCCTAACCCGAATATACCATAAGTAATGGATGATTATGAAGTGATTTAAATATATTATTATTATACAAAAAGAAAAATTACCATATATATTATTTATTATATTTATTGAATATAATTTTAATGATTTATAATAATATGATATTATATATGAATTTATTAAATATTTTGGTGAAATAATTTTTTATGCTCTTTTGGATGGTTAAATTTACAAGATTGATTGTTGATCATATTTTTAAAATATTGTCCAACTACACATTAAAAACCCTCCATAAAATCATAAAAATAATATTTATCCTTTAAACATGATCTTATAACCATGCATGAAATATGGTAGTGAATGAAAAAAATACATCATTCCATAGAGGTGATCGTATGCATGTACGCATGGATGATAGTTTCTTTTTTCGAATAGTGATGAAAATGAGTGATATGGATTATCTTTAAAACATATAAAAATATCCCATAAATATTATAATTCTTTATTAATTTAATCATATGTAAAATATGTCTAATATTATTAAGGAAAATGAAACATATTTATTCATTGAAGACGTATTCTGCACATATGCACGATTAAGTTAATCTATTTTCATAATCGGGGAGGGAAAGGGTGGATATTATATATCACATAAATATAAATAAATTTTTTTATAATTAATACTTAATTGATAATTTAAAAAATTGTTAAAAAAATTTAGATGAACAAATATAGAGAATGAAAAATATTAGAGACTCATAAGTACTAACTTTGAGATTTTGAACTCTCTCTTGAATTACTTTATTGAAATAGAGGATTTTTTGAAAAAATTAATGATCAAAATATCATAGGAGTTAAATTCGATGAAATTGGAAACAAATATCATATGTTTTCAAGGGGATGCAAAAATTTTATAATAATTTGGAAGAGGTGGTGAGATGATTTTTTTATAACTATTGATAATGACATTTTTTATATATTACTACATGATATGATGACTGAACATCTTAAACAATTAACGTGACTAAAAGTAAAAAATATTGAGTTCCTAATGATATAGTGTTTAAAATATCCCAACCACTCATTTTGAAACATTTTCATAACATTTTATAGGGACTTTTCCATTTACATTATTACATTTACTATTTCATATTCTAACATTGTAAGTAGTTTTTACCTATGTAATTAAATGTTAATGCCTAAAAATATAAACAATTGAATAATTTTTACATATAGATTCAAAATATTAGTTTGTTTTTAACATTTCATATCTATGTGTAGTAAAAATAAATTTTATCATTAGCACATGTAATGCATAATACCCTGCATTCATTAATATTGTATTTTTAGGATTAAAATTCATATTTTGTATAAAATTATCAATTTATTTGATTTTCATGATATAAATTAGCCTGTTATAGAGAAAATAAATATTTATATTTCTTTCAATAAAATATATTTTTTTACCAAAATAACATTTCATTAAAATAAATATACCCAAACTGTTTTTTATTGGAAACTATTTCATAAGGTGATAAAAACTTGTTTTTAAAATTCGCAAAAGTATTTAAAATATATTTTTTTAAATCCTAAACATATATTTTATCATGGAAAAATTATATATATATATTTTTTACATACATATTGATTATGCATGAACTCTATGATTTATGTAAAAAATGTATTTTTAACAATTCACCTAAAAATCAATTATTTATGAAAAATATCAATATTTATTCCTAATATAACTATGTATCAATAAATTATATAATGACTTAATTTTTTTCAAATTAGTTTTATAAACATTGTACATTTATTGATATAAATTTAAATAAAAAGTTATAAAGAAAAAAAAATTTATTGAAAAATTACTTTTTAACCCTCGAGTCTATTTAATCATATTTTATATAATTGTATATATAAATGAATATTGGGAAATTTGTTTATAAATATAATTATAAATTATTATGATAAACATTTAAAAATTATACATTTAATTTATTAATGTAATATACAATAACATTGTTAAATGGTAATTTGAAATGCATTATTTTTTATAATATTAAAGAAAAAATAATAACATGCAATTATTTTAATTAATTATTATCTTTTTATTGACTACTGATAATATACATCATGTAGTTTTAATATGTGTTGGAATTTTTTAATCAATTATGGAATTATTTTGGTGTTAATTGTGGTAGAATATATCAAATATACTATTATTTTTGTAGGATCCAAAATATCATGTTGTTACAATAAACAAAACATCATGACCGCATATGTAGAAATAATATAGAAACAGGCATGGATTATACTAAATCAATAAAAATTGAATCTCATTGACATACCAATTCTTCTGGAGAATATATAATTGATTGTTCCACCCATCACATAAAAGGTCTAATGATTCCATCATATCAACAGATAGATAAACAACACATATCATAATTTTCCCCAAGAAAAATAATAAATAATCTTGGATATTTTACCAGAAGGTATACATACAGAAATAAAGGATATATATAATTCAATTATTTCCTCATTTAAAGGAATAATAAATCCTTCTAGGATAATATCCAACAATCAACAAAAAAACTATTGGATATTCACAATTTAATGAAAGCTACCTTTATTAGTAGAGTGATAAAAAGATGATATTTTAGAATACTTTCATGGTTTGAAGTTCTTAATAGAAATTAGTATTTATTAATATATTTAAATTGTTTATTATTGTACATAAGTATCTATTGAATCATCCAAAGCATATACCCTAGGATTACCAAACCGTGTGGGATTTTAGGACCATTCTTTTCACCGAGAAATGATCGATTTAATATGAAATAAACCAATTTTAGGGTTATTACCCCCATGTTCATCAGAGATAAACCAAGAATCCACTACTAATATCCAATTAGTAATTTGGTTGCTAGGAAACCACACACTCTATATGTTACAAAAATTTTAGGTTTTGTTATATTTATCCCTTGGGTTTCAATGAATGTTTTAAAAATATAACAGTCTATAGAGGTAGTATAATTATAGGTAACTATTTATATATCATTGATGATACATAAATTAATCCACAAAAATGAATCATAATAAGATTGAATATTTTAAAGAAAATTAATTGGAGATAATTACATTGAAAAAAATAGTCTTATGTTCCCTTATATCAGTATAATTAAATTTTATCAAAATGATATAATGTGAGAAAGTATGTAATCTATTGTTAAAAATATATCAATTTTATTATAATACAATGTAATTATAATTTGCTAAACATTTGAAAATAATTTATTTCATTTCATAACAGAGAAAAAGATGATGTTTGGTCACACTAACATGGAAATGTAGCTTTTTTATTCATGATAAATGTACCTTATAACCCTTAACACCCCTTAAAGATACTCTTAAGAGTGGGAATCCGATAAGAACCATGATCAATAATTTTTAAGTGAAGACAAATTGGAGTATGTGTGTGTATTTATATTTAATGAGTAGTATTTTCTTTATTAATTGCAAAACATTGTCCTTTGAACTTAGGTTGGTAAAAATTACAAAACCATTAGTATTACCATCAATTTAAACCTTGTTATTTCACATGTATGTATTGATTTTTAGAATAATATTTTTTAAGAAAACTAAAATAATATAAAATAAATAATTTTGGATGTGGATAAGAATTATATTTATAAATATTTTAATATAATCATTAAAATGAAATTATGGTTTTGGAGGATTCTTTATAGGTTTCTAGAATTACTTTTGTAACATTAATATACATCATATTAAAAACTAATCACATTTTGGATCTTTTAATCCTTTATATTTATCATTAACAAAATTTATGCCATTATAATTTCATTCTCCTTAATGTAGATTCATATTATATTTTACATATTTTCCAAAAAATATGCAATAAGAGATAATAATGAAAAATTAACCATTAGATTATTTTTATATGGTGATTCCAAATTTAATGTAATTTTTTAGGAAAATAATACTATATATATGTGTATAATTTAATTATTAAATAAAAAGACATTCAAATTCTAAAATCTCGTATTTGGAACATATAATTTGAGATGCCTTATCACTTTAATTATGTGACACATCTATCTAATTATATTATTATTCATATATATATATATATAACTATTTATTAATTATATTTTAATTGAAATTATGTTACATTATTTATCATTTATAGTAAATATAATTTCTTATTTTTCTATTGTATTATAATTTTATATAATATTATGATGAAAAAATATATTTTACATTGTGAAATAAATTTTGTAATGGAATATTTATATTCTACAGTAAAATATCATATATATTAGGAAATGTATGCTATAAATTATATATAACATTTCATTAGTCACCATTTTTAGTTATCCTAACATTTGGTTTTATAATGATTTTTTAATTAAGTGAACTACCATGTTGATGTGAACATCATGTGTATCTATTGAGGGGTTTATGATTGAAAATTATACTTGTAGATAATATTTCCAAACTATATGTAATTATTGAAAAATATATTTTCACACGTCGTAGGTAAGTTTTCATATTCAATCATCCTTTTTTTATGAATAAATTCCTCTTTTAATGTAGATAATTTCAATAACTCAATGGAATGATAAATAATAATAATTTTAAAAATTCAATGGTTGATTTCTAAAATGAACCCAATACGTTGTTTTTATATTTTAATTTTATTATAGACATGAGTTATGTAATTCATCTTACATATTTCAGGAGAATACATTCAAAATGTATATAAGCCTAAAAATCTATTCAAATATCAATTAGTAAAAGAATTTTGAGTTGGTTTCATATTCTAGTTTTATTATCAAAATTATTTTTATCTAAATTAGTCATTATTTCTTTAACTATTAATTGATCATGTATATATATATTGGAACAATTTATGGAATATTTCATTAATTAAAATTAAACTTCTCTCTTACAAGATTCTTTATATTTATTCTGAATGTGGTGGATAAAATGTAAAATAAGAATACATCTTGACATAGGCTTTCTATATGTACATTAACACCAAATAAAAAGGTTATGATTGTAAAACCCATAAATGTCTTGTTGTATTCTTTTTAAAATAAGCTTCATGTTAATATTTTTTGGGGAGAGAGGCTTTAATGAAGATTGAAGTTCATAACCACACGAGAAGATTGGAAAAGGAGTCTAATTAGAGGAACCAATAAAAGATTTCTGGTGAAAACCTATGAAATCCTAAATATAAATAAATATTGTTATTTATAACAATTAAATTTATCTATTTATATTTATTATTATTTTACAAATAATTTTGATAATGTTTTCAGTTGAAATGAGGATGGTCTTATTTAACTAAAATTTTTCCCCATGAATTTCTTTGTCATTTTTAAATGATATATATTTTTATTATAGAAATTAAATTTTACCGAAATTAATTAATTTTTAAAAACATCATATCAAAAACATCTTATGACTATTATTTATTATTTTTTTTAAAGGTTGATTTATGGGTGAATAGTGAATGTATAGATTTTTATAGAATATTTTTTTTCATTAGAAAATTTAATTTTGAAGTACCTCAATATTTTTTATTATGTTTTAAATTAAAAATGATAAATTTTATTATACACAATCTAAATAATTACATATTAATCAAAATTATATTTTGTTTGGTATACATTCATTTTTATGATTAAAAACTTGATTTTCTAAAAATAGTTTTTTGTTTCATTTTTGAACATATATTAAAAATAATTCCCACAAATTCCAAAAATTTAATACTGATAAATTGATTCATTATTTTTAATTAGATTTTTTAAAATTTATTATTTATTTAAATTATATGTTAGGTCATTATGAACTGTAATTATGGTAATAATGTGTCATCATAGTAAAAAGTTAATCAGGATAATTATAGTAAGGACTAAGTGATAATGCCCAATAATATTTACATAAATCTTATGGAATGATTTTATTTCTCCCCTTATCACCATATATTATGAATTTGTTAGTTTCATAGCAAATTTAAAATGATTAAGTCATTATAATACATTATCTTTTAGAAAATTTACAAGAGTTCCATTCCCCTCACATATAAAAGGTAACCTCCTCTCTTTCATGCCTCACCCATTTTGACCACATTAACTCATAAAATACATAACCAAACATCTCCCAAACATTTATTCCCACATTATGTAGGCCTTTATATTCTAAAAATATAAATTTTATATGGATGAGTTGTAAGAAAAAGAGATATATCTGAAAGTAGATATAATTCTTTACCAATTAATGTTTATTTCCAACTATTCCTCCTTTAAATCCACTTAAACCATTATGAAATAAAAAAATAGTTATATTACATATGATAAGATGTTATTATGATTATGTTAAAACTACTTCTAATTTATTTGTCCATTTTATGGTAAATTAAAATATCGCTCATTTTTACATATAGACTATCACCTCCAAAAAGCGACGTGATTCATTTTTTTCACTAGATTATATGTCTAGTTAAAATGATGTAAAAATGAAAATATATTATATTTATGATATTATTTTTATTTTTCGTCTCTAAAATATTATCTATTATATTTATTTTATACCTATTATAGAATGAATACTTTTTTCAGGCATACTTCTGAAATATTACCTCCACTAAATGACATGGCTCGTTTTTCATGATTTTCCAAAATCATTTTCTTTAAATGTTAATATAAATTTTAAATATGGTAAATTAAATCTGTGTAAGATTGTAGAGAAAATTGAACCAAAACACTTGTACTATTTTTAATTCACCAATGTAGTTTTGAGGTTATAAATCAGGCGACCCCACACCATTCAATGTGAACATAACCATTTTAAAAACTAAATAAAGCATGGTAAAAAATGAAATAAATTGAAACAATTCCATTAAACTCTATTCTAACACAACCATGTTCTTAAAATTTTTCCATGTATATTCATGTTTATACATCATCCTTTATTATATGTAATTTTTAAAAAATTTAAAATTATTTAAAAAATATCTTTATTTTTTATATTATGAGTCTTTTTGGATTTTTATTCGAAGTGTAAAAAATATTTTTTTAACACATAGGACTTGGACATAATTTCCATCTAGAAAATTAGATATTCATTATCAAGAAACATAAAATATTAAACATGTTTCATTGATGAATATATTATTCTCTAACCTCTACTAATTTTTTTCTTTTAGTAATTTTCAAAGAAAACTTATATTTCTCATTGAGATTATATGTAAAATCAATGTTTTTTGTTATAGGATCAAATGTGTTTTCCAAGGTTGTTATGATAAAAAAAGTTAAAAATTATAGTTTTGATTCATCATATGGTAATACAAATTTATAAAAAATGATGTTTGAGACTCAAATATCTCAAAATGTTGGGTGATCTTCATATGTCTCTCCAATGAAATGTGTAATTAATAGTTTCTCAAAGTTAAAAATAAGAGATATAACTTGGTTGGTTACTCGTCTGTAATTAACTATAAATTGGATATTCTCACAAGGGTTCAAAATTTGTAATCAAATTATATAAATAATATTCTCAACCTTACCGATATTATTCTTACTAGAAGAATGGTTGTTTATAAAATATTTTGATTCCCTTAGGTATGAACATTTTAAGGTAAAATGTTTTATTTTTAATGTAATTTTTTCATGAGTTCCCATGTAACTCGGGATGCTTAAATGGTTTATCTTATTCTCGATAAAGGGTCACAATGCTTTTATATGAGAAATAGTTTCCTTTATTATATGTAAATATTATATTTTTTTTAATAAAAAATTATGAAAACAGTTAATGTTTATCATAGGTTTTATGTTTTTCATTAATCTATCGGGATTCCATTATTTTATATTACTTGATGATATTTTTTATACTAAACCATATTTTCATGTGTTTTTTACAAGATCTAACGATGAGTATAAATTTTAAAAATTTCAATATTTCTATTATGGTCAATCATATTAATCATAGTAAAGGAATCTTGAATAAAACAAGGGTATATAATTAAAGAATAATTTTTGTGGAAAATGTATGATATTTCAATTTATCCACATTATTTTATAATATGTTTCACCTAATTTTTTAGAACTATATACCAATAATATTATATAAATATAATAAGGTGAGACCCTTATTATAAACCATGTAATTATGGTTTTTAAAGTTATATGTCATTATATATCTACCTGTACTTAGTGAAGGAGAAAGGAAAACATTATAAAACATAGAATTTAAATTTCCCTCATGTTTTATTTTTGAAAAATAAACTTTTAAATAGGGTTTTGAATCTAATTGAGGTAGTAAAATTGGAAATTATATTAGTTATCCATTCACATGGAAAATATGTTTTAGGTGTGGGGTAAGATAATAAAAAACTGCCAATATTGATTAGAGATAGTTTTATACTAATTATTGTAATTCTTTTTAAATGTACAGAGGTATATTTAATATTATTTTTCATGTATAGAATCATTCTATACTGATTTGAATAGTTTTATGAATTTTTTCTGCAAATATTATTCTATAGAGGAAGGTTATTTTAGGATAATATTCTTTTACGAGGATTTTTATAAGCTAATTGAAGTTGGAAAATAATATAATATGGTATTTATTTTTGGTAAATATATAAAATATGTTTCATATTAATGTGAAAGAGGTTTATTTGTATAGAAGATACACGGATAGTGTTCAAGGAAGAGATGAAGAGGTTTGATGCAATGGACAAACATTTTTCTACTCAAAGGAATTATTAAATATAGCAGAATATTAATGAATATTTTATTATTTATGAATTAGAATTAATTATTTTCAAATGTGATTTGGATGGAAATGATTTGGATTGATATTCCATAAAAGGATTTAATAATTATTAAGATGAGTTAATTTCAGTAATTTGAGACCAATTTGAAATAATAAAAATGTATTCTTTTGGATCAATTAGTTGATAATGTGATGATAATAAATGAGATATGTATTATTCTCATTTTAATATGTATTGAATTAAAAATAACTATAAATATTTCTAGGATTTTACCCATTGATTTGTGTATAATTTTATATTGTATGTAAGATATTGTACTGATAAATAATATATCCAAATGAAGTTAAAATTAGTAATATTCCAAATCTCGAAGTGATAAAAAATTTATTTTGGTTCATATTGAGGATATCTGATATCATATATATGATATTAAAAAAATATATAATATATTATGGTATTATTAACATATTTTCTTTTAAAATTGTGATGTAATTATGAGCCTAATTGATATATAAGATCTTATTGAGATTATAGATGACTTGTATTTCAGATTGAGCATAAATGCATCAATGTGACAACTACTCTCTATTATGTAACATATTTCAGAAATATATAATTTATTATAGTGTATATATTGAATTTGTATTAGAACATGGAATATTTTATATGGGGTTTCAAAACATAAGTATGCTAATTTTAAGGACAGTAAAGGGTTATGTAACATATTTAATTTCATACATAATATTAATTTGTTGTAAATACTTTAGTATTTTGATAGGTTTTAATTCAGATGACCCTTTTCTAATATTCAAGTAATAAATATCATTATGATTTGTCTGATTAATCTATAAATTAAGAAAGGTTATAACAAGAAAAACAATTGAGAATAAATTATAAGGATATTCGCATGATAATAATGGGATTTCAAATATGATAATTTGAAATAAATTATAAATATAAAAACATAGAGGATTTCTCATGAATTTAGTTAACCAGTTCAAATGAGGGTCATGGTTATTTTATTAATATATGACCAGAAATGTAATTAGTGTAAATAATAATATTTTAATATAATGTAGTGTTTTCAAAATATGCTATTTTTTGAGGACGAAATAGAATATTGATATGATCATACTTCAAAATATTATGAAATTTACATATTCAAAATTTGAAAATAATATTCAACTGATTATGTCATAAAAAAAGAATAAAGGTGATTAGTTAAATTTTAGAGAGAGCACTAATGCTTCATCAATCTGAAATATTCATTGGGAAAAAGGAAATGTAAGATACAATATCATTTTTCTATGTTTACCTTATGGGAAGAAGAATATGAAAATGATAAAATATGGATGAGGATTATGATTCTACTTTACATCCTAAGAATAAAGGAATATTGATAAGGATAAACAATTATTCCTTATATCATTATCTCCAAATAATTGTGTAATGGTCATTTTAATTATTATTATCCAAAATAAAAAGTGTAAACACATAAATACTATTACAAAATAGACAAATTCATTTGACGTCATTTTTAGCGGTGTCTATTTGATTGCAGCATATTGATGAAGAAGATAAGAAACTATATATTTGAGAGGATTATTGTGTTTTATTAGTAATTTCTATTTAAGTGGAGCTACCCATGTCTAGTATTTTAAGAGGATAGACTTGTTAGAGCAGTATTTTAATGTTATCTAGTCCAAGATGGATTTTTCATTAAATGTAAAATATTTTACATGGTTGGTATATAGATCACATGTTATTTATCTATCTATTAAACAAGGAACATCATAAACATTATTTCAAAGGGTAATATTTCTCATATTATTTTTATGAATTTTTTTCATAAATAAATTAACAATATTAATTTAATAATCCAAACTCAAGAATTATAAATATCTATATCACTAACATGAAACTAGTTTCACAGTTTTTATTATCTTATTATCAATATATATCCATCACTAAATATATTCAAAAAACAAAAAAAAATATCTAATGGTAACATCATTAAATTAAACACATAGTTCATATGCACTAAATATATCATGTTTCAAGCTATCAACAAATAAATATTTTTCATCAGCATTAACTTTTCTTATTGAATAACTACTAAATGAGCTCGCATTATTTTGATTGACTCATAATTTTCTAAGGGAACTGGAAATTTTCTATATATTTAATCTACTTAAATGGATTCATATCTTCTATGATACCAAATGAACATACACTATCCAGGAATCGTTGATTTTTTTGGGGTGTTTTGAGTACAACATCAAAAACCAATGCCTTCTCTATTACATTTTCATTATTGCTTTTCAGTTTTGGAGTATTGAAACTAATAATCAATTGATTAAATTTTATAGTAAGGCAATATTTAGAAATTTAACTAAGATAGTCACAGCATCCTCTAAATTCATCTAATGAATTATTTTTTAATCATACAGTCTTAATTGTTCTTATTTTTCATAAACTGTTATACTTCATGCGGGATAAATTACCCTTGATATAAACCATCCATATCCTTTAGGGTAATATTAATTTTTACAATTAAACCAACATCTCAATTTTATTTTCCCTACTCCCACCCCATATAAAGAGTATCCATAGAGTCTATAATTAACATCGAACACAATTTCTAGTATAGAAGTAGAATCAAACTGATCATCAAATTTTTAACCATTATTCTATTGTATTTTATTAAAAAATAATTATGGTAGACTCAAAACATACTAAAATTTATTAATTAATTCTTTCCAATATTTTTTGAATCTCCTTTTATATTAAATTTCATATTATTTAATCCCATAAAAAAATTATATTTCTATGAAATTTATTACTTTTTCAAAAATTCTACATTTTTGACATATGTAATCACATTAACATTTATAGACCAATACTTTTATAAGATTTTTATAATATTCTAAATATAATTTTCAATATTTTATTTAAACATTTTTAGTTAATTATCAATATTCATCAATTTATATTGAATATTTTCATTATTTTTCACATTTTCTTAGTCTCTTTAGTCCATGGACACCATCATCCTCTCCACATTGAGACATAATCTTATCATGATTTCAATTTATTTAATAAACGATGAAGTATATTATCAATTTAAGGTTACTTTTTTTAGTTATTAATATTCATTCTTCTGATTATTTATTTCATTCTCTAACTTTAAAATATTTAGAATATATTACATGTCTTTCTTATTTATCATGAACTCTATTTGATCTTTCACCTCACATTCATAAATTCATCTCTCATAATTTTTAATTTCTTATCCATCTAGATATAAAATTTACATTTTTCTTCTTACATCACAATATGTATCAACTTTTTAATTATCCTCACATCTATCACTGTTATCATAACTCTAGATGAAATTTAAATTTTTTTGTTCAAAATTATTCTTAATATGATCTTATAAATAAATAAATGATATATAAAATCATTACAAATTCATCCTTAGAAAACTATTTATATTCTCATTTTCATCATTAAACGTTTCCAATTCATTAATTGTTGTATAATTATAACGAACATATCTAATATCACCATAACTAAAGCACATTATGAGAAACTTTTTTAAATATTTTTTTTCTTTATATATATATATCTTAGAATAATTGAAATTAGTTTTTATATTTTCATATCATAATCATTTACATAATTATTTCCTTATTAATTAACATTATCATATTTCCTACACATTCCTAACATCAAGGAATTAGTGGACGTTTAACTATTCATAATGATAGGATTCTTGAAAGAACTATTATTTCTCAATTTTTATATAATTTGGATTATATATAAATTATCTCATAATGATATATTAGGATCGTGGTCATCATGTGAAAATAATTCATCATCGAACTTGATGATAAATATATTTAGTATCTTCAGAAAAACCATAAAATCCATCTACGTGTAACTAAAATCTCAAATGGTGCTCATAATTACTTTAGCACAAGTGAAATATTATTCAAATATTTTATTATAATTCATCTTGAGATATTTATACATAATATTTTAAATTTAAATGATACCATGTGTAAATTTTGATTTACCAAAATTGGTATTTTGTAAATTTTTTTGAAATTACCTTTAATTTTTTCCTTCAAATAAATTTTAAAACCTATTTTTTATAATGATATGATGAGATGGAATTTGAATGATGATGATAAATCTCAAAAAAATTCAATATATTACTATTATTATGAAAATATCATTATGGTAAATAAAAAAATCACTTGAAACCTCCAATAAAAACTAAATTTGAAAATAAATAGAAAAAACAAATATTTTTTAATATAAAAATTAATCCACTTAAAAGTGGGAATCCTATTTTTTCATTAAATTAATGTTTTCAATGATGAAAATACAATTTAAAACCTTATACCTTCAAATATATAGAATCATTTTCTCTTCAAACTATAAATAGTTTTTCATCATTAAAAGAAACATGGATAGTCTTATTGAAGATGTAAGGAACCCCACGAACAGTCTGAATTCACTAATATTGGAGTTAATACATAAATTCAATAATTTTTTTGTTTATCCCATAATAAATATTTCAATCCTTTTTATATTCATGAAAATATCAAAAATTTTAAACCATAAATAAAAAATTGAAAAAAAACCTATTAGACATAGAAATTTTTTTCATGCTTCACTACTCATGAAGATCAAATATATACATGTTGTGATTTGGTAAAACAAAAGATTTAAAATTCTATAGAATCAATATGTGAATTTCAAATGAGAAAGGATTGTATTTTAAGCCATTATAAAACATTTCTATCCTAACATAAAGAATTTTCTCACATGACAAAGAGAGATAAAAAATTGATAATTTAAATAATAATTGAATATTAAATTGAGAAATACTTCCATCAAGTCTCCATTATTATTCTTCGTCATTGTCATTATAGTTTTTTAAAATATTCTAATTTCACATAAAAATCACTCTTCACGACTTCTCTCTCAGGATATATTCATCTACACACTACCTTTATTTTTTTACACTAGTAGCTATATCTATAGATTATATGGAATTTCAAATTAAAATTCAAATATGTAACTCATTTAAAATATTCCCATGTCTTCTTTATCCTTTATATATATTCAAGTTGTATCTCCCCTAATTGATATAGTTGGATGAGTTAAATATTTGATTCATTTCATCTTATGAAACACCAAATGAGACACATTATCAAAAAAAATTATTCTAAATACTAGAATAAATCATTGTCTGAATTCATTGATTTCATTTTGATAAATATGTATTCTATCAATGGAATATCAAATTACATCTCTTATTATAGTGAGATAAAATAATTCATGATGAAAAATCCATCTTTTTAACTAATTATAACAGGTTATGGTGTGTTATCATTTCTCTGGAAAATTAAATATAGATACCTCAAAAGAATGAATACTTTCACTCAGATAGTATCTAATCACATGAAAAAACTATCCCTTAAGAAAGAATTCATCTTATACTACTTTATATGGTACATTATTAAATTGTGACTCCTTAAAACTCCCTAAAACAATGAAATCATGGGATCTACCGATTTCACATTGTGAAATTATTTCCATCTCCTAATCTACCAATCCATAAAATCATTATATTTATTTCTATATTCCTGACATGATGTATTTAAATAGGGTGTGATTTGGTCTCAATTATTAATACCTTAGTCTTCCATATTTTCTGTTATATCACAGTCCCTTTTATTATGGTATGATGTACTCTTAACTTTTAATCTCTCTTAGACACACATTAGTAATAATCTCTCTATCATAGACCATATTATGGCTTGATCCAAACCCTGGTAGAAATAATAGACTCATCAACTCAATATATGAAACTTATATTGATTATATTATATTATGGTTAATATTATATAGCGTTCATTTACACCTTAATTGATCACATGTATAATTCATCATGTCATGATTAAAAATGTTGTAGTTGTATTTAATCTTATACACTATAAGATCTTATAATTATCAATATCACAACACATAACTTCTTCTATCCATTTCCAAACATCAAAACATCATTCACCACACACAATTCATCATGTTTAAATAGATCTGAACATATTTTATGTATTAAAAACAAACAAAAAATGAAAATACAAATAAAAAATCACTCAAAAAGCCCTTCTACTCATATAAACACTAAAAATATAGGGGTTCTGTCTATAATATCTAATCTCATCAAACACCCTCTTATTTTCAACAAACACTCCATAGTTACAATATCACCCATTTAGAAAACTTTGGTTGAAAAATAAATTAACAACCATGAAATTGAATTATATATTTTCAATTAATTTAACTATTACACAATATTAGTTCATATTACATATAAGATTAAAAATATCACAATAAAATGGTAATTTGATTTTTTTTACATATATTATTCATATGAATTCATATGGTCAAAAAATAAATCGTCAAAAATTTGAAAATTAGGTTCAATTACCATTATTATTATTATTTCTACATTATATTTTATTTCCTTACATAAATAAATATTATTTTACATGCATGTAATTTTTTTATACTTCAAACTACATTCTTAAAAATCCTTACAACCCCTATATTCCCAAAGTCAATTTTTCAGGGTAGCATGTTTTACTTCCTTTTATTCATGGATTCCCATTAATTTTTGAATATATTTCTTTTACCCTTTAATATAAACTTCCTCTCATACATTTAAATTACACTATATTTTATTTTCTAATAAATATATAATATCTTGTAATAATTATATTCTTATTATATAAAGGATTGTGTGATATAGTGCATCAGATCTTATTCCATTATAGTGGACATTGGCTTCTAGATAAACATCTTAAATGTGTCCCATAAATTCACAATATTATCCCCTTAATTACAAATTTTATTTAATTCCCAATATTATAAACTTTTCATAAACCATCTATTTGATTCCCATTTACAGATTTATAACCAAATATTATCCAATTTTTTATAATGAAATTCGGGAAAATTTAAACATCCATTTTCATGATTTTAAACTTATTTAATGTTCTCTAATCATCCCATAAGATTTTAATAATAGGATTTCCATATTCTCACTCCATTAATATTCAAAATTCTTAAATATATCCTATAATAAAGCTATGATTTTTTTAGGGATAACATTTTCTATAAGATTCTCTTCCTTCGGAATTTTTTTTCATCATTTTACACAAATTATCTGAGAAGATAAATGTTTTGTTTCATATCCACACCAATTCTATCAATATAATCATTAAAGATTATCATCTTTATATTCAATCATTTTTATACAATTAGTATTCTTATATGAATTCATAAGTCTCTCTAGGGATATTTTCTAGGTGAACTGGATTTTCATAAAAGGCATGGATATCAACTTCATCTCAAAATAATCATCTTTAGAATTAATGAAAATTTATCATAGCCACTTCTCCCAAAAAAATCACATTCTGCATCAAATATTTTGATGGAATATATATTTCTAGATATGAAAAATTTGTCTCTGGTAATATTAGTAAAAAAATTTTATAAAACAAATTCACACATAAAACAAAAAATATATCTTTAATCTTCAATGCCTTTTTAATTATCCAATTATTTCCATATGAAATTAAAATATATTCATAAAATTTATCATTTAAAATTAAATGATCTCTTGAATTACATTCTATTTTTAGGATGATATCGAAAAAAATAATTCTTCATCATGGAAATTTAATATATATATTCTAAAATATTCATCATATCAAATAAACTATTGTAATGAATTGTATTATAAAATAACTCGCGAGTTATTACTCAATGATAGACCATTTTACACTCTACATTATAAAGTCTTCCACTATTCCGTGTAAAACTAGAACTCTATTATATTTATTGAATAACATCATCACCATATCTCTATATAAAAACAGACATCATATTATTATAAACACCATAATAAATATGATTAAAAAATAGGTCATAATCTTTTCCAAGTGTGAAAAAAAATTGTCTTCTAACACTTTAAATAAAAACATATCTACTTTAAAACCAATTTTTTGTACCATCTAGAATAATTATATATCGCGTGGTACCATGAGTGGTAATATAAATCATGGTGAAAAACTAATTTAAAATTTTTGTTCTATTTTAAACCATTAATCCACATTCATAATTGGATATATTTTTATCATTGAAAGGAATATATCATTTTTTCGTTTATTTTGTCATAAAAAAAACCATCAAGTAATATATAATTTTATCAATGTTAATGTGAATGTATTTCTGTTTCTTTAAAAATATTTCACTATATCTAAACTGTATACGTCAAAAGATGTATTATTGTAACAATATTCACTAATCAACCTACTTGTATTTGTTAGATGAAATGTTTTAATATTTATTATTATAATACTAGAAATAAAATCCTTATAATATCTTGAAATTACTCACTTCCAACATAAGTCCCACTCTCATTGCCTCTAATTTTTTCACAGTTCATTGTGGATAGAAATCAATTTATCTAGTCATTAGTCTCTATCGTTTCACTATACAAAACATATTCTATATACACCAAAACTCAAAACATGATATGACATTAATATTAACTTCATTATTCATGTTCTTTTCAACTACTAGGTATTATTGACTACTACATATGGGAGTTAATTAGATTATATTCACATGAAACAGAAAGAAGTTATGTTTTCTCCAAAAAGGACAAATTTTATGTTGCAATTATCCTCAATTCCCTTAATCATTACAAAAAATATGATTATAATCTGTAGAATGAGCACTCCAAATACCTCTTATACCAAAAATATATATTTAATCAATGGATGTACACATTTTTCATTCTTATCTTCATATATTATTACAATAAGATATGGAATTGTTCTCATCTTCTTACTAAATCATCAAAACATAATATCCATATTTTTTATGTTCTCAATATATATAACCCTCTATCCCATGTTTTTTATTATATTATGTTTTCAATGAAGAACCTCAAAATAGTAATCTCAAATATAGTGATAAAAAACATATTATTTCATACATACTGATATATCCTATGCATACAATAAATAAATATTTAATAATTTTACATTAATATTAAATATATATCATAATAAAATACACACCCAAACCTATAGGTTTTGTGTCTTTGAGGATTATATATAAAAAAAATATAATTTTCATCACTGTAAATATTTCACAATAGTTATGGAATACTACAACCCCATTTAGACATATAATATTTTACACTCAATACTATAACCTAAGGAATTAAAATAAAAGAATGATTTTCTAAGATGGTCATTAAGGGTGAACATAGGATATAATACTAGAATATCATATGGGTTCATAATATGAGAATTTGATTATGAAAACATAATCTAAAGGAATATACATAATATAAGATAATAATATCCAACAAAACATTGATCATAAATAACAATTCATGGAAAATTTATTTTTTTTACAATATAACATGATTTGTAGGAGTATAAAAACATGGTTAATTAAAATAAAGACCCAGGATTAAAATATGTGGATATTACATCAATTTAAATGAAAATTCATCACATTAAAATAATAAATTCTTAATAACCCCTTGAGATTAGTGTATTTGAATACATGGAACCCATTATTCTAATTTAGTGAAAGATCATAAAAATATACAATAAATATCTTCCCCTTTTGATATACTATTTTATACAATTCTTTATAACCTTGGGAAAGGAAACATATGAAATGGGTGAGACTAGATTCTATGTAAGGGTAAACAATAGAGATATGTAATAAAAATAATAAATATAAAGTTATGATAACATAAGAAAAATTATATAATATTATACCCTTCATATCAAAGATCATATACTTGATTCATCTCACAAATATTTTTAGTTTATTAGACACGAAATTTGAGGGAATCAAGAGAATAATATATGATATAATAACATAAGGACAACACATGGAATTTTTTTTACACATAAATATGTAATATTGTTCCCTATAAGTAAAGGATAATTTATATAACTTATTGGGTAACTAAATGGGAACTACACCTACTAGAAGAGACACACCACCATTCTTAATCTCTATCCTTTCTATATTAGGGAACAGGTTTCCCCTGCTTTCCATAGTGGATTGGGATTCCCCTTCTTCGCATAGTGGATCGAGCCGGTTGACTTGATTCCCATAATTATACAATTACATATAAATAATTACCCATTTAATTTGATGGATATACAAGTCCAACCCATCACATAATAAATTCATACAAACATTTTCCAAAATTTAAAAAAAAAATTATCATCATATCACGACCCATAAAAATGGATGGTTTTCATAAACACCATATCATAACCCATGAAATTAAGTGGTTGTAATAATGATTTAATTATAATATAAAATGTGGAAAATATATAGGTTTAATAATAATTTCATCAAATAAAAACTGATCAATATAAGATGGATTTAAAATCATAAAACCCACAAAAGAGAAACAGGTCGAATAAACATCATTCCATCAAAACCAAAACCATTTAGATATAGAATATAAATGGATCTTTTGTACCATTTCCCCAAAAATTAAATATTATCACCAACATATATCATCTTTGATGGAAAATAATCTTGAAATATCTTTTAAACACATTTCGTCAGGAAAATATCCATTATTCTTTGAAAAAAACATTCAAAACCATAAAATATTTTTTAAAATATTTTTATTTCATAAATATATTTTAAAAATTATAAAGTATGCATTAAAAAATACTTTTTAAAATACATTTTTATTTAAAATGGGAATAAAATATGGCTTTAAAAACATTTTTGAAAACATTTTGTAAAAACATGGTGTTTTTTAATAAAACAGATATCTAATTGAAGAGTGGAATGTGGTCAGATTTTCTTAAAAACAATTTCTTCATTATCCTAAATAACATAGAGTAAAAAATGGTAAAAATAAATTAATATAAAAATAATAAAAAATAAAATAAAATTCATGATAATTATTCAACGTACAGCAATAAAATTTCACTAATGGAAGCATAGTCATAAACAATCCTGATAAATGTTGAGATTGTACCAATAAACTCTTACAACTATGGTAACATTAAATCGTAATACCCATGCGATAATAAAATTAAATAAATTTTATAATATCATGAAATGTGAAATTTTCATGGTATAACATGTCAAAGGTATAGTATATATATCTCAAAAAATAATTTGGTGTATTGAAAACCATGAGTCTTAGTGAAGGAAAATTGAGACAAAACTACCTTACTGATTTGATAATTTTTGAAACATAAAAAACATGAATGATAGATCATAAAATTGATATGTAAATGAAATAAATATAAATATATTAATCATTTAATACATTCATTTTCATTATTTAAACCATAAAAAATAAATTAGTGGTGAATATGGCATAAGTATCAATGAAAAAATAAGTGATACTAGAAATCATCTTACCTTATGTCGTGACTCTCTTTGTACTAATTAAACCATCATTTATAATAAATATTATTTAATTACACATAATAAAAAATATTCAGTAATATCATTCCATATATTACATAATTATGTCTATACATTATCTGTTTATAATCAATTCCATGATAAAGTAATGTTTCAGGTAATAAATGATATGTCATTCGCATGTGTTCAGATTTTTTATATTTCATTCCTCTTAGTTGTATCATGATTTCATCATATTAAAAATGATATCCATGATATAAATATCATATATATTCCTTCTATTTGTATTTAAAATACTATATAAAAGATGGATATAAAATATAAAATACAATTTTCATTGAGACGGTAGGTGATATGTACGCAAGAACGTTGTTAGTATTTTCTAGTAATGTAGAAATAATTAAAGTAAATGAAATATATGTTTGTATGTATATTATGAATATTATAGAATTAATATTTCATTAATATCATATAAATTGTCTATGTATATCTGTAATACATTCCATGAAAAGTGTGAATAAATGACTATGCATTGAGGTGGTTGTAGTCCACCCGTCCACAAACGAAGTTATCGTATTTACACAAAATGGAAATCATGAAGTTATGTTTTATATAATAATTAAAAAACAAAAAAATATATATTAAAGATACTATATATATAATATAAAAATTTATGTACAACATAATTACAAACCATGAGAGGTAGTAAGGGAAAAAACGAATGACATTGTTTCGCGAGGTGGCAATTTATTTTACAGAAGAACGGTAAGCACATTACCCATTTGATCGAAGTTTGTGTATTTGAATTTAAAAACCATATAATAAAAAACATTTTAGAATATTTAAGATGCTAAAGTTATTATTTAGTCATTTAATAATAAAAATTGAGGTGGTGGAGAACAAAAATCAAACAAAAGTGCATGTCGAAGGATGTTACATCTTCTCCGTGTAACTCCTTTTGGTTTTCACCAAATGAATTCTATAGATGTTTTTATCCACAAATTAAGGCTTCTAGGATGAAGGTACTGATATTTGTATATTATTTTTGAATTTTTTGTTTTATGAAAAGTGGAATGAGATGTTTTAATGGAAGGTGAGGAGTTGAGGGCATTTATAAGCGGGAGAGAGGACACATTGGGTACTATAGAAAATATTTGAGTGCTTCCCACATTGTGCGTTCCCCAAAAGGGTTATAAATGGAAAATTATTGATCATTAGAGGCCTTATTGTGGATAAATGTCTAAAAAATAATTTTTATACAATTTTAGGTTCAATATTACACCTTATATTCTATATTTGGTATTTAATTACGCTTGTTTTTATCGTAATCATTTTAATTAATTTTAGTTACATTCACCAATATTTTAAATAAAAAACTAATTTGAACTTATTATAAAATACAAATTATTATAAATCCAAATAAGGAATTAATATTCCAATATTCTAACAATATAATCATTAGAAACTAATTTATAAATTTTCCCACATATGAGATGAGACGATTGTTTTTTAAAGTGAATTGATTAAAAAGGTTTAAATATTTTTATATCAAATTTAAATTTAAAATGTATTCAAATGAATTAAATTGTATTAATTCATGACTTATTTTCCTAATTATATGTTAAAATAATATTTAATCATAATTTATATATATAATTAAATTAAATGAAAAAGAAATTTTTAAATAAAATTCAGTATTTTTTAATATTCATTAAAAAGTGAAACTTATCATAAAAATACCAAATATTCACCCAAAGTAAATTTTAAAATTCCTCTTACAAAATTGAAATTTATTATTTCAAATAATAACTATAAAAAATCCCAAAATAATTTTTAAAATAGGAGGTCTATTAAAATATTTTAAAATTTCATTTTAAAAAAATATATATCATTTTGTGTAAAATGGGTTTTATTCATATCTTTTTTTTAGATAACTCATAAGATGAAAGTTAACTATTTGATTAAAGATAATATATATATTTCATTAAAATAATTAATCAAAAGTTGTTAAATTAACTTATTGAGTCAAACCCCATTTTATTTTATAAATATAGTTTTCCAGTAAAATACTTCCTATATTTTGAAAACGATTATATTTTCATTTCAAGTTAATTGGAAACCAAATAATTATTCTTATATACATGTGTAAACCATATTTTTATAATTTAATTAATCTTATACATTACCACTATTCCAATAGAATGATTATAAATGTAACAAAAATTTAATTGTATTATTAATAGTACATTTTAGTTTACTAGGTCATGCATTTTATGAATGTCATTGAAGAAACATTGAATTGTGTAACAGAAAACAAACATAGTTTTTTCTGTACCATAAGCTAATATATATGTTTTTTTAATGAAATCTTGACATGGTGTTACATTCAATTTTAAAATAACTTTCTTTATTTCATATAACACAAGCTATTTTATGTATGGTATTAAATGAAAAATATTAAAAATATTTAATTAATTAGAGAAAAAATTCATAAAACCAAAGGGTGTATCATTATACCACCAATAAAATAAATTTCTCCCTTGAAATTTTCATGGGTTGTCAAAGTGTTAACATTTTAATTCTTATTTCATATAATCATTCATTATAAAAATGAATACCAAAACTTCCTTTTAAAAAATGAATGATGGGTACATAAATGTAACCTAATGTAACTCATAACTAGGTTTCCAAAAAGGTGAAAATAGGTGTTAATGGAATTTTATACATGTAATAGAAGCATAAATTGTTATTGAACATGATTATGTTCATTTTTCAAAATAATTTGATTGATCAATAATATGTTGAGGACCTAAAAATAATAAATCTATTATGATTTATAAGACCATCAGTTCAACAAAAACAAAGGTATTGGGATAAATATTTTTTAGCATCCCTTTCCTAAAATTGAGGAAAAAATTTACTATCTAAAAACATAAGGAAATATAAATACATTATTTTATTCCTTTTCATATTCGCAATCCCACCCTTTGGTTGTTCATTTCTCAATTTCCACTCAATCTATTACTTCAAGAAATGAAGGTGATTTTTTTATTTCTAATGTAATAAAGAATCATATGATCCAAAAATATAATTATAATTTTTTCATCTGTCTTTAGTTACCATCATATAAAAAAGTTAGTATAGGTTATCCAGTATGACTAAATCCTCATATTACAAGATAATAATTTAATATCTAAATCCTCATATGATGTTTAACTTATATCATTCCATAAATGGTAAACCATGTAAACCTTACAAAATATGAAAATACAAAACATTATAATTATGGTCAATGAATTTTTAAAATAATCTAAACATTGATCCCTTATATATCATAAAGTATCTCTTGGTTGTCACATTCTAAATATGTGAATAACTTCATCATTTATTTTCTTCAAACATATTAGTTACCATAAAAATTTATTTAAAAAATGTGTTATTTATTATTCCTAAAATCATTGGATTTATTCCTTAAATCTGAAATAATGTTGTAAACTATATTCATCCAAGAATAAACAACCATTCCAACAAATTCTTTATCAGTTCCAAGGTAAAAAGTACCGTCCAATTTAATTATTAATATACAATATATCTCTATTAAAACATAACTAAATCAACATCAGAAACATATTTAGGGTTATCCTTCCCTTATTCATCTGTTTATATAAATGTAACATTTCCATTAAATCGCTTTTTTAGTCTATCAGAACCATTATCCATATTATAATAAATTCATAGTGAAAAACATAAACTAAATAATTCATACATATTTTAAGATTCATATAACATATTTATTATATGAAAATAGACAAATACATCATTTATTAAACTTCATCATTAAAACATTAATAAGGATACCAAATCATATTACATAATACCTCTTTTAATTCACATTTCACTTGTTGTCTCATCATCCTCAGTGATGTGACCATTACTCATACCACCTTTCTAATTCAACTCAAAAGAGATCAACTTGGGGCATTGATTTGCATAATTACAATTCATTTCACATTTAAATCATTAATAAATTGATATTACCTTATAAAGCCCAAAATTTCCATCCATTTCATTAACTAATTATTTTATTTTTCATTTTTGGTTACATTATATATTTCCTTTTCCATAGTTCAAACATCTTCCCATTCCTCTAAGACATTCTCATGGTTTCTTATTTCAAAATTATCAACATAAAGGTAACAAAATCATATTTCTTCCATAATCTCCATTACCCAAAATCTCACAAAAATCCACCTTATATTATTTGGTTATTTTTAAAGTTATTTTATCTACTCATTTTTTATAGTGTTCTAAGAAAATTGAATAAGATTGATCACTACATCCTTTACTCTAGTGATCTTCTCATTTTACTTCTCATCAAAAAAAAATTCATCACATCCAAATTTGACTAAATTCTATCTCGTCTCCTCCATTAATATAAAACCTGAATGAATGTTGTGAGAAATTATTATAATAGTATAAAACCATATAATAATTAAAAATCACATTTAGTATTCCAAAATCATGAAACATTCTTTTTTAATCTTTGACACCTTAGGTTTATCCTAGGTTATTCTTAATTGTCATCTATTCAAATCCATTATGATGGCTTACAAATATTTTTTGAATTCAAAAAGTATATCCCTAAGAGTTTCAAACCATATGTGACATAATCTCTATTATTTCTCACCAGTTCCTGACTATGTCTATCTCAGTATGGTGATTTCGATGTTGTTACCTCTATGTATATCTATGCTAGAACCACTTCTACATATAGTATCGAGATAGGGATATATTACTATTACACCACTTACTCCATCCTTTAACAAAATCCAATGACATTATTAGAAACATTAACTCATCCTTAAAATTATCCTTAGATACATCCCAAGAAAAATATTCAGACATATTATTAAACATATCCCTACGGATCTTACAAAAGTGTTCTCAGCCTAGTTTCTAAAGGATTAAAAAAAATTTCCTTTGATACCAACTATAACAACCTAGGATTATACAAAATTAATATTTCATAAATTTAGATTAATATTAACCACATTACAAAAGTAAATGATGGAGTATTATAATATATTTCTGTAATTGTAAACGTGGATCACATTATTTTAATTTTGTAAAATATCTTCAACATCTCCTGAAATGATTCCTTCATTTATTACTACTACATATGTAACAGCCCAAGGTTTTATGAAAAATATTCTGTTTAATTTCACTAATGTCTTGTGTTGTACGTAACACAAAAAGGATCTTGCACAACACGCATCCTTGACTTGCCTTGCATTACACGCAATCACAACCTTCTTCGATAACGTGTGTAGTACGTAATACTGAGTTTCACGAAACAATGATATGCTATTAAAATATTATTAAAACTAGCCGTTATGAATAGTAATAACCACTTTTTAAATTTTAGAAAATTTAGCTCTCAAAATGGAATTTATTTTTGGATTCGGAGTATCGAAATTAGCTAAGGTGAAATTTTGGTACTTTTCGGATAACTTTCATATTCTGATGAATAGTGAAAATTACTAAATTATAATTAAAAACAACTTTTTTAATTGAAATAATTAATAGTGATAAATTATTAATTTTATTGGTTTTAAAGTATATTTAGAATATATTTTTACAATTTAATACAATTTTGGTCATTATATGTAATTTCACATTTAAACCAGACATAATCAAATGTCAATCTTTTGATAGATATTGTTTCTTAAAAACACGCTATTTGTTTTAACAGCGGGATTTAATTATAAAATTAATTAATGCAATTTCTATGTTATGAATTTGGTAAAATAGACTTCATTTTTCAATTCGGAATATGAAATATAGCTTAGGATGAAATTTTGGCATTGTTCTGAAAAACATCAATTTTTGATGAATAGTGAAACTACTAAGTGGTAGTTAAAAATTGAATTTTGCATAAAACTTAATTTTACTGCTTCTGTGAATGGAATTTCGAAAATCCGACAAACACGGTTGATATCAGTAAGTAAAATATGGTTCAATGAGAAAAAATAATTTTTTGGTGAATAGTAACTTTTTACTTTTTTTACCGCGGTTAATAGTAAATAGGGTAACTAAGGGTAAATATGATATTACTATTACCCTAACACATCTCCTAATTCTATTGGATAAGTGTAAGTCGACCAAAAACAACTTTTTGAAAAAAAAATGACCATTTAGGCCCACTTGGGTTAGATTAGGACATTTATTATTAATTTATTTAAAGAAGGGTTAAAATAGTTAAAATCAAAGTTAATTAAGTAAATCATTTTTAATATGGGGTTATACATAAGATAAATTCGACTATAAATATTCATTAGAAATCTAAAAAGATTTTCTACATAATGATATTTTATTTATAATTTTTATACTTTATATAAATTAATTTATTTATGACACAACGAAGATGCAGTAATTACAGTTTTAAGGAAATATTAACATAATTGATGTTATAAATGCTCAAATGAATTTAATTTGAGACTTTTTATGAATTAAACTAATATTCTTGGTTACTATGATATATTTTTGTTGATTTAATCAACTTGGTTCGAACATATAATTCTGTTATGACTTTCACAAAAATCATATATCAAATAGTGTCAAAATTGACACAAAATAGATTTTAAATCAAATATTATATTATTAATTGTTATTTTTTTCCAAAAAATCTAAGGTTCGGCCAAATAACTTAGATAAAGATATATATATTAATAATAAACAATTTGGGGTTCGTTTTGCATGTTATAGTAAGTATATTAACCATATAGTGAAATAAAACAAAAAGACACGGTAAAAGTTAAATTATTTAACTTAGAGTTAAATCTAATTGATAAGGTTAAAATAACACCCTAAAGTTGTCTAAATCCTATTTGTTGATAGGATTTCGACCCATCCCCACTTTACCTTCGAAATAATACCCTTTGGAACCATTATAAACCGATTTTGACTTTAATATAAAATAATCTTTTGAGATATTCCTATGGTGCCCCTCTCCTCCCTTATAAAAGGACACCTCCTCCCCCTCCTCCTCACACCAATTTGAGCACTCAAGCTCGGACAAACCCTGACAAAATCTCTTCTCCACTTCCCTAAAAACATCCTAGAGGTTCTGGTCTTCCACAAAGACCAATTTTAGTGCCCTAAGAGGAGGTCTCAAAGAGGCGCTTCAAAGAAGAGGTAATTACCGTTACCAATTCTTTCATCTTTATTTCTTCTTCCACTTCTTCTTATTAGGTTGTTTCATTATGAAGTAATAACATCAGTATCACTCATACACTGATATGTTATTATAAGTATGAAACAACCCTATTTCACCATCTATCCATCCTACGGAAAAAGAAATCACCGCGCGTGCGTACGTATGGAATACCGTCTCCACGTCGTGGTGTAATCTATTTTCCACCACCACCTTACATGGATGGGTATAATGGTGTAAAGAATAACTATACATAGTTATTACAACATCATATGGATTCTGATATATTGTATAATCCACTCCAATTCAATTCAATATTTATGGAAATGATATCATCGCTCGTGCGTACGTACGGACTACCGTCTCCACGACGCGATGAGATTCATTCTCCATGTTAACCATTTAAGAATGATTATAAAGTATATATAAGAAATAATAATGAAATATATGACATTATAAAGATACTGGATTTATTTATATATATATATATGTATGTCATCTACTTACTTCCATTCAAGACAATAAGGAAAGGAAAACAACATTCATGCGTACGTACGGACTACCGTCTCCATGAACTGTGTTTTTCATTTCATTTATCTATCTATTATATATATATATACTGAATATATATGATATATAAATCATATTTCATATTCTGGAAGTAATTAAATCATGATATAAGTAATAATAATGTCAAGAACAACAAGTTAAAACACCTACAATAAATGAAACGATTTTACCCAAAACGCTTCTTTAACATGGAATTTACAAAAGAACGGGTAATATAATGTCATAAATGAACCATATATGATATCATAACAATTAATATGATTATGTAATAAGTCAATGACATTATTTAAATCATTATACAGGAGTTTCGGACACATATGAAGCAAATCGGACCTAAGGTAAGGGAAATATCACAATCTCATTTTTATCCGAGATTGTTTATTCGTAAGTATTTACTGGGGTGTATTTTATCATCCACATCCATGTTTCATAAATATGTAATATTATTTCAATCCACCTACAATTGTTTAAATCCATTTTTACCCTTCGGTGAGTTTTTAGTAAAAGAAATGAAAGTAATCTTTTGTCGTTTTTCGTACGAGGTACTTTTTGACTTTTCCGACAAAAGTACGAAGAATGTTTTTTTAACTTATACGGAATGAATGGATTTTTAAAACATTATTTCCAAGAAACTTCCTTTACAAGTTTTAAAGTTTATTTTTAATCAACTTATTTTATTTTAAATTTGTATGACATGTTATGAAAGGAAAAATGTTTTTGAAGTAGAAAGGATATTTTCCTCAAGAATGGAGTTCAAGTATTTTATCAAAATTATTTTCCATCTAAGATAATAAAAGGGTTCTGTTTTTATCCCTATTATTACATTGGTTTGATTATGTTGTGATGGAAATATTTTTATGAATTACTTTATCTTATATGAATTGTTTTATGATGTCATGTTGTTTAAGAATTCCATTTTTATTACATGGGTTACGCTATGATGTATGGTTTATGATTATGTGGAACACATAAGAAAGGATTCATTATAAGATGGGTGGGACCTATATCTCCCTCCAATGCATTGGGTAAAGATTTTATATCTCATGAGATAGACAGGGCTGGAACGGTAGGTTATACCGGTTCAGTGAAACAGGACTGAAATGAGGGTTACTCGATTCAGAAAGGGACTTTGTCCACTAAGATAGACTTGGCAATGAGTCTTGACTAACAAGAAATGATTCTCTATGATTATGTGTGAATTCCACAAAGTTTCATGTTTTATGTTATGATTATTGTGATTACATTTCACTGCCATGATTTATCCCATGTTATGAAATTATGCTTTCTTTTGCAGGTTAAGATTTCCAAAATGGTATGTTCTTATGAATACAATGTGATTGATATTTCTTTTGTTTAACCTTACTGAGCATTTTAGCTCACCCTTTTATGTTTTCTTTTCCCCAGGATATAAATAAAGGTTTTAGGTAAAAAAAAGGGAAGATCTTTATAGGAGATGTTGAAGATCTTTCACCACGATTAGAAGATTACGTTCTGAGTTTCCAAAGACACTAAACTATTACGATCCTTGTGTGTATGTACTAAGTATTCCGCAAATGTAATGTAATGTCAATGTACGTCAAGTTTCGGGTCTCTACAGTTGGTATCAGAGGAAAGGTTTAGTCAACCTTTGGAAACTAGGATGAGAAACCATTAGCGAGATCCCAAGAGATATTTCTAAGGTATGTCTAGGGATGTCCCTAAGGATAAGTATACGTATAGGATATAGTCCTAGAACTACGGTAATGATCTTAGAATTTAACCTAAGATGTTAGATATTGAGGATACTCCCCCTTTATTATGTTGTTTTCTCTAGCATGATTTTTGCCTCTCACAATATTCTTTTTGTGTTTTAGTTAATGAAGGGAACCCGAAGGAATTCGGTTAACATTGAATCCAATGGAAAAATTGGTGACTATGAGCAACAAAATTGTGTAATTCCTAGACAGAAAGATATTGTGATTATGCTGAATCAGTCATCGCGATATATGATTAACAAGGTGAAATTTAGTGGTATGCCTAATTCATCAAAGAAGAGGAAGATAAACTATTATTCATGTTCTCATGTTGAGGAGCATAAAGAAAGGAAGATTGAGATTTCTAAAGAAGGGAAGAAGAACCTTGAGGAATACCTAAAATGGAGGGACCGATGTTATCTTTCTGGAGAAAAGGGTCATAGAGTGACAGACTGTTATGGAGTTCAATGTCTTATTTGTGGAGAACATGGGAATTACCCAACTCAATGCCCGGACCTAAAAAGGTACTTCTAAATCAAGGAAGGACTTATTCTAGGACAATCATTGAAGTGGATGGACTGAAGTGTTTATGAATTGGTATTCAATAATAATGTTGTTGAGGTACTTTTATGGTGTATTGAAATATTTATGTATTGGTCTATTGTGGTTTTCAATAATTCTAAGGTACCAGTAACCATGAAAAGTGATTCAAATATTTTGGAAAGTAGATGATATGTGCATAATGAAGGGATAAGGACGAAATGAAATGTTTGACAGTATTCATGAGCTAATGATTGATATAAGGACAAAGTGATATCATGGTTTGAGTATATAGAATTTTGAGGATTTTGGTATGTGGAAGGTGTTAACTTTTAACTGCAATCATGTTTTCACTAAGGTTCAATGGGTATTCAAGAAAATACTTGATTAAGGCCTTTTAATGTTTGGAATGTGACCAACAAGACATATCTTATGATATATGGGGATCGACGATGGTGTTAAATCTCTGGTAATCATTTTCACTATGTTTTGAGAGTGGACTGCAGTATTATGGATAAGCCAAAAGATTGGAATGGATTATGTTGGACATAAGTTAGTATTGTATAAGGATATAAGTTTTCTCGATATTATTGATGGGATGTTATAGTAATATAGTTTTAGAAAAAGGACAACCTGCAGGACGAGCGACAGCCCATCGCTTCGGACAAGGCTGTTGGAATCGAACCCACAACCGAAGTGCGACTGGCCTTTATCGCCTACCACTGACCTACAGGAAGTCCCTGTAGAAACTAGTTTTATTATATTAAGCAGCATGATATATGAAGTATAAGTCCATTTTAGGAACCATATATGATTAATCTCACTATAGATCGACTTATGTATATAATTTTTTTTTTGATATCCTTTTGTTTGAGACAGATGGAATGACCCGTCATTCTATCACATGATCTGCTAACACTTCACGAATAACAAATTCAACTTCATTTATTTAAGATATGAAGTGGAAATTGTTAAAGGCACGAACAACAGTGAGATTATACCAAAATAAAGTAAGTATTTATTCTAATTCAAATTCTTTAACATTAGGGAAACGATCTTGAAAACCAAAAATGTTGTCCTAGTGATCTTATACCTGATGAATCAGATGATACCTTATATCATCACAAATTTATGGCTTTGTGATTACTTGCTTTTCCATAGCCATGTTCTCTACCACTCTCCATCAGAACATGATGGTTAGATTTTTCTTCCATATCCATATTTTCACCTATGTGGAAACCCAGTGATTAGTTTATTTGGGTAACCTTTACGTTTCATACTTTCGTTTTTAAAGATTGGTTTTGGTATTCCTTTTTACTATGTGGGTTTCTATTAAAGAAACTTTCGAATAGTAAACCATTTATAACCCCGACGAATTTCGAGGACGAAATTCATTTTAAGGGGGGTAGAATGTAACAGCCCAAGATTTTATGAAAAATATTCTTTTTAATTTCACTAATGTCTTGTGTTGTACGCAACACAAAAAGGAGCTTGCACAAAACGCATCCTTGACTTGCCTTGCATTACACGCAATCGCAACCTTCCTCGATAGCGTGTGTCGTACGTAATACTGAGTTTCACGAAACAACGATATGCTATTAAAATATTATTAAAACTAGCCGTTATGAATAGTAATAACCACTTTTTAAATTTTAGAAAATTTAGCTCTCAAAATGGACTTTATTTTTGGATTCGGAGTATCGAATTTAGCCTAAGGTGAAATTTTGGTACTTTTCGGATAACTTTCATATTCTGATGAATAGTGAAAATTACTAAATTATAATTAAAAACAACTTTTTTAATCGAAATAATTAATAGTGATAAATTATTAATTTTAGTGGTTTTAAATTATATTTAGAATATATTTTTACAATTTAATACAATGTTGGTCATTAGATGTAATTTCACATTTAAACAAGACATAATAAAGTGTCAATCTTTTGATAGATATTGTTTCTTAAAAACACGCTATTTGTTTTAACAGCGGGATTTAATTATAAAATTAATTAATTCAATTTCTATGTTATGAATTTGGTAAAATAGACTTCATTTTTGAATTCGGAATATGAAATATAGCTTAGGATGAAATTTTGGCATTGTTCTGAAAAACATCAATTTTTGATTAATAGTGAAACTACTAAGTGGTAGTTAAAAACTGAATTTTGCATAAAACTTAATTTTACCGCTTATGTGAATGGAATTTCGAAAATCCTACAGAAATGGTTGACATCAGTAAGTAAAATGTGGTTCAATGAGATAAATTTTTTTTGGGTGAATAGTAACTTTTTACTTTTTTTACCGCGGTTAATAGTAAATAGGATAAATAAGGGTAAATATGATATTAATATTACCCTAACACATGTCCTAATTCTATTGGATAAGTGTAATTCGACCAAAAACAACCTTATGAATAAAATATGACCATTTAGGATCACTTGGGTTAGATTAGGACATTTATTATTAATTTATTTAAAGAAGGGTTAAAATAGTTAAAATCAAAGTATATTAAGTAAAGGATTTTTAATATGGGGTTATACATAAGATAAATTCGACTATAAATATTAATTAGAAAGATAAAAAGATTTCGTACATAATGATATTTTATTTATAATTTTTAGACTTTAAATAAATTAATTTATTTATGACACAACGATGATGTCGTAATTACCCTTTTAAGGAAATATTAACATAATTGATGTTATAAATGCTCAAATGAATTTAATTTGAGACTTTTTATGAATTACACTAATTTTCTAGGTTACTATGATATATTATTGTTGATTTAATCAACTTTTTTCGAACATATAATTCTGTTATGACTTTCACAAAAATCATATATCAAATAGTGTCAAAATTGACACAAAATAGTTTTTAAATCAAATATTATATTATTAATTGATATTTTATTCCTAAAAATCTAAGGTTCGGCAAAATGACTTAGATAAGGATATATATATTAATAATAAACAATTTGGGGTTCTTTTGGAATTTTATAGTAAGTATATTAACCATATAGTGAAAGAAAACAAAAAGACACGGTAAAAGTTAAATTATTTAACTTAGAGTTAAATCTAATTGATAAGGTTAAAATAACACCCTAAACTTGTCTAAATCCTATTGGTTGATAATATTTAGACCCATCCCCACTTTAACTTCTAAATAAGACCATTTGGAACCATTATAAACCGATTTTGACTTTAATATAAAATAATATTTTGAGATATTCCTAAGGTGCCCCTCTCCTCCCTTATAAAAGGACACCTCCTCCCCCTCCTCCTCGCACCAATTTGAGAACTCAAGCTCGGAAAAACCCTGCCAAAATCTCTTATCCTCTTCCATAAAAACATCCTAGAGGTTCTGGTCTTCCTCAAAGACCATTTTTAGTGCCCTAATTGGAGGTCTCAAAGAGGCGCTTTAAAGAAGAGGTAATTACCGTTACCAATTCTTTCATCATTATTTCTTCTTCCACTTATTCTTCTTAGGTTGTTTCATTATGAAGTAATAAAATCAGTATCAATCATATACTTATATGTTATTATAAGTATGAAACAACCGTATTTCACCATCTATCCATCCTACGGAAAAAGAAATCACCGCGCGTGCGTACGTACGGAATACCGTCTCCACGTCGTGGTGTAATCTATTTTCCACCACCACCTTACATGGATGGGTATAATGGTGTAAAGAATAACTATACATAGTTATTACAACATAATATTGATTCTGATATATTTTATAATCCACTCCACTCCAATTCAATATTTATGGAAATGATATCATCGTTTGTGCGTACGTACGGACTACCGTCTCCACGACGCGATGAGATTCATTCTCCATGTTAACCATTTAAGAATGATTATAAAGTATATATAAGAAATAATAATGAAATATATGACATTATAAAACTACTGGATTTATGTATATATATATGTATGTCATCTACTTACTTCCATTCAAGACAATAAGGAAAGGAAAACAGCGTTCATGCGTACGTACGGACTACCGTCTCCATGAACGGTGTTCTTCATTTCATTTATCTATCTATTATATATATATATATATTGAATATATATGATATATAAATCATATTTTATATTCTGGAAGTAAGTAAATCATGATATAAGTAATAATAATGTCAAGAACAACAAGTCAAAACACCTACGATAAATGAAACGATTTTACCCAAAACGCTTCTTTAACATGGAATTTACAAAAGAACGGGTAATATAATGTCATAAGTGAACCATATATGATATCATAACAATGAATATGATTCTGTAATAAGTCAATGACATTATTTATATCATTATACAGGAGGTTCGGACACATACGAAGCAAATCAGACCTAGGGTAAGGGAAATATCACAATCTCATTTTTCTCCGAGATTGTTTATTCGTAAGTATTTACTGGGGTGTATTTTATCATCCACATCCATGTTTCATAAATATGTAATATTATTTCCATCCACCTAAAATTGTTTAAATCTATTTTTACCCTTCGGTGAGTTTTTAGTAAAAGAAATGAAAGGAATCTTTTGTCGTTTTTCGTTCGAGGTACTTTTTGACTTTTCCGACAAAAGTACGAAGAATGTTTTTTTTAACTTATACGGAATGAATGGATTTTTAAAACATTATTTCCAAGAAACTTCCTTTACAAGTTTTAAAGTTTATTTTTAATCAACTTATTTTATTTTAAATTTGTATGACATGTTATGAAAGGAAAAATGTTTTTGAAGTAGAAAGGATATTTTCCTCAAGAATGGAGTTCAAGTATTTTATCAAAATTATTTTCCATCTAAGAGAATAAAAGGGTTCTGTTTTTATCCCTATTATTACATTGGTTTGATTATGTTGTGATGAAAATATTTTTATGAATTCCTTTATCTTATATGAATTGTTTTATGATGTCATGTTGTTTAAGAATTCCATTTTTATTACATGGGTTACGCTATGATGTATGGTTTATGATTATGTGGCACACATAAGAAAGGATTAATTATAAAATGGGTGGGACCAATATCTCCCTCCAATGCATTGGGTAAAGATTTTATATCTCATGAGATAGACAGGGCTGGAACGGTAGGTTATACCGGTTCAGTGAAACAGGACTGAAACGAAGGTTACTCGATTCAGAAAGGGACTTTGTCCACTAAGATAGTCTTGGAAATGAGTCTTGACTAACACGAAATGATTCTCTATGATTATGTGTGAATGCCACAAAGTTTCATGTTTTAAGTTATGATTATTTTGATTACATTTCACTGCCATGATTTATCCCATGTTATGAAATTATGCTCTCTTTTGCAGGTTAAGATTTCCAAAATGTTATGTTCTTATGAATACGATGTGATTGATATTTCTTTTGTTTACCCTTACTGAGAATTTGAGCTCACCCTTTTATGTTTTCTTTTCCCCAGGATATAAAGAATGGTTTTAGGTAAAAAAGGGAAGATCTTTATAGGAGATGTTGAAGATCTTTCACCACGATTAGAAGATTACGTTCCGAGTTTCCAAAGACACTAAACTATTACGATCTTTGTGTGTATGTACTAAGTATTCAGCAAATGTAATGTAATGTCAATGTACGTCAAGTTTCGGGTCTCTACAACATAAAACCTTTCTTCATAACCTGGTGAACGGAGACAGAATAACGGTGTGAGATTATATGCCATGTAAGGTTAAACAAGGGAGATATGTAAGCATAATCATGAATATATGGGTATTAGAACATGATCATAACATTATAATATCATACCACGTATATCAATGATCATATACATTAGTCATGGAATAAATATTGGTAGTTAGTAAGACATAAATAATGGGGGAATAAAGATCATAATCCATAGATGAACAACACATTAATAAGGCATGTAATTTTGACAAACCTATAAACATTAAATATCATTTATTATTAGTCGATGATAATTTCCAAAAACATATCAGGGATCTTCATGGGGAATAAAAATACTGGTTGGTCCACTCCCCCATCAATAGTCTTAGTCCTTTTCTTATAATTAATTTGGTTTCCCAATCCTTTCATAGATGATCTGCTATTTTCTTCTTCCCATAGTGGATCAGGTTTCCCTTTATTCTCATAGTGGATCGATCACATCAACTTGTTTCTCATAATGAATTGATGACATATAAAGCTTTTCTCAATTCATTTGAGGGATATATAGGTACCACCTATTGCATAATAAAATCATACATATGTGTACCAACATATCATAAACAAACATCATATCATTACCCATAAAAAGATATGGGTTCAATAAATGTTATATCATAACAAATTTAATGAAGTTGGTACCATATATATTCCATTATATCATAACCTTTGGGAAATATAGAAGGATTCCTAATAATTTTATCAATGAATAAACAAAGATAATAAGTTATTTTCAAAATCATATAACCCATGCAAGAGAAGGGGGATTCATAAACATCAGGCCATCAAAAAATAAACCATTCCAAGAGAGAATATGAATGGAAGGTTTCAATAATTTCTATATAATGGTATGAGTAATACAATAGGATGTAACCTTATATTAAATATAATATTAAATTTTATTTTTAAAACAATTCTTATGAAAAGTATCCTTTCTCTTTGAAAAAAAACTCTTTCAAACCTAAAACTTTTTTGTAAACCGATTTTCATTGATAATATATTTTATAAATTATTAATGAATCCCCTAAGAACATAAAAAAATTAAAATAATTTATCCTTTAAAATGATAATAAATTATATTTGAAAAATATTAATTATATTTTTGAAAAAAATAGATTTTTAAATAAAATATATTTTCATCTAAAGAGAGAAATGAGGTAATATTTTCTAAAAAATGATTCTTATTTATATTAAAAACAAAATAGTTGTAAAAATGTACTATATATGAAGATATCATAAGTAACCATAGGATAATAATTTTCATAAGAGTTCTCCAACATTGTATCATAATATTCCTCCAGTGGAAACATAATCGTAGACCATCTCGATAAATAATGAGATTGTAGTAATAAACACTTAACACTTTGGTTACATTGAAACATAATCCCAATGTGATAATAAAATTAAATATAGTTTATAATTTCATGAATGTAATAATATTCACTATATAACTTGTTAATGGGATAATATGTACACCTCATAAAAGAATATTGGTATACAGAAAAAGCATGTGCCTCAAGGAAGGAAATTTGAAACAAAACTACATTGCCAATTTGGTATCTTTGGAAAAGTAAACACCATGACCGAAAGATAGTATTATGGATATAAAAATACACATGAATTTAATTTTATGAAACATATAATACATTCATGTTCAGTATATACACCAAAACAATTAAATCGGTGTGGAATATGGCATATGTCTCATAAAAATTAAAGTTAGAATAGAAATCCCCTAACCATATGCTATGAATATTTTTGTACTCATTAAAAAATCATGTATAATAAATATAATTTTATTATACCAATATTATAGAAAAAAATTAAATTGTATAATACCAAATATTATTTTCTTACAACCTTCTATTACCAATTAATTAATAATTCAATGTTAAATTTATGTTTATAGTAATAACTGCATTATCTTTCGTATGTTTTTTGATTTATTATATTTTTTTTACTCTTACCAATATCATTATTTAATCATATAAATAATGATAAACATGATATAAATATCGTATATATTTTTTATAAATTCATTTAAATAATCTATATAATATTAAAATATAAAATGAAATATATAATTTGTGGAGACGGTAGGTCATATGTATCCTAGAAGGCTGATTCTATTTTCATGTCATGTTGAAAGAATGAAAGTAAATGAAATATTTGTATATATATAATCTCATTATATTTGAATTATTATTTCATACCTATCATATGAATTTATTATAACCATCCTTATTATATTCCATGAAATGTTTGTATAAGCCACATTGTTTTGGGGAGGTGGTAGTCCCCGCGTCCACAAATGAAAATATAATTTTTACCAAAAATTGAAAGCATGAGGGTATGTTTTATATAGTAATTATATAATTATAAATTAGTAATAAATATAATATATATATTTATTACGTATAATGATTATTATTTATATCATAATTCTCATCCATGAGAGGTGGTAAAGAAAAAATGAACGACATCGTTTCGTGAGGAGATAGTCTACCAAACACATGAATGGTAAGTTTGTTTCCCATTTGATAGAAGTTAGTGTAGGTGTAGATAAAAATAAAATAAAAATTATAGTTATATTTAGTATAATAATGTTATTATATATCATGGAATAAGAATAATTTAGGTGGTGGAGAAAGAATATCAAACAAAAGTGATTGTTGAATGATGTTGTCTCTTTTTTTGGGTTACTCCATTTGATTTTCAACAAAGGGATTACGTGGATGGATATTTTCCCAAATGGAGGAATATAAGATGATGGTATAGAATTTGGGATCTTGTTTTTCTGGTCTTCAGTTGAAAAATTGGCTTGAGATGTGTGGGGATAGGGGGAGGAGAGGAGGCCTTTTATAAGCAGGTTGAGGACAGATTGGGTATTCCAGAAAGTATTTGAGTGCTCCCTACAATTTAATTGTCCAAAAAGGGTTAAAATGGACCATTATAGGTCCCTATATGTTTCATGGTAGATATATTTCCATAAAAAAGTTATACCTAATTAGGTCAATTGTTAAAATTTATATTCTAAGATTAGACATTAATTAAGCTCATTTTTATGATAGTCATTATATTTAATTTTAATTAATTTCACTGATATTTTTTATGAAAAAATAATTCGAATCTATGAGGAAATATAAATTATCCTAATTAAAAATAAAGAATTAATATTTCCAAATTCTAATCCTGTAAATGGAATTAATTAATTTATAATTAATCCCGTAATGAGGTTGAGATGATAGGGTTTTAAAGTAAAAATGTTCAAATGTTTCAGATGTTTTTACTTACATTTTCAAGGTGAAATTGGTTAAAATTACCCAAATTATATTTAATTATGTATAACTGATCTAATTATTTTTTTAAACCAAATTAATAAATAATTTAACGTTATTAATAAATTTCACAAAAAATAAGTTTTCAATTAATATTCAGTGCTTTCAGTGTTCATCAAAAAATAAAACTTCTTAAAAAAATACCAAAACATCACCCCAAGTAAATTTTGAATTAAAATATTTAGAAACAACTTTTTAAAAAAAAATTAAAGTTATTAAATTGTATAAATTATATTTAAAATATGGTTTCCACTCTAAGGATGTAATGTTGAATTTTAGAATCACTACTACAATAACTGCCATTAGCGACCGCCAAAAGCGGTCGCTAAAGGCCAATTGAGACCGCCAAGCAACCGCTTTTGGCGGTCGCTGTTGCTTCGTCGGTAAAGAGCAATAGCGACCGCCAATGGCGGTCGCTAATTCCTCTATCGAAATACAGCAGCAAATCTGCTACTGTATGGTTCACCGGTGGAGGCAGGGGTGAGAGGGATGGTGAAGCTTCGACTGCCGGTCATGGCGGATTTGCGGCTGCCGGAGGATATGAGGTATGTTGACGGTGCATGTGTCCGGTGGTCCGATGATGTGGGGGATGACGGGGCTCACCTACGAGGGGGTAGGGGGAAGCGACGGCCGACAAAGGCCATGACATAGGTGGCCGGATGAAGGCGGCGCGCGGCGGGGGAGGTGCCCTGATGTTGCAGTGGCGAAAAATGAAGTGGGGAATGACAGGGCGAGAAAAATCCTGTGTTTCTTTAGGCAGGATTAGCGACCGCCATTGGCGGTCGCTAATAGTATTAATAGCGACCGCCAATGGCGGTCGCCCGTGTGCAGGGGCGCAGAAACTCCAAATTCTAGTAGTGAATAGTATATATCTTTATGCGTAAAATTGGTTTTATTATTATCTTTTGTCTAGAAAACACAGAAGATAAATGTTAAATTGTTTATTGAATATAATACATATATATAAATTAAATCATTTATCGAAATTGTTTTATTTAATTAATTTATTTAAAATTCTTTTGATTTCAGAAATATAGTTTTCCAGCAAAAGATTTCATATATTTTCAAAGGGGATTTATTTTAATTTTAAGTTAATTCGTCACTAAATAATTATTATTATATACATGTATAATCAATTTTTTATAATATAATTAAACTTCTTAATAACCCCCATTCCAATGGCTAGGTTAAAACTATTTTAATTGTTTAATTATATTATGAATAATACCTTATCGTTTGGTAAAATAGGGTGTTGTGTGTTACGCATGGTTTCAAATTAACACTTAATTTTGTTTGAAACACAAGATAATGTATGTATTTCATTTAGTGAAAGCTCAACGTATAATTTTATAAAATGAAATATTAACTCCTTTTTTCATATAATACAATTTATATTCAATGTGGTGTGAAATGAATGATATTGAAAACATTAAATTAATTTAAAAAAATCCAAAAATATCAAGGTGTTACAAATAGTGATTAGCCATGTAAAAGAAACAATTCATGTTACAGAAATAAAATCATAGGTGATCCATAACTTTGTGAAAATAAATAAATAAAATTGCATCCAAATATATTTTTGTGAATATATCAATTTGGTCCACATGGAGAATGGTGAAGATATAACTTAGGTTTTCACATAGAATTGTGAACATGTAACTAAGGTCTACATATATAATTTTTAATATATAAATAATTTCCACCAATATAGTTTCCAAAATATTATTTATGTCTGCACATAGAGTTGTGAACATTTGAATAAGGTCTATTCATGGAGATTTGAAAATATCAATAAGATACACAAAATAGGCGATGAACATATCAAAAAGGTCCACACATTACCTCGTGACATATAAAGATTTAACAAATTCATTAGAAGGATTCATTAGATTTTCCCATCACATATTTGTATACTAGAAATATGTGTTCTATACAAACAAGAAAGAAGTCAAAATTTCATCATTCCATAATTAACCTATGGGAAGAAATGTGTTTCATGAAAACATCAATAATAATATATAATAATACACACATGAATGAAATTGTATGGTATCGTTATATAATATCCCCCAAAAAAGTATGAGAAACATTAATGGATATTGAGATTCATGAAATATAGTTTAATAAAAGTATTCGAATATTTATTTGAAAAATATGTATAAATAACCATTAATTTTTATAAAATTTATTTTTAAATATATTAATTTATAAAAAATGGTAACTTAAATTAAATTTGGAAACTAATAAAACATGGAGATAATGTTCTATAAAGAAAAATGAAAATGATAGAGGGAATTTTTTTGAGTTAAAAATGTTTAAAATAGATTATTTTAACTAATTAATAAATATATTATAATAGTTGAAGTTGAAATTATTAAATCATATATGTATTTATAAGTAAATCCTTAAAACAATATAAACAATATGGACATGGAGGATAAACATTTCTTACCAAAAACGAAGATATATGGTTGGATCTCCTAACAAACATCCTCTTGGAGAAATTGTGAACCAAATAGAGAATAAATGGTAAGAATATATTTATAAACTATAAATGACCATAGGATATGTAAATATAATGTTTTTATAGAGAGGTATATTATAATATTCCAATATCATATTTCAAATATATTTAATTTTGATATTATAATGAGTTTGGAAAAAAAATCTTATGGCCTTGAACACCTTTGAATCAAAATCCTTTGAAACTAAAAATGTGAAATGGGGTTTTAAAATCCATTAATATCATTATAATTATGATTAAAATCAATTCATGGGTAATATGTAGGCCATACAAATAAAAAAAATTGGTTAATAAAATTCATATCTAAATGATTGTAAAATTGAGATGAGAAACTTATATGTTTTCTCCAAACATCCATAAAATAACATTAAAAATGTCTATAGTAATACTAACAATATTAATAACTTAAAAATTCCCAAATTAATGTCTATTAACTTTTATTATCAACAATTATAATCATTAGTTACCAATTTGTTAAATATCTATTGTTTACATTCATCATCTGATGTAAGTAATTTTGATTATTTCATGTGTGTACCATAATGGTGATGCCAATACTTGTTCATTGATACCAATTTCACATTTAAAATATTATCAGTTGTATTGTAAGCATTTTTATTAAATGATTTTTCTATTAAAATATATATTTGTTGGTACTTATGAGATTTTTTTGTGAGAACATAATCCACAATGAGCCCGTTTCACGTATTTTTGAAAAAACAACATGTAAATTCATAATGAAAATTAATATTTCTATATATATAGGGACAAAAAATTAAAAATTATATATTATAGTGACATTAAATTAGAAATTACATTAATAAATTTCAAAATATCTTTTAGTTTTATATTTTTACATTATTAGCTAATAATTCATACAAAACAAAAAACATAAATTATAATGTTTACACATAAAATTAGTGTCCATTTGTTCTATAGAATAAAACTTTTAAAATGAATAATTATTTATTTTCATGAAAAATATTTATAAATAAAAACATGAATTATTAATTTCCATTACCCTTCCTTATACCCTGTTAAATAGAAATTTAAACCCCAGGACGGGCATAAAAATAAATGTATGGGGCATAAAAAAAATTTTGTTCATTTAAAAAACTTTAAAAATAATGTAACATTTATCATTTTTTCAGTATTATTTGATTATATATAATAGAAAATTTTCACGTGAAAAAAACAAGCTTTTTTTCAAAGAAATCCTTTAAATACCATATCGAGAAATTAAAACCCATTTTTCCAACTTAGAGAATATTATTCTTAAAACACATTTAAACCCCTTTAAATTTGAATAACCATGGAGATGAATTTTAATATAATTCTCCCAATAACATAATTTTTACCTAATGAATTAGATAGATATAAATTTCCACAGCCTTCATATATGATATATCGATCTAATCTATTTTTCATGATGTATAATGTGGCTCAACCCATTGTATAAAATATATCAGGGTAACCCATGATATATAATGGGGATCAAAACATCTGGTATGCTATATTGGGAACACCAATTTATGATATAATCCTTAATTTCAATATCATTCATAAAAAATATTATTCTTGCTCATTTTCGTCATAAAACCCTTTGAAAACACTTTCTAAACCACAGAAAAACTATTTTGGATATCAAAATAACCTTTTTATTTTAAAAAAATTCAATACTAGAGGACGAATTTAATTTAAAATCCCATTTTCAATAAAAAAATACTTAAAAATAGAACCAGCATATTTATTTTTAGAAAACATGATGGATTTTAATTGAATATAAACTTCAATTAATGGTTACAACATTGAGGAAATTCATTGTCTGCCTATATATAAAAAATAAACATTTGTTTTGTCATTCATAATGAAAGTAAATCATTATATAACTAGAATCATTTATTTTTTTGAAACAAGTTAATTAAATAAATTAAAACTTTTATAAAAAACTCATATCCATTAGATAATAATTTTAAAAACATGAAAATAGAAGAAAAATAAAGTTAGAAGGAAAACATTAAATGAGAGTTGTCTTAAATAAATATCCCTTATCACGTTAAAAATAATAAAATCATAAGCTCCATAAAGGAATGAAATTAAAAAAGACATTATATAACATTATAACTGTGAAATTCATGATATAAAAAGTCAAAGGGTCTTTATATACAACACATTAAATAATATGGGTGAAAAAAATCAAAATGATCCTCAATGAAAAGAATTTGAGACGATGCCCTTTACCATATATTTGATTCATCACATACATTCTTTATCATCTTGTATAATACATTTAACTTCATTATTTACTCAATTAAGAAAAATTTTGATGTTTATTAATCTTTTTTTAACATATTACTATGTTATGTACAATTACTTAATCAAATATTTTTATATTTTAAGTTTCAATGATACTTATATTATATGTCAAAAAATGACTTCGGTAGGATGATTAGGTTCATAAAAGTAATTATATTAAAATAAAAATAATAAAAACAATAATATAATTATATTTTTTAAAGATTAATTATAATTTTAAAATCAATCATGTAATGTGATTTTGATAAATGAACTGTGTTATGATCATTGAGATGGTAAGTTATACATACGCATGAGTATCATTTCCATTTTTCAATGATCATTATAAAATAAAGGAATTAATTATTGAAACATACCATAATTATAATAATATCACAAAGAAAATTTTATTTTAAAAAAATTACCTGTTCATATCATTGTTGTGATTTAGTGATGAAAAACGAGTCACAACGCTTCATGAAGGTGGTATTCCACACATACGCATGAATGACGTGATCAATTTTAGTGTAAGAAATTAAATGATATATTATCATCTATTAATGATAAATATTTCATGAATATAATAATTTAATTTATATCACATATATTAATTAAATTTATCCTTTTTTACATTCCATAAAAATGTTATTGGAAGACAGAACAAATCACTTCGTGAGGCAGTAGTCTTCCAAACACACGGGCGACATTATCATATCCCCAACAGAATGAAAAGTAAGAAGGTATATTTTTTACCATAAATAATAAAGTATAAATATGAAAAAAAGAAATTATATATACTTTTAATCAATAATTATATCAATATTTTAGAGGAAATGATGGGAAATGAATGACATTAGTTTGTGGGGAAGCAGTCCTCCGTACACACGAATGATGATTTCGTATCAAATTTGATGTAATTGGAAAAGGATTTATGTTATCCCACTATCATAAAAAATATAATTTTATTCTAGATATTGGTACTCTTATATAATCATAATTGAATAATATTTTAATTATTTTTATGAATAAATAAATGAAAGACACTCGGTTAAGCATCATACCTCTTCTTCGGACAACCTCCTTAAGTAATCACCAAAAGGATTATTATGAGTGAATTATAATAAAAAAGGCCTCTAAGACAAGGGGAAATACGTAAGGAAGGTATTTGTTCATGTATTTTCCAATTGAAAGGGTTTTTTGGTCGTGATATGGATAAGAGATTAGTATCCTTTTATAAGTGTGGTGAGTGACACATTAATATATTTTTTTAAAGAAAATGGTGTACCCATATTATTCACATGACACAAGGTTCCAAAAAGGAACATTAAGGATACATATACATTATAAGGTATATATATGACCATATAATATATTTTATTCAATTTAAGGTCATTTTAACCTTTAACATTTTATTTTGACCCACTAGTAATCATGTTTTCACCTTAACAGTGGTAATTAATTTTTTATTGTTTTCACTATTCAATATGTAAAAAAAATAAATTGATATTATTGGATAATATAAATTATTTAGATTAAATTTGTTGATTATATTTTAATAAAATCTATTCACATAAGTGGAAATATTTCATTAAAACTGAACTAGAAAACATGACAAAAAGTAGAGTTTTCAAAAGATGCATTTTTTTAGAAAAAGATGATTTTTATTAAATTCGTTATTAGTAATCATCATTAAGTGAATTTAAATTAATATTAATTGATACATAATATTTAAATTTAATTTAAATAATTACTCATTATAATATATTTTAATTAATTAAAATGTAGAAACATTATGCAGTTTTAAACATTTTTCAGAAGAAAACCCCAATTTTTAACCCAAAAATAAGTTTATATAACAATACAAATTAAATATTGTTAAAATATAATTAAGCCCATTAGATATAACTAAATTAAAGTTATGTTTCTTTATATAATATTTTTAACACCCCAAAAATCTAAAATATGAACTTTGTATTCAATAGAAAATGTGACATGCAACATCATGCTTAAATTACCCACCAAGTATATATCTTTAACTTTTATCTCTTCGGTAGCTTATTAAACACACAAACCCAAGCCTAAATTAATTGTAATATATTATACCATATTAAAATATCATGTAAATGGAGAATAATAGATATTAGTATCTAAAATAGGAATATTATAGTAATCTATTTATTAGAAATAAAATAGGAATCGTTTAAAAGAAAAAAACGATTTTTGAAACACTCTATTTTTATAACAGATGGATAAGTCATGCTTTGAAATAATAATTTCAAATTAATTTTTAAAATTGTTTTAAAAATTTATTTTGTGAAAATAAATTCATTTTTTAGATCCAGATATCAAAATTAGATTAGGATTGATGTTTTTTTGATTTTTCTAAAATGTATCATTTTTGGTGAATAAATAAAAATAATGAATTTTAATTGAAAAAATCCATTTTTCTAACATATTTATAAAGATATAAAATATTTTAAATAATATTTAAATTAAAATTTGATATATATATATATATATATATAATATTTAAATAATTTGAATCATTTAATTTTTATATAAAAAAACTATAAATTTTTTACATTTTTATCTTAGAAAACCAACATTCTCGTTACATCTATAGGAAAAATTATAAATTATTTTTTTGAAAATTATTTACAATGAATTTGAAAAAAATGTATACAATATTTGGTATTAGAAAATTTATATTATGTAATTATTTTAACGTAATATTTTTCAAAAATAAATAGTGAAAACAGTAAAAATGTATTACATCAGTTAAGGTAAATTTTTATTTAATGGGGGTTAAAATAGAAAGATAAAGGTTAAATTTACATAAAAACTTGGAAAAAACATATTTTATGTACATATTTCGACACTATAATCCCTAATTCAAGATAATAATCCATTTTAAACCCTTTTGTAATGTAAAAAACGAGTGTACGCCTTTTCCTTTTAAAAAATTACATTTGTGTCACTCAACTCACTTATAAAAGGCCACCACATATCCTCTCTTATTCATAAATTAAAAACATTTATTTCCTATACATACTCGCATTAATTCCAAATTTTACTAATATAATCCCATAATCCTTATTTTTCGATGAAACCCAACCTTGGAAGGGATTTGTTGAAAACCTAATGAGGTTATCCAATGAATAATTAATGTTCTTAAATGAGAATATGTTTTTAAAACTTTATCCATTGAAATAATTTATTATTAAACCATTATGATATAATAAACTCAATATTTTCCATATAATAAGATTTTATATGATAATTTCTATACCTGAAACCATTCCCACTTCTATCAAATGGATAATGAAATCATCATTCATATGTATGGAGGACTACCACCACATGAAATGATGTCATTCATTTTTCCATTATGAAATATCATTGTTGGGTATGATGGTGGATAATAACAATAAATATTGTTTTTATTATATAATTAATCCTTTTTTGTATCATATAAACCTTAATACATTCTATTTTTAGGGGACATGATAAAGATGCTCGTTTGTACACCAGACTACCGCCTTGCAATGAGATTTGATTCAACTTTCACTAATGCTTTACAAGGAATGTAATTAGTATAATTTCAATGAATATATATTAAATAAAAGAAATAATATAGATATTCCTGATAAATTTATCATTCTGAAATGATATTATATCATTTTTTTATTTAACACATAAAAATGATAACATCGTATGTGCGCATGTGGACACCGACATTCAAGAAGCAACGTGACACTATTTTCATCACAACACAACATTGATGATATATATATATAAATATATATATAATTTTTATAAATATAATATTGTATATATGATATAATTATTTTTCCACAATTAGGAAATATTACTGACAACCTTTCCATAATGATCATTGAAAAATTGAAATGTTACTCATGTGTACGTATTGCCTACCATCTCTAAGATTTTAACATAGTACATGTTTTGTAACCATAATTTCTTATGGGTTTTTAAAGAATAATTTTTTAGAAAACATGATAATAATTTCATGATTATTAATCAATAGATTATATAAATTTATAATATACAATATAAGTTCACCTTTTAGGATAAATCAGGAATAAGAAAACAAGGAAATTAACACATGATACAATTAAACAAAGTATTTCTTATTATGGACCAGGGGATAAGATATTATGAATGTATCATATATGATTTCAAAAATATTAGTATGGATGTGTAATAAATTAGTAAAATTATTAAACCCATTATATAATATACGAAATTAGGTTCACCAAAAAAAGAAGCATGTGGTAATATATATCAAATGTCAACTACAATTCATTGGGTCAAACATATACCTCATTAATTATTTCATTCAAATATTTTGTTTTTAAAGAAATTTGAATGTTTTATGTTTTATTTATAGTTTTATTATATGGAAATACTTGTTTTGGGAAAAATATATTAAGGTAAAATTACAGTATTTTTAAATTGACTATGTTTATTAAAAAAGATTGTTGTTATAGTCATTTGTGTAGTTACAAAGAAATTATTTACATCATATATTTAAATAGATCTGAGTCATAGGAAGTGATTCTTTATATGTGGTATATAAATTTTTCTATAATATGTGGCTCTATTTCCCATATATCTCCAAATTATTGGTGTCCATAGTTTGTAAGATGGATCATTCTTCTTGAGAGATGTATTTTCATGAATTTATCCTAAAAATATTGAAAAATAATGGATTTTGAGAAGTTTTGGTGTTTCTTAATGGTTTGGTGCTTCAGGGAAGGTCATTTTTCCATGAAGGTGTGAAGAACTACGAAATAGGTCTGATTACTAAGTGTTTAAGATATATTTATATGGATACAAGAAGATCAATGATTTTAAAAATTTACCTAGAGATTAGAAAATTCATAGAGGTTCACAGATAAGAATGAGGTCCTTTTTAGAAATGATGTGGAATGTTGAATGCTTTTAGATAGGGATTAAAATATTATAAATTAGAATTTACCCCCCCCCCCTCATTTTAAGAGGAAATCCATAACAAAAAAATAGTGGCTCGGAATTCAAGAAGTTAATAAAAAATGATTTCTGTTGAATAATGATTTTCATAAGACCATCTTTATCAAAGATAAATAGTGTTTTTAGGGTCTATATAAGCTTCAAAAAAGTGGTGAGTATCATGATATTTTTGAACTTCGCAAATTCAAGGTGAGCTTCATGAAATGAGTGATCTTCATGAAGTTTATGTGAGATTTATAAAAGGAATAAGCTTTTTAAAGGCTATTTTAGCTTTCAAAATGTGGTGATATTTGTGAAATTTTTTCAGTTCATGAATGTAGGATATTATTATGAAAAATTAGGATGTTTCATGAGGGTTGGAAAATTTTTTTCTTCAAAAGTAAATATTATATGATCCTGAAGGGATTTACTCGTAAATATATGTTGAAGAGGTATTCATATAGTGGATGAATATAGACCTTAATGCTACATAAAAATCGGTGTATAATATATTGATTCAAGTGATAAAAATAATCATCATCAGAAGGAGGATTCAGAAAACATTAGTAGAGAGAGAAGAAGGCATTAAAATTAGGATTGGTTGTAAACCATGTGGGATAGTAAGTCCTTTATGAACCTTCTATTTGTAGTGAGTTTTTAGAGTATTTAGTATATAATAAAATTTCCTTTTTATGCTTATTGGACATCACCTAAATAGAGTGAACCAATTAAAATTTTCATTTCCTCTATATGTTTAAGTTCACGTATTATTCTTTTCTTCATGAAGGAGAAATAAGTGCATCTTTTTTAGTGATGAAACTAGATCCAAACAAGTTGTTGCTTTAATCTATCATACCTTAATTCACCCCCTCCCCTATCTCAACTTATTTTACCTAGATTGGAAAATAATTTGTATCAAAGGGAAAGGATGTAATTTAATGGATCCCTCTTAATAAATGAAATGGAAGCTTTAATCACAATGGGATTCTAATCTTTGATAGAAATAATTTTCATTTTTTTGATGAATCAGATGGAATTTTTATTTTTATTTTTCGGAATGTATGTTTTATTGTATTCAATTTATTATATTTCTTATAACATTAACAGTAATGTTTTATGAAAAGTGTAACATATATAATTGGATGATGATATTAATGGAATCAATGCCTTTGGGGGAGCCTTATCCAACACAGTCTATGTGGTGGTGACTTCATGTTAGTCATCTCATGCTATGTAAGAAAATATTCTAAATATTTATGAAGGAAATTAATATGTATGAGAATAAATGTTTCAAGTTATTTTGAACATATATGATGACTAAATAGTTCACCCTAACAAGTTGGCAGATACATTCTCTGATCGGGCGAATGTTATTATTAAATACATTAGTGGTCTTAGATAAATAACTAAATATGGGAAGATTTATAGGAACATAATGAGAAGTCTCCCAACATAGTGAAATCCAAAAGTATATATACTGGAAGATAAAATACACTATGGAAATAAAAATAGATATCTCACACAGTTCTCTTATGACATAAAAGATAAAAAATGATGATAACAGTGTCATGGAAAAGGTGAATTCCAAAGAAGTGGAATTCAATGACTTGAAGAAGCTCAATATTGAATACAGTTTGGAAGAAGATATTATGGAAGAGTTCATTACATTCCCCTCCCCAAATATTGGAATAGTAAGAATAATGTTCAAAGGGGAACTTCCACTTACATTCTTTTTATGTGGGAATATTGCACATCTTATAGAAAAGTGTCATAATAAGATTCAAGATGGTGATGAGGATGACGATTAAATTCTTAGGAAGAATACTTCAGCCAATTTGAATGGTAGGAGAATTAGAAAGTGTAATTTCTTCAAAAAGAAGAATCTTCTATCAAAAAAAGATGATTATTTTGGAATAATATGAGGCAGAAGAGTTGGAGTAGTTTAAGTATCATGAAGAAAATTCTATGTTGTAAGTTTTCAAAAAATACCAAAAAGGGAAGAATACAAAAGTGAAAAATGATATGTCTAAGGAAGAGATTATCTTTATACTGAACTAGAAACTTTCTTTGAAGAGATACAAATTTGGGGAGCTAAAATAATGAAATCCAATAGGGTTGTAAATGATGAAACATTATTTGGGTAATATATGGAAGAATAAAATTATAATATAGAGGATGATATTGAAATATAAAAATATTGAAACATCAATAAAAAACAATGTATACAATATGAAAGCTTAAGAATGGATACGAATTGTCGATAGTCTAACCATCACATTAAAATATTCAGGAAAACTCCTCAAATATCACAAGGAGCTGTTTTCTAACATTATGAAAGAAAGTAAAAGATCGGGATAAACTCATGAATTATGAAAATTTGGGAAAAAGGAAGAATAAGGATGACAAATATAGTTCATAGTTCCAATGAAACAAATAAATGAGTGTTAGGATATTAAAATGATATATTGGAATGGTACAGCTGGTTTGAGGCTTTATCTCAAATAGAATTTTGTGGTGATTGATGTCATACCTCAAGTCCCCACACCGAGATAGAAAATTTATTTGCATACGAATCCAAAATATAATACTTAATGATACTAAGAAATAATTATTACGTCAAAAATACATTGTAATACACCATGTATCATTTGTTTTTGATTTATAAGGATGTGAAATTATCCAAATATATATTTTATAACCAAAAGTTACTAAAGGGAAAAAGAGAAACTCTGGCGGTCATATAGAATTCAATATTACAAGAACAATTATTATTGTCACTATTTTTTAGGTAGAGTACATGAACACATGGTCATATATTTCTCATCAATAATTTAAGGGAATGTGTTAAAGCATACTAGAAGTGGTTATAATTAGAAGATCAATGTATCATCAAATGAGTTGAAATTAAAAAATTGATTTTCAACTAAGTATGATGAAGCTAGTATATCATAATCTGAGTAATATCAATATTTTCAATCCTTAATGGGTATGAATTCATAGTAGTGGATAAAAACTTAAATAGATGATTGAGTAGTGGTTGTATAGATTTCGTTTAATGCATTAGGTCATGTTGGTGTATGGATCCATGATAGTGGATGTACATACTATATGATGAAAAGAAGGATCTTCTTATAGGTATCAAAGATGATAAAGGGGGTATTCTAAAATTTATAAATGATGATGTCTTAAATATTATTGTCTTGGGTAAATCCAAATTTGGGGGAAAATATATGATACATGCTAATGTATTGGTTAAATAAGTTCTCAATCACAACTTGTTAAGTGTTGTTCAATGATGTGACTCGAGAAATTATATAATCTTTATAAATATCTTTGTATTATAAATGAAAATATAGTATAAATATTTTATAGGTAATGCACATGAAGGTGAATCTCTTCCTTGTCATTAGTCAAGAATAAATGTGTTTTCTATCCAAAGAGCATGAAAATAGTATATTTCATAAATGGTGTTTCCATATATTCCATGAAACCATAAAAGTAATAATAAAATTTGATACAAATCAAGATCTCCCCATTCTATAAAATGATCACACAAAAATATGGGATACATGTGAAAAGGAGTATATTATCAGAAAAAAATATGAGGAAAAGAAAAAAAAATTAACATTAGTTATCAAATTAGTTCATGAAGATGTGTGTAGACCTATCTCACAATGAGAAATTGATGAGAAGGGGTATTATGTTCTTTTATTTGAGTATTTTAGCAGTAGAGAATGGGAATTTTTAATTTCCCACAATTCATACATTTTAATTTGCATAAAATAATATTAAAATGAATCTGATAGGATTTTTGGACTTAATATTTTGTTGTTTTGTACAAATAATGGTATGTAATTCATATACATCCAAGTCAAATATTATCTCAATAAATATGATATAATGAATTAAGTATCGAAAGTGAGAACTCCTCCACAAAATGGAATAGATAAGAGGTGATATCAGATTGTAAACAACATGACCCAAATGGTGTTGATTGAAGGTGACCAATGAGAGAAATTATGGAAGGAAGCATTTATGATGACAATTAATATACCCAAAAGAGATTTTTTTCCTCTATTATTTCTAAAAGATTTAAATACTCTATATGAGGTATGGTATGGAAATAATAAACAAATGAAATACATTCAAATATTTGTAAGTAATTATTTTGTTCTCAATAAAGAGAAATAAAGAAACTTTAAATTATTTGGGTATGAGGGGATATTACTTGGATATTTAGAAAACATTACAACATACAAATGTCTCAATATGTGGTCGAGAAAAGTAGTTGAAATTTTTTTTACTATAGTAATGAATGAATAGATTATTCAATGACACGGTGAAGAATTTGCTAATGAAAATGGGGAAGAGGTAAGAAACATAGGGTTTTTAAGATTAAAATTTTGATTCAAAAGAATATAATGTTGATGGGGAGGATGAATTGAAATATAAATCTTCACTAAATCTGGAGTGACGAGATAAAAATGATAGAAAAAACTATATTAGCGATCATGGAGCGTTAGTTTAAACACAGGGAATGATGAATTTATAGCAGAAATCCTTCATGTCTTAGGAAGACCCATAATGTTTTGAATAAGTAGTTGGAGATGATACTTAAGTTTAATATATGAGTTAAGAACTTGATAAAATTGATATGAATCACACATGGGAGATTGTATCTAGACTGGAAGATAATATTGTCATCATGGCCAAATGGGTATTCTATAACAAAATAAATGAAGATTGATTGGTAATTTAAAACAAAGAATGACTAGTGTATAAAGGATACTCATTGTTCTAGGGAATAAAAATTCATGAGACATGTTTACCTATTGTAGGGATCGAGACTATTTTCTTACTCTTATCCCTAATAGTGAAAAAAAATTCAATGTTTTTTAGATGGATGTCATGTCAATATTTCGGAATGGTGTTGTAGAAGAAGAAGGTTATATCCAGTAGCATTAGGGTTTTTTAATTCATTAATATGATAACAAATCATTTTAATTGATTATGGTTCTATATTGGTTAAAGAAAACACCAAGAGCATGGTATTCATGACTTGATCAATTTCGAAAAATCTCAGTTTTCAGCATGGTGGAGTGTATTACAATCTCAATGTCAATAATGTTAGTAATAAAAATATCCTGATGCTGGTTTATATCTAGGACATTTTATTTTGTGGATTAGATAGATTGTTGTGTAAAAAGTTTGTTGAATTCATGAAAAGTGAGTCTAAAAGGTAAATAATTGGTGAACTAACCTCTTTTCATAGTATAAAGGTGTCATTATGAATGAATGGAACAATTATTTCCCAATCCATGAATGAAAATAAGGTTTTGAGATGAATTTTAATGGATAACACTATTATATGATGACTCTCATGGCTACCTAGATGAAACTATCGTGAGATGATGGTGAGAAATTTGTTAATGTCATAAAATACAAGAAGATCATTAGTATTCTATAGTACATGATAGTGACAAGACCTACTATTTTTTCACACATTTAATGCAGCATGTCATTAAAGAAATCCTATTTAAATCCACTTACTAGTAGTAAAAATAATACATCGATATATTAATGGAATAGTGGATTTCAGTTTTCATCCTAATAAAAGTATTTGGAAAATTTATTTGCCTATATAGATGATGATTTGGCTGGATCAGAAGATGATAGAAAATTAATTTTATGTGGTGAATTATATATTAGAGGATTGTGTAATTATTGGATAACAATGAAATAAGATTTCATTTAATTGAGCACTACAAAATTTGAATATGTTTATTCTACACAAGCGTGCACACAATTATTATGGATGAAGTAATAGCTTGATGATATGGGACTTGATGTGAAGTCTATGATCAGAATCAATTATTATAACTTATGTCCCATAAATCATCATAAAATTCTTTTCTATCACTTATGGATGATGAAAATTTAAATCAAGTATCATTTTATCAAGGAGAAGGTGGAGAACGAGATTGTGAATTTCGAGTATGTTCTTACAGAACTACAGGTTGTGGACATTCTGATGAAGGCCTTACCTAACAAAATGATTCAATATCATTGAATGGATCTTGGATTTTAGTTGACTCCCCCATATATAAAGTGATAATATGGGACCCCCTATACCATAGGTATGGTGTTTTTTTTCCTTGTGTGATGATGTGTATTCTTTAAAATGATTCAACCACAAAGAAGTAACCCTAGGGTCCATTTACAAATGGTGAGAAAATATAGTCATCATGGTAGGGGATAAACTAATAGTGGGAGCTGCTAATTAGGGGGATTATTAAATATAATGTATTTATATTTTATTGATAAAATAAAATATACCATGAAATATTTGTATTGTAACATATATCCTCTGACTGGTTATTAAATTACTTGATTTATCGATGAACAATTAATGTTACACTTGTTTCTCATGTTGATCATGGCTCAAATGGTCTTAGACTGTTTTTTCAGTAAACCATTGATTTCAATCGGGAATCAAAAGAAATTAATTTTTTTTAATATGGAATAAGAATTAACATGGTATCAAAAATTTAAGACTTTTAAATAATCCCAATGTGGGAGATTGTTGGGAAAAAATATCTCAAAGAAACATTGTAGTGTTTTGGGTTGATTGTGTCGTTGAAAAAGCCGAGTTTCTAGGAGTTTTTAGGATTTCTAAAGATATCATTAACAAATTATGTTGAAAAATATCATGAAAAAAGGAATGGATTCTATAGAGGTGGTATATTTAATGTTTTGTACATGGTGGCACTATTTTCTAGTGTTTTCCAATTTTTTGGGGTCTAAAATATAGAGGATGGATAAAAAATATTGAAATTTATATTCTCATGAATTCATCATAAGATTGTGGTAAATCCATGAATTTAAAAAAGGTTTGGTATTTAGTGATGTTATTATACTTCTTGAAATGTTGGTATTTCATGATGTTGTGAAGCTTCATGAAAGAGGGCTCTTCGTAAAGGGTTGATGGTAATTCTATTCTACTACAATAATATTATAGAACTATAAGATTTTCATGGACCTTAAAAATACCTAGATGTTTGAGAAAAAGAATTTAGTGCTTTTAATAAATGTTGGGTAAATTTTTATGCTTCTAAAAATGTATGAAACATCTACAAATAGGCTTCTACCGCATAATTTTAATAAAAAAATCATTAACGAATATCTAAAGGCTCTGAATTTTTGAATGTGATTCAAAAAGGATTTCTTTTCATGAAGGTTTTCATAATACTACTAGTAAATCGCCCGTGCATACACATGGTGTCATAAATGAAATATTGACTACAAAATGCATTAGAAATATGAGAAGTGATCAATTGAAATTAATAAATAATTTATTGAAATAATAAATATATTCTTAGAAACAAAGTATGAAAATCTAATTTCTAGATACTTGAAATAGGTAAACAATGAAACAGATTCACGGTAAGAGAACTTGAAATTGGAAAAAGACATTATTAGTCATTTTCATGTCACCTTTGAAATATAACTATGTAATGTTATTTAATCATGATAAGAGAACATTAATATACATTGAATAGAAGATACATGTTTGAAAACAATTACAGGAACCATGATTTTCAACAACAGTGGGTGTGTAGATCAGATTACAATTCATGTCATCAAAATGTGCAGTCAACGGCCTCCCAGCACTACCATGTATCATTGATGTATAGTAGTAGTTTGTCTTGTTTTTTGACTGTTATATTGAACCCTAAAATATATAATTAGACATTAATGTGAGTATATGAGACATATTAACATGAAGAAAAAACTGGGCAATGTAGTAATGTGATAAAAAAAATGTTATAAAAAATGTCTTATTTATTTACAGTAGTCATCTATGAAAAGAAGCTTGATAAAAATTCAATGAAAACTATTATAAAATATTAAAATGAAAAATCACTACTAATTGAAATAATATAAAAATTAGAACTAATTGAAATAGAAAAAGTTGTTAATCTGGCCAGCTTGTCACCCTCCCCCCCCCCAATTTTCCAGAACCTCCTCCTACCCCCTACCCAAATGTACCCCTCCCCTTCCCCTCCTCTGCTTATCTCCCACCCAATCCCAGCAGGCCCCCCTCCCCCCTCAGTCTCCCCCCTGCCCATCCCCTTCCCCCACCACTCCCCCCTGCCCAGCCTCTTCCCCCAGTAGCACCCTCCCCCATGCCATCATCCTCCCCTCCCTTCCCCTGCCCTAGAACCCGCCCATTCCCCCCTGCCCTTATCCTCCCCTCCCCTCCCCTCCAATCCAACCTGCCCAGCCTCCTCCACCCTTCCCTCATCCACCCGTCCCCTCCCCTCCCCTCCCCTCCCCTCCCCTCCCCTCCCCTCCCCATGGCCAACCTCTTCCCCCTGTGGCCCCCTCCCCCCTAACCGATATATAAAGATTCCTCCATCTTGCATGAATCCTTCTATAAGTTTTCATCGATTCTAAAATGGAAAACCACTTTTGGATGAAGGTTTAAAATAATTATATTCAATTGTTTAATATAGCTGATAAAAAAGAAACTGTAAAAACGTTACAGTGTATCACCTATAAAAATCAGAAAGGATACATGTGTGTGTTATATTTGTTATAACTGGTTATCTATAACCTATAATAAAATTAGAGTTAAATGTTGATGTAAATATTCATAATTTAATTTGAAAAGTACAGGTTCAATTGTATTTTTGATGCCCTAAAAATTGGCCACATAATGTCACTCAATTTTTTCAGGCTTGTTGATGTCGCATCATGTCGAGACATTGTAACAGTTCGTTGGACTCATCATGAACATAAAACTCTCCAACAAGTTTTTGTACATAAATAAATGACCTCAATAAAAAATTTTCCATAAATTTTTAAGAATGTAATTATTGGAGAATAATTAAGAATGTTTAATAAATTTCAGTTGAGAATAACAAATTGCATTGTTTTTTAACGATAATGTAAATGGAATAGGAAAAATCATTATTTTTTTCTCCAATGATGTAATGAAAATAAGACTATAAAGGAAGAAAACATGTACCTGAGTATATGATATAATTGTATTTTTTTTATCAAATCCACTTCCATTGTTGCAGCTGACTCCTTAACATCCTGCACGATGCAAATAACAGAATCAATGAGGTTTTAACATTACCTTACTATCGCAACAAAAAATTCAAATCACTATTTTCATTCTTTTAGTTTCTGTTTTCCTTCATACATGATTTCTATTCATTGGAATGGAATTTTTTTTTCAAAAACTCTCGTGACATTGTAACATTACATTAGACATCACCATCATCATCAAACTCACTCAAAATATTTTAATACATTAATAAATGACTTTAATGAATAAGTATCAAATAATAGTTACAAATGAAATCATTGAGGTAGAAATATGATGGTAACTTATTGAAAATTAAGAATAAATAAAATATATGTTTTAATCAAAGAGAAAATGAAAATGGAATGAGGAAATGTAGTAATGTTAGTTTGAATGATGTTAATAAAATATCATTCAATGAAGATAATAAATATATATGTGATTAGATGAAATATTTGTAGACATTATAACAAACCCAATGTTAGTGTTGAAAATAACTCCTAAAGATCCAATTTATTGAATTTGCAAGGATAAAATAAATTGGTTATTTGTATTGAAAACAAATCATATTCATAATATAACTATTTGAATGTCTTTTTGGTGGACTCATGAATTGTGATCCAGTGATTAACCCAGACCTAATAAATATAGATTATGATGCATTATAAATAATAATTTTTGGTGATCTTCATTTTCCATAGGGCGATGTGGCATAAAATAATGCCTCTTGTCAAAGAACACCTAGAATATCGGCTTCTTTTACTATCCTTTCCTCCCAATGCCACTATAGGTAGCTCACACATGTGGAAAATCTAAAACCTGAACCTGGAGAAAAAAATAAATTGAAGTGAACAACCAATAAAAATGAGACTTCTACATAAAAAATCAACTTCAATTATCAGAATTTGAATAGGCACATTTAATAAAACAGATCCACTATTATCTAGATATTTACCTTCCTGGATGCAAGAACATATGAACCTTCTTTAGATCTCCTAGGAATTAATCCTCAAGTAGAATTTTAAATCATCACTTTTGGATGCACCATAAGTCACATGACCTGAAATATAAACAAAAGTACATGAAATTCCAATAAACATATCCTCACCCCAGGCATTCATGGGATGTAGAACACCCCATGAATAGATGTCATCCTCAAGCTCCACCATGAATTTTGTTCCATCAGTGTGGGGATCGTAGAATCCAACCATTGAATTTCCCATCATGGTGAGACATATTCCATTTATAATAAGATAATTTCACACTATTTTAATCATGGAGAGCAACTGATGGAATCTCTATGTCTCCTTGGGATTTGGTAAGATTATTTTTTTATCATCATAAGGTTCTAGTCTTTTGCATGGACCAAGTTTTCATAGAATTACCTGTATAGATAGAAACAATTTAGTGAAATATTGTTGAATAATCTACCTATATGATGGAAAATGAGCACAAATACACCCATACAGTTTATAGGAAACAAAAAAACAATATATTTTAACTGATGGTTTACCTATATTTTCCATTCACTTCCTTTTAAAACATTGGGGTGTGTTTGTTAACATTAGGTTCTATTTTTTTCAGGCACCTTGTTTGCAAAAAAGTACTTATACAAAAAAAATTAACTGAAATTGTTTTGAAAAATCTACCTATATGCTCGAAAATTATAACAAAAACTCCCATACAGGTAATCTATAACAAATAAAAACACTATATTTTTATGTCCATTTTACCTATATATTTCATTTATTGGATTTTATTACATTGGGGTGAGTTTTTTAACATAAGTATCTATTTGGTATCATGTGATATGTTTGCACAGAAAATCCTATAAATAAAAAAACAAAGTTAAATGGTGTTGTAAAATATGTCGATATGATGCAAACTGATAACAGACACACCCATATGACTAATCTATAACATATAACACTATAATTTAACAGAAAGTTTACCTATATTTATCATTTATTAGCTTTGATAACATTGGCGTGTTTTTGTTATCATAATGTTATGTTTGGTTTCATGTACCATGTTCTAAAAAGAAGTACATCTACATAATAAAACAAAATCAAGTGAAATGGTGTTGGGAAAACTGCCTACATGCTCTAAAATGATAATAAGCACACCCACCAATAAAAGTAAACTGGTCTTTCCAGATATGTGAATTGGAAAGGATTTTTCTGTACAGGTTAGATTTGAAATCCAATTCATGAAACATGATCAAATAATAAAAACTAACCCAATTTCAGTACTTCATATACTTTGTAAAGATCCACAGCACTAAAATGCATCAGTACTTCCCTTGCCATGACAGGGAATTAAAATTGATTATATTGAATTTATTGAATGCATAAATTATTGGTAATGAATATTGAAATAAAGGTAGATTAAATATAGAGGCAATTAAAATATTAGAAAAAAAAGAATAACCACATTGTACCTTTCAACTAAATCATAAACTTCATGATCTTCTGACATAGTCAATAATATATGTACATTAAGGAAGGGATACATGTAGACTTTATTCTCTAAGGATATCATTTCATCGTTAGAGCATCCCTGAAAACATTGAGCAGCTATATCAAGAAGAGATAAAGTCAAAAAAATTAGAGGGAATATTACACCCAAGAACTTCACTGACATGCTTTGTAGAACAACATAGAATGTTTAGTGGGGGTGGAGATGTATCCATGATAGTAGGTTCCCCTAAAATACATTCCTCGGCCACATATTTTCTAGGAGAAGATTCATATTTTCCTGTACATTATAGTTGTTAACCCCATAATGCCCTGAAGAGCCACATGTATATAATGAACATAAATTTGTAGTTTCGAATAATATAGTAAGTACCAACATATTCAACCTATAATTAATCACTTTCTGAATATACATCAACATGTATCTAATCCCAACTCAAAATGAATTGATTTGGGATTAAAATTTGATAGTAACTAATGTTTTTAAAAGCACTGGTGTACCCTTATGATTCAGATTTTCTGCATCGTGGTGTGTTAGTTATTTTATCCCAATAGTTGTTTTATTCATTCTTGAATTGGACCTACACTGTTGGATGTTGGTTGAGAGTATTATGGTTTCATACAACAATTATGTAAAGTGTAGATAATAGTAAATGAAAAATGATTTCACTTTACATTATATTCTTAAGGAAACTACATATGAAAATAGTGGGAATAAGAGTATAAGGAATAATAAAAAAAGGTTTATAGGGAGTTGAAAATAACCCATGGCTAAGAAGACCTATTTCTAATCAGTGGCTTTTTATTCTATCTTAATAGTAAATTTTGTAAATAAATGATTTAAGAAAAAAAGTAGTAGTTCCTAGATTAATAAATCATGAAAGAAAGAGGATTGAAAATGTATAGTAAAACATAATGGGAAATTCGTATGAATAGAGTCAAATTAAATGATGAATAGTGTAGAAAATTTTTACAGAGTAGATAGGAAGATGAAATTATTGTATGTGTGATGTGTTTGGTAATCGGTTGAAGCTGCTCAGTGGAGAAATCCTGACCTGTATTTGTGAGTTTCTAATGAACATAAATTTGTAGTTTCGAATAATATATAAAGTACCAACATACAAAAAGCATAATTAACCAATAATTGAATCTATATCAACATATATCTAATTCAAACTCAAATGATTCGAAAAACAAAACATACTTTACTACCCACTCTTGTGGTCTCAAAATAGAAGCAATTTTCAAAATCTATCTCATATTCTCCGAAGATCTCTAAAACACATCTTCCAACTATTCTCAAACATCATGAATGTAGTATTAAGCATAAAATATACATGAGTATGAATTAAAATTTATTCTCAACAAAATGAAATAGTACACTTGAAGTAACATACATTTAAAATAAGAAATGGTAATAAAATAAATAAAAGATGCAAGTTGAAATAGCCATTGTAACATAGTAGATTATGTTTTGAAAACATGGAAACAGAAATTAATGTTTTCACATATGGGTACCATGTCTACTAAAATAAATAAAAATATAAATAATATAATAAAATATGACCATATAAATACATATAAAAATTTAACCTACATGGAAAGCATTCTGAGGAAGAATTTGATTAAAATATTTATAAGACACATAGCCACCAATAATTGGTTCAACTCTTTCATGGACCAAAAAAACCTGCAACAAAGATATGAATCCCCTCTAAATAATAGAAACATACGAATCGTTATGATATTAGAATAAATTCTAAAAATAGCGATTATGACTTGTTCACCATTGATCCTAATATACATGGAAATACAATAAACTATATGATATAAAATGAAAATTGTAAAATAATGGAATGAATAAAAATCATGACCATAAGTATTAAAAATTTAGTGATATTACCTTCAACAACATAATTCTTTACATGCCTTTGTGAAAATAAAGTAAGATCTCAAGAACCATTAATGAAAAATTGAAAATGTAAAGATTTAAATATATGAAATTACTATATTCATGATTTGTTTGGCAATGGGTTGAAGATGAAAAATGGGGAAATCCCACCCTATATTTGTTCATTCTGAAGGAACAGAAATCATACCAGATCACTTAAATCAAAGGGATACCTACAAGGTGATTTATTGTACTTCATGCAGTGGAATGACAGAGTGCTTGGACATGAAGTAATGAATAGGAGGTGGCCGCCTAAAAGAAACAGAAATTAGAGGATTATATCCATAAATATGCAAATAAAACTAATATCTTCAAAGAAAAACATGGGCTTCATATATCTTGATAAAAAAATATAGAAAAAATCTTAAATTATGATACTCGATGCACGCTCAATGTCGATACATCAATAGTTCCATGCACAAATCCATAGAAGTTCCATGAGTAAGCTATCGATGATTTTTCCTAACAACAATATCTGCAAAGGATATAAAATCCCTGAAATAGGTTACCCATTGCATGTTTGAGGGAACCGGAACCCTTGGTTGGACGGAGGACCTATATGTGGAATACCTGAAGCCATAGTTTTTGGTTGCGGAGGAGCTGATGGCGAAGGAGCCAAAAGTGGAAAAGCTAAAGGTAGTGGAGTATGAAGTGGAGCATGTAGAGATGGAGCACACGGAAACCCTAGTTTAGAGGGATCGGCGGGAGAGCGTGCGGGGAGAAGCCGATGGTGTCGCGTGAGTAATGAAGGAATAGTCGGTGGGAAAAAATGGACTGTTATGTGGAAGAAGAGTGTGACACGTAGGGTAGGAATAAGCCTACTTTAGTATAGCTAATTGATTCGTTTCATGGATAAATATACTTCAAAAATACTATGTAATCTTCACAAAAGTTGTGGGCATTGTGAAAGTATTCACTATTAAAAATTATATGTGTGATTTGAGAAAATTAGGGAGATTCATAAAGGATAAGTGAGATTCACTAATTTCATAGTCTTTGAAAATTATATTTTAGATTCATGAAATTTATTAGATTTTATAATTTTTTGGGATTCACAAAAGTAATATATTCTTATGAGAAATTGGTAAATTTCACAAATGGTGGAAAGAGAGTGTTCACAAAAGTAGATCATCTGTGAGCCAGAAGGGATTTCCCAGTAAATCTATGTTAAATTGCATTCAGATAGTGGAATAATGTATAACTTAATAATTTCAAAAATGAGTTCTATAATATATGGATTCAAGTGATCAAAATAAGAATCATCTAAATGAGCATTTAGCACACTTTTGTTGAGAGACCAGTGAACTTTCAAATTGTGATTTGTTGTAAACTATAAAAGACAGTGAGTCTACTCGAATCATTGTATTATAAGATATATTTAGTTTATTTTTTAGTTTGGAAAATTTCCTCTATATATTCTTTAGACATAATGCAGTGAGGCTGAACCCAGTAAAATCTATGTTTCAATTTCATTTTATAGTTCTCCTATTATTCTCTAATATGGGAATGATGGTGAAGAGTGTTTTGTTTAACAACAAAACAATATACAAATGGGATGTTGTATTAATCATTCATTCCCTAATTCATAGCCTCCACCACCCTCAAATTGTTTCTCCATGTTATTGTAACACATGTAATACACAAAATCAGTTAATTTACTAATACTCACTTCAACGATATGATATTTGTAAGGGACATCATATCAATTTATCTTTATTATGAAATATTGTAATTCTATACAACTAGTTTATTTTATATAGTTTATATACTACCCATTTGATAATTAATATATTAAATTATTAGTATCTAATGGTATATTAATATTCACTTTGAATTAATTCATCCAAGGGAATTTTAATTAAGACTTACATTGTGGTAATTAATTTCAAAACTCAATCTATATTCATTTTGTTATATTACTTCCTCTTCATCTTTAATATTCTATTATTTTGTCTAAATTGAAAAAAAAATATTTTTCCACTTTTTTTATTTATTTTTAGTTGGTACATATAATAGATTCATTTACTAATTCCCACTTCATCGTTATGATCATTTTAAGAGTTTATTTTACAATCTCATTCTCATGATTATTATTTATTGTTGAACTTTAATTTAAGGAAATTATTTGATCATTATCTTATAAAACCATATAATTTTATACTCCAACAATTATTCATGATAAATCCATATAATATTACAATTTTTATACTCTTCGGTACTAAAAATAAATAAGAAATCAATTTTAATAGAATTTAACATCATTTTATTCTTTATTTGGAAATCTGTTTTCTTCCAAAACCATATTTCTTTAAAATTTATTTGAAAATGGAATCAATATTTTCACAATTATTCATTAAATATAATTTTATCCATTTTTTATTTTTTTAAAAAAATTCTTAATGGGATATTCATATCATTTCCAAAATAATTACCATTTGTATTTTACTAAAAAATTGAAAGGAATATTTATTTTCACATGTATGGAATGAATATAATTTCAAGACATCATGAGAAATCAATTTTTTATAATATTCTTTTATAGGTTTCAAATATTATTTTGAAAGAAATTTATTTTCAATTTTTTTAACTTTTAGTTTCCAAATTTATTTTCAAAATAAAATGTTCATTTTCTTTAATAATGTTTTTAGATGCTTTTTATTGTATTACTATTCTCCAATGACATATAAAATCTATTCTTACTTCAATGGTTATATGTTTTTTTGATATAACGCTTGTTATCTCTTGGTTTTATTTATGATCATTTTAAACAAGGACGATATTGAAATTCACATTCTTGATTCATTTTTTATTGTTAACTTTACCACTAATTACTCACTTTACTGTTGTCATTCGGAATTAAATTTCCCCTGTATATTCATATTATTTATCATGGATATGTTAATTTATTAGACTATATATCATTTATTCATAAGGTTTTCTACTTTAGAAGTTATTTGTTTATCTTGGGAAATATGGATAAATCCATATTCTCTAATTAATAAAGATAATTGATGGTAAGAAACATTGTTCATGTAATAAATAAATTATTCCATATTTGATGAATGATATGGAAATGATGACACATGTAGGAACTAGTTTTATATAATCCCCCAATTTATCAATAGTATCCTGATTCAAATATGTAAGCTAGAATAAAATCAGTTGGATAAACCCAATGGGTTTGTACCTAGTAGGTTTAAATTTTATTGAGGATAGATCTTGGTGGAAGAGGTATCATATTCATGATACCTAATATCCAATAATAAAGAATTAAATTCATTCAGAATTTCATTATCAGTTTCTTTGAGATTTTCACAATGATATAATATCTTGATTTATTTCAATCTCAATATTGATTAAATGTAATGTGTTTTTAATTATTTACCTTTAAATATTGATTAATTATTATCATTTTATGATATTAATGTAATTGATTAAATGTAATGTATTTTTATTTATTAACTTTTCTATTTTGATTATTATCCATGAGGATTTCGTGTTGATATTATATCTTGATGCACCACCTTCTCCATTTATTGATTACATGTCATGTGTTTTTAGTTATTTACATTTTCATATTGATTATACTTATTAATTCATAATTTATTTGGTTTTACCTAACACTTACTAGTTATTTGAGATCACCCTTATTGGTGTTTCCTTTATCATGAATCCATGAAGTGTACTATGTTTGATATGCAAAGATATTATAGGAGAAATAATGTTATTAATGAAAATAAATGTTCTTATTTTTACAAATAATTCAATTCTAAAGAATGTATCTAGTTTACTGATACTATTAAACTTCAATCCTTCTAGATTTTATTCCTTGTATCTTATCCCAATACAATAAATCGGACACTAGCTCTAAGCTACTGGTTTCGGAGTAACAATAGTATGTATAAGTGGATGTTTAGTTGAACAATTGGGAACAATATTTAAAAATACATGGATTAGGTGTAAAAACCCTATGATAGAATTTGAGGATAAGTGTAAAAGAACATCATAAAGTGTATTTAAGGTAGAGATTCCTTGTTTTTTCCTTACAATACATCCCTATCTGGATACTACATGTGGAATTCATTACAGACACAAATGTACCTAGGGGTAATAATACTGAATATAGTGAATTCTGTTATACCCAATCATCACATAGTGCATGGAAAAGGGACTCACTACCCACCAGGTTTGACACTCTCGAGTGACAATGATAAGATAATTCACATTTTATTTACGAACCATTATGATGGATTTCAACAAATGGTGGAAAAGAATGCCCTCATTTAAACATAAGGTTTCTTCTATTGAAAATAATGTTTCATGAAATAGACTTTCTATAAATGATTCTATCATTTTTTTACTATGGTTATTGTTTCTCACGCTATGATTTTTGGTTTTAGTATATGGATGGATCCTGAAGGAATCATGTTAAAATTGAATGTGAATGAAAATTTTCTAACTATGTGAAACCAAATATGATGATTATAAGAGTGAAATGCATCATGATAATTCCAAATCAGTTATCTTGAAATGTGATTGATAACTTATAACTTAACCAACTCATAGACTCACCAAATGATAGAAAGATGAGTTTCACTAAGAGCTTGAGTGATGGAGATTATGGAGGAAGAAATGCCTGATTTGCATCATTTACTAAATTTGGAAAGAGACACCAAGGAAAGTGTCTCCATGGAACAAAACAATGAATTATGTTTTGAAAATAATGTAATAAATTTAGTAATTTCATCGTAAAAATAATGTGTAAGATGGAATAAAATAAATCACATCGTAGGGACTCATTTATAGTCTATTACTTGATATTTTGTGAACATAGGGAATATAAAATTCAATTACATCTTCTAAAGGATAACCCCTGGACCTTAGATGGACGAATGCTGAAATAAGATTGTCTAATTATTTATGAATTGAGAGTCAATAATTTATTTGTAGAAGTGTTATTACCATTGATATTTTGGTATAAAAATCATGGAATATCTAAGGATTATGTTAAAATTTTACCAGAAAATGTGTCACCATTATAGTAATAGTTATGAATTCTATCATGGGTTTATGATTTTAAGATTGATCATAAGATAAATTATATAAACAAATATTTTTAGGTTTTATGTTATTGTATTCTACCATGATTAAGGATTTTTTTTAAGCAGTTTTTTGAATGTATATGTTTTATTGGAAAAATTACATGATGAATAATTAATTTACAACTATCCAATGTGATTCCCTTGTTTATATGTCATTTTTAGATAAACTATTTTAAAAATGATTATTAATGATGAAACAATGGTGTTATATTTGGTTTTAGTGATTAATTTATTATATTTGATAACCTGTGCAAAATATTTTCGTTTTGGAAAATAGTTTGAGAAATTCGGAATGAATTATCACTATTTTATGGATTTTATGATCCATTATAAATGAAATTTTTTCTTCAAGAATAAATAAATTTATATCTAGATATTCATTTTTTATAGTAAGCGATGAATTTCAAATTGATAAAATCACATCCAAAGGATGATATTGTTCTTATAAAATAGAAACATATCAAGTAAATATATTTACATATATTATTATACAGTAAAATAGTTCTAAAAATTTAGGAAATGGTTCTAGAAAAAAATTATCTGATTACATTCATATCCACTAAATCCTAAATTCATTTCAAATAATTATAGATTTATGGTTTCGAGGCCCTTAAATTTCCATTGATCATTCAATTTCTTCTGATCAATGACATCAATCACCCTCTATTACTTTTTATTATTTTCTTCAATGTATATATATTCAAATTCCTCTAATGTTCTCCAACATTAAAACCTAGTTATGTGCTATTCCATATTACCTTGGTACTTCCCATTCTATATTATTATGAATTTTCTTTATTAACAATTTTTACAATGTCACTTTTCAATAAATAAATTTTATAATATTGAAGCCCTGATTACAAATACCCAGTTTAAATTGAGGTAATAAAATTTATTTAAGGTGGGGAGAATGTTACAGTTTAAATTATAAAATAAAATCATTGTATACATTAACTTTTTTGAAATTCCACATCAATCATAAATAGCCCACAAAATAGATTTCTTTAAATTTAATCTCTTTTATTTCTTATAGAACACACACCCCTAAGTCTAAATGCATCATAATATAATATACCATTACAACATATCCATTAAATGGGTAGGTATGAATAGTAATAAATAAACTTTAAAAACTATGGTTATCTATTTATCATGAATAAAAAAAGAATCATTTAAAAGAAAAGGATATTTTTTCTTAAGAATAGTATTTTTTTAAGATGGATTTGTCGTACAATGTGTAAAAATTTAATATTAATTTTTACGACATTTAGAAAACATATTTGATAAAATTAAATTCTTTTTTGAAATTAAAATATAAAAAATATATGAGAGATAATTGTGTGGATTTTTCTGTAATGTTTCATTTTTGAGGATTTTTTAAAAATGATAAATTTTAATTGAAACTGGCTTTTTATTTAAATTATTTATAAAGATAAAATATATTTTTAATTGGTTTTAAGGTTAAATTAGACAAAAAAATATATAATAATTCAAATAAGGATATTTTAAGCATTATAATAAAGATTTTTGATATGAAAACACATCTTTTGAACATTTTATAGTTGAAGACCTGTTTTCTCATCATGTCTCTATGATTAATGTTAGACTAATATTTTTATCTATTGTGAATTTATTTTGAAAAAATGGATTGCATATATTTAATAAGAATAATTCATATTGTCTAATTTGATAAAGTTATTTTTTTACCAAAATTAACAGCGAATATAGTAAAAATTAATTACCCCCGTTATGGAAAATAATAAGTTTTCCCATAGTTAAACTAAAACTGATAAGAGTTAAATTGACCTAAAAAATGTATAAAATAAATTTAAAGAAGTTTTTAGACTCTATAATGTATATGACTCTATAATATTCTATTTATTACTCTTTTCATGTGAATACATTGGTATATCTTTTTCTTTTCATAAATAACAAGTGTGCAACTCACATCACTTATAAAAGGACAGCCCCTCTCCTCTTTTCTTCACACCATGAAACACATTTTCCCTGGCCAATACCTACCAAATTCACATAGAAAATTCCATAATCTCTTTCAATGATCATTATTTTGTAGAGAAATATAACATAGGATGGATTTTTGTGAAACCTAAAGAGGTTACCTGAAGAAGAGGTAATGTTCTTTGACGAGCATATTTATTTTAGTTCTTTCTCCACCTAATTCAATTATTATTAAAAAATTATGATTTAATGAATATATTATTAAATATAATCATATGTTTTTATGTTATGGTAATTACCTAAAATCACCCTAACTTTTATTAAATGGGTATGAAAATCATCATTCATGTGTACAGTGCATTATCGTATCATGAACTGGTGCCTTTTGTTTATCAATTACCCCTATCATGGTTGGGTATTATGATTGATAAATATTATATATATGATATTTATAAAATAATTATAACTCTATAGTTGATATTAAATATATATATATTACCTTTTATTTTTTAGGGGATAGTTAACGTCTCTCATGTGTATGACGAAATACCACCTCACAATGCAATGTGATTCTTATTTCACTAACACATTACATAGAATGTAATACGTTTAATGTTAATTATTATATGAGGTATAAATGAAATAATTATTATATTGAGGAAAAATTTATCATTATGAAAAGGATAATTTATTATTTCAATTCTTTACACTGAAAAATGATTACATTGTTCGTGTACGTGTGGACTGTCACCATCACAAAGTGTTGTGACTCTCTTTTCATCACCAAACCAAATTAATGGTATATATAAGTATATTTAAAGAATTAATTTTTTAAATTTTATATTATGATAATTTTGGAAAAAAAATATTCCTTAAAACCTTTCTATAATGATCATTGAAATATCTAATCATTCTCATGTTTATGTATGGTCTGTCGTCTCCTTCATTGTAACATAGTCCATTTTTCACAGCCATCATTCATGATTGGTTTTTAAAGTGTAATTGAAGTATAAAATGATAATTAAATCATTATTATTATTCTATAAATGAAGTAACTATATAATATACATAAAAAATAAATTTATTGACCGATAAAAAATGAGAAAACAAGGAAATTAACTCATGAAAAAATTAAAAAATGAAAGATAATTGATGAATGAATGATAAGATATTATAAATTGATCATATAAGATATTATAAATATTTATATAGTTTTAAAATATGTTCCTAACATGTTTCAAAAGACTATACAGTAGGTTAAATCATATTTAACCTAATGGAAGTGTGTGGTAATGGATTTCATAACTAAATTTCCATTGAATGGGTTAAAATTCAAATTCCATGATTATTTCCTTATATGATTATGTATATAATGATATTTAGTTATTTTATGTTTTATTTAATGTTTTTTATGATTATTTACATTACATACTCATAATAATTTCATTTATTAATCCCACTTTCAATAATATGATTTTTATAATGGAATTTGTCTCAATTTATCGTCATTGAGGCATGATGTTATGTTATGCACCTAATTTCTTTTATATTGTTTATATACTACCCCTTTGACAGTAAATAGCATGATTCATTAAAAATTCATGGTATCAAATTTTAAATAATTTCATAACTCAATTTTCATTCCATGGGTAATATTACTTCTATGATTATGTGTGAAATAACATTTGGTTACATTATATTGTATTGCACATGTTTTATTTTTTAAAATATGATTCACATAATATATTAATTGAATAATTTTCACTTAAATGTTTTGATAATTTTAGGTTTTTATTTCACAATCTCATTCTCATAGATATTATATAATATTTAATTTTAGTTGGAAGAAATTATTTGTCATTGTCCAATAATTCCCTATAATTTTCACATCATATGGTTATTAATGATATTTTCTTATAATACTATTATTAATCACTTTTCGGTATATAAAATAATTGAGAATATTCATATCAAAATATGAATTCATTTCTATCCTAAATTAGAAATATGTTTTCTCATGAACTGCCTTCACCAAAAGATGGGAAGGGTCAGCAGATTGCCAGGTCCTTCCTTCATTAAGTTGAAGGAGAGATAATGACCCCCGAAACTCGCCTTTAATAGGTCCCGGAGTGGCAACCAACACTATGGGTGTAGAATCACACATTAAATTGAAGTCATTACCCTTTTTATTTTAATAGGATTGGGAGATAATATAGTAAATCTCACAATACCAAAACTGAAAGTGCAAGTATGGCTGAAAGTAAACCATTCCCATTTGCATGTTCAAAGGTAATAGATACAGGTCACAAAACTCCAAAGGTAAAAAGATACCAAGAAAAGGGAAAAAACAACAGCAACTGCCCCAAAGGTCCAAGAGAGTATGGTCCCGCACGATCCCTGAAGTCCTCCTAGAAACCTAAAATTAGTATTATATTCATAGGGTGATCATAAAATTATACTCAGTAGGTAAAACCAAAGACTCTCGTGCACAAGTGAGGAGACATTCTAATATCCTGTGGAAAAAAAGATAACCAAACACTCAACAAGGTAAACTATCCACCCAAGCCTCACCAAGGCACACTCCCCAAATAACGCAAGTCAAGTTAAAGTATAGAAATATTACATCGATATTTGGGTACCCCATGCCACTTTCTAACTGGTTATTGAAGAAATCCAACACATAAAACCAATCCCTCCATTCTCACTGCAGTCCCACTGCCACACCCGCCCGCACACACCTGGGCCACAACCACAGATCCCGCTAACAAACACATGTGCCACAACCGTACACCCTTCCCGCAAACACCTGGTCCACAACCGATATCCCTCCCGCAGACACCTGGGCCACAACAACCTCACATAACCATGTCCACAAACACGTAGGCCAGAATAACCACAGCCTTGCTCGAAGACACATGAGCCAGAAAGCTACCATCACGCCCGAAGACACCTAGGCCTCATCACGAAGATACTTGGGAAACAACCTTCACATAAACTCCTAGGCCAACCACCACAGCTACCCCGCCCGAAGATTCGTGGGCTAATAATGGACCTCACGCCATCACATCCTGCCCGAAGATACTTGGGCTATCCAGCAAAGGGAGAAGAAAGGAGCTAATAACCAGCCACTAATAGAAGTGTTGGGAAAAAAACCCTCCCCCATGAAATGGGGGTGTTTGGAACTAAGTTTTAAACTTGGGTGGGGCATGAATAAGAAACATAAAAGATACAGATATATGTATAGGAATAAAACACTCATCCCAACCTAGGGGTTCCAAAACCTAAGCACGAACACCCTTGTTACTATTCATTCACAAAAGAAGTCAAGGTACCCGCAGCCAAGTCACAACTCATCCCCAAACAAATTCCCCACTCAACCATTCTTGTTTTTATTTTCAATTTATCTCATTTAAATTATGTTCTTCACTACTAGGAAACAAATAGCATAAGCACAAACCAAGGGAAAAAGTTACATCCAACAAGAAATTAAGCATTCACACCCAGTTCTCTTGCAAAGTCACAACAACAAAGGGATACGTGAGATCCATCAAAGTACTAGAACCAAAGGTAACCCCAAGATACAGCCCCATGTTCCCAAAATCCAAGAGCCAATGGTTTCTCCACAATAGAGGATACCGCCCCAATTCGTGATATAAGAAGAGTAATCACACAGTCTCAAATTCACACCCAGCTAATGTACAACAACATGGGATCCCATCCACACCCGTATCACCCCTGCAATAAGCATGTGAAAGAAACAACCAAACCTTTACCACCAACACAAGGCTGGCTCATGCAGGTATTTTCATATTTAAAAGATTTAACACAATCCATGGATTCAATTACACTGTGCTTTAACTAGGTTTTTCTCAGAAAATGGTTAATTCTGGTGCTTCCAGTTTATTTAACCGAGTATATGTAACTAACCATTTCCATGTTACGGTTATTTAAACATCCAGGAGAACCGAGGTTCAAAAGTTCACAGAGAAATACCACCAATGGAGATGATTTTTAGTGAGCATAGGCCCATACAATTCACAACACATAACAACATAAAGAGTATAGCATAACATCAATCACACCCCCTTTAATTCATTAAATGTCCGTTAATTATCTTTTCTAAGATCGGTTTCATCAATTTCCACAGGGGAAAAAGCCTTCCCACCCCGCATGATACACAGAAATGAGAGACGAAGGATAAAATCCCTACTTTATTGATCAACAATCGAAGTTTTTCTCCACGTGCTAGGAACATGGGATGCGTGACTTGAAGGGCTCCAGCATAGGTGAACCACTTTCCTCGAGAAATAAGGACTTCAAACGCACAAGGAAGAGGAGACTATCCAAGAGGAAGGAGAAGAAAATCCAGCGTGATAAAGAGAGGAGATCCCAATGTTACGGGATAAGAAATTTGAATTCCTTAGAAGTCAGATCGTGGTTCTTCCATGCGGTTGGGTGGTTACACATGACTGGATTAATTGTTATTCAACAGATTGTTAGGCCCTTCCTTCGTTAAGTTGAAGGAGAGATAATGACCCCTGAAACCCATCTTCAATAGGTCTCAGAGTGGTGACCAACACCAAGGGTGTAGAATCACACATTAAATGGAAGGAATTACCCTTTTTCTTTTAATATGATCAGGAGATAAGATAGTAAATACCACAACACCAAAGATGAAAGTGCAAGTACGGATGAAAGTAAACCATTCCCATATGCATGTTAAAAGGTAAAAGATACAAGTCCCAAAACTCCAAAGGTAAAAAGATACCAAGAAAAGGGAAACAACAACAGCAACTGCCCCAAAGGTCCAAGCTAGTACGGTCCTGCACGATCCCTGAAGTCCTCCGGGAAACCTGAAAGAAGTTTTATATACGTAGGGTGAACATACAAGTATACTCAGTAGGGAAAACCAATGACTCTCATGCACAAGTGAGGATACATTCTAATGCCCCGTGGAACAAAAATAACCAAACACCCAACAAGGTAAACTATCCACCCAAGCCTCACCAAGGCACACTACCCAAATAATGCAAGTCAATTTAAATTATAGAAATAGCACATCGATATTTTGGTACCCCGCACCACTTTCCCACTAGTTATTGAATACATCCTATGCATCAAACCAATCCTGCCATTCTCACTACAGTCCCACTGCCACAGTCGCCCGCACACACCTGGGCCACAACCACAGATCCCGCCCGCAAACACCAGGGCGACAACTGCACATCCCACCCGCAAACACATAGGCCACAACCGTTATCTCGCCTACAGACACCTTGGCCACAACAATTTCACATAACTATGCCTGCCAACACCTAGGCCAGAACAACCACTGCCTTGCCCGAAGACTCCTGGGCTAGAAAACTACCGTCACACCCGAAGACACCTGGGCCTCATCCCGAAGATACTTGGGAAACAATCTGCCTGTAAACACCTGGACCAACCACCACAACAACCCCGCCAGGAGAGTCTTGGGATAATAATGGACCTTAGGCCATCACAGCCTACCTGAAGATACTTGGGCTATCCAGGAAAGGGATCCGAAAGGAGCTACTAACCAGCCACTAATAGAAGTGTTGGGAAAAACACCCTCCCCCTGAAATGGGGTTGTTCAGCACTAAGTGATCAACTTGGGTGGGGATTGAATAAGAAACATAAAAGCTACAGATATATGTATAGGTAACAAAAACTCATCCCAACCTTGGGGTTACAAAACCTAAACACGAATACCCTTGTTATTATTCATTCACAAAAGAAGTCACGATACTCGCGGAAAAGTCACAACTCATCCCCAAACTAATTCTCCACTTAACCATTCTTGTTTTCATGTTCAAGTGATCTCATTTAAATAATGTTCTGCACTATTGGACAACTAACAGCGTAAGCAAAAACCAATGGAAAAAGTTACAGCGAATACAAAATTAAGTAGTCACACCCAGTTCTCTTGCAAAGTCACAACAACAATGGGATAAGTGATGTCCCTCGAAGTATTGGAACCAAAGGAATCCCTGAGATACAGCCCCATGTTCCCGAAATCCAGGAGACAACGGTTTCTCAAAAATAGAGGAACCCACCCCAATTTGTGATATATGCAGAGTAATCACACAGCCTCAAATTCACAACCAGAAAAAGTACAAAAACAGGGGATCCCATCCCCACCCGTATCACCCCAGAAATCGGCCCATGAAAAAAACAACCAAACCGCTACCACCAACACAAGGTAGGCCCATGCAGGTATTTTCAGATTTAAAAGATGTAACACACTCCATGGTTTCAATTCCACTGTTCTTTAACAGGGGTTATCTCAGAAAAGGGTTAGTCCTGGTGCTTCCAATTTATTTAACCAAGTATACGTAATTAACAAATTCCATGTTACAGTTATTTAAACATCCAGGAGCACCGAGGTTCAAAAGTGCATAAAGTCCACCAACGGCCATGATTTTCAGTGATCATAGGCCCGTACAATTCACAACACATAACAACATAAAGTGTACAGCAGAACATCGATCACACCCCGATTTCATTCTTTAAAGTTTTGTTCATTATCTTCGTTACGTTCAGTTTCATCATTTTCTATAGGGGAAAATCATTCCTTCCCTTCATGACACACAAAAAGGAGAGAAAATGGATGAAATCCCTACTTGATTGATCAGCGATTGACGTTTTCCTCCACGTGCTAGGAACAGGTGATGTGCGACTGGAAGGGCCCCGACACAGGTGTACCACTTGCCTCGGGAACTAAGGACTTCAAACGCACAAGGAAGAGGAAACTATCCAAGAGGAAGGAGAAGAAAATCCAGCGTGATAAATAGATGAGATCCTAATGTTATGGGATAAGAAATTTGAACTTCTTGGAAGTCGGATCGTGGTTCTTCAACACTTTTGGGTGGTTAAACACGACTGGATTAATTGTTATTCAATAGAGATCATTCTTGGGATTTTTAGATATTATTTATGGGTTAAGAACGGAATTGAAACGCCTTAGAAGGTCAAAAAGAGCTTAAAAGGGGTTATGGGAAAACTGTAGAAGGAAAAAACTCGACAAGGCTAGGTAACACCAATCGGTCGCACCGATCCGTCGGTCGCGCCAATCGGTCGCATCGATCGGTCGCGCCAAACAAGGTATGCCCCCTTAGGATCCTAGAATTTGGCAAAGGGATGGATCATGATGGTCTGGTCCATTACATGTTTTGTTCCAAAACCATGTTTTATAAAAATGTTTTCAACAACATTTTTAACCGTTTCCAAATGATTTATTAAAGACTTTCTACCAATTTTTACTTTTTATAATTTTTTTATAAAAATCATCATGTTTTTTCTAAATAATTTTATTTTTACTTTTATAAAAAATTTAAATGAATATTTGTTTCTACTTGCATGGAATTAATGTAATTTCAAACCACCATGGTCAATATAATATTTTAAAGAATCATTTATATGTTTCCATAATTATTTTCATATAAAATTATTTTTCTAATTTTTTGGGTACATTTAGGTTTAAAATTGGATTTCAAAACAAATAGTTTATTTTCCTCCATAATTTTTTATATATCTTTTTATGGTATCTATATTCATCATAAAAAACAACAATTTATCTTACTTGAATAGGATTACGATTCATTGATATAATCATTATTATTTATATGAATTTTTTATGAACATTTTTAAAAAGGAATTTTTTGACATTAAATTTCTAGGTCCATTTTTGTAGTCATTAACTGTTAGTTAAAATATTCACTTTTCTTTGTTCATTGGACTTCAAATTTCCTTTAAATGTCCATATTATTTATCATAGATATATTAATTTCTTAAGCATCATAATATTTTTAGATATAGTGTTCTACATTGAACTTAATTTGTTCATATGTTAAAATATTGGAAAATCGGTGTCCACTAATCAATACAGATATTTTTTGTTAAGGAACGTTATTTATGAATTAAATATATTATTTATTATATGTGGAATTATTTATATATAAATACATGGTTGGGGATTAGTTATAGATATCCCCTTCAAGAATCGGTATTCTCATGAGGTGAATCATTAAGATAGCATAAAATCAGTCAGCCAAACATGATGTATTTGTACCCAAAAGCTTAAAACTGTCTTGAGGATGGATATTAATGGTAGAGGTATCATGTGTCAGGGACATCACAACAAATAATTAAGTATTTATTTTATTATTAATTAACTTATTATTATCCATGATATTTTAACATTGATATTATCTCTAGTATATTTAATTATTATTTATTGATTAAATGGAATGTGTTTTCATCTATTCTCTTTTCCATATTTATTATTACTTGTCTAGTTATGATAGTCATGTTTTTCATTAAATTGAATTTTTTTAGTTATTTAAATTCTCTTATTGATTATTATACATGTAATGTTAACACTGATATTATATCCAGTTAAACTTAATTTGCTTTTTACTGATTACAGGGAATGTGTGTTGATTTATTTACTTTCCAATATAAATTATTCTTATTGATTTTTTATTTATTTCATTGTACTTACTCTTTACTGAGAAATTGAGATAACCCTTATTTTTTTCAATTTATAGGAATCCATAATGATTAATATGTTTTATATGAAAGTTTATTCTAGTGGGAATAATGTTATTCTTGAAAAAATAATGTGGAAACTTGTGTTTTCAAATGTAATGAAAGACATAAGTACAAATGTAGTTTCCAATAATTCTATATTATTCGATTCTTCAGGATGTGATTCTTTATTTCATGTTTTTGATGTAATAAATCAAAAATTACCTCCAAGATAATGGTGTTAATGTCACAACAATATTAAAAAATGTGACTTTTAAATTAATTTATTTTTTTAAAAGAAATCGGCATTTTATAAAAAAATGTTATTTTTCACTATTCACATAAAAATCAATATTTTCTGAAAAATCCCAAATTTTCACCCTAAGTTAGTTTTAATATGATTATTTAAAAAACATGTTCATTTAATCAAATAAATGTTCTAATTTTTATAAAATTATTTCCAATGTTTTATGATAATAATAAATAAGAATCAATTTTGAAGGAAATTTATTTTTGTTTAACATATAACTTTACTAAAAATTAATTGATTATTTACTAAGAATATATAAATAAATTTAACTTTTACAAAAAATTATATATACATTTCATATGTTAGATAAATATATTCATACTATCTATTTAACAACTACGTTATAATATTAATATATTTAACATGTCATTTAAGAATACTATTGTGTATTGAATACACTTTTGAACATTGTTTTCTTTTCTAAAAAACTAATGTCTTATATCCCCCCAACTAATAAATATATTCCTCAAAATGTGAAATTTATCTATTTTATAAATGTGTTTTATATTTTAACATATCTTTGGGGGGAACCCACATTTTAAAATTATAAGGCCCCATCCTTAAACATTACATAATCTTGATTTATTAAAATAATACACATTGAGGATCTTTTCAGGTTTAGAGTTTTCTATAATTAGATAATAAATCATGAATTACATTCCACATTTAAACAAGGTGGATACATAAAAGACAGTATTCCTTTTTCCCATAAAATGAAACATATTTAAAATAAAACTTGAATTCTTTCTCAAAACTTCCTCGACACTATCATCACATCATGTATTTTTCCCTTGACCTATGAAAAACATTTCAAAAACATAGGATGAGCATAATAAGCTCGGTAAAGGATATAAAAATATGGAAATAAAACCTTAGTCCATGTATACATAAGAATCAATGAAATCATACATCACTCATAAAACATAACCACATTAACATACCTCATGAAATCATATGTTTTATTAATGACTCATACAAATCATAAGATATAAAGGTAACTTGAGGCATTCATAACATTCTTACGTAGGGAGTAACCCTCATGGTCATGTTTGGAATACCCATCATAGTATATTCCCAAAATCTCTTCGGAGAAACCTTATCATTTAACTACTTCTCATTACCCAATGCATTGGAGAGCTATATCGGTCTCACCCGCCCTTAGTTTATCACAGAACCACCCGTCTTCATACACAATGCCCAAGAACCATAACATAATCGTATCACATAAAACATGCATAAAGGAAACATAACATTTCCACATTTCAATCACAAGATATCAATACATCAAATTGATATAATAAATACATGATCAAAACCATTTTCAATACCAAATAAATGATAATTAATTCATGGTATTTATTTTTTATTTAAAAACATTTATGGCTTGTAGTGGAAGCTGAAACTCAAATAATGGTCACGGTGGTGGAGAAGTCCATGTCACCGCATACGTAAGACAAAAACAGTCATTTTTTTGTTTAGTAAAACACATCATACAAAAATATTCCTTTTGAATAAAATTAAAAGTTAAAGGTATTTATACACCATATAAAATAATGTTGTGTATAAAACAAAATATGCCTCAATGAAATGTGATTGAGACGAAATCCTTACCTCATGTCTGACTTGACGTGATCATTCTTTAATCTCATGAATAATAAAATAGAGTTAATATCTACTTTCTTAAGAACCTTTTTCAAGATAATTATTTTTATATCACTTATTACCATGCTAGGAACATTATGAAATTATTTAAGTTAATAACGGTCGTTTTGTCAATCTTTTGTACTTGAGCAAAAAATAAACTTCTTATAATTACAAGTTGTTCATGTGGTAATATATCCATTATATCCAGAATTATATTCATGAGGTAGATATCGTATATATCATATATATCCAGTATATAAATGAATTTATAATATTACATAACATTTAGAGGTAATAAATGAAATGCACCGTTCATGGACACGGTAAGTCATACGTCCGCATTAAGGCTACTTTCATTTATATTTTGTATTTAATGGAATGAAATCAAAATGATATAAAGTTATATAATAATTACAGTATAATATCATATATAATATCATTAACTCCATCCTTTATACGTCCCACATATGGAATAAACGAATCAAATCACTTTGAGGGGGCGGTAGTCCGGACTTCCTAAAATGATGATATCGCGTTTACCCATAATGGGAACCATAAAATTATGCCATAAATGAAAAATACAGAAGCATAAGGAAAACATAAACTTAATATATATCATATATAGAAATAGTTACCTCTTAATGGACACCATGAAAGGTGTTAAAAGATGATTGAACAATCATCATTTCATGAGACAGTAATTCGCCATCCATAGAAACAGTATGTTATATAACCATTAGACGGAGGTGTGTGTAAGTGTAGCTCAAATAAATCTCATAAAAACATCCTAGTATATTGAAGATACTGTTTTTGTTACAATATAAAGTATTGAAATGATTTTAGGGGGTTGGAGAAGCAAAATAATACAAAATAACCATAGAGAAGACATTACCTTTAAATCGGGTAACTCCCCTTAGTTTGAACCAAAAAGGATTCTTGAAGAGCTTTCTACCTAAGGTAAGGCTTCGAGGATGAATATAAGGATGCAGAGAGATTAAATGAGCAGATTTTATCCGATCCAATGGATTGAGGGGTGTGGGAAGGGTGGTAGAGGTGGGCGCCTTTTATAAGAGGGAGGAGGGGCACTCTTGGAAAGTAAAGAAATGTAACTTTATTATAAAATGAGTTTCAGATTTTAAAGGTCCGAAAATGATATATTTCTAGGATATGGTGATAAGGGTTTTAAATCCACCCATCCAATCGGTTTTTTACAAGTTTAAGCCTTATAGTTTACATTATCTTTTCATTTTATTTAAATCATTCATTAATGAGGTAATCACTACATCATCATGGTGTCATAAATAAATTTATATATTTAATGTCTAAAAATTATTAAAAAAAAATACCATGATGTAGGAAATCCATTTATCTTCCCAATGAATATTTATAGTCCAAGAGATAATTTACGCAGACAAAACTAATTTTTTTTACTTGGTTGATACATACTTTGGTTATACTTTACATTTAAAAAAATAATATAATTAAATGTCACTATCACCCAAAAGTGATTCCATGGGGTCCCAAAAGGTGTCACAAGGCATCCCATGGTCGGACATGACACAACCAGTAGCATTAGGACATATGTTAGGGACATTTTATATTATTATGATATTATTTTATTACTCTTAACTACCCGATTACTAATTAATCATGCTAATTAAAGATAATTACCGTTGTTACTATTCATAATGTCCAAAAACAAAAGAGTATTCATTAAATTATTTAGACCTTATGATTCCAAATATGGAATCCATTTTACCAAATTACAAACACAGAAATTTTACTAATTAATTTAAAAATAATTCTTGTTGTCAAAACTAATAGCCGGTTATTTAGAAACAATATCTATCAAAATTTTGACACTTGTTTGTGGCCCATTCCAAAGTGAAATTCATTACAATGACCAAAATTATATTAAATGGTAAAAATATATTCTAATTAAACATTAAAACCAATTAAAAAGATAATCTATCCATATAATTAAATTTGATGAAAAATAAGTTTTGAAGTGAAATGTAGTATTTTTCATTATTCATTAAAAAATGAACATAGTCAGAAAAATGCCAAAACATTATACAAATTAGATTAAAATGTCCCAATCCTAAATAATAATTTTATTTTGAAAAATAGAACTTATTAAATTGTCAAAAAGATATATTTAAAATTGGTTCTCCATCAAAAGGTGGTAAAACAATCTTTTAAAAAATATTAGAGAATTCTATGCTTAAGATTTGATTTATTCTCATTTTAAGCCTCTAAAACACTATCTAATTCATAAATAGACATAGATATGAAAATCCATAATTCATTACTTACTTGGGATGTTACATCCTTCCCCCTTTATAAAATTGCATCCCCACAATTTATTTACTTATCGAATAAGTGAGGGTATTTATCCCCCATTGCATTTTCAGATTCCCATGTTAGCTCTTCAATCATGTGGTTTTTTCACAAAACATTTACTTGATGAATCATCTTATTCCTAATACTTGCTCCCTATGGTCAACAATCTGAATGGGTTGTTCCTCATAAGATAGAATCTCTTCCAGATGAACTACCTCTGGACTCAGAACATGTTATGGATCTGGCATGTGCTTCCTTTACATTGAAACATGAAAAGAATTGTGTACCTGATATAAACTCTGAGGTAAATCCACCTGGTATGAAATTGATCCAACTCTCTCCAGAATTTCATATGGTCCAATGTACCATGGACTCATCTTTCGTTTCGTACCAAATCGCATTACACTTTTCCATGGTGAAACTTTGAGGAATACTTGATCACCTACCTCAAAAGGGAGATCCTTCCTCCTGTTGTCCGCATAAATTTTTTACCTGCTCTAAGCTATTCTCAGGTGTTTCTATATCAGTTGAACTTTTTCTACCAACTCTTCTACCAATTCTGGTCTCATCACCTTCCTTTCACCTACTTCATCCCAAAAAGCTGGATTTTGGCATCTCTACCCATATAATGTCTCAAATGGTGCCATCTTTATACTAGTTTGAAAACTATTATTATAAAAAAACTCAACCAATGAAATATGGTGATCCCAACATCCCTGATAATCCATCGAACAAGCACGTAGAATATCCACAAATTTCTGAATTGTTCATTCTGACTGCCCATCTGATTGAGGATGAAAAGATTTACTAAAATTTAATTCATTACCCAATGACTTCTGAAGGCCTTTACAAAAGTTAGATGTAAATCTAGGATCACAATCTGATACAAAGGAGAGGAGAACTCCATGTAACCTGACTATCTCTTTAAGATACAAACGAGAAAGTTGATCTAAGGAAAAATTATCTTGTATAGCAAGGAAATGAGCAGATTTATTCAAGCAATTAACAATAACCTAGATTGGATTATTACCTAGAGGTGTCTTCGGAAATACCACAAAAAAGTCCATGGATATATTCTCCCATTTCTACTCTGGCACTGGTAAAGGCTAAAGCATCCCTTTTGGTAACTGTCACTCTTTTTTAACCTGTTGAGAAGTCAAACACTTCATAGTAAAATCATAAATATCTCTTTTCATTCCATCCCACCAGTAATAATCTCGAAGATCTCTATACATCTTAGTACTTCCAGGATGAACTAAAAATAGAGAACTATGAGCTTCACATAACAACTCTCTCTTGAACTGTGAATCAAAAGGCACACACAATCTCTTCCCAAATCTCTAAACACAATCATTATCAATGTTGAATTCAGGTAACATACCCGTCTGAACCATCTCTACCTTTTTCTACAACTCACTATCTTTCTTCTGAGCCTTCTTAACTTTGTCTAATAGAGATGGTCTCACTGACACCTGAAACAAAACAGAAGAACTTCCTGCACCAACAACTTCTATGCCAAGGTTTATCAAATCCTTAACCAAAGGATCACGTTCCAAATGTATCATGGTTAATGAAGAATTACTTTTTTTACTCAAATCATCAGCCACTTTATTTTCTTTTCCCGGATGGTAATGAATTGTACAATCATAATCCTTGATTAATTCTAGCCATCTCCTCTGTCTCATGTTCAATTATTTCTGATTGAATATATACTTTAAACTTTTGTGATCAGTATATATTTATCACTTTACAACATACAAATGATGCCTCCAAATTTTTAAATGGAAAACAACAGAAGCTAATTCCAAATCATGTGTAGGGTAATTTACCTCATGAGTTTTCAACTGACGTGAAGCATAAGCAATTACCTGATCATTCTTCATTAGCACACAACCAAGTCCTTTTAATGAATCATCAATACAGATAACAAACTCACCATTCCTAGATGTTAGTGCCAAAACTGGAGCATTCACCAATCTTATTTTCAATTCTTGAAAATAATCATCACATTATTTTGTCCAGATAAACATAACACCCTTCTGAGTTATCTTAGTCATTGGACTAGATAACTGTGAAAACTTTCTAAAAAACCATTGGTAATAGCCTTCCTAACTAAGAAAACTACAAATCTCCGTTACATTTATGGTTCTTGGCCATTATTTTGCAACCTCTGTTTTTTCAGGATCAACTGTTATTCCATATTTAGAAACAATGTGACCAAGGAAAGAAATTTGTTGCAACCAAAACTCACACTTGCTGAATTTTCCATACAATTTCTTTTCTTTTAAGGTTTTAAAAATAACCCTTAAATGACTTTCATGCTCCTCTTTAATTTTTGAAAACACCAAAATATCATCAATGAAAACAACCATAAACTTATCCAAGAACTCAGGGAAAATTATATTCATAAGGTCCATGAATATAGAAGGTGCATTGGTCAACCCAAAAGGAATTACTACAAATTTATAATGGCCATATATTGTATGAAATGCAGTCTTTGGAATATCTTCTTCCTTTACAATCAACTGATGGTACCCTGATCTCAGGTCAATCTTTGAAAACTACTTAGCTCCCTAGAGCTGATCAAACAAACCATCGATATGAGGAAAAAGTTATTTGTTCTTAGCAGTGATGTTATTCAATGCTCTATAATCAATGAAAAGTCTCATAGAACCATATTTCTTTTTAACAAATAAGACATGACAACCCCATGATGATGTGCTAGGTTGAATGAAACGTTTCTCTAATAAATATTGCAATTTCTCATTCAACTCTAAAAAGAACAATTTGATCCATTTGAAATGGGAGCTTTAAAATTGGCTTAGCATCAGGATCTAATTCAACATTAAATTCAAATTTCTGATATGGAATTATTCCAGGAAACTCATTAGGAAAAACATCAGGATACTCATTTACTACTGTAACATCATTAATTTGAATAGTTCCTTTGTTTTTAAAAATATGTTCAAGGTAACATTGATTTATGTCTTTTATAAGTTTCTCAGCCTCTTGATATGTTATCAAAAGTAATGGTTCATTCTTGTACACAAACTGAAAGTCTTTCTGAAAAGATACTTCTTTAGCTCTAAAATCAATCTTAGCATGGTAAATAGAGAGCCAACCCATACCCAGGATAACATCAAACTCTACTAGAGGTAAAACAATAATGTTTTCAAGTAGGTTCCTTCCACAGATAAGGATAGGATGATTCTTATAAAAAAAATTCCTCAACATTTCCCCTAGGTGTTTTTACCACAAGTTCAGGAGTCAATTCTTGAGATGGAATTCCCAATTTACTAGAATCTTTTTTAGAGATGAAAGAATGTGTAGACCCTGAATCAAACAACACACTGGCATAATCTGAAAAAACAATCAAAGTACCCGATACCACTTCATTTGATGGCCCAACATCTGCTGAAGTAGTTGCAAAGGATTTCACCACACCTTTTTTATTGTAGTCTTACTGCTTCCCATCATTTGAGATCTTTATCGAACATACATTTTCATAATGACCCATCTCATTGAACTTGAAAAATTTCACAAATTGTAAGTCAAATTTGGAATTACCGTCACCCTGATCTTTTTTAGTGAAATCACAAGCCTTATGCCCCATGTTACCACATTGGTAGCACTTTCTAGAATTCATAAGACATTCCCCAGCATGCCTTTTACCACATTTATCACAAACTAGAAGCTTAGTTTTCTTACCATCAGACGTCTTTAAAGGATTCTTCCCTTTCTCATGCCACCTCAGCCTCTTCTTCTGTTGGTTGTTATAGAACACTTGATCATCAGAAAACTCCATTTCCAGCTTCTCAGCACATCGAAGAAGATTTTCATAACTTTTAAACTCACAAGAAGTTATATCCCTTAGATATTTTGGCTTTAATCCTAAGTAAAAATGATTTATTTTTCAATAAGGGTCTCAGATAAAATTTGGAGAGTAACTTTCCAATCGAGTGAACTTTTTTTCATAAGTAGCCACTGAGTCGTCCTCTTTCCTCAATTCCAAGAATAGTTTTTCCATCATAAGTCGAACAGACTTAGGAAAATATTTCTCAAGAAACATACCTTTGAATTCATCCCATCCAAGAGCATCAATCGCATCAGCATCCCTGATATTTTTAACCATTGACCACCACTGATCTTCTTTACCCTCCAAACAGTAAACAGCAAGACTAACCGTTTGATTTTATGAACACCCCATGACATAGAAAATCTTCTCCAGTGCTTTAATCCACTCTTCACATAGCACAGGGTCAGATGATCCTCTGAATGACGGGGGATGTTGCCTCATGAAATGTTCCACCACTAAAATGTTCCTCTATGGTTGATCTGGATGATCTCATGCATGGATACCACCACCATTTATCTCTGGATTCAACTGCGCCATTACCGCAAGAAACTGTTCAGTTTTAATTCCAACCATATCAGGATGCTGATTCAGAAGGTCATTTCCATCTGTATGCCTTCCTAGCACTGCTTCCATGTTTCCTCTATGGAAAACCATTCTGAACAAACATGTCTTAGATGAAGCAACATGGTAATCTTCAAATGCTATATCATTTCAATTTTACCATAAATAAATTATTTTTAGACAATCATTTAATAGAATTCTAACTCCAAAAGTTATCTTAACCGACCTATGATACCAACTATAAGGCCCCAACCTTAAACATTACATAATTTTGAGTTATTACAAGAATACACATGGAGGGTCTTTTCAGGTTTAGAGTTTTAGAGAATTAGATCATAAATCATGCATTACATTCCACATTTAAAAAAGGTGGTTACATAAAAGACAGTATTATTTTTTCCCATCAAAGGAAACATATTTAAAATAAAACATATATTATTTCTCGACACTTCCTCTGCACTATCACCACATCATTTAATTTTACCTTGACCTGTGAAAAACATTTCAAAAACATGGGATGAGCATAAAAAGCACAGTAAAGGATATAAAAATATGGAAAGAAAATCTTAGTCAATATATACATACAAATCAATGAAATCATACTTCACTCATAAAACATAATCACTTTAACATACTGCATGAAATCATAAGACTTATGAATAACTCATAGAAATCATAATACATAAAGGTAAGTTGAGGCATTCATAACATTCTTACGTAGGGAGTAACCCTCATGGTTACGTTTGGAATACCCATCACAGTATATTCCGTAAATCTCTTTAGAGAAACCTTACCATTTAACTCCTTCACATTACCCAATGCATTGGAGAGCTATATCGGGCTCTCCCGCCCTTAGTTTACCACGGAACCACCCATCTTCATAAACAATTACCAAGAACCATAACATAATCATATCACATAAAACATTCATAAAGGAAACATAATATTTCAACATTTCAATCACATGATATCAATACATCACATTAATATAATAAAAACATTATCAAAACCATTTTCAATACCAATATAAATGAAAAATAAATGATGGTATTTATTTTTCATTTAAAAAAAATTTGTGGCTTGTAGAGGAAGCCGAAACTCAAATAATGGTCACTGCGGCGGAGAAGTCATTGTCGCCGCATACGTAAGACAAAAACATTCCTTTTGTCGTTTAGTAAAACACTTCGTAAAAAAAATTTCATTTTGAATAAAATTAAAATTCAAAGGTGTTCATACACCGTATAAAAGAAAGTTTTGTATAAAAAAAATATGCCTTAATGAAAGGAGATTGAAACGAAGTCCCTTACCTCGTGTCCGAATTGACTCGATCATTCTTTAATATCCTGAATAATAAACTGGAGTTAATTTATACTTTCTTAAGAAAATTTTTTAAGCTCATTATATTTATATCACTTATTACCATGTTATGAACAATATGTAATAATTTAAGTTAATAATGGTCGTTTTATCGATCTTTGGTACTTGAGCCAAAAACAAACATCTTATAATTATAAGTTGTTCATGTGGTAATATATCCATTATATCCAGAATTATATTCTTGAGGTTGATATCATATATATCATATATATCCAGTATATAAATGAATTTATAATATTACATAACATTTAGAGTTAATAAATGAAATTCACCGTTCATGGAGACGGTAAGTCGTACGTACGCATGAACGCTACTTTCATTTATATTTTCTATTTAATAGAATGTAATCATAATGATATAAAGTTATATTAAAATTATAGTATAATATCATATATAATATCATTGACCCCATCATTTATACATCCCACATATGGCATTAACGAATAAAATCACTTTGAGGGGGCGGTAGTCCGCACTTCCTAAAATGAAGATATCACATTTACCCATAATGAAAACCATAAAGGTATGCCATAAATGAAAAATAAAATAGCATAAATAAAACATAAACATAACATATATCATATATAAATGGAGTGATATCTTAATGGCCACCATTAATGGTGTTAAAAGAATATTGATCAATCATCATTTCGTGAGGCAGTAATTTTCCATCCACAGAAACAGTATGTTCTTTAACCATGAGACGGAGGTGTGTGTAAGTGTATATAGAATAATTCTCAATACAACATCCTAGATATTTAATATACATGTTGTGTTACCAAATGAAGTAATAAAAAGAGTTTAGGGGGTTGGAGAAGCAAAATAAAACAAAATAACATTAGAGAAGACTTTACCTTTAAATCAGGTAACTCCCATTAGTTTGAACCAAAAGTCTTGAAGAGCATTATTCCTAAGTTAAGGCATCTAGGATAATGATAGGGATGTGGAGAGATAAAATGATCAGAGTTTGGCCGCGAAAATGGTGTGAGAGGTGTGGGTAAGGTGGAAGAGGTGGGGGCCTTTTATAAGAGGGCGGAGGGGCACTCTTGGAAAGTCAAGAAATATTACTTTATTATAAAATGAGTTTCGGATTTTAAAGGTCCCACAATGATATATTTAGAGGATAAGGTGATAAGGGTTCGAAATCCACTAATACAATAGGTTTATTGACAAAGGTAAGTCTTAGAGTTTACATTATATTTTCATTTTTTAAATCATTCATTAATGAGGTAATCACGACATCATCATGGTGTCATAAATAAATGTATATATTTAATGTATAAAAATTATAAAAAAATACCATGATGTAGGAAAGATTTTTAAATTTCCAATGAATATTTATTGTCTAAGAGATCATTTACATAGACAAAAATAAAATTGTTTTACTTGGGTGATACATACTTTGGTTATACTTTCCTTTTAAAAAATAGTATAATAAAATGTCACTATCACCCAAAAGTGATTCCATGGGGTCCCAAAGATGGAACAAGGCATCCCATGGTCGTCCATGACACAACAAGTAGAATTAGGACATATGTTTGGGTCATTTTATATTATTATAATATTATTTTATTACCCTTAACTACCTGATTACTAATTAATCATGATAATTAACGATAATTACCATCATTACTATTCATAATATCCAAAAACATAAGATTCTTAATTAAATAATTTGGACCTTCTGATTCAAAATATGGAATCCATTTTACCAAATTCAAAACACAGAAATTGTATTAATTGGTTTAAAAATATTTCATTGTGTCAAAACTAATAGCGGGTTTTTTAGAAACAATATCTATCAAAAGTTTCACACTTGTTTGTGCCCCATTCCAAAGAGAAATGAATTAAAATGTCCAAAATTGGATTAAATGGTAAAAATATATTCTAATTAACTTTAAAAATAATTAAAAATATAATCTATCAATATAATTAAATTAGATGAAAAAGAAGTTTTGAAGTAAAATGCATTATTTTTCACTATTCATTAAAAAATGAAAATTGTCATAAAAATACAAAATTTTTTATCCAAAGTAAATTTAAATGTCCCAATCCGAAAGAATAACTTTAATTTTACAAATAGAACTTATAAAATAGTCAAAATATATATTTAAAAAGGGTTCTCCATCAAAAGGAAGTAAAACAATCTTTTAATAAATATAAGAGAATTATATGCTTAAGATTGGATTTATTCTCATTTTAAGCCTCTAAAATACTATCTTATTCATAAATAGACATAGATATGAAAATACATAATTCTTTACTTACTTGGTATATTAAAAAGTTTTTTAATAAAACATCATCTTGATAATAGATAAAATGAAGTCTTAAGGTCATCTGGAATAACACAAATTCAGATTCCAAATAGAAGAATATAGGTGGAAATGGATGATTGGGTAATGTAAGAAAAATAAATTGTCCAAATAATTATGGAGACTGATAGTGATAATTTATGATAATAAATTGAATTATAAATATAAAGTTAAATACCTCAAAAATTAAATACGTGATAAGATAAAAGACTATTTGATTCAAAAAAATGATCATAATTGAATATAATTTTTATTTTAAAGATATTTTTCTAAAATTTTATGAATTAATTTACCATATAAAATAAAATAATAAGGAAATAAACTTTTCTAGTATAATTTCCTCACTTAAACAATTTCTACCAAACCCTCATATTTTCTCCAATAATGAGTGTCCCAGACGAACAGTCCACACCTGAAGCTCTAAAATCAACTTTGAAATGATCCCATAATCCCTAAAACGAGAACCAATATTCTTAATATCATTATACATTAATGAAAAACAATATGGTTAGCATAATTTATTATTTTTACCAAAATTAATATGACCCTCTTCTGAAATAACATTAGTCACCTAATCAACAAATCATGTTTCAATACCATGGTAATGAATATAATAAAACATGTGATCCAAAAATTAACGTTATCATTTTCATTCAAATTGTTTACATAAAAATAATGATTTCATAATAACAAGAACATCACATAGGCCAGTTCTAAGCTTTGTGCCCTTATCTCCCATTAGTTATACATTCTATCACTATGTCCATATATGATGTGATGGGTTGATGTGCGACATTTGAGCTATCCAATTTTATGAAATATTGCCCTTATAACATTACAAGAAATTTGGCCACTATACTTAAAAAACATTAACAATCAAATATCATGTAATATTAAAAAAATTTCAAATCCTTAGAACATATGTCCAAAAAAATAAATGCATACTTCACATTTAACCAATGCATTACATATACTTAATCCCTGACATTTTTCCCAAAATTGTCAATAATAATATTAATATATCATCAATTAAAACCTCAATAGGGTTCATAATACATTGAAATTGTAATTAACGTTAAATAAATACAAAGATCCATGGAGTTTTCACCACTTCCCGAGTTGGCCCAACATCAACTATACTAGTAGAAGACGATTTAATCGCACCTTTCTATTTATAATCATGATTATGTCCATCCTAAGTATGAAACATCAATAATTTATTATCATAGTTTCCTAAAACATTGTGGTTAAAAAATCACCATTTTTTGGATATATATTGTCTTATTCTTCAAATTTTTGGGACTCTTTTCTGTATAGTCATGAATCATGTGAACAAACTTACCACACTACTAACACTTTCCAGATCCTAAAAAACATTCACCAATATCCTTCTTTCCGCACATAGAACATTTTTGGGGATAACCTCAAGACTTTTTAGTTAGATGTTTACCCATATCCTCCCACTATGATTTTTTCTTACTCTTTTCATGTCATGTCACATAACAATTGGACAAATCCATCTCAACTTTCTCAGCATAATGAAAAACATTCTCATAAATTTTAAATTATCATGTGGACAATTATATTTATATAAATGGTTTCAATATTGAGTAAAACAAATTAATTTTAATATTATTATCTCGGATAAAATGCGGAACATTTCTTTCAAATATTTACTATTTTTCATTATATGCTGCCACTAAACATTATACTTATTCTTCAATTTGAATAATTTTTTCTCTAAACTATGACAAAAAATATTTAAGAAATATTTATTATATAAAATATTCTTGAATATAAGTCATTATGTGGAATCATAATCATATTCCTCTTTGGTATTCTTAATAAAATAACACCATCAATCTTCTTCACCTTAATAGGGTAAATGGAAACGGTTGCATTTTGATTTTCATAACATCTCATGACATTAAATATCTATTCTAGAGTATTTATACATGCTTAATCTACCATAGGGTTAGATGAGCCACTAAATAACGGAGGATGGTGTCTCATAAAATTAACTACGGTATACATGTTATTTCATGGTAGATCAGATTCCCCTCTATCATTGATATTACCACAATATATATATCATGTGTCAACTAATACATCAAAGAAAAAAAATTCTTTTCCAATTCCATTCATCTCATGATATTGATTTAAAAGGATATTTTCCATTATGTTCTTTCACTTTATTGCTTCCCTATTTCCTATATGGAAATGCATTTGAAACATATAGAGTTTATATAAAGGAAAATTTTAATCTTAACATTATAATAATTTCATCATAACTCTAAAGTGTAATCTTCAAAGGTAAACTATTAACATTATATGACCCACTGATGTCGTCTAAACCATTCTTTGATACCAACATTAAATACCTTGTTCTAACCATTACATATTCTAGTGAAATTAATCTATAAATCACATCTTCAAATTTCCAAATAAATTTAGTTTCATAGTTTTAGATAATTATGACACAAATTATTCATAAAAAATATAAATTTCAAATTTATCACTTATAATTAGTATTTATTTTTCCATTATTATTAATCTTTTAATATAAATAATTATTTATTTTCATAAAAAATATTCACCACTTCAAACATTATTTATTCTTTTCATTTATACATCCATCAACCCAATGAAAATAAATTCAAAATGTGGGATGATTACAAAAATCGTAGTAAGGGACGTAACAAAAAAACCATTAGTGTAGTGATAAAAAAGAAAAAAAAGACAATATTTACCTTTATCTTCAATGTAATTTGAGAATATGAATTAAATAAATTTCATATAAAATCCCAAATACTTTTTCTTAGATAAATCCTTTGAAACACCTAGAAATAAATGAAAAATCCCTTTTTGCAACCTAGAAAATCATATTCATAAAACCCTTTCAAAATTATTTTAATTGGAATAACCATATGGTAGAAATTCAATATAATTCCCTAGAAAACAAAACCATTACCCAATGAATTGGAGACATATATTTCGGATCAACCTTAATATAATATATATTTGGTTCAGCCATTTTTCATGATTTATAATAGTGATCAACTCTTCGTATAAGCGATATTGGTCCCACCCAAAACTATTACGGGGCTCAACATATCGTATAAGCTTTATTTGGATCACTCATTTTTAATATAATTATCATGTACCATATAATAATGTATGATTATAAGATTTCACATTTTCATCATAAGATGCATTAAAAAATAATTTTTAAACCATATACAAAATGATTTCAGATGTCAAAAAACCATTTTCATTTAAAACCCCATTTTCTATACCAAAATTTTGATTTATTTTGAAATCAAAATTTCAATACCAAAATATCCATAAAAAGGGGAGTATCGTTTTTTTGTATAAAAATGAAATATTTTAATGGAATCCAATCATTAAATAATGGATAAAATGTTGGGAAATGTTGATGTTTCCTTATTTGTTAATTTAGAACATTAATTTTATCATTTGAAAATAATGTATAACTATCCATATAAATATTCCATTATTTAAAAAAAAGAAAAAAATTAACATTATAAAACTCTCATTTCCATTATAAAACTAATATCATTAAAAGATAATTGTTTCTAAAAAATCTCTAGTCAAATTGGAAGAAGATGAAAAAAAATCCCCATGAAATAATAAAAATAAAAAATTTAAATACCATTAGAATATATAAATTGATGATATAAAATGTCAAAGTGGATGCATATACACCTCAAAAATAATATAGGTTTATTACATTAAAATATGCATCCTAGAAATGAAATTGAGATAAATTCCCTTTCATTGCGTTAGATTCATCACAAATATTTTTATCATCCAGAATAATAATATAAATTTAATTATTTAGTTTCTTTAAAAAAATTTGAAGTTTATTATTCCTTTTATTTCCCTTATTACCATGTTATAAAAAATTAATTAATCAATTATGATTACACTGGATGTTTCAGTGATATTTTTCTTGTATTTCACAAATGAATTCAAGAGGTCAATTAGGGTAATTGAGTTAATTATTAAAACCACTATAAAAGAATAATTATGAAATAATTTTAATATTAATAAATCAATTATACTCTTAAAAACAATCAAAAAATATGTTTATTTAAAATAAACTATGTTATGATCATTGAGATGGTAGGATGTATGAATATATGAGTAACATTTCCAATTTTTAGTTATCAGAATGGAAATACAGTATTTGATATTTTATCATTATATAATTACCTTAATTTTATAAATATAATATAATTTATTTAAAATTACTTATATTAATCATTTATGTGATTTATTGTGTAAAAAGTGTCACATTGCTTCATAGAGGCAGTAGTCCACACATATGTATGAATGACATTATCATTATACAATATACAAAATAAAATGATATTTTATATTTTAAAAATGATACATATTTCATGAATAATATAATAATTTCAATTATATCAAATATATTAATTAAATATTTCCTTATTAAAATCCATGTAAAGTGTTTATAAAAACATAATCATATCACTTTGTGAGGTGATAGTTTTTCTTACACATGATCGACATTATCGTATCCCCTTAATATTGGAAACTAAAAATATTTATCTGTGATATCATAAACCTATAAGTTTAAATATTTTATGAATATAATTTATATAATTTTAAACTAAAGTTTTATTTTTTTTCTAAAATAAGAAGATGGAGAGCTAATGACATCGGTTCGTGAGGTTGTAGTCTTCCTTACACGCAAATGATGATTTCGAATCCCATTTGATAAAGGAGGAGATGAATTTAGATTTTTTTCCTTAAAAAAATAAAATATAACTATAAGGGATATATTTTTTCTATTATATAATCCTAATTTAAGTATATTTGTATTATATAAAATAAGAAATAAAATTAAATTATCAGTTAAGCAGGATAGCTCTTCTTCAGACAACCTCATAGCGTAAGCATCGAAAGTTTTCTTATAAAGGATTTATGATAAAAATGGATCTAGGTAGTGTGTATAGAAGTAAAGAATCAATATGGGATGGTATTTTACTAGAAAAATGGACTTAATGGAGTGAATAAAATAGGATAGGGGTGGACTTTTATAACTGAGGTGAGTGGGACAGTTCTAATTTCTGAATAGAAAAAGGTGTAACCATTTTTTCAAATAAAAAAAGGATAAAAAATAAACCATTATAGAGACTTATAAAACATAAGGTAAAAATATAGCAATACAAGAGATTATATAATAAAAATTAGGTCATTTTAACCATTATCATTCTCTTTTTACCATTGGTAAACCTGTTTTCATCTTAATAGCAGCAATTAATTTTTTCTTTTTTAACTATTCATTATGGTCAAAAATTAAATTTAAACTATTTCATAGTATAAATTATTACGATTCCAAATGTTTAATACATTTTAAAAAATTCAATTCATTTATTTTTCTTACATTATTTTAAAATTTAACCAGAATACTTAACAAAAAAAGGTTTTCAAGAGTTGTATTTTTCTTGAAAAAGATTATTTTATATTAACTAAACAACTATTAATCATTATTGTTGGAATGTAGAATAAAATTCATTTATATATATGATGAAACTCAAATTTTTTAATATTTTATAATTTAATTCATTTTTTTAATCCCACCATAGTGTTATTGAATGGGTAATTGTCACAATTTTAGGTTATAGTGGTAATTTGAGCTTAAATGCAAAAAAGAAGCTAAATCTAGAATTTTGACAGATTTTTATCATAGGTGAATTATTGTCACTTTTTATAAAATATTTGACCAATTTTTTTGATGAATTTTTTTTATAAAATCATTATTTAATTTACTTCATCTTTGTCTTCTTGACCAGGTGCTAAATCGATCATCTAGAGGCCGTAAAAATTCAATGAAGCTAATGAGTTTTCTAGGCAGACAGAATGGGACCCACCGATGTAACTGAATCATAACACATCCCAAAAACCAGAAAATGAATTTATTTCTACTGGAAAGAAAATTGGATTCAATAAGGCAAGTCCTTGAAGAAATTCAAGTCACAATACCCTCATTAAGGCATTATTGGAATGCTCCAAACATGTGGAAGATGAAACGTCTCACAAGGAAGAAACGTTTCCATTGGGTAATAAATTCATAACATTGTGAAAATGGATCCAAACTAGGCCATATTTTGTGGAGAGACGTGACATCAAGTGTGGAACAACTTATATTAAGGATCCAACACGTGAACCATCATTTTAGAGGCTCATAATTTCTAAGGAAGTTGAATAATTTGAATTTAGTTAGTCAGATGGATAGATTAAAAATCTAGGATTTAATCGGCCATCACTTCTACATCCGGCAGCCAATAAAAATGAACTTTCAAGATAAAATGGAGGAGAAATTATGGAACAACATTAATGAAGACACCTATTAAAGATTCGGTTATTTATTGGATGATTCACGCGGAATCGTTCGGATTAAATGTTTTGGGTGTGAATTGTTCGCCTCCTCTCCCTATAAATATGCATCTTTTCCCCTTCTCAAAGCATTGGCACTTCTGTGTGACCATTTTTCATTGTATGTAGTTTATTTCCATTTTAATAGTATTATTAATTTTTAATATATTTTTCTTTTATTCTGATCCTTCTCATTTTATTATCTTTTGTTCTTCCACCCCATTTTTCTCCACTGTGGTCTCTTCTACTTGTGATCATGAGTAGAAAACCCATGGAACTTACTGGGGGGTCAATAATGTGTTGAACCCAAGTCATTTCACATTAATGTTTATTGTTTTTTATTTTATAAGAGTTAGTTCAAGGTGGGTCTTAGTGGGTAAGGCGCCTTTTCGTCTCCACTGGCCACCCAAGGCTTAACTTTCTCTTTTATATTATTTTCCCTCGATCAAGGAGGTGGATGTGCGGTCTCTCGGTGATCGTTGAGAGAACTATATATTCATATCCACATATAAAAGAGGATATTCGAAAATGCTATGAAGTGTGTTTATAAATTAAATATGAAACTAATAATGAGACGATGAAGGTTCAACCTAGGTGATTCTCTTGGGAATGTCTTCTTTATTTCTGACATCATTCTGTTTTCATTTATTTTGTTTTCATTGCATTTGCATGTTTAATTTTAGTTTTGAATTTAAAATTCCAAAATTTCATTACTGTCCATTTTATTTCATATATATATTCATAGTGAATTATAATTAGTGACTGATTGACTTCAAAATGCTCCTCTAGAGAACGACCTAGGTCAGCCATCACGCTACACATAGTTATAAATATTTTTTAGAGCACACACGACAATGCTTCATCAAATTGACATCGTTCACGGGGAGCCAAGGGGTTTTTAATAACTATTTTTATTTATATTTTTTAAATAATTTTCCTTTCATTTAAAAAAACAACAAAAAATCATATATTCCAAAACCTAAAAAAATAAACTTTGTTCATGATGTATTCAAATTGTGATTACTATGCATGGACTGAATACTCACAGGTGCAAAAACAACAAGAGGAAGACGATTTAGAGTACAATAGAGCTTAGGTGACTGAACATAAAGATGCTATAGAGGGACTAATGATTCAAATATAAATCCAAACAGAATATGTTCATACTTACCAAGCGACATCCAAACGTGAACCGGAACCTGGTCCAGAAGAAGTGGTGGAAGATATTTCACTCATCATTTTTTATGCTAAAGAACTTGATAAGGCTGAGAAGGACCTACTAAAATAATTAATCACATCATCCCGCACTCATCCATTTCTCAAGGAGGACCGAGAAGTACACATTCTAACAGATGCACTGATGGGAGGTCAACATTTTTTGGAAGATTCTTGGAATAACATTGTCGATGATAACTTGAAACATGATCTTACCATCCTTGATGATGAAACATCAGAAACATTCTACCTCTCTCTTTATTTGGAAGATAAGGAAGAAGACGCACCTGCTGAGATTTAGTTTTGAAATGGTCATTCCTGAAGAGATCAATTACCAAGATGAATTAATTGAAAGGGAAGATATCTTTGTTAATTCTTCATGGTTTAATCTTATTCAAGATAAATTATTTTCTAAGATCTCTTCCTTTGAAATTTCTGATACATCAAAATAGAGAAGACTATGGATGTTAAAGAAGAGACAACTCAAGTGGTGGTGATTGAAGAAAAAAAGATGGAGAAGATGGTGGTATTAATACCTCCTCAACAAAAATGTTCATACCATATGGAGGAGGACATCACTAAAGTTAACAGGGATCACCCTTATCTTTTATTCCCTCCCACATCGAACCTCAAATTTCTTCGTTATTCTTTCCCGGGGGTTGAGATCATTCTTATATACTTTTGGATTCTCTACTTCCAGTTTTTAAACATGGACATTGGGAAAACTCACATGTGGTGGTTCATCTCAATGAAACCACACCCGCCTTCTGATTGGGTATAATCCACTGAAACTGTCTGACTAGAGGCAGTATAAACCGAGCACCTTTATAGGGGTCTAAACCAAGAATTGTCTACTTTATTTTCCAATTTTAATTCTTTATATTTATATTTCTTTTATATTTTCATTTCTTTATTGTAGTCTTAATGTGGCTACTTCTAGGATCTTAACTCAAGGCATCCACTTCTAATATAATGTCAGGTTGTATCTTTCCTTCCCTTGACATTTCTACCTTTATATTTATATTTTTTTTAGTTGAATTGAGGGGTAGTAAAATTTATGTGTGGGGAAGTGTCAACTTGCTTAGATCTTCTTGTGTGCTTTTCATTTTTGATTATCATATTTTTAGGATTTTTCAGCTATAATGAACATTCTTATCAGTTTTTACACATCAATGGATTTTGAAAGAGTTGAAATTATTTTTGAAACAAATAATTTTATGTGATTGTTGATGTGAAAACATTTTTCTTGAATTGGATTGTTAATATTTTTTATGATTTTGAGTAATTTTTGAAATCCATGACCATGAAACACTGACTCAAAATACTTTTCCAATCATGTGAGGTATTCTAAATAACTTTTATATATTCTTCCTAATACCCACACCTTCTTGAGGGAAACATGAATTTTGTGTGAGAACAAGAATTTGTGAATATTCTCTTTCGAAACATTGGATTTCCTGGAATTTATTTGGAATGATTGAGGCATCTCTTTGGCTAGCCACATTTTATCTTGAGCCCCACCTTTACATTTATCCTCTATAAGCCCTTAGATTCCATGAATTTCCTTATAGGATTAAGACACATTACAAGGTAATTTTTCCTTACATACCTACACTTTTAGTATTTATGCATGGATATTTTAAGATTTAGTGTGGGGGAAGGGCCTTTCATGTGCGTTAATTGGGATGTGTATCATTTATGGGCGGTGTGAGGTGTGTGTCAATATTTCCGGCAGTGGATAATAAGATAATTGGTCATGTGTCGTCATTTCGTTTTACTTTAATTGTTTCATCCATTCCTCCTTCAAAAAATGAAAAAAACAATGGAGATGAGCTTGAATTACTCACTTTATATTATTATATGACTCATGTCCCTCCCAAAAATCAAGGGCATGAATTGTCATTCATACATTGTATTCAATTTTCAGCTCATCCTCCATGAAAAAAAATAAAGATGTGCCTTTCTGGAGCTTTTAAGAAAAAGGGTAGAACATAGATGATATCATTCATTGTAATCACTGCATGGCTCATGTACCATTTCAAAAGAGGGTTGGTGTTGTTTTTTACATTTTCAAGCGGTATTGAGAGAGGAATTAAATGTGTTTTCCATTGATTTAATCATGCATTGAACTTAAATGTCCAACCTCCTCGTTTTAACCTGGAACTTTTTTCAATAATTTTCCCACCAACCATAAGACACAGAATCATTTGAACCATAAATTAAAGCCCTCATGATTAAATTCATTTTGATTTTTTAGGTTGTGTAGAAATGATTATTTTCACAAACCTATGGTGATACCTGTGATTTTTGAGTATGATTATAACTCTAGATTCAATTTCTCTCGAGTAAAGTGTGACATAAAATTCAATGTGAGGTAGGTTGTGATTGGGCCATAGATTGATTTATTAGGTTTAACAACATTTAATTATTGAAATGAAAATTAGAGAGGCATTTTTTCATATATGATACATGATGGAATTCTATTAATGATAATATCATTGATATTTTCTCATTTTTGATTGTCGTGTGGAATTTGATTTGGATGTAAGATGATTTCCCATGAGTGAAATTTTAAAGTGAGGGGGAGTGATGAGGATCAAATTTTCATATATTTTATACTGTAATTCATTGTTTATAATTACACCATAGTGTTATTGTATGGGTAATTGTCACATTTTTAGGTTATAGTGGTAATTTGAGCTTAAATGAAAAAAGCAGCTAAATCTGGAATTTTGACAGATTTTTATCATAGGGGTATTTTTGTCACTTTTCATAACATATATGTCCACATATTATGATTTATTTTTTTGGAATCCTTAATTATTTTAATTAATTTTTTCCTTCTGGACCATGTGCTGAATCGATCATCTAGAGGCCGTAAAAATTCAATGAAATTAAAGAGTTTTCTAGGCAGACAGAATGGGACCCACTGATGTAATTGAATCATAACACATCCCAAACACCACCAAATTAATTTATTCTTACTGTAAAGGAAATTGGATTCAATAAGGTGCGTCCATGAATAATTTCAAGTCACAATACCCTCATTAAGGCACTATTGGAATGCTCCAAACATGTGGAAGACGAAACGTCTCACCAGGCAGAAACGCTTCCATTGGGTAAAAAATTCATAACATCGTGAAAATGCATCCAAACTCGGCCATATTTTGTGGAGAGACACGAAATCAAGTGGGGAACAACTTATATTAAGGATCCAACGCATGAACCATCATTTTATAGGGTCATAATATCCAGGGAAGTTGAAGAATTTGAATTTGGTCAGTCAAATGGATAGATTAAAAATATCAGATTAAATCGGCCATCACTTCTACACCCAGCGTCTAGTAAAGATGAAATTTTTAGATAAAACGGAGGATACATTATGGAACAACATTGATGCAGAAACCTATTAAAAATTCGGTCATTTATTGGATGATCCACGCACAATCGTTCGGATTAAATGTTTTGGGTGTGAATTGTTCGCCTCCTCTCCCTATAAATATGCATCTTCAACCCGTCTCAAAGCATTGGCACTCCTATGTGGCCATTTTTCATTGTTTGTATTTTATTTCCATTTTAATAATATTATTCATTTTTAATATTTTTTTCTCTTATTCTTATCCTTCTCGTTTTTTTCTCTTTTGTTCATCCACCCCATTTTTCTCCACCGTGGTCTCTTCTACCTGTGATCATGAGTAGCAAACCCATGGAACTTCCTGGGGGATCAATCATGTGTTGAACCCAAGTCATTTCATATTAATGTTTATTGTTTTTTATTTTATTATAGTTAGTTTAAGGGGGATCTTAGTGGGTAAGGCGCCTTTGCTTCTCCACTGGCCACCCAAGGCTTAACTTTCTCTTTTATAATATTTTCCCTCGATCAAGGAGGTGGATGTGCGGTCTCTCGGTGATCTTTGAGAGAACTATATATTCATATCCACATATAAAAGAGGATATTCGCATGTATGATGGATTGTGTTTATAAATTAAATATGAAACTAATAATGAGACGATGAAGGATCAACCTTGGAGATTCTCTTGGGAATGTCTTCTTCTGTTTTCATTTATTATGTTTGCATTGCATTTGCATGTTTAACTTTAGTTTTGAATTTACAATTCCAATATCTCATTGCTGGTCATTTTATTTTGTATAAATATATACATAGTGAATTTGAATTAGTGAGTTATTGACTTCGAAATGCTCCTCCAGAGAACGACCTAGGTCATCTATTATGCTATACATAGTTATAAATATTTTTTAGAGTGCACATGACAATGCTTTATCAAATTGACGTTATTGCCGTGTAGCCAAGTGGTTTTACATAACTATTTTTATTTATATTTTGTAAATAATTTTCCTTTCATTTAAAAAAACAACAAAAAAATCATAAATTTCATAAACTAGAAAAAAATGTACTTTGTTCATGATGTATTCAAATTGTGATTACTATGCATGGAATGAATACTCACAGGTGCAACAACAACAAGAGGAAGATACTTTAGAGTACAACAGAGCTCATGTGAATGAACATAAAGAGACCATAGAGTGACTAAAGATTCAAATATAAAGGCTAACAGAATATTTTCATACTTCCCAAGAGCAATCCAAACCTGAAAACGAACCTGAACTAGAAGAAGTGGTGGAATAGATTTCACTCATCATTTTTTATGCTAAAGAACCTGAGAAGGCTCGGAAGGAGCTACTAAAATAATTAATCACATCATCCCTTACTCAGCGATTTCTCATGGAGGACCCATAAGTACACATTCTAACAGATGTACTGATGGGAGGTCAACATTTTTTGGAAGATTCTTGGAATAACATTGTCAAAGATAATGTGAAACATGATCTTCCCATCCTTGATGATGAAACATCAGAAAAATTCTACCTCTATATTGCTTTGGAAGATAAGGAAGAATACGCACCTGCTGAGATTGAGTTTCCAATGGTCATGCCTGAAGAGATCAATTACCAAGCTGAATTACATGAAAGGGAAGATATCTTTGTTAATTCTTCATGGTTTAATCTTATTCAAGATAAATTATTGTCTAACATCACTTCCTTTAAAATTTCTGATATAGCACAAATAGAGAAGACTATGGATATTAAAGAAGAGACCACTCAAGTGATGGTGATTGAAGACGAAGAGATGGAGAAGATGGTGGTACGACTACCTCCTCAACAAAAAATTTCATACCATATGGAGGAGGACATCACCGAAGTTAAGAGGGAGCAGCCTTATCTTTTATTCCCTCCCACATAAAACCTCAAATCTATTCTTTATTCTTTCCTGGGGTTGAGACCATTCTTATCTATTTTGGATTCTCTACTTTTAGTTTTTAATCATGTACATCAGGAAAACACACATGTGGTGGTTCATCTCAATGAAACCACACCCGCCTTCTGATTGGGGATAATCCACTGAAACTGTCTGACTAGAGGCAGTAAAAACCTAGCACCTTCTTAGGGGTCTAAACCAAGAATTGTCTATTTTATTTTCTAATTATCATTATTTTTATTTATTTTTCTTTTATATTTTCATTTATTTCTTATATTATTAATGTGGCTACTTCTAGGAGCTTAACTCAAGGCATCCACTTCTAATATAATGTCAGGTTGTATCTTTCCTTCCCTTGACTTTTCTACCTTTATATTTATATTTTTTTCAGTTGAATTGAGGAGTAGTAAAATTTATGTGTGGGGAAGTGTCAACTTTCTTAGATATTCTTGTGTGATTTTCATTTTTTATTATCATATTTTAATGATTTTTCATCTTTAATGAACATTGTTATCAGTTTTTACACATCAATTGATTTTGAAAGAGTTGAAATTATTTTTGAAAAAAAAGAATTTTAAATGATTATTGATTTGAAAACAGTTTTCATGAATTGGATTGTTAATAATTTTTATGATTTTGACTAATTTTTGAAATCCATGACCATAAAACACTGACTCAAAATATTTTTCCAGTCCTGTGAGGTATTCTAAATAACTTTTATATATTAATCCTAATACCCACACCTTTTTGAGGAAAACCTAAATTTTGTGTGAGAACCAGAATTTGTGAATATTCTCTTTCAAAACATTGGATTTCCTGGAATGTATTTGAAATGATTGAGGCATCTCTTTGGCTAGCCACATTTTATCTTGAGCCCCACCTTTATATTTATCCTTCGTAAGCCCTTAGATTCCATGAATTTCCTTATAGGTTTAAGACACATTACAAGCCAGTTTTTCCTTACCTACCTACACTTTTAGTATTTATGCATGGATATTTCATGATTGAGTGTGGGGGAAGGGCCTTTCATTTGCGTTAATTAGGATGGGTATAATTTATAGGTGGTGCGAGGTGTGTGTCAATATTTTCGTCAGTGGATAATAAGAGAATTTGGCATGTGTCTTCAGTTCATTTTACTTTATTTGATTCATCCATTCCTCCTTAAAAAATGAAAAAAAAATCAACATGAGATTGAATTACTCACTATATATTATTATATGACTCATGTCCCTCTCAAAAATAAAGGGAAGGAATTGTCATTCATTCATTATATTCAATTTTCATCTCATCCTCCATGAAAGAAATAAAGATGTGCCTTTCTGGTGCTTGGAATAAAAAGGGGGGAACATAGATGATATAATTCATTGTAATCAATTCATGGCTCATGTACCATTTCATAAGAGGGTTGGTGTTGTTTTTCACATTTTCAAGTGGGGTTGAGAGAGGAATTACATGTGTTTTCCCTTTATTTAATCATGCATTGTACTTAAATGTCCAACCTCCACTTTCTAGCCAGAAATATTTTTCAATAATTTTCCCACCAACCATAAGACATAGAATCATTTTAACCATAAATTAAAGCCCTCATGATTAACTTCATTTTCATTTTTCATGCTATGAATAAATGACTATTTTCACAAACCTATGGTGATACCTGTGATTTTCGAGTATGATTATAACTCTAGATTCAATTTGTCTTGAGTGAAGTGTGACATAAAATTCAATGTGAGGTAGGTTGTGATTGGGCCAAAGATTCATTTATTAGGTTTAACAAAATTTAATGATTGAAATGAAAATAAGAGAGTAATTTTTTCATATATGATACATGATGGACTTCTATTATGGATAAGATCATCGATATTTTCTCATTTTTGATTGTTCTGTGGAATTTTATTTGGATGTAAGATGATTGCCCATTAGTGAAATTTTTAAGTGAGGGGGAGTGATGAGGCTCAAATTTCACTATATTTTATACTGTAATTCATTGTTTATAATTACACCATAGTTTTATTGTATGGGTAATTGTCACATTTTTAGGTTATTGTGGTAATTTGAGCTTAAATGCAAAAAGCAGCTATATCTAGAATTTTGACAGATTTTTATCATAGGGGTATTTTTGTCACTTTTCATAACATATATGTCCACATATTATGATTTTTTTGGAATACTTATTTAATTTCACTAATTTTTGTCTTCTGGACCTGGTGCTGAATCGATCATCTAGAGGTCGGAAAAATTCAATGAAGTTAAAGAGTTTTCTAGGCGGACAGAATCAGACCCACCGATGTAACTGAATCATAACACGTCCAAAACAGTACAAAATAAATTTATTCCTACTGTAAAGGAAAGTGGATTCTATAAGGCACGTCCAAGAGAAATTTCCAGTCACAATACCCTCATTAAGGAATTATTGGAACACTCCAAACAAGTGGAAGACGAAACGTCTCACCAGGAAGAAACGTTTCCATTGGGTTATAAATTCATAACATCATGAAAATGCATCCAAACTAGGCCATATTTTGTGGATAGACGCAACATCAAGTGGGGAACAACTTATATTAAGGATCCAACGCGTGAACCATCATTTTAGGGGGACATAATTTCCAGGGATATTGGAGAATTTGAATTTGGTCAGTCAAATGGATAGATTAAAAATCTCAGATTAAATCGGCCATCACTTCTTCATCTGGTATCCAATAAATATTAACTTTTGAGATAAAACATAGGAGACATTATGGAACAACATTTATTAAGACACCTATTAAAACTTCAGTCATTTATTGGAAGATTCACGCGGAATCATTCGGATTAAATGTTTTGGGTGTGAGTTGTTCGCCTCCTCTCCCTATAAATATGCATCTTCACCCCTTCTCAAAGCATTTGCACTTATGTGTGGCTATTTTTAATTTTTTGTAGTTTCTTCCAATTTTAATAGTATTATTCATTTTTAATATATTTTTCTCTTATTCTTATCCTTCTCATTTTTTTATCATTTGTTCTTCCACCCCATTTTTCTCCACCGTGGTCTCTTCTACATGTGATCATGAGTAGAAAACCCGTGGAACTTACTTGGGGATCAATCATGTGTTGAAACCAAGTAATTTCATATTAATGTTTATTGTTTTTTATTTTATTATAATTAGTTCATGGGGGATCTTAGAGGGTAAGGCGCCTTTGCGTCTCCACTGGCTACCCAAGGCTTAACTTTCTATTTTATAATATTTTCCCTCGATCAAGGAGGTGGATGTGCGATCTCTCGGTGATCGTTTAGAGAAATATATATTCATATACACATATAAAAGATGATATTCGTACATACGATGGAGTGTGTTTATAAATTAAATATGAAAATAATAATGAGATTATGAAGGTTTAACCTAGGTGATTCTCTTGGGAATGTCTTCTTTCTTTCTGACATCATTCTATTTTCATTTATTATGTTTACATTGGATTTGCATGTATACTTTTTGTATTGGATTTACAATTCCAAAATCTCATTGCAGATCATGTTATTTCATATATATATATACGTGGTGAATTAGAATTTGTGAGTGGTTGACTTCAAAATGCTCCTCCAGAGAACGACCTAGGTCAGCCATTATGCTACACTAAGTTATAAATATTTTTTAGAGCGCACACGACAATGCTTCATCAAATTGACGTCGTTTTTAGGGACCCAAGTGGTTTTCAATAACTATTTTTATTTATATTTTGTAAATAATTTTCCTTTCATTTAAAAAAACAACAAAAAAATCATAAATTTCAAAAACTAAAAAAAATCTACTTTGTTCATGATGTATTCAAATTGTGATTACTATGCATGGAATGAATACTCACAGGTGAAACAACAACAAGACGAAGTTTTTTTAGAGTACAACAGAGCTCAGGGGAATGAAAATAAAGAATCCATAGAGGGACTAAAGATTCAAATAGAAAGGCTAACAGAATATGTTCATACTTCCCAAGAGAAATCCAAACCTGAACCTGAACCATAACCAGAAGAAGAGGTGGAAGAGATTTCACTCATCATTTTTTATACTAAAGAACCTGATAAGGATGAGAAAGAGCTACTAAAATAATTAATCACATCATCCCGCACTCAGCCATTTCTCAAGGAGGACCCAGAAGTACACATTCTAACAGATGCACTAAGGGCAGGTCAACATTTTTTGGATGATTCTTGGAATAACATTGTCAAAGATAACTTGGAACATGATCATCCCATCCTTGATGATGAAACATCAAAAACATTCTACCTCTCTCTTGCTTTGGAATATAAGGAAGAAGACGCGTCTGCTGAGATTGAGTTTCCAATAGCCATGCCTGAAGAGATCAATTACCAAGCTGAATTACTTGAAAGGGAAGATATATTTGTTAATTCATCATGGTTTAATCTTATTCAAAATAAATTATTTTCTAACATCTCTTCCTTTGAAATTTATGATACAACACAAATAGAGAAGAATATGGATGTTAAAGAAGAGACCACTCAAGTGGTGGAGATTGAAGAAGAAGAGATGGAGAAGATGGTGGTACGACTACCTCCTCAACAAAAATTTTCATACCATATGGAGGAGGACATCACTGAAGTTAACAGGGAGAACCCTTATCTTTTATTCCCTCCCACTTCGAACCTCAAATTTCTTCTTTATTCTTTCCTGGGGGTTGAGAGCATTCTTATATACTTTTGGATTCTCTACTTTCATTTTTTAATCATGGACATCACGAAAACTCACATGTGGTGGTTCATCTCAATGAAACCACACCCGCCTTATGATTGGGGATAATCCACTGAAACTGTCTGACTAGAGGCAGTAAAAACCTAGCACCTTCTTAGCGGTCTAAACCAGGAATTGTCTATTTTATTTTCCAGTTATCGTTCTTTTAATTTATTTTTATTTTATATTTTCATTTCCTTATTTTAGTATTAAGGTAGCTACTTCTAGGAGCATAACTCAAGGCATCCACTTCTAATATAATGTCAGGTTGTATCTTTACTTCCCTTGACTTTTCTACCTTTATATTTATATTTTTTTCAGTTGAATTGAGGAGTAGTAAAATTTATGTGTGGGGAAGTTTCAACTTTCTTAGATCTTCTTGTGTGCAGTTCATTTTTGATTATCATATTTTAATGATTTTTCATCTTTAATGAACATTCTTATCAGTTTTTACACATCAATTGATTTTGAAAGAGTTGAAATTATTTTTGAAAAAAAAGAATTTTAAATGATTATTGATGTGAAAACATTTTTCTTGAATTGGATTGTTAATAATTTTTATGATTTTGACTAATTTTTGAAATCCATGACCATGAAACACTGACTCAAAATATTTTTCCAGTCCTGTGAGGTATTCTAAATAACTTTTATATATTCATCCTAATACCAACACCTTTTTGAGGAAAACCTAAATTTTGTGTGAGAACTAGAATTTGTGATTATTCTCTTTCAAAACATTGGATTTCCTGGAATTTATTTGAAATGATTGAGGCATCTCTTTGGCTAGCCACATACTATCTTGAGCCCCACCTTTATATTTATCTTTCATAAGCCCTTAGATTCCATGAATTTCCTTATAGGTTTAAGACACATTACAAGCCAGTTTTTCTTAACCTACCTACACTTTTAGTATTTATGCATGGATATTTCATGATTGAGTGTGGGGGAAGGGCCTTTCATTTGCGTTAATTGGGATGGGTATCATTTATAGGCGGTGTGAGGTGTGTGTCAATATTTTCGTCACTGGATAATAAGAGTATTTGGCATGTGTCTTCAGTTCATTTCACTTTATTTGATTCATCCATTCCTCCTTAAAAAATGAAAAAAACAATCAAGATGAGCTTGAATTAATCACATTATATTATTATATGACTCATGTCCCTCTCAAAAATCAAGGAAAGGAATTGTCATTCATTCATTATATTCAATTTTCAGCTCATCCTCCATGAAAGAAATAAAGATGTCCCTTTCTGGAGCTTGGAATAAAAAGGGGGGAACATAGATGATATAATTCATTGTAATCAATGCATGGATCATGTACCATTTCATAAGAGGGTTGGTGTTGTTTTTCACATTTTCTAGCGGGGTTGAGAGAGGAATTACATGTGTTTTCCCTTTATTTAATCATGCATTATACTTAAATGTCCATCCTCCACATTCTAGCCTGAAAATTTTTTCAATAATTTTCCCACCAACCATAAGCCACAGAATCATTTGAACCATAAATTAAAGCCCTAATGATTAACTTCATTTTCATTTTTCAAGCTACGAAGAAATGACTATTTTCACAAACCTATGGTGATACCTGTGATTTTCGAGTATGATTATAACTCTAGATTCAATTTGTCTTGAGTGAAGTGTGACATAAAATTCAATGTGAGGTAGGTTGTGATTGGGCCAAAGATTAATTTATTAGGTTTAACAAAATTTAATGATTGAAATGAAAATAAGAGAGTAATTTTTTCATATATGATACATGATGGACTTCTATTATGGATAAGATCATCGATATTTTCTCATTTTTGATTGTTCTCTGGAATTTGATTTGGATGTAAGATGATTTCCCATTAGTGAAATTTTTAAGTGAGGGGGAGTGATGAGGCTCAAATTTCAATATATTTTATACTGTAATTCATTGTTTATAATTCCACCATAGTGTTATTGTATGGGTAATTGTCACATTTTTAGGTTATAGTGGTAATTTGAGCTTAAATGCAAAAAGCAGCTATATCTAGAATTTTGACAGATTTTTATCATAGGGGTATTTTTGTCACTTTTCATAACATATATTTCCACATATTATGAATTATTTTTTTTGGAATCCTTATTTAATTTCACTAATTTTTGTCTTCTGGACCCGGTGCTGAATCGGTCATCTAGAGGTCGGAAAAATTCAATGAAGTTAAAGAGTTTTCTAGGCGGACAGAATCAGACCCACCGATGTAATTGAATCATAACACATCCAAAACACTACAAAATAAATTTATTCCTACTGTAAAGGAAATTGGATTCTATAAGTCACGTCCAAGAGTAATTTCAAGTCACAATACCCTAATTAAGGAATTATTGGAATGCTCCAAACAAGTGGAAGACGAAACGTCTCACCAGGAAGAAACGTTTCCATTGGGTAATAAATTCATAACATCATGAAAATGCATCCAAACTAGGCCATATTTTGTGTAGAGACGCGAAATCAAGTGGGGAACAACTTATATTAAGGATCCAACGCGTGAACCATCATTTTAGGGGGTCATAATTTCCAGGGATATTGGAGAATTTGAATTTGGTCAGTCAAATGGATAGATTAAAAATCTCGGATTAAATCGGCCATCACTTCTTCATATGGTAGCCAATAAATATTAACTTCTGAGATAAAACAGAGAAGACATTATGGAACAACATTGATGAAGACACCTATTAAAAATTCAGTCATTTATTGGAAGATTCACGCGGAATCATTCGGATTAAATGTTTTGGGTGTGAATTGTTCGCCTCCTCTCCCTATAAATATGCATCTTCACCCCTTCTCAAAGCATTGGCACTTATGTGTGGCTATTTTTAATTGTTTGTAGTTTCTTCCCATTTTAATAGTATTATTCATTTTTAATATATTTTTCTCTTATTCTTATCCTTCTCATTTTTTTATCATTTGTTCTTCCACCCCATTTTTCTCCACTGTGGTCTCTTCTACTTGTGATCATGAGTAGAAAACCCGTGGAACTTACTTGGGGATAAATTATGTGTTGAAACAAAGTCATTTCATATTAATGTTTATTGTTTTTTATTTTATTAGAATTAATTAATGGGGGATCTTAGAGGGTATGGCGCCTTTGCGTCTCCACTGGCTACCCAAGGCTTAACTTTCTATTTTATAATATTTTCCCTCGATCAAGGAGGTGGATGTGCGATCTCTCGGTGATCGTTTAGAGTACTATATATTCATATCCACATAAAAAAGATGATATCCGAACATACTATGGAGTGTGTTTATAAATTAAATATGAAACTAATAATGAGATTATGAAGGTTTAACCTAGGCGATTCTCTTGGGAATGTCTTCTTTCCTTCTAACATCATTCTATTTTCATTTATTATGTTTGCATTGAATTTTCATATATACTTTTAGTATTAAATTTACAATTCCAAAATCTCATTGCAGGTCATTTTATTTCATATATATATATACATAGTGAATTAGAATTTGTGAGTCGTTGACTTCAAAATGCTCCTCCAGAGAACGACCTAGGTCAGCCATTATGCTACACTAAGTTATAAATATTTTTTAGAGCACACATGACAATGCTTCATCAAATTGACGTCTTTTTCAGGGACCCAAGTGGTTTTCAATAACTATTTTTATTTATATTTTGTAAATAATTTTACTTTCATTTAAAAAAACAACAAAAAAATCATAAATTTCAAAAACTAAAAAAAATCTACTTTGTTCATGATGTATTCAAATTGTGATTACTATGCATGGAATGAATACTCACAGGTGAAACAACAACAAGAGGATGTTTCTTTAGAGTAAAACAGAGCTCAGGGGAATGAAAATAAAGAATCCATGGAGGGACTAAAGATTCAAATAGAAAGGCTAACAGAATATGTCCATACTTCCCAAGAGCAATCCAAACCTGAACCTGAACCATAACTAGAAGAAGAGGTGGAAGAGATTTCACTCATCATTTTTTATACTAAAGAACCTGATAAGGGTGAGAAAGAGCTACTAAAATAATTAATCACATCATCCTGCTCTCAGCCATTTCTCAAGGAGGACCCATAAGTACACATTCTAACAAATGCACTAAGGGAAGGTCAACATTTTTTGGATGATTCTTGGAATAACATTGTCAAAGATAACTTGAAACATGATCTTATCATCCTTGATGATGAAACATTAAAAACATTCTACCTCTCTCTTGCTTTGGAAGATAAGGAAGAAGACGCACCTGCTGAGATTGAGTTTCCAATGGCCATGCCTGAAGAGATCAATTACCAAGCTGAATTACTTGAAAGGGAAGATATATTTGTTAATTCATCATGGTTTAATCTTATTCATAATAAATTATTTTCTATCATCTCTTCCTTTGAAATTTCTGATATAGCACAAATAGAGAAGAATATGGATGTTAAAGAAGAGACCACTCAAGTGGTGGTGATTGAAGAAGAAGATATGGAGAAGATGGTGGTACAACTACCTCCTCAACAAAAAATTTCATACCATATGGAGGAGGACATCACTGAAGTTAACAGGGAGAACCCTTATCTTTTATTCCCTCCCACTTCGAACCTCAAATTTCTTCTTTATTCTTTCCTGCGGGTTGAGAGCATTCTTATATACTTTTGGATTCTCTACTTTCAGTTTTTAATCATGGCCATCAGGAAAACTCACATGTGGTGGTTCATCTCAACGAAACCACACCCGCCTTCTGATTGGTGATAATCCACTAAAACTGTCTGACTAGAGGCAGTAAAAACCTAGCACCATCTTAGCGGTCTAAACCAGGAATTGTCTATTTTATTTTCCAGTTATCATTCTTTTAATTTATTTTTCTTTTATATTTTTATTTCATTCTTGTAGTATTAAGGTAGCTACTTCTAGGAGCATAACTCAAGGCATCCACTTCTAATATAATGTCAGGTTGTATCTTTCCTTCCCTTGACTTTTCTATCTTTATATTTATATTTTTTTCAGTTGAATTGAGGGGTAGTAAACTTTATGTGTGGGGAAGTGTCAACTAGCTTAGATATTCTTTTGTTCTTTTCATTTTTGATTATCCTATTTTTAGGATTTTTCATCTTTAATGAACATTCTTATCTGCTTTTACACAACAATTGATTTTTAATGAGTTCAAATTATTTTTGAAACAAAGAATTTTAAATGATTGTTGATGTGAAAAAAATTTTGTTGAATTGGATTGTTAATAATTTTTATGATTTTGACTAATTTTTGAAATCCATGACCATGAAAAACTGACTCAAAATACTTTTCCAATCCTGTGAGGTATTCTAAATAACTTTTATATATTCTTCCTAATACCCACACCTTCTTGAGGGAAACTTGATTTTCTTGTGAGAACCATAATTTTTGAATATTCTCTTTCGAAAGATAGGATTTCATGGAATGTATTTGAAATGATTGAGGCATCTCTTTGGCTAGCCACATTTATCTTGAGCCCCACCTTTACATTTATACTTCGTAAGCCCTTAGATTCCATGAATTGCCTTATAGGTTTAAGACACATTACAAGCCAATTTTTCCTTACCTACCTACACTTTTAGTATTTTTGCATGGATATTTCATTATTGAGTGTGGGGGAAGGGACATTCATGTGCATTAATTGGGATGCGTATCATTTATAGGCGGTGAGAGGTGTGTGTCAATATTTTTGGTAGTGGATAATAAGATAATTGGGCATGTGTCATCATTTCGTTTTACTTTTTTGTTTCATCCATTCCTCCTTCAAAAAAAATGAAAAAAATTATGGAGATGAGGTTTAATTACTCACTTTATATTATTATATGACTCATGTCCCTCTCAAAAATCAAGGGAACTAATTGTCATTCTTTCACTGTATTCAATATTCAGCTCATCCTCCATGAAAAAAATAAAGATGTGCCTTTCTGGAGCTTTGAATAAAAAGGGGAGAACATAGATGATATCATTCATTATAATCACTGCATGGCTCATGTAAAATTTAATAAGAGGGTTTGTATTGTTTTTCACATTTTCAAGCAGGATTGATAGAGGAATTACATGTGTTTTCCCTTGATTTAATCACGCATTGTACTTAAATTTCCATCCTCCTCTTTCTAGCCTGGAACTTTTTTCAATAATTTTCCCACCAACCATAATCCACAGAATCATTTGAACCATAAATTAAAGCCCTCATGATTAAATTCATTTTCATGTTTCACGCTGTGGAGAAATGAGTATTTTCGCAAATCTATGGTGATACCTGTGATTTTCGAGTATGATTGTAACTCTAGATTCAATTTCTCTTGAGTGAAGTGTGAAATAAAATTCAATGGGAGGTAGGTTGTGATTGGGCCATAGATTGATTTATTAGGGTTAACAACATTTAATGATTGAAGTGAAAATGAGAGAGGAGTTTTTTTCATATATGATACATGATGGACTTCTATTATGGATAAGATCATTGATATTTTCTCATTTTTGATTGTTGTGTGGAATTTGATTTGGATGTAAGATGATTTCCCATGAGTGAAATTTTTGTCTGAGGGGGAGTGATGAGGCTAAAATTTCAATATATTTTATACTGTAATTCATTGTTTATAATTCCACCATAGTGTTATTGTATGGGTAATTGTCACATTTTTAGGTTATAGTTGTAATTTGAGCTAAAATGCAAAAAGCAGCTAAATCTTGAATTTTGAAATATTTTTATCATAGGGGTATTTTTGTCACTTTTCATAACATATATGTCCACATATTATGATTTATTTTTTTTGAAATAATTATTTAGTTTCATTAATTTTTGTCTTCTGGACCAGGTGATGAATCGATCATCTAGAGGCCGTAAAAATTCTATGAAGTTAAAGAGTTTTCTAAGAGGACAAAATGGGACCCACTGATGTAACTGAATCATAACACATCCCAAACACCACCAAATGAATTTATTCCTAATGGAAAGTAATGTGGATTCAATAATGAGCGTCCATGAATAATTTCAAGTCACAATACCCCCATTAAGGCATTATTGGAACGTTCCAATCAGGTGGAAGACGAAACGTCTCAGCAGGAAGAAACGTTTCTATTGGGTAATAAATTCATAACATCGTGAAAATGCATCAAAACTAGGCCATATTTTGTGGAGAGACGCAAAATCAAGTGGGGAACAACTTATATTTAGGATCCAACGTGTGAACCATCATTTTAGAGGGTCATAATTTCCAGGGAAGTTGAAGAATTGGAATTTTGTCAGTCAAATGGATAGATTAAAAATCTCGGATTAAATCGGCCATCACTACTTCATCTGGCAGCCAATAAAGATGAACATTTGAGAAAAAATGGAGGAGACATTATGGAACAAAATTTATGAAGACACCTATTAAAAATTCGATCATTTATTGGAAGATGCACTTGGAATCATTTGGATTAAATGTTTTGGGTGTGAATTGTTCCCCTCTTCTCCCTATAAATATAAATCTTCACACCTTCTCTATGCATTGGCACTTTTGTGTGGCCATTTTTCATTGTTTGTAGTTTCTTTCAATTTTAAAAGTATTATTCATTTTTAATATATTTTTCTCTTATTCTTATCCTTCTCATTTTTTTATCTTTTTTTCTTCCACCCCATTTTTCTCCATTGTGATCATGAGTATCACACCCGTGGAACATACTGGGGGATCAATCATGTGTTGAACTCAAGTCATTTCATATTAATGTTTATTGTTTTTTATTTTATTATAGTTAGTTCAAGGGGGTCTTGGTGGGTAAGGTGCCTTTGCATCTCCACTGGCCACCCAAGGCTTAACTTTCTCTTTTATAATATTTTCCCTTAATCAAGGAGGTGGATGTGCGGTCTCTCGGTGATCGTTGAGAGAACTGTATATTCATATCAACATATAAAAGAGGTTGTTCCAACATATGATGGAGTGTGATTATAAATTAAATATGAAACTAATAATGAGACGATGAAGGTTCAACCTAGGTGATTCTCATGGGAATTTCTTCTTTATTTCTGACATCATTATGTTTTCAATTATTATGTTTGCATTTCATTTTCATGTTTAATTTTAGTTTTGAATTTACAATTCCAAAATCTCATTGCTGGTCATTTTATTTCATATATATATATACATATTGAATTATAATTAGTGAGTGATTGACTTCAAAATGCTCTTCCAGAGAATGGACCTAGGTCAGCCATTATGCTACACTTAGTTATAAATATTTTTTAGAGCGCACACGACAATGATTCATCAAATTGACGTCGCTGCGGGGGAGCCAAGTGGTTTTCAATAACTATTTTTATTTATATTTTGTAAATAATTTTCCTTTCATTTAAAAAAACAACAAAAAATCATAAATTTCAAAAACTAAAAAAATTACTTTGTTCATGATGTATTCAAATTGTGATTACTATGTATGGAATGAATACTCACAGGTGAAACAACAACAAGAGGAAGCTGCTTTAGAATACAACAGAGCTCAGGTGAATGAAAATAAAGAGGCCATAGAGGGACTAAAGATTCAAATAGAAAGGCTAACAGAATATGTTCATACTTCCCAACAGCAATCCAAACCTGAACATGAACCAGAAACAGAAGAAGTGGTGGAAGAGATTTCACTCATCATTTTTTATGCTAAAGAACCTGAGAAGGGTGAGAAAGAGCTACTAAAATAACTAATCACATCATCCCTCACTCAGCCATTTCTCAAGGAGGACCCAGAAGTATACATTCTAACAGATGCACTAAGGGGATGTCAACATTTTTTGGAAGATTCCTGGAATAACATTGTCGAAGATAACTTGAATCATGATCTTCCCATCCTTGATTCTGAAACTTCAGAAACATTCTACCTCTATCTTTCTTTGGATGATAAGGAAGAAGACGCACCTGCTGAGATTGTGTTTCCAATGTTCATGCCTGAAGAGATCAATTACCAAGATGAATTACTTGAAAGAGAAGATATCTTTGTTAATTATTCATGGTTTAATCTTATTCAAAATTAATTATATTCTAACATATCTTCCTTTGAAATTTATGATATAGCACAAATAGAGAAGACTATGGATGTTAAAGAAGATACCACTCATGTGTTGGTGATTGAAGAAGAAGAGATGGAGAAGATGGTGGTACGACTACCTCCTCGACAAAAAATTTCATACCATATGGAGGAGTACATCACCGAAGTTAATAGGGATAACCCTTATCTTTTATTCCCTCCCACTTCGAACCTCAAATTTCTTCTTTATTATTTCCTGGGGGTTGAGAGCATTCTTATCTACTTTTGGATTCTCTACTTTCAGTTTTTAATCAAGGACATCGAGAAAACTCACATGTGGAGGTTCATCTCAATGAAACCACACCCGCCTTCTGATTGGGGATAATCCACTGAAACTGTCTGACTAGAGGAAGTAAAAACCTAGCACCTTCTTAGCGGTCTAAACCAAGAATTGTATATTTTATTTTCCAATTACAATTCTCTTAATTTATTTTTCTTTTATATTTTCATTTCTTTCTTGTAGTATTAATGTGGCTACTTCTAGGAGCTTAACTCAAGGAATCCACTTCTAACATAATGCCAGGTTGTATCATTCCTTCCCTTGACTTTTCTACCTTTATATTTATATTTTTATCATTTTAATTGAGGGGTAGTAAAATTTATGTGTGGGGAAGTGTCAAATTTCTTAGATCTTCTTATGTGCTTTTCATTTTTGATTATCATATTTTAAGGATTTTTCATCTTTAATGAACATTCTTATCAGTTTTTACACATCAATTGATTTTGAAAGAGTTGAAATTATTTTTGAAACAAAGAATTTTAAATGATTGTTGATGTGAAAACATTTTTCTTGAATTGGATTGTTAATAATTTTCATGATTTTGACTAATTTTTGAAATCCATGACCATGAAACACTGACTCCAAATATTTTTCCAATCATGTGAGTTATTTTAAATAACTTTTATATATTCTTCATAATACCCACACCATCGTGATGGAAACCTAAATTTTGTGTGAGAACCAAAATTTGTGAATAATCTCTTTCGAAATATTGGATTTCCTGGAATGTATTTGAAATGATTGAGTCATCTCTTTGGCTAGCCACATTTTATCTTGAGCCCCACCTTTACATTTATCATTCGTAAGCCCTTAGATTCCATGAATTTCCTTATCGGTTTAAGACACATTACAAGCCAATTTGTCCTTACCTACCTACAATTTTAGTATTTATACATGGATATTTCAACATTGAGTGTGGGGGGATTTCCTTTCATGTTCGTTAATTGGGACATGTATCATATATGGGCGGTGCAAGGTGTGTGTCAATATTTTCGGCAGTGGATAATAAGAGAATTGGGCATGTGTCTTCATTTCATTTTACTTTATTTGATTCATCTATTCCTCCTTCAAAAAAAATGAAAAAAAATAATTGAGATGAGCTCGAATTACTCACTTTATATTAATATATGACTCATGTCCCTCTCCAAAATCAAGGGCATGAATTGTCATTCATTCATTGTATTCAATTTTCAGCTCATCCTCCATGAAAGAAATAAAGATGTGCCTTTATGGTGATTGGAATAAAAAGGGGAGAACATAGATGATATCATTCATTGTAATCACTACATGGCTCATGTACCATTTCATAAGAGGGTTGGTTTTGTTTTTCACATTTTCAAGCTGGGTTGAGAGAGTAATTACATGTGTTTTCCCTTTATTTAATCATGCATTGTACTTAAATGTCCAACCTCCACTTTCTAGCCTGAAACATTTTTCAATAATTTTCCCACCAACCATAAGCCACAGAATCATTTGAACCATAAATTAAATCCCTCATGATTAAATTCATTTTCATTTTTCAAGCTGTGGAGAAATGAGTGTTTTCACAAACCTATGGTGATACCTGTGATTTTCGAGTATGATTATAACTCTAGATTCAATTTCTCTTGAGTGAAGTGTGACATAAAATTCAATGTGAGGTAGGTTGTGATTGGGCCAAATATTCATTTATTAGGTTTAACAAAATTTAATGGTTGAAATGAAAATTAGAGAGTAATTTTTTCATATATGATACATGATGGACTTCTATTATGGATAAGATCATCGATATTTTCTCATTTTGGATGGTAGTGTGGAATTTGAATTGGATGTAAGATGATTTCCCATGAGTGAAATTTTTAAGTGAGGGGAGTGATGAGGCTCAAATTTCAATATATTTTATACTGTAATTTATTGTTTATAATTCCACCATACTGTTATTGTATGGGTAATTGTCACATTTTTAGGTTATAGTGGTAATTTGAGCTTAAATGCAAAAAGAAGCTAAATCTGGAATTTTGACAGATTTTTATCATAGGGTATTTTAGTCACTTTTCATAACATATATGTCCACATATTATGATTTTTTTGGAATCCTTATTTAATTTCACTCATTTTTGTCTTCTAGACCAGGTGCTGAATGGATCATCTAAAGGCCGTAAAAATTCAATGAAGTTAAAGAGTTTTTTAGGCGGACAGAATCGGACCCACCGATGTATCTGAATCATAACACATCCAAAACACCACCAAATGAATTTATTCCTAATGTAAAAGAATGTGGATTCTATAAGGCACGTCGATGAATAATTTCTAGTCACAATACCCTCATTAAGTCATTATTGGAATGCTCCAAACATGTGGAAGACGAAACGTCTCACGAGGAAGAAACGTTTTCATTGGGTAATAAATTCATAACATCGTGAAAATGCATCCAAACTAGGCTATATCTTTTGGAGAGACGCAACATCAAGTGGGGAACAACTTATATTAAGGATCCAACACATGAACCATCGTTTTAGGGGGTCATAATTTTCAGGGATGTTGAAGAATTTGAATTTGGTCAGTCAAATGGATAGATTAAAAATCTCGGATTAAATCGGCCATCACTTCTACATATGGTGGCCAATAAAGATTATATTTTGAGATAAAATGGAGGAGGCATTATGGAACAACATTGATGAAGACACCTATTAAAAATTCAGTCATTTATTGTAAGATTCACACGGAATTATTCGGATTAATTGTTTTGGGTGGGAATTGTTCGCCTCCTCTCAGTATAAATATGCATCTTCAGACCATCTCAAAGCATTGGCACTTCTGTGTGGCCATTTTTCATTGTTTGTAGTTTCTTTCCAATTTAATATTATTATTCATTTTTAATATATTTTTCTCTTATTCTTATCCTTCTCATTTTTTTATCATTTGTTCTTCCACCCCATGTTTTTCCACCGTGGAGTCTTCTACTTGTGATCATGAGTAGCAAACCTGTGGAACATACTGGGGGATCAATCATGTGTTGATCCCAAGTCATTTCATATTAATGTTTATTGTTTTTTATTTTATTAGAATTAGTTCATGGGGGATCTTAGTGGGTAAGGCACCGTTGCGTCTCCACTGGCTACCCAAGGCTTAACTTTCTCTTTTATAATATTTTCCATCGATCAAGGAGGTGGATGTGCGGTCTCTCGGTGATCGTTGAGAGAATTGTATATTCCTATCCATATATAAAGGATGATATTCGATCATATGATGGACTGTGTTTTTAAATTAAATATGAAACTAATAATGAGATGAGGAAGGTTCAACCTAGGTGATTCTCTTGGGAATGTCTTCTTTCTTTCTGACATCATTCGGTTTGCATTTATTATGATTGCATTGCATTTTCATGATTAATTTTAGTTTTGAATTTACAATTCCAAAATCTCATTGCTGGTCATTTTATTTCATATATATATATACATATTGAGTTAGAATTAGTGAGTGATTGACTTCAAAATGATCCTCTAGAGACCGACCTAGGTCAGCCATTATGCCACACTAAGTTATAAATATTTTTTAGAGTGCACATGACAATGCTTCATCAAATTGACGTCATTGTCGGGGACCCAAGTGGTTTTCAATAACTATTTTTATTTATATTTTTTAAATAATATTCCTTTCATTTAAAAAAACAATAAAAAAATCATAAATTTCAAAAACTAAAAAAAATCTACTTTGTTCATGATGTATTCAAATTGTGATTACTATTCATGGAATGAATACTCACAGGTGAAACAACAACAAGAGGAAGATGCTTTAGAGTACAACAGAGCTCAGGTGAATGAAAATAAAGAGGCCATAGAGGGACTAAATATTCAAATAGAAAGGCTAATAGAATATGTTCATACTTCCCAAGTGCAATCCAAACCTGAACCTGAACCAGAATCAGAAGAAGTGGTGGAAGAGATTTCACTCATCATTTTTTAGGCTAAAGAACCTGAGAATGGTGATAAGGAGCTACTAAAATAATTAATCACATCATCCCGCACTCAGCCATTTCTCAAGGTGGACCCAGAAGTACACATTCTAACAGATGCACTGAGGGGAGGTCAACATTTTTTGGAAGATTATTGGAATAAAATTGTCAAAGATAACTTGAAACATGATATTCCCATCCATGATGATAAAACATCAGAAACATTCTACCTCTCTCTTTCTTTGGAAGATAAGGAAGAAGACACACCTACTGAGATCCAGTTTCCAATGTCCATGCCTAAAGAGATCAATTACCAAGCTGAATTACTAGAAAGGGAATATATCTTTGTTAATTCATCATCGTTTAATCTTATTCAAAATAAAATATTTTCTAACATCTATTCCTTTGAAATTTCTGATACATCACAAATAGAGAAGACTATGGATTTTAAAGAACAGACCACTCAAGTGGTGGTTATTGAAGAAGAAGATATGGAGAAGATGGTGGTATGACTACCTACTCAACAAAAAATTTAATACCATATAGAGGAGGACATCACCGAAGCTAACAGGGAGAACCCTTATCATTTATTCCCTCCCACTTCGAACCTCAAATTTCTTCTATATTCTTTCCTGGGGGTTGAGAGCATTCTTATCTTCTTTTGGATTATCTACTTTCAGTTTTTAATCATGGACATCAGGAGAACTCCCATGTAATGGTTCATCTCAATGAAACCACAACCGCCTTCTGATTGGGGATAATCCACTGAAACTGTCTGACTTGAGGCAGTAAAAACCAAGCACCTTCTTAGTGGTCTAAACCAAGAATTGTCTATTTTGTTTTCCAATTATCATTCTTTTAATTTATTTTTCTTTTATATCTTAATTTCATTCTTTTAGTATTATGGTGGCTACTTCTAGGAGCTTAACTCAAGGCATCCACTTCTAATATAATGTCAGGTTTTATCTTTCCTTCCCTTGACTTTTCTACCTTTATATTTATATTTTTTTTAGTTGAATTGAGGGGTAGTAAAATTTATGTGTGGGGAGTGTCAACTATATTAGATATTCTTATGTGCTTTTCATTTTTGATTATCATATTTTTAGGATTTTTTATCTTTAATGAACATTTTTATCATTTTTTACACATCAATTGATATTGAAAGAGTTGAAATTATTTTTGAAATAATGAATTTTAAATGATTGTTGATGTTAAAAAAAATTTCTTGAATTGGATTGTTAATAATTTTTATGATTTTGACTAATTTTTGAAAACCATGACCATGAAAAACTAAATCAAAATATTTTTCCAATCCTGTGAGGTATTCTAAATAACATTTATATATTCTTCCTAATACCCACACCTTCTTGATGGAAACATGAATTTCTTGTGAGAACCAGAATTTGTGAATATTCTCTTTCAAAACATTGGATTTCCTGGAATGTATTTGAAATGATTGAGGCATCTCTTTGGCTAGAAACATTTTATCTTGTGCCCCACCTTTACATTTATCCTTCGTAAGCCCTTAGATTCCATGAATTGCCTTATAGGTTTAAGACACATTACAAGCCAATTTTTCCTTACCTACCTACAGTTTTTGTATTTATGCATGGATATTTCAAGATTGAGTGTGGGGGAAGGGCCTTTAATTTGCGTTAATTGGGATGCGTATCATGTATGGGCGGTACTAGGTGGGTGTCAATATTTTTTGCAGTGGATAATAAGAGAATTGGGCATGTGTCATCATTTCATTTTACTTTATTTGTTTCATCCATTCCACCTTCCAAAAAAATAAAAAAAACAATGGAGATGAGCTTGAATTACTCACTTTATATTATTATATGACTCATGTTCCTCTCAAAAATAAAGTGCATTAATTGTCATTCATTCATTATATTCAATTTTCAGCTCATCCACTATGAAAAAAATAAAGATGTTCCTTTCTGGAGCTTTGAATAAACAGGGGAGAACATAGATGAAATCATTCATTCTAATCAATGCATGGCTCATGTACCATTTCATAAGAGGGTTGGTGTTGTTTTTCACAATTTTAAGGGGGATTGAGAGAGGAATTACATGTGTTTTCCCTTGATCTAATCACGCATTGTACTTAAATGTCCAACCTCCTCTTTCTAGCCTGGAAGTTTTTCAATAATTTTCCCACCAACCATAAGCCATAGAATCATTAGAACCATAAATTAAAGCCCTCATGATTAAATTCATTTTCATGTTTCACGCTGTGGAGAAATGAGTATTTTCACAAACCTATGGTGATACCTATTATTTTCGAGTATGATTATAACTCTAGATTCAATTTCTCTTGAGTGAAGTGTGACAAAAAATTCAATGTGAGGTAGGTTGTGATCGGGCCATAGATTGATTTATTAGGTTTAACAACGTTTAATGATTGAAATGAAAATGAGAGAGGAATTTTTTCATATATTATACATGATGGACTTCTATTATGGATAAGATCATTGATATTTCCTAATTTTTGATTGTTGTGTGGAATTTGATTTGGACGTCAGATGATTTACCATGAGTGAAATTTTTAAGTGAGCGGGAGTGATGAGTCTCAAATTTCAATATATTTTATATTGTAATTCATTGTTTATAATTCCACCATAGTGTTATTGTATGGGTAATTGTCACATTTTTAGGTTATAGTGGTAATTTGTGCTTAAATGCAGAAAGCAGCTAAATCTGGAATTTTGACAGATTTTTATCATAGGGGTATTTTTGTCGCTTTTCGTAACATATATGTCCACAGATTATGATTTATTTTTTTGGAATACTTATTTAATTTCATTCATTTTTTTCTTCTGGACCAGGTGCTGAATCGATCATCTAGAGGCCGTAAAAATTCAATGAAGTTAAAGAGTTTTCTAGGCGGACAGAATGGGACCCACCGATGTAACTGAATCGTAACACGTCCCAATCACCAGCAAATGAATTTATTCTGACTGTAAAGGAAATTGGATTCAATAAGGCGCATCCATGAATAATTTCAAGTCACAATACCCCCATTAAGGAATTATTGGAATGTTCCAATCATGTGGAAGATGAAACGTCTCACCAGGAAGAAACGTTTCCATTGGGTAATAAATTCATAACATCGTGAAAATGCATCCATAATAGGCCATATTTGGTAGATAGACATGACATCAAGTGGGGAACAACTTATATTAAGGATCCAATGTGTGAACCATCATTTTAGAGGGTCATAAGTTCCAGGGAGGTTGAAGAATTGGAATTTTGTCAGTCAAATGGATAGATTAAAAATCTCAGATTAAATCAGCCATCACTACTACATCCAGTGGCCAATAAAGATGAAATTTTGGGATAAAATGGCGGAGACATTATGGAACAACATTGATGAATACACCTTTTAAAAATTCGGTCATTTATTGGAAGATTCACATGGTATCGTTCGGATTAAATGTTTTGGGTGTGAATTGTTCGCCTCTTCTCCCTATAAATTTGCATATTCGCCCCTTCCCTAAGCATTGGAACTTCTATGTGGCCATTTTTCATTATTTGTAGTTTCATTCCATTATAATAGTATTATTCATTTTTAATATATTTTTCTCTTGTTATTATCCTTCTCATTTTTTTATCTTTTTTTCTTCCACCCCATTTTTCTCCACTCTGGTCTCTTCTACTTGTGATCATGAGTAGCACACCCGTGGAACGTCCTGAGGGATCAATCATGTTTTGAACTCAGGTCATTTCATATTAATTTTTATTGTTTTTTATTTAATTACAGTTAGTTCAAGGGGATATTACTGGGTATGGCACCTTTGCGTCTCCACTGGCCACCCAAGGCTTATCTTTCTCTTTTATAATATTTTTCCTCGATCAAGGATGTGGATGTGCGGTCTATCAGTGATCGTTGAGAGAACTGTATATTCATATCCACATATAAAAGAGGGTATTCGCACATACGATGGAGTGTGTTTATAAATTAAATATGAAACTAATAATGAGATGATGAAGGTTCAACCTAAGTGATTCTCTTGGTAATGTCTTCTTTGTTTCTGACATCATTGCGTTTTCATTTATTATGTTTGCATTTCATTTGCATGTTGAATTTTAGTTTTGAATTTACAATTCCAAAATCTCATTGCTGGTCATTTTATTTCATATATATATATACATAGTCAATTAGAATTAGTGAGTGATTGAAATCAAAATTCTCCTCCAGAGAACGACCTAGGTCAGCCATTATGCTACACTTAGTTATAAATATCTTTTAGAGAGCACACGACAATGCTTCATCAAATTGACGTCGTTGATGGGGTGCCAAGTGGTTTTCAAAAACTATTTTTATTTATATTTTGTAAATAATTTTCCTTTCATTTAAAAAAACAACAAAATATCATAAATTTCAAAAAATAAAAAAAATCTACTTTGTTCATGATGTATTCAAATTGTGATTACTATGCATGGAATGAATACTCACAGGTGAAACAAAAACAAGGGAAAGCTTCTTTAGAGTACAACAGATCTCAGGTGAATGAAAATAAAGAGGCCATAGAGGGACTAAAGATTCAAATAGAATGGCTAACAGAATATGTTCATACTTCTAAAGAGAAATCCAAACCTGAACATGATCCAGAACAAGAAGAAGTGGTGGAAGAGATTTCACTCATCATTTTTTATGCTAAAGAAGCTGAGAAGGGTGAGAAGGAGCTACAAAAATAATTAATCACATCATCCCTCACTCAGCCATTTCTCAAGGAGGACCCATAAGTATAAATTCTAACAGATGCACTGAGGGGAGGTCAACATTTTTTGGAAGATTCTTGGAATAACATTGTCGAAGATAACTTGAAACATGATCTTCCTGTCCTTGATGATGAAACATCAGAAACATTCTACCTCTATCTTGCATTGGAAGATAAGGAAGAAGACGCACCTGCTAAGATTTTGTTTCCAATGGTCACGCCAGAAGAGATCAATTACCAAGCTAAATTACTTGAAATGGAAGATATATTTGTTAATAATTCATGGTTTAATATTATTCAAAATAAATTATTTTCTAACATATCTTCCTTTGAAATTTCTGATACAGCACAAATAGAGAAGACTATAGATGTTAAATAAGAGAACAATCAAGTGGTGGTGATTGAAGAAGAAGAGATGGAGAAGATGGTGGTACGACTACCTCCTCAACAAAAAATTTCATACCATATGGAGGAGTACATCACCGAAGTTAACAGGGAGAACCCTTATCTTTTATTCCCTCCCACATAAAACCTCAAATTTCTTCTTTATGCTTTTCTAGGGGTTAAGAGCATTCTTATCTACTTTTGGATTCTCTACATTCAGTTTTTAATCATGGACATCGGGAAAACTCACATGTGGTGGTTCATCTCAATGAAACCACACCCGCCTTCTGATTGGGGATAATCCACTGAAATTGTCTGACTAGAGGCCATAAAAACCTAGCACCTTCATAGCGGTCTAAACCAAGAATTGTCTATTTTATTTTCCAATTATAATTCTTTTAATTTTTTTTATATTTTAATTTCTTTCTTGTAGTATTAAGGTGGATACTTCTAGGAGCTTAACTCAAGGCATCCAATTCTAATATAATGTCAGGTTGTATCTTTACATCCTTTGAATTTTCTAACTTTATATTTATATTTTTTTCAGTTGAATTGAGGGGTAGTGAAATTTATGTGTGGGGAAGTGTCAACTTGCTTAGATATTCTTTTGTGATTTTCAATTTTTATTATCATATTTTTAGAATTTTTCATCTTTAATGAACATTCTTATCAGTTTTTACACATCAATTGATTTTGAAAGAGTTGAAATTATTTTTGAAACAAAAAATTTTAAATGATTGTTGATGTGAAAACATTTTTCTTGAATTGGATTGTTAATAATTTTAATGATTTTGACTAATTTTTGAAATCCATGACCATGAAATACTGACTCAAAATATTTTTCCAATCCTGTGAGGTATTCTAAATAACTTTTATATATTCATCCTAATACCCACACCTTCTTGAGGGAAACTTGAATTTCTTATGAGAACCAGAATTTGTGAATATTATCTTTCGAAACATTGGATTTCCTGGAATGTATTTGAAATGATTGAGGCATCTCTTTGGCTAGAAAAATTTTATCTTGAGCCCCACCATTACATTTATCCTTCGTTAGCCCTTAGATTCCATGAATTGCCTTATAGGTTTAAGACACATTACAAGACAATTTTTCCTTACCTACCTACACTTTTAGTATTTATGTGTGGATATTTCAAGATTGAGTGTGGGCGATGGGCCTTTCATGTGCATTAATTGGGATGTGTATCATTTATGGGCGGTGCGTGGTGTGTGTCAATATTTTTTGCAGTGGATAATAAGAGAATTGGGCATGTGTCATCATTTCATTTTACTTTATTTGTTTCCTCCATTCCTCCTTAAAAAAATGAAAAAAACAATGAGGTTGAGCTTGAATTGCTCACTTTATATTATTATATTTCTCATGTCCATCTCAAAACTCAAGGTCATTAATTGTCATTCATTCATTGTATTCAATTTTCAGCTCATCCTCCATGAAAAAAATAAAGATGCGCCTTTCTGGAGCTTTGAATAAAAAGGGGAGAAGATAGATGATATCATTCATTGTAATCACTTCATGGAACATGTACCATTTCATAAGAGGTTTGGTGTTGTTTTTTACATTTTAAAGTGGGATTGAGAGAGGAATTACATGTGTTTTCCCCTTATTTAATCACGCATTGTACTTAAATGTCCAACCTCCTCTTTCTAGCCTGGAACATTTTTTAATAATTTTCCCACCAACCATAAGCCACAGAATCATTTGAACCATAAATTAAAGCCCTTGTGATTAAATTTATTTTAATGTTTCATGCTGCGGAGAAATGAGTATTTTCACAAACCTATGGTGATACCTGTGATTTTCGAGTATGATTATAACTCTAGATTCAATTTCTCTTGAGTGAAGTGTGACATAAAATTCAATGTGAGGTAGGTTGTGATTGGTCCATAGATTGATTTATTAGGTTTAACAACATTTAATGATTGAAATTAAAATGAGAGAGGTGTTTTTTCATATATGATATATGATGTACTTCTATTATGGATAAGACCATTGATATTTTCTCATTTTTGATTGTTGTGTGGAATTTGATTTGGATGTAAGATGATTTCCCATGAGTGAAATTTTTAAGTGAGGGGGAGTGATGAGGCTCAAATTTCAATATATTTTATACTGTAATTCATTGTTTATAATTCCACCATAGTGTTATTGTATGGGTAATTGTCACATTTTTAGGTTATAGTGCTAATTTGAGCTTAAATGCAAAAAGCACCTAAATCTGGAATTTTGACACATTTTTATCATAGGGGTATTTTTTTCACTTTTCATAACATATACATCCACATATTATGATTTATTTTTTTTGGAATACTTATTTTATTTCAGTCATTTTTGACTTCTGGACCAGGTGTTGAATCGATCATCTAGAGGTCGTAAAAATTCAATGAAGTTAAATAGTTTTCTAGGCGGACAGAATGGGACCCACCGATGTAACTGAATCATAACACATCCAAAACACCACCAAATGAATTTATTCCTACTGGAAAAAACTGGATTCAATAAGGCGCGTCCATGAAGAATTTCAAGTCACAATACCCCCATTAAGGAATTATTGGAATGCTCCAATCATGGGGAAGACGAAACGTCTCACCACGAAGAAATGTTTCTATTGGGTAATAAATTCATAACATCGTGAAAATGCATCTAAACTAGGCCATATTTTTTGGAGAGATGTGACAACAAGTGGGGAACAACTTATATTAAGGATCCGATGCATGAACCATCATTTTGGAGGGACATAATTGTCGGGGAAGTTGAATAATTTGAATTTTGTCAGTCAAATTGATAGATTAAAAATCTCGGATTAAATCGTCCATCACTACTACATCCAGCGGCCAATAAAGATTAACTTTTTAGATAAAACGGCGGAGACATTATGGAACAACATTGATGAAGACACCTATTAAAAATTCGGTCATTTATTGGAAGATTCACGCAGAATCGTTCGGATTAAATGTTTTCAGTGCGAATTTTTCACCTCATCTCTCTATAAATATGCATCTTCACCCATTCTCAACGCATTGTCACTTCTGTGTGGCCATTTTTCATTGGTTGTAGATTCTTTCCATTTTAATAGTATTATTCATTTTTAATATATTTATCTCTCAGTCTTATCCTTCTCAGTTTTTTATCTTTTGTTCTTCCACCCAATTTTTCTCCACTATGGTCTCTTCTACTTGTGATCATGAGTAGAAAACCCGTGGAACTTCCTGGGAGATCAATCATGTGTTGAATCCATGTCATTTCATATTAATGTTTATTTTTTTATTATTTTATTAGAGTTAGTTCATGGGGATCTTAGTGGGTAATGCGCCTTTGCATCTCCACTGGCCACCCAAGGCTTAACTTTCTCTTTTATAATATTTTCCCTCGATCAAGGAGGTGGGTGTGCGGTCTCTCTATGATCGTTGAGAGAACTGTATATTCATATCCACATATAAAATAGGATACTCGCACATACGATGGAGTGTGTTTATAAATAAAATATGAAACTAATAATGATAGGATGAAGGTTCAACCTAGGTGATTCTCTTGGGAATGTCTTCTTTCTTTCTGACATTATTCTATTTCCATTTATTAAGTTTGCATTGCATTTTCATGTTTAATTTTAGCTTTGAATTTAAAATTCCAAAATCTCATTGCTGGTCATTTTATTTCATATATATATATATATATAGTGAATTAGAATTAGTGAGTGATTGACTTCAAAATTCTCCTCCAGATAACGACCTAGGACAGCCATTATACTACACTTAGTTATAAATATTTTTTAGAGCACACACGACAATGCTTCATCAAATTGACGTCATTACCGGGGAGCCAAGTGGTTTTCAGTAACTATTTTTATTTATATTTTGTAAATAATTTTCCTTTCATTAAAAAACAACAACAAAATCATAAATTTCAAAAACTAAAAAAAATTACTTTGTTCATGATGTATTCAAATTGTGATTACTATGCATGGAATGAATACTCACATGTGCAACAACAACAAGAGGAGGCTTCTTTAGAGTACAACAGAGCTCAGGTGAATGAACATAAAGAGGCAATAGAATGACTAAAGATTCAAATAAAAAGGTTAACAAAATATGTTCATACTTCTCAAGAGCAATCCAAACCTAAACTTGAACCTAAACCAGAAGAAGTGGTGGAAGAGATTTTACTCATCATTTTGAATGATAAAAAACCAAAGATGGTTGAGAAGGAGCTACAAAAATAATTAATCACATTATCCTGCACTCAGTCGTTTCTCAAGGAGGACCCAGAAGTGCACATTCTAACAGATGCACTGATGGGAGGTCAACATTTTTTAGAAGATTCTTGGAATAACATTGTAGAAGATAACTTGAAACATGATCTTCCCATCCATGATGATGAAACATCATAAACATTCAACCTCTCCTTCTTTGGATGATAAGGAAGAAGACGCACCTACTGAGATTGAGTTTCCAATGGTCATGCCTGAAGAGATAAATTACCAAGATGAATTACTTGAAAGGGAATATATCATTGTTAATTCGTAATGGTTTAATCTTATTCAAGATTAATTATTTTATAACATCTCTTCCTTTAAAATTTCTGATACAGAACAAATAGAGATGGCTATGGATGTTAAAGAAGATAACACTCAAGTGGTGGTGATCGAAGAAGAAGAGATGGAGAAGATGGTAGTACGACTACCTCCTCAACAAAAATTTCCATACCAAATGGAGGAGGACATCACCGAAGTTAATAAGGAACACCCTTATCTTTTATTCCCTCTCACTTCGAACCTCAAATTTCTTATTTATTCTATCCTGGGGGTTGAGAGCATTCTTATCTACTTTTGTATTCTCTAATTTCAGTTTTTAATCATGGACATCGGGAAAACTTATATGACGTGGTTCATCAAAATGAAACCACACCCGCCTTCTGATTGGGGATAATCCACTGAAACTGTCTGACTAGAAGCAGTAAAAACCTAGAAACTTCTTAGGGGTCTAACCCAAGAATTGTCTATTTTATTTTCCAATTATCATTCTTTTTATTTATTTTTCTTTTATGTTTTCATTTCTTTCTTGTTGTCTTAATGTGGCTACTTCTAGGATCTTAACTCAAGGCATCCACTTCTAATATAATGTCATGTTGTATCTTTCCTTCCCTTGACTTTTCTACCTTTATATTTATATTTTTTTCATTTGAATTGAGGGGTAGTAAAATTTATGTGTGGGGAAGTGTCAACTTGATTAGATCTTCTTATGTGCTTTTCATTTTTGATAAACATATTTTTAGGATTTCTCATCATTAATGAACATTCTTATCAGTTTTTACACATCAATTGATTTTGAAAGAGTTGAAATTATTTTTGAAACAAAGAATTTTAAATGATTTTTAATGTGAAAACATTTTTCTTGAATTGGATTGTTAATAATTTTTATGATTTTGACTAATTTTTGAAATCCATGACCATGAAACACTGACTCAAAATATTTTTCCAATCCTATGAGGTATTCTAAATAACTATTATATATTCTTCCTAATACCCACACCTTCTTGAGGGAAACATGAATTTTGTGTGAGAACCAGAATATGTGAATATTATCTTTCGAAATATTGGATATCTTGGAATGTATTTGAAATGATTTAGGCATCCCTTTGGATCACCACATTTTATCTTGAGCCCCACCTTTACATTTATCCTTCGTATGCCCTTAGATTCCATGAATTTCCTTATAGGTTTAAGACACATTACAAGCCAATTTTTCCTTACCTACCTACATGTTTAGTATTTATGCATGGATATTTCAATATTGAGTGTGGGGGAAGGGCCTTTCATGTGAGTTAATTAAGATGTGTATCAGTTATGGGTGGTGCGAGGTGTGTGTCAATATTTTTGGTAGTGGATAATAAGATAATTGGGCACGTGTCATCATTTCCTTTTAATTTCTTTGATTCATCCATTCCTCCTTCAAAAAAATGAAAAAAACAAAATTGAGATGAGCTTGAATTACTCACTTTATAATATTATATGACTCATGTCCCTCTCAAAAATCAAGTGTATGAATTGTCATTCATTCATTGTATTCAATTTTCAGCTAATCCTCCCTGAAAAAAATAAATATGTGCCTTTCTGGAGCCTTGAATAAAAAGGGGAGAACATAGATGATATCATTCATTGTAATCACTGCATGGCTCATGTACCGTTTTATAAGAGGGTTGGTGTTGTTTTCACATTTTCTAGTGGGATTGAGAGAGGAATTACATGTGTTTTCCCTTGATTTAATCATGCATTGTACTTAAATGTCCGACCTCCTCTTTCTAGCCTGGAAATTTTTTCAATAATTTTCCCACCAACCATAATCCACAGAATCATTTGAACCATAAATTAAATACCTCATGATTAAATTCATTTTCATGTTTCACGCTTTGGGGAAATGAGTATTTTCACAAACCTATGGTGATACCTATGATTTTCGGGTATGATTATAACTCTAGATTCAATTTCTATTGAGTGAAGTATGACATAAAATTCTATGTGAAGTAGGTTGTGATTGGGCCGTAGATTTATTTATTAGGTTTAGCAACATTTAATTATTGAAATTAAAATGAGAGAGGCATTTTTTCATATATGATACATGATGGACTTCTATTATGGATAATATCATTGATATTTTCTCATTTTTGATTATTGTGTGGAATTTGATTTGGATGTAAGATGATTTCCCATGAGTGAAATTTCTAAGTAGGGGGGTGATGAGGCTCAAATTTCAATTTATTATATACTGTAATTCATTTTTTATAATTCCACCACAGTGTTATTGTATGGGTAATTGTCACATTTTTAGGTTATAGTGGTAATTTGATCTTAAATGCAAAAAGCAGCTAAATCTGGAATTTTGACAGATTTTTAACATAGGGGTATTTTTGTCACATTTCATAAAATATATGTCCACATATTATGATTTATTTATTTTTGGAATCCTTATTTAATTTCATTAATTTTTGTCTTCTGGACCAGGTGATGCATCGACAATCTAGAGGTCGTAAAAATTCAATGAAGTAAAAGAGTTTTCTAGGCAGACAGAATGGGACCCACCGATGTAACTGAATCATAACACGTCCCAAACACCACCAAATGAATTTATTACTACTTGAAAGGAAAGTGGATTCAATAAGCCCTGTACATGAAGATTTTGAAGTCAAAATACCCTCATTAAGGCATTATTGGAACGCTCCAAACATGTGGAAGACGAAACGTCTCACCAGGCAGAAACGTTTCCATTGGGTAATAAATTCATAACATCGTGAAAATGCATCCAAACTAGTCCATATTTTGTGGAGAGACGCGAAATCAAGTGGGGAACAACTTATATTAAGGATCCAATGCGTGAACCATCATTTTAAAGGGTCATAATTTCCAGGGAATTTTAAGAATTTGAATTTTTTCAATCAAATGGATAGATTAAAAATCTCAGATTAAATCGGCCTTCACTACTACATATGGTGGCCAATAAAGATGAACTTTTGAGATAAAACAGCGGACACATTATTGAACAACATTGATGAAGACACCTATTAAAAATTCGGTCATTTATTGGAAGATTCACACGGAATCGTTGGGATTAAATGTTTTTTGTGTGAATTGTTCGCCTATTCTCCCTAAAAATGTGCATCTTCAGCCCTTCTCTAAGCATTGGCACATCTATGTGGACATTTTTCATTTTTTTTATTTTCTTTCCATTTTAAAAGTATTATTCATTTTTAATATATTTTTCTCTTATTCTTATCCTTCTCATTTTTTTATCTTTTGTTCTTCCACCTCATTTTTCTCCACCATGGTCTCTTATACTTGTGATCATGAGTATAAAACCCATGGAACATCCTGGGGGATCAATCATGTGTTGAACCCAAGTCATTTCATATTAATGTTTATTGTTTTTTATTTTATTATAGTTAGTTCTAGGGGTATCTTAGTGGGTAAGGCGCTTTTGCGTCTCCACTGGCCACCGATGGCTTAACATTCTCTTTTATAATATTTTTCCTCGATCAAAGAGGTGGATGTGCAGTCTCTCGGTGATCGTTGAGAGAACTATATATTCATATCCACATATAAAAGAGGATATTTTCACATACGATGGAGTGTGTTTATAAATTAAATATGAAATTAATAATGAGACGATGAAGGTTCAACCTAGGTGATTCTCTTGGGAATGTCTTCTTTCTTTATGACATCATTCTGTTTTCATTTATTATGTTTGCATTTCATTTTCATGTTTAATTTTAGTTTTGAATTTACAATTCCAGAATCTCATTTCTGTTCATTCTATTTCATATATATATACATAGTAAATTAGAATTAGTGAGTGATTGACTTCAAAATGCCCCTCCAGAGAACGACCTAGGTCAGCCATTATGCAACACTTAGTTATAATTATTTTTTAGAGAACACACGACAATGCTTCATCAAATTGACGTCATTGTCGGGGAGCCAAGTGGTTTTCAATAACTATTTTTATTTATATTTTCTAAATAATTTTCCTTTCATTTAAAAAAACAAAAAGATCATAAATTTCAAAAACTAAAAAATATATACTTTGTTCCTTATGTATTCAGATTGTGATTACTATGCATGGAATGAATACTCACAGGTGAAACAACAACAAGAGGAAGTTGCTTTAGAGTACAACAGAGCTCAGGTGAATGAACATAAAGGGGACCATATAGGAACTAAAGATTCAAATAGAAAGGCTAACAGAATATGTTCATACTTCCCAAGAGCAATCCAAACCTAAACCTGAACCTGAACCAGAAGAAATGGTGGATGAGATTTCAATCATCCTTTTTTATGCTAAAGAACCTGAGAAGGGTGAGAAGGAGCTACTAAAATAATTAATCACATCATCCCGCACTCATCCATTTCTCAAGGAGGAACCAGAAGTACACATTCTACAGATGCACTGATGGGAGGTGAACATTTTTTGGAAGATTCTTGGAATAACATTGTCGAAGATAACTTGAAACATGATCTCCCCATCCTTGATGATGAAAAATCAGAAACATTATACCTCTCTCTTTCTTTGGAAGATAAGGAAGAATACCCACCTGCTGAGATTGAGTTTCCAATGGTCATGCCTGAAGAGATCAATTACCAAGATGAATTACTTGAAAGGGAAGATATATTTCTTAATTCTTCATGGTTTAATCTTATTCAAGATAAATTATTTTCTAACATCTCTTCCTTTGAAATTTCTGATACAGCACAAATAGAGAAGACTATGGATGTTAAAGAAGAGACAACTCAGGTGGTGGTTATTGAAGATGAAGAGATGGATAATATGGTGGTACGACTACCTCCTCAACAAAAAATTTCATCCCATATGGAGGAGGACATCACCTAAGTTAACAGGGATCACCCTTATCTTTTATTCCCTCCCACTTCGAACCTCAAATTTCTTCTTTATTCTTTCCTAGGGGTTGATAGAATTCTTATCTACTTTTGGATTCTCTACTTTCAGTTTTTAATCATGGAAATTGGGAAAACTCACATGTGGTGGTTCATCTCAATGAAACCACACCCGCCTTCTTATTGGGGATAATCCACTGAAACTGTTTGACTAGAGGTAGTAAAAACCTAGAACCTTCTTAGGGGTCTAAACCAAGAATTGTCTATTTTATTTTCCAATTATCATTCTTTGAATTTATTTTTCTTTTATATTTTCATTTCTTTCTTGTAGTCTTAATGTGGCTACATCTACGAGCTTAACTCAAGGCATCCACTTCTAATATAATGTCAGGTTGTATCTTTCCTTCCCTTGACTTTTCTACCTTTATATTTATATTTTTTTCATTTGAATTGAGGGGTAGTAAAATTTATGTGTGGGGAAGTGTCAACTTGATTAGATCTTCTTATGTGCTTTTCATTTTTGATAATCAGATTTTTAGGATTTCTCATCATTAATGAACATTCTTATCAGTTTTTACACATCAATTGATTTTGAAAGAGTTGAAATTATTTTTGAAACAAAGAATTTTAAATGATTTTTAATGTGAAAACATTTTTCTTGAATTGGATTGTTAGTAATTTTTATGATTTCAAATAATTTTTTAAATCCATGACCATGAAACACTGAATCAAAATATTTTTCGAATCCTTTGAGGTATTCTAAATAACTTATATATATTCTTCCTAATACCCACACTGTCTTGAGGGAAACTTGAATTTTGTGTGAGAACCAGAATTTGTGAATATTCTCTTTCGAAAAATTGTATTTCTTGGAATTTATTTGAAATGATTTGGGAATATCTTTGGCTAGCCGCATTTTATCTTGAGCCCTACCTTTACATTTATCCTTCGTAACCCCTTAGATTCCATGAATTGCCTTATAGGTTTAAGACACATTACAATCCCATTTTTCCTTACCTACCTACACCTTTAGTTTTTATGTATGGATATTTCAATATTGAGTGTGGCGGAAGGGCCTTTAATGTGTGTTAATTGGGATGTGTATCATTTATGGGTGGTGCGAGGTGTGTGTCAATATTTTCGGTAGTGGATAATAAGATAATTGGGTTTGTGTCATCATTTCTCTTTACATTATTTGTTTCATCCATTCCTCCTTCAAAAAAATGAAAAAATGAAGTTGAGCTTGAATTACTCACTTTATATTATTATATGACTCATGTCCCTCTCAAAAATCAAGGGCATGAATTTTCGTTCATTCATTGTATTCAATTTTCAGCTCATCCTCCATGAACAAAATAATGATGTGCCTTTCTAGATCATTGAATAAAATGGGGAGAACATAGATGATATCATTCATTGTAATCACTGAATGGCTCATATACCATTTCATAAGAGGGTTGGTGTTGTTTTTCACATTTTCAAGCGGGATTGAGAGAGGTATTACATGTGTTTTACCTTGATTTAATCATGCATTGTACTTAAATGTCCAACCTCCTCTTTCTAGCCTGGAACTTTTTACAATAATTTTCCCACCAACCATAAGTCACATAATCATTTGAACCATAAATTATAGCCATCATGATTAAATTTATTTTCATGTTTCACGCTGTGGAGAAATAAGTATTTTCACAAACCTATAGTGATACCTGTGATTTTCGAGTATGATTATAACTCTAGATACAATTTCTCTTGAGTGAAGTGTGACATAAACGTCCATGTGAGGTAGGTTTTGATTGGGCCATAGATTGATTTATTAGGATTATCAACATTTATTGATTGAAATGAAAATGAGAGAGTCATTTTTTCATATATGATACATGATGGACTTCTATTATGGATAAGATCATTGATATTTTCTCAGTTTTGATTATTGTGTGGAATTTGATTTGGATGTAAGATGATTTCCCATGAGTGAAATTTTTAAGTGAGGGGGAGTTATGAGGCTCAAATTTCAATATATATTTGTACTGTAATTCATATTTAATAATTCCACAATAGTGTTATTGTATGGGTAATTGTCACATTTTTAGGTTATACTGGTAATTTGAGCTTAAATTTAAAAGGCAGCTAAATCTGGAATTTTGACTGATTTTTATCATAGGGGTATTTTTGTCACTTTTCATAACATATATGTCCACATATTATGATTTATTTTTTTTTTTGGAATCCTTATTTAATTTAATTCATTTTTTTCTTCTGGACTAGGTGCTGAATCGATCATCTAGAGGCCGTAAAAATTCATTGACGTTAAATAGTTTTCTAGGCGGATATAATGGGACCCACCGATGTAACTAAATCATAACACGTCCCAAACACCACCAAATGAATTTATTCCTACTGGAAAGGAAAGGGGATTCAAAAAGGTGCGTCCATGAAGAATTTCAAGTCACAATGCCCTCATTAAGGTATTATTGGAATGCTCCAAACATGTGGAAGACGAAACGTCTCACCCTTACGAAACGTTTCCATTGGGTAATAAATTCATAACATCGTGAAAATGCATCCAAACTAGGCCATACTTTGTGGAGAGACGCGAAATCATGTGTGGAACAACTTATATTAAGGATCCAACACGTGAACCATCATTTTAGAGGGTCTTAATTTCCAGGGAAGTAGAAGAATTCGAATTTGGTCAGTCAAATGGATAGATTAAAAATCTCGGAATAAATCAGCCATCACTTCTACATCCAGCAGCCAATAAAGATGAAAATTTGAGATAAAACGGGGGAGACATAATGGAACAACATTTATGAAGACACATATTAAAAATTCGGTAATTTAATGGAAGATTCATGTGGAATCATTCAGATTAAATGTTTTGGGTGTGAATTATTCGCCTCCTCTCCCTATAAATATGCATCTTCACCCCTTCTCTAAGCATTGGCACTTCTGTGTGGCCATTTTTCATTGTTTGTAGTTTCTTTCCATTTTAATAGTATTATTAATTTTTAATATGTTTTTTTTCTTATTCTTATCCTTCTCATTTTTTTATCTTTTGTTCTTCCGCCCCATTTTTCTCCATCGTGGTCTCTTCTACTTGTGATCATGAGTAGAAAACCCGTGGAACTTCCTGGGGGATCAATCATGTGTTGAACCCAAGTCATTTCATATTAATGTTTGTTGTTTTTTATTTTATTAGAGTTAGTACAAGGGGATATTAGTGGGTAAGGTGTCTTTTCGTCTTCACTGGCCACCCAAGGATTAACTTTCTCTTTTAAAATATTTTCCCTCGATCACGGTGGTGGATGTGCGGTCTCTCGGTGATCGTTGAGAGAACTGTATATTCATATCCACGTATAAAAGAGGATATTCTCACATACTATGGAGTGTGTTTATAAATTAAATATGAAACTAATAATGAGATGATGAAGTTTCAACCTATGTGATTCTCTAGGGAATGTCTTATTTCTTTCTGACATAATTCTGTTTGCATTTATTATGTTTGCATTGCATTTGCATGTTTAATTTTAGTTTTGAATTTACAATTCCAAAAAATCATTTCTGGTCATTTTATTTCATATATATATATATATATATTGAATTAGAATTAGTGAGTGATTGACTACAAAATGATCTTCCAGAGAACGACCTAGGTCAGCCATTATGCTACACTTAGTTATAAATATTTTTTAGAGCGCACACGACAATGCTTCATCAAATTGACGCCGTTTCCAGGGTTCCAAGTGGTTTTCAATAACTATTTTTATTTATATTTTGTAAATAATATTCCTTTTATTTAAAAACAACAACAAAATCATAAATTTCAGAAACTAAAAAAATATACTTTGTTCATGATGTATTCAAATTGTGATTACTATGCATGGAATGAATACTCACATGTGCAACAACAACAAGAGAAAGCTTCTTTAGAGTATAACAGAGCTCAGGTGAATGAACATGAAGAGGCCATAGAGGGACTAAATATTCAAATAGAAAGGCTAACATAATATGTTCATACTTCCCAAGAGCAATCCAAACCTGAACCTGAACCTCAACCAGAAGAAGTGGTGGAAGAGATTTCACTCATCATTTTTTACGCTAAAGAACTTGAGAAGGGTGAGAAGGAGATACTAAAATAATTAATCACATCATACCGCACTCAGCCATTTCTCAAGGAGGACCCAGAAGTACACATTCTAAAATATGCACTAATGGGAGGTCAACATTTTTTGGAAGATTCCTGGAATAACAATGTCGAAGATAAATTGAAACATGATCTTCCCATACTTGATGATGAATCATCAGAAACATTCTAACTCTCTCTTGCTATGGAAGATAAGGAAGAATATGCACCTGCTGATATTGAGTTTCCAATGGTCATGCCTGAAGAGATCAATTACCAAGCTAAATTACTTGAAAGGGAAGATATCTTTGTTAATTATTCGTGGTTTAATCTTATTCAAGATAAATTATTTTATAACATATCTTCATTTGAAATTTCTGATACAGCACAAATAGAGAAGACTTTGGATGATAAAGAAGAGACCACTCGAGTGGTGGTTATTGAAGAAGAAGAGATGGAGAAGATGGTGTACGACTACCTCCTCAACAAAAATTTTCATACCATATGGAGGAGGACATCACCGAAGTTAACAGGGAGCACCCTTATCTTTTATTCCCTCCCACTTTGAACCTAAAATTTCTTTTTTATTATTTCCTAGGGGTTGAGAGCATTCTTATCTACTTTTGGATTCTCTACTTTCAGTTTTTAATCATGGACATCGGGAAAACTCACATGTGGTGGTTCATCTCAATGAAACCACACCCGCCTTTTGATTGGGGATAATCCACTGAAACTATCTGACTAGAGGCAGTAAAATTCTAGCACCTTCTTAGGGGTCTAAACCAAGAATTGTCTATTTTATTTTCCAATTATCATTGTTTTTATTTATTTTTCTTTTATATTTTTATTTCTTTCTTGTAGTCTTAATGTGGCTAATTCTAGGAGCTTAACTCAAGGCATCCACTTCTAATATAATGTCAGGTTGCATCTTTCCTTCCATCGACTTTTCTACTATTATATTTATATTTTTTTCAGTTGAATTGAGGGGTAGTAAAATTTATGCGTGGGAAAGTGTCAACTTACTTAGATCTTCTTGTGTGCATTTCATTTTTTATTATCATATTTTTAGGATTTTTCATCTTTAATGAACATTCTTATCAGTTTTTACACATAAATTTATTTTTAAATAGTTGAAATTATTTTTGAAACAAATAATTTTAAATGATTTTTGATGTGAATACATTTTTCATGAATTGGATTGTCAATAATTTTTATTATTTTGAATAGTTTTTGAAATCCATGACCATGAAACACTAAATCAAAATATTTTTCCAATCCTGTGAGGTATTCTAAATAACTATTATATATTCTTCTTAATACCCACACCTTCTTGAGGGAGACATAAATTTTGTGTGAGATTTAGAATTTGTGAATATTCTCTTTGGAAACATTGGATTTCCTGGAATTTATTTGAAATGATTGAGGCATCTCTTTGGATAGCCACATTTTATCTTGATCCCCACCTTTACATTTATCCTTCGTAAGCCCTTAGATTCCCTGAATTTCCTTATAGGTTTAAGACACATTACAAGACAATTTTTCCTTACCTACCTACACTTTTAGTATTTATGCATGGATATTTCAAGATTTATTGTAGGGCAAGGGCCTTTCATGTGCGTTAATTGGGATGTGTATCATTTATGGGCGGTGCGAGGTGTGTGTCAAAATTTTTGGCAGTGGATAATAAGAGAATTGCGCATGTGTCATCATTTCGTTTTACTTTATTTGTTTCATCCATTCCTCCCTCAAAAAAAATGGAAATAACAATGGAGATGAGCTTTAATTACTCACTTTATATTATTATATGACTCATGTCCCTCTCAAAAATCATGGGCATGAATTGTCATTCATTCATTGTATTCAATTTTCAGCTCATCGTCTATGAAAAAAATAAAGATGTGCCTTTCTAGAGCTTTGAATAAAAAGGGGAGAACATTGATGATATCATTAATTGTAATCACTGCATGGCTCATGTACGATTTCATAATATGGTTGGTGTTGTTTTTCATATTTTCAAGCGGGATTGAGAGAGTAATTACATGTGTTTTCCCGTGATTTAATCATGCATTGTACATAAATGTCCAACCTCCTCTTTCTAGCCTGGAACATTTTTCAATAATTTTCCCACCAACCATAATCCATAGAATCATTTCAACCATAAATTAAATCCCTCATGATTAAATTCGTTTTCATGTTTCATGCTGTGGAAAAATGATTATTTTCACAAACCTATGGTGATACCTGTGATTTTCAAGTATGATTATAACTCTAGATTCAATTTCTCTTGAGTGAAGTGTGACATAATATTAAATGTCAGGTAGGTTGTGATTGGGCCATAGATTGATTTATTAGGTTTAACAATATCTAATGATTGAAATGAAAATGAGAGAGGCATTTTTTTCATATATGATACATGATGGACTTCTATTATCGATAAGATCATTGATATTTTCTCATTTTTGATTGCTGTGTGGAATTTGATTTGGATGTAAGATGATTTCCCATGAGTGAAATTTTTAAGTGAGGGGGAGTGATGAGGCTAAAATTTCAATATATTTTATACTGTAATTCATTGTTTATAATTCCACCATAGTTTTATTGTATGGGTAATTGTCACATTTTTATGTTATAGTGGTAATTTGAGCTTAAATTCAAAAAGCAGCTAAATCTGGAATTTTGACAGATTTTTATCATAGGGGTATTTTGGTCCCTTTTCATAACATATATTTCCACATATTATGATTTATTTTTTTTTTTGTAATCCTTATTTAATTTCATTCATTTTTCTCTGCTTGGCCAGGTGCTGAATCGATCATCTAGAGGCCGTAAAAATTCAATGAAGTTAAAGAGTTTTCTAGGCGGACAGAATGGGACCCACCGATGTAACTGAATCACAACACGTCCCAAACACCAACAAATGATTTTATTCCTTCTAGAAAAGAATTTGGATTCAATAAGGCACGTCCATGAAATATTTCAAGTCACAATACCCTCATTAAGGCATTATTGGAACGCTCCAAACATGTGGAAGACAAAACGTCTCACAAGACAGAAACGTTTCCATTGGGTAATAAATTTATAACATCGTGAAAATGCATCCAAACTAGGCCATATTTTGGGGAGATATGTGACATAAAGTGGGGAACAACTTATATTAAGGATCCAATGCGTGAACCATCATTTTAGAGGGTCATAATTTCCAGGTAAGTTGAAGAATTTGAATTTGGTCAGTCAAATGGATAGATTAAAAATCTCGGATTAAATCGGCCATCACATCTACATCCAGCGGCCAAAAAAGATGAACTTTTGAGATACAACGGAGGATACATTATGGAACAACATTGATGAAGACACCTATTAAAAATTCGGTCATTTATTTGAAGATTCAGGTGGAATCATTCGGATTAAATGTTTTGGGTGTGAGTTGTTCGCCTCCTTTCCCTATAAATATGCATCTTCACCCCTTCTCAAAGCATTGGCACTTCTGTGTGGCCATTTTTCATTGTTTTTAGTTTCTTTCCATTTTAATAGAATTATTCATTTTTAATATATTTTTCTCTTATTCTTATCCTTCTCATTTTTTAACTTTTGGTCTTCCACCACATTTTTCTCCACCGTGGTCTCTTCTTCTTGTGATCATGAGTAGCAAACCCGTGGAACTTCCTAGGGGGTCAATCATGTGTTGAACCCAAGTAATTTCATATTAATGTTTATTGTTTTATATTTTATTATAGTTAGTTCAAGGGGGATTTTAGTGGTTAAGGAACCTTTACATCTCCACTGGCCACCCAAGGCTTAAATTGCTCTTTTATAATATTCTCCCTCGATCAAGGAGGTGGATGTGCGGTCTCTCAGTGATCGTTGAGAGAACTGTATATTCAAATCCATATATAAAAGAGGATATTTCCACATTCGATGGAGTGTGTTTATAAATTAAATATGAAACTAATAATGAGACGATGAAGGTTCAACCTAGGTGATTCTCTTGGTAATGTCTTCTTTCTTTCTGACATAATTCTGTTTGTATTTATTATGTTTGCATTACATTTGCATGTTTTATTTTAGTTTTGAATTTACAATTCCAAAATCTCATTTCTGATCATTTTATTTCTTATATATATATATATACATAGTGAATTATAATTAGTGAGTGATTGACTTCAAAATGCTCCTCCAGAGAACGACCTAGGTCAGACATTATGCTACACTTAGTTATAAATATTTTTTAGAGCACACACGACAATGCTTCATCAAATTGACGTCATTTACGGGGATCCAAGTGGTTTTCAATAACTATTTTTATTTATATTTTTTAAATAATTTTCCTTTCATTTAAAAAAACAACAAAAAATTAATAAATTTCAAAAACTAAAAAAAATATACTTTGTTCATGGTGTATTCAAATTGTGATTACTATGCATGGAATGAATACTCACAGGTTCAACAACAACAAGAGGAAGATGATTTAGAGTACAGAAGATCTCAAGTGAATGAACATAAAGAGGCCATATAGGGACTAAAGATTCAAATAGAAAGTCTAACATAATATTTTCATACTTCCCAAGAGAAATCCAAACCTGAACCTGAACCTGAACTAGAAGAAGTGGTGGAAGAGATTTCACTCATCATTTTAAATGCTAAAGAACCTTATAACGTTGAAAAGAGATACTAAAATAATTAATCACATCATCCCGCACTCATCCATTTCTCAGGGTGGAACCAGAAGTACACATTCTAATAGATGCACTGATAGTAGGTCAACATTTTTTGGAAGATTCCTTGAATAACATTGTCGAAGATTACTAGAAACATGATCTTCCCATCCTTGATGATGAAACATCAAAAAAATTCAACCTCTCTCTTGCTTTGGAAGATAAGGAAGAAGGCTCACCTGCTGAGATCGAGTTTCCAATGGTCATGACTAAAGAGATCAATTACCAAGATGAATTACTTGAAAGGGAAGATATCTTTTTTAATTCTTCATGGTTTAATCTTATTCAAGATAAATTATTTTCTAACATCTCTTCCTTTGAAATTTCTAATACAGCACAAATATATAATACTATGGATGCTAAAGAAGAGACCACTCAAGTGGTGGTGATTGAAGAAGAAGAGATGTAGAAGATGGTGGTACGACTACCTTCTTAATAAAAAATTTCATACCATATGGAGGATGAAATCACCGAAGTTAACAGGGAGCACCCATATCTTTTATTCCCTCCCACTTAGAACTTCAAATTTCATCTTTATTCCTTCCTGGGGGATGAGAGCATTCTTAGCTAATTTTGGATTCTCTACTTTCATTTTTTAATTATGGACATCGGTAAAACTCACCTGTGGTGGTTCATCTCAATGAAACCACACCCGCCTTCTGATTGGGGATAATCCACTCAAACTGTCTGACTAGAGGCAGTAAAAACCTAGCACCTTCTTAGGGGTCTAAACCAAGAATTGTGTATTTTATTTTCCAAATATCATTCTTTTTATTTATTTTTCTTTTATATTTTTATTTCTTTCTTGTAGTATTAATGTGGCTACTTCTAGGAGAATAAGTCAAGGAATCCACTTCTAATATAATGTCAGGTTGTATCTTTCCTTCCCTTGACTTTTCTACCTTTATATTTATATTTTTTTCAGTTGATTTGAGGGGTAGTATCATTTATGCGTGGGGAAGTCTAAACTTTCTTCGATCCTCTTATGTTATTTTCATTTTTCATTATCATATTATTAGGATTTTTCATCTTTAATGAACATTATTATCAGTTTTTACACAACAAATGATTTTGAAAGAGTTGAAATTATTTTTGAAACAAAGAATTTTAAATTATTGTTGATGTGAAAACATTTTTCTTGAATTGGATTGTTAATAATTTTTATGATTTTGACTAATTTTTGAAACCCATGACCATGAAACACTAACTCAAAATATTTTTCCAATCCTGTGAGGTATTCTAAATAACTTTTATATATTCTTCCTAATACCCACACATTCTTGAGGGAAACTTGAATTTTTTGTGAGAACCAGAATTTATGAATATTCTCTTTCAAAACATTGGCTTTTCTGGAATGTATTTTAAATGATTGAGGCATATCTTTGGCTAGCCACATTTTATCTTGAGCCCCACCTTCACATTTATCCTTCGTAATCCCTTAGATTCCATGAATTGCCTTATAGGTTTAAGACACATTACAAGATAATTTTTTCTTTACCTACCTACACTTTTAGTATTTATGCATGGATATTTCAAGATTGAGTGTGGGGGAAGGGCCTTTCATGTGCATTAATTGGGATGTGTATCATTTATGGGTGGTGCGAGGTGTGTGTCAATATTTTTGGCAGTGGATAATAAAATAATTGGGCATGTGTCGTCATTTCATTTTACTTTATTTGTTTCATCCATTCCTCCTTCAAAAAAAATGAAAAAAACAATGGATACGAGCTTGAATTACTGACTTAATATTATTATATAACTCATTTCCCTCTCAAAAATCAAGGGCATAAATTTTCATTCATTCATTGTATTCAATTTTCAACTCATCCTCCATGAAAAAAATAAAGATGTGCCTTTCTAGAGCTTTGAATAAAAAGGGGAGAACATAGATGATATCATTCATTATAATCAATGCATGGATCATGTACGATTTCATAAGAGGGTTGGTGTTGTTTTTCACATTTTCAAGCGGGATTGAGAGAGTAATTACATGTGTTTTCCCTTGATTTAATCATGCATTGTACTTAAATTTCCAACCTCCTCTTTCTAGCCTGGAACGTTTTTCAATAATCTTCCCACCAACCATAATCCACAGAATCATTTCAACCATAAATTAAATCCCTCATGACTGAATTCATTTTCATGTTTCACGCTATGGATAAATGAGTATTTTCACAAACCTATGGTGATACCTGTGATTTTCATGTATGATTATAACTTTATATTCAATTTCTCTTGAGTGAAGTGTGACATATAATTCAATGTCAGGTAGGTTGTGATTGGGCCATAGATTGATTTATTAGGTTTACCAACATTTACTGATTGAAATTAAAATGAGAGAGGCATTTTTTTCATATATGATACATGATGGACTTCTATTATCGATAAGATCATTGATATTTTCTCATTTTTGATTATTGTGTGGAATTTGATTTGGATGTAAGATGATTTCCCATGAGTGAAATTTTTAAGTGAAGGGGAGTGATGAGGCTCAGATTTCAATATATTTTTTACTATAATTCATTGTTTATAATTCCACCATAGTGTTATTGTATGGGTAATTGTCACATTATTAGGTTATAGTGGTAATTTGAGCTTAAATTAAAAAAGCAGCTAAATCTAGAATTTTGACATATTTTTATCATAGGGGTATTTTTGTCACTTTTCATAACATATATGTCCACATATTATTATTTATTTTTGTGGAATTGTTATTTAATTTCATTCATTTTTGTTTTCTTGACTAGGTGCTGAATCGATCATCTCGAGGCCGTAAAAATTCAATGAAGTTAAAGAGTTTTCTAGGCGGACAAAATGGGACCCACCGTTATAACTGAATCATAACACGTCCCAAACACCACCAAATGAATTTATTCCTACTGGAAAGGAAATTGGATTCAATAAGGCACATCCATGAAGAATTTCAAGTCACAATACCCTCATTAAGGCATTATTGGAACGCTCCAAACATGTGGAAGACGAAACGTCTCACCAAGAATAAAGGTTTCCATTGGGTAATAAATTCATAACATCATGAAAATTTATCCAAACTAGGTCATATTTTGTAGAGAGACTCAAAATCAAGTGGGGAACAACTTATATTCGGGATCCATTGCGTGAAACATCGTTTTAGAGGGTCATAATTTCCAGGGAAGTTGAAGAATTTGAATTTGGTCAGTCAAATGGATAGATTAAAAATCACTGATTAAATTGGCCATCACTTCTACATCTGGCGGCCAATAAAGATTAACATTTGAGATAAAATAGAGGATAAATTATGGAACAACATTTATGAATACACCTATTAAAAATTCGGTCATTTATTGGAATATTCACACGAAATCGTTCGGATTAAATATTTTGGGTGTGAATTGTTCGCCTCCTCTCCCTATAAATATGAATCTTCACCCCTTCTCAAAGCATTGGCATTTCTATGTGGCCATTTTTCATTGTTTTTAGTTTATTTCCATTATAATTGTATTATTCATTTTTAATATATTTTTCTCTTATTCTTATCCTTCTCATTTTTTTATCTTTTGTTCTTCAACCCCATTTTTCTCCACAGTGGTCTCTTCTACTTGTGATCATGAGTAGCATACCCGTGGAACTTCCTGGGGGGTCAATCATGTATTGAACACAATAAATTTCATATTAATGTTTATTGTTTTTTATTTTATTAGAGTTAGTTCAAGGGGTACATTATTGGGTAAGGAGCCTTTGCGTCTCCACTGGCCACCCAAGGATTAACTTACACTTTTATAATATTTTCCCTCGATCAAGGTGGTGGATGTGCGGTCTCTCAGTGATCGTTGAGAGAACTGTATATTCAAATCCACATATAAAAGAGGATATTCGCACATAAGATGGGGTGTGTTTATAAATTAAATATGAAACTAATAATGAGATGATGAAGGTTCAACCTAGGTGATTCTCTTGGGAATGTCTTCTTTCTTTCTGACATCATTCTTTTTTGCATTTATAATGGTTGAATTGCATTTGCATGTTTAATTTTAGTTTTGAATTTACAATTCCAAAATCTCATTGCTGGTAATTTTATATTATATAAATACATACATAGTGAATTATAATTAGTGAGTGATTCACTTCAAAATTCTCCTCCAGAGAACGACCGAGGTCAGCCATTATGCTACAGTTAGTTATAAATATTTTTTAGAGAACACACGATAATGCTTCATCAAATTGACATCATTGCCGAGGAGCCAAGTGGTTTTCAATAACTATTTTTATTTATATTTTGTAAATAATTTCCCTTTAATTTAAAAAAACATCAAAAAAATCATAAATTTAAAAAACTATAAAAAATATATACTTTGTTCATGATGTATTCAAATAGTGATTACTATGCATGGAATGAATACTCACAGGTGCAACAAAGATAAGAGGAAGCTACATTAGAGTACCACAGAGCTCAGTTGAATGAACATAAAGAGGCCATATTGGGACTAAATATTCAAATAGAAAGGCTAACATAATATGTTCATACTTCCGATGAGCAATCCAAACCTGAACCTGAACATGAACCAAAAGAAGTGGTGGAAGAGAATTCACTCAACATTTTATATGCTAAATAACCTGAGAAGGAGCTACTAAAATAATTAATCACATCATCCCATAGTCCACCATTTATCAAGGAGGACCCAGAAGTACACATTCTAACAGATGAACTGATGGGAGGTCAACATTTTTTGGAAGATTCTTGTAATAACATTGTCAAAGATAAATTGAAACATGATCTTCCCATCCTTGATGATGAAACATCAGAAACGTTCTACCTCTCTCTTGATTTGGAAGATAATGAAGAAGACTAACCTTCTGAGATTGAGTTTCCAAAGGCCATGCCTGAAGAGATCAATTACCAAGCGGAATTACTTGAAAGGGAAGATATAATTGTTAATTCTTCATGGTTTAATCTTATTCAAGATAAATTATTTTCTAACATATCTTCCTCTGAAATTTCTGATACAGCACAAATAGATAAGTCTATCGATGATAAAGAAGAGACCACTCAAGTGGTTGTGATTGAAGAAGAAGAGATGGAGAAGATGGTGGTATGACTACCTCTTCAACAAAAATTTTCATAACATATGGAGGAGGACATCACCGAAGTTAACAGAGAGCACCCTAATATTTTATTCCATCCTACTTAGAACCTCAAATTTAATATTTATTCTTTCCTGGGGGTTGATAGCATTCTTATCTACTTCTGGATTCTCTACTTTTAGTTTTTAAACATGGACATCGGGAAAACTCACATGTGGTGGTTCATCTCAATGAAACCACACCCGCCTTCTGATTGGGGATAATCCACTTAAACTGTATCACTAGAGGCAATAAAAACGTAGCACCTTCTTTGGGGTATAAACCAAGAATTATATATTTTATTTTCCAATTATCATTATTTTTATTTATTTATCTTTTATATTTTCATTTATTTCTTGTAGTATTAATGTTGATACTTCTAAGATATTAACTCAAGTAATCCACTTCTAATATAGTGTCAGGTTGTATCATTCCTTCCCTTGACTTTTCTACCTTTATATTTATATTTTTTTCAGTTTAATTGAGGGTTAGTAAAATTTATGTGTGGGGAAGTGTCAACTTTCTTAGATCTTCTTGTGTGCTTTTCATTTTTGATTATCATATTTTTAGGATTTTTCATCTTTAATAAACATTCTTATCAGTTTTTACACATCAATTGATTTTGAAAGAGTTGAAATTATTTTTGAAACAAATAATTTTAAATGATTGTTGATGTGAAAACATTTTTCTTGAATTTGATTGTTAATAATCTTTAGGATTTTGAATAATTTTTGAAATCCATGACCATGAAACACTGACTCAAAATATTTTTCCAATCCTGTGAGGTATTCTAAATAACTTTTATATATTCTTCCTAATACCCACACCATCTTGAGGGAAACTTGAATTTTGTGTGAGAACCAGAATTTGTGAATATTCTCTTTCGAAACATTGTATTTCCTGGAACGTATTTGAAATGATTGAGGCATCTATTTGGCTAGACACATTTTATCTTGATCCCCACCTTTACATTTATCCTTCGTAAGCCCTTAGATTCCATGAATTGCCTTATAGGTTTAAGACATATTACAAGCCAATTTTTCTTTACCTACCTACACTTTTAGTATTTATGCATGGATATTTCAAGATTGAGTGTGGGGGAAGGGCCTTTCATGTGCGTTAATTGGGATGTGTATCATTTATGGGCGATGTGAGGTGTGTGTCAATATTTTCGACAGTGGATAATAAGAAAATTGGGCATGTTTCATCATTTCGTTTTACTTTATTTGTTTCATCCATTCCTCATTAAAAAAATGAAAAAAAACAATGGAGATGAGGATTAATTACTCACTTTATATTATTATATGACTCATGTCCCTCTCAAAAATCAAGGTCATTAATTGTCATTCATTCATTGTATTCAATTTTCAGCTCATCCTCCATGAAAAAAAATAACGATGTGCCTTTTTGGAGCTTTGAATAAAAAGGGGATAACATAGATGATATCATTAATTATAATCACTACATGGCTCATGTACCATTTCATAGGAGGGTTGGTGTTGTTTTTCACATTTTCAAGCGGGATTGAGAGAGGAATTACGTGTGTTTTCCCTTTATTTAATCATGCATTGTACTTAAATGTCCAACCTACTATTTCTAGCCTGGAACTTTTTTCAATAATTTTTCCACTAACCCATAAGCCACAGAATAATTTGAACCATAAATTAAAGCCCTGATGAATAAATTCATTTTCATGTTTCAGGCTATGGAGAAAAAAGTATTTTCACAAACCTATGGTGATACCTGTGATTTTCGAGTATGATTATAATTCTAGATTCAATTTCTCTTGAGTGAAGTGTGACATAAAATTCAATGTGAGGTAGTTTATGATTGGGCCATAGATTTATTTATTAGGTTTAACAATATTTAATGACAGAAATGAAAATGAGAGAGTCATTTTTTTCATATATGATACATGATGGACTTCTATTATGGATAAGATCATTGATATTTTCTTATTTTTGAATGTTGTGTGGAATTTGATTTGGATGTAAGATGATTGCCCATGAGTGAAATTTTTAAGTGAGGGGGAGTGATGAGGCTCAAATTTAAATATATTTTATATTGTAATTCATTTTTTTTAATTCCACAATAGTTTTATTGTATGGGTAATTGTCACATTGTTATGTTATAGTGGTAATTTGAGCTTAAATGCAAAAGTCGTCTAAATCTGGAATTTTGACAGATTTTTATTATAGGGGTATTTTTGTCACTTTTCATAACATATATGTCCACATATTATGATTTATTTTTTTGGGAATCCTTATTTAATTTTATTCATTTTTTTCTTCTGGACCAGGTGCTGAATCGATCATCTAGAGGCCGTAAAAATTCAATGACGTTAAAGAGTTTTCAAGGCAGATAGAATGGGACCCACCAATGTAACTGAATCATAACACGTCCCAAACACCACCAAATGAATTTATTCTTACTGGAAAGGAAAGGGGATTCAATAATTCACGTCCATGAAGAATTTCAAGTCACAATACCCCCATTAAGGCATTATTGGAACGCTCTAAACATGTGGAAGATGAAACGTCTCACCAGTAAGAAACGTTTCCATTGGGTAATAAATTCATAACATCGTGAAAATGCATCCAAACTTGGCAATATTTTGTGGAGAGACGCGACATCTAGTGGGGAAAAAAATATATTAAGGATCCAACACGTGAACCATCATTTTAGAGGGTCATAATTTCCAGGGAATCTGAAGAATTCTAATTTGGTCCGTCAAATGGATAGATTAAAAATATCGGATTAAATAGGCCATCACTTCAAAATCCGGCGGCCAAAGGAGGACTAAATATTCAAATAGAAAGGCTAATATAATATGTACATACCTCCCAAGAGAAATCCAAACCTAAACCTAAACTTGAACCTGAAGAAGTGGTGGAAGAGATTTCACACATCATTTTTTATGCTAAAGAACCTGAGAAGGGTGAGAAAGATCTACTAAAAAATTAATCACATCATCCCGCACTCTGCCATTTTTCAAAGAGATCCCCGAAGTACACATTCCAACTGATGAACTGATGGGAGGTCAACATTTTTCAGAAGAATCTTTGAATAACATTGTCAATGATAACTTGAAACATGATCTTCCCATCCTTGATGATGAAACATCAGAAACTATCTAACTTTCTCTTGCTTTGGAAGATAAGGAAGAAGATGCACCTTCTGAGATTGAGTTTCCAATAGTCATTCCTGAAGAGATCAATTACCAAGTTGAATTACTTGAAAGGGAAGATTTATTTATTAATTCTCCATGTTTTATTCTTATTCATGATAAATTATTTTCTGACATCTCTTCCTTTGAAATTTCTGATACAAAAAAAATAGAGAAGACTATGGATGTTAAAGAAGGGACCACTCAAGTAGTGGTGATTGAAGAAGAAGAGCTGGGGAAGATGGTGTTGTGACTACCTCCTCAACAAAAAATTTCATACCATAGGGAGGAGGACACCACCGAAGTTAACAGGGAGCACCCTTATCTTTTATTCCCTCCCACTTCGAACCTCAAATTTCTTCTTTATTATTTCCTAGGGGTTGGGAACATTCTTATCTACTTTGGGATTCTATAATTTCAGTTTTTAATCATGGACATCAGGAAAACTCACATGTGGTGGTTCATCTCAATGAAACAACACCCACCTTTGGATTGGGGATAATCCACTGAAACTGCCTAACTAGGGGCAGTAAAAACCTAGCACACTCTTGGGGGTCTAAACCAAGCATTATGTATTTTCTTTTCCCTTTATCATTTTTTTATTTATTTTTCTTATATATTTTCATTTATTTCTTGTAGTATTAATGTGGTTTCTTCTAGGAGCTTAACTCAAGGCATCCACTTCTAAAATAATGCCAGGTTTTATCTTTCCTTCCCTTAACTTTTCTACATTTATATTTATATTTTGTTGAGTTGAATTGAGGGGTAGTAAAATTTATGTGTGGGGGAGTGTCAACTTGGTTAGATCTTCATGTGTGTTTTTCATTTTTGATTATCATATTTTTTGTATTTTTGAGCTTTAATGAACATTATTATCACTTTTTACACATCAATTGATTTTCAAAAGAGTTGAAATGATTTTTGAAATAATGAATTTTTTATGATTGTTGATGTGAGAACATTTTTCTTGAATTGGATTGTCAATCAATTTTATGAGTTTGACTGATTTTTGAAATCCATGACCATGAAACACTGACTGAAAATATTGTTCCCATACTGTGAGCTATTCTAAACCACTTTTACATATTCTTCCTAATAACCACACCTTCTTGAGGGAAATTTGAATTTTGTGTGAGAACTAGAATTTGCGGATATTCTATTTCGAAGCATTGGATTTCTTGGAATGTATTTTAAATGATTAAGGCATCTCTTTGGCTAGCCATATTTTATCTTGAGACCCACCTTTACATTTATCCTTCATAATCCCTTATATTCCATTAATTTCCTTATAGGTTTAAGCCACATTAAAAGCCAATTTTTCCTTACCTACCTGCACTTTTGGTATTTATGCATGGATATTTCACGTTTGTGTGAGGGGGAAGGGTCTTTCTTGTGTGTTCATTTCTATTTGTATCATTTTTTGAGTGGTGTGAGATGTGTGTTAATACTTTGGGCAGTGGATAATAAGAGAATTGGGGATGTGTCATCATTTCATTGTACTTTATTTGTTTCATCAATTTCTCCTTCAAAAAAATGAAAAAAAATGGAGATGAGATTGAATTACTGATTGTACATTATTTTATGACATATTTCCCTCTCCAAAATCAGGGGAATGAATTTTCATTCATTTATTGTATTCAATTTTCAACTCATCCTCCATCAAAAAATAATTAAAGATGTGCTTTTTTGGAGATTTGAAAAGAAATGGAGAACATAGATGATATCATTCATTTTAATCACTTAATGTATCATGTACCACGTCATAAGAGGGGTGGTGTTGTTTTTCACAATTTCAAGTGATATTGAGAGACGAATTACCTGTGTTTTCCCTTGATTTAATCATGCATTGTACTTAAAATTCCAACCTCCTCTTTCTAGCCTGGAACTTTTTTCAATAATTTTCCCAACAACCTTAATCCATAGAATCATTTGAACCATTAATTAAATCCCTTAGGATTAACTTCATTTTCCTATTTCACACTTTGTATAAATGAGTTTTTTCACAAACATATGGTGATACATGCGATTTTCAAGTATGAGTATAACTCCAGATTCAATTTCTCTTGAGTGAAGAGTGACGTTAAATTAAATGTGAGGTTGGTTGTGATTGAGCCATGTATTGATTTTTGATGTTTAAAAACATTTAATGATTGAAATAAAAATTAGAGAGGAATGTTTTTCATATATGATACATGATGGACTTCTATTTTGGATAAGATCATTGATATTTTCTCATTTTTGATTGTTGTGTGGAATTTTATTTGGATGTAAAATGATTTCCTAGGAGTACAATGTTTAAGTGTGTGGGAGTGATAAGCTAAAATTTTCATATATTTTATACTGTAATTTATTTTTTATAATCCCACCATAGTGTTATTGTATGGGTAATTGTCACATATTTAGGTTATAGTGGTAATTTGAGCTTAAATGAAAAAAGAATCTATATCTGAAATTTTGACAGATTTTTATCATAGGGGTATTTTTGTCACTTGTCATAAAATATAAGTCCAAATTTTATGAATAATTTTTTTTAGAATCCTTATTTAATTTCCTTCATTTTTGTCTTCTGGACAAGGTGCTGAATCGATCATATAGAGGCCGTAAAATTCAATGAAGTTAAAACATTTTCTAGGCGGACAGAATAGGACCCACCGACGTAACTGAAAAATTACACGTCCAAACACCTCAAAATGAATTTATTCTTGCTGGAAAGGAAATTGGATTCAATAAGGCACGTTCATGATGAATTTCAAGTCACAATACCCTCATTAAGGCATTATTGGAATGCTCCAAACATGTGGAAAACGAAACGTCTCACTAGGCAGAAACGTTTCCATTGTGAAATAAATTCATAACATCGTGAAAATGGATCCAAACTGTACCATATTTTGTGAAGAGACGCGACATCAAGTGGGGAACAACTTACATTAAGGATCCAACGCGTGAAACATCATTTTAGAGGGTCATAATTTCCAGGGAAGTTGAAGAATTTGAATTCTTCCAATCAAATGGACAGATTAAAAAGCTTGGATTAAATCGGCCATATCTTCTACATCTTAAGGACAGTAAATCATAAAGTTTGAGATAAAACGGAGAAGAAATTACGGAACAACTTTTATGAAGCCACATATTATAAATTCTGTCATTTATTAGAAGATGTTCGAGGAAACTTTCAGATTAAATGTTTTGGGTGTGAATTCTTTATATCTTTTCCCTATAAATATATATCTTCACCCCTTCTCAAAGCATTGGCACTTCTGTGTGGCCATTTTTCATTTTTTTTAGTTTCTTTCCATTGTAATAGTATTATTCATTTTTAATATATTTTCCTCTTATTCTTATCATTCTCATTTTTTTTATCTTTTGTTCTTCCACCCCATCTTTCTCCACAGTGATCTCTTCTACTTGTGATCATGAGTAGTTAACCCGTGGAACATCCCGGGGGATCAATCCAGTGTTGAACCCAAGTAATTGAATATTAATCTTTATTTTTTCTTATTTTATTAGATTTAGGTCATGGGTTATCATAGTAGTAATGGTTCCTTTGTGTCTCTACTTTCCACCTAAGGCTTAACTTTCTCTTTTATAATATTTTCCCTCAATCGAGGAGGTGGATGTGCGGTCTCTTGGCGATCGTTGAGAGCACTGTATATTCACAACCACATATAAAAGAGGATATTAACACATACGATGGACTATGTTTATTAATTAAATATGAAACTAATAATGAGATGATGAAGGTTTAACCTGGGTGATTCTCTCGGGAATGTCTTCTTTCTTTCTGACAACATTCTATTTGCATTTATTATATTTGCATTGAATTTTCATGTTTAATTTTAGTTTTGCATTTACAATTCCAAAATCACATTGCTGGTCATTTTATTTCTTATATGTATACATAGGGAATTATAATTAGTGAGTGATTGGCTGCAAAAGACTCCACAAGAGAATGACCTATGTCAGCCCTTGTGCTACACTTAGTTATAAATATTTTTGAGAGTGCACGCGACAATAAGAGTTGACCAAACTGAGATCTTGGCATCTTTTCTGGGGAGGAGAGTTGACCAAACTGAGATATTGGCGTCGTTGCTGGGGAGGTAGTTCCACAATAAAATTATAAATATTTTACATTTTTTAAATTAAAAAAAACAAAAAAACAAAAAAACAATTGCCATGTTGTTTTCAAATGATTATTTTTGTAATTTATGGAACACTTAACCACAAGTGCAAGAAAAAGTTTCTAACTCACCATGGTACAAATAGTATAGTAGTTTTTTTCTTGGCTAAGTAGATTCGGGGATCTCGAATCCAAATCATCTAGGATGATGAATTCAAGGATCTAATTCAAAAACATAAAGGGAACCTTGAATACCCCATGTTGGAGGGTTCGTCTAGAGAATTAATTGAACACTAAGATTATCTTCCAGAATTTTATCAAGAAATAGTTGATGTACAAAATGATATTTCACAAGTGCATCATCAAAAAAGAAAAATCTATTTTAGATTATAACAAATCTCAAGTGAAGGAACTCAAAGAGGTTATAGAGGGACTAAAGGGTCAAATAGAAAGGCTAATAGAATATGTCCATTATAACTAAGAGAAATTATAGCCTGAGCTACATTATGGGGATCAACATGATTTCCATGAATTCTGGAATGAGTGTGAAGAACAACTTGGCCTCCCAAAAGAAGAATATTTGGAACCATTTAAGGGTGAAACAACTAACATAGTGGAAATTATAGAACAAATAGAGGATCCTGACTATCTACCACTATCTTCTACTACTCAACTTAAATAGGTGATTTCAAATGAAGAATAGATTGAAGATGAACAAACTCAGGGAGATAATCATTTCATTAACTTGTTAGCTTTTGATCTTGTTAAAACTGAATTTTTTGTCACCTCCCACTGTTTTAAATTTTTATATTTGGTAAACACATCTATTTCCTTTGTGGTTGAGGAAGAAAAATAAGATGCACCTAATGAAGACCATCTGGATCCCCCTAATCTTGTTGAACACATATTAGAAAGAGTTCAAGAGGATACAAAAGTGGATTTTCTAGTGGAGAATGAGATGCATGATACTCACATTAAAGGGTATTCATTTTATATTGATTCTTTATGCATTAATGTTTTTCAAATAGATGTACAATATGAAATTCACTTTGATTATTCCCTTGATGCAGCATATCTTGAGAAATCAGTGGTGAATGAAGAAGAAATTTTGCAAGTGGAAACTATGAAACTGGAGGACTCATTCATTTTTCAAACCCCACCATGCATGTTATGTCTCACTACAATGGGGGTGGACTTGGTATGCTATATCCATAGAGTCCTCAACAAAAAGGAACAAGTGCATGCAGGAAAGAATAATTTTTGTTAGTTCATGAGAAAGAAACCTCACCCACCATCAGATTGGGGATAAACAATTAGAACTGCCTCTCTTGAGGTAGTCAAAACCCAGGGCCCACTTTGGTGGAATAAACCAAGATTTATCCTTATTTTCATATTCAAATTATATTTTCATTTCTTTTAATAAATTTCTTATGTTATGTTATTACTTTTTTAGGTTTTCAAAGAGCAACACTTAGGATCCAAACTCAACGTTGCATTGCCAATAAGTCAGGTTGTAAGTCTCTTTTATACTTAATTCATTGTTGTGAATCAATCAAAAATATTCTTACTTGTTAAATCCAATTTAATTCACTAAAGAAACTTCATAATTTAAGTGGGGGGGATCTTTTTAGCTTAGGATTTTCATTTATTGTGTTTTGTTTTCAAAAAAATGTCTTTTCAAATTTTTGTCTGTTTTTTTAAATTTTTGTGTGTTTTTGAAACTTTTGAGCTGAAATTATTGTCATTATCATTTTCGAAACCCGTGTAAATTAGAGAAATAATATATTCTATGAAACTGAGCGTAAATGGATGCTGAAATGACTTTGTTTCGAGTTCAAATATTTGGGAATTTCATGAAAATTACACTCATTTTTGAAACCCATGCCATATTTCAATGTAAATATCTTTGAAATCACTTTACTGTGAGGCTTCTAAACATATTTTTGTCATATTCTTTTCATTCACCTCATTTCTTAAGAGAACCAGACCACACTTTCTTTAACCAGAATTTGATTTATTCCTTTCAAAACTTGAGGGTATAGGGTACGTGTGTTTTAAATGATTGAGGATTTTATCCGGTTTGAAGCCCCCTTTTAAAAATAATCCATTTCATTATGTTCTACCTTATATATTAATAATTTTATCCCCTATTAGCCATAAATAGCCTATTATATTAGCCACATTACAAGCCAATTTTCCTTATCCAACCTGATCTTGAAGTGAAATTGCATGATCTAGTTGAACATAAGTATGGGGGAAGATTTATTGTGGTGTACTACCTGATTTTGTGATACTTTGGGTGAAAAATAAATTTTTTAAGAGATGTGTGAGATGCTGAAAAATGATTTTTCTGAAATCTGTACCTTCTATGGAGCTTTCATGATAAGAGAATATGTGCCTCTATAGAGCTTTCAATGTAATAAAAGAAAGTTGTTCCTATCTAGAGCTTTCAAGAAAAATCATGTTGGAAAAGATTGAAATTTTTTCTGATGAAATCATGATCTGATTGAATGATGATGGAGCCTATTTTCTTAAAAGGGGAAGAGAAGGAGGTCATATTTTAGTGAAAATTAGAATCTTGCAATTTTACTTCATAAAGAGCCAAGCCCTTCTTTTTCAGCCTCGGAATTTTTAACATCTAAACCCTACCAACCGAAAGAGACAAAAAAACCTTGAAAAGTCCTTCTGAGAATCACATGTCCGTGACTCAAATTTGGTGGAGAAGTATGAATTTATCAAGCCTATTGGGACTCTTGTGTGTGTTTGGATGAGAAAAGCCTTGTTGAGCATTTACATTTGTGAGATTAGAGAAAATTCATGCGAGGTAGGTGTTTTGTGTGCATGGGATAAGAAATGAAGTGGAAATATATTAAAATCTAAAATGGATAACTTGAATTAATTTTTTTGATGAGGAATTATATCTGTTTGTTTCTTAGTATGGATTTGGTAGATCTCATTGGTATGTGTTTTGGATTTGATTTGATTTGATTTTGACTTGTCCATGAGTCCAAATACTAAGTGTGGGGAAATTGATAGAGAAAATATTTTCAATTAAATTTACATTAAATTTAATTGTTTTAAACCTATAAAAGTGTTACTCTCGTATTAATTGTTTCATTTTTATGATATTGGTGTTATTTTGAGATGAACAGTAAAAATGGGCCATTTCGTATTTTTAATAGTTTAATGTATTTCTGTAGTTTGATCATAACATTATCTACACCAATCAAAATTGATAAATTCTTTCGTTTAAATATTATAAACATCCAGGTCTTCATTTAGTATTGTTGGACCAAAAGCTAAATTGACCATATGGAAGCTCAAAAAAAGCTCACAAGTTGTCTCATGAAAACTGTTTATAGTTCTGCTGATTTTCGGTGTGGGGACCATAAATAATTCTTTGTGGTCCCAATTGTTGTGATATTCGATGGGTGGATGCTAAAGAAGATTAATAACATCCTTCATGAAGGGAAGGCTGTGGAAATTAGCCGTTTTAAGGGTCATTAAGGAATCCTAATCTAGAGGTTTGTGATTTGAAGAGTCTGACTAGACAGAATAAATGCTCATAGTAAAACGGACATAACTCTCGAAATAAATGTCCAAATCTGATGAGAATTTGAGGAGAAACGCCCAAGAGAATTTTGCACAACATTGAATAAGGGCTCAACGCGTTAAAAGGTCATTTATGAGGTCTACAACGCATCATTTTTCGGGGGAATAATTCTTCCTATAAAAGGAGGCCCTCACCTCCTTCCCAAATCATCTCTCATTCCATCTCATTCTATCCCATTCCTTCTAGGACACCAAGGAGAAGAACTTTTCGACATTCTATTTTATTTCTTTTCTTTTTAATAGTTTTGTAATTCCTTTTTATTCCCCATTCATCTCGATTACCCTTACCATAGTGGGGTAAACATTTTGAGTGATTAGGGAAGGGTTGGTATTCTACATTGTGATGTTTGAGTTATTGAACGTAATTGAATAAATTTATTTATTCTTCAAAGAAGTTTTCAATTTATTATGGTGGATTTAATTATCATGTGCTATTGTTCTTGAATATTAATTTCGTTACTGATTTTTTCCTTGGTAAAATAATCATAATATCCCTCCACTAATTTCTGGTTTATATATGATGGAATAGACCAGGGATTAGTGGTGAAGTACTCGACGATCGTCAGTACGTGTAAAAGTTGTAGTGAATGTTCTTGATTGTTTGGGAGAAAAAAAACCCGATCTGGTATTGCCCATTTAAATTAATGATATTCAATACAACTATTTTACACATGGAAGGAGATTTGACCAAACCGAGATCTTGGTAAGGTTTTCTCTCACCATCATAATTTCACCAAGGAAGTGAGAGGAAACGATTGTGGAAACTCACTTTAATCAACAAAGAACAAGATGATTGAATTAAATTTAATAAGGATATCATTACCATTTGTAAGTCGACCCCGACCTAATCATCCTTTTTAATATCGTAGTTTTTCAATCATTTGAATTTCAAATTTCATTTTGAAAACAAAACATTTTTATCCTCAATTAAAACTGACAAACTAATTTTGTGTGCACTCCTCTTTAGGAGACTTCCTAGGGTTAATCACTAGACTACACTTAGGAAATTTAAAATTTTATTTTCCACGCCCTATGACAGGCATGCATCAATATAATATATAAATTTAATTGAAATTATTCCTATTTAGGGTTTATTTTAATTAATGAAAAAGGATCAATATTAGGCACTTTAAAATAGATTACAAATAAACACGTTTATAAAACCAAAATTAAGCATATATTAGAATACAATATAAAGATGTAATTAATTATATTAAATAAAAATAAATTATAATTTTATAAATTTAAGTCATATTAAAATAATAATTAGACTTTTAAATTACATTATTTATTGAAAATATTTTAAAGGTTTACATAAATTTCTATTTTTTTGATTCACGAAAAAGTCCGTAATTTTCTAATATTTCCAATATTTCACTCTAAGTTATTTTTGAAATTATTATTTAAAATAAAAAGTTGTTTTTATAAAATAAGGTTTATAAATTTCATATAAATTAATTATGATATTTTTCACCATAATCATTAAAAATCATTTTGGAAGAAAACCTATTTTTTTACGAATAAATCTATACTAAAAATTGAATGAATAATTTCTAGGAATTTGTTAATAATTTTAAATTGAGTAGAAAATTTAAATATATAATTCATAAAATATATAATACTATTTATTCCATCAAATTTAATTGTTATGTTATAATGGATATATATTTTGAGGATCGTTTAAGATTGGTGTGGTGTGTCAGAAACATATCTAACAGAGTTTTTTTCTAAAATCGCCGGGTGTTATAATACTCCTTCCATAATCAAATTAATAAAATAAATTTAATCCTTACTATAATTTATTAGATATATAAATTTTATTATAATTAATTAAGATTTCAATGATGATTTTGGTGTAAAAAATCATGTTGGTGCTTGCATCGGGCCAAACACAAAAATGAAAAACTATTGATAGACTTAGAGTATAGAATTATATAATAAAAGCATAATTTTTTAAAAAGTGTAATGAGGATAATTTAACATCATTAAATTTGGAAGACATATGTATAATTTTTGAATATGAGGTGTTATTTTAAAATATTGGTGATGAACTAGATACATTTAGAAATTATCTCCTTCTCGAAATTAGTTCCTACATAAATAATGGATTTAAGATTATTTTTAGGAACTGGATGTCAAAAAATATCTATAAATGTATTTTGATATTTATAATGGGTAGTGACTCAATGGATTGCAAATGGAAAATATTCTTTTTGGGAATGGTGGAGAAGGAGTTCTTTTTAGCTTAACATGCAATGGCATTCCCTCAACTATTCATTCTATAATGTTTAATGTGGGCATTTTAAAGGTAAATTGGATTTAAAGTGAAAACATAATATATATGAAACTTAAATGACCTAATTATGAAATTTGTATATTTTTTCCATGACATTTTATGTCTTTTAAGACGTGTTAAACCCTATTTACACCGTTTTACCTTTACTACGGTAACTCAACTTTTAACTCGAAAACTTATTTCTATGCCTAAAAACGAAATTTAAATCATTAATTTATTTCAATGTTTTGGTAATAAATTTGTAATCAATATAATATAATTCAATTTCCAAATATTAGAAATTTCACTTTAAAATGAAAAAGTAAAATATTACCACACCACATTTCTTAAAAAGTTTATTTTCAAAATATCAATTGTTATTTATTCTTTTTTCATATCTATTATTAATTAAATGAGTGTTTATATATTTATTTATATACTGAAATATTTTATTTGAAAAATTCCTTACAATTTAAGAAATTATTTTTTTATAATAAAAAAACAAAATATTTTAATTAAAAATAATTTAAAAATCTCCTTAAAATATTTAATGATCTTATTTTTATTTCAGAAAAAATATATAATCATTCCATGAATATTAACTCATTTTTATATATTAAAAAAATTTACATTTAATTTCCTAATCTAAAGAAGGTAATTTTATTTTATAAATTAAAATATAAAAAATTTAATAAAATAACATTTTTATATAAATCATTTTTGATGGGACATGATTAATTAAATTAGTATTCGATGTAGTTCGTTAAATATTTCCTTGATTATACTTATTTATTTTATTAATCATTAATTTTTATCCATCCATTTTATTGAAATCAATTTTTTGTAAATAATTTAACAAGAAATACTTAACTCATAAAAAAAAAGTTTCATTAGAACCCGTTGAGTTTTCATAAAGTGAATTAATATATTTTTATTATATTCCAAAAAAATTTAATTCAAAATAATTTATTTATAATGAAAATAAAAATTTCCTACATCTGAAACAAAATTATTTATTTTAACTGCATATCAGTGATTCTTAATAGGTGAGATGTTTACTAGTCTTGTACCCAAAAACTATATACAATTTTAAAATAGTCATATAATGGCTATATTACAACCCATTAATTTTTATAAATCAATCTAATTCTATATTCACAAATTACAATTCTCATTCAAATATATTTTACTTTTGGATTTTTCAACATGTTTTCTCCATTCAAATTTTTTCAATATATTTTTGGTTATACTATTTCCTATACTCATGGGTATAGATGATCCATTGAATTTATAAGCTATAAAAATATTATTATTTTAGTTTTTTATTATTTTAATTTACATACTTTTAAGGGATATAATTTTAAATAAAATTTAATAGTCTAATGTATTTAATAAATTCTTTCATGAACATTTATTGTAATGTTCAATTATAAAGGAATAATGTGTTATGAGAGTGAATCATATATTATAGTTATGATTTTTCTATTATAATTAAATAGAAGAAAATTGTAATTATTAATGTAAGAAACAATTGTATAATGAAAGAAATTTTTTTATAAATCTAGGGGTGTTATATTCCCTCCCAACTAAATAAATTATATCCTCTGAATTTTAATTATCACTCACTAATGAATGTAGTTAAAGGAATCAATAAGATATAAGAGAATGAAGATATAATATTTGTGAGATGTCAACCATTATATATCTTAATGGATAATAAATTATTATTTTACTCAACTATTTCAGAAAACAAATACCTATCATGATGTGGTATTAAGATCCATATCTTGGATGCAATTTCAACAGATATTTCATAGGCTATTTTTCATATATAGGTATTTGTGGGTTGATTTATGATTTGAAATGTAATTTATTTATTATAAAAATTTATATGGTCTCTATCTATATATACCCAATCCATTCAAAAAATCACATTATATTTGATTAACTAGAGAATAATATGATTTTTAGGATTTAAATTCCCACAAACCACTATATTAGTTATATTCCTGTGATGTAATCTGTAACTCCCCAACCCCATAATCCTAAAGTCGGTGAATTATTGCATATCATTGGCATTATCACAAAAGATCAAGTCTTGAAAGACCGATTATTTTTGTAGCCTTGGAAGTACTAGATACATTCATAAGGATTACATTACACCATAAAATGGAAAACAAAAACAAAATTGTTTCCTTAGACAACACTGAGATCCCATAGAATATCCCTGCAGGTCAGTCATAATATACTTCTTCACATCCTAGGAAAAATAAAACATAGAAAGTGGTGTGATCATATTCTCAGTAAAGATAACAATAAAGAGGAAACATTTATAAATAAGCATAAACATTTAATGAAATATATAAGACTAAACAAAATCATTTTAAGCTTGAACTTCAGAATAATATAGAAAAGATAAAATCAAACAATTATATTTACTTATTCACATGGATATTCTTATAGTCAAATAATCACATGAAATATCAACAGCCACTTTCATAATGATGGAATGCATAATGCCATACTTTCATAACCACATAGTCGAGGCCTTGTGCCAAGACTACAAATAAGATTTTGTCAAGACCATGTGCCAAGACACTAGTTTGTTTCATGAGACCTACCGATGCATCGAGGAGCTATAACGTTCTCCACCCGTCACTTACTAAGCCTAATGAATTCCTCATATGAAAAGGTTTAAACATAACATAAACATTCCTATTAAAACTAGCATACTAAATGGAAATACTTTCTCCATATGCCATGAATGGTGTAAACATAACACATCCACAGTCAAACATATCACAAAACCTTCAATAAAATATGGAATTTTTGGTCTCATAATAAATCAACTTCAAATAAGCTTAAAATCCATCGAAGGATGTTAACATAGATGGAATAAAAACCTTTTTTAGAGAAATATCTCTTTTTATTTTGAAATCATTTTAATATAAAATAATTATAAAGAAAACCTTTATTTTTAAAATAGTTTTTTAAACATGTAAGGGAAGCTTCGACGTTGTTATAACAGTGGAAAATAGATTCACCCACCGTATATGTTAAAAAACATTCTTACCTTGTCAAAAAGGTCATAAAGTACATTGTTTGGAAAACGACGGAAAGATTCCTTTCAAAACATATAAGGTCAAATAAGGGTATAAATGACTTTAAACCATTTTCTAGTAAATAGTAATAATATTTTGAAAACATTTTTAAGAAACATGGATGTGGATGATAAAGATGTCCTAGTAGATAATTATGTATAAGCAACCTTAGATTATAAAGAGACTGTGAAATTAGCCCTTACCTTGTAATTTTCCTTGGTCGAGGGTAGGTTTAACCTCCTGTATAATGGTGAAATAATTGTTATTAAATTATACAAGAATCATATACATTAATATGATATCATATATGATCTTTTAACATTGTTTTGTTAAGAATATCTTAGTATCATCGTCATTTCGGGTGTTAACAGATTCGTTTTCCGTTATATGATTTGTTATGTAAGTAATGTTTGTTGTGGATATGATGTATCGTATTAATATTCATAATTATATTAATTCTTTAAACATTATTTTTAATCATCTAATGAAAATTATTCTTGAATGGATAAGATTGGGAATGAATCTCATCGCGTTCGTGGAGACTGTAATCCTTACGTACGCACGAGCGACAATATCATTCTTTTGATATTAAAATAATATATAATTGGATGTTATATCATATATACAGAATAATTAGAATGTTATATTTATTATTTAAATCAATTACAAATCATTATTATACCCATCCAAATAATAATGTATTGAATAATAATTAGACCACGACGTGGAGACGGTAATCCGTACGTACACACGTATGGTGACATGTCATTCAAAGGATGGATAGAATAATGAATATGGTTGTACAATATTTATAATAACATCAAATTGTATAGAAGATACTGGATTTATTATTTTATAATGTAAACAACAAATAAATAGGAATTGGAAGAAGAAATGAACTTGAATGAGGTGATGAAATATTTAACTCTTCTTTGGGTTCTTCCTTTACATTTGATTAAAAGGGCTACTTAGGTTGGATTTCTGACTAAATTAAGGCCTCTAAGATGAATGGGGGATAGTTGAGAGGGTATTTTGGAAGGTTTTGGATGAGGTAAATGGCATTGATGTTTTTAATTAGAGAGAAGGGGAGTGCCCTTTTATAAGAGGGCTGAGGGGCACCTTAGAAAAAGCTAGAAATATTATTTTATAATAATATCATTTTACATTTATAATGGATTTGAAATTAATTATTTAAATTCTATGGTGGGGATGGGTCGAAAACCACTCAACCAATATGTTTTAGATAGGTTTGGGTCACTATATTAACCTTATCTTTTAGATTTAACTCTTATTTAAATAGTTCGACATTTACCATATCTCTTTGTATTTTTATATTATATGGTTAATAAACATACAATATACTTCTAAGAGAACCCCAAGTGGTTCATTAATGATACAAATATCATTATATAACTCTTTTATTGAACCTTATATTTTTAGAAATATAATATCAATTAATAATATAATACTTGTTTTAAAAACTCTTTTATGTCAATTTTTGACACTATTTTGTATTTTTTTTGCTGAATTCATAACACCATTATTACTTTGAAAAAAAGTAATCTAACCAACCATAATATGACATATTAAACTAAATAATTATTTTAATTCCTAAAAAATTATCAAATTACTTTTATTGGGATATTTATAATATCAATAATTTTAATATTTCATTAATACGGTAATTACTGCATAATCATTGTTTCATAAATAAATTTATTTATTTAATTCCTAAAAAATATAAATAAACTACCCTTATGTAGGAAATAATTTTATCTTTATAATTAATATTTATAGTCAAATTTATCTTATTTGTAACGCTATATTAAAAATGGTTTAGTTATTAATCATTGAATTTAGAACTTTTAACTCTTCTTTGAAATAAATAATAATAAATGTCCTAATCTAATCAAAGTGAACCAAAGAGGTTTATATTTAATTCCTAAGGTTGTTTTTTCTCGAATAATACTTATCCAATAGAATTAGGACATGTGTTATGGGAATAATAACATCATTTTTACCCTTAATTACCTTATTTACTTTTAACCATGGTAAAAAAAGTAAAAAAGGTACTATTCACCAAAAATTATTTTCATCTTATTGAACCAAATTTTACTTATTGATATCAACCATGTTTCTTGGATTTTTGAAATTCAACTCACAAAAGCGGTAAAATTAAATTTATTGTAAATTTTTAAATGCTCCTAGGGGGTGGGTAAAGGACGGTAAAAAGTTCATTAAAATTTTTATATATCTAAAACTATTATAAAATGACTCTAATGAATTAAATTGTACTTATATAGTTATTATGTAACTATTTTTAAATAAAATGAATTTAAATAAAATAAATAATTATTTAAATAAAAATTCATTTTTAAACTATAACTCATTGTTTTTCATTATTCATCAAAAAATGAAAGTTTTCAGAAAAATACCAAAAATTCACCTTATGCTAATTTCGATGTTCTAGATCCAAAAATGAAGTCCGATTTGAAAAATAAAATTTATAAAATTTCAAAAATTGTGAATTACTATTAATAACGACTAGTTTGATTGGTTGTGGTGTGTTAGAACTCGAAGTTGCGTACAACATACGCTACTGTATTATTCAAAGAGAAGTGTACCATGGAAGTTTGGGGTGTTACATTCTCCCCTCCTTCAAATAATTTCATCCTTGAAATTTCTAAAATATTACAGCATAAAAAGACTCAGGAGGTTCTTCATCATATGCTCCTCAGGTTCCAACGTTGCCTCTTCCATCTTGTGGTTTCTCTATAGAACATTTACCAGACGAGTCGTCTAGTTTCTCAGCACTTGTTCTCTTGAATCAAGAACCTTGACAGGCTCTTCGCAATAAGATAGATCATGTTCTAGTTCTAATTCCTCATAGTTGAGTACATGATTTCTGTCAGGCATGTATTTTCTCAATAGTGATATGTGGAACACATCGTGAACTTTGGAGAGACTTGGCGGCATTGCCAAACGGTAAGCTATAGCCCCAATTCGTTCTAGAATTTTGATAGGTCTAATGTACATGTGAATCAATTCACCCCTCTTACCAAAACGTATAACACACATCCATGGATATACCTTCATGAAACCATGATCTCCTACCTGAAAATCCAAATCCTTCCTTCGGTTTTCAGCATTCCTCTTCGATCTACTTTGATCTACCTTGATGTGGTTTGGAATTACCTTAACTTTTTCCATCATTTCCGCCACGAGTTTTGGGCCTACAATTTTTCTTTCACCAACATCATCCCAACAGGTTTGTGTATGGCATCTCTTTCCATATAATTCTTCATATGTTGCCATCTGAATTCTTTAATGGATGCTATTGTTATCAGAATATTCTACCAGAGGTAAATTTTGATCCCACATACCTTGAAAGTCAAGTGATCATTATCTCAACATGTGTTCTAAGGTTTGAATAGTCTGTTCTGATTTTTCGTTAGTTTGGGGGTGGTAGGCAGTGCTAAAACAAAGTTTAGTATCCATGTATTTTTGAAGACTTTTTATAATCTTGATGTAAAACAGGGATCACGATCAGAAACAATCGATAGTGGTACTCCATGAAGTCTCACAACATCAATAATATATAGTCTTGGAAGATTTTCAAGTGGTAAATGTTCTCTTATAGAAAGAAAATGCACTGACTTGGTAAGACGATCAACAATGATCCATACTGCATCATTCCTTATAGAGTCTTTGGTATCCCCATGACAAAGTCCATCATGATATCACGCCATTTTCACTCAGGTATGGGAAGAGGTTTCATAACTCCATGATTTTTCCTTCCAGCTTTCACTTGTTGAAAAACCATACATCTTAACAAAAAATCAGCAATCTCCCTCTCCATATTTTCCCACCAAAAATGTTCCTTAAAATCTCTATAAATTTTTGTTCTCTTAGGGTGTATAGAGAAATTGGATCTAAGAGCATCATCCAACAATTTTCTTTTTAGATCAGGTTTATCAGGGACACAAAGTCTCTTCCCAAATTTCAAAATTCCATCTTCATATACGAAGTCACTAAATCTCCCATCATTCACATCTTTAATCTTCTTTTGAAACTCCTCATCATCAACCTGAGAACTTTTTAACCTTTATAGTAAATATTTTTTGGCAACCATTTGAAAAGGCATTGATGTTTCACCTTCTATGGTTATTCTCACATCCATCTTTACTAGATCCAGGAAAATAGGATCCCTTTCAACTCTCATCTTGCTCAAAACTCCATGATATTTTCTACTTAAACCATCATCCACTTTATTTTCCTTCCCCGAGGGGTAGTGTATTGTGTAATAATAATCCTTGAGTAGTTCAAGCCATCTCCTTTGCCTCATGATGAGTTTTTTCTGTGAGAAAATATACTTCAAACTCTTTTGATCGTTATATATCTCACATTTTTCACCATAGAGATAATGACTCCATATCTTCAAAGCAATTATTACAAATTCCAACTCAAGATCGTGAGTAGTATAGTTTTGCTCATTAATTTTCAGTTATCGTTATGCGTGGCCAATAACCCTATCATTATGCATAGGAACACAACCAAGTCATTTCTTTGATGCATCACTATAAAAAATCCATCATTCCCCGATAGTAGAGTCAATATAGGATCATTGAGTAATCTTCTATTCTGATATTCAAAACATTCTTCAGACTCTTCTTTCAAAACAAATTTAACTCATTTTCATGTGAGCTTTGTTAATGGGTAAGCCATCCAGGAAAAATTCTGGACGAAATGTCGATAATAACCTACTAAACCAATAAAACTGCGTACCATAGTTATACTCGTCGGAGCTATCCATTCTTGGATTTCCTTGGTCTTAGAAGTATCAATAGAGATTTCATCCTTAGAGACAATATGCCAAGGAAAAGAAATCTCATGAAGCCATAATTCACACTTTCTAAAATTCCCATATAATTCATGTCTTCTAAGAGTCTTCAGGATAATGCGCATGTGATTTTTATGATCTCCATAGCTTTTGGAGTATAGCAATATATCATCACTAAATACCACTACAATTTCATCAAGATATTCCTTGAAAAATCTATTCTTAGATCCATGAATATAGAGGGAGAATTAGTCAATCCAAAAGACATTATTATTAACTCGTAATGCCCATACCTGGTTCAAAATGCTGTATTTGGAATGTCTTACTTCATCATGAAAAACTAATGGTATCCAGATCGAAGGTTAATCTTTGAAAAATATTGAGCTCCATAAAGTTAGTCAAATAAATCATCAATTCAAGGTATGGGATACTTGTTCTTTATTGTTATAGCATTGATCTCTCTATAGTCAATGCACAACCTCATAGATCCATCTTTCTTCTTAACAAAAAGGATAGGGGCTCCCCATGGAGAAATACTAGTGTGAATAAATCCCTTGTTACTCAATTCCTCTAGTTGTTTCTTTAGTTCCACTAATTCCACAGTGGCCATTCTATAAGGGGTCTTCGATATGGGCCATGATCCAAGAATTAAATCAATGGAAAACTCAATTTCTCAATCTGAAGGATGTCTAGGTAAATCTTCTGGAAACACATCAACATATACTTTCACAATAGTTTCATCCTCTATTTGACCATTATTTTCTTCGCCCATAGTTATTTCATTCCCTTACTCCCCAATAATTGAACTTAGTTAAGCTATTGACGGTCGATCTAGATAAGAATTTGGTGATGATGATTCTGCTCTAATGATAAGGTGTTCTTTATCATTGTCATAAAAAATAGTAACATCCTTCTTCTTACAATATATTTTTACATCAGGGTTCAAAATCCAATCCATACCGAGGATTATATAAAATTCAATCGTTGGTATAATGACGAGATCAGCAGATAATGAACATTTATATGCCCTAATGGGGACTGATTCACAAAAGTTTGTTGCAATGATACTTATCTTAGGAGTTTTTACTGATAACTCCCTTGTTAAATCAAATTGGAAATATCTAATTTTCTTAACTAACTAAAAAGATATTAAATAATGTGATGATCCAAAATCAAATAAAGCATTTTATAAACTTGAGGAAACAATTAAATTATCTTCCACTACATCTTTCGGAGCTTCAACCTTAGCATTAGTGATAGAATAAGCTTTGCCTTGATCTCTTTTCCTTTTCTGTGGCAATTTCCCCTGACGCTTAGGACATTCATTCGCATAATGCCCCCTTTCTCTACAATTGTAGCATTCAAAAATGACAACCTCTTTCTTCCCCTTTAAATCATGATCTTGGTGGCCTTTTTTACCATACTTGTAAGAGAATCCCATTCCCTTCATGCAAATACCAGGGTGTTTCTTCCCAAATTTACTGCAGGAAGGATATTCAACTTTTCCCTTCTTCCCCTTATTTCCTTTTCTCGAGTGTTTGGAAGATCTCTTCTTCTCTTTCTTTGTTTTAATGTTGTAAGACTTAGAGATTTATTTTTCTATCTTGATATCACATGAGGCAATATTTCTATATGATGAAAAGGATTGTGAGACTAATGCTTGATGGATAAATGGTTTTAACCCATCAATGAAATGATCAATCTTACATCTTGGGCAATGTACATAATCTACAACATGCCTCGCTAACCATGTAAAGTTAGCTTCATACTTTGCGACATTGTCATCCTCCTATTTCATTAGAATCATAAATTGTCTTTCTATATCTGCTTGATGGTCTGGAGAAAAGTATTTTTCTAATAAAATTTCTTCAAACTCCCTCTATTCCACATTTTATACTTCATTATCTTTATTTGTGTTTTGAATCAATGACCACCATTGATCAGCATCTCCAGTGAGGTGGTAAACTGCCATGAAATTTGTTTCCATTTCACTACTCCCCAAGTCTTATTATATTTTCTCTAAGGAATTTATCCATTGTTCAGCTACTAGTGTATTTTTACCCCCATTGAATATTGGTGGTTGTTTTCTCATTAAGAGATATAACATTGATCCTCCACGCTGTGGATCAGGGTGCTCCATACTAGTAAGGTTATTATTGATAACTTCGGTGAGTTGTCACAGTATGGTGATTAGCTAATCAGCACCAGTTGCATCACCAGCTCCACTATAATTATCTTGAGTAGGAGGGGAATCCCTACATGGAATGTGTTCATTGATATAGTTTACATTCCTTCCAGTAGGCCCCATTTATAAACAATAACATAGACAATATAAGTTTATGAATCAAAATACATAAAACCAAACATTTAAAACACTTAACAAAAATTGAATAGTTTATAGATATAATCAATAATCATAAAAAAAATTCATTTAGGAATTATGTACTCATAAACCCATCATAATGGTTTGTAAAGAAAATGATAATTATCCTAATCATATCCCCTAGGATTGTCGTAACCAAGAGTGAAACAAGGCTCATTGTCGTGCACCATTTCCCATTCAAGTCTATCTCAAAGCGTTGTTTTCGGGTTTTACCCCTAGGTTCATTTGTTCCAAAGCCACCTCTACTTGCTCGAATCCAGACATGGATGTATTCATTGGTAAACTCAAAAAATATCTACAATACCAAAATTCTAGTAAGTTCTTCTATACTAATCCTCAATGTCTATCTTAGGGTAATGTGATCTAATAATAGTTTTACTAAATCTAGTTTCCTATGTTTGTATTAAACTTCCTCTGATACCAACTGCAATTCCCAGACCCCAAAATCCTAGAGTTGGTGAATTATTATGTATCATTGGAATTTTCACAAATGACCATGTCTCTAAAGAATGATTAGTTTAGTAGCCTTGGAAGTACTAGATACGTTCATAAGGTTCCCATTAAATCATAAAATGGAAAACTACAACAAAATTATTTCCATATACAAAACTGAGATCCCATAGACTACCCCTATAGTTCAGTTATAATATACTTCTTCACATCCTGGGAAAAATAAAACATAGAAAGGGGTTATCTCAGATTCTCAGTAAGGATGACAATAAGGAGGAAACTTTCAAAAATAAGAATAAATATTTAAGGAAATGTATAATACTAAAACAAAATCCTTTTAAACATGAACTTTAACATAATATGGAAAAGAAAAAATAAAATAATTTGATTTAATTATTCATATGGATATTCTACTAGTCGAATAATCAATTTCAATATCAATATCCACTTTTATAATGACGGAATGCATAATTCCAGACTTTTATAACCTCATAATCGAGGCCTTGTTCCAAGAATACAAATAATATTTTGTCAAAGCCTTATGCCAAGACACTAGTTTGTCTCATGAGGCCAACCGATGCATTGAGGAGCTATAGAGGGATCCACCCATCACTTACTAAGTACAATGCATTCCTCAAATTAAAAGGATTAAACATAACATAAACATTTTTATAAAAACTAACATACGAAATGTCAATACTTTATCCATAAACCATGAAAGTTGAAAAAAATAACACATCCATAGAGAAACATATCACAAAACCTTCAATACAATATGGAAGTTTTGTATCATAATAAATCAACTTCAAATAAGCTTAAAATCCATCAAAGAATGTTGACATAGATGAAATCAAAACCTTTTTTAGATAAATTTCTATTTCTATTTTGAAATCATTTAAAATTAACATAATTATAAATAAAAAATTTATTTTTAAAATATTATTATAAGATTTTAAGGGATGCTTCAAAAATGATATAATAGCGTAAAATTTTCGTACCTGCAGTATAAGTTAAAAAACATTCTTACATTAATTTTGTTGAAAAGGTCATAAAGTACCTTGTTTGGAAAATGATGAAAACATTCATTTAAAAATATATAAGGTCAAATAAGGTTATAAATGACTTTAACCCATTCTCTAGTAAATATTAAAAAAAAATTGAAATAAATTTTTAAGAAACATGGATGTGGATGATAAAGAGGTCCCAGAATATAAATACGTATTAAAAACCTCGAATAAAAAAAAGATTGTAAAATTAACCCATACCTTGTAATTTTCCTTGGTTGAGGGTAGTTTAACCTCCATTATAATGATGAAATAATTGTTATTAAATTATACATGAATCATATACAATAATATGATATCAAATATGATCTTTTAACATTGTTTTGTTAATAATATCTTAGTATTATCATCGTTTTGGGTGTTAACTAATTCCTTTTCCTTTATATGCTTTGTTACGTATGTATTGTTTATTGTGGATATGATATATCATATTAATATTAAGAATTACATTAAGTATTTAAACATTATTTTTAATCATCTAATGAAAATTATTCTTGAATGGATATGATGGGAATGAATCTCATCGCATTCATGGAGATGGTAATCCGTACGTACGCACGAGCGAAAATATCATTCTTTTGATATTAAAATAATATATAATCGAATGTTATATTATATATACAGAATAATTATCATGTTATATTTATTATTTACATCAATTAAAAATCATTATTATACCCATCCAAATAATAATGTATTGAATAACAATTACACCACGACGTGGAGACGGTAAGTCGTACGTACGCACGTATGGTGACATTTCATTCAAAGGATGGATAGAAAAATGAATATGGTATTACCATATTTATAATAACATAATATTATATATAAGATACAGGATTTATTATTTTATAATGTAAACAACCAAGAAATAGAAAGTGGAAAAGGAAAGGAACTTGAAAAGGGTGATGAAATATTTACCTCCTCTTCGGGTTATTCTGTTCGATTTGATCAAAAGGGATTCATAGATTTTATTTATAACTAACATAAGACCTCTAGGATTAATTGAGTACAGTTGAGAGGGTATTTTTGTAGGCTTTGGCCGAGCCAAATGGCTTTGAGGGTTTGAATTAGAGAGAAGTGGGAGTGCCCTTTTATAAGAGGGGTGAGGGCGCCTTAGGAAAAGCTAGAAATATTATTTTATAATATACTATTTTTCGGTTTATAATGGCTCCAAAATGAATTATATAAATTATAAGGTGGGTATGGGTATAAAAAAACTCAACTAATAGGTTTTATATAGTTTTTGGTCACTATATTAACCTTATATTTTATATTTAACTATTAGTTAAATAGTTGGACATTTACCATGTCTTTTTGTATTTTTATTTTATATGGTTAATAAACATACTATATAATTTTAATAAAACCAAAGTTGGTTAATTAATGAGACACATATCATTATATAAGTCCTTTGGATGAACCTTAGATTTTTAGGAATAGAAAATCAATTAATAATATAATATTTGTTTTAAAAACTCTTTTATGTCAATTTTGACACTATTTGAAATTTTGTTTTTTCTAAATTCATAACAGTATTATTACTTCAAAAAAAATTCATCTAACCAACCCTAATATTTAATATTAACCTTGAAAATTGTGGTAATTCATAAAAAGTTTCAAATTACATTTATTTGGATATTTATAATATCAATTATTTTAATCATTCATTAATACGCTAATTACTTCATCATCAATGTGTCATAAATAAATTTAATTATTTAATTTCTAAAAAATATAAATAAAATACCATTATGTAGGAAATAGTTTTATCTTTTTAATTAATATTTATTGTAAAATTTATCTTATGTGTAACCCTATATTAAAAATGTTTTAATTATTAAACTTTGAATTTAACACTTTTAACTCTTCTTTGAATTAAATAATAATAAATGTCCTAATATAATCCAAGTGGACCAAATAGGTTCATATTTTATTTTTAAGGTTTTTTTGGTCGATTTATACTTATCCCATATAATTAGGACATGTGTTAGGGTAATAATAATATCATTTTTACCCTTAATTTCCATATTTACTTTTAATCGTGGTAGATAAAAGTAAAAAGGTTCTATTTACCAGAAATTATTTTCATCTTATTGAACCACATTTTACATACTAATATCAGCCATGTCTCTCATATTTTTTTAAATTCAACTCACAGAAGTGGTAAATTAAGTATTAAGTAAATTTGCAAATACTCTTTAGAGGTGGGTAAAAGACGGTAAAAAGTTCATTAAAATTTTGATATATCTAAAATTATTATAAAATAGTTCTAATGAATTAAATTTAACATATATAGGTATTATGTATCTATTTTGACATAAAAAATTTTAAATAAAATAAGTAATTATTTAAATAAAAATTCATTTTTAAACAACAACCCAGTGTTTTTCACTATTCATCCAAAATTAAATGTTTTCAGAAAAATACTAAAAATTCACCCTAAGATAATTTCAATATTCAGAATACAAAAATGAAGTTCATTTTGAAAGATAAAATTTATAAAATTTCAAAATGTGGGTATTACTATTCATAACGGCTCATTTGATTGGTTGTGGTGTGTTTGAACTCGAAGTTACGTACAACACTCGCTAATGTATTATTCAAAGAGAAGCATACCATGGAATATTAGGGTGTTACATAATCATCTAACCATTTATAGTTTTCCAAAATAATTAAGTAAATAATTATTAGGGTTGATATTTTACTATATCAGAAAATATTCTACATAAAATGATTAGATTGGACTAGAGTGAAATAATAATCTTCATTTCTTAAGTTAGTGAAAAGTAGACAATACAACACCTTATTTTCATGAACCACCCCAATAATAGTGATTTCATATGGATATATTTTTCTCTTGGATTATATGGTTATTGATGTCGATTATCATCATTACCACATTTTTTGGTTCCCTGGTTTGGGATATTGATACATTTAGTTGAATGCAATTATGGGATTAACATTATTTTTTATGGGTTGATGATTCTTACTAGAATTGACATATAGAATCTATATAATATCATAATTAGTAATAATAGGTTGATATAGAGGTTTCAAATCCCCATCAGGGTGTTGATGATTTTTCATTAGTTCAATATAATGTGTTAGATTATCCTCTCCCGCACATTGTTATAAGGAAGAACCAAACTTATACAATTTTTGGGACTTTTCGTAAGGAATTATAGGTACTTTTATAAACTATGAAATGTGTGGAATTATAGAGGATGGAATTATTATGTAATAGGAAGGTACCAAGCTTTTGGGATCATATAGTATTGAGATGGAAATGGTTCTAGAAGTACACTATGGTGATGTGATAAACAACTAGTTTGAGGAATTAAGTGATGAGACCATGGAAAAGGATTGTTTTTACTACCATGTTTTTTTTATAATGAGATATTATAAAATTAATATATCATAAAGGATGTTGAATAATTCCACTCTGGTGAAAAAAAAACTATAACTAACCAAGATAGATTTTATATGACTTCATTAAAGAAAAGGAGTTCATGTAACGGTTACTCAAATTTTCCAAAACCAATTGGAAATTATATCTACTAAAAACATTTTATTTAAGGATACTATACGAGTTATCAATGAAAATTTCACAAACACGAACCCAAAGGCTATGATTAGACATCAAAATGGAATAAAATATAGTATCACTTGAACCCCAAAATTTTCTAATATAATAAAATACTTTTTATTTCATTGAAAATTGATTATTGAATGAATATAAAGTGGTTATATACCTTATCATAAAATCCAATATATATCTATTAGAGAAATAAAAAGAGAAATTAGAACAATTACCCCGGCCTTATTTCTAAACATATGTAATAGATTTATTTAAATGTTGAATTCAACCATGAAAGAATTAATCCATTTTTCTCTACTGATTATTGTCCTGTTTTTATGAATTCTATCATTATGTTTGTTGCAGAAATAAATTTTATTAGTATCGGTTTTTATATTTGATAAATATCATGGAAGAACTAACCCAACTATTATTATTCAAGGATTTCTATACAATTTTGATCTCATCTATTCTATTAATGTTTTTGGATGGTGTCTTTTCATGGGGTTTTTATAAAGGGTCCCACTAGACCTTCAAAGTATATTTTTACAAAAACAAATGTATGAGAATTAGTGATTTGTTAGGGTGACCATTCATTTTATTCTTCATACCCCACCAGAATTAACATTCTTGATCTTCTTCTATCTCAAACATATAGTATTTACCTATCCCTTTATGGAAATTTCATCCATGATTTTCCCCATAATTTTAACATGTGGGAATATTAATTTTCTTTCATACATGTGTTTTATCATTTACGATTTATTGAAACTATATTTTTCTATTCATTACCTAAAATCTATGATAATAATAGGAGTATCCAATCACCATTTTTACCTAAAATCCACATCAAATACTTTATTTATTCGAACTAATTAAAATTAAATATAACACCATTTAGAGAATTTGATATTATCCACTAATTATATAATTTATTTTAATTTTAGTTTAAATGAGAAAATAATAAGAATACCATGAAAGACTTCAAGTGATTTCTTTATTGGAAACAATGGATTCAACCTCATTTTTCATCACCTCAAGAAAATAACTCATGATTTTAGTTCAAAGATATTTAGTAAAATATTTTTGAAAAGTAACTCTAATATTTTAATTTATTTTGGAAACATTTATCCAATTTCCACACATTATTTAATATGGTATATCATTGATCAGCTTTAAATCTCAAAGGATAAGTAGGAAAAAAACTTTTCATTCTATGAGATATAGAAAATGATAAATATCTTTCCTATTTTGTTGATCAATTTCTTGTAAATTAGTGGAATATTTAACATCTTGGGTTTTTGAATGAGTCATATTTCTAGGGTAAACATGAATTTTTGAGTTTCATGGGAAATACAAATTTAATTATATGATTTAGAATATACTTACAAAATTTTAAGTAGTATGATTTGTTTTTATTAAATTTGGGTTAAGTCCAAGTGAGTTCCATTGGGGATTAGGTATGATTTTGGAGTAACGTCCCATGCAAAACTCATTTTTAGAAGGTGTAGTCCGGGGTTAATGGTTTGTTCAAATGGATCATCCCTTTAGTGGAAACCTTGTAGGGCATTTTTTGTTCTAGAAAATTTTTAGTAAACCCCATAGGGTTGGGGTGAATGGAAATGTGAGAAGTGTAAATTTCATTGTAGATGTAATTTTCATATATTATTCATGGTTTGAAAAACCGTTCACATGCTTGTCTGAGGTGGAGACACCTTTGGATAGTGGCACCACCTAGTTGGTGCATTGTTAGCAAAACTATGTGGTCTAATAGTGAATATCCTTAATATTGTTCAATTAATTATTATAGTCATCCCTCCTTACACGTTTATTATCCTTTATTTCTCTCCCATTTCAGGAACCTCCTCTGGAAATTATGTTTCTCTCTTATACCACTTTGATCTCTTTATATCTCCCATGTTTGAGTTCGGATTCAAACTACGTCACATACATTGGACATATATCAGTAATACTATAAATACACTTTATTATATAATTATTTTCTCTCCATGTTGGGTTTCTAATTCCAAGTGGGATATTTTTCCTTAATCTTAAAGAGTTTATCTAAAATCCTAATTTCTTTTTTTAACTAGGATTAGTGTCTATTATTAAATAACTAAGCACCTCCAAGCATAATGTAGGTATATGATAGATTTTTCCTTTTTTATATGTACGTTATGGGATAAAAATTTCAATATTCATGAGTAGGGTGGTCTAGGTGATACCTTTAATTTAATGCTTGTCATTTATAATTTTTATCATAAGGTTTCAATGAAAAAATCCATGTATATTTATATATATTGAGACATGAATAGAATGGTGAAGGTGAAACAATATTTCCATCATGGTTTGGTAGGTTATCATAGATCTTCAATTTTTTTAAACTAACTATATTGAGATATTACTGAATTGGTATTTAGGGAACATGTTGGACTTGTCCATAATATCTTGGGTGATAATGATCACCAATATTTGGGTGAGGTGGTTCATTTGGTTGAGGTAGAACGTATTTCAACATGTAATTTTAGGTATCATTTTTTTCTATGTGGTGATGTAATTCAATTGGATGGTGTGGATACAGTATGGTCTGTAATTTCCACTTATTGAGGTTGGCCGATATCATCATTGGAGTCGTGTGAAAAGAGTTAAGGAATTATTGAGGTGGTTTTTACCACACATTTTAGGTGGAGTCTTCCATAGTTTTAGGGGAATATGGAATGGTATTGATAATAAGTTTTATAGGTGGTTCTCACCATATAAATATATGGTTGACTATGTGATCCCATTAGATGGGGGTCCAAGCTCTATATGATTTAGAAGCTAATGGGTTAGGTTAATTGAATGATGGATATCTCCATGACCTGGGATGCCGGTCTATTGAGTCAATAGTGTTTTTATGAGAAGATTTGTGAGGGGATTTTGATATATTTTTTGGTTGTTTTATTGGGATTCTAGTTGTTTTCTAAATGTGGATAAATTTTGAATTGTTTGGAATTAGGTGTCAGGTGACATGTTATAGTTCAAAGACCATGTTTTCATAGATTATGACTCACCACATATATATCATTCCTTTTTTTGACATTGGCCAATGTATGTAAACACTTCCTTACAATGGATGAGAAAAAGGGAAGAAAGTAAATTTTTGTGTGATTGTAGTTGTTATTTATTTACATATTCATACACTTTTATAAATATGAATGTAAATAAGGGACACATTGGTCATGGACTACTGGGTTCATACTCATATCCTTCATAAACTCCTTAAGGCATGTGCAGATTTTATGGAATTAATATTAGTTAAGGGGCTAAGATCATGCACTAGATCATATTGATCATCGATTCATAGGTTCATATGATGGATGGAATATAGATCATAGGAGTCCTTCTACATCAATATAGAGTTTGTTTTGGGGATTTTATGTATGTTCTTATATGATCTTCCAATGGTAAATATGATATGTATTTGTATGAATGGTGTGGAAAGTGTATACATAATTTAATATATATGGTTGTGTCGATTTTGGACTGTTATTTCCAATGATTATTTTTTTATATATGTAGATTTTTTAATTTCATCCACAATGAAAATATTTCATTAATATTACTATTATCATCACAAGAGGTTATAGTCTCTCCAATCTCACCTAATTATGCCATTACTGCTACTCTGATTCCTTTGAGGTATAGGGAGATTCACTTAAGGATCAGTTCCCATCTGGACCAGAGCACGAGTTATGTAGATCCTAGGTCAGGGTGCTATAAATGATATCAGAAATGTTTATATCTTGGATCCCATTTTGGAATAATGATGGAAACGATGTTCATATAGTTTTTTATTAAAAATAAAATATTGTTTCAAATTGTTTCGAAACATAGGTTTTCATAGATAGGAGACCAATATCTAATCAGAGATGGGTAAATAGATTTTTTTTGTGGGTATGTATCCCCATGCATGATGGATAGACTCAATTTTTAGTGGTTGGTAATGATGATCTAATATTTATCTTTTATATTTGAGTTATTTTCCTCCTAAAGTTGTAAACATGGGTGTGATGTTAATTGATTATGATATATTGATTGTGGGTTCAATATGGCAAGGGAGGGGGACTCATGCATTATGAATGAAACATAGTTTCACATGATACATTTATGTGCATGTTATCATATATTGGAACACGGAATTGGAAAATGTGGGTTGGGTACTTATTATGTTAATGAAAAGATAAACAAAATTTTAATGCATTACATATTGGTTTCATTATACTCATCCAACAAATGTATGTGGTTCCAGATGAGATGGTATAAAAGCCTATTTTTTTATGTTATGTAAGGGAATGACTCTGATATAGGTAGGAACAAATAATGAATGGGGTAAGATATTTAATATTTCAACAAAAGTTGGAATAGTGTTTTCAGGTATAGATACTTTGGGTACTTCTACTCATCCACCCAGATTTGTGACATATATTATGCTTGGTATGAGATTCCTGACTCTAGTATTGGTAGGAAAGTGTTTATGAGGTTAGATGACATGTGATATGGATGTGGTAGGGAAGTGTAAGGGTGGTGTTATTAATATCTTGTAACAAATATCCATATTATAAATGTATATATTGTTATTATTATTGAACATTTTTTTGTATTTCAAGATTCCACCAAGATAGATTCTAGTGGAGATATATGAGGAAAGGGATGTTCTATCTCCTGATCTTGAACGAGATGTGTCCCATTTTGTGTTCCTCCTCTAACTATGGGGTTCTTCTCTTCTTTCACCAAGATCCTTTGTATCTCCCCCATCTGATCTCAAATTCATTCTTCTTTTGATTCATTGGATAAACATTGATAACACAATAAATCCTAAAACTTGTATTATTCATTTATCTAAACTTTTGGACCACTAATTCCATGTGGGATATTTTTCTCTATTTTCTGATCATTTTTATAAAATCCATATTTCTCTTGTTTTGACTCATATTAGGGGTTGATACCCAACATGTTAGGGCCTCCATGAATAAGGTATGTGGTTCCTTGATTCCCCCTTATCTATATTCATGATATGGGATGAACATTTAAATATGAATCAATTGATTTTTTTGAGTGACACCTTTAATTTAATTCTTGTATTTTATAATTAATATTGGATGATGTTGAAGGTAGATTCCACGCCTTTTTATATATTTCGAGCATTGAATGGCATGGTACAAGTGAAATTAGGTTTCTGTCTTGATTTTTTATGGTATTATGGTTTTTTAAATTGTTTTAATTAATGAAAATATGATATGAATAAATTGGTTTTAGGGGAATGTGTTGGGATTGGTCTAAGTGACATGGGTTGATAATGATCACCTGGATTGGGGTTCCATGGTTCTTCAGTTTAACATGGATGGTGTTTTACTATGATGTGTTTGGGTGAAAATGTTTCCATGTAGTGATGGAGTTCAAATAGATGGTTTGGATTACGTATGGTTGGTGATTTCCTCTCACCTTAGTTAGCCGATAGCACTATTATGGTTGTTTTAATATAGGAAAGGACACAATAAGGTAGTATTGACCACTCATTGTGGTTGAATTCCCCAATAGATTTAGTAGTTTTGGGGATGGTGTTAACCATCAGTTATAGGGGAGGTTCTCACCATAAAAATACGTGGTTGATGGTGTGAGACAATCGAATGTGGGATGAGTCTCTTCATGATTTTAGTTCAATGAGTTGGTTAATCGAAGGATGTATATCATCTTTCTTTGGGATTTTTGTTTGTTGGGAGTATGTTTATTTGACAAGAAAATGTATGAGGGACTTGGGTCTTATTTTTTATGTATGATGTTGGGATGTCATTTATTTTTTGACGTGAGGATATATATGGTATTCATAAGAAAGATGTGTTGAGTGAAATGTTATGGTTTAGAGACCACAAGTTCCTAGGGTATTAATATCTCAGGATACATCTCTCCATTTTTGGCCATGGGCTGTAGTAGGTAAATGCTTCCCCATGAATGATGAGAACAAGGGAATCATGTTAATTTATGTGTGACTGCAGTTTACACTTATATAAACATTCATGCCCTGGTATAAATATGGATGTAAGAAAATAACACATTAGTCAAGGAATACTAGGCTCATACTCACACCCAACATGTTTCCCTCAGGATGCATGCTGATTTTATGGCTTTGATATCAGGTAAGTGATTGGGATAACACATTGTAAAATAGTGAAATAGGATGTGCAGTTGCATGGGATGGAGGTATTATGGGCTATAGGACTTCTTATACATTAATATAGATTTTATTTTTAGTATTTTGAGTATGTACTTAAATGATCACCAATGGGTGATCCTGTATGTCCTTTTATGACTTGTGTTTCATGTGTATACATTATCTGATATATATGAAATTTTGTTTCTTTTATCTTATTATTTCCTCTATTTTTTATTAATTCTACTATGTTTTTCATTGTTTTTTCACAGTGATGTAATTAAATAACCATTAATATATCCATCATTATAGGGTATATTCTCTTAACTATCTCTAATTACATGCCCACTATTAGTTGGAATCCATTAGAATATGGGAAAGTATGCCAAAGTCCATGTGGCCCTCTGGTTAGGAGAACCGGTTATGTGGATCCCAGGTCTGGTAGATATTGATTATAAGCCCCACTAAATGAGGGTATAAATTTATAATCGAAAGACACAATAGTGAGTTCCTCTATATATGGTACATTCTAGAGCTCATCATTGAATGGGTTATTGTTCATAGCCAAATATAACATTTCAATAATGGAATTCAGTCCTTCTCCAATACCATTTTTTTATCATTGTTAAAATCTATTCATTTTCCATCACACCCATTTTTAACATTTTTTCATTAGAATCAATCCATTAGATAAAACTAAAAAAGATTGTATGAATAAAAAGAAATAATAATTACACTATAAAATAATTTTAACAAATAAAATCAATCGTAATATGTCCTAAATTATGAAACCATTATTTCAAATTAAAAAAATATTGGTTCAAGCAAGATTACATTTGGTTTATTAATGGTTATTTCACATACTATACCCTTAGTCATAAAAACCTAGACTCAGAAAATAAAAATACACAATATAATAAAAACTGAATCACCCCAAACCCACACTCCAAGATCTAGTACTAAAACACATATGGTCTGAATCATACTAATAAAAATGGTCCATAACATACATATATTTAATTCCTCAAATTAAATTAATATTATTTACATATTGAAATATATAACACCCAAGATCCTTTATTTTTAATTACTTTTTAGATGAGATAAATAATACAATTATTTTAAAACATGGTTGACATTTTTCCATAGTCAAAACATACTAGACCCCCTTCTGAACAAATCATTTTCCAAACACATCTATAAAACCTTTGAAATGGAAATATATTAAAGGGATCAACATAAATTATTATTAATGGTATGAAAAAGGAGGTAAAAATTGATGATTATAAAGGAGAATAAGATATGTATATGAGTATAAGAACATAATTGTGGTGCATGGAAATATTGTAAAATATTCAGACAAAAAAATATTAGATCATACAACATGATTAATTAAAAAAGGATTTTGGTATAGAATTAATTATAAAACATAGAGTGTTGAAACATCAGTCAATAAAAATGATTTTTATACAATAACATAGACATATGAAAAAAACACAAACATAGGTAAACTATAACTTTTTAAATACATCTTGAAATAATTAGGTCCATACATATATTTTTAAACATATCAATATGGTCAACATTTATAATTTTGAACATGTTAATAAAATCCATGTATATAGTTGTGAACATATTAGTAAATTCTAGAATTAGCGTGTTGAACATGTTAACAATGTCAAAAAATTGATTTTTGAACATATCAATATTGATGGCATATAGAGTTGTGAATATATAATCATTGTCTATGTTGAGGGTTATGATTATATCAACAAGGTCTATGCAAGAATTTATGAACATATTAATAAAATTAATAAATTATATCTTAATATATAAATCTTTACCTAATTTAATGCTGGGATATATCAGACTCATCAATCGTATACTAATAAAAAATAAATTTCTACTCCATACAAACTTGGAAATAACCTAAATTTCCTGGTATCTTAATTAACCCATGAGAAATAAGTGGGCATCATGAAAAAAATCCATAAGAAATAATCATAAGATATATAAAGAATGAAGGTGGATGGTATCATTAGATAATATCCATAGTAAAGTAATTTAAATGACTTTTACATCTATGAAAAACTCATTTATAAGAGAATTAAAAAATCAGACTAAAAAATAAGAAGAAATATAACTCAGTTTTTATAAAAGTTATAATATAATAAAATCATTAAAAAAACTGGAATATAGATTAAATTATAAAACCCTAAAAACATGAAGAGGAATTATTTTAATGAAATAATTTAAAAAAAATAGAAAATTCAATCATGTGGAAAAAATTTAAAAATATTAATTCATTTATCTCTTTTGTAAAGAGACCCAAATAAGATAAAAAATGAGTCATCCAGAAACTTTTATAATATATTACTTCCATTTTTATTTAAAGAGATTCAAATCCAATTTAAATGGAACCTAATAAATTAAATATTTCTTAATAATGACATATATAAAATAATGTAAATAATAGAGATCTGGATGAAAATTATTCCCATCATAAAATAAAAAATAATTATGGACACATTTAAAAACATCTTTCAATAAAATTTTCAAAAAAGTAGATATAAAATAAAATAAAGACATTAAAACAAAAATAATTGTGTATTTTTATGGAGTTTTAGAGATAATGATTAATTTTTTCCTAAAATGTAATTTAAAAATATTCTACCTTCATTTCAATTTGATATTGGACAAAAAACCCTTCTGACTTTGATAAACTTTATAATAAATGTCCTTGAAAGATAAAACCTAAAATAAAATTTTAGATAGATTGAATTTAATTATATTTATTATTAAAATAATTCATTGGGTAGTATATGTAGCTCACAAATTAAAACATGTTGTGAAAATTAAACACATCTCCCTAAATGAATAATTATAATGAGAAAACCTTGCCTTTAATTTCATCATCAAATAAAAACTATTAGAACTACATAATGAATATAAAAATCATAATAAATTATTTGATAAAAATATTTTTATCTATTAACATTTATAATATTCAATTATAATCAATTCTATAACATATTTTTTGTTTATTATTGTTTATATTTATCATCAAATGTTGGTAATTTTGATTATTTATTATATGTTTTGTACGGTGCTATAGATTCTTGAACTTTGATGAATGGATTATAATTACTATATTATTAAAGGTAGTGGAATAAATTTTATTCAGTTTTTTATGAATTCAAATGTCCATTTTATTAATGGTACATGTTTGGTTCATGAAAATAGAATCCACAAGGATCATGTTTCATTAAATATTCTAATAAAAAAATTTCATTAGTAATGAACATTAATTTTTTGGAAAAATTAAAACAAATATTAATAACATAGATTTTCATTCAATAAAATTTATTCCCAGTATTAATTTATCCATACTTATTCATGATGACAGTATTGATGTTGGTGTAGAATTATTTGACAGGTGGTCAAGCACACCCAAACAAGAACCACAAACCAAACACAACAACTACAACACATCAAAACCAAACCCATCACCATATTCATGATAAAAAAGCTTCCTCCCTAGTCATCGACTCCCACTCCAAGCTTTCATAATGCCTCAGGACTTTGAAATACTTACTTCTAAGGTTTAACTGCTCCAATGAAAGAAATTCATTATAAATTTTCCCAGGGAAAAGACCACCTTCTTTACGGAAAGAGGGTCTAGTGGACATTGGATTTGGTAGATATGAATAATATTTCATCGATCTTCTTCGTGGTATGACAATCATATCCTCCAGATTTCCAGATGATAGCTTCCTCGCCCCCTGAACAATGTCACTGTATGAGGGTCTGGCCCCACCCTCATTTTCCTTCCCACTATTAGAAACATCCCCCCATTTACCAGAGACTTGCATCTGCTTATATTTCATCATCTGGATTTTTTGAGGTTGGTTGTTCATGTCAATAATTGCAAGACAATGAGGTGGGTCTATCACCTTCTGTCCAGCACATAACCCATTTCCTACTTCTTCATTCACTGTATCCTTAGTCTGACCTACACATAACCCATTGTCCATTTCTTTTTTCATTGCACCCTCATTCTGAGTCTGAAAAACGTCTTACACACTTTCATTCTCCAGCCCATGAAAACAGTTTCTTGTGGACATTATAAACATCACACCATCATCCTCAGCAGCCCGTCCACAAATCTTTGCTCCCCCACAGGATAACTAACCCCACAGTCCATAACTACAATAGAAAGCCTACCACCCTCTGACTCCTTCAAAGATCCCTTCCTCCCTTCACTCTCCTTGCCACTGCTACATTTCTTTACCACAGAAACACCTATATCAAACGAGCCTCCCTACTCCTGGCTGATATCAAGAAAAGCCTATCCATTAATGACCCCTGGATCCTATTGTCTCTCCCCTGCAGCCACATGAGTTCTTGATTCCATTCCATCAACACTTCTGTCAGAAGCACCCTTGACACCAGTCCCCCATTCTAGATCATTTTTCGGATTATTTAACACCAAAGACACCAAAGGATTTGCAAGAACATTAACTGGCCATTCCATAATAGATGCAACCTGGGGACCTAGCTCAGGTGCATTGCCAACCTGAGTATCCACAGCAGGCATCCTCATCCTATCAACGGGTTTTCCTAGCCTCCGCTCTAGTCCTAGGGACCACCCTCTAGATACACCTCCATGACACCTAACAACTAAGTGCCCCAATTTATTGCAGGTTGTGTAAAAGTCCATCCATGATTCATAAACCACTGCCTACTTCCCTCTGAATTTATGACCCACCGAAATCCAGAACAATTCCACCGGACATCTCAAGATATCCGCCTCAACACATAGCCAATGACTGATTGGGTGACTCACCATGGATGTTCGAATATCATAACACAAAAATAGACTTACCATTTTCCCAAGTGTAAGTATAATTGTGGGGTTTTGGAAAGTTAATGGTAAATGAGGAAAACATACCCAAATCGGGATGGAGTTTGGGTCGTGATTCATACATATATCAAACTTCCACTGAATGATAATAAACTTACAACCATTGCATCTCATGAGTGTGTTGGACCACGCACGAATCAGGTCTTCCTCTGATGAGAAACAGATCATTAAATGTCGACTATAGAGAAGGTCGATGATCGCGCGATCTTGCAGATTTTATTTTCCAAAAACCAACTGATCAAAATCATCAACCAATGGTCTATAATAATTGAATCTCACTAAAAGAGTAAAATCAAGATAACTCATCTCTTTAGATAACTCTATCACCAAAATCGAGAGTTGAGGATTACCAAGGTGATGGTTCGGCACCATCAGGCTTACGATGTCTCCAGGAACTCTAGGAGATACTGAGGATTGGAGTAAGGTACGAAGGGGTTTCGTGACCTTAAAGATATAAGCAGGCCATCCTCCCCCTTCCCACCTCTAGGAAGGGGAGGGGAATCATATTCATTCATCCTCTAGGGTTCCATTCGCCATTCTAGTAGATATACAAGTGTACAATTCAGTTCATGGATTATATATTATTATGTTAATAATAATAATTTTTATAAATACATTCTATTGAAATCAATCATTAAAAATAATTTGAAAAAAATATGTAATTAACATAACTAGTTTCACTTTAATCAATTGTATTTTCTTTTAGTGTAATTTTATTTATTTTTGTTTAAAATTTTATTTATTTTTTTATAAATCAAATATTTATAATGAAGTTTTATATTTTCAACATCTAAAGAACCATTATGTATGTTAAAATGTTTTTTGTACTTCTAAACTAGTAATATGTTTATTAGAAGTTTATCTATTGATTATATACCCTTTTTAACTATCATATATGGAAATATTACACCCATTACGTCCTATAAATTCTTACCTTTATATTTACACAAATCATACTTGTCGAGGATGTAGTTTTTATTTTGGATATTTCCAGATTCTTTCTCCATCCATGTAATATTCTAATGTTATAGGTCTTCTTCTATTAATGTTTCTTCCCAAGTCTAAAGATGATTTAGAGGTTTTCCAAGTTTTAGTAATAATATTTTTTATTTATTTTTATCATTTTAATTAATGAATCTTTTAGGGATGTAATTATCCATGGAATCGAATAGTAGACAATAAGTAATACATAAGTTCATATAATTTTTATGTAATGTTCAATTATGGATGAATAAGTTTGTGTTATCTTGATTTATATATGGCATGAATTTTTTTTACTCTAGTTAATAATTGGACGAACATATTTATGATTGATAGAAAATTGTTTATGGAAACAATATTTTCCCAAAAACCTATGGTATTATATACCATAATATTTGGAATTATAAAATGTCTTCCATATGATTTAATGTTGTAAATTTAATACCAAATTACTAGTTATATCTTCATAATAATGATCCTATACATTCATATTTCATGTAATACATATTATATTATTAATCCTGAAAACTATTCATGATTGCATGTTCGCAAGACCGCCATGTCATATTATAGTATAACTAATCCTTGAACATCAAATACCAGACCATTTAACACTCCATATATAATTATTCATAAAATTTTTAAATTCAATGATGATAAAATTATTATCTTCAATTTAATAAATGTCTCCGTATCATTAGATAACTCATTTCTTCATGAAAAAAATTCCTCTTTGGATTCCAACATTACCAATGTCTTGTTTCTAGTTCAAAAATAAAAATATCAATATCCATTATCACTTATTCTAGAGTGTAATAAATCTCTACCTCCATATTTCAATTAATCATATGAATGATCTCAATAGAAAATTATTAAATAATTTCTATTCTATTTATGGAATAAAATTTTTTTTAACTATTATGGATATCTCTATAACATGGTTATCATGGACTCTATGTTTAAAGTTTAGAAATTATGTACCACTGTCCACATTAAACCATGAAAAATATCTTGCATCTCATTATATATATATATATATATTAAATATTTGTGTATTCATATATATCATATTAATATTGTCTCTATGTTTTCATCTGTCAGATCATTTAAACCCACTATGACCACAAATCTTCTTCCATGTATCACACTTCCTAATTTTATCATACAAAGATTAAAATTATGGTATAAACCAACATCTCATTTCCAAAATTTATTTATTATAATAATATTTCACCTGAAATACCAACAAAATTATATTTATCATCCTAAAAATATCAATAATTGTATTGTATATGACATTACGCCATGGTGGCATCCTCCTTTACTAAAATTATTCTTTCCATGTAAAATTAATCACTTGATAGTTACATGCATTTTAATGTTATGAAATTTTGTAATGGACAATATTAGCTCATTAAAATATCTATCATTTTATACTAATCATTTATAATAAAGGAATATTAATCTCATTAAATTTATATTATTATTTTTATTACTCACTCTCTTCACTTATGCTTAGACATAACAATATGTATTAATTTTTGTGACTTCAGTGCTTAATGTCATGATGTTTAATTAACATCAGCATGCTATAATTATATGTTTAAAAAAATTTACACACATTCGATCATAACACCTTTAGGTCCCTGTTAGCTCCATATTTTTATTTTTTCCACTCATCACCATGATGATTCCTCACATTCTATCAAACAAAAATTAATATAAAATAAAATTCTCAACATCTTCATCATTTATATCAATCCACTATCTCATATAAATAATCTTTTCATTTATAAACATACCAAATAAATAATTTTTTAGAAAATTTATATTTTTTTGAAACTATGTGATATTATCAGAGTTAATAAGTTTGGTAGTTTTCAATTCAACAAATAAAGAGTAAAAATACCAAGTAATATTTATTATATGGATAGAAGAGTCATGTGAACATGTTGTGTCTAAATTAATAAAGTATGTGTCATGTATTTAGAATTATGTGTAATTATTTTCTATTTTTTGTGGTAAAATCAATTCTCTTAATTGAATTTTGAATAAAATGGTAAATCATTGATTTGTGTTATGTACATTAATTTTGGTGTTATTATGATATTAATGGAATTTTATTAAATTAGTAAAATCTATTAAATGAGTTAAATTTAATTTCAATGTTGAAAGTTATTTGTTATAATGTGAAATAAGTCAATAAAATAAAACAGACTAGGCATATAAATGGTGATATTTCAAAGATATCAAAGGTCAGATGTACTATTAATAGTATTAAAATTTTGTGTATAACCAAATATTGTGTGTTATCTTATTAATCATATGAATTGTGGAAATTTTTCCAATTTTTCTTAAGAAAAATGATGGCGAGAATGGTATAGAAAACTATGTTTTTAATCATGTAATATCAAATGAAAGTTTTATTTTTGAAGTTATGGGATTCATATCTTTTCCCAAAGTTAATAATAATTTCCAAAATCCAACAATAGATTTATTCTATAATTATTTCCTACTTATTATTTGGTATATAATTTTATTTATGGGCTAATTATGATTCCGTTATTATTGTTATTTATGATTTTTGAGGAATGTTCATGATCATGACTAAGAAATTAAATAGATAATCAGAACATTATACCATATAATGGTATTTATTATAGGTATTAATGATCATAAATTTCATTAATGTTTCTCAAGTTTAGGAATAATGATATAGATAAGGATTCAGTGTTATACTTTCTAGTTTATGGTTGATTTTATTGGATGTCGAAGCATCAATAGATAGGCAAATTCATTTCAGACAAAATGGAATATGATATAATTAATTTTGTGTGATATACATTATTTTATGGATGAGTGAGGGTTGTAATAGATTATAGTTGGGTATTTTAGAAACAAACTTTGTTGTTATAAAGGTAAAATAAGTGATATAACTCTAAATAAAATGTTTAATGTGAAGCGGGAAGAAATATTGGATTTCATTGCAAGAATGGGATGTAAGGATGTGTTCATAGATTATTAATGTTTTTTAGAGGTTTGGTGGACTTTAATTTTTAATGAATAATATAACTATAGGTTGAATAAATCATATATCAAGGTAGAGTATAATGCAATTGGAAAAAATGGAAATTTTAAAAGATATTTTTAATTTTTTATTTTTTTTGAATTTTAGAATTATTTTAATGTTTTAATTTAGAGATGTTAATGGTGGATGATTCATTGAAAAAGATCTCAGGATAGGTATTAGGGTTCAGGTCCATGAAATATCATATTTTATTATTATAGGATGTATTTAGTGGATCCTTTCAACATTATTTATTTTTGTTTTTAAAATTATTAATCCCTTGCAATTGTGATTCTTTATTTATGATTATTATGTGTTTTAAGAATGCATTTCTTATTGAAGGTTAATTTTTATTCAATTTATATAGGTTTTATATATATTTTATTTTACACTATATTTTGATGAATTATATTTAATATTGTTTTTGGATTTTTTTTGTTGGGAATCATATGTTGGGTTTAAGAGCTCTTACATTTTAGGAGCTATAATCTTTTATATGTAGCCTTACTCATATTATTTATAGTGTAATTTTTAAATGACATTTACATTCAATAATAAATGAATAGTAAATGTTTTACAGGTTATGAGTATCATAAAATTATATAATCTTATATTTATAGTGTCTTCCCTAATTGAAACTTGTGAACAGAAAATTGACTGTTATGAAATAAGTATTGAGACTTCTGAACTGATTATTGAATTATATGAAATAAATTAATTGGAACTAAAAATATATCATTATCCCTAATGATACATGGATTGATAGTTATAGTTTTAGGGTTTCTAAAAATTTCATAAAGGGAGATACTCATATGTTTCTAGATTACTCTTACATTTTTAGAAATATACTCATATGAATTCCATGTGATATGGAGTTATAGATATTTTATATAATTAACTATAGAATGATATATATAATAATATCAGGAATCATGTATAGATATATCATACACATTTAGTTAGAGTTTCAGAATATATTATTTTCTAACAATATGATATGTGGGAGATACATATTTTAGAAATTTTTTTTTATTCAATGTATATTATTCAATGGGATTTCTATATATTGATATTCAAATTAAATTGTTTGGAATATAAAAGGTTCATATTTTTTTGATTATTGGAATCACTCAAGTGATTAATTAATCATTATTAATAGATTATTTTTATAGTGATTTAAATTTTTGACATTGTTAATTATTTATTTTAAATACTATTCAATGTGCATAATTATCAAGAATAGTATGTTGTTTTTGCATTGAAAAATATCAATGAATATTTATTATGGAAGAACGTGGATTTTTTCCATGGGTTCAAGTAAATGTATTTTTTATATAAATACAAGTTTAATACTAGTAGTGGATTAGATGAAGCAATAGCATGATATAAATAGTATAAAATATAAAAGTGATCCAATGTAAGGATTTTTAATGATCTAAATTTATTTTTATAGTTTCCTCATACTTATTCATCTTCATCTCGAAGTGTTGAAGACGAAATTTTTTTTGACACCATCAACCACTATCTATGTCATTCGTTGGTTTAACTATTTTTATTAATTTTTGTGATTATATTTACTTCCCTATAAGGTTAATCATGTTTAGGTTTATTATAAGTAATAAAACCCCTCATAGGTAGTAATCTTGTTATTCATAACTAAATAAAAAGAAATACATTGGATCTTCTCATCCAATAAAATAAAATTTTCATTATTTCTCCACCGCTAAATTAAATAGTTAAGGATTTCAAATTAATGATAATGGTCATATCAAATACTATAGAGGGTAAGATGTTTTGAAAACACCTAAAAAGTCTATGTTAGTGTTGAATTTTTAAAAGATAGATGTCTATGAGTTCCCATAATGGGGTGATTTAGAATTGTTCCTCAAGGTTGAAAATATAAAACCAAAATATTTATGTATGTAGTTCACATTAATTGAATAATATGTTTTATAGCATGCACCTCATTGAACCTTGAACTTAAAATAAATGTGATATACAAATGAAATATTATTATTTAAATATGGCATTATATCCTAGACATTATATTATATAGTGTGAATTTTAGTAACTACATTATGAAATTCATGTGGAAAATATTTTTTAATACAAATTCATTTCATTGAGATTAGAAAATAAGAAGTCCATTTTGAATGATATTAATTAAATCATATAAGGTTACGAACATGTAATGTTTTAAAAGGGTTATTTTTCTATAAAATTGGTTTTGAAGTATATTTTGTATCATCTTTTAATAGATAAATTGATGAATTTTATAAATTCAATTTGAAAAAAATGGTTAACTTTTTAGTTTTTTAATATCAGAATTATATTAACATTAATTGTGTGATTTTTTCTAAAATAAATGATTTTTTATGAAAACTGAAAAATATTGATATTATAAAAATTAACTTTTATGACATTGTAATGATATAATAATGACTTTATTGTATTTAAAAACTTTTAATTGAACAAATATATATCAAATAATTAATATAAATCATTTATAAATATAATTTTGAACTTATAAATCAATGTTTTATATTTGGGAAATCTAAGTAATGTTTTTATTCACATAAAAACTATTTCTAATAATTATCTATTAATCAAGATTTTACAAGGTTAATTATGTTTGCTGCTTGGTTTTAAAGAAAAATGTTTCTCCTATTATTTAACCAAGTCCAATTAATTCAACGGTAATCAAAATTATACAATATTTTTATATAAAGTCATTTTTATGCTTAAATGAGCATTTTTCTAAAAGTGGTTTTCATTGTGTTTTCTAAACCTTTTTTAATGTAATTTTTAAAAATTCAACAAAATTAATCTTATAAAAAGATCTCCATATTTTAAATTTGAACTTTCAAAAAAATATTGTTCTAATTTCACTTTTGTCAAAAATAGTTGTAATCATTGTAAAAGTTTATCATAATGGTAATTGATAACATGAGTTAAATAGGGTTAACAATATGTGATAAGGTCCAATAATATCTCAAAAAATCCAATATTTCATTAATTGGGTTTATTTTCACAATATTAATTATATATTAGAAACTATGGAAATTTGGTTCCATTTTTTTAATGAACATTAAATTTTTTTAGTAAATAATAATCAATATTTTACAATATCAAATAAGTTTACAAAGAATAAAAATATTTTATTAATGGTTATACTTTATTATTTTCAATTCAAATTAATTTATTTTTTTATAATAATTTATTTCTATATTTTTATGATGGTATCATAGCCTAAATTCGTATGCAACATCGATGGATCAATTGTGAAAATACTTTTAAAATAAAAGTAAATAACTTTAAAAAAATTAAAAAAAAAATAGTTTCGGATATTTCAGAGTCTTTTAAAATTTTAAAGGATTAAAATTAAATATAATTAATGTATTAAATAATCATATTCCAACTCCATTATATTCATTATATTACACAACTAAATTATTAGCCTTTAGCAGTGGTTTATGAAACAGCGACAAAATGTTTCTTAAATAAATTAGCGGTGCTTTTTAATTAACCGCTGCGAAATGACATTTTTTTACAGTGATGAAACTTCTCCCCCTGACTCCCCCGACTCCCTATAACCCTTGACCTGCATGACCCCTAGAAACCCTGGGACCTCAGCAACCTGTTTGACCCCGACGACCCCCCCCCCCCCTGAAGCCCTAATCGTGCCTCACCACCCCTCACTGCACATCACTGCCCATTGCAACCCCGACCCCCCCCCCCCCGCCCCGAAGCCTTAGGTGCCCGCAACCCCAACAACATATTCAACCTCAACGACCCCTCTTAATCCCTCACCACACCTCACTACCCCTCACCGTGCCTCTCTTCCCATCGCGACCCCCACGACCCCCCGAAGACCGAGCATCCCACAACCCCGGCAACCCCCATGACCCTGATGACCCCCCGAAGCCCTCAACGCGGTAAAACTATATCATTAATTTGGGTAATCTATATCAATAGTTTCATTAATATAGTTCGTGTTATTTTTGACATAAACATCATATATTTAATTTATGTTATAATACTTATTAGGGTTGTTAGTGTCACCCATTTCATTTATGCAATAAATTTCATTAGGTTAAACTATATTATTATCATGGTTACTATCTGATATATCATCAATGTACTTTGTGTCCTGAATGTCACCGATGTCACTATTGTTATTATTTTCATATGTGATGGATAGATAACTAGACTCTTCTATCTCATTAATATCATTAGTGTCTCCAATATCATTCGGATCATTAGTTTTTCTATAATTCATGGTTTCATTTGAGTCATCAATATCACTGATGTCTTCAGTGTTGTCACATTAATTATCATATTTGGTTGTGTTTATGTGCTCATGGTAATATGTTTCCTCATTGTTATCTATGTACCCAATTTCATTAGAGTAATTGGTTTCATATGTTTTATTTTTCTCAAGATTTTATTCGGTATGGTTCATCTCAAAGGTGTCATCGATGTTGTTTTTTTCATATATGTATTCAATTTCATGGGCATTATTGAAATTATTTATGTCTTAATTTCCATTGGTAAGGTCCATTTAATCAATTTAATTGGAATGATCTATGTATTCAATGTCATTTTTCTTATTATTATTTAACTTAACATCATTTTTTCTTGGTTATTCAGTTAAATGGGGTCTTTATCATCAAATGTTTTTACTAAATTACCACAATCATTGTAATTGTTGTTGTTCTTGGAATAATCAACATTATTAGTCTTTTTTTTTCATAACCACATCATCTATGTCATCCATTTAATTTTATCTATCTGTTTCTTTGATGTCATCCAATCCGTTAGTGTTTTCAGTTTCATTTTCATCATATATACTCTTCATTTCAGCAATTTCATTCGTTTCATATATAAATATTTTATCAATAGTGTGATTTACAAGGCAAGAATATATTATTATTATTATTATTAAAAGTCATTTATTCGATATATTCATTAGATTTTCATTTATATGGGATATTTTTCTCATCAGCTTCTCAGGTGATACTGCAGATCCAAATCATTATGGGTTATTTACTAAATTTTAATTAAACTATAAATTTTTTTATTTGTACCAATTCTACATGTATATAATTATAGTCTTGTAATATTTTGGGATATAATTGGTGGTGGCCTTTTTAATTATATTCACACCATTCTCTGGATACCATGGAACTTGGTACCCAAGTTGATGTTATTGGATTATTGGCTTGGGTTTGGGAAAGGCTGAATGCTTGATTATTGGATTTCTAGGAAAAAGAATCAGAGTTTGGTATTATGTTTGGACTTCAGAACATCGTTAAATTTTTTCCTAGTTTTGCCTTTTGGAATTTTTGTTTCTAATTTATATTGACCTGAAAGTTAAATTTTTATTCCAAATTACTTTTGAGGAACATGTAGGAAACATGTACATGTCAAAAGAAAAGTTTTTAACCACAAAATGATCCCACAATGTTTTTAAAAACAAGACTAAAGATATTTGACTCAACCACCCTATAAAGAATCCAATTTAGAGTGAATACCTGCGTGTTCTGGTTATTCCTAAAAAGCTCTTCAAAATAATTCTCCATATTGTCTCATGTTAGGATTAATTGTTCTATACTGATCATCCTTTATTTGAAACCATGCACCAGGATGGAGTCTTGTTTGGGGATCCAATCACATTGTTATTTATTAGTTTCACCATTTAGAGACCTCTCATAAATTTTTTAGAGAACCTCCTTGAAGGCATTAATCTAAAAGGTTTCTTCTAACATTTCCTTCTTTGAGTGTAATATAATCTCTATAAATTCCCAATTCCCCACTTCCCCCTTGTCTACCAATCTGCTTTTAGTACTATCCAGTATTGGTTCAACGTTTGGTACCCTGATTTCTCCACGAGGGGCCTTGATTTCCTTACATTGAACTTGTTCTCCCAACTCTACAGACACATGCATGTCACTTTTAGCAAATGTTTGGACCCCTGGTCCTTCTACTGCCACATTGTGTCTAAAAGTCCCTGAAGATCAAATAACAATTGTATTTGGGGTGTTTGAATAGTCTTTCTGGGGCCTTTCATTTTTCCCTCCCTTGTGAACTGAGAAATTCCCAGAAACTATTTTCCCTTGCTTTCATTTGCTCGAGCCTGGCTCAAACATCATGTGGACTTGTGGGTCTTGCTCATAATATCTCTATTCTTTTATAGATATTTTTAATTTTCATGATTTGGTTTTCCAGTGGGCGGGTTCATTATTTACCATATTTATTTATATAGGAACCCCTTATTTAACATATTTATATTTTTTTCAAATAGTATATATGAATTTATTTCCCTATTTAGTAATAGTTATGTGTTTTAATTTTATATAATATTGTGTTGGAACATTTTCATATACATTGATAAAAGATGGATCACATTACCAAGGAACACACCTCAGTATGCTAAGGGTTTGGAGGAGTTTTTGTATTTTGAAATTTCCAATCAATCCATTGAATGGAGAATATGATGTCCATGTCCAAAATGTAAATTTAGAATATGGTTGAAGAGAGATGATGTTTATGACCATTTAATGATAAATCAGTTCCATTCTCAATATTTTTGTTGGATTTGGAACGGATAATCGAACATTATAGAAAGGTTGAGCCCCGATGTCAATCCATAGAATGAGCTCCTGGTTTCTTCTACAATGGAAACTGAAATGAAAAACATTATAACTAATGCATTCAGAATTGAAAGAACCCACCATCAACATCAATACATATCAAAACAACTAGATGGGGGTGCTACAAATAGCAACATGAAATGTTGTGTTTTTGAAACTTTCGGACAACCAGATCAAGATTGAAAAATATCATTGGATCATTCACTTTATTCAATGGAGAGTAATGTAAGAGAAAACTTCAGTGAGGAATATAGGTTTCATGGTTTAGTTGATGTTGGAAATCCAGAGTTGTATATTAGATTTTTGAAATATTCAAAACATTCTTTTTTGCTGAAGTTCTACCATATCAAATTTCTATATGGAATTAAAAAGTAGGAAATGTCCATGATATTGGAATTGTTGCATGATGCATTTACTGAACCAAACATTCCCGAGACTTTTTATGATATGAAATAGTTGTTAATAGGATTTGTCTAATTATGAAAAAATATATTCATGTTCTAATGATTGTATGCTTTATTGGTGGTAAGATTCAAGTAGACAGGATTGCAATAAAAATTCTTCTTCTGGATAGTAGTCAATGGGTGATGTTTGAAGTCTCAATCAACATATTATAATAAAGAAGAAGAAAAGTAACACACCTACAATGGTTTTTTGTAACATTCCATTAATGCCTCGATTATAATGATTATTCATGTCATTGATAACCGTTGAACATGTGAAGTTGAATTCTGTAGATAATAACAATGATGGGTTAATGAGACATCCATGAGATTTACAATCGTGGAAGACATTTGATTCATTACATCCAGATTTCTTAGCTGATCCTAAAAATGTTCTATTGGGATTGGCTATCGAGGGATTCAACCCATTTGGGACATTGAGTACCAGTTATAGCATTTGGATAGTAGTTTTGATCCCTTACAATCTGTCTCTTTTTATGTGTTTTCAACTAACATCATCTATCATTTTGATAAATACTCCTAGAAAACGAATGCCTAGAAATGTTATTGATGTATACTTGTTGCCTTTAATTTATTAATTGTAGGATTTTTGCAGCAACGGTGTTGAGACATATGATGATTCTTATAAAACAATATTCAAAATGCATGATTCTTTAATTTGGACCATTAGTGACTTCCCCAGATATAGAAATTTATCTAGTTAGAACACTTTCACAGTTTTGGAATATCCAATTTGTATCTTTGATTTTGATCCCAAACGGTACCTCACAGTAAAAAATAGTGCTTCTTGTGAAATCAAATATTTCTTGATGTATCTCATAGATTTCATCTAAACATATCAATATTTAATAGTTTCATTCATTATAGACCACCTCCAAAGTTTTTAACTTGTTATGAAATATTAGAACAACTTGGAAATGTTGAAACAAAATTTGGGAAGGTTCATCATTTCAATGGTAGTTGGAAATGAGTTTGAAGAGTATCATTAAGAGAAATCAGAACACAACAATTGAAGAAAAAAAGTACATTCCTAAAACTTTCATATTGGGAATTTAATTTTTTGTTTAATAATCTTGATGTGAAGAATATTAAGGAATATTTTTGTGATAATTTTATCATCGCATTTCTTAATGAGCGTGGAAATTCAAAGGATAATCTCAATGCTTGGAGAGACTTACAAGTAATGAAAATAAGACGTGATCTCTGTCTAGATGAGAATGAAAAGTATTCTCCAGCAATTTTACATTGAATAATAGGGATAAAGATACATTCCTTTAAATTTTAAATAATGTGAAGGTTTTTTATGGGTATTCAAGTAATATCTTGAGGTGTGTTGACTTAATAAATCATTGGTTATGTGGATTGAAAAGTCACGATTCACATATTTTGTTACATAATTTACTACCATGGGTTTTGTGTATGTTATTACTATAAAAGGATACTTCTATTGTACTCCAATTCCTCATATTTTTTAGAGATCAATGTGAGAAATCTCTATTTCCATTTTATTTTGACAACATTCAGGAGAGGTTTGTATTGAAAATTTGTTCAATGGAGATGATATTTCCTCTATGGTTATTTACTATCATGATGTTTTTAACTGTGCATTTGGTTGAAGAAACAAAATTAAGAGGCACCATACATTATCGATGGGTGTATCTAATTGAGACATACATTATTTATGCGTTTTTCAGTAATGAAACCAATTCTTGTCACTTAATTAAATTCATATTTAGGTTTTTTTATTTTATTTCAAAGATATCTTGGGAATTTTAAATCATACATGAGAAATAAATCTCAACCAGAAGGCTCTATTTCTGAAGGATTTTTGGAAAAGGAGTTTCTGGATTATTGTTCTAGATACATGGATGATATTGAAATAGGATTTAATTGAGTTTTTTCTATTGATGACACATCTACTCAACCTAAAATACGTGGTAAATCAAAAATATTTCTTTCTATATACCGATTAGTTGAGAGGAAATCAAATATTACACTGATAGAAAAAGAATTATTATAGGCACATAGATATGTGTAGCTCTATAGTGAAATTGCAGATCAATTTTTTGAAGAGTAGAGAATACAAACAAAGAGACGAATGAGAGGCCGAACATGAAATGGAAAATATATAAAAAAAATATGATAATAAATAGGTTGTAGAATGGATTTCACGATGAGTAAGTTCATAAATTTTGCAATAAAATACGGATATTAAGTTGGAAAATATATTTTTAAAATATAATAATGTATATTTTTTTAGATAATCAATAATTATACTCGAGTAGATTCGTAAGAATATTTGATATTTCTTACTTGAGGTCCTCTAAAACATGTATGATTGTTAGACGCTTACAACGTGAATGTCTTTAGATTTCGTATAGTCGATCGAGAATAGGGTTTGAAAACACAGAATAATGGTATATTCACATTTTCGGAAGTGGGCTTGTATGGAAAATGAAATGATATTATTGATTTAAACTACAACAATCAATTTTCAGTTGTTTTATTCAAATACAATTTGGTCGATATTATCAGAATTGTTAAAATAGATTCCTTGCAATTTAATTCTATAAACTTCTCTTGCCTGATCAATGTTTGTGATCATGAACTTCATGATATATATATATATATATATATATATATATATTATCATTGCAAGAGAAAATGGAATATTATGTGAATGAAGTTGTGGATGAAGGGTGCAGTGTAGTTGTTCATGTAAAACAAATAGATTTTTATGATATGGGTGACGAAGTGGAATATTTGACCTCTGACATTAAATCTCATCATCCACAAGATGAAAATTTATTTTTCCATCATGATATTAAAAATATTATTCTAGAAAGGATGGATGAAGTGGATTAATTAGTGGTGCAGGAAAAAACATGATTGAAGGGGAAATGATTAAATGTATAGTTATGCATTAATTTAGACATAACTTATTTAATTTTTTTCAGTAATTAATTATCATTGTTATTTATATTTCTTTTTGTTAGTATTGAGAATCTGTTATCATTTTTAAATTTTTTTCCTAAATATTTTTTTTGAAGTATATGTTCTCAACTAATTTTTTTTTCATTAAATGAAATTAATGGAAAGGAGGAAGTAGTATACTATATGGAATCTAACCAGAGAGAATATTGTTATCCTGTTTGATTCACATGGGGTCCCTACGGATGACGTCGCATGATTTATTTGCCATATTAAAGTCCATTTGGCAACAGACATAGTTTCCCTTTCTATTTCTTATGATGATTGGAGGAAGATATCCTCCATGAATAATGTGTTGATTGAATAATATCAGAAGACGACCAGATCTTCCCCTGGTGGTATTTAATCAATTGGTGGTGAGAAGGTAAATAAAAAAAATTTAGAATCATTTTGTTTGAAAACAAAATTATTTTATCATTAAATATAAATATAAAACAATTTATAATTTTCAATATAATGTTCCTACAGGTGGTAGAAAGAAGTAGAGAAAGAGGTGGAGAGGGTGGCGAGATCAGTTTATCATCTAATAGTGATTAGTTGTATTGGTGATATGTTGGAAAAATATGGTAACAGTCGGGTTGAATATGTATCTTGTGTGGCATAGGGTTCCCACCAAATATTTTCGTGACCTAACATTTTCTTGATTTCTCATGTTTCAATTTATGTATTATGAACCAAGTCTTCCAAAGACACTAGGAATTTATGATCCTTATATTTTATTAATGGTTATTTATATTTTGATGTTATAGATTAATTTTCATGTGAGTAAGTGGGGATGGAGAGAGGTCGGAATAGCTCTCGGGAGCAGCCCCATCACGCAACAATGAAGATTATGGTTCTTACCCTTTGGATTATTTGATTCCACCATTGATGTGTAGATTTTTATAAATAGTGTGTGAAACAACTCATTCTCACTTTGTAAGGTTATGAATGTGGGTATCTGTTAAAAGGGATCGGTGGCACACATTAAAGTAGATCTGGTCGTGGTCACGGAGAGGCTTCAAATTGGATCTCATTCAATCATCGCTTAACTCATTCTACCTAAAGGTGGTGTGCAATTGAGGATTGATCAACTCACCCAGAAGATATCCACTATATAAGGCTTCAATATTCTAAGTGTGTCTCCATAGGGATTAGATACTTCCACTTTCCCTTCTCCTCTGAAGATTTCAAAACCTGTTCATGGGGACATGGATCTATCTCTTTCATGTTGGGGGCGTTTCACATCTGTGAATTTGATTACAAATTCAACCCACTGGAAATCAATAATATTAAATTTCAAGCTTGTTTTAAGGTATTTTGTCTTAACTAGGTTCTTTGGAACCCTCACATCCTTTATGATATTGCATTAGAAATTTGGTTCCCGATCAATATGGATATGGAGAAAGAATTTTCTAGATATGGACATTTTTCTATATTGTTAGTTGAAGTGGAAGATTCCCCCACACTGATTGAAAAAGTAATCCTTTCTAAAGATTATGAAGATCATGAATTAAGTATTAAATTTGAGAATATACCTCGGTTTTTCCCAGAGAGTAGGATCATTGGAAATGAAAAAAATAATGGTATGAGGTCTTTGACATGCAATTTATGTTCCTTATGTGGACATGATCATAACTCATATTTTAGGAAATATAAATCTAATTCTGGTATGTAGGATATTAAGAATTAATGCATGAATATTTAAATTGAAAAACCTTCTACTATCCCCCCCCCCTCAAGGTCCTACGATGGACAGAAGGTCCTTCCAGAAAGGATCTGATGACCATTGACACTTTATTTTTAGGTCATCTACCTCCCCTAGACATGATGGTTCATGGGATGACTGTGTAGAAAGGGGCCTAGTTGAACTCCCATAGCTACCTATTAAGCTTAAATTCTCAATGCCTATGGCCCCGACTGATTTCACTTCACATGGCACTAACACTATTTGTCCTACACATGATTCTCCTACTTCTCATGTAGGGAAAAGGAAAAACAAGAAGCTGCATACAAATAAAGACAACTCTCTAGTGAAGCAGCCATGTGGTCTGCTGGAATAATAAACCACTATAAGGGAAGAGTCACATCATCATGTATCATATTATGAAGAATCTTGGAATAAAAAAATGTGGAAGGCATACTAATGGTCGTGGGAAGGGGTGTGGGAGAGAAAAACTAGAAAAAAGGAAGGAAACACAGTCTGAGGTCTCATACTCGGATATAGATATTGAGACCCTCATACAGTAAGTAAGATATTTTTAATCACTTCACAGAAGAGTATGTGGAAGTGGGAACAGTTGAGGAATGGACTCAGGTGCCTCGTAGGACAAAGAACATGAGATTGCTGACAAGATCAGAAAAAATCATGGACGATGTAAGCTGTTTTTTGTGTTTCTGATCCACTACTATTCTTGTTTCATTTGCATTTAGATTTAATAAAAGGGGACTTGATCCCCCACCTTTTCTCATTAAAATTCATATTTATATTTATGAATCAAATAATAATGTGTAAAAATTTCACCATGATTATATGATCCACCAGTGTCATGATATGCATACAATTGAGAAAATTTTATACTTGTAGCCATATATGGCGCATACCACACTCGACATCATCCCACTGGTTAATTATACCGTCATCCTAATAGTTTCATAATTATAGAGAAAAAAATAGAGATCCCTTCACTAGTACAACATGATGCAGTTATTGAAAAGACATATAATGAATAGTTTGTGTACGATGTCCCAATTGTTTATCATGAACTGTGTGAACACCTTCCATAATCAGTGGTATGAAAATGGTTGGCACAATGCATGGATAATTGTGTAGGACAACTGTGCACCTCATTAAAATAGATAGAAATTACAAAAAATCTCCTCCATACATATTTCTTTTCAGCCTTTCTCTATTTCTCCTCTATGTGGTCAAGGGGGCTCCTGCCCATGCTCCTCTTATCTTCTCCTCACAAAGGGTTGGATTGATCCCCATTATCTTGTGTTGAATTAAACCATTGTCAAGTGAGTTTTATATCACTCTACGTCTCTAGGAATATTCCTTCCATTTATCTATATATATCTCATATCTAGATACATTATTTTGGTGAAACTAAATACACCATATTATCATGGCGTTCATTTGTTTCCATAATTTCTCTCGATATGGATAGAAACATGCCTTGATATTGGTTTTGTAGGTCATCCATGGTATTTAGTAGGTGGCCATTATAATTTCCCATAGAGTCTTGATGTTTTATAAATTTTTTCACTATTATTTCTGGAAAGACTTCCATGCGGTGACTTTTGAATTTTTTGTTTAATTTTTTGAACATAGTTCATTAGGATTGGTATCCCTTGTTCATTAAAATGGCCTTGTTAAGGACGATGAACCTAAAATTTTAACTGCACATAATATTGTAATCATTGAAAGACATAATATAATGGGTTTTTCTCTAATAAAACCCACTTTTAAGTGTATTGTTTTCTAAACTATCAAAGTGTAGTTTGAATGAATTGTTAGAGGATGTGACAACCCCTATGTATGTCATAGTGACCAAACCATCTTTTAGGTGGTTAGGGACTAATTATTATTGAGGGAACTATATTTTCTCATATGTAATGAATGCTATCATGGCATACCACATTCCTTTTCATGTATGGTGTCAACTTCCATGGGTAGTTCACATGGACCAATTACTTTTATTTAATTCATAGAAACCATTAATTATGAAATGGACTACCTAATTAATTAAATAAAATGGTATGAAATATGGCTTGATTACTACATGTACCTTAGGACATTATAATTGAAATGGATTAATGGTGTGAACCTTATTAAATCCACATGATTTATAAGATATTAGGAATCCACACATGGAATCTTTTTTTTAAACATAACGAAAATTAATGTATTATTTACACCTTGAAAGAAACTTATTTAACTCCTTATATAATACTAAGGATGGGATCATAGGTTTTTGATAATTTTTACATCAAGGGAGATACATGTTATTTCAAGGATGATCACACTATTTAGGTTACTTGGATTCATATGAGTAACACTGGTTTCCAAGGGGGAACACATGTTTGGGCTTAGTGGCAAGATTAGTACACCAGGAAATGAGTGATATATAGACAACTGTGTGTGGACTTTTAATGTGATTTTTCTTATAAAAATGTTGGTTGCATTGTATTCTTTTGAATGTAGGATGTATATACGTGAGAAATTGAAATGGTTTTTTTAGTAAAGGAACTATTATTGTGGCTGTCGAATAAGTTGAGTTTTTTTTGTAAATCTAGTTGTAGCGGCAGTTTAAACCTCTACTGTGTAAATGGATCATATTTATTGGAGTTTAAAATGCCACTATAATTTAATATTTTACTATCAATGGTGGCTAAAACCGCCTCTACAAACACAAATTATGTGGAAATTAAAACCACCAGTACATAGTTTTCATTTTCCATTATCATTTTGTGGGTGTTATCTTGGTTTTACCAGTGCTTGTCCCATAGAAAATGATATTATTTTTTAGCGATGGTGTAAACCGTTGCAAAAAAAAATTATTGTTTTCGGGGAAAACTACCACTAAAACCCTAAAAAACATTGAAAAATGCATTCACTACAACACTTACCTTAAACCACCACTAAATTGAGTAAATCTCCATGTATTGTATGCCAATACACAATTTAGCAGCGGTTTTCTGAAACTGCTGTAGCTTCATATTGCGGTATTTGAAACCACCTCCATATCCAAAAAAAATGCCGTTATGTGGTGATTTTCCTATACAGACATTAAATTAAAATAATGGGAATTGTAGTGAAAGTGATATTAAAAATATTTAATGGAAAATGGTATTTTATAAATTGACATAAAAAACATAAAAATACTATTTATATTCAAGTAGAAAGAAAAATTTTCCGGGAAACTAAATATGTTCCACATGTGGTCCACTTTAAATTTCTAAATTACATTTTTATCCAAAAAAATTAATTATTTAAGGAAAATTTAATTTAATTTTTCCAAAAAAAAAGGACTTAATATTAACTTTTAAAATACACATATGAGTTAAATTTTCGTTCAAAACTCTCCACAAATCCCTTTAAAAATATATTGTACCTAATTATCAATCCTTTTGTGTGACCATAAACCTCTATTTCAAAATCATTAAGTTCAATTGAAAGGATGAAACCCAAAGAAGAAAAAATTATTCTTACCAGTCTATTTCAAGTTTATTTATTTTCTACATCTGGAAAAACATATATGACCATATAGAACATTATGATATTTTTATATTTAATTATAAAAGAATTATTAATTTTCATCCTTTTTATCTCATTTACATCTAATGAAAAATGAAAACGTAGCTCATGTGTTCATATGAACTACCGTCTCCATCAATCGATGTATTTTAGTTTTCACCACCACCATAAAAGGATGGATATATAGTTGGATTTATTAAATATATATTATATTTAATTTTTTTTAAAGATAAAATATTTTATACTTTCCTAACCTTTCATCTGTTGAAATATGATAACATCATTTATACATACATTTGGAGTACCACCTTCATGAAGCAATGTTATTATTTATTCCGGGGAAGCTTACATGGATGGTTAATAAGGTATATTTAATTTATAAAATTATAATTATAGCATTATTATGACCCAGATAATATTGAACCATAACCATGTTTCTGGTACTGATACTTTTGTATCAAAACACGTATAAGAAATTGAAAAATTAGACCGAAACCAATTTATTTTTTAAAAATAATTATGAATAAATGGGTAAAAAAATATAAATTTTCAATATAAAGAAATGTGGATATTGAATATATTATAAATAAATTTTAATTTATTCTACATTAGTTTTTAATGCCTTTGAACAAGCAGGAACCCAAAGTATATGTCTTGTCTCTAATTTCATTCGTTGAGATATATTTTGTATAATCCTAATATTTTCTATGTACTATTTATAATAAATATTTGAATAATTATATCATAATGAATTTCCTAAAAATTATAACTTAATTCCCAATTCATGTTCACTCTTTCAAAAGGTTTTGATTGAGGTGTTATAAAATCATTAAGTACTCTTGATTTAAATTTAGATTTCGTTGACACATGTTACATATTGTGAACCATCATTTATTTTATATCGTGTAATTACCAGCTGATGAATAAATTTTTCAATATTATTTAATTTAATTAAAGTGATTTATATAACCATATCATGGTTTACATTTTATAGATTCTTATTTGAAAGTTACCAAATTCGTATGTGTTTTTTGTTCAATATCACTTTTAATCTGGGATATTTATACTTGAATGTTATTAGGTAATTATACACTCTTTATCACTTAAAAATAATTATGTTCTTCCCATATTGATATTTTTTAGAATTTCACTTATTATTTATATTTTATTTATCTTGGTCTCAAATTAACTGACATAATGTTTTTAATAAAAGGAAAATTGATTTCTTTTTTTTAGTCAGGAATATTTTTCATCCATATCTAGGTTCTTAAAAATTGTTTTATGGAAACTCATATATAATTTAAAATGATTTATAATGGTTTTTTTTAAACAATTTTTTACATTATTTATATATTTTTTAAATAAATTTTAATTTCATTTTCTATTTGAGTTATTTCTTAATTTTCCTACAAAAATGTGAAAAGAATAATTTTTAATGTCTATAGATTGACTAAAATTTACCACCATCATAGCCATTATTCAATATCAGTATTCAATTATAATTTTCACATTTTATTAAAGTAAAATATAATACCCATTATTCTATGTATGTTCTTTAATAAAAGTATATTATTTTCTCAAAATATTTAAAAAGTGGATATATTTTATTTACTTATAAATTTTTATATAACACTCCATGTTTTTTAAATGAAAATATTTTAAATTAAGAAATATAATATTCAACATAATTATAAAAATAATGTTTTGATGTTATTATTAACATCTTAAAAAAATAGTTTTAGAAGTGAATTTGATGTTCATTTTTGTAACAAAATTTTAACATCATTAAATGAAAATATTTTTACATTTTTTCTTCTATTTTAATCTATTTTTTCCATGGACATATATTTTTTATAAATCCATTATTTTAGATTAATTTATGATCTTATTCAGGTCCATGTTCTTTATTATTATGGGTATATTATAAATCATTTCTATGATTTATTTAACCATATTTTCAACACTATATGTTGATTAAAGAGCCCATTTAATATAAATCATATTGCAGTTGTTTTCCAAGAAATATATCTCAAATATTAAATAGGGAAACATAAAAAATTTGTATTTTTTTAAGTTATATATGGATGATTATTTAATGTTATAATAGGTTGAATATATACAAGGTAGATATTGATATTTTTTAATTTTTTAAATAGGAATTTTTATTAGTAAAAAAATTATTATATTGAATTTTAATTCATTTATTTTATATTATGAATGAATTAGACATTGTATATGATGGGTGTCCAATGATATTAAATATCCCCTTAATGCATCTGTAGGTCTCATTAGACAAGATAGCCTAGGTATTTTCCGTATTACTACCCAATTATTTATGATGTCTTAGAATGATCCCTTAATAGTTAGATTATGGCTTCATGGGACAATTATTTAATGTTTATATTAGGTTTTCTACGATAATAAATTCCATTATTATATTATTTTTTATAGATTCCCATGTGGTCATTTATGTTATTTTGTTATCAATGGAAATATTTTATATTCAAGATGAAAGTTAAATAGAATATTTGATTATTACTTACTTCTTCTATAATGATCATACCCTGTTTTTTCTATGATAACTTCTATTATAAATTTTCATTTATTAAACATATGATCTCACCCCTTCTATATTTACATTTCTTTATGTTATTATGATTTTTAATATATATGAAATTCTAAAAGAGTATTATGTGTTGAGGATTTGGTTTGATATATTTAATACTTATTATAGAATGAGGAAATGTGTATATAATGAGAAATATTAGCATTGGATAATAAAAGCATGGTTTTTACTACGATTAGAATATTCCTAACTCTCTAAAACTCTAAATCAAAAACATCATAGGAATTAAAGTGAATAAATAATTATTTTGAAATTTTAATTATTATTGATTAAAATTGGATTGAATTTATTGGTATTGAATGTAGTTGTAAGAGATTGTTTTAACACTGGATCCATGTGTGCATTGCTGGGGTGATATAGTTAGTATCAAATCATAATTTATATATCATTAACAGTTAAGATTTTATTATTTAAGGATGATTTAATAGTTTTAGATACCTTTATGGGTCACCCACTTATTTTCTCTTTCTTGTTCATTCCTCCTCCCTCAGAATGGTCTCGTTTAACTTATTCCTCCCCTGTTCTTCTGGCCTTGTCCAACACACATGACCCCATAATGGTTGGGGGTGTTGGATCACTAGGTGAGTTTAGTATTTTTTTGGTGGTAGTAAGTACAATTTCAGCCTTTCTATTCGGCGTCTTACTGATCTAATGTTTCATATATTATGGTTTTTTGATGTTATTATGCTTTCTGCCATGAATTCCTCTTTCAATGGATTTTCCTATTTCCCTTTATATTTGTTCCTTGTAGGGTTTATTCCCCAGTTTCCCTTTTCTCGGGTTCTTCATGGTGATTTTCCAAGTCATGTGGTTGGATAAACTTTTGGATGGTACGTTATATTTCCCTATTTGAAGAGATATGGTTGCCATTTTCTATTTGGTTTTGGTCGATGTGGTACCGGTCCCATTCCTGGTGAAGATTCTAAACTTGGAGAAGGTTATGTGCTACTTTCGAGATTTCTTCTTAGAGCCGAAGACAGTTATATGCCGATGAGATCTTTGGTCATTCAACATTATCTGACCCCAAGTACTTTCATTCCTCTCCATGTTGAATCTGGAGCAATGGTAACTAAATGGTTTTTGGAATGTGGTTCAAGGTTCAAACGGCTTCAAGGAACCACCAGAGTTGTGATTTGTGGATTAAGTTTTATTTTTTTGTTTCCGTGGCATTCATCTTTTGTTTCTCTTGGAAGTGATTACGGTTTTTTAAATAGGGTTGTCTCTGGTTTTCTAATACGGTGGTGTTTCTTCGTCAATGATGATGATGTTGGATGAAACGATGCTTAGGTAGTGTTTGATGTGGCTTGTGCTGTTGGATGCTGGTGTCAAGACGACAACAATGTGATGTGTATGATTGAAATTATGTACAATAGTCATTGAAGATGATGATATTTTGTCAACTCATGGCATCTATAGTGATTTTTTTATTTTGAATTTTGAAAAAGGTTTCACATGACAGTCTTGGCGGGGTGAAATATTTTTTGGAATTTGGATTTTTTAAAGCGTATTTTGTAAGGGTGTGACATGATTCCAGATGATTTTTTTTGTTTTCCCACTTACACTTAAAAGAGGATTTCAAAAAAAATGGATTGCGGAATGATATAACACTTTAGTTTAATATGTGATTTAGTGTTATGTTATTTACGAAGAGTGTTATTATTTTTTGGGGTTCTAATTTGAAAGGTATTGATATCCTTTAGGTTTAATATGATATTTGATATTATTATCAATAATTCAGAAAAAGTTATTAAATTTTTTGGAATATATATTTTTTCTTATAGATAACAAAAGAATTGAGAAGATATTTGTTGTGAAAGTGATTGATGTTAATTTTGAAGAAGTTCAATATATTGATAACTTCATATTATTAAGGTAAATGGAATATTATTGTCTTGGAGGGGTTTTTATGTCAATGTCGTTGATATTATATAAGGTATAATTATCCAGTTAACTTTTATAGGTATATATGATATTTTATTTGTTTTATATCATAGAGATATTTTTCATTTGGGGAAAACATCATTATATTTTGGATAATATATTATTAGGGCATATATGTTTTCGGTATGCATATTTATGAGTGATTAATGTTGTTTAGAGATAAAAGATAATTTGATCCTGGAAAAATATGTGATCAAATAACTCTGTTATATGGTTGTCATATTTTTATAGTATTTTTTAGATGATTTTTAAGTTTATTTATTTAGGGAATGATTTAAGTTGAAAAATTTATTTCATTATAGTTTATTCAAAAATTAATATACTATTTATTCATATAATGTTTTTATCATATTGGGTATTATCATATGTTTTGATAACAATTTTTTGATATGGTTAATGGATAGAAATATGATAAATAACTAATCTTCTATTGTGGATCTTTTGATACATTGAAATTAAAATATAGTGCTTCAGGAAAGAAAAATTCATCATGGGTACTTAAAAAACGTGATTAATCAGTGGTCAAAAACTACTTGAAACACAATCGATGGTGGAAATTCCTTTTCTGTAATTAAAATAAATCAATTAAGTTATATAAATAAATATCTTGTAAGTAAAATAATTCCTCAATTTAGAAAATAGGATGATAAATCTATCGACTCTTATGTGAGAAATAGTGCTCTGCTAATATATTATGATTTAGGAAACCTATTCACAAGTGTGTGTATTATAATAGGGAACCCATGGTTTATAAATATTTAATAGATATATATATTTCTATTACTGAATAATAAATTCCTTATAATGATAAAATATACATATATTATTATATATATTCCCTGATATATTCAATTTGGTAAGAAAATAAAATAAAATTGCAAGTATGCATTTTTTGTAATAGGGGAAAATGTAACACCCTTATATTTAAATATGTAATTTTCCATTAAATGATTAATATGTTCAATATTATATACCACACATAGCATCGATAAAAAACAAAGGTAGTTATAATATAGAAATATTATTATTTAAATATTATTATTTAAAACCAAGTCATTAGATTATTGGGTATAAATATAAGTAATATCATTATGAAATAAATATAGAAAAGATATACTAATATAAATTTATATTATAGTGATTAATATATATGTTCACAATTTTGAATGATAAGATGAAATCATATATAGGAAAAAAATATTTTTTTAGGGTCATTTTTCTATAAAATTGGTTTTGTTGTATATTATTTATCTAAATTTTAAATCTAAGTGTATATATTTTATAAATTGAAATTAGTAAAAAATATATTTCATTTTTGGTTTCATCATTTCAAAATTATCTCATGGTAAATTTATGTTATTTTTCTAAAACCATTGATGTTCGAGTCAATAGTGAAAAATATCAATTTTAAAAATAATGACACTTTTATAACATTATCATGATATATTACAAACATAGATGTTTATGAAACTATTTTATAGAAATATATATATTTAATAATTTATAAAATTAATTTAAAAAAAAATTGGACATTTAAATATATGTTTGACATTATAGATTCATATGTATTTTTTATTCAAATAAAATCTATTTTTAGTAATTCTATTATAATAAATCTTTCACAAGGTTTCCCTCGATTTTTGTTTGTTTTTGAAGAAAATTAAACATCCTTTTATTTAACATAATCCAATTTATTCAATGGGAATCAACATTAAACAAGGTTTTTGTATAAAATTCTTTTTATAATTAAAGTGGGAAACTGTCTCAAAATTGTATTTATAATGTTTTGTGAGATTATGTTAACATTAATATTTAAAAATTATTCAAATTTTGTCTTAAAAAGGGTCTCCATATTTTTAATAATCATTTTAATATTTTTTATAAGGATACATTCAAATATGGTCATAATGAATACTAATCATGGTAAACATTTATTACCATGGTAAAGGGGATATGAGATGAATTTTGTTAAAAATATAGGATAAGGAATTAAAATTTCTCAAATACATAATTTTGTTTCATTTTATGAGTATATTTCAATATAAATCATCTTATACTAAAAAGTATAGAAATTTAGTGTTTTTTCCATTTTCATAATGTCCTTTATTTTATTTTAAGTAATGAATAAGGTCAAAATGTCAAACTTGTTATATTTTTTTATTTAACAACGATTCCTTGGTCAAAACACCAAATAGAAAAATTTATTTAATAAAAAAATCTAAAAATTCCAAAAGTTAAAAAAATTTACATTCTATTTCAAGAAAAGGATTAACATTATTCAGAAGGTTATCCAGACACATACCTCCATTGTTAACTCCTTTGTTAGAGATACCATCTGTCATCTCATTTTCTTCACCAAAAGAGTGAGTGATTATATGATTTCACTTTGAGAGGTGTTATAGATAGTCCATTCATTTGATAGTGAGAGGTTAGGAAAGGTGAACCACGACATTGAGAAGGGATTGGATGATGGTGGTGGAGTCACTTTATATCCATACATTGTTCCAATTACTATGTTTGATAAACTCAACCTATATAATGAAGTTATACATATCATATTATAAAGAGGAGGAATATCTACAAGAATAATAATATCATCTGTGGACCTAACCATTATGATATCTACACACTACTCTATAACCCAAAGGGGTTGGGTTTTCTTTCGAGTCACCTTCTACATTAATCTTGATCCAGTCGGGGGTGGGACCATTCCAAAAAACATCCTATAAGCTATTAGGTTGATTGAATCTTCATTAAATTCCAAGATGATGAATAATGATAAGATACTTGATTGATTTATGGCAGTTACCAATTTGAATCATATAAGTTTCGTTTATTTTTATAAAAATAATCACCTCAGAAGCACACAAATTTAAAGTATTATTATGATGAAAACTCGAGTTTATATCATACCATATGACATGAATCAGATAATATATAGTATCCATGAAGTGTTTCCCAATCATTTGAGAAACATACGAGTCAGTTCATCATTGAATATGGATCCAAATAGAGTCAAAAACTATCCATCTGTGATAAAAAATGTCAAATAGGTATTTCAAAAGAGCATAAGTAGTAGAACAAGATAAAAATAGGAGTTCATCATCTTATATGTTCTGGTTACAGAGATGAAATTTTGATTAGATTTTTTTACCAAATAATTGAATAGAAAAATAAGTGAGAACATGATTGTGGGATGTCATCCAGATAGGGGTGAACTTGAAGGGTCTCACCCAAGGCCTATCAAATTTCCTTAACTAAGAAAAAACATGATTTGTGTCATTAAAATTATAATTGTATAAAGTTTTAGATTCCAAGATACCATATTTTAGGTTCGATGACTAATAAAAAATAATAATTAACAAAATTATAATTGTTAATAATGGTCCTAATATCATTGTGTAAAGCTATGTCTGGAGTAAGCAAACAATATTTAAGAGAGATACTACTGTCAACTAGTAAGAGTATAAGATCATGCTTGTCGATGATGGGAAAACAATTCCAGTTGTAACATTGTTAATACCTTACATATTTTTAAACCAATACCCTGTTGAAAGAATTTAGACCACAAAATTAAAACATGGACAGAACCAAAATAGTTAAAACCTAAATAAATGATTTTAATATTGGGTTTCGAGTTAAAGGGTAAAACGAATTTATAAATAGATGGTATCCAATAATATATATATAAATATATATATAATAAAGTTGAAAATTAAATATAATGTTTTTAAAGTTAGGTTTGAAGCTATCAAACTAAGAGGGAATCCTAAGTACAGGTCTCATCTCAAATTTCCATCATTAAGAGGTATTTAACTAGCATGTCCTCCAACCAACTCTAAGTGACATAAAAAAATTTATTTACAAAAGGTGAGTATATATCATTATACTGAGTAGGATCCTCCTCAAATCCTCTCATGTAAAAGTAAAGAATGCATTATAAAGAAAAGTGAACAACAATAGAAACTAAATCACCATCTAAATAGCTATAGTATGTTCCCATCATCACCATGGATACTCATACCATGTATTTCATTCAATAGTATATAATAAAATAATGAATTTTAAGGGTACCACTCTACCACTTCCCCACTAGTTTACAGATTTCCCCAATGTCGCACGTCATGGGAATCTCTCTCCAAAATGGCTAGCCCGATGCTAACAAGGTGTAGCACCACAACATTATCCTCATGAAACTATCCACCAAATCCACACAACCAAAAATAACTAGGTTGTTTCCAAGATCCACCATATCTCTAATATCATGTATCATACATCTTGTATTATACCTCAATCTATTACTGCATATACACTGAGTAAGGTTCTTCAATCCATCATAGCCTATACACATTACACAAATAGTAGTCCATAGAAAACTATATAGATAATATATGTGTGTGAAATAACCACAATCCATTACAGCCCTCTACACACATATATGGAGAAAAATTACCACTATGGATACCAGCACAAGTGACTACCAAGAGAAGAGAGAGGGGTTTCAAGGGTAGTCAACAATCCATCCTCTCACTAGGATGTTGGGTGAAAACCCCCCTAGGGATAAAAATCATTTGGGTCATAGTCTCCCTAATAGAAATTGTGGAGTAGAATATAAAAGCACAAAAGTACATGACATAATATATCTCACAAGAACACTATGGAAAAAACATAGTCTTAGACCCTACTGTTGATAACTTCTCTCAGACTCACGGCTACCACAACTAATACTATATATCTTTAAAGCACTCAACCATTTAATGAGCTATATTAAGTTACTTTATCCCTTTATATCATTTCAAATTTATTTTAATTAATTATCTAAACATTAACTAACCTTTATCAATTCCACATTACATTTATTTATCATTCCGTACAAGATAAACGCCCTCCAGGAATAACCAAACCGATTCCATGGCTTCCCAATGTCACAGACTCAGCATTGCATCCCAGAAATCTCCAACCCCATGGTTTAAACATCATTTATTCATTTATTTAACAACATTACCATTTTTCAAATATCCATGTATTCTAAGAAATAATTCTAATCTACCAGACATAATGGGATCGACACGATAAGTAGATGATCTACATGTTGATTCATTTCCACCAATAGTAGAAGCATAGACCAATACATCCTAGGGAATCTAAAAATGGAAAGCATGTGTAATACCTTATGCATATTTAACTCTTTTAGATGAATGGGAAGTAACACCATCTGACTCAAGTATTGGGAAAAGTAAAGCAGATAAAAAATAATAGATTCAACAGAAACCACTTTGACATCAACAGGTAAGCCCAGCTTCAACAAGTTCTATCATCACCAGTATCCTCCAGGCACCCACATGCATAAAATGATCCATATCTATACTCTATGCATCAACTGCAACTGCAACTACTATACATCCATTTTTCCTATACCACAACATCCCTCTAGTATTATCCATCTCAGGGTCACACCACAACATAAGTAACAGAAAATAAACAACATAGCATCTGGGCTATTGGCCCTAGACAAGGCATTAAGCCTTCATACACAATGATCACTCACATCTCCAAAGCATATGGTGCTTGGCCTTTACAAGCAAGTGGGTAACTCAAAAACCAACAAGGAATTATCTTATAAAACAAAAACAGGTTCTTTGTTCTATCTTGAATTAGCTGATTCAATTAAACATGCATAACTACGCCCATTTTAATATAATTAAATCCCATCCACAACACCCAAATTCATTAAAATTCCTCTTAAATATTTATCCATCAATTTACAATTAAATCCACAATTATGTTCCCTACCAATTTTCATCATGAAATAATGCAAAACAAGTAAATCATTGATATCACAATATCTACCAAATGAAGAGGTGATAACATCACTAAGAAATTGTAAATAATTCTTTAATGCAGTTCAAATATTTATTTTTTTCATTTTTACTGTGATACTATGTTTAATCTTGCAAAACTTATAAATGCATGTAAATAATTTTCAGAATCCATGAATCCCCAACTTCAAAAGGTTTCTGACCTTCTCTTCATGAGAACGGGCCAACAAAATGGATCATGATCACCTCTCCTGCGACGACTGCATCCACCCAAGGATGTCTCAGCATAACCGCATCAACCATCAACCCTGAAAGCTCCATTAGAAACATTGAGATCAAATTCCAACACATGGAAGGAGAAATGGGAGTAAAATTATCAAGGAACCCATAATAATGGATGTAGAAAATGCCTTATATCAAATACGGATCGACACTTCCTTGTTTCCCCAAAACAAGGGGTCCACATACAATACGAATACTCCAAGTGGAAAAGATCCAAGGATTTCAATTCGATTACATGACTCCTATGGGTGGAATAACTCTTGGCACCACATATCATGGAAAACAAGAAGGAATAAAGATATCTCAGTCCTTTTCAAAATCTAATGGAGCAGTGATTTAAGTTACGGTTTATATTTTCAAATAAATGAGGATCTAGTAAAGATTATATGTTTTGACCATGTAAAGGCACTCAGAATCTTATGAGAGTTTAAATAGGATTTATGGGCTGTGAATAAGACTAAATTCCCTTAAAAAGGGAATTGAATGCTATTTTCATCAAATATAATGTCAAAGGGTTGAAACTGTAGGAATATGGAAACATTGATCACCTACCATTGGATGTCTCGACGTTCTGGAAGTACTGTGCACCAACTTTTGGATGTCTCGCTATTATGAAAACCCTGTACAACTACCTTTGGATGGACCACCATTCTTGGAAAACTATACATCTACTATTGGATGTCTCGTTGTTCTAGAAATACAGTTAACATAACTGAAAATTTTGAAATGTTTTAGAAACAAGTCACCATGAACTCCAAGAACACCTCAGAAACCAAATTTTCACAAAGGAATTGACCGAAGAGGATCAGGATATTATATAAAATACCTATCAAAATACTCTTTCCCTCAAGAAACCATAATCAACCCAAATTTAAAATATGAAAATGTTTCCAAACAACCACCCTTTTAGATACCTCTCATAGATCTCACCACCAAAGAAACTCAACTGCTTCATCAAAGGAATGATGAGAAACCACGTGAAAACTACAACCACTTCCTGAAAACTATCCTAGGAGAGATAACTCTCGAAATAGAGTATTCCAAAATATGTAATAAGATAAATACATCTCATATAATTAAATGGTTTTAAAACCTTAAAAGAAAAATGTTATAAGAGAAGATCTAAACACCAAATAGCTCAGGGTACTTAGCACGCATCTACAACTCATGTTCCCAAGTACTCTCCTCCATGCCACCATGTCACCGTAATACACGAACTAAGGGTATAGCATGCCCGCACAACACATATTCCTTATGATCTTGGTTCTATACAGGTTGATCCTCAAAAGTCTCTTCGTCATAAAAATAAATCTCACCCCAATTGATGTTCTGAGTGTTATCAGGAAGATAATAACAAAGATTTCACACATGGAAAAAATCATGTGTTTGTCTAATATTTTGGGGAATTGATACCCAATACTCCCTGGCTCTAACACAATCCATCACCTTAAATGGCCCAACAAAATGGGGAGGAAGTTTAGTCCCACAACCAAACATTTTTTTCCCACAATGATTAGTTGCCTTCAGAAAAATGGGATCCCCAACTCCAAACTCCATAGGTCTCCTCTTATGATCTTCATACGACTTATGATGATCTTTCACAACCTTAATCCACTTGTGAATCACTTGAAATATATCTATCATACTTTTTACTAGTTTCGTCCTGAGGATTGCTAACTCCCCAAGCCTAGTCCAGCACAATAGAGAACGAAAAGTTCATATATACAAGGATTTAAGGGGTGTAATACCAATGGTGGAGTGTAAATTATTATTCTGAGAAAAAAAATCTATGTTATTCATCCAAAAACCTCTAAAATCCACTATATAAGTGTGCAAAAAGTCATTAAGATTTTGGATGGTCCATTCTTTCTGATCGTCTATCTGTGGATGTAAAATAGTGTTAAGTAATAGATGATAACCAAAAGCATGTTTGAGATCTCTCTACACACTAGAGGAAAAACAAGAATCATGTTTGGAAATGATCAAACTTGGGACTCCATGGAGTCCCACAACCTCCTTAAGATATTTCCTGGAAAAAACATCTACTATGATCGACTCCTTGATTGTTATGAAGGGGGTGATTTCATAAAATTATCTAATACACCCCATATAGTTCCATGGCCTCCCTCATCTTGAGTTAAATGAGTAATAATGTCCGTCAATATTTCCTCCCACTTCCACTGAGGAACATCAAACTAGTGTAGCAAACCACCAGGAACATGGTTCTCAGCCTTCAACTATTGGACAACCAAATATAGAGAAATTATCTCCAAAACTGGACACTTTAACTGAGGCAACCAAAACTGAATCCTCAAATATCGATAAATCATTTTCATTCCAAGATGTACCTCCAAGTGAAAACTATAGAACACTTTGAGAACCGTCTCAAGAATCCATAAAGTAATATAAATTCTTCCCTGAATCAACAATCAGTATTGTTAATCCTTAGATGAACCATTAGGTCCTCGCCATAAACAACTTGGTCTCTATAGACCTCCACCTCAAGATCACCGAACTGGTTCTCTTCCATATGCTACATCCATGATAACTTCACCATCATCTGAAACAGACAATCTCTACCCCCAAATTCTCTCATATTTAGATGTTATTTTGAAATCTATTCCATCACCCTCCAGTAATCACCTGATTCACACACCGCATCACTATGCAACATCCTACATAGCTCATTATTGAAAAAAATTCCTTTTATAGGTTTATACAAAATTTTAATGTTGTAATCCTATAAGAAATCCATCCACTGACATTGCTGCATGTTTAATTCTTGCTGGGAGAAAACATACCTCAGGAACTTATGATTTGTGAAGACCACTAAACACTCACCAATTAGGTAGTGTCTCCATAAATTTTGGGAAAACACAATTTCCTCTAACTCAAGATCATAGGTGGAATAGTTGTGTTCATGGGGATGTAACTACTGATACCCCTAAGAAATGACTGCTCTCTGCTGCATCAAAAAGTAGACTAACCCCAGATATGAAGCATCTTAAAAAACCTCAAATTGAAATCATTTTTCTGGAAGAAAATGAACCACAGAACTAACTGTATTCTCCTTCAGATACTCAAAAGCTACCTGACACTGATCAGTCCATATGAATGCCACATCCTTTCTTTTCAATGTTATCAAAGGGTTCGAAACTCAGTATAAATTGTCTACAAACCGCTTATAATAGCATGCAAGACCAAGGAAACATCACACCTCCTGCATTTCCTTGGGGGGGAAAAGACACGAATTCTTATATCTTTTATGGATCCATGGATACTCTCTATTTGGATATAACATTCCATAAGAAGCAGACTTCTCGAGCCCAAAAATCACTCTTTGACAACTTCCCAAACAACTGCTGATAACGAAGAACTCCCAAAATAGAACGCATATTCTCTTAATGATACTCTTCATATGTGGTGTACTGAAGGATTTCATTAATCTAGACCACCATAAACATGTCCCAAAAGTCATAGAACACATTGTTCATCAACCCCATTAGCACAGCTGGAGCATTCATCACACCAAATGGCATCACAATGAACTCGTAATGCCCATGATGATAACGAAAAGAAATATTTTTGACATCCTCATCTGTCACACACATATGATGATATATTGAATTCAAATAAATTTTCTAGAATCATATTTCACCCTTTACATGATATAATAAATCATAAATCTATAGAAGATGGTGGTGGTTCTTCACTATCACTAGTTTCAAGTGACAATAATTGACTCACATCCGCAAACTATTATCATCCTTTTTCACGAAGAAATTTGGTGAACCCATAGTGACATGCCCTGTTGAACAAGATCACACTACAATAGAACATAAAACTATTTATGAAACTACTGAAACATTGAAGGATCCATCCATTATGGAGACATTGAGATAAAATACACACCTACCTGTAGCTTGATGCCGAACTCAATCTCCCCTCCAGAGGGTAATGGTATAACATCTTCTAAAAAGACATTAGTGATCTCTACTATGACACTGGTGAATGCCGATTGATGATCCTCTGATGAACTCAACAACATCTTAGCCATCAAGGATGATGCAGGAGGATCATGCCTCTAACCCATCTGAGGGACTCACTTGCCAACAAACACTACTGGCTCTCCATCAATATTGAATAACACCGCCTGCCTCCAATAAATTATATGATGTCATACACCAAATAAAACCAATCCAGGCTGAGGATGACATCATAGGGTTTTATCCGTAAACGTAAGAAATCAACCAAAGAGTGGTGATACCCCCAACACTATCTCACATTCTCTACGTACTTTAAACAACTAATATCATCCTCCAAATGGCATAGTAAATGCAAAGGGAACTGAAATATGATCTACCTCATGTCCCAAAACATGGAAAAGGGTAGGTGATATGCATTGGTGTTTTTCTCTGGAATTCGATATAGGATTCACCCATGTTGAAAAAAAGAAAAGGGTACCTCGAATGATGTCTGGATCGCCTGGTGCTGGAAATGATAATGTATGGATCTAACCACGACCTTCTCCATGGCCTTCCTAACCCTGATACTAAACACCTCTATGGCCTTACACTTCTCTCTGAGGAGGAGGATTGTCACAGGGAAATCCTCTTCATATCCCAACTTCACTCTGGTTATCCAAAATTTGTGCAACCTATTGTTGCTACCTTGGATGGAACTACCTCACTGGAGGAAACTGAAGTGGAACACCTGATGTTGACTGACTACTCAGAATGGTTAGCCACTCTCTATCATGATGACCTCAACCTCCATAAAAACAATTATCACTTTATCCCTTATCATAGGCCTGGGAGTTGTTTCACATGTAGAAATGAGACATTGAAGGTTTGGAACCACACCCAGCCAATTGGAAACTCTTCTACCCTAAAAACTAGGAACCCCAAACCATAGCTATGCTTTGTGAGTAATTATGATGACTACACTCTCATGAAGATATAATTTTTTTTACATCCTCTTGATGACCTCTTCCAATGACATCACCTTGATTTATGTCTTCAACATACATATAGTGACCTAACACTTGATCTTTAGATGCAAAGAATCCTTTAAATCATCCCCCTAGAATCCTCATCTAAAAATAGGTCTGAATAATTTTGTAGAAGGTTCATGAAGTGGTTCCAAAACACTTTCACACTGGAACTCCCCAGCCAAAGGGTAAGAAGTTCCTAATGACTGGACACTTTCATGGTAGAATAAATAAACCAATATCTGAACTAGTCTTGAAACTCCACCCAAGAGACTAACAACACTTTGTGATCCGGGAGTAACAAGATCCACCACTTCCCCACGCAGCATCATCACAACCAATGATAATCAGTGCTCCTTCAGAGCACATATCAAACTGAAATATATCTTTACCTCCTCAAACCAGTCTTTTGTGACAACAACTAAAATATAGTCCACATACTTATGTAGTCTCTTGTGATGAAATTCTCATAGTTTCCACCCCCATGTTTCTTGGTCGTCAACCACTACTCAACATCAATCTATTTGGGAAACTTATTGGACATCATCTACATGAAACTAATAAGGATGTTAATCTGGATCTATAATTGCAAAAAAGAAAAAAAAATTAGATCTCCTAAACCTAGAATACCGATGAATTTAACATTAATTAATTCTTCTATTTTATTAATTTTATGTTATCCTATCTCATGTTCTACCCATTCAAACATAGACACAATGAATTATGATGCAATGTCCTTTCCTTGATCTCTACCCTGAAACTAGTAACACCTCATTTAGTAGCCATTGAGAGCTTAATGTTCTATTCATGAGATCATAGGGGGTCCTAAATACCTATTTCATATCTAGTCTCCAATGTTTTCAACACTTTGTAAGCATAGTTGACATAATTTCCTTACCAACCCATGAAAACTCACATATGTCTAACTCCAAAATTCATTTTCTCCATAAACCAAAGCCTCTGATACCACTATATCACGGCCCCCTTTCCATAAAGTGTACCCCTCCTAGGTCTGCAATGGAAGGAGAGAGAGAGTGACCCCCCATGTACCACCTTTAGTAGGCCATAAGTTGCCGACTAGCACTGAGGGTATAGTAATCACACAGATAAGAGGCATTACCCTCAATGTGAACACATGAAAAAGAGAGATATAATATAAAAACAAACCAAATCCTTCTGAGCCCAAAATTTAAAATAAACCTAAGTTCACATATGTAATTTCAAAGAATAACTACTTCAACTAGAAGGTAAAAATTGCAATTACCAAAAGAAATTAGAATGGGAGTGACCACGATGCCTGAATTGCTCTTGCAACCCTTAACTAGTAGTAACAAGACTGACCTCCATCCTTCTCCAAGCTACATAAAAAATAGTTTATGTGTGTAGGGTGAGTATAATAGTATACTCAGTAGGATCCTCCTTGGATCCTCTCATGCAAAAGTCAAGAAAGAATACTAAACCTTAGTGAAGAAGAAGAGAAACTAACACATCACCTAAATAAGTATACTATTTTCCCAGCCTCACCGTGGATACTCCCACAAATTTTCTCATACAATATTACATAATATAATAAAAAATGTCAAGGGTACCCCAATACCAATTCCACACTAGTTTTCCACTTTTCCCCAATATCGAATGTCCTGAGAACCTCTCCCCCAAAAAGACTAGCCTGAAGACACATGGGTGTCGCACCACAACATGAACCTTGTGAAACTCACCACCACAACCACACAATAAAAAGTAACTAGGTAGTTTCCATTAGCCATAACTTCTCACATAGTATGTATTATACATCGGGTGTGACACCTCAAGACATTATAGCTCATACACTGAGTGAGGATCTTTAAGCCATCACATCCAATACATGTTACACTTATAGTAGTCCATGTGAAACTATATCCAAAATATATGTGTATGAAATAAAAATAGTCCATTGCATAGCTCTACACACATATATGGGGAAAACTAATAGTCATTCATACCAGAACTAGTAACTAACATGAGATGAGAGGAGGGATAGAGGGGGTAGTCATACATCCATCCTTCCATCGGGATGTTAGGGAAAACACCCCCTCCCCAAGGCTCATAATACATGGGGTGTCAGTCTCCCTAAATGAAAGGGTGGAGTAGCATGTAGAAACACAAAAGTACATAATATAATGTAGCTCACAAGCACACTATTGGAAAAAACTAATCTTATCCACAACTTTTACTAATGTCTCTCAGACTCCCAGCTGCCACTGCTAAGATTAGATATCCTATAAGTAGATAGCCATTTAAAGATATATATTAAGTTACTAAATCCATTTTTACCAGATTCACTTTATGAAAATTACTTCAGTCAACATTAATTAACCAATATCATTTCCACATTACATTTAATTATCATTCCAACCAAGATCCATGCCCTCCAGGAATAACCAAACTAAGTCCATGGATTCTTAAAGTCACAACCACATCAATTCATCCTTCAAATCCCCTACCCCATGGGTTAAATTTCATTTATTCATTTTTTTAACAACATTACCATTTTTCATATTTCCTTATATTATATGAAATCATTATAACCAACCAAATGCAAGGGTCTCAACATGGTGAGTAGATGAACTACCCATCAAGACTTTTCCACCTATAGTAGGATCATAGACCCATCCATCCTCGAGAATCTAAACAGAGATAGCACATGGCATACCCCGTGTGTATTCACCTCCTTTGGATGGTGGTTAAGAAAGAAAATCTACCTAATGTAGTGGGGAATGTAAAGAAGATTAAAAATATATTAAAATCAACCACTTTCACATCAACTGGTAAGCCCAACTTCAACCAATTCCATCATCCCTAGTGTCCTCCCTCACACCCACACACATAAAAAAATGCATCTCACCTATCTAGGTGTCAACTACTACCATAACCACTGGTACTCCCTACCCCCACATACCACTATAACCCTCTAGGATGAGCCATCCCATTCCAACACCACAACACATGTATCCAGAAACAAAAAACATATAATCTTGGGTCTTATCCCTAAACAAGGCATTCAGTATTCACACAAAATGAGAACAAATAGCTCCAAATCATAAGGCTCGTGGACTTTACAAGCAAGAGGGTAACACAGAAACCTACAAGGAATTATCTTTTAACACATAACATTTTATTTATTCCATTTTTAATTAGCCGATTCAATTAAACATGCTTAACTTCATCCATTTGATTATCATAAAATCCCAACAACAACAACAAGAACAACCAGATTCATTAACATGCCTATTTAATCCTTTATCTAGTTAATTTACAATTAATCCTAGCTTTTTTTATATTCAATTTTTTATCAAGAATTAAATAATGAAAAAGAAAATCATAGATATTATATTATCTAGTAAATCAACAACTAATAACTTATCTAAAACATGATATGAATTCTTTAATCAAATTAAATTATTAATTATTTTAATTTCATTGTGAACCAGTGGATAAATCGTGATAAATCTATGAATTCATGTAAAAAATAGGGAATCCATGAATCCCCCACCTAAAAAGGTGTTTGATTTTATTTCTATGAGAATTGTCCAATACAATGGATAATGATCACCTCTCCCATAATGACCGCATCCACTTGAGGATGTCCCAACAAAACCACATCAACCAACACCCAAGAAATACCCATTAGAAACATGGAGATCACATTTCATCACATAGAATAGTGAATTTGGAGGTAATAGTTTGAGGAACCCATAATAATGGCGGTAGAACATTCCTTATATCAAATACATATTTATAATTCCTGGTTGCCCCAAAATAAGGGGGTGTACATGGAGTAGGAAAAATCAAAGGGGAAATGATCCAAGGATTGCAGTTCGGTCGGAAAACTCTGTTGAGATAAAAAACATTGGGCACCCTATACCACAAAAAATAATAAGGAAGAAAAAGGGAGGAATACATGTTGATCTTTTGAAAAAATAACAGAGCAGCAGTTTAAGAAACATTTTATATTTGAAATTAAAGGAATATCTAGTCAATATTATTCCGTTTGACCATGTAAAGGCACTCATACCCTTATGTGAATTTAAATAGGAGTTATGGGATTTGAATAGGCCTTAATTTCCTTAAAAATTATTTGAATGAATTTTACATCAATGATAACATCAAAGAGGTAAAGTTGTTGCAAACTAGAAATACTGTTCACCTACCATTGGATATATCACTATCCTAGAAACATTGTACACCTAATATTGGATGCCTCACTGTTCTGGACATAGTACACCTACCATTATATGACCCACTCTTCTATAATCAATGATCATAGAATTGGAAATTCTGTAAAATGTTAGAAGCATGTCACCTTAACCTTCAAAAAAACCTCAAACACCAGATTTTTACAATGAAATGGACCAGAGAGGTCTGGGCCATTTCAGTATTTTTCATTTTCCACAATTCATAGAAATTTATTTTCATAAAATAGTATTTAATTGAATATGAAGTGATTCTTGTATAAAATATTCTTAGGTTTTATATAGATAATGGTAATGAATTTGAAAACATCTAAGGAAAATATTTTCTTAAGAAACACTATATAAGGAATCATGTATCCTCAATGAGGACTCCCCCACAAAATTGAATGTTTGAGTGGTGAAATCAGATCATAATAATCATGGATAAAATGGTGCTTATTGTAAATGAACTATGAGAAAAATTCTGGGAGGAAGTAGTTCCGATGTCAATCTATATATCCAAAAACGTTATATTGTGTCTGAAAGAAGAAAAGACACCATAAAAGATATGATATAGAAATAATCCATCATTTCAATACTTTTGGATCTTTGGATGTAATTATTTTATTCTAAATAAGACGAAAAAGAATAAATTTGAATTATTTGTAGACGAGGGGATATTCCTTGGAGATCTAGAAAAAAGTGAAGCATACAAATGTCTCAACAATAGGTTGGTAAAATTAGTTGAATGTAGTGTTTTCACTATAATAATGACTGAACTGAATCTTCAATAGAACAATGAAGAGTTTCTTACTGACAATGATGAGAAGGTAAAAAATCATATAGGGGTATAATTTCAAAATATTGATTCAACAAAATATACTGATGATTATCAGGATGAATTAAAATTTATATCTTCATAAAAACCCATGATTCGAGTTAAAATTGATATAAAAAACTATATTTGTGATCATGGATCACTAATTTAGGCATGGAAAATGATGACTTTATAGAAGGCTTCCTTACTATCTTAGGAAGATCCCGAATGATTGAATAAGTTGGTGTAGATGGTATTTGGGTTCAATCTCTGAATTAGGAGCTTAATCAAATTGATAATAATAATACCTGGGATATTCTTTCAGGACTAGATGGTAAGAATGATATTATGACCAAATGGTTCTTTTAGAATAAACTAAATAAAGTTATATTGGAAATTCATAACAATTCAAAACCAGTGTAAAAGGGATACTCTTGGATAGAGGGAATATACATTGATGAGACCTTTTCACTTGTTTTAGGGTTTGATACTATTTACTTATTATTGGCCATAAAAGTAAAAATTAAATTCAAGGTTTTTCAGATGGATGTCCAGTCAACATTTCCTAATGGGGTTTTGAAAGAAGAAGTGTATATTTAAAAGCCTAACAGTTTTCTAATTCTAGAATATGATAATATATCTTTTTTACTTGAGGAAGTATCTATATGGGTTGAAGAAACCACCAATAGTTTGGTATTCAAGACTTGATCAATTTCGAAAAAAGCATAGTTTTTAGTGAGGTGGAGTTTGTTATAATATCTTTATAAAAATGTAAATAATCGAAGGTTGATAGTTCTAGTGCATGTCCACAAAATAATATTCTATGGATCACATAAAGCACAGTGTAAACATTTTATAGAATTCATGAAAAGATATTCTAAAAGGTCAATGGTACGTGAATTGACCTCTTTTCTTGGTATAAAGGTAACACAAGTAACAAATGATTTATTTCTCAATTCAAGTATGCCAATAAGGTTTTGAGAATATTTAGAATGGATAAATCTAATATATGAAGACTCTTGTGGCTACATAGCTGAAACTATCTTGAGATGGTGGAGTCAAAGTGGTTAATGTCACAAAATTTAGAAATATCATTGGAATTATACTGTACTTGATATGTAACGTGGCCTAAAATTAGTTTTTCCACATTTTAGGAGGCTTAGTATTAATGAAATCCCAAATAAAGACACTCACTTTTAGAAAAAATTAATACTTCATTATATCAATTGAATGGTAGATTTTTTTTGTGGAACAATAAAAAAATATCAAGAAGATTTATTGAACTATACAGATTCAAATTGGACTAGATCAGAAGGTAATAGAAAATTAATCTCAGGTGGTGAATTCTATCTTGGAGTATTGTGTATTTATTATATTATAATGAAATATTATTTCATTTAATTTAGCATTGAAGATTATGAATATGTTAAGGCTACTCAAGCTTGAATACATTTATTATGGATGAATCAACAGCTTGATTATTTGGGAGTTGAAGTAAAGTCTTTGGTCGGAGCCCATTGTGATAATTTATGTCCTTTAAATCATAGTAAAATCATTTATATCACTCATAGATGATGAAAATTGAAATTAAGTATCATTTTATATTGGATAAGGTGGAGCACGAGTTTTTCAATTTAGAGTATGTTCCTACAAAACTAAAGGTTGCAGACATTAAGATGAAGACCTTACCTAAAGAAATGTTTGAAAAACATTGACTGGATCTAGTATTTTAGCTGACTCCACCACATAAAAAGTATGGATATGGGGCCCCATATCCTTATGTTTTGGTGTCATTTCTTTATATGATGACATGTGTTCTTTAAAAAGTTGCATCCACAAAGGAGTGAACATTGGATTCATTTCCAAAACGGGAGAAAATATATTTATTGATACAATGGAGAAACTGATAGGGGGAGCTGATAAGTAGGAGGGTTATTAAATAAAAATTTTCTAAAGCTAATTTATTACAGTATATATTTCATGAAAGGGGAGTTTTTTTATCTATATCCTTTTACTAGTTGATGAATTTAGTGATTCATCAATTAACTTTACATAATACTCTTGTTTCCCGTAATGTGTACGGCTCAAATGGTTATTAATTTATTTTTTTCTTAAATAACTGATTTATATCTAGAATAAAAAAATGAATTTTTGTAGAATGTGGAATAATCATTAACATGATATCAATGAGTGAAGAGTTTTCAACAAACCCAATGGGGGGTATTTTTGGGAACAATAACTCAATGTAACATTGTACTATTTTTGGTTTGATTGTGTTTATTGAAAATGTCAGTTTTCAATGATTTTTTTTTTGAGTTATTTAGAGATATTTTATATGGTTTGTTGACAAAGAACGCGGAAAAAATAATGCATTCTATAAAGGTGGTAGAGTGAATTGTGTGTACAAGATGGCACTATTTCCTAGCATTTTCCAAATTTTTGGGGTCTAAAATTTAGAGGATGGATGAATAATAATGAAAATTAGATTTCTAGGAATTCCTAATAAAATTAAGGTAAATTCATGAATTTCGCATAGGTTCAATGTTTTGTGATGTTATTTTTCTTCGTTGATGGTTGGTGTTTAATGAAGGTGTGATGCTTCACGAAAGAGGGTCTGATATAAAGGGTTAATTGTAAATATACTCCTCTACTAGAGTATTAGGGAACAATAATATTTCCTTAGAGATTCAAAAATACAAGGAGGTTTATAAAAAAGAATATTTATCATTGAAAAATGGTGTTGGAATGTTTAATGCTTCCCAAAAGGTTGGAATCATCTATAAATAGGCAAATACATCATCATTTGAACAAGAAATCATTAACAAATTTACAAAGGCTCGAAATTTATGAAAGTTATTTCCGATATATTTTTTTCATGATGGTTTTCAAAAGATCATTTTTTCATGGAGAAATGGACTTTGAAAATTCTATGTATTCTTCACAAATGTGATGAGCACCATGACAGTATTGAGTTTTGTGAAGGCTAAGTGAGTTTCGATAAAAAGAGAGATCTTCCCGAAGGATAACTATGATTCATGAAAGGTATAATATTTTTGTAGTATATTTTAGATTCAAGAATGTTATTAAATTTTAGAATGTTTTGGGGTTCACAAAAGGTCGATATTCTTGTGTGAAATTGGGAAATTTCATGAAGGTTGTGAAAAGAGTGTTCGCAAAAGTAAATCTCATGAAAATTAGAATGGTTTAATTGGTAAATAAGTTCTAAAGTGGTATTTATAATGTGTTTAAATATAAAACATAATACTACCCCAAATTATATCTAAAATATATTTATTCAAGTGATCGAAATAAGAACCATCTAATGGATAATTGAGCACAATTTAGTTGAGAGAGTTGTGATCTTTCAAATTGTGATTGGTTGTAAACTAGAAGAGATAGTTAGTCTACTCCAAACCATATATTGGTAGTAATATTTAGTGGATTTGTTAATTTGGAAAATATTAATTGTATGTTCCTTGGGCATAGCCCAATTAGGGTGAACCAAGTAAAATTTACGTGTCTTGGGCATGTTTTAATTCACGTATTATTCTCTACTATAGGAAGGGGTGAGGAGTTATTTGTTTAACAATCAAACAATATCCAAAGACGTAGTAGTTTTAATCTATCTTACCTAGATTCACCCCCACCTCTCATGGTATTTCACCTAGTAAGGGTAACACAAAATCAATTAATTTAACAATCCACACTTAAATGATAAGATCTTTGTATGGGACTTCATATCAATTTCTCTTCATTTAGAAATATTGTAATTTTATTTACCTAATTTATTTTATATGGTGTATATACTACCCCATGACTTTTAATATAATTATTTATTAATATTTCACAGTGTTTTATGTTTAATTATTTATTATTTCATCCAAGGAGATTTTACTTAAGAGATACCAAGTGGTAAAAAATTTCATAACTCAATTTCTTTTCATAGGGTTATATTACTTCTTCATCATCTTTGATATTTTATGATTATATCTAAAATTAATTTTCATTATATATTTTTTTCTGTAATTTCACTTGTTTTTTATGTTTCTTTTTTGAAAAACATAATCAATTCATTTACTATTTCTCACATCAACATTATGATCATTATAAGGGTTAATTTCAAAATTTCATTCTCATCCATATTGTTTATTCTGAAAATTTAGTTGAAGGAAATTAATTAGTTATTTTCTAATAAAACCTTATAATTTTTTAATCCTATGTTTATTCATGATAAATTCACGTAATAGTATTATTTTTACTCTTTGGTAGAGAAAATAAATTAGAAAATATTTTTAAAAAAAGCAGACTTAATTTCTCTCCTCAGTTGGAAATTTGTTTTATTCCAAAATCATATTTTTTTAAAATACCTTCAAAAATATTTTTAAAATTTTCCAAATGGTATATTAAATACATTTGAAAAAATTTTTACTAATTTAAAAAAATTAAAGGTATATTCATGTCATTTTCAAAACAATTCCCATTTGGATTTTACTGAAAAAGTGAAAGGAATATTTGGTTTAACATGAACGGTGTGAATGGAATTTTAAGCCATCATGAACAGTAATTTTTTTAAGATTCCATTATAATTTTTAAAACTTATTTTCAAATAAATTTATTTTCAAAACAATTAAACATTAGTTTCAAAAGTTATTTACAAAATGAAAAGTTTATTTTCATCCATAATTTTTTTAAATACATTTTTATTATAATATTAATCTCCAAAGACAAATAAATATATCCTTAATTCAATTGGTATATGTTTCATTAATGTTATCCTTATTGTTTATATGTTTGTTTTATGATAATTTTGTATATAAATAGTATTTATATTCACATTCCTGATTCATTTTTTAGTCATTAACTTTATCTTTAAATATTCACAATACTGAGGTCTTTGGGTATTTAATTTCCCCTAAATATGCATATTATTTATCATTGATATGTTAATTGATGAAACTATATATCATTTTTACATAATATTTTCTACATTTAATGTTATATAATTATCTATGGAAATACTGATAAATCCATATCTTCTACTCAATACTGATAATTGATGGTAAAACTCATTGGTAATTAATTAAAGAAATTATTACACATATGAGGAATACATCGGAAATGATGACACATGTGAGGATTAGTTGTGGATAACCCCTTAATTAATGAATAGTCTCCTGATTCAAATTAATAAGCTAGAATAATTTTTTTTGGATTAACTTGAACAGTTTGTACCCAATATTTTAGAATTTCCATGGGGATATATCTTGATGTAAGAAGTATCATATGCCTAAAATATGATACCGAATAATTAAGCATTATCTTCTTTCATAACTCAATTATTATTATTATCCTCGATATTTTAACAATGTTATTATATCTAGATGTATTTCATTTTCAATATTTACTAAATGGAATGTGTTTTTAATTATTTACCTCCCCATATTGATTATGTCTTATCCATTTATGATAGTAAGGTAATTGATTAAATGGAGTGTATTTTCAGTTATTTAAAATTCCATATTTATTATTATCGAGAATAATTTCATGTTGATATTACCTATGGATGTACTTATTTATGATTTTTTTATTACATTTCATGTGTTTTTAGTTATTTACATTTTCATATTGATTATAGTTATTTATTCAAAATTTGCATCATTTTACTAAATCCTTGTCGATCCTTTTAGGTCACCCTTATTGTTTCCATTATCAGGAATCCATGAAGTGTACTATGTTAGACGGGAAAGATTATTCTAGATGTAATAATGTTATTCTTGAAAAAAATGTTCTGGTTATTTTTTTTTTTTGAAATGTAATTCAAGACTCAAGTGTGTATCTAGTTTACCAAGACAATTAATATATTCAATACTTCAAGATTTGATTCCATGTATCTTATGCTAGTGTAATAAATTAAACACAGTCGTTGAGCAACTGGGGTTAGGTTCACTAAAGTTTGTATAATAGAATTTTTAGTAGAAACATTTGAAACAAGATTTAAAAAACATGGATTAGGATCATAACATTATGATAGAAATTGAGGACAAGTGTATAATAACATCATAATGTTTTTAAGGTATATATTAGTTGTTTTTATTTAAAATGAATCCATGATTGTACAGGTGGAATTTTTTCTTTAATAGATGTAACTAGTGGTAATAACTCTGAAGTGTGTGTATTGGGTTTTACCCGATCATTACATAGTTCATGACAACTGCCTTACTACACACCTAGTTTGACACTCCCTGGTGATATAATTAAGATAATTCACATTTTATATAAAAAAGATTATGATGGATTGAATATATGATGAAAAATATTGACCTGGGGTAAACTTAAGTTTTAATATATTTTAAATAATATATCATGATTTAGACATCAAGTAAACAATTATATAGTTTTACAACTACAATTAATGTTTCTTACAGTATTATTTTTAGATTTATTCAATGGACGGATCCTAAATAAATCATGTCAATATTGAAAATGAAGGAAAATGTGGTGTCTTTGAGAAACCAAATAGAATGATTATAAGAGTGAAAGATATTATAATTAAGCCAAATCATTTATTCTGAAATATGATTAACAACCAATAACTTATCAAACTCTCAAACATGAAAAATAAGAGAATGATTGAGTTATTTAAGATCGTAAGTGATGGAGAGCATGGAAAAAGAAATGAATTGTTTTCATCATTTATGAAATTTGGAAAGAGACACCCATGAAAGTGTTTCATTGGAACAAAAAAATGTGTGGAAAATAAATGGAAAATGAAAATAATTTCTTAAGAAAAATGAAGAGTAATATGGAATAAAATAAATCTCATCCCGGGGATCTATTTATAGTCAATTGTCTTAAATTTGGTGAATTTAGAAATTATCCAATTCAATTCCCTATTATAAAGGTTAAACTCTAGAATAGGTAAGGGCATGTATTAAAATAAAACAGCTAAAGTATTTATGAATTGGGATTCAAGAATTTAATTGTATAGATGTGTTTACAAATGATATTTTTTTATACAAATCATGAAATATCTATGCATTGTGTTAAATTTTTAGAAAAAAATGTGTTATAATTAACATAAGAGTTATAAATACCATCATGGGTTTATGAGTTTAAGATACATCATATGTTCAATTTAATAAACACCCCTTTTAGGTTTTATGTGACTTGATCATTCCCAGATTAAGGATTTTTTATGATATATTTATGAAATATGTATTTTTTAGTGGGAAATTTATTTGAGGAATACTGAATTTACATTATATAGACATATTTATAAAGGTATTGATAACAATTAGGGTTGATATACAAATAAGATTACTATATATTCTGAAACAATTTCTACTAAAACCCATATAAAATGGGTTATTTGAGGGTGAATTTTATTTTAATATTATCCATAATATTTTTTTATGAATATTTTAGGTAATATATTAATATAATTTTTTTAATTACAACTCACATATAGGGGGGAAACACATTAAATCGAAGAATTTCATGGGACATGATCCTATAACTAAAGGATGATTAGGTTTTAGTGCCTACAACTAGCCAATGTGATACCCTTATTTATATCTCATTTTTTATATAAAAGTTTCAAAAAATAGAATATTAGTGATGATCAAATGGTGTTAAATTTTATTATATATATAAATTTATTAAATTTTATATCTTGTTATAACCATATATGTTTTGGAAAATAGTTTGAGAAATATGGAATGAATTTTCACTCTTTTATAGATTTTATGATCTTTTAAAACGGAATTTTAATGCATCAGACAAAAAATAAAAATTATTGGAAATTAATTTCATAGAGTAAGAGATGAATTGTAAATTGATAGAAGCACAACCAAAGGATTAAATTGTTCTCATGAAATATAAATGTATCAAGTATTTATATTTACTTATATTCTTATAGAGTGAAATAACTCCCCAACTTTAGGAAAAGGATCTTGAAACAAAAACGTTATCTTCTTACATTATTATACACTAAATAATACATTCATTTTAAATCCTTATAGATTTATGGTATTGAGGCCCTTCACATTCAATCGATCATTCACTTTCTTTGGATCATGGACCTCAATCACTCTCTGTATCATTTTATGATCTTCTTCTATGTCCATATATTCACATTCCATCAATGTTCTCATACATGGAAACCTAGATTTGTGTTATTACATATAACATTCATTCATCCATTTATATATTATTAGTAATAATATTTATTAACACTTTTTATGATGAGAATCTTCAACAAATTAATTTTCAAATATCGAATCATTGATTACCAACATCAAGTTTAAATTGTGACTGACATTTATTTATTTTTTGGGGAATATAATACTAAAAAATTATAAAATAACAAAATTTTATTCAATATCTTATGTGAAACCCAATATCAAGCATAAATTACACAAAAAAATATATTTCTTTAATTATAATCTCCTTGATTAATTGGGGAACATGTATCCCCCAAGTCTAAATGAACCAAATTATAATATACCATTATTACATGGAAATTAAATGATGGGTATGAATAATACAAACTAAAATATGAAAACTATTTTTATCTTTTTATTATTAATAATATAAGAATCATTTCAATAGAAAAAAGATTTTTTCTAACAAAACATTATTTTTCTAAAAGAAGGATTGATCACACTTTATGTACATAATATAAAATTATTTTTTACAACTTTTAGAAACATTATTTGGTAAAATTAACTTAATTTTTTAAATTTAAATAACAAAATTATGTTTGGGAAATTTTTTAATTATTTAAACTGCTTCGTTTTTTGCTGAATTTTGAAAATAATAAATATTAATTGAAAATTAACTTTTATTTAAATTATTTATAATGTTAAAATATATTTTTTAACACCCCTATATTTCATTGTATGTTATTTTCTTTAAATTAATTCAATAGCTTGTGCTACACGCAACACTGAGTTCGAGCGCACCACAACTTACGAAACTAGCCAATCAGAAAGAAGTTATGAATAATATTAACTAAATTTTTAATTTTATATACACCATTTAAATTCAGAACCCATACTATGGGTTTTTTAAACATATTATAAGAACATATTCATTTTTTCATATTAAAGAAGTATTTTTCAACAAAAAAAGCAATTTTACCACCTTTTAATGGAAAACCCTTTTGAAACCAATATTTGAAGCTTTAATATATTCAATTTAATGAAATTAAAATATTCTTTATAATCGTGACATAAAAATTTATTTTGGATAAATTTTTGGTACTTTTTTGAAAACTTTCATATTTTGATGAATACTAAAAAATACTAAATTTTAATTGAAAACTAATTTTTTATCGAAATAATTTATAGGTTTAAATTATCCACTTGAATGGTTTTGAAGTACTATTAGATTATATTTTTTTCATTTAATACAATGTAGGTCATTATAAGTAATTTTACATTTAAATTTGACTTAAACATATTTCAATCTTTTGATAGTTTTTACATTATAATAACACTCTTTTCGGTTTTGACAACAATAATTAATTTTAAATAAATTAATGCAACTTATATGTTTATAATTTGGTAAAATATAATTCATTTTTGAATTCATAATATTAAAATTATCATAGGGTAATTCTTTGGTATTTTTCTGAAACATTCATTTTTTGATGAATAGTGAAAACAAACTGTGTGATTGTTCAAAATCGACTTTTTATTTAAATAATTATTTGTTTTATATAAATTTATCGAAAGTCAAATTAGATATATAATACCTATATATGTTCAATGTAATTCATTGGAGTCATTTTGTAATAAAATTTAATATAAAAAATTTTATTGAATTTTTTACCGTCTTTTACCCATCTTCTAGGAAAATTTTTAAATTTGCATAAAACATAATATTATCACTTCTGTGAATTGAATTTAAAAAATATGAGAGACACGGTTAATATAGATATGTAAAATTTGGTTCAATAAGATGAAAATATTTTTTTGGTGAATAGTAACTTTTGACTTTTATTTACCACAGTTAAAAGTAAATAGGGTAATTAAAGGTAAAATTGGTATTATAATTACCCTAACACATATCATAATTCTATTGGATAAGTGTAAATCAACCACAAAAAAACCATTGGAATAAAATATGATCCTTTGGGTCAACTTAGATTAGATTATGACATTTATTATTATTTAATCTAAAGAAGAGTTAAAAGTGTTAAATTCAATGTTTAATAACTAAACCATTTTTAATATAGGGATAAACATAAGATAAATTTGACTATAAATATTTATTAGAAAGATAAAAATATTTTCTGCATAATGGTATTTTATTTATAATTTTTAAGCATTAAATAATTTAATTTTTTTATGACACGATGATGGTGCAGTAATTACCTTATTAATGAAATATTATAATAATTGATATTATAAATATCCAAATAAATGTAAATATAGACTTATGATGAATTACACTAATTTTATTGGTTAATATGAAATTTTATGGTAGATTAAATAAATTTTATTCGAATTGATAATGTTTTTATGGGTTTTAAAAAAATCAAATACTAAATAGTGTCAAAATTGACATAATTGAGTTTTTAAAACAAATACTATATTATTAATTGATATAAAATTCCAAAAAATATATGGTTTGGCCAAAATACTTAGATAAGGTTATATGTATTAATAATGAACCACTTGGGGTTCTATGGACTTTTTATAGTAAGTTTATTAACCATTTAATATAAAAATACAAAGAGTCATGGTAAATGTCAAACTATCAAACTAAGAGTGAAATCTAAAAGATAAGGTTAATATGGTAACCTAAACGTGTATAAAACCTATTGGTTGAGAGGTTTTCGATCCATCCCCACCTTATTCTAGAAATAAATTATTTTATAGTCATTAGAAACCGAAAATTATTTTATTATAAAATAATATTTCAAATCTTTTTCAAAAGTGCCCCTCACCCCTCTTATAAAAGGGCCCTTCCACTTCTCTCAAAATCACACCTCCAAATCCATTTGGATCATCCAACCCCTCGAAACATATACATTAAACTTCCCTAAAATCAACCTAGAGTCCTTACTTTGATCATAAAGCCAACCTAAGGAGCCCTTTTGATCAACTCAAATGTAAACACCCAAAGAAGAGGTAATAATTTCACCACCCTCTTTTAAGTTCTTTTCTTCTTCCACTTCCTCTTTTTTTCATACCAAATTAATAAATACAGTACCTTTTACATACTTTAATGTTTTTATAAATATGGTACAACCATATTCATTATTTAATATACCCTATAAATGAAAAATTCACCATTCGTGCGTATGTATAGTTTACCGTCTCCACGTCGTGGTGTAGTTTGTTATTCAAACACATCATTTTTCGATGTGTATAATAATGAGTATAAATGATGTAAATAATAAATATAACATGTTAATGATTGTTTATATATGATATACCATCCAATTATATATGATTTTATCATCAATATAATGATATTGTCGCCCGTGTGTACGTACGGCTTACCGTCTCCACGAATGCGGTGAGATTCATTCCCCATCGTAATCATTAAAGAATAATATTCATTTTATGATTAAAATTTATTTTTAATAACATTATATCATTATTTATTTGAATAAAATACATCCTATAAATAAAAAAAATTGACTTACATAATAGAACATACAAAGGAAAACGAATCAGTTAACAACCAAAATAATGATACTACAGAAATATCATTAACCAAGCAATATTAGAAGAACATATATGATGTCATATTTATGTATTTGGTACTTTTATAATTTAATAACAATTATTTCACCATTATACAGGAGTTTAACCAACCCTATACTAAGGAAAAGTACAAGGTAAGGGGTTTTCATCTCACTTTTATTCCCATGAAATTCACGCTATATTTTCCACTACAACCTTGTGTGTAGTGTATGTACAGCCCATGATTATAATGTTTGTGTAATATACTTTAATTTATGTGTATTTACATAATAATTGTATTTTCCTTATTTCATGGGGTTTGTGTTTCATAAGTTACCAATTTGGTAATGGAATTTCAAATTTCATTTTCCACTCATTCGGTTTTACGCAAACATCATTGATTACTTAACTCCAAGATTATGTGTGAAATCACTACATATTTTCTTATTTAGTAATTTACACTCCCCTTTGTGGGTATATACTTTTGACACATATAATCACTCCATTTATAAATTCTCAAGTCATCAATATAAACTTGATAAGAGTAATTTTAACTCAATTTCTATTCATTGAGTTAAGCATCCATGTCATTCGTGTTGTTTATAGAAGAATATGGGTGAATGTCCTTTGATTGATTTACAATGAATATACAATCATATTGAGTCTATTTATATTTTTCATTCATAATTATTTCATTGAATTATCCTTAACCTAAGGATACGGTCTTTATAATGGAATTCATCTAAACTTACATTCCATTGACACTTCTTTGTTGTTTTGCACCAATTCACTTTTATTTGTTGTATATATTGTACATAAACATAGTATATCATGAATCCTTTTATTCTCATGATATTATAATGTTTTTATCACCTCAATTATTTGTATTCAAGAATCTCTCATTTGGTAAGAAACACTAACTAAAATATTATTTTAAATGTTTTAAAATTTTATTCTTCTAAATAATTCTCATTAATGTCCATGTTTTAAAAATGGTTTTAAGGTTTTATATATATAGACATTAATATTTTAATATTAAAATTACTTTTAAATGTTTAAAAGTGGTATTGGACACTTTGATTTAAAAATCTATTTTAAATTGCTTCTTAACAAATAGTGTGACTTTTAAATGTTTTCATGAAAAAGTGATATTTCTCTAAAAGATTTGTACTGATCATTATCACCTCTATCAACATACATTACAGGATATTATTCTTGATCGAGGTTGATTTATTATGATATAAATATTCCATAATTTATTGAATTATTTTTGATATGTTTGACTGTGGATGTGTTATTTTTATAGCATTCATGGTTTATTGATAAATTATTGACATTTTGTATGCTATTTTTAATACAAATGTTTACATTATGTTTAAAAATTTTCATATGAGGAATGCTTTGGACTTAGTAAGTGATGGATGGAGCCAGTTGTAGCTCCTTGGTTTATCAGTATGTCTAATGAGAAAAACTACTGGCTTGGAACATGGCCTTGACAAAATATTATTTGTAGTCTTAGAACAAGGCCTTAATAATGTGTTTATGAAGTCTAAAATTATGAATTCCATCACTATTAAATTGGATATTGATATTACATGTGATTATTCGACTAGTAGAATATCCATGTGAATAATTAAATGGAAATATTTTATTTATAGCTTCCATACTATGTTGATGTTTACGTTTAAAGACATGTGTTCAAGTCTAATACATTGCCTTAAATGTTTATTATTATTTATGATAGTTTCTGTTATATTCTTATTCGTACTGAGCATCTGAGATCACCCCTTTCTTATGTTTTATTTTTTCCAGGATGAAAAGAAGAATATTATGATTATCCTATAGGAATAGCCTAAAGGATATAAGAGTATTCAAATGGGACACAATGTTGTTTTTTCTTCATGACTTAATGTAAAACATATGTATGTATCTAGTAATTCCAAGGCAACTAAACTGATAGGTCTTTAAAGACATGATTCATAGTATCATGATAATGTTAAGTAATAATGCACCAGTTATGGGTTACTGGGGTCGGGGCATTACAGTTTGTATCAGAGAAGTTTAGTACAAACCTTGGAATCTAGATTTATAAAAAACTCTTATTTGGAAACACAACCCTAAAAATGATATTGAGGATTAGTATAGAAGAACATCCAAAATATATGGTAATGTTAATATTATGTGGGTTTTCCAAGAAATACATCCCTGTATGAATACGAGCAGGTAGTGGCAGCTCTAGAATAGATGTAACTGGGAATGGAAACTCTGACCAAGAGTTTCGGGCTTGACCTGAGGTATCTTAGTACACGACAACAGGCATTGCTACACTCTTCTTTACGACACTCCTGGGGGAAATGCTTGGAATAATTCACATTTTCTTTACAAAATGATTTGAATGATTTTAATATATGATGATAATATATAACCTTGGTTGATCCTAAGGTTTTTTATATTGAAAATAAGGTATTATAATTTTCTCTAAATGATTTTATTACTCACACTATGCTTTCCTGTGTTAGTCAATGGCTGGATTCCAAGGATGTCATAGTAACATTGAACATGATGTACAAGGTGGTAACAGTGGTGTAAATGAGAAAAGAAATGTAATATAGATATGTGTAGAAGATATCATGTTCATGCCGAATCGATTTTCCAAAAATATGATCAACAACATATATATTAGCAGACTCCCAGACTCAATAATGAAGAGAAAGGAGGTCATTAATAATAGCTCCAGTAGTGGACACCATGGAGAAAAGAAAGCTCAATTTCTATCATGCAAGAAATGTGGAAGGAGACACCTAGGAAAGTGTCACAATGGAAAAAATAAATGATTTATGTGGGAGAAATAAAGAAATAAATTAAATAATTGACAAAAAATTGAACAGTACTATGGAAAAAAATTAAAATGATACCAAGAATCCATTTATAGTAATTTTCCATAAATTTAGGGGACCAGGGCATTACCCGAGAGAATTCCCTATTCTATAAGATAACCACTTGGTCAAGAAACAACATATAGGGAAATAAATAGATTGTGAAATGTTTAATAGTATTAGTGCTCTTTGTTGATGGAATTAATTTGGAAGTATTTTCTTTTGTATGTGTAACCATGTAGTTGTTAGGTGAAAATTCTATTTTAGGATGAATTATCTTTTCTATTGTGGATATATTTATAAATAACCATTTGGGTTTATATGATTTTTAAATTTTAGGAAGATACAATTAATTAAATTTTGGGATGAAAATGCAAGGTATGAGATAACAATTGTGGTTAAATTATGCTATGGTTATTTTTAAGAGTTTACCTCATTTTGGGAATGTTATAAAATAATTTTTATGAAAATGGACCACACACATACCATGTAAAAACCCATAACATCGGACAATGCTGCAGGAATCGAACCCACAACTAGTGTATAGTTGGGATTTATCACCTACCACGGGACTACGTGAAGTCCCTGGTTAGTTTTACTAATTATTTTTAGTTAAATGATTTTATGTATCAATAATATGTTGATTTGGGATCTTATGTCTTAACAAATTGATATCCTTAGTATAGGAAAATGATTTGGTGATTAAGTGATAAATTAAATTTTGGAATATGTTCACTCTGTTGGTAACACTATATGCGTAAGGAAAATAAAATACTACAATATTTCATTTGTGGAGTAATGGTGGATTTTTATCTATGTTTTTATTGTGTATTTATAGAGATTTGGGTTATTTATGGAAATGATTAACCTATCATAGATAATATGTGATTAGGTTGATTAATTTTATGTTTGTGACTTTAATAGTAGTCGATGTTATATGAAGACACAATTTAACATTGAAGACTACGTAATCAAGTTCATCTAAGTTTTGGGTTACAATATTAGTTTGGATTATATTGAATGATTTTGAGGAAAATTGTTTATTGAATGGTATCTATTAAACATTGGGTATTGTCGGTTTAATTTTAGAAATTAATATTGGTATATCTTTCTCCAAAGGATTATCCTTTTGAGGGATTATATGAATTTGTACTAACCATTTAGGTTTTGGTTAATCTTTAAAGACAAGGTAAATATATAGTTTATACTTTGTAGATCATGCGATTCTCAAGATGTTGATTATAGCACTTCAGGTGTGACCAAGTCATCTTGAATACTCATCATTCAAAAAAAATATGTGTTAGTGGTAAAAAAAGTATTATAGGATGAAACACTACATAGAAACTAAGTATATCTCTTTATGTTCATCGTAAATCTCATAAATAAATTCCTCAAATTTATGAAATGGAACTTAAAACAAAAAGAGTTTTCTGTTTTCTTTTCCTACTAGGAAACTAATGACTATTTATCCCATCACAAGTTTGTGGTTTTCTTAATGTTAAATTTATCTGGATCATGTTTTCTATCACTCTCCAGCAGAACATGACACTTAGTATATCTTCTACATCTTTGTTTTCTTACATGGAATCCTGGTATGGGTTATCTCAGGGGACTTTTGTACTTCTCTTTCTTTATGTTAAAGTGATAGTTTTATTGAATCTTTTCTCAATGTGGGAATTTCAATAATGATCCCAAGCCCAATTTTAAAATTGCGAGGATGTAATTTCAAAAAATGTGGAAAATGCAACACCCCAAGATTTTATAGTAAGTTATTCTCTTTAAATTTATTCAATAGCTTACGCTACACGCAACACTGAGTTCGAGTGCACCACGACATACCAAATTAGCTGTTCAAAAAGATTTTATGAATATTATTAAATTAATTTCTAATTTTATATACTCCGTATAATTTCAGAATCAATATTATATATTTCCTAGACATAATATAAGAACAAATACATTTTTTCAGAGAAAAGATGTATTTTTCAAAAAATGAAATTTTACCACCTTTTAATGGCTATCAATTTTTAAAACCAAAATTTGACACTTTTATATATTCAATTTAATGAAATTAAATTATTTTTTAGAATCGGTATATAAAATGTATTTAGGATTAATTTTTGGTACTTTTCTGGTAACTTTCATATTTTGATGAATACTAAAAAATACTAAATTTTAATTGAAAACAACTTTTTTAATTGAAATACTTTATAGTTTAAAATTATGAATTTTAATGGTCTGGAAGTATAATTATATTATATTTTTATCATTTAATACATTTTAGTTTATTATAAGTAATTTGACATTTAAATTTGACATAACAAATGTCAATCTTTTGACTGTTTTCAAATTTTAAAAACCCTCTTTTCGGTTTTGACGATGGGAATTAACATTAAATTAACTAATAAAACATCTATATTTTGAATTTGGTAAAAGATAATTCATTTTTAAATTTGGAATATTACAATTATCATAGTGTAAATTTTCAGAATTTTTTGAAAACATTCAATTTTTTATGAATAGTGAAAAACATTATGTTATTGTTTCAAAAGGACTCTTTATTTAAATAATTATTTATTTTATTTAAAATTATTTAAAGTAAAAAATGGATATATAATACTTATATAAGTTCAATTTAACTCATTGGATTCATTTCATAATAAAATTAGATGAATAAAATTATATTGAACTTTTTACTGTCTTTTACCCACCTTCTTGGAGAATTTTCAAATTTGTGTAAAACATAATTTTACCGCTTTTATGAGTTATGTTTCAAAAATCCGAGAAACATGGTTGATATAATTATATAAAATTTGGTTCAATAAGTTGAAAATAATATTTTGGTGAATAGTTACTTTTGACTTTTATTTACCATGGTTAAAAGTAAACAGGGTAATTAAATGTAAAATGATATAATAATTATCCTAAAACATGTCCTAATACTATTTTGTAAGTTTAATTCTACCAAAAACAACCTTAATAAAAAAAATTTATCCATTAGTTCCACTTATATTAGATTTGGACATTTATTATTATTTTATTTAAACAATAGTTAAAAGTGTTAAATTCAATGTTTAATAACTAAACCATTTTTAATATAGGGTTACACAAAAGATAAATTAGACTATAAATATTCATTAGAAAGGTAAAAATATTTCCTACATAATGGTATTTTATTTATAATTTTTAGAATTTAAATAATTTAATCTATTTTTTACACAATGATGAAGGTGTAATTACCTTATTAATGAAATATTAAAATAATTGATAGTATAAATATCCAAATAAATGTAAATTGATACTTCTGATAAATTAAACTAATTTTTTATTTTAATATTACATTTTACAGTTGATTAAATAAATTTTGTTCGAACTGATAATGTTTTTAGGGCTTTCAAAAAAAATTAATACTAAATAGTGTCAAAATTTTCATAATTGAGTTTTTAAAAAAAATAATATATTATTAATAGATATAATATTCCAAATAATAAATGGTTTGGCCAAAATAATTAGATAAAGATATATATATTAATATTTAATCACTTGGGTATCTCTTTTCTTGTTATAGTAAGTTTATTATCCATATAATATAAAAATACAAAGAGAGATGGTAAATGTTAAACTATTTAACAAAGAGTTAAATCTAAAAGATAAGTTTAATATGGTGACCTAAACCTTTCTAAAATCGATTGGTTGAGATATTTTCGACCCATAACCACCTTATCATAGAAATTAATCATTTTTGAGCCATTATAAACCGAAAATTATTTTATTATAAAATAATATTTCATATTTTTTCTAAAGTGCCCCTCACCCCTCTTATAAAAGGGCACTTCCTCTTCTCTCAAAATCGCACCTCCAAAGCCATTTGGCTCAGCCAAAACCTACCCTAATATCCTCCCAACTTCCATCACATCAATCTAGATTCCTTACTTAGATCATAAAACCAACTTATGGATCCCTTTTTATCTACTAAAAAGGAAACACCTGAAGAATATTTAATAATTTGACCACCCTCTTCCAAGTTATTTTCTTCTTACACTTCCTCTTTTTTACTTTCCATACTAAAATAATATATCCAGTTCCTTATAAATACTGTGATGTTATTATAAATTTTCTACAACCACATTCATTATTCAATCCATCCTATAAATGACAAAGTCACCATATGTTCGTATGTATGGCTTACCGTCTCTACGTCGTGGTGTAGTTTGTTATTCAAACACTTCATTATTTGGAAGGCTATAATAATGAGTATAAATGATTTAAATAATAAATATAACCTGTTAATTATTCTTTATATAATATATACCATCCAATTACATACGATTTCATCATCAATATAATGACATTGTCGCTTGTGCGTACGTACAGCTTACCATCTCCACAAGTGCGATGAGATTCATTTCCCATCATAATAATTCAAGAAAAAATTTCATTTTATGATTAAAAATAATTTGTAAGGACTTAATATCATTATTTATATGAATAAAATACATCATATACATAAAAAAATTACTTATGTAACAAAACATAAAATGTAAAATGAATCAATTAACAACCAAAATAATGATACTACTGAAATATCATTAACAAATATTTATTAGAAGATCATATATGATATCATATTTATGTATTTTATTATTTTTTAATTACTAACAATTATTTCACCATTATATATGAGTATAACCTACCATATACTAAGGAAAAGTACAAGGTAACGGGGTTTCATCTCACTTTTATTCTCGTGAGATTCATGCTATATTTGTCACTATTACCTTTTGTGTGGGGTATGTACTCCCCCTGATTGTATTGTTTTCATAATATAATTCAATGTATGGGTATTTACATCTTCATTGCATGATCCTTCTTCCATGTGGTGAATGTTTCATAAGCTAAAAAATCGGTAAGGGGATTTCAAATTTCAATTTCCACTCATTCGGTTTTACGCAAAATTCATTGATTACTTTACTCCAAGATTATGTGTGAATTAACTATGTATTTACTTATGTTGTAATTTCCACTCCCCTTTGAGTGGATATAATTTTCATACACGTAATCACTCCATTGATAAATTCTCAATTCATCGATATAAACATGATAAGATTTATTTTAAGTCAATTTCTATTCATTGAGTTAAACATCCAAGTCATTGGTGTTGTTTTTACATGAATATGTGTGAATGTACTCTGATTTATTTACACTTAATATTCAATCATATTGAGTGTATTTATATTTTTATCACATAATTATGTCATTTATTTATACTTAACCTAAGGATATGGTCCTTATAAAGGAATTCATATCAACTTACATTCCATTGAGACTTCATTGTTGTTTTGAGCCAATTCACTTTTATTTGGTGTATATATTATACTTTCGATATTTTATATCATGAATCCCTTTATTCTCATGATATTATAGATTTAGGAATACATCAATTATTTGTATACAAATTTCTCTCATTTGGTTAGTAACTCTAACTAAAATATCATTTTAAGAGTTTTAAAATTTTATTCTTCTAAATATTTCTCATTAAAGTCCATGTTTTAAAAATGGTTTTAAGGTTTTATTTATATGGAAATTAATTTTTTTAAATTGAAATTCCTTTTAAATGTTTCAATTTGGTATGAGACACTTTGATTCAAAAATCTATTTAAAACTGCTTCTTGCTAAATAGTGATACTTTTAAATGTTTTCATGAAAAAGGGATATTTCTCTCAAATTTTTCTACTGCTCATTTTCAACTATGTCAAAATCCATTACGGGGTATTATTCTTGATTGAGGTTGATTTAATATGATACAAATATTTCATACTTTATTGATTTTTTTGTGATATGTTTGACTGTGGATGTGTTATTTTTATACCATTCATGGTTTTTGGATAAAGTATTGACATTTCATATGCTAGTTTTAATAGGATTGTTAATGTTATGTTTAAATATTTTAATTTGAAGAATGCATTGGACATAGTATGTGATGGGTGGAGCCCGTTATAGCTCCTCGATTCATTAGTAGGTCTCATGAGACAAACTAGTGTCTTGGTACAAGTCCTGGAAAAAATCTTATTTGTAGTCTGGTCACATAGGCTAGACTATGTGGTTATGAAGTTTGGCATTATGTATTCTATCATTATGAAATTGGATATTGATATTACATGTGATTATTCAACCAGTAGAATATCCAATGTGAATAAGTAAATGGCATTTTTTGATTTATCTTTTCCATATTATGCTGAAGTTTAATTTCAAAAGTCTTGTGTTCTATTCTTATACATTTCCTTAAATTTTTATTCTTATTTATGACATTTTCCGCTATATTGTTATCCTTACCAAGCATCTGAGCTCACCCCTATATTATGTTTTATTTTTCCCATGATTAAAAGAAGTATATTAAGATAAACCTACATAAATAGGATAAAAATTATAAGAGTGTTAAAAGGGGAAACAATGTTGTTTTTTCATGATGTAAAGTCAAACTTATTAATTTATCTAGTACTTTAAAGGTTACTAAACTGATCGGTCTTTCAGGACATAATTCCTTGTATCATTATAATGTTATGTAATAATGCACCGATTCTGTGTAACCGGGGTCGAGGCATTACATTTTTATAATTTTTAAGGGAAATTAGAAAAATTATATATATAGTAATCCATTTAAAGATATTTTAAGAATTTTTATAATGAATTTTTATATATAAACCTTTTAAACTTTTGAACATTTTGTTGTTGAAACACTATTTTATCATTACGTCTCCATGATTAATTGGAAATTAAATTTTTTCACTAATGTGAATTTATTTTGGAAAAATAAATTTCTAGTTTTAAATAAGAAGAATTTATATTATCTTATAAGGTCAAATTATTGATTTTACAAAAATGAAGAATGAAAATGGTAATATTTAATTACTACCTTTAAGGTGAAAATAGATTTATCATGGGTTAAACTAAAAAGGATTAGGGTTACATTGACCTAAAAAAATTCTAAAATATATTTTATGGCCCTATTTAGACCCTATAAAATATAAATTTCTATAGTATTGTATTTTTTATTATTTTTAATGTTAATATATTGGTACACCCTATTCTTTTAGAAATTACTATAGTTCCACTCACATCACATATAAAAGGGCACCCACTCTCATATCTTCTCTATACCATGAAACCATTTTTCCATTGATAAAATCAATCCAATTCAGTTATTAATTCCCTCATATCATTCTATAATCCTTATTTTGGGTATAAATCTATCCTATGAAGGCTTTTGTGCAAAACCTAAGAAGGTAACATGGAGAAGAGGTAACGTTCTATAATGATCATATTTATATTATTTCGTTCTCCGCCTCATTAAATTATTATTAAATAATTATGATTTAATAAAATAAGAATATTAAATATACTTATATGTTGCTATTTTCTGGTAATTACCTAAAACCATCCCAACTTTAATCAAATGTGTTACAAAATCATTATTTATGTATATGGTGGACTAACGCATCGTGAACCAATGTCATTAGATAATCAATTACAACCTCTCATAGTTATGTACTATAATGGATAAAAATTATATATATGATTTGTATAAGATAATTATAAATTTAGAGTAATTATATCGTTTATATATATATATATATATATATATATATTACAGTCCATTTATTAGGGTATAGATATCGTCACTTGTGTGTACGATGGACTAAAACCTCACGAACCAATGTGATTCTCCTTTCACTAACACTTTACATGGAATATAAAAAGTATAAAGTAAATGATTTTATGTGATATAAATTAATTATTTACTATATTCATGAAATATATATCATTATCAAAATATAATATATATTTTTCATTTTTACACTAAAAATGATAACATTGTTCATGTACGTGTGGACAACCACCTTCACAAAGTGATGACTCTCTTTTCCTCACCAAACCAAATGGATGATATATATAAGTATAATTCACGAAATAATATGGTATATATATGATATTATGATAATGTTTTAAATATAAAATATTTCATAAACCCTTTTCATAATGATCATTGAAAAATGAAATGATACTCATGTTTATGTATGATCTACCATCTCCATGGTTGTAAAATAGTCCATTTTTCATATACATCATTCAGAAATTATTTAAATGTATTATTGATGTAAAAATATGATAATTATGTTATTATTATTATTCTAGTTTTGATGAAACTGTATATTATGCATATAAAACATAATTTTCTTGAAAACTCATGAATGAGAGAATAATGTAATTAACTCAAGAAGTAATGAAAACAATGAAATATAATTTATGAATATGTAATTAGATATTATAAAATGGTTATATATGATGTAATAAATATTTATATAGTTCTATAGTAACTAAATAACATGTTTGAGGCTACTATAGAGTAGGTTAAACCTAATTCAACCTAATTGAATCATGTGGTAATGGATTTCATAACTAAATTTCCATTCAATGGGTTAAAATTATAATTTATTGATTATTTAATTATAATATTATGTGTATAATGACATTTTATTATTTTATGTTGTATTTGGACATTTTTTATGTGTATTTAATTTTGATTAAAAAATCAATTAATTTATTAATCCCTATTTCAATTATGGGATCTTTATAATCAACTTCACCTTAATTTCAATTCATTGAGGCATATTGTAATGTTATGCACATAATTTATTTTATATTGGGTATATATTTCCCCTTTGATCTGTAATGTCATGATTCTTTAATAATCCATTGTATCGAGTTGTAAAGAATTTCATAACTCAAATTTATTTCATTGGGAAATATTTCTTCCTTTTCATCTTTGATATTCTAATATTATATGTGAAATTAATTTTGGTTACATTATGAGGTATTTAAGCTTGTTCTATTTGTTTTTAGATTTTATAAACATAATTGATTCATTAAATAGTTCTCAGATAAACATTATGATCATTACAGGGGTTTATTTTATAATCTCATTCTGATAGATATTATTTAATCATGTATATCAGTAGAAGGAAATTATTTGCTCATTATCTAATAAATACATATAATTTACTCCTCTAAAAGTTACTCATGATATTTTCATGTAATTGTACCATTTTTTGAAACTTGTTGGTTCATAAAATAATCGATTCTTTTATTAAGAAAATATTACTTCACTTCCCTCTTTGGTTAGAAATATGTTTTCTTCCAAAACCAAGTTTTATTAAAAAAAATTCAAAATTGTTTTTAACCATGTACAAATGAATTATTAAATAATTTTTTGACTCATTTTTAATTTTTTAGTTCTTTAAAAAAAATCATCATGTTTTTTTCATGAAAATTAATGTTCTTATTTTAGAAAAAAGTTAAACAATTCATTATTTTAATATATATGAAAGGAACATAATTTCAAACTTTCATGACCAATAAAATATTTTAAAGAATCCATTATAATTTTCAGGAATTATTTTTAAAGAAAATTATTTCCATAATGATTTGGGAAATTTTAGATTTAAAAGTGATTTTCAAAATGAAAATCATATTTTACTTAATAATGTTTTTAAATATTTTTTATGGTATTTCTATTCATTATGAACCACAAAACATCAATATTACTAAAATGGGAATCTATTTCATTGATACCGTCCATATTATTTATATGGATGGTTTATTATCATTTTCATGATGTAAATTATTGATATTCACTTTCTTGGTTAATTTTTTAGTAATTAACTATAACATTAAATATTCACTTCTTTATGATCATTGAAAATTAAATTTAACTTAAATATCCATATTATTTATCATATATATGTTACTTTCTTAAACATTATAATATTTTTACATATGTTGTTCTACATTGAATGTTATTTTTTCATTTGGGGAAATATTTATAAATCTACATCCTCTACAAAATAAAGATATTTTAGGTTAAGGCACATTATTCATGAATTAAATAGATGATTTCATATATGAGGAATGCTTTTTAAATGAAAACATGGGTGTGGATTAATTATATATATCCCCTCGATGCATTAGTATTCTCATGAGGATAATCATTGAGCTAATATAAAATTAGTTTTCCAAACCTGATGGGTTTGTACCCAGTAGTACTAAACTATCTTAAAGATAGATATTTATGGAAGAGATATTGTGTTCTTGAGAAATAACATCCCATAATTAATAATTTCCCTTATTTATCATTTTATTGTTGATCTTTTCTTAATGATATTACCTCTAGTTTATATCATTGTTAGTTATTGATTAAATGGCATGTGTATTCAATAATTTACTTTTCTATATTGATTATTCATTATCTGGTTATGACAGTCATTTTATTGACTAAATGGATTGTGATTTCATTTATTTACCTTTACATATATATTGTTATTAATATGATGTTCAAATGAATATTATCTTTATATGCACTTCATTATATGTTTATTTATTACAAGGAATGTGAGCTTAGTTATTTTTTTACATATTGATTTTTCTTATTAATTTATGATTTCTCCCATTATAATTTACCATTATAGAGCATTTGAGATCACCTATATTTTTTTTCTTTTATAGGAATCGATGAAGTGAACTATGTCTAATATTTAAGGATATTCTAGTAGGAATAATGTTATTCTTGAAAAAAAAATATTGTAATTTTAGTTTTCAAATGTAATGCAAGACTCAAGTACGTATCTATTTAATGATAATACTAAACTATTCGGTCCTTAAAGATGTGATTCCTTATCACTATGTTTGATGTAATAAATTATAAGTTGTCTCTAAGATATTGGTTTTAGGGTCACTATAATATTAAAAATCAAAAATATTCTTAAATTGCATAATTTATTGAAAATAAATGAATGTTTTATAAGAATTGGTATTTTAAACATGTCATTGAAAAATAAATAATTTCTAAAAAACCCCAACTTTTGACCATATGTTAGTTTTAATATTATTTTTTAAAAATTTATTTTCATTTAATCAAATAAAATTTCTAAATGTTATAACATTTATATATTTAGGGTGTCATTTTGGAATAGTGTTCCATATTGAATACACTCTAAAAAATAATGTTCTTTTCTAAAAACATGATGTGTCACATCCTCCCCAACCCCAAAAAAATAAATTGATTCCTCACTAATTGAAATATTTGTCTAATATAAATAGTTTTAGTTTTAAAAATATAATTATTTGAAACCCACATTGTAAAATGGTTAATAAAACAACATCTTGGTAAGAGAGAAAAGGAATTACTAAGGTCATCTGGAATAACACATATTGGGTGTCCATATAGAAGAACGTTTGTGGGAATGGATGATTTGGATAAGAAAGAATAATATAATATCCAAATAATTTTGTATAATGATAGAGATAATTTATCGCAATAAATTGAATGATCAATAGAATTATAAGGGCCTCAAAACATTAAATATATGATAAGTTAAAAGACTATTTTATTGATTATAAATATAAATAAAATGATAGATTTTTTTTAATGATACTTTTCCTAGATTTTATGAGTTAATTTACCATCATCAATAAAACAAAAAATAAATATACTTATTTTTCTAGTATAATTTCCACAATTAATCAATTTCCACCACACTCTCATCTTTTCACAAAAATGAGTGTCTAAGAAGAACTTTTCATGCTTTAAGCTATGAAATTAACATAAAATGGATCACATATTCCCAAAAAAGGATAATAAATATACCTCATATCATTAGATATTAACTACAACCAAAATGGATTACATAAGGCATTATGTTTCACAAAATTATAGTGACCGTGTTCTCAAATAACATTAACAACCTAATCACTGATTCGATTATCAATACCATGGTTACCAATATGATAAAACATATGATCCAAAAATCAACCTTATCAATATCTTTTAAACCATTTAGTTGGAAATAATGATTTCATACTATTTCAAATATCACATAGGCTACCAGTAGGCATTACACCCTTGGCTCCCTTGGATTTTGTGTTCAAACATTGCATCCTTGTCAAATTTGATGGGTTTTCATGAAACCTTTGATATATCCTATTTAATAAAAATTTACCCTTATATTGTTCCATTAAATATGATCACCATCCTTATAGAAAAAATACCAATAAATGATAATATAAATGAAAAAAATTCAATACCTTCAATATTTTGTCCAAAAAAGTAAATACACACTTCACATTAAACCAAAGAATTATATATAATTAAACCCAAAAATATAATTTCCAAAAAATTTAATTAATACCTTTAAGGTCAAATAAATTAAAACCTCAATAGGGTGCCTAAAACATTTAACTTATAATTAACTTTCAATAAATGCATATCTCTCTTGAGCTTTCAACACTTCACTATATGGCCCAACATCAAATATACTAGTAGAAAATGATGTAATCACAGCTTTTTGTTTATGATCATGACTATGTCCACTGTGAGTATGTAACTTCAGACACTCATTATCATAGACTCATAACACATTGTAGTTAAAACATCTCACCATTTACTGGATATTTTTTATCTCATTATTGGATTATTCAGCACTCTTTTCCATATAGTCATTAACACCATGAACAAACATACCACACTGTTAACACATTATTATCATTAAAATCATTCACCATCATGAATCCTTACACACTTAGAACATGTTTGGGTCTTACCTAGAGACTTATTAGTTGGTTTATTCTCCATATCCTCTCACATTGATATTTTCTTACTCTTTTCTTTTCACATCACATAACTGTCAAAAAACTCCATCTCAACATTCTCAACACAATAAAAAACATTCTCATAACTTTTAAATTATCATATAGAAAATGATATTTATAAAAATGGTTTCATTCTTGAGTGAAAACAATGAATTTTACTATTATGATCGCGAATAAAATATGGAACATACTTTTCCAATCTTGAAAACATTTCTTCATATTTTTCCATTGAATATTCATAATTTTTATTCAATTTGAATAATTTTTTATCTAACCTATTCAAAAAAAAACATAGGGAATATTTATTGTGAAAAATATTCTTTAATGTGTCTAATTCAATATCATCATGATTATATTTCCCTCTACTATTCATAACCGAATAAAAATATTAGTTAACTCCACCATCAAAATGATAAGTGGAAAGGGTTACCTTTTGATATTAGGAACATCCCATGACTTAAAATATCTATTTTAGTTCATTGATATATCCTTTATATACCATAGGTTCAGATTAGCCACTAAATAATGGGGATGTTGTCTCATAAAATTCTCCATGATATGCATGATCGTTCTTGGTAGATCGGGTTCCCCTTTATCAGGGATACTACAACCAATTATATCATGTGTCAACAAATACATTGCACAAAAAATTATTTTCTAATTTCATCCATCTCAATATATTTATTTGGAATGATATTTTCCTCTCGATTCCTTCCATTTATAGCATCCCTATTTCTTCTATGGAAAAAAATTCTGAATATATATATTTTAGATGAACAATAATTTAAATATTAAAATTCTATGTAATTTCAATATAACAATAAAGTAAAATATTTCAAGGGCATGCTATTAACATTACCCTACCCTCATGATTTATATATATCTTTCTTTGAAAAAAAATGTAAGGACATTGCCCTACCCATTACATATTCTAGTAAATTTAAACTAAAAATAATATTCTTTTAATCCAAAATAATTTTAGGATCATATGTTTTTAGAAATATGACCCACCTCGTTATGAAAAACAAAAATCTCAAAGTTCACACTTCTTATTAGTATTCATTTATCCTTTAATATAAATAATTTAAAATAAAGAATTATTTTTTTTCAAGAAAAATATTCATGAAATTCAACATCATTTATTCATTTCCATTACCTATCTATAAACACTATGAAAATAATTTTAAAAATATGGGGTGAGAACAAAAAATCTTATTGAGGGACAAAAAAATCAATTAGTATAGTGGAAAATAAGAAAACCCATGTCATATTAAAAATTATTATCAATGTTATTTCATAGTATGAAATTAAACATTTTCCCATAGAAATCACCGATAATTGTTTCTCAAATGAAGCCTTCAAACCTGATATAAATAAAATAAAAACCACTTTTTTAACCTATACCATCAAATTAACAAAACTATTTCAAAACGCTTTCAATTGGAAGGAACACATGGCCAACTTCTATTATAATTCTCTATAAAACATAATCATTATCCAAATAATTAGATATCTATAATATGGATTATATTTAATATAATATATATTAGTCTCACCCATTTTTAATAAGCTATATTGGGGCTCAACTATTCGTATAAGATATATCGAGCTCGCCTATGATCCCTAATGGTTCTCAACATATCGTATAAGATGTATTAGCTTCAACTAATTTTCATATAATTATCAAGTATTATATCATTAAAGTAAGATTATAATATTTTATATTTTCATTATAAAACCCATTGAAAAACAATTTTTCACACATATTTAGAAAAATCTTTTGGATGTCAAAATACCATTTTCTTTTAAAAACCCATTTTCAATACCAAAATTGCAATTTATTTTGAAATCCTATTTTCAATATCAAAATACTATGAAAACAGATAGGTGGATCTTTATTTCAATAATAATGATATATTTTAATTTAATCAAAACTTGAATAATGTTTATGATGGCAGGAAATATCGATAAATCCATATGTGTTAAAATAGAACATTCCTTTTGTCATATGAAATGAAAATAAAACATTACATAAAAATATTCTTTTATTTTAAAAAATTTAAATAAATAAAAAATTTACCTTTATTAAACTATCATGACCATTCTAAAATTATTCTAATACATGTACGTTGAAGAAAAATAGAGTCCGACTGACAGCCTTAAATGAGAATAGTTTCTAATGAAAAGTCCATTGTCACTTTTGAAACATTTGAGTAAAAAGTCCCATGAAAAAATGACAATATAAAATATAAAAAATTTGAGATTATATAAATCCATGATATAAATTTTCAAAGGGGATATATATACATCTCATAAAGTAATATAGTTATATAACATCAAAATATGCCTTTTGATAAAGAAATTGATACGAAGTCCCTTCCCTTGTGTTTAATTCAGCACAGAAATTATTTATAATCTAAAATAATAATTTAATGTTATCAATTTAAATTATTAAAAAAATTATCTTTATTATTCCTTTTACTTCACTTTATACCATATTATATACAATTACTTCATCAATTATTCTTACATTGGATGTTTCTCTGAAATTTTCCTTTTATTTCCAAAATGAATTTGGAAAGCTAATTATGGACATAGATTTAATTATTTAAACATATCTAAAATAATAACTATTAAATAATTATCATATTTCTACATCAATTATAAGTTTAAAACCAATCATCAAATAAGCTTATTTAAAATGGAAAATGTTTTAATTATGAAGATAGTAGGACATATGTATGCATGAGTAACATTTCCATTTTATCAATGATCATTATGGAAAGAAGTTACGAAATATTTTATAATTAAAATATTGGTGATAATATCATAAAGAAAATATTTTTTATTTAAATTTTCTTATTGAAGTCATAAATTCTCTTTATTCATGAAAAAAGAGCCACATCGCTTCGTAGTGGTGTTAGTCCACACATACGCAAGAACAACATTATAAAAATTAAATGTAAGAAATAAACAGATATATTATATATTTATAATTATAAATATGTCATTAATAACATAATTATGTAAAATATATCTCATATATTAATTAATTATATCCTTATTAACTTCCATGTAAAGTGTTTGTGAAAAACTGATCACATCACTTTGTGAGGTGGTAGTATGTCGTACACAAAATCGACGTTATCGTATCCCCCTTGGAATGGAAACTAAGAACATTTATATAAGATATCATAACTCTAAAAGTATAAATATTTTATTGATATCATAAATATACTTTTAATAAAATATTATATTTCTTTCTGATATGCGATGATGGAAAACAAATGACATCTGTTTGCGAGGCGGTAGTCTTCCATACTTGAAAATGATGATTTTATATCACATTTTATAAAAGATGATATGGATTTAGGTTATTCCTTTAAAAAAAAATTTAATTATATGGGAGATACTTTTTTATTATATAATCATAATCTAAGAATATTTTAATTAGGTATAAAAATAAATAAAATAAAAATCGTGCTTAAGCAGGATATATATTCTACAGAATACCTCCTAACAAAAAAACCAAAAGTCTTTTTAGGAAGGATTTATGATAAGAAAAATGGGCTCTAGTTGATTGGATGTAAGTAATAATGGTATCTCGTATGGTATTTTCCAATAAACAATTCCTTAATTGTGTGAATAAGAGAGTAGAGGTGCTGACTTTTTATAAGTGAGGTCAGTGTCATGCTTATTACTTTTGAATAGAAAAATGTGTAACCACAATTTACAAATTCTAAAAGAATTCCGCATGGATAATTATCAAGACTTTTAAATTATATGGTCATAATATGGATATAAAATAGTATAGAAAAATGTTTGTATTTAATTTTAACCCTTATCTTATTATATTATCTCTCATTAAACCGAGTTTTTTCTTAACTTTGGTAATTAATTTTTTTTTCTTTTCACTATTCATTATCGTCAAAAAATATGTTTAACCTATTAGATAATATAAATTATTGTGATTCCAAATATGGAATACATTTTAAAAAATTCAATTCATATAATATGAAAATTTTAATTTAAAATTAAACATGTATTATCAACAAATAAGAAGGTTTTCAAGGGATTTATTTTTCAAGAAAAATAACATTTTATATTAACTCCAGGACTAGTAAATATTTTTGAAAGAATTTATATTACTATTAATTGATATATAATATATAAATTTAATTTACATTATTTCTATGTAGGGTTTATTTTAGTTAATTAAAATGGATAAATATCAGGCACTTCAAAACGGATTTTAGAACAAATAAGTTTTTAAAACCAAAACATTGCATATACTAAAATACAGTATAAAGATGATTAATATGTAATTAAGTTGATTAAAAATAAAAAAAATATTTAAAATAATTTTTAAAAAATGGGACATTAAAATTACATAATTTAAGGAAAATAAATGAAAATTTTACAAGAATCGGTATTTTTTATAGTTCACTAAAAAATCTATATTTTTTCAAAATTCCCAAATTTTAACTCTAAGTTGTTTCTGATATTATGATTAAAAAAATGTATTTAATTCTATAAAATATTTATTAAAATTTTATAATGATTAATTATGATAATTTCTCACCATAATTATTGAAATTCATTTTCGTAGAAATCATATTTTTGCTGAATAAAATGGCGTTACTAATAATTGATTGAATAAATGCTAAAATTTACTAATAAATTTAAATTTAGGAGAAAATTAATATATATATATATATATTTCATTAATTACATTATAATATTTATACCATAATATTTAACATCTATTTTGTAATTGTTATATATTTTACTAGTCGTTTAATATCGGTGTTGTGTGTCAAATACACTATCAAACATTGTTTTCTTTTAAAAACTATTAGGGTGTTAGAATATTCATTACAAAATAATATTCATAATATAAATTAATCCTTACTCACAAATATTTTTTTATTAATTTCCTTATATTTATTTATTATTTATTTGATGATTTTGGTACAACATCATTCTTGTAGGTGGTTGAATCGGGCCAAACATGAAAATGATATAATATTGATTAGCTAAGAGTATAGAATTATCTAATAGTAGTATAATTTTTTAAAAAAATATTGGGGTTAATTTAACATCAATAAATTATATAGATTTATTTATAATTAATGAAGATGATATGGTATTTGAAAAAGATTATAATGAACTTGATACGTTGATGACAAATCTCTTTCTCGAAATGGTTTCCTTCATAAATAAATTCTTTAACATTATTTATAGTAACCAAAAGTTGTCAAACTTATATAAAGTTATTTAAATAGTTATAATGGGTGATGACTTGATATATTAGTAAAGTAAAATATTGTTTCATGATTGGTAGATAAGGGGTCCTTTTTAGGTGAGTATTCAATGGAAATCCCACAAATATTCATTCCAAAATGTATAGTTTTCCCATTTTAAAAGTAAACTGAACAGAAAGTGAAAAATAAAAGATATCACACATAAATATCCTCATAAAAACAATTTAGATATATGTTTCTCTAACATTTTAATTATTTACCAACTAGTTAAACTAATTTTACCCAATTTTACATTTACGGTGGTAACTCAATTTTTACCTCGACAAATTATTTATAGGCATAAAAATGAAATTTAAATCATTAATAGATTTTAAATTTTTGGTTATAAATTTGAACTCTATTTAATGTAATTAAATTTATAAATAGTAGAAATTTTTCAATAATATGAAAACATTAAATAATCACCCACAAATTTATAGAAAATTAATTTTTTAATTATTAATCATCAATAATTATATTTCATATCAATTAATACGGAAATGAGTGTAAATAAATTTATTTATATATAAGAATATTTTATTATAATAATTCCTTAAAATTGATAAAATTGATTTGTTATAATAAAAGTACAAAATATTTCAACTAAAAAACATTTAAAACCCCTTAAAATATTTAATGATTTTATTTTTAGTTCAAAAAAATTAATAATCATTACATTAATATTAATTATTTTCTATATATTTATAAGAAATAAATCTCAATGAATTACCTACTAAAAATAAAGAAATTTTATATTTTAAATAAGAAGATATAATATAAATAAAATTAATTTTTAAATAATAAATTTTTTATTATCCACGAATAATTAAATTAGTATCCCTGGCCGTTTCATAATTATATCCTTGCTGATATTTATTTACTTTACAAATCATTCATTTTTATTAATCCATTGTATTGAAAAAGTTTTATAATAAAAAAAGGTAAAAAAATATTTAATTCATAAATGAAGTTTCATTGGAATCAATGATGTTTTTTCTTATGTGAATTAATATATTTTATTTATATTCCAAACCAAATATTTAACTAAAAAATTGTTTACAGTGAAATTTATATTCCAACATCAAAATAGAATGTAAATTTTTTAACTACATATCAGTGATTCTAAACTAGAGAGAAATTTTCTAGTAGAATACCCAACTGTTTTATTCCATTTCATAATGGTCATATAATGGTTATATTACACCCCATTACTTTCTAAAAATCCATCTCATTTGGTATTCAAAAACCACACTTCTCATTCCTATAGTTTTTATTTTTTATTTTTCAACTCCTTCTCTCCATTCCAATTTTTTTCAATATATATATTGTTCTACTATTTCTTATTCTCATGGGTACAGATGATCCATGGAATTTACAGGACATAAAAATATTATTCTTTTATATATTTTTTAGGATTTTAATTTATAAATTTTTTAAGGGATGTAATTATCAATTAAATGTAATAGTTCAATGTATGCAATACTTAGTTTCATAAACATTTCTTGTAATTTTCCATTATGGATGAATAATGTGTTGTTAGAGTGAAAAATATATTAAAATATTTATTTTATATTCAACTAAACAGTAGAAAAATGTAATTTTTATTGGTGGAGAAATAGTTTAATGAAATAAAACTTTATACAAATCAAACGGTGTTATATTCACTCCCAATTAAATAAATTATATCCGCTCAATTTTAATTATCTCTCACTAATGAATATATTTAAAGAAATATATAAGATATAAAATAATAAATAAATGGTTTCTATGATATATAATCCATACTATATTTAAAAGGATGATAAATTCAAATTTTTTAAACCATTATAGAAGAAATACACCTCGTGACTATGTATTAAGATCCATATCTTTGTAGTAATTATTTGTATATATTTCATAGTAAATTTTTCATAGATGGTCACAGGGTGATTTTGAATTTGAAATGTTATTTGTTTATTCTAAAAATTAATGTGGTCACTATCTACAAATACTCGATATACTAGCAAAATCATAGTAAATTCAATTAATTAGATAATAATATGATTTTTATGATTTAGATTCCCAGAAACATATATATTAGTTAGATAAATGGGATGTTGTCATCATTCCATTTATAGTTTTCAAAAATAATTTAGAAGATAGTGATTGGGGATTAGATTGGATTATATTAGAAAAATATCAAGATAAAATGAATAGATTGAACTATAATGAAATATGAATCTTCATGTCTTGAGTGGATGAAAAGTACACATTACACCACCATATATTCATGACCCACTTCAGTATTTTTTATTTCATAAGGATATATTTTTCACTTGGATTATGTGTTTTTTTATGTCGATTATCATCATTACCCCCATGTTTGGTTGCCAGGTTTGGGATGTTGATACATTCAATGAAACTAAATTGTTAGATTAATGTTATTTTAGATGAGTTGATGATTCTTACCAGATTTATCACATAGAATCTATTTCATCTCATTATCATCAATAATATGATGATATTGAGGTTTCTAATATCCATCTTGGTTTTGATTATTTTTTATTAGTTCTACATAAAGTGTTAGATCATCCTCTCTGTCACCAGGTTTTAAGGAAAGACCAAACATATAAAAAATTGAATTTTTCTAAGGAATATGTGGATGATTTTAATAACATAGAAACATGAGTTATTCTGGAGGATGGATTAATTCAAGAACAAGAGGGTACCCGAGTTTTGGGATCATATAGTTTTGAGAAGTCAATGGTTCAGCATGTACCCTGTGGTTTTGTGATAGACAAATAGTTTGATCTGTTAAGTAATAACACCAAGGAAAATGTTAGTGGTTACACCTGGGTTTCTTTATAAAATGAGAGAGTATAAAGTGAAGTTATCATAAATGTTTATGAATATATACACTCTGGTGAAAAAATATATAATTGACTCTGATGGATTTTAAATGAGTCCATGGAAGAAAAAAAATTTGATATAATATTACTATAATTTTCCCAAACCAATAGAAACTGTTTATACTAATAAAACTTTATTATTTAATGATAATATACAAGTTTTCAAAGAATCTATCACAACAAAGGAATCAAAGGAAGAGATTAGACACCTAAAAAGAATTAAGAAAGGCAGTATAACTTGGCCCATAAATTTTTATATTATAATAAAAGTGATATTTCGTTTCTTTAGAAAGAAATTATTGAATGAATATAAATTTTTTTTGACCTTAACATAAAATACAAACTATCTCTATAGGATAATGAAAATTTTGCATCAAAACAATTCCCAAATGCCTTAATTATATACTTATGGAATGGTTTGATTTTAATGTTGATTTCATCCATAAAAAAAATTAATCCATTTTCCTCTATGGATGATTATCATGTTGTTATGGATTTTATCATCACATTTATTAAAGATGTCAATTTTATTAGTACGGAGATTTATATATGAGATATATCATGGAAGAGCCAACCTAACTAGTAGGACTAAAGGCTTTCTACGGAATTTTGATATTATCTATTCTATTGATGTTTTTGGATAGTGTGTTGTATTGGGTTTTTTTAAAAATGGTCACACAAGTCCATTAAAGTATGTTTTCACAAAAAAAATATATATGAATTAGTTATGCATTAGGTTGAATGTTAATTTTATTCTTCATATCCCACCAAAATTAATATCCTTGACTACCTTATATCTGAATGAAGTAGAATTTACTTATCCCTTTATGGACATTTCCTCCATGATTATTCCTATATTTTTAACATGTAAGAAGATTAATTATCTTTCCTACATGGGTTTTGTCTTTTCTATTTTCTGGAAACATAATTTTCCTTTTATTTACCCAATAATACTGAAAAGAATGGGAGTATCCAATATCCATTTTTACCTAAACTCCTCATCAAATATTTTCACTATACCTACTAATTCATGTTAAATCTTACACTATTTAGAGACATTGTTATAAGAGACTAAAAAAACAATTATTTTTAATTTAATTTTCAATGATAAAACTATAAGATTACCTTGAATGTATTTTGATTTTTTCTTCATAGTAAATAAATTTTTCATCCTCATTTTCATCAAACTCATGAAATTATCTCCTCATTCTAGTTCTAGGATAATTGGGAAAATAAATTTTAAAGAATAACACAACTCCTCTAATTTAGTTTTGTTAATTTCATCCTATTTCCAAACATTTTTCATTATGGTATATCATTGATCAGCTTCACATACCAAATTGTATGTAAAAAACTATTTCATGCTCTATGATCTAGAAAATGGTAGATATGTTTTCTAGTGAATTGATACATACCCATGAAATTATTACATTATGTAACATCTCATGTTTTTGAACAAAGTATAATTATTGGGTAATCTTGAATTTTAGATTTTTATAGGAAATACAACTTTAATTCAGGGATTTGGAAATTAATTATGAAAATTTAATAACTTTGATGTGATTTTGTTATATTTGGGTTAAGTGCTAGTGAGTTCCTTAGGGGCTGAGATATGTTTTGGGAGAAAAGGTTCGTAAAAAACTTATTTTCAAAAGGTGCGGTCTAAGGTGCCTGATTTTTTTAAATGGTTAAAACCTTTAGTTTAAAACATGTATCCCATTTTTATTATATAATTTTTTTAGTAAACCCATGTAGTGTTGGGGTGAATGGAAATGTGAGAAGTTTACAACTCATTGTAGATATTATTTTAACAAGTTATGCCAAGTTTGAAAAACTGTGCACATGGTTGCATAAGAGGGTGGTCCCTTTGGACCGTGGCACCACATGGATGGTGCATTGTTAGCCAAACTATGTGTTCTAATAGTTATGATCATTAAATATGGTCAATTTACTATTCTACACCTCCCTCCTTACTTCTTTCTTCTCCCTTATTTCTCTCTCATTTCATTCACCTACTCCATCTATTGTGTTCCTCCATTCTTCTACAAAGATCCCTTTATATATCCCTTATATGTGTCCAGATTCAAGCTATGTCACTTGAATTGGATAGCTATTAGTTAAAATATAAATCCTATTTACTCTATTATTATTTTCTCTTAACATTATTATTTTTAATTCCATGTGGGATATTTTTCACTATTTATAAGAAGTTTTTATAAAATATTTATTTATCTTTTCTCATCTTGGATTAGTGTCTAATAATCGATGAGTGAGTACATCCATGCATAAGATATCTATATCTTAAATTTATACATTTTTATATGTATGTTATGTGATGAAAATTTAAATAATTATGATTAGGGTGGTCCATGTGAGACTATTAATTTTATTCTTGTCATTTAAAATTGTTATTAGATGATATCAGTGGGAAATTCCTTGTATATTTATATATATTAAGCCATGAATGGAATCGTGAACAAGAAATAATGTTTCTTGCTTGGTTTGGAAGGTTATCCAAAAAAATTAATTTGTTTAAATTAATTAAATTATGATATGAATGAATTGGTATTGAGGAAATATGTTGGGATTTCACATAGTGTATTGGGGTGATGATGATCACTGAGACTAGGTTGATATTGTTCCTTTAGTTTAGGAAAATGGAATTTAAACCTAACATTTTTTAGATAAAAGTCTTGAATGTGGTAATATAGTTCCACCAGATGGTGTGGCTTACCTATTTTTAGTGATTGCTTGTAGTCAAGGTTGGTCAATAGATTTATTGGAGTCATGTAAACACAATAAATGACTTAGTGAGGTGGTGCGGACCCCTCATTTTGGGTGGAGGCCTCTATAGTTTTCTAGACATAAGGGGTGTTATTTACCATCAGTTATGGAGGAGGTTCTCATTTTAGAAATTCATTTTTTATTGTGTGAGACCATTTGATTGGGGGCTGAGGCTCACTGTGATTTAGAAGCGGGTGGGTCGGGTTAATGGAAGGATTTATATCGACATTCCTTGGGATGTTGTTCTATTGAGTTGATGGTGATTTTATGATAATAAGCCTAAGGTAATTTTTATATATTATTTTGGGTGTTCTATTATGATGTTATATATTTTCTACATGAGGATAAATTTGGTATTGGTAGGAATGAGGTTTCTGGTGACATGTTTTAGTTGAGAGACCAAGGTTTCATAGGGTATGACAAACCACATATACATCATTACTTTTTTTGAAATTGACTGAAGAAGGTAAATGATTCCTTATGGAATATGAGACAAAGGGTAGCAGGAGAATTTATGTGTGATTTTAGTTGTTATTTGTTTACATATACATAAACCATTATAAATATGAATCTAAAAAAGGAACACATTGGTCATGGGCTACAAGGGTCATACTCATAGTCATCAAAAGACACCACGAGGCATGAGTGGATGTTTTGGATTTGATATTAGTTGAGGGACTGAGATCATGCACTATATTATATTGAGTAAGGTTTCATAGGATCTTGGGAATGATGGTAGATGGACCATGGGGGTTATTCTACATTAATATGGAGTTTCTTTTAGGGATTTTAAGTGTATACCTGTATGATCTACCAATGGTAAATCCTACATGTCATTGTATGACTGGTGTGGAAAGAGTATACATTATCTAATATATATGGTTGTGTTGATTTTTGGGTTTTTATTACCAATATTTATTTTTACTTTTTTAATTTTTTAATTTCTTCCACATTGATGGTGTTACAGAAACTTTACTATTATCATCAAAATAGTGTATAATCTCCCCAATCTTACCTAATTTCACCCTTTATTCCACTCAACATCTTTCGGTGTATAGGGAGATTCACCAAAGGCTCTGTGGCCCACTGAACCAGAGCACATGTTAAGTGGTTCTTGGTTCAGGGTGCTATAAATGGTATCTTATCCTTTTATTTTTAGGATCCCCTATTGTGGGAATGGTGGAAATAGGGTTCATATAGTTTTCAATTGGTATTACAGGATTTTTTTAATGTTTTGATACTTGGGTTATGGTATAAAGGATACTAGGATATAGTCAGAATTTGGTCATGAGAAAGTGTTTGGACGTATGCCTCCCCATACATGAGGGATAGACTGAATTTCCCAATGTGGAAATTGGTGTTCTATTCTTTCTCTTTTATATTTTATTGATTTTCCAAACTAAGTGGCACAATTGGGTTTGATGTTAACAGATTATGATATTTTTACCCTTGTCTCTGTATGGAAAGGGAGGAGGATTCATGCATTATGATAGGAACTTAGTTTCACATGATACATTTATGTCCATGTGATAATTTTATGGATTCTAGAATATGTGAATGTGGATTGTGATATTTATTATGTCAACAAAAATATAAACAAAATTTTACTCCATCATATATTGGTGGAATTATACTCATACATCCTAGGTATGTGGTTCTAGAAAAGATGGTATGTAAGCCTATGTTTATTTAGTATGTAAGGGAATGAATCTGATAAAGGTATGAAGAAATAAAAAATGAGGTAAGATATTTATAATTTCTACAAAAATATAAATAGTGTTTTCTTGTACATATACTTTAGAGAATTATACTCAACCACTCATGTTGGTTACTTTTATTATTCTTGGTATGGGATGCTTGACTCTGATATGGGTAAGAAATGGGTCATGAGGTCTTCTGACATGTCATATAGGTGTGGTAGGGAAGTGTAAGGGTGGTGTGATTCACTTCTTGTTACAACATTCCCTATTTCCAATGAATTTATTATTATTTTTATTGACAATAGTTTATGTTCTTTCGAGATGCCACTTACATGGATTTTGGTGGAGAGCCAGGAGTTCAAAGATGTAGTATTGCAAGAGCATGAATATGATGTGTCCTCTGATGGTCGGGATGATCATGATCCATAGGTAGAGACTCTGATGTGGTTAAGGAAGCCGCAAAAAATGGAAGATCATGGGATATGTCTAGATGAGTAGCTAAAGAAGATCTTGTTATGAATTATTCAGAGTATTGGTCAAGGAGATCTGGGTGTTAAGTCATCCATGGAATATCTATCAAGGGAGTAATCATCAAATCATCAACTATTGATTCATGTTAAGGGTTTATAGTAGGTGTTAAATAACTTGATTGAATCATTATAGATGATTCTTGATTAGATCAAGACACCTCTTGGGAGGATGGTGAAGTTAAAAATATATATTCTAATCGGAACAAAAAAAATCAGTGGGACATATAGGTACATGAAGATTATAATGAGGGGATCATGTGGATGTATTTTAAGATAAGGTTCTCCGATATCTTTTTCCCAGAGATAATGTGGGAAGAGAAAGCTCAAATGTTCATAAACATCTAGCAGGGGGATACATGGACAAATGGGTTTTCATATAAGGTTTATAAAAATTTCCCGATTTCATGCCATCTATACTATGTAACAACATTTCTAGGGTGAGGAGTTTTTATGATGGATTGAGTCATACCATTAGGTTATAGGTGAACATATTTAGGTTGACATTGTTCTTAGAGTTGGTGATCCAGGCTTTGATAGCCAAGCAGATTCTAATATACCTAGCTTATTCAAGGAATCTGATGGTGATATGTGAGATATGAAATGATGCGTCAAGTATCCAAAATTGATTCCATAAGGACCCTATATAGAAGTCAAGTGAGAGATTTGGTCAAACCATCCAGGAGTGGATTTTCATGATGTTCTTCCAGAGTGGGCATATATGTCATGTTAAAACCTAATGTGAAAAAACTTCTGAAGGAGTGTCGGTCTTGCGGTCAAGTAGGACATCTGGAGAGGTTTTTATTGAATACTTATCAAATATTTAGGAGTCAAGAACTATGTCATAATCATGTATTTGATGTAGGATATGGTATCCTGGATGCTACTGCATGAGTAGTTTTTGGCAGGGAGATAGATGCCATGTAGTTAGGTCCATAGTCAGCTATAGGTATAACTCCAACAAGATTTCAAGACATTATTAATTGATATTTAGTCTAGGGGTATTTTTTTTGATTTTTTAGGTTCATAGTAGGTCGTGGATGTGAAAATGGTTAGAGTTATGTCGAGAATAAGGGTGTGTTCCCTTTTGTTTTTTGCATCATAGGCATTGTTGTATGTGGAACATGTGTGGCCATCAGGTATGATGCATCTTTGGTTTGGGGTGTATGGGAATCTGGTCATTTTTTGGATATGATATATATATGTGTGTGTGTGTGTGTGATATGGAAATTGAGAATCAAATATGATGTGAGGACTCCTTGGAATTAGTTGCAATGTGGTACCTTATGGATGTCATGTGTGACATGTGTAAGTACAAGAATCTGATTAGGTGCAGGATTGATGGTATGTCATGTGGTGAATTGTGTGTCTGTGCATAGTGAAAGGAATCCTCATAATTCCTTTTTGGGGATGGGGAGAAATCAAGTTGGTGTTTCCTAATATGGGGAGATGAACAAGAAATTAGCATGGGACTGAGTAACCAGGGTACTATCGGATGATATTTATTACATGGGAATGATCAGTATCATTGTAGTGTGACACCAGATAGCTCAAGAACATGATATAATATGTTGAATAAGTTGTAATGGTCTGTTTATTTTAATGATGAAATTCCCTACCATAATTGAATTCTTGAGTTTGGTTGGAAAGAAAACATATATTTTTGGACTTGAAACTTAATTATAAATGTATTAACATTCTAATTTGTTTTTATTATATGGGGACTATGGAATTTTGAGTACCATGGTGGTTTATAATATTTTTCAGAGTTTTGGGTTCCAAAAACTCATTTTTGGATGATTCGGGGTGGGGTGCATGGTTATTGTAAACCATGAAGTCCTTTAGGGGATACCATGTAGAACGATTTTTGTTCCATAACATGGTTACTAAAACTACGTTGTGGGAGTCTCGTGGTCATGTGAGAGGTTTGTAGTATATTATAGTGCTGGTATATACAATCTATACATGGTTTGACAAATTTTGTGCCTAGTCATGTGAGGGGTGACCCCTTCAGATAGTGACACCACATGGTTGGTGTACAATTATCCAAACTTTGTATCCTGACTTTTTTCCCCATTAAAGATGGTAAATTTTCTATTCTTCCCCTCCCACCATAATTATTTTTTCTCCCTTTTCTCTCCCATTTCATGTGCCTCCTCTAACCATGGGGTTCCTCTCTTCTTCCATCCAAATCCTTTGTATCTCCTATATCTGATATCAAATTCAAGTTTGGTCAGTTTCATTGGAAATATATTTATAACACTATCAATCCTCATACTTATAATATTAATTTATCTTATCTTTTGGAAAACTAATTCCACGTGTGATATTTTTCTCCATTTCTTGAGAATTTGACTAAAATCCCAAATTCTATTGTTTCAGCTTATATTAAGAGCTGATACTCAACATGTTAGCACCTCCAAGAATATGGTAGGTGGTTCTAAGATTTATCCATATTAATATGCAGGATATGTGATGCACATTTAAATTCGAGTCAGTAGGGTGTTCGGGGTGACACCATTAATTTAATTCTTGTTTTTCATAACTATTACTTTCAAGCTGCTGATGGAAGATTATTTGTCCTTTTATATATGTCAATCCTTGAATGGCATGGTGTAATTGAAATGAGGTTTCTAGCTTGGTATGGTAGGGTATTATGGTCTGTAATATTATTTAAATTAATGAAATTGTTATATGACTAATTTGGTTTTGGAGTAATGTGTTGGTCTTGTCCCGAGTGAAATGTGGTGATAATGATCACCGGGATTGGGGTGACATGGTTCATCAAGTTATGGTTGATAGTGTTTTACCATTTTGTGTTTGGGAGATAAGGTTCTCATATAGTGGTGGAGTTCAACTAAATGGTGTGTCTTAGGTATGGTTGGTTATTTCCACTAACCTAGGTGAGCCAATTTCACCATTGGAGTTGTTTTCCCAATGGAAAGGACTCATTGAGGCAATATTGGCCACTCAATGTGGTTGAAGGCCTCCATAGTTATAGAAGATTATGGGATAGTGTTTTCCATTAGTTGTAGGGGAGGTTTGCATCATAAAAATCCACAGTTGATGGTGCAAGCCCATATGATGGGGGATGAGGATCATCGTTATATAAGGTCAATGAGATGGGTTAATGGAAGGATGGATATCATCATTCCTTGGGATGTTGTGTTATTGGGAGGATGTTCATTTCATAAGAAAATGTATGAGGGACTTGGGCCTTATTTTTTAGGCATTCAATTGGTATTTCGTTTGTTTTTACATAAATATGTGGTATTATTGTGAATGAGGTTTTTATTGACGTGTTATGGTTTAGAGACCGAGGGTTCTTAGGGTATGAAAATCTAGGGTTACATCATTCATTTTTTGGGAATCAGTCAAAGTATGTAAATTATTCCTCGTGGATAATGAGAAAAAGGGAATTAGGTAAATTTATATTGGAGTATAGTTGTTATTTATTTAACTATGCATACAATGGTCAAAATATGGATTTAATAAAAACAAGCATTAGTATCGGCATGTTAGGTTCATACTCGCACCCTGCATGGGTCCCTCATGATGCATGTAGACATTATGTCATTGATATTAGGTAAGGGAATGAGATTATGCATTGAACCATAGTGAACTGGGATGTACAGGTTAATGAGATGGATAGAATATGGATTATGTGGTTTTTCTACATTGATCTATAGTTTATTTTGGGGATTTTGAGTATGTACTTATATGATCTTCCCATGGGAGATCATGTATGTATTTTTACAACCTGTGTGTCATGTGAATACATCATCTGATATATATATATATATAATTTTTGTTTCTTTTTTATTAATATTTCCTCAACTTATTATTATGTCTACTGATTTTTTCATTGGTTCTTCCATGATAGTATTATATAACCATTACTATTACCCACAAAATAGGGTATAGTCTCCCCAATATCTCTTAATTACACCCTCACCACTAGTTTTAAACCTTTAGAATATAGGGGAGCGTGCAAAAGTCCAAGTGGCCCTTTATCTTGGAGCATAGGTTATGTGGCTCCTAGGTCAAGGTGATACAGATTAAAAGACCCACTAAAGGAGGGTAGACATTGCTACCTGAAAGACTCAATAGGGAGTTCCTCTATATATGGTGCATTCAGAATTACATAATTGATTAGGTTGTTGTTCATAGCCTAAGATAACAATCCCATAATTTCTTTCACTCCTTCAATCATTCCATTTTGCTTCTCATTGGGATAATCAATGCATTATCCATCACACTATTTTTAAAATTATTTATTCAGAACGAATCCATTGGATAAAACTAAAAAAAATTGTGAATAAAAATAAATAATAATTAAAGTATGAAGTCATATATTAAAGAAAATCTATCATAATATGTTCTAAATTATGAAACCTTTATTTCAGCTTATGAAATTTTATGTTCATCCAACCTAAATTTTGGATTATCAATTGTTATTTCACTGTTTATCCCATTATTAATCATAACATAGTATTTAAAAATAATAAACCCCACTCTAATACAAACTAAAACACCCCAAACCTACTCACCAAGATCTTGTACTAAAACACATATGCTCTAAAACAAGCTGATAAAACCTTATCATAACATGCATATATATTTTGTCATACTAAATTTAATATTAATTACATATTGTTATAAATAACACCCTATAGCCTAAATTTTAATGTCTTTATAGATTATATAAGTAAAATAGATATTTTACAACATTGTGGATATTTTATCATTGTCGCACCAGACTAGACCCCCTTCTAAACAAAGAAATTTTCAATAACTTCTTTGTAACCTCTAAAAGGGAAATATAAGAATGTGTTAAGCTTAAATTCTTGTTCAGGGTAAGCATAAGAGATCAAAATTAATAATTATAAGGGATAATAAGAAGATATAATGTGTATGAGAATATAATTATGGTATATGGAAACAATATAATAGAAACATAAAAAAATATACATCATACATCATGCTTCATGAGACAAGGAATTTGGTATAACGTAAGACATAAATCACTATGTGTTGAAGCATCATCCAATAATAATGATCCATAAAGTATAACATAAACATATAAAAAAAAATCATATGTAAACTATAACGTTTTTAACATAGATAAACATAGCAAGGTTCAAAAATATATTTGTAAACAAATCAATCTAGTTAACATTTAGAACATTGGACATTTCTGTAAAATCCCAAAATAATTTATTGAACATATTATTATGGTCCACAAGTTGATTTTTGTAAATATAGTTAAAGATAACATACAGAATTGTGAATATATAACCATTAGTCACCTTTATAGTTATGAATATATCAACAAGTTCTATGTAAGTATTTATGAACATATTGATAAGATTCGTACTTTATATCATAAGAGATAACTCTTTACCCAATTGATTGGTGGGATATATTAGACTCATAAATCACATACAAATAAAAAATAAATATATATTCTATAAGAACTTGAAAATAATAATAATTTCCTAGTAACCCATGGGAAATAAATGGATACCATGAAAATATCCATAACACATAATCATAATTCATATAAAAAATGAAGGTGGATGATATCATTAGAGAATATCCTCAGTAAATCATATGGATAATCAAATGATGTTTACATTTATAAAAAACGAATTTTTATGATAATTAAAAACCCATTTGAAAAATAAATAGATATATTAGTTAATTTTAATAACATTTGTAATAAATTAAAATAATTAATAAAAAACTGGAATAGAAATTACAATATAAAACCCTGAAAACATGAAGATGAGTTATTTTTTAAAAAAAAATTAATGTTTTCTGAAAATTTATTAGTGTTGAAAACTTTTAGAAAAATGGATTCCTTTCACTCCATTGTATAGTGATCTAAATTAAATATAAACTGTTTCATTTAGAAAATTATAGAAAATATTACTTCTACTGTTATGTAAGGAATTTAAAATCCAACTAAAAAAACCCTAAAATTTTATATATTTATTAATAATGACATTAATAAAATAATATAAATAATGTGAACTTGGATGAGATTGATTCCCATTAAAAAATAAAAGATAAATTTGGGGACACATAAAAACACTATTTCAATAAAATTTTCAATGAAATAGATGTTATGTGAAAATAAGACATATAAATTTCAGTAATAAAGTAATTTTTACAGTGATTTAGAAAGAAAGAATAAATTTTTTCCATAAATAGTAATTTAAAAATACTCAACCATCATTTCAATTTGATATTTAATATGAAACCCTTACGCCTTTCATAATAATTAAATGAGTGGACCTTGAAAGATAAACACTGACATAGATATTTAGATACAATCAATTTTATTAGATTTAGAATAAAAAATTCCATGAGTAGTTTGTACAACTCAAAAATTAAAACAAAAGTGTTGAACGTTAAACATATATACTTGAATAAAAAATTACAATGAGAAAACCATACCTTTACATTCAACATCAAAGAAAAATATTTTAAAACTACAAAATGAATATAAATATCATAATAAATTATTCTATAATCATATTTATGTCTATTAATGTTTCTAATCTTCAATTATAATCGATTACTAGTAATATTTTATTTTTTATTTTTTATTTTTCTCATCAAATGTTGGTGATTTTGATTTATTCTAATATGTTTTGTAGTAGTGATGTAGATCCTTAAACATTGATGAATGGTTTTCCATTACTATATTTTTAAATGTAGTGGAATAAATTTTATTCAGTGATTTATGAATTCTTATGTCCATTTTAATGATGTTACATGTATAGTTCATGAAAATGGAATCTACAATGATCTTGTTTCATGCAATTTTTTGATAAAAAAATTTAATCATTAATTAGATTTTATTTTTCGCAATCTTTAAACGTATATTCATAACATAGATTATTAATTAATATAATATATTACTAATATTAATTTATCAATACTTATTTGTGATGAAGTTATTGATGTTGGTATATAATTTTTTAATAGGTGGTCAAACAGACCCAAATAAGAACATGTAATACTAGTGAATGAGTAAGAGTTTAGAGTGATATATTAGTAGCATCATTTTAATAAAAAAATAATGATATTAATATGCAATAATTATAGTGTGGATTAATATTTTGAAATTGGTTATATTATTAGGTAATTATTAAATATGGTGAGGAACTAAATACTAACTTTCATGAACACTCTCCTATTCGAAACATGATCATTCAGAAATGTAGAATTTCGGATTCCATCCTGAAATAAAAAGATACCACACATCTTGAAAGGATTTTAGAGAGGTATATTGGGTATTTATTAAATAATAAACAAAAGTAAAAAATAGAATTTAGTGGTAGAAAAGGTGTTCTATTATAGGTGTGTATTGAGTGGAATTTCAAAAAATATTCATTATTTAATGTATAAGGTCATAATTTTATTGGAAAAGTGGATAGAAAGATAAAAAAATATATAGATTTTTCATGATTAACCAAATAAATAATATTTAGAGATAGTTTCTCATGATAGTTTTTGTTTTTACCATTTAGTTAAACACTTTAACATCGATTTGTATTTACCTTGGAAACTCAATTTTTACCTTGATAACGTATTTTTATGCCTAAAAATAAAATTATACTTATAAAATAATTTAAAAACTAATAACATAGTTGGACTCCATTAAATATAATTCAATTTATAAATAGGATAAATTTAACATCTAAATGAAAACATAAAAAATACTATTAAACCTATTTTATAGAAAATTTCTTTTTAAACATTAATTGATATTAATACTATTTAATTTAAATTACTAATTAAATGAGGGATACTATATTTATTAATAAATTAATGAAATTATTATTATTATCCATTAAGAGTGATTATTTATATTTATTAATAAAAAATGTACAATACATGAAATAATCAATTCATTGAAAATAACTCATTTCAATATTAAATGGTTTAATTATTTTTTTCACAAATTAATAAATATTTGAAAATTTTGAATTAATTTTTATATATTAATAAAAATATATATTTAGGTAAATTTCTAACTCTAAAATAGTGAAATTTAATTTTTTGATAAAATAATATAAACTATAATTAAATAATTTTTTTAAAGAATCATATTTCAATAACAATGAATAATTAAACATATACCCTTTATAGTATCTTAATGATTTCATGAGTAATATTTATTTATATCATTAATAATCATTTTTATAAATTTAATTTATTGATATCAAGAATTAAAATTTATTTAAAAAACAAAAATATTTAATTAAAATAACCAGTTTTACTTTAATCGATAGTATTTTCCTTATGTTAAATAATACCTTTTTATTATGTTTAAAATTTTATTTATTTTATTATAAATAAATTATTTATAATGAAAATGTATATTTTCCACATCTAAATAACCATTATGTATGTTAAAATTATTTTTGTGCTTCTAAACTGGTAAAATGTTTATTGGTATTATATCTCATGATTATATACCCGTTTTAATGGTCATATAAAGGATATTATTTTTCTGTTATGTCATATAAATTTTTTCAATTATATTTACCCAATTCACATTTTTCTATCCTAGAGTTTTCATTTTCAATATTCCCACATGTTTTCTCCAATAATGTAATATTTTGTTATTATATGTATTGTTAAATTCATTTTTATTCTCAAGTTTGAAGGTGATATAGAGTTTTTACAAGTTGTAATAATAATATTTTTATTTATTTTCCAATTTTAATTAATGAACCTTTTAGATATGTAATCATCCATGGAATCAAATAGTGCACAGTATATAATACTTAGTTTCATATAATTTTTATGTAATATACTACTATGATTAAATCTATGTCTGTTTGATTCATATATTTTTTGAATTTTTTTACTCTAGTTATGAATTGGAAAAAAATATTAATCGCTAATAGAAAACACTTAAAGAAATAATATTTTCTCAAAAACCTGTGGTATTACATCCACTAATCTTTGGGATTATAATACGTGTACCATATGATTTAATGTGGTTAATTTAATACCAAATTACTAATTATATTTTCAAAATCTGTATCCTCGACCTACGTAATTTTATGTAATACCTATTAATTTATTAATCTTGAAAAATATTCCTGATGACACGTTCTCATGACTTCCATATCAAATTATAGTATTCTTCAGAAATAACTATCAAATACCACACCATTTAACTCTCCATTTATATTAAATCATAAAATTTTTAAATTCATTGATAATCGGGTTATTAACTGCCATTGAATAAATATCGTCATACCATTAAATAACTCATTTCTACAGGAAACAAATTCCCCTTTCGATTCATACAATACTTGTGTCTTTTTTATAGTTCAAACATTAAAATATCTATATTAATTATAGATTCCTCTATATTATAATTAATATATACCTCCCTATTTCAGTTAATCAAGTGAATGATCTCAATAATATCTATCACATTCATTTATATACTCTATATGGAATAAAAAATTATTAGATATTATGGGTATTTCTATAACTTTGGTTATCATGGAATCCATGTTTTTAGATTTGAAAATATCTTTCATGATCCACATTACCCCATGAATAATGTCTTATATCCCATTTTATATTTCTATTTATTTTAAATATTATTGTATTCATCTATATCATATTAATATTTAGTATCAATTTTCATCCCTTGGGTCATTTAAACACACTATGACCAAAAATAATCTTCCAAATATCACATTACCTATTTTTTGAAACAATGATTACAACTATGACATAAACCAGTATCACATTTCCAAAAGGGATTTATGATAATAAAATATCACCTAAAATACCTACAAAATTATATTTCACATTCTAGAAAGTATCACCAATGTCATTATATACAACATTACACCTTAGTGGCATCCTCCTTCACCAAAATTCTTCTTTCCATTTCTAAATTAATCCATCTATAGTAACATGAATTCCAATGATTTGAAACTATATAATAGACAATATTCTCTCATCAATATTTCAATCTATTATAGAATTATCATCCATAATCAAGTAATTTTGATATCATAACATCTATATTTTGATTTTCATTATAAACTTTATTCACATATTCTTATCTATAACAACATGTATTCATTATTGTGAAATCAGTTCTTTATGTTATTATTTTTTATTTTTATCAACGAACTATATTTATATATTTTAAAATTTTACACACATTCCATCATACCACCTTTGAGTATGTGTTAGATCCGGCTTTTTATTTTTTCCACTCATCACTGTGATCATGCCTCACATTCAATCAAACAACTATTAATGTAAACTAATATTTTCACCATCATCATCACTTATATCCATCCATTATCTTACAAAAAATACACCATTATTTTAAAAAAAACAAAAAAACCATTAGTTATTAGAAAAAATTACTTTTGAGAAACACTGAGATATTATCAAAATTTACGAGTCAGGTGGTTTTTCAACTCAAATACTAATGAGGAAATATTTTATGGAATATTTATTATATGGTTAGAATAGAAATGTGCACATTTTTTTCTAGAGTTAATAAAGTATGTGTCATGTATTCAGAATTATGTGTAATTATTTTATACTTTTTTTGATAAAATCAATTCTCATTATTGAATTTAGAATAAAATGGAGAATCGTTGATTTGTGTTATGTACATTAATTTTGATGTTATTATGAAATTAATGGACTTATATAAATTCAATAAAATTAATTAACTGAGTTAAATTTAAAATTAATATAGAAAGGTATGTGATATGATTTAGAATAATTCCATAATGGTACATCAAACAAGGCACACAAATAGAGATATTTCAAGGATATTAAAGGTAATATGTACTAGTTATAGTATTAATATTTTTGGATAATCATATATTGTAGATTACCATATCAATCATATGAATCATAGTCGTTGTATCGTAAATGTTGAAGAAGAATCTTTGCAAGGTTGGTATAGAAAACTAAGTTTGTAATCATGTAATTTTGAATGAATGTTATGTGTTTGATGTTATGGAATTCATATATATTCCTAAAGTGAATAATTATTTCTAGAATCAGAGATTAAATTTCTTGTATAAAAATTTTCCTAGTTATTATTTGGCATAGAATTTGATGAATGTGCTAATTAAGATTATTTTATTATTGTTTGTTTGTGATTTTTTATGAATGTACAAGTTCATGATCATGGAATTAAAGAGTTAATAATTACATTATACAATAAAATGATATTTAATATAGGTATTAATGCTTATAAATTTCATTAATGTTTCTCAAGTTGAGGTATCATGAAATAGATAAGGATTAAATATTATACCATGTGGGAAAGGGTTGATTATAGAGGATTTTGGGGCATCAATAGATAGACCAATGCATTTAATGCATAATCAAATATGATAGTATTGATGTGGTGTCATATAAATTATTTTATGGATGAACGATAGGTGTAATGGATTATTGTTGATGATTTTATAAAAAATACTGTTTTTTAGGTAAAATAATTGATATAACTCTAAATAAAAATTTTAATGGGAAGTCGGAAGAAATATTGTATTTCATTAAATAAATGGGATGTGAGGATATATTCATAGATAGTTCATGTTTATTAGAAGTTTGATTGTGATTAATTTGTTATGAACAATGTAATTCTATGATTAATGACTAAGATATCAAGGTAGATTCTAATATAATTGAAAGCAGTGGAAATTTAAATTGATATTTTTTCCTTAAAATATGTTTGATTTTTTTAATAATTTTAAAATGTTAATTAATATATTTTAATTGTGGATGATTCATTGATATAGATCTCATGATATTTATTAGGGTTCAGGTAATCAAATATTCATTTTTCAATTATATGATGTATTGAGTGGATCCTTTAAACATTATTTATTTTTATTTTTATAATTATTAATCCCTCACATTGGTGTTTCTTTTATAGAGATTAGTATGTGTTTTAATAGTTAATTTCATATTTATGGTTAATTTTTATACTATTTGTATTTATTTTATATGTTTTTTATTTTGCACTACATTTTGATGAATGGTTTTTAGTTTCATTTTTTGTAAGTTTATGTATGTTGGGAATCATATGATTGGTTTATTTGCTCTTAAATTTTTGGATTTGTATACTTTTATATATGTATTTACTCATATTCTATGTAGTGTAATTATGAAATGTTCTTTACATTATATAATAAATGATTCAAAATTTGTTTATGGAGTAGTAAAATCAGTAATGTATTTAACTCTTATACTTATAGTGTTTTCTATAATTGACTATTATGAACTAAAAATTGAATCTTATGAACTAATTATTGAGTCTTATGAACTAATGATTGAATCATATTAAATAAAATAATGATTATTAAAAAGATATCATTTTCTCTAATGATACATGGATTTATCGTTATAGTTTTAGGACCTCTAAAAATTTCACAAAGAGAATAAATATTATGTTTCTAGATTACTCTTTCTTTTTTAGATATTTACTCTTCTGAATTACATGTTATATGGGGTTCTAGATATTTTATAAAATTATATATAGAAGGATTTATAAATGAATCTTATGAATTATATGTGGATGAATTATATATATTTAGTTTTAATTTTAGAAGTGAGTATTTTCTTACAATATGATATTTGGAAGTTACTAATTTTAGAAATTAAAATTAAATCATTGTATATTATTCAATGGGATTTCTATATATTAATATTCAAATTAAAATGTTTATTATATAGAAGTTTCATATTTTTATGATGATTTGAATCACTAGAGTGATTAATTATTGATTATTAATAGAGTATTTTAATACTAATTTAAATATTTTCCTTTATTAGTTATTTATTTTACATACTATTCATTGTTAATAATTATCAAGAATATTTTATATGGTTTTCCTTTGAATAATATCATTTAATATTTTTTATTTAAGAACATGTATTTCTCTCCAAGGGTTCTAGTCAATGTAGTTTTTATTATAAGTACAATTTTAATCCTAGAATTGGATAAGAAGAAGAACTAGAATGATATAAATAGTATAAAATACAGAAGTAATGCAATTTAAGGGTATTTAATGTTGGAAACTTATTTTGTTGGTTTCCTCATACCTCATCATCTTCATATCGATGTACTAATGTCTAACGTTTTTCAACACAAGTAACCACTATCGAAATCATTCTTTAAATTTACTATTTTTATTCATTTTTTGTACATTTTTTGCTTTCCTATATGGTTTATAATTTTTTGGTTTATTACAATAATATAATACCTAAAAGCTAATAATATATTTATTCTGAACTAAATAAAAATAATCGAATAGGCTCTTCCTCACCCAATAAAAGACAATTATTTTTATTCCTCCACCAAAAAATTAAAGAGTTTAGTATTTCACATTAAAGATTAGGGTTATATCAAATTTAACAAAGGGTTATATTTTATGAAGACACTCAGAATGTCTATGTTATGTTTTCATTATTAAATGATAGGTATCTATTGGTCCTATAAAGGTATGATTTGGGATTGTTCCTATAGGATGAAAATTGAAAAGCTAGTATTTAACTTTGTAATTCACATTAAATGAATACTATGTTTGATAGAATGTACCACATGAAACACTGATCTTAAATGAAATTTGATATACTGAAGATATATTATAATTTAAAAATGGCCATTATATCCTAGTAGTTGGATTAGATTGTATGAATTGGAGTAACCAAATTATGAAATACATGTGGAAAATATTTACTAATAAAGATTTATTTCTTAGTAATTATAAAATAAAAGTCTATTTTGAATTATAATAATTAAATCATATAAGGTTAAGAACAAGAAATGTTTTACTAGGGTCATTTTTCAATAAAATAATTTTTAATGTATATTATATATTATTATTTAAAACATTAATTATGACTTTTATAATTTGAATTTGAACAAAAAAAATGTTTTATGATATCAAAACTATCTTAACATTAATTGTTTGAATTTTTCTAAAATATTTGATTTTAGTTTGAGAAATTAAAGATAATTATTTTATAAAAAAATAACCTTTATAAAATTATAAAGATATAATAATGACTTGAATGTTTTTAAAAACATTTAATAAAACAAATATATATATAATAAGTAATATAATTTATTTATAAATATAATTTTGAACTTAAAAATATATGTATGATATTTTGGAAATATAAGAAATGTTTTTATTCAAATAAATACTATTTCAAATAATTATATGTTAATCATGTTTTCACAAGGTAAATTTAGGTTCTGGTTTAGTTTTAAAGAAAAATATGTCTCTTCTAATATAACCAAATCTAAATAATTAAATGGTAATCAACATTATAAAAGTTTTAGATATAAAATCATTTTTATGATTAAACAAGAAATTTTCTAAAAATAATTATCATTATGTTTTGTGAATCTATATTAAAAGTAATTATTACAAAATCATGAAATTTAATCATATAAAATTTTCGTCATATTTTGAATTAGAATTTCCAGATAAAATTTATTAGTCTAATATCATTTTTGGTCAAAATTAATAGTAACAATAATAAAATTTTATTGTCATGGTAAAAGGGAAAATGGGTTAAATAGGGTTAAACCTTTGTGATAAGGTCACCAAATCCCTCAAAATATTCTAATATTTCATTACATTGAATAATTGTAACTAAATTCATTCTATTTTAAAAACTATAGAAATATGGTTCATTTTTTTATAATGACCTTTAAATAATTTTTAGTAAAGATTTATCATTCTTTTACGATGTCTAATATGTTTTTATATGAATAAATATATGATATTAGTTGTTATACAATATTATTTTTAATAAAAAATAAAATACTTTTATGATAATAATTTATTTTCAGCTTTTTATAACGGAATTATAACCTAAATGCTTACACATCATCATTACAGCACTTTTGAAAACAAGTTAAAAAATCAAAGTAAATAGATTTACAAATATTAATATTTATTCTTTTTTGTATAGTTTAAATTATTTCAAAATTTTCAAGGATAAAAATTGAATGTAATTAATTTATTAAATATTCATATTTCAACTCAGTTCTTATCTTTATTTATTTAAATTCACATAATGTGAATTGTAGTGAAAATGAATTTAAGTATATTAAATAGTAAATAATATTTTCTAAAATTATTTTGAAACCATAAAAATACTATATTTGTGAAATTAAAAATAAAAATGATCTTGGAAACCAAATATGTTCCATTTTTGGTCCACTTTAAAATTTTAAATTACATTTTTGATCCTTAAAATTTAAGTATTTTTGAAAATGACATTGAGTTTTTCCAATAAAATGGGACTAAATATAACCCTTTAGAAGAAACATATAAGTTATGTTTTATTAAATAATCTTCCCAAATACATCTAAATAAATTCCTTAACAAATTATCATGCTTCTGTTGTGAACATAAACCTCTCTTTAAAGTCTTTATGTTCAATTTAGAGGATAATACGCAAAGAAGAGGGAATTTTCATTACCCATCTTTTCAAGTTTATATGTTTTCTATCTTTTCAAAAAAATTATAAAACCATATTAACATTATTATATTAGTATATTAACTTATAAAAAACTTATTATTTTTCATCCATTTTTTATCTCTTTTCCATCCAATGGAAAATGAAACCAACACTCATGTGTTTGTTTGAACTATCGTCTCCATCAAGCGATGTATCTTATTTATCAGTGCCACCTTAAATGGATGGTTATAAGGATGGATTTGTTGGATATATAATATATTTAAAATTATATTGTCATTTTTTTAATATAATATATTATCTACCTTCTTAACCTCTCATCCTTTTAAATATGATAACATCGTTTATACGTACATGTGGAGTACCACCTCTACAAAGAAATGTTATTATTTATTCATGAGAACCTTACATGGATGGTTAATAATGTATATTTAATGTATAAAAATTATAATTATAACATTATTAATACCATAGATATGATTATACTATAACCAAGGCTTCAGTACATTTACCTCTAAATCAAAACATGCAGAAGAAATTGAACCGTTAGTACAAAAATAATTTATTTTAAAAAATAATTAGAATAAATGGATAAAAATATTAATTTATTATACAAATATATATATATATGGATATTTTATATATTAATAATGAATTTAAAATTATTTTAAAGGAGTTTTGAATTTCTCTGAGGAAACAGGATCCAAGGAAGAGGTCTTACCAAAATATTGATTATGTAGTGTGAATGGTAACTCTTGGAAACATTATATCATGATACACTTATTTATAATTATAATTAATGTTCCATTTCAATTTTTATCTTTCAATAGGCTTTGAATCTAGTGTTATAAAATCTTTAAGGATTCTCTATTTCAATTTGGATTCCATGACACATGTTTCATATTGTGAGCCATGATTTATTTTATATGGTGTAAACACTAACTCGTGAATATATTTTTAAATATTATTTAATTTAATTATAGAGATTTATATAACCATATCATGTTCTATCATTTTTTGTGTTTTTATTTGGAATGTACAAAATTTAGAAGCATTTTTTTCCATATCAATTTTAATCTAGAATATTTGTACATGAATATTGTTTGGGGTAATTATATTCAATTTATCAATTAATCCAAATTTATTTTCTTCTCATATGTATATTTTTTCGATTTTATATATTTTTTCCATTTTCCCTCTCTTGTTACTCAAATTAACTGACATAATGTTTCTAATAAAAGGTGATACTATTTTTCATTTATTTTTGGGAATATTTTTCATCCATATAAATTTTCATAATAATTGTTTTGTAGGAACTCTTGTATAATTTAAAATTATTTATAAAATTATTTTGAAACTATTTTTTTCATTATTTTAAAATAATTAAAAGAATTTTTGTTTAATATTTTGTTTGATTAATTTTTTACACTTCCCACAAAAATGTGAATAGAATTTTTTTCAAGATCTACATATTAAAAAACAGTTCCCACTATCATATCCATTATTCAATATCAATATTCCATTACATGTTACTCATTTTATTCAAATAAAATATAAAACCCATTATTATAATAATTTTTCCTAATAAAATGATAATATTTTCTCAAAATCTATGAAAAAAGTGGTTTCATTTTATTTATGAATATATTTTTATATAACACTCCTTGTTTTCTTACATGAGAATAATTTAAATTCAAAATTCCATTATTTTAAATAATTTTACCTATAATGTTTTGAAGGCCTTCTTAACATATTAATAATATAGTTTTTAAAGTAAATTTTATGTTAATTTTTGTAATGATATTGCAACATCTTTAAAGAAAACTCTTTTTAAAATAATTTCTTCAATTGTACTTTATTTTTTCCAATGAATTATATTTTATATAGAGCCTTTATTTTAGATAAATTTATTGTCATGTTCAAGTCTATATTTATAATTATATAGAATTATTATATATAATTTCTCATATTTATTTTACCATATTCTCAATACTATATATGGTTTAAATAAACTATTTAATATAAATAATATTTATTTTATTTGTGAATAATGATATCCAATTTATTAAATAGGGAAAAATGGAAAAAATTTATATGTTTTAGTTATATATGGGGGATTACTGAATTCTACAAGAGGATGAATATATACATGGTAAATATTGATATGTGTTGTTAGTTTTCTGACATGAATGTTTATTACTAAGATAATTTTATTATATTGATTTATTATTGATTTCTTTTATATTATGAATACATTGGACTTTGTAAGTGATTTGAGGGAACTAATATTAGATATCCCCTAGATGCATCGTTAGTTCTATGAGAAAAAATAGCATGGGTACTTGGTGTATAACAACACAATTATTTATGAGTTCTTGGAATGAGACCATAATAGTATGCTTATGGTGTCTTTTAAAAATACATTAATTGTGTTGTTATGATTTTTATGATAATACATACAATTATTAGGAAATTAGTTATAGTTTTCTATGTGATTATATATGTTTTTATGTTATCCATGAAAATAATTTATTTTCAAGTTCAAAGTTAAATGGACTATTTTATTATTACTTACTTGTTCAATATTTATCATGCCCGGTTTATTCTATGATATCTTCTTTTTTACATTTTGGTTTACTGGTTATATGATTTAACCTCTTCTATATTTCTATATCTTTATGTTAATAATATTTTTAATATATATGTTACCTTTAAAAAACTATTATGAGTGGATAATTTTGTTTGAGATTTTGAAGACTTATTATAGAATGATCAAATCTAAATATAATTTGAAACATTACCATTCGATGACAAAGGCATGAGTTTTTCTATGATTAGAATATTCTTGACTCTCTAAAAGACTAAATCTAAAAATTCATTGTAATGTAATTGACTTAATATTTATTTTAAAATTTTAATTATAATTTATTAAAATTTGGATTCATTTATTGGTATTGAAGGTAGTTGTGATAGTATATTTTAGATCCATATCCATGTGTGTACGACTAGAGTTCTATAGTTGGTTCTACAATAGTGTTTAGATAACATTAAAGGTGAACATTTTATTAGTTAAGGATGATTTAATACTTTTAGACACCCTCATGGGTTAATATTTTTAGGGTTTATTATAATTTAAAATGTATAGATACCCTTTTAAAGTCATTTATGAATATAATTTAATGGAATTAAAGATATTTTAGGAAATATTTAATGGAATGCATAATATAAAAATTGGGATTAATAATTGAATTAGTGTGATGTTATTTAGGAAGAATGTTATTATTTTTGGGGGGGTGTAATTTGAAAGGAATAGATGACCTTTAGGTTTAATTTTTGGATTGATATTATTATCAATAATTCAAATAAAGGGTAATTAAATTTTTTGTAAAATATATTTTATCATATATATAACCATAGGATTGAGAATTGATTTTGTGACTAAGTAATGGAAATTTTTTTTTGAAGAAGTTTAATAAATTTATAAATACATATGATTAAGGTAAATGGAATATTGTTGTCATGGATGGGATTTTATATCAATGTTGTTGATATTATATAAGGGATAAAGAATCAGTTACTTTTAAGGAGTATATATGATATTTGTTTTTGGTTTTATCTCATGGTGATTGAGATCATTTTGGGAAAGCATTATCATATTTTGGATAATATTGGATTACGGTATACTCATTTATAGTATTCAGGTTTAAGAGTGATTAATTTTTTTTAGAGATAAAGTTCAAGTTGATCTTAGAAAAATATGTTATCAAATAATTATAATAGATGGGTTTAAATTTTTTCTAAAATATTTTTATTAGTTTTAAATTCAAATTTAGTGCTCTAGGAATGAAATTTTCATCATGGATACTTATCATATGAGATGAAGAAGTGGTGGAAAATTGCTAGAGACACAATCAAAAGGTGAAATTCCACATGTGGAATTGAAATAAATAAAGTATGTTGTATCAATAACTTTATTGATAGTAGAATAATTCCTCATCTCAGACAAGAGGATGATAAATCTATCCACTCTTATGTGGGAAATAATTCTAAGCTAATATAGTATGCTTTTGAAACCCTATTCAAAGGTATGTGTATTATAATAGTGTAACCATGGTTTAAAAATATTTAATTATATAGAGTTTCCTATTATTAACTAAAAAATGATTTATAATGATAGAAGATACATATAATATTATACTTATTCCATGATACATTCAATTTTGTGAGAAAAATTCAAATTACGAGGATGTAATTTTTATAAGTGGAGGAAAATTATACACCATGATATATAAATATGTAATTCTATTTTAAATGAATATTAGGTTTAATATTCTATACCACACGTACCACTGAATATAAACTAAGATTCATATAATATATGAAATGTGATTATTTAAATATTTCTGTTTTAAACCGAGTCATTGGATTACTGGGTATGAATTGAAGTAGTCGATTTAAGAAATAAATAATAAAAAAAGACCATAATATAGATTTATTTTTTAGTGATTAATATATAATTTTTCCAATTTAAATGATAAGATAAAATCATATAAGGTTATTAATAATTGAATCTATTAAAGGGTCATTTTTCTATTAAAGTGCTTCTGTTGTATATTTTCTATTTAAATTAAAAAAACCAAAAAAATTGAATTTAATAAAAAAAATTATTTCATTTTTTCTTTTATCATATCAAAATTATCACAAGGACAATTTTTTATATTTTTCTAAAATATAGAATTTTCAGTTGAACAGTGAATAATATCAATTTTACAAATAATGTCACTTTTTTGACATTATCATGATATAATACTAACATGGATATTTATGAAAATATTTTATAGAAATATATATATATATATGTAATAAAATTAATTTACTGATATAATTTGGAATATATAAATCTATGTTTGACATTATAGATATTTAATTATTGTTTTTATTCAAATAAAAACTATTTTATGTACTTCTCTTTTAATTAATTATTTTTCACAAGTTTACCCTTGATTTTGTTTTTTTATGAAAAATAGTCATCCTTTTATTATACATAATCTAATTTATTCAATGGGAATAAAAAAATGTTTATGATTTTGGTATAAAATAATTTTTATACTTAAAATGGGCATTTTTCTAAAAATGTGTTTCATTATGTTTTGTGAACTTATATAAAAGATAATTTTTAAAAGTTATACAAATTGATTATTAGAAAATTATCTTTATATTTTTTATAATAATTTTCAAATTTTTTATAAGTTCAGTTTCAAATATAGTCATAATGAATATTAACCATCATAAATTTTTATTGCCATAGTAAAGGGGAAATGGGTTGAATAGGGTTCAAACTTAGGATAAGCCCCTAAAATCTCTCAAAAACTGAATTTTGTTTCATTATATTAGAATATTTAAAATAAATAATCTTATATTCAAAATTATGGAAATTTGGTGTTATTTTCCTTTAATGATGATCTTTATATTATTTTAAGTAATTATTTGTACAAAATATTACTCTTTTTTTATTTTTTATTTAATGGTCATTCCTTAGAAAAAAGACCAAATCAAAAAAATTATTAATGAAATGAAATTTATAAAACTTGAAAAGTGGAAATTTTTTACAGTCCTTTTCAAGAAAATGAGTAAGATCTATTGGAATGTTATCCAACCACATGTCATTATTATCAAATATTTTATCGGAAAGACCATATGTCACCACATTTTTTTCATGATAAGCGTGAGTGATTATATGATTTTTCACTATCAGAGGTGCGAGAGATAGTCTATCCATTTGGAAGTGAGAGTCCAAGAAAGGTGCATGACGCAATTCCAAAGGGATTTCAAGAGGGTCGTGGAGTATCTTTATATCTATATATTTTTCCAACCACAATTTTTGATAAACTAAACCTTTCTAATAACGTTATACAACTCATCTTATAAAGAGGAGACATATTCAAAAGCACCATAATAGAATCCAATGACCTAACCACTATGATCTATTCACACCACTCAACTACCTGAAGGCCCTAGGTTTCCCATTGAGGCATCATCCACATTAATATTGATCTATTCAGGGAAGGGAGATTTCCAAAATACATCAATAAATCCCTTCAGATGATTGTATATTCATGGAATTACAAGACTATGAATAATCATAAGATCATTGATAGAGTTTTGGTATTTACCACTTTGAATAATACCAGATTCTTTGATTGTAGTAAAAATATTCACTTAAGAAGCCTGAAAATGGAAAGTATTATTATGATAAACAATCAGGATACTGCTATACCATAAGACCTGAATCTATTCTGGAACATCATATATGAAAGGAATCTCAATATTTTGAGAGCATCCATGTCAGTGTATCATTGGAGATACATCCTATTAATGTCCAAACCTAGAAATATAAGATAACAATTTTGAAATATATATTTCCAAATAGCAGAAGTAGTAACACAATATAAAAATAGGTTGTCAGCATCCTCTATTTTTTTTTATAGAGACTATCACAGCCCGACCTCATGATCCCTTTTTATTTTATTCTTCTTATGGTCTTGCATAATTTGAACCATGTTTTGTATAGGTTCCTAGTTTGAAAATTTTAATGTTTAAAAATATTAATGGGTTTCAGGCCGGTGTGCATACATCGCATTGTTAGCGGTGACCGTACATTCTACCCGGGTGACTATGTGGTTCCTTGACAATAAAAATAATTATATTTTGTTTAGATAAAAACATTATCATTATTAATAAATTGTTATAAATATTATAACTATTATTTAAAAGGAAATGGAACAAAATTATTATTATGATTATTATTATTGAGTTGTTATATTATTATTGTTGTCGTTATTGTTGTTGATACTATTATTAATTATTATTATTATTATTATTATTATTATACTATTAGTATTAATATTTTTTTATTGAGTTCTCTTTTCATTTTATTTTATTATAATTATTTTATTAGGGTGAAACACTAAAGGGTTCCCCCTTTACTTTCTATGGTGCGGCCACCCCCCCCCCCCCCCCCCACCCCAGGTTTCCTACACCCAGTGCCCGACCCCCCCCCCCCCCCCCGCTTGTTCTTTCCCTCATGCACCTGCACAGCCCCTTCACGTCTTCCTGCGTTGGCCGCCTACCACTGCCCTCCTCCCCCTTTTCCATCTTCGCCCTGCACCACTCTCGGGCTACTGTCCTGCTCCCTCTCGTTGGTCATCATCCCATAGCACTGCCTACCTCCAATCATTATCAATCCACGTCCATCCAACCTCCATGTGATCTCCCTTCCCGGCTGCCCACCTTCACGGTTAGCAGCCTGCTCTTTCCATCGCAAGTGCTCCAAGTATCCCCGTCCTTCCCCTTGACTTGTAGCGTACCAGTAGCCCCACCCCGACCTCCTTCTATCTGGCCTTCTCCCGTTCAGGCAACTCGCTACTCTGGCGCGAACCCCTCATCAGTTTTCAGACGGTCTTCACCATTAGAGATGAGAGTTTTATTATCATTGCTGGGTTACACACATTTAATTTTGTTTCATAATTCTTTTTTGATGTCCTGGTATTTTATTTGTTGTGCAGATAATTACTTGGTATGGAATCTCGCTTTGTCACATGTTTTCAAGGTTTTAACCACCGTCCAAGGTGATTTTATTCATCTGTCATTTTATTACGCACGTTATTTTTGGGTCATGTTTGTGTTTTTGAGTATTTGGTAATTAATTGGTTGTGTGCTGGTCCATACCACACTGTCTTTGGTTGTCGTATGTTGTTAAGGTGTGGCAATAATTCTAGTTGTGCGCACGCATTTTTTTCCAAGAATGAATATATATACATACATACATATATATATATATATATATATGTTTGTCTATATATATATATATATATATCTTCAGAGTGTGTGTTTCCTCATGGTGTGGGGAACACGTGATTTGGTTTAAAGGTGTGTATATATATATATATGGAAGTGTGTGCTTCCGAGCAGGTTGTTGCTTGAGTTAGAAAGATTTGGATTGGCCATTCATTGAGGTAGGTGTTTCCATTCCATTTAATCCCAATTTCAATTCATGTGGTGATTGAGTTTTTGTATTAAATTTCTAAAACATGTTTCACACTTTTATTATATTCTTTTTTGATTTGCAGTTGTGATTTAGTGTTTGATGAATTGATCATAATTAGGTTTCTGGATGATTTTCTTTTATGTATTTGTAAATTCCATTCCTTTTAGTTTTGAATAATCATCATCTGTCTTCAATTGGTCTTGTTGGATATCTTGGGTGGTTTTCATTGGTAGAAATGTTTTTATGAAAAAAAATTTGTTATTAATGGGTGTATTTAAAAAAATTGGCACTTTGTGGAATATTTTAATTATTTAGTGGATGATATGTAGTGTAGGCCCTTAAAAATGTATGGAAAGGATCTCTTGTCATTTGGACAGGTCCTTTCCTTGAACATGGTTTTCTAGAAATAATTCATTCCTCTCTCCATCCTTCCATATTTTTATAAATGGTTTCATTGTATTAAAAATGGATTAAGGTGATTTCAAATGTGTGTAATGTCATGACATGTTTTGAGTTGATTAAAAGGATATTGTTTCTTTAAAGGTTTGGAGGCCCATTTGGAACCTTTGAGTATATTATCGATGGTTTCAACTTTGTTTGATAAAGAATATTTGAAATAAATTCCCACTTGGAAAGTGTAATGTGTTAGGGTGTTTGTTTGAAACATAAAGGTTGAATGGAAAGGGTATAGTGAATATGATATATATATTTGTTGGAAATGTTTTTCATAATTTTTTTTGGTGAATGTGAATTGGAAGGTAAAATCTAAGGGCATGGATGGCACTTTTGATATGTTTACTTGGAAAGGGTTTGATGTGTGAAATTGGATGAGGCCCATTTGGAAACATTTGAATGATTTATTTTTTAAAACCCCTCTTGAGTTAGGTCTTTTTCCTCATTGGTTAATCATGAAATGAAAGGGTCCTCGGTATGGGACTTCTTTGAATGGTAATTATTTTGAGGCAAGAGACGAACCCTTGAGGTGGTCGGGGAAGTGTAGATTATTTTGGTGTGTTTGGTTATATGTTTGGGGATTGTTCTCTGAATTACATGGCATGCCCCTTTATGAAAAATACATGGGAACCTGTAATAGCAAATAGGATTACTATGAATGATTGTTGCATAAGTTTAAATTACGCACTCTCTTTTGGCCCATATCGAAGACATGTTTTTTATTATTGTTATGGTATTGGACCCCTCGACAAGGCTAGTTAGTGTGATGGTTGGGTGTTATGGCGTTATGACATCATTGAGTAGCTCATGCCTTCAGGATGATCCATATGTATAGTATATTTGGGTCTTCCTCTGATTTCCTAGGATTCCATGTGTTTCTATGTTATAAGTATTACTAGTGTTTTTCCCTCGTTGTGTATAATTCTATTCCTTATACCGGGTTATGGATTTTTTTTGGAACATTGTGAATTTTTGGCTCTTTTAAATATGATTTCTATGAAGTTTTTTTGGAAGAAAAAGCACAACCTTTTTATTCACATTTCGTTATTTTCTTTTAAAATTATGAGGCCAACAAATTAGGTTGTTGTTTTAAATTTCTAACATGTATAAAAATATATGTTTCTAAATTTATTTCAAACTGGTACCAATGGAATGTTTTTATGAAAATAATGGCATGGGCTTTGTGAATATTTCCTTCTGACCATTTCAATTCTCACACCTACATTATAATTTATGTTTCAGGTTTTGTTGGTTCTGGATCTCTCGTGAAGTGAACTTGGTTCTAAGTTAGATGGTGACCCAAGAGGTCACATATAGGTATGTTCAGTATAAATTCTTTCCACTACGAGTTTTAATTTTTTTCAGTCTTATTTACATATCTTTTTTTAGGGTCAAATCATTCCCACTTTCTTATTTTTTGTACCCGGCTCTAGTTTCCATCTCATGGGGATCGAGAATGACCCTCGAGACTTATTGTGGACCAGCTCGGGAGACCAGTTCAGGGTTGGCCTTGGATGGTTCTTCAATAAATTGTATCAGAGGGGGATTAATGTTATTTGGGGTGTCCGATATAAGGAGATTAAGATTATTGAGACTCAAGAGGTAGGTGCGAGAAGAGTGTCGTGAAATCTTCCTCACACTAATCCTCAAGTTACCAGGGGTAGTTCAGGATTTGAGTCTTTTTCCTTGGGTTATTTTGGATTGAGGGTTGACAATGGAGGAAAACTGAGTTATGTTGTTTCCTCACATGGATTGGTGACCCACGTGGAGCCCAAGTGCCAGTTTAATGTTCTCTTAGTGTTATTCCTTACTTGGGGCATGGATCACCACCATGTAGTCGGGTTAGTCAATGAAACTAGTTTCTCATTCTCATGGTTTTTCCTTGTTTGTGTTTTGTTTTGATTTGAATGGATGTGGGTGTCTGTTAAAATTGATAGTGGAATTTTAAAGTGCAAATGGTTTTGGATTTATAGTGAATTGATCAAATTTCTTTTAAATGGGTAAAGAGGGGTTTTAAAAGTGGAAGTGTTTTGATTTGGAAGGTTTGGTATGTGTTTGGACTTGATATATAAAAGAGATTCTTGGACCATAACGTTCTTTATGGAGGGTCACTGGTTCATGGGTATGTACGGAGAGTACGCATGGCACTTGTCCGTGGTTGATGTATGCATGATTGGATGAATACACATTTGAAAGTTCATAAGGGACCACAGGTGTGTTTTTAAAATAAACAGGGAAATTAAATTTTGGGAATTAAATTTGGTTTAAAAATAGATTTTTAGTATTTTGAATGTCTTTGGGAAATGTGTACATTTTGAAAATTTATATAAATTCGGATTTTTTCAAAAGATGTTTTTCGTTGTTCTCATGTCTGTATGGCTTCTGAGCTGGTTATTTTGAGGTCGAGGTGTTTATTTTGATTGATTTTAGGCTTGATGCTAGTTTCAATTTTTCTTTTCATGTTTCTCTAAATATACCACCCAAAATTTCCCCCAATGTTTCTAATGATTCATTCCCCATTTCTAATTATTTTCATGGGTTTCTTGTTTATTGAGGTAAGTGAATTTCGTTAAAGGTAGTTGTGTAGTTTGTGTAGATAGTGTGTCTTTGGGTTGTTGGGAACTCCTGTGGGTGTTAAGGTTGGTGTCGTCTCAGGTATACTTGAGGGTCCAATTTGGGTACAATAGAGATAGGTCGTCTTATAGTCATTAAAGTTTTGGGTATATTTTATGATGGTCAGAATTTGTAAGGGTTCCCTCTCTAGCATGGCGTAATTTCCATAGGAACTTGTTTTTGAATAATCTTCTTCATCGGTTTCAGCACCCAGTTTGTCAAACCATTCTCTTATGATCCACCAGTGTGGCCAGTTCAGGCATTCTAAGTCGTCATCTTTCATCCCTATGAAAATGTTCCACCATTGTATTCATTTGAATCAACGAGAGGAAAAAGGAGTTTGGGACGGGAGAATGTGAATGGATGACTATGAGGTAGAAGATGCTTCAGCCATCAGGGCCCCAACCACAGGTCTCGGGGTAAAGCTCGTGCACAATCATGAGTTTCAGAGGGTGTGCGGAAGTTCATTATAGATCAATCATTCATCTTTGGGAGAGAAATATCCAATGTTTTCTTGTTATATTCTTGCGGTAATCGTAAGATCATCCTTGTTTTAGTGGTGTGATGAGTTCGTTCTACAATGATACATGTGGCCCCATCTTCTCTGAATGTTTATTTTAAATTAATTTTATTATGTCAGGGGTGTTGGTCCCATTTATAAGTAGACCCATTCTAATTCTGAGTTTGGTCTCAGTTATGTTCGTTAGGGGAATTTTTGGTTTCATGAATTAATGGGTGGTGTTTCTAGGCCCCTTCTTATTTTGGGCACCTCTATATGTATTATCCTCTTGTGTCTTTTGGTTTTGTAGGGGAATCCTCCATTATAGTGTCCTGGTGTGTTTGTTTTCTCCATAATGTTCTTAAACCTAGGGGTAGAGTTTTCCTGTTAGTGTTGAGGAAGTGAGTTGTGTTCAGGATAGAAATTCCCTAGTCTCTGATTGTGGTGTGGATTTAATTCTGTCAGTTGTGGAGGTGTTGAGTAAATTTCTCATCTTCAGGTTTCAGGGTTATTTCATGTTAATATTTTTGTTTAAGTCTCTAGGATGTTGTTCGGTGCACATGGATAAATTAAATGAGTTTAGTTTGGTAGTTCCTACGTTACCACCCTCTGGGTGTAGTGTGTTTGGATTTCAGGGTTCTCGTGTTAGTGGAATTCATGTGGTGGGGATAACCCTCTCGTGTTCTCCCCTAAATCTTGGATAGAAGTTTTTCTCTTTGAATTGGTCGAGTGTGACGTGTGTTGGGAATAGTTATCTCAAGGCTCTCGGTTTCATTTGGTTTTTTCTGGGCATGGACTCTAGTTGTGTCAACTATTGGCATGGGAACATTATGGAGGCAGAAAGTGTATGTGGTAGGGAGAAATTTCACACCCCGACCTCAGACGCCATTTTTATTTTATTCATCTTGCAATCTAGAATTCTTTGTACTATGTTTTTTGTTGGGCCCAAGTTTTAAATTTTATATGTTTAATAATATTGATGGGTTTCGAGCTGGTGCGCATACACCGCATCATTAGCGGTGACCATGTGTTATGCCCGGGTGACCATGCGGTTACTTGACACTTAAAATAATAATATTTTTTATAGGTAATAACATTAACATTATTATTAATTGTTATAAATATTATTATTATTATTTAAAATGAAATGGAATAATTTATTATTGTGATTACTATTATTGAGTTCTTATATTATTATTGTTGTTGTTATTTTTATTATTGTTATTATTATTATTAATTATTATTATTATTAGAATTAACATTATTATATTATTTTTATTTTTATTATTTTATTATTTAGTTCTATTTTTATTTTATTTTATTTCAATTCTTTTTTTGGAAAACCCTAAAGGGAACTCCCTTTCCCTTCAATGGTGCTGCCAACCCCCCCCCCCCCACCTTCCCCCAAGTTTCTTACATGATGTGCCCGACAATCCCCAACCTCTTTTTCCCCTCATGAACCCATAGTTCCCATGCCCTTCTTCCAGCGCCATCCACCCATGACCTCCCTCTTCCCTCTTGTTTGTCACTTTCCCACACCGACCTCAGGCCACCATCCTGTAGCGTTTCCCACCTCCGGTCTCCATCCGGTTGTGTCTGGCCGACCTCCCAACGATCTCCCTCCTAGGCCACCTGAATTTTCCACTAATGGCCCACTCTAAACACTATTTATGCTCCTGGCTTCCCCCCTCCTTCTGCTCAACCTATAGCGCACCCATAGCCCCACCTCAGCCTCCTTCTGTCTGACCATCTCCCGTTCCAGAGACCCTCTACTCAGGTGTGACCCCATCATTAGTTTTTGGACCATCGCCTCAATTTGAGGTGAGAGTTTTATTATCTCCCCTGGGCTACGCACATTTAATTTTTTTTCGTAATAGTGTTTTGAAGTCCTATTATATTATTTGTAGTGTGGATAATTATTTCTTATGAAATATCACTTTGTCCCATGTTTTGAAGGTTTTTACCACTGTTTTAAGTATTGTTCTTCATCCGTCATTTTATTGCACACTTTATTTTTGGGTTTTGATTATGTCATCGAGCCCCTGGTATTTAATTGGAACTATACTGGTCCCTACCACACTGTCTTTGGTTGTCGAATGTTGTTAAGGTGTGGCGATAATTCTAGGTGCACACACAAATTTGTTTCCATGTATGAATATATATATATATATATATATCTGTGTGTGTGTGTTTTTTTTGTATCTTTGGAGTGTGTGTTCCCTCATGGCATGGGGAACACTTGCATCGGTTTAAAGGTGTGTGTGTTTGTGTGTTTTTGTGTGTTTTTGTGTGTGTATATATATATAGAAGTGTCTCCATGGGAATGAGATATTTCTTGAGTTAGAAATCTTTGGTTTGACCATTCTTTAAGGTAGGTGATACAATGACCTTTACTCCCAATTTCGATTCATGTGGTTCTTGAGTTTGGTTATTTAATTTATTAAACTTGTTTCACACTTTCATTACATTCTTAGTTGATTTATAGTATTGATTTCGCGTTGGTTGAATTGATCACAATTAGGTTTCTGGATGCTTGTCTTTTATGCACTTGTAATTTCTATACCTTTTCATTTTTAATAATCTTCATATGCTTTCAAATGGTCATGATGGATATCTTGGGTGTTTTTTTGGTAGAAATATTTTTTTGGAAAATTGTTTTTTCGTAATGGGTGGCTTTATGAAAATTGGCACTTGGTGGATTATTTTAATACTTTAGTGGATGATGTGTGGTGTAGTCCCTTAAAATGGTTGGAAAGGTTCTCTTCTCATTTGGATATGTCCTTTCTTCGAACTTGGTTTTCTAAAAAGAATTTTTTTTTCTCTCCCCTTCCTCCCTTTTTTGATAAATGGTTTCATTATTTTCAATGTGACTTAAGGTGATTTCAAAAGTGTGGAAATTTATGACATGTTTGGTGTTGATTAAAATTTTATTGTTTCTTTAAAGGGTTAGTATCCCATTTGGAACCTTCGAGTATCTTATCCATTGTTTCAACTTATTTTGTTAAAGGAAATTTGAAATAAAGGCATGTTTTGAAGGTGTAACGTGTTAGGGTGTGCATTTGAAACATAAAGGTTTAATGGATACATAATAGTTAATATGGTATCTCTATTTGATGGAAATGATTTTCTTAAAGTGTTCTATAAAATGTAACTTGGATGGTAAAAGCTATGGGCCTAGTAGTCACTTTTGGTAAGGTAACCTGGAAAGTGTTTGATGTGTGAAACTGGATGAGGCTGGTTTTTCATCTTTGAAATTTTTTTTTAAACCCCTCATGAGTTAAGTATTTTCCCTCATTAAATGATCATGAGATGAAAGGGTCCTTGGTATGGGACTTCTTTGAATGTTAATTATTTTTTGGAAAGGGATGAACCCTTGAGGTGGCTAGGGTAGTGCAGATTTGTATGGTGTGTTTGATTATATGTACAAGGTTTTTTGTTTTAATTTCATGCCATGCCCTCCCACCCCCCTCCCCCCCCCCCCCGACTTTTTGAAATATACATGGGAACCTATCATAGAAAATATGCTTACTTAGAATGATTGTTTCACTAGTTTATATTACGCGTTGGCTAGTGGCCCATAGTAAATATATGTTTTGTTATTATTGTAATGGATTTGGGCCCCTCAACCAAGCCAGGTAGGGATACGGTCGAGCGTTAGGGTGTTATGACAACATTTAGTATGGCATTCCTTTAGGATGAGTCACATGTATTGTATGTTCTTGTATTCCTCTCAGTTCCTAGGATTTCCTATGTTTCCCCGTTACTAGTATTACTAGTATTCTCTCCCTTATTGTGTAGAATTATATTCCTTGTACCTGGTTTTGATTTTTTATTTTTAACACAATGAATGTGTGGCTATATTAATAAGAATCTGTAAGAAGATTTTTTGGAAGAAAAAAAAACCTCCTTGTTCCCTTTTTTCTATTTGGTTTTAATATTATGAGGGAAATGGATCATGATGTGGTTTTAAATTTCTAAAATGTATAAAAATTATTTTTATACATGTATTTAAAACTGGTATTAATGGAATGTTTTTGGGAAAAGAATGGCATAGACACGGTGATGATTTCTTACGGAGAATTTTAGTGCTCACCCCTACTTTATCATTTCAGTTTCAGGTTCTCCTTGTGCTAGATCTCTCTTGGGGCGAACTTGGTTCTGATTTAGACGGTGACCTAAGATTTCACACAGAGGTGTGTGTAGTTTAATTTATTTCTTGGGATATTATTTATTTTTATTATCATTATTATTTACTCAAATTTTTTTATTTATTGGTCAAATTGTTCCAACGTTCTTATTTTTGATACCCACGCTTTTTGTCAGCATGTGGGGATCAGGAACACCCCTTGGGACATGTCGCAGACCGGCTTGGGTGACCGGTTCAGGGTTGACCCAAGCTTGTTCGTGATAGATACAACATTTTGATTATAGTTTTATAAAACAAAATTGAAGGAAACAATCATTGGGAGAAAGAGTTTGGGATATTCTCCAAAAAATGGTGAACTTGGAGGGTTTTACCCCAAGTCTTATCAAAGTTCATTTAGAATGAAAAATCCTGATTTGTGAAAATAAAATTATAGTTGTGGAAAAGTTTGTATTCTAGTATACTATTTTTTTAAGGTTCTAAAACTAAGAAATCATCAGTATTAACAAATGGATAATTGTTAATAATAGAGCTAATTACATTAGGTACTAAAAAGTCTAGAGTGCGCAAATGGACACTTATTGAGATACCAATATCGACTGGTAAAACACAGTATCAAGAATTTCAATGATTGGAAATAAATTCTTCTTATAAAATTATTAATACCTTTCATTTTTTTAAACCATGACCAAGGTGGAAGAATTTGGACCACTGAATCATAACATGGATAAGAAACAGAATAGTTAACACCTAAATAATTGATTTTGATAATAGATTTTGAGTTAATGGTTAAAAAGAATTTATGAATAAATGATATAATGTAATATATATATATATATAAGTATAAATAATATATAATTGAATAATAAATATAAATTTTTATAAATGGGGTGTGAAAGCATCAAACCAAGAGGGAATCCAAGGTATAGTTCTTATCTCAATTTTTCGTTTTTGATAAATGTTTTATATTATCCTTCTCTTTTGATTTATTTGGTTTATATGTGGAATATTTGAAATATTATATATTGATCCAATCTTTAATAAAGTTAATTAAATTTCTATGTCAATATCACTAATTCAAAAGGTTTTGATTCAAGTGTTATCGAATTTATAAGGATTCTTGTTCCCAATTTTGATTCCTTGAGACATATTTCATATCAGGCACCTAGATTTATTTTATAAGGTTTGATTAATAACCCATGTATATTTTGAAATATTATATCATCTATTTTAGTGGATTTCAATAACCATATCATATTCATAATATTAATATATTTTGTTTCAAAAGTTACCAAATACATCAGGGTTTATGTTTCAATCCCACATTATGTCAGGAATGATAAATCTTAAATCTCATTTAGGGTAAATATGTTAGACTCTGAACTCTATTTTAAGGTATGTATATAATTAAATTTTGTTAAACCTATTTTATATTTCTTCAATTATATGTTTTTTATGAGTATGGGAGGTCTCAAGATAATTTTAGGGATTTGGGGAAAGAAATTTAGGATTTTTTAGTTTTAACCTAGGGAACACGATTAGTGCTAACTATACCCCCAACCATGAACCACTATTTTCATAGGTTCACATTTTCATTAATCATTCTTTGGGATCCGGGAAACCATTTAATATCTGTAGAAAATTGTAGAAGCATTTCAGGTGGTTGATTCATGACTTATTAAATAGTGTATCATAACCGTCTGGAATAGTGTCTCCTAAATAGTGTAGGTTAACATGTCTGGTGCATGGTTTGGAAAAATGTACATAAAATCACTTTTCCCCCATTAAAATGTGATATTTTTGTGGAATTATGTTAAAAACATGTTCTGTTTGACTAAAATTTCCCCCTCTATTTGTCCATCAGCTCCTCTAACATGTTCCTCTACTTTATCCTTTTGGTTTTGGTGAATCTCAGGTGATCCATGATATTTTGGAGTTTCATTTGTTGTGATTGAAGGATTAAGTTAAGTATAGCGATTCAACTCTTATCATTCATTGTTTCTACCATCATCATGTTAACTATCTCTATTTTATTCATTATTCCCTATTTTTAGGTCTTTGGTTAACTTGTTTGATTTCATCCATTTTATCTCAAAATGAAGGTTCATATTGGGTAAGTAGTATCCTATGTTTCTATGGTAGTTAGTCCCTAGTTTTTCTTGATAGTATTTCTTTATTTATATGTTTATCCAATGTAAAATTATGAAGACCTATTATGCGATCAACATGATATTAATTAATTGGTTTGAATATTTGTATCCCTTAATATTGTTCCTTATTTGAGTGTGTTATAGACCCTATATGGATTATTATCCCAAATGGGTTCTAAATATGAAAAATAACTTGGGGAATTAATTAAATTATCTAACTATGTTATTTCCTGGTACGATTCCTTGTTCTTTATGATTTAAGAATATATATTAATGGTGATACCAAGGAGGAACACAAGTTTAGATATGGGAAAAAATTATTATATGGAATGGTAAACTAGAAGGTAATTATGAACTAACGAATGATAGTTTGAGATTATATTAATGGTGAATAGGTAAATAATTATTTATAAATAGTAATTCGATGTTATGATGTGATAAGATAATTGTGAACTATAGGGTCCTTATAAATTTAAATAGTTACCAATGATGTGTGTTTAAATTAATAAACCATAAAATGGAAAATAAATAAAAAATTGTAAATAAATGATGTTACGTATATTAATATAGGCCCAATACATCAATATATAGAATTTCCATGAGGTGGTCTGGATAATATGAAATTTAAAAAACTCTTAGAATGGTCATTGTCTAATGAAAATGTCAACTCACATGGAGAGGTAATGTTAGTTCCTTAATATTAGCTTTGTTACTATGAAGTATAAATTCTCATGGAGTGGGTGTGTAAACTCTCTTGGATTGATATTGAAATGATGAGTTAGTGAATGATCATTAAGTGATTGGGATACAAATGACTAGATATATTTATAAAAATAAACCTAATACTAGCCTAAGTAAACATTATTTTAGGTATTGTTTCCAAGTTGTAACATATTCCCAATATATATTTTATTATGGTTAACATGATATTTATACATGCTCATATACCTTTTTAACTATAAAGGTGGTTATGAAAAACCTCACGTGAAAATGCGGAACCCGAGTTAAGGTGTTTCTATTTGTTTATTTTTCTTGTGTAATTAGGTTTTTTAATTATATCACTTATTCATAAAAAATATATTGAATGGTTATATTTAGGGACATCAATGGTTGTGGTCCACTTAGTGGTACTCACACCCTAGTTGTTCCAATAAGGGTACCATAGAAGACTACTTTAATATATGACTAGATGAGGGAGAGTGCCTGAAACTATTTGGTTGATATGGCGGGTTAAATTATTGTCTGGATGTCAGATTTAGGCCATATTCAAGACCATATAGGAAATTGTGTTTCTTATTTTAATTATTTTTTTGACTTTTATTATATTTTTTATATGATCCACCGATAGGGGATCTTGACACACACACTATTTTATTTTTTCATATGATGTGGTGATTATTTATAGGTGATTTCCTTTTCTTTTTTATTATATTTATCTAGGATTTTCATATATTTTTTGCCTTATTTATTTTTTTATGACTACTCTAATGGGAGGATATAGTCTCCCCATGGTATCCTCAATGACCCACATTACTAGTCAGCATCATATGGGATCCATATAGGTGTGCTTGAGCTCGTGTCTCCCTCTATTTTGGGATCCAATCTAATGGTCCTAGGCTGATGACCGGAAAAAGTGTTATCAATGAAAGTATTTTATTTTAATATATCATTTGGTAATGGTTAGAGTTATATTGGGACATGATTTAGACCTTCTTCGTGAGAGTAGATAACCCATTTATGAGGGAATCCCAAATCACTAAGGTTGAAGTTTTGTTTTGGTTTCTAGAAATTAAAAGATGATCTGATTTCACATAGAGTTATTCACATGATGTTGATTATATTTTTTGGATTTTATCTCTTATATGGTATGGTAAGAGGTTTTTTTCATATATTATTCAAGGTATGTGGTATTTTTACATCATCTGTATATATAATATGATATAAATATACCTATGGGTAAGAGGTTTTTTTATGTTTCAGAAATTATTTATATGGTTTTTCCAATATAATTATATGGTTTTATATTACTTGACTAACTCCTTGTGTAATTTCTTGTTAATAATGTTAATATAAATAAATTATTAAATGAGGATTTTTGTTAAATAATGTTATAAGAAAAAACTTATAATTTTTTTTTATTTTTAACATGTGAATGAAATTTTTTTAACCAACCCTTGGAATGTAATATATATACATATATGAATAATGGGAAGATAAAAAATGTGAACCATATAGAGATGATGATTTTTGACCTTAAGTAATTAATGAAACTTGGATAGAACCTAATGATGAGACCCGCGGGAGGGTTGAGTACATAGGGTAGTGGGATGTTATGAATGTTTTCTATGTTTATGAAATGGTGATTTCCTTTTAATGTTATTCGTATATGTGCATGTTTGGAATGTTAGAGATAATCCCCCATGTAGAACCATGGTTCTATTCTAGGGGTGATGATTAGAATTCCCTATTAGAAGGTGGGATATAGACTCTTATTGTGTTTGGTCTAGTTCTAGATGATCTGTTTCATGAAGTCTTGTAACAAGTGCAGTAGTCAATAAAGAGGGGATCTTAGGGAAGCACCATATATTTCTAACACCAATCATGAGTTACTTCAGTGGAACCCAACATTTTTTATAGGTTAGGATGGTTCAAATATTGTTTAAATATGGATGGATTTGGTTCATACCATTTATTATCATATGTAGAATCATTAGAAGAGAGTGATTTTGGTTTTTTATATGTTATGGGGACCAACATAGCATCCCTTGGTTATTATAATTCAGATGTATCAATATATCTTGTTGAAATGGAAGAATTTATAGACCCCTATCTTTGTGAGTGTCTTTCCCAAGACTTTGAGATCTAATACCTCTTGGTAATTTATTCATCTAAATCAATAGGGGATGTCTTCTAAGGAATATACTACTCTTTTAACATATCTACATCATTTTTATCTCTCTCTATCTCTCTTATAAGGGACGAGGTCACAATAGATAATTAGTTTTAGGACACTAGAACACTCTAAGAGGGGATGGGAAAATTAGGGTGTTAAAATTTTCTTTTAAAGTGATAGATCTTGTTCCAATGTTTCTTGGAATATGTAAAAAATGTATGATGGAATCATGCAGTAATCAAAAATTCGCTTGAAGAGATACAACACATCAGTTTTACTTGGTTCACTACTATGGGATAGTCTAAGGGGCGTACACAAACTGTGTACTGGTTGTACCAAAATACATGAGTCTTCACTAAATATGGAATATATAAGTTCATACATAGTCACTTTGTTCTATGAACACAACCATTACAAGATTTTTGGGATAGCACACTACTTTCCTCGAAACACATCCATTGACTCCACCTAAATCACCACATTGGGGGAAGTCTTACTGATTTTAAGGACTTCAAGGTCACATAAGTAGGTTGTAATTTATGTCTATTTCCCTGAATATCATGAAAATTTTCATGTACTGTATTATTGAGTTGATTCACGTAAAATAAATGTTCAATTAAAATATATGTTCCACACTATTTTTCGTAAATATTATTTTCGAAGCTCCATCACATAGCTCCATTGTGAATCTACCTTACAAAGAACATAACCTTTATGAAGACAACTACCTTCACAGAACATTAAGCCATCTTAGAATAACCAATTTTCATAAAACCCCTTTTTCCAAAAAAACTAAATAATGTTCAAGACTGAGGTAATATTTTCATGTTGTTCAGTCTCACAGGGAATACCAAATTTTTCAGGATTTCTCCCTTGATGAATTCAAATAGATTCATCCATTTCTCCTATTAATTTAATGTAAAATATAGTTGGGTAGTCACCTATGAATAAGTGAAACCCTTCATGAATATTCCAATACTCAATAATTCTTTTTGTAAACCTTTAAATTAATTCTAGTAAAGATCCTCTCTTCTTGAATGTCTAGTGAAATTTCATCCATTCTCAAACATTCTCTTAGTCGAGAAGAATCATCATCAATTCATCACATACTCACTATGAATTTTAGTTATCATGATGAATCATCGTCATTCCATCGTGTATTTATTTAACTCATTTGTAATGCTCCATAGTTAATCACTACCTTCATGAAACCCAATCTTCAAAAAACTCATTTCTTTACCATATTTAAGAAGATACAATCCCATAAAACAACATTTAGTGAATCTTTCACATTCCACCTAATTATGAGTCCAAAATTTTAGAAAAAAACATGGAAATTATTCCACCTTCAACATTGTAGCAATATTCTACTATAAGATCACTTACCTTGAAAACACCTTGATAATGTAAGTTTTTATTAACAAAAAACACAAAATAGACTCTGTTTTCATCTATTAAAGGCCTTGTTTGCAAACATCCCCCCATTTGGGTTTGTTGGAAATCTGTAGAAAAATTAAATAAATCACCATCCTCATAAAATAACATGATAGAAATAAATTATCTCATCCATAACTCTATATCTCTATCAGACAATCCTAGTGTAGAAAACTAGAGTGGGAAAAGATAATTTCACGCTGTCATAGACCACTGACCAATCCTTCCAAATAGAGCTACCAATCCTGTAAACTGAACTGTCAATGAATTTCACATATCACTCCTTTTGTAACTTATCCCAAAGAACCTATATTTTTAATGTTAGTGGTAAAAATGATCTCCAACTATATATTATCTCAGTTATAAACTAAAATCAAATCCACAAAAATAAAATAAAAAAAATATAGAGATAAGACCAATTGTAACATCTGCATGCACTACGAGGTGGTGGAACCTCGTGGTTCAACTGATGTCTATTGAAAAAATTTGATGCTAATGGATTAGTTAAAATGTGACCCATTGGGTCATCAACTCCAAATACTCCATTCTAATCACACCATGTTCAACATTTGTTTTGATGAAGTGATACATGATCTCAATATATTTTTTTTGATAATGTTGAATTGGATTCTTCATAAGATTGATCACACTCTTTCTATCATAGAGAATTACCATAGGTTATTCCACGTCGTACCTAATATCAATTAATTGTTTCTCCATCCATATTTGTTGAGTGAGATATTTTTTAAAATATATATACTCTCCTTTAACTATCCAAAGATAAGTGCTTTCTTGTTTCTTACTCAGCTATCACACACATTTTTTTCTTGTAAAGAATGTGCCCCTAATCATAGACCTTAGATCCACCACATCCCCAACTCAATTAGAATAAAAAAATATGATATTTAATTATCTCTTCCTTCGAAAAAGTATAATCCAAAATTTAGTGTACCTTGAATGTAACCCATGATTCAGTTAACTACTGCCAAATGATCTTCCTTCAGATTACTTTGAAATTGGGTTGCTAATCTTGCTGAAAAGATAATATTTGGCCATGTTGTCATCAAGTATAATAAGCTTCCAATGATTCTCCTATACAGGGTTAGATCCACATATGTACTATCCTCATGCTTTATATGTTTTGTCACAATTGAAATCATATTCAACATTCTTTTGGAATCATGCATGTTGAATTTATTTATAATCTCTATAACATATTTTTCTACTAAATGAAGGTGTAATCCTTCTTTTAAATCAACTATATCCCCAATAACTATGTGAATTCACTAATCATCAACATTTGAAATTCTAATTTCATGTGATTAGAAAATTATTCCACTAATCCTTTCTTTGTTCCCTAGAAAATAACATCATCCATGTGCACAAGCTCCCTAAATTTATCTTTTTGAGAATTTTTCATATAAAGATTATGGTTAGGACCACCTTTTTAAAATTAGATATTCTTTAAATAAACATCGAGTCAAAAATTCCACACTCATGGTTCATGATTAAGACCATAGAGATCCTCATTTAATCTACAAAACATAGTATCATTATTTCCAATTAGAAATCCCATTGACGATTCAATGTAGAATTATTCTTCAAGAACTTAATTTAAGAATTTTATTTTAGCAGCCATTGTATAAACATCATACACTCTTTGAATTTACATGGAAATGAAAATCCTGATCGAATCTAGTATAACTACTAGGGAAAATGTTTCATCAATGTCAATTCCTTAAATCATTCAATAACTTTTTCAAACTAGTCATACCTTGTTTCAGATAATATTTCCAAGTTCCCTGAATTTTATTTAAAGATGCACATTGTTCCAATCACATTGTGAATCTAGGGTATATTAAAAAGTTTCCAAGTCCATTTCTAGCCAATATGATCAATTCCTTCATCTATAGTCTTAACCCATGATTCATCCTTCACAATTTATTCAAAATACATTGGTTCCATAATTAATAGATAGGGAAAATGTGTTTTATTCCACATTATCCTTGTCTATGTGGGTGTGGTCCAATACCCAATGATTTTTTACTGATAAATTTATATTATTCTATTTCTCATGCAAGGTTATGAAGAAGTTGATTCATACATGGTTTCTTATTCAAATTACTTTTATGAATCATCATCATTTTGTGAGATCTGAATGCTTTGTTGTCCTTCCACTATTTATTTATTTGAATTGGTCCCTTTTTGAACTTTATTCTTCATCTTTTTTCAAATCATCATATGAGCTCATCAAGATATTTATGGTTTTATATTCAATGAGGTTAACATCACTTCTTTACATAATTATTCCAAGACAATTATTGTAACATTTTTAAGCATTACTCTACATTTACTATCCATGGAATATTTCCTCATCTACAACATCACCATACTTTCCTTCATTTTAATCTTTTTTCTGAAGGAAATTTTACTTTCAATAACATGATGATAATTCAATGATAGTTTCCTTCCATATCATAACTCATATGGTGTCTTGGTTTCTCCCAAAAAATTTCGTGTTCAATTTTGAGTGTGTCCTGCTACTTGAGTAGCCTCATTCTAGAAATTTTGAGAAATACAACTCGCAATCAAAATAGTACTAGCCATTATTCACCTGTTGATTTTTGTGTTCAAAAACTCCATTTTTCTATGGGGTTATCACTATATCCACCACATTCTTTATTCCATATTTTTTAAGTAATTTTCAAATTCATTGGATTTGTATTCTCATCCATTGTCAGATCATAAAATCTTGATTGTGTGACCAGTTTCATTCTCAACAATTTGATGATAACTATTCATGAAATCAAGTACTTGTTTTTTCCTTTTAATGATAATTAAATGGGCCATTATATTATAATCATAAATCAAAATAATAAAGCACCTCTATCCATATATTGCAGCCACATTTATTGGTCCACATATATATGGTTGGATGAGATCAAGTATATTTGATTCCCTTTTGTTCTTTGTTCGATATGAACTCCTAACCATCATTCCTTATAAGAAATAATCACATATATTTTCTTTTTCATGCTTCATATTGGGAATATAGATGATAATATTCATCTTATTTATCTTTCACATTCTCTGTTGATTAATGTGACCCATCCTCTGGTTCCACATGTTATTTTCCCGCTTAACTATTAAGTAACAAATGTTCTCTTTGTTGTCTACCTACTATAAATTGTCATCTCTTCTACATATTTTCATGGTAGAATTACATATCTTTCCTTTTATATTTAACATCTTTTAATTAAATTAATATATCAATCTTAAGCCCTAGAGTTGACTCAGATTTAGGAGATTATGATGCAAACCATCTATATATGGAATTATAGTTTTCCTAAGCCCATTATTTTCAAATTTTGAATTTCCACTACCTTTGATCTTTAAAGTACCATCATTGTTGAATCCCACTATTCCATAAATCTGTTTCTTACCATTCATCAATAAATATTCATTCCCCATCATATGGGATGAGCATCCTCTGTTAATAATCTTGGTGTTATTGCTCCTTGTAGCTTTGAGAGCTATTTCTTCAAAGTTTGATTTCATGATTTATTATTACTTTTTCTTCTATGAGGTACTTTATTGAGTAGAGGCTAAATATAGACTTTAAAATATATTTTCAATATTAATGGGTTCCTCATAATCATTATTTTATTCTAGAAGAGAATACCTATTTCTAAGACAAAAACTACCTGGTTGGCAGCTATTGACTTTTATTTGAGTTCTATAGGAAATTTTCTAGCCTTTATTCTACATGAAATGAATTTATCTATCACCATAGTTTGAAAATTTAAATCAAAATATCTATAAAAACAATTTATTATATAGTAATAATGATAGGTTATCATTATCCTTTGTTGAATTCCAATCTCTTCCCCATTCAAATATCTCCTTGCCTCATGACAGTATGACATGATATGCCCTAGAAATCCAAAAAATTGAAATTTTATAAGCGAAAATCTCTTCTCAGTTCCATTCCTCTTCAAATCCTCTAATTTAGAAGAAGTATTTGACTAGTGATTATCTATAGATATTTAAGCATAATTTTCATCTCTATTTTCAATTTCATTTGAGGCTTTCTATGTTTGGACATCAGGTTCCTTTGTGACATGTCCAAATTTTTGCTTCCCTTTGTTTTGACTCATCTTGTTTTTAGGCTTTGATGTTTCAGCATTAGATCCAATTACACTTATCTCATACATATGGATATCTTATCATTTATTTCCTTCTCTACTACTTCAATATAATGTTTATATTTTTATAAAAGTCTTTCATCTGGTAATCTACCAAAATGTAATTTCTTATTTGTTTCCCTTGATTCAAATTCAGTTTCAAGTTTACTCCTTAGAGTAACATCTTCTTCTTCATGTCACTCAACTATATTAGCCTTATCCTCTATTCTGGATGTATTTTCACTGATGAATGTTTCATGCTATTCAATCATATTATTAAATTCAACAAACTCTTACATGGTTTAAATAGTTGTTAATTGTTCATATGCCCCTACTTCTAGTCGATCAATTTCTGCTTCAATCTGATCTGCATACTCTAGTGAATCATATAGAATATATCTCATTTTATTTCTTTCATTGAATGTCAAACATAACAAGAGCTTCCTAAATTTACACATTGAGATCGACAACACCAATAAAATTATTGACTTTATCTTTTTATGATTATACCTATTCAAAGTATCCATCATGGATACTTGGTTTTAAGATTTAAACTCTGGTTTATTCATCCTATAAAAATTCTTTATCATATTGTTCTTATTTATGGATGAATCTCTTTATTTATAACTTATTTTCTCATTTAAAGTCTCTCTTTTGGGGAAACCTTTTCTAAAGCTTCTTCATGATTCCTACTTCACATAATTCATCATCAAATTTCACTGATCACCAAGAGGAAATGTTCCCAAATCTACCACATTCAAAATAGTCCATAGAAAGCCTTCCATATAATCATTGTTCTCTTATCATGAATTTCTTAGAAAAATATAAATATGTCTACCTTCCTCGTTATCTTCATCAACATTATCTTTGTAAACCTCATGTTGTTCCATGGATTTGAATTTCATTTTCATTCTTACCTGAGATGCTTCATCTTCTAGTTTGACTCTCATTTTATAATCCACCATTATAATTATAAAATTATCAAGATAATGTTTATAAAAATTACTTTCATCAATGGATGACACTTTTGGATTGTAAAAAAGTAGAAGCCTTCTGAATATTTTATGCACAACGTTAATAACCTCAATTTCTTCAGCAAGACCTCAAATTTATATAACACATTTAGTAATTTGATTAAAAAGGTATCTGTATTTTCATCTGGATACCTTTTTAGATCATCTAACCTATTATGAAAACCTAAGAGTCTGGCCTCTTTCACTTTTACATCTCCTTCATATATATTTTTTATTTCATTCCCACATAGACTTGTTATAGTGAAACTCATAACCTATAAGTAAATTCTATCGGATGGGCCTTTAGTAAGTGCATTTTTTTCTTTTCCATCTATGTCAATAATTTTCATATCTATTATGGTCATAGGCAGACATGCCTCAATAGTGACTTGAATCCCTTGAGTATTGGAAAAAATAATTTCCATCTCAGGGGATCAAAGATGACATCTCATCATATTCTTCAAAATTTAGAAGTTTCTTACGTCCGATAGGGGGACTCCCCTAACATTCATTGAATTTAACCTATAAAAAATACAGTATGGATTTAACTCTAACAAATTATACACTATGATACCACTGGTGGGACCCCAAAGCATCCTTATAGTGGAGCGGTGAATTAGGGTATCAAATTTTTATTTTAAAGTGATGGATCTTGGTCCCACGTTGGTTAGAACATGTTAAAAATGCCTGATGGAAACATACAATAATTAAACATTCACATGTAGATTGATAACACATCTGTTCAACTTGGTTCGCCACTAAGTACTAGTCCAATGATAATACACCAAAAAGGTTTCATTCATACCTAAATCCACTAATCTGGAATAGTTTTGGAATATAAATGTTTAGTCATGGTCACTATAGAGACCCAATCTTTACGTACATATAAATTACATTAATTTTGTAGAATACATAATACATAACAAAAATAGATTCCCAAAGACAGTATTAGTTTACTGTCTTTGGAAACTCGGAACATAATCTTCTAATCATGGTGATAGATCTTCAACATCTCCCATAAAGATCATCCCCTTTTGTCATCATACCTAAAACCTTTATTTATATCCTGGGGAAAAGAAAACATAAAAAGGGTGAGCTCAAATTCTCAGTAAGGGTGCACATGGGGAACATAAAAAAATCCATAATCCTTTTAACGTAAAAACATGAACATAAAACATAAAAATAATGAGTAATGACATAAATCTTTGCAGTACATAAGGCATAGATCATAAAGAAACATTAATCATGATAAAATAGCATGGGAATAAAATATTTAATTGTATAAAACCATTAAGAACATGATATGATTTCCATATTAGCCAAGGCATTGCTTCCAATACCATCATAGTTGATGAAGTCCATTACTGAACTAGGTTTACTTGTCGTTCCAGCCCTGTATTACTGAACCAGATTTACTTTCCTTTCCATCCATGTCTATCTCGTGATATATAAATCATTACCCAATGCATTTGAGAGAGATATAGCTCACACCCATCTCATATTGAAATCATTCTTACGTGTGCCACAAAACAATCATAAGTCATTTGTCAAAACCTAAATAATAAAATGGGTTTCGTAATCATCATCCATTCATAACATAATCCATATAAGAAAAAATGGATGGCATTTCATCATAGGAAAAATAAAACCATGAAAATAATAGAGACATTATACTTGAAACATAATCATACTAAATAATGTCATCATAGATTGAAATTAGTCTTGATAAAAACCTTGAAATGAATTCTTGAGGAAAATATCCTTTCTTCTTCAAAATCATTTTCTTTTCACAAAATTCCACACAATTTTAAAATAAAAGTATTTTATTGAAAATAATCATGAAATATTATAGAGGATGTTTCATGAAAATAAGGGGTTATGAAACCATAAAAAAAATTCATGTCGTATAAGTTAAAAGAAAAATTCTTCTTGTACTTTTTCTGGAAAAGAAAAAAAGTACCTCGTATGGTAAACAAAAGAAAGATTCATTACATACCATGTGGTAAAATTCAAAAAAGGGTAAAAATTACTTTAAACATAAATGGAAGAATAGTAAACATTTTATGAAATTTTTTTGAGAAAATATGGATTTTGATGATAAACATAACCCCATTAAATACTTATGAATAAAAATTATCTTATAAATACGAGATTGGAATAATTATCCCTTACCTTTTATGATCAGTGGAATCATACGTGTCATAAATAAAATTATATGCATATGTAAATGTCATATCCTTGAAAATAAAAATAATAAAACATTCCTGGGAAGCATAAACACCATAAAAACAAATATATTGTGATTAAGGCTTATGTCTCACAGAAATAAAAGTGAGACAAAATAATCCCTTACCTTAGGTCTGTGCTTCGTATGTATCTGAACCTCCTCTTCGTCAACGTGCCTCTTCTAAACCTCCACTTAGGGCACTAAAGTTGGTCATTAAAGAAGACCAGGACCTATAGTGTGTTTCTATTGAAGTGGATAATAGAAATGGATTGGGTTTGGCCAAGAATGAAGGCTAAAAATGTTTTGAAGATGAGAGGTAGGAGGTTCCCTTTTATAAGAGAGGAGAGGGGCACTTTTGGAATCCTCGAAAATATTAATTTATAATAAATTCATACACCACTTAAAATCCTCAAAAAATGACTCAATTAGAAGATGAGATGAGATAGGGTTGTAATCACATAAACTAATAAAATTTAGAGTTGTTTTTATTTTATTTTAAACCCTATCATTTTTATTTATCCTTATTTAATCTATTTAATTTTATTTGTTGTAATAACATTATAAATTCAAATTTGTTATAAATGCTTACTTATGTGTTTTGAATTGTCCATAATTGAATAATTTATGAAATTTTAGACAATATAAAATTCAATTTATAATTTTTTAATATTTTTGTGATTTTTAAACAATTTAATAATATGTTATTTTTATAAAATATCGATAGTGTCAATTTTGACACTATTCAATTATTTGAATTTAAATAAAATCCACTCGAAAGATACATTGGAACCAAAATATTTAATATATCCCTAACATTTAATATTAATCATAAAAATTCGTGGAGCACATTAAATAGTACATATAATTTTTATTTTAATATTTTTAAAACCATTTATTTTATATTTCAATGAATAAAATAATTTCTATGTCACTATTGTCTCACCATTTATGATAATTATTTAATCCTTAAAATTTATAAATAAATTCACATGATGTAGATAATTTTATTAGTTTTATGGTGACTATTTATGTTCGAAGTGTTATGAAGTCTATCACTAAATTACAATTATTAAACTTAAAAGATATAAGAGAGTGACATGTTGTCACATACTTTGGTATTAATAATAATTACATCATTTTCTTGGTCAGAAGTCCATGAAATGAATCTACTCTAACCCTTAGGTGATATGGGTCGACCTTGATTCATCCAATAGAATTTTTACAGGTGTTATGCTAATTTTATAATATTATTTTTACCCTTAATTACCATATTTACCATTAACTATAGTAAATAAAAATTATTGTAGTTACTATTCATAATATCAAAAAAAAGTAAACAATTAACATAATTAGGATCCACTAAATTTAAATATGAAATTTATTTTTTCAAAATTCAAAACACAAAAGTTTCAGAGATCAATTTAAAATTAATCCCATTGTTAAGAAAATGGGTTTTAAAAGTTAAAAAATTGCAAAAGATTGAAATATTTTTACCTATGAAATCAATATAAAATTAATGATAATGACATACATAATATTAAATGGTTAAAATATATTATTTTTATACATTAAAACTATTAAATATTATATTTTAACCATATAAATTATTGTGATGAAAAAAGTTGTCTTCAATTAAAATTTAGCGTATTTTTACTATTCATCAAAATATGAAACTTTTTAGAAAAATATCAAAAATTTATCCAAATTAAATTTTTATATCATGATTCCAAATAAGAAGTTTAATATTTTAAATTGAATTTATAAACATGTAAAATACTATATTTAAAGTTGGTGCTCCATCAATAGGCGGAAAAACTACATTTTTTGAAAAATACATATTTTACCCGAAAAAATTAGTTTTTTTCTCATACCATGATCTAGAAAATGTGTAAGATGAATTATAATGTTATAAAATTCAAAATGAGGTTAATACTATTCATAATGGATAGTTCATAATAATATTATAATATATCATTGTTTAGTGAAACATGGTATGGCGTACAACACACACTATCGAGGAAGGTCTTTATTGCGTGTAATGCAAGCCAAGTCAGGGTTGCATGTAGTAAACGATTCCTTTAGTGTTTCATATAACATAATAAAAATACCGTTCATTTATAAATTGATCAAAATATATAATTGGTGTTGTGTAAAAATGAATTTTATTCTAAATAACATGAAATTGTGTGCCACACAAGCCAAGAATAGTGTTGCCTATACTACAAGCTAATACGGTGTTGCGTATAGTGCAAGATAATCTTGGGGAAGCATATAACAAATGACATAAAAAATATTAAAAAGGATATTTCTCATAAAATATCAGGGTGTTACATTCTACCGCCTTTAAAATTAATTTCTCCCTCGAAATTGGTCGTGGTTATAAACAATTTTCTATATGAAAGTTTATTTCATGGAAACCCACATCGTAAAAAGGATTAATAAAACATAATTTTATAACGTAATGTAAGAAACGTAATTGTTACCCAGATTAACTCATCATTGGGTTTCCACATAGGATAACTTAGGTGAAAACATGTATATATATGATAAATCTTTCCATCAACTTCTGTTAAAGAGTTGTAAAGGACATGGCTATGAAAAAGCCAAAATAACAAAGCCCTAAATTTGTGATGATCTAAGGTCCCATCTAATTCCTCAGATGTGAGGGCACTATGACAAAAATTTTGGTTTTGAAGATCATTTCCATAAGGTTGAGGAATTTTTGAATTAAAAGAAATACTTTCTTGTTTTTGGTACAATATCACCGTTGTTCATGCCTTGGATAATTTCTACTTCATCTCTTAAAGAAATAAAGTTGAATTTTTCATTCAGGAAGTGTTAGCAGATCATGCGATAGAATGATAGTTCCTTCCATCTGTCTCAAACATAATGTTAGAAAAATTTATTAAATATAAATAAGTCTATCTATGGTAATGTTAATCTTATATGGTTCTAAAAATGGGCATATTTTTCATCTATCATACAACTTAATAAAATAAAACTACTTTCTGCTAACCAGGGACTTCATGATGGCCAGTGGTAGGTGATAAATGCATGTTACGCTTCGGTTGTGGGTTCGATTCCTGCATCCTTGTTCGATGCGATGGGTTGTCACCCATCCTACGGGTTGTCCTTTTTCTAAAACTATACTATTATAACATTTTAGAAATAATATCAAAAAATTTATCCTTAAACAATACTATCTAATGTCTAACTTAATCCATTCCAATCTTTAGGCTTATCCAAAATACTTTTGTCTAATATCATAGTATAATGAAAATAATTACTAGAAAGGTCACCTACCGAACATGGGAATACCATCATTTATCTCCCATATATCATACGATATATCTTGTTGGTCACATTCCAAACATGTGAATACCTTAATCTTGTGTTCTCTTGAAACATGTATTACCAGAGAACCTTCTTGAAAACATGAATGCTGTCAAAAGTTAACTCTTTCTACATACCACAATCCCAAAATTTCTATATACTAAAACGATGATGTAACATTGTCATTATATGAGTCATTACCTCATTAATACTATCAAACATATTCTTTTCTCTGTATCCATTAATTATGTTCATATCATCTGCTTTCCAAATAAAAATTAATCACTTTTCATGGTTACTGGTACCATTCATCATATATTTTCAAACAATCAAGAAAAAACACTAGTGTAAAAATCCTTAGATGTTTCATTATTCTATAGTACTATGAAATAACTTATACAACATTACTCTTGAAAAATATGGAACCATTCCACTACCTTCTTAAACCGTTGACTGAGCTTCATCATTTTATTCCTCAATAATTATTTCATCTCATATATCATTTGTAGTATCATCATCATCATCAACATAAATACTACCCATATACAATGTTTATTCTCTTCATGATATTTTCCCTTAGGGAATTGGTTTTCATAATGCCCGTACATTCCACATTTAAAACATTTAACCTTTTTTGATGTCTTAGAAATACCATTATCCATGTCCATTTTGTTAACTGAACCATTTTCTTTGCAATTACTAGCTTTGTGTACTTTTTTTTCACATCCAATGAATCTTCCAATTCCTTTGAAACATTCTCCCTGATGCCTCTTCCCACATGATTTACATGAGGTAAATTTAACTCTCTTTCCTCTATGATCATCACGAAACTACATCTTTATCTTATTAGATGAGTTAGGAAGCATACCAAAGTTGATATTATTGATCATATTATGATATTGATGATTAGGAATAATAACGTTGTTTCATATTCCAAATCCCGTTTCATTTGGTTGCTCAGGAAGAATATCATTCCATTGTCCATCGTTTTCTCCATTAACATGAATCTTCTTGTTTCCAACCATTTTTTAAAACCTAAAAAGAATAGTGTGAGAGGTAAAAATCATACTAGGAAAAAAACATAATCAAGGGGGAGTACTTTCAACATATAACAACTTAGGTTTAATTATAAGATCATTACAGTAATTTTAGGACTATAACCTATACTTATACTTAACCTTAAGGACATCCCTAGACAAACCACAGAAATTTCGATAGGGATCTCACTAAATTTTTTGCATTTTAGTTTCCAAAGGTTGACAAAACCTTTGATCTGATACCAACTATAGAGATCAATGCTTCACGTACATAGACATTACATTAATTTTTCAGAATACTTTATACATAATAACAACAGATGCCCAAAGACCATATTAGTTTAGTGTCTTTGGAAACTCGGAACATAATCTTATAATCATAATGAAAGATCTTCAACATCTCCCATAAAGATCTTCCCCTTTTTTTTCTTACCTAAAACCTTTCTTTATATCTTGTCGAAAAGAAAACATAAAAATGGAGAGCTCAAATTCTGAGGAAAGGTTAACATGGAGAACATAAAACAATCCATAAACATTTGAACGTAAAAACATGAACTTAAAACATAAAAATCATGAATAATGACATAAATCTTGGCAGTACATAAGGCATGGATCATGAAGAAACATTAATCATGATAAAGTAGCATGGGAATAAAACATGTAATTTTGGAAGACCATTAACAACATGATATGATGTCCAAAGTAGCCAAGGCATTGCTTCCAAGACCATCATAGTTGATAAATTCCATTATTGAACCCGGTTTACTTTCCGTTCCAGCCCTATATTACTGAACCAGATTTACTTTCCATTACAGCCATGTCTATCTCATGAGATATAAATCATTACCCAATTCATTAGAGGGATATATAGGTCCCACCAATCTCATATTGGAATCATTCCTACGTGTTCCACAAAACAATCATAAATCATTCATCATAACCCAAACAATAAAATCTGTTTCATAAACATCATCCCTTCATAACATCATCCATATGAAACAAATGGATGTCATTTCATCAAAATAAAAATCAAACCATGTAGATAATAGAGACATTATACATGAAACATAAACATACTAAAAAATTTCATCTTATATGGAAAATAGTTTTGATAAAACCCTGGAAATGAATTCTTGAGGAAAATATCCTTTATTCTTTAAAATCATTTTTTTTCACAAAATTACATGAAATTTTAAAAGAAAAAATTTTTATTGAAAATAATCATGAAATATTATAGAGGAACCTTTATGAAAATAATGCATTATGAAACCGTAAAAATTTGTTCATGTCGTATAAGTTAAAAAAACATTCTTCTCGTACTTTTTCCAGAAAAGTCAAAAATTACCACCTATGGTAAACAAAAGAATGATTCATTCCATACCATGTGGTAAAAATCAAAAAAGGGTAAAAATGACTTTAAACTTACATGAAATAATAGTAAATATTTTATGAAATGATTTTGAGAAACACATAGATATGGATGATAAACATAACCCCAGTAAATACTTATGAATAAACAATCTCGGATAAAAACGAGATTGTAACAATTATCCCTTACATTTTATGATCAATGGAATTATAAGTGTCATAAAATAAATAAACTTACATGCATATGTAAATATCATATCCTTCATAATAAAAATCATAAAACTTTCATGGGCAGCATATATACCATAGAAAATAAATAGATTATTATTAAGGAATATGTCTCATAGAAATTAATGTGAGACAAAATAATCCCTTACCTTAGGTCTGATTTGCTTCGTATGTATTCAGACCTCCTCTTCTTCGACGCGCCTATTCTAAACCTCCTCTTAGGGCACTAAAGTTGGTCTTTAAAGAAGACCATGACCTCTAGTACATTTCTATTTAATTGGATAATATAAATGGATAGTGTTTTTATGATCATGAAGGATCAAAATGTTGTGAAGATGAGAGGAAGGAGGTTCCGTTTTATAAGAGAGGAGAGAGGCACTTTGGGAAACCTGAAAAGTATTAATTTACAATAAATTCAGACCCCATATAAAAACTTCAAAAAATGACTCAATTAGAATATGAGATGAGATAGGGTTGTAATCTAATCAACCAATAAAATTTAGACTTGTTTTCATTTTATTTTAAACCCTATAATTTTGATTTATCCTTATTTAATCTATTTAATTTTATTTGTGGTAACGAGATTCTAAATTCTAAATTGTTATAAATATATACTTTTGTGTTGTTAATTGTCCATAAATGGATACTTTATGACATTTTAGACCATATAAATTTCAATTTATAATTTTTCAATATTTTTTTGATTTTTAAACAATTTAATAATATGTTATTTTATAAAATATCAATAGTGTCAATTTTGACATTATTCAATTATTTGAATTTAAATAAAATCCACAAAGAAGATACATTTGAACCAAAATATTTAATAGATCCCTAACATGTAATATTCATCTTAAAAATTCGTGGAGAACATTAAATAGTTCATATAATATTTATTTTAATATTTTTATAATCATTTTTTGATATTTCAATCAATGAAATAATTTCTACATCACCATTGTGTCACAATTAATGATAATTATTTAATCCATAAAAATTATAAATAAATTCACATGATGTAGATAATTTTATTAGATTTTTGGTGACTATTTATGTTCATTGTTTTATGAAGTTTATCACTAAATTAAAATTATTACACGTATAAGATTTAAGAGAGTGACATGTTGTCACTTTCTTAGGTTTTAATAATAATTACATCATTTTCATGGTCAAAAGTCCATGAAATGAATCTATTATGACCCATAGGTTATATGGGTAGACTTTTATTCATCTAATAGAATTTAGACAGGTGTTGTTGTAATTTTATAATCTTAAGTTTACCCTTAATTACCAGATTTAACTTTAACTCTAGAAAATAAAAATTACCGTAGTTACTATTTATAATATCAAAAAATAAATAATAAAAGTAACCTATTAACATAATTTGGACACACTGAATTAAAATAATAAATCATTTTTTAAAAATTAAATACACAGATTTTGTATTAATTAATTTAAAATAAATCATGTTGTTAAGGAATCAGGTTTTAAAAGTTAAAACATTGCAAAAGATTGAAATCATTTTACCTATTAATTCAATATAAAATTAATGATAATGACATACATAATATTAAATGGTAAAAATATATTCTATTTATAATTTAAAATCATTCAATAATATATTTTAACCATATAAATTATTTTTATGAAAAAATTTGTTTTCAATTAAAATTCAGCGTAGTTTTACGATTCATCAAAATATGAAACTTATCAGAAAAATATCAAAATTTTATCCAAAGTAAATTTTTGTGTCCTTGTTACATGGAAGAAGTTTAATTGGTAAAATTTAACTTATAAACATGTCAAAAAAATTATTTAAAGTGGGTGCTTCATCAAAAGGTGGCAAAACTATATTTTTTGAAAAATACATTTTTACCTGAATAATTTATTTTGTTTTCATACCATGATCTAGAAAATTTTTTAAGTGAATTACAATGTTGTAAAATTAAAATTTTGGTTAATACTATTCATAACGGCTAGTTTATAATAATATTATAATATATCATTGTTTAGTGAAACGCGGTATTGCGTACAACACACACTATCGAGGGAGGCCGCTATTGCGTGTAATGCAAGCCAAGTTAGGGTTGTGTGTAGTGCAGGATCCTTTAGTGTTGCGTAAAACATAAAAAATATATATTTCATTTATACATTGATCAAAATTTATAGTTTTTGTTGTGTAAAAATGAATCTTATTCGAAAGAACTTGAAATTGCGTGCAACACAAGCCAAGAATAGTGTTGCATATACTATAAGCTAATACGGTGTTGCGTATAGCAAAATCTAATCATGGTGAAGTGTAAAACACAAGACATCAATGAAATTAAAAAGAATATTTCTCATAAAATCTTGGGGTGTTACAGTCACTTTATTCAAGGTAATATCCATTTACAAGATTTTAAGGATACAAAATTGCCACCCATAGAAAACATCATTCTTCTCCCACAAGCTCACATTTTTTGTTGAAGTATTACTTAGTTTAATAACATGAGGTGCACATCAGTAGACTGGCATTTAAGTCATTTTCTATGACTAGTAGAAGGCTCTTCTAGTACTGTAATCCTAATTTGATGCACTTGAAATCACAATTCCCTTAGACCAAATCATCAAGACTACTAATCATGAATCTTCTTCATGAATCTCCTTCAAGAAACTCATGACCTTCACGATGAAAAATTCCATTAAAGAACACTATGTCATCATGTAATAACCATTCATCACAAAACTGCTTTTCCAAGATACCTAAGAATTAGTGAAAACTAAGATAGACTTTTCTAAAATTCTTAGTCTCACAGTGAATACATGATTTTTAAACCTTTCATACTTCACAAATTCAAACCGATTCGTCCTTTTTTCCATTTCTTTTAGTGTAAATTAAAGCAGGTGTAGTTTTCTATTTATAGGCATAACCCTTTGTAATGATTCCTCACCACAAATACATTTTTCTTGAACCTCGAAATTCAATTTTGTGAGTCCCATAAATTTTTGAAGCACCAATGAAATTTTACCCATTCAAAAACATTCTCATATTTTTGAAGAATCATTATAAACTCATCATGCACTTGTGATACTTTATCATATTCATTTGGAATCATCATCTTTCGATTATGAATTTGTGAAGCTCAATTGAGATGCTCCTTGTTTTTTCAACTATAAACCTCCACCAATCCCAACCTTCTAGAAACTCATGTATTTACAATAATTTATAATATTCATTACAATAAAACCAACATTAATGAATCTTTATCCTTATTCCCAATATTGGGAACAAATATTAGGAAAACACTGTGAAATTATGTTATGTTAAGCACTGTATCCATATTTTAATATAACATTACATTCCTTTAAAACATTCTAATCATCCGTGTGTGTATTGAATAAAAACAAAAACAAGTATCTATTTCCTTTTGTAAATGTCCTTGGTTCTAATAGTAACTTCACGATAACTAATGTTATGATATTTGGGTGTAGGTGAATGTGATTTTCCTGACATCATTTTATGAAATTATAAATTGGACATTTATCATACAAAGGAATCATTGAAAGAATATTTGTGATGGATATAATTATTTCATAAGGTGTAGTGGCATTCATTACTATGGTTGTATGATATTTTTGTCAGATGTGACACACTTGAGTGGGGGTATTTGGCCTTGGTTGGGAAGTACTTTTTCTCTTCCTCATCCATGGGGCATCTTGATTGAGTGTTATCAGTGTGGTGGTTGAGGTAATACTATGTTGTGGTGTACCTGTCCATCAAAGGAGTCATGAAGTCCTATGAACATGGTAAATCCACATAATTTTTTTTGGAGTTCCTTGTAGGATGCTAGTGGTAATAGATCTAGATCCGCACACAATTATAGAGATGGATCTATTGTGCCTCAACAGGTTGGTATTTGCAGTTTTATTGTTCTTTGTGTTGTATTGGAGGAAATAGAGGCTAGCATGGAGATATTATAGGTAGTATGGGACATGATTTAGAGGAGTTAGGTTGGGGTTTAGGGTTATGGTTTAGGCTATTTTTAGGTTTTTGATCCTACTCGATAGATCAAGATAAAATGTCCTTTACAGTTAGAGGAATGATTGTAGTAGTTTCAAGCCTTTCATCTCATTTATTTAATACTCGATGCTTGTATTATTTTATCTCTTATATTCTCATTGATGTCTTGGGATTATTTTTAGAATATAATTAGGGAGTATTAATTGATATTCCCATATGTATGTGATTAGAGGGGATTCACAAGCATGAATATTGTACCTTGGTTATTTGAATTTGTTTCTTCCTATTGAATTGCTCCATGATAGAGATTGGTGGTTTTGAAATAATATTAGGGATGGAATGGATCATTTTATAATGAGATTTTAACAATTTATATCACTATTGATCGCCATTTATATCTCTTGATGTCAATAATTTTGACTTTGTTGATGTTAGGATATGCAAGAGGGTTGTTCATGACTTTATCATTGGAATTTGGGTGGGGTCACATCCTATGTTTCTATTTATTTTGAGGAATGGGATATTCCATGTGACATTTCTTCTTTACTTTGATCAGTTTCAGAATTATTTCTCCCTCAAATTTTACAGATTTCCACCTTAGTGTGGGGTAAATTTTGTGATTCAGCTTATATATGGTACATGACCTATTTATATTCCTCCTTAAAAATGAATCCTATGGAAATTTTCAATTTTAATTCTCAACTAGATGACTTAAAGGTAAAGGGGTTTATCCACCTGAGTACATCCCCTTTGGGAGCTCCATTCATATTCACCAAGAAGTTATATGGGTCTTTAATGTTGTGTATGGATTATCAGATACTAATGTATGTTATCATTAAGAACTGATATTGGATTCCTCATATTGATGCTCTATTTTAGTATCTTAAGTTTTCTTGAGTTTTATTTAATATTGATTTTCTTTTGGGTTACCAATGCTTGAGGGTGTGTCCTTTAGACATTCATCATAAAAAGTTTAGGTTCATGTATGGTCATTACAAGTAAATTGGGATATAATTTGGCTGACGAACACACTAGTGGTCTTTATAACACTGATGATCCATGTTTTTCACCCTTATTTGGACTCCTTTTTTTATGTTTATAAAAAAATATTTCAGTATACTCTATGTCGAGGGAAGAAAATAATCTACATTTGGAGGTAGATATGAGCATCCTATGAGGTTTGTGGTTGTATGAAAGGATCTCAAAGTGTTAGTTTTGGATTGATCAGTTATAACTATTAGGGCATGTAATATCTGATGAAGGAGTATTGGTGGACACAAAGAAGGTAGTGGTTGTGGTTTCCTTGTAAATACCCAAAAATTATTCAAGTTTCCGCATATCATGGGTTTTGTTTATTACTATCAGATGTTCATTCAATACATCTCCTGATTAATATAACTTTGGATGGGAATAACCAATAAGTGGGTGGATTTAAGACGGTTTGAGGATTTTGAGAATTATATTATTGATATATAGGTGAGATTGACATCCAAGTCAATTTTTACCTTACATGGGAAAGGTAATGTTTACATTTTTTATTGTGATGTAAAGGGAGTCGACCTAGGAGTTGTAACGATGTTGGATGTTTGATTATTCTCTTATTGGTCCAAGAATCCATGATTAAATGAAAATAACTATATGATTCATGATTTTAAATTGTATTTGATGGTGCATTGTTACATCCCAAATAAATAAATAATAATATATTTTCATATTTGTTAACATTTTTGCATTAAATATTAATTTTACTTTAAAGGGGATTCTATGTTCAATGGAATACCTGATACACAATAATGGGTTTCTTTGAAGTCTAATTTTACACACAATGATGAGTCATACTAAAAAATAACAATATAATATTATTTTAAATGGTAGTCAATTCCTAGACATTGTATGGTCAGGAATAAATAGAACTAACAAAAATATCATTATACATTTTTGTTAATTGTTTTTACATTTATCCAATAAAGTTCAGTGGCTTAAAATGTGAATGAATTTAATTTAAAACATAAATATTCTAATATTTTCTAAAAGGTTGATTTACCACCTTTTAATGGAGAACCCTCATTAAATCTTTTTTTGGTCACTTTTATATGTTCTATTTGACCAAATAAATTTTTTTTAGATTCATGACATTAAAATTTACCTTTGGTAAATTTTTTGTTTTTTCTGATAAAATTCATTTTTTTAATGAATAGGGAAAAATAATGTATTTTAATTCAAAACTGTCATCTCATGTAATTTTTTAATATGGTTATATTTACTTTATTATTAATTTTATAGTGTAATTATATTATATTTTTACCACTTAATACAATGTTTTTCATTGGATGTAATTTCACTTTGAAAATGGACATAAACAAGTGTCAATATTTTGATAGTTATTATTTCTTAAAAACACATTTTTTGTTTTGACAATAGAATTTAATTTTAAATTAATTACACCAACATCTATATCATGAATTTTTTAAAATAGAAATCATTTTTTTATTCTGAATATCAAATATATCTTAGGTTGTATTATTGGTATTTTTCTGAAAAAACATCAATTTTGGATGAATAGTAAAAACACTAGGTATTATTTGAAAAACCAAATATTTCCTTTAAATGAAATTTTTTCGCTTCTGTTAATTGAATTTCAAAAATCTAACATACAAGGTTGTTATTAGTAGTAAAATTTGGTTTAATAAGATGAAAATAGTTTTTGGTGAATAGTAACTTTTGGCTTTTATTTACCGTGATTAAAGATAAATAGGATAATTCAAGGTAGAAATAATATTATAATAAGATAAAATTACATTAAAACGTGTCTTATACTTATTGGTAGAGTAATGGCTGACCAAGAAAATCTTTGGGTGAGATGTTTGGCCTTTGAAAACCACTTGGGTAAGATAATGATTTTAATAACTTTTTATTTAAATTAAAAAAAATATCATAAACATGAATGTTTTCCTAAAATAACTTTAATGTGGGGTTATATAATTGATATTTTTGACTATATATATTCATTAGAAATCAAAAAATATTTCTTGCATCATTGTTTTTTTTTTAATTTTTAGACATCATATAAGTAAAATTATTTATGACAAAATAATGATGCAATGTTTACCTCATTAATGAATGATTTAAATAAAAAAAGATTATAAAAATTAAAAAAAATATACAAAACTTGTCAAATTATTATTGGATGATTTTATTTTGAACAATATTTATTCTATATTTAACTTCAACATGTTTTTGACCTTTAGAAACTGAAATCATTATATAATAAAATAATATTTTCAAACTTTCCTAAAGAGCCCCTCCTCCCCCATATAAAAAGCCTTCAACTCTAACCCATTACTCACACCTCAAAAGCCCCTTGTATCATCCAACTTATGCCCAAGTAAGCTCTTAAGATTCCACTATTCCACCTAGAAGCCTTACCTTAGTCAGAAGTCACTTCATGAAATCCTTTTGGGTCATACCAAATGCAGTTACCCGATTTAAAGGTAATGTCTTCTTTTATGTTTTTTTATTTTACTGCTCCAACCCCCTAAACTCTTTTTATTCATTTATATTATAACCAACCCAATATCCTAAATATACAATGTTGTTTAAATGAGATTTATTCTAACTAATCTTACACACACCTTCTTCTAATGGGTAAAGAACATATTGTTTCTATGGAAGGCGAACTATTGCCTCACGAAATGATGATTGTTTAATTATATCATACCACCTATTATGGTGGAAATTGTGATGGAACTATATTTATATGTGATATATATTTTATTTATAATGTCTCTATTCTTCTTTATTTTCATTTATAGCATACATTTTTGGTTTTCATAATGGGTAAACGCGATAATTTTATTTGAGAAAGTGCGGACTACCGCCCCTCAAAGTGATATAACTCGTTCATGCCATACGTGGAATGTATAATGGATGGAGTTAATGAAATTATGTATGATATTATACTGGAATTATAATATAACTATTTATAATTATTTTTTCATTCTATTAAAAATTCAAAATAGAAATGAAAGTATCATTCATGCGTACATACGGCTTACCGTCTCCATGAATGGTGTATTTCATTTCATACCTCCAAATGCTATGTACTATTATAAATATATATATATACAGGATATAAATTATATATGTGATATATAAATCATTAATTTCATTATGTAGATAATTAACTTTCAACCACATGGAAAACATGTAAATATTTGAAGTACATTTTGGACTCAAGTACCAAATATTGACAAAATGAACATTATTAACATAAATGATTACATAATGATTATAACATGGAAATAAGTGACATAAAAAGAATAATAAACATGGAAAATTTTCTTAAGAAAGTATAAATTAACTTTAGTTTATTATTCAAGGGATTAAATAATGAACAGTTCAAGTCGGACACAAGGTAAGGGATTTCATCTCAATCTCATTTCATTGAGGAATATTTTGTTTTACGCATGAATTTTTTTTATATGGTGTATAAACACCTTTAACTTTTCATTTCATTAAAAGGGAATCTTTTTCTATGAAGTGTTTTACTAAATGGAAAAAAAGAATGTTTCTTCTAACATAAGTAGTGACAATGTCCTTTTCTAGTGCTGCAAGTATTATTTTATCTATGGCTTCTTTAACAAGCCATAATGCTTTTAAAAGGAAAATAAATACCATATACTCTTTTATGTATTTTGGTATCGAAAATGGTTTTGATAATGAATTTTTTATGTCAATATATTTAAATTATATATTTTTATTGTAATGTGTAAATGATATCATTCCTTTATGTTAGTTTTATGTGCTATGAATATGTTATGGTTCTTCGGTATTGTTTATGTATACGGGTGGTTCAGTGATAATCCTAGGGTGGGTGAGCCTGAGATAGCTCTCCAATACATTGGGTAACGTGACGGAGGTAAACATAAATGTTTATCCTAAAAGATTTAGGGAATATAATATGATGGTTATTCCAAATTTAACTCCCTACATATCTGTAAAGTTACAATGTAAGTATGTTATGGATGCCTCAAGTTACCTTTATGATTTGTGATTACTATGTGTTATTCATAAATGTTATGATTTTTTGATATATGTTAAAAGGCTTATGTTTTGATGAACTAATATTTTATTTATTTATTTTATAACCTTTAATGGGATTTTTATTCTCATCCCAGGTTTTGAAGTGTTATTCACAGGACATATGTAAAACCCCAAGATTTCATAGTATGTTATCTCTTCAATGTAATTCAATAACTTGCGCTACATGCAACAACGAGTTTGAGGCCACCACAACATACCAAACAAGCCATTCAAAAATTGGTTATGAATAGTATTAACTGCATTTTAAACATTATATATATTCTATTAAATTTTAACAGTCATATGTTGTGTTTCTTATACGTAATATAAAGACAAATTCAATTTTTCAGATAAAAGAAGTATTTTTCCCGAAATGAAATTTTACCGCCTATTTAATGGAGAATCCTTTTTAAAAAAATATTTGAACTTTTATAAATTCAATTTAGTTAAATTAATTTCTTATTTAGAATCGGGAAAACAAAATTTAGTTCGGATAAATTTTTGGTACTTTTCTGATAACTTTTATATTTTGATGAATATGGACAAATTATAAATTTTAATTGAAAAAAACTTTTTAAATAGAAATAATTTATAGTTTTAAATTATGAATTTTAATGATTTGTAATTTTAATTATATTTTATTTTTATTATTTAATAAAATATAGGTCATTATAAGTAATTTAACATTTAAATTTGACACAAACACATGTCAATCTTTTGATAGGTTTTAATTTTTAAAAAACACGATTTTTGGTTTTGAAAATGGAAATTAATTTCAAATTAATTAATGAAACATCAATATATTTAATTTGGTAAAATAGAATTAATTTTTCAATTTGGAATATCAAAATTATCTTTGGGTGATTTTTTTCTATTTTTCTGAAAACATTCAATTTTTGATGAATAATGAAAAACAATGTGTTATTGTTTAAAATCAACTTCTTATTTAAATAATTATTTATTTTATTTAAATTTATTTTAAGTCAAAATAGATATATAAAACCTATATAAGTTCAATTTCATTCATTGTTTTCATTTTATAACAAAATTAGAGGTATAAAATTTTATTGAACTTTTAATCGTTTTTAACCCACCTTCTAGAAGCATTTGCAAATTTGCATAAAACTTAATTTTACCACTTCTGTAAGTTTAATTTCAAAAATACAAGACATGTGGTTGAAATCATTAAGTAAAATTTGGTTCAATAATATAAAAATAATTATTGGTGAATAGTAGCTTTTGACTGTTATTCACCACGGTTAAAATTAAATAGGGTAATTAAAGGAAAAAATGATATTATAATTACCCTAACACATGTACTAATTCTATTAGATAAGTTTAATTCTACCAAAGAAAATGTAGTAATTAAATATTACCCTTTTTTCTTCTTGGATTAGATTAGGATATTTATTATTATTTTATTTAATGAAAAGTTAAAAGTGTTAAATACAATATTTATTAACTAAACCATTTTTAATATATGGATATACATAAGATAAATTTGACTATAAATATTCATTAGAAAGATAAAAATATTTCCTAAAAATGGTAATTAATTTATAATTTCTAGATATTAAATAATTAAATTTATTTATGACACAATGATGTTGTAGTAATTACCTTCTTAATGAAATATTAAAAGAGTTTATATTATAAATATTAAAATAAACAGAATTCAAATGTTTTGATGCCATCATAAAATTTTATTGGTTAAAATGACATGTTAGGGTTGATAAGATAAATTGTTTTCGAGTTGATAAGGTTTTTATGACTTTCAAAAAAACAAAATACCAAATAGTGTCAGAATCGACATAAATTAGTTTTTAAAACAAATACTATATTGTTGGTTGATATAATATTCTTAAAAATCTATGGTTCAGAAAAAGAGCTTAAATAATATTATATACTTCATTAATGATCCACTTTAGGTTATCTTGGATGTTTAGAGTATTTTTATTAATCATATATTTTAATAATACGAGAAGACAATGTAAAAGTTAAACTATTTTACTAAGAGTTAAATCTAAATGATAAGGTAAAATGGAAACCTAAACTTATCTAAAAAATATTGGTTGAAATGATTTAGACCCATAACCACCAATGGATAGAAATATATTCATTTTCATTCATTCTAAACTAAATATTATTGTATAATAAATTAATATTTTAATCATTTCCTAAAGTGACCCTCACCCCTCTTATAAAAGGCACTTCCCCTTCTCCCAAAATGACACCTCCAAAACCATTTTTCTCGGCCAAACCCTTCCAAAATATCCTCTTAGCATCCCTCACTTCTACCAAAAGTCCTTACATTGATCAGAAATCCATCCTATGAAGCCCTTTTGATCAAATAAAAAGAAAACACCCAAAAAAGAGGTAATAATTTCACCACCCTCTTTCAAGTTCTTTTCTTCCTCCACTTCCTCTTTGTATGTTGTTTCCATACCAAAATAATAACTCCCTACCTCCTACATAATTTTATGTTATTATAAATATGGTAAAACAATATTTGTTATTCTATCTATCCTATAAATGACAAAGTCACCATACGTGCGTACGTATGGGTTACAGTATCCACGTCATGGTGTAGTTTGTTATTCAAACACATAATTATTTGGATAGGTATTATAATGAATATAACTGATGTAAATAATAAATATAACATGTTAATTATTATGTATATATTATAAAACACCCAATTATATAAAATTTCCCCATCAAAAATAATTATATTGTCGCTCGTGTGTATGTACGGCTTACCGTCTCCACGACGCGATGAGATGTCATTCCCCATCGTAACCATTCAAGATTAATTTTCATTTTATGATTAAAAATAATGTTTAATTACTTTATATCATTTTGGATATGAATAATATTCATTTTATCCATAACAAACATGACTTTCCTAACAACCCATATAAAGGAAAATGAATCAGTTAACACCTGATACCGTGATACTACTGAAATATCATTTACAAAGAAATATTATAAGATCGTATATGTAATCATATTAATGTATATGGTTTTTTTATAATTTAATAAAAATTATTTCAACATTATACATGAGGTTAACCTACCCTCAACAAAGGAAAAGTACAAGGTAAGGGTTAATTTCACAATCTCATTTTTATCCGAGGTTGTTTTTAAGTAAGTGTCAACTGTGACATATTTATTATCAATGTCCATGTTTCATAGAAGGGTTCTCAAAGGGATTATTTTTAATGGACTCTTTTAATAAAACATCATTTTAAATCTTTTAAAAATTTATCCATCTAAACCTTTCTCATTACTATCAGGCTTTTTAAAAAAAATTTAAAGATTTATTTATATGGACATGAATTTTTTAAAACTAGTACCCCGCCCGTGCATACGCACAATGCTATAAATAAAATATTATTTTTAAAAGTGAATTAATAGTTTGAGAAGTTAATAATGAAAATTAATTAAAAATATGTTTAAATTACAACATTAGTGATAGATAATAATGATAAGAATTGAAAAATAAGAACATGTATCATAAATTATATATGAAAAGGAATGAAAAGGAAAAAACATGATTTAAAAAGAAACAAAAAAACATGATGTATCATAAATTATATATGTAAACGAATGAAAAATTATTTTCACAATAGAGAAATAAAAAACATGATGTCTCATACATTCCAAATAAGAAAAAGTAATAATAAACATTGAAACATGAAAATTGAAATTGTGAATGTAATATATTACAGATTGTTTTGAAACCAAGGAAAAATAAGAACTTGTTTACAGAGAAGTATTTGATGGAAAAAAATTTGATGAAAAGTGTAACAATAATTACTGTTTTTATTGTGTATAATTTTATTTTATGTTTTACTGACAAAAGGATGACATGCTAAATTCCAAATCAGTATTTTTAGAACTATATGTCTTCAAAAACCACTCTGTGCTGTTGCTTATCAGACTTCATATTTATCCATTGATTCTCACTCACCAACAAATGACTCTTAATTAAATCTCTACATACTTACCCTACCTTACTCCCCAGACTAAAAATAGAAACAAAACAATAGTAATTAAGCTTATGGAACATTGATTTTACGATGATAAGTGAACGCAGACTAACAGTGGAGGGAAGTGCAGTTAATTAAACTAAGGAATTGATCTTTGAATGATAAAATTAGAAATAAAAAAAGGGATTGATGATAAAACACAAAATGCACTGTATGAGAGCATTTACACATCTCATCTTTTAAATAAAAAGCACAATAATGTGTATGGAGAGGACTAAAATGTATCTGGAAAGCATTGAATTAATGCAGTTCTACCCAATGTAGGAAAATTGACTGAGCTTTCTCGACATTTTTGGGCCACCAGTTTTGGAATTTAGCAACAACAGCATCACAAACTTCCTTAGCATACATGTGGAATAAGAAAAAAAAATCCATTCAAACCCAGAATAAAAATGATGATAGTTTTTTGCAATAAAAATAGTCACTGGAGGCATTTTTGCACACCTTCAATTAGAATGAAAACTTTTGGATGTTGGTTGACAGCAAAGTGGTTCCCTGCAGTAGTGAAATATAGCTGATAAAAAAGAAACAAGGAAATATGATCACTATACATTCCTCATAATAAGAGATTAGTATTTATTAAAGTTAGACCAAATAATAATGTTGAATAAAAAGTGAATGATAAGTCAAACATAAGACAGATTGTAATAATAAAACTGATAAATGTGAAAATGATTGAATTATATGGCAACATTAGAAAACCAACTAATCAAAAACTGATGAAAACCTGCCAGGAACCTGGAAAGCATCAAATAGAACAAACCATCCAGCATGAAACAATGTCCAGCATGAAAAACCCAAGTTAAGTAAGCTGCAGGAAAACATCCAGCAGCAAACAAAATCAACCATGAAACAATATCTAGCATGACAATCTCAAGTTAGGAAATCTGGTGGAAAAAATCAAGCATGAAAAACCTGCAACATAAACCTCCACCATCATGAACCTACAGAATCACAAAAAAACGTCAAGCATTATCCTCCTCCAAGATGAGTAACTTCTAGTATGATAATTATCTTTCAACATGAAAAACTGATACAAAATAATCCACCATGAAAACCGTCCAGCATGACAAGAAACCCGTTCAGCATGAAAAACGTCCAGTATGAAAAACTGATAAACCTTTAGAAAACTCATACTAAAATGTTCATCATGAGAAATCCCAAATACATCAGTCTTTAGAATAGACCACAGTAGAAATAATGTTGAACAACATGCAGATTTTAGTACAAAGGATGAATGCAGAAACTTATAACATGTATAAAAAATGTTGAACAACATGTACAGATTAGAACATGTAGAAAAAATGCAAAACAAATTAGACCACAGTGGAGTTATATGTTTTCAAATAGTTAATGTAAAATCCGACAAAGAATAGTGCATTTGGATATGTACATATACAGATTAGAACATGTATAAATAATGCTGAACAACATCCATATTTTAGTACTAAGAATGAATGTATAAACTTATAACATGTCTAAAAAATACAACTGAAGAATGGAGGTGTAATAGATTTTATGTACATAAGAACTATTGAAATAAAATCTGAGTAAATAGAAATATGTGCAGTGGATATGAAATAGATATGTCAAACTAAAAACAGTGGGAAAACCAATAGAATAAAATCTAGGTTAACTCAAATGTACGTTACTATGTGTAACCAAAAGTAATTGCTATTGCTTCCAATACCAGAAACAAATTACATAGTTTTTAAAAAAAATTCTCATAGTTGAAAAATACCATAAAACATATGAAACACATAAAATAATGATTTTTCAGTGATAGAAATGAAGAAGACATTGAAGGCCGCACCCTGCGCATCCCTTCAGTCAATGCTTGAGCTCTCTGCATATTATATGTCATATTTATAATCCGTTTATTTCATCTATTCTAGGCTGAAAAATCTTCAACATGTTGGAAAGGCACAACCCCTCATTCAGTGTACCTTTTAACCAAAGAAAGAGGAGGGATTTGATCATGGGATGAGATATGAATAATAAATTAGAGAAAAATTTATATGAATATTTCCTCATCATAAGAACTTTATATAATAATAACATACCTTCCAATCAAGGCTTCCATACAGATATTCAGGTTGTAAGCCTCTTTTTTGGAAAATTTATCATAGTAGAAACCATTATAGTTATTAACATGAAATAACATAAATGAAAAAACAAATGGAAAATGATTATAATAAGGCTTAGTAGTAACAATTAAACACAACAACAATATATACCGTTCTCACAGATGAGTAAAAAGTTTTGTAGGAATAAACTGTTTGGTTAATCCATAATGAAATATTACAACAACATTATATGGATGACATGTAAGATTTTTTGAACTATTATTTTACAAGTTCTGTTCAGTAACTGTACAATATGGTTTAGTAGAAATGAAAAAAAACTCATGAAAATGAATAGGAAAGTTTAGGCCCGCTGCGGATAGAATGAATTGAAATAGATTATAAAACTGGGAAATGAAATATCATAGAGGAAACAATCAAATATTTGCGGAAACTAAATAAAACTTGTTTGTAATAGGAAACCATTACCATCAAAACTCCACAATGGGGAAAACTTCTTCATGCAGTAAAAGTTTAGGCCATGTGCGTACAGAAACCTAAAGTGGAAAACCTAAATGGATAGGTGAAAAACAAATACAACTGAAAAATATCTGTAAAAAATGATATTTTCAGTTCCCATCATTATTTAAACCATAATTGAAAATTATAAACACTTTTTGATGAATTATAAACTAAAAAAAATTATACAATATAAAATTGAAGGTACATATAAAACATATTAACATATATGATAAAATTGTTTGTTTCATGGGAAGGGGTTGACTGTGATACTATAAAACATAGGTGTGATATTATTTTAATCTTTTCCTAAAGCTTTGTGGATAATATAGAGTCAATGCATTATAAATAAATTATTGATAACTAACATCATAGGACAACTGGTGTGTCTGAAATAAATTAAGGACCTGTTAAAAGGTCTCATTATATCCCAAAGAATGATCATTTCACATTAATGTGTGCGGATCTGTTACAGATGTTAACATAGTGGTAGAATTTTTATGGGGGTACACATTTCAATTTAGGTCGTATGAGTTCTATTTTGGATCAAAAGGTTAAATATTTCTAAAGCAAACTAGATATTGGTATTACTGATCCAATAAAAACCGCTCCTAAGATGCAATTAAACTGGTGTCGGTGTATTCCTTGTCAATTAAATTTCATTGAAATGTATTATAAGCCTTCATATTTAAGTGAAATCAAATAATGAAAAAAATAAGATTTCATATTTAAGTGAAATATGAGTCTGCATATTCAAATATAAGCCTACATATTAAATATAATAAAGTACAAATACATGACTGCATATTCAGTAAGCTTTCATATTCAATAAGATTTCATTTTCATTAATCCTATATATTCAAATATAATACCGCATAATTAAGCATTCATATTCAATATAAGCTTGAATATCTAATAATCAACAAATATAACCCTATATATTCAATATAATAATGAAGAATTTCTATTAACCCGTTACTACAAGTACACATAAATGAACGATCAATGGGAAAATGGTGGATTCAAAATGAAATCATAATATATGTATACTTATATAATAAATACATCGATGTCTTTATTACATAGATTCATTCAAAAATAGGGAACAATATAGAATAAGAATTATAAAATAAAACAGTGTATAAAAACATTAAAACATGCCAGCAGGAAGACTAATCTTGTCACCTGAAATAGAACAGACTAAATATGGTTGTAAAATTTTACAAAAATGGTTGACAACTACAATCAAATAAATCATTGAATCAATGAAAAATTACCTTGGATCTTTGTTGTCTTTGTAATAAAAACTGGAGAAGGTGAATAAAAAACCTAAATTAAAGAATACATGTAACCACATTGAGAACTATTATAATGATCATGAAACATACAAAGAAAGACTACTAAAATGATCATGCAACCTCTGAAAACATGGTTGAAGGAATAAACATGTATAATGGTGAAGAAATGTGAATCTGTTGTAGGTGCAGAAGACCTCCTAAAAGTCAAATTAACCAATGGAAAAGAAAATTGAAATAAATACACCAAGAAATATTGAAGAGGATGAGGATGAGTAATGTTAGGTCAGGTTGACCTTCGTCGAAGCCACTCGGTAGGAAGAAACCCTTATATGGAGGTAAGAGTAGACAGGTTGCCGGGCATCGAATGGTGTCGCAGGAGTTGCGACTAAAAATGGAAGACTGTGTCATAGATATCTTACGAAGTCGCCAGGTAGCTCAAAACCCTAAATCATATTGTAAGAGGGAAGAGCGTACAGCTGGGAATACCTGATGTCGTCGACGGGGGTGTGAACGTAGAGCGGTGGTGCTGAAGGCGGTGATTCCAGAGGTGGTGGTGCTGGAGGCGGATGAGTCCAAAATATATGTATCCAATGAATAAGACGACATTTTCACCTTGGTTTCCTGCAAGGAGAGCTTACTGAGCCACATATCGACAACAGAGTCACTCAGATTCTCGAAAAGGAAGGATGAATTTATGACGGTGGATCCAGTGAAGGCGCAGCTACTTCCGGTCGGTCTCGATGATAGTGGAGCATACGGTGCGCATGGAGCGGCCAGCTGACGTCGGATCTTTGGATCTCAAAATCGACGGCAGGGTGTAGAGAGTGTTCCTGGAAGATAGGTCTCCGACGCCAGTGAAGGTATGCGGGAGGAGATGAACATATTCGAGGAGTGATGGAACCCTATTTTCGGCTGGAGAAGCGGGGTTAGAAGGCGAGGTGATAGGAAAGCTACGGGCAGAGAGGAAAGAAAGAGGAGACAGGGTGCAAGGGTGAGGGGGTATAATTTGGATTGAGTTAGTATATTAGGTGACGTGGTACGGGACACTCGGATTCAAAACTATCTTTTAAATGAAATCCATTATAAATTATGTGACTTTTAAATGATTTCATGAAAAAGATATCTTTCTCTCAATGAATTTTACTGATCATTTTCAACTATGTCAAAATCCTTTACGGGATATTATTCTTGATCATGGTTGATTTATAATACCAATCTTCCATATTGTATTGAAGGTTTTGTGATATTTCTGACTATATATGTGTTATTTTTATACCATTCATGGTTTATGGATAAAGTATTCACATTTCGTTGGATAGTTTTAATACGAATTTTTATTTATGTTTAAAACTTTCCATATGAGGAATGAATTGGAATTAGTAAGTGATGGGTGGAGCCTTCTATAGATCCTCGATGCATCAGTAGCTCTCATGAGAAAAACTAGTGTCTTGCCACAAGGCCTTTCCAAAATCGTATTTTTATTCATGCAATGAGGCCTTCACTATGTTGTTATGATGTCTGACATTATTTATTCCATCATTATGAATGTGTCTATTGATATTGATTGTGATTGTTAGACTAGTAGAATATCTATGTGTATAAGTAAATAGAATTAATTGATTTATATTGGCCATATTATAAATAATTTTATACTTAAAAGGCTTATGTTTTAGTCTTATACAATGCCTTAAATGTTTTTTTATTTATGAATGTTTCTGCTATATTGTTATCCTTATGGAGCATCTGAGCTCACCCCATTCTATGTTTTATTTTTTCTAGGATGTGAAGAAGTATATTATGACTTACTTATAGGGATAGTCTAAGGGATATTAATGTGGTCAATGGATACAATGTTGTTGTTTTTTTCATTTTATAATATAATGTAAAACATTGGAATGTATCTATTACTTCCAAGGAAACTAAATTGATTGGTTTTTCAGGACATGATTCCTTGTATCATGACAATGTTATGTAATAATGCACCAACTCTAGGTAACTAGGGTCGGGGCATTACAGTTGGTATCAGAGGAATGTAGTAGAAACCTTAAAAACTAGATTTATATAAACTCTTATTAAATCACATTACCCTAAGATAGACTTTTAGGATTTTTATAGAATAAATTCTTAAAAATTTTGTAATGTAGAGATTTTGTGTATTTTCTAAGCAATACATCCCTATCTAGTTATGAGAATGTAGAGGAGGCTCTGGCCCAGAAGTGCCTAGGAGTGAAAACTCCGACAAGGAGTTTTGAGCTTGACCTGAGGTATCCTGTTATATGAAAATGGGCCTTGTTGTACTCTTCGTTAGGACTCTCTTGGAGGATATGCTCAGGATAATTCACAGTTTTATTACAAGCCATTATGAAGGATTTATGAGTAAATACTTCCTCAAAGAAAAAAATTTATAATTATAGATTATATGAAAAATATTTTCAATTTACGTTAGGTATTTTACATGTTTGTAATTATGAATAGTGATTCATAAAGTAACCTAGTGTATACCATTGTTTAGAAATGGAACCTAGTAGAAGGAATGATAACACTAGTAATACGTATAAGCTAAATATTAAGAAGGATCATATCTTTCATGGTATTAAGCCAACATTTAGAAGGGAAATACTCCGACATATTCTATTCATATGAAGAAATTGTATCTTTTGTTAATAAGAGAAGTAAATAATTCTCTGATTCATATCCCTTTAAAGGGGAACAAGAAAAGAAAAGGATGGAAGAGAGAAATATGGATTAAAGGAAGATGGGAAAGAAGGATTTTTCCCATATGTGATAACTATAGAAAGAATCACCTTCGTAAATGCTTGAGGGGAATGGAAGTTTGTTATATGTGTGGAGCAAAAGGACACCAAGTACGTAATTACAAGGGTAAAAAAAGGTTTCAAATGCAAAATGCATCTTCTTAAAGGAGTTGGTACACTACGCGAATCAATGTCCAAATCATCAAAGTATACCCAAATGATACTGTTGGATAGTAATAGAGTTATGATACTACCACAGATGAAGAGGAATGATTAGTGTTCTTATTTTCTTATTAATGAATTGTGTCATTTGAGCTTTTTATTAATGATGTACATGTTATAAGAATTATAGAGTATATAAGGATTGTACTGCAGTACTATTTCATTAAGTATTTTAGATTGTATGTTACTAATAAAAGTTACTCTATAGTAAGATAATATTTTTGGAAAATACATGGCCAAGGAAAGATAAAAGTTAATATGGTTCTGATACCGAGGTAGTGATTTTGGAATACTATATGATTGATTCAGGTAAGTTATACTCGATATTCATGAATACTTTGAAACTAATTAGTTGTTTATTTATTCCATTATTTTTGGAGTTTAAATTTTTTCTGGATATAATGAGTATTTCTAGTATTCTATAAGGAATAAGGGAGCATGAATGTAATCAATGAGGTTTTATAGTAATTTAGGGTGTTACCGTGTTTTAAAAGAATACATGATGAAGGTATTCACATGTTATTACGTGGAAAATATAATCTTCATTGGGTTTACCATTGTTTTAAATTTTGGACTATGAATTTGGAAAAAAGTATTTTGGATAAGTCTAAATGTTGGAATTGATTAAGTTTGACATTGGATACTATTATAAAGGTTAAAGCATTTTGTAATATTTTTTTGGATTGTTATAAATAGGACAACCCAGAGTTCGGGTGACAACCTTTCGCGTCCAGCAAGGCCATGAGACTTGAACCCGAAACCAAAGGGTGACAAGGGTTCATCACCTACCACTAGCCTTCGTGATGTCCTAGTTTGTATAATGTAGTTTTTCTAAAATATTATGACAAATGATTTATAAATTAATTATTTTTGAAACCCTATAGTATTAGGTAAAATAGAATATTTTTGAATTATATTACCTTTTGGAGTAAAAGATGATTTTGTGGAAGGAATTAGTTGAAGGAAGAAACACTACATTTCAAGTATATTTAATTCTATTATTATATGAAGAAATTATTTAATAAACTTTAGGGAATATATCTTAAAAAAATGTGTTATCCTAATACCTTATGTTTTGTGTAACTAATGATATTTTAAATCATCATAGATCGATGGCTTTGAGGCCCTCAATTATAAACTTGATTGAGATTGATGACCTCAATCACTCCCTATAAATATTTACAATTTCTCTATAATTATTTGACTCTAACTTCCACCAATTTTCCCCTAATCAATTTCATAATTTTGTGGTGACTTTTTCATTTCCCTTTCCCACTTATTAAGACTAAAGTTTATTAAACCATTTTCCGATGTGGGTTTTCCACAATGGTATTTTCTTATTTTTAACCTTTTATTTTCAAAGAACAATTGAAAATTCTGAGGACTCAATTTATTGAAGGAGGGTAGAATGTAACACCCCAATATTTCATAGTATGTTATCTCTTAAAAGTAATTTAATTACTTACACTACACGCAACAACAAGTTCGAGCGCACCACGATTTACAAAACTGGCCGTTCAAAAAGCAGTTATGAATAGTATTAACTACATTTGAAATTTTATATATATATGCAATATAATTTTAACGTTCATATTTTTTGTTTCTTAGACATAAAATAAGGAAAAATTCAATTTTTCAAATAAAAGAAGTATTTTTTCAAAAAATTGAATTTTATCGCATATTTAATGGAGATTCCTTTTTAAAACAAATATTTGACACTTTTATATATTTAATTTAATCAAATTAATATCTTTTTTAGAATCGGCACAAAAAATTTAGTTTGGATAAAATTTTTATACTTTTTTGATAACTTTCATATTTTGATGAATAGTGAAAAATACTAATTATTAATTGAAAACAACTTTTTTAATCAAAACAGTTTATAGTGTTAAATTATGAATTTAAATGTATTTTAATCATAATTAGATTATATTTTTTTCATTTAATACTATGTAGGTCATTGCAAGTAATTTCACATTAAAATTTGATATAAACACATGTCAATATTTTGATAGTTATTTCTTTTTTTAAACCCGCTTTTTTGTTTTGACAATGTGAATTAATTTTAAATCAATTAATGAAAATTCTATCTTTTTAATTTGGTAAAATAGAATTCAATTTTTCAATTCAGAATATAAAAATTAGCTAAGGGTTATTATTTAAAACCGAATTTTTATTTAAATAATTAGTTATTTAATTTAAATTTATTTTATGTCAAAATAGATATATAAATTATATATAAGTTCAATTTAATTCATTGGAGTCATTTTATAATAAAATAATATGTATAAAATTTTATTGAACTTTTTACCATCTTTTACACACCTTCTATGACCATTTGCAAATTTGCATAAAACATAATTTTTCCGCTTCTGTGAGTTGAATTTCAAAAATCTGAGAGACATGGTTGATATTATTATGTAAAATGTGGTTCAATAAGATGAAAATAATTTTTGGTTAATAGTAACTTTTGACTTTTATTTACCACGTTTAAAAGTAAAAAGGGTAATTAAAGGTAAAAATTATATTATAATTACCCTAACACATGTCCTAATTCTATTGGATAAATGTAATTCAACCAAGAACAACCATAGGAATAAAATATGATCATTTTGGTCCACTTGGATTAGATTAGGAAATTTATTATAATTTTATTTAAAGAAGAGTTAAAAGTGTAAATTCAATGTTTATTAACTAAAACATTTTTAATATAGGGTTATACATAAGATAAATTGGACTAAAAATATTAATTAGAAAGATAAAAATATTTCTTACATAATGGTATTTTATTTATAATTTTTAGAGATAAAATAATTAAATTTATTTATGACAAAATGATGATGCAGTAATTACCTTCTTAATAAAAGATTAAGAGAGTTTATGTTATAAATATTAAAATAAATAGAATTAAAACGTTTTTATGCCATCCAAAGAAATTATAGGTTAATATGATATGTTATGGTTTATTAGATAAAATGTTTTATAATTGATAAGGTTTTTATGACTTTTAAAAAAACAAAATACCAAATAGTGTCAAAATTGACATAAATTAGTTTTTAAAACAAATACTATATTATTGGTAGATATAATATTCTTAAAAATATAAAGTTCAGCCAAAAGTCTTAAATAATATTAAATATGTCATTTATTAATCACTTTATGGTATCTTTTAAGTTTAGTGTATTTTTATTAACCATATAGTTTAAAAATACAAGAAGACACAATAAAAGATAAACTATTTAACTAAGAGTTTAATCTAAAAAATAGGGTTAAAATGGTAATTAAAACTTGTCTAAACCCTATTGGTTGAGATTATTTCGACCCATAACCACCTAAGTCTCGAAATAAAATCATTTTGAGCCATTATAAACCGAAAATTATTGTATAAAAATTATTATTTTAATCATTTCCTAAAGTGACCCTCACCCCTCTTATAAAAGAGAACTTCCCTTCTCTCAAAATCACACCTCCAAAGCCCTTTGGCTCGGCCACACCCTAACCAAATATCCTCCGAACATACCTAAATTCAACCTAGAGTCCTTACTATGATCATAAAGCCAGCCTATGGATCACTTTTGATCAACTCAGAAGGAAACATCCGAAGAAGAGGTAACCACCCTATTTCAAGTTCTTTTCTTCTTCCACTTCCTATTTATTTGTTGTTTCCATAAAAAAAATAACTCCAGTACCTCCTACACAATTTGATGTTATTATAAATATGGTACAACCATATTTTTTATTCTATCCATGCTATAAATGACAAAGTCACCATACGTGTGTACGTACGGCTTACCGTCTCAACGTCGTGGTGTAGTTTTCTATTCTAACACTTAATTATTTGGATGGGTATAATAATGTGTATAAATGTTGTAAATAATAAATATAACATGTTAATTATTCTTCAAATATTATATACCATCCAATTATATATGATTTCACCATCAAAAGAATTATATTGTCGCTTGTGTGTACGTACGGCTTACCGTCTCCAGGACGCGATGAGATGTCATTCCCCATCATAACCATTTAAGAATAATATTCATTTGATGAGTAAAAATTATGGTTAAAGACTTTATATAATTATTGACATGAATAAAATACATCCTATCCATAACAAACATGTCTTTCAAAACAAATAATTTAAAGGAAAACGAATCAGTTAACACCTGAAACGACGATACTACTAAAATTTCATTAATAAATAAATATTATAAGATAATATATGATATCACATTAATGTATATGGTTCTATAATAATTTAATAACAATGGATTTAAAATTATATAGAAGTTTAGCCTACCCTCAACCAAGGAAAAGTACAAGGTAAGTGTAAATTTCACAATCTCATTATTATCTCAGGTCGTTTTTACGTATGTATCTACTAGGACATATTTATTATCCATGTACATATTTTATAAAAGTGTTTTCAAAGAGATTGTTTTTTAGGGAATATTTGAATAAAACATCATTTTAACTATTTTAAGGATTTATTCTTCTAAGCCTTTCTAATTAATTCCCATTTTTTAAAAATGCTTTTACGGATTTATTTATATGCACATGAATGTTTTAAACTGTTAATTCCCTTATAAATTTTCAAAGTGGTATGGGACACATTGATTCAAAATTTCCTTTTAAATGACTTCCTTTATAAATTTTTTGGTTTTAAAATGATTTCATGAATAAGGGATATTTCTCTGAGTGATTTTTACTGATCATTTTCAACTATTTCAACATACTTTATAGGATATTATTCTTGATCAATATTGATTTATTATACAAAACATCCCTATTTTATTGAAGGTTTTTTTATATTTTTGACTATGGATGTGTTATTTTTATACCATTCATGGTATATGTATAATGTATTGACATTTCATATGCTAGTTTTAATATGAATTTTTATGTTATGTTTAATCTTTTTCATATGAAGAATGCATTGGACTTTGTATGTGATGGGTGGATCCCATTATAGCTCCTTGATGCATCGGTAGGTCTAATGAGAAAAACTAGTGTCTCGGCACAAGGCCTTGACAAAATCTTATTTGTAGTCATTTCACAAGGCCTTGACTATGTGGTTATAATGTGCGGAGTTATGCATTCCATCATTATGAAAGTAGCTATTGATATTTCATGTGATTATTCGACAAGTATAATATCCATGTGAATAAGTAAATGGAATTATTTGATTTATATTGGCCATATTATGCAGAATTTTATGTTTAAAAGTCTTATGTTTTTGTCTTATAAATTTTTTTAAATGTTTATGTTTATTTATGAAAGTTTCTACTATATTTTTATCATTACTGAGCATCTGAGGTCACCCCTTTATATGTTTTATTTTTTCTAGGATGTAATGAATTATATAATGACTTACCTATAGGGATAGTCTAAGGGAAATGAATGTGTTCAGTAGAGAAAATGTTGTTTTTGTTTTTCATTTTATAATGTAATGAAAAACTTATGAATGTATCTAGTACTTCAAGGGATACTGAACTGGTCCTTCTTTCAGGACATGATTCCTTGTATCATGCCAATGTTATGTAATAATGCACCGACTCTAGGTAACTAGGGTCGGGGCATTACCACTTAAAGATGAGTAGGGTCAATGATGGGATCAAATAAAATTCATGCTATCTAAAACATGAAACTAGGCATGGCTCTATTTTTTTCAAGAGTTTTTATTTTATGAAAAAATGGAAACCGAGTATAAGTTTCTACTTTGTAATTTTTGAGATGTAATGTAATAGTTGTGTCCTAATTCTCTTAAACTATAAAACTGAAAAAATATCCTCAATGTCAATTATCCATTTCATTCAATATTGTGTAATGTTTTAGGGTTGGGTCTTTATATGCATGCCTTGAGTTTTTGGTGGAAGTATCTTCTTGGGGAAAGGATTGTGGTATATACATATCCTAAGATCCTAAAATAAATTTTCTCTTATAATGATCTATCCCTTCATCACAAGATATGAGTTTAGTAGCCATAATCTATTGATTTTTGAGATATTGTATACTCTTAAGAAGGCTAATATCATTATAGATATGTTCAGGTATATGATTCTGACCTAAGTGGTTCAGGAGTATAATAATGAGTAGTAGAAGATGGACCTTTTTATTAAGATGTGTTTGGGAGTTCAAGGGTATCATGGTCAAGAAACTCATGCTTCCTTATAAATTTATACTTTAATTATTGAAATGGTCAAGGAGAGTAATCTTTTTAACCTAAATTAAAGTGAAATGATGGAAAATTTATATAGTTTGGAGACACCACTATACATGACTTTTAATGGTAATGAATTTTTTATGCTCAATGATGTGTGTTAGTTATAATGATAATATAATAGGAGCTGATAATGGATTTCTAGGACTTCAAATGGATGATATATCTAGGTCTAAAAATTATGTACTGTGATGTGAACTAGTAAAATTGGTGATCTAGGATGAAGAAGGATTTAGTGGATTTCATTACGCAATGATCAACCGATTAGTAGATGAAGGCTAAGAATCAATGACTCTATTATATTATCATGCCTTAAACATTCTAGAATAAAAGTGGAATGGTGTGGATATATAAATCATGATGGTTTTGTTGAGGATGATCTGAGTTCATGATATATTTTGGGTTTTCATATATTATTTTATAAAAGTAGCTCATTTCTTATGAATCAAATAGACTTATTTTATGGATGAGATAGGTTTTTTTTTGAGGTTATGAACTTGAATTAGTTTCCACAAAGTATCATCTTGAATAGGGTTACCCATTTTTGCTTTTGATTTTTCAAAGGGTTATAAAATAATCTATGTACAAAGGTATACATGAGTGTATATTATCACCTGTAGGAAAAAGGGTAGTCTACGCGTATGATTTAGGAGTTGAAGGAAATTATATGGGAATTTTTCCTTGATTTTGTGGATTTTTTTTGTGACACTTCTAGAAATAGTTTAGTTTTCCTATTATAATATATATCAATCATGGATTTATGCATCTCATTTTGTGGCCTTTTATGGTGGTTCATGTTAATCGCCTCTATATTAAATAGAATCTAACGACTCAATTATTCTTGGAATGATCCTGGTGTAGGAGTACTCAGAGATGATTAACTAGATTAAGAAGTGGTTTTATTCCCTTAGATAAAGAAAATGTCACATTATTACTAGAGACATCATCCCTCAAATTTTTAGGTGAGTGACCAGGTATTCCTACAAGCATCACCAAGTATTAGAAAACATCATATTTAGAGACATGGGAAGTCGGTTATGTGGCATGAGGAGTATTGTAGGTGATGGAGAGTATGAATACAAATCTATATCAATTATATATTTTTCAATGATACATGCCTATGAATTATGTGTTCCATGAATCTCAAATTTTTTGGTATCTTATGCACCCATATCATGTGATAGATATTGATGATGTTGAGGTTGATTCATACTCAAAATTTGATGAGCATCCAGATCACATAGTGAAACATAGTGATAAGACTCATCATGGAAATATTTCCCCCCCTTAATATGGGTGCTATGGAATCACAAATAAGTTCAAGTGGAGATATATAAATCATATTGTTTTATGTGATATTATTAGTGGTATTTATTATATAAAGATTTTCATTTATTCTTAGGTGTATATCTTTGGGCATAGATGTTATATGTTGGGGATGTTGTGAGACCCATACCCTTATGTTAATGTTCATATATAACAAAATTCGTGTAATACACATTTAGTTTTCATCTATTATTTTTATTTTCTAAAGGAGGGAAGGTCTTGAGAGCATCATAAGGTTTTAGGGATTAAATGTTTGGATTTTGGAGTTGTATTGTGGGGTGAACAGTCATTTCTATCAGGCCTCCCAACTATATATCCTTGTATCAATAGTTTTATATATTGTTTAATCACTTTTAGGGATCTAAGATACCATGAAATTTCTATATGATATTGAAAAGTTCTTTACTATGGTTATTAAATGGATTATTAAACCATTCACCATAACTATATAGAATGGTGATTCCTAGATAGTAACAGTTAGCACTGTTGGTGAACCATTTAGAAAACCAAATGGTCAAACTATGATTACCTTTAAAAATATTAATTTTATGACTTTTCCCTTATGACCCTTGAGTTATTTATTCTAATTTTCCAGTCTTTTTGGCTAGTATCTCCTCTAATATGAGACCCTCCCTTCTCCTTTGGGTTTTGCTGAATCTATCTTGATTTTCAATCTTTTGGATTATCAATTGATAAGATTTAAGGCATAAAGTAAGGTTAACCTTTTGTCTCTTCACATTATTTATTTATCCCACTGTTGTGTGGTCTCTCACCACTTTATTCATTATTCCCTTTTTTATTGTTTGTAAAATTCTAGTATTTATTCTATTTTACTCAAATTGAATGTTACTATTGTGAGAGTGTGAACCTAATAGGATAAGGAATGTGGTCCCAAAATTATTCCTATAGTGTAACTTTATTTCTAAGTATTCATATTGTGCAGACATTCTTACCTATTTTGTAGGCACCTTAAAATTAATTCAGTAATTTAAATATATATATATACCCTAATATCGTGCTCTATTTTAGTGTATGATGAAACCTATAAGAAGGGTTATCCCAAGGGGGATTATTAATTTTTAATTTAACCTTGCAATTAGTGAAATTTTCTTACTATATTATTGCTTTGTTCAATGACTTGTTCCCTATGATTTAAGAATCTATATGAAATGTGATCCCAAGGGGGTTCCCTAGTTTAGATATGGGACATGAAATTTATTATATGGAATGGTAAACTAGAAGGCCCTTATGAAATTATGAATGATAATTTGAGAAATTATGAATATTGAATTGGTAAATGATGATTCTAAATGTTAATTGGATGTTATGGTGTCATATGATAATTATAAACAAAAGTGGAATTGTAAATTAAAATCGAAACAAATGATCTGTGTTTGAATTCATAATCCATCAAATGGTAAAAATTTAAAAATCAGGGAATAAATGATGATGTGGTTAATAATGGAGGATTTATACATTAATATGGTAAACATGCATGTGTTTGTCATTATGATATGAAATATAAATGCTCTTGTACCAATATTTATCTAATGAAAACGTAAATGCTCTCGGAGTGGTAATGTAAATGCCCTTGGTGTTATCTTAATATTATGTAATGTAAATAGTCATAGAGTATTTGTGTAAGAACTCATAGATTTATCTAGATATAATGAGTTAGTTAATTCTTTTGGAGTAGGAGGGATACAGATGAGCAGATCCCATTATTCATAGAAAACTGCCACTGGTCAAAGGATTCATGCTATTATGTATTAGTTCTACGGTGGAACTTAGTCCCACTATATAGTTTCTTTGGCTTTGAATGATCCCACTAAATAATATCAGTAATATACACCTATCCAAATCAGTTTTGTCTAGCCACAATTTTTATCATGGATCCCATGAATCTATATTTATATTTTTTTACCTTCTTATGTAATTAAGTTGTATAATTATAGAACTTCTATATGAAAATTAATTTATACTATTTATATTTTATGACACCATTGGTGGTGTCCTATTATGTTTTACTCATAACCTACCCAATACTCCATGGGTACCCAAGAAAAATATTCATTTGAAATACAAGATAAGGGAAAGGGCTCTATTCTAGATGTTTGATGTGGCTACAAAATATTGGGTATGATAATGGACTTGGGAAAGATCAAATAACAGATTGAGGTATTTTATTATATTTTTTGTTTTCATGGAATTTAATATATTTTTATATGATCTACTGACACGGGGTCCCTTTAATTGTATTTCATAGTCTATTTTGTTATAACATATGATGTTGTTATTATTTATTGGCATTATATTATCTTATTTATTATATTTATCAGGGTTGTTCATATGTGTTTTTAATTAGTTATAAAAATATTTCTACTTCTATTAGAGGGAATAATCTCCCAATAGTATCCTTATAGGGAGACCCTACTGTTCATTAACCTTTGGTATACATAAAGACGTGCTTGAGGTAATGTCACTCTATAGTTTAGGCACTAGTCTAGTGACCCACAACTAGGGAAATGATAAATTATATACTATTTCTCTCATAAACCCCATATATTTTATTATTATATAGTTATTTTTCGATTTTTAAGTATTAATTCCACTTTTCATCTCTTTGGTACTCAATTTAACTGAAATAATGTTTTTATGAAAAAGGGACCTTATTTCCCCTTATTGTTAAGGAATATTTTTCCTCCATATCCGTGTTCTTAAAAATTATTTTAAGATAACTACTAGGAAATTTAAACTAATTTGTAAAATTATTTTATACTATCTTTAACATTAATTATAAACATTTTAAAGTAATTATTTGTCCTTTTTTTATATGAGGTATTTTTTACTCTTCTTGCAAAAGTGTAAAAAAAATTAACATTTATTGCTTGAAAACAATTTCCCACCATCATATTGTTTATTCAATATCCATAATACATTAAATATTTATATGATTTTTTAAATAAAATCCTTAAACTATTATTCTAGGAATATCTTATATGAATTCGATACTATTTTATCAAATGTTTTGAAAAAAATGATTCATTTTATTTCAGTATATTTTTTTATCTTTTACTCTACATTTTTTTACATCAGTAAAATATTGTTTCAAGATTCTTTTCTTGTAAATAATTTTACAATTATTTATTTAATTTTATACTTTACATATCATGAAAATAGTTTTCAAGTTAATTTTAACTTTATCTCTGTAATAAATTTACAAAATCACAAAATGAATTTTTTTAAAATATTATATTTAATCTTCATCTCTATTTTCCAAGGGAACTGTATTTTCTACAACGTCTTTATTTATAATTAATTTATATTTATATTCAAGTCCATAGTATTTTTATTGTATACCTATTCTATATAATATCTAATATTGAATTAACTATATACTCATTACTCTATATGGTGTAAACACCCCCCTTATAATATAAATAAAATTGGGACTATTTTCCAAGAAGGATAGTTAATTTATTGACTGGGGAAACATTGAAAGTCCCAATATTTTCTAAGTCTCTACAGTTTATTATTGACTACTAATTTTGGTTGAATATATACTATATAAATATTGATATTTTATATGATGATTTTAAAATATGTGTATTTATTAATAACGAATTTTGATTATATATTTAATTTTTACTTAATTATTTAAAATGATTAATGCATTAGAATTATTAATTGATGAGTGGGGTGCAATATTAAATATCCCCACAATGTATCAATCACACACATGTGATAAGGTAGACAGTGTATTTTTTGTATTCCAACCAAATTATCTAAAATTTCTTAGCATGATGCCTTGATGATACATGTATGATGTATTGGAGCAAGGCTTTCATGGTAAAATTATGAATTTTGGCATTATTCATTCTATTATTAGGAACCCAATTATTGTTTTCCACATGATCATTTATGTTGTTATGTTTTCCATTGAAAGAAATAATTCTCATGTTGAAATTTAAATGGAATATTTAATCATTACTTACCTCTTCACTATTGATCATTCCTTATTTATTCTACGACAACTTACATGGTATGATTTCCCTTACTGGTAATCTTAGATCAGAACTTATTTTTTCCATTCCCTAGGTTATGAAAATGATTAATTCATATTATACTCCTATAATATTTTTATGATTTGACATTTTTTTATATTTAAGACTAATTAAGGAATAAGAAAATATATGTATAACGGTAAAAATTTCCATTGGATGATAAATATTTTTTTTATCATGATTATAATATTCCAAACTCCCAAAAAATATAAACCTAAAATATTATGGGTATGTAATTGATTCAAAATTTTCTTTTTAATATGTAATTATGAAATATTAAATATGGTTTGAATTTTCAGATAACAAAGCTATTATGTAAGAGTATGTTTTAGAATTTGATCTAGATTTGTGGGTCTAAGGAGCTATAAAAATGGAATATTTTAAAGATTGTCCAGTATCCTTTAAATATAATATATCATTTAGTGCTTTCAATACTCTCAAGGTTTAGAGTGTTAAGTGTAAATGTGTGATCATTTAGAGTTGAACAACTTTAAAAAACATCTACTAATGTTTTTCATATTTTTCTTACACTCATTATACTAAATAAACATAATTAGATTCATAAATATATTAATCCACCATATTATTCCTTCTAGTTTTTAATACACTGATTATTTAATATTGAAAATTAATTATTCCCCATATTTTATTTTTCATCACCATATCGAGACCAACACATGGTATTAGATCCAATACCTTTATATGGTAAACATGATTAATATCTTACCAAATTATATTATAATTGGCTTCACATATTTTACAAATATGGATTATTATTCTCTAATTTATTATTGGATATCTGATTCTGTGTATCAAATACAAACCCTTAAATAGTATAATTCAATTATATTTACCCTAATACCTCTAAAATTGGTAACAGAACATTAGATCTTTTGATTTATTTTTGTTACTATATTTATCCTATACATAAAAGTCTAAGAGGAAATATAATTTCTTTTAGTTATGGATTTATTTGGGATTTAAATTTGTTTGAATCTCATATTTCCATCAAACTTCAATGGTAGTAAGTGTTCTCACTAGACAATTTATTTGGATGATTTTCACAAGATATAATACATTTTAAATTAGGATTTTGTCATAATGTCTTATGTTTTATCCAAATAGAATTCTATTAATTTAAATATCTTATATATTAATAGATATGACCTTTGTTTTTATGCTATTATTTTTAATTATTTCTTATTTACTATAAATATTTTTAATCAAATATGTAGAAAGTCGGTTGCTCATGAAATTTATAAATATCTCGAGACATCTACTTTTTAAGAAAGAAAGAGTTTGAAGAAAAGTAATGACAGAGTTTCGTGTATCATATGTGGATGATGAAATTATGAAACCAGTATGTTATATATGTAGTATATCTGGTCACCTGAAAATTAATTCTCAAAAAAATAAAAACTAAAAAATCACCACTCAAAGGAAATGAATGCTCGTAAAACCTTGTGGTATTTCTCAGAAGCTAATAAAAATTTAAATCATCAAAATATTACTAGTTATTAGTGAAAATGGAAGAAAACATCAAACCTACTTTTTCAATGATAAAATATTTATGAATTTATATGTTTTTTTCTGAATAAATATTATTAATCAATGGTTTCACATAGCTATTTTGAAATATTAGATTCAAGTTGTTAATATGGATTTCAAAAATAAACTGGCAACCATTATTTTATGGATAAGTATGATAAGGTATCATTCTACCATTTTAATCAGGTTCTAGAATTTATTTTGATGAATTTACTAGAATTGATGGAGATACGTATTTTATTTTAAGTATGGATAGGATTTTTAATTTTGATTCTGATTATCATATTAATTGTCAATATTTTGAAACTCAAATAAGAATTTGAATGGTTTAAAGAGTAACATGAGATTCTTAATAATATTGATTTCAACTCTACGGATAAATTCTATGATGGTTTATAGACTATTCAAAAAGATAATAGTAAGATGAATTATAATATAAAAATATATTAGGGGAATCTCTCTACTTATATATTATGAAAAGGATGAATGACAAGATGATGTCTATGAATAATATAATAATGAATAAAAATAGAGTTAGTAATGATAAGTTGTTTCTCATGATGTATAGTAACAATATTATAAAAGGTAAAATTCAATGTATTTTATTTATAAGTTTTTGTAAAAAAATTTATTCTAGTCATTATTAATCATATTATTCTTTAAAATTTGTTTAATAACTTGTTTATATGAAATATTTTTTATCCAACTCTTCTTTTATGGAAAAAATATAAGCATCCTGATTCTTGGGTTTAAAAAAGTTCTAATGAAAATACTATTGGACCCAAATTTTTTATATTCTTAATTAATATATAGTTTTTTTCTATCATTAATAACCATTATTGTAAAATTATTTCTCATGATTAAATTAGAAAAAAATTTGTTTTTTAGTTTTTCAAGTGAGAATGAGTTATGTTTTATTAAATGGTTTACTGCCACATGCTTCAATTATTTCTTATGTTTTAATTGTTTTAATATATTTTTATAATTAAATGAAAATATTCACTTGTTTCATTTATCCTAGTAGATACTTTTATTATTAATTGGATAAATCAATTTATTTTATAGGAATTATTTGAAATAGTTCATCCAATATGAAATCTTTTTAAAATAAGAGACACTCAAATTTTGGGGGATTATATATTATTTATAAAAAAATTTCTTAATTCATTATTAGGTAATAACTTTTAACAATGTGTATTTTTATAGGGAATAAACGCTTATTAATATATGAGTAATTCTATACTATTTATAGTTTCAACAATTATTTTTTTCTACTAATGCTTGGTAAAAAAATGAATAATAAATTGTTTTCACTTATGGGAGATTTAAAAAAACTCTTATTCTAATTGTTATCTCTCTTTAGAATGAAATAAATTTATGTCGATATGTTTTTTTTTATTATTTATAATTAATATTATTAAGATTTATATAAATTTTGGGTGTATATTACTATTAATAATATTTGATTTTTTCTGTTTAATATAAGTTGAGAATTATTTTTTGGGTTTCAATTGAGAAGAGTTGCTTAATTTGTTTTATTTTACATGATTTACTCTTCCCTAGTTGAAGATTTTGATAATTAAGAAAAATAGGTGTATTTTTTAACTATGTTTAGTTTCAAAATTATGAAAAATAGTGTAAATTTTGAATGGAATCTTACCAATTTATATGTTTATGTTTTAATATTTACAATTCCATCATATTATTGTTTCTTTGATAATAATTCGTTTTTAGTTGATTTTTGTGATTATTTTTTAATATTTTATTTTATTCTTTCATTATTTATTATTATTTATTCTCTTATTTTCATTTCATTGTGATGAATTCTTCAAAGCATAAGTTTTTTTTCTATGTTTGAACACTTAAACAAAGTGTAGTTACTCTAATGAAATGGGATTTTTAATTTTTTTTTCTCAATACCTGAAGAATATTCATTATAGTTTAATTCTAAAATGACTCTAACATTTTACCAAAAATAAATCTTACATTTTTAATTGAGTTGGAGGATATGAAAATTAAATGACTTATACACTTACTATGTTATCTAGAATTTACTCTTATGAAATTTCTATGGAATCCTGTAAACTAATGATTAACTCTTGGTAAGGGAATATTTGGTCTTATGAAATGAAGGAATAACATTTTTTAGAATTCATTAATCCTCATTATTCAAGTATTGACTCTTTTATTTCGAGCAATACTATGAATTATGATGAAGGAGTGAATTATATAGTTTACCCTTTTGGATAATATCAAGATAAACCCTATGTATTCAATTAATGTTTCTGAATATAGATTTTTATAATAATATAGTTATTTATATATTATTGTTTCATAAATTACTAAATATTCACTAAGTATTATTTAATATATTTTCTAAATATTTGTTATCAAATTAAAATTGTAGGATGACTAAATATCAAATTTGTATGATTATTTTGAATTAATGAATTAATTAACTAACAATTTTTCATGAAATATTTTAATACTAATTTAAATGTTAAATTTTGTTATCGATTTGTTTTATAGGATGTTACTTTAGAATAGTAATCAAAAAAACTATAAATTTTTATGTAAAAGGTATCATTGATCATTTAGAATAGAATAATGTAGACTTCTCACTAAGGTAACTAGTCATTAGATTATTTATTATATGTTAAACTTTAATCCAATAATTAGATAATTAGAATCACATGAATGATAAAATTAATTTCATATATTGATGTGATGAATTGAAAATATATTTATTATTAAATATATTGATTTTTTGTTTTCCCATACTTCCCGTTATTCACCTTCCAGGGCCGATGTTTACTTATTTCCAACCCTACCAACAACAATTGATAAAATACTGTGGTTAAAATATTTAATTCAATTCTAGGTAAATATTTTCTACACTATAAGTTAATTTATTTTGGGTTTGTTTCATTGGTAATTCTACTTATAAAAGGATGGATTATATTTTTTCTTACCTAACCAAATAGAACAACACAGGATATAAGGTTTTTCATTCCATCAACAAAAAAATAAATAAGTTATGAATGCACCATTACTATTTTTTATATGTATATACTCAAAAAAGGAATGAGGTTAGGACTAAACCTATAAGGTATAGTTTTTTCACCCATAAAATGTTTGGTTCAATATTTTCTTATAAAGATTTATTTGGGTTTGTTCTTCCAATTTGAAAAAGAATAATTAAAAATAATTTTAATTTTGTACTAAAATTGAAAGAGAATATAGTGGGTATCTTACTCTCAATGTTTTCAGTTTGAAAACTATATTTAGGATCATTTAATTCTATTTTACATTACAAAACTCCTATTATCTATTTAACATTTTATTCTTAAATGATTCAAACTCAATTAACCTAATTGAAATGTTTAAAATTTTAATCTAAAATATTTTGTTGTATTATTTTAATTATTAAAATTATTTTAGATTGAAAATTCACCCCCACCCTCTTATATTTTATATAACCATTTCATATGATAATTTCTTAAATAATGTTAAATATAAATATTTTTAAAAACATTCATAAAACATTACTCATTTAACTCAAACATTTATATGACTCACACCCATAACCTTGATTATTTTTCCCTCTACCCTAGTATTTTATCTTCTCTAACAAGTACACTAATATCCTAATCACTAATTCATATATGAAAATAAACTCTTATGGGAGAGGTTAACATTATTAATTTATCAAACCAATTTTTTTCCACTCCATTACTCCTTGGGAACTATTATCACTGAAAAACACATACAAGATGGATCAAGGATGAATAACATCTAAAAGAAGTGATTTTTTTGAATAATGACATATTCTCATGAAACATGAGTTATGTGAATTAAAAATCTAACATGTCAAAAAAACCTTGATATCCACACATGTGAAACTCCCCCATCATCCATCTATATATGTAACATATTGGCCTACAAATTCACTATATCTCAATATATTATGGGTTTTGGGATCTTTTGGGGATCTCAAAGCATCCCAACTATAGAAACTATACCGGCATGCCTCTTATAAACCAATATAATCCAATTCAATTGATTATTATATGTGACAAACATTGTAAAAGTTCTATAATTATCTCCACAATTTGTTATAATATTATTGATACTTTTTTGTGAAACTCTATCTCTATGAAGAATACAATTTCCACAAATTCATATTTTCCAGTATAATTAAAAGTCTTATGAAACTATAATATTGTTTGATTTTTTTTTATCCAACCATTTTATGTATCCACTATGAAGAAGTATTATATAATAGGTGATATCTCTTAAGACCAATACCTCTCATTATAGTTCATTATGTAAACTCCTGATACAAAACCAAAATTGTTTACTTTCACCTTTGATCGCTCTATATAAATGATGGTTTGGGACACTTATGTAAAATCCACATAGGTGTACTTATTACATCATAAAAAGATCAAGAAGGAATTAAAATAACTCTCTCACATTTTAATGTTTCTTTCATTTAGTTTTCAAGAATTTTATTTCATAAGACACATAGAAACACTTTTCATTTCCCCATTCATGATACGTTTTTCATTACTAGGAAATATTGAACTACATGTAAAAGTCCTACCACAAGACCTTACAATATTAATCTATAAGTATGTGGATTTTTGTTCTTGCTTATATTTGGTATATAGGAATCCTTATAGAGGTTTAATCCCAATGTCATCACCATCCCATATAAGTTTTAGGATGTGATAACCACCAAACCTAACATAAATTATGGATCAATAAGCCTCCCAAAGTGTCTTCCAATGAGTATTCACTCAATAGAGTATCCATGATGGTCATTAAACATTGAGTATCCCAAATAGACTATAAACCATGAGAATCCCCAAAATAATTAAATTTCTAATTTCCCTTACATGATGAATATATGAAGAAAAATCACCATTATCTAACGAGAATTAGGGGACCAACTGTTATTATGAGAAAAATATACTATATTTGATTCTAATAGGATGGCCATTTAGATGAATAATTATCCCTTATTCAATAATCATAAGATTACCTCATGACCAATAATGAGGATGAATTATGTTATGATCAATGGATACCCATCATTCCCCTATGTGATCAATGTAGGATATGTTATGTGATTATAATAAGGTTCCTTAAGTGATGATCATAGGATTACTGTATGAAACTAATATGATTCCATATATGATGCGTATTGGATTCCCTCAAGGACTAACATGAGAAAGATATAATTTCCTTTCTATTTTGATTTAAATCCATATACTCACATATGTTTCATTAATGTGAAGAGCATAAGATAACCCCATGGCCTAATGTGTGTATGAAAAATAATCCCTTAGCATGAATATCTCCCAGAACAAATATCCGCTTCCAAAAGAGGATTTCTCCAATTTAAGGATAAAAGTTATTATCTGATGTCTATATAGATCACATGATGTTTTATATTCATGATCATGACCAAAATATATGTGGGAGTCCCAAAATAGGAAACAAGATCCGTTATGAGATGATTAAACCTCTCATACTTCTATTTCTATCAAATGTTTCCCCATCATCACCCCAGGGGTGATAGGAAAATAACATTTGGAAATCAAAAATGTGGTACTAGATGAAAACTATCCCAATTCATATCATGCAGTGTTCTTGGGAGAGAATCATCATAAAAAACTAGTGAACCCAACACATATCTATTATCCTTCAAAAGTGTGCGGTGGAGTAATGTAGGAAATTTAGAATTAACAATAAAAGCGGTGAACCCAAAAGGAAAAACTTCTCAATAAACATATATGGGATGAGTAACATAGAGAGTCAAGATTCTCCAATATAATTAGAAAACCCAACAGGAATCGCGTCTCCTACAATTGTGAGAATTTCTATAAATTTAGGCATCAATAATCATAAATAAATAAAATTAAAACAGTATTGGAATCCACTAGGAATTCAATTCTAGGTTTCACTTACAAAGATAATAGGAATGGGGTAAGGAGTGGTTCCCATTAAATTTTGCATAACCATGGATTCCCGCACGTGGTGACTTTGTACACCTAAGCCCATACAGCAAACCCTAACTCATTCATGTCTCTCATATTGTTTCCCATTATTTCCATAATATATGTCATATAAAAGATCATAATAAATTCCATTGACTGCTTCTATAAATAGGAATTCATCATCCCATAAAAAAGATGGTTTGGGAAAATCTTAAATCCATTATGGAATGTGAGTTCCCTAAATAGATGGGATCTCTAATAGGGTATTTAGTACATATCACTACACCCAAGTTTTTATAGACACTATCCCTTGAGCATAAAAATCCTCTCTCACTATTTCGAAGATGTAGGGCCCATTTAGTGTTTTCCATCCCCACCAATGAAGGAAGATCCAATAAATGGAATAACTAGTTGAGATTACTTCTATTCAGGACACCCTAGTCAAAACAATACAATGCTATTGTTGGGTGTAGGTCACCCTACCTACTATATAAGATACCACTCCCACCTATTTTATGGGAACTATTATGATCTATGTTGTTCCAACACTTGGTTTGGGAAAAACTCCCATCAAATATAGGCCAGGATGTGATCCTCAAACTAAGATTTACTGGTTGAATCTACTAGCCCATGAACTAAACACCATATATCCTAGAGGTTCTCCCCATGATAAAAAAGTATACACTCCTAAAGAAACTCTTATGGTGTAGTTATAAACCAGTAATTGAAAAGTTGTTCCTTATAACACAAACAATAATATCCATCAAAAGGCTCCCTGTAATATAAATATTATCAAATCCAGAGAACTTATATGCCCACATTGAATGTATATTAGGGGAAACAATGATAAATCAAACTCAGTATTTTAAAAACCCAGACTACTGAGGATTCGTAAGAGATTTTCATCCCCCCATGACCACCACAACCCATAGGTTTAAGCATAATGGTATTGAGGGAATTTATTCAATATATGGCGGTACAAAATGTCAAAAAACCCTCTCTAAATAATTTTTCATAGAGGATGTGTTGTCTTCAATTGAATGAATTTCCTTGAAACTATCCTCAATACTTTTAACATCTCCTACATCTTCTAATACACTTGAAATGGGGGAATGTTAGGACCTGATACATCCCTTATGGAGGAGTATCAACAACTAATAGGGCCAAGGGTATCCAAAAGAATCCCCTAAATGTTGAAATGGGGTACATGGCCTACATGAAGACTGATCCTACAACACCTATTGTGGAATAATAACCTATCTCTATTATATGTGTGTATATATTTATAAGTTATTTGGTATAAGACTCATTATACTATGCCAGATCATTGAAGGTGCATCTCCCTGTGTGCATATCAGAGGATAGAGGTAGTATTTTTTTCAACATTTCACTTTACATTGATGACTATAGTAAGATTTCATTGAATTAAATTACAATTATTTCAGTAATTTATTGATAATAATCACAGCCATGTACAATTTCATCATATTAAATCCCATAGTAATCCAATAGACTAACACCAATGATGAATAATGTGAGGATTATTTTCCACTAAAGGGTTAATAGTTAAAGGTAAACCACACTTGAGGAGTATATAAACATCATTTCAGATATTATATATGCCTTTAGAGGCTTCCAAATTCACCACTCCCAAATACATGGTGAATCCTTAATAAAGGTATTGGTGCATCTGATAAATTTGGTATGCCCGAAGTAGCCAATACAACTATTACAGTTTCCAAAATTTTCACTCTGCTCTAGAATCCTGAGGGATATTAAAATATAAATGATAAAAATCTTCGAAAATTCATTGTTAATTAAAAATAGGTCCAATACAACCCCATAACACATTCTATTGAGTCTTCTTAACCAAAATCCCCCGAACAATCAACTATGACCGAGGTAGGATGCTCTGAAAACCCAATACATAGCTTGAAATTCTTTATGGATTTATCCATAGAAGGATAGTGTGACATACAATATCAAAACTACTTCTACCCCACAACATGGGTGAACTAAACTACAATGGGATAGACTCATTAGTATGCCTCATATGATGATTGGGTCAATTCCCTTACTATTAACATAGATTCTTTGGAGACATAATGGGATTCAATATAGCCTAGTTGAGTTATTAACTCCTCATGTACATATTAAATGAATTTATTCCACCCTCAATGATGATAAATATTTTATGGATTTACAATGGGTTTTGAGTTGAGATTATTATAAGTTTGATAATTGGATAGCCTAAAATTTGACTAATGAAGATTATGATATAATTTAGGTGTATTTGGATTGGATAGAAACTCCCCTAGATAGCTCACCCTTTTTAGTGTAAACATTATCATTATATCCCTAGAGTGATTGTAATATATAGTTTTAGAAAAAAAATGAATGATTTGGGTCCCATGATAGTTCCAAATATGTTCTACATATGCCTAAATTTCATACTAGCAGCATTGAGAGGATCTTCCAAGGTTTACGAAGCATTAATGTAATCCTTAAATGGGTCATAATAATTGGTTACTAATAATATAATAACATTTTTAGATCACTATTGATCCCAGTTATGGATATCACAACCAAATTTTGTTAGAGGAACTTTATAATGCTCTCAAAGTAAAGGATTAGGTTACTTAGTTAAGAAAAATTCTTAAGGTGTTGTTTGAGGTTCCCAATGATCTATTTTGGTACTAATGAGAAGCGGTGAATCAGTGGTAAACAATTTTTATTGATTCTACTTTTAATCTAACCTCCTAAACCTATTAATTTTCACAATCCACTAAATAGAGTCTCATGTCCTCATTATGTGTAGCAAAAATGAATCAAATTAAGAACACATAAATATACATGGTTAGGAACTAAAAACTATACCTTTTCATGTTGGTCATATTTACCCCTAATATGGATCCTCTTCTATCTAGAAACAATTTCTTACAACATAGAATTCATTGTCTCAGACCACTTACAGAGTCCACTAGAAGATACTACTCTCTACAAAAATGATTTTCCAATAAATAAATATGTATTTTTTCTCCTTGGTTTCTCTTTCACTATATGAGAATATAATCTACATCCCTGATCATATGGTTCATAAAAACCCTAAACATGTAAATATTAATTAATATCATCAATATTGGATGATGATACTCATTATTCAAGATTTTAAACCTTAACTAAATTCTAAATGATTTTGATTGCCAATATTTGGGATACACAGAGAATATATCCTCTCCGGTTATGAATGATCTCCTAGATTAAAACTCTATAAATCACTTTTCACATGTTCATTATTTTTAACTAGAGTTCTTAATAGGTTTATACCATCTGTTGAATGTATAAAAAAATTTACAGAATGATTAAAATACTTATTAAAGTTTGAATATTAATATGAAATTAAAATTAAAATATTCAAATTCCTTTAACTACATTTTCAGAAAACTTTAGATCATCTCTCAATATATCCTATCCATTAAATTCTAAACAGAAATAAGAATAGGATGTCGGTCAGAATGGCTTGAAGGCCTTCCTTTTTTACTATTTTTGATAATCCACCTTTCAAGGGGTGAGGTGGAACCCTTACAAGGCCCAAAGGCTCAGAGACAATTACATGACCCATGGTCTTAGAGGGAATCCCCCAGACAAGAAAACTTAGAACTTCTCCTCCCTAGAATATGTCATGATATCAGCACTCCACCTTCACAGGGATGGTCGGCTAGCTATCCTATGCAAAGATGCACATGCCTGGTAATAATGGAAAATCCATACCCTCTAATTCTTCCAAATCTAGTTAGCTATACTCTTGGGAATGCACTTTACCTAAATCCTCATCTTAAGCCTTGTTCCTTGTATTCAAACCGATACAGGTGAATTCAAGTGGCCTGAAGGACTTGGGTTGTCTTTAAGGCCTTAAGGTGGCCCGAAGGCCTTGAGAATCAACTGGCTCAAGGGCCTTGGGTGGCCTGAAAGCCTTGCAGCACCCGAGGTCCAAACTGGTGGCCCAAAGGCCCAAATGGATGAATAGTTCTAGCTACTACAATAACAAACAGTAGCTGCTTTATAGCCTGCTATAGTACCCCAAAAATATGCCTCCACCTGTATTTGATCTCAGGTCTCTTGGATGCACCTACCGAGTCATCACCAACTAGGCTGACGCTCATGAACTATAATAGGATGTATTAACAAAAACATGCCTTCAATCGATCCAGTTAGTAATATTTTAAAAAATACCTATATTGTTTAATTCCAAGGTGTATCAAAAAAATATTTCAAGTGAGGAGAACCTTTGTGGGTTGAAAACATCACAACTATGTAGAAATCTATTTTTAGTGGTTTCCACCCAATTTTCAAATTCCATTTTGGTGTGGTCAGTGGGTTTTATCTTGGAGGTCTTCCATAGTCTAGTAGCATAAAAATATGTTTATAATTCTCTAGTGATGTGATAATCATACGGAATAGAATCTCATTTCTTCATCCAATTTGGTGTGGCCCATATCTTACAGTAATGAGTTCCCCAAATTTATTGGGCCACCAAAATTAGACATATTCCTCCATTACGACATAGTATATTCCTATAGTTTGTAGAAAGTACTTTCTAATATGCTTCTAGTGTTACCAGTTTCTCTAACATGTGAGGGCCATAGTTAAATACACCCCTATAGATTGGTAACTCACTCTTTACTATGAGTACCTATATACTATTTCTCATCCAACTTCCTAACTCTATATCTTTATAGCATCTATAATATGATATAGTGTGATCTTATTTTCTCCTTAATTTCTACAATGTGGTATACAATTTGTGGCATGGTCTCAAATAGAAATTTCTATATTACATTGTGGTCTCACCATACATAATATGTTATCACTAGAAACCAATTCATGTTACATCTAAAATTAATTTATTCCAAAATGTTAATAATCTTCATAATTTCATGATCAACTCACTAAATAACCATTATCTTTATTTAACATCCAATCATTTTCAATGAATAATGTTTGTATTCAATAGATTGAAATCAAGGAAAAATTTCTATTATTGACAAAAAATACATCTAACAAAGATATGTCAACAATATCATCCTTTTTATTTGTTTATAATAATATTATCAGTGATAAGTAAATATGTATTCCTAAATGATAAATTCATATCCCCATTATTGAATATTAATGCAAAGTTACAACATGGAGAAACATCTCATTTCATATTTCTTCTCCTCTCTTTTTTTATTTAAAAGAGGGGGTTGATATCACACAGTTCCTTATTAAACAACATTGATATGTTCACTCAAAGTATACATGGGCTGACCTGGTTTAGAAAACAAGTGATATTTAATAATGTTTACCAAAACTATTTATAATAACCAATCATGTGATAACCTACTCACAATAATAATATAGGGGTTTCTCAAAATAGATTTATCACTAAATTAATGATCCAACACACACATCAACTAACACATCAAAAAAATTCATGTGTAAGTAATGAATTAACCATTTGATCATCCTTAAATCATACAAAAATCCCTATTGATAAATATGTGGAACATATTCATAATAATTGAGTGTAAGTGTGATTATCATACAACAATTCTTGATTTCATAGATTTATAATGATTTTCAATAATATCTACAAGATAGTGTCTTATAAAAATTTTATCACCCTCAATGGACTCATTATTTCATCTTCATTGTCAAAAAGTAATCCATGTAAAGATAATACTTTTTTATCTAAAAAATGTATTTTAGATAATCACTTTTCCATGAAACTATTATGAATATTCCATGGAATATTTTCAATGCACTGATACAGTATGAGATTCTAAGGCCAAGTGATACCAAAATTAATTTTATAAAAATATTAAATATATTTTATATCAGGAAAAAAAATTCCTAAATAAAATGAAATATCTCTTGAATGTAGTCTAGGATCAAAAATCTAAGACAAGGTTCGATCTAGAGCATGGGGTTTACCCTAGGCCAGACCAAAGGTTGGTTTCCATAGGACGTCTGGTCAAAGCAGCTATTGGTGGGTGTATTGGATAAATTAATTAATTAATTTGACTAAAATATCCAAAATAACTCACAAATAGTCACTCTTATGGGAAATATGAGACCATTATTTATTTTGGAACATGTTTTTTACACTATTTGTAAGATAACCTTGGCCGGTATCGAGTGTTGGTCTTGAGCACTAGAGTTAGAGAAATATTTAAATAAATTGTAATATTTATTTAATCATTTTATTAAATTAACTATCCTATATATCATATATAAATATGTCAGTATGAAATTTCCCCATGTTTAGTCACATAAATTGAGATGTTTTCTGAGAGGATCTATTAAGAACTTCTTTTGAAAAATAAAATCGAATAACTCTTGGATGAGTGAAGACCAGATCATGGATCGATGATCTGTGTGAAGTGGAGTTGTGGATGTTGGCAACAATAATGGCGTGGAACTTTTCTACACTGAAAATTGATCCAAATTTTTTTAATGAATCTTCTATTGTTTTTTATCCCCTTTTGATTAAAATATTTAGAATGGATTATATCTTTTTTTATTTATAATACTTGTTCTTCACATGATCCCCACAATTTCTTTATTATTATCATTGTTCTTTGTTAATAATTATAATGGATACAAATTGAGTCTCACCCAAAAAATGGTCGAGGTTTTTTCCTCAATTTTTTTTATCATGATTTTCTCTCACCTTTCATTTTCTATTCATCATCATAATTTCTTTTGTTCAGTAGTTCAAAAAATATGCAATACTAAATCATTGCACAATCTATCCTTGATGCAACAAACCAATTCTACAGATACCGATTTAGGATTGAGATTATGAATAAAGTTAGATACTGTTGAATTGATATTGGAATCAGATCGATAATTTCTATTACATGTTTTTTATGAGGTGACGGCACGTTGTGATGAGGACCGATTTACTGGTGGATCAGATGGCTAGAATCTGCTTTTCGTCTATGGAATGACTCAGTCACACTAGGTAAAGAATCTAAATTTGTGGACAGAAGATTCAACAGAGTTAGTAGACCTCATATTTTTTTCATGTTTAGGGTATTGTAGATGACATGATTTTTGGGTGCGATGGTGAGTCGTGTAACATGGAAGTGTGATATGTGTCGGGGATGGCCAATGTTTGGGGCATTTTAGTGGCTTCATAGCTTTTTGATTTCTTGGAAACCAGGTTCAGGGAGGTGTCTCTTAAAAGAGGAACTATGTATAGAAAGAGGTTAGTAGATTTGGGTTTATAGGGGGTGTGAAAAACATGGTAAAATTATATGATATAGAAAACAAAAATAAGACAAAATGAAAATAAAGAAGAAACAGAAATTAAAACCGAACAAGAAGTAATTTGGGGGGGTGCACACGCGTGGAACAATGGTAGGGGGATACATGCTCCCTATTAACCATAATATATATATATATATATTGATAATAAAATATTATTATTATTATTATTATTATCGTAATTATATTTTCATTATAACTCTTATATATGGCGTTAGATTGGCGCATCTTCAGTGGTAGTATGACCCATACATTGAGATGATCACATAAAGACCAATGTAGGGTATTTAATTTTTTATCATGGATTTGGTTCATAAAGTGATCAATTATAATAATAATATTATTATTATTACTATTATTATTATGGAATCTTGTATCTGACATATCTCCTCTATGTGATGTTGGATTGATGCATCGTTAGCAGCATCGTGACCCTGATCTTGAGGCAGACATTTCAATACCAATATCATTTATTTAATTCAGACTTGTGGATCATTCTCAAAAATAAACATACATTAATTTTTTAGTGAAATGAATTTTTTTACTAGGTGTCTGATTTGGGCACGTGAATATCCAATCCCGAGTGTTTTTATGTGAGGATCATGAAACGACCTAGCATTTAAAAATAATATTTGTGTCTTGAAATAAATAAGTGATATAAAATAATGTATAGTAATATACACATAAATAAACTGAAAATAATTAATTTCAATAATTAACAATGTTACATAAATCAAATATGAGACCAATTAAAATTCCAAACTTGACAACTGGACAAAAAAATATAAAATATAAAATCTAAAATGGGAAAATGTAGATCTCCCCAAACTACTAGAATATTCTCCCTCATTTCCAAAATAATGGAAAAAATATACTAAATCAATAAATATTATAGAAAATGGAAATATAGAACCTTTATAGGAATTGAGTTGAATATTGAGTGAATAAATTAAGTGGTATATATAGGAGGTAATGAGACAGTCGGAATAGTAACCTAACCATTGGAAATAGTGACCTAACTAATGGGAACTGTAACCTAACTGTTGGAAGATAAATTTTACCTCAAAAATATAAATTGTGATATAAATAATATTTATCATGATTAAATTAATATAAATATTATAATTCTAAAAAATAAATATTATGATTTGAAAACTCAAGGAAAATATAAACACATTTTTAATTATTTGTATTTTAAATTATCTCATAAAAACATTTCTTTATATTAAAAAATTAAATTTCCCATGATATAAATTGATTTTAATAAAATGAATATCATTTTAGAAATTATTGTATATAAATTTTCCGAGGGTTATTTTTTGGTAATTCTCCTAAATAATTCAATTTTTAGATGAATAGTAAAAATGTAGTTTTTTACATAACCGATGTATCTTAAATTCCATCATTCATGATGTAATTATGAAATAACCTTTCATATAACACTAGGTTCATCCTGGATATATTTTATTTCATAAATTTTTCATTTCAATATGATAAACATAATTTCCAAACCTAAAAAAGTACTTTTCAAAGCCTAAAAATCAAAAGTATTACATTAAAATATAATTTTCTCATTTTTCCACCATTACTTATGATTAATTTAATGAGTTATAATTTTAAAGTTTATTTAGAGTCTTAAACCAATTATATTATATTTATATATTATTTATAATTCAATAATTAACTATTTTATGTTTTACCTTTTATATAATATTTTATTCTAAAAATACCCCTCTCCTCAAGTATAAATAACCCATCACTCTTCCATTGAAAACCCACTCCTACCAACCATTCCAATTAAAATGATATGTCAAAAGCGTCCCTCTCATTCACCATATAATACTTAATAAATTTATGGATCATTACAACACCAATCACCAAAGGATTTATAGTATTTTAAAAGAGAATTTAGACCAAGGATAGAGTAAGTCTCAATTAACTCTTCCCTCTTTTATTATTCTATTTCTTTATCATGAAAATTAATTTGAAAAAAATTACTATAAAATTAATTATTAATTAAGTAAAAATTATATTTATTATGTTAATCTATTTTAATTAACATTTTTACAGAAAATATAAATGTTATACTTTCCTTTCCCACTCTCCCGTCAATGTCCCATCAAAGATCAGTTAACCACCTATGAAGACATTATCAATCCAATGATTATAACCACCTTCATGGATGGAAATTATGAATTATATATAATATATAAACATTTAATTACATTTATTATATTCTTATATAATTAATTATACTAATATATAAATTATATATAGAAAAATAGTGAAATCGAGAAGAAACTAAAAATTGTTACGAAAAACATGATACAAAAAACATCAATTCCATTAATAAGAATTAGTAAATATAATAGAATGATTATAATTCATAAATAGTTTTATAAATGATTATTATTTACTTGGGGATAAATTATTTAATAAATTTAAATTTATTATTTAGGTGACGTAAAATAAATGAAATCAAGTAGGAATTAATGTAAGGGGACTCTCGAACACATCTCCTTTTCTTTGGGTTATCCCTCTTTCACAAAATATTTTGTATGAATACTCACCTAATCTTCCTTAAATATAATTTTCATGGTTATTACCTTTTATTTTCTAGTATATACATATTTTTATCTTTATTTTATGAAAAATAAAAATATTTTCAAAAATAGATCTTCCTTCTAAAACACATCTTTGACTACTCTTATGTTTTTTTATTCTTCAATAAATCATGATGATTATTATACCAAATATTTGTTTACCTTTTTAATTTTGTAACCCCAATATATATTTATTAATGTATGATTTATGAAATCCGTATGAAACCAATTTTTTCAGTGTGTTTTTTCATTACTACAATTGTTATACATTTTATATGGTATGCATGATTATGTAAATATTATGATATGAAGGGTGGGAGTAGAGTTATATATCCCTTCAATTCATTAGGTAATGTAATATATCTCATGATATGATGTGTATTATTTTGGAACATTATTATATATTTGTTTTCAATGATAATGATACTATTTTGAACATATGTTTTGCATGAACTTGATGCTATATTTGTTTACAACTATGTGTGGTATTTGACCACTATGACATGATGTTTCATTTTAATGAATTCCTACATTCTATGCTGTTATCATAAGATTCCATGATTCTTTCTATGATGATCATATTCTTATGACATGATTATGATGATTATTATCACCCATGTCATATTCTTTCTTTTATCTTATTCATCCTATTACTAGGATTTTAGATCACCAATTTCATTGATGTATATCCTCAGGTGACTATATATACTAAATATAACATGATATTTAGAATGGTAAAGAGGATTATTTCAAATAAATATTTATATTTTATTATTTAAAATTTATGTTTGAGCTTAATTATTCTAATTTACTGAATCATTGGACCCTATATTTTTAGTTCTATTATATTATTTACCTTTAAAATATTTTATTAGTTATGAATGAAAAGGTAGGGTAAAATTAGTTGGTATTAGATCATGGTTATGTTAATTTGGTAATTATGATTATATACCATTAATTATAACCCTTAGGATGAGTATAATTATATTTAAATATCCAATAATATTTGTTTTAGAAAAAGGATAAACATAGGGATCCTATAAATACACCTTTAGTGTTAATTTCCCAAAAGAATAAATTATTCATTCTTTGTTCAGATCTATTTTTTCTAATAGAATAGTAGAACCAGAAGCAATAAAAGGAAATCTTGAAAGGTATACTTAATATTGACTCATTCATAGATAATTTTTAATAGAGTTATATGCATTCATCTAAAACCTACAATTTTTCTAAAATAATTTAATCGAAACCCCATGGCCTTTAGGTAGACATATCTATAAAAACACCTAGTGGTTCAATCATTGCAAACTAAGTGTTGGAATCCTCTATTTTAAGAATCTATAGGAATATTCTTTCAGCAAATCACATAATATTTCCATTGTTGGAATGAAATGCTATACTGGGCATGGATTGAGTATCATTATATAGATTACACATCAAATATTAGGAAAATAAAATATCTTTTCATAATATAAACCATTCAATGCTCCTCTTAAAATGCAAGTAGGATCATTAATCTCCTATAGAAAATGCCTCAATGGTGTGGGTAATGATACCATGGAATGAAGCATCCCAATCATTACCCCCTCCCCACAAGATTTACCCCTCCTGGTCCAGAAATGTGAGTTGGGAGATAATGACCCCCAAGTCCCACCTCCAGTAGGCCTCGTGTCCGTGGATATCCCTGAGGGTATAGAAAACACACAAAATTGGATGCATTACCCTCTAATAGAACACATGGAAAAGGTATAGATAAGACAAAAAACAACCAAACACAAATCAGTCTATAATATAAAAGATAACCCAAGTACACTTATGTAATTCCATAAAAAATACAACAACTGAACGGAAAAACAAAAAAAACAAATGAAAGTAAAAACAACAACAGCCACAAATCTTGAATAGGTCATGCACCCCAAGGTAGTAGTAACCAACCTGATCTCTAATTTTCTTCAACTGACCTAAAAATAGTATATATATATATATAGGTTGAGTATAACATTATACTCAGTAGAATCCTCCATGGATCCTCTCATGAAAATGTAAATAAAGCATACTAAAGTGCAGTGAACAACAAGTGAAACTAACTCGTCACTTAAACAATTATACTAAGTTCCCAGCCTCACCGTGGATACTCTCACCAAGTATTGCATACAAGATTATATAATATAATAATGTATATCAATGGTACCATGCTACTACTTCCTCATAGGTTTTCTTCTTTAACCCAATGTCACACGTCCTAAGCATCTCTCTCCAAAAAAGGCTTGCCTGTAGACGCCTGGTTGAAGCACCACAACATGCACCTTATGCGGTACAACCATCATGCCAATTAAGCCAAAGTTACTAGGTAGTTTCTTTGAGCCACCACATCCTGCATAACATGCATCGTTTGTTAGGTATTAAACTTCTATCCATTATATCCCATACACTGAGTAGGGATCCTCAAGACATTGCATCTGATACATTTTACAACTATAGTAATCTATAGAAAACTATATCTAGAATATATGTGTGTGAATAAACACAAACCACTATATCCCACTACACAAATATATGGGGAAAACAATCCATTAATCCTACTAACACAAGTAACTACCAAGAGAAGAGAGCGGGGCCAAAGGTGGTAGTCAATCATCCATCCCTTCACCAGAATGTTGCGGAAAACACCCCCAGAGGATCATAATACCCAGGGTGTAAGATTCGATAACTGACGGGGTAGAGTAACAAATGGAAAAAAATTACATAATATACTTTATCTCACAACCTCACTATGGGAATAACCATGTCTTTGAGTCAACTACAGCTAACATCTCTTAGACTCCCAGCCACCACTTCTAACACTAGTTATCCTATAACCACACAACCATTTAAAGAGATTTATTACATTACTTAATTGCCTTTTTATCAGCTGAACTATACTTTAATTAATTTTCTAAACATTAATTAAGCATTAATAATTCCACATTATTTTTCATTAGAACCACTCTCAAAGTCCATTGTTCCTTTAAATTGAAACCTCAACATTGCATCCCAGCAAGCTCCAACCCCATGGAACATCATTTATCCGATCAACAATTAAGAGGTTTATTACATTACCATATTCTTAGGGATTCTATAAAAACATTTTAAGCTACTAATCCCAAGGGGGGGTCAACTCGGTGAGTAGATTAACTACATGTCATGTCTTTGCCACCTACAACAAGAGAAAAGACACATCCTCCCTTGGGAAGCTAAAAACGGGAATAACATGGCATACCCTGCACTTCTTCACCCATTTTGGAAGGAGGGTATATCAGACTAGATACCTTGAATAGTGGAGAAAGTTAAGTATATAAAAAACCAACAAGAATCATCAATCATCCAAACATTCACATCCAACCCATTTCATTGTCTTCGGTGTCCACCCCAACTCCCACATTTATAAATAGATGCATCTTGCCACTCTAGGTGTCAACCACTGCCACAACCAATGGGGATCTCATCCCCCACATATCATAACAACCATCCAGACTCACAACACATCACAAATACTAGGGAATAACAAAGTAACCGGGATATAGTCCCTTAACAAGTCATTCGGCCTTCACATGAAATGAGCTCTCATGACTCCAAGAATTAGGCTCTTGGCCTTTACAAGAAAGTGGGTAACTTAAAACCATATAAGGAATTATCTTTTTATCAAAAATTTGGTTCTTTAATCTATCTGGAATTAACCAATATATTATTTATAGGGTCCAATTATTGGTAAACTAAATGTCAAGCCAACATAGCTATCACAAATCAATTAAACATGCATACTGCATGAATCTGATTATAGTAAAATTACCACAAGAAGAGCTTGATTTCTTCACAGGCCTCTTTATCTTTGAAAAATATTCAATAATTAATTTGAGTTTACATTCATTACCAATTTCCTTCAATAACAACATAGTAAAAAAGTAAAGCATTGATATCACACTATCTAGGTAAACAAGAGGCAATAACATGAGATTGATGATAATTTATTTATCTGGTTCAAATATTAATTATTTAAAATCCATTTTGATGTAATGGGATAAAACATGATAAATATATAGTTTCACATAAAACAATATAGAAGCAATTAATCCCCTACCTTAATAGTTTTTTGATACTATTTGAATGAGAACAGACCAACAAAACAGATCACGATCACCTCTCATGTTGGAATTCATCCACTTGGGGATTCAGAGACACCACCACACCATCCAACACCCAATAATGGTCCATTAGTAACATAGAGATAGCATTCCATAATAGGTCAAGGATAAATAGAAGGAGATGAACCCAAAATAATGGGAATAAATCATACCTTATTTCAAAGATTTATCGATACTTCCTATGATACCCCGAACTTAATTTCTATAGTAATAATAGTTTTAGTTATTACACTTGGCTTAATTTCCTTTTTATATAAGAAATAACCACAAAATAAACCCAAGACTTGTTATTAATTCAAAAAACTAGAAATGGATACATGGAAACAAGGCCTATGGACTATAACTAACCAAAGATTACTATAAGTAGGCTGATCACGATCACCGGTAAACCCCACATCACCACAAACATTCCATAAAATTATTGGATTTCATTCGGATCTTCCATGACTAAGAACATTATAACTAGAACCGCAACAATCGTACTAATCGTTAGAGGGATGAAGGTCACCATCTTATGTGTCTCAGTGTTTGAAGTTGAAATACCCTAATCGTATTTTTATAAGACCTAAATTTGACCATTTCCATTTAGGTGACCGTTGAATTTACAACGGCTTTACTTATTTCCATTGGGTATTATAGTTTAATTATTTATGAATAATGTAAATTTCAAAGTATTTCAAATATATGTTAAATTCATTAACTCTTATTTATATTTTTTGATTTCAAAACTTATTTCATGAAATTTTCTTTAATGTCTCAAATGTTTTAGACATTTTGGATTTATAAATTAATCTTCTATATGAAAATTATAAATATTTCTTCGTGAACATAATAAGTAATGATTTTTCTAAGTCACCATGAAATGTTCTAAGTAATTGAGTTCTTTAAAGTCCTATCATTGAACACATTTAATTGATATTATCTTTCAGAAACATGACATTTGAAATTTTAATGTTTTGGTATATATGTCTACTTTAATTCAAAGAAAAATATGAATTTTGTTTTTGAATTTGAAAACATTTATTTTATGAATACTTTTATTAATTAAAAATTATATATTTTGATTTTTATATATTAACCTTCAAATGTTATGAATAAAACAAATTTTATGAATGTAAAGATATTTTGTATATGGGTAATTTTCTTGGAGAGTTTGGAAAATTTGGTTAATAAAAAAATATTAACCCAATAGGCCAACCTTTTATAGCTGGGACAAGGGAGCATCTCACACTAAGTGGTTGAGCCTAGCCCTCATCCCAAGCCAAGGTCGGCCTAAGCATGGTCATAGGTACCCCGAAGGGTGCACAGGAGCAGGAGCGCTTGAGCGTGCCACAGTAGCGTGAGGCCACGGCGGACGATAGGTAGGTCGAGACCTGCAAGGGGAACCCAAGTGTAAGGCTCCCTTGGGTGTGTGCTGTGATTTCTGAGTTGAGTATCGGAGCCTCGGGCTTATAAGAAAGTTGTGCACGCCTCCCTAATTTGATGTGGGATGTGTTTTTTCAGGAAAAATGTGATTTGGTCTATTGGATCGTGCCGCGCATGATCTGGGACATCGATCATAATCTCGCATTCGACCCTCAGCGACTGTGGAGCGCTACTGTATTTTTATGAGCTTTTAGATCAAGATGAGATCTATTCATAGCCGTTCACTCTGTTTTTAAATCATGTTCCATGTCTCATCCGCCAGATCTTATTTTAGATCTAATCTCAACCTTCCTTTTTTTTAAAACCCACAGCCTCATCCCGACCGTCTAAACTGATCTCACCTAATCTAAATCGTCCACTTCTTCCTTGATTTTTTCTTCCATGTCGTCTTCTCCTTCGCGCTCAAACCAGTGGCCACCCACTGGTTATTATTTCTTCTTATTCTTTATCTTCTTCTCCCTCGTTTATCCCCCATTATTTTATGGTCTCACGACCATGACTTCTATCCGTAAGATCCTACCTGATCCCGTTTTTTTTTTTTGAGTTTATAGACATTGGATTCGATTTTAGTTTTCTACAAACATTATATATGTGTATGTATTATAATCACTGATTGTTTTTTAGTTCTCTCTTTAAGAAACTTGTTGTGATTGTTTTATCACAGTAATGTTTTAAGTATTTGTTTATATTTTATTTATGAGATGTTATATATATATAATATATGTATGCTTCCTATATAAACCCGGTATTTTTGAACCCATGAATATATTTTTTCTTCCCCTCGATGTGAAAACATTCCCTGCCAATCATTTTGCACACCCGAAGTCAGGTAATGGATAATTTTGGTTATTTTTTCTTTGGTAAAGCTCGTATACTTTGTGTATATATAGACATATATATATTCATCTATATAAATGTATTTAGTTTATTCTAAACCACAATTCCCATGGGTCTTTTCTAAATGTGTTTTTGAATATATAACTCATGCAAGAGGTTTCATGCTTCAATCTCTATATGTGAACCCTTCTTATCTATTTTTTTATTTTTCATGAATATATGTATATGTATATAATTTCATCTTAACCCATTTTTTATTTAAAAAACAAATATATTTGTATAATTATATATATATATATATATAATATTTCATTATATAACAACCCATTTTAGGATTGTAATATTTTAAGGGTGATATTTTGTTTTTAAGTGTTGTTTATAGAAACATAATACACATGCAAGTGGTCTAGTTCCTCATGTTTTCTTTTTAGTGCACCCCTTATTTACAATTCATGTATGTATGGTTATGTTTAAATGTGTGTATATATATATATATATTAAGTTTGATTTCAACCAAGTTTTCACAAAACCTGTCCTTGTTGATTTAAATCATGTTTATGAAGAACACAACAGATCCAATAATTTTATTAAATCTTGTTTTAGATTATGAAAATCCCAAACATACACTTTATGTATATATAATTATTTTTCCATAATTTTCAAATCCACATGAATACGTATGTGTATTTCAAACTTGATTTCTCAAGAAAGTGGTATGATGGATTTCTTATTCAAGCATAAATAAACATTCATGCATGATCTCACATGTTTAAATATTTCTTTTATGCATGAACACTTCACAAACAATAATCCATACATTGTATTCCAATTGATTCACAAGAAATTCCTTTGATCCTTTGAGTTTATTTTTAATCTTTTATATAACAATTAACATTTCATGGATTGATTGAATATATCAAAGTCAAAACATATAAACATGGTTTTGAAAAGGTTACATTCTAAAGGGTTTAAAGAAAGAGTTGCTATTTCTTGTGAAACCCCATTATTTAATGTGTACTAGTTCTTATTACATATGAAAGAGTGTTGTTTTAGTTCCTGGAGGTCATTGTTAAATATGGAACTAACAAATCTAGTCCTTTTGGACTTAGTGCATAATTCAACTAATGTACGTGAATGTATACCAATGATTATGGTTTAATAATGTGTGTTTTTTTATGTAACATGAACACTACTAAGATGAGACCACGCTAAGACATATGAGAAATGTATTGGGCTTAAAATGATGTGACGAGTGCGGCTGGAATTATACAGCGCTCCAATGCATTGGTTAAAGTGATGTAGTATCATGAGTTAAGTGAAATGATGAGTGAACATGATTCTATCTATGCTCACAACTATGTGTGGTAGTTAACCAAAATTATGTAGGGTTTCTACCTGTACGTTCTTAGCGCAAGGCCTTGACATAGTCTGGCATTATACATTTCATCATTATGGAATAGTAAATGATCAACCATGGGATTGTGGATCCTTAGCTAAAAATCCTTTATGATAATGGAAGTGAAATCATAAGGCATAACCAAGTATGCCAATGGAATGTTATACAAGGGTAATGTATCTAATGTTAAGTCCATGTGAATTTCTTTTTATGTTCTAATGAATCATTATATGAATTCTTATAATCACAAATATGCTTTTGGAGTTGGATTGACAAAATTTTGAATTATGAACATCTCATTCTTTTTTACATATGAATGTGCACTTTGATTCTTGTTTTCTGTAGAAATCCCAACATTCTTTTATGAAAATGGAATGTTGGAAGAAAAAAATTTCTTGAAGTAACCTATGGAAATATTGATGGTGTACCATGAAATGTAATATCTTTCTCTTATGAAAATGTTTTATGATTGATTTTGAGGTGGTTGTTTTAAAAAGTTTAATTTCCTATAAATTTTTTAAAACCACTTACTGGGAATTTTTATGCTCACCCTATGTATTAATTTATGTTTTACAAGATTTTAGCAATTTTTCCCACGCCTTGAGAACTCTTTGTATTGAAATTAATGTGAATCATAGCCCTACTATGTTTTCAGAAGAAGTACTTCAGTATCATCTAATTTTCCATGAACCTAAACCAAAATTAACCTCTGTATTGGGACAAGATGTGCAATTTTTTGTAAGCCTATTTTTATGAAGAAAATTACACACTGTGTTTCAGGCACCTATTTTTAGACTTCTGGGGTGTGGGTCGTGACACTTCTTGGTTTCACCAAAACAAGGGGTGCACTTTTAGTAAGAAGAGCGACAAGGGAAAAAATAAAAGGAGTAAAGTTTGATCGCACAACTCTTTTGAGAAGTGGGGAAAGCTTCAAGCATCTCGTACCATAGAACAAGGAGGAAGAACAAGGGATGAAGATATATTGTCTCTTTAGCTGATTTAATGGAGAAGTAGTTTAAGATAATTTGGATTTACCATTAAAAAGGGATCTCATTAAACCATGTGGTTTGACAATGTAGAGGCATCCTAATCCTTAGGAAAATTAATAGAGGAGTTATGGGCTTTGAATCGACATTAAATCCCTTAAAACAAGGCTTTTAATGTGTTTTTTTCAAATAAAATGTTAAATAAGTGAATCTAGAAAAATATAGGAATTTGTAAAATAAAATATGAAATAGTATTAGTGAGACAGTCACTTTGAGATACTAACTGTGAGATAGTAAATGTGAGACAGTGTCAGTGAGATAGTATATGTGACATCATTTCTATGACACTGTTTATGTGACACCGTTTATGTGACACCATTTTTGTAACACCATTTTTATGACACTCTTTCAGTGACACCGTTTCTATAACACCATTTTTGTGACACCATATATGTTACACCATTTCTGTGAAACAATTTTTGTGACACTGTTTCTATGACACGGTTTCTGTGAAACCATTTCTATGACACTGTTTCTGTGACAGCATTTCTAGGACACCATTTCTGTGACACTGTTTCTGTGATACCTTTTATATGACACTGTTTTTGTGACACCGTTTCTCTGACACTGTTTCTATGACCCAGTTTTTGTGACATCATTTTGGTGACATCATTTCTATGACATCGTTCCAATTACACTGTTTCATGAAACATTTTAGAATTTAGGAAAAGGAAATGTGCCACTGTTTCATGAAACAGTTTGGAATTTTTGAAAAGGAAAATCTACACCATTTCATGAAACACTTTAGCATTTTGGAAATTTAAAAGTGAAAACGTTTCATGAAACAGTTTGGATTTTTAGAAAAGGAAAAGTGACATAGTTTCATGAAATATTTTGGAATTTTGGAAAAGTAAAAGTGAAACAATTTCAGAAAAATGTTTGGAATTTTTGCAATGGAAAAGTGACACAGTTTTATGAAACTATTTGAAATTTTGTCTAAGTGTATGGGATAAGTCTCCTTGACCTCCCTGAACAACTGAAACACCAAATTTTAGCAAATAAATGGACCGAAGAGGTCCAAGACATTACATCAGAGACCTCTCAAAACATTCTTGTCCTCAATAATTCAAAACCAACCTAAAAGGAAATATAAAATGGGTTCGAACAATCACCCATCGAGATACCTCTTAGAATATATAAATAAAAAAAATCAATAAAATAATTTCATCTCATAAACATGAAAGGTATACAACCATAGTGAAAACATTGTTACAAGAAAAGATTTAAGAATCAAACAACTCTGGGTACTGAGAACATATATGTGGCTCACGTTCCCATTTACTCTCCTCTATGCCACCATGTTGCCACAATACATGAACCAAGGGGATAGAATTCCCATGAAACACCTTCTCTTTGCGTTCTCAGATCACAACAGGATGCCCATCGAAGGTCGTATCATTATCAACATCAATCTCTCCCCAATTGATGACATGAGAGTCATCATTAAGATATTGACAGAGCTATGACACATGAAAAACATTTTGTATCTGACTCATCTATGGGAGAATTTTTACATGATATGTCCTGACTCCAACATGAGCAAACACCTAAAAGGCCCAACAAAATAGGGAAAAATCTTACTCCAATGACCAAACCTTCACTTCCCATGACAGGGATTCACCTTCAGAAACACATGATCCCCAACATCAAAATTTATGTCAAGAATTTTCCTCAGGTGCTTGTTTTTTGGTAGCATAAGAAACCATCAGGGGAGATCATGGGAGTGGGAGACCTATTTGGGATCTTGGTATCTCCACATTTTTTAGTTTTTTCTTTTTGGGGATGAATATATTTATATAAGTAAATAATGTAGAGACTCTTATTTTTTCATTTAAGACTTTGGTATATTCCTAAGAATATTTTTAGAGTCAAGCACTGAGACATAAACATATTCGGAGTTTGGGTGGTCTGGGAATTAATTTTATAAAGATATTAAATATATTTTCTATCACACATACAATTTTCTCATTAAAAAAAATATAATATCTCTTGAATTGAGTCACAGGTAAGAAATCCATGACCACAATTGAATCTGAAACATGTGTTTTACCCTATGTGTGACCTATGGTTGGTCGGCAAAGGATGTCTTCTCAAGATGATGGTTGGAGTGTGTATTGGATAAATTAATTAATATAATTTAATTATCTGATTATCCTAATTAAAATAACTCACAAATAGGGAATCAAATGGGATATATGAGACTGCCATTGAGTCTATAACATGTGTTTTATCTTATGCTTGACATAACCTCGGTCAGCGTTGGGTGTGTGTCATGAGAGTCGACATGGGAAAGATAATTAAATAAATTAAAATATTTATTTAATTATTTTTTAAAGATATTAACCTAAATATACTCTATAAATATGTCATTGTGACATTTCTTTATAGTTTTTTACAAAATCCTATAAGATTTTGAGAGGATCTCTAATGACTTTTGTTGGTGTATCTTGATTGGATAACTTCTGGATGAGCAACAACTACATCATGGATCAACCATCGGAGTGCAGTGGAGTTTTGGACCTTCCCAAAGATGATGCAATGAAAATTTTCCTCACTAATGATTGATCCACATATTATGTAGCAATCATCAATTGTTTTATCTCCCATTTTTATTAAAATATTGATCATGGATTACATATTAATTTGATCTATGACAATTTATCTTTGGATGAGAAACGTAATTTATTAATTGTTACCATTGTTTTTTGTCCATAATTCTAATGGTGATTAATTGAGGTTGGCCTAAACCAACATAGAGGTTCATTCCTCAAATTTTTCTATCATGATTTTCTCCGACTATTTATCTTCTATTCATTTTTGGAATTACTTTTAGTCGATGGTTCGAGAAATACATGATAATAAATCATTGAGAAATATATCCTTGACGAAATTGGTTGATTTCATATATATGGATTTGGTATCAAGAGTAATACTAAGGTGTGATATAGATTATGGGATATCATGATCATATCAATGATTCATGTTACATGTTTCTACATGCAATGATCTCTTGGTGCAGTAAGGAATGATTTTTGGGTAGATCAGATGGCCGAAATCTGGCCACAGTCGATGGTGAGACTCGATTACCCAGGATTCGGGATCTACATGAATGAATAGTGGATTCAGTGGAGCCAAAATACCACATATTTACAAGATGAACATGACAAAGAGGATTTAATGATTTTGGGATTTGATGGCGTGTCATGTTATGTGGTAGTTTACCGTATGTTGGGGATGTCCCATTCCAGGGGCGTGATAGTATCTTGACAGCAGTGTGATTTCTAGGAAACCATGTGCAAAAAGGTGCCACATATAGGAGGTGTTTATGTATGTATGGGGGTATACAGATTTGGGTTTACAAGGGGTGTAAAAACTATGGGAATAATATAGGATAGTGGAATCCAAACTTAGATAAAACTGAAATAAAAAGAAACAAAAATAAAAAAAAAGAATAATAAGGACTCGGAGGGGGATGCAGCACAAAGATGGGACAAGGGGGTTGGGGGTAAATTCTATCTCTTTCCCTTTATATATATATAATAAAATATTATTATTATTTTTATTATTATTTAAATGTAGTTTCGAACATAAATCATTTGTACGACATCTAATTGGTGCGTTGTATTTGGTTGTGTGACCCAGACATTGATAAATTCATTTTAAAGATCAATATTAGATATTTAATTCAGGCTCATTGATAGGATACATTATGTTCCCAATGATAATAATAATAATATTTTTATTATTTTTTTGGAATCTAGTAACTGACATATATCCTACGCATGATTTTAGATTGATGTGTCATCAGCAGAATCATGACCATGATATTGAGGTGGGAATTTCTAGACCAATATAAAGTATTTAATTTAGACTCATGGCTCGAGCCCATGAAGCTTTGCACATGCATGATTCAAGGAAATGAGTTTTTTTCCAATGGGTGTCTGATTTGGGCATTTGAATGGCCTATCTGAAGTGTATTTTCATGGGGATCAAAATGGGGTGATCTGTTTGTCCATTAATTCCCATTTTAATTAACATATAAGTGGTTTAATTTTTTAGCTAATGGGATTGATGATGATCCACTTTTATTTTTCAGGCTTGGCTGAGACACATCGTGTAGTACACTTACACGTCGTGTAATACTACAAGAAGATAAAGTCTTGTGCTAATGAGGACACTGTCAGGTAGAGGAGTGGGATCAAACCCCATATGGGCCCCATACACACTGTGTACTTCTTGATAATATTCAACCTCTCATATATTCCTTTACTATATTTGGATTTTATCTCTTAAGTATCTTATCATGAGTTTGTTTCATGTGGGACGTGATGGTAGCCTTTGTAGGGGAGTTTGAGATACGATTTGAGATGTTACAAACATAACACTTATTTAGGTGATTCTTGATGATGACAGTGATCGAGAAGGATCATCAGAGAGTTCATATAGAGAGGTTACTACACACTTGTATGAGCATACGAGTCCTCCATCCATGGAGATGGTACTCTATTGTCGTGTCATCGTACATGTCCTCCACTGTAACAACCCAAACGTTTATCAATGGAATTTTTACTTTATTATAATTATTTAATATTGTATAAATCACCTTCATAACATAATTACCCCAATAAAAACATTATTCTCATAAATTATGAATGAAATAAGTGATATTCATATAAATTAAAGAACCTATACAGGTGGAATAGTAACTTGACCCTTGGAATATTAACATGACCATTAAGAATAGTCATCTGGTAAATATAATAGTAACCTAAATTATTAAAGTATAAATAAAATTTTGGCATCTTATAAATGAATATATGATATAATTATATCATAGTATAAGTAAATAAATGTGTTAAAAATGATAAATCAAGTGTTGGCATTTTTTTAAAAAAAAATTTAATTACAATTTTATAATGAATATAATAATTTAAAAGAAATTTTATGTTCATAAAATTTATTCATAAACTAGTTTTTTTTATTATGATTATAATATAATTTTATGACCACTTAATTAATTTTTCAAAGTGTTGTAAAAATGATTATAATATGAAAATAGATATTTTTTGAAAAAAATTATGATTTTATTTTAAAATTAAATTTATTATGTTTAGAAACTTATTATCAAAAAATGGATTTCATTTTAAAATTTTACATGTCATAAAATGTTAGGCTGAATTTTTTTTATTTTACTAAAATAGTTGAATTTTTAGTGAATAGTGAAATATGATAATTTACGATATAAGATAAATATATGAATTTTTGAGTGATGGATGATGTATGGATAACTTAAGCTTATAATATCAAACTAAAAATCATTATTTAATATATTTAGTGATAAATTTCAAAACTATTAATTTTCTTGGTCCAAAATAATGATATAATAAATATATTAATAAAAAAACACCCCTCTCCTCACCTATAAATACCACCCATCTCCACCTCTTCTCATCAAAACTCATAAGTCTAGAATCTTTTTCAAATTATGCCCAATAATCTAACCAAGCCTCTAACCGTTGTCCAGGATCTTCTAATTTCAACAAAGGATAAAACTCATGTTCCTTAAGGGGGTTCTCAAAGAGAAGATATTCAAGAGGAAAAATCTTCTTTTGTTCTCTTTAAATTTCTTTTAATTTATTTTCCTTTATAATAATCTAATTACCTAATATATGAAAACATGAATGATAAATTCAATATCTTATATATACTATAATTTTATTATTTTAATGTAATATCCATCATCAAACCCCTTCTCATCTCACTTTTATTGTTAAAATTAAAACACTATCTGTGATGTGTCAATTTACCACCATCATTGGTGATGTGTTTTCATTTTACATTACCACATTCAAGGATGGTCATAAAACCATTATTGTGGTTAAATAATATTTTTTATAATTATTATAATTTATATACTCTTTTGGAACCATTATATAAATATTATATTAAATAAAATGATATAATTTCATGATGGTCGTAAAAACCGCTAAAATAAATTAAATATTTTTCATTAACATTATATCGGATGAATAATCCTCATACCATAAAACCAAATGATATATAAGATCATTTAAATTTTTTAGGTTCATTAACAATATATAATTTCAATTTTGAATAATTATTCCAATTTAATATGAACTTCCTTACTTGTATACAAGCGAATCGATCATTGAAACCAAAGAAAAGAACAGTCTCAGAATGATGAAATTAAACTACATAACTCACCAAAATTTCCAAAAATAAACTTAATAATGTTATAATAAATAAAATAAATGTATAATATGTTATGGATTTAGTACTTTATGGATCTAATTTTATTATCCAGGATATTAAACTGAAGAAGGAATTCAGACATAATATAAGGGGATTTCTCAAACCCAACTCCCTTTCATTGGGTCATTCTTTTTTAATTCGAAATTTCAGCATGGATGTTCTTTTAATATTACTAAAATATAATTTCATTATTATTCCATTTTTTTTTGATATACATGTTTCCAATATTAATTTAAAAAAATACAATGATTTTCCAAAATAACTCTTCTTTCAAAAACACATTTTTACTCCTCTTGAGATGTTTCTTCTTCACTCAAGAATGATGAATCTTATACAAAATATATTTCTTCCTTTCCATTAGAGCACCCCATCACTATTAATGAATGATGAAGTCCTTATAAAACCTATTTTTTTACATGGTTTACTTCATGAATTTTATTGGTATACATTATAGGTGGTATTCATGATAATGTAATTGTTATTATGTGACGGGTGATCCTAGAATTATATCGATCTTGAATGCAAAGGGTAATGTGACATTTCTCAGGAAATGATGTGAAATAAGTGTGGATATAATTCTATATATGTTCACAATGATGATTTTATTATTATTCCCTTATGTTATATGCGGACAAAATGTTAACCTTGTTTACAACTATGTGTGGCATTTTACCACTAAGACATGATGTTTCTTTTTTATGAATTTCCAAATCCCATGCCTTTATCTAATGCTTCCTCACATGATTATGATGATGATCCTATGATTATTTTATTTTGAGGATGATTATTCCCAGCCATGTTATATTAATTCATGTCTTTATCTATCCTATTACTAAAATTTTATCCCACTCCTTTCTTTGATGTATATCCTCAGGTGATTACTTATACTATGGAGATTATGTAAACGACCCTAAAAAGATAGAAGAGGAATTAAATAATTTTTATGTTTTAATATTTAAAAGTTATGCATGGTCCTAATTTTTACTATACACTAAACCTTTAGATCCTAGTTTCATATCATTATTATGTTATTTATCTTTGAAATGATGAAATAGTTATTTAAGAAAAAGTAGGTTCAATATATTTAGTATCAGAGAATAGTTTAGTTAATTTGTGAATTAGGATTAGACAACAATAGTGAAAACCATTAGTATAAGAATAATTATTTGTAAGCATGAAATAATATTTGTTTTAGGAAAATTATAAACATAGATATCCCATAAGATAGACTTTCAGAATTAATTTCACAATGAACTAAATTATTTATTCATTACTTGTTGACATATGTTTTTTTAAAACCTTTTCTATTTCAAAAAATGGTGGGAACCAGGAGAAGCCTGGCCAATGACCCATATGAGGGACAATGCAGTGATTTCCTAAATGACATCCCCTATTTCGTTTTTGGTGGAGTTCAAAATTTCATGGTGATGATTACCTAGATATCTCAAGATATGAAGAATAACCTGAATAATTTGACACATCATCCTTCACCTAATAGGGAGAAATTGTTTATAAAATCTATTATGTTACAAAGATCGCCAACATTTAGTGGATCTTCCAATCCACTTTTTATAGAAGAGTTGGTTAACTAAATGGTGATTTTTTTTATGCTCCACTATTCAAATAAGGAGAAGGTTACTCTAACTATATATAGTTTATATGTATATGATGATAAATATTGGGTGTTGATCTGGAACACCAAGATGAAGGATTAAATAGAAGAGATGGATTGGGAATACATTATTAAAATATTTCTTAATAGGTATTTCTCTTGAACTCTTCAGAAAAATATGGGGAGTGAATTCATATAGATGAAGAAAAATGAATGTAAATCTATCATAGATTATGAAGAAAACATCACAAGGATTTCCTGGTACACCTTTGTTTTTATTATCAACAATTAAAAAAATAGAAAGATGCATTAGTGATTTCAAAAAACACCTTTGAAAGAATCAAACTATTTGAGACTTTGGGAGTTATGAAGTAGTTTTTTTATGTGATCTCACAGTTGATACATATTTTATAGAATGGTCCCACCATTATAGAGATAAGAAGATAATAATGGATTTAAATGTAAGTGGATAAAATGAAGAATGAGGAAATAGGGTACAACCACCCATGTATCAAAAATATGTGAAGAAACATCATGTGAATTTACTTAGAGGGGTGGGGAAATTCTTCAAGTGTGGGATAGAAGGTAATAAAGCTCATGAATGTTGAAGATACATAATGAATCCTGCAAATATTATTGGGTAAATGAGAGCACCACCAATGGTTCAATGCATCAAATATATGGAGAAATGGCACTATGCACGCTTGTCCAATAAACCTTGAGTCCTTAAGGGTAATCATCATCATGAGCCACCAAATCTCAAGGAGAAAGGGATATCTTATGCCATAATTACTATTGAAGTTGATCACGGAAAGAAATTCATACAAAGTACACTTTCTATTCATTCAAGATTTGAAAAGGTATTATTTAATTATTTTTCTTTCATTCCTTTGAATCTTGAAAGTTTTCTATAACTATTAAATAGATTCCTTGAAAACATTATGAATAGATATTTTTAAAAACACCCAGTGGTGCGATCATTTCAATGCAAGTGTTAGAATCGTCTCTTATTGGCGTATGTGGGAAGATTCATCATGAGAATCTCATGATATTTCCCTTGGTGGAATGATGCACTATACATGGAATGGATTGGATCTATTTATATAGAGAACACATAAATTTTGGGAAAAGTAAATATCTTTTCAAATTATGAACCATCCCATGCGCCTTTACAAATTTAAGGAAGATCATGAATCTTTATTAGAAAATCCCACAATAGTGTGGGTGTTGATGCCCTATGAAGAAGCATACCTTGCTCAAATGGTTGAGTAATAATATGGTATCGACCTAGAGTAAATTACCATTGTGAGGTAATAAAATGATGTATTTCTTGAATATTTATCAAGACTTAACCTAGATCGTGAGGTAGATCTATCAATGAGACCTATAACCACAAAAACTCATATTTCAAAATGCCCCTACATGATGGCCCCAATCAAACTGGAGGAGTTAAAGAATCATCTATAGGAAAATTGGACCAAGGGTTCATATGCCCTAGTGCATAGACTTGGGGTACACTAGTTCTCCTTATTAAAAAAGTATACATTATTGTAGCTATGTATTAACTATTTGGAAATCAAAAAGATCACCATAATGAGCATGTATCTTCTTCCAAGGATTTATGACTTTTTCAATCAACTTTGCGGAGATTAGTACTTCTAAAAGGTGGATATTCATTCTAGATATAATCAACGAGAGGTGATGAAATAAGTTATTCAGAATATTACTTAACAAACAGGGTATGAGAATTATGATTTTCTAGTTATTCACTTAGAACTTACTAATTCACCAGTGATATTCATGTGTTTGAGGAATGGAGTCCTTAAATACTACCTTTTAATTTTTTTGGTAGTTTCTATCAATGATATTCTTATCTAATACAAAATCCAGTAAGAACATGAAAAATATATATGGATGATATTCAGACTTTAAGGATGGAGAAATTGGACTCTAAGTTTATATATGGTAACTTTTTGATGTAGTAAGTTGCATTCTTTGGACACATGTTCACAAGTTAGGGAATTTCTGTGAACCCTTCAAAAATAAAGGTTATTAAAGATTGTCCCAAACCCACTAGTTTCAAATAAATTCATATTTATCTTGGATTAGAAGGGTAGTAAAAAAAATTATGAGAAATTTATCATGATTTTATATCTCAATAACTATATTAACTAGGAAAGGGTAAATTATTTTTTTGTGGAATAATGTAAGGAAATCTTAATTGATCTAAAGAAGATATTGATAACTTCCCCTGTACTCAATTTACCAAATATTGGAGCATGTTTTTTGATATAAAGTGACGCTTAAAAGAAGGGATTGGGTTTTTTACAATCCTAAAAAATGATAAAGTGATATCTTTCACATCATGGTAGTTAAAGATTCATGAGTAGAACTACCTGATGCATGAAATAACAGCTTTGATTTTTGTCTCGAAAATTTTACAACACTACCTCTATAGTGAAAAGTTTGATATATATATATATACTAATCACAAGATTATAAAGTATATATTCATATATAAGGATCTCAAAATGAATCCAAGGATACGGTTAGAGCTAATAAAGGACTACGAAGGATCTATTCACTTTCATCATGGGAAAGAAAACATGGTAGATGATGCTCTTAGTAGAAATGAACCTATTGCTCTATCCATGATGTGGATTGAGAAATAATATATCTCTATGGATATGAAAAGGATGGATAATAAAATCATAACTCCATACAATAAATCCCACATTTCCAAAATTATTTTCTAACAATCTATCCAATAGATGATCAAAGAGGCACAAATGGGTGATCTAGAGATTTAAAAGAATGTGAATATAGTAAATCAAGGGAATCTAGAATAGTTCCATATCGATGATGATGGTTTGATTCAGTTTGGAATGAGGTTGTGTCTGCCTTCACCACCTGATATTTATAATAATCTATTAGATAATTCTTATGTATAACTATTCTCCATATATTCTAGATGTAGAAAAATGTATTTTGATCTCTAAGAAAACTTCTAGTGGGATTAAATGAAGAAATACAATTAAGAATATATCTCACGGTGCTTCATATTTCGACAATTTAAAGAAAAGTGACGTAAGTCCAAAGGGGTGATGTTGCCATTACCAATACCAATGTGAAAATGGTATAATTTTACAATGGAATTTGATACTAGTCTCATTAAGACATCAAAATTATATAATATGATATGGGTTGTGGTGGATCAAATCACAAAGAATGCCCACTTTATCGCTATTCTATAAGATCTCTCACTTGGAAAACTTACCATGATATATGTGAACGAAGCGGTGAAGATGTATCGGTTTCCACTTTGGACCATCTCGGATCATGATCCAACTTACTCATATAAATTATGGAGAATTATTTAACATGTTTTGAGTATTAAATTGAATTTAGTCACGGCCTATCACCCCCAAACTAATGGACAATCTTAAAAGACATTTCAAACACTTTAACACATGCTCAGAGCTTACTCAATTGAATTCAAACGTGGATGGGTTTTGCATCTCACATTGTTTTAGATCCCATATAACAACATCTTCCACAAGAGTATTCATATGGATCTATGTGAAGCTCTATATGGGAAGTGATGTAGAGCTCCAACCTAGTGGGATAATGTTGGTGAATGAAAGCTAATTGAACATAATCTTGTAAAAGAGATTCTAGAGAAGGTTCAAGACATCCATAAACATATCAAATATTCTCAAATTTTTCATAAGAGATATGCTGGAAACCATTGAAGGGACTTGGATATCGATGTTGGATACAAATTCTTATTTCAAATATCACCATAGAAAAGAATCATTCTATTTGGAATGAAAGGGAAGCTTAGCCCAAGGTATGTTGTCCCCTTCAATATCCTTGATCACATAGGAGAAGTGGAATATCATATTTCCCATAAAAAAAGTATGTCTCATGTCCATTACATGTTCTATGTATCACTCCTGAAGAAGAACATACCTGAACCCTCAAATATGCTGAATTTGGAGATGGTGTAGCTTGAGGAAGAAATATCATATGAAGAGAATCCAGTGAAGATCTTGGACCATTGATCAAATATACTATTCAACAAGACAAATAATCTTATCAATGTATTTTGGAAGAACCATAAGTATTAATAAGTTACATGGGAACAAGAGGAATAAATAATAGAAAAATAACCTCACCTATTTATGTAAAACAAAATTTTGAGGGTGAAATTTCCAAAGGTGGGAAGAATTTAAAGACCCAAACTTTTATCGATGGAATTTTTTATTTATTAAGATTATGTTATATGGTATAAAACACATAAATAGCATATAGATCCCAATAAAAACAATATTCACATAAATAAATTGTGAAATAATTCATTTTCATAAATATTAAAGAACCTATACTGATGGAATAGTAAATTAACCATTGAAATAGTAACATTAACATTAGGAATAATAACCTTTCCCAAAGAATAAGAAACTCACTTATTAAAGTATAAATAAAATTTAGGCATCTTATAAATGAAAATATTATGTGATTATGTCATAGTATAAGTAAATAAATGTTTCAAAAATGATAAATTAATTATTAGTATTTTTTATAAAAAAATTTGTTTATTTAAAATTGTATAATTAATATAATGATTTAAAAGTAAACCTATTTTCATTAGATATATTCATAAATCAATATTTTATTTTACTATTGTTATAATATAATTTTATTAACTCTTAAATATTTTTTCAATTTTTTTAAAATTGATTATAATGTTAAAATCAGTATTTTTTGAATAAATGATGATTTTATTTAGAAATTAAATTTATCATATTTAGATAATTATTTTTCTAAAATTAAGTCCATTTTTTAATTCAACACATAAAAAATATTTATGTTTATTTTTTTTTGTATTTTTTTTAAATAGTTGAATTTTTTTGTGAATTGTGAAATAAGATAATTTACCATATTAGCTAAATACATGAATATTTAATTCATGGATGATTTATTGCGGATGTAATCCAATAATATATTACTCTACTTAATTATTTAACATATTTAGTGATGAATTTAAAAATTATTGACCGTATTGAGCAAAAAAATAAAATAATGAATATGATAATCAAAAAACACCCCTCCCCTCCCTAATAAATACCACCCATAACCACCCCTTCTCCTCACACATAAAAATAATTAAATATTGTCTAATTTATTCTCAATAATCTTACCAACCCTATCCCACATTTTTAATATCTTATAATCTCAATGAAAGACCAAACTCAAGTTCCATAAGGAGGTACTCAATAAGAAAAAATTCAAGAGGTAAAATCATTTTCTTTCTCTATTAATTTATTTTATTTTATTATCCACTCGTTAAATAATATATCCAAACATGTATGATAATTTAATTATATTATATATACTATAATTTTATTATTGTAATGGAATATCCAATATCCAACCCCTTCTCTTCTCACTTTTATTCTGAAATTTAAAACATTGTTTGTGATGTGTCGATTTACCACCATCGTGGATGATACATTTTCATTTTCTATTACCACATTGAAGACTAGTAATATAAAAATTATTATTGTTAAATAAAATTTTATTATAGATATTATAAGTTATAATATTTTCATGAACCAATATATAAACATGATATTAAATATAATTATATAAGTACATGATGGTCATAAAAACCACAAGAATAAATTAAATTATTGTCATTAATGTTTCATCTAATGAATAATTCTCATACCATATATCCAAATGATATATTATATCATTTAATATTATTAAATTCATTTATAACATAAAATTACAATTCTGGAGAATTATTCAGATTTAGATGAACTACCACACTTATTTACAAGAAAACCGATCATGAAAACCAAGAAAAAAACACTCCTAAAATGATGAAATTGAACAATATAACTCACTAAAATGAATATAAATGAACTTAAAAAAATTAAATAATAAAATAAATTTATAACAGGTTTTTTTATTTAGTAATTAATTTATATATTTTTATTTCTTAGTATATTAATGTGATGAAAACATTCATTCTTAAGGTAAGGGGGTTTCTCAAACCTAACTCCATTTCTTGGGTTATTGCAATTCTATGCAAAATTTTATTGTGGATGTTCATTTAATATTCTTAAAATATAATTTAATTGTTATTAAAGTTTATTTTCCAGTATATAAATGTTCAAAATCTTACCTTATGAAAAATAAAAAAAACCAAATAACTCTTCTTTCTAAAACTCCTTTTGAATCATCTTGATTAGTTTCTTATACACTCAAATGTAGTGAATCCTAAACCAAATTTTTTTCCCTTTTCCTTCAAGATCCCCATGTTTATTCATGATTGATTAAATCCTTATGAAACTCAATCCTTAATATGGTTCACTTCATGAATTTGAATGATATATATATTCTATGTGGAATGCATGATTATGTAAATGTGATATGAGGGGTGTACTCGAAATTTTATAGAGCTCCAATGCATTGGATAATGTGATGTATCTAATTAGATGATATACAATATAATTGAACATGATCCTTGGTTCACAATGATGATATTATGATTTTACTTTTGGTTATGCGTGGACATGATTCTTACTTTGTTCACAACAATTTGTGATATTTGACCACTAAGACATGATGTTTCATTTTTAGGAATTTCCACATTCCATGCATTTATCTAATTCATAATTTCATGATTATATTGATTATCTCATTCTTATGTTATGATAATGATGATTATGATTACCCTTATTATATTGATTTGTGCCCTTATCTATCCTATTATAAATATCTTAACTCACCCCTTTCTTTGATGTATATTCTCATGTGATTACTTTTATTAATGAGATTTTTTGAAAAAAAAAACTGGAAGATAGACGTGGAATTAAATAATGTTAATTTTTTTATTTTTAGAAGTAATGTATGGTCCTAACATTTTCAAGACACTAAACCTTTGGATACTGGTAGTGTAAAGGTATTATGATTTCATCATTAAATTGATGCAAAAGTTATGTAAGAAAAGGTAGGGTCTCTATATCATCAATCCTTACTGAGATAGATATGGTACTCTTCTTTTGTATCAGTATGTGGGTCCTCTATCCATAGAGATGGTGCTCTCATGTCACATTAGGGTGTGATTAATCCGTACTCATTGTGCAAACAGATACAGTACTGCCTTATGGAACTAGGGTGGGGTCCTTTATCTATAGAGACCATACTCCTCTGTCCAATTAGGGACCAAATCCTTCATACTTATTGTGCGTATGGAGATGGTACTCCCTTGTGTCACTAGGTCGGGGGGTCCTCTCTCTGTGGAGATAATACTCCCCTATCACATCTGGTTGTGGGTCCTCAAAACTCATTGTATGGATAGAGATGGTACTCCCCTACCACACCAGGGATCTAGTCCAATATCCATGAAGAAGGTACTCCCATGTTTTACTAGGGTGTGAGTTTTAACACACCAATATTTTATGGTATGCCTATTTTAAATTTTAAAATCTTCGATAGTTTATGCTTCACACAACACCTAGTTTAAAATTATACTATACTTTTAAGTATGGCCATATGAATAGTAATGTGGCCATTATAAATAATAATATGACCAATAGAATAGTAAATTCCCTTATGAAAGTATAAATAAAATTTTATATCATATAAATGAAAATATGGTATATTTATATCATGTAATATATAAATACCTTTTTTAAGAAAATAAATTAAGTGTTTATGTTGTTTTGAAACATAAAATATTATTTTAAATTTTATACTTAAAATAATAATTTAATTTTTTAAAAAATAGATTCATAAATTAATATTTTGTTTTCTTATGATTATAAGATAATTTTATGAAATCATTATTAATTTTCCAAAGTGATATAAAATAAGCTATAATTCTAAAACCAGTATTTTTTTATGAAATTATGATTTTAATTAAAAATTAAATGTATTGTATTTATAAAATTAATTTCATAAAATAGAGTCCATTTTTGAATTCTAAACATCAAAAAATGGTCAGGGTGAATTTTTTGGTATTTTTCTAAAATACTTGAATTTTTTGTGAAGAGTAAAATATGGTAATTTACGGTATATAAACATTATAAGTTAAATAAACTATTAATTGGGTCATTTTTTATGTAATCACCATAATCTTTAACTTACCTTAATTTTTTTAATATTTTTATAAATAATTATTAAACTATTCATATTATTTAGCCAACATAATTAACAATTTATTAAAATATCCAAAATAATACCCTTCTCCTCCACTATAAATACCACCCCTTCTCCTCACACTTCCAAATCCTTGAATCTTTTACAATTTCTTCCTAATAAATATCTAAAACATCTTCCCCACATTTTGGATTTATGGTCTAACACAAAATTCCCTTTCAATGTTCCTTAAGGAGGTTCTCAATGAGATGAATTCAAGGGAAAAAATACTCATTCATTCTTTTAATTTTCTTTCAATTAATTTTATATTATTATCTTTTCCTTACCCATTAGTCCAAAAATAAATAATGACTCTAGTATATTATATATACTAGAATTATATTACAATTATGGTATTTCCACCATCAATTCTTTTCTCTTCTATTTTTTGTTCTAAAAATGAAAATTTCATTCGTGATGTGTCAATTCACAACCTTTGTAGAAGATGATTCTTTAGTTTTCTAATACTTCCTTCAAGACTAGTCATAAAATCATTTTTATGATTAAAGAAGATTATAATATGTATATTACAACATATTTAGTGTTCTGTAACTAGTATATATATAATACTAATTAATAAAACCAACTAGTTCTTGATGATCAGAAAAATTTCAAAATATTCCAAATGGTTATCCTTAATATTTTATCTAATGAATCATCGTCATATCTAGAAAAAATGATGTATAATAACATTAAATAATATATAGTTTCATTAATAATAAATAATTTCTATTATAGATAATTATTATCATTTCACATGATCTTTAATATATGTATAAATGTGAACTAATCATGAAAACAAAGGAACAAAACACTTAAGAATGACGAAATTGAATCTTATAACTCATCAAAATACCATTAATGAACTTAATAAAATTATAATAATAAAAATATGTTTAATGGGTTTTTAATTAAATTTTTAATGAATCTAATTTCATTATTAGGGACATTATTTATAAGGGAATAACACTTTCGAACATTAGGTAAGAAATTTTCCCAGAACCTCCATTTTTCATTTAGGTTACACTTTATCTCCCTTTACATCATTTTAATTATTCTTTATTTTTATATAATTATTCAAAATTATATTTAAATCTTCAAAAATAATGAATCCAAATCATTTTACCTTTCTTTAATGTGTAAATACAAGTCTAATAAATTTCCCTTTTCAATTCATCTCGATAAGAAAACCAGATCAAACTATACTTTATAATTTCTTACCCATTTTCAAGTACACTACATAATCTTTTATATGGAACCAATTTTTTTTCTAAAATCTCTATTTTTATCATTAAAACCCATTTTTCCTATTTTCTATTTTTATTCAAACAATTAATCCTTGTCAACTTTTAAGGTTCTTTTTATATAATCTCTTAAACTACACTAAAGTGGATCATTTATAAATACTCATCTTACATATTTTAACTTCAATTGAAAATCATTTATTACTTAAATATAATTTCTTCTTAACCCCATTTTATATTATGGGATAATAATTATTAAAATAGAATATGATACAAATGATTTTTCAAAAATAACTCTTCTTTCCAAAGTAAAAAAGTGGTATTTCTCTCAAGAATTTATTAATATTTTTATCACAGTATTTTCATCTAATTCAACACCCTTTGTTATATTTTATACCTAATATAGTTTGATCCCTTATTATACCATATACTATTTTTTGTTAAATGGTTTATGATAAGTTTGACTGTGGATATTATCTTTATGCTTTATGGTTGAAGTATTCAAATTTCGTGTGCTAGTTTTTCAGTACGAATGTTAATGTTATGTTTCTCCCTTTCCATAATAGGAATGAAATGGACTTTTTAAGTGAATAAATGGTACCTCAATATCCCCTTGATGCATCAGTATGTCTCATGAGACAAACTAGTTTGGGTATTGCCTGATGTCTTACCAATTTATGGTGTCCTGGAAGAAGCTTTGACAATATGTTATGATGTCCAAAATTATGAATTTCCTCATTAGGATACCGTTAATTAATAATCCATGTTATTATTAGACTAGTATAATATCCATGGTTAAGTTTTTTTCTCATTTCACTATTCATTTAATTATTTAATCTATTTTTATCTCTGTTACATTATGCTCAAGATTATGTTCTAATGGAATGTGTTTTTATTTCACCATGCCTTATTGTTTATGTTTATGATAGGTTATGTTGTATTAATTACACTTACTGAGCATCTGAGATCACCCTAATATTATGTTTTATTTTACCCCAGGGTGAGAATATGTATATTACGAATGACTTTTAAGGATAATCTTGTAATTTATGTGTGTTTCCAATGGAGCTTTTATGATGTTTTTTCTTTAAAAATTTAATGTAAAACAAATTTTTTTATCTATTTTTTATAAAGATAATAAAATATTCGGTCATTTAGGATGCAAAGTCATTTTCTATTATAACAATGAAATAAATAAAGGCATCAGATCTAAGATTTTGGGGTCAGGGTTTTTACGTGGTTCCTCCATACTTGTTGTGCATATGTAGAGTGGAGCTCCCCTACTTGGATTGGGAATGGGTCTTATATCAATTGAGTGTAACCCTCTCATTATACCATGAAACGAGTCCTCTACCAAGAGATTATGTCCCCTCTAATTTGAGTCTTAGTGGAGAGGTTTGGCTCCCCATGGTAACTATTTGGGACAGACATGGAAGATGATGTTCCTTAGAGATTATCGCATTTTAGATCTATAGGAAGACTCATTGTTCTTAGATGGGATGAGGAGATGGAGATCCACATTCTCCCTCCTTTGGGATTCTTATTGAACATATATTCTTTTTTATTATATTTTTTCTCATATACTGATTAACAAACCTTTCTTGGTATGATATGACTAATTTTATCATGTCTTATATCACTCCCTATTATATTTTAGTGGAATCCTAATGGGTGTGTATATACTCTCCCCTTTATGGTAATTTCCCACATGTGTCATGTCTTATAAAGATTAAAGATATGTTAGTGTATATTTTAGTGGAGCATAAGTATACCTGGGTGCATAGAATGCATGTTGTGGTCGGGCTTAGAGATTTGGAGCATTAATCTCTAAACATTTACTTATCATGTTATTTTCATGTTGGGAAATCTTATCTGGTTGGGTATGTATTTTTTTCATTTACTTTTAATATTACCCTTTGATACACACTTTAAATCCCTAGAGGTTATTACAACTTTATTTTTTACTCAATATGTTACAATATTTAATTATGATTCCTATGCACTTATGCATCGAGATAGTTGGGTGTGTGAATACAAGTAAATTAAGAAAATTCCTCCAATTTTAGTTATTCCTTTCAACACTTGTCACCATCCCATGGCCTGTGGAGGTAGGCTTGGGTTAATTATGGCTCGGACTTCTGTCATCCAAGTGGGACTTATTAGTTTTATTCATGACAGATATCCTCAAAATTCTCCTTCAATTCTCTAGAAATTAGCCCCAACGAACAAGAGTAATAGAGAACAAGGAGGGAACTTATTTATTTATCAAAATAAATACTCAGGTTGGGATTTTTCTCTCCCTATAAGATAATATTTTACTATAATATAAACAACCTTTTATCTATCATTATTATCAATAACTTGATGGTCTTATTTATTCTCTTGAACTTATTTTTATGTGAAAGCGTTTTCTTTACCTCTATAGTATTATTTTCTTATATTTTTATTGTCCTTTTTATGATTTATTCACTAAAGTTTGTGATTCCTATAAAATATTTTGAATAATTTTCATATTTATCATATCTTTCATAAAAAATGAGTTTTTAAAACACCACATGTGAATGACTTCTCATTGTATTTTTCTTTTTATTTTGCTAAAAATTAATTTCCTTTACTTTTCGTTCTCATTTGCTAACAAAAACTCCTGATTAGTTCTTTCTTATTCCCAAGGAAATAAATATTAAACCAAAATAATTTGGATTTATGTCTATATATTCCACAACACTAATATTACTCTTTGAATTGTAATATTCTTGATTGATTCTAGATTCTTCCAGAATGGTTTCATTTCTATCCATCGAAACTATAAGCCTTTATTTTCTATAGGATTAATGGTTTTATTGGATTAATATATTCCTTTGATGGTGAATAATTCATCTTAATATCCTTTATGTTTCACCTTTGTGAATGTTTTGTTTTTAGACACGTACTATCAATAATGGTATATATATGTTTTGACATTTTAAAGTGTTCTAATTTACTTGATTTTAGGAACCTTTCATCTCCCTTTTTTGGGGAGATTCAGTATTAACCACTATTGATTATTTTAAGTCCTCTCATTACATGTTCATTTTATTTCTTACTAAAAAGAATATGGATTTTGTTTCAAACAACTCTTCTTCTATATAATTTAAATATTATTCAAGATCACATATAATATTTTCATCTTCAGTAAATCATTCACTTGTGTGTCTTATCCACATCAATATAGGTAGAATATTTCTTTACTAGATCATTATATGATCCCTCACCAAGAACTTTTTTCTAATTTATTTTAGTATAAAATTTTTTATTATCTTTCTCTAGATTTTTCTTATTTATCACATGTTGTGAGATCTTTGAAATAATAAATTCTAAATTTTATTTCAGTTCCCACTCAAGTTATATTCTCTCTTCTCCATTATCATTATTTCTTGATGAATATAAACATTCTAAAATTAATTAAATATTGTGATTTTATTACCTAACTCAAAAAATGAGTCATCATTTTTTCTCAACAATACTTCTTTTTAGTGTTGTATTTCGTTTTCTTATCTCTATTCTTCCCTCAAGTACTTTCTTCATCATTATATGATTTGAATTCCTCAACAATATTACTTGGAAATAATTTTTCAATATAGTTGATATTTTTTTACACAAACCATATAATAAATTTATTTCCCTTTTCATTTCATTTTACCTTTAAGAATCTATTTGAAAGTTGATTAAAAATATGATTGAGATCTTCATTATCCTCAGTTTCTAAATCATTGAACACTTTATTCACTTTACCTTTATATTTCCCATGGATTCAAAGGTTATACCAACTTTTTGTTAATTTTTATAATCTGGTGCATTTCTCATTTCATATGAAATAAGAATATTTTTCAGTTCATCCAATGAAAGGTTTTATCGATCTTCTAAAGATAATACCTTATAATAAAACTTATATATAAAATACTTCATAAGAATTTTCAAAATTGTGGAGACTTTAAGTTTCTCACCAAATCCATGAATATTATTTACTATTAAATTTACCCATATTAAATAGTTAAAAATGTATTCATCATCATCCCTATTAATATCCTCAAATCTACTCCCCATAATTATATGTTAACTTCCATTACTTTGATGCTTCCCTCATAGTGGTTTATCAATTTGTATCATGTATTTTTTAGTTTCAAGACCCATTACTTTGGTATAATCCTTTTCAAATAAAGAAATAAAAAAAAATTCATTTCCATCTATATTAAAATTATATATATCAACATCTGTCATATAATAATTTTTTGGAATTTCTTAAAATTAAATTATTGTAGTGTCTCTCACTTCTAAACTGTGAGAAAGGTTATAAGGTAAACTCCATTTCCTCAAACTATGATATTTTGTGGGATGAAATGTTAAAAACCTTAAAATTTTCATATAATTGAGTATCTCTATGCCCTTGTATCTAAAAGGAATCCTTCCCTCTAATAAAAATTAATGTTCCCTTGTACATATTTTTTGTGCCACTGAGAGGGAGGTAAATTAGTGGAAATATATTTTTATAGATTCTCATTAATCTGACCTATAAAACATATTAATTTTCACAATACACTCAACATAGTCTCATAGACTCATTATGTACTAAAAATGATAAAATATAAGCATGCATAAATTTAAAATGTTTTGACCCAAAGCCTACTCCTTTCCATGTTGGTAACTCCCCAAAAAATGGATTCTAAACTATCTATAAAAATGTTTTATAACACAATTTCTACTATTTTACACCAATTACAAAGTCCACTAGAATGTATTACACTATATAAAAATAATTATACAATAATGAAATATGTTGTTCTTATCCTCTGTTTCTCATACACCACATGATAATATAAAATTAATCCATGAGAAAATTGATCAAAAAAACCATCACATGTATGTTTTCATCAAGATATTCAATAGTTGATGATGATACTCAACTTTATTTTTTATAAATGTTAACCATGTTTTAAATTATCTTGATCCATAGTCTTTTGGTTTTATCATCCTTAACTCACTAATCACAAGTTCTAATCTTATAACATGTGTTCTTCTTAGGTTTTTCTCTACACTTATATATAGAAAAATCTATAAATTATAATTAAAATAATTCTTTAAGTTTGAACTTGAATTTAAATTTCAATTTCAATTATTCAACTTCCTTCCATCACTTATTTAGTATCGCTTGAGTCATCTCTAAATAGATCCCCACCATGAAATTAATAATGGTAGTTATAATAGGCTGGAACAACCACCAAATACCTTAAATAAATCTAGGTGAGAAAACATCCTTGAAATTACCCGGATTTTTAATTCTAAATCATACTAAACTATTATAAAATGTGAGTAGAAACACTAAGGTGTTGTGAATATAAATATGATGTATTCGTATGGTATTTAGTGGTTTTTTATCAATTATCTTATACCTTTGTGGAATTTTCCATAAGTTATGACATGGATTTTTTTCAAATTCTATCTGCATGAAAATTTTCTCATACTTCTCATATAATTTGGAAATCTTTCATAGGAATTGCACCCCCATCTCTCAATCAACTATATCATATACCATATATTTCAAAATTCCCTAAAATTTCCAAGGCCACTAAAATTTGACCTAGTTCTTTACTACAAATTATCATGTTCTTACAGTGTCTAGTTCCTCATTTCTAATGTACATTTGATGATTTTAGTTTCACTATGACATGAAGACCTCAGATCGAGCCTCCTGGATGGGGTGATCACTCACTATGTGGTGTGAGGTCCTATATAATATTTTTCATTACAATTCATAATTTAGTATCTCAATAGCATGAAAAATAAGTTAAGAGAATATATTATTTTATCCTTCATATCCATAGCATGGTATATAGATTATGGAATGGTCTCTATATACATTTTTCTTCTTACATCAAGGTTTTTCCTTCCATGATATGTTATCACTAAAAAGTAGTTCAACATTGGATAAAATTATCATATACTTATGAGATAAAATTCATTATCAAGTAATAATACAATCACTTCAGCATCACCATCTTCATTCAAAGTAAAAATATATTCATCACATCATGTTTATATTAATGATATTTACACCAATTAAGGCCTTATATTATAGAAAATAAATACAATTCACAATGTGAGATCAACATTATCCCATTAATCATTGTATTTGATGTTGATAAAAGAAGTCTAGTATTTCTATAATCTCAATAAGAATAATAATCCATGATATCATACATTGGTGTAGTTATGCATTGTATTAGATTATCCTAACTCTTATTTGACTCTAGGTCATCCAAAATTCAGTATATTTTGGTAGGTGATAACTGGCCACTACCACTTCAGCTAGTTTGACCCAATACACTTCATGTTATGTAATTCCCCTTAGGAGGAAAAATACACTAAAAGTGATGTAAAATTTTGTCACACACCTCACAGATATTCTTGTATGTCTCTCAATAAATAATGTACTCCACATATCAATGTAACTTTTTAAGGTCCTCATAGAGGACCTAAAATACGTCTAAAGATTAAGACCAAAATGGATACCAATGAATCTTGTCCTCAAAAGAAATCATGTTTTATGTGTTTTAGGAAATCATCACCCTCTCTGAGGAATATGAAGTCATAGTCATATTGGGGCACATATTCCCCCTCTACCACTCAATAAAGCACAATAGAATCAATATGTTTAGATTCTTATTGATAAATGGATCTAGGGTCATTATGATCCCTAATCGGACCCTCTACTTACTGATATATATAGAGGATAATAAATCCTAGTCGAACATAATGATTTATGGTTATAAAAAGAGTGAATATAATATTGTCAATAAGATAAAATTCAAGTCCCATTATAGTGATTTTTTATATAGTGTAGAATATATGGTTGTTTCATAAAACATTTATTTTTATTATTTTATGGGAATTATTTGGATACACTTTCATTCATATGACTATTCATCATATCAACAGTTCCTAAAATATCCCCTAAATAATTAAGTAGGGTTTCTCTATAGAGTGAAAAAAATTACTCTGGTTTTAGGTATTAAAAATATTAGTTAAAATAATCGCCATATTTAATGATCTGAGTGCATCAGTGGACCAAATGACAAGACAATTACATCAGTGGATCCATATAATGAATTGAAGAGAATTATCTACTCATTAAAATTTTTATATAATTAAAAACTATATAAATTTTACACTAATTGATTATTATGAATATAATGGAGGGATCATAGATTTGATACTTCTCATATTAGGGATAGGTGAACCCAAATCTAGAGGTATTCCCTCTCATTCTGCGTTGAAGAGTTCAACCTATAACATTTAATCAATGACTCAACAATGAATATCAAAGTGAAATAATTAAAAACATGAATTCTACTAATTAAAGTGGTTTTAAATTTTAGGAAGACCACTCAGGTTAAGATTGTGAGTATTATCTACCATTGTTTCAGTCAATATAATATCTATGGTAGCAAATAAACATGAATATAATTCTTAATATTCCCCCCCACACATAAAGGCTATGTTATCACAAAATATACTTTTACCAAGGACTTTTTACCAACCTCCAACCCTAATTCTTTTTATGGGTAATAAAAACATTAATCCCATATTACCATTGAGGTTAGATATTAAAACATCACTGGTGATCTAATACAGTTCAACCTTGATAAAAAGAAAGAAATGTGGCCAATATTGATCAGCATTATCATTCCTTTAACTGTGAGAGTGGCATATTTTTTTATTAAAGAAACAATATGATTTATTGTAGTGTAACTATAAGAAGATTATAGGACTCCATCCCCAGTTCATAATCAAATATTTTAGCCTTACCTTTGGAAAATATGGATATTAGTAATCACCAAGTATAATTTACCTCAAAAATAGTCCTATGGTCAAGTATGGTGTTGATAAGATTATTAAAACCAACCTTTAGAAGTTTTTATGATACCTCATGTGGATATCCAAAATTATGTGTGTCATAAAGAAGAGTAGGTAAATCATTGTTAGTTTAAATATCAAGTACCTCAAACACAATTTCCTAAAGAAAGTCTTACATATCAAAGTCAAAGAGATATTGATTGATGAAATATCTATATTCCAAGACCTGTACCTCAGGAATGGTTATGTTGGGTACAATAAAGTTTGTATATCCCCTACAGAAGGAGAGGAAGACATATTTAAGAAACCCTAGGGAACTAAAAACACTCATGAGATTCCTTTTCATTCGAAGTAATCTAAAGAAACCAACCATTGAAATATATATATCATCTTCAAGACCATTATAGGGAGGATGGTTGAATGATATGTGGATGATTTGGTGGTCAAATCCCATAAATTCTATAAAAATAAAAATTATATTCTAAATTTTTTTACAATAATGTATGCCAAAATCAAAATATAAACCATTTGAAGTGTGACTTTGGGGTCATGTATATGAAATTTTTTGGATTCAATGTCTATTATATAGGTATCAACATTAAACTAAAGAGGATAAATGTCATCATTGAGATTCCACATCCACGAAATTTAAAATGGTTGATAGGTTCTACGGTTTCATGGCCTAAATGAGGTGTTTTTTATAGACCTAGAAGGAAATGGTAATTACTTTACAATGTAGATGAAATACGGAACTTACTACAGGTGGAATATAAAAATATAGATCACATTATCTAACATAAACCAGTATTTTTTGCAGCATTTGGTTCTAATGTCACTTTTATATTGGAAAACATTTATCTTACATATTACTACACTTTATAAATATCTCAGATCCCTTATATATCTAATGAACATTGAGGGAAAATAGAATAGTATATACAAACTTATTTTCATTATGATTGAAATTGAGGTCAGGTAATCATTGATCAAGAAGAATTTCGTTCCCCTAGTATTTGTGTTGTTAAGTTACATCACTATCTGTAGTAAAAAGAGGTCATGTTTATCCCATGAATTAACTTAATAATTTATGTCCTCAATAATCCCATTTTTATTGGAAAATTAGAATTTTGGGGAATGATACATTAACAATTATACACTATGTTTATCCCATAGAATGTTTTCAAGTAGAAATAATTATAATATTTCCTTTCTGTACACCCAACCATTGAATAGATTCACACGTACATCAAGTTCACTAATGGCTCAATTCTATTCATCGATGAAGTGGAACCATACTAGAAGATATGATTTTATAGTACCTCTTAAAGTATGACTTTGAAGTTTTTTAATAACCCTAAACACAATCGGTTCTGACTCGTAGTTTTTTATGTCACTCCCTTAAATTCCCTCATTCTATAAGTGTTCCTAATTTCAAATTGGTACACCAAAAACGAGTTATAATACTATTCCCTAATTATTGACTTCAATTTCCCAAAAAGTATTTGGTCCCTCATTTCCCCATGAAGGGTTACATTAAATCATTCATTTGGAAAATAAACGATGACTGTTTTATTATAAAAAAAGGTTTTTATCCCAAAAATCATTCTCACCCTAGATTTAAATGCCATATTTCCCTGTAGGGAGAAGTCATCTCATGTCCCATGGTCTTAGAAAGATTAGTTGGTCACCATGAATAACCTAGTTACATCCCTTGATGATCTTGACTATGATGACCGAAAAATCCACATGGATCATTAGAGAGTGATTTCCCCTACCTACAATGTGGAATATCAGGATGTAAATATAAATGGTGCCATATCTTCCTAAAAGGTACCATCAATTTCCACTAATATTAAAGAGGAATATGATTAAATAACTCCATTGTTTTATTACATTCAACATGAGATAATTCCATGAATCCATTATAAGTGTGAATAAATCTAAAGGTGGGATGAAAAATTTTCCATTCATCATATCCCAAATGCAATGTTGGTGCACAAAAATAATATCATTTAATAAATCCTACACAATTGCATCAAGAGAAAAACATTACTTAAAACATATAAGAGGTTCATGTTAGGGCATGTAAAGAACCTCATGAAGGATTAAATTTGTCACATAATATCTAAAGTCTGGGTTAAATTTTTCCCACCATGGTTTGTGACTGTGTGGAGTTCACCATGAACTATCACACATTTAATTTTTAAACTAGCTTCATGCATCAGCCGACGGAGCTTCTTTAGAAAACTAATTATTATTAGACTTTTGATGTGTGTGAAGTCGACGTCATAGTTCTCTACCCAATATAGACAGATTTTTTTTCAAGATTATTCTCACTACAATAGATTTTTCTCAAAATGGTTTTTCCCATTCCCCTAATAGAGGTCGTGGGTAAGATTGTTATTGAGTATGTGAAATCCCACACCATTCATCTGTTTTGGATCCCTCAGACTATTATCCAATGCAATGGAACCAATTTTCAATCCTATGAGTTGGAGAAGGTTTATTTTAAGTAAAATATCTATTCCAACCATATTTCCTACTATTATAAACAAACGAATCTATAGATCAAGGATTTCATAAATGTTATTTATAAGATTCTATAGAATTTGGTGGATTGAAATAATAATAGATGGCCTATCAAGATCTCTAATGTATTATGGACATATTAAATCAAGAATAAATCATTAAAACATGTGACCCATTATTCCCACATGAATAGAATAGAACTAGTTATTCCATTTAAGGTTAATCTACCATAAATATACATAGTAGTCTAATTTTTGGAAAGATGAGTTAGAAAACCTTGATAAAAATAGGAAATAGGGACTAAAAATCTAAATGTACTTCAACAAAAAGTGATTTTTCCTTTAATAAGATGTTTAACTTTCACTAATTCTTCTATGGTGATTTGGAACCATTGTAAAGGATTCCATTGATACCCAAGATAAAATCATTGATGTTGAATCCTAAAATCAGAAGGTCATATCACTATTCACCATTGTTTTTTCTAGAAGTGGATTCTAACTAATCACCATGGATGATAAGTACATCACACATCCCCCCAATAAAATATTTCTTGGTATATAAAATACATAGGAAATAAATACCCCCTACATTATTAGCTATATGACTTAAAACTATATGTTATATAGCTCTCATATTTATATATTTAAACTACATAGAACATAAAACTCTTTGTATGATGTTAAACTATATGTTCAACATCCTTTTCAAGTGTTGTATAATTAAACTAGATTGAAAACTAACTCTAAAACATTAAAATATATAGATAATTTACTTTTTTATAACACATACACTACAAATACGGGACAATTTCATCACCTGAAAAATTTTCCCTTTTATTAGAGTTTTTCAACTATCATAAAACTTACAAGAACAATGTGTGTCTTTATTCCTATTTAATATGATACATATTGATTCCTTGAAACTTTTTTTCGTGATTAAAACTATAAATTTACCACATATTATATCTTTTTTTGGTTCTTTGAACACCCCCCCCCCATAATTAATAATCTCTCCCATATAACCCTGAGACTTGGATATTCTCTAAATAGGTTTTCAAAATTATATGATCTTAAAATAAAAATCCATTAAATACAAACTATATTCCCATAAAATATACATCCATAGGGATCATATTAGTCCCTGCTTGGAATGATTGAATTACATTATTATTCCCTTAATTGGTTTACTATTTAAGTTCATCTATAAATAATAATGACCTGAATACTAATCCACCTATATTAATATTTCTTATTGATAAGGATACAAAATTATAGGATAGCCCCAAAGACCTAACCTCACCTTTGTCATTATATTTTTCTTCTCTAGTGCACCGACTAAGTTCAACTTTCAATCAGCACTCTCTCTCACTTCCATGCAAACTCTACTTAGTTTACGGTGACCACCTGAGTTCCCCAATAACTTGTCTTGTCCCATCTAAGGAAGACATCATAGATGAACCATTATTTACAATAATGTGATAGAACCCAACCTTTATTATAATCTCTTAGTGTTCACCCATAACCTTTTTCCCCTATTTTTGAGGGTCTGTTAGGGGAACCCTCTTTTAAAACCTACATAGAAATCATCCTCATCCTACCTATCATATCACTCCTCAATTAGAACTCTCCATTATAAAATCAAATTTTCCTCTAATATAATTTCATCATGTAGAGTTTAAAACCCTTTCATGAAACATTTTTTTTCAAATATGTACATATACATAGAAAATAATTTATGTAGATTCATTCCCGACATGTTTTCCTAGATTCACATGTTCATGTATAGCGGTGGATGTATCTTCTAACCCAGATCCATTCATATATATCATGTACCCTCATACAACATTATTTTACTTATAACTACCCTTGATTCTTATACTAATAAAGGATCATTTTAGGTTAAATTATTTATTTTTTGTTCCATTATCATTATTGTGATAGATTATAATCAAAGTGGGGAGTATTCTCATTCTAATAGTATGATGATAAAATACATAACCCCCACTAAGTGATAGATAAAAAATTTAAAATATATATTAAAACCCTTTTTATTATGTTAAACACCATGGTCTACGTCCTCATTATATAACAACAAATGTTTCCTTAAATTTGTTAAACACATGACTCTAAACTATATAGAACTATCACTACCAAATGGCATAAAACTATATGATTCTTTGGGCCTTTCCTAAGAGGATTCCCTTTTATGGTGGTGATGGTTTCCTAACATTCCTCAGTTTTATATTGGTCACTTAATTTCTAACTCCCATGAAATACATGTGGCATGATTACTATTCTAGGGATTACATACTATTATAGAGATGTCTTTTCTTAGGCCCATACATACCCCTAATCATGTTCCATCCTGGTGTTCACATTAATTCTTTAAGTTGATTTGATCCCCCTTACACTTCCTCATAATTTATTGATATCCTAATTCCTTAGTATATATAAGTGATTTGTCAATAAAAATACTTCTTCTAAGGAACAAGTGGTGTCCTTATTTCAACACCATGGGATATGTAGTGATGTAAATATCTCCTCTCTTAGTCTCATCTACAAATTTTGTATCCCCTTCTCCTCATATTGATGTTCAATGAGACTCTATCGGGTCTCTTTTCCCCTTAGCCCTGACATGATGGTGTTATACATGGAGATGGTAGAAGTGGTGGAAAACATAACCCTATCCCCATGGTCCATTCATAATACCCTTAAACTATGTGAATTTTCACTTATAGTTATCCATATTAGCATTAGGATTTGAATTAATGGCGGTTTTTCCTTTCCCACACTGTTATATCGACCATCAAAATCCCCACGTGGTACTTGTTTTATGACCTCATACTATTAATATCTTCATGGTCAGGTATGTATGTCCTTTTATACATTTTACGATGCCTCATACCCATACACCCAGATATAGTGCTAAACATAAGTTTTTCACATATAATCTTTGATACCAGCTGAAGTGAAAAAAATTTAACCATCTATAATTCAATTATCAATAACCCAAATTGATTTACTTAAATACCTATGAACTTTTAGGCTTATAGGTTTAGGTAATTTTAAAAAACCTTTAACTAAAAAACCCATATATTACTCATCCAATGGATATTTTTTCACTATACCATGAAATTATTATCTCAAAAAAACACTTCAATATCTCCCATTAAATTCTATACACATAGTTACCTTATTGAAAAATCTTACATAAAAATCCTCTATATAACCTGGAGAAATAGAAATATAACATGGGTAAGATAAAATTATCAGTTATTCTACACATAAATTATACCAATAAAATATCATAAGTGATTTTAAGATGATCTTTTTGGGTTTGAGAACATAATCATGTCACATCAACATAGCATAAGAAAATAGTACTCAATGAAACATGGATTATAAATCGTGATTTATAACGTTAATCTTATAATTATTAATGAGTAAAAAAGTAGTTTTTGAGATTGATTCAATAACCATCATCCATAACATGGATTTTTTTTCATCTTCTTAGCTTAATAATTTCACAAAATAATGTCATAAGAAAGAATAATTGAAATAGAATGACCATGATGGTTAATTGTTAAATCATATTCATATCACTCGTCTAATGAAATAATATACCCAATCAATTATATCATCATTCATAATTGAATAAATTAACCAATAATGGAATAACATAACCCGTTACTTCCAACATCATATAACTATATAATAAACCATTACCCAATATATTAAAGGGCTATATCAGACCCACCCAATATCATATATAATATCCAAGAACCATAACATGAATAAATAAAATAACATGTTTTATTTCATTTATGAAAACTCATAAATACATCCATTATTCATTCATATCTTAATTAGGACATAAAAAAGATATGATTTTCATGAAAATTTATTTAAATCATCATTAGTCATCCATAGAAAGTAGGTGGATGGTTTCATTAGATCATATCCCTTTTGAAGCATAAAAATAATCAAAGGATAATTCCATAGATAAAAAATAATTTTATTAATGGATTAGAAATATAATTTGAAAAATAAGAAGACATATCTTTTTTAGCATATTTTAAGAATAAAAAATTGTAGGGAAATGAGGATAGTATTTTATTTAAAAATACAAGGAAACTTGGAAAACAGTTTTAATAAGAAAGAATAGTTATGATGGAGGGAAACGTATCAAAAATATATTTTACTATATATATTTTTAAAAAATAAATATAATTCATTCAATCTATTTCTTTACATATAAATCCAAACTAAAAAGAACTTCTATGTATTTATAAAAATAATAAAATATGATGTGAAACATCAATAATAAATTACAATAATAATAAATCCTTAGGTAAATAACAAGGTTGTTGATTTATTTATCATAAAATAATATATTTAATTCCTTGACATAAAATTATTATGACTAATAGATTTATTAAATTTATGGGGTAGAGGATAAATGATTAATGAAATGTCAAAAAAAATATTAAACGTTGAAAAGTTACATTTTTCAAAGAACTATTTTTGAAGTGATTTGTATTTAACTTCATAAATTAAATTGATCAATTTAAAAAAATTATTATGATAATAATTACTATTTCAATCTAATATATTAAAACTCATTTAATAATAATTTCATATTAGAAAATATTAAGAACACTTAAATGTTCTATTTTTTAATAAAAATAGTTCTTCTTTATATTTTTATTTATATTTAAAAAATAAATTTATATAATATAAAATTTTATTTTTTATAAATTAACTTAGTTTTTGGATTTATATTTACAGTATATCTTATAGTTAATTTTTATATATTTTAATGTAATGGTTGATTTTTCTATAATGGTGAAAAATATTGTTTTCACTGATATCATAGTGTTTATCTCTTTATCCCATATAAATTATGACTTAATTTTTTTAAAATGTTTTACTTATTAATTAATTATTTTAATGATTAAAATTATTCATTTAAAAATAAAATTATTAATTTATAAACCCCATGTTTTACATTTTGAAACTTATCTAATATCTAGTTGTCATAAACATCATATTTTTCTTTTAATTATGTTTCCACAAGGTGGAATTATAATTTAGTGATATTTAAAATCCACATAAATTTTATTAAGTTAATAATATACCAATTAATCTCATCGAAACTAATAATATTCATAAATTTTTAAATATAAATGTTAAACATAGAAATTCACTTTTTAAACAACAATTATGTGTTTGTTGATCTAATGTTTAATTTATTTTTTGTCAAGAATTAAAATATTATTTGAAAAAATATATTTCTAATTTTAAATCATTATTTTCAAAAAAAATTAAAAATTACATTTTATTTTCAGACATTAAAATGAAATTACGTATGTAAAAATTATGTACTATTGTAGAAAATGAAAAATGGTAGAAGTGAAAAATCTAAGAGTAAAAGACATAAAAATGATTTAAACATGTGTTAAAATTTATGGTTTTTGATTTAAATACCTTAACACTTCCCCCAATCTATTATTTTCTACTATTGGATACACTTAATGAATAGTGACTTTACCTTTTTTCTTATTACAAAAAATCTACTCATTTCCCTTATAAAATTATCCATCACCACACCACTTATCCTCACACCCCATTAATCATGGATACAACAGAAATATAAATGTATTACTCCCTATAAATCTTATACGCCTAATATTTTTTTATAATTATCAAATTACCAGTTATGAAATCCATAATCCAATTTTTTAAGGTTGTCTTCTAAGGAGTAAGTTAAAATTATCAATTATTATTTTGTTATTTCATTAACTTTATTTATTAATATAAAGCCAATAAATATAATAAAAACATGTTTAAATAATTAAAGAATTATAATATGTATATTTAAATTTTATTATGTTTATATTATTCCCATTTTTACCCTTATCTCAGTCATTCAAAAGATGAAAATATCACTTTAGTTATGTGTGAACAACCGCCTCCATAAGTGAAAAGGACCATTTTTCATAATTTATTTACATATATTTCTAAAATGGGTTATTTAAGGAATAAATTTTATATTAAAAACATTTTTAAGACTTTGAAAAAATAAAGCAATTCCTAACATTTTCCTTTCAATGGGAAATGATAATTTCTCAAGTGTGTATGTCTAGACTACCTTCTCCACAAAGAAAAGTATTTCATTTTTATTCATGAATTTTATTATAAATAAATCTCTCTTAAAATATGATTAAACCCCTTAAAACTTATAAATAATATAATCATAATTCATTAATGATGATATTTTTCTAAAATAATACCTTTTTTAACCATACTTACCCTTCGATTATAACATTTTTATGTTTGGATCGGTTTAACCACCTACATGAACAATTATTTAATTCTATATACTGTATGACTATAGAAACATTAATAATGTTATTATGAAATTCAAATTTTCTAATAATATTTTTTATGGTTCTATATGGGTTACATTAATATTTAATGTGTTGAAAAACCAACATATGATCGTCAAAAATTACTAAAACGAGATTTTCACAAATTCTATATTCATAAACCATGAATAAAATTATTATGGAATGTAAATACAAATTTATAAATATATATATATATATATATATATCATATATTATAGTACCATAGAAAATATTGTAATTATGAACTTTTTATCAATGAAATGTAATCAACATCAATTCTCAAAAACATTCATGAAACAGTAGGAATCAGTAACATTGAGTGATGACAATAAACTATAACAAACTAATAAATGTGTAGTAAAAGATTATTATTAATGGTTATATATGGTTATAGATATGAATAAGGTTCTAAAATAGGTGATTTAGATAATTATGTTTATTATATATAAGTTTGAAGAGATTTTTTTGATGTTAATAGTAAAAGGTAATAGGTTTTATTATTTAAACTTTTTTATTTAGATGTAATGAATCATATTGAAATATGGTTTTTAGATATGGATTTATTCTATACTATTATCCATTCACTTATAATTTATTATAGAATTATATTTATGTAATTTCTTCTTTATAAAATTTTATGATATTAAAAATAATTCCCACCCTCTCTAAATATTCTTGTTTTCTTCTAAATCAATATTCTTTCTACTTTCCAATGTTATACTTTAATATTTTAAAATCCAAACATGTTTTATTTATAGTGATTTTTAAAATTATATTAACTAATTTTCAAAAGAATTATTTATCAAATTTGTTATGATGTGGGTTTAAATAAAGGTATATTCTAAATATTGAAAAGGATTTCCCTTTCATGTTTATATTTTTATCTTTCACTCCACATTTACTTTGGAAAACCATTGAGTACTTTTTTCAAAGCCCAATATTTGGATTTATAAAAAATTGGGGTTTTGAAAAAAAAAACATGATACCTTATTGAAATTTATTTTTGAGAATTATTCATAATTTCATCACTTTAAATTAATTTTAAGAAGTTTTTTCTAAATTATCTTTTTCATAGTTTCATTTACATTTTCTTTATTTAAAATATCTATATATTATACATTTATTTTTTAAGAATCACCAAATCAATGAATCTACGAAATACTCATTTGGATTTATTGTATATTACTATCAATTGATCTAATACTTGATTTCAATTTATGTCATTCCAATTAGAAATAATATGATACCCATTTACAATATATGTGTTATTTATTATATTGTTAACAATTAATTTCAAGTGGAACACATATGAATGGATATTGAAATTTGGGTCTTATATAAACCTATAATTCTTTTTTATAGTTTTCTATCTCATAAAATAATGAATCCTGAACAATAATTCAGTTTTTCAAAAAATAATGGTTGTGCCTTATTAGATTACATTCATAACCTAAAATAAAGATTTGGTAAACTTATATTTGTTTACAAAAATAATGGGTGTGTATACTTATATTTTTATTCCACATAAAGGTTGTACATGATTTCATATTTTCACAAATTATAGAGTGGATATAGTTTCATTATTTTCAAACATAAAGCGTGTTCCTTCATGGATATTCTAAAAACATTAAGGGTGAGAATGATTGGGTAGACTCACAATATAATTAATCTTTATGCTTATTTATATAAAAAAATATTTTCTATGATATGTTTGAAGGGAATTTTATATTTCTATTCCATGTTCTTATGAATATTTTATATGGATCAAGTTCATTATCTCATGATTCTATACTTTTTCCATGGAATATTTTTATCCATATTAGATCTCATATCTTATATCATCAATTATGAACAACTATTATTTTTCTTTATTACTTCTAATTATATATTTCTCCCATTATCATCTTTTCTCATATTCTTATGATCAAAATTTTAATTAAATGTTGAAAAACATTCCCTTACTAAGAACTTTAGCTCATCCCATTCAAATATTTTTATTCCCGGGGTTATGAAGATGAGTAAAAATTATGAGAAGTGTGGAAGGAATTATAATATGGATAAATTATACCAATTTTTTATAATTGTTCTAAAATATGTTTCATGTGTAAATGATCATTAAAGACCCTAAATCTTTTATTTTTAACAATTTGGAGGTTATTTATGATATGTAATGTTTATCTTATAGAGATGATGTATAATAAAGATATATTTACATTGTTTTATCTCAAATTTTATTGAATCATATATGTAAAGTACTCATTTTTATCACTGAATGAAGGTGTGTGGGTTTGGGGTACCTCTAGAAAAAATTTCTAAGTCAAAAATGATAAAAAAAACATTCTTTCACACCATTATAATTAATTTAAAAAATAACCCATTCAAAAAATGTTAGAAAAAATCCTTATAAAACCTTTTTTAAAAGGTAAAATATAAAAATTAATTTAATAAATAATTGATGTATAGTTAATATTCTTGTTTAAATCATATAATTAATATGTATATGGATGAAAAAGAGATAGATAAAATACTTTAAGACCTTTAAAGAATGGTTTTAAAAGAAATCCCATAATAGATTTTTAAAATAAAAATACATTAAAATAAAGAACTATAAAATGAGCTTTAAATTCCATTAATAAAAGATAAAGAGGATATAATATGTCAATGATGATGTATATACACCATATAAATGAACATAGGTCTATATTATGAAACATATCTCAAATAATGAAATTTGAGATGAGAAACCTTTACGTATTTTCTAACCATTGAATCAAAACCCCTTGAAGAATATAACATCAAATAAAAAATTAAAAACCATTAATATAAATTTAATAATTATATAATATTTGAAATATATATTTTGGACAACATAAATAATAAAATAGATACATAACTTGATATTTGTCTCAAGAAATGGAAATTGAGACAAAGAACCCATTCTGATTTTATAACACAGGAATCAGAATCCATTAAAAGAAATAAATTTACCTAGATTTTAAATCCAATGAATTTCATGAAAATATAATTTTATAAATTCATGTGTAATATAATTAAAAGTACACCATATAAAAGTAAAAATGGTGCACAAAATGGAACATGTCTCAAGGAATTGAAATTGAGACCGATAAATCCTTACTACCTTGGAAACGTTGGAATCGGAAACCATGGAAGAGAACCCGAGATAGGTTTTTTAATCCATTATAAATAATTTAAATTAATATAAAATAAATTAATGGAGAGTAAACATACCATATAAATGACAAAAAGTGGTGAATTTGAAGCATATATTAATTAAGATAATTCAGAAAAGAACCCCTTACCTCAAACTTTCTCTTGGTTGGACATGCTCAAACATCCCTATATAATAAATTTAAATTTATTATTTTTATAATTAAGAGACTTAATCAATTCTAATTTAATTTATACCATTCATTTAACATTCCTTATTTTCTATATATTAATTATTTATTTTCAAAATTAATATTATGGTGTTAATCGTTTTGTTTCCATTATAGGTTTTGGTTCGGCGGTTCCAGTCCTTGGGTATTATTAATGGTGTAATAAACTCTATATTTTAAATTATGAGTTAATTAATTTATTTTTATATAGTTTTATAGTACTATAGAAATTTCTTAGAATTTATGTCAATGGTTTCCATGAAACATTTAGAAGTTTATTTTTTTATTAATCATTGAATTAATAAAATATTTAAACTTATAGGTAAATATGCATTGAATATTACAACTACAGCATTATAAAATAATAATAAATACATCATTATAAAATATTTTAATATTTATTTAATTTTTATTCTTAATTAATGATATATTATAAAAAATATCATGTATAAAGTAAGATCATCTAAAACAAGAACATGTAATTATGGTTCAATGAGTAAGAACATGTTAATGTATAATGAAAATATAAATTTTATAAAATATTAATGGTTTCAAAAACCTATTTCTAAAGTGGAATATAAAATTAAGGAAGATAAATTAATAATATAAATGAAATTGATTGGTAAAAATCTATTACTTTTGAAGTGTCTTGGTATGCTCATTTTTTGCAGTTAAATTTTATGTTTGGCATGTATTGTTTATATTATTAATTTGATGGTAAAGTTATCTTTATAGAATCATATTTATATTATAAATATAATATTTATTAATAAAATATTTTTTTAGAACCATCCATGTACTAAAATGTTGAAAAATGATATATTTCATTCATTTTGGCAGTAATCCATATTTAACATGGTTGACGTTTTCATTTTCCAATAGTTTGAAGTAAGGTAGATATTGATTTTTTCATCAACATAATAATATTTTAATAAACTAATTATATTGATTTAATTCTGCTAGAGTAGTTATATAATTTTTTTAGAAGGTGGAAAAAGAAATAAACTTGATAGAACATGGTTAAAACAGTTACCTCTTCCTTAGATATCCTCTATTAGAATTCTCCTTAAAAATTCCTAGATTGGTATTTTAGGAAGACCAAAACTTCTAGGATATGTCCAAGAGAGTTGGTGAAATATTTTTTTTAATGATTTTCTGATCAAATTTACTCAATGTTTTTGTAGAACTGAGGTGGTGAAGGCCTCAATTTGTAGGTGGGGGGAGTTGTATTCTTATGAGTAATTTTTTCTAATATATAATAAATGTCATAATAAATTAAATGGGATCAATATTAGAATATTTTCTAATATAAAAAAACATATTTCAATAATTCACTCCTCAAATAAAATTTATACATGTTTTTTTAATATTTTATTTAGTATCCCTTTATTTAACTCTTTTGAAAACATTTTAACCTTTACAGAGGTGACACAATTTCACCATGGAAACTCATTTTTATGACCAAAAATAATATTAAACTTATTAAAAAAATGATAATTTTAATTAAAAACATTAAAACCATTTTACCGGATTCAATTTTTATATGTGGTATAAAAATTAATTCAAATAAATGTATGCTTAGTGCAACAATGGTATTTTTTATAAATATATTTTTTAAGCATAAAAATGAATCTCTTACAAAATGAGGAATAGTATTGTTTCCAATGAAAATTATTGTATTATGGATAAAAAAGGATACATATGTTTTCCTTAAGTAAATGTAAAACATATTCATACCATGTGAATACAAAATTAAGGAAAAATAGACCAAAAATAGTTTTTATTAAAAACATATATAACTTAGGTTTCCAAGATGTTAGGAATAAGTTTTCAAATTCAATATATTATTTTTTGATGGTTTATTATAATAATTAAATTAACATATGTATAATATAAAGGATTAGTATAATTTTTATTTACTGATTATATCATAAATATTTCATAAAAGTTACGATATTTATAAAAACTATATTTTTCAATCTTTGCCCAAAAATATTCTTTTTTAGAAAAACCCCACAAATTAAATGTAATATAATTTTCATATGATGATTAAAAAATGAAATCAATTTTATGAAATTAAAATTTTAAAATTTAAAGAATTATATTTTAAATAAATCTAAATAATACATGGGGAATTTTTATTTAAAATAAAAAATATTTATTCAAAATTGAAAACCCATATCAATATTTAATACCTAGATAAAATTATTTATCATAACAAACAAAAATATGAATTTATGCAATTAACATGAATATCAATTTATAGAAAATTTATTAATTAAAATAGTTATTTTAATATTTTAAAATGGAAAAAAATTAATGAAATTTAACTAATTGTTAAATAAAAAATCCCTTATGAGACGAACTAAAGAAAATACTCTTCAATTAATTAGAATTATATAATTTATTATATAATGAAACATGATATAAACGTGTATTAGTTTTTATATTATGTTTTTATATTAATAATATTGAATATTAAAAATCTATTAATGTGATATCTTATTGAAAATACATGGGTTGTCAAATTATCCCCCTTAAATAAATTATATCCTTGAATTTTAATCTTGATTGAAATGAAAAATAGTATATCAAGAAAATAAGGTAAAACATTTTTAGAAATCTATTTCAATGTTGTAAAGAAGGACTACTAAAACCACAATTTTCAACAGCATTCCCAATAAAAACACCACAAAAGTAAATTAAGATAAAGGTAAAAATATATAGAGTGGAAGATAAAGGAAATATATAGATGTGGATTGAAATAAACTCTAGGTTTTTATGATTGGTTATTATGGAAGAATACATCTACAATAAAATATATCATTTCCTTATAAATATATATGATGTGAAATATTAATTATTTTAAACAGAATGTATATTTATCATACAAAATAAGAAAACATATGTGGTAATAAAGAACATGGAAATAGAGGATAAAATCATATTCAATGTAGTTGATAAAAATTATCCTTAATAACAACATAAAAATTCAAATAAGAAGGAAATTACATGGAAATGTAATTTACATTGAGATAAAAATAAAATACCATTAATAAAATATAATACTATATAATAATATAAGATCATGGTCCAAGAATAATTATTACGACTCAAGAAAAATAGAGTGATTCCTGAAAATTCTTTTTCAATAACGTAGTGTGTAAATAATGAATCTATAAGGGATGAAAAGATAATATAATTTAATCATAAATTAAAGTAACGTGTTCTTTTAAAAATATTTTATTCACATAAAATAATATAGATATAAAAATGAGATCTTAAAAATCAGTAACATTCATTTCGAAGTCAAGACTAGGATATTTATCATACATGTTATTTTTTTAGTAAATCATGTTTATACATTTATATAAATAACGATTTGGAATGAGTTTTTAGGGTGTACCATGATATTAGGATTATTTTTTCCATAAAATAAGTTGTATATTAGTCAAATTTTTTCTTCAGTTTGAGGAATTATAAATATTAAGAATATGAGAAGATTTACATGATTTTAATAAACTACCATAAGCACAATATCCACTTTTGGATGTAAGTTTTGATTATATCCCACCATTATTTCATATAAAATTGTAAATAATGAATAAAAAATGTGCATTTTCAATTCCTAAATAAATAAAATAAACTTTGAATGGATCATGAGATCCACTAAAAGATAATGTCCATCATTTTATAATTGTTTTTTTATAAAATTTTATTCATCTTGTTTCGAACAAATTATTAAAAAATATTGACAATTAGTAAGGACAGTACCCAATGAAATATGGATATATCATAATATGAAAAGGTAATAATTGATTCTCTAAAACCTCAATATAATTATAACAACTCATAAATAACCCAAATCATTCTATACATAACTAAACCCTAAAACTATTTAATATATTCCTAAATAACTTGTAAACCCAAATATCTAAAATTCTAAACCCTCAATTATTCCAAAATAAAATTAACAATTATCCCAAAAAACACAAATTCACTCATAATGTTGCATAATAAACACATATATACTGTAATCATATACTCTCTCAAAATATTTTTTTCTTTTCCCATAATCAATCAACCCATTTTCATAATTAACTATATTTTACTCAACATCAAGAATCATACCAACTCAAAGGGTTATCTAAACCTTGATCATGTATTCCTTCTAAGACCTAATCCATATCTCTGAAAATAACACTAATCGCTGAAAAATGTGATCATAAAATACCACAAAAGGGGTATTCTTTACGTTTAACTTCTGATCAAACATACACTTATTAACCCATAATGAAATCCAAAAATCTTATATCATAATCATTTTAAAACTTATTAACCTCTAAAGTTATATTAACCTTTCTTTAATACCAATTTTGATGCCTAAGACTCATACACCAAGATCTAAAGATAAAAACATATTCCTTTCAAATCGATTTTAAAACCAACTGAAGAGACCAAAATTTAATCATACATAATTAAATTATAAATAAAAAAATTGATTCACTTACACAGACCTAACCTTTTTGGTTTAATTTTTTAGGGAATTAGGGAAAACCTTTAACTAATAAAAAACATTTATTTTTATCCAAATGAATTTTTTCATTAAACCCATAATTTCTTATTTTATAAAAATCAGTCAATGTCTCTTATTAAATTATCTTCACTTGATAGTCTTCAAGAAAAATCATATATAATACTCCTATTAATAATCTAGAGAAATATAAACTTAAGAACAGAGAGCTCAAACACTCATTAAGGGTAAACATAATCAATATCAATCTAATATTGTAAGTGTTCCTAAGAATATTATATGTGTACATGAACAAAACCAACGTACATGAGTATACCATAAGGAAATCATAAAAAATAAATCATATGTCATGAATCATAATTCATAGCACAAATCTTAATATTTATAATGAGTAAATAGCGGTGTGAGAAAATGTGATAATAACCATAATCTAAAACATTGATACATTTTATTTTTTATTTTAATAATTCAATAGAACAGACTCATAATCATGTATAAAAGAAAAATAATTATTATGGGTACTTGGGACATCATCTTCATATCACCCATTCAATGGAATGACATATCTAGTTAGTTACTATATGATTCATAATGGAGTAACATGACCAGCTACTTCTAAAATCATAAACCCAAAATGGAATAAATTATGCTGTTCATTATAACATTATAAATTCTAAGAATAAATAATTTACAAATCAATTGGAGGGATATATCATACCCACCAATCATCATACATGATATTAAAGGACCATAACATTAATAAAACACATAATAACTGGAATTTCATTACAAAACTCACAAATCATCCATCATTAATTCCTAGGTTAATCAACTCGTTGGAAAGAAATGGGATTCATGTAAATTTACTAAAAAATAATTATAAATCATCTAAAGAAATAAAGTGGATTCTATCATTATATAATATCACCATTTACTCATTATAATTAATAAATTATATTGAAATATATGAAAAATATTTTAAATTACAAATATTTATTGAAAATCTAGAAGAAATATGATTCTATTTTGGTAACTATTAAAAATTAAAAATTAAATGAAATTTTTGAATAGTATTTTCTGGTGAAACCAAAAAAATGTGTAAAATTAAAATAATAAATAATAGTTTTCAATATGGTAAAAAAATTGTTCAAGTGGTCAATGTTAACGAAAAATATTTTTTCAAAACATTATAAGGAATTTCCAAAATGAATCTTATGAAAAATTGATAAAAAGAACCCTTTTTAAATGATTTTAGAAAATTCAAAGACATTTGAAAATAAATATAATAAATAATTTATGTATATAAATTAACATTATTTAAATTTTATAAAGAATATTTGATGTTCCTAGTTAGGATCTAAATATCACTGAGCGGGGGAGGGGTGAATCAGTGATATCATTTTATTTTCATTTTTCCTTCTTTTTGAAACAACCATCGCCTCATGTTAAAGAGTTTCTTCCCTGATGAACATACACAACCATAGGAAGAGAATATTTACAAGGTTCAATACTCAACAAGAGTATCTCCTTCCTTGGTATGATACGGAAATAATACAGTACCACACAATCCACTAGAAAACAATCCTTTAATATGGAATATAATGAGTATGATATACCCTTACACTCATATAGCACTTGGAAGACAATCTGCAAGTGCATGTGCACCCTCTTAAAACAAATAGGGTAATACAATGTTTCAGTTCTTCTTTACAATTCAACAATTGTATTCTCTTAAATATAACTCTTCACTTTCCTACCATTAATATGGTAAGAACACTTTTATGAACAACTGAATACGTGTGAAGACCCCAAATCATTCGCGCACTATTTCAGGTGTCTTCCACGCAAATTTTAGGCCATGCGTGCAAGATTTAACTTTTGTCGTAAAAAACCTCTTGCGTACTACTTCAATCTTTCATGCAACCATATTCTTGTGTGCTACTCTATTTCTTCGGTGCACTCCACTTTACACAAAATTCATTCATGCCTTAGTGCTTGTGATTTATCTATGTGTCTAGATTCTCAAATGTGAGGGGCCACCTCTTATTTATAGACCTCATCGACCCTTGTGTGCAAAAACACCAATGTGTCGCGCAAGATCTTGAAATGTTGTTAAAAACCCCATTTGACGTCGCATTGGGTGCGTAAGTATCTTTTTCACCAACCTAATCTTTCGTGCACTTCTTTCATCTTTCTCACACTTCATGCCTTTTCCATTTTTTGAAGTTTTGACCTCCAATCATTCCATGTTCCCAACATTCCAAACTCCCTTTAATATTTCACGCAAAAACCAATATTTTGTACAACCCTCTCCTTTATCATATTTTGATGTACGAAACATGGAAATCTACTTATATTCAATATACCAAGACATATTCAAACTTTTGAACATCATCCTTTTCCAAAATCACATTTGTCTATCTCCCAATTTTCTTCCCCAAAAATTTCGAAAACATTGGGAAATGGCACCACCTTAAAATCATTTTTGGCATGAACACCAATGCTGATTCATTATAATCTTTTGTATTCAAAAAATAACTGATTTCATCAGGAACTATATCTACCATGATATATAGTCATTGATCAAATAACTTTAACTTCTTCGGATTTTCAACTGGAAGTACTACAACTTCCTTATCATCCAGCAGCATCATTATTTAAAATAAAATCTGAATATGACTGGAATCATATTTACTCCGCTTTTTCTCAATGAGACTTGCATCACAAGCTCTCCTAACTCATGATATTTTTGAAATACAAATTAGAAATACATCGTCTGACTTTCAAGTCTTTTACAATGTGAATTTATTTTTCTTCTTTGACAACAAAAGATAACACTCTGTAACAAAAAACACCTCTTACATCCTTCTCCATACAACTTGGTCCCAAAAATCTCTACCTTTGGATTTTTTTTCATCCAAGATTCATACATTACTGAACATTGTAACCTCAAGAAATGAATTACTTATCAACAATTCAAATCCTACATGAGAAAACTCATTATAGGAAACAAGAATTATTGATAGACAAAATCATGTTGTCCAAACACAGTGACAATGAAATTTCTTGATTATATATCCTCAGCCTTCTTCAAAACATCTTTCAAGCTTCTACTTCATCATTTTTCACTTCTTAAACATTCCTAGAATACAACAAAATTGTTTCCTACAACGACTCCAACAAACAGTTAGAATAGTTCACACACATACATGTTGGATTCACGGATTACCCACAACTCCCCCATTATGAAAGATTCCATAAGGATAGATTTATGAAACAATTATCCCCCTTGAAAACACTAACCAAAGGTAAGATGACAGTGGGGAAAGACACACATACCACAACCTTGATGAGAAAGATGTTTGACACCCATGTTAAACCATAATTTCACAAATGTTTTGTTCGATAAAGGTTTTGTGAATATCTCAACGACTTGTTCTGATGTAGAAACTTACTCCAGCTTCAATTAATTCTTTTCCAGTTTCTCTTTTATGATGTGGTACATTATGTCAGTGTTTTTTGAACGATAATGTTTTATTGGGTACCTTGTAAGATTGATTACACTCTGATTATCACATCCCAAGAAGTAAGGGTAGATTTACTTCAACATCTAGATCTTCCAACTGATTCTTCAACCACATAAGTTGAGTAACAGATTGAGTGGTGGAAACATACATAGCTTCATCCCTACTAAGATTCACTGAATTATTTTTCTCTGTATTCCAACTAATAAAACTTTTCATCAGAAAGAAAACTCAACCAGATGTGGATCATTGATCATCAACATTTCCTTCAAAATCATCATCTGAATACTTGACTAGATCAATATTTCTTGAGCCATCATACTTGATTCCAAAATTTGTCGTGCCTTTGATATATCTGAAAATTCATTTTTCATCAATAAAATTTGATTCATTAGGAGCACTCTGAAATCTTTCACATAATGTAACAACATAGACAATGTCAGGTCTTGAGGCCATCAAATATAACAGACTTCTAATCAGCCTTAGAAACACTTTCTGATCAACTTCCCTGCCTCCTCCATCATTATAAAACTTGGTTCCCACTGATATTGGTGTGGAAAATATTTTTTAATTTTCTGTGCCAAACTTATTCATAATTTCATTAGCATAATTTTCTTGAGACAGAAAAATGTGATTCTTCTTCTGTGAAATTTTTAGCCCATGAAAGTATATAATTTCTCCTAGCATGTACATCTCAAATAACATCTTCATCTCCATAGAAAATCTTTCACATGATATTTCATTATTCCCAGTAATGATAATTTCATCGACATTATCAATTAGGATTAGTGAAAACTCCTAACACTCATTGATGTAAATATTGTTGTCAAATCTACCTTTCTTAAAATTCATGTTCCTCAATCAAGTATCTAATTTAGAATATCATGCCCTCATATCCTGTTTTATGCCATACAGAACCTTCTTTAACCTACACACATAAGTTCCATCCATTCCAATAACAAATCTACAAGGTTTATCAATGTAAACTTCCTCTTCAAGGACACCATTCAAGAATGCGGATTTTACATCCATTTGAAATATTTTTTAACATCACTGTGCAGCAATAGAAAGAATGATTCTGATGATTTCTAATCTTTCCACTAAAGAAAACATATCATCAAAATCAATTCCTTCAATTTCTGAATACCCTTTTCAAACCAACCTTGCATTTTTTCTTATTAATTTACCTTCTTCATTCAGTTTGTCCCAAAAGACCCACTTTGTACCAATAATGTTCCTATTTTCTAGCTTGGGTATAAGTTTCCAAGTATCATTCTTCTCTATCTGATCAAGCTCTTCATTCATAGCATGAACCCATTCTGAATGCTCAAATGCTACTTTTACATCATTTAATTCAATTTTCGAATAAATAGAAGTATGTGTTATTTCATTCATTGTTCTTCTTGTTTGAACCCTATGATGTTGATCTCCAATAATGTTCTTAGCCTCCACTTGTTTCCTCAGCCTAGGATGATTTGTTCGAACTTCATCCCCATCACCCAAGATTGCTGATTTGGATTACTCTTCTTGAGTAGGATCAATAGAGTCTGCAGTATTATCAGAATCATTAACAAAATCTTCTCTATCCTTCTCAACTTCCACATCGACATATGAACGCTTTTCGTTCTCAATAGTTTCAACAACTTTTTCATATGAAGAATCAATAATTATTCCTATTTATTTTTTGATACATATATATCGTGTTATTTCTAGAGCACAATCAAGAAAAATTCCATCATCTCTTCTTTTCTCAAACATTCCAAGGTTTCCAACTTTCGTCTTTATAATGCATAGACTCCCAAAAACTCTTAACTATTTTATATTGGGTGTTTTTTCATAGAACATTTTGTATGGAGTCATATCTGAGTTTTTACTATAGAAACATTGGTTCTGAAAAAACACAGTAGTGCTCATGTCTTGCCTCTAATACTAATGAGAAAGACTATGTTAATGTAGTATAGTTCTCCCCATTTCCACCAGACTTCGATTATTTCTTTTAGCAACCTCATTTTGTTTAGGTGTGTATGGTGAACTAAACTCATGACATATACCATGATTATCAAGGTAAATATCAAACTCTTCATTCTTATACTCACCACCATTATTAGTTCTCAACTTCTTCACTGAATACTCACATTCCTTCTCAACTTTCCTCCAAAAACTCTAAAACATTGTCAGAGTATCTGACTTATGTCTCAATTACATGGCACAAGTAATGCAAGTAAAGTCTTCAATGAAATTAATGAGTTAATTATCTTTATTTATAGATTTCCTGCCCATTAGTCCACATATATCAGAGTGTATGTGTTCCCAGGGTCCTTTTGAGCTAATTTCAACTCTTTTATGCATAGAGTTTGTAATCTTCCCTTTCTCACAAATAGTACAACACCAATCTCTTCTTCTTGATAAATCAGGCATATCTCGGACACTATCTCACTTGGATAACTTGCATAAATTTCTCAAACACATATGTCCTAGCCTTTTATTCCATAACCGATTTTCATCCACCATACCCATGTAAAAAGAGTTATGTACTTCCCTAACTTGGAAAAAGTTCCCTTTTGTACGTTGGACTCTTGTAACTACCTTTAAGTAGTTTTCATTTTCCACAACAAACCCATCTTTACTAAAGATAACTTTGTTTCCCTCATCACAGAGTAGTGAAACACTCAACATATTGTGTTTCATCCTGTCAACATATACTTTTTTTCCTATATTTCATTTTTTCTTTCCTCATAATGGTAGATCCAAAATCTTTGGTCCTTAGAAACTCGTCATTTCCAAATATAATAGCTCCTTCTTTAAAGTCTCTTGCATTCTTCAAAAACATTATGTATCCTATCATATGAGAAGAACAAAAACTATCAAGAATCCATAGACATTCTCCTTTTATAGCATTCAAGGCATTTTTAACAGCAAGAACTTTCTGTTCTTCCTTCTTATTCTTCACCTCCAACTTCTAAGATTTGTTAAGAACTTTTTTTGTGAAGGAAATAAAACAAGACATACATTATCAAGATGTCTAGGCTATTCACACCTTTCACAACTATTTTTCAATGGTTGAACCATATTTTAAAATTTCACACCAGCCTTCTCAGATTTCTTTTGAACTTCCTTCACGTACATCCCTTTTTGAGAGAATTGAATCAACCTCCAAAATTGTCTTCAATAACTTGTGGAATAGTAGTAATGTTGTTTATTAAACCAACACATGTTTTTAGTATGTTCGAATCCTCCAAAATACCAGTAGTAGCCATAAAATGAATATTTTCCTCTGAAACTTCTATACTGACCAGATTTGTGAACATTCTTCTCAACAACCTTCTTAATAGAATTTTGATGACCATAAACCTTCCGGTTTTCAATTGTAATTTTCTTCTTGTTTAGCTCGGATTTATATTCAGCATTATCAGCACCATAAGTAGTTGAAATCTTTCTAGACTCGGGATTTTTATGTACTTTTGATATTTTGGCATTGCGAGATTTGGCCACATACATAGCCTTTCCATATTTGTTCTCATTAGAACCAGTTTTGTCTTTCCACTCAACCTTTGAAGGTAACTTCTATTGATCCAATTTGATTCATTTTTACAAGAAAATTCACCAATTAATGAGATAGATTATTTAAAACTAATATTCATTTCTTTAGTTTCAGAATGTTTCTGTTGGACAAGTTCCAACTCTTCTTCTTTTCCATTCATATTTACTTGAAGATGATCATTACGATTCTTTTCAATCTCATGAAAATCATGATGATTAACAATATCCTTTTCCATCTTGATTTTATCATCAGGAAAACCTACTTGAGTGTTTAATGTGGTATTTTCATTTATCAACTTCTTGTTTTCCTTCTCATGCCTTGTAATCTTCTTCAAACATTCCTTCAACTCTTCTTTCTGATGATATTCATGTTGATTTTCTTCTTCTTCATAACTATTGCTCCCGTAATCTTCATTATTCACTACTACAATAAGGGTATTCTCTCTAGCTTTCTCAACAAGTGATTTCTCAGATTCTACTTTGTTATGTTCTTCTTCTTCATCATTAGATAAAAAGCTTCTGATATATGATTTGAAGAACATTTTATCCTTCCCCTTTAAATTTTTTTTATCTTTGTTTTCTTGTTTCTTCCACAACCATCTGGGAATTCTGTCATAATCCTCACTGTATTCTTCATTATTTTTTAGGACAGTTAACCACAAAGTGACCAATGGATTCACACTGAAAACATTTCAAGGTAAGTTTTCCCTTTTATTTCCCTATACCTCTTTTCACGTTCCTAGAAAACAAGGATAAAATTTCATCAAAATTTTTACGTACCTCATATTTAGTATCAGATTCACCAGCATAATCTTAAATAAGAGTATTCTTTGAATTCTCTCTCTTTTCATCCTTGAATGATATTTCTCTATCATCTTATGTTTCTCTTCATAGTCTTCTCGCTTCTCATTTCCTATGTAATGAGAGTGCTATGCAAATAATTCAGAGATAATGTTTCAGGGTCTCTTTCTTATAATAAATTTATGTTAGCATCAAACTTGTCAGGGATAATTCTCAATATCTTTTCAACACCTGTAGAATCCACCAAATTTTCACCGAGACATCTGATTGTACTGACAATGTCATTTACCCTGGTAAAGCATTCCCCAACAGATTTAGATTCTATAATTCTCAAATCTTCATATTTCAGCCCCTAGATTTGTAGTTTTTCCTTCTTCACTTTTTTATTTCTATAATAGATATTCTTCAACTTATCCCAGATGTCTTTATCTATAGTGACATCTTTCACTCTTAAAAACTCACTCTGAGAAAGATATGAGAGTAATTCATTTTTTATCTCTTCCATCATTCTCAGGATTCTTCTTATCTATGGGTGTAATTGGAACCTTTTCATCAATAGCAGAAAATCCATTTTTTTTAAGATTCAAGAACATCATATCTAAGAGAAATAAGATAACGCATCATCTTATCTTTCCATATATGATAATAAATTCCATAAAATATCATAAAATCCTTATTGTTCACACAATTCCTATTTTCCATCACAAATTCTCTTCAAAACTGTAGAAAAAAAACAATCGATGGAAATATCCCTCTGAAACCAATAGAAGTTTTCAGTTAATATTTAAGTATCACTGAGAGGGGGAGGGGTGAATTAGTCATATATTTTTATTTTTATGTTTTCTTCTTTTTGAAACAACCTTTTCCTCATGTTAAAGAGTTTCTTCCCTACTAAACACACAAAACCACAGGAACACATGATTTTTAAGGTTAACTACTCAACAAGAGTAGCTACATCCTTGGTATGGTACGGAAATAATATAGTACCACAAAATACACTAGAAAATAGTCCTTTGATGTGGAATAATATGAGTAGGATATACCCTTACACTCATGTTTCACTTGGAAGACAATCCAAAAGTGCATGTGCACCTACTTAGCATAAATAGGGGGATAAAAGTTTTCACTACTTCTGTATAATTCAATGAGTGTGTTCCCTGAAGTTTTAATCTTCACCTTCCTACCCAGAATCTAGTAATAAATCCTTTATGTACAATTGAATACGTGCAAAGATACCAAATCTTTTTTTCACCCTTTTAGGTGTCTTTCACGTAACTTTTATTCCATGCATACAAGATTTAACATTTGTCATGAAACACCTCTTGCGTGCAACTTCAATCTTGCATGAAACCATTTCTAGCACACAACTCTATATATTTCACACACTCCCCTTTAATTAAAACTATTTCATGCCTCACTGCTTGGGATTTCTCTATGTGTCGAGCTTCTCAAATGTAAGGGGTTCACCTCTTATTTATAGACCTCATCGACCACTATGTGCAAAAACCCCAATGTGTCTCATATGATCCTAACATGTCGCGCAAAACCCCATTTGACATCCCATTGGGCACGTAAGTATCTTTCGCGCCAACCTCATATTTCACGCACTTCTTGAATCTTTCATGCACTTTATTCCTTTTCCATTATCAAGAGTTTGGACCTCAAATCATGCCTTGGGTGCAACATTCCAATCTCCCTTCAATCGTGCACACAAAAACCAATATTTTGTGCAAGGCTCTCTTTCTCTAGATTTTAATGTTCGGATCATGGAACTCTACTTGTGCGAAACATACCAAGTCATCTTAAAACTTGTGTGAATCATCCGTTTTCAAAATCACATTTCTTCATCTCTTGATTTTGAGCCCCAAAATTTTGGAAAACACTGGGAAACATCACCACATTAAAATATATTTCGGCATGAACACCAATGTTGCTTCATTATCATCTGGTATATTCAACAAAAAAATAAATTCATAATAAACCATATCTATAGTAATATATATTCATTGATCAAACACCTTTATCGTCTTTATATTTTCAATGGGAAGTACTGCAAGTTTCCTATCTTCCAGTAGGATCATTCTTTCCTATCAAAACTAAATGTGATTGGAATCATCTTTTCTCCCCCTTTCCTCAATGAGTCTTTCATCCAAAGTTCTCATAACTCGTGATATTTGTAAAATAAAAATAATCAAAGCTTTTTTTGATTGTCAATTCTTTTAAAACTTTAATTGATTTATCTTTTTCAACAGCAAAAGACAACACTCTGTAATAAAAAACACTTCTTACTTCCATCTTCATCCAACTTGGTCCCAACAATCTCCCCCTTTGGATTTTCTTGTCAACCAAAATTCATAAATCACTAAACATTTTAACCTTAATAAATGGATTACTTGTCAAAAATTCTAAGCCTACGTGAGCTAACTCATTCTAGGAAACAAGAATTATTGACAGCCAAAATCATGTTGTCAAAAAATAGTGACTATGAAATTTCATGATCATATATCTTCATCCTTCTTCAAAACATCTTTAAAGATTCTATGTAAGCATTATTCAGTTCATAAATTTTCCTAGAATACAGAAACTTTATTTCCATCAACCACTCCAACAAATAGTTATAATAGTCTAACCACATACATGTTGGATTCATAGCTTACCCACAACTCCCCCTTTATGCATTCTTCCATAAGGATAGATTTATGAAACAATTATCCCCCTTTACAGCACTAACCAAAGGTAATATGTGTGTGGAAATAGACACATGTACCTCAACCTTGATGATAAGGAGGTTGGACACCCATTTTCAACATTAATTTACAAATGGTTCCTTCATTAAGGGTTCTGTGAATATGTTAGAGACTTGTTCCGATGTAGGAACGCACTCCAACTTCAATTCATTATTTTCCACTTTCTATTTGATAAAGTGGTACTTTATGTCAATGTGTTTTGAATGAGAATTTTGTACTGGGTTCCCTGTAAGATTTATTGCACTCTGATTATCACATCCCAAGAGTAAGGGTAGCTTCACTTCAACTAGTAGATATTCCAACTGAATCTTCATCCACAAAAGATGAGTATCATCTTGAGTGGCAGCAACAAACTCAGCTTCATTCGTGCTGAGATTCACTGAATTCTATTTCTTTGTATATCAACTGACACAACTTTTCCCAAGAATGAAAACTCCACTATATATGGATCATCAATCATCAAAATTTCCTACCCAATCAGCATATTAATTCCCAAATAGATCAATATTTCATGATGCATCATACCTGATACCAAAATGTTTTGTGCCTTTGATATATCAGATAATTATTTCTTTATCAATAAAATGTGATTCTTTATGAGAACTATTAAATCTTCCACATAAGCTAATTACATAGATGATTTCAGGTCTTGAGGTAGTCCAATATAACAGACTTCCAATTAGAATTTAAAACTCTTTCTGGTCATCTTCCTGGCCTTCACTATCTTTGGACAACTTAGTTCCCACAGAAATTATTGTGGACACTTGTTTTGAATTTTCAATTTCAAACTGCTTCAGAAGTTCCTTAGCATACTTTTCTTGAGAAATAAAAACATGATTCTTCTTTTGTGAAATTTTTATCCAAAGAAATTATTTCATTTCTCCCAGCAAGGAAATATCAAATAACTTCTTAATATCCTTATAAAATCTTTCACATGATCTTTCATCATTCCAAGTAAAGATAATTTCATCTACATAAACAATTATGTTCAGTAAAAACTCCTGACACTCCTTGATGTAAAAATTGTTGTCAACTCTACCTTTCTTAAAATTCATCTACCTCAAGCAAGTATATAATTTAAAATACTATGCCCTCAGAGCCTATTTTTTCCCATAAAAAGACTTCTTCAACCTACACACATAACTTTTATCCTTTCTAATAACTAATCCGAAAGGTTGATCAATGTAAACTTCCTCATCAAGGTCACCATTCAAGAATGTGGATTTTACATCAATTTGAAAGATTTTGAAACCTCATTTTTCAGTAATAGCAAGAAATATTCTGATTGTTTCTAATATTTCCAGCAGAACAATGGTTTCATTAAAATAAATTCCTTTAATTTGGGAATACCCATTGCAAACCAATCTTACTTTGTTTCTTATTACTTTACCTTCTTCATTCCGTTTGTTTCGGAAAACCCACATTGTACCAATAACATTCTTATTTTCCTTCTTGGGTACATGTTCCCATGTGTAATTCTTCTCTGTATAATCAAGCTCTTCATGCATTGTATGGATGCATTTTGGATGCTCAAATTCTTCATTTACATCATTTCGTTCAACTTTTGAATAAATAGAAGTATGTGTTACAACATTCTTTTTTCTTATTGTTTGAACCCTCTGATGTAGATCTTTAATAATATTCTGAGCCTCCACTTGTTTCCTCAACCTAGGATGAATTGTTCAAACTTCATCCTTATAACTCGAAATTGTTGAGTTGGATTCCTCTTCTTGAGTAGGATTAACACAATCTGCAACATTATCAGAATCATTAACAAAATCTTCTCTATCCTGCTCAACTTCTACATCAACATATTACTACTTTTCTTTCTCAATAGTTTCAACAACTATTACATATGAAGAATCAATAATTATTCTTGTTTCGTTCTTTATACATCTATATCCTCTTCTTTCTGGAGCATATCCAAGAAAAATTCCATCATATCATCTTTTCTCAAACTTTCCAAGGTTTCCACATTTATTCTTTATAATTCATGGACTCCCAAAAACTCTTAATTGTTTCAGACTGGGAGTTTTTTCATAGAACATTTCATATGGAGTCATATCTGATTTTTTCCTATAGAAACATCAGTTCTGAATATAAACAGTAGTGTTCATGGCTTTCCTCCAATAATAAAGAGAAAGACTATGTTCAAGTAACATAGTTCTCCCCATTTCCACAAAACTTCGATTTTTCTTTTAGCAACCACATTTTGTTGAGGTGTGTAAAGTGAAATAAAATCATTCCGAATTCCAGGATTCTCAAGATAACATTCAAACTCTTCATTCTTATACTCACCAATGTTATCATTTCTTAACTTCTTCATTGAATACTCGCATTCAATCTCGGCTTTCTTCCTGAAACTTTTAAACATTTTTAGGTCATTTGAATTATGTCTAATGCACATAACACAAGTATAGTGAGTAAAGTCATCAATGAAATTAATGAATTACTTATCTCTATTTTTAGATTTCTTGCTCATTGATCCACATATATCAGTTTGTATTAGTTCCACGGGTATTTTTGAGCTAATTTCAACTCTCTTATGCATAGAGTTTGTAATCTTCACTTTCTCACAAATAGTGAAACACCAATCTCTTATTCTCCATAAATCAGACATATCTTGGACATTATCTCATTTTGATAACTTTCACATCTTTCTATGACACATATGTCCTAGCCTTTTATTCCATAACTTATTTTAATCCACAATACCCATGTAACAAGTGTTTTTTACTTCACCAACTTGGAACAAGTTCCCTTTTGTACGTTGGACTCCTGTAACTACCTTTCCATCATTTTCATTTTCCACAACAAACCCATATTTCTTGAATATAACTTTTTTTACCTCATCACAGATTTGTGAAACACTCAACAGATTGTGTTTCAACCCATTAACATATAATGTTTTCCATGATTTCATTTTTTCCCAATGATGGATGATCTAACACCTTTGATCCTCAGAGACTCATCATTTTCAAATGTAATGGTTCCTTATTTAAAATAACATTCTTTATAAACTTTATGTCTTGTATCATATGAGAAGAACTCCGAATATCAAGAATTCATGGATGTTCAGATTTGGTAGCTTTCAAGGCAGTTCCATTGAAAAGAACTTTATGTTCTTCCTTTACATTCTTCACCTCAAGATTCTGAGATTTGGTATGATCTTTTTGTTGTGCTTGCAATAAAACAAGACATAACTTAGCAAGATTCCATTTCAATTCAAATATTTCATAGGTAGTTTCCAATGGTTGGAACCTATTTTCAACTTTCACACCATCTTTCTCAGATATATTCTGAACTTCCTTCTCATACTTCCCTTTTTGAGAGGATTGACTCCCCCTCAAACATTGTCTTCCATAACTTGTAGAATAATAGAAATATTGTTGATTGAACCAAAACATGTTTTCAGTATGTTGAATTACAACACAATACTAGAAGTAACCCTAGAATGAATATTTCCATTTAAAACTTCTATACTGACTAGAGTTTTGAACATGCTTCTCAACAACCATCGTAACAGAATTTTGCTGACCATCAACCTTCATGTTTTTAATTATAACTTTCTTCTCCTTCGGCTCAAATTTCTGTTCAGACTTATCAGCATTGAAATTATTTTAATTCTTTTTAGAAATGGGATTTTTATATAATTATTATTTTGTTGCATTGCTAACTTTTCCCACATACATAGCATTTCCATCTTTGTTCTTATAAGAACTAGTTCTCTCTTACCTTTCATCTATTTAAGGTAACTTCTGTAGATCCTTCTTCGATTCATTATTACTAGAACATTCACTAATTTATAAGATAGATTGTTTGAAAATAATATTAATTTCATTAGTTTCAAAATGGTTTTGCTGGACAAGTTCCATCTCTTTCTCTTTTTCCTTCATCTTTAATTCCAGATGATCATTACGATTCTTTTCATTCTCAAGAGAATTATTCATATTTTAATCTCCTTTTCCATATTGATTTTCTCTTTAGTAAAATTGTCTTGATTTTTTAATGGATTATTTTCATTTATGATCTTCTATTTTTCATTATCAATCCTTCTGATCTTCCTCAAACATTCCTTTAACTCTTCTTTTTGATGATATTGAAGTTGAGTTTCTTCTTCTTCAGAATTTTTTCTCATGTAATCTTCATTATTCAGTGCTTCAATAAAGATAATCCCTTTAGCTTTCTCAGTAAAATATTTCCCAAATTTATCTTCCTTATCTTATTCTTCTTCATACTTAGATAAAAATATTCTTCTTTTTTATTTGAAGAACTTTTTATCCTTACCCTTTGAAAAGTGTTTATCATTGTTAGATTTTTTTCTTACACGAGATTCTTGGCCTACTGTCGTCATCCTCACTATCTTCTTCTTTATTAATTTTAGGATAGTTAGCTGCAAAGTGACCAATGGCTCCACACTCAAAACATTTCAAGGAATTTTTTCCCTTGTATTTCCCTATACCACTTTTCACATTCCTAGAAACAAGGATAAAATTTAATCAAAATTTTTGCATACCTCATCTTCATAATCGGATTCACTAGCATCATCTTCAATAAGAGTATTCATTAACTTCCCTCTCTTTGTAGCCTTGAATGAAATTTCTCTATCATCTTTAGTTTTTATCTTCATAGTATTCTCCCTTATCATTTTATATGTAATTATAGTTCTATAAAAATCATCAAGAGAAAATGTTTCATGGTCTATTTATTCTAATGAAGACATTTTAATGTCAAACTTGTCAGGAATAATTCCCAATATCTTTTCAACAACTGTAGAATCCTCCAACTTTTCACCAAGACATATTTTTGTACTGAAATTTTAATTTACCCTATTAAATAAGTCCCTAGCAGATTCAGATTCTCCCATTTTCAAATCATCATACTTCATCCTCCATATTTGTAGTTTTTCCTTCTTCACTTTTGTATTTCCTTCATATATATTCTTCAACTTATCCCGGATGCCTTTAGGTATAGGGACACCATTCACTCTTAAAAAATCACTCTCAAAAAGAGTTGAGAGTAAATCATTTTTAGCTCTTCCATAATCCCCATGATTCTTCTTTTATGCGGGTGTAATTTGATCCTTTTCATCAATAGCAGGCAATCCATCTGTTGTAGTTTCAAGAACTTCATATCCAAGAGACATTAGATAAGGCATCATTCTATCTTTCTAGATATGATATTTTTTCCATCAAATATTAGACTCCCATTACTATTCAAGCAATTAAAATTTTCCATCATAATTTCTCTTCAAAACATCAACAAAGAAAAAATGAAGGAAACCTCCCTCTGATACCAATTGATGTTCTCAGTTAGGATCTAAGTATCACTGAGAGGGGAGGGGTGAATGAGTGATATCTTTTTATTTTTATTTTTCTTTCTTTTTGAAACAAACTTGGCCTCCTATTAAAGATGTTCTTCCCTGCTGAACACACACAACCATAATAACACAAGATTTAAAAGGTTCACTACTCAATAATAGTAGTTGCGTCCTTGGTATGGTACGGAAATAATCCAGTACCACACATTCCACTAGAAAACAATCCTTTGATGAGGAATAAAATTAGTTGGATATACCCTTACACCTGTGTAGCACTTGGAAGACAATCTTTAAGTGTGTGTTCACCCTCTTAGCACAAAAAGGGAAATACAATGTTTCAATGCTTCCTTACACTTCAATGAGTGTATTATCTTAAGTACAAATCTTCACTTACCTACCTAGAATCTTGAAAGAACTCTCTTATGCACACCTGAATATGTGTGAAGACCCCAAATCTTCCGCGCACCCCTTTAGGTGTCTTGCACCCAAAGTTTATCTCATGCGTGTAACACCCCGAGATTTTATGATAAGTATTCTTTTTAATTTATTTGATTTCATATTTTTTATGCTACACCAATATTATCTTGTGCTATACGCAACACCGTATTAGCTTGCAGTATACGCAACACAATTCTTGGATCGTGTTATACACAATTTCAAGTTCATTTGATAGAAGTTATTCTGTGCAACATTGAGTGTATATATATATTCAATGTATAAATGAAATATGGTTGGATTTCATTATACACAATAACAAAGGAGTCTTGCACTACATGCAACCCAGACTTGGCTTTCATTACACGCAATCGCGACCTTCCTCGATAGTGTGTGTTGTACGTAATATCGGGTTTCACTAAACAATGATATATGGTTATAATATTATTATGAAATAGCTGTTATGTATAGTATTAACTAAATTTTGAATTTTATAACATTATTATTTCATCTTACATGTTTTCTAGAACATGATATGTGAACAAAATAAATTTTTCGGGTAAAATAAGTATTTTTATAAAAATACAGTTTTGCCGCCTTTTAATGGCGCACCCGCATTAAATCTTATTTTTGACATGTTTAGAAGTTCAATTTGACAAAATTAAATTCTTCTTTTCAATCAGGATATAAAAATATACATTGGATAAATTTTTGATATTTTTCCGATAACTGTCATATTTTAATGAATAGTAAAAACACGCTATATTTTAATTAAAAACTATTTTTTTCATCGTAATAATTTATATGATTAAATTATAATATGGAATCGTTTTAAAGTATAAATATAATATATTTTTATCATTGATTTTACCATGAATTCGTAGGTTAAAACAATTCAATCTTTTGCAATGTTTTAAACAAAAACAGGTTTTCTTTCGACAACGGGATTAATTTTAATTTAATTTCTGTAAATTTTGTGTATTGAATTTGGAAAAACGGATTCCATATTTGGAATTAGTGGGTCCAAATTATGTTAATAAGATAATTTTTATTTTTGGGCATTATGAATAGTAACTACGGTAAATTTTATTTACCATAGTAAAGGTAAATCGGGTAATTAAGGGTAAATATAAGATTATAAAATTACCCTAACACCTGTAAAAATATTATTGAATGACTAAAAGTCTACCCATATCACCTAAGGGTCGGATTAGAATCATTTAATGGACTTTTTTCCATGAAAATAACTTAATTATTATTAAAACCAAAGAATGTTACAACATATCACTCTCTTAAATATTATAAGTATATTAATTTTAATTTAGTGATAAACTTCATGAAACTTAGAACATGAATAGTCTCCTGAAATTTAATTAAATTATATACATCATATGAATTTATTTATAATTTTTAGGGATTAAATAATTATCATTAATTTTGACACAACAGTGATGCAGAAAATTGTTTATCTAGTGAAAAATCAAGAATATAGTTTTTATTACACTAATAGTGACCATAAAAGTCACAAAACCCTGACCAAAACTTATTGGTCATGTAAATTTAAACCATAATCATCCAATGGTCGAATATTTGACCATTTAGATCCTTATAAAACAGATTACAACACTTAAATTATTTTATTGTAAATGATTCCAATGTTGTCACCTTCCTAATTTAATAAATATAACAATTTACATATTGTGATTTTAAGATGATAAATTTGAGTAAAAGTATTATTGTGAAAGTAAATAGATTTATATTCATCATAGGATTTTATTTTTAATTGTTATGTAACAAATAAGTATATTAAATAATTATACAAAAAAATTTTAGTAATTATTTTATTAAGAGATAAACCAAATAAATGGTTTTAAAAATAATAAAATAAATATTATATGAACTATTTAATGTTATCCACTAATTTTCTAGATACATATGACCTTTTATTAATCTATTAAATCTTTTAGTTTGAACATATCTTCGGTATATATTTTATTTAAATTCAAATAAATGAATAGTGTCAAAATTGACACTATTGTTATGTTATAAAAATAACATATTATAAAATTGTTTAAAAATCACAAAAATATTTAAAAATTATAAATTTAAATTTATATAGTCTAAAATGTTATAAAGTATCCAATTATGGACAATTCACAAAAAATAAGTAATTATTTGTTATAATTTAAAATTTAGAATGTTATTACCACAAATAAAATTAAATTGATTAAATAAGGATAAACCAAGTTGATAATGTTTAAAATAAATTCCTAACATGTCTAAATTCTATTTTATTGTGATATTACAACCCTATCTCATCTAATGTTCTAATATGAGTCATTTTTGGAGGTTTTTAAGTGGGGTTAGATTTATTATAAATTAATATTTTTAAGATTTCCAAAGGTGCCCCTCTCCTCCCTTATAAAAGGACACCTCCTCTCTCTCTTCCTCACACCTCTTTGAGCCTTGAAGCTCGGCCAAACCCTGCCAAATTATCTTATCCACTTCCCTAGAAACATCCTAGAGGTCCTGGCCTTCTTCAAAGACAAATTTTGGTGCCCTAAGAGAAGGTCTCAAAGAGGCGCTTCAAAGAAGAGGTAATGTCCGTTACCGATTCTTTCAACTTTATTTCTTCTTATACTTCTTATTATTTAGTTTCTTCATTATGAAGTAATAACATAAGTATCACTAATATACTTATATGTTAATATAAGTATTAAACAACCCAATTTCACCATCTATCCATCCTACAGAAAATGAAATCATCGCGTGTGCGTACATACGGAATACCGTCTCCACCCCGTGGTGTAATCTATTTCCCACAACCACCTTACTTGGATGGGTATAATGGTGTAAATAATAACTATATATGATTATTGTAAGTGATATTGATTCTGAAATATTATACATACACTCTAATACAATTCCACAAACATGGAAATGATATCATCGCTCGTGCGTACGTACGGACTACTGTCTCCACGACGCGATGAGATTCATTCTCCATGTTAACCATTCATGAATGATTATAAAGTATATATAATAAGTAATCATGAAATATATGACATAATAATGATACTGTATTTATGTGTATATATATGTATGTCATCTACTTAATTTCATTGAATTCAATAAGGAAAGAAAAACAGCGTTCATGCATACGTACGGCCTACCGTCTCCATGAACGGTGTATTTCATTTCATTTAATCGATCTATCATATATATATATATATACTGAAATATATATTATATTTAAATCATGTTTTACATTCTGTAATTAAGTAAATAATGATATAATTAATAATATCCAGAACAACAAGTCCAAACACTTACGATAAATAAAACGATTTAACCCAAAATGATGCTTTAGCATGGAACTTACAAAAGAACGGGTAATATAAATCATAAGTGAACCATATATTATATCATAACAATGAATATGATTCTGTAATAATTTAATGACATTATTTAAATCATTATACAGGAGGTTCGGAAACATACGAAGCATATCAGACCTAAGGTAAGGGATAATTTTTCAAATCTCATTTTTATCCGAGATTGCTTATTCATAAGTATTTACTGGGGTTATTTCTATCATCCAAGTACATGTTTTATAAAAGTGTTTTCATTTATGTTTAAAGTCTGTTTAAACCTTTTTTGACTTTTATTACATGGTATGTAAGGAATCTTTTTTACCATTCGAGGTACTTTTTGACTTTTCCAACAAAAGTACGAGGATAATGTTATTTTTAACTTATACGGCGTGAACGGATTTTTACAGTTTCATAACACCTCATTTTCATGAAGCCTACTCTACAGGATTTTATGACTATTTTCAACAAAATATTTTTATTTTAAACGTGCATGGCATTTTTTGAAACGAAAATGATTTTGACGAAGAAAGGATATTTTCCTCAAGAATTCATTTCAAATGTTTTATCAAAACCATTTTTCATCTAAGATGACATTATTTCATATGTGTATGTTTCAAGTATAATGTCTCTATGATTTACATGGTTTCACTTTTCTTATGATTAAATGATATCCATTTCTTTTATATGGATTATGTGATGATGGGATGATGTTTATGAAACCCATTTTATTTATTGGGTTATTATGAATGATGTATGTCTATTATGTGGCACAAGTAAGAATTATTTCATTATGAGATGGGTGGGACCTATATCTCCCTCCAATGCATTGGGTAAATATTTATATCTCATGAGATAGACATGGCTGGAATGGTAAGTTAATTCAGTTCAGTGTTACTGGACTGAAATGAGGAGTGAACTCGATTCAGAAAGGGACTTTTTCCACTAAGATTGTCTTGGCAGCAATGCCTTGGCTACTATGGAAATCATAACATGTGCTGAATGGTTTCCACAATTACATGTGTTATTCCCATTATATTTTATCATGGTTGATGATCTATTATGATATATGCCTTGCATACTTCCATGATTTATGGCTTTGCTCAAGATTTTGATGTTTAAATTTCATGTTCAAGTTTTTGCTTCCAAATGTTTATGGATTGTTTTATGTTATCTATGTTTTCCCTTATTGAGCATTTGAGCTCACCCTTTTTATGTTTTATTTTCCCCAATAAATAAAGAAAGGTTTTAGGTAAGGAAACAAAAATGGGAAGATCGTTATGGGAGTTGTTGAAGATATTTCAACATGATTACAAGTTTATATTCTGAGTTTCCAAAGACACTAAACAATTACGGTCCTTGTGTGTATTTTTTTTATTTCGCAAAAGTAATGTAATGTCCATGTACGTCAATATTTGGGTCCTACAGTTGGTATCAGAGGAAAGGTTTAGTCAACCTTTGGAAACTAGGATGTGAAAACGTTAGTGATATCCCTAGAGATATTTCTAAGGTATGTCTAGGAATGTCCCTAATGTTATGTATACATATAGGTTATAGTCCTAGAATTGTGCTAACAATATTAGAATTAAACCTAAGTTGTTAGATGTCTAAGGTACTCCCCTTGATTATGTTATGTTTCTTGTATGATTTTTTCCTCTCACAGAATTCCTTTTGTGTTTTAGTCAATGGAGGGAACCAGAATGAATTCGGTTAACATTGAATCCAATTGAAAAATTGGTGACTATGAAGAAAAAAATTGCATAATGCCTAGAGAGAAAGATATTGTGATTATGCTAAATCAGTCATCGCGATATATGATTAACAATGTGAAATTTAGTGGTATTCCTAATTCATCAAATAAAATGAAGATAGAATTTTATGCATGTTCACATGTTGAAGAGAATAAAGAAAAGAAGATTGTGATTTCTAAATAAGGGAAGAAGAACCTTGAGGAATACCTCAAATGGAGGGACAGATGTTATATGTGTGGAGAAAAGGGTCATAGAGTGACAGACTGTTATGGAGTTTAATGTCTTATTTGTGGAGAACATGGGCATTACCCAACTCAATGCCCTAACCCAAAAAGTTACTTCTAAATCATGAAAGGACTTATTCCAGGACAATCATTGAAGAGGATGGATTGAAGTGTTTATGTATTGGTATTCAAGAATAATGTTGTTGAGGTACTTTTATGGTATTTTTGTATTATTCTATTGTGGTTTTCAATAATTTTATGGTACCGGTAACCATGAAAAGTGATTTAAATATTTTTGGAAAGCAGATGAAATGGGCATATGGAAGGTAAAAGGGAAAATAATATGATAGTAATCATTATCTGATGACTAAAATAAGGACAAAGTGATATCATGGTTTGAGTATATAGAAATTTGGGGATTTTGGTATGTGGAAAGAGTTAACTTTTGACAGCATTCAAGTTTTCACTAAGGTTAAATGGGTATTCATTTTTCAAGAGAATACATGATTAAGGTATTCACATGTTTTTAATTTGACCAACAAGATATATCTTATGATATATGGGGGATAGATGATGGCATTCACGTGATTGTTATGTGACATTTCTTGTAATCATTTTCTTTATACTATGAGCTTGGACCGAAGTATTTTAGATAAGCCTAAAGATTGGAATGGATTATATTGGACATAAGTTAGTATTGTTAAAGGATAGAACTTTTTTCAATATTATTGATGGGATGTTATAGTAATGTAGTTTTAGAAAAAGGACAACCTGTAGGATTGGCGACAGCCCATCGCGTCGGACAAGGGTGTGGGAATCGAACCCAAAACCGTAGTGTGACTGAACGTTATCTCCTACCACTGGCGTACAGGAAGTCCCTGGTTAGTAGAAACTAGTTTTTTTTTATTAAGCGGTATGATATATGAAGTATAAGTTCATTTTTGGAATCGTATATGATTAACCTCACCATAGATGGACTTATGTATATTTGATAACTTTTTCTAACCTTTTGTTTGAATCAGATGGAATGACCCATCATTATATCACATGATCTATTATCACTTCACGAATAACAAATTCAACTTCATTTCTTTAAGAGATGAAGTGGAAATTGTTCAAAGAACGAACAACAGTGAGATTGTACCAAAATCAAGAAAGTATTTCTTCTAATTCAAAATTGTCAACTTTAGGGAAATGATCCTGAAAACCAAAAATGTTGTCCTAGTGCCCTTATGTCCAATGAATCAGATGGTGCCTTAGATCATCACAAATCTATGGCTTCATGATTGATGGCTTTTCCATAGCCATGTTATCTACCACTCTCCATCAGAACATAATGGTTAGATTTCTCTTCTATATCCATATTTTCACCTATGTGGAAACCCATTGATTAGTTTATTTAGGTAACCGTTACATTTCATACATTAGTTTTTAAATATTGGTTTTGGTATTCCTTTTTACGATGTGGGTTTCTATGAAAGAAATTCTCAAGTAACAAACCATATATAACCCTGATGAATTTCGAGGGAAAAAATCATTTTAAGGGGGGTAGTATGTAATACCACAAGATTTTATGATAGGTATTATTTTTAATTTATTTTATTTCATGGGTTTTATGGAACACCAATATTATCTTGTGCTATACACAACACTGTATTAGCTTGCAGTATACGCAACACAATTCTTGGATCGTGTTATACACAATTTCAAGTTCATTTGAAAGAGGTTATTCTATGAAACATTGAGTGTATATATATATAGTCAATGTATAAATGAAATATGGTCGGATTTCATTATATGCAACAACAAAGGAGTCTTGCACTACATGCAACCCTGACTTGGCTTTCATTAAAAGAAATCGCGACCTTCCTCGATAGCGTGTGTTGTACGCAATACCTGGTTTCACTAAACAATGATATATGGTTATAATATTATTATGAACTAGCCGTTATGAATAGTATTAACTAAATTTTGAATGTTATAACATTATTATTTGATCTTACAGATTTTCTATAACATGGTATGTGAACAAAATAAATTTTTCTGGTAAAATAAGTATTTTTCAAAAAATGCAGTTTTTCCGCCTTTTAATGGCACACCCACATTAAATCTAGTTTTTGACATGTTTATATGTTAAATTTGACAAAATAAAATTCTTCTTTTGAATCAGGATATAAAAATTTACATTGGATAAATTTTTGATATTTTTCCGATAACTTTCATATTTTAATGAATAGTAAAAACACGCTATATTTTAATCAAAAACAACATTTTTCATCGTAATAATTTATATGGTTAAATTATATTATTGAATGGTTTTAAATTATAAATATAATATATTTTTATCATTTATTTTACCTTGAATTCGTAGGTTAAAACAATTCAATCTTTTGGATTGTTTTAAACAAAAACCCATTTTCTTTCAACAATGGGATTAATTTTAATTTAATTTCTGCAAATTTTGTGTATTGAATTTGGAAAAATGGATTCCATATTTGGAATCATTGGGTCCAAATTATGTTAATAATCTACTTTTTATTTTTGGGCATTATGAATAGTAACTATGGTAAATTTTATTTACCATAGTTAAAGGTAAATCGGGTAATTAAGGGTAAATATAATATTATAAAATTACCCTAACACCTGTCAAAATCCTATTGGATGACTAAAAGTCGACCCATATCACCTAAGGGTCGGATTATAATCATTTAATGGACTTTTTCCCATTAAAATAACTTAATTATTATTAAAACCAAAGAAAGTGACAACATGTCACTCTCTTAAATCTTATATGTATATTAATTTTAATTTAGTGATAAACTTCATGAAACTTAGAACATGAATAGTCTCCAGAAATCTAATGAAATTATCTACATCATATGAATTTATTTATAATTTTTAGGGATTAAATAATTATCATTAATTGTGACACAATAGTGATACAGAAAATTGTTTATCTAGTGAAAAATCAAGAATATAGTTTTTATTACACTAATAGTGACCATAAAAGGTTCAAAACCCAGACCAAAACTTATTGGAAATGTAAATTTAAACCATAATCATCCAATGGTCGAATATTTGACCATTTAAAGCCTTATAAAAGCGATTATGACACATATATTATTTTATTTTAAATGATTCCAAAGTTGTCACCTTCATAATTTAATAAATCTAACAATTTAAATATTGTGATTTTAAGATGATAAATTTGAGTAAAATTAGTATTGTGAAATTTAATAGATTTATCTTCATAATAGTATTTTATTTTTAATTTTTATGTAACAAATATGTATATTAAATAATTATACAAAAATGTTGTAGTAATTATTTTATTAAGAGACAAACCAAATAAATGGTTTTAAAAATAATAAACTAAACATTATATGAACTATTTAATGTGCTCCACTGATTTTCTAGATACATATGACCTTTTATGAATCTATTAAAGCTTTTATTTCGAAAATATCTTCTCTATATATTTTATTTAAATTCAAATAAATGAATAGTGTCAAAATTGACACTATTGTTATGTTATAAGATTAACATATTATAAAATTGTTTAAAAATCACAAAAATATTTAAAAATTATAAATTTATATAGTCTAAAAAGTTATAACGTATCCAACTATGTAAAATTCACAACAAATAAGTAATTATTTGTTATAATTTAATATTTAGAATGTTATTACCACAAATAAAATAAAATTGATTAAATAAGGATAAATCAAGTTGATAATGTTTAAAATAAATTCCTAACATGTCTAAATTCTATTGGATGATAATATTAAAACCCTATCGCATATAATATTTGAATATGAGTCATTTTTGGAGGTTTTTAAGTGGGGTTAGATTTATTATAAATTAATATTGTTAAGATTTCCAAAGGTGCCCCTCTCCTCCCTTATAAATGGACACCTCCTCCCTCTCTTCCTCACACCACTTTGAGCCTTCAATCTCGTACAAACCCTGACAAATTCTCTTCTACACTTCCCTAAAAACATCCTAGAGGTCCTGGTCTTCTTCAAAGACCAATTTTGGTGCCATAAGAGAAGGTCTCAAAGAGGCGCTTCAAAGAAGAGGTAATGTCTGTTACCAATTCTTTCAACTTTATTTCTTATTCTACTTCTTCTTCTTTAGTTGTTTCATTATGAAGTAATAACATCAGTATCACTCATATAATGATATGTTATTATACGTATTATACAACCCTATTTCACCATCTATCCATCCTATGGAAAATGAAATCACCGCGCGTACGTACGTAAGAAATACCGTCTCCACGTCGTTGTGTAATCTATTTCCCACCACCACCTTACTTGGATGGGTATAATGGTGTTAATAATAACTATATATGATTATTGTAAAGTGATATTGATTCTGAAATATTATACATACACTCCAATATAATTCCACAAACATGGGAATGATATCATCGCTCGTGCGTACGTACGGACTACCGTCTCCACGATGAGATGAGATTCATTCTCCATGTTAACCATTTCTGAATGATTATAAAGTATATATAATAAGTAATCATGAAATATATGACATAATAATTATACTAGATTTATTTGTATATATATGTATGTCATCTACTTAATTTCATTCAATTCAATAAGGAAACAAAAACAGCGTTCATGCGTACGTACGGCCTACCGTCTCCATGAACGGTGTATTTCATTTCATTTAATTGATCTATCATATATATATGTATATACGGAAATATATATTATATTTAAATCATGTTTTACATTCTGGAATTAAGAAAATCAGGATATAATTAATAATATCAATAACAACACGTCCAAACACTTACGATAAATAAAACGATTTAACCCAAAATGCTGCATTGACATGGAACTTACAAAAGAACGGGTAATATAAATTCATAAGTGAACCATATATGATATCATAACAATGAATATGATTCTGTAATAAGTGAATGACATTATTTATGTCATTATACAGGAGGTTCGTAAATGTACGAAGCATATCAGACCTAAGGTAAAGGATAATTTTGCAAATCTCATTTTTATCCGAGATTGCTTATTCGTAAGTATTTACTGGGGTTATTTCTATCATCCATGTCCATGTTTTATAAAATTGTTTTCATGTATGTTTAAAGTCATTTTAAACCATTTTTTACTTTTACTACATGGTATGTAAGGAATCTTTTTTTACCATACGAGGTACTTTTGGACTTTTCCGACAAAAGTACGAGGAGAATATTATTTTTAACTTATACGGAGGGAGGGGATTTTTACGGTTTCATAACACCTCATTTTCATGAAGCCTACTCTACATGATTTTATGACTATTTTCAACAAAATACTTTTATTTTAAACGTGCATAGCATTTTTTGAAAATAAAATGATTTTGACGAAGAAAGGATATTTTCCTCAAGAATTCATTTCAAATGTTTTATCAAAACCATTTTTCATCTAAGATAACATTATTTCATATGTGTATGTTTCAAGTATAATGTCTCTATGATTTACATGGTTTCACTTTTCTTATGATGAAATGATATCCATTTCTTTTATATTGATTATGTGATGATGGGATGATGTTTATGAAACCGATTTTATTTATTGGGTTATTATGAATGATGTATGTTTATTATGTGGCACAAGTAAGAATTATTTCATTATGAGATGGGTGGGACCTATATCTCCCTCCAATGAATTGGGTAAATATTTATATCTCATGAGATAGACATGGCTGGAATGGTAAGTTAATTCGGTTCAGTGTTACTGGACTGAAATGAGGAGTGAACTCGATTCAGAAAGGGACTTTTTCCACTAAGATGGTCTTGGCAGCAATTCCTTGGCTACTATGGAAATCATAACATGTGCTGAATGGTTTCCACAATTACATGTGTTATTCCCATTATATTTTATCATGGTTGATGATCTATTATGATATATGCCTTACGTACTTCCACGATTTATGGCTTTGCTCAAGATTTTGATGTTTAAATTTCATGTTCATGTTTTTGCTTCCAAATGTTTATGGATTGCTTTATGTTATCTATGTTTTCCCTTATTGAGAATTTGAGCTCACCCTTTTTATGTTTTATTTTCCCCAGGAAATAAAGAAAGTTTTTAGGTAAGGAAACAAAAAGGGGAAGATCGTTATGGGAGTTGTTGAAGATATTTCAACATGATTAGAAGTTTATATTCTAAGTTTCCAAATACACTAAACTATTACAATCCTTGTGTGTATTTTTTTGTATTCTAGCAAAAGTAATGTAATGTCTATTTATGGAAATCATCGGGTCTCTACAATGCATTCAATATTTACCTTTCATCGTGAAACACCTCTTGATCACAAATTCTATCTTGCATTCAACCCTCTACTTGCCTGAAAAATATATTTCTTTCACGCACTCCCCTTTACATAAAATTCTATCATGCCTTAATGCTCTGAATTTCTTTAAGTGTCGAGCTTCTCAAATTTTGGGGGGCACCTCTTATTTATAGACCTCGTCGACCCCTACGCGCGAAAACCCCAATGTGTCGTGCAAGATATCGAAGCATCACGAAAAACCCCATTGGACGTGGCATTAGGAGTGTAAGTATATTTTGTGCCAACCTCATCTTTCGTGCACTTGCTGAATATTTCGCGTACTTCATGCCTTTTCCATTTTTCGATGTTTGGACCTCGAATCATGCCTTGCGCGCAACATTCTAAACTCCCTTCAATCTTGCGCACAAAAAACACTCTTTCGCACAAGCCTATCCTTTTCTAGATTTTGATGTTCAGATCATGGAACTATACTTTCATGAAACATACCAATCCATATTAAAACTTTCATGCATCATCCTTTCCCAAAATCACATTTCTCCATCTCTTGATTTTCAACCCCAAAAATTTGGAAAAAACTGGGAAACAGCGCCACCTTAAAATAAGTTTTGGCATGAACACCAATGCAGATTCATTATCATCTGTCTTATTCAACAAACAACTACTTTCATGATGAACCATGTCTGTCTTGATATATAGTCATTGATCGAACACCTTTAGAATTGTCATATTTTCAATGGGAAGTACTAAAACTTCCTTATCTTCCAGCATCATCATTCCTTCCAATAAAAACTAAATATGAAAGGCATCATATTTTCTCCCCCTTTCCTCAATGAAGATTGCATCATCAGTTCTTCTAACTCGTGATATTTTTGAAATAAAAATAAGCAAAGCATCTTCTGATTTTCAAGTCTTTTACAAAGTGAATTGATTTATCTTCTTTGACAATAATAGACTACAGTTTGTTATAGAAAACACTTCATATTTCCTTCTCCATCAAAATTATTCCCAATTATATTAATTTGAATGGAAATGAGGTAGAAAAAATACATCAAAAAGTTTACAGAAACGTTTTTAAATAAAACCCCTAAAAGATTTTCAAAATGAAAATATCTTGAATGAAATAGCATGAAAAGTAAACTTAAATACCATCAAAAAAAAGAAACCTGGTCTAATATTTCACATAAAAATTATATACACCCAATAAATGAATATAGGTTTATAATACAAAAAATGTCTCAAAGAATTAGAATTTAGATGAAAACCCATTATCGCCTTGGTATCCTTTGAATCAAAACCCCTTCAAGACTATAAATTTAAATATAATATTAAATACTATGAATAAAGATAAAATCCTAGAATTATATTTCCAATAAGTATTGTGTACACTATATAAATGAAAATGGGTGTATACCTTGGAATATGTCTCAATAAATAAATATTAAGACAAAGTACCCATAAAAATTTTATAAAACCTATATCAAAATAAATTAAAATATAGAAAATTATTTTTATTTATAAATTCAATTAATAACTTGAAAAATATAATATAATATATTTACATCTTATTAAATAAAAATAACTCCATATAAAAGTAAACAAGGAGCACAAATGGAAAATGTTTTAAGGAATTGAAATTGAGACCATGAAACTCTTCCAACATTAGTAACTTTTGAATCAAACCCCATTTAAGAGAACTATATAAGGATTTTAAAATATCATTTAATTAATTTAAGTCATTATAAAATATATTCAAGGGTAACATTATCTCTATTTAAAATAAAACATGAAGATAATTTTAAGCAAATCTAAATTAATGGAAATTTAGATAATAAACCCTTACCTCAGACTTCTTCTTGGTGAGACATTCTCCAACATTTCTTTATAATAAGTTTAAGTTTATTGTTAACATGAATAAGAACCTTATTTCTCGCTAATTTAAGGTATACCATAAATTTATAACAGGTTTTTACCTATATATTAATTTTTTGTAGTTCAAATTATTATTTATGTGTTAACCATTCTGTTTCCCTTAAATGTTTTGATTTCATAGTTCCAGTACTTATTTATTGTTAATGGGTTAATCATCTTAACAATGTTCATGATAATGTAATTAATTTATTTTTTATTGTTTTATATTCACATATTTACTTAATAGAACTTACTTATGTTAGATATAGACTATGAAAAGAATAAAGAGGGGTGAATTGAGTTTATGATATTTTCTTCTATTAGATACCACCCTCTTTAATATATGACTAACTTATAATCATTTATTAAACAAAATAAGTATAAGAAATAAAATCACAAAAAATAAATGCATAATACTTAGATACTTATTATGTTTTAGGGAACAAAAATCTCATATTCCACTCCACCAACACTCTTTTCCCAGAGTATGGTTATTTTCACTAGACTAGTCCTTTTTCTAGGGACTACCAGACTAATTTATAGGGACTAAATTATTGAGTGAAAGAAGCTGATACTTGTTAAAATGGAATAGTATATTTCAATATTTATCTATCAAGTATTTATAACCAAAATCATTCAAGTTTCTTTTCTCTATAACATTTACAATGAAAGAGTGAAAACTGAGTGTTTATGGGTTTTAACACCAAGTTGAAAAATACATTTGAAAAAAAGAATAATAAGCCCTTAGATATGGTAATAATAAATATTATTTTGAGGATATTATACTTAACTAATATAAATAATGATAAATATTGCATATATATAGATCATGATGATTCTTCTTCTCATTGAGTGAAACATAGTAGTGTTGAATAGATTTGAGAGAGAGAGTTCCTAGATATATGATCAAGTAATTTTGTTCTTCTCAATGTATCCCTTTCTTACATTCTATATATTTTAAAAATTTCTTAAAAATCATCTTTTAATAATAAAACACATTTCCTTAAAATTTATTACTCTTAATTTAAAAACATGTGTCATTTTCATAGAAATACCACTGAAAAATAAGATACCATTAAATTATATTTCTAATTGTTTCATTTCAAAGGTTTTTTTCTCTTATTACAATAATTGTTAATGTAAATATGTAATATACCTTTTAGTGGTCCCATGGAACCATTAAATTTTCACTCTAGTACTTCAATAGTAGTAAATATATGTTGTAGAATGATGCAGCTCATTACAGATCACAACATAGACGATTCTTCATATTTCCAAATGGATCTTCATAGATGAATTTATATATAACTTCATCACATAGAAGATTTACATCATGTGTCCAATTTGATTCATGTAGTATTTTTACTCATGTATCCAAACATGACATCACTAAAATGAAATACATAGAAATTTGGAACCACATAGTTGATTTCACCATGTATCGAAATCACATAGATGGTTATTCCCATAAACTAATTTAAGTATCCAATTTAAATAGTAAAAACCTTCACATAAGCAATTTACATAGCCAAATGATAAAAATAGAAATTTCTTCATGTGTCAAAATATCCAACGTATATAATTTTATCATTCTTAGGAAAATCATACACATGTTATCCAGACTTGTAGAATTAATGAATTTATCCGGAGAAACACTTAAAATAACGATAAAACATGATCAGCACACTTGAAAACAATGTCATCAATAAATATAAAGGGATATTAGAGATCAAAAGAAACTAATGTATAAGGGATATATTGGATAAAAATTAGTCCCCAATATTTTCCCACTTTTTGAAGGATTAAAAACCCATAAGTCATTAAACATGAATTTTTAAAAGGATATATAAAATTTTGTATATAAACATATAACTTATATATATTACTTTTAAAATGTGGTGTTTCTCCCCCTTAGTTGGACACTTTCCCTTTGATTAGACTCTGGGTAATATTTTATAACTTAAACTCAATTTGTTTCATTAAAAATTTATAGTAATAATGAGGGAAAACTATTAAGGAACCATTATGATTAATAAACTATTGAATTATAGTTCTGAAACTGAATTTGGAATATTGGAATGAATGTAATTCTATAATAAAAATAAATAGATTAAAAAATTAAATGAAAACAATATCTAAGTATAACATTAAAAATGAATCAAGATAAATTTAATTAATTTCAAATATGTACAAATAAACATCCACTCAATAGAAAAAAAACACAAATACAATATATCAGTTAGAATACCTAGGATTATGAATAGGTTCAAACTGATAAGGTGGTTTGAGTGGAGTTAATTTGAAGGTGGTGTTAGTTCTATATGTAGTTTTAATTTCTATTGGATAAGGAATCACTTCCTTCATTGTCTCTATAGTTTATCCACTTCCTGATCTAATTGTAAATTTGACTTGTGGGGGATGAGCCAGCTAACTAATAATGCTTTCAAGATTCCCTTGACCTATACTAAAGTCATGGGACCCGAAAACATGAAAATTATTTTCTTGAGAGGCTCATAGGATTATTTTTTTCAATAAAATTATCAAAAAGAGGGTATTATCCACATTGGATTTATCTTTCTAATAGATTGGGGATGGATCATTAATAGTATCCACATTCTGTCTACTTCCTCTATAGGTATCTGGTGGCGTAGTTACTAGAGTTACTCTTCCTCTTAGATGATATAAAGAATCTATACACATTTTTATCATCTTTAATATTTCTAGAATGAATAACATAATAATAATCATTGATGCTTTTCTATGAATTTGACCCATATAGAAAATTACATTTCTCCATATCCCTTTGAAGTAATCAAGTGGACTGGATCTTGAAGTATCGTTGAGAAAGGGGGACATTTCAGTATCATATAGAAATGATATAATTTTTAACAATATCTTATTTAGGATCTTTTCCATAAAACATTACATGACAATCATCCTTATATTTATGAATTTTATCTTTTTATCTATATTGGCCCCTTTCTCTATCAAATTGTTAAATTATTCTTGAAGAGAACTTAACTGAGGATGAGTAATTGGATCAATAAAAGTAGACACACCAGGAACATGTATTTCAAGTTTAAGAGAAACTAAAATAGTTGATTATTGTATGGAAGGAAGATACCTTATAGGTCTGTATACAACCAACTCCATTACAATTACAGTAACTAGTACAACTAGAAGTCCTACATATTTTTTATTTGATTCCTCCTCTAAATATTTTGAATAAAACCCTTTAAATTATGCATAAACATTGTGATACAAGGTAGAAATGTGTATGGATTCTAGATACTATACCAAGAGACCTAGAAACCATTCCTTGAGTATCGTTAGAGCCATTCAGGATCTCAATGAACTTATCACCAAATTCATCTTTACTTCATTTATGGATCAATTAGTTTATATAACATGATTATGAATAGATTATCTAGAATCTTAAAACTCACTGATAATATACCTATTGAAATATTTCATTTTTACTAGTGTTAAAAAACCACACTACATGGATTGATTCTGGAGGATACAGAATTCAATACTAAGAGAAACTCATAAACTCCGCTCTAAAAATATAGAACAACTGAAAGTTTCGATGTGGAAGTTTCATTGGAATAAAACATCATGAAAAAATAAATTTGGATTAGTATAACACTTTTTAATTTTTTCAATATTTCTTTTATTTCTTCCCAAAAGAAACTAATCTCATCAAGAACATCTTCAGACATGTCAAATTGCATTATTAGAAGATTTTGGGACATGTATCTCTATAATGAAAACATAAAACTAATCTCATTAAACTATGGTTCGGTAGGTTATACATCCTTCAAATATCCAACTAGATCATTCATCTCATTAAGAACCTTATAACTTACTCCATAAACATATTACTGCACATGTGTGACTGATTAAAGATTCTCAATCAACTCTGATTGGGTAGCCATAATTCTAAATATCTTATCAAATTTAGAATTGGAAAAAGAAGACTCATTGAGTTAATTACTCCCATCCTTAGAATATTTCAAATACTTTTGAAACCCATTATAATCTCCTCAAAAATTATCAAACTCAACCATTATAGTGGATGAAAAATATTTCACAACAGATCTTTTGGGGCTTTTTCTAACTGATGTTGCATCTCCACACATAATATGATGTGTTGATGGTGCAGGTGGTGTGTGAGAATTCTTAGTAGATCCCATAAAAACATCACGAACTCAATATTCATCAATAGGTGATCTATGGAGAATTGGATCAACTAACTGATGTTCCACCATTGGTTTAGATCTTTCTTCGGTAGCTAAAACACTAGGAACAATCGCAACTTTCCTTTCTTTAGACACTAGAGTAGTTATACCAACAACTATTTCCACAGGTTAATCAGTTTAAAAACATTAGAAACTAAACTCAAAATATCCACTTCAACTATAGGACTAATAGCTAGAAATTATTGATCTACTCTTATAGTTTGAGACATCTAAACTTTCTTCAAAAACACCATCTCAAAAGGTGTTTTATCCCAAAGTGGTGACATTTGGGATATCTCCCCCTAGGCCACACTCTCCTGGACAACAGGCTTCAAGGAATTTGAAATAGGGTCCCAGAAGTATCCATTAGTTTTCAATAAAACCATAGACGTGGCATTACTCTTATAAAATTTCACTTCCTCCCCCTCATTCAAATCTACTTCTTTATTATTTAAAACTAGTGAGATCATTATACCATAAGGATAACTATTTGACATAACCTTTCCTTTCCAATAGTGATGCATAAAATTAATTGTGTATATTGGAATGTTGAGTTTCATATAATTTATTAGAATATTTAATAGATACATATCCTGAAATAGAATTGTATCTATCTCTCCTACTCTCTATGTTATCCTTGTTTGAATAAACCTTCAACAAACTATCTACTCATATTCTAAATCCATCCCTAGATTTCTCTCAAAAGACAATGTTTTGAACAAGAACTAGAATAACACTTTTAGTCCTATAGAACTCATTCCAACTATAAACTGACTGAAATTATACTCACCCTCTGGGGTACAATCAAAAATCTCAACCAAATCAATAGAAGAAACCAACACAGACGTACCATTTAAATTTGATGAAACAATATACTCTATTTTAGTGAACTAGAATATTACATTTCTCAGAAACTAATTTGTATTTTATTCAAATAAGAATCCATATTTATTATCATCATTTATGAACTCCCATCCATGAAATTGAATTACCTTCATCAGAAGAATCTATGTAAACTTCATCAATTCCATATTAGTATCCCTTTCAACAAGAACCATGCAAAACACACCTCTTCCTTTTGATTTCTTGGAGGAACCTAAGATTACCTCATCTCTAGACTTATATGGTCCCATGAAATAAATTTTGGTTGGAGGTTTAGAAAATATTTATAGGTAAGGGAAGAATATTTGTATTCTAGGGTTAGTAGAATATTTGAGTGGAAAAAGGGTTGAGGGACGATTAATTTTAGGTCGTAGACCTGAATTCCAAAATGATTATGGGCCTGATTGGTTTTGGGTTTATTTTGACTAATAACAAATAAAATCACAACTAAAGTAAATGAATTTATGTTTTTAAAAAATCCAGAATTAAAATAGTGAAGTAGAATATCAGAATTTTATTTTCATAAATCATTGACCATGATTCATTGATAAATAAGTATTAAAATAAATGTAATCAAAATATAATGAATTTAACTTATTTAAATTAAAATAAACAAAATTACCTTATAAAAAATCAAAACGTTCACATTTGAGGGGATTAGTAAAAATATATGTTAACAGATTCTTAGTAGATATAAAATAAAGAGTGATATAACATTTTTTATAGTGATTTCATAAGAAATGATACATTAAATATATAAGATTAGATTTCGAATGTTTTAATGGATTTTTAAACAAATTATACCACTAGTTTTTATAAATTTTAATTGATACTTGAATATAATTAAATCCATAATCCTGTAATGTCTGTTTCATCCATAATAATAGTTCAAAACAAGTACCAGCAGTAATATATTCTGCTTCAATAGTAGAAAATGCAACATATTATTATTTCCTACTAGACCATGTTATAACGTATTTACCTAGAAAATAAAAAGTTACTAATGTAATATTCCTATCTAGTTTAAAACCACAAGAGTTGGCATATGAATATGAATCTTAATTAAAATCATAATTTTTTGGAAATTGAACGGAAACAGAAATTTTACTTTTTAAATAGATTAATATTTTTTTAAAATTGGATTCCTTAAAATCTTCTTGAAATAGATCACAAAGACATACTAAAAACATTATTTGTGTTTTAATAGTATTCAAATTAAATATAAATACAATTATTCTTTTATAAATTTTATTTTCAACTGGTTTCCCAACTTCATCTAACCCATTCTTTTCATTAGGACTCATAGGGGTTGTATGCACATTTATTAAATAAATTTCAAACCATTTAATTAGTTAAAGTATATATTAACTTTTATTTACCACATTCCCAAATTCATTTATATAAATAAGATATCTTATAGAATAAGTTAGCATACCCTTCATACTCATTTGAAATTCTTTTTAAATGAGTTTTAAAATTTTATTAGGGAATTTATAATTTTTTGAACCAATAATAATAGCATAATCATACATATGGACATACAAAATATTTGAAGATAATTTTTTATTAAATAATGAATGATATTAAACTCCCACTAAAAACATTTGATAAAATAAAAAATATTGAATTTTCATACCAAGATACAGTTTCTTTCTTAATCCATAAAGATATTTGGTAAGTTTAAAAACTAAATTTGGAAAATGGGGATATTAAAAACCAGTAGGTTATTCAACATAAACTTTATCCATAAGAAAACCATTTATAAAATAATTTTGTACAAAAATTGGATATAATATATAATTCATGTGTGATTCATAGGCTAGTAGAACCGTAATGGTATCTAATCAAGCTATAGTTTCAATGGTGTCTTTGTAATTTATACATTCTTCTTGATTAGAACTTTTGGAAAATATTCTACCCTTATTTATTGTAATTACAACATGAACATCCTTTTTATTATTATGAAATCATTTTTTTATATAATAGTAAAATCAGAGGGTTTGTTAAACAATTATCATACATTTTTTCTTTTAAATAGGTTTAATATCAAATCCATTGCTAAAATAATAATCTCTTATACTAAGTCTTCTTTTATAGTCTTATGATATTATTGAGATAACAATGCAGAAAAGCCTACATGATTTATTAAAGTCCACCTGGTCTAAATCCCTTCATCTAAGATTTGTATAATTATATATATGGTAAGATTCATAAGGGTTCTTGGTTTTTTAGGAAATAATATATTTGGTTCACTGATATCCATCATTTTTGAATTTGGTTCTAGGAAATCAACTTCCAAATCATCAACCTTTTTTCTTAAATATAGGTGCAGGTATCATGTTATAAAATAATTACATTGTTCATCTACTTGATTCATTTCTTGATTAGAAGGATCACTTTCATAAAATTTCACATCATTTAATTATTTGAAAATCATTGACCTTTATTGACAATTTTTTATTCTATTAATGTAGTAAAATAGATAAATAAGATTTTTTCAAAATCATTTGGATAAAAATGACCATGATTATCCTTGGTGTTTAGAATATAATCCTTTCAACAAAACACTTTAAAATAAAAATCGTTTGTATTATTTTATTCCATAGGTCAAAGGTTTTTTTTCAATATAGGAATTATTATAACTATGTTTAAGACATAAAATATTTTGTTTATAGCCTCATCCCAAAAATGAGTAGGAAGGTTATATTCAGAAAACATTGTTCAAGAAATTCCTTATAAAGTCATATTACACATTTAAAAAACACCAATTTTTTAAGGTGTCATCTTGGCCTAAATGTAGGTTTGATACCTTATCTGGAAAAATATCAATTGAACTCATGGATTTCAAATTCTTCTAAATGGTCACTTATCAAAGAAATATTTTTGGAATCTTTCTCTTTTTCAATAAATTTTCAAAAACATATAAAAACATAATAGGCATTACTTTTAACACTTAAAATGAAAACTGATTTAAAACATTAAAAATCATTAAAAAATACATAAAAAAGATTTTCCACATTGTATTTGAATTATATATGGTTCAACAAATACCTATGAATAAATTATTATGTTCTATAAGTGGAATCCAAATATGTTTTCAATTTTCAGAGAATCCAGTGCTAAATTTTGCAAATATTATTGAAAGAAAAAGTTTTTTCACCATAAAATTTATTTTTTAACTATTATTATTATAATAATTCATTTAATATCTATAATGAAATTATTTAATTTTATAGAGATTCTTGTTCTTAGAATGATGAAAAAAATAGTTTTAATAATGTTTTGTCTTTTACCTTCACTTACTATTCTACACATTGTTTATGAGCCTTATTGTTTCCAAGTATTTGATTTAAATAATATTCATGTTTTGTAAAGACAATTGAAACATATTTAATGTAATGAACTCTTTTTCTCAATTTTTCAATCATATTACGATGATTAATACATGATGAAGTATATTATTCCATGATGGTTTTTAAATCAAAATTTTTTTATTCAGGTACTCTTTCTCATTAACAATAACATAATAGTATTTTTTTTTAATAGGTTTATTTTTTTTAATGATTCATACATAGTTTTCATAACAGTATAATATTAATTTAATCATTTATAAGGTAAATTTTCATTTTTAGATTCAAAATCATTCTGAAGAGAATCATATGAATGTTTCTAGTGTTCTGCGAATCACATATTGGACTTCTGATTAGAATTATCATATTCTGATTATGAGGATATAACATCCCTGGAATATTGTAAAGTACTCCATGTTTCTTTCATGGTCATTTTGGATTTCTTCTTATAGCCAAATTTGTTGAAATAAATTTTCTATTAATTTGTTTTCTTATAATAGTGGAAAATTTGGATTGATGTGTCTAATATTTTTTCATTCAAAGCTTCTCACTTCCTCAAAGTAACCATCAAAAAATCTTATACATATTGAAGGGTTTTTGATAACTTCTAATATTATAGAACTTTTTTAATATTCTTCAAAAGTTATCAAGATCACCACCTGAATTAGACTTTTTTATTTACATTAATCAAATGTCTAAGATATTTGAATTTATTTTCATTGTCATATTTTTAGGTTGATACATTTAGAATAGAATTCTCCTAATTAATTAATATTTACTCTCCATCTTCAACATTTATCTCTACATCATACATCATAAGAGTTCAAATGATATATTTTATTTTGAAATTAGTGACCTCAATAAATTGTGTATTAGTATCCAAGGTTCCAATATAACATGGTGGTATAATTCTTAGTATTTTTAGTTCGTAATCTAGCTTATTAATGGGTTCTATTATAGAATGACTATTATTTACAATTTTAGTAAGTCTTAAATTTATTTTGTTTTTTCTTTAACCTTCCAACATTTAAAATGTATTGAATTTTATCTTGGTTATATTATATATAACAGATCATACATTATATATACCTTAACCAGCAACCTATAACATAGTCCACTTTTCATGGGATGTTTGGAATTGAAAGACTTTGTAGAACTCATTTGGACCTAGTCGTCATATAATAGCATTCAAGTATTTGGAGTTTGTATCATATCTATATTCAGTGTCATCATACCATGTTTGGGGTTGTGTTTTTAGAATCATATAAGGCCGCATGGATTTTAGATAAACCATCAGACCAAGGTTCTTTGGATAGATGATCATCCACACCTTCTAGAAACCATAATTTTTTCCACTAAAAATGGTAGATGTTACAATTTATATGCCTTTTATTTTTTCATCTATTGTAGAAATTTTGAGGATGAAATTTAGAATTGAACATTTGAAAGATGCGAACTCAAAATTTACAACATTTGATACCAATTGTTCTCAGAGATAGATTGAACAGATACTCTCAAGAGGTGTGGATTCTAAAAGTCATTTTTCTATAAACTACATGGATTGTTGCAATCATTTGATACTCTTTGTAATATCATAATTTCATTAAACAAAGATCTATAAATTATTTAAAACTAACATTCTTTAAGTCTATTTTTTCAAGATCTTTTACATTGATATATATAAAATGAAGTATTTAAATTTTTTGACACATAGTTGTAAAATAAAACTATCATAACGAATAAATATCTATGAGAGATGATGAGAATAAATATAATATTGAGGAGATTCTTATAAAATGATAGTAAGTATTAAAAATGTAACACCAATGTAGATGGTGAGGCTTCTTTTTCTTATCAAGTAAATCAGACCAGTGTTGAATAGATTCGAAAGAGATAGTTCCTAGAAATATGGTCATGAACTTCAGTTCTTCTCAACATATATATTTCTCACTTTATAGTTATTTTGAAATACATGAAAAACTTCTATTTAAATGGAATTACACAAATCCATAAAATTTGTGAATATTAATTTAAAAACACACAACCCTTGATGAAAATACCTGAGAAATAGTAAATGCCAATAAATTATCTTTTTAGTTTTTTCCTTTCTCGTTACTTGCTTATTATTATTATAATTTTTAATATAAAAAAGTAACACAACTTTTAATGATTTCATGGAACCATTAAATTCACACACATGTAATTAAATGGTAATAAATATGGGGTACAACACGATGTAGCTGATTGTAGTTCAACACATAGCTGATTCTTCAAATTTTGGATTGACGTAGCCAAATGGATCTATACAAAAAAAAAATTTAAACATTCATCACATAGAATATTTACTTCATATATCTAATTCGATTCATGCAGTATTTTTACTCACATAGCCAAACATGACATAGTTGAAATTAATTACATAACCATTTGGATCCACGTAGATGATTTTCCCATGTATCCAAATCACATAGCTAATTATTCCACATATGTAAGAGCCTGACCATTTCTGTAGATTTCAAGTGCTCATTTTCAGGTATTCCTTTTTCCTTTTTTGGTTATAACTTGGTTGGTTATTTATTTGGGGTTATTTAGGGTGACATTAGAGATGATTGGAAGACCGAGGGGTTGTGAACAATTGTCACATAGTTATGGAAAACCATGTGAATTTCCCTAGTAAATTATTCACCATAGTTGCTGAGAAATGAGTTGGTATATAACTGGTGCAAGGATTATCCAAAACATGAAACCTACCTACCCAAACTGTGAACCCTAAAACATAAGAGGTTTTCATGGTTAGTGCATGGGTTTTCAAACAATAAACCACTTTGGAGAAACTGTGTACCCCATAAGAAGAGGAAGATCATTAAGGTGCATAGTTTAGAAAATCATGGGGCCCTACCAAGGAAACTGTGTACCCCATAATAAGAATAATATCGTTAAGGTGCATAGTTTAGAAAATTGTGGGCTCCTACCAAGGAAACTGTGCATTTAGGTTTTTAGTTACCTGAAGAATTATTTTAAATTCCTAACCCCCCCCCCCCATTTTTAACCCCTATCCACCCCCACTTAACCCTAAACATATTGCTATAATTTTTTAAGATCCTGAAACAAATACTAGTTTCCTAAAACCCATTTCGTGATGAATAAAATAACTGTTTCAAGGATCATCTCTCCATTGGTAAGTAGTTTCTTCCCCCTTTAATTTCCTCTCTCTCTCTCTTTTCTCTCTTTACTGATGAATATGAATGTTTTTTCTTCCATTGACATTGTGTATAGTTATCAGTTTTGATGGTTGTTTTCTTTTTTAACTCAATAATAGGTTTTGGTACTAAATCTACAGTACTATTGAGATCTTGAATGTTACACAAAAATTTGGGGGTTTTAGTTTAGAGAACGTCTGTGGATGACCTAGATGTTGGTGGTCTAATTGTAAATTCTCATTGTCTCAATCATAATTTCATGTATATAATTGTGAAATTTCAATTTCCATGTTTATAAATTTCATTATGAATTGAATTAATTTGTTAGTAGGTTTGTGGAATTGGTGGAATAATGTTATTTTGAAATTGATGACAATCAAGATTATAAAATTTTTTGGCTAAGGGGATATAGAATTGGGTGGAAATGGGAGTTAAAGAGTTGGCTGGCCTAACCTTGATGGGTTAATGGATATTATGATTTAACGTGGATAAATAGATTAATGGTGAAATTTTTATATTATTCCAAGTGATTAAAAGTGATGAACCGTGATGGTTTTGATAAATTTGAATGGTGCATCGTGATATGAAATATTGTAAATAGATTTAATGATGATTCACTTTGAGATATATAATATATGTGATATATGTGATTGATTTATAAATGAGGTGTGGGACATGGACTGATACTCCAAATACCCATAGGGTTCCAGAAATGACATTCTTGGCCCAAATTCATGCATGTGATTATTGATGAATAGGAGAAGGACTGATCATTCAAATACCCATGAGGTGTGACACATGGACTAATGCTCCAAATAACCATAGGGTTATATAAATAGTGTTTTAGGCCCCATGATATTAGTATTTTATGGGAAATATATGAAGTTATGTTATGAAATTGTATATAAATAAATACTAAAATCCCATGATATAATGAATTTTCATTCCCTATGTGATATGGTTCAGAATCCAGCCACGGTCAAAGTAAGTATTCTTGGATCGGGTTTCAACATGAACCCATGGTTTTATGTGGTTAATTAAAAAATATTTTTAAATATGGAAACAATTTAATTATTTTTTTATTCTTTGTACAAATTAATACACTCGTATGGACTAGATTTTGTTTTAGACATCATTGGTTGTGGGATACTGAGTTGTACACACACTCTACTTGAGTAGCCTGATTGGTGCCTAAATGGACACATGTTTGGATGAAATTATAAGATAAATTTCCTTATGATAGATGGATGACTTGGGCTGAAGCATGGATGAGGGAACAAGACGTGATGTCAGGACCCACTTGGGAGTTTTCAGTGTCTTTATTTTGATATTTCATTTGACACAAGACACATATATGGAATGGCTTATCTATTACTTTAGTTTTGGATATTGTCTTATTTTCTTCGTTTATCATTTGATAATACTATTTATTGGTTATGGAATTATTCTGGTTATTTGTTATTATGATTTGGCTATTTGTAATTTATTTTCTCTATTATGTTGCTTTGATAAAGAGGGTATAGTCTCCCCAGGATATATCTATTATACCTTCTCTACTAGAATAAATCATTTATCATAATTGGAGGATTTCTTGAGGTCATTTAGAAAACTGTCTCAGGGACCCAGCATGTGGAACATGGGGATAGATGTTAAGTGGTATCAAATGAGGTATATAATTTCATTTCTTTTCTTTTATTTTGTATTACTATTTGGTAAAGTTAGATATGAGACTATGATGAGTCAAGAATTGGTCAGGATACCATGCATGGGAGTATCTAACCCATGTATGAGGGAAACCCCCAAGTACCATGGGTGGTATTGTTATTATTTATTTATTTCATTGCAATTGAATGTTATTTCAACTTGGGTGATGTACTTGTTGTGTGATGATAATATTTTTTCTGGTATTTTATTTGTAGCCTTGTATGGTACAAAATTGATGTAAACAGGCATCATTCTAGGCACTCAAGAATTATTGTGACATGCATCATTTAATAATTCATAGAGAAGAAGGTTTTTGGTGAGTTGTTAAAATTACTTGATTTCCTTTTTTTGAGTAATTAATGATACAAAGGTTCCTCATATGAAATTGAAAAATATAATTGATGATAAATGTGTTAATTTGAATGTGATAGATGGATTTATAATTTGAAACATTAATTATTAAATTTGGGACCCTATGTTAGCCATGACCTAGATGAGGGATGGTTGAGGGTAGTGATAGCGCCTCAGTTTTGACCATGGGGTGGGATATGGGGTACGAATTGTTATGACATATTGTGAATACCTATCATTGAAATGTGGTGTTAATGTATTGTTTGTCATAATATGTGTGTTTGGAATTGAGATATATTCCTCCATGAAGATCCTTGTTGATAGGATTGCAAGAGGACATGGATAAAAATGATCCTTCAGTAGTGGAATCAGTAGCTATGATAGTTTTGAGTAAATGATTCCAAGATAAATTTCATGATAACATCACTATGTTTACACAGTTTATGGAATGTGACCTAAGGTGGGTTGTGCGAAATATGTCTGAATTGACACGAGAGTTCCAATTGCATAACCCTCCATCATTCATCAGACAGGGTTGATCTAAGTCATTTTATTTCGGGATTGAGTCTATCCAGATGATCCTTGACCACATAGAGACTCCTACTGAGAAGAGAGTCAAACTAGATTCTTATATGTTATGTTTTCAAGAGAAGAGTTGGTGGGACAATTAGAATTGAGATGTAAAGATGGATTATATGGAGTTAAAGGATTTTAAGGATAAGTTATTGGATCACTTTTACCCAGACAGTCTCAGGAAGGATAGGGAAGATGAGTTTGTGTGGTCGACCTAGGGGATTATTTTCATGATGGACTATGATGGATGCTTCAATGATTTACAATGATTTTTCCTAATATTGGAATGGGATAATGATATTTCGGTGAATTTATTTCTATATAGGATTAAATGTGAGATTAAGTCCTAGCCTAAAAAATTTAGAATGAATAAGTTGTTTGATGTTTTCATCCAGGATCTCATATCTAAGGTCAATCATAAGGGGGTTCCAATGGAGGACATTTGGTTTCGGTTAGATGACTATAAGTTTCGTATTCTAAAGTCAGGAATCATCACTATGAGAATATTAACCAAATAGTTGGAAATTAGAGTTGATAGGGGTAAGGATCAGTTACTCAAGACATTACTTGAGTGTGTTTCTTCCATTCTGCTATGCCAAGTCACATTCGTAGATAGTACCCCCTACCCATACACTAGTAGAGTGTCAATATTGTGGAAGGATGGGATGTCTATAATAGTTTTATAGAAACCATTGACCTATGAGTTGTCATAAAGGACCTACTTATATTCATAATAGTTAATGGGGGTATTCTATCCCATATCAGTCAGGCAATTTGAATTCCTATAATCTGGGCGGTTGAGGAAGTGGAAATGGTACTTTTGGGAAATATCACTTGTATCACCAGAGAGGATCATCCTAGGGGACTCAAACTATAGAATTAAGAATATGGAAACTATATCTGTATTTAGTTTAACCCTTACTAATAGATAGAGAGGTTCGACCATCAATATTCATATGTACTATTATTGTAGACTCTACTCTTGATAGTTCCTTGTTGGATATAAGAGCCTCTCATTATTTTATATTTGATCAACTTGTGAAAATTTATAGACTGATAGTTGAGTTTGTGAGTGGTGTTATGATGATCGATACACCTTTGGGAGAATGTTTTGGAGACGTCATTTTATGAAAGGGGTCTTCTCTCAAGGTTAGAGAGTATCGTTTTCTATTGGATATTTACATCCTCGACATGTTATTCTATGACTTAATTTTGGGTATGTACTGGTTGGTATAATATGGATCCCATATTGATTGTTACCATAGGATAGTGACCTTTATGCCTCTTAAGGTTAATAGTTATTCTCATCACGAAGAGTGGGATATTCAGGTGGCCTTCTAAGTCCAGTTCATCAGCAACTAGGGGAGATCACTACATAGGATCCAAGACTTTCACTGGATGATAGTGGTGTGAATCGTGATGTCTTTCCACCCTCAGTGGACTGGTTCGAGGACGTGTTTCCTATGAAATTTTTAGGTTTTACACCAGAGAGGGATGTAGATTTTAGGACTGAGCTAGTACATAGAGCTGAACCAGTGTCTATTCCACCTTATTTAATGGAACCAATAGTGCTTTATAAACTTAATACTTATCCATAATATTTTATGGATACAGTATTTATCCATATGATTATGTCACCAAAAGTATTTCTTGTCTTGTTTTCTAAGAAGGTTGGTGGGACCTTGCCTTTATGTGTAGATTACTAGAAATTGAACCGAATAATAGTGAAGAATCGGTATTTTCATTCATGTATCGATAGTCTATTTGACTTGTTGAGGGGAGGTTTTTTATTCTCCAATATTGACTTGCGTTCATGGTATCATCAATTGAGATTTTGACCTTCTGATATACCATATACTACTTTCAGAAGTAGGTATGGCCTATATGCTTTTTTGGCGATGCCATTAGGGCTAATGAATGCTCTTTAATTATTTATGGATTTAATTATCTAAATCATAAACCCATACCTAGATCATTTTTTGTCTATTTATGTGGATGATATCTTGGTGTACAACAATACTCAAGATGATCATTCCCAATATATTGACATCGTCTAGAGTACACTGAGAGAGCATATTCTATAATCCCATGTATCTATGTGTCTATTATGCAATGATTATGTACATTTCATGGGTCACATCATCTCATAGGAATATGAATTAGTATACCCATAAAAAGTTTTGGAAGTGGTTTCTTGGGAGTAGAACAAGAATTGTTTTGATATCTATAGCTTCTGGGGCTATGAGGTTATTATTGTAGATTCATCCAGGACTTTTTCCAATTGGAACCACAATATTCTAGATTTACCAATAAATAAATTATGTTTTAATGGTATTGACCATGTTATATTGATTTTTAGGTGTTGAATAAATAGTTGACTACTACACCGATTTTGATCCTACCCATGTAGGGTGAGGAGTATACCAAGTTTTTTGATGCATATGGGATCATTCTAGAGGTAGTGTGGATGTATGGGGGGGTCAAAATATAGAATATATTCCACAAAAATTGAGGCCACATGAATGTAATTACCCTAAATATGATCTTGATTTGGCTTTGGTTGTTTCTACCTTGAAGTGTTGGAATCATTATCTGTTGGGTGAAAGGTTTGTTGTGTATACCGACCATAATAGTTTAAAGTATATATTTTCATGAAGATCTTTTAACCTCTAACAATAGAGGTGGGTTTATTATATACATTAATTTGATTTTTATCTATAATATTCACCTATAAATGAAAATATTGTTCATGATTCTTTGAGCAGGAAAACTCATACTCAAAAAGGTCAAGAGTCTAGTTCTGAGTAGAAGATGATGACCATGATAGATGTGATGTATGTTGTGGTTAGGAGGTCCAAATGTAGATAAACATTATATCAGAATCAATGGAATCCACCCATTTGAACTCGATCACGGTGAGGTAGTATGAGGATCCATAATGTTTATCCGTGAGGGAAAACCATGAAGGTGGAGAGTCACATTCAGATTGGACCATAGATGGGGATGAGATAATCTTTTTCTAGAACTTCATTATTGTGCATATGTGTATGTGAGAGGAGATGATGCATGAGTTTTATGCCCCAAATTTTGTGGTGAACTCAGGTATGAAAAGAAATATACCCTGATCTATGTTAATAATATTGGTGGACTAGCATGAAAAAAGAAATTTTTGAGTCTGTGACATGAGGATACACCTATCAATATGCGAATGTCGAGCATCAAAAACTTGGTGGTTTACTACATCCATTTACCATTCTGAAATGGAAGTGAGATGATGTTACCGTGTTATTCATGGTAAGTCTTCCAAGAATGAATCATATGAATGAAATTATATGAGAGATTGTGGGCCAATTGTTTAAAGTATCCCTTTCTTCCTATCTGGGAGACTTTCTCAGTGGATCAATTAGGGGACATTTACATTTGGGAGATAGTCTATGTAATGGGCTAACATGGAGTAAATTTCTAGACCATGAATCACATTTTACTTCACACTTATGGAAATTATTGCAGAAGTAACTTGGTATAAAGGTATTTCTGAGAACATATTCTAACCTACCGACAGACAGATAGTCAGATTGTATTATCCTTATGCTAGAGGATATTCCATGAGTTTGGGTTCTAAACTTTGGTGGGTCTTGGGAGAAAAATACAGTCCTCACTTATTTATCCCAAAACAATAGTTATCATGTGACAATTCATTTAGAAAAATATGATTCTCTTTATGGAAGGACATTCAAATCACCTCTATATTGGATGGAGGTAGGTGAGTCAGATTTGGTGGGACTGAGACTCATGTTGGAAATCTCAGATTTATTTCATCTGATTCTAAAACATATGGCTATGGATCATAGTATACATAATTTTTCTGATGATTGACATTGAAACCCCCTTGAGTTTATAATGGGTGATCATGAGTTCCTTCATGTTTCACCAAGATTTTTTCATTATAGAATTTAGAGGCAGGGCATGTTGGAACCCAGGTTTTTTGGACCTTTTGAGATTATGGAATGAATTGAACCGATGGTTTACGGATTGTATCTTCCATGGAGGTACTATGATATACATGATATTTTTTGTGTGTAACAACTTTAGAGGTACTACCTTGACCCCTTTCATCTGATCAATGTTGATGATATTGAGCTTGAGATCGATGCATTCTTTAATGAGCATCTTATTCATGTTATGGATTGTAGTGAGAAAGTGTTTCAAAGAAAGACCATGACAATAGTTTGAGTATTATGGCAACATGGTCATGTTCAAGAAGAAACATGGGAGAGAGAATCCTATATATAGGCTTAGTATCCAAATGTTTTTACCTTAGAATCTTAGATATGGTTGGGAGTATATATCGGGGATGATTTGTTATAAGGTGGGTATAATGTAAGATCCTAGCAATTTCTAGATATGTCTTGTTCTCGTTTTCATGTACACTTTTTCCTTTTTTTGGTCATACCTTGGTTGGATTTTTATTTGGGGTGGTTTTGGATGAAATTGGAGGTTTTTGGAAGCCCAAGGCTATATTTATGGTTGGTACATAGTTAGGGAAAATGATTCATCTTGTCCTAAGAAACTGTGCACCCTGGTTGGTGAGATAGGAGGGAGTGCGCGGTTGGTACACAATTTGGTCAACCCAGGTGGCCTCCCTCCCCAATCCATTCACCCTTAAATAGATGGGGTTTTCACATTTGTCCCACAGTTTAACAAATTGTGTTCCACTTAGGATAAATTGTGGATTCCCTGAGTAGGATTATATAGTTAAGGCATAGGTTTTGGAAATCTATGCACCCCTTCCCAGGAAAACATGTGTGTGTGTTTTTAAGTACCTGAAAATTTTATTTTAAATTCTTGAACCCCCTTTTTCTAACCCCTATTGTCCACCACTTGACCCTAAACCAATTTCTACAATTTTTGAATCTCTATGAAGGAATCCAAGGTTCCTTAAACCCATTTCATGATGAATCAAATATCCATTTTAAGGGTCTTCTCTCTGTTGGTATGTAATTTGTTGCCCATTTTATTTCACCTCTCTCTCTTATCTCTATTTCCCAATAAATAGGAATTATTATTCATTATCTGGAATTCGGTTTATATCTAGATTGTGTTGGTTGTTTTACTTTTGATCTTGATCGTTGTTTTTTGTCATAGATCCTATCTGTCATTGTGATCCTAAATGTTTCACCTCAATTTGGGGTTTTTGTTTGGATAACAGTCATCAATTACCTTAATGTATGTGGTGTAATTTTCAATTCATTGAGTCTTAATCATAATTACATGTATGTAACTGTGAAATTTAAACTTCCAGCTTTATAAATTCCATCATGAGTTGAATTAATTAATTGTTAAATTACATAATGGGTTTGTAGAATTGGTGGAATAATGTGACTATAAAATTCATGATAGTTGTGATTAAAAAATTGGTTGGATAATGGGATATGGAATTGGGTGAAAATAGTAGTTAAAGGGTTGGTTGTTCTAGCCTTGGAGGGTTAATGGATATTATGATTGAATATTGATAAATTAATAAATGTTCATATTATTCGTTGTGATTAAAATTGATGGACCACAGTTTTTTTGATAAATAGAAATGGTGCACTACGATTTGAAAAACTGATAGTAGGGTTAATTGTGATTAGACCAAATAAATGTAATATATTTGATATATGTCATTGATTAATAAATGAGGTGTGGGATAAGGGCTGACACTCTAAATACCCATGGGGTTTCATACAGGATGTTCTTGGACCAAATGTATTCATGTTATTATTATTTTATGGGACCGGGACTAATGCTCCAAATACCCATAAAGTGTGGAATATGGACTAATTATCAAAATACCCATGGGGTTTTAGGAATGATGTTCTAGTCCCCATAATATTGGCAATCTAATTCCATTCCAAGTAGTCATGTTATGAAATTGGATTTAAAAAAATTATAAAGTCCCATGATATAATGAATTTTGATTCCCTGTGTGATATGTTTCAAACTATGGAATGGGCTAGTGTAGGTATTGTTTATTTGGTTTTCATAGTGAACATAGGGTTTGTGTGGTTAATTAATTAATAATTTTAAATTTGGAAACATTTTCTTTATCTTTTTTACTTTATTATTTATAAAATTGTATACACTATTATAGACTGGATTTTGTTTTAGATTCTATTGGTGGTGGCCTACTAAGTTATAATCACACCCTACTCGAGATTCCTGATCTATACCCAAATAGACTCAGGTTTACAGGACAAGATAATGGAAATATCCCTATGTTATATGGATAATATGGTATGGAGAATGCATGAGGGAACCAGATGTGATGTCGGGACCCTCTTTGGAGTTTTCAGAGTCTTCATTCAGGTTTCTCATTTCAAATGAGACACATATATGAAATGAAATATCTATTTATTTAGTTTTTGATATTCTTTTCATGTCTTGGTTTATCATCTAATACAAGTTTTTATTATTTATAGCATTATTCTGGTTAGTGTTTATTATCATTCATCTATTGGTTATTGATTTTTTGTGGTCTATTTCTATGATAAAGATGGTACAGTCACCCAATGATATACCTTTTATACAATTTATACTACTTAGTAGACTCTATCATATGTAGAGGCCCACCTGAGGTCATGTAGAAAATCAGATTAGAGCACCGGCATGTGGCACTCGGATTGAGATGTTACAATGTAAATGATTTACATAGTTCAGTCCTTCAAGTAAGTGATTAATGTGGTTCAATGATCGATATATCTATTTCTAAGTGTATAAAAATTCAGGATGTATCCTTTTTCTAGAATTGGGAAAATTTCAGATAAAGTGTCCAAAATTTCAGAATTAACAAATTCTATTTCTGAAACACTTAAAATCATAATAAAACATGATGAACACACTTGAAAAAAATAAACAGTAACATATGAATTTTTATATGAAATCATAAAAACCAAATTTACATGGGATATGTTGGAAGAACATTTGCAGTCCAACACTTATGTTGTTTATTTTCATGGAATGCATAAAAATCATATTTTTAGTGATTATTGAATTAAAAAATATATGAATTTATAGGGAAATATTTTTTCAAAATTACAAAATAAAAATTTATGAAACATAATAAATATATAAGTAATAAATTTTATTACTATTATTTTTTTTAGTCATTCATGAGGTAATGTAGCAATGTTCATCTAGGCAGTAAAACTGACCACAATAAAAACATGTTATAATGGTTTAATGATGAAGAATATGTTATTTTAAAATAATAATAATAATAAATTATCGTAGCTTAATGGTTTCTAAAAAATCTAAAGTGGTTAATAAAATACAATAAGAATTATAAAAATAATAAAAATGAAATAAATAGGTAATAATTTATTAGTTACGATGTGTCTCAGTATACTTTTCTTAGGAAATTAAATTTTAAGATGATAATTTATAATTAATATTATTAATATTATGTAAAAAATATCTCCCCAGATACATTTAAATATTATAAAAATAAAATTAGTTAATTATTTATTTTTTATAACCTTCCATGTTAGGAAGTGATAAAAATGATATATGTTGTTCATAAAGGTGATTTTCCACAAGTAACATGCGTAAAGTTTGCATTTTTCAATGGATTGAACAAAGGTAGATAATTGTTTTTACATAAACATAAAAACATTTAATTAGACTAATTATGCTGATTTAATTTTTTATAATGGTTGTATAGTAATTTTATTGGGTGTAAGAATAAATAAACATAAAATATATTGGTTAAAAAAATTACCTCTTCCTTGGATCTTCTCCTTTATACTTTTTCTTAAGCCTTATTATATTGATATTTTTTCAAAACCAAAACCTCAAGAAAATAGTAAAGAAATTTGGGGATGTATTTTTTTAGGGATTTTTTTATCTAAGATTCTCAATGTGTCTGTAGAAGTGAGGTGGATAAAGGACCATTTTATATGTGAGGGGAGTGGAACTATTGTAAATACATTTTTCTTAATATATAATAAATTTCATACTCAATTAAAGTGCCTAAAAATTAGTTTAATTTTAAATATAGGAGAAGGGTGGTCAATAATCCAATAATAAAATAAATTTTAAAATTTGTTGTTTGATATTTCTGTACTTATAACTCATTTTAACCCTCTATTTAACATTTTCATCACTTACCATGGTGACAAACTTTTACCATGGTAACTCAATTTTATGATAAAAATTGAAATTGACCTTATTAAAAAGATAAAACTAAGGATTCCAAATATGAAAAATATTTTAATGATTTCAATTTTTTATTTGTTAAAAATTAATTTTAATAAAATTATTCTTACCACAATAAAAATTGTTTGTAGAAAAAAACACCTTTTTTAATCAAAAAAATGTATATACACTAAAATCATGTATTGTATTGATTTCCAACATATTTATTATTTAATGGATAAAAAATTATATTTATGTGACTTTAAATGTAATCCAAAACCAAATGAAACCCTTAGAATACTCAATTATAGGAAAAGATACCAAAATTAATTTTTACTAAAAACATATTTATCTTAGGATTCCAATTTTCCAGAATAGGCCTCTAAATACTAAATATTAGTTTTAAATTCCTTAATTTTCTCCTTAATTTAATTTTTTATTTTTATAATGTTTTATATATTTTTATTTCATTATTATTTTATAATTATTCCATAAATGATACATTATTTGTACAAAATGGATTTTTCACTATTCACCAAAAAATAAACCTTTTAAAAAAAATTTCCAAAACTTCACCCTAAAATAATTTTGATATGAAGAATCAAAAATGATATTAATTTTATCAAATTCGAATTCTAAAATTTAAAAAAAATTACATTTATATAAAACCACACAATACATGGAAATCAGCTTCTTTAAAATGAAACCAATTTTTTTGTAAATTAAAAAAACATATCCTTATTTAATACATTGATAAAAAATTATCACAATTAATAAAAATATTAACTTATCAATATTAAATGAATATTTATTTATAAAATATTTAGTAATTAAATAATTCCCCCAACAGTTCAGTAGAATACATTTTGTTAAGTAAATCTATGCATCCTTTAAATAAAATATATCTCATAAGATGAAGTAAAAATAATAATATTAAATATATTATGAGTATCAAATTGATTATAAAATGATAAATTATATAAAAATATATTAATGTTTAAATAATATATAAAAATTAATAATCATTAATATTAGTTTACCATAAATATATCTTTTTTAAAAATCACTAGGTTGTCAAATTTTCCCCACATAAACAAATTACATCCTCTTAATTTTATCTTGAGTCCAATGAGAAGGATCTTATGAAGAACAAAAATTTAAAAAAATAAAATCTTTTTTAAAGGAGTAAATGCAGACTTCTAAAACCATAATTTCAAATTGAATCCCAAAAACAGTGAATAAAAATGAAATAAAGGAAAATATAACAAATGTGGGGTGAATGAAAAAAAGGAAATATATAGAAGTTGAAAGAAATGAATTTTAAATTTTTCTAAAATGGTTATTAAGGAGGTAAAAATTGAAACAAAAATAAAAAAAATCATTATAAATAGAGATGATGTGAAATATTTATTATTCAAAAGAGAATACATATTTATCTTCTAAAATTAGAAAACATATGTTGTAAGAAATTACATAGAAATAGAAGATAAAAACATTGGATATGGAGGATGAAAATAATTCTTAACAGCATCATAAAAATTCAAAGAAAAGGAACACAACATTTAAATCTAATTTTCTTATAAAAAATAAATACCATTTGAAATAAATAATGGTATAATATAATATAATAACATGGTCAAAGAATAAGTGTAATGACTCTAAAAAAAATATTTTGTTTCAATAAAATTATTTTTAAACAATGTGTTGTGAGAATTATAAATCTATAAGAGTGGAAAAGATACCACTAATTCAGTAAAAAAGTAACATATTCCTTTAAAGATATATTATTTGAATAAAATAATAGATATATAGATAAGGTATCCAAAATATCAATAACTTTCAGTTTAAATTCAATATTGGGATATTTATTATACCATTTCTTTTCAAACCATGTTTCTATTTATATAAGACTCATACTTGTGAATGAGTATCAAAAGAATACCTTCATAGTCGACTGATTTTTTACATATAAGATATTATAGATTTATTATTATTTTTCAAGAGTTTAAGGAATTATAATAATAAATAATTTGTAAAAATATATTTACGTAACTTCGTTCTTCTTCTATATTATCTTATCATCATTTTTTTATGTGTTTCAAATAGTTTCCACCTATATTTCATCCAAAATTACAAATTAGGAATATAAAAAGATGAATTTTTCATGCTTAAATCAAGAAAATAATATCTTAATGGATCAAGATATCCACTATAAGATAATATTCCTCATTTTATGAAGTATTTTTTTGTAATAAGTTATTCCTCTTATTTTTAACCAAATACAAAAAACAAAATTCTATTATGGGTAAAGATAATACCCAATGAAATATGAATAAACTCTCATATTAAGAAGTAATTATTTAATCTAAAAAACCTCAATATTAAAATATCATCCCATGTTTAACATAAAACATTCAATGTATAGCTAAACCATAAAACTCTTTAACACTTAACTGGAAAAATTAAATACCCAGAAAAATTAAAAAATTGATCATAAAGTCTTCCAAAATATTCTTATAATTTATTCCCAAACAATAAAAAACACTCATAATGTCACATAAAACACATATATATATATATATATCATTATAACGTGTTATCCAAAAAAAATATTACTATTTTCTATAAATAAATAAATTCACTGTCAAAACTAACCCTATTTCCCTCAGCATAAAATCACATTCCAAACTAATGTTAATTTAAATATAAATCAAAATATACTTACTGATGCTCAAAACCTCCCAAAATATCCTTAGTTTTATCAAAATATCATCACATAATTCCTTAAAATGGTTATATTTTTATTGAAATTATGATCAACCTTAAACGTATAAAATAATAATATTATCTAGAAATTTTAAATATTCCTCAATTGACAAAATTTTAACCTTTAAATATATCTAAACCTTTCTTTAATAGAAACTGTGATTCACCATACTAGTGAACCCAAGTCTATTGTTCAAACATATTCTATAAAATTTGAATTTGATACCATCTGAAGTAACCTAGATTTAACCATCAATAATTACATTATCAATAACCAACATTGAGTCACCTACATACCCAAGACAATTTAGGTTTATAGTTTTAGATAATTAGACAATACCTTAAATGAAAAAACCTATATCTTTCTTATCTTAAGGATATTATGTCACCCTACCAAAAAAAATTATTTCACTAAAATTCATTCACATCTCCCATAAAATTATCTAAAAATGAAACTCTTCTAAAAAATTATACATAATAATCCTTCTCATAACCTGGATAAATGGAAAAATATTTACTGTGATCTTAAATTTTCAATGAGGGTAAACATAACTGATATCAATCTATGATCATAAGTGAGTGTAAGATTGTCATTTGGGTGTGTGAACATAACCAATGTACAAGGAAATGGTATAATTAAATCATACATAGTCAAACATGGATCTTTAATCATGAGTTATTGCATAAATATTTTCATATGGAATGAGTGAAACGTATTTTGAGATAATGATTCATTAATAATGAGTCATAATATAGATATATTTCATCTTATTATCTCAATAATTCCATATAAAAATCTCTTAATCATGCATAAATTAAAAACAATAATCATTAGGGTTACTTGGGACATCATATTCATATAACCCTTTCAATAGAAAATTTTAACTACTTAATTTCAATATCATTCATACTGGAATAATGTATCATGTCATTTCCATGATCATAAACCCATAATGAAATCACATAACCAGTTAATTAAAACATCATATATCAAGAAAATAACTCATCACCCAATGCATTATAGGGAAATATCATACCCAAATGTCATAATACAAAATATCCAAGAACCATAACATGGATAAAAAACATAAAATCTTTAATTTAATTATAAAACTCATAAAAACATCTATTTCTCTTTCATAGGATAAAAAATCTTGAAAAAGAAATGTTTTTCATTAAGATTTTCTTCAATCATTATAATAATACATCTAGAGAAATAAGACTAATATTATCATTATATAATGTCCCCACTAAATAATAACAATCATTAAAGGATATTGTTAGGGTTGAGAAATAATTTTAAAATTTACTTTAAATATACTTTTAATACAAGATATAATATCTTCTCTTTTGGAAAATTTTGTATTGAAAAGTATATTGAATAATGGGAATAGTTTTTTATTTTAGTACCCATGAAACATAGAATATAATTTTAATTAAAAATAATATTCATGATGGTAGAAAAATTTGTTCAAGTGGTAAACATTAAAAAACCATTATTTTTTACCTTTATAAAGAAAATGAAAAATAACCTATATTAAAAATGTTAAAAATATTTATTTTAAAACCATTTAAAAATATAATATAGATCTAAACATGAATTTAAGAAATAATTAAATTATAGAGAACAAAATTATTAAAACAATAGAATGAATATGTATATAAATTAAAAATATTCATATAAATTACTTTAAAACCAGGAAAAAAAGTTTTTTTTATTAAAACCCTTTCTGGATTTTTACAATAAAAATCCATTAAAACAAATAAAATTAATTGGAACATTAAATATAATGAATAAAAATTAAAAACTAAATAATATATCAGTAAGAAATTATATACACCATATAACTGAATATTTTTTCATAATAGGAAGCATATCTCAAAGAATGAAAATTGAGATGAAAAGCCATTACGACATTGGTAACCTTTGAAACAAACCCCCTTAAAGATGTTAATTTTAAGTATAATTTTTAATACCAAAAATTAGGATTGAATCATGGTATAATATTTCAAAGAGGAAGTTTATTCATCATATAAAATTAAATAGGTTCATATCATGAAATATCTCTCATGAAATAGAAATTGAAACAAATAACTCATGTAGGTTTTAAAACTCTTGAATCAAAATCCATTAAAAGAAAGAATTTTTTTGGATTTTTAAATCCCATTAATTACATGAAAAATATAATATATGATATTTTTATGTTATTTAATCAAATAAAATCATATAAAAGTAAAAACATTTCATAAAAATAAACATGTATCATGGAATTTAAATTCAGTTCAAGAAACCCTTACTGCCATAGTTACCTTTAATTCAAAACCAATGGAAGATAACCTTAGATTTTTAAATACTTTAAAATGTAAATAAATAATTATAAAATACATTAATGGGAATTATAAAAATCCTATAAAATAAAACAATTGGTAAATTTTAATCATAACTCAATGAAGGGAAATTCAAATAAAAAACCCTTACCCTAGACTTCTACTTAGTCAGATGTGCTCTAACATCCATATATATTAAATTTAAGATTCTTGTTAATATTAATAAGAACTTTATTCATATATAATTTAATTTATACCATCCATTTATCATAATTTATTACCAAAATATTAATTTTTTATTTTTATAATTAACATTATAATGTTAATCGTTCTGTTTCCCTTACATGAATCAGTTTGGTAGTTCTAGTCATTCAGTCTTTTTCATGGGTTTATCACCTATATAATTTTCATTATAAGTTAATTTATGTTTTCATATATTTATATAGTCCCATATTCATTTCATGAAACTTATGTTGATGGTTTGTAGGGAATGCGTAAAAATCACTTTTTGAGTGATTATTGAATTAACAAAAGATTTGAATTTATAGGTAAATATATTTTTGAATATTATAACAATATAACTATCAAAATATATATATATATATATATATATATATAATTATTATATATTATTAATAATATTTATCATTTCAAATTCAATCATGATAAATTATAATAATTTTTATGTTAGAGGTAAAACCGACCAAAATAATAAAACATTTTAATAGATGAATGGGTAAGAAAATGTTATTATATAATGATAACATAACTTTTAAAAATTATTAATTGTTTAAAAAATATTTTATATTGATAAATAAAATTAAATAATATTTATATGAATAATATAAATTAATGGTAATAGTAATAAGTTATTACCTACAAAGTATCTAAATATGCTCACTTTAGGTAGTTAAATTTTATTATGAATATTTATTGTCAATGTTATTAATATAATGTAAAAATTATATTTATAAATTCATATTAATGTTATAAATAATATATTTATTCATTAAATCAATTTTCATAACCATCCATGTAAGGTGGTGGTATAAAATAAAATATGTCATTTAGGGAAAAGATAGTATGCACATAACATAGATGACATTTTTATTGGTCAAAGTAGGACACTCAAGAGGGGGTGAATTGAGTTCCTATAAAAAATTTAGTTAAAACATTATTTAAAGATCCCCCAATTTAAAAAAAACATGATAGTTAATCAAAGTAGTGAATTTATAATAGTCTGAGAGTTCAAATAGTTTCTCATAAGATTGATTATTTCTCAATTTTAACAATATGAATTATTGATATAACTTTTTAAACTAATATACTAAATTATGATAGTTAAAAATATTATCCAAGAATAACTATTAAAGTGAAACTTAGTTTTTTGGAATATGAGTTAAAATAGGGAAAAACTAAATTGAAAAACATTGTGGATTAAAACAAGTGGTTCAGTATCAAGTTGATACCAAATCCACTTCACTTGGTGATCACCAGCCACCAAGAAAAATATGTGTAAAGCTTTGATCCACACCCTGGATAGGGGTTGACATAACAGTACAGAATACTCTTTAGTTCACAAGACCTCAACCACAGTTCTATGTGGGAAGAATAATATCCATGTCATGCAGGACCTCTACCATAGTTATGAGTGGGTGAAACAAGTTGTAAATGGATATTTGTGTGAGGATATCTTGTATCCTCTTGTTTAGTGCAAGAAACAATGTTTTTTTAATAGAAAAATTCACACACTAGTCGAAAGATTAATAAAATAGTAAAACTAGAGTATAATATAACAAGAAGGGATTATAAATACTCTGAGTGTTGTTCTATATAGATCTGGACTTCAAAGATGTAGCAGATTTGATGTTCGGGTCCTCTTCTGAAATCAGACTCAGAAACACAGTGTTTTGAGATCTATGTTTTGGTTTCAAATGAGTTTTTGTGTTTCTATTTACAGCACTTCTTCTCATTTTATTTGGTTCTTCAATGATGTTCTTGGTTTAAATCCATATCAATATAGCTATATGAAAAATTAGAGTTCATCATGTATTCTTATATGTGTTCATGCATCCATGTGTGTCCACTCAAGCATCTCTTTTAGTCTCTTTTCAAACCCTTTTACAGCTCGTGCACCGCCTTTTATTTTATCTTGGGAGTTTTTGTTTTGGCCAACAAGTAGCATAATCTCTTTACCTCATACCTCATATATTCTGCAAATATGTCTGCAAAAGATCATTAATTATTTCAATTTTATCAAATGAATCAAATATGAACATTAGAAGAAACATTTAAATTTAATTTAAAAAGATAGGAAAATTGTTGAGTAATGAATGGTTTCACAGTTAGTAGTGAGATATGAATAGTTCCATAGTCATGGTGAGTCATAAGTGGTTCCACATTCAGCAGTGACTTATCCTTCATGAGTTCTGGAACTATAAGCACAGTTATGGTGTCTGGTCCTTTGTGAAATTTAGAACCAGAAGAATAGTTATGGTGTCTGGTCCTTTGAGAATTTTGAAAATGGTATCATAGTTACGGTGTCTGCTCCTTGTGAATTTTGAAACTAGTAGCATAGTTATGGTGTCATAGAAACGGTATATTTTTCAGTTTCAAACTTCTAAATAATGTCTTGTTACGATTCCATATAACTAGTGTTACTGACTTTGTAAGAATTTAGGAATGGTTGGTGATGCGAAGGTGTTAGGTCCTTTGTGATAAATGGTGTCTTAGGTAACAGTATCATGGAAACATTGCCATAGACTTTTATAATTTCTAGACTAAACGATGAGACTGTTTGGGCACAGAAACGGTGTCTCATAATTTTTTAACTATCTGCAATCCGTCTTAATAGATAATAGTAAATAGAATAGATTAAGATTACGAATAAGTGTAATAAAACATAATATAACATGAGTAATCATGATGTATAATATTTAAGCATGATTTAAATGATTTAAATGATTTATGAGCATTAAAACAAGATAATTCCAACAATCACAAAAATTTTTATGAAAAAAATTATGGAATTTATAATCCATACATTTTAGAATTGAATCAACATATTTCTTATCATATCAAGGTATTAGAGAATATATATAACAAATATCATAATTTTTTTTCTTCTCCTATAAAGTATCGTTTTCCATAAATACCTAAATTCTAGTTCTTATTTATCCTCCTTTTAGTTTTATCAAAAATAGAATAAGAAAAGAAACACTAAATGAAACCAACAAGTTAAAAAAGGGAGATAGAACTTTTCATAAATAGAGTTTAGTTGCAATCACAAAAAAATAATAAATCAAAGCCCTATCAAAAATTATCCATCACTTCTCTTCAAATTCTGCAGCCTTTACTGTATCATTTTCAGATAAAATTGAAGTAGTAACAAGTTGTGTAGAGGTGGAGGTGGTAGAAGTAGTAGTAAGGGAAGGTAATGGAACTCCTTCAATTATAGAATGGGAAAAGGTTGGTCTGGTGGAATATCAAGGCAATTTTTGTTCAACAATAACAAGTCTGGTCTTGCTCATAGCCTAAGCAACAAACATGGAAGCAGGGGAAAATTATGTGGAGGAAGAAGGATATGTGGAATGAGGTAGACCAGCCCTCAAAAGAGCTTCTTCAGGATCAATGATGAATGTGCTCTAAACATGCAGATAAGGCTTTAACATATTGATAAAATTTTTGATGATTTCACCACTATAATGCATGTCCTTTTCAAAGTCATATTTATTTTCCCTAAATTTCTCTAATGTAGTTTTTAAGTTCTTTAGCTTCTGTACTTGATATTTGAAAGCTTGAGTTACAGAAGGCATCCTTAAATTCACCACAAGATACTTGAAATTGTTGGTCAATTCATGCTTAAAATAGATCCTCTTTAAGTAGTAATCAACTTTCTTGGAGATTTATTCTTGACCATCAATGGAAATTTTTGAGTGAAATCATACCAAGTCAAGCACGTGGTCACAGTTCATAAGAACTTTTTCAAGACTTTCCTTATAAAAACCTTCGATAAATGACTAAAACTTTTTTGTAATTATAGATCTTACCATTTCACTATCCAAGGGCTGAGATGGCTAGGTATAAACAAATAGAGTAGAAAAAATTGATGTTAGAGCTTTAAGCTAATTTAGAATAGTCTGTAAACATCCTTTATACTCAGTGGTTAGATTATTAATTCTAGAGACAAGTGTAGGAATCTCATTTGTTATTTTTGTGTTGTTATCAACCACCTTTCCATACACCGTAATCAAGTATGGTTGAATTAGATATACAACCTTCTTTGGGATCTTATCATTAACATCCACATTGAGATTAGCAACAGGGGATTAAGAAACTTGTGGGTATTTCCTCATTTCCTCAAATATAGATCTTATATATTTCACTTTATCACTCAACTATTTGTTCTCAATCCAGACATTGGGAATCTCATGAAGTATCTTGGGTTGAATCTGCCATATGATTTTCTCCAAAATCTATACAGTATCCCATTCACTGAGATTGGTTATAGGAGCAGGTTGAGACTTCATGAGGTTCCGTAAACCAGATAAAAAAATGTCTCAAAACTATTTCAAGTCATCACAAATTATATAATTAGGATTTTATTTAGTAGTTTTAGGAGTATGAACTAAAACTGATTCTAGTTACTTAGCAGGCACAACTTATTTAGCAACGATTGGTTTGCACTGAAACATAGTTGAAAGATCCAATCCTTGAACTGAGGTTCCTTGAGACTCATCAATATAAAAATAAATAGTAAACCTATAAAAGTTATCCAGAGAACTTGAATACATAGGGTTTGGAACTTTAATCCTTTCCAATCTTGGGTTTTTCTCCCCCTTAATAGATGCATCTCTTGGAGGACTACGAGACTCAATATTTTGACCAGTTTCCACACCCTCTTCTCTATGAGATTAAACCACATCTATAACTAATTTAAAATCATTCTCCATTCATTCTTCCGTAGTAAAAATGACATCTATTTCATTGCATTCTTCCTCTTTATGTTTCTAAGTGGAATCATGTTCTTCCACAGTAGCATCTTCTACTTCAAATCCATGTTTACTTTTACCAATAAATTCACTTTAGTTTTTAGCATCATTATCACCTTTATATATAGGATATTCTCTAGATGGAACATCCTAAGGTTTCATAATATATTCAAAAGTGGGTTCTCTAGTCCTTTGAGGAATATCTGGATTACTGCCTTCTCCATATAAAGATTTTTCTTCTTCAACTATAGGAAAATAAACTTCTATTTCTTCATCTGAATATTCCACAGGCTCATCCAACTCTATACCAGGTTCAATGAACTTCTTAGGTCTTGAAGGGTTCTCAATATGATTAAAATCCTTATACATTCTGTCATTATCATGAACCCATGATCTCTTCCATGGATTCAAACTAATCTTCATTCGTCTGCATCAATTATCATATATAAAAAAATCATAATCTTCAACCACTTAATCATTATTAACAACCACGCCTTTAGTGAGTAACATTGAGGAGATAAACCTAGGGTAAAATAAGGAGGATGACTTGGAGGTTTTCTTGATCATGTCACATATGTAAAGCATAATTTACTTACACATATCAGTTTTTTTCCCATTATTCAAAAGATGAATAAAAAAAACTGGATATTTGAGAGAGGAAAATATTAGGTGTTGAATAAAATTGAACAACCTATTCTCTCTAACCAGTTTAGGAGAAATAGGCATTCTTTTCTTTTTATTTCTAGTCAACTCATCCAAATCCTCTTTTAAACTAAATATGTCTCTTGGAGGAGGAAGACCACTTTGATAGTCCTCAAAAATTCCTCCATACAGTATTTATAAGCAGATACCCCACAATATTAATGAAAAGGTACGTCTTTTTCTATTCACCAACTTCTAACCAAAAACTCATCTTTAGAGTTGAATGGAAACTAAACATACTAATAAAATTTGAAACTAGCTTCGAATAGATAGGTATTTTCTCTCTTGTAAAATAGTCTAACCATCCATGTTCTTACAAGACTTTCATAACAAACTACTTACTTGACTGGATCCACTTCGCACATGTTTATTTTTCTAGCATGAATGTATGATCCCCAAGACCTGGGTTTAGCATTTTATTGGGCATGGTAGTCAGATCCTTTTTCAATTTCTTTGAAGAACAGTGCTTTCCAGGAGGCGATGAAGATGGAAAATTTATATTGGGAATTCGATGTTGTCTCAATAAGGACAAGGATTTTGAGAGAAAATATATTTGCTTCAGATGTAGAGAGTATGAGTGAGGTGAGAAGTGAAAAGATGGGTTTTTATCATTTAGGGAGTTCAAACATCACAAAACCCAAAAAAATGGTATAAAAGAAATAAAATAATCAATATAATAAAACGAGAAAAAAATTTCTAAAAAAATAGGTATCTGAGTCATTATGGTGAGACCAGAATAAGTAGTCATATTTTCAACATTTTGGTGGGACTCTAAATTTTGTGACCTAAACAAGGGAGACAGCAAACATAAGACAAAAAAAATGATAGAGGATAACTGAGAGATATTAAACTGGTCACTCAAGGATAATCATTCCAAATTCATGTATGATGTAACTCATCATTTAAGAATTTAAAGTCAGAGTGAAAATTTCAATAAACTGATGTTCAGTGCCAAGGAATTATAAATAAATATCACCCTTTTGATAATGATCTCTAAAGAGGTGATGTCTTGCATCAATATGTTTTGTTCTTGAATGAGAAAAAAGATTTCTTAGAGATGTTAATAGCACTTGGGTTATCAAAATTTATAGGGACATGTCTAAATTGATATCCATAATCTAGAAAAGTGTGTTTTATAAACAAAATATGAGTACAATAACTACCAACAGATATGTATTTAGCTTTGGTAGTAGATAATGCAACATAATTTTTCTTTTTACTACACTATGATACTACTGACTTGCCCCAAAAGTGACATGTTTCAGAGGAGATTTTCTGTCTAATTTAAAACCACCAAAATAAGCATCTGAATAGCTAACTATGTCAAATGATTGTCCTCTAGGATAGATCAATATTATGTTGGTATTATGTTTGAGGTATTTGAAAATACTTATAACCGCAAGAATATGTGACTCTTTAGGATTTTCTTTAAAATGAGCACACATACACACACTAATCATAATATCATGCCTTCTTCTTGACTATATCCTTATGCAACTAATCTAGCTTTGTTTCTCACTATGGTGCCTGATTCATCTAACATATTCCTAAACACCCATTTAGTGTCTTTGGTCAAGGTTTCTTTCTGTCTATCTACAATTTTCCAGACTTTATTTCATTCAAACTGAATTAACTCTTCTTGAATATCCATCACCCAAAATTAATCATTTTTGCCTCATTGATGTTCTTAGGCTCAAGGTGTGACAAAAAGGATTTATTTTCAACCTAATTTCATAGATAATCTCTAGTCTATGTTCCTTTATCTAAATCTATAACAACAGCATCTAAAATAAAATTCATAAGGGTTCTAACAGATCTACAAAAATAAGTGCTAATGATTTCAGGTTCTTCAATAACTTTGGGTTCATTATGAAAAGATTCTGGATAATTTCTAGAAATAGATGATTTAACAGGTTACTTGACAGTTGGTACAAAATATTTTTCATTATATCCAGATTTTACAAATCATCCTCAATATCTTCTAGGGAGTTTTTATGTTCATTTATGTTTGTTTCATCATATTTGACATGTGCATATTCTTCCACACAATTGGTTCTTTTATTAATGACTCTCTAAGATTTACTAGAAATTTAGTAACAAAGTAAAATTCCTTCATCACATTTGGATTCAAATTTTTAAATATTTTCCTTAGTATTGAGAATATAAACTTTTCAAACAAAAACTTTTAAGTAATTAACTTTGGGTTTTCTATTGTTCCACAACTCATAGGGAGTTTTCTTAATAATTTGTCTGATTAAGGATTTATTAATAATATATCAGGTTGTATTGATAGATTCTTCCCAAAAGTAGATTGGTAGGTCATATTCATTAAGCATGGTTATATATTTTTCTTATAAGGTTCTATTTATTCTTTTCACAACAACATTTTGGTGAGGTTTCCTAAGAGAAAATAATTTATGAATCTATCCATTTTGTGAGAAAAAAGATTCAAACTCTTGGTTTTTGAACTCATGTCCATGGTCACTTCTTAAGGATTTAATTTTAAGACCACTTAGGTTTTCAATAGTTATAGAATTCTTGGTAAAATGAGAACAAGATTAACTTTTGTGAGCTAAGAAAAAGGTCTAAGTATATATAGAATAGTCATCTAAAAGAACATATACATAATGCTTCCCATTTAGACTTGAAGCTCTAGATGGTCCAAATAAGTCCATGTGAACCAAATTGATAGGATTAGAAGTTTAGACTTCTTTATTTAATCTGAGAAATATTTTTTTGTTTACTATTTTGAGAAGGATTATAGACCTTATCATTTGGAAACTCAATCTTAGATAGATCTTTGACTAAAAATTTCCAATTAATCTTTATAAGGGAGTGTATATTACAATGTCCTAATATTATATTCCAAATCCACGACACTTTGTGAAATGCACTCAAATAATAAAAATTTTGAGAAACTAAAGAATCTATGTAAATAGAGTAAACATTTTCATTTCATAATGAAAAAAATACTATTTAAATTTAGAATTAAAAAAATTTCAAACATAATTTTAAAAATTTACAAGGAAACCATCATCATATAATTATGAAATACTAAGAAAATTAAATTTTAATTCATGAACAAAAAGTAATTTAGAAATTAAAACTAAATTGGAGTTACCAATTTGGTCAAGGCTAGTTATTATTCCTTTATCATTTTCACCAAAAATGACATGTCCACCATCAATATTTATCATATTATTGAAGCATGAGTAATCTCCTTTCACGTGTCTTGAACATCCACTATCCAAATACCATAGACTTCTATAGGATCTCTTAAAACAACTTTCCTATAAAATAATTAAGTAGGAGATGATTTTGGTACACAGATTTGTTTGGGTCTAGTAACATTGGTAATAAGAGCTTTGGGAACCCCTACTTGCTTTATGGGTTTCATATACCCAATTTGTAAAGTATTAGAAAAGTAAAATTTTTTGGGCCCTAAAAAACTCAAACCAGTGAATGACTTCCCAGGGCTAGAACTAGAAGATTTTTTAGTTCTGGATATGAAAACCTATTTTTCAGATTTTGTAATAAAATGATTTTTAGCTATGTTACTCTTTCCATATTGGTATACTATACTAGTAGTAAACCTAGGAGATACTTTTTTAACAATAATATATGTTAGATTATTCTTTCCATTGGTAAATTTTTCAATTTAATTTTTCAATTTCTCATTAGATAATTTAAGTTCATTGTTCTTTTTAAGTAATTTATCATTATTTTCCTTTTCTATTGTAAGATCATATTTAACTCTAGAAGTAAGAGGATGTTGTTTATTCAAAGATTTATATTTATATTTTAATTCATTGCATGTATCTTCAATAATTTTACAGTACTGAAACATTTCTTCACTAATCATATTTTCATAATCACCTTTATATCTAGAATAATAAGAATTTTTTATAGAAGACTCAAGGGTTACCTCGGATGTGTTTTTCATGAAACACATATTTTCTTTGTCAGCCTTTTCATCATGTGAAGATTCTGAGTCACTTGTGTTGTCCTCAAAATCACTATGTGATTCTTTCATTCCCTTTTCGTAATTTCTATATTAGTACTCATACTTATTTTTATAATTTTTCTTCGAATAGTCACCATTTACATGTCTCTTTCTATAACATTCATAGTAGACTATTTCATTTGGGTTTTCATTCCTTTTTTAGACCTTCTTAAAATTACCTTTATTTTCATATTTTCCTTTGTATCTGGGCTTCCAAAAGAATTTTTTCCTCCTATCAAACATTTTAAACCGTCTGGCTAATTAAAAAATTTCATAGTCATTTTCTGATAGTGAGTCATTATTACTTGTACATTTCAAATGATTCTATTTCCTTTCTTTTTATTTATTTTTGGAAGTGGTTGTTTTTAAATCAACTAACTTTCTCTTTGGTTCATAATCTTCCCCTTTGTTTACATTTAACTCTTCATATTACATCATAAATTTACTTATCATCTCCTTGACTAGAAACCTACTAATGTCACAGGATTCTCTAATTGAAACTAAGGTTCCTATCCATATTTCTATTATACATCTGAGTAACCACATGATTTGTTATTTGGAATCAACTAGCTTTCTAAGAGATCTCATTGTAATGACTATCTCATTGAACCCGAGATACATGTAATAAATCGGCTCATCATGCTTCATTTTAAAGTTATTATATTTAATAGTATAGGTATTGAGTCTCATTTTTTTAACATTAGTAGTTCTTTCATGTGAGATGATTAAGGTATCCCAAATTTCATAGGTAGATTTAGAAGTAGATATTCCATTAAATTCTTCATCCCCTAAATCATAAAATAAGGCATTCATATATTTTTTATTATTATTGTAAGGAGTTTTTTTAGCATCCCTCCATGTAGTTCTTGGTTTTTCTGGTATTTCATATTTATCTACTATTACTATCCAAATATCAAATATCCTACTTTCTAAGTGAATTTTCATTTTAGTTTTCTACTTAGCATAATTTGTTTCATTAAAGTAATGAGGTCTATTAGTAGCATCACATTCTTATCTATTACCCATAATAAATAATAAAGGCTAGATTTTAAAGTTCTAGAAATTTCAAACTAATAGAAATTTAGAGATTTTAAAATACAAATAAATAAAAGTTAAAAATATTTGAAAAAGTTTTGAAACCTTTAGAAATAGAATTTAAAAAAAACCTTTGCTAACAAATGTTGGTCGGAGTGGGACACTCAAGATTGGGTGAATTGAGTTCCTATAAAAACTATATTAAAAACATTATTTGAATATACCTCAATTTAAAACAAACAGTCTAGTTAATCAATGTAGGGAATTTAGAATAGTCTGACTATTCAAATAATTTCTCTGAAGATTGATTATTTCTCAATTATAATAATATGAAATATTGATATAACTTTTGAAAATAATATACTAATTCCAAATAATTATAAATACTATCCAATAATAACTATCAATGTAAAACATAGTTTTGTAAAATATGAGTTAAATTAGAGAAAAACTAAATTCAAAAAAGCCAACAGATTAAAACAAGTGGTTCATCATCAAACCGAGATCTAATCCACTTCTCTTGTTGATCACCTTCCAAAAATAAAAATATTTATAAATATTTGATCCACACCTCAGATAGGGGTTTACACAATAGTACACAAGACTGTCTGAGTCACAAGACCACAACCAGTGTTCTACATTGTAGAATAACAGCCAGGTCACATATGACCTCTTCCACATTCATACATCGTTTAAAGAAGGTGTAAAAAATATATTTTTGTGAGGATATCTTGTATCCTTCAGTTCAGTGAAAGAGACAGTGTGTGTTTAATAGACATATTCACACACTGTGTGAAAGAATAATAACAGTACAAAACAGAGAAGAATATAATAAGGGATTAAAATGATCTAAGTGTTGTTCTCAGCAGTTATAGACTTTTAGGATGTAGCAGATCTGATTTTTGTGTCCTCTTCGGAAAGAAAACTCAAAAAAGTGTTGTGAGTTCTGTCTTCTGGTGTCTAGTTAGTTTTTGTGTAGCTCTTCATAGAACTTCTTTTTATTTGAGGTGGTGGTGTAGGGATTTTTGTAGTTTTAATCCCTAAAAATATAGTTAACAAAAAAAATGATATTTCGTCATGTATTCTTTTGTGTGTTCTTGCATGCATGTGTTTCCACTCTAACATCTCTTTTAGTCTTCTTTTAGTCCCTTTTTTAGCTCGTGTGCCATACTATATTTTTTCTTGGGTGTTTGTGTTATGGTCGATAAGGAGTGTGATCTCTTCACCTCATACCTCGTACAGTCTGCAGATATTTCGGAAAAAATCATTAATTATTTCAGTGTCATTAAATGACTCAAATATGATCGTTAGAATCAAAATTTAAATTTAATTAAAAAATACATAAAATTTTTTAAGGAATGGTTTAACACTTGGTGATGGGATGAGAGTGATGTCATAGTCACGGTGAGTGAGAAGCGATGCCACAGATAGCGGTGACATATCCTTCGCGAGTTTTGTAACTTGTAGCATGATTATGGTTTCCAATACTTTGCGAATTTTGGAATCACTAGCATGGTTACAGTGTATGGTCCTTTAAGAATTATGAATCTTGAAGCATGGTTACGGTGTCTGGACTTTGTAAATTCTGAAACAGGTAGCATGGTTATAGTGTCATAGAAAAGGTTTCTTGTCCTTTTCTAAACTTTTAAATGGTGTCTTGTTGCGATGTCATGAAACTGGTGTTACTGAATTTGTGATAATTATGGAATTCTTGGTGATGCAATGGTGTAAGGTCTTTTGTGAGAAATAGTTTCTTAGGAAACAGTGTCATGGAAACAGTGTCATGGACTTTTCCAATTTCTAGACTAAACGGTGGGACTGTTTGGGAACAGAAACGGTGTCTCATACTTTGTCAACTATCTTCAATCTGTCTTAAAAGGTAATACTGAACAGATGTTATTAAGATTATTAATAAGTGTAATAAAACACTATAGAACATTATTAATCATTATGTATAATATTTAATCATGATTTACATGATTTATATGACTTGTGAGCATTAAAACAGGAGGAGTCCCACAGTTTTCATTTTCTAATGGATGGAATAAAATTATATAATGGTTGTTTCATCACCAAAATAACATTTATGAAAACTAATTATGGGTATTTAATTGTTTTAGTAAGGTTATAGATGTTTTTTAGGTAATGGAAGAAGAAATAAACTTGAAATAAGTTGATTAAAACAATTACCTCTTCCTTAGATATTTTGTTTTTGACATCTTCTTAAACCTTAGTAGATTTTTCTTTTGGGAATATGAGAATATCTATGATGTGGAAATCGTATTTTCAAAGGTATTTTTAGTTGTATTGTTCGATAAAAGGTGCTCTAAGTGTGAGGAAAAGTGAGGTAGTGCAGGGATCCTTTTACAAGTGACAGGAGTTCCATTCTTGTAAATACTTAGTTCCACAATACATACTAAATTTCATAAATAAGTAAAGTGGTTAAAATTTATCCCATTTTAATATATATGTAAATTATTTTTATAATAAACTAATATAATTAAATTTTGGCATGTTTTAATAAAAACTTTGGCCTTATCACATAGTTCAACCTTATTCTTAACCATTTAAACCTTTGTCATCAAGATAAACTTTTACAATGGTAACTCGATTTTATGAAAAATTAAATAAAATTTACCTTGTTAAAAAATATGAACATTATGATTCCAAACAAGAAAAAACATTTTAGAATGTTCAATATATGGACTTGGCGAAAAATAATTTTAATAAATGTATGCTCAACACGATAAAAACAATTTTCAGAATAATTCCTTTTTTGAAAAAAAGATGAATCTCCAAAAAATAATTTATATTATTGATTATCAGAAAATCTATTGTATTATGAAAAAAAATATAGAGTTATGTGATTTTAAATTAAATCCAAAACTAAATGGTACATTTTGAGTACTTAATTAAAGGAAAATATCCCAAAAATACCTTTTATTAAAAACAAATATAACTTAGGTTTCCAAAAATGTCGAGAGAGGATTTCTAAATTCAAAATATAATATTTAAATAATTTATTTTACACCTTAAATGAATTATTTTTTTCAGGAAAAAGGATTCATATATTTTTAATTCATTATTATATAAAACAAATGTCATAAAATTAATGGTATTTGTAAAAACTATATTTTTCACTTATCACCCACAAAAATGCCTTTTTAGAAAAATCCCAAAAATTCACCCTAATCTAATTTTGATATGGTGATTCCAATAATAATGATAATTTTATCAAATTAGAATTCAAAAATTTATAAAATTAACTTTTAAATAAAATTGAATAATATATAAAAACAGATTTATTTAAAATAAATTATATATGTTTTCAAATGAGTAGCTTTATCAGTTTTTCATAGAAACACATAGATATGTACATTGATCTCTTAACAAGATTAATACATTGACCACACCACTTTTTGTATTCTTCAATAACTCTTTTGGTGACTCATATAGATCTCATATTACCATTTATGAACAAAATTATGTCATCAAAAAAGAGAATATAAGAAATTACATTTAGATTATTACAAAACCTGAAGGGATGGATAGAACCACTAATGAGCTCCCTATTCAAAATTCTACTGAATTATCCTTGGGAAAATATTAACAAATTCGGAAGCAGTGGGTCTCCTTTTTTGAAGCCTCTAACAGACTTAAAAAAACCCCATCTCTTGACCATAAAATTTATAGTAAATTGTAACACCTCGACCCCAGCTACCTAGAGTCGGTGCATTACTTCGTAACATTGGCATGATCATAGAAGATCAAGTCTCGAAAGACCGATTAGTTTAGTAGATTTGGAAACACTAGATACATTCATAAATGTTACATTACAACATAAGGTGAAAAACTACAATAACAAAGTCTTCATAGTCCACACTCATATCCTCTTCTGACTATCCCTGCAGGTCATTCCTAAAATACTGCTTCACATCCTAGAAAATATTAAAACATTGAAAGGGGTGAGCTTAGATGCTCAGTAAGGATAACAATATAGCGGAAGCTTTCATCAATAAACATAAACATTTAAGGCAATGCATAACTAAAACAAAAGCCTTTTAAACATGAACTTCAACATAATCTGGAAAAAGTAAAATGAGACAATGCCATTCACGTCTTCACATGGATATTCTACTAGTCGAATAATCACATGCAATATCAATAACCACTTTCATAATGATGGAATGCATAATGCCATACATTCTGAAACATTTTGTCAAGGCCTCGTCCAAGACGTCTAAAATGATTAAGGCCTCGGCCAAAACCATAAATCAAATTGGGAAAGGGCCTCGGCCAATTCCACGTCTAGTTGTCTCATGATACCTACCGATGCATCGAGGAGCTATAGCGGGCTCCACCCGTCACTTATTAAGTCCAATGCATTCCTCATATGAATAGGTTTAAACATATCATAAACCATAACATAATCGTATCACAGAAAACATGCATAAAGGAAACATAACATTTCCACATTTCAATCACAAGATATCAATAGAACTCATTGATATAATAAAAACGCTTTCAAAACCATTTTCAATACCAAAATAAAAGAAAAGTATAACATGGTATTTATTTTTCATTAAAAAAAGGTATGGCTTGTAGAGGAAGCCGAAACTCAAATAGTGGTCACGGCGGTGGAGAAGTCGTTGTCGCCGCATACGTACGACAAAAATATTCCCTTTTGTCGTTTAGTAAATGCTTCGTATAAAAATGATTCCTTTTGAATATACGTAAAAGTGAAAGGGGTTTATACACCGTATAAAATAAATTTGTGTATAAAACCAAATATGCCTCAATGAAAGGAGATTGAGACGAAGTCCTTACAAAGATCATTTTTTTTAAAATAAAATAGATATATTATGTGTATTCACAATAGGTACACATAAAGAAAGTAAAAATACAAAATAAGACATAATAATATCATGACATAATTTGAAAGTAGGAGATTAACCCAAAGAATGGAAGTTGGGTTAAGAAGTTCCCTTACCTTGCGTCTTGTCCTGACTCGACCATTCTTTAACCTCCGGAATAATAAACTACAGTTAATTTCTATTTACTTAAGAACCTTTTTCATGTTCATTATTCCTTTTATATCACTTATTACCATGTTATTAACATTATGTAATTATTTAAGTTAATAACGGTCGTTTTGTCGATCTTTGGTACTTGAGTCAAAAATAACCTTCTTATAATTACAAGTTGTTCATGTGGTGAAATATCCATTATATCCAGAATTATATTCATGATGTAGATATCATAGATATCATATATATACAGTATATACATTCATTTATAATATTACGTAACATTTAGAGGTAAGAAATGAAATGCACCGTTCATAGAGACGGTAAGCCGTACGTACGCATGAACGCTACTTTCATTTCTATTTCGTATTTAATGGAATGAAATCATAATGATATAAATGTATAATATAATTACAGTATAATATAGTGTATAATACCACTTAATCTATCCTTTATACATCCCACATATAGCATTAACGATTCAAATCACTTTGAGGGGGCGGTAGTCCGCACTTCCTAAAATGAAATTATCGCGTTTACGCATAATGGAAATCATAAAGTATGCCATAAATGAGAAATACAGAAGAATAAGTAAAACATAAACATATTATATATCATATATAAATATAGTGACATCTTAATGGACACCTTTTAAGGTGTTATATGAGTGATGAAAAATCATCGTTTCGTGTGGCAGAAATTCGCCATCCACAGAAACAGTATGTTCTTTAACCATTAGATGTAGGTGTGTGTTAGTGTAGCTCTAATACTTCTTATAACAACATCCTAGTATATTGAGTATACTGGTGTTGTTACAAAAGAAATGAATAAAAAGAGTTTAAGGGGTTGGAAAAGCTAAATAAAACAAAACAACATTAGAGAAGACATTACCTAAAAATCGGGTAACTCTTTTTGATTTGAGACAAAGGCTTCCTTGGGAATAATTCTGCCCAAAGTGAGGCTTCTAGGAGTAATTTAGGGATTTTGGGAGAGTATTTGGGCAGAGTTTGGCCGAGACAAATGGCTTTAAAGTTTGAATAAGGTGGGAGTGGTGGAGGCCTTTTATAAGAGGAGAGGAGGGGCACTCTTGGAAAGTAAGGGAATGTTACATTATTATACAATGATTTTCGGATTATAAAGGTCCCACACTTATATAATTCATGGATAAAGTGATAAGGGTTCTAAATATACCCATACAATAGTTTTTGGACAAGTTTAAGCCTTGGATTGTACATTATCTTTTCATTTTATTAAAATCATTAAATAATGAGGCCATTGTTGCATCATAATGATGTCATAAATAATTTAATTTATTTAATGTCTAAAAATTATAAAAAAAATACTATGATGTAGGAAATATTTTTAGATTTCAAATGACTATTTATAGTCAAAAATACGACTTGTATAACCCCATGTAAAAATTGTTTTAGTAAAACATTTCATGTTTGTGTCATTTTTTTACTTTAACATTAAATAAAAGGTATTTATGTCATTTTCCAACTAAAGTGGCTCCATGGGGTCCCCAAGTTGACCCACGGATTTTATTGGTCGGCCATGTAACATCCAATGGGGGTAGGACATGTGTCAAGCTCATCTCATATTATTAAAACATTATTTTTACCTTAAACTACACTAATTACCTCTAATCGCGATTAAGAACTTAAAAGTTACTATTCACCAAAAATTATTTTAATCTCATTGAACCACATTTTACTTCTTAATGAAAACCATGTATGTTGGATTTTTTAAATTCAAAACACAAAAGTGGTAAAATTTCATTTAAATGAAAAATCAGTTTTTATAAGTACCACTTAGTGGTTTCACTATTCATCAAAAATTGAAGTTTTTCAGAACAATGCCAAAATTTCACCCTAAGCTATAATTGATATTCCGAATTCAAAAATGAGGTCTATTTTACAAAATTCCAAACATATAAGTTGCATTAATTAATTTTATAATTAATTCCCGCTGTCACAACAAATAGCGTGTTTTTAAGAAACAATTTATATCAGAAGATTAACAATTGTTTATGTCCAATTTCAAAGTGAAATTAATTCTAATGAACACCATTGGATAAAATGGTAAAAATATATTCTAATTATACTTTAAAAACACTCAATAATATAACTTATCACTACAAATTATTATGATTAAAAAAGTTGTTTTAAGTATTTTTCACTATTCATAAAAATTTGGAAGTTCTCAGAAAATTACAAAAAATTCAACATAGGCTAATTTCAATATTAGGAATACAAAAATGAAGTCCATTTTGAAATATAAAATTTCTATAAATTTAAAAGGTGGTGGTTACTATTCATAACGGCTACTTTGATTAGTTGCGGTGTGTTAGAACTCGAAGTTGCGTACAATGCAAGCTATTGCATTATTGAATGAGAAACGTATCATGGAAGCTAGGGGTGTTACATTATCCCCTCCTTCAATAAATTGAGTCCTCGCAATTTGAAATTTTTCTTGGTAAATAAAACGTTGAAAATAGAAAATACCTTTGTGGAAAACCCACATCGGAAATAATGTTAATAAAATTTAGTCTTAATAAGAGGGAAATGGAAATAAGAAAGTCACCACCAAATTATGATCTCGATAAGGAGAACATTGGTGGAAATTAGAGACATATAATTGGAGGAAAAACGTAAATATTTGTAGGGAGTGATTGAGGTCATCAATCACAATCAACTGTCAAATTGAGGGCCTCAAAGCCTTCAATCTATGTTGATTTAAAATATCATCAGTTCAACAAGACCTAAGGTATTAGGATAACACATTTTTTTTGTTTTAATATCCCTTTACTAAAGTTTAAGAATTAATTTATTCATTGAATAAGAGATAGGTATATATATATTCATGCTTGACAATTAGAGTTTCAACCTTCAACTCATCTTTCACTCAAAAAGATAATAGAACTCAAAAATATTATACTTATCCTAATTATATAAGGTTCCAAATGTTAACACATACCATTTAGATTATTAAAATTATTTTTTAATAACCAGTGACTTCCTGTAGGCTAGTGGTAGGAAATAAAGGCATGTCTCACTATGGTTGTGGGTTCGATTCCTGCAGCTTTGTCCAACGCGACGGGTTATTCCCCACCCTGCAGGTTGTCCTTTTCCTAAAACTATAGTATTATAATATTCCAAAAATAATCTTCATAAATTTTTTAACCTTAAACAATACTATCCAAAGATCAACTTAATCCACTCCAACCTTTATAGTTATCCAAAATACCTTTGTCCAGACTTTCTCTAAAAGGTCTCTTAATTCCAAAATCAATTTATCAGATTCCCCAAACGAAGTAAAGTTTCTCTTATTGTCACATACTAAAAATATAATTACCTTTTTCATATTAAAAACATACTGAAATCAACAAGTACTGCAGTACAATCCTTATATATATATCACATTATTCTAATAACCAGAATATAATCCATGAGTCCAAAAGCACCAATACATTAGTTATTCTGCTTCAACTGTAGTAACAACATAAGATTGTCCTTTATCCCTTGGCCTTTTCTAAGGTAATTTTCCCTTACGCTTAGGACATTCATTTGCATAATGCACCATTTCCCTACAATTGTAGCATTCAACATTGATAGCCTCTTTCTTTCCCTTGCAATCACGCGCCTGGTGACCTTTTTCCCCACATTTATAACAAACTCCCATTCCTTTTAGGCAAGTACCAGGGTGATTCTTCCCACAATTATCACATAATTGAAAATCCTTCTTTCCCTTTTTCCCTTTATCTATCTCTTGTTCCACCGTTCTCTTCTTCTCTTGCTTTACTTTTTTGTCATAAGACTTAGAGAATTCCTTTTCTGTCTTGATAGCACATGAGACAATATCTTCGTATGACGAGAAGGTTTGTGAGACTAATGCTCGACGGAGAAATGGTTTTAACCCGTCAAAGAAATGATCAATATTACTTCTTGAGTTATGTATATAATCTGCAGCATGCCTCGCTAACCTTGTAAAGTTGGCCTCATACTTTGTGACATTCTCATCCTCCTTTTGTCTCAGACTCAAAAATTGCCTTTCCATATCCGCTTGATGGTCTCGAGGAAAGTATTTTTCTAATAATAGATCTTTGAACTCCTGCCATTCCATGTTTGTTAATTCATCATCTTCCTTTGTGTTTTAAATTAGTGACCACCATTGATCGGCATCTCCAGTGAGGCGGTAAACTGCCATGACAACATTCTCCCTTTCACTACTCCCCAAGGCATGGAATATTTTCTCTAAGGAATTTATCCATTGCTCAGATACTATAGGATTTCTACTCCCATTGAATGTTGGTGGTTGTTTCCTCATGAAACGGTCTAGCATTGATCCTCCACGTTGCGGATCAGGGTGCTTCATACGAGTAAGGTTATTATTCATAATCTGCGTGAGTTGTCCCAGTACGGTGAGAAGCTGATCAGCACCAGTTGTATCACTAGCTCCACCATAATTATCTTGAGCAGGAGGGAAATCCCTACACGGAGTGCGTGCATTGATACAGTTTCAATTCCTTCCACTAGGCGCCATTTCTAAATAATGGCATAAACTAGATTATTTTATGAATCAAAATACATAATTCCATACTTGTAAAACACTTAACATAAATTGAACTAATTATGGATATAATCCATAATATAAAAAAAAATTCTTTGAGAAAGTATATACTCGTAACCCTTCATAGTGTTTTGTAAATAAAATGGGAATTATCCTAAGCATATCCCTGGGAGTGTCATAACCAAGAGTGTAGCAAGGCCCGTTGTCATGCACCAGTTCCCGTTCGAGTCTAGCTCAAAGCGGTGTTTTCGGGTTTTACCTCTAGGTACATCTGTGCCGGAGCCACCTCTACCTGCTCGTATCCAGACAGGGATGTATTGCTCGGAAAACTCACAAAATCTCTACAATACCAAAATTTTAGGAAATTCTTCTATACTAATCCTCAAAGTTCATCTTAGGTCTACATGCTCTAATCAGAGTTTGTCTAAATCTAGCTTCCAAGGTTTGTACTAAACATCCTCTGATACCAACTGTAACACCCCGACCCCAGCTACCCAGAGTCGGTGCATTACTTCGTAACATTGGCATGATCACAGAAGATCAAGTCTCGAAAGACCGATTAGTTTAGTAGCTTTGGAAACACTAGATACATTCATAAATGTTACATTACAACATAAGGTGAAAAACTACAATAACAAAGTCTTCATAGTCCACACTCATATCCTCTTCTGACTATCCCTGTAGGTCATTCCTAAAATACTTCTTCACATCCTAGAAAATATTAAAAAATTGAAAGAGGTGAGCTCAGATGCTCAGTAAGTATAACAATATAGCGGAATCTTTCATCAATAAACATAAACATTTAAGGCAATGTATAACTAAAAAAATCCTTTTAAACATGAACTTCAACATAATATGGCAAAAGTAAAATGAGACAATTTCATTCACATCTTCACATGGATATTCTACTGGTCGAATCATCACATGCAATATCAATAACCTCTTTCATAATGATGGAATGCATAATTCCATACATTCTGAAACATTTTGTCAAGGCCTCGGCCAAGATGTCTAAAATGATTAAGGCCTCGGCCAAAACCATAAATCAAATTGGGAAAGGGCCTCGGCCAATTCCACTTCTAGTTGTCTCATGAGACCTACCGATGCATCGAGGAGCTATAGCGGGCTCCACCTGTCACTTATTAAGTCCAATGCATTCCTCATATGAATAGGTTTAAACATATCATAAACCATAACATAATCATACCACAGAAAACATGCATAAAGGAAATATAACATTTCCACATTTCAATCACAAGATATCAATACAACTCATTGATATAATAAAAACACTTTCAAAACCATTTTCAATACCAAAATAAAAGAAAAGTATAACATGGTATTTATTTTTCATTAAAAAAAGTAATGGCTTGTAGAGGAAGCAGAAACTCAAATAGTGGTCACGGCGGCGGAGAAGTCGTTGTCACCACATACGTACGACAAAAACATTCCCTTTTGTCTTTTAGTAAATGCTTCGTATAAAAATGATTCCGTTTGAATATACGTAAAAGTCAAAGGGGTTTATACACCGTATAAAAGAAATTTGTGCATAAAACCAAATATGCCTCAATGAAAGGAGATTGAGACGAAGTCCTTACAAAGATCATTTTTTTAAAATAAAATAGATATATTATGTGTATTCACTATAGGTACACATAAATAAAGTAAAAATACAAAATAAGACATAATAATATCATGACATAATTTGAAAGTAGGAGATTAACCCAAAGAACGGAAGTTGGGTTAAGAAGTTCCCTTACCTTGCGTCTTGTCCTGACTCGACCGTTATTTAACCTCCTGAATAATAAACTAGAGTTAATTTCTATTTAATTAATATCCTTTTTCATGTTCATTATTCCTTTTATATCACTTATTACCATGTTATGAACATTATGTAATTATTTAAGTTAATAACGGTCGTTTTGTCGATCTTTGGTACTTGAGTCAAAAAAAAACTTCTTATAATTACAAGTTGTTCATGTGGTGAAATATCCATTATATACAGAATTATATTCATGATGTAGATATCATATATATCATATATATACAGTATATACATTCATTTATAATATTACGTAACATTTAGAGGTAAGAAATGAAATGCACCGTTCATGGAGACGGTAAGCCGTACGTACGCATGAACGCTACTTTCATTTCTATTTCGTATTTAATGGAATGAAATCATAATGGTATAAATGTATAATATAATTACAGTATAATATAGTGTATAATATCATTTACTCCATCCTTTATACATCCCACATATGGCATTAACGATTCAAATCACTTTGAGGGGGCGGTAGTCAGCACTTCCTAAAATGAAATTACCGCGTTTACCCATAATGGAAATCATAAAGTATGCCATAAATGAGAAATACAGAAGCATAAGTAAAACATAAACATATTATATATCATATATAAATATAGTGACATCTTAATTTCCACCTTTGAAGGTGTTATATGAGTGTTGAACAATCATCGTTTCGTGAGGCAGAAATTCGCCATCCACAGAAACAGTATGTTCTTTAACCATTAGATGTAGGTGTGTGTAAGTGTAGCTCGAATCCTTATTATAACAACATCCTAGTATATTGAGGATTATGGTTTTGTTACAAAATAAATTAATAAAAAGAGTTTAAGGGGATGTAGAAGCTAAATAAAACAAAACAACATTAGAGAAGACATTACCTAAAAATCGGGTAACACTTTTTGATTTGAGACAAAGGCTTCCTTGGGAAGAATTATGCCCAAAGTGAGGCTTCTAGGAGTAATTGAGGGATGTTGGGAGAGTATTTGGGTAGAGTTTGGCCGAGCCAAATGGCTTGAAGGTTTGAATAAGGTGGGAGTGGTGGGGGCCTTTTATAAGAGGAGAGGAGGGGCACTCTTGGAAAGTAAGGGAATGTTACATTATTATACAATGCTTTTCGGATTCTAAAGGTCCCACACTTATATAATTCGTGGATAAGGTGATAATGGTTCGAAATATACCCATACAATAGTTTTTGGATAAGTTTAAGCCTTGGATTGTACATTATCTTTTCATTTTATTAAAATCGTTAAATAATGAGGTCATTGTTGCATCATAATGATGTCATAAATAATTTAATTTATTTAATGTCTAAAAATTATAACAAAAATACTATGATGTAGGAAATCTTTTTCTCTTTCAAATTAATATTTATAGTAAAAAATATGACTTGTATAACCCCATGTAAAAATTGTTTTAGTAAAACATTTCATGTTTGTGTCATTTTTTTACTTTAACATTAAATAAAAAGTATTTATGTCATTTTCCAACTAAAGTGGCTCCATGGGGTCCCCATGTTGACCAATGGATTGTCTTGGTCTGAAATGGAACATCCAATGATGTTAGTACATGTGTCAAGCTCATATCATATTATTAAAACATTATTTTTACCTTAAACTACACTAATTACCTCTAATCGCGATTAAGAACTTAAAAGTTACTATTCACCAAAACTTATTTTAATCTCATTGAACCACATTTTACTTCTTAATAACAACCATTTATGTCGGATTTTTGAAATTCAAAACACAAAAGTGGTAGATTTTAATTTAAATGAAAAATCAGTTTTTATAAGTACCACTTAGTGGTTTCACTATTCATCAAAAATTGAAGTTTTTCAGAACAATGCCAAAATTTCACCCTAATCTATAATTGATATTCTGAATTCAAAAGTGATTTATATTTTACAAAATTCCAAACACATAAGTTTCATTAATTAATTTTATAATTAATTCCCGCTGTCACAACAAATAGCGTGTTTATAAGAAACAATTTATATCAAAAGATTGACAATTGTTTATGTCCAATTTCAAAGTGAAATTAATTCTAATGAACACCATTGGATAAAATGGTAAAAATATATTCTAATTATACTTTAAAACCACTCAATAATATAACTTATCACTATAAATTATTTTGATTAAAAAAGTTGTTTTAAGTATTTTTCACTATTCATAAAAATTTGGAAGTTCTCAGAAAATTTCAAAAAATTCAACATAGGCTAATTTAAATATTAGGAATACAAAAATGAAGTCCATTTTGAAATATAAAATTTCTATAAATTTAAAAAGTGGTTATTACTATTCATAACGGCTACTTTGATTAGTTGCGGTGTGTTAGAACTCGAAGTTGCGTACAATGCAAGCTATTGCATTATTGAATGAGAAGCGTATCATGGAAGCTCGGGGTGTTACATAAATTGTAGGGAACTAAAGCAATTAAAGAAAAACTAGATATTCTATCTTGATAATACCATATTGGACATGACATTGAGGATAAATCCCCACTTTAGTCTATCATATACCTTATCCATGTTAATTTTTAGCACCATTTTAGATTCATGGTTCTTTCTATTTATATCACTTGTCATCTCTTGAGCCAAACCAATGGCCTCCTGAGTAGACCTCCCTCTCACAAAGCCATGTTTCTACTCTAAAATATAATTACTAAGATGAGTTTTCAACCTCCAATTGATGAAATTATATAGAATCTTGTATGAAAAAATTCACATAAAAATTGTTATGTTGTGTTTTATTGGGGAAGGATTCTTGGTTTTGGGAATATGAATCAAGGAAGTGGCACTAGCTACCTGAGGTAAGATACCTCCCATAAAGAAATTCTGAATATAAGTCACTATATATCCCTTCACCAGGTCCCACGATGTTTCATATAATGAAATTGGAAAAAAAATCCATGAGAGCTCCCATCATTGATGGAATCCATAATCTCTTTTTTCTCCTCCACCCCAAGTACCACTTTGAACCACTGGTTGGTAACATCTGACACTACCTAGGGAATAGAATCAAAAATAACATAATTTTCCCCATGGTTTCCTTCCTCAATGAATGGGTTATTTTAATCTAAAATTCATTTAAAATAGCCTACAACCATACCTCTTACCACCTCCAGATCACAGTTAAAGGAAAATACATCCACAATAATTTTTAGCGGTGATCATTGATTCCTCTCTTTGATAGATTCATGGATAAAAGATGAGTGTTGGTCCCCCTCTAACCAGGTTTGTTTATATTTTTCTTCATCTACACATTCTTTTTCAATAGGCATAGAAAAATAGTTATTTTTTAATTGATTAGATCATTAAAAAAATCCTTATCCCTATTCTCCTCCATCCAATACTTCGACCGATCAATCTATTTTTTAGTGGCTTAAAAATATTGATAATACATAGGCCTAGTCGAGGTCCACTTGAGTAGACCCTCCTTAATGTATCCCAGTTTGTTATGTTACCCCACCCATGACTTCTCTTTCATGGTTTTACAAAAAGATGAGTTCACCAAATCCTAATAACATATATCAGTAGACCACCTATTGGAAAACTATAACCTTTCATCACCACTCTCTCTATCCAATAGAATGACTATAAGTAAAAAATTTATCTGATAAATCATGAACCAAATGAGAGACAGTTAAATTTGTAAAAGAAGATAATTCTTAAATGTTTAGTAGGAAATGATCCAGCTGACACCAAGTGAGACATGTTCCCCTTTTGTTATTACACAAAGTAAAGATGTCTCTATAGAACCTCATATGCATCAGGCCCCTCCTAGTGCAAAGGAAGATAAGTAATTCCTATATTTCCATGGGTAGAATGCCCCCCTCCCCCCTTTCTTCTATGTGGGGTCTGTGATGGTATTGAAGTTACCACCCAGGAACTATGTTGTGTGTCCTAGTGAAAAGGCCTCCAAATCCCACCATATTTTCTCTCTCAACCTTTCCTCACACATAGCATGGACCACTAAGATGAAACAAGAAATATTATTAACAATTATCTAAATAGAAATCAATTTCTCATTATCTACCACTTGTTCTATAGAGAGGTAAATTTTCCCTAAAACCCATATATGGTGATTCAATGGTTCTCCTTGAATTAAGTATATCAGACCCATTCAATGTGAAAAAGAAGTCATATTATAATCATTATTATTAGGTTCTAGAATAACAAAAAGAGATAACATGTTAATGGTCATCTCTTTGGATGAAAAAACATATTTCTCTCAATCATAAAGACCTCAATCATTCCAAATTTTAAGATAAATAATTGGAATTGAATATGGTTGGTTATATTCCCTAGAGTCTCATGGAACTTATGAAGATAAAGAGAAATAGATGAAGCCCATTTAGATAAGGAACTGGTACAAATTCTACTTAGAGGGGAGATGGGATAAGAATAGGTGAAAACTCATTATCTCGTACATGTGATAACATCCCAAAACTATTAGAAATGGGAATAGGTGAACCATATTATGGATCGGGCTCTTGGGAAGATGACTCTTTGAGAGGTGGTGAGAGTGAATGAATTTCTTGAAGTGAGGATGAGTTCCATTGATATTAGTCAACTCTCCCTCATCCCCAGTGACCAGGGGAGTAGGGAAAATCTTTGGTTTATAAGGAACCAAATCCATGCAGGGCCTATATAGTAAGAGATAGGATGAAATATGAAGTGGTACCAAACCTAGAAGTGAGGAGTAAAGCTATAGGAGAGGTGTGACCATAACATGCGACGACATCATATCTGGATGGGACATGATAGTAGAGTCATCTGTCATCGAAGTCAAATAATAAATAACCACTAAAATAAGATGATGAGGTTTTATAGGAAGAAAATGATATATAGGAGGTGACATCCACATTTTTCACACAAACATGTTGTGACCTTGAAGATGAGAGGATGAACATAACCAATATTAAAAACGATAAAACAACTCTTTCCATCACTCCTCTCCTCGGTTGATCTAAAGCATAATTTCAGGTATGGGGAGTTGATATAGATTCATAGAACAAATAATATGGGCCTTTTACACACAATCATGTAATTTGTATTCAATGAAAAAGATCAAAAGAAGAAAATGGTCTGTATAGAAAAACCAAGAGGAGGGGAAAAATCAAGGGGCCCTAAAATATTGGAGACCAGGGGAATCTCCTCTAATGAAATTAACACCTTCCAGTTTCAAACTATACACGTCATGAAAAAAAATAATTGTACCAATAATGTCAATTGAGGCAAGATAGTATGCCTCCTTATTTCCCTCCCACCAGATATGGGAAATTTTGATATCAACACCCATGATGCTTCTGCACATTCTAAAAATATAAGATATATACTAAGGAACTATACCCTTACCTTGAATAGAATTATATAAGAGAAAATAATCTATTTCATCTATAGTAATCTATAAATTCAATTGCATAAAAATGTTCAGTCTAGTAAGCATGGACATCACCTCAGCATACATCGAGTTACCTTGCTCCAGCCTGATAGAAAAGACCAATAAAGTCGACCCACAACTGTCATGGACAATACCTCATCCATGGCTCCAGCCTGAAATAGAAGATCCATCACTATTAATTTCATCTCCCTTGGAGGTGGGTGCCAACATACACATTTTCCCTGATGATGAGTAACAGACCCAACTATCCGAGCACTAACAAGTCTCTACAAGGAAGGCACCTCTCTCCAATTACCTAAATCCCTGATTAAATTAGTAAGTATATTTTTTATAAATTAAATAATCACATGTCTATTTGAAACTATACCCTCATAAATATACTTATTTCTAGCTTTCCACAAGCACTAAAAACCTTCCCATAAAATCTCATAACATGCCATTCTTTCAATACTCCTCACACATGATCCATGAAACCAATGTTCAAGGAAATACTTATTGGCCATGGATGGATATGAAAATGTAGTGAACTCATAAAAAGAAAATTGTACTTCATGAGACCGTTCGCAATTAATGAAAAGTTGGTCATAATTTTCCTCTTTATGCCTCTTATAGAAAACACATCTGGAAACAATAAAAATCCAACACCGTTTAACATTTTCATCAGTGAAAACATCTGTATTCTAGATCCTCCAATATATGAAGTTATATTTCATGGGAACAGCCCTAATCCATAGTATATTATTCCATGAATTCCCTAGAACCAACATGTTAAGGATCCTATGGTAGTCCCTCACAGTGAATGTCATGACCCCCTCCCCACAAAGTGTACCCCTCCTAGGCCAGGAATATGAGAAGGGAGATAATGACCCCTGAGTCCCGCCTCCAGTAGGCCCCTGGTTGGCGACTAGCACCTAGGGTATAGTAACACACAAAATGGGAGGCATTACCCTCTAAGAGAATACATGCATGAGATAAAGATAAGATAGACACCAATCAACTCAAACTCATACAGAAATATAAACAAAAACCCAAGTACACATATGAAATGCCCTGAAAAAGCACTACAACTGAAAGGGAAAAACTACAAGTACCCAAAAGAAAGTAAATACAGCAACAACCACAAGCCCAAACGGCTCCTGCAACCCCAAGCTAGTAGAAACTAGCTTGATCTCCAACCTTCTCCAAGTGACCTGAAAAATAGTTTATATATACATAGGGTGAGTATAAAAGTATACTCAGTAGGATCCTCCCCAAAGCCTTTTTTTAAAAGTTAAAGAAAGCATGATAAAGTAAAATGAACAAAAAGTGAAACTAACCTATCATCTAAACGGGTATACTAATTTCCCAACCTCGCCATGGATACTCTCACCAAGTAATGCATATAAGAATATATCATATAATAAAGAATATCAAGGGTACCCCACTACTACTTCCCCACTAGTTTTCCCCTTTTCCCTAATGCCGCACATCCTAAGCATCTCTCTCCAAAAAGGCTCGCCCGCAGACACCTGGGAGAAGCACCACAATATGCACCTCGTGTAACAAAACCACCACGTCCACACACCAAGTTAACCAGGTAGTTTCCGAGAGCCACCATAGCTCGCATAACGTGTATCATACGTTGGGTATTATACCTCAAGCCATTACAGATCATACATCGAGTAAGGATCCTCAAGCCATCATATCCTATACATGTTACACCTATAATAGTCCATAGAAAACTATATACAGAATATATGTGTGTAAATAACTGCAAGCCATTACAGCCCTCTACACACATATATGGGGAAAACAAACCATTGTGTCTGCCAGCACAAGTAACTAACAAGAGAAGAGAGTGGGGCCAAATGGGGTAGTCAGCCATTCATCCTCCCACTAGAATGTTGGGGAAAACACCCCCCCCCCAGGGCTTAGAATCTTCGGGGTGTCAGTTGCCCTTACTGACAGGGTGGAGTAGCGTATAGAAACACAAAAAGTACAAGATATACTATATCTCAAAACCACACTATGGGCATAACCTAGTCTTAGACACAACTTCAGCTAACATCTCTCAGAATATGGGTTGTTATTTCTAAGACTAGGTATCCTATAAGCACACAACCAAACAAGATCTTTATTGGATTTCTCCATTCCCATTTTTTTTATCAGTTCCACTATATGTTAATTAATCCTTTAAACGTTAATTAACCATGAACAATTCCACATTAAATTTCATTAGCATCACATCCAAAAACCACTGTTCCTTCAAAATTTTTCAACCTCATCATTAAGTTCCAGCAACTCCAACCCCATGAGTTAAAAATATTTAATCAAACATTCATTACAGAAACATTTTCCCATATTCCCAGGCATTATAGAAAATAATTCTATGCTACTAACACAAAGAGTCACAATATGGTGAGTAGATGTACTACCCATCGAGTATTTTCCACCTATAGCAAGAGAATATACCCATTATCCCTTGAGAAGCTAAACACGGAAAGCACGTGGCATACCCCACGTGTCTTTGCCTCTTTCGGAAGAAGGGAAAGCAAGACTAGCTTCCTTGAGCAGTGGGGAAAATTAAAGTAGATAAACGACCAAAAAACCAGCAAGCATCCAACAATCACATCCATCCCCTTCCATCATTCCTGGTGTCCACCCCGATACCCACATGCATAAACTGAAGCATCTCACCACTCTAGGCATCATCCATTGCCACAACCAAAAGGCCTCTATGCCCCCACATATCACAACACCCCTCCAGGGTCACGTCTCAACACAAGTAGCAGGAAAAACTACCATCACAACAATTGGGCTAAGGACCTTTAATAATCAATAGGGTAACTCACAACCCTTCAAGGAATTATCAAACAATCAAATTCATTAATCCATCTTGAATTAACAGATTTATAATCCATTGGTTTCAACATTGGGAAACCTAACCATCAAGCTATCACAAATGATAAACATGCTTACTACACCAATTTGATTAACATAAAATTACAACAAGAACCAGATTCGTTTTCATGCCTCTTCATCTTTATCCATTAAATTATCAATTAATCCCGGTTTACGTTCTTTACTAATTTCCATCAAGAACTAACAGCTATGAAAAGAAAGCATAGATGTCACACTATCTAGAAAAACAAGAGGCAATAACATATGATCGATAACAATTTCTTTATCCGGTTCAAAATATTTGTTATTTCAATTCCATTTTCATCCAGTGGGATTAATCATGCTAACCATATAGTTGCACGTAAAATAAAGAGAAGCAACTAATCCCCTACCTCAAAGGTTTTTGACGAAAACCCCAACAAATGAAGAACGCACAAGAAAGATAGGTTGATTCTCCCAGAATCCTCCTTAGATATCTTCTCCTAACACAACCATGACCAAATATCAGCATATTTGGCATCCACACACTTATATCTACCCATAACAAGCGCAGATCTAAGAAACTGAGAGAATAGGAGAAGTAGATCTAAGTATATCGAAGAAACTAAACAAGAATGATCACATAACTCAAGAAACCAGATTCAATTCACCAAGAGAAGCCTTCTAATCACCTCTAAAATGCTTGGGAGATGTTATCATACATTCAAGGGAGTGTAATCCTGATTTATGGCCACTTGTGAGCTTCAACAAGCAAGTTAGAGGAAAAACGGTTGAGATCCAGAATTTTGGGATCTAGTTTAAGTGCCTGCACGGTTTGCTCGCATGGTTAGACAAACAGTGCGCTAACCGTGTGGTCGCTACTGCCTCGTCAAGAACTCCTCACATGGTTAGGCCGCATGGTTAGACAATCTTTGTGCTAACTGTGTGTTATCCACTGCCTTCAATATTAACTACACACGGTATGGCCGCACAGTTTAGACAAACTGTGTGCAGCCCGTGCGAAAGCTACTGCCCTTTAGTTTTCTTTAATGATTCACCCAAATGCATCCCCAAGTCACTACTCCAAAACAAAGGTAATTAGAAACATCAAAAGGACCTGAAAACATAACGTGACATTACAGTTCGCAATTTTATACCGTTGAAATGGTTCATTGAAATGGATTATTTTTACAAAGTATTGGGGATAAGATACCTTGACCTCCTAGAATGCCTGTAACACTGCATTTTCACAAAGTAGTGGACCGGAGAGGTCCGGTCCATTACATCAGATACCTCTCAAAACATTCTCGTCCTCGAGAATCCAAAACCCACATAAAGAAAAAATGAAATAGGGTCTGAACAACCACCCATCGAGATACCTCTCAAAAGAGATCAAGCCACCAAAACAAAAAAAGAAATTCCTAAAAAACATGAAAGGTCTAACTACAAAGGGTACATCGTTACATGAAAAGATTTAAACATCAAAAAAAATATGGGTACTGAGCATGTATCTATGAATCACGTTCCCAGGTACTCTCCTCCATGCCACTGTGTCGCCACAAGACATGAACTAAAGGAATTTGACACACGTGCAACACCTTATCCTTGCGGTCTTGGATCTCCACAGGTTGATCCTCAATGGTTTCATCATCATCAACATAGATCTCTCCCCAATCGATGATGTGAGAGTCATCATGAAGATAACGACGGAGCTGTGATACATGGAAAACATCATGTATCAGACTCTTCTATGGGGGAAGTGCTACTCCATACGCCACAGCTCCAACACGATCTAACAGCTCAAAAGGCCCAAAAAACTGGGGAGAAAGCATACTTCCATGACCAAACCTTTTCTGCCCACGATGGGGAGTCACCTTCAGAAACACATGATCCCCAATGTTAAACTCTAAGGGTATCCTTATTTGATCAGCATATGATTTCTGACAATCTTTCGCTGTCTTCATCCTCTCATGAATCACCTAAACCATCTCTATTGTATTCTGGACTAGTTTCGGTCCAAGAATTGCTGACTCTCTGACCCCAGTCCAGCATAATGGAGAACGGCAAGGCCGGCCATACAAGGCTTCAAACGGCGCCATACCGATAGTGGAGTGAAAACTATTATTTTAAGCGAACTACACCAAGGGTAAGTGCCCCATACCTGAACCTCTAAAATCAAGAACACAAGAGCATAACATGTATTCAAGATTTTAGATGGTTCGCTCTTTCTGACCATCCGTTGGAGGATGAAAAGAAGTGTTAAGGCATAGCTGAGATCCAAAATCATGTTGGAGACCTCTCCACACTCTGGAGGTAAGACGAGGATCTGGATCAGAAATGATCGTCCTAGGGACTCCATGAAGTCTCACCACCTCCTCAAGATACTTCCTCGACAAAAATTCCACTAAGCTTGACTCCTTGATTGCTATAAAGTGGTCCGATTTTGTTAAATGATCCACTACCACCCAAATAGCATCATGTCCTTTCGGAGCTCGAGGTAGACTAGTAAAAAATTTCATTGAGATATCCTCCCACTTCCACTGAGTAATCTCTAATGGCTAGAGAAGACCACCAAGAACACAGTGTTCAGCCTTCACCTTCGGACAGACTAAACATCGAGACACAAACTCCGAAACTGAACACTTCATCCTAGGCCACCAAAACTGACTCTTCAAGGATCGGTACATCTTTGTCACACTAGGATGTACCACTAAAGGTGAACTATGTAACTCTCTGTCGACCGTATCATGAATCATCATAGTAATAAAAATCCTTCCATGATACAACACTCAGTGTTGTTCATCTTCAGTCTAACCATCAGGGGCCTCACCACAAACAACTCGTTCTCTACCAACCTCCACCTCTAAATACCCCAATTGGGACTCTTCCACCTTATGCACCAGAGATGATTGTACCGTCATCTGAAAAAGACAACCTATACCCCCAACTTCTCCCATATCAAGATGAAATGCTGACAGTTCTTCCATTACTCTAGAAATCACCAAATTCATGCACTGTATCACTACGTGACTTTTGGTTCAGCGCATCAGCTAAAAAATTCCCTTTTCTAGGTGTATACGATATTTCAAAGTCGTATTCCTACAAGAACTCCATCCACTAACATTGTCGTAAGTTCAAGTCACGCTGGGAGAAAACATAACTCAAAATCTTATGATCAGTGAAAACCACAAAGCACTCACCAATGAGTTATTGTCTCTACAAATTCAGAGAAAACACCATGGATGCCAACTCAAGATCATGGGTGGAATAGTTGCGTTCATGGGGATGCAACTACTGAGACCCATAAGAAACAACTGACCTCTGCTTCATGATAACACAGCCTAACCCCAGATGTGAAGCATCACAAAAAATATCAAACTAAACTCCTTCAGCTGGAAGACAAAGCACTAGAGTACTTACTAACTTCTTCTTTAGATACTCAAAAGATTCCTGGAACTGATCAGTCCATATGAATTCCTGATCCTTCATGGTCAAAGCTATTAGAGGAGTCACAACTTATGAGAAATTGGCTACGAACCTCTTGTATTATCCTGTGTGACCAAGGAAACTTTTCACCTATGAAACGGTCTTGGGGGCTACCCAAGACACAAATACTTCTATCTTCGATGGATCCACAACTACTCCCTGTTGGGACACAACATTCCCCAAGAAACGGACTTCTCTAGCCCAAAACTCACACTTTGACAACTTCCTAAATAGATGATGTTGATGAAGAACTCCCAAAACAGCTTGTAGATACTATGCATGCTCCTCTTCAGATGTGGAGTACACAAGGATGTAATTGATGAAAACTACCATGAAATTGTCTAGGAACTCTCGTAACACATCATTCATCAATCCCATGAATACAGATAGACCATTCTTCACACCAAATTGAATTACAACGAACTCATAATTTCCATGATGACAATGGAAAGCAGTCTTCGGTATATCCTCATCCTTCACACGCATCTGATGATATCCAGACCACAAGTCAATCTTTGAGAACCAACTTGCACCATTCAGTTGATCTAATAAGCCATCAATCCATGGAAGAGGATAGTGATTCTATATTGTCACTTTTTTTAAGCGATGATACTCGACACACAACCGCAAACTTCTGTTGGCCTTCTTCACGAACAAAACTGGTGCACCCCACGATGACACACTTGGCTGAACAAAACCACACTTTAACAGACCATCAAGCTGTATACGTAGCTCCCGTAACTCAGAATGGTCCATCCTATATGAAGACATAGAGGTAGGAGATTCACCTGGCTTTAGTTTATTCCCAAACTCGATCACTCGTTGAGGGGGTAATGCAAAAACTTATTCTGGAAAGACATCAAGGTACTCCTCTACGACCCTAGGAAACGACAACTGCTGAACCTCTGAAGAACTTAGCATCATCTCAGCCATCATAGATGATAAGGATGGAATGCTCCTATGACCCATCTGAGGATATCGCTCACCAAAAAATACCACTTTCTCTCCATCCGCACCAAAGAAAAAGACCTTCTTCCTGAAGTAATCCATGATATCCTACACCGAATACAACCAACCCATGCCGAGGATGACATCATATGGTTGTATTCATAAACATAGGAAATCTACCCAAGAGTGGTGGTTCCCCAACACTAGCTCACAGTCTCTACATACATCAAACAAGTCAGATCGACCTCCAACTGGCGTAGTCAATGACAAGGGCACTGGAAGCCTCTCTACCTCAAGTCCCAAAGCATGGACAAGGGTAGGTGATATGAAGGAGTGTGTCACTCCTGAATCAAACAAGGAATACACCAAGGTAGAAAACAAGAAAAAGGTACCTCGAACAACATCTGGCTTTCCAGGAGCTGGCAACGATAGAGCATGAATCTGACCATGACCTCCTCTACGGCCTCTCTGACCCTGATGACAACCACTACCATGGTTGTGCTCTGCTCTCTGTGGACGAGGGAGTCATGGGGTTGTCCTCTGCCTGTCCCATCTACCCTCTGGTGATCTAAAGCTGGTGCAATCGGCTGTTGCTGCCTCGGCTGGAACTGTCTCAATGGAGGAACTTGGAGCGTATCACCTAGTGCACGATGACCGCTCTGAAAGGTCTGGCTCTCCCATTGCTGATTTCCACGACCACCACAAGAAAAACAAGCACTTGGCCCCTTGGCATAGGCCTGATGGATGCTGCCCCATGAAGAAACAAGATGTGAAGTGCTGGGGCCTACCCCTGGCTAAACGAAAACTCTTCTGCCCTGAAAACCAGGAACCCCGGACCACAGCTATGCTTCGTGAGGAATCATGCTGATTCCCCTCCTTTGATGATCTTGTCCTATCCAAAGTCTTCTCGACAACCTCTGCCCTCGCTAGTACCTCAAGATATGTTTTTAGCATAAATGGGGTGACTTGACACTGGATCTCTGGATGCAAAGCCTCCTCAAAATGCCTTGCCTTGGCCTCCTCATCTAGCAGTAGGTCTAAAGCATATCGTAAAAGGTTCCTAAAACGGATTCCAAACTCTCGAACAGTAGAGCTCCCCTGTCGAACGGTAACAAGCTCCGGGCGACTGGACGTCTTCACAGTCGAAGAAAGGAACTCGACTCTAAACTTGTCTTGAAACTCCTCCCATGAGATTGCTGACTCCTCACGATCCCCGAGGTACAAGAACCACTGCTTCCTTGCTGCTCCACACAGCATCGTCACAGCTAAGGACACCCAGTTCTCTTTCTGAGCACGGATCGAACTAAAGCCTATCTCGACATCCTCTAACCAGTCTTATGTTACTGCATTTGAAACGGAGCCCTCGTACTTCTGCAGACTCTGGTGCTGAAACTCTCAGAGTGTCTTTCTCCAAGTGTCATCGTCGTCAACCGCAACCCTGTGGCGGCCTGCTAGAACCGCCTGCTGGACATTTTCTATACAAACCTGATGAGGACGTCGACCTAGAGCCATACCTATAAAATAAAAAACCGTTAGAGCTCCTAAACCTGGAATATGGAAGACTCAAAATTAATTAATTAATTATTTTCTTTTATTCATTTTAGGTTAACCTATCCCATGGCCTATCTATTCAAACACAGGCACAAAGAAGAATGATGCATGATCCTTTCCTAGGTCTCTACCCTGAAACTAGTGTCACCTTGTTTAGTATCCATTTTAAACTTAAAGGTCCATACATCAGATCATAGGGGGCCCTAAACTCATATGTCTCATCCAGTCTCCATTTTTTACCTCACTTGCAAAACATGAATGACATTGTTTCCCTACAAACCCATGCAACCTCGCATGTGCCTAACTCCAAACTCCATCATATCCCTCAACCAGACCTTTGATACCAGTCTTTCATGACCCCCTCCCCACAAAGTGTACCCCTCCTGGGCCCGCAATGTGAGAAGGGAGATAATGACCCCCCAAGTCCCACCTCCAGTAGGCCCCGGGTTGGCGACTAGCACCGAGGGTATAGTAACACACAAAATGGGAGACATTACCCTCTAAGATAATACATGAGAAAGAGAGAGATAATGTAGACACCAATCAACTCCAACTCAGACTACAATATAAATTAAAACCCAAGTACACATATGAAATTACATGTAAAAGTACTACAACTGAAAGTGAAAAACTGCTAGTACCCAAAAGAAAGTAAAAACAGCAGCAACCACAAGCCCGGACAGCTCCTGCAACCCCAAGCTAGTAGAAACCATCTTGATCTCCAACCTACTCCAAGTGACCTGAAAAATAGTTTATATATACATAGGGTGAGTATAACAGTATACTCATTAGGATCCTCCTTGAAGCCTCTCTTGAAAAGGTAAATAAAGCATGATAAATCACAATGAACAACCAGTGAAACTAACCCATCACCTGAACAGGTATATATTTTGTTCCCAACCTCACCATGGATACTCTCACCAAGTAACTTATACAAGAATATATCATATAATAAATAATATCAAGGGTAACATGCTACTACTTCCCCACTGGTTTTCCGCTTTTCCCCAACGTCGCACGTCCTGAGTATCTCTCTCCAAAAAGGATCGCCCGTAGACACTTGGGCAAAGCACCACAATATGCACCTTGTGCAACAGAACCACCACATCCACACACCAAAGTAACCAGGTAGTTTTCGAGAGTCATCACAGCTCGCATAATGTGTATCATACGTCGGGTATTATACCTCAAGCCATTACAGCCCATACACAGAGTAAGGATCCTCAATCCATCAAAGCCTATACACATTAAAACTATAGTAGTCCATAGAAAAATATATCCAGAATATATGTGTGTGAATAACCACAAGCCATTACATCCTTCTACACATATATATGGAGAAAACTAACCATTGTGCCCGCCAGCACAAGTAACTACCAAGAGAAGAGAGCGGGGGAAAGGGGGGTAGTCAGTCATTCATCCTCCCACCGAAATGTTGGGGAAAACACCCCCTAGGGCTCAGAATCCCTAGGGTGTCACTTTCCCTTAATAAAAGGGTGGAGTAGCATATAGAAACACAAAAAGTACAGAATATACTATATCTCACAACCACACTATGGGCATAACCTAGTCTTAGACACAACTGCAGCTAATGTATCTCAGACTCTGAGCTGTAATTTCTAAGACTAGTTATCCTATATGCACACAACCAAACAAGAGCTTTATTGGATTTCTCTATTCCAATTTTTTTATCAGTTCTACTTTATGTTAATTAATCCTTTAAATTTTAATTAACCATGAACAGTTCCACATTAAATTTCATTAGAATCGCATCTAAAAACCATTGTTCCTTAAAAAGTTTTCAACCTCATCATTATGTTCCAACAACTACAAACCCTTGAGTTAACACCATTTAATCAAACATTCATTACAGAAACACTTTCCCATATTCCCAGGCATTCTAGAAAATCATTCTATGCTACTAACATAAAGGGGCTCAACACGGTGAGTAGATGTACTACCCTTCTAGTCTTTGCCGCCTATAGAAAGAGCGTAGAGCCATTCTCCCTTAAGAAGCTAAACACAGAAAGCATGTGGCATACCCCGCGTGTCTTCACCTCTTTCAGAAGAAGGGAAAGCAAGACCAATTGCCTTGAGCAGTGGGGAAAAGTAAAGCAGATAAACAACCAAAGAACTAGCAAGCATCCAACAATCACATCCATCCCCTGCCATCATTCCTGGTGTCCACCCCGACACCCACATGCATAAACGGATGCATCTCGCCACTTTAGGTGTCATTAGCTGCCACAACCAAAAGGCCTATATTCCCCCACATATCACAACACCCCTCCAGGGTCACGTCTCAACACAAGCAGCAGGAAAAACAACCATCACAACAATTAGGATATGGCCCTTTAACAATCAAGAGGGTAACTCAGAACCCTTCAAGGAATTATCAAATAATCAAATTCTTTAATCCATCTTGAATTAATAGATTTATAATCTGTTGGTTCCAACATCGGGAAACCTAACCAGTAAGATATCACAAATTATTAAACATGCTTACTACGCCAAATTGATTAACATCAAATTACAACAAGAACCAGATTCGTTTTCATTCCTCTTTATCTTTACCCAAACAATTATGAATTAATCCCAATTAACGTTCTTTACTAATTTCCATCAAGAACAAACAGCTAAGCAAAGCAAGAATAGATATCACAAAATCTAGAAAAACAAGAGGCAATAACATATGATCAATAAAACTTTCTTTATCCGGTTCAAAATATTTATTATTTCAATTCCATTTTCATCCAGTGGGATTAAACATGCTAACCATACAGTTGCATGTTAAAGAAAGAGAAGCAACGAATCTCCTACCACAAAGGTTTTTTTACGAAAACCCCAAAAAAAGAAGAACACACAAGAAAGCTGAGTTGATTCTCTAATAATCCTCCTTAGATCTCTTCTCCTAACACAACCAAGACAAATCTCGGCATATTTGGCATCCACACACTTAGATCTACCCATAACGGGCATAGATCTGAGAAACCAAGAGAAGAGGAGAAGTAGATCTAAGTAGATCTAAGAAACAAAACAAGAACAATCACATACCTCAAGAAACCGGCTTCGATTCTCCAAGAGAAGCCTTCATATCACCTCTAAAATTCTTAGGAGAGGTTATCCAACCTTCAAGGGAGGGTAATACCATGTTATGGCCACTTAGGATCTTAAAAGAGAATGTTAGAGGAAAAATGGTTGAGATCCACAATTTTAGGATCTAGTTTAAGTTCCCGCACAGTTTGCTCGCATGGTTAGACAAATCGTGTGCTAACTGTGTGGTCGCTACTACCTCGTCAAGAACTCCTCACACAATTAGGATGCATGGTTAGAAAATATGTGTGCTAACCGTGCATTAGCCACTGCCTCTAATATTAACTACGCATGGTATGGCCGCACGGTTTAGACAAACACGCGCAGCTAGTGCGAAAGCTACTTCCCTTTAGGTTTCCTTAAAGATTCACCCAAACGCACCCCCAAGTCACTACTCCAAAACAAAGGTAGTTAGAAACATCAAAAGTACCTAAAAATGTAATGTGACGTTACAGTTCACAATTGTCTACCATTGAAACGGTTCATCGAAATGGAATATTTTGGCAAAGTGTTAGGGATAAGATACCTTGACCTCCCAGAAATCCTCTAACACAACATTTTCACAAAGTAGTGGATTAGAGAGGTCAAATCCATTAAACTGAAGGATCCAGAGGTATAAGGAGTAAAAACACACTTATCATATTTTGAGGATAACACAATGAGGATGAATCAGGCATGTTGATTTCTTTCCAATACGACACTAGTAAAATCCATATATTCACAGTATTCCTTGAAGGATATATTCATAGAAGGACATCCTGGATACCTAAATAACTCACCACTCCAGTTGTAATCCCAAAACAAGATATCACCCTTCCCAACCATCCATCAAGAATAAGTCCTAAGTTCATTAACAATGGAACCAATATCATTCAATAAATGAGTTTCATGTACATCCAACATAATCCTATCTCCCATTGAGTTACCATGCATAGTTCTACCCCATAGCATGTGACATTCTAGAATCTCCTATTCTATATTTGCATGCTTGCAACTAAGAGTATCCTCAAGGCTTAGAACATTAATCCCACCTTCATGTACAAGATGATCCATTTTATTCGAAGACACACATTTTCTCTTACCCTTATCCTTAAGATCCCATATAAAATTAGAAATAATTTTGTAATTATTTTTTATCACCCCCTTAGGATCCTTGACATAAGATAGTGAATGAATGGGAGTAGCAAGAAGTACACTGTTAATCAATGTTATTTTCCCTGGAATGATAGATAAATATTTTCTAGTTAATAACCTAGGCAACAAGACTTCTGATCTGAGTGTCAAAATAATGAATCCAAAGTCTCTCAGAAGATAGAGGTTCCCCTATATAATCCATAGAGACGTTCCCCTTCTGCATGTCTATGATGTGACCCATTGTAGTTACATGTCATGATGTACAGGTGGTGGATATATAAAAATAGCTTTTTCTCTAATTAATGACTTGACCACTTCAAAGGAAATAGTCATCCATACCTTATTCAAACCACGCAATGAACTACTTGATGCATTCATTAAAATAATGGTGTCATCAGTAATCATAAGATGAGACACCGAAGGGCATCTCATCCTACGCCAATAAAGAAGAATAACACCAAGATTCAAGCTCCTATGAATCATTCAATTAATAGCATCCTGAACAATAATTAAAATACTTGGAGATATTGGATCCCCCTATCAAATACCTCATGTAGATTTAAAGAAACCGTATGTTTTCCCCATAAAATATACTGCCAACAATGAAAAACAATAAGAGTGAAAAATTATATCAATGTTCCATGAAGAAAACCCATACCTGCCAAAGAAAATTTGATGAATCCCTATTTTACGTGATCATAAGATTTATTCTGGTCAATTTAATGGCCACATTTGAACCTCGGGTTTTAATGTTAATGTCCCTAACCATTTTCTGAGCCAAGGCTGTATCCCACTAAATAGTAAGTCCCTTCACAAAACTGTGTTGCTAGAGATATATCCACTTGGTTAGATGAATGGACAACCTAGAATTAATGATACTAGCAATAATCCTATAATTCACATTACATATTCTTATAGGGTGGTAATGGAGGATAGAAGTAGGATTCCTGGTCTTGGGAGTTAGCACGATAGTGGTGGCACAAGTAGCACGAGACAATTTTCCACCCTTGAAAAAATCATCGATTAATTCAATGAGGTCACCCTTAAAAATCTCTCATGAGGATCTGTAGAAAGAAATAATAAAATAATCATGCCTAGTAACACTATCCATATTGAGCTTCATCATAGAAACAAAAATCTCTCTTTACTGAGGAAGGGGTCCCATCTCATCATAATCACTGGCTGAAACACAATGTGGGTTGACAACTAAAAGTTATGTGGGTGCCCTGGGATATCCATTTGGCATCTTGAAATTGGTGTCATCGATAAGTCCACTTAGATGGGAATAATCCAAATCCCCAAAAATGTCTCTATAATATGTAAAAGAACCATTCTCAAGTAAAATATTTGGTTTAAATAACCTTTTCCTTTCCTTGATATAGACTTGGATATACATTGTATTTTTATCACCCTCTTGAAACTATTTGATCTTTTATTTATCTCTGGACATACGCTCCAATTTTAGAAGAAAACCCTCTAAATAATCTTTTTTATAGGTAAGATCCTAAAAGAATTGAGCATCCCATTCCTCCTCCAAACAACATTCAGAAAGATCATCCTCTTGCATGGTGTCATACAAGTCTCTTTCTGATGGAAGGAGATTATTTGGCTATACATTTATTTTATCCTTAAGGTGTTTGAGTTTGTTTTGGAAAACATTCCATGTATGGCCCTAAATAGGTTCCTCCCAGGATTGCCTCACAAAATCATGGAAGGTCGTATCATTGTTCCAATGGATATAATATCTGAATCTCTCATAATTATCAATTCCAGAAGATATAGTGATCAAAAGCGGAGAATGATCTAAAACCCCTCGCATCAATGTTAAAATTTAGTATGAGAATATTTGGAGATATCATGTGTGTTTCCAAAACATCTATCCAGGATACTCCATGATCTATTAGCACCCTTTTTATTATTTCACCACGTAATCTTGTCTCCAAAATTTCCAAGATCCAATAGCCCTTTTCCTATCATAAATAGATTGAAGTAATTTCTAGCCCATCTAAGAAAAACATATCTCTAATTCATCTCATATGGGTCAGCAATAATATTAAAATCACCTCCAATAAACCATTAGATATTAACAGGATCAAAATAATTGAGATTATTCCATAACAGCAACCTGTGCTGAGGATCACAACTCCCATAAATGAGTGAGATAAAGAGAGTGTGATCGTCTCGAGTCACTTTGATAGTGATGAATTGATCACCCGCTTTAATGTGATCCACTTTAATACTTTTTCCCAAAATATTCATATATGTTTATTAACTGGTTCTACATGCATAAATCCATGCATTTTAAGTTTTCTAGAAAAATCACCAACCATGTATGGGTGTTTCTTGTGTTCAATAATACCAACCATTACAATCTTGTGTTTATTCACTTCAGAACTAATGAAATCAATCTTAGCCCATTTTCCAATAACCTGGTCATTCCATATGAAAACAGGGATCATTTATAAGGAAGAGTTTTGGGATTGTCTCCAGAACTTGTTGCCTTCTCAAAATAAGATAGAAACCTCACCTTCTGGGACTTAGACCAAGAACTAGTGCCATCTCTATTAACATTAGGAGGGAAAACCACTGAAGGAGGGGAAGAATTAATATTATGAGTTATCCCCCTCCTATCTGGGATGAATGAATAAACTCCTCCTATTCTATTAAAATAATATTAGCTCATTCTTTTCATCAAATAGGATGCAATAGGAGAATAAAGAAGATCATCTGATGAAAAGATAGCTGATGAAAGTACAATTTCTAAAGATTCCTCCTTGTTAGCAGAATATCCTTGGGATTTAATGTTTGAAAACAATAGATGTTTAGGGTATCGAGGTAGTAGACCTCAATCCATATAACACAACTCTATAGATAAAAGTTGTTTGAAAAGGATAGAGAAACAATCATCAACTAAAAAATGAGTTAATGGTCATAGAATATATGGAAGAACCTCCCGATAAGACACCCCAGCCTCTGGAATCTGATTGTTTGATAGCAAAGAAGGGGAGACATGAGCCACCTCATCAAGGACCTGATTCTCTTCCAATATCTCTCTAAATGATACATCATGGTCGATATATTGGTTATCTTCTCTAATTCCAACACCCTAAACATAACTTCGCATCCTTCCCAGATGATTTCAGTGGCACTTCTGCAAAGTGTGACCTTGGAGGAGGAAATTAGAAAAAAAAATCAAAAAAATATGATACACTATATCTTGGTTCCAAGAAAAGGAATTTGCCCCTTGTAGAACATGTTTTTCTGTAACCAACAGAGAAAAATTCATTTCCACACATATTCAAGCCATAGAGATATCCGTACATGATTTAATCTTGATATCTAATCATAAGAAACCACTAATAGAGTCACTAATCATCTTCATAAATCATTCATTCTAGACAGGAAGGGTATGGATTGGCAGATTGACCCATACCGCCGCCGCTGAGCATTCCTTGCCACAATGAGCATCCCAAGACCATCTGGATAAGCTAATGTTCCACCAGCCAACAGAATGGGGAGAAAACCACCATGCCTATGTAAAATATTTCCAGGAACTCAGGAAGAGACCAAAATATGGAATGTGGATTGAGGAAATATGAACTGGAAATTGAAGACCCCAAGAACATATAGTCCATTCAAAAACAAAAGAAGGTGGCCACATACCCCCAAAACAGGAAACTAACATCCATAAAAATAAATCTGAAGCCTCCTAAAATGTTTATGTATGCAATTCCATACATATCTAGGATACTTCATGAGTAACATTTGGTTGATCCATATAAATTTCTAGGAAATACAAAATAAAGGAAGAAGGATATCCACTGCAAATAACATCTCTAAATGATATAGGGGAAGGCGCAACATTTGGTAATGATCTCAGATCAATGAAAACTGGATAATGTTGGGTTTCAGATGATCTTGGATCAAAAATCATAGGATATGATGTAGTAAAAAGATAACCAACCCCGGGAACAGCTGAGACATCAATTTTCTCTCTCATCATCAATTTTCCTCTCATCAGATAATTTTCATCATCATGAGCCGTTGATGATTCTTTAATGAAAAGGGTATTCTCATCAGTATGGAGGAATACCCCTAGGGAATCATTGATCCCCATCACAAATTATAGGTTTTGGAATGGAAGAAATAGCACAGGAAGTGAAACCCAAACCACTTAAAGAGGTCAATCTATAATTTCACAAACCTCTATAGTCCATTGGAATAGATTGAAATTTCATATCCCAACCGATCAAGGAATGTAGGGCTAGGTCTTGAAAAATTTATCTCAAGATTATAAGAATATACAAAAGGTTATATGATTAAAAATATAAATGTTATTCAGTGTATCCAAACAACATGATCTCACAAAATGTCAAAAAACCATAAAATACATCTTTTCTATGCTGAATATCTCCACTAAATTCAACTAATTAAGATCCACCACTTCCTCAAAATAGGAGGATAGAAATATGATCCCCGTAAATTCGAATCTATAATTACATCTGAATGAAGGATTTTTATTTCTAGGTATATGGGTCCAAGTCGACAGCCAAACGGTTTGAGGACATAGGATAACTTATTTTAAGTCTGGTGATGACCCTGCACTAGGTAAGAAAACTATAGGAACTGAGGGTATGAGGACTCCATGAGGAGATCCAAAGGGAATATGAAAGGAGGTATCTATCACCATTTTGGAAGGATTCACAGCCACCAAGGGGGAAACTGGAGCCAGGGTAATGATCATAGTGTTATGGAAAACATGTGTAGCCTTTAGGGTAAAATATCTTGGGAGGTCCTAGAAGGGTCTTCCCTTTAGAGTAAATTTTTCAATAAGATATACAGGGCTAATCTGGGAGAACCGATTGGGAAGGTTTCTAGTCTATGGAAGATGCAATGAAGGTACATAACGGAGCTACAACATCAGTATTGATGGATCATTGATAATGAGATTATTCTCTTCTAGAAAGATAACTGGTTTGGTATCCCTCTTAGATTCATGATATTTATGGTTCTTGATATCTCCTTATCTCTGGAATTGAGGTACCCAGAGTTCATTCATGTCATCCTCAATCAGGATCAGTTAGAGTTTTGTAATTATCTCTATCAATCATTGAAGCATGATTGAATTTTGTTCACTAGTTATTCATTGGGTTTCCTTCTCAGATAAGATTTAACATTATTCCTTTTCTTCTAATATTAATCATAGAGAACATGGGATCTACATTGGTGAAAAGATATTCCAATCAAATACAATTTCTTGGTTCGGTTCATTTTGAACTAGGTAGTGTCAACTGATGATGTGGTCCACATGAAGGACTTCACATGGATTCTAGGTGTCACTTTTATAGGAATCCAAATTATGATATTATTAAGCATCTATTTTTTATAAGTAGTGGGATAAAGATGTGTGGAGTGATTTTTTTAGGTTGATTAGTGTTGGTATGTTTTCCCATAATGTTTTAGATTTCCCTCCTTTCTGGTTTTTGGAAGTAGGGAATAATGATTAGGAGATGGTGGAAAGATTTATGATGTTGTATTTAGATTTTTGGAATATTTTCAATTCCATAAACAAAACTTTTATGAAGGGTATCATTTTCTCTTTTCTATACACTCATGTACAAGAAAGGTTTCTAGTAGGAGACTTCGACTCCCTACTGAATTATTGGGAGGCCTCCTCTTATATGAGGAAGCTCTTGTCCAGTCATAGAACTCTCCCCTCTATTTAGGTCTCTTGCGGGCATGGCATGTGTGTTCAATAGATTCATCTGATGTGAGGTTCAAGCTCAACTATGATGTTTCTTGTAGTTTTAGAATCATGTTATGGGGAGGTGTGGTTTGTGACTCTAGGTTCTTGGTGTTGATGGAATTCAAAATCTTATATGGGAATGGTGACTCTCTTCTTACGGAGGAGAATTCTCTTCTTAATGGGATCAATGTGTGTATTTCCAAAAATATCTCTTCTTATGAAGTTGAAACTGACTCCTTGATCATTCAGTAGTCTCTCCAAGTCATGAATACTACCCCACGGTCGATTACTTATATCATTCTTAAATACAAGAGGGCCATTTTTCATGTGAGTGTGTCTCATACCTAGCATTAAGGTAATAGGGTGGCTTATTATCTTGCATCTGGGGAAAACCTGAGGTCCCCTTATATGAACTTCTCAAGCATTGGTTCCCTACCCCATGAATGTGTTAATTTGTTTCAATATTATGCTCTTGGGATTCAATACTTTTGGCCTCCTTAATCTACTGGCTCCCTTGGTCTTCTCTTGTATCCCTTAGTCCTGTGTTTCTTCTTTTAATAAAATATTTACACTAGTAGTATCAGTGTATCATAACTTGATAAAATTATTTATCATAACAAATAAGAATATGAATTTATTTAGTTAACAAGAATTAAATTTATAACATATTTAATAGTTAAATAATTCTTTTAATAGTTCAAAATAAGAAGTTATGTTAAGTAAATTAACCTAAACATTAAATAAATCCACCCATATGAAATTAAGTAAAAAATATTAAATGTATTAAAAATATATAATTTTTAATATAATGATACATGAAATGAATTTATATAAGTGTTTAAGGAATATATATATATGTTCATAATCATGAATATTAACAAGCCAAAAAAGTTATATCGTATTAAAAATACTTGTGTTGTCACACAATCCCCCACTGTTAGTGAGTATTGAACCAAAACTATAGGATTTTATCTTCGGTGTTGTTTATATTATCATGTGGTAATCAATGTCAATTTGGGATGGCCTAAAACTTATTTCTATATATGTGGCCTCATCCTTCGGTCCATGATTTGAGACCTTGGTTTCCCTCACTTACAAAATCTAAATTGTTTATCCTTAAATACAAGTGACCTTATGGTTGAGACTCAATGACTTTAAAGTAACACCTACCTCAATTTTATGTTTCAAAAGCTTAAAATAACGAAAATTACCTTTTACCATTGAATTTACATGACCTTATATAATTTTAAACCATATAGTTTATGTTTTATAACATTAAAGTTCAATACCCCCATAGTTTATTTTGTAAATCCATAAACTATGTCACCCCAACATCCTGAGCTCTATAGCCTTAATCAGTTATCCCTAATTGATCAAAAATATATGAACTTAAACAATACATCATTTGGTATGACATTTTTTCCCACTTTTGTTCATGATTGAACCCCATTTTCATTTATTTTATGGTGATTGAATTTTTTCCAAGAACAAACATTACAATCCTCCATGCCCTCCATCTATTTTTGTAATCCTTCTTGAAATTATTAATGCATGAGTGTGTGACCCTTGGAGTTATCATAAACTTACTACGAATCAACACCTATTCTAAAAAAAAATTTGTGTTCTATGCTTTGAATCAATATAAATTTTCCATTTTTGAATGACCCCCTCTCAGGATATAATGATAGCTCGGGTGCACCCAGTCTCAACCCACCTCTCGTATAAGGAACACATCCTTGAGGAATCATTATTGATACCAATTTTGTAGAATGGGTGTTTAAAACATGGTCATTATTCATAATCAAAAATGGTTAACTCATTTTCAATGATACCATAGTGGATCCAACTCTTCTAATAGTCTCCTAATAGTAAAACTCAACCAACCTATTATTTTTATATCAATTTATACACTTGGAGTCACAATATTCCCCTTTTACCCACTTCACTTTACTCGAGTTGAATTCCTACACCATGGGTACTAATACCCTATTAATATTTGTGAATTAATAGAGTAAACCAATATTTTTGATATACTCCAACCCAATTCCACCAACATCATTCGTTTATAGATAGTGGTTTATTCAACATTCCTACCAAGAACCTTCCATTAAAACTATAAACTCATGTATAATATAGATTATTTTATATTATATATTATTTTTTACACCAAGTATGACTCCAGTGGGATTATAGAGTTGATATAATTTCTTTATTAATTTCAACATGATATAGGGATTTTAAAACATAGATTTTCATTAAGTAATTTTATTACTTAAAATTTGGGAGGAAGTTCATCGATAAATCAGGGACTCCCCTTCAAATAAAAAATAACCTATGGTTGTGACCAATCCATTACTTCCAAAATATTGGATAAAATACATAGGTAGGATAAAATGTTCTATCATAGCCTGGTCAAATCATTCATTTCAATCTTGTTCTATAAGCTCACCTTTCCATAATACATATAATTTTATCTTACTCCCCCTTATCAGACACCATTTAGAGGGGTTCATTTACTAGTTCTCATAAACCTGTCCATGATAAATCAAGGAGGATAAATGGAAAAATAACTTAATTTGGAAAATAAATCTAGATTCTTATGCAAGACAACTTATATGAATCTATAACTTGATGTGTTTTTAAAACCTAGAGTTTCATATACCTACACCTCCTCTACAAACCATCCACTTTCATAATAATGTAAACTATAAATACCCCAAAGCTCACTAATTTTACATATTTTGAATCTTTTTATGATGTTCAAGTATCAAATATTATGTAAAAACACTTCCACCCCTCACACAATCTATTCATAGCTATTTCCATGCATTCCTGTTGGTGAGAAAATTTATGCAAATTACTTCACGTAAACTCTTTAATGAATTAGACAACATGTGATAATTTTTATCATAACACCATCTAAATGAAGAAAATATATTTTATAGAGGCATATTTCCTCACATAAGTTAAATTATTAAATAAATCCAACCATTCATGAAAGTTTTTTATGCCACCCATTTGATGTATCCTTTGAAAAACAATATCCCATGGGAGATTACAGCTTAGGGGACCCACATCTTTCAAATCTAGATTCATTTTTGAAAACTGTATATGAATAAAAAAATGTGATCATTTAAATCTTACACCTATAAAAAAAGGGTTGGGAAACTCATGTGTAATCCCTATATATGTCCTTGAAACTTATAATAATGATTAAGACAACATTCATAAAAGTCTTAAAAATATCCTTGTCGATTTCTAGCAGCATCTGAGTATCCCAATTCCTAACCCTAGAATAATTTTTTCCGTTTTCACTACAAAAACATCCTTTCTACATGTTGTCAACAACCTCAAACTATCTTTTCACATGAAAATTAACTATGAAACTCAAACTACACAGGTTTTGAGTCATATTCATGTAAGATTGTAAGAATCCTCCCTTAGGTTCAATCCTAATTTTATTATTTTTCCACATTGGTTTTTAAAGCAGTAAAAATGAAAAATAACCAATTTCAAGGGGACATCAGTACTCTTAGAATTCATACCTATGATAATTTATTAAAAATATTTTTCCATCTTGAATTTAAATTGATATTTTCCCCATTAAGATATAAACCAGGATTTTCCCTACCAAAGTTTAAACTATGACCACTATAATTTGATGAGAATAAGATTACAACCATCATTATGTGATGACTATAAGGGGACCAACCTTATATGATAAATTTAATATTCCCTATATTATGATCATAAGATAATATATCTAGATATCTCATTATTTAATATAAAATGAGTATATGTTTCCCTCATGCCCAAATATAAGAAATACCTATATGATATGAATGGGATACTAATCCTTCCACAATGTGAAGAGAATTAGATGACATTTTTTAGGAGTATAAGTTTCTATATATGACAATAATAGAATTATATATGTGATGAGAAAAATATTTCAACATGGCTAGACATGGGAATGATATAATATCCATCCAAAATGTAATTAATATTGTAAACACATATCTCTTTCACTTATGTAATGAGTATAATATGCCTCTATTTGATGAAATAATGAAGATAAAACAACACTTGGTAAGCCCAATTCCATAATCCCTCTTCCACTTTGATTAAATGATTTTCACATTTCTATGGTGGTAAGTGATTTAATTCACTAATGTTCATAAAGATAGTATTTTGAATGGGATTCATAGGTATTTATTAAATTTATGCGGGAGACCAAAAGAAGGTAATAATATCCATAGTGAGATGAAAATAACTCTCATCCTCCCATTTCATTCATATTTGATGTGATTATCACCCCATCTATAAAATCACACCTTCTATTCTAATATGAGAATGCATTACCCAAAATATGACCATCTTGGCACATCCAATACAGTGTTCCAATGTGAAACCCATCATGTCACTTTGTTTTATTTATTTCATATTTTTATATTATTTTCTCTTATTTTTTTTTATTTTAATTTCCAAAAGTTCTGGGCTATAATTTTTAAAATTTTAAAAACTTTGAGTGGTTTATTATTAGCCTATATAGTTAGTTATCCATGCATAAATCAAGAATTTGGTTCTATCTTGATATAGTTATGGTTATAATAGATATTGCATGGTCCATTAAACAATTAAATCACTTACAAGTAATTGTGAAACAGAATCTTGGGTGTCCATTGGGTGTCACATGGTCACCATATTTTTTTGTAAACTATGAATTTGAACCATTCATACTTCCACTTAAACAAAAATATTTTATTTTGTTTTGTTTTGTTTTTTTTTTCTTTTGTTTTATTTTATTTTATTTTATTTTATTTTATTTTATTTTATTTTATTTTATTTTATTTTATTTTATTTTATTTTATTTTATTTTTTATTTTATTTTATTATTCTTTCCCTTATTTTATTTTTTTCTTAAACCCACATCCACCTTTCACATTTCTCCCTCACCCCACGCCAATATAAGGCTAAGGACCATTTTCCCTTAAAGACTCCCCACTCCTTTGAATCTTTCATGTCATACACAGGGCTGAGTCCCTCCCTCATGTTGTATCTTCCATCTGACATCCCCTCTCTCTCGATCATTTTACCCCCAACCAAGACCCTTTATTTTGGTGAACCACCCATCTTTTGATATTCCTCACTTGTGCGGATTTCTTTCAAATTCATCATAATTCTTGGTTAAAGTTTTGAGGTAAGGACTCTTTACCTCCCTCTTCTATGTTTTATCATGTTTTTCCATTTCCTTGTTGTTAAGCCATGTTTGAACAAACACTATGGTTTTAGATTAACTTGGTTTTGGGGGTTTTGGATATTATATAGTTCTAAAGGGTTTCTTCTTCCATATTTGGGTGTCTTTTATTAAAGGAAACAAGTTTTGATCTATTATTCATCAATTTTATGTAGTTTTTTCAATAATCTAAAAAATTTATATTGGAAATAATTTATTGATTGTATTTTAATTTGGTTTTGAATTATTAAATGCTGGTATTAAATATAATTAAGCATGTTTTTAAATTAAAATCATGTTCCATATTATTTTTACTACAAATAGGAGGTTTTTTAAATTTCAGAGCATGTTATAATTCTTAATTTATTTAATTGTGCGTTCCTATTTTTTGAATAATTTCTCGATTATATTTATAAAATAGTATTTGAAATTTATAAAAAATATTAGGTTTCTAAATTGTTTCTAAAAAACATTTTACATGGAATTTCAAGTGTTAGTTGAAATTTCAAGTATAGATAATTCTATGAATAATTCTTTTGATTCAAAATTTGAGTTTAAAATTTGATTTGACCAAATTTGGGTTATATTGAAATTTAAAATGGGAATTTATTCCTTAAATTATTTTTTTTATAAGGGGATTCCATGTATAATGTTTTGAGAAATTTTTTTATAAAGGTTATTTAATTATTTTAAAATAATCGACATCCAAATTAGTTTTTTGAAACGCTTTAGTAGAACTTTTAATTGATTTCTAATTGGGTGGGTGTGTGTGTGTTTGTGTGAAACCCTCTTCAGCCATGTTAGTTTTTATAGATAAAGATTATGGATAGTAGATTGGGGATTTTCCTTAATAGTGACTTGGAGAAGAGGGTGATTTGGTAGACCATCTAATGTCTCGTCACATATAAAAAAAGGTAATGCACCATTTTCATTTGATCACCCTTGATTAATATTTGGTAATGGAAACCTAGGTAGCTATGTAGGGTTATGGGGATATATTTCACTAGATAGTGACATGATAATAACGTCTCCTCTAATTATTGATAGGTATAGATGGGGATTACCATTCTTATAAGAGTGGGTGAAAGCTAGTAGGGTGGTTTTTTTAAGACACAACATAGGATTGTAGGTTGGTCTCTTGTGTAAGGTATTTGAATTTGTCACTTTAATACCTAGGGTATATCCCATGAAGAAAATTAAATTTTTGGGTGGATTCACATAGTCGGATTCCATTGGATTCATTGATGTCCGCTGACTATTTGATGTTTGTGATGCCTCTGATTGGACACTTTTATTTTATTATTTCATTTATGACATGGTGCCTCCTTTATTGATATATTACTTCTTATAGAAGGTTTTGGTATTTATAATTAATTTTAATAAATATTTTGAAGCAACTTTTCATGTTAAATAAGGGGATATTATATTGAGCATGTGTGATTTCAAAATAATTTTTTTAAATTAATTTTATTTATTTAATAAATATAATGAAAAAAATTGTAAAACAACTTTAAGGTGTTATTGGTTTATAAAAATAATTATCTATAAAAATCCATATTTTATTAATGTATCTCAAACTAGATTAAATTTATCTTTTATTAAAAAATTGTGTGTTCCATTATAGGTGGTGGATACTGAGTGTTGTTATGATCATTCCTATATTATCTCAGTCGTAGGATCCTAGTATAGTTCCAATAATCTCTTGGGAGTGTTGATCAACTTTTATTATTTATGGTGTGTTTAATTTATCTTACTCACCCAAGTGTTCCTTTTAAATTATTTTGATATTAATTTACTATTATTTCATAGAATGACTGACGTGAATCCCTTTTAATGAGTTCTATAGTGCTTTTAGTTATGGTTATTTGTAGATTACATTATTTATGTTGAAACTGATTGATTATAAATATAAATCATATTAAGGATTCTTGAGGGGGGAGAAAAGGTATGTTGGATAAGTTCGAGAGTTCGGAGATGATTCAAGGGATTGGTTTATGTTTTTTATATTTATTTTTTTCTTATGTTTCATTGTATCTACTGATTTATTTTTTCATGTATGTCTAACATATTGATGGGACATGCCAAAATTTTGTTAAACTTTTCTACTTCCTGTACTCTGATTTAATGGAAAAATAATTAAAATTATGTGGGTTAATGTGTTTGTGTGTGTTTGTGTGTGATTCAAAGGTTATTTTTTCTATCCTATGGGGATTGGTTACTCCCCTTAGGTCAGTGGAAAGCTGATTCATGTGCCAGTTCCAATGGAAACCATGATCAGGTTATTACAAATGTAATCATAGATTTGGAGTCTATAGTGGGAGTCCATAATCATTAGTATCCCTTATTTATTTAGTATGTTGGGGTAAGATTGAGTTATAATTTTTTATCAAAACCTGAGAGTTACACATAGTTCAGAGTTTTATTAGAGATCTTGTATTTATAGTCACAAGATTATTGGGGAAGTGGTATTTGAATTTCGAATTCAGGATTTTGTTTTCATTATTGTTGATGGTTTGTTGATTCTAATCCTCATGGATGAGTTTCCTTGGGGATAAATTTTTTTTGGAAGGAAACATAATATGGGTTTCTAGCATGAGGTTCGCTTATATAGCCTGAGAAACCAATCAATGACCAAATTATTAATCTTTTATGGATTATGAAATTATTTATGGTGAGCCCAAGGTCTATCAAACTATGTGAACCGGTCAATAATGGTTCAACATCCCATTTTTTTGACATTTAAGAAGAACTTTTGAAATTATTGGTGATGAAAAGTGAATAAAGTGGTATATCTGATATATTGATGATGTGGTTTAGATTTTGGTGTTATATTTATTTTTTGTGTTTTTCAAAAATTGCTTCTATATAAAAAGGCATTTCATAAAATGTTTGTTTTTAAAACAATTTGGGGAGATTTTTTAAAATGAATATTTTGATTATTTTGAAAAATGAAGAGTTTAAACAATGTTTTGTAAATGGAAGTTAGGTTTTTATTTTAAAATGATTGTTTGGAATTAAAAAGAATGTTTTAATGAAAAACTTGACTTCACGTTTCTATTTGTGGTAAAATGGGTTTCATAAATCCTTTTATGGTAATTATGAATTTTAAAGGAAAAAAATATAATTTTTGAAATGCTTGATTTGAATTTAATGTTTTTTAAATTATTATTTTTTATTTTTCCCTTAGTTTTCTGGAACTTTTTTTCTAATGTGTGGAACATGAACAAGATGAGTTTATATCTCATGTTATTTAAATAATTCATCTCTTAAATGTAATAAAATGGATAGATTGTTTTCTTTAAGGGACGAGCCTCAGGTTGATCCTCCCCTTCATCTAGGTAAAGTTCCTTTAGTTGGTATCCCTACCTAGATAAGGTATTGAGTGGTAATTATTGATTATTTTCTCCCTCTTGGAATCTGGGTTAATATTTTTAGAATCATCACAGTCCTCTTATTCTACTATTTTAGTATTTTCATAAACATTAGTGGATAAATTTTGATTGGATAATTCTTGGTTTTTATGGTTTCACTTTTGGGGATTAAAATTCAATGATATTATTTATGGTTTCTTTGATATTTTTATTCCTTGGGTGATTATATGTGGTTGATTATGAGATTGTAGTTTTTTTACGGTGCTTATTATTTGATGATGATCATGTTCCTTTTATTTTTTTATGGGAGGTGGTGACTTGGTAATTCTCATATTTGATGGGTGGAGCATGGTGAATATTAGGGTCGGTGCTTGGCTGACTAGGATGGGACTTTCCTTTCAGCTATTAGAAACTAGATGGTGTGTTTTTTATTTCATGGGTTTGCAATGAGATAGTGTCATGGTATGAGATCCAATTTTACCTATTAAGTCTGATAAACTTAGGATAAGGCCAATGTCATTATTCTATATTTTTTGTGATCTCCGTACTTTTTCTGACCTTTGTTTATGGGTTCCTTGGTGTCACTTTGGTTTTTTCCACATTCTTTTGGAGGGAAGCACATTTGGGTTGAGGATGAATTCTTATGGTTGTCTGGATGTTTTGAGGAATGGTGATCTTCTTTGGTAATTTTATGGAGATTATTATTTCTTAGTGTTATGTTTCTTGAAATTGTGTGTGTGATTTTGGGCCACCATTTTAGATTGATTCTAAAAAAATTGGGAGGCCCAAGTAGGTTTTTTTGTTAGTGGGCCTGTGTGACCCTTAACAGTCGGTAGAGTGATTCTACTTATAGAATTTGGGTGTTATATGATATTGTCCCATATGGACCATAAGAAGTTTATAATCTATTTCATTTCCTTAATTTATTCCTCCACTTTCTCAGGGTGTTAGAGTCCATGTTCCATTTCGTATTTTACCCTTTGATAATGGATTTCTTGTGGTAAAAGGTGTTTTTGGGAAGAGAATTGTGACACTCATCATGTCCCTTTTTTCTATTTATTAATTTATTAATATTAATTTTTAGTATATTTTTTTCCCATGAATTTTTGGAAGAACTAATCTGAAAATTATAAAATTTTAAAAAATTGAATGGGTGCATGGTTATCTGAAATTTTTAGAAAACTATGTAGAAATTGCGTGTTTAGTTCTATCTCAAGGCTGTGTCAGTTGGCTTGGATATTTCACAGTCTATTGAACTATGCAATCTCCTCTGTGTAATCATGTTGTGGTGTTTTATGTGTTTAGTGTGTGTTTTATGGTCACTATACGGTTTTTTAAACTGTGCGGATAAACCATATGAACTTCCCAATGAATAAAATTATTTTATTTTATTTTATTATTCTCTCACTTATTTTATTTTTTTCTTAAAACCACTTCCCCATTTAAATTTCTCCCTCATCACACACCACCCCATGGTTGAGAACCCTTCTCTCTTATGGCCTCCCCTCCCCCATGCCTTATCTATATCACACCAAGTTCCGACACCCTCCCTTATACAGCCTCCTATCTCTATACTCCCCTCTCTCTTAATCATAAAACCCCCATCCAAGAACCCTATATTTAGATTTCCACCCCATTTATGATATCCCTCTCTTGTGAATATTTCTTCCAAATTCTCCATGATTCTTGGTCAAGTCTCTAGGTAAGGACTCCTATCCCTCTTTTATTTTTCACATATTTTCTTCCTTTCCTTGTTATTTTTCTTTGTTTGACTGAACCCTAGGGATTTTGAATTTAATTTATTTTTGGGGTTTTATGATTCTATGGTCTCTATAGGTTTCTTCTTCTATGCATGGGTGTTTTCCACAAAGGTTACACATTCTGATCCATCTACCATTAACTCCAAATTGGTTTTTCCATGTTCTAATATTCTAATATTGGAAATAATTTACTTATTACGTTTTAATTTGGGTTTTAATTATTAAATTATGGTATGTAATATGATAAATCATTATGTTAAGGGAAAATAAAGTTAAAAATTATTTTCACTTCAAATTAGATGTTTCTTGAAATTTTAGAACAAGTTGAAAATGTGAATTTATTTAACTATTCCTTCTGATGGTTTGCGGAATTCCCAAAATATATGTTTTAAATATTATTTTAAATTTATGAAAAAAAATTGGTTATAAATTTTTACTTGAAAATTTTTACTTAGTATTAAAATTGGGTCTTGAAATTCCATGTGTGTTTAATTATTTAAATAATTGTTTTGATTAAAAAGGTGAAGTTGTAAATGGATTTGACCTCATTTGGTTAATTTTTAGATTTAAAATGATACTAGATTTCTTGAATTATTTATTTTTAAAGATGATTACATTTATAATGTTTTGAGAAATTATTTTTATAACGTGTTCTGAATTATTTAAATGTTCCCCACATCCCAAGTAGTTCTTTTAAAGGATTAGTTGGAACTTTTAATTTATTTATAATTAGGTATGTGTGTGTGAGACCATATTTATCTCTGTTTTTTATTAATATTTATAGTGTATGGATGATTAGGGATTTTATATGACATAGAGATAGAGGTAATGGTTATTTCTTTATAAGTGTTCATTGTTTGTTGTCTCTAATAATTATTTTCTATGCTCCTTTCTTATTTTCTAGACCTTCCTTGGTGTTTGGTTATGAGAACATGGGTATCTAAGTGAGGGTATATACTTATTCTACACTAGATATTCACACACTAATATTATCTCAGCTGGTTAGTGATATGGATAGATGGGTTGTTCTATTCTGATGAGGGTGGGTGCAAGATAATTGGGCGGTTTGTGATAGGATGTAATGTAGAACAGTAGGTTAGTTGATTGAGTAATTTCAATAATGTAATCACTTTAGGATCTTGGGTAGATCCCATTACACCTATTACTTTGGATGGCGGATTCACTAAAGGGGACTACCCTAGCTTCTTTGATGTCTCCTAACTTCTTTATGTGTGGGGTAACTATGAAAGGATATATTTATTTTCTTGTTTCACTTATGAAATGGTGCCTCCATTATTTATATTTAACTTTATATAGAATGTGTTAGTTTTCGTAAATCATTTTAAGAAATGGTTTAATGTATATTTTAAAAATGAAGAAGTTCTTATTTCATATCAAGTGTTTAAATCCTAAATAATTAATTTAAATTAATTTTTTTCTTTTAATAAAGATATAAGGAAGTTTATAAAACCAAAATGAGGTGTTATTCATTTAAAAATATAATTAAGTATGAAAATCCCATATTTTATTTATGTATTTCAAAATAACTTAAATGGATATTTTATAAAAAAAATGAAATTTGGAAAGGAGGGCGGTGGACTACTGAGTATTATTATTCTCATTCTAAAATTATCTTAGTTGCGGGTTCTTAGTTCATTTCATGGCCACTCTTAGGAGCTTTAGTTGACACTAGGGAATTGGGATTCATTTTATTTTATCTCATTCAGATAATTTTTCCTTTTAAATTATTTTTTTAAGAATTCTCTTCTCTTTTATATAATACATGGAATATGTCCCTTTAAAATGAGTTATTTACTACATTCAGTTATGGTTATTGGATGGTTGAATTATTTAATTGGTGAGTTAGTGATTCTAAAGATGAATCATATTGAGGGAACTTACTGGTTGATCAAAGGTGTGTTGGCCAAGTGATGGATTTTGGAGGTGATTTGAGGGATTAGTTTATGTTTGTTAATATATGATAGTTTCTTATGTTATATTTTTTCTGTTGATTTAATTTGGTGTGGATATCCGACCTATAAATGGTTCATGCTGAAATTTTGTTAAAATTTTATACTTATATTACTCTAGTTTAAGGGATATATGTATGTGTATTTATATATATATATTCTTCCCTATAATATTTTTCTAAACATTGGGGATCTGGAACACCCCTTGGGTTGGTGGCGAGCTGGTTCGGGTGCCGGCTCAAATGACAGTTAGGGTTGGGCCATTACATCCCTATAGTGAATCACCATAAACATGTGTAAAGTAATTTTTTATTTCTCTTTATAATTATTTTAACCTATATTGATGAGGTAGAATCACTTAGTGATATAGGATGGGTTAACTCAAAACATGTTCAGGTTGATTATCATGTTAATATTAAGAATTAAGTGACATGATTTTATATGTGATGTGGGTATATTCTTCAGGACTCTTGTATGATATCCTTAAATAGAATTGACTGAGGTAAAATATATTAGGTAAACTTGGAATGGTCTAGTATCTAAATAGAGAATCAATAGATAGTTTTGTGAATTTAGACAATCTTAATGACATTATTTCTTAGGGTAGTGGGCACTAATTATAAATGATTGGCCCTGAAGTAGATTTAAATAATGTAATAGATTTTAAAAAACCTATGATTATCCATTTATGGTAAATTAGATGGTTTATGTGTGGTTATGCCATTTTTTGATTAGTTTATCTACTAGATAGCTTTTAAAATTACTCATTTCATGAAGTAGGTTCGTTGTGTATACTTTCAGACACCCTAAAAATGGATAGATTAATGGGGGTATTTTTAGTTAATCATGATTAGTCTAATAGAGTGAATGGATCCTATAGTAGTTTAGCACAATGTTATTTTATGTGTTATTCAATCTTTATTATTATACCTTATGTTATTAATTACATGTGAGTGTATGTTTGTTATTGCTTTAGTTTTGATTACTCTTTGGAATATGACATGTGGTTTTTTAAGGTATGGGACTCAAACAGGAATCCATGTATGGATTTTTATGTGGTGAAGAATTTAGTATGTAAGGCTATGTATTGATGCTGATTTGGATTTTCATTCTTCATCATTATTTAAGAAAGTATAGGTTATTTACTCGAGATTATAATAACTTTAATCACTATTGGATGATACTTTTAGGGTCCTTGATTCATGAGGATGTCGAGTCATTACATAGAGACCTTATATAGAGAATTTTCTTGTTGGATAGATATAGATAAATGGTTTCTTCTAAAATCACATCTAATTTAGTGTTAATATAAAAAACATGGCCTAAGGTAATCAATATTGGTGAGGGATTTCAATTATATGAACGGATTATCGAATATTTTTCTAATCCTATGGATATGAGTATAGATCAGATAATTTATAATGTGGTTTTCTATTGATGTGAAAGATATAGTTTTTTACTAGTCATGGAAAATTATGTTTGATTAGTGTGACATGTATTATTATATTTTAACTTCTGTGTATATATTGTTCCTATAACATAGATATGTTCTCATATGTATTCTTAGTTTTTTTAACCCATGGACTAGAAATGTTGTGACTATTAGAGACTATTTTGGAAAATTTTCCTATGATATGACATTCCTAGATGGGTTTATTAAAATAAGGGACAGTAATGTTGTGTTATATCCTTGATTATATCAAGGGATTATTTATGTAAAGTCATTCATATATTCTAGATAAATGGGGGTAACAATGTGTCAACATTCACTATTAAGATGTTATGTGGAATGGGGTATGTTACAACATCTCTATGATGAGGTTCTTATAAGAGTTGTTAAATCCGGTATTCTATAACATCAATAATATTGTGGGTTTGCATCACTATATTCCCACTATTTCCATTCATAATTATTTCATTGAAGTTCTTCCTAAATGTCTCACATGGTTCCTCATCATTTACAAAATTATGTTTTGTCTCCTATTATGGCAGCATTTTTAGCACACAATTTCCAGACAGTAATGAATGCATACTCAGTTTTATAGAATTATTTATATTTTCTATAAAAATAATATATTTTTACATATACTATGGGATAATATAATGTTTTATTACTATGTTTTATCCTCACACCTAAATTTACACCATGGGGGATGTTCATACATTATGTGTGATTTACTGGTCATTAAATAGGTTATATTGGTGATCAGGATATTTATTCTTGATAGGATTTAATATATGGAATGAATGAGTGGCATAGGTTTTATAGTAAATTCACTCATTGTATTATTATCTATATATATTCTATATATTTTGGGCCCAACAGTGGTCATTTTTATTTATATTATATATATCCAAAATGGGTTAGTTTTATTATATCATATAGATGTATTTTTTATTATGTAGTCATATTTTACCTGTAAATCCTTTTTGTACACTAATTTTAAATTATTCTTTGTATTTTAGTTATTTTCCTAATATTGAAATACATTTTATTGATATTATAATCTCCATAGATTTATCAATAGATTCTCATTGATAATCAGATGTGTTTTTTATACAGGGAGGTGTGTTAGATTCCAAATACCTTTAAATGACTTGATACTGTTCAGAAAGACAGGGTCAGAGAAGTCAAAAAATCACAAATAATGAAGCCATTTAAAAGATAGTTATTAGACAAGATCCCTTGAAAATCAAAATCCTAAAGGTGAGGTTAAATCCTAATAACAACATAGTAGAGGTGTTTTTTGTTATTATAGATGGTATAAGTGTGAATTCCTTGATGAGGGTGTTAAATAGAAAATTGTTCCTAAGGGGGGTGGATTTTAGTGATACAACATAGATTTTAGGAGGTTCACAAATATGAATCATTAGGGGGAATAGAAAACAGTCATATCTTATAGTCTTTATGAGTGAGGTATTGGACATGATTTTATGAAAATACCAGGATAGAAATCCCAAAAGAATGTAATATAATGGTGTGAGTGGTTTGAGTTATTATTATACAGTACAATTTCAAGAAATTAAAACAAAAAGTATTCAGTAATAAACTAATAAATATATGGAAATGACTTATACGTATATATTCTTTATTGGATCCATACATAGTATCACCCCAATCCTTCTATAAACTCTTTAAATAATATGTTAAATGATAAAATAAAAATAAAAATGAAATATATGTATTAGGAAATAGTTTTTAGATATCTTCATTTTTAATTAATGATTCTATATTAATTATAAAACTATCTTTAAATATTTTCCCTAATCAACCTATATAATAGAATAAAAAATAAATAACATCAATGAACCCCAACTATAATGGTTTTCAGTATATTTAGAGAAATAATTCATCAATATAATAAACACAAATACTTAAATAGTAACTACAAAGTGATTAATAAAAATTTTAAAATTTATATATCAGTATTGAAAATCATTTTTATAATAAATTTAATTATTCTCCATATATAAATGTTTAATTATTTTTTCAATCTATTGAAAATATTCTCACTCACTAAAATAGGTCAGATACATTTTAAATATATGGTTAAGGATATATAATTTTAATTATCACCTGTCTTTACCATCAATAATTAAAAAATTATTGTAAACTATGATTCAAAATAATGAAACCCATTGATTTGGAAAACAAAATCTATGGTTCCGTTAAAATTATTAAAAGAGAAGTAAAAGTACTATAATATAACATTCTAATAATTATGAATAATATATATAAAATCCATGTTTATGTGATATTCCTGATAAATAATAACTACAATAGATATTTTATGTGTATTATAAGTTATAATTTCTCTACTATTTCGATCTCATATCTTTCCATTGAAATAGGAGATTCTCATTTTTTTCATTTCATAAAAATAATGAATATTTATATCAATATATAATTTTAATATATACCATTAAAATAAATAACATATTTTTACACCCTTGGAAACTATATAAAAATCCACAAATATATTGTTTTTGTTGAAAATTTTCTTTATGATTAGTGGAAACCCAAGACACCAAAATAAAAAGTGATATGAAAACAAAAGAATACAAATATTATATCATAATAATGTTTTAGGATCCCTTTACCACATAGTAATTTAAATCCTCTAGGGTTTTTGAATCATCAACCAGATAAAAAATAGTTGGAGTAAATAAAAAGTAATCTGACTTCATGAATTGTTTAATATTTTGATTATTAGTTTTATCCCAATCCAAATTAACCTTATCTTATTCCTACACTTCAATATGTCAATCAAAATGATTTTTATTTAATAATAAGAATCATGGAATTAATGTTCTCTAAGAATCACTCCTTTCAATATTCACTGAATGGAATAATTCACATAATAGTGATAACCCACTCTCCCTTGATCCCTAAAATGGGGTGATTGAAGATTAGTACAATTTTATAAATAAATTATTTCATTATAAGAACTAGTTTGTTCTATATATGTTTATAAAGTACCACTTATAATCTATACTATCTTCTAATAAATTTATGAAAAATAAAATTAATTAGTATCATTGTTGAGTCACATGGATTCCTGTAGGAAATGGGGAAACTATAAATTCATACCATATCTAAACCACTATAAATTGTTTCATTGAGTTATTGTTAGAACCATGGTCATCTACGCATGAATTGGAGTATGGTTTGTGTTTTTTTTCAATCCTCAGAGGAAGTTCATAATTTGTTCCAGAAAAGTGCTCATACAGGTCAAGCAGATAAACATATTGAAGGTGGCACCATTTTCTAGTGTTTTCTAAATTTCTGGACCTCAAAATTTAAAAAAGGGGGAAACAGTGTTTTTGGGAAAGGGACTTGCGCGTCGGGTATGTGTCTCACAAGTGACTTGCACGTTGAGAAAGGACTTCAACACCGGTTCCTAGGAGGATTGGAAAGTTTTGTGCCATATGTTTTTAAAGATCAGAACTTCAAAATATAGAAAAGGAAAGAGGGTCACACAAGTATTGGTTTGGTCGTGCAAGTGAGTTGCGCGATAGAGGCTAGGGCGGTTGGAGATGCGCGCCATAACTTGCGCACCGAGGGGAGGCTTTCGCGCTACCATACAGGGTGTCTATTTTGCCTATAAATAGAGGACCACCCTTCCTCATTTGGTATGAAGTTCAAACATAGATAAAATTAGAGCTACCACCGTGCAGGTGTAGTGGTCGTGCAAGTGGTGTTGGGTCACGCAAGTTGGAGTTGCGCGATGTTTGTTAGCTACGCATCCAAGGTGGTTTGGGCGAGAAAGGAGTTGAGTCACGCAAGTTTGGAGTTGAAAAATTAAGTTTTGTGCAAGTGATTGAGGTGAACTTGCACGCCGGTTTGGACTTGCGTGCCGAGACTTGCGCGTCATCTTGAAACTTGTGCGCCAGTCTTGAAGAATCGCTCTAGGTGTTGTTGAAGTACGTCGGTCCTTTTTGGAGATACACGAAAACTGGAATATTTCCCGATACCTTCGGTGCAAAGTGAGATTATTCTATGGGTGAGAGTTGGACTTCAATAGAGCATCTACATACAACAGAGGATGTATTATTTTGTAATGATGAAGAGACATTCACGTATATAAACTGAGTGGGACTTCACCAAGGGCAGTAAGCCAGGGGAGTCAATGGGAGGGACCCAAGGGAAGCAGTAGGATATCCCTAAACAATTGTAATGGTAGTGAGCCTGGGACAGAGTGAATGTTCCCAAACCTTTGTAATCTACAACAAGTGAAGAATAGTGGAATTTGGTACAACCGAAAACCAGTCGGCGTATGATCCTTGGACGTATCCCTTAGTGGTGAACCAAGTAAAAAGTGTTGTGTCATCTATTTTCATGTGAATGTTTTATTTATTCTCTTATCCATAATACAGGTTTAACTAGTCTCTACCAACGTGGGAACAAGATCTGTTAGTTTAAAAGAAAAATTTGACACCCTGATTCACACCTCCCCTCTCAGGGTGTCCAGGGGTCCTTCAAGTCATATCTGAGGGAGGTTGCTGGTGTTTGATCTGTTTTATACTGCCATGTAAAATTCATCCAGTGTTAGGGGAGTTCCCCTATTTGATGGAAGTAATTTTCAGATTTGGAAGAACAGAATGAGATATATTCTAAGATTCCTTGGGATGGATGTTCTGTTTTCTACCATGAAAGGTATACATGTTACTAATCCAACATGGCTAGCTATGACTGATGCCGATAGGAAAATTCTTGATGCTGATGCTAAAGCGCAAAATTCTCTCACCACATCTCTTTCTAATTAGATCAATCTAAAGGTGATGAGTTTCTCCTCAGCAAAGTCCACATGGGATAGTCTTTAAAATATTTATGAAAGAGATAGCAAAGTGAAGGAGGTGAAACTAAAATTCCTACACAATAGGTTTGATGATCTGAAGAAGCATCCTGATGAGAATACAGACTCCTTCTTCAATCGAATAGTTGAAGTGGTTGGAGAAATTCGGGGTCTAGGTGAAGAAATCAAAGACGTTGACATTGTAAAGAAAATATTAACAAGAATTCCACCCCTGTACAATGCAAAGGTGTCATCTTTTGAGGAAATAGATCTTTCCAAACTTTCTTTGGATGATCTGTTGATCAGCCTAGTGGCATATGAAATGAGATTCAAACTAGAAGATGCTACTACATGAGTAAGAAGGTAAATGGTTTTCAAATCCATAGAGAAACTAAAAATTTCAAAAGATAGTAGTGGTGAAGACAATGAGGAAAAATAAATTCTTTCTCTCATTTCCAGGAAGTTCCAGAATGGAAAAGGGAAATTCAAAGGGAAGTTACCTCTAGATTTCTTTCATTGTGGCAAAGTGGGGCACATTGCTTCTCAGTGCTTAAGAAAGATCGATGATGATGATAGAGATGCTGAAAATATTGAGAAGACTCGGAAAATGTTTTTCAAGAAAATACACTTCAAATCTAGAAATAAAGTTCTGAGGAAGAGATTTTTTTGTGAAGAGGAAGAAGATGATAATGAATTCGATGATGAAGAAGAACCAAAATTTAAAACTGGGAACCATGCTTCCATGATGGCCTCTGTTAAAAATTCAGAAGATACTGGTGGATTAAATCAGTTGAAAATTAGTGCAGAACCCGAATTGAATCTTAAGGATGCTTTTAGTAAGCTTCAGATTAAATATAAGAGTTTCAATAAGTGGAAATCAATTGTAGAAGAATCAACTAAATATGTTGACCAACTTGAATCTAAAATTGAATGACTGGAAGAATTGGTGAGAGTACAGTCTAAAATACTTGAAAGCAATGATTATGTAGTGGATATAAAGAAGAGAATTGAAGAACAGGCAAATTTCATCAATTATCTCACCTCTAGACTAGAGGAAACGGCCAAGACTGTTGAGTGTCTTGAAAAGGAAGTTGTTACTCTTAGGAGTAAACTTGATACTGAATCAATTTCAAAAGAATCAAGGAAGAAAATACAGTTTGGAAGATTCTCAGTTGCAGAATTACTAGCAAGGGCCAAGTGTGGTTCAGATGGGGTTGGAAAAATCTTGAGTGATCAAAGACCCGCTTCCATGGGAAAGAGTGGAATTGGCTGTGAAGCTGAGACATCAACTACTGGAAGTGAAAAGAGCCAAAAGAAACAGAAGATGATTGTTGGACATGTTGAAACATTGCATGAAGTGCTGAAAAAAACCCTCAATCCAAACTAAAAGGAGAATTAAAAAGTATCCTCAAACATTAAAAAATGACAGGCAGTCCAACTATTCTCCCAAGGAAGAAGGTATGAAGAGAAATTAAAGTGAGAATACATTTCCTCTCAGGAAGTGTCAGTTATGTGGCTATTTGGGCCATACCATGTCATATTGCGAAGAGGAAAGGAGCTACTTGAATGGGGAAGATCTGGGACATCAACAAAGGATACTGACTTCATATCCTCCATCCTATAGAAGAAATGGTTTCTATGGATACAATTTTCATTGTTCTAACATTGGTCATAAGGCTGTTAATTGCAGGAAGAGAAGGGACATGGACACCTCATACTGGAGTTCAAGACAATTTACATCTCGTCAACAAGATAGTATTGCTCTTACAAACAGGTTTTCTCCTCTCGAAGAAGACTTCGACTATGAAGAACTAATGTAGACAGATGAGATAATGGAAAGGCCTTCAGTGCTCTATACTCAATCAAATGTCTCATGGAAAGAAAGGAAGAAAATTAAAAAAATCCAACCTTACAGAGGTGGCCCTCAAAGCTACAAAAAGAAATAGTATCTGGATTCTGGACAGCGGTTGTTCATCTCATATGATAGTTAATGTTGGCATGTTATCAGATATCAAAAGAAAGGTTGATCATACAGTACAATTTGGTAATGATGGAACTCTGAAAATCAAAGTCAATGGAAGTACTGAATTATCCAATGGAGAGATAAATAAGACTAAAGTCCTTTACGTAGATGTCCTACGTCATAATCTACTCAGCTTGAGTCAATTCTATGACTCGGGACTTATAGTTAATTTTAATCAGAAAGGCTGCACTATCAAGGGAAAGACTAGAAATTCACTTATGAAGGGATGCAGAACAAAGGGCAACTTGAATCAGGATGATAGTAAAGAAAATGATTGTTACATGACTGTTGAAGAAGAAAACAATTTGTGTCATTGGAGATTGGGACACATCAATCAACAAGACATGGAGAAAATATCAAAACTGAAGATTTTTAGGGACATTCCCAACCTGAAGCGTCGGCATGAAAAGTCTTGTGATGCTTGCTTTCGTGGAAAGCCGGTCTGCAGTTCATATCAGCCAAAGAAGAAACGAGCATCTCATCTTCTTGATCTAATTCATACAGATGTATGTGGGCCGATAAATGTTGTCGGAACTCATGGATACAGGTACTTTTTCCTTTTCATAGATGATTATAGTAGAATGGCTTGTGTTATGGTCATTCATAGGAAATGACAAGTGCTTTACTGCATGAAAACATATCAAAAAATTGTTGAGAATGATACTGGATGAAAAATCAAAGTGTTATGATCTGACAATTGAGGGGAATACACGTCCATTGAATTTTAAAATTACCTGGAGAAGCATGGGATACAACATGAGTTAGCTACTGTGAGAACTCTAAAACAAAATGGAGTTTTTGAACTTAAGAATCAATAGGTGAACAACATGGCATGAACTATACTGATTAAGAGTCGTATTCTATGACATTACTGGAAAGTGGATGTTCAAGCTGCAGTGTATATTCAAAATCGAACAGGGCTTTATATGGGTGAGACGAAGAAACCATATGAATTGTGGAATGGAAGGAATCCCTCTTTGAAATACTTTCATGTTTTTGGAAGTAAGTGCTTCATAAAAAACAAATAAGTAAATCAATGGAGGTATGGTGACAATGTAGATGAAGGAATTTTCCTCAGATACTCAATTAACAGCAAAGCCTACAAGTGTTTCAACAAGATATTAGGAAGGATTGTGGAAAGCAGTTATGTTAAGATGATTGAAGGGAAAACCAAAAATTCTTCAAGGATGTCATATGATAATGTGATATAAAGTGAGGAAGAAAGTGAATGTATATAAAATAAAAATACATAAATAGAGGAAGTTATACAAAACACTTAGCAGTTACATCATGATGTTGATTCAAAAGAAGAATCTGAAGACGAAACTATGGCTGGAGAGAATGCAATTGAACCTCGTAGGAGATATCGAAGAGCTAAGATTGATCCATCTAACATAATTGGGGACAGTAGTTCACCCACACAAACAATGATAATGAGGAATAACACGCAATATGCATTTCTGATAGTTGTGGACCCATCCTCATTTGAAGAAGCTGCAAAGGATGAATCATTGGTGAAACCCATGAATGAAGGGTTAGATCAGATTGACAAGAATCGGGCATGGGATCTTCTCTAGAGACCCGAAGGTGACAATGTTATTAGTACAAAATGGATATTCAAGAACAAGTTTTATGGGCATGGAAATGTTATTAGAAACAGGGCACGATTGGTATGTAAAGGATACTCCCAGATTGAAGGTGTTGATGTTGAAGAAACCTTTGCTCCAGTGGCTAGACTGGATTCAATCAGGTTGTTCCTTGCCATGGCTCTCCAAAGAGGATATAAAGTATATCAAATGGATTTCAAGACAGCATTCTTGAATGGTATACTCAAATAAGATGTCTACATCGAACAACCAGTGGGTTTTGTTCTTGGTACTGATAAAACAAAGGTCTGCAAACTGAAGAAAGCTCTATATGGTTTGAAGAAGGCACCACGAGCATGGTATTCTCGGCTGGACTCGTATCTCAAGAAGCTGGAATTCAAAAGAGGAGGAGTATATTACAATCTATATGTGAATAATTCTCCAAAAGATCAATTTATGATTCTAGTCTTCATTGATGATATCATATTTGGTGGCAGTAGGCAGAAATCAGTGGATGAATTTTCCAATCACATGAAATCAGAATTTGAAATGTCTATGATTGGGGATATCACATATTTCTTGGAGCTACAGGTGATTCAAAAGATGGATTACACTTTCATTTCTTAGGAAAAGTATGCAAGAGATATGTTGAAGAAGTTTAATATGCAAGAGTCCAAACCAATGTCAAATCTGATTGCAGTTGGAACTAAACTTGGAAAGCATGAGGATGGGACCTCTGTAGATCCCACCATGTACAGGAGGATCATTGAGAGCCTACTGTACCAGACATCGACATGGCCAGATATTTTCTTTGCCACATGTCTTGCAGCCCTCTTTCAGAGTAATCCAAAGGGGGACATATTGCAGTAGTAAAAAGAATCATGAGGTATATTCACGGTACTCACAATTATGGCTTATACTTTGCTGCAGGAAGAAACAGTGAATTATCAGCATTTTCTGTTGCTGACTGGGCTGGTGATGTTTTGGATATAAATTCCACCAGTGGTGGAGCATTCTATATTGGGAATAAATGTGTTCATTGGTTGAGCAAGAAATAAGAAAGTACTTCTCTTAGTACTGCTGAAGCTGAGTATATCTCCACCGTAAAGGTATTCACTCAACTATTATGGATGAAGCAACAATTAATAGATATTGGTGATGAGTTGAAGCAGCCAATGGTGATTTACTAGGATAACAAGAGCCCAATAGATCTTACAAAGAATCTGGTACAAAATTCTCGTACAAAACATATTGAAATTAGGTATCACTTTATCAAATAGAAAGTTGAACAAGGCGTGATTAGAATGGTTCATGTGGGAACTGATGAGAAAGTGGATGATATCCTGACCAAGACACTGTCAATGGCTGTGTTTGAGAAGCATCGGTTGAACCTCGGTGTTCAGACACCTCCCAATGCATAAGGAGGTTATGAAAATCCCCTCTCCCCAGTTATGTTAATTGTTTTTAATCTATTTACAGATGCGATGCAGGTTTGTGGGGGAGATACTATCCAAGAGGAGTGTGGTTTGAGCTGAACAATGAACAATTACAGGTCTTTGGGTTTATTTTCAGTGGGGGGGAAGGAATAAATTCAGACAAGTCATGCTTTTGTGACTCATTAAGAATTCAGTGACACATTTAGAATTCAGTGACACATTGAGAATTCAGTTTTGGTGACAGGATGGGAAGGAATTCATTGGATGGGAACCCAATTCAATCTTTCTCTCTTGTTTTCTACACCGAGAATTGCTCACATAGACATAGAGTGTTGGTTGAGTTGATTCTTTCATTTTTAGTTTTCATATGGATGGTGATATATTGAATTTATTTATTGACTGCCAACAAACCCAAATGTAGAGATTTTTGTAACCATGGTCATCTATACATGAATTGGAGTATGGTTTGTGTTTGTTGTTAATCCTCAGAGGAAGTTCAGAATGTGTGCCAGCAAAGTGCTCATATAGGTTAAGCAGATAATAGTACTGAAGGTGGCACTGTTTTCCAGTGTTTTCCAAATTTCTGGACCTCAAAATTGACAAAAGGGGCAAACAATGTTTTTGGGAAAGGGACTTGCGCCCCGGGTATGTGTCGCGCAAGTGACTTGCGTGCCGAGAAAGGACTTGTGTGCTGATGCCTAGGAGGATTGGAAAGTTGCACGCCATATGTTTTTAAAGATCATAACTTCAAAATATGGAAAAGGAAAGAGGTTCGCATAGGTATTGGTTTGGTCACGCAAGTGAGTAGCGCGACAGAGGCTAGGGCGGTTGGAGTTGCGCACCGGAACATGCGCACTGAGAGGAGGCTTGCGCACCACCATGCAGGATGTCTAGTTTTCCTATAAATAGAGGACCACCCCTCCTCATTTGGTACGAAGTTCAGACTTAGAGAAAATAAGTGCTACCATCGCGCAGGTGTAGTGGTCGCACAAGTGGTGTTGGGTCGCGCATGTTGGATTTGCGCGACAGTTGTTAGCTGCATGTCCAAGGTGGTTTGGGCAAGAAAGGAGTTGAGTCACCAAGTTTGGAGTTGAAGAAGTGAGTGTTTCACAAGTGGTTGAGGTAAAATTGCACGCCGGTTTGGACTTGCACGCCAAGGCTTGTGCGCCATCTTGAAACTTGTGCATCGGGCTTAGAGAAGCGCACCAGGTGTTGTTGAAGTATGTCGGTCCTTTTTGGAGTTGCACGAAAGTTTGAAGATTTCTCGATACCTTCAGTGCAAAGTGAGATTAGTCTACGAGAGAGATTTAGAATTCAATAGATCATCTATATACAATAGAGGATTCATTCTTTTTCATTGATGAAGGGAGCTTCATGTTTATAAACTGAGTGGAACTTCACCAAGGGTAGTAAGCCAGGGGGAGTCAACATGAGTGAGCCGAGGAACGCAGTAGGCTATCCCTGAACAATTGTAAAGGTAGTGATCCTGGGACAGAGTTACTATTTCCAAACCTTTGTAATCCACAATGAGTGAAGAATAGTGGAATTTGGTATGACCAACAACCTGTCGGAATATTCTCCTTGGACATATCCCTTAGTGGTGAACTAAGTAAAAAGTGTTTTTTCATCTCTTTGCATGTGAATGTTTTATTTATTCTCTTATTTATCATACAGGTTAAACTAGTTTCTACCATTGTGGGAACAAGATCTGTTAGTTTAAAAGAAAAAGATGACACCCTGATTCACCCCTCCCCTCTCAAGGTGTCCCAGGGTCCTTCAGTTATTAGGTGAGGGAACTAAGATAATTTATCATCCTATTTATTTTATTTATTCAAATCCACTCTTCTATTTTTGGCATCAAAATATCATGTTAGATATATATAGTGGTTATTCCTCATGATCCTAATTTAATATACACTATATGTAGAAATTATATTCCTCCACTTGATAAAAATTTATTTCATTATTCCCTTTCTGAATAACCACTTATTCATCAACACCCTTATTTAATTTATTTTATATTTACTCATCTTGAGAAAAATAACTATGATTAACCAAATTTGTACCATATTTTGGGGGAATACCTTCATGGAATATGATCATGTTGGTAAGAACCATATATAGAATTAGACGTAAATTTGATTTTCTTTCACTCTATTCTCTATCTTCTATAATCCCTTTTTTAGACTATAAAATTCCAACCCCTTCATGAATTTGGGTCTTTGAGATAAGTGCGTCACCATGTTGAAATATCATAGCATCGTGGGGATCTAAAACATGGATTAAAAAATGAATCTGATTATACCAAGATCCATCAATGTTCTATAAAAACATGGCCTTGATATTCTCATTTTTATCCAATTTTATAAATACATCAACCTCCTATACTAAAATAGTAGCCATCTATGTGGGATGATGTGAGACATATTTTAATAGTCTGTACCATCAACAATGATTTAATGAGTGTCAATGAAATTTTTAAGGTCAAAAAAGGTAGATTTATATTAAAAATTAGAAGTTTTTAAATCATTAATATCTTATATATCAACCTAAATAAACTCCAGAATCAGTTTTTCTTAACCAAGATCCACATAGGTCAACACACATGTGATATTGAGAAATGATTTGGTACAATTATTAGAGTAAAGGAATCATCTACAAGCATTACCAAAAAACATCAAAATTAATGTATTGTAGAAAATAAATGTATGAACAAAGAAATGAACCCATATCATAGAATAAAAAGGTTGTTCCCAAGATGAAAATTGAACAAACCATTAAAAATAAAGAATTAGGAATTTCTAGAGATTTTGGAAAACATGTACTATGATTTTAAATGATCTTCCTCAATAAATTTGAATCAATAAAAAGTTATGAATCAAGAATATTGATAGATTATTAGATATAAAGAACATATATTCTATTTATATGAATGTATAAATACTAAGAAGAGTGAATTAAATGAATTAAAGGTTAATGAAAAGGGAAATTCTAAATCATGGAAGAAATGCAAAATTATTAGGAGTAAATTTCATCAACCATTTTACCATAAAAAATTTATCTTCACTAATAATTTAATATCTTTGATATTGGAAAATAAAAAATAGACCATTATGCAACAATAATGGAGAGTGAAATAGATATTTTTACCCTCCTTCGATAGTGGGGGTGGCTCCAAAACAACTATAATTGAAAAATAAGTCACAAAATTATTTGATTCTTATATCCACTATACAAATAAGAAAATATTATATGATAATTATATAATAAATAATAACCTTAATTATATGATAAATTATAATAGGATTGGTGTGTTTTTCCACATTGTGAACTATTCTATCTAGGGAACAAAGAACACATCATTCATGTTCGATAATAAAAAAAGTATTTCTTCCTCTCTATTAAAATAATATTTCTATACTAATTTTTTATAACTGAATAAATTATATTTAACAACTCTTAAATAGTACACAAAGTAAAGACTCTAATTAGATACAAAAACTAGTGGGAATTCCCTCTCAAAGTAACACTATCAGAAATCCTTATTAGACTGTAAACATTTAGAAAGATTTAAACATTTAATAAAAATAACCCTATACCCTTAATCCATTGAATCTTCCTATGAAGTAGTCAGCAATACCTATTGGAATTAAAATATCGATGTTTATAATAAAAATCCATATCCAAATTGATTTCAAAATTAATTCCATTAAATAATGTAAATTTCACAATATCTTATTACAAATAATTTACTGTTTTTTATATTTCCGTAAAAAATAATACATTATAAATGGTTTCCAATAATCACTTATCACCTAAACTTAATGAAAATTTGTCTTCCAGCATATCATCATCGATCATTCCACGAATTTAATGAATTGTTGGTATGAATATTAATTGGTAATGATTCTTTTTCTAGTGGATATATAAGGATGTTTATAAATATTTTCCAAAGATTCAATAAATAAGAATAGTCATCATATACCTAGCAGGCATAGTCATCGTGTCATGAAATTATATAATTCAAAAACCTTTATAAATGAAGATACACTATAATCAAAATATATTCCAATAATAATGATCTATAAGTAGTTATGGGAGTTTCTTATAATTATTGGAGGCTTATCGATTCATAATCAATTTCGAAATCCAAAAAATATAGTATGATATATTAATAATTGTGTACCACTCATACCAAATCAATACTGAGAAGTTTCTACACTTTTATCTATTTAGAAATATCAATTTTGTAATTTTTTTTATGAATAAACCCCACTAAAAATCCTCTGTAATCAATGTAAACATATTTTGTACAACCAAATACCACCTTCGGTATCACACAATTTCAATAATATTGTAACAGTTTTCTTATATCATAAGGATTGAATTAATGATTTATAATAAAACAAAATTCCATTGATAAAATCAATGGAATTTATATGATCAATTTTAACTATAAAAAAATAAATTAATAGAACACTATGTATCATAATTAAAAATTAGTATAAAATTGTAAAATAAACAATTAAAAATATCTAATATACCTTAATTAAGAATGATTACATAATGCATAACTCCAATACCTAAATGATATGCTCATTATCTAAGAAACTAATTGAATATTTAACTCTAAAATGATATTATATATTTTGAAAATAAATTTAATTTAAAATATATTAATTCATTTTATTCTCTATAATGTCACATATTTATGTGATTAGGTAATGTTAATGCACCAATAAATGTAACATATAAAATAAAATGATAAACTAAAGATATTTCAAATCACTTTATATACCAGGTAACATAATTTAAACTTCATATATATTAAGTTTAGTGTGGAAAATAAAAAAAATCCTCAATGATATGTTAATAAACATAATTTTTAAATCATTTTACAACAAACAACACCTTAATCATATGACTATAACAAATTAATCAATAGTCATGTTGGATATAAAAAAATTAAATATATATATCAGCATTGTCTATGAATCATTAACTATAATAATCATATATCTACCTTATAACTTACTATAATAATAAAACAATTAAAATTATATATATATAGTTATATCGATAACAACTCTTTCTCCTCACTCGATAAATATTTTAGAAACATTATTCTCAAAATTTCAATACTGGATTTCACGAAATTTTAAATAGTCAATATTAATATTAAAAATAAATTAATATTCACATATCCCCCTAAAATAAATAAATATGAATATGCAATATGAAATCTATTGTATTTAATTTCATAATCATAATTCAGTCAATATGAGTTCTATGTGAAAATAAGGACTTTTTATAAATTATTAAATAAAGATTCATTATCTTCTTAAAAAATACTACTAGAATGAAATAATATTCTCTTTTGTATAAAATCCAATTATAGATGAGATTTCTATATATATATTTCTACAGTCACTTTTTTTTAAATCATATAAACTTATGAAATGAAACCCTTAAAAATATGTTTTCAATAACTTTCCATCAAAAATACTACATATATAAAATAAATTTCCTCTATTGATGATATTTTCTAATGATGTGAAGAGATTTATCTTAATTTATGGAATTAGTTACATGATTCACATGTATTTTATCACACCTCATTACTAATAACTCAATACACATGAAGAATACATGATTTTGGTAGACAAAATAAAAATATGATTACATTTTGTTTTCTAATCACAATTGAAAAAAAATTCTTATGTATGATAAAATTTATAAAATTCATTCTAATAGAAAAAATTCATATAGAAAATTTATATATAAATACATAATAAACTAGATAGAAAATTTTATAATTCTCTAAAACCTAAATTTTGAAAAAATTTATAGACACACACACATGAAATAAAAGTATTACTTCCTTGTTATATTAATGATCATATAATAAATTTAGTAACTCATCCACACCATTTAAAAATATATATAATTTTACTTTTTTAATACTATTGTTCAATTATAGAGCACACTAACAGTAATAATGAATAAAGAAAAAATTCTATAATATAATTCATAAAAAATAATTATGTTTTTTATTTTTAACATCATTTTTAAATATTAAAAATTATATATCCATTAAATGAAACAGGATGAGAGGAACTCATTATATAATTTTATATAATTTCCTATTCTCATAAAAGATTTTGTCGTAATGAATGACTTAAAACTCTTTTTGGGACTAGATGATCCCAAACCCAAAATATGACTTTATGGGAGAAAATTATTTTTTATATTAATGGAAAAAATAGAGAAAAAAATAATTGAGATTAGTAGAGTATGTGTCTGTTGATATATTTTTTAAGTGGAATTATTGATATTTAACATTCCGTAATGGATAAAGAAGATCATTTAAACATAGAAAGTGTCCCATAAATGTAAAAAGTGGGGCATTAGAATCCATAAATTATGAAGATTTATTTTTAATTTTAAAATTTTATAAATTATTTTAACCATATACTATGTAATTATGTTTTTAATTTTTTTATTATATTTCACTATTCTCCCCTGTAATTTTTTCCAAAATAAATATTAAATAAAACCTTTATCCTAATTTTGATACCATGATTCCAAATATGAAAATTATTTTATCAAATTCATTCCCTAAATATGATAAACTTAGCATTTAAAAAAAATACATGATACTTTTTTCAATGTAATATGATTTTAGTTATTTCATATTAGACATTATTTAGGGGTTATGTACGAACCCACACAACTGATAAAATATTTACCCAAAAACCAAAAAATAAAAAAAAAATATCAAAACTCAAACAACCATTTTCAATTTTCAAAATTCAAAAAATTTAAATGAACTCTAAGTCATGTGTTTATACACATTGGTCCCAATGTCACTGCTTTTACTAAATTTATCACTATGATCTTCCTCTTATAATGAAAACATTGCCCAATATCCAAGACTGTGACTAAAACATGATAAAAATATAGCATGGGGTTGTTTAAGGATACCACCAAGCCTCTAAACACTGTTGATCACCAATGAACATTATCATCTTCTCCTAAAAACTCCATTTCCAAAATAATTAAGACATAAATATATTCAGAGTTATTAATTCTCTAAGAATAACTACCACTATAATAACCTCTATAAAATATGAAATTCCATATCTACACCACCAAAAATTACCACCAAACCAACTTAAAATCACATATGGAAGACAAAAAAATAAAAATAATTGATTAATTATGAAATCATCATGGTGATACAATGACCATGATCTGACATTAAAGTAAAAAAACAAAAAATATAACTAAAATTAATAAAATTATATTATTCAAACAAAAAATGAAAATTAAATCATATAAATGGTGAGAAAATAGGTGATGAAGCCCAGATCTTAATGATCAAAGCCACCTCTTTCATTCACTATCATCGAAGAACCATTCAATAGTTTATTTTAATATCAATATCACACCAAAAATGACATTTTGAACTCAATGGGTCCCAATATATAATTTTACCTACATTGATAAATTATTTATAAAATTATATATGTTAACTAAATTAATCTTTCAATATATAAATAACATATATCATGATTTTTAGACTTTCATTTATGGGATTGTAATTTCATTTACTATACTTTAGTCTCACCTCTTTCTCTATTTTTATGATTTGTGTTAAGGATATCAAGAAATTATATAAATATATTTCTTTCCCAAAAAAGATACTTATAAAAACTCCACCTCATGTTTTCTCTTCTTCCTATGAAGATAAAACCCTAACACTAAAATATAAATGGACTCCATCTCATCTTATATAGAAATTTGTAGAAGATCATTCTTAAATAAATGGAAGTGATCAGTCCATGTTGGTTTTTTTCTTATGTGTTTCATTTATTTCTCTGATAATATTTTCATATCTATTATTCATATTTGGTTATGGGGCCAAAATTATTCTTCCTATAAAAATTATGATTCTAACTATTATTATCAGAGCCTGTCATTGTTTCAAATATATATTCAAAATTGATTTTAATAAAAATTCCTAATTCAATTTAAATGAGATGAATTTTTATAAAATTGATAGTCTAAAAATATAGAACTTTTTATGTTTTGGATTTTAAAAAAATTATATTCATGACCAATTATTACTATGTAATAATTATGATTGTTTGATTTGTTTAATAATTTATGATGAAATAAATTATTATTTTTAGTACTAATATAATAAATTCTGTTGATTGGTATGTTTATGTGTACTCTCTCTATGTTTATGATATTACTATACTTTCAGGCTAATTCATTATGGAAATAATGTTTTGAAATTATGTATTTTATCAAAAAATTCTATTTTTATTTAATCCAAAATAATTTCTAGAATTATTATGTAATGGAATTAAACTATAAATTTTAAGATGGATTGAGATAATTATTTAGTTATTGATTATATGTGAATTACTAATTTCAATTACTGATTTAGATTCAATAAAATTATTATTTGGGTAGGAGGACTTGTTATTTATTCATACGTGAAGATTCTTGAAGATAGAGCATGCTGGAGAGGTTCCTCCACTAGGCGATCATCGAGGTGATTCAACATTGAACCTTCATAGTTTCTTTTTAAATTTGTTCTCTAGTAAATTCCTTAGGCTCGATGATTTTTATGTCCCTTAATTTATGTCTCCAATATCTTCTCAACATAAGGGTCTTACTACCATTGTATTCTTAAATAAGGACATAGAGAATCTTGCTTCATGTCTTTGGGTTGCGCTCATTGGTAAGTTATGGAACCAATATCCTTTAATTAATTTCATAAAAATTTCCTTTGAAACAATTGGTTTAACCAACTTTTATTTGGGTCTTCCGGATGATAGACTTGTCCAGGTTTGTTTCTCATCGAAAGAGGATAATTATAGATGTTGGTCTCAGGGAATGTGTTCCTTTGGATCACATAGTACGAAGATGATGAAATGGACCCTAGAATTTGAATAATATTTCAGACCATCTGTGGTTCCTTCCTATCTTATATTTAATGGATTACCCATTCAATTATTTAAAATATATTCTTTATCTATAATTTCTAGTCCTACTGTAATAACGAATAAAATTTATTAAAAACGTCTATGCTTTAAAGGAACTATATTTTGTGGATTATTACAAAAGTGGAAATATCTAAATAGATACCGTCATCCATCTTGATTCTGAATGAGGATAAGGGTTTCTAGAAAATTGTGGCCTATGAAAGGCTTCTTCTTTATTTCTCCATATGTTTTCATTTTGTGAACAATAATGTGTTATGTGATAAGGTGTCGTCAATGAAACCTAATTCACAACCTTCTGTTAGGATAAAATCAATTTGGGTTTAAAAGATAAATCATGACCCTCTTATTTGGGTAAAGGATTGTACTATGGTTGGAAATATTGATGTTGTCCCTTCAAAACAGAATCAGGATGAAATTGTTGTTCAGGATTTCTCTATATTTGTTAATTATTTTTATGATGCTCAACCCAAAGGGAATCAAACCATCCTAACCTTAAGAGCTAACCCACCCAATCAGGAGGAGGTGCAGAAGGATTGTAATGATTCTGATGAATTGACTCATGACATATCAAAACAATCATGAAAAAATTAATAATATTTTTTATTATCAAGTGTTAAATAAGGTAAGAAGCCATTGGTGGATATGGATGGATTTTTCACCCCACATACTATATAAACATCTAAACATATAGATTATTATAAATTGGATAGAACTATTTTTACTAGATCCCCAAGAATTAATATTGAAGAAAGAAAATAAGATCCTCCTTAGCTCATCCCCAAGATCCCTTTTTCATCTTCTGATGAATCATCCTCTGATGAATAATATTCATGTAATAGCGGTAAACTAAGGAATCACACCCACGTAATCAAGTAGGGACTCATGAATTAAATCTAATCTAGGTTCGATGAGAATAATTTGTTTCTATTCTGATCATTCACTCATATATTATTTTCAAACCTCTTGATTCCTATATGATAAATCTATTTCTACCAATGTTGTGTCAAATCATGGTTAAGTGCATTAGATTTCTAATTTTTATCATGGTTGCTGCATTCTCATGAATGAAACTCGTCTACATAAATTCCACTTCTATTTCTTTTATCTTTATACTCAAATAAAGGATGATCAAGTGGACACCGCATTCTATTTAATTTGATTCTACAACCTTATACCCCCACTTTTGAATTCTATTAATATTTGAACAATGGTTGTGGCCAGACATCATGATTCTTCATGTGATGTTGGGTTTTTTTATGAAACATAAATTAAATCTCATGGAATATTAAATATTGTTTCTTTTAATGATAATTCATGTGAATTGAGTGTTTTCATTACATTTTTCTATTTTTCCTTTAAGATAAACATGTGATATATTATCCTTGAAGGTGATTTTCAGATGATTTTTTTCTTAACCTTTACTTTTGAAAGAAATCATGATTCGATAGTACTCAAATACATTCCCAACATGGAGGATTTATATTTTCTTCTACAGTGTTTTTTATGGTGACTTGTAGTGATACAGATCTAAATATCTTTAATGACTGATCATGATTCTTTTTATAAAGACACATGTAGTGTTTATCCGGACTAATAAACTACCACTTGAAGGAACTTTATCTAATTCTTCAAAAATATTCCTTGTGTTTGTTTCTATTACATTTATTTCATACTCATTAAATATTTTTTTGGTAAAATATAATTTATCTCATATAAAATCTTTCCTTCCTTTTATTTTAATAATTTTGGGAAGTTTGAGTTGGGTTTCCAAGTAAAAATTTTAGTTTTTCTTGGTATTATGTATGTAGGGCTTAAAATTTACATGAATAATTTAATTTAATTATACTTGTGGTTCTCACTTATTTGATTAACAATCACTCCAATTAGTATTTTCTGGAAAATAAATTAGACTAGTTAAAGCCAAATTTATATTCCATTGTTGAATTTGAATTATTAATTGAGGTAAAATATTTATTGAGTATCCCTATAGAAAATTTAATTTACTGTTTGGTTCTTGATATGCTATTAATGGTTATACAAATAGAAAATTAATATTTAAAAAAAATTGTAAAACTAAAATTATGTTACACACTTGATGTTAAAATCATTAATTAGCTAAATTTATAATTTTGATTTTAATTTTCTAAGTGAAATATTTTAATGAAACATAGAATTAAATAATTTCTAACCAATTTTTATGTGATTAAATTATTTTTTATACTAATACTAATCATTAAGGATAAAAAATATGTGTATTTCTTTATTTAGACCAATGGATGTTTTGAATAATGACAACTTTCTTTTAAAAAATTGTGTATTATATTTTATTTAGTGGACTATTTGCACAAATATTATTAATTTTTCATACTTATGATTGTTTATTTTCCTAATTATTGATAATCTACATAATTATTTTTGTGACTATTCATCTTTACTTGAGATCTTTGTTTCATCCATTGAGACCCTAATATGTAGAAACTTAAATAAATTGATGTAATATCATCTTCTTAACCATTTTGTTTTGGACATAGAATATGCCTTCAAAATAATAAAAATAATCCCCTTACAGATAAAATTTTCCTTGAGGAAAAATATACTTTTGAAAATATGTAATGTTCTAATATCTTTTCACTTGTGATTATAAAGGGATCTATAAAATCAAACATTCGATTAGGATATACTAATTTTAATACATTTGTATATTCTGAAAAAGAAAAAATTTGAAAATGCAAAGATCTTCCTCACTTTAGTTCAATAAAAATTAAAATGTACTTGTAAAATGATTACTACTATATTAATCACAAAAATGGTCACCAGAAAGTAAAATGGTATCATTGGCGTTTATAGGAACATATTAAGAATAAATTATACATCCACTCAACATAATTCCATAAATATGGATATTTCATAAGGTTTTGTTGTTCATTTTGTTATTACATCCCTCCCTTGTAATTTTGGTTCTTTTAAGATCAAATATAATGATAAAAGAGAGAAATGAAAAATGGGTGAGTTAATAAACATGTGTGATCAAGAAGAAGAGAGGTTAAAAAATGAATCTCCTCAATTTTTTTATTTCACCACTCCTGAAGAGAATAATATAAAAAGTTCCAGTAAGTAAAATAAGATTGATGTTAAAAATAGGGAAAGTTACTTTACCATAAATGGTTGTAATTATGGTACTAAGGCTCATGGATCACTGAAGTTTCACTTTTATCAAGATAAATGAATTTTTTAGGAGTTCCCAAAATTTAAGAAATAGGAATAATTATTGAAAGTTAATGCACTTAATTACTTTTATTATGATTTATTTTCTGAAAATAATCCTTTAAGTATATTGTGGGTTGACCCTGGTTAGTTTTTTCATAACACATGTTCTTTATAGGGATTCTATTTAATAAGGACACTAAATAAATGAGAATATAATTTTTTTGTTGGAAATGGAAATATGGTTTCAATTAAATTAATTGTAACTCTTCTTTTAGTCTTTAAGGATGGATTTATTCAGGATTTAGTAGATACTATTAATATACCCAATATCACTAGAAATCTTTTTTTAGTTTCTCAACTTTACACTTATGTTTTTTCATTTAAGTTTCATAATAGAGGTTTTACTATTTCCTCATACTCTAAAATCATTGGTTTTGGTGTTCAGGAGGGAAAACTCACTAAATTATTTTTGAATTCATCCTTTATTAAATCACTATGTATGTGATTAATGCATTATAAACATATATAAAAATAAAAATAGTGAATTAATAATCTTTGATATTATGGAATCGGTATTTAGGTCATATATATTAATATATAGAATGGAAATCCTTATTTATTATGGAGTTATTCATCAATTTGATTTATTTTAATATGATACATTTATTAAATGCATAAAAGGTAAATTTTAAAATAGAAATAAAAAAGAATCCATTAGGATTAAATAACTTTTTGAACTAATTCGCACTTATGTTAATGATCCTTATACATCATGAATTAAGAGTAATTGGAACCCAATTACCATCACTTATAACCTTTCATGTGATTGCTATATTTATCTTCTTTATGATAAATTTGAGGCTATAGAGGTTTTGAAAGATTATAAAGTAGAAGTTTAGAAACATCAAGATCATAAGATTAAAGATCTGAGGTCTGATAAAGGAGGATAATTTTATAGAAAATTGTTTGGTTCAAGTCACAACCCTATGACTTTTTCTTTGTTTCTTCGGGAAAGTGGAATTGTTTCCCAGGGTTATTTTTCATGTACACCCCAATAGAAATGAGTTTCTAAGAGACAAAATCTCACCGGTGTGGACATGATATGGAGTATGATTTACCAAATATCTTTATCTATGTTTTCATGGGTTGTGGCTCCTAATAAACTTATTCATATACTTAATATGGTTCTAACAATTTTTTTACTATAACTCAATATTAAATATGGACATCAAGGAATCAAAAATTGGAATATTATTAATGTATTTGGTTATCCAATAAAGGATAAAATTTATAACATAAATATTAGAAAACTCAATTTGTATACAATAATTTGACATTTTATTGGCTACACTATGAGTTTTAAAGGTTTGTGATTTTATTTCCCATATCATACAACTATAATTATTGAGACAAGATATGTTATATTTCTAGAAGATATAGATACATGTGGTAGATTTATGCCTCAAACTATTTTCCTTTAGTTGGTTCATGATCATTAACATGTTCCTTTGAATCTTGGTCTACCAATATATACAACTTCTATAGGATATTAGTTTATGAATGAGGTATCACCTATTGTTCAAAGCCATAGTAGTGAACCTTGAACTATTAATATTAAAGGACTACTACATAGGTGGTCAGAATGAGTGTGAAGAATAACATTATATAATTATTATATATATCTATATGACTATGATTCATACCTAGTATGTGATCATATATCCTTTAAGTATGTTATTGAGATCAACCCATCAACTTAATGGATTAAATCCATGATGGATTAGTTGAACTCAATGAACATAAATGATGTTTTCTGACATGTAGATTTACCAAAAGGATACAAAATATTTGGATCCAAATGTGTTTCTATAAAAAAATTAAATCCTGATGGAAAGGTAGAATGTTACAAGCCTTGGTTGGTTACAAAAGGGTTTACTCAAAGTGAACATATTGATTATTGTGAGACCTTCTCTCTTGTGTCTAAAAATAATTTCTTCTGAATAGTAATGGAACATGTAGATAATTTTGATTTATAGATACATAAAATTGATGTAAGAACCATATTCCTTAATATTGACTTTTAGTAGGATGTCTATATGATATAAGAATAAGGATTTATAGTCAAGGTAAAGGAATATATGGTATAAAGACTTAATAAATTCATCCATGATCTTACAAAATCCTCAATGTATTGGTATTTAAAATTTTATAATGTAATTAGTGATTGGATTTTAAAGAAAAATTTGTTGATCAATGAATATATATGAAGGTATATGGGAGTAAGTTGATTTGTTTAATACTTTAGGTAGATGACATACTTCTTGAAGGCAATGACCTATTTATATTACCTAAGATCAAATTATTTCTATCTAATAAATTTTTCGTTAAATATCTTGTTGAAATATATTATAGGAATTGATATTAATCGATACAGGTCTGGTGGAGTGTTGGTTTTATCTTAAATGTCTTATACTGAAAAGTTCCTTAAGAGATTTAACATGCAAGTTTGTTCCTACAATTTTATACCGGTTTTCAAGGGTGAAAAGTTTAGCTTATCATAGTGTCCTAGGATATAATTGGTTCTTAATGAGATGGATCAAATTCTCTATGCCTTAGTATTTGGAATCCTTATGTATGCTAGAGTTTTTTTGCACCAATATATCACATATATTGTTTTCATTCTTGAATGTTACTATATTAATCCATTAAAGGGTCATTGGATGAATGTCAAGAAATTCATATGTCATTTGTAGGGTACAATGGATTTCATGTTTTTTATAAGAATTCAAATTTTATCAATATAATTAGATATATATACTCTGATTATACTAGATTCCTTGATAGAATAAATTCTACTTTAGGATATGTTTTCATGTTTTATGGTGCACCTATTTCATGGAAAAAAATAGTCTCTTTTAGGTTCTTCTTCTATGGAAGATAAATTTTTAGCATGTTATGAGGTAATGTATCAAAATATATTGATTAAGGACTTAATTATAGTACTTTGGATGGTTAATACTATCTATAAACTATTTAAGTTATTTTATGACACTTAATATTTAGTTTTCTTTAATAAGAACAAAAATTCAAGTAGTGCATCCCAGCATATTGACATTAAGTATCTGGTTATGAAAGAAATAATATCAAATAAATTATTATCCATATATCACATTAGAAGACATTTTGTGATTATTAATCCACTAATGAAAGATTTTCCACCAAAAATATATCATGATCAAGTGAATAAAGTGGGATTATCTAGTAGTTTTAATTTGGATATAACTTGATGTTTTGAGATACTATATATTTTGAACAATTAATTGTGGGATCCATGGATTTTGAATGTACTGTGATTTTCTACTTATATTTAATTTATTCATTATGATTAAGAATTATAGAATAAAATATTATTTTTCAACCACATGGATAAATTTGATATTATTTATAGTTTAATCATGATCTTAAGTTATTCTGAATGATTTTTTTGATGGTACTAAATTTCTGACCAAGGAACGATTCTGTGAATGCTCTTTTTATATTTTCCTTGATTCTATTCAGTGATTTAGAGTAACAAGGTTATTATTAAAGTATGTAAACCTTATAGTATAAACCTTTTTATTATAATATTTATATCCTTTATCCATGTGGGGGACTATTGGACTTAATGGGTTTCAATCCATAATTTTTCATAAAGGATTAAATTAGTCATAAATTGATAAAAGTAAAATTAATTAATGATTACACATCAAAATAACATAAATTATAATTTATAAAACATTATTTATCATCTAGTAATTTTTTTTATATAGACTATTCCCACATCTTACACTATTTTTTTAATGTGTGATAGGGATATAAAGGAAGTATATTAATATTTCTCTTTCCTAGAGAAGATACTTATGGTGTCTCCACCTCAAGTTTATCTTCTTCCTATGATGATAAAACCTTAACCCTAAATTTCCCAAGGACTTAATCTCCTCTTATATAGAAAGGGGGTTCAGACTGTGTTTGATTATATGGAAGTGATCCTTCCAATTTAGTTTTTTTCTTTATGTGTTTTTTTATGTATTTGATAATATTTACATATCTATTAGGAAATTTTGGGTGTGGGACCTCTAACAACCCTTGTCTTTATTACACATTAATTCATGATTTATTACATAAGTATATACATAATGAAACCTATATTATCATGAATTATATTGTATTTGGGAACTAGGTGCATAAAATTACATCTTGTAAATGGGATACAACAACATTATTTAAAACATCTTTAACATGCACATAGAAATCATTGGTACTCTAAAACTTTATGGGATAACCTAGGGATGTAAATAATAAAGGGGTGAGCTATAAAGCCTAGTAAGGTAATGAATAAATCATAAAATGTAGAAATTATTACATGTTATACAATAGGAATTTCAATGGGATGTAAAAGGGGGGATAATCATAAACATGAAACATAAGATATTGTACAAAATGATAACATAATGGAAACATGAAATGTAAAAACAAAATTAAACATTGCATCATAAGAATAAGTCAAAGTTAATCACCAATAAAACATAACATTATGTACTTAGGATAACCTCAAATGAACCATACATGGCATCTTATGATACTCAAACATTACTCAATGCATTGGAGTGCTATCTAGGAACACCCATCATAATCATATCTTGTACATGTATAAGTGTGAAACATAGGTCATATAAGTACCAACATATTTGGTCACATTTAATCCCAAGATAATTTATTGTGGATTTAATACATGTAAGTACACAATAAAATAATTATAATTGCATGAAGGATAACACCCTTGATAGGAAATGGGTATGGGTATTCACTACACAATTGGTTAGTATGGAAAATCATAGTGAAATTTTGGAAGCATAAAGGGGGTACATAAATGTTAATGGGATAATTTAATGAGAGTGAAAGGGTTATCTAATCATTTATAAATCATAAAGGAGTTAGGGTGGGTATGAAATAATATATCCAAACATTAAGAATTAGAGACAAAATGTCTACGTTAATGAAGATACTTGAGTAAAGTGGAGAAGGAGAGGATCCCTTACTAAATTTCTGCTTGGTAATGACATAGGTAAAGGTCAAAATGATAAGGTATTAATTATATATCATTAAAATAAAATCAAGTGGAAATTAATTTTTTTCTATAAATAACTGAAAATATAACCAATGGATAAGAAAAATGAAAATTTCAAAGAAAGTGCTTGAATTGAAAATAAGAGAGAGAGGTCCCTTACCTAGAGAGGGTGATTCCAAAAGCTTAAGAGGGGTTATTTATAGGTTGGGGGAACCTTGGGTTATATTTTGAGAGGGGAGTATATAGGAAGAAATTTATTTGAGGTTTTTTACTTTAGAGGAAGGGGGTATTGGGTTGTTTTATGTAGGAAAAGATATGGGAGTTTTTCATTATTTCCCAAACATAGGTTTTAGACTATATATTTCAAATTAATCAAAACCACAAACCATACCATGGTTTTTTCCATTGATTTATACCAAATAGGAGTGAATTTTACTATTTTATAAGGTCAAGGGAAGAAATTATTACAATATTACCCTTGTTTATGTGGAAGTGAGGGGTGTTCTTAAAGAAAATATTTCAAAACATTAAATTATAATATAAGTTTTGGAGGATTCATAAAGTCAATATAAATTTAATAAAATAACCTAAAAAACAAATTAAATTAAAGGTAAAACATAAATTTGGTTATGTATGTATTTTATAGAATTTATTATATCACTTTTGGAAAATTATAATGTCATAATATACACTGTATATTTATAATATTTTTAATTTTTACAAGAAAATTCCAATGTCTTAGAAATTATGAAAAATTTACCATTGGATAACTTTTATGTGGTGATTCCAAAAATAATATTTATTTTATCAAAGTAATTTTATAAATATTTTATTTGTTAGTATTAAATAATATTCAAAATTTATTAAGGAGTGTTGGGTTTTTTATAATAATTATTTTTTAACCCTTATAAAAATTACATTTGATATCCTAAAAATTATATTATTAGTAAAATTTAATAATAATTATTTAATAATAATATTTTATTAAAAATTTATTAATATAAAAATCCATCAATTTGTCAAAAAATGTCTTAATTGAAATTTCATATTACCCAAAGATATAATTTTTTAATCGTATAAAAATCAAAATCATTTAAAAAGTTTCAAAAATAAGAATAAAATATATTCATTATTCTAAAAAATACAAATATTCATATTATTAGGGTCTTGATACATATCCCATTATTATCCACATAAATTGCCTAAGGTTAATGTGTGTGATGGACATATTTTAATGGGTTGGTTATTCGTATATGGTTTGGGATGAGATCTCGATGATCTTGAACTTCTCTCATAAATGAATCATATCCTGATTTAGTTATTAGATTTTGGATTGTGATTGATCAAGGTAAATTGATAATGATTCTATCTCCCTCATAAACTCTGATAAATGGGCTTCATAGGGTATGATCCTACTTTTCAAGGACATCACTTCTTTTTTTGTTTCAATTCGATTTATCAAAACCCTATATTTATATTAATCAAATGATCGCTGTTTAAAAACTTATTATAAATGGATATGAAGATTTATGGTATTTAAAAAATAATAAGATAAAATAAAACCAAAAAAATGAAAGTTTCTTCTATAACCATAATATATAATAAAGAATTTAATTTAATCGCAAAGTTAATTTAAATTTATAAAAGTTTAGGCCATTACAATCATACCCCATTTAGAATTTTCAACCTCAAAATTTTCATTTAACATAATAAAACTATGGGGGTAATTTTTTTTCATCAACTCCTCTATTTCCCACATCACTTACTCAAACTTCTTATTTCAACATAACACTTTCACCAAGTTCATTGTAATATTTCATAGAATAATCACTATGATCTAAGTTATTCACCAGACACTCTTCATATGAAAGATCATTTTCCAATAGTACCGAATCTGGATTTAGAACTTGTGAGGGGTATGGTATGAAATTCTTCAAGAGGGATACATGGAATACATCATGTACTTGAGATAGGTCTGGTGGGAGATCTAGTCGATAGGTCATTTCTCTGATGTGATCAATGGTCTCAGAGGTACTGATGTATCTTGGAATAAGCTTTCCCTTCTTCGAAAATATCATTAATTTCTTCTCAAGAGATATGAAGATTAATAAATTATCTCTAATATCATACTCTATGGCTCATCGATGATTGCAATCATATCTATTCTATCAAATCTCATTATCCTTGATGTGATGTTGAATGGTATTGATCCTTTTCACTATTTCCTCAATTATTTTAAGACCCACTAGTCTACATTCACCAAATTAACCCCAAATATCATGTGTTCTTCACCTCATCCCATAAATGGATTTATGGGGATCCATTTGGATTCTTGATTGGAAATTATTATTCTATGAAAACTCTACCAAATAAAGATATTTATCCCATCATCCTTTGAAGTCCATCAATCATGCAATCAACATTTCCTCAAGTTTCTTGATAGTACAATCCGATTGGCCATAAATTTGAGGGATATAAACCATTTTGAAATTCAACTCAATTTTTAGACCATTTTTTAGAATCTTTTAGAACATTGAGGAAAGTATTAGATCTCAATAAAATATAATCAATATTGGTGTTCCCTAAAGTATCACTACTTATCTAATGTATATCCTTGCATGTTGATTACATGAGAGGTCCTCTCAAATTTCAATTATGTGAGTAGACTTCATAAGATGATCCACCACAACTCTTATATAACTATTTCCCCTTGATGTATTTAGAAGAAAAATGAAAAAATTCCATGGTTATGTTTTCCAATTTCCATGTAGGTATGGGTAATGGTTGTATCATCCCATTGGGTTTTTTCCTTTCATCCTTTACTTTCCAATATATAAGATACCTTGATGTATATTTTACAACATCCTTATTCATATTTCCCCACCAATAGTGATCTTGGATACCTCGATACATCATTGTCCTCCATGGATGGATAGATAAGGTAAATCTATGTGAAAAATCCAACAAATTGTAATTTAACTTAGGATTTTATGGAACACATAGTAATGACTCAGATCTTACATCTTTTTCTTAATTAATTTTGAACTCTGTATATTTCCCTTTTCTTTTAGCTTCCACCTTATTCTGAATTTACATATAATATCTTTGAGTATCCATTATATTCTATGGAATAGATGGTTGAGGACTTATTTGTGAAAAGATTTATGATGTTCCTTTATGATTCTCATTCCTATAATTGTCAAGTCTAAGATGATAATATTTTTGGATCCCTTCTACTTAGATCATATTCCACTTTACTTTATTTTTGTATAAGGTAGTGTATTGAGTATTCATAGTTCTTAATAAGATCAAACAATCATCACTAGTGCATATTCATCTATTTCTATGTAAATATATACTTTAGGATCTTCTGATTCATATATATTTCACACTTATTTCTAAATAGATAATTCCACCATGTTTTTAACTCAGTGATTATTACATCCAACACCATATTATATGTTGGATAGTTTTTTCATAAAATTTCAACATCCTTGAGGAATAGGTTTTCACTTTGTAATTTTGAATTATTACACAGCTAGAACCCTTATTCAAAGAATCTATGTATACCACAAAAAGTTCCCCACTAGTGGGTAGCATAATTACAGGTGCAGTGATAAGATACTCTTTCAAGTCCTTGAATTTCTCTTCACATATATTATTCCAAACAACTTTGACTCCCTCCTGAGTTATCTTGGTTAGAGGGTTTTGCAATCATGGGAAATTTCTCAAAAATTGATTATAGTGCCCAACTAATCTAATAAAACAATGGATTTTCTTCATAGTAGTTGTTCTTGGACATCAATTAATTGATCCTTTATTTAAAGGGTCCACAGATCTTCCATTTCTTGAGATAATAGTCCCTAAGTATAATACCTCCTTTAACCAAAACACAAATTTTATATATTTTTCATAAATATTATCCTTTCATAATGTATTTAGTATAGTTCTCAAATACTCCACATGATCCTCCTTGATTTCAAAGTATATTATAATATCGTCTATAAAGACTACCAAATATGTTTCGAGGTAATCTATAGATACTCCATTAATCAAGTCCAAGATGATTTCTGGAGCATTAGTTAGTCTGAATGGAAATACTATAAACTCATAGTGCATGTACCTTTTACAAAAAGAAATCTTAGGGAGAACCTACTTCTTCTCCAATACTTGATAATACATTTAATGAAGACAAAACTTGGAGAATTATTAGGATTCGTGTATAGGATAAAGTAATTCATCAATCCATAGAAGAGGATACTTGTTCTTTATCACAATCTTTTTCAGCTCATGATAACCACTGTAAAGGTGAATTGACCCATCCTTCTTCTTGTTGAAGAGGATTTTTTCACCCCATAGTGAAGCACTTGGGAATACGTGTTAGGACCTGTTGTTTTTTATTAAATTTTTTTTCAATAGAAACAATTTTGGGAATGTTGAAGAACGTAATTATATTGAGAAGGTAATGGAAAATATAGATAGAATATAGTTGTGTGTAAAAATATTTCAATCAGATCTAGTATCATCCACATGAAGATAGACTCTCCATAATAATCAAGAATATGTTTATTTTGTAGGTGTTATATTCTATTGTTATGTAAATTTTAAAGAATAATAAGATCGTCTCACTTTGTAAAAGTTAGTGATAACTCACTTTGTAAATTTTATTGATCAGACTCACAATCATAATCAGACTCACAAGGCTTAAATAAATCCATCATATTAAGAGGTTTTCTATAAAAAAATGGTTCATTAGATACATCTTTATTCTAGACTAAAAGGAATATTGTAATGAAAATATGTATCATATTTTTCATGGATCTGATGTAAATCTGATGATGATTTTCTGTTTTTTAATATACAGAATTCAGATGATGCTATTCTAATATTAATATTCTCATTCCATCAGTTTGAGATCATTGAACATTTAATTTATTTAAGGATAGTAAGGTTTTTTAGAAACATAACAAGTAGAATATGTTGTTTTTTATTCAGACCAATGTTCTAAAAGATTTAAATCATTGAATAAATAAGTTTATGTGAATTTTATTTATAAAAGAAGAAAATTTGTTGACATCAAAGCTACTAAAATGGGTCTACCAGACATAATGTTCCACCAATTATTGAAATCATCCCCACAAAAATCATCAGATGTTGGGATGGTTTAAAAATAGAATCAATGGTATATTAATGGAGAACGTTTTTTGAAGAAGAATTTTTTTTGCAAGGAGTTTTTTATATTGATGCATGACAAAAGACTGATCATCTTAATGAAGATAGACAATGTAGTCAACCATTTTAATCAAGACAGTTTGCTGATTTTTTTCAATTTAGAACATTTGTTCCTTAAAAAGTGGGTTAAGATAAAAGAAAACATCAATTTTTTTTCTTTAGAAGTAGGTCAAGAATGAAAAGAATAACTATGACTTTTTTTCAAGAGTTTTTATAACAAGTTGGTCAAGACTATAATACTAAAGATGACATTGTTGACTTCATCAAATATAAGATCATTGGTCTGGGAAAATAATAAATGGATAATTACTTGAATCTTTTCAAATTTTTATTAAGAATGATCATAGAAAAACTGAATAAGTTTGAAGAATGGATTTTAAATGATTCATTTGGTGAAGATAAATGTAATTAAGAATCTAGTGTCTTCATAATAATGAAGAAATATGTATATATAGTTGGTTCTAATAATCATAATGATATGTAATATATTTTTTTAAGTGATTTAGAGAAACATAATCATTTTTCTTCATCGTAATGAGAAAATCGGAATGGGGAATCGAAAATGGACTAAAGCTTTTTAATAAAATCTTAAGAAAGCTGAATATTCAATAAGGTTTGGGAAGATTTTAGAAGTTTTCAAGAATTAAAATATGAATCTGAGATTTAAGGAAATTTGAAGAGTTCGGTAAATTGTTTTGAGTTGGAAAACATTTCAGAATATTTCCCAAACCATATTTGGTACACCCATAAATAGAGGAGGTACTTTTTAATTTTTAATACATATATTTTTCATTGGTGAACAGAAAAGGTGGATCACTAAAGAAGTTTTAGAGAGAAGAAGTTTTTGGATTGGTCTTTCCTAGGAATGTTTACTAGAAAAAAGATGGAGGAGTTTAGAGAAGTTCATATCCATCTAATCATCCTATCGGGCTAGATCATTAGATCGGGAAATCGGATTGGAATTTTTGAACTAAGGTAGAATCAGTTCAGATTTATTTTAGATGTAATTTGTCATAGATATATTATGAGACTGAGAAATCAGATTGGGGAATAAAATTGATTATCATTACAATGTCCAGAAGAGGTTCTCTCCTACTACTGGGTAAGAAAGTGAAGAATTTTTTTTAAAGATCATATTTTTAAAATCTGACAAGGTAGCATATTAACATGTTGGGAAGCACTAGGTGAAATTTTCTTAACATGTTTCAAAAATATTATTACATAATTTCTTCTAGAAGGATAACCCACACATTTTAATTGAACATAGTGCTCCATGAGTGTATGGGAATGTCCTACTGATTATATTCCATAAAAAATTTTCTAGTCTATTTTTTTATTGTATTATTTACATACCATACCCAGGATATTGTTACTCTTGTTGAGTAGTTAACCTTTTAAATACTTGTGTTCCTATGGATGTGTGATTTTTTTTGTTTTCTGTGAAAGTGATAACTCATAGGTGAAGTTTTTTTCAAATGAAAGGAAACTTAAATGAAAAGGATATCACTAATTCACATCTTCTCACTCTCGATGATATATAGATCCTAGCTAGGTAATTTCAAGTGGTGTCATAGAGAAGGTTCCCTTTTTTACACTTTTCAATATTTTTTGTAGAAAAAGATTTCATAGAGAATATGAGTTATGTGAATAGTAAGGTGATTCTGATCTTAAATGATATTAATTATCATATCTGGAAAGATATAATGTTATCATATCTTATGTCCCTTGGGTATGATGTTTTAAAATTTGTGGTAGATATTTTTCCCCCTCATGTTGAAAATACTCCTCTTACAAATGTTTATAATGAAAACCTTGAGAATGATGTAAGATATAAAAATACCTTACTCACATCACCCTCTGGAAGTTAGTTTTTGAGATCAAAATGATGTGCCACTACCAAAGGTATCTAAGATAAGTTGAATGTTTTTTATGAAGGAAATATAAAATTAAAGAAGAAAATTTTTTAAATTTGGAGATTGAAGTATGAAGATCTCAATGAAAAAGAATCTATTTGTGACTTCTTTTCTAGGGTGAATGATATTTTTATAAATATTAGTTATCTTGGTGAAAAGATGGAAGATTCTACTATTGTTGAAAAGATCTTGATAATCCTTCCTAACAAGTTAGTTTCTAATGTTTCCTCATTAGAAGATAGAAATCCCAAAACATTTTCTCTGTATGATTTTCATAATACTATCATTACTTATGAAATGATAAGGTAGAAAGTTATGAAGGGAGAAAAAAAAATTCATCATGAAATGTCTTTCAAGGATTAAAATAAAGAGAAGCCCAAGATGATTCTTAAATAAAACGGTTTGAGATTCGGATTCTGAAATTTAAGTATGTAAAAATATTGATGAAATTTTATCCTTGTTTTCTATAAATATGAAAAGTGGTACAAGTGAGTATAAAATAAAACTTCCCTTAAAATTTTTTGGATGCATATCCATTGGGAACTTTTTTCCAATTTTCCTTAAAGAGGTGATAATGAATAAAGTGATGAAAAAGAAAGTAACAAATATCAAAATATGGTCGAGAATATCTTGTAAGAAATAGGGTGAAAAAGAAAAATTATATTTCAAGAAGAAATATAAAAATCTACCCAAATCCAAAAAGGATAATTTTTTATTCTAAGGGTGATGATATTAAAGAATATAGAAATAGTTCTAAATAAAACATGTTTCTTCAAATAGTTAATGAGGAGAGTTTTTCTATCAGTGGAAGAAGTTGTTCTAAAAAGAAAAACGGTGATGCTGAATATGAAAAGACTGCTGAGATGATTAGAGAGAACACATTCATTGAAATAGTGAACAATGCAGATTTAGGAATCAATAGTTCTTATGAATAAGAAACACAATTATAATTTCATCTGAATTAAGAATTGAAAGCATGTATAAGGAATATTGGGAGGCTTTAGAAATAAATTCAAAAGTTTAAAATTAAATAATATTCAACTAAAAATAAAGAATATTTTCTTGATGATAAAGTCAAGATACTTGAAGAGATTAATATTTTAATAAACCTCTAGAGAAATAAAATAATTATAATGAACATATGGATGTAGAGTTGAAGGAAAAAAAGAATATTTAGAATTTTTCCAAGAAAAACATTGTAAAGTTTAACATAGGTTTACAAGTTTCAATAATTATATCGCTAAAGTTGGTGAAATATCTTGATAGTATAAACATTATATGGATAAAAATATATCATTTATATTTGATAATAAAAATTAAATTGTATCTAAGAACAAGAAATATAAGAAAGTTATATATATGTCCAAGGCTAACCAAGTTGAGAATTCAGATGTCTCTAAAAATCTTGAGTCTAATTTTTTTTTCATTCATTCTGATTCTGATAAAGTCAAACATAAAACCAAGATAAAAAAGTAAGATTATAGTTATTAATAAAATGGTTGGTGGTCAACAAAGTCTTGATGTTAAAGTTAAGAATGTTTTTGAGAATCATGTCAACAATTCTGGACAGTATGGATGTTACAGTGGAAGGTATTCCTTCTATGGGTACTACTGGAATTATTATAAATTTTGATACATGGCTAATATGTGTTGGGTAAACCAAAAACATTAAAGCTATTCCATGAGTTATAGAAGTCAAATTTTTAGGGGAAGTTAATCCTCTCAAGGAATGAAAACTGAGAAAGGTATTTTCAATCCTGAGAAAAATAAAAAAAATGAGTCTAAAAATAGAGATTGCTTAGTTATTTTTCCCAAAAATTAATAATGGATATAAAGTAATAATAATAACAAAAATAATCTAAAGAGAAAATTGATGAAAAATTTTTCTAAAAAGAGACATAAATTGATAAAGATATTTCAATAGATTGTGACTTTATGAACCAGAAAAGATGAAATAGATGTGATCAAGATGGGAATGTTACTAAAAGATGTTTGAATATCTTTTAATCCAATAAGAATAAATTAATAAGATGTTTCAAAATAATAGTAAAAAAATATTACTAATTTTGAATAAAAGTCAACATCCACATTAAAAGATTCTATAGATGAGAATAAAGTTGTTAAAACATATGATAAGGATTAACAGAATAAAGAAAACAAATCCAATGTAAAAAATAAGAAAAAGAGGAAAAATTAAATACTAAGAGAGGACACACAGTCCAATTTTTTCTTCTAATAAAAAACATTTGTTCTTACTTATTCCCAAAATTATTGTATACTTGTACTAAATTGTAGGGAATTGAAGAAGTTGAAATAGGTAAACTACTGTTGGTGAGTCTCTTACCTTTCTTACAAAATAAATTAATGTGGTTACAAAATATGAGTTTTTGGAAATTTTTTATTATATACCAGAACATTCAGATTTTTTTTGTTGATATGGGTGTAGGTTACTTTTATCTCCTTTCAATATTGAACCAAAAATGATAATGTTGAAAGAAACATGAAAAGGGTATTACATTAAATTTGTGCAATGGATAACGTTGAAAACCTTGATTATTAATTCTTTTTTATCTACACTGGTTTTGACTATGTATAATTACAGTTGTTTAATAAAAGGATATTTTTTAAGAAACTCTTGTGATACTTATGTTCTCCTAAAAAATATTTTTAAGATTTTGAGATAAAATTTTTCAACCCTTGGAAATGAGATCATTTGTAAATAAGGGAAAAACTTTTCATGAAGGACCCTTTGAATTTGATTTTAAATAAGGGGTAGGGATAAGAAAAAGGTGGGGAAAGAAATAAATGGGGAGAATAAAAAGTAAGAAAATAAAATAAGAGATTTTGTTATGAACTGGTTAAAGTGGTTATTGAATACAAACACAAAGGGGAGATTGATAAAACTATGTTTTGTTTTGGTTGTATTTCTTGTTAACAGAAAAATATGATGGGTATGTTGAAGAAACTAAGTATGTTGAGAAGGTAATGGAAAATATGGATACAATAAGTTTTTGTGTGCAATGTTTTCGATCAGATCCAGAACCATTGGTATAAATATTGTATTCATCGTTACAATCCGGAAGATTATTTTTTTTCTTGTGTGGTCTTCAATTTTCAAGGAAATGTAAAATAAGAATAATATCACCTCACTATTTAAAATGTAGTGATACCTCACTTTATAAAACATTTTTATGAGACTCACAATCATAATAAAACTCACAAGGGTTGAGGAATTCCATCATTTTAAAAACATGTTTTTTGGAATAAATGGTCCATCAGACCCTCCTTGAGTCTGGACTGAAAGAAATATAATAATAATAATTTGTATTAGATTATGTATGGATCTGATGTAAATATGATGATGTTTTGAAGATTTTTTAATTCACATAATTCATATGATATTATTATTATCTTAATCACATTCAGAGTCATGAGAAATTCATAATACAAGTAGAATTTTGTAGAAGAAGGAAGTCGTTAAGTTGAAGTTTTCCAGTATTAGTTCGTCGATGTGAGATCACCAAATAAAAAATTATTTGAAGGCTGGGAAGGTTTGTTGGAAATATAAGAAGAAAAAGATGAAGGTTCTTAGTCGAACCTATAATCCAAAATATTTAAAATTTTGAATAAATAAGTTGATTTGAATCGTATTTAGAAAAGAAGAGAAGTTACTAAAGTAAAATCTTCTAGAACCATGCCATCGTACACAGTGTTCCACTGATTATTAGAATCATCCTCACATCGATCATCAGATGCTTTGATGGTTGAAAAAGATAATTTGAGGTAGATTAATAAAGAATGTTTTATGAAGTACAGTAATTTTTGTTGGAATTTGTTGAGGCTGATGAAATAAATTCAAAGAATGATCATCTTGACGAATGTCAAACATATTTTAAACCATTTTAGTTAAGATTAAGTTTTTATTGTTTTTCAATTGGGAAATTTTTCCCATAAACAAGTGGTAAAAGTGAAAATAAATATCTAAAATAAATATTATTACAAGTGGTTCAAGAACAAAAATAAGAACTCTGATTTGTTTTCAAGAGTATTTCTATCAAGTGGGTCAAGTCTATCAGAAAAAAGTTAACACTAATAAATTCATCAGAAAAAAGATCATCAGTTCTGGAAAAAAATAAAATGATAATTTATTTAATCTTTTCAAATTATAACCAAGAGGGTTCATTGAATAAATTTAAGAAGTTTAACAAATAGAATTCATTTTTTCATTTGGTGTAGAGCAATGTAATGAACAATTTGATGTCTTCATCATAATGAAGAAATTAGAATAAGCAGTTGGTTCATAAAATTGTAATGAGAAAACATATATATTTTTTCCATGTGTTGTGGGGCAACATAATCAACTATCTTCATCATAATGAGAAAATAGGAATGGGGAATCAAAATCATAATAAATATTGTTAAGAAATCCTAAATCAAACATATGATTCATGAAGAGTAAATAAGCTTTGAAGAAGTCAAAGATAAAGCTGATATTTAAGGAAATTTGAAGATTTTTTAAATTTGGTTGCACGGGAAAACATTTTAGAATCCCGCCTAAACCATATTTAGCACACCTGTAAATAGGAGAGGTACTTTTTACTTTCTAATACACGTTTTTTTCATGGGTGAAGAGAGAAATTAGAGTGATAAATAAGTTTTAGAGAGAATAAGTTTATGGATTGGGCTTTATTGAGGAAGTTTACCAGACATAAGAAGAAGGATAATAGAGAATATAGTATTTAGATGATCATTATATCAGTCAAGATCATCAGATCAATAAATTGAATTGGGGTTTTTGAATTGAGGTATAAGTAGTTTAAAATTGTTCTAGTGTTATTTCAGCAGAGTTATATTATTATAATGATCAATTAGACTAAGAAATCAGTTGAGTATCATTACAAATTCATAAAGAAGCTATATCCTATTTCTGGATAAGAATGTGGAGAATTATATTAAAAAAATAATATTTTCACAAGGTGATAAGTCGGAATAGTAACATGTTGGGAAGCACCTGCTGAGATTTTCATAACTTGTTACAAAAAAATTTATTACATCATGTGTGTTGAAATGAGTGCACACACTATTTTATTAAACATAGTGTTACATTATTGTAAGGGAGTATCCTACTCATTGTATTCCATGAAAAATGATTATTTTCTAGTGGATTATGTGGTATTATATTGTTTCCATGACATACTAAGGATGTAGCTACTCTTGTTGAGTACTGAACCTAGTAAATACTTGTGTTAATGTGGATGTATGATTGTTTTCTTTTCAATGAAAGTGATAACTCTTTTACATGATGTTAATATTGTTTCAAAATAAAGGAAACTTAAAAGAAATGGATATCACTAATTCACCCCTACCCCTCTCAAGGATGCATAGATCCTGGTTGGGCACTTTAAATATGAACCCACTATCCATGTTATATTTTAGTTGTTTCTCTAACTCCTTAAGTTCCACAATAGTAATTCTATATGGATTATTGGATAATAAGAATTATCAATGTATAAGCTCGATTGAAAATTAAACCTCTCAGAAAATAGGGAGACCAAGCAATTCTTCTGAAAACATATTAGAATAATCCCTCATAGTGGGAATGTCTTCAAGGATGATCTTTTCCTTATACTAAATCATCTGATCTAGATACACTTTCTTATATGGAAGTAATATCCATTACTTTATATGTTTCTACTAAATCAGATTCACGCTCCTCCATGCACTTATATAGAATCGAGGGATGATTCATGATATGAAGATTGATTTCTTTATCATATTAATTTATGTTGGACTTATATAAGGAAATTCAATCCAAACCCATAATTGTATCAAATTACACTAAATAGAGTATCACAAGGTTCTTTGGAAAGTATATCCCACAAATTTTGATAGGGGGGAGTTATATACTAGGGATCCAATAATTACCACATTTTTCATTTTCACCAAAAACTATACTTCTATTATTTGTGGTGGTATTTCAATAGTTATATTTAACTTGTGTGATATAATGGTATAAGTAGAACTAGAATCAAAAATTAAGTTATCTATTTTTGAATGAAAATCTTGTGTAATTGTCACCACTTCTTGTCAGGATCCACCTCAGCAGTTCTAATGTCATAAGATTTTCATTTCAGTCTAGGAGGTTATTGGCATTGATTGTCTCTAACAACTCTTTTTTTAGGGATGTGGTTTTCATAGTGTCACTTTTTCTTGAAATTGAGACATTTTACAATAGGTTTAGGGCAAGATATAGAATTACCCTATTCTATTACATCGGTGGGTTTCTCTTATCTGTAATCTCTATCTTGGTTCCCTTTCTTTTCACACCCAAAGAATTTCCTCATCCCATTTAGATAATTTCTGGGGGTCTTCTTTCCACACTTTTTACAAGTATAATTTTTAAATTTCTTACTACCATTATATTTATCCATTTCACCACAAAAATTAAACTCCAACTTATTCTTATTATCCCTATGAGATACTTGAGATTCTTCATCCTTCAATTCATCTTCGAGGGAACATTGAAAAATTTTCTCATATTTATCAAAGTGTCAGATTTCTAGAAATTTTCCTAGACTTGATTTTAGCCCACCAAAGAAGTGGTCAGATTTTTATTTGGGTGTAATGATAAATATAGAGGTTTATCATGAATGTATTTTGAATATTAACTCATAAACCCTGAAGGATTCATTATCTTTTTTATTAAGGTTAAGAAAATCCATTTCAATCGTAAGTAAAAGAGTGCAAGGAAAATATTTTTTAAAAAAAATATGGAATTCCTTCCACCTTATCACTTCAATCTCTTCTTCAATATTTTTATTATTGTTCAATTTCCAACATTTTTTATATTATCTATTTATAAAATAAACAGAAAGTATAAAATTCACTTTCTTGGAACATTAAATGGTTGAGAATATCATCTCAATGGAGTAGATTTATTGTTCCACAATTAAGGGATCAGATGGTCCATTTAAATTTAGATGTATTTATCACATAAATGTCTCAACTGTACCATGTTATTTATTAAGGGGATTAGGTAATTCCTCCTGATTCAAGTTTCTAATTATAACCTGGTTCAACTGAGATATTATCATTATAAATTTTTTTATTTCTTCCCCCATCAAGTTGGGAATCGTGTTTAGGAGGTCATCAAATTTCCCTTCACATCAGTTGTTCACTCAGTTCCGTATATTTCTGTCCATTATCTAGATTAAATGGAATGTTAGGAATGATTATCTTAAAACTATTAAACACATAAATGATAATCCAATAATATTAATGGGTTAATTTATAAATTATATTTACTCCGGAACTTATGAATTTTCAGGCTTCAACTTAAGTTATCCATGATCTATTTCCTAATAAAAACTGTAATTGTCATTTTCCCCTTAATAATGTTTTTTAATGAGCTTGTGAATTTACCAAATCATATCCCCCATGAGGTTCAAACCAAGAGTTTATAAAGGCATGTTGTTGTGCACGAGGACCTAATCGATTCTAACTCAATGTGGTGTTTTTGGGTATTACACTTTGGTGGGTATATACCAGATCTACATCCACTTGTAGTATCTAGGTAGAAATTTATTTTCCTAGAAACCACATTATCTATAATTTACCAAAACTTAGGGATTTTTTCTTATGTTTATTCTTATCCCTAAGGCTTTCTCTATATTTTTCTAATACTATTCTCAAAAATAACTAAATTTTCCTCTGATACTAACTTTGTCAGTCCTTATCCTTAGTGTACATTAATTCATTATTTATTACTTAAGGATACACATAATACAACCCATAATATAGTGAGGTCTAGTGTATTTGGTAGTTATGTGTATAAAATTCCATCTTAAACATGGGATAAAACAAAATTATTGAAAACTTCCTTAACATGATCTTAGAAATCATTGGTCCTCTAATACTGCATGGGATAACCTGGGGACGTACATAAGAAAGGGGTGAGCTATAAATCCCGGTAAGGGAATAAAAAAACCATAACATGAAAAATTTATTACTAATTATACAACAGGCATTTCAATGGGACATAAAAGATGTGATAATCATAAACAAAAACAATAAGGTATGGTATAGCATGATAACATAAAGGCAACATGGGAATGTGGAAAAAACATTACAAATAACATCATAAGAATAGGTAAAGTTTAAACACTAAGACAACATAAAATAATGTTCTTAGGATAACCTTACACACATGAAACATGGAATATCATGAGACTAAAACATTACCCAATGTATTGGAGCACTATCTGGGTGTACCCATCATAATCATATCATATACATCCAAAAGTGTTCCACATAGATCATATACATAAGAACATGTTTCATAGAAATTGATCCCATGATAATGTAGTGGTATTTATATACATGTAAACCCCCAATCAAACATTTATAATTTCATAAAGTCTAATGACCTTCATAAGAAATTAGTATGGGTATTCACTACACAATTGGTTGGCATGGAAAATTGGAATGAAATTTCTGCAGCATAACAGGGAAACATAAATGTTCATGGGAGGGATTAATGAGAGTTAAATGGTTATATAGTTATTTCTAAATCATATGGTATGTATTGGGATATGTAATAACATATCCCAACATTTTTAATTTGAGATAAAAGTCCTAAAATAATGAGTATATTTTAATAAATATGAGAATGAGATGATCTCATACTAAATTTCAGCACGGTAACGGTATAGGTAAAGATTAAAATGAGAGGGGGTTAATGATATATCATTAAAAACGTCAATTTGAAAGTAAAGCTATGAATATAAATTTGGTAAAAGAGAACCAATTTTGATTCAAAAGGATAATTTCAAATAAGGTGCTTGAATTGAAAATAAGAGAGAGAGTTCCCTTACCTTGAGAGGGTGATTCCAAAAGTTTGGGAGGGATTCTTGAGAACTTGGGGAAACATGTGGGGACTATAGGGAGGGTAGGTTAGAGTAAGGATGTTCTGAAAATATTTTTAGTGAAGAGAAAGAGGAGATTGGGTGGGTTTATATGGGAAAAGAGAGGGGAGTTCTTTATAATTTCCCAAACATAGGTTTTGGACTTAGTATGATAATTAATCAAAACCTAAAACCTTTACATGGTTTTTACCCATTTTTTCTTCTAAAATAGAGTGTTTTTAATTATTTCATAAGGCCAATAGACTAGAATATTAAAATATTACACTTGGTGATGTGGAAGTGAGTCATGTTCTTAACGAAATTATTTTAAAACCTAAAATTATAATATAGTCTTTGGAGGATACATTAAGGAATTATAAAATTAATCAAATAACCTGAAAAATAAATTAATTTAAAGGGGAAACATATATTTTTTATTGGATGCCTTTTATATCATTTTTTACATCAATTTTGGCTCATTATTATTTCATAATACACATCATATATTTATACAGTATTTAATTTTTACCCAAAAAATCCATTATCATAGAGAATTATGAAAATTTAACCATTTCATAACTTCAAAATGTTGATTCAAAAAATAATGTTTATTTTATCACAAAAATTTTATGAATATTTTATTTTTTACTTTTAAAACAGAATCAACATTTATTTAGAAATGCTATGTTTTTTACAATAAGACTTTTAAAACCCTCATAAAAATTAAATTTGACTTTATAAAAATTAAATTTTCATTTAAATTTAAAAATATTTATATATTAATAATATTTTAGTAAAATTTAATTGATTTGAAAAAATATATTAATTCAAAAAAAATGTATTAATTGAAATTTCATGTTACCCAAAAATACAATTTGTGTTTTATTTGATCAAAATCAAAAATCATTTATAAAGTAACAATGATAAGAAGAATATATATTCATAATTTTATAAAATATACATATTCATATTATTATGTTCTTAATACATATCTCTTTACTACACCAATAAATTTCTTAAGGGTAAGGTGCACGATAGTGATATTTTCTTGGGGTGGTTCGGTGTACAGGGTTTGGGTTGTGATCTCAATGAGCTTAAACATCCCTCGTAAATGGTTTCACTCGTGATTTAGTTGTTTGATCATAGATTATGATTGGTTAAGGGTAAATTCCAGGGATGATATCTCTCCCATAATCTCTAATAAATGGGATTCATATGGTATGATCATACTGTTCGAGGTCATCACTTCCAATTTCTATGTCAATTGTATTTATCAAAAGCGTAAATTTTTACTAATCACATGATCACAGTTAAATGTCTATATTATCAACTATTTTGATTCTTAATGATATTTAAAATTTTATAGGATATAATAAAACCAAATAATTTCATGTGTTCTCTATAACCATAATATAAAATCAGTCATTCAATTCAATCACAAATAGAATTTAATGTATAACATTTTGGGTCATTACAAGGAAAAACAGATTCATCTTATCAGAATTATTATTATAAAATATCAAAATTAGACAATAATCCAGATGCTTACTGGAAAATAAAAGATATTCAATTCCACCATGGGCAAGGAGACTCTCTCATGGGATCTAAAAACATCACTGAATAGGGGGAAATGGGTGACCTAGTAATAAAAATGCTACTTAGGGATGGGATCCAAATAGATACAAGTACCATTTAAGAGCCTTTTATGGGAAAAAATACCACATGGAGTCTATGGATAAAAAAATCTGGAAAGAAACTGAGAAATATGACCAAAATGATGGCCAATAATGAGGAAAGATATAGAGAAATTCCAAAAAATAAAAACAAAGAAACAACACTGAAATGGAAGTAGTATCAAGGGGAAGATCCACAATTAATTAATAAAGGAGAAACCAAGGATAAAACCCTAAAATATTAAATGGATAGAACTCGTTGGAAGAGAAGTGTCACTGCTATGGCAATAAAAAACCCAATAAGTATAAAAAGAGTATCCAAGTGAGTGGGGATCCATCAACATGTAATACTTTAGAAAAAATATATATTAATAAAAAAAATATTGTATGTAATGAATAATTATATATTGATTTATTATTATTAATTCATTATTTAATATATATTATTTGTTAACTATTCATGTTAAACATATAATTTCAAATTCATTATTCATTTCTATTAAATTATTATATACCCATTATAACATTTTCAATATAACAATTAGATATATGGATTCCTAAAGGTTATATATGTCAACAACCATATAATGATCATATTTTACTTTTTAAATATTATAAATACCCTTATATATGTCCTTAAAATTAATTCTTCTCACTCTTTTCAAAAATTATATCATATTTATAATATTTGTACTTCTTTTCAGAATTATAATTAGTGGTATGATCTTCAAAGAAACCCAACGGATTAATATTTATAGCTTTTTTTATTTACATTTGGTATTATTCTCCTTCAAATTTTCATAAATATTTTTTATATATACTTATAATAATATATTAATTCTAACATTATATTGTAATATTCATATATAATAAAATAAAACAATTTTCATTTTAGTTTTTTGTTGCCTCTGAAGAAATATATTAAACATATCCAAGCATTAAAAATGTGAAATATTTCAATAATGGCAACCACTTATTATCTTTATCAGATTATATTATATCATCATTCCAATTATTGAACAACATCAAATTCTAATTAATATTCCCATCATATCTCTGTATAAAGTAAGACATAAATGTACTATTAAATTATATCTTAATTTTTCTTAAAGTTTTCACTCAAAAATCATGATCACAAAAAATAGTGTTGGATTATACATTTTTTTATTAACTTAATATCTTCACATGGATACATAAAACAACATTTTTATTTTCTATATAGTTATAATAATCTCCTTAATCAATATTTTTTTAATGTTTTCACCATATATATCAACCATTTTAAATTTTCCTACATCATCTTCTTAAAAGTCTTTTTTAAATTTATATAGATATAAAATAATCGATGTTACTTTGAGTGAATTTGAAAATAAAATTATATAAATATACCTATATAATTTTATATCAAAGATATTGTAACATCCTGACCTATGAGCCACTAAAATGGTTCCCTGATCTGGTTGGTCACATTGCCTCAAGAGTGCCACCTCGTATGCCATAGGTGGATTACTTGCAGCAGGGGTTCTATGATGGTAATGTTGGGAGACCATACCCTCATGGTCAGAGTAGAATAGTTTTATATCATAATAATTGAAATAAGGTGTAGTGAAATAATAATAATTATATCTAATAAAATAATATGAAATGAATAATGTGGAATATATAACAATGCATGGTTGTGTGACTGTAATATCCAAGAAGGAGATAGATAACATGTAATAAATAAACAGTGAATAAAGAGGGGAAAACCCCAAGGGATATCCCCATGAGAATCCTGAGTTATGTCTCATTCTTATTCTCCAAAAATCCAAATTATAAGGGTCAAAACACAGGCATAATCCAAAATCCTGAACTAGTAAACATGAGGTGTGTTTAGATACCCTGGTGCAATGGCGTCCCGAACATGGTGTGATATATACTTATTAGGCCACCCCCAATGGTGTCTAATGCTATTTGGTTTTTAAATATTAAATATTATAGTGTACATGTATAAAAAATAATTATCAATACGTAAAGTTATAAACATCTCTCCTTAGGTTCCAAACAAACACTATGTTGATGCTAACTTCTTCAGCCTAAGTCGGGATAACTATGAGAATAAATATAGATACATAGAGAGAGCTGTATAAATGTATATGTGTGTGTGTGTGTGTGTGATATATATATATATATATAACGTTTATATCCATATATTTATATATATATGTAGTATTTTCAAGTACATGTGGCATAACGTAGGCATCCATGCATAATATTACTCATAATAATAATAGTAAGAGTCTCATAATAATAATTAAGGTTTTTTATGCCTGACAATCATAATCAATATAGTAATCTATTCTGAGCATCATAATGATTTTAGGATTCCATACTGAGTATCATGAATAATAATTAAGGGGGAAAACCCAACCTCTTAATCAGGGAGGAGTGGAACATCATGCCCAGTAACCTAAGGGATGTGAACTCCATACCAACATCATCCACAAAGGGGGTGTGACACATTAACTAAAATGACCCTATTCAAGGTCCATTTATTGATTATGTAGAATAAGGTAATCATGCTTGACCAATTACCCCTTATCCCAACATTCCGTATGAGGTAGATGACATCACTCAAGGTGTTGTGGATCCATTTATATATAATTCATTTAATATTTATTAGAAGTCCATGTGTTCATCTAATCCATGATTACCATTCAATCATAAACAAAAATAACTCAGTGTCCTTTAGAATTCCATTTAACATTTAATAATAAATAATAAAATTTAATTTTCCTAATCATTCTAATTACTATTAAATTATAAATATGGGAAGGTCATGTCCATAATAATTTCATTTACTATTTCAATTAACTTCTTTTGATTTTTTAATTTTATTAGAAAAGATAGAACACCTAAAAGGTGGTTTTATTATAAATGGGGGAAAATCTATCATATTAAGTTCATCCAACTAATTTAATTATCCTCTTCAGTAGGTATCATTTAATCATCTAAAAAGATAACCAATAGTGAGAAAAACATGACATTATATATTAAGTATTTTTAGAAACATCCACAAGGGTGATTTAATTGCCTAAAAATAGGCCATGGAAAAATAGTAGGCACACCCAAATAATTGGTTCTTATTGAGTTAAATAACCTCAAAAGGATTAATTTGTAACAAAAAATCTTTTTAATTAAAGGATTTAGGTTATAAATAATTAATTTCGCATTTAAAAGGTGATACATTGAAAATACGACCTGTGGAATCATAGCATAACCTATAAACCATCAAGACTTTATGCTAAAATCATGAAAACACCAACCTTATACCAATTATTCTTCACTTGTCCAATATTATTCTTTTATTTCAGCCAATTTGAGATAAATCAATGCAAATGAAAAGCACCCTAAAAATTAGGTGAATTAGCTTGCATTAATAGAGCACCAAATATGAAAAAAGAAACAAGGGAGGTAAGAGATGTCATAGAATCACTGATATTTATCCAAATTGACAAAAAAATAACTTGAATCTGTCACTGCATGAGGGATATACCTCCATGTTTAGGAGTAGGAGGAGATTCTCCCAGGAAGAGGATGCTATATGCAGAGGGAGGAGAATAAAGAAGGGAGGAAATCCTTTAAAGAATGTCGGGGAAAATCATAACTTTCCCTTTTCATAAAAGACACATAGTTTGTAAAACTATTCTCCAACCGTGAATCTTCATCTTCCCAATATCCACACCCTACACGGTTAGGTCGCATGGTTTTATCTAACTGTGCGCCAACTATGTCGGGAAACTGTTTAAGTGTCACTAAGGGTGCGGGCTAGGTGCATGATTTTGAATAACCATGTGCAGTCTATGGGAGTTGCCCATGAACACCAGAACCATGTTTCATGATTATACCTAGGAGGTTTCATGGTTTAAACAAACTATTCCCCTTATGAAAATGGGTTGAATGATTGATCAACACGGTTAAACTAACTACATTCTGACTGTGTGCCTCATTATATTTCTCCAAAAACTAATGCTTTTATAGCCCAATGATTCTAAAACCCAAATAGACTCCTAGGTAACCTATCGAGTATAAACCATAACTAAAACCTTTAACTTTTCCAAATCTTCGTATTTACATTTCGAATATTAATTTAATATTCATATCATTCAATGAAAAGGAAGATTCAAATAAATTATAAAATTCTACATGATCCAAAACACGAGTCGGTACAACCTCTCCACCATATAAATTATAATCCACATGAATCCTTCCAGAAGTAATGAAAATAACACTCAACCTACTTAGGTCATGAATTTTCATTTAAATAATTTTGTTGCATTTCCAAACACCCAATGCACCACCAAGTATCCCTTTATGTGTATAGTAAATAATCTTTTAAACTCAATCCAACACTCTGAATACAAACTAAAACATTGAGACAAAAAATTACTTTATCCTCTAAACCCTGAGAAATTGTCACATTGATGTCTTTTTAAACAACCCGTCTATGGATTATCCCACCATAGATTTCATCATTTAAAGGAAAATTAAAATTCATGATATTTACAGTGTTGAAACTATCTTTTTTAACATGCCCATAGAATTATAATTATTCCATTAGAATGATACTTTGCTTAAATGAATGGTTATCTTCTAATCAACCTCATTTAGCTAGTTTTATCTGGATTATAATGAAAACCTTATCTGACTCACATTTTACTCTCCTCCTTCCAAGAATGTGTTATGAAGTGGTTCCTCACCAAGTTAATTTAATGAAACTAGAGGAAGTATTTCAAGAAGCTTCAATCCAACTAGTAGAAAATTGATCATATTATATGGTTGGTATATCACATCCCCAAACACAATTTATTCTTATAAGGAACTTCCCATTTAACTTGTGTATATCAATAGAAACTCATTCCTGACTTTTGGTGTGGTCTCTTGATTGAAACATCCATTTATATTGTCATGTCCCAGCACGAACATGGGTATAAACATGATCCAAAATACATTAATCATCACTCTTAAACCATACTATTTTAGCCTAGTCAAATTCTGGGGTAACTTCAGAATCATCAAATGGAGTCCAAGGAGCTTGTATAAGGTATTACATACTCCGGTTTTCTCAATTGTGATGTCAATACATATCTGAGATTTCCAAGCATCAGAATACTGACTGAGCCCAATGGCAGCCAAGTCAAAGAACAGGCTAGTGTCCATGAGTATTTCCAATGAATTATACTCATAAACCCAAGTATCACACAGAACTAACCATGCCTCTATAAACAACCAATCATCTAGAGTAAAACCCCCATGGAGTCTACTTACGAATAAAGGAAATTAATTTAGATCAGTGTATAGCTGATGTTCTCTCAGCGTATCCTGTAAGATATCTAGATAGAGGACAAGGTTTTCACTAAAAAAATAGTACACCAATAGGATATAAATAATTACCAATAAGACCTAAGAAACTACATCAATGAATTTCTCAGTATGGTTCCCAACCAACCAAATCCAACTATAAAAAAGAATTAGTCGAACCACCATATATAGATTTCCTTTAAAATAGATTGGTTGAACCTACAAATTAATCATTATAAACTGATCGCAATATCATTATCACATGATAAATCTTGTTAATACTCAATTATAACAATTGAAGTCCCTCCCTAACTAATGGTGTCTTCATGGTTTTTGTACATATCCAATCATATCATCATCGTGCTACCTTTCTAGCACTAACACATTTTCCAAAACATACCATCCCCAAGGCCAATCAAAAATAGTGCTTACAATTTCCAACTGGTCCTATACTATTTTTTTCCCTCTACTTGGAAGGATTCAATTTTACTCAGGATTGATGTGATGCCTCCCACTTTAGGATTTTCGTAGTCATTATTTACTGAAAATGGAAAATCATTCCAGGGAACATGCTCCTTTGACCACTAACTTTGAGTCCTAGATGTGGCCAACATACTTTTACCAATCAATAACATTAAAAGAGAAGTAAATCATACACTTAAAATAATTCTAGATCATATTCACCTTTTTATATATTCAAGACCCTCATATTTAGTTACATCCATGAGAACTATTTCACCAGGCGTAAAATCCAAACCAACCGGACCAGTGGTGCTACAACACATTGTCCTTTTGTAACATCATCAAAAGCATTGGGATGAGCCGTATTTCCTTTAACTCTTTGGTGAATCTACCATATATATGACCATTTATTGAAGTTTAATAGCTCAGGGCATTAATGATTTCTGAAAAACTCATACATTTCACTTCACCATTTCATTAACTTGACAAGTACCATGTGTATTTGATGTGAAATACACTGAATATTCATTAACAAATAGGCACATTTTAGGTACAATCCATAGACTTATCAAAAATATGCATCCCAGTACCACATGGCCCATAAAAAGTCATTATCTTAGAGTCATTTATTCTTTATGACTGAAAAATTAGATGATGGCCTCCCAAGTCATCAATCATAAAGGAAGATGTTTCACACAACTCACCAAGTGGAAAACAATTCCCTAGGCATCTCTAACCCATTGAAACTAAAAGTTACATGATGCTCACCCCCTTAACAAGGGTCAAATTGCTGAACAACCACCCTTCTGTCCTAGATGTGATTTTAGAAAAAAGTGTCCAACTTCGGACAAATAGAACCTAAATTGTACCACACATCTAAAATGGTTCACACGTATTTTGTAAAGAATTAAATTCTTATAGAGCCACTTACCTTGGGCTATCCCATTAAAAATTTAAAAAACATCGACCCTATAGATGGTTCTCACTAAAGAGATCACTAGGTACTACCACCTATCATTTAGGTTCAATGACACTTAACCAAATTCTATCAGAAACCATGGTAAATGTTCACATTCCCATACCAAATGTCCACAAGGAATAGGGTAAGGCTAACCCTCAGAAAGTTTTCCAAGCTAAAAACACCACTTTAAGGTTCTATTTAAACCAATTCATTTATTTACATTAGATCTTTAAACATTTTAATGGGTCAATTTATATATAAAAAACTAGTTATACGGAAAAATGTATATAGAAACTTTATTTAGAATATTCCACAAGGCACATAGGAATGTTTATCGAACATATCTTCAAGCATTAATTATTTAACTAACATCCCATCATAATTAGTTATTTTATCTTATAAAAATAATTTTTAACGTCATTTATTTAATCATAATCTTTGAAAATTGGCTTAGTTAAATAAAATTTAAACTCTAAACTGTATAGGAATATTCCATTTAGGTTTTAATTGGAATTTTAATTAATTAACACCTCATACAAGTACATCTAAAAAACAGATAAAAGGTATTTATTAATTAAAGAGTGGGTTGGTCAAGTAAGATGCCACTATACATCTATATGTGAATCCATATAATAGGTTTTGTGAACTTTAAATAACCATCCCTATATATCAAAAAAAATACCCACATGGGGTTAAGTACTATAGGATAAAAAAATAAAGGTGACCTATAAGGGTCATGTTAACTATTACAAGATTTAATTTCCACCTTATTGGGTTTATCTCATAAGAAAAAAACACCATGACTGACCTACTTGATTCAATTCAAGACTGTCTCATTGAAAACATTCCCCAACTGACCTACTAGGGTCCAATTGTGCATTTTGTAATTTAGTCAGATGGGTCGTCATTCCCCAAGTGATATAGTTACAAAACTTTATATAGGAAACCATTTCTAATAGGAATTAAATTTTATTAGACACATATAAGAACTATGGTTTAGTTAGATGAATTAAATTTCCAAAGTTATAAAGTTAATTTCCCTTATAAATTATAGTGTATATTCATATAATTATATCCTGGTTTCAGTTTTGATTTTTTGAATATCATAACTAAGTATGTGATGGTTTTATTTTATGAGTTACCCTTCCAAATTTATAAGGGCCCAAACACCTTATAAATTACTAATGGTCACCCATTTAATTACAACCAAAAATGTTTCAATCCATGTGACGATTTTCCATGGATTAAACTTATCCAAATCAGTTGGTTTTATATAATTCCACCATTAAGATATGCAACAAAACACCACATAGATTGATGAATACATTTTTTAACTAACCATTTATTAAAATTATAATAATGCATTTTATCACAAGAACTTAATACATAGAATCATGAAAATTAGTTTCATAATTATGATAGGAAACTACCTAAACAAGATATCAAAAAATCACGGTATAGAGACAAAGCAAGATAAACATAGAAAATGTAAGAAACTACACATCCTGTTATGCAACAGGAATGGGGAATAAATGACACAAGGCACATCAAACTACATGGTATTGTATATGAATTTCTTGAGAAACTATATGTGCCTATGATGATTCGTGTAATGATACTTTATTTTTATACCAAGCCTAGTTCAAAATTCTTTAAATCTCATAAATTTATAATTACCAAAAGTAAATCATTCAATCAAGTTGAAATCATAATCAACTAAAACAAAAAATAGAATGAACAACAGTCCCATCCTTGGATACTTATTATTTTTTCAAGGAGTGGGTTGATCAATACCATACATAGCTTTTTACCATGCACTGAAACATCCTATTCTCCTTTCAAACAACCCAAATTAGTATGATAAAGGAAAAAAAGCACCTCTGATACCTATTTGTAACGTCCTGAATAGGGAGCCACAAAAAATTTCCCGGAGGTTGTCAGTTTCATTGCCTCAAGAATGCCTCTCTATAATACAGAGGCTATCAACTAGAATTTAGGATCTTATGATGGAATGGTTGGGGTAATATACCCTCATGGACAAAGTAGCATAGTGGTATATCATAATTAGACATCAAGTGAAGTAATATAAATGAAATAAATAGATGTCGAAGAATAATAATAAATGTTATAATAATAAAAAATTGACAATTAAAAATATATAAAAATTCATGTCCATGTGACTACAATATAAAAGAAGAAGATATATAATATTTAATAAATAAAAACTACATAAAGAAAATTCAATAACCCTAAGGTATATCCCCATGAGAATTTGAATCCTTGAGTCAGTAATATTCTTCTAGGATCCAATGTAACAGGGTCACATCACAGGAAGAATCCAAAATCCAAAAACCTTCTAAGATGAGGTCTATTCGCGTACCCCTGTTTAATGGGGACCCAAACAGGGTGTGAGATATACTCATTTTTTCACTACCAACGGTGTCTAATTATATCTAGTCTATCAATATAAAATATACCAGTGTGTGGGTATAACAAATAATGAGTAATACTAAAATCTATAAACAAGTTAACTCAGGTTTATGAGGGACACATGGCTGACACTACCTACTTTGACCTAAGTCGGGATACATATGAGTATATATATAAATAAATAAATATTGAGATATGTATGTGTGTGTGACTATATTCTATATATTTAGGAACATCTATATCAATATACATATATAGATACATAGTATTATCTTAGACCTGAGGTGTAGCTTAGGCATCAATGCATAATACTACTCAAAATAATAATTGAGGGGAATCATGCCCAAGTATCATAATCAATATAGGATGACATGTTGAGTATCATCATCGATGTGGGTCACTATATAATGTCCCATAATTTTCATAAATATATATTTCATACAAATATAATAATATTCATTAAATAAAAAAACCACTCCATAACTGTATAGTTTTAGTGTCTTTGGAATCATGGAAATATTAAAAACTGATTCATAAAACATATATATCATCTCCCAGGTATTCCGTCATAACTAGAATCCTTTTGAGACATATTAATTAATAATTTTATTCATATACTAGGAAAAATAAACATAATAAAGTAGTGATCTCAGATGCTCAATAAGGGTAATCAAGGGAGGTAACATAATCATAAGGGCATAAGAACAGGAATATCACTTCTGAAAATTATATCAGGTATATCAAAGATCATGATATTGTGTCATGGAATAAATCATATAATTGATAAATAATAAAAGAAAATACTCCATGAGAGAATATAATAAGACCTGTAATTATATCATACACATAATAATAGAAAATAATTTTCATTTTAGGAAAGGCTCACTACCAAGACCATCATAGGGGACAAAGTCTCTTACTGAACTGAGTTCACTCCTCATTCCAGCCCTTTATTATTGAGTCGAGTTTACTTCTCATTCCAAGCCTATCTATCTCATGAAATATAAATCGTTACCCAATGAATTTAAGGGTTATATATTCCCCACCCATAACATAAATAAACCATACATATTTTTTCCACAAGAACATAAATCATTCATCATATCATAACCTATGAAAATAAAAGGGTTTCAAAAATATTTCCTCATATCATGACCCATGGAAAAGAAATGGGTTACATAAATATCATTCCATCATATACATAAACAAAACTCAAAAATAATAATTATTTTTTTATTGAAAAACATCTTTATTAAATCATAAGTAACATAAAATAATTTTATCTTATATGGAAAATAATTTTGAGACATCACTTGAAATAATTCTTGAGGAAAATATCCATTCTATTTTGAAAATATTTTTTTTCTAAAAATACTATGTAATTTTAAAAGAAATTTTTTTATTTGAAAATAAAATTATAATATTTTAAGGTAAGATTCAAGACGTTAATTCATACTGAAATTGGAAAAAATATATTCATGTCGGATAAGATAAAAAAATCTATCATACTTTTTCCAAAAAATTCACAAAGAACCTCATCTGGAAAATGACATAAAAAATTCTTTCAAACTATTTAGTAAAAGTTCCCACATGTGTAAAAATGAATTTAAAAAATTTTAAAATAATAGTAAAAATATATTGAAAAACTCTTTTTAGAAACATGGACATGGAAGATAAATTTTCCCCAGTAGATACTTACATCTAAACAATCTCAAATAATAATGAGATTGTGAAATTAACCCTTACCTTAGGTATGATTTCCTTCAAATATATATAAACCTCCTATATAATTTTTTAAATAATGTTATTAATTTATAAAAGAATAATATTCATATATATGATATTATATATGATCCTATTATATCATATTATCACCCATTTGTTAATAATATTTCATTATTACCCTTCTCTTGGGAGTTATCTACTTCATTTTACTATGAATGTTTTTCCTATAAGTCCCAATTTTTGTGAATAGGATATATTTACTTCATATACAGAATTATATTAAGGTAATATATATCATATTTATTCTCTATATACATTTATATAATCATTATTGAATGTAAAACATATAAAATGAATCGCATCGCATCTCGGAGACGGTAGGTCGTACGTACGCACGAGCGATAGTAACATTCTCATAATGTTAAAAGGGTAATGAAGTGAATGGTGTATAGATTTTTTCCAAGATAATGATAATATTATAATTATTATATATATATATTATTCTCATCATTAATCCATCCAAATAAATTGGGGATGAAAAACAGATTACACCACTATGTGGAGTCGGTAAGTCGTACGCACGCACATGCGGTGCTTTTTTTCATAAGATGAATAAAAGGTGGAATACCTTTGTTAAATAATAATAATAAAATCTCATAATATATTTTATACTGTATTTATTACCTTATAATTTAAAAAAATTTGAATAGGAAGTATAAGAAGAAATAATATTGAAAGAGTCAGTAAAGATGACTACCTTTTTTGGAAAACTTCTTTTAAATCTCATATTAGGCACACTAGGGTAGATCTTTTGAGAATACCATAACCTCTAGAATGTTGGTATGGAAGTTTAGAGAAGAAATTGGTAGGTAATGGTTGATATTTCGGGCTCAAAGTGATGTGAATAAGTGACGGAGGATGTTCCATTTCATATTTGAGGTGAGGGGCACTTTTAGAATTTCTCAAAATACTAATTTATAATAAATTCAATCATAATAAAAATACCTAAAAAAGGACATGTATTAGAATATAAAATGAGATAAGGTTGTAATATCATCAACAAATAGATTTTATACAGGTTTTGGTATTATTTGAAACATTATCATTTTGATAAATCCTTAGTTAACTTATTTTAATTTTAACTAAGGTAACAACTTCTTCAATATTAAAAGGTTTTAATTTTTACTTATATGACATAAATTATATAATATATAAATGATTTATGACATTTTATTACATATTATAATTATTTTGTATTTTTAAATATGTTTTCTTATTTTTAAATAATTTAATAAAATATTGTTTTGATAAAATAACTTTAGTATCAATTTTCATACTATTAATTACTTGGACTTTTCAAAAAATCAACATAACAAGTTAACTGAGACCAAAATAATGTATTGTTTACATAGGAGGTTAAGGTAATTTAATAAAAATTATTCCATTAATTATTTTAAATTATATTTATTTTAATATATTTAATAACATTTATTTGATACATCCATTAATAAAATAATTATTGCATCAGCATTGTTTAATTATTTTATATAATTATTTCTTCACTAAGATTTAAAAATAAAATACCATGATGAACATAAATATTTTAAATTTTATAAAAATATTAATGGTTAGATATATCTTTTGTATAATACTATATTATCAAATATATATTATTTAAAACATAAATGTTATATATTTAAATGTTTATTAAATAAACTAATATTAATATGTTAATCTCATCTAAGTGGCCCAAAAAAGTCAAAACAAATTCCTAAAAATATTTTTCTTTACTTTCAATTTTACATTTATATTCATTCATAACATACTTTTTTCATGTGGATGCTTAAGGGATATTTAAGAAAAAGAATGTTATATTTTGTGGCATTCATAGATTTAAATATTATATAAGTCATTCTCATGGAAAATTGTCCATTAAAAAACTTAATTTCGATATTTATATGTTACTGGTTAAATTATATACATCCAATAAAAAAAATTCATGAGTTATAGTCATTTTATAGTCTTCATCATTTTATTTTTAAACAAGATTACTCAATTTACCATTTATCGTGGTAAAAAAAATTAACAATGTTACTATTCAAATTGGATAAAAATAAAAGGTAACTATTCAATAAATTTAGACCATATGAATCTAAATTTTTAATCTATTTTCAAAATTAAAAACATAGAAGTTGCAGAATTTAATTTAAAATAAAACCATTAAAACACCAAGAAAAACAGTTTTTTCTAAAAAATACCCTCCTAAAACAAAAAATATTTTTCCAATAAATTCAGGTATAAAAAAACTTTTAAAAAACCATAATTTAATTATTTTCAATTATAATTAACTAATTAAACTTTAAAACTATTAAAAAAATAATTTTACATTGTATTGATATTAAAATAAAATATAGGTTTCAATAAAAATCAGAATATTCACTATTCCTTAAAAATGTTATCAGAAAAAAAAAATTAATTTTTTTTTGAAGTAATGAATTCAAAAATTAAATTTATTTTTCCAAATTGTTATTATATAAGTACTAAAAATTAATAAAAACAAGAAAACTTGATTTTGGAAACGTATTTTTGAAGCATAAATAGATTTTACCCAAATTGTGTGATTATTTTCTAAGAACATACCAATAAATTCATATTGAGTTTGAGAATTATATTTAATTCATAAATTAGTTATTAATATTTATTCCTACCAATTTAATGGATATTTTATACTAATATTGTCTCACATTTCATTTAAACTCACATTTCATTTAAACTCACAATTGAATGCAAAGAATGCTATTGAATATTTAATGTTACTTAAAGAGAAATATTTCATAAAAATATCTATGTGTTACATTCTAATCCCCTCAAAATTAATTTTTCCATTGAAATTCTTCCCTTGGATACAAATATCTAAGGATAAATCTGACTCATCACATCCTTAGGTTTCCATGTAGCTTCCTTAAATTAATGGTTCTACGATAAAGTTTTAACCCAATGAGTGGTCTTGTTTTGTATAAATTTTTCTCTATAATCTAGAATCTTTATTGTTTGTTCTTCATAACAATGGTCTTACTCTAATAGTATGACTTATGAATTTAGTTCATGTGAAGTATTAAGTATTTACTTTCTTAGGATAGATATATGTAACACATAATGAACTTGAGAGAGATTCGGTGGAAGCCCCAATCGACAAGCTACATTCCCAACACGATCCAAAAATTTCTAAAATAATAATATACCTAAAGCTTATATTTACATCATTTATAAATATCATCACTCTATTTGAGGTAGATATTTTTTGAAAAAATTTTAACCCACTTAAAACTCTAGGTTTTTTAATCGATTTTTAGCATAACATTTTTTTCGAATCTGAGCTGATCTTATGTGTTGTTGAGTAGATATAACCTTCTCTTCCATTTCCTCAATTAGATCATATCCCAATATCTTTATTTCCCAAAATTCATTCCAAAATGTTTTATTTATATACTTCTTACCATAGAGGGATTCATAAGGAGCAATCCGAATATTGGAGTGAAAGTTATTGTTGTAAGATAATTCTACCAAAGGTAGGTGTTGATTCAAACAAACTTTGAAATCTATATTGAAATCCCTCAATATATATTCTAGAGTTTTAATTTTCCTCTCAGACTGACCATCTATTCAAGGATGATTAAAATTTCTGAAACTTAACTATGTATCCAGATCCTACAAAAGACTTCTCTAGAACATTGAGGTAAACCATGGATCTCGGTCCGATATAATGGAATGTGGTACTATATTCAATCTTACCACTTTATTAATATATATTCTAGAAATATGATAAAGATATAAATATTATATAATAGTAATGAAGTGTTTTGACTTTGTAAGGTGATCAACTATAACCCATATATCATTATGTTTTTTAGATATTTTGGGAAGTCTGCTGAAAAAATCAATGGTGATGTTTTCCCATTTCCACTCTGGTATAGCTAATGGTTATAACATTCCCTTATAATTCTATCTCGCAAGTTTACCTTTGTGAAAAACCAATAACCAAGAAAAAAATTCTTAAATATCTTTATTCATTTTATCCCACCAAAAATACTGTTTAGGTCCCTATAAATCTTTGTGCTTCCAAGATGAATAGATAATGATTAACTATGAGCATCATCCAACAGATCCTTAATTAGTTCTAATATTGGATGGATACAGACATGGTTCATGAACCTTATTATTCCATCATAATAAAATTTTAACTCATGAACATTTATCACCTTCCTTTGTATCTCTACATCTTCTTTTTTCACTTCCTTAATCTTTCATTTTATATAAGGTTGAAAATTCATTTGAGAATGATAATATTTCTCCCCTTCCTTTATGATTTCCATATCCATACTTTTCAAATCCATAAATATATGATCTTTTATATCCTCATCATAGATTGGATATCATGGTCCATTTAACTCAAATAATCATCCACCTGGTTCTCTTTTCTATGGTGGTAATGTATTAATCAGTTATAATATTTAATCAACTCCAACCATCTTATTTGGTGCATATTCAAATCATTTTGAGTGAAAATATACTTTAAACTTTTACAATCAGTATATATTTCACACCTATATCCATAAAGACAATTCATCCATATATTTAATACAGAAATACATCATATAACTCGAGATCATGAGATGGGTAATTTTTCTTAGGAATTTTCAATTTTCATGAAGAATAAGTTATCACCATATCATTTTTTTTGAGAACACGTCCCATACTATTATTGGATGCATCGTTATAGATCATAAACCATTCTCCACTATAGGGTATTGAGGAAAGGTGAACTGACTAACCTTATTGTTAACTCCTTGGAATTCTCTTCATATTCTTCTATCAATATGTACTTAACTCCTTTTTGAGTTAATTTAGTGATTAGATTAGATAATCGTGATAAATCTTTCAGAAAACTTCGATAATATTCATCAAAACCAAGAAAACATTGAATCTCAGTTACTTTTGTTGGTCTAGGAAAATGTTCAATAACTTATGTCTCTACTAGATCCATATATATCCCTTCTCTTGAGATTATGTGAGCCAAAAATGGAAATTTCAAAAGGCTAAATTCATGCTTGGAAAATTTTTCATATATATTCTCTTTTATTAAGGCCTTTAATACAATCCACAATTTATCTTCATGTTCTTTATTTATCCTTGAAAATATAATAATATGATATATAAAGACTACCAAAAACTGGTAAAGATAGTCTCTAAAGACTCTATTAATTAAATCCATGAAGATAGTGGGGGTATTAGTAAGACCAAACGGCATCACTATAAATTCATAGTGTCTATATCTTGTACGTAATGTTATATTGTGTATATCCTTCTTCTTGACCCTCAATTGAACATATCCATAACATAGATAAATCTTAGGAAAGTTTTAAGCTCTATATAGTTGATCAAATAAGTCATCAATATGGAGTATAGGATATTTTTTCTTGATATTGATCATGTTATATTCTTGATAATCAATGTAGAGTATCATTGATCCATCTTTCTTATTAATAAATATAATATTTGAACCCCAAGGTGATACAATAGGGCATAAGAATCCCTTGTTGAGATTATCTTGGAGTTTCTTCTTCAATTTATGTAACTCAATTGGGGCCATTCTATAATGAGTCATTGAAATATGCATAGCACCCGGTATTAGTTTTATTAAAAACTCATATTCTTGATTTAGTGAAATACCTAGAAATTATTCCATAAAGATATAAAAAAACTATCATACAATAGTTGTATCATTAATGGTGAGTTTTTTCCCAACCATCTATGATAGATAACGTTTTTGTAGGAATTAAGAGCCACAAGATTTACGTGAATCTCAATCCTTGCTTAGAATCACATTGAATTCAACTAAATGAAGGATCACAAGATTTACAAGAATCATTATCCCACACACTTTAAATACAGAACAATTATAAACTTTTAATGGGACTATTGTGACATTATAAGTTTTCACAACTAATTCAACATCTAATTATTGGGGTAATATGAAAATAACCTTAGAAAATTCTTTATAAATAAATTAGTGGGTGTATCTAGAATCAAATAGAACATTAGATACTTCAGAATAGATGGAAAGTGTACATTTCATCGCTTAATTTTCGTACTCCACATCACCAGTAGTAATCGCATGAAATTTTCCTTCATCCTTGTCCTTAAAAGTTTGCTAACAAAAATAATCCTTGATAACCATTGGATTTGATAATTTTTTAAAATAATACCAATTTTTCTTGCATTTGAAAAATTGAAGTGTGGGAGGTTCATTTTGTGCAGTCATTTCTCTATTCACAACATTATCTATATTTTTTCCATCATTTCAATAGTAAATTTCTCGATGAACTTCTTTCCAACACTTAAAAAATTTACCAGTCCCCTTATGACCATTTCCTCTATGTTTCTTTCCACACTTTCATTATAAAGTAAATCTTGTCTTCTATTTACTATTCTTTTTATATTTTCCCTTAAATTCTATTTTTCTCTTATTATTGAACCTATAAGATTGATGGGTAACTCCAATCTCTAAACCATCCTCGATAGAACATCGATGGATTTCCCCATATCTATTGAAGTCAATTGTGGATAATTCCATTTGGATTATTGATTTTAATCCACTGAATATTTTATCAACCTTACTTTTAGGTTGGATGATAATTCCAAAAGCATACCTTGCAAGCCTTGTAAAATTTGCTTCATAGGTACCAACAGATTCAGCATCCTTTTACTTATACTTAATAAAATCCTTCTCCATTTTTTTCGAAGAATAAGAAGAAAGTAATTATTCATAAAATAAGTTCCTGAAATCATCCCATTCCATAGATTCAATTTTTCCATGTTTCTTCATATTCTTGATACGGTTCTATCATTGAACCACTTCACCTTCTAAGTGATAGAATTATAAAATGAATTTATCATGTTCTAAACATTGGATAACTAAAAATATAATTTCAGTGGTATTGATCCATTGTTCATAAACACTTGGATCAGAAGACCAACTGAAATAAGGTGGTTACTGCCTCATGAAGTATTCAATGTAATATTGTTCCCTCCTTTGCTTGTTTAGAAGTCCTATATGACTCATAGATTACAAAATTTGTGTGATCATGAAAAAAAAATTATCATTCCGGCTCCCATCGCATTCATCATTAATGTGATTCCTTTGGGTTCTGGTAATTGACTAAAATGAAAAAGAATTGTGTGAGAAACACTCATCATAGGGAGGAAACAACATAATCAAGTATAATTACTTAAATAATTTACATTCAAGAATCCTTAGGTTTTATCCATGGTATTTTATGATCATCACCAAAACTCTATAATTTCATCTTATATATATACTTATCCTTAGGTTTCTTACTATGGTTTTTCTCATCCTAGTTTCCAAATGTTAACTAAAACTTTCTCTGATACCAACTATAACAGACCATAATTTTAATAAATAGATAGTAAATCTAAATAGAAAAATATTCTTTAAATAACATAAAAAACTATTCCAGAACCATATAGTTTTAGTGACTTTTTAAACCTAGAAACATAAACAACTAATTCATAAAACATCTACATCATCTCCTGTTAATTCCTTCATAACAACGACACTTTTTGGGACATATTACTTAATAACTTTATTCATATTCTGGGGAAAAGAAACATAAGAATGGGGTGATATCATATTATCATTAATTTTAATAAAGGGATAAAACATAATAATAAGGGCATAGGGACATTAAAATTACTTTTGAAAATTATATCCCTCATATCAAAGATCATGATATTGTGTCATGGAATAAATAATAGAAGATAATATGGAATCAAAGAGCATATTACATGAGAGAATATCATAATACATGTAGTTGTGGAAAACACATAAGAATATAAAATGATTTTCATATTATTCAAGGCTCATTGTTAAGAACATCATAGTAGAAAAGGTTTATTAATAAATCGAGTTCACTCCTCGTTCCAACCCGTTATTACTGAACTGATTTTAATTATCATTCTTATATTGTCTATATCATGAGATATAAATATTTACCCAATGAATTAGAGGGATATATAGGTCACACATATCACATAATTAAAACTATACATATGTGTTCTATAAGACCATAAATCTTCCATCATATCAAAACCCATTAAAACAAATGGGTTTCAAAAACATTTCCTCGTATCGTAACCCATGGAAAAGAAATGGGTTTCATACAACACCATCATATAAAAAAACAAACAAAAAATAATAATAAGGATAGTATTATTGAAAAATATTCCCATTAAATAATAAGAAAAATTGAATAATTTTATCCTATAAGGAAAAAAATTTGAGAGATCACTTGAAATAATTATTGAGGGAAATATCATTTCTGTTTTGAAAGCAGTTTTTTTCTTAATATGTCGTGAAATATTAAAATAAAAAAATCATTTGAAAATAAACATGTAATATTATATGGGAATATTCAATTAATTTTGGCATCATGAAATTGGTAAAAAAACCATTCGTGTAATATGGTTAAAAAACATTCGTTTTGTACTTTTTTCAGAAAAGTCCCAAAGAACCTTATTTGAAAAACGAAAAAAGATTCATTTTAAACCATTTAGTAAAAATTAACACATATATAAAATTTAATTTCAAAAATGTAGAATAATATGAAAAATGTTTATTTTTTTCTGATAAACATGGATATGGAAGATAAATATTCCCTAGAAAATACATATCAATAAATAGTCTCGAATAATAATGAGATTGTGAAATTAACCATTACTAAAGGTTTCATTTCCTTTATACATATATGAACCTCATATTTAATTGTTTAAATAGTGTAATTAATTTATACTAGAATAATACTAATATTTTTTATATTATATATGATCCTTTTATATCATATTCTCACTTATTTGTCAATAATATTTCATTATTACCTTTCTCTTAGGTGTTAACTTATTCATTTTATAACAAATATTTTTTCATATAAGTCTCAGTTATTGTGAATAGGATAATGTTAAATCATATAAAAATGATATTAAGGTAATATATATCATATTTATTCATTTTATACATTTATATAATCATTCTAGAATGGTGAACATGGAAAATGAATCGCATCGCGTTGTGGATACAGTATATCATACGTGAGCACGAGCGATAGTATAATTCCCTTAATGGTAAAATGGTAATGCAGTTTAAGGTGTGTATATTTTTATAGAATAAATATCATGTTATAATTATTATATATATCTATTATTTCCATCATTATACCCATCTAAATAAATTGTTGATGAAAAACATATTACACCACTGTGTGGAGACGGTAACTCGTACATACGCATGCATGGTGATTTTTTTTCATAGAATGTAGAAAAGTTGTAATATAGTTTTTCCTTAATAATATATTTTATACTATATTTATTAATTTATAATGGAAACAACACATTAATAGTAAGTATAAGAAGAAATAATCTTCAAAGTGTCAATAAAGACGATTACCTCTTTATTGGAAACCTTCCTTTAAATCTTTTCTTATGGACCCTAGGATTGGTATTTTTATAATACCAAAGCCTATAGAATGTGTCTAAGTAATTTAAAAAGATTAATATTCATTGAATTATAAATATTTAAGTCTCAAAGTGTTGTGAACAAGTGGGGGAGGAGGCTCCCTTTTATAATTGAGGTGAAGGGGACTTTTGGACATTCTCAAAATATTAATTTATAATAAAATAAATCATAATACAAATACCTCAAAATCACATTTATTAGAATATAATATGTGATAAGGTTGTAATATAATCAACCAAAATATTCTAGACAAGTTTTGGTATTATTTTAAACCTTATCATTTTGATTAACCCTTAGTAAACCTATTTTAATTTTGACTAAGCTAACAAATTTTTCAATATTAAAAGGTTGTAATGTTTACTTATGTGATGTCAATTAGACCATAAATGAAAATTTTATAACATAATAGACCATATTATAATTATTTTTTATTTTTAAAATTATTTTATTATTTTTAAATAATTTAATAAAATACTATTTTGATAAAATGTCATTAGTGTCAATTTTGACACAATTCATTACTTGGACTTTTACAAATATCAAGATAAAGAAATTACATTGAAAAAAAAATATTTTATTATATCCCTAAGAGGTGGAGGTCATACATAAAATTATTTTATTACATTAATTATTTCATATAATATTTATTTTAATATTTTTAATAACATTTATTTGATATTTTTATTAATAAAATAATTACTGCAACATCATTGTGTAATTATTTAATATAATTTTTTCATCCATAAAAATTAAAAATAAAATATAATTATAACTATAAATATTATATATTTCAGAATAATATTTATATTCGAATACATCTTATGGGTAACCCTATATTAAAAATGATATAGTATTTAAAACATGAATGTGACATATTTTATTTTTTATTAAATGAACTATTATAAATATAATAATATCATCTAAGTGGGAAAAAAATTCAAAAAACATTATCATGAAAATATTTTTATTATCTTAAAAATTATATTTCTACTCTTTCATAACATACCTATTTTCCCATGTGGACACATAAGGTATATTTAAGACAAAGAATGTGACATTTTTTTAGTTTCTTTCATTTAAATTTTATACAAGTCATTTTCTTGGAAAATTGTACCTTAAACAACTTAATTTATATAATTATGTGTTAAGGGTCTAATTATCTTCAAATAATAAAAAAATTTCCTATGTTAGAGTCATTTTATAGTCTTTATCATTTTATGTTTAACATAAATTAACCAATTTACCCTTTGCCATGGTAAAAAAATTTACCAAAATAACTTTTCATATTGGACAAAAATAAAAGGAACCTACTAAATAAATTGTCACCTTGTGAATATAAATTTTTCAAAATTTTTTGTAAAATTAAAAACACTGAAGTTTCATAATTTAATTTAAAATAAAATTGATAAAATGCGATGAAAACCAGTTTTTCAAACAAAATGCTCTTTTAAAACATAAAATGTTTTTATAAAAAATTCATTTATAAAATAATTTTAAAAAACCATAATTGAATTATTTTAAATTTAAATTATCTAATTTAAAATTAAAACTAATCAAAAACATAATTTTACTTTGTATAGACTTTTTAAGAAAATACATTTTTTAATAAAAATCAGTAATTTCACTATTCCTTACAAAATAAATATTTTGAGAAAAAAAATTCAAGATAATTTTGAAATTATAAACTCAAAAATTAAAATCATTTTTTCAAATTAATTTTATAGAAATTATAAAAAAATAATAAAAAGAAAAAAAAAGTTAATTTTTAAAATATATTTTTAAAGAATAAAGTGATTTTACTAAAATTGTGTGATTATTTTTTAAGATTTTACCAATACATTAATATTGAGTTGGAGATTAATATTTATTTCACTAATTAGTTATTCATATTTTTTTCTCACCAATTTAATGACTAAGTTATGCTAATAATGTCTCATGGTGTTTTTAAACTCAAGGTTGCATGCAACATAATCTATTAAAGAATTGAAATTATTTAAAGAGAAATATTTCATAAAAATATCCAGGTGTTACACTCCATGCATAGTATAATAAATAATAATAATGTTTGTCATACATAATCTCATAATAAATGGGGACTCTAACTTCATGCCCAGTAACCCAAGTGATGGGAACGTTATGCCAACACCCTCATCCAAGGGGGTCTGACACGTCCTGAACAGTGACCCTACTCAAGGTCCCTTCATCAATTTCATGGAATAAGGTAATAATGTTTTCTCTATGATCCATTAGACCAATGTTCCATAAACAAGTGATAAGAATCACTCAATCTATAGTGAAACATTATTAATATAATTCATTTAACATTAATCAGCAAGTCATGCATTTATCGAGGCCATAATTACTATTCAATCATAAGTAAAAATTAGTCTATATAATTAAGAATTTAATTTAAAATTTAATTATAAATTATATAATTCCACATACATAAACATTCCATTTACAATTTAATTATAAATATGGGAACCTCGGGTCCATAATCATTCCATTTACCGTTTAAATTAACTTAATTTGATTTCCTCATTTCATTTGAGAATAAAGAACACCTCAAATGTGTATTTATTATAGATGGTGGTAAAGCTAAAATTTTAATTTCATATAAATCATTTGAATTATCCCATTAAATAGGTTTCATTCATCTAATCTAAAAAGATAATCAAGAGTGATCAAGAAAAAAATTAGGAATTAAGAATTTTAGGCAGCATCTATAAGGGTGATTTAATTGCCTAATAAAATGTAGTCCATAGGAAAATATATGGCACACCCAAAGGAGTGGTTCATATCATTGTAATTAAACTCCAAAATTATTATTTTTTACATAATATCTAATTAATTTAAATATTTTGTTTCTATGTAATTAATTTCACATTTATAAGGTGACGCATAGAATGTCTGACGCGTGGAACCACAGCATGATCTATAAACTAGCAAGACATTAGGGAGAAATCATAAGATAAAATACATTATAAGAGAATATTTCACTAATACAATACAATTTTTTGGTTTTATAAGGTTTTATATAAATTGAATAAATGGATAAACACTATAAAAATAGGGTGAATTAGCTTACATGAAGATATCACCAAAGATAGTGAGAGAAACTGATAAAGGAGGAAAGAGTCCTAGACTAAGTTATATGCTTCTAATGTGAGGAATGGTAATCAAATAGGTTTTTTTGTGAGGGATATAATTCCATGCCTAGGATAAGGAGGAGAGCTCCCATGAAGGGTCTGATACACGCAGATAAGATGAGAAGAGAATAGGTATGAAACCCTTTAAAGAATGTAAGGGAAAATCATCATTTTCCCCCTTTTTTAAGAACCATGTGTACTGGATTCATTTTTTGGAAACCTTTATTCCAAATATAAAGACTCCACTACCTAGGATCCAACCCCCATATGGTTTGGAGACACTTTTTCATCTAACCATGCACCAACTAGGTGGTGTTACTCGTTAAGTAGCACTAAGTGTGTGGGATAGGCACACTGTTTGGGAAAATCATGTGTAACCCATGAAATTCACCCCTTCACATCTACACCATGTTGCGCGGTTATTCCTAATAGGATGCATAGTTTATAAAAACTATTCCCCTTAGAAAAATGAGACATGAAATTGATTCTAATGTTCAAACTAATCGTGTTCTAACCATGAACCGCATTCTGTTTCTCCAAAAACCAATGCTTTCATAGACTTATAATTTTGAAACCCAACTAGACTCTCGGTGAACCTCTCTGGTATAAAACATAACTAAAAGAACACCTTTAAGTGTTACAAAAGTTTATATTTACATTTCTAATCTCAATTTTGGATTCATTTCATCCACCATAAATAGAAATTCAAATTACTTTGAAATTTCCACTGAATCTGAAACATAAGAAATTAAAGATATAATATATCTTCTAATTCATATCTATGTAAGTTACAATTATAATATTAATCATAATATTTTCCAAGTTCATTCCCATAGTCATTAAACATTCATGGACTTATAAAAACACCTTTTATGTTAAAAATTCAACCCATTTTTATAAAAGAAATATTACAAGGATTCAATTTATTGTATTGATTAAATAGAAATTTTCATAACAAGATCATTTCACGATTTATGTTTCCCAAAAAATAACATTGAACACCATGATCCATAATGAATTTTCATTCTATTTATACAAGACATTATTTTTTTATTATCATCCCTTGTAAAGGATGGTATAGAAAAATAACATCTCTATAAATTCAATTATTCTTCATATATTATTTAAGCATCCCATTAGAATATTGTGGGATATTATCTTACTTATGTATTTTATTGTAATATCACATATCATGTATCATCCACTCACCTATAAATATTTATTCATTCCTATGATATTTAATTACATTTAATTATTATAGCACAAATCATGGATGTTTAATTTTAGGTGATTCAAATGTTTTATTTATCTTGGTGTCTCTAAATTTATTAACATGGGACCTCATAGTTCTATGTGAATTGGATCCACTTTTATTTTCAATTAAAATTCAATATGTTCCTAAATTTTATTTTATATAATTAATTGATGACATGCTTCTTATAAAAAATTAAATACCTTTAATGATTAATCATATAATGAAATTCAATTTAATTGATAAATTGCTTCATGTTATTTTGTTTAAGGTAGTCAAGACATTTGTGATAATTTGAGTTATCAACTATTATGTCAAGGTAAGCTTAATTATGTTCATAAAAATATAAGTAATATATATATTGGTTTAACATGTTTGAATTTAGCTTCACATCCATCAAAAGTTTCATATTTCACAATACTTCATGATAAAAACAACATTATTATTCTCCAATACATTTGGAAGAAATGGTAGGTTATGTTTTAATCCATATAGATATATAATATTATTTCATATAAGTTCTTTCTATACATTACTAACCCCCACTAATTTTTTTCAATAAAATTATTTTATTGAATGAAAAACATCAATTATATTAATTTTTTGTACATTTGATTTTTTTAATCGTATTTCATGTTCAATGACCATGAATAACTAATTATAATTTGTTTATGATTATCAAATAAATTATAATAATATTTGACCACAATATATGTTTTTTGGAAAAAAATAATCTCACTTGGTGGTGCTTCTGGATTGATTGTGTTTGTTTACATGGTTCGAGGTTATTGATGATGGATGGTTTCCAAAGGAGGTATGAAGAGTGAGTGAAAATTTATGATCTTATAGAGCATCAATGTATGATCTTATAGATCATGAATTTATGATATCATGAATCAAGAATGTTTGAACTAATATCATTGAGTGTTAATGTCTGATCTTGTAGATCATGAATTTATAATATCGTGAAGCATGAATGTTGGAACTGATCTCATGGAGAAAAAATTTCTAAATTTATCTCATGAAGTAATAACGTGATGCACACATAATTTTTAGAAGATCTCGTATTGAGATCATGAAAAGAACCTGAATAAATCACATTATTAACAGAAGATCTCATAGAGATATCATGTGAAGTACTTGAATACACCACATGATTTCTAGATCATCTTTTAGAGACATCAGGTGGATCTAATGAAGAAAAGTAAGTTAGAAATGATGGATATATCATGCAGACATTCAAAATCAAGTGACTGGATGATTGTATTTGGATCTCATGATGGGATCTCACGAAGCACTTGATGAAAATTTCTCTTACACCACATGGATTTAATTTGATCTCATGATAGGGTCACATGAATCATAGGAAGAAAATGGCATTGGAAACATGATTATATTTGGATATCATGGTGAGATTATGTGAACCACTTGAATATAATTGAAATGATCACTTAAATCACCTGATACTTACAGTGGGTGATCATGAGATTTTTATGATGCAATTGAAATGATTTTATTTGTGATTACATGAAGTGCGTGATGTCGATTTCTGAGGTGGTGAAAGTTATGGATAACCATGGTTTTAAAATTTAAGGTGATAGATTTATAAATATATATACTCCCAAACCCATCCTTTTGAAGTTATAATAGTTTTCATAAGTATTTTAATCCAAATAAAAACTATTTCTCTTGACCTGAACTAAGTATTATGCTCGAGTCTTGGAATTTTATTAATTAGTAGAAATTAGTGTGAAATGATCTCATGGAGGAGTCTCATGAAGAGATGTATTCCCTATGTGGTCTAACTTATAACAAGACCCATGGATATCTTTTGATTTGCATGAACTGAACAAGATCTCATGATATTTATGAACTAAAAAAGATCTTGCAATCCTCATGATTAGAACAAGGTCTCACAATTTTCATAATCTGAATAAGGTCTCACTATTCATGTGAAATGTATAAGGTCTCTTGAAAGGGTCTTGAGAAGGGTTTTATGAATTTGGATTATTCAAACCAATCAGATTCATGTGATTTACATGAATAGAATAAAGTCACACAGATGTGTCATGTGATCCACATGATCTAAAGGGTGACTCGCAAAAGTGTCTCATGTAGGGGTCTTATAGATGACTCTTGAAAAAGGTGGTCATCATCTCATTGATTAAATAGAATCATAATGACACACATGGGTGTGAATAAACATAGAACTGATTTTTATAAGGTTATACTAGAGGGGTAGTGTTTTTAGTTCAGTAGAGAGAGTAGTGAGCTATCAAATTGTGAGTTGTAAACCCGGAGGGGCAGTGACTCTTCTATGATCCTTTTAGAAATATTTTTCTTCAGTTGATTTGGTACATCGAAAATGTTTTGTTTTATATGGCTTAGAAGAATCCCAGTTAGGGGGAACCATGTAAAATTGTTGTGTCATGTGCGTGTTTTAAAAACCTTCTATTATATGTTATGGGAAGGAGAGAGAAGAGAGTTTTGTTTCATAAAGAAATGATATCTAAAATGGAAATTTGATTTAATCTATTATACTCTAATTCACCCCCACTCTTTGGGTATTTAACCTTGTTGGGATAAAAAATTTTTTAATGAATTACTAATTTTATTAACTTTATTTTTTTACCATATTATTTTTTTAGTATTATAATAATATTTTAAAACACTCTTTAATTGTGTATCTAATAGACTCACATGAGGGAATACCACTACTAAGATGGGGTGAATAATTGATAACCATAACACCAACAATCAAATATTTTTCCCATTTTCTGTTATTTTTATAAAATCATTAATGAAATGAAATGATGATGTGAGATTGATAGAGACAAAACTATAATGACACAAAAGGATATATAATGTTAACACTATTATTTTATCAAGAGGCTAATCTATTACTTCCACTTGATGAGATCTCACTATCAACCCTCTTATAATATTATTAATTAGTATATGGAATGAAGTGGAAAAATAATCATAAACTTTAGGTAGAAGAAAGATTAATAAAGGTGATAATATGACAATAATTTTTATTAATCCCACCTCAAGTGACTCTATAATTTTATCACATTCACACATCTATTATTCTCCCCATTTCCACTATAATCCACTCAATAATTCTCTATGGGATGTTTTATTAATGTCATAATTTTTCATTCCATGTAAAAAACAAAATCTAGTTATTTATTTATAAAAATAACATTATCCCACTATGTAGGTAACTGTTACATCATGGTTTGAATAATATCTACTAAATCCAATATCAGTGACAATTTATCTTTATATGTAAAAAATTTACCATGTTTTAATTTTTTACATAAATATAAAAATCAGTTATGATAGTATAGAGTATTATCCCACACTTTATAGCTCTTTAACTTCAACACAAAATCGGTTGTGCTATAGGAATTCCATCCATAGTCATTGTTAAAGGGAATTTTCATTTCACTATGGGATCTACCATGACTACTTTTACGTTTTATCCCCATGGTTATTCTCCAGTATCTTTCCTTGACTTTTCAATAACCATAAAAAAAATTTCTATATACTTTCTCATCTTCAATAAATAAATAAGTTAGAACTAACATACTGATTTCGGTATTTTATGTATTCTAACATAGAATATTCAAGTGATTGTGACTTATAAATTTATAATATATGTATTCTATCTTTATATAAATTTGTATTCATCTCTCATGTTGTTTTCATGGTGTTAGAGCATCTATTGGAGATATTATCTAAAGCACTTGATGACACCACATGAATATATGAGGATCTCAAGAAGAGATCATTTGAATAACATAAAGACAAAGAATTTATAAAAGATTAATATATCAAATGGTCTTTCCAAATCACGTAACCATGTGATTCTCTTTGGATCTCAATATGGTATCTCTTGAAGTGCTTGATGACTATGTCACTAACATATCATGATTTTAATTTGATCTAAACATGGGGTCATGCATAGAGCTTTAAGATAATGGAATTAGCCACATGATCGTATTTGGATGTCACGATGGCATTACATGAAGTGCCTGAATACAATGGTGATAATCATGTAAAGAACTTGTGACATGTATTAGGTGATCATACAAAGCAATGACATGAAGTGCATGATTCTAATTGAAAAGGTGGTGGAATGGATGGATAACCTTTATTTTAATATTTAAGGTGATAAATTTATTCCTATATATATCCCCTAACCCATCATTAATAATATAAAGAAGTTTTATTAAGTTGTTAAATCCAAATAAAAATTATTTCTCATAACCTAAACAATGTCTTGTGTAGGAATTTCGAAATCCATGTAACTAGTATAAAGTCTTGCAAAAGGTTCTCTTTAAGAGAAGTTCATATTTGGGGTTAATGAATTAGAAAACTCATTTATATCTTTCAATACACATGAACTAAGCATGATCAAACAATCTTTTTGAGCGGAATAAGATCTCGCAATATGCATGATCTGAACAGGGTCTCACAATCTGCATGATCTAATAAAGGTCTCACTATTCGAGTAAACTAGAAAAGGCCTCACAAAAGGGTCTTGTGAAGGGTATTATTCACTAAGAATAGGCAGACCAGTCAGAGTCATATGATATGAAATAAAAAAACATAGTCTCATGGAGGAGCCATGTGATCCGTGTGATCTAAAGGGTAACTCGTGAAAGTTTCTCATGGAGGGGTCTTGTAGAGAAGTCTCAGGAAAAGGTGGTTGTTATATCATTGATGAAAAAAGATCAAAAATACACAAATGGGTGTGAATCAACTTATAAATTTATTAATTGAAGATTCTACTAGAGGATAATTGTGTTTACTTTAATAGAGATAACAGTGATATTTCATATTGTGAATGGTTGTAAATCAAAAGGGCGAGTGAGTCTGCTCCAAGCCTTATAGTAGTAGTGTTCTTTAGTGGACTTGGTACATCAAAAATATTTTTTGTATTCTCATTCGATGTATCTTAGTGATGGTGGACCAAGAAAAAAATATCCTATGCATGTTTTAATATCCTTTTGTTTTTTGATACGGGGAAGAAGTGAGAAGAGAGTTTCGTTTAACACCGAAACAAGAGCTAAAAGGGATAGTTGTTTTAATATTTCATACCCTAATTCCCCCCACCCTCTTAGGTTATTTAACCTTGTTGGGATAAAAAATTTATTTCTAAAATACTAGTTTTGTAAACATTATTTTTTACCATATTATTTTTTTAGTATTATAATAATATTTTACAACACTCATAAGTTGTGTATCTAATTGGACCATGAGAGAGATTACCACCAATAAGAAGGGGTGAATAATTGGTCATCATAAAACCAAATCTCAAACAATTTTCCCATTTTTTGGTTAGCTCATAATATCATGAATAAAATTAGATGATGAAGTGAGATACAAAGGGACAAAATTATAATGACATAATAGGATAAATAATGTTCACACTGTTATTTTATCAAGAGAATAATCCATTAGATCCAACCAATGTGATATCTCTATCAACAATCTTATCATATTATTTTTGATAACATGTAATGTAGTAGAAAGATAGTTATAAACTTTTTGTAGAAGAAATATCAATAAGGGTGATAATAGGAACATCATTTTTATCCGTCCCACCTCAAGTGATTCTGTGTTTTTATCACATGCACACATTCATTATTTTCCCCCATTTTCACTCTAATTACCTTAATAATTTTCTATATAATTTTTTATTAATATCATAATTTTTCATTCCACATCAAGAACTAATTTTTTTTATTTATAGACATAACATTTTCCCATCGTGCAGGTATCTGCTATAGCATGGTTTGAATAACATTAGATAGATCCAAGATCGACAACCAATTATCTCTATATGTCACCAATTTACCACGTTTCCTTGATCTTATAAATAAATATAAAAATAATCTATGATATGTTAGATTATTCATACATATCTTAGAGCCCCACAACTTCAACAAAAAAAGCAATAGTGTTGCAGGAAATATATCCACAGTCATTGTTAAATAGATTTTTCATTCCATAATGGGATCTACCAAGACTACTCTTACATTAGCTACCCAAGGTTAGTCTCTAGTATCTTTACTTTACCTTTCAATAACCACAACCAATAATATTATGAGACTTCTCATCTTTAACAATAACATATTTTAGGACCAACATACTAGTTTTGGTCTTCTATATAGTCTAACACAGAATATTCAAGTGATCATGACCTATAAAATTATAATATCTATATTCTATCTTTATATGACATTTTGATTCATCTACCATGTCGTTTTCATGGTGTCACATTGGAATAGGCTTATCTTCTTAATAATTTCATTATTCTTTATCTTTCAAGTCATATTTAATCTTCCTTTCACTCATATATGAACATGTTTTCATTATATATAACATGAAAACACATTCAATACTAATGAATGAATTCCCTCATGAAATATATCAAAGAATGTATATAATGAGTAATTTCTCAAAACATCACAACATTTAAATGAATGATTTATTGAGAGTTATGAAACTCTATATGTTAAGATAAATATTATTTTCAATATATTTACACATATTTTTCTCGTAAGATCTTTTATAATATTTTGAATAGTATGTTGAGAAAGGTATCTATGTTTTTGTGATGTTCTGAGAATTAGAGACTCTTGGTAATAATATATTAAAATATTTTATTATTTTATGTTCATGAATCTTGTTATTAATGTATAGAAATTTTAACCTTAATAGTACATCCAATGGGATAGTTTATTTAAGTGTTTCATTCAAAATAGGGGTTTTCCCCTTAAAGTAGTGTTATTTTTGGTTCTCACCATTGGACTTGTGATTACCCTTTGTGGTTTTGTTATTAAATAAGAATAATTGATTTATAATTAATTATTTTCTAAATATAGAGACCTAATTTCCCCTATAAATAGAGTTTTAGAATTTATACCTATGGTTAACCACAATTAATATTAATAGAAAGCCTATATAGAGAAACATCTGAGAGGGGGAATATATTAACATAAATTATATTGAATTGAGGAAACATGATAGGATCGATGATGACATAGATGATCAGATCATAGTGATGATGAATAGAACCATGACATCAAATTCAGATTGAAGTGATAGTCAATATTCAATTAGGTATGGATTTGATTCTGATTTCTAATGAATACATAGAATTTTCCCCAAGGGGTTCATGAAATTGTAATACTACCATGGTGAATAAAATTTCTCACAATTTCATACATTTATCATTTGATTATTCTACAGTCTTCATTACATCAATAATAATTTTTATGATGATTCAATCATTTAAAGTGGATTCATGGATCCTCCAACCACATAAATCTAATATTATTTGGTTCCTTATTTATTCCATTTTAATCCATCAATGAATGATTTCATGATGAGAAATTTTAGTGGATTAGTTTAATACAACAACGATTCTCCCTTCTCCATTGATTATCCTACTCTATCATGATAGATATAATTTCTATTTTTCATCATAACCAATGGATAGAAGTGGAGGTAAGGATTTTTAATGAATGAAGTTTGGATATGGTGATAATTTTAATGAGTAATGGTGATGAACTCTTATAGAGGTACCTATAAGCATCTATCAAGAACAATTTTGGTTGGTGGGTGGTGGATTGGATAATAGGGATGTAAATGGTGTGATGTGATCACTGGGAAAGAACCTTGATATTCCTACACAATGATAGGTGGTTTGATGGTGTATTTGAGGATGGATATGGGTGGGAGTAGTGTGAAAATAAAATTAATTTATAGATATGGTCTTGAAGACATAGTTAAACCCTGAAGCGTTTGTTGCATCATGGCTCTATGGGCGCAAAGTAGTTACTTCATGAATTTTTTGTTATGGAATGGTCTTCGTATCATGGAATGGGGTGTCAAAAAAGTGAGTTAGGTGTTATTTTTACTTTTGGATAATTTAAAATTCATGACATAGTGGGTTTTTTCACAACGTTAGAAAAATTGAACAGTATTGATTGTGGTTTGAAGACGGTTAATCACAACATGAATGGATATGGTCATGTTGTGGGAAGACTCAGTTATTGTGTAAAATATATTATGATAGATATCTGATGTTGTTTCTCAGGGGTGAACACTATGTTTTCCCTATGTTTTTTCCATGATTTGTACAAATATAATACACTATGTGCCTCCCATTTTCTAACCTTTGTGTATATTTATATTAATTTCTCATGGATTGAATTTGGGCATGTGAGAAGACTATCCTAACTTTTTTTCTAAATAAAACCTGACAGTGTACTGTTTTTTACAGTCAAAGATTATATTAAAGGTTAGATAAGTATCTTGGACTCCTTAACTCTATATAATTGTTGTTGGGGATTATACATGGTTATCAGAGACTTCATAGGGTTAGGTACCTCCTCTTCTGTCATGAGCTTCATAATGTGGAAGGGATCACCTATATAACTAATATAGTTTAGTACTCACCCATATTATTGGATTTTTAATCCTATATCAATTAAGTTATGACCTCCCTCATTTTTTATGGGAGACTTGAGTTTTGGTTCCACTATCTATAATATTAGGTCCTCCATTATCTGTCATGTACTCCACCTAGTGCGGACTTTTGTTTATGAAATAGTTTATCCCTTGTATTTTGTGAGAAACTTTGGGTGTAGTTCTTCTATCCATGGATTTAGTTCCTCCATTTTTTTGTTCTACTATATGAGGTTTTGGTCCTCCTTTATGGTATCCGATAGATAGTATGGGTTTAATCATAGATGATTATTTATGATAGAAGTATTTTTTCTCCCTAGATTGGCATAAATCCTTGGAAAAGGTGTGGGCATATTTATATGTATCTAGATCAATTACATAGTATTAGTGGACTGTAAGGTATGATACTCACTCAACTATGTACAAACCATAGAAATTTTTGGGTTCCCATTAATAAATTATAGAAGTAGTGTGGAAGAAATATTGGTATGGTCATATACTTTAAGACATGTGAACCCTCAAACAAACTTCAGTTTCCTTTGATATGTGAAATATGGATAGGATATTGACTAGAAATATTATCTGATTTTATCTAATCAATGTGTCCCTGGTTTCTTATGAGATATGACCTTCAAGGAATTGATCTGGTAGGACTAATACTTATTTTCACCCCTAAGAGTTCTAGTTGAAGAGATTAACTGGATCTATATTTTCTTCTTCATAGTTAATTTCCTATATAATAGTTCAGTATAACTTATTTTTCCTATTTTAATTGTGTTTTTGAGGGTTCCTAGTGATTATATTAATATTTTCCCATGAATGGGGATTTTACTCATACATATTGTGTCTATGTTGAGGATGCATAAGAAATATATGTTCTTAGTGGACATGGATCTAGTGTGTCTTGTTCAGAGATCATGCCTAGTGACTCTTGGTAATGCATAATAGATCATGGTGTATCATGAAGGTGGTAGTGACCATTACAGATGAATATAAATCTAGGAGTACATTTAGTGAAAATAAGAATACAAGTGTATTTTATTTTTCACCTTTGGAGGCATGTTTAATGTATAGTTTCTATTTTAATTGAATATGTGGTGGTGTGGTTGTATTTCGGGTCCCATGAATTTATTGTATATAGTTAATTTTCATATAAATGTATATTTTTGTTGTTTTTGGATATTTTTCACAATTAATATATGTGTCTATTATAGTTTGATATGGGCTATGGACATCAATATTTTATGATATGCTTAATTTTCTATAGTAACTATACCTAGGTCTATTGGAGGCATGCATGCGGTGTCCCACTCAACTTACTATCAGAATGATTGAGGTCCTTATGAATTGGGTAAAGTAAGATAAGTATCAAATTGTTCCTAAGGAAGGCATTTTCTCTTAGAATTATTGTAAGTACTAGATTGGGAATTTAGGGAAATAATATTAAGAAGATTTTAGTTTTTTTATTAGAAAAGTGAGAGCATCATAGGTGTAGAATCCATTTTATATTTTTTCTAAAACATTGATAACCTTTTTTACCCATAACATGATGAAAGTGTTTTAGGGTACAAGAAAGTTGATTTGTGCATTATTTTTTTAGAATTTATCATCTTTCATTATCTTCCCAGTTTTTCTCATCTATATAGTCTCTAATCCTTTTCTATTTAATATTATAAAATAATTAATGTTATCCATTGATAGCTAGTGTGTTTAAAGAAAATTTCATGATGAGACCATGACCATATTTTGGCCTCTCTTTATTGGTTATTGAGTGATGAGGCATTATTTTAGAGACTCAATGGGTAGATATACTGACCCCCTAATCTAAGGCAATTTTCATCACCTTTTTCTTAGTGTTGATTTTCTTGTAGAGTTGATGGTAGTTTTTATTTTGTTGGAAAAGACTTCTCATATGTTGGATATGTTGTGTGAAATCTAAAAATAGTAACCTCATTTGTTTATGAGGATATCCTTATCCTCAGGTAACTAAAATTTATATGGAGTATAAGACTTAAATTTTTAACTAGTTAAAACTCTCATTTACATAGTTATGAATCTTTTTTTGATCTACCTATGTGATTTATTGAGTAATTAGTGGATGATTCTTCTCTCTACCTCAGGGATAGACCACTCTACCTTTGTTAGAGTTTGACAATTTTTTGAATAAGAAGTCTTATATGATGATTTTTTCTTCTATAAGATAGAAAAATCATTTTTTAGTATGTGTGGAGGCTCAAAAGCATCATGAGGTATTCCATATACATATTTCATAGTTTAATTATTTGATCTTAATAATATAGTTAGATATTTCATAGTAAGAGTTATCATGTTATGGTTTTGTTTTCACACAATACCTCCTATGTTGTAAACCTTGGAGTGAGCATTGATATTTGAGTTTTTTTTAGGGATTAACATTTGATTTTGAAGTGGGATAGTGTATTTTCTATAGATAAAAAATACAGGTTATCTAGAAGGATCTTCATGTAAAAGATAACACTAAAATAATATATTTTCATATTGAAGTTAGTGACCTAGAAGTTAGTGGTTTCTATTAGACAGTGGATAGTAAATGAGAAGATGGACGTAGACGATTCTATAATCCAATACCATCATCCTCACTTTTAATTTTTTCTAATTTTGTGTGGAGTTTTGATGGTCATATTTGTGGGAATATGTGCATGACGAATGGCTATGGTCAAGCATTTATGGGTGATGTTTTATAATGAATCAGCCTGGGTCAACCCAACATATCACTGGATCTGGATTTCCACAAGGCCTCAAGAATATTTCCCTAAATGATAGATGCTTTCGACCAGTGGTGGACATCTATAAGGTAGAGTGGGGATACTATACCCACTGGTCAGAGTGCAATAACCATAGAAAATAACAAAAAATTCATACACATGGATCCACATCAGAGTTTTCAAAATAAATAACCTCAAAAATCATTCTATAATAAATATAACGTATTATACATACTAAAAGAATGAAAAAACATAAAACATCTAGTCACTCACTAGACTGACCACAAATAAAAAATAAACAAATTGAAAATAAAATAGAATTGGCTCTACTACCAACGCTGAGTCGTCCCACATACCTAGCCTCTGTAATGATTGAGCTATACCATACAGATCCTAAGACTCCATATGATTAATATACTCAATAAAGAAACATTGGTCCACAACCCCATAAATTTCACAACTTTTTCTCCAATATAAAATCATACATTTTGTTTACATACACACTAAGGTGTGCATATATGGGGTGAGAAATAAATCTCAGTAGGCCTCCCCCAACGGTGAACCTATAAATATTCTATCATAAAAAGTTCATGAAATTCTGATATTACTAGCCTATCCAAAAACTAATAGCAACTAGAATAAATGAAATGGCTAAAAAATGGGAAAACATAAGAAAGAATCCAACCATTGGGTTATAGACAAACACTTGGGGTAAATCTACCCCTCTCTAGCCCTTGCCATAGGATTTATAGCACGTGGCTCACCCAACCACACAACAACTGGAATGTCCTACTGACCTACTGATGATATTTAATATGTTTAAATGCAATATAAATGAATATGGACCCATGGAATAACTATAAGAATCCACACAAACATCATGCATATACAAAGCATTATGAATCCAATGGCATTATATGAACTTGTGATAAGAACATCTAAGTTGACCACTAGAGAACCTGTCAGTCCTGAAGTTCTTTCATAATGAATCATGAACCATCTATAGACCTAAAAAAATATACCATAGGTACCATAAAATAAGGATAACAAAGAATCCATGACCCCTAGAGCACAAAAAATCCAGAGTACACAAAACCCACTACGTGGGGGCCTCAACACCTCATGATCCTGAAAACACACTAGTTAGGGATAAAAATAAACTAGATGAGGGTTGAAATCATCCTTATCATCCATTAGATCCCTAATTCTATATAATAATATTAATTAAATAGAGGAGAGAACTAAATCAAAACTCTAGGCCAATGCCTAATTCAAGATGTCCTGAGGGTTTCCTTCTCGAACAACAGTCCTGAGCAGAAACTGCCTTAAAGAAATTGACCAAAGGCCAACCAAATTTAAGATGAACCAAACTCAAACCCACTACCCTAACATATAAAATAAAATCACTAATTAAATATTAGGAAACAAACAAAGGGGCCTCTCTCAGAACAATTGATCTCAACATCAAAACAAAACATCCACCATGTTCTCTTCATGACCTGCCTCATGTTGAAACAAAAATAGGTCCTCTCATGGTCCCTAGGTCCATAGAATAAGGTAACGTCCACCATCGTACTACCTTGATACACCCTTGTTCTCAAGACACAACCATGTAAACAACCTTAATCAGCCCAAAGTCTATAGAAAGATAAGTACACCCTACGATGGGTTCCTCTATCTCATCCAAAATCATTGGACACACCCAGTGCAGAAATATCCCAAACAACACTTAGTATACCCCAATTGATCCTATATCAAAAATTCATTCAAATGGGAATCCAAAATAACAAGACTAAAAATAGGGACATTTACATCGGTCTTCATGAACACCTCAAAAGTAGGAAACCCTTCACAAGGATTCATCAATACAATCCAAAACAAAACATGCCATACAATCATTTTCAACAGCTGAATATAGATATTTTTTATCACATGATCAGAAACTATCCCATAATGGCATCCTCCATAGTCGCTCACAATCATCTCATAAACTCCATGGAACCTGGTCGTAGCTGCCAACCAAGGGAATCAACCTAGACCAAATGCTCTAATAGCTCTAGTCCCCAAACCCATAAGCTAAACCTCAATATCTATAACCCTGATCAATCACTCCTGAAAATTAGGGACTAACAAAGATATCCTTAGAGGTATTACTTGATACTACCTTTTGGGATCCTTTATAAGGAACCTTGGAGAACACTAGCCTGAATCATTAATCCATAACCAACTAATGGTCTCACACACTCACATGGGCCTCGTGGATCACAACCTATACCCCATGAATAAACCGGAACCACTATAAAAAATCCTCCAACAGAACACTCTTAGTAAAAAAACACCATCCAATTGGATTTTTTACAGTTAAAGGATATCACTATCATGATCTATGTGGAAAAGTCTCAAAATGGATTACTTTAAATTTTAATTTTGATAATAGGGTAAAAAACAAGAAAATGGACTAGGGTAAGGAAAGTACCTGGAGTGCACTCTAGGTACACATCATATACCTACACAGGCCCCCCTTGTTAGTGTTCCTCATGCCACATGATGTGTAATTTTTCAAAAGTACATGAAAAGTGCCTCCTAGTATAGGGTGTTTACCCATACCTAGGTACCATCCCATGTACCCAGCTTCACTGGGTGTGTAAATTTCTAGAGTACTGGGCATGTACCACCAATACATGGAGTGTGACCCCACATGGGGTCCCATACCATGTACCTAGAAATGTAACCTTCATTTTGGTGAACTCCAGCATAGATTGTTCCCCGCATGAGGCATATCCATTTACGCTACATGGCCAAGTACCCCCACATGGAATGTTTGGTCGAATACTTGACTTTACTCCCAATCCCACTACACAGCATGTAACCCCTAGTACATGGAGTGAAGTTAAAAAAACATCATCTTCCCTAAAATGAAATAGTATATTTCATGTGTTCATAAAACATAATTTTGTGTACACTTGTTTTCTTAAATTAAAAACCCCCGATATGAACCAAAACTAACGATTTCTCCCCAAAACATTTGGATCGATACAATATGGGTCCCAAGAAACCCATACAAGAATTTATAAATAAAAAACATGTAATATAATATGATTTTTGAAAAAAAAACATAAAATATTCCAACCTCCAAGTAGAAACTACTGAAGATTCGCACCAATACGTGATCTACATCTACCGTACGATGATCTGACGCAACCCAAGCTCCGTGGAGGCACCTCCTCTTCTCTATCTCCCTCTTCTCTACCTCATTTTAACTCAAATAGGTGAAGGGAATCAACCAATATATTATGTGGTAAGGAATGGTATAAGAAATAAAGAACAAAAATAAAAAAAATAAAAGAAAAAAATGAGGGCATGGACCTGGTCTCGACGCCCAATGCAAGGTTTTTCCCACCAATATAAAACACCCCATTCTGGACTTAATTCAAGTGATGGAATCTCAATACAAAACTCCTTTTAAAAGATACAACCAAATAAACACACATGAATAAATTAATATTTAATTAACTAGATATTAAATATTATGAAAAAATTCAAATGGATCATATTTTCACCAAACTCTTATCCTAGGGTAAACACCTTATTCTAGGACCAATGAAGTGGTCATAATAATTATCTATAATGATATTATGGGAGAAGTTTCCATTTTTCACCTAAAAACACTTGGGAACAAAAAAATTAAAATTTCCTTTAATTTTGATAACTCATAATGATGAGGTTCATCACAAACTCCCCACCATAAAATCTTCTCACCCCAGAGAAGACTTGGTATACAAATAGTATCCATGAACTCCCTAAAGAACCAGAACAACCAATTTTATCTAAACCATCCAATGATCAGTCTTATAGTATCCACAACTCTCTCCCAACACAAGAGACTTTCAATAATGACTAACCTACAACTCACCACCACAAGAGTATCCTTATCATTTCCCTACATACTAATGAAAAACAACATAGCCCATGTTACATACATAACTAAACATAATACATATACATGGACGAACCCCTCACACATGATCACAAACATAAGAAAACATAATAACCATGCTCAACAAAACTCTTAAACAAGTCTCATGACCTCAAAAAAACCTATGGTGAACTCTCCACCACAAGGATTTCCTTACTCGGCTCCTCGAGCGCATAAAAGGACTCACACTCACATAGGAAAATTCCTAAAAACTAGGTCAATGCTCCTAAAAACATTGAACACCATCTTCACAGGCATCGATCCAAAGTCACAATTTTCCTAACCATGTTTCCACTATGCTACTCAAAGCACAACCAAAAACGAATAGGGACAAAGGTCCAACAAAACCTACCCTCTCTAGCCAGCCATGATATATGGAGCACATTTAACTCTCCACTTCTCAAACTCTAGGCATCCTCATGCATGACCACATCATGGTGATATCATAACTCAATTACCCCTACCAAGGAATAATCGCCACACCCACCCAAGTCATTAGTGATAACGGGAATGCATGCCCCACTGCATGACCCAACAAATAACACATGGAAAGAACAGCTCCCTCCCATGGAACGAAAACCTAGGACTTTAGGAGAACCACCATATTAGGGAAACTAAAGCCTAAACCAATGATCCCTTAAGAATTCTTGCCCTCAGTAAGCCACCAATAGAGCACTCAGAGAAAAAACCAACCCATAAGGGTTTCCATACATCCCACGATGAAGGGTCTAAATCTCCAAAACTTGTGAACATCTCACCATAAGATCCACATGACCTTTCATTAGAATAAAATATATAGTAATAAAACATAGAAAAGATTATTCATATGAATCCTATGTTCCTATAATGATGCATGGACACTGGCCTCTTTCCCATGGAACATGATCCAAAAACCAAAATAAATCATAAATACATAAACTCAAGTGAATCACACTATGTGAAATCACACAATCATAAAAATAAAAACCAAGAACAATAATCTCATTCCCTAGAAACATTGACTTCTTATCAAAAATTTTATAAAAACCACCAATTTGATATCCATCATAAGTTCTGACACATTCCTAGACCACATGTCTACCAACTCCCCATGTGATAAAACCAAACCAAATGACTCTAATACAATTTTCTAATGAACCAGCCCAGGCCATCCAAACACATCACCCAATCTAGCTCACCAAAATTCCTCAATTATACATCCCCAAACACCAAAGGATATTAACTAGTGGAAAGGGTCTATAAGGTGAATTGGGGAGAAAATAACCTCTTAGAAATGGTGAAATAATAGTATAAACTAAACAAACATCCATATACATAGATCAACATCAGGGAACACATTATAAATAAACTGAAATAAATAATTACATAATAAATGGAATTTCATATACATACTCAATACATGAAAACATGTAAAATATAGTCTCCCACTAGGCTAACCATAGATATAAAATAAAAAAACTGAAAATAAAATACAACTAGCTCTATTACCAACACTAAGCCAAACCACATACCCAGTTTCAATGATGCTCGAGTTGCACCATCCTAATACTGAGACACTACATTAGTGGCTCCGCTCAATCATAAATCATTGTGAATCATCACCATTAACTATGTATCCTATTCTATAACCTGAAAATATACATTAATTCAACACACACACTGAGGCACACATATAGGGGGTGAGAAATAAATCTCAGTAGTCCACCCCAATGGTGAACCTATAAATCTATTTTCATGACATGTGCATGCACATGTGATATGCCAAACCTGGATGAAAATTAGTTATAGAGGTAATAAAATAAAAAACTAAAAAAGGGGGGAAACACAAGAAAGTATCCAACTATCAGGTTCTATCCTAACACCCATGCTAAATACACCCCCACTCTTGCCTATTTTAGAGGATTTACAGCATATGACTCACCAAACCACACAATAACTGGGATTTACACCAGAACAAAAAAGGATTTCCAAGATAGATAAATGAAACAGGCACAAAGTTTGACCATAGGGATAACCATAGGCATCCACTTGAATAGCATGCATTTAATAAGCACTAGGACTCTAACTGAACAATTTAAACTAGCGACAGGAACATCTAGTGCAACCACTGGAGAACCTCTCAATCCTGGAGGACTTGCAGAATGAATTAGGTACTGGATATAGACTCTAAAAATATCCCATAACTACCATAAAAAATTTGGAGTGAAAAGAATCCATGTCTCTGAAAGTGTAAAGCATCCACGGTACAAAAAACCCACTCTATGAGTTCCTCATCACCTCACAATCACAATGCCACACTAGTAAAGGATAGCACTCAACTAGATAGGGGTTTTACTCATCCAAGATGTTCATTAGCTCCCTAATCTTGTCTAACCATAGAAATAAAATGGAGGATAAAGACATATCAAAACGCAGGGATAATTCTCGATCCAAGATTTCCCAAGGATCTCCTACACCAACCACAGTCCTGGGTAGAAACTTCCGCAAACAACATGGATAAAGGCCAACTGAATGTGGGATGAACCATCCTTGAACCCTCCATACAAATAGTTGAACTAATAGTGACGATTAACTCATGGACAACAAATCTTAGAGCCACTCTTAGCACTATTTATCTCAGTATCCAAACAAATAATCCACCACAGTCTCTCCATGACCTGAATTAGGGTCAAACTAAACTCTGGTTTCTCACAATCCATGAGGTCATAGCATAAGGAGAAATCCACCATAGTACTCCCCTACTTCACCCAACCTCTCAGTCCACGCCTACAGAAATAAAATGAATTGGACCAGATGCTACAGTAATAGTAGGAGACCCTATGAGGGGTTCCTCTAGCTCATCCAAAATCATGGGACACACCTAATGTTGAAACATCCCAAATGGCCCTCAGTGTCCTACAACTGATCCTTGATCAACAATGCACCAGAATGTGAATCCAAACAAACAATCCCTAAAATAGGGGAACTCACAATGATCCTCATGACCACCTCAAAATTAGTAAAACCTCAATAAGGGGTCCTCAATATAAGAAGAAACAAAAAATTTCATTCATATATTCTCAACAGAAGACTACAGCAACTACTGATCACATATTAGAAACTAGCCTATAAGGGTTTCCTCAAGTGTCCCTCAATCTAATATTACAATATTAATGGCACCCAATTATAACCACCAACCAAAGGGTTCAACCCATCCCAAAGGCTCTAATAGCTCAAGTTCCTAAACCTAAGATTTAGACCTCAATGGTTCTAACCTTGAGAAACTAGTCCCAAAAAGTAGGGAAAACCAATATCTCTTCAGTGATGATACAAGATCCCATCTTATAATATCCATATGAAGGAAACTTGAACAACACTATACACCATCCTCAAGACAAGTCCAACTAACAATATCACACCCTCACAAAAGACTTGTAGCTCATAACTCAACCCCATGAGGAAACTGAAACCACCACAAGAAATCCTCCAACTAAACTCTCAAAATATAAACTACTATCCAAATGGACTATGAACATTGAAAGGATGTCACCATAATGATCTATTAGTAAAAATTATCATAATTTATTAATCACAAGTCTAATTCTGATAAAAGTGTTAAAATTAGAGAAAAAACCTCAGGTGGGGAAAATACATGGTGCACACTCCAAGTACAGGGAATGTACCCACATAGTTCCCCCTAGTCATGTACCTCAAGAAACTTGGTGTATAATTTTCTAAATTACATTACATGTGCCTCTTGGTAAATAGAATATGCCTCCACATGGGTACTATCCCATGAACCTAGCCCCACATGGCCGGTAAAATGCCTGAGTACATGATGTGTACCACTCGTACATGATGTTTGACTCAACATGGGGTCCCCACCCATGTACCTATCCATATACCCCACCTATACATGTACTCTTATATAAAATGTGACCAACATGGGTTTTGGTCAAGTACTTTACATGGCCAAGTACCCCAACAAGGGGTGTATGGCAGAGTACTCAGCCACACGGCCAATCCCACTACACAATGGGAACCCCCAGTTCATGGTGTTTATTCCCAAAGTATTCATCTTCCCAAATAGGAAGAACAAATGGAGTGTGTTTATAAAACCAAACACCGTAAACACTAGTTTTCCCAAAAAGAAAACCCCTGAAATGGCCTGAAATTTCTGATTTCTCCTCAAAACTACCAATTAACCAACTAGGGGACCTAGTTAACCCATACTGTTGTTTAAAAACCAAAAAATACTTAAAATATATGTATTTTTAGTAAAAACCTAAAATAATCCTTACTTTGGTAGAAACTACTTATTCTTTACACTAATCTATTCTACACAACTATCATACGTTGATTCAATGTGACAAGAGCTCTATAGAGGTGCCTCCTATTCTCTCTATACATATCATGAACTAGCTCAGATACCCTGGTATCCTAATACCCAAACTAGAACTGACATTTCCTAAAGGGAATTCCTGATCCCCGCAGGTTGGAAATTTTCACCTGGCGTCATATAAGATGAAAGAGGGAATGAATTTTCCCCAAAATAACAGAAGATAATATATATATATTAGTATCCTCAAAACTCCAATGACAAACATTACCATAAAAAAAACTGGTATATCAAAATCCAAATAGTACATATTCAAAGTACTCAATAATATATAAGATAAAATTCAAACATCCTAGAGGAATCATCACTCCAATCTGAAAGGATCGACAACATCCACCTCCTCTAAGAGGCACTTTCCCTTTTCTCAAACCTAGTAGAAGAAAAACTAAAAACACCTAAATGAAAAGGTATGGTGTGAGCTATAAATCCTAGTAGGGTCTCACTAAGTGTTCTATAATAAGATTAGATAATAATAAAGCAAATATTGCTTTCAATTTAATTTAAATATGCCATTGTATTATATTTTCATATTTATGAAAAAACAAGATTTCATTTCAAAATATGGAAAACATTTCAAACATTGATTAAATAAAAGCTTTATATAATATATTTTTTATAAATTATTAGGTATAATAAAATAATTTCACAATAAATGGAATTTATAATCAAAATAGTCACAATAAGAGTCATGATCATCTACCCTATGGTATGATAGTTTCTAGTTATAGGATCCACACACTCTTATATCAATGGTCATGGAAATATGTGTATACAAGTCCCTTAGGCTCAGGCCAAATAGGACTCATCAACATCCAATCGGGGACAAGATCCACATAACTTGATTTTTTTTAGTGTTTTCATCATTAGTTTGTTACTAGGGAATAGTAAACCTAGTTTTCTTGCCCCAAATAACCCACAAAATACCCAATATTGCATGTACTACATCAATCAATCAATTGAAAACTGAAAATCATTTCATTTCAAATCAATAATCATTCACAATTCAATTTCCCACTTTTCCTTTTCAAAATTCCAAATCACTTTCAATCCCAAAACACAGGTTTTTAGTCAATTCATTCCTTTTCAAAATAATAAAAATCATAGGTTTTAATCAATTAAATTAAAATCATTTTTCTAAAACCAATAATGAAATCATTTCATAATTTCCATCAATTTAAAAAAATTCCCTAAATTCCAATTCCATTGGAAGTGGGGGTTTCCCAAAAAAATCCATGCCAAATAAAATCCAAACTCCAATTCACATCAAATTGGTTTTTCAAAAAAATAATTGAAAGAAACATAAAACAATAAGTAATTAAATGTTTAATAAATTGTCCAATATTAAATGTAACCATGTATCCTTACCCATGGCATCATAACTCGAAACCCACAATGGGATTTTCCAATGACGAATGAAAAAAATAGAGATCAATAAATCCAACCTAGATTCAAGATTGAACTCAATGGATTTTGGATCCATTGAGTGTGAGATTATCTATCAAACTCTATAGAGGAAAGAAATAGAGAGTGGGAGAGAAATAAAGGGAGGATATCCACTTATCATAGTGGGATCAAATCTTCCACTCATGATTAAATTCATCAAAGATGAGGTTTTGAGGATCCAGAAAGTGTTCTTGAGATATTATAATACCTATGAGTTCATTATATATTGATCTAGGTCAAAGAGTGGGGTTAAACCAAGGTTCGGGGATTTTTAAAATATCTTTTATAATTAAAATGTCCCATGCACATGGTTAGATTAGCAGGGTCGCACGGTTAAACAAACTGTACACCCAAACTATGTGCCCCTATACTGAGGTTTATGGTTTCCCCTAGGTGGGAAAATATTTTTTCAAACCATACACCAATCATGTAAACCGACAATGTCCATGGTTTCATGGTTTTCACTAGTGGGGAACACAGTTTGGGAAAATCAACCACAGCCCATAAACATCCAAATAATATCCAAATTCAACCCAAAGCACCCTCAAATAAGATCCAACCAAAGAAAGATAACAAAAGGGTCTAGGAGTACCTAAAAATTGTAGCAGTATGTTATAATCTCCCCACTATAAAAACTTTCTAGCCATAGAAATATTGATATGAAGCTTCCATTTTAAAGATAAGATGCCACTACTCTCCCATTAGTACCTCCCTCTCCCAAGTATCATAAAAATCAAAACCATGATTCCATGGAACATGGACCAAAGGTATCATCCTCCTATAAAGTACCTTCATATCAAATTCAACTATCCAGATTGGATTCTCAGTTCTAGATAAATTAGGCTCAACAATAATATCCTCCCAACTCAGGACATGAGATTGGTCAAAATGATATTTCCATAGTTGTGACACATGAAACAACTTATGTATCGAAGTCAAATTTGGAAGAAGTGATAAATAGTGTGACATTTTCCCAACCTTATCAACAACCTCAAAAGGTCCCACAAAATGATGATCAATATTCCCTTTCCTCCCAAGCCATTGATGACCTAAATGGGATGAAACTTTCAAGAACACCTGATCACCAACTAAAAACTATAATCGTTTGTCATGAAGATCATCATAAGATTTATATCATCTCTATGTCATCAACATTATCTAATGAATCAACGAGATATTTTCTGATGTCTCCTGAATCAAGCTCGATCCAACTAAGGAACATCCACTTATCTCCAACCAACCCAATAGATATTTACAAGGTCATTCATACAATGCCTCAAAATGAACCATTCTAATCATGGTTTGGTAACTATTTTTGAAAGAAAATTCAAAAAATACTAAATGGTCATCACAAGATTCGGCGAAATTGAGGACACTAGCATGAAGAATATCCTCAAGAATTTGTATAGCTCCTTATGCCTATCCATCCTTTAGTGAATGGTATGTCATACTCCAATAAACCTGAGATTATTGTGCCTCATAAAGGCCTCTCCAAAGTGATAAGTAAAATGGGTATCCCTATTAGATACTATAGAATATGTAACTCCTTAAAAGTGAATAATCTCTTTCATATAGATACTTCGTAACTCTTTAACTTTTTTTGTATCATGGATGGGTATAAAGTGTGATGATTTGGTCATCCTATCGATCACAACCTATATCACATTATTATTTATCTGGGTACACAAAAACCCAACCAAAATTCCATTGAGATATCTTCCCACTTCCAAGTTAGTATAGGAAGTTTCCAAAGCAAACCCAAAGGTCTCGGATGCTCAACCTTTAACGAATTCAAAACGAATTCAATGATGTCACATCTTATACCTGGCCACCAGAATCATTGCCGCATGTCATAAAACATCATTTTGGTTCCTTTTATCTTATCCCAATGGTAATTATTTAAACCCCTAACGCATCTTTACTCGTAAACAATCACATAACAAAATGATTCTGAAAACATAGGATACCCTCTATGGAGAACGACCACTTAGTGATGGTTTATCCTCCATAAATAGAGTCTCTAATGTTGTAGAATTCATCATCAAGATAATTTTCCTAAATAACCATCCCAAAAAGAGTATAGGTCAACTAAAAACTAGCCAAGAAAACCTCAAACTCTATTTCCCAAAATCCTATATGAAACTATACAAAAAGATCCAACAAGTTTCACTCTTCTTGTGATTCTTTTACAACTTGGTTCGGGAGTTTCTTTCTCAAGTAATTTGTAATGAAATTACCTTTCCTTGGGGTATAGACAATGTAGAAATTAAAATATTGTTTATTCTTAACACAATTACTCTAGTGGAGATTCAAATATTTTTAGAGAATAGTTAACTTAGGATCTTGCAGTCAGAATACATGGTAAACCTTTCTTCAAAAAGGTAATGCTACCAACTATTAAATGCATGCATCACAATTGTTAGTTTGAGATAATGGGTTAGATAATTATTATAATGTATATTAAGCCTCCAAAATCCATAGGCTACCACATGATCACCCTACATAAGAACACAACCCAACCTGAAACCTGATGCATCATAGAAGACCACATAGCCCTACTCGGCCTCTATAAGATTCAACATTGGGTAAAAATTAAAAATACATTTCATATCAACAAAATAACTATGAAATTTTTCATCCCAAGAAAAATTAACTCATTTAGAAGTGATATCATTCATTTGAGAATCCATCTTTGAGAAATACTTTATAAACTGGTAATAATTTCTTTCTAAAACAAAGAAACTCTTAATCTCAAAAACATTATGTGGTTGCTCCCATGTCATAACAAATTCCACATTATTGGGATCAACTGATATACCATGTTCTAAGACCATATTTCCTAGGAATATCACTTCATGAATCCATAAATCACATTTTGATATATTTTCATAAAGTCAATGATTTCTCAATAATTCTAGAACTACTCTAAAATGACGCACATGATCATCCTTAGACTTAGAGTAAAATAGGATGTAATATGGAAAGACAACCATGAATGTATCAAGATACTTATGTAAAATCATATTAATCAAATCCATAAACACTGTAGGACCATTTCATAGACCAAATGGAAGTAAAAGTTACTCATAATGGTTATACCTGCTTCAGAGGGTAGTTTTCTGAATGTTAGATTCTTTTATTCTCAACTGGTGATAACCAGATCAAATCTCAATCTTTAAGAACCACTTATCCTCTTAAAAATTGTCAAATATATCATCAATATGTATTAATGGATACTTTTTATTTATCATAACTTAGTTCTTTTTCTGATAATCAACACATAGGTGAAGTGACCCATCATCTTTCTTAGAAAAGAGAACATGAACCACCTATGGTGACACACTCTTATGTATAAATACTTTATCTAACATATCATCTAACTAAGTATAAATATATTTAATTTTAATTGGTTCCATGTGGTGATAAAGAACAAATATTTGTTGAGTGCTAGGAACTAATTAAATATAAAAGACTACCAGCCTTTCCCATCGAAAACTAGAGAAGTCATAAGGGAAAATGTCAGTAAACTTGGTGAAAACTCAAGGGAGATCATCACTCAAAGATTACCTCTCTAGATCAAAATAAAACACTGATATCAATTTCCCTAAATCAGATAATATGGTCTGTCTCTACTCATCCTTAGGTCCCATTATTCCTGAAAGATACATCTCACCCTATCAGGCATAATAAAAGAGACATGTCGAAGATAGCAGTAAATTTGGGATTTATTAGAAATCATCCAAAACATCCCAAAAATTAAATCAAAATGTTTCATGCCTAGAACCATAAAATCCCAAGTATGCTCAGTCTTTGGTATATATAACACACATGAAGAACAATGGGGACCATTCTCTCACTTTGTTCTAAGTGGTGTAGTAATATCCATTACATAAGATAATATCTCCATAGGAAAATATAACAAGTTTACAATATGGTTCGAAATGAATAAATTTGAATCTCCAAAACAAATAAAGAAGTCACTAAAGATAAATCTAAAGTGATGGTACCACCCATATTTATTAGAATTGTATCTGCTTCTTCTGCAAACTCTTCCACCATGTGAAGAATATTCAATCTGGATGCATGTGGCTAAAACCCATTACATCTTGAAGCATATAATTTCACTAGGTTACTTTTGGGTGATAATGATCTTATGACTATATATAGGGTAGAAAAGATATATCATAACTTCTGAAAGTTTCTTGAGAAACCACAGGAACAACATATCTTTGGTGCCTTAGTGAAAACCTATTTTGAATTCCCATGATTTCCACACTAGAAACAAGTGAAAGGTCCTTTGCCCAGAACTACAGGAGGTCCAGTATAACCCTTGTATCGGGATCCACCATAAAAATAATCACTTTTTCTATTCCCTTTATAGTAACTCATAGAACTGTCAATAGGGTGAAAAGGAACTCCTATCAACATTAAATTACCATCCATGGCAAGTTTAACCATCAACGCCCTATCTTGCACATCATCATAATAATATAGGTTCAGAAAGAAAAAATGATAATGAACATCAGATCAAATTTCCATCTCAAACCATTGAATCTTAAACTTATTATTTGATAAAATATCAGGTGAAAATTTTTCATGCTCGGTGAATCAGTTCATATAATCTATCACAGTCCTATCAGCCTGCTCGAGTTTGAAAATCACCATAGCCTTCGCCAGTACCATGGACTCTGGATAGAACTAATCAATGAAAAGATCCTTGAAGTCCTTCCACTCTAAACCCTTGTGTTTCTTCACTTTAACCATAAATTCCCACCATCTCCTTCTATGTTCTTCCATCATGAAGTTGGCACACTTTACCTTAATTGAATCTAGTGTTTCCACGAACTCAAAAAAGTTCTATCTTCCTCAACCAATACCCAACTTCTTGAGGATTATTAGATCCTTGTAATGATAGTGGATTATATTGATGTCAATAATAAGAAATATTATGGGATTCAATCCTATGAGGTTTCACAATTGGAGATTTAATGAGAATAGGTGCAGGTTCCTGACCCAAATCTTGGACACCACACACAACAATCTCAATAATATTTTGGTTCATGGGGGGATTTTCCTGTTATGGTTCACTGTCAGCTTCCTCCTAGGGCCTATTAACATGTATTCTATAAGGCATGACTCTAAACATCATTAGAAAACAATATTGAAAAAATCATAAGGTCACTCATATAAACACTCAAACAATAGCAATAGGAATATTAATCACATCATATAAGATATCAAAAATTGGATTTCAATATATCCAAATCAAAAGTTGGGAAAGTACTAGAACTAATCCTCAGAATTCATTTCCAAAACCACCCATTGTGACTTAAGGATCATTTTGATGAGATATGGAAAGGAACTCACACGTAACTACCACCTAAGTCCTGACAAGATATTCCAACTGTATAATGACATAAGGGTAAGATGCTAAACTTGCACCTCTGATACCACTTTTTCATGAACTATCCCAGATACCCTAATACCCTGATACCCAAGCTGAAACTAACATGGCTTGAAGGGAATTTCTTATCCCCATGGGTTAGCCACAAGCACATGGATTCACACAAGATAAAAGAGGGAACAAATTTTACATAAAATAGTGGAAGAAAATAGATGCATATCAGTATGCTCAAAAATAAAAAGGTAGAAAATATTAGAAACCAAACAGATATATAAAAACCCAAATAGTATATATTAATAGCACTCAATAATAGAAAAGATAAAACTAAAACATCCCAAAGGAATCAACACTCCAAGACTAAGGGATCAATAAATATACCTCTTCCAAGAAACGATTTTCCTTTGATCAGACCTGGTAGAATAAAATATAAAAATGTTCAAATGTAATTGTAGGGTGTGAGCTATAAATCCCAGTGGGTCTCATTAAGTGTTCCATAATAAGATTCCATAATAATAAAACAAAATAGTCTTTCAATTTAATTAAAAAATGGCATGGAAGTACTTTTTCATGTTTAGGGAAAAACATTATTTCCTTTAAAAAGATGGAAAAAATTTCAGACATGGATTAAATAAAAACTTTATATAAGAGTTTATATAAATCAATAAGCATGAGTAATAAGTTTCACAATCAAAGGAATTTATAATCAAAATATTCACAATAAGAACCATGTTCATCTTCTCTATAGTGTGATATTTTCTTGTTATAGTATCCTTAGACTCTCATATCAGTAATCATAGAAATATGTGTACATGCATCCCTCAGGATCAAGTAGAATATAAACCATAAACATCCAATTGGGGATAATATCTACCTATTTATATTTTATTATAGTTTTCATCATCAGTCTATTGCTAGGGAATAATTATCCAAGTGTGATTTTTCCAAATAACCAACTAACTACCCAGGCTCGCATGTTCTCAATCAATAAATCCATTGAAAAATGGAAAATCATTTCATTTAAAATCAATCATCATTCACAATTCAATTTCACACTTTTTATTTTAAAAATTCCAATTAACATTCAAAACAAAAACATGGTTTTTCATCAATTTGTGGCTTTTCAAAATAAAACCAAGCATAGGTTTTGGTAAATTCAATTCAAGCCATATTTATAAAACCAATCCTCAAATAATTTCACAATTTCCATAAATTTTAAAATATGTGACAAATTCTAATTCCATTGGAATTGGAGGTTTTCCCAAAATTACAGGCCATATCTAATCCAAATTAAAATTTTCATAAAAATGGTTTTTACAAATCAATTGAAATAAATTTCAAGAGACAATAAATTCAAGGTTTAATAAACTATCTAATCATAAATGGAACCACCTACATTTATTCAAGGTATCAAAAGTCAACACCCACAGTGGGATCTTTTAACAATGAATGGTGGAAATTAAGATAATGAAATCTAAACTTGATTTAAGATCCAAATCATCAGAGTTTAAATTAATCGAATACATGATGATATGTCAAACTCTGTAGAGGAAAGAAAAAAATATTGGGATAGAAATAATAAGAAGATTCTACCTAATGGAGTGATTTCAGATCTTCCATCGGCACTTTGATTCCTCGATGATGGGGTTCAGAGGATCCAGAAAGGGTTCTTGAGATCCTCAAAGACCTAGGAATTTGATATATTTCTATTTATTTCTAAGTGGGGTGCTTAAAAGGAGTGAGGTAATTTTGAAAATATTTTTTGAAATTAAAAGGACTTGTATGAATGATTAGCTGGGAAGGAACACACGGTTAGAGAAACTGTGTTCCCTAACTGTGTGCCTCTCTACTATAGTGCATGGTTTTTACTATTTGGGTGCATGGATTTTCAAATTTTTCACCAATCGTGAAAACCCTCATTGTCCAGGGTTTCACGGTTTTCAATGGTGGGGTGAACATTTTAAGAAAACCAAATCCCAACCATGCAGAGCCCAGAAAGATCCATAAATTTTCCAAATTCAATCGGAATCACCCTAAAACAAGATCCAACCAAAGCATGATCAAAAGGAGGGTTATGGAGTACCTATAAATAGTAACCAGACATTATACTCCCTCTTCTCTCCCTCCCTTATCTTATCCATGGGAATTTAATCCCCCCACGATACACATGATAATCCAAGGGATAATAAATAAAAAGTCAAAGGAAAAGATAATAAAAATAAAAGAAAAGAAACAGAGGGCATAGGCCTTACCCCAATGCTCACCACAAGGTTATTCCCCACCTAGGTAAAACCCCCAATTATAAACTCAATTGAAGAGATATGAACTCAATGCAACATTGCGTTTAAAATATGTGACAGAATGAACATGTGAGAATAAATTAATATTTAATTAATTAATTATTAAATATTCCATGAAAATTAAAATGGGTTGGATGTAACACCCTTAGTTTCAGGTACATGATCCTTTATAAATTCATTTTAAATATAAATAATGATTGGGTTATGTTTTAATATTTTTATATGATATTTGGAATGTTGTTGATTATTTTTTGGAGGTGCATAGTTTAAGCATGGTTACTAGAAACTGTGCAACACATATATGAAACTGTGCATGGGAAACAGTGGTCACATGGTAGGAACACGATTGGGAGCATGGTTTGGAAAAACTATGAGGTAAACCAAGAGAAACCATTCAAGGCTATATAGTGGTGAATAGAATGTTTAGAACATAGTTTTTCTAACTGTGTTATCCAACTATGTGAGGTGTAGTTTAAGGCAGTGTCTTGTGCAGAGTTAGTTCATGGCTTGCCTAATAATGCACACTAACCATGAACCATGAAAATTTAGATCTGAAAATCATGGATATAATCTGATTAACCATATAAAACACTCATTTTATCCTAAACAAACCATAACACAATTTCCTCTTCCTCTTAATAATGGATATCCAATTCCTTTCAGTCCAATAGCGATTCCAAGGTGAATCTAAGTGCAATGAATGCCCGGATACATCAGTAAGTTCTTATTCTTCATCATTTTCCATAGATATATTCTAATTCCCTTCATTAGAATCATGGATATATTCCATTGAGGATAGACATATTTTTTTATATCAATATTAATGGTATTTTATTTTTTAATGGAATGATATCTAAGCGAATTTTTAGGAGTTTCAAGCCTAGTTTTTGAAGTTGTTCTGCCACTCTTCATTTTCACCTTGTTTTGAGAGGTAGGTGGCTTCTCTCTCAACCCATATTTATTAAAACATGAATTATTGATTTAAAAGTGATTTAATTTATAGAAATTTTTGTGGAAATCATGGTGTGATTTTATAGAAATTCTTTTTTGAATTATAGTTTTTTAAATCATGAAAATTGGATGACTTTTTGGGAAAATGTTTTTGATAATTTTAAAATGGTGATTTTAAAATTCTGGTTGTTTGAGGAAGGTAAATTAATTATTGAAATGTTTTTATTGAAATGTTTTAACATGTTTTTGGAATAATGATATTGAGTTGAATTGGAAGGATAATACTCATGAAGCACCACCATTAAAGGAATGAATTATGGATGTGACGTTCCACCATCAATAGTAAAAATATGATTGTTTGTGTGTGTTGTGGATATGTTTGGGCATGGAAAAGTATATTCTAAATAAAAAATTGAGAAATGTGAAAAATTATTTGTTGAAATATTCCTTTAACTTTTTTTAAAATTCTTGTTTGATTTCTTTCCTTAAAAAACAGTTTTTCTTGGATATATGATACATTAAATTTATTTTTTACAATTTTATATATGTTTGGTAACAAGCATTTTCCTAGTGGAATGAGTTGGGAAGTCACTGGGGAAGTACCACTAAATTTTATACTCACCCCTTTCTCGGGAAATATGATGTGTTTGTAGATGTTATATATCAAGACATAGGTAAAGTAAAGGTATCCCACTTCTTTGGTGATGCTTTTTGATAACTTGACCTGGGCATGTGGAATTGAAGATTATATAAGATTAGGAGTTCTTTATTCAATTTCTTGGTGAATTTGAGTTTTTTTTGTCTTGGTTTTAACTTTTTACTCTGATATTTTCATTTGTTTTGGTTTTTTGAAGAACTTTATTTTGTACTCACGCTTCATATAGAGGTTCGAAATTTTATATTTATTTTGGTTTAGAAGTTTACCTTTAAAGGGAAAATTTTCCCCCCGATTGATTATTAATCCATTAGAAATTATTTCCAGCCTTTAGTGCCTTGGGGATATCACCTAAGGTCAGTATCACACATGTCACTTCTCAAGCCAATGAGTAGGGGTGGGATTTTATAAATGGTATTAGTTTTTTTCCTTTAGTAACGAAGGGTATCAGTTTTTTAGTCCTTGATTTGGGTTGGTATAAAGGAGTTGGATTGTCATAAATTGAAATGTAGATCATAAAAAGGCATAGAAAACTTATTTATGTTGAACATCAAGTTACTAGGGATTTTGGGTAAATGACTGTTTTTGGACACTTCTAAGAGTAGTCACCTCATTATCATGGGTTTAGTCGATAAAAATATCATGAAATGCATTGATTGTAATGACTTCCCACTAGGAGTTCATGTTTCATTTTGAGTAATGATTAATTATTTGGTTAAAAGTGTTAATTATTTAAAATAGTTGAAAATGGCTTGATTTTCAAAATGAATGGTTAATTTATCAAAAAAATGGTTTAAAAATAGAAATTTATAAATTTTGGAAATCATTGATATGATATTTAGGATGTTGTAAATTTTAAATTTCTAAGACTTCAGTTGATAATAAGTGAGACTGAAGGGATATTTGTTATGTTTATAGAAAATGGCACCATATAGGCGTCGTAGAAACCTACCAGAATAGGATATTGAGAATGTGGTTTCACCTAAACCAGAGGTGAACCAATAGTTGTTTCAAAGTATTTTGTAGGATTTAAAAGATGTGGATAAGAGTATATATGGGATGAACCAAGGAAATTTGATCATTCAGTTCAGTTCCAAAAGTAGAATCCACCCATCTTTCATGGTGATTCAAAACCAGAAAAATAAAATGTGTGGTTAAATAGGATTAATCGTATCTTTGATTTCCTTAGATCACAAGTAGATATGATGGTAATTTTGGAAACGTACATGCTGGATGATCTTGCATTCCAATAGTGGGATTTAGCAGTTTAGGCTAAATCGGACCAAGGCATGACATGGGAGTATTATGAAGAATTTTTTAACAAAAAATTATATCCTCATGCTTTTTAAACTAAAAGAACGATGGTTTTATTTAGTTTGAAGAAATATAACCTCACAGTCCTAGAGTATGTGGATAAATTTATGAGTTTAGTCCACTTTTAACACAATTTTTCCACAAGTGCACCTTGAAGGCATGAATTTTTTAATCAGATTTGAGGCCGAATATACATAAAAATATTTTCATTATTTGTATATCATATTATACATATATGGTAAATAGTGAAATGGTGGAAAAAATATATCTTAGGGAATAAGGTTTGAGGAAGTATGTTTATACCATTGGTAAATGGTGGTAATTCTAATAATACGAATAAGTGGAAGAAGGACACCAATTTTCAAGGTGGTGGTATGAATCAAAATCAAATAGAGGGATCAGTGAATCTTCTCCCTAATCTAAAGGGTAAACCCATTTGTTTTCAATGTGGTTCTCTCAATCACATGAAGAGATATTGTACAAAAATACCTAGAGCATGTCACAATTTCAACCAGATAGGACACCTTCAGTGTTATTATTATAGTGCACCAAGGTCGGATGGTAGAGACAAATCTCATGATTATCATGAATTATATGATTTGATAGGATGAGGTCAGAAGAATATCCCTCATCAAAATAATCAAGCAATCCATATTGATTCTAGTATTTACATGAATCCTCAACCGGTGCAATCTCAAATTTTTAATAAATAGAAAATTGAAGCGATTAAGAAATTATATGGAGCTAAGAAAATGACTTTGTATAATCAATATAGAACTTCAATGGTGAGAGGTACGTTTCTTTTGGATTCCACCCTTATAAAAAACTTTGTTTAATATGGTTTCATCCCATTCATTTATTTCTTCTTGTATAGTTGATCTTCAGGGTTTACATGTTGAGATTATTCCTTTGGTTTTGAAACATCAAACTCATTTTGGATAAAGAGAATGTTGAGACTTTATATGAAAATAATGTTTTATAAATATGATTAGGATGAATTGGTTTTGTATTTCTCTATGCTTGAGATTTATTTCTATTACATAATCCTATGTATGGATTGGTTAAAAATGGTAAAATCTTGCATTAACTATTATACCTGAAGGGTTAGTTTTATAACTGATGTTGACATCGAGCATATCTTTAGAGGATATCAGAATACAATGGTAAGTATAGTATGATTATTTTCACTAGTAGTTAGAACTATCTCATACCAGTTATAATAATTGAACTTGGAATCAGTGGTTGAGATCATTAATTTTAGTTTTCTGACAATTATTGATCATTTCCCGTATGTTTTTTTCTAAAAATTTATTATGGTTTCAATCCAAAAGAAAATTGGATTATATGATTGATCTCTTTCTAGGGATTATTCCAATATTGAATCCATATTATCTAATAGAACCAATATAATTAAAGTAATTTAAATCCCAATTGGAAGAGTTATAAAGAAAAGGGATCATTAATCCTAGTGCGTCTCTATTAGCAGCACTGGTTTTTTTTGTGAAAAATGTGTATGAAACTCTTAGGATATGTGTGGATTATAGTAATCTTAATCAAGTTAAAATTAATTATAGTTATCCTCTTATATTATTTGGTGGTCTATTTGATCAATTTATTGGAGCCCAGTGGTTCTCTAAAATTGAATTTCTTTCAAGATATAATCATCTACATATTTGGAAGGAGGATATTATGAAGATAAATTTTAGGAGTAGATATGGACATTATGAGTATGTGAATATGATCTTTGGTATTATGAATGAACTAGATGTCTTTTTGGAATTGATGAGTCAAATATTTGAATGGTATCTGTATTTGTTTGTGGTTGTATTTTTGGATGAAATACTGGTGTATTCTAGGATAAAGGATGAGCATGAGAAACACTTGATGATAGTGTTTTGTATATCACGGGAGCATAATTTGTATACCAAGTTATCAAAGTGTCATTTATGGAAACAAGAGGTACATTTACTTGGCCATTTTATCACTAAAAAAGGTGTTTCTATCCATAAAAGATTGAGGTTGTGATATCTTGGAAACCTCTAAAGAATGTCTTTTAAATACATATTTTCCTTGTCCTTTCTAGTTATTATCAACATTTTGTTCATGAATTTTCACAACTAGATTCACCAATGATAGATAATATAAGGAAAATTAGTCTATTACAATGAAATGATTAATGTTAGAAATATTTTCAAGAGATTAAATTTCACCTTACATCAGTATCGGTCTTGATATTTCTTGAATCAAGAAAAGTTTATGTGGTGTATCTTAATACTTTAGGATCTGGGTTGGGGTGTGTTCTCATATAGGGAGATCATTTTATTGCTTATGTATCATGGTAGTTATGGTTTCATGAGAAGAAATACCAAACATGTGATTTGAAATTGGATAATGTATTCCATGCTTTAAATACTTGGCATAATATCATATTTGGTGATAAATTTATGGTGTTTATAGATCATAAGATATTGAAACACATTTTTGCACAAATATATTTGAATCTGAGACAAATCAGATTGATGGAGCGCCTTAAAATTTTTGACATTAAATTAACGTCTATAGTGGATAAAGGGAACTCTATGGATGATGCATTAAGAAGATATTCATTTAGACTTTTGGTGAAAGAGGCTTCAGATCAATGTAATCTATTGTTGGTGATAGATTCTATGAACATGGATTGTGAAGACTGAGGTAGTTTGGTGGTTCTCTTTATTGTTTTTCTTGTTCCTGATTTGTTTGAGATGTTTAAAGTGTCATATAAATCTGATTCTGAATGTGCCTCTATGATGTAAAAACACAATGGTGGGGATCCCATTGAGGTATAGAAGCTTAACAGATGATCTGTTTTGTGGTATCAAGATCGGATGGTTGTACCTTTTTATTTTTAGGAAAAACTTATTCCTTCTTACCAACATTTGAGATTGGTTGTTCATCTTGGAATAAAAAAGATGTATAAGGCACTAAAAGAACAATTTTGGTTGAACGAAATGAAAAAGAAAAGTGGATGAGTTTGTTTTGAGATGCCTCACCTTTCAACAGGTTATGGAAAAACACTAGCATATAGTAGGTATGTTGTAGTCTTTATTAATTACTGTGTGGAAGTAGGAGTAGATAGCTATGTATTTTTTAACAAGACTACTAAGGACAGTTCAAAAACATGCTTTCATATGGATGATAATGGATTAGCTTACAAAGTCATCTCATTTCATCCATAATATTGAATCAAATACGGTGGAAGACTTGTCAAAAATCTATATCTGAGAAGTGGTAAAAATGATTTCCATACCATTTTCTATAGTATCAGACTAGGATCCAAGGTGTATATAACTTTTTTTAAAATCCATAAAATAATCCCTTGGGACTTAGTTGATAATGAGCATAGCATAACATCCTTAAATGGATTTAAAATCTAATAGGATGGTCCAAACATTATAATACACGATTAGGGGTTTTATAATGGATTTTTGTGTCTCATGGGAGGATCGCATACTATTAGTGGAGTTTTCATACAACAGTAGTTATCAAGACTTGATACATATGGATCCTTTTGAAGTATTATAAGGGTGTCCTTTTCATTCTTTACTTTTTTGGTTAGAAATAGGTGAGACTTTTTAGGTTGGACCAATCCTTGTCAAAGAGACAATAAAAAAGATTCAGTTGATCAAAAAGAGGATGGATATAGATCAAAGTCATCATAAATCATATGAAAATAATTGTTGATGATTGTTTTCATTCGAGGTGAGTGATCATGTGTTCTTGATAATCTCTCTATGGATTTGGAATCATCATTTTGGAAATAAGGGAAAGTAATATCCTAAATACATAGGCTCTTTTGAGATACTTTAATGGGTTGGTGAGGTTGAATATTGGTTAGATTTTCCACAAAGTTTTTGTAAAGTACATAATTTTTTTATGTGTGTCAATTAAAGTTGTATCAACCTGATCTTGATAATGTGATTTAGTGGGATAATTCTTACCAAAAATTAGATGCTAAGTTGGTTCATGTGCCATTATAGACTGTGGATAGGAAAGAGAAAGCATTTCATGGGAAAATAATTGATCTAGTGTGGGTTTTATGAAAACATGGTTCAATTTAGGAAGAGACTTGGGAGGTTGAGATGTAAATAGTGGAGAGTAGACCAAAATATTTTAGGAAAATGGTGGTTTTATACATTCTGAGGATATAAAGGCAAGTGTTGGGGAGAATTTAGCTCCCCTAGTTTCAAGTAATTGAACCATTAAATATGTATTTAAGTATATAAAATTATTAGGTTAATTTTTTGGGAGGTTCAGAGGAGATTTGGATGGTTTTTTAGGCTCTTTTGGAGGTTCATGAATTGATAACGATTAGTAGAAATAGTGAAACACATCCAAGGGACCATGAAAGGGAAAAACTGGTCAGTGGGTTGGTTTATAGTTAGGCACACGGTTTGAGCAAACTGTGTAGATTCCATGGAGAAGTTGTTTAAGTATGGATAGTGTGGAATAGCATAGTTGACACATTTTTTTCTATCTATGTCAGACAATCGTGTGAGGTGTGGTTTGAGGTAGTGTCTCATGCATGGTTATCACACGGTTTACCTAACCGTCCACCCTAACTATGCACCATGAAAATTTAGATCTGAAAAACATGAATCTAATATGATTTACCTCCTAAACCACTATTTTTTCCCTGAACATGATATAACATTAATTCTTCTTCGTCCCAAGGCTGTAGAGCCAATTCCTCTCGATCCAAGAGAAATTCTTGGTTGAATCTTAGTGCATTGGAGGCTTAGATTCATTGGTAAGTGCTTATTATTTATTATTTTCCATAGATCTCTTTTTCTTACCTATATTTGAATCATGAATCTTGTATGTTGTGGATATATACATTCTATTTGAGGAAAATATTGATGATATATTATTGTTTTCTTTAAAGGGAATGATATTTAAAGATTCTTTTAGGTGTTTCAAGATGTGTTTTTAAAAGTTGTTGTGTCATTCATAATTTTCACCTATTTTTGAGAAGTAGGTGGATTATCTCTTGAATCATCTTGATTATAAGTTTATGGATTGATTTAAAATTGATTTAATCCCTTGAAATTTTTGTGGAAATAATGGAATGATTTTATGTAAATTCTCAATTGAATTATGGTTTCTGAAAATAATAGAAATTGGATGAATTTTTTGATAACTATTGTTGATAATTTTAAAATAAAGATTTTAAAATTATGGTTACTTAATGTGAGTAAATTATTTTTTGAAATTATTTTTTGTAAATGGGTTTAAATGATTTTGTCATAACATACATGAGTTGAATGGGTTGGATAATGGTCATGAAGTACCACCACCAAAGGTATGGAGTATGGACATGAAGTTACACTATCAATGGTAACACCAAACTTGTGTGTGTGTGTGTGTGTGAATTTTGTGTGTGTGTGTGGGAATGTAAAATTATATGAAAAATCACAAATTGAGAAATGGGTAAAAGGAATAGTAGATATATTCCTTGAAAATGGAGTTAAAAGTCTTGTTTGATTGATTTCCTTGGAAATTTATTTTGGTTGGATATAAAATTATTTAAATTAATTTTAAACTATTTTATAGGAATGTTATAACATGATTTATCATAGTTTCATGATTTTTTAAGTCACTGGGGAAATCCTATTGAGTTTTATACACACCCCCTTCGTGGTAACCATGGTTCATTTGAAAATGTTATATATCGAGAAACTGATAAACATAATGTGTCCCACTTCTTTAGTGATTCTTATACATACCTTTGGTTGGTCATTTAGATATTTATCTTGGAGTAGGATGGGAGTTTTTTCATCAATGTCTCGGTGTCTTTGAATTTTTTTGTCTTGGTTTCTTCTTTTGACTCATATATTGTCTTTTATTTTGGTTTTATGATGGCTTGTGTTTCGTACTCATGCATCATATATAGGTTTCATTGTTTATGTTTATTTTGGTTTTGATGTTTATTATTAAAGGTAAAATCATCCCCCAATTTTTTATAAATCCCTTATAATTTATTTCTAGCCATTTGTGTCTTTTGGATGTCACCTAAGGCTAGTAACACACCCTTCAGTTCTTAAGCCAACGAGGAGGGTTGAGATGTTACATCTGATTTCCACCAATATCTTTTCCTAGGGTAAACACCATATTATGGGACCAAGGGAGTGGTCATAAAAATAATTTGAGATAATATTACAAGAGAGATTACCATTTTCCTTTAACACACGCATGAAGAAAAAGGCTCAAATTTCCTTTAATTTTCATATCCTATAATGACGCATGTCGTCACAATTTTAGAGTAAAAATCACATCCCCTCTTTATGGGACCTCATACTATATGGAATTTTTTTGAGTAATTAAATATATATAATATGTTTTTTAGTTGTTTATTCCAATGGAACTCTTATCCAAATCCATTTCAGGTAGAGAGTTTCCTTTGATGTAAACCGTCTTTCACTTGCATCCCCAAGTACAATGAGTTTTTCAATAATAGAGAATTTGATGGCTCATGATATTCCTTAATAGAAGATATGATATCTTACATTGACAATATCATTATGTGTTATATAAAATTCTAGTACTTTGTGGTGATGTTCATTTCAGTAAATAAGGTAAGTTTTATCCTTATATGTGTGTGGGTCACCTCAAGTGTAGCGAATGAAGACTGAATTCAAGAAGTTGTAGTTATAGACCCATCATACGGTGTTCATGGAATTATAAACTATGTTCTTGGATTATAATTCACTTCCTATGATCATGGAAGAAATCATGATTGTTTCTACAGGTAGAACAATGGTTTTCCCTTAATGGGAGACTAACTTATGCCTCCAAATGAATTAAGGAGATTGATTCAAGTATTTATTAGTAAAAATATACACTAAATAATTCATTTAATTAATTAATTAATTAGAAAAATAAGAATTCATGGATTTTTTTCATTCTTAAGAGGGTATTAAAAATGTAGATTTCTCTTATAGTGTGAGTCTTTGAATCATGGAATATTTGTTATCCCATGTAAAGTTGAAATTGTGGAGAATGATGGGATTGTGTTGAAATAGTAGTGGCATAAAGGTTAATTACTATATTAACAGACTCTATAACTAAATTATGTATAATTTTTTATGTCATAAACACATTTTGTTCTTAGTTTTGAAAATCACTTAACACTCATGCTTTTAATTCAATATAATTTGAATTATTTTTTTAGTGTTTTTATTGTGTAGAAAAAAAATAAGATAAACTTATTCTAGGGAATTTAAATATGAATATATATAGGACTAAGTAATCTATCCAAATCACTTTCATTGGATTTACAAGCACTATATAGGTGTAGAACTAACCTCATCTGAAGATGTAAAGTGTTTCTGAATTCATCATATGATGATTAAGATGATTTTTATAGAGTTACATCTGATCTTGAAGAATGTAAAATATAACCACTAGGTGATTTTATATAAAGTGAATCATAATAAGAATGGGATACTATTTTAAGATTTCAATTGTTTGAACTCTACAATAGCTTTTTTTTCATGAGAGGGATTTTAATTGTTTTTTTTTGTTTCTACTAAGAGTTCGATTCAAAGTTTTTCATTGTAAAAATAATAAAACATTTTTTAAATCATTGAGTTTTAAATAAATTCATATTTAGGACTTATAATAGTAACACAAATCCAATATTTTTGTTTGTTTATGTTGGGTATGTTATTGATCAGTTTAATTGAGGGCTTCTATTGTGAAGATAGAGTTGACATTTCAATTTGTAGCAGCAAACTGATAACTTATTATGGGTTAAGTTGAGGGATTATAGGGTATTGGAAGAAAAAAGTTCAGTAGGTTAAATATTAGTATACCTTGAATAAATTTTATGATTCCTTTTATTATTTGAGATAAAATATTTTTTATAATATCATTTTAAAGGGGTACATGATTTTTGAATCAGTACTCTGTGTTTTGTTATATTCTACTATGATTACTTATTTTATCTTATTTTTATATTTCCATTTTGTATTTGTTTTTGTAAAAAGTTTACAATATTAAAAGATGTTAAATTTCTATTTCACTTATTGTTTTTACTCTGATATATTATGGATTTATAATTTTTGAGTTTAATGGAACTTTATGTTTTTAATTTTTTTAATAATTTAGGTGAAGAAAAATTATAGGTCATATTTTTTACTAAAATTAACACACCCACCCCTCCCCCACCCTCTTAAATTTTATATGTCATGGTAATATATGATAATATTTGGTATTATAGAAATCATCATCACTTAAAATTTAACTTGATATTACTATTTTTATTTTTATTTATTTATCATAATTTCATATGTAAATTTCCTTACACCTAATAGTGTGGTTGATAAAAAAATTATATGATGGATGGAATGCCTATTTTGAGTATTGAAAATATGAACCCTAACAAAGCATCTATTTTTTATGGTAATGATTATGAATATTTAAGATATTGGATGGAATCAATACTACTGTAAAAACTTTCTTATGCTCACCAGAACATATAAATTTCCTGATATAGAAGTTTTTTATTTTTTATAGAAAATAAAGATAAATTTCATTTAAATGTTTATGTTTGAAATACCTTATTATGTTCAATTCATACGAATATATACAGTCAAGATTCATCTAATCGAACAAACAATGAAATTTTAAAAAATATATAAGTTTCACTTTTAGTAACTTAAAATGTTATTGAGACTAAGAGAGTTATGATTAGGTCTTACTATCAGTCCTTTTATTTCTTAGCTGTTGAAATATTTTCTCAAATACATCATTGGTTGATGAAAATTATGAATAGTTTAAAATCACTTTGAGAAAAATAATTATTGGATGATCAACTTTTTGAAAAATTCATTGATATAATTTTAAAGTAATGGGAATATTAAAAGTCTATTATGATGATACAAATAATATTACCAATTTCTATCTTGATGATTTGAATAGAACTTCAATGTAGTATGAATTTTTCTTGAAAATAGATATAGATAAAGAAAAGAAGAAAAACAGTGTTGCTTTTACATTTATCAAATATTTAAATTATAGAGATGTTAATGATAAATTAAACTCATCTAAAGGATAGATAAATGGTAAGATAATTGAAGGTAAAATATCCTAATTTACTAGAAGGGTTAATCAATATATGAGAAAGAAGAATTTTATTATAAATTATCTAAAGGATAAGGATAAAGGTTCTTATAAGAAAAAATCATGTGAACCAATTTTCTATGAATGTAGAAATCTTGGAAATATTACACCAGATTATACAGAGCTAAAAATAAAAGACAGAGAATATTAAAAAATATATTCTCAGATAAAATAAAAAAATTATAAAGTGTTAGATATGTGGAGTACCAATGAAAGAGATACTACATTTGACAATTCATCAGAATATGATGATGATAGTAGAAAGATTATTTGTTTTTATGTTAATTACCTAAAATTTGTAAAATTATTTCCATGAAAAATAACTTTTGAATAACTTACTAATATATCTATTGAATCAAAAAAAATAGGATGATATTTGCGTTGAAATAGAGAGTGAATATGATTTTTATTCTACTATAGTTAAAGTGGTTTTCTTATATTTTACTAGTCTTAAAAGGTGGTGGATAAAGAGAGAGTGAGGGGTTAATGTGAGAAAGTTAAGGGTAACTTTTTAAAACAAAATAAAAATTATAGTGAACTTAATATGGATTCGGTTCAATGGAATAATATATTTTTTAATACATCATATGATATTTTTAAAATGAATAGTAAAAAATAAAAATGTATACTCTGAGTTGGGATATTTAAAGAATAAATTTATGGAAGATAATAATGATAGGAAATGGAGATTATTATTTAGTTATCAAAATTTTATTCTATGTTTAATGATTTTAAGTAGAGAAATCATGAGAAGAAAATAACACATGTTGAAGGAAAAAATTATTTTATATAATTGAAGTTAGATATTGAAATCCTAGATAAATTTCTAACAAGATTTACCAATGGAAGAAAATTATTTAAAAATATGTATGGTTAGATGAGGCCAAAAATAAATACTTATGGACTAGGAATTAAATATATCATATTTTTTAAATATAAATAAAATTAATTTATGACAATTCAAAAAACTTTTTGTTCAATTTTTCAAAGAGGAGGCCAATGGATAATAAATTTTTCTCTAAAAAATCTTTCAAAAGACCATGAGAATTTATTTCAAGGTGTCTCTTTAGTTAGAAACACCATAAATACAAACAATAATAGGTACCAACGATTACTTTTTCAAATACTATAGGAATTAAGAAGTTTTATCTTCTAGTGATGTACATTATGAAGACTTGAAGTCACTGCATACTGAATTTTAGATGTATATCATCACTACCTGGTAACAATTTTTAAGTTTATTGTAATTACGTTGTTTATATGTTAATATGTTTGTAGGTTTTGAATGTTGTAAGATGTTAATATTATCTTACTTTAATTACAATTTTTTTATGGGGAGTTATAATTTTATGGTTTAGATAACTTATTAAATAGTGAACTTTTAATTTTCAATGAGTTTAATCATTAGATAAATCCATATGGAATCATCTTCAAAAGAAGAAGATCATATTAATTTACTAGAACAAAACTTCTTGTAATTTATTTTTTTCATATCTATTTACTTTTAGAATAACATTTATTTTACCTTAAATTTAATTTTAAATCATTATGAGTTTTTATAATTTTAATGGGAGAATATAAATTTTATGGAATAGAAAATTTAATAAGTTGAGATTTTATTTATTTTAATTAATTTATTCAATCTACTATTTTGTAAGGAACCCTTCTGAACATTCTGATCTTAGATGATTAATCATTATTGTGATCCAACTTATGATTCCTAAATGAAGTTTTGGACGTAGAGTTGTTTCCCCACATTCAATTTTGAGCTACAGTCACACATTTTGAAATTTTCTAGAGTACTATTAATTTTCTAATTAATAAATTGCATCATCTAAAGGTATTTTAGGAAGATAAATCTTTCTTGAAAAGTTATTAGATCATTATTGTTTTATGAAACATGAGTTTCTATATGGGGGTTTTATCAAGTTTCAATATTGGGAAGATATTATTATTGAAAAAGAATATTATGAGCTAAATTTATCTTCAATAATCCATGAGGTCTATGGAACTATGATATTAATAGAATTAGAAAATGAAAAATGGGACTCTTTCACTCTTTTTGAGGAAAAATTAAGATTATACTTGGAAAGTTTTATTGAGCTACTGGGACTTCCACTAGAAGGTGTGTCATTGTTTGTTCCATAAAAATTTATAGAGTTTTATGGATCCCTTTTGAAGTGAAAATTTGATAATAGTTTTCCTATGGTTAAAGATAAATTTCATATGTTGAAGCACATTCCACTAAAAATATGAATTGTGTGTCAAATTTTTTATTCCTTTTTATTTACAAGAAAATTTGATAAAGACAAAGTGAGAATTCAAGATGTCTATCTGATGGATTTTATTATCAATATGTGGAAGTTGAATCCTGGTATATTTTTTTGGATTCATATCAAAGATATTTTGATAGGAATAATAAAGCTAAAGATTATTTTGTTTTTCTGAATGTTCAATAGATTTTTAGTGGAGATTCTATGATCTAAGGGATTCTAGAATAATTATCCTCATGAAAGATTAATTTAGAATCTAATAAATGCTAAGATAATTCATCAAATGAGGTTGATTTATTAATTTAATAAAATTAAATTAATTGAAAATTCATTATATATTTCTAATTTATATGAAAAAAAAATTTGAGAATAAATGTGAGAAAATAGAATAAAGACATTAATAATGAAGGTAAAATTCATTGGGTATTTATTGATAAATGTCTGACACTATAGAAGAATAAATGTGAAGAATAAATCTAGTGGACTAGATTTTTTATCTAGATCACATTCACTAGAATTTCGAGCATTGTGGTGGTGAATAACTAACTTCATATGAATATGTGAACAATTCCTTAATTCATTGGATAATGGTGATAATTCTCTTAATGTAGTTAAAAAGGTCCCAAAGAATTCAGAATCTATCCATTGAAGGATTCCCTATAAAGAGGACCGCATCTTTGAGGACTAGAAGAAGAATGGGATAAAATAACAGAGGGATTTATAGAAGTGTAAAAAATTATTTTAAAAAATATGGCATCAGATTCATGTCTAAACATAAAATTTAGTATACCCCTTCCCATATTCACCCACGAATCACATTCAATTTATTTAAATCTTAAAGAACAAAACCATAAATTCTGCCTTCTTTTTTCATTAACAAAAATATGATTCACTTATTTTGAAAGTTTTATAGCCTGTAAGTTCCAAGTGAGGTATCCTATGGATCATCCACACGTTCATTATAGCTCCTAGAACTTTTTTCCGGATGTCAAAGTGATTTATAATGTCCCTTCGATCATGTGAGGAATCCATACTTAATTCTTAGAAGTGGGGTTGATCATGCATTGTTCTTCTCTTTTATTTCTCCCTTTAAGCTTAAGAGATGAAAAGATAGGATAGTTCCTCTCTCTAAACTCATGAAAATGGTTGAGGTAAATATTCATAACTAAAAATGATCTTAAATAGTATGTTAAAATTTCCAAAATTTCACTCAATACTCTAGATAAGTTTAACCACAAAAATCAACCCATAGTGGCATGAATAAATAATTAGATGTCTTGTAAATTTCATGAATAATTCACCACTAACTTGTGTTGAATCATGAGCCATTAACTCAACTCATTCTACCCATTACTATTTAACAAACCTTGAATGCATAACGTTTTCTCAAAAAATAATATTTTTCTCATATTTTCTATTATAATTACATAACATGTTAATACCTTGAGAAGGAAATTTGATCATTAATATTGTACACATAAATAATATTATTGAATTAATTTACTTTTGATCATTGGTAACAATATATTCATTGGCCCTGTACATTGGGGCCACTTCATCCTTAACTATTATTCATATAATAAGGAGTAACTTCTTGATACACTTAATGTGGTACCCTTTAATACCTTATATCAATAGTTGTTATTCACACTCACATACTAAGAGTGGTATCTAGAAACACATCATGGTCCATAAGGATATAAGGATAATTCATACCTATAACTACCTCCAATGAACAGACACTATGTAATATAATCTCTTTGTCTCACGATATCTCATAAAATTGGACACACACTTTATTTCATAATCCTTTATTTCTTTATTTTTTGATGACCTTGTTGGATAAACTTACCTTCAATCACCATATCCATGGACTAAATAAAGATATTATCATCCTGATAAACTAGTTACATGATATCTCTTAATTTCCAAAGCGGAAACCCCTTATTTATCATTTAATTAATTTCAATCATAAAAATGATGCATCCAATGAAGTATACCTAATAATGGATTAAATTTCCTGGTATATGTACTTAATCAAAGTATGTAATAAAATGGTACACACTGATAATTATCTCAATTCTAGAGACTAATATACATGTCTGTAGATAGAATATAGAGACCCAACCTATTCTTACACTACTATTACATCATTTTAAAGATAAAAACATAATATTATTACACATATAGGATCCAAAGTTTTAGTGTTTTGGGAAAACTAAAACCATACATAACAATTACTACATCAAGAATAAATATTCATTTAATTTCTTCTTCTCTAGATTCTTGTTAGCACTTGACCTCTCCTTAGTAAATGTGTCCACCTAAGGATATACATCAAAAGGGGTGAGATAAAATCCCAGTAAGAGGATATATAAGAATAATATAGCTTGGGGTGTGTATAATCATATCATAGGTAAGAATCATGAACATGATAGGAAGCATAAATAAAAGACTTGAAATGTGGCATTGCATAAAAAATGAAACATCATGTCTTGGTGGTTAAATACCCCACATACTTGTGAACAAAGCTAGAATCTTGTTTACACATCATTTCACATTAACTCATGAGATCCATCACTTTACCCAATGTATTGGAGCACCGTATAGTTTTGGGCTAACCTGTCGCATTGAAACATTCATACTGCGCTATATAATTCTGGGTGCACCTGTCACATCATAACATTATCATTTATCATGCATGCCACATTGAACATATATCAAAAATAAACATTACTAACCCATGTAAGGGAATGGTTTTCATATCATAATAACACATTCATAAACATTAGGTTCCCAAAAGGAGGAAATAACATACATGTTAAAAGAACTGTCAACATTAAGTGAGATGTAAAATGTGAGTTCTTAAAAGAAGAGTTATTTTGGAAAACATTTTTTTTGACATAAACACTAGTGGTAAACATTTATATCCCAGAAAAGGAAATAAAATGATGAAAAAATAATTTTTATGTGATAACCATATCAAAAATAGAGTGAAATAGGGAGAACCCAAAGGATGAAATTGGGTTCAAGAATTTCCTCTTACCTTGTATCCAAACACTTTATTCTCTTTAATGTCATGTATAATGACATTATATTCATTAATTAGAAATTACATAACCTTTTATACATGAATAGGTTTAATTTTGGTTTCATTATTTTATTTTATGGTCCTCTTGATGAGTTATTGGGTTTAAAAACATGGTTTGAGAATGTTCTTTTTATGGTTTTCTTGAGTGGTTCCCTTGTATTCTTAAATTTATATTCAGGTAGAACATGGGTAAACATCCATAACTGATATAAAAAATTATTAATTATCTTACAGGATTTTAAATGATCTTATAATGAATAATATTAGATACCATGTGGATGAATCATTAGATAATAATTAAATGATGATTGTTTGGGTTAATTTGGGTGGTTTTTCGACCACAATGAAATTGTTTTGACTAATCATTTAGTAATATGTACATAAGATAGTTACAGAACTTTAAATAGGGAATAATACATATAAAATATTCTGGTTCAACCATAAAAATGGTTTTATGACCATATCTGAAAGCAAAAATGGAAAAAAGAAAACATGTCGTTCTTTAAGGTGATAGATTAACACCTCATGAACAACGTTTTCTTTAATAAAATAAAAGGAAGAGGAGAAGTGGGTTGTATGGTTTAATATCCCATTAGTATCATAAAATTATAGTATATTTATGATAATGGAGTTAACATGAAATTTTTATGAAGATAGGTTGGGAGAGAACAAGAAAAGAACTTTAAATTGAATGGAAATTAAAGGAAAGAATAAGGGAAATTACCTCTTGAATCCTCCACTTGAGATCCTCCTTAAGAGAGATAGGCTTGGTATTTTGATGATACCAAAAGCTCTTGGAAGTGTGTAAAGGGGTAGGGAAGATTCTTGGGTAGAGTTTAGACAATGATTGAAGCTTGAGAGGTGTGAGGAAATGAGGGTGTGAGGGGTGGTATTTGTAGTGGAGGGGAGAGGGGTTATGTTAATATTTAATTCATTAGTTTATTAATTTCTCCTAAGACAATAAATAGTGATGATTACATGATGAATAATAGTAAAGAGGGCATGTGAGTTGTAGATTTTGGTGCTTACATCACTTGTGATGTAAGGAATAGTGGGTTTAAATTATAATGTATTTGTACTGTAAATTAATGTATTTTACTATTCAACAAAAATTCAAGTATTTCAGAAAAAATCTCAAAAATTCACCCCAACAATTTTTCGACGTGTAGAATCCAAAAATGAAGTCCATTTTTCAAAAATAATTTTCTAAATATTATTATTATAATATTTAATTATAATTATAATTTATTACCAAAAACCAGTTTTAAAAACATTCATTTACTTATTCTAAAATATAGGTATATCATACTTTCAACTTGAATATTATTTATATATTATCAAAGGTAAGGTTACTATTCATTATTGTATATCACTATTCATAAAGGTATGTCACTATTCATAAGGGTAGGTTACTGTTCAATAAAAAAAAATCTTATTGCACTCCAAATAACTTACTGATCGCAACCATGTATGTTAGAGTTTTAAAATTCCAAACACATAAGTGGAAAACATATGTTTAAAATGTCACTTAGCAATTAGTAATTCATTATGTTGTGTTTTCATGTGATTTTATGACATATGTATAAGAAGGTAATTTCTATTTAAAAACATTGGGTCGTTAAATTCTTCTCCCCTTATGAAATTTCACACTCCAAATTTCCTTTTACTTAAACATGTGAAGGTAATTCTCCTTCATCGCCTATTCCGGTTCCCAAGTATCTTCTTCAAACTTATGGTTCCTCCACAACACTTTGAAAAGGTGGGTTTTCTTATTACATATAACCTTATCTCTTCAGTCCAGAATCTCTAATGGCTTCTCCTCATAGGAGAGATCATCTTCCAGTTGTACCACCTCTGAGTTTAGTACATTTGAGAGGTCTGGTATGTACTTCCTCGGGAGTGATACATGAATCAAATAATTAACAAGAGCCATATTCAGTGGAACTGCAAGCCGATTGGCCACAGATCCTATGTGGTTAAGGATCTCAAAGGGACCAATGTACCTTGGTCTTAGGTTCCCATTCTTTCTGAACCACGTGACTCTCTTCCTTGGTGATTTTTGAAGGAATACTTTATCCCCAACATCGAACTCCAAGTCCATTCGATGGTTAACAGCATAGCTCTTTTTCTGACTTTGAGAAGCTTTGACGTGTTTCTGGATGAATTGAACCTTCTCTATTATCTCTGGCACAAGATTAGTTCCATGTAGTTTTCTTTCTCCAACTTCATCTCAATAGGTTCGAGTTCTACATCGCTTTCCATACAGAGCTTCATATGGAGCAATCTGAATACTCTAGTAAAAGCTATTTTTGTGTGAGAACTCAACCAATAAGAGATGATGATCCCATCCACCTTTGAATTCTAGATAGCATGATCTTATCATATCTTCAAGAGTCAGAATAGTCATTTCAGATGGTCCATCAGTTTGGGGGAGATAGGATATGCTGAAATTTAATTCAACACTCAAAGCATGTTAAATACTCATCTAGAATATAGATGTGAACCTTGGATCGCGATCAAAGACAATTGAATGTGGAATGCCATGCAGCTTCACCATTTCTTTTACATATATTTTTTCAAATTTTTCAAGCAATAGGTCTTCCCGAATAGTGATAAAATGGGATGTCTTGGTGAGTCGGTCAACCAAAACCCATATCACATTATTTCCCTTCGACGTCTTCGAGAGACCCATGACAAATTCCATAGTAACATTATCCAATTTCCACATGGTTATAGGCAATGACTGCATCAACCCTTTGAACTTTTGTCACTCTACTTTAACTTGTTGACATATCAAGCACCTTGATATATATTCCGCAATCTTCTTTTTTATGATATCCCATCAGAAGTGTTTTCGGAGATCACGATACATCTTAGTAATCCTAGGATGGATAGAGAATATTGATCTATGTGCATTTTCCAAAAGATCCTTCTTTATCCCGGGTGATGAAGGAACACAAAGTCGCATTCCAAACCGAATCACACCATCATCGTCGATATGGAACTCTTTCAGCTTCCCCTCCTTTACTGCATTCACCCTCTTTTGTATCTCCACATTATCCCTTTGTGATTCCTTAATCTTATTTTGGATATATGGTTGTGCAATAATTTAGTCAATGTAGGATCTATCCCCTGCCCTTATTATTTCAAAATCCATCCTTTTCATATCCAAGAAGATAGGGTCTCTCTCAATCCGTAACATGGATAGAGTAGTAGGTTCTTTTCTACTTAGCGCATCAGCTACCGTGTTTGCCTTTCCAAGATGATAGTTAATAGAGAAATCATAATCCTTGATTATCTCTAACCATCTCCTTTGATGCATTTTGAACTCCTTCTGTTTGAATATATACTTTAGGATCTTGTGGTCATTGTATATGTCACACTTCTCACCATAAAGGTAGTGCCAACAGATTTTCAAGGAAAAAATCACGGCTTCCAACTCTTGATCATGCATCGGGTAGTTTTTATAATGGATCTACAACTGGCGTGAGGTTTAGGCTATCACATTGTCATTTTTCATGAGTACACAACCCAAGACTTTTTTTGAAGAATAACCGTATATTACAAAACTTTCTCCACTTTTCGGTAGTGTGAGTACAGGTGCAGTGATCAGTCTTCTCTTTAGCTACTTTAATATTCCCTCACATTCTTCTGTCCAGACATACTTTACCCCTTTCCTTGTTAACTTAGTTAGTGGGATTGAAAATTGTGAGAAATTTATCACAAAATGTCAGTAGTACCCAGTTAATACAAGAAAAATATAGATTTCTGTGACACTATAGGGCCTGGGACATTCCTCAATCACCTTTGTTTTAGAAGGGTCCACAGAAATTCCCCCACTTGTGATCACATATCCCATGAACATGACTTGCTTCATCCAAAAGTCACACTGTCTGAACATGGAGTACGACTTCTCCTTTCTCAATGTTTCCAACACACGTCTTAGATGTTCTTCATGTTCCTCCTTGCTCTTGGAGTAGATAAGAATATCATCAATAAACACTACCACAAATTTTTTGAGGTAATGTCTAAAGACTCTATTCATAAAATCCTGGATTATTGTAGGGGAATTATTAATTCTGAAGGGCATCACCAGAAACTCATAGTTCTCATACCTTGTATGGAAGGCAGTCTTTTGAATATCTTCCATCTTCACCTTTAACTGATGATATCCAAAATGAAGATCCACCATTGAGAATTATTGATCTCCTCTTAATTGATCGAACAATTTATCTATCTTTGGAAGAGGATACTTTTTCATTATAGTGATCTTATTGAGTTCCTGATAATTGATACATAGACACATTGTTCCATCCTTCTTCTTCAAAAAGAGAACTGGTGCAGCCCAAGGTGATGCACTAGGGCGTATGAACCCTTTTTCCAAATGCTATTTTAGCTTCTTCTTTGACTCCTCTAGTTCAATAGGATCCATCCTATAGGGACACTTTTAGATAGGAGTAGCTCTAGTTCTGAGTTCTATTTAGAACTATACCTCACTATCCGGGGGAATTCCAAGCAACTCTTCGGGAAATACATCACCATATTCCCTCATGATGGGCATTTCTGCAAGGTTGGAACTTTCCTTCAACTCAACCATTTGGGAAAGGTATACTTCTTCATAGGGAATCAACACCCACACCATTGAAGGATTTTTTAAAGGAGATTCCTGATATTCCTTGCATTTGTAGAGGAGCATGGGATGGTTCAGAATTTTAAAAGATATTTTCTTTTCCTGATAGTTGATATGTTCTCTATATAATGAGATCAAATCCATTCCCATTATATTGTCAAATTACACCAAGGGAAGTATTATGAGATTAGCTGGAAAATCCTCCAACATATGCCAACAGGAGAAGAGTTAAACACTTATGTTGTGATGATTTCACCACTTGGTGTTTTTACAGACATATCTACTTCAAGGTTTTGGGGATTTGATTCTATAGTTTTAGAAAACTTGAAAGATATAAAGTAATGCGTAGAACCATAATCAAATAAGACTTTTTCCATTCTTGATTGAATAGGAAGTGTAACTTTTATGACTTAATTATCTTTCTCTACTTAAACAGTAGTGATGGCATAAGACTTCCCTTGTTCCTTTGGATTTGGTGGCTGTTAACACTGATTACCCTCAAGAACTCGAGGTTTAGTGCACTAGCTTTCATAGTGCCCTAGATCCCTACAGTTGTAGCATTAAACCATGGGTGGTTCTCTCATTTATTCTACCACATTCTCCTTCCTTTTCATGTCTTTTCGACACTATTGAGCATGGTGTCCTTCTTTCCCACACTTAAAGAACTTCCCCGTCCCTTTGAGTTAGTTTCGATGGTGCAACTTCCCACATTTTTGGCATGTGCGTCATTGAGTTTTCTTCCCACCTTTGTCATTACATCCACCGGTTTGAAACTCCATCTTTAGTTTCTTATAACATTAGCCATGGGACACATTCTACAAACTTCATCTCCACTTACATAGCACATCTAACAACTTATTCATAACCCCCAAAGTCTCTAATTTCAAGATCCTTTTGAAGGTGTGGTTTTAATCCACTAAAGAATCTATCAATTTTGCTATCATTATTGATAAAAAAATTGGGAGCGTACCTTTCAAGCCTTGTGAAATTTGATTCATAGGTTGTGACAAATTCTAATTCTTTTTGCTTGAGCTCAATGAATTCTCTATCCATATTTGTGTGAAGAGTTCTTGGGAAATACTTGTTAAGAAACATTATCTTAAAGTCTTCCCATTCCATCTCTTCAATTTTCTCCCTTGGATTGGTGTTCTTAATCAAAGCCAACCATTGGTCGGCCTCTCCGTCAAGATGATAAACGGCTGGTGTCACATTCTCTTTCACAAAAAAGTGAAGCACAGAAAATATCTTTTCCAGGGAGTTGACACACTACTCTGTGACTAGTGGATCGGAAGATCCACTAAACATCGGTGGTCATTGCCGCATAAAACATTTGATAGCTAGTTGCTCCCTATTTAAGGAAAAAGGATGTTCCCAATTATTATGGTTATTATTCATGACCTTGTATATTTGGGTAAGTATCTCCATAATGTTCTGAACTCCACCTCCAAAATCATTGGGGATGTCGTTCAGGAAATCGTTTCATTGGCCTTCGCACGAGTTGTTAGCCTGGTTTTTCCTAGTACCCATCATTTTCTAAAATAGAAAATGTTTTAACAAAAAATAAGTCAGAAATTCATGAATAACTTATTCATTTGTATGAATTATAATAAAATAATAAAATATGGTATCCCTATGTAAATATTATTGTGTGCATATTTGTACTTAGTCTCATGATAGAGGTTTTCTCTATGGTTTACTAATCCTAATTCCCAAATTAACTAAACCCTACCTCTGATACCAACTATAGCGACCCAACCTTTTCTTACATTACTATTACATAATTTTAAAGATAAAAAACATAATAGTATTACACATAGAGGATCCAAAGGTTCAGTGTCTTGGGAAAACTAGGACCATACATAACAATTACTACATCAAGCATAAACATTTATTTAATTTCTTCTTTTCTAGCTTCTTGTTGCACTTGAACTCTCCTTAGTACATGTACCACCTGAGGATATACATCAAAAGGGGTGAGATAAAATCCCATTAAGAGGATAGGTAAGAAAAATATAGCATGGGGTGAGCATAATCATATCATAGGCAAGAATCATGAACATGAGAGGAAGCATAAATAAAAGACTTGAAATGTGGTAATGTATAAAAAATGAAACGTCATGTCTTAGTGGTTAACTACCCCAAATACTTTTTAACAAATCTATCCTCTTTTTCACACATCATTTCACATAAAATCATGATATAAATCTCTTTACCCAATTAATTTAAGCATTTTATAATTCTAGGTGCACCCATCACATTGAAACATTCATATTGCGCTATATAATTATGGGTGCACCCGTCAAATCAAAACATTATCATTTATCATGCATGCCACAATAAAAATATATCAAAAATGAACATAACTGACCCATTTAAAGGAATGGGTTTCATCTCATAAGAACAAATTCATAAACATTGGGTTCCTAAAAGAAGGATGGAATAACATACATGTTACAAGAACTATCAACCTTGAGTGAGAAGTAAAAGGTGAGTTCTTAAAAGAAGAGTTCTTTTGGAAAACATTTTATTTGACATAAACACTAGTGGTAAACATTTATATCCCATAAAAGGAATTACAGTGATGAACAAATGATTTTTAATGAATATCCATATCAAAAATGGAGTGAAATAGGGAGAACCCGAAGGATGAAATTGGGTTTGAGAATTTCTCTTTACCTTGTATCCAAACACTTTCTTCTCTTTAATGTCCTCTATAATGACATTATATTCATTGATTAGAAAATATAGAACCTTTTATACATGAATAGAGTTAATTTTGGTTTCATTAAGTTATTTTATGGGCCTTTTTATGAGTTATAGGGTTTAAAAATATTGTTCGAGAATGTTCGTTTTTATGGTTTTCTTGAGTGGTTCCCTTATATTCTTAAATTGAAGTATGGGTAGAACATGGTTAAACATCTAGAACTGATATTATATATTATTAATTATATTCCAAGAGTTTAAATGATATTAAAATGAATTTTACTATACACCATGTGGATTAATCATTGTATAAGAATTAAATGATGATTGTTTGGGTTAATTTGGGTGGTTTTCGACTAGAACGAAATTGTTTTGATTAATAATTTAGTAATATGTACATAAGATAGTTCCAGAACATTAAATATGACATAATACATATAATATATTCTGGTTCAACTATAATAATGGTTTCATGACCAGATCTAAAAAAAATGGAAATAGAAAACATGTCGTTCTTAATGGTGATAGATTAACACCTCACAAACAGAGTTTTCTTTTATAAAATTAAAGGAATAGGAGAAGGGGGTTGGATGGTATAATATCCCATTATTATCATAAAATTATAGCATATTTATGATACTAGAGTTACTATACCATGTGTATGAAGATATGTGGGGAGAGAATATGAAAAGAACTTGAAATTGAATAGAAATTAAAGGAAAGAGGAAGTGAAATTACCTCTTGAATCCTCCTCTTGAGATCCTCCTTAAGGGACCTAGTCATGGTATTTTGATGAGACCAGAATATATTGAACTTGGGGAAAGAGATAGGGAAGATGCTTGGACAGATTTTAGAGAAGGTTTGAAGCTTTAGATGTGGGAGGGAATGAGGTTCTAAAGGGTGGTATTTATAGTTGAGGGGAGAGGGGTTATCTTAATATTTAATTCATTAGTTTATTAATTTCCCCTCAGACAAGAAATAGTGATGATTCCATGACCAAGAATAGTAAATAGTAAATGTGAGTTCGATATTTGGGTGTTTACATCACTTGTGATGTCATGAATAGTGGGTATAAATTATAATGTATTTATACTGTAAATTAATGTATTTTACTATTCAAAAAAAATCAGGTATTTTGATAAAATCTCAAAAATTCACCCCAACCATTTTTCAAAGTGTAGAATCCAAAAATGAAGTCCATTTTTCAAAAATAATTTTCTAGATATTATTATTTTAATATTTAATTAAAATTATAATTTATTACCAAAACCCAGTTTTAAAAACATTCATTTACTTATTCTAAAATATAGGTATATCATACTTTCAAATTGAATATCATTTATATATTACCTTATGTAAGGTTACTATTAATTAGGGTATATCACTATTCATAAGGTTATGTCACTATTCATAAGGGTAGGTTACTATTCACCAAAAATTATGTTTTCCACATTGGACTCAAAACAACTTACTGATCACAACCGTGTATGTCAGATTTTTAAAATTCCAAACCTAGAAGTGGTAAACATATGTTTAAAGGTCACATAGCACTTTGTATTTCATTATTTTGTGTTTTCATGTGATTTTATGACATAATAATGGAATTTCCATTGAAAAACATTGGGACGTTACATAAAAACATACAATGACACATGAAACATATGGTGTTCCTATTGGTGGGTCAATCCTCATGATCTCTTTTACTTGTTATCACTAAGTGAAAACTTTACGAGAATAATTCTCAATGATTATGAGCCCCTGACACCTGATAGTCAGAAATTATCAATTCCATTTCACTATAATATATCTAGAATGTTGAACATATATTTAAGATTATTGTCAGAGTATATATAGGTTCTTATTATTGCTGAGAACTGCAATAACTTATTAATACAATAAATAATATAAGGAATTTACCATACAAATAAAATACAAAGATGTATAAACACTATTATGGTAATAATGAATCATTCATATGTATTTTTATTCATGATATGGTAATCGAAGTGTATTATTCAAGTTGGATCTAGAGAACCTAATTTCACAACATGATGTACACTTTTGAGATTTAAACCACATGAAGTCTATAATATCTTACTGTCATGAGATCTATTAATATTGTATTTTAATTTTTAGTTCTTTTACAAATATTTAAATTAAATGGTTTTCATTTTAAAACTATTAATATATTTTTATAATCTTTTTTTTTTATTCTGTCAAGATCAAGGGCATCTGATGGGAAAACAGAACCAAAATTTCAATTTATAAATGTGGAATGATACCTTAATATGGGTAAATTTGAAGTATTCTAGGATATTATAAGATATACCTTTTATAGGTTAAAGTTTATTACACTTTGAATCAGTTATATGATTGCCCTTATTGTTTGGCTTAAAATATTGATTTATAATATCCTTTTTAAGGGTTACTCAGTTTCTAGATCAGTACTCAATTTTTTTTATATTATATTATGTTTAATTTATTTATCTTATTTTTATAATTACACTATATATTGTTTGTCATAATTTTATGAAATTATGACAGGTTTAATTTCCACAATGCTTATTTTTTTCTCTGATATATTGTGGGTTTATAAATTTCTGATTTAATAGAACTTTGAGTTTCTATTTGTTTTAATAATTATTGTGGATAAATTTATAAATTCATGTTTGTTACTTTAATTCAACCCCCCCCCCCCCCCCGCGCGCTTTCTTCTTACCAAGCAGAATTACCAGATCCATCCCATATGGAATGAGTTTAGTTGTAAATTTCAAAAAATCCACAAGGCGGTCAGAAATAAAAGAAATAGGAGAACCTATGACAAACAAGAAAACAAAAATAGATGATCTAATAAGAACTATATATTGAACCATGCCATGTCCTAAATCATATTCAACTGATGATTTATCCATTTCATAGAGATACCTTGTCTCTCCATAAACCTAAGAAAGATATTTAACCTGTGGTTATTCCTTAGTTGTACCTTTTTGGAAGAAGATCCAACCCTACCATGATGATGACTAAACCGAGATCCTGTAGTCATGGACTATTCTGATAAGGATAACATTCCCCTAGAGGTTGTGAACCTTTCACCACCCTGATTTGGATGTTCCACTTTTCAAAATTGCAACAAGTTCCTTATAGTTACATTATAATGGAAGGTTTTGGGTGGATCTGAATACATTGACCGCATATTCCATGCCTTACAACAATAATAACATGGGAATGACCCAGTATCTAGAGCCCCAAATGAAAATGGTCTAGAAATATTTCCTAAACTAACACCTCCCCTCTTCTCTTTCTCATCACGCATCCTCTTCTTTTTAGATGAACTGTCACTTCCATGACCCCTACTGAAATCTATTCCATAGAAACTGTACTTTCTAGAGTGTTCAATCTCCACCCTTAAAGCATAGTCAACCACCTTAGTATATGTCTTCAACTTGAAGAAGAAGACCTGGGATTGAATGTTCGATTGAAACCCCATTTTAAGCTATTGAGCCTTCAACTACTCAATGGAAACCACTTCATGTGAGAGATGGACTAACTCAATGTAATGGTTAGCATACTCAAACATAGTCTGATCCCCTTAGTGGAGATCTAGAAACTCTCGATTCTTGGTGAAGTCTAAGGTATCATTGAAATACTGCTCATTGAAGATGAACATAAAGTCTTTCCAACCCATTTACTCATGCTTCCCACTTCAACCCATAAGTCCCACCACCTCCAATTTGGACCTTATAATAGAAATGATGCACATTTCCCTTTAACCACCTCATGAGTGTCAAGGAATCCAAACATACTTTCGATTTTCTCAATCCAATCCTCAGCTTCCTAGGGATCTATGCTACCCAAAAAAGATGTATTCTTATTATTGAGGAACTCCTAATACTTTTCATTTCTTAGAACTAGTTTAGCTTCTATGAATTGATCAAGACCAAGGCTCACTCCCTGGACCAATTCTTGGACATCCCGAACCACTACCTCTACAAACCTCTGATCAACAGGTGATGGATAACTCTTTAGCCTCATCCCAAGATGGAATAGTAAGTCTCTTGTGAGTAATCTTACTTTATCAATAAAAAAATGACATAGAAACCATCAAAACACCATTATAAAAAATTTACAGTATCAATAATAAATTTTGAATACTTCCTTAAATCAAAACAAAACCTTATCCAACACAATAACTAGCTAAACAACCTCACCCATGCCTGGTTTCATTGCACATTCTATAGCCTGTACATATCAAATGGATGATAATTCAAACTAAATTTCAATATCCCATGGTGACTCAAGGCTCATTATGAGGTGATTTATTTAGGAACCCAACTCACAATTGGAACCTTAAGCACTGATAGTCCTAGCTCCTGTCTATCCAGACTTTTCCCAAATATCATGACCTAAAGTAAGGTTGAATCCTCTTTTGATACCATTATTTCATAAACTGTCCTGGGATGACATCCAACCCGACACCTGACCCAGCCTACGACATGGCTCGAAGGGTGTTCCTAATCTCCACGGGTTGAAAACTAGTGTCCGGGAATCAAACATCACATTTAAGAATGATTTATCCTATAATAAATATTCATAAAAATCTCACAAGTATAAAACATCACCAAAAGAAACACCACTATCACAATTTAATTGTTTTACAGTTTTAATCAAATACCAAAATACCATAATGGGAGGGGAACCAACAACACAACCCAAAAACCTTCATGTGGAGTGTTATTCAACACCCCATGCCACCACCACAAACACCTATAAGAGAGGAAACACTAGAAATTGGATCCACCATCGCTACCATGGAACATATTTTCTTTACCTTGGTCAAATATAATAAGGTCTACATAAACATGAGTTTGTATGTAGGGTTTGATCCAATGTCGAGTAGGATACCACCCAAAGGGATCCCATGATATAAAATTATGATAAAAATCAATATGAAAAATTTTATATAAAGTAATGGAAACATTTCAAGGAACATATTTAATAAAACATGTTTGAAATTAATTTCAATGAAAACATGATTTTAAATTTAAAATTAAAAGTAAATTCTAGTTTATGCTGACGGTAAACATAGCATCACATGAACACCACATGAAAACCCTAAGGCACTAGTATTAGTGGGAAATTAGGAACCTCATACCTCAGTGAAAATGGTATTGAAACCATAACACTAATAATTATCATGAATGATTCACTATAGTGGAATTAATCCAAAGATTTGGTGGTCTCTAAACATCATCACATGTTTAGCTACTATTGTAGCGTAAATTCAGATAGAGGGAACTATACCTTATCTATATTGATCTGTCTAGTGTACTAGTCCTAGTTTTACCACCTAGAAACGAATTAATCCCTTTGTGATCAATTTCCACTTCCAATGTCACATAAACCACCTCTTTCCACACACATTCTTCCCATACTTGAAACACACAAAGAAAAAAACCCATTTTCATTTGGAGAACCATTTTTAAAACCCTTTACACATACACAAAAGACCAACAATAGGAAATCCCATAGAAAATAACCATTCTCATTTGAAAACCAACATCCATTACTTAGGCACACCAAAACCATTTAAAAACATGATTTTAACAACTCACAAACTTCTTATAACTCATTTAGAAAATAAATAAAGCATACCAAAATCATCCAATAATTCGAAAGCATGGAATAACCTACCTTGATCTTGGAAACATCTAGAATTAGTTGAAAATCACAACCAAACTATAATTATACCCTATAAAGGTAAAGTAACGACATAAACATCAATATCAAATCCAAAGAACAAAGTTTCAACCCATATTAGTCCAACCAATCCACTAAAAAGGAGAAAACTCAAGAAGGATGGAAGGATAAACTAAGAAGAAGGAAGAAAACAAGGGATGAGAAACTTACATTGAGTTTCTTAAAGGATACCCACCCAAAAAACCCAATATTTGGGTGTACAAGGGAGATAATAGGAAAAGGTGAGGTTCCTAAGGCTGAGAATCCTGAATTGGGAGCAAATGGGTGAATTTGGGATAAAATCAGTGAAGGGAAAAAGTAGAAATTCATTATTTTTAGTGACCTAGACAGGCCACACATCTTGGATGCACGGATTTAAAAACCATGTGGAAATCGTGTGTCCTCCTCTATCCAAATAGAAATGAGTCCACATGATTATTGGGGGAGGGTTCATGCCTATTCGGTCGACCGTGTGCCTTAGATAGAACCACTGGTCTGAGTGCATGGTTAGTCGGACACCCATGTGGCAGGTTGTGCGACCTAGATAGTGTCCTTGTCTATGGTTCATGGTCTCTCCAGGGTCACGCATGGTTTTTAAAAACTATGAGCCAACCTTACACTACCTGCTACTGACCAAAAAACATACATTTTTTCTTAAACACTCTTAGGAGAATCTATGAAACAAAGATAATACAAAAATTAAAAAGTGAAAATGCCTTAAAATCAAACCAGGGATGTGATAGAATATTATTTAGGTACACCATTAGTGGTGGAATTCTATGTTTATACACACACCCTATACGAGTCCTCTGGGATCAATTCATACTTCATGGATGATGATACATGTAGGGTAAAGGGATTTGTAGTTAGTGTGTTGTATAATGGTGGTATAGTGGATGCCTGGGTAGGACATCAATGGATTTTTAGAGAAGACCAATTGGATCCATGATGCTATATTTGAGTGATTTTATTTTTAATTTGGGTATTATTTGATACAAACGACCTATAGAAAATCCAGTAATCCAATATATTACTATAATGAAATTTTAGATATTAATTTTATTGTACCATATGGAATGTCATATTTATTTATTCTCATTATATGATGATTTCAGTTTAAATGTTATTTCATCCCATATTGTGTTTGGTTGAATGTATAATAGGGTATAGTATCCTTATGATTACACTGTAGACCCTTGATGTTAGTCAACAGGCTCATGCATACAAGTTATCATGACTAAGTTTTATGGAACTCTACTTCCTGTAGAGTATATGTGAACTGGGTTATGGATGTTATAATTTTATATAAGAGTGAGGTCTTCTATGGTCGAGAAAGGTATAGTTGATTGCATATTGATACATATAGTAAGTAGTGGGTTATATTTACATTATTTGGGTATATTGATTATGGGTTTTGGATAGATAATACTTAGTAACAAACCCTGTTTAAGTGAGTTTATAACATTAGTTTAGCATATTCACATGTTACCAATGTTCAAGATGTTTCATTGGGTTATAATTGTTATTGTTTTATGATTTTATAAAATTACATGTGTTTTTATGGTTACAGGGATTATGTTTTTCTTCTTGGACTATATTGGAATGAGGGTTCGTGTGTTCATTCATCATATCAGGAAAATGGGGATTAATTTTCATGAGTGTGCCTATACATGCACAGTGATTTAGTTTGGGGAAATGCTTTTAATTTTTTATTTTCAAAAATAATTTCAAGATATTTTTTCATTTATTTTATCTTAGTGTAATTATATACACACAAACAACTTTATTTACTCCTAGTGTTATCAGATATGTGGATCCTACATGTGTCATGTGTGTGTGTGGTACCTTACCTAGAATGTAGTTGGTGGGGCTATAATTCTAGATGGTATGATATCTGTGAGAGAATAATAGTTTTTATAGGCTATACAGGTATGATTTTAATTATAGTATTCCCTATTTGGGATATCTGGGATATTATATATGTATTAAACTTATAGGAAACAACCCACTATGACCCCTCCTGAGCTCGAGTAAATTGAGTGTGATACCTAATTCCCACCTCAAATAGGACAGGGGATAGTGGCTACCATAGAGTAGACATATCACATATTATGGAGTTCATTATCCTAATGAACCTATACACAACACACACCTCCACAATGGAGATAATAATAATGAATACGTAATAAAACTACTATAATATATATAAAGCATGAAAAAATGATAATATCTACAAAGTAAAACTAGTACATAATCTATAATGAAAAGTGTGAGAAACACACCTAATAATAAAATAGTAAAAACAAACCTAAATGGATTTGATGATGAGATCCCCACCATAAGAAAGTTCCATACATGAACATCGCCTGCTACTATAACCTCTAGGTACCACTATTCTCCACCAACACTTTATCCACCAAGGTCACCATTAAACACAATTTCTATATAATAAATGAAATTTCTAAGATAAAACACCCATTCAAGGGGGTTATATACATACCTTGTAGGAAAACCCAAAAACACCAAGGAAATAATAAAAAGAACAATCATCTCAAAACACTATACTAAAATAAAATAATGACCCATCAAAAACCCGAAAATGATTTAAAGGAGAGAAACCATGACATGTGAAAAAGTCTCTATCTTCATAGATAAAATATAAATGAAAATAATATATCATCCCAAGAATTCAAATCACCAAAATAGTATTCATATCACCTCTTAAAAACATTAATGGATTATCTAAACCTCATCAATTAAAAATTAGTTAATGAGAGTAGAAAAAAAACAAATATTATTTGTATACAATAGAAGAGATGGGATCTAAATCTCTTAGTATTATGGGAGACTTGTGACTCTACAAGTACAACATGGAAGATGACTAGTGGTACGTGAACCCTAGATAACACTCTAATCCCTATTCTCAAACCCCGTCATCATATCCTCGAATTAAAATTCTTAAAACTACCTATTTACACTTGAAAATGGTCATGGATGAATAGAAATATTTCTCAATCATGTAATACATGGGAAAACACTTAGTATATTATATTCATTTTCTTAAAAAATATTGATGGTGATAATGTCCCAAGAACCACCGCATAGATGACATTTTGGGCCACATGGCATCCTTTGGGCATGCTATATGGAAGTATGGATGTGGGGGTGCACACAAGGAATGGTCTATCGCATATAACCTATGTGTGTTGTGAAACACTATTTAGTTTGGGTACAGTGGTCTTGAATTGGTGTGCTCACATAGATTTTTTGTTTTAATAACTTTACACTGCATCTCAGTGATTGGGCCAACTATCCAGCGCCCATGGGGATATGTCCACATTTCTCAAAACATTAGGTTGTCCTGGGAGTCTGTTCCCTTATGTCCATTATACTGAAGGCATGTCCGATAAATCCAGTGTGTTGAACATACTAGATGGTCTATAATATGGAATCTAGAAGGTTTTGGTATCCCACACCATCCATGAACACATGTTGTGGACTCATATACCCACTACATCCTCGATTCATTTCTATTCTATGAGCCCCTATATATTTCATTATAGATGGACATTTTGTTACTCACATCATCACGGCTTCCTTTCACTTTAGACTTATTTTCACCATCATTGACAACTATTGTGGTTTTCCTTCACCACTCCACTATGCCATGCCCCTATTCTACACCATCATTTTAATACCCCAACTCGACTAACCCATAACCTATGGTATTTTTTCTAAATTTACACACGACACAAGGGATCTCATCCCAATGGATTGAAAAGTTTATTAGTATTGAGAAACTAGACACGTATATGATTATTGTATTAGATTTGAAAACATAAAATGAAACACTAAAACTATAGTGATAAATTTATTATTTATTCTAGAATATCACTAAAATCATTCATAGATCTCTTCTTGGTATCCTAAGGAAAGGAAAACATAATAAATGGTGTGATTATATTCTCATTAAGGGAAAGAAAACAATATACTCTATCTTAGAATAAATAAATCGTGAATAATATGGAATAGAAAATCAATAATAAAATATGAAATATAACTAATATCATAAGAAGGGGATATATCCATGGATAATATAGGAACATAAATAATCACATTGATAATAATAATTGTATTCATAATGATTTAATGCATAATTTCAAACATAATAATCATATTATCAAGGCTTTATTCTAAGACATTATAATCATATCATCAAAGACTTATTCCAAGACATCATAATAAATTGGAAAGGGATACACCAAAAAACTAGGATATTTTTCCTTAAGAGGAAAACAATGGACTGAGGGTATATGAAATTCTAGGCCAAATCTTTCACTTAATAATTTCAATGTATTATTTATAGTAATAAACAATAAAACTTGATTAACTTTACTTAATTATCAATAATTATCCTCATTGAGATAACTAGAAAATGGAATGTAAATACTTTCATGATTAAAAATAATAAAAAGTTATCTATAGAAATATGGTGGATGGTACAATTATATTATAACCCCATAAAATTATAATATTCATCAAATAATTTTCATATTTATGAAAATATTTTTAAAATATCACTAGAATATTTCTTGAGGAAAATACCATTTTCATTTTAAAATCCCTTATTCAATATCTAAATAATTATTAAATAATATGAAAAAAAATTAGAAAAGAAATATAAAAACACATAAATGCGGATTCAAGTAAAATAATATTCATGACAGTGTTAAAAGTTTTTTTTGTGGTAAGCATTAAAATAATTATTTCTTTTACACCATCAGTAAAAAGTGACTCGATCAAAAAATGACTAAATGATTCATTTTAAAACATTATATATAAAGAAAAACTTGGTAAAAATTATTTTAATCAATCATTGGATAATATTAAAAACATTATAAAAAACATTTTAATTATGAAATGGGAATTAAAGAAAATATTCTCAACCAAAGATGAAAAAATGTCAGATTTTCTTAAAAAGCCTATTTTCTTAGTCGTATTAAGTACCAAAGAGAGGGAAATGAAATAAATACGTATAGAAAACATAAAAATATATATAATAAGATAATATATGGATTTTAAAATATAAATATCTTATAATTTCCTTTAATTAAAATTTAAATTTAAAGACTTCTGAATAAAAATGAGATTATAGAATAAACTATTACCATTTTAGTATCTTTTGAATCATAACCCTCATGAAAGGAATGAATTCAAATGAAACATTAAATACCATGAATATAAATAGATTCATTATATAACATATAAAATGTTTATTGTATATATAACATGAATGAAACAAGTGTTTAATATAGAATATGTCTCGTGGAAACAAAAGTGAGATGGGAAACCCTTACAAAGATCATAACCAAGAAGTTTGAATTAATCAATGAAGTGATTATGTGTAAAAATTTTAAATTCAAATAAAGAAATGAAATAAAACATTTTAAAAATAACCTTTCATTACACATATAATCCTATCATAACATATAAAATTAATAAGTAATATAACCCATTGAAAAAAATTAGTTATGAAACCCCTTGCCTCGATTCTGACTCACCACGTACGTACTTTATATCATGTGTAATAAAATTATATTAATTTTTTACTTCATTAATAACATTTTTTATGTTTTTTACTTTATTATTATCTCTTTTATTTTTTTATTTCCATACCTCATATATTTATTAAATCATTTAAGTTCATGTCATGCCTTTTAAGGATATTTGGTTCAAAATCACAAAAACAAAATTGGTAGGGTGACCATGGTCAAATGGTTCATGGTTCCATAATCTCATGAATATTAATAATTAAATTATTATTATTATTATACATTAAATACAATTTTAAAATAGTCAATTAAAAGAATACATGAAAAAAAATCGCATTGCTTCATGGAGGTGGTGGTCTATATGTATCCATGAGCAACACCGACATTTTTAATGGGTGGAAGGGTTATAGGGTAAGTAATATATTATCTTTATAGGATAATAATTATGTCATAAATATCATGCATATTCAATAAATCCATGATAATAATCATCCTTATTAGTTGGTAATTAAAAACTAAACACATCGTTTTGTGGATCTGGTAGTCCACACATACGCATGAATGATGTTTTTGTTCCCTATAAAATGTAAATGTAGATGAAAAAGGGTTTTAAAATAATTTTAATAACATTTTTTTATATTTTAGGTAATTATTTTGTTACATAATATGGGTTTTATAAGATTTTAAGGATTTACATGAAGAAATAAAATGAAAATCCTCAGTTAATAGTTATACATCTTCTTCGAAAACCCACCTTTGTTTTAAACATTAACCCTTCTAGGTTGGTATTGTGATTATAAAAGAGCCTCTTATTCATGGGTAGGAAGGTTGGGAAGGTATGTTTACATATAATGGTCAATATACATGGCTCACATAGTGATAGGAAGAGAGTAGTGGCGGTGTACTTATATTATATAGGAGAGTGGAATGCTTGCAATTACTTAAAGTATTAAATTAATATAAATTTATTTTCATGTTAAAGTGAAAAAAATTAATATATTTAGAATTTAAAGTGAATAAAAGTCAAAATAATATAATATAATATAATTTAGACAATTTGGAGCGATGTTTTAACCCTTACCTCTTAGTTTTAATATCTCATTAACCTTTAAATGACAGTTGTGATAATAATGTTTTTTACTATTTAAAGTTCAAGAAAGTTATAATAAAAGGATAAGTGGACTATAATTGAAAAATATGTAATATTATTGATCATATACCATTAAATTGGATAAATATACATTTTTTTAATTTAAATCATTAAATAAATTATTATTTAACTTAAAATACCACTAAATCATTTTTTGGGCTATTTATATAATTGACTTTAAAAAAATATAAAGATAGTAATTTAGTTCAAATAAAAAATTTTAACACATCAATAATACATTTTATCTGTCTAAAAATTCATTAAACAATATAAACCTCACAAAAAATATTACTTTTTAAGTTTTTAAAACTATTTACTTGATTTTTGTAATAAATGCACAAGCATTCTGTCAGCATTGCGTAAGAATTTAAGATAATTATTTCATCACTAAAAATATTAAAAAAATTAAAAAAATGTTCATATTAAAGATAACCATTTATAATCGTTCATGGATTGTTTTCATCCTTTTGAAAAAAAATAGAGATATTAAAATCAATAAAGTTACATTTTTTAATTATTCTTTACAATAAATAATATAAAGGTCTTTGTCAATGAAAAATGAAATAAAAATTACATATTTTCAAATATTAAATGGGTATGGTAAAACGCCAATCATAAAATATATTAAATTGAAATTTAACGGTGATTTTAAATCCTTTTCACATTAGTTTTAAGCCTAGATAACCCAATTTACTCTTTACAGTGGTAATAAATATTTATCATGGTTACAATTAATTATGACCAAAAATAAAATTGACTAATTTTCCAAAATTTAAAAAAGTTAGTTCCAAATATGGGATCCATTTTATCGAATTTATTTTTATATGAGTTATAAATTACTTTTAAAATAAACTTACCAAACATGATGAAATTTTTTTTCTATAAAAATATATTTTTAAGTATAAAAATGTTTTCACATCAAAATTAAGAATAATTTCAATTCCAATATCATTGATTAGAATATTTTTAATAAAAATGAATTAATTAAATTTTAAAAACAATGAAAAATAAAATGATACTTTTTAAATACATTAAAATAAATGATAGTTTTATATAAAATTAGTATTTTTCACTATTCACTCAAAAATAAACCATTTTAAAAAATATCAAAAAATTATCCTAATACTATTATTACTTGAGGATTTCAAAAATTATATCTATTATTTAAAATAAAAAATATAAATTTTTAGAAATTAATTATAATATTTTATCACAAAATAAAATAAAAACCATTTTTGAAGAAAACATATTTTGTAAGTATAAGATTACTTTACTGAAAATTGAGATTATATTTATTATGAATTAATAAATACTTCTTAATTATATAAAACCTTTATACATATTTTTCATAATTTGGTTATTCATATTCATACCACCAATTTAACATCTATGTTATAATGCTCACATTTAAATAATAATATTTTTATAGTATATCATAGTTTGTTTAAAGCTCATTGTTGTGTATTGAGAAAGGTATCGAGAATCATATTATTTTAAAGTAAATTATCATGGTTCAACATTCTCCACCCATCACATAATAAATTTCACCCTTGTAATTGTATTATCCTAGTAATAAAAGGTTTAATATTTGAAAATAATTTTTTTGAAAACCCACATAATACAAAGGAATAATAAAACATCCATTAAAAAGGGGAAGTGGAAAACATAAAGACTTACTGAAATAACACATAATTGTGTGCCCATATAAGGAGATCATTATAGAATATTGAAAATATTTACATAGAGGATAAAATGAAAATTCAATGAATAATAGATAGTGATAAATAACATGGTCCTAAAAAAGTTAATGACCACAAAACTATAAATCGGTCTAGTATAAAGAATAACATCAATTCATAAGAAATTAAAGTAAAAGGATAAAAATTTTATTTCAAGGTTATTTTCATAAAATAGAGGGATTTTTTTAATATCAATATATAGAACACATCAAAATATACCTACTTGATTTATTTATATTTAATAAGGACAATCTCATCATCTGGTAATCCTTTAATCAATTTACACTTCTATCTCATCTCTTACTCCACGAAATGAATATTCAAGATGAAATTTTCATTTCTAAAGAACCAAAACGGATTTTTAACAAATTATAAGATCCATAAAATGATGAAAAATTAATCATAATGCTTCTCTACTTTAACTAAAACTAAACTTTTTGTCAAAAGATGAGATAATATCCAATATAAATTAACCTTCATAAGGATAAATTCTACATTAATCTCTAAATCCATAGAAATAACACCCAAATTTCAACTTAAATTTTTCCATAAATAACTAAGCTTAAAAAATTTTCAAAAGCGTCAATACCATGTTGAAAAACTAAAAATAATAAATACTTGATCACATATTCTTATGAGATTAATTTGAAATTTATTTCCAAACAAAATTAATCACTCATAAATTCACATACTAGAAATGTATATGCCCTAATAATATAATGTCCAATATATGCTAAATTTTGTATATATAAATTGAATCATCCTATAACCACAATAAAAACATATATTATTACATAATTTAACTCAATAGTTATTCCTTAAAAAAAATCACATCTTAGCCAATATTATTCTATTTACTGTTATCATATATTGTCTATAATATATTGAACTTCTTCAAAAATAACTTTAATTACTTAGTCACCAAATGACTTTTGAATCCCATGGTATCCTATATGATAAAACATATGTTACCAAAATATAATTATCTTTTTATACCAATTATCCATAATTACCTCAACATAAAAGGTCATATTAAACTAAAATGTTATAAATATGAGTCAATTTATATCCACAAAATATAAAATCATTCTTCCTAAAATAATATTTTTACTAAAAAACTTATTAAATCAAAGGGTTTTTTTCCATAAATGTCTCTAAAAATATCTTTAATCATCTTAAACTCTCATCACATAAAACCTAAAAAGGGGTATTTATGCCTTTAAACTTATGATGATCCTTATAATTATCAACCCATGACACATTCGGTTTATCACATTTCACTATATCATATCATAGGTTTCAATAATTTATATCCTTGAATTTATCATAATGGTTCATAATGAAAATGTCAATTAACCCAAACATATCCCCCATGAGTGTCTAGTTAGGTGTGAAATCTTAGTCCCATTAATCATGCATCAGTGATGACCATGTTAATACCCAATCCATCCATTTCAGAGTTGTTACCCCTAGGTGCATCTATTTTAGATTCACATCCACTCTAAGATTCAGGATATTATTGTATACTTATATTTATCCCTAGAATCTATTATATTGTTATGTTATCTAATATATGTTTTCCAAAATCTATTTCCCAATTTCCCTAATAAAATTCCTTTGATATCTTCTATAACACCCCGAATCTAGTAAGTTGGATCTAATGGTAAATTTACTACATTGCTTTAATATATAAGGGAACTCATCATAAAAGATAAAATAGTTTATAATTATTGGGATAATAGATACATAAATTATTCTTATATTACTTTGAAAACATTAAATTTAAATTTAAAATTCTAGGGAGAAATTTATTATTTATATTAGTATATCCTTGAAATCATTAATAGATCCCTTATTGGTATCGTGAGGAAATAAAATCCTAACAAAGGGTGATCTTATATTATTATTAAAGGAAATCACACAATAGAGGAAATCATAGGATAAATAAAACATAAATAATATTGAAGAGATAATAAATAATCAAATATTCCATAAAACCAATATCATAAATGAAGAATATGTCCATAGATAACATAGGAACATAAATAATCCCATGGATAACAATAACTAGTTCTATAATTATGGAATTCATAATGTCAGGCATCATAATCATACCATCAATTCCTTATTTCAAGACATGATAAACATATTATCAAGGCCTTGTTCCATGACGTCATAAATAATAGTGTAGGTATACAAAAAATACCCAGGATATTTTATCCCATGGGAACTATCGATTCATTGAGGGGATATGTAATTCTAGACTTCGCTCATTAGTTTATAATTCCAATGAATTCATCATATAAATAAATAATAAATATTATTATACTTGCCTTAATAATCAATAACTATCTGTAATTTAAGGACTAACATACAAAAAGTTAATAAATTACTCTAAAAAATTATCATAATCTATCTAGAAAAATATGTTTGATGGTATCATTAGATTATATCCCTATTATATCATAAGAATCATCAAATTTTGTTGACATAAATGAAAATACTTTTAAAATATCACTAAAATATTTCTTGAGGAAAATAACCTTTTTATTTTAAAATATATTATTTAAAATCTAAAAATATAAAGAATATAAAGAAAAAAATTCTTTGAAAAACACATGGAATATTTTAAATAGAGATTCAAGAAAAATAATAGTAATTATGGTGGTAATATTCATTCTTGTAGTTATAATTAAAACAAATATTCCATTCACACCTTTGGTTAAAACAATCTTTGAAGGAAAAGGACAAGAAAATTCATTTTAAAACTTTTTATATAAAATCAAAAATGGGTAAAAAAATACATTAGTTAATTATTATAGATTAGTAGAAATATTCTTGAAACATTATAAATAAAATATGGATATGGAATAAAATATTCTCAAACAAAGAGGAAATAAGGTCATATTTTCTTAAAACCCATTTTATCAATATTATTAAGTGAGAAAGAGAGGAAAATGAAATGAAAACAAGTAAAATCTTTGGATAACTAGAGAATAAGAAAATATATGTATTTATAAATTTAAATAACTTATAATTTCCTTCAATGTGAATTTAAACAAAAATAATCCTGAATAAAAATGATATTTTAGAATAAACCCTTACCACTTTGGTAACTTTTGAATCATCACCCCTGTTAAAGGAATTAGTTGAAATTAAACTATAAATTCCACAAATATAAATAGAATCAATATATATCACATAAAAGGGTAATTATATACACCACATGAAGGAAACAAGTGGTGAATATGGCATATGTCTCATAAAAACAAAAGTGAGATGAGAAACCCTTAAAATATCATAAAATTGAAGTGAGAATTAATAAATAAAGTGATTATGTGTAAAAAATATAAATTCATATATAAAATTTAAATAATATTTAAAATAATAATATTTCCTAACATATATAATATTTTCATAGAATAGATTGTGAAAAAGTAACATAACCCATTGAAAATAAATTGAGTTATAAAACCCCTTACCTCAAGTCTGACCCACTATGTATATAATGTATCTCATATATTTTAAAATTATATTAATTTTATACTTGATTAAGAATATTTTTAAGGTGTATTATATTATTCTAATACATTTTATTTCATTTAATACCCTTCCTTATATATTTATTAATTCAGTTAAATTTAAATTGAATGTTTTGGGGGCATTCACTTCATAATCACAAAATAACTTTGGTAGGCTTACCAGAGTCAAAGGTGTAATGGTTTCATAATATTTATAATATTAATCATGAAATAATTATTATTTTTATACATTAAATTCAATCTTATAATTAAATGTGAAATTTATATATGAAAAACGAATCGCAACACTTCATAGAGGTGGTAGTCCACAAGTACGCATGAGTGACATTATCATTTCTTGAAGGGTGGAAGGGTAATAAAATAATAAATATATTATCTTTATATAATTATAATTATATAACTAACATCATATATATTCATCAAATCTATAGTAATAATCAACATTATAATGGGGTGATAAAAAATGAAAGACATTACTTTGTAGAGATTGTAATCCACGTGTATGCACGAACAATGTTTTTGTTCCCCATAGAATGGAAAAAGAGAAGAAAAAAGGTTATACCATAATCATTATAAAATTTAAGCATATTTTAGATAATAATATTATTATATCATGATTTTTTTAATAATATGTGAATGAGGTATATGAAGAAATAAAATGAAAAGGTTCAGTTAACAGTTATACCTCTTCTTTAGAAAAATACCTTCCACTTACACATTAATCTTTATAGGTTTGTATTTTTATGATTCTAGAGCCTATAGGTCATTTTGAGGAATGTTGGAAAGTTATTTGGTCAGATATGATTTCAGATACATGGCTCATAATATATGAGTAAGATAGCGGGGGTGGTGTCCTTATATAAGATAAGACAAGGGAACCCTTGGAATTACTTAGAGTATTGAACTAATATAAATTAATTTTCTAGTTAAAGTGGTACCCAATTGATATAATGAAAATATAGGGTGAATATAATTCAAAAATTACTTTATAAAATAAAATTTAAACAGTTTTATGTGATTTTTTATCCCTTATCTCTTATTTTTAATCTCTCGATAACCCTTTTAACGATTACCATGGTAACAATTTTTTTTACTCTTTAGCGGTCAAAAAAGTTAAAATATAAGTAAAAGAGATGAATAAGTGGAAAATGGTTGATATTATTAACCATATATCATTTAATGTTTCAAATATGATATTTTTAAAAAAATTAAATCATTAAATAAAAAATTATTTAACATAAAATATCATTAAATTCATTTTCGGGACTATTCACATAATTTACATGAAAAAATGATAAGAAAATAATTTAATTAAAATATATACCTTTGAAAATAAATAATAAATTAAATTTATTGAAAAATCCATGTAACACCATAAATCACCAAAAAAATATTAATTTTCATGTTTTAAAAATTATTTACTTGATTTTTCTACTAATTTCAAAGGAACAGTTTCAGTGTTGCATTAGAATTTAAGGTAATTATTTTATCAATAAAATTTTAAAAAAACACCATAATAAAAAAATATTTATATTATAAATAACCATTTATTACCTTTGATGAATTATTTTTATACTTGTGAAAACATATTAGAGATACTAAAATCAAAAAGGTGACATTTTAAAATTATTATTTACTTAAAATAATATAAAGATATTTATTAAAGAAAAATAAAACAAAAATTACATATTTTTAAATATTATATAGGTCCGGTCAAGATCCATTCATCCAAGATATTAAATTCAAGTGTTACTGGGATTTTAGTTCTCTTTCACATTATTTTTAACCATATTTAACTCAATTTACCCTTTGTTATGGTGATAAATATTTATCATGGTTTATATTCATTACGAATTAAAATAAAGTAAAACTATTTACTAAATTTAGAAATTATAATTCCAAATATGGAATTTATTTTATCAAATTTATTTAATACAATTTTTAAAATTTTCATTTAATATAATCCCACAAAACATGATGAAAAATGGTTTTTTATTACAATGGTTTTTTTAAGTATAAAGATGTTTTTATATTAAAATTAAGCATAAATTTGATTAAAATGGAACTAATTAGATTAATTTTAATAAAAATTAACTAATGAAACTTTAAAACCAATTCAAAATAAAATAGGATGTTACAAATACTTGAAAATAAATGAAAGTTTTCTATAAAAATAGTATTTTTCACTATTCACTCAAAAATCAACAATAATAAAAAAATACCAAAAAATAATTGAAATAATATTTTTAAATGATGAAATAAAAATTGATATCCATTTCATGAAATAAAATTTAAAAAATTGGCAGTATTTAATAATAATATCCACACACAAAATGGATAGAAAAACATTTTTGAAGAAAACATATTTATAAAGAAAAAATGACTTTATTGAAAATTGAACACATGTTTTTTAAAATTTAATAAATATAATTTCATTATATAAAACCTTTATACATATTTTTTATAATATGTATATTCATATCCATACTAATAACTTAATGGTTGGTTTATAATGGTCAAATTTAAATAATAATATTTTTATAGTATATTGTAGTTCAGTCATATTTTAGTGTTGCGTATTAAATAAGCTATCGAGTATAATATTTTTTTTACAGTAAATTGTTAAGGTGTTATATTACCTTCCCCTTAAATATGTTTCAACCTCACAATTTTTTATCTTGGTAATCTAGTGGTCAATATTTGAAAAAAATGTTGAAACCCACATAATAAAAAGGAATAATAACACTTCCTTTAAAAAGAGAAGTTGGTAACAAAAAGGTTACCTGAAATAACACATAATTGGGTTGCTAGATACAGAGAACACTAGAGGTAAGTGAAAATATATACATGTATAAGATAAGGTAATTTCCTAAAAATAATATATGGTGATGGATAACATGATCATGAGAATGATAATGACCACTAAACCATAAATCACTAAGGGATAAAGAATATAATCAATTCATTAAAAATGCAGGTAAAATGATAAAAAAATTATTTCAATATTTTTTTACTATATTTGAGGGATTCTTTAACTATGATGATATATAACATGTTAAAATATACTTTCTTTCTTTATTTTCATTTCATAAGAACAATTTCATCATTTAGTTGTGATTCAATAAATTTACACCTCTATATCATCTCTTACTCCAATAAATTAATATTCAAGATGAATTTATAATTCATTAAGAACTAAAATTTACTTTAAATGGATCATAATATCTAAAAAATTATAAAAAAAAATATTCCTCCAGTTTCTCTACATTAAAAAACCAAATTGGTTATCACAAGATGAAATAATATCCAATATGAATAAACTTACATGTAGAGAAATAAAAAATTAATCTCTAAACCCTCAAAAATAATTCCCAAAACTCAAGTTAAATTTTTCCATAAATAACTAACCTGAAAACTTTTCAAAATATGTTTGACCCAATTGAAAACAAAAAATATGAAATATTTTACCACATATTCTTCCTAAGTAAATTTAACATTTATCTGTAAATAAATTTAATCACTCATAAATTCACCTTGAAAAAATATATTTTCCTTCATCATATAATCTCTAATGTATGATATTATTTTCCATAAATAAACTAAATCACCATTAATCCACAATAAAATCATATATTCTTCAATAAATCTCTCAATTTTTATTCCTAAAATAAAATCCTTTGTTATCCAATATTATTATATTTACCTTAATAATATAATGTCCCCAATATAGTGAACTTATTCAAAAATAACTTTAATCACTTAGTCACCAAGTGACTTTTCAGTCCGAGGGTTATCTATACGATAAAACATATATTCCCAAATTGTGATATCCCTTTTATCCCAATTATCCATAATTACTCCAACATCAAAGATCATATTAAACCTAAAGGTTATAAATACCATTCAAATTATGTCCACAATATATAAAATCATTCTTCCTCAAATAAAATTTTCACTAAAACACATACTAAACCCAAGGATTTTATTCAATAAATATCTCTGAAAATATCCTTAATTTCATTAACTCACATCACATAAAACCTAAAAAGTGGAATGTATTCCTTTAAATTTATGATCATATTTAGACTTATCGATCCATCATACATTCAGATTATCCCATATCACTACGCAATATCATAGGTTTCTATAGATTCTATTATCCAATTAAACAAATGGGTTCATAAGAAAAATATGAATTAACCCAGGAATATCCCTCAAGATTGTTTATCTAGGTGTGTGGTCTTAGGTCCATTCATGATGCAATAGTGAAGATCTTGTAAATACCCAATCCTCACCTTTCATATTTGTTACCCCAAGGTGAATCTAGACTATAGTGGCATCTACTTTCCAATATCTATACAAGGATGTATTTTCTAGTAAAAACACACAATATCTAATTTACCCAAGCTTTATGATATTACTCTATATTTATAATTATCTATATAATATATCATATAATTATCTTCTCCAATATATTTTTTCTAAAATCTAGTTACCAAGGTTTATAGTAAACTTTATTTTATATCAATGTAACACCCCAACTCCAGTAACCTAGATCTGGTGGTTATTTAAATACATTTTCACAAGATAAAAGGGATCTCATCCAAAATGATTGAATAGTTTAGTAGCCTTGTGAGACTAGATAAAATAATGATTCTCACGTTATATTTGAAAATATGAAATACAACTTTATAATTATAGTGATAAACTTATTATTTCTTCTAGAATAACTCTTAAATAATTCATAAATACCTTCTTAGTTTCACCGGGAAAGGAAAACATAATAAAAGATGATATTATATTCCTATTAAGGTAAATATTACAAAAGAGGCTATCATAGAATAAATAAATCAATAATAATATGGAATAGATAATAAATAATAAAATATATCATTTAACTAATATCATGAAAGGGTAATATATCCTTGGTTTAAACAAGAACTTAAATAATCTAATGGGTAATAATAACTAGTTTTATAATGATAGAATGCATAATGTCAAAAATAATAATCATATCATCACGACCTTATTTAAAGACATCATAAACATGTCGTTAATGCCTCTTTTAGAGATATCATAAATAATTTTGAATGTATACCCTAAATAATCAGGATAGTTTTTCTCATGATTCCCACTAATGAATTGAGGGGATATGTAATTCTAGTCTCCATCCATCACTTAATAAGTCCAAGTAATTCATAATTTGAATAAACAATATGACTTAATCAAGTTTTCTTAATAATCAATAACTATCTATATTGGAAGAACTAGAATACAGAATTTCAATACTTTCCTTAGAAAAATGATCATAATAAATTTAGATAAATAAGGTGAAAGGTATCGTTATAGTATATCCCTAATAAATAATAATATTAATCAAAGGATATGGACGTAGATTATAATACTTTTTAAATATCTTGAAAATATTTTTTGAGGAAGCTACCCTTTTAATTTTGAAATCATTTATTTAGAATATAAAAGATTTTAGAATATTAGGAAAAACATTATCCTATAAAATAACCAAGTAATATTTTAAATGGATCTTCAAGGAAAATAATATTCATGGTGGTAAGAAAATTAGTTTGTGTTATAAGTATTAAAATAAATATTTTTTTCACACCTTCGGTAAAAAGTGTATCGATTGTAAAACAAAAAGAATATTAATTTTAGAAATTAATATAAAAATTAAAAAATGGGTAAAAATGAATTTAATAAATCATTTAATAATATTAAAAACATTGTTAAAAATATTTTATTGAAAATATGGACATGGAAGAAAAGATTCCTCACAAAAAAAGAAATAAGGTTATTTATTCTTAAAAAAGAACTTTCTCAATTATATTAAGTACCAAAGAGAGGAAAATAAAATTAAAACAAATAAAATCCATATATAAATATATAATAATTAAATATATGAAGTTTAAAAGAGAAATATATTATAATTTCCTATAATTGAAATTTAAATGTAAAAAATCCTAAATAAAAATGAGATTGTAGAATAAAATCATACCACTCTGGTAAATTTTGAATCATATCCCCAATGAAAAGAATAGGTACAAATGAAACATTAAATATCATGAATATAAAAAAAATTCAAGATATTACTTAACAATGGGGTATTATATACACTACATGAATGAAACAAGTGGTGAATATGACATATGTATCGTGGAAAAAAAGTGTGATGAGAAACCCATAAAAAGATCATAACATTGAAGTGATAATTAATCAATGAAGGTATTATGTGTAACAAATTAAAATACACATAAAATAAGTGAAAATAAATCATATTATAATAATAGGTAATTACACACATAAACTTTCCAAAACATATATAATGAATAATTAATATAACACATTGAAAAAAATGAGTTATAAAACCCCTTACCTAGAGTCCGAATCACCACATGTATAATTTATCTCCTTTATAATTAAATTACATTAATTGTATGATTGATTGAGAAATTTTTTTAGGTTTATTACCCTATTATTATCCCTCTTATTTCATTTTATTACCATGACATTTATATTTATTAAATCAATTAATTTATGTCATAATTTTTAATGATGTTCAATTCATAATCACAAAACAACTTCGGTATGTTTATCATGGTCAAAGGGATCATAGTTTCATAATATATATAATATTAATAATGACATAATTATCATTTTCTTATATTAAATACAATTTTATAATGATCCATGAAATGTGTTCATGAAAAATGAATCGTATCGCTCTGTCGAGGTGGTAGTCCACAAATACGCACGAGTGACGTTTTCATTTTTTAACGAGTGGAAGGGTTATATGGTATGGAATATATTTTCATTCAAAATAATAATTATTTCATGATTTTAATATATATATATATATATTCATTAAATCCATCATAATAATCATCCTTCTGAAGTGGTGATGAAAAAAGAAATGCATTGCTATGTATAGGTGGTAGTCCACATGTATGCCCAAACGATTTTTTTACCCATTGGAAGAAAAATGAAACAAAAAAAGGTTATTCCATATTAATAATAACATTTCATTATAGTGGGGATACTAATTTTACTATATAATAATGGTTAAAGAATATTTTAAAGATGTAGAATGTAATGACCCTACCTTCAATTTCTCGAATCTGGTGGTTCTTTTATATACAGATCGTCATACACTGGATCAAGTAGTTTAATAGCCTCAGGACACTAGATACATAAATTAAAGTTACATAAATCATATGAATTCATGAAATAATATTATCCTCTTGGATAATCCATTTATATATATATATATATAAATATTCTTGGTTTCCTAGGGAAATGGGAAATAATATAAAGGGGTGCGCTCAGAAACTCAGCAAGGGGGTAGCATACAGTGGAATATATTATAAATAAAACATTATGGAATAAATAAATAAAATAATATATACTATAAAAATGAAAATAATCTCATAAATAAATCAATTTCCAACATTAAAATGAATAGATTCATGGATAACTATAACTGAACATGTAGTGAAGGGATTGCATAATTTCGAACATCTTAAACATATATTCAAGGCCTTGTTCCATTAAATCTAACATAAAAGGTAAGGATTTACCAATTACCCTATTATAGTTTCACATGATACATACCGATATACTAAGGGAAATATAATTCCATTCCCCACCTATCATATAAAATTCCAATGCAATCCATCACATACTAAATAAATTCATGTCATAATGTTCATTGAATGAACTACATAGAATAACTCCTCAATGAGGTTTATCTTACCATATAGAACAAATGATTATATGATATGAAAATATTATTCCCTAATAAATTATTCAATAAATATATCTAGTTGAAATATCTTATCATATATAATGAATAACTAGGTATTTCACAATGTTCAAATAAACACCCTTAACAAGTGATGAATACGAGATTGTAGTTATTGAGTGTTAACCAGGACTAAGGTGACCATGGAATCTAGGTATACATATATATACATTTATGAAGGTAGGATACCAATTCATTGATGGGTAAATCCTTCATAATGTATTTTAAATTTCATGTATATCATCCAAACATATCCTCCAAGGGTATAAAACCATGAGTTCAACAAGGCATCTTTGTTATGCACCAGCTGATGATCAAGATCATAACCAATATTACCTTTTCAGGGTTATTACCACTAATTACATTTTTAATAGATCAACATTAACTTTTAGTATCTAGATAATTAATTCATTTCTAGGACAACCACACACACTTTTCTTTACCGAATTTTTGAATGGTTTTATGGCTACAAGAAATTTTGACCATTACAAAAACTTATGAATGTAGGATAATTAGATAGAATAGTAATATATCATTGATAAAATAGTAAGTAAATTATAAAAATTATTCATAATAACATTTTTTATTGAAATTAAAAGGAATTAATAATTATCATAAAAGTAATAGGAAATTAGGGGTGAGAAACCCTTATTTCAGTAGAGTAACGACTTATAAAAAAATATAATTATAGGGAATATTTAAACTATTGTTGACAAAATATTAGAAGGAAAATAATAACATGGAATAAAAAACATTTTATTTTATGAAAAAAGTAATTTAAAAGACAATATAACAAAAGTAATTTACCTACAAATGAAATAGGAGGATTAGGGAAACACTTACTTCATCATAGTAATGATTTTGGAAAATGACATAATGAGAGAGAATAAATAAAATATCCTTTACAATATTTAAAATATAATATAATAACATGGGATAAAAATTATGTACCTATATGAAAAATTAATTTAAAGGGGAAATATAACAAAAGTAATGTAATTGAAAATGGAAAGAGAAGGTTTGAGGAAACTCTTTCCTTGTGAGGATGATCCATAAAGCTTGAGAGGTGAACCTTAAAATACTAGGGACTCCATGATAGGGTTTTAGAGAGGTATATGGATAGTAATTTTATTCTCAATGAATTTTAGTGGTGATTGAGGTAGTAAATACTAGGTAATTATATTTAAGTAGGGGTGTTTTAAAGGGATAAAATAATGATTTTTTTATAATTAAGGCCAACCACTTTTTGGGTGGAATTAATTCCATAAAAATATTATTGATAATTAATTTTGTAAAGGCTGGTTAAGGTGCTAAAATACATAAAACAGTCATTTAATTTTTAGTTTTTTAGGTATTTTAATCTTTAACCATTTTAATTTAACCTACTATATTATTTATCCTTTATTATGGTAAATCGCTTTTAACCCTGGAAACTTATTTATGTGATTAAATTTTAAGTTACCAAAAATTACCTAATTTTTATCCTCTAGTTCCAAATATTAAATCCACTTTACTTAATTCAATTTCTTAAAATTATAAAAACTAATTCTAAAATTATACATGTATAACATGTAAAAGCAGTTTTTTTCTTTCAGAAGAGATAAAACATAGGATTCAAAATGTTAAAAATATGTTTCTAAATGTAATGGAATATTCTAAATGAATTATATTAACACTAAAATATATTTTTTACTGACAATAAGGATTAATAAATTTTATGATCATATCATGATTTTATCATAAAATTTTTAGTATTCACAAAAATGGTATTTTCACTTTTTGTCCCAAAATCAACATTTTCATAAATTTTTCAAAAAATCATCCTAAGATCATTATGATGTGTTGAGTCCAAAAATGATATTTATTTTATAAAAATAATACTCTGTATATGATAATTTAAACTTTTAAATAAAAAAATCCATATTTATCGAAAATTAACCTTTTTCATGACATAATGAACTTTCATACCGCTATAAAAATTACTTATGATTTTGTTAAATTATATTAACATTTATAAAACATTTTTCAATTTTATCACATGAAAATAAATTTTATTTAATAATTTAAAATTTATCATAAAAAATATTTTTAAGGTAATTTATATATATTTATCTAAAAAAAAATTTGGTGTCATAAAATAATCCCAATAATTACTTTGTTACACCTACATAACCAATAATAATAATCCCAAACTATTTTATTAACCAATGTTCATAATTACCAAAAATCGTATTAACTAATGGTCTTAGTTCTAAATATCCATATCACCTTATAAATACAAAACCATTATCATACTTCATCATTTACCTCTTTCTATCAATGTTCAATATCATTTTCAAAATAAATATTGTATTAATAACTTTCTATTTTCTAGTTATAGTGTTGTTTGTGGGTACAATAATCCGACGGGATCTAAGAGATAAAAATATATTTTAATCTATTTATCTTCTTTTCCTTACATTTATAATATTAATTAATTTTTTATTATTTTAAACTGAATATAGAATTAAAAAATAATGATATAGAGTGTTTTTTTTTCTAGTATGTGTTTTATATTATACTATATCACTTACTACTTCACTTAAAAAGGTTATTTCACATCCTATGATAATTTATATCATTTACTTAATGCTTCTCATTATTTTTATAGTCATTATGGAAGGAATGATCTTTATTGGGGAATTCATTCCTATGGATTACCTTTTAGTGATTTTACTATTCTTCACTATTTATATCCCTTTATTAGTCGTAGTTGTAGTAGTCAATATTAACACATGATGTTTAATGAAATGTATCTATTATAATAGTAGGTATTTTATTTTCTATGATCATTCAGTAAATATATTGTTCTCAATTAATGAAATGAATAATTATTTAATTTTTTTATTATGTAACTTGTTACATAACCTTGGAAATATAAATTTTTTATGTAATAAAATATGTACACTCAGTAAGATAAAAACACTAATAAATTAAAAGAACTACAATGTAAATCAGAAATGCATAATAATTTATTATTTATATTTAACATCTCATAAAATTTCATTTGACAATTCCTCCAATGGTTTTATATTATAATTTTATGATATTTAACACATAAATAATGATTTGTTAAACATTAAATTACAATTACTTAATTACAAAGATGATGTAAAAATAAAACTATTAATAAAAGAATATGACTATCAAATAAAACTATATATTTATAAAGAGTCTAGTATATAATAAAATATATATAGGTACATATAAAAAGGATGAAATATAGAATTATGGAAACACATAGGTTGTTAGAAGGTTATTTTAACACCCCAAACTTCCATAGTATGTTTCCCTTTGAATAATGCAATAGCTTGCGTTGTGCACAACTTCGAGATTCTAACACACCACGACCAATCAAACTAGCCGTTATGAATAGTAATACCAACTTTTTGAAATTTTTTAAATTTTATTTTTCAAAATATACTTCATTTTTTGATTCATAATATCAAAATTATCTTAGGTTGAATTTTTGGTACTCTTCTGAAAACTTTCAATTTTTGATGAATAGTGAAAAATACAAAATTTTAATTAAAAAAACTTTTTTAATCGAAATAATTTATAGTGTTAAATTATATATTTTAGTGGTTTTAAAGTATCATTATATTTTATTTTTATAATTTAATATAATTTAGGTCATTGGATGTAATTTTACATTTAAATTGGACATAAACAAGTGTCAATCTTTTGGTAGTTATTATTTCTTAAAAACACACTTTTTTTGACAATGGGAATTAATTTTAAATTAATTTCTTCCAATAATGTGTTTTGAATTTGGAAAAATGGATTCCATATTTGGAATCATGAGGTCCAAATTTTTTAAATAGGTAAATTTTATTTTTAGACATTATGAATATTTACTTTAGTAAATATTGTTTTTTACCATGGTTAAAAGGTAAATCTAGAAAATAAGGGTAAAAAAATATTATTATAATAATATTAAATTACCCTAACATGTGTTCTATTCCTATTTTTGGATATATTTAATACCCTGGGAATCCGTGGGTCGATTTTGGGACTCCATAGATCCACTTGAGAGTGATAATGACACTTTATATTAATTAATTTAAAATAAAGACAAAAATGACATAAACATATATCTTTTAGTAAAATAATTTTTATAAGGGGTTATATAAGTTATATTTTATACTATAAATAGTAATTTTAAATATAAAAATATTTCCTACATCATGGAATTTTTTTATAATTTTTAGACATTAAATAAATATAATTATTTATGACACAGTAATGATGCAGTGTTAACCTCATTAAAGAATGATTTAAATAAATGAGTTTAGAAAAATTGAAACAATATCCAAAACCTATCCAATTCTTATTGTATGATTTTATTTATAACATGAGTCATCTTATATTCTACTTTAATGAGTTTTGTAACTTTATAAACTGAAAACCATTATATAATAAAATAATATTTTCAAACATTCCTAAAGAGCCCCTCCTCCCCCTTATAAAAAACCCTCACCTATAACCCATTTCTCACACCTCTCAAGCCACTTGTCTCATCCAAACACTGGTCAATTAATCTCCTTACATCCATATCTTCCTCTTATAAGCCTTACCTTAGGCATAAGGCACTTCAAGGAATCCTTTTGGTTCAAACCAAAGAGAGTTACCCGATTTAAAGGTAGCATCTCCTCTTATGTTATTTTATTTTATTTAACTTCTCAAACCCCATAAACTCTCTTTATTACTTTATTTTATAATAACACCAGTATCCAAAATATACTAGGTTGTTTTTATGAGAATTATTTTAACTACACTTACACACACCTCCATCCAATGGGTGTAGAACACAATGATTCTGTGGACGGTGAACTATTACCTCAGAAACGATGATTGTTCAATATTCTACTACCACCTCTTATGGAGTCCATTATGATGACACTGTAATTATATATGATATTTATGATATTTATATTATCTATAAGCTTATTTAATTATCTTTTATAGTATACCTTTATTCTTTTCATGTTGTATATATACGATAATTTCATTTGAGGAAGTGCGGACTACCGCCCCCTCAATGTGATATAACTCATTCATACCATACATGGAATAAATAAAGGATGTTGTTAATGAACTTATGTAACATATATAAAATATTATAATGTAATAATAATATACCTATGTATAATTTGGTCTTCTTTCCTTTTAAAATAAAAAAAATGAAATGGAAGTAGCGTTTGTGTGTACGTACGGATTACCGTCTGCACAAACGCGATGAGATTCATTCTCCGTCGTAACCATTCAAGAATAATTTTCATTTGATTATTAAAAATAATATTTAGGAACATTATATCATTTTTGATATGAATAAAATACATTCTATCCATAACTAACATGACTTAAATAACAAAACATATAAAGTTAAATGAATCAGTTAACAACTGAAACAATGATACTACTAAAATGTTGTTAACAAATCAATATTATAAGACCATATATGATATCAAATTTATGTATGTGGTTCTTGTATAATTTAATAATAATTATTTAACTATTATATAGGAGTTTAACGTACCATCTACCAAGGAAAAGTACAGGGTAAGTGTTAATTCCTCAATCTCATTATTATTCGAGATTGTTTATGTGTAAGTATTTAATGGGAAATATTTATTATCCATGTTCATATTAGATAAATTATTTTTCAAAAGGATTATTTTTAAGTGACTATTCAACTAAAATATCATTTTAACGGTTTAAATATTTATTCTTCTAAATCATTTTAATTAATGTCCATGTTTTCAAAATGTTTTTTAAAGGATTTATTTATATGGACATGAATGTTTTAAAATATTAATTATTTCAAAATTTTAAAAGTGGTATGGGACGCTTTGATTAAAAATGTCTTTTAAATTTATTCATTTATAAATTGTGTGTATTTTAAATTTTTTCATGAAAAAGGGATATTTCTCTCAAAGAGTGTTACTAATCATTTTCAACTATGTCAACATCCTTTTGGATATTATTCTTGATGGAGGTTGATTTATTATAAATACAATCTTAAATATCGTATTTAATGAGTTGTGATATGATTTACTGTGAATGTGCTATTTTTATACAATTCATGATTTATGGTTAAATTATTGACATTCTGTATGCTAGTATTAATATGAATGTTTATGTTATGTTTCAAAATTTTCATATTAGGAATGCATTGGACTTAGTAAGTGATGGGTGGATCCCTCTATAGCTCCTCGATGCATCGGTAGGTCTCATAAGACAAACTGGTGTCTTGGCACAAGGCCTTGAAAAAATATTATTTTTAGTCTTGGCACAAAGCCTTGAATATGTGGTTTTGATGTTCGTTATTAGGAATTCTATCATTATTAAATTAGCTATTGATATTACATGTGATTATTAGACTAGTAAAATATCCATGTTAATAAGTTAATGGAATTATTTGATTTATATTTTCCATATTATACTGATTTTTAAGTTTAAAAAGACTTTTGTTTTAGTTTTATACATTGCCTTAAATGTTTGTGCTTATTTATGATGTTTCTACTATATTGTTATCCTTACTGGGCATCAGAGCTCACCACTTTCTATGTTTTATTTTTCCTAGGATGTGAAGAAGTATTTTATGGTTGACCTACAGGGATAGGCTAAGGGATAAAAGTTTGTTTAAAGGGGACAAAATGTTGTTGTTGTTTTTATCTCATGATGTAATGTAAAACTTATATATGTATCTCATACTTACAAGTCTACTAAACTAATCAGTCTTTTGGGACATGATTCCTTATATCATTACAATGTTATGTAATAATGCACCAATTCTAGTTAACTGGGGTTGGGGCGTTAAAGTGATGCACCCTTTTCCCCATTTGGTTATGGTTTTGAACCCCATGGCTATTCCAGACACGACAGGTTGTTTCTTAACCTGCAAGCCACACTTTTTGTAAAACCATTTTAATAAATAAACTTACATTTTCCATTAAAAATATGTAAAAAAATAACTTATGTAAAAAAATATATAAATATTTTGTTTATTAAAATAAATAAATTAATTTAGAATTTATGTTTATATTTCTCAATGAAACTTTTTAAAAAATTTCATTGGAAATATATGATGTTACAATATACCCCTTTAAAGAAATTCTTTAGTCACAATTTCACTCAATGATAAAAAAATATATTAAACCCCAAATGTTTACTAAATTTTTATCTATATAAAGGAAACATTATAAATACCTTAGATATGTAAATCCTATGGGGTTATACTAGTTATAATTAGCTTAGTTCTCTTAAGAAAAAGGATATAAAACTAAATCTCTATACCTAATTATTATGAATCATAATTATTAAAAATAACCATAAATTAATTTGATATTAACACCAGTCTCATTTTCATTCTCATGAGGGAAATACCTACATTTATTTTGAGGGTTAAAATGGTTGTTCCTTCTATTAGACATCATTTCTAAAATAATGGTATATACTTAATTAGTGCATAACCAATACTATGAATTTCATTTTATGTAATCTAGAAATATTCCAATAATATATTAAGGGTTTCTTCTGGGTTTCTTATTTCCTAACTATATTATTCTAAATATAGTTCTTAATTTTTTTTACTAAATTGGATCTGATACAAATTATAATGACCCCAACTCCATTTTCCTAGATCTTGTGGTCGTTTTATTATAATGGTGTATTATATATACATAATCATCCATAGAATCAAGCAGTTTAGTAGTCTCGGGAGTCTAGATAAATAAATAAACATTACATAAATCATATGAATTCATGAAATAATATTAAATACCTAGAAAATCCAGTTTTCATACATAGAAATCTTCTTGGTTTCCTATTGAAATGGAAAGTAATATAAAGGGGTGAGATCACATGCTCAGTAAGGGGTGGTGTATAGAGAAATCTATTATAATAAAACATTATTGAATGAATAAATAAATTGATTTATTCCATAAAAATGAATATGAGGGAATAAATAAATCTATTTCTAATGTAACAATGAATAAATGACTAGATAATAATAACTAAACATATAGTAAAGGGATTTTATAATTTTTGACATCTTAAACATACCGCCAAGGCCTTATGCTAATACATATTATATAGAAGGTAAGGAAACTCACTTTACCCTATATTAGTTTTCTCCTAATACCTAATAGTGCATTGAGGTACTATATAATTTTAGGACCCACAAATTATATAAAATTCCAATGTAATCAATAACAAAGTGAATAATTTCATCTCATAATGTTTTTGAATGAATAACTTACCATAATTTATCCATGTGGCATATCTTACTATATAGAAAAAATTATTATATGGTATAAACTCATTTTTCAACAATAAAATAATAAATAATTATATCTTGGCGGAATCCCTTATCAATATATAATGAATAGGTAGGGATTTCACATTGTTAAAATAAACACCCTTAACAAGTCAAGTATTAGAGATAATAGTCATTGGGTGTTCACAAATACTAAGGTGCTCAATGTTTATATATATAAAGATAAATGAATTTTAAATGTTATGAGACTAATAAAATTATGGATAAATACTTCATAACAGTTTTTAAGAAGGCCTATTTGTTTTGAATAAGGTTAAAATCGATTTAACATTTAATCCATCCTTTTAGTTTTTATTACCACTAGGTAAATATATAATAAATACTCATCCACTTTTAGTATCCATACAGAAATTGCATTGCTAGGGAAACCACAAACACTTTTCTTTTCCAAAATTTTGGATAGTTTTATAGAAATATGAAAGTATGAGCATTGAAAAAACTTATATAAGGTAGTATAATGAGAGTAAATAGTTATATCTTATTGATAATATAATAATAAAATTTTAAAAAATGTTTATAACAACATTTTCCATTTAAATTAAAAGGAATTTAATAATTCTCTCAAAAGTAATGGGAAATGAGGGTGACGAACTCTTACATCGGCAAAATAACAGCTTCAAAAATTCTGTAATGAGAGATGATAACTAAAATTTCCTTTATAAATTATCAAATTAAAGATAATAACATGGTATAAAAATCATGGATCTATATTAAAAATTAATTTAAAGATACAACATAAAAAAATTAGTGTACTTGAAAATGGAAATATAAGGTTTGAGGAAACCCTTGCCTTTAGAGTATGATCCTTAAAGCTTGATTAGGGAACCCTAAAATACAAGGTACACCTTAAAATATTTAGAGTGTGATATAAAGATAAAAATTTTAATCCTTTTAAGATTATTTACATTAGAACTAGTATTATTCTACTTATATTCTCAATTATTTCATCATCATTATAGTTTAAAATTTTCATTATAACCAACATGCTTTATTAACCCATGTTAAAACTTATATATTTAAACTTATTATCCTAGGATAATAACATTAAACCATCCCATGGTTTCCATTAACATGATATAAATCATTAAACATCACTACCATTAACAACAAATCATCCCATGGGTTGTTTATTTATCTAAATATCAAACATAGAATATCTGGGTACTCTAGGACACTTCCTAATATACCATATAAAAGATGAAAAATAAATTCATATATTCCAACTACAGAGAGCATTGGGAACCTAACAATTAATATCATTCGTCTATCTAGGCATATACCAAGAATCAATAAAAAATTAGGCATCAATGATAAATCCCCACTCTAAACTCATCCTGATCACCCTGGTGTCCCACACCATTGTGCCTAACCTCAAATTTTCCTAAATTTACTAGCATAAACCATCACTACTTCTTGGGATCCCAAGACATTCCTTATCCATAAAAATAATTTTCTGTAAAAAAAACATTGGGACTCCATCCCATTACTCATTATGGAAACTGACCACTCATGGTTATCAAACAATCATAATAAGTCTCTAAAATTCCTTGAGCACGGATAAATTTAAAATTTATTTTCTCCACATATTCAAATGAATTAAGTCTATAAAACCATGGTATATAGGCCTTCCATGATAAGAATGGTCTCACTCAACCCTATAATGATTGTGTTTAGAAAAAAATATTTTAATTATCATCTTGAATTAATCAGTTTATTATGAATAGGTTTTCAACAATAAGAAACTTATAACTTATCATCTATAAATATCTATGAGTCAATAAAAATATATTTGTATAATTACTTTCATACTCCATAAAATTCAAGGAATAATAGTTATTAATTTACATTCCTCGTTATTTAATCAAATAATCATAATTTTGGGTATATGTTGTTTATCATAGTTCTAGAAAATTAACCCTACTAAGAACAAAAATAACCAAAACATAATAATAGAACAATATTAGCAAAATTTGAGGCATTAAAATGCATAAAACCATAAGAAATATGAAACCCATAATGAAAATTCATTATTTCTTTAAATTTTCCAATTTTTTATCTTTATTAGGTTAATTATACCACTACACAAAGTATTCAAGCATTATAATATCACACTTTCACTTTAAAAAAAATGATATCTAATAAATCCCATACCTGATGATGGAACTTTGATAATTGTTATGCAAAATGATACAAAAGAAGGAATCTCTCAAGATGATCATGTAAAAGAATAATAGTAATATAGATCAGGAAAAAACCCCATTTTAAACCCAAGATAAAAAAAGGAATAATTCTTCCATAACATGATGAGAGATAACATAATAGAAACAAAGATAAATAGAAATAATAAAACTCACATTGGGTCACTACAGTTTTATCTCTAGCATATAGGAGTTGAATCCTATTTGAGGGGATTCTAAGGCCATCAAAAACACATTTCTAGTCACTTAAGGTTCTAGAGAGTAAAGTATAATTAATAAAATTCCAAGGGGGTCCCCAATTTTTAACCAAGTTGTAAAAAACCATATTCACATTGTGATATAATAATTCACACTATGAATTCTTCAAATTCCACATCCATTAAAAATTTTGTTGATTGATAGAAAATTTGGGAAACCCATTCACACTGGGAATCACTAATTCATGTCATGAATTACTTCTAAGAAAAAATAGTGAATTTAACCTTGAACCCCTTTAATTCATGAATCATAATTCGCATTCTGAATCCTAAGTTCAAACCATGAAATCATTCTATAACCAAATTTCTAACTTCCAAAAACTTGATCCTAACTCAAGGAAAAAATGGGATGAATTCGGAAAACTAAGACCTTTTATTAGATGTCTCTCAAAAAATTCTCATCTATAACAATTTAAAAAAACATGGAAAATAAAATGGGTCCTAAAAACCATATCACGAGATACATCTCAAGGATCTCACTATATCAGGCACACATCCATCCCACCAGAGGAAAAAAGTGCATAAATATGAAACATAACAAACCAACCTAAAAATAAACTTATGATGAAGATATATCTCAATGAAAAGGATAGAATATGAATAATACCAAAGGAGAGAATAGATCTCATAAAATAACCAAGGTTTTATAAAGAATCTCAACAAGGATTAGATAAAGAATCAAAGTAAGGAATATCAACCATCGAACAATAAGAGATATTGAACACACACTTGTGACCCCTTCTCACAATTTCTCCCCTCTAAGATTTCATTCCTACATAGGAATTAAAACCAATGAATACCGTGCATGAACATAACCTTCTCCTAATGATCTATAATCTCTTTAAACCATAACTTGAAGGTCTCAATATCTTCAACATCCATTTCACCCCATTTTATGACATGTGAATCATAATTTATATATCAGTGAGGTTTTGATATATTGAATATTCCATGGTTACATATCATTTTCAAGAGTAGTGATAATTGAAAATACATGAATCCAACCTAATCTGTTACCTTAAAAGGTCTAAAAAACTTAGGATAAATCCTTCTCTCATAAGTGAACCTTTACTTCCCAAAATGATACACCATTAAGAACATGTGATCTTTGATGTCAATCTCTAGAGGCTTCCCCTTATGATCATCATTAGACTTACAATTATCCTAGTATGCCTTCATTAACTCATGGATCACATGTACTATCTCTTTCATACTCTGCACCAATTCTAGTCCAAGAAAAACTCACTCTTTGAACTCAGTCCAGCACAATGGATATCGACAAGTTCATTTGTATGACACTTTGAAAGTTTTCATACGAATGGGGGAGTAATAACTATTATTTTACGAAAACACCACCAAGGGTAGCTGTCACACCCTTCAACCTCCAAAATACAGAAATCATGCACACAACATGTCCTCTAAAGTCTGGTTAGTCTACTCTATATGACCATCTATATATGGATAAAAAGTGTTGTTAAATCATAACTATAATCCAAAATCATATTGGATACCTCTACACACCCTAAAGGTAAAACAAGGATAATGGTTAGATATTATTGTCATCAGAACCCCATGAAGCCTCACTATCTCCTCTAGATATTTCCTTGATAACACCTCAACGGATCTTGACTCCTTAGTCACTAAGAAGTGAGTCAAATTCAACAAATAGTTCATGGTAACCCGTATAGTATTATAACTATCCAAAGATATTGCTAAACATGTGAGGAATTACATCAAAATTTCATCCCACTTCTACTAGGGAACATCAATAAGTTTAAGTAAACCACCTATAACATGATTCTTAGCCTTCACCTTTTGATAGACCAAATACCTAAAGACAAACTTAGCAATTGTGCACTTTAGATCAGACTAAAAAACTGATATCTTAGATCATGGAACACCTTTGTAACATTAGGGTGTACCACTAAGGGTGAACTATGTAACTCATGAAGAACCACCTCATGAATCACCAAAATATTGAAAATAATTCACTTGAATATCACCTGATGTTTTCCATCATTAGAACATCTCTCGGTAGTGTCACCACAAATAACTTGATGGAATCAAACCTCTACCTCATAATCCCCCATTTGAGACTCATCAACTTATTTCACTAAGGATGAATACACTATCATCTGATAGATACAACCTCTTCCATCTACTAATCTCATATTAAGGTGAAACACTACTAAATCTTATATAGATTTCCATGAGTTTCCAAACTAATGTATAGTACCACCACATGACTTCTTGCTCAAAGAATACAACACAGTATTCTCTTTACTAGGAGTAAATGAAATATAAAATTCTTAGTCCTATAATAACTTTAACCACCACTATTTTCATAAAGTCAAGTCACACTGGGATATGACATACTTCAAAATCTTTTTATTTTTGAAGACCATGAAACATTAACTAATAAGATAATATATCCAAAACTTTAGAGAAAAAATTACTACAGTAATATAAAGATCATGGGTTTCATAATTACATTCATGAGAATATAACTACCGAGACCTATGAGTGAAAAACACCCTCTGGTGCATCATCACATATCCCAATCCAAGATGAAAAGATTTATAGTAAACCTTGAACTTAATTTCATCCTCTGGTTGATAAAGAATTGAAGTACTGACTTGGTTCTCCTTAAAATACTCAAAAACATCCTATAATGGGTTAGTCCATAAGATTTCCTACTCCTTTAAGTAAACATAATAAAAAAATTAACAATCATGGAGAAATCACATCTGAACCTCCAGTAATACACAATTCTACCAAGGGAACTCTTCTCCTATAATATACTTTTATATACCAAGGAAATTATACACATTTTCAACATTTTTTAGAGATACCCAAGAAACCACCACCTCATTCTTCAAATAATATGTAGATATTCTATTCTGAGATATGATATACTTCATGAAATGAATCACATGATCCTAGAACCCACACTTTGATAGCTTCCCAAATAACTGATGAAATCAAAGAACTCCCAATACAGCCTATTAATTCTCTTTGTGCTCCTCCTCTAACACTGAAAACACATGGATTTTTTCAATAAAGTCCACAATTTACTAGCCCAAAAAAACTCACTAAACACTACATTCATCAACATTATAAACATATTTTGATAATTCATTGCACCAAATGGTATCACAACAAACTTTTAATTCCCATAAAGTCATATGCAAGAAAACTTTGTGATATATTCATCCTTTAATCACATATGATGATATAAAAAACCTACTATATCCCTTAAACTAATTGAATAAATCATCTGTCTGTGGGAGGGGATAGAATTTCTTAAACATCACCTGATTCAAATGGAAATAATAGGCACACAGTTGCATACTAAAATCTTCATTACTCACAAAAAAACTGGAGCTACCCAAGGTGAAACACTAGGTTAAATGGATCCTCACTACAAAAAAATCATAAAATTTAACCCATATCTCATATAACTTATAAGGGTCTAAATCATATTGTCGAGTGTATCAAATTTGATATTGTTTTACTTAACAATAATTTCTACAGTTTAGCAGGAAATCTAGGTTGTCTCTCAATGAAGCATTAGATCATTAATTTAAAAATAATATTAAGATTATGAAAAATGAGAATGGATAGTATGAAATTTTAATCTTTTTTATTTAATATGAAATCATATAAAAACAAACAATACAAAAAAGTAGAAACTAACAGATTTTATTAGGCATGAATAACCCATGGAAATCACATGATTATCATCCTTAATCACTTTAATAGATAGGGTTTATATATTTTAATACCTGTTTTGTATCACCTAGAACTATAATTTTACTAATTTCATGCTAGGATGGCTCTTAGGGTTTGGTCGAAAACACAAAATGATTCATCGGCTACCGCTGATGACAGGGTGATTTGTGTCTGACTTCATAATCGAAACTCACCAAGGAAACATATGAAGAACTCAAAATGTTTTCTAAGTTTATATGTTAGTAATTCTGATACCATGAAATAAATATACATTGCCTTGATAGTTTTTATTAGATTTCAATTGACCAATATGAACCACAAAAACACTACAATTAAAAGAGGGAAGAAGAAATTGTAAAAGTGTGTGAAACATCACATGAAAGGGTACACCCAAACATGATCATATATGTTATATCATGACATAACAGTACATAAATAAATTAAATAAAATGATATAATGAATAAAAACAACACACAAACCTATAATTACAAAGAACATGAAAAATAATACAAACATGAAGCTTGGGATTTGCATCACGTTCCACCCCAGGTGATCACAAGGAGTTTAGAACTCTATGGATGGGGAGGAAGCCATATATGTTAATAAGATCATCCCAAGAGATCCAATCCTACACTTTGGTAAATAAAAATTAGATAATGAGGGTGAGGGGGGTTTTCATGGGCAAATACATTAAAATTTCCACAAGGGAAGTCAAGTGTGTAAGAGACTAGGTGACTATTCATGGGATACTTTTTCCCCCTTTTTATATGGATGGTTGACTGGCCAAAACAAATGAGAATTCATTAAAATTTGGTGGATAGGTTTTACTTCGAGTTATGTATCCAATGGAGGTTCAATTAGACAAATTTGAGGTTTGGGGGCTGGGTTATTTCCCAAATACAGAAGAGTGTTCCAAACTATCCCACCCAGAATTGGTTCACATTGTGGGCCACTTTTGGACCTCCAAATTGAAAAATTGGGATCCATGGTATTCTAAAGAAATATCAACCAATAGTTTTACACTTTTCTACCAATTTTCATCCCAATTGGATGCTTGTATTATCCACAGTAAATATGAAGTCCACAAGTGTGCTCGAGCTCTCGTGTTGTTTGGATCGTTTTTATTAAATTCCATCATGGGATCTCTAAATCACCTTCTACTACAATGTAATAATTAAAACAGGTAAAATTTACCTATTTAATAGTGATAAACACTAAATTATTTAATTAAACACAAAGTGTAATTTGTTATTATATTTGGAATTGTTAATACAAAATCAGTTTAAAACAGTGGTATATGGGTGGAAATAAATAGTGAATCGTTACATAATTAGGTTCATATTATATAGAGACATTAACATTAGAGAAATAGAAGGTTGCAGATATATCCCAAACAAAATCTCTCGTCTAGGGGGTAGAATCACAACCTCTTCAAGGAATATATTAGGTTACTCTTCTAAAACACTGGGAAACACAACCAACTAATCCCTTATATAACTCGGCATCATTCTAGCTATCAAAGAAGATAGATACTCAACACACCATTAACCCATTAAAAGTTCTCACTCACTAGTGAACACCTCCTAGTTTCTATTAGCATCATAGAATTTGATATACCTACTGAAGCATTCCATTATATCCTACAAAGAATAAAACCAAACCATGTTGATGATCATGTCATATGGATGTATCCATATACATATAAAGTCTCCCAAAGAGAGGTCCTTCCCTAGAACAAGCTCGCAATCTCTACACACATCAAATAGGCTAGCTCAACCTCTAATTGGAATACTCAATGCCAAGGTAACTTGAATAATCTCCATGTCAAGTCCCAATGTGAAGACTAGGGTGGGTAAAAAAAAGGAGTCTGTATCTCTAGAATCAAACAAAGTATAAACCTAATTAGAAAACAAGAATATGGCACATTGTACGATGTCTGGTTTTCATGGAATTAGAAAGGATGAAATAAGAATTTGAACACAACCAACTCCAGAGCCTCTATGGCCCTGATGGAAACCACCTCCATATTTACTTTCTACCAATTGTCCCAAAAGGAGGGTGATATCATTGGGTTTTGACTCGCCCACACACATTGTTGAATTTACAAAGGATCATGTCTAATTAAATATTTAAATCCCCAAACTAAACTTACTATAAGGGAATAGTAAATTGGTAGTGTGGGGTCGACCCAATGAGGTATAATGGTAGGTTAGTGACCATTAAACAAAACGCTCTTGAAGGATTCCTCACTTTTATTCTTCAGTTTTAGTTTTAACTAAAACTATGTAGTTTTTTTTTAATTCAAGTAATAAAGGAAGAGATCTGGGTAAATTTCAGAGAATAGGAAAAAGTATGATCCAAAATATAACTTGGGATATACCTATGGAGTATGCTACAAAGCGATGAAAATAACACCAATTGACCTTAGTCCAACCAATTATATCAACCAAATATGAAAAATACTCCTTGGTCCATATTAATTGACAACCTAAGTGAAAGAATATTAGATTCTAGGAAGAAATAATTATATGATATTGGTCTTACCCTGATCTTATCCAACTAGGTCATAGATATTCAACATTCACTTCTTATGGTCAGGGGTAATGCAAAAGAATTATATTTGATAATTTTTTAAAACTTTTTACTAGACATATGGTTACCTAGTTTAGATCTTTAGATATTCATTAGGTTCAAACCACTCATACTTTTAACCCCTAACCCTAAGTGGATTATCCATTCATGGAGATGATGAAAAAAGTAAGGAAATATTAGGAATGTTTTGAATAATCATAAAATAGTTGCAAAAAATTTAATATAGGATTAAAAATGAAAGAATAAATGTCAAATAATTGGAATCAATGAAAATTATAAGGCCTCAGCCTTAAACCTTACTTAATATTGAATTAAAAGAATAATTCACATTGAGGATCTTTTCAGGTTTAGAGTTTTAGAGAATTAGGACATAACTATTACATCTCAAAAGATTACAAAGTAGAAACTTCTACTAAGTTTCAATAAAATAAAAACTCTTAAAAAGAAACATGTCTAGTTCCATGTTTTAGGTAGCATGACATTCCCTTGATCCCATCCTTGACCCTATTCCACGTTAAGTCCTGTGAAAAACATTTCAAAAACTTTGGATGAGCATAAAAATCTCAGTAAGGGATACACAAAGAATGAAAACTGTTAGTTTTTCAAAAAAACAAGTAAACCATGTATACTTTATCAAAGTAATACTTTTCAACTTTTTGAAGTAGTAAAAACTCTTCACTGAATAAAAGTTCATTAATTACCCTTCTGTAACCAAAAGATTACCATAAAACCCATATAAGATCACATAACATATAAAGGTAACTTGGGACATAAACATACTTAAGTGGAATAACCATACGGTCGACTTCCACACATACTTAATGGAATAGCCATACGGCCGACTTCCACACATACTTAATGGAATAGCCATACGGCTGACTTCCATACCCAATGCATTGGAGGTTATAACGTAACCACCCATCTTGGTATTCACGGCACCACCCGTCATATGGTTTATCACGTAACCACCCGTCAAATGTCCAAGTACCATTATAAAAATCATAAGACATAAAACAAATATAATGGAAAGAAAACATTTCCACACTTTGATCACAATATATCACTTAAATATATTGACATAACAAATCCATTATAAAAAACCATTTTCAATACCAAAATACATAAAAGAGTATATGGTATTTATTCCATTTTCAAAAACATTATGGCTTGTTCAGGAAGTCAAAGACCAAATAATACTCACAGCGGCGGAAAAGGTCATTGTCACCGCGTACGTTAAAAGAAACATTCCTTTTTGTCGTTTTATAAAACGCTTCGTAGAAAAAGATTCCTTTTGTATAAAAGTAAAAGTCAAAGGGGTTTATACACCGTATAAAAGAAAGTTTTGTATAAAACGAAATATGCCTCAATGAAAGGAGATTGAGACAAAGTCCCTTACAAAGACGGTATCCTTGGTTTAAGGATAAGTCAATTACATAATTATGTGTGACAAATGAATACACCCAATATAAGTTGATATTAAGTGTAAAAAAATCAGAGGTTATTCAAACATATTCATATAATGACATATTCAAGGAGTACAAGATTATTCCAAAGAATAAAATTTGGTTTAAGAAGTTCCCTTGCAAAAATATGACAGCCTAACGGTGTCACTACAAAATTCAAAAAATGAGTTGATGAGAGATAAAAAGGGTATCTCATCACTTGGACATAAAATTAACATCAATAAGGCTATATGAGAACGTATCCCAATATAACAATATTTAAATTAAAATACCCAACAAAAGAAGTCTTTTAAAAGAGGAGGGTGAAAGGTTCCCTTACCGACATGGGTATCTTTCGAGACATGCACCCCGTGAAAGAAGGACAATACAACATTGATGTAAATACTCATAAATGAAAGTATTATACACAATGAGTAAAGTAATGGGAAGTACATACACCACTCAAAGTAAATTGTGGCAAATTTAGCATAAATCTTATGGTAATAAGAGTGAGATGAAAAATCCATTATGAAAACTCGGTAGCCTAACGGCGCCACAAAAATGGATTGATGAGATCAAATAGGGTCTCTCATCATATTAACATAAAGTTTACAGAAAGAGGAATATAAAATAACATCCCCCAACATAACAAATATGAGCTTAAAAGAAGTGACATAAAGGAGAGTACATAAAAAGAAATAGAGAGGTTAGATCTCTTACGAAAATTCAGCAGCCTAACGGCACCACTCAAAACTTCAAAAATGGATTGATGAGAGAGAATAGGGTCTATCATCATATGAACATAAAAATTACAGTAAGATTAATATAAAAAGAACATCCCAATCACAAGAAATATGAGCTTAAAAGTAATGGCATAAAAGAGTGTACTTAAAAATAAAGAGAGAAGTAGGATCCCTTACCTTAAGTCTAACTTGTCTTGTTCGTTTATTTATATTCTTGAATAATAAACTTGAGTTAATTTCTACTTACTTAATAACCTTTTTCAAGTTCATTATTCCTTTTACATCACTTATTACCATGTCATAAACATTATGTAATCATTTAAGTTAATAATGTTTGTTTTGTCGATATTTGGTTCTTAAGTCGAAAGTGGACTTCTTACAATTACATGTTGTTCATGTGGTCAAAGGTTCTTTATATCCAGAATGACATTCCTGATTTGGATATCATTTATATCATATATATCCAGAATATACATGTATTTATAATATTACATAATCATTTAGAGGTAAGAAATGAAATGCATCGTTCATGGAGACGGTAAGTCGTATGTACGCATGAACGCTACTTTCATTTCTTTGTCATATTAATGGAATTAAAAATAAATGATATATATATATATATTATAATTCCAGTATAATATATATGTTATATAGGTCACATATTTTCATTAATTTCATTATTTATACATTCCATGTATTGCATGTACGAGTCACATCACTTGAGGGGGCGGTAGTCCGCACTTCCTCATATGAAATTATCGCATTTACACAACATGAAAAGAATAAAGGTATGGTTTAAATATAAAATACAGAAGCATATATTAAACATATCTACCATATATATCATATATAAAATACAGTGACATCAAAATGGCCACCTTTAAAGGTGTTAAAAGAATATTGAATAATCATCGTTTCGTGAGGCAGAAAATCACCAACCACAGAAACAGTATGTTCTTTAACCATTAGACGAAGTTTTGTGTAAGTGTAGCTCGAATACTTCTTATAAAAACATCCTAGTATATTTAATATACTGGATTTGTTACAAAATAAATGAATAAAAAGAGTTTAGGGGGTTGGAGAAGAAAAATAAAACAAAAGGACACAAGTGAAGACATTACCTTAAAATTGGGTAACTCCCTTTGGTTTGAGCTCAAAGGCTTCCTTGGAAAGGATTATGCCCAAAGTTAGGCTTCAAGAAGTTATAGAGGGATGTGGAGAGACAAAATGGGCATGGTTTGGCCGAGAAAAAGTCTTTGGAAGTGTGGGTAAGGAGGTAGAGGTGGGGGCCTTTTATAAGAGGAGAGGAGGGGCACTCTTGGAAAGTAATGAAATGTAACTTTATTTTAAAATGATTTTAGGATTTAAAAGGTCCCAAATTGATATAATTCGATGATATGGTTATAAGGGTTCAAAATATACCCATACAATAGGTTTTGGACATGTTTAGGCTATAGATTTTACATTATCTTCTCATTTTATTTAAATCCTTTATTAATGAGGTAATCGCTGCATCATCATGATGTCATAAATAAATTAATTTATTTAAAGTCTAAAAATTATAAAAAAAATAATATAATGTAGGAAATAGTTTTATCTTTCCAATGACTATTTATAGTCAAAAATAGGACTTGTATAACCCCATGTAAAAAAACTTTAGTTAAACATCTCATGTTTGTGTCATTTTTACTTTAACATTAAATAAAAAGATATTTATGTCATTTTCCAACCAAAGTGGCTCCATGGGGTCCCCAAGTTGAGCCATTGATTTTATTGGTCGGCCATAACACATACAATGAGGTTAGGACATGTGTCTAGGTCATTTCATTTTATTAAAACATTATTCTTACCTTAAACTACACTAATTACATCTAATCGCGATTAAAAACTTAATAAGTTACTATTCAACAAAAAAATTATTTTAATCCCATTGAACCACATTCTACTTCTTAATGACAAATATGTATGTCGGATTTTTTAAATTCAAAACACTAATATGGCAAACTTTCATTTAAACGGAAAATCAGTTTTTATAAGTACCACTTAGTGGTTTCATTATTCATCGAAAATTGAAGTTTTTCAGAAAATTACCAAAAGTTCACCCTAAGCTATATTTGATATTCAGAATTCAAAAATGATGTCTATTTTAAAAAATTCAAAACATATAAGTTTCATTAATTAATTTAATAATTAATTCCCGCTGTCAAAACAAATAGCGTGTTTTTATGAAACAAAATGTATCAAAAGATTGACACTAGTTTAAGTCCGATTTCAAAGTGAAATTAATTCCAATGACCACTATTGGATTAAATGGTAAAAATATATTATAATTTCACTTTAAAACCAACTCAAAAGATAATCTATTCATATAAATAAATTATATTAAAAGATGTTTTGAATTAAAATACAACATTTTTCACTATTCATTAAAAATTGAACTTTTTCGGAAAAATACCAAAAATTTACACAAAGCAAATTTTGATGTCCCGATTATAAAAGAAGAATTTTATTTTGTCAAATATAACACATAAAATTTTCAAAAAGTGTATTTAAAAGAGGCTCACCATCAAAAGGTGGTTAATCGACCTTTTAAAGAATATTAGAATGTTTACGCTTAAAATTGGATTCATTTGCATTTTTAATCCACTAACATTTATTGTAAAAATTAAAAATATTTGACAAACATATATAATCATTTTGTGGTTAGTTCTGTTCATTCCCGCCATTACAAAGGCTAGGCATTAACTAATATTTAAAATAATATTATTTTATTATTAGAGTGCAACGTAAGATTCCCAAGAAACGCGTTGTTGTGTGTTGGGTACGCCATCGAGCATAGCATCCCCTTTAAAGTAATATTAATATTTTATTCACAAATATGGATAAATATAAAAATGTCATATTATTTATTTACCTGGGGTGTTACATCCTTCCCCCCTTTTGGGAATTGCGTCCTCACAATTTTAAAATTGATCTTGGAAACATCCTTTAAAGTCCCACATCGGAACAAGAGTCGGTAAAACAATCACTTTAAAATAAATAAAGATAAGTACAGAGGTCACCTGAGTTAACCCATACTAGGATTCAATGTAGGAAAACATGGACATGGAGGAGAAAACATAGGGTCATATTCTGATAGAGAGTGATAGAAAACATTTTTAGGAGAAAGTTAAACACAAGAAAATCACAAACTTGTGATGGGTTAAACGGTATTCGATTCCCTAGTATAAAAAGTTAATAGACAACATTTTTGTTTTAAGTTACTTTTTATTGTTAGAATTTATTCATAAGGAAACATAATCACTTATCATGTTGACTTTCATCTTTTATTAGATTCCTTACACAAACTCATATTTTCTCCAAAAGACGAGTATTTAGGAAGAATTGTTCACATTAAGAGTACTATAATCAACTTCTAGAGAATCACCTAATCCACAAAAGAGAACTATATACTTCCCATGTCTTTATACTTTAAACAAAACCAAAACCAAAAAGGTTAGTACAAGATCAGATAATCTAGAAAAGGATAACCTTTTATAAAAAGAAAATCTATTCTTAATCTCCAAAATTTGTCCAACAAAACCCAAAGTTCAACGAGGACCATTCGATAAACAAATGTCCATAAAATTCTTCAAAGTAACCAAACTAAGATTGAAACCCAAATATTTGAAGGATTTAGTCACATAGTCTTCCAAGTTAAATCGTAACATTTATCTCCAAACAACATTAGTTTCTCTTAATGTCTCGTATTGAAAAGTAATTAACCTAATCACATATCCTCCATGATAGGTTAATCATTTTCATAGATAACCCAAAATCAAATTACTCTTAATTCATAAAATCATCTAACTAAAAAGAATCAGTCAAACTAACCAGGGACTTCACGTAGTCCAGTGGTAGGCGATAAATACCAGTTGCACTTTGTGGGTTTTCTTCCCACAGCTTTGTCCGACGCGACGGGTTGTCACACGGTCTACGTGTTGTCCTTTTTCCAAAATTTCATAAATAACCCTACATGTTTTACCATAAATAGTTTCCTTATACCTCTCATTTTCATCCAAATTCGTTACGATATCAACATCTTAATTATTGAAGTCTTATTTCACCAAAATAAAATGATTCCCAAAATGAATAACATCATACCTTGATCATGGCGTCCACTCGGTTTCATCGTCATCTTGTTCACGTAGGTAGAAGTCACATTCATTACAACAATGATTTAGATATCCTTCAAAATCATTTTCTTCCTCCATCCAAATACACCTTGTACAACATGGGTCATATGGGTGTTCACAGAAAAAAAAGTTTTGGAAAATAATCATGTATGACGTATAATTCCAAAACATCTGATAAAACCTGATTTCTATAAAATTGTCGGACTGAAATTGAGTTGAGACTTTCTATTATTGTTCCTTTTAAAATACCATAAGTATGTGTTGTGAGACTATATTTTAAAAGAAAATATAAATAGGTTGCGCAAAGGTCTCCTTCCTCAGCACCATCTTTAAAATCATAATATGCTTCAAATTCTTGTGATAAGGTAAAATATTTGAAAATACCTTGATAATATTTACCTTTCTTTAAAATATGAGAATATTGTGAAAATAGTTTTTGTCTAAAAACAACCCATGATCCACGATGATAACGAGGTATAGAGGAGGTGTTTGATATCTCAAATAACTGCTTGCAAGTGAGTTGTATTCTAGAAAAAGTTTCAAAATCATCCGAACATGACTTTGCAATAATTATTGCAATTATATCATCAGGAAGAGATAGGAATGTCATTTGAGATCCTTCTCCTTCCATTTGTAACAGACTTTACTTTTCCTAAAAAAAAGTTATAAAATAAGGATTTAACTGAAATAATAGATATAGCGACTAACCATGTGTCTAACAAAAACTCATAATCCCTAAAGTTGTCTAAACTGACCTCTGATACCAACTATAAGGCCTCAGCCTTAAACCTTAATTAATATTGAATTAAATGAATAATTCACATTGAGGATCTTTTCAGGTTTATTGTTTTAGATAATTAGGACATAACTATTACATCTCAAAATATTATGAAGTAGAAACTTCTACTAAGTTTCCATAAAATAAAAACTCTTAAAAAGAAACATGTCTAGTTCTATGTTTTAGGTAGCATGACATTCCCTTGATCCCATCCTTGACCCTATTCCACATTAAATCCTGTGAAAAATATTTCAAAAACTTGGGATGAGCAAAAAAATCTCAGTAAGGGATACACAAAGAATGAAAACTGTTAGTTTTTTAAAACAACAAGTAAACCATGTATACTTTATCAAAGTAATATTTTTCACCTTTTCGAAGTAGTAAAAACTATTCACTGAATAAAAGTTCATTACCTACCCTTTTTTAACCAAAAGATTACCATAAAACCCATATAAGATCACATAAAATATAAAGGTAACTTGGGACATAAACATACTTAAGTGGAATAACCATACGGTCGACTTCCACACATACTTAATGGAATAGTCATACGGCCGACTTCCACACATACTTAATGGAATAGCCATACGGCTGACTTCCATACCCAATGAATTGGAGGTTATAACGTAACCACCCATCCTGGTATTCACAGCACCACCCGTCATATGGTTTATCATGTAACCACCCGTCAAATTTCCAAGTACCATTATAAAAATCATAAGACATAAAACAAATATAATGGAAAGAAAACATTTCCACACTTTGATCGCAATATATCACTTAAATATATTGACATAAAAAATCCATTATAAAAAACCATTTTCAATACCAAAATACATAAAAGAGTATATGGTATTTATTCCATTTTAAAAAACATTACGGCTTGTTCAGGAAGCCAAAGACCAAATAATACTCGCGGCGGCGGAAAAGGTCGTTGTCACTGCGTAAGTTAAAAGAAACATTCCTTTTTATTGTTTTGTAAAACGCTTCGTAGAAAAAGATTCCTTTTGTATAAAAGTAAAAGTCAAAGGGTTTTATACACCGTATAAAAGAAAGTTGTGTATAAAACTAAATATGCCTCAATGAAAGGAGATTGAGATGAAGTCCCTTACAAAGACGGTATCCTTGGTTTAAGGATAAGTCAATTACATAATTATGTGTGACAAACGAATACACCTAATATAAGTGGATACTAAGTGTAAAACAATTAGAGGTTATTCACACATATTCATAGAATGACATATTCAAGGAGTACAAGATTATTCCAAAGAATCAAATTTGGGTTAAGAAGTTCCCTTGCAAAAATATGACAGCCTAACGGCGTCACTACAAAATTTAGAAAATGAGTTGATGAGAGATAAAAAGGGTATCTCATCACTTGGACATAAAATTTACATCAATAAGGTTATATGAGAACGTATCCCAACATAACAATATGTAAATTAAAAGACCCAACAAAAGAGGTCTTTTAAAAAGAGGAGGGTGAAAGGTTCCCTTACCGACATGGGTATCTTTCGAGACATGCACCCCGTGAAAGAAGGACAATAAAACATTGATGTAAATACTCATAAATGAAAGTATTGTACACAATGAGTAAAGTAATGGTCAGTAAATACACCACTTAAAGGAAATTTTGGAAAATGTAGCATAAATCTCACGGGAATAAGAGTGAGATGAAAAATCCCTTACGAAAACTCGGCAGCCTAACGGCGCCACAAAAATGGATTGATGAGATCAAATAGGGTCTCTCATCACATTAACATAAAGTTTACAGAAAGAGGAATATAAAAGAACATCCCCCAACATAACAAAGAGGAGCATAAAAGAAGTGATATAAAGGAGAGTACTTAAAAAGAAAGAGAGAGGTTAGATCTCTTACGAAAATTCAACAGCCTAACGGCGCCACTCAAAACTTCAAAAATGGATTTTTGAGAGAGAATAGGGTCTCTCATCATATGAACATAAAAATTACAGTAATATTAATATAAAATAACATCCCAATCACAAGAAAGATGATCTTAAATGGAATGGCATAAAAGAGTGTACTTAAAAAGAAAGAGAGGAGTAGGATCCCTTACCTCAAGTCCAACTTGTCTTGTTGGTTTCTTTATATTCCTGAATAATAAACATGAGTTAATTTATATTTCCTTAAGAACATTTTTCAAGTTCATTATTCCTTTTACATTACTTATTACCATGTCATAAACATTATGTAATCATTTAAGTTAATAATGTTTGTTTTGTCGATATTTGGTTCTTAAGTCGAAAATAGACTTCTTACAATTACATGTTGTTCGTGTGGTCAAAAGTTATTTATATCCAGAATGCCATTACTGATTTGGATATCATTTATATCATATATATACATCATATACATTTATTTATAATATTACATAATCATTTAGAGGTAAGAAATGAAATTCACTGTTCATGGAGACGGTAAGTCGTACGTACGCATGAACGCTACTTTCATTTCTTTGTCATATTAATGGAATTAAAAATAAATGATATATATATATATATATTATAATTCCAGTATAATATATATGTTATATAGGTCACATATGTTCATTAATTTCATTTTTATACATTCCATGTATTGCATGTACGAGTCACATCACTTGAGGGGGCGGTAGTCCGCACTTCCTCATATGAAATTATCGCATTTACACAACATGAAAAGAATAAAGGTATGGTTTAAATATAAAATACAGAAGCATATAGTAAACATAAATACCATATATATCATATATAAAATACAGTGACATCAAAATGGCCACCTTTAAAGGTGTTAAAATAATATTGAACAATCATCGTTTCATGAGGCAGAAAATCGCCAACCACAGAAACAGTATGTTCTTTAACCATTAGACGAAGGTGTATGTAAGTGTAGCTATAATACTTCTTATAAAAACATCCTAGTATATTTAATATACTGGAGTTTTTACAAAAGAAATGAATAAAAAGAGTTTAGGGGGTTGGAGAAGCAAAATAAAACAAAAGGACACAAGTGAAGACATTACCTTAAAATTGGGTAACTCCCTTTGGTTTGAGCTCAAAGGCTTCCTTGGAAAAGATTCTTCCCAAAGTGAGGCTTCAAGGAGTTAGCGAGGGATGTTTAGAGACAAAATGGGCAGGCTTTGGCCGAGCCAAAGGCTTTGGAAGTGTCGGTAAGGAGGTAGAGGTGGGGTCCTTTTATAAGAGGAGAGGAGGGGCACTCTGGGAAAGTAATGAAATGTAACTTTATTTTAAAATGAGTTTCGGATTTAAAAGGCCCCACATTGATATAATTAGAGTATAAGGTTATAAGGGTTCGAAATATACCCATAAAATAGGTTTTGGACATGTTTAGGCCATAGATTTTACATTATCTTCTCATTTTATTTAAATCCTTTATTAATGAGGTAATCGCCGCATCATCATGATGTCATAAATAAATTAATTTATTTAAAGTCTAAAAATTATAAAAAAAATACTATGATTTATGAAATAGTTTTATCTTTCCAATGACTATTTATAGTTAAAAATATGACTTGTATAACCCAATTTAAAAATTGTTTTAGTTAAACATCTCATGTTTGTGTCATTTTTACTTTAACATTAAATAAAAATATATTTATGTCATTTTCCAACCAAAGTGGCTCCATGGGGTCCCCAAGTTGACCCATGGATTTTCTTGGTCGGCCATAACACATCCAATGAGGGTAAGACATGTGTCTAGGTCATTTCAATTTATTAAAACATTATTCTTACCTTAAACTACACTAATTACCTCTAATCGCGATTAAAAACTTAATAAGTTACTATTCACCAAAAAATTATTTTAATCCCATTGAACCACATTTTAATTCTTTATGACAACCATGTATGTCAGATTTTTGAAATTCAAAACACAAATACGGAAAAATTTCATTTAAATGGAAAATCAGTTTTTATAAGTACCACTTAGTGGTTTCATTATTCATCGAAAATTGAAGTTTTTCAAAAAATTACCAAAAGTTCACCCTAAGCTATATTTGATATTCAGAATTCAAAAATGATGTCTATTTTAAAAAATTAAAAACATATAAGTTTCATTAATTAATTTAATAATTAATTCCCTCTGTCAAAACAAATAGCGTGTTTTTATAAAACAAAATGTATCAAAAGATTGACACTAGTTTAAGTCCGATTTCAAAGTGAAATTAATTCCAACGACCACTATTGGATTAAATGATAAAAATATATTATAATTTCACTTTAAAATCAACTAAAAAGATAATCTATTCATATAAATAAATTAGATTAAAAGAGGTTTTGAATTAAAATACAACATTTTTTACTATTCATTAAAAATTGAACTTTTTCAGAAAAATACCAAAAATTTACACAAAGCAAATTTTGATGTCCCGATTATAAAGAAGAATTTTATTTTGTCAAATATAACACATAAAATTGTCAAAAAGTGGATTTAAAAGAGGCTCACCATCAAAATGTAGTTAATCGACCTTTTAAAGAATATTAGAATGTTTACACTTAAAATTGGATTCATTTGCATTTTTAATCCACTAACATTTATTGTAAAAAGTAAAAATATTTGACAAACATATATAATCATTTTTTGGTTAGTTCTGTTCATTCCTACCATTACAAAGGCTAGGCGTTAACTACTATTTAAAATAATATTATTTTATTATTAGAGTGCAATGTAAGATTCCCAAGAAACTCGTTGTTGTGTGTTCGGTAAGCCATCGAGAATAGCATCCCCTTTAAAGTAATATTAATATTTTATTCACAGATATGGATAAATATAAAAATGTTATATTATTTATTTACCTGCAGTGTTACAAAATATAAGTCATAAAATGAATTTTGATGATGAAAACAATGAAGAAAAGGAAATCTAATATCCAAAAAATAAGAAAAGTCATGAAATAACTTTCAATAAAGAAATATATGAATATTGATGAATGTTTTTATGAATAATGGAGTGTGGCATTGAAAAAAATGTTGGTATTGAAAACGGTATTGAAACATATGAAGAATTGTGAAGGAATGATTAAACTCACTAAGATTAAATGAAATAATGAAATGAATCTTGTTTAGGATGATAACGAATGAAAATAGTCGAATAAAATTTAGTGAAATAAAGAGTCGTCTAATGCTCTGGTGTGAAGAGGGTGTTAAACTATTAATAGGCCTAAGAAGTACATGGTGTGCAGGTCCTTCACATTGTGTACTAGATTAAATTAGTTAGGTCCTAATATATGCATGTCATGTATGTTGGTTGAACACCATGTAATTAAAATATACTTTTCCATCCAAATAATATGTTTATATCTTGACTAAATGAGACTTCAAAACTTTCACATCATGCATTCTCTACACATAATGTATGAATTTCTCTTTTGGTTGGATTTTATTTTTTGAAATATACACATCATGTAATGGATTTACACATAGTGTATTGTCTTCACATCATGAAGAATATTCATGGATTGGTATGTTTCCTTAGAGGCATGTTGTTAATGGAGCCTACACATCATGTAGGTGTTACATGGCGTTTAAGTATTGTTTTTGGAACTTTTTCATTATTTCTTCATTTAAGTCTATAATTTATAATTCCTGCGAGAACAAACCAAAAACCAATTCATTATTGAATAATTCATGAATATTAATTACATAATTGTATCCAATAGATATATATATATATATATATATATATATATCTTATCAAATTCCCCCCACTTGAATAATTTTTGTCCCTAAGAAAAAAGAATCTCAATAGGGATTCCAAAAGAAACTGTTTTTAAAATAACAAACACGCATTACAACGAAGAAAATAAAACTAAGGGTAAGAAAAAAAAGTTACTCCACCAGAATAAATATTTTAGATAAAATCATTTATTCCACATAGTTTATTTATTTATATAGATTCTTTATTCTTTTAATTACAATTTCATAACTTTTTAAAAAAAATTGTACCCATTTTTCCATTTTCCTCAAAATAAATTTTCTCTCATCTATTAAGGTAAAAATTTAAATAGAGTTATTCTCATACCCTGAATACATGTTCCTAACCATAGTATTTCATTGGTTTTATCATCTTCACTTCGTAAAGATATATACAAAATCAATCATGAGGGATTCATAAAAAAAGAGTTCAAATGACACTAAGGCTGATGGAAGGTGGGTAGAAATTGAAAATCAAGCTCAAAAAGAGGCTAAAATCTAAATTATAATGCATGATAGATATAAATAGTGAAATAACATGGATCCTATAATATAAAAAGGTTTCCATGCTCCAAGAATATCAATTGGATCCATGAGTATATCAAGTATTAATCAAAAAAATACCATGTTCCTTTCATTTTATTTTTATTTTATTTCTTTTTAAAAATTCATGTTCCGGCTAAATATCACATCGATCTCCTAACCACATATGACCATCATAGGATTCATTTGTCTAGAAATGGTGATTTTTTAAATTCCAAATACACAACCCAAAATATTTTTCTTTATTTTTATTTTTCTTTCTAAATTTTTTAAAGTAATAGGATAGGAATAAAATGAAATATGTAATCAGGGATTATATCATATCAGTCTATTAGAAATTCCACGGTATATCTTCTTAATAATAACATCATTTGTCTATAATCTAAGAATTAATTCACACTTATTCAAAGGATAATCATGTATAATACCAAGATCATGGTAGGAAGGGATAATAAGCTTAAAACTACTCCATCCTAAACAGGTTATTCATGTCTACTATGGGATAAATAATGAAAAAATTTAAGGTGGATCTCAGGGAAAAAGTGGATCAAAAAATATTTTCTCAATCTTATTAAAATTGTATTTGTTCTATTATATCCTCAATAAGATCTCAATGAAAATTTTTATAGGTTTACATTCCCCATGTGTCTCTCAAGAAATATGATCAGAAAAGAATATGAAATCATGGGTCCATAATCTTCTTTAGAATGGGAGTGTAAAAAAAACTAGCAATCACTTAGGGTATAAAATCATGTAATAATTCAATCAAAATAAATTTCAAAAAAATTTAATTTAAATTAAATTACTAAACTAATAAATAATTATAAAAATATAAATAAGATTAAAACAAGTATTTCAAAAATTTCCAACCTAACTTTTTCTTTTGATTAAATGGGTGTAATGATTTTTCAGGTTTAAAGCAAGCTTTTAATTAAAAATCTCTCTTAGATAAGTAAAAACAAGAAATAAAGAAAGTGTATTTATAATAATGCACATGAAATAATCCTCCGTTCTTAAAATGAGACAATTTTCACACTATCCTATAATGCATTATTTGAGAGATAACACATGTATTTCATAGACGAAATAAACTGGAAAATTTGATATTGATTTTAGGGAATCGATTTCTCCTAGTGATGAATGTCATGACATGAGAAAACTTAGTGAATGATGACTTCAAACTGGGATACCATAACAATGTGTTAGAAATAAAAAACTTGGACTAGATGAAACATTAGTTCATATGGTTTAAATTTTTTGAAAGTGGTTAAATGAGAAGGTTCACATAGGGAATAGTAATGAGAAATAACTCGTATGGATGCAGATATGTGGTTAAAGTGAAGTTCAAGAACATCCTTTGAACAAGAATTATACTAAAATGAAGAAAAAAAAGATCTAAGTGCAAGGCTGAAAATAAAGAAAACAAATAAAATATGTGTTTCCACTTATAAATCTCTAAAAATGACGTAAATATCTTAATGGGTGGACTAAATGATCAGGTGAACTCTAAGTAAAGAACAAAAGCTTTTTGAAATAGTTCTTGATATATTTTTAGTCTTTTCCATTGAAAATGAAGGGTGGTTCTTCGCCTTGTTGAATTTCAATATCCTTATAGGGAAACACTCTGATGATTGTAAAGGGACCTGACCAACAAGATTTCAGCTTTCCAAAGAAATGTTTCAATTGAGAATTAAAAAGTTAAACATTATACCCTAGTAGGAATTGTCATTACACAATGTGTTGGTTAGGCCATTTCTTTGTTTTTTATTTGTAAATAAAATCATTTTCATAGGAATACCTTTTGATATCTTCAAGTTCATCAAGTTATAGCATTATAACTTCTTCCACATTTTTAGTATCCATATTCATTTTCTTATTTTCCCAATAATAATGATTCTCTAGTTCGATGGGTATGTGACAAGGCTTCTTATAAACAAAATGAAATGGAGTAGTTACAATAAGTGTTTTATAAGCTATTAAATATGCCCAAAGTGTGTTATATAATTTAATTCTCCAATCCTTTATATTTTATCCACTTCCTTTTCAAGAATTTGTTTGATTTCCCTATTATACAATTCAACTTTCCCGCTTATCTACGGATGGTAGGGAGGTCCAGTGTTATAATGGATTTAATAATTTCTAAGAAAATATTTCACATCTTTATTTATAAAGTGAGTTCCAAAGTCACTATTGAGTAATTAGGGAAATCCAAATATCAAAAAAAATCTTTTTCTTTAAGAACTTCATGATCACTACAGTTGTGTCATGGGTGGTGGCCTCAGTATTCACCCACATTGAAATGTAATTCACACAGACTAGGATGTAAAATTTTCTATATGAATTTTCGAATGATCCCACAAAATTTATTCCCCATAATTAGTAGAGTTCAACTTCTAGAATGAGATTTTGTGGAATTTTGTTTATTTTTATAATAGTTCCTATCTACTGGCATCAATCGTAGGTTTGAAAAAAGTTCATTTTATCTTGATGTAGCATTGTCCAAAATATCCTTCTCTAAAGGATTTTAGACATTTTATGTTCAGGTCCATGATTACCTCTTACTAGTGATGTATGACACATGTTAAGAACACTTTTTTCTTCATCTTCTAAGTTGAAAAATCATGTTAATCCATCATCACAACACTTAAAAGGTATAATTTCATCCCATTAGTAATGTGAGGCTTCAGATAAAAATCTCTTCCTATATTGAGAGGTTAATCAAGGGTAGAGTGATCTTGTGGTGAGATAATTTTCAATATCTAAAAAACATGGTCGAGATTAGTTATTTATCATGATAAGGGTTTCATAGGAGAATTCATCCATGATTTTCAGATTACCATCATCTTTGATGTTGGGTAGTGGAGGTCTTGATAAATGGTTTACGGTGACATTATCAGTTTATTTTATGTCCTTTATTATGATTTCAAACTCTTGTAGTAGAAGAATCAGTAATATTAGAAATGGTTTAGCATGTTTTTTGTTTATTAAGTATTTAAGTTTTTCATGGTCAGTATAGACCACAACCTTTGATGGAACAAGGTATGAGAAAAAATTTCAAATGAAAAGATGGCTACCATAAGTTCCTTTTCAGTTGTCGTAAAATTTAACATAGCATCATTCAGTGTGTGATTGGTATGGTATATAGGAAATAATATATTGTTGACTTTCTATCCAAGTATAGCACCAATGGATAATCCTCTTGTGTCACAAATCAATTTTAAATCCTTTTCCCAATTTGGTTAAATTATGATAGGAGCAGTCACCAAACTATTCTTTAGGGTAAGTAATGCCTTTAAAAACTATTTGGTGTACTAGAAAATGGTTTATTTTGATAATAATTGCATCAAGGTGTGGGATAATTCTACAAAATTTTTAACAAAGTGACTATAGAATCATGTGTGGCCCAAAAATATCTTTATCCCTTTTACTATAGTAGGGTTAGTTAAGTATTTTATCACCTTGATTTTAGTTGGATAAACTATCATGAATTGTTTTATGATTTTATGTCCAAGGGATATTCCTCCTTGGATCATGAACTGAATCTTTTTAGTTTAATACCAATAATTTTTCCTCACAGTATTGTAAGACTAGATCTAAGTTACTCAGACATACCTCGAAGGACCTTCCATACACTGAAAAGTCATACATGAAGATCTCTAATAATTCCTCCTCTATATAATGGAATATATGTTTTATTCACCATTGTAAATTTGTTGGTGTGTTTCACATACCAAATTACATTAATCAGTATGTGAAGGTTCTGAAGGGAGAAGTGAACATAGTTTTGGAGTGGTCATCTGGATCGACTGCAATTTGGTTGTAACCTGAATATCCATCCAAGAAATAATAAAATTGGTTCCCTAATATTATTTATAGTATTTGATCCATAAATGGAAGTAGAAAATGATATTTTAGGGTTTCTGTATTAAGATTCCTATAATTGATGCATACTCTCCATCCAGTGAGGGTTCGAGTAAAGATCAGATCATTCACATCATTTTTTACAAAAAGTTATGTCACCATTATTTGGAACAACTTATAGTGCACTCAACCATTCTCTGTTAGATATTGAAAATATTATTCCAATATCTAGAAGTTTCATCACTTCTTTATTAAACACCTCCTTCATTGGTGGGGTGAGTTTTTTCTAGAGTTGGTGTTTGGGTTTAGAAACTTCCTCCAATGAAATTTTGTGGGTTAATATTATGGTAATGATCCATTTAAGGTCAATTAATCCCCTTGCTATTGAGTTTTTGTACCTTTTTAGGACATCAATCAACTTTTCCTCCTATTTTTGGGTTATCATTAAGCTGGTAATGACGAGCAGTGTTGTTATAGTCTCAAGGAATGATCACTTGAGTGTGTTTAGAAAAGGTTTTAAATACAATTATGGTGGATTAATGAAAGAGTTAATAAATGGCGGGATAGTGTCCCTTTTCAATGGTTTAAAGTAGTTTTCATTCTCATGATCATTTTCTTCATATTCATCTAATGGGATGGTATTCTTTTCATCCTAAATGTTTATAAACTCATCTCCTTCATTAGTATGAAATATGGCTTGATAATCAAAAGAATCATTACCTTTCTTGGTAGTCTTTTCTAAGTCAAACACAACTTGTTCATATCCCACTCTAAATATCATTATTCTTTATTTAAAATATATTAAAGCATTTATAGTTTCTAAAAATTTCCATACTAGAATAATTGGAACATATCCTCCCTATTTCATGTCTAAAATTAGGAAATATAAAATAAAGATAAACTTGTCAACTTTAACTAAGATATCCTCGAGAAGTCCTTGGGGATAATTGACTGATCGACCATCCAATTAAATATCCACTATTATAATTTTGAATTATTAAAGTGATAACTTCTTGAAGAAACTCATAGTTATGACATTTACTCCTTCTCCTAGATCTCATAATGCTCTTCTAATGTTTCATGCACCTATGGTGAAAGGGATTGAGAAACTTACAGGTTCTAGTACCTGTTGGAACCAAGATGGTTCGTTGCTATTCATTGAGTTTGGTTTTTTTTCAATATTCACATGGATGACTAGAGAGGTTGCAAGGAATGAGGCCATATGTTTGAGGATGAAAGAAGTATTGAAGGTGGTGTAGTTTCTCAGTGTTTTACAAATTTTTGGGCCTAAAAAATCGGGAGTTTGGTAACAATTTGCAGCAATGGTACATAGTGAAGGTCAGCGGTACGCGGTGAAGTCGTGTGCTGCACGGTGAAGGAACGTGGTACATGGTGAAGGTATGTATTACACGGTGAAGGTGTGTGGTATGTGGAATGATGCGTAGAACCAAAAACAGTTCACAGTAACGGTATGCAGTGAAGGCATACGGTACGCGGAATGCTGACAAAAAATGGTTCGCAATGACGGTATGCGATGAAGACATGTGGTATACGAGATATTGAAATTTGGTAGGATTTTTGTGGTTCGAAAAATAGGACCGGTATGCAGTGGACCCTAATAGTACGCGGATAGAGTATAGTTTACAGTGAGTATTTTCCCACGTTGAAAATTTGGGTAAATCAGATTATCGAAATTTGCAGAGTTACGTGCCTATTTAATGAATTGTAATCCCCTTTGTTAAATAATGAGATTGATGATTAAAATTTAGGGAAGAAATTTGGGGAAGTCCAAAGTGTTATGCAGTGGAGAAGATGGTATGCGGAGAGAATCATCCGCATAAGGAAAACAGTATGTGGAAGAGAGTGTGGTTCATGTAGGTAGCTCTCGCAGTACGATGTAGAGAAAGGCAGTACGCGGAGCAGGACGATACGCAGAGGAGTGGACCAGTATGTGGAGCAGGGAAGAACTCCAAGAAGGGTAGTTCACAGAGGATCTGGATGGTATGTGAAGGAGATAGACAGTATGCGAAAATTGCAGTGGTACGCAGAAACAGCAGCAATACGCAGAACACCCAAGGAAGCCTAAAAATTGACCAAATCAGTTTGAAAAATTAATTTAAATAACATTTCATTGTACGGGAAAATAAATTACATCTTTGGATGATTACGGGACTTCAATAGAGCATCCATTTATTTTTGAGGAGGAATGATTTAATGCTAAACCATTGAAGCGGCCTTCAAGTTGTTAAATTGAGTGGAGATTCTTCCAACGTAGTGAGCAAGGGGGAGTCAATGGAAGTGATCCAAGGGACATAGTATTCTATCCCTACAACCTTTTAATGGTGTTGCACATGGAATAGAGTGACTGTGCTAAAATATTATAATCCACAACTTGTGAAGATTAGTGTTTTTTTGGTATGAACGACACACTATCTGCGTATGCTCCTTGGACGTAGCCCTTATGGTTGAACAAAGTAAAATTGTTGTGTCATTTCTTTGCATGGGATTGTTTATATTATTCACTTCCTCTTCAAAAAGGTTTAACAGGTTCTTACCAAAGTGGGAACAAGATCCATACGTTTATAAGAAATAGTTGACACTCTAATTCACCCCTCCCCTCTCAAGGTGTTCTGAGGTCCTTTGGTGTCTTTATTGTAAGATTCTGCTAAAAAACTACAAATCATTCCTCATTTCAGAATATGAATCCTAGGTCTTCTATATTACTCTTCTTAAAATAGAATTTCTTTTAGGAATTTCTCATAAATAGGTATTTGGAAAATAGCTTCAGTGAAAGGGATGTTGAAATGAGATTTCTTGAACATTGGTAGAAACTTTTGATTTTGTTCCTTGATCTTTCCTTGCCTCTTTATTTCTGGGAATGGAAAAGGGGTTTGTACACAAGTGGTCCTATATAAACCTCTTTCTTTTTGGGTTGTTCTTTTTTTGGGGTTCCTATAGTCTCTTATGATTCTAGACTTATTTATTTATATGCTTCCTTTATTTTCTCATTTTCATATTCACTGATGTCAATCGCCCATTTCTCATGCTCTTCCATCCTATATTACTCCACTTTTCATTGTTTTTTAAAGTCTAGTATTTTCCCACTCTTAATCACTACCACCGTTGCTTCTTCTCTTGGGTGCATTACATTGTTATTGGGCAATTTACCTTGTAGTTTTTCTGATAGTGTTTTTAAAAATTAACCCATCTAGTTATCAGGATTTCTCATGGTGCCTATTTGGTTTTTCATTTAAATTTTTGATTTATCAATATTTGGTATACTTTCTACACAAAGTCAGTGATCAAATTTTCAAGATTTTTTGGGATAGGTTGGCATTGTTGAGGTGGTCTTGGTGGAGCTTGTTGATATTGTTGTTGTTGTGTTCGTGGGTGCTATTGTGCTCTGGGAAAAGGTTGTTGGGATTGTTATTATGGTCGAGCTACTAGACCTTATAGTGGGCACCCATGTGGTCCTTGGTTTATTTTTGGTACCTTTCTACTCATATGTCTAAATTAACCATGATTTTTTTGTTGCTGATGAGTTAGCCTCTGCTGGTCAGTTTTTTCTGTTGGTACTATTGGGGTTATAGGTATTATTGGACTTATTGATTATAATTGATATAGTTATAATCTTATGCTTAAGGTTCTTCCATACCTTTCCTATATTCATGGTATGAATGAAGTCCTCCAAACATCTCACAAGATTTTATTTCCATAATAGGATCAAGAGAGGGTGGTGGTGTAGCAGGCAACTGAAATGATTCCAGATTCTTTGTCAGAGCCCCTACTTGAGAAGCAAGGTGGGTGGTCTCTTCCACCTAATGAATACCACATCATATCGATCCCCTATCACTTTTACATATATTAACATTATGATAGACTAAATCCAAAATTGCTTTCCCAACTTTCATCATCTTGAGCATGAGTCCTCTATCAACGTCGGCATCTACTACAGTATGTGCACCAGGTTGATTTCCTTGATAAAATGTCTAAAGTTGAAGACACACATCTATACCATGATGTGGGGACTTTTTTGTAAGCTCCCTGAATCTATCTCTAGCTTACCATGGTGATTATTCATTTGCCTGGGTGAAGTTTTGAATTTCATTCTAGAGATTCCAAGTCCAGATTGGTGGGAAGTACTTGTCTAGGAACTTATTTTCTAATTCATCCCAAGTCGTGATTGAAATGGGAGATTTACGCTTTAGCCAGTCCATGGCTCTATCTTGGAAGAAGAAAGGTAATACTTACTGTCTTATTTCATCTAAAGATGCTCCTTGGTTGAAAAAGGTATTGCAAACCTCAAGAAAGTTTTAGATGTGTTCATGGGGTTCTTCGCTCTCAAGCCCACTAAATTAAACCATATTAAAGATCATGTGAATGAGTCTAGTTTTAATCTCAAAAGTGTTCACCTAAATTGGTGGATGAACAATGTTGGGAACAACACCACTAATGAATGGTAAACTATAGTCCATAATGGTGTGTTACTATAGTACTAGTCTCTCACCCTGATTGGAAGGTGATGCATAGTTTGGGACTTAAATATGTGGCGGTGCAATATTATTACACTCTTCCATTGTGAAGCGGTGATGTACAGTGATGGTCCCATCTATCTCAGAATAAAATAGAAGTTTTTCTTATGTTTCCAGGATTCTTGAGTGAGTCAAGAGACCCCGGCGCATACACTGGCCACTAAGAGAATAAATAAATAATGAAGTAGTGGGAGGACATTGGAGCACCCTAAGGAGAAAATTGAAAAAGTAAAATGGGAAATAAAATAAGAAATGGGTAGGGGAGAGATAATATGGGGTTTGATCCAAAGGTTACTATGCCCAAGAAATAGTGGTCCCTGGAAATGGCTCTAGACTTTGAATCACCTACATATGTCATTGAATTCATGTGGGATGAGGTCAGATTAAATATTTAAAGTCCCAAAATAAACTTAATATAATGTTATAGTAAAGTGTTGGTGTGGATTCTATCCCATGAGGATGACTGGTAGGTCAGATACCATTCAAATAAAACCCACTTGAAGGATTCCTCACTTTGACTCTTCATGTTTGGTTTTAAATAAGTTTATATACTTGGTTTTATTTCAAGTAATTAAAGAAAGGATTGGGATTGATTTTAGGGAAAAGGAAAAGGGATATTACTAAATCTAACTTTGGATAGACTTATGGAATAGGTTGTGAAGTGGTTCAATGAACACCAATTGACCTTCGTCCAACCAATTGGATCAACCTAAGCTAGAAAATACTCTTTGGTCCAGAGTAATTGAAAACTTAATCACATAAATCTTAGATTCTAGGAAGAAAGAATTACAGGATATTGTTCCTACTTTAATCCTCTCTAATGAGGTCATGGTAATTCAATTTTTTCCTCTGATGGTTAGGGATAATGCTAAACAATGAGATTTTACAATTGTTATAAACCTAGTTACTATCCATAGGGTTACCCAGTTTTGATATTTATATATTAATTAGGTTAAAACAACCCCTAATCTCGACCCCTAGCTCTAATTATATTATCCTTGCATGGAATTCATGATCAAAAGAAATTAAAGATAAAGAATTTTTTGCATAATTATAAAACAGTTTCAAAATAGACAATCAAGGATTAAAGAAGAAAGAATCAATGTCAAAAAATTGGAATCCATGAAAATATAAACCCAAAACTAACTTTTCATGATGAAAAAATGAAGAACGAGTAATCTGGTATCCAAAAAATAAGAAACAATAACTTTCTTACTATAAAATAATAAACACATGAATATTGATGCTTGTTATGATTAATAAAAGAGTTCGGCATTGAAATGGATGTCGGTATTGAAAATGATATTTAAAAGGCTGAATAACGGTGAAGGAATGATTAAAGACTCACTAAGATCCAATGAAATAATGAAATAAATGAAAGGAATCTATTTTGGGAAAATAACATATGAAAATGGATGAAGAAAAATGGGAGAAATAAAAATGATTTATGAAGATCTTGTGCATGGAGGTCATTGAAACTATTAATAAGAACAAGAAGTACACAGTGTCAATATCCTACATGTTGTGTACTAGATTAAATGACTTGGATCCTAAAATATTCACATCATGTAATTTTTTTCACATTGTGTAATTTAGATCCACTTTTCCCACTGAAGAATCTATTGGTTTCTTTGAATGGTAGAGACTTTGAAGATTGCTTGTTGTGCAATCTCTACAGGTTGTGTATGAATTTAAACTTTGGTGGGATTTTGATTTTTGAAAGCTACACTTAATGTAATATATTTACATGAAATTTATTATCTTCACATCATGTAGAAGCTTCACAATTAGTCTGAATCCTTAGAGGAATTTTGTGAATTAATCATACACATCGTGTTTGTGATACATGGTGTGCAATGCCAATTTTTTGAACATTTTTAGCATTTCTTAATTTAATTCCATAATTACTAATTCCTATGAAAAAAACCAAAACCCAATGCATTATTGAATAATTCATGAATAATAATTAAATGAATATATATAAAATTTATATATATAAATTTATATTATCAGTTGTCCTCTTCTTATATTATCCTCTCTCTAGTTCTCAAAATCTAGAATGTTTATTTATTATTGTTTCCTCAACTGAAATTATTATAAAGGGTAGGCCTAAAACAGTCATCATCTTCACATTGACTAATGAGGAAGGTTACACACTCTCTATTTTATTGGACATAACCACCACAAGAAAAATAAACTATTCTTAACCTATTTAAAAGGGTTCGAGAACTGCCATCTATAGTAAAGTAGGTTAGAGAGTGTCAAAACCAACTCCCTATAGACAAAAAATTATTCTGATAAATCAACTGAGAACCCCTAATAATAGAACTACTCTATGAAGAGTCATGAATACTCCCATACCAAAAAAATAAAGTCCTAGTCAATATTAGCTCAGTGACCTCTTCCTTTACCAGTACTTCAATATATGACATAAACATAAATAAAGTGACATAGAGCTAAATAAAAGGATGAAAATACTCCTCAAAATTCCTCTATTTAAACACATAATCTAGAAAAAGGTCTAAATAATGATATAAGAGGTTCTTGTAGATTAAGTTAAACACTCAGACACTATAAATCCCCTTTTTAAGGCTAATGATCTCCATCCAACAAGCTATATTAGTGGTTGAAAATAAAAGATCAGTATAAAACTAATCTCTGAACCTATTCCATGAAATAGATGACTCCTCATGGTCCCTAAGGAACAAAATCCACCATTGTAGATCTAACCCATGCTACATCATCGTGGTTAAAGAAACATGGTGCTCTTTTTTAGTACGGATCAAACTAAAGTCTATATCCACCTTCTATAACCAATTTTCTATATACCAATCTTAAAAGGATCCATTGTACTTATATAGATACTGGTGTTGAAACACTCATATTTTCCTTCAAGTTTCATCACCATCAACCTCCATTCTATTCTGATCAGATGGAACATCATGTTGAACATATTCTACACAAACGTTATTCATATATTAACATAGTTCCATATTTTTAAAATAATAAGCATCGGTAACTCTAAAACTCATGAAAAAGAACATTTAATTATTAACTAACTTAATCATTGTAACATATTTTCCAACAGTCTACCCAAATTCAAACATAATAATTGAATTACTTGATTCATTATCCTTGCCTATGTCTCTACCCTATAATTCAATTAGTATTTTTAATAGACTTGCGGATCCATAGACATACATAAAATCATAGGTGTCCATAAAACCCTTCATACAAGATGATCTCCCTTTTTAATAAAACATACTAATCCCAATAAATATTATCTCCCTATAAACCCATGCCTCATAACCAATCCATAACTTTGAACTCCATCCTATATCTCAATCATCAATGTTTGATACCACTCTATCATAACCCCCTCCCACCAAAGGTTCCCCACCTTGATCGGTAATGAAGAATGAGAGATAATGACCCTAGAATCCCCCCTCCAATAGGACATGGGTTGGAATATACTACTAAGGTTATATAGATCACATATATGGTAAGTATTACCATCATATAGATTTAATGAACAAGAGATAAGAAGGAAACCCACCAACCAACCCCATGTATAAATAAAAAATAAAGTCCAATAAATGTAATTTCATATATAAAACGAAAAAATGGAAGAAAAAACTAAAATTACAAAAAGTAAATCCTTGGGAGTGACCATAAATCCCCAACAAATTCAGAATAACACATTGAACTAGTAATGCCCAACATAATAACCAGCCATCTATTTTTGACCTGAAAAACATAGTTTATATATATATATATATATGATAATAAATGGTATACTTAGTAAACTACCCCTAAAAAATCTCATGAAAATTTTGAAACAAAAAAAACATATTAAAGCCTAGTGAATAAAAAATGACACTAACGTTTCACCCAAATAGGTAACAATAGTTTCCCCAACCTCACCATGGATAGCTCACCAAGTAAATCATAGAAATAAACCATTATATATCAAAATTATATATATATATATATATATGTATGTATGTATATATTCGCTTCATTATTGGTTTTTCACTATCATGCTCTGATGCCAAACATCTTGTGCTCATCCTTTGTAGAAATAATTCATCCTTGATGTGATTTGGGCCTCAAACCTACCTACATCAGTCTTGCATAGGGCTCAATATATCATGTCGGTATGAGTTCATATATACATATCATCATCAATATTGTCCCATCTATAAAAAATTATATTTATGGAAGCCACAACAGTCGATGTTAATGCATTATACCTCAAGCCATCACAACCCATGCACATAGACCAATGAAAAGATGGATCCACCTTGATCATATACAAGTATGAATTATACCTCAAACCATTATAGCATGTACATAAATATATTGTAAAACTGAGAGACTTCACAACTCAGGTGGGAACACACCCTATACTATAATCCAGAATATCCTGGGATATGCCTACTCATATCTATGTCCAAAGGGAGAGGGGGGAGAATTCATACATTCGTTCTCTTTCCATCCTAGATGTTAGAGAAACCCCCCCCCCCCACCACCACCACCACCACCAAAAATTTGGGTTTTAGTTACCCTACTGATGTAGGTGGGGTAGCATATGAAATCATAAAATCTAAATAATATTACGCACAACCACACTAAGGGAAATACCTAGACTTAGTCTCATCTTTCACTATCTTTGCAAAGGATATTTAGGTGCCAGTACTAAATACTATATATCAAATAAGCATAAAATAATCGAGTTATTTTTTAATTAATTAAATTATTCATTAATTAATATTATTACATTATTCACTTCTCAATATTAACATTTTATTTTTATTAATCCTAGTTCCTTTAGTACCATTATTCTTTTTGTTATATTCAAATGTATGTCATCATAATTAAATCAAGTTTAATCATTTTTTTAAAACCAAAATGATTTTTCAAAACATATTTCAAATTTTATATTTAATGTAATTCTTTTAGGAGAATCTTTTTTAACCATCCAATGGTTTCCATTAACGTGATATAAATCATTTAACATGACTACCATTAACAAGACCTCATCGTATGGGTTATTTATTTATTCATTTATCATTCTCAAATTATATAGGTTCTCTTGGAATATTCTTAAGATACCACATCAAATATTATTTCTCAACTCATAGAGTCTAACTAAGTTGAGCAATGGGAACCCAACAATAAAGGACATCCATCCACCTGGACATATAGCAAGCATCGTGCAAGAATTTAACATCATTCATTTTACTACTATTTTTTAAATAGTGAAACCTTGGGAAAGAGGAATGTGTGAGGCATGATAGTCCAGTATCAAGGTGGGAATGTGATTTATCTAGAGGTAAAAAGTGTTTCCTTGAGTCTTATCATAGAGGTATTGACAATAAGATAGTTTGTAATGATAGTTGTGTGATATTCCACCAATATAGAAAGATGGAACACATAACTACTCAATGAAATAGGTACCTAGTTGAGCATCAGTATAATGAAATAATTGTCCATATTCAACACTTTTGTAGATACTTTCCTCCAACGCCCAGTATAAGAGGGTGTACCTGAGCTATGGATTTAGAAGTGGGATCTATATATCTGTATGAGGTGGAAAGATGAAGTACTAATAGCCATTCGGGACCAGTATGTGGATGTGGTTGAGGAGGCTAGATATAGGATATGTAGCACCATAAAGGAGAACCTAATCAGGGTAGTTAGGTTGTATCTCAGGGTTGTGGATCAAACCAGTTACACATTGTGCAGTAAACACCCATGGATCAGAGGGTTGGTCCTTTTACTATAGGAGGTATGATTTTATTATACTCAACTTTAGTATCTTCCTTATTTGATACATGCACCATGAATTTATCCAAATTCATGGAAATTATGGAAGAAATCGAGTATTTCGGTGGAGTAATGACTCTTGATACCCCATTGGTAATTTGATTAGTGATTTTACACCGATGTAAGGAATTCCCCCTAGAGGTAGGTGTTTATAATTTCATATGGAATATTTTATTCCTCAAGATGAAAGGCTTTGAAAATATTATCAGGATGGATAAGATAGTATTCTATCTTTCTTACATAAACTATTATCATGGACAGGTTTCTTTCACATCACCCAATGGTGGTAACTATATTAATAAAGGATAATGGAAAATACATACTAGTGGAGTTAGATTTGAGTATTTTGGTATGGCAAGACAAAAATCCAAGATTTGTGATCTCTTTCTAGATTATCAAGAAACATGTGAGGAGAATTTTCCTCTGGTGGTTGATCTTTTCAGGTATGTCTTCTCTGATGACATTTTTGGTATACCTATAGAGAGAGGGGTAGATTTAACCCTTGATCTAGTTTCAGAAGTTTCACTAGTGTTTATTCCGCCTTACAGGATTTAACCTACTGAGATTCATGAACTCAAGAGGTAGCTAGAGTATTTAGATGCCAAAGGGTTTATTTGACCTAGTATCGCTCCTTGGGTATGATAACCCTAGTCTTTATTACACATAAATTCATAAATCATTACACCTAATATAGGCTAGAATATAAAAAATTATAGTTTATTTGGGTAATTAGTTACATTATATAACCACTTAAATAGGGGTTACATCAACATTTTTGAAAACTTCTTTAACATGCTCATAATATTCCTTTATTCTAAAAAATGCATGGGATAACCTGGGGATATACATAAGAAAGGGGTGAGCTATGAACCCTAGAAAGGGAATAAAAAAACATAACATGAAGAAATTATTATATGATATACATTAGGAATTTCAATAGTACATAAAAGTATTGATAATTATAAAAATTAACAATGAGGCATGATATAGCATGATAACATAAAGGCAACATGGAAATGTGGTAAAAACTTTAAACATGACATCATAAGCATAAGCTAAGGTTAACCACCGAGATATCAAAACATAATGTTCTTAGGATGACCTCACATACACTATAAATAGAATATCATGATAACAAAACATTACCCAATACATTGGAGCTCTATATGGGTGAAACTATCATAATCATATCATGTAAATGTATAAGTGTTCCATATAGAACTAATAAAAAAAGAACAAGTTTCATTAAATTTAATTACATGACCAAGGAGTGTGGTATAAATAAATTAAATTCCCCAATAAAATAATTATAGGTATGATTAGTTGAATACCCTTGATTGTAAATTGAGATGGTATTCATAACACAAAGGTTTGGCCTAGAAAAAATGCAGTGAAATGCTTGTAGCATAATGACAGTACATATAGGTTGATAATTTGGTTTAATGAAATAGAAATGGGTATATCATAATTTTTAAATTAAATAAAAAGTTATGGGGATTCATAAAAACATATACCAAAATTATTAATTGGTAACAAAAGGCATAAAAAGAATAATATTCTTGAATAAATAAGAGAATGATAGAATCCCTTACCTTGAGAGGTTGATTCCAAAATCTTGGGGGACAATTATTGATAGATTGAAGAAAAATTGGAGGAATATAGAAAGTGGATGGAAGATAATTATATTATCCAAGATTTTTGAGTTAATAGGAAGGGTATCTTGGGTGGGTTTATATAGGAAAAGATATGGCGGTTCTTTATTATTTCCTAAACATAGGTTTTGGACTCTATTTAATAAAGTAATCAAAACCAAAAACATTCCCATGGTTTTTTCATATATTTTCTAAAAAAAATGAGTAGTTTTATTTATTTTATATGTCCAAGGTCCTAAATTAATAAATTTTTTCCTTTGGTGATGTGGAAGTGAGTTATGTTTATAAAGAATTTATTTTAAAACCTTAAAATATAATATAGGTTTTAGAGGATACATAATGGAATTATAAAATTAATAAAATAACATATAAATCAAATTATTTTAAATTTTAAACATATAATTGGTCTTGGATACCTTTTATAGCATTTGTTACATTAATTTTGGGTCATTATGATGCCATAATGCACACTATATATTTATACAGTATTTATTTTTTATCCAGAAATTCAACTATCTCAAAAAATTATGAAAAATTAACAATTGTCTAATTTTATGTTTTTATTTCAAAAATAATATTTATTTTATCAAAATAACATTATAAATATGATAATTTTTAATTTTAAAATACGAATCGATATTTACTGAGAAATGTTGGGTTTTTGGATAATAACAGTTTTCGAACCCATATAACAATTACATTTGACTTCATAAAAGATATATTATCATTTAAATTTAATAAAAATTATTTAATATTGTTATTTAATTAAAATATCATTTATTTTAAAAATTAATAAATTCATCAAAAAGGATTATCTTAATTGAAATTTAATTTTACCCAAAAATATGATTTGTGTTTTATCATTTCAAAATCAAAATCATTTAAAAATCAATGATAATAAGAATTAAATATATTCATAATTATATAAAATAAAAATATTCATATTATTAGTTTCATGATACATAGACCTTTATTGCACCATAAAATTCCCTGATGGTAAGGTACGAGATGGTGAAATTTTCATGGGGTGGTTCTACGTACGTGGTTTGGGTCGTGATCTCAATGGGCTTAAACATATACTATAAAAGTTTTTTATCTTGATTTAAATGTTGGATATTAGTTTGGTCTTGGTCAAGATAAAATAGTAGTGATGTTATCTCCCTCTGAATCTATAATAAATAGTATTCATAGGGTACAATCTTACTGGTTGAGCACACAACTTCTGTTGTCAGTATCAGTTGTATTTATGAAAACCGTATATTTATACTAATCATATGATCACTATTCAATTGCTATATTATCAATGGTTTTGATGATTAATGGAATTTTAAATTTTATAGGATATAATAAAACCAATGATGTTTATCTGTTTTGTATAACCATAATAGAGCATTTAATTCAATCAAAAAGAAAATTTTATTTATAAAATTTTGGTTCATTACAATCTTACACCCTTTAGAAATTTCTCCCTTGAAATTTTAATTTCACACACCAAAACATATGTAGGTAATTATTTTTCATCACCTCCTCCAATTTCCATGTCTCTAATTGAAACTTTCGGTTTCTCCATATCACTTTGACCAGGTTCATTTTCATATTTCAAATAACTTTTTCTCTATGATCTAATATCATTACTGGATGCTCCTCATATGAAAGATAATTCTCCAATGGTACCACCTATGGATTCAAAACATATGAGGTGTATGGTATGTACTTAAACAATTTGGATACATAGAACACAACATGTACTTGAGATAGTTTAGGTGGTAGTGCTAATAAATAGTTCACCTCTCTTGTGTGATCAAGGCTCTCAAAGGGACCGATGTATATTTGACTAATATTTCCCTTTTTCACACCCAGGTTTTACTTTTTATTTCTTCCATCTTGGGTTGGGGTTTAGGTGAGTCCCTATTTAAATTTTTTAACTTTTATTAAAAAAAATCTCATTTTGTGTTTAGTGGCATCTGGTGCACGGATAGAGCGCAGTCTAGAAACCGTGAGGCTTCACCCAGGTAATCGTGCAGCCTTCCAATCTTCCAAAAATAAAATAATAATTAAATAAATAATAAAATTAAAGTTAAAAATTAAGATAATAAAGGGTAAAATCGAAATAAAATTATTATTAAAATAATAATAATAATAATATTATTATTATTATTATTATTATTAAAAATGGAATGAATATTATTATTATTGAAATTATTATATTATTATTAGTATTATTATTATGTTAGCATTATAATTTCATTATAATTATAATTATTGGGTATTATTGTTATTATTAAGAATTTTTGTTATTATTATTATTATTATTAAGGTATTATTATCATTAGTTTGTTTTAAAGTTTTAATAAAAAGAAAGAAAAAATGTGTGTAGAAAACCCTAACTCCTCTCTCCTCCTCCTACCCTACGTGCACCCAACCCCTGCGTAGCCTCCTTTGTTGTTCCTTCTCTCCCTACCACCACCTTCTCAGGCATCCACCTTCTCAGGTGCCACTTCATTTCTCCAACAGCCTTCTTCCTCATGCGGCCTCCTTCCAGTGCGCAACTCAGCCGGCCACCACCTTGTGCAGCATGCCACCTCCATCCAGTCAGCCTCTTGCTAGTGTGACCTCCCATATCCGGACATGCCCTCCCTTTTCTAGCGAGTCCTTAAACTGGCTCAACCCCCCTGTCCGTCCATGCGACCCCTTACCAACGCACACGGGTACCTCCGGTAGGCCCTCATACAGCCTCTCGGCCCTCTTTCGGTGATCTCCCATCCACCGGCCACCCTTCGTCTGGTGAGGCTTCCCCGCTATGGTATTATTATTCCTTCTTTCATGGGTTTAGGGTCCTTCTTTTTTGAGGTTTATGGTCATCCAAACCCTAGATGCTAGAGTTTAATTTTTGTGGTTAAATACTAAAATGTCGGGTCCAATTTTGATTCTTAAGGTTGGAGTTACCTTCCTTTGAGGGAGAATGAGGTGAGATTGAGGTTTTACATCATGTTTCAAAAAAAATTCATAGTTTGAGGTATTTATTCATATGCATTACCCTTTAAATTTTAATAATTGTTGGTTTCTTGGTTTTTTCACATATTTTTCATCCTAATTAGTGATGTATAGTTTTTAGAATATTTTTTTGACTTGAAATGAATTGTTTTCCTTTTTGTATTGTGATGCATGAAATTGTTTAACTGTGTTTTTCATGCTAAATGTATGATGAAATTCCCAGTTTGATCTTATAATTGTGCTTTGGATTTGAAGTGATAGTTTGGTTCCCTTAATTGGGTTTTCAAGTAGGCCTTCAGCTTTCAAAGTGACATGTTTATGTAAATTGGGTGTTTTCCATGAGTAAGTCCTTGTTGTGTCATTTGATATCATTTTATAAATCATGAAATCGGTTTAAAAAATTATGTATGGGTTTCAATTTATGTTTCGACATGTCATAGATGTATGGTTAATTTTTAATGAGGGTTTTGGGTGTATTTTTATATAAAATACTTGAGGTGGTTATTGAAAATATTTTATAAATTGTTTTAATGGTTATTAAATTATAAAAAAAGGTGTGAAACATGTTTGGAGAAACTTTTGGGGTGTGTATGAATTTAAAATTTATTTTGAACGTGAGGTCTGTTTTTGTTGGGTTTTGCACACCATATGTTGGTAAAATGGCCCGGATGGATTTTTCATGTAGTTTATGATTTTTAGAATCATTTTTTGATTTTATAAATATATTTGTGATGTCTAAAATGATGGTTTGTGTTTCCAAAATAAGTTTTGCACACCAAGTTCTTGGTGGAATGCCTATTTCACCCTTGTAAAAATGTTTTAATATCTAAATTATGGCTTTCATTAATTAAATGAGTTTACAATTGTGTGTTTGGTTCTAAAAGATAGTTGTGTGTGGCGATTTTTTGTGAAAATTATTATTTTATAAAAATTAAGTGAGTCCAAATTGGAACTTTTAAGTGGTTTATTTTGGAAAACCCCTATAGGAGAAAGTCTCTTTCCTTGTGATAGATAAATAGGTAGGGATGTCCTTAGTTTGGGACTCCAATTGGGTAATAATTATTTAAGGAAAGGGGTTAATCCTCTAGGCAGTTTAGGTGGTGTCGATTTGTGTGTTGTGTGTGATGGTGTATATATGGCTTGTTTCTTGATCTTGTTTGGAACACCCCTTTAATAACATAGAATGCGACCCTATTAAAGGTATGAGGATTATTGAAATGATTTTTTTCACTAGTAGTTGATGTGCTGACCAGTGGCCCATAGTAGGTGGATATTTTTCGGTTTATTACTATGGGATTGGGCCCCTTGGTTTGTCCTGAGTTAGGGTGGTTAGGAATTTAGGCATTTTGATTTCATCGTGTGTGGCATGCTACTGGGTATGGGGTCTCATGTATTAGTACGTTATTGTTCTCCTATGAGTTCCTAGGTTTTCTCATGTTTCTCTAATACTAGTACCTTTAGTGCCATTGCCCTCCTTTTGTGGAATCGTGATCTTTTGTTTCATTTTGGTATTCTTTTGGTAAAATTGTGAATGTGTGTTTTTGTTAAAAAGAATTTCAATGAAAAAAATTGGATAGAATATGCACTCTCACCTTTGTCATTATTGTGAAAAATAATAATTTCCCATTTGCTTCCCTTTTCACTACTCCCCTTAGCCTTGTTTTAGATCAAGAGGGAATTAGAATATGATTGTTTTTTTTAAATACAATGTTTAGAAAATATATGTTTATATTTTGTAATTAAAACCTATCAATCAAATTTTATTTATTTCAAGGATATTCATTGGGAATAGTTTAAGTGGGGCCTACCTACAAAGTTTTAATACTCATTCCTATAGTGTTTTCTTAATTTTAGTTTCTGCTGAAAGTTTTGGCTTGAGTTGGTCACATTTCATGATGGTTGGTCACAGATTGGAGAGTGACCCTCTGGGTCACATGAAGTTGTTTTGGGTCTCATGTTTGGTTTGGGTTTCTTTTCTGGTATAGTTTTTTGTATCTTTAATTGTGACATATGTACTATAAAATTTTTAAAGTATTTTTAGTTTGGTCTCTATTTTATTTATTTTGCTTCCTTTGTTTATTTTATTGGGAAAAATTGGTCCCTTGACTCTATTGATTCCCTTGGAACTTGTCACTAACCCAGGAGGATCAGGAACGCCACTCGAGCCTTGCAGTAGAACGGGTCAAGTGACCGGTTCTGGGTTGAATCGGGTTGGTTCATGACAAAATAGTGTCAGAGTAGGTCGTTTCTTAAATGGACATTGATTTTTAGAGTTCCCATTGTTATTTGGGGTTTTCATGGTAGAAGGTGTAGGATTGTTGGGTATTGAGGTGTAGTAATGGGAAGGATATCTGAACCCTTTCTCATTCCGAACCTTGGGTTACCATGGGATGTTTGGGACTGTTGGTGTCTTTTGGTTTATGTGCATTATCTAGTGTTAGGAAATAAAAAGGGAGTTGGAAAGTTGCCTCTGTGAGCTCATAGGGCCTGAAAATCCATGTGGAGTTGGGTATATTTTCCTATAATACTCTTTGTGATGGTGGTGTGATTGGCATATGACTACCAACCATATGGATAAGTCACTCGTTGACACTAGATTCCCCTTGTGAACTATTTTGGGTTTATGTTAGTTCTGGAAAATGTTTTTGAAGATTTTTTTTAATTATGAAAGGTTGAATTTAAAATGGTAATGAATTTGTTTGGATAAATATAATTATTCCCTTTCCTCTTAGTGTTCTCTCCCAGAAGATTCGATGGATTCCCAAGGTGCAGCTTTGGGTGGTGTATCTTTAGAAAACACTCCAGTTGATCAACCTATAGACTACATCCTTGAGTTTTAGAAGTTGAACCCTCCTCTATTTTATATTCAATCTAATTCTATTGAGGTTGAGGAGTGTATGAAGAATATTGAGAGAGACTTTGGTTTCCTTGTGCTGTATGAGTCACTAAAGTTAAATTTTTCTACCTTCATACTCGAAGGCTCAATCTGAAAATAGTGGAAGTCTGTGTATCGAAGAAAACCTCAGGAATATATTACCTTGGAGTTATTCAAGTATTCGTTCATCCAAAAGAATTTCTATGAGATGATTAAATTGAGAAAGATAATATAGTTTTGCAGTCTTCAGTAGGGTGTTGGATCGGTATTATAATTCTATCATCTCTTATTGGACCTAGTTCTATATGACCCAGGGTATGTTACAAATGATCCCATGCAAGATCGGAATTTTGAGCTTGGGCTCTATCCTGAACTATAGTCGAAGGTGGAAGAGCTCAACCTAACCACCTTCTTTGACGTGGTGAGACAATCCTTTCATGATGAAGTTGAGTTAGAAAGAGGATTTGGGATGGATAATCCACCTATGTTCTTTGAGAGTGGTGAAGAGGATGATGGTAAAAATAATGGGAAGGGGACCAATATTGGTGGTGTTGGTAAGGGAATTAAGAGGCCTTCAGACCTCCAGTAAAATTCTTCAGAGTTCAATGACATGATCAATCATAAGTGTGGTAAACAGGGCCATAAGAGGTTGTCATGCCTGAATGCTCCAATAATCTACCACACATGTGGACGGTAGGGTCACTTATAGTGGTTGTACTAGGGTGTTTCCAAGAAGCATTGTGAAGCCAGACCCAACTCATCAAAGGTCACACCAATCCATTCACATAATTAGGGCGATGTGTTTTCTCAGTTTGTGGTTTTCTCTCTATAATATTTTTTTGATGTAATAGCCGTATCTGATGTAATTTGTGGTTTTTCTTTCCCCTAGGTTGTAATATTGGTTCTTGTCAAAACCCTTTTTGAACTCCATTTCAATGGAAGTGTGTTTCATGAATTTTTGATCTGTGATATCAATTTGGTGATTTCTAAAGCCTAAATACGATGTAAGAGATTCTTCAAACCTTAAAGCACTAGCCATAGGTTCCGGAGTGAAGCTCTCTCATAGTCAGAAGGACCGTAGCAGTGTAAAAATTCGTTGGTTTAATTTTTTTCCTTATTGTGGCATGGTTTATGTTCTCCTGAGGGTGTGAATTTATACGTATGTTGATGAATGTGGTTTTGATTCCCTTTTAGTTGGTCCCTTCCCTACCCACCCATTATGGTGGGGATTTATGGTACATGTAAGGAGTTTCTGAGTTTATTTCTTTCATTAGTCCTTATGGTGGGGAGACCCATCACGGGTCTCGTTGAATTCAGAGTCAGCTTATTTCTTATGTTGGGGAGTCTGTTTGGGCCTCCCCATGTTAGTATCTTAGCTCCACTCCTGATATCGGTTTGGTGGTAGATGGTCTCACATAAAACCACCTAATTATAAATTTTTCCTTTGAGTGAGTGTCGATATGGGAGTGTTTTGGTGGTTTCATTAAATTAAGGTTATGAAGGTTTCCTTGAGATGGGGTTTGAAATCTATATGTTTATTTGGGTGGGTGGTATGAGTTCTATTTGATGATGTTTAAGGTATTTTGTGTCTTAAGTCTGGTTTTGGCATTGTGAGAGTTCTATGTCTTTTGGACTGATCAACTAGGGGTGTTTAAACTTTTGCGGGTGGGTTAATCTTAGAGGGGAACCCATTTTGATATCCCAATCTCATCTTGTTATCCTTTTCTGGTTGGTGGTGTTTTTTGTAATCTCTTCATTTTTTGTTTGTTTGTAATCTCCTTGATTAATAAAGGAGTAGTGTTTTTTCTTTTATAGTAAGCCTTGGGTTGGCTTTCTGGGGTCGGAAAGTGTTATGGTGGGGAGAATTTTCAAACACAGGTTTTACTTTTCCTTGGTTCTGGCTCAGAACAGGGTTCGGGTGAGTCCTTGTTTAAATTTTTTAGATTTTTTTGATAAAATGCGTGTTTTGGGTTTGGTGGCATCTTAAGAATGGGCATAGCATGGTCTAGAAACCGTACGGCTTCACACAGGTAACCATGCAGCCTGCCCGTCTTCAAAAAATAAAATAAGAATTAAACTAATGATAAAATTAAATTTAAAAAAAATAAGAAAAATTAAAACCGAATTAAAATTCTTTTTGTATTAATAATAATATTTTTATTATTATTAAAAATGAAATGAATATTATTATTATTATTACTATTATTATATTAGTATTGTTATTATTATTATTATGTTATGATTATAATTTCATTATAATTATAATTATTTTGGATTATTATTATTATTATTAATTTTATTATTATTATTATTAATGTATTATTATCATTAGTTTTTTTTAGGGTCTTGACAAAAAAAGGAAATAATGTGTGTAGCAAACCCTAACTCCTCTCCCCTCCTCCTACCCTATATGCACTCAACCCCGGCATAGCCCCCTTTGTTGCGCCTTCTCTCCCTACTCACCACCTTCTCAGGCAAGCACCTTCTCTGGCATTGCTTCCTTTCTCTGGTGGCATTCTTCCCTCCACGGCCTCCTATTGGAGAGCAACTCAGTCGGCTACCCCCTTGCGTGGCACGCCACCTTTATCCAGTCAGACTCTTGTCAGCATGTCCTCCCATATCTGGCCACACCCTCCCCTTACCGGTGAGACCTTCAACCGGCACAAATAGTAGGTGCGACCCCCCTATCTGTCTTCAAGACACCTTATCGGTGAACATGGATACCTCTGACTGTCCCTCCTCTAGTTGTGCATCCCTCTTCCAATAATCTCTCATCCTCCGACCACCCTTCTTCTAGCGAGGCTTCCCCCCTATGATATTCTTCTTCCTACCTTCCTTACTTTATGGTTTTTCCATGGTGAGGTTTATGTTTGACCAAACACTAGATGCTTTGGTTTGATTTTTGGGGTTAAATCCTAAAATTTCAGGTCTATTTTTGATGATTAGGGTTGGAGTTACCTTCCTTTGTGTGTGAATGATGTGTGATTGAGGCTTAACAATGGATTTTGTAAGTTTTTAATCATTTGAGGTATGTATCCCTATTCATTACCCTTGAAATTTTAGGAATTGTTGGTTTCATTATTTTCACACATATTTTTCATTCTAATTAATGATGTATTGTTTTTAGAATATTTTTTTGACTTGAAATGAAATGTTATCCCTCTTGCATTAGGAATCATGAAATGGTTTAACTATGTTTGTCATGATAAATGTAAAATAAAATTCTGGTTGGATATTATAATTGTGATTTGGATTTGAATTCATAGTTTGGTTCCCTTAATTGTGTTTTTAATTAGGTTTTCAGTTTTAAAATTTTCATTTTTATGTAAAGTGGGTTTTTTCCATGATTAAGTCCTTTTTGTGTCATTTGAAATTGTTTTATAAATCATGTAATCAGTTTAAAAAATTATGTGTGGGCTTCAATTTATGTTTTGACATGGCATAGATGTGCGGTTAATTTTTAAAGAGGTTTTTGTGTGTATTTTGATGTAAAAGCCTTGAGGCAATTATTTAAAATATTTTATAAATTGTTTTAATAATTTATTAAATTATAAAAAATGTGTGAAACATGTTTGGAGAAACTTTTGGGGTGTGTATGAATTTAATCTGGATTTCGAATGTGATGTGTGTTTTTTTTGGGTTTTTCACACCATATATTGGTCAAATTGACCAGTTGGATTTTTTGTGTATTTATGTTTTTTAGAATCATGTTTTGATTTTATAAATGTATTTTTGATGGATAAAATGGTGGTTTGTGCTTCCAAAATGGGTTTTTCACACCATGTTCTTGGTGGAATGCCTCTTTGGACCTTGTAAAAATGTTTTAAGATAAAAATAGTGGTTTTCATTGATTTAATGAGTTTCCAATTATGTTTTTGGTTCTAAAAAATGGTTTTGTATGGATATTTTCATGAAAAATGATTATTTTATGAAAATTAAGTGAGCCTTAATTGGCACTTTTAAGTGGTATCTTTTGGAAAACCCCTCTTTCCTAGGGATGGATAAAGAGGTGGGAATGTTATCTATTTGGGACTCCACATGGGTAATAATTATTTAAGGCAAAGAGTTAATCCTTGATGTGGTTGGGGTGGTGTTGGTTTATGTGTTATGTGTGATGGTGTGTATATGGAATGTTTCTTGATCTTTTTTGGCACACCCCTTTATGAGAATAGCATGGGAACCTAGCATAGATATAAGGATTGCTAATAATGATTGTTGCACTAGTAGTTGACATGATGACTAGTGGCTCATAGTAGGTAGATATTTTTGGGTTTATTTCTATGGGATCGGACCCCTCGGTCTATCCTGAGTTAGGGTGGCCAAGCATTTGCGAGTTTTGTGTGAGGCATGATATCTAGGATGGGGTCTCATTTATTAGTGTGTTCTGGTTCTCCTCTAAGTTCATGGGTTTTTCTGTGTTTCTCTAATACTGGTATATTTAGTTCCATTTCCCTCATTTAGTGAAATCATGATCTTGTGTTTGGTTTTGGTATTATTTTGGTAAAATTTTTGATGTGGGTTTTTGTTAAAAAATTATTTTAAGAAAAGTTTTTTGGAAAGAATAATCACTCTCCCCTTTGTCACTATTATGAGAAATAAGACTTTCCCTTTTGGTTCCATTTTCCCTTCTCCCCTTAGCCATATTATAAATCAATAGGGCATTGTAATATGATTGTTTGTTTTGAAATGAAAAGTCTGGAAAATCTATGTTTATATTTTTTAATTCAAACCTATCAATCAATGATTAGTTATTTAAGGGATATTCATTGGGGATATTTTTAGTCGGGCTTACCTACTGAGTTTTAATACTCATGCCCATATTGTTTTCTTGTTTTTAGTTTCTACTATAGGTTTTGTCTTGAGTTGATCGCCTCATGTGATGTTTGGTCTCATATTGGATAGTGACATTCAGGGTCACATGGAGTTGTTTTGGGTGTCATGTTTAGTTTTGTTTTCTTTTCTGGTATAGTTTTTTATATCTTTAATTGTGAAATAATTAGTATAAATTTTGGAAAGTATTTTTAGTTTGGTCAATCTTTTATTTATTTTTATTTCTTTTTTTATTTTATTAGTAAAAACCATTCCCTTTACTCTATTGATTCCCTTGGAACTTTCGCCAGCCTAGGATGATCGGGAATGCCTCTCGGGCCTTGCTACATATCGGTTCGGGTGACTGGTTCAGGGTCGACCTGGGTTGGTTCATGACACCCTTCTTACCAAATCTCATGAAATTATTCCATAGAGATATAGGGATGAATACCTTATCTCCAACCTCAAACTCTAAGTATAATCGATGATTGTAAGTATAGATATTCTATTTACTTTGAGTTGCCCTGATATACTACTGAACGGTCTCGACTTTTTCCACCATTTCCAGACTGAGTATTTAGTGTTTTCCAACTTCACCCTCAAATGAAGGTTTTCTATACAACTTCCCATAAAGGGATTCATAGTTATCCTTTTGGATTCTTGAGTAGAAATTATTATTGTATGAGAACTTGACCAGAAGAATATTTTGATCTCATCCTCCTTTGAAGTTCATTGAGTGTGGTCTCAACATTCCCTTGAGTGTCTAGATAATCCTCTCATATTGGCCATCAATTTGAGGGTGATAAGCTATGATGAAGTTAAACTTTTAATTTAGATCATATTGTAGATTATTCTAGAACATTGGGGTAGATCTTGGGACTTGATCATATATAGTCAATAGTGGTGTTCCTTACAGCCTCAACACTTCTTTAATCTATATCCTTTAAATTTGAACAAGTGAGAAGTCCTATTGGATTTAAATTAAGTGAGAAGTCTTTGTAAGATGGTCCAGCATAACCCATGTAGAATGATTTCCCCTTTATTTATTTGGAAGACCAGTGATAAAGTAATTGGTTATGTTTTCCCATTTCCATATAGGTATGGGTAATGGTTGCATTATCCCCTTTGTTTTTTCCTTTCATCCTTCACTTGCTAACATATAAGGCACCTTGATATATATCCCATGATCTCCTTATTCATATTTTCCCACCAATAGTTCCCTCATAGATATTGATAAATCTTTGTGCTTCCTAAATGGATGGAGTAGGTCGGTCTATGTGCATCATCCAACAACTCATTCTTTAACTCGATATTTCATGGTACAAATAGAAGTGATCTAAATCTTACAACTCCTTATTCATCAATTTTGAACTCCTAGGATTTCCCATTTATTATAGCTTCCACCATCTTCTGAATTTCCACATCATCTCTTTGATAATCGTTTATCTTCTCCTAAAGGGATGGTTGAGAAATCATTTTTTAAAGGATTAATGATATTCCTTCCCTTATCATTCCCATGTCCACCCTTTTCAAGTATAAGAAAATAATATCCTTCTAAATTTTCATCAATGATAAAATTAACAAATCCTTTCTATATAAATCATTTTACACTTTATTTTATTACCTAGTATGGTAGTGGATTGAATAGTTATAATCATTAATTATCTCTAACTATCTTCCCTATAATATATTCGTCTCTCTATATGTAAATGTATACTTAAGGATCTTCTGATCTATATATATTTCACTATTATTCTGAAAGAGATAATGGTGCCATTTTTTCAACACGAATATTACTCTAGCCAACTCAAGATCATGTGTTGGGTAGTTCTGTTCATGAAATCTCAATTTCCTTGAGGAATATTCTATCACTTTTTCATTCTATATTATTATATAGCCCAATCCCTTCTTTTAATAATCTTTTTATGCCACAAAAATTTCCCCACTTGTGGGTAATATAAGGAAAGTTATAGAGATAAGAATCTTTTTCAACTCCTTTAAACTCTCTTTATATTAATTATTCCCAAAAAACATGACTCCCTTTTGAGTTATCTTGGTTATATGATTTGAGAATCATGTGAAATTTCTCACAAATCATCGATAATACCAAGCCAGTCCATGGAAAATACATATATTTTTTAAGGATGTTGACCTCATCCATCCTTCAATTTCTTTTTCGATAGAGGGTCTACAAATATCCCATCACTTGTGATAATATACCTCAATAATGAGACTTCCTTCAACAAAACCTCACATTTTTGTACTTTTCATGAATATTCTACTTTTATAAGGTCTTTATCATAGTGATCAAATAATCATCATACTTCTCATTAATTTTAGAATATATTATAATATCATATATAAAGACTTCCACAAATTTGTCTAAGTAATATTTAAATACTCTATTCATCAAGTCCATGAATATTTATATAGCATTATTGAGTCTAAATGTAATTATTATGAACTCATAGTGTCCATACCTTGTATATAAAGCGATCTTGAGGATATCCTCATTCTTTACCCTTAATAGATAATACCCCAATTAAATATCCACCTTAGAGAATTATTGGGATCCACGTATCTAATTAAACAAGTCATCAATATGTGGAAGAAGATACTTGTTCTTAATCATGATCTTATTGATCTCATGATAATCAATGAAAAGGAACATCAACCCATCCTTCCTCTTGATGAAGAGGACTCACGCACCCTGTGGTGGATCACTTGGGTGTATGAACCCTTTATCTAGATTCTCTTATATTTTTCATTCATCTTTTCAAGTTCCCCAACCTCTATTCTATATGGATTCTTGGATATTGGAAAATAACCAAGTATAATCTCAATTGAAAATTAAACCTCTTCTTTAAGGGGAAGACTAGGAAATTCTTCAGGAAATCCATCGGTGTATTCCCACCTAATGGGAATGTATACAAGGATGATAATTTCCTTAGACTCAATAATTTGAGCTAGATATGCTTTCTTGTAGGACAATAATATCCATTCTTGATATGTTGGTTCAAAATAATATGCATCTTCCTAGTTTAATTTGTATATAATTAGAGGAAGATTCATGATACAGAGAGTGATTTCCTTACCATGGAAATTTATGTTGGATCTATATAATTAAATCCAATCCACATCTATAATTGCATCAAATCACACTAAAGGGAGTATAAAAAGGTTTGTTGGAAATTTCATACCATAAATTTTAACATGGGAGGAGTTATATACTTGGGGTGAAATAATTTCCCCATTCTCTATTTTCATAGATAGATCTACTTCCTTGATTTTTGGTGATGTTTGAATAGTTATAATAAACTTTTGTGATATGAAATAATGAAAATGAAAAAAATTTAAAGGAAAATCATTTATTCATGAGTGAATAACTAGCATAAATTTTACCACTTTGTTTTCAAGATCTACCTTAGTAGTTGTGATGTAATATTCCTTCCCTTACTACCTTTTAGGTTGTCGGCATTGGTTTTCTTCAACAACCCTTGGCTTAGGATAGTGGTTCACATAGTTTGTTTATTCCTTGTAGTTTAAACATTGGAAAATAGGTTGAGGGTTAACTAGAGAATTCCTCTTTTCCATTACGTTGGTGGGTTTCTCCCGATGGAAATTTTTGGTGAGGTGACCTTCCTTTATGCACCTAAATAATTTCCTCATCCTCCTTAGGAAATTTTTTATATTCTTATTTCCACACTTTTGAAAAGTGGGATATTTAAATTTCTTACCACTATTATATTTTTTCATCATACCACCATAATTAAACTCTACTTTCTACTTTTGATCCTTGTGATATCCTTGAGATTAAATTATCTCCATTTTGAATTTGAGGGCACATCAAAAAAAATTCCCATAGTTATCAAAGTCTAGAATCGCTAAAGCATTTCATAGAATCAGTTTTATCCCACAAAAAAAGTGGTCAAATTTTTATTCCGGGGTAATGAAAAATTTGAAGGCATATCATGCAAGTCATGTGTAGTTTGTCTCATACTTATTAATGTATTCATTATTATTTTTCTTAAAGGTAAGAAAATACCTTTCTGTTTTAATTCGTTGAGTGTAAGTAAAATATTTTTAAAAAAATATTTTCTAGAATTCTTTACACCCTATTTATTTGATAACTTTCTCAAGCTTCATATTTTTTATCAATGTACACCATTGGTCAAATTCTCCATCTATAAAATAAAAATCCATTATAACCTTTTCTTTCTCAAAACATTTAAGGATGGATAATATTTTCTCAATGTATTTGATCCATTGTTCTGCGATTATTATATCTGATTATCCATTGAAATTCATAGGCCATTATCACATAAAGGTCTCAATTAAAGCATGTTATTTCTTAGGGGGATTTGGTATTTCCTCTTGATTCAGGTTTCTACTCAAAACTTGAATAAACTAAGAGATTATCTCCACAAAGTTCACGATTCTTTCTCCCATCGGTTGGGCATCTCATTTGGGTTGTCATCACATTTCCCTTCACATTATTTTTTTACATGGTTCCTACTATTTTTGGCCATTTTCTAGAATAAAGGGAAATTAGGTATGATTAATTTTAAATTATTAAACACATAAATGGGAAGAAAATAACAATAAATATATAACTTATAAATTATATTTATTCCTTAACTTATGAATTTGTATTATTCAAACTAAGTTATCCATGATCTATATCCTAACATAGATACTTGTGGTCACTTTTTTTCCTTAATAATGGTTTGAAATAATATTTTAGATTTACCAAATAATATCCCTTAGTAGTGTCAAACCAAGTGTGTAGAAAGGCCCATTTTTTGTGCATTGGTTCCTAATATATTTTATCTCAATACGGGCCTTTTAAGTGTTGCCCCTAGGTACATATGTTCTAGATCCACATCCACTTATAGTATCCAGAATGGGATTTATTTTCTTATAAACCAATTTCTCTATAATTTACCAAAATTTGGGGATGAATTATTATGTTTAGTATTATAACTAAGTATTTTTCTATAGTTTTCTAATCCTAATCCCAAAAATTATTAAACTTTCCTCTAATATGAACTATGAAAACCCTTGTCTTTATTAAACATTAATTCAGGATTTATTACACATAATAAAACCAACAATATTGAAAATTATAGGGTATTTAGGTAATTAGGTATGTTACATAACCACTTAAATAGGTATGCATCAACATTATTGAAAACTTCCTTACCAATATCATAATATTCGTTCATTCTTAAAACTGTATTGGATAACCTAGGGACATACATAAGAAAGGGGTGATCTATAAAACCTGGTACGGGAATAACAAAACATAACATGAGGAAAGTATTACATGTTAAATAATAGTAATTTCAAATGGAAATAAAAGTAGTGATGATCATAAACATGAACAATTAAGAATGATATATCGTGATAACATAAAGTCAACATGGGAATGTGGTAATAACTTTAAACATGAAATCATAAACATAAGTAATGGTTAACCACCAAGACTTCATAACATAATGTTATTAGGATAACCTCCTATGCACCATACATGGAATATTATGAGACTAAAACATTACCCAATGCATTGTAACATTGTCTGGGGGCACCCATAATAATTATAACATGTACATACATAAGTGTGCCACATAGATCATAGATCATATAACATAAGAACATGTTTCATCACATTTAATTCCATGATCAAGGAGTGTAGAATAAATACATGTAAGTAAAAAAATAAAATAAGTATATTTATTTCAATTTGAATACCCTTGAGTGTAAATAGCAATGGTATTCATGACACAAAGGTTTTTCAGGGAAAAATCACAGTGAAATTTTGGCAGCATAACGACAGCACATAAAGGTTCATAAAATATTTTAATGAGAGATTAAGAGGTATCTCATAATTTTTACATAAAATTTATAATAATATGGATGTATAAAAATATATATCAATAATAATAATTTTAAATAAAAGTCTTAAAAACGACAATATTCTTGAATAAATAGGAGAAGGAGAGGATCCCTTACCTTGAGAGGGTGATTCCAAAAGCTTGGGGGAGATTCTTGAGAGCTTGGGGAACCTTGGGAGGACTATAAATATGGGATTACTAAGTAAGGATGTTATCAAATTTTTTTTACTAAATATAAATGAAATATGGGGTGGTTCTATATAGGAAAAGATATGGGAGTTCATTATTATTTCCTAAACTTAGGTTATGGGATCTATATAATAAAGTAATAAAAACCACAAACCTCCCCACGGTTTCTCCCATTATTTTTTCAAATAGAAGTGTATTTTTTATTTTATAAGTACAAGGATATAAATTAATAAAATATTACCCTTGGTGACGTGGAAGTGAGTCATGTTTATAAAGAATTGATTTTAGAACCTTAAAATATAATATAGATTTCAGAGGATTAATAAAGGATTTATAAAATTAATCAAATAACCTAAAAAATGACATTATATTAAAGTGGAAACATAGATTTGGTTTCTGACACATTTTATTTCATTTATTACATCTCTTTTGGGTCATTATGATGTCATAATAAACACCATATATTTATACTATATTTAATTTTTACCCAAAAATTCGACTATCTCATAAAATTATGAAAAAATAAATATTGTAAAATTTCAATGTGATGATTCCAAAAATATTATTTATTTTATCAAAATAAATTTATAAATATGATAATTTTTACTTCTAAATTATTAATTGAAAATTATTGATAAATGCTAGGTTTTTTAGACTATAACAGTTTTTAAACCCTTATAACAATTACATTTGATTTTATAAAAACTATATTATCATTTAAATTTAAAAAAATTATTTAATAGTATTATTTTTTTAAAATATAATTTATTTTTTAAATTCAATAATTCATCAAAAAGTAATATTTTAATTGAAATTGAATATTACACAAAAATAGGATTTTTGTTTTATTTTGTAAAATTAAAAATTATTTACAAAGTACTAAAAATAAGAAGTAAATATATTCATTATTATATATAATTTACATATTCATATTATTAGCATCCTAATTCATAACCCTTTATTACACCAGAAAACACCCTAAGGGTAAGGTGCACGATGGTGAGATTTTCATGGGGTGGTTCAGCATACATGGTTTGGGTTGTGATCTCGATGAGCTTGAACTTCTCATGTAAATGTTTTTGCTCATGATTTAGTTGTTGGATATCATCTTCGGATTGGTCAAGGATAAATATTTGTGATGCTATATCCCTTTTAAACTTAGAAAATGGGATTCATAGGGTGTGATTCTACTGGTTGAGTCTATCACTTCCTTTGTCTATGTAAATTTGATTTATCAAAACCCAATATTTATACTAATCATATGATAACTGTTCAATGGTTATATAATTAGCAGTTATGGTGCTTAAAGGTTTTTAAAATATGATAGGATATAATAAAACCAATGAAGTTTTTATGTTTTCAATAACCATAATAGATCATTTAATTCTATCACAAATGGAATTTTATTTATAAAAGTTTAGGTCATTGCATTAGGATTATACCATCCTTTTCACTAAGAAGGCAGATGGAACCCTCAAGATCTATATGGATTACCAAAAACTAAATCATCTTATGGTGAATAACTAGTATCCATTAACTCATATAGATGACCTCAATGACCAACTCTGAGGATCTCTATTTTTCTCAAAGATTGAATTGAGGTCAGGCTACCATCAGATATGAGTTAGACCTTCAGAAATTTCTCAAACAGATTTTCAAAGAATGTATGGTTTATATGAGTATCTGGTAATGTTGTTTAGTCTCAATAATGTGACATCAATTTTTATGGATCTAATGAATTGGTTTTTCGACCCGTACCTGGATTCTTTCATTTTGGTTTTAAGGGACGTTATCTTGTTGTATTCTCAAACTAAACATGATCATTACAATCACCTTGACATCGTTTTGTGTACATTAAGAGTGCATAGTTTATATACTAATATTATAAAATGAAACTCATATATTGATAAAGTTAAATTTTTGGGTCACATTATATCAGAATCTAGGGTATCTATGGATCTCAATAAGGTGAGAGTCATGGTTTCTTAGGAGAATCCCATGAATGTTTTTGATATTTGTAGTTTCATGGGCCTAGCTAGATATTATTGGTGTTTTATTTAGGATTTATCATTCTTTACATCACCTATAATTGGCTTGACTAAGAAGGGTGTTAAATTTTTATGGTTAGAATATTTTGAAAAAGCCTTTCATTGGTTGAAGGGAAGACTTACCTCAGTGTCAATCCTAATTATATATGATCTTGGAATAGGATATGTGTTTTATTGTGATTCATAAGGCATCAATCTAGGAGTTGGTCTAATACAAGGGGAATAATTCATGTCATAGGGGTCTCGTTAGTTTTTGCCTCGTGAGTGAAATTACCAAACTCATGATCTCAATTTAGTGGTTGTGTTCATGTTTTATGTAGTTGAATGCATTATTTTTTTAGAACAATTTATTGTATAAAAAGACCATAAAAGAAAAAATATATATATTAATTTATTTTGACTTGAATATCATATAGTGAATATGGGTTTAATAAATACCATTATTCTATTTTTAACTACTTTTACATCTAGGAAAGGAAATGTAGGGGCTAACACTCTGAGTAAGAAAACTTAGACACAAGCAGTTTAGGAGACCAATAATGAATGATAGTTGATGGCCTTATTTTATGAGATGCATTTGGAGGTGCAGGAATATTATAGGAATCTTTTACTCGCATCATAATTAGTGGCCTATTCACTTTCAAATAGAGTGAATATGAGACATCTTTCAGATCCCTAGGGCTTGGTCCTACGGGAGATAATTTCTAGAGAGAACCAACCACCTAGTTGGTTTGTTAGTGAGGAATATATCTTACACATTAATGGAAATATATGAGTTCCTAAATAAATTTGGGATGAATTTATGAGATAATATCTTACCTCTATATGGGTATTTCAACCAAATATTACCAAGAAGTACTATGATTTATGCCACTAGTATTTGTGGCCTAGTATGAAAAGGGAAATTCTAGGATTTTTTTACTTAGTGTTCCCTATGTTAGTAATTGAAGGAATAATACTAGTTACCTATGGGACTTTTATAGACCTTACTAATCTCATAGTAGAAATGGAATGTTTTCACTATGAATTTTGTGATGGGATTTCCAAAATCCCCTTATGGTAGTGACATTGTATGCGTTGTTGTGGATAGACTGATGAATGTAGCCCACTTACTATCTATCAGGGATACGTTCTTAGTGGATGAATTGGGTAGACTTTATTTCCATGATATTATCCAAATTTATGGTATCCCTATTAATATCACATTGGATAGGGACTCTCACTTTATGTCATGGTTCTGGAAGGGGTTGCATAAGGAACTGGTTTCACAAACACTATTGAGTACAACCAATCACCTACAGATTGATGGTCAATCCAAGCATATGATTCAAGTATTATTGGACATTATTTAAACATTTGTCCTTGATTTTGGTTAATCTTGAGAGAATCACTTGTATCTTTTTGAGAATTCATGCAATAATAGTTTCCAAGATACGATTTAGATGGATCCTTATGAGGAACTATATGGAAGGTTGTTTCATTCACCCCTATTCTGGTAAGTGGAAGGAAAAGAAGAACTACTAAGACCTCATCTAATTTAGGATAATTTAGAACAAGTAAAACTTATGAAGAATAATATGGACATGACTCATTCTAGGAAGAAGTCTTATGTCAATCGTCACCACCAACCTCTGGAGTTCGATGTGGGAGATTGATTATTCTTGTGTGTTTTACCTAGTTTAGGGAATCATTGGATTAGGTAGAAAGGTATGTTGGAACCTAGATTGGTTATACATATTGAGATTTTGGAGAGTTTTATACTAGTGGATTATCTTATAGAAATTCCTTAGATATACAAGTATATACCTAATTTTTTTCATGTTTCTCAACTACATCATTATCATTCAGACACATATTATGTCTTTAAACCATATGAGGTTGAGTTAGATGTTGATTATTCTTTTGAGTATAATCCTATTTGTATTTTTTATCAGAATGTGAATGATCTATGAGGTAAGTACTTCCTCTAGTACAAGTTTTATGGTATCACATCCATGTATAGGATGAGGTCTAGGAGTGATAAGCTAATTTACATGCTCAGTGGATAGAATTATTCTTAGATAATATGCCACCACCCTCAGAAGGGAAACTCATGGATGGTTGGTTTTAAGTAAGGGATGTTGTGTGGTCTTGTTTTTTCTCTTGAGATATGGATCCTTTAAACTTTAGTTTAAATTTTACTTTTCATTCTAATGAAAGTTCCTAAGGTTTTAAATAAGTCTTTGGGAGCATCAAGGGCCTGTTCGGAGCCTGGATCTCTTTTTTTAGAGAATAAAATTGTGCTTCACAAGTAGTAGTAATTGTGTGGCTCAACCATGTCAACCATATGAGGAGGATCATGGTTTGGAAAAACATGAATGGTAAGACACACAACCATTCTAATGGGTTAAGACTTGTTGAAAATTTGATTCTTATGGTGTCCACATAGTTTTTCAAACCTTGTGAAAATTGTTCCAGATGGTGTGACATATAGATAGGGTTGGTAGGAGCATGGTTTTTAAAATCATGTGGGTAAAAAAATTTCCCCTTAAAATATTGCTAAAATAATTTTATACACCTCTAACCTTAAAATCTATAACCCTTTTTCTTTCCCCCGAATTCACAATAGATCTCCCCCACATGAAGCTCCTCCTCCCTTCCCTCTAGGATTGGTGATAACTCCTTCATATGACTTATGAATCAAATTTTATTATCCCCATTGAATCTATCTTGGTAAACTCTCAAATCATATTACTACCATTCTTTGTTTATATTATTTTATCAAATTATAAAACAATTGAGCTAATATCCCTTATTTTTAGGTAATTTATCTATTTCCTTGATTTCTTCCATTACAGCCTAAATATGAAGTTGATGCCATAATAGGAGTCATATACTAGTATAATTTAGGTGTTCTAAAACTTTTCCCTAAAATACTTTATGTATATAACAAGATCTATTGTGTCGCATGCTAGAAATTTTCATGTGTTGCCTCTAAAAATGGGATTTCTTTTAACTAAATGTCTATCCCATGTTAGAGACAATCCCTTAGGTCCTTGACATTGGTGAATGTCTTCAAAATTTACTAGAACTACCCATTGGGTATCTTTAATTAAATTCTATTGTTGTGCCCTTAAATTCCTTGTGACCAAACCACCATCTAAGTGGTTTTGGCTTGATTTATATTTCAAATGGCTTAGATGAATTAGAAGGAAAGTGTGTGGTAAGACCATGTAACCTAAACCTTACTAAATTATGAAATTAAACCTCAAACTATATGGAGTTAAATGAAATTTTTAATTATTATTGTGATTATTTTACCCTCAAATTTTTTCGTTGTGACATGATTAAGACAATTATTGTACATGATGCTTCACGCTCCCTTGATGTGAGATGAGGGAAAAGATGCTCCTCATAATTAATTAGGATGTTGTACATGAAATTTCATGCTCTCTTAGAGAGTATTTAGAACATGATGGTTCAAATTATTGATTGAGATTTAATGAATATGATATTCCATATTCTTGGTTAAATGTAGGGTAGATTCCCTTGTTTGAATATGAAACCTCTAGGAAATTATACATGGATTCCTGGGTTCTAACCCTCGATTCCTCACCATTATTTTGATTCATACATATATATTTATAAATCTACATATTACACATTTATCATGACACTTTTGTTTTGAGACATTCTGGCTTAGTCTTAAGAAATTAGTGTTGAATGGGAATCCTATGAGGAACTTGGACTATAAGGGTTTATTTATTTACTACACTTACTTATTATACCTGAACATGATTCATTTTATATTCAAAGACTATACAGTGTTATACCCCACTAGTGGTGGCCTACTTAGTTTTACTCACATCATATTCAGGACTCCAATTGGTACCCAGATAGTCTTCATGGATGCAGGTAGGGAAAAAGGGAAGCATCCGGCTATAAACACCAGATTTTATATATTGGGATGGAGTATAGTAATATAGTATTATGCCTATCCTCGTGATGCTATTGTATATTTCTTTTGGTCTTTTTTTACTTTTTTATATCATGCCTTGTATATTTCATCTGCTCTATTCCCATGTATCCCCCATTTTATATAGCATAGTTACTTAACATCATTTTTGTATATGCTATCGGATTTGGTTTTTCTTATTGTTTATGACTATTTTTTAATATATCTAGATGATTCACCTTCCATTTTTTCTCATTTATTATGTTTTATTTATTCATTATATTTCTTATACTATTTTTTTATTTATATACCACCATTATGATCCACTCTAATAAAGAGGGTATAGTCTCCCCATCATACCATCATGGACCCTCACTTCTATTCAATGGCCTCTAACATGTGGTGAGGAATTCTAAAGTCCATGTGGCCAACTGGGTCAGGTTACTTATGAGTGAATTGGGTCCAAGACATAACAAATATAATCAAGGTACACTAACATTTTATAAATATATCATTCCTAATAAAACATAGATCATAAATCATGAATCATAATATATTTCTTTATGCATAACTTAATAGATGAGTCATGAGAGTGTGGAAATAAGAGTCAATAATTATTTTCCCCAAAGTGTGAAAAATAATCATGGAGTAAAATTAAAATTTTTGTACAAAATAACCATATAAAATCATTTCATATATCATGTCTCAATTCTAATGCCATCATCACATGGTGGTTAGAGTCACATAACATAGTCGATTTAGTTCACGACCTATTACCATGAACATTGTATATTAGGTTAACTCTTAAGTATCTCATATTTCAACTCATGAGATATCAAGTTTTATGAAATGAATAAGTGGGATATATAATTCTAGGCCTACTCATAGCATAATGAAGAACCATATATATGTGTTCCATGTGAACATCAAATCATTCATAATTTCATCATATCATATTTAACCATTGAGAATGAAATAGGTTTCAAGAAAATTTCCAAAATACATGATCGCGATTCATCCAAAGAAATAAGGTTGATGATATCATTATAACATAAGAAATATCAACAGATTTTGAAATAATTGAAAAAAAAACTTTAGATGAACATTTTAAAATAGTTAGGTAAATATAACGAAATATCCATTACATATTTAATAAAAAATTTAAAAGGAAATAAATTATAAATCAATGATTTTAGAAAAACAATGATAAATTAATTAAAAATTACTTTGAAGAATAATGTAAAAGGGGAATGGAAGCTTTGTATATAAAACTAAATATAGATGTTGGACAAGGAGGTCATGTAGAAAACATCAAAAAAAGATTCCTTTCATATTTTTGTAAAAATATAAAATTAAATAGTAAATGATTATGATAAATCATAAAAGTATGGATAAGTAAATATATCAATTAATATGATAATCATGGACATGGAATAGAGATATTCTTGGCTAAAAAGAGATAAAGTTGGCTCCACTTACAAGTATCATTCAGGGTTAATTATAAACCAATGGGGTGATAAATTGTGAAAAAACAAGTACAGAAAAAAATATCTTGAGGATAATAAAATAAATATTATTTTATATTTTAAATCATAAAATTTAACTTAATGTAAATTTATACATTAACAAGTAAAAAAAATTCTTAATTAATTGTGTGTGGGAAACTCTGTTATCTTGGTTATTGAAATATTCATGTCAGGTACATTATTTTTGTTTCAACCTAAAATGAAATATGTGAGTGTCCTAACACTTTATTGTGATAGGATGAGTGTGGTTACACAATATTTTCACCAAATAACTATTTTTTTCAAATGGTTTCCAACTGGGTTTATTCATGGAACTAAAAACATGTAACAGCTCCCACATCTGTGTCTAGCGATGTTACTATAGATGTTATTTTCAAAGTAAAGTGACCACGATGGTTTCTTACCAATTATTATTAGGAACTCTTATTGGTTGAGAGGTTGGGATTGGGATCATTTCACCTTATTTATGAGAATTATTTCCTACTCAAAGTCTCTCTTATAAATTTAAATCATGTTCATGAATCCTTCCCAAGTCTAGGTATGGGACTGGTTACCCCCATGATAACAATCAGTTATTAACATGTGCTAATGATAATATCTAAATATATCATAGATATCCCATAAATGTGAAAAAATTTATATATTATAGGTTCTCCATTAATAACACCATCTCTATGTATCAAAGTTTATCCATCTTTATCTTATTGTTACTTACTGATGTTATTCTATAGGTCACTATGTTTTAATGTTATATAGTTGGGTGATATAGAGTTTATATCCATCTAGGAAGGTAGTAGATATTTGGGTTGTCAGGATCGGGCCCATTAAATGGACTTCCTATAAATCCTTTTGAAAGTAATTAGAACCCATATAGTTTGATTCTAATTAACAAGGAACTTCATACCTTTTAAGGTCATGTGACAAGGACCATTACATATAGTTTAACATCATGTGATAAGGAAAAATAGATAAAATATTACTATAATGGTTAGTTTGGTATGTATGCATGATCATACCTTTCTGAGAATGAGTTGTTTTGGAAAGTGGTATATCCCTTTCTATATAAAAGTGGTCTCATCCGGGATGTGGACCAAATGAGGCAGATATGGTTTTCTACTAGAAGAAATGTGGACTTATAAGTGGGGGTATGATATTGTTTGGAATATGTCCCAACAAAAGGATGGTCCATGGGGAATATATCCATAATGAATGGGACATTCATACTTGCAGGAATATATCTAGGTGAGGGAAGGATGTAAATGACTTCATGAGGAATATGGCCCTATGATAATGGGTATAGAGGATGGTTTTGGGTTTGAACCTCTAGGAGGAATCCTTCATATATTTTTTTATAGTAATAAAATCTCATTTAGTTCAAGATTAATAGTTTAAGGTCATGTGATCAGATCATACGATTAATTTTTACATTATGTAGTAAAGACATTGTTGTTAAATTTAACATCGTGTGAGAAACTAGGTTGTATAGTTTAATTTCATGCTAAAGGGAACCTATGTCATGAAATATGTGACAATAAAATATTGAGCATGGATTATTCATATGAATCAAGCATGAAATAATGGTTGGGTCTTATACCTTGTAGGAGGCCCAATATTGAGTACATTACTAATTGTGTGAATGGAATGATCAACTTGGATCTCTATAACTAGTGAGTCATTCTTAGTGTGAGAAACAAGAGATAATGGAAGATTAACCACATTGTATGAGACTGAACAATTAATCTTGAATGGGGTTTATACCTAAGGAAGATTCCCAAATAGTGTATTGAATCTTCTCATTCTTTTTTGCATGATGAATCCTACACTTGTCACAAAGGTCATCTTGGGTTCATAACTCAAGGTAAGGTTTTAGATTTATGTATTACATTGTGAACATTATCTTGAAATTTATTATCATACATCTTGGGCATAGTGTTATACGGTTTAAATTCATGAATCATGAACATGTTTTTTTGGAATTATGTGTTAAGCTACCCAATTTTATTTAGGAGTGAAGGATATAAGGTTAAAGTATGGTATCCCTCAATATTTCTACTATCAGGTCTTACATATATACTACATAAGTGATATTTTAAAGAAGACGGTGAAAATTATATATGTTCCAATCATCATAAAGGAACCCTACTTCTGGAAAGGGTACTAGAATGGTAGATGTAGGGCTTGTTCCAATTGAGGATGCCTCTCTCCTTAGGTGAACTTAGGTTTTCTATAAAATTGAGCTTGGATCTAGGCCAACCAAGTGTTATTGCATATTCCATGGGAATTTACACAAATGTATTTAAGATTAAGACCCCCATTATCAATGGAATAAAGAATCTCAAAAACATTGGGGACCCAATCTATTGAGGGTGACACATAGGATACTTCTTTTATCTTGGGAATTAATGATTAACATAGAATTACACTAATGTGTATACCCTAATTCCATGAAATTAGTGGATTTGGAGGAAGCCTTGATAATTAGAGGCCTAGATTGAAAATTTGGGTGAATGAATGATCTACCATTGAATCCATTGTGTTCAAGATTATTTGGTATAAGAGAGAAAAGGTATGTTTTTCCATTATAAAAGGATAGAATAAGACCTCACCCAAATAATACCAGGGTGAGTGACAGGTCTTTGACCAAGTAATCCTAGAGCGAAGTGACGATGGATTCACCCTAGTGACATAAGGGTGAAGGGATGAGAGATTCACCCAAATGATTCTAGGGTTAAGGGATGAGGGTTTCACCTTAGTGATGATAGAGTTAAGTGATGAAGACTTTTCCCAAGTGAAGCTAGGGTGATGTGATGCTCCGAATGATTGTACTTGAGCGAATTTTTTCCCTACGGGTATAGGGTATCCATAGATTCCTTTAGAAGAGTGGTGAAAAAATATATGGTTAGGTAGGGGACCTTCACCCTATTATTTTCCTAATAGGTATAAATTGGTTTCTCATAATATTTCATGGTTTTTTATACCTTTGGGGAACTCAAGTACCCTCTCTTTTGGATAATTCTATTTGATTTAGGGATTGAATAATATACTTGGGTGATTCGAATACTTTGGTGAGAGACTAGGGTGAAAAAAGATTTGGGATGTATCGTTGTCTTAAAAAAGTGAAAATGAGGATCCTAAGGGTTCTATTTATAGTAAAATCTAGGACCTTGGGAGAATTTGATTTGTCATGCTAGTGGTGTGCACAAGTGTGGATTGCATTTTAATTCTAGTCACGTAGGGGATATATAATATTGGGGTGTTTTAGGTTGTGTATTAATAGACTTGGGAACATAGGCTTGAGTAATTGAGTGAATTAAATAGTTGGGAAAAGGATTTGTGTGCGAGTATGAGCATGATTTTAGATATAAATATACCCAACTTCTGAAAGCCAAAAATTTTGATCTGTAAGTCTATTTTAGATCTGTGACTAGTCAAATAGAATCCTATAAAGTGAAATATACCTATGAATATAGTTTTTACACCCTAGAAGGATATTTTATAGGCCAATATCTTCCTAAAAGACCTTTAAAATGGATTTTTGGGCATCAATGGTATTTTTTAAGAAATGCGTGAAATCTAAAGCCTACTCTCAAAGGGAGGCTCTCACAACCATATCACTAGATTGGGAGATTTTTTTGAGTAATCTTTGTACCTCATTGTTTAATAAGTCATGTGGAACATGGAGATCCAAATGTCTTATACATAAAGTATGGGGATACTTTTCTAATCAAACTATACACTTATCATTTGAGTGAAGATAGTATCATATATTCTATAGAAAAGGGCATGGAACACATTTTTCAGTGCCAAAAAATACCCCCCCTATAATTGGATTTATTCAAAATGAAAATAATTTTATTCTAAGGTAATATAAGGAACTTTACCATATTTAAATTTTAATGGTTTGAATTTTCAATTTGGGATAGCCTATGAATTCTTGGAAGGAAATATTAGGATAACCTAAATCTATTTTAACATTGGATTTGTAATTAATAATCAGTTATGGTTCCCAAATGCTTGATTCAAAATGAATTCCTCTTAGTTGTGGCTCACGGGTAGGTATACATATAACTACCATCACCATAACACTATATTTAGTCCATTTTGATAAATTATTTACTCTTGGGTGTGGATAACAGAAGGATATAGAAATAGATATCAACACTGTAACACTAGATTTGATCCATTTAGATTAATTATTTCCTATTGGACATAGATTATGGATGGGTATTATCATGAAAACCATCACCATAACACTAGATTTGTTCTATTTGGATGAATTATCTCCTCCTAAAGGGGTCACTGAAGAATATAGGCATAGATACCATCAATATAATACTAGAGTTGGTCCATTTAGATGCATGATTTCCTCGTATTCATGGATCATTGATGGTTATAGACATAGATACCATCACCATAACACTAGATTTTTTTCCATTTGGATGAATGATTTCCTCCTGGTCATGGATCATGGATAGGTATAAGAATTAATACCATAATTATAACACTAGGGCTGGTCTATTTGAATGAATGATTTGACATAGTGTGATGAGGAACATAGAGGGGGAATCTGGAATAAGAATTACAATGTTCAATGGGGTTTGAGTACCCTGAAGTGATGTATTTTTTCATTTCTCATTGATCCCTTGGGTTGATATGCCATGGGTGAATGGAAGGGTAAATGCTAAGGCTAAAGTTCCCTATGAGAACAACTTGACTTCTGCTAAGGTCATATTTTCGACCTCAAAAGATTTGAATCTTTTATTTTTTTCACCCTAAATTTTAACAAAGCCTTATATTGGGAAAACATAGTATGCAAGACTCATAATTTACATATATTTCCCTTTACCGTTTTTTAACTTAATAAGTTTTGTGCCTTTTTATTTGAAGTTTTTTATTTTTTCAAGATCATGTGAGTCGTGTTCCTGGCAAGCATAGACTCGAATTTTTTTCAAAATTTCCCTTTGTGTGGTTTCACTCTGGCGAGTTCTATATCTCTCTCCTTAGGTATTTTATGGTCATACAAGTCATACCAACATAGTCTATATTTAAGGTAGAATATCTTTGACCACATTTTTATATAGTTTAAGATCGTATAGATTTGACCAAAGAAAAGATGGCATGATCTGTGTAGTAGTATGGGTAAGGGAAATCTGACATGAATAAATGCCTAGTTACATCATAGGTCTTGTTATGTGTATATATTTTATGGTCTTTGTGATAAGACTAAAAACTAATGGTTTAGGTCAAATGGATTCAATTGTGTGTTTCTATAGTTTAAGGTCATATATATTTGACAAAAAAGACTTTGTAACACCCCAATCTTCCATGGTACGCTTCTCTTTGAATAATACAATAGCATGTGTTGTACGCAACTTAGAGTTCTAACACACCACAACCAATCAAACTAGCTGTTATGAATAGTAATATCCACTTTTTTAAATTTTAAAAATTTTATATTTTAACATGGACTTCGTTTTTTGATTCAGAATATCGAAATTAGCTTAGGGTGAATTTTTGGTATTTTTCTGAAAACTTTCGATTTTTGATGAATAGTTCAGAACACTGAGTTATAGTTTAAAAGTGAATTTTTATTTAAATAATTATTTATTTCATTTAAATTTATTTTAGGTCCAAATAGATACATAATACCTATATAATTTCAATGTAATTCATTGGATTTAGTTTATAATAATATTAGATATATAAAAATTTTATTAAACTTTTTACCGTTTTTTACCCACCTCCTAGGAGCATTTACAAATTTACATAAAAATTAATTTTACCATGTATATGAGTTTAATATAAAAAATTAGAGAGACACGGTTGATATCAGTAAGTAAAACTTGGTTCAATTAGATGAAAATGATTTTTGTTGAATAGTAACTTTTTACTTTTATTTACCACAGTTAAAAGTAAATTGGGTAATTAAGGGTAAAAATGATATTATTATTAACCTAACACATGTCCTAATTCTATTTTATAAGTGTAATTAGACCAAAAACGACCTTAGGAATACAATATTATCCTTTAGGTCCACTTGGATTAGATTAGGACATTTATTATTATTTAATTCAAAGAAGAGTTAAAAGTGTTAAATTCAAAGTTTAATAACTAAACCATTTTTAATATAGGGTTACACATAAGATAAATTCGACTATAAAGATTCATTATAAATATAAAATATTTCCTACATAATGATATTTTATTTATATTTTTTAAACATTAAATAATTTAATTTATTTATGACACAATGATGATGCAGTAATTACCTAATTAAAGAAATATTAAAATAATTGATATTGGAAATATCTAAATAAATCTAATCTGAGACTTTTTATGCATTCCACTAATTTTATAGGTTAATATGGCATTTTAGGGTTGGTTAGATGAATTTTTATTGAAGTAATAATGCTATTGTGAATTTACCAAAAACAAAATACCAAATAGTGTCAAAATTGACATAAAAGAGTTTTTAAAACAAATATTATATTATTAATTTATATTCTATTCCTAAAAATATAAGGTTCAAAAAAAGACTTATATAATGATAGTTTTATCATTAATGAACTACTTTGGGTTCTATTGGAAGTATATAGTAAATTTATTAACCATATAATATAAAAATACAAAGAGACATGGTAAATGTCAGACTATTTAACTAAGAGTTAAATCTAAAAGATAAAGTTAATATAGTAACACAAATCTATCTAAAACATATTGGTTGAGTGTTTTTCGACCCATATTCACATTATCCTTAAAATAATTCATTTTCGAGCTATTATAAACTGAAAATTATGTTATTATAAAATAATATTTCAATCTTTTCCTAAGGTGCCACTCACCCCTCTTATTTCCACTTCTCTACAATTTACACCTTCAAAGCAATTTGGATCGGCCAAAACCTACCCAAATACCCTCTAAACTATCCTCCCTTAATTATAGAGGCCTTAATTTAGTCAGAAAGCCAACCTAAGGAGCCCTTTTGATCAAATAAAAAGTAAGAATCCGAAGAAGAGGTAAATATTTCATCACCTCTTTCAAGTTCCTTTCTTCTCCAACTTCCTCTTTCTTTGTTGTTTTAATTATAAAATAATAACTATAGTATCTTCTATATAATATAATGTTATTAGAAATATGGTACAACCATATTCATTATTCTATCCATCCTTTGAATGACATGTCACCATATGTGCGTACATACGGCTTACCATCTCCACGTCGTGGTGTGATTGTTATTCAATACATTATTATTTGGATGGGTATAATAATGATATGTAATTGATGTAAATAATAAGTATAACATGATAATTATTCTTTATATATGATATACTATAACGCACCGACCCCAGTTACCCAGAGTCGGTGCATTATTACATAACATTGGCATGATCACAAGGAATCAAGTCCCGAAGGACCGATCAATTTAGCAGACTTGAAAAATAGATTACATACATGAATGTTACATTATAATTTATAACATACAAAACAAAATAAATAATCCTTTATGAATGCCATTATTACCTTGGCTTAACCCTGCATATCAATCACAATACACTTCTTGGAATCCTGGGGAAAATAAAACATAGAAAGGGGTGAGCTCAGATGCTCAGTAAGGATAACTATATAGCGGAAACTTTAATAAATAATCATAAACATTTAAGGAAATTTATAAATAAAACAAAATACTTTTAAATTTTAACTTCAACATAATATGGAAAAAATAAAATAATTCCATTTACTCATTCACATGTATATTCTACTAGTCGAATAATCGCATGCAATATCACTAACCACTTTCATAATGATGGAATGCATAATGTCAGACTATCATAACTAGGTAGCCAAGGCCTCGTGCCAAGACTAAAAATAAGATTTTGTTAAGTCCTCATACCAAGACACTAGTTTGTCTCATGAGACCTACCGATGCATCGAGGAGCTATAGCGGGCTCCACCTGTCACATATTAAGTCCAATGCATTCCTCATATGAACAGGTTTAAACATAACATAAACATTCGTATTAAAACTAGCATATGAAATTTCAATACTTTCTCCATAAACTATGAATGGTATAAAAATAAAACATCCATAGTCAAACATATCATAAAACCTTCAACACAATATGGAAGATTTGTATCATGATAAATCAACTTCAAAACAAGTTTAAAATCCATTTAAGGATTTTGATGTTGATGAAAATGATTTTTAAAACTGTTTGAGAGAAATACCCCTTTTTCATGAAAACATTTAAAATTTACAAAATTTGTAAAATAAGTAATTTAAAGAAATTTTTGAATCCAAGTGTCCCATACCAATTTCAAACTTTTTAAAGTAATTAACATTTTAAAAACATTCATGTCTATATAAATAAATCCTTAACATCCATTTTGAAGACATGGACATTAATGAGAATGATTTAGAAGAATAAATATTTAAAACATTTGAAATTATGTTTTAGTAAAAAGTACCTTAAAATAATTACTTTGAAAACTCTTTCATAAAACATAGACATGGATAATAAATATGTCCCAGTAGATACTTACGTAAAAACAACCTCGGATAATAAAGAGATTGTGAAATTAACCCTTACCAATTTGGTAACTTATGAGACATACACCCTATGAAAGAGGTATCATACAATGAATATGTAAATACACATAAATTAAAGTGTATTACATAAATAATACAATTATTGGAAGTACATACACCACACAAAAGGTAATAGTGGAAATATGGCATGAATCTCACGAAAATAAGGAGTGAGATGAAAACCCCTTACCTTGTAATTTTCCTTGATAGTGTGTATGTTAACCTCCCGTATAATAGTTAAATAATTTTTATGAAATTATAAAATAATAATATTCATAAATATGATATCATATATGATCTTTTAATATTTCTTTTTTAATAATATTTTAGTATTATCGTCGTTTCGGGTGTTAATTGATTCGTTTTCCTTTATATGTTTCGTTACGTAAGTTGTGTTTGTTATGGATAGGTTGTATATTATTCATATTCAGAATGATATCAAATCCTTAAACATTACTTTTAATCATCAAATTATAATTAGTCTTTAATGGATATTATGGGGAAATGAATCTCATCACGTTCGTGGAGACGGTAATCCGTAAGTACGCACGAACGCTACTTCCATTTCATTTTTCATTTTAAAAGGAATAAAAAACAAATGATACATAGGTATATTATTATTCCAGTATAATATAATATCTTATATGTGTTACTTGAGTTCATTAACACCATCCTTTATATATTCCATGTATGGTATGAACAAGTCATATCACTTTGAGGAGGCGGTAGTCCGCACTTCCTCAAATGAAATTATCGTATATATATAAAACATGAAAAGAATAATGGTATGATATAAAATGGAATTAAAGAAGGTTATATATAAAATAAATATCATTAATATCATATTTAATTATAGTTCCATCATAATTGCCACCATGAGAGGTGATAGGATATAATTGAACAATCATCGCTCTGTCACGCGTTTGGTTGCCATCCACAGAAACATTATGTTTTCACCCATTAGATGCAGGTGTGTGTAAGTTTAGTTAGAATAATTCTAATAGAAATATCTTAGTATATTTAGGATAATTTTTTTGTTAGAAAAGAAAATAATAAGAAATGTTTAGGGGTTGGAGAAGTAAAATAAAAGAAAAGAAGCTAAGAGAAATCGTTGCCTTTAATTTGGGTAACTCCCTTTGGTTTGAACCACAAAGGACTCTTGAAGTGCCTTATGTTTAAGTTAATGCTTATAAGATGAGTATAGGGATGTAGGGAGATTAATTGGGCAGATTTTGGATGATCCAAAAGGCTTGATAGGTGTGAGGAATTGGTTAGAAGTGGTGTCCTTTTATATGGGGGGGAGGGGCTCTTTAGGAAAAACTTAAAGTATTATTTTATAATAAATTCATATTTGGTTTTTAATGGCTCCAAAGTGGATTATTCAAAGAATAAGGTGGTTATGGGTCTAAATACTTTCAACCAATATATTTTAGACAGGTTCAGGTCATTATATTAACCTTATCTGTTAGGTTTAACTCTTGGTTAATTAGTTTGACACTTACCATGTCACTTTGTATTTTTATATTATATTGTTAATAAACTTATTATATACCTCCAAGAGACCCCCAAGTGGTCCATTAATGATACACGTATCATGATATAAGTAATTTTGCCGAACTTTAGATTTTTAAGAATTTAATATCAATTAATAATATAATATTTTTTTTAAAAACTCTTTTATGTCAATTTTGACACTATTTGGTATTTGATTTTTTTGAAAATCATAACATAATTATTACTTAGAAAAAATTTAATTAAATCAATCCTAACATGTCATATTAACCTATAAAATTATTTTAATTCATTAAAAGTCTCAAATTATATTTATTATGGTATTTATAATATCAATTATTTTAATATTTCACTAATTTGATAATTATTGCATCATCATTGTGTCATAAATAAATTAACTTATTTAATGTCTAAAAATTATAAATAAAATACCATTATGTAGGAAATATTTTTATCTTTCTAATGAATATTTATAGTCTATAAAATAACATATATAACCCTATGTAAAAATTGTTTTGATAAAAGATATAGGCTTATGTCATTTTTGTATTTACTTTAACTTAATTAATATAAAGTGTCATTATCACTTACAAGCGGATCCATGGGGTCCCAAAGTCGACCCAAAGATGGATATGGTCGGACATGTATCAACAAATAGGGTTAATACACGTTTTAGGGAAATTTATTATTATAATATTATTATTTTTTTACCCTTATTTACTGGATTTACCCTTTAACCATGGTAAATAAAATATTTACCGAAGTAATTATTCAAAATGTCTAAAAATAAAAGTTACCTATTTACACAATTTGTACATCATTATTCCAAATATGGAGTCCTATTTTCGAAATTCAAAACACAGAAGTGGAAGAAATTAATTTAAAATTAATTCCCGCTGTCAAAACAAAAAGCGTGTTTTTAAGAGATAATAACTATCAAAAGATTGACACTTGTTTATGTTCGGTTTAAATGTGAAATTATGTCCAATGACCAAAATTGTATTAAATGGTAAAAATATATTCTAAATATACTTTAAAACCACTCAAATTCATAATTCATCACTATTAATTATTGCGATTAAAAAAGTTGTTTTTAATAAAAATTTAGTAATTTTCACTATTCGTCAAAATATAAAAGTTATCCAAAAAGTACCAAATTTTCATCCTAGGATAATTTCGATATTCAGAATCCAAAAATGAAGTTCATTTTGAAAGATAAAATGTATAAAATTTCAAAAAGTAGGTATTACTATTCATAAGGGCTAGTTTGTTTAGTTGTGGTGTGTGTTAGAACTCGAAGTTGCGTACAACACACGCTACTGTATTATTCAAAGAGAAGCGTAATGAGGAATTTTGGGGTGTTACATTGTAAATTTTTGATTTTCCCATTCTAAAGAATAAATTTATTTAGTAAAATTAAATATATAAAAGTTTTAAAATATTGGATTTAAAAAGGGTTCACCATTAAAAGTCGGTAAAAGTGCATTTTTGAAAAATACCTCTTTTATCTGAAAAAAAATGAATTTGTTCTTAAATTATGTCTAAGAAACTCATAATATGGATTATAAAATTATAAGGATTATATAAAGTTCAAAATTCAGTTAATACTATCCATAACCTCTTTTGAATGGCTAGTTTGGTAAGTCATGGTGCACTTGAACTCGATGTTGCGTGTAGTGAAAGTTATTGAATTATTTTGAAGAAATAACACACTATGAAATCTTGGGGTGTTACATTCTCCCCTCCTTCAATAAATTTCTTCCTCTCAATTTGAAATTGTTCTTCAAAAATAAAAGGTTGAAAATAGAAAATATCTTTGTGGGAAAACCCACATCGGAAATTGGGTTAATAAAATTTAGTCTTAATAAGAGGAAAAGAGAAATGAAAGGGTCACCACCAAATTATTATCTCTATTAGGAGAACATTAGTTGAAATTAGAGACATATAATTGGAGGGAAAACATAAATATTTATAGGTAGTGATTGAGGTCACCAATCACAAATAAGTATAAAATTGAGGTCCTTAAATTCATCAATCTATGATGATCTGAAATACCATCGGTTCAACAAAACATAGGGTATTAGGATAACCCATTTTTTATTTTAGGATCCCTTAAATAAAGTATAAGAATTAATTTCTTCATAGAATAATAGAATAATAAAAATATATTCTTAACAAGTAGAGTTCCACCCTTTAACTAATTTCTACCACAAACTCATCTTTCACTCAAAAAGATAATAGAACGTAAAAAAAATATTATATTTATCCTATTCGTATAGGATTCCAAAAAAATGAATTTATAATTCATCTAACATATCTTTTAAAAAACTACATTATTTAATCTAGGACATCACGTGGGCCAGTGGTAGGTGATACACCCTTGTCGCCCTTCGGTTGCAGGTTCAAGTCTCGCGGCCTTGTCGGATGCGACAGGTTGTCGCCCGACCTCCGGGTTGTCCTTTTATGGCAATCCAAAAATAATCCAAACTAGAACTATCCAAAATAATTCAGTCCAAAATTTATAAGGAAGGTAAACACAATGAAGATCCTTTTTTCTGTGTAAAAACATATGAACACTTTCATCATGTATTCTTTTAAAACACTGCAACATCTTGAATTACCATAAAACCTTATTGATTACATTCATGATCCCTTATTCCTTAAAGAATAATGGATATACTCCTTCAATCCAAAAATGTTGTAAACTCCAAAAATGATGGAATATACAAATCATTATTCAGTTTCAAGGTAGTCAAGAATATCCAATATAATTTATCCAAATCAATCATGTATTATTCCAAAATCACTACCTCGGTATCAGAACCATATTATGGGTTATCTTTCTCTCAACCATATATTTTCCAATAATTTAACCTTCTATTGAGTCACTTTTCATGGTTCCACAGAATCTCATGTCCTTAATGAAATAGTAATGCAATACAATCCTTATATACTCTATAATTATTATAACCAGTACATCGTTGATACAATACTCAAATGACATAATTCTTTAATAACAACATAAGAAATCTAATCATTCCTCCTCATCTGTGGTAGTATCATAACTTTATTATTATCCAATAGCATCATTTGGGGCATAGTCTGATGATTTGGACATTGGTTTGCATAGTGTCCCAACTCCTAGTAGATGAAGCATTGTACATTTGTAACCTTTTTCTTACCCTTGCAGTCACATACAATGTGTCCTTTTTCTCCACACTTATAACACTCCCATTCCCTTCAGGAAAGTTCCAGGGTGTTTCTTCCCATAGTTATCACATATGGGAAAATTCTTCTTTTCCCTCTTCCCTTTATCCATCTTTCTCTCTTCCATCCTTTTCTTCTCTTGTTTCCCTTCAAATCCATAGGACTCAGAGAACTCTTTACTCATATTATCAACACATGATACTATTTCTTAATATGATGATAATACGTGGGAGACTATTTCCCTTATAAATGATGGCTTAATACCATGAAAGATAAGATCTTTCTTACCCTTTGGATCATTCGTATTGCTGGAGTTCTCATTCCTTCTACTGGGTGCCATTTCTAAACAATGGAATACACTAGATTAGTTTGTGAATAGAAATATCTGATCCCAAACTTGTAAAACACTTAACATAAATTAAACAGTTTATGGATATAATCCATAATCATAAAAATGTCTTCTTTGAGAAAGTATATACTCATAAACCCTTCATAATGGTTTGTAAAGAAAATGATAATTATCCTAAGCATATCCCCCAGGAGTGTCGTAACCAAGAGTGAAGCAAGGCCCGTTGTTGTGAACCAGTTCCCATTCGAGTCTAGCTCAAAGTGGTGTTTTCAGGTTTTACCCCTAGGTACATCTGTGCCAGAGCCGCCTCTACTTGCTCGTATCCAGATAGGGATGTATTTCTTTAAAAACTCACAAAATCTCTACAATATCAAAATTCTAGGAAGTTCTTCTCTATTAATCCTCAAAGTCTATCTTAGGGCTATGTGCTCTAATCAGAGTTTATCTAAATCTATCTTCTAAGGTTATTGCTAAACTTCCTCTGATACCAACTGTAACGCCCTGACCCCAGTTACCCAGAGTCGGTGCATTATTACATAACATTGGCATGATCACAAGGAATCAAGTCCTGAAGGACCGATCAGTTTAGTAGTCTTGGAGAATAGATTACATACATGAATGTTACATTATACTTTATAACATACAAAAAAACATAAATAATCCTTTATAAATTCCATTATTCCCTTGGCTTAACCCTGCATATCAATCACAATACACTTCTTGGAATATTGGGAAAAATAAAACATAGAAAGGGGTGAGATCAGATGCTCAGTAAGGATAACAATATAGTGTAAACTTTAATAAATAATCATAAACATTTAAGGCATTGTATAACTAAAACAAAAGCCTTTTAAATTTTAACTTCAACATAATATGGAAAAAATAAAATAATTCAATTTACTTATTCACATGGATATTCTACTATTCGAATAATCGCATGCAATATCACTAACCACTTTCATAATGATGGAATGCGTAATGCAAGACTATCATAACTACGTATCCAAGGCCTCGTGCCAAGACTACAAATAATATTTTGTTAAGGTCTAGTTTCAAGACACTAGTTTGTCTCATGAGACCTACCGATGCATCTAGGAGCTATAGCAGGCTCCACCCGTCACATATTAAGTCCAATGCATTCCTCATATGAATAGGTTTAAACATAACATAAACATTTGTATTAAAACTAGCATACGAAATGTCAATACGTTCTCCATAAACTATTAATGGTATAAAAATAACACATCCATAGTCAAACATATCACAAAACCTTCAACACAATATGGAAGATTTTTATCATGATAAATCAACTTCAAAACAAGTTTAAAATCCATTTAAGGATTTTGATGTTGATGAAAATGATTTGTAAAACTCTTTGAGAGAAATACCCCTTTTTAATGAAAACATTTAAAAGTCACACAATTTGGAAAAGAAGTCATTTAAAGACATTTTTTAATCAAAGTGTCCCCTACCACTTTGAAACTTTTGAAAGGAATTAACATTTTAAAAACATTCATGTCCATATAAATAAATCCTTAAAATCCATTTTGAAGACATGGACATTAATGAGAAATATTTAGAAGAATAAATATTTAAAACATTTGAAATGATGTTTTAGTAAAAATTACCTTAAAATAATTCTTTTTAAAACTCTTTCATAAAACCTGGACATGGATAATAAATATGTCCCAGTAGATACTTACGTAAAAACAACCTCAGATAATAAAGAGATTGTGAAATTAACCCTTACCAATTTGGTAAATTATGAGACATACACCCCATGAAAGAGGTATCATAAAATTAATATGTAAATACACATAAATTAAAGTGTATAAAATAAATAATACAATTATGGGCAGTACATGCACCACAAAAAAGGTAATAGTGTCAATATGGCACGAATCTCACAGGAATAAGGAGTGAGATAAAAACCCCTTACCTTGTACGTTTCCTTGATAGTGTGTATGTTAACCTCCAGTATAATAGTTAAATCATTGTTATTAAATTATACAAGAATCATATTCATAAATATGATATCATATATGATCTTTTAATATTGCTTTATTAATAATATTTTAGTATTATCGTCGTTTCGGGTGTTAATTGATTCGTTTTCCTTTATATGTTTCGTTACGTAAGCCGTGTTTGTTATGGATAGGTTGTATCTTATTCATATTCAGAATGATATCAAATCCTTAAACATTACTTTTAATCATCAAACGATAATTATTCTTTAATGTATATGATGGGGAAATGAATCTCATCGTGTTTGTGGAGACGGTAATCTGTACGTACGCACGAACGCTACTTCCATTTCATTTTTCATTTTAAAAGGAATCAAAACCAAATTATACATAGGTATATTATTATTCCAGTATAATATAATATCTTATATTTGTTACTTTAGTTCATTAACACCATCCTTTATACATTTCATGTAAGGTATGAACGAGTCATACCACTTTGAGGGGGCGGTAGTCCGCACTTCCTCAAATGAAATTATCGTATATATATACAACATGAAACGAATAATGGTATGATATAAAATGGAATTGCAGAAGATTATATATAAAATAAATATCATTAATATCATATTTAATTATAGTTCCATCATAATTTCCACCATGAGAGGTGATAGGAGATAATTGAACAATTATCGCTTCGTGAGGCGTTTGGTTGCCATCCACAGAAACATTATGTTCTTCACCCATTAGATGGAGGTGTGTGTAAGTGTAGTTATAATAATTATAATAAAAATATACTAGTATATTTTGGATACTGGATTTTTTACAAAAGAAAATAATAAGAAAATTTTAGGGGTTGGAGAAGTAAAATAAAATAAAAGAAGCGAAGAGAAATTGTTACCTTTAATTTGGGTAACTCCCTTTGGTTTGAACCAAAAAGGACTCTTGAAGTGCCTTCTGCCTAATTTAAGGATTCTAAGAGGAGTATAGTGATGTAGGAAGCTTAATTGGGCAGATTTTGGACGAGCCAAAATTCTTGAGAGGTGTGAGTAATTAGTTAGAAGTGGTTTCCTTTTATAAGTGGGAGGAGGGGCTCTTTAGGAAAAACTTAAAGTATTATTTTATAATAAATTCATATTCGGTTTCTAATGGCTCCAAATTTGATTATTCAAAGACTAAGGTTGGAATGGGTTGAAATAATTTCAACCAATATATTTGAGATCGGTTTGGGTCATTATATTAACCTTATCTTTTAGTTTTAACTCTTGGTTAATTAGTTTGACACTTACAATGTCACTTTGTATTTTTATATTATATAGTTAATAAACTTACTATATACCTCCAAGAGATCCCCAAGTGGTCCATTAATGATACATATATCATGATGAAATTCATTTGGCTGAAATTTAGATTTTTATGAATTTAATATCAATTAATAATATAATATTTGTTTTAAAAACTATTTTATGTCAATTTTGAAACTATTTGGTATTTGATTTTTGTGAAACTCATAACAGTGTGATTACTTCAAAAAAAGTTAATTTAATCAATACTAACATGTCCTATTAACCTATAAAATTCTTTTAATTCATTAAAAGTCTCAAATTATATTTATTTGGGTATTTATAATATCAATTATTTTAATATTTCACTAATTTGGTAATTACTGCATCATCATTATGTCATAAATAAATTAACTTATTTAATGTCTAAAAATTATAAATAAAATACCATTATGTAGGAAATATTTTTATATTTCTAATGAATATTTATAGTTTAAAATATAACATATATAACCCTACTTAAAAATTGTTTTTCTAAAAGATATAGGCTTATGTCATTTTTGTATTTACTTTAACTTAATTAATATAAAGTGTCATTATCACTTAAAAGTGGATCCATGGGGTCCCAAAGTCGACCTAAAGATTCCCATGGTCGTAAATTTATCAACCAATAGGGTTAATACATGTTTTAGGGTAATTTATTATTATTATAATATTATTTGTTTACCCTTATTTATCAGATTTACCCTTTAACCATGGTAAATAGAATATTTACCGAAGTAATTATTCAAAATGTCGAAAAATAAAAGTTAACTATTTACACAATTTGGACATCCTAATTATAAATATGGAGTCCAATTTTCCAAATTCAAAACACAAAAGTGGCAGAAATTAATTTAAAATTAATTCCCGCTGTCAAAACAAAAAGTGTGTTTTTAAGAGATAATAATTATCAAAAGATTGACACTTGTTTATGTCCGGTTTAAATGTGAAATTATGTACAATGACCAACATTGTATTAAATGGTAAAAATATATTCTAAATATACTTTAAAACCACTCAAATTCATAATTTATCACTATTAATTATTTCGATTAAAAAAATTGTTTTTAATAAAAATTTAGTAATTTTCATTATTCATCAAAATATAAAAGTTATCCAAAAAGTACCAAAATTTTATCCTAGGATAATTTCGATATTAAGAATCAAAAAATGAAGTCAATTTTAAAATATAAAATGTATTAAATTTCAAAAAGTAGGTATTACTATTCATAAGGGCTAGTTTGATTGGTTGTGGTGTGTGTTAGAACTCGAAGTTGCGTACAACACACGCTAATGTATTATTCAAAGAGAATATTACCAAGGAATATTGGGGTGTTACATTGTAAATTTTTGATTTCCCCATTCTAAGGAATAAATTTATTTAGTCAAATTGAATATATAAAAGTTTTAAAATATTGGATTTAAAAAGAGTTCACCATTAAAAGTCGGTAAAAGTGCATTTTTGAAAAATACCTCTTTTATCTGGAAAAAATGAATTTGTACTTACATTATGTCTAAGAAACTAATAATATGGATTATAAAATTATAAGGATTAGATAAAGTTCAAAATTCAGTTAATACTATTCATAACCTCTTTTGAACGGCTAGTTTGGTAAGTCGTGGTGCGCTTGAACTCAGTGTTGCGTGTAGTGAAAGTTATTGAATTATTTTGAAGAAATAACACACTATTAAATCTTGTGGTGTTACATATACCATCTAATTATATATTATTTTAATATCAAAAGAATGATATTGCCGCTCGTTCGTACGTACGAATTACCATCTCCACGAACGCAATGAGATTTGTTCCCCATCGTATCCATTCAAGAATAATTTTAATTAGATGATTAAAAATAATGTTTAAAGACTTAATATGATTCTAAATATGAATAAGATACATCCTATCCATAATGAACATTACTTATGTAACAAATCATATAAAGGAAAACGAATCAGTTAACACCTGAAACAACGATAATACTAAGATATTATTAACAAAGCAATGCTAAAAGATCATATATGATATCATATTAATGTATATGATTATTGTATTATTTAATAACAATTATTTCACCATTATACAGGAGGTTAAACTACCCTTGACCAAGGAAAAGTACAAGGTATGGGTTAATTTCACAATCTCTTTATTATCTGAGGTTGTTTATACGTAATTATCTATTGGGACCTCTTTATCATCCACATCCATGTTTTTAAAAAATGTATTTCAAAACATTATTAATATTTACTATACAATGGGGTAAAGTCATTTATACCCTTATTTGACCTTATATGTTTTGAAAGGAATCTTTCCGTCGTTTTCCAAACTAGGTACTTTATGACCTTTACGACAAAATTAAGGTAAGAATGTTTTTTTTAACTTATACGGCGGGTGTGGCTATTTTTTTCCGTTATAACATCATTGAAGCTTCCCTTAAAATCTTATAAGAATATTTTCAAAATAAATGTTTTCTTAAATGATTTCAAAATAGAAAGAGATATTTCTCTAAAAAAGGTTTTGATTTCATCTATGTCAACATCCTTTGATGGATTTTAAGCTTATTTGAAGTTGATTTATTATGATATAAAAATTCCATATTGTATTAAAGGTTTTGTGATATATTTGACTATGGATGTGTTATTTTTACACCATTCATGGTTTATGGATAAAGTATTGACATTTCATATTCTATTTTTAATATGAATGTTTATGTTATGTTTAAACCTTTTCATATGAGGAATGCATTGGACTTAATATGTGATGGGTGGAGCCTATTATAGCTCATCAATGCATCGGTAGGTCTCATGAGATAAACTATTGTCATGGCACAAGGCCTTGAAAAAATATTATTTTTAGTCTTGGCACAAGGCCTTGACTATGTTGTTATGAAGTCTGGCATTATGCATTCCATCATTATGAAAGTGGCTATTGATATTGCATGTGATTATTCGACTAGTAGAATATCCATGTGAATAAGTAAATGAAATTATTTGATTTTTTCTTTTCCATAGTATGCTAAAGTTCAAGAGGATTTTGTTTTAGTCTTATAAATTGCCTTAAATGTTTATGCTTATTTATGAAATTTTACGCTTTATTGTTATCCTTACTGAGCATCTGAGCTCACCCCTTTCTATGTTTTATTTTTTACCAGGATGCAATTAAGTATATTATGACTGGCCTGTAGGGATAGTCTATGGGATCTAAGTGTTGTCTATGGAAACAATGTTTTTGTTTTTTCCATTTTATGATGTAATGTAAACCTTATGAATGTATCTAGTACTTCCAAGGCAACTAAACTAATCAGTCTTTCAAGACTTGATCTTTTTTGATCATGCCAATGATACTTAATAATGCTCCGACTCTAGGAAATTGGGGTTAGGGTGTTATAGACTTAGATGGCCTATTTAATGACATGGGTAGGGTAGAACTAACATGAAGTGATAAATTAAGGTGTTACTATTTTAGGAAACCATTAGAATGGGTGGATATTTTTCATGTTCATCTAACCCAATCATGGTGAGTATTTATATCAAAAGATATGAGATTTAATTCAATGATAATTTCATAGTGCTTGATTGTGTGATATCAAGAAGCGCTAACCTAATTAGTGTGAACATTTCTATTACTAAAAATGGAATTGAATTCTCCAAAACCATTACTAAGTTTGATTATGTGATCTTAGGAAGAATACATGATTTAGTGATTTTTGATAGAAGAGAAAGGTGCATTAAATTTATGGTGGTGAAGTTGGAACTATGGTGTTGTGTGGTTTAAGGACACATGATGAGGACCAGTAAAAAGTATTATAAATGAAATTTCTAATATATTCCTTGGAAAAAATGAGTATAATTCAAAAGTTTGTAACATAAATAGTATAGAATCTACTTTAATAGTTGGACTGTGAATTATATAAAACACAACTCATGGAGCATGAATCAGTATTGATGAAATGGGGAATATATGTTAGGGATTATTGTACCTATATCTCTCATAATGTTATTATAATCACAAAAAATAAATTTCATATCTAATAGTTTCATTTAATTTATTCGATGTTATTATAATTACATATTTACTGATGGAATAAAAAAGTAATGGAGGGTCATTCTTGAAGGATTCTTAATGTATTTAGAGGTTTTTTAAATCATATTTTTGATATATAGAGATAATATTGATCATTTATTGAGATAATAGATAGAAGATATTGAACCATTTAAAGTATTTGGATGAAATCATGATGGTCCATGAAGTATTTTTGGAGCTGCAGGTAACACTGGATACCTGGTGCAGGGTACTGGCTAGCCGGTTCCATGTGGAAAGAGCTACCCAAGTAGAAAGAGTCCACCAGCTACCCAATAGAGTATCACTAACCAGTCGATGGTCAGACTTGAATAGTAGAAACTCAAATAATTCTATTGACTTCTCATTGGAGTTTTTCCAAAATTAGTGAACCTCTAGGAAACACACCAACTACCCAATGGTGTTCGAATAACAAGTCTTTAATTTTTGTGGACCCTATAGCTATTAATTATCATTTGATGATTCTTAATTACCACGAATAATTCCAAAATGTTATTAGACATTTTGGAGGCTATAAAAAGAGTACCTATGAGGATCAATCAATAATAATGGATTGAACAATAAAATTAGATCATGATTACAATAAATCAATGTGATATTCTCATTCATTCTCAAACCCTTCTTTTAAGAGACAATTTTAATTCTCAATATATTAAGATCTATTATAAATTACATCTCTATATAACCTCTAAAATATTATTATCCTTCTTTAGAGATAAGGTATTATCTTTGTAATGGGTTTTCTCTAAGAAAATATCTCTTATTCTCATCTTCTTCTGCAATGGGTTTCTTACTGCGGTTATTGAAAATCAAGGGCGGCAGGATATCACAACCCAAAAAGTGAAGTATTATCATCAATGGGTTATTACTACTGATAAAGTAAGGGATATAGGTTTATTTATAAAACCTTTAAAATACAAGGGAGAAGTTGGTTACTTAATCTCTATTAAAATCAATGGAGAAATATAAAAACCTCTCAACCTGAGGGGAGGATCTATAGGGTCTCACACCGAGCTATTGAAAAAAAATCCTTTATAAAATTCCTCTCTCACCTTTTACTTTTTTCATTGAATCATGTTTTATCATTGAATTACATGATAACATAATTTTTCTATTCCTAACTCCACTATTCTTTCTTACTTAATTAACTTTGAAATTATTATTTTATGTTCTATCAAAGTTATCATGATCACATATCTTCTTTAATTTATTTAATTTATTTTATTGATAATCATTTTATCACTCTTATAATATCTTTATTTAATTATTAAGTGAATTTATCAATAAAATTACATCATCACTTTATCATTGTATAATTTTATATTTCTACTATACATATACTCTATATTTTTTATTATTGTTTTATTATTGATTGAAATTGAACTTTAATTGTGTTCCTTTTAAAGGAAATTTACCCCCCCCCCCACCACCTCTATACAAATTTAACTAGAACTATAGGGATGACCCTAAACCATATTCGAGAGATAAATTCTTCTATAATTGTATCAGGGCATATAGTAATTAAAGGACCTTCTTCTCATGATGCAAATTCCTTTGGTTGATAGGACATATTAGGGGCACATATGTAGATCCATTTTAAGGGCATAGTATGAATAGTTAAAAAAAGTGTTATTTGGAATTGAATATGCTCATTAATAATATCCAAGAATATTTTTTAGAATTAAAAAACATATTTCATGAAGTATTTTTATGGGGAAAATAAATATTCAATAAGTGTTCTGACACCCTAAAGGTTAGGTCACTATATATGGAACACATATTCAGGGTGGAATGATGTTGTATGAATTACTCACAAAGGGTAGTGCACATGGTTTAAGGTCATAGTTCTTAGACCAATTAATTTGTAATGATGAACCAAATAGGCCTAAAAGGCCAACAACATTCCAAAATATTTTGGACATGGGATAGAGACATCAAAAATTGTACCTTAGGATTCTCAGATATGGAGAAGTTATATGGGACAAGTACATAAGGTATGACCACAAACCAGGTTCTAATGAAAGGTTCCATAGTAATGTTAAAGGGGTGTATAGGGTTTATAGGATCTTCTCCTCGGGGAGTAGATGCCTCTAGTTTACTGGATGTATTGGGGGTGCATATTCAGATCCATATCAAATGTATAGTATCTAGAGTCACAATAGAGGTTCCCTTTGAAGTTGAGTATGCTCATTAACAATTCTAGGAATATTTGTGAGGATTAAAGATTCATAAAACATAAATTATATATCATGAAAAATAATCATTTAGAAATCATGGTGGATGCATTTTGGGTTTTCTATTTTCATGAATAAATTTTTATGATTTCCTTAAAAGGGGTGGAAATAAATGAGGACTTATGGTTGGGTACAAAACATATATAGTTTGGATGTGTATCCGAAGATAGCTAGATTCAGTCCATTCATAGTCCTTTTACTATAGGGGAGGATCCAAACATTAAGATATATTATTGAAAAGGTAAAATTTTATCCTGATGTTCGTTTGGAGAACTACCCAACATCAGGTTCATTTACATGGATCTATCTCTCATATAAGGAAATCGAGCCATGTGTAGGAGCTAATAGTGAGAATTTTAAATTCACATAGTATGGACCAAGTGTAATTCAGTTTAGCATCATTTGTAAAGGACTCAAATACCATTATTTTAAAATGGTTATATTTTATCATAACATAGGTCTATGGATATATCACCAATGCTAAGATGGGGGATTTTTTATGTTATATTTTTTCTCATTGTAGGTTTGAAAATGAATCTTAACTAGAATATCTTATGTGCTGTATATAAGGGAACTTTTATTGATATAATTTGTGGCTATAACTTGGATATAGGATCTAGGAATCACTATGTATCCTATCAGAGCAATAATCAAGCCACATATAGTTCTTATAAGCCCTCCCAACATTAATCTGGATCGTATATAAGATAAAAGGGTTGAAAAGAGATTGATATTTTATTTGTGGAGTTTATTATATGACCTAGTGATGTTATTAATATTTTCATGACTTATTATATTCCCCATTTACTTATTTTATATGAAATGTTCATAATTTGTGTGAAATATTAATATTTTAATATTAAGTATAATTTTTGAGCATTTTTAGAAGTAGTCCAATTGAGTCAGTTTAATGTTTTAGTAATAACTGTCACTATACTGATCCAAATTTTTTGGTTCTTGTTTTTTATGATTCTCCTTTCAATATAAAACATTTCATTAGAAGGTACAATGATCCAATTCTGCCATTTGAAGGGTCATATGGTCCTCACAAATAAGACCAAAGAATCTGTGAATAAACTGGACCAGCCTTGAAGATTGATTTACTGGGCTCAATACAGAAGTCCAAAAACATTAAATCTCCACCATAATTCGGATGACACTAATTTTCATCTTAGATAAAAATTTCAAGGCACAAATCCAAGTACAAGGGGCCCAAATAAAGCTTTGAAGTCCAGCCCACCATTCTGGCCGAGAATTAAAATTAGTATAGTATTCATGACATATCTAATGATGTAAGCATAAAATAGATCTGAGATTTTTCATTGTGAAAGAGGAGATATATTAGGCCTACTTTATTGAAGAAACCATTCGTATTTGAAGGCATATTCATATTCAAAAACCCTTTCACATTATGGACTTCAAAAAGACTGGATTGAAATGGACAGTTTAAGTTTGTTTAATCAACCAGCCATAACGTTTGTTACTTACGTCAAAATGACTCCAAATTTTGAGAGCAGTCGACCAACATTATTGTCTACAACTTTGAAGAAGGATATATTCGAAGATTCGTCTTTCTGAATATCCAAATTGGCGATGTAAATGGAGGGACAGATTGGGAATGCAAAATAGTCCACTCCTTGGGCTATAAATACTCTCCCCTTCTCTCCTTGAGAGGGGTTGGCATTTCAGAAGAGAGGAGATCATATTGGCACGACCAAAGCTTTGCCAAAGTCTTGTGAGGACCTTCCATACTCAATTTTTCACTTGAGAGACCTTTCCTCCTCTCTTTGTTTTCACTTACTTTTGTGTTCTTCATTTTTGTAATCTTGTAATTCTCTTTCTTTGTAATTCTGTTTTAATGCAAGTTACTTCTTCAATATCTCTTATTCTCATCCACATTCTTTAGTTTAATATTTATGTTCTTAAAATATTTTAAATTCAGTTGAATCCCCTTCCCTTCTTTTGCTTCCTCATTCAATCGAAAATCCATTTTTAATTATCATCATCGTTCGTGTGTGTGTGTGTCAACGTACCACTCTTTTCTAATCCCTTTCTTTTTCTTCTATTCTTAATTTATCATAATAATTATTTTAACCAGAATATTAAACATCCAAATGGATGAGTAAATCTCTCATTGGGGTGAGTTATAATTCGGGGATGTTAAGTGATTGAGAGTTTTGCTCGATGAGTATTCTTTAAATTAATATTGTGTATGTTAAACTTAATATGTCATGGATTAATGATATGTTTTGTTTAACGAGTGGTTTCCATGGATTATTGGAACCATAAATACACTACCATAAATATGTTTTGATTGAGATTAGAACCCTAAGTTAAGTTAAGTCTTGGATTAAAGCCTTCACACTTAGGAATTCCAATCAACGTCAACTTATGACATGGGTGTTAATTTAATGCAATACAAAGTAAGGATCAAGGATATCACATGCTTAACTCCCCAATGATTAACTCAAACCAATCTTTATCAATTTGGTAAATCAAACATCATCCATAAATAATTTCAATTAAGCTCTGCAAACAAACCCCCCTAATCAAAATACAATCAACTAAAAACAAACGACTACTACAAAGTATCATCGCCGAGGATTCGACCCGAGTGCTGCTATACACATTAGCAGAGCACCGGAACTTTGACCGGTCGATAGGCGACAATCGGCCGTGCATTTCAAATGGAGTCGTTGCCGGGGATGTTGCTTTAATTAGTCATTAGTTTCTGGTTATTGTAAAAAAATCCAAAAAAAAAATTTAAAAAAAATTGAAAAAAAAACACAAAGAAAACCCCGTCTTCCTCTTAAACATCATAAACTGAAAAAATACAAAGAAAAACTCACCTTACTCATCCTTTATAAATCTCTTTGAATGCCCCTCATCCTCCCAAACAATCCCTCAGATTTATTTGACCCTAAAATTGATAGAACTCTTCTTTGACTTAGGAGGACCATTAGGGATAACCAAATCACCCAAGAACCAATCATTGTCATACCAATTGAATTCGATATGGCCAATACTAGGGAAAAAACATTGAAAGAACTCACTGCCCCTAATATGAATTAACAACCTCTTGGTATTCAATATCCAAACATAGAAGCTGACTTCGAACTTAAATCGGGTTTGATTCATCTTCTCCCTCATTTTCACGGGCTAGCCGGTGAGGATCCACATCTTCACCTTAAAGAGTTCCAGGTGGTGTGCTCTACCATGAAGCCTCAAGGGGTTTCTGAAGAACAAATCAAACTCCGAGCATTCCCTTTCTACCTAGATGACTCTGCCAAGTAATGGATTTACTACCTCCCTCCTGGTTTCATAACTACATGGAATGACATGAAGCGTCTCTTTCTAGAAAAATTATTTCTTGCTTCTCGTACCGCTTCCATCTGAAAGGAAATAAGTGGTATCCGTCAATTCCCAAGTGAATCACTCTATGAGTACTGGTAGAGGTTCAAAAAGCTTGTTACAACATTCCCACACCACCAAATTCCTGACCAACTCTTGATCCAATACTTCTATGAGGGGTTATTGGCTATGGAGAGAACCCTCATTGATGTCGCAAGTGGCGGTGCTCTTGTTGATAAAACTTCCGCAGCTGTAAGAGATCTCATAAGTAACATGGCTGCAAACACACAACAATTCCATACTCGAGCACATGATCAAGTCAAACAAGCCCAAGATAATCAATCCATAGAGCCTAACAAGATGACTGAGTGGATGAGTGAACTTACAGGTCCTGTGCATCAACTAGTGGTGGCTACCAAAGCCCCAACCTCATCTTCTCCACAGTCACTATTCCCTGGACCTATCAAGAATTGTGGAATCTGTAGCTCCCTAGCTCATCCAACAGACACATGTCCACAACTTCAAGAGGATCAATCCAATTCATCTGGACAAATGGAGCTCAATGCAGCATATGCTCAGCGGAACACCAATCCTCAACTATCAGGTCAGTTTGTTAGAAACTTCAACCAACCTCACTCTGAGCCTTTCTCTTCTTCCTATAACCAAGGCCTTAGGTATGGTAATCCCATATCTCACCCCCCTCAATTCCCTCCTCAAAACCCAAACCAGTTCCAATATGGTCAAGGTGGTGGTAACTTCCATCAACCTTATCCTTTTGCTCCTCAACCTCAAAGGAACAATCCTCCTCCTGGATTCCACTATCCTAGTGAGCCTTCCCAATTCCAAAACCAATAAAATCACTTTCCCAAGAACCAAAATCAAGGTAATCACAATCTGGGACAAGCCTCTTCTTCCAAGCAACCATGGGAAAGTGTAGTGGAAGATCTTGCCTCCTTCACCCGTTCTAGCCTTAAAAACATTGAAACTCAAATAGGTCAACTTGCTTCCCACCTGAGCCAGCAACAACAATCAAATTCTTCCCAACTCCCAGCTCAACCATTACCCAACCCCAAGGGTAATGTAAGTGCAATTTCACTTAGATCAGGAAAGAAACTTTCTATGCCTCAAGATAAATCCTCAAACCCTCCTTTGAATGTTGACCTAGAAAATGAACAGAAAAAGAAAATTGAAAAGGAATATGAATCCATTCCATCACCTCCTTCCATTCCACTTAGGAATCCAATTCCTTTTCCTCAAGCCATTTCTAAACCAAGGAAGTCCTTTGAACCTGATCCTGCAATGCTCGACATGTTTAGATGTGTTGAAGTCAACATTCCCCTCTTAGATGCCATAAAACAAATTCCTAAGTATGCCAAGTTTCTCAAGGAGTTGTGTACCCACAAGGGGAAACTTAGGACCTTCGAAAATGTTTCCACCCAGCAGTCTATTCCCATAAAGTGAAAAGATTCAGGGACCTTTACGGTTCCATGCCAAATTGGAAGTTCCAACTTTGATGATACATTCATAGACCTAGGAGCCTCAATTAATGTCATGACCAAATCTATATTCTCCAACCTTGGTCTAGGTCCCTTGCACCCAACGGGTGTTGTCATTCAGTTAGCCAATCGAAGCACAACCAGTCCTGAGGGAATAATTGAGGATGTCCTTGTCCGAGTCAATGATCTTATCTTCCCTGCTGATTTCTATGTCCTTGACAAGGAAGGTGAGACGAACTCTTCTCGATCTCCCCTAATTCTAGGAATACCATTCCTCATGACTGCGGGAACCAAGATTGATGTCCATTCAGGCATCTTATACATGGAATTCGGTGACCAACTGGTCAAGTTCAACATTTTCCAAGCCATGCGATACCCATCTGAGGATCACTCTTCATTCTCAATCCATGCTTATGAGGACACTTCTAAGAGTCAATCGAACCCCAATCCACCATGTTCTTCATGTTCTAATGATAAAGGATCTTGTGAAATCTGCACCATGATTAAAAAAGTCATAAATGGTGAAGTTGATGTGGACCTCTCATTCATAGACTCCATCAATCTAGAGGAACTTGAAAACTCTCTTGAATCCCACATCAACTCTGATCTCTACTGCTCCACCTTGGACAACATTGAGAAAAATGAATCTGAAGAAACTGAAGTCCCTTCCTCCATTTCTGAGTTGTCTAGGCCAAAAGTGAAAGATGAGATTGATCTGAAACCTCTTCCCACACACCTGAAATATGCATTCCTCTTCCATGATGACTCATATCCTGTCATTATCTCTACCACCCTTACTGAAAGCGAGGAGTACAAACTTGTTCAGGTGTTAGAGGAAAACAAAAAGGCCTTATGGTGGACCCTAGATGACATACCAGGAATCAACCCTGCCCTTTGCATGCATCACATCCATCTTGAGGAATCATCCAAACCAATTAGACAACCACAAAGAAGACTCAATCCACTCATCCTTGAGGTAGTTAGGGAAGAGATCACCAAGCTTCTTCAAGATGGTATTATCTACCCAATTTCTGATAGTGAATGGGTTAGTCCAATTCAAGTTGTACCTAAGAAGGGTGGGATAACTGTTGTCACAAATGAACATGGGGAGGTAGTCACAACTCGAGTGAAGAACAAATGGCGTGTATGCATCGATTATCAAAAATTGAATGCTGAAACACGAAAAGATCACTACCCTCTTCCATTCCTTGATCAAATGCTAGAAAGATTAGCCAGAAAGTCACACTATTGCTTTCTTGATGGATACACCGGCTACTTCCAAATCCCAATCGCACCTCAGGACGAAGAAAAGACTACTTTCATGTGCCCCTTTAGAACATATGCATATAGAAGAATGCCATTTGGCCTTTGTAATGCTTCTGAAACATTCCAGAGGTGTATGATGAGTATCTTTTCAGAATTCATAGAACACTGCATGGAAGTCTTCATGGATGACTTTACCATTTATGGAAATTCATTTGAGTCATGCTTGCATTCACTCTCTCTAGTCCTTCAAAAGTGTGTCAAGTGTAACCTTGTGTTAAATTTTGAAAAATGTCACTTCATGGTTGCTAATGGGATTGTTCTAGGGAACATAGTTTCAAAAGATGGTATTGAAGTCGATCCTGCCAAAATTGAAGTGATCCAATCACTTCCTGAACCCAACTCTGTTTGAGACATCCGTTCATTTCTCGGTCATGCCGGTTTCTATCGGAGATTCATCCATAAATTCAGTAGGATTTCCCTCCCACTCACTCGTTTACTTCAAAATGATGTCACATTCAATTTTGATGAGGCTTGCAAGAGAGCCTTCATTGAACTCAAATCTTCTCTCACATCTGCTCCAATAATCCAACCCCCAGATTGGTCCTTACCATTTTAATTGATGTGTGATGCTTCTGATAGGGACATTGGGGCTGTTCTTGGTCAAAGAAGAGAAAACATTCCTCATGTCATCTTTTATGCCTCAAAAACATTGGATGAAACTCAATCACACTACACTGTCACTGAAAAAGAACTTTTAGTTGTGGTTTTTGCCTTGGATAAATTCCGGCCCTATCTCTTAGGTGCCAAAATCATCATCTTCACAGACCACTCAGCATTAAAGTTCTTACTTAAGAAAATTGATTCCAAACTAAGGCTAATAAGATGGATTTTAATGATCTAAGAGTTTAACCTTGTGATAAAAGATAAACCTGGAAAAGAAAACTATGTGGCTGACCACCTGAGTAGAATTTCTAATTCTTCTCATTCTGAAATAATTGATCCTGAATTTCCAACTGAACACCTCTCATCTCTCACTCCAAAGTTACCATGGTATGCCCCAATTGTCAATTACTTGGTTTCTGGTGTTTTACCTAAATATTTTTCAAAAGAACAAAAAGAAAAGATGAAAAGTGATTCAAAGCATTATTTTTGGGAAGATAATAAACTTTGAAAAATTGGGGCTGACATGGTAATTAGGAGATGTGTTAATGAAACTGAACAATCCTCCATCTTGGAATTCTGCCACTCAATTCCTGGAGGTGGCCACTTTGGACCACAAAGGACTTCTCGAAAGGTCCTAGATTCTGGATTCTTTTGGCCTTCACTCTTCAAGGACTCACACGAGTTCTGTCAATTATGTCCCACTTTCCAAAAGTTTGGCACAATTTCCAAAAGAAACAAAATGCCTCAAAAGCCATTAATCTTCTTTGAGCTTTTCGATGTTTGGGGCATCGATTTCATCGGACCTTTTCCCCCTTCCAATGGATTGTCCTACATTCTCCTTGCTGTTGAGTATGTTTCTAGGTGGGTCGAGGCCAAACCCACTAGGAAAGATGATGCTCAAACTGTGAGTGAGTTCCTCAAAACCCATATCTTCCATCGATTCGGAACACCATGTGCTTTGATAAGTGACATAGGAACTCATTTCTGTAATAGAACTATGGAGTCACTTTTGAAAAAGAATGGGATCGTACATAAAACATCCACTGCATATCACCCTCAAACAAATGGAATGGCTGAACTTTCTAACAGATAAGTGAAAAGAGTGCTTGAAAGAATTGTTAATCCCACAAGAAAAGACTGGCCCGATAGACTTGGTGAAGCACTTTGGGCCTATCGAACAGCCAATAAGACACACATTGGGATGTCTCCATTTAGGCTAGTTTTTGGTAAAGCCTGTCATTTACCAGTTGAAATCCAACATAAGTCATTTTGGGCTGTCAAAACTTGTAATTTTGATTGTGAAAAATCTGGTGAATAAAGTTTTTTGCAGTTGACTGAATTGGAGGAGCTTCGAATCGATTAGTATAAGAACTCCATTCTCTACAAAGAAAAGGAAAAGTCACTCCATGACAAGCACATTCTTAGAAAGTTATTTCATGAAGGTGAAAAGGTAATGCTCTTCAATTCTCGATTTCGACTTCACCCAGGTAAGCTCAATTCTCGATGGGATGGACCTTTTATTATTACTAATGTTTACCCATTTGGTGCAGTGCAAGTCCAAGACCCTTCTTCAAAAAGAAAATTCACGGTAAATGGACACCAGTTAAAGCATCACCATGAGAGGCCATTCACTTCACGTTCCACATCGACTTCCATTGACCCACCACTAGATGGAAACGGCGACCCACCAAATCCAAACCAGGGGGCACCTCTTTCCCTTTAATTCTCTCTCTCCTCAATCTCTCTTCCCTCTCTTATTCTCTCTATTTCTTCTTCTTCCTCTCTCCCTCTCATTTTTTTACAACATTCTTCCACAACCTTTTTTCTATTTTCTATTTTGTGTGGATGTGTCATTAAAAATAGAAAATTTAAAAAAAATTAATTAAAAAAAATGAAAATTAAAAAAAAAGGTGTCATAATTACTCATCATCCAATATTGAAATTCTGTCCAACCATTTTGGGGAGTCAAAAGGCTTGTTTTAAACTCAAATATATTGAATTTTTATCTCAAACTTGGTTAAACAATTTTGTGTCAATAACAAACATTTTGAATGAACAATTTTTGATTTGGAAAATGCTTTTCCCAAACCGTGAGAACAAACAATTTCTTTCATGCCAAGTCCACCTATGGCCATCTATTCAAAATGTGTGTTTTCACCCCCATTTGTGAGTCTTGAGTTTGTGGACCTTCGAGCTGAATTTCCTGCCTTAGTGTGCATTAATATGATAGAGGCATTTTCTGAACCACATGAGAATCACAATAGCCAAATAGCCTCTCATAACCCTTAAATTAATCCTCCTTTTGAAAGCCCCTTAAAGCCTATGAAAACCTTTTCTTTGATAGCCACATTACAAGCCCAATACCTTATCCCACCTAATATCAATATGGATTTTCATTGCATAAGTTTTTGAAATTTAAGTGTGGGGGGGAATGGATTTCATTTTTGGGTATCATTTCCTTACTTTCTAGTGTGTTATCATATGCTTTTGGGCAAGAATCTATTTTAGTGTGGGGGGGAGGTTTTCATTCAGTGAATGTATTGTACAAATGATATTGAAAAGTGTTCAAAAAAAATTCAAAAAAAAAATCAAAATCAAAAAAAAAGAAACAAATTGGTTGTGTCTTGGGTAGGTCAAAAATCACTCTTCCTCAACCTTTGATCTTGTTATAACTATTACAATTAGTGTCATGAGGAGATCAAACATGGGTTGGGATATGAGTGTGAGATCTGTTTCAAGATCAACTTTCGAAAAAACAAAGAAAAAAAAGGAAAAAAAAGAACACTTGCATTATATTCTTATATCATTGGGAGAAGTTTGGTGGTTTGTAAATATTTCATCTTCTCATCCCCTTCATATTTTCTTCCTATATTGTGTCTTTCTTCACACAATCATTCCCTTGTAAATATGTGGTTTCATTTCCTTCCATGTTTTATTTCAAAAAAATGTGCATTGTTTTTCTATGTTGGTATTTTAACCCTCTTATTCTCTCTCTTGGACATTATATTCCTACCGTCCCATAGCCACAGAAAAACCCCTTAAAAAGACCTCTTGATTCTTGTTCACTTTGGATAGGGATTGGAAGCTGAGAGCTCTTTTCAAACTCTAAGATTTTCACTTTTGGTTGGTGAAAGAGTGAACCTCCACAAATAAATTTTATCATCTTGAGAGGTGTGAGTTTTGAGTGTCCACATTCTCCATTTCTAAATTTGAGCATGGAAAATGAATTAGTTTTGGAACATTGTTTCTGTAACAACTTGTGGTGGATTTCAAAATGGATGAGTGAAATAGTCTAAACCTCCTCTGATTGGAGAATACAAAATTTTAATATTTGTTGGTGAGTGAAAATGATTTTGTCATGTTTTTATATTTGTTGCACATGAGGACATGCACAAAGATAAGTGTGGGGGAGTTGATGTTATTAATATTTTCATGACTTATTATATTCCCCATTTACTTATTTTATATGAAATGTGCATAATTTGTGTGAAATATTAATATTTTAATATTAAGTATAATTTTTGAGCATTTTTAGAAGTAGTCCAATTGAGTCAGTTTAATGTCTTAATAATAACTGTCACTATACTGATCCAAATTGTGTGTTTCTTGTTTTTTAGGATTCTCCTTTTAATATAAAACATTTAATTAGAAGATACCATGATCCAATTCTTCAATTTGAAGGGTCATATAGTCCTCACAAACAAGACCAAAGAATCTGTGATCAAACTGGACCAGCCTTGAATATTCATTTACTGGGCTCAATACAGAAGTCAAAAAACATTAACTCTCCACCATAATTCGGGGGACACTAAGTGTCATCTTGGATAAAAATTTCAAGGCCCAAATCCAATTACAAGGGTCCCAAATAAAGCTTTGAATTTCAGCCCACCATTCTGGCAGAGAATTAAAATCAGTATAGTATGCATGACATATATAATGATGTAAGCATAAAATAGAGCTTAGATTTTTCAGTGTGAAATAGGAGATATATTAGGCCGACTTTGTTGAAGAAACCATTCGGATTTGAAGGCATATTCATATTCAAAAATCCTTTCACATTATGGACTTCAAAAAGACTGTATTGAAATGGACAGTTTAAGTTTGTTTAATCAACCGGCCATAACGTTTGATACTTACGTCCAAATGACTCTAAATTTTGAGAGTAGTCGGAAAACATTATTTTCTACAACTTTGAAGAATTAGATATTTGAATATTCGGCTGTCTGAATAGCCAAATTGGCAATTCAAGTGGAGCGATAGATTGGGAATGCAAAACAGTCCACTCCTTGGGCTATAAATACTCTCCCCTTCTCTCCTTGAGAGGGGTTGGCATTTCAGAAGAGAGGAGATCATATTGTCATGAAAAAAGATTTTCCAAAGTCTTGGGAGGACCTGAAATACTCAAGTTTTCACTTGAGAGACCTTTCCTCCTCTCTTTGTTTTCACTTACTTTTGTGTTCTTCATTTTTGTAATCTTGTAATTCTCTTTCTTTGTAATTCTGTTTTAATGCAAGTTACTTCTTCAATATCTCTTATTCTCATCCACCTTATTTAGTTTAATATTTATTTTCTTAAAATAGTTTAAATTCAGTTTAATCCCCTTCCCTTATTTTGCTTCCTCATTCAATCGAAAATCCGTTTTTAATTATCATCATCGTTCGTGTGTGTGTGTCAACGTACCACTCTTTTCTAATCCCTTTATTTTTCTTATATTCTTAATTTATCATCATAATTATTTTAACCAGAATATTAAACATCCAAATGGCTGAGTAAATCTCTCATTGGGGTGAGTTATAATTCGGGGATGTTAGTTATTGAGAGTTTTTCTCGATGAGTATTCTTTAAATTAATATTGTGTATGTTAAACTGAATATGTCATGGATTAATGATATGTTTTGTTTAACGAGTGGTTTCCATGGATTATTGGAACCATAAATACACTACCATAAATAAGTTTTTATTGAGATTAGAACCCTAAGTTAAGTTAAGGCTTGGATTAAAGCCTTCACACTTAGGAATTCCAATCAACGTCAACTTATGACATGGGTGTTAATTTAATGCAATACAAAGTAAGGCTCAAGGATATCACATGCTTAACTCCCCAATGATTAACTCACCCCAATATTTATCAATTTGGTAAATCAAACATCATCCATAAATCATTTCAATTAATCTCTGCAAACAAACCCCCCTAATCAAAATACAATCAACTAAAAACAAACGACTACTACAAAGTATCATCGCCGAGGATTCGACCCGAGTGCTGCTATACACATTAGCAGAGCACCAGAACTTTGACCGATCGATAGGCGACAATCGGCCATGAGTTTTACCTAGTATCAGTGATACTATAATCACTACATATCCTATCAAAATAATAATCATACCACATGTAGCTCTGATGAAATAAATTTTATCCACAGATCAAGCTCATATACTAAGAAGATGTAGTTTTTTAAATTTATGTCTAGGACTCATATATGGGATATAATAATTTTTATATATCCAAAAGGAAATGGGATTAAAAACACATGTAGTTATAAGGATATAACCTTTATAAAAAACAAGATCCTCATTTAATGTGAGGGAATTTTTATTCTTTGGTACAAGAAGATCTTATATAGGGGCATGAATTTTAATTTTATAACACTTGGACTAAAATTCCATGTTGTTTAACCTCATGTGACTATGATTTTTTCGTTCATGTTTACCTCATGAGATTTAAATTTTAAAGTTTTTTTAGTTCGTGCAACTAGGAAATTGTCATACAGTTTTTTGCTAGGTGTCTAGGAAAAGAGTGTTATGCAGTTTAATGTCATGTTTTATGGATTTGGACCATATAGTTTAATGTCATGTGGAAAGAAACAAAGTGAACCAATGAAAATATTATGCATAGTATTTATTGAGGAACCTTTCATTTGTGACTATCAATATATGATTTCATTCATTATGATCATAAAATAAGCTCTATTGGAGTAGGTTGTGTGTAGTGCGTAACTTCATTCCTGCTTTAGTTTAATTTTTGGGGGATTATTCATGGGTATCATTGGGGTTATGAGAACCAATAATAGATATCCTTGTAGGAACTAATAGAGGAAAACCAATTTATTAAAGGCTCTCACAATTTGGTTTTGATGGATTTCTAAGTTATACAATGTGCTTGATTGTCTTTCATCGAGTTATTCCAAATAATCTTGTCGCTTTTGAGACTATTTATCATCGGATAGATAGTTATATATGGATATGTGAACTAAGGGTGGCTAAAAATAGATGTTCAGGAATAATTTTATTCCATATATGAGAGAATATGGGTTCACTTGCATAGATTTATAAGTTGTGGTTTGATAGGACCATATAGCATGGAATAGTTTTTCAAGATAAGATTTCTTGTAATTATCCACCATTTTCCGGAGTATGTTAGATAGTGTCTTATTGAAATCCTCTATATATATATTTTTTGTTCTTTCTTATTGATATAAGTGTTCGGATTGAATATTTTATTGGAAATACAATATTTTTAGCTCAGTAGAGCAACAAATTATCACCGTTATCCGCTAGTATTGTGTGAGAGACACCAACTCTGGTAATGATATTTTTATTCATAGAGATAATGATAGAATTTTACCTAACTTCTTTAAGTTATATAGCCTCAACCCACTTAGAGAATAAATTAGTGTCAGTAAATATGTACTTAAACTATATGGTTGTAACTAGGGGATATGAACCCATGAAATATTTTCCCCAAACTACAAACAGACAAGAATATTTGGGGTATGTAAAAATTTTGGGGGTTGATAAATTAATTTGGAATTTATCTAAAAGGAATGAAATCCATGAAATTATATTTCATCAACATCAAAAAAACTTGGGCCTCCTAATTTGATGAGAGATTAGGTTTCCTGAGTGATGAGAACCATAAGTGCCTACATGGGATTCTTTAATAATGGTAAGAGTTTTTCCTTATTCAATTCATCTATGGAGGACTCTATCAAAGACTCATTTATAAAGAAATTTCAAAGAATTTGGTCCATAATAAAGAGTAAAGTTTATAATAGAATATAAAATATATTATTTATTTTCTTATTCGAATTAAATAATTCCATTTTAGAGGTAGTTGAATATGGGGGGCATCCACCCTCTCATGGTGTCATTTTTTGAGGTTATTAGTTCACATTAAAACGTAGTTTCAAACTCATTGGTTTCTTAAATTTTGTTGACAATAAATTGGAAATCCATCCTATGGTGTGTGATGTTGATAAATTTTTCATCCCAGTCTGGATCTTCCAGGGATGTGGATGCATTAGACAGTGCATCTACACAGGCATTATTTTAATCCAGGACATGAAAAATTGTTGGTTTCAAGGGGAATTATGACTTCAACCCCCATGCATAATAATGAAGTGAAATAGATTCCTATTTATTAATGGAATATTATATAATTTCCCCACCATAATCCACGCTAAACGGTAACCATATTGGGTTATTATGTTCCCTCAGGAATGTCTCCATGTATACTAGAGGTTGTTGACTCATAGTGAGGGTCTAAGATGTGATAGTGGGGAGAATATTCTCTCATATAATAGTATAAATAACAAAGTAAATATCCAAATATCATACATGATAATAAATTAAAATCATTGTACATGGAAGAAATAAATAAATAGAATACATAAAAAATAAATAGATGCATTCATATAGAAAACAAATCAATCAAGCATCGATTGGACAAAAATTATATGTATAAGATAAAATAAATAGATGAATTCATAAAAAAAATATCACTAGTCCTAGTCCTATGCATGAACAATTAATAATTTAAAACCTAATAGGTTCCACTCATAAATTATTCACTCAATATCGATATCAACCAAACCAAACAAATGTATATTCTAGTATCACTATGTCACATCAATCGAATAATGTTACCATGAGTATCATGCCATTAAATCTATGCTCAGGTACCTAATTCACTAACCATGATACATGGAATATTAATATCATTAATTTTTAATCACTTTAGGCACTCCTATTCAAAATATTTCATTTCACATATGAAATTATTATCACTCGATCACCCATCAATCTGGGCATCATCTCAAAAATCATAAGCTTCTATCCACACTCTCACCATACTCATGATGTGCATCATAAATCAATAGGTTTATACATCCCATTGATCTTTTATTAAATTTCCTATTTTATTCTAGAAGTAGAAATGAATTAAGTGTTCATCATTGAAAATTTTTATAAGCATCACTTTCATATTCTGGTATCACCCCACACGCACTATTCTCATAACTTGAGGCACCTACTCATGCTTCACGCCTCTAAGTTACTCACATTCTCATGCCAACCTATTATATTAGGTTACCTTCACATTTAACTTTTCAATAATAGTAGTGGAAGACATACTACTTCTCAATTGTAACTCCTGATACACTAAATTCCTGCGAAAACCTCAAGGCACTAGTCTCACTCTCCTAGCCCATAGGTCACATCTCGTGTAGATCATAACACACAGGTACTCCCCTATATTATTTTCTTGAAAACCACATGAAAAATCATGGTCAAACTACCCATTATAGATCCTCTTGTATCATAAAAACATTATCCATCACATGTCAAGTCATTATCCTACTCACAATTTTGATTCTCATCGATCATCCATATAAAAGACTAACCCTTCATGAATCATAATCACGTAAGTGAGTGTGTGTGTGTGTGAGTGTGTGCGTGTGCATGTGAGCCTGCATGTGTGTGATGAAATTTTCCTAAAAGATTTTTGTTGAGTGACCACAACCCGTAGTTTATCTATATATAATTTCCTCACCAAGATATGTGGGAAAATTTATTATAGGTTAATATTTACACAGTGTCTTTATGAATCCGTAAACCAAGGAACCGCATGGTCATCCCCATCGATCACCTTACTATATAATCCACATTACCTATCATTGGAAGAAATATCGGTGATAATAATCAAAAGAAAGAATATTTAATGTGATTCCTACATTTTGAATATGGTGAATGATATACCTCTTTCCAAAGATCTAAGAGTCAAAAGTCTAGTGATTGGCCTCTTTCCAATGTTACAAAATCCAAAAATCCATAATAAATCATAAATATGAACATCATCGGAATTAAATGAGTTTAAATTAGAAAACCATGACACCAAAAATCTAGAACATCAATCCTAATCCTCTGGTATCCTAGAATTCTTACCAGGAAAGTTGTTTGTGATACACCAGTTTGATATTCATCACAAGCTCTGACACATTCCTATATTGTCTTTCTACTAACTACCAAAATAGTAAGATGATAAAATGAATGTTTTAATACCAATTTATAATATCCTTACCTTGTTTCACTCTAATCAGTTTACATATTGGGTTGTTATGTGATCTCATGCATGTCTCCTCATACTCTAAAGGCTTTCGACTAGTAATGTGGACCTAAGATGTGACAGTAGAGAGACTATAACCTCATATTAGATTATTTATAAAATAGGAAATAAAGAATATCAACCACAATAATAAACAAACATCAGTGTACATATAAGAAATAAATATACAGAATCCATCAATAATAAATGGATGCGGTCATATAGACAATAGATCAATTGGTTTCCCACTGGGGAAAATAATTATTTACAAGGTAAGAGAAATCAGTAAAGTACAACGAGACTATATTACATCCCTAAGCCTCGCCTCATCCCATTATACAATCTCATACATTCTATCAAACTCGATCTATCCAATATCGAACCTCTATCCAACTTGAACCTGTGAAAAGTGAAGGTTTCTCAAGTACTCAAGTGCAATGGACACCTAAGAAAGAAATAAGTACATAACTAAGTAGAGAACCACCAATGTGGTCCTATACATAGCCATTAATTGTATTGAGGATTTAATGTAACATAATTATAATAATAAATTAATATATAACTATGGAATCATAGAATAAATTGATGAATCACCATTATCAATCCTCGGGTGAAGCATGATACCTAGTATCGACCATACATGCTTTAGGTAGTGTCAGATATCTTTGTCCATAGTACCAAAATCATGTTTATAGAAATATGGGTGCACCAAATCCAAGGACTAAGGAAAATTTCCCCCAAAGGTATAATAATAATGGGAATATCAAATCCTTTCTATCACCTCATGGTCCCCCATACAAAATATAATAACAAGAACAACAGATTATTAGAATTCCATCAATGTCCCCCCCAATAATATAATAACAATGGGAACATTAGATCCTTGTAATCACCTAAAGTTCACATAATAATATAATAAAAATGGGTACACCAAATAATTGGAATCACCTCAGGGTACCCCAACCATAATAATAAAATTGGGTACACTAAATCTTTGGAATCACCTCAAGGTCCACTGGCCATATGATAATAATAACCATCACATTTAATAAAGTTCATTAATAACATGTTCAATGTTTGAATCATGTATTAAATATTAGGTTAAATCATAAGCATACCCAAAAATAAATTAATAATTAACAAACACTTTTACATGGGAAACTACCTTAACTTAGGGGGGATACACCCCTTGGTCTAAACCAAAACACAAAGAGGTTGTTTCGGCCTCCCAAGTCTCACCAGGTCTTATCCTTGGGTCTAAGGTGAAACACAAGTCTAACCCTAATAAGTATTTCACCAATACCATATTTAGTAAAAAAATAAGGCCCTTGTCAAGGTACTCTATGTTCATTTTTTTTCTATCTCACCTCATCTAGCCTAAAGGCTTTAAGGAATCACATAATTCCATAAATCCAATTGGGGACAATTATCTAAATTTATAAATCATCCCTACTTAATGGGTCTACACCACCAATAAATTCCACTATATTCACATAATTATTTATTTAGTACCTCTCATGGGGTTCAAATAATACAAGTTAAATGGTTATAATCATAATTTTGACCATCTGTGGTCGGGATGTTTAGTCAGTGCACAAGGGTCCACCTTGGCCCTTGACAAATTTTTTATTCCATGTATGGCATTCTATTTAATTAAAATAAATTCATTATTAATAAAATAACCATTTTATTTAAGGTGTAATATCCCATAATAGAAATACCATATATCACATGACATATCAAACGCATGATTAAAAATATAAACCATAAGGAAATATTAAGTACCATCTACCATATATGAACCCTTTCCCATTTATATATCACATCCTAGAAACTCACTTACAAAGCCCATACAAGTATATCTTAGCTAAAAACATAAGAAAAATATTGGTTTAATATTCATTAATAAAAATAGAGTGTGATAGTTTGAAATCATCCTCCTAGGATACCCTCTAGCCAAGCCGAGCCAAAGCCCCAATGTTCATAAAAAATTTCACCATGCCTTGGTGAAATCATCATCAAATTCCCTATGAAAATTTGAATAAATGTTAGAATCAATAAAAATATGGAATAATTAATGAATAATCTATGATTGAACCTTGAATTCTCCATAAAATCTCAATTAAAATCACCCCAAATCAAGGGGAATCAAGGGAGGAAGGACAGGGGGAGAAGTTAGATAAAAGGCCCTCTCCCAAGCACCTTTATCTCCTAAATACTAAGGGGGTCATCCTCAAAAATAATAAAATTACCCTAAAAAACTATAATCCCCACCAGTGAGTAAATCCAAGGTCATTGTCCATTTGGTGAGCCTAGAAAACCTACTAAGTTATTTCTCATTCCATCGACTAGTTGGTGGCTGCTGTAGTAGCTCATTTACCCCAGCCTATTCTTTATTTCTATCCCAAGATTCCTTGATTCAAAACAAGACTCTTTCCCCATTAAAAATCAAATTTTTAATATGTTCAAAATCTTATAATCTCATTCTGAGTTCCATTTCTAAAAATAGTTCATCTACTAAATTTAAAACATATTAAAATTCCTTCTGAATTTTTCCAACTTGTCTAGAAAAGATGTGTTACAATCTCCCCATCATAACACTTATAAACCTTAAGAAATATCCTTATATATTCAACCATAATTTACAAAAGTCCATGTTCTATCTCTAAACTCCAATAATTCTTCCACTATGCTACTCTGAATATAAGGTGCTCAAATTCTAAAGCCTAAAACATCAAGATAACACTTACCCATGCCCATCCATCCTAAGGAACCGTGGTTTCTTCCATCAATTCATCTCAAGGTCATTGGATCTCCCTATCATAGGCTGAGGTGAACCAAACATTACATACATAAATATGAAATCCTTTTATATCAATATGTTATACATATCATAACAAATATACCCTATAACTTTAAAGGTTTGGTGTCTTTGGAAATTTTTATACATAAAAAATTGAAACATAAATGATTTATAACACTTATCATTAATTTATTCACACCTAAAACCCTACATATTCATAACATACTTAAAACATTTCTTCATAACCTAGGGAAATGAAACATAGAAAAGGTATAAGATCAGATGATCGATATGGGTAAACATGGGAGATATCAATAAAAGATAATATTTAAACATATTATGATCATAAGGGTATAAGAACATTAAATTAACATTTTAAAATCATAGCCATAAATTCATATACCACAATCATGACATAAATATTTGGCAGATCCTGTGACATGAATTATAGAAAAATCAGAGATCATGAGCCCTGAGATCATAAAATAAGCATAATAACATTTCATAGATAGTGTAATAAAATGTGTGGAATAATTATAATCATATGAATATTATTTAAAATCTACCCACTAAGACATTCATCACGAGTTAGGATTGGGCTCAACACCAATGTACTTGCTTCGAGCTTAGGATAACCTCATGTGTACCTTATTTCGAGCTTGGGATAATCTCTCATGTTCGATTTGGTCTTATTAAAATAAATAATTTCCTAATTTATTATATATACATAATATAATCACCCATAACATAATCCATTCATATTTATACTGCAATATCATGAAAACATTTATTATTTCGTCATAGCTTAACCCATGGAAAAGAAAATTGGTTTTATTAATATATCATAATCATAATCATAAAACATATTGATAATGACTTAAGATATTATCATTGGATCATATACCCAGTGAATAATAATTAATATCAATGGATTTTTTCATAGATGAAAATACCCTTACAATATCAGTGGACATTTCTTAATGAAAATACCCTTTTCATTTTAAAATTACATATTTAAAATCTAAAAATTTCTAGAACATTTGGAATAAAATTTTCTTTTAAAATAACCATGAAAATTTTTAAATTAATCTTCAATGAAAATACTAGTCATGATGGTGGAAAATTTCATTCATGTGATATACGTTAAAACAAAATTTCATTCACACCTTTGATAAAAAGTACCTCCTTTAGAAAATGTAAAGAAGATTATTTTTAAGCCTTTTTATAGAAAGTAAAACATAATTAAAAATAAATTTAATCTTTATTTTTATAAAAAAACATTTTTGAAAATATTATAAAGAAAATATTTAAATGGAATAAATATATTCTCATCCAAATAGAAAAACAAAGCTGGATTACTTTAGGAAAATTCTTTCAAATTTTTGAGTACTTAGAGAGAGAGAGAGAGAATGAATGGAAGCCTTTTATTATCCAAAAATATACATAATATGATAAAAAGAATAATATTTATTAGAGATAAATCATATAATTTCATTATTAGATATCTAATCATAAGCAATCTCACTAAAAATAAAAGTGAGATGAGAAACCCATACCTTAAGTCTCACTTGATTCGTAAGTGCTCTAAAATCCGGTATAATAAATTTATATTTATTATAACTGTATAAAATAACCATATAAATACTAATAATATCATATATGGTCCAATTATAACATTTTAATACCATTTTATTAATAATTACATATTATAATTTTTGTTTATTAGTGTTAATTGTTTTGTTTTTCATGAATGTTTCATTTTAGAAGTTTCGGTCCCTTCACATTGATCATGGTTAAATAATCTATATAATGTTAATAATTATATTAATATAATATATATTCATTATATATATATATATATATATATATTTATAACCATCCATAAAAGGTATATATATATAAATGAATTGCATTTTTCATGGATACGGTGGTCCGTACATACACATGAACGTTGTTTTCATTTTCTAAAAAAAGAAATAAAGAAAGATAAATAATATTTTATCATTAAATAATAATAATAATAATAATAATATCATAAATATAATATATATTCAATAAATATATCACTATAACCATCAATTTCAAGCAATTATGGAAAATGAATCACATCACTACGTGGTGGTGGTAGTCTATACGTACGCGCAAGCGATACTTTCATTTCCATTTTGATAGAAAGGAGGTGGAAAATAGTTGTCCCATAATCATAATAACATGTCATTATATTTATTATTATATATTAATTATGTTAGGATGGATACAATAGATTTAGAGTAATTATAAGAATAAATAAACTTTGAAAGATTTTGGTAAGATGATTACCTCTTATTTGAGAGACCACCTTTGGCTTACACCTTAAGCCATCTTAGGACGGTCTTAGGGTAAGACCAAAACCTCAAGAACAAAGGTATATAAGAGAGAAGTTTATTAGGGTATGTTTTTTTCAAGATATATTTCTAAAAATTTGTGAATAAGGTAGGAGAGCAGGCTCTCTTTTATAAGTGAGGAGAGGACACACTTGGAATTACTTAAACGGTATAAATATAATTAATGAATTTTGTAAGTGTAATGATTAAAAATGGAAATGTATTAAAATAAATTGTGGATAAGGTTGAAATATCATAATTTAATAAAATTTATATTGGTTTTTGTGTCATTTTAAAACTTATCTTTTCGTTTAACCCATTTGTTAACAATTTTTAACCTTAATTGTGGTAACACATTTTTTAGCCTTTAAAGTTTGTAAATTTAATTATAAGGTGAAAGGTGGATTAAAAATAGTCTATGTGTTACATTTTATACCATTTTACATTCAAAAATTCCTATTTAAATATTTTTTTTAAAAATATTTCATAAAATATTTTTTATCATAAAATATAATTAATGTCATTTTTTAGATTATTCATTTAATTTGACTTCAAAGACATCAAGACAGCCCAGATCACGCGATAATAGATCCAATGGCCACGATTGAATTTCGCCCGAAAAATCACTCCCCACATCGAAATGAGGAGCTAATTTCGCCTCCCTTATAAGCCCAAGCCTCCCATTCCATATTCAGAAAATACACAACACACACATAGGGGACCTTACACACGGGCTCCCGCTCCCCCACAGGCCTCATCCTACCCGCTACTCACCATGGCCTTGCGCCCGCGTTGCGCACACACATGCGCTCCTACGCTCCCAAGCTCATGTGCACCCCTCAGGAGACCTATACCAGAGATCAGGTTGGACCAGGCATGGGATGAGGGCTAGGCTCAGCCACCTAGAGTGTGTTGCCTCCCTCGGCCTATCCATAAAAGGACTGGCCCAAGAGGGCCCAAATTTTTATATTACCTAACTTAAAAAAAGAAGTTCTATGGAAAAATAACACTATATTGAAAAAAAATTATACTTGTATTTTATTAAGAATTATAAGGTTAATGTTTACTAATTAAACTTTGTCTTAAAAGTATAATCTAAGGTATTTTATAATCACTAAACATAAAAAGTTATAAATTGAATGATAATTCTTATACTTGTGTTATAATGGTCAAAACATAGCTTAATTAAAATTATAATTCAATTAAAAGAAATTAAACATAGTTTGAATCTCTAAATGGGAATCTTTACAATACATTTTAATTAACTACAACATGTTTTGAATTCATTATTACATTTAAAAAACACCAATGTATAATTCAAAACATTTCATGATATTCTCTTAAAACTCATGGTTAGGAGTAGTTTCATAATTTTCAATTCCATAACCTAATTACTTGGTGAACTAAAATATACTTATAAGTTTTTAATTAACTACCCAATTAAGACAACGACTATATTTGTATCCGTTAGAGTTCCATGGTTTCCCAAGGCAACGGTCACATTAGTGTCTTATAAATCTAATACTTAGGGTGTCTTAACACTCAAGTTGATTAAAGAAGATGGTTCACATCATACCTTTGGTTCTTAGTGTGGTCGTGGTGGATTCAACCGTTCTTATGTTCATTATGACAAATTCTAAGGATCCATATTATTTCCTTGGGGTATTTATTGTTTTAATTTGTCTCCTTGTAATTCTGATAGGTTTCTTAATAGGTATTTTTGGTTAGCATGATTTCCCATTTTATCTCATTTTATTGTAAGCACTAAGGTGCTTTTATTTGAATAAACCTCCTTGCGTCTGTTTTGTGTGCTTCTTCCATTGCATCATATTATTATTTTTTCATAAGAGATAAGTTTTTTTCAAGTAATAGACAACATAAAAGCATATAAATTCCCATTACATGAAACACAAGTTCTTGGGATGTCACATTATTCCCCCTATGAATAATTTCATCCTCGCAATTCCTTTCGTAAAACCACAAAATAAATTCTCCGATGTTCTTACCACCATCCCCATCTTAGAGAGTCCTCAGGTGAGTTCAGAAGTAAACCCAAATGGATGCTCAACTCCTCAAGTTCTCTGATCCAGACACACCTCAGACAGAAGGGGTTTAACTCTTGAATCGAACACTCAGGCTTCTAGAGGAAAGCTCAAACGGTAGAAAGTTAGAAATATCCGAATGAACCAACTCATGAAGAACTCTCTGAACAATGTCTCGATCGAGAACATATAAGTCATAGATGTTTTTGTAAAGGATAAAACTGAGAAGTTGGGACATGTAAGCCGCACAAATATTTCCCTCCAAAGCTGCCTCTTGAAACCTTACTTTGGTCATTTAGTTCTGACCTAAGGTGAAGCATAGGAAAAGCCCTTCGTGGTATTTTCCTCTTCGCCTAAACTTGGCTAGTTGTGCTATGGCTATGCGGTAGTAAATGGAAGAATTCCCATGACAAGTGTGGAGAATGTCTGGACTATTTTTCACTTCATATAGTTGTTTGCACATTTTTCAAAGGTTTGTGAGAGGTAAGTATTCCTCTTCACAGATTTTGATCGCTATGATCTCTAGTACCTCCACAGGGAGAGATAGTATATGGGTTTGTCCTTCCATCTGAAAATTTATTATGAAACTTCACTTAGTAATACTCATTCAATAGGTATATCCAATGAAAGGGTAACAAAATAAAAGACAACAGGTTATATTCTTATACAATCACTGGTACATAAAATAAATCAAGCCTAATGGTTTCCCCATGTTTCTAATACACAAATCCCGAGTTCAAGTTCAAAATTCTCAATCTCCCAAAACCATATGCAACCTGAGAAATCAGGTTCGATATCATGGGGGAACTTATGGTATCTCCATAGATGGACAAAAGGGGTGTATATCTGAGAGACATCATTATACACTTAATGTTTGTACACCCATTAGGTGGCTTCGTATTCAAGAACTTCAAAATCCATCACTTGATCGTAATGGCCATAGGATAGAACTTGACACATAAATGTTGCATGGAGGTCTCCTACTGCTGCAGCTTCTTGGAAGGCCATAAGGGATTGGATTCCCTCCACTGTGGTGAAGCATATAAAGAGTCCCTCATAATATTTTCCCCATCGCACGTAGGATCGAAATTGAGCTTCCATCATAAAGATGAAATCTATGCCCGCTCCCCAGTGGAGTCAAAGTATTCGGGGAGAATTGGATATATCATAAAGATATTTTCATTTCATATGAATATGGGAAATGTTTATATAATTTTCATGGATGGCTATTGAAATTATAGTTTCTAAGGCTTCTTTGGGGAGGGAAAGAAGGTTAGTACCTTCATTTTCCATCTGTAAATTAAGAAAACAACGTTCTTAGTATTTCTCATTAGTATTTCTTAAATAAGTTTTTATTGTTCAGTTCTGGTTTTCCAGAGTCATCTGAACTGAATACTCTAATACCAACTATCACACCTGAGCTTCCGAGTACCCGAATCCAGTGCCATACAGAGGAGCAAATTCGGTTCAGGCTCTGATAAACCATCTACTTTTTGAAAACTTCTTTAGTAATGGTCATACCTGAAAAATTTTAAACAAAAATTTAGGGTGAGAACACAAATTCCCAGTAAGGAGTCTCAAAATAAATCAATATAATTTTTGAAATTATTCTTTAAAACTATTTCATTAAACCATTTTTTAAAATAAAATCTGTAACACATGTACACATCATAGGGGTGCTCAAACAAAACATGCTGTTAGAAATACAAGGATTCATGATTCAATTATAGATATGCTCATAAGTAAAAGACATTTCATGTTATAATACATGTAAAAAATTATTAACTAAGTGAAATATATGATCAGAGTTGCGCTTAAAATAATAAATTCATTTTCATCCTTTACTATTTTGAAGCATACGCATTCCATAAAATATCTGAACACTGCATAATAATATGCCATACTTATTTTATTTTATTTTTTTGATTCTCATAATCATAAGTTCTTTAACTAGGAATATTCTTATAGTCGAATAATCCTCTGGTTAATTAATTCACATAGCCTTAATGAGGAAAACGCATATGCTGGACTATGTCAAGGCCTCGGCCAAGACGTCTAGTGATTAAGGCCTCGGCCAAAATCCATAACTCAAAATTGGAAAAGGCCTCATCCAATTCTGATGATAGCTGTCTCATGAGACCTACTGATGCATTGAGGGGATATAGTGGGCCCCACCCATCACATACTACTTCCAATGCATTTCTCATTCCTCTAAATCAAATTGCACATCCCACTTTGATTTATTAAAATTACTTATCACATTTCAAACCAAGTATATAAATTACTTGGTTCCTTATTCCACCTTACATTTTATTCAAGGTGACCCACACCACCTTGAACAATTAAATCCATAAACTCATAATAGGACCTATAAGTTTAATATTACAATCATCCATTTTTAAGCATATGTAGTGAGTCTGGCACAAAACAAATGAGTTGTGTGGTTAAGCCATTAATTGGTTCTTAAGCTAACGGTACTTGTGATGACAAACACAAAAGAGGTACCAACTTGGCCACATGAAATGACAAAGTCCTTAACCATATTAATCAATAAAATTCATGATTAAATAAAAAAATTAATATTAACATAATAAATAAAGTGGTAAACTTATCATTTCATGCGGTTTACTAAACACACATCATCTCAAACATTTATTATAAATAAGCCTTTGTTTACTACATTAAATGTCAAAACACCAAAGTATACGACTCAACCTTTAACATTATCATTTTCTATAAAGGGTGAAGAGCAATGAGTACCTATGAACATGAAGCCACAAGCTTCCAATATCTATATTCATGAACTAAGCACATTAAATTAAAGAATTTGGAAAACCATGATTAGGGTTTCATGTTGTGTAGATATTCATCCAACAGGGCATGCTTAAAAATAGTGATTGGTCAAGCCAAAAACATTTGAATCGTATGTTTAGTTATTTATTTGAAAAACATAGAATTTTATAAAATAAAATGGAAGTCAAAGTTGGAATTCATTCATCTGTACCCACATACTCGATTACACACCACAAGTATATGCAAGATTCTCATTCTATGTTGGTTTATCACTTGTAAATTAATTAAAAGATGGATTTAATTTATAGGGTACAAATATTGAAATGTTTTTTTAAAAAAAATTCACTTATAATATGTGTGCTCATATATAAGAACATACATGATTAGATGTAAAGATTTCCTACACAAAGTGTCTCCATGCATTTTAGTCCTTTATTATCTCACATTTCAAACTCAAAAATATTTAATCTGGCTTATAAAGTTCATGAAAAACAAGGAGTCATTCATTTTATACTTATATATATTTTCATATACATATGTATATATATAACTGATTACAATTTTAAGGCATAAAATAAATTTGCATGGGTCATCTGTACTTAGTGTCCTATAGCGTAAGATCTTACAACCCTTGAAGAGAGAAATAACCTCAAACCATAAAGCAATTTATCTAATATTAAAAGTGTATATACTTATATATACAAAACTTAAAACCATAAGCAAGACAAAGCTTACTCCCCTACCTTAAATTGAGGAGGAAGAGGGCTCGGGAGGTGCTGGAAAACTTGGAGGACTTGCTGAGATCCGTTGAAGTCTTGGGTGAAAGGAGCTGAGAGGGTTCCTCGGTTGGTTTGGGTGTTTTTATATAACAAAACCTGTACATTATATATATATATATATATATATATATATATATATTTAATACAAGTGCATCAGACCTGAAGCCCAAGTGGTCTTTAAAAAAAACTAATGGACCGCCCTTGTGGAAAGCGCATGAGGGAGGGTCCAGTGACTGAAAAGGTGAAGAAAATTGGTAATAAAAAGGGTATAGGGTTACTAGTTTGGTGCACGCCACGGGGGAAGAAGACAACGCTGCGGTGGAAGTTTGGAAGAAATTTTGATGGCCAGGATCAGTTCGGCCTAGAAATCAAGGTCGGGATGCGTCCATGGTTTATAAAGGTAAGGACTGCTCAGATTTAATTCAAGCTTGATCAAATGGCTCAAAAACCCACTGAAGCGCTGCAGTTTCTGAAGATCAAACATGGGGTCGATTTCGATGGCCCATATTGCACGATAAGAGATCCAATGACCACAATTGCATTTCTCCCAAAAAAACCGCTTCCCATATCGAAACAGGGAACTAATTTCACCTCCCTTATAAGCCTGACCCTCCCATGCCATATTCAGAAACCACACAACACACACATAAGGGGCCTTACACATGGGCTCCCACTCCCCCGTAGGCCTCGGCCTGCCCACTGCTCACCGCGGCCTTGCACCCGCGCTGCGTGCACACATGCGCTCCTACGCTCCCACGCTCTTGTGCGTCCCTCAGGAGACCTATGCCCGAGCTCGGGCTGGACCAGGCATGGGATGAGGGCTAGGATCAGCCACCCAGAGTGTGCCACCTCCCTCGGCCTATCATAGAAGTCTTGGCCCCAGCGGGTCCAAATTTTTATATAACCTAACTTAAAAAAATAATTTCTATGGAAAAATAGCACTATATTGATTTATATTATACTTGGATTTTATTAAGATTTATAAGGTTAATTTTTACTAATTAAACTTTGTCTTAAAAGTATAATCTAAGGTAGTTTATAAAAACTAAACATAAAAAGTTTTAAATTGAATGATAATTATTATACTAGTGTTATAATGGTCAAAACATAGCTTAATTAAAATTATAATTCAATTAAAAGAAATTTAATATAGTTTGAAGCTCTAAATGGAAATCTTTACAATACATTTTAATTAATTGCAATATGTTTTGAATTCCTTATTACCTTTCAAAACACTAATGTATAATTCAAAACATTTCATTATGTTCTCTTAAAACTCATGGTTAGGATTAGTTTCATAATTTTAAATTCCATAACCTAATTACTTGGTGAACTAAAATATACTTATATGTTTTTAATTAATTACCCAATGAATCCAACGGCTATATTTATATCCCTTAGAGTTCCATGGTTTCCCAAGGCAATGGTCACATTAGTGTCTTATAAATCCAAGACTTAGGGTGTCCTAACACTCAAGTTGATTGAAGAAGATGGTTCACTTCATACCTTTGGTGCTTAGTGTGGTCGTGGTGGCTTCAGCTATTCTTATGTTCATTATGATGAATTCTAAGGATCCATATTATTTCCTTGGGGTCTTCATTGTTTTAATTTGTCTCCCTATAATTCTGATAGGTTTCTTAATAGGTATTTTTGGTTAGCATGATTTCCCATTTGATCTCAGTGAATTGTAAACACTACGGTGCTTTTATTTGAATAAAACTTCTTGTGTCTGTTTCATGTGCTTATTCCATTGCATCATATTGTTATTTTTACATAAGAGATAAGTTTTTTTCAGGTAATAGACAACATAAAAACATATAAATTCCCATTACATGAAACATAAGTTCTTGGGATGTCACAGAATTAGTATAACTAAAAAAACTAGAGTAATTGAGTGATAAATGATTTATTCTCCCTATTGTTTCTCCATGGGGATACCCTATTCTTTTTTTAAGAAGAAAGATGGATCTATGACGTTGTTTATTGACTATAGGGAGATAAATTATATAAAAATAAAGAACAAGTATCCCCTACCTTGCATTGATGATTTATTTGATCAACTTCATGGAGCCCAATATTTTTCAAAGATTGACCTTTTATTTGTATATCATCAGTTGCGAGTAAGGAAGGAAGATATTCCAAAGGCAGCATTTCGGACCAGGTATGGGAATTATGAGTTTACAGTAGTTCCTTTTGGACGGACTAATTCTACCTCTGTTTTCAAGGATCTAATGAATAAAGTTTTCAAGGAATATATTTATGACTTTGTGGTGGTATTTATTGATGATATCTTGGTATACTCCAAAAGAAAAAAAGTTCATGAAAATCACTTGTGCACTATTCTAAAGACTCTTAGAAGAAATGAATTATATGGGAAGTTTAGAAAGTATGAATTTTGGATTTAATCAATTTCCTTTCTCAGCCACATTGTCTCTAAGGATATAATATCTATTGATCCTATTAAGAAAAAAGCTATGCAAGAATGGTCCACTCCAATGAACATAACAGAAGTGTGTGGTTTTATTGGTTTAGTAGGTTATTATCCAAACTTCTTTCAGAACTTGACCCATTTAGCTAACCAAATGACCAATATTACACATAAAGGGGTTAAGTTCATATGGAAAAAGAATGTGAGGAATGTTTTGAAGAATTGAAGAGGAGATTATTGATTTCTTCAATCATGACTCTACCATTGGGGAATGGTTGATTTTTTATCTATAATGATGCATCAAAGAAAGGAATTGTTTGTGTCCTTATGTAGGATGATAGAGTTATTGAATTTTCATCAAGGCAATTAAAAATTCATGAACAAAACTATCCTAATCGTGATCTTGAGTTATCATCTATGACCTTTTCTCTGAAGATATGAATACATTATCTCTATAGTGAAAGATGTGAGATATATATAGATCATAAGAGCTTGAAATATATCTTATCATAGAAATAACTCAACCTGAGGAGAAGGTGACGGCTTAAACTACTCAAGGATTATGATTGTTCCATACACTACCGCCCAAGAAAGGAAAATAAAGTAGTTGATGCATTGATTAGGAAGGATAATGGAGTCCTAAAAAATTGAGGATTGAAAGGGATCTGGTGTTTATAGATCTTGTAAATATGGATATGGGAATTATTAAAGAAGGTGAAACATCGCAACTTTTTCATTTGGTTGCCCAACCATCTTTTTTGTGAAGAATTAAAACTTCTCAATCTGATGATGAGAATATTCAAAAGAAAATTAAAGGTTTGAATGATGGGAAGTTGGCTGACTTCGTGTGTGAAGATGGAATTCTAAAATTTGGGAAGAGGATATGTGTTCCCTCTATACTCAAGATAAAAAGATATTTATTAGATGATTCTCATATATCTAATTTCTCTATACACCCTAGTATCACTAAAATGTATAGATATTTGAAGGAGCATTCTTGGTGGGATAACATGAAGTGGGAAATTGCTGATTATGTATCAAGATGTTTAGTATTTAAACAAGTGAAGGCCGAAAGACAATATCCAAGATGAGTCATGCAACCTCTACCAATTACTACATGGAAATAGGATGTCATCACCATGGATTTTTGCACTATATTACCCAAAACTTGGAGGAAGAATGATATGATTTGGGTCATTGTTGATCGACTTACGAAATCTGCACATTTCCTCGCTATAAGGGAGGATTTTCCATGGGAGTTCCTAGCACGACTCTATATCAATGAAGTTGTGAGACTTTATGGAGAACCAATCTCAATTTTTTCTGATCATGATCTATGATTTACATCGAAATTTTGGAAAAATTCATCAAAAATATTTGGATACCAAGCTTCTATTGAGTACTGCTTATCACTCTCAAACAGATAGGTAATCAGAGAGGATGATCCAAACCTTAGAAGCCATGTTGATATTATATTCACTTGACTTTAAATGTATGTGGGATCAATATTTCACTTTAGTGGAGTTTTACTATAATAATAGTTTCTATTCAAGTATTCAAATGGCATCATATGAAGCATTGTATGGAAAGAGATGTCGTACACCAACTTGTTGGGATGAAGTTGGAGAAAGGAAGCTTGTGGGCCCAGATCTTATAGAGGAAACAACAACAAAGGTAAAGACTATTCAAACCCATATCAAAGTAGCTCAAAGAAAGAAAAATAGATATGATGATAATCGAAGTAAGGATTTTGGAATTTCAAGTAGGAGATCATGTTTTCCTAAGGGTGCTATAAGATTTGGGAAGAAAGGGAAACTGATCCCTAGGTAAATTGGAAATTTTGAAATCCTATAGATAATTTGAGTTGTTTCATATCATTTGGCTATGACACCGAGCCTGTCTAAAGTATAGAATGTGCTCCATGTCTCATTTTTGATAAAGTACATACTAGACCCAACACATTTCCTCACTTCTGAAGGAAAAGAATTGGATCCTGGCCTATCATACTATGAAGTGCCTATCTTAATTCTAGACACTAAAGAATAGGTGTTGAAGAATCAGAAAACTCAACTGGTAAATATACTTTGGAAAAATCATAAAATTGAAGAGGCAATTTGGGAGCCTTAGGATCTTATAATGAAGACCTACCCAAATCTTTTTATGAGGTAACATACTATAAATTTTGAGGATGAAATTTTTGTAAGGAGGGGATAATATAACACCCCAAGGATTTGAAAATAAATTTAATACTTAATTCATGAAACACTGAGTCTCTAAAAAACAAATCTTGTCATAAATTATCCAATAAACATAATTTTTTCACTTCTGTGATTTGAATTTCAAAAAACTGACATACATGGTTGCATTCAATAAGATATTTAGAGTTTAAAAGACAAACTCAATTTTTTTTGAATAGTAACATACCCTTATGAATAGTAATATAACCCTTATGAATAGTAAATCATATTATTATTTTATTCTCTTAAGGTTATAAGATAATGATATCTTGATTAATTATTCAAGGTGATATAAAATGAATTATAGTTTAAAAATTGTCACTTTTCCAATAAATTATGATTTTATTTAAAAATTAAATTAATCATATATAGGAAATTGTTTTCAAAAAATGGAGTTCATTTTCTAATTCTACACATTAAAAATGGTTTGGGTGAATTTTTCATATTTTTTTGAAATAACCATATTTTTTATAAATAGTAAAATATGGTAATTTATCGTATATATATATATATATTACAAGTTAAATTCACTAATCCTAGCATAATGGATGATGTAAGAACACTTTTTTTGAATCACATGAATTTATTACTATTATGGGTCACATGAATCAACATTATTGGTTGTCTTGAGGGAAATAATTAAATAATGAATAAGATATTCAAAAATCTCCTCTCTCCTCCACTATAAAAACCCCCTCACTCCCTCTTCTCTTTAATCCTCTCAAGCCTTGTTCCTTATATAAATTCTACCCAAATCTACTCCAAATATCCTCCCCAACGTCCAAAAACCATTGGTCTCATGAAAATACCAAAACCTCCACCTTAAAGAGGCTCTCAAGCAAGATAACTTCAAGAGGTAAATTCCTCTTCTCATTTCTTTTATTTCGAGTTCCTTTATTTTCTTTTTCTTTCCTCACCTATTCTCATCTAGATGTTATGATAACTCCAATAACTTAAATTTACTGTAATTTTTTATGATAATTTAATAATTCATCATCATCTCTCCTTTTCCCTTCTTTCATACTATAAATGAAAACACCATCCGATATGTGTTAATTTATCACATTCAAGGACAATGGGTTTTCAATTTCTATTAACGTCTTCAATTCTGGTCATGAAACCATTTTTATAGTTGAACTATATTATTATATAGTTAATAGATCTTATTCAAGGTTATTTAACCTTTTTTTAGAAATGGTATTAATTTATAGATCAGAATGAGTTTGTTGTGATCAAAAATCTCCAAATAACTGAAACAATTATCATTAATGCTTTACATAATGATTCATCTTCACTCCAAATAACCAAATGAATTTTATAACTATGTAATATTATGTATGTTAACTAATCACATATAACTTCAATTCTGTACAACCATTATCATTCTACATGTTTATACATACATTAATATAAGTAAACCAATCATGAAAACCAAGGAAGAAAATGCTCCCAAACAATGAAATTGAATCTCTTAACCAATCAAAAATCCATGAATGAACCAAATAATGTTATACTAAATCAATTAAATATATATGAGGTTCTTTAATAATTAATTTATGAACCTAAATTTTATTATTCAGGTCATTAATATCTAGTGAGGAACACCTTCGGACTTAAGGTAATGGGTTTCCTCATCTCACTTCAATTTTTGTGAGATATTACTTATTCACTAATATTACTTATGTATGGTGTATGTATATTTACCATTGATGTATTATATAATTAATATCTTTATTTTCATGTTATTTAATGTATAATTTGAAGATTATTAATTTGGGGGCATATGAACTGATTGATTACAAAGTGGTAAAGGTTTTCCACCCGAACCTTCATTTTCATTCAGGTTACTTTTATTATCTACTTACCTCCATGAAATTATTATGTATTATTATGTACTACTAATAAATTATATGTGAGTGTTCTATAAATTTTTACCAACCATAATCCTTCTTTATTTTATGGGTAGTTACATTTTTTAAATGGAACTTTCAAAATACTTTCTGAAATACAAGCCCGGTTCAAGGGAATTTATCAAATTCTCACCTATTTTCAAGGGCACTCTATAATCTGTTTTAGCAAACATTATCTTTATAAAATAACTATTTTTATTATTAAAATATTATATTACTTATGTTCTGGTTTTATACAAATAATTTTACAAAATAACTCTTCTTTTGGAAGTAAAAGAGTATTTATCTCAAGAATTACTCGATGATTTTATAAATGTATCTTCACCTGTTTCAACACTCTTTTTGGAAATTATGTATTATTAGGATTAATATTTTTTTATATAATCTATCATATTTAATTTAATAGATTATTATTATTTTTACTGTGGATGTTCTATCTTAAAACCATTCACTGGTTTACTTCGAATGGTTAGTGTTTATGTTTAATGTTTGGGGAAAGTTATTTACATTTTATAGGTTAGTTTCAATATGAATGTAAATATTTTTTATGTTTATCCCAATTCATAAGAGTAATTCCTTGGACTTATTATTTTATGGGTGGGTCCTGTTATATCCCCTCGATGCATCGGTAGGTCTCATGAGACAAATAGATATGGACTTGGTTGAGGCCTTGCCCATTTTTAGATATGGTTTTGGCTGAGGCCTTAATCATTTTTAGATGTATTGGCTAAGGCTATGATGGTATATTTCAGAATTCCCATCATATGAATTTACCTCATTATGAAACTAGTAATTGAAAGTTCATGTGGTTATTCAACTAGTATAATACCCAAGATTATGCTTTATTATTTCATTATTTAGATCGTATTCCTACCATAATGTGTTCATGTTCATTTTTAAAGGAATGTGTTTTTATTTATTCACCATGCCTAATGTTTATGTTTACAATATCTTCTATTGTATTGCTTACCCTTACTGATCATTTGATCTCACCCCTTTCTTATGTTTCATTTTCCTTGGACATGAATAGGTATATTATGAATGACATGCAGGGATAACCTAGGAGTTATGAATTTTGTCAAACGTATTTATATATTGTAATACCTTTTATGTTATAATGTTACACTTATGTATGTATCTGGTTTTCAAAAACTACTAAACTGTTCATTCCTTTAGGATATGACTTTCTCATAATCATGCCAATGTAATTTAATAAGGCAATGGCTCTGGGAAACTGGGGTCAGGGCATTACATATACTATACATATAATAAAAATATACACTATATAACCATAAATATTTTGTGTTTTTGGAAGCTTGGAAACATAAACAACTTTTACATAAAATATTAATAACATCTACCATTAAGTTTTTTACACTTAGAACCCTACTTAGTCATAACATAAATAAATATTTTATTCATAAATTAGTGAAATGAAATATAAAATAAAGTTGATCTTAGATGTCCCATAAGGGTAAACATGGAAGATACTAATTAATGATCATATTTAAGAATGTCATGAGTATAAGGGTATGAGAACATGATCTTTACATTTGAAAATCATGACCAAAAATTCATATACCAAAATCATGAAATAAGGATTTGGAATATTAGAATACATGAAACATAGAAAAATCAAAGATCGTGATCCATGATATCAAAACAAAAGTATAAGATCATGTTATAGAGAGTGGTATAAAATGTGTAGAAAATCACAACCATATAAATCTTATTTCAAGGCTACCCGCTAATACATTCATCAAATGTTATCATTTGGATAACCAGTTCTTTAACTATAATAGGTTTGGGAAAATATTACTTATACCAGCTTTTGGGATTATGATAACCTTCTATATACCCTTTAATATCATAAAAATTAATCATTACCAAATGAATTTGAGGTCTATAATAGACCCACCCATTATATAATCTATTCATATGTTTTCCACTACATCATGAAAATATTTATTATTTCATCATGGATTAACACATGGAAAATAAAATAGGTTTTATCAATAACTCTTCATTATAATATTAAACCATTCATAGAATGATTAAATATGGTATCATTAGTTTTTTTCCAAGTAGGATTGAGAACACTGAGAGGGGTTGAATCAGTGGTTCTTTTTTATTTTTATAAGAATGTTTCTTAGATTATTTAGAAAAATTAATTAACCTCTGAAACTTGTTAGAGTTATGATCCACTCAAAAAAATTCCTCTACCTCACCTTTAACATGAAAAAATATAAATATATATAGTCACATGATATTGAAAATCTTTGGCACAAAGACCTATTCCTTTCCATATTGGATTGTCCCACCAACATAGATTCCTTTATTATCTTCTTCTGGAATACAAAGGCATAAGCATCAAATAGTTATACAACCCAATAGTCAACTTTTCTATAATATTTTATTATACCCCCCAAATATACTTATTGTATCCACTTTCCCCACTGTTGGTTGTACACCCCAAAAAAAGAATTTTCTATAACTCATAAGAACCCACAGCTACAAGATTCTTTACTCTCTTTTTTTATCAACTTTAAAAATTTCTTTACTTCCTGCACAAGTAATCTAGATAAAATTCACCTATGTAAAATATTCAATAACTTCAAAAATTGTATTAAGAACTAATTGTTGGGTCCAAGTTTACTGGAAGTGTTTTTGGAAGCAGAAATATGTCCGTGCTAATTATTTTTCATTGTGTTGTATTTTGTTGTCAATAAATATAAATCACCTCAATTTGTTATATTTGGTGATTGGATTATAAGGATATAATTATGAATCATAATTATATAATTTGATGCGCTTTTTATATGAATTGTTTTTTTTTTTGATTTTTCAGTGATGGATATGTTTTTGAAGTGAAGTTATTTATCGAACTCACCTTTGGTCTGAAATAAAAAATTTAATCAGTATGAGAAGATGTATCGGAGTCTGAATGACTCCAATGTAAAATATGATCATGATTTACTGATCTTGTGGTTCTCAAAAACCATAATTGTTTCTAGAAAACTTTTGATGTTGGACTTATGAAGGAAAGTGGGATAACAAGTGTTTCCAATTAGTTCGAGTTTTGATTGGAAAGAAGGATGTGCTTGAAGGATGAGAAGTTATAATACTTTCCAATGTAAGTAAAATGATGCTATGACAATCTTAAATGTTCCCAAATTTAGGAGTAATTCGGTATTACAAGAAGGATTTTTCAGAAGTATAAAGTCTAAAATGTCATGTTTTCAGTTCACAGTTCATCTGTGTGAGATCATTGGACGTGGGTATTTTTTAAAGGCTGGAAAGTTTGTTTTGAAACATAAGAAGATGATGATGTTGGTTTTCAGTCAGACCAATAAGATACAAGATACAAGTCATTTAAGAAAGAAGTGGGTGTTTTCTGGAAGTCTATTTATACCATATTCATAAAAAATAAATAATTTTCTGCTAATACCATTCCATCAGACACCGCATTCCATAAATCTATTGGAGGATGAAATTTTTTCTAACGAAAATTTGTATGCGGAGTTTTTTGGAACTGATAAAAAAGTGGTAGTTTTTGGGACTAAAGAACTAAATGAGATCAAAGACCAATCAACCTATTATGATCAATAATGTATTAAACCATTTTTATAAGGTTGAGTTGTATTTCAATTTGGTAAATATAAAAGGTAGATATGTTTTGTTTCTCAATAAGTGGTAATGAATCATTAGACTGAAGTTAAAACCAATCCATTGGATTGCAGCAAATACTGATTCATCATATGCATAATGGAATCTATAATTCATTAGATTCTGGACTTTATCGTACATCGAAACATTGTTCTGAAAAAAAAAACAATAGTTTTTCAAATATTTTTGCAGATGTTTTGTTAAAGGAGTGTTTGCTATCAAAGTATTATCAAAGGAGGTTTTTGAATGCTTCATAAGTTGCAAATATGTTTATGGTAGAATTTTTTCAAAGTTTTATTTTCCTCAGTTGGTATGGATCATCGAGATAAGAATACATTTGTTTTTTTACAATCAGTTGGTATAGATCAATGAAATGAGGAATCTAAATTCTTACATATTTTTTATTATAATTAATAAATCAAAATTACATATATATTAGACTGAATAATGGATAAAAATTTTGAAGTAGGATAAAGTTTTGAGAATATTTAAGAAGCTTCTATAAGAATCAATAAGAGTTGAATAATTAAAAATATGGATCCAAAATGAAAGGAAAATTCAAGTTTCAAGAAATTTTCTTAAGTATGAAAACTTTTCAGATAACTGTCTAAACCAATTTTAGTACACCTATAAATAGGAGAAATTATATTGTAATTTATGATGGATTAGAAGATTGTTCCTGTGTGGGAGAAGACAGAGAATTTATGAAGTATTAGTGATAAGAATTTTTTGAAAATAATTTTTTCTAAAGAAGTTTTCTAGAGTTAAGAAGAATATTGAAGATAGTATTTAGAGTTATTGGATTAGACCGAGACATCAAATCCAGATTTCCGGAGAAAGTTTCAAGTGGTTTAAAATTTTTTCCAGGGTATTATTTCTTATATGTTTTCCAGAATGAGGTTTTGGATAGAGTAATTAGACTGAGCCTTCAGGATAAGTATCATTATGAATTTTTAAGAACTTATTTTCTATTGTTGGGTAGTAAAGTGAATAATTTTTTATGAATTTTATCAAAATTGAAAGTTGATAAAGCATCACAGTAAAATTTTTTGAACAAAATGGTTAAGGTTTCATTACTTGTTATGAAAACTTGTATTATATAATTTTTTATAAGAGAATCACATACACTATTGTATTGATCATAGTTCTACACATTTTTAAAGGGTATATCTTACTTTTTTATCCACACAAAGGATTTTTTCTAGAGGATTAGGTGGTATTGGATTGTTTTTATACCATACCAAGGATATAACTACTCTTGGTGAGTAGTGAACCTTGTAAATACATGTGCTACTATGGATGTTTGAATGATTTGTTTTAAGAAAATTGATAAATCTTTAATAGGAGGAAAATGTTGTTTCAAAATAAAGGAAACTTAAAATAAAAAGGGTATCACTGATTCACCCCCCCCCCCCCCCCGTCAGGGATACAATAATATTGGGTGGATATTTTCACTTGTTGGTATTGAAACTTCCTCCAGATAATTAAGAAATCTAAATATCATCATTATCAATATTTCTATAAATTATATCTGAAAACATTACTTAGAAAAATTCAATTTGATTTGGGCTTTGTTTGGTAACCTTTTTTTGATGGCCTTCATCTGGTTCTCCTCTATCTGATTCTACTTCTACCCTTCCTGCTTCAACTGAGTAAGGAACTCAATTAGAAACTCACAAATTCTTCATCCTATGGAACTCCATTTTATGGGACATCGGTATGATGGATATCATTCTAGTGGACCTCGCTCTGATGGATCTCACTTTGATGGTGCTTTCTTCGATGGGACCTTTATCTGATGGACTCTCTCTCATGGGAGTCACTCCAATCTTCTCAAATTCAACCAAAAATAAAACTTGGATTGTGGTCTCAATACCTATAAAAAAATTCATAGATTTAGCCTTCTGTATATGAGAATAGTTTTAAAGTGTGAATGTAACATGCTCTCTATTTATACACACCGTATAATGGTAAAGGTGGGAAGACCAATTCGTATTCCCGCTAAACCAAATTTTCATATCACTGAATTTTAGGTTCATTTGAGCTTCATAATTGACTATTTGCACTCTTCTTAATAATTTTGGGTGGTTCTTGAATCTTCTTGAGATTGATAAAAAATTCAGACTTCTTTGAGTTTATAAAAAATTCTTTAATCTGATTAGTTAAATTTTATCTTTCATTGTTTGGTGACTCTGATTTTTTATTCTACCTCAGAGTCAATATGATGAAAATTATTATAGAAACTACATCCAAAGTAATTTCTTATGGATAGATTGTATGATGGATCATAACTTCACCCCCTCGAAATCTGTAGCTTTTTTATTATTCTTCAATAGTAGAACACCTTCAAAACATTTTCTCTTGACCCATTGGAAAACTATCAACTGATTGCTTACTCTGATGGTCCGAGTCAATTGAAAATGGTTGACTAAATTGTTACAACTTCTTTAGACTTCTATATCCTTCAACCACTTCAGTAGAAATTCAATACTTCTTGCATTTTTTATCACTTTCTCTTTATGATGGCATTATTTATATATTTTTTAGATCGATTGAATGATTACATTACAATAATAAAGACTTCCTTTGCCTTTTCTCAAATAAAATTAAATACTTTCATCAATTCTTTGAATATTTCTTGATTAATCAGTGTCAACACTCATTCGATGTATTGGTATCTTTTTCGTTTTTGATGAATCTTCATATATTTCATACGTTGAAATTCATAGACTTTTATATTATTCTTTAATAGTGTAACAACTTCAAAAAAATTTCTATTTATCCACTTGAAAATAATCAACTGATTTATTACCCCAATGACCCGAATCAATTGAAAATGGTGGACTACATTTCTGGAAAAAAAATTATACTTTTATAGACTTAAACCACTTTAGTATAAATTCAATACTTCTCACATATTTGATCACTTCCTTATTATAATGTAATTATTCATACATTTTCTCTAAATGATCAAATTATTTAATTTAGAATAATGAACTATCCTTTTGTCTTTACTTTGATAAATTTAATCAGTTCCATCAATTCTCTGAATCTCACCTGATTGATCAGTTTCAACACCCGTCTAATTTTATAGTATATATTTCTTGTCTGATGAATTGTAATATATGTCATACTAACAGATTGGTCTTTATATATTTCTTCCAACTCCTGGATCTAGTGTTTCTTGTTCTGTTGAGCTGCGCCTGGAACACTTCAGTGTTGGGGACTCTAAAACTCAAATTTCTATATCATTTTACACACTATTTCTTGTATCGTGACTTATTCATGATTTTTGAAAGATTTAAATAATATTAAATCAGAATAAAATATTTTTTGGAAGTTCTACAACTTCCCAGCAACAACTTACCTAATGAATTTTGACTCAAAAACTTTTGATCAAAATATCACTCCAATGGACCAGATTTGATATCTCATGTTGATTCTCTAAGTCTGATGGTGTGTTTGATGACCATTTTCATAATTATTTTTTATTCTTAGAAAATTCTTCAACAAACAAGTTATTTTACTTTTAGAAATAACTTTTATGAAAACTTTCAACTTTCTACTGTATTTTGATCTATTGATAACAAATATAACCAAAACACATCTTTGGCCTAACAATCTCCCCCTTTATGTTTTTTTTTCAAAAATCACATAAAAAAGTAATAACTTAAAACAATTGCATCATAAATTTGTATAATCATTTCACTCCATGACTAATTTTTTCATTTTCTAGCTCTCCATAATTTTTTCTCCTCCTACATGTCTACTCCTCCTATATGTCTTATCCCCCTTATTAAAAATAAAATTCAAAGGGGCCACTCTTGAATGTTTTTTTCTCCATTTCATAATCTTAAAACCATTATTCAGGATAACATTAGTATCACATGATTTTATTAACATTAATCCTTTAACTAAACAACTCTAAGTCTACGATTGTGAACCTGGTGTAGAAAACAAGATTGCATGGACAAGGTGATCAATGTTGTCTATAACACAAACTTCATGTAATAATTTTCCATACTTATTTCATCATTCTCACATATATGGGAATATGAGAAAATTTGTTAAAATAAAACCAACATACAGCCATATAAATAAACAAATTAGAGAGTTCAGGTGTATAAACACTAATTTCCAAAACCATATCTTTCCTTAACCTCATTAATTTATTTTTCAAGAAGAGTAAGAGAATCAAACATCAAATTCCTAACTTCAACTCCTTCAATTCCATAAAATTTAATAAAAATATATAAATATTTTGGTAATAAGAAGGGTCATTGGTAATTTATTAGTAGCAATATTTATACTGAGAGTCTTCTTTAAGTCTTAAATTTTTCTTCTTTTTCTTAGATTTTTCATTAGATGTGTTTTCTTCTTTTTATTTAGCATTTTCATATCATGGGAAAAGATCTATCAGATTTTATTGGACTTTAGTATCATCTTTGTTATAATTATTTTGTTAAATATTCATCATACTTTCCTCTTGAGCTGGAAGGATAGTTATACAACTTTTATTAAAATTCCCTTCTTTCTCACATCTCTTAAACCTCATCTAAATATTCAAGACATAATTTATTGATATCTTTTTATCAACTTAGTTCTCATATTTAGAAACTTTTTATTTCCACTTTTATTTATATTACTTATGTGATTTTTCTAACTTTATAGCTAAGGTAACTTGTTATATACAAATAACTAAGAACTCATTACTTTTGGACTTAGTTTGTTTACTTTTCTCAACTTTTTTAAATTTACTCAAATTTCTTCAACTTTTCAGTTTTTTCTTTTTGGGGTTACAATATTATACACCTCCTGAATTTCATTTTTTGGTTCCATGGATTTATTAGAAAAAAATTTCCTTATTTTCCTACCATATCTCCTTCTTGATTCATACAGGTTTCTTAGTAGATACATTTTGTACCAAAATGATAAATATTTGTGTCCAAAAATTCAAAAACACCAACAATGACCTCGGAATCTTGATCTTTTAGACTAATAATAAAATATCTCAAAACTTTGTTGTTGTTGTTTCTTTACAAATCATGGACCACTTTTCTTAGGGATATTATTTACTAAATAATTACTCTCTTTATTTTTGAATGATGTTTTCTCACAAATATTCTTTTATGGACACTTTTTCACCATATTTAGAAGTTTCACATTCGACATAAACTACCTTGGTGAAGTTGTATCACAAATTTTTTATCTCACATTGTCTTGTAAGAAGCATTGATTTGGTTTCCAACAATTTTTCTTCTTTTTCATCTGAAATAATTTTAATAACATCTATCGTATTTTTCGATTAAGCTATCTGTAAATTTTTATGTTTACTTTCTTTAATAAGTGCAGATTCTGTCATGCTATAATTATCATTTCTAGTTTTTTTCCGCATAAATTTTCTTTTTTATTTCAATATTTCCAATATTCATTTTTAGAGCTCTAATAAAATTCATATTTGTCTCCTATTTATTGATATGATCACCATTCTCAAAATTTATGTATTTAACATCTTTCTTCAACTTTCTTATTCCTTTCTTGATATGAGTATTATAATGAAGTGGTTTTTCCAAATTCTATTTGAGAATCCATTTCATTTCTATTATATATTCACAATTATCATCACTAATTGATGGTTTACTTACATTTATAACTCATGTAAGGAAGTTTATTTTATGATCATATTAATCACGGGATGAGGATTCATCTTTATTTCATCAAATTAGATAACTTTTCTTCTTCTTATATAAGGAAATATTTCCCTATGTTTTTTCCACTTTTTTTTAGATTTATTATCATCTTATTCATTCTCAAACTCTTCTATATTCTTCCTTGGATAGTTTTGTGAAAAATTTACTTTCCCTTAACAATTCCAACACTTCAGAGAATTTTTTCCATTTTCTCTTCCAACTTCCCTGGTTGTATCTTTTAAAAAGGAAGGAAAAAATTATGTGGAAATATTCAGCTTATTCCTCTACCTCTGAATAAATAAATTCTTTAACGAATTATTTATATTTTTGTCCCTTTTAAAAAATCTTTGAAGTAAAATTAATTCTCATCCCTTTTAATTAAATAAAGAGATTTACTCATTTCATATTCCACAAGAATATTCTAAAGTTCATCCATAGATAAATCTTCTTGATCTTATAAATCTGAAACCTTATCATCAAACCAATCTATAAATTTTCTCATCTGATTCTTAATAATACTAAAATATTCTATCTTCTCACCAAAACTTTTGATGTTGCTCAAAATTTCATTTAATATTTTAAATTAATCATCAATACTTTCCTCATCATCCATTTTTATATCTTCAAATATATTTCTCTATATTTTTAACTTGGCTTCTTTAACTTTTTCATTTCCTTAATAAATACTTCTCAACTTATCCCACATCTACTTAGTTTTTGGAAACCCTATAATATTTTCATAAACATTATCAGTAAGATCCATCAACATAGAATTCTGAGATTTTCCATCAACTTCCAAACTTCTCTTATCAACATCTATCATATAAACTTTATTTATGGGAGGAAATCCCACTATTTTTGCATCTATAACTTCAAGTATGAGAAATGGAAGATAAGGTAATAATATATTCTTCAAACTATGATATCTTTTGAATAAAAAACATAAACACCCCCATTTTTTACTAAATTAAAATTATCCATTCTCAGAGATGGATCTTTCAAAGGAACCTACCCTCTGAAACCAAATATTTTTCCCATGTAGGATTGAGACCACTGATACAGGGTTGAATCATTGGTTCTTTTTATTTTTATAATAAATTATATTAACTTATTTAAAAAACAATATGTATATATGAAACTTGTTATATTTATGATCCACTCAACCAAAGTTCTAAACCTCACTATTCGCATGCAACAAATATAAGGATAGGGGACCACGTGATATTTACAAGGTTTTTTATAAATACCTACTCCTTTCCATTTTGGATAGCCCCGCCAATATGGGTTCCTTTGTTGTCTTCTTTTTGTAATACAAAGGCACAAGCAAAAAATAGTTCTATAAACCAATAGTCAACTTCTTTTCTATAGTTGGTTATACCCCCAACTATCCTTTTCATATACACTTTCCCCAGAGTTAGTTATACATCCCATCAAAACAATCCTTTTCAGTAATTGGTAAGAAACCAAAGCTACCAGATTCTTTACTATACTTTTTTGATCCACTTTATAATGTTATTCACTTCCTCCACAAGTAAACTGGATCAACTTCACTTGTGTATAATCTCTAATAACTTCAACAATTCAAACTTGTTGGTCTTGAAACTTCCTCCAGGTCTTCATAAAATCTAAATATCCTTATGCTAAATATTTTTAGAAATTATATCTAGAAAAACTTACTTAAAAATTTTAAGTCTGATTTGGGATTCACTTTGAAGGATCTCATTCTGTTGGACATCACTCTGGTGGATCTCACTCTAATGGTTCTCTCTCTAATGGGAGTCGCTCTTGTGGACCTTTATCTATTGGAATCATTCATATGTGAGTCGTACTGATGTTCTCAACTTTAAATTGAAACAAAACTCAGATTGGGATCTCAATACCTATCACAAAATTTTATATCTTCATCTTTCCACACACATGAATAGTTTCAAAGTAAAAATGTATTATTCTCTCTATTTATAGTCATCCCAGAATGGTAAAGGCAGAAAACCCAATTCTTCTTCTAATTCAACCAAATTTTCATATCTCTATATTTCATGTTTATTTGAGATTCATATTTGAAAATTTATACTCTTCTCAACCCTTTTAGGTGGTTCTAAAATCTTCTTGAATCTTCTCACAAATTCAAACTTCTTTGAGTTTACAAAAAAAAATCCAATTCAATTAGTTGAGTATGATCTTTCATTTTTTTGGTTACTTTGATTGTTCTTTCTACCTCAGATTTAGTCTGATGGACTTTCTTATATAAACTATTCCTGATGTAATTTCTTTTGAAGATCTAGTCCAATGGATCATAACTTAACCACCTTTAACTTTTTACCCTTTTTCATTATTATTCAATAGTAGAATAACATCAAAACATTTTTTATTTACCCCTTGGGAAAAAATCAATGAATTTCTTTCTCTAATTATCTAAGTCAATTAATAATGGTTAAAAACATTATTGCAATATCTTTAGACTTCTTTATCCTTAAAACACTTTATTAATAATTCAATAGTTCTCAAATCATTGATCACTTCCTCATTTTGATGAAATTAGTCATACATTTTCTCAAACTGATCGAATGATTCTCTTTATAAGAATGAACTCTCCCTTTGTATTTACACTAATAAAATTAATTGATGTCATCAATTATCTAAATCTATTATGATTTATCGGTTTCAACACTCATCCAATGTACAAGTATCTATTTCTTTTCCAATTAATTGGGATATATGTTGTACTAATGGATCGGTTGTTCCAGGTTTATGAAAACTCCTAGATACAGTGATCCTTAGTCCACTGAGATGTGTCTCGAACCATTAGTGTTGTGGACTCTATAAACTTTCATTTTTTCCATGTACTCACTCCTTATTGTATCATAAATTCTTCATGATTTGTGAAACATTGAAATAATATTAAATTATCATCATATTTTGTTTGGAAGTTCTACAACTTCCCAACAACAACTTATTGAATGGATTCTGACTCAATAAATTCTAATAAAAATCTCACTTTGATAGACTATATTCGATATCTCATACTGATGGTATGAGTTTGATGGTGTTTTCAATGACTATTTTTATAATTCTTTTGGATTCTCAGCAACTTCCTCAACAAATAAGTTATTTTACTTTTAGCAACAACTTTGATAACTACTTCCAACTTTCTAATACATTTGGATCTATTGAAAAAAACAACCAAAACACAACTTGGGCCTAACAATTAGATCATATAAACAATGAATCATAAGTAACATCAATGGATGTTTTCATGGATGAAAATATAATTAAAATATTATTGTACATTTATTAAGGAAAATACCCTTTTATTTTGAAATAATGTATTTAAAATATAAAAAATTCTAGAATATTAAGAAAACAAATTCATGTAAAATAACCATGTAAAAATATAAATAAATATTAAAATTAAATAATAATCATGATATAGGGAAATTTTGATGAAGTATATGTTAAAATAAATATTTTTTCCACACCTTTGATAAAAATCACTTCATTTAGAAAATGACACGAACACTACTTTTAAACCATTTTATAGAAATTAAAACATGGGTAAAAATAAATTTAATCAATAGTTTTATAATATTAAAAACATTATTGAAACTTTTTTAAAGAAAATATAGACCTGAAAGACAAAATTTCCTAACCAAATAGAAACCAAAGTAGGTTTTCCTTAAAAACATTCTTTTTAAATTTTGAGTAGTTAGAGAAAGATAAAAATGAATAAAAACGTATAATAACTATAAATTACTTTATAAGAAGAAAATAAATAATATTTATAATAGTTAGATCATATAATTTCATCATCATAAATTTAATCATAAACAATCTCGGTAAAAAGTGTGATTGTAACATAAAATTATTGCCGCTTTGGTATCTTTTGAAACATAACCCCTGAAAGAAATAAATTTTAAAAAAACTTTAAATAATATAAATATAAATTGATTCATGATATAACATATCAAAGTGTTAGTATACACACCACATGAAATAAATTTGTGGTGAATATGGATATTTCTCACAGAAACAAAAGTGATATAAGAAACCTTTGCCTTAAGTATAACTTGATTTGTAAGCACTCTAACCCCATGTATAATAAATTTAGATATATTATGATTATATAAAATAAAAATATACATAGTTATAATATCATATATGGTCCAATTATAACATTTCAATATCTTTTTATTAATAATTATTTATTAAAATCATTGTTTTTGGGTGTTAACTAATTCATTTTTCATTAATGTTTCGTTTTGGTGGTTATGGTCCTTGCACAGTGATCATGGTTCAATCATCTCAAAAATATTAATCATGATATAAATATCACATATATTAATTATATTCATTGTGTTCATATTTATAACTATCCATAAAAGTTATATATATATAAAATAATTACACGGTTCATAGATAAGATAGTCTGTACGTACGCACAAATATTGTTTTAATTTTTAATAAAAATAAGGAAATAAAGATAAATAATATTTTATCATTAAAAATAATAATTATATCAATAATATCATATATATTCAGTAAAATTATCATTATAACCATCAATATGAAGCGGTGGTGGAAAATAAATCATATCACTATGTGGATGTGGTAGTCCATATGTACGCATGAGCGATACTTTCATTTCACATCTAATATAATGGAGGTGAAAATGATTTTACAAAAAATCATAATAACATATAAAAATATTTATAATACTGGGTTCATTTTTTAGTATTGAGAAAAATATATTTAGAGTAATTATAAGAAGAAATATACTTTTAATGTGTTGAGTAAGATGATTACCTATTCTTTGAGAGAGCTCACAAACGCATTCTTAGGATTGTATTAGGGTAAAAAAAGAAGACAAAGAACAAAGTGAAGGAATCTAAGAAGGTATTAAGGTAGTTATTTTCAAATAAATAAGGTTTAAACCTTGTTAATAATGGGGGAAAGGAGGTTTCCTTTTATAAGTGAGAAGAGGACACACTTGGAATAAATTAAATGATTTAAATATAATTAATGTATTTCTCAAGTATAATGCTTCAAAATGGCCATGTATTCAAATAAAAATAGGATAATGTTGAAATATCATCATATAATCAAATTTATACCGGTTTTAGATTCATTTTAAACCTTATATTTTTGTTTAACCCCTCTATTAACCATTTTTAACCTTAACCTTGGAAACACATTTTTAGCATTTAAGTGTAATAAATTTAATTCTAAGGTGTTAAGTGACTCAAAAATAGGTCATGTGTCACATTTTATAGAATATACCATTACAAATTCCCAATTTAATTTTTTTTATTTTTATATCATTTAATAAAATATTTTTTATCATAAAATATCATTAAATTCATTTTTTTAACTATTCATTTAATTTAACATCAAATACATCAGGATAGTAATGGAATTAAAATATTAAAAAAATATTATTTTTATACTTTATAATTACCTATTAATTATTTTCATAAAACAATTAATCCAAAAAATACTAATTTTGTTATTTTTAAAATCATTTACCTTGATTTTTCTATTGCTTGCACAAGCACTGCATTGGTGTTGTGTAAGGTTTTAAGGTAATAATATCATCACTAAAAAATATAAAAATAATTAATATAATAAAAATAATTTATTTATTTTTAAAATAAAATTTTATATTCATTCAAAACTTCTTTTTATCCCTATGGTAATAAATAAGATAAATTGAAATCAAGAAAGTGACATTTTGTATCTATCATTTTTCTAAAGTGATATAAATTTTATAATTAAAATAATATGGAAATAAATTGAAATATTTTCATATATAGGATTTATTTGGTTAAAAAATCATTCAATAGGATAAATTCAATTGTTGGGAGGATTATTATGCCTTATCTCATTGTTTTAAACTTGTTTTATCTGATTTACCTTTACCAGAGTGAAAAATATTTATCATAGTTACTATTCATAATTATTAAAATATAAAAGAAAATATTTACCAAATTTGAACCTCATGATTCCAAATATAGAATCCATTTTTAAAGATTCAATTTCTATAAGTTTCATAAATCCATTTTAATATAAATTCATAAAATGAAATGAAAAATAGATTTTAGATAAATATATTTTAAAGCCCATAAATGAACTTATACTAAAATCAAGTATAATTTTGATTCCTATATAATTAATTTAATTATTTCTAATTAAATAATACATATGTTAATTTTATATAAAATTTAAAATATATTGGTAATTTTAAAATACTTTACTTAGGGAAAAATGACAATTTTTCAAAAATCTGTATTTTTTACTATTCACTTAAAAATAAAACTTTTAAAAAAATCACCATAAGCTAATATTTACATGATGATTTAAAAAATTAAATTTATTTCCTCAAATAAAATTTATAAAATGGTAGAAAGTAATAAAAATTTCTGCTTACAATACTCAATAAAAATCATTTTTAAAGAAAAATATATTTTTGAAGAATAAAATTACTTTACTAAAAATTGAGTATTAATTTTTTATGAATTAATAAATTCAGTTTAATTATTTAAAACCTCTATTCATATTTTTGATAATTTTTTTATTACTATTCATACCTACTAATTTAATGGCTTGGTTATAACAGTCTCATTTAAATAATAATATTTTTATAGTATATCGCAGTTCACTTAAATCTCAGTATTACATGTTAAGAAAGATATTGAGCATAGTTTTATTTTAAACTAAAGTTATATGGTGTTACATAGGCCTTTTTCCATATATCCAATTCTGATCCATGAAGAATTCTTTCCATTGGAATCACTCATCAAATTCATCTACCATAATCAAATGTCCCTCTCAGTGTGGTCTCTACCTCCCCACACTCAACCTCATATAAAAACACCAATCCAAATTTAGTTTTGTTCCTCATCCTAATTCCAACCAAATCATACGATCCACATAATACCAATAATATGGCTCAAATTATTTAATTTTCTTAAAAAATACCCAATAAATTCTGGAAACATGACCATCATACCCAATATGACGAGCTTGATGAAGTTTCCAACCCACTACATCCAATCTCATGCAAAATAATAGTTGAACCTTCCTCATATGACCATTCCCAAAAACACTTAGTCACATCAACTGACACACTTTCTCATCACCCAATCACAATTCTTAAATCCCTAAAAGAATCCCAATACCATTAACTCATCTGTATCAAATTCTAAGATCAACTCTTGGCATAATTAAATTATCGGATCCTCATCCAACTAGATTCGCCATCTTTACTTGTTGAAAGTACTGACACTCATCACTGATATGAAGTACCCATAGATCACCTCAATATATATTGAGCCTAATTACAACACTAAAACTCCCTACATCACCACATTCTAATCTCAAATTTGATATTTACATAAAACCAAATTAGTTGGTTTCACCTTCCCACCAATATCCAAAAGCTATATTGATCATCTATTAACTTGTCTCATTACATCAAAACTTCTTCTAGCATAAGTTATATTCTCTTGTGACCAAAATCACACTCTCTATAATGGGATTATATCAATTTTATCCCATAAAACCAAGTTCCCAATCACTATGTCCCATGCTCCACCTATAACCAAGTACAAGGACTAGACATAGTTTTCCCACTCATACCCGAGAGTCAATATGAAATATCAATTACTCCTTGTTTACAATTAAAAAATATGATATCATTAGAATCTAATAAGAATTTATCTACAATATTAGTGTCACAAAACTCTCCCACTAAAGATACTACAATGAGGGGAGAGATATAATGACCCTTGAGTCCCGCCTCCAGTAGGCCCTGGGTTGGTGACTAGCACCAATGGTGTAAAAATATCACAATATGGGAGGCATTACCCTTTATAAGTAAACAAGATTGGGAGATAGGATTCATAAACCATAAACAAATCCATGATATATATATAAATATAAGAAAAAAACCATCACATGATTCATGTGTAAATAAAATGGATACAAATAAAAGTTTCCAAAGTAAATACCCAAAAACAAAACTAGATTAGAAATTCAACAATTGTCCAAGGGTATGGATAGTAACACCTAGAACAGATCACATAATTCTCCTAGAAACTTGAAAATAGTTTTTATATATGTAGGGTGAGAATACAGGTATACTCATTAGGAAAACCAAAGTCTCTCATACACAAGTGGGAGGAGCATACTAATGCACCCGTGAGAAAACAACAGAACCAAATAGCACCTAACATGTAGACTAACCATAACACCAAACTCACGAAGACTCGCTCGCCAAATAATGCATCCATGTAATATAATATAATATAAATCCTATCGATTATAGGTTACCCCGCACCACTTTCCCACTAATTAGCTTCTCTCATAGCCCAATGGAAAATGTCTTAGTGCTCCCACCTCTCCTAAATATATCACATCACATCATCCCCACACACACATGGGCCACACATCATAGTAAATCCCACCCGCACACACATGGGCCATAATAACATGTCACAAACCGCCCAAACACACCAGTTCCATCAGAACACATCTTATCCCAAAGACACCTTGGATAACACAACACATCTCATTCTGAGGGAACCTGGGATAGCACAACACATCTCATCCCGAAGACACTTGGGACCACACATTACAAATCACCCAAAGACACCTGGGACACTATTACTTGGAAGAGGGAGTAGGAAAGAGCGGGTGGATATCCATCCATCCTCCCACCGGTATGTTTGGGAAAGACACCCCCCGCATGACTATGCAGGCATTCGGTACATAGTGATCAACATGGGTGGGGTGCGTATATAAATTGCAAGGAAAATATAATGCATACATACATATATATAAATATACACAATCACCACATATGGGTTTATGATAAAATCACCAAACAACTCACAAGGTCCCCTGTGTACCCTTCCAATACTAAATGTACAAACCTGCAAAATAAGAAAGAAAGACACAATTCATTTTTAGTCATTAGATAATATTTAATCATTTCCAAGATTCTATGTTACCAAATTATTTCATTAAACATTTAGTTTTATTTGTACTTAAATACCATCATCAATTCATCCATTTAACATTCCATTAAATCATTATCATGTAATAATTCTAGTTCAATATTTGTGTTCATTTTTTCATCCATACCAACCGAGAACCTAAAACAAAACAACATACAGTAATCAACACATTTAAACAACCCAACTACCACATGTAAACCCACTAATTGACTATATCATGTCCACTTCCCCTACACACGTCATATATCATAAAACATATTTTCATATTTATCAAGGCATCGCTTCTCAATTCCAATTCATTAATTAATGGTATTATCACAAAAACCATTAGGTCCTAGGGAATTTAATTCATTAACCGACTATATATAATTAACTAATTATTCATGATGATACCAAAAAATAATAAAAAGGTGGTTTCAAGAGGAAGTTGTAATATCAAGGTCAACCCACCATGAGATATTATTTTCATCAAGGAATTATTACCATGTAAACATAATATCAAATCAAATAAAAAAATCAATAAAAAGCAATAAGATGTTGCTTCACATTCACCTACCAATTTAAATTAAATGTTAGTTGATTCATTATCATTATTAATTCAGAATCAACTATATCCAAAAGGATTTACATTTATATACCCATCCCACATGATAAAAAATTAATAAAGATGAAGGAAATCCTACTTGGAATAAAGATGATCGACGTAGCCCTGTTGCACCAAAAACAGGGGCATGCGTATAGTAGGGAACTCTCCAGTGAAACACAGACCAACTGCAGTGGCTTGGTTACATGACTCTAGTGAACAAGGATTTGGGACATCCAGTCTTAAGAGAAATCCATAACAAAAGGAATAAGAAAGAATATTTTCTTTAGAAATTTAAGATCTTGAATGCTCAGTATTAGATATAGTTTTGAATTTTTATTGAAGGTGGATCTCAACAAAACAATGGGGTTTGATCATTTAGAAGGCTCCTAGACTTTTATAAAATTAATTATATGATTGGTTTCATTTGAAATTTATTTAAAATTAATTAATTTTTTTTAAAATCATCTATCATAAAAAAAACATAAAAAGGGAAAAACTGGAAAAACTGGAAAGTTCTAAAAAAATGGAAAACTATTGGAAATGAGACACCACAAAGATGAGACACCACCAGAATGAGACACTGTCAGGATGAGACACTGCTAGAATAACACACTATCAGGACAACATGCCATCAGATAGACAAACTGCCAAAATGAAACACCACCAGAATGACACGCCCCCAGAATGACACACCGCCAGAACGACATGCCACCAAAATGACATGCCACCAGAACAACATGCCACCCGAATGAAACACTTCCAGAATGAGATGGCGTCATAACGATACACCAATAGAGAACTGGAAAATTATAAATTTGGAAAAAAAATTAAAATTACACATCGTTGAAATGACTCACATGCCCCCAAAACACCCCTACTTCCCCTAGACACCTCAATTGTCAGATTTTTGGTAAAGTAATGGTCCATAAAGTATTGGTCATTACATTAGATACCTCTCAAACTATTATCTCCCTCGATAATTCTGGAAGGATAGGAAGGTTCCAAACAACCCTCCTTGATATACCTCTCAAGGATCTCATTACACCTAAAACACTACCATAAACCAAACCTTATATCCCAAACTATCATAACAAATAAATATACATACTACCCCAAACATAATAATAAGGGTATACCATTGTCCATGTCAAGGTATTATCCTCTATGGGTGGCACTAACTCACACGCATGAGTTTAATCGCATCATAGAAAAATTTGTCTTGATTAGGAATCAGGTCTTCCCTTTTTCTCATGTTGGGACATTATCGCACAACACACATAAAATCAAGGGTAAAACAACATATCTCATAAAATACCAAGGTACGAACATCACATCAAAATTATAATATAAAATGGAAAGATAAAAACAACTCTGGGTACTGGGCTCACATTTGCGTATCACTCTCCCAAGTAATCTCCTCTAAGCCACCATGCCTCCATAGCACACAAACTAAAGGAAGAGTTTGTCCTCATAGAACCTTCTCTCAGTGATATTATACTCCACAAAATGCTCCACAAATGTTGCATCATCATCAATATCTAACTCTCCCCATTCAATGACATGAGAGTTATCATGAAGACATCAACAGAGCTAAGAGACAGGGAAAACATTGTGGATAATTCCTAGACATGGTGACAATGCCAACTAATATTCCACATCACAAACTCGCCCCAACACCTTGAAAGGTCCAACAAAAAAGGGAGAGAGCTCACTCCGCTTCCCGAACCTTCATTTTCTATGTTAAGTGGAAACCTTCAAGAACACATGTCTCCAACCTCAAACTCTAGGGGCCTCCTCCTCCAATCAGTATAAGACTTATTCTGGTCTTGTTCTACTTTCATCCTCTCTTTAACCAACCAAACCTTATCTGTTGTGCTTTGTACCACCTCAGGACCAAGAACGGTTTCCTCCTCAACCTTAGTCCAGTAAAACGGAGAATGAAATGTTCATCCATACAAATCCTAAAACAAGGTCATACCAATGGAATTTTGATAACTATTATTATAAGGAAACTGTAATAATGGTAGATGTTGTGACCATGATCCTTTGAAGTCCAATACACATGATCGTAACATATCCTCCATCATATAGATATTTTGTTCTATATTCCCATCTTTATGAGGTTAGAAAGAAGTGTTGAGGTGCAATTGGATACCAAAATCATGCTAAAATACTCTCCAGACTCATGAGGTAAAATGTGCATATTGGTATGAAATAGACCTCGTAACTCCATTCAACCACAATACCACATCCATGTACCTCTCAGCCAAAGCATCCACTATTCATGACTCCTTTATTGCTAAGAAGTGGGCCAATTTTTACAATCGATCAATGATCACCCAAATAGCATCACAACCTCTATGAGATCTGGGTTACCCTATCATAAAATCCATCAATATTTCATCCCATTTCTACTAGTGTAAATCCAAGGGTTGTAAAAACCCACTAGGAACATGATGTTATACCTTTACTTTTGGGAAAATCAAGCACATTGCCACAAACTCTGCCACTACCTGCTTCATCCCTAGCCACCACAACTGTATCCTCAAGACGTGGTACATCTTAGAAATTCCAAGGTGTACCACCAAATTTGAGCTATAGAACTCATGAAGAACTCCCTCTTGAATTTATATCAGAACAAACATCCTTCCTTGAAACAACATCTGATTCTGACTATCCTCTGACCATCCCTTTGGAGCATCACCATGTCCAATGTGATCACACATCACCTCTACCTCTGGGTCTCCCCAATGAGACTACACCACTTTCCAAATCATACAAGACTGCACCATACTTTGGAACATGAAACCTCCTCCATCGACCACCATTGCATTCAGGTGAAAGGATTCCAATTCCTCCATTGCACTCCAATCATCTGGAGACTCCCAAAAAACATTCTTATGTGACTTTTTTCTCAAAGAATAGGCCATGGAATTCCCCTTTCCTAAGTTTTAGGAGATCAAAAGGTCATATTCCTAAAAAGACTCCATCTACCTTCACTACTGTAGATTCATATCACCCTGAGAAAATACATACCTTAAACTCTTGTGATCTGTGAAGACCACAAAGCGCTTCCTAATGAGGTAATTTCACCATAAATTTTGCAAAAACACAACAGCCACTATCTCTAGATCATGGGTGGAATAGTTATTTTTTAGGGGACGTAACTTCCCAAACCCATAATAGATCACTTCCTTCTTCTACATTAGGATTCACCCTAATCCCAGAAGGGAAGCATCATAAAACACCTCAAACATCACAACCTCATCCAATAGATAAAGAACTAGAGCGCAAACCAACTTCCCCTTTAGGTAACTGAATTCTACCTAGAACTGGTCAATCCACAAAAAATCTTGGTCTTTCCTGGTTAATTCTTTCAACAGGGATGAAAATCAAAAGAATTCAGGCACAAACCTCCAATAATAGCCTACAAAACCAAGGAAGCTACGAACTTATGCCACATTCTTGGGATCTTCCCAAGAAACAACTACCTCGAACTTATTTGGTTCAATGGAAACACCTTGCTGAGACACAAAATTCCTAAGGAAATGGACCTCTTGTGTCCAAAACTTTCTCTTGGAAAACTTTTCATAGAGATGGTGGGGATAAAGAACCTACAAAATAGTTATGATTCTCAACATGCTTCTCTTATGACTTTGAGTATATCAGTATGTCATTGATGAAGAAAAATAAAAACTATTTCATGAACTCACAGAACATAGAGTTCATAAGCCCCATGAACACGGTTGGTGCGTCCGTAGAATTGAAAGGCACGACCATGAATTCAAAGTGCTCATACATACATCTAATGGAAGTCTTCTAGATATCTCCATAATTTACCCTTAATTGGTGATACCTTGACCCTAGATCGATCTTGCAGAACTAACTATCTCCTATAAACTAGTTGAAAATGTCACGAACCAGCCCGGGTCTACCCTGAACCGGTCACCCAAGTCGGCCCGCGACATGGCCCGAAGGGCGTACCCGATCCCCATGGGCTGGAAACAGGTGTCGGGCATCAAGATTTAACTGTTGGGAATGATTTGGCCCACAAACAAGAGATAAACAGATAAACAAACTGATGATAAAGATAAGAACTGGCAGTGGAAAAAAAAAAGGCGAACATACATCCTTGTGACCTCCTAGGTCACTACCCAACTCAAAACCACGCTGCCCCAACACTGAGCAGCTGAACCGGAAATCTGTACAAGAAACTGAACCTACAACTGGAAATATATAATAGGCGTGAGCACCGAGATTCTTAGTAGGGATGCCAAGAATAAACCACTGAATCCAACAATTCTCTTTCCCAAAATAGTTCACGGACACAAGTTTGAAATACAGATATGAAAGTAGGTTTTTCACATTTTAAAATATGAAACATGATGTTCTCATTTAAAAACCCAACACACGCTACACACCATTTCCAAAATCATTTTCCATTTTATAAATGAAATCCAAAACAGAAAAATACCAAAGTTGGGCTAAAGTAAAACAAGTAAAAGTGCAACTGAAAAATAAACCAGTGCAATGAAAAGTGAACAAGAAATGTAAATAATTCAGTAACCATGGTTGATCCTAAACATCCCTAGAAGACCCATGGACGTACTCGGTTTCAGAACCACATGTTGGCATATGGTGAAGCTCCTAAGTCTATAACCAACTGGCCACCCTAACTGGCCAATCCAGGGGAAAAGCCCACATGGCCTAACAACAAATCCATGGGGTACCAACCCGTATAATCGGGGTTGGTCAGTAACCGTCACTCGATCATCTAAAAGACGCCCAGGAACCCATGGTGGTTATAATAATACTATGTAAGTAGG